>CM056785.1:10000886-15000886 GCA_029852875.1 Mythimna loreyi | reverse complement strand
AAGAAATGTAGCATCCACTAATCCGCATGGCCCCGTGTGGCGGATTATGGCCCATTCCCTCTCCTAGCGAGGAAGCCTGTATCCCAGCAGTGGGATTATTAAAAAGGCTGAATGACGATGATGATAAATAATAATTTATGATTAGAACAGAATGGATTGGAATAGTTTGTCTCTCTTTGTTGTCTACGTTATAAAAGAAAGTTTTTTGCAAAACTTTACTCTCCTAATCCCAGTTGTTTTGGCTGTGTGTTGATATGTCAGTCAGTCAGTTTCTCCTTTTATATTTACGAGCATATATTATGACGCTTATAGAGATGAGTTAGGCAAAAAAAAAACTTTCACAGCTGCTAGATTCTATGAAGGAGTTACTGTGGTTTTACAAAGGGCCACCCAAGGAATAAAGTCGAATTTTAGTCAGAAAAAGGGTAATACCTAGTCTCTTTGGCTCCACCTAAATTGAAAGAAGTATCTGACCAATGTTTTAACGTAAAAACCAAAGGTATATAAAAAGTAAACTGTATATTATCGTTAGTAAGTTGGATTTATTAATTTTTAAACCCAAACAGAGCGCCGGTGTTCGCACACCTATTGTCTTTCTATTATGTCTCTAATTACGGTATTCAAAAGGTAAGCATCGTCGCTTTCCATCAGGTGAGATAGCGGTCAAGCGCGAACATACAATCAACTAGCTTTTATTATACTACAACTATATTTTACAATCAACTATCTTTATTGTTGCTAAAATTTTTCCAATCGGACCAGTAGTTCCAGAGATTACCTCCTACAAACAAAAAAAACATAAAAACAAAAAAACATAAAAACAAAAAAACAAACTTTACCTTTTTATTATATTAGTGTAGAAGTGTAGATGAAAAAAAACATCGAGTGCATAAAGTCTGGGGTTAAAGAGGAAACAATTTGTTGAAAACATTTACCAGTTCAACAGAAGAATGTCAAGATAACGAGATAATTGTGAGTGACGTATACGGGTCACATGCGGTCATGCGACCCGTACGTGTTCATAAATGGTCAATATCAGAGTGATACAGTACTTATATAGTTTTTACAAGATTTAATTTATGAAAACATAGAGTTGTCATTCGAATTCGTTGTAGTTGAAAAAAGTAAAAGCCTATTTGGTTTTCATAATAACTGAGAAATCATTACATAGTATAAAACAAAGTTGACTGTCCATATGTATGCTTAAATCTTTAAAACTACGCAACAGATTTTGATGCGGCTTTTTTTAACAGATAGAGTGATTCAAGAGGAAGGTTTATGTGTATAATATATGCATAAAATATTCACCGGTGCGAAGCTGGGGCATCGCTAGTATTTTAATATTTAATAAATATTTTTTTTAAATCATTTATAAAAAAAATATTAAAAAAATATTTTAGTAATTAATAAATGTTTTAATATTTAATAAATATTATAATGCTTTAAAACGGGCATAACAAACGTGGACAAAAAGGCCGCCTAGCTCAAATAGGATTAGTTGAGTCACGTCAGCTTAATGCTCTGTGACTGCTAGCTATTGGGTTCTGAGAGTGAAAAAGCGCTATCGAGGCTTGTCCAGGAAGAGGTGGTGAGATTACTTAAAATCATACCATAGGGTAGCAAGCTCGCTCAGCGCCTCTCGAGCCAGGGCTCGAGATGCTATGCCTTGAGGGAGGCTTTTGTCCAGCAGCGAACTAGAAATTATAATCAAGCAACGAACGAAAGATGTCTGTTGCTAGATTATAATTATTTTTTTTGGTCTACAGACTTCGCCTGTTCTCAAGGAGTTTAATGGATGGTCAGATTTACCTCGTCTTCTGTGCATACATAAGATTACCTTTGGTTCCTATGGCATAACTTTTTTTGAAAAAAGATCTCATCAAATACCTTCTCCCGCTCTAGGTAGAGCAAGATAAAATATATAACTTTTACTAACTAAACCCCACCTATGTTCCTACAATTGCTCCTTACGTTCCAGGGCCACGGTGAGTCTTTCAAAGAATCCCACTGTCTGACTATGGAATGCCTTCTGTAAGAAACTTTTTAGTACAAAACTCTTTCAGAATTAATATTATTTTGCATTATTGCATAAGTCTTAAGGCTTGCAGGCAGTTTTTCCTCGACATTTTCTAGAAAAATGCTCTAGAGCGTGTAATAAGGAAAGCTGTATTTTTATGAAGACTTTGACCTCTGCTTTTAGAATAGAGTTTCATTTTTCGGTCAATTTTTAAAGCTCCGTTTTTTAAACTCTCTTTTACGAACGAAGATTTTAGCACCGAGGCTGGTTTACTGTTTTTTTATGTACCAGTTTGACTTGCGTTACTTTACATACTTTGTTTTCTTTTTGTTTTGTAGTAACTGTTTACATGTATGTATGTATATCTGTTCTGTGCATGTAAATGAGCACTTTATGATATGGCTAACTTAAACTGGTCAGATCGTTTTAAATATTAAAGTTTAATGATATGTCACTACGGCTAATACTGTTTGATTAATGTGTAGATGCAAGACGCACAGGGTCTTTTGGCAGCGCTTGGGGAAGGCCTATATCCAGCTGTGAATTTCTTTCGGCTGAAATGATGATGAAGATGTCAATACTCCTTAGGCCTCCCTTCTTTAGACCTTTTATTGGAATAGAAATCCTTTATCAATGATATGATCGAGGATTGATATATCGTCAAATGCTTACGTTCAATCTAGCCAGATTTAGTCGGCCATATCATGAAACAATCAATTCTATGATGTGGCCACGAAATATGATGGCTATTTTGGTACGAAGTAGACCGATGAGGTGGTGATGCTTGATGATGGTTTTGGTTAGGTGGACCTCTTTCAGTTAAAAAGATGATGTCAAAACTTTTCAGAAAGAACACATTATAAGTGACTTTTTGTGTTTAATTAAACAATTTTTAAGACATATTATGTTAATAGGAACTATTTTAATATATCAGTAGTTGTTCATACGTCTGTTTGAATCAAGTAACTCGCTCGTAATATATCTCATATTACGAGCTTCTATTACAAGCTTTTATTTACTTTCACCTGTCCCGTTGTCTGTCGTTCTGTAATCAAATCTTGCAACTTAAATTTGATCCACTTCCCGGTTTCCGATTGAGCTAAAATTTGGTATACACGTTTAGTTCGGATGACAATGCAATATTATGATGACATGGAGCTGATCTGATGATGGAATCGCGAGGTAGCCATAGGAACTCTGTAATTAAACGGCACAACCACGTCGAGTTTGGGCTCGTGTGAATCGTCTTGACGAGTTTTATTTATATAAGCATAGACCACCGCTATAAAAGCTTGTTATGAAAAAAAATATATTTTCATTGAAAACTTGTTTTAGTTTTACCTGTCCCGATGTTTGTGATCAAATCTTGTAAATGAAATTTGATCCATATTCCGGTTGCCGATTGAGCTGTTTTGCATGCATATGCCAATCAGATGACAATGCAAAATTATTACTGGAACTTCGCAAAATACGTGCTTTAGGCGTGGAGTTGCAAATACCAGCCCGAAATACAATACAATTCGTGGGGTTTCTTTGATGTTGGAACAGGAAGGTGCCCATAGGAATTTTGTAATTTAACGACATAAACGAATAGAATTTTAGCTCGTGTGATTTGTTTTGGCGAGTTTTAAATATACATCTAGGTATATACCGTCCTATAAAAACTTGTAATGAAAATATTTTTTTCATGACAAGCTTTTATAAGGCAGTATATATAATACAATTTATTTTTTTAAGGAATATGTACAAATCTCTTCCTGCTAACGTTCGCTAACGATGTTCTTTCAAAAAAGGGTCGTTGATGACATTGAGAGAGAAATTTTTCGTCAAGGATTATTATCCACCATGTTAGGTATTTGTATGTGTATTTTACACATGTATTTGTAATTTCACAAAAGCAATTTTAATAAATTGAAAACAGCCCGTGTTTCCAATTTATATGAAATGTTTTCGTGAAGTTTGACATGTCATGACAGGGTTATTTTTTACGTTTTAAAACGGTTTGTTTGTTTGTTAAAAAATATGCCAGTAAACGTTATATTTAGATATTTATAACTCAATATATACACCGTTAAATTTTGATTATTTTTATCTTTTGGAGGGTCGATTGATAGTGTTTCATGTACCGGTACATGAAACACTATTTTTAAAGATAAAATTAAAAAATAAAGTGCTTTTTTTCTTAAATTTGAATTAATATACGCATGTAAGAAATTAATTAATTTAAGCAAACATCAGCTGAGCGAGTCCAATGACCTGTAGGTAGTTAGTACGCAATGGCCGACAACCACTACCTATCACATCACTGGATTAAAAATGTAGCCGTATATAAATATTAGATAGATAGATATATTCTTTATTGTACACCAAAAATAAAATAACAATAAGAACTTAAAATTAATAAGTTGTCACAATGGGCGGTGTTACCTTATTGTGGTTACGTTGGTATTCTTTACGTTTGTTTGTAATATAACTCTTCCTAAATGGCTTGACCGATTTGAATGAATCCTTTGTATGTATATTTGAGTAGGTACGTCGATGTTTTGAAAATACAATTACATTTGTAATGTTAGCGTTTTTTTTTTTTTAAACAAGGGTTGACATCGTGTTTTGACGGTAACCATATGTCATTTCCCTTGTACCCTTATTGCCGATGACCCTCTTTTATGAGTAAGGGCAATGTTTAACATAAGATAATTTCAATGTCAGCACTTTTTTCACTGGCACTTAGGGTGGCACATGTAATTGAATTTGTAAACTAAACTAATGACTACTATAGTTTGTATCCCTAATTGCATCTAAGATAAGGTATTATTAATTACATCACAGGTAATAGGTATTGCAAAACAAGAAAAATAATAATACTTAGGAATTTACACTTTGGATACTATAATAGTGTGAAAGCGTAACGTCAAGGCTATGGAACGTAGGCATAGAAGGAACTCTGAAACTATCTCCTACCCCGCCCAAGGCTGGGAATTTTAACTGGATGATTTTTAGCCACCATAAAAAAAACTTAAGCTATCTAATTTTTTAAATCGCTTCTATTAATTTTGTCATTTATATTAAAGTTCGTTGATAGTTTACTGTTTAATCAAGAACGATTTTTAGTTACCACAGTTGATAGCGAGTAAGTCTCTTGCAATTTTTTTTACAAGGGCCCATGTGAAATAAAAAGATTTTGACTTTTGAATTAATCAAGAAGAAACCTTTATCCTTCTTAGCACTTATCATAGGTTATCCGTATATTGCTAAGGTTCTGTAAATCCAAATGAAACAAAGCGGAACACTTATAGGATCACTCGTGCGTCAGCCCGGCTGACTGTCCGTCCGTCACAGCCAATTTGCTGCGAATCTAAGGGATAGATACAGTTGGAATTTGATACTCAAAGGGACTTCCTGTGATCCAAACACTGACAAAAATAAAATTTTCCAAACTACATCTACTAAAAATGGAGGAGGAGTCTTAAGGAGCACTTTGACGCCAGAGTGTACAGTATTTTTATATCTACACTAATATAATAAAGAGGTAAAGTTTGTTTTTTTGTTTGTAGGAGGTAATCTCTGTAACTACTGGTCCGATTGCAAAAAATCTTTTTGTGTTAGATAGTCCATTTTTCGAGGAAGGTTATAGGCTATATATAACATCACACTATGACCTATGGGGGCGGAGCAGTAATCACAGATGCGAGTAAAGCCGCGTGTAGCCTATATATTGCTAACTTCACGCGGGCGAAGCCGCAGGCAAAAGCTAGTTATATATAGTTTTATTAATTTTTAAGGTTAATTTACCTGGATAGTATTTTAAAATCGTAATTCAATTCCGCAATTTTTTTTTTCAGATTTTATTTGTGATAGATATATAATATTTTTTAATACAAACTAAACTATAAATACTTTTATACTAAATCTAACTATATGCATGTGATACAAAAACACAAAATATACTTAGGCGTCGAAGTACACGAGAAGAAGAAGGCTGGCAGCATTGACACGTTGAATGGCAATGCTAATTCTTTGAGCGAAGAAAGAGCCAGGTCTCTAATCACGCAAAATGTGTATTAGACGGCGTGACATTTCCTAAACAAGGAGACGCACACTTGGACCCGATGACTCAAGTGTTTCGAAACTATTCGGTTCAAAACAATTCTGTAATTTGATTGGAAAAACTATTCTATGTGCTACTGTGTTGTACCTAATTTCATCACAATCCGTTCAGCCGTTTAAACTTGAAGAAGTAATAAACATAAACACAAACACTTTCCCCTATATAATATTATTGTGATAAACCCCGTTAGCGACCTGCTCGTGAGCGTCGTGTTGTTCCTACACTGTGTGTATCTATCTATTGTGTGTTTTCTTTCTTCTTACACGGTATGAAGAGGCCCAACTGCAGGGCCAAAGCCTATTGGGCCCGATCCGGCTTATGAAAGGTAGGTCCAACTCCGGTATGAGGGCTAAAAATGAATGGGGTGGGTGGTTTAGTCAGTAAGAGTCTGACACTGTTTCCCGCCCCGCCTAAGGGCGGGATTCGTCATTAGATGATTTTTCCCTCCATAAAAAAAATGCACATACGCGGTTGTTTGGTCTCTTTACCGCAACTCAAGTGGCTTGTATACTTGTGGGTGAGAAGTAGCATGCAGCGTGCGGCTTTTCTACCGTTCGTGCACGTAACGTGGAATGCACGCACACAGCTCGCGAACGAGTCGCAACCGGCGCATTCGCCAGATGTGAAAACACCCTAACGTTTAGGTAATAAACAACTAATATCCCTTAACTACACCCCCTTTGTTAATATTTCAACACTGCACAAGTACGACTGGTAATAGAGAGTTACACGTTACAACAAAGTTAGTAATTTAAGGGCTGATTCTGTTATTTAAGTTTGGCAAATATGTTATGTGTATGTAAGTCGTAACACGAAACTTTACTGCCGGCAGACTTCTGTTTTGACGTTTATTAAATTACGTGTGTGTGTTCTCCTTTTTCCTTATGTGTGTGACTTAGGGGTCGTGTTAATATTAATACCTATAACATGTTAACGTCAAAGAGGCATGAAAATACACGTAACTGTCTGTGATGATCGGAACAGAGACTATTTTTTATTTTATTTTAAGATGAATGAGAGTAACTCGAAATTCCTTTTTTATTTTATTTTTTGCTTTCTATACTCGTCGGTTTTATTTTTATTATTGATTCATTTAATTCAGAAGTAGTAACTTACACGAAACAATCAAAATATAATAAAAATATTACAAAAATCCACCAATCTGCACTTAGCCAGCGTGGTGGAGTATGGCCCATTAATTAACCATTAAATAACCGCTAACATGGAGCTGCAGCTCCATGTATTCATCCATGGATGGATGCATCCATCTCTGTATCAGGAACAGGTCGCACCACTAGGATAATACTCTCAATTTCTTATTTCTTCTCAGTTCGATCTGCTTCGTAGGTGACTACGAGCGCTACGTTTCCTTATGATCACGAAAAAATCAGCCGTTCGCACCTCACTACAATACCGCGAAAGGCCTAACAGTATACTGAAAGCATTCTTATACTGGAAGTGCAAACCGTTTTACGCCCGCCGCGTAAAGTAAAAAAAAATGGCGATCGTAACAAATATGGTTTTACTCTGTTACTGAATTACTTCTTTATACTGAAGACTGAATAATTTTTTCATGAAATAGCCATTCAATGGTGTTTGACGTACTAAGAGTGATGAACTATTAGTTTTATTATAATTTCGTACATTAATAAAAGTCTGCAGAAAATGCAAACTACTTTAGATAATTTAAATTTCATGAATAACGATTTTTTTTTTAAGTATTCTAATGTAACAACAGTTATTATCCATAATTATAGCTTATACACGAATATAAACTCGGAGGTACTTGAAGAATCGTTTATAAATTCTCTTACAAAGAGTATTTATTCGGTAATTACTTTACTTTTCACAAAAGATCAAGCAACATGGCAACGGAAACAGGTCTAAGCCTTGACAGAAATATGATTTGAAAACCTTTTCCGAAAATTTTCTAAAGAGCCAAGCAAACGTAACTCTGACAGGCAGAAAAAGGTTTTGACTTAAAGCGAGGCAGCTCTCCGTCCGATATGTGGAGCAGAGCAAAGCCATTGGAAAAGTACTGCGGTATACTTACAATGTGTATGTGTTTCGTGTGTGGCGTGTGTGCTTTGACGTTTCAAATCGTGCTGACAAAATATGCCCAGTATTGTCCAGTCAACTGGACAGCAACATAAAGATTATAGAAAGAAAATAATTGATATCAATAAAATTTGATATATTTCATTATAGCTCCAAAATCTTTGGAACTGGTTTCCTTGTGGCGTGTATACTTTGCCGTATCAAATTGTGTAGACAAAATATGCCCCATATTTTCTAGTCAACTGGACAACAACGTAAGAATTGCAGAAAGGAAATAGTCGGTATCAATAAAATATGGCATAATTCATTACATCTCTAAAGTCTTTGAGGTTTCCGGACGGATTAGATGTAAGAAGGTTATTGTAGACGTAATTACAAAAGCGTGGTATTTTAATCCCGTCAAAGCCTGGAACTTAAAACAACATCCGTTGACAAGTTCGTTAACGTCTTAAATTAATTTTCATTTAAAATTTGTCAATTGGCGACGAAATTAAACGAAGTTTGTCGTTTCTTGACAACGGGACGGCTGGCCGCGAGCCAGACGTTATTTTAGACGTACTTTATTCTTTGTCTACGTGGACGCAGTAACATGCTTGCGAATGCGACTACAATGAAAATATAATAAATTTTAACTTACTGACACACGGCCGAAGCGTCGAATTCGGGGAAAACCAATTAAAATTTAAATAGAACCCTTATCTTTGGGCAAGAATTAATTAAGAACCACGATTTATCGCCATTATCATGGAAATTATGTAAAATATTTCGTGGAAATGAACTGAGAAAAATCTCTTTAGTATAGCAAGTATGTATAAGTCAATTTTGCAATTTTAAAATCAATGTGTCAGTTGGTACTTGTAGGTATATTGCAGGCGTTCAATGAAACAGGTATTTTCATTACGCGCGCTTTTCACGCACTTGTGGACAGAATTCGCAAAAAAAAAACAGCGTATCCTTTTATAAATAACCGGATACTCATTGACAGCGGGTGGTTGGTGCCCGGCGATTGCATGGGAAATTGTTAATTCTATTGGAGCGAAACACATAGGAAGCGTGGCACCGCGCACGCTGCGACTTGGCACCCTTCCAGTCAACGATTGTACTTTACTATGGCGATTATTTTCACTGGTGCACTATTCAAACTGCTTCGGAATACGACTGAATAGACACGAAAGAATTTTCGTGTGCAACGACCGACTGTAATGACCGTTTATTCTTTGAAACACGCTCTGTGGAAATCCGTAAATAGGTATAACGTACCGGTGCGACGTTCAAGTTACTCTTTTGAAATGTTTACATTTGATATTTTATGAGCGGCTGAATAAAAAAAATCACGTCTTGAAATATCTAGTTTTGGGGAAATATGAACTCGAGTTTTATATTTTCTGTTATTACCCACCAATTGTTGGCTACAGCGTGAATTGCTCTTAGGAAGCGTAAAACGAGAACGTACACTTCGCGAACGTCCGCCTTACACGCCGATCTGGGCGTTTTTTCGTTTGTTTCCATACATTTTTTATGGAAACTGTACTCTTTGAACTACACTCTTAGGGCGCCCGAAGCGTAGATCAAGTGTAGTTCTAAAAGTCTAGTTTCTATATAAAATTTATGGAGACGAACGTGTTAAGATCGGGGTTGTGACGGATGACTATACAGTGTAGTTCTCGCTTAATTCTATCACATAATCCCACAGGTCTACCAATACTAAATTCTACTTTTCTTTTTCACGGATTTTGGTTACAAACCTTAAGTCCAGTTTTTTCATAATCTATTTCACCCCATACCTACTGAAGGTTGTGGTAAATAGTTTTATAACACGGTATTTCACCAACTTTCTATGCAGAGTCTGTTCCTCAATTGCTCAGAACTGACATGAAGTAATAGTCCAATCATGTAGCCTATACTACAGCCACCGTTGTATGTTTCAGCCAAATAATACCCTGCTTGGCTGGAACAGCGTGCCAAGCGGCTCATTGATGATAAATCCCTGCTGGAAGCCAAATTAGATAGCCTCAAATGCTAACATAAAGTTCCTTGCCTTCGGTTTCTCGTTAGATATATTTTGTAGAGCACGTCACATATTCAGATACGAGCAACTATAGGCAATTTGATGGCACAATAGTTTAGCTATTGACTGCTGCGGTGCGTGTCACGGGTTCAATTCCTGTTTCGTGTATTACATTTAAGTAATTGGGAACACACCTACGAAATAGGAGTAATTCGTATTGCGGGGATTGCTGTTTTTTTTTTATTTCCCTTCGTATTTTTTTTACTTTCTCTCTCTCTCTTTATTGTACACAAGAGCTTAACATAAATTATAAATACTTTTATACTAAATCTAACTAAGTGTATATAAAATATAAATAATAATAATAATAAAAAATTAATAATAAAAATGTTTATTCATCTTTACAAATTATACATTATGTATGAGGACAATCATAAAGTTAAAAGTACAAGTTGACAGTTACGTAAATGTAATTTGTAGGAGATCTGGAGTCTAAACTAAGCCTAGGCCTGTACTATAGAATGACCTATAATTTTTTATGCTAAATTATAGGTCAGCGAGTAGGTACATGTTAAATGTGTGTATGGTGTATATGGTGTATGATGGTGTTTAAAAATACACTTAGACGTCAAAGTACTCCTCCGCATCGCTGTCATCTTGAGGGTCGATCAGATAAATATTGTTATTAATTTTAATTTAATAAATTGAAAGCCGTTTTAAAACCACAATTTTAGGAATATAACTAGCTTTTGACATTTCAGACCATATTTTTTGGGTTCCTAATTTGAAAGTGATAATTAGTATCGTGCTTTTTTACAAATACCTTCCTAACTTGCAAGTCAGATTGAGATACCTATTTTTTTTTTTTCGTTGACGCTCTGTAGGGTATTATTGTACAAGGTTACAAGGTTGGTTGTACCGTGCGCGTTTTTCGATTTTATTTTTATTAAATTTCAAACTTGTATAACGAATTTCATGGGTACAGTGAAATGGGTTGAATAGGAATGCAGGGGTCAATAGGAACCAAACTTTGAAGGGGTTTTTCATGTTTTTAAAAATTGTGCAATTTGTTCATGCTTTGTGGTACTAAAATGATGAAGGCTGTGATAGAAATCAATACAATGTGGTTTTTCTCCATAGTAAAAGACCAATTTGGAACCGCGTACTGGCTTTTGCAGTTTTATAAGCGCCCATATAAGCCTTTGTGAAATAAAAATATTATTTGGTTTTGGAAGGAGAAATTAGTACTTACAAGTTCTAAACAAAGTTTTGTTTACTTAGTGTATTTATTTTGATATGTCTCTTGTAATAGAAACAAATACAATTATTTCAATAGGCATGTGCATCTTTAATTATTTTAAAATATAAAGTAAAAAATAATGAAACAAGATTCATTTACGTGAATACATTCGACCAAAATATTGAAACAAAAGTTAACAAAAAATGTAACTATATACAGCCAGAGCATATTTCTGAGTATCAGATTTTTCCCAGAATAATATTTTTATTCTCAATAGGGTTAACGAGATAAGAGAATTTTGTACAAAATGAAGTACAGAAAAACAATCGTGATTCATCGGACAGGGACCGATGATTACATAAAATATTATATGTAGTGCTATATTCTGAGAAAAGGGTTTTATTGCGTACTTATAGAAAAACGATTATATCCCGTCCTCTGTTTGAATAACTTATTACCTCGCAATAAAATAGTCATAGGAAAATCTAAAAATCTGAAGATGATAATATAAAACATAGAAAAGTAGTCTTATTTATCTTATTATTATTATTTTTTTTAAGTGTCCTTATGTACTTACCAAGTTTTGTTTATGGTGTACCTACAATAAAGAGTATATCTATCTATCTATTTATGTGCACACAAAAGAATAAAAGAAAAGAACAAGGAAACAGAAAAATAGGTACAGAGGTGATGCTTATTTCTAGACAAATCTCTTCCAGCATACCTGCAAAAGGAGAGTTAGAAAAATAGAGATAAGACACAAATTTTCCCTTTTACTATTATTATTGTTTTATTAAATGTGTTTTTAATTTTTGTGTTTCCTTGTGCATGCAGTATTATGTTATACAACTTGTAAATAAATAAATAGAAATAATGAAACCCTAAGTAGAAAAAATATTATAAATTAATTATATGCTACTTATAAATAAAAACCGAGTACTTTTAGTTTTTCCATTTACTTAATGATGGGAAAAACGGAAAAAGAACGTAAGGTAAACAGAAAAACAATAGCTAATTTCAACGCCAAAATAAAAAGAAAATATTCAGGCCCATCGAAAACTCGTAGCCTCGTTCTTTTGTTTTGTCCCATACATGGTTGGCACGTACTTAGCTCTGGATCGTTACGTCATCAGAACAAAGACTGGGATAGCAACTGTGTACACTCGAACTAGTTACTTTGTATACAGGCAAAGATAGTCACCCTCAGGGGACTTACTACAACGTGTTAAAATGTCAGTTGTTCAAGCAAGAAAGAGGAATTATAAAGTGTGCTCTACGAGTACATAGTTCCATCCCTTTAACAGTTCAGTTTTAGTCTTGAAATGGAACGCGTTAAGAACACTATACGCTATGTTTATTCTTCTTTATTGTATACACCTTAATGTGGATGCTTAGTTGGGTGAATATTCGTTACATATCTAAACCTTTCCTTACAAAGCCAGTGGTCACTCCTGCAGCTGTCACCATTTTAGATAATTAGATGCTTGTAAGTTTGACAGCTCGTTTAGTTAAGAAATACTTTGTTGCCCAGAAACTGTTGAAGGAAAAAAGACTAAAACATTGCAAAATTTATGTTAAAAACTGAAAAATTCAAGTAAAAGTTTGTTGCAGCGCTAGATTGGCTTTATGTCGTCTATTAAAACACTGTAAGTTTTCATGCCGAGATACCTTATAGAGAATAGTTTTTTACGAAAAAAAATTTTTAATCGCCATAAATTTCATCGTTCAACATAGTGACATAGTTCCTTGCCTACAGTACTTCATTACAATTATACTCTAGTACAGTACAGTAGTACATACATATATTATATAAATGAAGAAAATCAGTTAATGACGATTTACTTAATCGATCAGAATAGCCAGTAGGGTAGTCAGCCATTCGGTGTCTTACAGGTTACTTTTCGTAGAGTGTGCGCGGGATTTGCATGAGTTGATTCCACCAACTCATTTCTATCATCGGAAAATCCAACACACGGTAAATATCTATTCTTACATTACTAAAACTCTACAGTTTGGACTAAGAGTTTCGCTTCTTCATTTATTTCCCGCACATCTAAGGACTGAAACAGGTCTTCGCATCCGAACATAATTTGGGTGTTTTCAAGGCTATAGTCTGTAGACTCATAATAAACTAGGCACCTCACTATTAACGATTGCATCACTGCTTACGATTAAGGGGGATCGTAATCAAGCATTAGTAAAAACAAATAATAAAAAAAATTGTTTAATAGCAATTGCAATTTGTTGATCCTTCCCATCCCAACCCAAAGCCACCAGTGTTCCTTTAGTAGTACTTTGCGTTCTCAGCCTGCAGTGACTTTCGAACCATCTCGTAGCTCCAGTTGCAATTTGGCCTATACACCTGATAGTTTGCTCGACGGTACCTAGCTACAGCTTTGCGGACAAAAACCAACAATGATGGATCGTGTTTGCGACACAATAATCTTATGTATACACACTTACTTTTGCTAGAAAAGTATCGTTATTATACTATGTCTCCGTGAAACCTTCAAGACAGGATAAGCTGAGCTCGAAAGAGAAACAATTTGTTTCCTTAGAGTTGCGAAAGCCATTGCGTTTCTTCACTTGTCGATTTGATAGAGCTATGACTTTTTCATACCACTTTGGCTTTTATAAAACCTGTACTAACGTTCCAGATGTATTTTATCCGTATAACAACGCTTTGTCGCATTCTTGTCTCATTGTTATATCACTACTGTCTCTGGGAATTTTGACGCAGGTAATATTGAGTGATTGAGACTCCTGGTGGCCTGGCATGTGACAATGATAAGAGACAGGATGATATGTCTTTATTTCCTTGGAAGATGTGTAGACCTCTAATGTGAAACACTACCTGTGTCGATATTCTTATGTCGTACCATCTTTCTAGCTCATTGTGCTTTGCTGGTGCTGCCGCGGCGACTGCGGAGAACCTCAAACGGTATACCAAATTTGTAAGCAGTTATGTTTTTGAGCCGTTTGGGGTTAAACTCTGGGATCCGAGTGCTCATACGCTTTTTAAAGAGACCCAAGGGCTGGCTTCTACCTCAGTCAGAGATTTAGTATTGCCATACAACGTGCTAGGCTTTTAGGTACACTATCAGTCGACGGCGATGTGGAGGAGTTTTATGACGCCATATTCATTTAGAAATATAGCGTCATAAAACTCGCCGTTTAGGTATTTTAATTAGTGAAGTTTTTTTATATTTTTCTTATTTTATTGATGAAATATATAGAATTCATATATTCTAAAAAAAAGTTAAACTGTTTCACACGTTATTTTTTAAAAAGGTTACCGCATTATTTTATTCTATCCTATCTGAGTTTCAGTTTGCCAACTAACGTACGGAACCCTAAATCCAGCAGTTAGGTTACATGACTTTATCATATTGTATAGGGACAAGAGTAACAATGTTTATGAGAACTATGAGAAGATGAGTTCCGTGAAAGAAAGACGAAATTCTTACGTAGGTATTAAGGTCATATGATATAAGCTGCGTATTGAGGGGGAATTTTTCAATTTAAGTAAAGAAAGAAACGTAACTTGATTTATAAAAGGCACAAGATGCCTCAATTCTGTAAGCCTTATAAGTATTCTCTTGTCTCGTAGAAGACATTGTGCTCCAGACTTAGTACAATGTAGTTTCCAAGCGGCTATTTTTAAATATATTTAAACATAGGATACAATTTATGAATGGCACAAATTGTCTTCATTCTTTAAACTTTATATGGTTTCTTATATATTGTCAATACATGGTATTATGTTCTAGTTATCGTATATTGGAGAGCAGTGGTGGCCGAGTGGTAACGACCTCGACTTAACCGTTGTAGGTTACGGGTTCAAGGCGTATTACTTTGTGTAATTTATTTCTACACTAGTGCTCTCAAAAAGGTGAAGGAAAACATCGTGACGAAACCGGCAAGTCCGCTCCGCCCAAGGGCGGGACTCGTCATTGGATGATTTTTACCTACCTAAAAAAAAAAGGCGTCTGATATCCACCAACTCG
Organism: Mythimna loreyi; assembly: GCA_029852875.1. NCBI lineage: Eukaryota > Metazoa > Arthropoda > Insecta > Lepidoptera > Noctuidae > Mythimna > Mythimna loreyi. The sequence goes on along the minus strand of CM056785.1, from coordinate 14,985,448 downwards.
TAGGTACTGGGCCCGTGAGGAGCCCTGAGACCCAGCAGTGGGAAGGTTATAAGGCTGCTATGCTGTGCTATCATACATTGTTGTTGTGAAAAGGTTTCCAACATACCCGTTCTAAAAATATCCGTTTTTTTAGCTAGGAAATCATTCAATGACATATGTCAGACTTTTACTGACTAAAACCTACTCCTGTCCCCTTTTTGCCTTCGTTCCAGGGCCCGAGGTTCACTTTCACAAAACCCATGGCCCCAACAGGTTTCGACAATGGTGGCCCACTACGTTTTGCCGCCATCTTATTGAGGCGCTCATGGAAAACTATGCACAGCAAGCCCGCAACTGCGGTGGCCAGAAATCGGGATCAGGATCGCGGAGGCTAGAGCCTAAAGGCTGTTTCCTCGTATTGCAGCTACTTCTTTTGTTAGCCCTACTGCTTCGTAGAATGAGGCAACCGTCTGCTAATCTTCCTCATTCCGGTTTATGGAATGTACCAGGCTCGGCGCGAGAGGTCGTTGCCACCGATCACCCCCACGAGGATAGGGCAGTGTTCTGCCCACGCGGGACTTATCCTCTTGTTCAATGTACAAACGTTGAAGTTGTCAAGCAGGAATTTTCGAGATATTTAAATATAGAACTTAATACACGAATGGCACAAATTACTTTTATTTTTTAAGCCTTATATGGTTTCTCATATCTTTTCAAGACAAGACATTGAGTTTTAGTTATCGTTCATTGTAGCCTTTAAAAGGTTTCATCTTGTTACCTACTCATAAATATTATACACGATGTGTCGGAAGTAATCACGTGAAAATTGTAAAGGCTTTCATAATAATTGTAAAACATTTTCATTAATCCTCACTTTGAACTTTCAAAGTAAATTAATCAAAGCGGAAGATAAAATATAAATACTAAAGTAACAAATTGTTAACAATGAAATTCTGAAGACAGATGTTTCTGAGATATAATACTAAAACTACGGTCAGTCCCCTGGGTCGGAAGACGAATTAAATTTTGGGCCTAAAATTTAATTAATTAGTTCCTTACATATTCCATTCCTTCTCTCATGTTTATGTACTAAAGTATACCTTATTAAAGGAATACTGGGAAATATTTATTCATTGTGATTACAGAAATACTAAACTTAAAATTTGTATTAGTATTCTTGGCGGCCATTCTCAGAAAAACGACAAGTGTTTCTTTGACGTCAATTGATTTGACGTTCGTTTAGAGTGTTGCCTTGGGCTTAGCATTTTTTTTACTTATGTTTTGTCCAAGAAGTAAGGGCAGAGTTCTTAGTCCAGGAATGAAATAATTTGGAGGGAGAGTCTTCAGAGGATCGCAGACTTGAGTTTAATTGGTTTCAATTTCAACTCGATACTTTTACGCATTCTCGAGATTAAGACGACAAGACCCATCTCGAGACAGACAAGCTACAAAATGATCCTAAAGATCATAGAACGGAAACCTTATAAGGATTTTCCGTAAGTAAGTTGATTCCGTTTTTCTAAAAATGGCGTTTTCCTAAAAAATACTACACAAACAATAAATTTTAAAACTGTCTCTCGAAAAGGCTATTTTATTACGGAATCTAATGAAATAACTCCAGCAAGAGGTTCCACGATGTCTGCTAACAAATTATAACTTCCTCCCCACTTAATATCTTTATAATTGTCATGCTGACATGAAAATTAAGGCGAAACATGCACATAGTATTGGCGGGACCCCAAGAATTTTTTTATGAAAACTATTTGGCAGCCCAGCGGGTTATAATGACCAGTTGATGCCTTACTTGCATGAGAGAGAGGTAATTGTCACTGATAACGTGCCTTTTGGGAATACGACCTGTATCAATTGTACTGATAGGACTTTGGTAGTTGTAGTAATGTATATTGTATCTTGATGAAGTGCTTTGATGTCTGAAACTTAAACGCTATGGTCCGCGTATATGCTGTAGTTATACTAAAAATCCAGAGCAATCATTGAAATAAAAAGTATTGGTTTAAAAATAAAAAAAAACACAAGCTTTCTGCCAGCGGCTTTGCCCGCGTAAAAATAATTTGTCGCACAAACTTTGGACAGTCGTTTCATCCATTTAGGGGATGAATTTTGGAAAATCGTTTCTTAGTGTTCGCCGTCATAAAAGGAACTACCTATGTGCAAAATTTCACTTTCCTAGTCCCGGTAGTTTTGGCGGCGGCTGTCAGTCAGTCAGTTTCAGTGTTTTCAGTGTCCTTTTATTTATATTTAAATGAATATTAAAAGCGCCGTTTTGTATTTTTATGGGATATTATAAAATTACCTTAAATAATTATTCATTTAAACTTCATGTATACAGGTTGATCGTTGTGGCAACGCTTGAGAGAAATAATTATGATGATCGTTCCCTCGTCATTTTTACCCGACTGCCAAAGAAGGAGGGTAATGTTTTTCGAGTGTATGTAAGTATGTATGTATGTCTGTTCCTTTGTGACCTCCTGTAGCCTAAACGGCTTGATGGATTTTGATGTATGAGGTATCGTTAGATTTGTCTTGATTACGGGAGTGTCATAGGATACATTTTATCCTAAAAGTCCCACGGGATAAAGACATAATAATATTTTTTCTAAATTTCCCTTTAAAAAAATATGTACTCGTAATCTAAAGCCAAATGTCGTCGAAATAATTTAAAATGGTACTTACATATACATAGTCTTCTACATCTACAACATTTTCGTTAAATAAAAACAGCTAAAAAGTTATAAATAAAAAAATTATTATTAAAAAAACAAAATACCCGACTGCACACTAAAAAAAGAGTAAAACAAGCCCCACAATACAAATTTACTGAATATAATTTATAAATGTTGATGGAAAGCATCGCAGGCGGGGACCAACAGAGGCTTATTTATAGTCATTTCTGTTGTGCACCATTTAGCAGAATTTTCGTTGGTGGCGGTCAAGGTGGTCCCCGCCTGCGATGCTTTCCATCAACATTTATAAATTATATTCAGTAAATTTGTATTGTGGGGCTTGTTTTACTCTTTTTTTAGTGTGCAGTCGGGTATTTTGTTTTTTTAATAATATTTTTTTGCAGTCTATCTTTGTTTAATGTCTGTATTGCAGACTGCAATTATGTTGAGATGTGAACCTAGAGGACTAGATCTATCTACAGGTCTTGAATCTAAGACTCCAGCTCTTACAAAAGTTTTAGTCTAAAGGAAAAATTTTATAAATAAGCTTGTGTTAAAATATACTTTTATGAGGGAAATAAAATGATATTTATTATTATTGTTTCGTTTTCCTTGTGGGCCTTACAGTTCTCTTAAGAAGGCTCTTCTTAACGAACAAGGAAAAAACTAAAATAACATCGAGCAGCAATGAGCATTGCTGCCTAGTGCCATTTTAGTTTAAGTGCTTTTAATGTTGCACTTCTAATAGTTTTGTATTCTTTCTTGACTTCTTAATATTACAATAAAATTGTCTATAGACTTAACAAACTGGCATTATATGTAGTATAAATGTGGGGAGTAATGAGCAGGCTTGTTTATTTTAGAAATTTACGGACTACTTTATGAATAAATTATGTTTCTTTGAAATTGTTGTTACTATTTTATTGTACGATAAAGTTTATTCTATTTTATAATCTTGGTAACGTTCGCTTGCTGTTTAACCGAATAGCGCGAAATCATGCGAGAACCCCGGTGTTCGCTTTGGTATTGAGTGATATGTGCGTCTTTCTGGATTACCCGTAAGGTCCAAGTTTGGGAGCCATATTGCAATAAGCGTTACGCCACCGGTACATGGTGAATATCCCACCCATACGAACAACACCCTCCGATCGGAGATAAAGCGGGCCAAAGACGAGGCCTGCAAAGCGTGGCTGGGGACGCTCAACGCTGATCCGTGGGGACGCCCATACAAGTTGGTGCGAGAGAAACTCCGCCCATGGGCTCCCCCGTTGACGCAGAGTCTCCGGCCACAGATCGTGGAGGGTGTGGTGAGCGCTCTGTTCCCTGCGCGGGGGGACCACTCCCCCCCGCCCATGGCTCCGCCACCAGCGGTGTCTGATGTGGACCACGTCAGCGACGACGGTACCAATGCTCCGGAAGTGACCGAGGTAGAGATGAGAGTGGCGGTACGCAGGATGGGTGCGAAGAATACCGCCCCAGGACCAGACGGCTTGCCTGGAAAGGCTTGGGTCCTGGCCATGGAGGCTCTCGGGTCTCGATTGGGGGGGCTCTTTAGCGCATGTTTGGAGAGGGGCCAGTTCCCACTTCCCTGGAAGATGGGAAAACTGGTCCTCGTCGCGAAGCCGGGGCGCCCTGCGGACTCTCCGTCCGCGTATTGGCCCATTGTGCTGCTTGACGAGGTGGGCAAGCTCTTTGAAAGAGTCATTGCAGACCGCCTCGTCAAGCACCTAACACTGAAGGGGCCCGATCTCGCGGACGACCAGTTCGGGTTTCGCAGGAGGCGCTCCACGGTGGACGCCATCATGCGCGTGCGAGCCCTCACGACGGGGGATGCGGTGTCCCGGGGCAGGTGTGTCTTGGCGGTGTCGTTGGACATTGCCAACGCCTTTAATTCCCTGCCCTGGAGTTGCATTAGGACGGCACTCCGGTATCACCGGGTGCCCGACTACCTCTGTCGTACAATCGAAGCCTACCTGTCCGACAGGTACATAGTATACCCCGGTCACCAAGGAGATTGGAAACGGCGAGAGATGTCGTGCGGTGTCCCACAGGGATCGGTACTAGGACCGCCCTTGTGGAACATGGGGTACGACTACGTGCTGCGCGCCGACCTCCCCGTAGGGGTCAGCGTGGTCTGCTACGCAGACGACACGCTGGTCCTAGCGCAGGGAAGGTCGTACCAGGCGGCGGTCGAACTAGCGACACGTGGGGTTGCGACAGTCGTTGAGAGGATCCAGCAGTTGGGACTCAAGGTGGCACTGCACAAGTCCGAGGCCATGTGCTTTCACGGCCCTCGGAACGCGCCACCAACGGGTTCTTAACTAACGGTAGAAGGAGTTCACATCGGCGTCGGGTCGACGATGAAGTACCTAGGACTTGTCCTCGACAGCCGATGGAATTTCGAGGAGCACTTCCGACGTCTGGCCCCCAAACTCAATCGGACGGGGGCTGCTCTCAAGCGGCTCCTGCCGAACCTTGGGGGTCCAGACGCCTTCTGCCGGAGGCTCTACGCCGGCATCGTCCGGTCCATGGCCCTTTATGGGGCACCAGTGTGGGCGCCGACGCTGCGTAAACGCCCGGCGGCCCAGCTGAACGCCTGCCAGAGGGTCATGGCCATCCGGATGGTGCGGGGATACCGCACGGTGTCCCGCGAGGCGGCGAGCCTCCTTGCTGGCCTACCACCGTGGGATCTGGAGGCAACAGTCCTTGCACGCATGCACGACCAGCGCGTGGAGGTGCAACGCCGGGGCGAAGATCCGCTGCCCGAACACGTCGAGGCGTGGCGGAAGGAGCTCCGGCGAGATCTCATGGTGAAGTGGAAACAGCGACTGTCGCAACCCAGCGCTGGGCACACCGTAATCTCAGCGGTAGTGCCCCTCTTTGAGGCGTGGCTGGATAGACCTCACGGCGTCCTCACCTTCCGCATGACGCAGGTTCTCACCGGACATGGGAAGTTCGGGAGATTCCTGCACCGGATTCGTGCGGAAGAGACGTCCGGGTGTCGCCACTGTGAGGCGAGCCCGGAGGACACGGTGGAGCACACGGTGGAGGTGTGCCCTGCTTGGGAAGAGCATCGCCGTGTCCTCGTGGGGGTGATCGGCGGCGGCGACCTCTCGCGCCGGGCCCTGGTTCAGGCCATGGTCCGCAGCGAAGAGGAATGGCAGGCGGTCGCCTCCTTCTGCGAAGCAGTAATGCTCGTAAAGGAGGAGGCCGACCGCATAAGGCAAAGGCAACGGCGTACTCGCCGTAGCCGTCGCCGCCGCGATCCTGCCGATATCCGGCCACCGTAGACACTGGCTCGCGGACGGTGAGCAATGGGTAGCTCGCCGTCCGGTCGTCTGTAAGACCGAGTCCTAGTCGTCAACGGCGCGCACCGTTCCCGCGCGCCTCAAGGAGTTGTCAGCAAACTGCAGGGGCCCTTCAGGGTCGAAGCCTCCCGGAGTCTAGAGGGTGGTGGGAAACTGTTACCTCGACTCCAGGAATAGGGCAAGGAAGGTACGGGGTAGGTTTTTTAGTCAGTAAGAGTCTGACACTAGTCTCCCGCTCCACCCAAGAGCGGGTTTCGTCATTGGATGATTTTCACCTACCATAAGAAAAAAAAAAAAAACCCATACGAACAAAGCGTTTTGGGAATACATTCATTAAGCGTACAGCTAAGGAGTGGAATTCCCTGCCGGTGTCTGTGTTTCCTGATAGCTACAATCTAGGGGTCTTTAAGTCAAAAGTGATTGGTTACTTCTAGGCAAGTGTGCTCCATCGTCGACCGACACGTGAGATTGTGGTTGAACGCGAGCCTATGTAGAATGAAAAATGGCAGAACATATGTAGGTATAGAATTAACACTTTTTTTCTTTTCTAAATCTTAGTTTCCTTCTGTATTTTACTAGTACTAGTACTAGTACTAGACCTCATCTACTTTACTTATTTTACAAAATGATACTTGCTCACACTCAAACTCACGTTCGTCTAGCAAAATGTTCCCTTTTGTTGTTTGAAAATTTTTTACTACCTCTGTATTTCAAAATTTAATATATAAAACTCGGTACATTCAGCAAAACGCAGGATATTTTTTAACCGACTTCAAAAAAAAGGAGGTGGTTCTCAATTCGATTGTATTTTTTTTTTTTTTTTTATGTTTGTTACCTCAGAACTCCGTTGTTTATGGATGGATTTGCAAAATTTTTTAAGCTATGCATAGCTTTTATCGCAGGCCTTGAGCGCGGGGACTAAATCCAGAAATTCCGTAACGAAAAAACCTCACGCTCCCCACTCCGACGGGCACGGAGGTGTGGCTTGAAGGCCGTGCATCGTCTAACGTCGTGTCAGTTCGGCAGTCTTCGACACGGCGCTGTGTGTCGTGCGAATATAGTAGAATATCTTTAAACCCGGCCGCACACCAGGCATACAATTGTTTCTCCACAATTGTAGCGCCACATTTGAAACGCGACACATTTATCGCCCCCATATATTCCTACGTGAGCCCGCACACCGAGGAAACATTTGTAGCGGGCGCACTTTGTGGCGAGACGTCATCCGCGCTACAATAATTCAAGATCGAACCGGTTCGTTTTTTGTGTCGCGTTTCAAATGTGGCGCTACAATTGTGGAGAAACAATTGTATGCCTGGTGTGCGGCCGGGTTTAGTCTGCGCGCGCCGAAAAAAGGAAACTAATCATTTGCCGTCATCTTGACATTTATGTCAGGTGTCAGGAGAACGTGTTGTGTTCTGTGTTTTTAATCGTTTTCTAAAATAAATAATCGTCATCATTATACCGAAAGTGGTTAAAAGTGTTGGTAAAGATATTATCTTGAAATTCAAACGTGCTTGTTAAGAGGAATGAGAAAATATCGGGCCTACGATACGATTTTCCAAAGGTGGACCATTTGTCAAATATTTTTTTCGGGTGACCAGAACAACAAATTTCCCTGAATATTCGTACCCGAGTGGTTCCTGACAGAAAAACAGAGTTGGTTGAAAATGGACTGCTACCATGTATTTGATTCTTAACAAGTGATTATTATAACGTGCTATTAGAGTTTGTTGAAAATGGACTGCTACTGTGTATTTGAATCTTAATCAAGTGACTATTATAACAAGCTATTATATATAAAATAAAGTACTTAATTTTCTAAGTTCTCATGACTTTTTTATAATAATTAAACAATAATTCAATCTATTTGTTTACTTTCATTAAAGTAGTAGTTATATAGATTTGGATCTATATCAATATGTATATATATAAAGATCAATGCAACTTTAACAACGTCCAAATGTTTAGGCTTTGTTCGGACTATTTTGTAGATGGTTCATGTGAAGTTTGCACAAAATCGGTCAAGGGGACGGTCTTCATTTATCACATTTTTCTGATACCGGAAGCGAAGCCGCGGGCAAAAGCTACTAATATGTAAAAGCGAAATACCACTCACTGATTAATCACTATATCTCAGAAACTATAACACCTACAACTTAAAATTCGGCAGGTAGGTTTCTCACAGGAAGTAGACGTCCGTAATTACGTAATTACCTGTGCAAATGAAAGCAAATACAGTTGATTTGTTTAAATACTAGCTGAAAAGAATGTAAACAATCTTGACATGTTTCTTTATCTAAAAATACTATTAAATTTACATTTCTTTAAAATCGCTACATCGTTAACTAATCGTCATCTAGAATTTTAGAAAACCTGAAGAACAAACTAAAATGTAATAATATGTAATGAAATTAATCGTATTTCCCATTATTGATTTCAAAACGTATTTCTTGTGCTTTGTTTACTTTGTATTTTTTTTATTATATGAGGGAAAGTAGATTAATTACACTGGCAACATTAAGCACGCTCCCAGCCACGCACAGACTTAACGTAATCCAACTCTAGACGTATTGTACGACTTTACGGAACTCGCCCGAATCGAGACGAGCTGCTCCGAAATCGGACGAATACATAATCAGCTGTTTGTGAGAAAGTATATAGGTGTATAAGTATTTATCTACAACAGTGAATATGAATGAACAAAGTGCAAAAAATAAATAATTTTATTTGCATGCATGCAAGTTGATACAGAATGCTATGCAATAGCTTTACCGCGGCAGTCCCCGAGTGCCACACGTATTTTTTTTTGTACTTGAAAGGATATACTTCCAGATTGGTCCCATTTTTTTCAAAATCGAGTTATGATGATGGGATCCATGAGAAATCGAGGGAACTCCTCAAATATTATAGGCAACTATATCGTTTTTTTTATATTTTCATCGAGAACTCAAGCATTTACAGTCATAAAGTAACATTTGATGAGGTGGAACTGGTGAAGAAGATCAGAAATGGCTAACGAAACTTGACAATCGCATGGATATCACAATCAAGGTAGTTAAGCAACTATGAAAATGCACTATAAACCAATGATCTTAAATAATTATGTTGAAAATGTTATCATCGAACTGATCTGATGATGATGATGGAGCTGAAAGGTAGGCACTGGAACTGCGTAACTAATTAATATATCCTAGCCGTGTTTGGGCTTGTTAGAATTGTCATAAGATGCACTTTGGCAGTAAGGTACTATTGAACTGATATGATGATGAAGCTGGAAGGTGGAAGGTCGGCATGGGAACTTCAAAATAAAATAATGTATCCTAGCATTGTTTGAGCTTATTAGAGCTGTCATGGGCAATGCTGTCAAGGGCAATGGAAAGGGCTATGCTCGGAGTTTCCTTGCTTGTTCGAATCAGAAATGAAGAAATGCGCAGGAGAACCAGGTTCACCGACATAGCCCGAAGAATCGCCAAACTTAAGTGGCAGTGGGCAGGGCACATTGCTCGTAGAATAGATGGCCGATGGGGCCGAAAGGTTCTAGAGTGGCGACCGCGCACCAAAAGACGCAGCTTTGGAAGGCCTCCCACAAGGTGGACCGACGACCTGGTGAGAATCACGGGAACGCGATGGATGCGAGTCGCACAGAATCGGTCGTTGTGGCGACGCTTGGGGGAGGCCTATGTCCAACAGTGGACGTTTTCTGGCTGAAATGATGATGATGATGAGAGCTGTCATGAGATGTACTCATGAGATGAATCATAAGTATTTCATGCATCATATCATCTCTCCACGAGATCAAAACGATTACACTGTAACAATGTACCTATAATATGTATTCCTACTTATATGACAATGGTAACTTTTTCAAAAGAAATGTAGGAACGATATTGACTTCGTTGCCATAACATATTATAATAAAAAACACTAAACGGCTACAAATAAAAAAAACTTTTTACAAAAAAAAAACCGCCTTCAAAAAAAGCCAAACAATAAAAGTTCCTACACTAAAAAGTTGAAAATATTATATATTATAATATATTCAAAATTTATTACTTCTTTTTGGAGTCGGTGCACCGACTCCAAAAAGAAGTAATAAATTTTGAATATTTGCAAAATATTAATGTCAAATAAGTTTACCTATAAATTAAGTTTCTTTACAGCAATTCAAATTTTTATTTTCAACTTTTTAGTGTAGGAACTTTTATTGTTTGGCTTTTTTTGAAGGCGGTTTTTTTTTTTTGTAAAAAGTTTTTTTTTTACTAATTCTTGTTTAACTGGCGTTGTTCGTATGTTTATTATTTCGTTTTTAGGAGTAAAAAAATACTGTTTACAAAAACATTTTTTGTTATCAATTAGTTTCCGTTTCATAATTGTCTGACGATTCAGCGTATTTTTTCTGTTGAATCCGTCGTTACGGTTTTATTGTACCTACTCATAATTAATCAGTCGGAACTTCGAACCCAATTTTCATTTTCTGAAAATGGTTATGCTAGTCTGCATTTATTCCTCCCATTTTAGAAAATATGTGTATTAGAATTCAGAAGATCGGGTTGCCCGCCGGTATTCAATACACTATTAAATTTTATAGTGCTGTTCCGTTATTCGGAATTTAACAGCATTAAGGACATGGTTATGCGGGGTTTCTGTTAACAGGAGAGAGCTCGGATATCGATATTCGTGCTATGGCGAATTTCATTTCTACCCTGCAAAACCGCACGTACAGTACGCTTTTGCAAAAATACGTGCTTCACTGACTACTGTTTAAAATGATAGAAACTTTTAACACCACCTAGCTATGTTCATTTGGTAGATAGATTGTTGGAGAGAGAGAGGTGGTTGGATATTTTAAGAGACTGGGAGCTTTATCTTGCCACCAATTACAGCCCGTGGCTTCGACCGCATGATAGTAGTGGTATTAGTCTATAGATAAAAAGTATTCTAAATGCTATTTCAGGGTATGGTTTACTCATGTACAAAATTTCATTTAAATCTTCACAGTCGTTCGAGAGTGAAGAAATGAAAAAATTACTCACTGACACACATCCATAAACTACCGACCGTGTAATATTATTATATGATATATAGGAAATAGCCGAATTTTCTTTCTCAGGTTAAGCTTTCTCTCCCTTTTTTCTCCATTACTTTTCTCTCAATTCTTATTATGTTTCCTCTATTCTTCAGTCTTGGGTTTTATGCCATCATCATCATCAGCCTTTTTTATGTTCCCACAGCTGGGACACAGACCTTCTTTCTAGGAGAAGGAATGGGCCATATTCCACTACGCGAGCCCAGTGCGGATTGGTGAATGTCACACATATTTGAATGTTTGGTTCTAGGACATGCCGGTTTCCTCACGTTTACGTTGTCACGGGTTTTATGTTTCGAATCCTTTGTTTGTCACTTCAACCATATAGTCAGTTCACCTGCCCTCCTAGCTATGTTGATAATCTACACTTGTTATCGCTAGTAGAAAACGAATCCAATATATGAAAATAACATCATCGCAACAAAATTCGTAGCCAAGTTCACATCGTTCAAAATAACAGAATGAAATGTAATCGTTTCTACAATGATCATCGCTACATGCTGTAGTTTTATGATATTTAATGATAGCTTCGCTGAGGCATTTCGATAGTAGAAAGAGAGTCGACATGAAAGGTTTGTAACTTGGATAGGGGGGGGGGGCTGGTCTGCTTAAGTCCAATTCTACTGCACTAAGGTTATGTTGAATAACTTCGCTCTTCTTTGGATACCTGAATCACATTAGGTAATCACGTAAAGTAGTGAAGATAACATACTCTTTACCGTCTTCACATAATGTTTCACCAAAGAAACTAAATAAATCAAATTATTTACATTGTCGCATTCATATATCCTGCGCCATAATCCTATATATCTTCTCCACATCGTTGTCGTCTGCAAAATAGATAGTTTTCTCATCAGATATTTTAGTATACAAATAGATGTGTACATAGTCGGACGTGTTTGGTTGGATACAATATCGTGATCCAGAACGTGTCACGAATATACATAGAGTGAGAACGACGATGGGAAGGAAACAAATGTCGTACTTGTAACATTAATATATAAGTGCTTATACCGAGTTGGGTTTTACGTTGTCGCGGTCGAAACGTTTGTAACGTTCAGTGCTCCGATTGGCCCACTTCAAGTTTTTAACCAATCGGCGAACCAAACGCGGTAAACGTTTCGATCGGGTTTAAACCATCGACTTATATCCTATTGATAGACAAGCACAATCATAGAAACCATTTGTAAACACACGAAGTCCACCACAGTGTCGACGCGCACTGTTCCTGTGCACCTCGAGGAGTTGTCAGCAAACTGTAGGGACCCAACAGTGTCGAAATCTCCTGGGGCCATAGGTTAATGCAAAAGCATCACACCGGAGCCTTGGGACAAGGGCAAAGAAGAAATCTGGGCAATTGCGAAGCGGACTCGCACACTGAGGGTTTCGTACCAATTGCGGTTTACGGTATTAAAAAAAACTACTAACTTGATCTCCTTCAAACCAATGTTCGGTGGTAGTTTACATTGTAATGTAAGTTATATATTTTTTTTTTTATTATTGAAATTCTTTTATTGAAAAAAAAGGATTAAAGTTACAGATTTTGTAGCTTTAATACTTTTTTTTTTGCTCAAATCTTAGAGGCCTTCTACTTCAAATAGGTCCTGATATGTTTCAGTAAACTGTAGAAAGATAGCGTTGAACTCCTATTATTTGTATTCCGTATAAAGACAATGCAAATACAATATGCATTTTCAAACGTGTGTGGTTTATATGTAAGAATTATTTGAAGAGCTTGGAACTGAATGTATTGAAAAGTATCTACTGAGTTTTGTTTGAACTATTTTTGCTTGTTTTTATACCAAAATATAAAATAGGTACTGGTAACAGTGTATAAAACTACGGTAGATAAAAAAGAAATGGCTGTTTGTTTGTTGGAAAAAAAAACAAAACCTTTTCGAATCACCATTGGTATTATTTCCTTTGTTATGGATCTAAATGCATCACTTCGATTGGATGGTTTCAAAATCTGTAACGGACATACATATTTTTTATCTAAATACTGTCCGTATTTTTAGTTAAATCTAATCCCTTAAAAAAATATTGCAAAGAGAAGACAAATTTTTGTTCAAAATCTTTTGTACCCAACCAAAAATTCAAAATTCTAGCCGATAATTTTCATCAATACCTTTAACCTATATTTATGCAAATTACAAGCAAATTACCCATCGTACCACGCTAAAGTTAACAGGAACAAAAGATAATAAGTAGGGTACGGACCTAGCGTAGTAAAAACCTATTAATATTAATGGGCTATCTGCGCGAAGGTCCTACTAAAGTTATCAGCTTGGGACGCCTCTAGTAACGCAATCACCATTCTAGTTCAATGCTCTGGTGATCGCACACGTGAGGTTTTGCGGTTAACTCTGCTGTAATGAGAGAGATTATGAACTTTATGGAATTGTGTTGTAAAACGGATAATTAACAGATTATTTATTTATGACATCATTTATGAATTTTATGATTACGTAATTAAGAAGGCCCAAACCGAGATACATTTCCATACAATCGCACTTACGTGATTACACATCTTTCTTTAGATATTTTGGATACATAGATATTTTTATTATATAAGCTTTATTATCTAGGATTCTATAGAAATCAAAACATAAAGTATAAGAATAATACAGTAAAGATCTCTGAAAATCTACTATTTTACGTGAACTTTGAGTATCTAATAATGTACTTCTACATTCAAAATACTTCTTCAGCCTTGCGCATTTAATCGAGATTCCAAATGATGTCAGTATTTTTTTTCCAAAATCCTTAAGGGTTTAATAAAAACAAGTATTTCCTGGAACAAGTTTTGTGAAACATTCGAGTAAATCGTAGAATTACGGAATGCCTACTAAATTTTCAGGTATCATCTGTCATTTTTCGTTTTTTTTTGCATTAAACATAATTTTGATTGTGTTAAATGAATCAACAAGCTTTTTAACCATGCGTGACGTTGACGATAGGCGAGTGAGGAAGGCCCACCTTAAGAAAGCTCAAACCGAGATACATTTCCATACCAACGCTGTTATGTGATTACTACGCCATCATTCTCACGATATTTTGGAAACCCAGATAATAAAATCTGGTAGATATTGTGGTGACCAAAGAGGTCAACGTCCAGGTTTCACCATTGTGTGGACTGCCCGGAGGACACGGTGGAACACTGGCCATGGTTCAGGTCATGGACCACAGAGGACACCACAGCGTAAAGAACAACGGAGGCTTAGGTTTTTATTGGTTTCTCTTTAGCTTTAAAAAAATTCGCTCTGTTTTCAATTTCTGAAAACTTAATATTTTAGCTTGGTACCAATAAAATAACCATTATCTGCTGATGTAAATAAAAGCGAAATACCACTCAATGATTCATCACGAAATATCGATAATGTTATTTACTCAAGTATAAGAAGTTTGTTTTACACTCACAAACAGAAACTCACCTGACATCAATTAAATACACCAACAGAGTAAAATTAAAGAAAGAAAAAAAAAATGTAATATTAATTTACTTTGTTCATTTATTATTTTGTTTCTTTTGCTTGCACTTTTGTTTCAATCACATTAATTATTGCACAAACTATTAAAAAAAAAAAAAAAATAGTGTACGATATGAAAGAGCGGCGCCTCCAGGGACAGGCATCAATATGCTTAAAAGGAGACGTCACCAACTGTTATAACATGTTTTGTGTAATAACGAAATAAATAGAATTTTGATTTTTGATTTGTTTTTTAAAGAAAGTTCATAAAGAGAAACAACTTTTACGCTGTTCAAACCACAGGCAGAAAACAGTCTTCATTCAGAGTAAATAAAAGTGAATAACCACTCACTGATTAATCACAAAATCTCAGAAACTATAACAACTATAAATTTTAAATATTGCAGGTAGGTTCATTATGACCTCTGATTTTACGAATCTCCACCCCAGCAGGGTTGAACCGACTTTCACGCGGGCGATGCCACTGGAAGAAGCTAGTATAATATATAACATCTATAACAAACTTAAAAAAAGCAAAAAATATATATATAAATAAAATCCTGTACAACTAAACTAAACCCTTAAAGACATTTCTCTCCTCGAGAAACTATCCGGTAATTCTATCGGACATTCCAGCTACGTAGCAACATTATCTAATAATTCAGTCCAACAGCCTGTCGTACCGACTTTGCTGTTCACAGAAAAATGTACAATGACATCCGACAGCCAGATATTCTAGTAATTTCATAAGTGTTTTTACAGAACATTCTATTTTCAGGAATACACACAAAAATAGGGCACTATCAGGCAGTGAAACAATAGAAATCCAGTTATAAATTTTTTAAACAAAAGGCAATCCAACTAACAAGTTGACATAGTTTTTAGTTCCATTGTTTTGTAGTTGCTCCAAATTTTAGGTTGCGACGGGATGAGATAGGCAACACGGTAAAAGTTTATCCTGTTGCGTCTATGAAATAAGCAGAAAAAGCATACGAAGTTTAAGGCTTTTTTTTTTGAGGGTTTAATTATCCTATGACTTCTCTCTCGCTCCAGGGTTAAATGGAAGTGTATTAGACTGTAACTAATTAAAACCATACTTTTTTTTTCAATTTCCCTTTGCTTTCTAATGGTGTGTCCAGACTTGGCAAATGCGCCCCTCGCAAGTCGCGAGCCACTCGTTGGCTACGCGCTTGTTTCTCTCGTGCATTTATAGTGCGCCTCCCCCATGCAACTCCGACAAGGCTCGAAAAAAGTGGCGCGTGCAGAGCTTGCACAGCAGCCCCAGTTGTATGTTATGCGTGCGGTCTTGCACCGCTCGAGTAATGCACGTAGCTTGCGCGCTAGTGGCGCATTCAGGGTGTGTTTACCAGGTCTGAACGCGCCATAAAATACCTACCCACTTATCTGAACTCCATAATCTGAAAAAATCATTAATAAGACTGTTGTCATATTTTTCAAATTCCTATTAGTAATACCACACCTTTTGTATTTCTATTTGTTAATCTTTGACATTCGTTCAAAGATTAACAAATAGAAATACAAAAGGTGAGCGAACGCCTTTTTCTGGGCTCAAGAGTTTAAGATAGATGTAGAACTAAAATTGCCGTTACTGCTATGACCTGCAGCACCCCACTTCGCTTGAAGCCCGAAAACCTATCACACTACATTGGAGGTTGATCGCCATTTTGGCTCAACTTACATGCCACATATTGTACCCGTCTACAGCAATCCATTTAAATCTTAAGTGAAACGATAGCTTACAATATTACTGTATGGAACAACCCATCTGAGTCAACATAGTCATATTTTGCCATACAACCCTACATAAACCCTAGCGTTAAGGCCAGAAGATTGCTCTAACAAACGATATAGGCCCAGAACAGGCTCTTTAACCTTATCATTCAACGTGTATTGAAGATTAATTAAACTATTAATCCCAGAAAGTGTAGCTAACGCCTTAATCGATAGCCAATGAGACCGCAGCATTCTTTAACCCAGCACTTCGGATACGTCGATCTATTACCAATGGAAGGCTCCCGATCTTTCCGTCCATTACGCCCTAGTAATTACTTGGGATCGTGTAAAATACAGCGCTTCCTACCTTTGACGAGACCGGTCACACATGAACGCAGGAATTGGCAATTCCCGCTAATGGAACGATAAGTGCGTAGGTAGGTAGCAGTTATGTAATTCGTTTTGTTTACATTTGAATAGATTATATTGTATATGTATATCTCTGTATGTAATTGAAGGTGACAATATTTGGTTGTATTGTGTTGCTTTTTATTTTGTTGAAAGTTGAAACAACCATTAATGATATGATTGGAAGATGGTATGTCGAGATAATGACTGTTTTACACCACCTTGCCGAAATACCTGATTACATATTAATCTATTAAGGTTTATCCCCTAGTCACATAATCTGCTATTATTAGTCTCATAGTAATCATTTAGTAATCTTGCCATACCAGTTACCATGTTGGTTTATGAAGTTGTGTCAAATAAATTATAATATGATACATACAATGGCGGGTACCGTGGAAGGTGAGCGAGTCTCTGGTGTGGAATGCAATCTGCATCTTGCGCATAGTTCGTTTTAGTTTTTATATTTTAAGTATTTATTTAAAATCATGGCGTTATACAGATATTTGTGTTTTCCTGACACAAAATGTAATTATTTCATAAGTAATTGTTTCAACTTAAGGATGTCTTTCTAGAAAACGAGAAGTATCACAGATTTTTACTAACTTAATTAATTATTTATTTTTTAACATCAAAAAGGAAGTCTATTTAAAAATACACACATTAATCCATATAAAACATACAATATCATTTCACTTCAAACTAAATGCATCCCAAATAATTTCGAAATTAAATATGAACGCATAGTTTTCAGGTGCTCGCTCCAATTTATCGTTGAATTAACTAAATCAAAGCGTACAGGAAATGGTTATGTAATCCCTTTGATGAAGGACCAGTGTAAATTCAGCTGTAATTCATTCGTTTATAGGGAATGATGTGAACATTAAACTTTAGTTTTTGTAAATAAAAATAAACTAAAGCTACTCATTCATTGTGAGTTTGTACAAGCATTAAACCCCAGAGCACTAAGCCCAAGAGAAAATGTACAGCCAACATGAAAAAGAGAGAAGTGGTTGTATACGGAGTAGTAGTAAGTGGGCATTGCGAGTCTACTATAAGACGTGGGTAACTGGGTTACGTTTTTTTTTTTTTTTTTTTTTGTTTTTTTTTTATGGTAGGTGAAAATCATCTAATGACGAAACCCGCTCTTGGGCGGAGCGGGAGACCAGTGTCAGACTCTTACTGACTAAAAAACCTACCCCGTACCTTCCTTGCCTTATTTCTGGAGTCGAGGTTACAATTTTCACATACCCTCTAGGCTCCAGGAGGCTTCGACCCTGAAGGGCCCCTGCAGTTTGCTGACAACTCCTTGAGGCGCGCGGGAACGGTTCGCGCCGTTGACGACTTGGACTCGGTCTTACCAGACGATCGGACGGCGAGCTACAACTGGGTTACGTTACGTTTACGTTTCGGTTACCATTGTATAATTCATATTTACTGTGACTGGCAAGATTTAGAAGGACCAAACTCTTTTAGTTACCGACTTTATTCAATTCCTAAGTAGTATTGCACCGCCACCGCAGACGACCCGGGCTAAAGCGAGGCACTTCTGCTTCAACCTCTATAAGTACAGGATTGCAAACGGCGAGCAATATGTAGCCAGCCGTGCGGTAAGGACCGTCTGCATGACTAAAACAGATGGTAGCAATATAGCCCTGCCAGGACTGTAATTTGTTTGAAATTACTGCGGACCGGAACTGTAAAAGGCTCAAAGGTCAAAGAAACAAACATTGGTTTTAGGAAGTCAAATTCTAACTCTCCACTTAGACTATGAGGAAAAAAAGATATTTATTGCACAAAATGTTTTTTTTGTACACTAAGCTGATATAGATAGATATTGAGAGCAGTGGTGGCCGAGTGATAACGGCCCTGGCTTACGAATTGTAGGTAGCAGGCTTAAACCCAGCCAGGCGCATTACGTTGTGTAATTTATTTCATCATCACTGCTCTCAAAACGGTGAAAGAAAACATCGTGAGGAAACCGGCATGTCCTAGAACCAAAAATTCGAAGACGTGTGACATCCACAAAATCCGCGATGGGCCCGCATGGTGGATTATGGCCTATTCCCTGTCCTAGAGAGGAGTCCTGTGTCCTAGCAGTAGGAACATTAAAAAAGGTTGATGATGAAGCTGTTATATTTCTTCTTACTTACCTGACAATATCTACCTTAAAACCAAAAGAATTACATAACTAAACTGTACTTCTTTTCTACAACATGCATGAAAAGAAACACTTAATTGGAAACTAAAAGGTAGCTGAAAATCTAAAGGTGTACAGACGTCTCAATTTCACACCTAACCTGCGCGATTAATTGTGTAACGGATCATTGGATCCAGCATCTCGATATATGGACCCAACGGACGTGGACGCCTTAAATCGATTCGAGCAGCCTCCGGACTCGCTGTGTAATCGAGACGTTTGAAAGCGCTCTTAGGTCGTAGATGCTGCATTATTTATTTCTCAAGCTAAAATATACTAGGAACGTAAAATACGTAGAGATGTTCTTTGGTTTATTTCCCAAGAAATTCACGCTCTCTTAAACATGGAAAAAATAAGCTTGTACGTAATATTCCGAGAAGTAATTAGCGGAGTCGCGATAACAAAACACATATCAGTGAGTGTTTGTGTCTCCTGTCCTTGGTTCGTCGAAGGGACGGACACAAAGACAATATGATCGTAATGATGTTACTGTCAGACGCTGGCTGAAAGCCAGAAACGGTGACAATACTCCTATATTTTCCCTGTCGATAACACTAGGATGTAAGCGTTATATTTTTTTTTTTCATGAAACGATACCGTTTGGCATAGAATCTGGTTTCGGAGTGACGGTGATCCGATTTCTCGTATTTGTTTTGCATTGCGTTTCGTATTGTTTCGTAGAACACCATTTCAAATAGTTTTACATGAAATATGGTATTGAATTTGAAACTTTATATTACAGAGGGGTTTTTTTATGGTAATTTTATATTTAAAGCAGGAAAAGAAAGGAAGAAAAACAATTATTTGTATAATTTTTTTTATAAAGATGTAAGTTTGTTTACGTTCTAATAACTGAACGGCTTTAGATGAAATTTTGCGATAATATAGCTTGTATATTAAAATAAGTGTCATCATTTTTAACACGGAGTCATTATCATCGTCATCATCTTCTAAAACTTGTCCTATTTCGACTACTTGACGACTTTCTATCAACAGTCATGCTATCTCTTTCATAATAACTCTACAAGCAATCCACTCATATTTATTTTGGCCTTCCACTCCCTCTCCATTCATAAAAAAGAGGGTGGGCGTATCAACTAGTACGTTATAAGAAAATATTACAGGAAGTAACAATTTTTTTTATGAGACGTCTGTTATTTAGTGGTAACAAAAAATCTTAGGCTGATTCCATTTGCCATTATTTATCGAAGCGAAAAACAACATGTCGTTAATGAAGAGGTAACTATTTGCTAAGTAACGATAATGACCGTGTTTTTCATCCATTCTTCACTCGTAAATTCTATCGCTATTTCTGTCTTTACTCTTCCTGGTACTATTTATTGTATTATGATAACTTTTGTCTTATTAATATCAAAATCCTCTCTATTTATGACACATTACTTGATTAAGTTCTCGAGATGTTGTCATTATTTTTAAGCTAAGGTGACCCATCTCTGCTTTATACGAGTTGCAAACGATTCAGACACCACCAAAATTAAAGCTTTTTACTGTCAGACAAAAAAAGTTCAAAAGAATTTATTACCCGAAATAGCCGTTTAAAAAGTTTTTGATATAATTTCGACACTGTGACCGCATGTATATCCGAAACGTCAGCAACTCCGTTATACGGGTCTTTTAAAACCTGAAATAAATATATTTATTTATTTTATTAGTTTCTAAGAGTCGCTCCAACTTGCATTATAGTAGGGTTTTCCACACGGCACTCGAGTTTTATCACCAATTTTACGTTCCTAGTATCAATAGTTTCGACGGTGTGTTGATATTTCAGTCAGTCAGTTTCTTCTTTAGCTCTATAGATTATTGTTTGATTTAAAACATCACCCAGAACCGAAACAACTATTTGGATGCCAGATAACTATTCGTGCCATGCGCAGCGTAGCAACTAATCTTCGAAATTCCTTGGAGTCCCTTATTACTTGGGGTCTGCCCAATACGTCATTTTTCTCCCACTCTGTTCTGTCACTCGTCACACTATCACTAACTCCCAACCAAAACATTAATATCTTTATCAAATTATAGCATACAGCTTCACATGCAAACAAACATAAAGCAAACATAAAAAACACGTGTTTCCATAACAAGATTAGCATGAACGAGATTCCTAATAGCATCATTCCGCATTGGCATCCCTAGAAGCGATACAGGGGAAGCAATAGCAGTGCATTAGCCTGTTTAGTCCTTATCTTATTGGACGTAAGTGGCATAAGGATGTGGGTCACAGGTCGCTCTACCCCTTCCAGGGTAATTGTTGCGTGGCAATCTGCTATCGATACTGTAATGACAGGTTCTAGGGTATGGTTATATTGATAGTAGCAGGTTATATTATGGTCGTTTGGTTATGACTTAACTTCGTTCATAAAGCTGGTGCGTAGTTTCCTTTGAAAATAGCTTATTTAGAAAGTTTTCTTTCATGACGCAATTGTTAATACAGACGAGTATATTAAAAACTTTATGCACTGTTAAGAAAGGCTGATACAGGCTGAACTTAATTTCTTAGGTATTTTCTACCATTCAACTTTAGGGTGGAGTAAGAATATAACAGGGCAGGTGCAACTTAATGGTAAATAAATAGAAAAGGCGTACAAGAATAAATATATACTTAGATAAACACACAGAAATTGACAACATTAAGTATCATGAAAAACGAATCCAACAAATGTAATGATTCTGCCAACATCTTGCAAATGTGTTCACGTGCCTTAACCTTATAAGAGAACCGACTGGATACCGTCCTGAAGTTCAGTATGAAAGTATTCCAAAAAAAGATCGCCTGGACAAGGTAGAAGAACTGGTAAAACCCTAAATTAAGTGAGGGGTATTGTAGTAGACGATTATAGAATTGGCTGAATTATTTGTTGGTTTATTCTTTTTGTATTATTTTATTTTTTGACGTAGATATGTATACTTTATTATATATAGAATGTTTCAAATAACGTTCAAATATTTACGAAAATTGGAATTGGTTATCGCATCAGTATATTCTAGGCTTCCAGACGATCGATTTAACTTCTGAAAATTATGTTTCGACTTCTAAAAGTTAGGTTTCTGGGGTATAGGTCAGAACCAAGTTTTGTTGTGGTAACAGAACTCGCATAAGTACCTAAGTAGTTTATAAAACCAGTTATACTATTAGTTTACAAGTTGAAAGTCACATATGTCCAGTGTGATATATATATATTATATTTATATATGTAACTGGTATGTATTTATTATTAGTATTAGTTTAAGTTATATAAGTATTTATGATTTACTTTTCACTACCTATCTCTTTCTTATTTCTACACACTAATGTCTACATTCCTTCTAACTTCTCCTTTCGCGGGTCTGCTGGAAGAAATTTCTTTGCGAAATAAGCAGTACCTTTGTACTATTTCTTCTATAATGTGTTTTCTTTAAAAATGTAAGTGTGTAAGTACATAAATTGTTAAATAAATAAATAAATATGTCAAAAGATGTTCGTTACACATGATAAGGTCATTTTGGTTATTGAATGTAATTTGTTTACATTACTAATAAGTACCGGCTGACAGCGGCTTTGTCTACCGATTACAAAATTATCCTAAGAGACAATCACGGGTAAAATGTAGTACTTGTGCATTTGAGCAAATAAAAAATTGAGAATTTGAGCATAAATGATAAAATGCAATAATAATCAACCTTATAATGTTCGCACGGCTGGGACTCAGGCCTCAGCCACTATAGTTTAGTGTGGGTTGGTATTTATTCTTGGACATGCTGATTTCTTCACAATATACGAACAAGACACATACGACACGACACGCCACGATACAACATGTCACGCCATCATTATAGTTGTCAATTTTTTTTTTCTTAAATTCTACGTCGAACTAGTACCAGTAATTACATGAAAGTTTTACAATGTCGCTTCACGCAGTCTGTCCCTATATATGCTTAGATCTTTAAAACTACTCATCGGATTTTGATGCGGTTTTTTTTAATGTATAGAGTGATTCAAGAGGAAGATTTGCGTGTTTAATACATGCGTGTATTTAATACACCCATGCAAAGCTGTGGCGGGTCGCTAGTTTATGAAATAAATTACACAAAATGCTTTTTTATGGTGGGCACAAATCGTCCAATGACGAATCCCGCCCTTGGGTGGAACGGGAAACTGTGTCAGACTCTTACTGACTATAAACACCCTACCTTGTTCCTTCTTTGCCCTTCGCACTGGGGCCAAGCCTTCCTTTCAGGAAGAGACCCTGGGCCCCAGTGTACTTGTAGTAGTGACTGGGATTGAATTCGCAAACTCACTACTCGCAAGTCGGGTTCGTTACCACTGGGCCACCATTACTGCAAAGCTCAAATAAACATTTAATTATATTTGTTCTTGTAAAATATAACCAACCATCAGTTAATTGGTTTATGTAATTTAACACGATATGGGCTTATTTACCTAGGTGTGATAATTATAATTATGTATACTTAATGTATTCTGAGAACTATTTTACAGTGGGTTGTTAATAAATTAATTATAATAATTTACCCGCTGCTTTCAGCGGCTTTACTATCATAAAAGTATATTTTGTCTTATATTATTTAATTTAGATAACATATTTATTAAATGTTATAACTTATTTGTATACACTGTGGCTACATCTCTCATCCAACTGTCTTCTTACAGATCTGCTGGAAGAAATTTCATTTGAAATAAGCAGTACTTTTGTCTTCTATCTGTAGTTGTTATTTTCATTTTCCAGTGTTTCTGTGTACATACATTTATAAATAAATAAAAGTAGAAAATCTTCCCGAGGGAATATCAGTAAAGAAGTAAAAAACACGCAAACACAAACCCTGATCCAAGTGTCTTATAGATATTCCACCACCACTCTGGTACCTGAATCAGTCGATACATGCTGATGAAAATATTTTTGATTCATGTATCGTGGGTGCATTCACAAACATGTAAACTCGGAAACTCGGCTGTACATTCGCTCCACCACTACTCCAAGTATACTGAGTTCAATCTAGAATTTCAAAACTACTTGAAGTTTAAATATAAAATATCTCTGATACCATTTCGATTTAAAAATACTTGTGTAAAAACTATGTGGTTTCAAAAAAGCAATTAGGTAAAAAATCATATAATTTTAATAGGGCTTTTTACATTTTCTGTGTAGCGCCAAAATATTGGCCTCTGAATTCATGAAATATGACATGCGAAAATTTTTAACGATTTCCATAGTTTGTTTGTGCTAGATCGCACAGTTTTAATTTTTATCGAGGAAAAAGTAAAACTAGTTTGAAGTGTGATTCTATTTTTTGTCAACCAATGTTTGTTTATTAGGAGCTATTTCGTGAGGGTTACTGACAATGTAGTATTGTTTTCAGTTTTTCTTTATACTAGTTATATTTTATATAGCATAATTATTTATATATATATTATCTACACACATACCTACAAATATACAATATAGAGAAACAAAAACACACAACTGATTAAAACTACATATTTACAGCTGTTCTTAGATAGCGTCATAAAACTCCTCCAAATCGCTGTCGACTGGAAATATACCAAAATGGCGGTATTGCCATGTTGTATGGCAATGCTTAATCTCTGAACGATGAAGAAGCCAGGCCTTGGGTTTCATGAAGAGGCAACTAAGCTAAATGAATAAAATAAATAAATATTTTGATCTTGGATGCATTATAAATAAACCTTTTATAAAAAAGCATGCTACGTTATTTTGTTATTTTTTTATTTAATCTAAGATTGTTTACTGTAAGTTTATCAGGTCAATAATATGACCACATTTGTACATGGGTACAAATGTCTAGGAAGAAAGTCTACAATCTGTGGATATTTTATATTGAACGTACAGTAAAAAAAGTTTTCTTGTATGTTTAATGTTATTGTTAATGGAGTATAGGTAAGGTGATTTATCTCTCCTAGTTCGTTGAGCCAAAAGAAACTTTAAAAGATCTATATGTAAAGTCTCCTACAGACAAGCGCGACCCGACAATAAGACAAAATTTATCATTGTCATTACCTCAGCCGACAGACGTTCATTTTTAAACATAAGCGTCCTCCAAGCTCCAGTCGTTGTGGCACACAGACGCATAGTCTTGCATACATCAAATTCTATAGTTTCTCACCAAGTCACCAAATATAGGCTTCCTCAAAGTATACCAGAAGTAACAATCCAATGTGTCTTACATTAATTGGATTCCCGTGACCTTCAACAGGTCATTGGTGTGGACCAATGCCAGGAGCCTTCTAGGAGCCCTTTTAACCTCTTGAGACCCGAGACGTGTTTACGAATATTTAATTGACGAAAGTTATTTTTTATGCCTATATAACATATAGACAAATAAATATCAAGTGAAAATAAAACACTCCAACCCATTTTGAGTAAGGGCGTAAGTGTAGTTTATCACCAATGATACCTTGGGTTCGAAATGGTGTCAAAATAAGTTATTTTTGAAAACAATAAAATCAATACAAAATTTAAAAATAAGTTTCAGATTCATAAATCTTAAGGAATTTTTTAAAACATCAATAAAACACCAAACCACTAATATAAAAAAATATTTACTTACTTTTACATAAATTCGACATGTCTGTATCGGCAAAATTATCAATATTAAACTAACCGCCAATTGCTGCAATTTGTCACCTAGAGAAATAGTCAATCTAAATAGATATATTTGCAAACCGTCGTACAAAAACGTTTTAGCGCATTCTGACAGATTGCGTGGAAATCAATTTTTAATTAAGTGCATCTGTGTATACTGGTGATACCCGGGATCTCAGGAAGGTCAATGGATGACCAACAGTCATTGAGCCTGAAGGACATTTTATATAAAAAAGATGGACGCAGCGTCGCACTGCGCCTGTCAGAAGAAGCCTTAACACTCAATAGCGACACGATAAAGTAGACTATAGATAGGTATCTACTATTTTGTTCGATGTTCGTGCTTGGAGTACAGATCCTATGCATTGGTCACAGAATACTTGATTAGGTAGCATTAGGTAGTAGAACTGTAATACCGATCCTGTAACACGAGTTGAGTCACGAGTTCGATTCTAGACAGGAACTTTGCTTTATGTAATTCATTTCTATCAATACTCTCTTTAAAAGACAAAGAAAAATTATTAAGCAGAATTATGATCAGGAAACCTTTGAGAATCAAAAAATTGGAAACATTATTAATATTTTGAAGCAAAATTAAGCAGAACACTGGTCGAGACTGGGCTGTCACCGCTTTAGATTGAGAAACATGGAATTGTTTAGAGTTGACTATTACTCGAAGGTTAGCTTTTAACCTCACAATAATTCTGCTAATTGTTGTTGTTGTGTTGTTGTTTGTTATTATTAGTTAGTTTATCTTTTTTTACTTTTTATTTTAATTTTGTTTGTTTAAATGAATTGGTGGATAAATTTTCCAGAATAGTTAAAGAATGCTCTGGCAAAAAAAAAATATGTAACAGTTTTACGTCAATTATGAATCTTAATATTAATTTATTAAATTTCATAATCTCCAGTTATGCAATTAAAACATTTAACATCAGTACCGTAATTACCATTGCAGAGTTGCCCAGGTACTATCAAAGACAATTCCGCCTGAGATCATTTTTGCTTGCATTCGAGTGCGAAACCTTTAAAGATTTGATTTAGCGCTGCGTCGTTGGTTTTTTTTAAATGATCAGGCAGAATTGATCACGGTTGTTAACCACACAACAGACTAAGTTTCGCATGATGGTTAGTTTTATTTTTCTATTTATTTGGTACTAGCTTTTGTCCGCGGCTTCGCTCGCGTACATAAAATATAGCCTATGTCACTCAGGAGTAAAGCAGAATTCTATTGTTGCTAAATTTTTTCCAACTGGACCAGTAGTTCCAAAGATTACCTCCTACAAACAAAAAAATAAAAAAAAAAAAACAAACTTTACCTCTTTATTATATTAGCGTAGACTTTAAATTTAAAGAGTTTAAATTTCGAGTTGCGGCACTGTATATTCTGATGCAAATTCACCAAGTTCCATGTTTAAAGGTGTTGCATTTGTTGTAAAACCGGCAACTACACAGTAACCACACCTACGTAATATACAATTCCATTTGAACCCAATTAAAACTTCGCACACGAGGCCCCAATACATGTTAATCAACTGCAAAACAGTGCTAATAAATAAAAGCTAATATAAAAACTAATTAGGTTAATACCAAAGCGTATTGATACTAATGTATCACATGTATGTAGGTAGTAGTCACATAGTTGTCGCGAAATTAGTTTATCAGCGAAGTCCCAGAGGAGACTGCTATACGGATGTTAACACGCGAACAGGACAATACCTTTTCTTGGAAAGTTGATCGTACCATTTGTATTACGTCACCTAGAGGCGTTGTTCCATGTTGTTATAATATTGGTAATGATAAATAATATTTATTTGTATTCGTCAGCAAATTGCAGTTGAGTGATGTACTCACCTTTGACGTAAATGCCTATCTACCAAATAATAAATACAACAAACAGTTAAGCATTTTCTCAAAACCTTTTACTATCATCGTATTCATTCGGTTCTGTTTGCTATTTGTATATCTTTGGCAGTTGTTACGAGTAGTTAGATGCCATAAAATCTGAGCATCAGTCTACCTAAGGAATATCGTCTTGCCTAGTAATTAGGTTACAGAGGTCTGATAGGAAAAGTCGTTCCATGTGTATGGGTGTTTTTTCTATGGTGAGAAAATCATCATCTAATGAAAAATCCCGGCCTCGGTTCGAGAAGGAAATAGTGTCACACTCTTACTGACTAAACTACCTGACCCCTTTCAGAAACTAGTCCAGGGCCCCGCAAGGCTTCGGCTCTGCAGCTGGGCCTCTACATAAATATGTATGCGGGTTTTCAGCTGTAACCAGTTAGACTGTAAACTGACCCGAAGCTGTTAGAAAAGGTTAGGGAGATGGTATAAGTATGTCCAGACAACCTTTGAGACAGCAGATTTTTTCAATCTAAAAGAAATATAAAAAAAAGCATTAAAAAAACATGGCAGATCCAATATTAATGTTGAACACTTTCAATTCTCATCACCCGCAAATCGATTTATTATTTTGACAACCTCATCTCAGTAATGTGAAAATAAAATTTGTCAAATAAACCCTTGGGGACGGACAATGTTTCTACGCAAATTCAAAATGACGCGTCGACATTAATAATAATACAAATGGTTTTATTAATTGTTGTCTCAGCGGGTTAATAAAAACGTTAGTTGAACTAATGAAACCATTACAACAATGAATATTCAGCAGGACTGAGTTTATTGTTAGAGGAGGAGGCAGCCGCAAGTAATAGGAGTTCTACACGCTCGAACCGCTAAAATCTTGATACTGATTTCAATTTCAATCTTGATGATTTCAATCCTGATGACGATGAGAATTAGGTAGCTCACCGTCCAAACATCGGGTACCTATCTGGACCGAATTCAAGTTTTCAACAACGCGTAGTATTCCGCACGCTTCAAAGTGTTGTCAGCAAAACCGTAGGGTCCCGGCAGAGCCGAAGCGTAGGTACTGGAGGCATGGATTATCCGAAAGGAAACTCTAGTATTCTGGGACAAAAGGCAAACAAAGAACATAGAAGTCGATTTTAATCAGTAAAAGTTTGATTCGTCCTCATGCTCCTGCGTGAAAAGTTATTGGATGAGTTGTTTTGTTTTTTTTTTATGACTTTTGTGTACAATAAAGTTTAATCTATCTATCTATTTATAGCAGTGTGACCACTTCAAACTCTTGATATTTTGAATGCCAGCGTCGCGTCAATACGAAGCTCACAGCAAAGCATCTTAAGTAAATTACTTAGTTGGAACCCTCCTCCATAATTATTATTCAACCTCTATCCGACGCAAATCGAGTAAATTTGTTCCGAAATTACTTTTATTAAAAGCATTTCTTTCCCTTCGTCGAACCAAAGTGCTAAAGTAGAGTAAATGGACTGGAATTTCCGTTTCACGAATAAATTATATGAGAATATTATAGTAAATAACTCTTTAAAGACGATAAATGAATATTCGTGAGGATCAAGATTTTTTTGCTGAGAAAAGTTTGTTTCAAACATTGTTATAAGAAATCTGTTGTATGAAACCTTTTCATCTTATAAGTGATCGTTTGTGTTACCTACGTACCTAAAAAATGAAGGTTGATTCAATTCATACAAAGGTATAAAAGTACCTATACGTTGTTAGGTACTTAAATTCACGTATGATTTATTTCATCCACCAAAATATTTAATTATATCAGCTTTCTGTAATTAAAATATGTAGCGGATCATTAAATGTTATTTAAATTTTCTACTTATCCAATGGCTTAACTGTATATAATATACATTGCATTATTTTTAACGTGGTTTATGTTTAAATGGTTTTCCGGTAGCGTAAATGTCACTTTATGATTTAGGTGCCCGTTTAACTGATAGCAGATATGAAAAGGTATTCAATCATGTATAGTTTTAGAGGTATATGCCAATCATTATTTCAATTAGTACGCAAAATGGTGCGGATTAACTCGTGAGAAACAGAAAGTTCGACGGCTATCTCTCTCAAACTTGAATGAGAATTTTCAGTTACTATTTCCTTCATTCTTGCGCTGTTAACTTCAGTTGCAGAGACAAAAAAAAATTCCATCTCATCTCGACCGCTTTTGAATGCTTTGTACTCATAAGAACGTGTTTTTGTCAAAGTCGATTCATCGTAAGACATCCGTAACATTTTCAGTGACCCCGAACACGAAATTCCATTGGCGATGCAAAATTTAAGACAAACTCTTAGTTCGATGTTTTTGTCCATTATGAAATTCGCAATACACACTAAATATTCATCATCATCATCATCAGCCTTTTAATGTTCCCACTGCAGGGACACAAGCCTCCTCTCACTAGGAGAGGGAATGGGCCATAATCCACCACGCGGGCCCAGTGCGGATTGGTGGATGTCACATGTCTTCGAATTTTAGGTTCTAGGACATGCCGGTTTCCTCACGATGTTTTCCTTCACCGTTTTGAGAGCAGTGGTGATGAAATAAATTACACAAAGTAATGCGCCTGGCTGGGTTTGAACCCGCGACCTACGACTCGTAAGTCGGGGCCGTTACCACTCGGCCACCACTGCTCACTAAATATTATATAACTAAAAACAGCACTATATTTCATATAAATAACAGATGTAACTCGAACTCCGCGCCAAAATGGAAAACAATTGTGCCAATCTAGCAACAACAAAAAAATCAAAAATTTTAATTTGGTACCATAAACAAATCATCCATTTCCGATACTTTTTTGAATGAATGTACTCGTTTAAAATAAATAGGTATATCGATACCTATTTATTATTTCGTTTTTATTAACAAACAATTTTTCGATAAACGTGATTATCTTTGTACATATTTATTTAAAAAAATCCATCATAACTATTGAAGTAACTGGTTGTTGTAACTGCAAATATGACCAAACAATTGTTACCGGTGTATAATTGTGACAATTATCACAATTTCAGCGGTCCATGTGCTAGAGGCGAGTCCACTATCTTCCATAGTTTTGATATAAAATTATTTAACGTAATATATTTTCTGAAACATTATAATTTATTTTTAGAACTCCTCACAAACATCTTCAGCACAAACATTAATCTTTTATCACTTACTTTGCTCAAACGAATCCCGTAAAACTGGATAATTAGCTTTAAGGGAATCAGTATTCTGTAAAGTAAGTAATTGTCACAAAATGGAAAGTTTTCGGATTTTATTTGGAAAATTCAACTCTGTATAGGTCTAGTTACCGTTGGTACAACTTAAGTTTAATTTTGAATATCATTGAAATCGTATCTACAAGTTACTATTAAGTCATCTTTTAGTAATAATTTAATTTTATCCCCAACTTTCTTTAAGGCACGTGCAAGTTATTTATAGAAAGAGAAATTTACTTTTCACCCTTAATTCCTCTTTGTATACCGAAATAAGTAACGAAATACAATTCTTTTTCAGTAGGCGTACAATAGGTTTGCTTAACATAATGTTGAATTTTCTTTCCGCAAAGTAATCGAGTGATAGTACATCTACACTAATATAATAAAGAGGTAAAGTTTGTTTTTTTGTTTGTAGGGGGTAATCTCTGGAACTACTGGTCCGATTGGAAAAATTTCAGCAAAAACAGAAAGCTGCTTTACTCCTGAGTGACATAGGCTATATTTTATGTACGCGGGCGAAGCCGCTGACAAAAGCTAGTAAAGAGGCAAATGCCTTATAGTTAGGTCGACCTTATACCCTTATTAAATAAACAATTACAAAAAAAAATGCACAGGACATTGTCATTGTGGCGACGCGGAGGCCTATGTCTAACAGTGGATATCTTTGGGCTGAAATGATGATGACGATGGAAAAAAATTATTAACTTTACCCTTAGGGTCAATTTATAGTATCGCAGAGTCGAAACGCATCGAAAGGTCTGTCTAAACCAAAGAGATTTAAAAAAGACGCGCATTTTTCAGCATTCGAGCTGGGGCGCGCGTATTTGACGCTTATTCATGACAGTAAGACCAGCCGCCGTAACCCCGAATCCGACACCAGCCACCGAAGGTGCGGACTTGAGGACAACGAGTTTTGGGTAGATCGTCATCCATCACTCCTAGTAATATTACCAAAACCGTAAAAGCTAATTGGCCGCGGGAAATTTTTGAAATGCAAGAAGTAACTGAACGACACAGGGGTCGTTTTAGTCTGTAAAAGTCTGACACGATGGGACAAGTCATTGAATAACTTCCAACTTCAAAAACACATTTAATGTTTATTTTTGAAACTTTTCTTGTGTCTGTAGATAGGTTATTCATAAGTTTTTCCTCATGAATAACTGGATCGTGGAGTTCTGTGGACCGGAACCGAGCGAGAACACAACTTTCCCCTATTTTTTTAGAAGTATTTTAAAATGGCACTAAAGTACAGTGACCAAAAATGCTGTATCTATTTTGTGGCCTCAAAATACATACTACAAAAAAATATTAGCAAATATATTTTTTTTCGGTGGGTGGTGTTAAAATTAATAACAACTCTCGCCCTTAGGTGGAGGGGAGATAGTGTCAGACTTTTACTGACTAAAAATCCACTCCGTTTCTTGTTAGCCCTACATACCGGAGCTGGACCTTGCTTTCAGAAATCGGCTATGGCCTCAGTAGGCTTTGACCCTAGTTGGAACCGCGGTCCTAGTCCAAAGGACCCCACGACCCGAATAACCAATCAATAAATCTGACAAAAACTGATACTTTTGTTTTGAGCAGTGGTGGCCGAGTTACTTACGAGTTGTAGGTCGTAAGTTCAAACCCAACCAGGCGAATTACTTTACGTAATTAATTCAATCACCATTGCCCTCAAAGCGGTGAAGTAAAACATCTTGAGGAAACCGTCATGTCCTACAACCAAAAATTTTAACACATGTGACATTCACCAACCCGCACTGGGTCCGCGTGGTGGATTATAGCTCATTCTCTTTCTTAGAGAGGATGAGAACATTATAAGGCTGATGGTAATGCTTTTGTTTAAACGTAAGTGTACACTGTACGTAACTGATTAAATTAGCTTGCTTCTAAAATTGGCGTTCTGAGAAAATTGAACGGCCATACGGCTAATAATAAAATTTTGTATACCAAAACGAAATTGAAAAGGATATTGAGCAAAATTTGCTTGATTCCATAAGACGGAAATTACTTGTGTTATTAGATTTTTTAATATTTTGCTTGATAAGTTAGTAAATAGAGTAGTCGATTTTAATATACCAGTCTTTCTGTATATATTATTATAGAAAACTTTCACATAAAGCTAGTCCCAAGCTAATACCTATAAATATATTTCTCAAGACATCTTCCTTAGTCGTTCACTCTTCACAGAGTGGTCGTGGTTGATCATGTTGCATTTCCGTTGCTAGTGAAGCTCCCGCGATGCGTCTCCACTTGACACAGTTTACGGCGTCTCGGGAACTCTGGACCATGGAGGTATGTATTGCAGCTGTATTGAGGTCTGTCCAACGCGCTTCCCCTCTACTTGTCCCTAGACAACTAGTCGCCCTGTGTAGTGTTCGTTGCGACTTGTACAGTTAACGATCTCAATACATCATGAATTAAATTACATCCATATAGAGAACAAATGATAGTGCTCATCATCAAAACGGGTGGTGAGCACAATCATTTGTTCTGTGTCTTAGGTATCGTAGGATCATGGGTAATCGCACCCATGACCTCCGGTATAGCAGACAGGACTACTAACCACTACTTCAACAGGACAGATAAAGTCTCTGGGCCCAATAATTTTTCTAGCTTTGCTATGCTTTGTTTTGGCTTTGGACAATTGTGGGTTAAGCTCGTCTACGTACATCAACTGTCTGATTTTAATTGTTCGATAAAATTGTATAGGTACATAATAAAGAAGAAGATACTTAAGAACTACATAAAACTTTTTTAATATATCTGCCAATAGTTTACAGTAGTTAATACCTAGTTAATGATATTTACACAAGTAATATTAGGGCCTCAAACATTTACTTACAATAATAATTATATATTTTCAATCCACTTAAACTTCAAAGAAAACTCAATATTCGATCAGACAATCTAATTTTAGGAGAGAATTTATTTTAAATGTTCGACGAAAATTTCTTTAAAAAACATCGAACTCATTTTTTGTAGGTACTTCACGTCACGTACACATAAAAATCGCTTACATAAATCGATGTAAAACGCTTTACTTAATAACACACGGTACATTAAGCAAGGTCGTCATCCTTAAAGACTTCATCAACAGAATATCTTTAAGCTCACGTCGTAATCGACAGTGTTGGAAAGGTTACATCACTGCTTACATGTATTTTCCTGCTAATGTGCTATTTAAGACGGCCAAATCTCATTGTAAATTACTCGTACCTCTAAATTAAAGTAGGTAGGTAATGAGTACGAGTAAATTAGTAACCTTTTTGTTGTAATTGAGGAAAACCTTCAAAAACTCGCCTGGACTTTTTAAGAAGAGACTCTATTGTATGTTTTATTAGTTAATTATTTGGTAATTCATTATTTTTTATTTATATTTTTTTAGATAGACAGATAGATTATTAGTTTATTGTACACCAACAAGTAACAGAACTTATACAAAATTGTTATCTGTGGGTACTGATAGGTACAATGACGGTCTTATAGCCGACAGCGATATCTACCAGACAACCTCAGGATTGATCGTATCCAAATATTTTCTTTTTGATTTCTTTTTCGAGTCCATCCAAAGTTAGTCTCGTAGAAATTGCCTTGTGTACTAAGACTGCCTATTATACTTTTATTTTTTATAAATATTTGTTTTGTGACAAGCTGAGGTGTGCAATATGTCATAAATAATAATCTTTAATCATCAATAAATATAGCAACATAATTATGGACGGCATATAACGAGTAGCGCGCCGTTCGGCCATCCGGTAACCGTTTGGACTGAACTCGAGTCGAGGGCGGCGCCTAGTGTTCCACGATCACCTCAAAGAGATGTCAGCAATACTGTAGAGTCTCAGCTGGGCCTATTGGAGTCTTAAGTTGACTTGTGAAACTGAAACCTGTGATCGTAGAATGCTCTGAAAGTACTAACTTGGTGATTTCTGCCTGAACACATAAAAAAATTTCATTTCGAGTAAAAGCAAAAATGAACTTAGCGGTGGTCAGGCGGAAGTGTCTTCAATGGTACATGGGTGTGGCAACTCAGTAAAATTCTGACACGCCCTCTCTCTCGGCCATAGAGTGTGAGGAATCAATGTACGATTATCCATCTTAAAAAAAGTCATTAACCTTCAGATGGAAGGGTCACGGGTACCGATTAAAAGACCACACCGGAACCCTTTCTGTAAGTATTTGTATAACTTTACAACTTATTTCAAAAGTAACTTTGGCTTAAACTTTTATCATTGAAATTCCAATCTGACCTTCCTTCGTTTGTGGTTGAATCATTTGGAGGAATCTGAATAACCCTTTTCCTATATATGCCCTTACTACCCCTGTCATGGTCTCCAACCGACAAAAGTTTCTATTTGTCTTAGCTCCCTTATATTAACTTTATATTAGGTATGTATTATATGTATAAAGCTGGCTGGTATAAATAGTGACCGATACTTAAACACGTGGTTGTAGTCGTGATAACAAATGACTTTTACTACAGGACCAAGCCTGAAATCGCAAAAAAATCAGCGAGTTTAGTACATTTTGACTACTCAGGCGAACATAAATGTACTGACTATCAGATTTTTTTATGGAAAAAAATCTGCTGGTTAGTACATTATGTGCATGTATATTATGTGTGTACGTTATGTATTATTCAGTCCGTGTTCTGCAACCGCACTGCCGACGCTTGGTATTTTGCGGCTAATTTAAAGGCGCCTAAACTGAGACCGTGGTCAAGGTAATATTGCGAATTGGGTTATAACATTATTAAAGATTTTCTTTTAACAAAAACTATACTCTCACTTAATGCTATGAGCTACTCTTTACTATTTTCAGTTCTTACGGCCAAAAGGTTTTTTGGTTGACATCGCTGTCAGATAGTGATTGTCAATTTGTTGTTAAAATGTTTTTCTTTCTTTCTTTGACCCATATATTTAAGTTTGTGTATAAGTTGGCTTATTATTTTATTGTACAACAAGATTTTTTCTATGTTTATCTTATATTTTTTTTCCATGATATCCATAAGATAAACCACGTAAAGGCGCAAGCGGAAATTAAATTCTAACAAAATATGCGTAATTTGTCGTTCGTGATATAATTTTGCTTTATTTGAAAATAACGGGTTTGTAAAGTGCAATAATTTAATAGAAGCACGTATTCAATATCCAGACATTATTAAAACTTCCCAGACATTCCATCACTCTTCAATATTTTCACAAATCTAGCCTTGTCTTGACGGAGTCTGTCTAGGTCCATCACAGTAAGTTTCATCATAGACAGTTTTTCTTTCATGGCTTGATTTTTGCCATCCTTTTTTTTCTCAATGTTTCATTTCTTTGTCGTGACAAATCTTAATTTTCACCACGCTCCAAGTTTGATTAAGGGACCCAACATTTGTGGCCTCTGCCAACCAAATAGTGTACTATCCCTTCACATAAAGTTGTATCGTGTCGCTAACACGGGTCGAGCTTTTTACTACGTTAGCGGGAAAAAACGCAAAGGGCAATGGACTAAATCTCCACATGCTGACTTTATAGAATTACAGAAGCCGAAAAAACCGTCTGCGTCGTTCACCCATCTGTAGGTTGTACTGAAATTCAATTTACAGCCAATGTTGATAAAGTTTAGAGATTTTTTTTTAACCATATAAAATGAAAAACGGATACATTTTACATGGTGCTATGAATTATATTAATGTAATAATAATATCTCTCACCTGCAGTGGGAAACCATTTAAAATGCTGCCATAAAACAAGCCATATTTATTTATTATACACTTTTTTGTGCACCAAGACTAAAATATATTGAAAAAAAAACTTATAATGAAAAACATACGATCGGCGGCCTTATCGCGATTTCTTCTAGGCAATCTTGTATGGATACAAAATGGCAGGACACAAAATGAGGTTACATTTGGTTCAAATAGAAAAGTAAACAAAAATCACATAAATACTAAATAATAAAAAAATAGATACACATATAGATATGCACATACATAATATATACATTCATGCAATCAACGTACCAACCCTGTAGAAAGGTCGAAGTCAACTACGACTATGGGTTCGCATCTGAAAAGCTCTGGTATAAAGGCAACTTAGGAATTGAGTGGGTTGTTTAGTCAGTAACAGTCCGACACTATCCTTCACTTCGCCCATGGGTGGGATAGAATAGAATACAACTTTATTCATCATCATCATCTCAGCGCTAGTCCCGGTTGCTTCCTTGGCTTTCACCTCGGTGCCCGGGGTCCGCTTTCCAACTCAAACGCCTCCACTTCGCTCGGTCTTTCGCGTCCTTTGCCGTAAGCCCATTGGCACGCATATCGTCTCTACATTGCGTGATTTTTAACCAGCATAAAAAAATTACACTTCAGAATATAATTCAAGATTCAATAAGCAATGTCATACCGATTAGCTCAACTCACGCTTTAAATGTTTATAGCCTCCTTAAGCAAAATGTGTTTCCAAAGCGGTGTTCATACAAGTATATCAGGCAGTATACGATAACCGCTAGCGGTAATCTACTTGCAGTTGCAAGTACATGTTCTTGGAGCAAACTGCTTCAATACACCACTGTAAGTACCGTTCAAGTTTAGCCTCTTAAGGCAACTAAGTCAGGCAGACGTACTTACTTGTATGAAGTTCTGATGTATGGGGTGAGGTATGCGTTTTATGGGTTAATTAATTTTGTGAGGCAATGCTTCCGTTTGGTATTACCTTCATTAGTTTCTATGCAATTACATTTCTGTAAGAATGTTTTTATTTAGTAAGATATTTTTTACTTGTGAAAAAGGAAGAAAACATGTTTATTCCGCCTAAATAAACACACTATTATTACACAAAAAAGTGTTAGTTCTCGTTAGGCCATATGTAAGTCTGGCATAATCATAACATAGTATAAAACAAAGTCCGCTGTCTGTCCCTATGTATGTTTAGATCTTTAAAACTACGCAACGAATTTATTGATGCGGTTTTTGTTAATAGATAAAGTGATTCAAAAGGAAGGTTTATATGTATAGTACACATATTTCATATTTCGTCAGCATTGCACCCGTGCGAAGCAGGGGTGGGTCACTAGTATGGGTATATAAGAGTAAACGCATGTTTTTCAGTTTCGCTACCGCGCTACGCATCTCTCACCGCGCACCGCTTAGCTACTCGTACTTTTATTTTGATATGAGGATTCAACAATGGCTACTCTTTTCCAAGGAGAAGCGAGAGCGCCCGTCAGACTTTTGCTAACTAATACCTACTGTTTTATTGTTAATTGCAAAAAGATATATTTTTATATACCTAAATTAAATTATAAATACTTTTATTAAGTATAACTATGTACAGCGAGTGTCATGGGCACCTTTGCACCGGGAACGATAAGACGCGAGTTATTTATTGACATTTAATTTAACTGTAATTTACTATTGACATTGTATGAATAACAATATGTTTTATTCAATAAGAATAAAATAACATGTATTGAATAGACTATTATAATGTAATACAAAAATATAAGATTACACACACTTATTCTTCTACATCGCTGTCATCCGGAAAAGTGCTCAGAAAGCGAGCTGCACCACTGGTGTTTATCAGTTGCCTAGGCTTTATAACGCCTATCCTTCATTCAAACATTCCTGGAACCTCTTTCCCTCGCATCGCTTAGCTATTACACACATCTTTAGCAAAAAAGCATTTCAACGCGACATCAAAATGAAATAGTCGTAAGAAGGCATTAGAAAAGCTAGACGTTATCTTTTTGTAGAACCGCGGAAAGGTTGGAATAACATTTTTAAAAGAGCTTCAACTTTGTGGTGTTGGCTTTCACACAAATTACACGGATGTTATGTTTACAAGGACGGACGAGCTCTTAAACATTTGCCCTTGGGTTTACCATGTTTGTCTCGAGAACATTTTGTAAACAATTCACAATTTATCCTTTTGCAATGTTTGAGATGGATACAAAATGTTAGAACTTCGTTTGAAGCTATATAAAAAAAAGTTAATTAATTTTTATTACACTACATAACACACTTTAATTCATTGAGCCACAAGAGGGCACTGGTGTCGGCACACCTATTGTCTTTTAATTGTGTCTGTAATTGCGGTAATCGAAAGATTAAATTGCACAAGTAAATCAATATTAACAACTAGCGTAGAACCAGCTTCACTTGGGTGAAAATTTCACGTGTAACGTCATCTACACTAATATATCTACACTAATATAATAAAGAGGTAAAGTTTGTTAGTTTGTTTTTTTGTTTGTAGGAGGTAATCTCTGGAACTACTGGTCCGATTGGAAAAATTTTAGCAACAATAGAAAGCTGCTTTACTCCTGAGTGACATAGGCTATATTTTATGTACGTGGGCGAAGCTGCGGACAAAAGCTAGTGATTAAATAAACAATATGCATGTATTATACAATATACACCTTTCTTTTAAATCCTTTAATTTTTAAATCAAACTGCATAAAAATCTGTTTCGTAGTTTTAATGATTTAAGCGACTTTGTTTTATACTATGTAATAAGGTGTAGTAGTACTAACTGGTAGAAAAAAAGAAAAAAAATTAAGAATACTAACTAAACAATTGAACTATGTTTTTTTTATAAAGTCCGTTAACTTTTTTATCGTGTTTTATAGCAAATATCAAGAACAGAAGGGTTAAGGGTTGATAACATCAAAATTATTACAATGACTTGTAAATAAACCATGCAAAAAACTTTGAAGCGAAGCATTATGAACCATCTAGTTAATTAAAAACCATGTTGCTGCAGTTAAAATGGCGCGTGCAATTTATTAATTATTTTAGTATCAACGGTTGCAAAAACTGCCTTTTGTTCCATGGTTGTAATTCTTGTTATAATAAAAAAAAAAACAGGGCAAGTGCGAGTCGCTCTCGGGCACTTAGGCTTCCGTACAAACTTACCAATGAAAACAGTTAAATTTTCTAATCAAGTATTTTTTTTTGTGATGTAACTACAAATTCATAGTTTTAGATATTTGTTTTATGAGCTCGTTTCAAGCCAAATTTCAGGGTTCTAGGTCAACGGATTCTATGAATTTTAATTCTCTCTTGTGTCTTTTTTTTCGTTATTTTAAAAGTTTGATTTTCTTATAGCTTCCTCAAACCACAAACTTGTGTGTTTAGTTTTAATTTCAATTCAATACTTTCACGCCATCCTGAGACATTCGGTCCTGACAGACAGAGAGACCGAAAACAAAGTAATACTAAAAAGGTTCCGTTTTTTTTTAATTTTAAAGTGCGGAACCTAAAAAGAGCATTTAGATTTCAAGTTCGACCATGGTAATACCGTAGCACGTCTACGGCGTAGGCGGTGCTACGCCGTAGCACGCCTACGTGCCTACTTCTTATCAAACAAAATTATTGTAATACTGAAGAGTTTGTTTCTTTGAACGATTCAGGAATGGTTTGAATTAAAAAAAAAAATGTATGCTTTGACTAGCCCATTTATCGAAGAAGATAATATAACCTCATAATACGAGCCACGAGAGCGGGTCAGTAACTAAAAATGTGGGTAAAACCATGGGAAGCCTCTTAATCAAATAAAATAGTTTTGTCAGGTATTACACCAAAACACGATGTTACACAAGTAGAACTATCAACTCAATACTTTGTTCTTGTATAGGTGGTATAAAAATAGGTATACCACTTAGGTATTAAATCAAATAAAACCAACAATTAAATTGTTTTTGAAACACGGGTCTCGATTGACATTATGAATATTTTAGTAAAACAATAATAATAAATAACACAAGAATTTTAAAACTATTGTAACATACAAGAATAATATAAAATATACCTAACTATATGAGTCAATTAGACACGTAATTAAATAATTATCAATGAATCAAACCATTAAAAGTTTTATTTTTAACGAAATAATATCAATCTGTACCACTATTTTACATAAAACATTTATACGAGTATAAAATATCATATTGCATGTAATATGTGAGTTTGAATTTTTTTTAGTTTTTTATTACCTACGCTATCCCAGTATTTGGTGGTTTTTTTTTATCTCGAACCACAAAACGAGGAGCCACGGCTCAACGTTTGAATTTAGAACCTGTCATAGCCATCAATGGCGATAGCAAAGCAAAGGTACTTTGATTCAGTCCAAACTCGCAACGAAAAAAAAAAAATTTTTAGCTGGTCCTTTTTTTGTGAAGTGACAGTCGTACAAAATGTTAATTACCATAAATCATAGTATATACTCGTACTATGTTTTTGATCTATTAGTCTCAAATTCTGTTCAAAATAACAATAGACATTTACGAAAGCCTTTTTTATTGTCTGTTCAAGCGATTTTGAGTTTTATCACGTTGATATAAGGACAAATTGCGGCTTCAGTAAATTCCTAGGTAGTTTTTTTGTTTTTTTTGCTAGGTATTCATTGGTTTTTTAAGAGCGGTTTCACACTACGTCCGATCCGGATTCGATCCGAACTCATGAAAGTATGGTCCATAGTAGCCGTAGAACTATTTCCAGGGTAATTTATGTATTTATTCAGAGTCGTTCTGATTAATTAACAAAAAATAGGTATATGATATTTTGGTCAAACCATTTATAGTAGTGAGTTTCGGATCGAATCCGAATCAAACTTAGTGCGAAAACGCTCTAACGACCTTTTTGCTTTTACGCCTTCCTTATGCCTACGGAATAGAAGTTCAAATTAGTTGAACAGACTAAGAAAAAGGTTATATGACTAATCTTAACAAAAATTTTGAATACAACGAATATATCTACACTAATATAATAAAGAGGTAAAGTTTGTTTTTTTATTTTTTTGTTTGTAGGAGGTAATCTCTGGAACTACTGGTCCGATTGGAAAAAATTTAGCAACAATAGAAAGCTGCTTCACTCCTGAGTGACATAGGCTATATTTCATGTACGCGTACGAAGCCGCTGACAAAAGCTAGTATATAATATATATTTTATTTATCTTGTAGATAAATAAAAAATATTCACACGTGGGTATCAAGCAACCAAAAACAAAATAAACTATTTGGAAAATATGCGCCACATTCGTAGAAAAATTTCAGTAGGCCGACACGATGCGAAAATACGACGATGCGTTTTCATAGAAATTTGTTAAAAACGTTAGGTATATACAACGTTGGTACATAACAATATAATACCATATACCATACCTGGTATAAATACAATGTATGGTATATATGGTATGGTATATACAACGTTGCATCGCTGTCGAATTATCGAGTCACCGTATTTGCTCTACCTGACATCGTCTATTGTCTATTGTATGGTGTTGCACATTTCGACTGGCCTTTTAGTCTAGTGGTTAGTGGCACTGACTGTTATACTGGAGGTCGTGGGATCGAATTCCACCCAGAACAAATATTTGTGTGAGGATTATGATTATTT
Source organism: Mythimna loreyi (assembly GCA_029852875.1). NCBI lineage: Eukaryota > Metazoa > Arthropoda > Insecta > Lepidoptera > Noctuidae > Mythimna > Mythimna loreyi. Next base: position 14,943,467 of record CM056785.1, on the reverse strand, counting down.
GTTTTGTGTCTGGTTGTTTTTTGTCTATAAAAAAAATGTATGCGTTTAGAAATATGTATGTTTATCAGTTGTCTAGTACCTATAACTCATGCTCTGGCAGGGGTCTAGTACCCATAACTTAAGCTCTGCTTAGCTTGAGATTAGAAGACGTTGTGTGATAGTGGTGGTCATATTGTATTTAGTTTGTATTTTTACGGCTTCCCTTAAGAGCAGTGTTGCCAAGTAGTAATGGACCCGACTTACGGTTCACTCGAAATTCTAAATAAAGTTCCCAACTATGGGTTAAGCTCGCCTGTGTACATCACCTGTTCTTTTATTTGTAATTTTAATTTGTGTACAATAAAGAATATAAGAAAGTTCTATAAATACAGGTATACTAACAATACATCCATTTATTTATTTTTATGACTATTTTGAGTAATTTATTTCATCGTCACTGCTTCTAACTGGTGAAAACCCCAATCGCAGTAAGCCTAAGTAGTGGATTACGGCTCATCTAGTTTTATTAAACACTTTTTTCTTCTTATAGTTCGATGCAGCTTCTCTCTATGGGGCTCCTACTTGTGTGGTTACTATTTAAGTGGTTATAAAAAAATAACTACGATGGCTAAGGCAAAAACCTTTTAATCTATCCTGTTCTTGTTGAGGTGCCCTAAAATATATGAATTCTTCTTGAGTAAATTGTCATCAAACTTAAAATTATTATTAGAAATTAAATAATTACAAATATCAATTCAAGCCAAGAACCTGTTTTACCAAGGCGGCTTGGTTGGCGCAGTGGTTGAGCTAAGCTATTCACTGCAGCACTGAGGATCGCGGGCTCGATTCCCTCGATTCTCGATTCGAACAAACATAAGTATAGCCTAGAGATAGGTGTTTCGAGTCTGAACGTATCTTGTGTATATGACTTTATACGTTTGTGAACCGCACCCACGAGTGCCCACGACACAGGAACAATTCCTAGCGATTTTTTTTGGTATACATTAAAGTCTTATTGTCTATCTAACGTTAGCCTAGTGCTTGGCCATTTTTTTATTATTAACTTAAACATTTTTTCCAAGTTTACGGACTCAATCAGATAATCAGCTGATTTCCAAGTTAACCTAACAGATTTACGCACACTAGCAATTACATATACCTAAGTATATTAACTTTTCCTCTCTCTCTTCCACAGCAATAACATCAGCACACGACATATCACAGCTGAAGGTGCCGCTGTACGCCGACCCTCGCCGGGCTGCCGAGCTAAGCTGCCACTTCAAGATGGACGAACAGAAGCTCCATTCTGTCAAGTGGTACCGGGACACTAACGAGATATTCAGATATAATCCCACACAGCAGGTGCGTTTGTTTTTTCCTCCCGCTTTTTAAAGGACACAGTTTTGTTTCAAAGTTACGTCCCGTTTTTGCGGGATCGTGGCGCTCGTTTACTTTTTGCGAGTGTTTTCTTTGTGTTAAATTGTAGCTGTAGTTTTGTTAACGATATTCATTTTATGTTTTGGTTCTGTATTCATTATTTAAATCGTCATGTTGTGGAGAAATGAAATATTTTGTTTGTGGAGTTTTACGATCGTGAATGTGAGCATTGAGAATTTTATTTTGGGACATCAAAGTTATTTGTCATCGTTATAACTTTTGCAAGCATGACGTGGTGTTACCATATATGTGATTGGATATGATGACACTGCACAGCATCACTATGTACTATCAATATATCCTATTTGTTCAATATCGATTGTAAATAACTGTGCAAATAGCCTATGAATTTGATTTGTCATATCATGATCACTAATAATGGCTTCAAATAATTCAAATTCTGTAAAGGTTAATTCCAACAAGTAGCCTGACAACTACAGGGAAATTTAATGTTATTTAGAATGTACGTGTGATTTTGCCAACGTAAATATTGGGTCACTTACACCACAAATAATTAAAGCTGATCATAGATGGTAGTGAGCAATGAAATTTCATTTAGCTTTAAAAATGTTAAGGTAGAGCTACTAGTAGCATTAATTCAAATGATATTAATTTAAATTGTTTTCTTAGTTTAGTCGTTTAAATTATTTTTGTGCATGCTGTGGTTCCTTATAAGTTAAGGAGTACTTATAATATGTACAGTAAAAAAATACCAAAACTAATTAAATGCTAAATAGAAAAAAAAAATAGGTTAAGTAATAGACAGTACAGCAGTAAAAATACGTGTATGCACAAACGCAACAAAATAAAGTATTATTTATTGTTAAACAATTCATTAACACACTAATTATCTGCTGGATAGCGAAGGAGTCAAAAAAAAAACAAAATTTTCACTAAATGAATTTAATAAAGTAATTACAATCAATTCTTAAACTTTTGAGACCCAAGTGAATCCCGGCGTTTGCACACCTATTGTACTGTAATTACCAAAGTCGAAAGGTTAATATTAGGTGATTAGGTATAAGAGGTTCTCCTAACGCCCGATGTATGTATGTATGTGACGAAAAACCTCTTGCCGAATCTGCTGTTTAGTTTTATTGGAAGCATCAAGTTGTGTGACGTATGTGGGAGGCACTCACAGATATTATAACACACTAAATAATAAAAGAAAAAAAAAGAGAAATAGAAAATACAAGTACATGGGTGATGCTTATTTTTATAGAAATATCACTGGTTATGGGAAGCTGAGAGCAGAGATATGAGAAAGTGTCGTGAGGAATATTCTGTAGAGGATTATGAATGGGGTTGCTTAAAGATCAATTGACTCTATGAAAGATGATGCAGTTACAAAGAGTGTGACTAGAGATAGGGAGGAAAGATTATGTTGTCGTTGCGCCAACCCTAAATCATTTGAGGAAAAGATAAAAGAATGATGACAATTCCAAAAAGCGTTCTTTAGATTCCAGTTCAAGCGGATGTACGGCCTTTATCTATTACTTTATCGGACCAAATTTCTATTGGGTTGCCTCAGATTGAACTCGCTAAAGGTAAGACAAGTACGATATCAGCTCACTATACCCTAGAAGACGCTCTGTGGCACTGTAGACCCACCTGACCTGACCGCAGTAAAAAGCACAGGAAGTTTGCTGTCCCTCAGTGCCACACTGTTGCCGGTACTCAGTCTCCAATACCTCGCACTTTGATTGCACTAAATTATTTCTTGGAATACAATCCAAATAACGATCTGTTTTAGCGAGCAATGGGTAGCTCGCTTTCTGCCCATCCGGTAACCGCACTGCTCCCGCGCGCCTCAAGGAGTTGTCAGCAACTGTAGGATACCAGAAGGGTCGCAGCCTTCTGGGGCCAAAGATTGGTGTGAAAGCGGAACACCGGGGCCCTAGAACAGAGGCAAGAAGGAGTGGTGTAGTAGAAGTCTGATACGGGATTCGTCATTCGATGATTTTTCCCACCATGAAAAAATAACTAACGATTTATCTGCGGATGAATGAAAGATGATTTTATTGGCATGTCAGAAGTACTGTGAAAGGGATTTGTGTATGAAAACATGTTATTTTTTTGGTTATATATTTGTTTAGTTAATTTAATTAATCATTAGATCGTTGTAATTAATTAACCTCTCAGACCCCAAGCGAACGCCGGCGTTCGCGGGTATTAACGGAAAGTTATTTGTCTATAAAAACTTTTTTTTTACGTTCTTGGATAAATATCAAAATACCCTACAAAAAAAAATGCTCAAATATTGTACACTAGCTTTTGTCCGCGGCTTCGCCCGCGTACATAAAATACAGCCTATGTCACTCAGGAGAAAAGCAGCTTTTTATTGTTGCTAAAATTTTTCCAATTGGACCAGTAGTTCCAGAGATTACCTCCTACAAACAAAAAAACAAAAAAATAAACTTTACCTCTTTATTATATTAGTGTAGATGTAGATTCTATTTTTGAAAATTTGACAACGGCGCGTGGCGCGAAATCATGAGCGCTAGCGCCGGCGCTCGCTTGCGTGTCAAGGGGAATTACGGTAGTAACACACATGTAGTGGGTAAACTAAATTATTATAGGAACAGTTTTGTAACAAGACTAGAAATTATAACGACGTTTCTATTAGGAAATAAATAGTGGACGGAAACGTAGGATTGTGCCAACAAAACGAAAAGCTTACTAACGTGAAATCGGCTAACGTAAAAAACCGATTTTGCATCGAGCACGTAGCGCATAATCAGGAAACAGCATTAAATTAAAATTGGATACAAAACCAATAAAGAAAAAAAAAAAACAAAAGAGATATTTCCTTTCAGAGTAAGTATGTGCAGTAATACAAAGTAAGACACTTTACTTCCACAGTTTACCCAAAAAAAAAAATATAAAAGCTGTTTACTGTGCTATAAAATACGTTTTATTATTCCATACCAGTCTTTTATTTATCCCCAGAAGATACTAAACGTATTTTGATTTCCCACGGCAATCTTAAATTCGCGCATGTCCCTTGCAAAGTAAACAGCAACTTCGGGAGGTATTTCTTTCCGTCTTTTTACTGTTAAGAATTTATTATTATGACGGTAAATGAAATGGCGCAAATAACACCCGACTATAGTACTATCATTTAAATTATATGCTTCGACAATGTTCGTATTTCCGAATTCAGACGAATAAATTACAAATGACCGAAAGTCTCGACTCATTGTCTGACACTTCGATTAATAATATTTATGCAAGTCCTTTTCGAACTGAAGCAGTGTGTAGCTGAAAAAGGACGAAGAAACATACAAGTGAAAGGCAATTGAAAAATTACTATATGATGCTTAGGTGTATCAAGTTTTTCCACAGTACCTGCAAATGAAAAATTGGAAAAAAAAATAATATCTGAGAAACCATACTTATTTTTTTGCAAGGTAGGACATGTGTGCTACATAATTATAAAGGAAAATAAGACTCTGAACGCAAAGGGGAACAGAAAAAACTAGGGTGGGTTTTTTTGTCAATATAAGTCCGATTTTTTTTCGCTCCATCCAGAGTGAACGAAGTGAAGACAGACTTCCTGTGAAGTAGTAATATGAGTGAAGTAGGTAGGAGAAAGCGTGACGATGAAGACATCGTTATGCCTTACCTGGTAATTCAAGTCCCGGCCACTGTAAGCGCAAGCTTATGGACGACGAGTTAACGAATCACTCGCCGCCTGGTAGGGATCTGGTCTGAGACAACAGTTTTTTTCTATTCGGTGGGCAAATATCTTCTTATGACAATTGCCACCTTTCGGGGGAGCTCATCAGACGTTTGGTGTCAAAAAAACCAACCCCGTGCCTTCATTGCATTAGTTTCAGGAGCCTGGTGTTACACTTCCACATTTACCCATGACCCCAGGAGGCTTCGACTCTACCGTGCCTCTACAGTTTGCTGACAATCGCATTACCTATCAAATTAACTAATAAGTCCATTGTCTTTCACTTCATCCAAAGGTCGTCTAGTAGAAATTGCCCTGTGCAATAAGACGACCTATAATTGTATACTTATTTTTTATTAATGTTTATCCTGTGATAAGCTATAAGGTGTGCAATAAAGTTATAAATAAACTAGCTTTTGCCTGCGGCTTCGCCCGCGTGATGTTAGCAATATATAAGCTACCAGCGGCTTTACCCGCGTGTGTGATTACTGCTCCGTCCCCATAGGTCATAGCGTGATGTTATATAGCCTATAACCTTCCTCAAAAATGGACTATTCAACGCAAAAAGAATTTTTCAATTCGAAACTGTAGGTCCAGAGATTACCTTGTGATTGTAGATTATTTTGTGGCGGCGCTTGGGGAGGCCTATGTCCAGCAGAGGACGTCTTTCGGCTGAAATGATGATGATAATATTAGTATAGATATTAAAAGTTATAAATAAATTGTCGATCATAAACATGTCTAATAAAAGTTGGCAAACTTAAAATAAATTAAGTGAATTTATCAAGAGATACATTGTTAGGCCACCGCAGATACAAGGTTTGTCTACATACACAGTTACGTAATGTCGGGTTACCAACGATTTCGAAGTACTTACTTTGTGTTCTGTGTAGATTTGCTGCCGGGTAGCTAGGTTCTATAATTGTCAGGCAACTAGTAACAAAGTTTTGTCTCTAAAGATAAAATAAATAAATTAAGAAGGTATTGTTACTGCGGCTTGTGGTTTTCTTCTGGTTCAGCTGATGGTAAGCGATAATATAGTTGACAGTAGAGTATACTTACCTAGAGCGCGAGTCGAACTCGCACACTGAGGGTTTTTTATTGTAAGATCATCCAATGACAAATCCCGCCCTTGAGCGGAGCGAAAAACCGTGTCAGACTCTTACTGACTAAACAATCTACCCCATTCCTACATTGCCATATATACCAGGGCCAGAGCTTTCCTTTTAGACGCGAGCCCTTGACTCCAGTTGGTTTCGCCCTTCTGCAGGATCCCTACAGCACACCAAGGGTTCCGTACGAGTTCCGTACTTATATAAAAAGTTCAATTCCCGCATTGAGATAATTTGAAGATTTTTCCAAATTAAAAAGTATTTATTTTTTCGTGAACTATCATTTCATAACATATCATTTTCAGTTTTTATATTTGTACTATGAGATCTTGCCTCGTGCTAATTTTCAAAATTCTAGGCTAACGGGATTTTATTTTGATTCCTTTTAGGTTTCCTCTCTGTCTTTTTTCCGTTAACTTAGAAATTTGATTTTTTCACAGCTTCAAAGGACCATAGTTTTCAGTATATGGTCTAAATTTCAACTCGATACCTCTCCACGTTCTCAAACTCATGACAGAGAGACTGACAACAAAGTTATCATATAAAGGTTTCGTTTTTTTTTCTATTAAAGATCGCCCTCCTTAGTTTACAATTCTTGACAGAGTGGTCGTGGTTGTTAATATTACTAGTGAGGCTCCACTTGACACGATTTACGGCGTCTCGGGAACTCTGTGTTACTGCTCTAATGTCCGTTAAAGATGCAATTCTTAAAACGTTAAGATAATGGTCAAGTAAGAGCCTGTCAATAATAATAAAAGAAAAGAAATCGTGGTTAATTTAGATAGATACTCATATTGTCCAGTGGTCTGTTAGAAATGCGAAACCCTAAAAATGTGAGATAATGGTCAAGTAAGAGCCGTAAATAAAAAAAAACCGTAGTTAATTTAGATTGATATTCATATTGAACACCTCGCTATCAAGCAGAGCTGAGAACAAAAGTTTCATTACGTTACATTGTTTCGAATAGATGCTCATTGTTACATTGTACATTCAATATGAAAACGTACGTGCTTCATTCGATATGAAATGCGTCGTTATCACCAGATGTTCCTGATATCGATACAATCTATTTTCGGGGATAATAGAAGCTGATCCAATGGAAAATAGGAATAGAAACACGCTGTGTATTGATAGAGCTTTACAATAGTCTAAAATAGTCAATTACATTATAAGGTTATCTTTTTTGTGGTTGTTTCTTGTATCTGTATTGTATTGGTGCGTAAATGTTGAGTTTGGTTTTAAAGACACTTATTCTGTATTATGTGTAGATATAAGATTCATTTTATCTAACCATTTAACACGTGTCTTAGTGTAAATCAATAAGTTTTTAATGGATCTCAAAAAAGGAGGCACGAATTCCTTCGGTGGACGGTATTCTTTATGTATGTTCCCCAATTTCTCGACTCTAAAAACAACTTACATCTTTATTTTTATTTTACTACCAAACAAGTTAGTAGAATAGTAGTTAGATAAATTATTTCAATCTTTCGATGTACGCGGTGTAACTGACGAGGCAAAACGCTTAGTCCGGAATGATCGTTGGGTTGTTCATTTGGAACAATACTCACCGTACTTCAGGTAGTTTGATGGTAGAAAGGCAGGTTATGCAATTTCCACACATTTTCTCCAAAATGTATCCTACCCTACGCCTGAGCTTTGTAGATTGGATTTAACTAAATCTGGAATTAGCCTCTTCGCATGCCGTATCACTGCAAATCTGCTAGATGGCATTTTGCAGTACCAGTCTGTATGTGGCTTCAGTATTCCACACACGAACCTGTCTTTCTTATAACATTTGAAACGTCACGATGTGAACTACTACCGGATTCTTGTAAGAATGCCAAGATTCCTAGCTGTTACCTTGGTTTCGGACTCAAGGCACAGCCCGATATTAAGTTTTAGGTAATATTACTGATATTATGGAATAATTAGACACCTAAGTGTATTTACTTCATTACATAATAAAAAACACAGTCGCTTCCCGCGGTCTTGTTCCTATGTATTCTTACATCTTTAAAACTACGCAACGGATTTTGATGCAGTTTTTTTTAATAGATAGAATTATTCAGGAGAAAGTTTTATATGTATAATATATATGTAATGTCACTATTGCACCCCTGCAAAGCAGGGGCGTGTCGCTAGTTTGTTATTATACTTTTGTAGTTATACATAATTTTGGTTGTTTAATTTTTAAGATATATAATATGTACTTTATTTCCTAATAATCAATAAAACAAATGAATCACGTATTTAATTTGTCCACAGCCTTCAATCCGTCTCTTCAACATATCAGACGTGATGGTGCAAGGCGGTGAATGCCAACCGGACTACTGCGTGGTGATGGTCATGCCTCCTCCTATCTCTACAAGGGCTGCCTACACTTGCGAGGTGTCAACAGAAGGCCCCAAGTTCCAAATAGCGAGGAAGACGAAACACATGACTGTAGTTGGTGAGATTACATTTGTTTAAATACCGATTCACACTTGACAGAGAATGTCGTGGCGCAAACGAAACGGTCATTTATATCTTTACACATTAAGGTCTACATTTACATAGCAAATAAAATACTCAGATGCTTATAGGGTATAGAAATATAAGCAATGATTACTGACCGAAAGAATCAGCTTAAGTTCGCGAGAATGCACTCCGGTTATGTCTAGCAAGGATTACCGATGAGGTTTCAAACAGTAATCGCGTGTGGACTTTGCTCTGGTTTCGTTCGCTTTGGAAAGTTTCTATGTGCCCCGTCACCCTCTGTTAAGTGTGAGTCATACTTTAGAACGTATTAAGGGAATGCCCATTTAGTCATATTACATGTTACTACATTTACCCTTTATAGCCATCCACATGTATATTAATAGCCCTTTAAGTATGAGTACCTATACGTGTAGATGGATGAAAAAGAAGACGAAGGTCAAAAAAGAGAGTGATAGATAGTGCCAGAAGTGATATGAAAGAAAAGGGAGTTAATAATACCATGATCAGTGACAAGAGAGCAAGGAAGAAAAATAAATGATTCGCCGACCCCAAATAACATGGGGAAAGGGCAAAAAAACGATGACGATACTGACGATAATTTAGGATTTAATTGCGGGGATTTTTTTTTGCCTAAGAAAAAAATCAAAGGAGTCCGGATTTAACCCAAATGAGCTGCCCAGCAGGATCGACGCCTCTTGGGACCATGGGTTGAAAGAGGGTTTGTAGTCAGTAAAAGTCTGACATTATCTCCCGCATCGCCCATAGGCGGGATATTAAATGATTTTTGCCTACCGAAAAAAAAAAACTCACATGAGAAAATTATTGCACGCTACTATCGCTCGCCTCTCAAATGATTGGCAGTTTACTGACATTGACAAAGATAGCATAGTTTCTTATCAAAATCCGTCAGAGAAATCGATCAGTATTCCTTCTGGAAGCTATCAAAACGGGCACTACGGAGCATGTTATATGACCTCCTTTAGGCGATTCTCGCTTTAGATATAGGTATTCTGAGGAGAGAGCTCTGTAGTCTGTAACCCAATACTGAGGCTACAGTCTCTGATAGTCAATCAAACGTGCCTGGAATAAGCTATGCTAATTAGTGCAAGTGACGTAATCGTGCTGGGGAGCATTTACTGACTAAGAATGTGATGTGAAACTTTTATACTTTTAAACAAGTAAGAAAGTTTCAAATATTCCATGATTTAAAAACGTATTATGAAAGTTTCACATCACATTTGTTTTAAAGTAACAAAAAACTTTATTATTTATTTTTTTACACGATTATTTATTTTACTATAACAAAATTTGCCAGTTAATTAATGAATACCTTTTTTGTTAATTTTGTTTAAGTTTATGTAATCACAAGAGAGTTGATAAAACGATCAAGGGGAATGGAGTATCGGTGAAGTCTTTTGAAAAGGTGGTTTTTACACAATATAAGTAAATATAAATATTAGTATCGTGAAATGATATTGTTATAATAGGTTTTATTAAGACGTGTAGAGGCCTGGAATACTTACTAGCATAAAAGCGAAATAGCATTTCGGGCCCCTGGCTACCCTTGAAGATGCCCTTGGAGGAGCTACGAGAACTTGAATTTGGATCCGTAACACCCTAGGTAAATTAGTTCAGTGATTGATACTTACCTACCATAAAAACTAAGCAGATACTTGGATGTCTTAATAAAGAGAACTCAGTAAAATTCCCTAAAGAAAATTTTATTTTTACATTTTCATTTTATGTACAAGATTTTGTATTTTAATTAAAGGTGTACTTGATTTAAAGCAAAAAATACAATAACAACTCATATTTTTACCTGTAAATCCAACTTTATTTTATGAAAACAGATTTAAAATAAAAACAATAGTAGATACAAGACTTATCTGCCTATAAATATTTATGTACACGGATTTCCGTTATGATATTGAGAGAAAAACTCTAAAAACATAATTTTAACAACCAAATAATTCAAGTTCCATCCATTTAACTGTCAAATAAAAATATTATACGGTCGCATGTTAATGATGATGAACGATTTATTTACTTTTGCTTTTTGTTTTTTTTTTTTTTGTTTTAATAAAACAGAATGCGAATGATGGAAGCCAAAAACAAGTTTCCGTTCTCAATGAAGCTTTTGTTTTTCTTTACAGGCGGTTTTTTTTTTCTGGTATTTGCTTGCAAACTTGCACTGAGCTGGTTGAGTTAGCTAGAGACAAACTAGAATTGTTCCTAAAAAAATTGTTTCTACAAGATTGTTAGTTTTTGAAAAGAGGTTTAAACTCTTAAGCTCTGAGCGAACGCCGACATTCGCACATCTATTGTCTTTTGATTATGTCTCTAATTACGGTATTTGAAAGTTTAATAGCGAAAACAAAACATTGGAGAAACAAGACAGTGTTAAAAAAAACATAATCCAGGCTTTCGGGAAGATAAAAGAAAAAAACTGTCGAACTTGAGTTTTTGTATTCGATTCTCAGGTCTTGCATCATTGGATTCCAAATTTACCCCTAGAATGTAAATATCCGACAACATTATACTCTGACAGAGCGATCCACTCCTTAGATATACGAGCAATAGCGTAGGTACCTCACAAATAATAAAAGTGTATGATAGGCATCGAGAGCAGTGGTGGCCGAGTGGTAACGGCCCCGACTTACGAGTCGTAGGTCGCGGGTTCAAACCCAGCCAGGCGCATTACTTTGTGTAATTTATTTCATCACCACTGCTCTCAAAACGGTGAAGGTAAACATCGTGAGGAAACCGGCATGTCCTAGAACCAAAAATTCGAAGACATGTGACATCCACCAATCCGCACTGGGCCCGCGTGGTGGATTATGGCCCATTCCTTCTCCTAGAGAGAGGAGGCCTGTGTCCCTGCAGTGGGAACATTAAAAGGCTGATGATGATGATAGGCAGACCTCAGTCTAAGTCATCATAGTATACAGGTATATCATAGTATCGGATACTCAGCCTTCCAATGGTCCCACTGCTGAGACTCAGGCCTTCTCTCTAGGCGAGAGAATGGGCCGTAAACCAATACATGTATCTTGGATTTGGTTAGTGGATGTCAGATGTCTTGAGACTTCGAAAACTTAGTATTCGGAATTGATGGTGTTCTCAAGAAATCTTATTGTCGCCGCTCTAAGAGCCGTAGTGTCGAAACAAGACATAAAATATAGCGCCTGCCTAGGCTTCAACACTTGACATAAAAATTCATAACTTAAGTCCGTTACCACAGAGCCACCACTGCTCTCACAATAAAGGCGTATCTTTACGTCAGGCGTATTTTTAGTCTGTATTTTTAGTTTCATAAAAGGGTACTTAATACACTGGTCCCTATTTATCTTATAATATTTATATTATCAGCTCCACAAGGCCAAGACCGTTGGCCAAATATCTCGTAAAATATTTTGTTACGAAAGCACCCAAGAGGCATTAGCGTAAAATCAACGAGACGGTCACGGAATAACCTCATTATTATATTATCTCCTGGTACGAAAGATTAACCAGTATCTGATACCGTACAAAGTTATTTGGGATCAGATTCTGTTGTAATATTAAGTTACGCCCGTATTCTTTTAAGGGGTGACCAGTGGCATAATCACCAAAATTACAATAGATATTTATAGGAAGTAAATATACAATGAACCGATTGCAAACAGTCTCAAATCTAGACTTTTTTTAATTGCTATAAACTAGTGCTTGACTGCGATCCCACCTGATGGTAAGCAGTAATGCAATCGTTGATGGTGAGATGCACGAATTTATTAAACGCCTATCACTCTAGCCTTGAAGATACCTAAATTGTAATTGGACGGAAAAACTGCAGCCGCACTCAATCCTAATGTGTTGCGATACATAGTAGCTTAAATCCCAAATCTTTTTAAATTGTAAAAATATAAATTTTTTTTTCAATAACTTTTAAAGTTTTGTAAAATATTCGAGTGAATGAGTATTAAAGAATATCAACAAAGCGTTCAGGTTTAAATGTTAAACGAGTCTTATCAAGGAAAAGTAAAGTATGCTAAGATTCTTTTTCTTCACGGATAGTTTTATTTTCCCTAGTAGGTCACGTGTATAGCGGTGTCAGTGGCAATTTCAAAGTACTCTAAGTTGCAAATGTCTTTAAATATGCACTTTGAAGGATGTTAAAAACGATGCCCCATTGAAAAAATTAGCCGAAGTGTCCCTCCTGAGCACTTCAGCAAGTGGGGCGTCATCTGATCAGGAGTACTACAATCGCACTGGACGTCAGTGAGGTTTATAATCTCTCATTTTGCCAGGTTATGTTTGCAAAAGCCTACTTGAGTGCGCAGTGCATTGATCAAGTGATATACGCCAGGGCTGGATTCAAAGATGACCAGAATAGTGTAGAGTTGTAACCTAGAGTCGTTCATTTATGACTCGAGTAGACTACTACCCTAGAGCTAACCCAAATTACTCAAACTTCGAGCAAGGTAAGTTAGAGTAAGCCACAATAGAACTTGACGTTTGCGTTAAAAAATGCGAGTGTAGCGTACCTACCCTGTGACGTCATTAGAGTTAATTACAACCTCAAATTTGAACGCAGGGCAAGGTAGGTACAGTACACTATCAGAACTAAGGCAATATCTGGAGCCTATTTACTGCTCACCTCTTTGAGAAAATACCAGCGTGATAATTACAAACATATTTAACTATTATCAGTATTCTGAATTCCATTAGATTATTCAAATTAATACGATACGAATGGGGCTACCTTTGAAATTCAGTAAACTAATACTGAATTTGGCTCAGGAACGGTAATTTGCACATCTGTACTAATTTTAGTACGTCTATAATACTACTGGTGAGCTACCGTAAGCATAACTGATTTAATAACTAGATCAGGTAAACAAAATTGAAATTCGATTTTTTACCTAAAGGCCTCATTTTCGAATATTTTTGCTACTAAAAGGTAAAGAGTTGCTAAAGTAAAACAAGTATAATGTTATTTACCAGTTATGTGCCTTAGGTAGCTTTCTTTTGAAATCCTACACCGTGACCTTTCTTTCAAACTCGCTGAAATGGTTTTCCATTTTCTCATCTACTTTCTATTGTCCTAATTTTAATATTTTGCTGTTATAAATAGGGTAACTGGGAGAGGTATTTGGTATTTAATAGGGGGAAGAACACGTGACTAAAACAGTTTATACTTTGAAGTTCAATAACCATGTACAAGTCATAGATTGAAGGCACTTCCGCCTGACCACCGCTAAGTTCATTTTTGCTTGTACTCGAAACGAAAACTGCAAAGGTTTGTTTGAATTTTTTTTTTTTTTGAGTTATAGTACCTACGCGAGTCTAAACCTAGACTGGTAACTTTGCGTGTTTTTATTTATTTTATCACCACTGCTCTTAAAATGATAACGAAACATTGCGAGAAAACCAGAATGCCCCAAAACCAAAAAATCGGAGTCATCCACCGCCAATCTGCACTAGGCTCTTGTAGTGGATCACGACCCATTTCCTCTCTTTCAAAGGAGGCCTGTACCTCAACAGTGGGAATATTAGAATTTATCTGATTTCGTTTTGCGAGACGATTTAGACGCGTACCGAGACGACTGGTTCGAGACGGCGCGGGAGAAGAAGGTTTGGAAGGACTTGAGGGAGACCTTTGCGCAGCAGTGGGACAGTTAGGGCTTAAAAAAAATCTTATTTCGTTTTAGTCCATCCTAAGGTTGTCTGTAAGAATTTGTGTGCGATAAGACCGCCCATGGTACACTTAGTTTTGTAAATGTTTATCCTGTCCATATTATGAGGTGTACAATAAAGTTTGAAATAAATAAATAAATTAGAGGATGGTTATTCAAATGCTAATTTTAAAGTTGTGTTACCTTTCCACCTTTTTCTTTCAATTAGTTTTAAGTCTGTTTCTTACTTAACGAGATGCAACCAAACATCACTACTTTAGATGGAGCCACTGCCCGTCTGACCTACATAATCGAGAAGATAGGTAACACGATAGTACTTGGTTAGAGGAACGGTTTTCTGAGTAGGCCATCAAAGAAAAGCCAAACCAAAAACTGCATGCTTTCCAAGGTTTGAAAGTGTCTTAAGGTATCACATACGTCGCCTGGGAATGGGTTAATAAAAACATTAATTTTGGATTCAATTCAGAGTTCAGGCATAGAACTAGTTGCATAGTATGCATAAAAAAATCTACCGTAAAAAGGCTACCGTAAAAATATATTTACAATTACTGAATATAAATAATAATTGAAAATTCAAACAGACTCCAGACTTGAGAGATCCAGATTGAACAAACTGAACACAATATAACCATTCGCGTGAATAAACTGTTTTTCTTTCTATATTTTATCATCTTTAAAAAATTCATTAAACTGCTACTACTAATTATAGGAACATATTAAAGACGCGCTGCAACGGAAGCGACGACGAATTATGCTGTTGTTTTTGCTGACGAATTATGTTGGTTGCGTTTTACGCAATTAAAACGATTGACAGTATGTCTTAAACTTTTTGCTTTTTACAACGGCGAAACAATGAGCGAACTAAATTATGATTGTGCATTATTTCCCTCAGACCACGAATACTCTACGCTCTGGGTAAAGTATGACCAGAAAAATGTTCCTAGGGAAAAATCTAGCCACAGTGTCATGAACGTTCATGATTCTCATTTATCTAAACAATTTTAAATTCTCACTTTTACACAAGACATCATTAATCCTAGAGCCTCGACTAGACTAGACACACTTGTTAACCCTGAGTCCTTTTGTCGGGAGATTTATTTTATTTACAAGTACACACTGCTGGCTCATTGTCGGTAAGTAGCTTACTCAACAGTCCCCGAGCTCCCACCCACTTACATATACCTACTTTATTCACATACAAAGGGATTCTGATTAGCTTTGTAATGGGAGTTACTTGCTAAAGAGTGTACACTTACCTACATTATCTTTTCAGAATTACAAGAAAAAAAATACAAAATGACATTATATTTTTATGGATATTAAGACGAAAGCGACAAGGAAGTTTTTCGCATTTTGAAGGTCAATGTAAAGTTACTCATAGATTTTTTTTTGAGTTATTCAATCAATAACTTTCTCGTTCTAATATGTTGATTATTTATATATAAACTAATGCCTTGATCACAAGAACCGAGTAAGAGGTGAGGCAGAAATGTTGCTTGGCCGAGATCGTGATGTAAGCGAGTTGTAGAAATTTTGGTGATATGTTCATACCATAGATATATCTTAAAAACAATGTCTATTAACATAATGTCGTAACCTCGACTGAACTAATTTATTTATAGAAACGCAATTACTGAAATCAATCATTGTAATTGAAATATGAATTTCACTGCTACCCTGACTATACACAAAACTTTTTTGGAAAACATAAAGTCTTTAACTTCTATAAGGCTGAAGCACATTCGATGACATAAACAGCATCTAGCTCGAATTTTCGTAAATACCCGTGGCACGTTCGGTTCTAAAACCACAAGTTTTATCGGAGCAATTATCTGAACAGCGCAAATCGCCCACCGCCGACATCAATATGGCGTCGGCCTAACAATAGCGTAACTCGACAATTCGAATTTAAGGCTTTTAATTAAGTTGAGTAGCCGTCTGCGATTGCAAAGGATTTTGTGATACTCGATTCCCCTTGGCGATCGCTGTATTTGGTTAGTGTAAGTTTATAACTAAGTTTTGACACCTAGTTGTTGGGTTGTGTGATGTATTCAAATCTATTTTATGTTCAGCTATGCCACAGTCGGATCCCGTGATACTTGGAGCGCCGAAAGTGTTGAAACCTGGGGAGCAAGTGTTCCTGAACTGCACGTCCGATTTCTCCCTACCACCGTCGGATATTAATTGGTACATCGACGAGGAACTACAAAAGGTTCGTACGCAACAGCTTTCGCTATCAATTTGCTTAATTTGAACGTGATTGGGTTTACGGTTTGAAACCCACTCATAAAGGAGATCGCAATTGCGATGCAATTTTCGATTCATTAATAGTTCAGTTGAACTTAGCCCCTAATCGGATCTAAGTCGATGCTGTGTCGATGGCTATTAATAGTTTCGTACTTTGTAGAGCGAAATTGTTTACGGAGTTGGTTATGATCCATAGTGTTTCGTTTTTTTTTTTAATATAGTCTAGATACTAACTATTGTTATTTTTATTTTTGGTGTGCAATAAAGAATATATCTATCTAATGTAGATACTAAATTACACATGGGCTACTTCGGTATTTTCCTAACTTAAAATCATCATCAGTCTTTTAATGTTCCCATTGCTGGAACACAGGCCTCCCCTAGGAGTGGGAATGGGCCGTAATACACCACGTGGGCCCAGTTAATTCATAAGTACTTTTTTTTTTGTTATTTCAATTGTACTGACTGTATAGAAATTTGGGTCACGATACAAAAGAAATGTCAAAATAGAACTAGTTTTTTTTTAAATATTTAAACAGCTGTCAGTTGAAAGCAAAACTCCCTAGGGTTGAAAAAAACTACTTTTAAATCTTTCCGTGGGCAACATTACACCTACTTGCAGAATATGAATGATGAAAAGTTATTTACTGGTTTCCCAAACTCAAAATAACATTTCATATTATTATAATATTCAGAAAGTCTTTGCCATCGTATCTAAGACATAATTCTATTATCAATATGAATTTCACATAGACACAATGTGCCTATTGTGGTTCTAACAATACACTCCATAGCCTGAAGAGAATAGATATATGTTCGTTGCTATGTCATACAAGAATCCAATTTGAGAGGATTGTACTCCTCAAGAAGAGGTTCAGAATAATGAAAAGTCCCCTCAATTTTGTATTATTAACTTAAAACCGTTTTATTGAGATGAGGACGTTTATTTTGAGATAGCTTGATTGATCAGAAGATTCTTCTTTATGTTTTTAGTAATTTCCTCTTCTCGAATGAATCAATTGGAAGTTATAGCTTACTAACTTCTGCCCGCGGTTTTTCCCGCTCGAAAGTGGGAAATTATCTCATGTGAACATACAGCATGAATAAAAAATATCCCATGTCCCATTTCCTGGAACGCAAGGGCAACTGAAGGAACATATAGGTGTGGTTTAAGTCAGTAAAAGTCTGACTCGCCCTCCAGCTCCGTCATATAGCAGGAAAGTCATTAGATTATTAACACCAGGGCCCTGGAACTAAGACTAAAAAGGAACGGTGTGAGTTGTTTATTCAGTAAGAGTACCAACTCTTACTGACTAAACAACCTACCCTGAAATAATGTCAGCACTATTTCCCGTTCCGCTCAAGGGCGGGATTTGTCATTGGATAATATTTTTCACCATAAAAAACCCACCTGATTAAAAAACATTCTTGAAATAATTCATTTAATGATAATAGTTTAAAACTAGTCAACTTATAGTTTAACCGTTCCCGTAATTACAGACAGTTAAAAGACAATAGGTGTGCGGTCACCGGTGTCTTCTTGAGGCTTCATCATCATCATCATCATCATCAGCCTTTTTTTTAATGTTCCCACTCCAGGGAAACAGGCCTCCTCTCTCTAGGAGAGGGAATGGGCCATAATCCACCACACGGGCCCAGTGCGGATTGGTGGATGTCACATGTCTTCGAAGTTTTGGTTCTAGGACATGACGGTTTCCTCACGATGTTTTCCTTCACCGTTTTGAGAGCAGTGGTGATGAAATAAATTACACAAAGTAATGCGCCTGGCACTTCTTGAGGCTTAATGAACTAAAATACTTACATACATTAAATAATTATATCCTTATTTAGCAATAACTCAACGCTACGGTTTTGGAAATATCTTTATTATTAAGCCACGACCTTCCTACTAATATTAACATTCATAAAATTCTCGAATTTAATTTAGCGAACGACCTATTTCCAATTCCTCTCCGCAGAAGTCTCTTCATTTGTAAATAACCTATATTTGTAGTTCGCGTAGGAAGAAAGAAGATTATTCGTAATATGAATTTATCATAGACTAGCTTTTGTCAGCGGCTTCGCCCGCTTACATAAAATATAGCCTATGTCACTCAGGAGTGAAGCAGCTTTCTATTGTTGCTAAAATTTTTCCAATCGGACCAGTAGTTCCAGAGATTACCTCCTACAAACATAAAAATAGAAAAACAAAAAAACAAACTTTACCTCTTTATTATATTAGTGTAGATTAGTGTAGATTTATTTCCATGAAAAGTTTTAATCTAAACTCTTTCTTATACTTATAATTACGGTTTTATTGGATCTTCATCTTCTATACAGGGTTATTGGTAAAACACTAACAAACTCTTACTCATTGTACTCATTATTATGAACAACTTTTATATGGGACCAAACCTTTTGTAGTGCTACTGACACGAAAGGCATTCGAGTCAAATGCAGCGTGTAAACCTTTGTAGACCAGTATAAATTCAAACGCGTGTGCGTATCAATACAAACGCGGTTCATACGCATGTCGTTATCGATACAAACCTACAGGCATGTTGCATTATTAGGCAGAACTGGCCTTTAGTTCTCGCCTACATCATGTAAGGACACTTTGTACAAACATTCACGTAACCATTACAGTCAGTCCCAGTAGTTACGGCTGTGCGCTGATATGTCAGTTTCTTCTTTTATGTGCATATAGATATCTAGCTTTTGTCAGCGGCTTCGCCCGCGTACATAAAATATAGCTTATGTCACTCAGAAGTAAAGTAGCTTTCTATTATTGTTGCTTATTTTTTTCCAATCGGACAAGTAGTTCCAGAGGTTACCTACTACAAACAAAAAAACAAACTTTACCTCTTTATTATATTAGTGTAGATAAACAACCATTTTAAAAATAGCTGAAATCCATTTAAACTCAAACTCAAATAATTTCTTTCAAATAGCCACTTTTGAATTTTCAAAATGTCGGTCAATCAAAAGAAAAAAGTGAAGCTAATTTGCAAGCTCCTTATGGAGAAAACCGTACAAGAAACTCCATGGACACTCTTTTGAATCAAATTAGGAGTTACATAATTATAATCTTGGTTACAAATTTCTTATTACTTCTATTATGCGAGCACGATATTTCGGTACTTAATATAAAGTTTAAAAAAAATGTAATCTTACTAACATTATAAATGCGAAAGTTACGATGTTTGGATGTTTGTTACTCAATCACGCCAAAACGGCTGGACGGATCGGGATGAAATTTGGTACAGGCATAGGATACACTCCGGAATAGGACAAAGGCTACTTTTTATCCCGGAAACCCCAACCCCAATACCACGCGGGCGAGGCCGCGGGCATAAGCTAGTTTGAAATAAGTCCCTAGCAGCTAAGAGATAACCGCTGTCAACTGACGGCACCCGTTCACGAGCATGACATGATTTAGTTGCCTATATCAAAAATACTACTTTCAAAATATGGGTTTATCAAGTTACTCGTACATATCGTGTAATCAAAGTAATCAAAATTGTCAAATCTTTGAAAGATTGAAAAATTTGGTTTTAATCATATTTTCTTTGAGTTTAGATTATTACTGAAAATTCAATTTAAATATAGATTACTTTATCCCTGGTTTACGGGGATTGGTTTTTGGAATGTAGGTTAATCTGATTTTAACTTTCTGTGATTTTAAGTGGTAGTGGAGCGTGGGACGGCTTTAATGAACGGACAGACGACTTGATAAGGGTCGCAGGTGGCGTAAACGTATGAAAATCAATAGAAAACAGATAAGATAGATTGATGTGTAGTCTTTATTACATTACTTCTTTCTGCCGTAATTCTGTTGAAGTTTGGGCTTCTTATAATGGATTATTCTACTGAACTGTGGTTCAGAAGTGTAGTTTTGCTGACATGTCAAACCACACTTGTCCTTCCTATTGCCCTTTGCGCTATTGGATCACGGGAGTTCTTTTTAGAAATTTCCAGCGGCCCTAGCAGGCACCTATCCTGCTAGGCCCTTATGCTTGGCTGACGTCTTTACCTTCATGCGATTCCACTCTAAGGTTTCTTTTGGAGTAGGAAAAAATATAATGACTTCACTCCTCTAAAGCCTGAGGCAAGGGAGGAACAGGGTAGGCTCTTTAGTCAGTAAGAGTCAAACACTGTTTCCCGCTTCGCCCACAAGCGGGACTCGTCATTGGATGATTTTTACCTACCATAAAAAAACCCCTCTAAGGCCGAGGTAGAGTGGTAGGCAGTCGTCTCCTTCTGCGAAGCAGTAATGCTAGCAAAAGAGGAAGCCGACCGCATCAGGCACCGTGTCTTCGACCCCGATTTTCGACAACCGTAGAAGTGGGCTTGCAGACGGCGAGCAATGGGTAGCTCGCTGTCCGTCCATCCGGTAGCTGTCTGGACCGAGCCCAAGTTGTCGACGGCGCGCGCTGTTCCCGCGCGCCTCACGGAGTTGTCGAAACCTTCTGGAGCCAAGAATTGATACGAAAGCGGAACACCGAGGCCCTGGAACTAAGACAAGAAGGAGGTCGTATAGTCAGTAGAAGTATGACACTGTCTTTCGCTCCGCCTAAGGGCGGGATTCGTCATTCGATGATTTTTCCCACCATAAAAAATCCTCTAAGGCGGAGTGGAAGGGCAGATGAGTGTTAGACTGACTAAAATCATACCTGTGATCTTTTTAATGTCCTTTGCGCTCTGGGACCATGGAAAATCTTTTCAGAAGTCAACTCATGGATCTAGTGGGTTTTAACCCTGCTAGGTTCCTACGAATCATTCTACTGGTATTCGGGATAGTAGTTTTATATTTATTTATAACAAAAACATCAATTTCTTGCATAATTAAACATAAAATACCAATCATCAAGAAAAATTTAGTGATACATTTAACTTCCCATACTTTTTTAATTAATACAACATTAAAAAACCCAAATTAATAACCCATCTCTTTAACTCACAAAAAAATATGGAACAATCCTGAAATCGGACTGCAAAATCGTATCAAAAACATTATTTTAAACAGGATTAGTCCCTCTTAACCCAAATCCAAATACGTCTGTTAATTACACAATAATGCAGGTGGTTTATTCTTGCATATTATTATGACTTCCCACTTTACGAACCTCCTTTGTATGAAGTAGACTTGCATTGTTTACCATTACGTTGGCTCATTGTTAAGCGACTCTAAGCAGCCGAGGTACTCTTTAAATCTTCACTAATGGCCTTTTAAAACGGCCAGTATATTTCGCCGAAATGCTCTTCCTTTATTCCCAACAGTAAAACCTTAAAATGTTTATAATTAGATTTCGGGAAATATATGATGCTGGCTCGTTCGATTTCTTTTTTTTTGCGTTATCTTGCATGAATTCCAAATTCGAATGGAGTTTTTGGTGGGATTTTTTTGTGTGAAGTTCAGTGGTTGTTTTGATATTCGTAAATTGATTTTTAGTTGATATTGTGATGTAAAATTGATGTAGCTTTGTATCAGGGCCAGACTGGGCCAGATATACGATTTTTGGTGATTTTAAATGGAATCATCTAAACAACTAGTTTGTATATTTTGAAAATAAATGTTAAACTAGGGTTTTAATTATTAAAAATCTAAATAAGTAATTAATTAAACTTTCGCACACCTTTGATATTTCTATTATATCTCTAATTACGGTATTCAAAAGGTTGAATGACTTCCCATTTCAAATAAAAACACAAAAAAAAATCGGGTTATAATCCGCAATTGGTGAATGGTACAATTATAGGATGTCATCATCCATAAATCTTTATTATGCTACTGATTGATCGTTATGATTTTTATTTTCAACTCAAATATTATTTTTGAACAAAAAAAAAAAAAAACCATAAAACATGAACAAAATTAAACGTAAACTCACCGCCACGTCGTTTGCAGGTTCTAATTAAAAAGCTATGAATCAATTAACTTGAAAACCTGGTTCATTATTCTGAGTAAAAAATAGCAAATTGATATTAGAGATCGTTATTTTCCCGTGCAGTTTTTCTCTTTGATACACTTTTTTTATTATCGTAAAAAAAATTGTACTCTCGCTGAAATGTTTCACACATTTTGTGCATCTAGCCAGAGTACAGTTTTTTTGTTTATTTTTGGTACAGAATACTTTCACATTGCGTACGTGACACTTTCTAATGTTTTTGCAATTTTCAATATTGCGAGTCAGCCTTTCGTAAGCTCTGTTGATAGAAGTTACTACTACTGTAAAATTAATTATATTATTCACTTTTGACCTTAGCAGAAGACTTTAGGTATTTTTAATACCGTGCGGATTTGACCACGCATGCGGGATTACTCCGCACGCCTAGCCTCTCTAAATCCTTTTCATACAAGTATTTAGTGTAATGCTTGAAATACGCACGCGGGATGCAGGATGTGATATTGGGCAGCAGACCCGTATGCGGAGCAATACCGCATGCCCGCATGCGTGATAAAATCGGCATGATATTAAGAACTCTCTTAAAATCACTCAATAGGCAATTAATAGTTTGCATTAGGAATAAAAATATATCCGCAAGAAAATTTAGGGGTCTGACCTTGTCCAAAAAAATCGCTAAGGCAACGGGCAGAGCAAAATGTAACAGGGTGTTTCAATTAGACCAAAGACGTGGATGACCTTTAGAAGTGGCCATCACGTATAAGAAATTGAAATATTGGTGTAGTCTTCCACAACGTGGAATGGGTAAAGGTCGCTGGAGTCCGATGAATGCAAAAAGTACAAGGCCAGTTGTTCGAGAGAACCTTTCACTGCCCTGTTAGTCAAGTTTTCTGTAAACCCAATTGCTATGGATTCCCACCCAGGATAAATCTTTATGTGATGAGCATGATTATTTGTACTGTGTCTGGGCGTGATTGATCTTATAATACGATAACGTTGTGTGATAGTTGTATAGTCATCATCATCATCATCAGCCTTTTTAATGTTCCCACTGCAGGGACACAGGCCTCCTCTCTAAGAGAGGGAATGGGCCGTAATCCATCACGCGGGCCCAGTGCGGGTTGGTGGATGTCACATGTCTTCGAATTTTTGGTTCTAGGACATGCCGGTTTCCTCACGATGTTTTCCTTCACCGTTTTGAGAGCAGTGGTGATGAAATAAATTACACAAAGTAATGCGCCTGGCTGGGTTTGAACCCGCGACCTACTACACGCAAGTCGGGGCCGTTACCACTCGGCCACCACTGCTCTAGTTGTATAGTATTATTATTTAATTATTAATCTATTACGTTTTAACTAAGCTCATTACTACTGTCTACTACTACTGTAGTTAGATGGTAGATCCATCTATCTCATTACTACTATGTTTACTATTCCAAAACTCCATCAAAGCTAAACATTAGATGAACTTTAATCAAATTAATACATTGCACAAAACCTTCATTACTGAACTCATATACACGAGTTCTATCTGTGCTTATCTCTCATGTCATAAATTATGTTATACAGCCTTCAAAAAATAAATGGTTCTATATATCATAAATATATTCAAAGTAACAACGTTACAAATCGAGTTTTTAGGCACCTAATCATTCACACATAACATATTTTTGATAAATGTTAGCCCATTCATCTCAATAATAAAAGCGTCGGTGCCTGACAAAATCAATGTTCCCGTTACCTGGCTTTAGGTTTTTCATTTAAAAATACTTTTTACACTGGAAATATCATCGATATATATATATATACTAGCATTTGCCCGCGGCTTCGCTCCCGGCAACAGATTGTTCTACTCTACCCTATATTTTTTTTCATAAGAACTTTCTCCTGATAATAACAAACACAACAAAAAAAAAATTAGCGAAATCGGTTCAGCTGTTCTCGAGTTTTGCGCTTACCAACACATTTTGCGATTTATTTTTATATTATAGATATATAAGTACGGTAGTACATATGTACTACAGTACTTGATTACGCCTGCCGTACAGTCATTTTGCTACACTTGAATGATCTGCATGCCACACATTTAAACATTAATGACATTAGTGCAGTTTTGACTTATCAACTTTGACCCCTGAGTTTGTTTCGGTGTTTCTTCTTAGAGTAGTCAGCTAGGAAACACCGGCCTCATCTAGTATCAAAAGACGAAATAAAAAATTGACGTGTAAAAGAGTTTGTAAAAACCTACTTACAAAATAAAATCATTTATCAGGGTTGAAAGTTTTAAAAATTTTGATAGACGACAGTGCCAATCAAGCGCTGCAGCGGACTTTTGTTTCGACTTTTCTATAAATGTGCTTGTATATCGCTGGGATATGTCCATGGGAAATATAAAAACTAATAATATCATTACTCAGGTTTCTGTCCGCAATTTATCATTATCATCATCATAATTTAAGCTGATAGAGGTCCTTTACTGGGCAATCATTCCCCCCCCCCCAAGTGATAACAATGGCTGGCCCGACGTTGCATCTATGGGATTTCCACGACCCTAGCCAGTACATTGTTACACCTTGTGGAAGGCCTTTCATTGCTGCGTCTTCCGTTACGCGGTCCCCACTCCAAAGCGTTTCAGCTTCAACGACCATCTGTTCTGAGAACAATGTACTCAACACACTGCTACTTAAGTTTGGTGATTCTTAGGACTATGCTGATAACCTTGGTTCTCCTGCTTGACTGCAAATTATCGGATTAAAATTAATTTTGGTGACTACCTATTGCATCATTTGCAAAGGTCTTATAATTCGATGGAGCCGGCTGCACGCATAAAAAAACATGACTCATGCGGCGTTACCTCGCTTTGAGGCGTTCCATTTAAGGTTTGAAGTGCAAGCGAGAGCACGCAACGAGTGACAAAGAGGCACAATCGGCCTCGTTCGGCAGTGTTCGACATCTGTTTCTCTCCTACTTGAGTGAGCGATGCGTCCGCCTGGACAGCTGCTATATAATAAAATAAAATAATACATTTACATGTTTTCGTCAAGTATGAAGTGAAAAATCACACATGTTTAAAAGTTGTAAAACAATTGCTCAAAGCACATTCATACTTGTAAAAAAAACTATGTACATTGTCAAAAAAAATTGTTATAATTGTATTTATGCGTACAAATAAATGTAACTTGATCAATTCAATTGTGATTTCCATTTACCTCCTTTTCTATATCCATACAAAATATCTATCAAACAAATCAAATAAAAATTTTCTTTAAACAAGTTTTTAATGAAAAAATTTTTTTTTTATAACAAGCTTTTATAGCAGCGGTCTATAATTATATAATTAAAACTCGTCAAGACGATTCACACGAGTCCAAATTCGACGTGGTTGTGCCGTTTGGCTACCTCGTGATTCCATCATCAGATCAGCTCCATGTCATCATAATATTGCATTGTCATGCGATTTACACTGGCATTCAAAATTTCAGCTCAATCGAAAACCGGGAAGTGGATCAAATTTAAGTTGCAAGATTTGATTACAGAACGACAGACAACGGGACAGGTGAAACTAAATAAAAGCTTGTAAAAAATAAACCATTCCATCAGTATTTTCTTATGACGTTGTCACGTTGAACTATCGTCAGTAAACCGACTTTACAGACAACCGATTTTTTTTCAACCAGGTGTATCGAGTCACTCAATTACAGAGTTATATAGGTTAGACAGTATTTTTTGTAAAATCCAAATAAAGAATAATCAGTTGCATCAAAATAGACTGCAAGTACCAATTTTCGTAGGTAAGAAATAGTTGGGTTTTTCATTTGAGGCGGCTGATAAGATGCCTTCAAATTAGCCGTAATGTGCTGCGCGACATTTGCTTTGTTATTTCATATAAATAAATATAGGCCAAGAGCGTGTCTGGCCACGCTCAGTGTAGGGTTCCGTAGTTTCCCGTCTGTCACAAATTCCTCACAACGTAACAGAACCCAGTAGCCCATGTAAAAATTAGTAACACAATTTCACAAGATGGCGCTGTACCCGGCGGTAATTTTAATTTGCGTGTCCCGATTTTATTCTTTTTGTATTTTTATTTGAAAGAAGTTACGCTCAGGATAATGAAATATGTAAAAAAGATTTTAAAAAATGCTTGCATGTACGGTTAAATTACAAAATTAGTTCAGAACTTTTTTTTTTATTTTTTCAAAAACTGTTCATCCTATCAAGTTCAAAATAATTTTCCTAGAAAGTTTACTCAAAGTTCTACTTTTGAGATTTTTTTTATATGTTGATGATGCTGTCGCGTGGTACGTTGCAACTAATTTGAAGGCGTTCTTAATTCGGCCAAGAACGAGACAATTGTTTTTTTCAAAGACACTTAGAATTTCTATCTACTAAGTTAGTTTAAAAAAATAACATGGTTGATATGATTCTTCAATCGTTATTCAGCATTTAGAGACTGGTATTCAGCGTTACACATATACGCAATAATGCAATGAATAATAATTAAAAAGAACAAACAAATAAAACAATTTGGCAGTAGCGTGTTGCCGAAATACTTACACGCAAAAATAATTGCATTCCAAACCAAAACAAAACGGGTAAAATACGAAGGGTTGTATTTCCAGATGAACACTGCCAAAGCCTCATCTCAATTTCCACAAAAATAAAGTCAAATAATTTACGTAAAAGTAAACCATAGATACCTATAACCTATCACTCATTCACTGCATGGAAATTGCTTTTCCGTTATTTTTCCGAATATGAAAATTGTTGAGTTTTACAAACACAGTGATATAGCTTTTAAAAAGTAAATTTGATATTTACTTTTTAGATTTGTTGTAACAAATGGATGTAATTTATAAAATACTAGCTTTTGTCAGCGGCTTCGCCCGCGTACATAAAATATAGCCTATGTCACTCCTGAGTGACATAGGCTATATTTTTATATTTCAACAATAGAAAGCTGCTTTACTCCTGAGTAAAGCAGCTTTCTATTGTTGCTAAAAATTTTCCAATCAGACCAGTAGTTCCAGAGATTATATACCCCTTACAAACAAAAAAACAAACTTTACCCCTTTATTACATTAGTGTAGATAGTGTAGATTAACTTTATCGTAAATGCTTGTGGGTATTTTAGCTTTAGCAAAACCATTGAGGAAGCAAAATCGTCTAAACAACTTCTTTACCTTATTTTATATTATTGTATACTATATATTACATCAAATATGACTATATTAATATTGCCTCGTACGACCTGTATATGCCAGTTAAGGTTGCTATCTACAACGAGCCTACTGACTTACCGGTAGCCCTCGCAAACAACAACTGAAAGAACACTAAGTAAAGGATACCTAAATTCATTATTATTAGGTACCTACTAGCAACATAACTAACTTTGTTCACACTAATTACTTGTTCGATACACAATTACCAGCCGCTGGCTCCTAGAGCTTGCTTGCCACACAAGTATGAAACAAAGTGGACAAAATGAGACAAAATGTAGCAACGATGCCTAGGCAGAAACAGAAAACTATTCAATTAAATCAATACATGTTCACAACAATTCTTATAAAAATAATGAAGCCAAGAGCGTGTCGGGCTACGCTCAGTGTAGGGTTCTCTAGTTTCCCGCCGGCACAAATTTCTCATATTGTAACAGGACCCAGTAGCCCATGCAAAAATTAGTAACCCAATTTTCTGAGAGATGGCGCTGTACCCGGTGGTAATTTTGGATTACTTGAACCGATTTATCTTTTTGTATTTTTTATTTGAAGGAAGATACGCTCAGGATAATAAAATATTTAAAAATGTTTTGAAAAATGCTTGCATGTACGATTATATTACAAAATTAGTTCAGAATGTTTCTTTTTTTAATTTTTCAAAAACTGTTCATCCTATAATTTTCAAAATAATTTTCCTAGAAGTTCTATTTAAAGTTCTACTTTTGAAATATTTTTCATATTTTCTAAAGTTATGGTTTAAAAGTAAGAGGGGGGAAGGGACGCCTTGGTTTTCCCTTTTGGAGCGATTATTTCCAAAATATTTACATTATCAAAACCAGTATAGGATAGGTTAAACCCTATCCAACAATATTTTACACGTTATGGAAGAAATGAAAAAAAAAAATCACTTCCCACTTTACGTGTAGGGGAGGTACTCTAATAAAACATTTTTACCACTTTGTTTTTGGACTTTGTCGGCATAGTTGACATACGCATTGATACCAAATTTCAACTTTCTAGTCCTAACGATCGCTGAGATTATCCGCGGATGGACAGACAGACTTGGCGAAACTATAAAGGTTCCTTGTTGTCTACGGGACCCTAAAAACTTGTCAAGTTCGAGTCGGACTTACTGAGGGTTCGAAATTTTTAAATTTTGGTGAAAGTTTCAAAAATTTCACCACTGGTGGGTCAAATCAAAATCAATCATGAATCATGTACCGACTCTACGGTATTCGTTTGTGCGTCGATGTCAAAGACATCCTGTGTAGCTGTTAATATTGTATATCTAACACAGAAAGACTTTTTCAAACCGGAACGGCAGTTCCTGGGGCTAATCCCTGGAATTACTCGTCCGGTTTGAAAAATTGATTTCACATGCATTCAACCAAACAAACTCTTCAGCTTTTATAGTATTACGCTTTAGAATGTAATTTCCCGCATTTGCATTAGATGCACTCGCATCGCCTTCGAGATTCGTATCCGGCTTAATAAGAGGCAGTTTGCATTAGCAGTCACAGGGTATTAGACAGAATAGAATTTATCATTAACCGCGTGGATTCTACGATTCCTTTGTTCAAATATGTAGAGGAATAGCTAGGATGGTAGCTTCTTGACAATGAGCTTGAACTAAGTACTACTAGCGTGGTCTTGAGGCTTCATATAAAGGGTTTATAAATTGATAGATCCACCTATATAAGTCTCTCCCCGTGGTCGTTTGCGGGGACTTCAACGCCTGGAACATGGCTTGGGGTTCCCGGCTCACGAACCAGCGGGGTCGGTTGGTGGAGGACTGGGCTCTGGAAACAGGCCTGGTCGTCCTAAACCGGGGTACTGTCCCCACGTGTGTGCGGGTGCAGGGTGAGTCCGTGGTGGACATTTCGTTCGCCAGCCCCACTCTGACACCGCGTGTAGTTGACTGGCGCGTCATGGAGGGGGTGGAGACATACTCGGACCACCGGTATATCCGGTTTGACGTCTCCGCCCAGACCTCGACCGCGCCGGTCCGACAGACCCCATGTGGTCCGCGTTGGGCGCTGAGGCAGCTGGAACGGGAGCTCTTCCTGGAAGCCGCGGCGGTGCAGGCCTGGGTGCAAGCACCGGTCAGGCCTGCCGACATCGACGTCGAGGCGGAGTGGTTCCGGGAGGCCTTGTCGCAAATCTGCGACGCGGCAATGCCCCGTCTCCGCCCAGGACGCGCCCGACGCCAGGTGTACTGGTGGTCGCCAGAGCTTGCGACGCTGCGCGCCGCATGCAATGCTGCGCGACACCGGTATACCAGACACCGCAGGCGCCGCTTCCGCCCGCCGGATGCGGAGGCCGTAGAGGCGGAGCTGTATGAGGGATACAGGGTGGCAAGGCGCACCCTCCGATCGGAGATAAAGCGGGCCAAAGACGAGGCCTGCAAAGCGTGGCTGGGGACGCTCAACGCTGATCCGTGGGGACGCCCATACAAGTTGGTGCGGGAGAAACTCCGCCCATGGGCTCCCCCGTTGACGCAGAGTCTCCGGCCACAGATCGTGGAGGGTGTGGTGAGCGCTCTGTTCCCTGCGCGGGGGGACCACTCCCCCCCGCCCATGGCTCCGCCACCAGCGGTGTCTGACGCGGACCACGTCAGCGACGACGGTACCAATGCTCCGGAAGTGACCGAGGTAGAGATGAGAGTGGCGGTACGCAGGATGGGTGCGAAGAATACCGCCCCAGGACCCGACGGCTTGCCAGGAAAGGCTTGGGTCCTGGCCATGGAGGCTCTCGGGTCTCGATTGGGGGGGCTCTTTAGCGCATGCTTGGAGAGGGGCCAGTTCCCACTTCCCTGGAAGACGGGAAAACTGGTCCTCGTCGCGAAGCCGGGGCGCCCTGCGGACTCTCCGTCCGCGTATCGGCCCATTGTGCTGCTTGACGAGGTGGGCAAGCTCTTTGAAAGAGTCATTGCAGACCGCCTCGTCAAGCACCTAACACTGAAGGGGCCCGATCTCGCGGACGACCAGTTCGGGTTTCGCAGGAGGCGCTCCACGGTGGACGCCATCATGCGCGTGCGAGCCCTCACGACGGGGGATGCGGTGTCCCGGGGCAGGTGTGTCTTGGCGGTGTCGTTGGACATTGCCAACGCCTTTAATTCCCTGCCCTGGAGTTGCATTAGGACGGCACTCCGGTATCACCGGGTGCCCGACTACCTCTGTCGTACGATCGAGGCCTACCTGTCCGACAGGTACATAGTCTACCCCGGTCACCAAGGAGATTGGAAACGGCGAGAGATGTCGTGCGGTGTCCCACAGGGATCGGTACTAGGACCGCCCTTGTGGAACATCGGGTACGACTACGTGCTGCGCGCCGACCTCCCCGTAGGGGTCAGCGTGGTCTGCTACGCAGACGACACGCTGGTCCTAGCGCAGGGAAGGTCGTACCAGGCGGCGGTCGAACTAGCAACACGTGGGGTTGCGACAGTCGTTGAGAGGATCCAGCATTTGGGACTCAAGGTGGCACTGCACAAGTCCGAGGCCATGTGCTTTCACGGCCCTCGGAACGCGCCACCAACGGGTTCCCAACTAACGGTAGAAGGAGTTCACATCGGCGTCGGGTCGACGATGAAGTACCTAGGACTTGTCCTCGACAGCCGGTGGAATTTCGAGGAGCACTTCCGACGTCTGGCCCCCAAACTCAATCGGACGGGGGCTGCTCTCAAGCGGCTCCTGCCGAACCTTGGGGGTCCAGACGCCTTCTGCCGGAGGCTCTACGCCGGCATCGTCCGGTCCATGGCCCTTTATGGGGCACCAGTGTGGGCGCCGACGCTACGTAAACGCCCGGCGGCCCAGCTGAACGCCTGCCAGAGGGTCATGGCCATCCGGATGGTGCGGGGATACCGCACGGTGTCCCGCGAGGCGGCGAGCCTCCTTGCTGGCCTACCACCATGGGATTTGGAGGCAACAGTCCTTGCACACATGCACGACCAGCGCGTGGAGATGCAACGCCGGGGCGAAGATCCGCTGCCCGAACATGTCGAGGCGTGGCGGAAGGAGCTCCGGCGAGATCTCATGGTGAAGTGGAAACAGCGACTGTCGCAACCCAGCGCTGGGCACACCGTAATCTCAGCGGTAGTGCCCCTCTTTGAGGCGTGGCTGGATAGACCTCACGGCGTCCTCACTTTCCGCATGACGCAGGTTCTCACCGGACATGGGAAGTTCGGGAGATTCCTGCACCGGATTCGTGCGGAAGAGACGTCCGGGTGTCGCCACTGTGAGGCGAGCCCGGAGGACACGGTGGAGCACACGGTGGAGGTGTGCCCTGCTTGGGAAGAGCATCGCCGTGTCCTCGTGGGGGTGATCGGCGGCGGCGACCTCTCGCGCCGGGCCCTGGTTCAGGCCATGGTCCGCAGCGAAGAGGAATGGCAGGCGGTCGCCTCCTTCTGCGAAGCAGTAATGCTCGTAAAGGAGGAGGCCGACCGCATAAGGCAAAGGCAACGGCGTACTCGCCGTAGCCGTCGCCGCCGCGATCCTGCCGATATCCGGCCACCGTAGACACTGGCTCGCGGACGGTGAGCAATGGGTAGCTCGCCGTCCGATCGTCTGGTAAGACCGAGTCCAGGTCGTCAACGGCGCGCACCGTTCCCGCGCGCCTCAAGGAGTTGTCAGCAAACTGCAGGGGCCCTTCAGGGTCGAAGCCTCCTGGAGCCTAGAGGGTAAGTGAAAATTGTAACCTCGACTCCAGAAATAAGGCAAGGAAGGTACGGGGTAGGTTTTTTAGTCAGTAAGAGTCTGACACTGGTCTCCCGCTCCGCCCAAGAGCGGGTTTCGTCATTGGATGATTTTCACCTACCATAAAAAAAAAAAAAAAACCTATATAAGTCTATCTTAATGGCTTCTAATTTTATTGTATGTTTCGTTTCGTTCCCGCACGCCTCAAGGAGTTGTCAGCAAAGCCGTAGGGACTCTGCAAAAGGGTCGAAGTCTACTGGGGCCCAGCGTCTCTTTCTGAAAGGAAGGCTTGGTCCCAGTGCAAAGGGTAAAGAAGGAACGGGATAGGATGTTTAGTCAGTAAAAGTCTGACACTATTTCCCTTCGTTCCTCATTCCTCATTGGATGATTTTGGCCCACCATAAAAAAAACCGTCTTTAGGTAGAGGCCTCTTTCAGTTTGTGCCTATCCTTATTTTTTAGTCTTCTGCGACTGATTACGGTTTCTGACCAGCCTCCCTGGTCAAGTTACTATAGTTTCGTTAACGTCGAACTCTTGAAATAGGCTACGCCTCCCATCCCTTTGTTCTGTCCACATGTTTGAGTGTTGAGATTACGTCAGAACAAAGGGATCGGAGCCGTGGCCGACTCAAAGCGTTCGACGTTATCGAAAGAATCGTGTCTTGACTTACATAACTTATATAACCTCATCGGTCCATTTTTCTTGGGGTCTTTCTTACCTGCGTTTACATATCGGCTTGTCTAGTTTGCTATTTATTTTATTGCCCAGCAGCAAATACTTAAGTGGTTCCAATTAAAATGGTGGCATCAAAATTATTTGACGATTTTTGATTAGAACTGTTATAAGAAGCATGCTGTCTAGTAATAAGGTAAGATATGTAGGTAAGATTAAGAATTCTATTAAATAAACGAAATATTGAAGTCAAGACAAGTATGGAAGGTCCAGCCCCGGTTTGTTGAGCTAAGAAGCAATGGAGTGGGTTATTAGTCCGTAAAAGTCTGACACTCTCTCGCTTCGCCCAAGGACAGGACATATCATTACCTGATTTTACCCCACCACAAAAAAAAAAAAACAAATAAAAACCAAAATCAGCAACCATATTTTTTTTTGTAGAGAAATAATAAAAAACAAAATAACAAACAATTACCATTAAACAGCATCATTTTGTAAACACCGTAAAATTTACCATTAAATATTTTGCCACAAGTAAATTAAATTTTGTCCATCCAACGCTTCAATTAAGTTATAATCTGGCCGTATGGCCGCCGAATAGATTGCATAGGGTATTATTTCATTAGATTAATAATGTTGCTGTCCACTGCTCTTGGATAATCCATTAAAAGTCCAATCGACTTAAAACGACTTATCTGATAGAATCATGTAGGGTTTAAGGCATTACGAAAAATCGTATCTTTTAAGTTTTGGAGTGGTTGTAAAAAAAAAACTTTTGTTAAATTTATAGATTACATTTATAGAATTTCATCATAATAATGTATGTTTGTCTTACAATTTTTGAATTATTTACGAACGTATAACATGTGTTAACATAAAATTATACATATATATATCACACATGTGCCTTTATGAGACTTAAGGTTTTGATCACAAGATTCCCATGTAATGTCCTGACTATGCTGGTTGCCATCTAAAGTTCATATTGCCGATTTTCATTCAACATATTGATTCATCATCATCATCAACCTAGCACCAGTTCCGGTTGCTACCCTTGGCTATTCACCTCGGTGCCCGGGGTCCGCTTTCTTACAAATACGCCTCCACTTCGCTCGGTCTTTTGCGTCCTCTGCCTTAAGCCCATTAGCACGCATATCGTCCATTACGACGTCGATCCAACGCCTCTTAGGCCTACCTCGTTTTCCGGGCCCTGGTGGAGGCAGCATGGCGAGGCATCTGTTACCCACGTAGTCTGCCGGTTTTCGTAAAACGTGGCCATACCAGCGTAAGCGACCCTCCTGCAGTTTATCCGCTATGTCACGGACCTGAAGGCTGCCCCGGATGCGGGAGTTTTTCAACATATTGATTGTCCTGTAATATTTAAATTTTTACTTTTTTGAATCGCAAAATCGAATTCCATTCATTTTCTATCAATAACTGTGAACTTCTTTACAGCCTGAACCCTGGCAGAAGACTGAGGTGACAGCCAACGCGCCGGGTGGGCTGCGTCGTTCGTGGCGCGTGCTGCGAGTGAGGGTACCCCCGACCGCGAGCGGGTCGATGCGCGTGCGCTGCGAGTCCATACTGTTGGTGGAGCCCGCCGTAGTCCGGGACACCAACACCATCATCACTATTCACTCACGCACGCAACTCTCTAAATATGTGTCGAATAGCAGTGGTAAGTAAGAACATTTTTTTTCTCCTTACTTAGCTCTACCAAATGCTAATGTTTATTTTTGTAAAAAATATTAGGAATTGTTAGAGTTTTTGTGAAATGCATTGTGAAATGATTCCAAATATATAGATGAGAATATGAACTACTCTAGAAATGTAACCATTTAAATCTCAATAGTGATGGTCGAACGGTGAAACTAATAATAAAATAAGCTTATAAATTTTTCATCTCTGCTATTTCTTGTTTTGTGTTGCTATTAGTAAAAATTATATGAGGCATTAGAGTGACGACATTTTCTTAACTTTAACGATTGTCGACAGAACACTATGTTTTATTTAGACGTTTTGATATATCGGTAGTGTATGTCAATAACATATATTTATAAATTTAACTACCGTAATCGCTGATTAAATACTATCTAAAACCTCTTAATTTTATTGAAATCATTGTTCTTAAGGGTTTATCTATTAGTTACCTTAGTTTTAAACGATTACTTGGCAGCATTTACAGGATTCGTCGTAAAGTAAAGCTCACATTGCTAGGAGTTCCTAAAAAGTTTATATAATGAACTGAAAGTTTCGTTTAAATCAGATATTCTGAGAATTTACGATTCAATAAGAATCTAGACTTTTATGTTCAATTTTAATCAAAAGTTTGTGGTTAGAAGACTGGTTGAATTATGTATAGTCAACATCAAATAAATGATGATTACAAAAAGTTTTCGTTGTAGTATGATTAAAGATTAATATTTTATGGATCTGTACTACAGTAAACTTGATTATATACTAGGTTATTGCAAATTTTCAATTCTTATAAAGTTTTTAAGTGGTTTTTAAAGGAAAACTCTTAATAAATATAATTATTTAAACCAATATTTTATTTAAAAATTTGAAATATTTTTAATAATTCCCTTTAATTAGTCTACAGACTATAAATATATCCGTCAGAAAATTTTCCAACAAGTTTGCATGCTATTTTTTAATTTTGCCAAATTAAATCATTTTTTTTTTTGTTTTAATGAAACAAAATCATGATGAGAGTGAGTAATATATTTATGGAAATTTAATATGTAGTTGTTATCTGTTGAAAATTCTTACATCCCATTGTACTTTTCTACGAATTTTGATATTTTTTCACAGTTAATATTATGTTTCTCTGTATTTATTCATAAAGCGGCTATAACAAAATGATACGTAATAAAAATGTTGGTCATTAAATATTATTTCATATACAATCCCCTATTGTGTATTGACACATAGATGTGTACAACATATATACAAAATAACAAGAGATAATGCATGTTTTCACCACAAGGGATTAAAACGTTAAGCACATTAACGATTTAATTTTATTTAGGTCGTTTAACATTCACGCGAAAATAATGCAATTAAGTAAATTATTTTAAGCTGCCTGCACTATCAACTCATTGGTTTGCCAAAAATACCTACTTATTTGTGCAAAAGTACCGCATAAAGTCAATATTAAAATTTAATATTTGGTCTCTACAATTATTATAGGTTAATAATAAATTATGAACATTTTTTTTTAAATGTCACATTTGTTGGACGCCTAATGCCTACTTGATATTTGGTCTCTACAATATAACGTAAATGGTATGAAGACGTTTTTAAAGCTTCGTATACATACAATATTTGTTATGTGGTCTCTACAACTATATCTAAATAAAAATATGATTATTTTTTAAGAACATCGTGTACCAAATAATCAATATGAATACGATGTTCTATTATGATGGCGATGTTATTTTTTTCTCTATTTAATTTAATTTCTTCCACCACTAACCTTTATTCTGTTCTATTCTTTTTATCATTACCGTGTAATTATGCAGCGTATAATTATTTATATACAATTATTTACCTATATATATTTAATTTTAAGCTCATATTACTTTTTTTATCTTCTTTACTTTTTTTTGTTCTTTAATTTTTTGCTAGCAGCATACCGCAGATAACCCCCTTTTTCTAGCTAAAGTCCTTTTAGTTAAGATGATTATTTAAATATTGCCTGATACCCATAGATTTAAGTTTCTGTAAAGTTGTTGTTATTTTGGTATACAATAAAGTTTATTTTATTTGTACAAAATTTGATATTTATGGTCTCTACAATTATAATTATGAGTGACAATTTTTTTTTTCATTTGTTTCAGGTACAAAAGTAGTCAATACAGGCGTGTTAATAGCAACAATAATGTTACTGACTTTTAAAGAAATATCAAGGTTGTCGAGCTTATGAGATTCGGTGTGAAATATTGTTTGGTGATATTAGTTCTAAGTGTAGATAATATCGGGAACGGCCTGTATTAACATACAAAAAATGTAACTATGTATACAAAACATATAAAACAGGTTATGTTTGTATCTAAATAAGTTCTGCAATCAGCTCCACTAGAACTCCTATTGTATCAAAACTGAAAGATGACGAAAAAATTCCTAGAAATTCGTTGCTTTTTTGTAAGAGACTGATCTCTGCTCACTTCATAGAGGTTACAATAAACCTGTTAAAACCTTCATAAAGTGAATAAATAGTTGCTCGTCTTTATGTTTAGGAGATGATGAGATCAAACTGATTATTATTAATATTTTGTGTTCAAATTAATATTTTAAAAAGATCTCTAAAATGCCATAGAATCTAAAACATGTTATTAATATTATTTTCAAAAAAAATAAACAGCGAGCTTTCAATAAAAAATAAACAATCATAAAGGAAGAAGTCGCTAAAGTTGGCTAGATTAAGAACACTGTAGAAAAAGAATTAAAAAGTAAATAATAATATACCCATAGACCTCATTCATAATGTATCGCGGAAGAATAATTATATTTTGTACGTTTCTGAAACGTTAATGAAATCATCAAAAGTGTATAAAGTGAATTTGTTGATAAGTTGATAGATACTTAAATATAAAATTAACGTAAGTTGTAAAACAAATTGTTGTTTTTCCATAGTAGAACTATTATTTTATGAAGCCACAAAAATTTTAAGTTTTTAGTCATGTTTACAAAAAAAAAAAAACATACATTATGACTATAATTTGGGTCCGATAAATAAAACTGAAGGGAATATTAAATTACAAAATCCAAATGACGATAAAATTTTACCTAAACACACACACATCAATACACATTGTTGCATCACTGACGCTAAAAAAATAAACGATTTGTAAAGTTGGCTTTTCAATATTGATGACGAAAAAACCCGAACGAGTAATATCTAGATGCCAATCGAATATTTTCATCGATATGGACCCATCTTAAAATCAGCCTCATTTATTAAAAATCTGTCCAGTATTTTAACACTTTCTTTGACCTTTGACCGATTGCGTCGTATTATTTCGACGACTGTTTAAGTCAAAGTCAAAAAAATTAACTGTTGTGTGTTAACTGACTGTTATTCGCCAGAGTCATGCGTTATCGACTAGGTACTTAATCTCACTCTTCAATTCCCATAAATGAGAGAAGAGCAAACAAAATTTGATCGTGGATTTACGACCTTGCCATTTTTAATCCAACAAGGTCGTAAATCCACGACCAGATTGTGACCAAGTGAGTGTGTCTGTCGAATTTATCCGACTTGGACGGTCAAAAGGTTAAAAACACTTTTCAAGCTTCTTGGTGAGTTATTTTACATAAAAATTAAAATTAATAGTTTTAATAAATAGGCGTTAATCTATGGCTGTGTTTTCACTTAAGGTAACGTCAATTCTTTGCACGACATCATCTTTTTAAATATAAATGTACAGTGACACGAAATTGTTGTTTTTTTTTTGAGTTTTTATTATTTCTATTATTGTATTTAATGTAAATTTTAACTGGGATACGTAAATAAAGTTATGATACAAATTGTATGTTTTGTGTTACTTATTTACCCTACTATATTAAGTGCAGGTTTTTATCTAGAACTCAATTCTAAAGTTCTCAGAATTAAATTCTTAATTTTATATTTAACTCAATTATTTGTCCGGATGTTCAGTAAGTATTATTTTTTGGAGTCGAAGATTATCAAGAATTTCTACCTTGTTAGAGGAAAGGGAGGGAGTGTAAAATTTTTATTACGTTTCAGAACCTTGGTAACTATTTCAAACAATAGCGCAACTCTGTCTTGAGTAACTACCCCAAGAATTTTATAGATATGTACAACCAGATATTGATTGCTTGGATAAGTATCCTAGAACATAAGTAATGTTGGAGTGTTGTAAGCTAGGTAAAGTAAACAGAACTTTGAAGAGTTTAAGCTAGTTAAAAACTCTTGGGGTAGTTAAGTGACCTGTTAAAAACGTTCGAACTTGTTCCCAGCTATTTAAATTCATTTGAAATTTTAAACTATCTAGCCATTTAAAATTGCAAATTTTAAATTTTGAAGGGTATAATGTTTTATACAAAATGTTTAGTTCAGACTTTGTTCCGCCGAAAAGCATATAAAATAGTGATACTATCAAAATTACTTAGATTAATTTTAAAAATGTACAAAATATCGAAATTGTCACAAATATTAAATCAATCAAAATAATACGAAATTTCGTAAAAACTATTATGTGAGCAAAAAATTAAAATACTATGTCAGACTCAGCTAAATTAAAATGACATAGAAAACATTATTCGAATCAGCAAAAAAAGTTCATGAATATATGCATGAAATATCTAATGAAAATTATTATAAGTCTTAGTATTTATATAAAATAACATAAAGTATAATTTTAATCCAGACGACTGTTTTAAATAGTTATCAATATTTAATGAAACGGTTCGTTAGTTGTAAAGTAATTAATGTAAGTGCTTGTTAGATGTATGGTTTTGTGGAAAACTAATATTCGTTATTCAACTAAGCAAGGTGTATGTATGTAGTAAAAGTCATCTACACTAATATAATAAAGAGGTAAAGTTTGTTTTTTTGTTTGTAGGAGGTAATCTCTGGAACTACTGGTCCGATTGGAAAAAAATTAGCAACAATAGAAAGCTGCTTTACTCCTGAGTGACATAGGCTATATTTTATGTACGCGGGCGAAGCCGCTGACAAAAGCTAGTAATAATATAGATTAAGTGTCGTATTTATGTATCGTCATCAGCTTTTTTAATGTTCCCACTGCTGGTACTCAGGCCTCATCTCTAGGAGAGAGAGAATGGGCCACAATCCAACACGCGGGCCCAGTGCAGATTGTTTTTTTTTTATGGTAGGTAAAAATCATCGAATGACGAATCCCACTCTTGGGCGGAGCGGGAAACAGTGTCAGACTCTTACTGACTAAAGAACCTACCCCGTGCCTTCCTTATCTTATTCCCAGAGCCCCGGTGTAACGCTTTCGCATCAACCCTCAGCTCCGGGAGGCTTCGACCCCTACGGTGTGCTAACAACTTCTTGAGGTGCACGGGAACGGAGCGCGCCGTCGACGACTTGGGCTCGGTCTGGACTGCTACCAAACGACCGGACGGCGAGCTACCCATTGCTCACCGTCCGCGAGTCAGTGTCTACGGTGGCCGGATATCGGCAGGATCGCGGCGGCGACGGCTACGGCGAGTGCGCCTTTGCCTTTGCCTTATGCGGTCAGCCTCCTCCTTTACGAGCATTACTGCCTCGCAGAAGGAGGCGACCGCCTGCCACTCCTCCTGATGCAGATTGGTGGATGTCACATGTCTTCGATTTTTTAGTTCTAGGACATGCCAGTTTCCTAACGATGTTTTCCTTCACCGTTTTGAGAGCAGTGTTGATGAAATAAATTGCACAAAGCAATGCATCTGGCTGGGTTTAAACTCGCGACCACTGTTCTCTACTCCCCACTGCTCTGCTTTATCTATTTGTTTGCAAAAGGTTTGGCTGGCTAGGCCAAAAGGTTTGGGACTGGCGACTGCACGCAAAAAAAGGCAGCGAAATCTATCTCTTACCTACCTCGTGAAACGGGGTGAAAGCTTACGTCCAACTGTGGATATCTGACGGCTGAAACAATGACAATGATGATGATTATAGGATCCAGTAACTTTTTTTTTATGGTAGGTGAAAAATATCCAATGACGAATCCCGCCTTTGGGCGGAGCGGGAAACAGTGTCAGACTCTTACTGACTAAACAACCTAGCCCATTCCAAAGTTGCCATATATACCAGGGCCAGAGCCTTCCTTTCAGACGCGAACTCTTGACCCCAGTTAGCTTCGAACCTTCTGCAGGGTCCCTACGGTAGGATCCAGTAACTCACCTGATGTTTACTAAAATCGCGAGGTTTCAAGTAGCATTATGACAATACGGCTAGTATTGTCATAATGCTACTTGATTTATTTCCTATGACCGATTTAGAAGCATTCTAGGTATAACACATGCAATGCAATTAAACATGTCCCATGCGACGTTAATCCACGCCGTCCAATTATCACCTACTATCCTCTAAAGGATAAGGTATATTGATGTTTATAGCTGTACCTATTTGCGCTTTAATTGTGGTCTCGTTCTGTTTTATTTTTATTGGTCAGTTTAATTCTACCAAGATAGGTGGGGGTTCCGCTGTCAGAGATGAAGATGTATATGAAAGTACCACCATTATTATATAATACCTAAGTATATGGTAGATATTCCACACAAAATCTGCACAGAAATCGATTTACGCATGTATTGTTCGTACAGCTAAGGTTAGGCCAAACCCAATACGAACGAAACATTTAATAAACTTAACTATTATTTCAGTCGAAGGTCGTCCACTGTTGGACATAGGCCTCCCCAAGTGTCGTCACAACGAACAATCCAATGTGTCTTGTATCCACTGCATTCCTGTGACACTCACCAGGCCTTCAGTCCACCTTATGGGAGGCCTTCTAACTCTGCGTATTCCGGTGCGGATACACCACTCTGGAACCTTGTGGCCCCATCAACGGCATCAACCATCCGTTCCACGAGCAATGTGCTCTGTCCACTGTCACTTCAGTTTGAAGATTCTTCGGGCTATGTAATCTTGGTCCTCCACGGACCTCCTCGCACTGGGGCCGTGTGGTGGATTACGGCCCATTCCCTCTACTTGATACAACGTCTGAGTCCTAAGAGTGAGAACATCAAAAGCTGATTTTGCTTCCGTTATTTATTTTTAACTCAAATATATATATACGGTTACGAACACAAAACACGCGCTTTGGATGTGGAGTTGCAGATAGTAGCCTGACGAATTAAGGATTTTCCTTGTATTATGTAAACGTATAAGGAAAATTCTAAATTGCTTTACTAATGATTGTTTTTACATATTATTATAGCGTAAAAATCTGCCGCGCAATTTATAAACGCAATAAAAAACACGTGAAAGGTGTTGTCTTTAGGCGATTCTCACACTGCCCCGCATGATGCAGCGTAGCGCGTGGATGCGTGTTCTTCCGTTGCTTGTAAGTATCTCCGTTTGTATGGAAAACACGCACAGTCTAACACACAGCAAATGCATCCACGCGCGTTCATGCGTGACGTGTATGTTTGAAAATGGATCTCGATATCGATCGATTTATATTCGAAATCGAAAACCACCCACACTATTAACCATTTTTATCAAAACTATCGTGATGCTCAGTACTGCACGACCACCACAGACAACGGCGAATAAATGAGAGCCGCCGTGCGTGAATCTACAAAACGCACCTACGCGCGTGTGTTCGTATAAAACACGCACGATGATGCAGATTTGCACTCCCGCAAGTAGGCGCGTAGATGCGTTGAAACGCAACATGCAGCATGATGCGGGGCAGTGTGTGAACCGCCTTACTGCGTTTATAAAGGGTGCGGCAGAAATGCTGTCATTACTTTTAGATTTGCAGTACCCAGTCAAGATAAAAAAAAAATGTTTCACTTAGTTTTAAATTTAAAGGCATTTTGCTGCCAGTCTCATTGGCGCTAACAGAAACGATTAAGTTAAAAGGAAAAAGTTTCTTCACAATATTAATTTTGTTTATAGGCAACAGCAAAGAGTCTGATTCTACAAAGAGGCAGCTTGACATCCTTTATTTTTGCCAACGTTTCAGTTTATCCTGAAAATAAAATTATACCTAGACGTAAAATCATAAAAATTCTTTAAAGATTTAACCTTTTTTATAGCTTAAACGGTTTCGGTCTTTCTTTTGATACGAAACGATTTACTTTGTATTTTATCATTATAGATAGATTAAAAGATAGATATATTTATGGATTTTTTCTTCTTTATTATAAACCAAAAATGAAATAACAATAAGAACTTAAAATTAATAGGATGTCACAATGAGCGATCTTATCGCTAGGATTTAACAAAGAAGGGAAAAAAAGATACGTAGGTAGTTTATTTAACTATTTATGTACACACATAATAATAAAAGAAAAGAATAAGGAAACAGAAAAATAGGTACAAAGGTAATGTTTATTTCTAGAGAAATCTCTATAGTAGTAGTTCATGGTGTACCTACATAATAATATAAACAATACATAAAACTCAACACTTATCTGAAACACCTTTATTGGTTGACATAAGCCATTTCCAAGTGTCACCACAATGAACTGTGTCGTAGCCTGTGTGTATGACTTTCTATTTGACCTTAGAGTACCTTCAAATGACCGCAAGGAGTCGCGCGACTGCAGCGCGGTTGCAGCGCTGCCGTCGCGCTGCTTAGTTACTCCAAATAAATAAAATCGTGCAGAGCCACACTGCTGCGCGTCATTTGTCCAAAGATGAAATCTTGTGTTAAAACGAGTAATGACAGCTTACTTTGGCGTAGTTTTTAAGACCATAAATTAACCTTAATAGTTCTGACTTCGGGTATTTTTATTACAAGAGTCACGGTCGAAATTTATACTACTTATTAAAGATTGAAGTAGGAGAAACTGATATCTTTAGGCTGTAGGTAAGAAAAAAATATTACTGGCATTCATAATTATAACCTATTTTGAAATGTAAGTTTGTCAAGCTTTTTACAGCTTGCAATATGTGGCATAAAACTTAAGCCAAAATGGCCATAACCTAAACTACTAAACCGTCGAAAAAGTCATCCACATCGCTGTTGACTGGTAAAGTGCCCAAAAGGCTGGCAGCATTGCCACGTTGTATGGCAATGCTTATAGGGTTTTTTTTTATTTATGTGTATACTTATATGTAGATATAAAATGAATGAATAAAATGGTCATCAACCTTCAATGCGCAGCAACAGATTTTCAGGTCTCAATCGAATGGCGGCACAGCAGGAAATTGCGTAACCATAGCAACAACAGCCAATATTGTCATTATGCTGTCATTCCAACACGATCCCATTATCATTTTACTAAAAGTTCGTAATCTGTTAATTCATAATGGCTGATCAGTGGTCGGTCAGCGGTCTCATAATAGAATTGTGGTACGAGCTGTTTTGTAACGAATATAAAAATAACTACACAATAACATTCTAAACGTAAGTTGATTAAAGAAACTGTCAAAATTTTATTAATTTACCGCATTTGTCAAATATTCATTTGTACGATGTATGAGATTACCATTCTAAAAAAAATCTTTCAATGAGGTGTCACTGGTTGATCATTGGAAAATCATAACGATACCATCATATTAGTAGATTACCAAACTTTTCACAATCAACAATTATGAAACCGACTATTCTGACACTATTGTAATACTAATAATATTTGACTGGCCTGTTGGCCTAGTGGTTAGTAGTCCTGATTGCTAAGCCGGAGGTAATGGGTTTAATTCCTACCCAGGACAAATGTTTGTGTGATAAGTATGATCATTTGTTATGTGTCTGTGTGTTACGAGTATTTATCTATGATATGTATGTATTTAGAAATACATAAGTATGTTTATCAATTATCTAGTACCCATAACACAAGCTCTGCTTAGCTTGGGACTAGACTACGTTGTGAGACAGTTGTGGTGATATATACT
The DNA here is from genome assembly GCA_029852875.1 of Mythimna loreyi. Taxonomy (NCBI): domain Eukaryota; kingdom Metazoa; phylum Arthropoda; class Insecta; order Lepidoptera; family Noctuidae; genus Mythimna; species Mythimna loreyi. Next base: position 14,898,831 of record CM056785.1, on the reverse strand, counting down.
ATTGTAATAGCAGACTTGAGGCCCTTGTAAAATAATGTATACATTTAAGATTTGGACTGCAGCGTTGCTCGCCAAACTTTGCAACTCATGCCCTCGCAAAAACGACTCTTAAAGAAGATAGAATTATCAACTTCGCTCGGTAAGAATTTAGTCATCCCTTTGTTCTCCATAGAGAATATTTATTACGTCCGAGTGAACGAGAGTTGGTCCAAATTTCATTACACCAACAAAACTTAGCCAAAGATCTGGTGAGATCATCGTTCATGTAGCGAGTTGAGTTCACCTGTATATTTTAAAACACTGGCTACTAATAGAAAAAAAACCAAATCAAATTTCAAACATTCAAACGTTACTGGGGAACCAGTACCTATATATAAAAAAAAAAACAGTACAAAATTCAACTATTTAAAAAAATTAGTTTTTTAGTATTTTTTTTATTAATATTTTGGTTTTTTCGTAGTATAATAAAACCTCTTTTGAATTGTTGAACAAATTGTTTAGCGTCGAGAAACAACTATGTGCTTTTTTAAATCCAAATATGGTATGTGTATGTGTGTGTCGTAACCAGTATCCGATACAAGTTCAAAAAATAATTACTTTTTTAATCAGAATAAAGTTAATTTCTTTTCCACTTGAATTATTTAACATTCCTAATGATTTTTGTAGTAGTATATGACTATATGTCTCGTCAGCAAAGATCAGCTTCTTAGATAAATCATTATCACCAGCTAAAAGACGTCTACTGATGGACATAGGCCTCTCCCAAATGTCGCTCTAATGAATTTTCCAGTTGTATCCATCGTTTTCCCATGACCCATCTTGTGGGAGGCTTTCCAACACTGCGCACAAGGCTTTGAAACGTGGCCGATGTTAATCATAACACAAGCTCTGCTTAGCTTGGGACTAGACGATGTTGTGTGATAGTTGTGGAATATATCATATTTTTTTATGGTAACCAACAGCCCCCCACTTCGATTGAGACCCAAAACTCGATAACTACGCAGTCAATTGACTGCCATGACGGTTCAACTTATGTGACGAGCATTATAACTAATTTTCAGGTCTCAAGCAAATTGGGGGACTGTGCGTAACCAAATGGTTCAACAAAATTTTAGGCATTGTTATTTATAGAATGGAAGGAATGGAGGGAGGCCTTTGCCTAGCAGTATGACAGCATGGGCTAGAAATAATAATAATATTTACTAAGAATCAATTTGTGAATAATCAAAACAGTCACTGAATTACATTCATACTATTGCAAAAAGTTCATATCTATTTTTTATTTGCAAATTAATAAACTAAAAAAAAAATAGACTTTTGAAACATTGTTTAGGTATATTTAAAATTGGAACATTAAACATTCTAAACTCGCTCATTCCCACTAAAATCACAAAACATCACGTACAAATCAAATAGCCAAACGCTATACACTGATTGTGGGCTGGAATCCAACAAAATCAATTGCAGCTTAGTTAATCCGGTTGTAATTACTACTCGTGGCGGGTAATCCCTACGAGCCGTTAGTTTCACCCTATGTTATTTATGATGACCCGACGTTTTCATTGTCATCCGTGACTTTGGCCTGACCCTGGGAGTTAAGGGGATGACAATTATGTTATGGTGTTTGTTGGAAAAGCTTATAAGTGTGTGATCTTTGGCGACAAATAGAAAGAAAGAAAAATGTTTTATTTAGCACATACCTACACAGTAATAATGATATTGGTTTTTGTCCCTTAATTCAAAATATCATTGACCTGTCCCAGTTTCGCACGGGTGCAATAATAATAATAATAATAAGGAATATTTCCTAGCTGTCGACGTGGGTATGCATCGAGATGTAGTGGCGGTGGACAAGGGACTCACCCCGCTCTCCCTGGCTAACGAGAACTGGCGCAAACCTGTAGTGCTTGACACTAACGATCGCAAGGTTGTGTGGCAGAGCAAGGAACTGCACGGACGCTTCTTCCGGGCCCTTCACGGTCCTGATGGGTATCAATTGGCGTCCGTATCCTGGCTGCGTTCCGGTGACCTCTTTGGGGAAACCGAAGGTTTTGTCTGTGCAATTATGGACGAAGTTATCATGACGAATAACTACCGGAGATTTATTGTGAAGGACGGCACGGTTGACATTTGTCGGGCTTGTCACCGTCCGGGAGAATCAATTCGTCACATAATTTCTGGTTGTTCTCGTCTAGCTAACGGCGAGTACTTGCACAGGCACAACCTCGTAGCCAGGATTATCCATCAGCAACTTGCTCTGAAATACTCTCTTGTGGAATCGGAAGTGCCGTACTACAGGTATGAGCCCGACCCAGTTCTTGATAATGGTCATATCACCCTGTACTGGGATCGGTCTATCATCACTGACAGGACTATTTTAGCCAACAAGCCTGATATAGTGGTGGTAGACCGAAGCGAGAGGCGTGCAATGATTGTTGACATATCCGTCCCTCATGACGAGAACCTCGTGAAAGCCGAGAAAGATAAACAAGTCAAGTATATTGACTTGGCTCGCGAGGTTGTCGACATGTGGGATGTGGATTTGGCAATCATTGTACCGATAGTCGTGTCAGCTAATGGCTTAATAGCCAAGAGCCTCGACCAACACCTTAGGAGGCTCTCGTTAGGCGGCTGGATCAAGGGCTTGATTCAGAAAGCGGTACTCCTGGACACGGCTCGTATAGTTAGGAGGTTCCTTTCTTTGGAGCCCTGACCGCCGGTAGCTTGGACCCTGTTCCCGATACCGGTGGGACACTATTTTTTATATTTTTAAATGTTTTTTTATTTGTTTTTTTAATGAAATATTTAAAAATATAATTTATATGTTACATGTTAAATAAACGAAATAATAATGACTTTATTTCTCACCACAATATACATTACATAATTTCACAAATAAACAATCAATGGTGATATTAAATATATTATGCATGTTTTATACATATAAACCTTCCTTTTGAATCACTCTGTGTATCAAAAACTACATCAAAATCTGTTGTGTAGTTTTAAAAATCAGACAGACTTTATTTTATACTATGTAATGATAGTAAGTTCTTTTTTTTTTGTTCGTTTTTAACCAAATGAGGCCAGTGTTTCCTGGTAGGTTAATATCTAAAGTGAGCTTTTAAAAAAAGTGGCGCTTAGATTTAACTGCACAAACCCAGGCAGTGCAGTTATTTGACAGTTCTGTTGTCAATGAAAAACTTTGAAGAGCTGAAAGACTGGTCGAACAATACCCAATTATTGGCATTTCAGTTACCCGCATAAAGTACTGAAACTGCCAGATAAACATGAAAGCTGTACCAGGTACGTAGTCCTCACATTCACAATATGTGTGTAGGAAATAGGACTGAATGATACACCTGAATTCATCATCATCATCATCAGCTTTTTTAATGTTCCCACTGCTGGGATACAGGCCTCCTCTCTAAGAGAGTGCTTGGGCCATAATCCACCAGGCGGGCCCAGCGCGGATTGGTGGATGTCACATGTCTACGAATTTTTGGTTCTAGGACATGCCATGTTTCCTTCACCGTTTTGAGAGCAGTGGTGATGAAATAGAAATAAACTACACAAAGTAATGCGCCTGGCTGGGTTTGAACCCGTAACTACAACTTGTAAGTCAGGGCTGTCACCACTCGGTCACCATAACTGCTCTCGTGTCGTTTCATCCTTTGTTGTCATGACTACAATCACTAGTGTCGGTTACTAATTAACAGTCGCCCTATATATTATCATCTATCTCTCATACAGTAACAGGTTAATTCCCAATAATCAGAAAAAAAAAACAAATAAACAGTGTAACTTACCCATTGAAGCAATGAGAAGTCTTTAGAAATAATCATCATTTTTGACAAAATAAACACAGTTAAATTTACGACGATTCCTTTTTTATCACTTTTCCTCAATGATTTACATAGTATATTTTGCTTTATTCAAATTCCTCTTAACAATAACTTGATAGGTATTCTGTGACACGTGTATCATAACAATTACATAGAATACATACTTTTTTTTCTGTAAAAAATTATTCATAAATGTATATAAAAATATACATTGAATTATTATACTAAAAATAACCTAAATTAACTAAAAATACACTAATATTTACAAATGATTCATTGGGCATCAAAAAATTCATCCACATCGATATCAATGGGAAAAGTGCCCCGAACGCTGGCATTTTTAATATAATAATTAAATGTATATTTTTATGTACAATTCATTAAAAAAAGGTATACAAAACAATAACAACATCACGTTTTTAATGAAACATTATAATAATTAGTTCCTAAAAGAACTATCTGATATGAGTATAATAATAGATTATCACGTTATGTACGATAAAGGTAATAATTATAATAATGGTCGAATGAGTGGAATTATAATAATTTCTTGGAATTTAGTAGATATAATTTATGTAGATCCAGACGTCAGTTCTCGGAAGCCTCTGTATTGTATGGTATTGTTCATGGTAGCTTTGACTCTATTAATGTTACAGGTAGATTATGCTATGCAGTACCTCGTACTGTTACCAAGCGAAGCGTTTGTGCAAGTACCCTTTTCTTTGTAAACAGCTGTCGTACTGATTTTAGTTTAAGCTGCGACGATTGGTAGATAGTTACTTATAAAAAAATATTTGTTGATTTTGATATTTTTGTATGTTCAAAGACATAATTTAAATTTTGTGTAATGAAACCACCAAAAAGTTTAAATAATGAATGAAATGAATTTGAGATTTTATATTGTGTTGCACATGTTTTAATCAACTATTTTTTTTATTATTAGTTTTTTTATTTGATTAACTAATTAATAGATTTTAAATAATAATGCTCATTTAGTAACACTCTTTATCATATGTTTTTGATGATTTGAGGATAACGCAGTGGGCTGCAATTTTGTTACCATTGAAATTTTTGTTAATTCTATGTATAATTATATTATATATTGTGGCTGTTAATTGTTCCCAATATACGCCCTCAAGCTGGTAAATGTTCTGCTCTTGATGGCGTGCTTTATTTTGTTATCAACAAATCATTACCGGACACTTGGTATATAATTTATTATATCTACACATGAACATGCAATGGGTAGCTCGCTGTTCGCCCATCCGGTAACCACCGAGCTCTAGTCGTTGACGGCGAGCACTGTTCCCGCGCGCCTCAAGGAGTTGTCAGCAACAGTAGGGGCCCAGCAGGGTCGAAGCCTTCTGGGGCCGAGGATTGATGCGAAAGCGGAACACCGGGGCCCCGGAACTAAGGCAGGAAGGTACGGTGGGTCGTTTAGTCAGTAAAAGTCTGACACCGTCTCCCGCTCCGCCCCAGGGGCGGGATTCGTCATTACATGATTTTTCCCACCGGAAAAAAAAAACATGTACATAAAAAATCTTAAAAAATAACTAAACGATTCATATTAAAACCTAACTATGTACATAATAATACAATAACACAGTACTCTCAGGTCTGGAAGTACTCCACGTGCATAATTTAATTAGTTTTTAGAAACTAATTAATAATAAACTAACTAGGAAACTAATTGACCGAGCTCTTAGGAGCTCTATCAAATATTTGTACAAACAGTAATAATGGTCGAATGATTGTAATTATTATGATTTCTTGGAATTTAATGAATCTATATTTGACGATGAAGACTAAAAGATTAGTATAACCAATACGTATTTAATAACTTGTAATTAAATCGAAATTGAAATTGGTTATTATTATAAAATTTAATGAACGGACGGCGAGCTACCCATTGCTCATCGTCCGCAAGCCCGCATCTACGGTGGCCGGAAATCGGGATCGGAATCTCGATAATATTTATAGGTCAAGCTGCAAGATTGTTTGAAAGAGTTTCCATGACCTTGGAACGTAATGAGAAACTAAAAAACACAGACGGGTTATAGTCAGTAAAAGTATGCCATTCCTAATCGTTCCACCCATAGTGGGAGAATTTATTTAACCCACCTGAAAATAAGAGAATGTAATACAGGATAACTTTTATACACCGTAAAATTTAAATGGTTGTTTTCCCAAAAATGGTTGTTTTTTTGGCAGAATGACTTGCCATAAGGAGTACCTACTTTTGAAACATACAGAAAAAGTAAAAAAAATAAAACGTTTTTTTTTTATAAATAATTATTAAAAATATAAAACTCAAACAAGCGAAAACAATAGTAACATTAGACGTAATTTGTAGGTACTACTAGAGTTGCATGAGCAGCCCGCCATCAAAGGAAACCGATTCATTAAATATTTAAACCAAAATAAGCTCTCGCACGTTGTGATACGTCATAATTAGCTTGCACTCTACAGGTCCATTTTTTGTTTATTAATAATTTATTTCTTTATCAAACGTTTGTATTACCAAGATACAACCATTTCGCTGAGGGAAAACAACCATTTAAATTTCACGGTGTATTATTAACTATTTTTGAAAGGCGATGAAACTTATGAATAAAGTTTCACAATGATAATGTAAACTCTGAAATAGGAAAATTTAATTGGATATTTCAAAGAGAACACCTAATTTAAAAAAAAAAATGGTTCATTTGCGTTCAAACCTTAACTTTTGTATTAACTTTTTAGTATTTTGACAAATAGTTTTACGAACATGCTTGTATATGGCAAGAATATAAGTCGATGGTTTAACTATTTGTAAGTATACCACCTGAACAGCTGATTTTATTTTTATATTTTTAAGAGTTGAAAGGTGCATCATTCATCATCAAGATGATGTGGAGAAGAGTGATGAAAAGCATTATACAAAAAGCCTATGAATGTGAATGGAGGGAGAGGGAATTCAGAGAAAAGATGGATGAATTGCGTAAGGAGTGCTAGAAAAAGGAGCAATAGCGTCACTGCTTTCGAAACGGTGAAGGACAATAACTTGAGGGAACCGGCATGCCCTGTCGAAGACATGTGACATCTACCAACCCGTACTGGGCCCATGCCCAGCGTGGGTAATGAATTATGATTTATGTGAAGACGTGACTGGATAGAATGGAAGAAAAAAAACGTGTTGCGTCGACCTCAAGTAATATGAGACAAGAGCAGAAAGATTATGGAGATGAAAGGTGCATTAATATTCATAAGCACTTAAACCTCCAAAAATTCCTAAGCAAGGAATAAAATACATTCTTGTAGATAGGACATTATTAAAAGACTTAATAGATATAAGAGTATATGGACATTGAATAGAATAGTACAATGCTTATAAAAAGATTTCCGTCCCTGGGCATATGGGCGTTAGGATCGAAAGGTTTAGGAGTGGTGATCGCGTTCCAGAAGACGCAGTATTGGAAGGCCATTATTTAGCAGTTATTATTGCTATTAACAACACTGTAATTGGCATTAATTTTTTTTAAAGACATATTTTTTGCTCAAGCGCTAAATTTCGCAGGCTCGCCAAGTAAGAACAGCCGTATATACACAAATGCCGCACAATATCTTCTTTTCCTTAAAACCTTTCAACATGAATTGTTTTAATGTGGAAACAACAGAAGATTACTCCGCCAAGAAATCTTCTAAACGGCCTATACATTACAGAATCAAATTAAGTGTACATCTCTGCAGTTTGTCGGCCGCTCGGATAAGGGAACGGTCCCTTGTGTACTGAACCTTGTACGGATTCTGTACTACTTTCCCTTAACACAGAACTGAATGTTCTCGACTAAACAGCTATAGATGGTGTTTATAAATAGATCTGTAAAAATTTTGGTTTGAAAGTATATTTTAATTCAAGGAATTTTTCGAAAGTACTAAAGTCTTATCAAGACTAGCTTTTGTCAGCGGCTTCGCCCGCGATAAAATATAGCCTATGTCACTCAGGAGTAAAGCAGCTTTCTATTGTTGCTCCAATCGGACCAGTAGTTCCAGAGATTACCTCCTACAAACAAAAAATTAAAATTATTATATTAGTGTAGATAAATGTCATACTATACGCGAACTCACTTGTCTAGTAGGTACGCGTATCGAATTAATACATATTAATTTTTCATGAATCAAGTCCTCTTTTATTTGTTTACGAACTTCCTGTAATTTCTCCTGATCTAACACGGAGTGGGAGGGCGTGTCAGGCTTTAACTGCATAAAACCCACTCCTGTCTTTCTTCTTTGTCCTGCGTTTCAGGGCCTCAGGTAATTCTCTCGAAAGCCAACCCACACTTCTTCCACCTTAACTTTAAGTTGAAATATGTAGATGTAGATACAGGTACATAATAAATATATATATTAAAAAGCATTATTACAATTTAAGAATTATAAAGAAACCAATTCATTTGAATTACATATTATACCTACCTACACATGATTGGGGAGTGTCAGACTATTACTGACTAAAATACACTCCTATCCTTCCTCCCATCCTTTTGAAAGCGAATTCAATCATCTTCACCTTAAGGACTATATTTACCTTTGATTTTTGATTGGACTTATACAATCAAAAAGTTGTTCAACTTGATGTAATAAGTAGATACAAAAACGCATTCTTCCAATTAAAAATTATAATGACCGTATTCAAAACATCGCCATCAATCACTTCAAATTATATATACCAACACATCACTGACTCCCTTTATACGAGAAGAGATAACACCAATGCGTGATTAACGCACAGCCTTGTAAATAAAAATAAATGTCAAAACTCGTATCGCACAAAATAATACAACACAAATTGACGATAAAGATAATTTATTCATACTCTGTAATTATTTTTCCGAAATACACCCGTAGCTTTATGTTTACAGAGGGAACTAAAGGCTTTCGTGGAGGCTCATAATAACGCAAACGACTAACTCTCGAGGGGCGTCGAGTAATTTAGTCGTCGGTTCCTCTCGGATCATATTATCCGTATTCCTAATACAAATGATCCGCAGTTCCGCCGGGACGTGCCAAAATGGGTAAATTAAAACGAAGTATACTTCGCGTAGGAAATTTGGTGCGTATATAAAAAACTGCATCGTAGTATGCCCTGGCGCGCCTCCAGCCTGGCGGCTTGTCAACGAGCCCACACGATAGATTTTTATCAACTTCTTGTTAAAGTGGTGAAATAAAAGGGTCGTATTTGCCGCAGGGGAGACTGAAATTTGGCCTAATTTAGGTGCGCGGGTAAATGTGCACGCCATAAAGGGAACACACGAGTTAACGCGTAACATTTATGCGAATGTAATGCGATGCTAATGTTACCCCCGACAGGTGTTTGTAACTTTTGACAGCTTTTATAAAGAAATTATTTTAGTACGGAGGTACTTCGACACGCGTGTCGTTCAAAGTTTTAAAACAAAAATTGAGGCTGGGAACATGTTTGTAGGCTAAGGGTTGTAGTTAGGTTCCCCTGGTATTCGTTTAGTACGCAAGGAAAGTAAAAAAGTCTTTGAAACAAAGCCCAAACTTTGCGATTACGGAGACTAAATTATCTCCAAGTCTCAAAAATTTTGCTTTTGTTGAAGGATAATGTTTTTTTTTAACAATGAATAACAACACACAGCAACTTTTATTACAAGCATGCCTGTATGAACACACTTTCTGACGTCGTTAATGAAAAATCTTATAGTTATCGTGCTTGTTCTAAGATACTTATTTTCAGAGGCAGCAATCTCTCGCGGCTGGTCTTCGTAGAGGCCATGGTCCGAAGCGAGGAGGAGTGGCAAGCGGTCGGATCCTTCTGCGAAGCAGTTATGCTATCAAAAGAGGAGGCCAATCGCATCAGGCAAAGGCAACGGCGTCATCGTACGTGCGGCCTTGCGGAGGGCGAGCAATAGGTAACTTGCAGTCCGCTCATCCAGTATCCGTCCATCGAGCCCAAGACGTCGATGGCGCGCATTGTTTCCACGCGCCTCAAGGAATCTTCAGCTACTGTAGGGGCCCAGCATGGTCGAAACCTTCTGGGGCCAAGCATTGATGCAAAAGCGAAACACCATCCTGGAACTAACAGGCGTCCAGGAACAGTGGCTCGTTTAGTTAGTAAAAGTCTGACACTGTTTACCGCTCCGCCCAAAGATGGGATTCGTCATTCGATAATTTTTCTCATCATAAAAAAGATACTTATTTAAGTCTTCTACTAGACTAAAATAAATATTTAAGAACGGCATTCAAATTAGGTAGACTGGGGCTAAAAAGAACATAAAATCAAAATTCTATTAACCCTGTAGATATTATATAGACTGAACAATCCTCAAATAGTAAAAACAGTTTTACATTGAATGCATTTACGGACTAACCGCTAAAATGTGAAGTGCTCAAACAGTTTGTTTTGAAAGCTCTTACTCATCTGCAAAAATAATATTCAAATGAATTACAAATACAGAGAATTTTTCATAAAATTCGCCGTACCGAACCGTTTAAAATATCGAAATGAGAGGAAAATCCCTAATTTGTGTCAGGCCCGGCCACGAGCTTTTCCGTGACACTCAACAGTCACGCCGCAAAAGAAATGGAACAATCATTATGGAGGTTTAAATTAATTTTCGCTTCGCTAGACGGAGCGTTGGGCCGGTGGCTTATTCCAGCTATTGACTGCAGCGCTACCTATCGGTTGTAAAATCTTTTATTTTCAGAAATTAAGGCCTCTTAGTATTGACTTTACTTAAATAACTTTGTAAGAAGGACATCATAAAAATACATTGATATCATACACAGAAACATTAAAAAGCAGAACAGTTTATAATAGTTTCAAGCTCTATGCAATGCATGCTACTGGATAATCCAACCCATGCATTGTAGGCCCTTTCAGCCATTTTTAAACAAGTTATTTTTTATTGAGCCTACACTTTCCTGTACCTAGGTAAAGGCCTCTTCAAAATTCTTAAAATTTTATTTTTCTTAGTCACTTCTTGATAGTTATTTTTTTTTTTTTAAGGAACTGTCACTATTTTTATAAACAGATTTACACGCATGTGGTGCAGTAATTTTTCTATGTTTATCATCATATTTTTTTAGAAAAACTCTGCAGATTTTTTGAGGGCGGTTAATCATAAATTCTGTCTCTAAGAAGAGCGAGTCGAAAACTTTTACCAACTGAAACATGTGTAAAGTGTTTTTTCAATTTTTTTTAGCATTTCATGGCTGCAGTGACTCTTTCAAAGCACTTTACATCCGCTCTTGTATTATAACTCTAGGTCATATCACATTTTATGATCTACTAACAGATCTCGAGATATACTATAGACCTCAAATCATGCGAGTGTTCACTATGACTAAGCTGTGTCAAGAGTGAAACGAAATGGAACTTGTTCTAGGTTTGAATTTATTGTTTTTTTTTTTTTGTCACAAGGAGGCGCTACCACAGATAAGCTAAGATAACCTAGACACTCAGTATGGAAGTCGGTTCAATGTAGTCATTAAATGTGACCTCAAAAGGTCTTTGAGCAGTGGGTAAAAGGCCAATTTAGGCCAATAAATAAACTGTTTCGTGGAATATTTATTTCCTTCGATTCCAAAGAAACCATTGACATTATTTTATTTACATATGTACGTACGTGAAATTGGGTCACAGAATAAAGTTACCTAATAACATAATTTAACAAATTACATTTTAGGTTGTTTATTTCGATATTGCTTACATTCCATCTGAATAAATAAGATCATTATTATCATTATCCATAGATTGTTTCATGGAATATGAGGAAATGAAGATAAATAAATAATAAAACGAAATAACGTAACCGTTTCCGCATGCCGATTGACGTCGCGGTCGCGGAGGGACGACTTAGATATCTTCCTTGAAAATTAGAAATATTTGACCCAGAGACAGGAACAATGGGAGGAATAGAAGGAAGCATTTGTCTATACTGTGGGGCAGTATTATAGGTTAGGAATAATAGGTAATAAAATAACATCAACTTTAGGCTTAACTTATACACCTGGGATAAAATAAAATGTGGGCTAACCGTGAGTTTAGTTTCTGTTTAGTCCTCCTAGCCTTGTTACTATAGTTTCGTTAACGTCAAACGCTTGGAATAAGCCACGTCTCAAACTCCTTTTTTCTGACCACGCAACTGAGCGTTGGGTTGACGTCAGAACAAATGAATCGGGGAAGTGGCCAACTCAAAACGTTCAACGATAACGAAACGGTAGTAACTTGGCTAGGGGAGTAGCATATTAGACGTAACAGATAGCTGTTTATCTGACTCTGTACAATAATTATAAAACTAACATGTAACTATTTCTTAAGTAAAATAATGTATTACTAAGAAGTCATTACGTTTACGAACCTAATAAAAGCTGCATATGGGTAGCTCACCGTCCGATCGTCCGGTAACCGTCCGGACCGAGCCCAAATCGTTAACGACAAGCCCTATTCCAGCGCGCCTCAAGGAGCTGTCAGCAAATCGTAGGGACCCTATAGAAGAGTCGAAGCCTACTGCGGTCAAGGGTATACGTCTACAAAGAAGGCTCGACCCTGGTAGGTATTAAAAGGGCAACGTAGGAACAAGGTGGGTTTTTTGTCAGTAAGAGTCCGACACTATCTCATGCTCCACCCAAGGGCGGGAGTTGTCATTGGATGATTATTACCCACCGAAAAAAAACCTAATAACAGCTAAACACAAAATCATTTTATACTTCTTATCTGAACGGAGAACGTACTAGCGATAACAAAAGTGTTATGTTTTTAATTACATCTCCCCCTTGTTTCCGTGTCAGGACGAGTGTCTACTTCAAGAGCGTAGGTTCACACTAATTGCTGGCACTTTTTCCAACAACATTAATATGGTGTTAAGAGAGGTTAGCGCGCCATACCAGCCGCTAAGTTGTTGATTAGATTTTGATGATTTTGTTTTTTGTTTCCAAATTATTTTAGTTTTTAGCAGAAGCAGCAGAATCACCAATCATAAGTGGCTGTGGGCAAGGCACATTGTTCGCAGAACTGATAGTCGATGGAAAGTGGACCTATAATCTGATGAGGGTCGCGGGAATTAATTAATGCTTGATCTATGTCCAACTGCAACTTCATTATTTGCGAACTGCAAATAATAAAATGTCAGCCAAATTACGTCTACTTAATTTGGCTAATATTTCATTATTTGCATTTTTTTTAAACATATAGCATGAGGTAAATAAATTGAACCATTTGCGAAGTTTACACACAGCCCCTACTTTGTTTATAACTATAGAAAATGGTATAACTTGTTTGCCGCATACTATACAGGCTCTTTCTTACATTTCTATTTCAGATGAAAGGGTGCAAAATTACACGAAAGCATTTTAATTTAATTCTTACTTCATTTTCAAAGTTTCACGCTTTTTTAATTCCCACATTATCATGCTCTACTTTTTTCTCTGCAAGATTGTTTTAAGATAAGCAGAACTCCAAGCGAATTCACAACTAGTTTGTCAGCAAATGTTGAGCTTAAAGACCTCAGTGGGCCACGAGAGGAGGCAGTTTGTTAATCTATCGCCACAGAGTCACCTACTGACCTACTTGCACCAGACTCTCACTTGTGCCGGATGATAAGCTGTTCTATTTTTCATTCCTAGATTAGCACACTAATATTAACCGTTTGTTGAGTTTGTGGAGCTTAAACTACCAAACGATTTTTTACAAACAAAATTCTGAAACACGTGTAAATTAACTGCCTACGATTATAACGAAAGCAAACCAAATGTTTGCATTGCGGCACATAATAACCGTAATTGTAGCAAAGCGAACAAAAATTACGGCAACTAAAAAAAATTAATAGGTCACTGAATACCTATTGCGTTTTCTACCTCACTGTACACAATGCATGTCCCACTAACAGTTCGCATACATTTTTAAGCATGAGCATTTTAACGCTACTATATTTCCTAACTGAGAATTACAAATGAATAATTAAAATGACAGTCGTGTGGTTATTCGTTGGCATGCTTCGCAAGAATAGCATCGCGAGCACGCGCGCTGCACGAATATGAGTTTTGCTGCAACCACCATAAATGCTACAGTTCAGTATTCGCAAAATGCGTCAAATAATATCTGAGGTTTTTATGCACGTTCCATTTTAAATTGGAATAAGCGAGATGAAAAGGAGAAAAAACATCGCGAAAGCAAATTACAGGAAGTGAAAGAAACTAAAATGCGGGACGGCTCGCTCGGGCTTGAACTATAAAATATTTGCATCCAAACGAGGCCAGAGCAACAATAAGATGGAAATGCAAAATCCTACTACGATGCGATGCACACTGTCCGCTCACGGCTAATGGCCAACCGTATATTTTACTTGAAACTGAGTCTTGGCTTAAAATTAGCTGTATTATGGTATGTAATTTAAATTATGCTCATTATACAGCACATAACATGATATATGAGAAATATTCTACTGCGTTAGTACTAGTAAAGTTCCTGTAAGCCGGGACTTCAAGACTTTTTGGACGTGTTCCATTTTGGCTGGGCTTGTGTTCCGATACGGCAAACTCATTTTTTATTGCTCAAAAAATAAGTTACTCTTTGAATTAAGTTTTGTTCTTCATGAATAAGTAACGAGGTTAGTTGTATGTAGTGTAATGAAAAAGTAACTGCTATTATTTAATGTAACTTTTATTATAACGTAACAACACGTGATCTTCTGTCTCTTTCCTGCCCTTATCCCACGTTACTCTTTTTCTTCACCTTTGTTTTATTTATTCACTATCATAATATAACTCCTTTTTCTTTCATAATCTTTCTTTCACTCCTCACACAAATTATCGATCTTTTCTTTGGCCTCTCTCCAGTCTTCAGCGCGCCTCAAGGAGCTGTCAGCAAATCGTAGGGACCCTGCAGAAGGATCGAAGCCTACTGGGACCACGGGTTTACTTCTGGAAAGAAGGCTCGACCCTGGTATTAAAAGGCTACATAGGCTATTTTGTCAGTAAGAGTTCGACATTATCTCCTGCTTCATCCAAGGACGGGAGTTGTTTCTTTCATATCACTCCTCACACAATTCATCGATCTTTTCTTTGGCCTCCCTCCACCTCTCCATCTATAACAGCACGTGATAATAAAACCACTTTAATTTCCAAGTTCAGAGATACAAATATATGCTCAGGACGTGTCTAAATTAACACATAAGCAGAAATTAATGTGCAATGTTGTAGGTACATTTGCATGAAATAGCTCCAAATCTAATCTTGCGAGGTAAGGCTATCCTATGATATATATAAGACGTGTAGTGAAACAAATTATTCCAGCTCTTATCTCGTCTCTTCAATAAGAGCGTAAATTAGCAACTCACTTCCATTATGTAAATAGTACTTTATAAAAAACAAACAGTTTGAATTTCTAGTTGTAAAGCTATGTGCGCACTTTTGGACGTGACATTGTGTGATGCGTAACAGCGTGGAAAAGTGTGTACGACAATCACGTTGACAGTGAGTAGCGAGTTTTTACTGAATAAAAAATATCCCATGTGCTATTCCAAGCCATGTTTTACACGCATGCCAAATTTTGATCCAAATCCTTTCATTCGTTCGACTTCGAAAACGTAACACACAAACTTTTGCCTTAATGATATTTGTGTAATTTTCTATTAAATAATGGCTTTGCCCGCGTAATAAGAAACAGTATTTCAAAGGGCATCTAAACATGTACTTACCAAATTTTTTCCAAATCCGAACAGCAGTTTGAACATGAAGGAATACACACACGCACTTACAAACTTACGCTTTACTAATATCATAATAGGTGTGATAAATTATTTTACGAGTGAAAAATAGTAGTATCAGCAACACCATGTCACCGTATTTGAATTATTATCTTTGCTATACGGACATTAGTAGCTCCGGTGAACTTTGATAGCTGACCAGAGATACCTAATTCACGTGCCAATTTACATTCTCCCATTTAGAACTGGAACATTCACGATAGTTTACGATAGGTAATCTCGTTCGTGATATCCATGTCTATGTTTAATACTGTGAACATGGCTTATCAACGTGGCTTCACATACAACGTGAATGCGATTTCGAAACAAACGAACGTACATGCGAATTCAATGCGACGCAGCGGATGTGTTCTAAGGGCCGAAACATATAACCGAGTTGCGACACCGCGTCGCTGAAATCGGCAGTGCCGCACGCAGCAGAATTTTACAGTATGCACTGCAGCGCGAATTCTATAGCCTTACTAAATGGATGTACCTATCCAGTATTGTTTATTAAGTTTACTACTATCCATGGCACAGTGCGTCTATTCACGTGGTTATTAGTGTAGGATATGACAATAAATGCTAAAAGTTGAGTTGCGACGATGTGAAAAAGAACGGTGAGCGGCACTGTCGGATTTAGTGTGTAGTACTTGTAATGTATTTGAGGACTAACTACGAGCAGAATCACTACTTTAGCAGCTTTTCATAAAAGAAAAAAATATATAACGTTCTCGCGAAAATATCACATCAAATTGTCTCCACTTCGCTTACCTATATCACGACGCAAACCCGTGTATGTAGTCACGTAGATCACTGGATTAAAGGGTCAATTTATTATAAACTTAACTGGGTTTTTAGTGTAGTGCTTAGTGGCTCTGACTAATAAGCCAGAAGTCGAAGGTCTGATTTTCACCTAACATAAATAAAATATTTATGTGATGAGCACGATCAATGATCATTTATTCTATGTAATTTATTTATAACTAGCGACCCGCTCCAGCACGGGTGCAATGTTGATATTATGCATGTATTTAGACATCTACACTAATATAATATAATAAAGAGGTAAAGTTTGTTTTTTTGTTAGTTTGTTTTTTTGTTTGTAGGGGGTAATCTCTGGAACTACTGGTCCGATTGGAAAAAAATTAGCAACAATAGAAAGCTGCTTTACTTCTGAGTGACATAGGCTATATTTTATGTACGCGGGCGAAGCCGCTGACAAAAGCTAGTATTAAATATGTTTATCAGTTGTCTTGTACTGATAGCTAAAACCCTGCTTAGTTTTGGACTACATGGAATCACTTAGTGAAATATTATTATAACTTTTTATTCGAAACGAGCCACATCGCTTTGCGTTCGCCCTCTCGTTGACTTGCAATAGGACACAGCATAAAGGATTTCGTTCAAGCATCTTGTAAAGTATTCGAATGGAAGACAGAAGAATATAGCCGAATTTAATATAGGGGAGGTCCCAAGAGATGCAGGGCCACAGACTGATACTGTGAAACTTTTCTTCGGCGCAATCTACATAAAAAATGAGGCGAGGGTTCGCGGTGACCCACTGGTAAATGAGAGCCTTTTGAACTGTTAATTTTGTTTGCATACGAAATGAAATCTGACATGAAAGTTATTTGCGCCTTGATCTTAACTCTGTACTATGTTTTGATGATAAACATTTATGGGTTTATCTTCCTTTGTTGTTTATTTCATAATCTGTCGCTGTGGAACTATATTTGGTTTTGAATGGAGGGGTTTAGGGAGAGTTTGAAGAAGTCGTTTATTTATCTCTTGGGGAATGTTATGTTGAGCGGATTTTTTTCTTATTTTTTATCAGTAAATTGTTTGGTTTTTGTTTTACAAATAAACATTAAATATCAAAATATACGATATGTTTTACACATGAACATAATTGAGGAGATGTCTCTCGTATTATATTACCTACTAGCTTTTGCCTGCAGCTTCGCCCGCGTACATAAAATATAGCCTATGTCACTCAGAAGTAAAGCAGCTTTCTATTGTTACTTAAATTTTTCCAATCGGACCAGTAGTTCCAGAGATTACCCCCTACAAACAAAAAAACAAACTTTACCTCTTTATTATATTAGTGTAGAAGTGTAGATGTAGATTTTTTATTTATGATTAATATCGTAGGTCCACCAATTGGTACCACCACTACCGTAGGTCCAGAAATTGTCATCTGCATAACTAGACTTGAATGTGGCCACCCTAATAAAGCCAGGACTTATTAAAACCTAAAACTAATTTAGCTCCCCTTGTATCCTACAAGGGGAGCCAAATTAATACAATCCCTGGTGTAGAGCGTCACTAGGGGAGGACAGCAGGGGATTGTCTGGATCGAACATTGATTATTTAGGGATGAATTCAAAACTATACGCTTAGGGGGGCAGACTGGCTCGAACAAGGGACGAGGTGTAGGTACATTGTCGGACACGGCAGTGGTTTGAGTTAACGAAAGGTGCTGAATTTTTTGCGACTCTGCTGAAGCAGCGTAATTACATCATCAAGAGTGACTACAGTCAGTACCGTAGCAACGTCTGGACGAAGTGCGTCCCTGCTCTCAGCCTCGAACCCAAAGGGACCTGGCGCGAGGTCCTTTTGCTTCGCTTATTTAAGAACAAAGATTTTTTTAAATAATATTTATGATCTATTTCGATCACTTTTTCACTTGACGGTAAGCGACGATGTAGTTAAACGCGGAGTAGTGAAAAAACAAGGCCTTGCTGATGTGCAATTGTCCTCGTCTAACTTGTCCACGCTACGCATCTAACTACAGCTTACCTAGGGTAGCGAATCATGGAGATTCGTAAGGGTTGGCATCAAATGGTCGAACTGATCAGTTGGTCCCAGTTTATGATTATGTACTAGCTAATGACACTTCCCTACAGTTTTAAAAGTTTGCAAGCGATCCAATAGCAGCATTGCATCTCTGTTGCGGACCTTAACAATTATGTATTTGAATTAACATATGCGTATAAATCATAATTCCAATAAGTTACATTTTATCCGGAAAATATTATTTTTCCAATTTTACAAAATAGTAGCTCAAAGGCAAATTAATAAAAAATCTATCGGTGTATTAATACAAAATATATTTTGCTGAAATTTCTGGTGATATCAACTTTCTATATTAGTGTAAGTATTAGGTAGCAGTGGTGGCTGAGTGGTACATAGTGGTCGCGGGTTCAAACCCAGCCAAGCGCATTACTTTGTGTAATTTATTTAATCACCACTGTTCTCAAAACCGGTATGTCCAAGAACCAAAAATTCGAAGACATGTGACTTCCACCAACCCGCACTGGGCCCGCGAGGTGGATTACGGCCCATTCCCTCTCTTAGAGAGGAGGTCTGTGTCCTTGCAGTGGGAACATTAAAAAGGCTGATGATGATGATGATGATGATTAGGTACTTACACTAATATTTATTGAAGTAAACGCTACATATTAACATAGATTTAAAACATTCACTTTTATATTAGACTCCTACAAATTACACGAGACTCTGAGTCTTAAATTAGCATAAAAATAACGAGTTTGTTATTAAAAAGGATATTAGGTTTGAATTTATTCATGAACCGTATTTTTAGACGGAGTTCAGGCGACATTCATTTATGTTTTCTTCTATGTTTATGGTAGCTCGACAACATATTATTCAGATTGATAGTCGTTGGTTTTAATGAATAAGATTTTTCTGTCACGTACATAGTAATAATTTTATCACTGTTCACTAATAAGTTTTTTTTTTTTTAGGATTCCGTACATCTAAAGGAAAAAAACGGAACTCGTAAAGAATTACCTTGTTGTACGTCTGTCTGTCAAGACACTTTATCTCGTGAACCGTGGAGGTATCGAGTTTAAATATAAAATATATACACAAATCTACGTATACTAGAAGCTGTAACAAAATCAAACTTCTGAGTTAACGAAAAAAAAACCTTTACCTTTATGCGGTTTTTATACCAATTAAAATTCATGCGGTACTTCCCGTTGATCTAGAATGTTGAAATTTGGCATAAAACAAGGTCTCATAAAGCATAAATATATGGAATAATCTGAAAATTGTAAAATTGCGGTTAAGTAACCAAAAAACAAACCTTTTTTGAAATTTTGAATAATGTTTGAGATTTGTTCCGGATGTTGAATTATTTTCATGATTTGTACAGAACCCTCTGATCGTGAATCCGACTCGTACTTTTCGGATTTTTTAATGATGTAAACTGCTGTTTAACTGCGACCTAGTTCATCATCATCATGTCAGCCGAGCGACGCCCACTGCTGGGCATAGGCCTCCCCCAAGGATCTCCACAACGATCGGTCCTGTGCTGTCCGCATCCAGCGGCTTTCCGCGACCTTCACCAGATCGTCGGTCCACCTTGTAGGGGGCCTGCCTACTAGTACTGCGACCTAGTTAACAGTAATAAAATCGATGATGTTGAATTGATGATGTAGTTTATTAAGAAATAAGTACGGCCGTGTCGATCTTGGCGTGACTGAAGTTACGCTTTATGAATTTTAGCGTTTGAAAATTGGTGAAAAATGAATGTTTTAAACCAGTGGTTCTTAACCTCTTAGGCATGAGGGACCATTTGATTAAATTCCTGTTTCGCCAGGGACCAGTCAGTTGGTTTATTAGTAATGTATATGGTACCTAATTGTAAATAAATCATAAAACACAAATAATTTTATGACTACTATTCTTTTATTAATTACTTCGTGAAAATCTATAATAAAGTTACCTACAGATTTTTGCATTGTGTTGAATCGACTCATCGCGTTACGCCACGTCACTGATTTATGATCGCTTCGCGGACCACTTGGACTGACTCCAGGGACCATCAGTGGTCCGCGGACCACCGGTTAAGAACCACTGTTTTAAACAAATAAAACCAAATTTGCAGTTGTTATTGCTGTTAAAAACTGATATAGTCATTTAAAAACAGTAGTCTAGACCTAGGTCAACTTTATTTATAATGTTCCTACTGCTGGACCTCGGGTCTGCTTAGTATGAGAGGAAAAGAATCGTAATCCACCTCGCGAAATTAGTGCGAATATCTACTAACATTCACCACTCTAAAACCTACCTACCCGTTTCATAACAAAACTTTTCACGGAGACAAAAAGGCATATTTCAACTAACACAGGTTTTCCATTTCCCTAAAACACTAACACCGTTTTCCTACAAAACTTATATGTAGGTAAACAAGCGAATATGCACTTAATAGGTGTAACAAGACAAGTTCGAAAAGGCCCAAAGTTAAGGTAGCTAAAGTGGCGGTTACCCAGCTTGTTGTCAAAAGTAATTTCGACTCACGGGATATGTCCAGAGTGAAGTTATGAGCAAGTTAGCGAGCAGTTAACGTGTCCAAGCGACAGGTAATTGAGCCATTAAGTTAGCTTCAGATGTTTGAAAATGGAATCACAGGGATTTTTCGATCTTTTATTTATCTGCGTAGAACTGTTCGTTCTCAAAAGTATAGAAAAGTAGTTTGTAATTGATTTTTGGTGTATATTATTTTTAATAATCGTGGGATTTCAGTGCAAAAGTGTCGTGAATACTTAGTAGTTATCAGTACTAAAAGTTTTTCACATATCCAGGGCCTATGTAAACTCCTTTTTTAACATAAGTTTGTCGACTACCATTGCGGTATACCGTAAAAAACAAAGAACCTATGTAATCCGCCCCTTACCTAAAATTTACAACACAAAGAAAACTTTCTACTTGAACTTAAACAACACGTTAAGGCAGAGTAGCAGGCGAGGTAATTTCATAGTAATTAACAAATGCTGGGATTGTAGTGTAGTGTTAGTACAAGTTCACTAAAATGTTTAGTAATTATTATATCTAGCCTGTTATGAGTGTTTTTAGTAGCTAATTAAGTGTTTTTATAGTAAAATTGTGTTTATTATAAACACAAAACTGTACCAGGGTGGAGCACCTTTACAGGATATGCATCACCACCATCTTTCCTGTCCACCCATAGCCCCTAGTCAAGTTACAATCATTTCGTTAACGTCGAACGATTGGATTTTGCCACTTCAGGAACAAAGGAACTGGAGGCGTGGGCAACTTAAAGCGTTAGTCTAAATGACCGTAACTTGGCTAGGGCTAGTGGGTGGGTAAATAGGCTAAATATTGGTTGGACAAAATTTGATTCGGATCGAGACGAGAATAAGTGTTTTGTGAAAATGAGTAAACAGATAAACAAGAGGGATAACCAAAAGCATACACCATTATAGGGACCGTGGCCTTAACCAGAGCTCAGCTCGAGACTTCACTGTCACTGCTCGTTCACACGAAGACACGGCAGTGCTCCATCAAAGTGCGGCGTACCTCCACCGTTTGCTCTTGGCGCTCTGTTCCCTGTACCCAAGTTACAATCGGTACTTATTTAGCTGCACCTGGTTAGCCTGGAAGTTGAGTCCAAACTTGCTGGAAATAATCTAGGGAAATGATGATATTGATAAGTTATTATTTGCTTCCTACTTACACTGCAGAAAAAACCAGTAAAAATAACATTACTACTACAGTAGCAAAAATTTATCGTACTTTATGTTCAACTTCGATGATATTGGACGTACAAGTAGACCAATACACCTCCCCACCTAGCTAAATTACAATCGTTAAGTTTAGAGTTAGCACTTGTAGCTGACCACACCCCCAATTCCTTTGTTGAGATTATAAGCGCTAACTCTAAAGAAAACTCTTGTAACTTGGCTAGGGAGGCAGCACTATGGAGAGTTTAATGAATATCACCGACGATGTTGCAGCTATCGTAGCCACCCCAACAGTTTAACTTGTTTACCATCGTTTCGAGAAGAAGAAGAAAAAAGTAGACTATGTCCTCAAATAGCACATAGGATACTTTTTATCCAAAGTGTATGATTCCTTAGGATAATATAATACAATCATGTAAGCGAAGACACTGGCAGAAGCGAGTATAAAAAAAAAAACAATTTATTATGTTATTCGTTTTAACCAAAACATTTTTACCCTTCGATTTACGATGTCAACTTAATTGAAAGGAATTTCTGAAAAGCAAACAACCTTTTAATACTTTCCCAGAAGTACTTCATAACCCAATTTAACTTGCACATTGCATATGACATATGAATGAACGTTTGACTTGGAAAGTCAGCTTTAACTTCGAAGTTATTAAAAATTTTGCAGCACAAAATAAAAATGTTTAAAATACACGTAGAATTTTTCAATTAAGTATTTTATATACGTATTTTCCATACGTACAAAGCATTTTGAGAGTACATTCATTATGAGTACAACTAAGGATTAGAAGTAGAAATTCCTGCCGCAGTCTATGTTTTCTGACCAAAATGTCTTTGAATCAAGTGTGATTTCTTCTCTAGAAGTCACTTCTAGGCAAGAGTGCTCCATCAACGGGCAAATCATTGCTTATCATCAGAGGGCAAAGCCAAGTTGATAATCTACAATTGCTAAAACTGGTAGGAAACTTCAAATGTACGGGAATGTCGTCATCTCATTTATCTGAGCGTTGAGAAGATGTGATCAGAACAAAGGAAGCGTTGTCGACTGGAGGCATTCGACGAAAGAGAATCGATACGAAATGGTCGTAACTTGGCTAGGCTAGCAGTTGCGACTGTGGTCAATCGCGAGTCTATCCACAATAAAAAAAAATGCTAACGTTAAATCTAACTTTAAATTAATTGAAAAATAAAGAAAACTTGATGATAAACAATACTGTTACTAAATTCTCAACACACCATGTATACTGTATGCTGTTGTAGCAAATGGCGCTCCGCATACAAAAGAAACTACACCCAATAAATAAAAGGAATGCTATTCCTCCATTTTACGACTCCTCTCGTCGACGACACGCTAAAAGCCGAACCCAACAACCACAGACTTAATACAATTAGTCAGAACAAGAAGGTTTGGTCACTAACATTAGGGGCGACCACTCTCGAAGGGAAAAACGGTCGGGTACGAATCATGGGCAAGGAGGTCGCATTCAATTCAAAACATAGGCCGAAATGCCGAAATTGCCGAATGCCGAAACTATTTCTCGGGGCCTGTTACGACGGTACCATCCGGTCTGCGGGTGCGAACGCTACCTAATCTTAGCTATTTGTGTGTAAACTTGAAAGGCTTAATGCTTTAGGAATTCTTTTGGGTTGAAGAGTTCATGAATAAAAGTAGCAACTGTGGGACTCAAAAGCATTTGAACAAGTTTTTATGGCTAGTTTAACATTTACGCCTACAAGCTCTGAAGGTCTTTCTGAGGTTGTAATATCTAAATAGACAGCATTTTGGTAACGATGTTATGAGACTGGAATTGCCTTTGGCCCCATTTAGAAGTCTGAATGTAGATCGTTTTAGTTACCCATACAAATGACATAATACTTCGAAAATTCGAAATCTTACCTACTTCTTCATATTCCTAGTCAGCACTTTGGGTTTATGTCTAATTCTTACGCTGTGTCTTCTTTGAAGCTCAGGAATTTGCTTACTCTTGACATCAAAAAAGCTGTGAGAAAGTTTTCCTTTAAGCGTAAAATTTTGAACTGATAAAGTCCTCTCTAACCTAGTTTCGACTACATCATTATTATTTTTTATTTTTTTTTAATTCGGTAAATATCAAGTTTTTTGTAAAATTTTAATATTGAAATGCATTATAATTATTGAACACTATAAAAAACACGACATTTATGTATATATAGTTTTAATAAGTTTTAGTCTAAGTGAAATTATCTAAAATGTCATGTGGACAGTCAAAACTGCTACTGGAGTCAAAATAATTTTTGGCTGTCTTTAATCAAGCTCTTATTAAATTAAAAACTCGTTTTTTTTATTATTAAAAGAATTTCTAACCTTAAAACTACATAAATATACACATAAATTAGAAAGGAAAAAAAAACCAAATCAACTTAACTATCTAAATAAAGATGTAATGAATAAAATAATAAACAGTAAAAGAATGTCTGAAATCTTTTATCATGAAAATGAACTTCGAAACACTACGAAAAAGTGTTTTTTTTTATGTCCACAAAGAAATAATACGAACCGAACAGTTGTTAAGTAAATGTAGTTTTTTTTTATATTTTTTTTAACTATCTACTCCTTTTAATCAATTCCTGCAGTAAAGGGGTTCTGACCAATTAACTGCTTCGACCAGTGATATTGATCAAATATTTCGCCAATTCTACAATCGTCATAGTTAGCAGATTTTCAGTTAGTCTCACATCTCAAAAACAAATAAAGTAGAATAAATGATTGCTACAACACCATTTTATAACAGACCACTATTTTCAACTATTCTCATAAAAAGTTTTAGGTTTCCAGTTAATATCTATATTTCGTCCGCCGCTGTATAGGGGCAATAAAAAAGTTTTATTTATACTCTGTAGTTTCGCCAAATTCGATTCAAACACACAAACGGAGCCGCGGGCTGTAACTAATCCTATAGTTTTATAGGGAGGTATACATGGTCCCTGAGGTACGGGTTGAGTTTCTGTATATATGGACGATAATATTATGGTAGACAAAGTGGTAGAAGCTTTTCATACCAAAATTGATTGTACCGTAAGATTTCGTTGACTTACAAAATATCAGCATAAAATCTGTCGTATTTGTGAGCTCTGTTTTTGCCACTGAAACCTCTGAGGAGATTAATTTTGAACATTTTATTGAGATGAGAACTTTAGATAAATATTAAACTCTCGATTTATCGCTTTACGCGCTCCTTTGTGCCAAGAACAGAATTAATTATAAACATCAATATTTCAATTAAATGTCTATATTTCAATAAAATTATTAACCCTTATCCGTGTGTCACAACGGGGTGCCAACTGGAAACCAGCACTGGGTATATGTCGCTTAGTAAATGATGACATGAATTCAGCGCAATATTTTAAATGAACTTTTAAATTATTATTTTCTTTTACCTTGTGTTATTTGCGTTGTGACAGCGCCGAATAAATGTTTACTGTTATATTCTTGCCAGTCTTTTTTTATTGTTGACTATTGCGTCACTTGATGGTAAATAATAATATAGTCGACGCTGGAGCATGTTTTTTTATTGTTGATAGGTTTGCGCTTGTCCGCTATCTCATCTGATGAAAAGGGACGATTCGGTCGACAATGGATGGTGCTTACTTAGAAGCAAGCTATTGACTTAAATATTCCCTAGTTGTAGCCATCAGGAAACATAAACCTCGGCAAGGAATTTCACTCCTTCCAGTGTACACAATGAATCTTCTAGGCCAGTTAAACTGTAGTAGTAAACCAGTTGTCTTACAGTAATCCGGTAGGATTCAATGACCAGGTCATGGCTACCAGGAAATGTAGACTCCAGCCGGTAATTTCACTTTTTCATTTCCTTAACTGTATGCATAATGAATGTCTTCCCAAAAATTCAATCGGTAGAATGTGCACCATGTAGTGGTGGCTCCACTGTGTACCGTTTTTACAATATCTTATGTCTTTTTGTTCTTCTGTTCCCTTTTAATTATTTGCAGAAACGTTTTGTGTGAAAAGCTGTATTTTTACATAAATCAGTGCCCTTTTTTATTAATAGTGACCCAATACTGGTGTACTAAATAAATAATAACATATCATTTATTTCAGACTATAGTTGGTCCATATTAGGTTAGTAACATTAAGACTTATAAATTGTGTTAGAACAACATAAAACTAATTAAAATTAACAAAAATGACTAAATACTAATCTAAGGGCACTTGACGAAGGCTCATAGGTAATGTGAACCTTCGTCAATGCCTCATAATGGGACAGTCAGCGTCCAGTGCCTCTGACACTACAGTCAGGAGGTTGCTGAGACTGCCTCGCACGCGCCGCATCAAGGTGCCAATTCAAGAAGCATTATTGAATTCTTTTCTTTTCGCAATAAATTAGTCCATGCAGCTTTGTCCTCACAGATAGTTCAGTGTCCCCTACCGACGTAGGTACACTCTCGCCATTGGCCATTAATAGATACTTTATCTCCGATAGAAGCTATTGATTGGCTCCAGCAGACCGCGAATGACCATTGTGTCCTTCGAGCAACAACTTTAATAAGGTCAGAAGACAAACAGATATTGTTTTATTACTTTCTCATTTTCCCTAATGATGAAAGAGAAAGAAGATACTTTATTAGTTTTATGACAATGTCAAAGCATCAATTTTCGGAAATATTAGTTTCATGAATTTGATTGTGGTTATATTGTTTGAAGCTGATGAAAATTTGAAATGTGATATTGAATATTGAGTGGTTTTCGGATAATTTGGCAATCTCTTTGTTGTGATACCTTTTAGTTTAATTCATGTTTCCAGCAATCTGAAAAAAATAATAAAATGGTATTAATAGTTTTCATGCCTTTTGTCCAACGGGTGAAATCAAATAAAAGCAAACTAAGGCATTTATTCTTTTGTATACATTTGTAATAAAAAAAAAAATCTTACTAAGTAAAAATGTATCATGCTATATGAAAACTAAATTATTTTAAGCTTAATGAAAGTGTTGACGTTGCTCTTTCATGTTTCGCATATCCCAAGTATTCTAATAATTAAATTCTTAAAATAAATGTTTGTTGAACTTGTTCCATTCACTTTTCAATAGTTCTCACAAATATTTTGAGTTGGTCCACTTATCTTTTGAGATAGTTATAGAATGATTACTAAAATGTTTCAAATATTTTTGTTGCTTTAATAGTTTTATCCCAGATTTGATATATACCTAGGAAAAAGAGCTACCATGACCTTGGATCGCAAACGGGAAAGTCAAATACAATAGTACATTTTGATACAAGTGCAGGAAGTTTGTCATTGCGACCGAGGCGAAATTCGCACGAGCCGTAGGCGAGTGTGTTATGGAGCCGAGGCCTGCAATGACAAATCTGCACGTGTGTCAAACGACGTTTTTCAATACACTTACGACTTGTGAAATAAAGAAAGAAAGAAAACAAAATTAATCGTATCTCAAACATACAGTAGAAATTTAAGAAATATATAAGTATAGCATTCAAATCTGCTCTGCTCAGTTTCTAATTTCGTGGGGTCGTCCAGCGACTCTGGGGGACGCCTCGCGCCTGATTCGATAAACTAAGTAAAACAAAATAATCCCCCGTAACCGTGACGATAAGGAAGGAATAAAAAAGCCCTTGTTGTGATAAACGCAAAAAAGCACTTGGGTGATATACATGCTATATTGAACCTAATAGGAGTGCGATAACAGGCAGTTTTCGAGTAAGTGTATTGAAAAATATTTTATGTCACATGGGCCTACATGGGCACTTATAAAAAGTCAGAAGCTAGTGCACGGTTCCACATTGGTCGTTTCCTATGAAGAAGAACCGGCAAGAAACTCCATGGTTACTTTTTTAAAAAAATTGTTTTCTTTACAATATTTCCATATTACAGTATTAGCACATAAATTATATAAGGACAGTGCAGACCAGTCAATGTTGAACTCTTACCGTAAAAATGGTGGGAACTAAAGAATACAATTGAGTTTTAGTCGGTAAAGGTCTTACACGTCCCCTCGCTGTAACTTAGACCGGAAGAATTTATTTGGTGATATAAATGAATCCAGTGAGTCACTCGGTATACTGCCGTATTCATCATCGTGAATGCAAACACAAAGCGAAGCAGTGTGACTAAAACAAATCTTGTTTTATATAAAAAAATTTGACTGACCGACATTTTGACAATTCAAAAGTCACTTTTGAGTTGTAAAAACAGTCAGTGAAGCTAATTACATACTGAAACGTGTGAAACGTTTGAGTATGAAACGGTTGCTTTCAATTGGTTTGAGATTTCCGCGAATACTCGCCATGCGGCTTGGCGTAAACAAATTGTGGCAATTCTCGCATGCACGTAGGACAAAGTCATCGCATTGCGTTGAATTTGAGGAACCATATCAGATTGCTACTTGATTGCATTTTTTTTCTTGTATACTGTACAGTTTCATGCTAATTCTATTATTATAAATTCTTATGCCGAATTTTTTGATTTTTTAGCAGCACTAAATGATTCTAGTCTTTCACTGTATACGTGTTTTCACCGTTGTTATGAATATTGCTCCATTTTAAATTCACACCTATGCTTATCACCTAAAAGCATTTATTTCGTTTTACCTGTCCCGATGTTTGTAATCAAAGCTTGTAAATTACATTTTATCCACTTCCCAGTTACCGATTGAACTGAAATTTTGCATGCATGTGTCAATCAGATGACAATGCAAAATTATGTCGTGGAGTAAACCTGATGATAGAACCTGAAGGTGGCTATAGGAACTCTGTAATTTAACGACACAATACGATCGAGTCTGGCCTCGTGGTATTGGTCTTGACGAGTTTTAATTATTTACTTATATACAGGGCTATAAAAGCAAGCTCTGGAAATAAAAATCATTAAAAACTGGTTTTTCAGCGTCGATTCCGTCCCGAGAAAATTCTGAATTCTCTTGATTTGTTATGAATTTGAGGAATTATTAAATTAAGGTATTAAAAAATGTAGGTAATTTTGTTCAACATATTAATAACTAGCTTTTGTCAGCGGCTTTACCCGCGTACATAAAATATAGCCTATGTCACTCAGTGGTAAAGCAGCTTTCTATAATTGCCAATATTTTTCCAATCGGATTTGTAGTTCCAGAGATTACCTCCTACAAACAAAAAAACAAACTTTACCTCTTTATTATATTAGTGTAGATAAATAATAATAAAGCTAATTTATTCCAAATATTACTCTTGGTATATACCTATTATACAATGTTTGTTAGTATTGCTTGAAATTTAACAAAGTTTACTTATAATTAATGTTAGTACTATTTATGAGATTTGGACCCCTGTTTGGGTAACAGGTTTCAACATATTGCCGTCGTACTTTTATTTTACAACAGATTTTAGAACAAATGCGTTTACACATTTTTAGACGAAAGTAAAGAATGAATTATTAACGAAAATACTCGCATCAATATGAATGCTGCAACATTACAATATACAGAGCTAACTATATATACCATGGTATTTTCTTTTATGTCAAAGTTGAAGTGAATTAAACAATGAAAATGGAATCGGTTACAATAGGTAATGCTTTGCCTTAATGTATTGATACAATAAGTCCACCTGTGTACGACTACTGTACATGACATTTTACCTTTTGAATACCGTAATTAGAGACATAATAGAAAGACAATAGGTGTGCGATCGCAATAGTAGATAAATAGTACCTAAACACCGAGTTGAGATGAGTTACTCATAGTAATTTTTAATATGCCGATGCATCTTAACTCGTTCTATCAGATGTAACTAGAAGATTTACATAACAAGTGGCTGGAAAGAACTCACGACGTTCTCACTTTCCGCATGACGCAGGTCCTCACCGGACATGGTAAGTTCGGGAGGTACCTGCATCGGATTCGTGCGGAAGAGACGCCCGGGTGTCGCCACTGTGTGGACCGCTCGGAGGACACGGTGGAGCACACGGTTGAGGTGTGCCCCGCTTGGGCAGAGCATCGCCGTGTCCTCGTGGGAGCGATCGGCAGCGGCGACCTCTCGCGCCGGGCCTTGGTAGAAGCCATGGTTCGGAGTGAGGAGGAGTGGCAGGCGGTCGCCTCCTTCTGCGAAGCAGTAGGCTCAAAATCACCAAGGTTGCAAATTTCAAAATAAGTTTTGTGAAAAAAAAAGTTCTAGCTATAATGATGACTCTTGGTTTATTTTGTCGCAAAATTCATATTATTAATAAACTTTGACAGGGCAGCGCAGTTTTTTTGTGGTATTATTTTGTAGTGGATATTTAGTAAAAAACATTCCGGGAACGTTTTTCTAAGTTGGATAAAAATACCAAAAACAAAAAAGCACATAATTTAAGCGTAGTCAAGTAGCATGGGTATATAATGATTCTATATTGTATGATTAATAATGAAAACAAAAGATATAAAAACTTCTACTAGCAAAATACAATAAAAAATTAGAACGAAACCATCCTTTTGGGAACGTGCCATCATGCCCGGGAACGTTTCCGAAATGACCGTTCACGGAATGACGATTTTAAATAGACGCGCGCTTTTGATAAACGGCGGCCATCATTAATGAGGCCCGAGTTTGTTAATAGTGAAATATTTGAGGTTACTTTGTTATTTTGGGTCGTAAAACAACTTTTCTCAATAATTAAAAGTAATAAACACGTTCCCGAATTGACGGACTATTAATGTACGCTCTACGAATAATGAATTAAAAGGTACTTAGCACTTATTTTTAATTATTTGACTGTAAATACACTGGCTGCTGGTTTTGTTATTGTTTCTTTCCTCGACTGACGTCTGACACCCAATGGCTGCGTTCGCTCAAAATTATTTTTGTTCGATTATAGATGCGTACAGTGGATTGACTTGCGCGCTGTCGGACAAACTATTTTTGCATTTTCATAATTTAAAATAAATATCTTTTTAGTATACTTTTTAAAAACTACATTTTGCATGAAAATTACGATATTTTAATTTATGACATGTGTTGAATAGCTCAAATTTTTCATGAATATTTTGAACATTTTGTTGAAGATCATACGTTAAGACGCGTTCTCGAGTTGACTTTTTATGCATATATATTGATATATTTTAAAATTTACTTCATTTATGAATTGAATTGTTTGATGTACACTCAAAACAAGTTAGTTTTAGTATTTTAGTAATTTTATTTTCTCAATAAACTTAATATTTAAGATATAAATTGCCGGCAAAGCTAATTCTGCACCTTGGTGATTTTGGGCCAGTATTGCTAGCAAAGGAGGAGGCTGACCGCATAAGGCAACGGCGTTTGCGCTCCAGACGCCACCGGGATTCCGATCTCGACTTGCAGCCACCGTAGGCGCGGGCTTGCGGACGGCCAGCATTGGGTAGCTCGCCATCCGGTCGTCTGGTAATCGTCCGGACCAAGTCCAGTCGTTGACAGCGCGCACTGTTCCCGCGCACCTCAAGGAGTTGTCAGCAACCGTAGGGACCCTGCAGAAGGGTCGAAGCCAATTAGGGCCATGGGTTTGTGTCTGAAAGGAAGGCTCTGGCCCTGGTATGTATAGCGATGTAGGAACGGGGTAAGTTGTTTAGTCAGTAAGAGTCTGACACTTGTTTCCCGCTCCACCCAAGAGCGGGGCTCGTCATTGGATGATTTTTATCTACCATAAAAAAAATATGCCGTCGATGCATCTTGATCTCTATACATAAACGAAGATCCTCGAATGACGAATACGTGATAAGTGGAGAAATAATTACGTCAAGTGATCCAGTAATGGGTGTTCAAACGGCGTACGCGTATGAAATAATAACAACGCCACAACTCCAATGTTCTCGAGTGGCCGCCCATTTCGATCGCTCCATTCACTAAAATTAGATTTCACCGTTTGAAGGTAGTGTTTCCTCTCCAAACAAAGGGCTGTTACGGACGATGCGATTAAATAAACATTGCTTTTGTTCCAGTACTAGCGATATTTAAAGCTACATGACGTTTTGTTTAGCTTATGTTTATGCAAAGAAATCGTATGTCTGTACATAGACGACTCGTTTCGAATTGTGCGCGGAGCTTAAGGTAGGCCTTCCTCACTCGTCTATTGTCAACGTCGTGCAAGGTTTAAATGCTTGTTGTTTCATTTAACTCAATTGGATTTTTTATTTGATGCAAAAGTAATACTTAAAAAAAAGAGATAACACCTGAAAACTCTTACACAAATTTATGTTTTGATTTCTATAGAAGTTTAGATAATATCCACAAGATATCTGTGTATCCAAAATATGTAAAAAAATATGAATAATAACATAATAATCACCTAAGAGCGGTTGTATGAAAATTTACGTCGGGTTGGCCGCTCTTAATATTATAGGTAGTGCTTTCTGATTTGAAAGAGATAGTTCCCGAGTTTTGTTTGAAACTTGTTTCAGGATTTTGATCGAAATGTGAGTCAGTGTTTTTAGAGTTGCATTATTTTTCTGTCGAAGTTTGATTATGGTCCCAAGAATTTTATCACAAAAGAAATTTATAAATAATTATTCTTTCGATTTCTGATATTAGTTTTGTTTGCTGCACAGGAAACAAGTAATATTATATATTAGTTACCCGCCCCAGCTTTGCGCGGGTGCAATGGTGATATTACCCAGCCAGGCCCATTACTTTGTGTAATTTATTTCATCACCACTGCTCTCAAAACGGTGAAGGAAAACATCGTGAGGAAACCGGCATGTCCTAGAACCAAAAATTCGAAGACATGTGACATCCACCAACACGCACTGGGCCCGCGTGGTGGATTACGGCCCATTCCCCTCTCTTAGAGAGGAGGCCTGTGTCCCTGCAGTGGGAACATTAAAAAGGCTGATGATGATGATGATGATGAATGGTGATATTAAATATATTATGCGTGTATTATACATATAAACCTTCCTCTTGAATTACTCTATCTATTACATAGTGACAGGAAGGGATTTTTGTTTTATACTATGTAATGATAAACAATAATCTAAATTCATATTTAAATCATTATCATTTCATCTGAAAGACGTACCCTACCAATGATAGGCCTTTCCCAAGCGTGGTCACAACAAACGGCCCTTTACGACTCGCATCTACGGCATTTATTCTTTTAGAAGCAAATATAATATACAATGGTCAATTTTATTTATCCGTTGCTATGTCAGTGAATAACTAAAATTAACATCAAACTACTTGTGAAATTATGGTAAAGTGACAATAATATAATATTTATTTGATAGCTAACTATTTATTAAACAACGCGTTTTGGCAAAATTTAACAATTAGGTTGACAATACTACAGGTCAAAAACCACGGTCAAAGCATTCTTTACAGATATATATGCATAAAAGGGTTGAAAAACTAATAAGCCACTCATTAGCTGGCTTTTTTATGGTACCGCCCCGGTGTAACGCTTTTGCATCAACCCTCGGCCCCAGGAGGCTTCGACCCTGTCCTCTGTACAGTTTGCTGACAACGCCTTGGCGAGCGAGGTACCCATTGCTCGCCGTCCGTAAGCCCGGTTAGCTGGTAGCTTAGAAAAGTAACTGCAAACTACTAATTACTAACAGTCAATTTAATATTTCATTAAACTTATTGCAAGACTCATTTCTACTAAAATATACTTCCTGAAACTCTTAATCGGAGAACAACCTCAACAATTTCATAAAGTAATTTTGATAAAGCTAAAAAGTGTTGAACAAAAACGCTTCAATCCGGGCAAGTCCGAGTCAACAAGATAGCCCGGTTTATTCCAGTTGTTTTACTAACTTTTAATTCATGAAAATGAGACTCGAATAAGTTAATGTAATTGCAACGCAAAAACAAAAGCTTTCTGGGGTTTATTACACAATTTCTTTGCCCTTTTATACTTGTAGTAGTTAAAAGTATTGAAAAGTTGAAAGAAAATCTTTTGTCTTGGTATGGTCATGTGAAGAGGAGATATGAAAAGCATGTTACAAAAAGAGTTCTGAGTTTACACGTAGATGGATGGAATGGAAGAGGGAGGCCGAAGAAAAGATGGATGGATTGTGTGGGGAGGGATATGAACGAAAAGGGAGTTAGTGATTGTGTGACGGGTGACAGGACAAAGTGGAAGAACAAAATATGTTGCACCGATTCCAAGTAATATGGGATAAGGGTAGTATGATGATGACTCATAGTAGTTAGGTCCTTCAAAAAATTGTGGAGGTCATCTAGAATCAAAGGTTAAGCATCGCTAGGCGAGGTCAGTATGTGGATAGGTGACCGACCTTAACACGTTCAGTATTGAACGAGTTCTAATACGTCTCATATGTGTTTTTCTTGCAGTCCTGCTAAGAAATACAGTCTTCTTTGCCGTATGAAGGCCGTAGCTTCAATTTGATTTAGTTTAGAAAAGATATGAAAGAAAGCTAAGATGCCCTATTAAAATCGAATGCAATGGTGTATTTACTCGTACTTTAATACGGGGTCACTGTGATATCGCACCATACTTATCCAAATGAAGCTTTTAGTATCTTAAACATTACGGGGTCTAATAAGCCCCCTACCGTAATAATGATTCATCCGCGCCTCAGAAAGCATATTAAGGCCTTGTAGGAACAAGGCCTTAATGTAAAAAAATAAAGTTTAAAAACTAACACCCGACTACTTAAAAACACGCTCTAAAAAGTACGAAACAAGAAAACACTCTCCAATGAAATTACTTAGTATGTACAAACTATTAAATATTTACCGTTATTAAATAAACTAACTTACACATATTATTATATTTTAATATATTTTCAATTTATAATATTGATAGAGAAATGTTTTAAGGATAAAGCCGTGGTCGTATGCCATAAGAATAATTAATTAAAAAAAGTGGTAATAATTATTAAGGTAAATAAAAGATCATGTAGTAGGTAAATAAACTAAATTTTAACCATAAGATGGTTTCATAAAAATACATAACATATTGTGGTTTTATGAAACCGTCATATGTACTCGTAGATCATGTAAAACTCGTGTTAATTTTTCACAAGGGACCCGAATTTCGAGCAACCGAGTATAAAATCTGTAAAAAATAAATAATTAAACAATCCACTCCCACCATTGATTGGACAGCTTAACGTAAACCAATCCAACTGTCAATTGTTAAAACTTACACAATACAGTCTTCACATTTCCAACAAAAAAGATTACACCTATATGCATTTCTATATATATTATCTTATGTACAAGCTTACGCAGCGTAATCCGTATTACCAGATTGACTTGTACAAACTCCGTCTCAAACATTGTAAAGAAGATCGGTTTTCAACTTAGTGTAAATAGTCCTTGAATAACGTATGAGTGAAACCCAGTTCGTTTGAACGTAGAATTCACAACTTACTAGAGAAGCCTGCTGGGAATTACATAAGTTTAAGTGGAGTATACGATATGCCCTTGGAGAACAAGATAGCTAACTCGATATGCCCTTGGAGAACAAGGGCATAGCGAGATAGACTGAGGAGTAACGTATTGGATCAACTCAGATTGGGTAATGGTGACTGGAATAACTTGTATCACTGGTCACCTCCTTCACTAACGATCTCCTTAGATGGGGGTTCTCTTACGGTTCTGATCTTCAGGTTTTGTGCGGCGTCTCTTCGCAGACTATATCCCACCTTCAATCTTGAATCGTACCCTATTACCTGTTCACGTAGAGACCTAAAGATAGCATCGGTGGACAGCATTCCAGATAGGGAAGAAATTTCATTGGTTATACTATAGACACGCTAAGAAAAATAAGAAGACTACAGCGATCGCATCAAATTACCTCATGCTTGAGACCATAATCTGAGCTAAAAGCTGGTGGGTGGGAGAGATTGTCACCACCAATTCTTGCAAACAATTCTCAAACAAACTTAAGTTAGCGGACCCCGGGCACCGAGGTGAAAGCCAAGGGTAGCAACCGGGACTGGCGCTTGGTTGATGATGATGAATTCTCAAACACTTGTATACTTTACTTGTATCATACTGACGTATCATTGAAAATACTTCTGCCTAATCACCGCTAAGTCCATTTTTCTTTGAACTCGAAAAGAAAACTTCAAAAAAATCAAATAAGTCTGCTAGTAGCCTCTCCTGCTTTGAAAGTATAATATTTTGTTTGGCGCCGCGCCGCAGCATTCAAGCGAAAATTAAGTGATCCGATGACCGCGATAATCCACTTTTATCACAATATTCTGCGTTCTGAACTCCATAAACCAGAAAAAAAATAATTAAAGATTTAGTAGAATGGAATAGAATAAACTTTACTGCACACCGAAAAAGTAACACAACGTATACATGACGGTAATATCGCTGAGTGGCTTATTAGCTTCAACATTTTTAAACCTAACAAGTTTATAATAAAAGATAGCTAATATACTAAATAAATTCACCGACGACTATCAAAGAATTTCAATCCAGAAATAAAATCGAGCTGGGAATAGTCTTCGATATAATAAGTAGGTCAATACTACTCAAAGTTCTTAAGGGGTAGGTCAATCAAGCTCGACTTTTAATTTAAATCTCTAGTAGTCTACAATTGTTAAGAGGCAGCACTGTCGGAAAAACATTGGCGAGTCAATCTGCATAAAAAATGAAGAGACAGCCCTTAAGTTTGCTACCCGAATTTGAGGGGTTAATCCGCTTCGCCGGCAAATTTTATAAAATTCTTTAAAGTTTTATAACACTATGAAAACCTTTTTCCCTAGATACTGATGTTAGGAAAAAAAGCTGGCTTGTCAAGAAAAAATTAGTTGTTCAGAAAACTTATCAATGGCAAGCATTATCATTTCAGACGAAAGACGTCCACAGTTGGACAAAGGCCTTCCCCAAGTGTCGCTACAATGATAAGTTTTGTGCGTCTCGTATCTATTACACTTTATGCAACTCTCATTACGTAAGTCATCTGTTCCCCTTGTAGGAGGCGTTCCAACGATTCATCTTTAGATAGGTACGCGGGCACCGCTTTAGCCATCATCGGTTCTGTGTGATAGGTATGTGCCCTCTCTGTGCTCACTCCTCTCAAGTTTGGTAATTTTCTGGCTACACCGATAACCATGATCCTCCTGCCGATATCTTTTTCGATTCGCTTTTTCGTGCTTTAAAACGTCCAATCATCATCATCGTGAAACGACTATATCATGGGATAGAAAAAAAAAACTTATAAGTGAAACTGCGAGCATGAGCTTGTATTTCAATCTACTTGAGCCTAAAAGGCCTGTCTTTAAAAATTGTAACATCATTTAAGCTGTTAAAAGGTAAACCATTGGAATTTGACTAAAAAAACAAATTCCGCTAGGTCTCCCAGGAATTCAACACTCAGTTCTGTCACTCGAAAATAGTATTAAAGTATATTTTTGTGTTTAATCTCTTTTCGTAAAAAAAGATAAAAGTTTTTTGTGACACACTTTGTGTTTGTTCGCTCCATTTACCTACTGATTTGATTTATTTGAAGACATGATCTCAGAAGTTGAAACTTTTTTCTATATTACTTACTTAGAGAACTTTTAAAATAATGGAAGTCAAGATAAATAAACAAAGTTGACTTTATATAAAGTTAAAGAACATCGGAGACTGCGATTTATTTCATTATAGAATTTTATTAGTAATCTATCGACTTTGATGACCTCTTTGACCGTCTGGTTACAATAAAACTGACCTCTCACAATCCGCGATACTCTCAAAAATCCGCTAAAAATAGTCTTATATTTTTATGCTCCGCACGGTTTATGCTTAATCAGTATTAAATTAAGAGTAAAGTATTTAGTTTCTGATAAAAAATAAGGTCGCTATGATTTCATTAGAATGTTGATGTAACTTATTCTAATGTTTTGGCAGTATTCAGGTGGGTAGTTAAACAAATACTACAAAAAAAAACTTGAGACTATAACTAGTTTTGTTTTAAGCAGTCTAACGACTGCTTTAATAAAAATGAGAAAGTTGTTTATCAACTAGTAGGGTTCAACTACCAGGGTTCTGGGACTAAGGCAAGGAAGGAACGGGGTAGATTGTATAGTCAATAAGAGACACTGCTTCCCGATCCACCCAACGGTGGGATTCGTCATTCAATGTTTTTTACCTATTATAAAAAAAAACTATGTGGTTCGAAGCTTACTGAAGCTATCGGTTATGGAAAATGAACCCCGGTACTCTAAAAAGGATGGCAAAAGAAGGAACAAAGGGGGTAAAACCCAGTCAAAAAAAGCCTGACACGCCGTCCCGCTCTCGCCAAAAATAAAGTCTTGATTAAAAACTCATTTAAAACGGCGCCATGCGAACTGCATAATATATTGGTTCAAAGGCAATTGGAATCTACGACCGTAAGGTAGATATCGGAAAATAGTCTAAGACGAGGTTTAAGATGCAGTTTCCCAAGAATTTTATGCAAAATTGCCGTTTTATAAACAATTGCCCAGTTTTCAATGCATCGTTTTCTGCGATGTAACCACCATAAAGGGAATTTTGAATTTGTAATTTCTTTCATAACTGTCTTTAGGACTACAATTTTATTTTAGTGGTATAGTAATGTATTTGAGCTGCAGAATTTTAGCAGGATTGAACAGGAGTAAGAAAATACTATTTTTAAAGATAGAAAAGAAGTGAAAGTACGTTAAAAGTACGACTTAATACGTACACTTACTTCTCATACTTAATTCGTCTTCTTCTTTACTTTCTTCTCACTTATTTTTTTGTAAAATAAAGTGTAATTATTTTACTTACTTCTGTTTACAAGTTCCATCATCTCTGGAGCTTCAACTTCATTTAGGGCAATAAAAATATTTTTTGGGTTCTTAAAAAAAAAAACTCTGCTAGTAGCTTCTCCTACCTGAAAGTAAAATATCATATTTCAATAAATAATCAGACAATCTCTTGTGCTATATTTTATCATACATCATACATGCTTCCACACATACATACGTACATATATGCATAACTTCGCATTTTGTGATTAAAGAACTTTTTGTTTATCTCTGTGTGGTTCCATTGTTTTGCGAAAGTACGTATTGGATTTTGATGAGTATTTACTATGTTTTCCATTTTAAATTATTTTTTTTTGTACAGCTATTAATAAAAATAATGTAAATCTCAAGAAGCCAAAAAGTGGCGAAGTTTCATCGCAAAAACTATGAGGTTATTTTTAACTGGCTTGTTGGTCTAGTAGTTAGTGGCTAACATATTTCGTCCTCTTCAACTATCTGTCCTATACGCAATACGCTTTGCTCGCTACCACTTAAGATTAGCAATTCTTCGGGTTATTTAAGTCTGAATAATAATAATTATAAAACAACCGGTAGCTTGGACCCCGTTTCGGTGCCGGTGGGCTATAATTTATATATATAAATGTGTGTTTTGTATTTGTTTTTTAAATGGAATTATAAAGTAAGAAATCGACATCACAAAGACGCAAAAGAAATTTATGCCGAGTTGCCGATATACTTATGCTTGACGGGCTCTGCCAAATTAAAGTTTCAATAAGGAACCTTGAGCCAAAGAATAAGTACACAAACTATTGAGTTCGAATTGGCCACTGTACGATCACGACTTTAATATTTCTACTACCGCTATTGCGGAACATAGCTCCAAGCAAGCATCATATTGGAAACGCCCGGAATTTTTTAATTCACTGCACATTAAATTCTAAAAGTTTCAATAATCTGTGTTTACATTTTAGGTTAACTTTGAAAGGTATTTCTCGGTAATTCTTGCATGTTCCTGGCGTAATGCCAGGATCTCTTTTCGACTCAGATTTAGAGTGCCTTCTACTAAAGCGGAGACGAGCGGAACGTAAAGGATACGATATAAAATCGTACAGCATTTCACGTTTTCAAGTCTTATATTTTACCCTCAGAAACCGAAAAGTGGCACCTCGAAAACAAATATCCTGATTTTATTGCATTGGAAAACTTGAAAAATTCCGGAATAGGCTGCATCGTTAGAATATCCCTATCTTTTTACTGTTGATAGGTTCGCGCTTAGCCGCTATCTCACCTGCCAGGATGAAGCGCGCTTACCTAGTTTTTAAACTTCAAAAACGTTGCATCCGAGTAATAAACAAGGCGTGGTTTTTAGACAGTTACAACTGTCTAAAAACCAGCTTTTATTTAAAAAACATAAAATTCTTCCACTGCCATGTATGTATATAAAAGATATCTGCATTTTTACAAAGAAGCAATGCATGTTGCTTTAAGCTACGTAGTGAGATTATGCCAAGGCAAAAAAGGGCTAAATTTTATAATCTACTGTATCAACCACCCGCTTATAAAGATATTTATAAGAAAAATGTGTGTAATATGTGCATATTGATTTATAATAACATCCCGAATGAATTGAAATTGTTACAGGGGAATGTATTTAAGACAAAATTGACAGAATGGCTACAACAGAACTGTTTTTATAGTATTAAGGAATTTATGGAATATAGAAATCAAAGTTAATAATTTAATTAGTAAATGAATGTTGACGATAAATTGTCATCATCATCATCTCAGCGCCAGTCCCGGTTGCTTCGCTCGGTCTTTCGCGTCCCTTGCCGTAAGCCCACCGGCACGCATATCGTCTCTTACGACGTCGATCCAACGCCTCTTAGGCCTTCCTCGTTCTCCGGGTCCCGGCGGAGGTGGCATGGCGAGGCATCTGTTACCCACGTAGTCAGCCGGTTTTCGTAATACGTGGCCATACCAGCGTAGGCGAGCCTCCTGCAGTTTATCCGCTATGTCACGGACCTGAAGGCTGCCCCGGATGCGGGAGTTTTTAATGCGGTCTTTCCGCGACACTCCAGACATCCAGCGCAGCATATTCATTTCCGTGACACGCAGGCTCTGCTTGTGCCGCTCAAGTACAGGCCACGCTTCACTGCCATACAAAAGGACAGGCCTAATGATGGTCTTATAGACCTGTCCTTTGAGCCTAACCGGCATTTTGGGGTCACAGATAACCCCCGCCACCTCACACCATTTTGCCCAGGCCGCCGAGATACGTGACTCGACGTCGCAATCGACGTCCCCGGACTCGTGGAGCACCGATCCCAAGTACCTGACCTGTTCCGTGCGCTCGACTGTGTCTTCGTCAATACGAACAGGAGCAGCGTTTGTTGTGTTACAGGCCAAGTACTCGGTCTTCGCCGCATTAATTTTCAGACCGCCGTTTTCCAGCGATTCCTTCCACGCTGTCACACGTCGAACCAAGCGCCCACCGTCCGAGTCCGCCAGCGCGATGTCGTCTGCATACATGAGCAGCCATGGCGGCTGCTCGTGTAAGTCCCTGATGTTGGAGGACAGGACGTCCAGCACCACACTGAACAGAAACGGACTAAGGACAGAACCCTGGTGAACTCCGACGGTGATGGGGAAGGGTTTCGTATCGCCAACAGCGGTCCGAACCACCGAACCGGAGTCTTGGTACATATCTCGGATGATGTCTTCTGCATGTCAAGGAACAAGAGGTGCAGAGGCGTATTCTTTGATCTGTATCCCTCCATGGTAACCCTTAGGGCAAAGATGGGATCCATGGCGCCATGGCCTGGTCGAAACCCATATTGACATCCCGAGACGGTGCCCTCCTGTCGGATCCGAGAGTCAATCACCCGCTCGAAGAGCTTCATGGTGTGGGACATAACCTTAATCCCCCGGTAGTCGCCACACTCCTGCACTGATCCCTTGCCTTTGAAGACTGGAGTGATAATACTCAGTCTCCATTGACTCGGGATCTTTCCGGTGAGGATCATGCGGTTAAATAGGTGGGTTAAGATGCCCACACCACGAGGACCCATCGCCTTCCAGGCTTCAATGGGGACTCCATCGGCACCGACAGCTTTCCGGTTCTTCATGCGGCGAAGAGCCACATGCACTTCTTCAGGCGTAACCAGGGGCACAAGTCCCTGATTTGGAGGGAGAACCGGAGACAGCACCTCTTTGTGCTGCTTGTTCAGCAGCTCGTGGAAGTACGAGCGCCATCTCTCCTTCACCGCGAGGTCCTCGCATAACAGATTGCCGTCAGGGTCTCTTACACAGCGGCACTTAGTGATATCCAGTGTCGATTTGACCCTGGAACGTGCCAACTTACAAATGAGCTTCTGCCCCTCAGACGATTCCAACTTATCATAAAGTGGATGTAAGTGATCTCGTCTGGCTCTGGCTACGGCCCTCTTGGCGGCACGTTTTGCAGCTCGGTATGCGTCGCGGTCTTCGGGAGATTTGGAAGCTTGCCACGTTTTGAAGAGAGCTTTCTTTTCTCTGATCTCCCTCTGGACTGTGTCATCCCACCACCAAGTTTCCTTGTCACACTTGCGGCCGCCCCTGGACAAGCCGAGCACCGACTTTGCTGCCTCGGTGATGGCAGCCTGAATCCTGTCCCAGTGGCT
The DNA here is from genome assembly GCA_029852875.1 of Mythimna loreyi. Taxonomy (NCBI): domain Eukaryota; kingdom Metazoa; phylum Arthropoda; class Insecta; order Lepidoptera; family Noctuidae; genus Mythimna; species Mythimna loreyi. Next base: position 14,856,376 of record CM056785.1, on the reverse strand, counting down.
TTGCACAGGTTCGCCATCGGTACCATCGCACTTATCGCCGATGGCCGACGCGAACGACTGGGACGTGGCTGCATCCAGTCGCCACCACCGTATTCGGCGTTGTTGGCGCTCATCAAACTTGACCCTAGGTTTGACGCGCAAGTCCATGACAAGGAGACGGTGTTGTGCAGTGAGACTCTCGCCGGGTATGACCTTGCAGTTGGCCACCCTACTGATAAGGTGCCTCCGTGTGAGTAAGAAATCGATTTGGGTAGCGTACCTCCCGCTCCTGTAGGTAATCAGGTGTTCGGATTTCTTTTTGAAATACGTGTTCACGATGGCAAGGCCGGCAGCCGCACACGTTTGGAGGATATTCTCCCCTTCAGCGTTACGGCTACCGTATCCAAAGCCACCGTGAACATGCTCAAACTCCTTGCACCTGTCACCCACATGACCGTTCAGATCACCACCCAAAACGATTCCCTGTGACAGCGGGATGCCACGAAGCACCCCACCGAGTTGATCCCAGAACGCAGCCTTTTCAGCGTCGCTGCAACCGACCTGAGGCGCGTAGGCACTTATCAAGTGGGTTATAACCCCGTCGATAAGCACACCTACGACCATAAGCCGGTCGCTGTAGCGTTTCACCTCCAGGACTGCGTCTTGAAACTCCTCGGAGAGTACAACGGCCACCCCGTTCTCCCCACCGGCTGCACCCGTGTAGATTAATTTGTAGCCATTCCCGATGAGCCGGGACCTGCGGCCTTTCCACCGAGTCTCCTGCAGGAATGCCACGGCCACCCTTCGCCTAAAAAGTACATCGGCTAACTCTCTCGCGCGTCCGGTCAGCGTGCCAATGTTCAGGCTGGTGAAGCGGAGTTTACGGGTTGGGGCTCGCGTCTTTAGCCGTGTTCGCCCGAGACACGGTAGCCCTCGCCCACTTGCCACAGGAGTCGGGCGAATCTCCTGCGCGCCGTTTTGCGGCGGCGCCCTATCCGTGGCAAATATCTTTTCTGACCTATCCATTGATTTTGGCTTTTTTGGCCTTTACGGGAGCGACTGCCGTCCGACCTCCCAACTCTAAGAGTGAAAGCCAGCGCCAGAGCCTCATCTGCTGATCGGCAGGTGCCCCAACTTGCAGGGGAGGTTGACTTGGGCCCCGAAGATCGAAATGGGGCCCCATATGCACCCCGTTGACGATAAATTGTATCTAATAATAATTATATTAATCGAATTTATAAAACTTTACATTATAAATAATTATAATTGATTGCATGGATAATGACATATTGTTACCAGTAGTAATAATAATTGTAGTAGTTAGTGTAATAACCTTGTGCCATGGAAACTTCCTACTTACAGGTGTTGGTTCTGCGCCTGATCTCTCTGCGATAGAGTTAGGTTGCCGTCCCATTGTACTATGACAGTAGAGGTACAGAAAATGGATCTGCGTTTGCGCATATTGAAGCTTTATGCACTATAATATCCAACGCACTTCATTAATTACCGTTTCCCACTATGATTCAAATTCTTTCCTACTTAATTATTTAAAAAAAGAAAAGAAAATTTTTTATACTAAAATTAAAAAAGAAACAATATTATAAAAACAAAAAGACCAAAAGTTTTCTATCTCTGCATACGCTGCGATATTTTAAACAAAAGGCAAAATAATGCAGCTTTGGTATCGCCTTTTTTACTGTCTTTTTTTTTAGAGGTACAACAAAGTGTAACGTCCCACAAATATCTAGGAGTGGGAAGGAGTTTCCGGCCTGAAGTGTGTTGTATCCTGGTTCAGGCAACTGCCCAATAGTTGACATGCGACATAAATGTCGCTATATTATTTTCTCACTCAGATATGTTACCTACATATCATATACATACATATGGGTGAAAAGTTATTGGTCAAAACATTCTGTTGGTTAAGCATTCACTGACGAAGAATTATGTTGGCGAAACGTTCGTGGATGAAAAGTCCTTTGGACGAAAAGATAAGGGGTCAAAAATACTGTTGACCAATGGTTCATGGGCCAATCGACTGTTGGTAAATCGTTTCAGTTTTCATGTGGATGGATGGTCAGGGAGAGGAAGACCAAAGAAAAGATAGATGGATTGTTTGAGAAGTGATATGAAAGAAAGAGGAGTTAGTAATAGCGTGACGGGTGACAGGACAAAATGGAAGACAAAAACGTATTGCATCGACCTCAAATAAAACGAAACAAGGACCGAAAAATGATTGAATACATAGTATATTCAGAGGTTACATTTTAAAATCATAAAAACCAGCAAAAAATAATGTTAACCCCTTTCAAAATAACTTTAAAATTTCCGTTGCTTTTAAAACTGACCTTATTTTCGACATTATTTACAAAGGATTTAAACTGTCTTTCTGACACCGGCCTTTCCAACGCAGACATTATTTTTTTGTGTTGTATTTCAAACATGACAATTAAATAAAAATACGAAGCTTAAAAACACCGCTATATAAAAATTTCCCAAATCTTTTCAGCGATTTCTTAAGCGACAAGATAAAATAAATAAGGTGTATTATTACAACAGCTTGAATTTTCTTTGTTTTCCGAATACGATCGCCAAATCATAATAAAGCTTTGTTATGTTTTATTTTGCGAGCATTTCATTTGTTTTGTTGAAATCATTGTACGTTTAAAGAACAGAAATTGTCCATATCTATGTATATTGTACTACTGGGAAACATAATTAGTTAAGGCAAATATTTTGTTCTGTCTTTGTTCAACCATCTACCTGCAGAAATTAAAAGTGCTTCTATTACAAAATTATCGTTTAAATATTAAACAAAAAAAAAAATCTTCTAAATAATAACAATCTTATCATTTTCAAAAACTGACTCTATCTCCAGCTCCACTATTATCCATCCATTATTATTCATTATCTAAAATATGAATGTATTTAGAAATATATTAGTATGTTTATCAGTCGTCTAGTACTCATAATATAAGCTCTCGTCACGTCACAACCTCAGGTTCAGTTGAAAATCAGCGTCAGGCAGTTGTTGTCTGGCATACATGCTGAACTGAACCTTTTTTGGCGCAGCTGTGAGGCACACAATAACTAACTATTTTCAAATTTGTATGTGTGTGGCAAAATAAATTTACTTTCTTTCTTTCTTTCTCTGCTTAGCTTGAGACTAGACGGCGTTGTGTGGTAGCTGTCAAATAGTACTATACTATACTATACTATACTATACTATACTATACTATACTATACTATACTATACTACCCGAGGACCGGAGATTTCAATGGATGAATTTAACCCACCAAAAAAGGTCATCAGTTTATCTTGTAGGACTACTATGATAACGTCACACATGACAAAATTGTAGTTGGAAAACCAACAGAATGACTAGATGTAAATCTTGTTATTCTGTTACACCAACTATTTTTGACGGTAGACTGAATATTTGGTGTTGACATCACAAGAGGCGTTGTCACCGAAAAGCTTTCCGAGATAAATACAGAACCGGAGATCCGCGATCGCAATGACAGAACTTGGATGTATCAAAATAAATATTTACATATACGTATATTGTGCTCCAGGATCGGGCTCAATATTTGCTATTCCTAGCCTTTCTCTGTGACACACGTAATATACTCGCTATCCCGACAAATATTTACCCAGACATAAAAATACTCAGATATAGTTTCATATTAGTAGATAAATACATGTCATGTACAAAACAGCAAGAATCTAGGTTCTTTCGGATTTTGAGTGACAAGTAATAATTAGGTATAGTCCGGGAGGTACAGTTGCAAATGAAAAAGAAGATGATTTTTTTTTAGCTCAGTATGATTTATGGAAAAAGTTTCAGCCAACGTACTATGATTTGTTTTCTTTTCACCACTTCCATAGCCTTCCAATTCTACGCTCACCGCGGGTGCATCAGGTGACTCTTGATTCATTTATCAGTCATTCGAGATCTTTTGAATAAGATGGCAAACGATCGGCGTAAAAACACTACCTAAAATGCAACGGTACCTCCCGAACTACTAGATACTGGGGAAAGAAAAGTAGGTTGTATTTTTATTTTATTTAACTATGTAAAGTTTAATTTAAAATTTAAATAGCTGTATTTACATGTATATTAAAAATTAATCTAGTTATTTAAAACACTGGCATTTACTAATAAAATATAATAATAATAATATATCCTCTCCTCGACCGAAACCTACAAGTATTTGGGTATGTCGGAAGCTTTAGGCATTAACACCACTGACATGAGGCAAACGTTGAAGGAGCGTTTCTTTGGCCGCCTGAAGAAGGTTTTAAGCAGTCTTCTGTCAGGCGGAAATAAGGTGCGCGCCTTCAACGGTTGGGTCATGCCGGTTTTAATGTACTCTTTCGGCATACTCAAATGGACTCAGACCGAGTTAGACGCTCTGGATAGGCGGGTCCGTACATTGCTGACCGCAAATCGGATGCATCACCCACGATCATCGGTGATGAGACTGTACATCCCGCGGAAGTGTGGAGGTCGAGGCTTTTTGAACGCAAAGACTCTACACAACCGCGAGGTGTGCAGCCTCAGAGAATATTTTCTCAAAACCGACGTGGGTATGCACCGCGATGTGGTCGCAGTGGACAAGGGACTCACCCCGTTGTCCATGGCTAAGGAGGACTGGCGCAAACCTGTGGTACTTACTACTGATGACCGCAAGGAAGTATGGAAAGGCAAGGAGCTCCACGGGCGCTTTTATCGGGCTCTACATGACCCAGATGTAGATTTTTCAGCGTCCGTGGCCTGGCTACGTTTCAGCGACCTCTTCGGGGAAACTGAAGGTTTTGTTTGTGCGATTATGGACGAAGTTATCTTAACGAATAACTATCGGAGACATATAATGAAGGACGGGACGGTGGACGTGTGTCGGGCATGCCATCGTCCGGGTGAGTCTATCAGACATATTATCTCTGGTTGTTCTCGTTTAGCTAACGGCGAGTACTTGCACAGGCATAACCAAGTAGCCAGGATTATTCATCAGCAACTTGCTTTGAAGTACAACCTGGTGGATTCTGAGGTACCGTACTACAGGTATGTGCCCGACCCAGTTCTCGAAAATGACCATGCGTTGTACTGGGATCGGTCTATCATCACTGACCGGACTATTGTAGCCAATAAGCCGGATATAGTGGTGATAGACCGATTAGCGCGCCGCGCAATGATAGTCGATGTCACCATCCCACATGATGAAAACCTCGTGAAAGCTGAGAAAGAGAAACAATATCTCGACTTAGCACACGAGGTTGTCGACATGTGGGATGTAGACTCGGCTGTCATTGTGCCGATAGTTGTGACCGCCAATGGCCTTATAGCCAAAAGCTTCGACGACCATCTGTCGAAGCTGTCGTTGCGCGGTTGGATCAAGGGCCTGATACAGAAGGCAGTACTCCTCGACACGGCTCGTATTGTGAGGTTCCTGTCTCTGGAGCCCTAACCACCGGTAGCTTGGACCCTGCTCCCGACACCGGCGGACGACTATTTTTTATATTTTTAAATGTTTTTTTTTTATGTGTTTTTATAAAAAAAAATATTTAGAAATGTAAATAATATGTTTAAAAAAATAAATAAAGGGAATAATAATAATGTTTTATTAGCATAAATATAAATTTGACACAAATAAAGTACATAAAAAAAAAATGTCATACAGATAGTCAATTTTTAATTTGAACCCTGACTCCTAAACTAGGAAGATCCTGTATCTTAGGAGGCAGTGTCTTCGCATACATAATGGACAAGTAAATTATGAACGTAAAGAGCGTAACAGGTTCATATAGTTGCATTACAGTTTAAAATGCATACTAACAAGGTAAGAAAAAAAAAAATATAGAAGTAATTGTGATATATATATATATATATATATATATATATATGTCGGAAACGGCTTCGATTTTTTGACAACAAGACAAGGCACGCCATCTAGTGGCAACTAGAAGAACTAAATAAAGATGGCGCGCTTGACGGAGTCAGTGACGTTTCCGCTTTGCTGCGAGCTTGAGGAGGAGGGAACCCGCCCTGGGAGCGGACACACTCTTAGCCAAGCCGTCGCAGAGTCAAGACGTTCCGAAACTGTCCGTTTTGTTGTAAAGTGATAACAGTGCACTGTACCGAAATGTATTGAGAAGTAAACCGATTCAACTCCTACCCGTTGTTATTCATTGCACGATACCCACATAGACCCACATGAGATCTGATAGACCAGAGCTCGAACACCATCCTGGACACGAGCCGACATCAGAATTGGGATTCAATCGTGCAAATGAATCGAAAAGCTATGTGAGCAATAATTACGCAACACTGAAGAAATTGGCGAGAACAAAGACAGTTGGCGGTTATTATTCAAAATTCGAAAATGAAGACTCGGATCGAAGCATGGACTTGAATGGTTTGATTAGGTTTTTACTGGGGTTTTCCCTAATCCTGAGCAACGAATGTTGGACCATGGTGACGTTGTGCCCCCAGAGCGCAAACTACAACGTTCTACCCAGATTGTGAATCTACCCAAATTCGACCCGGAGAGACGAGAGCAAATCAGAAATCACTACGAGAAAATTGAACATAGGCAAGCTGAAAACAAGAATATCCAGGCCTCAAGACCCCCGGCAAAAAGGTAGCAAGATTGGTCTGGATTGGTTTTGGAGAGCTGACCCCTGAGAGAAGCGGCGCGGTGGTGTCGGTGCCGTTGTGACAGCGAGCGATGATGAGTTGACGTCGTGGTCGCCGATCTTTCATCAGAAAAAGGTCAGGTATTCTCATTCCACTTTTATTCTAAAGTTGAGTTCTCATTCGTCAAAGATTTTTTTATGGTGGGTGAAAATCATCCAATGACGAAACCCGCTCTTGGTCGGAGCGGAAGATTGTGTAGGTTGTCAGTAAATTTTGGGGTAGATTTAAAGTAAAAGGTTACATTGACAAGTGTAGGTGACATATGATGGTACTCGGTACAGATTATTACTTGAGTGTGGTTGAAATTGATAATAGGGGCTAAATCGCGATTTTATTACGTGAACCAACATCTATTTGCGAAATTAAATCTTAGGCCGTGAAATGTTGTTGCAAAGATTCAGTTGAATTAGTGACCGTGTCGCAGTTTTTGAAAATTGCTTAGGTCCTTGGCGTAAATAATTGTAATTACAAAGTACCCTCAGTAAATCCGAGAATTACCGTTTCGATTTTTTTGTGACGGTGACAGTTCTCCGAAATAATGTTGACGTTGTTGACACCGACGTGACCTAGATTATTTCTTTGTCGTTTCGTTAATAATTGGACTATTTTACTATCGGTATGCTACAAACGCGTGCAACAAAAAGTGATCTTAATCGTTCGACTAGTTTTTGACTGAAAAAAATGACAATAGTAGTTTGGCGCGGATGAATTTAAAATAATTAGTAAGCGGGTAAATGAATTATGGTGCGACCGTCTTCGGAAAATGCCTGACAGCGACAATTTTGACGACAAGGACTCTAATACCGACTCTGACCATGACACCAAACTAATGAGATAAGACCGGCTGACGATGAAAGTGTTAGACCTTAGATGATGAACAAAGATTCAAATGTAGTATGCAAGTGACTCAGATTATGTACATTCCAATGTTGTTTGTGGCTGTGAGCCTGAGTTTTACTTGAGCTCTGTGACCAACGCCAGCATGGCAATGTAAGTAATCGCTAAAGGTGCTAAATGGAGGCAAAATGTGTGTGTTGAGGACGGGTACCGGAGGGAGGTCCCGTTGGATTGCCGGATGGAGGCAATGTGTGTGTTGAGGACGGGTACCGGAGGGAGGTCCCGTTGGATTGCCGGATGGAGGCAATGTGTGTGTAGAGATCGGGTACCGGAGGGAGGTCCCGTTCGATTGCCGACGTTGGGTACCAAACAGAGCATTGCATACTGGATTTGGTCGGAATGTTTCATGAATTGATTTAAATGTCGTGAGAGAATATGCATTACGCAATAAATACCGTGTAGTACCCTATTAAAAGTGTACGAGGAGAGAAAACCAAAATACCCACGAACAAAATAAAAAAAAGACAATAAAAAAAAAACGCGTTTGAAGTAGGAGGTAGGAGAAAATCAGAGCTTATAAAATAGACGTACAATAAAGTAGTTGTGATAATGAGATAATTAAGTTTACAATATGATCGGACATTTGATATGTAGGCGTAGCTTAATAGAAAACAATATCGGGTGGTCTTAGTAGACCGTCAGTACATTAAACCAGGGACGTATTGTAAGAAATCATTAAGTCGTTAGAGACTTGGCGATCCTGGAGGAATGCGCAGGTATGGAAGAGTGACTAGAGGTCACTGGGCTATGAGTAGCCAGAGGTCGTAATGTACAGCTTAATGATTAGTGTTTTGGATTAGTTTGATTAGTTGTGTGTACTGTGAACGTATCACGACAGGTTAAGAAAGAAGCCAGAAAGTCATGTACCAGCCGAAGTACATGGTGATAGCAGTAGTGGTAGCCTATGTTGTGGGGAACACGCAAGTAATCGATGCGCGTTAAGCTTTGACGGAAGTCGGTGACTAGCCTGCCCAATGTGATCCACAGGTGGTGGATGCACATGTGGGCAGGCAATTGTGATTGCAGTTGCCGTGGCGTTAGTGGCTTGCTTGTGGGGGTTCCTAAGGCTTTAAGATGAGAACAATGAACGTTGGTACATGACTGGATGACAATTTCTATTACCCAAAATTTTGATTTGGTTTGTTGAGTAAAGTTTTGTTATCACATTGAGCGATGGACTTCGTGTTGCGGGTTCGATTCCCGCTCGAAGCAGACATTTGTGTGGCCCGTAAATGGTCGCTCATAGTCAAAATGTGAATTGTTAATTTTGTGTGAGTGACACGTAAACTCAAACTCGCGTGTTTGGGAATGCACTCGCGATGCAAGAGTGATTCCTAGTGTTTGTCAGGAGTGACCGAGCTATATGATACTGCGAGATGTGTTTTGTTTCAGAGTAACACAGCGATGGATGACTAGTTGGAACATTTCATCAGTGGACATCTTCCAGCTGAGATGGTGATGACGACTAACACACGAGGACGTGTGTCTTGCAGGATGGCCGTGTCGGAAACGGCTTCGATTTTTTGACAACAAGACAAGGCACGCCATCTAGTGGCAACTAGAAGAACTAAATAAAGATGGCGCGCTTGACGGAGTCAGTGACGTTTCCGCTTTGCTGCGAGCTTGAGGAGGAGGGAACCCGCCCTGGGAGCGGACACACTCTTAGCCAAGCCGTCGCAGAGTCAAGACGTTCCGAAACTGTCCGTTTTGTTGTAAAGTGATAACAGTGCACTGTACCGAAATGTATTGAGAAGTAAACCGATTCAACTCCTACCCGTTGTTATTCATTGCACGATACCCACATGAGATCTGATAGACCAGAGCTCGAACACCATCCTGGACACGAGCCGACATATATATGTTAAAGATGTATTTATTTAGTTATGGCGTATGTATACTATGTATAGATGTGTGTAGTGGGTGTGTATAGAGTGTGAGTGTAGTGTACGTGTAATTTTGTGTGTGGTGTCAAACGTTGCGTGAATTGTGTGAGCAAGAGGTGATTGTGGTGTGAATATTAGAGATTAGCAGATCCAGGCAAGTAGACTTTCAGTAGTCTCGTAGTCTTGGCTTTTTAACCACTCCACAATTTTGAGTTTAGCCTTATAAGCGTTTAATTCTATTATGTTTATTTTTTTATTTATTTTTGTATATAAGTGTGAGCTTAGAACGTAGTGTTGACGCTTAGCAAAAGCGGTCTTGTGTGTTACCGTGAGAATGATAGGCTTATTTTTGCGACGTGTTGGGTCTGGTGGCGGTACCTTAGTGTGTGTTCTCAATACAGATCGTAGCACAAACAGTTGCCTAACGGTAAGTACATTTGCATCTTTATATAATTGTGTAGTGGGATACTTAAAGTTCTTCTTTAACATCACCTTTAGAACAGCTCTTTGTGCCCGTTCCAGCTTGAGAAACTTTGTACGGGCTGCGCCTCCCCACACTGTGATACAATAAGTGATAACAGACTGACAGATGGCAGTATACACCATTCTAATCGTGTTGAAATCAGCAGACGATTTAAGCTGCTTGAATACGTAAATCATTCTTCTAACTCTTGTACTGATTGTTTCCAAGTGAGAGTGCCAGTTGAGACCGCTATCGATAACCACACCCAAATACTTCAGATGATCTACTTCACGAAGAGAAAAGCAAGAACAAGGTGAATAGCTATTACAGGTGTGAGCGTTAATGATGAAACCTGAGGGAGGTTTAGTACTAGGGTGCAATCTGAAAGGGATGTAGTAGGTCTTATCCAGGTTAAGAGTAAGAAGATTTAGCTGCAACCAATTGATGACAGATTTAAGTGACGTTTCGCTTGAAGCTTTTAGTTGATCCCAATCTGATCCGTGAACAATGATTGCAGTGTCATCAGCGTATGAAAATATTTTGGAATTTGAGAGGGGTAAACAGCAGAGCCCGTTGATATAGACCTGGAAAAGGGTCGGGGCAAGAACACTTCCCTGCGGCACGCCGAAGGTAGTGGTTTGCTCCCTACTAACGTGTTCGCCAACTCTAACGCACATTTTACGGTTAGTGAGATAGCTTGCAAAAAAGTCATGAGCTAAGCCACGTATGCCGATGCCCTCCAACTTCGACAAGAGGGTGGGAACAGAAACTGTGTCAAATGCCTTTTTTAAATCCAGGAATAAACCTAGGCAATACTGTTTTTCATCAAGCTTTCTTGTAACAAATTCAGTCAAGTTGAGGATAGCGTCTTCTGCTGAGACTCCTTTTTTGAAACCAAACTGATTTTGTGCAATGAGGTTATTTTTATTAAGGTACTGAGTAAGCCTTGTGTTTATTAATTTTTCGAAAATTTTAGAAATAGACGAGAGGACTGAAATAGGCCTATAATTGTTCATACAGTCTCTGTTCCCATCCTTGTAAATTGGGTGAACCACAGCCTTTTTAAATGCCTCTGGAAAAATTCCAGTAGCAATTGAACGATTGAAAATGTGCTTTATTGCAGGTACGAGAATGTGACGACACTGTTTTAATAAATTTGTTGAGATGCCATCCCAACCGGTAGCCGAATCTCGTCGGAGCTGAGTAATGGCATTATTTATATCCGATTCATCAAATTCAAGTAGAACTAGAGAGTTAAGGGGAACGTAATTATGGGGCTGTGTCCACTCGTTGGGGGGCATTGCAAGACGCGAGGTGATACTAGACGCGAGATCCCTACCTATATCCGCGAAGTACTTACACACACGATCAACGGCTGCTTGAGAATTTGGTTGAATTTTTAATAAGTTTGTTGAAGATGTGGGTGTTTTTTTATAATTTGTAATGTCTTTAATTTTTTTCCAGAGTGTTTTAATGTTTGATTTAGCTTTCTCTAACTCAAACTTTTCGGATTGAGCTTTTAAGTTGCGTAATATAATGTTACAGTGGTTACGATAGCGATTGTAGGTGATTCTTAGGATGTCATTATCAGGTGACCTTCTGGTGTTCATGTGAAGCAAATCACGATGACGAATACAACGCATAAGACCCGGCGTTATCCATGGCTTAATATTTCTGTCTTTTTTGGGGATTGTGACCACATATGTATGTTTTTTTATCAAGCCCTGGATAATTCCGATTAGTTCGTACGCGGCGACATTCGCATCATCCATACTCAAAATATGCGAGAGGTTCATTCCTTCAATTTCCTTAACCAGCTTAGCGTAGTCCACTCGGGATATAGTTTTTTGAGGTTTTTTGGGAGATTTTATGTCTTTGATTTGTAACAAAAGAGGCTTGTGATCCGTAATATGTGATTCCAAAATTAATGTTGTTGCTTGTGTTATTGATTGGAGAATTATATGATCAAGGCAGTTTACTCCACGCGTCGGCATGTTATGAGCAGGCAAAAGGCCATGTAATGCACATAATGTTAAGTAGTCAGTGGCACGGTCATCATTATTAGAGGATTTAATGTCAACGTTAATATCCCCCACGATAGCAATAGTATTAAATATTTTTAGTTGAGAGAGTACAGTATCTAAACTACGTAAAAAACATTGAAATTGTTCTCTCTTACTAAAAGATGGCGAGCGGTATATCGCGACTATTGTTACTTTATTATTAATTTTGCATATGAGACAGTTCGCATTTGTGAAGTCTGGTTCTTCAACAGAGCAGCTTAAAGTTTTTTTAGTAAATATCACGATTCCGTCATTTTGATTTTGTGTATTCGATGTGTAGTGTGAATTATATCCATCCAATATGGGAACATTCATAACTTTACTCAACCAACATTCTGTGAGAACTATGACGTCACATTCAATATTAATAAGAGACAGCAACACCAGAAGTTCACTGAAATTCCTATTAATGCTCCGAATGTTTAAGTGAAGAATTTTTAAGCTAGAATCTGTTATATCAATAAAGTCTGTACACTTTTCCGGAGGACAAACATGCACTTTCGCAATTTCAAGGTTATCTAAGTCATCAGAGACATTATCAATATTATTAGCCATTAATTATAAGTATAGATAGCAAAACAACAATTCAAAATAACCGAGTTTAACTGCGTATACTCTGTAAAATATAATTGTACGTGTTGGTGCCTACATTTACTAACGAAACCAAAACCATAACCCGATACAATCAGTAAAATCAATGAACTAAACATATGTATTAAAAGTAAACAAAACATTGAGTCGCAACTTACTATTATGATGGCTGAGTTACATAACGAGCAGCTATTGAGATTATGTGCAAGAATGAGTGTGGGTGTATGTTGTGGTGTGTTATGTTTGTATTTTTGTGTATAGTGTTTGTTAATTAATGTTGAACTTGTAGTGAAAGGACAGATCAAGATGAATCTATAATATGTTGTGTGTAGAATGTATGAATTAATATATAGAATAAACTTACTTACAGATTTCATTCTGGGTACATTTTGCATAAGTATATAGTCGTACCATAGTGGTATACATTTCAATATGAAAGAATACGAAAGCAATAACAGATACCATATAACTAACACAGACACTATAAGTCACTGAGTTAATAGATTCGTCACTAGGTTGGTAAGGCAGCGCTCTGATTTAATGAGTATCTGCTGGGCTCCTGTTTCTTTACGGAGAAAAATGTTGCCATGTTTTATCCAGCAAAACATGTAGTTTTGATTCTTTGCAAATTCCCTGGCCCTGAAAAATAGTTTTCTCATGCTTGAAGGTAGATGTTCCGCAACATAGATGGGCTGCTGGTTACCAGTAAAACCGATGTTGTGTGTATTCAGTGTATCACCTTTGGGCTGTTTTTTATTGTAGTTGCGCACATTGGTGATCACTTGGTTTTTTGTATGCACAGTCTGGAATTCGGTAATAATAGGTCCAGCTACACCTTTTTTGCCTGGGAGGCGATAAACGTCCCGAATCTCCAGTTTTGACAGGGGCATATTTACAGCCGTACTTACTTTCTCAACAATGGTGGACAGATCGGAGATTGTTTCATTTTCTTTAGTAGGTATGTTCCTGAAAACTACACAAGATGAGCGTGTGGACTGTTGCAGGTCTTGGATTTTATTTTCGAGCTCGTTTATACAGTTTTTATAAGCACGGTTCTCCTTTCTCAAGGTATCGATTTGCTGTCGCATATCCTCAAAATTGGTATTAATGTATTCCATTGATCCTTTAATCTCCAGGTTGACTGTCTGTATTGAAGAGTTTTGGAGTTTAAGGTCTGCAATCTCCGCAACAAGTTTATCCAACATCGATGATTGCTGTGCGTATAGTTTATTAACATGTTCATCGTGTTCCTTTTTCCAGGATTCGAGAAGTGTTCTTAGATCCGAGTCAGAATCGACGGGCTTGCTGTCCGGCGACGGCGGCGCGGGCGGGGACTGTAAACGTCGTTTGTTGTAACGCTTACTGGTGTTTATGCTCGTATTATCACTGCATAAAGTTTGAGGAATGTCCATGTCAGATAACGACTTCGGTACCGTGATTTTTATGTTCGTGGCTTTTGCAGGTGGAGGTGTATGCTGCAGGCTAGACATCACGGGCGTGGTGATTATGTAAGGTGAAACGAAGTAAAACCGCTAGTTGGAATGAAGTTGGTTCTAAAAGGAAATATTTTACGATATTTCGATTTTCGAATAGAATCACTGGTCAAACTCTAATTGAATAACTAAAGTTACTTAAAAAACTTTAATTAGAGTGGAGTTACTATATAATTTTATAATTCAATTCAAAAAGATATAATATGTATAGGCTTATTACAACTTAGCAGCAAATCTGTAAAAACCACTAACAACTCTCACCCATATATTAGCACTTGGCTTAAGAAGCAATATACTTTTAAAGCGCTCATAAAATAGGATAAAATAAACTGTATTGTGAACACCAAAATAGTAACAATTTAAGAAACTTAAATCTATGGATACAATAACGGTCTCCTACTGACAGCGATATATACTAGACAACCTTAGGAAAATATTCCAAGAAATACTGTCTCACATAAACCTTCACTGCGCAGGTAACAGCGCCATCTTTTGAGTCTATGTCTATCTGTGAATCCGAAAGACAAATTACAACTGGAAATAGTACATAACAAATACAGAACGGAACACAACTACATTCTTCTAAAAGTCATTTAAAACCAAACTGTATCTGACCACTGGGTTGGACGGCAGTCGACGTAAAATAAGCGCTCCATTTTCTTCGCCCTTTGTTGCTGAAAAAGAATTGTTACCACATTCCACTAAGAAATGTCGTATATCATCTAGGAAATGCAATTTAAAATCTTGTGTTATCGGGACCGACGTTAATATAGAGAATTATATTTTTCTTACTAGGAATCGGTTCGATTTTTGTTCTAATTAAAGTGGCTTTTAAATAGGTCAGTTAAAATCGAAGGAACTCCAGATTAAGATCGCCAATGGAACTCAATTTCTGCTCGTTTTAAATATGTAGTCAGAAGGCAGGAGTATTCGGGATTGTGTAAAGAGTTCCTATGAGACTAGAAAGTAAAATGGAAATGTATTAACATGGGTGAGTTTAGTTAGTAAAAGATTAATACACCTTCTTGCACCATCCTAGGACATCGAGCTATGGGTTGCCCTAATTATCGGCGCCAAATTTTCGTCGTCAACGGCGTTTAGTTAGTAGTGTTCCAAGCGCGCCTCAAGACGATATCAGCAAAATGGTAGGGGCCTTGCAGGGTTGAAGCCAACTGGGATCGTGCGTCAACTTTTGAAAAGGAAATGCTTGCAACTGAAGGCATATAGAAGTGGTTTTAGTCAGTAAAATTCTGCCACGCCCTTGCTCTCCGCTACCCCTTGAACATTAAACCCCTTTCTTAAAATTAATAAGTAAAAAAACTTTCACTGAACTTTTCTAGGAAAAAATTAAATATAAAAACCAAACTTCAAGGCCAAATAAATTTCGTAAAAATGTGTGAAACAAACGACAGTTAAAAATTTATCAAGGTCATTAAATTGTACAGACGTACGTACAATTGGCGCTCAAGGGGTTAACCCCCGGATTTAAATCCGGCCAGACCATTACAGCCCTAGCATATATGGAAATGTAGAGTCGGGGTAGATTGTTTAGTCAATAAGTCTGACAGTTTCCCGCTCCGGCCAAGGGCGGTATTCGTCACTGGATGATTTTTACCTACCATAAAAAAAAAATCTGTATTGTCAGCAATTGCAAATCATTATGGAAAAGCTAGTTGCTAAACAACCGAGACTGGTCAAACGCAGTAGGCCACTGTTGCTTCAGGACAATACTAGACCACACACTGCGCCACAGACAGTCACCAAATTAGAAGAGCTTCAATTGGAATGTCTAAGCCCTCCACCGTACTTCCTGGACCATGCTCCAACAGATTACCAACCATTTTTTCAAAATTTGGATATATCTTGCAAGGGAAAAAGGTCAATTCCGATGGGGCTGTCCAAAGCGCATTCAAAGATTTTATTGATTCCAGTTCGACAGGTATCAATGAACTATTTTGAATAAATAAATATTATGCTATATTTAAAAAAAAAACGACTTAAAGTTACTCCCTTACAAAACGCCTATTTCATACCTATATAAGTACCTAATATTAAAATTTTTAATATACTTAAACAGAAATTTTGTCCATAACTTCAGCCATTGCTTGGCCCCTTTACAACCGTTGACTCGTCCCACCACAAGAGCGTATTATAGAATTAATTTCAGCTTCAACGCCTCTAAACCAGGGTTTGCCCCATCGGATTCGTAGAAAGTTTGTAATTATATCTTTTCCATTAGCGGGCCGTGTTAGGGTCAGGATCACGAGATATATGGCTGTAACTTGTTCAGAACGAATCGTGGTTTGTTCACTAATTACTCGTTTGAATGTGGTTCAATAAGAATTATGTAGGTATGAATTAATGTAA
Source organism: Mythimna loreyi (assembly GCA_029852875.1). Classification (NCBI taxonomy): domain Eukaryota; kingdom Metazoa; phylum Arthropoda; class Insecta; order Lepidoptera; family Noctuidae; genus Mythimna; species Mythimna loreyi. The sequence goes on along the minus strand of CM056785.1, from coordinate 14,839,945 downwards.
TGTGCCATAATAATAATAACCTTTAAATTTTCCCACAGCTGGAATTCAGGCCTTTTTTAGAAGAAGGAATGGGCTGTAATTCACCACGGTTAGTGCATATCACATGTCTTCGAGTTTCTGGTTCAAGGACATGCCAGTTTCCAGTGCAGGTTTATGGACGACGAGCTATGGGTAGCTCGCCGTCCGACTGTTCAGACAGGATCGAGCCCGAGTCTTTTAACAGCACGTAGTGTTCTACATGCATCTGAAAGAGATGTCAGCTAAACCACAGAGGCCTGGAAAACCTATGCCCGCAACAACCACGAGGAACCCATTTCCGAAATCAAATCCGAAAGGAAACTTTGGACGTGGAAAGCAAAGAATAACTGAAGGATACGGATGAGTTTTAGAGTAGAACTACATTGCGCACACGTGGGCTATGGATGCGGATCTGGATGCATCAATCCCTATACATTTTATCTCTATACATTAGATCCGAACCACGCGACTCTTGACGACATCGTTCTAAGTACAAATCAGGCATGACACACGAGTGCGCCAGTCTAATATAGTTCTCGCTTTAGTCAGTAAAACTTAGTCACTGTCCACTCTCATTCTACACACAGCACAAGTTATAAGTACCAGTTCTTTTGCAGCATAAAATTCCAAAAAAAAAAACGATGTAGCTTTAAACGTCGAAAAAATTTAACGTTAATGATTTCTGCATTAGACATTCGTAAGTTACATCAAAGGTAGACTTCAAAAACAATAAATTAAATGTAATATAATGTAACAACCTAATTGTGAATCTAATCAATTTCATGTAACTTCGGAACAAAATTCAAACTTTTGCAATATCATTAAAGTTGGGGCTATTAACTGCGTTGTAATTAACGAATAATACAATCATGATATCTGTAACAGAAACAAAGTTTACTTTATGGACTGTTGCGCGGGTTACGTTTAAGCTGAGGAAAGTAGATCAGAAGTCAGATGTCATGGAAATAATAAAACGGCATCAATTGCACTGGGTTCGCGTAGTGGATTATTCCTAGAGAAGAGGTCTATGTCCTAACTGTAGGAACATTAAAAAGGTTGATGATGATAATGATTTCAGTTAGGTGGGTATTTGCTACACAACCTCACCAATAAAACCTACCTAACCTTTTATACCGTAGGCTCGGGGCTTGCGGACAAAGAAAGGAAGAACTACAGAAAGCAAACTGTTCTAGGCCTTCGATGTACGTGGTTTAAACGCCGAGGAGAAACGCTTAGTCCCAAAAATTGTTCGGATCGTAGCTGAGTTTAATCTTTCAACTACCGCAATTACAGACACAGTTAAAAGACAATAGGTATGCGGACACCAGTGTCCTCTTGAAGCTTAATTAATTAAACAACGTAAGGCTGGATATTTACCGTACGTCGGAATGTCCGATGGTAGAACGGAGATAATAGAATCAAGTCATACAATTCCCGCGCACACTCTCCTAATAGCTTCCTGTAAAAAAATGAAAGGCTGGCTACTCTACGAATGCGCTCGAGGCTTTGAATTAGCCTCTTTGCACGCCTTTTCACCACCAGTTTCTCATGTAGAAAATTATCGTGATAAACATATAACTTTACTGCATAACATGCGTGAGCATGTCATTACAATAACTCAGGGGAGCAAAACAGTGACGCGACACGATAAAAACAAAACACATCACATTATTTTATTTTCCCCAACAAGAACAACCGGATAAAAACCTACCTACATTATGTACGCACCTATAAGTTATACACAATAAAAATAACTGACTTTTCCAAGATTACTTTGTGTAAGTAAGTATCTCTACATAAAATCCGTGTGAGTATTGTTAAAGACAAACAAAGAAGTTTCTTATCTTATTATGTAAGTGAATAGGTGGAATATACAAAAGAATTAACCTTGCTGTGTTTATAACATACTTGTTTATTGTGCTGTCCAGAAAATATACAGAAAATAATTAGCAAAAATGAGAGAAACTATTTTCTTTTATCGATAAAGAAAATCTGTGATATGTTGCTGAAGCTAAATTATTGTACGAGGTGTTCATATGTGTTCAACAAATTTGTTTGGTTTTGCTTTTTCATTGTTTTGAATGTACAGTTGTGTGTGAAGTAGTACAAAAACATGTTAATTTAACTTATATCTGTAATGATGTATTTTTACTTTACCTCTCACAATCTGATATGGACTGTAGTGAATGTACTTACATTTGTCATTATTATGAGTGTGGGTGAAGTATCTGTGTGGTGTGATATAATATGTGTGGAGTTTTGGTATGTTAAAATGGTGAATTATTCTACGAAATTATATATATCGGAATGAATACGAAATGATATATGGATATCGGCTGAATCGCCGCAGCCGTCGCCACCGCGATTCAGCCGATATCGCGCCACCGTAGGCGCGGGCTTGCAGACGGCGAGCAATGGGTAGCCCGCCATCCGGTCGTCTGGTAACAGTCCGGACCGAACCCAAGTCTTCGACGGCGTGCTTTGTGCGTGCGCGCCTCAAGAAGTTGTCAGCAAACTACAGGGTCGAAGCCTCCTGGGGCCGAGGGTTGATACGAAAGCGTTACACCGGGGCTCTGGAAGGCAAGGAAGGAACGGGGTAGGTTATTTAGTCAGTAAGAGTCTGAAACTGTTTCCCGCTTCGCCCAAGGGCGGGATCCGTCCTTCGATGATTTTTACCTACCATAAAAAAACTTCTATTACATGCAAAAAAAAAAAACAAAAATATCGAATTTACTAACAGAGTTGCCATAAATTTCTTATCCACGTTCAGTTGTACGATGCAAACAAATGTAATCATTCACATTAGGGATTAATTCAGAAAATCCATCTAGTGATTGATTCACTAAGAACGTTAATGGAGCAGAAAGACGCGGCACAATTAGTAGAGAGGCCCTGAATCATCAAAACAATCCGTCAGATGTTGGGCCCTTTGAGTTAGTTCGTTTGAGCAAATAAATACAAGTGACCTTTATTTTATAATAGGCTTAACTAAGTATTATAACTATAAATAGGCATATTAGAAGCAAATATAATATGGGTGACTGGTAATTAGTGACACGTAGTTGTAAACAATTTTTATTTTATGGAACGAAATGTAAAATTGCAAAAAAAATCAGCAAGTTCTGTATATTTTTGACTGTCTTGTCAGTCTAGTAGTTAGTGACCCTGACTGCTATGCCGGGGTCGTTCGAGAGGTTCGAGAACATTTGTCCTGGGTGGGAACCCAGGACAAATGTTTGTGTGATGAGCATGATCGTTTGTTCTGTGTCTGGGTGTAATTTATCTATAATATGCATGTATTTAGAAATATATAAGTATGTTTATCAGTTGTCTAGTCCTCATAACACAAGTTCTGCTTAGCTTGATGGTTGTTTTTTTTTTTTTTTTTTTTTGTGGTAGATGAAAATCATCCAATGACGAAACCCGCTCTTGGGCGGAGCGGGAGACCAGTGTCAGACTCTTACTGACTAAAAAACCTACCCCGTACCTTCCTTGCCTTATTTCTGGAGTCGAGGTTACAGTTTGCACATACCCTCTAGGCTCCAGGAGGCTTCGACCCTGAAGGGCCCCTGCAGTTTGCTGACAACTCCTTGAGGCGCGCGGGAACGGTGCGCGCCGTTGACGACTTGGACTCGGTCTTACCAGACGATCGGACGGCGAGCTACCCATTGCTCACCGTCCGCGAGCCAGTGTCTACGGTGGCCGGATATCGACAGGATCGCGGCGGCGACGGCTACGGCGAGTACGCCGTTGCCTTTGCCTTATGCGGTCGGCCTCCTCCTTTACGAGCATTACTGCTTCGCAGAAGGAGGCGACCGCCTGCCATTCCTCTTCGCTGCGGACCATGGCCTGAACCAGGGCCCGGCGCGAGAGGTCGCCGCCGCCGATCACCCCCACGAGGACACGGCGATGCTCTTCCCAAGCAGGGCACACCTCCACCGTGTGCTCCACCGTGTCCTCCGGGTAGCTTGATGGTAGATGTCGATTATTTTTATTATTATTTTGACCAGTTAAGCGAACATAAATGGCCATGACCAGCAGCTTTTTCCTAATTTTAGTTTTGACCCTAAAGTAAAAGTGGTTTGTTATCATGTCTATAATCACATGTTAAAGTATCGGTCTTTAATTGCCAGTTACTCTGTACATATACTTGTACTACCTACTTTAGCCAGCCAGGATTTGTTCGCGTTGAAGTTAAAATATGCGACGATTTTTTACGTCCTCGTTAAACAATGTTTGACTTCAACGGGAACCTTTACCCTAATGTCCTAATTCCATTCAATCCGTTAAGATTTTTTTTTTTTTGAGGTGAAATAACACCTAAAAACTTACTCTTTGTTGGTTTGTTGATGGTTGTATTACACTTTTTCTGAGCAATCTAGATGTATCCTTCAGTTACCGTTCGCGCGTTCGCATGGTATCTTTCTCAGAAATACTTTGTAACCCTAGCGGGCACCGGCCCTCTTAAGCCTTTTTTTATCGTGGGAAAAATCATCTAATAACGAGCCTTTACGGTTTTTTACGGATATTTTTTTGAGGCGGGCGTGGAACACTACACTACATCGATGACTTAGGCTCCGTCGTTGCCGTACCAGATGATCCAGATGATCTTTTCCTTGCTCTTTTATTGCACCTACCACTGTTTGTCTCTCCATCACCCTAAGGTTGAATGGTAGAAAATGCCTAAGGCATTAAGTCCGCCTCTGTACATTTGTGCATGAAGTATTAAATAAATAAATAAATTATAAATGATCGGACGTCAAGCTACGTCTTGCTCGTCGTCCTTAAGCCTGCATGGGCTTGGTGGCCGAAAATGGCCTGGTGATTCACGATACCCGAGGCATCTCTTGTGGTGTCAGCTAGGGCATCAGTATATCCACTTCCTCAATCCATTCAGACATTGATGCGTGACTGATTTATAAACAGGCTTTCTTATTATTATATTATTAGTATAATTCAAATTATTTCATAAAATCGTGAAGCAGTTATTTTTGAAGCGTTGATACGATAAGAAAGTATACAATGTTTATTAAATTTTCTTTTTTTTTAACGGAACAATGATAACTTCAACACTTTACAGTACAGCTCGAGTACATTAGCATTTAAGCCTGACAAAGACAGATAGTAAATACTTATTCACAAAGCCTTTATAAATGACAAGGTTTTTGAATAAGCGACATTGTTTAGTGTTCCTAAGGATACAACACAATATCGTATTGTGAAAGTCTAGAAAAACAGCTATGTCAAAAAAAGCAACATCATTACGCAGTCATCACTCATTTTCGATTCATTTAATCGAGCGGCACTATTAAGAAAGGAGCAGATTTCTTAAATTTATAGGACTAAGTGATACTCCAACGATAACAACAAAAATAACAATAAATTGAATTGAATTGAACAGTTTTGTAGAATTGTATGCTTTTAGATTTTTTTTCTCATATCATCATCATCACAATCAGCCTTTTTAATGATCCCACTGCTGGAACATAGGCCTCCTCTCTCTGGAAGAGGGAATGGGTCATAATCCACCAATCCACGCGGACCCAGTGCGGATTGGTGGATGTCACATGTCTTCAAATTTTTGGTTCTAGGACATGCCGGTTTCCTCACGATGTTTTCCTTCACCGTTTTGAGAGCAGTGGTGATGAAATAAATTACACAAAGTAATGCGCCTGGCTGGGTTTGAACCCGCGACCGGCTGATACCACTCGGCCACCACTGTTCATATACTGAAAAATAAAGAAAATCAAATCGTGACGTTATTATTTGTTTATTTTGTCAGTTAAATAAAAGAAACGCGTCATGACCGCTAAGCCATTTAGATCTTAACGTTCCATAATATTTATTTGTATTATCATACATTTTCCTCATAAAGGGCACAACGAATCACGGATGAGAAATGTTTAAAAATAATGCTCTGTGCATGTATCATACATTTTCCTTATAGACCATTATGGTGTTATTTTATTTACTAGGACAATTTGGAATAAAGTATTGCAATACGAGTGTCAGTTAATAAGGGCGTTTTTAATAACATGTGGATTGGTTCTGCATACAAAAATTAAAAAAAAAACAAAAATACACGTCTCGCATGCGTATTGCACGCATTACAATAAATACATGTATGAAAAACGCGTTTTTTGTCAGACGCGAGGCCGCGGCAGACCACGAAGGAGATGGCGGGACGACCTGGATGTCTTCCTTGGGAATTGGAACGATATGGCGAGCGACCGAGATAAATGGAAGGAATGGAGGGAGGCCTTTGCCCAGCAGTGGGACAGCACAGCCTAGCAATAATAATTGTTAGAGATAGGTAAAAAATAGGTAAAAAATATTGCCAAAATTAGCCAAATTGTACATAACAATATTTTGAGTTTCACAATTACGACAAAGTTTAGTTAGCATCAATGTACCAATGGCTTAATAATTATAATTTTAACACAATTTTTCAACGTATTTTTTAATATTAACATTTTGTATATTTGTGTTCATAGTTACCTAGTTCAAAAGGGGCCACAAAGGTTAGCAAGTCTTCAACATCATGTAGAAGCTAACTATTAATTTGCCGCCTGGCTCCTCCCACTTACAGCAACTTGCAAGTGGTCTAACAACACAAATTAGGACCGTTTACAGTCGAGTTCCTTAATTACAATTATTGCGCATGGTTTTACTGCTCAGAGGAACTACTTCGAAATGGTTCTAGCCATCTGGATGTTTCATAATACTAACCAACATTTCTGTATAGGATGAGCGTATTTTGTTTCGGATATAGGTATATCCGAAACTGAAGAGCAAATAATATTTGTAACTCAAATAATCAAGGGTCAAACCAACTTCTCAACTTTAACTTCAACTCTTAATGAATAGCCTTTGTGAAAGAGACACCACAATTTTGCCAATAACACGTGCAGACTACTCACGCTATCAAACGCTGGAGAGTATTTAGCGTGAAAAAAAGTAAAATAAATATTTCTTTCTTTTTAAATCGAAATTGTAAAATAATAAAAATATTTCTTCGCAGATGTAGACTGACAGTGTAGTGACAATCCTATGACTACAGATTGTGACTGATTGTGAAACCAACTTCTCAAAAAAATTCTATCTGCACCCACATAATAAATTTGTCATTCAATATGACGTTATGTTTTTTTTTGTTTTCTTTTTCATTCTATACACAAAAATGTCAATTTAACCTCTTTTATTTGATGTTACGTTTAAAATACAGGGGAATTGCGTCACACGACTTTTTCGATATCGTATTTTAATTCCCAAGGTATGGGCTTGGCAGGTATGACTCAATTAAAAGGACGTTTTCATTATAAAGTTAGCTACCAATCCATTTTTATTAGTAGCAAAGGCTGTTATTTAATGCCTATCTATAAAATCATCTTTCTGTTCTTGTTTCTTGTTATTTGGTGTTGGCGCAATATTGTTTTTCTTCCATTCAATCCTGTCACCCGTCATGTCATTATTACCTCGCTTTTTCTAAACTCTTGAGCCCCGAGAGAACGCCGGCGTTCGCACACCTATTGGCTTTCTATTGTGTCTCTAATTACGGTATTCGAAATGTTAAATCACTTCTAACACAATCCATCCCTCTGTTTGTGGACCTCTCTCTACCTCTCCATCCATTTTTTTTTTATTGATTATAGGTTCGCGCTTGACTACTATCTCACCTGATGGAAAGCGACGATGCGGTCGACGATGGAGCTAGCTTATTTAGAAGTTACCTATTCACTCTTGACTTAAAGATTCCCGGAATCCATCATCCGTAGCCATCAGGAAACACAGACTCTGGCAAGGAATTCCAATCCTTGGCTGTACGCACAATGATAGTGTTCCCAAATCGTTTTGTATATGTGGGATGTCCACCATCTACAAATATAAGTCCATTATTTTAATAACATCTATTTCATCCCTCCTCTTCACATGAAGATACTAAGATAAACGATTCTCCGTAACATTTTAAGTCGCGCCACACTCGAACCTCCTCTAAAATACTCATTTCTCACATTATCCATTCTCTCTATACTTGCCACATAGGTGTTTGAATATTGAGGAAAAAATGTGAAACCCTTTACACGCGCATGAAGCCATAGGGCACAATTGAACCTAAAAAATAACACTGTCTTTATTAAATTGAACCCAAATATATTACCTGAAGCTTTCAGAATTTCCATAAAAAAACTCACCACTATAAGCCTTTTTCAATAAACTTCTATACCTTATGTTGCTTTTATTTTTATCTTGTACACCCAAATAGCTTTTTAAAACAATTCAATTATTTTAAGTGTTTTTTTTTAGTTTTAACTGAGTTTTGGAAAAAATCACAAAATACTTTCATTAACATTTTTGTTTCAAACTAATTTTTATTAAAAAGTTTTGAGTATGCGCAGGCTTGCGGATGGCGAGTACTGGGTAGCTCGCTGTCCGCAACCTTGCCTTAAAGAGTTGTCATCATACTGTTGGGGTCCAGCAGGGTCGGAACCTCCTGGGGCCAAGGGTTGATGTAAAAGTGGAACACCAAGGCCCTGGAACTAAGGCAAGAAGGAACGGGGTGAGTCGTTAAGTCAGTAGCACTCTGACAATGTCTCCCACTCCGCCCAAGGGCAAGATTCGTTATTTGATGATTTTTTCCAGCATAAAAAAATCCCTAGTGGCATAAACCGACTTTCACGTGGATGGTTTTACGTTTTATTATTAGCTCACTTTGTGGTTGAACAATGCTGGGTCGATGATAGACTCGTTTTCCCAGAAATAACCTATTCACTTATTACTTAAACCTCTAGGACGTAACTATCAAGAAAAATCGAAATAGGTATATAGGATAGTAAATCGTTCCAATTTACCTGCTGTAGCTTTCTTGTCCAATTATTATTGAAGAAGTCTCCAAGGCTCGAGAGAATAGGGTCCCAATAAACAAGTGCACATCACCATAACGATAGCATCATTGATTAATTATCATCAAATGGGATCTCAATCAAGCACTAGTTGATCATCATTTCAACCGAAGGACGTCTACTTGGACATAGGCCACCCCCAAGTATCACCACAATGGACGCTCTCACCAGGTCATCGGCCCACCTTATAGGACGTGTTCCAACACTGTGCGCAGACGCCACTGATGGGGCGAAAGGTCCTACCTTTCGCCCCATCGATCATCCGTTCTACGAGCAATGTGACCTGCCTACTACCACTTCAGTCTTGCAATTTTTCAGATATGTCGGTAACCTACTAGTATATATTTCTTAAAAAAAACACAGCTTTTAGCAGACAACGCCAGTTCTTTACTAACATATCCTATGTTATAATTCTATAGAAAACTCATTTTGAGCAAAAAGGTTTCAGTATGAACCAACCTTGTTGGTTCGAATTTTTCTCCACAGATGTCAGTCACACATCGAATTGTAATTCCGATATTTTATTTATATTATGACATTGATATCGGATAAGACATCTAGGATTGAACAGTGCCGCACCCAATATCCATAATTCTGTCCGATATTGCCATAACCACCACGCTTGGCCCGATATAATGTCGTAATAATATTCTCATTTTCATTCAATGTTGCTCCATCGAGCAAAAAATACGAGCATAACAATAGCAACTCATTTTTCTACGTTAACTTCAACAGTACATAAGGATAAAGAGGTACCTCGTTCTTTTGTTAATAACAGCGTTTTATTTTTATTTAACAAGGTTTTTCTAAAGGTTGCATTATGGAGAAAATATGATATAAATAACTAAGTTATGCTCCCAGAATCATTGTTAGCAAGCTTTTAAAAGCTTCGCTTATTTAACAACAGTTTTACCCCCGTGAATGTAGAAAATGTATACTTTAAAATAATGTTATTCAGTGATAAAGTGGTATTGGTGATAGCAGGATGAAAATATTTATAAAAATAGCTACTGTTGTATGAATCTGACAGCTGTCACCCACACTCTCCTATAGCAATTGTAGTATAGAGTGATATATTTTTTAAACGATTTAATTTTTTTTTAGTATATTTATCCATTTCATATTTTAGAAGCAAGTATTTTAAAATCAAGTCCCCCATCGTGCTTCTGTCTGTACGTACGATAAAATAAAAAACTACGGACGGATTATCGTGGAGTTGTAACAAAGTGACAAAGTGATTCATAAGAAAAGTTTAAATGACATGTATCATCATCATCAGCCTTTTTAATGTTCCCACTGCAGGGACACAGGCCTCCTCTCTCTAGGAGAGGGAATGGGCCATGATCCACCACGCGGGCCCAGTGCGGATTGGTGGATGTCACATGTCTTCGAATTTTTGGTTCTAGGACATGCCGGTTTCCTCACGATGTTTTCCTTCACCGTTTTGAGAGCAGTGGTGATGAAATAAATTACACAAAGTAATGTGCCTGGCCGGGTTTGAACCCGTGACCTACAGCTTGTAAGTTGGGGCCTTTACCACTCGGCCGCCACTGCTCTGCGAAATGACATGTATAATGAATGCAAAATCCAAAAAAGCAAATAATTAATTATAAAAAATATATCACAGACTTGTAACGTCTATGCGAAGTTAGGATTGTACTAGTTCCAAATTAAAGTACTAATACAATAAAATTGTAGATATATCTATAATCGAGCGCGTCACGTTCTACGCGCTCGAATCCCTCGGGAAGATGTCAAAAAACCGTAGGTGCCCAGCTGGGTCAAAGCGTACTGAGGCCAAGGGTAATGTGCAAGTACACCGAGGCCCTGGAGCGAAGACAAAGTCTAACACTATCTCCCGCCCACCCAAGGGCGCGGAGACATCATTGTATGATTTTCCCACCGAAAAAAAGATAAAAGAATGTGGGTTACATTAAATTTTGAATCAAAAGCAGCAGTTACGTACCTACTCGTAATTCTCATGGGCACATTTAGTGTGCGCCTCTAATTTAGCACAGAAACACGTAACAATGCGCTTTAAGAGGACGTCTGACACATTTATCTGTCACTGCTGTTAACCTAGCCAACCAAGTTTTTGTAACGGATTGGTTTAATTCAACATTCCGGCTCGTCCCCTCTCTAGTTAGGGTTGTCAAATACCACTTTGTAACGACAGTGCTGTTGTATTTGTCCACCGTCGAGTGCAAAATAGCTTGCGGAAAAAAGTGGTATTTTTATAAAAGTATTAACTGCTACTTTTATTTTTAAGTATCAGTGCACTTGTTACAGTTGTTTATAAATAGTCTATATGTTAAAAAGTTGTATAATCGCGATTTAAATAGATACATGACTTATTTAACGTAAGTTAAAAAATACCGAAAAATTACAAGTAGTTTTGTGGATTACTTTACGTAATCTTAAATGTTATATACCTAGGCATCATAGTCTGCAGAAAATACACATTCTTTATCTAAAATTATTTTAGGATAAGGTATAATTGTCATTTAAATGTTTTATTTATGCTGTCAGGGGGTTTACTCGCGTGAATGTAAAAACTGACCCAAAAAATAACATATTTTCAAGATAAAAAGTATTCTATAGTGCTATTTACGGACATGGTCTAATCGAGTACCACAATACACTCAAATTCGTTCTGCTGTTCGAGCGTATAAAAGAAACAAACATCTGCCACTATATTTTTTTATTGTTTATAGGTTCACGATTGACCGCTATCTCACCTAATGGAAAGTACCTGAAACCTATTTATTAATTGCTAGCTTTTGACAGCGGCTTCGCCCGCGTACATAAAATATAGCCTATGTCACTCAGGAGTAAAGTAGCTTTCTATTTTTGCTAAAAATTTTCCGATCGAACCAGTAGTTCCAGAGATTACCTCCTACAAACAAAAACACAAATAAACAAACTTTACCTCTTTATTATATTAGTGTAGATGTAGATGTAGATAGTGTAGATTAATTGATTAGAGATTCCCTGGTTGTATATTAGCATATTGTGATTAAATTATTTATATATTAATTTAAAATTTATAATTTAAAAATTTAATTTAATTATATATTATAAATTTAATTTAAAATTTGTCTGGTATTAAAACGTGGCAAGAGCCGATAGCTTATATTTTTATTACAGCAATTTTAAAAGTTATCTATCCAGCTTTTCCTTATGGGAACCATTAAAGTGACAAAACAATTATTTGAAGAGGACGGCCGCGGCAATCTCGATCTCAAAACAAACAAGACACGGCCATCAAATCTACGTTTTATAAGCGTCTTTATAGTAGATATTTTTAATGACAATTATTCATGAACGATATATCATTAAACTGTAAGATAATTCCTCTTATCACACTCAGTTAGTTTGTAGGTGTTCATGTTTGTTACTTCTTTACACTAAAATGCCTGGCCAGGTTTGGATGTAATTCAGCACACGAATACACCATGTCCTAGAATTGCACATAAGATACATTTTATCTCAGTTATGTTCCTTTGGAATAGATTTTCTTCTTTTTTTTCAACAGAAAATATTACATAATACTACAATCTCGAAGAGTTTGGCAAAGATACAACAATACTTCACCAGTTATGAATGCAATGTTTTTAGGATATTATTGTAATAATATATTTGTGTAGAAACAAATATTTATTTTAACCTATTAAAATAACGATTTTTTATAGTACTATACTTAATGTTACTATTAATATATATATATATATATATATATATATGGATTCAGTACATAAGTATACAGTGTCCTTATTATTTGACTTGAGCGGAACCGTGGGCAAAAGCTATTTAGAAATAAATATTGAAATGAATGAATAAATAAATAACACAATTTATGAATTACTTACCATATAACAAACATTTTTAATTCATAATAATATAATTATATTTATTTCTTTGAAGTGTGAAAAAAAACAGACTGGATCAACGCACAGCTGAAATTACTGGGATTAGAAGCGTGAAATTTTTTACAAGATTTCCTTCTATGACGTAAGCGAGTATTGAAAAGGGAGTCTCCAAAATTCAGCGCCCAAGGAGAAGAAACGTAGGTCCATAGTTTTACGTTGACATCTACTTACAAGCAGACAAAGTCGCTGCCAGAAGCGAGTCGTTAAACAAACACAGTAGCCTTGTGCACTAGATTGCCTGCAAAACTAAACCAAGAATAAAAAATCAATCTACTTATAATCGAGTTGCGGGTGACAGCCCTACTTCGTAGCTGTCCCGTCGCCTCGCCTCGTTAATTGCGTGGTGGCTCTCATTACATTAACACAACTGTTTTCTTGATTATATGATGTTGAAGTTTGATCTTTAACATCAAATAACTAAAAAATGTAGAATCTACAATGTGCAGGAAAAAGCGGTTAACAGGCAATCTAATTATGAATTTACCGTGAAGGCCAAAGAGTTACCAAAACTCTGGACTGTAACGGGGCAACTGGGTTTTAGGCAGTCAAAGTCTGATTCTCTTTCTTGCTCTATCTAGAGTAAGCCAAATATTTAGATAGGTATCTATGTAGATGTGCTCTTTATTGTAGGTACACCATAAATACAATTTGGTACATTAGGTGTTACAATGGGCGGTCTGATCGCTAAAATTAAAGACAACCTTTGGAAAGATATTGGATGATTTCCTACGTCAAAAAAAAAAAACTTACCACCCCACCAAGACATTTAAGCACCCAATTAAAATAAAACATTGCACCTAAAAACCAAACTTATCATTCGTAACAAAAAATGTCAAAAACTCACGTTTGTTGTATGGGAAAGGTTACTTTTGGTCGGTATGAAACCTCGTCTGGGACAATTTCAACGATCTAACTATCACGGTTCATGAGATACAGTCTAGTGACAAACATATATACAGCGGAGCAATAAGACTTCTTTTTACCCATTAAGTGCGGAACCTTTAAAACCAACTGTGTATAATCGAGTTGCGGGTGACAGCCCTAATGTAGTTGTCCCATCGCCTCGCCTCGTTAATTGTGTGGTGGCTCTCATTACATTAACACAACTATTGTCTTGATTATTCTTGTTGACGAGTTTCCTGTCTATACATAGATACACTATATACGTACACATACTCGTAGGTACACTATGTACGTATATAGCCACCCGTTTTATATTATGTGGGTGTTTCGGCCATCTTTTCTGCATGATAAACAGTTTTGGTGAAATTAGGTTGTAGGTATGGACTTGAAAGGGTGGCTGAATATTTATAGTTATTAAGATGACTTGTTTGTTAGTACGTATAATTAAGTTGGCACGTTTATCGCAGTGGTTGAGCGATTGACTGCTGCGCTGTGGGTCGTGGATTTGATTTGAAAAAATATTTGTTCAGGCGTACCGTGGCTGGGTGTTCACTAGGAGCAATTCTTAGTGTGGCGCAAGATTATTTTAAAGAAAGAAGGAATATTATTATATCGATAACTAGTTTCCACCAGCATTCTCGCACGCTTGATTGTAGAAAATATATATCTATCTATTTCACTTAGCATATAGCACTCTATTAGTGATTTTTCGATCTTGTAATTACAGACACAATTAAAGAACAATAGGTATACACACGTCGGCATTCGCTTGGGGCTTTTTAGATTAAACCAAGTCAGCTGTATTCGAGTATTTTCATAATAAACAAAAGTAGGTTCAAATTCTTTAAAGTACCTAATCTATCTATGTAAAAGAAGAAATTGACTGACTGATACATCAACGCACAGCCGAAGCTACTGGGATTAGGATAGTGAGAATTTGCACCAGACTTCCTTTTATGACGAAGGCGAATACCAAGAAAGGATTTTCCAATATTCACTCCCTAAAGGGATGAAACGCGTGTCCAAAGTTTGTGCGAGAACCTATCTTCAAGCTGGCAGAAAGCTAGTCTACACTATCTACACTATAATATAATAAAGAGGTAAAGTTTGTTTTTTTTATTTTTTTGTTTGTAGGAGGTAATCTCTAGAACTAATGGTTCGATTGAAAAACATTTAGCAACAATAGAAAGCTGCTTTACTCCTGAGTGACATAGGCTATAAATTATTTATTTAATATGGATGTTAACCGAGCTATCACTACAAGAAAAAAATTTATAAAAATTTTCCGCGGACGAAGTCGCGGGCAGAAGCTAGTATACTAATAAGCTCCAAATATCAGAATAAATGCACTTTGCAATATAGAGCTTAGCTAATACAGCTTAGTTATAATATTACAATCAAGAATCTGGTTTACCTTTCGCTAAAATAGAATTGTAGATACTCTACGGTATTCTCTCTGTGTGTGTGAATATGTGTACGTATGTGTTCTGTACTGGCAGCTATTAACTAATGATACCTACATGTGTTCCAAATAGGTTTAAAACATGATTGAAGTGTATCCAATCGTTTTTTGTAACAGTTTGTAGCTTTTCGAATACCGTAACTAGAGACATAATAGAGAGACAATAGGTGTGCACATGCCGGTGTTCGTTCGGGACTCAAGAGTTGTGAAGCTCCTCACCCATGGCATTTCGGGGAGTGTGCGTTGGAATTACACGGTCTGATACCGTCTAGCTGAATTCATCAACGAACTACGGGCGCATCGCTCAAACAATCATATAATACCATCGTCGACCGTATCGTCACTTTCCATCAGGTGAGATAGCGGTCAAGCGCAAAACTCATAATCATCAACAACCTTTTAACATTCCCCTCCTCTCTAGGAGAGAGGATGGACCGTATTCCACCACGTAAATCCAATGCGGGTGAATAAACCTATCATATTTTTCTTATATTTTTCCCGTCCGTGATAAGAACGTGATAAGACCTGTCCTACTGTATGGATCAGAATGTTGGCCTGTGAAAAAGACGGATGAAAAAAGATTGCATGTAGTGGAGATGAGAATGTTGAGATGGATGTGTGGTGTGACGAGAATGGATAAAGTGAGAAATGAGTATATTAGAGGAAGTCTAAAAGTGGCGTCAGTGACTGAAAAGTTGAAAGGAAATCGTTTGTCTTGGTATGGTCATGTGAAGAGGAGAGATGAAACGCATGTCACAAAAAGAGTTTTGAGTTTACACATAGATGGATGGAGAGGAAGAGAGAGGCCAAAGAAGAGATGGATGGATTGTGTGAGGAGTGATATGAAAGAAAAGGGAGTTACTGATAGTGTGACGGGTGACAGGACAGAGTGGAAGAAAAGAACATGTTGCACCGACCCTAAATAAAATGGGATAAGGGTAGGATGATGATTTTCCCATCATAAAAAAAAATATCTGTAGCCATTGCTAAGTTAATTATTGCAGCATCTAAATCTTTTTTAAAAACAATATTATTCAAAGACATTTATTGGTTACCGTTACCTAAAACAAGACAAGAAGCTTCGCAAACCCGAATCTGTCTTGAGAATTTACAAAATTAAATTATCACAAGCAACAATTCAAAACCAATCTCCAACTAATATCCGAACAACTAAACTAGTCGACCACTCATGTTTTACTTTTAATTAAACCTAGTTTGCTAATCCGTCGCAGATGGCAAAATCAACCAAGTTGATTTTAATCAAACACTCCGCCCTACCGTTATACCTCATAATAAAGTTTAATTGAAATACAATTAATTGCCAATCACGGTAAACTTTGCCTTTCTTCTCCTTGGATGTTTCCGACAAACCTATTATCCTTCACGAATGTTTATGTTTCCAATTATTTTTGTCAACTTTTCCTCATTTTCCATACGCAAGCTTGCGGCTAAATATAAAAAAAATCTCCATGTATTTCTTTAACTAGTTCCACGAATTGACTTCTCATCTTCCGTCTCCTGGTCGCTTCTTTTCAATTCGACATGTAACCATTTGTTATGTGGTCCGTTATGGGGCTTTCAAATAAAAGAAATCCCATCAAAAGTAAATTATAAGGTCATCCAATGGACGGAAAATGGACGGAAATATCGTAAGAAAACCCCTCACAGTAACAATAAAATATAATGTTGGATAGTGTGCTGAAACTGAAATAGTTACTTCCGTCTCTCACGCTAAGCTTGCACTATTGGTACTGTAAATAATTTCAGTGTGGTATACGTTTGGCTGGGTATTGTACGATATGCATATTATATTCAATGTATAAACATTGAATATAATATGCATATCGTACAATACTTAGGATTACCTAGTGTATAAACACTAAGTAATTCTAGGTTTCTAAATAAAACCGTATGCGTAGCTTTTTTGTTTTTTTTTTTTATAAGGTGGGAAAAATTATCCAAAGACAAATCCCGCCCTTGCAATGAGTGAAAAATAGTGTCAGACTTTTACTGACTAAACGACCCACCCCATTTCTTCCTTGCTTTGATTACAGGACCCTGGTGTTACGCTTCCGCATCAGCCCATAGCCCCCGGAGGCTTTTTTAGTCATTACATATTACTCAGTCATTGAATGGACTTTACATAGACTTAAAGTGGAAATCAACTCTATTAAAAGTGTAACGCCCTTGTGTTTAGCTACACAAGGGCGTTACACTTTTACAGACTAAAACCCGCTTCTTCTTTATTTGCGTTCCAGGACCCTGGATTTTTATATCTGAGGGGAATCCATGTCCCCAGTAAGCTTCGGGCGTGAAACCGCCTACGCAGCTGTGGTAGATAGCTACGTTCGCTACGCCGTAGCAGTAACCGTATTTGCTACGCAATGACCCAAATTCTCATAACAGAAAATATCTGAAACAAAAGAAAGTGTAACTAATCTCAACCATGTAGATTTTCATCTTTGTTTTCGAACAAATCACAAATACATCCATGGTAAGCCGCTTGTCGTACTGGACATGTTTGACAGGTTGGCTTAGGACAGACGGAACAAAGGAATATTGACATAGAGAGAATAAAAGATGAGGATATGGTTCCCTGTCTGACATAATGCGGAAGGTCATTCAGATATTGGATATCATTAGGGGAACATAAACAACAAACTAACGTTAGTTGAATGAAGTCACCTTCAATGATATTAGTTAAAGGATACAAAAACAAATTTTGCTAACGACACGAGTACTTTTAAAGACTTGTCCCTAACAATATAAACCAAAGGAAATATGAAAGTACTAAATTATTAGTTTTTTCTTGTACATCTATACTTACTTCAGAATGTTAGGTACGTATAGGTAACATTAAAAAAAAAAAATTTGGAAAAATTAAATGTAGTCTTTTTTTTTCTTTATTGATATTAAATAAATAAATAATAATGGTTCTTGGACTGGTGGATCTCTTAGCTGCCAGTGATTTATTTTAATTTGTTTAGAACATGTACTTTTTTATTATTTTAGTTACATTGTTCTCGCATCATAGCGAAAAATATGTAACCTATATATTTGTAAAACACAACATGATTAAAAAGAGTCCATTGAGACCTACTTTTTGGAATGTGCAATTAGCGTCATTTTTTTTCCTGACAGACCGACTTTATGACATTTCGAAAGTGCCTGTAAAGGTTTATTTGAAAAAAATGCTTTGAATTTAATCATAATCATCTTTATTTCAGTAATTTACACCCATAAGATAAAACCAATTTTTCACTAGCTTACATTACCTAATATAATATTAAATAATTTTGCCTATAATGTACAAAAAATATAAATAATGTAATCGTCAACATTAATTAGTCAAATTAAACAGTAGTGGCAAAGCGTATTTTTTACTGCTGCATGCTGGCACTAAAATGTCTGGCACTAAAAGGATATAGCAGTCCATCCGTAACTAGTGCTTGACTGCGATCCTACCTGATGGTAAGCAGTGATGCAATCGTTGCGCATCAGTTTATTAAGAGTGTAATTTAAAGTGAACTAGCGACCCGCCCCAGCTTCGCACGGGTGCAAAGGTAATATATTATAGCTATAAACCTTCCTCTTAAACTACTTTATCTATTTAAAAAAACCGCATCAAAATCCGTTGCGTACTTTTAAAGATCTTTGCATACATAGGATCTAAGCAACTTTGTTTTATACTATGTAATGATAAGTCCTTGATAAACAAGCCTCACCCACACACCTCTCAGCTTTAAAGATGCCTAAATTTTAATCATAAGGGAAGAACGCAGCAGGCAAATTGTTCCAGACCTTTGTTGTTGGCAAGATCTAAACGTAAAATTTGAATAGTTTTTTATTAAAGCTCAATAAGTTATAATAGCATACATAAATCAGTATTTTCAGACTAAGCCATAAATCTAAATAAGCACATTAAATCTCCATGTAATGAAATTCCGTACTAAAATGTATAATCACGAATTTACAACGTAAAATGCAAAGCAGTTTATTTATAGCACGCTAGTTTTTACTAGCGACTTTGTCCGCGTGAATGTCGGAAATATTTTACGGTTCCATATTCAGGTATTGAAATAAAAATTTATAGAGGAGAATATTTACCTAAGCCATGGGGAACAGTGGTGGTCGACTAGTAATAGTACCGACTTACGAGTTGTAGATCGCAGGTTCAAACCCAGCCAGGTGCATTACTTTGTGTAATTTATATAATCACTACTGCTCTCAAAACGGTGAAGGAAACCGACATGTCCTAAAATCAGAAATTTGAAGACCTAAAACTTCCACCAACCCGCACTTGGCCCGCAAGGTGGATTACGGCTCATTCACTCTTCTAGAGAAGAGGCATGAGTCCTCGCAATAGCAACATTATAAGACTGATGCTATGCTTTGCTAAGCCATGATTTACCTGTAATCTGAGATTGTATTAAATCCTTTCAACGGCTAGCCCTCCCCCCCTTCGCCGCAGCTGACTCCTTTTCTGCTTCCGCCACTGTCAGCGCAAAAATCACAGCGATAGGGCCCTCATAGGTGGCTCAGAAGGAGAGAATCGACTGCCAATGACGGTCTCAATACGTCTCCTCCAGGCGAATTTCAACCACTGCGCTCCCGCTCAGGATCTATTGCTCCAGAGCATGGCGCAGTGGTCGACTAACATCGTCGTTGTCTCCGAGCCGCATATTGTTCTGTCCAGAGCTGACTGGGCATAGGACCTGAGCAACTCGGTGACACTAATTTCGTACCACACGGCTAAACTACAATAAATAAACGAACATATAGACATGTATATTAACAATTTATAGCAAGAAGTACAAATACAAATTTTCATTCAAATATTTGATTACCTACGCAAAATCAAGTGTAGTTAATATTTGATTTTCAATTAAAACATTGTTTACCTCGGTATCAGTGTGTCAATAATATAAATGCATTTCTAGTCGGTTTTGTGACTAAAATGGACTAAAGTAAAACGACCGCAGGATCAAATGACGTTTGAAATTTCATTGCTTAATTTCAGAGAGAATTTGGAGAGCAGATTGAAAAACGGTATAGTCGGTTTATAAACCGATTAGTGTGTATTACAATGGATTTTATAAATGGTTTTTGCTATGAAGGATTTATATTAAAATTGTGTATTGGTTTTTAATCTTCTTAGGCCATTTCTTAATAGTCATCTATTTTGTTGAGGACGTTGAAACAGCAAACGAATCGCTAGAAAATTTAAATCATTTTGCAGTCTAATTTTCAACAATCAAAAGAAAATTTGGCAATTTTCTCTGTCTTTGATAACGGGTATAACAGAAATGTATTTGCAGGTACGTAGAAAAAGGTGACGTCACATTCTTTTTTTAAACACATCCCTTTCCGATTTATTCTGTAACCGGACGTTCGTTTTGTAATTTTTTTAGCTGCCAGATGCGTTAACGTTCGGTTTTTGAAATCTCGATTTTTCGGTTTTGTTTCTAACGACCCGACGCGTTTGTTCAGGCTAAAAAATCGGTTCAGTTTCTGTTTTTCTTTCAACCTATAGTTTTGTTTTGTTTTGAAAGTGAGTTCTCGTAAAGTAAGTTCAAGTTTTTTGACATTGAATGAAATTAAAATGGTATTAATTTTACTGTCAATGTACAAAATTAGTCAAATTGTAAGGAAAATAGACTTGTTTCAATAGAATGTTTGTTTTAAATCATCCGATGACCTCTCTCTGTCTAAGGTGTAGCGTTAGAGCGTGTCAGATTTTTAATGACTTGACTACTAAACCCAGTTCTATATTCCTTCTTTGTCTAGTAGATTGTCCACGAAATAAAATGTACCTTAAAAAAAACCCCTCCATTCCTATTCCTTCCTTTGTTCCTTTTAAATACATGACAATAATTATTCTTCTTTACACAAATATTTTTAAAATGATTAACATTAAACTGATACGTACTTAATTACGTTTCTTTTATATGTTTCTATATAATTTAAAAAATACCAAGTTCAAACATTTTCATCTCAGAAAAGAAATATTTATTAAGAAAATAATAATTTGACATAGGTGTGTTTTGTTTCATGTGATACTTCAAAGGACTTAATAAAAGTAATAAAATTCGAAAATATTTCTCATTTCGTTGAAACCTTGTGTCAAAGTAATACGAAATGAAAAAAGGCCAAGGGGTTGAAACCAATCTCAATAAAGGTCGAAAAAATAGCTCAGCCTAACACATAAATCATAATTTTCTATGTACGAGTATCATTTGTGAGTCAGAATTGTCATAAGTATCTACCTGATATCTAAGGGCCTACGCTTTTACCCTATGTAGGGCTTAAATAAGTGTGCTCATCGGCAACCACTTTATGCTTACCAACCGTATAATGATTAAACACCAAGCGAATGTGCCCGTTCGCATACATTATAGTCAAGTCGACTCTCGAACATTTTTCTAAATTGAAAAAAGTTTTTGTGTGACGTAATCAGAATTTTTTTTTTTTCTATTTACTCCTATATTTGTGCTATAAGGCCTTGCTTCATGCCAAATTTCAGAGTTCTAGTTGAATGGATAGGAACCGGGAATTTTGATTCCTTTGAGAGCGTCAAAATGCATTTTTTTGTGTGGTAGATGTGCACAATAAATAAAAAACACGTATTTTAAATAGAGTGTAATATCAATAAATATGACTATCTATCTGTATTTCACATCCTATACTCGTAATAACTGTTTAACTGCCGTTTCTATGTTGATATTGGGTGTATTTTATTTCCACAAATTAAATATTTTTATCTCAATCTTAAATTCACCAGATTTAGTTCTAAAAATTATATCTCGATTAAAAACATAACTTACTATTATTATTAAGCTACTATCACTTATCAAAACTATCGCTCGAATTGCGACTAAAAATATAAAATATCTACGTAAACTTCAAAAAATCATCTCCGTAAAATAAATGTCCCAATTACTGAACCAAAAATTAGGTGCCGGCGGTAGACTTCCAAAACTCAGCTTTTGGTAGATAGAATTTTTTCATGAATTTATTATACCTTATCTGTGTTATTGAGTGAAATCGGCCGGTATAATGACAGCCGTCTCGCCGAGGCTACAGCTTTATTAAAAAAACCGTTTATAATTATTATGGAAACGTTTTTTTAGGTGAGAAAATCCTCCAATGACATCTCTCGCCCTTGAGCGGAGCGGGAGGGTAAGTCGGACTTTCACTGTGTAAAAACCCAGCGGTTCTTTCTTTTTTTTTTCGTTTCAGGATCCAGGGGTTAATTTTCGCACATCCTTTGGCCCCAGTAAGCTTCGACCCTGCTGGACTACGCTTTGCTAACATCTCCTTAAAAAGCGCGTGGAATAATATGCGCCGTCAACAACTTGGGCTCGGTCTGGAGGGTTTTCGGACGGTCGGATGGCGAGCTATCCATTCCACGCTCTCTGAAAACCCACGTGTATGGTGGCTGGATATTGGGATCGTGATCCCGGTAGCGGGAGTTAGGCCACCACATTTTTGGCAGAAAATACAAATACACGGTTCAAAATTTAGATTATTTAAGCCAACTCTACCTCTCTTGAGCTTATGCGGACAGTATTTGAATATTTTCTACCTACCCACATAAAATGTTTGCAGTACAAGCGTTTCTACAAAATAAAACATACATATTAAACTTCGATTTAGTAACTGCAAGTATTTATTTACCTGTAACGGGAATGATTGAGACATATAGCAGCATATTTTATGTTAAACTGTGATTTCATCTCATTAGAGTTCATACCGCTTGGTTCCGTGGCGTAGTATACACACTACGCTATAAAGTATACGAGTATTTGCCTTGCCAAACGTTCACGAGTTTCATATAGTCCCTCCGGGAAAGTAGAGTTTGCGGAACCCCATACTAAACATTTATAAATTCAGAACAGCTAGCACTAGTAAATCTAAGAAGTTGAAAACTGAAAACTGTTGTTGTATTGTCATGATTGTGAAGTTGTTTCAGTTGTTATTGTTGACACTGAATATAAATATGTATAATTTTATACATAAAAATGAACAGGTGTTCATTAGCCTCGCTTCAACTCGAGAACAGCTGGACCGATTTGAACAATTTTGGCCTACAAAGCCAAAATTTTAGTGAAAACGGAGATTTGAGAAAATATAAAAAAAAACATCTTAGAGTATTTTAGGCAGTGGTTTTAAAATAATTGTAGTCATTCAGGGAAGGCTTAAATAATGAGTAAAAGTGCAAAAATTCACAAAAAAAAAAAAAAAAATCGACTACTAGGCGGTATGAGATTTGTCAGGTCAGCTAGTTATTGTCTAATTATTTTCCCTTTCTTTGCTTATAATATTTCCACTGTTGGAACACAGCTCTCTATTGTAGAAAAAAACCCAGTCCTGGAAACATACTTGGGTAATGGCTTCTGCGAAAGAAAATCCGGGAAAACTAGTCGCTAACAGCATGTAGTGACACATGCTGTCGGCAACTAGGACCAGTTCTATGTGTCCTGTATCCGTCAGCTTTGCAAGATCTTGATCAGGTTGTTGATCCACCTCGTGGGAGGCCTAGGGTAGAGGCCCAGCTGGTTCGAAGCCTTCTATAGCCATGGGTTAATGCAAAACCAGAACCCAGGAACTTGAGCGAAGAAGGAACGGGGTAGGTTATTTAGTCAGTAAGCGTCTGACACTGTTTTCCGCTCCGCCCAAAGGCAGGATTCGTCATCGGATGACTTTTATCTACCATAAAAAACAACTCGACGTGAGAAGCCTTTCATCGGTGCCCGTACGCGATCACCACTCTAGAAAAGTATAAAATATTAAAATAAAGTATGAAATATTTAACTGTAAATAAAAAACAATAAAAAATACCTACACACCAAACTAAATACCAGGCATCACGAACTGAAACACGATTTTATCCAACGAATTTCTCAAAAAGGTTTTTACGAAAACCTTTATTTTATTCTCTCAGCCATATTGTTTTCGGTACAGATACCGAGTGACGGGCTGCGAGTGACGAGATTGCAATTACGTTTAGT
Source organism: Mythimna loreyi (assembly GCA_029852875.1). Taxonomy (NCBI): domain Eukaryota; kingdom Metazoa; phylum Arthropoda; class Insecta; order Lepidoptera; family Noctuidae; genus Mythimna; species Mythimna loreyi. The sequence goes on along the minus strand of CM056785.1, from coordinate 14,815,722 downwards.
CGAATTGGCATTTCATGTTCGCCTAACTATACATTCTACACATTTGTAGGCAGGCATCTCTGTGACGAATGATTATACCGATTTATTTTAGGGGAAAATCGATTTCAGAAGTTATTAGAACTTATTGATTATAGCTTGATATGTAAAGAAGAATAATAAGCATTATATCAGCCTCCCTAGCCAAGTTACTATCGTTTTGTTAACGTCGAACGCTTGAAATAGGCCACGCCTCCAAATTCTTTGTTCTGACCATGTGACTGAGTATTGAGATGACAACTCAAAGCGTTATATTAACTTTGGGCGAATCATGTTAATAGAAATTCTGTATCTTAAGTTCAATTTTAATCAATATTTTACAGCGGGTCTTTAGAATTCTCATAAGTTTTGGTATATTAACGAAATGACTGCTTCTGCAAATTCAATATTATAAACAATTCAATGTTAACCTACACATTTACATAACTTGATCTGACTGCAAAAGCATACTAGAACAAATACCTTTCCGAATAAACAATCGCGAATTACATAGGTACCTACCAAAAATAAATATATATATCTTTCTACGTACTCTCTCAAATTAATATCCCCATTCCATATTTTTGTCGTACTTTGTAGTGATGAGATTGTAATTACATTTCACAGAATTGGCACTTTATGTCCCCCTATAAGGCTATAGTGCGCACATTTGTTGCGACAGACATTTCTTTGATGGCAGAATGGCAGAGACAAATTTTATGAGATCAATTTATCAAATAGTCGATTGAAAGCGGCAAATTGTCCTCGCAGCGATCTTGTTATGGAAGACGCTTTATGTACCATTTATGATTAATATAAAGATTTATTGGTACATATGTGGTTTGTACGCTCTTTTTAAGATAAAACGTTCACTCAAAGCCGCTATTGATCCAATAAATATCATATATGACGAAAACTAAGACTCTATTTTGTAGTTCTATATGGCTGTCTATAATAGTAGATTTTATGACTACAAGCTCAAAGAGCTACACATACGGGACAGACTTTATTGTTGATTCTTTCGAGACTTGTGGTTCACGGCGGTGTTGAAGGCAAGAGAGCTTGCGGTCGTTGACTCAATCTTATTACCAGAACTACGCAATCGACCGCAGTACAGTGTGCACGTAACGCCAACTAAATGGAATGATACAGCTCGACAGGCCTCAACCTTGGAGGCAAACGACGACGGTGCGCAGCGACCCTGTCCATCATCAACAGCCACGACCACTCTGACAAGTGTACCCGTCTCAGAAGATGACTAGGGGAAAAGCTGTGTCCGAAAGTCGTGGGCGACATGTTGTATTTCAAACGATACGAAGGACTAAGTTTTATTAGAGTAGTGGTGGCCGAGTGGTAACGGCCCCGACTTACGAGTTGTAGGTCGCGGGTTCGAACCCAGCCAGGTGCATCACTTTGTGTAATTTATTTCATCACCACTGCTCTCAAAACGGTGAAGGGAAACATCGTGAGGAAACCGGCATGTCCTAGAACCAAAAATTCGAAGACATGTGACATCCACCAATCCGCACTGGGCCCGCGTGTTGGATTATGGCCCATTCCCTCTCTTAGAGAGGAGGTCTGTGTCCCAGTAGTGGGAACATTGAAAGGCTGATGATGATGATGATGATGATGAAGTTTTATTCCCGAACACAGTGAGGGATTTTTATAAATAATAGCTTTTGCCCGCGGCTTCGCCCGCGAGGGTATGGGGTTTCCGGGATAAAAAGTAGCCTATGTGCTATTCCGGAGTGTATCCTATGCCTGTGCCAAATTTCATTCAAATCCATTCAGTAGTTTTTACGTGAAAGAGTAACAAACATCCATACATCCATACATCCATACATCCATACTTACAAACTTTCGCCTTTATAATAGTAGTAGGATGAACTCACAAGCACATTTTATAACACTTTTTAATTCGCTTAATAAAATATTTTTTAAATGGTTTTGTTGCTCTAAATGCTAATTATATTTTTTTCGGAAAGTCCATAGTACATTATATAAATGAATATTGGAGGACAAAATGACATGCCTCAAGTGAGAATCGTATGATAAAAGAACATGGCGCAGTGATATAAAAAATAATAATTGTATATACCCAGATACGATGGATTGCAAAGGATTCCGTTTGGGAGTTGTGGGATTATTAAAAAGAGTTACTTTGACCCTGAAGTGCAGGAAGTTACTGATACGGGTGTGTTAAAATTTATTCCGTTTATTAATTTTTAAACTGATTTTAGGAAGATAAATGAACAGATTTATTAAGTTACATCAAGTTTTGTTTACTATTTACCGGTTGTATTTTCTATTAATAGGCTTCATTAACATATAATGTTACCATATTATATGGGCATTAGCTATCTGCAAATTACCGAGTACAATTAGTTAAAGTGTGAAAGGAGAATAAAGCTTTAGCTGTAGTACACGACTAGCATTTTTATTTCTCTTTACCAAAAGAAAAAGCTAGGCCATTTCTTAAAGGCCTGTATGAAAAATTTATAGAAAAAGAAAAATGTCAACGAACTATAACCAAACGAAGTTAGAAACTGTTAGTAGATTGGTTTAGTTATTTTTAAGATTTTTTTTTATTTTCGATTCGGTATTTATGGCGTGTACGAATTAAATAGTGTCTATCACTGTCTCAATACTGACGCGTGACTTTTTTTTATTCTTTGATCACTTATTTTTTTACTACTTCCAGTGATGAAAAACTGCGAGTGTGAAAAATAATAAAATAGTAATAATCAACTTAATCTAGCTAATATGAATAAAAATCTCAAAAAGTAGCAAAAATAAAACTGACTACAACAAAAAACAACGCTGAAAAAGTACGAAACCAGAAAAACCGTAAAAAAAGAAAAACCATAGTCACACGTTACGACCGCAACACTTTTAAAACGTGTGACTACGGTTTTTCTTTTTGTGACGCCCTCCGCCCGCTTTTTAATTAACACCCTATAGGCGTTAATTTTAATTTAAACAATATTTTGGGAATGTACAAATGAAGCCCTTGGAAATGATACCAAACACGGCGTATTTATCTGAACTTTATTTTTTAACACATCACTTTTTGTCCAATTTAAACAATTATATTAACAACAAATTTAGACAATTAAGACGGTTCTAACGATATATCATATGTAGAGCTCTGCTCGGCAGATTAGGAGCTATGAGGGAAAATACATAGCCTATCAGTCATAACTCTCCTTTGGTTTTGCCGTAGTCGGGTAAAAATATTACACATATCACACACATACCACAATATATCATATTTGTGTCATGGTTTAAGGACCATTTTTTTTTATTGTTATGTAGGTAGGTTTTTTTATGATGGTTAAAAGTCATCCAATGACGAATCTCGCTCCCGGGCGGACCGGGAAACCGTGTCAGACACTTACTGACTAATCACCCTGTTCTTTCTCTGCCCTTCGCACTGGGGCCAAGCCTTCCTTTCAGAAAGACACCCTGGGCCCCAGTAGGCTTCGACCTAACGTAGGTAGGTCAAAATGTTTTTATTACACGCAAGAAATTATACATTACATATTAACTTTTTTGTAATTTTGTCCCTAACTGATTTCTGCACATAATCAAAGTTTACCTACAAATCCACAACTCTCACCACTATTCCAAATTCAAAGACCTGTCTCATATTGCAGAAATACGAACTCCGTCTCAAAAAATTGTAAATTCAACACGATATCGCAGAGCACTCAGTCCAGTTGATTCTCAAAAGGCGACGCTACGGCAGTATATAGACGTACATTCGTTGATTACAAGCAGGTACACACTGTACCTGTGTACCTAGTATAAACCCAGAATTCTCGAGAGCGTCGTAACCTGCATTTAAATTGTAAAGCAAACGGCACCGAATTGAACAGACAAACATAACGAACTTCGTGTTTCGTGTGTTGAATTTGCGACCTGAATTGTCACAAGAACAACAGTGTACATGTATTGCGTTACGATACGCAAAGGAGCTTTGGCTAGACGCAAAAAACAGTTAAATGTGCGTCGGACTCATATAAGCACTTCGATTCCTGAATTGAGTCTCGAAGATTTTTCCGAATTATAAAATAGTACATTTTAATATAAGTGCTTCTCACCAATTTTTATCATTCGACTTACATGTTTGATTTTTTCACGGCTCTAATAACTCCCTTAGACCCGTGAAAAAATCAAACATCTAAGTGCCCCACACTCAACTGAGTAGCTGAGTGTGGGGCTTTGAAAATATTTTTTAAGCTAACAAATAATGTAACGTTGTAACTTGATCTAACGTTAAGTTTAACTGTAACTTTAACTTAACTGATTAATAAACTTTAAATGTAACTTTTCTGACGAAGTTAGGCGAAGCATATTTTTTGTAATGGCAAGGACTAACAACATTTCCCTATTTTTAGTAGCTCTTTTATCAGGGGAAGTTCCTTTTATTTTAGAAGCTAAAAAGAGCAGCATTGTACCAGTTTGTAGGGTATGGGCGCAGGTGAAATTACAGAGCCATTACACTTTTCGCTTCGCCCCTGAAATGCAAAGCGGTGGGTTGACTTAAGAAATCAAGATTTATTAATCAACCTGTTTTGTGGCATTTCTTAGAAAACAATTTTGGCAGAAATCATAATGATGTTTTTTTTACCATGGGCTGGAAAATGATTTTACATTATTATTTTCATATTATCATCATAAAATATGAAAATCAGTGAATATTCTTCCTTATTTTTCTCGGTTGTTCAAGTAAGTGGAAATGAGTATTTTCTCTGAAAACACAATAGAATGGTAAACGTAATATTTTATCTAGAATTCGTGTTATTGAAATGTTATTTCTATGTAGATATAAATCAACCTTTAACGTCTGAAAATGATATATTCGACGATAAAAAGACATTCGCGAATATATTTGGGTTCGTCTTGACATTTAAAACACAGGTACATGTGTTCACTTCAGTTTTTCCTATAAACATTTATGTTAGTACTAGCTTTTGCCCGCGGCTTCGCCCGCGTGGTATTGGGGTTAGGGTTTCCGGGATAAAAAGTAGCCTATGTCCTATTCCGGAGTGTATCCTATGCCTGTGCCAAATTTCATCCAGATCCGTCCAGCCGTTTTGGCGTGATTGAGTAACAAACATCCAAACATCGTAACTTTCGCATTTATAATATTAGTAAGATTCATTGAATTGAGAAATTCAAAACGTTGCCATTGCGTAACATTCGCAAGAATTCTCATTACAAGCGAATGCTCTAGTTTATCAGTACCTTTAGAGAGTTAAAAATATGAGATTAGTGCCACCAGACAAGAATAAAATCAATATTGATATTACACATAAAAATCAATTACACTTTCTCCTTCGAATCTTCTGCAGCAGTTTTCATTGGACGATAAAAAAGTGTCGGACTCATGAATATTCCATTATTACTTGATTTGAATTTTATTTGCGTTTCCTTACTGATCGGGGCTGTAACAAGGGGCTATTTGGAAAGGCCTTGACCTCAAACCATGGTTTTAAATCTCCTGGGTTTTGGTTCTAATTAAAACTTTAAAGTCAATTTATTCAATACGATAGATACCTACAATACAAGCCAATAGAGAGGTCCCTTTTTTGCTGACGATGAACAATGGGTAGCATGCCGATTGGCCATTCGATAACCGTCCGGATCGAGCACGGGTCATCAACGGCGTGTATCACGCGCGCCCCAAAGAGATATCCCCTGCGACGGCGAGCAATGGACGGGTAGCTTGCCATGCGGTCGTCTGGTAACAATCCGGACCGAGCCAAGTAGTCGACGACGCGCTCTGTTCCCGCGTGCCCTAAGGAGTTGTCAGCAAATGTAGAAGACCAACCGCAGGACCGAAGCTTACTGGGGCCCTGGTCCGGTTTTATTAAGGAAGGACCCCAGTATGAAGGCTAAGAAGGAATTAGGTGGGTCGTTTAGTCAGTAAGAGTCGGACACTGTTTCCCATAGGCAAAATCTTCTGGAGCCCATGAGTCAACTTCTGAAAGGCATCCATCTTATGACAAGCTTATCAAAGTTGCGTCCACCGGTACATCTCGAGAACTGATTTGAATGGTCTTCTGCGAGCAATGTACTCTGCCCACAGTTACCTAAGTTTAGTGAATCTTTGGGCTATGTCAGTAACTTGAGTAATACTGTGGATATCTTTATTTTATAATACCTAGCTTAGCCCTTAAACTGCTGTTGCTTCAATGCGACTTTCAACACAAAGAATATTGGATTACATATTTCCAACAAAAAATATAACAAAATGATTTACTTCCGTATGATAAACATACGTCCACTTCGATGAAATTGAGCCATGTTTGACCGATAACCATAATCAAATACCTCGGTCGACTATTTACAGTTCGACCACTGACCTTTACCCTCATTTTCCGAGGGTTGACAAGAAGTTAATGCATTTTTTTCCTTTTTTCTTTTAGTCCAGATGGACGAGGCTTTCGAATAGTTCGAATTTCAACGATAAAGTTAAAATGAAATGGCTCCCAGCAAATAGTTGACGCGATGAAAATTGGTACCTAAGGTACTTACAGTTTTACTACAGACGATAAGAATAATATGGAATGTGTACCTAGTACCGAGTTTTTTTTTTTTTTTTTTTTTTTTTTTTTATGGTAGGTGAAAATCATCCAATGACGAAACCCGCTCTTGGGCGGAGCGGGAGACCAGTGTCAGACTCTTACTGACTAAAAAACCTACCCCGTACCTTCCTTGCCTTATTTCTGGAGTCGAGGTTACAATTTTCACTTACCCTCTAGGCTCCAGGAGGCTTCGACCCTGAAGGGCCCCTGCAGTTTGCTGACAACTCCTTGAGGCGCGCGGGAACGGTGCGCGCCGTTGACGACTTGGACTCGGTCTTACCAGACGATCGGACGGCGAGCTACCCATTGCTCACCGTCCGCGAGCCAGTGTCTACGGTGGCCGGATATCGGCAGGATCGCGGCGGCGACGGCTACGGCGAGTACGCCGTTGCCTTTGCCTTATGCGGTCGGCCTCCTCCTTTACGAGCATTACTGCTTCGCAGAAGGAGGCGACCGCCTGCCATTCCTCTTCGCTGCGGACCATGGCCTGAACCAGGGCCCGGCGCGAGAGGTCGCCGCCGCCGATCACCCCCACGAGGACACGGCGATGCTCTTCCCAAGCAGGGCACACCTCCACCGTGTGCTCCACCGTGTCCTCCGGGCTCGCCTCACAGTGGCGACACCCGGACGTCTCTTCCGCACGAATCCGGTGCAGGAATCTCCCGAACTTCCCATGTCCGGTGAGAACCTGCGTCATGCGGAAAGTGAGGACGCCGTGAGGTCTATCCAGCCACGCCTCAAAGAGGGGCACTACCGCTGAGATTACGGTGTGCCCAGCGCTGGGTTGCGACAGTCGCTGTTTCCACTTCACCATGAGATCTCGCCGGAGCTCCTTCCGCCACGCCTCGACATGTTCGGGCAGCGGATCTTCGCCCCGGCGTTGCATCTCCACGCGCTGGTCGTGCATGTGTGCAAGGACTGTTGCCTCCAAATCCCATGGTGGTAGGCCAGCAAGGAGGCTCGCCGCCTCGCGGGACACCGTGCGGTATCCCCGCACCATCCGGATGGCCATGACCCTCTGGCAGGCGTTCAGCTGGGCCGCCGGGCGTTTACGTAGCGTCGGCGCCCACACTGGTGCCCCATAAAGGGCCATGGACCGGACGATGCCGGCGTAGAGCCTCCGGCAGAAGGCGTCTGGACCCCCAAGGTTCGGCAGGAGCCGCTTGAGAGCAGCCCCCGTCCGATTGAGTTTGGGGGCCAGACGTCGGAAGTGCTCCTCGAAATTCCATCGGCTGTCGAGGACAAGTCCTAGGTACTTCATCGTCGACCCGACGCCGATGTGAACTCCTTCTACCGTTAGTTGGGAACCCGTTGGTGGCGCGTTCCGAGGGCCGTGAAAGCACATGGCCTCGGACTTGTGCAGTGCCACCTTGAGTCCCAACTGCTGGATCCTCTCAACGACTGTCGCAACCCCACGTGTCGCTAGTTCGACCGCCGCCTGGTACGACCTTCCCTGCGCTAGGACCAGCGTGTCGTCTGCGTAGCAGACCACGCTGACCCCTACGGGGAGGTCGGCGCGCAGCACGTAGTCGTACCCGATGTTCCACAAGGGCGGTCCTAGTACCGATCCCTGTGGGACACCGCACGACATCTCTCGCCGTTTCCAATCTCCTTGGTGACCGGGGTAGACTATGTACCTGTCGGACAGGTAGGCCTCGATCGTACGACAGAGGTAGTCGGGCACCCGGTGATACCGGAGTGCCGTCCTAATGCAACTCCAGGGCAGGGAATTAAAGGCGTTGGCAATGTCCAACGACACCGCCAAGACACACCTGCCCCGGGACACCGCATCCCCCGTCGTGAGGGCTCGCACGCGCATGATGGCGTCCACCGTGGAGCGCCTCCTGCGAAACCCGAACTGGTCGTCCGCGAGATCGGGCCCCTTCAGTGTTAGGTGCTTGACGAGGCGGTCTGCAATGACTCTTTCAAAGAGCTTGCCCACCTCGTCAAGCAGCACAATGGGCCGATACGCGGACGGAGAGTCCGCAGGGCGCCCCGGCTTCGCGACGAGGACCAGTTTTCCCGTCTTCCAGGGAAGTGGGAACTGGCCCCTCTCCAAGCATGCGCTAAAGAGCCCCCCCAATCGAGACCCGAGAGCCTCCATGGCCAGGACCCAAGCCTTTCCTGGCAAGCCGTCGGGTCCTGGGGCGGTATTCTTCGCACCCATCCTGCGTACCGCCACTCTCATCTCTACCTCGGTCACTTCCGGAGCATTGGTACCGTCGTCGCTGACGTGGTCCGCGTCAGACACCGCTGGTGGCGGAGCCATGGGCGGGGGGGAGTGGTCCCCCCGCGCAGGGAACAGAGCGCTCACCACACCCTCCACGATCTGTGGCCGGAGACTCTGCGTCAACGGGGGAGCCCATGGGCGGAGTTTCTCCCGCACCAACTTGTATGGGCGTCCCCACGGATCAGCGTTGAGCGTCCCCAGCCACGCTTTGCAGGCCTCGTCTTTGGCCCGCTTTATCTCCGATCGGAGGGTGCGCCTTGCCACCCTGTATCCCTCGTACAGCTCCGCCTCTACGGCCTCCGCATCCGGCGGGCGGAAGCGGCGCCTGCGGTGTCTGGTATACCGGTGTCGCGCAGCATTGCATGCGGCGCGCAGCGTCGCAAGCTCTGGCGACCACCAGTACACCTGGCGTCGGGCGCGTCCTGGGCGGAGACGGGGCATTGCCGCGTCGCAAATTTGCGACAAGGCCTCCCGGAACCACTCCGCCTCGACGTCGATGTCGGCAGGCCTGACCGGTGCTTGCACCCAGGCCTGCACCGCCGCGGCTTCCAGGAAGAGCTCCTTCTCCAGCTGCCTCAGCGCCCAACGCGGACCACATGGGGTCTGTCGGACCGGCGCGGTCGAGGTCTGGGCGGAGACGTCAAACCGGATATACCGGTGGTCCGAGTATGTCTCCACCCCCTCCATGACGCGCCAGTCAACTACACGCGGTGTCAGAGTGGGGCTGGCGAACGAAATGTCCACCACGGACTCACCCTGCACCCGCACACACGTGGGGACAGAACCCCGGTTTAGGACGACCAGGCCTGTTTCCAGAGCCCAGTCCTCCACCAACCGACCCCGCTGGTTCGTGAGCCGGGAACCCCAAGCCATGTTCCAGGCGTTGAAGTCCCCGCAAACGACCACGGGGAGGGTACCATACCCAGCGACGACGGTCTTCAGCTCCCTGAGGGAGTCGTGAAGATCGGCGAGAGTTCTGTTCGGGGACAGGTAGACGCCTACCACTGCAATGTCCCCGAACCGTGCTGCCACGCAACCCCGACCCTTCGTGACGGCCTCGAGGGTCGGGGTACCAGCGGCGGCCGACGAGATAAGGGTCACCGAGCCGCTCAGGTCCTGAACCCAGTCAGCTCTGGGCAAGACAAAGTGCGGCTCGGAGACCACGGCGACGTTTATCGACCACTGCGCCATGCTCTGGAGCAACAGATCCTGAGCTGGGGCGCAGTGGTTGATATTCGCCTGGAGGAGACGTAATGGGGCCGTTATTGGCAGTCCATTGTCTCCTCCCTAGCCCTCTGAGAGGGCGCCGCCACAGCGGTAGCGGCGGCTACAGAAACCGCGCCGGCGGCCGAAGAAGCGGCTGCGGCGGCGGCGGTGGTGTTGGGGGGGCGACTCAATTTGGCCTTCACTTTGGCCGGGGGGTCGCAGGACCTGCTCCCAGCCCGGTGGTCGGCCTGCTTGCCTGCCGCCGCACATGCGTAACAGTGCGGCGCATTCCGGCACTCGGCAGACCTATGACCGGGCTTACCGCATTGGTAGCAGTGGTCACTGCGATCCACCTCCGCGGCACAGAAGGCCCCCACGTGGTGCCCCACGTGGCAGCGGAAGCACCGCAGAGGTCTGGGCTCCAGCAATTTTACCTGGGCGGAGACCCAGCCCACAAGAAGCCGTCGGCCCCCACTGGTGATGGCCTTGGCCGCCGGCACGGGGCAGCTTACCGTGACGGCTCGCATGCCCGTGCTGTCAGCGCGGATGGTGCCCGCCCGAACCTGTTCGGGCGTGCAACCGCCCACCCTGACGATGGCGGCCACCACCTCGTCCACCTTGACTGAGTCGTCCAGGCCCATGATGCGCATGTCGATGCACTTGGTGGGCCTGGACACTCGGGCCTCCTCCGCACTGAGGGCCACCCTAATCTTCTCGGCCAGGGTGTCAGCGACACTGGCCGAGCCGGGGACCTCCAGAATTCGGGCCCCCGTTAGGGTCTGCCTAATGCAGAAGCCCCCAGGCACTCCGAGCTCTTCAAGGTGGGGCAACACCGCCCGCCTTGCCTTCTCCATGACGGCGTCATAGTTCGCGCCCTTCTTTCCCGCTTCAGGCTGTAGTGTGATCACCTAGTACCGAGTACGTTTCATTTTATGTTCGTCTACATTATATTAGCCTATAATTTTCATTTTATATACATTCAGAATGTTATTAGATATCGTAAAAGTATTACAAATGTACATTCTAATGCCGTACGTGATAGTCACTTGATATTTTTCGCGAAATATATCTGTGAGATGTTTTTAAAGTAGGATTTCGTCAATGCAACTTCAATCATTTTTGAATATAAATATTTTCTGTGTAAGTTGGAGAGAAACGTTGAAATAAATATCACGTTATCAAATTATAAGTAAAAAAAAGTAATAATCATTACATAGTATAAAACAAAGTTGCTTACCGCTGTCCCTATGTATGCTTAAATCTTTACCATTATGCAACCAATTTTGTTGGCGTTCTTTTATAGATAGAGTAATTCAAGAGAAAGATATACACTTCTCATCAAAAAAATCGAAACACCTTGCAAGTTTACGTTTTGTCAGGATTATCAGAAAAATGTGTACATTTAGGAATAAATGTTAAATGTCGTTTAATAGTGAGTAATATGAGCTTATCAAATCTTAATGTTAATGTTCTAAATTTAAATGAATTTTTCATAGGTTTCGTATTTTGTTAAATGAGTCATTTTTATTCCGTATGGAGTATAAAGGAAATGGATAAAACAACACACGTAAATGAAAAAAAAAGCTAAAAAACGTTTATTTAATAACTTGTATTCCCTCCCCGAGCTCTAATTACTGCTTCCATACGGTTCTTCATCGATCGGATGAGAGTCACGATCACATGCTGTGGTATATTGTCCCATTCCTCTTGGATTGCATCTTGCAGCTGGCTAAGTGTTTCTGGGGCAGGATCTCTTGCTCGAATTCGTCTCTTTAATTCATCCCATAGATGTTCAATGGGATTCATGTCCGGGCTTCTTGCTGGCCATTCCATAATAGAGATATCGACTTCGTTAAGATAATCTCGTACGACGCCCGCGGTGTGAGCCCTAGCATTGTCGTGCATGAATATGAAGCCGTTGCCAATAAAATGTGCATAGGGCATCACATGAGGCTCGAGACACTCTTCGACGTACCGATGACAGTTTAGTGCAGGCAGACGTGGCCCAGACACGAAAGCAAGCTCTGTCTTACCGTCGGCGCTGATTCCTCCCCAAACCGTCCACGAACCGCCACCATAGCTGACCTTTTCTTCAATGCAGCATTGTGCATAGCGTTCTCCGTCTCTTCTGTAGACCTTGTTCCTTCCGTCGTTACCATACAGCATAATTTTACACTCATCAGAAAAGAGAACTTTGCTCCACTGTAGGTATGACCAATTTAGGTGCTCACGTGCAAAGTTAAGGCGCGCTCTTCGATGGTCTGCAGTTAATTTCGGCCCATTTGCTGGCTTATGCGGTACCAGTCCACGATCCTTCAACCTTCTTCTAATTGTAGAGTCACTTACAGCCACCCTTCGTACAACACGAAGCCGCTGCTGCAGTTGAAAAGCGTTAAGGCGTCGATTTCTTAAAGAAGTTGTTACAATAAATCGATCATCTCGCTCAGAAGTGACCCGATTCCTGCCAGATCCTGAACGGCGCGTGAACAAACCAGTCTCCCGATAACGTTTATAGACTCTATGAACAGATGACAGGCTTAGATGCAGTCTTGCAGCCACAACACGCTGACTAAGGCCAGAATCCAGCAATGCCACAACTTGGGCGGCTTCTGTGGGCGAAGTATCCATACGTTTTAGAAAAAAAACCTTTTTTCAGACGTCCCAAAGTCACAGTATTGAAATAAAAAACAAAAAGTTTAAGGATAGGCGCCAATTTTTAGTTTTTAAACGCTAAATGTACTCCAACCCTAAACACACATTTGTCTCAAAACAGTGATTCATTTCGTTTATAAGATAAACAAATGAAATTCTAATTTTGAATTTAGAATTTTCGCTTATTACTGTAATGGCCAAACTGCCAGCTATAATATATGTATTTTTTTTCATCGTATGAATTCTTTTTTGTGTTAAATTCGGACAGAAACAATGAAAACGGAAGTGTTTCGATTTTTTTGATGAGAAGTGTATATGTATAATACATGCATAATATATTTAGTATCAACATTGTGCCCGTGCAAAGCTGGGGCAGGTTACATTATTATATAAGATTTAAAAAAATGTTTTAATTTAATTTATTTAATTATAACAATACATCTGCGATAACATTTTAAAAGAGTGATACATATTAAGGACAAACAAAAGCGTTGGTATATTTTTATGTACCAAAAACAATTTAGAAAGGTTTCCTTGCGGATATAAAAGATAAACTTCTTTCTTTCTGCGACAATGACACACAGTCACATGGCTTGAAAAGAATTGCGTGAAAATGGAATTTTTGCACTCGCGTGTTTGTCAGTGCCCAAAATCCGTTTGAGAAAACATACTCACTTTGGTATATATACACAATGATATACTCCGTTCATGTTTTGTGTGGTTGAGGAAAAAGTATCTACTGTACATTTGCGTACAAACAAATTGATGGCAAAGAAAATCTCATTAATTCATTCAAATGACAATTGAGATTGATTGAAAGTGGAATGTATTTTTTTTATTTTGCGTTGGTTTTATTTATTTATTAAAGCATCGTTTTTATTTAGATAAAAACAGCTTGTATACAATACAATGTATTAAAAAAACGAAACCGTATTTAATAAGCGACCTTATCACATTAATTTCGCAATCACTTTTATGCAACCTGAAATGGGTAGAAGACATACATTATTTGAGCTACAGTAAGAAATAGCATAAATAACATGTTATTTACGTGCACCAAGAAAATCTAAAATTGTAAGTTTTCAAGCACCAATACTAGGTACTTCATCACGAAAGCAAAACTTTAAAGTGGCCCCAAGACGAGGCACTGGTATCGCTTAAATATAAAACGAAATGTTGTATCGTACACCAAACAAAATTTATGTTGCAAGACTAAAAACAAACATTACAAATAATTCAAAAAATGTTCTTTATGTTTTCTAGCAGACCTAATTGATAGGTCGTTCAGCTGATTTTTCGATATCGTAAATTAATGTATAAGTCTAAGTAAGAACATGTCGCCGAAAAACTCGTGCGCTTTTCTTTTGACTATGCGATGACGAGCTAACTATTGCTCCTCTTCAACAAGCCTTCCAACACCCAAATATTCATTATTTAATGTAGTGTTATTATATATATTATACATGTGAAGTTAATAACAGGTAGTAGGTAGCAGTTAATATAAAATAACGGCACGTCATGTTTCGAACAGAATTTATGCGCAGGACAAAAACAAACATCAGAAATCGACCGCAAAATGCTCTACATGTTTGCCAGCGAACCTAATTAAAACTTGAGCCAATGAAGCTGACTTATTCGACCAATAAACCGGCTGTTATATAGTTAAAATACCTCTTCATTCCGACTATCACTTTTCGCGTACTTAGTACTAAAGTTTTCACTTGGAAGCCGGTAGAAGTTAGCGCCATAGCGGCATTTCCTGGCTAATTAAGGAGCAGCTAGCTACTGCATTGTAGCGCGTATCTTTTGCTCGGTTGAGTGGAATAAACTTTGTATTTCATATTATTCTATGCTGCGGTGCCTGGCGATTATAGTTAGCTTCACGGTACTTTGTTGGTATCTTTGACTACCTATAATTTGGTGTCGTCGACTATGTAGTATGAATGTTGTTTATAAAAAACTAACTTCTGTCAGCGGCTTTGCCCGCGTGAAAGTAGGTTTTTCCATACAAACTTTGGACCCCTCTTTCATAATTGTGTTTTCGTCGAGTTTTCATTATTTTTAAGATGTATTCTGCTATTCGGGGCGGGGACAAATTCAACGAACCAAATACCATGAAAATTGGTCTAGTCGATCTCGAGTTATAAGTGTTGTAACAAATCCGTCTTTGGTTTATATATATAGATCATTCATAATTTTTTTTGATGACTGTACAGTTCTGTGTCTCAGTGGGATTTTTCGAAAGAGTGCAAAGGGTAACTTAAAACATACGAGTGGTCCAAAGTCGGTAAAACCTGACACTATCACTCCACCAGAATTGTAATTTGATGACCTCAAAAAATAGGTTTACGAACTCTGAGAGAATTTCTCAGAATAGCTATTTTCAATTATTTTTTAAAATTCTAGTTAAAAGTTGCCAGATTTTATTGACATTCCAATTTTTTAAAAATTAAATAAAAATCTGAAATAGAATAGCTATTCTAAGAAATAATTTCAGAGCTCGTACACCTATTTTTTGATGTTTGAGGTCATCCAATAACAACTCTGTGGGTGAAATTATTAAGTTATGGATTTAAAAAAAAAACTTGTTTCTTTCCTTCTTCTTTCTTTCTTTCTTTCGTTTCTAGAAGCATTCTAGCGAATCTAAAAAAAAAAATGAGTTGATTCTGAGTTGAACGTACTATAACAGAACTCGATCGCTAAAATAGCTGTCATATGCACAATGAAAGCAGAATATTGAATGTTTGTTTTACATCTCTGAAAGCATTGTTGACACTTACACACAACTGAATAAGTATTGCCTGTATTGCATTGCATTGCAATGTTGCCAGTATTTTAAATACATTGCCATTTTATTTTATGGCTTTTATAACCTAACGATACATGCTATTATAGAAGCTAAGTATATCATCATCATCATCAGCTTTTTTAATGTTCCCACTGCTGGGACATAGGCCTACTTTTGACGAGGGGAAATGAGCCATAATCCACCTCGCGGGCCCAGTGGGATTGGTGGATGTCACGTCTTCGCTTTTTTTATCCTAGGACATGCTTGTTTTCTCACGAAGTTTTCCTTCACCGTTTTGTGAGCAATGGTGATGAAATAAATTATACAAAGTAATGCGCCTGGCTGAGTTTGGACCCACAACTTACAAATCCTAAATCATAGCCGTTACCAATCGGCCACCACTGCTCGCGTGTGTATTAGTGTGTCCTATAGTGAGAACATTTTTAAAACTAAAAACAAAAACAATAAAATGCAGTTGACACTTAATAACTACCTAGAGTTACGTATAAAGACAACGTTGGTACATGGTGGCTTGTTTTATCAGTAAGAGTCTGACACTATATCCTGCTCCACCCGGGCGGGAGATGTCATAGAATGATTTTTACCCACGATGAAAAATAAATTCCTATGGTCTTAACCGGAAGAACAAACCAGTGTTAGAGCACTTATTTTAAAAATTAAACAGAACAACACTTTTATTCACCAAACAAAGGCCAATAAAATGTTCAATCTCCACTATCGCTTCTAGTACAAATCTAAAACAAAACACTAACAAGAAAAAGTATCCAATAAAAGAACAATTCTCACGAATACATCCCCGATTGCGGGTTAACTTTCTACCGACCAATTCCGTATCGCCTCCTTCGAGCGAGGAAGCGAAGTAGCGAAGTTGGAAGTCATTAACTTCACTTAAGTTAGTTACTTGACTCCGTAGATGCTAGATGGTGGTTCACCAGGCAGCTGCGTTCGAAAATGTACGAAATAGGATAATGAGGAACTTGGTCCCTTTTGAGGGGCATTTTGGCAGAACGGCGATGGAGAGAGCTGGTGGACACTAAATCGCATTACTGTTTTAAAGGCATAAGTTTATATAAGAAAAACATTTAATTTGCCGGCCAAACGCTCGGGCCATAACTCAGGTTTTCAAAGTAAGCCGGTGGCAGTGTCGTGTGTTAGTTTTTCTTTCACGCTGAAATGGATGGAGATAATATAAGGGTAGACCATCTCTTGGAATAAAACATAGGTTAATTTCTGTTCCGGAAGTATGAAGATTGAAAACTCGTAAAAAAATAAATAGTGGGGACAAATAAATGCAATTTGCAGTTGTTATTGCTGTTAAAAACTATAATTTGCATTTATTTTTTTACGTACGAGTTTTTATGCGCTAAAATTCGCAGAGCCTAGCTTCAGACTCGCCAAAATGCGACGGCCTTATTGTACTCGCTATTTATATAAACTTACTCCGATTTTATTACTTAGATTTTCATTGCCCGTCTTGTGATAGTAGGTAAAAAGTAACCACTCTAATAATTTGGTGTCGTCGACTATGTCGTATGAATGTTGTTTATAAAAAAAAAACTAGCTTCTGTCAGCGGCTTCGCCCGCGTGAAAGTAGGTTTTTCCATACAAACTTTGGACCCCTCTTTCATAATTGTGTTTTCGTCGAGTTTTCATTATTTTTAAGATTTGTATTCTGCTATTCGGGGCGGGGACAAATTCAACGAACCAAATACCATGAAAATTGGTCTAGCCGATCTCGAGTGTTGTGACAAATCCGTCTTTGTTTTATATATTTACGAGTGGTCCAAAGTCGGTAAAACCTGACACTATCACTCCACCAGAATTGTAATTTAACCACTCTAAACATAAAACATTCACTTTTTTTATGGTAGGTAAAAATCATCCAATGGCGAGTCCCGCTCTTGGGCGGAGTGGAAAACAAGTGTCAGACTCTTAGTGACTAAACAACCTACCCCGTTCCTACATCGCCATACATACCAGGGCCAGAGCCTTCCTTTTCAGACACAAACCCGTGGCCCTGATTGGCTTCGACCCTTCTGCAGGGCCCCTACGAAAACATTCACTTTAATATTCTTAAGATGAAATTGCATGTATATACTCGTATATTGCACAACAGTCACGCAACGGCGTCTAGTCCCTAGTTAAGCAGAGCTTGTGTTACGAGTACTGGACAACTGATAAACATACTTACATATTATAGATAAATTACACCCAGACAAAGAAAAAATGATCCCACCCAAAACGTTAAACGTAAAAAAATCCAAGTCTCTCTAGGCAATTCTTCCCACGTAAAAATTTTTGAGATCGCATTTAAACCGACGACCTCCGGCGCAGCAGTCAGGGCCACTAACTACTAGACCGACTGACAGGCTAGTCAATGTGTGTTTTTGTTTCTCATACTTAATCAGGATTTGGTAAACGGGAAGACTATGTTCTGGACTAGCACATAGGATACTTGTAAAACCTAGTTTAAATAACATTAAAGTTAGGTACTCAATATAACTAGGTCATCGCCTACGATATATGTTTGAATCATATATCCATTCATACCCCGTGTACGAGTGGGATGTTATGATACAATTAACCTTTAACTCTATGAGTTTACTTCATAAATAAATATTATTATGTACTAAGCAAACACTTACCCTGTGTTACGTAAGGAATAAACCACTGAGCGGCCTTGAAACAGTCTATGCTTCCAAGAAGAAGGCTAGAAATAAATGAATGAAACCCATATACAGAAAAGGTTATAATTAGCGTAATTAAAGTAGGGTATTAAATACGAGTTGGTATTTTTAATAAACTAGAGCGCCTCACTATCAAAGATTGTATCACTGCTTACCATAAGGAAGGGTTGTAGTTAAAAACTAGTGTAAATAAAAAACAACATATACAAGTTGCTATTATGATTCCGTGACACATCGGTCAATGATAACAGACTTTTTTTTTCAGGCGTTTGCAGACAGTGAGTATAGGGTAGTTCGCCGTCCGGTAAAGAGTCGATAGCATGTTGTGTTCCACGCGTGTTTCAAAACGATGTCAGCAAAATGAACGAGGCCCTTCATTACTGATAATTACTGGACTTGTGGCATTATAAAAGAATTAGTCTCTCAGTAGGGTTAATGATTTTAGGTTAAAAAAAAAATGTTCTCACATTCTACGGTTCACAACAAGGGAGGCCTGCTAATGTTGAGCTTTCTGATCACCACTCTAGAACCTTATAACAATTTGCCTGCAGCAGTCTTCCCATCTGATTATAATTTATGTAGTGTCTTCAAGGTTACAGTGAATAGGCTCTTAATAAACTAGTACGATACACCATCAACGATTGCATTAATGCACACATGCATATAGATAGGATTGCAGTGAAGCACTAGATCGGCCCCCACTTACAAGTTGTAGTACGTCGCGGTTTAAAACCAGACAGGCGCATTAATTTGTGTAATTTATTTCATCACCATTGCTCACAAAACGGTGAAGGAAAATATCGTAAGGAAATCGGCGTAAATTCGAAGACAGTGACATCCACCTATCCGCACTGGGCCCCCGTGATGGATTATGGCCCTCTCTTAGAAAGGAGGCCTGTGTCACGATATTTTCGTGAGGAAATCGGCATGTCCTAGAACCAAAAATTCGAAGACATGTGACATCCACTATTATGGCCTATTCCCTAGAGACGGCCTATGTCCCAGTAGTGGGAACATTAAAAAGGTAAATGATGTTGACTAGATTTTACCCAGACCTAGGTCTGAATAAAAAGACTGGCGTTCGAAAAATATTTGACCTGAAGAACCCTGTTCGTAACCCTCTCATTACTTGCTTTTGTTTTAGAAACCTTGTTAAAAACATATTTGTTTTTTGAAGCGTAGTGAGTTAATTAAACTTGCCAGCTTTGGGGTGGTAATTTTTAAGTTTCTGGATAACTTTTAAAGACAAAAACTTGTACATTTTACGTTTAAAAGGCCAAGGTTTTTGAAAGCCGGGTAGATACCTACTGTTTTATGTAGAATGAAAGGCTCCCAGTGATAATGAATATTGAAAATGGTGCGTTAGGACTTGACGCGTATTTTTAGAAGGTGGTTCCCTAGAGACAGTGAATAGTGGACTGTTTTTGATGCTGGTGAGTCACTTTTAATAAATAAAGAATGAAACTGTTTTATGGGCGTTTGGTATTTTTCCGATGGGAAGCCCCCAACAGACTTACAGTTTGGTTTTTATTAAACTTTATTTCTAGCGACTGCTATACAAATGACAAAGTAGATCTGAAATTATCACAAGTTGATATCATCGTCATTATTTCAGCCGAAAGACGTCCACTACTGGACATAGGCCTGCCCCAAGCGCCGCCACAAAGACCGGTCCTATGCGTCTTGTATTCATTGGATTCCAGCAACCCTGACCAGGTCATCGGTCTACCTTGTGAGAGGCCTTCCAACGCTGCGTCTTCCAGTACGCGGTCGCCACTCCAGAACCTTTCGGCCCCAGCAGCCATCTGTTCTGCGTGCAATATGCCCTGCCCATTTCCACTTAAGTTTGGCGATTCTTAGAAGTTGGTATAGTCACAGGATATTGAGCTCGTCCAATTATTTTCAACCGTTTGAGCGTGAAAGTTTAATAGACATTTACACACATCAACATACAGAAATACATACAAAATTATAAACCCAAAAAACTGGGCCAGTGCGAGTCGTATACGGGCACTGAGAGCTCTGTACATACTTACCTATGAAATCAGTTCAATATATACGAGTATCAATCGAGTCTCGATGATTTTTCCGGAACACAAATAAAGGTTATTTTAGTAATGGTTATTTTAGATACGTTACTGCAAATTAACAGTTGCGTTTTAACTACCTTAAATACAGACATAATTAAAGAACAATAGATTTTCGAGCGCCGGCGCTCGGTTGGGCCTTAATGAATTAAGCTTTTTTTTATTTGTGCTAAGAGACCTTGCTTCATGGTGAATGTGGATTCAAGGTAAACAGGAAGTACCTAGTATTTTTGATTCCCTTAAAAGTATCAAAATAATTTTTTTTTGGCGACATTATACAGCCATTATCATTTTTCCGAAGTTTGATTTTTTCACAGCTTTAAATTACTAGGTAGTACACTGATAGACGGAAAGAAAACGTATCCTACTTAGACTCCGATTTTCCTTCCTTTTCGAAGTACGGAACACTAAGAACTGATACAATTCAGTCCTTCAGCAGTAGAAATGCAGTTTTTCCGTGCTAAAAACTGATACAATTCAGTCCTTCAGCAGTAGAAATGCAGTTTTTCCGTGCTAAAAACTGATACAATTCAGTCCTTCAGCAGTGGAAATGCAGTTTTTCCGTGAACACAAATTACGAATGCTATAATATCCTTCCATAGAAATGACAGCAACATAGTTAAGTACACTTTTGTTTTAGTGGGAAATCATTACTACAATTTATTTCTGCATCACCCAAAGGTTAGCAGAAAATGCGTTAAGGCATTAAGGCTGGCTCTTTATTTTTATGTCGGTTTATAATTCCTTATGAATTAAATAAATACATTTCCAGCTCTAGGTAGACCGAGATGTAGTGTCAGACTTTTACAGACTAAAAACTCACCTGTGTTTCTCCAATAGACCTTTATATTCCAAGGCGACAGTAACTCTTGCGAACAATCTGCAAATAAAAACGAACTCAGCAAGATAAAGACTATTTAGCCTAATCTGCAACTTCTCAGAAACCTTTTCGGCCTAAAATAAACTCAAATAACATTATCGAGCAATGATAAAACAAAGAAAAAAACCTTTTATTATAAAGCCATTTCGTTTGTTGTTACATTATACGCGATAGTACGGGTAAAGGTCCGGTTCCATTCTCTGATAAGTATATTTATTTTGGGGCTGGTACTTAGGACAGTCAAGTACATACCCGGTAATCCTAGTTTTGGGTATAACATTTTTCTCTAATGTATTTGGCTTAGTTCTATGTAAATGATATGGAAGATAATGTGAGTTTCAGTATATTAAAGGCCTGCTGGAATATTGATGTGGGATGCTTTGCATATATTTGCATTTTCAAAGGCTTCGATATTTTTCTGGCGTTGTAATATCGCCTTTATGTTTTCCTTTTAAAGTTCGTTAAAATGAAAGGTTCGTTTTGGCATTTGATGTTTTTATTATTTACATTACGTAACCATTGTGTAATTACATTAAAAGACTTGTATAATTAATTACTTGGTTGTTTCTTTCAGTTTCGTTCAAAGTTAAGGTCCTTCTCAAATGTCAAAAAGAGATTTTTATTTTTTAACGAGTTTACCAACTTGTTATCGAATATCGAGCTATACGATAACAAGGATTTAGTTGGTTCAGGACAGTTTGATGACGATGAAATTATGCTGTGGTATACCTTTTTTGAGCAGTGGTGGCCGAGTGGTAACGGCCCCGACTTACGGGTTGTAGGTCGCGGGTTCAAACCTAGCCAGGCGCATTACTTTGTGTAATTTATTTCATCACCACTGCTCTCAAAACGGTGAAGGAAAACATCGTGAGGAAACCGGCATGTCCTAGAACCAAAAATTCGAAGACATGTGACATCCACCAATCCGCTCTGGGCCCGCGTGGTGGATTATGGCCCATTCCCTCTCCTAGAGAGGAGGCCTGTGTCCCAGCAGTGGGAGCGTAAAAAGGCTGATGATGATGATACCTTTTACCATGAACCGATAGCAAAATTGGCCTTTGGGTTTTTTGAGATTGTCGAAAGAGCGTTTTAAGACTTTGACTGACCAATATAAATCGTTCAAGCTACAGCTAAGAAGTAGAATCCTTAACCAGAATTTAAATTTACTGAAGTTAAGAATGCTTAGCGTCAACTACATCAAAGCTTACCATCAGGCGAGGTAGTGGTCAAACGCCTACACATATATAGTAATAAAAACTGGACAAGTCCGATTGGAACTCGCGCACTGAAGGTTATATACAAATCTATGTGAATAATTTAATTTTGTTTCGTTACCTCAGAAGTTTGATTTCTTTACCGCTTCAAAGAACCTTAGATTTGAAATATGGTTGTATTGTATTTTATTTCGGGCTGGTATCCGCAATTCCTCGACTAAGGCTGCCTGTCTACCGGAGCGGAGCTAGGCTGCGGAGTGGAGAAACTGAGAAATATTAACCAATACCAGCCAGGAGCGGAGATTTTGTGCAATCCTATTGGTTAATATTTCTCAGATTCTCCACTCCGCAGCCTAGCTCCGCTCCGGTGGACAGGCAGCCTTAAGAGCGTATTTTGAGTATATGGTTTTAATTTCAACTCTTTACCTCCACAGTTTCTTGGGATAAAGAATCTTGCTAGGCATATAGACTGAGAACAAACTGATTCTTTAAAGCTTCCGCTTTTCCTTTAAAAATGCTACAGTCACTCTTTCAAAGAACTGCAGAAGGATTATTGGGACCAGACCCGGACCTATACTTTTAAATGTAATTAAAAGACGACTGCATTGTTCTGACAAGTGATAATCACAGGACGCAGTACCAAAAATTACTTACAGTTCAAAATGGTGGCATAAGAATTCCAAATTTATTTCCCACTTATCGTTCTACCATTAAATATATAAAATGGGAAGATAAAATTAGCGAACCGGTAAAATAACATTTAAGAGAGTTTTCACAACAAAATCGTGAAACAGTGTTAATTCCAATTACGTGGTTTCGACGCATTATCTTCGCAATTTACACCACAAAGAAGAACTAAGCAAGCATTTTGTAAATTTTAAGCTTTGAAATTATTATTTTTTTATTTTAGTTTGCAAAAATATATATTTTTTTAATTCTTTTGTACGAACTGATTACATAAGTTTCTTTTGAGGAAAATACATACTTATCATTAATTCATTGAGTCCTAAGAGGACACCGATATCCGCACACCTATTGTCTTTTAAATGTGTCTGTAATTACGGTAGTCGAAAGGTAAAGGAGTAGTATATCTTGTTATTATTTTGCTTTAGGATATAGTACTGTTTGCATTAATTTTGTAATAAAGAAATTAATATTTTGCAAAAACAATAATATATTTTTAAAAGAATAACCATGTAGTTTCTTTCCAATTCTTTTCCATGAGAAACGGCCAATGGGATCTGTAGGCGGTAGTTTATAAAAATGCACATGTTATGAAACAATCGTCAATAAACAATTATGGATTGAATTGGTACCTTGGCTCGAAATTACAGATCGCCGCTATATTAAGCCGCTATCAATGTTGAATTTCAACATTGAGTCCGAATATATTATACTGTTAAAAACAATTATTGTTTCCCTGACACAAAGCATAACTAAGACCTTTCATAACGAGACTTACAAAGTATTTTTTACAGGCAACCACTTGGAAATCACGGAAGAGTAAATTCAAAAAGAATTTTTAATAAAATTATTAAAATCCTAAGCGAAAATAATCTCAACATAAATAATTCTGAATGCCTAACTTGAATTTAGCAAAGGATGCTAATTTAACGAAACAAATTGTTCTATAATAAAGCGGGCTCGCATGCTATCTTAGGCCTCATCGCTACCCAAATAAAACTACGTAATTGGTTTTGTCAAATTGCCCGGGTTCGGACTGACTAGCATCATTAGGCCCTTACATTTTATTGAAAGTAGAACGTTCATTCTGTTTAGAATTGTTCAAGTGCTTTGTTTATACTAAACATTTTCTTATTAGGTATTGTTTAGAACCGTTAATGAGCCCCATTTAATCGTAATTAAGGCTGTGTTTGAACGGTGAATTGCGAAATTTCTAGTCTTTGTATTTTTGCGTCTGAAACTAACGGCTCTGAAGTCAGTAGCAGAGTCGGCCATTATTTGATCAGCTTTTGATTTAATTCACGAGATTTTTTTAAGACGTTTTTAGGATTCCGTACTCAAATGGTTAATAAACAATAGTCTTGTTGTTGTATTAATACTATTCTATCCGCTGTCAATCTGTCTATCACTAGGCAGTTTCTTACAAATGAAAATTACAACATCTTTTACCATAAAAGACTGTTGTAAGTTTCACAGGTAACAGATCTATTTCCATTATTACAAAAAATACTAAAAACAGAATAAAATAAAAACTTAAGCGGGGCTCCTATCCAAAAAACGTGATTTTTTTTACATGGTTTTTGCAACAGATGGTACAGAACACTTAGTGCACGAATTCGACTCGCACTTGTCCGGTTTTCTTGATATATTTCATAAATATCTATATCCTCAAAAAATAATATAAATATTACAAATTACAACAACAAAAATAAAACACGGACTTACAATTTGTAATAATTTTCCTCAACAACTTACATAATTTTGTTACCTCACAAAACAAACGTCACAAAGCGATTTGTAAATGAAGTGACGTCATCGGTAAGCTTCTCGCTGTTTTCAGATCTTACAAGTATGAAATGCGGTGGGAAGGTAAGTAACCTACTTACTGATTTAGATACGACAGTTACGAAACTCTCCGAAGTTTTACGAAACATTCCAGAATACAAACTTGGGAAATAAAATGACGCAACCCTATAAACACGTTTGCGTTTTCGCTTTCACGTCATCACATGACGTCATTGTGTTACGTTAAAAAATGGAAAGTTAATGGGAATAACGACTTAACTAGAAAGGGATTTTCCGTTCATTTTGGTTCGAGACTTACGAGAGATTTTGCTTTTAGAGTTTACACAAAATTTGAACTGAAATATGGTCATCACAAGGGGCTTCATCAAGTCTGAAGGCAGTAAATAGTGCTGTGTTAAGAGCTATCTTCCGCGTGATCGAATTAAAATGACTTATATTCTGGAAATAACTTTTCCTCCTTCTCTGTTAAATCCATCCAATGGTTGTCCGTACCTTTTAGTTTTAAGCTCCTACAGTAACTTATTTATAGCTTATTTTGTACATCATCAAAGAACATCTTTTTTATGGTGGAAAAAATCAACCTTGGGCGGAGCGGGAAACAGTGTCAGACTCTTACTGACTAAACGACCCAGGAACGCGGGGACAGAAGACGCCATCGACGACTGGCTTGGTCCGGACTATTACCAGAGACCCGGAGGGCGAGCTACCCACTGCTCACCGTCCGCAAGCCCGCGCCTGCGGTGGCCGGAAATCGGGGTCGAAATCGCAGCGGCGTCTGGGGTGTGAGCTCCGTTGCCTTATGCGGTGGTCCTCCTCCTTGGCCACCGCTGCTTTGCAGAACGAGGTGACCGCCTGCCAATCCTCCTCACTCCGGACCATGTCCTTTACCAAGGATCAGTGCGAAAGATCGCCGCCGCCGATTGCCCCCACGAAGACACGACGATACTCTTCCCAAGCGGAGCACACCTCTACCGTGTGCTCCACCGTGTCCTCCGGGATCATCAGAGAGTATCTTGTCTCTAATTAATACCTGCAGTTAAAATCTAAATTCCTGACATAGCCGGAAGAACTATCAAACTTGACTGACGATGATTGGTCACCGTATGCCAGAAGACGCAGCGTTGGAAGGTCTCTTACGAGGTGGACAGATGACCTGATGAGAGTCACAGAAATCAGTGACGACAAATGAGAGGCCTGGACTTCTTTCAGCTTAGATAATAATGGCTATGACAAAATTTCGATGTACATTTATCAGAATAATGATATTATTCCGATAAACATTCAGTAACTTTCCAAATTTACCAAAAACCCAAACCATCCTGCAACACAGCGTGCATCTGACTTCCATTAGCCCAGTGACGTCACGAGCGACCATTTTAGTCTTACATTTTTAACGGCATGGTCGACGAGACTGCGCCATGCCTCTGTTGATTAATTGCTCTTGACGTCTTCGTCCTGTCCTTGATTGATTACATTGTAATCTTGTTTGTGACTTGACTGATGTTAGAAATTGTATCAGTCTTGTTTTTCATAATTCCCGGTTTTTGATAATTAGTGGTCGTAGTTTTTGGGCTCGTTTGCCTGACAGATTTGACGGGTACAATTTATTGCGTGGATGATTTTGGAGGTTTTGTTTTTAAATTGAAGTGAAATCGAGTGGTTTTGATAGCTATATATTACCAACATTTCAATTATTAATTTATTAATTATTATACTGACTTTTGGCATGTCACAAATTAGTCTTCAAATTTGAATTTTTTTTCTTAAGTACTATAAAAATGAAAATAAAATTGGTCCTCCTTTTTAAAACAAAATGATCTTCTAAATTATAATAAGGAGGTAAAAATTTATTTAGTAAACTGTACAAATAATTAGATATCTAACCTTAAAACTACATAACCCTAATTAACTTAACTAAAAATACCTAATCTAATAAAGCGTCAAAAAACTCTTCCGCATCGCTGTCGACCGGTAAAGTGCCCAAAAGGCTGGCCGCATTGCCACGCTGTATGGCAATGCTTATTCTTTGCCCAAGGTAAAAGCCAGCCCTTGGGTCACGCGAAGTGTCAACAAGTCGTTTAGAAAGTTCATTAAACAACTTGTGGGCACTCGGACCCCACGATCCGAGAGTTTCAACCCCAAACGGCTCGAAAATATAACTACCAACAAGATTAGTATATTTCCGCCGCTTGAGGTTCTCCGCAGCCGCAGCGGCAGTACCGGCACAGCATGATGAGCTAGGAAGATGAGATGGCGCAAGAGTATCGACACAAGTTGCGTCCCACACTAAAGGCCTACCCATCTTCCAAGGAAATAAAGACATACCGTCCGGTCTCTTGCCATCGTCGCGTACCAGGCCATGAGGTTCCAATACAGCTGGAACGCCGACGGAAACAAGAGTACGTCGGATGATGTCGTTGATATTCGCATGCCGAGCTATGCGACCCGCACTTCTGCTGCATGACAGACCGTGGTGCCCGAGGCTGTTGACAACTTCGCCACAGTGGCAGCGATGAGGAGAACAACAAGGAGCGCCTAGACGTAGAGAAGCAGCGAGGCGGAAAGTAGTATCGTCGAACAAGGTGCCTATGCTCGACGTCGGTAGTGCGTGAAGCCAGAGACCTGACTCCCACTTCTCCACAGCCAGCAGGCGTGCACGCTCTGCAGTAGAGGAAGATGTAGAAAACAGGTTTTGCTGAACTACTTTGCAGAGCGGCTCATCCCACTGCCTTTGGGAAGAGGGGTTGCCGGGTATTTTTGAATTCGGGCAAGCGACTTTCCAGGCATTTACAGCCTCAGTTAAGCACGGCACATCAAAATTAATCAGTGTGGAAATTAGAATATTCCTGATTAATTTCTCCGTGCCGTGAACCGACGAAATAAATGCCGGTAAACTGATACTAGTAATTTTGCGGACACCGAGGCCTCCCATACGAATGGGAAGGGTAGCTTGAGCCCAAGCTCGGTCGTCAATTATTATAATAATAG
The DNA here is from genome assembly GCA_029852875.1 of Mythimna loreyi. NCBI lineage: Eukaryota > Metazoa > Arthropoda > Insecta > Lepidoptera > Noctuidae > Mythimna > Mythimna loreyi. The sequence continues at coordinate 14,787,871 of CM056785.1, read as the reverse complement.
AATTTGGTTATTTAATAACATTCTTCACTAGACCGTCCTTTTTTAGTGTGTGCGATGGTGGTTTTTTTACCGTGGGAAAAATCGTCCCATAACGGTGCCCGCCCTTGGGTAGAGCGGGAAACAGTGTAAGGCTTTTAGTGTTAAAACGACCCACTCTGTAAATTCCTTGCCTTGATCCCAGAGCTTTAGTGTTACGCTTTCGAACTAACCCATCGCCTAAGGAGGCTTCGACTCTTCTGCCCCTTCAGTTTGCTGATAACTCCTTGACGCGCTCGGGAACAGTGTGCGCCGTCGACGACTTGGGCTCGGTCCGGACTGTTACTAGAAGACCTCTACCTTAGGGTAAAACCCGGATAATTGCCCCACTTTTCATATCACTCCATATCTCTGAGTAAAAAAAAGTCTAATGCGTTATTTGTAGTACCAGCAGATACTTTGGTTTTTCGTTGACCACTTTGTAATGATTTAAAAACATTTTATTTTATATTTTTAGAGTATTAGCGATTTTAGCAGACCTCTATATTTTGTGACATCTATCCCACATGTGGGATTGTTGCCTGATCCATATAAATGCCTTATAGGATAGACCCTCAAAACGGGCAACTATCCCCTAAAAACTTTGATCGCATTTTGTCTTCTGATGCAATCACATAGAAACTTAAGACACAGTCAACATAATGGTAGCTGGAAAATATTTTGATTAATAATTGAAATAGTATACTATTCATTCGCAAAACTAGAGTAATCGAAATCGGGGCACCTATCCCACTGGGGCAACTATACTGGATATACCCTATGTTCATAAAATTAAAATGAAAAATTAAATAATGTAGTATTTTTCCTGGCTACTAGTCGATGTCACATTTAGTTTAAACCTTGAAATAACAAAAATTTACGGCTACTTATCCGTTGTCAGCTCGCATTCTATGATCTATAGTCTGAATTCATTTCTAATATCACTGAAGCGTCACAATTTCTCCGATAGCCGAAATTATTTCTTTTCACTTGTTATAGGAAGACTGAAGCCGACTCGACAATCTTCGTACCGCCTATTTTTTTTTTTCTCGTTAAAACCGTTTAACCTTCCCTGAACTATTACGAACATTTCAAGACTAAAACGAGCCACATCAATCCAGCCGTTCTCGGGTTTAGCGAGTCTAACAGCTACTCATTTTTATATATAAGAAGACTAATAGTTTTAACAGTTAGGTACTTATTTTTTAATTGGAAAATAAAAACAAAAACTAAAAAAAAATATATCTAATTTCAATCGAACAGCGCTTACAAGTAAGCTAGTTTGAATATTTGAAGTGAAGCTTCAAAATTGAAATTTATTTTTAGACCCTCGTAGTTAGCACTTAAGACTAAACTTAAAAATGCATGAAGATAATAACTGCAAAAGGCAAAGCTATTAACACCAATAACTAGAGAATGAATAAATAACTGGTGATCTTATTAATACAATAAAGGTCACACAACTCTGAAATGTGAAACTGACTAAAAGTAACTAAAAGGTCAGAGGTGCACGAAGTCCGTTCAACTATTGTGGCGGGTCTGAAAATAGTACACTTTCAACTTAGTCAGCATATTTGACGAGGTTTAGGTTTAAAATACATCGTCTATACACTGCGGAGTATATACCTACCTATACCTTGCGTGATCGAGTCAGAAATGAAGATATTAGCAAGAGTACCAAGGTTGCCGATATAGCGAAAAAAATCGCCAAACTTAAGTGGCAATGGGCAGGACACAATGCACGCAGAATAGATAGCCACTGGCGTCGAAAGGTTCTGGAGTGGCGACCGCGTACTGGAAGACGCAGCGTTGAAAGGCCTCCCACAAGGTGGACCGATGACCTTGTCAGGGTTACAGGAATCCGATGCTTGGGGAGGCCAATTTTATCGTTTAATTCCTTGGGCCAGTGGTCTTACTTACAAAATACCATTTATCGGAAGCTGGCACAGCATTCTAACTCTTAAAACAAAAAGAAAAGTAGGAAGTGATAAGGTAAGGTAAAATGCATAAAAACAATTAAAATCAGTAGTAACGCCACGAGTGGTCGTTGTCGGTCATTACTTACTAACTGCTCAGCTGATGTTTACTTAAATTTGTTTCAATAAACATCACAATTTCGTACAAGCGTAAGCGTAAGTTTTAAAAAAGTATAGAAACATTCAAGAAACACCATTTATTTGTAAGTATCTTTACAAATCAATGGTGTTTCTTGTCGACCTTACATGGGATTTAAACGATCAAAAGTTTGCCGGGTATATATCGGCTTTCATCTGCACGATAGATTCTCAACATCGATGCCAGTGCAGCAAGAATTTTTTATGAAACATTTCACACGTATTCTTGAATATGCCAGGAGTGCCAAGGTTGTTGTTTCCAAGAACAGATTGCTCGCTTCGATTCGTCCTCCCTTCTGACGTAAGAGGCGAGATGTCTTCATAAATAAAAGCATCTCCATTGCTCATTATGCTTTATTAAATCATTAAATTGAATAATTATATGAAACTTATTTAATCACAACAATTTCAAAAATAATATAATAACAATAAAATAAATTTCAAGAACGTCCGATCAGCTCCGATGGCGACGAACTAATGACCGCTTACGCGCCGCCCACGTCTTTTATAAACTTTTTGAATTTCACTTTTGACTAGAGGAGTGCCGAAGGCGGCGCCGCGTGAGTAGTTCGTAACGTTTCGTTGCACGTGCGCTCTGCGTGTTGTTAAAGGTATGTCCGCCGATATCTTATCTTACTAATATTATAAATGCGAAAGTTACGATGTTTGGATGTTTGTTACTCAATCACGCCATAACGGCTGGACGGATCTGGATGACATTTGGCACAGGCATAGGATACACTTCGGAATAGGACATAGGCTACTTTTTATCCCGGATACCCCAACCCCAACCCCAATACCACGCGGGCGAAGCCGCGGGCAAAAGCTAGTATATTATAGAGAGTTGATTTTTGGTGTCTGGGTTGCTCTAACATTTAAAAAAAAAACTCGGTTTAAGTAAGTACTTACACCGAGATTTTTCACCTTGAAGTCAAGGTGAAACAGTAGTCACTTCATCATTTCAGTCGAAACCATAACATACATAGGCCTCCCCAAGTGTCGCGATAACATCCATTGGATTCCCATGTCCTCACGAGGACGTCGGTCTCACAAGTTGAACTTTTGGTATTATTATACTTCGATTGGAACCCGAAAAGTCGTTCTCGTTATACAAGTTGAACCATCCTGATAGTCGATCTTATGATGGTCGACAGCTTATTCATATATGCAGTAACAATAATAAATGATTCGACTTATTTACCGCGTATTGCAAGTTTTTAACACGTCATTTTTTCATAACAAAATTTTGTCACTCGGTGTTATCATCAAGACCTTTCCAAAGAGCTCAAACATAATGGTGTTACCTTTTTGCGCTCAGTAGTATCTGTGGTCACTATACACTTCAAATAATGGACACATTCCAATCAACGAATTTCTATTTTACATCTGATATACACTTTAACCAACAAACAGAAGTTTTACACCGTCACAAAGTAAAATAAGACCCTTTAAAAAAACATCAACCAATTATCAGCTATCAATACAAAATGTAATATTACCGGTTACACAAATGTTTACTGTGAAAAGAAATTTAATGCATACGAGGGTAGAACTCAAATGTTTGTTTGCGGTTGACGCAATGTAAAACAAATATGACCCCGAACAAATAGTGACCTACTGTGATTACTAAACGACGTACAGTACGGCCGTCGAAACTTGGCGAGTGTGAAGTTAGGCTCTGCGAATTTTAGCACTCGAAAACTCTTAACAGGTTCACTTTCCACAGACCACATACGGTCTGTAGAGAGACTTCCACATATCAGTCCACAGACCGTATACGGTCTGTTCGTCAGTACAATTTCTAAGCCATCTGATACTACGGACGTGAGGAGAAAATTTCGTATTTAGTGCGGACTTAGCAGGACACCGACTTTTAATAAAAACATAACTGGACTTATGGACTATTCCCATTCTGAAGCCTGGACAGTGAACCTGTTAAAAAAAATAATGTTTCAAATTCTTGAGTCCCAAGCAAACGCCGGCGTTCGCACACTTATTTTTTTTTACTATAATATGTCTCTAATTACGGTATTCAATAGGTGATAAATGCAATTTGCAGTTGTTATCGCTGTTAAAACCTGTTATTGGCATTTTTTTTAAAACCATACTTTTATACGAGTTTTCAAGCGCTAAAATTCGTATTCTAACTTTAAACTCGCCAAGATCCGACTAGGACTTTATTATATGGGACTTTATTGATGTTTTCATATTGGTATCTATAGATTACTGAGGAACGGTGGATATAAATAGGTACATTACTTTTTATGGTAGGTAAAAATCTTCCAGTGACGAATCCCGCCCTTGGGTGGAGTGGAAAACAGTGTCAGACTCTTACTGACTAAACAACCTACCTCGTCTTGATCCCAGGGCACCGGAAATACGCTTTCGCATCAACCCTGGTCCGAGGATAACCCTTTCCATTTGGGTGACGTTGACGTTTGGCCTATTTCTCAAAGTTAGACCTACCCAGTTTGATTGTCTGCCTCAGATAAACGTCATCATCTACGCTTCCGAGGAATTAATTTGGAAATAGTTAAAAGAGCCACTAAAATTAATTTATTAAATCGAACTGAAAAAGCAGACTTCAGTACGTGCGGAACATATTTCTTTGATGTGACTTTTCGTTTCTACTATATCACATTCGATTTATGTCAAAAGCAAGATGCGACATGTATCCGAAACATTTTCGTGCCATTCCAGATACTTGTCAATCTTAGTTGTCAATACTTACCTATATTAAATCATTCATGTCATGTCCCTGTAATTTATTGACACCAAAATATTTTCCCACAAAATAAAATATCAATTGAATTTCTCTACAAACGATTATCGGCAGGAAATTGCAAAATTTAAGCTTGGTAAAGGAATAGAGTTCAATTTTAAGAAAGCATTTACGACAGCTATTAGCTATAGTTATTTTTGTTTGACCTTTTAGTAATAAAGAAATTCGAGCCATTGTGTGGGATGAAAGAGCTACGTGGGTACTCATACATCCTTCTAGATAAAATACGAAATACATAAATAGACAGTCCTTATCGATCATTTGATTACTAGATTGAGTACCTTGAGAGACCTACCAGCGTTAATAGAATTAGTCGTTTATTAAATATGCTCGTACGCGCGTTGACGCTATTTAGAGGTAGCGTTATTACGATGTTACCATGACGTTTAAGCAGCGTTTATGTTGCGTGTTAATTATACTAATATGTTAAGCTCAATATCTATTTGTAAGTTTTTACTTTCGTTTTTATTTCAAGGAAACGTAGTACATAAGTAAATTGTGTCCTTAAATAGGACATAATTGTGATATTTTTATTGTTTCCAACCCCCGTTTTACCCCACAGGGGCAGAGTTTAGTAAAATCCGTTCTTAGCAGATGCCTACACTCTACATGAAACTTATCTGAGTTGTATTTCGGTTTTTTATAAATATAGATTCTTTTGGGGTTTTTTTATGGTGAGTAGAACCATGGAATAATGAATCTCGCCCTTGGGAGGAGCGGGAGATACACAACTACTAATACTACAGTTGCTAACTACACCTTTAGGCAAGCGGGAACAGTGTGCGCCGTTGACGACTTCGACGTTCGACGAAAATATTTAAAAAAAAAAACAAAAAAGTCAAGTCAATTTTTTGATTTAAGTATAAAGATTGTTCCTTGTTCTTTTTTTCATTCGACATCACTTTAAACAACGTAACGTCGAAAGACAAGTCAATTAATTCAAATACTCCTGATTTTCCCGAAAGGACGTTGTTATTAACTCAGAAGACGTCAATTGATAAACCGATGCCTGCCACCATTATTTAACACAACGATTAGTTCTAAGAAATCCTTTACCAAATACCGTTCTCCTTACAATTTCATTGTGTCCATCTAGTAAGCTGTCAGAAGCTAACGGTTTACAGAAAATCAATCTTCAACTATATAGTACAACATCCACACGACAAAGGTATACGGTATAGCATCCACAATCTTCCTAATGGATTCTCAGATCCATCATACTATGCTTCACCCACTCTATTTAGCTGCTACATAAATGCTGACAGGACTCGAAATTGTACCAATTTCGGTACAATCTGTCCAAAATTCAGCCCGCAGAAGGCTGTGCCACATAACTATACTATCGCTTTGTGTATTGCCACACGAAACGGGTCCTGACTGACAGCTGTCAATTACTCATGAGTTGAATGTCACATCGCGTTTTTTATTTGTTTTTAATGTATTTCAATTTACGCATTTCTTTTTATTGGATTTCTTGAATGTAAACGAAATGTGATATTATTTTTATTCGCACGTTTGATAATAAAGAGGTATAACACAAATTTATGTATTGGAATATTGAATCATACAGCTTATTGATATAAGATTCAATCTTCAACTACTTAATTTTTGAGTTTCTCTGTATGTTGAAACGGCTGGTAGCTACGTTGGAGTTAAAGGTGTATTGTTTTACACGAAGAGTTTGTGAACCTTTTTACAATGTATTAAAAATTAATAAGATTTAGGACTTTAGATATTTCGTGGTAAAAGAACAAAATATTTAGGTTTTCTTCGCGTATTTGACCTCTACAGCCCAAGGACACGTCGAAGACAGATCACTGCAACCTCATATTGGTCGACCTACTAGGAAGACCCGCAGTCTTCCCCAGTAGCTATTTAAAATTCAAAAATATTCACCCATTTTTCACTCGCAGCATTTTTGCAAATTCAAATATTATATTCGTCATTAATGAGAAATATAAGATATCTTTATAAAACTGACATTTAAAATTAAAAGAAAATGATTTATAAAATTTTAATTTTAAATAAGCGTATAATAAATAAAATTCTAAATTAAAATAAACAATGTAAATAAAGGTTGATGAAATCGCAATCGGCCAAATGCGAGTGTTGCTCGGGAGGCGAGAGTTACCAATACCAATATTTGAAGTACTGATTGCTGGATTAAATGCGGATACAGGCTTGTGCTACTTCCATATTTCTGACGTAATGTGGGAACCTTCTTTACTTCTCTTTACCCATCGCTTGCTGTTTTGTGTCATTGTTACTTCATTTCTGTTAATTGTCCCATAATTCATTATTCCTTTTTCAAATCTTGGATATTTGTTCTGTGTCTGGGTGTAATTTATCTATAATATGTATGTATTTAGAAATATATAAGTATGTTTATCAGTTGTCTAGTACTCATAACACAAGCTCTGCTTAGCTTGAGACTAGACGGCGTTGTGTGATGGTCGTCAAATATTATTATTTTACCAGTGAACGTTTTTCGGTTAAAATTATGATGATGCTAATGCCGAACTCATTTATGTAACCTTTACGGTTTCTTACCTATATTTTCGAAAGAATTACTTTATAATTTCTTTTTCATGCCAAGCATAACAAGATTAAGTACCTAGGTAAGTATTTCAGTGCTTAATTTAGGTAAAATAAATTGGCTAATAACTTAGTACTTATAAAAGAAAGTCTAATAAAACTTACCTTTACAAGCCATTGGCTGTAAGTAGCCAAGTTTTAACCCAGGCTTATTTAATTACGAGCATTAAGAGGTATTTTGACAACTCCGTAAAAGCTTTAGACGCAACTTATTACGTTTTATTTTGCTCGTAAATTAGGCCACAGAAAAGAAAGGCTAAGCAACTTGTTTGGTATATTTTTTTTTATAATAGTGTGTTGTGTTGTATCATACTTAAGTTTTATACCAATTAAGAAACTCATAAAGAGAAAAAAATGTGTTTTTGTATATAATTAAGAAAGAAAAAACAGGTACACCAATTTTAAAAATTGTTTTACCAGTATAATACCTACTGCGTTACCACTAACAGATATATTTTTTTAGTTTTAACACGACTTCAATTAGCTAAAAATTTTGAGATATAATCTGCTCAAAATACTTATCATGTAGTTCCTTATATTTAAGACTTATAACAGAATTATTATTACTGATAAATACTTCAAAGACATAAATGCTTAAAACAACTATCAAGCTATTTCATTAATGCTATAATTACAGTTATTTACAGTGGGACTTACAATTAAAGCTATTTTCACTGGAGTTACTTATGATCTCCCCCAAAATAATGATAATTATACCATAAGATAATCACTAAGCATAGAGTTACGGTGTCAATAAGACAAGTTATACCATAAACTATCAATCCATTGCTCAATCAGATTCATAAATGTACAGACCATTCTTTATAGGAACTTTGTTCACGAACGGAGTCGCCGAAGCGTAAAAACTATAGACATTTTGATTTATTTCGTCCGATGTAATCTGTCAGTGAAGTTTCTTGTTGGCCACAAATCTACGGCCACGATCAATCTGCGCCAGTTTCGGCCTCTTCCTTTTATTCTTGTACTTATTAACAATTGTTGAGCTTTGTCTGTGATGTTGGTACATTTAAATTCGAGTTGTTTGTTTTTTTTTTTCTATCAGTTTTTGGCGACTTCAATTGTTTTGTTAATGTTTTTCTTTTTTTTAAATGTGATTTTATCTTACTTAACTATTACAGATTCTATTTTTAAAGTGAAAGGGGAAACTGTCAAGTAACAGAAAAATTATGCAAATCGAAATGAGACGACACAGCCATTATGTTACGTTATACGCTACGCTACGCATACACTACCTCGAAATTACATGTGTGCAAAGGACATAATATATTTATACTATATAACAAAACTCTCACATTTCCTTATGTCACATATTTCCTTATGTAAAGTTTTAGTCAGTAAAAGTCTGACATTCCGCTCCACCCTGTAGGTACAGGGTGGAGCGGAAAAGGAGCAGGAAAAGTCATTCTACAATTACCTTAAAAAACACACCATCATTTCATCATATCCTTCAAACATTTACGTCGACATGTTTACACCACCTAAAAAGCAACGAAGTATTACAGCGTCCTGTCATTCCTTTTGATATGAGATCAGAGATGCCCGACATTTTAATTTCTCATGAATAATGTAATACTATCATAAAGATTAACTGTTCTGCAAATAGACAGATATTCTTTGTATTTTCGTGTTCAAATAGAAGTTTATTGTTTGTGTTATGGTATATTAACGTTGGGTTCTTGTTTTTTTTTCTTTTTAATCCAATAAGGATTAGGATTTGAAGAGGGAAAACCTAATATTTTTTGTATAGAAATTAACTGTTCATTTTTATTAACTATTTTTGTACAATAGTACCTACTTTGTTATGCTTTTTGTGTTTGAATTAAGATATTATTGTTTAACTTTTCGAGTAGGACCATAATTAGAGATATAATAAAATAGTACATTTTGATACAAGTGCAGGAAGTTTGTCATTGCGACCGAGGCGAAATTCGCACGAGCCGTAGGCGAGTGTGTTATGGAACCGAGGGCTGCAATGACAAATCTGCACGTGTGTCAAACGACGTTTTTCAATACACTTACGACTTGTGAAATAAAGAAAGAAAGAAAAAAAAATTAATCGTATCTCAAACATACAGTAGAAATATAAGAAATATATAAGTACAGCATTCAAATCTGCTCTGGTCAGTTTCTAATTTCGTGCGGTCGTCCAGCGACTCTGGGGGACGCCTCGCGCCTGATTCGATAAACTAAGTAAAACAAAATAATCCCCCGTGACCGTGACGATAAGGAAGAAATAAAAAAGCCCTTGTTGTGATAAACTCAAAAAAGCACTTGGGTGATATACATGCTATATTGAACCTAATAGGAGTGCGATAAGAGGCAGTTTTCGAGTAAGTGTATTGAAAAGACTTTTGCTTGGGGCTCAAGAGTTTAAACTCTAAAGGTCTCTGCACACAGCGGGCGCGGCGCGGCGGGACCGGGCGGCGACGCGACGATGCCATACAGATCCGAGGTTACCGTCGCGTCGAGCGGGACGGCTCTGCATGGCGTCGTCCATACTATCTAGTACATTACAACTGCTCAGCGTCGCGTCGCCGCCCGGTCCCGCCGCGCCGCGCCCGCTGTGTATAGACACCTTTAGCCCCGAGCGAACGCCGACGTTAGCACGCCTATTGTCTTTCTATTATGTCTCTAAATACGGTACTCGAAAGGTTAAGGGGTATTTCTTTATTTCTGATAAATAAATGTGACCTAATTTGCGAAAACTGTAACATTAAAGTAATGTTTAATTATGAATCAATCTACATATCTATCTGTATCCTTCGCAAGACAGGCATCACACTTCTGAGCTTCTAAATTTTGCTAAATATCTTTTTTTAGTTATTAACAATTATGTGGCCGAAGTTTGTCTTGAAGTTTCATATTTACTCTTGGCTTAAATACCCCTAAGTTGTAGCTATGAGGAATCACAGACTCCGGCAGGGAATTTCACTCCTTAGCTGTATGTGCAATAAATGTGTTTCCAAAACGCTATGTCCGTATGGGTATAATCCAGTAGTCGGAACTAACGATTTATGCTTTGTGAGGCGGAAAGAAGACGACATGTTTCCTAGGGTTCCGCATCTCAAAAAAAAATGGAATTCGTATAGGATCACCTTGTTGTCCGTGTGTCTGTCTATCAAGACCCTTTATCTCGCGAACGAGTGGATTTATCGAGTTGAAATTTAAACTTGAAGAGTTGACGCTTACAAAGGGACCTAGGGGGCCTAGGGGGGTTTCTGAATGGAAGACACGGCCCTGGTATGAAAGGCAATGCTCCGACGTTTTTGGGGTGAGTTTTTTAGTCAGTAAGAGTCTGATAGTATCTCATGCTTCGCCCTAGGTCAGGAGTTGTCATTGGATGACTTTTATTCGCAGAAAAAAATTACAAAAATCGACCAATTCGTTCCCACCGCGTTCTCGAGTTTCAGTGACACTAAGGAACAGCTTTTAATATGAAAAGATTTGACGGTAATACGCAAGTACCTGTCTCAATATAGAAAGTACAAAGGTTCTTAATAAAAATGTATCTATTTCCTCGTTTCAGTGCGCCAAGATAAATGAAATGATACTTCATTTGTCAAAAACGAGAAAGAAGGTTTACGATGGAATTTTAAACGTCCGTTTTAATGGACACTCTTTTATATTTATTTATCGTTAAGGAAAATGATCAAATGGTTTTCTATTTCAATGTTTTAAGGGGTCGGGACCAATACTAATTTAATTTGTTTCTAAATAATAATAGAATGACACTTTTAATTAATTAGGAAGGTTTTTTTAAAATTGGAAATGGCTATTGTCAAGAGTTTTCTTGGAGGGGCAAAAAATTAAATAGAATAAACTTTATTGTATACGAAAATGGTAACAATTTCACAGAAATATAAAAATCAATAATAAAAAATAAAACGAATCAATTCAATTGAGAAATAAACATTTCGGATCTTTCCCTTTGTTGTGTGTATGTTCTTTTTTCATACTTTTTATTCCATCTACAATAAGAGGGCGCTTTTTAATTAGCTTAATTGGCTATTTCAGAAATTCAACTTAGTTCTTGCTATTTGATTTAAGAAAACGTGTCTTTAAAACACGATGCCACTAACCATTCTTTATGTCACAGTTTACCACGAGGTCGGATAAAAAAAAAAAAAACAAAATACCACTAAATACCAAAATACCACTAGTGACACTAACTTAACAAAATACCACTAAAATACCACTAAAATCTAGTCTTTCAATCAATAACTTTTTAAACTAATCACTATCTTGTAAAAGATATTCGATTTGACCACGCCAAGATAACTCACAATACAGACATATTCCCATCAAATTAATGCAGAAGCTTCACTTACGTCACACTTGGTTCATCTGTATGTCTTAGGGCCTTATCATACTAGCGGATTGCGAGCGAACACGTCGCGGCTGCGCAGCAAAGACGTCGCGGACGCATGGCGAATGCGTCATTATCGTGACGTGTTTGTAGCAAATTATCGCCGGACAATACACTCAGTAGCAAAATGGATTCCGACGAGGAAACACTGCTGTTGGCTTTATTGCTTCGAAGACGCCGGAGACGAAAACGAAAGCATCGACGAATTTAAATCTCGTTGTGCGTCCGCGACGTCTTCGCTGCGCAGCCGCGACGAATTCGTTGCGCACTCGCTCCGCTTTGAGTACGTTGGCAATCCGCTAGTGTGATAAGGCCCTAACTGTGTTACTCTGTGACGTCTTTGAACGCAAGATAGGCTTTGTAGCTTAATGAATTAGGATGCTACATTTAAAATTGGTCTCGAGAATCGAAGGACCATTCGAAATTGGAAATACTAGGAATAGTCCTAGTTTCACGATATTTTCAGATATTTCATTAGTGATCGTCTTCTTTTTTTAAAACTATAATGTTTGACTGCGATCCCATCTTATGGTAGGCAATCTAGCCTTGAAAACCTAAGTTATAATCAGATGGCAAGACCGCAGCAGGCAAACTGTTCCTAGTCTTTCGATGTACTGTATATAAACGACGAAGCTTAGGGGGGAAAGGTATCGCTTATAGAAGTTTCAGTATTTTAAGGGTGAACACTAACTGTACTGTAATGATAGTCAGTACAAAATGTATCGTAATAATATACATTACTAAAACTCTGATTACCCTACACTAGTGGTCTAGTTTGTAGATGGGTCTTTATCAAATCTTGATCACCTTTGTAGCCTCTTTTGATGCATCTGCACCGAGTCATAAGCTGCTAGATGGAATTTAGCAACACCAACCTATATGTCGCCGCAGAAATCCTTGCACTTATTTTATAGAGATGAGACTGAGACTTCTCGGGGTCCAGGAAGAAAACCAGACCAGCCTGGTTCATCCATATTATCGAATGACGAATCCCGTCCTTGAGTAAAGCAGAAGACAGTGTCACGGATCAGTCCTTCTCAACAGTTCTTGTTATCTGTGCCTTGGTAGAGGCTATGGTCCGGAGCGAGGAAGAGTGGCAGGCGGTCCTTCTGCAAAGCAGTAATGCTAGCAAAAGAGGAGGCCAACCGCATCAGGCAATGCCTCCTTCAGGTGTGTTTTCTGCGTCTGAATAGTTAAAACATAAATGTGAATAGTTCATTTGTCAACGTTATAGAATTTTTACGGCTAAAATGCACGTTGCGAAAAATCAAAACCTAGGTTATAGGATTGTATTTTACGATAAAGAACGCCCAAATGATTCGTGCTACTACCACTGCATACTAAACATTAGCCTTTCAATATTAGATGTACGGTCCCACATACTTACCTAGTACCTAGAGTATTTGTTCCTACGTACAGTCGTATACAGTAGAGCAACTTTAGCGCCTTATTATTACCCATACATTAACTCCTTTGAAGCCACCACGTACGTCGAGAAGCTCTCTAATTACGACATTGGTACACTTACAGACGAAATGGAATGTTTCTGAGAATTTCGCCGAAGTGATGTAGAGAGACTGATTAAGGAGATATCACTTAACTCACTTCAATGGAGAAAGTCTGTGGCATTATCGTAAATTTTCTCCGTTGAGGCTACGTGAGAATTTGTAATGATGACGTATATTTTCGTGTGTAAATTATTTATTTACATTTTTTTTTGTTATATACTAATGTTTGACTGCGATCCCACCTGATGGTAAGCAGTGATGCAATTGTTGATGGTGAGGTACATTAGTTTATTAAAAGCCTATTTACTCTAGCCTTGAAGACCCAAATTATAAACGGACTAGCGACCTGCCCCAGCTTTGCACGGGTGCAATGGTGATATTAAATATATTATGCATGTAATTTACACATACACCTTCCTCTTGAATCACTCTATCTATTAAAAAAAAACCATCAAAATCCGTTATTTATAGGCACGCTCTTGCCGCACCGGGCGGTAGGCCGGTACCGCCGCAAACGCTACGTCCCGCAATTTTTAAATCTGTAATATCTTCAAAAATATTCACTTAAATCATACGGTGTCTTTACACCGTATGATTTAAGTGAATATTGGCCCTTTGGCCATATAGATCTATATTAAATGAACAATGTATTCAAGGTATTTAATTGGTTAAGGATTAATGCTGTATTGGTTAAAATCGCTTCGAAAATTAGCCATTATTTGTCGTAAAAAGTAAATGTCAAAAAAAAGTTATTGTGGATTATCCATAAGAGATAGACATATACCATCGCGGACTTTTCTGTAGACCTTTTCAATGTGTACAATACTTAGTACATTATTTTGATAAAACTCGTAGGGTTCAGCCTGCGTTTGCAATGTAAGCGGAAAAAATGTAATTATTTACGACATCACATTAGAAACCTCAAAAATAACAGTACTTCTCCACTATTTAATGGATATTATTATACATACTAGCTTTTGTCAGCGGCTTCGCCCGCGTACATAAAATATAGCCTATGTCACTCAGGAGTAAAGCAGCTTTCTATTGTTGCTAAAATTTTTCCAATCGGACCAGTAGTTCCAGAGATTACCTCCTACAAACAAAAAAACATAAAAACAAAAAAACAAACTTTACCTCTTTATTATATTACTGTAGATAAACCTTCCTCTTGAATCACTCTATATATTAAAATCCGTTGCGTAGTTTCAAAGATTTAAGCATTCAAAGGGACAGAGAAAGCGACTTTGTTTTATACTATGTAGTGATGGGAAGACCACAGCAGGCAATTTTTTTTTAATTGCTATAAACATGTGCTTGACTGCGATCCTGCCTGATGGTAAGCAGTGATACAATCGTTGATGGTGAGGCGCACTAGTTTATTAAGAGACTATTCACTCTAGCCTTGAAAACACCTAAATTATAATTGCAAACTGTTCCAGTCCCAGTCCGGACCGCAGATGTCTCAATAACGTAAGGATAGATATTTGCCCTACGCCGGGATGTCCGATGGTAAAATTGAGAATGAATGAGTGTGCGGAATGAATGATGAAGCGAAACGCTTAATCCGAACTGTAGAGATTTCAACAACGTAAGGATGAATACTCGCCGATATGATATTTAATGTAAATTACAATTTTGAAAATGGTAGCATACTTTTTCGAAAAATCATGCCGGAAATAATAAACATGTTATACACATCCTGCAACTCTGTAGTTGCCTGTCAATTCCATTCCAACCCGTATCCGTTTGTACTATTTGAAAATAGCAGAATGAAAACAACGTTGCGATTTCAAAAAGCGAATCAGCCTGTAGGTACCATCACCTGACAAACAGAATATTTTACTAACCCGTATTTTTGTACGTGTGTTGTGTGTTGCCTAGTTCTAGGAACAAATGAGTTAGTCTAGCCTTGGTTGAATTCCAGTTACAAGCCGCAAAAGCAAGCGGTATTGGCAGAGGAAATACTGGGATTGGAATCTATCAATCAACCTGACCTCAACTAAGTTAGAGTCGTTTTCAAGGCGGATACCAGTTTTTTACAAAGAGCGGCTGCCTATTGCCAATTTTCTCCTGTAGATAAAGATATCTACAGGAGAAAATTGGCAATAGGCAGTCGCTTTTTGTCGCACGATGAAAGATCATCGTTACCTATGTGGATAGGGCACATTACTCGCAGTACAGATAATATAATAATTATAATATATTCCACAACTGTCACACAACGCCGTCTAGTCCCAAGCTAAGCAGATCTTGTGTTATGTGTACTAGACAACTGATAAACATAATTATATATTTCTAAATACATACATCTATATACATACATATAATAAAACAGTAACGAAAGAAAAACTGTACATTGAGAATTTTCTGGAAAAAATGAGTAGGTTTTGTTAGAAAAACGTAACTGATGACAAAAAGTGACTTTTTAGAATTTTTGTCTGTTTGTCTGTTTGTCTGTTTTTCTGTGCCTATGGTACGGGTTGGCGCCAAAACTACTGAATAGATTGATTTAAAATTCAGCAAAAATGTTCCTTGTAAACCAAGGAAGGCTTTAGGCTACATATTATCACACCGTAAGTTATAGGAGGTAAGCAATATTGAATTTAAATGGTGCAATGGATGCAAGGGTGTAACTTTTTTTTCCGTGGGCCGATCGACTCAAAACTTAGCATAAACATTACCCTAAATTAGTTATCCAGGATGCCATATTTATTTTTTCAGTAGTATCCCAAGTGCAAGATTTAGGGGATGTTAAAGTTTGTATGGGAGAATCTTATTGCTTGGGTTAATTAACTTGAAACTTGGCACGTAAATTTATTTAGGTAAATAATAAAGATTCCCATTATTCTTTTTCAAAACTACGTAATTTAGGCAAAGAAACATAGTTTAATGAATATTAGTAGTATAAAGACATATTTTAAAAAGCGCCATCTATGAGATTACACAAAAATCAAATCAAGTTACATTTTGACACTTTCTGGAAATTAATAATTTTTTGACCATGTTGGCAAGGTTAGTTAGTTATTCTTAAAATTCATAGATGGTAGTGCGCATTTTCTTCATAAACAAATTACACGGTTTTGACAAATTTAAGTTTCAAAAAACCCTCAAAATCTCACGACATAGGTCGTGTTCAAGATTTCATAGTCTCTTACTGCGCGGTTGAATTTACTCACAACTGGGAATAAAAAATGAAAAAAAAAAACAAGCCCAAACAGAGCAAATGTTACTTATTTATTTTTAGGGAAATATCGTTGGTTCGTTTTACGAATAAATGTGGGTTAATATTTAATACATAATTAAAAAAAAATAGTTTATCTCTTTAATGGTGAAACGGCGTTCTCCATGTTTATATGAAATGTCTCATTCTTATTCCAACGGTCTAACGGATTTATTTTGCAACGCAACCTAATCTTTCAATGTTATTTATATACGTACAACGACATCTACTGACTCAAATTAGTACAAACGAAAATATTACATTAACAAAATAATATTATTTTTACCTTTCGACTACCGTAATTACAGAAACAATTAAACGACAACAGTTGTACGGAAATTTGTGTCCTCTTGGGACTTAACTAAAGAGTTTTACGAATAATCTATACATATAGGTAATTATAATAAAATCGTAGGAAAGTCAAAACTGTTCATTAAATATTTTTTTAAAAGAATACTTGGGAAGTGATCTACAATCGATATCGAAGCCAAAAATATAGTTTTTAGAATTTTTGTCTATTTGTCTGTATGTATGTCCAGGCTAAACTCAAAAACTTACTTGGATTTATATTTATACATACTGCATGGATTATCTTCAAATTTTGCTTGAATAAAGGATGGGCCAATATATAGGCTACATATTATCACGCTATCACTTACGGGAGAGGAGTTGTGAATACTTATTGTTCTTACGCATTCTGTGACAGTGTTTAATCTAACGACGCATATTTAAATGTTGTTTTTGAGTAAGCCATGCTACTATCTGGCTTTACACTATAAATACTACGACATTTAAGTAACTTAGGCAGAGAAACATAGTTGAATGTAGTAGCATATAGAAAATTTTAAAACATCGCCATCTATTTGATTTCATAAAAATCAAATTCTTCCTAAACGTGGTATCGTATATTATTTATTTTTTACTATAAGCTTTATTGTACACCTCATAATGTGGACAGGATATACAAATACAAAATCGCTTAGGGCAATATATAGGGCAGGGTTTTTTTTTTTTTTTTTTTTTTTTTTATGGTAGGTGAAAATCATCCAATGACGAAACCCGCTCTTGGGTGGAGCGGGAGACTAGTGTCAGACTCTTACTGACTAAAAAACCTACCCCGTACCTTCCTTGCCCTATTCCTGGAGTCGAGGTAACAGTTTCCCACCACCCTCTAAACTCCGGGAGGCTTCGACCCTGAAGGGCCCCTGCAGTTTGCTGACAACTCCTTGAGGCGCGCGGGAACGGTGCGCGCCGTTGACGACTAGGACTCGGTCTTACAGACGACCGGACGGCGAGCTACCCATTGCTCACCGTCCGCGAGCCAGTGTCTACGGTGGCCGGATATCGGCAGGATCGCGGCGGCGACGGCTACGGGGAGTACGCCGTTGCCTTTGCCTTATGCGGTCGGCCTCCTCCTTTACGAGCATTACTGCTTCGCAGAAGGAGGCGACCGCCTGCCATTCCTCTTCGCTGCGGACCATGGCCTGAACCAGGGCCCGGCGCGAGAGGTCGCCGCCGCCGATCACCCCCACGAGGACACGGCGATGCTCTTCCCAAGCAGGGCACACCTCCACCGTGTGCTCCACCGTGTCCTCCAGGCTCGCCTCACAGTGGCGACACCCGGACGTCTCTTCCGCACGAATCCGGTGCAGGAATCTCCCGAACTTCCCATGTCCGGTGAGAACCTGCGTCATGCGGAAGGTGAGGACGCCGTGAGGTCTATCCAGCCACGCCTCAAAGAGGGGCACTACCGCTGAGATTACGGTGTGCCCAGCGCTGGGTTGCGACAGTCGCTGTTTCCACTTCACCATGAGATCTCGCCGGAGCTCCTTCCGCCACGCCTCGACATGTTCGGGCAGCGGATCTTCGCCCCGGCGTTGCACCTCCACGCGCTGGTCGTGCATGCGTGCAAGGACTGTTGCCTCCATATAGGGCAGGGTATAGTTCGTTTTGAAAAATTCAAGTTCCAAAAAACCCTCAAAATCGTGAGCAGCAAGACTTTTAAAAAAATGCGGCGTTAGTGGGCATGTCTATCGGTGGCAATCCACTGATCTAATATGGATTACTAGCTCCCCAATCGTCACCGCATCAAGACTATGGAAATCGAGAGTATAACGCTGAGACAGAGTTCTCTTCAGAGCAAAAACAGATTTATAACACCGTCCTTGAAAGCGTTGTGCAAAACCAGGGCAAAATGTTTTTCTTGTGTTGCTCCTGTTGGAACAGGAAAAACATGGCATACTTCCAGAGGTCAGGAGGCAAGGCAATATTGCTATTGCTGTCGCGTCGTTGGGAATTGCTGCCACACTGCTTCCGAGTGGCAAGACAGCACATGCCATCTTCAAATTCCCATCGATTTAGAGAGCGTAAAAACGCCTGTTTGTGGTGTGTCACGTAACAGCGATAAGGGACACGTGCTTAAGGATTGCTCTTTGATCATATGGGATGAGCGTATTATGGCCAATAGGAAGGCAGTTGAGGCCGAGGACAGAACCCTGCAGGACATCCGCGGGAACGAACATTTGATGGGTGGTGTCACAGTTTGTTCAGTGGCGATTTCGGGCAAACGCTTCCCGTTTGCTACGTTGAAACCTTGGCTTCGATCCTGTTGGGCTCCTACAGTTGCTGCCGACTGCTGGAGGCGCAGGGAATAGTGCGCGCCGTCGTCGACTATCGAATGGGTGGACAAAGAGCTACCCACTGCTCGGCGGTCACAAGCCCGCGCCTACTGTGGCCGTAAATCGGGATTGGAGACACGGCGGCGGTAGCTGCGGCTTGAGCGCCTTTGCTTTTGCCTGGTGCAGTCGACTCCATTTTTTAGCCTAGCATTACTGCTTCGCAGAAGGAGGCGACCGCCTGCCACTCTTCTTTGCTCCGGATCATGGCCTCTGCCAAAGTCCGCTGCAAGTCAAAGCCCACTGCGAGAGAGGTGGACAGGAGGTGCTTCCAAAGTCTGTCGATAGAGCGTTAGCCAGCTTAGAAGAATTCATTTGCTGTGTGTACGGGGACAACAGTCATTTACCGCACCAACAGAATTTCTTGAGTGTGTGAGCAGGCCATTTTGACGTCTAAAAATGATCAGGCTGCAGCAATTAACGAATACATTCTCTCGGAAATTGAGGGAAATGCAGTGATCTATACCTTAATAAACACTGTCGTCGAGCAAGATGACGCCACACATTATCCCGTGGAATTTTTGAACTCCCAGCCAGCAAGTGGACTTCAAGCGCATACCATAAAGCTGAAAGTCGGAGTCCCGATTATGCATTTTCGGAATTACCTATCTCCTCCAAAGTGGTGTAATGAGACCCGTCTTAAAGTCATCTCGCTGCACAGACACATCATTGAAGCAAAAATTCTTACGGTTTATGGCGAAGTCGAGGCAGTATTTATACCTCATAACTTTCCGTTCCAGTTCAAGCGCGTACAGTTCCCCGTCAGAGTTTGCATCGCGATGACTATCAATAAGTCGACAGTGCAGCGGATGTCAACTTCAGGACGAGTTGTCTCTTACGCGGGCAACTTTATGTCGCTTGCTCCCGCGTCACCAGTCCTGACTCTCTTTACATTTTGGCTCTTGGCAGCATAACTACCATCGTAGTGTGGTGGCGGAGTGGTAAAGGCTCCGACTCAGTGGTGGCGAAGTAGTAAAGGCTCCGACTTACAAGTTGTAGGTCTGTCGTTCAAACCCAGCCAGGCGCATTACTTTGTGTATTTTATTTCATAACCACTGCTCAACGGTGAAGGAAAACATCATGAGGAAACTGTGACTGTGAATGTTTTAGAACCAAAAATTCATCAAGAGTCATCCACCAAACCGTATTGGACTCGCGTGGTGGATTATGGCCCATTCCCTCTCCTAGAAATGAGGTCTATGTCCCAGCAGCGGGAACTTTATAAGGCTGATGCAATGCTATTTTAAAAGTTGTTTACTTATAATGCTATGCCATCTGATATACACTGATCATACACTGCCATCTTAGGTTTTTTTGGTGCTGTAGAGCCTTCACGCAGACAACGTTGCGGGCAGCAGCTAGTAATTATTATAGATAAATTACACCCAGACACAGAACAAATGATCATGCTCATCACACAAACATTTGTTAAAAAACAATAAACATTTCAAAATAGATACATATTATAGATATGTTACACCCAAACAAAGGACAAATGATTGAGCTCATAACATAAACATTTGTTCTGGGTGAGAATCAAACCCACGACCTCCGGCATAGCAGTCAGGGCCACTAATCACTAGACTAACGGGCCAGTCCAGATGGTTGATGGAGCCCATAGGTTCTTTAGTTTTGACCGCGTACCGAAAGACTAGCGTTGGAAGTGGAATCTGACCTGATAATCCTATCGATGCGAAATGCACAGGACTAGTCGTTATGACGAAACTGAGGAGATGCTTATGTCTAACAATGGACGTATTTTGGCTGAAATGATGATGATAGTGACAAATCTGGTGGAGGCTTTAGTTTTATTAGTCATTCACCAATACAAGAATTTGTTAGGTTTTGTATGATAATGTACCTAACTAATTTAACTTCATAGCTTCATCATCATCTTCAGCCTTTTTTAAAATGTTCCAACTGCTGGGACACAGGTCTTCTCTCAAGGAGAAAGAATGGGCCATAATCCACCACGCGGACTCATGTGGATTGGGGATGTCTCATATCTTCGAATTTATGGTTCTAGAATATTTTTCATTTCAATTTTATAGCTTAGGCTCACATTAGTCAAATCTAACAGAACAGTAAATGTATTGTACTTTTTTTTAGTTAAAATGTACTCATAACTCACACAAATTATCGTAAATAACAACCAAGATTTCTCTCGTGCAGTTTTTCATTACAAAATATAATAATGATACAGTATACAGGACCCGAAAGATAAGGCCGGGTCAGAAGTACCCTTCTCTGGAATTTTGATAGGGGTTTGGCAGTTAAAGTTTCAGATATACCCACTGCTTGCATTAGTGGTGCGGACTATTGATGTATTGAGTAGTGTTACGGAATCTGTACCATATTGAAATGTTTCATTGAGTTAGACTATTTGGAGAAATCTATCAGGAAATGTTATTATTATTTCTTTAGTACACCAAAATTGTAATCGTATAGAATCAGCTTTTTAATGTTCCCACTGCTGAGTCTCAGATTTCCTATCTTAAAGAGGGAATGGGCCGTAATCCAAAACGCGGATCCAGTGCGGGTTGGTCACATGTCTTCAAATTTTTGGTTCTAGGACATGCCGGGTTAATCACGATGTTTTCCTTCACCGTTTTGAGAGTAGTGGTGATGAGTAAAATTAAAAGTAACTAAGTAAAAAGTAAGTTGATTCCTTTACCTTTCGGCCACCACTACTCTCAATACAATGTAATAAAAAACGTTAATCCTCACAGAGCTTCATACTTCCTAATAATACCGTATTCCATTCATCAGCAAACAAAACCAATCCAGGGTTGGTCTCCACGAGCACTTTGAGCACTGTTAGAATACGAGGTATAGGGGGGGGGGTGGATCGAGCTATAGTACGGCCATATTGATCTCAATTCACTATTAGTAATTATATGAATATCCTTCTTTGTACATTTACGACTAAGAAATATAATTACTGCTATTGAAATGTACATTGCATTGGGTACTCTACACCCCACTCTAGTTAAAGCAAGATGGCTTGCCAGAATTATAGGCCTAAAGTCGCTTGTACTCCTTCAGTTTTCTTTTGCATTCTAGTGGTAACTCTTTCCAACAATCCTGCAGCCCAATATTAATGAAGGCCTTTGTTCACAATTTTTTAATAGGTAGTATTTAACTGTTCCTCAATTTTACTTAACTTTTCCTCATTTTTTTTTTATTCTAAAAATATACCTTTGTTCGTCCAAAAATATTAATTGTACACTAAAATATACTCTTCAAGGTAACCACACAGAAAGAACCACAAAGAGGATGACGGAAGGTTTCTTCCTTCATGATGGCGGACGTAGACCCGTTCGCTCACTCAATAGACCCTTATTATCTTCTAACCTAACCTGTTCGATTCAGGATGACCTACGTCCCTTTATAATTAACAAAAAAAACATTATTATTTAGTGTACAATTAAATACTACATTTCAGTGAAGAATGTCATTTTTTATGTACCTACGTGTAAAAAATCCCTTTTCAATTAACACCTTTTTTCTTGATATTCCTTTTATAACACCAACATTTTACGCTACTACAAAAAGTTCTATTAACGACAATACAAGAACAAAATGTCTGCAAACGGCTAACAAGTCCCCACTATGCAATTACCGCGTACTTCCAGGCAAATAAACTAAATTAGTAACTTCCGATGGAGCCAAGGAATACATCTAATTGTCCCATCGCACCCGTTCAATTCGCGTTTACCGTAAATGCTTTGAGGGTTAATTATCAAAGTCCTCTTTTCCTTATCTCCCCGACTCCCTCAATACTTTTAGGAGCCGAGTGTCTGATACAAAGCAAATTGGTAGTACTCGATAGCTGTGGGAAAGGGCGCCGAATGGACCATTTCCTGGAGAAGCTTTATCGTTTTCTTTTTGGCAACTGGGCATGTAATGTACGGGAAAGCTTTTAATTTATTAGCAATCTTTCAAAAGGTGAAACAACTCGTGATTATAAATCCTTTTATTATTGTTCAGTATGAAAAAAATCTGTTCTTGAATATGTACTTGTACACTTTCGTTTACTTGTAAAAAAACTATTGTAATGTATTTAGAACGTTGTGTGAGAATGTTCATAAAAAAATGCTTTCAGAATTTTATTCATTGAATTCGATAAAGTGGCTAGCTTTAACACTACCCAGTAACACTCGACTTTACCCAGTTTCTAGGTAAAGCTTGAGAAAATCAAATGGAGGCAGCCCTCCTACCAAAAACTGTGGTGCAAAAGTGAATTTCGTATAGCAAAGCATTGGTTCCGGTGAACACACAATACGAGCAATACGAATCAATTCGCAAGAACTTGCGATGTGTCGTGTGAGCTCGTAGATTTTTACGATGCGATTTCGCATCACAATCTCGTGTTTTGGCCTTTACTCGCGGCTTGACTTACTCACTTTACTCATACTACTGGACACTGGGCAGAGGCAGCCAGCGCCTGGTGGCGGAGACAATCTCTGGACAGTGTACACTGAAAAGCACTTTCACAAAAGATTTTTTTATGGTTGGAAAGCGGGAAACAGCGTCAGACTCTTACTGACTAAACGATCCACTCCATTTCCTCTTAGCCTCATACCTTCCGTTCAGAAATCGGACCAGGGCCCCAGTAGGCTTCGGCCCTGAAGTTGGGCCTCTACGTTTGCTGACAACTCCTTGAGGCGCGCGGAAACAGTGCGCGCCGTCGACGACTGGGCTTGGTCCGGACGATTGCTAGACGACCGGACGGCGAGCTATACACAATAGGCATCACGGACACACGAATGATTGCGCATGTTCTGATTCACTAATACTCGCACACGAAACTTGGGATCCCTGAATTCCCTTAAAAAACCTTGAGAGGCCTAATCAGTTTTTGAGAGAGGTGGGCTAAAATAACCCAACCAAAGATTATATCCGCCATGGCCCACGTGCCCGTATAGGACCAACTGCGGAAACCATAATCAGACATAGGCCCTTACTCGTGTATAACATTTGGGTGTATAAATA
This sequence comes from Mythimna loreyi, assembly GCA_029852875.1. Classification (NCBI taxonomy): domain Eukaryota; kingdom Metazoa; phylum Arthropoda; class Insecta; order Lepidoptera; family Noctuidae; genus Mythimna; species Mythimna loreyi. Next base: position 14,763,580 of record CM056785.1, on the reverse strand, counting down.
TATATTAACAGGTGTTTATTTAACGGTGAATAGAGCCTTTCGTGGGCGGACGTGTGAGACAGGATAATGTGATTTGTGATAAGTCACGTTCACAGTTTTTTCCTCAAACTGTTGGTGTTATTCGTACTAATATTATGAGATATTACAAGAATGTGTTTTTTTTTTCGTAATATTGCTTTTTATAGGTATAGTGGGCAGACACATTGCAAGCAGAACAGATGGCCGCTGGGTCTAGAAGGTTCTGGAGTGGCAACCGCGTACCGGAAAACGCACCGTCGGATGTCCTTTTCACAAGGTGGACCGATGAGCTGATCAGGGTTGCTGGAATCCGATGGATGCTGGATTTGGGGGAGGGCTATATCCAGTAGTGGACGTCTTTCGGCTGAAATAACAATGAATGATCAAAAAAATGAATGGGCAAAAATCATCCATTGACAGTTTTCGTCTTTAGGCGGATTGAGAGATAGGGTTAGACTTTTACTGACTAAAAACTCACCCTGATCCTTTTTTGCCTTAGTAGCAGGGCCTTGGTGTTACGCTTTCACATTAACCCATGGCCCCAGGAGGCTTCGATTCTGCTGGGTCTCGACAGTCCGCTAGGCACCAACACTGGTAATAACTCTCATTTGACACTATATCATATACATTTTGGTTGATACATAATTTGGAATTATGCTGAATAGGGTTTAAAGTCCTGCAAACCTCCGCTCTCTCTCTCTTTTCGGAAAAGAAAGGATTCTCTGACCAAATGGGTGTCCTGTTTGACGTTTATTATAGTTGCTGTTGTATAATTTCTAATAGCTTAAAGATCTCTATTGTTGCAATACAGGACTTTGTAGTTTTTAGTTCTTAGGTGGCATCATCAGATGTCGCTACAATAACAATAATCCTAAAGAAGCGACTTCACAGTCTAAAATTTTATTTTGTTTTTCTTTTTGTGTTGGGACTATAAAAATAACAATAAATATATTACTCAATAAATTGGGTTTCTGTTTCACTGAATGCTGGAAATTCCCTTAGCTACTCAAAATTGTAAATAGAATAAGCATAATCAGCCTTTTAATGTGCCCTCTACTGGGACTCAGGCCTCCTCTCTAGGTAAGGGAACTGATTGTATATCACCAGGTAGGCTTATTGGGTGTCGGTGTCACATGTCTTCGAATTTTTACAAGCTTTTTATTAACTTGAACTATGTTCGGCTCAAATCTTGCAACTCAATTTTGAAGCAGATTTCTTCGCCCGATTGAGCTGCAATTTTGCATGCAGGTGGAAATCGCTTGACAATGCAATATTATGATAACATGAAGCTGATCTGATGATGGTGCTGGAAGGCAGCTATAAGAGCTCAGCAATAAAACCACTTAACCTTATCGTGTTTGGGCTTATTGGATTTGTATTGAGGAATACTTTGATCCTATGTGGTAGTCAGGGTCTGATGGTGGTATTAGAGTGTGGCCATAGGAACTCTGTAATACAATTAGATAAACCTAACGTGTTTGTAGTCTTCGGAAAGATCTTAATGAGTATTAATTATAAAGGTACCGAACTATAAAATCTTGTTACGAAAAAATATTTTTATTGAAAACTTGTTTGGTTTCAGCACGAGCCAGTTTCTTCATGATAAAGCCGGGTCACAGCTGTTCAAAATTGTAAATAGAAGCATTTATACGACGTTGATTTGCTTACAAACACTGCCAGGTTGGTATCAACATCGCCCATGCTGCATATTTTACCCTTAACACATAGAGACGTCAAGGAATCGCCCCTAATACGAGTTTAAGTTTTACGATAGCGACTCACCCCGCTCACGATGTTATTATTATGCTGATGGCCGGGCCGATATTCGGATATTGCTATATTTTCCTATCACTCCATCATTGGGTTCTTCGTTTGGGAAGGAGTATTGTTGCACGTGTGTTTCAATCTATTTGAGTATGTGAGAGAGGTTCACGTGGAAAATATAACAGAAAAGTACAACTGAAAATAATCCTAAAAGTATGAGTTACATAAATACGATTCACTCAAATGTATATTCTATTTCCATTCCCAATTGGAGACGATCATGTTTTTAAAGATCCATGATTGATTGCTTCTCAAGAGAAATTCTAAAGAAAAATAAAAAACTTATAAGTATCTCATTAGCCCGGCTGTCATAAATAAGCGTTTCCTTAAAAGTTTTCGCCCGAAAAATACGTAGGTACGCATAGGTACCAGCAGATAAATCAATTAAACACCTTTGCATCAGGTGTGTACTTTCCCATGCCGAGAAAGGTCGATTTATGTTCCCTCGTCGTTACGTCACTATTAAAGCAATCTGATATTACTTCATACCATTTAACCTAACCTAAATAAGTATTTTCCTACAATTATCATTAAATTGAACACGCTTCTGCATAATTTTAGATTTTCTGATTGACGCGATCGTTATCCAATTTGTTCAATATATTATGTTATTTTGTGGTATTATAGGTGTTCGTAATTTTATCGAATGACAAATTAAGAGGTCTATAAATAGAAATTGTTGTATGTGTTTACGTCATGTACATGATTTATCCCTTTTTACTGGGCTGGCTGGAGCGAGAAGCATGGCCAGACTTATTCTGACTAAAACACACAATATTACTTCCGTGGCATTATAATTATTGCAAACGCTGCGGCTGCTGCCTTCAAAATAGAACTCACAGCCATAGCAGGCGTTAGGCACGCCATAATTATGGTGGTAATTCTTTCTTAAGAGTGGCTGGAAAGACGTTCCGGTGTATTTACCTTCCGTGTGACATAAGCCTTCAAAGAACATGGTAAGTTCGGGAGGTTCAAGAAAGATGTGCCCCGCTTAGGCAAGGTACTGTAACGGGGGCTACGCTACAATAAGAGACTTCTTCAATTTTATATTATATTTGTTTATGGAAGCTCTTAATTAATATAATATTTTATAATATCTTTTCTTTTTCTGACATAGTTAAACCAATCATCTATCAAATCTATATTCTTTTTCATAAAGTTTAAAAGTAAATACATTGTGCCAGTTAGAATGATATGTGACCTCGTCCGAGCCCTGAGCCCATTCTTGAGTTATACAAAAAATTACAACGAAAGGTGGCACTGATTTTTTTATATTGATTACACCCAGACACAAAACAAATGGTTAACAGAAACGTTAATTTTGGGTGGAAATCGAACCTACGATAGATTTGTGTTACTAACCACTATACTAACAGGCTAGTTACAGGTTAACATCGTTGGAGAAACTTCATGCTATCACCAGAGTCAACAATGTAAGATTTAATCTCGTTGCGTTCGTTCGGAGCACTATTTCCTCCATCACACAGTTATAAAATATTTACTTCGTTAAAATTTTTCAAACTTGCAAGATCAAGTACACATAACTCTTCATTTTAAAAGTATAAGTTTGAATTTATAATGAAGAAATTTTTTATTGACATCAAAAAGAAAAGGGGTAACTTCAAAACTTCACAGACTGTTTAAAAACTGATATTGATAACAAAGATTGTTGTTCAGAACTAAAACAACCTAATGAGAAGCTTAGTTTGTGTTCCGGCTATTGGGATCAAATCCACGCCCCAACATGTTCGCAAATCAGTCACTGTGGTTGGGATAGCGCGCCAGCGATCCAAGGGCACTGAAGGTCACTTAACGCATTGAAACTAGCAAACGAAGATGTAACGTTGGAAGGTCTTTTACAAAGTGGTTAGGTCACAAAAACAAAATACTTTAAATTAGGTGAAGTTGATTGCGGAGTATGTTGAAAGTAGTACTTTTCCTCCCTAGGGAGTTTTACTTTCAACTGACAGCTGTATAAATATAAAAAAAAAACTTGTCTATTTAGACATTTTTTTTTTACATACCGCCTGTAAGGTTAATCACCGTTGTCACTAAAACCATAGGTAGTTGATTTAATTATAAAAATGTTTATTTGAATTTAAAAATTAATAATCAAATTTTCTTTAATAAAAATAAAAAATGTTTAGGTCCGACACCGTCCGTAAATTCATGGATAATACACAGCAAAGGACGTTGACCTGGGGCTCCGTTATAACTACCTACATAAGTTTTAACTCGAGTTACGTAACTCTGCAAAGGGCGTTGACCTAACAACAAGCTTTCAACATAAGTTTTAACTAACCACATCATTAGGTACCTCGTATTCTCCTCTGGGTTCTCCGCGAAGAAATTCAGTATGCGTTCCTAAAGGTCAACTGGCAGCTATTGGTTCCCACACACACACGCACTTTGAGTAGCCGCCAACATAGTTTCTCGGTTTGACACAGGTTGTCCAGGGAATAACTTTGTGTACATTCTTCGAGCCTCGTTTATGTTATCACCCGACGCGGCGTAAAGCCGAATCGTTTTGGTCCACTGTACTAGTACGTTTGTGTACGACACAATCACTACACAATAACCTAGGTACACAATGCGTGCGCGGGCGACGCGGGCGCGGGCGCTGCGCTGCGAGCAACCGTAACGTGACGTGCGATCGATAGCGAGGCGGCCGACAGACTGAGGGGCCGAAGGGGTGTCATGACGGCGGGCTCGCTCACAACCGCGAGCGCCGCGGCGGCCTGTTTGTACTAGCGCTCTGTGTGTTCCCGCGCTCCGTTATAGTCGTCGTATTTGGCTTACGTGTAGGGTAAAATAATTTTGAGGAAAAATGGAGATTTTCCTAAAAAAAAAAATGTATTTTTTTTTTCGATGAATTTACGCTCTATAACTGAAACCAAATCACTGGTTTTAAGGATAACGGTGTTTACACTAACAGGCTGTATAATATAATAATGATAATAATATATAATGTAATAATAATATAATAATGTGATGAATTTGAAAATTTTGGACTAACGATTTTAATATATTTTTTTTTTATTGAACCGTGACCCGATTTTCTATACAGCCAATACAATTGAAATAACATATACCTAGATAACATTAATTAAAGTAAGATTTTATAAACGACTTTATTTAAATGTACCTACTTACAACTATTTCTTTAAAACTAATATCTATTTGAGGAAAATGTTGACTTGACTCATTTTTACACCGATGAAATGAAAAATATTGGCGGCATAGCCGTCCGACCACTGAAAAAAATACAAAATAAGCGGGAAAATGCAACAATCTGATCATTGTTGTTTTTTTTTTCGAGTTGTAGAATTTTATTTATAGTTTACTAAATCTCTGTTATGAGAGGTTTGTGTTAGTTAACACGATAAATTTATCAGATTCTGCTAAGGATTATTAACGCTAGTTTTTTAAGAGGCTTAAGTATTAATGGAAAATATTTTACCGCCGAAATATATCGAAAATCATACTATGATCTTTGACGACGACTCAGTTTTTTATTATTTTTTGTATTCGTAATAAAAATGGGTTAAAGAGTTATTTAGTCCCACGAACTTTAGTGTCCTCGCTACCGCTCACGAAAACAACGTCTCGGGACTAATTTACTTTCACCCCTAGGATAACAATGTACTATTGTAAACATACTTGGTACGGAACCCTCAGTCGATCAGTTTTTTAATCATCATCATCATCATCACGAAAGTCCATTCGTTCCAATCAAACTACATTTGTATTTCTCTCCATATTATTTAATACTTCAAACGAGAAAAGAGTAAATATCAACAATTTACTATTCTAGCTTGTCCCAATAATATGGTAACTCGTTTGTGGCTTAATTTCGAGGATAAACCTGAAATAGTATTTACCGAAACAACAAAAACATTACCTCTATGTGGATTGTAAATTATTTAAATACATATCGTGGCGTACTAAAAAAATACTTTTAGGACGTAAAAGAGATATATATGTAAACAAGCAAACTATATTATACATTTTATCATCTTAAATATAACATAACTTCGTCTTTTCAATAAATAAGTCTACGATAAATGGTTCTTTAATTGATTTAAGTAATTTAGTGCCAATTATTCTAGCCAAATTTAGTGGTAGTTTTGATAGAAAATATGGCTATGAATTTGAAATTTTGCGATTAAATCAAGAAGTTTAAATTTTTCGAATGAATATTTTTTATCTGTTATACTTTTTAAATGAGACACGTACACGAAAAAAAAGAACTATAATGTATAATTGGCTTATAAAATATATTATTTTTATTTTACAAGTGATCGAAAAATAATGAAAAATTACGTAAATTGCATCACTGCTTACTGCAGTAGGATCGCAGTCTAACACTAGTTTATATCAATAAAAAAATTTGATATAATATGAAGTGTTATTGAAAATGTTAACGTTAATTACAAGTTAATGTATTCCTCAATTTAAATTTTAAACACCGACCACTTTCAATAAAACACCAATAAAAAGTGTTTTAACCACAACTTACAAACTATTTTAAATTCACTTTACCGTAAAAATCAAACTTAGTCGCTGTAAAAGCGATGGTAAGGGATTTCACAAGTAAGTATTACTAGAAAACTAACAAAAGAACATTGAAAATGCATGACCCAATGCTCTTGTGGGATGTCACACAACTTTGTAGTGGAGAAAACTTTGCTTTGACTCGTTTGTATGAACATTGACCGCTATTGAGGCTTGGCTTACTAAATTGAAATTTCGCACAGATATACCTATAGTTCAAACAGAATAATTGTTTGTTTCATTGACAATATAGATGGATGGAGGGAGAAAAAGATGCCAAAGAAAAAGTGGATCGATTGTGTGAGAAGTGATATGAAAAAGAGAGTCAATCTTAATGTGACAGTTGACAGGATAGAATGGAAGAAAAAATGTCTTGTGCTGACCCTAATGAGTGAGACTCAAAAAAATTAGATTGATAGTGTGAGAAGTGACATGATAAAAAGGAGTTAATGTGACAAAGTAAGGAAGTTGATGATTTATTTTTGCCTATCTCAGTATTTGGCCTTGGCAATGGTGCAGGATGGAAGTTGGGACATGGTCTACGGAAAGACACCACCCAAACACTGAAGATTAGAACCGTCCAAGAACCCCCATCTGTGGAGATTATTTTTGCTGCACCTAACCTGGATGCGCAGTCTGTTTAGAGTTTTCCAGTTTGGCCATGGCGATTCGTGTCCAGAAGAGAGACTATCTGACGGCTCCTATAAATCATCAGGAGATTTGAACTTCTCAGGCGTTGCTTTGAGAAGGGCTCACGCTTGCAACAAAACTTTTACGACTTTTAAGTCTCAAGGGCACTGAGCTGTAATTGTGCATTGGATGGCGATGGTCGTTGATTTGTCTATTTGTAGCTTACCAGTACTTTTGTTAATTTTTTCCAACAAATCTATGTTTATGCCTAGAGAGCGTTTACCTTATCTGTCTATATGTCCATAGTGACTGCGGTGTATTGGTCTCAGTTACTCTTGTGGGGTTGCATCTATTTACTTCATAACAGAGTACAAACTAAGGTTTAAACGGATGTGGTTTCAGTATAAGCAGGGATTAATATAAATATCCTTAGTACAGTATTGCAATGAATTCTCGTGTTATATCACTTGATACAAAATTCACAAGACTATAACTAAAAAAAGGGGACGAGTCAGGCCTTGGCAAAGACCATGGTCCGAAACGAGGAAGGGTGGCAGCAGCTTCCTCTTACTGCTTCGTAGAACGATGCGAAGCAGTAAGAGGAAGCCCCTCTCAGGCCCCAGTCGCCAAGATTCTGATCCCGATTTCCGGCCACGGCGAGCATGAGTAGGTCCCGTGTTAACATGCTTGCTTGTAAGACATCGTAAGACGTACAAGTATGCCTTCTATATGTCCAGTAGACCTTATTACGACGGCTGAAAATATGGGGAAATAATCATCATTTCTCTTCGGATTAGTTCAAAGATTACAAACACTATTACTGAAAGCACTACTGATTGGAAGTTTCATCCTAAAACCCTGGATTTTCTTTTTCTCGGAATCACAAATGGATTGTTATTAACGATGATATTTTAAATACCTAAAACACCAGTTAAACCAGCCCAGAATTCAATTAGTTCGTCAAAGATTTTAAACTGAGATTAGTAGTTTATCTCTATAATTGTGACCTTAATGAAAGGTTTGAAACTATTTATTCCAGTTATAATGAGCCTTGCTATCAGCACAAAGGACGGGTATTATTGATCCCCTTTATTAAAATAAGCAAAAAAGAATCTGTAAAAAACTTTCACATAATTTTTCTTAGAAAAAAGTATAAATGAATCGGCGGTTTCGTGGTCGCAAAAGCGATTACAAAATGTGGTATTGTGTTCGATACCCTGGTCGACTAAAACGTTCCAATGAGTTTTCCATTCCAGGGTACAAACCGTACCCTGTGGGTACCAGGAGTTTGGAACTAGGTGGTATTATAAATGGTAATGGTCCTGCACCTGATCTCTTCTCGATCATGTCAAATTGACAACCTATCGGATTATGATAGTATAAGAATAGAGAGGTTACCTGTGTTTCCACTCACTAGAGCAGTAAGGGAGATTTTAATACGCGGATTTTATCTTCATTATCGAATTTGCTCCATATGCACAACCTCCGCAAGTATCCTTTGTATACAAATATTTATTGTAGGTAATATGTGCAATACCCACGTGGGACGTGGTCACGGCGAGCAATGGGTAGCCCGCCGTCTGGTCGCCTGGTAGCAGTCCGGACCGAACTCAAGATAGATAGATCATTATACTCTTTATTATAGGTACACCATAAATACAAGTGGTCGACGGCGCGTACTGTTCCCGCGCGCCTCAAGGAGTTGTCAGCAAACTGACGGGACCCTGTAGGGTCGAAGCCTCCTGGGGCCAAGGTTCGATGTTCTAATAAAAACTCCTTAAACTGGTATCTAAATTTATTAGAAAATACTCAAAATAAAATATATCATAATATCTTAAAGGTAGATTGTCCAAAAGGATTAATGTCAAAAAGAATTTCACATTTAACACTACAAAAAACAAATTCGTTTATAAAAAACATAAGTCTGATAAACTAAATTGCTTACAAGCCGTTGAAGCCACAAAAGAAATAACAAATGGAAAGGTCAGTTTAGAAGTCAGGATAGCACCTTTATTTTTTGGATTTGCAACGAAAAATATGATACATAATTCTGGAAATGTCACCTTATATAGTGTGTTTTGCAAGGATTCTCGATTTTTGTGGCAAGCGAAAATACACCTTATTTTGAATCGTATAAGGTTAGTTTCAGTTTGGTGGTTTAAAGATAGCTTTTTCGCAGAGGATTCGCACGCCCTTCAAAAGGGTCTGACGACGGAAAGGTTTTCCTTTCCCGCAGACATAGCCGTGTTATCAATTCTCTGTGAGATTAATTAAATGGTAGCTTCTTAATGCTATGTGGTTGTTGCATCTTACCCATTAGTTTATACATGGCTTATCTTTCTTGGTACTTGGTTATGTAAACTGATCTTTGAAAAAACTAAGTTTATTTCTGAGTTCAATGTCACATTTAGTCGAAAGTCGAGTAGAAAGACATTAGCCCCAAGACCCCACACCTATTGTCTTTCTATTATGACTCTAATTCTTCTTCTCAGTCAGTATACTCTTTTCAGAGTGGTCGTGGTCATCACTCTGAATCACGATGAGTTATTATCTTGGTCATGCGGCGCCATTCATTGCGGACTGCAGCTTTCCGGGTGCATTCGCAGACCGAGCACTTAGTTGCGGCCTTGATCTGGTCTGTACATCTCATTGGTGATCTACCATGTGGCCTGGTGCCCTCAACCTTGCCTTGCATGACTCTAATTACGGTATTCGAATACATTAGATATTTGAGAAAACCTTTTTTACTGCCCGTTCAACCAATTTTGAGTTTTATTACGTTGGTGGAATTACTAATAGCCGCTGCAGTAACGAAGTTTTTGCTTTTTTTATTAGAAAGAAAAAGAAGTTAAACTTTGATGAACAGACAGTAAAAAAGGTTTCTTTATTTTACTTAACGCGAATATAGTATGTAGAGAATGTGGAATAATAATAATATAGACGAACACCACTCTGTCGTCTGTCAAGTCCACTCTGCATTCTACCCAGAGAAGTTATTTAATAATTTTCCCACATTGCAAACTATTTGGTTAAGTGTAAATTAAAACTTATGATGGACTTTTGATGGTTCCAAATAAACTTGCTTTTGTAAATTATTTGATACCTAAATTGAGCAGATAATTTTTCCGTAACCAAAAAAAATGCACACTTTGATGTAACTTCAATTTTTGTCTTTAAGACTTTTCTCTTAACTTTTGCTATGGGAAAGGTTTCATTGACAAGATATCAAGACTTCCTGCCAAATTTTAAAATTCTTTAAAATAAAGGTTTTAATATTTTTGTTTGTCAAAAGAGTCAAAATATTCAGAGCATAAACAGATTGCTTTTTTATTGCTCTAAGGGGTAGTAGTAATAAATTATTTGATACTAATTTCGATTTAGTATGAACTCTAAGCCTTTCTGAGAAAAATTTTTTTTTTCCATCAGTCTAGACCCGATTATTCCCGATGTCCACCACTTGCCTGGCCACCACTGGGGGACAGCGAGACAACTTTAAAACATAATTCTCGTTGTCCACCACTGGGGGACAGCGTCACATCTTTGTAAATTATTCCATTCGCCCCCACTGGTGGACAGCGACACGATTTTTTTAACATTCCCTATGGCCGCCGTAGGGGGATAAAGACACAATTCTTTTGATCCAATTCCCACTGGCCATCAATTTAAATTATTTTATCTAGAGACCATTTGGTTTTATGCTGAAATTACTTTTATCCAATTCTAATGCTTACGTAATAATAATGACGTAATATTTCTTTCCTTGTAGTTCATTTAATTAATTATAGGTAATTCATTAAAATTAAATTTTATTTTCTTGCTAATGCTTATTATTATCTATTGATACTATTAACTTCATCAAGATATTTACAAAAAGTGTTGCTATGAGGGAAAGTACAGACGCCAGCACATCAAGTTATACCAAATTGTCAAATTTCTCTGAATGATTTTAAACCTTAAAACGTTGGAAGTAACTCGTTCAAAATCAAATAAGAAAATTTTACAGTTTGTAGTAACTTGATATGCTGGCGTACTAATAAAGTACAGAACTTTCCCTCATAGCAACACTTATTGTAAATATCTTGATGAAGTGAATAGTATCAATAGATAATAATAAGCATTAGCAAGAAAATAAAATTTAATTTTAATGAATTACCTATAATTAATTAAATGAACTATAAGGAAAGAAATATTATGTCATTATTATTACGTAAGCATTAGAATTGAATAAAAGTAATTTCAGCATAAAACCAAATGGTCTCTAGATAATAGTACATTGTTATACGAGGGATGAAAGTTAGTTATTTAGTCCCGAGAAATTTCTTGGCGACCGAGCGACAGCGAGGTCGCTAATAGTTCGAGGGACTAAATAACTCTTGAACCCGAGGTAAACACTGTGCTTTTCATTACGAATACGAGGAAAATAAAAATAATAAAAACCTGAGTCGTCGTCAAAGGTCTTCATATGTTTTTAGGTAGGTATATTTCTTTTGATTTAGGCGGTTTTCTCCTCTTCAGAATCTTGCGTTAAATTTATAACTGAAGCTGATGAACTTATCGTGTTAATAGAAATTTCTTGTAACAGAGATTTAGCAAAACGTAAACAAAACTCTACACCTCGAAAAAAAAACAAGGAAGATCAAATCGGCCACAGATTATAGAGAGACTACCATTTACCCGCCAATTTTTTTTTCAGTGTTCGGCTCCCTGGCTTTTCAGTCAATATTTTTCATTTTGTCGTTGTAAAAATGGGTCTGATCAACATTTTTCTCAAATTTAAATTAGTTTTAATGAAACAGTTGAAAGTAAATTAAAATAAAGTCATAAAAAAAGTATTCTTAAATTATTCCTATCTCTATGTTATTTCAATTGTACTGGCAGTATAAAAATTCAGGTCACGGTTCAATAGAAATGTCAAAATAGAACTAGTTTTCTTTTTTAATATTTGCTGTCTAAATATAAAAAAACAACTGTCAGTTGTAAAGTAAAACTCCCTAGGGAGTAAAAGTACTTCTTCCAACCCTGTACGCAGGCAACTTTGCACCTACTTTCAGAGTATGAGTAATGAAAAATAATTTAAATTGACGGCCAGTGGGAATTGGATCAAAAGAATTGTGTCTTTATCCCCCTACGGCGGCCATAGGGAATGTTAAAAAAATCGTGTCGCTGTCCACCAGTGGGGGCGAATGGAATAATTTACAAAGATGTGACGCTGTCCCCCAGTGGTGGACAACGAGAATTATGTTTTAAAGTTGTCTCGCTGTCCCCCAGTGGTGGCCAGGCAAGTGGTGGACATCGGGAATAATCGGTCTAGACCTTCTAGATAGACAGATGGACCAAAAAGATACTATAAGTAACGGTTTCGTTTAGGGTTTTGCTGACAGAACCCTAAAAAGATACCTACTATACTTTAACGGATCTATCCCACTACTTTGTCCACTATGAGGCTTTACGTAACAAGGGACTCAATTCACTTTGTTTCCCTTTTTCGTATAAATTTCATAATACGGATCCAAACATCACTCAGAAGTTGATGAAAGTATACAAAAGCATTGTTATATCTCCTTTTCCCTTGGGGTTTGCCTAAAAACGTACACACAATTTTGCTTGAACACTTGTGCAGTGCGGTTGTCTGCGACGATACCCTGCTTCATTGTTTCAGTTCAAAACATCACTTGTCATGCTCGTCTTAACTTGTGCTTCACGCGTCATGCAGACGTTAATGCGACTGGGAACATACCTACATAAATCTATGGTGTTTCTGGCATTGTCACACTGCTTTTTGTTCGTATGCGAGAAGGCACTCCATTCTGTTCGCTTCGCTTGTTCAAATTAACCTATCAAGCGTTCATTAGTTCGAAAGTTAAATTGCTTATTGGAGTAGCGTGATTGCATGTTTCGCTTTACGAAATGAGAATATGATATAACTTTGTTTAGTTTACCTTACAGTGAAAATACAGGTAGGTACAGTTTATTGGCCTTCACGTACAGAGTCACCTTTATTTAAAATTTATGGCCGAATATTTACTTTTAAAGATAGTTCGGTAATAAATTAAAGTATCGTATAATAAATTGTATACTTCTACAAGTTTAACGGTAGGTACTGAAGTTAATATTCTTCGCTGCTACAAAGTTTATGACGCACTTATCTTCATCTTTATAGGTATTATTTTACAAAATATATGTAAGATATGCGTTCTAGATGTCGTTGCATATTACGTAATTTATATTTAAAGTTACTGTTACGGGCAAGTGATAAGAAAGTTCATTTTAAAGAGTTGTTATGTGGAAGTAAAATAGCTGTACAATTTACTTTGCAAATAGGGTTTTATGACATTATCGTCATTTGCTACATAATTTATTTTATGTAACAAGGTTGTAACCAAATATGTATGTGTACATACAATTATGATTTAAATATAAACCAAATACAAGTAGTTATAAACATATCATGCAGAAACAAATTGTTAACAAATTTTAAGTTTTAAAATACTGTAAATAGAGACAAAATATAAAAACAAATAGTTGTGCGAATTCGCGAATGCGCGAGCATTCGCTCGGGGCTCGACGTTCGTTTGCAAGAGTTTAAATAACCACACCTTTATACCATGTATTTATTTTTCCTGTAAAAAATAAATACTCAGAAATTACGCTCCAACAGAACTCAAAGACGACTTCACTAACATGAAACTCCCTCAACGGCTAATCTTAAAATCCAATTCACCTACATCTTTTAAGAATTCCATATCTTATGAGATACGGTGGTAGTTCTATTCGTAGTGGAGTACCGCTGAAGCCTTGGGCACTCCCCCGGCGCCTCGGGACCCGCCATTGTATTCAAACACACTCTCCTATGAAACCTATGTACTACTGAATTGTATGATGTTTACATTCAACATCGCTAGGGACTGTTTTTTCTTTGATAGAACCCGTGCTTTGACTTTATTATGGTTTTATAGCTATTTGTTTTATTTTATCGTTGGTTTTATGATTTATTGTGAGATTTGTACCCTTATTTGGGATTGAAGTTGATTCTGATACTTCATTCTTCCAGCATAAACTTTTTGACATAGCATAATCAGCTTTTTTATGGTGGCAAAAATCATCTAATGACGAATCCCGCTCTTTTCGGAATGGGGGAAATAGTATCAGACTCTTACTAACTAAACACCCCCTTCCTTTTTTTGCCTTTTGCTCAAGGGCCAAGCCTTCCTTTCAAAAAGAGGCTCTGGGCTCCGTTGGCTTTGACCCTTATGCAGAGGTTTCTATGGTTTTGCTGACAACTCCTTAAGGCATCATGACCAATGATTGAATTTTTTAGTTGTTATTCATTAGTCATAATTGAATATTTCAATCATTAGTTATCAATCAAACAAAATTTGGCCCAACATTGATTCAGATTAAGCTCAAGCATGAATCACTAAGCTACCTCAAATCTGAAAGTTGAATCCAAAGTTATCTTTGATATAATTTCTTGTTTTCCCACAATGTTTTTCTTTACCGATGTCAGTGATGTTTCAGTCAAGCTCTCATAATCCATACTAATCCGCAAGTACTTAATGTTATAAATGCGAAAGTAACTCGGTCTTTTTGTTACCTCTTCACATCTTAACGACTAAAAAGATTAGGATGAATTTTGGCTTACGAATATAACGTGGGATGATTTGGGGCATATAGTGCTTTTTATTGTAGAAATACGTAGCCTTAAGATGAAGAAGCCACTGAGATATACTAGTCACACAAATATACACTAATATTATGCGAGCAGTGGTGGCCGAGTGGTGACGGCCACAACTTACGAGTAATAAGTCGCTTTAGGTAGGTACTTTGTATAGGTAATCTTTTTCATCACCACTGCCCTCAAAACGGTGAAGGAAAACATCGTGAGGAAACCGGCATGCCCTAGAAACAAAAATGCGAAGACATGTGACATCTCATACTACACTAAAGAACCTACCCCGAGCCTTCCTTGCCTTATTCCCAGAGCCCCGGTGTAACGCTTTCGCATCAACCCTCAGCTCCGGGAGGCTTCGACCCTGTGGGGCCCCTACGGTGTGCTGACAACTCCTTGAGGCGCGCGGGAACGGTGCGCGCCGTCGACGACTTGGGATCGGTCTGGACTGCTACCAGACGACCGGACGGCGAGCTACCCATTGCTCACCGTCCGCAAGCCAGTGTCTACGGTGGCCGGATATCGGCAGGATCGCGGCGGCGACGGCTACGGCGAGTGCGCCGTTGCCTTTGCCTTATGCGGTCAGCCTCCTCCTTTACGAGCATTACTGCCTCGCAGAAGGAGGCGACCGCCTGCCACTCCTCCTCGCTGCGGACCATGGCCTGAACCAAGGCCCGGCGCGAGAGGTCGCCGCCGCCGATCCCCCCCACGAGGGCACGGCGTTGCTCTTCCCAAGCGGGGCACACTTCTACCGTGTGCTCCACCGTGTCCTCCGGGCTGGCCACACAGTGGCGACACCCGGGCGTCTCTTCTGCACGGATCCGGTGCAGGAACCTCCCGAACTTGCCATGTCCGGTGAGGACCTGCGTCATGCGGAAGGTGAGGACGCCGTGAGGTCTATCCAGCCACGCCTCAAAGAGGGGCACTACTGCCAAAATTATGGCGTGCCCAGCGCTAGGTTGCGACAGTCGCTGTTTCCATTTCACCATGAGATCCCGCCGGAGCTCGTTCCGCCATGCCTTAACATGTTCAAGCAGCGGAGTTTCGCCCCGGCGTTGCATCTCCACGCGCAGATCGTGCATGTGTGCAAGGACTGTTGCCTCCAAATCGGTGGTAGGCCAGCAAGGAGGCTCGCCGCTTCGCGGGACACCGTGCGGTATCCCCGCACCATCCGGATGGCCATGACCCTCTGGCAGGCGTTTTGCTGGGCCGCCGGGCGTTTACGCAGCGACGGCGCCCACACTGGTGCCCCATAAAGGGCCATGGACCGAACGATGCCGGCGTAGAGCCTCCGGCAGGAGGCGTCTGGACCCCCCAGGTTCGGCAGGAGCCGCTTCAGGGCAGCTCCTGTCCGATTGAGTTCAGGAGCCAGACGTCGGAAATGCTCCTCGAAATTCCACCGGCTGTCGAGGACATGTCCCAGGTACTTCATCGTCGACCCGACACCGATGTGAACTCCTCCTACCGTTAGCTGGGAACCTATTGGTGGCGCGTTCCGAGGGCCGTGAAAACACATGGCCTCGGACTTGTGCAGCGCCACCTTTAGTCCCAACTGCTGGATCCTCTCTACGACTGTCGCAACCCCACGTGTCGCTAGTTCGACCGCCGCCTGGTATGACTCTCCCCGCGTTAGGACCAGCGTGTCGTTTGCGTAACAGACCACGCTGACCCCGACGGGGAGGTAGGCGCGCAGCACGTAGTCGTACCCGATGTTCCACAAGGGCGGCCCTAGTACCGATCCCTGTGGGACACCGCACGACATCTCTCGCCGTTTTGGGCCCACGTGGTGGATTAGCCGTTTCCTCTCCTAGAGAGCAGGCCTGACTCCCAGCAGTAAGAACATTAAAAAGGCTGATGATGAATGTTATAAAATTGAAAGTTTGTGTGTACTGTAACCTATTCAGACTTGAGCATCCAAACGGATTTCGTTGAAACTTGGTACACAGGTACACCATGTCCTGGAATAGCACAAAGGAGACTTTTTAATCCAGAAGTATATTTCCTACAGATAATTTTCTTCTACCACACCAGCAAAACTACCGGCAGCAGCCAATTATATACAATAAAAAAACGTGATATTGGCTCAGATTTAAACCCGAATACTACTCACCGAGTTGCAAAAATTATAGCTGGATAATCACAAAAATATAAAAGCAATTCTATTATGATGAATACTTCATAGCTGATTAGTAAGACGCTAGCGTAATAGCTAAGTTTATATTAAGTAGCAAGGCGTGGAAGAGATTTAAGAGCCATTCAGGTGCATCGATGTGCTACAAGATTCTTAAAGATTTTCGCAATGACTACAATGTTACCGCAATAAACTTCAAAATCTGGTTTTACTACCCGACACTTAAACGAATCAGTAGACACTAGAATGTATAAGATTGGGGCCTTGGGAATATTCTTCGAAAATGGATTTCGAACAAATCTGAATATAAAATTAAATTTGACTTAATCCTAGTTTTCAATCGTTCTTCAAATCAATGGTACTTTTAAGACTTCGTGAGTTTGATTTTCGCTGGATAACCATGATTACGGACATAGCCCAAAGAATCACCAAATTGAAGTAGTAATGGGCAGGGCATAATCTAGTACTCGCAAAGCAGATAGTGGATAGGTATGGCTGAAAGAGTTTGAACTGGCGACTACACTGGTCATTGCAGCAACACAGGAATTATGGCCTGTTGTGACCATTTTTCGTCTGAAATGACGATGATAAGCTTTCGTCATTGAATCATGGAGACACATCGTTTCATCATTTTTCAATACAATCATAATATCATTCGGTAAACATTATAATATTTTCTTCCCATATCCAACCCCAAAGGACCTGAATACGAGACCAACTCGCACTTCATTCCCCGTAGAACTAAAATAAAGAGAAGAAATTTAAAAAGCAGCGTGTTTATGTATTCAAAGCGCAGTCGTCGCAAACATTTTTGTCATATTGGTCGAATAAAAGTGTGTGAAGAATTCATATCACGTGTGCGATAAGGGCCACCGCTTCCCTGGCTTACACTGACTTTAAAGTATATTGTACTCACTTGTGCCAGTTATCCTGCTGCACGGGTACCGTAACTTTCGTATTCAACTCGTGCTTTCAAACTTCGCGAAGCACGTCTCAGCTCCAGAGGTTATTTGCATCTCACCTTTACGTTCCTCCACCATTAGGTGTCATATTGTTATATTACACTTGTATTACCTAAATCTGGGATACAGTCAAATGTTGGCGACTTCTGAATATGTATGTGGGACATGTGGATCCTTCGCACCTCATGTCATCTAACTCTGAAAAGGTATTTTCATTACTCATACTCTGAAAGTAGGTGTAAAGTTAACTATTTCATTAAAACTAATATTATATTTGAGAAAATGTTGACCTGACCCATTTTTACAATGATAAATTGGAAAATATTGACTGAATAGCCAGACGACGACAAAAAAAAAATGGCGGGTAAAGTCTCTCTATAATCTGTGGCCGATTTGGTCTTTCTTGATTTTTTTTTTTCGAGGTGTAGAGTTTTGTTTACATTTTGCTAAATCTTTGTTATAAGAAATTTGTATTAACACGATAAGTTTTAGTTATAAATTTTACGCAAGATTCTTTGAGGAGAAAACCGCTTACCGCCTAAATCAAAAGAAATAAAAAACATACGAAGACATTTGACGACAACTCAGTTTTTATAATTATTTTTATTTTGCTCGTATTCGTAATGAAAAGCACAGTGTTTACCTCGGGTTAAAGAGTTATTTAGTCCCTCGAACTATTAGCGACCTCGCTGTCGCTCGGTCGCCAAGAAATTTCTCGGGACTAAATAACTAACTTTCATCCCTCGTATAACAATGTACTATTTCATGGTTGCTGATGTAGACCCGTTAGTTCATAAAAAAAATCTGCAATTATCTAGAAATTCTAGGTTGTGCAAAAGAAAAATCCGGGACCCTAAATCGAAGGTAAAAGAGAAACACAGGAGTGGGTTTTAAAGTCTGACCCGAACATACGCTAAGTCTAAGAGCGTGTGAATTCATTGGATGATTTCTCACTTAAAAATAATTACAACAATTACTAAACCATTAATTAAGTAAAATAAACTTCGAAATGGAATTTTGTATATTAGTACTGAAAAAAATATGACAATATGTACAAAAATAAATAAATAATAGACGTCTTTCTATCATTATTGAGAGGCTGTCAAATTGATTATAATTATTGTTATTACTAAAAGATGTCAACAAAACCATAGGAGTACATCAGGCCGATGCTCACTAGGACTACGGCGAATTCCCGAAAAAAAAAACCCGTGGTGTAGAACATAAAGAGCAAGAAGGAAGATATGGTTATGTAACGATGATGGTTTAAGTCAGTAAAATTCAGACATGCCTTCCTGCTCCAGCCTCGAACGGAAGAAGTCATTCCGTGATTACATACCTCAAAAAAAGAAAAGAAAACTAAACATGACGAATTGATTCAACATCGCAGCGAGACAAGTTATGTGTCAACGAAACCCGCGCTAACTGTAGGACAGCCCGGTAATCAGTCGGTAACAGTACTGTCAAACTTGAATGATTGACTGACAACAAATCATAGGATTCAACACGCACCGTGTCATTCTGAAACCAATTGCAGTAGCTCTAAGGTCTACCTCACACTTGATGACTGTTGCCAGCTACAATCAGGCCACTACTGCAACCTGAACAAGCACTCTCGATCCACACCCTCCTCCTGCTTTTTTATGTAGGGGAAAATCATCTAATGATGAATACGACCCTTGGGCGGAGCAGGAAACAGTGTCAGACTTACTGACTAAACGAAGCTTTCTTAGCCTTCATTACGGAGTCGGACCTTCCTTTCAGAAACCGAACCAAGGCCCCAGTAGTGGCCCTGCAGTTGGGCCTTTGCATTTGCTGACAACTCCTTGAGGTAAATTTAAATTCTCACAATGAAATGTGTATCTTTTTGCGTAGTAAATAAAGTTCTATTCTGAGTCACTCTATTAAAATGTGCGTGCAGCGTCGCATCGCGTCGAACAGACCCTTAGACAACGACAAAATGCCAATGAAGAGCTGCAGCAGACTTTTGTGTTAAGTTTTCAGTATTATAAGCAATATTTTTTACGAACCTGCTTGTCTATCGCTAGCATATAAGTCAATAATTATCGCTTTGTTCACGTTTGCATTCTAACTAAAAAAAGGTTTTTTAATTCTTTGTAAAGAGTCAAAAGGAAACTCAACCGTTACGACGCTAGGAGCAGTTTTTAAACAGTAACTGACTTCACAGGCTTTTTGTAAGCAAGCGGGTTATTATACTCTAAACCAAGCTTGGTGCGGTTTGATGGATGCATAACTATTATTTTTTTTTTAATTTAAATGACTTAATTTTGTTTTGTTATGGGTTGTGCTTTTCTTCTAAATATAGAAATCGGTAATGGGGTTGACAAGTGCCTGGAACAGTAGTATCCTTGTGGTCTCAAATTAAATGCGGTTCAGAGAACCAGGCTTTAAACTCTGGTAGCCAAAGTACCAGCTCCTCTAGCCAAGTTGATAATCTTCAGTTGTTATCGCTAGTAGGAAACTAATCAAAAGTAGATAAATTATATCATGTCTACTAAATTTGTAGCCAAGCTCACATCGTTCAAAATTACAGAATGAAATGTAAACGTTTCTACAATGATCATCGTTACATCTTGTAGTTTTATGATATTTAATAATAAGTGTGCTGAGGCGTTTCGCTTGTACCTATATAGAAAGAGAGTCGACACCAAAGGTTCGTAACTTGGCTAGGGGGGTAGTTAATATAGTTAATATTGTTTACTTATATTTTTTACAAACCAGCGTCTAAGCTACATGATAAATCTGGGCACTTTCTTCATCTAGTTCATGATCACGTACCTTATTAATTTTTTTTGTATTTAAATTAATCTATTAAGCCCCAATCGAGCGCCGGCGCTCGAAAACCTACTGTTCTTTAATTGTGTCTGTAATTAAGATAATCAAAAGGCTAAGTACAGCCCCATCGTACACATTTAACGTAAAAAGAACAAAAGCTATCTTTGCATATAACATTTAAAGCGTATATAATGATACTGTCACCCTAAAAAACATCATTATTTGTTACATAATCTTACTGTAAGATTATGTGATTATGATAATGAAAAAATAATACTCGAATAAAGTCCAATACGACAAACGAATTAAAATTATTTATATTAACAACACTGCAAATTCAAATAAATTAAATTTTAAATATTAAAAATTAATTAAATGAATTGAAACATCTCACTTATCCACTCATTGTTACTATAATCATGAAATTTATTTACAGGTAGATTGTTATTCATAATAACTTTATGAATAACAATCAATCATTTAGGCGCTCTAGACTTCGCAGACTTCTAGATTGTTTTCCGTTTCAACCCAGTACTTTATTTTATTACACTTAAAACTTCTACTACTACAACTAATATACACTCTCCTCTCAAACCTATTAATATTAATAGCTTGCCGACCCACATACGATGACCTGTCTTAGTTATGAACAGTCAAACGCGCAAAGGTCAAATGCTCGTCTTAGTTTTCTGAAATTTCCCAGTTTTCCGCTCAATTTTCTTATTTTTTTCTTTCATAAGAACCTTCTCCTGGCAATAACAAACACAACAAAAAAGAATCAGCGAAATGGGTTCACCCATTCACGCGTGATAACGTGACCAAGGAAAATAGGGATTGATTTTTATATATCTAGATATTAATAATTTTATTAAAAGAGAAACTGTGTTGTTTTATACCAATTCTTCTTCTTATAAAACGAAAAATTGGGACTTGTATTAATTTCTGACGCTTTGGAAATGGACATGAACAGTGATAGCTCGATCGACTTCTATTCTAGCGTTAGACAGGCCCGTTCATAAACACTTTGAAACTATTGTACACTTATTTTTATTAATGTTTATCCTGTGTTAAGCTAAGGTGTGCAATAAACTTTAAAATATTTTTTTTTACTATTGTCAGTAAACAATTGAATGGCGTATCTAGCACAATCAAATAAAACAAATGAAAAACAATAAATCAAATCCACTGTGTAATAACATAAAAGTTGATAAATCACGACACACAGGAATTTGTAATCAAACGTGTTGTCAAACATGATGAAAAATCAAACGCAAAAACGTTTCACGGCTTTATTTTCTGATCTCTTTCATATCCTATATGAGTGACATTTTGTAATTAGATATAATGTACACATGGCTAAAACAGAAAATAGTTAATAGTTAAATAGAGTTTTGTTCTGTTTCGCACTAAAATAGTAAAAAAACGGTCATTCTAAGGGTTGCGCTATTTTGTCTATGTGTCGGTTTATTAAAGATAGATATTGTAGGCACAACTAATACGACTTGAGACGCGTAGAGAAAATAGTTTTAAACAATCTTTATGTATTTAAAAAACAATAAAAAAGTTGAACGTTAGATCAACTATATCTAATGGGTTTTTAGAGGTATGTGGAACAGAGAGTAAATTCGGGGGGGATCCTCCCCGAATTTACTCCTTGAATTTACCTGTCTAGGTATAATAGCCTGGTGGGTTGCCCGATAGATGGTTTCGGGCTGATTTGTATGTTCAAATCGCGTATAGAACTTTGAATGTGCGATGCAAGATTAGTTTTTATGTGAAGCCATAGATGGCACTATAGCCTCATCATCATAATCTTCCAACCCTCACCAGGTCATAGGCTTACCTTGTAGGAGGCCTTCTAACTGTTGCGTCTTACAGTACATAGTTGTCGTTTTTATTCGCATGGCGCATTGTGTTCCACGCGCCCTATGCTAACAAAATTGACGGGGCCAACCATGGAATAATCCACAGTTGGCCCCGTGTAACTCCTTCGAATAATCGAAGGAGTTACAAAGACATTGAAAAAGAGCAACTGAAAAGGCACTGTAGGTTTTAACGAGTAAAAGTCTTACACTCCCCCCACACCACTTAAAACGGGATAAACATTTTATGATTTCTCACGTAAAACGACTATTGGAATATTATTTTTGCACTATAGTTCGTCAATACGGTTTAAACCGGCTGATGTGGAAAGATACGAGTCCATTAAAATAATATTACGGCTTTTGTGTGGATTGTATAAACAGAGTTTTATATGAATGAAGTCTTTTTGTAACCAAATAAAAGTGTTCTGTATTTATTCAAATATTTGTATATGTACAGAGCTCAATGTTATTGGAATATGAATTGGATAAGTATCAAGTAGAAGTAAATAAATAAGTAGGCATTATTTGACAAATACTTTAAGTATTTTTCCGTTTTAGATTTTTTGTGAAAGCGATATTTATACTACTGAAAAAATATGAATAGCTGTACTAACAAAAACTAGTATTAGTGATCCTACATTTTCCACTAAGAAGGACTACGTGCTGCGCAGCCGTCTCTCTGACGGGGTCAGCATGGTCTGCTACGCAGATGACACGCTGGTCCTGCACGGGAAGAATCGTACCAGGCGGCTGTCGAACTAGCGACACATGGGGTTGCGATAGTCGTTGACAGATGGCGCTGAACAAGCATCATGTGTTTCCACTACCCTCGGAACGCGCCGCCACCGCCAATGAACAGTTTTCAACTCGTCCTGGACAGCCGATAGAATTTCATGGAGCACTTTCAATGTCTGGCCCTCAAACTAAATCGGGCCGGAGCCGCCATATCCATGGCCCTTTATGGAGCACTGGTGTGGGCACCCTCGTGGTGAAAGCAACCGAGGGCCCAGTTGAATTCATACTAGAGGGTCATGACAATACGGGTGGTACTAATAGTAGCACTAGAGTATGGACTCTAGACCCTCTAATGTTGTCAGTTAAAAACAGGTAACCTGCTACATTACAATCCGATGTTTTTGAAATTGATATATATTATAGTATATTAGTCCACCTGATGGTAAACAGTTAGACAATCATTGATGGTGAGGCACACTAGTTTAATTAGAGTTTATTGTCTCTAGCCTTGAAGCATATTATAATCGCACGTAAAGACCGCAGCAGGCAAATTGTTCCAGTTCGAAGTACGCGATATAAACAAAGAATCAACAAGAAAAAATAAGAATCATTTTACTTAAGAAAATAGCTTTTTTATACCAAATTCACATAAGAAAAGTAAACACCACACACATCCTCGTAACTCAACAAAAACTTAACTCTAAGGATAGGAAAGTCGCATTTCACGAACGATTTCTTCTCCCCGCAATAACGCCAAGTCACACTGCAGAGGTGGCCATTCGAAAACTAATAAATTTCACTGGGGACTGTGAATTTATTTGATAAACGGCCGAGATAAAGATGCGGCCGCACCTCGACACTTCCTTGGTCAGCAACCACGTGTGCAACCAGCCTTAACGGGATCAGAGATCCGAGAATATATAAGCGTGTAAGCGTGTGTGCTTATAACTGTGATTTTGGTTTTGTAACAGTTGAGTTATGGTTCCGTATGTGTAGAAATCGTAAGAAATACTACTTAATACTTGTGAAATTAATTTGAAGTTATATATTTATAATATATATTTAGAGTATATATATATAATATATATATATACACTCTAAATATATATTATTGTATACTCTTTGAAATTGGCGGAGATATATTTAATTTTCATATAATATTTTCTGAAATGTCTTGACTTCTATGGTACCGATATGTATATAAATCTCACCGACAAAGTGATAAAATAAAAAGTGATTTTTTTTTAAGGTTACCTTGCCTACACTTATAACAGGGAGTCCTTTTTTTTCATTTCAACCCTTCCTTTTAAATTACTCTGTCTATTAAAAGAAACCGCATCAAAATCCGTTGCGTACTTTTAAAAATTTATGCATACCGGTACATAGGGAGACCAGCGACTTTGTTTTATACTATGTAATGATGATATTACTATTGCAACCGTACGAAGCTAGGGCGGTTCGCTAGTGCTTAATGAGTATATCAAGCAAGTAAGTACTTAAAATGGTGTACAAATATCCAATTATATTAAGAAATACCTATAAAAAAAATTTCGTTGGTCGACTTACAAAACTGTATTCAAATATCCAGATTATTATAACAGAATCCTGATCGTGTAATTTCGGCGCTGGAGGCACACAAATCGATTACATTTGACCTTTCCTTTGAGTAGGTATCGAATAAAACCAATTCCGATTATTACCATCGAATATCTTAGTAAAAATAACGACTGTCTAAGCTACAAATGTCCTGGTATTTCCTCAGCAATATCTGTTTTGTGATACAACATTTCTGATTAGCTGTTTCTAGAAATCTGTTTTTGAATGTCTCGGCGCCTGAGGCCCAGGATCTCTTTCTGAAAGGAAGGCTTGGCCTCAGTGCGAAGGGCAGAGAAGGAACGGGGTGAGGTGTTTAGTCAGTAAGAGTCTGACACTGTTTTCCGCTACACCCAAGAGTTGGATTCGTCATCGGATGAAAAAAAAGTCTTGGCGTCGTGGTTACAAGTGCGGCTATTGAATTTGGGGTTCTTGGTTTTTTTTTTATAGTGTGCAAAAATCATCCAATGACACATCCCGTTCTTGAGCGTGGCGGGGGACAGTGTCAGACTCTTACTGAATAAACACCCTACCACGTTCATTCTTTGTCCTTCGCACCGGGGCCAAGCCTTCCTTCCAGGAAGAGACCTGGGTTTAATTGTTGTCGGGTCGGGCAATAATGTAATAACGTCTTGTAATAACAAAATTCTCAGTAGCAGCTAGGAGTTTGGAAACTAGTGAGGTGACTTCGTGACTCAGAAAGCACGTTAATTTGTCTCTAGATCTCTCCGTTCACGATGGATTGCCATCCTGCTGGACTATGAGAGTAACAGAATAGTGAAGAATAATAATATAATATATTCTACAACTGTCACACAGCATCGTCTAGTCCCAAGCAAAGCAGAGCTTGTGTTATGTGTACTAGACAACTGATAAACATACTTATGTATTTCTAAATACATGCATATTATAGATAAATTAGAACCAGCCACAAAAGGAATGATTGAGCACATCACACAAAGAACATTTGTCCTGGCTGGGAATCGAACCCACGACCTCTGGCATAGCAGTCGGGACCACTAACCACTAGACGAGCAGGCCAGTAACATCGAATGCAACTGAATTTTCTCCCACACCTATCTATATTGGGTAACTGGTAATTAGTAATCGATATATTATTTAACCGACTGAGCAGTGGTGGCCGAGTGGTAACGGCCCCGACTTACGAGTCGTAGGTCGCGGGTTCAAACCCAGCCAGGCGCATTACTTTGTGTAATTTATTTCATCACCACTGCTCTCAAAACGGTGAAGGAAAACATCGTGAGGAAACCGGCATGTCCTAGAACCAAAAATTCGAAGACATGTGACATCCACCAATCCGCACTGGGCCCGCGTGGTGGATTATGGCCCATTCCCTCTCCTAGAGAGAGGAGGCCTGTGTCCATGCAGTGGGAACATTAAAAGGATGATGATGATGATATTATTTAAACACGTGATTATAGTCATGATAACAAACAACTTCTTAGGGACCAAACCTAAAAACCCCGAAAAAAAACTGCTGGTCAGTACGCCTAATGTTCGGACAAAATGTATTAAACTTGCTGATTTTTTCGCAATTTCAGGATTTGGCTTACAGTAAAAGTGGTTAGTTATCATGACTATAATTACGTGTTTAAGTATCAGTCACTAATTATATACCAGCCACCCTATATAATTCTTCAGCACGTGTATTTGTCACATAATTCCTCCTACACGTGTTGAGCTTTTTTCTTTTTTTTATGGTAGGTAAAAGCTCCAGTTGACCTCGACAACAGTGGGCGCCGTCGACGACTGGGCTTCATCCAGACGGTTACCGGACAATTGGACGGCGAGCTACCCATTGGTCGTCATCCGCAAGCCCGCGCCTACGGTAGCCGGAAGACGTGATCGGAATCCCGGCGGCGTCTGACGTGTTGACATTGACCTTACTGATTCAGAGAAACCTTTGAGTGCACTTCTAAGTGGTTTCCTGGATGGTTTGAAAAAATAATTAAACTGCAATCACGATCAAAAATTTTACTACGCATTCTGGGACATTTAGTAGATATATATAGGTAATATTTCCTGTGTACTTGGCTAATCTCCGTTGAGATTGGCCACCTGGACTGAAAGATGGCCGAGAGGAATATAATCCTTTCTATAAGTCCCGTATGCAGAACGCAGAAAATTTCAAGAGACACACAAAATGTTCGTTCTTAAAAAATCTTATAATATTAATTCTGTACTTGTTTTAAAGAACTCTAGCACAAGCTAACACAACACAACACAACACAAATTACATTTTCTAACACAAGTTAGAAAATGTAATTTATCTCGCTAATAACACAAATTTACGCATGTACGAAACTAATTCGTTTAAATTAACATCAGCTGAGCGAGTCAATGACCTGCAGGTAGTTAGTTCGCAACGACCAACAACTACCTACATGTCATTGACTCGCTGAGGAATGAAGCAAGGTCGTATAGTACAAGTATAGGAATTAATCTAAAATTTTCAATTTTTAGAGAGAGTTTTAAGGATTAATTAAAACAGCTACATTAGAAAAGCATCTCATCTATATTACAAAGTGACATGCTAAAAAATATCATTATATTACGATTCTAAATCGGGAACATATAAATGCCACCCTTTTTTACACGTGGATTCCGTAAAAAGCTTACTAATAAATTGTATTTGCAGAAAGAGCTCGATGACTAACAAGTGCTTAATTTAATAACAAAACCTTTTTGAAACGGCCAATTAAAGACTTATCAGCGCATGGTATTTAATAATTTGTGGAAATGAATTTAATATCCTATTTAATAATTTGTGGAAATGAATTTAATATCCTATTTAATAATTTGTGAAAATGAAGTGAGAGTTCCAAACAATTTTCATTTATTTTGCTACGTATATTAATCAGGGAAGTAGCAAATTACAAATATGAGTACAAAGGATAGGTAATTTCTATTAAAACTTTTAACAGACCTATAAACAAAAGGAGAAATTAAAAGAAATGTAGAAGTGTATGAGGAGTCTTAAACTAAAGTATCAAAAAAACTTTCGTAGGTAATTTAGTTTTGTATACACAATATACTTAGTTTACAAATATCTCATATCACGGTTTTTGTGGCCCCACTGCTCGGAAATAGATCGACCAATTTAAAAGATTTTTTATATCAATATTTTTTAATATTTTTTTTTTGTCTCATATGAGAATACTTAACAAACTACTTTTCACTCTCATACCCCTAACCCCTATTAAAATGGGGAAGAATGGAAAATACGGGGAAAAAAACTAAAATCGCGATTTTAGTAAATATTTTTTTTTTCGTTTTAATTTACACTGATGTTCGCCGTTTTTGATACTTTTTATTTGTTTATTCACTTGCTATTTACTTACAATAAACCAAACCGTATATCAAGTCAATATGGAACACGATTGCTAGATCATTTTTTAAAAGTGAAATTGATTTCAAATCTCGAATGCTCGCTCGGTTGTTATCTTAGTCAATATTTACAGTGCAAACTTTATCTCATTTAGGAAGCAGTTTTCTTCTTATTTCACTATATAGGGTGCTTTGGGAGCCAGGCGCATCAAAAATACATTATCTGCCATAAAAATAATGTTATATCCACTTATAAGTAAGAATAAGAAAACTTTTCTCCCATGTTACGTTATCGGCGGATATAAAAGTATATACCTACTTAAGCAATTTTATATTTATGTATACTTTAAAGTATCATTTATTTATGTTAACTTTATATACTTATTGGTACATAGGCGGACTTAATCCAATAAGGTTTTTCATGTAACCAGTCGACATTTGGGTTAAAAAGACACCACTCATTGTGTTAGGTGTGCACAATAAATTAATACAAGGAACAGGACCGATCGTGTGTGGAATGCTGCAGCCACTTATGGGCTGGTACTGCAAAATGCCACCTTACAGCTTTGGGCTCGTTGAAACGGCATGCGAAGGAGTATTTGATAAAGTCCAATTTAGAAAGCCTTGAGCACAGGTGTAAAGTAGCCAGCCTTTTAGTAGTTTACAGAATGCATTTTGGAGAGTGTTTTTGGGGTTTGTATGACTTGATTCACCATTCCATATCCAACTTTTATGCAAGAAGAAATTTACTTTTTCTGCTGACACTGATACTAAAAATTGACTAATAATAAGAATATTAATTGAATGTATGTACGTCAGTCTGTGGTACAAGCAAGGTTATCAAAAAGCTTGCCTCTACATTATTGAAAGTAGGTTAACTCGAGGTCAAAATGTTACCACGGACGAGCGGACTACTCACCCTGGCAAATCTAGGGCTGACGCCTTAATAATGACCTAGAAATAACCTTCTTAGGAGTCAACTAAGAATTATTTATTTATTTATTTAGTACATGGAAGACTTACAGCTAATGAAACTAGACAAAAAAGAAACCATAAACATTAGAAAGCAACATTAAATTGTCTAATCTTCTATACATCGCTAAACTTTGATCGTTCTAATCCCGTAGAGAGTCATCATCATCTTCAGTCTTATAATGTTCCCACTGCAGGGACACAGGCCTCCTCTCTCTAGGAGAGGGAAAGAATGGAATTCTTCCGTAGAGGGTCGATCTGGTAAATTAAACAGAATCTCTGGTAAATTAAAAAAATATTTTCTTGTAAAATTATAAAAATAAGTCCAGTTTTAAAATAAAAGTACTTTATTTTTTACTACTTACTTTTTATTTTTTTTTAAATTATAAAAATAAAGGTTTCTGTTTATTTTTATAATTTTACAAGAAAATATTTTCTCGTAAAATAATTTATTTAAGAATACGTCAGTTGAGTGTGACAATGATTTGTATGTAGTTGTCGTAGTGTAAATAAAAAAAGTACTGTATTGATTTATTTTAACTTTAAAAATCGATAGTGTTTCAGAATATACCGGACTGACCCTCCACGGGAGTAAAACGAACAAAATTTTGCCATGTATACGAAAGGAAAAATTTACTTACTGACATAATTATCAACGCACAGTCAAAACTGCTAAGTCTAGATAAATGTTAAATTTTGCATAAGGCTTCCTTTCATGATTTAACCGAGAAGAAGTTGAAAATTGAGCGTTAAAGGGGGAGGGTGTGTTAAAAAGGGGGAAATTAGTTTATATGCTTTATTTTTTGGGGTACTAAATTTGAAACTTAGTTAATAATTATAGTAAAGTAAAATAAAAAAGAGGAAATAGACCCTACAAAAGGAATTAAGGGACGTTATATTTTATGTTGTTTATGTATTTAAATGTATATAAAGACTATCATTATTATTATTTTTTAACTATCAACTGTTCTATCAAAATGCAGTAGTTTAGGGAGTGTTATAATTTTTGTGATAACATACGACCAAAGTCACAAATCTCATGTCACATTGTTTCTTCATCAAAAAGGTCTGAAAAGTCACAGGCAATTTTTTATACTCCTAGGTGATAAGGGTGGCCATAAATAATTTATGTGGTAGCACGTTTTGCTGGGTCAGCTAGTATTACACTAATATTATAAAACCGAGAGTTTGTGTGTATGTTTGTCATTCTTTATCGCTTAAGCAGCTAATCTTATTTGGATGAAATTTGAAACGCAGTATACTTTTTTTCCGGGAATTTTTTCATGGTTGAAAACACATGCAGAAGCTAATCTATATCAACTAATCAATTCAGCCGAAAGACAGCCACTGTTGGACATAGGCCTTCCCTAAACGTCGCCACAACGACCGATCCCGTGCGTCTTGCATTCATCGAATTCCAGCAACCATGATTAGGTCATCAGTCTACCTTGTGGGAGGTTTGTCTTCCAACGCTACGTCTTCCGGTACGCGGATGTCACTCCAGAACCCTTCGGCCCCAGCGGCCAACTGTTCTCTCCATGTATCCTGCCCATTGCCACTTAAGTTTGCAATTCTTTTCGCTATGTCAGCAACCTTGGTTCTCTTGCGGATATCTTCATTTCTGATTCGACTACGTAAGGAAACTATATAAATAATAAAGTAATGCACAGCTGAAACAATTGGGACTGAGAGTATGAAAGACCAAATTTTAACAGACTTTAAAATCATTAATGGTTACACTGATGCATCTCACTTACATGCGGAGTTGTGTCAATTATTTGTTCCGAATAATTACAATTGCTCTAGAAAACATAAATTATTTAATGTCCCATTTTGTATGCAGGAGGTAGAATGCCACCTCCCCTATACAGCATAGCTAACGATGCTCAACGCACTCGTGGAGACCAACCCCGGATTGGATTTGTTTGCTGACGAATGGAAGACGATATTATAAGAAAGTTTACGGTTCTGTTAGAAGACAGAGTAGAAGGTTTAATTTAATTTAGAATAAGTGGCTATTTTGCTGTACTTAATAAAAAACATAAAAAAATAAGTGAAAACTTGCACAAGATTTCCTCTTATTGCATAGGCGAGCGCTATGAAAAGATTTTCCAAAATTCACCTTCTAAGAGGATGAAATGGTTGACCGATTTGTATGAAAAAATCTACTGTGACGCGGGCAAAACCAGCTGCCAGAAGCTAGATAATTCATATTTTAGAAGCTCACAACACAACTCTAGCATAAACTATGAAATACCATAAACTGCAAAATCTATATACTCGTGCATTTTCACTCGTAAGCTTTGAAATGCGGAAAAGATAAGCTAGAGTACTCTGTCAGAATGTATAAAGAATACAGTCGGCCATATGATCTCGTTCACACTTCCGACCTCGACGGTACATATCGTATAGCAAGTACATACCGTATAGCAAGTACATATCATGTGTATCTTGCTTGCATTGCACTCTCGTCTTTGCTATGTATACGGAAATTCAGGCGACTGTCACGACGATGTGACGTCACGAAATAGAAGGTACTGGAGTGCTTGTTATTTAGAGTTATTTATGTGAATATAACTGTTTATGTCAATAAAATAAAAGTAGCTTTGATTAAAGTGGGAACTACATTAAAGCGACGCACAGGAATGGAAAACGGTTGACTTCTTCTGCGTAGCAATAATGCTAACAAACAAGAAGGCCGTACGCGTAAGGCAACAGGCCTCACACGTCAGCCGCCATCGAGATTCCGATCCCAAATTCCAGCTACCGTAGGCGCGTGCCAACGGACGGCGAGCAATGGATAGCTCACCGATAGTAACCAACCGGACTAAGCCCAAGTTGTCGACAGAACGAATAGTTTCACGAGTGCCTTAAAGAGATGTCAGTAAACCGTAGGAACCCAGCAGGGTCGAAGCCTACTGGGGCTAGGGTTGTTTTTCTGAAAGGAAAATCCGGCCGCGGTGTGAAAAGTAACGAAGGTGCAGAAGTAGGTTTTTAGTCATTAAAAGCATGACACTGTTTCCTATCCTGTCCAAGGGCGTTAGCTTAAAAGTTTATTTTTTTAACAGTTTCTAGATACAGACCTGAGTATACAAAAGTTTCAATTTCAACTCGATCACGTGTTCTTGAGATGAAGGGTCTTGATAGACCGACAGATGGACGACGAAGTGATCCTATGAAGGTTTCGCATTCTTTCCTTTTGAGGTACAGGA
This sequence comes from Mythimna loreyi, assembly GCA_029852875.1. Classification (NCBI taxonomy): domain Eukaryota; kingdom Metazoa; phylum Arthropoda; class Insecta; order Lepidoptera; family Noctuidae; genus Mythimna; species Mythimna loreyi. The sequence goes on along the minus strand of CM056785.1, from coordinate 14,731,271 downwards.
ACCCTAAAAATAATAATGTTATCCAATATAGCCCTTGAATTTTACTAATAAAAAATTTAAAAAAAAAGATAATCACAACTTTGATTTAGCGTAAATATTTTATTTATAATTTTTAAATATGTTTCAGGTTCTTTCAAATGGCGAGAAATAATAGCTATTTCAGTAATTTTGTGATGGGAGCCTAAAACTGCGATTTGATGAAAAACTGGTTTAATTTTAGATTAAAATTGTATTATTTACTCGTACTTAGTTTTATTCAAAGGGCAATGGAAAGAGCTATGATCGGAGTTTCCTTGCGTGATCGAATCAGAAATGAAGAGATCCGCAAGAGAACCAAGGTTGCTGACATAGCGAAAAGAATCGCCAAACTTAAGTGGCAATGGGCAGGGCACATCGCACGCAGAACAGATGGCCGCTGGGGCCGAAAGGTTCTGGAGTGGCGACCGCGTACCGGAAGACGTAGTGTTGGTAGGCCTCCCACAAGGTGGACCGACGACCTGGTCAAGGTTGCTGGAATACGATGGATGCGAGACGCACGGGACCGGTCGTTGTGGCGACGTTTGGGGGAGGCCTATGTCCAGCAGTGGACGTCTTTCGGCTGAATTGATGATGATGATGATGATGACTTAGTTTTATTACAATTCTTATTTTACAAGGTCAAAACATAACATTTACAGGGTCTTTAAATGTTAATTTCATTCGAAAAAAGCGAGTTTCAAAAAGATTGGGACCCGTAGTATTACAATACCCCTATATTGTATAGTTTAAGAAAATAATTAGGTACCGATCTATACTCAGTTCAAAATAACATTACACATTTAAGAAAACCTTTTTTACTGTACGTAGAACCGATTTTGAGTTTTATTACGTCCGTGGAATGACAATTGCAGCTGCAGTAAATAATAGATTCTATAACGACTTTTTTTCTATCAATGCCATCCTTATGCCCATGGAATAGAAATTAAAATCGGTAGAACAGGCAGCAAAAAAAGGTTTCTTTAAATATGTAATCTGAACGCAAAAAGAGTATAAATATTTTGAGTGGTGATATCGCACTACTTGGAGTAGATATTTGCGTCATTAAGACCAGCTTTTCAATCTTTGAATCATAACGTTTTATAACAATTAGGCTAATCTCGATACTTAATAAGCTAAATGCTTTACAGGCCATAGAACTGTCTCTGTGACAAGACTATACAGCAAACAACGTTGTATTGGACCGCGATTGGAGCCATTTGTCCAATTTAATGGATCCGCTGTTACACTGATTGCGACTAATATTGAACGTTCAGTTACCGGTTGTGGTACGTACAATTACTGCCAGGTACATAACTGCGCCTCAAGTCTGCTATTACAATAGGGTCAGAATAGTCGATCATTGATTTCAAAATTGTTGATTTTGACAATTTCATTCAAATTATTTTTTTCATTCAATATATTGATACTAAAAAAATAAAACTTTGATTCGATCTTCATTTATCACGCTAGGAACACATCCCTTTCCATTGCCCTTTGGGTGACCGTAAACCTGCTTAAACCTTCTGATGAGGTCCATTGTAAGCGACCATGATTCAGTGCCATAGGCCTGAACTGGCAACATGCATTGATCGTAGTCTTTCGTCTTTTAACACTGTGGTATGTTTGAGGACAAGACATAGCGCCGTTTTGCGATCGCTGCCCAGCCGAGTCGAATTTGACCACTATCTTTTCACCTATTTATTTTAAAGGAGGTTTATAAAAAGCATTTTTCGTACAACACACAAAGAATAAAAAAAAAAAAATAAAAAAAAATGTTTTGTGTAGTTAAAGATTATGTATTTTTATATTCTGTGATATTCACGTAATAAATATTATAGTAAGTCAAAGCAATTATTGGCTAAACATAGAGTGTTTCAACGACTAACTGCCAATTTAAAATTACCTCCATCTTGCACATTTTAACCAGCAATTGTTACATTTTTAGTTAATAATCTTTAAAGCATACGAGTATTTTAGCGTTTTTTCGGTCCCCGGAAAGGCTTTAAGCTTGCATTTTGTTCTCAAAAACTGCAACGTAAATTTTAAACCATTTTCTGATTTAGCTTTGCATTTAAATTGTACAAAAATATTGTTTTTTCTCTCGCCACGCCTCGTGTCTGCCGGCGGTATGCGATGCGAAATATTTCTGCTTCTACGTAAAAACTAGCCGTGAATGCCAAAATTATATCTCCGGACATTTTTATTTAACGCTTATTGCAGGGCAAGAAATTATGGAGACTTTATTTAATATTTATTCTTTTTTAGTCCACGATAATGCTGAGAAATTTTGCTCTTAATGATTGAAGCGACAAACGCATTTTCTACATAACGTTACATTATATAAAAAATACCAGTGCGTCTAAAAAATATACACAGATAATTATAAGAATAAGGAAACCTCTTTTGACATTTCTCTGGCATAATACAGTTAAGTAAGGCATTGGTTAATAACATAAATAAGCCCTTTTCATCATTCAAAATATGAGACAAATTGACCAAATCAACCTTTTTGTTCGTTTCCTGTGAAATTTGAATTTCTTGATATAGGAGGTTATCATTCTACAGCGATGATTATATAAGAAGCAATCAACAGAATTTGTCTTTGAGAGTGATGCTTATCACTGTGGTAATCAATCCAATGAGTAGGATGTACTGAACACCCAATAGAGCTGCCTCATGGTTTAACTACTCTATAATTATCTGGATTCACTCGTTCCATTCGTGAATACACACAGTCATGAATAAGCATCTACTTGGTTACTCTTTCTTTAAACTCTTTAAGCCCCAAGCAAATGCCAGCATTCGCATACTTGCACAGTCACAGTTTCTCTATTATGTCTCTAATTACGATATTCTAAGGTAATTGATGAAATAGGTCGTAGAAAACCGACGCTGGCTTAAAATGTCCTTAACAAATGGTGCTATCTCACTCAAACTCTTGTTAAAACTCCCTAACATTCCAACTGCACATAACAAATAACCAGTGACATTTGCATGATAACGTTTTACATCCCATATTCAAGACATCAACCGACGAAGATAAACCACGAGCATGTACGAAATGCATCTACTACAATTTACAGCAAACACTCACTGTAGAGTTTTAGAGATTCAAATGGAACGCCGCGGTTGAAGCACAGTATATTATAAGCAGTAAGGCAAATCAGCAAAATTAACTCACGAAATTTGGTATAAGTTAGTTGGCAATTTCGTCAGTTAGTTTTAGTCTCTTGTGGCTACTAATAGTAATGTACATTGTACAATGAGAATAAAAAAAATCAAACAGATTGAGAACCTTCTTTAAGTCGTCAGTTAATAACCTGGAGGGTGCACGTGCACACTTCAATTTACACTGTCCTTACAGTGTCACAAGTTTGTACAAAATATTTTACACTACAATCGAAAAGTCAAAATATAGGAACTGACCATGTTATAATATTTCGGTATCTCTTATGATGTTTGAACTTTGTGATGTGCTTTCCACATCCACTTTAAGTGTTAATCAGATGATGGTAACCCAACGTAACAACCAAGGTGACCTTGCTAGTTTCAATCCATGTAGACAATAGCTATAAGCCATAACCCTCAACGCCCTTGATTGGAAGACGCGTTTTCTAAACCGCAGTGATTGAATTTCGAACATGTTAGCACGAGGTTTATTGACTTTCACAAATTCTGATTTCAAGTTCCACAATTGTTTGGGAATGTTCAATAAATATTAAGCATATTTTGAAAGAATTTTAACAAACGGGCCCTCACACCACACGCACACTACATCAAACTTCAGCCAATTTGACTTTGATTAGAAAGTTAGATTGCAACCGCGTGGTCTGCCTTTTAAAGTCCACTGACACAAGTTAGCTTCTTTCTTTAGCGTACACCATAAAAAATACAGTAGGAGCTTAAAATTAATACGGTGTAACAACGGACGCACCGTACCTATAATTATTGGTTCCAGAAAAACTCGTTTTTGTTGGAACTCAGAATGTTTAATTAAAGCAAGATTCCATTCATAGATACATTTTTTTTTTACTTTTTTCTAGATGCTGCTATTTTCCTAAATGACTTATTAATGTTTCAAAATTTACGTAAAATAGCAGATTTTCAGGGGACTTTACAGAAACCTAAATGATAGTCACAAGATTTCCATCAGCAGTCCAAGAAGTAATATGTCATGCAGTAGTGTAGTTTAAGAGCACTGTAGACTTAGTAAATCCTATTACGATTCACCTTTTATTTTTTATTATTATGATTATTTTTATTGTGCTTTTAATACAATATTGACTGGTCTACACTGTTCTTACATAATGATATAAGTACTGTAACAACGAATTATTGTAAGAAATCATTTTTTTAAAAGAGTAACCATGGAGTTTCTTGCCGGTTCTTTTCCATAGGAAACGACCAATTTGGAACCGTGCACAAGCTTCTGACGTTTTATAAGTGCCCTTGTAGGCCTATATGAAATAAAAACCTTTTTGATTTTGATTTTGATTTTGAGTGGAAGTCTGATAGGCGGTCTTTCCTTGGAGGATTGGAGGCCGATCCCTAGTAAATTAGAATGTCAAAGTTAGCGATGTTGATTTACTGCTTTTTTTAATTTACTATGGTTCCGTCGCAACTGACTTGAATGCTAAAATAAATAGGTACGAATCTTAACTGGAATGCTGTTTATCCTTGATGAATGCTGCGCTCGTGGAAGCACACGTTTCTGACGATCAAGGTTTGTTCTTGATTTCTAATTGTTTGCTAGGTCATTAGATTTCATAACGACGATATGTTCGCTGATATTTATGAAAACATTGATTTTTGGTGCCTAAGATATTTTCTGGTCGCTAAGAGTTTTCAAACAGAGAAATAAAAGAATACACACGTAAACTTATACATACATTCAAGACCACCCCGTCTTCGTCAAATCGATTCTCCCTGATTCTCCCGCTCTAGTTTCCACTCTAACTCCAGCAAGAGGGCATGTCAGCTTTTTAGTGACTAAACCCTGAGTGTCTTTAATTGCCCTTTGCGTTTTAGATACACGGTAACTCATTCAAACGTTCCCGTAGCAAGTGTCTATACTTATCTACTAAAATTATTACGAGTTGTATCTAACTATATAATTACAAATAAAGACTTAAAATTACATGGTAACGCCCTCGAGAATTAACCGCTTTGCTAGCATATTATACACCGCTTTACTAAATCAGGCTTAAATCGTTTGAAATAATAACACGCGTAGGCATACGGATGCAAATTAAAATTTAAGGGCTTAACGGATCAATCTCCGGAATATTAAAACGGTGGAATAGAGGTGGGTGAAGGTGGTAAAAGGAAGTTTGTGGTACCGTTGGGTATTAAAACAACCTTATTTAGAAATTTTATATTCGTGGATTTTGAAAAAAATGCGGAAATATTATTGATTGGCTGTTGCTAATAGCTTCGCCTACGTGAAAGTAGAATATTGTCCCAAGGTAATATATTTTCGGGATAAAAAGTATCTTATGTGCTATCCCAGAACATGCTCTACATGTGGGTCAATTTTTATCCAAATCCTAGCAGAAATCCGAGCGAATATACACATAGAAATTTTGACAACGCCGTCTAGGGTCAAGCTAAACAGAGCTTGTTTTTAAATACATACATATCATTACATAGTATAAAAGAAAGTCACCTGTTCCTATGTATGCTTAAATCTTGAAAACTACGCAACGGATTTTGCTGCGATTTTCTTAAATAGGTAGAGTGATTCAAGAGGAAGGTTTATGTGTATAATACATACATAATATTTTTAATTGATATTAAAAATATTATTTCGCCCCAGCTCCGCACGGGTGCAATGGTGATCCATTGCACCCGAGCGAAGCTGGGGCGGGTCGCTAGTTATAGATAAATTACGCTCAGACACAGAACAAATGATAATCATTGTGCTCATCATACAAACATATGCCACGACCTCCGGTAGCTATACCGGAGGTCGTGACTCTGACTGCTAAGTCAGATTCACTTATAACTTGATTGATAGCCCAGTCGAAATTTTTTCCTTCATAATGTTAGTGTGCCTGGTTTTTATCAATGACATCAAGGGTCTACACCCACGGTGACTTTTTGTAGCGATGCTGAAGCGCGTTCACATCGATTTAGTCACAATACTGTAGCGCGTTAGAAGCGCGTTAATATCTCACCTATATAGCGCGTTGCAAATGCGATTAACGTGCGTTCGTAGCAATGCGGTCGTACGCTTATGAAATGCGCCAAAAAGTAGAAGTGTGTGAAACGGGTCTTAACACTCAGATTTCACATTTATAATATTAGTAGGTACTTAATAGATTTCGTTTTTTGGCCATACTAATATTATAACTGCGAAAATAACTATTTGACGCTTTCGCTTTCACTGTTAAACTACAGAACCGATTTTATGCGAAGACACCTTGGTCTTCAAAGATAGACATAGATTATTTATTTATAATCCTTTTTTGACAAATCACAAGTGATGCCGGTGGCAGAAGCTAGGACAGAATAAAATCACAAAATGCAGATGCAGCATATACTAATGTTTTTGCTGTATTTAGCAGAAAATATCGTTTTCCAATCCGATTATAATTTGCTTGTTTTCAAGGCTATAGTAAATTGGCTCTTAATTTACTAGTGCGCTTCACTATCAACGATTGCATCACTACTTCTTGACGATGGCTTCTCAATTAAATACTAGTTTAAAATTATTTAAAAAATGTAGCGAGTTAGCTTTCTCATCAAGCTTTACTGAGGCAGTCAATATTACAATAATATTCTCAGAACCATTTTTACCGACACAGCGCCAGTGTCAATGATTAAAAGTACACCAATTTTATATCGCAATATCTACAAAGAACAAATTTAAAAATGTTCAAAGAACCACCGAACTTTAATCTAAAAAATCTCGCTATACAACCTTGGCATTATATTAGTATAAAAAATATCCAATAGGAGATAGAATAATAGGATTTTATAATTGAACATGATAGATGAAAATTTAAAAAAAGTTCCTATTATTAGTTCAATTTGCTGTGGACCAGCCTAAAACAAATATAGAACGAAATAATCGGAAAACCCGACGCATGGAGAGTTATCCTATCCTTACGTTGTTTAAACCACTACGCTTCGAACTAAGCGTTTCACTTCGTCGTTTATTCCGCGCACATCGAAGGACAGGAACAGTTTGCCTGCTGCATAATTTGGCTGTTTTCAAGGCTTGCGAGAATAGGCTCTTAATAAACTAGTGCGCCTTACCATCAATGATTGCATCACTTCTTACCATGAACAAAAAAAAAAAAGAAATAAATACAATGACCTATAAAAAATCTCGAGATAACTAATGTATTGAAAAAATTTTTACAAAAAAAAAAACCGCCTTCAAAAAAAGACAAACGATAAAAGTTCCTACACTAAAAAGTTGAAAATAAAAAATTGAATTACTGTAAAGAAACTTAATTTATAGGTAAAGTTATTTGACATTAATACTTTGCAAATATTCAAAATTTATTACTTCTTTTTGGAGTCGGTGCCATCATTTTTATTGTTGAAACTTAATGTTAGGTAGCTTTTTAATATTCGGTGCCATTTTTCGTACATAATGCTTAAACATTTTCAATGTACTTAAAATGTGGCAGAAGGTTTTTGTAAGTATATATTTTTTATTTAAAAAAAATGTGCAAATCGGATGATTTTTTTAGAGAAGTCTAATATGTATTTACGTCTTAATTAAGTATTATAATATTTGAGTATGCAAATAGGTACTAAGTAGTTTTATAGTTAAGTTAGAGGTAGTTTTTCAAGGGATTGTTGCCCATTCGTAATTCCTTGCCTTCACTGGCACCGACTCCAAAAAGAAGTAATAAATTTTGAATATTTGCAAAGTATTAATGTCAAATAACTTTACCTATAAATTAAGTTTCTTTACAGTAATTCAATTTTTTATTTTCAACTTTTTAGTGTAGGAACTTTTATCGTTTGTCTTTTTTTGAAGGCGGTTTTTTTTTTTGTAAAATTTTTTTTTATTTGTAGCCGTTTAGTGTTTTTCATTATAATGTGTTATGGCAACGAAGTCAATATCGTTCCTACATTTCTTTTGAAAAAGTTACCAATGTCATAAAAGTAGGAATACATATTAAAGGTACATTGTTACAGTGTAATCGTTTTGATCTCGTGGAGAGATGATATGATGCATGAAATACTTATGATTCATCTCATGAGTACATCTTATGACAGCTCTCTAAATTATCATCATTTCAGCCAGAAAACGTCCACTGTTGGACATGGACCTCCCCCAAGCGTCGCCATAACGACCGATTCTGTGCGACTCGCATCCATCGCGTTCCCGTGATTCTCACCAGGCCGTCGGTCCACCTTGTGGGAGGCCTTCCAAAGCTGCGTCTTTTGGTGCGCGGTCGCCACTCTAGAACCTTTCGGCCCCATCGGCCATCTGTTCTACGAGCAATGTGCCCTGCCCACTGCCACTTAAGTTTGGCAATTCTTCGGGCTATGTCGGTGACCCTGGTTCTCCTGCGCATTTCTTCATTTCTGTTTCGAACACGCAAGGAAACTCGAGCATAGCCCTTTCCATTGCTCTTGACAGCATTGCCCATGACAGCTCTAATAAGCTCAAACAATGGTAGGATACATTATTTTATTTTGAAGTTCCCAAGCCGACCTTCCACCTTCCAGCTTCATCATCACATCAGTTCAATAGTACCTTACAGCCAAAGTGCATCTTATAACAAGCCCAAACACGGCTAGGATATATTAATTAGTTACGCAGTTCCAGTGCCTACCTTCCAGCTCATCATCATTAGATCAGTTCGATGATAACTTTTTCAACATCATTTTTTAAGATCATTGGTTTATAGTGCATTTTCATAGTTGCTTAACTACCTTGATTGTGATATCTATGCGAGTATCAAGTTTCGTTAGCCATTTTCTGATCTTCTTCACCAGTTCCACCTCATCAAATGTTACTTTTTAACTGTAAATGCTTGAGTTCTCGATGAAAATATAAAAAAAACTATATAGTTGCCTATAATATTTGAGGAGTTCCCTCGATTTCTCATGGATCCCATCATCAAAACTCGATTTTGAAAAAAATGGGACCAATCTGGAAGCATATCCTTTCAAGTACAAAAAAAATTTTGTAAATCCATCCATAAACAACGGAGTTCTGAGGTAACAAACATAAAAAAAAATAAAAAAAAAATAAAAAAAAATACAATCGAATTGAGAACCTCCTCCTTTTTTTGAAGTCGGTTAAAAAGAAACAATTTTCTGTCTACCAGTAAAAGAAGCAAGCGACAACATAAGAGCTTTCGTCTAACATTGAGTGACAGATTCCGAAGTTTATTCTACTGTTTCTTTTTATTAAATAAAGCTAAAACTACACTTACATTATCGTATCTCTAGAGATAATTGAACGTCTAAAACAGGCCGTCTACCACGTTTCTACTTTATACAAAGTATTTACCGTAACGCATTTAGGCAACTGCAACATAGGGCCTGACAATCGTGGGGCGATCGGTAGCGGTAACCAGCTCTCGCATCTTATCTTGGTACAGACCATAACCCGGATCAAAGACAAATAGCAAGCAGATGCCTATTTCTGTGAAGCAGTAAAGGAGAACGCCACAACCGCAGGGATCTTGATCTCGATTTCAGCCACCGTAGGAGTAGGCTTGCAGACGGGAACAGAAATGGGTAGCTCGCCTTCTGGCCATTAGGGGAACGCATACCTCAAAGAGACTTCCTAAACTTAGGCTGTAATTTTCTATGAGAAAGTGTGTTTTCTGATAGCTGTATAAGCCTGGTGGTCTTTAAACCATGATGTATAAGTTACTTTTACTACATCCTCCGTTTACCATTTTTTCTAAATAGAAGGCCATCAATCTATACTAATATTATAAACGTAAATATAACTCTGTCTGACTGTCTGTTATACTTTTAAACTACTGTGCTGATTTTGATGAAATTTGGTACAGAGTAAGCCAGAACTTTGAGAAATAATTTTTTAATTCGCGAAAGACCGAGCGAAGTGGAGGCGTCTTAGTAAGAAAGTGGAGCCCGGGCAAAGCCAAGGTTGACAACCGGGACTACCGCTAGGATGATGATGATGAAGCCAGAACTTTGAGTCTCACAGAAGCGGCAACTAATCTACTAGACAATCCATGACTACAACAAACAAATATATAATTACAAAGAACAATAAGAAAGCTAGAACCCTAAAGAAAGCTACTTTTTATGATTTCCATTTCGATTTCGCGTCCGTTATAACCCAATATTTCATGTGAACGAAGTCGTGTGCAATACACTGATAAAGAATACAGATTAGTTCTTACGATGGAGTTACTACTTTTTTTAATAGCCTAATTTGTATCCCGCTGCTGGGCAAAGGCCTCGCCGTTCTCCTTCCAAACTTCTCTGTCTTGGGCGATCTCCGGCCAAGTTTGCCCCGCAGATGTGATTAGATCATCACACTACCTTCGCCACGATTGACCTCGACGGCGTCATCGTCGAGCTACTACTATCATTCCATAATTCATCATTCGCCATTTCCATTGCCTTTTTAAATTCATAACTTTGTATTACGACATGTTAATGAGCCTAAAACCTCATCCAAGATCACGATTTGTAGGAAATACGAGTAGTTTTTACACACCGGGGCCTTTTATATGTTCTAGGAAGTCTTAACCACGTTTCGAATATCCTCAAACGCGGTTAGTGGTGTGCTGTTCGTTGAAAGCAAATTAATTATATGATATACTGGATTCCTCACAAGTGTGAGAGAAATGGCAAGAAATATACCTACAGAACTAAATAAGAGATTTGCTGTGCATAAATAAACTCGTGGTTTCTTTCCAAATGGCTGAGCTAATATGCGCATCGTGCCTCACGGGCATATTCAGTTGAGTCTGGTCATCTCTTAACAGCCGATGGCTTTGGCTTATTTTAATTATTATGTTTTGATTGGGTTTCTTCTTTGCTTCAGTTAAATAAAATAAAATAAAAATAAAATAAGCCTTTATTACTAAGTTTTCAACATTTTACATTTCATTAATTAGCACTTTTTTCCCCAGCTTGTCCTTCGACATAGGCCTCTTCCAAAGATTTCCATTTATCTCTTTCCCTCGCAATTCTCATCCATTCTGGTCCAGCAGTTCTCTTCAGGTCATCTTCCCACGGTTTTGATTGTCACCCTTTTTCCATCTCTGGGATACCATTCCGTTATTATTTTTGTCCATTTCCCATTCCTCTCTCTTAACATGTGTCCTGCCCATTGCCGTTTTAATGTTTTGCATACTTTGCCTGCGTCTTTAAATTTGATTATTTCCTTAATGTTTTCCAATCTTACCCTATCTCGCCTTCTTACATTGATCACACTTCTCTCTATTCCATTTTGGCATACGTTTATTTTCCTTTTTAGCTTTTCCGTTAATGCCCAGTTACTCTCATGTTAATCTCTTGTTGCCTAACGCAGATCACAATGATCTCTGTAAGGCAACAAGAGATCCTATCCAAGACCGTTTTGCAGATTCCCTTCGGTTTTGCTGACAATTCCTTAGTCTAAGTGGGTGGCTCCGTGTAAGCACAGCAAATTATTCAACTTATATGAAATAATAATAAAAAATGATTCAGCACCCCAATTCATCACGCTCACAACCTAGATAAATCCCCAAACCTACATACGCCTTGAAAAATTATATCCTTGTAGACGCTACACTTTAATCATTACATTAAAGCATCTTCGAGTTAAGCCCCTAAGCTTCCCGAGCGGTTTATGACGCTCAGTTCTACGAGCTACGAGGCGTCACTGTTATATCATATGTCAGCCATGTGGCGTATATGGAAGCCATTATGTGATGGATGATGAGGTAAATTGTCTTTTTAGATTCATGTGTTAGCGTCAGTCTTGCTTATTTCCGCATTCATTTTTTGTACAAAGAGGAGCAGTTTAATCTAACATGTACAACAAAACGTTATTTTATTTGATGTAGCTAGGTTTTGTAATAAGGATTGTTGCGTCACCTGTCACATTCTACTGTTGAGCATTTTGTAGTAAGCGGCAAATAAGTTGAACCAATTGCTATACTTACACGCAGCCTCCCATTTCGATTGAGACCCGAAATTGGGTTGTGGTCCTCGTACCGTTGCATCAATTGAACTATCATGACAATTAACCTAGAACGCGTATTAACCGAATACCGAGTCTCAATCGAAGCGGAGGGTAACCTTAAGTGCTCCATTGTAGGTAGCCCGCCGTTTGGTCGTCTGGTAAAAATCCAGACCGAGCGGAAATCGTCGACGGCGCGCACTGTTCCCTCGCGGCTCAAGGAGTTATTAGCAAACTGTAGGGGCTCAGCAGGGTCGAAGCCTCCTAGGACCAAGGGTTGATGCGAAAGCGTATTACCGGGGCTCTGGGATCAAGGCAAGGAACGAACGGGGTATGTTGTTTAGTCAGTAAGAGTCTGACACCGTTTCCCGCTCCGCTCAACGACGGGATTCATTGGATAATTTTTACCTACCATAAAAAAAAAACCTGAAGTCCTTATTTCAGTAGTGCTGGTTAATATCAGGACTTATTTGAGTAGGACTTAAGTCTTGGACACCCGTGATTGGTTGACAATCAAAATCACTGATACTAACAGTTTGGCACATTATCTATGCCCTCAATCGCAGACCACCTTCAGTCGCCTATTAACGCCTGTAAACAGCCTAAGAGGTGGACCACACGGTTGCAATCTAGCGTTGGTTGGAGTGTTTAGTTTGTGTTTGGCCAAATGGATGTAAACCACACGCCAACACGTTCGCAATTCAATCACTACGGTTAAGAAAACGCACTTTCTAAGCAAGGGCGTTGAAGGTCATAGTTTTTAACTTTTGTCTGTACGGATTGAAACTAGCAAGGTCATCTTGACTGGAACCTGGAACGTTGGTTTACAAACTATCTTTTTTATGGTGAGAAAAATCATCGAATGACGAATCTCGCCCTTGGACGGAGCGGGAGACTGCCTGCCTTAGTTCCAGGTTTACAACTATCTGGTCAACCCTTTACTCAAAACACGATACTGATTTCGGCGAACACGTTTCATTACACGCGTCACTTGTCAACTTTGCTGGGTCTGTCGGCTTGTGATTACAGGACCAGATTAACGTTGGACGTTATTTAGATTGGATAGTTTAGAGATTGACACTGATGCTTGTTGACTTACCGTAGTATTTCAGGACAAAAGTCTATGTTGTGTTGCCAGTGATGACATTTGGTCGCTCACAATGAGACTCATTCCGATGAGTCTGAGTGAGTGAGGCGTATGGAAAATATTCACCCTTATTTTGTTGAAACATCTACGGTCCGGACTAAGCATTTTGCCTCGTCGTTTATACTGCGTACATCTGCGTACATTTTAACTACTGGAACAGTTTGCCTGCTGCGGTGTTTCCGCCCGATTATAATTAAGGTGTCTTCAAGGCAGTGAATAGGATCTTAATAAACTAGTGCGAATCACCGTCAACGATATCATCACTGCTTATCATCAGGTGGGGTCGTAGTCAAGCACTAGTTTATAGCTATAAAAAAGGCTTAAATCAACCAGCCACCCAAAAAGCTATGAAGAGGACCTATGCTAGGAGTTTTCTACGTGATCATGATTTAATTAAAATCATAACATACACACACATACAGGAGAATCAAAGTTACCTATCGATATAATTTGTTTGCTTGATTTTTTGGTTGCAAAAAGTCTTCTATGGACCCGATAGTTTGTAGAGTAGCGACACATAAAGGAAAACGCAGTATTAGAAGGCCTTTCACACGGTGGATCAAATATCATCATCATCCTACCCTTATCCCATTTTATTTGGGGTCGGTGCAACATGTTTTTTTCTTCCACTCTGTCCTGTCACCCGTCACACTATCAGTAACTCCCTTTTCTTTCATATCACTCCTCACACAATCCATCCATCTCTTCTTTGGTCTCCCCCTTCCTCTCCATCCATCTACGTGTAAACTCAAAACCCTTTTTGTGACATGCGTTTCATCTCTCCTCTTCACATGACCATACCAAGACAAACGATTTCCTTTCAACTTTTCAGTCACTGGCGCCACTTTCAGACTTCCTCTAATATACTCATTTCTCACTTTATCCATTCTCGTCACACCACACATCCATCTCAACATTCTCATCTCCGCTACATGCAGTCTTTTTTCATCCGTCTTTTTCACAGCCCAACATTCTGATCCATACAGTAGGACAGGTCTTATCACGGACTTGTAAATTTTACCCTTCAACTTGAGGGGCATCCGTGGGTCGCAAGTTGTTCCCGTGACCTGTCGCCATTTCATCCATCCTGCGTTGATCCGATGCGTTACGTCTCGGTCTATCTCACCATCTCCTTGGACGAGCGACCCGAGATACCGAAAGTCGGAACAGATTGGTATGGGCGTTCCGGCAAGAGCTAAGGCCACAGGACCGGAGAGACCGCCGAAATCACAGAACAAGTACTCCGTTTTGGTTCTACTTAATTTCAAGCCAACACTCTCCAGTCTGTGCCATCACACCTCCAATCTATTCTGGATCTCTTGACCACTCTCGGCAACCAGCACAATGTCATCGGCGAATAACATACACCAGGGAGCCTCTTCCTGAATGTCCGACGTAAGAGCGTCCATTATCATCAGGAAGAGGTAAGGGCTGAGAGCCGACCCTTGATGTAAGCCAACAGCCACATTGAAGCTGCTAGTGGTGCCTGCTGTAGACCGGACTTGGGTACTGCATCGACTGTACATCGCTCGGATCAACTGAACATACTTCCCAGGCACACCTTTCTCCTTAAGGGCCCACCACAGAACCTCACGAGGCACCCGGTCGTATGCCTTTTCGAGGTCAATGAATACCATGTGCAAGTTTTTATGAGCACCTCTGTATTTCTCACACAGCTGGCGTATAGCGAAAATGGCATCCGTTGTACCGCGACCTGGCATAAAACCGAATTGGTTCTGTGAAATTTCACTCTCTTCTCTCAACCGCCTCTCAATAACTTTCTCCCAGGCTTTCATAGTATGTGACATTAGCTTTATTCCTCTATAATTGTTGCACTCAAGCACATCACCTTTGTTTTTAAAAATGGGCACTAAAGAACTGTTGCACCACTCATCAGGTATGGCTTCTTCCCGCAACAACTTATTGAAGAAC
Source organism: Mythimna loreyi (assembly GCA_029852875.1). Classification (NCBI taxonomy): domain Eukaryota; kingdom Metazoa; phylum Arthropoda; class Insecta; order Lepidoptera; family Noctuidae; genus Mythimna; species Mythimna loreyi. The sequence goes on along the minus strand of CM056785.1, from coordinate 14,716,050 downwards.
AAAGCTAACCACATCCATCCATCCACTTGCAGTTCCGTATGGTGCCGGACGTTAAGAATACCACCATCCCATTTCTTCCCGTGGGTGTCGTAAGAGGCGACTAAGGGACATCTTTAAGACCGTGCGTATTGCTAAGCACCCGAGGTCACCGCGTGGTTGCGGGTAAACTACCAACAACTGCATTCCCAAGGAGGGTTAGCGTCAGGCAGGCGGCCGGCTATAAAACAATAGCCAAATCCTTTTTGCAACACGGTGGATCAAATAATTAGTGAAAATCACCGGGATACGAGGGATGCGAGACGCACAACCGGTTGTTGTGGGGATCTCTACTCCTCCACCCGCCTCCCCATAGTATCACAAGATTTTTTGGTTGTAATGAATATTTTTCTTCGGCATCGTTATCGAGGTTTATTAAACGCAAGGATTGTGCAATTTTTGAAATAAAAGTCCTGGAGACTCATCGAAAAAAAAAAAAATATTTTTTATAATAAAAACTGTAGTTTCTGAAATATGACCACGTCAGTTTATCCGAGCAGTATCGTGATGCACTATACGAGTAATTGGGCTATAGGGGTCTGATAGACGGTCGCTCGATGTAAAACTCGGGTATCCAATCGCATCTAGTTAGACTGGAAGCTGACTCCAAGCTGGTTGTTAAAAGTTCACGGAGATGACGAAACAAAACATTTTATTAAATCTACACCAATATAATAAAGAGGTAAAGTTTGTTTTTTTGTTTTTTTGTTTGTAGGGGGTAATCTCTGGAACTAATGGTTCGATTGGAAAAATTTAAACTATAATAGAAAGCTGCTTTACTCCTGAGTGACATAGGCTATAAATTATTTATATAACATGGATATTAACCGAGCTATCACAACTTTTGTCTCACAAATTTTCCGCGGACGAAGTCGCGGGCAGAAGCTAGTAGTTTATAAAAGACTAGCTTTTGTCAGCGGCTTCGCCCGCGTACATAAAATAGCCTATGTCACTCAGGAGTAAAGTAGCTTTCTATTGTTGCTAAAATTTTTCTAATCGGCCCAGTAGTTCCAGAGATTACCCCCTACAAACAAAAAAACATAAAAAAACAAACTTTACCTCTTTATTATATTAGTGTAGATAATATAATAAAGAGGTAAAGTTTGTATTTTTATTTTTTTGTTTGTAGGAGGTAATCTCTGGAACTAATGGTTCGATTTGAAAAATTGAAACTACAATAGAAAGCTGCTTTACTCCTGAGTGACATAGGCTATAAATTATTTATATAACATGGATATTAACCGAGCTATCACAACTTTTGTCTCACAAATTTTCCGCGGACGAAGTCGCGGGCAGAAACTAGTAGTTTATATAAGAAAAGTCACTTGAGTGCACATGACAGAACAGGCTACCATGGGATCTGAAGCAACAGTCCTTGCACACATGCACGACCTACGCGCCTTAAGGAGTTGTACTGGGACCAAACTTTGATGCGAAAGCGTATTACCTAGGCCTTGGGATAAAGGCAAGGAAGTAACGGGGTAGGTTCTTTAGTCAGTAAGAGCTTTTTCACACACACACTTTTCCCCGTTCCGCCCAAGGGCGGGATTAATCATTCCATAATTTTTACCTGTTCACCGATACTTCTAGAAGCCAAGGAGTGTGGTTGCTGTGGCCGAAATATGCACGATGGCATTATCAAGAGAAAAAAATACCAGCGTGAAATACCAGCTTGTAACAGGTTCGCTACGAGGCAAACGCAAATTCATATTCCTATTAGTATCTACTGTCAACCGGTCCATTTTCCATTTATTATAATTACTGAACATCCATTATTATTAAGCAATCCATCAGTATTGTATGACGTCACACTCGAATACTAATAGCATAATCGATTACATAAACTAATAGGTTTTCAAACTGCATTTCAATATGGAATTATTTATCCCTTTTGATTCCGTTAAAAATAAAAAAAAACTAAACTTATGAAAACAAAATTTAAAATTCTTAAAAACATTTTTGTACATGTGTTTTCTAAAATCTAAACAAGAAACGAATCCGCTTTAATTCATCGAATACCGTAATTAAAGACACAATAAAAGGATGTGGTGTGCGAACGCCATCGTTTGCTTGGGGCTTGAGAGTTTAATACAGGTCTTCAAGAGTTCAGACTACGCGTCTATTATTTCACATAAATTTTTTCTTAATATTTTTTAAATGATTCCATTTTTTTTTTACTTTTAGTGTAAGTTACCACAGACCGTAATTCGGAATCCAGGGGGTTGAGGTCCAAGCTAGCTGTAGGCCAACCGTCGGCCACGTGAAGGCCGAAACATTAGGTGCAAGCGAAAATTTATCCCAATATCCGTTTTTAATGACTCGCACTTAACTGAAACAATCGACTTTATTTTGTTTTTATTTTTTGTATCGCTTATGTTTCATTATTATAATTTTTTCTTAGTGTTTTTTTATTGATCGCGCTTGACCGCTGTCTCACCTGATGGAAATGACAATGCGGTCGACGATGGAGCGCGCTTACCTAGAAGTAACCAAATACACTTTTGGCTTAAAGTTTCCCGGATTGTAGCCATCAGGAAAGACAGACTCCGGCACGGAAAGAAGAAAAAAGGAAAAAAGTAGAAAAACCCCGGGAAAACTCGGGGAAGAAAGGGTGCTTTATAATTGTAATGCCCGTTAGCTGTTCAACGTATTGCCATCGATGACGGTTGGTGTTGAAAATCAGCGCTTGGGCTCTATACAATAGTTACATGGTTTGCACTATTTTATAGAATGGTTTTTATCATATTTTTTACGAGTTTTATTTTAATTGGTGCTATATTATTAAGTACTAGCTTTTGTCAGCGGCTTCGCCCACATACATAAAATATAGCCTATGTCACTCAGGAGTAAAGCAGCTTTCTATTGTTGGTAAAATTTTTCCAATCGGACCAGAAGTTGCAGAGATTACCTCCTACAAACAAAAAAAAACAAACTTTACCTCTTTATTAAATTAGTGTAGATGTCCCACGTTTGACGTAAATAAATAATTTTTATTTCTTTTCTCGTTTTTTAGACAAACATTTCCCGACGATTGTTATCGTCTTTTTATAGGAAATTGATATTTTTTGTGCCAATAGATGGCGCTTTTAGTTCAGCGACATAATCTGAATCGCACTGCTAAGTTTCTCCGCCTATTCATTAGACGCAAAAATGATCTCAATTACACGGTTGATTATCTCACTAATCGAGACTTTACACTATCTTCATTCTTGCGTGCTTTAACGAGTGCTAGCAGAAGTCATCATTTAACGCGATATCGCTTTCGTTAACAAGTATTACGTGTAATAACCCTGTGTACCCAAGGCGCAATAATTAAATTATTACCTAAATGACCAAACTCGTATTACGATTTTCACCAGCGAAAGCAGTTTGCTATTTCCCGAACAATATTGATGGTAGTAATACAAAAAGTTTTGTTTGGTATAATATGCTTGCATGCAAGTTTTGCAAGCATGCAATCAACGTATTTATCATGTACTATAGTACATGGTAAATACGTTGCGCACAGCCCTCCACTTCATATGAGAGTCGAAAATCTCTAATTATACCATCATTCAAAAGATCACCAAATATTTGGGTCTCAATCGAAGCAGGGCTAACTATAGCGGATTGGTCAACTTTACTAACCCCATTGCATTGTTAAAATATGATGCCGATTCTTATGTATTGTAGACCACAAAACGTGCTAAAATCATTTTACACTCGCTCCTACACCTACCACTCTTTACTCGCAATGAACGCACTATGTATGTATTATGCACTAGTGAGGAAAACTGCGGGTAGTTTAGCCCCCCTATGATTTATGTTTTTTTTTATTTCGGCTGGTCGCACTAACTAGTCGTTGTGCAAGTGCAAAAAAAAACTATAAGCGATTTCATACAATTATTGGTTTAATTAGTGGCAGAATGTATTTAACATTGCTAATTTGATTTATTTATAGTAATTTGTTGACATTATTGTAACTGTTGGTAACCTTTATGTCTTGGAAGAATCCCTTATTAATATTTTTTATACGACTATATACTCAACTGCCACCAAGTCATCAGTAGCATAAATTTTGATTTATCATATTTGAACGAGGCATGTATACTCTTCAATTTTAGGAAACTTGTTTGTAAAATTGTCTTTATCTGAATATTCCAAGACTTGAAATGAAATTAAACAGGTATACCTATAGAAATAAATAAAATGAATAAAACTAAAGTAAATCTCAAAATACATGCACGATTTTCATACAAAATATTCAAAAGCTAACAAGATTGTTGCTTGCACAAGTAATGTTGCAAGACTGCAAGTCATAATACTTCCTAAAATGTACAATATGAATATGCATTTTACAACTGTTTTCTATTTCGGACAACTTTTGAAACTTGGTTTCAAACACTTTTGTTTCTGAATTCATATTGAAACATAATCTTTTCTATACGTACGATATCGATAATCCCGTATTTTTTCACTTTGTTGTTGGGCTCGTGGTCGCAAGAAGTCGCTATGCGTAGGGTTCTGAATTTGCTTCTTGAGTCTGGTAAAAAGGTCTATTGGACTTTTCCATTAGATAAGAGGCTGTAGGAGCCTGGAGTTTGAAAATTGGCAGGACGATACTCCACAATGTCCTATTCCATTGCGTAAATGATATTTATTTTGTAAATAGATTTTAAAAGGATTTTCTTTTCGTCAATTTAAACTAGATTTGTCTAGTGTTTCCTGGCTGACTACCCTGAAAAGAACGCCAAAACAAACTCAGGCGTCAAAGTCTCTTTTAAAGTCTATACAGTAAACATGTAATGGTCAAACCATTTGAGAACCATGCAGATTAATGTGGTATTTTTGCTTACGCACTTGTGCACTGTAATATCTTACATCCATGGTGATCAAAATTCGGTGGAGAGAAATAATTTTCCCGCAGTGGCATTGTAATAGTTAAATTATCTTTTAATAATACTTTTAAATCCTTAAATATTATTCGTCCAAGTACACTATAGTTTCTCTTGAGTACTGTTTGATTAAACTCTGTTAAGATTGACCTAAAAGAAAGCTATATGGTCGGGACGATTATGAACAAATATAAATAAATAATAAATAAAAATAAAAAAGCCTTTATTGCTGTTCTTAGTTTTACAACTATATCTAATTACTTAAATATGCCAAAACTTAAATACTAAGTTCCTTATGGAATTGAATTAAATATCAGCAAACGGTGGTTGTGGTATCGCAGCTTGTCCTTCGACAAAGGCCTCCTCTAAAGATTTCCACTGTGTCCTGTCTTTTGCTGTGCGCGTCCATGTAGTACCAGCTATTTTTATAATGTCGTCCTCCCATCTTTTACTCTGTCTACCTCTATTTCTTTTGCCATCTCGTGGATACCATTCAGTTATTAAACTGGTCCATTTCTCCTTTTTCTCTCTGATCATATGTCCAGACCATCGCCATTTTAGTTGTTTGTAAGTTGTGTATGCGTTCTTAAAGTTTGTCTTGCTCTTTATGTCTTTTAGTTTTATTCGGTCTTTTCTTTTTACGCCTATTGTACTTCTCTCTATTCCGTTTTGACAAATTTTTAATTTGTTTGATAGTTCTTCTGTCAACGCCCAAGTTTGACACCCGTACAGTAAGCATGGAAGAATACACATATTAAATACTTTTCTCTTTTGTTTTATAGGCATTTCTTTATTTTTCATCACTTCGCTTAGCGACCAGAACCGTTTCCAGGTATTAGCAATTCTTCTTTCTATTTCCTTTTGCATGCAGTCTTCTTGAGATATAAGTTGTCCAAGATATATATATTCTTGTACATATTCTATTACCTCGTCATTTATTTTTATTTCTATATTTATAGAATTTGACATTATTTTAGTTTTTGTTAAGTTAATTGATAGGCCTGCTTTATTACTTTCATTCGATAGCTGTTGCAACATGCTTTCCAGAGTTTTAGGGCAATCCGAAAACAAAATAATGTCGTCTGCAAAGCGAAGATGACTTAGATTTTCACCATTTATATTTAGTCCCTTTGTCCATTCTAGGTTCCTAAATATCATTTCAAGAACGGCTGAAAATAATTTTGGTGATATAGGGTCTCCCTGGCGTACACCTCTTTCAATAGGGAATTCGTCTCCTGTCGAATCTAGCTTCACTCGAGCAGTGCTTTTTGTGTAGATATTTTTAAGTATTCTAATGTATTTTGTTTCGACTCCTTGTGCTTCAAGTGCGTTCCAAATAAAACTATGTTCTAAAGTGTCGAATGCTTTGTTAAAGTCAATGAACCCCAGGTAGTAAGTTTTGTTATATTCTTTAAATTTTTGTAGTATCTGTCTCAAAGCGTGAATGTGATCTATAGTTGAAAAATGTCTACGGAATCCAGCTTGTTCTTTGGGCTGATTTTCTTCAAGGGTATTTGTAATTCTAGAAAGTATAATTTTTGAAAAAACCTTGTAAATATTCGACATCAAGCTAATGGGCCTATAATTTCCTATGTCTCCTTTCTCGCCTTTTTTATGGAGCAATATAATTGTTGATTTAGTCCAATCATCGGGGATGTTTTCCGTGTTAAGTATTTCATTAAATATATCCGTAAGCTTTGGAGCGATCACTGGTAATGTATTTTTTAGAAGCTCGTTTGTGATGAGATCTGCTCCAGGTGCTTTATCAAGTTTTTGTGTTTTAATTGCTTGCATTGTTTCAATATTTAATATTTTCGGTGTTTGTTCTGCATCTGTTGGTATGTTGTATTCTTTTTGGGTTTGTTCAAATCTTTGGCTTGTGTACAAATGGCGGTAGTAATCCGTAGCAATCTTTAATATATCGAGTCTGTTACCCGTCGTTATACCATCCTTCTTCTTCATCCTTGGTATCCACTCTTTCTTGTGGTTTAGTTCCTTCCTTGCCTTTTTTATTCCTCCTGTTCGTTCTATAAATTTTTCTATTGTAGATAGTCTTTTTGTTTTCCTTTCTTTTCTAAGTTGTTCACTTATCTTTTTGCTTAATTCCGTAATTTTTTGGCGGATTTCTTTACTTTTCTTCTGTTTTATAAGTTCTTTACGTTCTTGCAGCAAATGTTTAGTTATGAGTGATATTTCTTTCTTATTGTTTGTGTTGGTTTTTCTTGTTACAGTTTTAAGTTGGTTGATTAGTCCGTTGTATTTTTCTTCGGTTGATGTAAGTTCTTTTTTCCCATATCTGTCTTTCTTTAGTGATGTTTGGAGGTTTTCAAGAAGTAAATCTGTATTGCCTGTATATTCAATAGTCGTACACTTATTGTAAAATTTTCTTAGTTTCTTGGGACGTCTTCCTGTCAGTGTTACCCGAACCAATCTATGGTCTGTGTTGAAATTCAGATTGTTTATTATAGTTATGTTTTGGAAAAGTTTTTGATTGTTGGATAAAATGTAGTCGATTTCGTTTTTATAAAGCCCACTAGGCGAGATCCACGTCCATTTTTTCTGCGGTTTTTTTATATAAAAGCTATTCAGAATGCTTAATTTGTTTTCAGTTGCAAAATTTACTAATCTTGTGCCGTTTTTACTTCTGAAGCCAAATCCATATCTTCCTATGATGTATTCTTCTCCATTTTCCTGTGTTCCTATCTGACCATTGAAGTCGCCCATGACAATTTTATTTTTGTGAGCGCTTTCCATAGTGTTTTGAAGATCATTATAGAAGTTTTCTATTTTTATTACATCTTCCTTTTTGTCCGATTCAGTTGGAGAATATGCTTGAATAATCGACCATTCTTCATCTTTTCCTTTTATAGATAATTTGATATTAAGGATTGCAATACGTTCTGAGATTCCTCTGAGCTCTTCTATATTGTCTGCAAGATTTTTCCTGACCATGAATCCAACTCCGTAGAGTCCAGGCGTCTCGCCTATATAGTGCAATATGTAGTTTCCTCGATCTTGTATGCCCTCACCAAACCGTCTCATTTCACTAATCCCAATAATATCCCATTTTATTTCTTTTATTGCCAGTTCAAATTCTTTAAGTTTTTCTGATGTTCTTAGTGATCGACAGTTGACGGTTGCTATGTGAATATGTTTTGCCTTTATTTCTCTTCTCTTATCCGGATCTATGATGTTCATATCTGGGTGGTTTGAGGTATTTTTATCCATCTTTAGAGGGTCTTGGTCATTTTCCCCCACGAGGACCAGTCAGAGAACAAATATATCCTACCGCAATTGTCGGTCTGTATGAACGCGATAAACTCAAAATGTTCTGAATAGATTTTCATGCAATTTTTATCAGACCAATTTATAAGGCATGTTTAAGTATATAACGTAATCATATGTTAGTAGAGAACAGCCGAATATTTCAAAGACTTCTAAAACATGTGCGAAGCTATTTTTTTATGATGGGAAAAATCATCGAAAGACGAATTCCGAATCCCCTTGGGCGGAATGGGACACAGTGTCAGACTTCTACTGACTAAACGATCACCGTTTCTTCCTGCCTTACTTTCAGGGTCACTGGAAAGTGGAATCGCATCAACCCCAGAAGGCTTCGTCCCTGCTGGGCCCCTACAATTACTGACCATCCTTAAGGCGCGCAGGAACAGTGTGCACCGTCGACGACACCTGTAGGAAGCTAGGGCAGGTCGCTAGTAACTTTTAAAACTTGCTCTACATTTCTAAGTAAGACAGTTTACTTCTAGTTTTCGCTTTATCACTCAAGCCATTAGGGAAAAATGTAACGAAGCCATTAAAAGTCAGTAGTTTAATAGTAATTATTTTAAAATACTGTATACTTTGTAGACTGGGGTCAAAAAACTACTATCGTTGGTAACACCTAGCATTAGCAGTCATGCGAGCTTTCAGCCCACTGAATGGTAAAAGCCTCGTATATGGTGACATGAAGCATGTTTGGAGCGTAATGCATACCGTTAACTAGTCCATTCCAATAATGGTGATGTAAGTGTGAAAGGTTATGCTTTGGAAAACGATACCTACATCATATCACAGTAATGTAATAAGTGAGTAAGTTTCTGTATTATACACCGTTAAATTTTAGTCGTTTTAATCCCTTGGAGGATCGATTCAGTACATGAAACACTATTGATTGGTAAAGTTAGAATGAAAAAACAAAGTACTTTTTTTTAAAACTCGAATTAATTTACGCATGTTCTAAATGGATTTCTTTAAGTAAACGTCAGCTGGGCGAGTTCAATAACCTGTAGGTAGTTAGTACGCAACGATCGACAACTACCTACAAGGTCAATGACTCGTTTACTTAAGGAAATTAATTTCGTAAATGCGTATATCAATAAGAGATTTAGAAAAAAAGTACTTTATTTTTTTATTTTATCTACACAAATCGATAGTGTTTCATGTACTGGATCGACCCTCTTCGGGATTAAAACGACTAAAATTTAACGGTGTATGTTTGTTACTTTTTCACGCAAGTGTGGCTTCCACAAGGACATAGTGCTACTCCGCCCAAGTGAAACCTATGCCGTGTGCTCCATCGTGTCCTCCAGGCGGTCCACATAATGGTTATACAGGGTTGATACGACATAGGGGCTTTCCTTAAAAGGGGTCATTGTACACACCAATATGAACAACTTTTACTATGAGACCAACCCAAAAGGGTTTCCTTTTTAAGGAAAGCCCCTATGTCGTATCAACCTTGTATGTTTGTTATTTTTTGACGCCCATATGGCTTCCACTAGGACTCAGCGGTACTCCGCCTAAGTGATACCTAAGCCGTATGCTTAATCGTGTCTTTCAGGTAGTCCGCAACTCCGCACAATGGTTAAACTGGGTTAAACCCAGGCGGTTTCTTCGCACGTGCATTTTGACTGTCCAGACCGAGCGCAAGTCGTCGACAGCACGTAGTTGTCGACGCGTCTCAAAGAGTTATCAGTAAACAGTGCAGAGGCTCAGCAGGGTCTATATTTTCTGGATCTAAAGATCGATTTCTGGAAGGAATATTCAGACCCGGTACGATAGGCAGCGAAGGAACAGGAGTAATTTTTTAGTCGGTAAAACTCTGACATTATCTACCGCCGTGCTCAAGGGCTCGGATAATTATGTCATTGAATGATTATCCCGCCGAAAAAAAAATGTCTTGACAAGACTTGCGTCATGCGGAAAGTAAGGACGCCGTGACGTATTTCCAGCCCCTCATCAAAGATAAAAAATCTAGTAAGTTCCCTAAACTTATATCTGTACTAATAAAATAAAGAGGTAAAGATTGTTTTTTAGTTTGTAGGAGGTAATCTCTGGAATTACTGGTCCGATTGGAAAAATTTCAAAAATAGAAAGCTGCTTTACTCCTGAATATATTTTATGGACACGGGTGAAGCCGCTGACAAAAGCTAGTACATAATATTTGTTTCATTAAAATCATTATAAAAAAATGCGCTTATTTTACACTCCTCTCCGCTCCTGACTGGAACAACTTTGTAGACGTAGCCTTAATGTTTACATACTAATTACTTAGCACATGCTTTTCACACGAACCTTATAAAACCTTATTCCTAGATCTAATACTAATTACCTAGCATGTTTGTTGACACGAGGCCTAATTGAATATTTATAATAAAGATTGCCCTAAATTAACTAACTAGCTTTTGCCGGTTACTTTCACGTGCGAGAAAGTAAAAATGTATTCTTTAATAATAAATGTTTATCAACACAAACGGTTACATTCATCATTCATCATTACCAGCCTTTCAATGTTCCCACTGCTGGGACACAGGCCTCCTCTCTAGGAGAGGGAATGGGCCATAATCCACCACGCGGACCCAATGCGGATTGGTGGATGTCACATGTCTTCGAATTTTTGGTTCTAGGACATGCCGGTTTCCTCACGATGTTTTCCTTCACCGTTTTGAGAGCAGTGGTGATGAAATAAATTACACAAAGTAATGCGCCTGGCTGGGTTTGAACCCGTGACCTACAACTCGTAAGTCGGGGCCGATACCATTCGGCCACCACTGCTCGGTTACATTAGTTGTTACATAATGGTGGCATATCAACAATTTAAAATCATACAATCGTAACCATACACATACTGAACCCTGCCTCTCAAATTAGGGCTACCTGTATTTTGAGAGACAGTGTTAGGCTAAGATATTGCTATATTTATGAACGAATGACTTTGTGGTGAAGGAAAACATCGTGAGCAAACCGGCATGTCCTAGAACCAAAAAATTCGAAGACATGTGACATCCACCAACCCGCACTGGGCCCGCGTGGTGGATTCCGGCCCATTCCCTCTCTTAGAGAGGAGGCCTGTGTCCCTGCAGTGGGAACATTTTAAGGCTGATGATGATGATGACTTTGTTGTTGTCTTTTACAACTGTATAATCATTATAAGCAATGATAATAATTAATTAATAACAATCATAATATTTAATTTATACTGTAAGGGGTTGATGTTGTGTTAGATTAAGTAGTTATTTTTTATTTTCATTTGTCCTGTGCGAGTCTAAATAAATGATTTTCTTTCTTTCTTTCTTGTCTTTCTTTGAATATTTCCAAAACATTATTTTTATTCATTATTTTCAAAGTAATGTAGTTGTTTCTAAAGAAAATAGTACATTTTGATACAAGTGCAGAAAGTTTATCATTGCGACCGTAGCGAAATTCGTATTACGGAGCCAAGGTTAGTTTATTTTTAACAACTTTTTTTAATCATACATAGGTACGCGTTTTCGCGTACCTGAAAAAAAGCACCAAGTTCAGTACATTTTTTATCAGCAATTTTTTTTCGCGATTTCAGGTCTATTCCCATAGTAAAAAATGCTTATTATCATGACTACAATAACGTGTTTAAGTATCGGTCACTAATTACCAATCACCCTATATAAATAAATAATCTTGGCTGATATACCAAATTCAGTTGACAGAAGATAATTAACATCTGATTATAATAGAATACTAATCAAAACGGAGCAATTTAGTCAACAATTCAACATGAGGCGATTATGCTCAGTTGTCATTACAACGTCTTGGCTAATCGGTTATCGACACTGCCCCGGCTACATCTACAATAGCCGGCAAGAGATGCGGCGCGTTGCTTGGCTCATCGCATTTGTTGGTCATTAGAACTTTAAGTAAACTTTCTAAAACATATTTTGAACTTGATACGATGAACAGTTTTTGAAAAATTAAAAAAAAAAACAATCTGAACTAATTTTGTAATTTAATCGTACATGCAAGCATTTTTTTTACTTTACATATATTATTATCCTGAGCTTATCTTCTTACAAATAAAAATACAAAAAGATTAAAACCGGTTCACGCAATCCAAAATTACTACTGGGTACAGCGCCATCTCTCGTGAAATTGGGTTACTAATTTTTGCAAGGGTTACTGGGTTCTGTAACATTGTGAGGAATTTGTGACGACGGGGAACTACGGAACCCTACACTGGCCGATTTTATTGTTTTTTACTATCGTATACGTAATAGTCGTACACTTATTGTAAAATTTTCTTAGTTTCTTGGGACGTCTTCCTGTCAGTGTTACCCGAACCAATCTATGGTCTGTGTTGAAATTCAGATTGTTTATTATAGTTATGTTTTGGAAAAGTTTTTGATTGTTGGATAAAATGTAGTCGATTTCGTTTTTATAAAGCCCACTAGGCGAGATCCACGTCCATTTTTTCTGCGGTTTTTTTATATAAAAGCTATTCAGAATGCTTAATTTGTTTTCAGTTGCAAAATTTACTAATCTTGTGCCGTTTTTACTTCTGAAGCCAAATCCATATCTTCCTATGATGTATTCTTCTCCATTTTCCTGTGTTCCTATCTGACCATTGAAGTCGCCCATGACAATTTTATTTTTGTGAGCGCTTTCCATAGTGTTTTGAAGATCATTATAGAAGTTTTCTATTTTTATTACATCTTCCTTTTTGTCCGATTCAGTTGGAGAATATGCTTGAATAATCGACCATTCTTCATCTTTTCCTTTTATAGATAATTTGATATTAAGGATTGCAATACGTTCTGAGATTCCTCTGAGCTCTTCTATATTGTCTGCAAGATTTTTCCTGACCATGAATCCAACTCCGTAGAGTCCAGGCGTCTCGCCTATATAGTGCAATATGTAGTTTCCTCGATCTTGTATGCCCTCACCAAACCGTCTCATTTCACTAATCCCAATAATATCCCATTTTATTTCTTTTATTGCCAGTTCAAATTCTTTAAGTTTTTCTGATGTTCTTAGTGATCGACAGTTGACGGTTGCTATGTGAATATGTTTTGCCTTTATTTCTCTTCTCTTATCCGGATCTATGATGTTCATATCTGGGTGGTTTGAGGTATTTTTATCCATCTTTAGAGGGTCTTGGTCATTTTCCCCCACGAGGACCAGTCAGAGAACAAATATATCCTACCGCAATTGTCGGTCTGTATGAACGCGATAAACTCAAAATGTTCTGAATAGATTTTCATGCAATTTTTATCAGACCAATTTATAAGGCATGTTTAAGTATATAACGTAATCATATGTTAGTAGAGAACAGCCGAATATTTCAAAGACTTCTAAAACATGTGCGAAGCTATTTTTTTATGATGGGAAAAATCATCGAAAGACGAATTCCGAATCCCCTTGGGCGGAATGGGACACAGTGTCAGACTTCTACTGACTAAACGATCACCGTTTCTTCCTGCCTTACTTTCAGGGTCACTGGAAAGTGGAATCGCATCAACCCCAGAAGGCTTCGTCCCTGCTGGGCCCCTACAATTACTGACCATCCTTAAGGCGCGCAGGAACAGTGTGCACCGTCGACGACACCTGTAGGAAGCTAGGGCAGGTCGCTAGTAACTTTTAAAACTTGCTCTACATTTCTAAGTAAGACAGTTTACTTCTAGTGTCCCTGCAGTGGGAACATTTTAAGGCTGATGATGATGATGACTTTGTTGTTGTCTTTTACAACTGTATAATCATTATAAGCAATGATAATAATTAATTAATAACAATCATAATATTTAATTTATACTGTAAGGGGTTGATGTTGTGTTAGATTAAGTAGTTATTTTTTATTTTCATTTGTCCTGTGCGAGTCTAAATAAATGATTTTCTTTCTTTCTTTCTTGTCTTTCTTTGAATATTTCCAAAACATTATTTTTATTCATTATTTTCAAAGTAATGTAGTTGTTTCTAAAGAAAATAGTACATTTTGATACAAGTGCAGAAAGTTTATCATTGCGACCGTAGCGAAATTCGTATTACGGAGCCAAGGTTAGTTTATTTTTAACAACTTTTTTTAATCATACATAGGTACGCGTTTTCGCGTACCTGAAAAAAAGCACCAAGTTCAGTACATTTTTTATCAGCAATTTTTTTTCGCGATTTCAGGTCTATTCCCATAGTAAAAAATGCTTATTATCATGACTACAATAACGTGTTTAAGTATCGGTCACTAATTACCAATCACCCTATATAAATAAATAATCTTGGCTGATATACCAAATTCAGTTGACAGAAGATAATTAACATCTGATTATAATAGAATACTAATCAAAACGGAGCAATTTAGTCAACAATTCAACATGAGGCGATTATGCTCAGTTGTCATTACAACGTCTTGGCTAATCGGTTATCGACACTGCCCCGGCTACATCTACAATAGCCGGCAAGAGATGCGGCGCGTTGCTTGGCTCATCGCATTTGTTGGTCATTAGAACTTTAAGTAAACTTTCTAAAACATATTTTGAACTTGATACGATGAACAGTTTTTGAAAAATTAAAAAAAAAAACAATCTGAACTAATTTTGTAATTTAATCGTACATGCAAGCATTTTTTTTACTTTACATATATTATTATCCTGAGCTTATCTTCTTACAAATAAAAATACAAAAAGATTAAAACCGGTTCACGCAATCCAAAATTACTACTGGGTACAGCGCCATCTCTCGTGAAATTGGGTTACTAATTTTTGCAAGGGTTACTGGGTTCTGTAACATTGTGAGGAATTTGTGACGACGGGGAACTACGGAACCCTACACTGGCCGATTTTATTGTTTTTTACTATCGTATACGTAATAGTCGTACACTTATTGTAAAATTTTCTTAGTTTCTTGGGACGTCTTCCTGTCAGTGTTACCCGAACCAATCTATGGTCTGTGTTGAAATTCAGATTGTTTATTATAGTTATGTTTTGGAAAAGTTTTTGATTGTTGGATAAAATGTAGTCGATTTCGTTTTTATAAAGCCCACTAGGCGAGATCCACGTCCATTTTTTCTGCGGTTTTTTTATATAAAAGCTATTCAGAATGCTTAATTTGTTTTCAGTTGCAAAATTTACTAATCTTGTGCCGTTTTTACTTCTGAAGCCAAATCCATATCTTCCTATGATGTATTCTTCTCCATTTTCCTGTGTTCCTATCTGACCATTGAAGTCGCCCATGACAATTTTATTTTTGTGAGCGCTTTCCATAGTGTTTTGAAGATCATTATAGAAGTTTTCTATTTTTATTACATCTTCCTTTTTGTCCGATTCAGTTGGAGAATATGCTTGAATAATCGACCATTCTTCATCTTTTCCTTTTATAGATAATTTGATATTAAGGATTGCAATACGTTCTGAGATTCCTCTGAGCTCTTCTATATTGTCTGCAAGATTTTTCCTGACCATGAATCCAACTCCGTAGAGTCCAGGCGTCTCGCCTATATAGTGCAATATGTAGTTTCCTCGATCTTGTATGCCCTCACCAAACCGTCTCATTTCACTAATCCCAATAATATCCCATTTTATTTCTTTTATTGCCAGTTCAAATTCTTTAAGTTTTTCTGATGTTCTTAGTGATCGACAGTTGACGGTTGCTATGTGAATATGTTTTGCCTTTATTTCTCTTCTCTTATCCGGATCTATGATGTTCATATCTGGGTGGTTTGAGGTATTTTTATCCATCTTTAGAGGGTCTTGGTCATTTTCCCCCACGAGGACCAGTCAGAGAACAAATATATCCTACCGCAATTGTCGGTCTGTATGAACGCGATAAACTCAAAATGTTCTGAATAGATTTTCATGCAATTTTTATCAGACCAATTTATAAGGCATGTTTAAGTATATAACGTAATCATATGTTAGTAGAGAACAGCCGAATATTTCAAAGACTTCTAAAACATGTGCGAAGCTATTTTTTTATGATGGGAAAAATCATCGAAAGACGAATTCCGAATCCCCTTGGGCGGAATGGGACACAGTGTCAGACTTCTACTGACTAAACGATCACCGTTTCTTCCTGCCTTACTTTCAGGGTCACTGGAAAGTGGAATCGCATCAACCCCAGAAGGCTTCGTCCCTGCTGGGCCCCTACAATTACTGACCATCCTTAAGGCGCGCAGGAACAGTGTGCACCGTCGACGACACCTGTAGGAAGCTAGGGCAGGTCGCTAGTAACTTTTAAAACTTGCTCTACATTTCTAAGTAAGACAGTTTACTTCTAGTGTCCCTGCAGTGGGAACATTTTAAGGCTGATGATGATGATGACTTTGTTGTTGTCTTTTACAACTGTATAATCATTATAAGCAATGATAATAATTAATTAATAACAATCATAATATTTAATTTATACTGTAAGGGGTTGATGTTGTGTTAGATTAAGTAGTTATTTTTTATTTTCATTTGTCCTGTGCGAGTCTAAATAAATGATTTTCTTTCTTTCTTTCTTGTCTTTCTTTGAATATTTCCAAAACATTATTTTTATTCATTATTTTCAAAGTAATGTAGTTGTTTCTAAAGAAAATAGTACATTTTGATACAAGTGCAGAAAGTTTATCATTGCGACCGTAGCGAAATTCGTATTACGGAGCCAAGGTTAGTTTATTTTTAACAACTTTTTTTAATCATACATAGGTACGCGTTTTCGCGTACCTGAAAAAAAGCACCAAGTTCAGTACATTTTTTATCAGCAATTTTTTTTCGCGATTTCAGGTCTATTCCCATAGTAAAAAATGCTTATTATCATGACTACAATAACGTGTTTAAGTATCGGTCACTAATTACCAATCACCCTATATAAATAAATAATCTTGGCTGATATACCAAATTCAGTTGACAGAAGATAATTAACATCTGATTATAATAGAATACTAATCAAAACGGAGCAATTTAGTCAACAATTCAACATGAGGCGATTATGCTCAGTTGTCATTACAACGTCTTGGCTAATCGGTTATCGACACTGCCCCGGCTACATCTACAATAGCCGGCAAGAGATGCGGCGCGTTGCTTGGCTCATCGCATTTGTTGGTCATTAGAACTTTAAGTAAACTTTCTAAAACATATTTTGAACTTGATACGATGAACAGTTTTTGAAAAATTAAAAAAAAAAACAATCTGAACTAATTTTGTAATTTAATCGTACATGCAAGCATTTTTTTTACTTTACATATATTATTATCCTGAGCTTATCTTCTTACAAATAAAAATACAAAAAGATTAAAACCGGTTCACGCAATCCAAAATTACTACTGGGTACAGCGCCATCTCTCGTGAAATTGGGTTACTAATTTTTGCAAGGGTTACTGGGTTCTGTAACATTGTGAGGAATTTGTGACGACGGGGAACTACGGAACCCTACACTGGCCGATTTTATTGTTTTTTACTATCGTATACACATAAACCATCCTCTTGAATCATTCTATCTATTAAAAAAAAACACATCAAAATCCGTTGCATACTTATAAATATCTTAGCATATAAAGGGACAGCGGTAAGCAACTTTGTTTTATACTATATAACTAGCGACCCGCCCCAGCTTCGCACGGGTACTGATATTGAATATAATATGCATGTATTATACACATAAACCTTCCTCTTGAATATCTATTTAAAAAAAAACCGCATCATAATCCGTTGCGTACTTATAAAGATGTAAGCATACATAGGGACAAACTGTAGGGTCGGAGCTTCCCGGGGCCGTGGTTTGGTGCAAAAGCGTTACACCGGGGCTCTGGGAATAAAGCAAGGAAGGAACGGGGTAGGTTGTTTAGTAATTCGATGATTTTTACCTACCATAAAAAATATAACGATAACGTTAGTAATTTATCAATAAACATTATTTCACACAAAGACAAACAAAATAATCTCGCGCCTAGATAATTAAAGACGTCACAAGAACATCTTATTTAAAGGTGATTACGTTCGAAATACAGTGAAAGCCATGAAAAGCTAATTAACAAACAGAAACATCACTGGGGGCAAAGGTGAACATAACAGAGACATTAATTAAACTGTCAATCAGGCTTCCAATACGCCGTACAATGGTCGCTTTGATACACTGCTCCATTTTGGGCTCTTGAAACTGTGATGTTAAAATCTCTAATAACAGGCTTTTAGGATGGAAGTGACTGACAGGATTAATAAGAAGGGGGAAACGAAATGATAAGGCTGACTTGAAGATATGTTGGCTTGAAGATACGTTCCAATGCGTGATAGCTTTTAAGTTTCTCAAACAAGCAGCCATGGCGTTTCTTGAACATTTTTCTCTATAGAGATTTAGGTACGCTTTAGAATCTGCAGTAAGCATAATTTTTATGCGTTACTGCCGATTCTAAAGTGTCTGTAAATGGTTTATTTGCAATTAATAATTTTCATATTTTGTTCAGTTAGTTCCAATCTTATATTGAAACTAGCTCTTATGATTTGTAGCTGTATTTAGGTAAGTTTTGGTGGGTCCCATAATTTCCATCCAGTTACAAAAGCTAAAAGACATACTTGAAAATCAATTGGAAACGTTCCTACATCAATTTCCAACGGTCCACGAGATTCGTCAGAGAAACGTACATTATTCGTCAGAGAAACATACATTTATATCTAAGCTAATATTTATATCAAAGCTTTTACTGTTAACTGTATTTTTAAAATTTTATATAGTATATGACATGAACTCATTTGTTTATACGTTCGTTTTTCGAGAACAATGGACTCGTGGACCTTTGGGAATGGCCTAATGGTATTTCCGGTATACCTTACGAATATTAACGTTATATGCATCGTGACTGTTTGTTGAAAATAAACTTTACAAAATCCCTTTTCTGTAACTTCCATTGGAGAAATGAATGTTTCCCGGTACGTTGTGATACTTTTACGGATTTTCAAATAAAACTGTAAGTCACAGAGAATCAGGGTCCTGTGACATGCACGCGCAACATATTAGAAAGTTAGTTGGTAGTGACATAGGTCGGTATCACTTACACTAGGCGGCGCCCGCGGCTTATTGAAACATTGACTGGCCTGTTGGTCTAGTGGTTAGTGGCCTTGACTGCTATGCAGGAGGTCGTGGGTTCGTATCCCACCCAGGACAAATATTTTTGTGATGAGAACGATCATTCGTTCTGTGCTTGGGTGTATTAATTTATTTATTTTTGATTTATTACAAGTAAATGTTCAACAAATTTAAGATTTAAAATAGTGCACTCCCTCAATTACCCACAGGAAACGACAGCTTGAACGTCCGCATTAAGTATGTATTTAGGATTATAAAAGTATAATTTATCAGTTGTCTAGTACTCATAACACAAGCTCTGCTTAGCTTGAGACTAGATGGCGTTGTGTGATAGTTGTGGAATATATTATTATATTATATAATCTCCGGCCAAGTTTGAAAAGCAAACATGGTGTGATGATTTGGAAAGTTATATTTTCCAAAATTACTATTATTAAATATAATTTCTATTTATATGAGAACCCACTATTTAGTTAAGCCAAAAATCTGCCCAATTTTTCCACGGTGAAAGTAAATGTTGGCAATTTTTTGCGAGTCAAAACAGAAAATAGAAAACACAAACAAACGGGTACCCATGTAAGCCCGTAAACGTGGCCTGTACACCATGTCGTAGATCACATAGGTTAGAACTATGACAATGAACGTACACAGGGAATCTACATGCTCCCATATTGTAGCCTTCATAGTAAACAGTTCACCCGAATGTGTAAACATATTGATACTATTTATACCAGGTAAATAGATTGGTAACCGCAGAATGTTATTATTAGCAAAATTATTGAAACGCCTCGAGGCATAACCTGTATGATCTGCCCAGCATTTTGACAAGTATGCAAGGGTCGATTTGGAAATAGCTGAATACCGAAATTTATGTGCCTAAAGATTGAGGGGCCACATCTGATTTTTAAAATCTGATCACATCATAATTTACACCTATTGATATTATTTATAGTGCGGTCAATTTAGACATTCGAAGTTACATAAATTCCCACCTAGCTGAAAATCGGTAAGATTGTTTAAAATATCATTAAAAACAAAATTTGAAAGTTCCCCATCTTTCCCCTGTAAGGAAAAAATTTTATTCAAGGTCAAAGGTCAAAAAAAAGAGTTTTTCGCGATTTTCAGCAAAACGGTAAGTTTTATCATAAAAATACGTCAGACAAAAATTGTAGATCATAAAATTATCTACAAAAAATGTATTAATACTTTTTTTTCTACGAGCCACCGTTTTTGAGATATAACGATTCTAAAAGTTGCAAAAGTTGTAATCGTCTTAATATGCACACGTTTCCTCGCCACCTATGAGGTAGTGTACTCAGCGCGTTTTTTCATATAATAGAAGACTTTCGAGTATAATTTTTACGACAATTTTCATGTATTGTCACAGATTTTTGATTTTTTAGATACCTACTCCGAAAATTCATCTGCTCTTTCGATACTTGCATTAATTAATGTCTTCATACCACGTTCAACAGTAACAATTTCACTTTCAGTTAAAAGTTTAGAGCAAATAAAACAATATTCTGACATTTTTGTTATAAAACTCAAAACAGCACGATATAGGTTAGAATAAACACGTGTTTTCACTAGCAACTGGCATCCAAGACTAACAGTGTTTCATTTATTATAGTAGGTATAAGACCCTAGCCACGCACACAATTGACCAGGGGACAGATGTTTTCTCAAGGTTACAATGGTGTATAAATTAAGGGACTGGGTTTCATTTTACCTGATATTTGTATAGTTATAGCTTATGTATATTTTATATTAGTAGTTTAAGTTACAATGACCGATAGAAAAATATTTTAATATATATTACAACTATAGAGATGTGTATATACGTGGCGTATTCATGCATATTATGACGATTACAACTTTTGCAACTTTTAGAATCGTTATATCTCAAAAACGGTGGCTCGTAGAAAAAAAAGTATTAATACATTTTTTGTAGATAATTTTATGATCTACAATTTTTGTCTGACGTATTTTTATGATAAAACTTACCGTTTTGCTGAAAATCGCGAAAAACTCTTTTTTTTGACCTTTGACCTTGAATAAAATTTTTTCCTTACAGGGGAAAGATGGGGAACTTTCAAATTTTGTTTTTAATGATATTTTAAACAATCTTACCGATTTTCAGCTAGGTGGGAATTTATGTAACTTTACTCTTATTTTTTGGTCTAATTTGACCGGACTATTATACCAGGTAAATAGATTGGTAACCGTAGAATATTATTATAAGAAAAAATATTGAAATGCAATAATGCAAGAAGGAAAGATGCAAGTATGCAAGGGTCGATTCGGTTACAGTTGAATACCGAAATTTTACACCGACTCCATATGTTTTTGTGTTTGTTCGATTAATGTAATGGTGTGCCCTATGAATATATGGTCGGTTTAGGTTTCGGTTTGGAGATGCGCGATCGATACGAGTAGTTTAAACAAGCAATATAGTAGTATAGTTTGTCAATAATAAATTAAGGTCACCAAAGGTCAGGCTATATAGGAGGCTATTGAAACTGCACTCTCCTGCTGGTTGTCTGTCGGTGGCGTCGGTGATAACTTCATAGTCAGTCTAGCAGGTTATCCGTCTTCAGCATAGCCGTCCAATTAGCCAGCTACGCTGATCTTTAGACGTGTAGAAATTCCTGAAACCCCGTTGCAAAATGATATTAGCACCTTTTATCATTATTGTTAATAACGTTACCAGGTAATAATGATGATCGTCTACCAAACCGCAATGACCCCGTGTGGCGGTTACGACTCATTGCGTCTCCTACACAATAGGACCGAGTTCCAGAAGTGGAAAAGTTGTAAGGGGTTAATACTTATTAAAATATTTTAAAATATTGATACTATGGGAATTGGCAAGACGTGGCTCAAAACTGAAAACACTGGAATGAAAGGAGGAAGGCCTTTATGTAGGTAGTAGTGGCACAGTATAGCCTAGAAATAATAATAATAAATGGGTAGGCTGGTAAAATAGTTATTCTAGATAAGTTTTTAGTTTCAAAACTCGAGCAATGTAAATACTTAGTTTTCTAATTTTGTTTCTATGTAAACCAAATAAGTTTTAAACCCCAGTACAGGGACCTTTTATTGGTCATCAATACTTCAATACCTTTAAATAATGTCCCGTTGGTAATTAACTGTAACTTTACTATATTGAACTAGTAGATAAATTACGAAACTAAATTTAATTGTAATTCAGTAATAAAATATTAAAATTAATCCATAACAAGATGAATCTAGACTAAATGAAATCTTGTTGGGTCAGTGGCTCCCAATCTTTTTTAAACAGGAACCACTTGGGTTTCTTTGTTGTTAACAAAGACTCCATAGACAGGGGTTTGTTACAGCACACATATTCTTTAAAATCAGATGTAACGAACATTGTCATAGAATACGCAACATTTGTAATAGTAGAACGTTTTAAAGTTGTAAAGATATTGATGATGGAATATTATCAAAAACTAGTCTCTTATTTTTATATTAATAAATTATCTTATAAATTCAATGATATCCAGCATAATACACCCAAAGGTGTATAACGAACGGAAGCAAATCTCTACTCACCCCACGAACGCCGTGCTTAAATATATATTTTTTAATAAATCTTTGAAATTACTGTCAGCGATCATGATATTATAAATTATGAGATTGCGTGAAATCGTAAATCGGATTACAGGGGTCTGCCGTTAAGCCAAAACACTTTTTAATGCGAGACCAAATGTACCAGGGTCATATCATCTTTATAATAATTAAGTGTTATTAATATATTTTCTTGATATATCCTTGCGTGGTCGATTAAGAAATGAAGATATCCGCAAGAGAACCAAGGTTAGAGAGTTAAAGCCATACATGTTTCATTAGTCGCCCTTAACATTCCAAGATCATGGTAACTCTTTCAAACGCCCTCATCTTTAATAACCTTGAAAAAGCAGCTGATACTTTGATCAAAGGTAATTTAGTCACCACATTTAACGTCAATAGCTTCCATATAAAATACAAGGGCCGACGGACTGTAAATTTTCGCCCCGTTGCGGTCAGCGCCCTGCATGTAATAGGTTTATGAATTATGTACACCCGCGATTTAGTGACGGCGGTAGTCTCGCATCGACGCTCCGTGCATGCACTGGTGAAATGATGAAGTTAAAATTATAGATGGATATGTGATTTACGATTTCCTGTTAAATCATATGTTAGGTTCTTGAGTTCCATTAAGGTGGGCCTATCGTTTACGTCGAGTATAGTTAAAAGCTTTTTGCATCATCTTAAGCAATCCGATGTGATGTTTGATGCAAAAGTAATTCGAAGAAAGAGAGATGACCCCTGAAAACTCTGTTGGCATTCAGTTATTCTACGATTAACTCAAATTTTTCACAAAAATTGTTTTAGAAAATACGTGTTTTTATGACACCCTTAAGGATTTTCAAAACAAAATGTCCACATTTAAAATTTCAATTGAATGTGCTAGGCTTCTAAATAAGTACTTTTATATATAGGAGTACATTATGGAGAGTCAAAGTTCACGTAAAATAGCAGATTTTCAGAGGTGTTTACTGAATTACTCTTACAGAAATTTATATTTTGATTTCTATAGAAGCCTAGACAATATCCAAAGGATATCTGTGTATCCAAAATATCTGAAGAAAGATGTGTAATAAAATCGTAATCACGTAAGAGCGGTTGTATGAAAATGTATGTCGGGTTGGTCACTCTTAAGGCCTAAAAATCGGTTACTGCGCTATGATGGTTCAACTTTTGTGGCGACGATTGTAACAGATTTCGAATCTCAATCTAATTGGGGAGATCCTTAATTTATTTTATTTTCCCCAAAATTAGATTGAGATTCGAAATCTGTTACAATTTGTAACTTGAACCATTTGCTATGGTTACGCGTAGATACGCGTAACAAATGGTTCAAGTTATATGCCACGTACTGTAGTCTCGATTGACGTTTCTCAGCAATTTGACCACAGACTATATTATATTGTCAACTCTATGCCACATACTGGCAAAACCTCACCGACACAGTAATCTAAGCGCTCAGACAAATATATAATAATATACCTAAAGGAATGGGTTTTAGTCAGTAAAAGACTGACACGCCCTCGCGCTCGAGCGGGAAAAGGCATTACATGTTTTCCCGTCCAAAAAAAGTTATTTAACCTTTCGAATACCGCAATTAGAGACATAATAGAAATACAATAGGTGTGCAAACGCCGTCGTTCGCTTCAAGCTCAAGAGTTTAAATAAATAAATAACCGCAGTGCCTCACTAAAAAATACCTATGCACAATAAAATCTACACATAAAACACGACGGAAAACGGATAAAATATTCAGACACCCCCGCAGACTAACGCATGAACATATAAAAAGTAAGTAGCTGTTACATACCATGGGGCACTTCGCCACGTTTTTCGCAAAAATAAATACACCAGTCATAAAAAATAATTGACACTCAAGGCGCCCAAGCTATCAATATTGTGATAACCTCTTTACTATGTCTATAAACCAACAAAATAGCTATTTGACCCACTTTATCTAATGTAATATGGCAGCTGAGTTATTTCGTACATTAATAATGGCAATTGCTTGACGTTCGATCAAATCATCATTGAGTGAAGCATGCACTATGATTGACTTGATTAAGTATCGAGTTTCACAATAGAACGGTCATCACTAGCTGAATACAAACGTGATTGAAAGCATGTGTGGCATTTACTATACGAGTATCTCCGGATGACAGATGGGTAATTAGTTCACCAAATAACATAAAGTGGTTTGCTGAAAACATTTTGCCACTGAAGGAATATTACGGCCTAGCAAAGTCTTATTTAGAAATAGTCGTATCCCTTACAAATACAAAAAGAGCAAAGTCTGCCCACATCTGTTCACGATAAACTCAAAGATTTTTTAATGTTATTCTTCAATATAGACAAGACAAATCATGATATAATTATAAATACATTTTCATTCGATCTGAAAATTTTAAAGATTAAACCTTGCGCAGCCAAAGCGCGTCGTTTGTATCTTATAATTACCAGCTATCATCAACATCCCCATTTCAGTCTAAGACGTCCACTGCTGGACATAGGCCTCCCCAAATGTCGTCATAATTACCGGTCCTATGCAACTTCCTGTACATGGTCGCCACTTTATAACTTTTCGTCCCCATTAACCATCTGAATTGCGAGCAATGTGCCATTTAAGTTTAGGGCGAGAAAGAGTATCGGACTTTTACTGACTAAAGAACCTACTCCTGTACGTTCTTTGCCTTCGTTCCAGGGCCCTGGGTGACGTTTTGAGAATAACCCATGGCCCCAGTAGGCTTCAACCCATTTGAGCTTCTACGGTTTGCTGACAACTCTTTATGCCACGCGTAGTCTTATTCGCGCTGTCGATCACTTGGGCCCGGTCCAGACGGTTACCGGACGATCGGACGGCGAGTTACCCATTGCTCGCCGTCCGCAGGACCGCGCATATGATATTCGGAGATCGTAATCGGGATGTCTGTGGCGGCTGAGGCGTGAGGACCGTTGCCTCAAGCGTTCCGCCTCCTTCAAGTATAGCATTATGGTAAGGTTAAAAAAGGAAAAAACAACAAAAGTCGGTTACAATATCCGTTCAATATCTTCAATCAACAGTAAAGACTATCATTTTCACAACAAAATACCTCCTGTTTCCATTTTGACATTTGTGACAGGTATATTAACGTCTATCAAGAAAACGCAGATCAGTTTCATTTTCCACATCTTCCTAGAAGCGTCCTTTACAGTGTGTTCTGAGAATATTAAATATCAAATTATACAATCGTACCTTTGAAGTTCATAAGATGCTTGCTAATATTAATAAACTAAGTTTGTTCCGGCAATATGAATTATAACAGGAAAAACTATACTTGAAAGAAATAAAGAAAGAGATAATTTTCCTTTTACTTACTTCTTATGGCTTCCGCAAAAAGATAAGGAGGCCCTTATTTTTTTATGAGTTTCATTTAATAATATAGGTCAAAATGACACTTAAGTGCAATGAACTATCAATCGATTAGGTAAGTTGGGTCGATGAAAAATAACTCATAATTTGATCATACTATACAATTATTTTTTTCAGAATGTGATATTAAAGTGCCATGGAGATTTTTGCTGCTTCTTCACCATAAAAAAATCAGCCTAATGGAAATGTGTACTAGTTTCTGACGTCTCAATAAAATTAAATGTGAAACATAATGATTTGAAAAAAAATAGGTTCTTACGGAAAAAATCCAAGATTCCACGATGGAAAAAGAAGACCTTGTCCCACATTTTTTTAAATAAAAAGAAAATGAGATCGGTACTCTATATATTATTGTACGTGATGGCAGTAAGATGAGCAATAAGGCGTCATGTGGGAATGAATATCATGCTCTGGAACGGAAGGGAAACAAACGTATAAATAAATGTCCAAATTGATTTCCGGTACCTTTTTATTTAGAATACAAGAAACGTCCCACTGAACTCCACGAACTCAATTGTAGGGGGCCTGGGCGCCTGTACATACGCAAATTTGATTACCAAAGTCGTCAGAACTCCTTCGTCCACCGAAAAAAAAAGTTGCAATGGCCGTCCTTCTCAGTTGGCTCTCTAAAGATTATTGAATTTTACCAACATAATCTGGCTCGCGCCAGATGCGGCCTCTCTCTCAGGCGAATGATCGTCCATTCCTCTATTTACTCTAGTGGGGTGAGCTCGGATAATGGTATATTTATTAAATAGAGAGACGCATTTATTAGCCGCTTCGAACAGTTTTTGTTGTTTCACGTCTTTTATGGGATTATTGTGATAATTAATAAAGTTTAATTTATTGCGCGGAAGCTATTGTTTCCGCTGTGATGCCGATAAAATAATACTGTTAGCTTCGTGGTGGTTGGCAATTTTGAAATATCGGCTTGAAAACCGGAGCATTTTTTGTTTTGATTCTTTTGTGGAAGATGTAATAAGAAGTCTCGAAAAAACCCTTTAAAAGAATGTTGTTCTACAAATTGTCTGGCGCTCAAAAGATTTATATTCTAATTTTGGATGCTAGAGAATTTATTTAGGTTAGATAGAAATTCAGCTTGTAGTTTTACTTGAATTTATTATTCAACGACAAATGTAAAAAAAAAGTAACAAAAATATATACAGTCGACTCTCGTTAGTTAAAACCTGCAATAATTCGAACTACTCTAAAATTTATAATGATCACGAGTTCCCTAGAAAATCTCTGTATATTTTGAATGCTTCGCATGATTTTAATTGTTACATTTTTTTGCGACGCGTTAATTCGAACTCATTGGCGTTAAATACTCACACAGAAATTAAACATTGCAGAGGAAAAGAAGGTAGAACTTGCAGAGGTATTAAATTAATTTTGGGACAAGTTCAACTTATCATCGTATATGAGCCTCTGTTTTTGTAATGATTATTTAGACACTCATTTCCGCACGCATTTATTTGTTTTTATTAAATTTCAATTACTGTTACGATTTCACTAAAATCCGGGGTGCATCGAAATGGCATTTAGTTCAATTGAAGAGAGCGGACGTTTCCGATCTATTTATAAAGAATATAAGTTTAGTTTAAAAGCTTATTGATTCATTCAATGCAATCCAACGCACTTAACGAGGTAATGCAAAAAAAGGGCAATAAAGCCTGCACTTTGTCAGCATTCAGTAATTTGGTTATGCATACGAATATTTCACAAAATTTGTTACAGAAAATAAGATAAATAATATATATTATTCACAAGATATCTGTATTTCCAAAATATCTAGAGAAAGTCTTGTTATAACATCATAATCACGTAAGAGCGGTTGTATGAAAATATATCTTGGGTTAGGCGCTCTTAATCAGAAAAATATGACAGTTGATCCAATCCGATTGCATTGCATCACTGCTTACCATCAGGTGGGATCGCAGTCAAGCACTAGTTTATTGCAAATAAAAAAAAATCCATTCCTACTTTAAAAAAAAAAAACGAAATATTTCATATTTCAATCACTCTATAATCGTAATATTTTGAGAGTCCCACAAATTTCAAATTAACGAGAGTCGACTGTACCTATATTTTTTTTTTTTTAATACACTTACTAGGAAAACCTGCTCTTATCCCATCCTATCCTATCTTATCCTTACAGGCATGCAATCGACTGATTTCCATACTAGTGCGAAAAAAGCGCGTACTGTCTCTCGCCATAATTTTATTGTAATATGTAAGTTTATCGCATCAGGCTGGGCACGCGTGAACCCTCACGAGGCGCAGATCAACCACTACAAGCCGTAAGTGTATTGAAAAACGTTGTGTGACACTCGTGCAAAGTTAATACAGACACTCGCGCAAAATCACTGCAGCCTTCGGCTCCTTATCACACTCGTCTACGGCTTGTGAGTATTCCACCTCAGTCGCAATGACAAACTTTCTGCACTAGTATCAAAATTAACTGTTTTTAATTAAATCCTTTTTCTCTACAATTCCTCGCTTAAATAACTACAGTGTACATCACAAGTCAGTTCCTAAGCTCTGGCTATTGTATCTACATCAGTGTATTTGAATCGGAAGGATCTTCCGGGCCTCAGGTTTCCGCACATTAGGCACTCAGACGGAATGCCCCCCCCAATGGTCTACATCGAACCTCAACGAAATCCGAATGCTCACGAATGTTGTATCTGTAATTTCGGCTTATAATTTTGGTTTAAGACTTATAGCGTAGATATATCTTACAAAGGGTGGGTCAGTGTAATCGTAAACGAGTGAAAAGATTATAAAAAAACAAACTTATTTTTTTTTATGGTGAGAAAAAATCATCCAATGTTGAATCCCGCTCTTGGGCAGAGCGGGAAGCAGTGTCAGACTTACTGACTAAACACCCCACCCCTTTTCTTATTTGCCCTTCGCACTGGGGCCAAAACTTCCTTTCAGAAAGAGACTCTCTCAAACTTTTTTTTTATTTATTTTATTACTTTTATGAAGGCTTACAGACCAATAACATAAAAAAATAGATAACAAAAATGTATAATGAAGTTGCTAATTACAAGCCTCCACAGGTATATAACAATTGACGATTAACTAATGCCTAAAAGTTGGAGTGACAACCGGTTTAGCTACCATGTCTGTGCACTTTAGGTTAGGATGGGTAGGATACACTTACCGATGAGTTTTCGCTTCAAGGATATTGGTAGATCTCCATACATAAGCGTCTTCATAGACCAGTAGCTTTTCCAGGCGTTTTTGATCATGTGATCCTTCTCCAACCTGTTTTTGAAAGAAACTAACTGGCCCAAGTAGATATTAAAAAAGGATCATTGTACACACCAATATGAATAACTTTTACTATGAGACCAACACAAAAATCACGAAAAAAGAACCCGCAGCTCCATAGATTTATATTCACATAACTCGACAAAATGTATGGAGCTGCGGGTTTTTTTTTTCGTGATTTTTGTGTCGGTCTCTTAGTAAAAGTTGTTCATATTGGTGTTTACAATGATCCTTTTTAAGGAAAGTCCATCGTCGTATCAACTTTGTTTATGGTAAATAACACAAATACAGTAACAAATAAATGGATATCATAATACGGAACCCTTCATGTGCGAGTCCGATTCGCACTTGAACAGTTTTCTTTTTCTTTCGCAAGCGCTTGTACACTGTCCTAGAAATTTCTTAAGAGTCACTTAGCAAAATAATTATCTGTCCTCGAGTAGGTACGTTTCCTATATTTCGGGACTCCAGAAAAGAAAATAAAAATGATTAATAACGTAATAAACTTATTTTAATTGTTTTGGTACAAAGAAGAAAATGATGGATTGCCTACAGTTTCTTCATATCTCATCCATCATTAGGATTCTTTTGGAAATTAATTCCGCATGTGGCCGTCATAACATTTCTTATTTCTTGTTTTGGATGGAATATTTCTAAAATCTTAAATCTGATTAATGTATTTTTATAAAAGCGATTTACCACTCACTAGTTAATCGCAAAATCACAGAAACTATAACACTTAAAAACCTAAAATTTGGCAGGTAGTTTATAAGGTATCTATAGACCATCCGGACTAGAAATGGATTTTAAGAAACTCCACCCCTGGTAAGGAGTTTTTTTTTTATGGTGGGAATAATCATCGAATGACGAATCCCGCCCTTAGGCAGAGCGGAAGACTGTCAGACTCATAGTCAGACTTCTACTGACTAAACAACCCACTGTTCCTTCCTGCCTTAGTTTCAGGGCCCCACTGTTTCGCTTTCGCATCAACCCCTAGCCCCAGAAGACTTTGACCCTACTGGCCCCCTACACTTGCTGGCAACTCCAAGACACGCGCAGGAACATAGCGCGCCGTCGACGATTTGGGCTCGGTCCTTAACCTCGCCAGACGTAAAAGATAAAGGTTAAACAGATAACGTACGTTTTTTTTTTTTTTTTTTAAAGAGTAACCATGGAGTTTGTTGCCGGTTCTTCTCCATAGGAAACGACCAATTTGGAACCGTGCACTAGCTTCTGACGTTTTATAAGTGCCCTTGTAGGCCTATATGAAATAAAAACCTTTTTGATTTTGATTTTGAACGATAGATAACAGGTAAAGATAGAGAGATTTGAGATATTTTTTTTATAATTATGTACCAAAAAAGCTATGCTACAATAAATATCAAACCTTTTAAACATATTCATTTCATACCAAGAAGCAGCAATTTCGAAATTCAAAAATATAACGTAGGTACTAAACAACATAGTAACAACAGTCACGAATCACAAACAATCTGCAAACATAAACATTTCTCAATAAATTCAAATGTATAAAATAATAAACGTCAAAATGTTCCCGGTCATATTTCAAAGTAAGTTTTAGCAGAACTATCGCAGACACACAGACAGAACCCAACCGCCCCATTTCCATACGAAATAATGAAATTGTTTCTAACATCTAACATCAAAAGCTGAGTACAATACAATAGTAGGAAATACCAACACTTTCTCGAACTGATATTCAAAAGAAAATCGCGGCGACACAATGCAAAATCTGGGGCGGTGCTTATTGGAAATATTTCTATTCAGACGGAAATAATATTGGACATATGAATAAAATTCTCGTACGGATGAGACAAAGACCTTCCGATCTATCATAAAGGGTGCCTCCACAAGACAAATCAAGTACGTAATTGAAAAATTCTTGCGTCTACACAGAGTTTTCTTTTGCTTGTCTTGTACCTACATAAAATATACATAGGATCAAACATTTAGCCATACTAGAATTATCAATGTTTGTACTTGCGTTTCAACTAATTTGTGGCAATGCTATGATGAAAGTAGTGGAATCTATAGAACCTTATTTCGTATTGTTGTGTTGGTTCACTAAACTAATTTACAGTAAGTTTTCAATGAAAATATTTTTTTGTAACAAGCTTTTATAACGCGGTAAATACCTAGTTAATTAAAACTCGTCAAGACGAATGACACGAGCCCTAACTCGATGGGGTTGTGTCGTCTAATTATCTATAGATTTCCTATGGCCAACTTCCGGTTCCATCATCAGATCAACTCCATGAAATAATAATTTTACATTTTTATGACGATTGGCGCATGCATGCTAAGTGTGCAATCGGTAATCGGGAAGTGGATCTTAAATTTACAATATTTGATTACAAACAGTTCAAAGTCAGGTGAAACTAAATAAAAGCTTGTAAAAATTAGAATGCAATTTCTGGGCTTCTTCTTTAATAGGCCATATATCTACGCCATGCCTTCGAAGAGAGAATCAGCGGCTCTTGCATCTGATCTTTGGTCAAATGGCTTTGATGTGGAGTGAGAGGAAATGGGAAGCAGTATTGCAAACCGTCAGGGACAAGAACTCCTCAATACTCAATATTTTATTCCAATCCATATGTACATAGATGGTGTCAGTAGTCCTCAAGTCTCAGTAGTCACCATAAAAGAAACTCCAAGCATAGATATTTGTAAGACGATTCCTGCTTTCTGAAGAGGCAGACTTGCGAAAGACAAGCAATATATACTCGTAGGTCCCTGTCTAGCCATCAGTAAGACCCAAGCTTGAGTCGATGGCGGGTAATGCTCCACGCTAGCTTCAATGAGATGTCACCAAAATGAACGGGACGCAATAAATGCTTTGATGAGGGAATTGTAAAGGATCACAGATGGGTTTAAGTTACTAGTCTGACACTACGTCTTGGCCCACCTATTAACAGCGTAGGAGTTAAAATAATTCCACCACTCAAAAAAAAAAATCGTATAATAATAACAGTTTCCAGTGATGGGTATCTAGTTTTTATTTTTTGTTTAATTCGTTTCAAAACAAGATATAAAATAATATAAAAATACTGTTGACGTCATTATATAAAGAGTGAATTTTAATTACTTGGGCATCTTAATTACCAGGAAGCGCATAATCCGGCAGTGAAGTACATTTTTCTTGATTCTAAGTAAAAATGTCATGTTTTAAGAATATTTAACTTGTGTTTCTTTGACGCGATGTAAACAGCAGTGAAATTAAATTTTGCCACCGCTTTGCTATTCTTCTCCCACGAGATTTCTCTTTGTCGTCACTTATTTGGTTTAAGTTTGTTTAAACTGGGATTTCAAAGAACTAGTGACAAATTACAGCGCAGTGTTGTTTTAAGAACGCTTTAGACAAAATACGTTTAAATTAGACAGTTAATGGACGTTTTACTGAGTTTATTTAACCGGAACCTTTGTCAAGAAACGAGCTGGTTTATTAACAATTATTAGATGCACTTTGAAAAGCCAGTGGAATGGAAAATAAAAATGAAACAGAACGTAAAGTACACAAAGGAGTACGAGTAACACAAAGCATAGACGTCTATGGTATTTTCATGAAAGAATAGTTTGTTTGTACGCTGTCGTCTGTGATGAAATAGCGAGAGATGAAATTTTCACCAAAGACACAAACGAGATTACCGTTCGTTCGCACTCGTCTATCTGACGTGTTGTATAAGGTTTTTTATCAGAATATTGCTTGCTCTATTTACCCGCTGCCAGCAACTAAATAATCCGTACATCCTCCGCAGATGTAATCCTGACATGCAATCTCCGGCGCCATCAATCAGGAGAGGGGGTGAGGACATCGAGGAGGGAGGGGGGGGCCACCGACATCAGAGACACGGCCAGGATTATACGAACATAATTATTCCCAAAACGTTCGTCGATCGAACCGGGATTACATCTTGCACAATTAAAACCATACTTCGCTCGCTATTATTCGTCCGCTTGCCGCGCGAGCACGAACTACAGCGGTTACCGAACCAAAATACCGCTGAACCGATAACAGTTCCCGCCACAAATAAGCGTATAGCGTAAACATTTATTAAAACCGATCTGCTATAGCAAATACTGTCAGCACTATTAACATTTATTAAATCGCGTTTAATCGCAAATCGAACTCATATTTGATCTGCGGCAATGAGTACCGAAGCAATCTACTTAATGAATATTGCATAGGGCGGAACTTGGAAGGTTTTTGATAGCCATCTCAGGAGGAGAATGACTGGCATTAATAACGAGTATTATAGGTACGACGATATTTATGTGCCAACCGAGGGTACCTCCGCTCGCCTCGTTACGGGGATTTCGGATGAAATTAATACGGATCGTTAATCAAATACCCTTTAAGCGCTGTACGATGTGGAACGCCTTAGCTAATCATATTTTTTAGAGAGACTTTAACGCTTAGGGATCGTCGAATAACGAAAATGATAAAAAACGGATATCGACTGCGAACTAGCAACTGGTCCTATCCCAATTTTTTGAAGATTTCACTTTTTTAATACCACTTTACAATTGTATCATCATCAGCCTTAATAATGTCCCCACAGCTAGGGCATAGGCCTCCTCTCTAGGAGAGGGAATTCAGATATATTTAAAAGCGCCAGAACCAACTTCTTTAGTTGTTTTTATTTTCCTTTCTTATGTTGATACTAGTTTTTATACTAGTACTTTTTATGTTTTTGATATGTGTGGGCCTCAGCAGAAAGTTGTCACGCAAATAATATAGAAATGATTTCTTTGCGTTACGATATGCTAGGGGTAATACACACACATAGATCGAAGATTCGCCAAACTTAAGTGGCAGTGGACAGGGTACATTGTTTACATAATTTCTACGAGTCCAAAACGTTCTGGACCATCTCAAGTGGATATCACACAGATATGCAGCGTTAGAAGACTGAGTGAGGGTCGAGGGAATCCGTTGAATAAGAGGTGCACAGTACCGGTGATTCACGGTGACACTAGGGGGAGGCTTATGTCCAACAAGGGATTTCTTTTGGCTAAAATGATAATGATTTTTATAAGACGTCATATTAATGACGCATTGAAGTCATTTCTTCGTCTTGTAAAGTTGTTAGCATTGAGATAGTACCGTTACCAGTTCACAGTCTATGTGATAAGTAATTACACCCGATGTTCTCACTATACTCACAAATTGGTTTGAAGGACGGCTAGTCACATAATAAGGCCATCTGTCTTCGTCAGTGCGTGGCTACAAGATGCCATAAATCTGTTGTTTACGGGTTTGTATCAGCATGGAGGCGACTTCCCGGCGCGATTTCGTTCCGCCACCACCGTATTGCTACCGCCTCAAAGTTGACATTGACGTTAAAACACATTTGTCAATGTCTCCACCAAAGATTTGAAAATATCAAGCTTTTATTTAACTTAAAAGCCGACGTTCTATTTTCCGATAGCAAATCTATGTACATACGCTCGCCTCGACTTTAGTAACAAAATATCATGTAAACCGTTCAATCACTAGCATGCGGAGCGCTTTTAAAATGTGGCTGGTGAGCTGGAACGTTGGGGTGCAAAATTGGCACGTCAAATAAATTCTTGTCACTCGTAAATACTTTGCATAAATTGGATTCAAGGGAATTCCCGCAACAAAGACGGCAGACGGCTGTTTCAATAAAGAGAACGATTGGATCGCTTTTGACGGAAAGGCAGAGCAGAGCGGTGATCGCGGGCACTGCGTTGTTTTCCCTCAAACTTTTTTTTTCAAAGAATTTGTAAGTAACGATTGTGACCGCAAATCGAGTTGTTATTCGTTCATTCTGCATAAATCGAAAAATAAACTTTGTGAGATGCTATTTTGTTTTATGCTCTTTGTGTCTGCATTATTTCCTTCTACCCGCTGTTTCGGTCCAACTAGAAATGAGTTACGTGGTCGATCTATTGATGGTTTATTGTACCAATACCAAAAGCAATAACGTATTGTTCCAGCCCTGAAAGATTTACTCGAGTCATAACAGTTAATTTAAAAGACGAAAAGATGCAACTTCAGTTGGTAATATTTGGGTCACCGTCATAAACAAAAATAATAATGAAGTTCCATTTCTCATTTCAAACTCAGTATTTTGCTTATGAAACTTGGTCGTTACAGGTAATTTATAAACTTACTTTATAAAGTTGTTTGATTAATGTCAACCTTTTTAGAGTAAGTAGAAGGTCCTTGTGCTATCAATTAATTATGACGTTTCCTTAGATCTTCATGTCATTTGTTTATTATTATTAATGTACACCTCAAAAAATAAAGAACGTATTTAATTTACTTAAATAATTGCATAAGTCTTAAGAAATGTGAGTTTTAAGTATTTTAAAGATGGTTTTAATAACTTATCACGCCTACAAATACTTTTAAGCTTTGCCTTGGAATACCAAAGCCAACTGAAGGACTCAGGTATAAGTCATTTAAGGCGTAACGCGCCTTATCAGACCTTCTCCAAACTAGAACGAGCAAAATTTATTGATCATATCCAACCTTAAAAATACCTACAAATGTGATAAAATGTGAACATAAAATTGCAAATAAATTGATCAATTGTCTCAATTAAAAACCAATAACTTTGCAAGCAAGCAGCATCATTAATCTGCTTAAGAATTAGATCAGATCTATAGTCCAATCAAACAATTAGTCGCTTAATGAAATTAAATAGAGTCCGCCAATAATTTTCTCATTTGCGACTCTTTTTACACGAATTAGCAGCGTACATCAATCTTAATTGCCTCAAAATTTTCAGGACCTTAATTTTATATTTTCCACATTGAAACGAAGAGCTATCAGTCAATTACGCCATGCTTTTTTGACGTTTTGTCGATTTTAACTTAGTCCCGTGAACGACAACTAATATTGATGAATCATGTAACGCGCGCCCTTCACGGCCTTGCAGAATCCCACTCAACTTTTCTGATTTATTTTAAGGTGCTCAAAAAATATCCACAATGACCGACACGTTACTGTGAACAGAACCAACCGGTGTGGAACACACCACGACCATTACGGCTACAACTGGAATACGTTCTGCAAAGTAATATCTACTGGCACAAATTCTGCTCACGACTACAAATCAAACGAATAAACAGCCAGAAATTTTCCACCAGACGTAACACATTCGACAGGCGTGATTCAGGCCCAAACTGTGCACAGAATGAACACGCCACTCTGTAATCTGTCCCGGCAAACCGTGCGCTGCATAAATTAGCTGTAGTTAAAAGCTCCCTTTAATGGGAAGACCAAATGAATGGGCAGCGTTGGTCGACGCCAGCGCTTTTCCCGAATTTTGGGCTGAAATCGTAGGAGAGTAATAGTAGATAGAACAAACTGGTTGTGCCAACCGCAAGCATTTAAAATTGCGCTTCGCATCGACGCGCCCGCTGTAATCGACGGTTTGAACTGAATTGAATCTGTTCTGAAGTACCTACCTTTGAACTTTTACGTCAATTGGTGTAATCGAGTGAAACGAAAAGCGCATCCATGAAAACACGTGCCTCACGTTCTACCGTAAATAACTTTTTTTATGTTCAGCATTTTTAAACGCAATTTTGAGCACGTATATACAATCTAATAATGAAAGTCCTTATACGTCTTTCAAAGTAAGAAGAGAAAACTCAACATAATAAAGCAATAAATATCCAGTATTCCAGTGAAAACCAAAATAAAATTATTCATGAACACACTTCATCTTCATGCCAGAACAAAAAAGTAAAGTCATCACAATCCGGCGGCGTCTGAAATATTTTTATCTCTAACAATAATTGTTTAGACGAGGCATCATAACGACGTAAGTACTAACAGATGGCGCTGTTTGGTGCACGTGCTACGAACTCCATCCCCACCACGTAATTTATGAGTTCAGACTAAGCAGCCGTCACTTGTAGTGCAATTGTCAACAGAGGTGCACGCCCCGTATTGCTTAGTTATTTCGCTTATCTAGATAATTTGCGGTTTATTGTTGACGTGGTTTTAGAAATATGTTTTCTGTTTCGTTATGTTTTTATCTTGCCGCTCTTGTTAGACTTTTATCAGCGTTTACGTTTTAAAGTACCCAAAAACATTTGCGTGTACTTTTAAAGAAATGTTGGCTAAACTCTATCTTAAACATAAGCACGTAACTATTTTAATCTAGCATTTAAACTGCATGCAATAACCGTTGAAAATTTTATAAACAATAAAAGTAGTTATTATCATATTTATATTACGAACGTTAACGTTTATACGCAATGATAAAAGGCGAAACATTTACAACTCTCGAGGCAGCCTTAAACTTTTAAAGCCTTCAAGAAATTCGCATGATTTTCGTATACATTTTCACAGCAGTCGTTTTCTTAGCATTTATCGTTTGTTCACCTCTAAAAGCACGAATATGCGGTACGCATACTGATTCTACGGAGACACGTAAATCTCTGTGTAATTCCTTTGTAAAATGTTTTCGTAAAATCCCGTATACATTTTACCTTTCACATGTTTTTTTATAAACATCTTCGGTGAAATGCAAAAATATTTCCGGAACAATACACAATAAATTCGTTCGAAGAAATCATTTTATCGATATCGACATCAGATTTTTCCAGGAATCATTCATTGTGAGCAAAATGACTTTGATAATTAATTAATAATCGGAAAAGAGAAATTCACGTGATATTGTTTGCGGCGGCGACCTCTCGCGCCGGGCCTTGGTTCAGGCCATGGTCTGCAGCGAGGAGGAGTGGCAGGCGGTCGCCTCCTTCGGCGAGGCAGTAATGCTCGTAAAGGAGGAGGCTGACCGCATAAGGCAAAGGTAACGGCGCACTCGCCGTAGCCGTCGCCGCCGCGATCCTGCCGATATCCGGACACCGTAGACACTGGCTTGCGGACGGTGAGCAATGGGTAGCTCGCCGTCCGGTCGTTTGGTAGCAGTCCAAATCATCGACGGCGCGCTCCGTTCCCGCGCGACTCAAGGAGTTGTCAGCAAACCGTAGGGGCCCTACGGGGTCGAAGCCTCCCGGAGCTGAGGGTTGGTGCGAAAGCGTTACACCGGGGCTCTGGGAATAAGGCAAGGAAGGCACGGGGTAGGTTCTTTAGTCAGTAAGAGTCTGACACTGTTTCCCGCTCCGCCCAAGAGTGGGATTAGTCATTCGATGATTTTTACCAACCATAAAAAAAAACCTGATATTGTTTGAAGTGACATTGTTTGATAGTATTTTTTTTTTACTTTATTTACCAAAAGAGTATCAATTTGTCAGGAACAATGTTGGCAATCTATAAGCACTTAAGTTTTATAGGTGTTTATTCCGTCATCATCATCTACATCTACACTAATATAATAAAGAGGTAAAGTTTGTTTTTTTGTTTTTTTGTTTGTAGGGGGTAATCTCTGGAACTACTGGTCCGATTGCAAAAATTTAAGCAACAATAGA
The DNA here is from genome assembly GCA_029852875.1 of Mythimna loreyi. Taxonomy (NCBI): domain Eukaryota; kingdom Metazoa; phylum Arthropoda; class Insecta; order Lepidoptera; family Noctuidae; genus Mythimna; species Mythimna loreyi. The sequence continues at coordinate 14,677,128 of CM056785.1, read as the reverse complement.
AAGCTGCTTTACTCCTAAGTGACATAGGCTATATTTTATGTACGCGGGCGAAGCTGCGGGCAAAAGCTAGTTATTTATATATTCATTTATGACTTTATTGAACACCTTAGCTTATCACAGTAAAAAATATGTGTACCTACAATAGGTGGTCTTATTGCACAGGGTAATTTCTACCAGACAACCTTTGGATGGACTAACCGAAAGAAAAATATTTATGGTTAATTGCTCTCAGATTCCCGCGACCCTAACCAAGTCAATGGTCCATCACGTGAGAGATTTTCAGAATCAAAGTGTAGGGTTCAACTTATTTGACCTGTACTATATAACCTCAAACATTGCATCAATGCGGTGAATGCGTGACAGTTCCAAACCCCATTTTTGGGGAAGGGGGAAAAATTCTAAAGACTTCTAGACTTTTATTCTTGTCTTAATAAAACCACCCTAGTGATCACCACTAGCACTAGTAGCTTCTGTAGCCGACAGGATGGATAGTCCAATAATGTGGCACTGAATGACGATTGAAAATATGTTAAATAATGTAATATTTTGTTTTAATTTTGTTGGTGTTAGAAAACAAAACAAACAAATTAACAGAAACAAATCAAACATCATGTATATCTGATTTGTTTGCATATGTGCAATTTGTTCCTGTATGTGCAATTTATTGTGTAAGGTAATTATATTACGGCGTGTTGATTTATTTTATGAACTCCGAAATAAATTTATTATTTCACTATGTGAATACTCACAGATAAATCACGAAATCTCAGAAACTGTAACACCTACAAACTTAAAAATTGACAGGTAGGTTCTATATACGACGTAAACAATCGCTAAGAATGGAAAATAACACAAAATGATTTATGTATATTATCCTAGTTGTGCGTCGTATCAAAGCAATAATAGATTCAGCTTAATTATACAATTTCCATATACGCGAACAGTCACATGCAACTGTTAGTAATTAAAAAAATAAAAAAAACAACCTACAAATTTCCAATGATAAAAACACCGTCGGTCAGTGCCAAGCCCTCATCAATTTACATTGTGAGTATTGATACTGAAAAACATCGCTTTCCGCCAATTATATAGAATACTCATCCATCATAATTCAGTATACAGCAATACGGCAATTATTATTACCACGTACTATTACCATTTACAACAAAATGATCCCTATTTACATAGCAGTAAAGTCTATAATAAGTAATGCTCAGGTGTATCCGGATACCATTTTTGAATGACGAACTTTATTCGTCATTATTGGTGACAATTTTCCTATATTATATTCGAGGAAAGACGTGCGATTTTTTGCCAAAGTAAAGATTTTTTTAGTTACTACGCCTTTTTTGCGTGGAAAAACATGAAATAAGTTATGGCGTTCTGACACACGGTTTCCGAGAGTCCGATCAACAATCTCGCAGCCCTGTCCGGTATTGTGAAAAAGTTATCCGGGGCTCTGGAGCGAAGGCAAACTAGGAACAGGAGGGGGTTTTTAGTCAGTAAAATTCTGACAGTATCTCCGCCCTACCGGCGCGGAGATGTCATTGGATATTTTTTTACCTACGTGAAAATGAAGCTCTATTAATCTGTGACTTACTTTTCAGATAGTTTACCTGGGAATTTAAGTAATTTTTTCATCATCATTCATTCATCAAGTAATTTTTAAGCGATTTAAAAATCGAATATTTTGTCTGTGATAAGAGTAATTGTGATTGTAGAGTAGAATAATCTGTTGCCGGGAGCGAAGCCGCGGGCAAAAGCTAGTAAAGTTATAAAAGTAACACTTGAATGTTTGTATGTTTCCAAATCACCTCAATCCAGAAGAATTAGCTAATAGAATCATTTTCAATTTACTGCAGGTGAAGCGGTCAAGTTAAAATGATGAAAACTTCGTTGTTTCATTCTAAAAACACTACTATAAATTATGTAATTCACTGTTGAAGTTAAACAGTTGTTTAAACTCTATTTGGAAAGCCAACCCGCTTGCCCCCAGTGGTATAAATGCAATACATTGCTTCATTTGCATGCTACAAGTCCCAGTTGAAGCGGGCAAAACTATCGCCCACGATTTCACCATAACTCATCAAAGTCTCTTATTTTCCTCCAAATATTTACATTTTATGATCATTTTGGGCAAAAAAATACTGTTCGGTTTTACGAGTGTTTTCTTATAAGAAACAAGCAATTTTTTTTCGCATTGGTTAAAATTGCATACTTAGTTACCTGAACTGAACGAAATGGAAATATGACGCAGAAAGCGCTGACAAAGACAAAGCAGTTCACGAAAAAAATGGAGTGACGACGTCAAACAACACCAGCCTCCCTAGACAAGTTACTGTCGTTTCGTTAATGTCGTACGCTTGGAGTAGGCCCCGCCTCCATTTTTTTCGCGATTTCAGGTTTGGTTTCATAGTAATAATTGTTTGTTAACATGACTACAACCACGTTTTTAAGTCATCATCATCATCATTTTAGCCGAAAGACGTCCGCTGCTGGACATAGGCCTCCCCCAAACGCCGTTTTTATGTATCAGTTACTAATTACCAGTTACCCTATAAAATTATCTAAATAATAAGTTGTCGTTTATAATAAAGCTACTAAGCTACTAATACACTAATAAAGCTTCTCCATAGCTTATTTTCTTGAATCGATAATTTTAAATTATAATTTTAAATTTATATAATACTAGCTTTTGTCAGCGGCTTCGCCCGCGTACATAAAATATAGCCTATGTCACTCAGGAGTAAAGCAGCTTTCTATTGTTGTTAAAATTTTTGCAATCGGACCAGTAGTTCCAGAGATTACCTCCTACAAACAAAAAAACAAACTTTACCTCTTTATTATATTAGTGTAGATTTTCAACAACATGTAAACATTATTAGCATAATACTCTATCGAAAATACTTGGATGAACAATAAACATGATCGTTTATGCAAAACCACGATCTTTAAATAAAACAAATTGTGTTAAATATTGATATTTCACATATTTATTTGAATATCAACTGTAATACAACATTATTTCGATTATCTACCATTTGTGTATCAAATAAATTAAACCAGTCTATGTATTATTTATTTACAAAATACTTTACACAAACACAAATTATAAAGCTTGTTCATGATAAAATTCAAAACTGTTTAGCATTTATTTGTTAACTAAACTAATCAATTGTTTTTGCTGACGATATTAAATTTGTTATGACAACAAAAGTTTCGAACAATTCAATGGCCTACATTCGTTTGGCTTCATATTGATTAATTTTATCTCTCTATATATTTATATACGAGGACTGTCTGAATGATATAACAACATACAACTGAAATAACTGGGACAAGGAACTTTTTTTTCGTTGGGAAAACATTCCAATGACATTTATTTATTTAACACTTCATGCACATAAAAGTACAAAGGCGGACTTAATGCCTCAGGCATTTTCCACCAGTCAACCTTCCTACATTACCACGCCCTTAGGGGCGGGAGATAGTGTCAGACTTTTACTGACAAAAAACTCATTCCTGTTCCTTCGTTGCCTTTCATACCAGTGGTGAATGTTCCTTTCAGAAACTAAGCCTTGCTCTAGTGGGCTTTATGGTTGGGATTACGAAACTAGAACCATGGTTTCCTTTTATAACACAGGCGAGCATTAAGCACGGGTTTTTCGAAAAAAATCTTTTTTAAGAAAAATCTCAACCTCTCTCTCTTACCATACTTAAAAGTTATCACAAATTGTCATAATCTTTATTTTAAATTAATAAAAATTGTATAGAGTATTCTTATTTCTTGGCTTTACAAATTTGAAGCTTATTATATAGCGGCTTCGCCCGCGGCTTCGCCCATAAAATATAGCCTATGTCACTCAGGAGTAAATTAGCTTTCTATTGTTGCTAAAATTTTTCCAATTGGACCAGTAGTTCCAGAGATTACCTCCTACAAACAAAAATAACAAACTTTACCTCTTTATTATATTAGTGTAGATTAATAAAAATTAAGTAAATAAACTCTCGGATAGTGGGGTCCGAGTGCCCACAAGTTGTTTAATGAGCTTTCTAAACGACTTGTTGACACTTCGCGTGACCCAAAGGCTGGCTTTTACCTTGGGCAAAGAATAAGCATTGCCATACAGCGTGGCAATGCGGCCAGTCTTTTGGGCACTTTACCGGTCGACAGCGATGCGGAAGAGTTTTTTGACGCTTTATTAGATTAGGTATTTTTAGTTAAGTTAATTAGGGTTATGTAGTTTTAAGGTTACATATGTAGAGCTCAGGTATATTTATTACATAAGATAATGGTAGGTCAGGATAGACCGGGTTTTTTTATAGATGCGGGTACCGTACCCACAGAACGCCATGGTGAGGGGTCGCCTATATCTAATTAATTATTAAATAAAGTTTTATTTACTCCAGTAAATAAAGACTTTAATGGTTTTTCAAACCTACTCTGAAAATACGGTTTAAATAGTATTAAAGTTTTATGAAAACTTTTAACAAATGAAGTTGCTGGCAAAGAGCAAATAAAATTAAATGCTTTAAAAATTCAGTTCTATTGTTATCATTTTCTGAAAAAAAAAAACAGTATGACGTGTCAACGCTAACAGACACAAAACTATTTTTATATTAGAATAAGCCGGTTTTAACCGTTCTCTTCAAAACTACATCATAACAAACGAGCACAACAGTGAGCAAAATAAAAAGTACAAAAAAAAACTTTTAATCTTTCCCGGTCCCGCAGGTATAATCTCCTTTACCGTTCCCAAATCAGCATAGTAATTTGTACGTACTATCGTAGCGAGCGTGGGGTATCTCGTAAAACGTACGAGTGTAATCCTTCCCTACTTTTACGACAGCCAAGAAAAACCAGCTGACACCGTATGTTTTTATTTACAAAATAAGCATCAAAACTGTATACGCAGCGAACACGGAGGAAAAGAATATGTACACAATATATTCAGCCACCTACGGTGTTTACCGCATCCCTAGGCGCCCAAGAAAAGAAAATATTATTTTATTTTACCTGTTTTTTGTAGTATCTCCTTTATGATTTAAATTTACGTAAATGTATACGTGAGGTTACGGATAGTGTTAAAATATGATAAGGTTTTAAAGTGATTGTGTTTCTTTTTTTCATTTGATGTAATACCAGCAGTTGGTAGTTACAACTGATGTATATAATGTAGCATTTGTGTACAACATTAATTATATTCGTTTAAGAAATTGTAGTCTACGTTCGTTTAAGAGTTGTTACGAAATTATAGAGTATATTTCTATGAGTATAATATCTTAAGTACGTATAGATTCCTCGCATTCTAATTAGTTATTACTTGCTTATACCTTGGTATACCAACAAAATGTTTTTGGATCTGTTTTTAAAATAATGATATTATACACGTTTATCAAAATTTCAAAGCCGCTATATAGTATATTTCCTATGTTTATTGCAATAGTTTAATTTAATGAAAAACATGCTTCGAATTATTTACTTCATTTAAATAAACTCGACACCGATAAGTACTGATAACTATTTGATTGATATGGTATGATGGAGAGACTATCACACCATATCACACGCACAGTGTAACCAATTGTGTATTACTCACACACAAGTGTGTGTGATAGCACAATCTGTTTCTGATGCAGATTTTTCATCGTGTGTGCATGCAGTTTCTATCGTAGATGGCTTTCCACGGTCCATTTGGGGGCAGCTGCTAGTGGACAAAGGCATCGAATGCTTCAGAATATACACAACTGAATACAGACGTCCCTACCTGCTTCCTTATAAGCTTTGGGTCTAAAGGTCGAAGGAGCCCCGTGTATGGCTGTTTCACAAAAATTCACGCTGTCGTTTCACTGAGTTTACCCATACATAAGTTTAGTCTATAATATAAAGTTCAGTGAAAGAAAGCCTCTGATATTGTATATCGTACTATTTTTCGTGAAAAGTGTTTGGTTTGTCGCGCCAGTTAAGAGTTAATATGAACGTCGGGAAGATGGGCGCGCGGTCAATAATTACAGGCTGCGGTTTGCCACCAACGTACAAACGTTCTACTATTGGATTAGGGCCTCCGTATCAGAAGCAAATCATGTTGCATTTTGGTCCAATAATAACAAAGTGCTTTTTATGGTAGGTAAAAATCATCCAATGACGAATCCCACCCTTGAACGGAGCGGGAAACAGTTTCAGACTCTCACTGACTAAACAACCTACCCCGTTCCTACATTGCCATGCATACTACGGTACGAGCCTTCCTTCCAGACACGAACCCTTGGCCCTAGTTCACTTCTACCCGTCTTCAAGGTCCCTACGGTTGCTGACCACTCCTTGATATTAACATGGTACTCACAAAAGTAGAGGTTCGCTTATTATAATATTTTTTAGATTCTAACTCTTAATATTGTTGAAAATAAAACCTTACTTTTCAAAAACTTGCTCAGTGCGCTGAGTGTGAGCTGTTTTTATGTAACGTATGTATACCGCGTTTGGCTCTCTGATTGGTTAAGAGTTTAAAGCGTGTTGTCATAGACGTGACGATCGCATTAACGTAAAACGAACTCGCACTAAGCCCTCTGATCCCGAAAGACTGGAGTAAAACTATGAAAAAAGAACTAAATAATAACGTCATTGCCAAACCAGGTACTAGCAATGCACAAGTGATTGCTCTAAACTGCACTCATTTCTCACCAAGTAGAAAACTTTCAACGAAATATTGTAAACAACAAATTAGCACAAATGCGAACGGTTTTCGGAGAAAGGTTCACAGCACAAACTGTGTGACGTACTTAATTTATGCTCAGTAAATTTATTATTGCACAACGGAGCCAACAAAACCGCAGAAAGAGTTATTCCAGCTATAAATAAAAGAAAAACGTCTGTTTATTGTTCCGCGATGCATTTATTTAATATTAATTTATTTTAACCAGTTAACGTTCAAAATAAATCGTCTATAGTTTCCAGTATTGATGTGCTCTAGTTATGGATACTAACTGGTTTTCCTCAGACAGTACATATAGCTTTTAAAATTTGCTTCAAAACGCATATTTTCTCATTTCAAAACAGAATAACACAATAAATTTAGCGTACCTACACCGAAAAGCAATCGCATTTCAAATAAAGCAAACTTATTCCAACGGCTAAAGCTATCTAACGCAAGTTAATATGATAATAGGTATAAACCGTATGATCTAAAGCTTAGAACGCGAAGGCTCTGTTCAGAATGTTGACGTTTAATCTCCTCTCAGAATAACGTGGTAGGGAATGCACACGACCATTTCTCCTCGGGAAATAAATACGAGCGGTGGAAAGAGCTCACTTCGTACAAATTGCAATAGTATACGTACCTCTTCACCCGAGACTCGCCTCTTCCCTGGTGATAAAGATCTCCCGACTACACTCTTGAAATGTGCTTTAAAAAGTTCCAAATTCCAAGATAATTGTGTCTAATTGCATTAGTTGGGGAAGTTTCCTGTGACTCAGCTTGGCATCGTGTGGCCAACAGTCCGGCTTTAGTTAGGAAGCTTGCAAATTTTATGCAACATCTCCGTTGCTCGGATTCTATTAGAAATTCAATGTCTTACTCTTTATTGAAATCGTGAGTCGCATTTTAAATCTTGAATTTCGGGTCAGGAAGCTGATGGACTACCAAATATCTCGATAAATACATAACTCAACTCCTTTGATCTTTCTGAGCTACAGCGAAATATTTTCGAAATTATTTCCAATATTGGAAACTGCGATCCTTGTTGAAAGGAAACCAGCTACTGCAAGTACTAAATTCAGATTACAATATGCAAACTAGACGAGGATTTCCAACACGTTTAGAGGGTAAACGTGGTTTTGAGGTTCCTCTTTACGTACAAATATCTTATGTATATTACGAACTTGAAACAAGATATCTACTTCAATTCGTATCGCTTTGTTTTAGCAGAAATTTCAAATATTTTGTATCTTATCTTTCGCTTTATGTTACTTACTCAAAAAAAGGTTCAAATATGTTAAAATATTCGAATATATTTTTATTTTTATTTCGCCTCTAGAGTATACCAAATCGTCTCATTTTTCCGGCAAAATGTTGGTTACGATACTCCGGTAGCTTGGAGTGGCAGTCCGAGATCGAGGTCTTAAATTTCTACGATTAAAGCACTAGAACAGTTTAAAGTCACTTGAGCGTGAATTTTTTGACACCCGCGGACAAAGGCGCATCATAATCACGGTTGATAAAATTTAATTATCTGGTTTATTATATGGTTCCTGTTTGTAATCGGTTGTTGACAGCTTTAATCACATGGTAGGGTGTTGAGGGAAATTGTGTGAATTTCAGTTAATCTTAAATTTTGCTATTATAAAGTCGAAAGTTTGTGAATGTGAGTAAGTTGGTTACTACTTCTTCCTCGAAATGCTGAATGGATTTCGAATAAAATAAAGGTATGGTTGCCGAATGGTAACGACCCTGACTAGCGCATTACTATGTGTTATTTATGTTAACACCAGTGCTCTCGAAACGGTGAAAGAAAACATCATCAGGATACCGACATGTCCAAGAGCCAAAAATTTGTATTGATGTAACATCCACCAACCCGCAATGTACCCGAGTGGTGGATTATGGCTCATTTCTTCTTTTTGAGAGGAGACATGATTTCTAGCAGTGAGAACATTATAAAAAGCTGATGCTATGCTATACTAAGGTGATTTCTTGAGGTTTCAAGAAATCACAATGATCAGGATAAAAATAAAAAAAATATCAAATATTAAGGAAAAATCTAGGTTAGAGAGAATTGTACATTAATTCGGTTTCATAAACTTTCTCCATAGACAGTGTCCAGGAATCTATTCCTGGAAATATAAAATTAAACTAAAGGCTAAACACTAACTTATGTCCTGACATAAGATAGTGTTTAGCCCTTTGATTTTGATAATAACTTAATTAGATGTCTAAAATACTCATCAATTAGCAAAGTAAAATGTGTTCGAAATCATAAAATCAGTTAATCACAATCGATTCTGGCAGTATAAACGTTTAATTAAAGAGTAGAGAATATTAAACAGAATCACAAATCATTTTAACTTTTCCCAATAAAGTGGAACCAATTTTAAAAGTACTTAGTCAGAACTCGTACTGGCTAGTACGGATCTAATATTTCATCTACGAGTATGTTTGAAAAGTTACATTTACCGTTGCTGGTATTCGATTCAATATTGCCACGGTACCGTGAGGTAATCCTATAAACCAGTACGGAAATACTCGCTTTCAGGAACTTCATAATAATGTTATATTCTTCGGTGCTATCTCCGGGTGTGCGATACCATCCGAAATAGTTATTGATAATACTAAGGATCAAAGGATATCGGAACGTTATTATTAACTGGTACTTTTGTTTGCGAGTATTTATTCTGTTATGAACTTTTTTGTTTGAGCTTAGTTACGGACGTGAATTGGGGTATCGATGCATTTGTTTGTTATGTTACCGAAGGTTTTAGTTCTATAACGTTTTATTTCAGTTCATATTTTTATTTATTTATTTATTAGAACTTCATGCAACACAAAGGTACACAGGCGGACTTAATGCCTTAGGCATTCTCTACCAGTCAACCTAGGGCAAACAAACAACAATTCGACAATTTAATTTATTAATTTTTCAATTTAATTTTTTTTTATTTTTTGACAATTTTGTTCGTTTAAATCATTTACAGGTTTAACTGAATTAATAAATTGAATTGAAAACCACGCTTGCATAATAACTACAAATGTTTTAAACATCTTAGTGTTTCGTCACCACTTTTGGCAGACTGAATACCTAAGCTATTAAGTCTACCTTTGCGTCATTGCGTTTCAAGAAGTTTTAATGAATTCATCGTTTCAGAACTAATATTCATATTGATTCGAGGTCGTTGTCTTACACAGAATGAAAGCTCCCATTGAGAATAATAACTCTAGATTGTTTGCGATCTCACAGAACATCTGCGAGATTTCAATGTTGAAATCTAGTGCATCTTCATTTCATTTCTGAAACTGCTCGATTTCATTCGTTATTATTCCATAACTGTTTTTAAGGTCCTGTAGTCGACTATGAACCTTTATAGTTTCGTCATGTCGGTCTGTCTGTCTGGTAATATAGGTATTTTATGTTACAAAATGACTGATATTATCTATTTATTTATTTAATTTAAGGATCTCCAACAAAGGATGTACACAAAATATTATAGTTACATAGCATAAAATATTATGTAGGTGTACTCCTTCACTTATAGGAGACCACAACATTCACAGTACAATAATTTAAAGTTAAATTATAAATTAAATTGAACCATAAATAAAATAAAAAATTAAAATTATGAAGTAATTCTTTAAAAAATAACATCTATAAAAAGAGATTGTTCTGTATGTGGCTCCGTACAACATTGTGTCAAACACATAAATTAATAAATGGGTTCGGAAATGACGTTACGATTAACGACGAATGACGAAAAATATATATTTATTGAGATGGTTACAAATCAGTGCCTACGTAAACAAAACTTAAAACTAAATAAATTAAACTTTGTTTTGGGTATTAGTTCATTAAGACCCAAACGAATGCCGGCATTCGCGCACCTAATTGTTCTATAATCACCAAAGTCGAATATACTTGTGGCACAATATGGTACGGGTATCCTCTTTTGAACCTTTTAACAACATAGCAGCCTTAATTATAAATGACAAAGTAAAAGAAAAAATACACAAAGAGCCGAGAGCTTTATAGGAAATAACATGCTTGTGCCTTTACGCTACATCCGGTGTGGGAAGGAAATGGACGCAACTGTGCCTCCGTCCTCCTGAATGGGTTGTGTCAGGTCTTCAATGCTCAATGGCTGTATTGAATGTGGCTGTTTGCTATCACTTACTACAATGACATTGTGGTTATGTTTTGTACAGTAAGTAATAATAATAATAATGGTTTAATAGCCAACAGTCTCGACTAAAATTCTAATGGCTCGCGTTAGGCGATTAGATCTGGGATTTAATTCAAGGGTATGAAAGTCATTTCTCGGGAGCCTTGACTGCCGGTGCAGTCAAGGCTCCCGAGAAATGACTTTCTTTTATCTTCATAAATGACTTTAACCGACCTGGGACCTTGTTCTTGATACCGGTGAGGTACTATATTTTTTTTCCATTTAAATATTCAAAGATGTAAGTTACATGTAAATATTAATTAGCTCATTAAGCCCCAAGAGTTTGAATTGTAATAAACGGAATACCACACCACACATCTTGCGATACAACGAACAGCACACGATATACCACAGCTTTCATACAACACCACCTAGTTTCAAACTAAGCATAGTTAGTCCTTTAAGTACAAGACAACTGAAAAATAAATGCAGCTGATCATAAATAAGTTACTAATAATGACGAATCCTGCCCTAGGGCGGGAGATACCTAACATTAAATGATTTTCATCTGCAAAAAAAAATAGATACGCACAGTGAATTAGGCAAAAACGGCGTTCATGCCGCAGCCGCCGTCAATGTGTTTCCGATACCAATTTCCAGCTACGGTAGGCGCGGGCTAGCAAACTGTAGGGGCCCAGCAGTGTCAAAGCCTCCTCGGAACAAGGGTTGATGAGAAAGCGTATAAGCGGCCTTGGGATCAAGGCAAGGATGAAACGATGATGAGTTATTTGGTTTAGTCAGTAAAAGTCTGACACTATTCCGCTCCGCACAAGGGCGGGATTCGTCATTGGATGATTTTTATTAACATAAAAAAAATCCTCAAAAAACTTGACGGACAAAAATATGACACCAGATGTTATCTTATGATTCATGATGAAAACCACAAGTTTTCTTCATAAATGGCAGATCTATAAAAGGTTGCTTTACAAATCAACCTATTATATAAGCTCCAAAAAAATAAACGCGTTTCATCCCATTCACATTACGGAACAATCAGTCAAAGATAAGAAAAGGAAGGAAGTTAAAATTAAATCATCGCCATTATAAGGTAATACATTTTCATTCAACGCTTACAAATGAGTATTTAAAAGAGCTCTTCTAAATTACGGTTTAATTTAACGTAGGACCTAGCTATATGAATATGTTGGAAAAGAAAAGGTCTTAGGTAATGGGGGCTGCAAATCTGCTAAGGGGCAAGGAAAAAAGACTATCCAAGACGTGTGGTGAATCAGAAATGAAGATACCGTAGAAGAATTAAGGTTACCGATATTGCTCAAAGAACTGCTTACATTAAGAATACCATTCCTGGTCAGCGTATCGTTAACGTTAACATTTTGATGTTTGATAAAGAGACAATTCATAAAAGAAAGACTTACATATTTCTGAATACATACGCTACATAGTAGTTTCTTGTAAGTTGCTTCCCGCTGTCTGTCCCTATACAACCTACCGTGTTTTGATGCGGTTTTTTATAATAGAGTGATTCAAATAATACATGCATAATATATTTAACATCACCATTGTACCCGTGTGAACCTAGAGTAGAAATGAAGATATCCGTAAGAGAACCAAGGCTGCCGACATAGCGAAAAGATTATTTTCGCTATGTTGGCCTTACCCATTGCCACTTAAGTTTGGCGATCCAAACTTAAGTGGCAATGGGCAGGGCACATTGCACGCAGAACGAATGGTCGCTGGAGCCGAAAAATCCTGGAGTGGTGACCGCTGACCTGGTCAGGGTTGCTAAAATTCAATGAACGCACACTACCGGTCGTTGTGGCGACGCTTGGGGAGGCCTATGTCCAACAGTGGTCGTTTTTTGGCTGAAATGATGATGACGATGATGATGATGAAGCTAGAGCGGGTCGCTAGTTATAGATAGATTACACTCAGACACAGAACAATGAACACACAAACATTTCCTTTAGGTGTAAACAGACCTGGTGCATATCAGTCAGGGCTACTAACCGATAGAACAATAGACCAGTCAATACTGCTGATAAAATTAACGTAGTTTATTAAACAGAGATTTAAACTTAACTGCTAATCCTGTCTTAACGAACCAGTGTCATACATTACCAACATAAATAGTTAACTAAGTTTTCTAACTATCAAACTGCCATTAAATTCCATGTCACAGTGTTTTATGATGCATATTAACACACTGATTTAAGCGCCATGAAATTTTAAACTTGGTTGCTCTTTGATACTAGTTTAAATACGCGGTTTTAGTTTCGTAGTTCAAAATACAGAAATGGTATTGAAATATGGTAATTAAAATGAGATTCTCTCTGTTTGTAGTTGTTTTTCGAGTTGTTGATGATTATGTAGCGTCATCTATGGTGCCACATAAGAACTACATGAATCCTTCATCGCGCAATGAAAGTTCTCCACGCGATTTGAACATATACGACAGCCCAAAATCAACTATCGGGCAGTAGCCCACCAGAAAACAACACCCGTCTGGTCGGGGGGTCTTCCCTTTTCAATGAAGGTTAGCAGGACTTTACTCTCTGTTCCACCTTCAAAATTAATTTTAGTTAATTGCTTCTTTCTACTGATATTTCACTGATGCGATTTTACCGTTTCTGAATATTAAATCTAACGTCTTATCGTTGTGGTCTGGTTTCCGCACTTTGTCCTTGGTGGACCAATGTGCTAAGACCAAGGCGGCCTGTATTATATATCTCTAAAAGCAGATGAGTCCTTACAGATTACTCAGGGTGTGTATGAGTGTATTCGGTACTCCCAGTGATCGCGTTCTTGTTTCACTAAATACTGTGCACTGTATGTGTGCGTGACAGGTTCCTTTGATTCAATGCATGCCATACATCGAAAACTATCCGATATACTGATTATGAAGAAGTATTTATTAAGTGAGCAGTATCCGTTTATGATCTCTACCACTTACGCCCGCACTTATTTTATTTTCTATACGCAAAAATGACGAACAATTTAGTGCAAATATTGTCATTAAGAGGGAATGACAATATTTAACACATTAAATTCTTGAGCCCCGAGCAAACGCCGGCGTTTGGACACCTATTGTCTTCCTAATATGTCTCTACATACTCGAAAGGTTAAAGTTTGAATTTTCAGAAATCTGTTCTTATCCTCACAAGCATGGTTTCTTATGCAATAAATACTTCTAGATCCCACCATTATATGGCGTTCTTTGTATGTCAGTATTTCTATTCATTCATTTAAAGACTTTACATACCATTGCTGATTAAATACTGAGATAAATGCACGGACAGAATAGATCCTAATCCTACTTTTGTAAGTCCTTCTCAAATCTTTTGCACCGTTTTCCGCATGGAAGGCAAATACAATCGGAAATCAAAAGCACAAACATAATGGCTACCATACGTCTATAATAAATCGGAGCACACAAAGCCAGAGAATGGAAATAGATAGCAGCAGATGTCACGCTTAGCATGAAGTATTGGTCGCGACCTCGATCTGCTGATAGTTCACTCACGTTCATAGTTCACATTCATTCGTTCTCAGTATGCTTATAACTCCGCAATGGGCTTGCCGGTATTTTTTAAGTTGTTCCATACTAGAAATTACTCTTGTATCGTGGGAGTAGTAGTCTAGGGGAGGACAACTCTACAATCAGAGACTTTAATAATTTTATATTATAATATAATCAGATTAATATAAACATTTTATAATATAATCATTTTTCTTATTCTCTGACAATCTATAACATCTTATCTGTCTAAATCTAAACTATATTCTTTTTCATCTAGTTTAAAAGTAAAAGTATTATGCCAGTAAGAACGATATGACCTCCTTGCAGTCATCAGAGTAGTTAAGTGTATAGCCTCCAAAAAAAAACTATTCTAGGTATGCCTGGAACACTTATTTGTAAGCTGTAGAAATATTTGTTCCGTGCGGGAATTGAACCAGCGTTATGTGCCAACGAATTTTATTGTGACCATAAACCAACTAACTCTCACCGAGATGGCCCGAGTCCCAACATTTTTGGACAGGTATTTTTGAACCGATTAGAAGTTATTATTATGGGGCATTGACCCTCTTTCTTATACTAAAAAAAAAAAAATAAAAAAAGTAAAGAAAAACTTCACTGAATTTTTCTAGAAAAAAATTAAGTATAAAAATCGAAAAAAAAATCATAAAAATGTGTGAAAAAAAACGACAGTTAAGAATTTTTCAAGGTTAGTAAGTTGTACAGACGTATGTACAATTGGTGCTCAAGGCGATAATAACTTTTATTCAGCTTAAAATTACCTATCCAACGATATAACACACATAGAGCTATTTTATGATGGGCCCAGATTTTATAGGAACTTAGCACCATTCTTTGGCATACGGATAGACCAAGTCTTACAATAACACACAGGATTCTTTTTATCCAAAGAGAATATTTTTTTGAGACAATTTTCTACTCTTAAGCTAGAGAAGACGCCTGTAGCATCTAGTATGTATATAACTACAAGATTTAATTAATTAAGATACCTTTATCCCTATGCTTTATCCTCTTATCTAGATAGTGATTTTCAATATTTTAAAACCGTCTGGATCAAGTAAAGGTCAGACATAATTTAAAAATAGACACTATTTTTCAATTTATTTAGTTAGATGATCCGGCCACTTAAAAGTAATATATTGGCATTTTAAAAAAATACTGTGGTGAAATGGAAAAGGAGCAGTGGTGGCCGAGTGGAGGTCGCGGGTTCAATCCCAGCTAGGCGCATTACTTTGTGTAATTTATTTCATCACCACTGCTCTCAAAACGGTGAAGGAAAACATCGTGAGGAAACCAGCATGTCCTAGAACCAAAAATTCGAAGACATGTGTCATCCACCAATCCGCACTGGGCCCGCGTGGTGGATTATGGCCCATTCCCTCTGCTAGAGAGGAGGCCTGTGCCCCAGCAGTGGGGACATTAAAAGGCTGATGATGACTGTGATGAAATGGTTTATGCGCGCTTAATTATGTTTAAAAGAAGAGTCCAGGGCAACAAAACTACATAATACATTGCAACATTTGAATAAAAATGTATTATACCACAACGAAGAGAGCTACAAAATGAAAAACTCAACAAAAAAAAATTGTATTAAAAATATCACAAAGAGTTTTTATAAAAATCCTCTAAAAAATGGTTTCAATTACAAGTCTAATATCGTGGCCGCTTTTTTCATTTCTCATAACCTCATTCTTGGTAGTGACTAAAGGTCCCTTGAATTGCTAGGTTATAAGACCCGATGACCCGTTTTATACCTCGTTAAACAACTGGGCTGATTAATGAAGTTTTTAGCGAGATATATTTAATACTAAAACTTTCATTAATAACTGTTACGACTATATAGATGACTAGCTTCTTCCAGCGGTTTCACCTGCAAGAAAGTAGAAAATTCACTAGGGAACTTCATCATTATAAATCATCATCATCATTTCAGCATAGAAGGCATGCAACATGCAGCTGGCATGCAGTATGCAGTTAGCAAACATGCATGCAGCAGGCAAGCAGACATGCAGCATGCAAGCAGAAATGCAGCATGCAAGCAGGCATGCACCATTCAGCAAGCAATGTTTCTGTCAAGGTTCTGGCGCTGCGGGGTTTTGACGGCCCCACGCAAGCTTATCATCACAGATGGTTTGAACGCTCACCAACGCTGCTTCGGCTTGCTGTTGAACGTAGAACTGCCCCAAACGATGCCAAAATAACCACTCCTGTGCGTCTCGCAACCACTGGATTTCCACAACCCTTACCAGGTCATTGGTCCAACATGTGGGAGGCCTTTCAACGTTATGTCATCTGGTACGTAGTCGCCACTCCAGAACCTTTTATTCCCATCGTCCATCAAGGGTCAAGTAATTTTATTCAAATCCATTCAGCAGTATGAACGTGAACAATTAACAAATATAGACACAAAGACGACACCAAATTGAATCTAATGACAACTCGTAAAAAAACATAAAAGAATCTGGAGTTTTCACAGAAAAATTTATATATGTTACGGGTAATGCTAGAAGGTTGAGTAAACCTAGGTTTACCCGGGTTAACTTAGTATTACCCAAGCTTCTTGGGTAAAGTCCGAATAATAAGTAAAATAAATTTTAATTCGGGGTTTACCCATGCTCACCTAGGTCTACCCAACTCTGGCTGGGTAATGTTAGGTGTTGCGTAATTTTCGCGCCCGTGGCGTAATTCTGGGGGGCCCGCGTTATCTGCCCACGCGACCACGCACGTCGTAATATATTTATTATTTAAAAAACATACAAAGGCGAACGTAATCGCTTGTAAACTTAATAGCAAAAACTAATAGTGGTTGTTTTTTTATTAAAAACAACCACTATAATACCAATATAAATATATTGAAATTATTTATTTCAGCAAGATAAACTGCTATGACATTTTGAATTGCAATTTTTTCATGCAGCGTTGCATGAACACTTCTCTGTAGCACATTTTGTTTTGCAATTACACCTTTTATAACCCTGGCCTCCAGAAATCGACTGTTCATTTGCAAGCTCTCGTAAGCTTTCTTCTGGTGATATATTTGTACTTTGCTCGGTCGCCATTATGTCACTAAGTAAGCGACGTGCGTGGCCGCGTGGGCAGATAACGCGGGCCTCCCAGAATTACGCCACGGGTGCAAAAATTACGCTACACCTAACATTACCCAGCCAGAGTTGGGTAGACCTAGGTGAGCATGGGTAAACCCCGAATTAAAATTTATTTTACTTATTATTCGGACTTTACCCAAGAAGCTTGGGTAATACTAAGTTTACCCGGGTAAACCTAGGTTTACTCCATCTTCTAGCATTACCCGTAACATATACATGCATATCACGGAATCGCGATTAGACTATTTCTATTCTACCATGCGAAAATGGTGTACATCCCTGGTATGCAGGGTTCGGGCTAGCGCCAACAGCATCCTGAGTGTATTCGCACACAGGTTCGATTGTCAGCACCTGGGGGGCTACTCTCTTTCTCCGAAAAACGAAGTTTCGATCGAAATTTCAATTGTTTCCTACCACGTGTCAGTTTAATTAGACTCAGCGCAAAGGTGGCAACCAACCAAAGTCACTAGTGGCTATCGATAGCGACTTAACACACTTTTATAATTTTGTATACGACGCGCCACACGTGTCACGTTGCCATACCCAACGTACTATTAACGACTAGACGTTCTACACATCGCTCCCGTCAGCATGCCAAACCACCATGCACTAGCAAACTTTCTGTAATAGACTCTATCATAAGAATTCGCAGCAGAGAATGGGTTTTACAATATGATGGCTTCCAAACGCCAGTGGCTGTCGCTCGTTACTTATACCTACTGTTAAGAAATGTGGCAGTAGCTCGCGATAGCCATCGGTTGCTGTAGTCGGTGGTCCGTTTGCGCCGAGCCTTAATTTCCGAAATTTCATGACAACGAAATTTCGGAGAAAGAGAGTAGACGTCCTGAACCATTACTGTATGGTTCATTTACTGTGCAATCGGAATCTGTACTAAGATGTTTTGTGTTTTTTATTTAATTTGTGAATGTTGTCTTTGTAATTTTATATGTTTTTTTGTAATTCTTTTTGAGTGTGCCCCTATGTTCCTAGATGGTCGAAATAAATGTATTATTATTGTATACATACTCTCAAAAAACATGACCCTTTTAGCGTAGACGGGTAATAAAAAAATTATCCCCTATTTTAAACCTACAGCGTACACGTGCCATCGTATTTTGAACACTTTCGATCAAAATCTAAATTACACCAGTTATCCCTAAAGGCCTATTTCTCCGTTGTTCGTCCGTCAATATGTAACTTCATACTCATTAATTTGATATGTGAAAACTCTTACGTTAATCATGGCATCGTGCTTCAAATACAATGTTCAGAAACCTTATTAGTTGAGGATATAATTATAATCAGAAAACGTATTATCAAGAATATTAATCAATGAAACGCGATACAATTTTGCACCTACTTGGAATTCGGGTAGCGTCTCAAGTGACTTAAGCAAGGGAGTTGCTAATCAAAGCTTGATAATAATAGGTCAGGGTTTCATTTCGGTGAAAAAGGTACTGTTGACAACATTGATGGTAATAGTTTAACAAAGTTCAACAACAAAGATTTGTTTATGTTTGTAGATTTCATC
Organism: Mythimna loreyi; assembly: GCA_029852875.1. NCBI lineage: Eukaryota > Metazoa > Arthropoda > Insecta > Lepidoptera > Noctuidae > Mythimna > Mythimna loreyi. Next base: position 14,658,070 of record CM056785.1, on the reverse strand, counting down.
GGACTTGTAAGCAAGTTCACAATAAATTGTTTATGTTCATCGTAAGCGTATTTGTTTCTGTTATTTCGGGGATTCCAAAAGACGTCTGAATATTATGGATTCCATTAATTTTGCTGAGATTGAAGCGCACGTACAGGAAAGTGCGCATAGAGCACAACGCGAGTTGAGTTACCCACTGCAAATCGTCTTCGAATCCTCGGTTACAGTGGGCAGGAATCATTCTACAAGTCCCAACGCCAAGAGTATCTCCCACGGTAGATTTAAAGAAAAAAAGAAAAACCTTCATTTCCACCAACTACTTCGCTTGCATTACTATTTTGCATAAGGATGTAGCTACTCTCATTCCCTCTCGCTCTGTAAAATAAGCCTAAACACGGTTCAGGCTTATTTTTTTTACAGGCTTATACGGGAAGGGAGAGGTGATCAGAGACGGTAGGTACATGTGAGTACATGACGGTACAAGATCGCTTCCATGACGACACAGTGCGGTGTACTATCCATGGGGGCCACTTCTCCATCATATGCACCACCATTTCTTCCCACAGTAGGTATTAGGCTGGTAAGGAAACCATGTAATACCTTTGCACCATCCGGATAGCTATGATCCTCTGGAATGTATTCAATCGACAAGACGCCAACACTGGAGCTCCCTAAAGGGCCACATGACCCCCATGTACATCTTTCGGCAGGAGGTATCTGGATCCCATGGATTAGGCAGAAGCCCTTGAAGGAAGACTATATAGTCTTGACTTTAATTGCAGAAAACCATATTTATCTATCTAATATTAAAAAGTTGTATGAATTTTTCTTACTCCATCATGCTCAAACCACTGAACAGATTTTGGAATAATACATAAGATACTTTGTATCCCGGAATATGTTTTATTCCCTTAGGATAATTAGGCAAAGCCGAAAACAGATACGAGTTGGTAAGAAAAAATAAATGGCAAATCAACTACGTATAATTACAGCTATGGACAGTTTTTTTTTTTCGTGACTTCAGATTTAGTCCTATTGTAAAAGTTGTTTGTTATCATGAGTACAATTATGTGTTTAAATATTGGTCACTAATTACCAGTCACCCTGTATACGTTTGTTTTTTTTTTCACATATTTTAAAGGACATTTAGGTTTACAGTATTTTAACTTAATTGAACATAATGAGAATAGGATTGATTGCCATGTTGTGATGTCACGATTTACTGTCAAATCGATGCAAGATATTTTTTAAATCTAGTTTATTGCGAAAAAAATAATTTATTGTGTGAACTGTGAAAAAGTGTTAAAAAAGTTTAATCAGAATCTATTTTTCAGTTTTACTCATATCTGAGTTTTTTTTTGAGTGGCGCCAGTGACTGAAAAGTTGAAAGGGAACCGTTTGTCTTGGTATGGCCATGTAAAAAGGCGGGATGAAACGCATGTTACAAAAAAGCCATGAGTATAAATGTGGATGGATGGAGAAGGAGGGGGAGACCAAAGAAAATATGGATGGATTGTGTGAGAAGTGATATGAAAGAAAGAGGAGTTAGTGATAGCGTGACGGGTGACAGGACAGAGTGGAAGAAAAAGACATATTGCGCCGACCCCAAATAAAACGGGACAAAGGCAGGAAGATGATGATGATGACTCATATCTGAGTTTTTTGCAAAAGTATCTTCGATTTGAAAGTACATCGTGACGTGATATCCTGTCAACCGATCGTATTCTTATTTGGAACGCATAGTACTTTACATGATACGAGTGAAGGCTGAGTTGTAAACCTTTATCTTTTATACTATTTTTGACTCGTACAGCAGTAAGTAATAGAAGTTTCAAATACAAAGGAGAATAGAAATATAACAGTCTTGCAAAACTAAATGAAGAGCTATTCAACTTCGGTCGACCTTTTTAATTTAGGGTTCAAGTAATAAACTGAAGTAAGTTGCTGACGCTTAGGAAATAAGAAATACTACTGGAAAAGTCGACCTTTTATATTTTCCTGAGAAGTATAAAATAAGGTAAAAATTGAAAAAAAAAAACTTGGCCCTCCCTCGCAGTTAACTGTAAAGTGCAAGCTAATTATATTAATTTGCACTAAAGAGGGTGGTAGTGCAGTAGTGGCCGAGTAGAGCAGTGGTAACTGGCCCGACTTACGAGTTCTAACCCAGTCAGGTGAAAGAAAATCGGCGTGAGGAAACCGGCATGACCTAGAACCATAAATTATAAGACGTGTGACTTCACAAACGCGCTGGGCCCGCGTGGATTATTGCCCATCCCCTCTCCTAGAGAGAAGGTCTGAGTCCCAGCAGTGACTACAATATAAGGCTGATGCCTTGGTGTACAGAATAACGCAGATCTTTGGTCCGGTTACGATAATGAAGCTCCGATCCCGGTATGAAGGAACGCGGTGTTTCGTTTAGTCAGTAAAAGTTAGACAATATTTCTTACTCCACCCAAGGGCGAGATTTGTCATTGGATGATTTTTCCCACCATAAAAAAAGATAATGCAGATAAAGAAAGCTGTGTTAAATAAACAACATTGACCGATGATCAGGTGTAGGAAATGTGTCGTGTGAAAAGAGCATAAAACCAGTTTATGTAAAATATGCCTTTTTATTAATGTAATGTGTGGTGATGACGATACTAAAAAGTAGAAACAGTATTAGAAGATATTTTAAAAACATAGATTTAACTAGTGAGATAGTAAAGAGTGGATAAAGAAAACGTTTTACATCGACCACAAATAATATGAAACAGGCACAGGAAAGTGATAATGAAACAGCATAAAAATCATTAAAATCGTAAGTATAACATTACAGTAATGAACCAAAATATTCAGAGTAAATAGAAATGGGGAATTGTTTGCTACGAAATAGGTGTAGCGCTGCTACGGAAGCTACATCTCGTAGCAGATGGCTACGCACTGCTACGCGAGAATGTTAAGGAAATTCTGTTACATAAAATTCCTACGCATTATTACGTATTTTTACGTAAGGTACTTATTTATTTTTGTTCTAAACCGCCCTAGTCTCGCCCGTGGGTGTCGTAAAAGACAATTGGGTGATAACGTCGAAAATAAAAAAAGATCAAACTACGATCCCGCATCTATCTGCAAGTTATTATAGAGGCTCGTGTTAAACACAAAAGAAAGAAAAACGTTTATTCGTGTCTCACATAGTTGTATAGGTAAAAGAGGAAAGAGGCCAAAAAAAGCGTTTAACTCAGAATGAAGAAGAATGGAATAGGCTGAGTTGGGACTCATACATAGATCAGAAGGAGTAACCTCGCAGGTATCTATGTATATCAGAAGTCTAATACATGAGTCTTCCAATAAACATCGCGTTACCCAGTTCTATTAATTTGTGTAGGTTATTTACCATCAAAGGCAATCCAAATCACTCATACATTGAACGGTCTCGGCGTTTAATGGTTCTCTAGACAATAACACAGATTTTGATATATTTGCAGAAGAATGGATAAGAATAGATACTTCCAGAATGTATGTGAAATTAATGTATTTTTTTTTAAATAAAACGGTACCTACATTAAAAAGTCTCGGGCTAATAGTTACTTCTCTGTTTTTCTTTGTTTTTTTTTTTATTGATTATAGGTGGTTCAAGCTTGACGACTTTGTTTTTATTCGCAAAACGTTTTGTGTTTGTTTATAGTTTTAATTGCTGTTTCATATTTCATAATTCTGTCTTTATACTTCTTTGTTTAAATAATAATGAGTTTGACTTTGACTTTGGCTGATCTGTATAAATTAAAAAAAAAAAAACCATTAACATGATGGGGAAAATCAAATTGTTTGCCTAAGGCGTTTCCACATGGAAGCAAATCGCATGCAAGTTAAATTGCATCGCCAGTTACGCACGTCCAATTGATCACATTCTACCTCAGTAGCCAGCAACACAACATACATCTCCAATTTCAATTAAAAGCAAGTTGCTAAAGTAACAAACGATCTGTTACCGCAACCAACGCCAGCGTAATCGAGAATACCGCCCGCTGGGGTATAATAATTATCATGTGAACGCGAGGCCCATAGGGAGTGATCGCTGCCACGGATTAGTGTTGGGATAGCCCGGGAACACACCCCGGGATGCGATAGTACCCCGCGCCCCGGAAATTCATGACACCCAGGGGCGGTCCATTCTTTTTGTCACGTTATATTGCTTTTGCTAACTCTCTAGTTATATGAGGGTGTATAAATGCTACATTTTTCTTCCGGTGTAAAGAATTGTGTCTTGCAAGCTAGCCCGGTGTTTTATTCGGGTAATAAAGATGGTAGTTTCAGAAATGTTGTGACTTGAACTTTGCATCTGGTCATCATCATCCTAGCGGTATTAGTCCCGGTTGCCAACCTTGGCTTTCGCCTCGGTGCCCGGGGTCCGCTTTCCTGCAAGCACACCTCCACTTCGCTCGGTCTTTTGCGTCCTTTGCCGTAAGCCCATTGGCACACATATCGTCCCTTACGACGTCGATCCAACGCCTCTTAGGCCTTCCTCGTTTACCGGGTCCCGGCGGAGGCAGCATGTCGAGGCATCTGTTACCCACGTAGTCTGCCGGTTTTCGTAAAACGTGGCCATACCAACGTAAGCGACCCTCCTGCAGTTTATCCGCTATGTCACGGACCTGAAGGCTGCCCCGGATGCGGGAGTTTTTAATGCGGTCTTGCGAACTTTGCATCTGGTATGTTACAATATTCTGAGAAGAAGTGAGCGAAGTATGATAAGATAGCATTTATTACGTAAGCATTAGTATTTATAATCGTACTCGTATTTATATTGTAAATTTTTACATATTCTTACGTTTATATCACACTTCGTCTCACTACTTATTATCACTTTACTTTTAGGTTACACATTATATTATTTAAGTACGTATCACTATTATATGCTACAAAATTGAATTGCGTGATCGATTGCATTACAATCTCAGGTTCAATTGAAAACTATCGTCAAGTATAGCTGTTTCACATTTATATCTAATGGCTGATTATCCGTATCTTCTTTAAAATAAAAATAAAAAAAAAAATTAAACCGATTCACGCAATATTTTGGATTGCGTGAATCGGTTTAATTTTTTTTTTATAAAAATTTACAAACGTACAACATTAATGAAAAAAGAAAACAATTTTAAAAATATCATTTAAATGTGGTTAACAAGTTTTGGCGTGCTACTAAAAAGTTTAATTTTACCTCCTTGGCTCCTGTTGATGGATTGTAGAGAAAATCACTAATAACTGTTTTACTCGACAGTAAATATAGTAGACACGCAAACAGCATGCGGTAGCTGGCTCGGCACGGTTACTAACCCTACTAAAACTCTATTAGTATTTACGTTTATAATATAATCTCTACTGCAAAGAATATAAAGTATGCTAAGTCAATAAAACTCGATGGTCTCAATGAGCACCTAATTTGGGCTGGAGCCGATGTATAACACCATTAAAAATTGTGAACACCATTGCATGAAGCACTAAGCCTATTTGCCAGAATTTTCAATGAAAACTGTTATAGTTATCTATCGTAAAATATAGAAAAGGCAATTTGAGTAGGTACATCAACCAACTACGACCGATTTCGCTCGGCACTGTTATAGGTTAATTGCTGGAACATCTCATACAGCCTGAACTGCTAGGGCATATAAAAATTGACGATGTTCCATTTGGTTTCCAAGCTCTTAACACACCCAGAAATGATAAGAGTACTATAACATACTACACTGGCAAAAAACCATACATACATTAGGTATTATTTAGTTTCTGGCCCAAAGCAAAATTTTTGAATGAGTACATTATAAAAGCCTCTGGTACGAATAAAAAAAAATATAAGGACCTAATTAAAATGTAAATCTGTTAAGATACTGGTACGTAACCGAAACTAATCATGTAAAATAAGTTGGAATGCTTTCTAGCAACACACTATATAATAAAACAACACTATTTATGTATTAAGGGTGTTAAAACAAAGGATGTTCACATAAAAATGAAAGCAAAATAAATTAAATTTGAGTCTCAAATCAGCACTCAATCGATTACAGGAAGCCTCAGCATGGTTTCAATTTTAAGCAATTTAAAACTAAAATTTGTGGCTTCACATTCATGGCCATCCTAGTGTAACTTAACACATACTTACTCATTAGTTAGCTGTTACACTTTGCTAAATTTAGATATCTAAAAGTGAAAAATTGCGCGTAACTTTGACACATATAAGGCATTCCACGCCATAGCATACTATTGACTTGGTAAGAACGCATACTGCAGACTGAGTCCACATTCAAATTGAGGCTAATAGTGAGTATATTTACAATCGGCGACGGACAAATATGTTTGGAGAAAACAACACCTACGATGACAGAAGAAAATGCTTTAAAAAATGTTATAAAGCATTTCAGGAATTTACTAAAAATCTACAGATTATATTGTTAAAACACTGTAATCTGACAAAAAAAATTATCTATATATATAAAAAGAGAAACTGACTGACATATCAACGCATAGTCAAAACTACTAGGCCTAGGAGCCTGAAATTTTTCACGAATTTTTAAGGCTTCCTTTTGTGACGTATGCAAACACTAAGAAAGGGTTTTTTTCAAAATTCTGCTCCTAAAGGGATGTAATGGGTGTCTAAAGATTGTACGGAGAACACTACTTTGACGCGAGCGAAGCCGCTGGCAGAAGGCTAGTTAATCAATAAAAAAAATTAGGATCATCTTCATGATTTTTCCTATCGTAAAAAAGTAGTTGTGTTATATTTTGAACCCCCTATCTATTTATTATATAAACACAAAATAACATTATATAAACAACAACACGTTTCCCGTTTCTGTATACTGCGGTAGATCATAAACTATAAACTGGCAATTAGCTTGACGTCCAATTATAATTTAGGTGTTTTCAAGGCTTGAGTGGATAGGCTCTTAATAAACTAGGACGTCTTACTATCATCAACGATCGCATCACTGCTTACCATCAGGTGGGATCAAAATCAAGCACTATTTTATTTCAATAAAGAAAATAGCCTTTCTAGATTTTGAGTTCTAGTCAGTAGAAACAATAGTATTTCTGTAACGATTTGCACATTTGCAGTCACAATTCCAAAACCTAGCCGTTTCAAGACTTTGTGTAACATGTAGAGTAATAAAGTGTGGTGGTCGTTTAATTCCGAGCATGACCTTACGAGCAGTATCGAATGATATATTGTCAAGTGGAGTTCGCTTAGCTCGTTGTAATCGTCCGTTTTCCTCGATGGCTCGCCGCTACTTGCTGAGGGAATTAACAGCTGATACTTTGTGTTTTTCCCCCACTTTGTATGTTCTGATTATAGTCTCGTATCATCCTTAATTGAAGGAGATTGATACTGATCTTCCTGGTGTTCGGAGAAGGAAGGAAAGATTTTGATTCTAGCTTTTCAGTATATTTTTTCAACGGGTATTGTCTTCAATAAAAATTAAATGAGAATTAGAAGTAACGAATTGATTAAAGTCAACAATGCAAAACAATTGCGTAGGTTTCAACATTTGATTCACAACTTAGACACACATATAAAAAAATCTGTACAGCTGCAAGGTATAAAAAGTACAGTAAATAATTATTGTACTTTTCCCAAACTGACGCACATACAAAACAACGTTATAGGTACTTGTTTCATAATAATTTTCTTCTTTAATAATTATATAGTAAGAGAAACTTGACTGAGATATCAACGCACAGTCGAAACTAATGAAACTGGAATTTTGTACGGTTTCCTTTATGGTATAGGCTAGCACTGAGAGAGCAATTTTTTTTAATTCACCACCTTAAGGGACGGAACGAGGTTCTAAACTTATCGGCACAAATATCTTTAACAACACGCAGAGCGCACGTGCAACGAAACGATACTCGAAGATCCTCCCTTTTCAACGAAAGTATGTGGGACTTTACTCTCCCAAACTCAAATAATTTATTTCAAATAAACCATTTACAGACACTTTTGAATAGTCAACATATTGGTCATTTAAAAGAAAAAGTGAAGCTAATTTGCACGTTCCAAAGCGTAGTCCGACTCCGATTTCCGGCTGCCGTAGGCGCGGGCTCGCCGTCTGTCGCCTGGTAACCGTCCGGATCAAGCCCAGTCGTGGACAGCGCACACAGTTCCCGCACGCCTCAAAAAATTGTCAACAACCGAAGAAACCTTGCAGAAGGGTCGAAGTCAACTAGGGCCAAAGGTTCATGTCTGTAAGGAAGGCCAGGTCCAGTCTTCCTTTAAGATACGTACCTTTAGCCATACATACCGGGGCCAGCAACGTAGGAACGGGATAGGTTGTTTAGTCAGTAAGAGTCTGACACTGTTTTTCGTTCTGCCCAATGGCGGGATTCGTGATTGAATGATTTTTATTTACCATAAAACCACTACTCTCTCAGTTGATAATTATTATTCCTCTTGACTTCAATTACACAATGATAATAAAAGACCATTATAAAAATTAAATGAAATAATACCATTTAATACGTAGCTGTTCTAAGAACTGTTCTTTACTTTTCAGTTAAATTACAACGATTGATATTAATTTTAATCTCTTTGTTTATTTGTTTGTGAAATATTTACGATTGATGTTTTTGATTACAGTTTTGTATTCGATATTTCCATTTTCGTAGTAACGAAGGACTATTATTGACGGTAAAAAATCCCCATATGCATTTCTCTTCAGCTGAATAACTGCATATCATTCGGTTATAAGAGTCAAGTCATTATTTACTGATATATCTGCAAATTATACCCAAGAAATTCAAACTCAAAATAATTTATACGTACCTACATGGGCACTTATAAAATGGCACGATTCCAATTCATCATTTTCTATGAAGAAGATCCGGTCCAGAAGCTCTATGGTTACTCTTTTAAAAAAGTGATGATACTCTTTAAAAAAAAGTTAATTAATTAAATCATGACAAATCCCGCTTTTGAGCAGAGCGGGAAACAGTGTTAGACTCTTACTGACTAAACACCCCAACCCGTTCCTTCTTTGCCCTTCGCACTGGGGCCAAGCTTCCTTTTAGGAAGAGATCCTGGGCCCCAACCCTTTTGCAGAGTCCCTACGGCTTTGCTGACAACTCCTTGACACGCGCGGGAACAGAGCGCACCGTTGACGACTACCCATTGCTAGCTGTTCTCAAGCCCGCGCCTACAAACTATGAAGGGGTCATGGATTTTCTTCTGAAACGCGAAACATGGGGTCCCAGAACGCAAGGTAAAGAAAGAACATAGGCACGACACGCATTCTTAATCTCACCTAAAGCGCTAAAAGTCATTAAATGATTTCCTATCTAAAAAAAGTCGTAATCGACGAATTTTTATCAAAAAAAGCTAGCATAACAGCTTATAAAGTCTCAGCCTTAAAATGCCGTTATCCCAATTAACTTGGGGTCAGCTTCCAGTCTAACCGAATGCAACTGAATACCCATGTTTAACATGAAGCCACCGACCTCCACTATTGTGGATAACACGATATTTCTTGGATAGATTTATTTAGTAGAAGCCCTTAGATACCTATTTCATATTTTAACTTTAATGATACATAATTGATGGTGTACCAGCGCTTTCAAAAGCAACTGTACGGTCAACTTGCTACTAGTGCTAGATAAAATGATGTTGGTTGGTGGGGGTCCTCGACAGAGCGAGGTGAGGTTCTCACTTTTCAATGGCCCAAACGACCGGTGACCAAAGCCCTGTAACGGTTACGGGGCCCAATAATCACACAAAACGAATTTTTATGGTGTGAAAAACCATATAATGACAGATCCCGCCCTTGAGAGGGGCGGGTAATAGTGTCGCTCTTGCTGACTAAACAACCCACCCCATTTCTTCTTAGCCCTCTTTTCGGGGTTAGGCCTTCCTTTCAGAAGCCAAACCGGGCCCCAGTAGGCTTCGGCCCTGCAGTGGGGCGCCTCAAGGAGTTGTCAGCAAATGTCCTCTACATTGGCGAGAGAGGCGCGTCGGAATAGAGCGAACAGACACAGAGCGAGGTGTGGCTCGTTTCTTACGCATTACGGCATAGAAATAATTTACGTCTACAAAGTTACCTGATGAACCAACACCTTTAACTTGCTCCGAGAAAAAATCATCAAACGTTTCGCTCGGCGCCGTAATCTTTCCAACTGAAAAAGTTGGCAGTCAAAATTTTCAAGTATCAATTATTTCTGTGCACAAAACGTAGCCTTCCCACACAGTTGTATCAAAAGTCCGTAATCGGTGAAACTTGTTATTATTTTAAGACCACCACTTTTGTTTTGAGCCGCTTTCAATGAATTTACTTGAACAACTTATTAAGTCTTGGCATTAATGCGTACAGTAACAAGGGGAACAAAGAAAACAATGGGATCGTCAAATAAAAGACAACAAAATAATATTAAGTCTAGCTTTTGCTTCGTTATTGTCTGACAAATATCAGAATGACTGTCGAAATGTAAGTACTTTTTGTTTAGTTATAATGAATTGGGTATTGTTTTTTCCATGTGTATTGTTTGATATTAAGACTGAGCTTAAACAATTTCATGACTCCTACACAAAATTGTAAGACAAAAATTGCATTTTTTCATATTTTTCTAGTTGTTACTGATAAAAATAATCATAAGTATTTCGTCAAACATTTTTAACCGAAGTTTTTGCATTTTTAAATCAATTTTTATTTTTATTTTAATAATTTCCTACTTACAAAATAAAATCATTTATCAATAAACATTTTAAAATTACAGTACCTACCACACGCTAGATGTAATAAAATTTCATTTAAAAAAAAAATATTTTACGACTTTAAGCGTAGGAAGAATCGAATTGATGTAACAATCTAGATGCTCACGCTAAAAATATTTTATTCATATTTTTCAATAATTCAAATGCTACTTCTATTTTGTAAATTATTTTAAGAATACCAACAAAGTTAGTAACATAAAAGGTTTAATATTCATTTAGTAAAGTGTACAAATAATTAGATATCTCACTCTAGATATATAAACTCTTCCGCATCGCTGTCGACCGGTAAAGTACCCAAAAGGCTGGCCGCATTGCCACGCTGTATGGCAATGCTTATTCTTTGCCCAAGGTAAAAGCCAGCCCTTGGGTCACGCGAAGCGTCAACAAGTCGTTTAGAAAGTTCATTAAACAACTTGTGGGCACTCGGACCCCACGATCCGAGAGTTTCAACCCCAAACGGCTGGAAAATATAACTACCAACAAGATTAGTATATTTCCGCCGCTTAAGGTTCTCCGCAGCCGCAGCGGCAGTACCGGCACAACATGATGAGCTAGGAAGATGAGATGGCGCAAGAGTATCGACACAAGTTGCGTCCCACACTAAAGACCTACCCATCTTCCATGGAAATAAAGACATACCGTCCGGTCTCTTGCCATCGTCGCGTGCCAGGCCATGAAACGGAGCATCTTCGAAATTAATTATGTTTAAATTAAAATTAAAGAAACATGTACATAACGTATGACGTTAAAAACACACACCACATGTGAATGTTACAATATTTATAAGCACTTTGGATCTCATTTTAAGTGAACTCTAATATTGTCCTTATGAGAATAAAATTATTTAAACCTAAGTATTAGTAAAAGATCTTTATCCTTATTAATTCGAGGTTTGTACAAAACTACTTGTTTCATAGTTTTTAAGTTATCTTCTAAATATTCATTTCCTTTCTATCTGATATATATCTTTGAGCTGTACTAGATGCTATCAGCGTTTTCGCCTGCACTATAATAGAAAATTATTTCAAGGGAACATATTTCTGAGATATATGTGCTATTCCTGAACATGAACTAATCGGGGGCCAATTCTCTTTGAAATCTGTTCAACTGTTTTAACAACAAGAAATAATAAATACACACAAAAGCTTTTGCCTTAATATTATTATGTATTAAAGTATCTATTTATCATCTAACATCTACATATCATTTTTCCATACTTATAATCATCCACATCTTAAATGGGTTTGTTCTTCGTTCGGCCCGCAGAGTTTTGTCCCACAAAAAAATCTGGTTCGTCCCAAACTACATGCTCTCTTGGTATCAAAATATTATTTTAATTACTTTGTTCTTAATTCGTCAAATTATATATATATATATTATATTAACCTGCTATTATACTATAGCATTACATAGTATAAAACAAAGTTGCTTATTCCCTATGTATGCTTAGATCTTTACAAGTATGCAACGGATTTTGATGCGGGTTTTTATATAGATAGAGTGATTCAAGAGGAAGGTTTATGTGTATAATACATGCATAATATATTCAATATCAGTACCCGTGCGAAGCTGGGGCAGGTCGCTGGTAAAGTATATAACTAAAAAACAATGCCATTATATACGGACTATAAAATAGTTTGTGTCTTTACAAAGTATGCCATTTTCAAAGTCAACTTTACTTCATTCTTAACTTACAGCAAGGACGGATTGAAACTTCAACGACTTTTTAACTTTATGCATGACTTTCAAAAGTAATGAATTTTTCACTGAAACATAACTTTTCCAACTTTGCGTTTTACACGGATTATTATATTTCTTAGTTGATTTATGATTGCAACAATTAAGTTAGACAATATGGTCTACTGGAATTACAAATGAAATGGAATTAACTTCGTGAGTCTTCAAAGGTCATTTACCGCGATCATGTTCAAACGATTAAATAAAAGATTACAAAAAGATGCTTTTATTCTTTTAGCACTAAACAAATTTAACAATTCGCGTTATGCTTGGGACCACAGCATTATGCGGAGCGTTTGGCTGTTTTTGCGCGAAATTATAGAATTTTCTATAAAATAATAAGTAACGATTGTCATAATAGCTTTAAGGTTGCGTCATTTTGCGTAAAATAAACTGTTTTCTTTCTTTCTCTCAATTTGTGGCCTCAATTACTGTCCCACTGCTGGCTGCAAAAGTTTCCTCCAAGTCTTTCCCGATATTCTTCTCCAGCCGTCTCAACAAAGTTCTTGCAGTACGAGTCAAGATCATCCCACCATCTCTTTCTAGGCTGGCTTATGTAAGACTTTGCAACGCTTGCAGTCTCTGTGCATACTATCCGTTTGTGTTTGTCGCTAAACTTATAAGAAGCAATATCACGTCTATCAACCGTGGAGCTACGACTAATGAGTTTTACGTTGTGAATTTGAACTTTAATTGAAGATAAGCATTGTGTGTAGAGTGCCATGTTCTAGAAACACAAATTTGAAGATACGTGAGCTCCACTAATCCGCACCGGGTCTGTGTATTGGATTAGAATCCGTTCCCATTTCTTGAGAGAATGCATAAGTCCTGTGATGATAATATTGTAAGGCTGATTGCATACAATTTTATGCTACCTATGTAAAAAATTCATCAACTACGATTAGAAGTGTAGCTTATAATATTTGTTACCTATTATTCATTCATTATTCAAGTCTACTAGGTATACTATTTGCGCGTTACATTAAGATGTCTATTAGTGATAGCTTAGTAGTGAAAACGGGTACAACCATTGTTCTAAATAAGCCATCATATCGGTCCTTAATATGAACTCCAGTTTATTGTTCTTCCCCTTTTAGTTGACGACGCATATTACTTGCTTTGTTAGCAGTATGAAGGCAATAACGTTTAACTTGAAGACCTTTGATGGAGTGTGCTGTGGCTGGTTCGGAGAAGGATAGATATTCATACTTCAGTAGATTGTATAACTAATTATATTCTATTGTAGGTATGTATGTTCAGAAGTTGTACAATAAGAAAATATTCGTCTTTGCGGAACAAATAAGTAGCTAAGTAACATAGGATGCACATCCTCATCACACATTTATACCGTAGAAGCTAAAATCAATAAGGTGTTAAAAGAGCTGTTTCATCACTGAAATGGAGTTTGTAAAGTGGTCTTCAAATCCATCAGAAACAATCAAATCCTTTGGATGGATTTGACAGAGAAGCAGAAAACATAGACTGGTAGTTCGAAGTATTTTATTTACAGTACTTGTTCCAGTGAGATATATTGCACTCCCTAACGCCTCCTCTAAACTTCCCTATTGTACCCAGGGATAAACTCTACACCACAGCTGCGATCAGAACGATATCTAGTTCTACCTAGAATCCACACAACAGGAAAAGCAAACTGATCCTCGATACGAACAAAGGCTGTCAATAACCGATACAATCAGTCAAACGTAGGACAATATCTGCTGAAGCTCCATCGTCAAAACTAAACACGCCGTTTAGCCGTTTCCAACAGCAGTAATTGTAATTGTCTTTGCGACCAAAACTGTGACGGATCACGTTCTGATCCGAGCACGTTTATCACAGTGAATAATGTACCATTTCGGATGTCCAATGTATAATCCTGATGGATCTGGCAACTCTCCTGCCCCCAAATGAACGATTTCACTATAATTCGCTTTTAGCATCGTTTTGATGTTCACGGTGTTTGGGAAATCGCTCTTTGTAGTTGTTTGGCACAATTTAGTGGCTGTTTAGGAAGGTTCCTCGTACTAAAGAGGTGTTTAGTGCAATAGATGAATGGGTTTGAGAGGCTGATGTTAGTATTTTTAGTCGACTGCGCCAGAAAGAGGGCGAATGTTTGATGCCGAGTTTAATGTTTTTTCGAGGCATAGTCTTTTTCTTTTTAACAACTGATAAATATACTTATATATTTCTAAATACCTACATATTATAGATAAATTAAATTAAGACACAGGACAAATAATTGAGCTCATCACACAAACATTTGTCCTGGGTGGGAATCGAACCCATGACCTCCGGCATAGCAGTCAGGGCCACTAACCACTAGATCAAAATGCCTGTCAAAGAAAAAAGTCTTATAGAGCAGTGTTTCGCAAAGGGTGTGCCGCAGTACACTGGTGGACTGTGGTAAATAGTTGGAAAAATGTTGTTGTCTTGTAAAGTCAGCTGGCAGAAAAATTTAGATATACCTATAAACTTTGACCAAGGGTTGATACAAAAGCGATCACCGACGATACCAGGCCCCCGGAGTCAAGGCAAGGAAGGAACGGGATAAGTTTTTCGTCAGGCGTGACATTTTTTTCCGCTCCGCCCAAGAGTGAAATTCGCCATTGGATGATTTTTACTTACCATAAAAAACCTACAGTGAGAGAAGTTACTTAACAATTTCCCTTTCTCAATAAAAAAGGTACGTAATACAAGATGAAAAAAGTAGAAAAGAATTCAAAGCCTGAAACCTGTAAATGACACAATTTGCCGTCGATAATCGTGAAGCGAGTAGCCGATGTCAAAAGACAGGTTGAGAATAAATAATACCTTCTGGGAATAACCAATGGAACCGCGCCGGGAAGAAAGGTACTTAAATGGGGAAGCAAAGGCGCTTTTACTTATCTTTTCTTTACTTTTGTGCCCCGGAGTGCCGAAAGTACCTACCTAAAAGGTGATTAAGATTCAGCTGATTAGTTGAACTTGAGAGTAAGATATTGCTTTTTTTTGCCACTTTTGCACTGAGTTTAGGGGGAGGGCAGGTAAATTTAAGCGTGACGACGGGTCCTGTCTTCGAGCAATTTTTTTCTGAAAGAATTTTTTGCCATTATTTTTTTTTCGACTATTGTTTTAAACTTAATTTCTTTTCATGAAAGGAAAGGTCCGCCTAATTAATTCGAGTACTTATTCATGCTTATAATTTGAAGGTAGATTTTGAAAGATTACGAAGACTGTATGCATGGTTTTTTTTTGTAAAAAATAAAGAATAAGCTTTATTTTATACAATGGCATACTGCATCTGATGTAATCCTTTTATATTTAACGCGTTAAATGCGTTTATAAAACGACACGGAAGCAAAGCGGATCCTAGCCGGATAAAACCGGGATGAAAAAGGCACTTCGCACGAAGACTAAAGGTAGATAGTAACGGATTAAATTACTTGTTTCAAAGGGATTTTGTAGTATTATATAAAATAACTCCATTCACCATTGTGTGCTGAAACGTTAACTCATGTTCCGGTGTCGAGATTGCTAAATAAAAATGAATAGCACTCTGAATATTTAATTTACCCAAAAGATACATGCGTGGAAACACACATCAAAATAAAATAAAATTCATGTGAAATACATATATCATATTTTACAAATAATTGAGAACCCTATCTCTGAACATAAAAATTCAAACTGAATGAGCCAGTTTTTAGGGATTCGTACATCAAAGGGAAAAAACGAAACTCTAATAGGATTACTTAGTTGTCCGTCTGTCTATCTATGTCTGTCAAGACCCTTTATCTCGGGAGTGCGTGGAAGTATGGAGTTGAAATTGAAACCATATTATCAAATCTGTGGACCTGCGAAGCTGCAAAAATATCTTGTAAGTTAACTATAAATAAAGATATGGTCGTTTATATTGCAAAAAAAATATGTTTTCAAAACTCACAAGAAATAAAAATTCTATACTTCCCGTTGAGCTACAATTCTGCAATTTGGCACAAAGTAAGGTAAGGTAAGCGGTGAGTGCGCTCCATCGTTGACCGCATCGTCGCTTTCCATCAGGTGAGATAGCAGTCAAGCGCGAAACTATAAACAATCTTTAAAAATACTTTTATATACAGATCAAGCAATCAACGAGTATGTTTGTAATATTGGTTACGAACCCTTTAATTTTCCATTTCTTCCACAATATCATCAGCCCATGAAACAAATGTAAATACGAGTGTTTCCATTCAAACAAAGCGGCCTGAGCAAGTATTCTGAAGCTGTCATCGTTCTTCCGCCTCGGTCCCACGTCTATCCCTGTCTCATTCACACAATGTGAATGTCTCCCTTAACAAGACCCTCCACAATGAAAAATCTACGTACACTGAAATCTTCAAGGAAACATCTCTTTAAAATAGTCCTCTAATTATATCACTCGATATAACTAGAGGACTATTTTTTTAGTAATTGGCACATCATTTGTTAAACATATTTGCCACCAAGTTCACAAAAAGGAGCAACGAGACAATATGTGAATGCAAAAACCGTTTTTTACAAAAAATAAACAGGGCCGATGCCCGTTAGAACCACAGGATATTATAATTCTAGAACCCTTAGTGCGTTTTACCATACCCATGCATGCCATAAATTTATAGGTATAGCAATCAATCAATCTATGTTTATTTTATACCCATCATCATCATCATCAGCCCTTTTTAATGTTCCCACTGCAGGGATACAGGCCTCCTCTCTAAGAGAGGGAATGGGCCGTAATCCACCACGCGGGCCCAGTGCGGGTTGGTGGATGTCACATGTCTTCGAATTTTTGGTTCTAGGACATGCCGGTTGACGATGTTTTCCTTCACCGTTTTGAGAGCAGTGGTGATGAAATAAATTAATGCGCCTGGCTGGGTTTGAACCCGCGACCTACAGCACGCAAGTCGGGGCCATTATCACTCGACCACCACTGCTCTCAATTTATACCCATAGCTTTTTAAAATTATCATCACCAAGTGTTTCTGAGAAAAACGGTCAAAAGGTGTTTAAAAATTTGTGAAGAAGAATTGTGAAATGAGAATTACTGAAATTTACATCTTAAACAATTCAGAAATTACGGAACCTCCATTAAAACTAGGTCATGGCACACTGCAGCGACATCCCATCACTCATTAAGTGCATTATTAAGCATGAAGCGGTTACTTAATACCCGGTTGTGCTTAATTATGGCAGAGAGAAGCAATTACTAATTACCGTGTACTCTAACGACCATCTGTGTGAAACATTCACGAGCACAGATCCTCATTACGCTCCATTGATATATGATATCACTGAAGGGGATTGTAAAGACTGACTATGAGTGTACTACTTCGACTGGCCTGTTGGTCTAGTGGTAAGAAGCCTTGACTGCTATGTTGTGACATAGCAGTCAAGGCTACGACGGCTAGGCGGACGACCAGCTAAGCATTTGGTACCCACGACCTGTGGGTCGTGGGTACCAAATGCTTAGCTGGTCGTCCGGTTATTCGGTAACCGTTCGGACTCAGCCCAAGTTGTCGACGGCTACGTACGCCTCAAAGAGATGTAAGCAAACCGTTGGGGCTAAGCAGGATTGAAGCCTTCTGGAGCCATCACTGGAACGAATGCAAAGTAAAAACAGAAGTTGGTTTAAGTCAGTAAAAGTCTGACACTCGTTCTCAAAAACTGCCATTCGATGATTTTGCACCTAAAAAAAAACGAAACTTAATAAATGATTGTGTGATGAGGTTCATTTCTCCGGGAGTAATTTATCTATAATATATAATGTATTTCTTTATTATGATTCTTTAAGAATTTAAACAAAAAAAACACATTCCACTAACAGAAAAATATAAAATATAGACAATTATGATTGTACTAACAACACTACATCCGAGAATATTCCGCAGCTAAAATCGCATCACCAAAAAACAGGGGAATGCAGTTAAACGAACAACGAATGAAGTAATCAAATTGGACAATGCGTATTCCGTCTCTTTTTAGTTTACGGACGCAAATAGAGAGAGATCTAATGGAGCGGACATAATCTGTCCGATAGCGTTACTTAATTTTCGCGTCCTTTTGCTTTGAAATCCGGTAGATGAAAAATGAACGGTAGCAGGACACGTTTTAGCTTTTATATTTTTTGTTTGTTGCAAACGGGTTTTCGCAAAATTTGAGGAACGTGATAAAACATACGTTGCTATTTTTAACTATGATTTTTTGCTGTGAATGCTTTTACGCCGGAAAAAAATAAAATATCACTCGGTTAGACCCAGTGTTTTTTTTTATGGTGGGAAAAATCATCGAATGACGAATCCCGCCCTTGGGCAAAGCGGGAGACAGTTTCAGACTTCTACTGACTAAAAGAACGGAAAGTGTGTTCCGCTTTTGCAATACCCCTGACGAGACCCAGTGGTAAGAAGCAGAAATGTCATAAAAAACGCATATTATTATTTTATTAGGTGATCACTGATTGAAATTATTTATAAACGGAAAGTAGTCTAAACATCAGTAATTTTTAGTTTAGTAAAAAAGTTGGATGCGGGCTGGAGTTCTATAGAATCAGTTTATAGCGGACGTCTACACCCTGCAAAGAACCTACCTGGCATTTTTTTTGTAGGTGTTATAGTTTTTGAGATTTCGTGATTTATCAGTCATTGGCATTTCGTTAAACAAATAAAAAATATTTGATTGTAAAAAAAGTAGGAAGTAGATGACTTTTTAACTTCATTCCAGTTAAATTTAAAAACCCAACATAAAGTTTAGTAGAACTAAATGGATTTTTCATTAAAAAAAAAATAATCGTTTAAAAATACCTACGACATTTATAATTTTCATATTTTTCTCTTCTAAATTATTCATTCAATTAAATTATAACATCCTTACTGACAGACGCGTCGAAGACGAAATGATATCAATTTACAGAAAACCACTCATTTCCCTGATGTCCTAGTCCAGTCGCTTTTTCAACCAATTACTGCCGGTTAATTTCTTCAGGTCGTTAATCCACTCGACTCGAAGAATCTTGCTAATCAATATTTTAAACCTCGGGGTGCCGGCCGAAGTCGTACTTTTATTTGAACTTTTTATTTAGCTCGCCTCTGTCACAGCGACTAATGAATCTTTCAACTAGTGGTAGAATGTTAGATCTATTGGCTTAAGGAATAGCGTGAGTGGACTGCAGATTTATTGCGCTAGATTGGTCTAAGAGACAATAGCATGGAACATAATTAATATAGCTAGCTTCTTCTAGCCGCTTCGCCCCCATGGAAGTATGTTTCTCCATCTTCTTCTTCTCGGATCAATGGATTTCGCTGCTCTCAAAAATGTTGGTATCCAGTTGGTTGCCACATTTATAAAGGTGTCCACGGCGTTCTTTAGGTCCTCCAGGGTGCATCTGTAGGGATATTTTGGGCACTCTAGTTGGTGGCCATTGTTTGGTTAGAAGCACTGCACTCTCACTGGGTATCGGAAGGGTCTATAATCCTCTATTAGGTAGGTAAAAATCATCCAATTACAAATCCCACCCTTGGGCGGAGCGGGAAACAGTGTCAGACTCTTACTGACTAAACAACCTACCCCATTCCAACGTTGCCTTACTTCTTCCTTTCCTTTACAGGCGCAAACCCTTGGCCCTAGTTGGCTTCGACCGTTCTGCAGGGTCCCAGCGCGTGTATGTTTGTATTTGCAATGGCCTACTTGGGAGCGCAAGTTTCTCACTAAAAATATTTTTATGGAGTGAAAGACTTTATATCCCGATTTCATCCTTTAATTTTTGGTCTCCATAAACAACCAACAATAGCCAACCCATCACCAACGTGTTGGATTGACTTTCGGCTGCGCGTGTTTCGCATTTTTGACTTTATTTTCAACACAGTATTAAAAATGCGAATCGCGTCAGAGGTTCACTGAATATGCCAGGATTTATGTGGGATTAATAATAATACCCACCACTGGCTGAATTATTCTGCAATGGCGATGATTCAGTAAAAGCCTTCCAGCGAGTAATTCCAGCCTACACAAAGACGATTCAATCAAGTACTGCGAGTACACATTTCTCAAATAAAATTGACCATTCTTGAGCTTGGCTTTTAAGCTATGCATAGCTTTTATCGCAGGCCTTGAGCGCGGGGACTAAATCCAGAAATTCCGTAACGAAAAAACCTCACGCTCCCCACTCCGACGGGCACGGAGGTGTGGCTTGAAGGCCGTGCATCGTCTAACGTCGTGTCAGTTCGGCAGTCTTCGACACGGCGCTGTGTGTCGTGCGAATATAGTAGAATTTCTTTAAGTCTGCGCGCGCCGAAAAAAGGAAACTAATCATTTGCCGTCATCTTGACATTTATGTCAGGTCAGGTCAGGAGAACGTGTTGTGTTCTGTGTTTTTAATCGTTTTCTAAAATAAATAATCTTTATCATTACACCGAAAGTGGTTAAAAGTGTTGGTAAAGATATTATCTTGAAATTCAAACGTGCTTGTTAAGAGGAATGAGAAAATATCGGGCCTACGATACGATTTTCCAAAGGTGGACCATTTGTCAAATATTTTTTTCGGGTGACCAGAACAACAAATTTCCCTGAATATTCGTACCCGAGTGGTTCCTGACAGAAAAACAGAGTTGGTTGAAAATGGACTGCTACCATGTATTTGATTCTTAACAAGTGATTATTATAACGTGCTATTAGAGTTTGTTGAAAATGGACTGCTACTGTGTATTTGAATCTTAATCAAGTGACTATTATAACAAGCTATTATATATTAAATAAAGTACTTAATTTTCTAAGTTCTCATGACTTTTTTGTAATAATTAAACAATAATTCAATCTATTTGTTTACTTTCATTAAAGTAGTAGTTATATAGATTTGGATCTATATCAATATGTATATATATAAAGATCAATGCAACTTTAAAAACGTCCAAATGTTTAGGCTTTGTTCGGACTATTTTGTAGATGGTTCATGTGAAGTTTGCACAAAATCGGTGTGGGTTGTCTTCATTTATCACATTTTTCTGATACCGGAAGCGAAGCCGCGGGCAAAAGCTACTAATATGTAAAAGCGAAATACCACTCACTGATTAATCACTTTATCTCAGAAACTATAACACCTACAACTTAAAATTCGGCAGGTAGGTTTCTCACAGGAAGTAGACGTCCGTAATTACGTAATTACCTGTGCAAATGAAAGCAAATACAGTTGATTTGTTTAAATACTAGCTGAAAAGAATGTAAACAATCTTGACATGTTTCTTTATCTAAAAATACTATTGAATTTACATTTCTTTAAAATCGCTACATCGTTAACTAATCGTCATCTAGAATTTTAGAAAACCTGAAGAACAAACTAAAATGTAATAATATGTGATGAAATTAATCGTATTTCCCATTATTGATTTCAAAACGTATTTCTTGTGCTTTGTTTACTTTGTATTTTTTTTTTATTATATGAGGGAAAGTAGATTAATTACACTGGCAACATTAAGCACGCCCCCAGCCACGCGCAGACTTAACGTAATCCAACTCTAGACGTACCTATTGTACGACTTTACGGAACTCGCCCGAATCGAGACGAGCTGCTCCGAAATCGGACGAATACATAATCAGCTTTTTGTGAGAAAGTATATAGGTGTATAAGTATTTATCTACAACAGTGAACGGCTGTACTTGTAAAATTTGTGTATAAAGTGTTTTGAATATGAATGAACAAAGTGCAAAAAATAAATAATTATAATTGCATAAGTTGATACAGAATGCTATGCAATAGCTTTACCGCGGCAGTCCCCGAGTGCCACACGTATTTTTTTTTTTTTCAGTTAAGAAATCCTCCCTATCTCCCACTTTTAGACGGAACGGGATATTTTTGTTCGTCATGGCAATTCTACCAGCAACTCAAAGAGCTGCAGTCAATCGCTCAACCACTGCGGGAATCGAATTTTCAATATTTAGAGTAATTTTTTGGAGGCTTTTGGTGTCAACAAATCATAAAAAAATTATTTATTTATGTTCTGCTTTATTTGAAGAATGGATTAATAAAGAATGTCAGACTTTTACTATATAAAGCTCGCCACGTGTTTGCCAAGCTTAAAACCACTGTAGGCATAGGCTTACGGACGGCAAGCAACGGATAGCTCGAGTGGTCGATGGTGCGTAGTCTCTCACACATGCTTGAAGAATATTTCAGTAGGGTTCAGATCTATTGGGTCCTGAAAAAAAGGAAAAGATGGAGGAGGATAGGTGGGTTTTTAGTCACTAAAAGCCAAACACTATCTTCCACCCCTCCAAAGGCCTGAAGATGTCATTAGATGACTTTTACCCACCTCAAAAAAGAAGCCAATCATTCAGCCACTGCGCCAATCATGCCGTCAACTTTATACGCACTGCAAGTAAAATGCCGTCAAAACAAAAACACGCCTCATACCCTACAATATCACAAGTCCAACAGCAACATCAGGGTTATTAATTCCCAAGTTAACCCTACTTCATCACGTGGGTTAATCATAACAGCATGTTCGGAGCTGTTAGCACCATCAGCATGTAGATCACGTTAATCCGCGGTTCATTCTGCAGATTAATGGCCCCACTGGGTAGCGCCACCTATGCGAACGGCCATGGTGAATTGATGGCGTGCAATAGATATAAAGTAGTTGGCGTATGGAAAGCTCACGTTTGGAGCACTCGTAGAAAATGTTGCAATGGTACTTTTATAACCCCTTTCATTTCAGTTAGGTACGTATTTTTGAAGATGGAAAAGTAATTTCCATTGAATTTTGTTTTTAAATAAAACCGAACTCAATGATTCTGCTTATTAGGGTTCCGTACTGTAGGTGTCAATGACATAGGTACTAAGTCTCCGCTTTCCATCTGTCTATTTGTCAGCGGGCTATATCTCATGAACCGTAAGAGTAAGAGAGTAGAAATGTTCACTGAATATGTAATTCTACAACAAAAAATAAAATCGAAAGTAAATTAAAGGGAATTTCAATAAAATAAGTGTTATTTAGTCTGAAACTTTTGCTTAATTTTAATGTTTTTAAAACATTGAAATAGACTCACTTGGTGTGGGAGTTCTAAATCAACGCGGACTTGGCCAGTTTTATTTTGAGGATAAAAGCGTCCATTATACCTATGCGTTAAACTTTCATTTTATAAACGTATATGCAGTATTGTCTCACTAGTAGGTACACTTACTAAAATGCGCTTGAATCTTGGGACGCCGCACAAAACCAAACCTTTGCAGTTATCGTTTCACGTGCAAGCAAAAATGAACTCAATAGTGGTCAGACGGAACTGCCTTCGATGGTACATACTTTGTATAAGTATTGAAGTAGGTAGGAAGGCTGAGGCTTGCATAAAACATTACATAATATCCGCGCATAGGAAGTTAGTTCAAAAATATGGTGATTTTCTTAGCGTGAGTATTATTTGTGTTAGCTGGAACATTTTTCCTGCTTTGTAGTATTAAACTCCGAGAATAGACATTTCCTATTATTACCAAGAAGGTCAAAACAGGCATAATAAGTCTTCTGTATTCATCCAATAAAGTAGGTGCTCGTTTAACGTTCCTACTCTTGGGAAAAAGAACAATGGGACAGCGGGGGGTGGGGGGAAACAATTATATTAATCATACCTTTGTTTCGTTTTCTGTTTATGAATTCGGCGATAACGCCACTTTCGCTTCGACGTTAATGAGATACAATAACAATTATTTTGTACTTCGTTTGATGTGATAGCGAAATGTCCGTGTCTTTGTTGTGTTTACAGTGTTTTCTTAATAATACTTTTATCAAAATACTTTGAAAGCATCTTAAAGAACGATGCCAGAATTTGTATGGCCACTGTCCTCACACATCAACAGATTTGAAACATTTGGATTAGGTTCGGTTAGGTTAAAATATAAAGGCTTATAAAACCCCACACACACCCCACACCCCCACACTTTTGAAATATGTCACCATGATAAATAAAAAAACTTTGTCCAACAGCACGCTTTAAATGACACCTGTTTCAAATCTGTTGGTGGGTTTTTTTTATGGTTAGAAAAATCATCGAATGACGAATCGGGACGGAGCGGGAGACTTCTACTGTTAAACGACCCACCGTTCAGTCCTGCCTTAGTTCCCGGGCCTCGGTGTTCCGCTTTCACATCAACCCTTGGCCCCAGAAGGTTTCGATCCTGCTGGGCCCCTACAATTGCAATTTGTTGGTGGGTAAGGACACTTCATGTAATGCCCTTTTAGATACACATCAACGCTCACATTCACATTTACAAAAGGATCTCTTAACTTTCTACTTGAAATTATGTATACGCTTAAATGAAAAATAAAAATGCCCAAGTGCAAGTCGGATTCGTAGTCAAAAGACTCAGTACCATAGTAGCAAAAAACGGCAAAAAAGCACTTTTGTTTTGTAGGCAAAAATCATTCAAAAACATCTCCCGCTCTTAGCAAGATATAGCCTTAAACTTATACCTAACAACAAAAAACTCACCCCGGTCCTTCGATATCACATTTATCCATGGCCTTAGTTGGTTTCGACCCTGTTGGGCCCCTGCGGTTTACTGACGACTCCTTGAAGTTTTTATTTTAATCTGTTTTCAGTTATAGTAGTTGTTGCCGCATTAAAAATACATCATCTGTGAAAATCTCAACTATCTAGCTATCAGGAATCACAAGATATAGCCCAGGGACAGACAGATGGACAGAAGAGTCTACGAAACCCTAAAAACAAATCTTTACACAATGTGCCTTAATTTAACACTACCTACCTTGATACACGTATATTACATATATCCATATAAATGTATGATCGTGTACAGTCGCGATCCATCTTTAACTGAGTTATTGTGTTAAAAGCCGAATACATTTTTCATAGAAAATAACACATATTTCACAATGAAATTCTTGTCGATCGAGCAGCCGCTTTGTCTTGCTTCTTTTCCTTCATTTTTCCCGCTTGATTTGTGTTCTATGAGTGTTCCACTGCACTCGCTCCGTTCGCCTCGAGGAATATTGGATATCTGTCATAAGTCATAAGATTTCGCATACCGACTTTATAATGTACCCTACATCCTGCAACCGTATATAGAACCCGAGAAATTTATCTTATGGTGCTCCCACAGTGCCGTTAGAAAATGTTTAGTAACGTTAGTAAACATTTGTTAGCAAACATTTAATCACGAATATAAAAAATCTTTTCATGTTAGAAATTGTTTAGTAACGTTAGTTAACAAATTATAACAAAACCAATTGTCTTTATATTTAACATCTTTTTTAAACAAAAAATTAAAGCTATTCCAATGAGCAATGAGAAAATCCTCTTCCATTTTCGTGTAGACGCCCTTAGAACGGAAACCAAACTGTGAGCCAATACCAGATTTAAATGTTAGTAAATAGTAAACATTTTCTATTAGTGTAGGAGCACTTATAACATGTAACAGTTCCTAAAATGTAACAATTGACAATTGATTTGTTAGTAAATGTTTTTATGGTAGAAAATGTTTACAAACATTTACAAAAATGTTTTAAAACATTTACAAAAATGTTTACAAACATTTTCATACGGCAATGTGGGTGCTCCCTTTAGAGATTTTCCTAACATTCTTTCAACATCAAAATTGGCTTATGAAGATTAGCGCTGTTCGCCAGTGTTCATTGTTCCCCCACGAGGATGTTTCGATAGCAATGTAACACACCGTGTAATTTTCCCGTTAATATTGTTTATTTGTGGATTCTTTCGGTGCGGATACAGACACGTTCCGGACGAAATAGGGGCGCAAAAACACGAAGAATTCTCTCCTCGCAATATTTTTCGTCCCTTTTCTTGGATTACCTCTCGATGTAAAGAAAGAGCTTGAGAAATGTAATAATATCTTTAATTTCGTCCCAAAGATGGCTGTGTAAACATTCTTGGCGGGTTTAGGGTTATTATCGCTCATCGGGCTATGAATAATAAAACAGATCTCGATATAGAAGCAGATATGACAAGTAATCGAAGTATACATAATTATATTTGACACTATGGTAACAACAGCCTCTGGCGGTGTTAAAATTCAATTCAATTCATCTTTATTGTGGATCATAGGTAATTGTACAAGGTGTCCAATATATATGTTACGAACACCCATGTCCTACTCTTAGGGCGTACAATAAAATGTTGAAAACTATAGTGAGTTTACATGCATGTCAACAATAATATAATTAGTGTCAAATTACTGGATCATTCACATATTGTTGTAACACATTTGAAAATTGGACTAGTAAAACGTGTTTACAGCACATTCTATTAGAAAAAGCACCATAAAATAATGTTTCTCGGTGTAATGTAATATCAGCTGTTTTCGTAGAATTTATAACATTGTACCGAAATGTGAGCCGTCATTGCTCAATATTGCGGCTCATAAAGTAACGCCGAGTAGCATAATAAAGAAAATGACAAACACTGCGCTACGTGCAATATTGTCAAGCTGTGGGAACATGAACATATTACGAGAAAAAACAACTACCGTGTTTATTTATATTATTACAATAAAAGAAGGGAACGCTGATACGAGACAGAAGACAGGGATCAATGTCGCGGAGACATGAGGCCTACCTCAATTCATTTGATGTCATCGGGTTTGATTTGTCTATGAAACAGTATAAAAGAAAAAGACTTCTATTTCTTTAATAGAAGAAAATTATATACAAAGAAAGTAGCACAACTGTTAGGACGACCTGACAGTTCGGTCATAGTTCCTACTAGTTTTTTTTTTTTTTATACAATATCTAATTTTCATCGTGTTTCGTGTTTGGTGTGTCTCCAACACCAAACACACCAAGCAAAGGAGAAAGCGCACGCGTGAGAAGAAGGACTGATCCTTCTTCTCACACGTGCGCTTTATCCTTTGAGTGGGTTTTTAGTCAGTCAGTCTGACACTATTTCCCGCTAAACCCCAAGGGCTCGGAGAGATCATTGGATGATTTTCCTACTGAAAAAAAAATATGAAATAAGGGACAACGCTACGTAACCCGCTTTATGTTACGCTTTTTTCGGTGGGTAAATCATCCAATCCCTCATTCAAAATTGCATCGTCCGGGCTCGCCGATCTGGTAGTAACTTGGCTAGGACCACTCCTAGCCAAGTTACTATAGGCTCGTAGGGACCCTGCAGAAGGGTCGAAGCCAATTAGGGCCACGGGTTTGTGTCTGAAAAGGAAGGCTCTGGCCCTAGTATGTATGGCGATGTAGGAACGGGGTAGGTTGTTTAGTCAGTAAGAGTCTGACACGTGTTTTCCGCTCCGCCCAAGAGGACTCGTCATTGGATGATTTTTACCTACCATAAAAAAAAGTTAGTATAGGCTGCTTGTGCCGTAGATCTTTCATAAGTGTTACAATTGCCTTCGCAAAGGGTAACTTTAGGAAAACTTAGAGTAGCGTGAGTTTTGTTCAGTAAAAGTCTGACACCTTCTCTTATCCCGTCTAAAGAGATAGAGCAGTCGTTTGATGATTTCCCACATATTTAATGAAAAGGTAGATCATGTTCTGAAGTACTATACTCTCATTTTTAGACGGGCAGGCGATGCCACTAACATAAGCTAGTTTACTAAAATATTATAACGTCTATCTATTATGCACACCAATTAAAATAATTTTAAATGAGAATCCAATTAATTGATATTGTTATTTATTAATGGTTTACTCATTTCCAATTATCTCAATAGTTTCACGTAAAACGGTATTTGATATTGTAAATAAACAGTAATAATTGCCGCTTTGGTTCAGTTTTGGTATTGATAGGTTTAATTTTGTTTCCAGTTTTAGTTTAATGTAAACTACTCCATTGTTCTACTTGATAATCTGTTATTATGATAATAATAAACCAAAATCACTTGGATATCAGCTTTCACATACAGCCATTATAGATTGAGGAGGAACTAGAGTCAAAATACTTACTATGTAACGAAGTTATAAAACTAACTTTTATCTTTAAGTGAAGAGTGAATAGGTTACTTCTAGGTAAGCGCGCCCCAACGTCGACCGCATCTTCGCTTCCCATCAGGTGAGATAGCGGTCAAGCGCGAACCTATAAGCAATTAAAAAAAAAAATTCTTTATCAAAACTGGTTATATAATACATACAGCCTTACCGTCGCATTATAATTCAGGGGCCCTAGACAAGTGGCAATCGCTCCGTGTCGAATCCATTTCTAAGTTCGATTTCGCCTTAACGATGTCGACCACAAAATGGTAGGCAAAGTGACATCGACTAAAAATTTCCCACCCCATAATACCCATTTTTATTCTAACTCCTTCTCTTTTCATGCAGTGCGACTGTGGAATTCACTTCCAGCAAAGATCCGTGAAGCTGAAAACGTATCTGTCTTCAAAAAGCAAGTCAAGGAACATTATCTCTCTAACATTATCTCATAAAGTTATATATTATAGTTATGTATTATTATTATTATTTATGTATTGCATCTATATATGTGTACATTTTATTTATGTTTATTGAAATATTTATATGTAAGTACTTTGATTTTAGTGTAGGTACTTTAACTTTTATGAATTATTTATACACACTGTGTCTACATTTCTCATCCAACTCTCCTGTCGCAGGTCTGCTGGAAGAAATTTCGTTAGAAATAAGCAGCACCTTTGTACTCTTCTATTTGTATGTGTTCTTTTCTCTTTGTATGTGTTTGTGTGTACATAAATAAATAAATAAATAAGACTAACATATCGATAAGTCGAAATGTTGGTTCGATAAAATAACAACTTCTTGTCTATGATTATCGAATTAAAACGTCCAATTTGACGTATAAACAATTAATAACAATTAGCGAATCGAAAACGTTTGACCACGTGACTTTTCGAAGGCATATGTCAGTTCCATACATTTGGAGTTTCGAATTTCGTTATCGTTAGTGAGAATGTGACTTTGTCTAAGCCCCCAGGTGTCATCGAGGTTAGAGTGAACGAGTTAAAGTGAGAAAAGTTTATGTAATGTACGCATAAATTAATTTGATTTTCAGAAAAGTACTTTATTTTTTAATTTTATCTTTACAAATCGATAGTGTTTCATGTACTGGACCGACTCTCCTAGAGATAAAAACGACCAAAATTTAACTATGTATATCAAGCTATTAACTGCGTTAACCTTTAAACAATGAGAATGTTTTAAATCTGTATTCTATGAAATATACAAAAAAAAGGAATAAAAAAATGCGCTTTAATTTTCATAGATAAATAGAAAAATCTGCATTAGAGTGTAATCGATTAGTGATTACACTCCAATAAACTTAGATTCAAATGCTCACTCAAATAAATTAGAACTCGGTCTGGTACACAAAATCCCATACCTTGCTAAGTACGTACTTACAATACTTATTTTTATATTAACGTAGAAAATTATCACAATGGTCGGTCAAATCGAGGATTTTTTTAACCCTTTCTTTTGTTATACCAAACACATCTTCAGTATCAGTACAAACAACACTATGTTACCCCCTTCGACAGGAATAATCTTAATAAGCGCAACACTAAAATGCTGTTTTACCGATAACTTATTTTCTGAAAAGAGAACTGCGTCCTGAAATATAGGCTAAGCCTAGCTAAGGCGCAGTTGCACAGTTATTTTTCTTATGCATTTGTAATAAGTCACCATATGTTAATTGCTCATTTGTAAAGTATTATGCAGAAATAAGTTATTATTCCGTTTATTATTTTTCGGAATTTAGCAGCAATAACCCAATAACCTTGTGCCCCGTAGCGTTAAAAAAAAATGTTTGAGTTTAGTCCAATTATACGCCCCAGCCTAATCCTTAAGCGAAGATAGACGTGATCTTTTGGTAAATATCTCTTTTGGAGTGAGGCAACCAAAGTTGCTTGTGGGTAGAAATCGTATTTTAGTCAGTAAAAAAATATTCTAGTAACATTTTAACAGTTACCTGCTAGCACAATGCTAGCAGGTAACAAAATTTATTGTAACCGCACACAGAGACGCCACTCACATACCTATAAGTGCAGGCAAAGGATGTATATCTATAATCGATGATCAGTCTGAAGGCAACTCAATGTCACTGTCAACTTCTGGCATTTTGCCAATAAGAAAGAAGAAATATTTAATTGCAAGGCGCTGTTAAGTACTTCTACTGCAGAAGTCACTTATGCGATCTTTAACAAAGTGCGGACTAAACAAAACTTTGAAACTTTGAGCAGCAAAAGCCTTATACTTTCTCTCACGCCATACAAAAATAAAAAAATAATAATTTCCCCATTCCTACAACTGAACTACGGACGCCATAAATCTAAGGGAATAAAGTGAGACGTACACCTACAACCTACATCTACCGGAGTTTCACTCCCCCTGAACTGTTATAGCTCTTAATGGTCACTGTTTGGCTAAGCCCACTCACAGTATAATCCTGTGTAATCCTAAAGGCCTGGGCAAAGCTACACATGCAAGCACCACATGTCTTGTGACGACCATTGTAAAGTAACCAATGAAAGACGATACTGCAACGCGTGTTTGAGACAACAGGTGTAGAGCGATTTTGTGTGCGTATATAATGTGAACCTACCTATCTGCCTAGTTATAATAAATATCTGATGGTGAAGGAGAATCACTTTTTTTACATTTTTTAAATTCTGTTGTCACAATTTGATATTTAATAGTATGTTTGTACTGTTTAAATTATGAGCTGTATTTATTTTACTACATAATTATAATTAACTAGCTGTGCCCGCGACTTCGTCCGCGTGGAATAGTTATTTTGGGCATCATATTTATTTTTGCAAACAACCTCAGCTTTATAGCTGTTACCCACGACTTTGCCCGTGTCAATTTCTGTTATTAATTTAGACAATTTTAAAAGAACATAATTATCTAAAAGTACTTCATAGAGCTACACCCTCCACTTGGGCACGCCATAATCTCGGCGGTAAGTGCCCTCTTTGAGGCGTGGTTGGATAGACATTACGCAGGACATGACGCAGGTTCTCACCGGACATGGGAAGTTCAGGAGATTCCTGCGCCGGATTCGTGCGGAAGAGACGCCCGGGTGTCGCCACTGTGTGGCCAGCACGGAGGACACGGTGGAGGTGTGCCCCGCTTGAGAAGAGAATCACCGTGTCCTCCTGGGGGTGATCGGCGGCGGTGGCCTCTCGCGCCGGGCCTTGGTTCTGGCGAGGGCCCGCAGCGAAGAAGAATGGCAAGCGGTCGCCTCCTTCTGCGAAGCAGTAATGCTCGTAAAGGAGAAGGCCAACCGCATAAGGCAAGGGCAAAAGCGGCCTCACCGTAGCCGTCGCCGCCGCGATCCCGCCGATATCCGGCCACCGTAGACACTGGCTTGCGGACGGTGAGCAATGACTCGCCGTCCGGTTGTCTGGTAACAGTCCAGACAGAGACCAAGTCGTCGACAGCCTGTACTGCTCCTGCGCGCCTCAAGGTGTTGTCAGCAAACTGTGGAGCTCTTCAGGGTCGAAGCCTCCTGCAGCCGAGGGTTGGTGCGAAAGCGTTATACCGGGGCTCTGGGAATAAGGCAAGGGAGGAACGGGGTAGGTTGTTTAGTCAGTAAGAGTCTGACACTGTTTCCCGCTCCGCCCAAGAGCGGGATTCGTCATTGGATGATTTTACCTACCATAAAAAAACCCCTCCGCGGCGCCCGCAAGCAACCCTTCTCCTCGCCCGCCGGCCAGGCGCAGCGTCATATTTTATTT
This sequence comes from Mythimna loreyi, assembly GCA_029852875.1. Taxonomy (NCBI): domain Eukaryota; kingdom Metazoa; phylum Arthropoda; class Insecta; order Lepidoptera; family Noctuidae; genus Mythimna; species Mythimna loreyi. The sequence goes on along the minus strand of CM056785.1, from coordinate 14,625,947 downwards.
TGCACATCATGCGGCGCGTGTGAATTTTATATCGGAGTATTTTAAAATTGTAATATCTTCTAAGATGTTCATTGAAAATATTAAGTGATTACAAAGACAATTTTGTTCACAATTACATACTCTTAAACAACAACACATTTATTTGGATAAAGTTTAATATTACTATGTTGATACAACTCTAACAAATAATTGGTAATAATTCATTAATTTCGGCCAAATTTGATTTCCATAAAAACGGTTCTAGTGAGTTAATCTTAAAAGGTAGACATATACTGTCGCAGACATTTTTTTAGATTATTTTAAGAGGAATAATTCTTTGGTACATATTTTTTTGGTATCTTCTACCGTTTCTGCAGCGCACGCAACGGAAGCCCTCAAAGATGAATATTTTTACCCGTTTTTTTCCACATTTTCCATTGTTTCTTCGCAGCGTGATGTTATATAGCCTTAAGCCTTCCTCGATAAATGATCTATTCAACACAAAAAGAATTTTTCAATTCGAACCAGTAGTTCCTGAGATTAGCGCGTTCAAACAAACAAACAAACAAACTCTTCAGCTTTATAATATTAGTATAGATTATAAAAATCATCGCTACGACTTCAGTAGGTATGTCTATGCGTCTGGCGAATGCTACATAAACTCACTCACGTGTTTTTCTTAATGCTAATCGCATCACCTGGGATTATGTGTGAGGGTCTTTACATTTACGGTGGGTAAAGTAATAGAAGTCATAGAAGTAAAATCATAGAAGACAAAAATATTGACATGCCTGCAAAGGTAATCTTTGGTAATTATTTCAGAACATTCTTCTTTTTATAAGTACTACTGAAGTTCTTGAAAGAAATTCAGATGTATATATTTACACGCAATTTCTATCTTTAATCAAACTCGAACAATTTGGTCAGATCAAGGTTGACATAATAAGCTTGTGCTATTTACTTGAAGCCCGCAGCAGTCCAAGTTTTGCAGTTCCAGTAATCGGGTATTGATCAGACTCACAGGTAAACCTCAAATTTATGGCGGAGATACAGACGTATCTCCACCATAAATTCGAGATATAAATGGTTAAACATTCGTTAGAGTTTTCAGTCGCAGAAGCAATGAACTTAAGATTGTCATTAAACGAATAATTATTATTATTATAGCTAGCCTGTGCTGTCCTCCTGCTTGCCAAAGGCCTCCCTCCATTCATTCCAATCACCTCTGTTACTTGCTTTATCGCTCCAATTCCTAAGGAGGACATCCAGGTCTAAACCAATAATGTAATATTTTATAATAATATATAATATAATATATTCTACAACTTTCACACAACATCGTCTAGTCCTAAGCTAAGCAGAGCTTGTTTTATAGTTACCAGACAACTGATAAACATATTTATATATTTCTAAATACATACATGTTACAAATAAATTACATCCAGACAGAACAAATAGCCCTGCTCGATACACAAACATTTGTGGATGGGAATCGAACCCACGACCTCCAGCACAGTAGTCAGGACTACTAACCTCTTGACCAACATGTTAAAAGACTTAAAGATAACGCTAATTCCTGAAAACCCAGATAATACCCGTCCAAATGATAAAGCGAATCGCTTATCAGTGAAACTCAGTCAAATTTCCCAATTGCCTCTCGCAGGGAAAATCTCTTTTTTATCAAGTTACTATGAGCATGGAAACAAAGCCTCGCATACATAAGAATATTACGCTTCCATAAAGGAGAACCGATCTCGTACCTACATTATGAAATTCCATTCAATTACTGGAACATATTACTGCCGCGTATTATTACCCTACTTTCGAAATCGCTGCGTCGACATTCGTAACGTCGATATTGAGTCTATGAAATCGACATTAACTTGCTACTTTGAGAGCACTAGTTCATTTATAAAAGTTCGGACGTTGCTGTAAAAGAAAATCGTTAAAAAAAAATTTTTCTTAATACATCGCATTTTATGTTTCAGGCTGATAATAAACTGATTGCTCGCCCGCTCACCCGCAATGAAAACTACGAAATTACTTAATGTACTTCATGTTATATCTCTGAGCAACTCTATAAGATACATATCACGTATATTTCAAGAGCTAGTAAGTAATATTTCAAGTTTTGGACTGGAAATTAGAAAGCACATATTCCGTACCTACCTTATCAAATATTCATGATACCGTTTCTATTTCAAAGCGATATACCCACATGGGCTTAATTAAATTTTAATCATTTATCTAATAACTTAAAATAACTTTGTTTTTGTTTCATCATTATTCTGAACAGTACAAAAATAAAAAAATACGTGTGGCACTCGGGGACTGCCGCGGTAAAGCTATTGCATAGCATTCTGTATCAACTTATGCAATTATAATTATTTATTTTTTGCATTTTGTTCATTCATATTCAAAACACTTTATACACAAATTTTACAAGTACAGCCGTTCACTGTTGTAGATAAATACTTATACACCTATATACTTTCTCACAAACAGCTGATTATGTATTCGTCCGATTTCGGAGCAGCTCGTCTCGATTCGGGCGAGTTCCGTAAAGTCGTACAATACGTCTAGAGTTGGATTACGTTAAGTCTGCGCGTGGCTAAGGGGCGTGCTTAATGTTGCCAGTGTAATTAATCTACTTTCCCTCTTATAATAAAAAAAATACAAAGTAAACAAAGCACAAGAAATACGTTTTGAAATCAATAATGGGAAATACGATTAATTTCATTACATATTATTACATTTTAGTTTGTTCTTCAGGTTTTCTAAAATTCTAGATGACGATTAGTTAACGATGTAGCGATTTTAAAGAAATGTAAATTTAATAGTATTTTTAGATAAAGAAACATGTCAAGATTGTTTACATTCTTTTCAGCTAGTATTTAAACAAATCAACTGTATTTGCTTTCATTTGCACAGGTAATTACGTAATTACGGACGTCTACTTCCTGTGAGAAACCTACCTGCCGAATTTTAAGTTGTAGGTGTTATAGTTTCTGAGATATAGTGATTAATCAGTGAGTGGTATTTCGCTATTACATATTAGTAGCTTTTGCCCGCGGCTTCGCTTCCGGTATCAGAAAAATGTGATAAATGAAGACCGTCCCCTTGACCGATTTTGTGCAAACTTCACATGAACCATCTACAAAATAGTCCGAACAAAGCCTAAACATTTGGACGTTTTTAAAGTTGCATTGATCTTTATATATATACATATTGATATAGATCCAAATCTATATAACTACTACTTTAATGAAAGTAAACAAATAGATTGAATTATTGTTTAATTATTATAAAAAATTCATGAGAACTTAGAAAATTAAGTACTTTATTTAATATATAATAGCTTGTTATAATAGTCACTTTTTCAACAAACTCTAATAGCACGTTATAATAATCACTTGTTAAGAATCAAATACATGGTAGCAGTCCATTTTCAACCAACTCTGTTTTTCTGTCAGGAACCACTCGGGTACGAATATTCAGGGAAATTTGTTGTTCTGGTCACCCGAAAAAAATATTTGACAAATGGTCCACCTTTGGAAAATCGTATCGTAGGCCCGATATTTTCTCATTCCTCTTAACAAGCACGTTTGAATTTCAAGATAATATCTTTACTAACACTTTTAACCACTTTCGGTATAATGATGACGATTATTTATTTTAGAAAACGATTAAAAACACAGAACACAACACGTTCTCCTGACACCTGACATAAATGTCAAGATGACGGAAAATGATTAGTTTCCTTTTTCGGCGCGCGCAGACTAAACCCGGCCGCACACCAGGCATACAATTGTTTCTCCACAATTGTAGCGCCACATTTGAAATGCGACACATTTAACGCCCCCATATATTCCTACGTGAGCCCGCACACCGAGGAAACATTTGTAGCGAGCGCACTTTGTGGCGATACGTCATCCGCGCTACAATAATTCAAGATCGAACCGGTTCGTTTTTTGTCTCGCATTTCAAATGTGGCGCTACAATTGTGGAGAAACAATTGTATGCCTGGTGTGCGGCCGGGTTTAAAGAAATTCTACTATATTCGCACGACACACAACGCCGTGTCGAAGACTGCCGAACTGACACGACGTTAGACGATGCACGGCCTTCAAGCCACACCTCCGTGCCCGTCGGAGTGGGGAGCGTGAGGTTTTTTCGTTACGGAATTTCTGGATTTAGTCCCCGCGCTCAAGGCCTGCGATAAAAGCTATGCATAGCTTAACATAATTTAATTTTCATTTAGGTTTGAAACAGCGTTTATAATTAATTTATAAACATAGTTTTATTCACATAGTTTCAAATTTTATCACATAATATTTAAAATATTTCATTATATATCTTGTTTTAGTACGTATACTTTAACTTTTAGTTTTGTTTTTCTATATCATTATATCAGTACCAACTATTTTATTGAAATTAAGTATAAAACAACTGCGCAAACTATAACTCAATTCACACATCACATACGCCAACGACCCATAATTTCATCCAAACAAAAACAAGCCATTTTAATCCATTACCCTCTCCAACTTCACCCGACAACACGACCAATTAACACCTTTATAATTAACACACCCGAAACGGAGGACTGATGGTGAAACGGAGGCCGGGAGTAGAGAAATGGAGGCCCGTTGTAGAATAAGCCTCTAACAGAGTATACGGAGGTAACGAGTGTGGGCCTTTGATCTTTCGTCGGCATCCGTCTCCTTTGCCTTCTTTGAGAACTGATTGAGCGTACCGCTCTGTGTGCATACGAAAACGTCTGGCGGCTACTTGCCGGAGATTTACAACGTTTCTTTACAAAAACCGTTTACATTTTGGAGGCTTTACTTCTGAAACTCAATGAACCGTGATTCGAAGATTTGTGGAAATGTTTAGGTATTGATGTCTTATTTTGTTAATTGGTTCCTTTTGTGCTGTTTAATTGTATGGGTTTATGTACAATTTGTGCGAATTATAGGTACTTTTGATTTAATAGAGAGATAAGTTTATGGTTCGGAGTTTTGAGTATCAGCTTTTCTGTTAAATATTATTTTGTTTATGAAAAACCTAAGAGTGGCTATTTTTAAACAGGTAATTAAATTTAAGTCCCTATAATCGAATCATTCGTATTAGTTTATTTTTAGTTTCATTTAGGCCAAGAGTGAATAGATTGCTGTTAGGCAAGCGAGGTCTATCATCGGCCACATTATCGCTTACCATCAGGTGGGATGGTGTCGAAAACAAGCATATAATATAAATAAAAAAAAAAACTTTAGTGTTCTAAAGGAAGTTACCAGAATTTAAAACCATTGAGAAAATGTATTACTCAGTTGTATTGTAGGCAGAGACCGAAAGGTTAACTCGTGTAAAGGGTTTAACCGGGTTCATTTTTAGGACTAGGTTAATCAGCTTATAAGAATCAGTATCGACGTAAGGTGCATGTTAGTAAAGAAAACATCTGCAAGACAATGACAGAGATAACTACCACGCGGTCTTTGATCGTGTTCCGTACAGGATGACCAATACATATTTTCTGTATGGACTTTAAAAGAGACTTTGACCCCTGAGTTTCTATCGGTGTTTCTTCTCAGCGTAGTCAGCTAGGAAACACCGAACTCATCTAGCAAAAGATAAAAATGTTTTTTTAAACCCACTTGCAAAATAAAGATCAATTATAAGGATGCATTGAACGTTGAGCCCTATTAATGTTACATAATACTGTTTTTAATATTGAAAAATGTTCGACGCTAATGATAATAAAAATATTATTTCAATGCTAGCGCATTTCACCGACAGTATTGGTTTAATAATGAATATGTTTTTTTACTATTTAATTTGTTTACTAAAAAAATGCTTTAAAGGTAGAATGCAATGCAATTTACGCTCGAAGAATCTAAACCAGCTGAACATAAACAAAGCTAAGGTAATTGCAGTTGATTCTTAAAACACAACAACCGAGGCATAAAAAAGAAAAGCGTTAATTGAGGTTCTTAGTTAAGGCTTACTTATGTGCTTCCTTTTGGAAGTGGAAACTCTTCTAACAGCTTTTGCTTCATTATGAAAAGGGTGAAGTAGAGGGGTTTAGTGCAGCCATATAATGTACCTAAAGCAGGCTTTTTTACGAGTGAAAAAATACTACCTTTGAAAGGCACCTGAATTTTTGGGGGTAAGGACTGGAAGATTGGTGTTTTGGCCTCACTAATACTACCATGATGATTATAGTTAACACATAGTACCATTACCTTTCAAAAGATCACTCCGAGAATACCTCTATTAGTCACACACAACAACACCGACTCGACTATTAGTCAACACACGACAACGACTGTTAGTCATACATCTCCCAGAAAAAACTGGAAAAGGGTTTACTTGAGCCTCGCTGTTAACCGTAGGGACCTGCAGAAGGGTCCAAGCCAACTACGGCCAAAAATTCATGTCTGAAAGGAAGGTAGAGCCTTTCTTAGGTAGGTTGTTTAGTTAGTAAGATTCTGACATTTTTTCCGCTCCGCCCAAGGGCGGGATTCGTCATTGTATCATTTTTGCCTATCATAAAGCCTCGCTGTTATCGATGGCGCGTGACCACTGTGCAATCGTCTTCCCTGGTTTAGACTAGGGGAACTATCAAAAGAATAGGTGTGGCCCTTGAATATAAAGAGTGACCAAAGAAACGCGGATGGGTTATAGTAAAACTTTAACAAGCTCTTCGTTCGCTTTAGCTTTTAGTCAGAGAAGTCATTTTGTAATTTCTCTAATAAAAAAGTCTAATATATAAGTAATAGCGCCTTCAAATTAGCTCGCAAAGCGTCGTGCGACAGCAGTGCGTTAGGAACGCGGAAGTAGAACGTTTTTGACTTTGCGGCTAATTTGAAAGCTAAGCGCTTTCAAATTAGCCGCAAAGTGCTTCAAATAAAAAATATAATTCGGATTTTTAACTGCTAATCGATAAAGATAATATTTTTTATCTGGTACCAAACATAAATAGGATAGGAAAATATTGTAAAAAAGTTTAAGAATTTAAACACTCCATCAAAAACTAAATTAAAACTTTCAACGTCATTTAGACTAATTTATGTCAACAATGCTTCGCTTCTAATATAACAATGTTGCCAAATGTGACTTTGCCAAAATAACTAAAATCTGGGCCGTGGTAGCCCTGAACGTCCGCAATGACGAACTAATTTATATAAACGCGTCGCAAAACAATGCCAAAAACAGTCCCAATTTCTATCTGTAGTAGTGATATACACGATATACACATATTATGGAGGGTACGTTAGCGACTCTTCACACAGACTGGCGACAAAAACTAGAATATTACTCTATTTCAGTCGAGCCAGACGCCATTTCATTATCCTGCTGATAATATACAACATGTTACTGGAATAATGCTCACCCGAATACAATTTAACTAGAAAATTAAATTAAAATCATTTTATTTATTTATTATTAACTACAACGGTCTAGCAGAGGATAAGAAGGATAAGAAGAATACTTTTTTCATTACTCATACTCTGAAAGTAGGTGTAAACTTGCCTGCGGAGCGGGTTGAAAATAGCACTTTTCATCATCGACTCACTTTCTCCCCTAGGATAACAATGTTCTATCCCTTTTGTACTTCCGATCCTACAATTAAATTGACGCTCGATATTCAAATAGTCGAAGCCTGTGATTGTTGACAGGTGACAGTGTCAAACTTTTCTGACTAAAAACCCACCTCTCTCTATTCCTTCATTCGCCTTTTACGTTCTGGAGTCACGGTTGCTCTTTCAAACTTTCCTGGAAAGCCGGTAAGCTACGTCAATATTGTTATATTTGAGACAACCTAGACGAAGCTACATAGTATGCTTCAAAAGAACTTACTATATTGCATTCTTACTAAATTGAGTTAGTTAAATTTTAGCCGTTTTTGTTCTGATAAACTTAGAAGGAAAAAGCTGCTTTAAGGGTTCGGCATGTTTGTGATATATGGTTTACATTATTTTTAACAATTAAATTCTTCTTTGAAAAATTGGGGTAAATTTTTCGGATGAATTTAACTAATATTTCCATATAAATATTCTCCATAAATTTATTCAATGTTTCTGTTACCAAATGGAAAATAAAATGGTTTTAAATCAGTTTTTATTTTTTGGAGATTTCATTTAGAACATTCAGGAGATACTCGTAGGTACTATTTTCTACTAGCACTTTCGCCTACGTGAAAAAAGTCAAACAGGACACGTAAGTATCCTTTATCTTATTCTAGAACATGGTCTACTCATGTGCCAAATTTGGCCCGAATCCGTTGAATAATGAGTTTAAAATGCTTTCACAATACACATTTTGTTTTTGCATGTGTATGTGCATTTTGCCGCAGACCCTTTTCCACCTTAAATCCTGCATCACGTGCCCTATTACCTGTTCACGTAGGGACCTAATGACAGCGTCAGTGGACAGCATAGCCATAGCTGAATACTAAGGCAGGAAATACTAAATATATATATAAATATATAATAAAATACAGGCCGGTCCTTCTTGCCTTAGTTCCAGGGCCTCAGTGTTCCGCTTTCGCATCGACCCTTGGCTCCAGAAGGCTTCGACCCTGCTGGGCTCCTATAGTTACTGACAACTCCTTGAGTAACGCGGGGACAATACGCGCCGTCGACTTCTTACAAATAACTAAATTAAAGGAATACACACAAATTTTGACCTCCATAATATGAATCAGAATAAAAATCACATTTACTGTCCAAAAGCTCGGCGGTACACCAATATTTCGATATTAATTAATCATTTTTGTTGCTTTAAATGTTCAGTGAATATTCACTGATTCCGAAAACACTATATGACGAAGTACTATAGTAACAATTGCTCTTTTTATAGAGATAATTTATTGACGGTACGTATCAATTAATGTTACTGAAGTCAAACAATTTAAAACGCTATGACCCTGAAACGGGGACAAGGGTCATTTGGATAAATAAATTGGGTTTTAATTTTAGTGAAATAAAGTGAGTAGGGAATAAAGCTTAACGTGGCACATTTGGTACAAAATTAAACTGACCGATACAATGTATGTAACGTATAAAATATAAAGGTACATTAACCAGTATATGTTTCAGATTCGGATATGCCTATTTATTTCTATGTATTTACTTCCTACAATTTATACCTATATACCGGTACCGGCGGTACCGTAAGTGCAGGCTTGCGGACGGCTAGTAATGAGTAGCACGAAGTCCGGTTGTCCGGTAACCATCCAGACCGAGCCCAAGTCGTCGGCGGCACGTAGTATTCCACACGCGCTTCAAGAAGTTATTTTATTTTTAGTCAGTTAAAGTCTGACACGCCTTCCTGCTATGTCCAAGGGCAAATACCGTTTGATGAAATTCGTCTAAAAAAGGTGGCAATGGGTCCATACCCAGTCCTTCGACAGCCCCATGGCTGTAAGGTTCTGGAATGGTGGCCATGGACATGCACTGCTGACTTCATAAGGGGCATGGGAATGCGATTTATGCAAGATATACAGAACCGATCCTGGTGGTTACACTTGGGGGAGGGAGGCTATGCTCAACATCTTGGTGGATCTTAATAATGATGCTGATGATGATTTTTCAACAGGGTACAATTCTAATCTCCAATTTTCTTTCTTCTTCTTTCTTAAACTTTTTGATGGAAATGAGATGGAAACTCCCAAAAACACCTTACCTGACTCAGGAAAAAAACCCGATGAATCAAAACCTTATAAACTGATGGTACTTTCACCTAAAACCTATTAAGTATCAACCCTAAACCCTAGAGAAACACTATTGAACTGTCCCCTAAAGAACCTCACTAGTGGAAATTTTAAAAAAGAAATCAGGATTCACTTTGAACACTGGCTTTTCAATTGCGATTCACGGCCTAGGTGCTAGCGTGCTAGTGCGAGTTTAATCCTGACGCTACGGAAAAACCTTTTGCGTCGAACTGTGGACTCGTGAAACGAGATTAGGCCTAGAGGGTGAGTATTTTTGTAGCGGAAATATATTTACGAGTAAAAATAGATTGATATTTATCATTCCTATTTACTTTTACGTCGAGGGCTTATAATACACTGAAATTGCTTAAACTTCCTTTTTTCTTTTAGTCGATAATTATAAACTAATGCTTTATTTTGAACAAAAGTGGATCTCATTCTTTAAAGGAAGTTATCGAAGTACTTTTAAAGTAAGAGAAGAGAGACTCCTTCTTATTTACAGATATTTTTTCTTTTTTAATTACTAAAAGTAAGAATTAAGTTAGGCCTAGTCGTCGACGGCGCGCACTGTTTCCGCGTGCTTCAATGAGTTGTCAGCAAATGTACAGGCCCCACTGTAGGGTTGAAGCATACTGGGGCCCCAGTCCGGTTTCTGAAAGGAAGATCCGACCCCGGTATGAGGGCTATGAAGGAATGGGGTGGTTCGTTTAGCCAGTAAGAGTCTGACACTGTTTCCTGTTCCGCCCCAGATGATTTTTTCCTCCATAAAATAAAAGTCTAGTTGCCATACAAAATGTATATTTTATTAAATATACAAATAATTGGCTCTTTGCGTTCTAGGACCGAAAGGAAACCCCATACCGCAGCCTCAAAAGCTTGGTACAAAACAAAAGAAACGAGTTTCATAAAACGCACTTCACTTTCTCCGTGTGAAAAGTACCTAACATGGCGTTAACGACACTTATGAAACCCAAACAAGGGGACAGAATATACGACAGTATAGGACTATGTAGATAGAAGTAAATAAGATAATTAGTTTGCTTGTGTCCGGTGAGCCTTTGTATTCCGTTCTGTACCTAATTGTCGCTTCCCAGTAATGTGACGACATACTTTGCTAAATAAATAGTTTGATATGGTGTTAACTAGCTTTAGACACTGGATAGTGTTGTCGATGGCTCTTGTGCCAGTGACAACAGTATCCTGTGCTTATAGTATCCTGTTTCTACAGAATCCTATGTCTATAGTATCCTATGTCAGTGGTTAGATAGTCTGAAGATGACAGTCTGTCTGTTTGTTGTCTGAGTTCTAAGAAGCTCTTTCTTGTCTGTAACCGTACATAAAATAGATATTTGACTAAGATATTGTATTAATATTATATATTATAATTATCTTATATAGTATTAATCTACACTAATATAATAAAGAGGTAAAGTTTGTTTTTTTGTTTGTAGGGGGTAATCTTTGGAACTACTGGTCCGATTGGAAAAATTTTAGCAACAATAGAAAGGTGCTTTATTCCTGAGTGACATAGGCTATATTTTATGTACGCGGGCGAAGCTGGGGGCAAAAGCTAGTAAGTTATATAAGTTAACTAAAAAAAGAATATACGGCTGTATATGCCGCAAAAAACGCATATTTCTACAATCTCAAGGGGTTTAAAATTAATAGGCTAGATCCTTCCCGTTGACCTAAAATTCTAAAATTTAGCATGAAGCAATATCTCATAGCGTAACGTTAGGGAAAAATCTGAAATCTGTAAATTTTTAGGTACAGCAATAAAACAAACAAACATAAAATTGTGATTCGAAAAAAATTTCGTAACTCAACGAGGGAATTGAACTGATTTCATAGATATTAGGTTTGTACAAAACGCACTTTCCTGTTTTTTTTTTATTTGAAAACGATAGCAGAAGCATATGAACATAACTTATCCCCAGATATAATCGCAGTCAAGCACTAGTTTAAATCAATATAAAATCCCAAGCTATGTCAATTCAATCAGAACACTGGCGTGTAAATTACATAATACTAGCTTTTGCCCGCGGCTTCGCCCGCGTGGTATTGAGGTTGGAGTTGGGGTTTCCGGGATAAAAAGTAGCCTATGTCCTGTATCCTATGGCTGTGCCAAATTTCATTCAGATTCGTCCAGCCGTTTTGGCGTGATTGAGTAACAAACATCCAAACATCCAAACATCGTAACTTTCGCATTTATAATATTAGTAAGATAAATTATCAGGACAAAAATGACGTCCCGTCTTGAAGGCACTAACTTCACGGAGCAATTAGCAATTTCTACAGAATCTACATAGTTGTAAATACAGAGAAATATTTGTGTGAGAGGAAGCAAGCAAATGTAATTAGTCGATGCTGGAGCATCGCAGGTACAAAGCACAGATAAGTTAAAGAAGTTCAACTCTATGCAGTGTACCCAAATTGCGAAAGTGAAAGGCGGCGCGATGGGCAACGCGTTGGGTGATCGTCGTACATTGCAGCAGTGGGCTGCATCATCGCACGCACACACACAAACATATGGCAATGTACGACAAACGCCTAACGCGCCGCGCAACACGCCGCTTCTCCGAACAAGCAAAAACGTTGTGGAAGATTTACGCACACATACACCCTATCCACCCTATTCATGTTATTTCCTCCACATGACTTAACAGCAGCTAAGTCTTAAAATGAATGTTATAAAGTAGCTTATAACATTCATTTTAAGACTTAGCTGCTGTAACGTAACATGATTAGGTCAAAATCCTAGTTTAGTGCTATACTTATCCCGACTTTAATAATCATTATTAGCAAATAACGTTCTTATACAGTAATAAAAACAAAATTATTTACTGGCAATTTTGATAATTTTTATAATAAATGTGTGTGTTTGTGTATAAGTGAATCTGACCTGATTTTAAAACGCAACGTTCTGTTTGGGATATTTACTTGACCAGATGACAACACCAGTCTGACCAGAGGATCCATTCTTTTCAACAGATCTTTGCAGGACTTTACACTCAGTTCCACATTACTCTAAAACTGTTGCTTATCAGCATGTATTTATTTTTCGTCGCGGTAACAGCGAGCGCCGTCGACGGTGTAGGCTAGGCACGGACTTCAGACAGAAATCAGGATTGGAATCCTGACAGCAGCTGGGGCTTGAGGGTCGTTGCCTCACGAGTGCGGCTCCTCCACTGCTAGCATTATTGCTTCGCACCGACTGCCACTCCTCCTCGTTCCGGACCATGACCTTTACTAAAGACCGACGCGAGAAATCATGGCCTCATTGTATGAAGCTGGCCTTCTGTCGATACTATACAATTTGTCTTCCAGCTTCTCTCTATAGTTTGCATTCTCTAATTGTCGCCTCTGCTCTGTACCGGTTGAGATAGCAGGTAATGCCGTTTGTCAATTGGTTTTGTACAGTTTTATTGCTCCGATTATATCTATACGGGTGCACGAGAACACAAGGACAAAATTGGATTCCGGTTCTGCAGATTTCTAATCAAGGTACCCGAAAATAGTGGGTTTTATTTCCGGTTTTAATGTGGTTATAGGTATCGATAATAGAGTTAGCAGTGTTTTTACCCGATTGTCTGGTAGGGTTATGGTTTTAATGTAGGTAATAATTGCTTTTACATATCGAATGCTTTTATGACTTTTTTATTTTGAGTATTTTTTCCGATATTCAAAACGAGCTGATTTTTGCTCCTGAAATAATTAACAATTATATATTAAAATATTACAGTCTGTTTATAAAGTATGAAAACAAAAATATCGGCGGGAATAAAATTATTTCCAATTAATTTTCATTCAATAAAACCTAAGAAAAAAATCAATCAAGAATAATTTTATTCTACTACTATAAACTACACTCCTCTGCTCTCTCGCTCTCTCTCTCTCTCTCTGCTCTACTGAGAACTGTAAGTTATTAATTGGATCTGTGTCATGTCGGTAGTCAAATAATATCATCGCGTCTATTTTTTTTTCATCAAAAATAGCTTCACATTTAAAACTGAACTACAAAAAACCTTCGTTGTTGACGCTTGTTTTATTATTATTTTATTTTATAAAACATTGGCATATAAAAAACAGTTAGGAAATAAATGTATTTTGCTACGTGAAATTTATCGTAAATTTAAACGTGATTTTTAATTCAATCCCGTTTTTGATACCCTTGAAAACGTTCGTAAAGTGCCGCAAACTTCCGTTTAAAAGAGAGAATTTTCCGACCAACCAGACTATTGGTATGTCTGATACGGGCAACTACCCGATAGTTTTGGGTACTTACCCTGTTAACAACATTGCGGATGATTTTTTTGATGTCCAGTGTCTATATATGTATTTACCTAACTTTTTTCAGGTAGATAAAAATCATCCTATGGCAACTATATGGATGGAGCAGGAGATTTTTTTTTTATGGTAGCGGAGCGGGAAACAGTGTCAGACTCTTACTGACTAAAGAACCTACCCCGTACCTTCCTTGCCTTATTCCCAGAGCCCCGGTGTAACGCTTTCGCACTAACCCTCAGCTCCGGCAGGCTTCGACCCTGTAGAAGATAGTGTCAAACACGTACTGAGTAACCAAACCAACCCCTTCCTTCGTTGCCTTTCATACCGGGGCATAAACTTCCTTTCAGACTCGAATCCTTGGCCCCATTATGGATTCGACCTTTCTGCAGGGTCCCAATAATTTGCTGATAAGTCATTGAAGCGCGCCGTCGACAACTTGGGCTTAGTCTAGACGACTTTACCAAACGATTGGATGGCGAGTTACACATTGCTCGCCGTCCAGAAGCCCGTACCTCCCGTGACTGGAAATCGGGACCGGAATCCCAGCGGCGTCACTATTTATGTGTAGTTAAGTTTCATACATTGATTGTCACTTACTGTCACACATGACAGAGGTCGACCGCCATCGAGGTTGACCACGGCGAAAGTGGTGTGACGATCTGATCATGTTCGCGAGGCAAACGTCTCGGAGGTCGCCCTAGACAGAGAGATTTGGAAAAAAAAGGAGAGGTCTATGACCAGCAGAGGGACATATAATAAGCTATTTAAAAAAAAAGTTTAATTATGAAACGTTTGAACATATCACTACAAATTTATCTACACCCATCGCTATTGAAGTTTTTATTAATAAATTAATCTGCAACAACGTTCTATCATCTTCAACCAATATATTCTAAGTAAGACCAGCTTGAGTGACACTGGAACAGAGAGGAAGACACACGGACATCGAGGAGTATTCAACAGTGTTCTAATAACGTCGTGCTTCTAGCAATCCAACCATTCATTACGGGATAGGATGTTGCCAGAGAAAAGATATATACAGAAAACCAACTATGAGCAACTAGAGAAAATACACATACACTTATAAGTCGTAGAGACCCTATAGGAGGGTCGAACCCAACTAGGGCCAATGGTTTTATTCTGAAAGGAGTGCTCTGGCCCTAGTATGTATGGCAACATAGAAACGAGATGGGTTATTCTATTATTTGTTAATGGCAAATAGAGCCGATGTCGTCTATTCTGCCAATGTCTAAAGTAAAACGAGATGAGTTGTTTAGTCAATAAGAGGCTGCGGTCAAGGGAGAGAGATTTGTCATTGGATGATTTTTAACTACCAAAAAAAAATACACTATGAGCAACGAGAGCACACACGCATTGACAACATTTAATTGACAGCGAGTGCTTAAATTTAGCAGTATGCTTGCATATATATGCAAGCTTACTCCTAAACCTTTGTTGCGCGTTCCCCTCAGTTTTTTATTGCTGTTACAAATCTTTGAAATTTTCGTTTTTTTTTTTTCTATAATATACCTTTAAACATTCCTTGTGAATTACTCTGTTTATCGGTTAGGCCGTACGAGAATCCATTCTCTTGTTTCTGAACTCACAACAAACTAGCAGATCGGAGATTTCGTTCCAAACCAGGAGGGTCAATTTTTTTTATATGGTAATCTTTAATGACTTCTACTGCTATAGGACGGAGTGAAAGGGCGTGTCAAACTTTTACTGATTAAAACCTCATATACAGGGTGTCATTGACATGTTAACGCAAACGAAAACCATAAATCCAGTACATGATTCTAGACCCCCCAGTGGTGGAATTTTTTGTCGGTCTTTTCTTATTTTTTTTTAATAAATTTTTTACGTTTTTTAAATTAAACTGTATAAAAACGTCATTTTAACATTTTTTGCGAAAAAAATGAGTGAATTACATTTTAAATTAATAATGTCGTCGGGTTTGACAAGAATAACGACTTTATTTGCCTTGGTGATTTTTTTATTAATTTTTTTTTGAAAAAAAAAATTTTTTTTTTCTTTTTTTTCAAAAATATCATTGGGGTTGGTTAGAATAACGATTTTATACAGGTAAAAAATAAAAAAACAAAACTTTTTTTTCAAAATTTTGAAACAAAACCGACGAAAAATTCCACCACTAGGGTGTCCAGAATCATGTACTGGATCAATGGTATTCGTTTGCGTTAACATGTCAATGACACCTTGTATATCCCTTCTTCGCTTTGCATTTTAAGGCTCCGGGGAACTACCTCAGTAAACTCAGAGATACCCTTACTTGATACTGAAGATGGCAATATCAACTATGTACTTACTTTGTCCAATAGCGCCATGGATGTGGGATACGACGGAGTTTTTTTTCCGCTATGGACATTATGGGAGTGATTTTGTGCTTAGGTACATACGCCCGTTTTTGATCGATACAAGAACTCGACCTTCTGTATCTATTTTTTATTTGGCAATATGGACCCTATAGACACGAACGTATGCGATCTACGTCCATCTATTTACAGTGTGGGCCTTTACATGCCAATACAAAGCCCTTCCCTACCTATACAGTTTCTAGAATAATAATACGAATGTGGTGTTAGTCTATACTGTGAAATTGCTTTCAGGATAATATGGTTCGATGGAATCGATGAAAAGGAACAAGTGGAAAACGCTAGGGTTATTATTCTGAGAATGAAATTATAAATAAAAATATCATCATGTTTGGCCCATGTCCCATTTTATTTGGTCTCGGCGCAAGATGTTTTTTCCTTCATTCTGTCCTGTCACTCGTCACGCTATCACTAACTGCCTTTTCTTTCATGTATAAAAATATCTAACTTACCTAAGAAGCCAGCTGTACTCTTAAATAAACGTACCCCCCTTTCACATAGTAACCTGAGGGTAAGCACAAACTCTAGGATACCACCTAATAATTACCTAATCCTTTATCATCATCATTTCAGCCAAAAGACGTCCACTGTTATAGACCTCCCCCAAGTGTCACCATATCGAATGCGGGTCCTGTGCGTCTTGCGTCCATCGGATTTCCGCACCATTTATCAGGTTCTTCCAATGCTTTATCTTACGACACGTGGTCACCATTCCAGAACCTTTCGGTCCCAACGTCTATTCCTTCAGCGAGTATTGTGTATGTATATATGTATGTGTACGTGTTAAGTTTGACGATTCTTCATGATATATCGGTATCCTAATTCTTATTATAATATAATAAGGCTTAGATTATACTTATATAATACTTACTTATCCTTATCGACTTATCTGCACTAGGTACGCGTGGTGGATTACGATCCATATCCTCAGCTAGAGAGAAAGCCGATGTCACAGCAGTGAGAACATTAAAAAGACTGATGATGATCACGAATCCATATTTAATGAATACTCCTTTAACATCGTTATTATACATGTAGAAACAATAAACGCACACCGGCTGTGAATCAAAAATTTAGCAACAAATATCGAAAATACTCGTATACATTTCAAAATCCTGCGTTCAAACCAAAGGCTGGCTCCCGCTTCCCTGCACCTGGCATGTAATTTCCCACAGCGCATGTTGGGTGACGAGCAGGCATCTGCTAGTTACACAAATCATTGTGGCTTGAACTCTGAACGACAGCCTGCAATCTGTTTCGGCTTTTGTCCGTCTGATTTAAAGCAAGTACATACGTGTTTAAAGCAGGTAAAAATCATCCAATGACGAATCCCGCTCTTAGGCGGAGCGGGAATCAGTGTCAGAATCTTACTGACTAAACCACCTACCCCGTTCCTCCTTTGTCTTATTCCCAGGGCCCTGGTATAATGCTTTCGCACCAACTCTTGGCTCCAGGAGGCTTCGACCCTGAAGGGCCGCGGCTATACCGCGTACATCGAGAGACTGGACCAGTTTGCCAGCTGCAGTCTTCCCGTTAATAAACTAGCTCACCTCACCATCAACGATTACATCACTGCTTACCATCAGGTGGGATCGCAGTCAAGCACTAGTTTATAGTAATAAAAAAAAAAACAGAAGTAACATTGTTTATGTTATGTTTGAGATTATAGACATACAAACACAAAGTTATAGATTTGTACTTCGCAAAGCCGTGAAAAATCAACCTTCTAAGTTAAAGATACGACCGTTTAAGCCGCAAAAAAAAAATATATTTAGACACTCTCAAGGGAATTAAATTCATAAGGTACTTTCCGTTGACCTTTCCCGTTTCTTGAAAACAAGGTCTTATAGCTTAAATATAAATCTAAACAGTAATATTGTTGTTAGACCGATTCGGAAAACTTCGAAATTCCATTCGGGAATAACAGTATTTACATAGGTAAGTTTGTACGAAACTCAATACGCGAGTCCGACTAGCAGTTCCCCAGCTTTTTTGCGCTGAAAGCAACATATTTTTCCGATAAAATTAACAGCAATAAAATGGACTCTTTAGGTGGGTCTTCCTCACTCGCCTATCGTCAACGTCGCGCATGGTTTAAAAGCTTGTTGCTTCATTAAACGCAATTCAGAGTGATGTTTGATGCAAAAGTAATTCGAAAAACGAGAAATAACACCTGAAAACTGTTAGCATGTTTTACAAAATTTGTTCCAGGAAATACGTGTTGTTTATTAAACCAATTCACACTAGGCCCGCGTGGTGGATACCCATACCCTCTCCTAGAGAGGAGGCGTGTGTCCCAGCAGTGGGAACATTAATAAGGCTGATGGTGATGATGATTAAACCCTTAAAGATTTTTGAAAAAAAATTACAGCCCGTTCTCTCTTTGAAACGTTCCCGCAGCACATTAACTAAAAAAGCCGTTCCTTAAGTTATGTTTTGTTCTGAAAATACAATAATCCTAAAACTAACGGCATCATTAAGCGTTTTAATAGTGTACTATGTTTACTTAACCCTGTTTACAACCACTAACATTACCTAAGCGCTCGTGTTTTAACCGAAGCACCTACTAGTCTGCAATTAAATCCATCATTTCGGGTTGAGTGGCATGTGTAAGTGCGGTGTGGTGCATCGTTCATTCCGAATTCCTGGTGCTCCGTCGACCGGGTCCCATTCATAAAGTGGATCACAAGAGCACTACTATTGTTCCGATGTCAGTTATTGATCGATAAATTTTATTAGCTTTTCGTTTATTGCTTCGTTGCAGATATTAGAAATGGTCTTCGTTATTTTGGTGTACGTGAAATGATGTTATCAGGTAGCCATTTGAAACTAGAAATTAGTTTCTGCTATTTGATGGAATAGAATAAACTTTTTTTACATCAAAAGTAACAGAACTTATACATAAACTATATTATAATATTTACAAATGATTTAAATATATACTTACGTATATAACTATATAATCCTTAATTTCGTTATCTTCTACGTACGATTTATACACGAAAAAATAAATTAAATCATTATAATTATGCATGTATTAACACAAACATTATGTATTAAGATAAAATAAGCAGTGTAAGCTCATAGTTAAAGCTAAAGTTGTAACTTATCCACTAAGGGATTTGTAATAAATCAAAAATTATACTAACAGACAATGACATATTAACAGTCACTGCAAAGTTGAAGCTCCTCATAGAGCACATGGGTTTAAATGATCAATGACAATGATGTTCCTACCACGCATTTTCTTTTGCATCTTACTATTTTTTCTAACGCTTACGATTTTTCCCTGCTTCTGTTGAATTCTTAAGGAATACATCCAATTTATACCGCCATATCCTGCGTGGACCTCTCGCGCCGATCTTTTCATGGACTCGCAATTTATCAGGTATGCAACAGACATATTCTACTTAATAGTCCTACATACGAGTATTTAAATTAGGTAAAATTTGAGTCACAACAACGATTTATGTTTGAGAGTGCAATGCAGTGTTTCAAATGTGACCCCTTATTTGTGCCTTGGTAGAAGCCATGGTCCGGAGCGAGGAGCTGTGGAAGCGGGCGCCTCCTTCTGCGAAGGATTTCCGGCCACCGTAGGCACGGACTTGCGAACGGCGAGCAATGGGTAGCTCGCCGTCCGGTGGTTGGGTAATAGTCCGGACCAAGACCAAGTCGTCAATGGCGAACTCTGTATCCGCGCACCATAAGGAGATGTCAGCAAAACCGTAGGGACTCTGCAAAGAGGTCGAAGCCTACTGGGGCCCAGGGTCTCTTTCTGAAAGGAAGACTTGGCCCTAGTGCGAAAAACAAAAAAAGAAATGGGGTGAGGTGTTTAGTCAGTAAGAGTCTGACACTGTTTCCCGCTCTCAAGAGCGAGATTTGTCATTGGATGATTTTTGCTTATTACCTACTAGCTTTTGCCCGCAGCTTCGCCCGCGTACATAAAATATAGACTATGTCACTCAGGAGTAAAGCAGCTTTCTATTGTTGCTTAAATTTTTCCAATCGGACCAGTAGTTCCAGAGATTACCCCATACAAACAAAAAAACAAACTTTACCTCTTTATTATATTAGTGTAGATAAAAAAAAAACGTTATTCGTACACATAGCAAAAAATAACCAACAAAAAACATGAAAATACTGTTACCACCTGTCTTGTCAATAAAACCGTCGTTCTACAGATTGATAACTAATACTAAAAGCCAATGCTTTAAGTAACCTAGGAACAGACACACAAAATGTTAAGTGAGCAACTCATTTAACGTAAGAAGCGTGGCTCCATTGCTAACTCAACAAAGTAAGCTACGTAGGTACGTCAGACAAATAAAACTAGTTCGCACAATGTTCCAGAATGATGCATGCTTCTAAAACTTCTGGTCGGGAAAACTAATTTAAAGTTTGAAGGGCCACGTTATTTATTTGCATGCGAGTCAGTGTCCCACCAGCTAATTTTTTATGGAGATTTTTTTTCCATTGTTAGGTACCACCAGTACAATCGCACGCTTTAGAAGTATGCAGCACAGAGTCGAAAGTCCCGAAAAATTCAAGAGATGATATCAGGCGGTTGAAGGTATATGTTCAAGTCGCGTGGAAAATTCTGCTTTCATCTGTGATTAAGAAGAAGTCTGTGTTTACTGATAACTACAACCCAAGAATCTTACCCAGAAGTCTATAGTGAATAGGTTACATCTAGTGTACTGTACGGCCGTCGGACCTTGGCGAGTCTGAATTTAGGCACTGAGATTTTTAGCTCTTGAAAACACGTACAAAAATAAAGACAAAAAAAAGCCAACTACAGTTTTTAACAGCAATTACAACTGCAAATTCCATATATTTGTTCAAAGCATTTGTTTTCTACGAGTTTTCAAACGCTAAAATTCGCTGATCCTAACTTCAGACTCGCCAAGATCCTACGGCCGTACTGTAAGCGCGCTCCATCATCCACCGTATCGTCACTTTCCGTATCAGGTGAAATAGCGGGTAAATTTATCATAAGGCAAGTTAGGTAAAAAAATATTTGTTTTTATAGAGTGGCCCAGCTTTACACGGGTGCAATGGTAAATATTTTTTTTTAATTTTTGTGTATATATGTATTAATTTATTTTAAATCACAAGTCCAGTTTAAATTAAAGATCGGCAGTAACAGATGACACACATTAACTTTGACTCATAGTGCCACTACCAACCACGTACACCACATAGACCATCGCCTAAGCACAAAACACGAGAAATCTACGACTAAACACGACAACTTGCAAGTCTTGGTTTCTAAACTAAGTACCAAGTACTAAGTGGAGTAGTATGAGCCGAAGGAACCATAAGACAAACGAAACTCTAGTAATTAGTGCAAGCTATCTGTCATGGCGTAACACGATGCACGTTTATCTTCGCCGCTCAGCTCTCTATAGACATTATGAACTAGGCACAACTAACGACATCTGGCGAACTATATATTCGATGAGATGGCGCTATGTAGGTAAAAGAAAGAAAGAAAGAAAAAACATTTATTTTGCCACGTACAGGACAAATAAAAAATAACCACTTAATCTATATGTAACTTATACTTAAACTTAGGTACAACAAATCAGGACTAAAATTAAAATGGGAAAAAAAAAAAAAAAAATCAACTTTGCCCTGTGCGAGGCCAAAAAGGCTCCTACCTCAGCATATGCTGCGATATTTAACTAGAATGCAAAATAACGCAGCGCTGGTTTTCTGATAGGGCCTGGTGATGCCACGGACACCAACGGTACACATAAGTAAAAAATAAAAAATAAATAAAACAAAAATATACTAAGTAAATATATAAAGTTCCAATACCACTCATACGCCCGATGCTCCATTTGCGTTTATTTCTAATAAACGAATGGAACGCACGGGCGCAGCGGTAATAGGTATGCAGAACATTGTGTGGTTGGAGGAAATGATGTTGGGATCCGATTGATTGTAATACTATTTTAGCAACAGAGCTATTATGAAAGACGAAAGGATTGTGTGGGTGTGTGTTTGCTACTTCTTCACACTCAAACAGAATTTGATAAAACTTTACGCATGGGTTTTTTTTGTCGCCCCATGGCCCCAGTAGCTTTTGATTGGGCTCCTACGGTTTGCTGATAAATCGTTGAGATGCGCGTGAAAAGATACTCGCCGTTGACAACTTGGGCCTGGTTCTCACGGTTACAGAACGGTTGGACGGCGAGCTACCCATTGCTCGCCATCCGCAAGCTTGCACTTGCGGGGTTGGGGCGTGACGGCCTTTGCCTCATGCGTGCGGCCTCCTCCTTTGCTAGCACTGCCACTTTGGAGAAGGAGACGACTGCCTGCCAATCCTTTAGTACACGGGTAGATTATGTCCTGGAATGGCACATGGGATGTTTTATCTACACTGGCAGATAAAACATTCCATGTGCCATATACATATAGGAAAAAAAAATCCTAAGAGAATAGCGAAGCCAACAGCCACTAGATACTAATTATATTAATTTGAACACCTAAATAGAAACCAATTATTGTTATTTCGCGAAAGACGCAACGATTTCAACATACAAAATTCCAGTTCATTTCTTTTAAAAGATTGTATGTGTATTTTCCTAAGAACACTTTCTTTAGTGCAATTTCAACTTGTAACCCGGTGCACGCGATCTCACGTTGTTTTGCAACTTCACTGCCAACTTCAACTGACTTCTTTGGCACTTTGGTAACCGTAGAAAAGAGCATCGTTTAGCGAGGTTCCATTTATATTGGAGTACTTATTTACAATATCAAACTATTACTGACTGATTTCCTTCAGTAACTCTTTTTTGAGAGGATTTTCCGAGTCCACAGTCTTAGCAGGCGTCGGCTCTTATTTTTTTATCATCATCATCAGCCTTATTAATGTTCCCAATACTGGGACACCGACCTACTCTCTTGGAGAGGGAATGGGCCGTAATCCACTATGCGGGCCCAGTGCGGGTTGGTGGAGGTCACATGTCTTCGAATAATATGTTATTTTTTTATGTTGAATAAAAATCTCCTCTCTCCCTTGGGCGGAGCAAGTGATAGTGTCATAAAATACCGATCCGTTCTTTCTTAGTCCTACATACCAGGGCAGCACCTTTCTTTCAGAAGCTGATCCATAGCCTCAGTAGGATACAGCCCTGCCGGACTTCTACTAAAAACTCCTTGAGATGCGGTAGAATAGTACGTGCTATCGACGACTTGGGCTCGGTCTAGACAGTTATCGGACGGTTGGTTGGCGAGCCACCCATTGCTCGTCGTTCGCAAGGCGTAGGCCCTTACTGATCCCACGGATTTCGTTGTTATCTCTATGTTGCGCGCTACCTAACCCTGCCTGCACTCTTGGTCCTGAAGCCTCGAGAATCTCCAGCACTTTATTGTCCTGTGGTTCTGTTTGATTTTTTGAATCACTGTATTATTTGTTTTTTTTTATGTACCGTGTTATGTTACTGATGTTTACTTATACAGGATTTTACTTTTTCATTTTAAAGATATGACGATAGGATGTAGAAATTAATACGATAGATACTTCAGAAATGTGAGCTGCGATGCTATGATATCGATATTTGCCTGTACGCGATGATACTTGAAGGTATCCCAGAATATTGCTTCACTCAAGTACTTTTAGTAAGCGTGGCTCAAGCGAATCCAATACCCGTGAAGTTACTGCTATGAGCAGCTCTTCTATATGTAGTGCGGAAAATTTGAAGAATCATTCTATATTTCTTGAATAACGATATTGAGAAATAGTATATTTAAGGTTCTATAAGTAGCCAAAATCAAAACCCTAAGTTGTCCGTCTGTCAAGATTTTTTTGTGGTACGTTTGGAGTATGAAGCTGGAATTAAAATCAAATACCTACTGAAGTCTGCTACGCTACCCAAGCAGGGGTGAAATAATTAATCAGTAAAGATAAGACTGACATATTTTTTGCATATTTTAACACTCGATAGGAAATAAGAAATCAAACCTATAATAGGCAACTTACATTGAAAACTTGTTTTAATAGCAAGCTTTAATAGGACGGTATATTTAAAACTCGTCAAGACGATTGTCATTTAATTACACAGTTCCTATAGCCTTCCGGTTCCATCTTCAGATCAACTCCAGGATATCATTATCTTCGCAATGTTATCAGTTCAATAGGCAGTGGTGAAGTGGGTCAAATTTAATTTACAAACATCGGGTCAGGTTAAACTAAAAATAAAAGCTTGTAATTAACTAACATCGCTTTACGTTTTTTTATTTGCTGTAAACTAATGCTTGACTGCGGTCCCACCACATACCACTCAATTAAACACACTCACACTCACTGTGATGCACTTAACTAATTGTAATCATCATTACATAGTATAAAACAAAGTCGTCCTGTCCCTATGGATGCTTAAATCTTTAAAACTACGCAACAGATTTTGATGCGGTTTTATTTAATAGATAGAGTGATTCAAGAGGAAGGTTTATATGTATGAAACATGCATGATACCTATTTTTAGATAAAAGACACCTGAAGATTGTTTACATTAAGTTAAATACCTAAACAAAAGGACTACAGGCAGGTATACACAAAGACTGGAAGGAAACCTTGACGTTTATAATTGCGAAAGTGTCGGTCTGTACTGTATCTCTCACAAAGTTCGTTTTAAACTTTTCAATTAAGTAAGTATTGAATGTCGGATCGGGAAAAAGTTAATCAAAGTTTGCAACTCGCTGCTCTGTTTGGAACAGAAAGTAACGTTATTTCAACTTATTAAAAGGTTAAACCGCTTCTTTGGTGGCGTAAAAAGGCATTGTAATATTTATGTTAATTGCAATAAGGCATAAAACAATTTGTATAAAATAATAATATTGATGGGGATTTCACCTTTCGACTACCGTAATCAAACACGATTAAATAACAATAGGTGTGCGAACGCCGGCGGCGTGGGGCTCAAGAGTAAAAAATGATGATTTTAGAGTACAGTACAGCCGTCGGATCTCGGCGAGTGTGAAGTTAGGCTCTTTCATTTATTTGTTTAAGCCATTTATTTTGTTACGAGTTATCAAGCGTTAAAATTCGCAGAACCTAACTTCAGACTCGCCAAGATCCGACGGCCGTACTGTATCTACTTAGATTTCTACTGACTAAACCACCTACCGTTTTTTCTTGCCTCAGTTGCAGGGCCTTGGTGTTCCGCTTTCGCACCAAGCCTTGGCCCCAGAAGGCTGATGGGCCCCTACAGTTGCTGACAACTCGTTGAGGCGCGCGGAAATAGTGCGCACCGTGGACGACTTAAGCTCGGTCCGGACGGTTACAGGATAGGCGGCAGCGAACTACCCATTGCTCGCCGTCTGTAAACTCGCGCCTACGGTGGCCGAAAATCGGGATTGGAGACACGGCGGCGACGGCTGCAGCGAGAGCGGCGTTGCCTATGCCCGATGAATTCGGCCTCCTTTTTTGCTACATTTGCTGCTTCGCAGAAGGAGGCGTCTGCCTGCCACTCTTCCTCGCTCCGGACCATGGCGTCTACCAATGCCCGTCACGCTGCATGTTTACGTTCGTTATTTTAGTACTTACAACAAACTCAAAAGGAATTGATAATATGTAAAACATTTGTGTTATTTTCCGATGAAACCGACGTGAAAAATATGAGGCCTACAATAATATTATCAAAGCAACGATGTATAAAAATGGGAACATTCCGGTTTTCCCAACTTTTCCCTTCCATTGTTAATACACTGACGTCACATCAAAGTGAAATTCCACTTATAAAATTATGCTGTATAATATTCTTTATAAGAACCCACGTCATGGCTGTATTTTTTGTTCAGTCATATTTTAGGCTGACCCAAAATGATAACCTGAATTATTGCTCAGGTCATGTTTACGAATGTAAAATGTGAGAAAAACAAACTCATTTTGGTCGGATATGATTTTTCCAGTGGCGAATATTATGTTGAAAATGTAAGAGAGATTTAAATTGCGAAGATAGGTGCTACAGCTCACATCATTATAAATTTCCTGGTTTATAATAAAACAGCTCAGCAGGATACTCGTTCAAAGACGGCTACTCAGCAGGGGAAGATGTTTTATTTATCACTAGCTTATGCGGGCGGCTTTGCTTGTTTTAAAGTAGGTTTCTTGATACAAAACTTTGGAGCCCCCGTTTCATCTCTGAAGGGAGTGAATTTTGGTTAACCTTTTCTGAAGACCTGATGAGAGTCGCAGAAATCGATGTAAGATACCTGAAGGAGTCTTATGTCCAATTTTTTTACAGAAATATTACATTGAATGATTCTAAGTTCAAATTCTATAGAGAAAATTTTAATGAAGAATAGAAAAAAAATGAGAAACGAGCTTTGAAGACTCTCAAGCGTTTTATTTGTTATTTTTAAATTCATTAAAAGTTTTAATTAAAAATACTTTTTTTTCTTAATTTTTTTGACATATCTTCATTCAAAAAGTTTATTCTGTTAGCTTCTTTGTTTATTTAACTTCACAATTGGAGAATCATTCACCAATCCAAAGATATCACAACTAACATAGGCCAAAAAGAGAATTTGAAAAATGCCTTTGCATTTAAAACACATTCACAAACTTACAAAAAACTAATTCCAAACCTAACTACAAAATACACGCGCCCTCACTAGCAAAATATGACAAACTTTAACAAACATCAAACATGGCGACTCTAGTGATGTCCCTGAATAAACAATATGTATAAAGGTACCCAAAACTTTAAAATGTCATTACTTTCGATGGGTACCGCAGATACCCGCGCGACCCGCAGTCAAACCTTCACTGATTCAGCCTTGTTTATACAAGTCGTAAGTTAACGTTGTTTTAGGACTAATGAGCTTTTTGAATTTTCGTCACGATACCCCATCGATACTGTAGTCTGTGGGACAGTTAAGAAAACACAAATCAAGAACTTGGAGATTTAGATGGTTTGATTGTGTTTTACGTCAGTAACTGTGATTTTATTGAATTTGCTGTCATTTGGCAGGGTTATTTGATTGCGTTCCTACATTTAGCAGTTTTGTTGTTGTGTTTATATTTCTCTATGGCCATTTAAAGCTGGTTACAGACTTAAAAGATTTAAGATAACTTGCCGTTACGTGTTTTATTGTGTGAAATGAGGGACTACGGTGTTATTTTGCAATGTAAATACCATTTTGAAGGATTTAATTAACCTAAACATCAATCTGTTTCATGACAAACTCTTCACATTAGTTACGTCAAGCACCAAACACTAGCAAGCGTTCGACGCCTGATTAATTGTTCCTGCTTAACCATGAAGATACTTACTTAGCGACATCGACATGTTCCTAGTTAGTGCGACCAACTTGCTAACTAGTTCCCCGCTTGACTTCAAACTTGCGCAACGATAAACGAGTAGTTGCATCCTATATTATTCTTTGCCTGACTTACATTACCAAGTACGCAAAGTGCACCGTTCGGTGGATTGAAAATTTATAGGCCACCTCTATGGGTCTAATGTTGGTTTAAGTGCAGATGGTAAACTAAAAAGTAGTTTTAAGAGAAAGCAGTGGTGGCTGAGTGGTAACGGCTCCGACTTGTAGTGTTTTGCTTTCTATACCAACAAGTTATAGAAAAAAAAGTAATGTTTTTTTTATAGTTCTAGGTCGCGGGTTAAAACCCAAACAGGCGCGTTACTTAGTGTAATTTATTTCATCACCATTGCTCTCAAAACGGTGCACGAAAACATCGTGAGGAAATTGGCATGTCCAAGAACCAAAAATTAAAAGTCATGTGACATTCACCAACCATGTGTGTTACGATTGTCGATTACGGCCAATTCCCTCTCCTAGAGAGGAAACTTGAGTCCCAGCAGTGGAGATATGTATTATAAAGCTAATGCTGCTATGACTGCAAGAGCGTTCACATATTGACTAACTAGACCAGATAATCCTCAAGCAAGGACAAATCAGATCAAATTCGCTAGCTATGACCTCTATAAGACAAATTATAAATAGTCTTGAAAGCAGTTTGTCAACGATTGTGTGATTGTTTGTGCGATTGTGTTCTGTAATTTAAAGATACGATTTTAAAAAATCGACCAAGAGCGTGTCGGGCACGCTCAGTGTCGGGTTCCGTAGTTTCCCGTCCGCCACAAATTTCTCACAATGTAACAGAACCCAGTAGCCCATGTAAAAATTAATAACCCAATTTCCCGAGAGATGGCGCTGTACCCGGTGGTAATTTTGGATTGCGTGAACGGATTTTTTTCTTTTTGTATTTTTATTTGAAAGAAGAAACGCTCAGGATAATAAAATATATAAAAAAAGTAAAAAAAAAATGCTTGCATGTACGGTTAAATTAGAAAATTTGTTCAGAACGTTTTTTTTTTTTTAAATTTTTCAAAAACTGTTCATCCTATCAAGTTCAAAATAATTTTCCTAGAAAGTTTAGTTAAAGTTTTACTTTTGAGATTTTTTTCAAATTTTCTAAATGTATGGTTCAAAAGTTAGAGGGGGGGGGACGCCTCATTTTTTACTTTTGAAGCGATTATTTCCGAAAATCTTTACATTTTTAAATACCTTTCCAACAATATATCACATGTTACGGTAGAAATGAAAAAAAAAAATCACCTTCCACTTTACGTGTAGGGGAGGTATCCTATTAAAATATTTTTTACCACTTTTTGTTTGTGCACTTTGTCGGCATGGTTGATATACGTATTGATACCAAATTTCAGCTTTCTAGAGCTAACGGTAGCTGAGATTATCCGCGGACGGACACACGTCCGTCCGCGGATAGTCTCAGGGTTAATATAAGGGTTCCTTTTTGACTACGGAACCCTAAAAAAAAACATAGATCGATAGTCCAAGGTTCTATTAGTCAGGCTAAGTATTATTAAGGACCAAATTCACCAATAAAACTAATCACGATTACTCCAAACAAAACACGGTTTGAGCATCTAATCGAGATTATAGCTGTCATTTTGCGTTTCACCGCTATGAATTGAATTTAGTTTACACTAAACAAAGTTTCAATTTTGGACGCCCATGTTTTGACACGGGTCTTTAAACCAGATTACGCTGAGCTCAGTTTTTATTATGAATAATGAAATCAGACTTAAATCTTTCACCTAAAACTTCTCTAAGATGCCAACCATTCTGAAGTGGTGCCTGAAATTATTACTTATGACTGAAATATAAGTTGCAAAAAGTGCACGTTCTAATAGATCTGCTAGAGTTTCCAAAAAAGTAGGTCTTAAAATGAACCTAGACTTACCAAGGTCATGGTAAACATCCATGGAATCAAACTCATATAAAAATCTGAGATTTTACTCGAAGTTGTAGAAGATTACACTTACCTGGGACAAACGGTTCAGTTAGGTAAGTCTAACTTCGAGACAGAGATCAATAGACGAATTCGACTCAGTTGGGTAGCGTTCGGGAAGCTAAGCGGAGTTTTCTAGTCCAACATGTCATAATGTCTTAAGAAAGAAAAGTTTTTGACTAGTGCGTTTTGCTAGTGATGACAATATACTGTTCGACGTAGTCACTCTCTTAAGAAATTTTTAAGTCACCTAAAGGGTATTGGAGAGGATTATACTCGGATTTTCTTTGCGTGATAGGATCAGAAATAAATATATTTGTAGAAGAACCAAGATTGAAGACTTAGCCAGTAAAATTACCATACTTTCACAGTGGACAGGGCACATTTCTCGCAGAACTGATGGATGACGGCGACGAAAGATTCTGGAGTACCAAGGCCACAGCGTTGGAGGACAACCGCAAGGTGGACCAGTGATTTGGCAAGGAGCGCGGAAATCAGACAGATGCAATAATCACAGGACCGGCTATTGTGGCGACATATGGAGAGATATATGTCCAGCAAAAAACATTTTCCAGCTAAAAACTTATTACGGCATAAAAACGTTCTATTTTTTTTATCTAGTGATGACAGACACAAAGATTTAAAACCTAAAAAGAAATCGGAACTCTAAGAGCCACGCATAAAAATTCTACCCACTTTAATAAAGCACAAATTCGTTTCAACGATCATCAAAGGGTATAAAAGGAAAATACTTTTGCACAAAAAACAGTTTACTCACGAAGCATGAAAAGGACGTATATTTCAGCGCTATCCCTATTTTATAAAATAATGCTATTCAGTTGATTGCAATCGCTTGTTTGGTGTGTTGTACTTATATAGAAGGATTCCGCACGGCCATTAGTGAATTCCTTTTCAGGGAACTGAGCGAAATTACATGCAATTTGCGGAACTGTTTTCCGCGACCGAAAGTTTTCAACATTTGATATTTCTACGCTAGCTAACTTAAATACGAGTATTAGTGCTACTGTAACACTCCAACTAACTTTATGTTATAGAAATTCCTTTATAAAGTGTGCTTTTTACAGTTCAGTTTAAGCATTTACCTGGAAGGAATTCTCTCTGTGTGTCGATTAAGGGGTTTTGTAATGTTTTTTTTTAATTACATTGATTCCTAGAGAGAGGAGGCCTGTGTCCCTGCAGTGGGAACATTAAAAAGGCTGATGATGATGATGATGATGATGTTAGAAAGTTGTACAAGGCAATTAATGTTGCTTAGGTGCTTAGTGAATTAGAAAATTTAACTTAACTTTTGGTCACTGGGTGGTCTTTAGGTGGACTGGTTTTTTTTTACCAAATAAGTAGTCTTATCTACTTTGACATGACTTCATGTAGTAGTGTAGTGTATTTTCTAACAACGCATGGTGAATTACGGCCCTCTCGTAAAGAGAATGCCTGATTCCCAGCAGTGGGAACTTTAAAAAGGCTGATTACTATTTAAATATTCTTAATAAACTAGTGCGCCTCACTATCAACGATACCACTGCTTATCATCAGGTGAGATTGCAGTCAAGCACTAATTTATAGTAAATAAAAAAAAAATGCTATATGCAACTCTTTGGAACAATCTCGCAGCCTATAAGTACCTAAGTTTGAAACGTAGAATAAAATTCGTAACTCAAATGCCGTCTGTGAAGGTAAAATCTACCATAAAATATATATTTGCTATATTTTCCGGAACTAAAATTGTTTGCACATACATTTAACCATCAACACATCCTCGGATATATTTGCCCGGCTTTCGGCTTACTATATCGATATTACTTCTATTCCCGGCCTCCTTATCTGAAATGGAGCCGTCCCCGGCACACTGTGACATTGTCCATATCGCTACCATGATGTCCATAAAAAACATTGTTTGCTAGCAAAATATTTGTATAGTGTATGTCACTCACTTTTTTAGTTATGTGACGGAAAGTTGAACCTATATTCGTTAATACATAAGAATCACGCTATCATACATTGTTTGAGGTGGAAAATCATCGAAAAAAATTCCCGATCTCTGAGATGGACGTGTCAGGTTTTACTGACTTAAACCATTACACCACCACATCAAGGAGTTGTCAGCAAACTGTAGGTGCCCTACAGGATCGAAGCCTCCTGGGGCAGAGGGTTGATGCGAAAGCGTTACACCGGGGCTATGGCACTAAGGCAAGAAAGGAACGGGGTAGGTTGTTCAGTCAGTAACAGTCTGACACTGTTTCCCACTCCGCCCAAGGTCGGGATTTGTCATTGGATAATTTTTACCTACCATAAAAAAAAAACTGGGCCGCTAAACTGAATTATGTCAAATTCGCTCTCCTGTGTCCCAGCAGTGGGCACATTAAAAAAAGGCTTATAATGAACTTTTTATAATGAAATTGATGGATCGTATTATACACTTCTCATCAAAAAAATCGAAACACTTCCGTTTTCATTGTTTCTGTCCGAATTTAACACAAAAAAGAATTCATACGATGAAAAAAAAATACATATATTATAGCTGGCAGTTTGGCCATTACAGTAATAAGCGAAAATTCTAAATTCAAAATTAGAATTTCATTTGTTTATCTTATAAACGAAATGAATCACTGTTTTGAGACAAATGTGTGTTTAGGGTTGGAGTACATTTAGCGTTTAAAAACTAAAAATTGGCGCCTATCCTTAAACTTTTTGTTTTTTATTTCAATACTGTGACTTTGGGACGTCTGAAAAAAGGTTTTTTTTCTAAAACGTATGGATACTTCGCCCACAGAAGCCGCCCAAGTTGTGGCATTGCTGGATTCTGGCCTTAGTCAGCGTGTTGTGGCTGCAAGACTGCATCTAAGCCTGTCATCTGTTCATAGAGTCTATAAACGTTATCGGGAGACTGGTTTGTTCACGCGCCGTTCAGGATCTGGCAGGAATCGGGTCACTTCTGAGCGAGATGATCGATTTATTGTAACAACTTCTTTAAGAAATCGACGCCTTAACGCTTTTCAACTGCAGCAGCGGCTTCGTGTTGTACGAAGGGTGGCTGTAAGTGACTCTACAATTAGAAGAAGGTTGAAGGATCGTGGACTGGTACCGCATAAGCCAGCAAATGGGCCGAAATTAACTGCAGACCATCGAAGAGCGCGCCTTAACTTTGCACGTGAGCACCTAAATTGGTCATACCTACAGTGGAGCAAAGTTCTCTTTTCTGATGAGTGTAAAATTATGCTGTATGGTAACGACGGAAGGAACAAGGTCTACAGAAGAGACGGAGAACGCTATGCACAATGCTGCATTGAAGAAAAGGTCAGCTATGGTGGCGGTTCGTGGACGGTTTGGGGAGGAATCAGCGCCGACGGTAAGACAGAGCTTGCTTTCGTGTCTGGGCCACGTCTGCCTGCACTAAACTGTCATCGGTACGTCGAAGAGTGTCTCGAGCCTCATGTGATGCCCTATGCACATTTTATTGGCAACGGCTTCATATTCATGCACGACAATGCTAGGGCTCACACCGCGGGCGTCGTACGAGATTATCTTAACGAAGTCGATATCTCTATTATGGAATGGCCAGCAAGAAGCCCGGACATGAATCCCATTGAACATCTATGGGATGAATTAAAGAGACGAATTCGAGCAAGAGATCCTGCCCCAGAAACACTTAGCCAGCTGCAAGATGCAATCCAAGAGGAATGGGACAATATACCACAGCATGTGATCGTGACTCTCATCCGATCGATGAAGAACCGTATGGAAGCAGTAATTAGAGCTCGGGGAGGGAATACAAGTTATTAAATAAACGTTTTTTAGCTTTTTTTTTCATTTACGTGTGTTGTTTTATCCATTTCCTTTATACTCCATACGGAATAAAAATGACTCATTTAACAAAATACGAAACCTATGAAAAATTCATTTAAATTTAGAACATTAACATTAAGATTTGATAAGCTCATATTACTCACTATTAAACGACATTTAACATTTATTCCTAAATGTACACATTTTTCTGATAATCCTGACAAAACGTAAACTTGCAAGGTGTTTCGATTTTTTTGATGAGAAGTGTATTTTGGCGAAAACATATTGTAGCTTTCAATAACTCTTAAGTCTTTTTGTTTTGTTTTCTCAATTTAATTTTCCTACGATATACGAAACATGGCTTCTTTTTACCCGATTACGGCGAAGCAAAAGGAGGGTTATGATTTTGACCTGTATGTATGTATGTATGTGGGTATGGATGTTCATCTGTTCCCTCGTAACTTCTAAACTACTTATCAGAATTCGACAAATGACATATCATTAGAAGCGTCTTAATTGTCCGCTGGTTATAGGCTATATGGGATTTCACAAAATCTAAAGTGGCGCCCTCTAGCGGACAAAACATACGAAGTAAAAAAATAAAGTTAAGATAAATATGCCGTGTTTGGTATCATTTGAAAGCGCTTTACTTGTACATTTTGAATATATATATATTACTAGCATTTGCTTGTGACTTTACCTGTATTCATGGGCTGAGAAATCAATGAACCCAAGATTAACCTATTTAGAACTCCAAAATATGTTAAATAAAAATAAAGTTTAAAAACTAACACCCGACTACTTAAAAACACGCTCTAAAAAGTACGAAACAAGAAAACAAGAAAGCCGTGGTCGTATGCCATAAGAATAATAAATTAAAAAAAGTGGTATACGACCACGGCTTTCTTGTTTTCTTGTTTCGTACTTTTTAGAGCGTGTTTTTAAGTAGTCGGGTGTTAGTTTTTAAACTTTATTTTTTAACTAAGAATAATAAAACTTCATAAATAATGAATTTTATTTTCGTATGATTTTATTCCAATACCATCCTAAACTTTGATCTTCAAGTTTTCAGAATCACTTAATCATATGACGAAGGTACTTGATCAATTGTGAGACGCAGGCAAACACTGGTTTCCTCAAAGTGCACATATAAACGTAGTGCCACCGCTTACCCGTCACTGTGGTCAGGAACAACCATCAAACATAACATACAGCATAATATGTTTGGTACCAGCTAGCATATGATTTACTGTCAATGGTTATATTATTTATAGTAGGAAGTAAGTTTACAAAACTATTTTAAAACCGGTTTGAACATATAAAACAGAGCTGTAGGGAGTAGCATGCAATGGCAACATAGAGATCTTACAAAGGTTTCCGACTAAAGCTATGAGATCCATGTTCAATATTCCAAAATGTATCCATGGATAAAAAATATATTCTACACTAGCTTTTGTCAGCGGCTTCGCCCAAGTATATAAACAAACTTTACCTCTTTATTATATTAGTGTAGATGATTTGAGGGTAAATACTTTAAACTCTGAAATCACTGCGCGTAGCTTAAAGTACTAACAAAAAAAAACCTAACAAACGCTTGTCGGGGGACGCATTGCTTTTTACTTGAGACTGTAAGTATGTTAGTGAGTGTCGCCACCAAAAAAAATAAAAACTCGAAACAATTTTGACAACGCTCTATAAAAACTAGTTCAAAAACAAATAGGGTCAATACTTTTAATATTGCCTATAGGAATCTAATGACATCTCGAGCCACCATCGACTATGTGACTTCCTGTTTTGTGAAAATTATTCAGAAATATTATTCTAGAAACCTTGCGTACAAACCAAGCATTAAAAGAGACAGGCATATGAGTGATAAAGATAACGTTTTGCAAAACCGAACTTTTATAAAACAAGAGTAATTACATTAACTCTCCAGTACGTAAATTATGTTAAGGTACTTACAATGTGGTTTTGGTCCTTAATCACACGGAAAACTATACCAGTGCTGCAGGGTCAATCAGCGCTGTGGCTCTGTTTAACGCATGAGCCCGAGCTTTTTTCTGAGCACAGGCCGTTTTGCGCGGGTGTGTCGCCAATTTTGCGCTACTTACTTAGTCGTTTGAGTTTTTTATATCTAATATAATAAAGAGGTAAAGTTTGTTTTTTTGTTTTTTTGTTTGTAGGAGGTAATCTCTGGAACTACTGGACCGATTGGAAAAATTTTGGCAACAATAGAAAGCTGCTTTACTCCTGAGTGACATAGTCTATATTTTATGTACGCGGGCGAAGCCGCTGAGAAAAGTTAGTGTACATATATATGGTATGCGCCACACTTTGGCGCAAATAAATTATTTTTTCTTCTTCTTTTATTTTAGGGTTATTCGAACTGGAACTGGTAGAATTTCGACAAAAAATTCAGTAAAAATATCTGCCACCTCTTTTCGCTCCACTTAATTCGTAATAAGTTATTTGATAATTTGTCATTAAAAAAATATGAATAGCCTTTACGGGACTTCGAATAAAAGGATGAACTGTATAAAAATTATATATTACCAAGATTACAATATTGTGGTAAGTGACAGCGCGTCAGAGAGCCGAGTGGCGGCGCATGACGCGAAGCTGGTTTCCCGCATCCCACGCACAAATTCCTGTGGCCGCCAGTAGTGATGCGCCGACAAATTTAGTACTTCTAACAATTATAATTAAGAATAATAATTGAGAATAAATAATTTAGAATAATTGAGAGCAGTGGTGGCCGAGTGGTAACAGCCTGACTTACGAGTTGTAAAGTCGTGGGTTCAAACCCAGCCAGGTACATTACTTTGTGTAATTTATTTCATCTCCACTGCTCTCAAATCGGTGAAGGAAAACATCGTGAGGAAACCGGCATGTCCTAGAACCAAACATTCGAAGACATGTGATATCCACCAATCCGCACTGGGCCCGCGTGGTGGATTATGGGCCATTCCCTCTTCTAGAGAGGAGGCCTGTTTCCCTGCAGTGGGAACATTAAAAGGCTGATGATGAACAATTATAATTATTAGTACTACCTTAACAAACACATAAAGGACTTAACTAGAAAGATAGAAAGAAGGTTAAACGAGTTATTTGCGGGAAAATTTCTTTATAACTTTATTGCACACCTTAGCTTATCGCAGGACAAACATTAATAAAAAATAAGTGTACAATAGGCGGTCTTATTGCACAGGGCAATTTCTACCAGACTACCTATGGATGGACTGTTCGAAAGAAAAATATTTAAAGTTGTCAGTGTACAAAAACATAAATAATGGATAAATGTATATAATAAATAAAGAATAAAATAAATGATACAATCTTAGGGCAATCTGTAGAGAAAAATTGCGCCACGTCCGCCCAAAACGATCGAACGCTCAGCATCATCTGTGTGGCCATACGCGTTAGTACGACGAATCCACAACACTGATTTTCAGCATTTGCTAGTGACAGTGTCGACACAACAAGTCAGAGAGGTAGGAATGGAATTGTAGAGAATTTATCTGTCCTGTATTTCCTAGTATCCTAGCAAAGCAATTGGGAAGGTTTAAAGGAGTTGGTCAGATGTAACTCATTGGCTTTATATATGGCCAGTTCACATGCGAGGCTAGGTTAAATTGTCTTGTATCGTGACTACATTGATACATGCCCATGAAACAGGATTGAACAAGTTGGTACTATAAAGCCTGGGATGGGTTTTTCTTGAGATTCAATGATTGACACTCAATGATATCAATGAACCTATGAAAACCTATATTGCAAGAAGGTATTTTACGTGCGGGTTCTTTTTTATTGTAAGTAAAAATCATCCAATGATGAATCTCGCCCTTGGGCGGAGTGGGAAACAGTTTCAGACTCTTACTGACTAAACAAACTATTCCGTTTCTTCCTTGCCCTAATCCAAGAGCCCTGGTGTTAAGTGTTAATAAATATTTTCTCCCTTTTCTAAGGTTTTTTATGTGAGAGAGTTACCCAATTGTTGCAGCTGTCTATACATACTTAACACGTCCGTACTTCCTGATGGATATACGTGTAGTGGCTATTATTCACCACATTTCGCCTTTTTAAAAAATCGGTTGTCTGTAAAGTCGGTTTACTGACGATAGTTGAACGTGACAACGCCATAAGAATTGACACCACATTCACTTTTCACTGCACTTGATACTTGACGAAAACATGTAAATGTATTATTTTATTTGTATAGCAGCTGTCCACGCGGACGCATTGCTCACTCAAGTATGAGAGAAACAGATGTCGAACACTGCCGAACGAGGCCGATTGTGCCTCTTTGTCGCTTGTTACGTGCTCTCGCTTGCACTTCAAACCTTAAATGGAACGCCTCAGAGCGAGGTAACGGTAACGCCGCATGAGTCATGTTTTTTCATGCGTGCAGCCGGCTCCATCGATTTATAAGACGTTGTCACGTCAAAACTAACGTTGCAATGCTTTCGTGGGTTATGAAAAAATCGAGTCTCTAGTTCAGCATTGGCAATTATGGTCACTAAAGTAATAAAACAGTTTTTTAATGACAACAATCATATATTTAATTATTTTAGCAGCTTGTCTCGAGTGGAAATATAAACCTATCCGTGCATTTGTCATCTAAATTCGTTTAGCTTTTCAGCTTACAGATTGCACACAGAGCAGATGGTCATTGGATCTGAAAAGTTTAATGAAGACGCAGCAATGAAAGACCTCCCGCAAGGTGGACCGATGACCAGATGACTGTAGTGGGGTCACACATACATTGATTATACACACATACAACTATACCACCTTTGTACCAGCAGTGGGAACATTAAAAAGGCTGATGATCATGATAACATACAATTGTCTCTTTTTCCTCAACTTTTGTTTTTATAATATTACTGTGAATAATTTTAGAAATTGGTCCCATGGAGCCAAAGAGATATAATGCTACGTATAATTCATGACATCACCAAACAAATTAGGCTTCGAAGCACGGCAATACAAGTCGTAAAAACCTAATACACAACAAAAACTCAGACCTGTTTTTCTTTTATTCCCCGATCAGTATGGCAACAAATATTACGTATAGAAGTTTCACCAGTTTTTGCCGGAGATCGACCAATCCATTATTCGTCGCGGCCATATCTCGAACAGCCCCAATAGGATTAAACCCCGCTCCATTAGATACTGTTTTACTACTCTTTTGTTTTATGATCGTATTTTTCCGATAATTTATTGAAAGTGGTCACAAAAGAGTCCTTGTTCACTTATAGAGATTAGCATTTATCAGAAACTCTTGAGCAGGAAAATGTTCTTGAAACAGAAAGTGTGTTCAATATTTTATGATTTAGAACATTTTCAAACTCGAACAACATTAACAAGTTCTGTAAACAAAGTTGATTATATTACGAGATCTTTTGATTACGAAATATTTCACTTTATAACTTGAAATTAATGTTTTAACCCTCAATCCAGTCGAGTATTTTCTTGTATCAATAATATAATTAACCTAACAGTCAAGTACGGACACGGTAATTAAAACACAGATCGATTATTTTATATCAAAAGTTTACTTTTACATTTATTTGTTTACTAGCTTCTGTCAGCGACTTTGCCCGCCGTGAAAGTCGGTTAATCCCCTTGGGGGTAGAGTTTCATAATATCTATTCTTAGTGGACATCTGCACCCTATAAGACCAGACACCTAGAAACCTAACTGGCTAAGTTTGGAGGTGTTTTAGTTCCTGAAATTTCGTTTAGTGAGTGATATTTCGCTTTTATTTATAAAGATTAGTCATTAGCCGGTGGTTTTGCTCACGTGATAGTAGGTACGTATAAAATTTTCCCAAAGCAACATATAAAGTATCTTATATGCTACTAGCTTTTGTCCGCGGCTTCGCCCGCGTGGTATTGGGGTTGGGCTTGGGTTTCCGGGATAAAAAGTAGCCTATGTCCTATTCCGGAGTGTATCCTATGCCTGTGCCAAATTTCATCCAGTTCTGTCCAGCCGTTTTGGCGTGATTGAGTAACAAACATCCAAACATCGTAACTTTCGCATTTATAATATTAGTAAGATTCTAGGATGGTCTACCCGAGTGCCAAATATCTACCAAATCTGTGCAACCGTTCGAGTATGAAGTAGCAAATACGACAATGTCGCAAAATCGTTTGATTGAAGGCAGAATGCGTATTTGAGATTATAAAACGCCAACACGGTGCGTTTGTACGACTCAGCAGCATATACCCTGCATGTCGAGTTTCCTATTACTCGCCGTTAGCAAACCAGTACCTACGATGCCCACTGGAATCGGCCTGAGATTCATGACGACGCCCAGCGCGTCTCCTGCGGTGACCGGGGCGTGACAATTACCTCTCTCATGCTTGTCATCTCTTATTAAAAGTTATGCCTTTTCAATGTTGAGGAGTTGTTGCAACGTTTTTCCCTTGTTTCAGAGACTTATAAAGGTTTTGTGGTTGACATTTACAAATTTTTAAAGCTGTTATTAGTGACTTTGCAATGAAATCTCGAGTAATTGACCAATCAACACGGGATTATAATACTAACTCCGCTTTATATACCAGGATGAAACCGATCGAGTTTTAATATCTCCTTTATGCTTCACTTAATCATGAAAAATATTTATTAAAAAAATTTAAGTATTTTTAACGTATACGAATCCCACGAGAAAAATATCCTAGGAGAATTGCTAATGCGCGGTAATTGAAATTTTTAAGCAGAAATCGGAAGTCAATGTAAGTGCTTTTTAATAATCTAAACTCATTTTTGTGAAGAACCCGTAGCTATTTGGCTATAAATGGTTTTTCTCTTACTATAAATAAATTATAAATTCTTCAAGGATTATTATAGTTGTAATGCCGTAAATATACATACAAAACTTTAATCTACATTGCATATTTTTTTTTATTTACATTGCATTTGAATGCATTATATAACTGTACCTTCCAGTTTTAAAAATTGAAGCCTTGTAGATTTTATACATTTCTTTTATGTAAAAAAAATAATTTAAATTTTGCGAAAAATTTAACAGTACAGACAACTGTTCAAAGAACGAAACAAACAAAATTCGAATACGGTAATTAAAATTCAAGTGCAGAAGGAACGTATTTAAATTATTTTTGACTGCTGCTTAATAAAATATTTAAATTGTTTACATGGACGCATAATATTTTTACCATGCCAATATTCATGAATCTTGGAATGCAAAAACGTGTCTGCACTCACTTTGAGTACAAAAAAAATTATCAATCTATTTGAAAGTGTACTGTTCTTGAAGATAAAGGATTATTTCCTAGTTTGAAGGACAGTGATTTTATTCATATGATATATACACTCTCATCGGTGAGCACTAGGTAGTTTGCCGTCCGATCGTTCGATAACCGTCCGAACCCAGTCTAAATGGTCAACGGCGCGCACTGTTCCCGCACGCCTCAATGACATGTCAGCAAACCGTAAAAAACCAACAGGGTCGAAGCCTACTAAGCCCATAGTAGGCTTCGACCCTGCTGGTTCCTAACCCTGCTGTTTGAAGCAAACCTTTGGGTTAAAAAAAATGGGATTGGGCTTAAAAGTCTGACAATATCTCCTCACTTTACTGACTAAAAAACCCATTTAAAAAAATATGCTATCTCATTTTTACCTACATTATTATTTTTATAAAATACTAGCGACCCGCCCCAGCTTCGCACGGGTATTGATATTGAATATATTATGCATATATTATACATATAAACCTTCCTCTTTAATCATTCTATCTATTAAAAAAGCCGCATCAAAATCTGGTGCGTACTTTTAACGATCTAAGCATACATTGGGACAGCGGTAAGCAATTTTGTTTAATACTATGTAATGATTAGTATTTTGTAAAAAAAAAAATTAGGAACATTAGAAAAATATATAAACCGTCTGTGCGAACAAAGCCTTTATTAATCACCTCATCGAACCTCGCCGTTACCTGAGTGGGACTTAAGGTAGATGGTAGCAATACCAGCTATCGTTGAGTACGTATCTAGATGATATTAAAGCCACTACAGTACCCGATAGCAACTGAAGTGGTATTTAGGATTGTTTCCCAGACAGACATGCTCAAATATCCGTAAAGCTGTAATAACAAAGATAATATTATCTAAGATCTGAACCGAGAACACAATCATACTTTAAAGGGTGACTGGTATTTAGTGACCGATACTTAAACACATGATCGTAGTCATGATAACAAACAAATTTAACTGTGGGAACAAACCTGAAATTGCAAAAAATGTTTCAATACTTGTCTGAAATAAGAAAATTATCATAATGAAACGTACATACGTTTCTTTATGATAATTTTTCAGAACAATAAGGAACATTCCCTTGGTATCATTTTCTAATTCCACAGGGGCAAAAC
This sequence comes from Mythimna loreyi, assembly GCA_029852875.1. Lineage (NCBI taxonomy): Eukaryota > Metazoa > Arthropoda > Insecta > Lepidoptera > Noctuidae > Mythimna > Mythimna loreyi. The sequence goes on along the minus strand of CM056785.1, from coordinate 14,584,098 downwards.
TTCAGGTAAATATTGTAAAATATAGTACAATGTGGCGACGAAATTCTTTCACTGTCAAAATCTACATTACCGCTAAAAGCCATATTAGGCTTTATTCTTGAAAGAGATATGATATATGAGAGACGGTCCATACAAACCCACGAACCGAGCCTATGTTTTATAATTTGGCTAAATCCAAACTTCAATCTTCAAATCTAATATCTTAAGGCTTTAAGCCTGTATTGCTCCATCTCATTGCTATCATCGGGCAACCCGACACACAGTAAGTATCCACCCTTACTATGTTGAAACCTCTACGGTCCGGACTAACCATTTCACTTTTTTGTTTATACCGTATACATCGAAGAATTGGAACGATTTGCCTGCTGCGGTCTTCCCATTCGATTATAATTTGGGTATCTTCAATGATACAGTGAATAGGCTCTTAAGAAACTAGTATACCTCACTATCAACGATTGTATCACTGCTTACCATCAGTTTTTTTTTTTTATTGTAAGTTAAATACATCCAATGACGAATCCCGCCCTATGGCGGAGCGAGAAGCAGTGTCAGACTTTCACTGACTAAACAACGTACCCCGTTCCTTCCTTGCCAAAGTCCCAGAGCCCTCATGTTACGCTTTCGCATCAACACTTGGCCCCAGGAGGCTTCGACCCTGTAGGATCGCAGTCAAGCATTAGTTTATCATTACATAGTATAAAACAAAGTTGTTTAGATCCTATGTATGCTTAGATCTTTAAAAGTACGCAACGGATTTGGATGCGGTTTTTTTTAATAGATAGAGTGATTCAAGAGGAAGGTTTATATGTATATAAATTTAATATAAACATTGCACCTGTGCAAAGCTGGGGCGGGTCGCTAGTATCAAATAAAGAAAAACTATTATTGGTGCAGAATTTATACCATCAAAAAACAACCCCAGTGCCTTAACGATTATATAAATTAAAATGATAACAGCCATTATATTCGGCTATGTTTACGTTGTTCCCTTTAACATTAATTTTCCTAATTCTAGTGCTTAGAAATTTGTAGTTTGTTCGCGAGATAGCAGGAATGTTTTGTTCTGAATTTGATAAGTACCTAATTCTTATCTTAAGCTGTACCATTAATATATTCCGTACAAACGTATATACAGATTAGATCTAAGTCAACAGTGATGGAAGTTTTTCATTAAAACTATGTCAGCTAAATAATTATATGAATAGCGTATGTTACACTAGTGATCCTGACAGATTTACTGCCCGAAAGCTGAATTTTGTCAGAAAAAAAATGAGAATCCGAATGCAACGCCACCAATCGTAATTACGACAAGATGTGTCAGACTTTTGCTGACTAAAACCACATCTGTGTTTTTCAGTTTTCTTATTGTGTTCCTTTTTGGAATTTCCCCATACACCCAGCAGGCAACAGCTCTACTGACGCTATGGTTTTACTGACATCTACTTAAGGCTACTAACTACCTAAGGCTACGTCTGGATCACAATTTGCCATCGACGAACAGACGGTTGGACCATCGTCCGTTAACGAAGAGTCGACGGATTTGTCGACTAAGGCCGACAAAGAACAACGGGTAGCACTAACAGCTCGCTAGCTACCCGTTGCTAATCGTCAACAAACCTGCGTCGTCTGAAACCCCGACATCAAAACATACAGGTCCCATTACAGTAATTTTTGTTCTAAATATTTATTTTTATTATATTTACGGATACATTATCTACTATTATCATACTTATATATTCTTTTTAATAGTATGCTCTTTAGCTTATATTATATAATAATATTGTCTTAAGTAATCCACTTTTTTGTTTCACGAGCCTGCCTTGACGTTTATATATAGATTGTACTTTATTAGAAAAACAAACAACGTTTATGTTAGAAATTGAGATAAAGTGGCTATAGTAAAGTATGAATCATGTTCATTTTATGTTGTTTACATAGGTTTTCTGTTTGTAGTAGTAATCTAGACACAATTACCATTTTTATTGTTTACTGGCTTCATGAAATGCTAGCCATTGTCACTGGTTTTGCCTGAAAAAATTATGCCTAAGGAATATACTTCTTGAATAGACAATACATGTACTATTTACTATACCAGAACAGGTACATACAAAATATCTGGGGCCAAGAGTTGATGCGAAAGCGGAACACCGGAGCCCTGAAACTAAAGCAAGAAGGAACGGTGGGACGTTTAGTCAGTAGAAGTCTGACACTGTCTCCCGCTCTACCCAAGGGCGGGATTCGTCATTCGATGATTTTTCCCACGATAAATAAAACCCTAAAAAAGCTAAATTTCATTCAAATGCATTTAGCCGGTGGATAGTGAAAGAGTATCAAACATACAGGCACACTATCACACATACATACAAGCTGTCACAATTTTAATGGGACGAATCCGATTTCGTAAAAAAAGCATATTAAGCACAGAAAGTAGCCATGATACGCTACCTGCACACTATTTTTCTATTTGTGAAGGTACCTATAAGATCATATTAATATTTCCAGGAATAAACAAACAAAATATTAAAGTTCTATATCAAGATCACGGCAGAAAGAACGGCGTGCTATGGTTACGGGTGCGAAACAAAAGACCTATCTTATCTTTGGTCAAAATGAAACGTTACCATCCCTATCCCATTACCGCGTCTAGCAGACGACGAGCATCGAAAGTACGTGGGGCAAGATGATGCTGAAGACTCCTGTATTGGAATGATGTAGGCAATCCTAGAACAAAAAATTCGAAGACATGTTACATCCACCAATCCGCACTGGGCCCGCGTAGTGGATTATGACCTATTCCCTCTCCTAGAGAGGAGGCCTGTGTCCCAGCAGTGGGAACATTAAAAAAGATGATGATGATGTAGGTTAAATAAAGAAAACTGTTCAAGTTGACAATTTATATAATAATGTCATAATTTAGTGTATGCTGTTATTACAAACATTAGGTTAGCTGCACACTACACAACGTCCATTTTATGAGGCAAAGAACAATTACGAAACACAAACAAACAATTTATATTTCTTCGTAATATTAGTTTAGATACTCAGATATTTTTCGAAGAGAATTATTTTGGAGTGTGGAAGAAATAGAAAGTCCTAATTTTCTATACTACTACAAACATGGTTTTTTTTTATGGTGTGAAAAATAATCAGATGACAAATCCCGCCCTTAGGCGGAACGGGAAGCAGTGTCAGACTCACTACCGTTTCCTCCGGGCGGTCCACACAGTGACGACACTCGGGCGACTCTTCTGCACGAATCCGGTGCAAGAACCTCCTGCACTTGCCATGTCCGGTAAGGACCTGCATCATGCGAAAAAGAGGACGCCGTGAGGTCTCTCCAGCCACTTCTCAAGGAGGGGACTTATCACCGCCATTATAGCGTGCCCGGCACTGGGTTGCGATAGTCGCTGACGCCATTTCATCATCATGAGATTCCACCGGAGCTCTGTCAGCCATGCCGCACTACAAACATGGTAACGTATTTGTATCGAAAAGAGGATCCTCATAACCTCGGAAATAACTATTTATATGCGAACTCATACAATAGCTTTTTTTTAAACATCAAACCTACTTCACCAAAACGTTAATCCACTAAAATCCATGACAATAACCCTTCTGCAAAACTGAGATAGGTAATATTGCCCAAATAAAATACCACTCATCCTGTATAACGGGCCCCGGAGTGTAGGGTTGACAATACGCAGAATACAAAAGGGGATGTTGGGGAAAAACGACAGCGCGGACAAGCAGCATTGAGGACGCGCTCTGATTGGCATTCGGTCGGCTTCGGCGCCGCTGATTAACGAATTTCGCGCGTGCCTAGCGGTAGGGTTGCCAACCACTCATGATTATTGTGACTTGAGAGTCAAAACCGATCTTTTATAATTGGGTTGTAGGAAGATCATTTGAGTATCATGTTCCAATTAAGTTTTGAAGTAATTAAAAGGATGTTGTTTTAATGCGTCAATAGGTTCATTGAGGCAAAAAAAAATATTCATTTGTAATTACAATGATCAAAAGCCAAAATACCGAAAACCGTAAAACAAAACTTTGTAGACTATTCCAGCTAGTAATAAAAGAATAAAGCAATTCATTTCTTCCAAAGTTTGCATCGCAAAAATATTACAATGCCGATACTTTTACAATTGAGCACAAGTTTAAATGGAGAGACGTCCGTTCTCAACGTACCTTACCAGCATCAAAATTATATTAGTTTCTTTTCTTTGATGAAAACCAGAAAAGTAGGTAAGTATTTTAATATTCTTTGAAACAGATCTCTTAAAACAAAAAGGTTATTTAAAATAAATCTAAAAAACTACTTTGACGCTACTGTAATCAAAAAAGCTCTAAAAAAGTATTTATCCTTTTCTCAACTTGGCTCGTATTTCTGCCAGCGCCGTATAGAAGCTCATATACCCGAAAAATTGTAATTTAAGTGCAAATTGCGGGTCTCAGATTACACATCCTTACGTCCAAGTATAATATTCGCTGAGCTTGTAAAAGAATTTTGTATTTTTAGTTACATTTATGTAAGATCATTAGTGAGTAGCTGAGGGGAAAGATGAATCATACAATAAAGTCATGTAGGTATCTATTTAGCATAGCATAGCATCAGTCTTATACTGTTCCCACTGCTGGGACTCAGGCCTCCTCTCTAGAAGAGGGAATGGGCCGTAATTCACTACACGGCCCCAGTGCGTGTTGATGGATGTCACGTCTTCGAATTTTTGGTTCTAGGACATGCCGGTTTCCTTGCGATGTTTTCTTTTACCATTTTAAGAGCCGTGACGACAAAATAAATTACACAACGTTATGTGCCTGTTTGGGTTTGAACCACTCGGCCACCACTCTTTCTACTTAAAAAAATAATTTATAATCATCATAATAGTTTCAGCCGAAATGGTGGATACAAGCTAAAGTATCGCCACAATGTCCGCTCCTATGACCCTCACCAGGTCGATGGTCTATTTTAAGGAACACCTTTCCACTCTGTATCTACCAATACACAGTCACCACTCCAGATCCTTTCAGCACCACCAACTGTCTATTCAGCGAGCAATGTCTGCCAAATGCCACTTAACTTGAGCAATACAAATTAACCTTTTGTAAGTGCTTTTTCGAATGACTAAAAACAACGACTTAACTTACATTGGTTTTTATCTTAAAAGCAGCCGAATTCTAATAATTGAAATTGACTTTAAGTTACTACATTATTTTATTTAAGATCAAATGGAATGTTATCCTAGAAGATATTTACTCTTACAAAAAATAATAATAAAACGAAAACTCCCTCAATTAAGACTTGGGCTAATATATGTATATCTATCTAAGTTTTGTATTCCCAGTCATGTACGCAAAGACGAATTTAGGTACCTCGAATCATCGAGTCGACATTTTCAGCTTGTTATTTGTCATAAATCGTATATTTTTTCAGTTCTTATAGTGACAATCCTCCATAGTTCATCCTACAAACTATTGTAAGTTTAGACATCTTAAAGACATACGTCTTTAAGATATACGGCAGCAAATGTACGAGTACACATATACATATATAGGTTTGTATATGTAGGTTTCAGTATATGGGGCAACACAGTCGACCCTTTGATCCCAGTAATGTTATTTGTAACTGAGGCCACTTCAATCTGTAACATGTAGACCCCACTTTAAGCAACATCGACCATTTTAATTTTGAAAACTCAATGAGGGGAATATGACCATTATTCAGCAGACTATATAAGTAATTGAAATGTTCAAGAGGCTAATTAGATTTTGATTTATTTTAATAAGCTCTTAAACGGGCGTCGACAGCGTTTCTTATTTTTGGATTAAGGACTGTTAATTTATTTACGTACTCTGTTTGATAAATGTCTAACCAGACCTGGAAGAGTGAAGATATGGCCTACATTTCTGCATTCACTTCAATATTTTCACCTCTTTATGATATAGAAGACGCGGCTTTGGAAGGCCTTTCACAAAATGGACGATGACCTGATGAGGTTTGCGGGAATGCGACGAAAGCAAGACTCACAGAATCCGTAGTTGTGATGACATTTGCGGAAGGCTTACGTCTTTTGGGTCAAATGATGATAATGAACATTGCTAAAGATTATCTGCCTTACAAGAATTCCGCAATCAAATATTCACACAAAATACACAAACTTAGGCTACCATCCTTCATAAATAAATCTGAGACAAATTTTAACTTGTAAAGTTCTTGTTTCTCTAATAATGATCATGTCCAATAAAGACCCACTATTTAAGTTCTATTATATTTGAACAGAGGTTAAATTATGAGATTGACTAATAGTTGAGCTAACTCATGACAGCTTACAACGATATTATCCTAAATTATAGATTAAGATTGAATTTCCTACATCTAAGATAGTATTAGTGGAAGGCAATTCAGTCTTCAGGCTAATTAGGTTTCTGGTTTATTATCAATAATATGTTCAATCAGTCTCCAATAATACAGACCAAATTATTCTATTTCTAACTAGTTTCTGCCAACGGCTTCGCCTGCGCGATAGTAGAAAATATTATGTATGGGTACTTATGTATTTTCATTATAATGTAGATACTGTAATTTCACCTTGCAATCGTTGAAGGTGTACCAGTCTCATCATCATTATCAGCCTTTTGTTCTCATTGCTAAGGCTCAGGCCTCCTCTCTAGGAGAGAGAATGGACTGTAACGCGTGCCCAGTTTACGTCTTTTAAGAGACTATTCACTCTAGTCTTGGAGACATCTAAGCAAAAATCGGCCAGAAAGACCGCAGTAAGCGAATTGCTCCAGTCCTTCCATGTACTATTGAAGACACCTCCGCCTGACCACAGCTAAGTGAACTTTACGGTGGTTTTTGATTGCACTCGAAACGAAAACTTCAAAGGTGTGGTTTGGTGCCGCAGCGCACGATCCAAGCAATTTTTTTTTTTTAAGTGATCAGGTGGAAATTACTGCGATAGTATGTGGTACGTAGCTACGTCCACTACGGGGAGAAAGGCATGGACTGGTGTTAGGCCTGTCTACAAGTTTATAAGTACAGTAGTTTAAAAATTTGAACTAACTAGCAGAATAAATATGTACAATTTTCAGTAACCAAGAAAAAATAAATTGATGGTTTTTTTTATGGAGGGAAAAATCATCTAATGACGAATCCCAACCTAGGGCGGAGCGGAAAACAGTGTCAGACTCTTACTGACTAAACGACCCACCCCGTTCCTTCTTAGGGTCCGGGGTCGGACCTTCCTTTCAGAAACTCGTCTCGGGCCCCAGTAGGCTACGGTCCTGCAGTTGGGCCTCTACGTAATTGATGCTTAACATAGCGTAGTACTTTTAGGAGCTCTTAATGGCTGGTAAAATATATTTTTTGGTGAATATAGCATGAAATTCGTAGGTAAGTTTACAACCATGTAGTCTTATGTACACAAAACACACAAACCTGGAACAACAATCTGTAGGCAATGCAAATATTTGCTCCGTATGGGCATCGAACACGGAGTGCTGCTGCCAATGTCTCAAACACTGCGTCAACCATACCGTTTATTTATTTATAACTTTATTGCACTCCTTAGTTTAACACAGGACAAAGTTCAATAAAAAATAAGTTCTGCTATTAGTATTTAAATATTTGTACCGAAATTTAAGTCTAGACGCGAAATTATGTAGTTAAAATAATCTTTAGAATAAAGCAATTTCTCAGAAATAAAATCACTTTTCACTTACAACGTAATCCTAATTGTCTTAATTTTTCAAAGGCTCTACTGTTTGGCAATAATGGGTTTAAAAGCTTAGAGATTTGAATAAACAATAAATTCGTACCAAAGCCAGTCCATGCTGTATTAAAAGGAACTTCGATCGCTATTCACAGTGATTAACGAACATTTTGTACGCCGCATTGTCTTTACATAAAGCATTCGGTAACAGTAGTCCAAGTTTGGCAGAAACTTGTTTTTATGCTCACAGTTGGAGCAAGAAGTCTAAGTGTTCCAATACTATGTAAATCGGTCGCGGTTCAAACCAAATGCTGGAAACTTTGAACTGGCAGATTACGATTGGATAGAACTGCAGAAATGCAAGTTCACTATGGATCTTCTTATGAGTGCCGTTTTTTACCAGACTGTAAGAAGGGGGACCAACAGTTGGGACCTAGAATAATCTAGACTAGACTCATTCCATCTAATATCCCGACAGGTGCAGTCAATATGACTGTAGTTTCTTAGCCACAGGACTGATCTTGTTTTTTTTTTCTTTTCAGTTTTTATTTAAAGTTATTTTTTATTCTTTATTGTACACAAAACGTTGAATAGTACACAGTAGTTACAAAATTCATGTACAAATGCGAACTTAACTCAGCAATGAGTTACGTTTACTTTTTACGCAGTCGGCTTTATTTTTTCAAGTCTTCGAAATCAAATAAATCAAAAGACATTTACTGTTAGCCTCCTCGAGTGTCGTCACAAAGACAGGTACTGTACATCCCGCATCCATCAGATTCCCGTAAACTTTACCTGGTCATAAGTAATTTAAGGGGGACAATTAGTTGTAAAACCATATGGTTTAGCTACAGTAGTATTCAAAAACATTGATCAACCAATATAAATGAGTTACTTAGTACACTTCAGCAACCAAAAAAATTATTTAATTTTCTAATGAATATTACCGACCTTACCATTGGAAAACCCCCTACAAGGTACACCGATATCCTTGTGAGAGGCGCAGGAACCCAATGTATGGTAGACGTACAGGAGTGTTCGTTAAGTAGACCTACAGTGGACGTCTTTTAAATAAAATGAAGACAATGAAGATGAGATTACCAATATTAAAATCGTAATTTTTTTTCAATTTTAATTCGTTCAATACCGACACAATAGAAAGACAATAGGTGTGTGAATGCCAGTGTTCGCTTAGAGCTTAAAGAGTTTAAACATAGTTTACTTCTCAAGATCACTTAGAAAACAGTAAAAAAAATATACCACCAGATCACGCTTGATCATGAAACCTAATCCTGCTGACATCTTACTAGATAGTACAGACTATACTACTGAATTCCCTGTTCCCAGTGAGGCGGTGAAGTAGAAGACGCTTGTGGACAAGTGACAAAAGACCCGGTGCGGTCTCCGAGCCTCGCCGACACAGATTTACGGCGAAGAGAATCCTGTCGAGCTTCCATTAAATTGAACCGTTAAGAGCGATTTATTACAAAAACTGCAGATGCAGAGAGACATCTTCTTTATTGGGAAGGGTGCGTTGTTTATCTTAATTAAATCGATCTAAAATAATTCAAGTTTCATCGGTCTTATTTTATAAAATGGAAGAAATCAAAGAGAAGAAAGCATGAAAGAAATCCAGCATTGAATTAATTTCCTCTTGTACTCTAGCCGCATTAATGAGGTATCGAGTTCCTGCTGTATTTAATGTAATGCAAATTCATTATTATTGCCTCCTTAGAAAGAGGAAAAAATAATAAGCGTAGCACTAATTGATTTTCAGCATTTAGTAGATCTACTAAATGCTTAATTATTACTTCAATTATTACTTCCTCTCCGCCGAACTTAAGACTAGATAGCGGTGGTAAAACTAGATAGCGTAAGCATAGCAAAATCAGCCATTATAAAGCTTCTACTACTAGGAGCCAGGCGTTCTCTCTAAGGAAACAAACAGGCCATAATCTGGTCAGTAGAAGTCACATAAACCATTGAATTTTTAGTCGTAATGTGCCGATTTCCTTCACCGTTTTGAGAACAGTGGTAATCTACACTAATCTACACTAATAATATAATAAAGAGGTAAAGTTTGTTTTTTTGTTTTTATGTTTTTTTGTTTGTAGGGGGTAATCTCTGGAACTACTGGTCCGAATGGATAAATTTTAGCAACAATAGAAAGCTGCTTTACTCCTGAGTGACATAGGTTATATTTTATGTACGCAGGCGAAGCCGCTGGAAAAAGCTAGTGAAATATAATTCGCATTCTAAAGTTCTAGTCTAGGTTTGTCACATCACAATCTGTAAGGACCGCTACGCCCTGTGGCAGTAGCCCTGATTTACGAGTTGTATGATGCAGTTCATGGCAAAACAAATGATAATTCATAAATTGTCAGTTTTAATATAAGTCAGGGACAATCAAGCCTACTTATTTATAACAATGTTTATCCACAAAAGAAGTGCAAAAACTCAAACGCCAAACTTAAGTGGCAATGGGCAGGGCACTTTGCACGTAGAACAGATTAACAGGGCCGAAGGTTTTAGAGTAGCGACCGCGTACCCGAAGACGCAGCATTGGAAAGCCATTCACAGGGTGGACCGATGACCTGGACAGGGTTGCTGGAATCGATGAATGCGAGATGCACAGGACCGGTCGTTGTGGTGGTTTAAAAGTAGATGCCTTTCGGCTGATATAATGATGAAATTAGTAGTTAGACACCAGTGTGATTTAGCTTGACACAAACATTGTCGAAAGATCGATATATCCATTAACACTCAACAATCTACACTTCTACACTAATATAATAAAGAGGTAAAGTTTGTGTTTTTATTTTTTTGTTTGTAGGAGGTAATCTCTGGAACTACTGGTCCGATTGGAAAAATTTTTGCAACGATAGAAAGCTGCTTTACTCCTGAGTGACATAGGCTATATTTTATGTACGCGGGCGAAGCCGCTGACAAAAGCTAGTTGCAACTAAAGGCAGAGCTCACTGTGGTATGAGTGGCCACAAACTAATTCAAGCTTAGTTTTACGGAACAATTACAAAAATACCTATAATAATTCCTACTGCATTATTCACATTCACTTCATTTGAAATAAATGTACATGGCATCGGAAGCCTTAAAATGTGCCCACTGCTGTGAATCGGTCTCTTCTCTAAGATAAGGAAAGCCCCTCTACCACGCAGGCCTATTACAGCTTGGTGGTTGTCACATGTCTTTGAATCTTTGGGTCTAGGACATGCCGGAAGAAAATCATTGTGAGGAAACACAATGATTTTCTTCATGATTTTGAGGGCAGTAGTGATGTATTAAATTACACAGAGTAATGCGCCCGCTAGGTATGCACCAGATGCCTGTAAATCATAAGTCGGGACCGCTACTACTGGGCCACCACAACTGAATTCGAATCGTTTTTCATCAACTGGAGGTTGTCCTTGCTACTGCAAAGACAACCCCTGCATAGCGCCTACAGCGATAATCACCGGTTAGCACCACGTTCTATTAAGGGCGTCTAAAAAAGCCTCTGCGAGATGGTTTCGGCCCCTCGTACGCCTTCCAAAGGTCTAAGACCTCAGGATCCTGAGATAAATAAATATATAAGTATAATAATTAGGATAAAAGGGGGTGAGAAAAAACTTATTGAGCAAGTAACTTATTTAAATTACTATCAATGGGAAAAGTTCCTACAACGCTGTTAGTAATTATCGCCAAACGACGCGACGCGACGTGGCAATATCATTTTTTTTTTAACCAAAAAGGTTTCATAAAGTCAACTAACTAATTGGCAACAACTAATTTTAGTTTCAACTAATTAAAAGTAAGTTTTCTTTAATGAAAATCAAATGATACTATCATTTAATTTAAGTTTAATTATAACTCCTAAACATCTTCTATCTAATGTAAAGTAAGTACAAAATGTTTGAACTAAGTCCTCATATTTAAGAAGACATTACAAATTATCTTTCAGTTCCAAATTAATTACGAAGGCTTCAAAGAATCACAAAGAAGCCTAATGGCACTATTTTATTTTAATAAAAATAAATAGTCCTTTACTTTTGCGTCTCCATTTCTTTTAATGTTCTTTTTACGCATGCTCTTTGTTAAGTAATAACTTTAAATGGACCGCTCTTAACATTAAGTTGAATGTTACAAATGCAAAGTAAAAGTTAGCTTTCAGTTGTATTTTGTTGCCAAAGTCTAGTAAAAATGTAATTGTGACTGGCCGGACGGTTTCACTCTATCTGCTAACTTTTTTAACCTACTTCGAAAAGGAGGAGGTTCTATGTTCAGCTTTATGTATTGTAAGGGTTTTTTTTCCGTAATCAACAAGGATTATAAAGATATTCCCTTATAGTTTCGTCAAGTCTGTCTATCTGTCTGTCCGTCCGCGGATAATCTCAGCGACCATTGTAAAGCACGCCTAATCTAGTGCGTATTATAATTATCGATGTTCACTTCGATCCCAAGCCCAACTGATGGTAAGCAATGCTGTAATCATTGATGGTGAGGTGATATCTAAATTATAATCAGATTTAAATTTTTACATCACGAACAACTTTTCAGCTGAAAGACGTCCACTGTTGGACATAGGCCTCCAACAACAACAACACTACACCTGGTCCTGTGCTTCTCGCAACCATCTGATTTCCGTCTACTGCGGATATTATAATTTCTGATGCAATCACGAAAGCAAACTCTAAGATTTATCATACAATAATTGTTACGTATCTGAACCGTTTCAATTAGGCAATTAATCAAATCGTACAACAACGTATTTTCTACAAAAATAATTGAAACGTATGTAATGAATATAATCATTTTAACTAGCTCATGTAAAGAATGTAATAATTTTAACTAACTGAACATCTGTATAACCGGCAACAAAAATAAATATTTAAAAAAGTTAGTACAAATAACAACATTGACGAAAAATAAATACGCTTTACTTAACAGTAAATACATTCGTACAATTTCTCTGTTTGATTTTTATTTTTAATGAAAAATACTCTCATCACTTTTCCACGTTGATACATGGAAATGCAAAAATATTGACTTTTTCTTCCGTTCTCAAATAAAATACCTATTCATTCTGCTCTCTGTAGAATAAAGTCCAATACTTACTTTAACTCCCGTCCAATGAACGGTTAATTAAAGACAAGATCGTTTGTAATAAGTAAATTAGCAATCACCACGAGGCAATTTAGCGCGGGGACCCAGTCCCATTATTGTCTACGAAGGGCAGGCCAGGCCACTCAATTAGATCGTATTTCAGAATAATGGTATTGAGAAGTCGTTCAGCTTCCGTTAACTGCAATTTTATAGTTCTTCCTGTGGCCACCCCTCGTTTTGTGGTAAAACTTTTCCAATTATCTATTGAATTAATGGAAAATTCATAAAATTACTCGCGTTATGAACGTCTTTGTGTACTTCTATAGATATGTCTTTTGTTTACTCTCATGAGCTCAAGAACGGGACACGTACGGAAGTTTTGATAATGGGTTCAGACTACTGCGTCGAGAAAGCTTTGGATCGCTTTATAACTTACACGTACCGCTGTTACTTATATATATACTTAGAACTCTTCTTAGGTTTGTACTGAGTATTTATGTTCATTCCTAGTACTTAACTCCACAAATTACCCTTAAATACGGCCACATTTAACTTCGTAGCTAAAGAAATTCACACAAAAATACTAAGCAACCAACTTTTAAGTCAGTTATTCAATGTGCATGCAAATTATCCTCAACAAAATTAAGTAATCCAAAAATCTTTTGCTATTTTCTTCGAAACAAAGTGACAGTTCTGCATTGCAGACAAAAAGTAGCAAAGCGAAACATATAAAACGAAAACCTTATAAAACATTCGTTAGCACGAAAGAAATACGTCGGTGTTCAAATCACGACTTTCCCACGGAGCTGGTATATTTTAATTTCCTAGATTAAAGGTAAGATCGGCATTCCTATGTATATAGTGAAGATACGAAGATATTCCCGACGGGCGAAACAAAATCATTTCATAACTGCGCGCCCGTCTGTGCTCACCCTTTTTATAGCCCAGATGAATTACGACATAAAATATTTATCTCCTTTCGGGGATATGTAATGGTTGCGCTCCTTTTTAGATGATAATGCAGTAAAGTTTCTTTTCATAACATTGACAAGTCGCAGATGAAGTAATAGAAGATACTGCATTGCTCTGTTTTGTTGCAGGATTCATTGAATTTCGAAGTAATTTACTTTGAGCGAGGTAAATGGCTGTCGCTAATTGGTGCTGCGTTGCAATATTGATATCAAAAGATAATTTGAGGGAGAGCTCTATTATATACTGTAGACATTTTATTTCATGAATACTTCCTTATGAAGTTTGTGAAACAAATAATCCCTCCGACCAATTTTCGACTACGGTGGCCAATCTCAATATACAGATAAGAAAATTACGCAAAAGATATTGTGGTGTACATGTGTGTGCACCAAAACAGGTGCACTCTCCATTCCTTTACTCACATAATAAGATAGGATGGCAATCCATAAGACAGGATGGCAATCCAATACGATAGGAAAAACATCAGGCGCAGGACCAACGGCTTTACGTGTTTTCCGATACATGAGAATATTACGCCATTAGAAAAAACCCAAAATCACTTTTCTGCCTGATTCGGGAGTCATTTTGCAGTCACGCTTATTACCACGAAACTAACAAGGCAGTTAATGGCAAGTCATAAATTTTATAAAAAAAAAAACTAACACAAAATAAAGACAATAGATTGAATTAGAACCCGCTTTCAAGCCGGTACCTAATTTTGGTTTAATTATTACGTAAATTGTTAGAAATCATTACCTACGAGTATTAGCGCATATAAAAAAAATCTACTATCATAATAACTTTTAAGTAGTTACAACTTTTCGATTACTAAAAGAGGATGAAGAATTTATAGCTCAAAATACAGCACTCAAAGATTGCAAGATCTGAGAAAAATCTAAGATAGCAGTAAAAGCTCTTTGTTTACGCTATAAAACCAGAGATTTCTTAGCTTAGTAATACGAGATTTTACGCGAAAGGAAGCCAGCACGTTCATGCCTTATCTAGCATGCACGAAAACGAATAAAATTGGAAAACAAATAAAAAACCAGTACCTATGCTTTTTAGGCATACTTACAGCGCATAAATGAACATATAATAATGATACGTAGTCGTCGACGGCGCGTACCGTTCCCGCGCGTCTTGATAGGATGAACAGTTTTTGAAAAAATAAAAAAACAATAAACGTTCTGATTTAATTTTGTAATTACACCGTATATGCAAGCATTTTTTTAAACTTAGTTTACATAATTATTATCCTGAGCGTATCTTCTTTCAAATAAAAATACAAAAAGATTAAAATCAGTTAAAATTATCACCGGGTACAGCGCCATCTCTCGGAAAATTAGGTTACTAATTTATACATGGGCTACTTCGCGCTGTTAAATTGTAGTTTGGGTTTTGTTACATTGTGAAAAATTGGTATAATACGGAACCCTACACTGAGCGTGGCCCGACACGCTCATGGCCGGTTTTTTTTATGTGATTACATAACGAAATACAAACAACACAGTTCATTTTTAGAATACAGTATTCATGCTTGACTTTAATACGTAAAGATTATTTTATGGTTCATCGTTTGTGCTTGTAAAGTGAATGCGTTTTTCATTATTACAATATTTGTTTCAGTTTCATCAGTATATAGATGTATGCCTATCCAATTACCAGCCTGTAGTTTTGTATACCCACTGAATGAAAGTTATTTCAGTTTTCAATTATTTATTGTATTCTTTGTTTTACTGTACTCATATCTACGACCAGGCAACCTGGAATGGACAGTAATTATCTGGACAGTTTACACATTAATAAACTTGTGGGTACAGCTAAGGAGTGGAATTCCCTGCTGGAGTCCGTGTTTCCAGGCCCCCCTAGTCAAATCACGAACCTTTTATGTCGACTTTCTTTCTACTATCAATACGTCTCAGCGTAGTTATCATTAAATATCATAAAATGTAGCGATAGTCATTGTGGAAACAATTACATTTCATTTTGTAATTTTGAACGATGTAAACCATACATTTGATTCATTTTGTACTAGCTTTAACAATTTTAGATTATAAACTTGGCTATGAGAGCTGATGACTACAACCTAAAGTTGAGCGTGAATAGGTTACTTCGGGGTAAACGCGCTCCACCGTTGTTCTCATCGTCGCTTTTCTTCAGGTTAGATAGCGGTCAAGCGCGAACGTGTCAACAACAAAGTCTTTGGTCTTTCCATACCAGTACCAGTAATGTCCATAATATATGTTTAAATAGTTATATTGAAAACTCTCTCTTATATACTCTCTGTTATACGTCAGTCTGACTGTTCGTCTGCCTGTCAACACCGTTTATCTCACTAATTTTTTGAGATACATATATTTCCTACCTTGTTGACACGTCTACGGTCCGGACTAAGCGTTTCGCCTCGTCTTTAAAACGACGGAACAATTTCCCAGCAGCAGTCTCCCAATCCGATTACAATTTAGGTATCTTCAAGACTGGAGTGAATAGGGTCTTAAGAAACTAGTGCAATTCACCATCAACGATTACGTCACTGATAATTACCATCAAGAGGAATCACAGTCAAGGTTGCGTTAATAAATTACTAGCTTTTGTCAGCGGTTCCCCGGGCAAAAAAATATAGTCTATGTCACTCAGGAGTATAGCAGCTTTCTATTGTTGATTTATTTTTTCCAAACGGAGCAGTAGTTCTAGAGGTTACCTCCTACAAACAAAAAACAAAAAAAAACAAACTTTACTTTTTTATTATATTAGAGTGTAGATTAAAAAAACACTGTTTACGCAGAATGCCAGCTTATTCAGGCTTCCATTAATAATACAATCTAAATTACACAAGCTTGTTTACAATTTCAAAATGTGGAAAATTCCTAAACTAAAGTACACACTACCTAATTGGTTTAGGTAGAATTCTCGCCAAACCCACATGAATTTACGCCTAAAGGTTCATTATATAATTTAGAGGCGGTAGTAGTATTGTAATATGTAAACCTAATCAACCTTGGTGTTATTTCAAGAGATCCAAAGGTCTTGGCAGAGATAAAAAAATAAAATTTATCTATAGATAGATTTTTTTTTTATTCGACGACTATCACACAACGTCGTCTAGTCTCAAGCTAAGCAGACCTTGTGTTATGAGTAGACGACTGATAAACATACTTATATATTTCTAAATACATACATCATCATCATCATCATCAGCCTTTCAATATTCCCACAGGCCTCCTTCTAGGAGAGGGAATGGGCCATAATCCACCACGCGGGCCCAGTGCGGATTGGTGGATGTCACATGTCTTCGAATTTTTGGTTCTAGGACATGCCGGTTTCCTCACGATGTTTTCCTTCACCGTTTTGAGAGCAGTGGTGATGAAATAAATTACACAAAGTAATGCGCCTGGCTGGGTTCGAACCCGCAACCTACAACTCGTAAGTCGGGGCCGTTACCACTCGGCCACCACTGCTCTACTCTACATACATATTACAGATAAATTACACGAAGACGATTTTTTAGGAGAAGACATAGGCCGTACTCCGCTACGCGGGTCCGGTGCGAATTGATGGATGTCACATGTTTTGGTTGCAGAACTGTCCTGTTCTTCCGTGATTTTTTCAAATTTGAACTCGCGATCTACTCGTTAGTAAAGGCGGTTTGCACCAGGATCAGATCAAAATTTTAATTGTTATAAAAGCAAAAATACCGTCAGACTTATAATGCTTCCAGTGCTGGAAATCAAAATACATTTATATTTTTTAAACAACAATAATTTTGTTTTGTGACTACAAAAAGAATTAGGGTCCCGCGCAAAAAGGAGAAGAAAAACTTGTATTTGTCGTAATTGAGGCCAAATGTTGTGTTGTTTTACAAGTCTAGCGCGGGGAGAAAGTCGCGGGCACTAACTATTCTTTAATACATTCATCTAGGTTTCATTATTAAGCCTTCTACAATCAACTTAGCACTAAATCCAGCTATTTCTAAGTCCTATATAATATAGAAGGTGAGCTTGTGGCACAAATCCAGACTGAGCTGAAATATTTCACGCATCTTTATTCCAGGTTCCGCTTTCTTCATTACCTACTGCAGTAATATTATTTCCCGGGCCCAACATTAGCAAGGTTTCTCAGCGAGCCGAATAAATTGCAGGTCATCTGAGGGAGCATTTGTCACAAGTCAGTAATTTGTGGGAATGCGTGGTTTTCTTCATATTCCCCCGGAGTAATCCTCAAGTGTAATTTGTCAAAATTTCAACGTTTCGTCGGCGGGCCGAGGCTTCCCCCTCACCCGAAAATAAGCCCTTTTGATAAACTCAAATGTATTATTTTATGTCACAGCGTTGTTAACAAGTAAGTGTATGATATATTTCATAGTCGTCTATTAGGCATTACAATGTTATCACTATGATCTCTACCAGGATAACCTTTATATCATAAAGGTGAGCATGGTTTTATATATATATATATATATACTCGTATTTCTTTATCTACATCTATACGTATATTATACAAAGGTAAATTTTGTATGTAGGGGTAATCTCTGGAACTAAAGATCCAATTCTAAATTTTTTTTTACTGGTAAAAAGCTACATTATTCCTGCGTGCTATATAGGCATAACTTAATAAAAAATACCTAATCTAATTAGGTTTCAAAAAACTCGTCCGCATCGCTGTCGACTGGTAAAGTGCCCAAAAGGAGCATTTACTTTGGTAGTCACCCTTCCCATACAAATAAAACGTTTTGCGAAACCTTTTTTATGCGTACAGCTAAGGAGTGGAATACCCTGTGGAAGTCTATAATGTGTAATGTATACAACAAAGGAGTAGTTAATCTAAGACTGAATAGGTTAAATTACTTCAAGGCGACACGTTTAGAGAAACTATTTGTCAAAATACTAAAAAGTTAATACAAAAGTCCGCTGATGCGTAGTATATAATTTGTATGAATGGTTCTAGATAAGCGTGCTTCATCATCAGCCAAATCATAGCATACTATCAGGACAAAATATTGGTCAAACCTAAACCTATCCATAGTAAAAAAAAATATTGCGATTACAATTACGATGGTATGTAACAATGGAACTGAAAAATTTAAAAACAATACGTTTAAAATATCACTTTTGCGCCAACATGGTTGTGTATATATTGTTACGCTAGGCTAATATTTTTGTTAGAATATACCACGTATAGGTTGTTATTATGGCCTTTTGGATTTTGAATTCATTAATTATAATAAAGTAAACGCTATGGGTAATTCATATGAATTATATGGAAAATGAGTGAGCAGTGGTGGCCGAGTGGTAACAGCCCCGACTTACGAGTCGTAGGTCGCGGGTTCAAACCTAGCCAGGCGCATTACTTTGTGTAATTTATTTCATCACCACTGCTCTCAAAACGGTGAAGGAAAACATCGTGAGGAAACCGGCATGTCCTAGAACCAAAAATTCGAAGACATGTGACATCCACCAATCCGCACTGGGCCCGCGTGGTGGATTATGGCCCATTCCCTCTCCTAGAGAGAGGAGGCCTGTGTCCCTGTAGTGGGAACATTGAAAGGCTGATGATGATGATGATATGGAAAATGTATGTAATGCTTTTAAGATAACACTCGGTGGTGTACCATTGTGAAAATCATGCGTTCGTATCAAAATTTTATACAATAATATTTTTCCATCGCTGCTTAGGGTTCCGTACCGAAAGTGTCAAAACGGGACTTTATTACTATGAATTCAGTGTCCATCTGCAGTCTGTGATTAGGCTGCATCCCATACACCGTGACAGGTAGACATTTTAAATTTTCGTATATAATGTACGAGTACAATTGTTTCCACTATAAAAACAAATCTAAAAACATAGTAAAAAGTAATAAGTAGGTCTCCCATACTGCAAACGTAACTTTTTTAACAGTTTTTTTTTCTTCATAATAATAATGTGGTTACAATACACCGTTAAATCTTGATCGTTTTAATCCCTTGGAGGATCGATTCAGTACATGAAACACTATCGATTGGTAAAGTTAGAATAAAAAAACAAAGTACTGTTTTTTTAAAACTCGAATTAATTTACGCATGTTCTAAATTGATTTCTTTAAGTAAACGTCAGCTGGGCGAGTTCAATGACCTGTAGGTAGTTAGTACGCAACGACCGACAACTACCTGCAAGGTCAATGATTCGTTTACTTACTTAAAGAAATTAATTTCGTAAATGCGTATATCAACAAGAGATTAAGAAAAAAAGTATTTTTTTATTGTATCTACACAAATCGATAGTGTTTCATGTACTGGATCGAACCTCTTCGGGATTAAAACGACTAAAATTTAACGGTGTATAGTGTAGTATCTCGCACGCATAATGTTTTGGAACCCGTCGCTCACGAGTCCAATTCGCAATTGAAAATCTTTTTTTTTTAATCTACTGCCGCATTGCGATACTAAGTTAGTCGGGTTCCAAAACATTATGCGTGTGAGATACTACACTACACTACATTAATTTATTTAAATAAATTAATGTATTTGCAATTTTTACATTACATGAGAGGTCGATTTAATTCCATGACCCATCGCTGTCAGAAAGTGAATGGTTCAATGAATCGTGAAACCCGCTCAGCCGTTGCCATAACAATTAGATTGTTCCGACAGTTTATATGAATTCTGCTTAAATTACTTTGCAAATGGTAGTTCACTAGTTTTGCATGGATTGCCTCTTATTTTACGACTATCTAAACGGTGTAATTGTTTCCTTATCCACGACTTCAATTAAGGGATAATTAACTAAAGATTTTACCTCCACACTTATCCCTATTTGTTAGGTCTACTTAGTAAAAATCTTTATACATATATTCGATTAGTAGTGTATCAGTTGTGGGAACATTAAAAGGCTGGTTATTATTATTGCACGTGGGCCACGCCTGACTCGTACAGAATCGCGTCGCGTTTCTTGGAAGTAGATCCAATGTAGCTCTACAAGTCTAGTTGCAATATAAAATGGGAGACAGACGTATCCAGATCGGCGTACGTGGCACACGTGTGTCTAATATAGGTTTTATTTTATATTGGGAAAAACCATTTAATGACGAATGCCGCCTTTAGGCGGAACAGGAAACAGCGTCAGACTCTTACTGACTAAACGACCCACCCCATTCCTTCTTAGCCCTTATACAGGGATCAGACCTTCCTTTCTGAATCCAGACCGGGGCCCCAGTAGGTTTCGGCCCTGCAGTTGAACCTCTACATGGCAGTGTAGGTTACATTACAGATTTTGCGTTCTATGGCCATTTTTACAAACTTTTTCCCGAATTTATTTTCGATCTAAGAACAAAGTTTTTGTTAAAACCAACAAAGTGTATGTTCTTTCTGTCCCAACCCTTTTCTGTTAAACAATTCCTGTAGCAAGTGAACCCATGGTCCAAGCTAAGACAGGATTAAAGTGAATAATATGTGGCTATGTGTACATTTTTCTCCAGTCCCTGAGGAACTTCTAAGAAGGCTACGTTGTTTTACCAGAATATTCTTTACTCGTCCACGAGAACTTACTATTCTAAGTATACCTACATATTCCTTTTATATTCTTAGTGTTCCGTATTCAGAAGGTAAAAACGGCACCCTAATGCTATTATTATTAATCCCGCGCGCTTCAGGGAGATATTAACAAACTGTGAAATTGTAATACCAAAGACCTGGAACCAGGGAAAAAAGGAATGGTGTGAGTTTTTTCTTCAGTAAAAATCTGACACTACTTCCTGCTCTGCCTAATGACGGGAGATGTTATTGGATGATTTTTAACTACCAAAAAAAAATACTCCGCTGTCCGTATGTCTACCGTCAAGCTGTATCTCATT
Organism: Mythimna loreyi; assembly: GCA_029852875.1. Classification (NCBI taxonomy): domain Eukaryota; kingdom Metazoa; phylum Arthropoda; class Insecta; order Lepidoptera; family Noctuidae; genus Mythimna; species Mythimna loreyi. Next base: position 14,562,489 of record CM056785.1, on the reverse strand, counting down.
AACTGCAATAGCTAAACAGTTTTAATTTGACAGGTAATAGAATAGAAAAACCTTTATTGTACACCAAAAAAGTAAAACTACTAATGCATCAACATAAAACGTGTACTGTGATGATGATGGTCATAATAATGATATTGCCGCTATGACAACTAACAATTAAACAACTAACTATTAAAACTAAAATAAATAACACATTTCATTGGAAAAAAAAAACCGGCCAAGTGCGAGTCGGGCTCGCGCACAAAGGGTTCCGTAGCAGCAAATATATTATAAAGATTTTATATCATCGCGGATTTTTAAAGGTGTACAATACTGTAGTATATTTTTTGATCTATCTTATAAGGTTCAGCCATCGTTTTCAGTGTAAGCACAATAACTTAACCAAAATTACAGTTAAATCAACCTATCTCAAAAACTATAAGAGATACTTTGATCAAACCAAAAATCGTTGAAAGAGTTAATTAGCATGCATCACCTCTATTTTTTTTAGAATTTTATACCCCGTAGTTATAAAAATAGAGGGGGGGGGACATACTTTTTACGACTTTGAGAGCTGATATCTCAAAAACCGTTCACTTTAAGAAAAATGTTTTTTAGAAAACTTTATATCATTTTAAAAGACCTTTCCATTGATACCCCACACGGGTATGTACATCGAAAAAAAAATTTTCATCCCTCAGTTACATGTATGGGGGCCCCACCCCCAATTCTTTTTTTTACTATTTAGTGTCATAATTTTGTAGCGGTTCATACAACACATATTCCCATCAAATTTCATCACTGTAGTACTTATAGTTTCCGAGTAAATCGGCTGTGACAGACGGACAGACGGACAGACGGACAGACGGACAGACGGACAGACGGACAGACGGACATGACGAAACTATAAGGGTTCCGTTTTTGCCATTTTGGCTACGGAACCCTAAAAAAGGCAACAAAAGGAGTTATAGGAATACAAACAGACTACTTTACTACTGTTTACTACGTGAGTGAGTCCAACTCGCATTTGGCTAGCTCTTAATATATATGTTTGTGGTTGAACTGAATGCCGATACAAAGAGAGATTTGTGATGGCTCATGTATAATTATGACTTATAGCAATATAAACATAGAACAACGAATATCTTTTCAAAACAATAAAACTATGACGAAATAAAATTCTAATCCCTCGAATTAAAATAAATCACAGAAAACTACAACATCCCTAAACTTATTCATTCTTCCGCACTAAATAACCTCTGAATAATAAAAACTCCCCGCACTACAGGAAAAATATCGAGAGAAAGATTACAAATGGTCTGTGAACCAAAAGTAATGCGTCACAGAAATTCACTGCTGCCATGAATCGTCGAGCACTAAATAAAATAAGGGGAAAAAATGCTCAAAAATTTACTAGCGAATTTTTACGAATTTTCGTTGGCATTGCCTAGAGGTTATTACCCTACGTTATAAGTGTTCGTTACACTGTAGGAATTTATACAAGCGTCCCAGAGTTCGAAGTTAATAGAGTGTAATGTTCTTATTTGCATATTTCATCAATGAGTTTTCATCTCGATGTTATCGTGATTTTCGTCTACATTGCTTTTCCTAAGCACTTTGTAATTAAAAGTAGAAGAGATTTCAGCAATGTATGTTAATAGTACTTATTGGTCTTTTGTAAGTTACAGTTTTTTCAATAGTTAAAACTAGTGCTTGACTGCGATTTCTCCTCATGGCAAGCAGTGATGCAATCGCACTAGTTTAAGAGCGGCCAACCCAAGGTACATTTTCGTACAACCGCTCTTATGTGATTATGATGTTATTACACATATTTCTTTAGATATTTTAGATACACAGATATCTTATGAATATTATCTGTGCTATTATAGAAATAAAAGCTTAAATTTGTGTAAGAGTAATCCAGTAAAGACCTCTAAAAACTGCTATTTTTCGTTATCTTTGACGCTCCATAATGTACTTCTATATTAATCAAATCACTTTGGAATGCATAAAATTAAGCAACGAGCATTTAAACCATACGCGATGTTGACGATAGGCGAGTGGGGAATGTCCACCTTAAAGCTTATTCTCTCTAGCATTGAAGACACCTGAATCATAATCACGAGAACACTGCTAAAGGCTATTTGTAACTTATTGTTAAGGAAGCTTACCTGTTGGTGGCTATTAGTCAAGCAAAGTGCGTGAGTATTTCGACTAATGGAAAGAAATCAGGTACCCATTTGTTTATAAAAAATGCTTCCTCACATTAAAAATTACTTCTATAATTTTATGAGCGCAGGTGATGTGTACATACATTATTATATCAAATAATAATGTATGTACACATCACCTGTAGGCTACACAAATATTTGTTCCGCGTTGAAATGGGACCCACATGGGATACACAGTGCGCCACTCAATCGCTCAACTATGCTGTTTTTAGGTTTTCGTACCACAAAAGGAAAACTGTAGGGGCCCAGCAGCGTCGAAGCCTTCTGGGTCCAAGGGTTGATGCGAAAGTGGAACCCCGAGGCCCTGGAACTAACGCAAGAAACAGTGGGTAGTTTAGTCAGTAGAAGTCTCCCTCCCCCAAGATGTTCAAATTTATTCTACCCCTTTTGTAAACAACAGTAAACAAGTAAATACCTTCATATAAGAACAAATATTATGCCGAACCAAACGATCTTCACAATAAACCTATTAAAAAGTTTTCTTCTATAACTCCTATCACGAGACTGAGCAAATCCATCAAATGTTCATCAAATCAGGCATTACTAAGGTTCCTAGTAAGTCAAGGTAAAATAAAATTTTATAAAGGTATATTTATAATAGGGTACATGTTTTTGTAATTGATTTAATTTATTTATAATGAAAACCTGGGTTTAAGCGAAAAACTTCCTAAACATTTTCAGGACTTAGAAAATTCTGATTGATTAGTAGCAGGTGTATAAAATAACAGGTAACGTTTTTAGTTGAGAAATTATCTCATAACCTTTTTTTATGGTGAGAAAAATCATCTAAAGATCAATCCCGCCCTTGGGCTGAGCGAGAAACAGTACCTCTTACTAACTCTTACTGACTAAACGATTTACCCCTTCCTTCTTAGCCCCCATAACGGGGTCGGACCCTGCTTTCAAAAACCATGCTGGGGCTCAAGTAGGCTTCGACCCTGCCGTTGGACCTCTACATTTGCTGACAACTCCTTGAGGCGCGCGGGAACAGAGCTCGCTGTCGACGACTTGGCTTGTTCCATACTGTTACTCTGATCTCTTAACCTTTCTTAACTACCGTAATTACAGAAATAACTAAAATACTATGTGTGCGAACACTGGTGACCTCTTGGGGCTTAATGAACTAACTGAAACTCACTAGTGTTTCTTCTATTGCTCTTTGCATTCCAGAACCACAGTAACTCTTTAGAACAGGAACTCCTTACAACTAGGGTTGTCGCTTAACTTCGATAACCCTAGTTCTGGGCTGTGGACTGCACTAGTTTATATCAAATAAAAAAGGTAAACCAATCCTTGGCTATCACAAGTAAGATTATTTACAAACTAATAGATAGGTATCTATTATTTTGTAAAAGTGCTCAACTTAAAGACACATTTGTACATTTGGACAAGTGGCGAAGTAAATGGCGAGCACACATGTAAACTCTCGCTATTCGCCTCATGCACTTTGTAAGCTAAGTTTCGTCAAACCCAGAAGCGAATGGCGAGTCGAGTGGCAAGGCGAATGTCTAGGCGAGTGGCCAGGCGGATGTGTAAACGCAGTAAAATAAGACGCGAAACCCATTACCTAAGAACTCCACAATAATAATACACTCGGCAACTCGAGCGTACAATAGAAAAAGTTTCCTCAAAATGTTTTCGTTTTAATCCCTATCTGTGTTGACATAAAGTCGGTGGCGAAACTACAAGAACCCGTTTACCGGCAACCAGGAACGTAACTCCATTACCCTATAACTGTATAAACGACAGTTCTCTAATGGGAATTAAACCTTTTCAAACTCTTTGCATTGCGGGGGCACTTTGCCGTGGAGTTGGCACGGATAAAGAACGATGGAGTAGTTTTTGATGGGGAGTTCACTTATCAAATGTTTGAGTTGAAGTTTTGTGGTGGTTGGACAAATATCCTTTGGGTATCTTTACGATTGATGTAACAGAAAGAGAAACGTTAAAGTTTATTTACGACTTGCACAGAACAAACAACGGAATAAAATGAAAATACATATAAACCAACATCTTTGAATTAAAAATAAAACTTGTATAAAGTCAAAAGGAGTCCTGTCTCGGCATGTGCTGCTGATATTTAAAGAAAAGTAAGATAAAATAAAATTTGTGAGCAGTGGTGGCCGAATGGCCCCGACTTACGAGTTATTAATTAATTAATTAATAACTTAATTTATGAATTTAATAATTTATTAATTTAATTTCTTAATTTATTTCATCACCACTGCTCTCAAAACCGTGAAGGAAAACATCGTCAGAAAACCGGCTACAACCGAAAAATGTCCTAGAACCAAAAATTCCACCAATCCGCACTGGGCCCGCGTGGTGGATTATGGCCCATTCCCTCTCCTAGAGAGGAGGCATGTGTCCCAGCAGAAGGAACATTAAAAAAGGCTGATGATAATGAAGATAAAATACGTGTATAATTTTTGGTTGGTATTATCATCACTGCTACAAACAGCGATGAGGGGTTTCTAAAATGACGTTTACCAGATGGCAACACTGATGCGTTAGGTCCAGGCACCTGTCAAAATGCTTACACATATCACGCACGCACGCGAACTTGAGGAAGTAATGATGACGTCACGATGTGCTAGCTGCACGAAGGCTGCGCTGACGGTCATTGTCGAGAGTCACCGGTTTGAAGGTATGCGGAACAGAGATTAGAATACCACATACGTCCTTTGAACGGGTGACGTCTGGTGGGCAAAAGCTCGATAATTGATTTTCGAACTCGTATATATATTCAAATTGCGTGAAGAACTTTGATTGCGCGATGCACGATTTCCTATTTCTTGTAGTTCTTATGTGGAGCCATAGATGCCGCTACATGTTAATGACGTTAGTTAAATCGACTTCAAAATATGCAACGTAATGCATACTTTTCAAAAGTAAAAGGCCTTGCGGCTCAGTGGCGCCTACTGGTGGTGTAAATTTTCTTGAAAAACTTCATTTCGTAATTATTATAACGTTGCTTCTCAATATTGTAATAGTGTAACGTCCAGTGCTGAACAAAATATCCTTTAGACGGTTCTTGGAGGAAATAAGTTAAGAAAGTTATGTCGTACCATTTTTACCCATATGTTCTGTATAGTTACTCTAGTTTGTCTTAACCTTTACCTGTATCAAAAACAGAAATCACAAGGATAATAAAGACAACATTGATCTCCATTCATTCTAAAAACAAAATCATACCATACAAAACTTATTCCGCAAACCAAAAGAAGAAATTTTCTCTAATAGGGTTCCGTTGTTAGAGACTCCTAAATATAATTTTAGAAGAAATCTCATTAAAAGAAGACCGAGTGCGTAAAACTTGAAGATAATTTCAAAAGTTGAAAAGTCTCCTAAGAGAGCACTCTGAGTTTTTATCGGTTAGGTAACCGGTACACGAGCACATGTCGGTTTTGTATGGGTTTATTACGTGGGTAGTCTGAAAAGTTTCCGATCTCAATGTGAAGATAGCAGCACTCGTGAATAAAAGCGACGGAATGTAGTCGTGTATCTTTTGATAGTTACCCGCCGAAGTTTCAGCCATTTTGGACGAGGAATTGTTATAAAGGTAACCGTCCACCTATCAGTATCGCACATATTGCACGCATCGCATCAAACGGACCATTTTTGTACTATGCGTCCACTGTATCGGCACCGATCGCACTTTCTGACGCAACCTCTAGTAAACGGATTGCCGACGTCACTTTCATACGGATTCCAGTGGCAAGTGGTACGTGTTGACTCTTATTTGTGAGATAATGGAATAAAACGAAGAAGAAATAGATACCTTAACAGTGATTGGAGTGAGTCAATGTGAGACAAGATTCTTTTTCACCAGGCAAAGCAATGTCTTATACTTCAACGGTCGCCGCTGCAAAAATTTACGAAGTACGGTTTGAACTGCTTGATCATCCGCCTTGCTCACAGATCTAGTTCCAAGAGACTTCTTTTGCTGATAAGAGTGCCAACTACTATAAGAAAACGTTAGAGAGATGAAGGCATCGCTGGGAGAAATGTGTAGAGTTACAAGGAGACAAAGAAAAAAAAACTGAATTGTAAAAAATTGGTCAAAAAATATTCAGGCTACATGTGTGTTATGACTATAATTTCAGACCAAATATTTCGGTATTTCCCTCCCTGTTCACCCACATAATTTTAAACACAACTACACATTATGAAATTGTCTAGAAGAGACACGACCGCACATGGACGTATGTTTAGACTAAACTAGCTTTATAACCGCGTGGTGGATTACGGCCCATTCCTTCTCTTAGAGAACAGGCCTGAGTCTCAGCAGTTTAAACATTAAAAGGCCGATTATGTATGTATTTGTGGTGTGCTCGTATGTAACCACACAGTAAATATTGGGCACATTATGTTGTGCCTGTCTCTCTTTTTGGTGTACAATAAAGAATATATCTACCTGTCTTGATAGCTAGTAAGATAAGCACTAATGAAGCTATGTTAGCAATCCTACACGTCATTATGTTGAAGTTTAGCACAAATTATTTTAATTTTTTTGGGGAGTAATTTCTTTGACACACATAACCAACCTTATAATAACCCCCTCCGGGCACTTAAGCCTCTCTATGAGAGGAAATAGGTCATAATCGACCTCGCGGGCCTGACTTAGATCGATTGATGGCACATTTGTTCAAATTAAACAATATACCAACTATATAACTTTATGGAACGCTATAAAGTATTGAGTAACTTTTGGTGCAAAGAAAATTAAACGAAGGAAAACTTTATGAGGAAACATTTCCTTCTTTCCTTAACTGAGAGCAGTAATGATGGAATTTATTACACAAAGTAATTCGCCTGGCTGGACTTGAACCGGTAACTCGTAAGTCGGGACAATTATCACTAGGCTACTGAACTACTACGCTAGGTACTATAACTTTAAACCGCGTATAAGTCAGAACATCGTTTTATAAAATTGTTTAAAAGGGACTTCACTTTGAGAGACAGGATCACTGTACATCCGTTTTACTTCAATTAGGGGTGGACTTAGTACAGCCAACAACCCAAACCACTGTCTCATTGAGTAGACATGGACCCCCACATTCAACTCTCTATAATAAACCTCTTAATACAGTCTGCTTACTTTACCTGGGCCTGAACACTCCCATTTTTATCACGGCATGGATTTATATAAATGATAAATGATTTTTTATTTTGTAAATATGTGTTTTATAAATTCTTTGAAACGTTATTTTTTTTTTCATCCGTTTAAACTAGATGAGGCCGTTGTTTCCTAGCTGACTACCCTGAGAAGAAACACCAAAATAAACTCAAGGGGTCGAAGTCTCTTTTAAAGTCCATTGTCCATCCACAGTGTACCGCAGACCCTTTTTGTTGTTTAATATTTTGCAATCCTTAACGTTGTAAGGTTGAAAAAAAAAACTCCTAAGGTTGTCAGGTAGATATCGCTGTCCGTATTTTACCCATGGTGGAGATCTCACCCATACGGCTTCAGACAGACCGACTTTATGACATTTCAAAAGAGCCTGCAAAGGTTTATTTGAAATAAATGCTTTTAATTTGAATTTGAACGGGCAAAGCGTTTTAGAAACACATTCATTATGCGTACAGCTAAGGAGTGGAATTCGCTGCCGGAATCTGTGTTTCCTCAGGGTCTTCAAGTCAAAAGTGAATAGATTACTTCTAAGCAAGCGTGCTCCATCATCGGCCACATCATCGCTTACCATCAGGTAAGATAGTAGTCAAACACGAGACTATCTAAAGTAAAAAAAGTGATTTCAGTTTCTTTAAAATTGTTACTATTTTGGAGTACAAAGTATTAAAAATTCTACTCCATAAACCAGTTTCCTCTCAAAATGTTTCTTCATATTCACATAGTTACATGGCAAAAATCCCATTAGAGGTTTAACAGCTCAATGGTCGTGATGCTCAGTAATAACTGTAATTCTAATGCTGCGTACACAATGCAGCTAATTAACGTTTATTATAGACATGACGTCAGTCGCGAGCAAATGATAGCATTTGCATATATTAACTTTAACTGCTTCATAGCCATTCGACTCATTCGTATTCCCTAATAGTGTCACATTTGTGTTCAAGCTACATGAAAGACAAAGGGGTTGATCTTTAATATCTTTTAACTTTAACTAACTCACGTGCATTGACTTTAAAATGTTTAATGTTTAAATCATGTTTCAAATGTTTATTCTTGCAAAAAATAAATGTACAGTATTTTATACACACCATGTGTATAAGTTAAAAAAAGTAATTATAACCCAAAAACGGCTTAATAGCTTCTGTACAATTTCAAGCAAGTATATAATTTGGCTACCATAGCATCGAAGGACTGGAACAGTTTGCCTGCTTCCCTATTCATATCCTATTATTTTCATTACTCTGAAAGTAGGTGTGAAGTTGCCCACGGAGCGGGTTGAAAGTAGTACTTTTCATCCTTCGGGAGAATTATTTTCAACTGACAGCTGTCAAATTATTACCTCACGATTTTTTCTTTCACCGTTTTGAGAGCAGTGGTGATGAAATAAATTACACAAAGTAATTCCCTCTCTTAGAGAGGAGACCTGTGTCCCTGCAGTGGGAACATTAAAATGGCTGATGATGATGATGAATGCGCCTGGCTGAGATTGTACCCGCCCTTACAAACCGGACACCACGGCTCTCCAAATACATATAATAATAATTGTTAAAAACATAACTAACTTTCCTATTTAGCATAGCCAAAACTGCTAACAAAATATGGCGTTAAAAAGTCCTTCGAATCACTGACAACTAGAAATGTGCCAAAAAATTGCATTGCCACGTTATATGACAATGCTTAATATCTGTCTGAAATAAAAACAAGCCTTAAGGGTGAGATATACGACTTTCGATGATTTTAAATCCAACACCGTTAAAACTAGAAACTAATAAATGAAGGACAAATTGAGCAGGCGGTCGCCTCTTTCTGCGAAGCAGTAATGCTAGCAAAGGAGCAGGCCGACCGCATAAAGCACCAACGCAAACGCTCCAGGCGCCGCCGGGATTTCTATCCCGATTTCCGGCCACCGTAGGCGCGGCCTTGCGGACTGCGAGCAATGGGTAGCTAGCCGTCCGAACGTCTGGTAACGGTCCAGACCAAGCCAGGTCTTCGACAGCGCGCTCAGTTCCCAGGCGCCTCAAGGAGTTATCAGCAAATGTAGAGGCCCCACTGCAGGGCCGGAGCCTTCTGGGGCCCGATCCGGCTTCTGAAAAGAATTTCCAACCCCGGTTAGGGCTAAGAAGGATTGGGGTTGGGTTGTTTGTCAGTAAGAGTCTGACACTGTTTCCCGCCCCGCCCAAGGGCGGGATTCGTCATTAGATGATTTTTTCCACCACAAAAAAGGCCAAATTGTTATTCAAATAATCTTGATACACGCTAAGTGACGCTAGCTCCCCTTTTTTCACTCAAGATCTCTAGCTTATATCTGCCTCTTAATATGAAGTAAACAAAGTTTCTGACAGCATAGCGTTGCTAACTAAATTAAACACTTCGAATTAATAGGCAGCTGAAATACTATTTCAAAGCTTATAACTTCGTACTTTCAATTGCACTATTGCAGCGAAATATAATCACACTTCAAGTGTAACGCTCCCAAACTTCGTGTAAACGCATTGATGAAGTGCTAACATAACTTCGACCACCGTACATAGGTGCACTAAGGTACTGGCTGAACCAACGAAACAGCGATTAAACATGTTCCACTAACCACTGGCACTAGTCATTATATTTTGATCACACGTACCGGACAGGACCGGTCGTGTGGTGGCATCGGCACTTCGGGGAGGTCTACGTCCAACAGTGGACATCTTTCGGCTGAAATGATGATGATGATGACACGCACCGAGCAAGTGAGCAAGATAGTGCCCTCGGCCGAATACTCAGTACGTATGAACTGCTCAGCCGAAGGCTTATCTGTACATCATTGTCTCGGCCGAGGGACATATATTTTTAATGCTAGCCACATTACGTGCCACACATTACGTTCCACCCCGTCTCAGAATGTGGCTAAAATTAAAAAATCTAGCCACTTATTTGGCTAGATTTTTAATCCCACGATTATTTGATTTATAAATTCTTACCCCAGCGCCGATCTTACCTCAACATATCAATAACCCTTTTGATGAAACAACGAAGTCGAAAGAACTTGTCAAACATTCAGACCAAGATTTCACATTTCTATTGTCACAAGGCACCAAACTAAAATATTTGAAACCAGACAACGATTTATTTAAAATGAAAAGATATCTAAAACTTCCTACATGTGGGTCACGTATGAGCTCGTTTCTACCTTGTCCCTGTGGTATCGTAAGAGAAAAACTAACTTAAAATGTGATTTTATGAGGACTGTGGAACACCGGTTGTATCGTGTAACTTAACCAGAAACTAGACACTTACAAATAAACTACACTTTCTAGGAATGGGTTTATTTTTTATGTTTCTACCCAAAAAATTCAGGCAATCTATTTGAGATAATCTTGACTATTTTTGTAACGTGGGAAATCATTTAATACCTTCTGGGCCTGGACATGTCAGACTTTTACTTACTAAAACCTGTGTCTTTCAGATGCCCTTTGCGTTCTAAAAACACGACTTTCCGTTTCAGAAAATATTTACGGCTCTAACTGACATCAGCTGTACTGAACTTGCCTGGGATAAGTCCGGATGATTATCGGACGGCTGGACGGTGTGGTACCGATTGCTAATCCTCAAAGGGCGTGACCAAACTACACTACTACTCTAACTGTACACTTCACTGTCTAGTTTCCTAATCACTTTTCACTAATAAGAATTTATTTTAAATGATAAATGATATTTATTTTTGCAAATAGCTTTTCCATAACACTTTTACATGTCATTTTTTTTTGTCAGTGTAAACTAAATGAGTCCGGTGTTTCCTAGCTGACTACCCTGCGAAGAAACGCGCTGAAACAAAGTCAGGGCTCAAAGTATATTTTAAATTCCATACAGCAAACATCTGATATTTGTATTATATATATACCTTATTGTGATCTTATGTTCGAAAAATATTTTTTCTGACGGTACTTTAAGCCAAATGTCAGTCAATGTTAAATGTCATGGCAAAAATACAGCTTACAAAAAAGGGTCATGTTCGTCTAATGGCGGCCAGATTGCGCAGGTTTGTCCAATAAATCCCAACTTAATTTACGTGTGGTTAAGTTTTTTTGTGTACAAGTGTCTGGCAGGGTGCATTTAATAAAATGTTGTTTTTAGATGATAACTTTACTCTTTCGCTAGCCTGCGTTCAAAAATAACCAAAGAAGGGTAGAGTTGCAACCTGGGGTTGGGTAGTTAGTTGGGTTAACTCTTGTAACCCTAGAGTTAACCCAATTAACTCTGACTCCAAGCAGGGTTGGCTAGTGTTACATACCATTGACAATTGATCTCTGTATCTCTTTCTCTCTCTGATGACGTCATTAGAGTTAACTCTAAACCTTTTTGAACGCAGCCCTGTATGTATCTCGTGACAGTGCAACTTCTGAAAATGATCTTAAAATATCTCATTAGAGAAATGCTCTCTCGAAACATGGTATCAGTTTCAGCATAATTGCCCAGGAATACCGAAACAAACTCAGTACATTAAACGAAACACAACGTGGATATGAAAGCGTTATCATATCAGGGGAAGTTTGAACGCGCCGCGGGCGTTTACAAGTTGGGGGCGAGTTGGATCTCATACTGACACAGTTTCTATTCTAACTGTTAGATAGCAGTACCCCTAACACGAGTTAATGAATATAGGTACAACTGGGAACGTGTTCCTTGATGCCAGACCTTCGTATAACTTAAAGGAGTCTGCGTAGTAGGTACTTCGTATCATACACCATGAGTATTCTTTGAACATGTTAAGCACGGACATAAGAAACACGACACTGACTATAATACCCATGAAGTACATGGTACACGGGCCTTGGTTCAGGCCATGTCCCACAGTGAGGAGGAGTAGCAGGCGGTCGCCTCCTTCTGAGAAGCAGTAATGCTAGCAAAGGAGAAGGCCGACCGCATCAGGCAAAGGCAACGGCGCTCTCGCCGCAGCTGCCGGGATTCCGATCCTGATTTCCGGCCACCGTAGCCGTGGGCTTGCGGACGGCGAGCAATGGGTAGCTCGCCCATGTACAAAATCCATGAAGTACATATCAATAGTGTATGATATTCGTAGATAACGATCATTATACGCTTTCATAACCCGTTTCGCTACACTTCGAATCGATGCATGCGAGTAACGTAACAACGTTACTCGCATGCATCGATTTTGCTTGCACGTATAATTTGCCAGTGCCGATATGCATATACTGCAAATAAAGGAACTTTGAATAGAATAAACTTTATACACCAAAATAGTAACAAAGTAATAGTAGTACATAGATAGATGGATTAAACTTACACACGTTTATAGTTTTTAGTAGGTAAAAATCATCCAATGACGAATCCCGCCCTTGGGCGGAGCGGGACACAGTGTCAGACTCTTACTGACAAAAAAACCTACCCCGTTCCTTCAAATTCAAATTCAAATTAAAAGCGTTTATTTCAAATAAACCTTTACAGGCACATTTGAAAAGTCATAAAGTCGGACTGTCAGGAAAAAAATGACGCTAATTGCACATTCCAAAAAGTAGGTCTCAATGGAGAAGAATGTGCAAGAAACTCCATGGACACTCTTTTTAATCATGTTGTGTTTTACAAATATATAGGTTACATATTTTTGTCGCTGCTATGATGTGAGAACAATGTAACTAAAATAATAAAAAAGTACGTAAAGTATGTTCTAAACAAATTAAAATAAACCACTGGTAGCTAAGAGATGACCAGTTCCAACTGACAGCGCCCGTTCACGGACATGACGCGTATATCAGCACCACTCAGCTCACTTCCTTACCTTAATACTAGCGCCCTTTATAGCCTTTCATACCGAGGCCAGATCTTGCTTTCAGAAGCTGGTCCATCGCCCCAGTAAGTTTAACCCTGCTGGGCCGCTAGGGTTGCTGAAACCCTTAGAGGCTTTGGTTTTGTTCAAAACCAAACCTTATCTTATTCTATTATTTGTTATTTCTTTAAAAAGTAAGTACTTTCGATCACAAAACCTGTATTAATAGTAATTCATGTCGTTTTGTATTTAAATTTATTCACATTTAAGAATTACTACGTACACAAATTAACAAATTCATTATAACAGTGCCTATGTCGTTTATAACCATTTTACAACACAGTACAGTGACACACTTATTTTAAAACTGTGTGTTGTGCGTATGAATTAAATGTGTTGACAAACGGTTCCATTAGTCTAAAACAAACTGGCAAGCGGTAGCAGTAACATATAAAGGTTTATGCAGTTTCAGGTTTTCATCATCATCATTTCAGCCAAAAGATATCCGCTGTTAGACATCGGCCTCCCGCAAGCGCCGCCACAACGACCGGTCCCGTGCGTCTTGCATGTATTGGACTCGTGCAGTTTTTAAATTATAATAATTTATTTTTATTTTTTTGACGTGACAACGTCTTAAATTAGGTTGCGGCTGGGAGTCACTTATGAAAAAGTGTAACGCTCGGTAACGTTACGATGAGTCACCGAACGAGAGAGAGGCCCGCCGAATGCCTTGCGTCTCTCTCCCACTCAACTATGATCGGTCTGCCGCGCGCGCAGCACTAGAGAATTAGGCGCATTGAATCGGCGCAATAAATATTCTACCGAGAAAAAGACGTTGTCACGTAAAATCTTCGCCCGTAAAACCGACTTTACAGGCAACCATTTTTTTTTATTTATTTCTACTTATGCCAAATTTAATTTACTTGCCTCAAAATGATATAAATTTAATTATGTTTTTTAGAACTTACTTTAATTCGACTTAATGGGATTTAGTCCAGCGAGAATTGAGAAGACATTTCTATTCGGAAAAAAAATATCTACAATTTAGTTGTTTCTAAAAATCTAATTTCGTTAATGGGTTTTATAAGCCCCTTTGCTTTCGGGTAAAACGAGTAAAAGGTTGCTAGATTTCAAAAAACAGCATTAAAAATTCTAGCTAAGTCTCGGGAATAGCAGAGGTATTAGGCGCTGGTGTAAAAGGATACTATATCTTCAAAATAGACGCTTTACTTAAAATCCTTCATGGAATACCTACAGCTAGGGCCTTATTTTTATTCTGCTGGTAAATTTATTTTTCTTATTAGTAAGTAATACGGGAACGTACTACTTTTGTTTTGTAAGAAACATAATCATTACAACCCATACTGAGCCCGCGTGGTTTATTGCGACTAACGTTTAGTAATAAACCGCATTTTCTATCTAGGAGAGGCTTTTTGACGTGACAACGTCTTAAATTAGGTTGCGGCTGGGAGTCACTTATGAAAAAGTGTAACGCTCGGTAACGTTACGATGAGTCACCGAACGAGAGAGAGGCCCGCCGAATGCCTTGCGTCTCTCTCCCACTCAACTATGATCGGTCTGCCGCGCGCGCAGCACTAGAGAATTAGGACGTTGTCACGTAAAATCTTCGCCCGTAAAACCGACTTTACAGGCAACCATTTTTTTTTTTCTAGGAGAGTTTATGTCCTCTCCTAGAAAGGAAGCTCGATTCCCAGCAGTGGGGTCATTATATGCTGTGCTTATGCGTCATTACAGCCATTTGGACAAACCAAACCTATTCTCTCAACAAAAGACCATATTGGACAGATGTTTTTCGTACAATGACAAGTTCACGCCATTAGTTTCGGAAGTGAAACAAATTCCAGGTTTGATCTTACCAATTATTAATACTACAAGACATACACCGTTAAATTTTAGTCGTTTTAATCCCGAAGATAGTCGATCCAGTAAATGAAACACTATCGATTTGTGTACATAAAATAAAAAAATAAAGTACTTTTTTTCTTACCTAATCTCTTATTGATATACGCATTTACGAAATTAATTTCTTTAAGTAAACGAGTCATTGACCTTGTAGGTAGTTGTCGGTCGTTGCATACTAACTACCTACAGGTCATTGAACTCGCCCAGGTGACGTTTACTTAAAGAAATCAATTTAGAACATGTGTAAATTAATTCGAGTTTTAAAAAAAGTACTTTATTTTTTTATTCTAACTTTACCAATCGATAGTGTTTCATGTACTGAATCGATCCTCCAAGGGATTAAAACGATCAAGATTTAACGGTGTACACACACATTATATAGACACATGGTGTGTACCAAGTGTCTATGTAATGCATGTCTTGTACAAGGTAGTCAAAGGCGTCTTTACATCAATAGATCTTGTGCTTCCAATTCAGCGGATTCCATTAGCCTTCAGCCAGGTCATCAGGCCATTATATTCTCAATTGTTCAAAATTTCACTTGAGAAGAATCTTCAATTCCTTATAGGTTTTAGTACTTTAGAAACTCTTTCATCAAGAAGTCTTTAAAGAAGCTGAAGTCTTTTTTTGGATTCCCTAGTCAACTAGGAACCCTTGTAGTTTTGCCATGTCTGTATGTCTATCTGTCGGTCTGTCCGATAATCTCAGTGACCACATTAGAAAACTCAAATTTGGTACCATTATGTATATCAATCACGCTGATGGAATGGTAAAATAAAAAGTGGAAAAAAGGTTTTATTAGGGTACTCACACAAGTAAATTCAATTTGGCACAAATAAATTCCAGTGATTTTATATTTCATTTCAACCCTAACTTGTGCTGTTTTGTTGGATAGGTATTTAAAAATGAATAGGGGTTTACTGAAATTAATATTAAATAATATTAATATTTTCAGAAATAATCGCTACAAAAGTAAAAAGTAATATGTCCTCTAACTTTTGAACCATAAGTTCAGAAAATGTGGAAAAAATCTGAAAAGTAAAACTTTAAAAAGACTTGAATTGAGACATGAACAGTTTTGGAAAATATGTACAAATAATTTCTGAACTAAGTTTGTAATTTAACCGTACATGCAAGCATTTTTTACTTTGTTTACATATTTCACTATCCTGAAAAAAAATTATTTTTCAAATAAAAAAAGAATTATTAAAATCGGTTCATTCGCAAATCCAACATACATAGCCCCCGCCTCCTGGAGCCTAGGGTGGTGCAAACTTTTACCGACTCTAGGAATAAGGCAAGGAAGATACGGGGTAGGTTTTTTTAGTCAGTAAGAGTCTGACACTGGTCTCCCGCTCTGCCCAAGAGCGGGTTTCGTCATTCGATGATTTTCACCTACCATAAAAAAAAACATACATAACCCGTCTAATTTGTATAAAATTAGTATATCAATTCATAGAAAGATGGCGCTGTACTATGGGCTACTTCACGCTGTTAAGATTTTTCCAGTTGGTGAGATCCGGACGGGTATGAGCTATTAAAATGTGGTAGACACGTATTGTGACTGACAGGAAACTACGAAACCTTACACTGAGCGTGGCCGACACGCTCTTGGCCAGTTTTTTTTTTATGCCGTGCGACTGAAAGTGATAAAGCGTATGTATGTATGTATGTCTTGTAGGGTCTTAATAATTGGTAAGAGCGAACCTGGAATTTATTTCACTTTCTCAAAAAAATTTTACGTATTTTTCAATTCAAATCAATTTCCTTTAAAAAACTAGTCAGAAGAGCTTTAAAATTTCAAAAATGTGTTGTTTGTTATGATGAATAATTTGGATACATCTGGAATTGTGGGAATGCGCTGGCCTGATACTGCGTGAGCAAGCCTACGTGACCCATCACCGTGCTGCTCCTTTGAAGACTAGCTACCACTCCCCTGCGCACATGATGTGATTCTGAACTTATTGTACTCCATTGGTGTAATTGCTACAAGGCGTTCCGATGTGAGGATAAGCAAATAAATAAATAAATAAAGCAGGGAAGTCACGACCCTCTGCATTGAGGAATACGATACAAGGAGGAGAAGGATAGTATAAAAGTACAGCATTAAAAAAATTATGTTTAATATTAACATTAGATACCTAGACTAACCAGTCATTAGTGTTTTGTTAAATAAATAATTTCTTTATACCAACGCGTATAAGCTATTTTTGCTATCGGCAACCATCATAATATAATAGGTATGTAGTGCACTCTAAAAAATTCGATAATCTCTTAATAATATGTTATATTTGTCAAATTCTTTTATTAACAGAAGGTCCCCTTATAGCAATAGTCAGCTCGTTCGCATTCCAAAAAGAAAACGGGTTTCGGAAATGCGTTTGGTCAGTTTGTGGGTAGTTGGGTAGGTCACCAATCTACCTGGTACCGTCCCTTCATCTCATTTTATGATACACAAGGGAGCCAGTGGACCTCGGGGCAAATTCGTTTGTTCACTTCATGGATCTCATTTTCTTTCAAATCATATCAAAATGTGTGGTGAAAGAAATGCATACATTGAAACAAGTAGGTCGAAAAATACGTAAGATATTAAATCCTAATATAAAACAAGTTTTCAATTAGAATATTATTTTCATAACATGCTTTTATAGCGCGGTATGTATAACGTGACCATACGTCCCGCTTTCAGACTGTCTGTCCCGCTGTCCCCCGCAAGAGCAAAAATGTCCCGCTTTAGCTTAAAGAATGCATCTATCGTTTTTAAATGTTGTATGTCCGCGACGAATACAAAAATACGACTTAGAAGTCACCCCACTACTTAACTGTTTTGTGTTTAGTGCTTTGATTTGTGTTATTCAATCTTCTGTAAGCTTGTAAAACTCCCAAAAATTTGTTTTATTTTATAATTCCGCAGGTTTTTTTTTAGAACTATTCCTCAGTTGTCCCGCTCTGGCACAGAAAATAAATGGTCACATTAGATACGAGTATATACCTACTCGTATATGATTAAAACTTGCAAAGACGAATCAGACGAGCCCAAACTTGATAGGGTGTCGTTTTAGTTCTATCATCAGATCAACTCCACGACGACATAACATTTTTGTATTGTCATCTGATTGACACGTAAATGCAAAATTTCAGCCCAATCGGTTACCGGAAAGTGGATCAAATTTAATTCACAGGGTTTGATCACAAACATCGTGACAATAATACGTAACAAGGGGAAAATAAATAAAAGCTTGTAAAAATACAAAATAAACAACTTTGTTTCTACTTATTTGTTCAGATTGCGAGATTGTGTGAAAGAATGGCCTTTTTAGTGATTGATTGAGGACCCTAGTGAGATTTTAGTCAATAAAAATCTAAAAAACCCTCTTATTTCACTCTAGAACAGGAAAAGTCACTAAATGTATTCCCATAAAAAAAGTTAAATTCTTATTAGAGCAGATTACAATGAGAAATTATTTTTTCCACGATGTTGATCGTGGAAAAATTCCGATTAACATTATACAAACTTCTCTCTGATGAGTGTGGAAAATTTTATAAAAATACGATAGTATTTTTCATACTTATTTTTATTATTGTGTAACGAAGAATTAATATTAGAACTAAATAAATTTATTAACGTTCTATTCCATTAATGTCAAGCATGAAATAAAACATCGTTTACCAGTATAGGTGCCTACTGCTTCGTGGTTGCGTTCGTTAAACATGTACTTACATAATAGTTTAAAAAATTCAATGACTTTACTTCAAATGGACCTCATCATCATCATCAGCCTAGCGTAAGTCCCGGTTGCTACCTTAGCTTTCACCTCGGTGCCCGGGGTCCGCTTTCCTGCCTAGTCGTCTCCACTTCGCTCGGTCTTTTGCGTCCTCTGCCTTAAGCCCATTAGCACGCATATCGTCCCTTACGACGTCGATCCAACGCCTCTTAGGCCTACCTCGTTTGCCGGGTCCCGGCGGAGGCGGCATGGCGAGGCATCTGTTACCCACGTAGTCTGCCGGTTTTCGTAAAACGTGGCCATACCAGCGTAAGCGACCCTCCTGCAGTTTATGCGCTACGTCACGGACCTGTAGCAGCATGTTCACATGGACCTATAGCTAGATATAAAAACGCTACCTTAAGTAGCCTTTCAAATTAGGCGTCACAGACGCAGCGTCTATAAATAGACGTTATCGACAACGTACAAATTACATTTTTTTTTTTTTTTTTTTTTTTTATGGTAGCTGAAAATCATCCAATGACGAAACCCGCTCTTGGGCGGAGCGGGAGACCAGTGTCAGACTCTTACTGACTAAAAAAACCTACCCCGTACCTTCCTTGCCTTATTTCTGGAGTCGAGGTAACAGTATGCACATACCCTCTAGACAAATAACATATAGGACTCCGTTATAAAATGCTGTCGCCTTATAATGCTGGCCATAATTTACTCATTATTTCGCAATGTTAAGTACATCAACACAATTGTTAATTTATGTTGTTGTTGTTTAACATTGTTTATTGTTATAAAATCATTTCTTCCACACTAACTCATAATAAAATAAAATACCGAATGTACATTAATTGTACTCTAAATTCACCTAAAGTTTTAGGTGAATGAATTTCACACAGATACAGAAAGTACTCCACTGTCTGGTAGGCACCTAAGCACACACCCATTTAAACCTTTCAATAACTTTCAAGGGTGATCTTGTTAAAACAACTTTTTCCCAACAACGAATTTCAGAAGGAAGAAAATAATGCCCATACAAACTTTGCCAAGGATCAGTTATTCTGTGTTCAAAGATTATCACGCTTATATCATACTAATATAAAGGTGAAAGTTTGTTTGTATGTCGATATGTGTGAGTAGGTGTTTGTTACTCCTTGACGTAAAACGGCTAAACAGGTTTGGACAAAAAATGGTAAACGATTTGACCAAATCTTGAAGACTGCACACAATGCACGTGGGATAAAATATCCCGAGATAACACAGACATACTCGCAAATTAGTACGATAGTGTGATGTGAAGTGTGGTCAAAACTTTATTTTTATTTACTAGTATAAACACTGCAGCCTATGGGCTTAGTGCCTTAGACTGGTGAAGTTTTTAACTTCTTTGTCATTATTTCATTCGAAAGACGGCGACCTCCCCTAAATATCGCCACAACGACGACCGGTCTTGTACGTCTCGTATCTATCAGATTTCTGCAACCAATTCCAGGTTATCAGTCTATCTGAGACTTTCCAACACGTCTTCCGTTGTCAACTTCAGGATTTTTCGGCCTCATCGACGAATGTTCTGTTCAGTAGAATCACAAGCAATTTGCCTAGTGCACTGACACTTAATTTTGAAGTTTCTTTGGCCTATGTCGGTAACCTTGGTGCTCCCATGGATATCTTCATTGCTGATTCAATCACACAAGATAACGTCGAGTATAATTGTCCACGCCATTGATCGCCCATTAAATAGCATGTCATATAGTCTCATTACAATGAAAGAATCGATGACCACGTTTCAATGTCACCGAACACATGCAAAAATAAGCAAATTTTACAGTGGAAAGTAAGTAACTTAGCTAACGCATTTGATAAAGCCCTTTTACATTAAGTAAAATATTTGTTAAGGGATAGAATAAACAATAAAAATCCGCCGCAACCTTAAAACATATCTTGAGAAGGCGTAAGAATAACACGGTGAGCTGTATTCCTTTTGTTTGTTGGCCAGCATTTTTGTGTCGTCTCGATAACGCTGTGAAAAGATCCCCTTTGTCCCGAAGGGTTTACGAAGATATGATGACAACAAAGTTCAATAAAATATAATCTATTTTTGCGGGCGTTCAGTCGACATGTTTTCTTTCGAATTCATGGCCACTTTTACGGCACAATATCGTAAAATAAATGTATAGTGAAAGCAATATCGAGGCAATGATAGTTATCACAAGAGGCAATTAAAGTTCCGCACAATTTTATCTGGAGCAAATTAAGGTTATTCTTTCTGAACTGCTAATTAATTTTACTCACTTTTCAAATCAAAATAAATCGCACTTTAATCTTATTCTTTTCAAAAATTAACATAAATCAAAAAGATTCTGTAACGAACAAAACCGCGTGCATATTACCCTCATGCCATGAAAACCACCAGCTAAGACGCTTTTGTTCATTCCTTTTGTTAAACTAATTTAATTTTACAGAACTTGTTTAATTAGCACAGGTACGCGCGGATTAGACTTCTAGCTTGAACAACTAATCAAAGATTTATCTTTCCCGCGAAGATGCACCTAACTCGACTTAATATTCAAAACATTTACGTATCAAAAGCGTTTGGGAAGGTGTAAAAGCAAACTTGATAAGTAGAAGGAACAACACGCCGGTATCATAACATTATATATTTCCCGATAAACTTCTTGGCGTAAAATATGTGTTGAGGTTTATTAGGAACGTGTTCCTTACTCCACTTGAACCCAACTTTGATTATGCACAAATTAAACTTACAACAAAAAGTACAGACATGAAATTGACTGAAAAATCCTCGGCGAAATCGAAATTACTAACAAGAATACGTTTTTGGGGACACTCGGATCTCTTACCCCTTTCTTTGTTATGTAAATATCTGTGTCTGGTGAAAGTTTGCCAACAAATATTCCCTCAGTGCCGATCCATTAGAAAATGAAAGAACATTGCTTGAAACGAAACAAGAGCTCACGAGCGCCGCTCGGCGCCACCGTGCCACTGATGATATTAGAGGTACGCCCAAAACTCTTTGTTTGGACAACACAGGTTAATATTAGTTTAGGACTAATGATTCATTTGCCACGGCTCGAATTACTTGAGGTACAGTCGCTACAATTTAGCATTTCATTTTCATAGCCTCTATCCAAGACAACAGCTCCAGATTTAAATTTGAAGTAGGCCTAGATTCAGGCTCGGTTAGTCTATTAACTAATTACAAATAGGGATGAAAGTTACTTTACAGATTATTTTGGGTTGATTGTCTAAATTTTATTTGAGTTGTTTGAAGTCCTTTTCAGAACTTGCGGTCTGTTGCCCTCGAGGTCACGATTAAAATCCGTTTCGAAGTACTTTTATTTAGTTGAATAGTGTCTGGCGCCGTAAAGGGCGACATTAACTAATTAAAGTCTTTGATGAAGTCATCGCACCTAAAATAGATACTTATTTATGGTAAAGTAGTTGGTAGAATATGATACATATTATATACATGTAGTATGTCTCAAAAGGCTCATTAATGCCTAACCCAAAACTCGGAACATACGAACATGAAATACGAGTAGTGTGTACAGTTCTGCCCTTCACAACGTCGTCAAGGGAATTGTTTACTATCGTACATTTTCGGGTCATAGAACTGTTACACATACGCAACTATTTACTCTAAGAAACAGTACCTGATTCAATATTTGAGTATGTTAAACTCTTGAATAACACAACATACAAATTAACGAGGTGTGTGGAAGTTACGGAAACCGCTTTTTACTACAATAAAAATCAGACAGTCTAAAATCTCTTACTGAAAAGAATATAGTGTGTGGGTGCAAAGCTTAGTGGGGCGGGCTAGGTTTAAAACCATTTCCACTTGTTCCTCTGTAGTGTGATAAAATAAACTCTATCCTCTTACGAGGGCCTTAAGGTGTGTTACAATAATAGTTTCATTTTGAATGTTTCACGAGGTTTCAAGCAGCAAGCTGTTTAGACCTTACCAATCTTTTATAAACACTTGCTTCAGCTAGTGGTTTCACTTACCTAAAAGTAGAAAACGGTATAACTTATTTGTATACACTGTGGCTATATCTTTCATCCAACTCTCTTCTTGCAGGTCTGCTGGAAGAAATCTTATTTGAAATAAGCAGCACCTTTGTGCTTTTCTATCTGTATTCGTTATTTTCATTTTCAATTGTTTATGTGTATGTATTTTTTATTTGTATTTTTACTCATAATAATATTTTTTATATGTATTTTTACGCATAATAATATTTTTTATGAAATTTTTAAAATAATTGACGTAGTGGATAAATGACCGTCTTAAATTCATTGTATAGTCTAAGACCTAGCGAGCATCGGTAACTTTTGTAAGGTTGACTTCAATATTTTGCCATTTTTTAACCAACTGTCATGGCCCCAGGTGCGCACTTCATTTCGCATTGAAGCACGGTGAATTTTTATTAAAAGCCACGGTGACTAAAGTTACTAATACGCGCAAGGTCTAATTCATCAAAGATGATAGTACAATGTAAGTTCGTAAGTACAAGAACCTCTTACTACGAAAACATTTATACATCATACCAAACATAAAACAGGCCGAACTCCCAGCAGAAATATAACAGCATAGACATCATAAGTTTAGCAATATAACGCGAATGATATGAGTTGTTTAATTGTTTCCGAAACAACTATACAACCGACATTACACTCGAGCCAAACTCTGCTTACAGTCTCATACAGTTCACTGGCAACACTGGCTTTTATTGTCCTTTATATAGCTTTAATTATACTTATAACTATTTCTATTGTAACCTTTTTGGATGGACTATCATCATCCTTAGCCTGTACTACTTTAAAACTTGTAGTTGTGGGACTAATTCCTAGAATTACTTCGAGTTTGAAAATTCATTTTCTGGTACTGACAGTTCGTTTTCTCAAGTACTTTCTCCATCCATTCCATCAGCCCTCTTCTACATCATTAGTGGTATAAAAATGTCTATGATAACTTCGTCTATTTTCAATTTTTCGTCACTAATCTCTTGAAATTGTGTTTCGGAACAGATAGAACTTACTATTTAGGTATGAGATATATGGCTTTTGATAATTTTAAATTCAATATCACGTCTAAGCGGCTAGTCGGTGTGTTTTTGTTCTAACTAGACTATTTGCCTAATTTGATATACGGTTTTTTTTTTTAAAGCGAAGATCAAGCAAAAACCATTGGGTGTATTTTTATGGAAATTTCACATACTAAAAGAAAATTAGTTTTTTTTAGTTACGTTTTTTATTCACATTGTGTTTTATAAATGGAAGACAAATTGTTTTTCGAATAATCTTGATGCGCGGGAAGTGACGTTAGCTCCTCTTTTGTTCGCTCAAGGTCACTGACGTATATCTGCCCCTGAAATGGTAAACTGAAAAGTCTGATCAAGAAAGAGGTTTGGAGCTATTACATACTCCCTATATACCTCCCCATACCTTATACAGTTCAGTTTAGGATCACGTTAATAGCTCGTGGTAGAGCTCCTAGATATCGATTACTTATTATATTTGCCAGAACTTAAGGTTTAGACTATCATTCGTATGTACATATTCTTCAAAGCTCTAATATAATATTAATCTTTAACTTTCCTTTTGTTCTATGATTTGGAATAAAAAATAGGTAGCCTAGAATGTATCATATTTTATTCAAATGTTGGCAGGTGTAGAAGCATATCTATGTATAACAATAACGCCGTAATGGATTCGGGAACACAGATATACCTAGTATACCTACAACAATCTTTAAATGAAATTGTAACCTGTCGTTTTTAAAACTTACCTGGTATTTGACGCCATAGAAAAAAAATCATCAGCTTTTGTAATGAATTACCACTTCTGGGACTTAAGCCTCCTCTCTAGAAGAGGGAATGGGCTATAATCCACACGCGGGCGCAGTGCGGATTAGTGGATGTCAAATGTCTTTGAATTTTTGGTTCTAAGACGTGCCGGTTTCCTCACGATGTTTTTCTTCACCGTTTTGAGAGCAGTTCGTTATTACACTCCGTTCAAAATAACATTAGACACTCAAGAAAACCTTTTTTACTGTCCGTTCAACCGATTTTGAGTTTTATTACGTTGGTAGAATGACAAATGGTGGCTGCAGTAATTAGTTTGTTTTTTAAAGACTTTTTTGTTTTTATAGTCATCCTTATGCCTACGGAATAAAAGTTAAAATCGGTGAAACAGACAGCAGTAAGGATTCCTTCAAATGCCTAACCTTAAAGCGAATAGGGTATAGACCTTTAGCTTTAAAAATGTACGTCATAATGCCTGTTTTTGTTTTTTGATAATTTACTTAACCTTTGGTGAATACAGACAAAATTAAAGAACAATAGGTGCGTACGCCGGCGTTCGCTTGGGGCTTAATTAATTAAAAACATCTACAAACAACATCAAGGTATCCATTTACCTAAATTTTGACTAAACCTCAACTGGTTTCCCAAATTCGCGAGCGCCATTCCCTCGTTTCCAGGACGCCTAACGCTGTACATAAAGAGTTTGTATACATGCGAGAGATATACACGCCATTGTTTATGAACCAGCCAAGGAGGACGGTTGGGGCTCAATCCGCTATTCAAACAAACATGTACTGTTCCGCTTAAGAGCACTTACACATGATATTGTTCATGGCAAAGTTTTGTAGCTCTCTCGCCTCGCCCAGATAAAATTAAATGTTGTTCCCGCTGCCAGTTTTTGTTTTCGTTATTGTGTCCTAAATATATTTTTCGGGAAGTATATTCGTTTGTTTCTGTGTTAATCTGAGTGTAAAATAAAAATATTGGTCTTACGTGCTTTTTAACTGACTTTTGAAATAAAATTTGTATTGGTAGACGTTTTTTTATGTTTGTTACTTCCGAACCATATGATTTATGAACTGTTATGTGAAATGAAAATGATATTCATGAGAATTTTGGTGATGATATTTAGCGAAGAAACTAAACAACGACGTCCATGATTTAAGTTACTTTGCCGTTATATTGGTTTTATATGGTAGTCGATGGTATTTTTTTGGAAAAAGAAATGGTTTTTTTTCAGTATTGTTACTTTAGTGGTTGAACCATTACTGAACTTACAATAGGTAAAATATTAGATTACTGCTAATATTCAATGACATAAAATGCTGTACCTAGCTTTGATATTCTCTTGTTGAATAAAAAAAATATTTTGTTTATTATTCAATAAGTATTGGTTTCTGAAATTCACACCTAAATAAATTACACAAATCCAATTAAGTTACACGACAGCAGAGAATTTTCTTCTAAACATTTTCGTAGAAATTTCCCAACAACAAAAACAGTTGCTTCCAAATTATCTCACATTTACACTCGAAGAAGACATAAGACGTTTCCACTACCGTGGCTTACCACACATCCATCCGCTAGAGCAAACATCGACGCGTTGTAAATAAACAGGCGCGCTCCCCCCTCCGCTCGTGTGAAAGATCCCTTACAACATCAGCAACACAGAACATTCCTAATATGTTAATTTCAAATCCTGGATAATCAACGCTGAGACTGAACGCCTTCGGGAATTCAAGATTACGACGTTTGTAAACTTATCTCGTCTCTCGTTAGCGGGTGGGGCGAGCCTCCTGAATACGTAAACGTGTCATTCATGATTAAGCAACCGTTCGCGACGTGACTGTTGACAAAAACACGAACCGAGACAATCCCCCGCCCGATTGGGGCCAAAAATACAAATAGAGAACAATCAACTACTTAGATAAGACCCGCTCCGAACAAGTGTTACGTTCGTTAATCGAAACTACGGCTGAGAGAATCCCATCCTGACGTAGCTTATTGCTCCCCAATGATAGCATTTCCCACGAAAAAGTTTCGATTTGATATTCAAACGCTATCGAAGACAAACCATATTGTAGTGATCTCTCACAAGTTTTCAGTTTTTCCATCTGGGAGCCCGAGATTTATTTGGTTCGATGAGAGTTCTATTCAAATCACTTGGAATTCCGTTGATCGAATAAGGAATACTGTGCATCAAATAAGAGAAGGATATATTCAATTCACTTGAGAAAAGTGTTCTTATACACGCTAACATTTTATGTCATTAATCATGAGGAATGAACGAATTTCAGGACGAAACCACGAGACGCGTGATTCGTAAAATAAATTGTGATATCAAACCATTTGTAGAAATTCTCGGAGTATAAATATGTACGGGATGAGTCGAACGCGAAGTTTGAGAAGCGTATCATCGGCATCCCGGCGCGTGGCAAACGACCCCGAAAATTGCTCGCGATTTATTCGGTTCAAGGGTGACCCGAAATAAAAAGGAATGAGACGTTTGTCACTTAGTATATTATTTACCCGCGGACATTGTGGAAGAGAGTTGTAAAAAGTTGTCCTCTGTTATCATAGTTGGGAGTTTCGGCAATCATCTGCTACGCGAACCGTTCACTCCTATTTCCCTAACGGTCTATTATTACATAGGAACTGAATTATATACATTTGCATGTTTAAGCCGTCCTCAGCGGTAGTAGCATATTTACCTAATATTTAGTTACGATGCATATTGGAGGTTTTTTTTAGGTAGGAAAATTATCCAATGACATCTTTCGTTCAGAATTCTACTGGCTAAAAGCCCACTCCTATTCCTTCTTTGCCTGTCATACCAAATCTTCCTTTCAGAAACTGGCCCTGGTCCCAGTAGGTTTCGACAATGCCGGGACCCTACGGTTTGCTGACACTCAGAGTCGGGTTTTCCTTTCAGAAGCGAACAGCGGCAAATAAGGATTGAGATATCATTAAACTTGAACGTTTAAAATTTTCTGGCCAGTGTTAATTATGTTTTATATCATGAAGTGATGATCAATTTGTATGATCTGGCCACGACATTTTATCAATTTTTATACTACAATAATTTCGATTCGTAAGTTTTTACTGTAAGTTTGCATAATCTAAATTACAAAAAACATTGATCCTTGAATGTCGCACTACGTCTGAAGTACAAAGCAATTGTTTGCGATAATACCAATAGAGATTGTAACTTTGTCATCAAACAAAAAGGACTCATCCTCTGATTACAAAGAGAATTGAATAAAAACTTGAGAGAGCTCAATAGTTTGAATATTATTTTAATTCCGTTATAAGAGAAAAAGAAAATACTTTTGTTTCGAAATCAAATCTATTGTTAAAGGTTAGTAAACTTCAGTTATTTGATACAAACAATTGTGTTAATGGTAATTTAATTTACTTACTAATATTATAAACAGGGTTTGTTTAATTGTTTGTATTTAGGAGTAATCTCTGGAACAAATAGGTACATCGACCACAACTTAAAAAAAGTGGAAGTTCTCAATTTGAATGTCTTTGGTTTTCGTGTTTAAAAATAAAGTAAGTAAAACCCCCTTAGGATCACTTTGTTCTCCGACCATCTTTCAAAGCCCCTATTCCTCGGGAACGCATGAAAATATAAAGTACTACTATAAAGTACGAAAATTAATGTACTAAGTGTGTTTGAATATTCTACGGTCCCTTGAAACTCTAAAAAAGTCGAATTTGAGCGGATTTTTTTATACCTATTCAAAAATAAATAATAACTTATGTTCTACTAGTTCAAGTAAGAAGAGACATCATGAAAAAATCATGTAAGGCCTTAGTATTTTGTTTTCTAACGTATCATACACATATATAATATACTCCTTTCGTAGGTATGCTGGGAGAGATTTCTTTATAAATAAGCATCACCTCTGTACCTATTTTTCTGTATGCTTCTTCTTGTCTTGTGTTCCGATGTGTGTAGAGTTAAATATATTTTAGTATTTTTTATACATAATATGCTATTGTAGACCATGACGTATATGTAAGAGAAAACATTTAAATACAATGTTAAGTTTATTCTTCGAACCTTAATTATTTTGATAAGGATATCATACTCATGGTTTTCGGGACAACGGGTAACTACGAAACCCTTTTCTGTACCAGACGCGACACAGACATGGCCGGATTTATATTTTTGCCAATAATTTGCTGCCCATTTTTATCCATATTTTTGGAACGGTGACTCATTTAGCGCCTTAAGCCTAGTGGGACGAAATGAACAATAAAAAGTAAATTCTTCTGCTGTGCTTTTACTCACTTAATGGGAAATATTCATAACCGGTCACTTCACGTCTGCTGCCTAGCACTCTCTCTCTCACTACAGAAATCTTCTATACTTTTGGCACATGAGCTCCTCCCTTAACGAACCAAAAGAAACAAGATATTTGATAGATAATGGAATAGATTTTTTTAACGGAAGCTAAAACAATTTACCTACTTGTTCAATAAACAACAAAAGAGTTTTAACAATAATTTCACAAATCAGCAGCCACAATTGCTACAGCTTATAAATTTACAAGAACACATGGAGCAAAACCATTAACGGGCAATCCTTTTATCTTATTTTTCACCCTTCTGCTCAGATTATATCTGACAGGATGACGTGACCGCCCAGCCGAGCCCTGGCAAGCGAACGACTTCACAGTTTATTTCAGAAGTTAGGGCCTCGGCACGCCCCGCACAAGGTAATCCTTTGTCCGCCCCACTTATCTCACAACAAGAGCAACTCACTAATTTATTAGTCAACTTATGCAATACGGACGGATGCTGCCACTGGAGAGTCGCATTTACATAAAACTTTCACGTTTATAGCTTAAGGGTCACGTTTGAATGTCTAAACATTGTACTGCCTAAACGATACACCCGAGACGAAGTTGCTAAGAGGTAAAAATGTTTCAATTGCATGCGGTGAAGCTAGAGGATTGTACAGTTTTCTGCTGAAGGCCGAAATGTTTTACGAGCCTTTTCTGTGTTGATTTTGTGAACACCACATTTACTATCGTGTTGTGAGGTTGTAACTGCTAGGAAACGTTGGGTGGTTTGAAAAAGTTTGGGGCTTTACTTTAAGGCGAAGTACCTATTCACTAGGATAGATACATAGCCAACCGCATACGGGTCACTCTACTAAGAGTGAAGTTAGTTTTAAAGTATTCAATTAAAAACAATACGTCAGACGTATTGTCGTAACTTTAGCCAAGTATAATTTTAAGAATAGATTTTTGTATATATATTTGACAAACAAACATCAAAATTGAATTTTTATCATATTTAAATTGAGTTATTTTATAACCGATAGTTCCTCATATTACAATCATAATACAATTTCTTTGATATTTAATCTGCCTATTAATTATTATAGACTGGTCTGATAATGAAGTCGGATAGTGGGCATAGGAACTATTGAACACTACAAGATAAGCCTACCATGTTTGAGCTGTTTGAAATGGATTCGCTACCAAGGTCCAAAAGTCCATTGTTCTCGAAAAATAAAATTTCGAACATTATTGCATTGGGGACTAATTCAGTTCAGTTGGAAATTGATGTAAAAACATTTCAAAACGCGATTTTATTTTTATGGACTCGGTGGGAAATACAGTCAAATTGGGAAACCTCCTCCTTTTTTGAAGTAAGTTAATGAAGAACAATAGGGAACAACTCCTGAAATATTTTTGGTGAGCACCAACCACATGATAAAATCTTGCTATAAAAAAAAATCGAAAACGAAATATCCACAAATCATACAATTCTAAAAGTCCGTTATTTTCAAATTGCAATACTTTAAACTAGAGCTACTCTAAGTACGTGACTTATCCGGGATCGGAATCAAAAACCCGGGGGAATGACAGTACACCGACGAACGGACGGCAGTACCCACAGTACGTGGAGTGTGAGTCTATGTGCATTTTATATTAGCTGTAGGTAAAATGAGAACTGAGTTTGTTTTATTCCGTTTGAGAAATGTAGAGATGTTCCTACATTCTCAATCAAGGTTTGATGTAGGTACGATACACGTGACATGCGGTTGGATTTAATCAGTTAGAGAAAAAAATAAACCGTGGTGGGATTTTTTTGTACATAAATGTCTTCCTTGTCTTGTAACAATCTTTAAGCCTGATTGATGTCACGTGTGTATCGACTTTCGGGTGTTCGTGTTTTGAAGTATATTTCAGTGGAGCAAAATAATGTTTTTTTTTTGAGTGATTTCCTGGATTAGGCTTAGTAAATCAATACAGGGGTTACCAATCTTGGAATTAGTTTAGTTAGCATTTTAATCCCATAACACAAGTTTTCAACATTTTTTTTTTCATAACAAGCTTTTATAGCACCTTTATCTACATCTACACTAATATAATAAAGAGGTAAAGTTTGTTTTTTTGTTTGTAGGAGGTAATCTCTAGAACTACTGGTTTGATTAAAAAAATTTTAGCAACAAAAGAAAGCTGCTTTACTCCTGAGTGACATAGGCTATATTTTATGTCGCGGGCGAAGCCGCTGACAAAAGCTAGTTAATATAATAAAGAGGTAAAGTTTGTTTTTTAGTTTGTAGGAGGTAATCTCTGCAACTACTGGTCAGATTGGAAAAATGTTTGCAACAATAGAAAGCTGCTTTACTCCTGAGTGACATAGGCTATATTTTATGTACGCGGGCGAAGCCGCTGACAAAAGCTAGTAATTAATAAAGACTTATCTTATAGTATTACAGTTTCTATGACCGTCTTTCAGTTCTATCATCAGACCCTGGTTACTGTTTAACACCAAAATACTCGTCAAGATGAATCACACGAGCCCAAACTCGTTGGGTGGTATCGTTTAATTACCACCTTCCAGTGCCGCAATCAGATCAGCTCCATGCCATCATAATATTGCAATGTCACGTGATTTACATAATTATGTACCTATGCAAAATTTTGGGCCGATCGGTAACTGAGAAATGGATCAAAAATTTGCAAGATTTTATCACAAACAGGTAAAACTAATATAAAGCTTGTATTAATTAATTTATTTATCTATATATACATTAATGATGATGATTGGAAAGAATGGAGGGAGGCCTTTGCCCAGCAGTGGGACAATACAGGCTAGGTATAATAATAATAATATAATAATATGTACATTATTGTACACCAAGATTGTTTTTACAAATTATAGAGATATAAAACGGGCGGCCTCATCGCATTCTGCGATCTCTTCCAGGCAACCAGGGATGGTAAGAGATTGCTTAAACATAACGTGGGGTTGCACTTGGTGCATAACAAAACATTTGATAGATACATAAATACATACATACTAAAATATGGGCAAGAAAACAAGTGAGTACTACAGTCAATAAGATAGAAAAGAAACATAATCTAATGCTTCATGCAGTAGGTATATAATAATTAAGAAAAAAAATAAACCATGGTGGGATATCGACTGGCCTGACAGCATAGTAGTTCGCTAACTACAGCATAGCATAGCAGTCAGGGTCGCTACCCTGACTGCTATGCCGGAGGTCGTGGGTTCGATTCCCACCCAGGACAAATGTTTGTGTGATGAGCACGATCATTTGTTCTGTATCTGGGTGTAATTTATCTATAATATGTATGTATTTAGAAATATATAAGTATGTCTACCAGTTGTCTAGTACTCATAACACAAGCTCTGCTTAGCTTGAGACTAGACGGCGTTGTGTGATGGTCGTCAAATATATTATTATTATATTTTTTCCTTGTCCTGTAACAATCTTGATTGGTGTCACGTGTATCGTCTTTCGAGTGTCATGTTTTGAAGCACGTTTCGACGGAGCGAAATAATTGTTTAGCTCGTGATTTCCTCGATTGGGCAGATTGTTACCAACTCTTGACAAGGCGCTTACAATATTCATCTTATACTTACAGGGGTTTAAATTGCTTGGTTAGTTAAATTTTTTTTTGCCCGCAGCTTCGCTTTCAGTAACAGAAAAATGTGTTGTTATTTTGTGCAAATTCACACAAACCATTTGCTAAATAGTCCGAGCAAAGCCTGAACATTTGGTTTCGATAGATAAGTCAGTTCTTGAGTTATAAAATTACAACGAAAAGTATAATATGCAAATAAAAATTCAGATATTTTTATTTGCATATTATATCTGTACCTCTTTGTTTAACTTCTTTTTACACAAAAAGGTACAGAGGTGATGTCAATATAAAATGAACGCTATATTTTGCGTCATGGCGTACAAATATTTAATTTTCAATTTTGATAAAGATTTACAAAAAAAAAATATTCAAAAATTCAACATTTATTTTTAAGACATCCAATAAATATTGCAGCGTAAATTCAACTCTAAAAACAAAGCAATATACTACTTAAACTGGTATCTAAAACGAGCTGTGTCTAAAATGTGAGTTTGCGCAGTGCCCTGTGAACGCGATAAGTGTCACCATTTGTCACGACTTACATGAACAATCAAGCTTCAACGCTGATGATACACCATTTACTTTGACTTGCTGAATTATCACGCTATTCTCCAACTATTGTTTACCAATCACAAAGATTTTGTGAACTGAGACTTGAACTGTTTCTACAATGAATAATTTTTCAGTCATTATTGTGATTGAGAAATCATCTTGGTACTTGAATAAATCCTAAGTTCGACATGATTCGAATTTGATTCGAATTTAATTCTAATATAGTTCGAATTCATATTTAATTTGGGT
Organism: Mythimna loreyi; assembly: GCA_029852875.1. Taxonomy (NCBI): domain Eukaryota; kingdom Metazoa; phylum Arthropoda; class Insecta; order Lepidoptera; family Noctuidae; genus Mythimna; species Mythimna loreyi. The sequence goes on along the minus strand of CM056785.1, from coordinate 14,529,200 downwards.
ATCTACTTATTTGAGGTATGGAATTATCAAATAATGTATCTTTGGGTGACTTTTGAGAATGAGAGAATCAATGGTAGGTACCTCAAAGATGAGACGCGCGTGGAACACAACGTGAACAGCGACCAATAAGTAGCTCACCATCCGTATTACGGTGGCTGGGATTTACCCCATTACTCCCAGTGTTTGGAATGAGTCCTGTCATACTATTCTCCAAGAAAAAAGCCTTGACCGCAACGCTGGCCGCAGCAACAAAATCCAAATATGTACCTACATTGGATTAACAATCCTATGTATATGCTCATTGGGTTAATAATCCAATTTACCTATTTCCATTTCGACGCCGAGGTCAAGGCGGTTCTTAGAGAATAATAAGGCTGCAGCAGCTGAAACGTGAAAATTGACAATTGTGATCTAACCTCGCGTGGACTATAAAGTCGACTCTTTTTAATAGAGGAGGCACTATTTTAAAAATAGATTACAAAAAGGAATCAGTAGTATCTTTGTGGCATTCAATTTTTACATTTGTTGATCCGAAATACAATAACATAAGCGGTGAAATCGTCCAAGCAAACAAGACGAAAATCCCAAGCATTTACCGTAACAGTCTTAAAGCTAGCTACCGAAACAGACCCTTATGATTGATCGCATAATTAATTAAGCTCAATCACACGAACACAATGCTCACTGCAATAAAGCTACCCCAACATAAAGAAGGGTACAGGAAAATATAATATTTTTCCTGTTTATCCCAAGACAATCCCCGAGACATAGTCACCAATAAGAGAGATTGCCCAAGAGCGTGACGAACAGGCATAAAGGATAGAAGCAAGTCTTTCAAAACAATTTTGTATACAAAACTGTCGCATGTCTGAGGGTCAGAAACATTTTTGTGGTGGAAATTGATAGTTTTCAATCAAAGTTTTTCTTATTTAAGTTTTATCAATTTAACTTTTTAAATAAATCTGATTGACTGTAAACATTGGTGGAGTAAAAGTTGGGTTAAGCGTAGAATACAATATTAATTCTTGAATACCGTCATTAAAGATATAATAGAAAGAAAATAGGTGTGCGAACGCTGGCGTTCGATAGGGCCTTGATGCTATGAAAATCATTTAAAATAAAAGAGAAAAGAAATTGATGAGTTTGAGAATGTTCACAGGAATTACATGACTTGATTCTGACATCAATTTTCTACCATTGGAAAACCCGACGTACGGCGTTGTCCAGAGAAAGCGTTTCGTCTCGCTGTTTATACCACGGACATCATTATAATGTTGTCTTCAAGGCAAGAGTGAATAAGCTCTTAATAAACTAGGGTGATTCACCGTTATCAACTGCATCATTGCTTACTATCAAATTATATCATTAAAAAAACTGATATTTTCAGTCATATGTAGTTCAACATCCAACGACGAACGTTGCAAAAGGTATGAAAACTGGAAGAGTATATTTTTTAATGAACGAAATAAAATATGTGTTATTGATTATATGACTTGATTCCGCCATCTTTTGTTTTACAATTCCTATCTCGTAACCGCCCTAAGAAAATAAGTAAATTGAGGAAGTAAAATTTTCCATACGAAAGTAATTGAAAAACAAAAATACACAGCACGTGCGATATCAGGTCTAAGTCCGGATACATAATTAATTTTGCATACCTTCTAAAGACACGTTGGTTCTACAGTTAGAGAACGCTTATTCATACAAAAACGGTTATGTAAATAATATATGTACTGTAAAATAGCCACATATAAAATTTATTTCTACTCAGAATTTCAAGTTAATCTGTAAATACCCGTAGTTAAGAATTTCATGAAATGGCAACTTTATATAAGTGTTTACGACCGTCAGAGTTCAATAAACAAATACGAAACGAAAGCAGTTTTGTTATAGTTGACCCAACCCTCAATAGATGGCGTTGGGAACAAATTAGATCTCAATATCGTTTTGTTACCGCAATTTCGATAGGGCCAGCCACAAACATTAAAAATACCTCTCTTGGGCGGAGCGGGAAACAGTGTCAGACTCTTACTGACTAAACAACCTACCCTGTTCCTCCCTTGCCTTATTCCCAGATCCCCGGTGTAACGCTTTCGCACCAACCCTGGGCTCCATGAGGCTTCGACCCTGTAGGGCCCCTACAGTTTGCTGAAAAGTTTCCGACCTTGTAAAAGGCGGGGTGGGGTGAAAAGGGTACCGAAAGAAATACATCTATACTAGCTTTTAATTTTGAAATACTTTTTCATAAAATAGTCATTCAATAGTAGATGAATTACGAAAATATTGTAAATAAATACTCGTTACGGTCGCAAATCATATTTTCATTACTCATACTCTGAAAGTAAAGTTGCCTGCGGACAGGGTTGGAAGAAATACTTTTACTCCCTAAGGAGTTTTACTTTACAACTGACAGTTGTTTTTTTAATATTTAGACACCAAATATTAAAAAAAAAAACTAGTTCTTTTTTGACATTTCTATTGAACCGTGACCCGAAACTTTATACCGAATTAAAATGACATAGAGATAGAAATAATTTAAGAATACTTTTTTTTAATGACTTTATTTTAATTTATTTTCTATTATTTCATTAAAACTAATAAATATTTGAGAAAAAATTTGACCAGACCCATTTTTACAATGACAAAATGAAAAATATTGACTGAAAAGCCAGGGAGCCGAACACTGAAAAAAAGAATTGGCGGGTAAATGGCAGACTCTCTATAATCTGTGGCCGATTTGATCTTCCTTTTTTTTCGAGGTGTATAGTTTTGTTTACATTTTGCTAAATCTCTGTTACAAGAAATCTTTATTAACATGATAAGTTCATCAGCTTCAGTTATAAATTTAACGCAAGATTCTTAAGAGGAGAAAACCGCTTACCGCCGAAATCAAAAGAAATATACCTACCTAAAAACATACCTTTGACGATGACTCAGGCCTTTGACGACGACTCAGGTTTTTATTATTTTTATTTTCCTCGTATTCGTAATGAAAAGCACAGTGTTTACCTCGGGTTCAAAATTTATTTAGTCCCTCGAACTATTAGCGACCTCGCTCTCGCTCGGTCGCCAAGAAATTTCTCGGGACTAAATAACTTTCTTTCATCCCTCGTATAACAATGTACTATTTAATAATGAAAACAGAACTTGATACTGCCCTGCAAAATTCGCAAAACTTAAAAAAACTTTAAATCAAATTAAAAAATATTTTATAAGTTGACTAGCGACCCAGACCCAGCTTCGCACCGATGCAACGCTGATATTAAATATATATAAATACAAACCTTCCTCATGAATCATTCTATTAAAAACAAACACATCAAAATCCGTTGCATAGTTTTAAAGATTTAAGCAAACATCAGACAGCGGGAAGCGACTTTGTTTTATACTAACTATATAGTGATAACAAATATCACTTATGTGGCAGCTTTTAAACTTTTATGCAAGTAGAGTTGGGAATGTTAAGGTGGGCCTTCCCCACTCGCCTATCGTCAACGCCGTACATGGTTTAAAAGCTTATTGCTTCATTTAACGCAATCCCAAGGTGATGTTTGATACAAAAGTGGTGAGAGATAACTCTGTTGGCATTTGGTAATTATACGATTTACTTAAATGTTACACAATTCTTCTTGCAGGAAATACGTGTTTTTATTGAACCTTTAAGGAATCTTGAAAAAAACTGTAATAATTTAGAATTTCGATTAAATGCACAAGGCTTTCTATACAAGTAATTGTTATATATATTTAACTAGCGACCCGCCCCAGCTTCTCACGGGTACTGACATTGAATCACTCTATCTATTAAAAGAAACCGCATCAAAATCCGGTGTGTACTTTTAAAGATATAAGCATACATTAGGCATAAGCAACTTTGTTTTATACTACATAATGATATAGGAGAACATTATCGAGAGTCAAAGTTTACTTAAAATAGCAGATTTTCAAAGGTCTTTACTGGATTACTTTTACACAAATTTATGTTTTGATTTGTATAGAAGCCTAGATAATATACATAAGATATCTGTGTATCGAAAATATCTCAAGAAAGATGCGCAATAACATCGCAATCACGTATGAGCGGTTGTACGAAAATGAACGTCGGGTTGGCCGCTCTTAAGCAAATATCTTTCGAAACTTAAAGTTTAAAGGTCGGCAAAGGGTAACAGAATTGAAAACTTTGTTATCACATGCTTCTGAAAACTCACCGTACCATATATTTCTTAGAAAATGGGCTCAAAAGTTTAACCACACTAGAATATAGATACAGACTTATCATAAGTTGGAAACCGTAAAATGGTAAACTATAAATAATTCCGCAACGGAAACTCGAAGTAAAAGTCAGCACAGAGAGCAGGAAACGCAAGAAAAGTAATTAGATGATTTCTAACCATGAATGAATAGAAAACATAAATACAATGTTTTTTTTTTATGGTGGTAAAAATCATCGAGTCCCTTGGGCGGAGCGGGAGACAATGTCAGACTTCTACTGACTAAACGATTCACCGTTTTTTCTAGCCTTAGTTCCAGGGCCCCGGTGTTCCGCTTTCGCGGCAACCCTTAGCCGCAGAAGGCTTTGACCTTGCTGGGCCTCTACAGTTGCTGACAACTCCTTAAGGCGCGCGGGAACAGTGCGTGCCATCAAGGAGTTGTGACTTTTGAAAAAAAAATGACTGTAATTGCTTGGAGCAGAATTATGGTTGGGTTTTATATCAGTAAACCCCACCCAGAACACCCCACGGAACCGGTAATCTCATGATTTCTTAACCTTAAAAAGAAGATGGCGTCACTATAATACTAATCGCTATGGTGTAATCCATTTTTGAATAACATAGAAAACTGGTTCTGTAGGTCAAACTTAAGAACCACGACGAGTAAGAACGAATCATTTGCGAAATTAACTATAGCTACGTGCATAATAGGGGCACGGTTTTGTATGTTTCAGTAATTGTGTTCTTAGTTTAGAAATAGAATAAATAAATAAAAAAGTAGCAAAAGTAGGTATATCCTACCTTTACAATTTTTTTTTAACTATTTATGTTATTATTATATTATTTTGTAGGTTTAGGTTTGGATTATACTATTTCTTAGTCGAAATGTCAAGTAAGAAACAAAAAACATGCACCAACTGATATTGTAAAAACTAAAGTTTTTAAGAGCGAGTGTGTGTATGTTTTATAAATTGTGTGTTGTTGTGAGTAAAAAGAAAAAGGAAGAAAGAAAAATAGTTTATTTGCGCAAGAGTATGGCGCATACCAAATATGTACTTATAAAAGACAACAAACAACTATACAAAGTAGCGCAAAGTATGCGACACACCCGCACAAAACAGCCAGTGCTCAGCAAAAAGCTGGGGTTCAAGTGTTAACAGAGCTGTGGCTCTGTTTAAAAAATTATAATATAAATATTATGAATAAATAATTATTAAATTATGTTTCTTACTTCTTCAAGTTCAAATGGCTGAACGAATTTGGATGTTTAATACAAGCGTAGACCATGTCTTGGAAAATCACGTAAGATTATCCTATCCTGCGAACTCCCTTGAAAAAAATCTACTTTCATTAAAGCCGCTGGCATCACCTAGTAATTACATAAAACTACAATATGCATCTCATAATACGAAACTTACACATGAACTAAGTTTCCTCCGTCCAGCGTAGTAGCAAGACGTCAGAATTGGTCATGTAACGCGAGTATTACACGACCCGAACTAACTTAACCCAATTTACAATGCTAACACGAGAGTACGCCGCATAGTGCTCAACGGGTTCCGCGTCTAACATAATAATATATCATTTACATCAATAATCTCCTACTTCCTCATTTTATTACTACCGGGTTTTTGTATTAAGTTGTGTGTTCATCTGCTTCGATAGTGAAGGCTACAAATTTTATATTAATAGGACTCTATGGTTATCATAATTATGCTTTTACATTATCATAAACCTTAACTTCCCTGACATGTCAAAACTGACTACAATCCGAACTAAGCGTTTTGCCTCGTCGTTTATACCACGTACATCTAAAAACTGGGACAGTTTGCCTGCTGCGGTCTTCCCGTCTGATTTTCAAGGCTACGGTGAATGGGCTCTTAATAAACTAATGCGTCGCACCATCAACAATGTCATCACTGCTCATCATCAGATGGGATTGCAGGCAAGCACTAGTTTATATAAAAATAATATTGAATATCTTTATAATATATTCCTAGTGGAGGATGTATGGAAACATGTCGAAATCGCAAAATGTTCTATCAATTCTATTGTTATTTACGACCATCTGGATAAAACGAAAGCCATTCATTCAAAATAGAAATGTAATTCTGCAGCAGTAATTCTTTGTCGCATGTCGCAATCCAACAAGATTCACTACAAGACGAAGCCACCCGAACTAAAAGATATGGGTGGTTAGTACTTGTCAAAACATGTCATTCCCAAAACTTGTAATTGTTTTTGTTAGTTATCACGATCGTACAAAGTCGTAGTATTGTCGACCTTTCGTTAGATACCTGGTAGGTGTTTTGTTGACAGATAAGCTCGAGCCAAGTGCCGCTAGCCACCCTAGCCACGTAATTCACCGGCTTTGCTCGGCACGTGCCTACACCGGCTTCTGATAAACCTTTGTTTTCTACTTATCTCGGCCCGACACTGGCCTGTCTTCGCCAACGTCACACCTGAACTGTATCTCTTTATTTTTTTATAGAAAACTCTATCGGACTTTTGCTTTTTAAGGCTTGCTTTCGACATTCCTGATACAAATAATTTTAAACGAAAATAGCGTTCGCTCTAACGTCAAAAGGATTTATTCAATAGGGACCAACATTTGTGTGTTCTACAAATGTTTGTTCCAAGTTGGGATGTTTCTGCATGCGGTTTGTGTACTTACTGGGAGAATTCTAATATGCTTGAGGCTTGGTGTGTAATGTTCTATCCGTCATACTTGACTTTACTTTGAGGAAATATTCGTAAGTCCTGAATCGACTATAATTTCTGTAATAAGACACATATACCCCCGAACGTCGATTGTATTAGTACACACGTTTATACAACTTGAATGAGCTTAAAAAAAACTAATTGTTGTACTTACATACTTACTTACACACAGTGTACGAAATTTATTTGACTGAAAAATTTTATTTCTACAATTATATCTTCGCTTTTCCTGAAAAAAAAAACAGTTTTTTTTTAAGTCATCATTACATAGTATAAAACAATGTTACCGTTCCCTATGTATGCTTAAATCATTAAAAGTACGCAACGGATTTTGATGCGGTTTTTTAATAGATAGGGTGATTTAAGACGCAGGTTTATGTGTATAATATATTCAATATCAGTACCCGTGCGAAGCTAGGGCGGGTCGCTAGTTTAAAATAAAAAATAAAGCAAGCAATTACGTATTAATAACAACCGCCCCCCGCGGGCCAGGATTTATTTGTTTTGTATTATTTATTTTGAGAGTTTATTAATTTGTTTTGTACATAAATTGTCAAATCACTGTATTAATAATCAGAAATTATTTATTAAGTAATAAGTTTTCTGTACAATCAAGAAAATTAATTGTAATCATATAAAAAACCTGATGTACAGCCACGTGCTAATTATGACATCATAATATGTTGGTTACATAATTACAATGTTTTTTTTTAGGCAATCATTTTCAATACATATACATATGCAAGTATGTATATAAAACTCGTGAGTGACCTTTATCGTACCACCTTATCTACAAATGAGAATTAATAAGGTAGATTATTAATAAATGCCATCATCGAATGCCGACTAGTCTTGTATTATTATTTTATCGTATCGTCTATTTTTAACGTCTCGACCTTAAAAGGACCATAAGAAGGTAATTTTTGTAACACTTATATGGACATGGGGTCTCTAGGACTCTTTAACTTGATAGTTGAAAATAAAACTTTATATTGGAAAAAGAGAATGAAATATGTTTTAATTGTTTAATTTTTCATCTAATCTCTGAAGTCAAACCCGTTATATTATACAGGTGTACGAAATGTCGAATGTCGCAAAGGATATCTTTTGCCAAATTCAAGTCTTTGATAATTGCTTTCGTCTTCGCGTCCTTGCAGAGTTATTTGATAAATACGATGCTTTAATAACTAGGTGTGGATAGCACCCCAAAAATAATGCTCTCGTGTTTTAATCCAATCCATGAGATACAACCGCTGGTGAACCATAGTTTCTTCCTGACATAAACCTATGTGTCAGGGCCGTGATCAAGTGACCTTTTTGAGAAGTTGTTAGGTGAGTCCTCTGAGACCACAGCCACAGTTAAATTCTAAACACAGTTCAAAACATCTGATAGATCCTACAAATTTATTTCTGTCTCCTACATCGGTGACAGTACCGAGTAAATTATTTTCAATTTACAGGTCGAAATGGCATCCGTCTTTTCAAAGAAAGAGAGCTTTTATCAAATGCTACGACTGGTAATCAAAATGATCCAATCTTTGCGGAAGTGGATAGGCGTTAAAGTGCAGTACAAAGTATCTAAAGAACAGTTTCAATCAGACTGCAAAAACTATATTCTCTTATAAGAGGACAGGTTTTCAAGGTCACGCATATAAATGTAATACTAAACAAAAACAAAACCGCTCAGACTAGTGCCGACCACCGTGTGTTTATATCGTGTTTACAACAAAATGAAGTATTTTATTATAATCGCGTTGACGTTAACTCTAATACAACTGACTAAATGTCAAGACTACGGTGACGATGCAGGACTATTCAGTTACGATGAAGAAGAAGACAGTATAGATGACTCGCCAAAACCTATTTACGATATCAAGGATGCACCGAATTTGTTCAAGAAGTTTATAAAAGATTACAAGAAGGAGTATGCCAATGAAAAAGATTATAATATACATTTTAAAAACTTCGTGGAGAATCTCAAAGAAATCAACAGGATCAACAGTAATTCTGAATACAGTTCGACGTCTGACATTAATCTTTTCTCGGACTTTTCGGCACGTGAGAGAGAATCGCTACTTGGAGTTTCGTTCTTTTGATGTGAGTACTTTTGAAATTTGTTTTAAACCAGCTTCTACCAGCGGCTTCTTCCGTGTCTTAGTCGAAAACTATCCCATGGTTTTAGGATAATAAATCCTCTATTCCAGCACTACTATTCAAATTCGTAAAGCCGTTATGAGGTGATAGTTTATCAAAATGCAAACTGACATTTGCTTTTATAATATTTAATATATAAGGTTTTTTAACAATCATGTTGTTATTTTTAGCAGCTATAATTTTTATTACTATACTATTGGCTATATTCTCCTAGGCGTGATACCTACTTGATTGCACTGTCACTGTTATTTTTTGTAAATCATTATTATTAAACATTCACAATAATACAGGCTATTATAGAGAAGAACGATTGTATGCGGATATGTATGTGTGGGTGTATGTCACTTCCTTCACGCTAGAACAAATGAGCAAGTTTGGATGTAATTTGGTACATCATAAAGATTCAAAAGATCCAAAGCATTTATTTCTAATAAACCTTTACAGGCACTTTTGTGAAAAGTCAGGAAGTCAATCTGTCAGAAAACATGACGCTAATTGCACATTCCAAAGAGTAGATCTCTATGGAGAAGAATGTGCAAGTAACTCCATGGACATTCTTTTCAATCATATTATGTATAACAAATATGTATCTTGGTTATACACACAGGTATACCATGTCCTACTGTGTGAATAGAACATATAATAATAATAAGTTCATAATATAATATTAATATTATGTAGGATAGATAGATAGATATATTCTTAGGATACTATTTTTATATTTTAGTCTTTCTCGCAGGCTAGTTTGCGAGCAGAAACTATTAATATAATATTATCATTAATGAAAACAATGAAAATAAAAAAAAGGTATAAAAATAAATCATATTGAACAATCATTATGGTGATGATCAATTTTTTTTTTTGTTAAATTATAATAAACATCGCGCAGACCAATTTCATCAAATAACTATTACATAATTCCTTTTTGGGGTCCCGTGACCCGTACCCGAAGGGTTCTAACATAATTCTATTGCTATCGATCATCGGTCCACCTGTCTCTCTGTCACAAGGGTCTCAAACCATAAGGGGTTAAAACCATATTTAACCTTTCAAATACCGTAATTAAAGACACAATAAAAAGACAATAGGTGTGCGGACACCGGTGTCTTCTTAGAACTTAATGAACTAAGCCCTGCCTCAGCATTTAGTGTGCCATTTTCTGTAGCTCATTAACAAGAAAACCATATTAGGAAGAAAAGAAAAATAAATACATAAGAGCCCGTTAACATTAGCCATTTACCAAATATATTCTTGCAAGTACGCTTCTTATAATGTGCTTCTAGCAGTGGCTTCGCCCATGTACAATTGGAAAATTATATACTTCACTAAATATCTCAACTTTAAAAAGTAGGTGTTCTATGACCATACAAGGATATGATCAACGCGTGTGATAAATTTCATCCAAATTCGTGCAGCTGTTTGAGCGTAGGTAATAGAGTAACAAACATACACACATACAAAATATCACGTTTATAATATTCGTGTGATTATATTACAGAACATATTACATACCCAGTGTAACGTATATTTAAAAAAAAAATTGAATAATTTCGAAAATCTCCTTATGTTTCTGTTACAACAACTTAATTTTTCATACGGATGGATAGCGTTATCGTATGATACGGAACCCGTGCGTGAATTCCGACGTACAATTTATCTGGTTTTTAAATTTATTATATATCTGTGTTGAAATTAAAAATAAAAACTGGTTTCAACAAGTTCAAAGAGGATAAGAATTTAATATTTATACACATTCTGTTCAAGATTAATCTACATATCTTAAACATTTATTATATTATGTAATTTTGGAATGTTATGAATTCGCCCTTTATTTATTACACTTCCGCCCAATCTTAATCCTTCCCTTCTTATCCAAAGTGCTTGAGGCCTGTATCCAAAAACAACTCTCTTAGTTTGTGCACTGTAATGTACTACAGTCTGCAAAGCACTATTTCCGCCTTACCAAGCAATACCAAAATCGTCTACTTCATTGTTCCACTCACCGTATTGACTTTATTCACTATTATATAATATTCCACTACTATCACACAACGCCGTCCAATCCCAAGCTTAGCAGAGCTTGTGTTACGGGTACTAGACAACATGCTTGTCATGTTCACGCTATTTCTCTTTGGAATGCACTCCGTCAGAAAAACACAGGATAGCAATCCACCAATTGACCTTCAAAGTAAAGGTTCCCAACTACATTCGTAAGAAGTTGCCGCATCGCCACAGCGCTAATTTGTTCTCTTTTTATTTATCTGCATCAATATTATTCGTATATTCTCTTTTTTTATTCTCTTTTTTCTTGTTTGCGATAATATTTATATATTATAATGTATTTAAAAGAAAGAAAAATAAAGAAAACAAGTTTAATATAGTATATATTAAGGGTATTTTTATGGTGGGAAAAATCATCTAATGACGAATCCTGCCCCGACCTGGGCTTCACTAGGCTTCTACGAACCATGGCCTCTACCAAGGCCTGGCGCGAGAGATGAAACAGGACACGGTGATGCTCTTCCCAAGCGAGGCTGTTGCCACTAGATCTCATGGTGGTAGGTCAGCAACACCTCGTGGGAAATTGTGCAGTATCCCCGCACAATCTGTATTGCCATGACCCTCTGGCATAATTTCAACTGGGCCCTCGGTTGCTTCCGCAACGAGGGCGCCCACACCGGCACTCCATAAAGGGCCATGGACTGGACGATGAGAGACCTTCGTAGAGCCTCCGGTAGGAGGCGTCTGGACCCCAGGTTCGGCAGCCGATTTAGTTTGGGGGCCAGACATCGAAAGTGCTCTATGAATTTGCGCCGGCTGATCACCGTTAAGTTAATTTTTGCTTGCACTCGAAACGAAAATCGCTAAGGCTAAAGTTTTGGTTTGGTAGGAGTGATCAGGCAGAAATTACCGCGAAGGTAACTATCCCCTGAGTTTAGGTCCAAAATAAGCTCGTATCGAAAAAACTACATGACATACACTTTTCAAGTATCCATTTTATTAACTATCAAAGTCAAAGTCAATCCGACCTAAATTTCAGCGGGATTCATCTCACCACACAGGGAGTTGGAAGCTGCATTGCGGACAACCAAACGTAGTTAAGTCGCCTGTTCCTGACGTATTGTATGAATGTGCTTTGTTGTGGAAAGACCACTGACCCTTCACTGACTTTATTAGTTTCAGTGTGGGATTCACAAAACGTGAACCTTACTCAAGATGATAAGATTTTGTGCATAAACCGAGGAAGGATGCTCTTGTTATTTGAAAATTTGCAGCTTGGATACACTTCACACTAATGTTATAAAGGCAAAAATTTGGTGTAATATACACCTAAAACTCAAGCACTGGATAACACATTAGTTAGTGAAAATTGTACTTTGTACGTAAAAATTTAAAATTACACTAATATTATAAAAATGAAAGTTTGTGAGTTAGAGCGTGTGTTAATGTGTATGTTTATTACTTCTTACTTCTTTGTACTCAAACGGCTAAATGCATTTAGAAGAAAAGCTAACGGGTAGACTTTTTCTTGGAATAGCTTTTTTTTTAAATCTTCTGTCGCAGGTCTGCTGAAAGAAGTTTCGCTAGAAATAAGCAGTACCTTCGTACCTTTCTATTTAAAATTTTTGTTCTTTTCGATTTGCATTGTTTGTGTAGACACATATAAATATAGTATAGGATATTTTTTACACGGAGAACTTTTGGGACAATATCCTAATTACACGCAGGCATACAATAATAATAATAATCAATCAACCTCATAATGTTCCCACTGATGAGACTTAGCCCTCTTTTCTAAGAGAAGAGTAGACAACCAGACATGTCTGCCTACACTGTCCTCTGTTATTACTGAATGTAACTTTGTCATCATTATCAGTTCAAAACACAAAATTCCAATACTAAACAATGGACTTACAATGAATGATGATTGGAAATTGCAAGTCACAACATTTGTAAAAGAAATAGAGATCACGATATTTTTTTTTAGACCGGAGGTAACCATGAAGGATAATCGATGTTAGTCACACTAGTTATTCTATTAGACCCCAGCAACATATTAAAGCCTGTTAAGATACACGAGGGGACAAAATGTCCCCTTCCGTCATGCGCAACGCTGAAAAATTTGGTGCTGGCTTGCGGACTGCATGCAATGGGTAGCACGCTATTCGACCGTCCGGTAACCGTACGGACCGAGCCCAAGTTGTCGACGGCATGTACTGTTCCACGGGCGCCAAAAGCAAACCGTAGGTGCCCAGCAAGGTCGAAGCCCACTAGCCCCTGACCCAAGGGTCTGCTTCTGAAAGGAAGGCATGGCCCTGGTATGAAAGACTGCATGAGCTTAAACTAAAAAGGGGGTATGTGTGCGGTGTCCTACTCTAACAATACAAAATTTAATAAAAAATTAAACAGGATATATGTCTCGTGTTTATTGTTTTATTAAATTTTCAAAATTATTTTTTTTATCGATTTTTTATCTATGGATAAAAAATCGTATATAAAAGATAAAAAATACCATTTCTGTGTGTATGCTAACTAATAACTAAACTAGCATTACTGCGGCATCATTAAACCTCTGTTCAATATAGTCATTCACAAACTAATTTAACACGGCAGTATAACCCTGCCTTGCTCAATATACATTTGGTTTTCAATCTTACATCCCGAACATCAAAAGCACTCGACTAATTGTTACACTTACCACAAAGTGTACTACGAACTAATAGTACCCATATCTGCAGACGATCCAGACAATTCATCAAGCTCATCAAATTTTGTGTAGTGGCTTCTGAAATTGGTGTTTGCATAGAATATCTACAGAATACATAGGAGTAGTGTTATTGTATTAAGAACATGTCAATCAGACCTAGTTTTCTTTACGAAATATATCAAAGAAAACAACACTACGGTGCTTAGATTTTTTTTATGGTAGGCGTAAAAATCATCCAATGACAAATCCCGTCCTTGGGCATAGCGGGAAACAGTGACAGACTTTTACAGACTAAACAACCTACCCCGTCCCTGCCTTGCCCAGTCCCAGAGTCCTGGTGTTACGCTTTCGCATCATCCCTTGGCCCCAGGAGGCTTCTGTAGGGCCCCTACAGGTTGCTGACAACTCCTAGAGGCGCGCGGTAACAGTGCGCGCCGTCGACGACTTGGGCTAGGTCCGGACTGTTACCAGACGACCGGACGATGAGTTACCCATTCCTCGCCATTCGTAAGCCCGCGTCTAATAGCAATCCGGCAGCAGTATGCAGTGGGAAGGAGATGACCGCCTGCCGCTCCTCCTCATATCAGACCATGTTCTGCAACAAGACCCGGCGCGAGAGATCGCACATAACTATGTACTTGCCCCATGCCTTGTTCAAAGTACTTGTTTGTTAGCAAGGTAACTTGATTAACGGATACTGTTTGGACAAGGTCTAGGACGCACTTGTAGTTGGCATGTCTAGACATAATAATCACAGACTCTCGTAAATATTCAATACGAATACTTACTCAGTGGCTCCTGACTCATAGTTTTATTAGGAACAGTAGTTTAGTATTTATTTGTTGAGCCTCCAAGATAACCGTTCTTCTCTGGCAGAAGATGATTTATGAGATACATGAGGAGTCTCCCACAAAAAAATATGGATCACCAAAACAGCACCACTTCTTTCTTTGTAGGTCACAAAGCGGTGACATGATATTGTGAGAAAAATCACTTTTCTCCTAAAACAAAAGACAATTATGTTCCTATCAATTTCAAAAACTCATCCTAATAACCTACCTACCAACTCAACCTACCTACCTAATCTCCTCTTTAGTCGTTCACACTTGACAGAGTAGTCGTGGTTGATCATGTCGCATTTTCGTTGCCTAGTGAGGCTCCCGCGCTGCGTCTCCACTTGACACGGTTTACGGCGTCTCGGGAACTTACCCCACAATTTACCTAATCTGCTAGCTAGTAAAAAAGATAAATTACGCAGCATACAAGTTGACCCTCGGTCTTTAATGCGCAGTAACAATTTTCGGGTCAACTCATTTACCGCGTACCATAACTAATGCGATCTCTTTTAATATCACAATATTTGAGGCACATTTCTATGTAGGTAAATACGTGATAGATGTCAACATGGGCCGTATTCTTCATATAGGGTTTTTTACTGACTAAACAACCTACCCTGTTCCTGCGTCGCCATCTGAACCAGGGCTAGAGCCTTTCTTTCAGACACGGATCCTTGGCCCCAGATGGCTTCGACCTTTCTGCAGGGTCCCTACGGTTTGCTAAGGAGGCGACCGCCTGCCACTCCTCCTCGCTTCGGACCACAGCTTCTACCAAGGCACAGTGCGAGAAATCACCGCCCGCCAAAGAGAGGACTTTACAGCCATAATTATGGCGTACCCATTCCTCACATAGGGTAGCAATCTAGTCCAAGCACTTGTTAAAAGTAAATTTAAACCCAAAAATCTGAATAGGTTCCTCATTAGTTTTTTAAGTCCTAAATATTCATTAGAAGCAAAAAGCGTATGGAAATACAAGGCTGTTAAATTTGGTCACATTAATAATCCCGGTCAAAGAATTTTGCATAGGGACATTTTCGCCTTGTCGTGGAAGGGTCGACACCGACACAAGGCGGGCATGGCATAATGAATTAAATTAGGTCCTACTGATAACCTCTCCGCACAATTTTGGGACCACGACTAGGGACATAACAAAGAGATAATATTGTGTATAGAGAAACTGGATATGATATCATACTGAGTTCTAGATAAAAATTTAACAATTGAGATAAAATTTTACATTAAGACATTCATACCTATATTTCTAAATTTATAAAAATATTTTGGTTTTTGTATTTAAAAGTAACTACGTAGAAAATAATTTATAGATGTACAAGTAGGTATATAAATTACTTTGAGTAATTTATTTCATCACTACTGCTCTAAAACAGTGAAGGAAAACATCGTGAGCTATTCAAGAGTCAAAAATTTGAAGACATGTGACATCCACCAACCCGCACTGGGCCCGCATGGTGGATTATGGCCCCTTTTCTCTGAGTCCCAGCAGTGGGAACATTATGAGGCTGATACAATAAAAAAATATAAGAGGCCGAAATTGATTGTCGAACATTATCAAGGCACAGCCGAAATTACTGGGACTACGGGAATACAATTTTGATCAAGGTTTTTTTTCCAAAAAATCACTTTCTAAGTGGATGAAATGGGCTCAAAGTATGTATCAAGAAATATACTTTCACTCAGAGGAAGCCGTTAGCAGAAGCTAGTTAATTAAACTTTATTATTTACATATATTGTAGCTTACCTACTTGTCATCATAAATATGAGGATGGCATTTGCATCACAAAATCAATCCCAACTCAGCAAGAAAATTGCATCAATCAATTTACTTAATAAGTTTCAAAATGCAGTTATGAGCACGGAGTCAATCAATTATTTTTAGAGTAAACTTTTGCTGATAATAATACAAAATTATAAATGAAACTATAATTTATAGAGACTCAATATGAACGTTTAAAACTTAAATAAAATTTATAAAAAAAAATGCTTAAGTGGCATTCACAAGCTTGTTATTATTTATCGATCGATAAAAATAAATTGAGGTGCCAAAGAGTACATCCTTACACAAAAACTGTGACTAATATGTATTTATAAAAAGTACATAATTACCATAAACATCGATCAATCGAGTTCTTTAACTTTATGGCGTCCGGCACACGGTCACACCTCAGACTTAGGTACAGTCAGCAGCATATCAGACTATACAAATCTGTCAGATTTCTCCAATACATTTTGAACCTTGTTATATTATAGTTAAGAGTTGAAAATCGTTTGCAGAATTTTGACAGTTTGTTGTAGTCTGATGTCTATTGACGAGTAGGTACGGTAAGCATACCGTACCTACTCGTCAATAGACAATTTGTTGTATAATTAGTTGTTAATTTAAACAAACAGTTTAATATTGTCTATCTTATTTAACTTAATATAATCAATAGATTATGTTTGTTCCTTGTTCCGGGCGTTCGTTGTAGCGATTCTATCAATATTGATTTTAGAATCAGCAAAAAGTTTAATATAAATAATACTTGATTATATCTGTAAGTTTTTTCTGTAAGTTAATTTGTTACTAAATGTCAACTTATTTTCCAAACATTTTTACGTTCTTTTTTTTATTATTGACAGTCTCATCCGATCATCTCAGACGACCAGAGATGATGTATCAGTTATTCCAAATATTCCTAATCATTATGAATCTTCCAACAGATATCCGCCTTCAAAACAACTTTTTGTCTTTTGAGGTCGCCGCGCTCTTTTGTTAGCGTTTTATTACTGTCTAATTTAAAGCGTAGTGTCTCGATTTATCTAACTAATAACTTACTACGTATAATAATACCTATTATTTTGTTGTTTTCTTACTATAAGCAACTGCATAACCGGTATCGGAATAAAAAAAGACCATTATCTTTCATCTCAACTGTAATAACAATTTATATTTTTAAAACATATTATGTATATCTAACATATTTATTTTAAGGAGAAGTAAATGTAGGTTTATATGTTTTTTTTTAAATATTTAATTACAATATGTGCTTAGTATTTCATGCTTAGATAAAGACTTCTCATCGTCTATATTCTTTTAATCTCTCATTTCGCAAGTCTGCTGTAATAAAGTCTATTCTTTATTCCTTTTCTTTATTTATATTATCTTTTTCCTGTTTTTTTTTATTTAAACCACATAAATAATAAATCCACATGCAAATGATCAAAAATATTTGGGGACATATTTTCACATGATTGTATTGTACAAACAACTGCGTTAGTCAATCCTTAAAAATACCTTAAAAAAAAAATAATTATTCAAACAAGTATTCTTAAATTAAAATTAACGTAAAAATGGTTGCCTGTAAAGTCGGTTTTACGGGCGAAGATTTTACGTGACAACGTCCTAATTCTCTAGTGCTGCGCGCGCGGCAGACCGATCATAGTTGAGTGGGAGAGAGACGCAAGGCATTCGGCGGGCCTCTCTCTCGTTCGGTGACTCATCGTAACGTTACCGAGCGTTACACTTTTTCATAAGTGACTCCCAGCCGCAACCTAATTTAAGACGTTGTCACGTCAAAAAATGAACCAGGAACATTATCGTACCAATCGACTATTTTATGACATGGACCTTTCCAGTCATAAAAGAGTAACATAACTCTTTGGCAAGGGACAAGACCTTGCTAATGTCAAGTGGTCCGAATCCGAAATAGAGAGTTATGTGCATAACGCCTGCTCTGTGATTTATATCGTTTCAGATTCGACCCACATACCTACATATGTATGAATGACCACATACATTTTAACAAAACGCTTTAGACCGCTGTTGGGGCGCCACGTGCCTCTTCCATTTAACAGAATTTATGTGATACTTTACTGTGTTTTTTTTTTGTTTCAGAACGCTTCGCCAACGGACTCCATTCAGAGAGCAGACGTTAAGATCTTCCTTCCAGTAAAGAATAAAGAATTCGTACAATAAAATTAATGAAAACACAGTATTTTATTTATTTATTTAAGAACCTTCCTAAATTTTATCTATCTACATACTTATATGGTTTTTTTACCAGGTAAATATTCAAACGAGAAATCAATCAGAGTGGGTGAAAACCCACTCACCAAAATAATGCATAAAAATACAACAAATGTGTTAGTAAGTATGGTACACCCTTGACGTCAGAAATACATGTCATCCATTACTATTTTGATATGTTGAGACAGGTGTACATACGCAAAAGATTTATTTCCCTCCATTCATAAGACATTGTGATCGTAAATCTAACGGAGAATTTCCTTATTTCAACAGAATTTCGTAAAAACATCTTCGAATATGGCTCTCAAAGACGATACTGACTACAGTATCCCAAAGGAATAAGATAATCTAAAGATTCGATAAAGTAAGAAACTAGCTCCTTCCTGTGGCTTCGTCGCCGACTCGCCGCGTAGACTACACAATGAGATATTTGTTTAAAACCTTTTTAGGTCTGATGGAAACTTGGTAACATTAAAATGAAAAACCAGGCAAGTACGAGTCGGACTCGCGAACTAAGGGTTCCGTAAAAACTTATCTGAAAAAACAATTAATTCCCGAATTGAGTTACTAAGATTTTTCCGAATCGCATTTTTTTGTGACGTAACTAAAAATTTACAGTTTTAAGATTTTTCTATGCTTGTGCCATGAAACCTCGTTTCATGCCAAATTAATAAAAAAGTGTCGTATTAAGCATTTTTTGCGCCATAAACGGCCGTATCTTGTTTAATTTAACTTTTTTTTTCACTTTTACTTGAGACTGTAGACGCGTACTTATAAGTACTTTAGGGCACCGTGTGGGGTCGTTTAAACTACCAACAATAGCATTCCCAAGGAGGGTCAGCGTCAGGCAGGCGGCCGGCTGTAAAATAGTAGCCAAAACTATAAGCGATGCGAAAGCGAAGCGAAGCGAACTAGAAGCGACGCGCAGGGGCAGCACCCGGCACCTGTGGGAAATGGATCAGGGTTGTTGCACCATCCCGGGCGGGGGCAACGTAAGAAGTTAGCTCGGGAAATGAGATTGAGGTATGCAAGATGGAATGTAGAGACTATGACTGGAAGGGCCAGAGAGTTAGCGGACGTATTAAAAAGAAGACGAATAAACATAGCGTGCTTACAAGAGACTAAATGGAGAGGAATAAAAGCGAGAGAAATTGGAAAAGGATACAAGTTCTACTACTGTGGAAGTGACGGCAAAAGAATTGTTGTAGGAGTAGTGTTAGACAGCAAATTGAAAGAAAGCGTGATGGAAGTACATAGGATGAATAATTGAATTATAGATGTGAAAGTTATGTTAGAGAATGTCATGTTGAATGTAGTTAGTGTGTATGCTCCACAAGTAGGATGTAATGAAACGATGAAAGAGAAGTTTTGGGAGGATTTTGATACGGCCTTAATGAACATTCCCGTACATGAGGAGTTGATAGTGGGAGGTGATTTTAATGGACATGTGGGAAGAATGAGAGGTATGTATGAAAGAGTACATGGTGGATGTGGTTTCGGAAATCCAAACAATGAAGGAGAATCACTGTTGCAATCCGCTACTGCATTTGATCTAGCAGTAGCCAATACGTGGTTTCAGAAAAAAGATGAACACCTGGCCACGTATAAAAGTGGTAATCATAAGACACAAATAGATTACTTTCTAGTTCGGCGCAACAACTTAAAGTATGTAATGGATTGCAAAGCGCTGCCAGGAGAAGACCTAGTGTCGCAACATAGACTCCTGGTTATGACATCAGTGGTTCAAATTCATTGTAGGAAAAACAAAGAGCGCCCGCCCCCTAGAATAAAATGGCATAGGTTAGAGAGGAATGACTGCGCGAAGAAGTTCAGAGAGCGAGTGGTGGACAGAATGTTAGAGATGGGAGACATGAATGATCGAAGTATAAATGAAAGCTGGAATGAGATGGCTGGGTGTATAATGCAAGCAGCGAAAGATATTTTGGGAGAGACGAGAGGAAAGGGCACAATAGACAGAGACACATGGTGGTGGTCGACATAAGAAGAAAAAATTCAAGGAATGGCAGTGTGTACAAATAAATAATGTTAGTTTGAAAGCTGAAAGAAAGAGTGAGTATGATGCTTTAAAGAAAAAAGCCGTGGCAATAGCAAAAGCAAAAGCCCAGGACAAACTCTATGACACATTAGACAGTCCTGCAGGCCAGAAAGAGCTACACCGACTCTCTAGAATGAGAGAAAGAAAGGCGAGGGATGTTTGCCAGGTAAGGTGTGTAAGAGATGAAAGTGGAATGGTTCTATCGGATGATGAAAAAATCAAAGAAAGGTGGAAGGAATATTTTGAAAGACTTATGAATGAGGAAAATAATTCGAGTGGGGTTTCAGAGAATAAACCAGTGAATGTGAGGTTAGTGAGAATGATTAGTATGGAGGAAGTCTGGGAAGCAGTAAATGGAATGAAAAATGGTAAAGCTATTGGCCCGGATGGAATACCAGTTGAGGTGTGGAAGTTATTGAGGGTGGATGGATGGGTGTGGTTAGCTTTGTTCTTCAATAAGCTGTTGCAGGAAGAAGCCATACCTGATGAATGGTGCAACAGTTCCTTGGTGCCCATCTTTAAAAACAAAGGTGATGTGCTTGAGTGCAACAATTATAGAGGAAAAAAAAATGTTTACAAAAAAAAAAACCGCCTTCAAAAAAAGACAAACGATAAAAGTTCCTACACTAAAAAGTTGAAAATAAAAATTTGAATTACTGTAAAGAAACTTAATTTATAGGTAAAGTTATTTGACATTAATACTTTGAAAATATTCAAAATTTATTACTTCTTTTTGGAGTCGGTGCCATCATTTTTATTGTTGAAACTTAATGTTAAGTAGCTTTTTAATATTCGGTGCCATTTTTCGTACATAATGCTTAAACATTTTCAATGTACTTAAAATGTGGCAGAAGGTTTTTGTAAGTATATATTTTTTATTTTAAAAAAATGTGCAAATCGGATGATTTTTTTAGAGAAGTCTAATATGTATTTACGTCTTAATTAAGTATTATAATATTTGAGTATGCAAATAGGTACTAAGTAGTTTTATAGTTAAGTTAGAGGTTTTTTTTTTTTTTTTATGGTAGGTGAAAATCATCCAATGACGAAACCCGCTCTTGGGCGGAGCGGGAGACCAGTGTCAGACTCTTACTGACTAAAAAACCTACCCCGAACCTTCCTTGCCCTATTCCTGGAGTCGAGGTTACAATTTTCACATACCCTCTAGGCTCCAGGAGGCTTCGACCCTGAAGGGCCCCTGCAGTTTGCTGACAACTCCTTGAGGCGCGCGGGAACGGTGCGCGCCGTTGACGACTTGGACTCGGTCTTACCAGACGATCGGACGGCGAGCTACCCATTGCTCACCGTCCGCGAGCCAGTGTCTACGGTGGCCGGATATCGGCAGGATCGCGGCGGCGACGGCTACGGCGAGTACGCCGTTGCCTTTGCCTTATGCGGTCGGCCTCCTCCTTTACGAGCATTACTGCTTCGTAGAAGGAGGCGACCGCCTGCCATTCCTCTTCGCTGCGGACCGAGACGCGAGAGGTCGCCGCCGCCGATCACCCCCACGAGGACACGGCGATGCTCTTCCCAAGCAGGGCACACCTCCACCGTGTGCTCCACCGTGTCCTCCGGGCTCGCCTCACAGTGGCGACACCCGGACGTCTCTTCCGCACGAATCCGGTGCAGGAATCTCCCGAACTTCCCATGTCCGGTGAGAACCTGCGTCATGCGGAAAGTGAGGACGCCGTGAGGTCTATCCAGCCACGCCTCAAAGAGGGGCACTACCGCTGAGATTACGGTGTGCCCAGCGCTGGGTTGCGACAGTCGCTGTTTCCACTTCACCATGAGATCTCGCCGGAGCTCCTTCCGCCACGCCTCGACATGTTCGGGCAGCGGATCTTCGCCCCGGCGTTGCATCTCCACGCGCTGGTCGTGCATGTGTGCAAGGACTAGTTAAGTTAGAGGTAGTTTTTCTAGGAATTGTTGCCCATTCGTAATTCCTTGCCTTCACTGGCACCGACTCCAAAAAGAAGTAATAAATTTTGAATATTTGCAAAGTATTAATGTCAAATAACTTTACCTATAAATTAAGTTTCTTTACAGTAATTCAAATTTTTATTTTCAACTTTTTAGTGTAGGAACTTTTATCGTTTGTCTTTTTTTGAAGGCGGTTTTTTTTTTGTAAATTTTTTTTTTATTTGTAGCCGTTTAGTGTTTTTCATTATAATGTGTTATGGCAACGAAGTCAATATCGTTCCTACATTTCTTTTGAAAAAGTTACCAATGTCATAAAAGTAGGAATACATATTAAAGGTACATTGTTACAGTGTAATCGTTTTGATCTCGTGGAGAGATGATATGATGCATGAAATACTTATGATTCATCTCATGAGTACATCTTATGACAGCTCTCTAAATTATCATCATTTCAGCCAGAAAACGTCCACTGTTGGACATGGACCTCCCCCAAGCGTCGCCATAACGACCGATTCTGTGCGACTCGCATCCATCGCGTTCCCGTGATTCTCACCAGGCCGTCGGTCCACCTTGTGGGAGGCCTTCCAAAGCTGCGTCTTTTGGTGCGCGGTCGCCACTCTAGAACCTTTCGGCCCCATCGGCCATCTGTTCTACGAGCAATGTGCCCTGCCCACTGCCACTTAAGTTTGGCAATTCTTCGGGCTATGTCGGTGACCCTGGTTCTCCTGCGCATTTCTTCATTTCTGTTTCGAACACGCAAGGAAACTCGAGCATAGCCCTTTCCATTGCTCTTGACAGCATTGCCCATGACAGCTCCAATAAGCTCAAACAATGGTAGGATACATTATTTTATTTTGAAGTTCCCAAGCCGACCTTCCACCTTCCAGCTTCATCATCACATCAGTTCAATAGTACCTTACAGCCAAAGTGCATCTTATGACAATTCTAACAAGCCCAAACACGGCTAGGATATATTAATTAGTTACGCAGTTCCAGTGCCTACCTTCCAGCTCATCATCATCAGATCAGTTCGATGATAACTTTTTTCAACATCATTTTTTTAAGATCATTGGTTTATAGTGCATTTTCATAGTTGCTTAACTACCTTGATTGTGATGGCGGGCGGTCGCCTCCTTCTGCGAAGCAGTAATGCTCGTAAAGGAGGAGGCCGACCGCATAAGGCAAAGGCAACGGCGTACTCGCCGTAGCCGTCGCCGCCGCGATCCTGCCGATATCCGGCCACCGTAGACACTGGCTCGCGGACGGTGAGCAATGGGTAGCTCGCCGTCCGGTCGTCTGTAAGACCGAGTCCTAGTCGTCTGTTATGTAATGAAACATCAGAGTTCGGTTAGCAACTGACTATAGAGTAGTTGACTCTTTATTACTTAAACATGAAGGTTTTATGTACAAAGGTTATAATATCCACAACATCTTCCCTTTTTAAGCAAACTTATTAATAACGTGAAATAAACTGTATCGAACTTAAAAACTAATAAAATATAACTAAAACTAATAAACTTATATTTTTTTATTCTTGCTACGGGTAACAGGTGGCGAATAAGAACTTTGCATACTTTCATTAACTTCATCACTAGGCACATAGTCCTCATCATCCTCCTTACCCGAAAGGTAGATATCGTCGGCATCATCGTCCGACATTATCACATCATTCATTATTTTTCCCTTTGGATTACCTGCTGACGTACTCTTAATTAAATGTCGGCGGTTACGACGGTAGATACCTTTTTTATTTTTCACTATGTATGAACGTGGTGTTGGCGCCTTTGCTACTACTTTACCACGGATTCGTTCATTGTTAGTTTCAAACATAATAACGTCATCGCCCACATTTAATTCAGGTAACGGCTTACAATGCTGATCGTAATAAGATTTACTTTTTATTTGTTGCTTTAATAATAATTTATGTTGTATGTCGTCATTACAATCTCGTTTTAATAGCTCAGGATGAACAGGCAATCTACAATTTAATCGCCTTCCCATCATTAGTCGCGCAGGAGAATCCAAATTTTCCCGCGGTGTGTTTCTAAAGTTTAGTAAACTTAAATAAAAATCTGTATTGCTTTGTAAAGATTTTTTTAACATCTTTTTAATAGTCTGCACTGCTCTTTCACTCTTTCCATTTGATTGTGCGTAATAAGGAGAAGATGTGACATGTTTGAAACCCCATTCCAATGCAAATGTTTTAAAAGAGCGACTAGCATACTGTGGACCATTGTCACTAATGACTGTATCAGGTATTCCATATCGCGCAAAGTTTTCCTTCATTATTTTAATCACCGAATTTGAGCAAGTATCCCTCAATTGTGCTACTTCTATAAAACCTGAATAATAATCAACTAAGATTAAAAAACTTTTTTTCGCGTACTCAAATATATCCGTTCCAATTTTGTTCCATGGTAACTCTGGTATGGACACAGGTATCATTGGTTCTTTACTCGGCTTGTTAGAATTCTCCTGACACACTTTACATTTTTTTACAAAAAATTCGATATCTTTTGCCATACTCGGCCAAAATAACACTTCACGGGCACGTCTTTTACAACGATCAATACCTAAATGACCTTCGTGGATTAATTTCAACATCTCATTTTGCATCGACTGGGGTATTATTACCTGTTTATTTTTAAATATCACCCCATCCACCGAATATAGTTCGTCTCTTATAGACCAATAATATTTCAAATCATTTGATACATGAAACTTATCAGGCCAACCCTGATTAATATATTGTAGCAATAACTTTAACGTTTTGTCATCCCTTGTTGCCCGTTTCACCAGAGTAAACTTATTTTGTGACATAGGAATGTTGCTAACAATCATTTTTAGTTGACATAGAATATCATTACTAATCTTATCGTTATATAAATCTGGAAGAGGTGCACGTGACAATGTATCAGGTATATACATTAGTTTTCCTGGTTTATAAGAAACCGACAAGTCATAGCCTTGAATTTTTAACATCATACGTTGTAAGCGCGCTGGGATCGCATCTAAAGATTTCTTAAAAATACTTTCAAGTGGTTTGTGATCAGATTCAACAATGACACTATTTTTACCGTAAATATACTGATGAAACTTTTCACACGCGAACACTATAGCTAACATTTCCTTTTCGATTTGTGCATACCTTTGTTGGGTTTCAGTGAGCGTACGAGACGCGTACTCGACCGGGCGTCCGTCCTGCATGAGCACGGCTCCCACCGCGACACTGCTTGCGTCCACAGACAACAGAACCGGACCGCGGACGTTGTACAATGCTAATACCGGCGCATTACATATTAATTCTTTTAATTTGTTGAATGCTTGTACATGCCCACTTTCCCAACTCCATAAAACATCTTTTTTTAATAATCTCGTTAGTGGAAATGTATGGTCTGAATAATTAGGTATAAATTTTGATAGAAAGTTAACAACCCCTAAAAATCTCTCCAAACCTTTGCGATCCGTTGGCTCGGGCATTTTCTGGATAGCCCTAATTTTTTCGGAGTCCATTTTCATTCCGTCTTTGTTAAAAATGTGACCTAAATACGTAACCTCCTCCTCACATATACGACATTTAGCTTTGTTAAATTTTAAATTGATTTCCCGGGCTCTATTCAACAGAGCTTTTAATCGCATGTCGTGCTCATTTTTACTTCTACCCCAACAAATAATATCATCTATAAAAGAATCTACCCCCTCTAATCCTTCTAATAATTGTTTTATTTTCGCATGAAACACTTCAGGTGCACAATTCAGACCAAATGGTAATCGCAAATACTGATATCTCCCAAAGGGAGTACTAAATGTACATAGGTCTGCACTCGCATTATCTAGTTTTACAGTCCAAAATCCTGAGTTGGCATCCAAAACTGAAAAATACTTAGCACCATGAAGCTTAGTAGCCAATTCATTAATTGTTGGTAATTGATAGTGCGCACGCATTATAGCCTTATTGAGTGGTCTCGGGTCTAAACAAATACGTAACTGACCATTTTTCTTCGCAGCAATCACTAGTGAATTAACCCATGGGGTTGGATGGGTCACTTTTCTAATAACTCCCAACTCAATCATCCTGTTCAACTCGTCTTGTAACTTATCGCGTAAACCTAACGGTACTTTACGAGGCGCACATATGACCGGTACTACTGATTTGTTTACTACAATATGATATTCGCCTGGCAAACACCCCAATCCACTAAACAAGTCGTGGTAATTTGTGAAATTAATATTATGCACTCTTTTAACTAACCCTAAAGTCAAACATGCTTGTAGTCCCAGCACACTTTGACATTCTATATCAGCTATTGCAAATTTTAATTCGTAAGGAATGTTTTTATACCACCATTTCAAATTACAAAATCCTCTTATGGGTATAAAATTGCCACTATAAGACTGCAATTTGACATGTTTTTTCTTAATTATTATTTTACTATCATATCCAAGTGATAAAAATCGCTTTGCAGATAAAACACTAATATCTGCACCCGTATCCAGTTTAAATTTTTCGGAACCAAACTCCCCCTGGAGTATTTCAAACCAGTCCTCAGATGAAGTATTTACCTCAGAAACCTTATACAATACAGATATAAAAAATGACTCACAGTCTCCTTCGTCGTTTTCATCTTCAGCAATATTTATGTCGTACATTTTTTTTACATTTTTTTTTACCTTGCACATCCTAGCAAAATGACCATAATTTTCACAAACATAACACTGCACAACAATAGCCGGACACGATGCAGGTTCCGTACAATCACCTCCACACCTGAGACAATCTCCAGATGCTCCTGATTGCCGAGCTGTCTTGGAGCCGGAACCAACCGCGCCACGTCCCCGACGTTGCAGGCGCCCCCGGCCTCGCCAGCTGCCACGGCCGCTGCCACCGCGCACGCCAACCGCATCGACTTGCACGGAAGCCGATTCTACCGAGCTTATTGTGCCTCGTGTCTCCAACAAGCGATTACTGTCATTAGACAGTTCATTTGCCTGACATATTTTTATTGCTTTATGTAGGGTCAAATCTTCGCTTCTCAGCAGCCGATCTCGTACGACATTACTGTTCGTGCCGCAAACAATCCGGTCCCGAATCAGCTCCTCTTCTATTACTTTAAAAGCACAATTTCTGCTCAAGAGTTTTAATGCTGTTACATATTGATCAATCGATTCACCAGCCTCTTGATTCCTAGTAAAAAAGTTGTATCTAGCCAACGTTATATTTTGTCTTATACTGAAATATTCGTCAAATTTTTTCAGTAACAAATTGACATCTTCCTTGTCACTCTCTTTTTCAAATGAAAACGTCTCATATATATCGAACCCCTCGGGTCCAATTAAGTTGACCAATAAACTAGCCTGTACGCCATGCTCCTCTTTATGCACCCCAGATGCTTTTAAAAACAGCATAAATTGCGTTTTCCATTTTCTCCAAGCGTCAGCCCGGCTGACGGAGCTGCCTTCCAAACTTAGATCCGACGGTGGTCGCGCGTGTTCCATACTCGTACAATAGTTACACTTACTCAACGCAAAATAATCAGAAAAACTTTCAACTATTACTGTTCTGTTTTATTTTATAGATTTTATTTTCACCGCTGTCACCATGTTATGTAATGAAACATCAGAGTTCGGTTAGCAACTGACTATAGAGTAGTTGACTCTTTATTACTTAAACATGAAGGTTTTATGTACAAAGGTTATAATATCCACAACAGTCAACGGCGCGCACCGTTCCCGCGCGCCTCAAGGAGTTGTCAGCAAACTGCAGGGGCCCTTCAGGGTCGAAGCCTCCCGGAGTCTAGAGGGAAGTGGGAAACTGTTACCTCGACTCCAGGAATAGGGCAAGGAAGGTACGGGGTAGGTTTTTTAGTCAGTAAGAGTCTGACACTAGTCTCCCGCTCCACCCAAGAGCGGGTTTCGTCATTGGATGATTTTCACCTACCATAAAAAAAAAAAAAAAAAAAAAAAAAAAAAAAAAAAAAAAAAAACCTTGATTGTGATATCTATGCGAGTATCAAGTTTCGTTAGCCATTTTCTGATCTTCTTCACCAGTTCCACCTCATCAAATGTTACTTTTTAACTGTAAATGCTTGAGTTCTCGATGAAAATATAAAAAAAACTATATAGTTGCCTATAATATTTGAGGAGTTCCCTCGATTTCTCATGGATCCCATCATCAAAACTCGATTTTGAAAAAAATGGGACCAATCTGGAAGCATATCCTTTCAAGTACAAAAAAAAATTTGCAAATCCATCCATAAACAACGGAGTTCTGAGGTAACAAACATAAAAAAAAAATAAAAAAAATAAAAAAATACAATCGAATTGAGAACCTCCTCCTTTTTTTGAAGTCGGTTAAAAAGCTAATGTCGCATACCATGAAAGTATGGGAGAAAGTTATTGAACGGCGGCTGAGAGAAGAGAGTGAAATTTCACAGAACCAATTCGATTTTATGCCTGGTCGTGGTTCAACGGATGCCATATTTGCTAAACGCCAGTTGTGCGAAAAATACAGAGGTGCACATAAAAACTTGCACATGGTATTCGTTGACCTCGAAAAGGCATATGACCGGGTACCTCGTGAGGTTCTGTGGTGGGCCCTTAAGGAGAAAGGTGTGCCTGGGAAGTATGTGCAGTTGATCCGAGCGATGTATAGTCGCTGCAGTACACAAGTCCGGTCTGCAGCGGGCACCACTAACAATTTCAATGTGGCTGTCGGTTTACACCAAGGGTCGGCTCTTAGCCCTTACCTCTTCCTGATAATAATGGACGCTCTGACGTCGGACATTCAGGAAGAGGCTCCCTGGTGTATGCTGTTTGCCGATGATATTGTGCTGGTTGCTGAGAGTGCCTCAGAAGTCCAGAGCAGATTGGAGGTATGGTGGAAAAGACTGGAGAGTGTTGGCCTAAAATTGAGCAGAACTAAAACAGAGTACCTGTTCTTTGATTTCGGCGGTCTCTCTAGTCCTGTGCCCATAGCTCTCGCCGGAACGCCCATACCAATCTGTTCCGACTTTATACTTAAAGTCGGAACAGATTGGTATGGGCGTTCCGCGTTGGGTCGCTTATCCAAGGGAATGGTGAGATAGACCGAGACGTGGCACATCGGATCAACTCAGGATGGATGAAATGGCGACAGGTCACTGGAACAACTTGCGACCCACGGATGCCCCTCAAGTTGAAGGGTAAAATATACAAGTCCGTGATAAGGCCTGTCCTACTGTATGGGTCAGAATGTTGGGCTATGAAAAAGATGGATGAAAAGAGATTGCATGTAGCAGAGATGAGAATGTTGAGATGGATGTGTGGTGTGACGAGAATGGATAAAGTGAGAAATGAGTATATTAGAGGAAGTTTGAAAGTGGCGCCAGTGACTGAAAAGTTGAAAGGGAACCGTTTGTCTTGGTATGGCCATGTAAAAAGGCGGGATGAAACGCATGTCACAAAAATGCCATGAATATAAATGTGGATGGATGGAGAGGGAGAGGGAGACCAAAGAAAATATGGATGGATTGTGTGAGAAGTGATATGAAAGAAAGAGGAGTTAGTGATAGCGCGACGGGTGACAGGACAGAGTGGAAGAAAAAGACATATTGCGCCGACCCCAAATAAAACGGGACAAGGGCAGGAAGATGCTGACTTGAGACTGTAGACTTGAGTACCTACTTATATGGTTTAAATTTCAACTCGATACCACCACACTTTTTCAAGGTAAAGGATCTTGACAGACAAACAAAAATAAAAATCATCTCGACGAATCCCGACCTTAGGCGGAGCGGGAAACAGTGTCAGACTCTTACTGACTAAACAATGTAGTGTACCCCGTTCATACGTTGCCATACATACTAGGACCAGAGCCTTTCTTTTAGATACGAACCCTTGGCCCTAGTTGGCTTCGAACCTTCTGCAGGGTCCCTACGATTGCAGACAACTCCTTGAGGCGCGCGGGAACGTTGATCCTATAAGGGTTCCGTTTTTTCCTTTTTTTTACGGAACCCTAAAAATCAGCAAGAGACTCAACTGTAGTAAGTTTAGTTTGTAAATTGGTCAAACTAAATCATGTTTTCTATTTAATTTTTTTTTTCAGTAGAAAACCAACTTTTTCTAAGATTTAAAGAGCGCAATGACCATTTTGGATAAACTGACTTTTGATGACTCACCGTTTCATGATCTTTTAATCAGTGGTTGTACTTAAAACTAAATGTTGCTAGCAAAATCGCCCGCGTGAAAGTAGCTTTCTCTAAACAAACTTAGGGTTCCACTTTAGTTAGATCTCAAAATTTTTAAAGACATATTACTCAGCGAACATAATTATATAGCTTTATATTTATGCAAGAATTTTGAAAATCGGTCAAGTAGTTTGTGAGTTAAATCGTAACTAAAACAACAAAAAACCAAACCTTTAAAATAAGTACTTAGGCACCTGTAATTTTTTTTTGCGTTTTATAAGTAAAATCATAGTCGCGAATCTTTACGCCGCTAGTAAAAGCTTTCATTGTACCTACCTACCAACTACTTGGGTTAAAAGAGTCCCTAAAACATTAAATAATAGTTACACTGAAAAACTAAAAGCAATTTTCTCTCTCTGAAAACTAGACAGCAATTTTCAATACGCGAGGTAACTACAACAACTCCTACGCAAATAAAATAGCAAAATGTTGTAAGAAAAAGTAAAACAGTAACTGTTTCGAGTTTTCGAGCATGAAGAACTACTAAAAGAAAAGCAATCTGAAACAAAACAAGATAAGTAATTGATTCCCAATAAACAACAAATTAGATACCTACAAATGTTTAGCAAGTTTATTCATTCATGCGTAATGTGTGAAAACTCCTTATCCGAGTTTGACGTAGATTTTTCCTACTATTCATAATATCGTGCGGACAATAATAGCTGTTAAGATTGCACAACAAAAAAAATCAATGAGTTTTGTTTAAAATTAGTAAAGGATTGATTAAGGAGAGAGTTATTTGATAATAAGTATGGAATAGATATGCGCAAACCGGTCACTAATCGGAGTGGCGCTGCTATCGCGGTACTCTATTGATCTGACATATTGTGAGGAAAGTTACGTACAGACATTTTAATCACATACATGTTATACACATGAACACGCTCTACTGATTATAATTATAATTTTAGAATAATAAATTTCAACGACATGAATAGAATCCCTACATAAAACGAAACGTTATTGACACTGTCAACGTTGGTGGTCGAATTGACATTGACAGAAGCTAAAATTTGTCAACAGTCGAAATCACTGGGATGTGAAAGTTTTATTCTTTCCATATTTTTTATAAAAATATTGAAGTCCGCTTAGTAAAATAGTACTAAATGTCTTAATAATCGAAAATGTGCGTTGTTTACGAACACATTTAATTCAAGACTCCGCTGCAGACTGAACAGCTGGTTTTCGGTAAGTGTTTTCATAGCTCATTCAACATAAATTTCAGTTTTTTTAAGCGGTCAATGTAATATTGTAATCAATAATTTGTGATGCTATTCCCTAACTGCTGGTACCGCATATGTTTCATCGTTTTGAGCCCTAAAAAGAGTTCAGGCAGCAAATTCTTACCATTTAGATGTCAACTGTGATTAAAAGTGGTTTCGGTTATTATCATTTTTAAATTAAATATGAATTTTAATTAGTTAGCTCTATAATTATTGCTCTTTGATGCCAACAATATGGCTTTGAATACTGAAGTTCCTAATAATATTTTGTTTATGTAGGACACACAATTATAGTTCTTCTATAAAAATATGTAGGAGCTATGTAGGCTACACTTAAAAATAATACGGCATTTTATTTATTTATCCTTTTGAATACCATAATTAGGGATACAATAGAAAGATAATAGGTGTGTGAACGCCGGCATTCCTGCCGTGCAGATACTAAAACGCAGTAAAAGTATAGTAAAATACGCTTTTTTACTGCGTTTTAGTCTCTGCACGGCAGATTCGCTTGGGGCTCAAGGGTTTAATTCAGCATAAGTAATATAGATCCTCATGCTCTGATAATACTAATTTTTAAATATTAGTATTAGATTTAACTATCATAACAAAACGGTTTTATTTTTTTGTCAGTGTTTAAATTTTTTCTGGATCTGGAAAGATATATTAATAAGTTTCCTTCCAGAAAAAAATTAAACCTAAAGATGATATGATTTTGAAAAATTCTCCAAGTGTTACTATTAAAAAATAGTAAGTGATAAAAGAAGTCTGGTGGAAAAACATTAAATATCTTTTAAACCATAAATGATCTGTGCCTTAGCGCAAACTGGTTAACTGAGAGTGAACTCTACATTATCCATAATGTCATTATGTTGCCAATGTAGCTGGTATTTATGGTATCAAATGTGCCAAAATGATCTTAAAATAGTCTCTTGAGCTCCCACTTATCAGTGTTTCACTTTACACTCTACCAGGTATCCAGAGTTTTTTTTTGAGAATTTAGAGTATTAGAAAATCATCCAATGACATCTTCAGTTCTAAGGTGGAAAGGGAAGATGTTTTAGACTTTTACTGATTAAAACCAAATTTGTTTTCAGTTGCTCCTGTGCATTCTAGGACCACAAACTTCCTTTCTAGGAATTCCTTGTGGCCCTAAAGGATATTGGGTTTTCTAGACCCCTACGGTTTTGTTGACATCTCTTTGATATGTGTGTGAAACACTACTCGCTATTGACATGTCGGGCTCAGTTTTCTTATCTTATCTTTGTAGTTTGGTTTCCGCACTTAGTCCTTAGCGGACCATTATGAGTGGACCATAGTGACTTTTATTCCAACCAGCCTACCTCACCCCAGAAGCATTCAAGCCCTTTGCTCAGGGCGTAAATGAATGAACTTGGTGCTCCTAAGGTTCATGTTCTTATCTCACTGAGGGCTGCACACTTGAGAAGCATATACACGACAGTTACTTCTGACTCCATGCAGCCTCTACTCAGAGGACTATCTGTAATATTCATTGTAAAGAAGTTTTTGACTGTTCAGTGAGCAGTACTCGGTTCTCACATCAGGAAACACCTGGACCCACCGTTGGTGTTTGTCGCGGTAGCTGGATTTGGAGGATATCAGTTTCTTTGCTACGGCTGCGGCCATCTCCTTACTAGCTAGTATAGCATTACTACTTTACAGAAGGAGGCGACCGTAGGGACCCAGCAGGAGGGTCGAGTCCTACTGGGCCAAGGGTTCGCGTCGGAAAGGATGGCTCTAACCCTTGTAAAGGCAACGTAGGCACGGGGTAGGTTGTTTAGTTAGTAGGTAAGAGTCTGAACATGTCCCAGTCGCTCTTGAACCGAACGACTGATGGGCCCGGCGCGAGAACTCGCCTCTCGGGGTCTATACAATTTTTATAATTAGGTACCTACAATATCGTACGATGATTTAAATATAATAAGTCAGTCATGCTCTCATAACTGTGGTTGATAAGCTATCTAGAAACTCCCCGACAATTAATTCCTGTGGATGTTACAAGTACTAACTTATAAACACCAACTTCCGAACTTCGTTTGAAATGTTATTTTACAATATAATAAGTAATTAATTTTTATTGATTTAATTTGAATAATATATATATATATATATTTAGAGCAGTGGTGGCCGATTGGTAAAGGCCCCGAATTACGAGTTGTACCTAAGGTCGCGGGTTCGAACCCCGCCAGGCGCATTACTTTGTGTAAATTATTTCATCACCGCTGCTCCCAAAACGGTGAAGGAAAACATTGTGAGGAAACCGGCATGTCCTAGAACGAAAAATTCAAAGACATGTGACATCGACCAATCCGCCAATCCGCACTGGGCGTGGTGGGTTACAGCCCATTCCCTCTCCTAGAGAGGAGGCCTGTGTCCCAGCAGTGGGAGCATTAATAAGGCTGATGATGATATATTTTTTGTAATCATAAGAAATGCTTCAACTTATTTCCTACATAGATATTGTTATATTTTTTTTCTTATTATTTGAATCTTCTATATTTTATTAACATTTTACTAATTGCTGCGTCATCAAACGCGCGAATGCTTTCTACGCAATTTATTATTTTGTCTTACTGAAAGAAAAATGAAGAAAATTTGTTTTTTTTTCTACAAATTAATTTTTAAATATATTATGTCACCGAAAAATTGTAAACACCGT
The DNA here is from genome assembly GCA_029852875.1 of Mythimna loreyi. NCBI lineage: Eukaryota > Metazoa > Arthropoda > Insecta > Lepidoptera > Noctuidae > Mythimna > Mythimna loreyi. Next base: position 14,494,445 of record CM056785.1, on the reverse strand, counting down.
ATGATTGTAATAAATTCTGTTATAATTTCTTGACAAATTATGAAAAAATCTACTATATAAAAAAATAAAATTAAAGAAAAAAAATCTTTTTAAAAACAAGCTATTATTATTTGTTTATAAAATGAACTAAAAAGTTAAAAATAAAATGAATTAAAAGTCCCCATTTATAAATAAAAGCGTGTTACATTGTGATAGCTTGAGGAAAATGTTGTGTTGTATTAAATGAACAAATAATAAAAGCTTGTTTTTAAAAAGGTTTTTTTTTCTTTAATTTTATTTTTAACTTTTTAGTACCTCTATTATTCTAGTTATTCTTGGCAAGCCCTTTTATTTGATACCCATATTGTAGGAGTGCATTAAAAATAATTGGTCCGCCATATTGGATACGCCGCCATGTTGGATTTAGAATGACGTCACACAGTTAATCATGCATTGTCATCCGAACTAAACGTGTATACCAAATTTCAGCTCAATCGGAAACCGGGAAGTGGATCAAATTTAAGTTGCAAGATTTGATTACAGAACGACAGACAACGGGACAGGTGAAACTAAATAAAAGCTTGTAATAAGTCGGGTTTTCCTTCCTGACGCTATAACTCCAGAACGCACGAACCGATTTCAACGGTTTTGCATTCGTTGGAAAAGTCTCGGGCTCCGTGAGGTTTATATCAAAAAAAATAGACAGAGTAGGGTATAGTAGAATAATCTGTTGCAGGGAGCGAAGCCGCGGGCAAAAGCTAGTCGTTTTATAAACGATAAATTAAATCTAAATTCTTTAGTTTCCAATATAATCGTGTCTTATTTAGAAAATTTTGTTTACAATTTCTCGCGATATTTTACAATCTTACTGTGTTTACAATTTTCCGGTGACATATACCCAAGTACCTACATCATACATATTACATAAAGTTTTTTTTCAGCTTTTAACATTGAATAAATTATTCACAGTCTTTCAATCTTCGCTCGCAACTAACCACAACAATTAGTCAGTTTCCCTTTACATATTTGTATAGAAAACGACTATTAATTTATGATAAATACGAGTTTAATCGCTCAATCTACTACTGACTCAATCTACACACTGATATATATAATAATACAGAGGTAAAGTTTGTTTTTTTGTTTGTAGGAGGTAATCGTTGGATGTACTAGTCCGATTGCTAAAATTTTTGCACCAATAGAAAGTTGCTTTATTCGTAAGTGACGTAAGTATTTTAATTACGTGGGGACGCCGCGGGCAAAAGCGTAGTGTTCGTCAAATCGTAAGAGTTATGGCCCGACAAGCGAAATTGGATGCTTTATGGCCTGATAACGCAACAAATGTAGTACATAATGTAGGTATTATTGTACATAGTCAATACTCGAATCAATTGTAACGGGCAACTCGTGATGCAATCTAATCGTTTAGATGTTTATTACTACTTACTGCGTAACTAGCGTTTACACCCATCCGTGCTTGCTTGCTATATCAACTTAAAATTGTTATAAATGCTTAGACCGACGTAAGAGTTCGCCGATCATACGCAACGTAAACACCGCATAAACGCCACGCTGACGTCGCGCGGAATCAATGTATTTTTGCGATCAAAAGCAAACTTATCGGAAAAAGTGACGGACTTAACATAAGGACAAAAGTCACATTAATTAATTATCATATAAAGGCGAATGCACGCAAAAATATGTGACTCGTTCAGGTTCGAACGACTGGAAAATCATCTACACTAATATAATAAAGAGGTAAAATTTGTTTTTTTGTTTGTAGGAGGTAATCTCTGGAACTACTGGTCCGATTAGAAAAATTTTAACAACAATAGAAAGCTGCTTTACTCCTGAGTGACATCGGCTATGTTTTATGTACGCGGGCGAAGCCGCGGGCAAAAGCTATATGATAATAATCATGGATAAAATGACAAACCGGTAGACCATGCCCTGAAATACTTAAACAGTAGGTACCTACGGTCGTTCTAACTTGGCGAGCCTAAAGTTAGGCTCTGCGAACTTTGCTTTGCTTATGTACAAAAAAGTAGCATCAGCCTTATAATGTTCCCCTGCTGGAACTCAAGCCTCCTCTCTAGGAGAAGGAATAGTAGGACAAAAAGGGAAGAAGGTACAGGGAAGGGGTCGTAAAAGAATACATGGTTTAAAAAAAAAAAAAAACTAAAAGCCATTTTTTATGGTTCTGGCTACTTAAATAAAATTTATAATTTAATAATCTATACTAATATTATAAAGCTGAAGAGTTTGTTTGTTTGTTTGTTTGTTTGTTTGTTTGAACGCGCTAATCTCAGGAACTACTGGTCCGAATTGAAAAATTCTTTTTGTGTTGAATAGATCATTTATTGAGGAAGGCTTTAGGCTATATAATATCACGCTGCGACTAATAGAAGCGAAGAAACAACGGAAAATGTGGAAAAAAACGGAAAAATTATTCATCTTTGAGGGCTTCCGTTGCGTGCGCTGCCAAAACGGTTTAAGATACCAAAAAAATATGTATGAAAGAATTATTCCTCTTAAAATTATCTAAAAAAATGTCCGCGACAGTATATGTCTATCTTTTAAGATTAACTTACTAGAACCGTTTTTATGCGAATCAAATTTAGCCAATTTTTACCGATTATTTGTGAGAGTTCTATCAACATAATAATGTAATCTCTATCCAAATAAATGTGTTGTTGATTAAAAGTATGTAATTGTGAACAAAATTGTCATTGACATCATTTAATTTCAACGAACATCTTAGAAGATATTACAATTTTAAAATAACTCCGATATAAAATTCACACGCGATGCATGATTTGCTAAACTTGACGCTGCGCCTGGCCGGCGGGCGAGGAGAGGGGTTGCTTGCGGGCGGCGCGGATGGGTTTTTTTATGGTAGGTAAAACTCATCCAATGACGAATCCCGCTCTTGGGCGGAGCGGGAAACAGTGTCAGACTCTTACTGACTAAACAACCTACCCCGTTCCTCCCTTGCCATATTCCCAGAGCCCCGGTATAACGCTTTCGTACCAACCCTCAGTTGCAGGAGGCTTCGCCCCTGAAGGGCCCCACAGTTTGCTGACAACACCTTGAGGCGCGCGGGAGCAGTGCACGCCGTCGACGACTTGGTCTCGGTCTGGACTGTTACCAGACAACCGGACGGCGAACTACCCATTGCTCACCGTCCACAAGCCAGCGTCTAAGGAGACCGGATATCGGCGGGATCGCGGCGGTGACGGTGACGGCTACGGCGAGGGCGCAATTGCCTTTGCCTTATGCGGTCGGCCTCCTCCTTTACGAGCATTACTGCTTTGCAGAAGGAGGCGACCGCTTGCCATTCTTCTTCGCTGCGAACTATGGCCTGAACCAAGGCCCGGCGCGAGAGGTCGCCGCCGCTGATCACCCCCACGAGGACACGGCGATGCTCTTCTCAAGCGGGGCACACCTCCACCGTGTGCTCCACCGTATCCTCCGGGCTGACCATACAGTGGCGACACCCGGGCGTCTCTTCCTTCTGCCCATGTCCGGTGAGAACCTACGTCATGCGGAAGGTGAGGATGCCGTGATAGATATCACGCCTCAAAGAGGGGACTTACCGCCGAGATTATGGCGTGCCCAAGTTGGGGTGTAGCTCTATGAAATACTTTTAGATAATTATGTTCTTTTAAAAACTAAATTGTCTAAAATAATAACAGAAATTGACACGGGCAAAGTCGTGGGTAACAGCTATAATTTATAAAGCTGAGGAGGTTGTTTGCAAAAATAAATATGATGCCCAAAATAACTATTCCACGCGGACGAAGTCGCGGGCACAGCTAGTTTATTATAAACTAGCTTTTGCCCGCAGCTTCGCCCGCGTACATAAAATATAGCCTATGTCACTCAGGAGTTTAGCAGCTTTCTATTATTGCTAAAATTTTTCCAATCGGACCAGTAGTTCCAGAGATTACCCCCTACAAACAAAAAAACAAACTTTACCTCTTTATTATATTAGTGTAGATTTTATTTATAATTTAATTAAATAAAATTAACAATTGCTGTTAACTTCAGGCTTGCCAAGTTAGAAGGGCTGTACTGTACGATACTTTTTATTCCTTGAGTATTTTACCTTGGGATATCTTTTTCTTTTTTTGACTGGCCTGATGGTCTAGTGGTTAGTGACCCTGACTGCTATGCCAGAGGTCGTGGGTTCGATTCCAACCCAGGCCAAATGTTTGTGTGATGAGCACGATCATTTGTTCTATGTCTGGGTGTAATTTATCTATAATATGTATGTATTTAGAAATATATAAGTATGTTTATCAGTTGTCTAGTACCCATAACACAAGCTCTGCTTAGCTTGGGACTAGATGGCGTTGTGTGATAGTTGTGGACATATTATATTATATTATTTTACCCGGTTTAAGCCACTGGCAGTAGCCAGTTTTTAAACTTTCGAAAAACTCTTATACAAAGTTTCATTCTTCTAGTGTTACCTAAGTGATTTTATTATCGTATTAAGTAGTTAGAGCAGTGTATGTATTTACATACGCAAAGTAAGCGTTCAATGGTGAGCAAACTCGTAAATAATATTAGTTATCTACCTAAGTAATCCATATCCCAAAATTCGGCTTAATTAATATAAAACTTTATCTTTAGTAATACTGTCTGATTCACCCAATAACCTAAGAGATAAGCTTATGACTCATTTAATTTTGATAGGCTGATTGATATGATTAATAGTTTTGCGATAAAATGATGAAGCATAGATTTTTTATAACTAAGTTAATCTCTTGGTGGCTCCAGCTTAGTGCCGTGAATCTCAGTAAACAGGCGTGAACGTGAATGTTCACGGTTCTCGCGGGGTACGACTTGTGCAATGGTGACTACACAATAACGTGCCGTGAACTTACGCATGAATTCACGCCATGAAGTTACGGCACAAGACGTACCCCGCGAAAACCGTCCATATTCACGCTCACGCCTGTTTACTGAGATTCACGGCACTAGTTTAGCCGACATCGGAAGTCTACACAGACTACGACAGAATATAACACTTCTAGGTAATAAGGTATAAATAACATTGACACTTAGAACTTTAACGACAATTACAATTCCGTAAAACACCATTAATTTTTGCTGGCTATACCTACACTATACAAGTTATTCTGTTGTCATATAATTCTTCCTCTTCCCGGACCAAAGGCCAGATATAAATATAAAGACATGGAAATGTGGAAATGAAAACATTTACACTAGAATTGCCATATGGATGGTGTGGTGGCATAGTGACTACGTGTTGCTGTGCACAAAGAGGCTCAGGGGCGAGTATTGTACAGTCTCCTCAGGCTCTAACGTTGCACAGAGGGGCTTCCGGAATGGTCTTACAAGAGGTGCCCATTCTATGTACTGATGGTGATCACCGGGGTGATTTTAGTGAGGTAAAAATCCCACAGTCCCTTGACTTATCCCCTAAGTCCGAGCGCCTTTTGAAGGTTTCCCCTCGAAAAGAAAAAAAAAAAACAAGCGGCACTGTTTCGTCCAGCTGTCATGCTACCCGGGCTTTGTACACTCAACCGAAACGCTACAATTTTGATATCAATTTAAACGAAATAGTTTTCAATGCGGTGCACGTGCTTTGTTCATAGTTTGCGACAACTTGCACTTTTTCAAACGACCTTGAAGTTAGTTGTAAACTGACGAACAGACTGGTTTGTTTACGATATGTATCGAGGGAAGTTACGAGGGGCAAGTGCGCACGCGCTGCTAGACAGTCGTATCGCTGCGCGCCGGCCCGATCAGTCTGTGATCGTACGTCAATGTGAAGTGCCCGCGCAAATTCGCACGCAAAAAAATCCAATTTATATACGAGTATGTTATGTTTTTTTTTGTTCAGTAATTTTTTTATGAATGGTGAAAGTGCTTCTGATTTTTTTCTGTGGTGAGAGTTTGTTTTATTTTTGTAGTTATTTTTTTTCTATCTGATCTGCTTTCGTAAATGATTCAGTTTAAAACTAAATTTATCAATATGGTTATCCATTAAACAATATATTTTGTCAAAATAGCTGAACAGATACAATTTTTATTTAAGATTCAGTAGTTTCTGTAGTTTCTGCAACGAAGTATAGGTAAATCCAATTGATAAATTATTATACAATCTATATACTGAAAGGTTCATACAGGATCGAAGCAAGTGACATTTATTCTAATGTCACTTGCTTCGATCCTGTATGTCTTTCAGTATATCAAAATTATTCTTTTAATTTTTAAACTCTTGAGCCCCAATCGAAAGCTGGCGTTCGCATACCTATTGTCTTTCAATTATGTCTCTAATTACGGTACTCGAAAGGTACAGAAGAACTTGTGTCATTTCTTGCATAAGTAAAATAACCTGGAATACGTAACAAAACCGAAAAAAAAATCTTATTGTTTATAACGCATTTAAACCCTTAAATTTGCACTATTGCTCCTCTTCGTCATCCCGCTATAGATGTTGACAAAATCCTCTTGATTTGACAGCTTTTATACTCTACTACCGACCCGCCCCAGCTTTGCACGGGTACTGATATTGAATATATTATGCATGTATTATACACATAAACCTTCTTCTTGAATAACTCTATCTATTAAAAAAACCACATCAAAATCCGTTGCGTAGGTACTTTTAAAGACCTAAGCATACATAGGGACAGGCAACTTTGTTTTATACTATGTAATGATGATGCTTTGAAATAACGGCTTTTGATTCCTTTTTTAAATATTCACAATTTTGACTTGAGTAGCAAAAGAAGGAATGTTTTTTTTTTTGCATCAGTCTTATTAAGTTCCCACTGCTGGAACACAGGCCTTCTCTTTAGGACAGGGAATGGACCATAATCCACCACGCGGGCCCAGTGCGGATTCCACGCGTCGATGTCACATGTCTTCGAATTTTTGGTTCGAGGACATGCCGGTTTACTCATGATGTTTTCCTTCACCGTTTTGAAAGCAGTGGTGATGACATAAATTACTCAAAGTAATTCGCCTGGCTGGATTTGAATCTAAGACCTACAACTCTTAAGTCGTAGCCGTTACCAATCGGCCACCACACACTCTCAAAACGGTGAAGGAAAACATCGTGAGGAAACTAGCATGTCCTAGAACCAAAAATTCGAAGACGTGTGACATCTACCAATCCGCACTGGGCCCGCGTGGTGGATTATGGCCCATTCCCTCTCTTAGAGAGGAGGCCTGTGTCCCAGAAGTGGGAACATTAAAGGGCTGATAATGATGATGAATTAATTCTGGCGAACCCCTTAATATAGGCTACTGTATAACGTAGCTAGGACGTTAGGACAGTCTTCTTCTACTTTGTAACTTTCCTCATTTGTATTGTAACTATACCACATTTTGTGAATAAATAAAAAAAAAACGTTAAATATATTAAATATTATATTAAGTGGAAAAGGGAGGCCTTCGCCCAACAGAAGGACATAATGGGCTAACTTTAATATTAATTAAACAATGAAATTCACTGATGTTTTTAATATGTATGACATTTATTTTTAAAAGTTTTTATCAATTTGTGTTTTTGCACTTTGTCGGCGTGATTGATATACATATTGGTACCAAATTTCGGTTTAATTTAAATTGAAACCCGTATGACTTCTAACTACCACATGCACAGTGTTCCGAGTATAAAACGGCCTGCGTAAGCAAAATTGTGGGGAACCCTGTGTGTGGTAGGTCCATTAAGAAAGAACATAACGTGGCTTCTAAAGTGCTATTGCTGCGCTATAGCGGGAGCCCGCGCGTGCACCTATCGCGGACATCCACGCCTCGCGCTCCTTTTGCTAGGTAATAATACGTAAAAACTCTCCATCGACGCGACTACATGCACACTGTTTAAGTTAAACTAGCGATACTGTGCAGGTGATAATCAGGTTTAAGCTATGGGGATCACCGCACACGACATATACGCATAGTCACGCGACGAAACGCGCACGGATGCCACTCGTGCGGAGCTTTACGCATTTAACCTAAATATGTAGTTAAACCTCAAAATAGAGGTCTATGTAATTAGTTTTTATTTTATTGTGTTCCAAAAGACTTTGAATTGAGCCTTAGTCTAGCACTTTCTATGCCTCATAGTTTTCAGAAACCGCAGACAGTTTTTAGTATTGTGAAGCGTTGATTATGCCAAAGTTTTTCACTGCTCGCCTCATGTTTATCACCACCATTCTAAAGTTAGGATTGTTTTCATGAAGTCTCTGAAACGTGTCAAGGCTTCCGCAAACTAGCACGAGAATGATGGTATCACAATTTTAGACTCATTATTTCTAGTTCACATTATTTCAGTACACTTAAAATAACGGATCGCGTTTGAAACTCTATACTGCGTTCCCATGCGCATATCGTTGACGTGGTTCAGAAGGCTGCCCAGCTCATGTAAGACTGGTCTGGATATGTCTGCCGCATCATCATCATCAGCCTTTTTGAATGTTCCCACTGCAGGGACACAGGCCTCCTCTCTAAGAGAGGGAATGGGCCGTAATCCACCACGCAGGCCCAGTGCGTTGGTGGATGTCACTTGTCTTCGATTTTTGGTTCTAAGACATGCCGGTTTCCTCATGATGTTTTCCTTCACCGTTTTGAAGTTTGCCGCATATCGATAGAGCAATGGGCCAGTAAATTAAAAAGTAGATGTCCTGAAATCTCACGACGGGGTTGAGGCAGACCAAGGAGATGGCGGGACGACTTAGATGTTTTTTTTAGGAATTGGCAATAAGTGGCCCAATACCGGAATCATTTGCCCAACTGTGGGACAGTATATAATCATCATCATCATTATGTTAGCCGAAAGACGTCCACTGTTGAACATAGGCCTCTCTCAAACGTCGCCACAATGACCGGTCCTGTGTGTCTTGCATCCTTTGAATTCTAGCAATCCTGACCAGGTCATCAGTCTACCTTGTGGGACAGTATAGGCTAGAGAAAAAAATTCTAAGTGCTCATTACAAGTAAATACTATCCTCAAGTCAATTCCGTTTGAAGAGAGCACTGGCATCGCCTGAAAAGGTTTTGCCATATACATTACATACACTACACTTTGTTTTCGCAATAAAATGATAGTGCTAAAAAGATTTGACGCTTATTGCCCTTCAACAGAAAGGAAAAAACTGGATCTTTTATTCCAAAGAAAAGATCCAGTTTTTTCTCACAAAAATCATAGCAGCTTTGTTTTGCTGTCAGCAGTTTCAAAGGAACGTTTTTAATATGAGGGTGTTGTTGAGCATCGGTTTTTGGTTCAGTCCACACGCGATCGTGATACTCTCGAGTCACGAGTCACATACTCGTATCAAGTGACAAACGCCGGAATGTTCTTAGGCTGGAGAAACCGACACCAGCAGAATGTGGCTTCACAATAAAATTCTTTTTCGCTTTGTTGCCAATATTTCTTACGACACACGAATATATGAAAGGGTTTCAGCCATAAAAGTAAATATTTCAAAGAAACGAATTTTTCTTTATTTTCTCTGGCATCGTAAATAATATATCGCCGCGAACGTTCATTTTGAAGTCGTATCACGTAATTATTAGGTATGTTACCTTCAAAACTTAGATACACTACACGCGCAATAGCTATTTTTGTTTTGGTGAAAGCGCTAACGCGTTTGCAGCATCCCAATTAGGTTTAACTCAATATGCTCGCGTTAATAAAGAAAAAGAAAATATTCGTGGTCTTTCATGAAAGCTTATAATGAATTTAAGCACTGACATTATTCAAAGGGTGCGTGGGAGGAATACTAATGTTAGTGAAGAAATTTAGGAGTACGCTAGCACGTTATTCTAAAGATACTACAACGTGCAGAAAACCTTAGTTCATTAACGGCTAGTTCATCCTAAATTATTTTTACCCATTCTGAATACGTTATAAGTGAGCTACTGAGCACGCAACTATTATTCATCTAAAATTCAATTACTTGCGAAACTAAAACCACGCTGCCATTTTAACAATGAACTAAACGTACACAATAATACTTTCTCTTTCTGCGACGCTAAATAATAGCAAATAAAAGATAAATATGCAAAAACGATAAAAAAATACATACCTGACAACACGGCATTGTCACCGCCGACGCTGAAAATTGGTCCAATGATATTCGAACACGATTTCCCAGTACTTACCGTCTCTGTATTGAACGTTTTGAGTCCCAGAAATATATAGAATCTCTTTGAGCTCAAGCACTACTGGGCTCGAGTCACAATTATTTATGCAGTGCAAATGCTTTGTATTCTTGAGCACGTTGGCAAATTCTTTGAAGAAAAAGTTAACGTAAAATGATAGTTAGCCTGTACAGGAACCTGCATGGTGTTATGTTTGATAACAAACAGTTTACTATAAATAAAGACATAAACTTTTTTGTTCAAAATTACAGTAGCGACAAACGCTGAGAGTGCCAAATCGTGACACGACTACGAGTAACATTTTTATCTGTCGCGAACGGGCTGTTTGCTAGGAAATCGCGTAATATGTCGAGACAACGGTACTCAACGCCAGTCACTCAGCAGGTTTTACGAGCTCAGTAATATAAGGTTACGCGCTAAAACCTATACTCAATGGTCCAAATACTTCTGACAGGGTGTGATGCAAGCGCAGCTTTTACGCGAAACTATCTCAAGTTTATAACTTTCAATCTACCAACGATAAGCAAACAGTTGTCTTCCGGTCTGTTTTAGTTTGGAACTTTAATCTTTCTTTAAGTATGCGGAAAATCAACAGTCACAACTTAGAAAATGTTGAGTTTTCCCGATCATTTACAGCTCCGCAATATTTTCTTCGATAAGCCATGTTTTTTATTTTGTATTTCTTCAATAAGTGAACCGAGCCCTTTCTGAAATTAATTTTGTTGCTCATTGAAGGCATGCGGAGCTGTCGTCGCTGACTCCCGATAACATTGACTGATCGGACATTGGACGGCGGGATAGATGAGAGAAGTACGTGCTACGTCCGAAACTCCGCGTGATGAATCGGCGACTTGTAATCGTTGGACTAACACGGGTACCGTAATTTGTTAAAGGAAAGTTCATTGGGTCTTGGGTCCTGCAGATGTGCACTATCATCTATTGTGAACGAATACGCGACATGTTTATTTATGTACCGTTAAATTAACTTTGGATTTTCTTTTGAGCAAGGAGAGCTCTCTTGGTGAATAATAAAATAATACTAACCTAATAAATGATTCTTTGAAATATAAGCTGTATCTAAAACTGACATGTTTTCTTGAAATTTTATCACAGAAATTTATGTGAAAATAAAGAATTGCCTTGTCGTTTTTTTCTTTTGCTGCCGATTGCTAATATTTTTGTCTAGTAAGCACTTTTATTCTCAAAATCAAACCAGAGGACACTTTTCTTGTCTTTCGGGTCTTTGCAGAGTCTGGGAAAAGTGTTCGGGTCTGTATTAATGAGGAGAACGTGCCGTGCTTGCGACGGAGCGCGAAACAAATCGATGTCTCGTAATCGACGGACTCGCATTTCGGGCAATTTGTTCGGGGGAAAATATTACTACTTTTTATAACACTTGCTCGGTATTTATCTCAGTCGCTTAAACATGTGACCGTCGTGTAACGAGCCTTTAGGAAAGTTGAGCTTGATTTTCGGGGAAAATCTACGGTTATTTTCGTGGATTATTTTGAAAAACTTTGTTGCGTGATTTGATCATTTGTTGTTGAAAATATCTGTGTAGAGTTTTATAAAATACTAGCCTCTGCCAGCGGCTTCACTGGCGTAAAAGTAGGGTTCTCTAAACAAGCTATGAAACCCCGTTTTATCCCCTTAGGGGTCAATTTAGGAAAATCCTCTCTTAGTGCTCGCCTACGTCATAAAAGGAAACCTTGTGCAAAATTTCATGCTCTTAGTCCCAGTAGTTTCGGCTGTGTGCTGTTACATCAGTTAGTTTCTCATTATAACGGTACAAACAGTAAATTGTGCCAAAAATTAATCTCCTGTTTTAGTTCCGTGTAAATATCTTTATCTCCCCCTTTCTATATTCCTTCCTGTTGGCCGGTGACCCTGTTATCGTACGCCACCGATTCATACAAACTGAAATACGATGAGTGAATACACGTAATTGGTCGTCGTGTATGTATCTAATTACTCTAATTAGATTTGTTTTATTACTCAGGCCTTTAACTTTACTAGTCAAAGCATAGCATAATCAGCCTTATAATGTTCCCACTGCTCTCACTCTTACACTCAGGGCTATCTAGGAGGCAGAGTGGACAGTAATTCTCCACGCGATGCTAGTGCTAGTTGGTGCATGTCACATGTCTTCGAATTTCTTGGTTCTAGAACATGACAGTTCCCTCACGATGTTTTTCTTCATCATTTTGAGAGCTGTGGTGATAAATACACAACACACAATGTAATGCGCCTGGCTTATAGTGACGGCCAAGTGGTAACAGCCCTCGACTTACGGGTTGTAGGTCGCGTGTTCAAACCCGGCAGGCACATTACTTTGAGTGATTTATTTCATCATCATTGCTCTCATAACGGTGAAGGAAAATAGCGTGAGGAAACCGTCTGTAGGAACCACCAAAAGTGTCACTTATTTTCGAATTTTTGGTTTTAGGACATGCTAGATGCCAGAAATTCGAAGATATGTGACATCTACCAATCCGCGCTGGGCCCGCGTGATGGATTACGGCCCATTCTCTCTACTATAGAGTAGGCCTGAGCTCCTGCTGTGAGAACATTATAAGGCCGATTCTGTAATGCGTCTGGCCGGGACCTGTAAGTCGGGCTCGTTACCATTCGGTCACCAGTGCTCTACAATGCTGGTCACTACAATTAAAGAAAGGACTATATTGCGCACACGTCCTACAATTTGGGCGCAACGTCGCAGCTAAAACTGCGACGTCGCGTAATTTGAATCTAATGTAGCTCTACAAGCACGTGCTTAGGCACGTAAAAATCAAGCATGGTCCACACGTGCATCGATCTAATGTAGTTTTAGCTTCAATATATATAATACTCCGCAACTAGTATCAACGCCGTCTAGTATCAAGCTAAGCAGAGCTTATGTTATGGGTACTAGACAACTGATAAACATTCTTATATGTATATTTCTAAATACATACATATTATAGATAAATTACACCAAGACACAGAACAAATGATTGAGTTCATCACACAAACATTTGTCCTGAGCGGGAATCGAACCCACAACCTGCAGCATAGCAGTTAGAGCCACTAACCACTAGACCTACAGGCCAGTCAGATGATTTATTTGTCTGCTATCTAATTTTATGTAGGTCCTAGTGAGTTTTGGTTCATCGTGAAATATTGTTATCATCAATCACTTTGTGGCCACAATTTTACCGGTGGCTGTCACTGTCAATTGTGGGCCAACTGTTGTGGTTTACCAACAAGGTTGGCGCAGTAGTTGACCTATTAGCTTCGCGGGTTCGAACGTACGGAACCAAATATATTTGTATGGTCTAGAGAGAGTTGTTCCCGGCTTGAGGTTTGTTTGTGTGAGTTTACATGTTTGTGAACGCACCTACATCCCGTATTGAACATCAAGGCCCTGGAACAAAGTCAAAGAAAGAACGTGGCCGATTTTTATTTTGTAAAAATCTGACACTATCTCCCGCGCCGCCCAAAGGCGGGAGTCATTGAATGATGTTTGCGTTTCAGTTCTATGTATTGGGAACAACGTAATTTTGTTTTTCTATATTTGTGCGAAAATCGTAATTTGGTTCACAGAATGCATTTACTTACCAATTTTCAACAGTGTAGTTCTTATAGTTTCAGAATAAAGTGGCTGTGATATACAGACAGACATGACGAATCTATAGTTCCGTTTTTTGCCATTTCCCAACGGAACCCTAAAAACCTACATCCCGTGTAGGGGGTTCTTAGAGTAGGGAAACGATAACAAGTTGTTAATAGGCATTTTTAAGATAAAGTTATGTATCTTTCAAATTACGTATTATGTCTGAAAATCTTTTTTAAATAAATATGCAATATCTATGACCAAAAATGGCTAAAGACAGAAAAAATTGGAGTGACGGAAGGGAGGCCTTCGCTATGCAGTGGGACACAACAGGCTTATAATAATATCAATAACCTAATTATTTTTTATGCCTAAACGTCTCTTTGAAAGACGTCATAGAAATGTTACGCAAACGCCAACTCGCAACCATTTGTATAAATATTGGTCTATTTATTCTGTATTAGTACCACAAAACCACAAATATCCGGTTATCAATACTTCTACGTCACTAATTACGTCCAGAAATCGGAAATAGTTCTTTTTTTAGTTAAGGTAATCACTCTTAATAATAAAAAGAAAATGTTTTTAACGCCAAATAACCCGTTCCCGATACTTTTGTGTGCTACTTTTTTCATTTTATTTTATTTTGTCAAAAAAAATATTTAAAAATACGACTTAAGGATATGTATGTACACTGAATAAAGGCCTAACTTAAAATTCGCCAAGAGCCGACGGCCGTACTGTACGAAAGTCTGTATCATTATATTATTATATTCTATACTCACCTAAAAATAATCAAACATTGATACTGACTGAATTTTGCCGTCAAGATCATGGTGACATTATTAAAAAACGTATATGTGTAAACGAACGGGGTTAGTACGCAATGATCGATTAATTATTATTTTCGCAGTGGTGCAATTTCTTTAATCAATGCAATGTGCAACTTCTACTTTTTATTTTATTGTACACTAGCGACCCGCCCCAGCTTCGCATGGGTGCAATGGTGATAATGTATTTGTACATATAAATCTTCAAAAAATCAAAAAAAAAAACCCAGCCAAATCCGTTGCGTAGTTTTAAAGATTTAAGCATACATAGGAAAAGCGGGGCTTTGTTTTATACTATGTAATGATGACTATGTTATGACAAGAAACTGAATTTAGTACACAGTAATTTAACAATTCATGAGGTGTAATAAACCGACCAATGAGTTTTCACTTTTCACCTACCAACCTTAGAGTGACAGAAAGATCACATTCGATGGTCTTCTTAGTGGTCGTATCATTCTTAGCTGAGTGGTCGTAGTTATGGAGGTAGCTCTCCGGAAACCGTCAGGATACACCGCAATTCTCGCCACATGCAGTCAATGCATGTAGTCATTCAGGCGCATTAGGTCAACAGGCCGCCAACAGCCGATTTTACTTGGTTAATCCATCGCATCGGTGATCTGCCACGCGGCCTTTTTCTGTCCACCTTCCCTTGTATAATAAGGCGTTCGATGGAGCCACCTTCGCGCCGATAAATATGGCCAAAGTATTTAAAAATACGACTTCGCACCAGCATCGATAAGCGTTCCTTGATGCTCAGTTCCTCAAGAATGGAAGCGTTTGTTCGAAAATTGGTCCGAGGTTTTGCATTCGATGGTAGGATGTACTGAATCTGCAGATTGTTTTTAGCGATTTCAGGTTTGGTCTTATAATGAAAGTTGTAGGTTATCATGGCTATAATCACATGTTTAAGTATATGGTGATTAGTGACTGGTAAATCACCCTATATATTTGACAGGTTCGACGATTACTCTGCAATATCCCTTTTAGATTTTCGGGTTGAATATTCAGCCGAAAATCTGAAAGGGGTATCGTGTTCCTCAGTTATTAAATTGTGGAAGTAAGGTCGTCGCTCTACGTAAAATTACTGGTTTTCTGCACCCGTTTTGACTGGAAGCAACATAATTAAGAAAGAGGTCATCAGCCGAACCCTTTTTCAGCTAGGTCTTAGTCCCTTGTCTATCTGGAACATCTATAATTTACACAGAGATACGGTCCTTATCTGCCTCTGACTGAGACTGGGTTTAAGAGTTAAAAATCACACTAACATTTTTAAAGGTGAAAGTTTCAATTAAAAAAAAAACAACTTTCCTTTAAAAATTATCCCAAGGAAATGCGTGTGTGTTTCCTTGGGTTAATTTTCTTCTATCACTAGGACGAAGCCACTGGCAGCCACTAGTAAAGTAATAAAGTTTTCTAGTTCTTTATCTAACGTATCTTGTCTTCAATCTCCTCAGAAACCTTAAATTGACCATTAGTGATCATTCATGTCGAAAATTCATGCCATTGAGTGTGAAATTAATCGAATAATTGACTTAACTCGACCTTCTAGTATATGAAATTACCATTCGATTTAAGCACCTGCGTATATACGCTAGGTTTGATGTTCGAGCAGGTGATACGTGGCTCGGAGTACTTACTTACATAATTACAGAAACTTTATTATCTTAGGGTATCATCCCATTCATACATTTGTATTTTGATATGACTTGATCACGAGGTTTTGCATACTTTAAATGTTTTATTCTTGCGATTTTTACCGCAACATGTTGCAGATTTAATGTTGATTCATAAAGCTTCCATTAAAAATTCACACGCCAGCAAATTGTTGAAAATGACACTGAAAATGAACAACTCATGTTTTTGCTGTTTTCTCTCGCATTCCCACAGTTTTTTTAATACTTAATTGAAATATTATTTTTAAAATGATCACATAGTCGTAATACATATTGCTTCCATGATGGAACGTTCACATGCGGAAGACGCACAGCTGACTGTTAGGAATGTAATATTAGAGTAGATGGCGCCTCGCGCCTGGTATCATGTGTACTTCCCATAGGAATGTTCATTGGATTATCGTTTCTGCGGGCTCCTAGCACCTCACATTCGTCACGTCGCGTCGCGTGTGACGGATCGCACCGCACACACACAGGGCTGCTTTGACAAATTTAAGCTTTTCTTCGCTACATTACTTTCCCAGTCTCCCCTTTTACTGATAGCAAGAATAGCTATGAGTATACCAAAACTTATCATAAGATAAGATAATAATTATTATCGAACGTGAGATAATATATAGATAGGATACCTATCAAATTATTGAATGACTCAATACAAGAATAGATTTAGATAAAACAGAAATTAGATTCTCCGTATTATGCGTGCTCGAAATAAGTTTAAAACATTTATTTGTAATTACTTCCGTGATTGCTAAACAAAAGCACAGGAACTACGCAAACATTAAATTAAATTGTCTAACCAGAAATTTCATGACCTAAAAAGCCCGCACAACACTGAAAATCCGTAGTAAACAAACACTAAGCCCTTGTTGAATGGAAGCTTAAACCCAGAGCCCGTAGATATGCCCAAACGCAGAGTGCGAGGTCAAAGCGGCCCGGGACAGCCCTACACTCGGCACACGGGTCTACGGATTGATCGAGGAATTACGTGGCTAACATTCACCAAAATGATTGATAACCGTCTTGGGAAGGGAATTATTGTTGGATCCCTGATAGGCATTTAGAGCGATAGTTGATTCCGATGTTCGTCAGCGTCGTTAGAGACCCTAATACAGTGCTATCTCCTTCGAGGTTCCCGTTTCCGATGTCTGTATGTGGCCGATAAGAATATTACGTGTCTTATCACTTTCACTACGTTTTAGGCAGCTTTTGGTTGCTTTGTATTCAGCAGTGCTGGATTAGAACCCTTGTTCCTTGTTTAGGTCGTGTTAAATTATACGGAACGAAAGCGGTTTATTTGGAGAGGTCAATTATACTGAACGTGTGTTGACAGATAGCTCTATAATCCTTTGTATAATTTGAAATAAAAAACAGGCGCTGTAAGTATCGAGTAGCCAAGTATTTTTTTTTTTTCAATTGAAAAAAACACTAGCTTAACCTTTCGAGTACCGTAATTAGAGAGACATAATAAAAAGACAATAGGTGTGCTCAAGAGTTTAAATCCCATTTGACGGTAAGCAGGGATGTAATCGTTGATGGCGAATCGCGCTACTTTAATAAAAGTCTAGACTAGAGCTAGACACTCGCCAAATGACATGTTGCCCGATGATAGAAACGTGATGGCAGAATCAAATCATGTAATTCAAGCAAAATACATTCTTTTAAAAAACAGAAAAGCTAACGCCTGTGCTCCAGGCCTTAGAAATTGGTTTTTAAGCAAATCTGGATCTCCCATTAGCGGTTTTTGCACGCCAAGGTGGTACGAGGCATTTTGTTGCATCAGACCATATGTGGCTGTTATACTCCACGATTGGTCCAGTACTTTGTATAACATTAGAAGCTATCCCAGTGTAAAGTACCGTTGGACAATTGCAATTACCTGCCATCACAAATTACACGTCACTAATTTTAATATATTCACACAGACTTACTTTTAACGCTTATATGATCTCTTTAAATTTTACTATTTTTTCTAAAAAAGAAAAAAAACGTTTTACGGCATCATCTATCTGAAATATTAATTTTAAAAAATGTGTTTTAAGTACAAAGAACACTTTTTCTGGCAATATTTTTTAACCAAAACGTTGATGATTCATTTGGTGTGATTGGCTGAAGTAGGTACCTAGTAACTGTTATTTCGCCCTTATCAGTTCATGGCCAATGTCTTTATTATCGATCGAAATAACTACATATTGTATACACATACATACTATGTAGTAATTTTGTTAAAAATGTGTACTTACATAAAAACCTAAAGTTCCGTAGGGACCCTGCAGAAGGGTCGAAGCCAACTGGAGCCAAGGCTTCGTATCAGAAAGGAAGACCCTGGCTCTGGTAGGTATATATCAACGTATAAGGCAACGCAAGAGTCTGACAATTATAATGAAATATAATAAATTTATATTGACAGTTATAATGAGTTATAATAAATTTATATTGACAATTATAATGACTTGAATTTTGACATCACAATGAATTTAAATATCTTGACATTTGTATTGAATTATTTATTAACATTCCAAAAAAAAAATCTTTCAGTATTTACAAGAATCCATAATGAATTAGTTTTAGCATATAAACTAAAATTGAACATAAATTTTGTTGACCTTTATAATGAATTTATTTCTGACAACGAAAATTGTATTTAGACATTTAATGACTTTTCGGCATTTACTATTTTTATGTCCTGCCTGTGTTAGTCATATTTTGTATTCGATTTATAGTATATGCAAACTATTTTTTTTCTAATTTGTGCTACTACCTACTTAATTTTATAAAATTGCTGTGCTCGACAGGGTCTATGTGCACTTATAAAACTATTTGTAAGATCTTTTGTCACACATGTTAAAGCAATAAAGAATTGAATTGAAACTGTTTCCCGCTCCCCCAAAGGGCGGGTACGTCATTGGATGATTTTTACCTATCATAAAAAAGTACCTACAAATTTTTCACAAAATGACTGTATAAATAGGTATGATTACGTGCACGTTCTTAACAAAACTACCCAAGTAAACAAATATAGGCATACGTTTTATTTACACTCCGTACACGTGGTTACCTTACCACGCATATTTTAAATTCAGTAACAATGTCCAATTACTTTTGTATTTCACACCATCAACTATTTTGTTGAATAATGGGATTTACTTTTAATTAATTTCATCAAACATATGAAAAAAATCCTTCACAACTTTCAAGGTTTCTCAATATAACACAGTTAGTTTTTTTTATTTTACAATTATATCAAATATTATCTTTTCTATTATGACTTATATATAGGTACTGGTAGACACAATAGGTAACTAATTCGGCGTAACGAAAATATTGAGATATCGATCATGAGGAAGCCGAACCCCAGTATAGTTGGGAAAAGGCAAAGTAGATTGATTGATCATAAGGAAGTTGTAATTCAAGGCTGATCCATTGATTCACTAATAATGCTTATAAACAGGGAACTTTGCAATAATTTCGTCATATACAGGGTGAATTTTTTAAGTGGCTTCTTGAAAAATCCACTCTACGTTGCCTTAAACTATTGAACACCAAGCGAACGTTCGCACACCTATTGTCTTTCTATTATGTCTCTAATTACGGTATTCGAAAAGGTTAACTACATTGTAACGCCATCTATCGTCACATTAGAACTACAAGAATCCTGCATCGCGCAAACGAAGTTTTCCGCGCGTTTTGAACATAAATACGACAGCGTGAAATTAACTATCGGGCAGTAGCCTACCAGACCTGTATAACACCTGTCTGGTGGGTTTTTCAAGTCGGCGTGGATAATTAAACTACAATGAATAACGAAAAACACTCAAGTATCTTCAACCCGATTTTGAAGACAACTAAAATGGCACCATTGAATTTTTGATATACAATATTCCTTTCCAAGAATCAATCCCGTGTATTTGGAGAGAAAACTTTATACATGATGTACACCATTCAATAGTGTCCTTAATAAATATCAAATTCTGTAATGGAAATTGTTAAATTTTAATAAAATTCGTCACAGTCTTCTTCATGGTATTTGATTCGCACATTAACCGGACCTTGCCTAAAATGATACTGAACTTTACATTTGTTAAATACCGCAGCCGAGTCAACTAACAACATTACAATCTAATTTTAATACTAATTAAACATTAAACGGTTAAAGACAAAGTAAATTTGTAAATAAATGAACAACGTACCATCGATAGCGTAAAAATAAAGCATTTTGTTAAAAAATCCCCTTTCATTTAGTTTGTTATGTATATTATTAATTACTTCCTAGAATTAAATCCAAATCAGCGGCACTATTGAATGGAACATAAAATAATACTGTGTGTTCTATTTTTAATCCATAGGTTCAACACCAGGCTTGGCAATATTTATTTTTAAAAAAAATATGAATATGGTTTAAGATTACATCAAAATCAAGCCCGAAATAACTATTATTACTATATATTTTCACTATTCCTCCTATTTTGGGATAGAATCATCCACGCCGACTTGGAAAATACTGCCTGTATACAATATACTATAGATATGGATGGATTGTGTGAGAAGTGATATGGAAGACAGAGGAGTTAGTGATAACGTGACGGGTGACAGGACAGAATGGAAGAAAAAAACTTTTTGCGCCGACCCCAAATAAAACGGGACAAGGGCAGGAAGATGATGATACAATATACTTACTGACGAGAATCTCTAAGCAGATAAGAATTTCCCGTCAAAATCAGAAAAAAATGCCGTTGTATCGTAGGCGTATCGTCGCCTTGCCATTATAAAGATTACATGTTTATAGATTCCATAATGCATTATTACGGATCCAACATCCTGCTTTATCTAAAATTGTTTATTATATGAAACATTATATTGCAGAGATAACGTTTCGATCGGAGTCACATAAAACGACATTGTCAAAGATGTACAACAAACACAGGGGTTAATGGAAATCCTCAATCCAATCTGGCCGAATAATTGGTTAGACCCACCTGGTCGGAACAAAAGCATACCAGCCACGTTGTACTACGGAGGTTTATTGGCAACCGATGTAACATACCATCGCAAATTAACACAGCCGACCTCAATATTATCGGGAAACGTGGCCTTCGCCTTATGTCCGAACTCACTACACACTAATAGCTAATTTTCGCTCAGCACCTACCACTCAAGTGCTAAATTGACAGTAATAGATTTGTTCCCTCCCCTTTCTTACTCTTTTGTAGTAAGATTGTAAGGAACTATACTATTTTATCCGAGTTTATATCCTTTCTTCCATTGTTACTTTCTATTTTTAGACTACTCACTGGCTGGATATTTCATATACATTGGCTTTTTAATCTTGGTAATAGGTTTCATTTGATTGATATGAAAAAAAAAATGGCTATGCCCCAAAAAGTTCAATACACATTAAGCCGGGCCGTAGTACCAATCCTTTCATTATCTCGCAACACAAAGCATAATAGTAGGCCCAGTGATCTCTCACAACAATACGCGGTATTTGTTATTTCAACAATAATAACCAGAGCATCGATATTGTTGCCCTTCCATACGTAGCAACTTTGTACCTTGGGTCCTTTGTTTTTCGACGGCCATGTTTAGTGGCCAGCCTTTATTAGGGAATTGGAAGTGTGCGACACAAAGGGTCTTAAATTAAATCAACTACCCCAATATTCCCTACAGGAGTGCTTTATAGACTGAGGGAGAGTGGAGCGTAGTGACCACCGCCTTACCAACCCCATATTGAATTGACTAAGTCTAGCTAGACAGGATGAAATAAAACACGTAATGGACGATACACGACTACACGTTACCTATTTTTGATTTTCTATAAGAACATTTGTATCTGAGTGAATTAAATTCAGTTCTTATTTTTCGAATGTGTACTGTACCGTTCCCCGGTAAATACAGCGTTGGTTGCAAAGTAAAGACAATGTTGCAAAGTTTGTCTTACATTTTATTATTCTATCATGTTTTGCGGAAGCGACCGCACACCTTATATAAACTGTTTATTAAACTTGGTATCGTATATTTACGACAAATGTTTACGATGTTTTCAAAAACTTTTGCCACATATTATGGTTTTGTTAATGATTGTCATGTTATTTCATATTATTCTGTAGAATTAAAATATTAACTACGTTTTATTTCATTCGTTCTCTAGTATATATTTCTCTTTCCGCACAAGTAAATTATATTATTGCTGGAAGGACAAGTACAATTAATTATACAATAGTTCTATGGACTTTTAATCTTAACATGCTCATTATAAAGTGTTTAGTTTAAACTGTGTCTTGCATAATATCTAGGTGACATTCTTTTGTGTGCTTATCGGTATAACAAAAGCGTAACAGACAATCCGGATAATAAGGGTCAGTCATTGACCACTCCGATATGTTTAATTCATTAATTGTTTCAACCTTGTCTATGAATCAGCTATTAACATTGTGGTCTCCTGTATCTTATGAAATTCAAATAGAACCAACCGGCCAAGTGCAAGTCGAATTATCGCATGAAGGACAAAAGAGGCAAAAAAAAATTGATGGATGAAAGACCCTTTAAATATTTATTTTATTCTGTATTTTTTTTATTTACCTACATCATCTGTGAAATCCTAACGACTTATCACAGTTCATGACATACAGCCCTGTAATAAACGGACAGACAGACAAACAGCAGAGACTTACCAATAACCCCATTGATAAGATTCCCTTTTTACCGATTTGGTACCTACGGAACTCTAATTATAGTAAGCACAGGTAATAAATTTAAATGAAAATTCTTCTGTTAAATTATTTATCTTTTTGTTCCCAGGTGAATAAAACAGTAAAATGTCATCGCCGTCGAAGCATCGTTCCAAAAGGCAGCCTCGATGCAAACGTCTCTTACATAAACGACTGCCAATTACAAAATGGCTTCCGGAATACAATTCGGAGAAGGCTCTAGCAGATTTAATTGCGGGCATTACAGTAGGCCTGACAGTTATACCGCAGGGCCTGGCGTATGCGACATTGGCAGGGTTAAGTCCACAGGTAAAAATATTCATAAGCAGAATAATCAAGTAAATATTTTCCAATAATATTGAGGACCGAGAGATTCCAATTTTAATAATGGCATTGCTGACCATCTTCGGTTCTGGAGAACGCAAAGGTAGTACCTATAGGTACCCTATAAAATATTTAATCTAATACGACATTCTACATTCTGTTATCATATATCCTATCAGGTCTTCCGAACATTTTTATCCGAAGCATCTGAATAACGTTTTAATATCGGAGTCACAGCCTCGCAGGTAAAAGTCGATTTGCTCCAAATACGAGGTTCTGATTGCATTTTTCGGGAACATTGATGGAGTCGTTGAGGACATAAGGCCGTTTACAGAAGGCAGGTCAAAATAGAGAGCGAATTCGTATTTTTCAACACTTAGTATAAAGTTCATGTAATGATGAACGATCACATTTTTTTTTCAACTTTCGAATGTGATTGATATAGCAGTTATAGAGTCATGTAGGCATAGGCAAATGTTGTTTGTCATGGGAATAGTTGTAGTTTTTAATAATGATATATGATATTGAATTTGGATAACTTAACACTTACTTCTATCCACGACCCTAAACATGAAAATATTTTATCTTACAATTTGATCTAGAAGTATATATTATATTTGATGTAGCTATGGCATATTCTCCTATTTTATGGTATTCGATTTCCCCCTGCTCAAAAACCACCACATCACGCATTCTTATAGGCCTACCGAATACTTCCTACATATAATACATGGAGATGGAATGCGTATGTAGAAAAACTGTGATACGTGGCACTTCATACCCGTAACCTAAAGGTAGAGAAATAGGCGTTCACAGTCGTAAATTTTTCAGGACGGTCTCTACTCATCGTTTATGGGATGTTTCGTCTATATATTCTTCGGTTCTTGCAAGGACATTACCTTGGGCCCGACGGCGTTACTGGCCCTCATGACCTGCCAACAAATAGAAGGCAGAAATGCTGACTACGCAATATTACTCTGCTTTTTGTCCGGCGTTATACAACTTGTAATGGGAATATTACATTTAGGTAAGTGCTGTGAATTCTCTTCCTTATTTAAATAAAGAAACGTGAATATGAAACGTGAATTGTGTTTTTCCCGTGTAAAGTGTACTTAAATGTCGATGAATGGAAGCCTACAAAGCTCGCACGACGGGGCTGCAACACAACACTACCGCAATCTTTACTCAACATGTTTTATTGCTGTGAGAAATTATTCTGGCCTTTTGCATTTTTATTTTTTTTTCCTACAAATGGAGCACAATTCAGTCTTGTAAAACGAATCGCAAAATGAAAAGAAGCCGATATAATAATGTTCTCCGGTCTTTGATATAAGTAAACAGAAGTGCATTGTACTCGCAGAAGACACGATACTTGCATGGCATAATGTTCTGCTTTGTACATAATAATTATATCCTGTACTGACCAAGGCCGGCGCGCAATAAATGCTACTACACTGCTAAAAGTGAGAGTAAATCAATTGAATACAAAAAAAAATGTTTGCCTTATTAACCTATAAACACTGTTTAAAATTAAATGCGACCTAAATTTAGCCTATCGTAAGGACAAACCTCTAAATTGCTTTGTCCTTAAAATAGGACATTATGGGTTACATTATAAACGTGTTATTTATCGCTCTGAATGTGTTTTGTATGAGTACATTAAGCCGGCTCAATAATTTTCCCTTTGTTATCTCTAAATTGAAGTTGGCAACCTATTCACTGTACTATAGGAGTAGTTACATTTACAATGCGTCCTCAATTATCGTCAGTAGCTAGTTCATAACTAGTGTATACTTTAGTTTGTGAGCTTATCTCGCTATCATTATCCAATTTCCATCCAGCGTCGGGTATGGGGTCTTCTATTTCATTATTCACTGGTGTTCGCTTAATTTGATCTCTTTCTCGACTAAAGGATTGTATTAATTGACAGTAGTTCTCTTAAAATAACTGGTGATGGTTTTGTTGAAGGTATTTATGTTAAGGTCGATTAAAGATATAAATGGATATTTACGACCTCTCAGTGATTTTCTGTATTTGAAATCACAATTATCGAAGTACACAGTTATAAAATTGTAATTAACAATTACAAGTCAAGTCAATTGTTGTCTTGTTTATAGATTAAGAGTTATTTTTATTACAGTCTTAACCTACTGTTCTATTAGCGATCTGCTTTAACTTTTTTAGCAATCTGTTTATGTTAATCTATGACTTGCTCTAAATCTAAATCATGCATTTGTTACCAATTCTTAGTAAAAAAGTTACATAGGTACTTAAGTCGCAAATGTTAATTTAGGTCACTAACATTATACTAAAAAGGATTTTTCAAAAAAAAAAGCAGATATTATTCCCTCATTTAGTATGCATTGAAACCCCACCAGTCAATTTGCGAATACGTCTCCAAAACCTGTTCTCTCTTAAAATTCCAATAACAGAATATCATCGGTGGATTTCTTATTTTGCTTCTACGTACCTATAAGAAGACTTTCTAAGCATCTTTTCAACTGTATGTACACATGGGGAAGCTTTGGAAAATCTGCCAATAAGATTGTCGACGAGACGAAGTCGCAAGGATTGCAAAATTAAGCAATCTTGTTTGTGGAAGTTTCCTAGCTATCTCGTACTTCTGTATCGTATATTTATTCTATAACGTTAAGATTGTTTAAGGCTCTAGACAGACGGACCACATTTCAACTACAATCCAACCGCAAATTGCAGTTCGGATTCAGTTTGAATGCAGTTAAAACAACTGCAATAGAACTGCAAACCAACCATACAGTTCGATTGCAGTTGGTTTGCAGTTTACACGATTGCACTGAACCGCCGACTGCAATTGAACTGAGGTTCAATTGCAGTCCTGTCAACTGAATTCAAACTGCATCCGAACTGCAATTTGCAGTTGAATTGCAGTCCGTCTATCTAGAGCCTTCTGCTACTGCAGGATTATAGTGCATTTATTGATACATTTTTATCCATACTATAATATTATAAATGCGGAAGTAACTCGTCTGTCTGTCTATCTGTCTGTTACGCTTTCCCGCTTAAACCTCTCAAATGATTTGGATGATTTTTGGCACAGACAATCTTTAGTCCCTGAGAAAGAACATAGGCTACTTTTTATTGCGAAAAGAAGGACGCAGACGAAGTCGCGGGTACCAGCTAGTTTTAAACAATGCATAAATAACACTACAAACCTGTATAGATCTCAAGTCTGCACGCTATTGCGTGATATTTTTAAATGTTTATAAAATTTTATTATTCACAAAAAATACTAATTTATTTTGTTCACCAAACATTAATAGATATTTTACAATAATTATTGAAGGAATTGAGGTACTCGACTTGGGCAAGGTAGTTTAGAAGGGGAAGATGGGGTCAAGTGAGCGAACGAAGCGAGCATACACATGCCCCTCTATCTCCATCGTGGTTATTTTTTTAACTACCCTGAAGAGCATATTTTGTTCTAAAATTAGTATATTTGGTGGAACAAAGCTATATTTTGTAGTAGAAAACAATAATGAATTAAGGAGCATTTTTGATACCATTAGGCCAAAATTAATATTATATTAATTAAAAAAAGATATACTCACTTTATTTCTTCTTGTTTCCTTTTCTTGAACATTTGAAACTCATATTGTATTTTTTTCTACACAGGTGTTTTAATAGATTTCATATCAGTGCCAGTGACCGTTGGTTTCACTTCAGCGACATCTGTGATCATTGCTGTCTCACAACTCAAAGGACTTTTAGGTCTTTCATTTAAATCTGGTGCATTCTTAGATACTTTAAAAAAGGTATGTATCGCTGAAACTTTTCTTTTTTCCACAGTTGTTGGTCCTGTTTATACTGTATAAGGTTCTTGGTTCGAGGCCAGTCCAAGGGAATGGCACGTTTTTATATTGATGATCAGCGCCTAGTTGCTTTTCAAAAACTCATAACTATACACCAGACTCCGTTCACATGGAGATTTCAGCCCCAGCAATAGTGAAATCGGATGTCATACGAAAACAGGAGAGATCAAAATGTTACATTAGAGCATCTTGATTCAAAATAACAAATATTAGTATTTATCCAAAATCAATACAAAGGTTGTCTTTAAAAAAAATCGCTTTTAGGGCACTAGCTTCTGACGTTTTATAAGTGCCCTTGTAGGCCTATATGAAATAAAAACCTTTTTGATTTTGATTATTTTAAGTTCATATTGTAAGCTTATTTTTGGTGTGCAATAAAGAATATACAGGGTGTCTTTGACACCAACGCACAAACGAATACAGACTCAGATCCAGTACTTGATTCTAGACCCTTCTGTAGTGGATTTTTAGGCGGTTTTTCTTAATTTTTTTTAATGACTTTTTTTCCTTTTTTTCTTAATTAAACTGTGCAAAAACGTTATTTTAACATTTTTTGTGAAAAAAAAATGAATTAATTGGATTCCAAATTAATAATGTCATCGGGTTTGATTGGCATACCTACTTTATTTGCCGATGCTCGATGATTTATTAATTTTTTTTTTCTAAAAATATCATTGGGATTGGTTAGAATAACGATTTTATACAGGTAAAAATTTAAAAAAAAGTATTCTTTTTTCAAAATTTGAAAAATCCCGACGAAAAATTTCACGATTTTCCAGAATCATGTACTGTATCAGTGGTATTCGTTTGTGTGCAATGATGTCAATTACACCTTGTATATCTAACTACCTTTATTTTTTCTACAGTCATGTGTTCTAATTTAAATATTGTTTCAGGTAATAACAAATATACCTAACGCAAGAATCGCTGACAGTTCATTAGGTATATCGTGTATAGTCATACTTTTAGTTATGCGTGTAAGTATTGATTTTATTATTATTTTATTTTAGGCCTAAGATTATAATATTTTGGTCAGCAAATAAAGTGTCGCTTCTTCAAAAAATAAAAAATTTAAAATGAAAATTTGAAAATAATCTTACCTTTTACATATTGAAATATCTCTAACTCCTAGTCCAAGTCGTTCTTGATCCAAAAATTGGCCATAACTATTCAGCAAGGTAATGTGGTGAGTGCTATGAGCACCTCTACACCGGGAACGATCAGGGGCGGATTATTTAGTAATGTGACGTGCAGCTAAGCAGTCAAATTCCCCGCAGGACTATGTGTGTCCTGATAGCTATAACTAAGGGGATTTTAAGTCAAGAGTGAATAGGTTACTTCTAGGCAAGCATGCTCCATCGTCAGCCACATCATCTCTTACCATCAGGTGAGATAGTGGTCAAATGAGATTCATCAATAATAATACTTTTGAAAAATACTTTTGAACTATAGACGAACATTTTAAAAAGTAATAAAAGCAGTGACTTATGATGCAGCTCGCGTGACGCTAAACAATAAAATAATAATTAAAAACCACATAAAAGAAATCAAATAACAATATCTTTATGTTATTCAAGTGGTTTTCAATAAATTATCTACATAATTATGTCTATTTAGTCTATTATAAAAGCTTTATTTGCTTTGCAAACAGGTTCTGCATCATATTATATGCTTAAACAATATGACTTAATTCTATTATACAGGTTATATCGAGCTCAGAGTTCAAGGTTTAAAATGCGGTTGTATTATGCATATATACTACTAGCTTTTGTCAGCGGCTTCGCCCGCATACCTACATTAAATATAGCCTATGTCACTCAGGAGTAAAGCAGCTTTCTGTTGTTACTAAAATTTTTCAAATCGGACCCGTAGTTCCAGAGATTACCTCCTACAAACAAAAAAACAAACTTTATCTCTTTATTATATTAAGTGTAGATTAGTATATGATGCAGAACCAGAAACACGTGTCTAGTGACCGTTTTTTAAATATTATTGGAAAAAATACAGAGTTCAAGGTTTAAAATGCGTTTGTATTATGTATGTCTACAATATTAGTATTAGTATATGCAGAACCAGAAACACGTGTCTAGTGACCGTTTTTAAATATTATTGGAAAAAAATACAGAGTTCAAGGTTTAAAATGCGGTTGTATTATGTATGTCTACAATATAAGTATTAGTATATGCAGAACCAGAAACACGTGTCTAGTGACCGTTTTTTAAATATTATTGGAAAAAATACAGAGTTCAAGGTTTAAAATGCGTTTGTATTATGTATGTCTACAATATTAGTATTAGTATATGCAGAACCAAAAACACATGTCTAGTGACCGTTTTTTAAATATTATTGGAAAAAATACAGAGTTCAAGGTTTAAAATGCGGTTGTATTATGTATGTCTACAATATTAGTATTAGTACATGCAGAACCAGAAAAATGTGACCGTTTTTAAATATTTTTGGAAAAAAATAATACATTGGTGTGAAAATTATTGCAATCGATTTCTTATTGGAGACTGATTTCATGAAACACAATTTTCTGATATTCTAACATGATGTAATTTGCCATAAATTGAAAATGGGAACGAAAATGGGATAGTAGAAAAAAAAAAACAATAAATCGGAATATCTTTGTCATTGAAATAGTAATTTTAAATAAATTAAAAAAAGGAAAATTAACTTCATAAATGCAATAAGGAACAATTATTTTATCAGCTGTAACATTTTAAATAAAAAGCTAACAACTGCTTTTTCTCCGTCATTTAAACAGCTACTTATAATTCGTTAGTTTCAAAATTATGAATAAAATTAAAGAAGAAAATTATTTCTTAAATGCAATAAAGAGCAGTTATTGTATCAGGTGTAACATTTTAAACAAGAAGTTTTTCATATAAATATTTTTTTCATAGCAAGCTTTTGTAGCTCGATATATAGCTATATAATTTAAACTCGTCAAGACGATTAAAATGAGGCCAAACGGGATGGGGTTGTGTCGTTTAATTACAGAACCTATGGTCGTCTTCGGGTTCCATCATCGGATCAACTTCACGACATAATAATTTGGCATTGTCATCTGATTGACACATGCAAGCTCAATTTCAGCTTATTTGGTAACCGGGAAGTGGATCAAATTTAATTTGAAAACTACGGAACCCTACACTGAGCGTGGCCCGACACGCTCTTGGCCGATTTTTTTATATATGATGGGCAAAAATCATCCATTGCCGAATCCCGCTCTTGAGCGGAGCGGGAAACAGTGTCAGACTCTTACTGACTGAACACCTCACCACGTTCCTTCTTCGCCCTTCGCACTAGGACTAAGCCTTCCTTTCAGAAAGAGACCCAGGGCCCCAGTAGGCTTCGACCCTTTTGCAAAGTCTCTACGACTTAAATAGGTACTTACAATTCATTAATTTAATTTTAAAATTATTGATAAAATTAAAGAAAAAAATTTATTTCATAAAATTAAATGCAATACAAAAAAGTTGTTGTATCACCTGTTTTATTTTAAACAAAATATGAAAAAACTTTATTGTCGCCATCATTTAAAGAAGTACTTAATAATATTCATGATTTTTTGAAATTCGCCAGCCAGCTGGTTTCAATTCCAAGTAAATGTTTGCTAACAATTTGATCTGGTGCCGATATTCCAAATTGTAAATTTAATTTAACACATCTCCTGTTCCTGTTATGTTGGCAATCGATGTTTTGTATTTGCATTCCTTTGTCGACTACAATGGTTGTTAATTTGATGCCAGAGAACATGGGCTTGTTGTTTCAAACGTGATGCTGATCTACATTTGTCCCTTGAACACCAATTCAATAAAATTCACGTTTCCGAGATAAACATATGAAAAGGGTAATTATTGTGTTCGTTATAAAGATGTTCTGATGCTTAGAGAACAATGAAGGATAAGATAAAGGTATATATTGAATTTGAATGAATGAGGAGACGTGTTTATTTATGTAGAGCTATTTTATTTCGAATACTTTCTACTGACAGCGGTCCCGTCCGTGTGAAAGTAGAAAAACTGTTCCAAAGGAACATTCTCCCGGGTTCAATATTATCCTTGGTGATATTCCAAGTCATAGTAGGAATGCTAGCAAAGGAGTAGGCCGCACGCGAGAGGCAACGGCCCTCTCGCCCCTGTCGCACCCGTAGGGTACTGATCTCGATTTCCAGCCACCGTAGGCGCGGGCTTGTGCACAGCGAGCATTGGGTAGCTCGCCGTCCCACCGATCGGTAACCGTCCAGACCGAGCCCAAGTCGTCGACGGCATATACCTTTCCAGCGTGCCTCAAACAGTTGTCAGCAAACGTAGAGATATAGACCGCCTTCTAAAGGAAAGGTCAGACCCCGGTATGAAAGTTTAAAAAGAAACGGTATGGGTTTTTTTAGTCAGTAAAACTCTGACTCCGCCCAAGGGCGGGACATGTCATTCTTCACCCACCACAGTTAAACCGTGTACCAAGTTTCATCGAAATTCGTTCATCTATTCAAGCATGATGAAGTACCAAACATACACTCAAACTTTTGGCTTTATATTATTTGGAATATTATACACAATACACGTACCTTCTGTGTCAACAGCGCTCTTATTAGCACAAGTGTGTTCTCAGTAGATAGGTACCAATTTAATACATCTTTGTGTACTCTTATATATGAGCTACGCAATTCATTATGCTAATTCAGAGGCACTTTCGTTAACTTTTCACGTTTTATCATGTTTAAGTCTTTTGTTTTAGTTTCGTGCGAATTCTTCCGGTTTTTATTGTCTTTTTTTTTCGTCTAATTAACTGCTGTATAGAGAAAATTACGTTTTAAACTTGCTTGATATGAATTATATGGAAAGGTTCATTATAGTCTGAATCGCTACCGACAGACAAGCGTACCTACGTACACTTATCTGCGGGGCCAAGGATTAAAAAAAAGGTTCAGACCCATTATAAAAGAAGGCAATGGAGGAATAGGAATGGGTTTTAGTCAGCCTGAAACTATCTCCTTCCCCACCCAAGGGCGCGGAGAAGTCATTAGATGAACCCACCGAAAAAAAAAATTCACTTGTTTATTTGGCAGACATTTTAATAGGTTAGGTAATTGTTATTTCGAAGAAATTTAAAAGCGAAGAATGTCAAATTTTTGAATTGCATAAAAATGCCTATCCATTTATTTACGTTATATAAACTAGTGCTTGAATGCAATCCCACCTGATGATCCACAGTGATGCAATCATTGATAGTAAGGTGCAGTAGTTTATTAGGAGACTATTCACTCTTGTCTTAAACACACCTAAACTATAATTGGACGGGAAGACCGCAGCAGGCAAATTGTTTCATTTCTTCAATACACTCTGTATAATGGGCGAGGCGAAACGCTTCGTCCGTTTTAATATTCAGTATTGACAAAAATCATCTTTCATTTTACTTTTGTCTTATAATATTTTTTTCTTTTCAGAAAATTAAAGACATCAACTTGCCTCCGAGTCAGAAAGGCTTGAAGAAAACTCTTTGGTTGTTATCAACGTCAAGAAATGCTATTGTGGTTATAGGATGCTCTTTAGCTGCGTTTCTCTTTGAGAAATATTCCACTCAGCCTTTCAAACTCACGGGGACTGTTAAGTAAGTTCTATTTTTTTTTAATTTTTCACTGTTTATGAGCGTTTACGTGGCATGGTATTTTTTATAAAATCAGAAGAAAAATCATGAAAATGAAATTTAAGTAGGTACCTACTTAATATTAGTTTGTTTTTAGTATTTAGTAGCGACCTATACATATAAACCTTTCTCTTAAATCTCCCTATCTATAAAAAACCGCATTAAAATCCGTAGCGTAGTTTTAAAGATACATAGGGACAGACAGAGGGTAACGAATTTGTTGTATTATTTTAGTCCTGTAAACTTATATTTTTAGGTAATTTAATTAATAATTTTAAAAAACCGAATGCACATTGCCTATGTAGATAAACAATCAAGCATCGAATGAAGCGAGCTCAATGGCGTGTTGCTCGTGGAAATGTATTTTCGTTTATTATTGACCCCTACATATATTCCTCATTTTGAAAATCATGCATACCATAAAATTATATTTTGAAGAAATCAACAATAATCATAATATTGATGTGTTCTTATATTTTTTAACGTACGATCGTACAAACAATTTAATTGTGAAAATACTTTGAAGTTGTATTTTCATTCATACAAGGAAAATAATTTTATTATATTATCCATCAGACTATTATTCGATTAGATTTTGGGTGACGTATAAGCATTAATTTTGTTCAATACAAGTGTATTGAACAAAATTAATGCTTACAAGTGTATTGAACTCTGTACTTTTCCGCTGTAGTCTGAGTACTTACTCAGACTACTGCGGAAAAGTACAGAGTTCAGACCCCGCCACGATTTATTATATTACTAGCTTTTGTTCGCGGCTTCGTTCCCGGCAACAGAAAAATTTGATAAATGAAGAACCGCTCGACCGATTTTGTGCAAACTTCACATAAACCATCTACTAAATAGTCCGATCAAAGCCTAAACGTTTGGTTTGGATAGGTAAGACCGTTTTCTACACTATCTACATCTACACTAATATAATAAAGAGGTAAAGTTTGTTTTTTTGTTAGTTTGTTTTTTTGTTTGTAGGGGGTACCTAATTTCTGGAAATACTGGTCCGATTGGAAAAATTTTAGAACCAATAGAAAGCTGCTTTACTCCTGAGTGACATAGGCTTTTTATTTTATGTACGCGGGCGAAGCCGCTGACAAAAGCTAGTTGAGTTATAAAATTACACCAAAAAGTGGCATTGATGTTTTATTTAATTAAGTATATTGATGATTCAGAGAGAGCAGTAGTGGCCGAGTGGTAATGGCCCCGACTTACGAGTCGTAGGTCGCGGGTTCAAACCCAGCCAGGCGCATTACTTTGTGTAATTTATTTCATTTCACCACTGCTCTCAAACCGGTGAAGGAAAACATCGTGAGGAAACCGGCATGTCCTAGAACCAAAAATTCGCAGACATGTGACATTCACCAATCCGCACAGGGCCCGCGTGGTGGATTATGGCCCATTCCCTCTCCTAGAGAGAGGAGGCCTGTGTCCCAGCAGTGGGAACATTAAGAGGATGATGATGATATTGATGATTCTATCAGGCTGATCATACGGCGGCCACACCACCAAGGCACTTGTCACATTATTTTGTTACTAAATAGTGTGAGAAGGCTCCAAAATGACCACATCTTCGGCACGGGCATGTACCTACTCGTAATCAGCTTCGACTGCAATGACATACTTCGCCCATTTGCATCAAAATGTACTTCAAAACGTTTTGTTTCTTTTATTCATATTAAGAATCTTCGAAACCATGTGTCTTCCAATCATCTATTGCTAATTCTTGACGTGTCTTATTAAAACACGCAACCGTGAATGATACGAAAAAATCATTTGTTTGTTAGATATACGTAATAATACTTCCTTGTGCTGTCCTTCAAATGTGACCGATATTCTCTTAATAACTAAGGCCATTGAATCTAGCATCAATTGCCAATGATTCATGGAAAGGCCGTTATGTTTCCGTAAATCAGACTTTTATTGATATATTTTAACTACGTCATTTCTAGAAACAATCAATTAAACAATTTTTGTTTTGTTGTTAACTTTTTGGCTACTAACTTCTCAAAGCCATGTCTGCATAAAAATCCCCCAGAGGATACGGTGGAGCACATGGTAGAGGTATGGTGTTCTCGTGGAGGCGGTCGGAGGCAGCAATCTCTCACGGCGGGCCTTGGTAGAAGCCAAGGTCTCGAATGCGAAAGAGTGGCAGGCGGTCGCCTCTTTCTGCAAAGCAGTAATGCTGGCAAAAGAGCAACTTTAGGGGCTCAGCAGGATCGTAACCTTCTGGGGCCAAGGGTTGATGCGAAATGATAAAAAATATTTTTGCATAAGAACTTTGACTTTGACACATTCTAATGTATTTGTAGTATTTGTCGGGAAATGTATGTAGTCATCTATCAACAACGTGAGTACGGTTTAAATTTTTGTTAGTTCATTCAACGCAATTCTGCTTCATCTTCCTGCCCTTGTCCCGTTTTATTTGGGGTCGGCGCAATATGTTTTTTTCTTCCATTCTGTCCTGTCACCCGTCACGCTATCACTAACTCCTCTGTCTTCCATATCACTTCTCACACAATCCATCCATATCTTCTTTGGTCTCCCTCTCCCTTTCCATCCATCCACATTTATACTCATGGCTTTTTTTGTAACATGCGTTTCATCCCTCCTTTTTACATGGCCATACCAAGACAAACGGTTCCCTCTCAACTTTTCAGTCACTGGCGCTACTTTCAAACTTCCTCTAATATACTCATTTCTCATTTTATCCATTCTCGTCACACCACACATCCATCTCAACATTCTCATCTCTGCTACAACGCAATTCTGCTTAATTTTTTATAAAGAGGCAACGCGAAAAAAAGGAAATAACGCCTGGACGCTCCGTCGGCATTCAGTAATTTTGTTATTCGTTCGAAAATTTCACAAAACTTGTTGCGGAAAATAAGATAGATAAATAATATCAACAAGATGCCGTACTTCAAAAATAAAATTTATTTTTCTTTTAAAATTTCCAAGTTTCTATTTAAATTACTTTGCCGCCCGTGGTACTTGTCTAGTAGCATTAAATTGCTTTTGGATGCTTTTCCATGGCTTTACTTCTTGTTTTGTACTAGATCCGTTTGTTTTTTTTTGCACAACAAAGTATTCTTGTACTTTTCCATAAGTAGTTGTAACTTAATAACTTCGTTCTTAATAAGATTAACACTTGTTTCCCTGAAATGTTTTATTTTTCTACTGATGTACCAATCTTTTAATATACATTAGCTTATGATTATACTAAATGAAATTTGTATATTTTTACAGTAGAAATTTAAACAACCAACAAAAAAAATAGGCCAAGCGCGAGTCGAACTCGCGCACTGAGTGTTCCGTATAAACCTACCTATGAAAATAATTCAACTGCCGAAACGAGTCTCGATTTTTTTTCCAAATCGCAAAAAATCTTCAATTCATCCTTAACAAAAGACGATGTGGATCTAGCAAAGCCGAGTGGTCTTTGCTAGCAAACAAAAATAAACCTTCTTGCTGATAAATAATAAAGTCGAAAATCGAAACATTAAAGTATTTGTAACAATATTCCTTCTCCTATTTCCAGAGACGGTCTTCCCACACTGCGTCTGCCTCCATTCTCCACAGTCTTGGATGACGGAAGAGAAGTAGGCTTCATGGAAATGTGTTCAGACCTCGGTTCCTCTATATTCATAGTTCCTGTTATTGCCGTATTGGGCAATGTTGCCATAGCCAAGGCGTTCGGTGAGTTGCTATTTAAATTTAAACTTTATTGTGATGACAATAAAATATAGAATACTTTTTTGAACGTAGCATTCAAAGCTAGACATTTCATTTCATTGCGTTGAAATTCATTAAATTTTAACTTTATGCTGTTTAGAATAAGGTGCAAATTACTACTATCAATATTGGTGTTTTTATCAAAATCATATTTGGCTGGAATAAAGAAACTCTAGTCTAATAGTTTTGCAAGTGAAATCTTGGCCTATATTGAAAACCCTATCTCACATTACAACTAGGAAAAACTAGACTTTTACCCAATTGATATAATACTCTATTGTCATTAAAATAAGGTCCATATTCAAACTGTAATAAATAGACAAAGAAAGCACCAATTCTTTCGAATTAATTGATATATTGTTTCAACAACATTATGTCATGAATTCCACTTATCGTAGTTACCCAAGTGAAACAGTTTAATGAATGGTATCTGTAATTGAATGTTTATTACTAAGACCATACATACAAACACGTCACAATGACATAAAATGCCTGTCCAATTTTATTCATATACTAGCGACCAGCCCCAGCTTCGCACGGGTACTGATATTGAATATATTATGCATGTATTATTCACATTAACCTTCCTCATGAATCACTGTACTTATTAAAAATAACCGCATCAAAATGCGTTGCGTACTTGTAAAGATCTAAGCATACATAGGGACGAAGCAACTTTGTTTTTTACTATGTAATGAAGCATGTAAAAATATATTTTATTTAAGAAATGTATACGTACAGTACGGCTGTCGGATCAAGTCTGAAGTCAAGCTCTGCGAATTTTAGCGCTTGAAAACTCGTAAAAAATAAATGGTTTATACAGATAAATAACTGAAAAAGTAAAAAAACTATTATTTGCATTAATTTTTTTTTTACTTTTTTTTAACAATAAATATGTATGTACGCAGAAGTTTTAACTGCTGGAGCCGAACTAGCAGGAACCTATATTTTTACTAACAGCGTCAACCCACTCAAGTTACATTTCA
This sequence comes from Mythimna loreyi, assembly GCA_029852875.1. Taxonomy (NCBI): domain Eukaryota; kingdom Metazoa; phylum Arthropoda; class Insecta; order Lepidoptera; family Noctuidae; genus Mythimna; species Mythimna loreyi. Next base: position 14,456,961 of record CM056785.1, on the reverse strand, counting down.
TAAAATAAATGCTTGCATTATACAATACCTATGAATATAAATACAATATGATTATCTTAGGGTTATCAGCAGCGTGTCGTTGTTTTATCCTATTTTACAAGCTTTTTTAACTGCATGATAAGTGTTATTAAACTCCGGAGCCCCAAGTGTACACCGGTGTTCGCACATCTATTGTCCTTATATTATGTCTCTAATTACAGTATTCAAAATTTTTAAAAGGGTTCGACTTTGAAAACAGCCTTTAATTCATACAAATATGTACTCGTATATGTTTCTTGCAAGGTTATTTTTTTTTTGCTTTGTTTACGACATAATATTTGCCATGTCATTAGTTTTTATGAAAACTGTGTCTTTGAAGGTTGACGTTAACATTTAAAAAAATAAATAATCGTAGTTCATGTTGTAAATTTTAATTGGTATCTCTATTAAAACAATCGTGAATATCGAACGCTATATGTTGCGTAACGCACTCCCAAGGTGATATAATGATATTATTATATTCTGGTTTTATAAGGGATTGTTATGATTATGACATAAAGCCTTGACATTCTTTTGTTTATGATCGTGAACGTATGCAATGGACCAATGGTGTGAGTTTGATTAATCTGAAGTGTACATTCCAATCTTATAATTAGTGGATTAATTGTCTTAAAAGATCATTTCATTTTTATGCTGATTGGCTTTTTTTTTTTTAGTTTATGTCCTCACGAATAATCACTTGTAAATATTTACTACAAAACGTCCCAAACGTTGCGGGTTACCTTATAATTATCATCGTAGGGACCCTACAGAAGGGTCGAAGCCAATTAGGGCCAAGGGTTTGTGTCTGAAAGGAAGGCTCTGGCCCTGGTATGTATGGCGATGTAGAAACGGGGTAGGTTGTTTAGTCAGTAAGAGTCTGACACTTGTTTCCCGCTCCGCCCAAGAGCGGGACTCGTCATTGGATGATTTTTACCTACCATAAAAAAAATCATATTTTCATAATTTCAGCCGATAGACGTCCAATGCTGGACAAAAACCTCCCCAATTGTCGCGATAATAAAACGGTCCTGTGCATCTCGCATCCATCGGATACCCGCAACCCTTACCAGGTCATCGGTCCACCTTGTAGGAGGCCTGACACTGCGACTTCCGATACGCGGTCACAACTCCAGAACTATTTAACCCCAACGGCTATTCGTTCTGCGAGCAATGTGCCCTGTCCATTCTAATTATGATTTGCAACAATCAAAAATATAAACATCCGAATTGGCAACCTCCTCCTTTTTTAGAAGTCGGTTTAAAACGATTTTCCTTCCTTTAAGTTCATAATATGAGCAATTAATTTTTTTTTTATTTGTTATAAATTAATGCTTGACTACGATCCCATTTGATGGTAAGCATTGATGCAATAGTTTATGGTGAGTCAGGCGTAATTCAATTGACTTTTGCGCAAAAATTAAAGTGCTCAAATAAAGCCATGTCCAATATTGGTTTTAGTTTATAAATTAATTATGTTTATTTTGTAAATGATTATATTTATTTTAACACATTTTGTTAAATGGGTATAATTCGTGGCAAATAAATTGGACCATTGGTTACGCACTGTCCTCCACTTTGATTAAGATCCAAAAATCGGTCACTACGTATTCAAGGTCTATTGTCATTGTAGTTCAACTTGTGTGACGAATATTACAACCGATTTTCGAGTCTTAATCAAAGTGGGGGCTGCACGTAAGTTTAGTAAATAGTTCTGCGCACATGCCCCAGACGCCGCCGGGATTACGAACCCGATCTCCGGCCACTGTAGGCGCTGGCTTGCGGATGGCAAGTAATGGATAGCTCACCGTCCGGTCGTCTAGTAGTCCGGACCAACCAAGCCCAATCGTCGACGGCGCGCACTATTCCCGCGTGCCTCAAGGAGTTGTCAGCAAATGTAGGAGCCCAACTGCAGGGCAGAAACGTACAGGGGCCCCGGTCCGGTTTCTGAGAGGAACGTCCGACCCCAGTAAGAGGGCTAAGAAGAATTGGATGGGTCGTTTAGTCAATAAGACACTGTTTTCCGCTCCGCCCAAGGGCGGGATTCGTCATTAGATGATTTTTCCCACCACAAAAAAAAACCATAGCAAATACTTCAATTTATTTACCACCTTTAAATTGAACTTAACTATCTTAACATGTGGTGGTGGCCGAGTGGTAACGGCCCCGACTTACGAGTCGTAGGTCGCGGGTTCAAACCCAGCCAGGCGCATTACTTTGTGTAATTTATTTCATCACCACTGTTCTCAAAACGGTGAAGGAAAACATCGTGAGGAAACCGGCATGTCCTAGAACCAAAAATTCGAAGACATGTGACATCCACCAATCCGCACTGGGCCCGCGTGGTGGATTATGGCCCATTCCCTCTCCTAGAGAGAGGAGGCCTGTGTCCCTGCAGTGGGAACATTAAAAGGCTGATGATGATCTTAACATGTTGAACCAATAATTTTAAATGGTTTTTGAGGTTCCGAAAACAGTATGAAAAAAAAGAACCCTCAAATGCAGCTAATCTACTCTACTACTGGGACAATTGCATCTTCGAGGTTATAGTGAATATGCTTTTAATAAACTTGCACGATTCACCAGTCAACCATTGCATCGCTGCTTACCATCAGGTCGGATTACTGCCAAGCACTAGTGTATACCATTAAAAAAATTATATAATATTATCTGTAAACTAAACCCGAAAGTGTATCGTTAATAGATTTGTAGATACAAAAATTAAAAACAGCATTCAATTTTTAAATAAAGCAACAATTAGCATTTCAAATTTTGATATAAGGAAGAATTCAAGCGCGGTTGGAATATTTCACCACATCTTTTGACGTCAACGTAACCTATGATGTCACATTTCAGTATGTTTTTTTATTTTATTTTTTTTTTATTTTTATTTTATTTAGGTGAAAATCATCCAATGACGAAACCCGCTCTTGGGCGGAGCGGGAGACCAGTGTCAGACTCTTACTGACTAAAAAACCTACCCCGTACCTTCCTTGCCTTATTCCTGGAGTCGAGGTAACAGTTTTCCACCACCCTCTAGGCTCCAGGAGGCTTCGACCCTGAAGGGCCCCTGCAGTTTGCTGACAACTCCTTGAGGCGCGCGGGAACGGTGCGCGCCGTTGACGACTTGGACTCGGTCTTATCAGACGATCGGACGGCGAGCTACCCATTGCTCACCGTCCGCGAGCAAGTGTCTACGGTGGCCGGATATCGGCAGGATCGCGGCGGCGTCGGCTACGGCGAGTACGCCGTTGCCTTTGCCTTATGCGGTCGGCCTCCTCCTTTACGAGCATTACTGCTTCGCAGAAGGAGGCGACCGCCAGCCATTCCTCTTCGCTGCGGACCATGGCCTGAACCAAGGACCGGCGCGAGAGGTCGCCGCCGCCGATCACCCCCACGAGGACACGGCGATGCTCTTCCCAAGCAGGGCACACCTCCACCGTGTGCTCCACCGTGTCCTCCGGGCTCGCCTCACAGTGGCGACACCCGGACGTCTCTTCCGCACGAATCCGGTGCAGGAATCTCCCGAACTTCCCATGTCCGGTGAGAACCTGCGTCATGCGGAAAGTGAGGACGCCGTGAGGTCTATCCAGCCACGCCTCAAAGAGGGGCACTACCGCTGAGATTACGGTGTGCCCAGCGCTGGGTTGCGACAGTCGCTGTTTCCACTTCACCATGAGATCTCGCCGGAGCTCCTTCCGCCACGCCTCGACATGTTCGGGCAGCGGATCTTCGCCCCGGCGTTGCATCTCCACGCGCTGGTCGTGCATGCGTGCAAGGACTGTTGCCTCCAAATCCCATGGTGGTAGGCCAGCAAGGAGGCTCGCCGCCTCGCGGGACACCGTGCGGTATCCCCGCACCATCCGGATGGCCATGACCCTCTGGCAGGCGTTCAGCTGGGCCGCCGGGCGTTTACGCAGCGTCGGCGCCCACACTGGTGCCCCATAAAGGGCCATGGACCGAACGATGCCGGCGTAGAGCCTCCGGCAGAAGGCGTCTGGACCCCCAAGGTTCGGCAGGAGCCGCTTGAGAGCAGCCCCCGTCCGATTGAGTTTGGGGGCCAGACGTCGGAAGTGCTCCTCGAAATTCCATCGGCTGTTGAGGACAAGTCCTAGGTACTTCATCGTCGACCCGACGCCGATGTGAACTCCTTCTACCGTTAGTTGGGAACCCGTTGGTGGCGCGTTCCGAGGGCCGTGAAAGCACATGGCCTCGGACTTGTGCAGTGCCACCTTGAGTCCCAACTGCTGGATTCTCTCAACGACTGTCGCAACCCCACGTGTCGCTAGTTCGACCGCCGCCTGGTACGACCTTCCCTGCGCTAGGACCAGCGTGTCGTCTGCGTAGCAGACCACGCTGACCCCTACGGGGAGGTCGGCGCGCAGCACGTAGTCGTACCCGATGTTCCACAAGGGCGGTCCTAGTACCGATCCCTGTGGGACACCGCACGACATCTCTCGCCGTTTCCAATCTCCTTGGTGACCGGGGTAGACTATGTACCTGTCGGACAGGTAGGCCTCGATTGTACGACAGAGGTAGTCGGGCACCCGGTGATACCGGAGTGCCGTCCTAATGCAACTCCAGGGCAGGGAATTAAAGGCGTTGGCAATGTCCAACGACACCGCCAAGACACACCTGCCCCGGGACACCGCATCCCCCGTCGTGAGGGCTCGCACGCGCATGATGGCGTCCACCGTGGACCGCCTCCTGCGAAACCCGAACTGGTCGTCCGCGAGATCGGGCCCCTTCAGTGTTAGGTGCTTGACGAGGCGGTCTGCAATGACTCTTTCAAAGAGCTTGCCCACCTCGTCAAGCAGCACAATGGGCCGATACGCGGACGGAGAGTCCGCAGGGCGCCCCGGCTTCGCAACGAGGACCAGTTTTCCCGTCTTCCAGGGAAGTGGGAACTGGCCCCTCTCCAAACATGCGCTAAAGAGCCCCTCCAATCGAGACCCGAGAGCCTCCATGGCCAGGACCCAAGCCTTTCCAGGCAAGCCGTCTGGTCCTGGGGCGGTATTCTTCGCACCCATCCTGCGAACCGCCACTCTCATCTCTACCTCGGTCACTTCCGGAGCATTGGTACTGTCGTCGCTGACGTGGTCCGCGTCAGACACCGCTGGTGGCGGAGCCATGGGCGGGGGGGAGTGGTCCCCCCGCGCAGGGAACAGAGCGCTCACCACACCCTCCACGATCTGTGGCCGGAGACTCTGCGTCAACGGGGGAGCCCATGGGCGGAGTTTCTCTCGCACCAACTTGTATGGGCGTCCCCACGGATCAGCGTTGAGCGTTCCCCGCCACGCTTTGCAGGCCTCATCTTTGGCCCGCTTTATCTCCGATCGGAGGGTGCGCTTTGCCACCCTGAATCCCTCATACAGCTCCGCCTCTACGGCCTCCGCGTCCGGCGGGCGGAAGCGGCGCCTGCGGTGTCTGGTATACCGGTGTCGCGCAGCTTTGCATGCGGCGCGCAGCGTCGCAAGCTCTGGCGACCACCAGTACACCTGGCGTCGGGCGCGTCCTGGGCGGAGACGGGGCATTGCCGCGTCGCAAATTTGCGACAAGGCCTCCCGGAACCACATTTCAGTATGTGCATCATTGTTTTATTATTTTACAATTTTTCCTTCCATCAATTCAAAAACGTACTTGATAATAATAATTATTATTTATCAGATAATACTTTACATTATTGTTAGTAATAAAATACACAACTTTCAACCTAATGCTAACGGATTTAAAAAGTTCGATTTAGAAAAATAGTACATTGTTATACGAGGGGTGAAAGTGAGTTATTTAGTCCCGGGAAATTTCTTTTTTTTTTTTACTTGCAATAAACTAGTGCTTGACTGCGATCCCACCTGATGGTAAGCAGTGATGCAATCGTTGATGGTAAGGCGAACGTAAACACTGCTTTTCATTACGAATACGAGGAAAATAAAAATAATAAAAACCTGAGTCGTCGTCAAAGGTCTTCGTATGTTTTTAGGTAGGTATATTTCTTTTGATTTAGGCGGTAAGCGGTTTCCTCCTCTTAAGAATCTTCCGTTATATCCATAACTGAAGCTGATGAACTTATCGTGTTAATACAAATTTCTTATAACAGAGACTTAGTAAAGTATAGACTTTCAACTGACAGCTGTCAAATTATATATAAAAAAAACTAGTTCTATTTTGCGCAGTGGTGGCCGAGTGGTAACGGCCCTGACTTACGAGTTGTAGGACGCGGGTTCGAACCCAGCCAGGCGCATTACTTTGTGTAATTTATTTCATCACCACTGTTCTCAAAACGGTGAAGGAAAACATCGTGAGGAAACCGGCATGTCCTAGAACCAAAAATTCGAAGACGTGACAACTACCAATCCGCACTGGGCCCGCGTGGTGGATTATGGCCCATTCCCTCTCCTAGAGATGAGGCCTGTGTCCCAGCAGTGGGAACATTGAAAGGCTGATGATGATGATAAGTTCTATTTTGACAACAAATTTCTCGGGACTAAATAACTCACTTTCACCCCTCGTATAACAATGTACTATTTCAAACTGCTCTATTCACTCAAGATTGATCAATAAAGTTTTATTGGAGAGACCCAACTGCAGGGCCAAAGTCTACTGGGGCCCAGGTCTAGTTTCTAAAAGGAATGTATGTGGGGTAAGGGGTGGGTCGTTTAATCAGTAAAGGTCTGACACTATTTCCCGCTCCACCCAAGGGATTCGTCATTAGATGATTTTTTCCACCATAAAAAAAATAAAGTTTCACAAAAAAATATTTATTTGCTTGTTTCAGCGAGTGGTGAGTCAGTGGATGCGACGCAGGAGTTGATAACTCTGTCGCTGTCGAACATATTCGGTTCGTTCGCCGGCGCCATGCCTATCACAGGCTCCTTCTCCAGGAGTGCTGTGAACCATGCCAGTGGAGTCGCTACACAGTTCGGTAGCGTTTATACAGGTGCGTATTTGATTGTCTTTGTATTTTCGCTGAACAACGAACAAAATTTGTTTAGTAACATATATCATGATCGCTCTTTGTTCGGTTCTTTCGTTCTTTGAATGATGTTTACTACCATCTTTCGTTCTTTGATCTACCAAAATCCAACCAATAGACCAGTGCAAATAGCTTTTGAAAGGGACTTAAATAGTAGTAGAATGAAACCCATTGGAAAAGGAAGATAATATAGCAAAAATTTAAGGAAAAATAAATTACGGTCGATCTGAGGTCGGGAAGTGGATGGGTGTGCGCTTTTAAGGGGAAAATATGGTTTATCTCTAATTCCGGCAAAACTACTGGTTCTAGGGGATACATTCAAATGGAAAACTTGTAGATCATAAAAAGCTCTACCACTTTTGTATTTACACTTTTTTGACATAACCTCAAAATCTATGTGAAAAGTCCAAAAAACCGAGTTTTTGAATTTAATTTTTATCTCCTTTAAAAATTACTTTTTTTTTCACAAACTTTGATGAGAAGTTTCCTTTTCATGTCCCAAACTTGCTATAATTTTTTTTATTAAAAATATTCATAGTTGCTCTTTATTTTGACTTAATATCGAAAAAACAGCCTATTTTTCAATCGAAAAATCTCACGTAAAAATATGTGATTTTTTAAAAAAAAATGTTGGCTTCTTATTTGTCGAAATTTTTACTTTTTGATGGTGTAAAAAAATATATACATTACTATAGTAAATTTTCTCAGAACATGCGAAAAACTAAAAAAACTCGAATTAGAAATGACTTTTGTTTAATCATTATTAGCGACCCGCTCCAGCTTCGCGCGGGTGCAAAGGTGATATATTATACCTATAAACCTTCCTCTGGAATCATTCTATCTATTTAAAAAAACCGCACCAAAATCCGTTGCGAATTTTTTTGCTTTTAAAGATCTAAGCATACACATGGATAAGCAACTTTGTTTTATACTATGCAATGATGTACTGAGGTATTTATTAAATTTTTTATAAAAGATTTAAAGGGTATTTCATGTAGAAAATGTGATTGCTGCAATTTTATGCAGTAAAAACGTTGTCTTATTAAATCTTAGCTTCATTTAATCAGTCAACGTTATTTATATTCATTACATATGTTTAAATAATATAATCTTGCCTCATATATTTTATCTTACATTCTAATCATTTATTCGTTTTTACCATTAGTTTTTGTCTCTTTGATAGCATTTCTTCATGGTTAAATTCGAAAAACTTAGTTACTTATGATTCAGATGATGAAATTCATCATCTGAATCATTAACTTCCTCGTAGGTTTGTTCTTCCATGTAGGAGCATTATGTAAGCATACGCAATTGCAGCAGCCACATTTCCAACATGAAATCCCCTTTAAATCTTATAAAAAAATTAATAAACACCTCGGTATATTATTACATAGTATAAAACAAAGTTGCTTATCCCTGTGTAGGCTTAGATCTTTAAAAGTTCGCAACGGATTTTGGTGCGGTTTTTTTAAATAGATAGAATGATTCCAGAGGAAGGTTTATAGGTATAATATATCACCTTTGCACCCGTGGGAAGCTGGAGCGGGTCGCTAATAATGATTAAACAAAAGTAATTTCTAATTCGAGTTTTTTTAGTTTTTCGCATTTTCTGAGAAAATTTACTATAGTAATGTATATATTTTTTACACCATCAAAAAGTAAAAATTTCAACAAATAAGAAGCCAACAATTTTTTTTAAAAAATCACATATTTTTACGTGAGATTTTTCGATTGAAAAATAGTCTATTTTTTCTATGTTCAGTCAAAATAAAGAGCTACAGTAATTATTTTAAATCAAAAAAATTAGGGTAAGTTTGGGACATTAAAAGGTAACTTTTTACAAAGATTTGTGAAAAAAAAGTGATTTTTAAAGAAGATAAAAAATAAAAACTAGAAACACAGTTTTTTGGACTTTTCACATAGATTTTGAGGTTATGTCAAAAAAGTGTAAATACAAAAGTGGTAGATCTTTTTATGAACTACAAGTTTGCCATTTGAATGTTTCCCCTAGAACCAGTAGTTTTGCCGGAATTAGAGATAAACCATATTTTCCCCTTAAAAGCGCACACCCATCCACTTCCCGACCTCAGATCGACCGTAATTTATTTTTCCTTAAATTTTTGCTATATTATCTTCCTTTTTCAATGGGTTTCATTCTACTACTATTTAAGTCCACTTTTTATCGTTAACTGTGCTATTTGCACTGGACTACAACCAATCGATCGATGATAAAATAGATCAGTCAATATCGATTTGAACGATCTGTAGCGACATTTATGACATGGTAACTAAAATTCTAAATCCTGCATCGCGGTGAGTTCTCTACATGATTTGAACATATACAACAACCCGAAATCTAATATTGGGCAGTTGCTCGGATCAGACATAATATTCGTCTACTCAGATGTACTCCCTTTTTGACGAAGTTACGTAAGATTTTATACCGTGAGAACCTCGATTTAGTGTGGCACGATTTATGCATCGTATGTGAGAACACTGTAGACTTCGTGGATCCGTAGAATACTTTCTATTTCGTTTCGCTTTTCTTAAATACCTATTAATATTGTAAAATGGGATTTCTTGCCACTTCTTCTCCATAGAAAACCACCAATTGGAACGTGCACTAACTGATAAAGCCTTCATAGGCTTTAAAACTGTTTTGAATTTGTATACGATTACAAAACAACTACGTATTTTTTTATCGAATAGGCTACATCACTATATTGACAGGTTACTGCACCCAATGAACATCAAAAATCAATGACGAATCTACTGCTTTCCCTGTCAATAAAAAAAAACAATTATCCGTTTCGTCTACTGACCTCCTTTAAACGGAGTCAGGTTTATTATTGACCTATAAAAAACAGATTCTACGAGATCGTTACGTACTATACATATCCGCTAAGCCCAATACAATAACTTGATTAACTCAAGTCACGTTATTTGAACACTTTCAAACAATTTTATAAACAATTCCGGGCACGAACACGATTGAGATCAGGAATTTTAAGTACAGGATTAACAAGAAATTTGCACTGTGATCCTTTTGATTAAGGTGTTACTGGCACAATGATTTGAAAGAAATGGAAATTGTTTTTTGCATGTTTTTTTTTTTGTTTTTGTGATGGCGATTCTCGCACGGAACCAAATATTTGCAAGACTTACAGTACGGCCGTCGAATCTTGGCGAGTCTGAAGTTAGGTTCAGCGAATTCTAGCGCTTGAAAACTCGTAAAAATGGTTTACAAAAATGTATAATAAATTTATTTTCAATATAATATATAAAATAAAATCTTAAATATAAACTTAACTAAAATAAATATTTACACCAAACCTAACTACATATGTACATATAATACAAAAACACAATACTCAAGCGTCGAAATATTCCTCCACATCGCTGTCATCTGGAAACGTGCCCAGAAGACTGGCAGCATTGCCACGTTGGATGGCAATGCTAATTCTTTGGGCAAAGAAAGAGCCAGCCCTCTGGTCACGCAAAGTATCGATTAGACGGCGTGATATTTCTTTAAAAAGGTGACGCGCACTCGGACCCCATGACCCAAGCGTTTCGACCCCAAACGGCTCAAAACTATAATTACCAATAAGGTTACTGTATTTGCGCCGTTTGAGGGTCTCGGCAGCCGCAGCGGCAGCGCCAGCACAACCCTCGGAACTAAGAACATGGGATGGCGCAAGGGTGTCGACACAGGTTGCGTCCCACACCAGAGGCCTACCCACCTTCCACGGCACTAACGTCATACCATCTGGTCTCTTCCCATCGTCACGTACCAAGCCACTAGGTTCTAATACGGCAGGTACGCCGGCGGTGACTAGAGCTCGACGAATAATGTCGTTGATGCTATCGTGCCGTGATATGCGGCCTGCGCTCCTGCAACAGGATAAGCCATGGTGTCCGAGGCTGCCGACAGCTTCGCCACAGTGGCACCGATGTGGAGCAACACAAGGAGCGCCTAAGCGTAAGCAGGTTGCGAGCCGAAACGAGGCATCATCCATCATAGTGCCTGCGGTGGATGACGGTAGCGCCTGAAGCCATAAACCCGACTCCCATTCTCCCACAGCCAGCAGACGCGCAACTGCAAAATGTATACAATTTGCAGTTGTTATTGCTGTTAAAAACTATTATTGGCAGTTTTTTTGAAACCTAATAATAGTAGATGTTCCGGATGTGATTGTCTTGTACACATACATAGTTTACATATTTGTAAACACACTCACGATGCAAGAATAATTCCTGGAGTAGGGTAACATGTCCTCAAATTAATCGTTTTTGAAAAGGAACGTTAAAAATAGTTACTATAAATTAAACAATATAAAGGGTTGCCCACATGGCAGTAAACCAACGTCCCAACCAAGGTGACCTTGCTAGTTTCAATCCGTGTAGGAAGTTAGTAAACTAATTTTTTTTTTTAATTTTATTTATCATTTATACAAAAATTACAGGATTATTTATGTTAAATAGCAACCAAAAAAACCACTAAGGTTTAAACTTGATAAATGATGGATTAATGACTTATTTCCTTTCATTTCCAGGTATATTGGTGCTATTAGCGCTAAGTCTTTTGACGCCGTATTTCTACTATATTCCGAAGGCGGCCCTAGCAGCCGTCGTGATATGTGCTGTGATATTTATGATAGAATATGAGGTAAGTGTTTTAATTAAGTTTTAAAGTGAAAGCCCTCGCAAGGAACACGCAAGCGTATTAAACATCAATAAAGCAGCACACATACAGCTTAGAGCTGTATAAGGGCTGTACAAGTGTGTAGAACAGAGCTTTAGGCTACATAAAGATGACTGCAAAAGCCTCTGATTATATAGCGAAGTATTTTAACTCAACTAAACAGCGAATTTCTTTCCATGGTTTTCGATCAGCACCAACTAAAAAAAATACTTAGCATTTTGGAAACGGTACGTGAGTACGTCATAGGGTCAGGCTTCTCAGAACCCAAATTATTTCCCAAAACTACTAAAAAAACAAAATGCTTTAGGTATTCTGTACCTGTCAACCAAGGGTGGTGAAGAGAAAACATGAAGTCAAGCGAAAGGTCAGAAGGGAATATTTAAATATTACAAATAAAGATAATTTACTGAGGAAGATAACCTTACGTCCAATAAACAGGCTTCTGTTGTGACAAATTTTACCGGTTATTTTATACTAATCAAATCTGCTTCTTCAAAGATGGTAATAATAGCTTTTTGATGTAACCACATGCGTGCCAATCTGATATAGTGGTGATAGATCGACTGCCCTTCCCTTGCCTTCCCTCTCCTAGAGAGGAGGCTTGCGTCCCAGCAGCAATGTTCCCAACATTAAAAGGCTGATGATGAGATCGACTTCAGCGTCGCACAATGATTATTGATATAGCGGTCTCTCATAACGAGAACCTCGTGATAGCTGAGAAGGATAAACAAAGTGTCTTGACTTTGCTCGCGAGGTTGTCGGCATGTGAGAAGTGGACAAAGTAGTCATTGTGCCGACAGTCGTGACGGCCAATGGCTTAATAGCCAAGAGCCTCGACCAACATCTGAAGAGGCTCTGGTATTTTTTAATGTTTTATTTTATACATCTTTGTTTAAAAAAATATTTAAACATGTAGTTTAATATGTATATACAGTAAATAAAGAAAATAATAATTAGTTGTCAGCTAATTCAGAAAGCGGTACTCCTGGACACGGCTTTTTTAATTAGAAAGTTCCTTTCTTTGGAGCCCTGACTGCCGGTAGCTTGGACCCTGTTCACGATGCTGGTGGGGTATTTTTTTTTTTAATATCTAAAAATTTAAATTACCTGTTTAGAAAATGAAATAAAAGAGATAATTAATTAGAATTTTTGGAATTTATTCTTACACCAATTAACAGCATTTTGCTGCATAAGATAGTTATAATTGTGTATCTGTAGAGTTAAATGTTAGGTAGGTTAGGTAGTTTGTACACCAATATACAGCTTCTGTACAACTTAAGAGATAGAGTGTACAAAAACGCCTTGTACAGCTTTTTGTGTTGTGTTGGCCTGTTTAGGCCAAACAACCCGGCCGTTTGGCCGGCGTGGCCATTCCCTCGCTAGATGGCGCTAAGACAATGCTAGAAGAAAAATTACTAATTTTAGACTGATACTTGTTTTACTAGTTTGGAAATAGTACATTTTGATACAAGTGCAGGAAGTTTGTCATTGCGACCGAGGCGAAATTCGCACGAGCCGTAGGCGAGTGTGTTATGGAGCCGAGGGCTGCATTGACAAATCTGCACGTGTGTCAAACGACGTTTTTCAATACACTTACGAACATAATATAACACTTATAATACACTTACTTCCTTTGAAAATTACGACGCATTTTTGTTAATTTCTTACTGAAGAAAAATTTCCAAAGTTGCCGTACATTTTAGATTTAGATTGCAGCAAACTATAGTAAAGCAAAATATCTGAAGGCAGCGGCTTATTGTCTAAAAAAATCTCTTATAACTTACATTCAACATATTTTTACAACTACCAATAAATAAGTTACTTATCATGACTATTATTTATAGACTTTTTCCCGCGGTTATCCTTTGCAGGATGAAAAAAAGCAAAGACATCAAACCGCTATACATCCTACTTAATATTAAGAATAGAAATTCAAATATTTTTGAATTTAGAACACAGATAAATGTTAATTTGTTGTTAATAACAAATTATTGCATAAATAATCATGTTTATTAATTATATTCTGTTAAAAACACCATTTAAATTTTAATTAAATATTAAAACCTCAAAAATCTGCACCTCATTGCTTTAAAAATAAATAATTACGCTTGACCGTGACGATAAGGAGGAAAAAAAAAGCCCTTGGTATGATAAATGAAACAAAAGCACGCGGGTGATATACGTGTCATGTCGAACCTAATTATAGTGCGATAAGTGGCAGTTTTTTAGTAAGTGTATTGAAAAAAATATTGTATACTTACCCACCATTCGAAATAAGGTAGACATTTAACCTCTATCTATATCTTGAAGCGAGCGCCGGCGTTCTTTTTTCTCGTATTGTACCTATATCTAGTCGATTTAATTTAAATTCATTTATAAATAACTCTCGTTCATTTCTGTTCCGGGTACACTCCATCAGCACAAAAATACTATGTATTAAGAATTTTGCTTCAACATTAATAGTATGAATAGATCTTTATCTTTTCAGTTACATTAATGAGTCACTATTTCTTTGATCGCGTTAAGGAAATAGTGACTCAATGATGTCAAAATAGACTATTATAGTATAAAATAAAGAATATAAAAAAACGTGCCAAAACTGAATTAGTAAATTAACATACATCTTTCACTATTACAGGTAGTAAAACCAATGTGGCGCTCCCGTCGTGCGGACCTAGTACCAGCATTTGCGACGTTTGCGCTGTGCCTATCAGTAGGCGTTGAGCTGGGCATCCTTGCTGGAGTCGCGGTCAACGTGATATTACTCTTGTATCCCAGTGCAAGGCCACAGCTGGAGGCTGAAATAGTTACGGTAAGTTTTACTTTTAGGAGTCCTATTTACAGAAGACATAGACTTTGTACGGGATATCAAAGTCTATTGTTACCGGCTTGAGGAATATTTCGCTTTTCATTCTAGGTCATTTCGTGTGCTTGAGTGGAGCATCTCCATGTCCTTTTAGGGGTGATTGGCTCTCCGCCGGGCTCTGGTACAAGCAATAGTCCAGGGCAAAAAGGAATAGCAGGCTGACTTCTCCATCTGCGAAGCAGTATCGCTAACCAAGAAACCGACCGCTCGTGTGAGGGAACAGACTTCCTAATGCTTGAGCCGCCGGGATCCCCGATTTTTTGCCATCTTAGCGACGACAAGTAATATAATAAGCTCACCGTCCGACGGAAACAAAGGCAAAAAAAAAAATAGGAGCGAGTTGTCGTCACGAAAAGCCTGAAGTTTTTGTGCTCAAAGTTTTACTTATGGTTTGATATGCAAGACATATGATGGCATAATAGTAGGCCGGCCAACCCGTAGGTTGTTAATTTATCGTAATAAATTATGTACTAGATTATCAATCACCGTTTCAAAGCACAAATAATTGTGAGGTGATATTTGAAGCCATACGTATGCGTCGCTTTGGCTGATTTTCAAATCGCATCACACAATAGCTAGAGCAAGATAAAAGATGGCGGTAACTTCTTAGCTCTGCAAAACTTTCACACTAAGCCAAAATTCTTTTCTTTTGCAGAATACCACAGGATTTAGTTACGTTCTAGTAACAGTGGGCAACAGTCTATACTTCCCGGGCGTGGAGTACATCAGGCAGTACGTGGAGCGGGCCGCTAAGAAGCAAGGCGGGTGCAGTATGCCCGTAGTTATCGACTGTCGATATGTACTAGGTATGTTAAAATTCTAAGGCAAAAATCTAATGGCTAATTTTATCGATACATTAAAACAAATATGTTACATCACTACCTATTGCGTTTCCAGGAGCAGATTTTACAGCAGCCAAAGGCATATGTGCACTATCAAGTTCACTGGCGTCTCGCGGCCAGCCGCTGGTGCTGCTTTCTCCTCGCGCGAGCGTCGCGTCTGTGTTCAGTGGAGCGGGCTCTAACGTGGTGGTCGTGTTGACGCATGCAGAGCTGGACTCTACGCTACATAGTAAGTCGATGTTGTAGTTGATATCATCGTCCTCTACTAGACCTATGGTAGTGCTGCTGCCTCCTCGCGCGAGCGTCGCGTCTGTGTTCAGCGGAGCGGGCTCTAACGTGGTGGTCGTGTTGACGCATGCAGAGCTGGACTCTACGCTACATAGTAAGTCGATGTTGTAGTTGATATCATCGTCCTCTACTAGACCTATGGTAGTGCCGCTGTCTCCTCGCGCGAGCGTCGCGTCTGTGTTCAGCGGAGCGGGCTCTAACGTGGTGGTCGTGTTGACGCATGCAGAGCTGGACTCTACGCTACATAGTAAGTCGATGTTGTAGTTGATATCATCGTCCTCTACTAGACCTATGGTAGTGCTGCTGCCTCCTCGCGCGAGCGTCGCGTCTGTGTTCAGCGGAGCGGGCTCTAACGTGGTGGTCGTGTTGACGCATGCAGAGCTGGACTCTACGCTACATAGTAAGTCGATGTTGTAGTTGATATCATCGTCCTCTACTAGACCTATGGTAGTGCCGCTGTCTCCTCGCGCGAGCGTCGCGTCTGTGTTCAGCGGAGCGGGCTCTAACGTGGTGGTCGTGTTGACGCATGCAGAGCTGGACTCTACGCTACATAGTAAGTCGATGTTGTAGTTGATATCATCGTCCTCTACTAGACCTATGGTAGTGCCGCTGTCTCCTCGCGCGAGCGTCGCGTCTGTGTTCAGCGGAGCGGGCTCTAACGTGGTGGTCGTGTTGACGCATGCAGAGCTGGACTCTACGCTACATAGTAAGTCGATGTTGTAGTTGATATCATCGTCCTCTACTAGACCTATGGTAGTGCCGCTGTCTCCTCGCGCGAGCGTCGCGTCTGTGTTCAGCGGAGCGGGCTCTAACGTGGTGGTCGTGTTGACGCATGCAGAGCTGGACTCTACGCTACATAGTAAGTCGATGTTGTAGTTGATATCATCGTCCTCTACTAGACCTATGGTAGTGCCGCTGTCTCCTCGCGTGAGCGTCGCGTCTGTGTTCAGCGGAGCGGGCTCTAACGTGGTGGTCGTGTTGACGCATGCCGAGCTGGACTCTACGCTACATAATAAGTCGATGTTGTAATTGATATCATCGTCCTCTACTAGTACAGATCTAGGTCAGGTCTAAACCTGTGAAAAAAATTTGCACTACTGACTCACTGACTCACTAGTGTCTTGAAGTCAACTGCTCAAGGAGTTGCCAGCAAATGTAGAGGCCCAACTGCAATGCCGAAGAGTATTGGGGTCTTGATCCGGTTTCTGAAAGGAACGTCCGACCCCGATATGAAGGCTAAGAAGGAATAAGGTGGGTCGCTTAGTCAATAAGAGTGATACTGATTCTCGCTCCGCCTAACGATCTGACATTCCCCACCTCGCGCGAGCCGCACATTTATGACCATTGTAACGGGTTCTAAAAGGAATATGTTCTTTTAAAACAATATTCCTACTTTTTCACTGGCGAAGCCTCCGCTAAGCTTCCACTAAGCTGCTAAATAAAATATTTAGTTTACACCGAAGATTCTGACGTAATAATTTTATGTTAACATTAGCAAATAGATTAAATAAACAATTTCTTCCAACAGGTCTAACTGGCAACATACCCTTGCCCATAATAAACGGTAAGGAGCACACGCCGCCTCCTAACTACGACTCGCTGAAACAGACAGACGACGATGCTATCACCGAGATTGTGATAGCCGAAGATCAGAACAGCGTGCCTTTGTTAAACAAGAACGGAACGAGATCTCAGCTAAACGGGGACAATGACACGTGACGGTAATGCGCAGTGTAGTTTTAGTACGATATTGAATGTTGAATGAAGTTTCTGTGGTTTTTGGATTGGAGCTAAGACGAATTTCTCCCGCATAGAAAAGTATAAAAATTAACAAAGCTGGTCCCAACATATTTATCATGCCTATAGGTCTAAATCTTTTTTCACTCAATACTCTGAATATGTTTGTCTGCAAGGCCGTCGGAGTCACATGCATTTGCACTACGAATGTACGAAATCACCCGTCCCTATTAGTGTACCTCATAGGCGGCAATCTCTCGCGCCGGGCCCGGGTAGAGGCCATAGCCCGAAGCGAGGAGTGGGGGATCAAGATAAGGAAGAAACGGGGTAGGCTGATTAGTCAGTAAGAGTCTGACACTGTACAATCAATCATCCCTTACCTTATTTATAGATTGGAGTTAATCCAACAGTTTATTTGAGCTAAATATTTGAATAATTTAACAGATCCGAAATAATTTTTTTTTGCAAGTTTCTTTCTCTAAACCCATAGAACTTCAGTGTGTATGTAGATAGTAGCGTACAAGTTCGACAAAGCGTCCTTTGTATATAAATTGTAAGTAGTTCCTAAAAATAAGTATTTTTTACAAGTTGAATGTACTTAATCTAACTTTGATCATTGGTACAACAATTTGTAAGTAGCCACTGGTCAGAGTCAATATTGTTTTAGATTTAAAAAAAAAACCTCTATCGAATAAATAGCATCTTCATCAGAGATGTGCTATTCACTTATCATGTTTGTTACTGCATATGGAGCTCTATATAGAGCTAAGATATATAAGGTCCCATTAAAATAGATGGAAAAAAATAAAAATCATTCAGACCACAAGAAAACGGTAAAAAAAAGCTCTTTATATACTTACAAAAAATCTTGAGTACCCCATTTCCATGCATCAATTTATTATTTTAGGTCAAAATAAAAACACTTTAATCAGTGTTTTTTTTTTTTGCTTGGATACCTTTGGTTAGACGTACTGAACGCTTTGTCAAAATTAGTCCACCTGTTTTAATGGGAAATTATATAGCTTAGCTATTATGGGAACTGGTTCAAAAATATGTGATGATGTGTGTTGTATGCCTTCCCTACTATCGCAGGAAGCACAGCTACTTTGCAACAGTGCTTCATAGCACATCGTACTCACTCCGCTAAATAGCTTAGCATCTTTTACATCCTCGCAGTATAGTCGCATAGCACACATTTAGTAGAAAAGCACTCTTTTTCTCAAAATTTTCTTCAATCGGCCTCTAAACTTATGAACTGAATTGAAAATTAATATATGCGAAGAATTGAGCCCCAATTTTGACATTCCTATACAATCTTTGTATGATTGAGGTCTTCTAAAAGACGTATCATTTGTAATAAGCAACACCTTTGTGCTCTTCTATCCGTATTGGTTCTTTTCATTTTTAAGGGCTTGTGTGTAAATAAATAAAATAAGTGATCTATTTTCCAATAATTCCTCACGCGCATACGAGCGTATAATGTTGTACCCGCATGAATTCACTTGAATTTTTATTTCAAGAGGCATGTGAAAATTATATTGTTAACATAATTGTGAATTTGCTGTATTTACTTCAAGATTAATACTTGACTGGCCTCGACAAGCTTGCATTGACCCTAAAAATAAAAAATAAAACAATCAGTCCTATGTCTCCCATGTCAAGTCTTTCCAATTAGGTAAGTTATTGTGTATTGACTATTGTCGATCTTGTACAGAATAATGAATAAACTAGAATAAGTACACAAAAGATTAATTAGTTATACATTTTAGTATACATGAAGAGCGTTCAACGCTATGTAATCTGATCTTGACCAATTCATTGTTGAAAGTCAGACAGACAAAATATACTCCACCATTGACAGGGATCTGAAAAATCATTTACAGCACGACTTCATAAGTTGTTTTTGTCAGAAAAGTCGATTCAACATTGGAAAACGTGATTTATGCGGTATTGTATCCTGCGGGATTCTTCGCAAGTGTAACCGCAGCTCTGGAACGTAAAGGGCAGCTAAAGTAACATAGATGAGTCTTAGGGTTGTGTCTCATGGAATGCCATGGCATTGTTGCCCAAGGCTAGAGTGAATAGGCTCTTAATAAACCAGTGCGCCTCACCATCAACGATTGCATCACTGCTTACCATCAATGGGATCGCAGTCAAGCACTAGTTTATAGCAATTAAAAAAAGAAAATGCATGTTGCTCAGTGGTGTGTACCTCACCTGGCCACTGTAATGCACGTAGTCCACCATGCATTTTTTTGACGCTATGACCTAGCTACGCAACCGTAGCGTCCTATTGAGTCACGGCCCTTACTAAAAGTGTGCTCCCTCTTTGCCTCAACCAGTGTGGGTTATTTAATGGTTTCCACCTAACAGGGCAATATTATGTCAATAAATTGACCTTGAAAAAGATCTCGAATGTCACGTTTTCTTCCTGACAATCTTTTTCTGTACCTAATATCCATCACAACTTACGAATAAATCCATAAAATTATAAATAAGTTAATCTCTAATAAAAATAAGTATTTTTGTTGTAAAAGTGAGACTTATTTACCTTCCTATTTAATAATGTTTAGTAAATCAACTATTAAGTGTTTTATTAATGCAATATTAGACAATTTAGTCAATAAGGCGTGGATTTTGTACTGTATGTAGGTAAAGTTCATTTTTTAATTCTAGACTACGATTTTGACAACTCAAAATGTCACACTCTATAATGTTCCCAATTTTCTGGAGGACAGGACATTTTAAGTTGTCAAATTATAGTCTAGGATTAAAAAACGAACTATAGTTTGGTATTTTTTGTATTGATTGAGATATTGTGATTAGTGTTACTATTAATTATATATTTAGGTATAGCAACCTTTTTACATTATTTTTATTCTTACTTATTGTCTGTGAAGTCCATTGTAATTTGATTCGTGTGTATTTAATTTTACATTAATTGTTTGTTTTTATTTTAAATGTGTCAAGCTCGAAACGTCTCGAAGGCATAAAAAGTAAATAGTACCAAAGATGAGTGAGTCTATTATAGTATAAAAAATTAAAAATATTTCAAAATATTTCTAAATTGATTCGAATCTCTAAAATTTGAATGACCATATTATTTCCTCTCTATCTTCATGTATTTTTTCAGTAAAACTCAATTACTTGGGTAGTTGAATGCCTTAAACTATCTGATGTTTATAGTTTTAAAATTAAAGAAACATAATGCTTGCCATTAAAATAATAAACTATTTTAAATAATTATTTTGTTGTATGTGTTGATTTTTCTTTGACGCATTTATGTAATTGTGAGAGTGATAAATTACTCTGAACACAATTTTGTGGATTTACTGTTAATACATTAATTAATGTTTGTTACCAGTGAAGTAGGAAAATATTGAACAATCTGTATGCTACTTAGAAATACATTTTTACAATCGAGTTGCCTGTTTTATTGTCTATAATCTGGTTTTTTTTTGTTATGTTATGTTTCGCCTTTTTTATAACAATATAGGTATTGTTAATTCACACCAGTAGACAGCCGATATAGCTGAAAGATTTTTGAGAGTCAAGTACCGTAGAGCTGGTGAAATTCGCAGGAATTGGATGGATGCGAGACGCACAGGACCGATCGTTGTGGTGGCAGGGGCTTGGGGAAGCATCATCATCTTTATTTCAGCCGAAAGACGTCCACTACTGGACATAGGGCTTGCTGGAAAGCAAGCCTGACCAGGTCATCGGTCCACCTTGTAGGAGACTTTCCAACGCTGAGTGTTCCGCAAAGCAGAAGCGGGAAGCATTTGTCAAAAAATATTGACAAAAAAAATACCATTAACGCCAAGCGCGTTGACTAGAAGACCAGAAGGATAGTCAATAGAGATAATAATAAGGCAAAAGAGATAACCAAGCTTGGAGTATCTCTGCGCAATTGAATCAGAATGAAGAAGTGCTTTGAAAACAAGGATCGGACAACCCAGCGTACGGCAAATAAGGGTGGATCCCTTACATTTTTGAGACATCTACGGTCCGGTCTAAGCGTTTTGCCTCATCGTTTAAACCGCGTACATCGAGGGACTGGAACAGTTTGCCAACTGCGGTCTTTCCTACCGATTATAATTTAAGTGTCTTCAAGGCTAGAGTGAATAGGCTCTTAATAAACTAGTGCGCCTCACCATCAACGATTGCATCACTGCTTACCATCAGGTGAGATCGCGGTTAAGCACTACTTTATAGCAATAAAAAAAGGATACAGATACTGGCACAAATCTTGAGCTCTCAGTTAAAGAGCGAAGATCGCATTGTATACCATACACATCTACGAACCAATCAAGGATTGCAAACAATGCACGCCCTGCCCAAGCTTCTCACTTCATATCACCAAAGAGACTCGATATTTCACTTCTGCACAAGTGAAAATCAGCCTCGAAGCTGAAAATCAGCGCTCAAGATCCGTGCCGGTATCTGTAAGTGACATAGCCTGAAGAGTTCCCAAACTTCACTGGCAACAGTAGGCCGTCGAAATTGCTGGACTGGACTTTGTCACTCTGAACTCCTTAACGTTGAACAGCACGAATGTGTTTTTTGGGTTTCCCAGTTGAAGTGACTAAAAAACGCATCTTCCCCACGTGGGATTGTTCGAAAGAGACCGCAACTCTAGAACGTAAAGGGTAAATGAAAGAACACAGATGAGTTTAAGTCGGTAAGTCTCCTTCTTGCTCCAGTCAGACCGGGAATAAGTTATTTTATAAAGTTTTAATGACGTTTAAATTACCTTATGGTATAAAGTTACTTCCTATGAGATGAAATGTGATTTTTTTCTGGAAAACGAATCCATCATCTGCCTTATTAATATGTTCCCACTGCTGACACACAGGCCTTCTCTCAAGGAGAGGGAATGGGCCATAATCCACCACGCGAATTGGTGGATTTCACATGTCTTCGAATTTTTTATTCTAGATCTAATTCACATTCTATTTGATTCATGCCGGTTTCCTAACGATGTTTCCCTGCACTGTTTTGAAAGCAGTGTTGATGAAACAAATTACACAAAGTTATGCGCCTGGCTGGGTTTGAACCAGCGACCTACAACTCGTAAATCGAGGCCTTTACCAATCGGCCACCACTGCTGGTAAAAAAAGACAGCTTCCATTATGGTATATAAAACATTTATTCAAAATAAATAATATACATTTCATTAAAATTAATCTATGTAACTATCTTATAAATCTTAGCACCATAACGTTACAACATATTAAATGCATTGTCTGACTATTTACTAAAAATAATGAGTATCATAAGTCTTATTAGACTGAAAAACATACTCTAGAACTCTTAAAAATGTCGAGAAATATATTTAAAAAAATATTATCTATCAATCAGTCATGTACGCAAACCGACAATTCAAAGGCGTATTTTGTAATATTCTGAAACATCAAAACAACTTTTTCATTTTATGAACAAGAAAATGAGAAAATTATCGTCTCATATATGCAATTATTATACCCTTTTGTTTAGTAGCAATGTAGAAATCCGGTTTTAATTTATTCATTTTACGCGTCTGACGAGTCGGCTGCCTAAATGCAATATCTGTTTCCCATCACCCAAACCCTTAGCTGCCAAAAAGCAACCTAAAATGTGCTTTAGAGCTGTACAATAAAGTTCGAAATCTACTGCTTGACGACGGTCTGTTGGTGGAACATAGGTTTAGATGCAGAGAGAAGTTTCTCGGAGACGACGTGAGCTATTCTTGCGCTGCGTTGCCATACGAGCTCCCTAGTACGTTCATTGTTGCTGTCCACTCGGACCTGATAATGAAAAAAAAACATTAGAATAATCATCAGCAGTTTGTCAAATATCTTGTTTAATCTTGATTTATTATTCTCTTAATTAATTACAAAGCAGAGTTATTCGGATTGTCAGAATATTGAAATCTTCAACAACATTATTAACAATTTGATCTCACTCTGGATTATTTAAATTGGCCAGGGATTGAAAACGGTTTTAAAATACCGGTGTAGAACAGGTATTTAGGGGTTCCGGTACCTATACCGGAACAGGAACCAGAACCTAAATTGGAACCTTTAAGAACCTTTATATTAAAGGTTCCTAAGCAAAGCAAAAGCGAGTCCAGTCCATACTTGTTTGAGGCGCGGGTGGACGGCGCGATGCGAGGTGCAGCGGAATGTGCGGAGAGGGGAGTTTGTAAAACATCACATTTGGATTGGTGAATCGTCTGTTGCATGTCAACGAACGAAGACGAGCTAAAAGAAAAGACATGGTATCCAATACTACGAACGAAGACGAGCTAAAAGAAAAGACATGGCATGCTAAGCACTCTCCGAACTCCGTAAAGAACCTTTAAAATAGGTGGCAAGGAACCGGTATAATGTTATCAGATTTAAAGGTTCTAGGAACCGGTACATCAGAACCCAAACCGGAACCGATACCGGAACTGGAACCGTACCGAAAAGAGGAACCTTTTTATGAACCTAAATGAAGAACCAGAACCGAAATTGGTACCGGTATTCAATCCCTGAAATTGGCTAAGTGAAATGTCGTTTTAATTTAGTGGCATCGTTCTGCGTTAGTTTTGAATTTATCTAAATCGAGCAGAAAATAAAATTAGTTTCGCTAATGATTTTGAAATAAAAATTTCGTTTTTCTCTACTTTCTCTTGTAATTTTGTTTTTGTTTGCTAAGTCTTTAAATTCACCTGTTTCGGTTGAAGTACTTTGATGGTATGTAAAGTGGCGACGCCTTGGTTATTGACTCTCAAGGTAAGTTTACCCAGCATCTCAGCAGTGGTCGCTGTAGCCGATCTGATATCTTTCTTAGCTCCACGTCCAATCTGAACAAAAAAAATATACGTATTTTGTACACAGATTTGAAAGATGGCACAATATCTTCCTTATTAATGTAAGATAGCAACAATAAACACCAGCAGTTTCTTAGACAATACTTAAATTTTAAATCTTGCTACAAATATAACTACAACACAGCAAACAATACCATAAAGATTTCATACCTCTTTCTCAACTCTCAGTATCAGGGGTCCAACAGCAAAGTTGCTCTTGACAGTTGTGTGGTCAGCCATGATGCTAACTGAAACGTCACCGGTTCTCCTCAATGATGACAAACCGTACAATGTTCCCTTAGCCCTGGGTTTACTCTTCTCTGAAGTCTTAGTCTTGTTTTTGGTCGGAGGCTTCTTTGTCGTGGCCTTTGCCGGAGCCTTTGTTGGCTTAGGTTTTGGTTTAGTAGCCTTAGTAGGTGGTTTTGCAGTTGGCTTCCTAAGCGGTTGCCTTGATGTTGGCTTCGGTGTTGGTTTGGCTTTCGCAGAGCCAACCTTATCTTTAATAGCTCTAGGTTCATTCGCAAGAGGAGTTTGTTCAGCTACAACTTCATTAAGATTCACTTCATTGGCTTGAGTAATCTCTTCTTTAACAACTGGGATTTCCGAAACTGTTTTCTCTTTGGTAATATTTGCTTCAGTACCACGAGCGGAAGTTTTCTTCTTGTTTGAGGTTTTCCTAAAAGAGAAATTAAGTTACGTATATACATATATCCGGATTATTTGGTTGGGTCAACCAGTTTGTATGTCATTTAAACAAAGCTAGTGTTATGGACTTCTGTATGCGTCATTAGTCACCAAATTTCATATTTTAGTACTTTCTCCTTTCTGCATATAAAATTATTACAATTATGTGAGAAATCTTACCTCTTCGGTTTGGTCTTGTTCCCCTTCTTTGGCTTGGTGGTCTTCTTGTTCGCGTCGATAGGTTGAAGCTTGACACTGACGGGATCATACGACGTCCTCAGAATATCGTTCATCTTCTCCAAGATGTTGTCAACGAATCTGTTGTACTTGACGATGTAGATAGCTGGCACTGTAGCCGGCTTCTTCGTCGTCTCTTCACTGAGAGCGCCTGTTAAATATGTATTGGCGGTAAAGAAAATTGCACAGGTTGCTACTTTGTATTAATTGTTTGTATTACTAATGTCCTTTGTTTTATCGGAACATATTTCTATCTTATGGGTTTTTTCTTCCTATGTATATTATTAACTATCCATCATTTTCAATAAATCTGAAGTATAAAATCCTATAAATAATAATATACTGAAACAATTTCACTTTTCATTTTATGTAAATTTATATACCAACCTAAATAATATTTCACTTTGTCATCATGAAATAAAATATTGAATTCAGTAGTTTTCTGTCCTGCTTTATTTGTGTCAAAGCATATTGGTAAAACCCAAAAGATTTCTAGCCAGCAAATTAATTTCAAAACCCGTTCTATGAAACATTGCATTATCTTTCATCGAACAAGTCTGAGAAGTTGCTACTGCAAAAAAACGCTGTTCCATTTCCTGCAATCAAATGCCATGTAGGTATCTACTGCAGAATGCTAGCTCAGTACATAAAGAACACATATTAATTTCTTAGCAAAAGTAAAACCTTTTTGTGCAGTATCTCATTTGTTATACTCCAATTATTTTGAAATTACCGTCGGCTGCAACACGTATTGCTAAAGGCAAATAAATCAATGACAGTTAATGTGTGCAGTAGGTACACTTTATCGATGCAGTTAACTAATATTGAATGTTTTCGTTCGATAATTACTTAAATTACTTCAGAATAATGTGATAGTTGCATGTCATGAATTGTAGCGATAGGTACATTGACTTGTTGAGGCAAATGCTAATTAAAGGAACTGAACTGAACTACCTACGTGTCAAAATAACGGAAGGCAAAACTAAAATTTACTGTGACGTTACCACTAAATCACGGATTGAGTTGAAAATAGACAGTTTTAAATTCCCGTAATTGATCGTTGTCTAATTTTGATTGCTCACATGCAAAATTGAGGAGCCTATTATTTTTTTCATTTTTACGAGAAACATGACCGAAGTATTATCAAAACTGACTATATAAGCAACAAAATTACAAATACGTAATGTGTATTTAAAATTTAGTGCGTAGAACTTATTGACAGGTCTACATATATTATATAAAGTACAACACCACCTTACTTTTAAAATTGTTCGAGTGTACTGTGATTTCTAATCAGGTTCTAGAAATGTGCGTAGCAATTAGAAAGAAGATAGGTAGATGAGTTGTCTACACCTAGTGTTTTATTGGCTATTCGCTCGCAATCTACCGCCACCTACGATTGTGGCTTTTCTGAAGGAAATTTAATCATCTGCTATGTGAAATCATTTTTCAACAGCATGCATTTTGACTTTGCGGATGAAAGTCGATAGGTACTCGAATTGTTGTGAGCTTGCACATTTTTGAGGCATGTTATACTTCAAAAATATTCGAATATCTTTCTGAAAGCCTACATTGAGTTACAAACATAATGATAACTTTAGTAAGTTTCTCTTTCGACGGTCACGTTCATGTTGCTATATTTAAATAGGCCTAAACTATTTGTCTACATATCAGCATGCAAGTGTTCCTTTACTTTGTACGCTTGAAATTATTCAAGTAAATCCTACACCTGATTCTAGCCACGTTATGTTGGCACGCGATCTAACTGTATCGGTCTCTCGGAGCCCCACTTGAATTCTAATCGCCGTTCACAATTAATACGCCCAGTCAACGGTGGATTTTCTATTTTCCACACGTAAAAGAAACTGCGTGCCGTGCCACGCACATTCGAAGAAATCTAATTACGGCACACATTAATATGGCGCGAGTCCGCCTTAGACTTACTGAATTCTATCTACTATTCAAGCTAACACTCAAAGCGACTAGGGTTCTGTCTATATTCACCACCATTTCCCATGGTGTATGTAATCTTGTAATAATCATATAATTATTCTTCTGATGCGATATGAGTACTTGCGTAACTTGTAGTTATGTCAACCGCTATGGTAATTCTTAGATATGTTTTACTTTGCCTAGGGTATTTACGTTTAGTTTCTAGTTAGTTCCGAGTCGTCGCAGGTGACTATGTACAGCCGACAAACGAGTTCCAATTAGGTCGCATATGACTCCTCGCGACACTCCCAGCATTTCACGACGACAAACATTTAAAAATTTCTCTTTTCGCATCTCATTATGTTGTTTTCACTGTACCGGACGTTGGGGACGCTAATTTTGCGGTAGATTTCGTCATTAATTGAGAGTCAACATTTAGATCGATTTACTTTCTATTAGTCGTTTTTAAATGTTACTTGGTTATTCGTCAAGGTCGTTCTTGGGCGCGGCCGGAGTAAGGTCAAAGAAAGTGTCAAGGTTGTAGAAGAAATCGGTCGGGTTCATCGCTCGAGCTCCGGTTGGGAAAGTAAGCGGCGGTGGACGCCGGCCTCCTAACACACATCTACCGAACTAGTTCCTTGTCGAGCGACCGACACTGCGCCCGCGCACCCGCGGCATACACTCGCAAGTTTTTAGATATCTGACGAATATGCTACCCCAGTATAATAGAATCTTGTTCAAGGTTTAGATATCTAGATGTATACAGTTATCCCATTATTCGGCAGATAAGGATTTCAGGGAAGGGACATTATATTAAAGGAAAGGATATTTGTGCGTTATATTACATACATAGATCGGTCAAAAGGCTAGTTATTAATATCTATATTTTAATTTCTACATACAATACTGCTACGTAAATTGACTATGGAAAATAATATGGGAGATAGAGCAATTAAATATATGCATAATATTAGAACTACTCTACAGCATAATGTTACAGTTATGGATCGGGTAAGAGGAGTATAAATAGATGAAGCTGACTAGTATACATTTTTATTATAACAACCAAAATTAAATTAATATTACTAGATAATGTCACTCGATTAGTTGACACCGAGATAGAATAGGCAACTAGTTTTCTGACCGATGTACGACAAAATTTAATATTGTACAACATTTATTGTATTGTGTACAGTTATGAACTTATGACGCACAAATCGTCGTGGAGGTTTGATAAAGAATTTAACACATAAATTAGAACAACAGATTTATTTCAAATAATTTGCCACGAGACCAGTGTGACATGATCTAGACATTAATTTAACTTTAACTTTCTCGGTACCATACTTACACTTTCACACATCAAACACACTCACTTAATAAATAAAATAAATAGCATAAATAAATAGTCAATAAATAGCTAAGCTAAAGGAGGGACCGCGGGGGTCTCGTCAGGTGGATGAGAGGGCGTGGCTCGCCCGGGATCTCGCCGCCTACTCACTATCTGAACTTTTTGTGCTCAGCGGCGACTGCCGCGGCGGATGTCGCTTTGGTTTTCTTTACTTTACCCAGGTGGTTGGCTTTTTTCCCGGCCTTTTTCGCATACGCCGCGACGCTCGCCTTCAGCTTTTTGGACTCACGTGAGTTCTTGGCAGAGATGTTCCTGCCGAGCGCGTCGGTGATGTCGTCGTCGTCGTCGTCATCGTCGTCGTCCTCGGCCTCGTCGTCGTCGTCCTCGTCGTCGTCGTCGTCGTCATCTCCGACGGGATCGATGCCGATGTCATCATCATCATCGTCGTCCTCCTCGGCTTCAGCCTCAGCTGCTACTTCTGAGCTAACTTCGGGTGTATCCACTTCAACACTGGCCGGCTCCTTTTGTGCTACGATTGCTCCTTCCTCGCCTTCTACGGCTTCGTTAGCTTCAGCGTCAGCCTCTTCACTGGCGGCCGCGGCCTCCTCAGTGGCGACGGCTACGGGTGCTGCGGGAGCGGCTGCGACGGTGTCGGCGGGTGCAACGACTGGCTGGACTGCTGCAGGCTCGTCATCATCGTCTTCTTCTTCTGTGGGTTTATATTTTACTCGTTAAATATGGTCCTATAAACAAGTAGGTATTGTAAGGCTTACACTTGATGAGTTCTTACCTCCTCCTAAGATGTCATCGAAGAATCTCTCGAGGTAGTCATCGTCGTCATCATCATCTGCTTCCTCATCATCGTCATCGTCATCATCATCGTCGTCATCGTCATCGTCACCTGCGACAAAACATAGCAAATTAGAACAATGTAACCATGTGTAAAGAAGTGTTAACTAGAGCATTAACATTGTATTTCAAAACTGTACACCTTGTCTACTTGGTGTAGATATTAGCACTGATCGCACATTCTCTCCGCTCCAATGCATACGTACATACTCGTATTATATTAGCACTATTACTGATACCTAACACATGAACTGTTAAACAAACAGTTAACGAGACACGCGCTGGCGTTTCACGGTGCGTGACGTCCTGAGCGAGGCTTTCGTAGCGAGAAAGCAGGGGAGCGTCAATTTCTCTGATTGAGTCTTTCTGTTTGAATTAATTAACGATTGAAAGCGTCTGTCACGCTGCTCGACTCACATTCCACGTTGGCCCGGCCGCGTCCTGATTCTAAGGAATTTTTATCGATGAATCGTAACACTTTTCAATATGTTTGGATGATGGTATAGTGGTTTAATAAATTTAATTTAATATTAATCGATTCATTTATTATTAATTTAAACCAAGATTAGCGTATGGTGGTTTTTTTTTAAATAAGAAACATTAAAAATGTTTACGACTGTATTGATATCGCACGAATCCATCAACTCAGTCAATTTAGATCCAATGTCGTTAGCGGACTATCTCTGCATTGACGAAGTAATTGCATTAAGTCGTAAATTATGGATGTAAATTGCTCCAAAGTGTTCAGCTATGCTTGAATCATTTAACGAGCTATTACCATTCTATTTGCGGTTCAATTATGCCGGTGTTTTGTAAAACGCAAAACATTTTCTATCAACGATAAAACGTGTAAGCTCGAGTGCTAATGCATCGTTATCGCTGTCAGCGTATATCTCACGAGATGTATTTATCGTATTTACCGTTATGGCTCCTGCTCATTTGAACGGTAAAACGTCAACTGGTTGATATGCTAGCAATAACAAAGTTATTTTTGATATTATAAGTTTACTAACATTTATACTAATTGATTACATGAAAAATTCTTCTTGTCTCCAATTTATTCTTCTCTTTTTTCCTCAAATTATTTTCAGCGATATTTTTGTTGAAATTCTATTAAAAGCGATGTGCTTAATCTGATAAAGAAGTCTATTTAACTTCCAAACTGAATAAGTCAACGATAGCATACAGCTTACCTGCTAGCGCATCATCAAGGTCGACGTCTTCATCATCGTCATCATCATCGTCGTCGTCGTCGTCATCGTCAGCAGCCGCCGCGGGCGCAGCAGGGGCTGCAGCCGCTTGTCTGCCGACCTCCACCTGCTTGTCTTCCTCCGGCCGCGCGATAGGGCTACCGCACACCGACAACACTAGGCAGCACAAAGCCGCTAATAAGAACAACGACCTCATCTCGTATCTGAAACAAACACAACCTTTAAAATACTTCACCGGGAGTATCGCGACCGCGACAGTGCCGACCCGACCACCAGCCCACTGTGCTATCACGATATCACAACACTATCACGAACACAATCACATGCACTATGTCCTTGACACTTCACCTTTTGTTGAACTGTCACTGTTGAGTCCGTGTGGGCTCTTGCGGAAGAGGTTCCGCCCGCGTCCTTCTTTGCCGGTGTTTGGGACGCTATGGCCGAGCGTGGCGAGCGGAAACGATATAGCGGCGGCGTCTTCACCGCGCACTCTTTTATAGAATTACGTCACACACGCAGGGAAGGAAAGTAGTGATGGTAGCCGGCGGGGACACAGATCAACCAACACGCAGACGCACTCCTATTTATACCTGTCGTCTGCCCAGCCTTGATTACGTATCTTAATATTTATTATTAATTTTCCTTTTGTGTGACACTTTGACTTAAACTTATTTTTTCAGATCATTTTTCATAAATCAATTCTGATGTATGAAATTCTGTTAATAATGCAACAATATGTCTATAACGGTCACAAAGCCTAATTTGATGCTGAACACATAATTTTTCAGGGATTATAGTTTATGATACTAAATTTATAATAGTTTACAGTTTATAAAGCAACAACTAACTGATATAAACTAATTAGCATAGTATTTTTCTTATAAAAATCATTAAATCAAGAATTTCAAAAGTTTTCAGTTTTGCATTATTACCTATCCGCAACCATTTCAGTAAAACATGATTTGCATTATGCAAACAAAACCATTAGTCTCTAAGCTTTCACTTATTCATAAAGGAATTCCAAGGAAAAACTTTGTTTACGATCAAGAGATCGGGTTCTAACATATAGCTGATTTAACATCAAGATTTGAATCGGGGTTTTCCAAATGTCATAATCTGTGGCATTCCAAGAGGGGTTGGTTAGGTCCGATTCATTAATTTATTCGGCTTATTTACGGACCCGTCGTGTCTCACTGGAGAAATGTGCGAGCAGCGTGTATTGTGTCAGAATCTTTAAGTATTTTGAACATTAGTATGAGGGGACCGGCTCCACACTTTCACTTAAGGTTATGTGTGTAAACGCGCTTTAAGTGCTGTTGATAACGTGACGTAAAAACGAAAACGTAGGCGTTCTGTATGGACATATCATAAATTTTGCAATAGGTAAATAATGGGCTCTATTTACCTACCACCTAAATGGCATTATTGAAACTTTTGAACTGGTTTCATAAAAAGAGAAAATATTTTTTCTTGAGACCGTTTCGTAATCGTTTTTTACTTAATAAGAAATTATGAAGTTGTAAAAGCTTTTTACTACTGTTAACCAAACGTGTTTAATACATTTTGTTTTCTCTTGTTTACTAAAAGCGTTTGGGATATCTAACTCCAGAGTTAAATTTTATATTTTTCTAATCATCTTGTTAAAACAAAATGATTTTCGAGAATGGTTTTCATACTTCCTTGTTGAAAATTCCAACGCTATTAATGTTTTTGAAAGCTAATATGCAAAACATAAAATCTCTAGAAATGTTTAAAATGTCAACGAACTGTCTACCACAGTAGGTTTTTTACTCATATTTTATTTATTTTTAATGTTTCTTCTTCATTAAGTAGTTGTTTTGGAGTTTTTTAAGATGTAAAAACATTTTATAGCTTCCTTTTTAGTTACTTTATTAAGTTTTATTATAAACAAATTATTTACAGAAAATAATAGAATAGAGCAAAGTTAAATTATTTTGACCTCTGTTACAACTTATTATACTTTTTGCGTGACCAGAGGTCTGGAGTTATCTTCGGCCAACGGATCAGCATTGCCATCCAACGTGGCAATTCTGTCAGCGTTCTAGGCACATTTCCTATTGACATTTATGTGGATGAATTTTTTGATGATTTTTTTTCGTTTTTTTTCTACCTTTTTGTACATATAATTATTTTAAGTCTGTATACATACCTTGTCTCTATATAATAATATTATACTATATTAATTATGTTATGTAATATAATTTAATTATCATATGTTTTCTGAATACACTAATTTCCATAAAGTCAACTGATTATCAAACTACAGTAACAAGCCTTCCGCAGACATTTTTTATTTCCGTAGAAATTTTATAAAATTAGGAATGTACAGGAAAGTACTATTTTTTATACGTTGGTATAAGAAATTGTTTTTGAAATGGTAAAAATCTGCTAAGTCACTTATCTAAGATAAACATTGTCGTGTCAGCTGGAAATGAGAAGTCACGACGCACAATATGAGTTTATCTACATTGCTAGAAAGTTCGGGAAGTGCTGAGAATAGAGTAGTGTAGAGACCTTTTAAAACATCTAAAACATTTGTTAGATATAAAAGTGTTTGTATTTCATTGTTGCTAAAAGTTGATAATTTTCGTTTCACAAGTACTTCGTATAAAAGCGAAATACCACTCACTGATTAATCACGATAACTTAGAAACTATAACACCTACAATTAAAATTTGGCAGGTAGGTTTCGTATAGGGTGTAGACATCCGCAAAAAAATTTCGAAACTCCGCCCTTAAGGGTTAAAACGGGGTTGGAAGTTTGTATGGAGAAACCGTCTTTCACGCGGGCGAAGCCGCTGGTAGAAGCTAGTCTAATATATAAAAATCTCGTGTTCGTGTCTCATGTCACGTCGTGTTGAGTCGTTTGTTTTTGAACTCTTCTGAAACAGCTTGATCGATTTTTATGATATTTATGTATATTTGGGAGGTTCTAACATAGGTTGTAAGTTATTTTTACTCTCCTACTCTCACCCCCGATTGTTTTCTTTGATAATTTATATGCCCGAACAACGTTTACCGCGTCTATTAAATTATAACGTAATGCTCCTGCTAATATAAAAAAAAAACTGTCTTCAGTTCCTCAAGTAGTAAGTGACTGATTGATCACTCAAGAATAAATCTTGAGTAATCAAGTCTTGTAAAATATCATACAAAATCTCAAATACAACTTGTTAACCGATTACAAATGTTTCATAATCCTAATCAAGGCCACCAAAAATAAAGCATTCATTTCTTTAATTAAAATTTGTAATTGATATAACATTTATTAGTTGTACGGCCAACTACCACTCATTAACAAAAACTGTCAGCGCACTGCCCATAGAGGTCGATATCGCGACACCGTCCGATGGTAGAAAGGTCTAAACTCGTTTTTGGTATAGTAGGCGTCCACAAATATTTGTATGCGCCTTGTGAATGGACCCCGAGGACTTTCTCTTGGACCAAGTCTCTAACACTGGTGCGAGTCGTGTATGCATGGTGCTTCTGTTGCGAAGCAAGTGTAGAGATAAGTTTTTCTATAAATTTTCGAGGGCTATGAACGCTTGAAGCCTGCGAATTTAATGAAGTCTTATCGATTAAATTGTGGCTGTGTAAAAATGAATTTTGTACTTATCATTTTGAATAAGATATTTTAAACTGAATATTATATATATAATATAGTATATTCCACAACTATCACACAACGCCGTCTAGTCCCAAGCTAAACAGAGCTTGTGTTATGAGTACTAGACAACTGATAAAAATACTTATATATTTCTAAATACATACTTATTATAGATAAATATACATCATAGGTTCATACGGCTTTTCTACCAGAAGACAGGTTATTAACAAATTTTCATTATCAGCATGAAGTGTAAAATAAAAAGCAATTTTAAAATTCTTAATTTACGCTGCCATGTCATAATTTTTTGAAACCTTTCTCAACTTTCCCAGTTACTGTGTTGCTCTGTGACTCAGCTGCACATACAACCGCCGGCCATTCGAGCGCTCCCAAATCGCGACACTTGCTGTAAGGTCAATGTATTCGCATACAATGTGACACAGTTACGGCGAATATTTGTGTTAGTCGTCCCTCACTTCCTATAGGACGGGCTATTAATTTTTATGTGTCGATTGAATGTCACGATTAGTTTGTATAAGTATTGATGGAGCATGTAATGGGCTGCATTTAAGCTTGACGGTGCATTGAGGAAAGTCTAAAATGAAGAGTTGGTACTTTTATCAAAATTGTTCTATTTTTTTTTGTTTTATTTTTTTTATATCTTCCATTCCTCAGACATCGAAGGAACAAATTACTGCGGTCTTCCCATCCGATTGTAATTTGGGTGTCTTCAAGGCTAGAGTGAATAGGCCTTTAATAAACAAATCACCTCATCATCCATGATTGCATCACTACTTAACATCAGGTAGGATCTCAGATTTTTGCTATAAACTAATGCTTGAGCATTAACTAATGCTTGAGCATTAGTTTACAGCAAAAAAAAAAACAATCTTCCTGCCCAAGTCCTACAATACTTAGGATCAACGCAACATGTGTCGTCCTTTCATATAACACACCATCCAACTGTCCTTACCTTTGATCTTCCTGTCTCAAATAAATAATGATAGAAATATTATTGAATTTTCCTGAAAGTGTGATAAAACAACACTGAAAGTTCCTGCTAGCATAACAGTTCCTACCATCCTACAAAACGCTGTAATTAACATACACCTGTCTGATAACATCCAACAAATACGTAACCAGCTCCTCAGTTCAAAGATCTCGATAACTTGATTAAGGTCGCGTCTAAGCATAATATAATGACCTGTCAATCATGGCGTTACGTTGTATGAAATAACTTTAGTTACCAAGTTCACGGTTGCTAGTCACACGTCTATTTTCACGGCGCATGACTTTAAAATAATACACTACATAACTTTTTATATTTAACATGTAATTGCTTCGTATGTTATGGAGATTATTTTTTAGATTACATTCATTTTGTACGTGATGAAATCTTTTAGATTACAAGTTAAGGCATGCAATTTGCAGTGGTATGTCGTGTTTCTTTCTTTCTCTTTGTGTGAAGAGGCGTTTACCCAGTAATAGGATTTTTATTAAGCCTATGCGATGTTATTTCTGTTTTCTAATGTGTCTAACCAAAAGAAATAGTGTGCCTCACCACTAACAATTGCATCATTGCTTACCGTCAGTTGGGCTCACAATCAATCAAATAAAAAAATAATGTTTTGCCATAAAAACGTATAAAAAAATGACCTAAGCTCAGACTACCAAAGATTTGTATATATATATTATTTTTTTTTTGTAAAAAAATTCGATCATACCAATTGGAGTTCAATATTTACAACATTTAATTTAATTATATTAAAATTCGCATCCATCGGATACCCGCAACCCTTGCCAAGTCATCGGTCCACCTTGTAGAAGGCCTACCAACACTGCGTCGACGCTTGGCCATTCATTAAGGGGATAATTGGGGGAGGCCTTTGTCCAGCAGTGGACATCTTTCGGCTGAAATGATGATGATTATATTAAAATTTCTCTTTCTCTCTTTTGATTTCAAAATTGTCAAACACTAA
This sequence comes from Mythimna loreyi, assembly GCA_029852875.1. Taxonomy (NCBI): domain Eukaryota; kingdom Metazoa; phylum Arthropoda; class Insecta; order Lepidoptera; family Noctuidae; genus Mythimna; species Mythimna loreyi. The sequence goes on along the minus strand of CM056785.1, from coordinate 14,420,829 downwards.
TCATATCAAAACGATTTTGAAAGACGATAGAATCAGAGTGGATATCGTCACTCGATTTCTCTTCACAATTTATAACGTGTAATCGGTTTTATTTTCTCCGATATTACGCTTTAATAGCTAATGCTTAGTTCGACGTTATATAATTCGATAATATTTAATGCTTTCTTTCTTTAGATGTTTAATAAGTTGGCTAGTTATCTCCGGGAGTTAATTGTAAATGTCAGTTAAAAGAAACGTGTTTTAATGGGTCGTAAAATGTAAGTAGTATAGTGGTATCAAGTTTTACAGTAGTTGTTACAACATGTTGACGATTGTAGCTTTGATAATCGTGGCTATAACTCTTTCTTTCCTGTATATAGAATCTTAGTAGACATTTCTTTCAACTCAAGTGTTTACCTGTCTTCACCTTTTTGTCTTTTATTTATTAACACTGCGGAACTATTTTTGATGCAGCATCTTTAGGTTTTACTTGCAGCACCCTTAATATATTTTTTATGATGATTTTAGGATAACAGCACGCTTACAAATAGAGACTAATTTCAATATTCACATATATATACGTCACAATAGGTACAAAGTTAAATTTTATGCTTGATGTCTTGATCATACTTACGTATGATCAAGACATCAAGCATAAAATTTATAAAAAAATAAAAAAAAATAAACAGAACAAACGGTTAAGATGTATAAACATAGTATCGAGCGCTCGGCCGAGCGCTTAAATCTCTAGAGCCTTTTTACTCGCCGCGTGTGATCAAAATATTGTTTAGTCTGTACTAATTACGCTGGCTTTACCAGGTGGAGAGATACCATGGCAGGTTTTTCTTTAAGATGGGAAATCATCTAATGATTTCTGTTAGGTGCGAAAGGACACAGATTTTTATTGGCTCCACACCAATATTCTGATTACCTTTTTCGTTCTAGAATCACAAGTGGCTTTTTAATAGTTTTCCCCAAGTCTTAGCAGACATTGGTCTTGCTTGTCCCATAGTTTACAGAATCACTTTGTGGCGTACGTGGAATCCAAAGTCATATGTTAAGCGTTGAGTCTCTCATAGGTTACAATAATTCAGTACAACTTTTCATATCCATATCTATAACAGGTTACCTAAAGGACACCTACCTTTAAATTCTACAAGTCTAGGATACTATTCCAGCCGTATATATCAACATACATATCTATATACTAACGGGATAATCATAGTATGTCAAGTTTTGACGTGGATAGAGGCGAGCCAGTCGCCCAGCGTCGGCAGTGACCTCTGCTGGCCTACTATCGCGACCGGTTGCCGACGAGTACTTTCTTTCGGGCGTTCTCACTTCCGCCTGCGCCCGCGCGCCTCCACGCAACCGGCACAGGACTTGGAGCCTATATACGTTCTACATCCAGTACTTTAAGTAAAAGAACGCTAAAAGTATTTTCTTTACAAAATGGTTTTCCTAGTACCTAATATACTGGGCACTTTTCTCATTGATATCGATTTGAATGATTTTTTTGATGCCCAATAAATCATTTGTAAATATTAGTTTATTTAGGTTATTTTTAGTATAATGAAATATATATTTTTATGTATTATTCATTAAATATATTAGGTACTTTAAGTTTTGTTGCAGGTTGTGTTTAGGTTCCAGAATTTTGTTAGATCACCAAAGAAGAGTTACGACTGATGTGTGAAATTTGAGCGGTCGAAAGTAGACTCTCATAATTAGAAAAAAAAACATACATATTGAATGTATGATGTAATATTGACCGGAGCCCATTTTTCAATAAATTATAATATTGTAGAACTAATTATGTGAAGATAAAATTGCTGAAAAAAGAGGTTCAAGTATTTTTATAATCTGATTTTTTTTATAAGACGTATACTATACTTTGTATATTAGTATATTCGTTTTATCTTAATATTATAAATTTAACTCTGTCTGCCAGTGTGTTGTACTTTCATAGTTAAACTACTGAACTGATTTTGATGAAATTTTGAAGTATTGATATATGCTACTTTTATTCATCTTCGACTGCAACTTCACATAAATCGATAATCGATATTCACGTGAGAGAAGCCGCTGGTAGGAGCTATTTTATAATATTTGCGAGACACAACTTACAAGGAAAAAACCAAATACAACTGTTTTACTAAAACAATACTTTATTAAAGACAATAATGTCTAGAGATTCCAAAGATTTTCTAACTAAACACTGTGCCAGTAACAAATACATAAGAGAATGTAGATACTATCAATAAAATTAATTTCTACTAAAAGTTAGAAATATTTTTAGTTTGACTTTCGAATTTAAAAAGTGAAACTGGAATTCATATTGCCGAATATTAATTTAGCATTCCATTGATGTTTCACGATTTCTCGTTATACGTAGTACTAGCTTACTTACATAATTTAATTTAAATACCTATACGCATTACTATGTAAATATGTGCAATACATACGCTTATTTCATTTGTTAGATGATGTCCGGACATGTTTGGTTTTCAATTAGTTTTTATTTTAGAATGATTTGGTATTTAGGTTATTTTTATTGTTATATTTGTTTGTGTAAAACTCTTAAACTTTATATAGAGAGACAATAATAAAAACTTATTTTTTATTTCAAATTAATTATTATAAATTTATGATGGTTGCCCCAATTTTGGGTTCAAAAACAAAAGTGACATACATTAAATGATAACAATTTCGAAACCTCGTTTTGTTTTTTTTTGTTCCTTTAAAAAAATACCTAACCCCACACTAGGATTTTCTCATTTATCGTGGCTGCATTCTTAAGCATGTAACACAAGACTCCTGGACCCGGAACAACTATCTAGAGAACTGTATATAAGTAGGCTATACAAATATTTGTTCCGTGCAGAAATCAAATCCAGGAACACCTCTACACGCAGAAAAGCAATCAACCGCTCAACCACAGCACCAACAAAGCCATTGTTCGGGTTTCGCAGGAGGCGCTCCACGGTGGACGCCATCATGCGCGTGCGAGCCCTCACGACGGGGGATGCGGTGTCCCGGGGCAGGTGTGTCTTGGCGGTGTCATTGGACATCGCCAACGCCTTTAATTCCCTGCCCTGGAGTTGCATTAGGACGGCACTCCGGTATCACCGGGTGCCCGACTACCTCTGTCGTACAATCGAGGCCTACCTGTCCGACAGGTACATAGTCTACCCCGGTCACCAAGGAGATTGGAAACGGCGAGAGATGTCGTGCGGTGTCCCACAGGGATCGGTACTAGGACCGCCCTTGTGGAACATCGGGTACGACTACGTGCTGCGCGCCGACCTCCCCGTAGGGGTCAGCGTGGTCTGCTACGCAGACGACACGCTGGTCCTAGCGCAGGGAAGGTCGTACCAGGCGGCGGTCGAACTAGCGACACGTGGGGTTGCGACAGTCGTTGAGAGGATCCAGCAGTTGGGACTCAAGGTGGCACTGCACAAGTCCGAGGCCATGTGCTTTCACGGCCCTCGGAACGCGCCACCAACGGGTTCCCAACTAACGGTAGAAGGAGTTCACATCGGCGTCGGGTCGACGATGAAGTACCTAGGACTTGTCCTCGACAGCCGATGGAATTTCGAGGAGCACTTCCGACGTCTGGCCCCCAAACTCAATCGGACGGGGGCTGCTCTCAAGCGGCTCCTGCCGAACCTTGGGGGTCCAGACGCCTTCTGCCGGAGGCTCTACGCCGGCATCGTCCGGTCCATGGCCCTTTATGGGGCACCAGTGTGGGCGCCGACGCTACGTAAACGCCCGGCGGCCCAGCTGAACGCCTGCCAGAGGGTCATGGCCATCCGGATGGTGCGGGGATACCGCACGGTGTCCCGAGAGGCGGCGAGCCTCCTTGCTGGCCTACCACCATGGGATCTGGAGGCAACAGTCCTTGCACACATGCACGACCAGCGCGTGGAGGTGCAACGCCGGGGCGAAGATCCGCTGCCCGAACATGTCGAGGCGTGGCGGAAGGAGCTCCGGCGAGATCTCATGGTGAAGTGGAAACAGCGACTGTCGCAACCCAGCGCTGGGCACACCGTAATCTCAGCGGTAGTGCCCCTCTTTGAGGCGTGGCTGGATAGACCTCACGGCGTCCTTACCTTCCGCATGACGCAGGTTCTCACCGGACATGGGAAGTTCGGGAGATTCCTGCACCGGATTCGTGCGGAGGAGACGTCCGGGTGTCGCCACTGTGAGGCGAGCCCGGAGGACACGGTGGAGCACACGGTGGAGGTGTGCCCTGCTTGGGAAGAGCATCGCCGTGTCCTCGTGGGGGTGATCGGCGGAGGCGACCTCTCGCGCCGGGCCCTGGTTCAGGCCATGGTCCGCAGCGAAGAGGAATGGCGGGCGGTCGCCTCCTTCTGCGAAGCAGTAATGCTCGTAAAGGAGGAGGCCGACCGCATAAGGCAAAGGCAACGGCGTACTCGCCGTAGCCGTCGCCGCCGCGATCCTGCCGATATCCGGCCACCGTAGACACTGGCTCGCGGACGGTGAGCAATGGGTAGCTCGCCGTCCGGTCGTCTGTAAGACCGAGTCCTAGTCGTCAACGGCGCGCACCGTTCCCGCGCGCCTCAAGGAGTTGTCAGCAAACTGCAGGGGCCCTTCAGGGTCGAAGCCTCCCGGAGTCTAGAGGGAAGTGGGAAACTGTTACCTCGACTCCAGGAATAGGGCAAGGAAGGTACGGGGTAGGTTTTTTAGTCAGTAAGAGTCTGACACTAGTCTCCCGCTCCACCCAAGAGCGGGTTTCGTCATTGGATGATTTTCACCTACCATAAAAAAAAAAAAAAAAAAAAACCAACAAAGCCATTAAGTTAACAAAAAAATAAACACATTTAATTTCTAATAATAATTTTATGATTTATATACTCACAATAATTCTAAACTGCGGAATCAATTTTAATGTTCTGCAATACAAAAGACATCAACGCGCGACTCGTTTATGTCTTTATTACCAAAGAAATAAAACAACAATCATCTAGCTACGCAGCTCATTGTAACTTTTTATTCTTCCTTGTAAAATAACATTAACTGGATTTAATCAAAATAAATTGTATCTCCATTCAACTTTTACTCAGGAATATCAGAAGTTCAATAGATGAACGCCATCTAGCAGGCTATGTTTGTACTAAAGTAACATGATAGCATTACAAGTTTTCAACTTGGTTCCCCTTCACTACTAAGTAAGTACTGAGTCGTAAGCTACTTAGTAAGGTCACGTATCTTATATGTACCAGCGCTCATGTATAGATGGCGCTGTTGTAGCTAAGGTTGAATGAAGAAGGTAACTAAAATTGACTAAGTACTATTTCATACATTTAGTGTTTAAATTCCAAACACAGTATTTTTGTTTTGATAGTAAATAATAATTATATACAAACAAGATTGAGTAAATAATTTTTAAACTGTAATATTTTTGTAAAACAAAATTTGATGGTTTTTTTTAATATTATTATTACATTTCTTGCATCATAACAAAATTATATTAATAATATGATGAAATAACAAGTCGTTTCGTTTAATACCAAACTAACCTTCAATTATGAACAAATAAATATCACGTTACATCTTCCGTACTATTAATGTCCAAAAAACGAAATAAATCCAATAAAATAAATTTGACTGACCTTTTTAAAAATATAATTAAAAGCTTTAATTAAGTGATGTATTTGTCTGCTAAATATTGTTTTCTTCAATCTTATTTCAAGATTAATAATTAACTAAAAAAGCCTTTTCAAGGTTCCAATTGTTATAGGATAGAATGGCAGTTTTTTTTTAAATTGTAATAAACTAGTGCTTGACTGTGATCCCACCTGATGGTAAGCAGTGATGCAGTTTATCATATGAAGGGAGTATATGTTTTCCTAGTACAGTAATTCTATCAAAGTACCACAGGCTGACATCTTATCTCCTTAATTTTTCTTAGTTTTTAGTAATACAGTCTCCAACCAAGATCTATATGCTAGCTGCATATAATCGTATATATAATCGTGTCCTGGTTCATATATGCAACTAGAGCAAGAGATACGGACCGGCTCATCACCTCATGAAGATACATCTTCATCGTATCTTCGTCGTTAGTCGTCGTACGTTCTAAATAATCTAAACTAATATAATATCTTTATTATATTAGTGTAGATTATTTTTATAAATATCAATAATAATATCAATAATAATACGTAATATCTTTATTATATTAGTGTAGATTATTTTTGTTTGTTTTTTTGTTTGTAGGAGATAATCTCTGGAAGTACTGGTCTGATTGGAAAAAATTTAGCAACAATAGAAAACTGCTTTACTCCTGATTGTCATAGGCTATATTTTATGTACGCGGGCGAAGCCGCTGACAAAAGTTAGTTCTTAATAATTGCGATTTTTTTAATAAAATTGACCACTGTCTCACCTGATGGTAATCGCATCGCACGCTTGCCTAGAAGTAACCTATCCACTCGTGACCTTAATACCCCATAGTTATAGCTAGCAGGAAACACTGGTAACACAAAGTTTTACCAACAAACAAATAACAAATGTTTTGTTAGTTGTTCAACAAGTTGTTAATTTGTGGGAGCTCCTACATGAAATTAAAAGCAAAACTCACACTTGCAACTGTCTGCGAATAGTCTAACTTATACATAAACTAGCGACCCGCCCCAGCTTCGCCCGGGGGCATAATATTGAATATATTATGCATGTATTATGCACATAAACCTTCCTCTTGAATCACTCTATGTATTAAAAAAAACTTCATCAAAATCTGTTGCGTAGTTTTAAAGATTTAAGCATACGAGAGGACGACTTTGTTTTATACTATGTAATGATGATAAATGATCTTTATTTCGCAAGTAGGTTTAAAAACACTTTTATACGTCATTTTATTTGTCGATGTTAGATGAGTCCAATATTTCCTAGCTGACTACCCTGAGAAGAAACATAGACAGGACATTCATATAAGTTTCTGTAAAATTGTTAATTTTTTGGTGTACAATAAAGTATTATTCTATTCTATTCTATAGATAGCAGTTCTGACAGATTAGTAGTTCTGTAACCGTACGCTGATAGACGCAGCGTTGGAAGACCACGTGGACACGATGGACCGATGACCTGGTAAAGATTGCGGGAATTCGATGGAAGTGTGACGCTCAGGACCTTTCATTGTGGCCACATTTGATGGAGGTTTATTTCCAACAGTGTCTTTGGTCTGAAATGATGATGATAATAATGATGTTGTTGACAGTTTAAACTGTTTAAAAGATCATGGTAATATTTGCTTATCAAGGTTATTGGGTGTTAATGAGAAAATCAAAACGTGTGTTGTAATGTTTTTCATAGAATGACTCAATCCGTTATGTATTCACGTACACGTTACAAAAAAGACATTGATTTTTTGTTATCTCAGGAGCTTCAAATATTTTTACTATCTGTATTCTGATTGTTTTGTCCTCGTTTCTCAAAAAATAGCACAAACAGAATAAAATACCACGAAGTAAAATATCACGAAGAAAATTGCAGGACGACCTGTCTTCCTAAGGATTGGAAAGAGAAAGTGAGACCACCATAGTCGTTGGAAAGATTAACCAGCAATCGGACTAGACGAGTTAGCTATAATAATATCTACAAGTAAAACAAAAAAAGTGAATTTATTTGTCTCTAGTAGACGTGCAAGAAAAACTAAACTAACCACTAAAACACACTGTTTCAAACTCTGATAAAAGTAAAATTGATTTCTTATTTCTAAATTAGCGGATTTCAAAGCCTGGAAAAAAATCGAACTAATTAAAAGCATAGCATCAGTAAACATTGCCTTTTAAACAAAACGCTGCAAAAACAGCAAATTATGTGAGTACCCGGTGATCTCGGTAACAATGTTGCATTAAGAACACCTAATGTCGCAATCAATATGACTCCAACATCCGTTTAGCTCAAGGTAAAGGGTGTCACGGGCATTCACGGGCTTCCCCACAAAAGTCATTCAGTTTCAAAACCATCATAAATAGAACCGGCTTAAGAATTCATCTGTCATCTGCACAGATTCGACGTCGAGTTGCTGGCCTGTCGGTTTTCTATTGTTTATTTTTCGAGAAGTTTGCACTGGAATTGCACAATTTGATTCCACCAATTTCATTCCATCATAGAACCACTAGAAGTATCACCTAGGTGGACATCCTACCTATAAGCACAAAATGTTTTGGAAATACATTATTGTACGTAGGTACAGGAATTTCAGCCCTTAGCTGTAGAGTTTAGGACTGCAAAAGCGTAACACCAGGGCTCTGGGACTAAGGCAAGGAAGTAACGGGGTAGATTGTTTAGTCAGTAAGAGTCTGACACTGTTTCCCGCTCCGCTCAAGAGCGGGATTCGTCATTGGATGATTTTAACATACCATAAAGAGCTAAGGAGTAAAATTCCTTACCGGTGTTTGTGTTTACTGATAGCTACAACCTAGAGATCTTTAAGTTAATAATGAAATGGTAATTTTTAGATAAACATGCTCCATACTAGACCAAATCATCTCTTACCATCAAGTGAGATAATAGCCAAACCCAAGCCAAAGCCTATCAATAATAAAAATAAAGATTGCTTTTCACAAGAGAACCCTAGTAAATATATACGAACCAAATTGAAATTCAAACAAACAACAACGACGGTTTTACCAATCATCACATGACTGTTTAAATATATCAGGGTGGGAGGGAGGACCTAACATAAATATTAGCGAGCGTCTTCGTCATGTGACCGCTCGGTAACACAATGAAAGCCTTGACATTTTCCGACGAGGACGATGCTACGACCGGTTGAGCTTACGTGGAACGATTGACTTGTACTGTTCTGTTGTTTTTATGTATTTCAAGTTTTCACGTAGTATGACAATTGGTTAGGGATTCGATAGTTTTCAAGATTTACAAGGGCAATATTTTTCTTTTTTCTTGGAAAATTGAAAACACTCTACTTCACACAAAGTTAAGCTAAGTACTTGTTTACAAAGACGCGGAGCGTTACGCCGCGTGTTGGGCGTTCGTCGTACATTGCTACATGTTTGAGTTAGAGCATGCGATGACGAAGCCCGCTACTGCAATGTACAAAGAACGCCGAACGCGCGGTCTCCATAAAAAAGCACTAAAAAGTACTAGTGCTTCATTAAAATTCAATCTAATAATAGATTTACAATAGCTACTCGTATAATACACACATATTTATTATGTTTAAACCGAGCAAACCATATTCTATGCTACAAAATATATGTATACTTTTTATGAATTAAAATAGCGCTGGACTGCAATCCCACCTGATGTTAAGCAATAATGCAATCATTAACGTTGTGGTACACTAGTTTATTACTATAATATAAATTAACTAGCGACCCGCCCCAACTTCGCACGGGTGCAATAGTGATAAAAATATCTTATTATTATTATAAATACAAACTTTCCTGTTGAATTACTGTCTATTAAAAAAAAACCATCAAAATCCGTTGCGTAGTTTGAAAGACTTAATCATACATAAGGACAGCGGGAAGCGACTTTGTTTTATACTATGTAATGATCAACTAAAAGAAATAATAATATATCTTCTTTGTAAACTAGAACAGTGTTTCCCAAACATTGTTCTGCCCGAAAAAATTCACACAGCCCCTCGTGACTTACTCAATAGTTTTAAATTCCTCCTCCCTTCCCCCGCTACTTACATTAAGTAAAATAATACATGCTATTAGAAATATGTGTAATACGCCATCAGGCGAAACAGTGGTTAAACTCGAGACTATCAATGATTTTAAAAAACCCTTTAAGAATATTTCACTAATAAAATTGGTGCAAATTATAGAACTGCTGCTTATTTTTTTTTTTCACAAAGAATTCAAGTTTGCGGGAAATTACGATAATTTTACTTGAGGTCGAATACCGAATATTTATGATGCGTGGAAATCATATTAAGGAAATGCAGAAATGCTGCAAATACCTTGGATTTTATTTAATGGCATGGCACCGTACCACAACCCACCGAATGATATCCGCTGATCTAGAACTTACTTAACCATTTGAATACCGTAATTAGAGACAGATAAGATAAGATAAGATAAGATATTTATTTTGCAAATATGGGTACAAAGAACGGTGACATAAAAAATATAACAAGCATCAGCCATATTTAACCGGAAGGCATGCAAAAGTACAAACTTCACTAGAGATTGTGAGTAGGCACATTATGGAAATTGAAATCATAAAATTAAATAAAGCAAAATATTAAAAACAGAATAGAAAGACAATAGGTGTACGAACACCGGCGTGGAGCTCAAAAGTTTAAAGATAGAAAGAAGAAGTAGAATGCGACAGTAGCTCGCAACCGTTCACATAAAGTTATCATGCCGTGATGACTGGCCACATCCGTGGTACTCCGTCGGAATGGCCCACGAACGGGCGCTTCCAATCATTCTAAGTGTATGTGGCACTTTAGAGGCCAATTATAATCAACCTCTAAAATGCCAACACCTGTATGTACTTGGACAGATTGTCTGTTTATTCTTAATTATCATGATTACGCATGAATCATCCCACAAGTTCCGTTTAAAATCTAAACGCATGATGCCTTTAGATTTTAAACGGAACTTCGTCGTTAGTTTTTCAGTCTAGTAACCACTAGTTTACTACAGATCATGAGGTCCTGTCTTTGTGATCCTTTATCCAATGACAAATCCCTCTTGGGCGAAGCAGGCAACAGTGTCAGACTCTTACTGACTAAACACCTCACCCCGTTCCTTCTTTGCCTTTCGCACTGGGGCCAAGCCTTCTTTTCAAAAAGAGACCCTGGGCTTCGACACTTTTGCAGAGTCCCTACGGTCTCCTTCATGGTTCGATTCCTGGTTAAATCTCATCCACTATTTATTATTATTATTGATAGGCTAACTTTGACCAGTTTCTCACTAAATGATAAGCGAAGATATGGTCGGCAAAATGGAGCTTGCCTATAAGTAACTAGTCCCTTTTTTAATGTTAGGTAAAAATCATTAAATGACGAATCCCACCCTTGGGTGGAGCGGGAAACAGTGTCAGACTCTTACTGACTAAACTACCTAGCCCGTTTCTACGTTGCCATACATACTAAGGCCAGAGCCTTCCATTTAGACACGGATCTTTGGCCCTAGTTGACTTTGAGCCTTCTGCAGGGCCCCTAGGGAAGTAACCAGTCACTTTTGGTTTAAAGAACCCCACGTTGTAGCTATCAGGATACAGTCTCCAGCAAGGAATTCCAGTCTTTAGCTATGCACAATGAATGTGTTCCCAAAACATCAACATAATCTAGCGGTATGTGGTAGCGCGTTTTGTACGGGCAATCAAGCGTGATGCTGTGTATGTTTTCAGGAATGAAAAGGTCCCGTAATTGAACACAAGCAACTCTCAAATAAACTATATACAAACAAAATGCGCATGCTTTGCTGGTCAATGGGAGTCACGTTACTAATAAAATCCATAAGAAGCAATTTAAAGTTGCACTTATAGAGTCGAAAAGTAACATGATCTACATGCAAAGAACAACTATGTATGGTGAAACTTGATCTTGAACTGCCTACAATGACGCATACACGTGGAAGACTCACCCATTTGCTGATGATGGTCCAAAAAGAGACATGGCAAAAAATCGAGTGGACCTTGGAGCACCAAGGTCCACTCGATTTTTCTCGGTTTATTTTTTTTTTTGCATCTCATTTATTTGTCGTGTCTTAAAGTATTAAGACACGACAAATAAATGAGATAAAGTCTAGCTAGAAAAAGAAGAATCAAAGTCTAGTTTGCTATATAAGGTAAAACATTTGGTATGGTGCCCATGTACCGTGTTTGAATAAACATAATGTCTCTGGCGGAATATTCTAAGTCTGGCACATTAGCATTACAAAACAATTTGCTGCAAAACAGAGACATCCGCTTTGTAACATCTTTACGTTACCTAGTTTGTATCAAAAGAGGCGGGTATGATTTTATAATAAAAAATATCTTCATTTAATGAACAAGAATAGCAGAACAACTCATAGCCATACATGTGGAAAATCATTGAATCACTCATTAAATTCTCTGGGTAGTAAGAGGGAATGTTACACTTTTACTGGCTAAGTAAAACCCACCTTCTTCCTTCAATTTACCGTCGTAATTCTTTCGATAATTTCGCAACCCTAACAGCCCCAAATCAAAGCATTCGATGTTAACGAAACGATCGTAACTTGACTCCCTAGCCAAGTTACGGGCAGGAGTCGTGCCATATCTTTCTTCCTTCACTTAAAAAAGTTACCTGGACTATTGAAAAATCTTAGCACTTAACGGTCTGACTAGTTCTTTGTACGAATTTCAACAAAATATGAAGTAACTAAAAGGCCCTAACTAAATTCATCTCATTGACGTCAGACTCAGAAAAAAAAGCACAGGTACCTACTTAATGTTCTCCATTCGAACCTAAAACAAAAAAAAAATTTTTGAATCCAACAAATATGTCTAAAAAAATCACACGCCTGATGACCGACAACAGGTTATTGTACCTCGCGGATATCAAAGCCTCCCCGACGCGGACGCGCCACGATAACGTCACATCAGGCCTGTTGCTACCTACGTAAGCTCGACGTGTTTATCTCCAGTCATGTGATGCACGAGCATCCTGTTACTCAACGAACGCCCACCACATATGTTTCAAACTACCTTTTGCCCGCGGCTTCGCTGCTTTTGCGGCTGGTATTGGGATTGGGGTTGGGGTTTCCGGGATAAAAAGTAGCCTAAGTCCTATTCCGGAGTGTATCCTATGCCTGTGCCAAATTTCATCCAGATCCGTTCAGCCGTTTTGACGTGATTGAGTAACAAACATCCATACATCGTAACTTTCGCATTTATAATATTAGTAAGATATATAATACTACATACCAAGAAAGGTCATTGATATTTTCAAAAAAACGTACCACGTCACGTGGATATAATTTCCCAACTCCGTGTGATGTTCCGCGAACTTGAAATATTTTGAGGAAATATTTGTTTTTTTTGCCCTCGATAATGGTGTATGGTCGTGATTGATACTAGATCCTAGAAAGACCGGAATGAATAAAAATAAATATAAAACTAAATACATACAAGACTGTCAGAAAAACTGCTGAATATATTTTAATTAGAAGATTATAGCTCGTTCCAAGAGTTATATATCGGAGTTTACAGCAAGAAGAAGTTTAGAGCAAGAGAACCAAGGTTGCTGACATAGCGAAAAGAATCGCCCAACTTAAGTGGCAATGGGCAGGGCACATTGCACGCAGAACAGATGACCGCTGGGGCCGAAATGTTCAGGAGTGGCGACCGCGTACCGGAAGACGTAGCGTTGAAAGGCCTCCCACAAGGTAGACCGACGACCTGGTCATGATTGCTGGAATTCGATGGATGCAAGACGCATGGACCGGTCGTTGTGGCGACGTTTGGGGAAGGCCTATGTCCAACAGTGGACGTCTTTCGGCTGAACTGAAGAATCTTTTATAGTATTTTCAATGTAATGATGAACCAGAAAGATATAAGTTGAATTTATTAACACTTCAGGCATCCGGAAAAGTCCTCCGCATTATGAAAGTGGTGACACACTTTTGTGACGTTTAGGTTTTATTTTTACAATATGCACGTGACCACTAAAGTTGCCAAGAATACACACAAAACGGATGGCGCTGTTCTTTGTGTAACAGTCAGAAAAACAGTTCGCATTTTTCACCTTTCTAGATAGGACTAATAAATCAATTAGGTTATATTTTGAATCGCCTGGAAAACAGTAAAACTCATTTTCATTTTTCATCACATATTCTCTTGGTTTTTAATGAATTTTTGATTCGAGTATGTAGATACTTCTATTATCAACCTGTTCGACAATATTTAAAATCGTGTTGGAACAAGAGACAATGTTGAAAATCATGTAAAACGATTTTCTTTGATAATCTTCACACATTCTATTTTTCTTAGCCCTCCCTCTCCTCCCCCTAGTTATGAGTATATATGTGGATGGGTGATCCATATGTATACTCATAACTTATTTAATAAAAGGCATTTCATCCATTCTCCTTTATTGCTCTTCTCTTCATGGTCGTATCAAGACAAACGATGTAAAGGTTTCTATAGGAATTGGAAATATTAGCATGTGTTTTCACTCAACTATCGTTTTTTTTACAAACTTGTGAATTTGTCATTCGTCTCGTATACAGTCTGATACAAAACATTCTTGGCTTAAAACTTGCATTTTGACGTAACAGAAACGAGTGCAGAATTTGAAGGAACCAAAAGGCGCCACATATCCTCACGGCCGCTTTATGATGTTGTATTTACATATTATGAAACAAGTGGCATTTCTGCTGGACGAGCTAAATACAAACTTGTTTATATACTATTAGCATTCGCGTTATCAGCCTTGTTCCCACCACTGGGACTCAGGCCTCCTCTCTAGGAGAGAAATATGCCCCTCTAGCCAAGTTACAATCGTATCGTTTAGAATTAGCGCTTGTAGTTTGCCATACATCAATTCCCTTGTTCGAACGTCATCTCTACAAAGGGATTGGGGGCGGGGCTATCTACAAGCGCTAACTCTAAATGAAACAATTGTAACTTGGCTGGGGAAGGTAGTATGGTTATGCGTATCTAGCTTATCTACTATCCCACTGAAGGGCAAAGGCCTCCCATCGTTCCTACCATTATTCCTGGCTCTGAACCACTTCTTTCTAGTTCCTGAGGTAGACATTTAAGTTGTCCCGCTATGTTTCATTAACGTTGTGATAATGTTAAGCTGTATATTTTACGACAATACAATCTTAAACAATTAACTAATCTACCACTACACAATTCTCAATAAATAATTACTATTATTTGGTGTGCAATAAAGAATATATCTATCTATCTACTAATCTATAGCAATTTACCTTCCACCGTCCCCCTATAGGAAAATAGGAATTCACTACATGTGGTTTCCCTAATTTCCACATCAGCTCCATGTCAATCTGAGACGTGTTATCAAAATTTTCCAACAGAATGGAACATAAAAACTCGAAAACATTATTTGTAAGCACATTAAGATGTAAAATTAATTTATGGTGATTAAAATTTCCATAATTATGCTAAATAAAGTCGATTATTTCGTAAAAAAGACCCTCATTAAATATTCATCGTTGATTAAATTACACATCCGATTCCTAAAAAGCTATTTTGGACACTGCGTGTGCGCATACCAGCACGTTAATTGCATTGTGTAATCGTTTTTATAATGTCAATAAAAACATGTTAGAAATACAAAATCAGTGGTAACGCAAACATAACGCTGGTAGCCCAGTTTACGTTGTTTTCGCAATGTATTGTGTAGCTGCGACCCTCCGGAGCCCCCCTGCCCCCCTCTTCGTTCCCCGGAGTCACATGAGCTCGCTCGCTCCTGCTCGTGAGCTTGCATTGGCGGAAGAACGCCGACTTTCTCCCGCCAGTTGGACGCCCCCCCACGCTCCGCCACTGTTGCATCGCATGAAGGGCATTCATGTGAACCCAATTAGCTTGCTGTTTACATTTTTTAGGAATCTTGTAACAAAATGCAGATCCGGTCACATTAGTATTCGAGATAGCTATCAACATAATGCTTAAAATAAACTTGGTTTTTTAACTAGCATGACAAGTTTCGGGTGTTGTTTGTTAACTTGAACACATTAAAATAACTAAACGTTTGGACACATTTTTTTTCTTGTAGTCATAAGATCTATAATTAATACATGGTTATGGAAAAAACGGTTCCGGCGACAATACGTCACTGGTCTAAAATAGAAAAAGATTAGACAAATATTTCGTGGTTCCCAATTAGGTGATTAAAAAGATTTGCATAATTAACAACAGCAAATACCAAAACGAATAGGTCACACCCGGCCAACCAATCGCGGTCATGTGATCAAAACTTCTAAGAATTACTTTGAGCAATCTAAGAAAATATCAGGCTCAACGAATTGCTAATTTATAAATATAACTACTGGTTATTCACAAAGTCGGAATTGTTTCGATTGTGCTCGAAATATTGTATCAAATTAAATTTTCCGCTTTCCGATTAATCATTCTAAATTAAAACGGAATTTCCAGGTATTTTTCACTTTTGAAGGTTACTCAGAGTGGACAGAAGGAATGCTTGAAAGGGTTACCGCGGCTCTAAAACGCTAAAAGAAACTGAAAGAATACAAGCGGATTTTAGTCAGTAAAAGTCTGGCATTCCCCTTACTCTACTCAGATTAGATGGATTTATTTAATGAAGTCTCAATTTAAAAAAAAAAAACTGGGCGTTCGTGCAGCATTTTAGGGTTCTAGGTCAAAGGGTGAATTTTAAATATTTTAAGGGTGTCGAAATATATGTTTTTTGCGACATGAAAGGCCGTTTACGAATGTTATATTATAAAAGGCCGTATCTTTTTATACATTGACCTAGCAGTTTGATTTTTTCACAATTTAAAGGGATCGCAGACTTGAGTATCTGGAAAATTTCAACTCGATACCACTACTCTTTCTCGAGATAATTAAGGAACTTGACAGGCAGACGAACGGACAACAAAGTGGATCCTATAAGAAAGCCGTTTTTTTGTTTTCCTTTAGAGGTACGAAAACCTAAAATAAACAAACTACATTGTTATTGGATGGCTCTGGGAGACAAGGAATTTTAGGATGAGGAGAAAAGCAAACCACACCATGCAATTGACAACAAAGAACTACAATTGTTTTTATTCTTAGTTTTTAAAATATTTACAGAAAAATAACTAAAAAGGTTTAACTATATAAAAAAGTTTCAATTGGGAACATCCGCCCATTTTTTTTTAAAGACAATAAGAGTGTTCCTTATAAATGTACTAGCTTTTTAAGCGGCCTCTTAAAAATTCCTGCTGCTGTCAGCACATCGGCCACTCTTGCCACTCCGTCCCTGCCACGGTACACTTTTTCTATACGGCCTTTAGGCCACACACCTCGTGGGAGATTGTTGTCGACGATGATCACCACATCTCCAACTTTAATGTCAGGTCGTTGTCCGGCACCTCTAGATAAATGTAGTTGCGGCAAGTATTCTAACACCCAACGACGCCAGAATTGATCTGCCAATTGAACGGCCTTCCGCCAGGAAATTCTACCGTGCAGATCTCTTTCACTTGAGTTCGCCGGAATGTTCCTTCCCGATGAGGTACCGATTAAAAAGTGGCTAGGTGTTAACGCTTCCGGGTAATCTGGATCGGGAGAAACGTGCGTGAGTGGTCTGCTATTAACGATCGCCTCCGCTTCAACAAGGAGTGTTGTCAGAACCTCTTCTGATGGCGATTTTTCTTTTAGTGTCACCTTTAGCACAGTCTTAATACTTCGCACTAAACGCTCCCATGCTCCGCCCATAAACGGCGCTGCTGGTGGGATAAAATTCCATTCAATAGCTTCATTTGTAGCAAAAGAGGAAACTTGGCTACCGTACAGTTTCTTCAGTTCTCGGTTAAGACCCACGAAGGCTGTCCCATTGTCCGAGTACATCTGACGAGGACAACCGCGCCGTGCGATAAATCTTCTCAAACTCATTACCGCCGCGTCGGTGGAGAGGCTATGAACAACTTCAAGATGAACCGCTCTGATGACCAAACATGTGTAGAGAGCGACATACCGTTTCTCGTGTCTGCGCCCGATGGTAACTTGGATGGGGCCAAAGTAGTCCAGACCTGTATAGGAGAAAGGTCTTTCATTGTGGGCTAATCTTGCTGTTGGAAGTTTTCCCATAGGCGGATTGTATGGCGTAGCCTTTCGTTGTCGACAGAATAAACAATGGTTAGCGACTGACCGAACTGTGCTTCTTAAATGTATTATCCAGTAAACTTGACGAAGTTCGTTCACGACTGTCTCTGTGTTAGCATGAGCGGCTTTCTGGTGGTAGCGCAACACTAAGAGGCGTACTGTTGGGTGTTTTCCATCTAATATGATTGGAGACTTGGCTTGACTCGAGACTCCAGTAGCAGCAGTGATCCGTCCTGATAACCGAAGTAGGTTATCCTCACCGATGGTAGGAGACAGATTCAATAATCTGCTGGAGCGTGGCAGGGAAGTCGCTGTTTTTATACAAACAATCTCTGTTTCGAAGCAGTCTATCTGGCTTTGCCATAGTACATGACTCTCTGCTGATTGTAAGTCAACCGCTGACAAGTCAAGAGGAGTTAGTTTTGTGTTACCTACTCTACGGCAAATGTTAAGAAGCTTACGTGCAAATAAATGAGCTAGAGCAGTGGCTCGGACGAGACATAACCATTTACTGATACGCAATGGGCTAGCTGAAATGGGAGATAAGGGATGAAATGGTTCATCGGATATTGTATGACATATGACTCTGTGCCTTGGTTTCAGCTCTACCTGATCAGCATTCGGTATTGTGACCATTGGTTCTACGGGCCACTGATCTGATAGTAAAAAATTAGGACCAGTAAACCAGCGTGACTCCATATTTAGGGGCTTTTTATCTAAACGTGTTGCATCATCAGCAACATTCATTTCGGTAGGAACCCAGCGCCATTCTCCGACACTTGAGAGTTCTAAAATTTCTCCAATACGGTTGGCCACAAAAGGCTTGAATTTACGAGCGTCATTTCGCAGCCAACCTAAGACATTCATGGAGTCACACCAGAAAACTCGTCTATCCGGTTTAAACGTATGAGCGTTGCAGATGGTGTCGGCAAGTCGAGCGGCTACCAAAGCACCTTGAAGTTCTAAACGTGCTATGGAGGAGGGTTTTAATGGAGCTACTCTGACTTTACTACCGATCAGTACTACTGTGATGGTATTATTCGGTAACAACAAACGCCAATACGCTACAGATGCATACGCGGACTCGCTAGCATCACAAAAGACATGAAGTTCTCTCTGTGCTGTATCAAACTCGCTCAAATTATATCGACGAGGAATTTTTAAATTAGAAATGGAATTAAGACAAACTGCGTGCCATTCTTTCCAAGCCGATGAGTCAGCTTGAGTGAGTTGTTGGTCCCAATCAACTACTTTACGCCATATATTTTGAAACATGATCTTGGCCCTCACCACGAGTGGAGCTAAAAAACCTAGTGGATCATACACGCACATCAATAAAGAAAGAGCTTCACGTTTTGTAAAACCATCGGATATGGATTTACCGATCAAGCCTTTAACTTCAAAACTAAGACAGTCCTCACCGGGCTGCCACACTAAACCAAGAGTTCTAACAGACTTATCTATTTTACCCATATCAACATTTACATTACCTAAAGATGGATCTAATAAGTTTTCTCTTGGAACGAGAGCTAGGGCTGCCGGGTCATTCGACACCCAAGATCTCATTTTAAAATGAGCCTTTTTATGAATTGTAACAATATTAGCAGCAAGGCGTGCTGCTTTGGCTACTGAATCTACTGAAACAATGCAATCATCCATATAATGGCTATGGAGAATAGCATTGACAGCTTCTGGAAAGTCATTAATGTATTCAGTGGCGTTTTTATTTTTTATGTATTGGGACACAAAAGGGCTAGAAGCGGCACCGAATATCATTGACGACATCCTATATATTTGAATTGGTTCTTCAGGTGAATTTCGCCAAAGAAAGCGTTGGGCATCCCTGTCTGCCTCGCGTATTTTTACCTGAGGAAACATTTCTTCTATATCGCCAGAGAGCCCGACTCTTCCTTCGCGAAAACGAAAGAGAATGCCGATAATAGAGTTAAGCAGGTCAGGTCCAGTAAGAAGCATGGAATTTAAGCTCACCCCGTTTGACTTTGTCGCCGCGTCGTAAACTATGCGCAGCTTACCTGGCTTGTTGGAATTTGTAACGCCAAAGTGCGGTAAATACCAACATTTAGTGCTGGACGAATGGCTGCTTACAGGACCTTCTGCATATTTTTTGTCAAACGTTGATTGCATGTTTAATTTATACAATTCAGCATAGGCCGGGTCTTTGAGCATTTTTCTCTCCAAGCTTTTGAACCTTGACATAGCCAGGCCAAAACTATTTGGAGCTTCAAATTGCTCGTCCTTCCAAGGAAGAGCAACTTCATACGAATTATCAGGTAAATGACGGGTAGTAGCTTCAAGGATCTTGATCGCTTTAGTGTCACTATCGCTACGACACTCTCTTTTAGTAATTCCAAGAGAATCTAGTTTGTAATAATTTTGGATAAGTGTATTCAGATCATTATCCTCACTGGAAGTACTAACATGATTGATTGTGTCAATAGCCTTCGTCCTACTAGACTCAAAACCAAATAAAACCCAACCTAGACTAGTGTTTATTGCGACTGGTTGAGACCTGTTGCCTTTCCGAATTGATTTGGGAATTGTAAGATGCCAGTTATCGATGCCGATAATTACTTTAGGCTCTCCATCCTTATAGCAAAGAACGTCACTTAAGTCTCGCAAGTGGGGGAATTGTTGGATGCTTTCAGTTCGAATAGTCTGTTTGGATAACCCTAAACTACTGATCGCCCGAGCCTTCCGAATGGTGAACGTGTCTGTACATTGTGAACCTTTGATGTCAAAGTCCACAAACTGAATCTTGACCTCTTTTCCTAAACCACCAACGCAGTCAAGACGAACGTTTGATTCAGGTCCCGCGACACCAATTTCTTTGCATAGCTGGGAATCAATGAAAGTAGCAGTGGCGCCATCGTCTAACAAAGCAAACGTATCAACACTACGTAGGGGTCCCGAAATCGTAACGGCAACGATTTTTAACAAAGGTCTCATGTGAATATAGTTTTCGTCGGAAGAGGTGTACGCTATTACCTCTACAGGTTGTTTATCGGACACTTTTGCCTGATTATCGGACGACGTTTCGGTATTTTCGCAGTCTAGTTCGTTTTCTAAAACTGTATGAGCTTGTAAATGTATGTCATTATCGTGCAAAAGTTTATGATGTTTGAAATTACAACCGGTCACATTGCAAACCTCTTTCTTATTTTTGCAAAACTTATAACTATGTGAACCTTTTTTAAGACATTTATGACATAACTTATTTTCTTTTACAAACTGCCACCGGTCACTGACAGATAATGTCATAAAATTGTTACATTCAGCTAAATTATGTTTATGTTTACACATAGGACAGGGTTTAATTTCAGTTTTAATTGAATTTGCGTGGTTTTTATTTGCCGTAAAAGGTGATGAGGTCTTAGAAATATTTTGAGAACCGTCTGAAAATGATACGGAATGTACCTTCTCGTACTTTTTAACAACCATTGAGGGTTCCGATATTAAGCCAAACTTGAGCTGCTTTTCGACTTCGCGAGTCAAAAATAATACTAACAGCTCAAGCATGGTGTTCCCCTGTTGTGAGAAGTTAACTATGGCAAAATCCGTCCATTTGTTTCGCAGTAAAGGGTTCAGTTTACCTAGAATGGTTTGAAATAGCTCTGGAGAATCTAAGTAACTTTTCTGACCTAAGAGCCTCATAACTTCAACTGAGTTTCTTACCTTGCAGGTGAATTTGTTGAGATCATCACAATCTAAGGAATTTAATTTGGGCCACGACCGTATGGAAGCTATTTCCTGTAAAACAATAAATTCGGGGCGACCGAACCTAAGCTTCAAAGCGTCCATTACCTCCACAGGATCACGCGCAGAAACCAGGAGCACCGCTACCGTTTCACGAGCTATTCCACGAAGTGCAAGGTTGATCCGTGCTAGGTTCTCGGAAGCGGAGAAGGAAGACTTTGTATCTTCGTAGACTCGCTTGAAGGCGAGCCAGTCCAAAGACTTACCGTCGAAGACAGGGAGGCGCCCATCGCTATTCTTTACTGTCGAACCTCCACTGATCTTTGCTATCGACGTCGTAATTGCCTGTGCTAATAAAGTTATATCAGAAGGTTGTTTTTTATTTTTAGTAAAAGTAGAAGCAGGTTCTTGCGCACTATCGGGGATTGGAAACTGTGGCTGTAACGCTGTGGCAGCATGTAGGTTTGGCGCTAACGGGCTCCTTCCACCACAAACGTTACCACTTAGTTGAAGACAATTGGGGACTGGAATGTTCGCTGTGGTAGTACTAGAGTGCAACCCTTTAGGGCTTTTCCTACCACATAAATTGTCTTGGCGACATTCTGCGTCTTCAAAGCTTTCAAGGCAAGCCGTAGAACAGTGTGCTATTGGTTCTACCTGAATGTCTGGCATTACCTTATCGGATGACACTAACCACTGTTGTACTTGCCGTTCCGACGATAAAGAGCTCCTGCGACTCCCTCGACTCTCTGCTTCTAAAGCTGCAAGCTGAGCCTGCAGTTCTAGGCTAGCAGCCTCTCGCTCCGAGTTCGCTGCTGCAGCTGCTGCCACTGCTGCTGCCGCCGCCGCCGCAGCCGCACGTTCAGCCTCAGCAACCTTCCGTATGTGTGCCGCTTGTAAGGCCAACTTTTGGGCACGGATTGTTGCTGACGATCGTGACGTCCTGGAACTCGTGGAGCGATCACCGCGCACTACTGGTGGTTCAGTCATGTTTCGTTGATTTGCTTCCTCCTCTCGAGCTTTTGCTTGACTCCTTGTCTCCACCATACGAATTTTTAAACTGTATTTCTTACCGGTAAACGTGGGAGAAGGACCAAAATGTTATTGGATGGCTCTGGGAGACAAGGAATTTTAGGATGAGGAGAAAAGCAAACCACACCATGCAATTGACAACAAAGAACTACAATTGTTTTTATTCTTAGTTTTTAAAATATTTACAGAAAAATAACTAAAAAGGTTTAACTATATAAAAAAGTTTCAATTGGGAACATACATATTTGTAACTAAATCTATAACCAGAATACAAGTATGCTCTTTAATCAAATATGACTGATGACATTGATACATTCTCTACATCCGTCACTATTTATAAAAACCTACAAACATATTGTTATACAAGACCTTAGTCAGGGACTCTAAGGAAAAGCAGTAAGCATTTAGAGATTTAGTGTAGAAAAGTTTTTTAGATGGAAAATCATTGACTTTTCTAGCTCTAGGGTGCAGGCGGTGCTGGAAGGTTTTCAGATTTTGACTGACTAAACTTTACTTATACTTTTTTTTACTATCGTCCGAAGACCTCCGGGTTCCAGGGTGTTAAATCCATATCTATAACTCTACACCGTTGAAAAGGAAGGATCTTCCAATCAGACGGGTGTTGTGTTAGTGTTAGATCCGTGCAACTGTTCGATAGTTGATTTTGGAATGTTGCATATGTTCTAATCTCGTAAACTTTCATATGGTGATCATCACCAGCCTTTTTAATGTTGCCACTACAGGGGTAGTGGGAACATTAAAAAAGGCAGAGGAATATGTTGATGCAGAATTGTATAGGACAGTGTCTTTGTGGCGCTATAGAGGTCGCTACGAATACATACTTGTAAGCATCTACAAAGAATATAAAAGAATGAGTTTGAAAATAGAATTTTTCAGAATTTCCAAAAGAATAAAAATCCCTTCTGTTTTTTCGAACAGTTTATTTTTCTTATACTAATCTCTCCTTAAGAAAAAGTCAATTCCACATCTCACACAAAAACTGAGGAAAATGATGATCTTGTGATTCATTCGTGAAAAATAGTATACAGGAAAATCCTTATACTAAAAGTTATTTGTTTAATACAAAATAAACTAATGTATTATAAGAATAAGATGATATTTTACAAGAACTTATCGTATCTGGTAAAATTGCGAGAACAGGAAAAGTGTTCATTGCCCAATTTACAGACGCTCGAATGAATTCCCGACACAAATAAAAAATCTAAAGCGAAAAGGTAAACTCATCGTTACTTAGAAATGGCAATTAAAAAAAAAAATACCTTATCCTCATGATGAAATAAGTTCTTTGAATTAGAGGATATCGAACTGAACTGATCATGATCTTCAATTTTTAACTCAGGTTCCGGTGGACGCAAAAAAGGTTAAGGGGAAATGCCAATACGTAGCAATATAAATGACTGAACAAACACTAACATCATACAAACGAATGTTCTTAATGGTGTATCTACTTTTTTTTTATGGTAGGAAAAATTAATTATGAATCCCGCCCTTGGACAGGAGACAGTGTCAGACTTCTACTGACTAAACGACCCACCGTTCCTTCTTGCCTTAGTTCCAAGGCCCCAGTGTTCCGCTTTTGCATCAACCCTTGGCCCCAGAAGGCTTCGACCCTGATGGGCCCCTACAGTTGCTGATAACTGCTGTCTATAATACATGTGTGTATGCTTGCTACTCCTCGCTAAAGTCGAAACAGATTTGAATGAAATTTGACACACGAATAGACCAATATGGCCTATTCCAATAGAACATAAAACATTTTGTTTTGTTTCCTCTAGAATAATTTTCTACATTCAAACATGCGAAGCCGGTGCCAAAAGCTAGCCATTCATGTCTAGGATCTAATCTAAAATGACATTCGTCTCATCATATCTCCCATTGATCGTTGTCACGACCGCTCTATACCTAGTTTTACGATGAGTATTTCCATGTAAAATATTCTCGCTAATGTTTATAGCATAACTGTGCTGTCTAGTGCCGAAGCTTGCCTCATTCTACAGCAAATCTTCCGTCAGGTCGTCGCACTATCACCTCGGGAGGTCATAATTTAAATACACACATAATTATCAAAAACAAACTCGTTTATCAATGGATAAAATCGTTGTCTGTTGCTGAGCACAATCATTAATAACCTGAATGAATAATTGAATTGATAGGAAAGGGATATATTTATGCTTATTTGATTCTTTGTACGCACAAAAGTACAAAAGTGTATTTAATACTTTAGGCATTTTCTACTAGTCAACCTTTGGGTGATGCAGAGACAGGTCGTAATTGGTGTCATAAAGAAAATTGAACGCTGTTAATATACATTGAAATATATATTAACTATAAATAAAATATGCCTATATAGTCACATAAATCAAATAAATAACAAATGTACATGGACTATAATAGAATCGGACTAATGAAAAATTTTGCCAGCTTCTTACGAGTGTGGTCGCGAACTTTATGATTACTATCTTGATTTCCTGAGAGAGCAAAAGAAAGAGAAATATCAACGACATCATCCGACGTGCTCTTGTTTCCGTCGGCGTTCCAGCTGTATTGGAACCTCATGGCCTGGTACGCGACGATGGCAAGAGACCGGACGGTACGTCTTTATTTCCTTGGAAGATGGGTAGGCCTTTAGTGTGGGATGCAACTTGTGTCGATACTCTTGCGCCATCTCATCTTCCTAGCTCATCATGCTGTGCCGGTACTGCCGCTGCGGCTGCGGAGAACCTCAAGCGGCGGAAATATACTAATCTTGTTGGTAGTTATATTTTCGAGCCGTTTGGGGTTGAAACTCTCGGATCGTGGGGTCCGAGTGCCCACAAGTTGTTTAATGAACTTTCTAAACGACTTGTTGACACTTCGCGTGACCCAAGGGCTGGCTTTTACCTTGGGCAAAGAATAAGCATTGCCATACAGCGTGGCAATGCGGCCAGCCTTTTGTGCACTTTACCGGTCGACAGCGATGCGGAAGAGTTTTTTGACGCTTTATTAGATTAGGTATTTTTAGTTAAGTTAATTAGTTAATTAGGTTTATGTAGTTTTAAGGTTAGATATCTAATTATTTGTACAGTTTACTTATATGTTTCTAAATACATTTTAATTCATATTGACAACTGATCTCAATTTATTCTATTTTTGATATTTTGCTGACATTTCGATGTAATTTTCAATTTTATTTATTTTGTCAATAAATAAATTTACGATGTGGGTATCGATGAGAAAACCTAAGTCCTTCGCGTTGGTGCTAATGCGATCTTATCGTCGAGCAGATGAATAATTGGCAAAGTTGCACCATACTCTTTAACAATATTTCCTAATAATGATTTTCTAACAGAACCTTTTTTCGGGTTTTACAGCAACAGGACTATTATTATTTGTCAAAATTTATTAACTTTTAAATTAATAATATTGAAAACACAAATCTATTGATTGCCCTGTGCGATAAGACCGCCCATTGTACCCTTTTTTTTAATCATGTTCTTTCTTTGTATATTTGTAGTAAATGCGATGTAAAATAAAGTATAAATAAATAAATGTTTTCAATTGATACTTAATTTGGATTAAAGTCCATGTCAATATACCTTTATCCCACGCGGTAGTGGGCGAGTCATTTCTGGGGCACATTTCTGCTGGCTACCAAGCATTACTTAACATTCAGGCTATAATTTCCTTAATTTGCCTTTCATGTTTGAAAACATTTCATCACTAAACAGTACTGGTTCCAGTTTACTCGTATAGGTACAATAATAATACAAGCTGACCCGTATAATGTTGTTTTAGCATGTAAATAATTTCCGGACAGGGATTTGTGTTTCGATGATAAGTTTATAATTTTATCTCCAAAAGTTAACACAAACAGCCTTTGATCCGATCTAAAAAAAAAAAAACATTTAAAAAAGTCATAAAAATTGGTCAGTGTTTTGGAGTTCGATAACAAATACGAGATTTTTAAATAATGTTTATCAAGTAATGCTGATTGTTGTAAAAATGGTCAATAATAAATTATACGCATGTTTTCAGTCATACTTCCTTGTGGGCATAGCATATTTAGCATTCCGTACACGAAAGCTACCACGTGGCTCCACGTGGTAGCTGCACTGTGGGAGTGGCCCTCGTGACAACAAAATTTTAATATCGAATTGCCCAGGAAGGGCTTTTACAAATTAATTAGCGATAGGCTTAGTTGCCAGTTGGATGCAAGTATTTGTTTCATAACTACAGTGCTACAGAGTTATCTAACCGCATGTGAGCTTATTATGTTTTAATGGTGTTCAAAAATCATCCAATGACAACTCCCGCCCTTGGACGGAGCGTGAGATAGTGTCAGACTTTTACTGACTAAAACCCCATCCCGTTACTTCTTTTCCTTAGTCTAGGGCCTTATTGTTACGCTTTCACATTAACCCATAGCTCCACGAGGCTTCGACCCTGCTGGGAGTCTACAGTTTGTTAACAACTCCTTGAGGAGCGCGGGAACAGTGCGTTATGTTAGCTTTGAAATCACAAGCTCTATACAATGGGCAACTTTATCGCCTTATATAACAGGATGTACTACTTACTTGCTCCACTTCTACATGACAGTACAAAATGTTAATGCTCGAACAGCATAGTTTTGCTAGATTCAATTTACATAGAAGCACAGCAACTGCAGTGCTGGCCCAGCCGCGGTTACATAAGTTAAAGACAGTTTATTGCCGGCTGCAACCGGTTTGTGAATTAGAGGTGTCATAATGCGAATCACATGGTTTGGTGGCATGGAGTAGAGAGTGGATGGAGTGGTTAAGCTAGACTCCGATACACTTAATCACACAGATCAGTATCTGTGGCGGATGTCCCGCCCAGTTTAGTTCTAAATAGTTGTAACTTTTTATAAAATCTTTACTTTTAAGCAAGTATTCTCTATCGTCGACGACATCGCTTATTATCAGGAACTGTGGTCAAGAGAACGCGTAAAAAAAAATTAAGTTAAGATGTAATTACAAGTTCAGTCTAGACACCAACTTATGGTATACGATCCATTAGAAGAACTCAAGATCTGTTACACCTAGAAACATTTTTTGTACCTGGAGTAACAAGAACCATTTATAAATTTCAAAATTGATATTTTCGGCTACACCCACTACTCATACAAAAGAAAACTAAGCCAATGCCAAGTCTTTATTTGTGTCAGTACTGGCATACGATGAAATTACACTGAAAAAAGATAGAAATCGCATCTTACAACACGCTAGCGAAGATAGCGATATACACAATAATTAGGTACCATCACTAACTCTACCTGACCACCGCTAAGTTCAATTTTGCTCGCATCGAAACGAAAACTTCAAAGGGTTCGGTTTGGTATCGCGCCGCAGGTTCCAAGTGAAAATTTATTTTAAGTGATCAGGCAGAAATTACCGCCATGATACATAAGCCAGCTAAGATATAAGACTAGTTAGTGGCGAAAGTTTTACACAGTAACACTCCATTTCCTACTTCTTCGTGTTTCTAAGTTATCAACGGGTAAGTCGTCGTGGCCTATTCTATCACCGAGAGATTCCATTCGATATCCAACGTGTAATGTTTTATTAGAAAGGAGTCTTCTACAAAGTAAAGTCAACATACAAATGCGTAATATGTGCTTGTAAATGCAAATGTACGTATAAAAGGTATGTTAATTAATTATCGATGAGAACTTTCCATATTTTCCGATGTGGAAGCCGGAAAACATTGTTGGATTTGGTTTATGGAACGCAAAAGGTTTTTTTTATGGTAGGTGAAAATCATCGAATGACGAAACCCGCTCTTGGGCGGAGCGGGAGACCAGTGTCAGACTCTTACTGACTAAAAAACCTACCCCGTACCTTCCTTGCCTTATTCCTAGAGTCGAGGTAACAGTTTGCACCACCCTAGGCTCCAGGAGGCATGGAACGCAAAAGGTGATGCAAAAGTTATTAGCATTTAAAATGTTTTTTTTTTTTTTGTAAGAAAATAAATTCCTATTACTATTTTTAGCTATCCCGGCAGATGTTGTCCTGCCTGAAAGCTGGCTTTTTGTCAAAAATAAATTATTTATAAAAAAAAAATCGATAACCCGATAAAAATTGATTCAACACCACCTATCAGGTTCAAATATAAACATCGCTATCTCACCTATCAGGTGAGATAACGGTCAAGCGCGAACCTTTAATAAATAAAAAAAACTTGAATTTGCCGTAATCTCTTCAGAGAGTTTAGAGCTCCCTTATTGATAGTCAAATCGCTAAAGATTTGAAAAGACATTTAAACCCTAATTATCACGCTCGCAAATATTCAATGACATAATAAATTATAGATTTAGCTACACGTTATCTTAGAACTCAATTCCTCTTTGATATTAATTGGATGATAAACGTCAGCATATTCATAAAATATATATTTACGATCCAATTAAGGATGTTTGTAAATAACAAGAAAAACATGATACACATAGTTAAAACTCGAATCTTTAACACACACATGTTTTGTACGTATACAAAACGGTCTCAGGATTGGCTCTGCCATAAAGAAACTAGTCAATGTGCAGCAACTCATTTGCAATATGAACCAAGAACAATAAAACAAACCGTATCTTGTTTTTTCTTTTTATCCAAAGGATAATCAAATTCAGAGCAAATCTTACAAAATTGTCAAAAAAAGTTTGTATGTAGGTAACCTATTTTTTCGGTGGCAAAATCATCCAATGACATCTCCGCAGCCATGGACGGAGATGTCATTGCTTTTATAACTGACATTCACACGAACAAAGTCGGAGGTAAAAGCTTTCCGGAATATGTACGATTATTGTAGGATAGGTTACACGAACGAACGGGTCGCATACGCTGGTATGGCCACGTTTTACGAAAACCGGCAGACTACGTGGGTAACAGATGCCTCGCCAAGCCACCTCCGCCGGGACCTGGAAAACGAGGTAGGCCTAAGAGGCGTTGGATCGACGTCGTAAGGGACGATATGCGTGCTAATGGGCTTAAGGCAGAGAACGCAAAAGACCGAGCGAAGTGGAGGCGTATTTGTAGGAAAGCGGACCCCGGGCACCGAGGTGAAGCCAAGCCAAGGGTAGCAACCGGGACTGGCGCTAGGTTGATGATGATGAGGTTACAAGAACGAAGCCGCAGTAAAAGCTACTTTATTTGTTGTCTTCCTGATAGTTAACTTCCTTATGCGCATTTTTAGCAAATTTCCACTCGAGTAAAAGCTAAGTTAACTAATTTGTTCTTAATTATTGAAACAGCAAAAAACATCTCTTTTCAGTGTCTTGTC
Source organism: Mythimna loreyi (assembly GCA_029852875.1). Taxonomy (NCBI): domain Eukaryota; kingdom Metazoa; phylum Arthropoda; class Insecta; order Lepidoptera; family Noctuidae; genus Mythimna; species Mythimna loreyi. The sequence continues at coordinate 14,391,033 of CM056785.1, read as the reverse complement.
GTATATATTCTTGACAAAGTGGTTATCGAAAGAAAATAGTAAAAAAATCAGTGTGCCATATGAGACTACAAGAATCCGGTTCAATGAACTAAAAACAGGATGAAAAAATATATGTCGACGGCATCATACGGTGACCAAACATACCTGCCCAGACAAAATATCTACTTATGAATGTATGTATAGTAAAAGGTAAGCATTGTATTTTTTTATTGTTTCACTAGCCGCCTTAAGTACTACATATTTTAACCGCCTACGCCAAATTCAACCGATAAACAGGCTCGCGTTTATGTCGCCAGAGTCACACTTCCGCAACCAATCTCGTTAACTTCTCTATCACTTAGGTATTGAAGAACTAAATGAAATGGAATATCCAGTCACAAACATACGACGGTGGCGAATATGACACAAAAATATTCGTCGGACCAATTCAAAGTAAATGGATGGAAAAAGAGGCCAAACAAAAGGCGGAAAAAAAAATATAAAGTGGAACAGGGTATCGGTAATCGTGATAGCGTTACGATTGACAGGGCAGCAAACTTAGTCACATTAAGTTAATAATCTACAAGCCTAAATGCTAATACAAAATAGTCAAATGTATGAGAATGACATCATCTCAATGCCAAGTCACGTGGTCAAAACAAACATAATGAAAATTCGTAACCACCGTTCAAAGTGATAGATTCAAAATAATTGAAACGTAATCGTTTCTACACTGTTCATTACTACATTAAAGCTGGTAATCGTCCGGACCAAGCCCAGTCGTCGACGGCGCGCACTGCTCCCGCGCGCCTCAAGGAGTTGTCAGCAACCGTAGGGACCCTGCAGAAGGGTCGAAGCCAATTAGGGCCAAGGGTTTGCGTCTGAAAAGGAAGGCTCTGGCCCTGGTATGTATCGCATGTAGGAACGGGGTAGGTTGTTTAGTCAGTAAGAGTCTGACACTTGTTTTTCGCTCCGCCCAAGAGCGGGACTCGTCATTGGATGATTTTTACCTACCATAAAAAAAGCGTTCAACGTTAACGAAACGATAGTAACTTGGGTAGGCCTTCAGTTTAGACAAATAATTCCTCTGTGAGCGTTTTCGCCAAACGCTTGACACAAAACGTATGGCAATGACGTTACATGTGGTGGCATTACCTGTGACATGATTTTTCTAAGGCTGTTAAATGAAAGAAAAAACGTTTCGCGCCGACCAAAAATAAATTGAAACATGGACAAGAAGATGATGATATATTCTTTATCTCCATTTGCATACGAAGTTATGTTTTACTACAAGATTTGAATGGCTTCATTGATGGCAGATTTCTATGGCTATATCTTGCAAATTTTCTTGACTTTTAACCCAGGTTACTTAATCAAATATTAGTCATCTTAACAATTTACAAATATTAAATCTAGTCACGTGAATATTAAGTTATAAATTTATTAAGCTAATTTAAGAGCGTTATAACAAGCGTAATATGAGGTAATTAAGAAACTGTGGATTTGTTTGTAAGAGTTACCGTGGCCCAACATTGCTGCCACGAGCCCTTAACGCAATCCATTTTACGACCTAAACTTGAACAGTTTGCAGCTTGGGAGGAGCATCGTCGTGTTCTCGTGGGGGCCATCGGCTGCGGCGGTCTCTCGTGACGGGTACAGGCCATGGTCTAGAGCGAGGAAGAGTGACAGGTGGTCGCGTCGTTCTGCGAAGCAGTAATGCTAGCAAAGGAGGAGGCCAACCGCATAAAGCAATGGCGCTCACGCCCCAAACTCCGCCGAGGTTCTGATCCCGACTTCTCCTCAAGGAAATGTCAGCAAATGTAGAGGCCCAACTGAAGGGCCAAAGCCTACTGGGGCCCCAGTCCAGTTTCAGAAAGGAAAGTCCAACCCTAGTATTCATACTAGGGTTTAGCCTTCAGGCTAAGAGAAATGGAGTGGTTCGTTTAGTCAGTATGAGTCTGATACTGTTTCCCGCTCCGCCCAAGGGTGGAATTATAATAATAATATGCCCACAACAAAAAACTGTTCAAGGGGTGAAGCTGCCTATAGGATGTGTGGCTCTTTCCCTCTTTCTCCATTTTAACACGTTATGGTAAAGTTCCTATACTTAAAAGTGAACCTGAAAGAATACGGGTGGGATATAGTTAGTAAAAGCCTGACACTCACTTTTGTTCCATCCACAAGGAGAAGTTATCTGATGATTTTAAAGATAACACAAAAAATAATGTGGGTAATGCAACAACATACACATACATAGTTGAACACCGGTTTATTTTGTTTTCAATGAAAAAGATATCAGATAACCTTTCGAGTGAGCTTGGTTTTCCCGTAGGTAAACAAACTTCCATGAATCCTAGGCACATCTTATATTACGGAACTGTAATATGTATAGTATATCCTTATTGAAAACAAAAAGAAGAAATAAAAAGCTTTATAAAGATTCGTTGAATGGGCATTTATCGAGAGTTCAACGGCCCATTGTTGATGCTTTTACAATCAAATTGATTAATTTCTGATCTCAGGTTTCGTATTGTTTCGAAAACAACTAATAATAATTTAAGGCTATCTCTTTGATTGTCACTATTAAATTAATCAATGAAGCCAGTAACGAAAAAAGCGGATAGCATTTTAAATGGTATTAGCATCACTTATGCGCATTCACAGTTACAATTGAAATAATAGCCAATAAACATTAATATATTGTTGTAAACCATAGTGCATGAACTCGTGTTGGGTAAACCAGGCGTACATGGCCCAATCGGTAACGTGCCCCACTTGCAAACTAACGTCGCGTTACCAGTTTGCCACTGGGCAACATTTGGCAACATTTGATGCTCAACATGTGCGGCAACGCTGCACAACAGCGCACAACGTTACCGGCTGGCACGCAACATGACGCGTGGCTTGTTATTTAATGTGAAGTAATAGATGCGTAGACAAACTTTCTCAACGAACTATCCTAAAATTAATGTATTTTAAACGCAAAGACTTCTCTACAGCCCAACTATATTCCGAGGCTCAAGTTTTGACAGTTAGGCAGCTCTTTATTCTCCGTGCCGTTCTGCGTAGACACTCCATGCTACCTATAACGCCAAGTGTTCTCTTGAGACGCAAGCAATTCCCTGTCAGTGATACTGTCAAATGTCGTACCGCATTCGCTAGTCGACAGTTTCTCGCTACAAGCTCTCGACTTTATCTACACTATAATATAATAAAGAGGTAAAGTTTGTTTTTTTGTTTTTTTGTTTGTAGGGGGTAATCTCTGGAACTACTGGTCCGATTGGAAAAATTTAAGCAACAATAGAAAGCTGCTTTACTCCTGAGTGACATAGGCTATATTTTATGTACGCGGGCGAAGCTGCGGGCAAAAGCTAGTAATAAAATAAATAAAAAGTTGTCCATATATATTCGCACAAAATATGAGGTCAAAAATATTCTCACAAAGTGGTTGCAAAAGTTATCATACGATGAAACTGAAAATCTTCTCAAAATTAATAGCTAATAGTTATATGCTGTATGCGCTTAAGATTGTTTTCTTTCCTTGTTTATATATCATAGTACTTGCACGTGTATGATATAAATAGTTGTATGCCATTGTTATATCGGGGAACATTGGCTTCTAAGACACAGGCTTATTGCCTACTAGCTGTGCCCGCGACTTCGTCCGCGTGGAATAGTTATTTTGGGCATCATATTTATTTTTGCAAACAACTTCCTCAGCTTTATAAATTATAGCTGTTACCCACGACTTTGTCCGTGTCAATTTCTGTTATTATTTTAGACAATTTAGTTTTTAAAAGAATATAATTATCTAAAAGTACTTCATAGAGCTACACCCCAACTTGGGCACGCCATAATCTCGGCGGTAAGTCCCCTCTTTGAGGCGTGATATCTATCACGGCATCCTCACCTTCCGCATGACGTAGGTTCTCACCGGACATGGGAAGAAGGAAGAGACGCCCGGGTGTCGCCACTGTATGGTCAGCCCGGAGGATACGGTGGAGCACACGGTGGAGGTGTGCCCCGCTTGAGAAGAGCATCGCCGTGTCCTCGTGGGGGTGATCAGCGGCGGCGACCTCTCGCGCCGGGCCTTGGTTCAGGCCATAGTTCGCAGCGAAGAAGAATGGGAAGCGGTCGCCTCCTTCTGCAAAGCAGTAATGCTGGTAAAGGAGGAGGCCGACCGCATAAGGCAAAGGCAACAGCGCCCTCGCCGTAGCCGTCACCGCCGCGATCCCGCCGATATCCGGTCTCCGTAGACGCTGGCTTGTGGACGGTGAGCAATGGGTAGCTCGCCGTCCGGTTGTCTGGTAACAGTCCAGACCGAGACCAAGTCGTCGACGGCGTGCACTGCTCCCGCGCGCCTCAAGGTGTTGTCAGCAAACTGTGAGGCCCTTCAGGGGCGAAGCCTCCTGCAAGTGAGGGTTGGTGCGAAAGCGTTATACCGGGGCTCTGGGAATATGGCAAGGGAGGAACGGGGTAGGTTGTTTAGTCAGTAAGAGTCTGACACTGCTTCCCGCTCCACCCAAGAGCGGGATCCGTCATTGGATGACTTTTACCTACCATAAAAAAAACCCATCCGCGCCGCCCGCAAGCAACCCCTCTCCTCGCCCGCCGGCCAGGCACAGCGTCAAGTTTAGCACATCATGCATCGCGTGTGAATTTTATATCGGAGTTATTTTAAAATTGTAATATCTTCTAAGATGTTCATTGAAATTAAATGATGTCAAAGACAATTTTGTTTACAATTACATACTCTTAATCAACAACACATTTATTTGGATAAAGATTATATTATTATGTTGATAGAACTCTAACAAATAATCGGTAAAAATTGGCTAAATTTGATTCGCATAAAAACAGTTCTAGTAAGTTAATCTTAAAAGATAGACATATACTGTCGCGGACATTTTTTTAGATAATTTTAAGAGGAATAATTCTTTCATACATATTTTTTTGGTATCTTAAACCGTTTTGGCAGCGCACGCAACGGAAGCCCTCAAAGATGAATAATTTTCCCCGTTTTTTCCACATTTTCCGTTATTTCTTCGCTTCTATTAGTCGCAGCATGATGTTATATAGCCTAAAGCCTTCCTCAATAAATGATCTATTCAACACAAAAAGAATTTTTCAATTCAAACCAGTAGTTCCTGAGATTAGCGCGTTCAAACAAACAAACAAACAAACAAACTCTTCAGCTTTATAATATTAGTATAGATTTTAGAAGTCAGACGTTCGACCTAGAACTTTTGTCACTGTTGTACAACTTACTTTTAAGACTACTCTGTACTTTCGCTATATTTCCGTACAAAATAAAATATTATTATTATTTCGTTTATTCATTACATAACATATTAATTACACTTTTAAATATTTCTATAAAAAAAAACATTTAAAAATATAAAAAATAGTGTCCCACCGGTATCGGGAACAGGGTCCAAGCTACCGGCGGTCAGGGCTCCAGAGAAAGGAACCTCCTAACTATACGAGCCGTGTCCAGGATTACCGCTTTCTGAATCAAGCCCTTGATCCAGCCGCCTAACGAGAGCCTCCTAAGGTGTTGGTCGAGGCTCTTGGCTATTAAGCCATTGGCTGACACGACTATCGGTACAATGATTGCCGAATCCACATCCCACATGTCGACAACCTCGCGAGCCAAGTCAATATACTTGACTTGTTTATCTTTCTCGGCTTTCACGAGGTTCTCGTCATGAGGGACGGATATGTCAACAATCATTGCACGCCTCTCGCTTCGGTCTACCACCACTATATCAGGCTTATTGGCTAAAATAGTCCTGTCAGTGATGATAGACCGATCCCAGTACAGGGTGATATGACCATTATCAAGAACTGGGTCGGGCTCATACCTGTAGTACGGCACTTCCGATTCCACAAGAGAGTATTTCAGAGCAAGTTGCTGATGGATAATCCTGGCTACGAGGTTGTGCCTGTGCAAGTACTCACCGTTAGCTAGACGAGAACAACCAGAGATTATGTGACGAATTGATTCTCCCGGACGGTGACAAGCCCGACAAATGTCAACCGTGCCGTCCTTCACAATAAATCTCCGGTAGTTATTCGTCATGATAACTTCGTCCATAATTGCACAGACAAAACCTTCGGTTTCCCCAAAGAGGTCACCGGAACGCAGCCAGGATACGGACGCCAATTGATCTACATCAGGCCCGTGAAGGGCCCGGAAAAAGCGTCCGTGAAGTTCCTTGCTCTGCCACACAACCCTGCGATCGTTAGTGTCAAGCACTACAGGTTTGCGCCAGTTCTCGTTAGCCAGGGAGAGCGGGGTGAGTCCCTTGTCCACCGCCACTACATCTCGATGCATACCCACGTCGACAGCTAGGAAATATTCCCTGAGACTGCATACCTCACGGTTGTGTAGGGTCTTAGCATTTAAAAAACCGCGACCCCCACACTTCCGTGGGATATACAGTCTCATCACCGACGAACGTGGGTGGTGCATTCGGTATGCAGTCAGCAGTGTACGGACCCGCCTATCCAGGGCGTCAAGTTCCGTTTGAGTCCATTTGAGTACGCCGAAAGAGTACATCAATACCGGCATGACCCAACCGTTGAAGGCGCGCACTTTGTTCCCGCCTGAGAGAAGGCTATTAAAAACTTTCCTCAGGCGTCCAAAGAAACGTTCCTTCAACGATTGCTTCATGTCTGTGATATTGATGCCTAGGGCTTCCGACATACCCAAATACTTATAGGTTTCAGTTGGAGAAAGGGATCTCAGATTTATGGAATCCGTGAGTTGCGTACCCACGGATTCCACTACCTCACCTCGCTTTACATGCATGACTGCACATTTGTCCACACCAAACTCCATCCTGATGGCACTGCTGAAGGTTTCAGTTACCTTCAGTAGCTCCATCAGTTGCAGCTTGTTGGGGGCAAACAGCTTTAAATCATCCATGTAAAGGAGGTGAGATATAACCTGACCCCCTCTCTTCAACCGGTAGCCTAGACCTGAATTCTCCAGCAGTGTGCTTAGAGGATTCAAGGCTAGGCAAAACCAAAGCGGACTCAAACTATCACCCTGGAATATACCTCGCTCGATCCTTACAGGTTCACTATTTCTCTGAATATTTCGACATCCTGGATAGCGGAGGACCGTACTCCATTGCCTCATACACGACATCAAGAAGGTGCGTAGTTTTGTATCAATCTTATACAATTCCAGCACCCTCATGAGCCATGTATGAGGAACTGAGTCATAGGCCTTCCGATAATCTATCCAACATGTCGATATATCCTTTCGAGAACGGCGAACCTGTTGGCTGATAGTCATATCAATGAGGAGTAGCTCCTTAGTACCGCGGGACCCGTTCCTACATCCATTTTGAGAGGTAGACATAATACTGTTATTGTCTACGTGGTGGTTAATTTTAGCTCTCAAAATGGATGTAAGAACCTTATAAACTGTCGGCAAACACGTAATCGGCCGATAGTTTTTGGGCTCCGCGGTACTACCTGATTTGTGGAGCAGGTGGGTAACTCCTGTTGTAAGGAATTTGGGTAGCGAACCAGACTCCAAGGCAGCCTGATACTGAGATGCCAAACGAGCGTGCGATCTTTGTAGCCATTTAATACAGAAGTTGTGCAGTCCGTCCGGTCCTGGAGATTTCCAATTAGGAAGCGGACGAACTGCACGGGCTACATCTTGGGGGCTGATTGTGACTGCCCCCATTTCTGGTATAGATTCGCACTCTCGTTCGACCTCTCGGATCCAACCACCTTCAGTATGACTGACAGGCACCGACCATATGCTGCGCCAAAACGAAGACATGGCTTCATCATCTGGAAGGCACGTGTCAGTCACACTTTGGTCCGGTTGCTCCCAAGCTCTGTATACCCACTTTTCGTTACTCTGGAATGTGCGATTCTGGGTATACCGCTCCACCCGCCGCTTATACCTACGTATACGGTTTGCCCATGCATACACCTTTTGCTTCAGGAAGTCAATGCGCTCTGTGACCCGGGCCATATAATCTAGGGGACTGACGTCGGTCCCCGAAAATGCCCGTCTCACAAAGCGCATTACTCTTGGGCGAGTGTTGCCCTCCCTGAAGCAAATTAGTTTGCCAATGAGTGCTCTGGTCCCAGCGATACGACGCTCGATCCTGCACTGCCAGGCCGGCACAGCTGGTCTCGGTCGTGTAGCTCCGTCACTATTTGGGAATTTCACGTGAGCTACACGACATGCCGCTACGGCCGCGCAGTACAGCATCGAATGTGTATCGGTGAGATTTTCGCAGTCATCAAAGTAATTAGATAACTGCGAATCCAGAGCAGCCACCAACGCCCTATTTCTGTTATGCATGGGCAAACGAGGTAAGCGTGGCCTAAGTTCGAGCGGCACGTTGCGATATTCCCGAATCGCACACTCCATAGCACTCCTCAATTCATCACTGCACTGGGTACTTACTTGTGTAACCATGTCAGTATTCTCCTCGTCAGCGTGGTCTGAGATCTGGTTGGTCGGTGGTACCATCACTGGTACCACAGTTTGCGACGAGGAGGTAATGGCATGGCTACCCATTTCCAATCGGAGGCGATCAAGTACGGAATCATCCAACATATGATTACGCTGGATGACCCGCACCTGATCCGACAGTCGTTGAGTCGACACGTTGAGAGCTGGCTCAAGCACCTGAAACAGAGCGAGCATCCTAACACGGTACGCAGTTAGGTTGTTTCCTCCCTCTGTAGCCCCAAAGTATGCGCGCATGACGTTTTCGTTCATGGATTGCGTCCATCGCATGCGCGGCACACTTCCGCCGGCAGCTGGGACCCTATCAGAGGCCGGTGGGCCACGAGGTCCGAAACAAGCCGGCGGCCGGCGTCCTCCCCGACGACGCGCAGGTGGTGGTGACGTCGGCGGAGAGTAGTACTCGTCGCTCGAGCTCGACGCAGCTGCCACGGCCGGTATCACAGCACTCTCCGTGAGTCTGGTTTCCGGCGGCGGCGAGGCGGAGCTGAGCGACGAGGCCGGAGGTGGTGGGCGTGCGCGTCGTGCAGCTGCTCTTGTCAACATTGCATCATTTTATTCGTTTTTCGTCATATTTCTTATAGTGCTTTGTGTGTGACATATGTCATAACTGTCCATAGTATGTTTTTTTCATATTTTTTACTTTCGTTGCTGTTTTTCGCTGTAGTCGTTATTATGAGTATTTACTATTTATTTATTGGTTTTTGTGAACTATAAGTTGGACCTAAAATTAATGGTGAATTGTTTATATCGAATTTATAAAAACTTGGACGAAAAAAATCATCTAGTTGATAGTCAATGTTGCCAGCTTATTATTATTATTATTATAAACAACATTGTACAATAAAAGTTCCGCGCTGACTTTCAACATGATGGGCAACTTGTTGTGCAACATGTTGCGCGTCATTTGTTGCCCCGTGGAAACGTAGCTTACGATACACATTTAAAATCACATCAAGTATACAACGCAAGTTAAACTTTTAAATTAAATAGTTTACATCCGTCTGAGGCTGAACGAAAACTTTAATCATATATCGCTGGTATATGTTTTTTTTTTTTGCCAAAAGTGAAACCTAGGTGAGAAATCAATAGCAAAAGAATTATGTCTACGAACCGTTACTAAACGAAGTTAAAGACTGTTTAGTAGATTTCTATAGATTTTTCTATTAGGCGTTATTTTTTTATTTTAGGTTTGGTATTTACTGTGTGTACGCATTAAATAGTGTCAATCACTATCGCAACACCAACGCGTAACTTTTCGATTCATTTATCACTTATATTTTTACTAATTTTAGTGAAGAAAAACTACGACAGTGAACAAACATAACAGTAATAACCAACTTAATTTGTTTTATCAATAGAAACCTCAAACTATTACGTATAACACTAGCAACACTGTCTTCTTCCTATCTTCGTCAGGTTACGGTTTAATCTTTCGAATACCGTAATTAGATACATAATAGAAAGACAATAGGTATGCGATCGCCGGCGTTCGCTTGGAGCTTAAGAGTTTAAGGGCCTGGTTTATTTTGCTATTGATTTCTTGTATTGTCCTCACAACAACATATCTTCTAATAATAATAATAATCTTCTTTTGTCTTTAAATCAAAAGTGAATAGGTTACTTCTAGGTGAGCGCGCTCCATCATTAACCGCATCGCAGTTTCCATCAGGTGAGATAGCGGTCAAGCACGAACCTATAACCCATAAAAAAACATATATAACCTAAGTATGTGGCGAAAAGAAAAACAAACCAATCAATTATGGCAATAGTTTGCAGTGGATATTCTTTTCGACTTTGGTAATTACAGACACAATTAAAGAACAATAGGTGTGCAAACGCCGGCGTTCGCGCGGGGCTCAAAGGTTGAAATGCGAATGCGACTGGAGCATGTAGGCCTGGTTCACCATACAGTCAGAGGAGCCGTCAGTATGGCAACAATAATGGTTGCCCCGCACGACGGAGTCTCACGCGCATCCTTGGTGCATCTAACGATTGTCCCTTCTCCAGCACAGGTTACTGACCCTGACTGCAACTAACTAGACAATAACCTATGTTTACTTATATTATTTTTAATGAGATGCATTAAGTTGTTAAGGCTTCATGCTTGGATATTCCCAAGACGTTAAAGCTATTAGTGTTTCCCGGTGACGATTGTTTTGCTATGATATCTCTGGTTATCCGACGGCGCCAAAAGGTCCCTCCTTTATGTACATGTTTTTCAAGTATATGTAAGTATATATGTATATTTCTTGGGTATTGTTTGGAGGTGTCTTTAGATTCGACTTGAATGTTAGTGTGATACTAGGTTCTTCAAAATCATAAAAACAAAAGAACGCCAGATTCATTGGGGCCAAAATTTCGCAACACAGCCATACGAGGAACGTATTTGAAAAGTATTAGTCACTAAAATATAGGGAAAAAAATTGGTTGGGTTTTATGACAACATTTTTTTTAGTGACATTGAAGTATTTTATCTAGTCCTAATTCGGAAGTGACCAATGAGCTTTATAAATTTTGTATGCAATACATCCACACAAGTGTTAGTTATAATGAGGCTTTCATAGTCGAATTACGACTAAATAAGCCTCGAAAAAACAAACGACAACGTCATAAAAATATCGGAATAGATGAGTTTTATGTTGTGAATACTCACAGGAAAAAGGCAACCGTATTGACTTTTTATTCTACGATAACTTCTTCTTCACTTAAATACTTTTGATAACGTCATTATCCTTAAGGAAAAATGAAAACGAAACCCTAAATGCGTGCGTAAGACAACAAGTCCAACGTCATGATCTCTTTTTCCCTCACAGTGAAAGTATGGTCATCACAACAATCAAAAGTGACTCAAATAATTGATACTAATCTAAATCTTCAATCTTGAGTGGTCATTTAAAAATTTCACCTAAATGATTTGAGGGGGCGTTAGTTTGTTTTTAGCAGATTTCGTTCATTAAGGTTTTATTCACATGTCATGTGACATCCACCAACCGGTACTGGGCCACGTGGTTAATTTCGATCCATTTCAAATCCCAACAATAAAATATTATAAGGCTTATACCTATTTAAACTCAAACTTAAAATTATTTATGTATATAAAGTTTTAATTTGTGGAGCTTTTATAATTTTCTTGTTTTATTAGTCAAATAATAATTAAGTTTTACATAAAAAGAAATCAGATATCAGAAGCGTTTATTTCAAATAGAGCAATGACAGGGACTTTCGAATTGTCAAAAGGTCGCCCAGTCTAAATAAAAAAGTTACGTATTTTAAATAGCACATAGGGCTACATGGACACTTATAAAACGTCAAAAGGTGCTGGTTCTCCTTCGTAGGCACCAACAAGAAACTCTATGGTTACTTATTACATGTTGTGTAAGGTTTAGGTTCGAATTAGGTATACATGCGAAAGTGTTGGGTTTTCCTCTAAATTATTAGTTTTGGTATTCCCTGAAACAGTCACGTATAAGCGCTTCGTCATAATAATAATTATGCAGATAGACGATGCATAATGGAAGCTCTGGTGTACACATGAAGCTACTTGACGACTTTTTGAAAAAAGTACCTATTTACTACCGTAATATCGAGTTTAAGTCGATCATCAGATAGTATTAGTACTATAGCTATAGAGCCATCGACTTATATTCATAGTACTACACCGTATATCCTAGCGATAGACAAGCACGTCTATAGGAACTATTTGTCAAAATACTGAAATGCTAAATCCAAAAGTCCGCTGCAGCGCTTTTGTGGCATTGTCGTTTATCAAAACTTTTAAAACTTACAGCGCTGATACTTCAAAATGGCACTTAATGTCATCTATGTAAAAGTATATGGCATGCTGATCACTTAAGTAGAGTAAAGTCACTGTACGGTACGCCTCATGTAGTGCGTAGTATATATATATCGATGACTACAGCAGCTCAAAAATATAGAGCTGTGCTTGTGAAGGCGTATACTATACTAAAATACTTCGTGTGCATCATCACGTAGTCATTCATTTGGTGATTCACGTTTGAAGCAGTGTCCAGTGTTGTAATGCAATCTATTTTACATAGCTTTGTGCTTTTGGAATTTGCACATTTAAAAACTATTTTAAAACATTTTTAATATTTTTTTCGGGGAACATAATGGGTCGACATAGCCAACGCTGTGTGAAGCACCGTAGTTAGTGTTAGTGTCAGTAAATAGCAAAAAAAACTACTTTTCCAGTTACCTGGTCTACGTCCCATTACGAAGAAGATTTTATGAAATTCAAAAGAATATCGAACCTGAGTCAGGGCACTGGTTAGTAGGTACACAATCTATCTTCTTCTTCTTTAAATCCTAATCACATTGTTCGATATCTCCACTCCGCAGCAGTAGAAACAGAGCAAGTAGAGCGAAGTATAAAGGTGCCTTAAATTTAACCGCAACGTGCTGCGCGACAGCAGTGCGGTCGCAGCGTTGCTGTTGTGCTGTTTTGTTTTTTCGTATAAATAAAAACTGCAACTGTCGCTTTGTCGCCGCGCTGCGCCCGCGCTTCATTTATGACTTCTCGAATAACTAAGTGGAATTCCAAATGACAAAAATGAATACGCGACCCTGAGCAGAGTCAAGCAGGCTTTGCTGCCGAGAGGAAAGCATGAGGCGAAGGATAGCGCAACTGGAGTTGAGCTATCCTTCGCCTCAGGGGCTGAGTGGAGTCAGTGGAGTGGATTCTACTCTGCCCCGTAGGTATCGTATATCGTATTCAAAAAACTTTCTACCTTTTTTTTATGGTAATCAACCAATGACGAATCCCGCCCTTGGGTGGCGCGGAAAACAGTGTCAGACTCTTACTGACTAAACAACCTACCCCGTTCCTACATACTTTTCATTTCTCTCGTCTATAGTGCAACACACGATTAATGGCAAACAATGTGATGCCAAACAAATAGGGGTAATGACCTCTATGGATACATTTGTTACTCGACAAGGGGTCTCTTATTAGGCAAACATCTGAGTATCAATCGTAAACGAATCCATAGTAAAGATCATAATTTAATATAAATGGCTTAAATGCTATCGGCCTCAATTGACATTTACGGACAAGTCAGTAAAATATAACAGAAAGAGTTTAACTGCTCAAAATAGAAATGTTCATTTTGGTTTCAAGGTCGTCATGAAAACATTGTATGAAGCAAGAAATTCTGCTGCATAGTCTGCTACTGCGATTTTAAATGATTCTTTAATTTCATCATAAATCTGAAAGAGTTTTGGGTGTCTAGAAAAACGGGTTTCGACATATAGTTTGATAGACCGGTAAAGTGTGTGTCAAACAACGTATGCACAATCTTGTTTTTGTCTTCTAAAAAAACCGTTTTTGTCAATTCCAATTCAATTCTTTATTAATAGAGCAGAGAGAGCAGTGGTGGCCGAGTGCTAATGGCCCCGACTTACAAGCTCGTAGGTCACGGGTTCAAACCCAGTCAGGCACATTACTTTGTGTAATTTATTTCATCACCACTTCTCTCAAAACGGTGAAGGAAAACATCGTGAGGAAACTGGCATGTCCTAGAACCAAGAATTCGAAGACATGTGAAATACACCAATCCGCACTGGGCCCGCGTTGTGGATTATGGCCCATTCCCTCTCCTAGAGAGGAGGCCTGTGTCCCTGCAGTGGGAACATTAAAAAAGGCTGATAATGATGAATGATGGAATGATTAATGGCAAGTAGAGCTGATGTCGACTATTCTGCCAATGTCTAAAGAAAACTGGAAAATTAAAATGTGCAATTAAAAATTCTTCGATTTCAGTTCAGTGTAGTGCCAATAGTATCCAAACAAAAATAGTTGTGACACATTCGGACGTACAGAACGATGACGGACTGAAATTATTAAATTAAGATTTTTGTTGCGAGTATTTGGCAACGGAACCCTAAAAGAGACTTCAATCTCAAGTAGATCGTGACAGCATTTCGAACTATAAAGCTTGTTCGTGACTCTTATATATTTACTTTAAAAAACTCGCCATAAACTACAAGTCAAATGTACCTATCAGTAGCCAAAGTAGTTTCCTTCTAATTAGACTTAATTACTTTTAATGAAGCTTTATTTATCATAAATCCTTTTTTTAACGTCTATTATTTAATGAATAAAATGTTCGATGCTCAAAACTAAAATGATAGATAGGTACATTGTAGTTATATTGAATGTTAGTAAAAATTATAGAGGAAAGAAACCAAATATAGAGTATTTTCCTAATGTGAAATACCGTAATTTCTCGTAAATAAATACTTCTAGCCGGACAAAACAATGCTTTTCTACTTTAAGGGCCAAATTCACAAATAAAACTAATTGCGAGATTATTTAAAATAAAACACAGTTTGAGCATCTAATCGAAACTATATAGCTTCATTTTGCGTTTCACCGCTATTAATTAAATCTAGTTTACGTTACACTTTGTTTAAATTCTAAACGCACATGTTTTCGACACGGGACTTTAAACTAAATTACGCTGAGCTCAGTTTAGTTGAACTAAGTTTTTATAGAGAATGGTGAAATCAGCCCTCGTAAAATCAGCGCCACAGGACCGTTTATTATGGTGACAATTGGGAGAGTCGTCATCATTATCATCAGCCTTATTAATGTTCCCACTGCTGGGACACAGGCCTCTTCTCTGAAATGGGCCATAATCCACCACGCGGTCCCAGTGCGAATTGGTGGAATGTGACATCCACCAATTCGCACTGGGACCGCGTGGTCTTCGAATGTTTGGTTCTAGGACATGCCGGTTTCCTCACGTTGTTTTCCTGCACCATTTTGAGAGCAGTGGTGATGAAATAAATTACACAAAGTAATGCGTTTGGCTGGGTTTGAACCTGAGAACTACAACTCGTAATTCGGGGCCTTTACCACTGCTCCCATCCATATCTGATTACTTTGGTCGTAATATGAATTAGGTACCACATAATCGAGATAGGTACCTAAACCTGTAATGATTCTCAAATCTATACTTCTTCCAGTATGCCCAATCGCTGTCTAGCAGAGCCCCTTCAAAATAATCAGTTGTTTCAACATGCCTAACTACCAAGTTTTGAAACACCATACAATCGTCCGTTCCAATCCCTGCTTCGAAAATGACACAGATCACGACGCTCCATTTACTTACACGAACTGTATTATAGGGTCTAAGGGTCCCAATCAATAGATACGTATCCAAAAGCTGTTTTGAAACACGTCTTATTATTTTACATCGTACATCGATAAATTACGTCAGTTATTCCAAGCTATTAAGCATTTTGAAATAGTTTTGGTCTAAACAACTATTATTATAATGATATAAACGCTGGGATTATTATCTATAATAACTTTATGTCATATATTGTGTTCATGGTTTAATTGCTTATGAGGTAGTCTTAAATGGAAGTAGGTATGAGTAGTTTAAGATAACCCATAAAATGCCTATACCTACTTATGATCTATAGAGGATCATAAAATAAAATCTTGAGCATTAATACTAATGGATATACAATAAAATTATTTATTAAAAAAGGAAGAAGCTAATAAAAATGCAATAAGATAATAAGATTTCATCTCGTCTTGGTTCGTTGTAAACGTGGCTAATTAGAAAAACACACATATCTGTTCGTCGCCTCCAGCATCACGTGAGAAATATAAAAATAAACAATAGATTTGTATATTTCTCAACGGACCCTCGTCCTTGCCGACTGTGTCCACACAGATGACCTCTTCGCATTGAGGTAAGTCATATGAATTATTATAAAAGATTTAAAAAATCATCAGAATATTAATTAGTGTGGTACGTTAATGTTCATGGATTAGTTTATTGCAGGAAATACTAACCATTTGTTTTTATCGAGAATAAAAAACACATCTTTTGCTTATAGTAGTTTTTTTATGGTGGGCAAAAATCATCCTATGATGAAGTGGAATCCTCTTGGGCGGAGCGGGAAACAGTGTCAGACTCTTACTGACTAAACACCTCACTCCGTTCCTTCTTGTTCTTGGTCTTTTTGTTTCCGTCTACACACAACAGTCCGGACCAAGCCCAAGTCGTCGACGGCGCGCTCTTTTCCCACGTGCCTCAAGAAGTAATCAGCAAAACAGTAGGGACTCTGCAAAGGGATAGAAGTCAATTGGTGCCCAGGGTGGATTTCTGAAAGGAAGGCTTGGCCCCAGTGCGAAAGTCAAAGAAGGAACGGGGTGGGGTTTTTAGTCAGTAAGAGTCTGACACTGTTTTCTGCTCTGCCCAAGAGCGGTATTCGTCATTGGATGACTTTTGCCCACCATAAAAAAAAACTCCGACTAATGAAAGCTGAAACTGAAGAAAATTTCAATATTGCAAAACAAAGTTAGTCTATGACAATTGTAACGCACTATTACACAATCACAATACAAAGTCTTAACTAAACATGATACAGGTACTTTGTCAAGTAAAACAAAGCTGAAAGTTTAGCGTTTTTGTCTAGCAAATGGAGACGAAAGCTTGTCGAATCGTACCAGTTTGCCCAAACAAATGCGAGCCCGTCCATACACGTAGCAGACGCTCACCCCACGTGGTATGAAAGTGAAATTTTCGGTCAATATTGTCTTAAACCAAATACATAATGTGGTATTACGCGTACATTGTTTACGGCGCGGTGCCTTTTTGTTATTTTGAATGACCGTTTTCGTGAAATATTTTCTGCGTGTCGGAAAACAGAAAAAAAAACGTACAAAACGTTTTGGGAACACATTAATTGTGCGTACAGCCAAGGAGTGGAATTCCTTGCCGGAGTTTGTGTTTCCTGATGGCTACAATCCGAGAATATTTAAGTCAAGAGTGAATAGGTTACTTCTAGGTAAGCGCACTCCATCGACGACCGCATCGTCGCTTTCCATCAGGTCAGATAACGGTCAAGCGCAAACCTATAATAAATAAAAAAAAATATAATAAATAAAATACTTTTTTCTGTAGTTCTGTATAAACTCCAAAAAGTTTAGATTTCGACAAAATTTGATGGAAAATATTTATTTTTATTGATTGTTAAATTTTATTAAATTATTCTTTAGTTAAAAAGGTTAATCCTTTATATTTGATGTATAGATTTATCATCAAACGTGAAAAAATTAAATTATGATAATTCTGTATACATCTTTAATTAGAGACATAATAGAAATACATTAGGTGTGCGAATGCGTTCGCTTGGGGTTCAAGAGTTATATTTTGAATAAGTATACAAGAGATAGGTAGGCTACTGTCTAACTAGGCACGTATCCATAAAGTTTTGCTAATGCAAATGTTTATTTCAAAATTGGAAATCTCGATTACTCAGCAGTTAACATCATCTCGATATTTCTGAAACGAGAAATCTTAGGTTAGTTGCTGCTAAAAACTATAAAAATTGCATACTCGTATGGACGATTTATTTCGAAGAACAATGTTTAATTTTGGAGGCATCTACGGCTTTACATTGATCCATAGGCCTATTGTAGTAGTTGCGGTACTGGAAAAGAGAGAGAGAAAAGGCACTGGGACCCTGGAACGTCAGTAAATGTCTGACACGCTTGCTTACTTTACCCAGAGCCCATAGTAATTTGAGGGTTTGACATTAAAAAGACCTTTAGACAACTGAACTGCTTGACCATAGTCATCTAGATAGATAAGATTATATTAGGTTATTACTGATTTTCTTATGGGATGGATCACCCAATTTTTAAAGCTTTTTATTAAGAAATGATCTGACTTATTCCACTTTAGGGTTAAGCGAACATCTCAGACTTTTACTAACTAAAACCACACCTATGTTCCTTAAACTACAATTTGCTTTGTGGGGCCACTACTATCCTTTTCGTACTTTTAGCCATGGCTCTAGCATATATCAGAACTGCTGGGCTTCTACATCTTTTTTTTATTTTCGAGGGGAAACCTTGAGAAAGCGCCCGGTGTTTGGGAATAAGTCTAGGCGTGTGGGATTTTTACCTCACTAAAACTAGTAATCACCATCAGCACATATAAGGGGCGCCGTTACCTCTTAAAGACCATTCCGCAACCTCCTCTGTGCAAAGCCTATTAGGGCACATCCCTAAGAAAATTGTATATCCACTGGACTCGAGGATCTACAGCGTACCTATATCGACATGTTTTCTACAGCTTTACGGCTGAGGCCCTCCTTCTTCGCCATAGTAGGAAAGAATGAATGCTGTCAATTGGATGATACTCGAATGCGTAGGCGATAAACAACTTCGATTGTTTGCATTGTCTGTGCTCGGATTAGATCGTGACGTCATCGGACTGGTTTGGAAGCTCCAGCCACTTTCACTCAATGATCACATGGGTGGACACTTGACAATTGTGTAACAAGCCCCATGCTTATGTCAGAAGGCAGGAGTGGTTTAGCTTTCAACGAATATGTGAGCTTTTTAACCTTTTGTGTAAATATTTAGGAATTATGGTTATTGTTTATGTATAAGTTTACACACTAACTAACGACCCACTCCAGCTTCGCACGGATACTGATATTGAATATATATTATTATGCATGGTATGAGGAGTGAGATGAAAGAAAAGGGAGTTAGTGATAGTGTGACGGGTGATAGGACAGAGTGGAAGAAAAAAAACATGTTGCACCGACCCTAAGTAATATGGGATAAGGGTAGGATGATGACGATGTATTATAATACATCATCATCACCGTCATCCCTATGTGTATAACATAAACCTTCCTCTTGAATCACTATTAAAAAATAACGCTTAAAAATCCGTTGCGTACTTTTAAAGATCTAAGCATACATAGGGACAGCGGTAAGCAACTTTGTTTTATACTATGTAATGATGAATCCCTATATAAAAGCGGTATTAATACCTTAGACATTTCCTATTTGTCGATCTTATGCCATGATCACAGGTACCGGGTAAAAGGGCGAAACAATAAAATGTTGCTCGCACACAGGATGTAATAGAGTTGTAGAGTACGGCCGTCGGATCTTAGCGAGTTTAAAATTAGGCTCTGCGAAACTTAGCGCTTGTGCAATGCAGTTTGCAGTTGTTATTGCTGTTAAAAACCTTAGCATTTATTTTTTTAAACATTTATTTTTGCACCAATTAACAAGCGCTTAAGTTCGTGTTTGCTTGGTAAGTGTGATTAAGGTGGGCCTTCCCGACTCGCCTATCGTCTACGTCGAGCATGGTTTAAAAGCTTGTTGCTTCATCTAAAGCAATCCAATGTGACGTATGATGCAAAAGTAAAGTAAAAAAAGAGAGATAACACCTGAAAACTCTGTTAGCATTCTACGATTTACTCGAATGTTTCACAAAACTTGTTCCAGGAAATACGTGTTTTTATTAAACCCTTAAGGATTTTTGGAAAAACATTGACAACATTTAGAATCTCGATTAAATGCGCTAGGCTTCTATAGAAGTAGTTTTTTAATATTTTTAATATAGGAGTCCATCATGGAGAGTCAAACTTCACGTAAAATAGCAGATTTTCAGAGGTCCTTACTTGATTACTCTTAAACAAATTTACCTTTTGATTTCTATAGAAGCCTAGATAATATCCACAAGATATCTGTGTATCGAAAATATCAGAAGAAAGATGTATAATTACAACATAATCACGTAAGAGCGGTTGTATGAAAATGTACCTTGCGTTGGCCGCTCTTAAGGCAAGTCATTAAGGCATCACCCTAATGCCTTGATTACACGCAGAAGACAAACAAAAAGGGAAAAAAGTACAAATCAAGTAATTTGAGCTATTGTTTTGGGATGGGTAGTATCTTCCTTTAGCGGTTTAGAAAATAAGTAAATTATTTTTATGTTATCTTCGTGCCTACTGTTATCTTTGTATTGAATCTGAAGCATTAGTAAAAAATTGCTAAACAAGGAAGAGGTTAAAATTTGCGATCGTAATGCCTAAGGAGAAATATGCACACCATTCCTATCTCGGGGTCGTCGTGAGGAAGACGTTCAGGAAGTTAGTCTTTTCTATTTTAGTTACTAAACATAACTATGGGTTTTGTCCAAATTAAGAGGAGGAATATACCAAATGTAACAAACAACATTATTCTAGATCATCTTGCTATACAGAAAAGTTTTCAACAGTTCTAAATGTTTTTCCATTGTTGACAAATTAATCACATTTTAAGCTTCCTAGAAACATATGTTCGAAGGTTTTGTTTTCCTAAGTTGCGATATATTATTAATTAAATTATTGCTTGAAACCTTGAACAGAATTTGATACGTCATTTCGAACCTCCCACAATACTTTGAACATTAGCTACGGTATACGCACCCGCTTCGCTCGAACCCAATCTAAAGCCCCACTGCCTCTATAAGCTAAGCTAAAATTTTGCTAGTCGAAAACTGTTTTATTTAAAAACTGCCAACCATGCTCATGTGGGTTTAAATACCTATTATGAGGGTGCGTTTTTACTTTGATATTTAAAAGCGGTATGGGATAAGGTCACCTATTGTATGTGGTTTAGACATAGTCTAAACACAATACTTCTTACAATAAAGTATAAAATAATATTCAAACCAATGACTTCCCGCTCTAGGGCAAAGCAAGAGAGCGTATCAGATTTTTACTGACTAAAACCAACTCCTACATTCCCGCTTTACCTTGGGTTCCAGGACCCTGTGATTTCCAGTAAACTTCGAAGTGGCACTAAGTGGAGTGGTGTGAATAAAAGCAGTGAATAGTGACAAGTATTTTTATTGAAATGAAGCAGGGTGGAGTGGATTTGAGCTCGGACTCTCCACTCTCTCTGCCCGGCACACAACTCTGATCTCTCTGTCCGACTGGAGGCCATGTATTATTTTTTTTTTATTGATTATAGGTTCGCGCTTGACCTCTATCTCATTTATTTTATTTGTTAATCCGCTCAGCTCCACTCCACTCTACTTACACTGTTTCCATTGATGTGGAGTGGATATTTGGAGCGCTACGATTGGTCAATTCACATTCCACTCCTCTCCATTCCGGCAGCTATGCGTTAATGGACACATTATCTCGCTTGCTGGTGGAGTGCGGGCTTTATACTCATGTGCCTTGTTTAAACATTGCAATAGCACAGATATTAATATAAACTGTTCTGCAGTGAGGTTACTTGCCCGATGCAACTAGGTTCAAGCTCGGAAAATTGTAGATACCTAATTTCGAAATACGTTTATTTATTCGTTTGGACTTCGTTTTCAGATTGATAAGAATAAAATGCGATAAAATCTATATATATATATAAAAGGAGAAACTGGCTGACTGACATATCAACGCACAGCCCAAACTACTGGGAGTAGGAGAGGAAAATTTTGCACAGAACGTCCTTTCATAACGTAGGCGAACACTAAGAAAAGATTTTCCAAAATTCACCCTCTAAAGGGATGAAACGCGTGTCCATAGTTTATGCGAAAGCCTATTTTTACGCGGGCAAAGCCGTTGGCAGAAAGCTAGTATAAAATTAGTGGAAACTAACGTATTCCATAAAGAATTCATATTATGTATAAAAAAGTTCTTGTCGTATTTGTTTGTCTTCTCGTTCACGCTGACTTGAAAACTACAAAACGGATTTAAATTCAGTTTTCACTAATAAACAGTTTTATGAATGAAAATGGTTTAAAAGTATATGACAATAAAGAAAAGCCGACATTTTCAAAGGCTTTCAACTGCCCTATGAAAGTAGGGCGGGTCGACAGTTTTTATAACGCTTTTTATAATAAGTATATAGATAGACGTAACGAATCCGGGAAAATTGAATTATTTCAAGTGTCAATGAAGTGAGAAGTTATGGTCGGAAAATTTTGTAACGTCGCAATTTGAAGCCTTGACCTTTGTTCACAATGAACTATTTATAAATTCCTTGCTCTCGACTAGTCAACGCGTACAATATTATTTTGCAATCGACCCAATTGCGGGAATATTCCCACAGCCTCATAATCTCGAATGCATGTATGGTACACACATGTGTACGTACTTACGTTTATCATTATGACTTTTCTTAACAACCTACCCACATTCGCGAAAGTGAAAGTTGTGCGGTCACCACTTACAATCGAATAAATATTAACCCATGCATTACATAATAACTATAAATATTATATTACCCACTTTTATGCCGAACATCGAACTTTATGGGACATTATGATACTGTTAAGACAATAAGATATCTAAATGTACACACCTGTAAAATAGTTCTTTTGAGTTTTTATTGTAGAGTCAAACAGTCCTTAGTTACTCGTTTGTTTCTGCTTTAAACATACAAGCAAATATATCACTTCAACTATTCACAAAATTATAATAAGGTCATGTTTAGTTTTAAAAATATTTAGAAGTCATATATTAGACAAGTCATAAATTAAATAACATTTAAATTTATGCGTGTCCACAGAGTGTATTGACATTAGTAGCTTGACAAGTGCACGGAGTATTTAAGTACAACAGTTATTATGATATCGCTAAAGGCAAAACGTAAATAAACAAATTGCAGCGCAAAAAGTGGGACACCATAAACGATGGACGTTCACCGTGTCAGTAGCGCATAAATTGTCGCGGGTACGCGAAAATTTAATTTTGTCACCGAATACGCAACCGCCTGGGAAGATAGCGTCATCGCCGAACGTAACCGCGGAGTTTGATAACTTAACTTTCTCTCTGGGCGCTGCCGGCTGCTGTACAGCTGAGGGAGCCTCCAGGCACCAGCCTCATTCCGTCACTACCGTCGAGCCAGCACGTTCGCGGCGAACGGAGCGCGCTCGCCAACCGCTCCCGCGAAAAACGCGATAAAATTTAAATCAACACATTCGATCGTTCGATTAATAAAAACAAAAAGTGATTTCGTTCAAACTAGTCGTGTTCCTTTGTTTTGTTCGAATTAATGTTTTTTGAATAAATTTTATTAAGGTGTCTATTGTCAGCAGCATGGGAACTATTAAAAAGTAAGTTGGTTGTTTTTTACAAGTGATTTCTACGGAGTTTTAATTAACAGATTTTGCTTTTGCAGATTAGCTCTATAATATTCGCGAATTGCAAATATATAATTTGTGTGAAACAAAATGAGAAAGATCACATAGGGTCACGTGTCATGGACCAATCTCTAAAGATCATCAGACATCTTCAAACGCACCATTTGGCTATCATTCGATCTCTACTACAGTTTCGCAAACTAAAGTAACTACAGAGTGTCAAATCAACTGCTAAATTCCGCTCCTTTATCGAATGTAGGACAATGCCAATCGAGGCAGCAAGTTCAACTCGCTACAATATTCAAATGTTAAGTTATAACCTCATACTCTAAGAGTACTCGTAAGACAAATAATTACTGGTGGTAATATTCAAATAATGGTGACCTATTTGACAAGGTCGTGTGCTATTTAATATAATTATATACAACAAGTCAATCTGTACCAAACCAAGATAGACAGACGTACAATTAAATGTAAAGAACTAGGCAACAACTTGCAATGTCTAGAAACTGGTTTTTCTAAAACTAAATGCCAACATTGTTTCCAAATTCATTATTGCTTTTTTAAAGACGACAAACAGTAACAGTCGCTTAACTGCAATCGACCTTATTGCTGTAACCTTGCTAGTTAAAATCACTTTATTTTAGGCAAAGTAACTGTTGAACTTTGAGTTGTACCTGTGACCTATGGTGACCTGGGAAACGAGGTCTCTTCATAAGCCTAGTTAGTGTACGCTAAAGACATGGATAAAGGATGTGTGCTACTTACTTAAAAGCCATTTCCTGCTTGTGAACTTTGAAGTGGACGTCTTATTACGGTTGCTTCCACTTATGAATTACATAACTTTATTTCCTGATACATAAGTTATTTAACAGAAGATATGACTCGAGGCTTACTATTTAAATAAAGATATCTATAGCCATTTAATGTTTCTCGAACATGGAAAGTGGCGTGTAACAAAAGCAATATTTGAAGTTACGTGTGTGTGGTACTGTAAACATTTAAGTAATATTTATGTAAGAGTACGTAATAATTGACATAAGAAATGTACGTAAACACTTGAAAAATAACCAGTGTGTTGTGAACAAGAATTTAGTTATAGGCTGTGTTGATGTGTCTAAAAATATACAAGATAAAATCACAGAAGGACATTTACGTGTCTTTCATATTAAAGTAGCGCGACGTGAAAAAAATCAGCTATTATCTATGTTTTTTTTTATTTGACCCATGCTTCATCTTGCATAAACAATTACAGGTCCAAATCGCGGTCAATAAATTGTGATTACAATCGTGCAGACAACCTCTTTTCGTTTAGTAACTAGTTAAAATGATTATTGTATAATGACAGTTTATGTCATCGTGTTGCTAACGGTTTTTTTTTTAACAACACATGAATTAATGTTAAAATTTTTTTGTCAAGTAATTTCCTCTATTTTCACAAAGCTATTTTTCTGTCATTTTACATTTCACATGCGTATTGTGGATGGAATGTTGTTTTTTGACGTAAACCTTAGATGAACATCCGCAATCGTCGGCTAAAGCCTTCTAGGAATGCGAGTTACAAAACAAATAAAGCCTGATATGGAATAAGGATGTAAAGTTGATATTTTATATACAATTAAAATAAATGAATCGCTGCTCACTGTGGCAGGTAAACGGCCTAACAAGGTCACTTTGTCGTTTTTGATGAAAAGGTTAACATGATGGATTGATAGCTTTAATGTTTATTTTCTTGGTTTTTTACCATGATTGGACATGTCAGGCTTTTTGTGTGTTGCATGAAGATATCACAGAGTGCCACTAAGTTAGTAATATACTCTAAAATATATATTTGCCAGCGACATCTTTTGCGAGAATTATTTTTATACAATCTTGTACATCCCAGCTGAATTTTTAGTATAGTTTAAAAAATAATAATGTCAGCCTTTATTATTCATTTTGATTATAATTTGTGCCAAGTTTCTAGCTTATATAAAACTCTTCAACTCGACTCATAATCATACAGTCTTTAAAACAACCCTTACTTTTCCAATGAGGTAATTCTGAAATCAATTATTATTTACTAAAGAATAATCATCTATTTGTGCTAATTTTCAAGTGTATTAGATTTAGCATATGTACACATGAACTTCCCTCTTTTCATACCCTTTAAAATTAAATTTCCAAAATCTCTGTCTTAATACAGTGTGCAGTGGTTTCTGCTGTACAATGATATGTCAATCAGTCAGTTTCTTTTTTTATATAAATAGTCTGTATTATTTGCCTCTGTTAAACTTATTGTCACCTCCAATACATGAAGGTGCTAATATACAAAAATAGGTTTAAACATCTTTTGTAGGTATTTATGTCAAGGTTTCTTGAGTATTACTTTTGTCAGTACATTTAAACTTTTATTTATTTTGCTTAGAAATAGACTAGAATAAATTATAATTTGTTTGCACTGACTATTCATTATTAAATTGCTTGAAAGTGACATACAGTATTCTATTAGAATGGTCTGCGCGAATTGCCATTGCAGTCAGTCATACGAAACTATAGTTCGTTTTTTAATTCTAGACTACGATTTGACAACTTAAAATGTCAAACTCTAGAAAATTGGGAACATATTTCTAGAGTGTGACATTTTGAGTTGTCAAATCGTAGTCTAGAATTAAAAAACTAACTTTATCTCTATTACTGTCATTTACGTCACTATCGGGCTATAATAACCACAATATCAGCTATATTGAGTTATAAAATGATCCTAAGGATTGCGTGGAATGTGAGCCTGAAATAAGTGCAATGATTGAGTTGTGGTGAACCACAGATGTAATGTAATGTGAATTCAAACGTGATTAATAGCTGTACTTGTCATATAAAGTGTAAATTATACGCATTCTGATCCAGATGTTTAAGAGATTGGTTAGCATTCCGATCGCAAATACAAACATAAATATT
This sequence comes from Mythimna loreyi, assembly GCA_029852875.1. NCBI lineage: Eukaryota > Metazoa > Arthropoda > Insecta > Lepidoptera > Noctuidae > Mythimna > Mythimna loreyi. Next base: position 14,364,684 of record CM056785.1, on the reverse strand, counting down.
CTTAATATTATCTTTCTCAAATCTAAGTTTCATCATTATTGGGATTTTTTTTATGGTGGCAAAAATCGTTCAAAGACATCCCGCCTTTGGATAGAATGGGAAATAGTGCCAATCTTTTACCGACTAAACGACCCACCCTGTTCCTGATATCTCTATCTGAATTAATCTAAGGGAGACATTGTCTCTGTAACATTTTTGAACCACACTTTTTCTTGCAACGAAAGGTCTCAATACACACTATAAAAGCTGCACCATTAAGTCTTTTTTTACAGCTGAGAAATTATTGAAAACTTCTTTGGGTCTGATCGAAACTAGAGGGAGTATCAATCTTTTATTGACAAATACTCAGCTATGTTCCTTCAATTTTACATGCCAAGGGCCAAAGGTAAAAATGGCAGTTTTTAGAGCAAGAAAGAGCCATAGTGCTGTAAAACCTTTGTGATTCCATCCCAACAAAAATAATCCCGTTAGGGTTTATAGCCAGTTAGGGTTTCAGGGTTAGTCAAGGCTACGAACAGCAATGCCCTGAAGACCCTTCCTCTCCCAGAGAGGAGGACTGAGTCCCAGCAGTGCGGAAATTATAAGGCTGAAACTATGCTATACTATACCCTCAAGATTAAGCTTTTAATTTTATCAGATACTAGCTTCTGCCCGCGACTTCGTCCGCGGAAAATTTGTGAGAGTAAAGCAGCTTTCCATTAAGGCTTCAATTTTTCCAATCAAACCATTAGTTCCAGAGATTACCTCCTACAAACAAAAAAATAAAAAAACAAACTTTACCTCTTTATTATATTAGTGTAGATACCTAACAGTCAGTGGATAATATAATAAGCGAACGGATCATACCAAAAAGCAATTTTAATGAAATATCGTACTACAATTAAAATTAATTAATGCTAAGTATAATAATCTAAGCATTATACTCCACGTGACTAAGCTAAGTACCTAGGCACTTATGTTATTTCTCACAGAAGTCACAAGCACTTGTTAGCAACATATTTGAATAATGCGCAAGTTATGTAAGCACTTGATGTAGGATAATTAAATGTAGATGCCTGGATGACCTGTCTTCCTCATTGCTGTCTGTTGCATAATACACATGAATTAACTATAAAACCTTTGGAGACAGAGTGTCTGCGTGTGTGTGCGTTGGTGATAAAGTTTCTAAAAGATATTATTATAGGTACTACTTGAGTGACCTGGTGAGAGACGCAGGAATGACCATTTGTTGTGGAGATACTAGGCCTCCCCCAAGCCTATGTCTACCATTGGACGTCCTTCGGCTAAAATGATGATGCTGATACTTGTATCTATCCTGTACTGTTCTTTCTCTGGGCAAAGACCCTTCTGCAGGGTCCCTTCGGTCGTCAACCGTAGGGACCCTGCAGAATGGTCAAAACCAACTGGGGTCAAGGGTTCGCGTCTGAAAGGAAGGCTCTGGCCCTGGTATATATGGCAACGTAGGACTGGCGCAGGTTGTTTAGTAAGTAAGAGTCTGACACTGTTTCCTACTCCGTCCAATGGCGGGTTTCGTCATTGTAAGATTTTTACCTACTATAAAAAACCCGGTAACTCTTTCGAACATTCCTATAGGCCAATATACCTTGATATTAGGCTTGATATATATTCTTCGCTTTTAATTTTAGTAAGATTAAGTTAACCTCGCCTCGAAAATATCCACGGCTCTATATTTAAACTTATACCAATTCAATATTCTGAAAACTAGTTGATCATCATCCTACCCTTATCCCATGTTACTTGGGTCGGTGCTACATGTTTTTTCTTCCACTCTGTCCTGTCACACTATCACTAACTCCCTTTTCTTTCATATCACTCCTCACACAATCCATCCATCTCTTCTTCGGCCTCTCTCTTCCTCTCCATCCATCTACGTGTAAACTCAAAACTCTTTTTTTGACATGCGTATCACCTCTCCTCTTCACATGACCATACCAAGACAAACAATTTCCTTTCAACTTTTCTCTTCTTTTTATTTTGAAAACTAGTTGTGATGGCTAAATACTTTATATAAAATAGTGCAGTTAACCCTTCAAAAATTTTAAAAGACTGAAGTAATTTACAATCAAGAGAAGCAGTGTTTACTCCCTTGTATAAGGAGAATATGTAAATGATTCACATTCATAATAATCGAGGGGATAAACTTATCATTAATAACATATTATTTCAACATAAATTAATCTTTCCAAGTAAGATGAACTCATCATTGATACAAACACATATTTTCTCAGCAACATCATAAGCGTCATGAGGAAAATTCATAAAACTTGTTTTCCTGATAACGCAAAAGATGTCGAAATAACTTTTGATTGAGCAATGGATTAATATGAGTCGCTATCAAAACTATGTTATAAATATTTAGTGAACTTAAGTCACATTTAGACGTATCACATGCGCCTCAAAAAGATGTCAGAAATATAATAAAGTCCGTAAAGACCCAGCAAGGCTGAAGCTTATTGGAGGCATATTATGAGTTTGCTTCCGAAGCGAAAACCCGGAATCCTGGAACGCAAAGCAAAGACTGAACATAGGAGTGGATTTTTGACAGTAAAAGTCTAACACACTCTCCCACTCCTCCAAAGAAATGCGAGAAATCATTGGACGATATCGCACCTAAAAAAAAATAAAGACGTTATTATAAGTTTGATTTACTTTCCAAACAATATATTTTAGTATAGAAAAGCATTTGTTTAATGTAGATACCACAACAAACCCCATCTCATAATAGATCATCACCACATTCCAAAGTTTATGCATACACCTCAAGCCATATTAAATTGGACGAAAACGCAAATATTGTTCTTCACGTTTAATTTCAACAGCCACACTACTTGAACGTGTTAGAAGAATCTTCTACATATATACTAGTGGTTTAAAACCGAAAAATCTTTATTGAGACGAATTTTCCTTCAAAATCACACATTGGTGTGTTCTTAACCTTTCAACTACCGTAATTACAGACACAATTAAAAGACAATAGGTGTGCGGAATTGCGGACACTGGTGTCCTCTTGGGGCTTAATGAACTAAATGAACTAAATTCTAAGTTCACTAGTCGAACCATTCTGAAATTTGGCGTTTCATAGAAAATGTACAACAAACTTTCTATTCCAGTGTTTGGACAGTTTAGGCTGAGACATTTGAAGCTAGACTAATAAGTACCTGTGTCCCTTTGCAAGGTTTTTTTCAAACCGTAGGGGCTTAGTTGGGTCGAATCAACTGGGGCCATATGCTATTGTGAAAACGACACCCGGGGCCTTGGAACAAAGACAAAGAAGGTACAGGAGTAGATGTTTTAGTCAGTAGAAGTCTGACACTATCTCCCACCCTACCCAAGGGTGCGGAGATATTGTTAATGGATCATTTTCACCCGCGTAAAAAAAAATGCATAGTTTTATTATGGCCACGTAAACTCATGGCAAAATCAAAATACCTGACATCATTAACAGCACCCAAACATGTCGCTCAACCGATTGATAAGCCAAAAGTTGACGCAATGTCGCCGTGACACAGGCAGAAATGCAGGTCGCAATTGAAACATGGCTCACGCGCATCGAACTCGTCACTAGGCCATTATTGCGTAACTCCTGCCGCCGGATTACGCACATGCGTGACTTCAATCTAAGCGACATATTAAGACGAATGATTTTGGGCCGGCTGAAAGCTATGCCAGCTATCTGAGCTATCTAGAGGTAATGGTAAAGGTTTTGCGACTAATTTGTTTGGTGGAATGTGATTTGGGTCTTCGGAAAGTATGCCGTCGTACTTTTTGTAGCCCTAACAACAAATTAGCCAAGCTGAATATCTGCAGGTACCACAATACCTACAGATATTCAGCGTGGCTAATTTGTAATATTTTTTATACATATATCTCCACCAACCATCCAACTTATCCCAATAGTATTATGATTAATAGTGGATTAATTTTATAACGTTATAGAATCACACGTTATAAAGTTCTCATAAATACCCGAGCTTCAGTATTGTCCAACTGTTGAATATATTTTTTAAGAAAATGGGAAAACGCACTTCAATACACATTTTTTCGTTTTTGTACCACTTATCTTTTTAAATTCAAAGACTTTATGTAAAATATTCTGTCATCTAAATTGTTTTTCTTTTTTTCTATAGAAAACGTTAACGTACCTATAACCTTAAAGCTTTGACAAATCACGCAATGCTTCTATTTCTAAATAATCTTAAAAAATGACACCGATTAAAATTGTTTAGAAACAAACGACCCATTGTTTATCCAAAAGCAGAGGTCAGCACACGACACGAACTGTCCCAAGCATGCGTCGCACACTCGTACCTCGAACCTCGTAACTTTACGCAACTCTATGGGACCTCAGCCTTCGACTCGCGCTTACGCAACGAGTTTTCGATTTCTTCCAGCTCGGGGCGCATTCGCTTTCGTTCAACGCCTTTGTAATAATGCCTTACTAGTTCGAATTTTGAATATTTTTGTTCTAGAATTAAGTTTAACGCTTATTGTTGTTTAATTAATAGCGTCACGCTGGTTTTAGCTTCTGTTCCTATCTGTCAACATCAGTTTGAAATCTTGGTAACATAAACTATAATTTTCAGTCTTCCTATTAGACAAAACTGGGTTTTAACGTGAAGTCTAGAAGTAAATAAGTTACTCCTAGTAAGCGCGCTATATCGTCGACCGCATCCTCACTTTCTATCAGGTGAGATAGCGGTCAAGCGTAAAACTTTCAACAATAAAAAATAAAAATCTTTTAATTATTTTTAACAACTACAATGTCTTCTACACCCGCGTATATATGACGAGATTCAAACATATAAGATGAGGTCACAATACCTCTGTATGTCAGTAGGTTTCTGAGACTTATGTTGTAGATAATAAATAATAACTATACCTGATGTGTACAATAATAATTAAATAATAGGTATACCCGCTGTATACAATTAAACATTATATTATTATAATTTAAGTGTGGTTAATCTGTGTACGAATCTCGGCCCATTCACGAGCCGCTGGTTACGTAACCACGCATTAGCTTAGGAGCTGTCAATCACCCGAGTTCATTATACACTTCTCATCAAAAAAATCGAAACACCTTGCAAGTTTACGTTTTGTCAGGATTATCAGAAAAATGTGTACATTTAGGAATAAATGTTAAATGTCGTTTAATAGTGAGTAATATGAGCTTATCAAATCTTAATGTTAATGTTCTAAATTTAAATGAATTTTTCATAGGTTTCGTATTTTGTTAAATGAGTCATTTTTATTCCGTATGGAGTATAAAGGAAATGGATAAAACAACACACGTAAATGAAAAAAAAAGCTAAAAAACGTTTATTTAATAACTTGTATTCCCTCCCCGAGCTCTAATTACTGCTTCCATACGGTTCTTCATCGATCGGATGAGAGTCACGATCACATGCTGTGGTATATTGTCCCATTCCTCTTGGATTGCATCTTGCAGCTGGCTAAGTGTTTCTGGGGCAGGATCTCTTGCTCGAATTCGTCTCTTTAATTCATCCCATAGATGTTCAATGGGATTCATGTCCGGGCTTCTTGCTGGCCATTCCATAATAGAGATATCGACTTCGTTAAGATAATCTCGTACGACGCCCGCGGTGTGAGCCCTAGCATTGTCGTGCATGAATATGAAGCCGTTGCCAATAAAATGTGCATAGGGCATCACATGAGGCTCGAGACACTCTTCGACGTACCGATGACAGTTTAGTGCAGGCAGACGTGGCCCAGACACGAAAGCAAGCTCTGTCTTACCGTCGGCGCTGATTCCTCCCCAAACCGTCCACGAACCGCCACCATAGCTGACCTTTTCTTCAATGCAGCATTGTGCATAGCGTTCTCCGTCTCTTCTGTAGACCTTGTTCCTTCCGTCGTTACCATACAGCATAATTTTACACTCATCAGAAAAGAGAACTTTGCTCCACTGTAGGTATGACCAATTTAGGTGCTCACGTGCAAAGTTAAGGCGCGCTCTTCGATGGTCTGCAGTTAATTTCGGCCCATTTGCTGGCTTATGCGGTACCAGTCCACGATCCTTCAACCTTCTTCTAATTGTAGAGTCACTTACAGCCACCCTTCGTACAACACGAAGCCGCTGCTGCAGTTGAAAAGCGTTAAGGCGTCGATTTCTTAAAGAAGTTGTTACAATAAATCGATCATCTCGCTCAGAAGTGACCCGATTCCTGCCAGATCCTGAACGGCGCGTGAACAAACCAGTCTCCCGATAACGTTTATAGACTCTATGAACAGATGACAGGCTTAGATGCAGTCTTGCAGCCACAACACGCTGACTAAGGCCAGAATCCAGCAATGCCACAACTTGGGCGGCTTCTGTGGGCGAAGTATCCATACGTTTTAGAAAAAAAACCTTTTTTCAGACGTCCCAAAGTCACAGTATTGAAATAAAAAACAAAAAGTTTAAGGATAGGCGCCAATTTTTAGTTTTTAAACGCTAAATGTACTCCAACCCTAAACACACATTTGTCTCAAAACAGTGATTCATTTCGTTTATAAGATAAACAAATGAAATTCTAATTTTGAATTTAGAATTTTCGCTTATTACTGTAATGGCCAAACTGCCAGCTATAATATATGTATTTTTTTTTCATCGTATGAATTCTTTTTTGTGTTAAATTCGGACAGAAACAATGAAAACGGAAGTGTTTCGATTTTTTTGATGAGAAGTGTATTAATAAAAACATTAAATACTTCATGTGTAGAGTTCACGGAAGAACATGTATGTACAGCCGGAACTTAGCTTGGATTCCTAGTAAATATAACATTAATGTGATTGTAAATGATGATGCGATACCTTTTACGTTCGCTACTAGATCCGTGTGAAGAAGAATTTCCAGAATGTAATTCTTATTCAATTGTATTGTTTACGGGTTTTTAAGATGTGTTCGAGAATAAATTACCGTGTGACGCCTATCGTAAATCCTCTGAGCGCATAACTCGTGCCGAAGTAAATTACATTTAATTAATTCGAAGGATTATTTATATGAGTATTGTACATAACTTGGCAATAATCTGTCGTCTTCGATGTTTAACTTAAGTTGTAAAGAGCTTAAGTGTAGCTTTCTCTTAAATTGTCATTTAACACTTGTCATTAAATCAGCGGCCGCGCCTCCTGTATGTTGCACAAGTCAATCTGTGAATTTTATTTTATACTGATTACCTTACACACTGGTAGATACTTCTTCTTCGTCTTCCTAACCTGCCATTAGCAAACCATCGCTAGTCTAGATTTTATTTGTTGATTTCACAACTCAAAGAAATTTTGTTCTTCTTGATCAAGTTTAAACTAAAAGCTTTTTGTACTACATATGACCAAATCGAGCTTTACAACTCGGATTTTCCTAACCAAAGAACCGAGATTAAATTTGACGAAAAAAAAAACAATTATGGTTTGACATTGTCCTTTCTCTTTGATTGTTAACAGTACATAACAAATACGTACAAGAGTTCAGTCATAAACCCGATGTGTGGCGACGAAGGCCGAACGACCGACTGCAAAAGTGTTACGGTCGCTTCGCCGGGCGGTTAGATAATAACGCGTGCTCATCATTACGGCATAACAACAGAGTAATAATGAATTTTCTTCCTTCCTTACATATTGCACAATATTACTGCATGCCACTGACATAACGGTGTCTGTACCTACGTGAATCTTGCGTGCGAGCATCGAATTTAACCACAATTAAATGAAGATAAGTCCTATTATCTGTCAAGTTTTTTGTACATGTTTCAAGACTACACGGAACCAACGCAAGGTCTAGTACTTCCGGTTTAGTCTCGTAAAGTAGTAATGTTTCGTGCCCAAATAAGGCAATAAAACTGTATTGCAAACGACCTAATCTAATCGTTATTTATTATTGCTCATCCGGTTCATCGTTTTGTAATACATATGCTAGCTAATACATTTCAAATTGACTCATAATGTGATTTATAAGAGTGCCCATGGAGTTTCTTGCACGTCTCCGTAGAAATCTACCTACGCTTTGGAGCATGCAATTTACATTTTGACAATTTAAAAGCGCCTGCAAATGGTATAATTCAAATAAATGTTTCTGATTTTTCCTCATTTAGTATCCGATTTTGAGCCTTGTACCCAGATAGACCTGAAAAGATGAAATTCCACTAATAAATTTCTAAATCAAGCCTCGAAAATTAAATGCCCGAATAGTTAAGCCTTAAACTGAATTTGAAGACTTTTTGTTGATGAATAAGTATTTCATCAGTTGAAATATCGGCTGTTTAAAATCAAGTAACTCTCGTTATCAAGGTTAAGTATAAAAATTTAAGATTTCTAAACTTTTCAGCAGTTTTCTTTATGATAAATCATCAAATAACCCTTCTCTCTCGGAGTGGAGCAACCTGTGATTCCTGAGAGCGTCATCGAAGAAAAAAAGCTATATTTCCTAACCTAGTACTTAACTAAAAAATAGTAGTAGATTATTAGGTATTTAGCTCAACTAATAAATATCAAGGCTATGATAAATTCGAAGCATGAACTTGCCACTTGAAATCGCCTAGTTAATTTGTCTTGATTACAAAACTGTAATTTAAAAGAACTAAGCTTTCTAATACGGTATTGGTGAGAAAAGTATTTTGTAACATTGATTTACGTTGAGATGCAACGCCCCACAATAAAACGCAGTTTTAGGATTCCGTACGTCAAAAGGAAAAAATACTAACTCTTTTAGATCACGTTGTCTGTTTGTTGGTTTATCTGTGAATCTGTCTGTCAAGACTCTTTATCTGGAGAACGCGTGGAGGTAGCAAGTTGAAATTTTAATCATTTTATCAAATCTGTGATGCCTTGAAGCTGAACAGAAATGAAACTTCTAAGTTAACTGAAAAAAAGAGATATAGCCGTTTCTAGAATCCTGAAATTTGACATGAAGCAAGGTACTCGAAGCACAAATATAGGAAAAATCTGACAACGGTAAATAGCAAAATAAAAAATGCGATTCGGAAAAATCTTCGTAACTCAGTTCGGAAATTGATCTATTTTCATAGGTGTACGGAACCCTCAATGAGCGAGTCCGACTAGCACTTGCCTGTTTTTTTATAGTACCGTAAGCTCTGCACTAAAGTGAATAAGTTTCAATAATAATAATTATGCTGTTTCTCATATACAACCCGTTTCAAAGTTACTACCGACTAATTTCAAGATCAGTAATTATAGAATATCTATCAAAATCTACCTGGTTATTATGTTAACACTTTTTTTTTCTAAAAAATGATTTATGACCCAATAAAACATGCACATTTCCCGTTTCTAATAAAAACTTATTTAATTAGTTGAATTGATTAATACCAATAACTATTTATAGGCAGAAAATATATAGCAACTTGAGATTATTTTGACAGTTACATTGTTCCGCATTGTTTTTTGCCATGCAGATTTTTATGAAGCTATTTTAATGAAGGTTGACCAGGCAATTAGCCAAAAACTGATAGGCGTTTTGTGCAGTTTCTGTGACTAATAAAAAAATGAATAAAAAAGCTTTGATTGATGTCTGGAATCTATCTTATGTAAACATATAAACGTTTTTTATAAGAAGACAGATGTATAGATAAACAGATAGAGTGGGCAGCAGGCTTGTTCAAAACAGTCACCTTAATCCTAAAACGACAAGAAAAACTGAAGGAACACGAGTGAGTTTTAGTTGATAAGAGAAGTTATTTTATTTACTTCCCAAAAAAAAAACAAGTGGTATTCTATAGTTTCTACCAACCCCTATGGAAAAAGGAGTTGAGTTCAGTTCATACACGTATGCTTTGTACTATCCTTTTTTCACATTTTTGTATCTATTTTAAAGAGAGTTTAATCTGATTTATTCACCTCAAAGGTCTCACACAAAAAACTACAATCTACACTCAATTGCAAATTTCAATTCAACTTAATTAATAAATCATCTTCCGACAATGAAGGGCTAGAATCAAATCACACATACCCATATCCTACTTATCCATCTTAACCTAGAATAGGTACACTCACCACAATTTGGTGAATTAGACCACAAAAGCTAACTCCCTATTTTAATGTCAGTACTCACATGCAACCAATACCCATGGTACATGTAAAGTTATAGCTATATAACGAACTTTGACCCGCAAAAGAAAATTTCGCAACAGAAACATTCACACATCGACTTGGCCAATCACATTGGCACAGTTATGGAGAGATCCGACGAATGAAAAGCTTGTATTGCGGGGGCTGGTCGTTTGGCCCAACAACTTGCTGTATTCGTCAATCGTGACGTCACTTTACAGCATGTATAGTCCATTCTTTAATCCGAACGTGTGGTTTCCCACTTCTTTGTGTTCATCTGTTTATGACCTCACCAGTAAGGATCCTATTTTTTTTTTTATTCTTATTACGTATATTCAGTTCTTTTGTACGTGTAAAAATACAAAGCGGAACAGTGATGGTTTTTAAATATTTTTTGTGGAGTTTTTTTTTTAATCATCATTTGAATATCGGGACATTACGTGTCAGTGTTGCTAGTATAACATTATGTTTGGTATTCTGTTAATAGACACTGATCAAGGCCTTTTGTAACCGCTATTGTATGCGATTTAGGTACTTATTTATATACTTAGACTTAGCTTTTGCCAGCAGATACGGCTGCGTGAAGGTTGGTTTCTACATACAAACTTCCAACTCCTGTTTCGCTCCCTTAGGCGAGGAGTTTCGTAAAATCCGTTCTTAGTGAATGTCTACACTATTTAAGGAACCTACCTGCCAAATTTTAAGTATGTAGGTGTTATAGTTTCTGAGATTTATAGATAAATCTGTGGTAGTATTTCGCTTTTATATATATACAGGTTTTAAGGTTTTCCAAATTGAGGTAGGGGTTTCTAATCTAACCTATCTAGAACCGTTTATTGCAATATAGCCCTGCAGATATTAGCAGCCATTTAACTCGGACTTTATCCGCTGTAATAATGCTCTACTGACATTTTGTTTAAATGCCTACATAATAACGAAATTAGTAGTCGATTTATACAACTGTGCTTATTGTAGTATTAAAAAACCTGTTTCTATTTCGTTTTATATCTTATTCTAGCTAGGCTAGCCTGACTTCTTACGATTGCAAATTATACACAAGAGCCTCGCTCTTTCAAAAAGCAAAGATCTGAGATATTGTGCAGATAGACGGATGCGTAAAGCGATTTTGTTTTATACTATGTAATAAAGAAGGTGATAAAGCTATAACTTTTCTACCATTATCGTATCACATTAACACTATACAACAGAAGTGATCAAGTCTTGCCAAAGGTCACGACTACGATACACGTTAGGAAGCAATCAAAGGCCAATCAACCTCTCTTTAAACTATTATCGACAATAATTACAATCGCGCCGCAGTAATAAGACAACTAATAAAAACGCTAGACAAAGGAACTACGCTTACGTTTCCGTTGTTTCAATTTGTCTGGTTGGATAGAGATGTCCAATCACTTGTGGTAATTTTCATTTTGTAAGTGAAGTTTGAAGATGTGTATAAATCTATTAATCTATACTAATATTATAAAGCTGAAGAGTTTGTTTGTTTGTTTGTTTGTTTGTTTGTTTGTTTGTTTGTTTGTTTGAACGCGCTAATCTCAGGAACTACTGGTTCGAATTGAAAAATTCTTTTTGTGTTGAATAGATCATTTATCGAGGAAGGCTTTAGGCTATATAACATCACGCTGTGACTTATAGGAGCGAAGAAACAATGCAAAATGTGGAAAAAACGGGGAAAAATATTCATCTTTGAGGGCTTCCGTTGCGTGCGCTGCGAAAACGGTAGAAGATACCAAAAAAATATGTATGAAAGAATTATTCCTCTTAAAATGATCTAAAAAAATGTCCGCGACAGTATATGTCTATCTTTTAAGATTAACTCACTAGAACCGTTTTTATGGGAATCAAATTTGGCCAATTTTTACCGATTATTTGTTAGAGTTGTATCAACATAATAATATAATCTTTATCCAAATAAATGTGTTGTTGATTAAGAGTATGTAATTGTGAACAAAATTGTCTTTGTAATCACTTATTTTCAATGAATACCTTAGAAGATATTACAATTTTAAAATACTCCGATATAAAATTCACACAAAATATGACGCTGCGCCTGGCCGGCCGGCGGGCGAGGAAACGGGTTGTTTGCGGGCGGCGCGGAGGGGTTTTTTTATGGTAGGTAATAATCACCCAATGACGAATCCCGCTCTTGGGCGGAGCGGGAAAAAGTGTCAGACTCTTACTGACTAAACAACCTACCCCGTTCCTCCCTTGCCTTATTCCCAGAGCCCCGGTATAACGCTTTCGCACTAACCCTCGGCTGCAGGAGGCTTCGACCCTGAAGAGCCCCACAGTTTGCTGACAACACCTTGAGGCGCGCGGGAGCAGTGCAGGCCGTCGACGACTTGGTCTCGGTCTGGACTGTTACCAGACAACCGGACGGCGAGCTACCCATTGCTCACCATCCGCAAGCCAGCGTCTACCGTGGCCGGATATCGGCGGGATCGCGGCGGCGACGGCTACGGCGAGGGCGCTTTTGCCCTTGCCTCCTCCTTTACGAGCATTACTGCTTCGCAGAAGGAGGCGACCGCTTGCCATTCTTCTTCGCTGCAGACCATGGCCTGAACCAAGGCCCGGCGCGAGAGGCCACCGCCGCCGATCACCTCCACGAGGACACGGCGATTCTCTTCTCAAGCGGGGCACACCTCCACCGTGTCTTCCATGCTGGCCACACAGTGGAGACACCCGGGCGTCTCTTCCGCACGAATCCGGCGCAGGAATCTCCTGAACTTCCCATGTCCGGTGAGAACCTGCGTCATGTCCTGCGTGATGTCTATCCAACCACGCCTCAAAGAGGGCACTTACCACCGAGATTATGGCGTGCCCAAGTGGAGGGTGTAGCTCTATGAAGTACTTTTAGATAATTATCTAAAAGTACGTCTAAAGTCTAAGTAGTAAAAGTTCATTTAAAAACTAAATTGTCTAAATTAATAACAGAAATTGACACGGGCAAAGTCGTGGGTAACAGCTATAATTTATAAAGCTGCAAAAATAAATATGATGCCCAAAATAACTATTCCACGCGGACGAAGTCGCGGGCACAGCTAGTATATTATATTATTACAGCGCTAACACTTTACACTAACAGCACCGCAAGAACATACCATAACTTACTTCTTCCTACTACAACTTGCTTTAGAATTAAACTGCTGGATTCATATAAAGATGCATATTTTCTTCCTGTTGTAATGGTCCTTAGATTTGTCTTCGTCACAATGTTATTATAATATTATATTTTAAATTGTCTTAATTATAATATTTTTAATAAATTATTTATTATTATTTATAAAGTATTTATTAAAGTAATAAATATTTTATAAATGAGTAACTAATTTTAATAATACTTCATTCTATTTGTTATTATTCATATATTTACGCTCCTAATCTAAATCCTCCTAAGTACTACAGTGTAGCCTGTTATATCTTAAAGGTTGACTGGTAGAGAATGCCTTGTTGCATTAAGTCCGCCAATATACCACTATCTGTACAAGAAGTTTAAATAAATAAATACTCGTACATGCATGTTGTATTTCCGTCTCAGAAAAAAATATAGACATGGAAGAAGAAAACACGACAAGATAATGATGATGATAACAGACAGATATTGGTGTCGAGAATTCAAATAGACTCAACAATAATATCGATAAATAATTCATCAATTCATTCATCGCTAACTAATTGCCTACATATTTTTTTACCACTCAAGTACCATTATGTTTAGTGATTGATTTGTTATCTTGTATCTCTAGTGCGTGATGAAGCTGTAAACGATTTGTGCGTAAAACACTAAAAACTGGGTACATTGTGCGCTCATCACCAATAATTGTTATTGACACTTCCATTAAATACATGTCTGTGGCCGGTGGAACGTTACTAAGTGTTGTGTCTACTACTATTATATTAAAAGTGATAATATATTTAGTATACACGACGACTTGAGCTTAACGACAACTTGTCAAAAAAATCACAAAAAAAAACAACTGATATTTCCTACTAAAGGTGGGTGTTTTATCATCACATAACTTGCATATTTGGGTAGGGTAAGTCTTTAAAAATAAATAATTCAACAGTAAAACTTAATACTTGTAAATCAGCTAGCGTGTCGTTAATTTTGAAAAAAGAACACAAGTCTTTTTTATAGGCTACAATCTGAGCATAATGTTATCGTCACACGTCTGTTCCCAAACGTAAGCTAAAGATATTTATGAGTTCCCACTTCGAAATAATTGTAGCCGTGAGAAAGTATGTTTATTAAGCCTATTAATAACGTTAGAAGCGGATTATCAGGCAGAAAATTAACGTTAAGAAACCACTTATTAACGATTGTTGTTAAATTGTGTTGCGTAAGTTGCATCGTCTAGCTTCTTAGAAACAAGTTGCTTAGGTAATGTTGCTATTTGACCGCTCCGGCGTTGACTGGCGATCTTTGAAATAGGTGTCAGAGAAAAACTATTTCAAGGATTGTTTTCGAAATCTTTTGAACGAAGACTATGTGTAGTCACCAGAGTTATTGTAAGCGGTATTTTAGCTTGTAGATATTAGTAATGGCAGTTGCAATATCAGTTCATTTATGTTTAGCATTTTCCTTTTGCAGTTCCTGACTGTATTCATTCATAACGTCTATGTTTGTTTTGATAAAGCCATTTTAATACCTAAATCATACAATGATTTAGCCAATAAAGTTTTTAAACGTTGTCATTGACAATGTCATACGTTTAAGGTATATCAAATTAAAACATCATAATAACCATAAGGCATGTCTTAGAACAGTTAGAACCAAAAATGCGAAGAAATTTACCATCTGTATCTATCAATCCGCAATAGTCCCACGTGGGCCATAATCCAGGCCTATTCGTTCTCCTACACAGGAGAATTCCTGAATCTTAATAGTAGGAACATTATAAGGCTGATTATGTTAATGACTACAATATAGAAAAGTGACATTTCATCAAGATGTTGCTTTACATATTAACTGAAACTACATATCTAAACAACAAACATATGAATGACCATTTAATAGGTGCTTGTAAAATATCTTCAAACTTAGTTCAAGTTAAAACTTTTTGTGGATCAATCAAGTATTTCACCAGTTGAAACATCGGCTGTTTAAATCGAGCACCTCTCGTTGTCAAGGTTAAGAACCAAGATTTTTTTTATTTTCAATAGCTGGAACGAAATTTGTGGAATTTAACTTTAACTTGCTATAAACGTATAGTTTTTATATCTACAAGCTTTGTTGCTATGTCGTAAAATTTTAGCACGAAAAGCACATGTATATTTGAAATATTGATACATAGTATTATGATTTAGATTTGAGACTCAGATAAGAACTGATATTTACCTGAATGAGACACCGGTTTTTAGAAAAATGCCCGACAAAAGCCAGACAAAATCATAACGACATTATTTGTCCCTCTAATCTGATTTGAGCTTATTTTAAGACTGTCTAGTAAAGCTATAAGTCTTTTGTAAATATATCGTCCTTTTTCTTTTAGTTATAAATATTATGTTCCTATTTCATAGAGTTACGGTAAGCCTGACCCCCTAGCCAAGTTTCAATCGTTTCGTTTCTATTCTCTTGCGTCGAACGTATTGAGTCTGCCACACCTCCTATTCATTTGTTCGGGTGTCTCCGTAACGCTCAGTCATGTGGTCAGAAAAAAAATCTTTGGCGTGGCCCCTGTGGCTCTTTGCGTACCAGCCCAGCGCTGATATTCAAGAGCAACTGAGCGGACACCTATGATTTTTAGTCAGTCTCTGACAGTCCCTTTAAATAAATGAATTCCCACCAAAGAAAAAATAAGTTATAGTCACCATTAAGCTATTTCTGAGTAATGACCTGTACTGTAGTCAGTAGTCAGCGTCATGTCTTTGGATTATCTAATATCTAGAGGAAAAGCTTCGTCACACATAAAACACGTCTTTGTATTTACTTTACGAGTTCTTAAGTATTTATTTTAGAATACTAATGACTATTAATTAATATTAATAAACAAACATCTGTTACATCATTACTTCTTTATGGGCTAGACGTGTTAATGTTATGATGTCGAGGCCCTTTTAATGGCATAAATTTTCACTTTTCAAAGTGTCGAATACTAATGTAAATTGAGACGAATTTCCGAATTTACGACGGTTACTACGAGTTAATTATTGTCACCAGTTATCTTATGATTGTTTTCTGATGGCAAGCAACCCATTGCTTGCCGTCAGAGAGCCTGACTAGGCTCAAATCGACAACACATGGTATTTGACGCGTGTCCCAGGGAAAATATAAGTAAAGCAGAAGGGTCCCAGCAGGGCCGAAACTTGCTAGGGCTGCGGAAACGATTGAAAGAGTGACCGCTGAAATTGTGCCAATTGGCACGATTTCACATCGGTAGCGAGAATCATACACATTCGGGGCTAACGCTATTTTGCTCGCACGACAGCTTTGGCATTTATTTCTACCCTTATCTATTATCACTGACAACAAGCCGTGTAGATATGTTAGTTTCGAGTCCAAGTTTTCTGATTGCGAGGTTAGTGCGTAACATATCTTCCCTTTTAATGGCACGGAATGAACAATCTCGCTAATAATGGCGACCAAGAAAAGTAGAAGTTAACTGTCGTCACTACGCCTCGCTGGACAAAAGCGTGTGATACATACATACATAATTTTCAATACTGATTTTCACTTTTGTGTGTCTCACACGTTCAAGCCAGCCAACTAGCATCACATTGTGAGGGATTAGGTAACCGTTTTTCCTCTAGCTCGGCAGGGTTTTCGCAAGCGCGTTGCCACACTGAGTCTACGTTAATTGGCGTGGCCCATAGCACATTTATCCGATAACCACACCGTACTGGGAGTGTTAAATTTAATTTGGTAGGGTAACCGTCACGTGATGGTTGAAGTTTTAGCGTTAACTTGGTCACCGCGAGTCGATCAAGCGTGCAGATCGATGATTGTCGTAGATTTCCGCTTAACAATTAGGCAAATGTTTGCTTTCGGTTTTTATTTGTTCATGTATTGGGTAAGACAACACGTTCCTGTTCTTTAAACTTCAATTATTATTTGGCAAATACTACAGGTATAATTATATAAGAGAAACATACCTATTTACTTGCGAAGGTATTTTAACACAAACTAGTACATTTTTATTGCAAAAAAATCTTGTAACACACTCATAAATAATAATAATTACAAAGAAACAAGCAAAGATAATAATAAAACCAAAACTGAAAAAAAAAACAAAACAAACAAAAACGTGCTGCTTGAGTTTTTATTCATAAAAATAATAAGAGAGAGAATGGTGGCCAGTATCTACGAGAACAGAAAAAAAAACAAAAGAGTATTTAAACAAAAACATGTTTGTACTTTTTATAAAAAGTATTCTACGTATCCAATAGGTACTTACTTTTCCGGTGTGTACATACCTATAATTCCATTTTATTTAAATATTTTGCAGTCAAACAGTACTAGGGTGGGGACACACCGACTCACATGATCCGATAGCGGTTGCCCAAGACCCGCATGCACGTAAACACATTAACTTACGTCACCGAAACACACGCATAATGCGGAAACATTAACGTGCGAATCAGCCTTTTTGTACACTGTAAAAAGCACTAAACGATAACCAATAAATAAGTTGTCAAATATTTTGTACCTATCTGTGAAACCTATATTTTATAATTGAGTGTACCTATCGGTTATAAATAAAACATTTGTTGGAAAATATTCTCCAAACGTATTGAAGGAAGCAAAAAAATTGACATTACAATCTTTTCGACTGATTTTCGAAAACAGTTTCCAAATACGCATGACAAATATGTACGGCAATCCGTCTCGACCGAGTAGAGATCTAGCGCTGTACCAACGACTTTGTGTACTTTCCGAAGAACACAACCAACTTCCAAACTCCGAGTAGCTGCAGATTAAATTATTAACAGAATACCTATCCAATAACATTTTTTACCTGACCCGAAAATCGGATCCATGCTCAAGAGAAGCGCTTGCGATCCCTACTCGATCAAGGTCTATTAGGTACTAGCTTTTGTTAGCGGCTTCGCCCGCGTATATAAAATATAGCCTATGTCACTCCGAACTAAAGCAGCTTTCTATTGATGCTTAAATTTTTCCAAGCGGACCAGTAGTTCCAGAGATTACCTCCTACAAACAAAAAAAAAACAAACTTTACCTCTTTATTATATTAGTGTAGATAATAGTTATGTAGTCTACGAACCGGCACTCGACCCGCGTTGTGGATTACGACCCACTCCCTCTACTAGAGAGGAGGCCTGAGTCCCAGCAGTGGGAACATTATAAGGCCGTTGCTACGCTAGGCTGTTGCTAAGTATATAGTCTTCGAAAGCCAAGACTTAACTTAAATAATCTATGTCCACTTTTAATCTCTTTTAATGTGTGAAATAATTACTCTTCAAAGAAAATATGAAGAGATTTAATGTGATCTACTATGTAATTACCTATCTTTTCAGTAGGTATAAAACGTAACACTTAAAGCAGAAACAGCCTCTTTCGAACTCTCCATTTGTCTTCAGAATGAGTTTTTTGTTAATTTATGCGATAATTTTTGAGAATGTACGAAACTTTTGAAGTCTTTTTTACATAGCATGAGAGTAGGACAAAAATATGCGTGTTTAAGATGAGAGAAAAGGATGGATAGCTACATTGTACGAATCTGACAGCTGTCACCCGCATCATCCTATAGCAATTTTAGTGTAGTACATACTTCTTTCTCCAAAAGCGCGGAATCATGCTACTATCACATAAAAAACACGTTTAATAAATCACGTCCGTACACAAATGTCAACAATTAATTGATTTCTCATACAAAACCGGCAGTTGAGTTCAACTAGCCCATATCAGGCTCATGAAAGAGCATAAAGGCGCTCCATTCTTGTTTCCTGACATTATAATTACGATAACTACACATATGCGGTTCACATGTGTATCGTAGTATTGAAGAAGCATGCAGGATGTAGTCTGTCTAGATGTAAAGGTCGACAGGTGTCCGGCTTGTGAGGTCATCAACGTGCGTTCCAATCACGTGTTCGATTTTTTGTTGATACCCAATATATTCAATTAAAGTACACGTAAATCAGATCAGCAATATGCCATTATAGAAGGAAACTCAATTGCAATTAAAAATATAAAGGAATATATATTTTTTGCTTGATAATCTTTGATTAAAAAAATTGCAATTGCATATTTAATTTTTTTTATTCTAAAAATGATTTAGATTTTAAAAAGAAAGTTTTACAAAGAGGTTACTTTCATTTTTTAAATTACCACAGACAATATTGGCGGCATAAATAATTTACATACTTATTTGAATTTAGAAACAACTGCTTCTGAATTCAAGAAAAAAAAACACAAACAAAGTTTGAAGTTAATTTACAACTAGTTAATAATATTTTTTCTGTAGTTACTTAGATTATTTCTATAGAGTATTTCATAGAACACGTGATTTAAGTGGGAACTATTCGTAGGGTTACTTAATATATGTATATTTTCAAAAGTACGTGTTTACTTGTATACCACGGCCCTGGTATGCAACGGACAACTGAGAACGTAGGTTTTGTAGACGAGTATTATAGTCTTCACTAACCTTATCACTTATCCAAAGTAGGAGGAGTTCTTTAGAGATTTTTACCTCATACAAAGGGGAACTGAATAAACTTTAATGTGCACGAAAAAAATTTCAAAAACTTTTAAACAAACTTAAATCTATACACAATAGTACATTAATAATTATGTATCACTACGATCTTAGTTGCCAAACGAAGACACTTGAAATATAATATAAATAATATGTGATAAAAACGAGTTATGATAATCAAAATAAAATATTTAATAATAATTACCCGCTACTTAATTTTGCATAATGGCACTTTGATCACGCACTCACGTTAAAATTAAATGTATTAAAACAACGAGTCGTTTCAACAATATTAAATGTTCAATGACCCCTGTCTGGTATCTAACCCTTTTTTTGTATTATTAAGTAAAATGTGAACAAAACTTTAACGTAGGTATCGTCAACTACCCATTGTCTAATCTAATAATAATTATAGAGAAAAACGTTTTGGAACAAACATGCAATCTTTGTTTTATCAATTTGTGTATCTACACTAATATAATAAAGAGGTAAAGTTTGTTTTTTTATTTTTTTGTTTTTTTGTTTGTAGGGGGTAATCTCTGGAACTACTGGTCCGATTGGAGAAATTTTAGCAATAATAGAAAGCTGCTTTACTCCTGAGTGACATAGGCTATATTTTATGTACGCGGGCGAAGCTGCGGGCAAAAGCTAGTATTATATATACCTACTCGTATTTATTTATTTAATCTTCATGTAGTAGTCGTACGGAGGCGGCCTTAATCCAAGAAGGTGTTCTCTACCAGTCAACCTTTGTGTTAAAAAGGACAATACTGTGATAGGCGTGTAGGTACAACGAATAACCGATAGAAATAATAGATATAATCAAAATAGAAAAAAAAAACAATAGAAATTGTAGATAGAATCTATGGTTTATTATTATTCCTGTGTTCACTTTTTTCTCTCTCTTTTATTGCACCTATCACTATTTTTCTAAGCTTCACCCAAAAGTTAACTAATAGAAGATGCCTTAGGCGTAAATCCACCTCTATACTTTTATGTGCATAAAGCATTTAATATATACTTAAATAAATAAAAAACTTGAACGATCATCGAAGTTTCAAGTCCTTTAGGTTATTATTATGGAGGATATAATTTATTGCTTAAATACTCTTCTTTTTTTTAACACTTAATGGTATTTTTTATGAAGTCACGCTTATGATATAAAACAAGCAATTTTGTAGAGTATTTTCCTGAGAATGTTTTTTTTTATTGTAGGCCATCATCAAATGATTTCTCCTACTGTAGAGAGGAGCGGGAGTGTTAAGGTACGTTTAGACTATGGTACACTCTGTGTATACATCGAATGTCTCTGAATGAACACGAATGTCTTTAATGATGTGTCTAAAGTGACGTAGTCTAATCATACGATTTCGATGTTCCCCTAACAACATGCACTATATGTCTATATGGCTAGACAAATCTCACATAATCTCGACTAAGCCGTGACATATGTCATATCAGTACTATCTATCTAGTTAGGTACGTAACTACGTGACAGACCTGTAGGATTAGTCGTGAGTGTACGAACCGAGTCATCTAATAGCTTTACTATTAAAATAACCTCTGTAACCTTGTCCTTATGGGTTATTCATAATAATATTATTCTAAAACACTTCTTAATGACTTCAAATTATCCAGCTTTAGTCATTTATATTTTTAGTGATTCAAAAAACCTTTTTTTTTAGTTGTAATTTTGTAATATTCACATGCAATATACGATGCACAAACGCCCCTTTTGCAATATGTGGTTTAACAATTCCAAATCATCATCATTGTTGGTTGGGAAATGACATCCTCTCTAGGAGAGGGAATGGGCCATAATCCACCACAGCGGGCTCAGTATTGGTGGTTGTCACATGTCTTTTCATCAAATTTTTGGTTCTAGAACATGCCTGTTTCCTCATGATGTTTTTTTTTTTTTGAACAAAAGGTGGGCAAAATCATTCAATGACATCTCCCGCATGTGTGTTCTTGTGATGATCACGATCATTTGTTCTTTGTCTGGATGCCATATAGGTATTTATCAGCTTTATACTGATAGCATAAGCTCTGCTTAGTTTGAGACTAGATGGCGTTGCGTAATAGTTGAAGAATCTTATAAAAAAAAAATATTACCATAATACTTTAGACTTACCTTCCTACTCCGTAGACACTTATTATTTTGTATTAAAAAAAAACAAAAAGAAGAAGAAAATAATCTTACAGGAAATAAGAACCAGTCAAAGTTAATTAAAACTTAAATTCACAAGCATTATCATCTACATTATCTGTAGGTAATGACGTTATGGTAGTGGCGGCTAAAACTTTGAACTTACGTAAACTTATTAATGGAAACTATAAAATAAAACTTTAAAACATTTATTGTAAAATTAACCGCTGACTCCCTACAGCTTTTGTAAATAGCCCTTCTTTGTAGCTTACTAAATATAGGTAAATAAGTATATTTAATTTATTGCACACTAGCTATTGTCAGCGGCTTCGCCCGCGTACGTAAAATATAGCCTATGTCACTCAGGAGTAAAGCACCTTTCTATTGTTGCTATTTTTTTTCCAATCGGACCAGTAATTCCAGAGATTACCTCCTACAAACAAAAAAACAAACCTTACCTCTTTATTATATTAGTGTAGATAGTGTTAATTAGTTGATATGTGATAAATTAACCTGCATGGTTCGCAAATAATGTGACCATTACATGTTTACTGTATGGACTTTTCGAGTCGAGTCTTCTCAATGTAATCAGCTAGGAAACAATGACCGGTTTTAACAAAAACTGACGAAAAATATGACGTGTAGTGTTTTTAAAACCTTTTTGCAAAAAATCATTCATTCATTACAACCTAACGATAGGAAAATAATTGTTAAACAATTTGTGGTCTCATATACACCCGGTACTAACACCAACCACCAATCGAATAAATGGGTCAATATTAACTAAACGGAACCACTTTCAATTTTAATCTGAGCCTTTCATTCTACTTAGATACTAGGTAATGTACGTAACTAGCTAGTTCGCCTGACCTTAGTAATATATACCTACGAGTAGCTTATTCGTTTGCCAAAAATTAGTTAAACTTAGTCAAATAAATGCCTGTATCAATATTATTAAACGGAAACACTTTCAATTTTAACCTGAGCTTTACAATCAAATTTGACACTAAGTAGGTACAGTAAGTACCTAGTTCATTCGCCTGACCTTAGTCACATGTAACTTATCCGTTTGCCAAAAATAAGTCAAACTTAGGCGAACACCTCATGCGTGGTTGTCCCATTCTGTGCAAATCACTTGACTATTTATGCAACCTTCTCAAACGAACAATGGGTGTTGGAATAAATCTCGAGTATCCTAGACCACTTACGTTGAGATAAATTGTCTAGATAAGCCAATTTACGCTTACTAACTGGAAACTTTCTGATAATATGAAAATTAGTGTCTAGTATTGAAGTAATCAATACAGGTATCTTTTCGTAACGTTGCCACACATTAGTTTGAGTTTCGACTGACATCCGTGCACAATTTTCCAAATTACACAAGCGTGCGACGTAAATTAAGTTAAATTCCGTGTAATAGGACCAACACAGAATGCATAAATTGAACCGACATTCTTTGTCCTCAAGTCGCATCCAGTGCAACTATTTTCGTTTAAGTTTCGCCACATTTGACCTTGTCCAACATACTCAGTAGCGATATCCATTTTAGGAATTCAAACTTTTTAGTCACGTAATACCGGCCACACTTTCGCTTGTGCGTAACACCCAAATGATAAGAACAATACCTACACAAGTGCGGTGCACGTTTCTTATTGTCTTTTTGACATTGAATTCGTCTGGGTGTAATTAGCTACTTGTATAACCTTCATAAAAGCTCTTCATGTTCACTCGAGTTTTCAGAACATATTTGGAATATCGGAAGCAATAACTTTAGAGGATAATGGCACTTTAATTCATGACGATTACTTTCAGCTCTGTAATGATATGTTTTTCGAAATGTTAAAGATTATTCTGCCATATTATTATTGTTTATACACAATTGATTGCTACTTTTAATCGACTTACGCTGGATCAATTTATTAACTTACTTATCACCTTAATGAAAAGTTTTATGGCAATTGCATCGATATAGTCATTAAACTGTTTTTTAACGAGTCGACAACGTCAATGAAACGTGTTTCTATATAATTAAACATTGCTTATGTCTATAATTGAAAAAAAAAAACTTTCTGCCCAAATTATCACAACTTTGATTAATTAATTCATCCTAGGTATTACGTAAATAAGGATTTTACACGTCATGATCTGATGATGCGAGGACATGGAATAGGTACTTAAGTACTAAACACAATGACAATGTAAATAAATGATGTACCTATTTTATGCTAGACAACTATCAATGACCTACAATTTAAAAATACGAATGACTGATGAGCCACTTTGGCGTTGTTCACATTTATGTAATGGTGTACTCGAAATCCGGGACTGTGAAAGTAGCAAGTTGACATTTAGTCATATCGTGCACGATGCCAGCTGACTACGACCGGTTGCTCCTTTCAAGGCGAGTGTAACAAAAAACACTGGCTGTACCATTGGGCTGTACCACATGCCATGTATTACATAAATTACGTGTTACGTTTAGTAGTCAAAAATAAAAGATCGGCTGAAAAAACTACTCTAGGTAACTGGAGCATGCTCTACATATTACCAACCAGTTTACAATCTCCTAAAAATGCCATCTTAATCGTGTATCATGAATGATAAATTGACTAAATTGATCTCAAGACCAAACGTGAGCATTAATGAGCTGAAACTTTATTACTGTTGTAATTGCTTAGTCCTTAAATCGTGTCTCACGAAGATCCTACTTACGTGAGTACAGTGTGATCAGTTTTAAAGATACAATACTTACACTGACTGATGAGGTAATAAACAGAATGCCTTGCAAAGATCAAAGACTTGTACTGAAAGAGTCTCAAAGTCTTTGAAAGACATAGTGTAAGTATTCATAAAACGTTCCTTACAGCCAAAAAGCCCAAGAGAATGGCGAAACCATTTGTTAAACACGTAAGGAATTGTTGTGTAAATTAGATAGTTTCTCACGAGTAATTGTTTTACTTTCTTTCCCGTCTAATCATCTCGTACGAAGAACATCTTCTTTATCGAGATGACCATGATTCCGCTTGCCCAGAGACATTTTACGAGGGATCGCTTTAATAATTTTTGTTGAGTATAGAAAAAAAAATGGTTTTACTTCATATCATAACCAATAGTCTGAAATTCTGTAGAATTCTAGTTCTGTCCGTATAATTTGTAAATAATGATTTTAAAACCTGACAGATCGTACCGTACCGGTACCGTGCCTACATTAAATCAAATCGAAAACAACAAAACCACTTACATTGTATCGTAAAAATTTAATTTATTTTTCAAAGTATCAAACAAATTAATAAGCGCAGCCGCAGTTCCAAATTTAAAAGTTGACCAAACCTTTTAATTTTTATTTTTCTACTTTCAAATCGTAAAGTTCCATATTTGAAATCAAAAGTACCAATAAAATCAAAAATATCTCAAGGATAAATTTTAACCATAAACAACACTAGCAAAATTAAAAAGTATGTTTATTATAACTTCCGAACTTTAAAAAATTCAGTGACTGTTTTAATTATTCTCAAATTGATTCGTAGTAAAAATTGTGATGTAAAATTGGTGTAGTTTTGCATCTCAAGTGTCTTGGAAAATATATTTAAAAAATACGGAATCACTGAAACTGATGCTGAGAGTTTATTGCAATATAGAGTATAAACTACTTCAATCAAGTTTGCCGAGAAGTTTGACTTGATGTATTTGCTACACTATAAAAAAAACATTAGAATGTGTTAATAAATTAACTACTATAAAAGGAAGATTTCTTCACGTGAATAGTTAATTTTTTTTTAATAGTTAAGCCTTGTGGATCAAAGGACTTAGTATCCAAGCCAAATGCAATTTATTAAAAACATGTTATTTGATGAAGTTTTTGGCGGTTTTTTACGAGTGAAGTTTAGTGAAAGCAATTAATTTTAAAATGGATATTTTGATATAAAATCCGTATAGTTTTGTATTTCAAGTGTTAATGTACTGATCATAATGTAAATTATTGAAACAGCCGCGATTTCGATATAATTACCAAGAATTTTACTGTAGTGTTGACTACCTCTACATTTGCTGCCAAATACTACCAAAACAGTAAAACATGATACATCCGCATTATAATGAAACTCAAAGTGAAGACATGGTTTAACCTGTCGAACAGAGTGCGGACATGCACCGGTGTCCTCGTGGGGTTTAACGGAAAGGTTTGCTTATTTTTGATACTAAAATTTTGTCTTTTATAATACATTCTTGGATAAATAAACTATAAAGAAAACGCTCAATATTTTATAATCTGTGCGAATGCCGGCTTTCGCTTGATGTTTAACCGAATGGCGCGAAAACACAAGAAGACATGTCTTCTCGGCGATCAAGGAGAGAGCGTCTAGCCAAGTCATATAAAAAAAAACATATTTTTCTATTCTATTCTAAACATTTAAAAATAAATAAATATTATTATTGGCTTATCGCGAATAGATATTAGATTTTGGCGCCACATTGACAATATTCTAATTTGTTTTTTTTTTAATGAGATTAGATAATAGTATTGTGTAATACTACACATAATTAGATTTTAAATAATTCGTGCCGTACTATTATAAAATGCAAGCAGTTCAGTTTATAAACTCATACTCATATTTTTGTTATAACCTTTGTTATGTGACAGTATCTTAAACTACTATTAAATATTTGCTATGTCAATGGCCCTTCACTTTACAATGTCATTGATATTTTAAATCTAATTAATTAAGTAGGTATACCTGGCTCAATATAAAAAGTACAAAGTTGTACAAAAAGTTCTACTAAATAAGCCGCCTCATACACCTACAATAATATTGCGCAATAAAATCGATGCGCAATTGTTTCAATACTATTATCTCTACATGTTGAGTAATAATGTATGGCCAAGTACATAACAGTACGGCCGTCGGATCTCAGCGAGTCTGAAGCTAGTCTCTGCGAATTTCAGGGCGTGAAAACTCGTACAAAAATTAATGATTAAACAAATAAATGCTATTTACAGTTGTCATTGCTGTTAAGAACTTTTATTGGCATTAAATTTTTTTAAAACCATTTTTGGACGGTTTTTCATGTGCATAAATTCGCAGAGCCTAACTTCAGACTCACCAAGACGCGGCTATACTGTATATTGCGCAATATTATTGTAGGGTGTATGGGTCGCTTAACACTCCGTCTTGAAATCTTACTACAAAATATCACTATGAACTCTATTTGAAATATAACCATCACGTTAAACTTAACTGTCAGAAGCAATTCACTCCGTGAGAGCAATCGGAAATATCTCAGATAAATTTATTTTGATGAAGCTTTTTGTAATGTCAATGGCATCGGGATAGGGCTGTCGAAAACGTATTCTCCAAATATTATGAAAACTAGACTAAAAAATCTATTGTCTCTTTTCAAGAAAATAAAATGACTGTAGATAGTTAAGAAACTAAAACTCGATCGTCGAAATCTTTTTTTATTTTTTTTATTTTAAGTCCAAGTTTTGATCAATTACTTACAATTTCAAGCTAGTGATTGTAACCTTTAACGACATGGAATGTTGATTAATTGGCTACGGACCACTGAACCCTATGTGAATAGAAAGTAAGATCTATGGTTCAACCGGTAAGATGTCATAAGAGATCATAGATAAAAATGAAAGCATTCTTGTGGTCGTTGGTTACCCTGCGGTGATGCGGTCGTGTGGAAGTACATTACTATGCTTCCTCTATGAATCGATACATCAGCGTTAGCAAAGTGTGAAAGGTGGAGATATAAAAGAAATTAATCTGGAAGCTATAGCAGTTAAAGCCAATCATTTTTATAGATAGTACAGTTTACTATGTATAATAAATAAAGTTTGATGAATAACGGTGTATACTCATTCATTTTCTTCCCAGATTGCAAGTCGAAACTTCTCAAATTTTGACGTTCTCAAGGGTCATAATGTCCAAACAAATCACAATACAGAATGATGTATACTTGAATACCTAACTAACGTATTATTTAGCTGTCATAAACTAAGTTCAAAATACCTTGAACTCGGACGTAACGTTGGGTTTAAATGTGGGTTAACGACATATTAATATTTACAAGTTTTGTACTAAAAGCGTTCATCAGAACGTGACGAGTGACGGCGGCAGACGTAACTTTAAGTTATTTTCATGGCTGTTTTATTGTTATTTATGTCGAGTTTAAAGTTTTATTGATAGGCCAACATTCAAAGTATTTATAGCTAAAATAGATGGATTTATAACTGTTCTCCGGTGCACCGTTTTCAATTTGTTTAGTGTTCTTACTCAATTGCAAGCATTGCATGTAGAAAAGCAACATTTATATTGATTTACAGTTGTTCAAATTACGAAATATTTAATATATATTTTAAGGATACAATTTATTATAGTTATATCGGACACAAAAAGAGCCATACGGTGTTTGTAAAGTAATAAATAACTTAATATCTAGTGTTAGTATCAATTATACGTTGCACTAGAAGTTTGACAATCGGAGAGCTATAGCTCTCCGCTACAATTCTCAAGATGAACAACTTTCTTTCACTCTCTCAATCAATGAAGCACTTTTTTTGTGATAAATCGCAATATAATTACTAAGTCCATAATTATGATACCTGCTGAAAAGTGACGATAGAGCACGCTTAATCAGAAGTAACCCATTCACGTTTCCTTTAACCTTTCGACTCCCGTAATTACAGACACAATTAAAGAACAATAGGTGTGCGAACGCCGGCATTCGCTTGGGGCTTAAAAGTTTTAAGACCCCCTTATGGTAGCTATCCGAAAACACAGACGGACAATGGTAACGCAAAACTGAATTTAGCTTCATATACTTTTTTATACTTAGACTATTCTATACTCAATACTCTTTTACTAATTACACTGCATCTTTGTTTCAGATTACGGCGAAGTCTGCTGCTTTTAGCGGCTGTGTTAGCGGTTCACACGAGCGCACAGAAAAGCAAGTTAGACGACAGCACCGTGCCGGCAGTGCCCAGTGACCTCAGGCGAGCCGTCAGTGAAGCACTCGCTTTAGAAAAGAGGTTTCTATTAGGCGCTAGTGATGCGTAAGTAGTATATTACTCGTATAGGTTTCTATACTCGTACTAACTTTTGTCAGCGGCTTCGCTTGCGTACATAAAATATAGCCCATGTCACTCAGGAGTAAAGTAGATTTCTATTGTTCCTTATTTTTTTCCAATCGGACCAGTAGTTCCAGAGATTACCTCCTACAAACAAAAAAAGTAAAGAAACAAAAATACAAACTTTACCTTTTTATTATATTAGTGTAGATGTGTCTTTTATTACGTCTTACGTCACATCTAAGTTCTACGAAAGATATTTCTATGTACCTTTACATAGATATTCTTAAATCATTAGTTCATTTCTGTGAGAAATAGTGTTCTTAAGAGGATAGAGAAATGAGTATTAAAGTAATAGACTTCTCGAGTCCTTTTCAAAAACAAGCTTTATTATTTTTTGTGATTTCAAATATTTCCGTGAGTTAGGCAATCTCGTAGACATACACGTTTGAAATGATGATGACACGTTTGAAATCATAAGTTAGCGCGCTTATTCGTTATTTTTTTTTATCGAGTTAACTGATTTATGTTATGATTTAATTTTTGCCCAGAACTCGGTAATATAGTCACCATCTTATTTTCCTGCCCTTATCCCTTTTTAGTTAGGGTCGACGCACGCAAAACCTTTTTGTCACGCTATCACTAACTCCCTTTTCTTTCATATCACTTCTCAGACAATCCATCCATCTTTTCAAGTCAATTTCAATACACATTTGCCATGTACCTAGTCAATTTTCATAAAATTATTTTTCTCGCGTTCTTTTATATTTGTGGATTTCCTGAGAAATTCTAAATCAAGCCACAAATTTCTTTATTGGTTATGTGACATATCTTCTGATTTTGTAATCAAGCAAAGGAAAAATTAAATAGCCTCTATTAAACTTATTCTTTCTACAATTGCGAAAAAAATCTGCAAGTTTAGTATATTTTGACCAGTTAAGCGAAAATTAACTAACTAACCCTTTTTTTTTGCTATTTCAAGTTTAGTCCCACAGTAAAAGTTGTTTGTTATCATCACTACAATCACGTGTTTAAGTATCGGTCACTAATTACCAATCACCCTATACATATAGGGTGTATATCACAGAACAGAAGAATCTTCGGTTCTGTGGTGTATATGATAGCTCTGCATCCCTCCGATCTCTCGCTAGCACGACTAACATTTTAACTTGTCATGATAAGTCCCGTGGAATTACAAAGTTTTTCTTTATTCAAAGCTCTTTTAACCTTTACAGGCACAACTGCTCATCAGATGAAGATGAGTTCAGCAGAATACCCTGTCCACCTAGCAAATACCGCAGTGCAAGCGGAGAGTGCAACAATGTTCGGCACAGACCATGGGGTCGGAGGGGAGACGTCTTCCTCAGACTTTTGCCACCCAACTATGCCGATGGTAAGCATTCAAGTTTATACACTGTAGTTAAGACTTATGTTGATCAAAAATGTATGGCATATTAGGGATACGTGGAACAAGATCAAAAGAAAGAAAAAAAGGAAAGACAGGAAGAAATTCAGACTCGCAAATCGCCGTTGAAAAGGGAGGATCCTAGGACCACGAATGTTATGCCCAATAGTTGATTCCGGGCTTTTGTATATATTAATTAAGAGGAGAACTCTAACACCGTGATGCAGGATTTTGTAGTTTTAATTCCTGTAAGGCGTTGTTATTGAGTAATCTTTTCATTGTGACGGTTTCAACAGCAAAATAAAATGTTATTTCAATCCATAATATTAATAACCCTCTACCAAAGAGGAGGCCTGAGTCCTAGCAGTACCAATATTGTAAGGCTTACTATGCTATACTATCCATGTAAAAAACCTATTCAAAGTTAATCTGCAGTCGTGAAATTTTAATATACAATTATTCAATTTACACCCAATAATAGCTTAGATGATCCTCAAAAATAACGTGAAGTGTAAACTAAATCACTTTATTATAGTTTCCTATGCAAAAAAAGGCATAAACAGTTATTCGAATTTAATATTCATATTAGGAAGTAGCACAGGTGTATAACCGATAACCTTTGTTTCCTTAACAATTAATTAAATATAAAAACACCGAACAATCCTCCAATTTGGTTAAGGAACAATCATGCAACTAGTTTTTATACCGGTACTGAGATTTATGTAATTATTGTAAGACGGTGTATTATTTTAAGAGATACGTTTAAATTGCTAACATTACCGATGAACAAATCACCAGCGTTCACGCCTGTAGGTATTATGCAATTAGATGTTCATCATAACAATCTACGATCAATGACAAAGCCTCCCATTATTATTCCACATTGAAACATTACGCAGACAAAGGTTAGATTATTACCGCCTGGTGAGACCCTGTTTTAAAATTTTACGATTTCGTATTCTTCTGGCAACTGGCTCATCAGTCTTCAACATTTCGCTGCCAAAGCTTTCGAAATATGGTTTAATTTTTCAATATCTTACTAATACTTTTATTGTTCTCATCAGCATCTCCTTTAAAACCTTTTCCCAACTATGTTAGGGTCAGTTGACCTTCCAGTCTTACAAAATTTGGCTGAATACCAATATTTTATATGGAGGAGGAGGAGCGACTGCATTTCAGACCTCCGCAACCCAGTAACTGAGCAATAGATACTTTTTGGTGTGGCTTCAAAGTCAACTTTGAAATTAACGCTTATAATATTCTAATGTATGTATAAATACAAAAAAATGCATTTATACAAGTAATAAAATTGCATAAATATGAATGCACCGAGTGAATGACTTTATTTAAATATTTATTTTATTGTTATCGTCAGTGTCCTTGCATATTCTTCCCGATTCATTGACCACCGTTATATCACTTTCACTTGCCTTAGATGTATTATGCTTTCGTTTAGGTTTCTTCTTTCAAGTGTTTTCTTTACCTTTATCTGTTCATAGGTATTCATCTATAGATCTGCTAGTTTCTTTATTTCACACTATAAGCACACAGGTCAACCTTTGTGTGGTCCAAAAAAAAGTAATGTGAATTCAAAGAAAGATTTACAAATAAACTATAAATACTATACAAAGAATTATGTAGGTACCTCATTTTTGTATATTGAATTGAATAATCTAAATATACTCCTACAATTGTTACAAATCGACGGTTGGGAAACATTAAACACTAGTTCATTCAAGTTAATAGGTTAGTCTAACTTTATATATACACAGAAAAACAATAGTATTAAAAGTAGTCGCAGGATCATTGTAATCAAAAGATTACAAATTAAAAAGTTTATCATCATTCCTTGCTATATTTTTTGGAATCCACCATTGGAAATTTAGAATGACATTGGATTTACCAGAATCTGAGTGACAATAATTTGCTTACGAATTCCGTGAAGTGATCATACTGTATTGACTAAACGTGGTTAAACTTAGGAATGACGCAAGTGCAATATAAATAGATTGTTGGTAGGTTGTCTATAGATTCGGTTCAGAAAATCGCAATGATTAATATAGTCGAATTGTCGGTTCTGCACTTTAATCTAAATATATCTGTAGATATCCATAATTCATTTACGTTCAATCTACAGACGAACCTAATTATTGGAAAGAACAAAAAATATGGTCGTGAATTCTTGAAAATTGCCAATTGAACATGTATTGGGTCATAAAATTAATTACTCCGTTTTTATGCTTTTTACTCTAACAAGACCAGACTATCTAATAATACCTCAAGTATTATTCAACATCTATTGAATATATTTATACTTGATTTATACACAGTTCAGAGACTCGATCTAGTTGAGTTGAGGTCACATTGAAATCAGAAGTCACGAACTGTAGAGCAGCTATTGTAGAAATAGTATTCGATACGGTTTCCCTTCACGACCTTTATATTGCAAATAATGCTGTAGGCAATCACGGAAATGAATAAACTGAAGATTAATATGAACATTTAAATAATACCGATCTGTGCGTAAGTTTCTTAGCTCTCGGAACATTTGACAGTGTCAAGAGTCTTCTTCAGAGCGAGACTGATTGAAAGTTAAAACAAAGTTCGAGGTTCGATGCACTCTAACTACTTTGAAATGATTGAACCGTTGATTATCTAACTAAAGACATCTCGGACTTAACTTCCGATTCTTTAGCAATTGCATCATCTGTGTTTACATCGCATTTTAAGTTGCGACAATGATTTGTAGGATTCATATAAAAAGAATGTTCATCTGTAGATAAATAAATCATTGGCTTATGTCATGAAGACAAATAAAGCTAAACATAGTTAACGACTTTATCATTGAATGGTACCTGGATCTCTGTTTTAATTTCTGTTGCTACTCGTAAGACCAGCTTTTGATATTTTTTGTAGTTACCGAGGTAGTTACCTATCAATTTAATTACATCTTTTGGAATTACTAACCAGATAAATCATATGAACAACGAATCTTCCTCACGTAAAACTTTCTTGCTCAAATCACGACAAGATAAGACTTGCATGTCGAAACCTTTCGAAACTAAAGTCTTTAGAGAACAAGACATAAAAGAAACAGGTCAAAGCCACAATTATGTATATATATCCATCCTAAGCAACAGATGAAACCATTAATTAAATGTGGGTGATTTGTCTCGTTCGAGACACGGAAGCAAACGCATCACAAACAATAGGAACTGTTTCCAGCCTCTCAAGCAATATATTTACTATGTCTAGCATCAGTTAATTACTAGTCTACAGTTTTTTTTTTAGTCTACAGTAGTAGGTACAAGTAATCGGTCGAACATATAGTTATTAATCTATCGATGCTATTCTATATTCTATGCACATTTTATACTTTAAAATATATTTTTATTTGTAGTCTAATACTGATTTATGTTTCTACTATGTGAACGTGACATAATTTCAACAAAATACATGTTTTAATTATACTTGAGAATTGTATTTTAAATAATTTCGATTGGATTGGTTGCTGATTGGAATACATTTATTACCACTACAAAATCACATTAAATTTGAAAGCGATCGTAAAATAGACTCTAGGTCTGAGAAAGGAAGGGTGCAAAAGTCTGGGTGTCTGGTGTGTGTGAGTTTGCATTTATGTATGCAATATTTTTATGAAAAAAAGAAATATCGTTTATCATAACTAAATAAATCCCATTTATATCATCGTTATTTTTTATGGGATTATAAATAAAAAAAATTAAGCCTATGGCACAACAACACAATTTAAATCCAAAAAGGCTTTAAATATGTTTGTCACGTTTAACAATTTCAAATGTATTTCAATAAAATAACGTTATTTAGATTTTTTTAACAAAATGACGTCAAACAATCCTATGAAACAACGGTAAAAATAATAATGCTGTTTTAACAAAAAATAATTTCTTAATTCATGTTTAGAAACACAAATTGATGCAAAAGAACTCCTGTCACTCTAACAAAATCATGCAAAAATCTTTTAGCTGACGACAAACAAGACAATTTTCTCGTATACAATATCGCTACTTGCATCTTCTTTACCAATCTTTTGCCTTAAATCTACGTTGTCAACTTTCTATGAGTTTTGTGATACTCTTTAGAATCATGCTCTTAATACAAACTTGCAAGTGTAAGCAGTTCTAGACTGTTTGAATGCATTAGGACGCTGTCTGATGATACAAGTCTGATGGCGAATAGCAAAATTGCGATATGATTTAAGGTTTGGTAAGGGGCTTAGACTGAGCAATCAGAAGTCTGATGTAACGCTTCTGATCAAGAATAAAAACAGTTAGGACAACCACTATGTGGTCGATCATTCAAGTTATCTCTGGTCTGGTATTTCTGCAATGTAGTTACTATGTAGGTATAAGAGACAAAAACTACGCTATTTTTCTCGTAAAATAATCTTCTTCACTTTAAGCTTCCTTACTCGTAAAACTTCCAATAATTATAGTTCGGCGAGTAAAATATCCTGATGACAGGGTCAAGAGAAAGCGACAAAAAGATTTGACTTCATTATATTACTGATACTTTTTTAACATAATATAACAAATGCTTACAAAACTATCAATATTTTCCAACATAAAAAATAATCACACGCAAAACTTCTTGTGAAGTGTGTAGGTGCACAAAATATCATCGAGCTAGCAACTGGTTGCAAAACCCACCGAAATACTTAATAAATACTTAACCAAATTGCTTATTAAAATACCTACCGAATTACACATGCATTCACAACAGAGGCGAGCCAGAAATATCTGTTCGTAGTAATTGCATTATAAATACAAGAATAAATATTATACAGCATGTTCATGGCTCATATAGTATATTTATATACAAACAAACTCGTCCTATTAACACTAAGTATCTACCTGACTATAGAAACTAATAAAGTTTTAATTGATTGGGATTTAATTTGCAGTACCCATCTGTATTCATTTGAAATTGGAGCAATATGATGCAAAATCAAATTAATGAATGCATTTTGTAAGGCTCCATAAAGATAATAATTGCTGATATTATGTATAATTACGATACTATATTTTTATTATATTAATGATTATTGCTTCGAGTTGTTCGCTTATTTATTTATTAAAACTTCATGCAACACAAAATTACAAAGGTGGTCTTAATATCTTTACCAGTCAACCAAGAATGGTGAAGAGAAAGCATGGCAGCTGCATAAAAATATAATAGTACTAAGAAAATAAGCTTATAAAAATATTAGGTCATCATCATCATCATCTTCCTGCCCTTGTCCCGTTTTATTTGGGGTCGGCGCAATATGTTTTTTTTTCTTCCATTCTGTCATGTCACCCGTAAAGATATTAGGTATATATAAAAAATAACTCACGATACTTAATTACTGATATATTCTTTTACTTTATTTATGTAACTGAAGGTTGAGGATTGTAGAAGGAAGAGAATGTACCTACCACCCTTCAAAACCATATAATTATTAAATTGCAATTTACTTTCAAGACCATTACCATTGTCTTGTCAAAGTTGATCTTTTCGTTCGTTGAGTTGAAAATCCTAATTATATTTTTCTTTTGTTCAAGGTGTATCTCAACCTCTATCATCACCATATCTTCCGGAGCCTGCACTAGCAGTCCACGCGGCAGCTCAATTGAGCCCATCTACCGACAATGATTATGTAACAAGCATGCTGGCTGCCTGGGGTCAGCTCATCATGGATGATCTGATCAACACAGCGAATGGAAACAAAGTAAGTGCACTTTAAAAACAGAAACAAAAACGGACCCAGTGTACAACCTTGTGGTACTCTTTGAACTTAGACCCCACGTTTCAAACAAAAATTTTAAACTTGGGCTTTTCTAAGTATGCTTACAATAGCTAAGCAAGTAGTTAGCAAAAATGAACAAGTTTTACATTGTCAAATATTAATACATGTCTACAAAGTCAGACTAGACTTACGCAACAAATGCAACAAAAACCATGTATCTTGTTTTATTGTTAACGTTTATACAAACTATGAGGGGTCAAGGCTTTACAAAGGTTTGCGCATCCTTTTATGACTGAAATGAATAATCCCGTTCCAAGAACATGTTGTTGAATAGTTCAATGATTCATTGGCTTCTGTTTCAATGAATTCGTTTCAGTCTCCTACCGATGATTACGTGGCTAAGATTAACTTGATACTTAAATCACACATCGTGTCCAACGTATCGAAGGCCAGCGGACACATGCTTTTTGCTAAGAGGAACGGATGGTGTCGCAACTTGACATCTATACAATGTCCACGTAATCATCTGCCTAATGATGCGTACCTCCTATTCGCGAATTTTAAGGGTCTTCAATTTAATAACAAATGAGATTGTTCTTGTGCCAATTATAATTTTACTAATTGCCATTATCGTATCTTCCTTCTAGTCTAAAATGTAGTTGTCACCTAATTGGCGTAACTTATTTTAATACTTTTTCTTTCTTAAAAAAAAAACGTTGCCCTTTTACTTTACTCCTGTATCGTGGGTGTGTTCACAAACATGTAAACTCACAAAAAATATCCAGACCCGGAAAAACTTAGTATAGATAACTAGGCTATACAAATGATTGTTCTGTGCGAAAATTGCACTCGTAATATCCAGTGCAGAAGATAATCGCTCAACCACTTGACTGCCTCATTGTTACGCCTAAAAAGAATTTATTTTTTAATTAAACAGCTTAATCCTTCATTATCCTCCGTTATGCAGTCATCCTGACACTTGACCGGCTTTTTACCAACTGCCAACTTGAACTTGGCCGCGACTCAACCAATTAAAGTTGATTGCTTCGTTAATAACAATAATAACTTACTGGGGCATCATTATAGCGATTCATATCCACCCGTGAACTTTAGGAACGTCCTTGTCATACACACAAACTCTGCTAATGATCCGTTGTAGTCGTAGATGATATGTTACATACTGCTATTATCCATTCCTCGCTTGTCATACCCTTCTATTGTTGCACTATGGGTACTTGAGAAAGTTTATGATGCTTTTATTAGCAACAAGACTTATATAGACTTGATTGTAATTAAGGTTTCTTCTATACTCTATAGTATCATTTAGAAAATAGGTGTTCCTGTTTCGTGCCCATTTGCTTTTTTTGCGTTCACGATCATTCAATTAAGAATTTTTGTTGCTTTTAATTGAAAAAATATTTTGAATTCCACCGCAGTCCCAATTGCTATTCTAAATCACGTGCTTTTAATTAAACAAAAACTATCAACTCAACCTGTTATTAGCAGGTACGTGATCATCAAGAATCCTGGGACACATGCAAACCACTTTTTGCCAATTTTGGATTACTTAAATGACCGACAAGGATAATACTTTGCGTTAACCTTGTGAATAAAGCACGTGATGAGAGTATTGAGTTCACGCGGTCAAAACCAGACTTGGCTCGTCGTGTCATAGAAGTTAATTCTTTAAGCTAAAAAACTTTGGATCTCCATTCATTACAAATAACGTTATAACGCTATTGTTGTTCTGATATATGCATCTAATAGATACATTATATTTCCTTTTTATCATATTTCATAACTATTTTCGTAAAGGTATCTACATAATAATCAGCCTATATTTTTTTCACTGCTGAAGCACTGCCCTTTGGCACTAAGTTGTTATTTTATTTACAAAATAACACAATAGTCATAACTTTTTAACGGTTTTGAGAACACTGTGCCTACAGCTAAGAAATAAAAATTATCTGCCGGAGTCCGTTTCCTGATAGCTACAACCTTGGGGACTTTAAGTCAGGAGTCAATAGGTTCCTTTTAGACAAGCATGCTCCATCGTCAACCACATCAGCATCTATCATCTGGATCTGCATCTGGAGAGGTTAAGCACAAATCCAAAAAACATAAAAAATATTGCCGTTAATTTTCGAAATAAATTTGGAATCGCTATAGGAATTTCTGGCAACGATATTTTAAAAACAAACGGTTTGATAGCAAGTGAATCTTACAAGGCTATGTTTCGTAACATTCGTGATAGTTCGCGAGGTCGCTTAGAAAGGTTACGTACATATGTAGCGGTCGTAGAGAAAGCTGCGATGAAGTAACAGACAAGTAGGCGATCTCTCAGTTCCTCATAGGCTCACTTTTCATGTCACAGGGCAGGAAATTATTCTGATTGTTAGAAGACGGATGACAGTGGCATTGTCTTTTGAAGCTGCTGTAGCGTGCATAATTAACACTGTTATTGAATGTACTTTATCTGTTTGAAGCGAATAATTTAATAATGAAATTCAATCAGTATCGAATTTGTGTTGTAAGAATAATTAGCTTAGGATAAGGTCCTTAGCTAAGTTAGTGAACTAGCAATAACCACTATTGTTGAAAAGTAATTACTACCAAGTACTAATTTATCAAGTAGTAACATATTATTATCAATAGCGCTTTTTATTGTAATCTCAAGGGTGAGATCAACTCATGGAAGTCCAAATAGAAAAATAGGGATTTAGAGTTACACGAGTTGTCCTGCAGAGGGTCCCGGTAACTCTAACTAGGGTCTCTACGCCCCTAGCCAAGTTACGATCTTTTCGTCAAACGCTTGAAATTGGCCACGCCTGACCACAGCCTTTTTCTGACCACGACTGAGCTTTGAGATGGCATCAGAACAAAGGGATTGGGGGCGTGGCCAACTCACAGCGTTCGCCGTTACCGAAACGATCGTAACTTGGCTAGGGGGCTGAATCGTAAACACTGATTACTGATTGTAACTCAACAAGTCATAGTTGTTATCACGCAGCTCTTCATGAAGTTTTTTTTTATTTATAGATATCGTTAAATGAGTTAATACATAGCGGAAGCTATTGCGTGAACACGATTTTAATTACGAGTAGTACATGATAGCAACGGAACGTGAGTTGTTATGTTACTACTAAATTAGGCTGATCCATAAAGATACTGATGAGATTGAACTTTCTATTGAAGGTAGTTAGTTTAGTTAAGGTATGAAGGTAGTTCCCGTAATCTGTGCATCCAAATCATGCAAATTATTTTTGACAGAGCTACAAAAATATAAGAGATTATTTTTTATTGTAGCGGAAATAATAATACAAAATAATATGTTGATTTATTTAATTTACATCCATATCATTACATAATACAATACAACACGCAATACATTTTCACAAGACATAATACATTTTTCTTTCGCTTAAAAGTTATCTTAGGTACATAATTCAAAAATAAATAACATATTATTGCCTTCTTCAAATGTGTTCTTTGTATCTTAATTTGTGTTCATACAATATCAAAATACTGGCCAAGTACGAGTCGGACTCGCGCACAAAGTGCCGTACCGTCTGTAGCAAAAAAGGACAAAAAAATTACGTTACCTTAAATATTTATTTTATTTTGTTTTTAGTATTTGTTGTTATAGCGACAACAGAAATACATAATTTGTGAAAATTTCAACTGTCTCGCTATCGCGGTTCTTGAGACGCAGATTGGTGACAGACAGACAGCATTAGTAATAGAGTCCCGTATTTGTTTTCCGACTCAGCTCCAGCTAA
Source organism: Mythimna loreyi (assembly GCA_029852875.1). Taxonomy (NCBI): domain Eukaryota; kingdom Metazoa; phylum Arthropoda; class Insecta; order Lepidoptera; family Noctuidae; genus Mythimna; species Mythimna loreyi. The sequence goes on along the minus strand of CM056785.1, from coordinate 14,324,745 downwards.
TTTATTTTTGCAAGCATTGTGTTAAAATTAACTAGGTATATATCAATCAATCACGTCCTCACCGTCCTCAGAATTCATCAATGTTCGAATGCTCGTAGTTAACTGTTTATAAAATTAACAATGAAGTAACTGTTTGTTAGGCAACATGTCTAGTTTACTTCGTTCATAACTTCACAACGCGTATATTTTTCTGTCTTGAATTATTATTTTTTTTCAGTTTCATTACATGTGTAGGTACATTTGCTGTATCTTAATTAAAATCGTTATACAGTGCTAACTATTTATTTAATCAAAACTAAGGCAAACCTTATCCAGGCGTTACTGAAGGAAAACATCGTGTGGAAACCGGCATGTCCTAAAACCAAAAAATTTAAGACATGTGACACCTAACAATCCGCACTGGGCCTTCTTGATGAATTACGACCCTCTCCTAGAGAAAAGGATACAGTCCCAGCAATGGGACTATTATAAGGTTGTATTGTATACTATGGTATGCTGAGGCAAACTACATCTTCAATAACTTAGACGGTTAATCCCTTACATTCAATGCAATGATATCTATTCAAATTTAATTACATTTAACTTGGTATTTTGATTAACAAACATTGCAGGATAATCAGTATAATCACTGGCTGACCTAGTCACAAGCCATCTAACCGGTTTGTATTAAAACTAAGTACAATATAATTTGTGACGCGCGTAATATGATTACTCTAAATCTTATTACATGCAATATACCGAACTAATTGTATAGACGACGAAATTAAAGTTTTGATTCTTTATGTAATACGAGATAAAAGTACTACGTTACACATTAATTCCTATTTCACACTTGATTTGAGTTACGGACGCTTCGGACAGTGTCCGAATCGACAGATTTTTGTTTCAATATTTTTTTCTCTAACGATTTGGACTCCACCTTTGAAGCTTTGTAGGTACAGTCAGATAAGTAGTAAGTGACACTAGATTTTATAAGTTTATTTAGATCAAGTAATGTTTTGGGTATTTAAGAAGCAAATAAGTTTTGATAAATGAAGGAAACCTTAAGTTTTGTTTGTAGCAAGCTATGTAGATAGATTACTCTTCTTGTTCAAGTGGCAAGTTGTGTCAAGAAAAACGAAAACACAAACAAGAATAGGTACACAGTACACACTTTGACCCAGACATTTTACTCAATAAACAGATAGTTACGATTTAGGGCTGTACCATTTTTCGAAAGACTTACCGCGACCCTGAAACGTACAGGTCAACTTAAGAAACAAAGATAGATTTTACTCAGTAAAATTCTGTCACTCTCTCTCAGTTTATCCAAAGCTGAAAGACTTATTTAATGATTTTCCAGCAAAAAAGGTTAATGTAGGTACCTATTTAGTTTGTTAAAACCAAGCAATTTTTGAATACACGGTATTTATGTTTTTCTTTTCTTGCAGGACTGCAAAGGAGCAACATGCGAGTATATTCGATCTGCACCAACAAGGAACATCGACTCGTGTGGTTTCGGTAAGTAAAAATAATACCTATCGACTTCCAACACACGTTATATTCTGCACGCTCACGTGTATCTACACGATGTTATTGATCGAGCAGATGGGTACCGGTACCTCACCTATAGCATTAAAATCACAGATGCGAATAACTTGTCAAATATATATAATGTCAATAGCAGCTATTTATTGATAATCCGCCTATTTTAGAGCCCGTTTATAATATAATCAACACGGGCAATATTACGTGGCTAGCGTAGGCTGTTGAAGCTTGAAGTTATTCACGAAATGTCCACTGCGACGAATATTATATTATTACTAGCTTTTGCCCGCGGCTTCGCTCCCGGCAACAGTTTATTCTACTTTACTCCAGTCTACCCTACTCTACCCTGCTCAACCCTAGTCTACCTTTCTATACCCTATTTTTTTTTTCATAAGAACCTTCTCCTGACAATAACAAACACAACAAAAAAAGAATGATCGAAATCGGTTAAGCCATTCTCGAGTTTTGCGCTTACCAACACATTTTGCGATTCATTTTTATATTATAGATAGAGTTGAAACTTTGAAAGTCGACGTCACGTGTCATAAAATATCGTAATAGTATGTTATTTTATGAATATTCATAGCCATCAGAATTTCGTAGCGCGCGTTCCGCAGCGGTGGACTCACTCACGGCTTGTTTGAAATGTTGCACTTCACTAGGAAGTGTTCTGACAACCCAACACCCAACAGGTTTCAGTCAACCAGTGAACGTTTCTTGTCTAAATTTTGTAACGTGTTCGTTGACATAATCTTACAAGCCGTAAAAACATCGACTATACTCTATTCGCTTTACGATTACACATTTAAATAAACTTTTTTTACTATCTGTACTGTTCAAATGACTAACTTCTATTCCATAAGGATGGCATTAAAAACAAAAAAATGTCGCAAAAAAATCAACTATTTACTGCAGCCGCCATTTGTCATTCCACCAACGTAATAAAGCTCAAAATCGATTGAACGGACAGTAAAAAAAGTTTTCTTAGAAGTCTAATTTCATTTTGAACGGAGTATAGCCACTCTGTCCAGTCAAATCGCTTGAGGAAATGAAGCTGAGATCAAGGCTACTCGAGCGGCTATCTCGATATCTGTTCCTAGTTCATTAACACTATATGAGACAACAATGTTGAACTGTCTTGTATATTATTTTGTTTAAAAGAAAAACGACAAAAAAATATTTAATAGCTGATTTTAGAATGTTGTCTAGATTGGTTTTTGGGGTTTTGCTTAGGTATGTTAAAGCTTTAAGAGACCAAAACTGCAAGTCGATTTTGATTGACAAACTCCTTATGAATTCTATTTCTACTAGATCACATGCCTAAAAAATGAATATTCTTAAACATAATAGCAAGGTTGGCGCAGTGGTGGAGCCATTGGCTGCTGCGCGGCCTGTCGTAGGTTCGATTCCCGCACAGGACAAATACCTACCAAGACCTAGTATATGATTAGTTTTAGTATACAAGTTGTTCGGTTCTGGTGTCATGTCTAAGTGAGCTTAGATAGATGTTTGTGAACGCACCCACTACATAAAAGTTCGTCGTACGAATATGCAGTAAAGTTAAAAAAAGACAATATGTACCTAGGCGTCTATAAGTCAAGAGTGGGTTACTTCTAGGCAAGCGTGCTCCATCGTCGACCACATCATCGCTTACCAATTTTGAGTGTGAGTGTTAGTGAGATTGTGGTCAAACGTGAGCCTATCTAGAATAAAAAAACCTCATCTCATTTTAACCTAATCTTCAACAGAACACCGCGAACAAATGAACATGGCTACCTCATTCCTGGATGGCTCAGCATTGTATGGTAGCTCCGAGAAGGAGCTTCGTTCTCTGAGGCTCTATGATGCTGGCAAGATTGACTTGGACTCATGTCGCAAGTAAGTTTAACTCAAATTAATACTACGATTAATTTTTTTAATCTTCATGTACAGTAGTGGTAGGTACATAGGCGGACTTAAATGCAACAAGGCAATATCTACCAGTCAACCTTTGGGTTAAAGAAGACAACACTGAGGTAGGTGTGCACAATAAATAAATACCAGATATTTATAATATAATTTAATATAATTAACATAAGACTAGTTAGAATCCAAAATTTAAAACTTAGTCAATACTATGGCAAAGCTTCTTAAAAAAAAAATTGATTTAAAAAAAAAACTGTTTAACTCAAATCATTAGTTTTATGCTCTTGTCTACTTTTTATTTCCTCTTAGGAATTTATGAACTACGAAATCGAAATGTGAGTTCATGAAACTTGCTTCCTAGGTTTTGCAATTCTGTCTTAAGTATTGTATAGCATATCGAATACGGCTCGATTTTTTACGCCCTACTTAGCAGTAAACAAATGGCACCTATCATTTATTTTAAACGATAATTTATCTGAGAAGAAATACCAACATATTCAAATAGGTCCTTCAATACAAACTGAGTACAAACACGGAAGAAAACAAGTCAGTAATTAGATTGCATCATTGAATCCATTCCCATACAATACCGATCATAGATATTATAGACACGGTGCTTAATGTGTGAACTATTCCCATAGTTTTGTAGGTGCGTATTCAATCGACTCGATTGTCAGACATAGTCTTTGGTATTGGGCGTACAACTGTATCCGTGTTAAGAGTTAAGACAGAGAACTAATTCATAAATGAATATGTCGACTACTTATCAGTTTCGCTTTCATATTAATGAAAACGTATCTATCTGTCAATTAAACACACACGACTGGAAATAGTTTTGTGGCGTTCCAATATGCAGTAATATTGTGCAGTATGATTACGGTTATTGGTTGTTTTGGCGCTGCACCCAGCTGTGTACTGTCTAATGCCTAGTATGACCTGCCGTGACCTGTGTTTTACTTGGTGTCGGTAGTATTCAACCTATAACCTTTTTTTATTTTTTTTTTAAGAAAATGTATGATGTTAAAATTATTGGAATCAATTCAGTTACTTATTTTAAACAAACTATATTCAGGTTTCGCATTATACTAACAATAATGTTGTCTATGGTGTATAGCTGTATCCCTCTTTCTCACTCGGACGCCTGAAATTTTACCACTTCCCAAGTCTTTCGCGGGAAATAATATCATTATTTAAAAAAGTGTCCTAAAAATTAGTTGAGCTGGCCTAGCCAGGCAAAATACCCACTTTTTTATTGAAATAATTACTAACAAAAAATGACATTCAACATTAAATAAATAACCTACTTCTATATCTCGTTTTAAATAATGTCGTGACACCAATTAGTAGAATAAGAAAAAAACAGCTGACACTCGCGTAATAGGAAAGTTATGCGTCTTTTTAGACAGCCAAAGATGGATTCGATGTAACATATATTGATGAATTATGTAATCCTCACCACGACGCAGCTGTATCTATATTAGTATCTACCATGTCTATATGCAAAATTATTTAAAATATTTAACAAACTTGTTGTGTAAGGTTTAGTAGGTACAAGTTGATAATATCGGTCATATAAAACCAATAATGAAAGCTTTCCATTAAAGAAAATATTATATTAGTAGACAGATTAATTATTGCACACCATAAGAAATTACAGTAGGGACTTAAAATTAAAGGTAAAAGAAGAAAAAACATGTTTGGTTGTCTTTACTCAAAAGGAAAAAGCGAAACCCTTTTAGGACCACCATGTTTTTTTTTATGGTAGGTGAAAATCATCGAATGACGAAACCCGCTCTTGGGCGGAGCGGGAGACCACCATGTTGTCCGTCTGTCTGTCAAGACCAAATATCGCAGTAGCACCAGAAGGTATCAAGTTGAAATTAAAACCATACACTCAATTCTGCGGTCCCTTGAAGCTGTAAAAAAAAGTTTACGCAAAAAGAAAGATACGGCTGTTTATGTCGCAAAAAACTACATTCCGACAGTAAATGTTCATAGGGTTAATTAACCTAAAACCCTGAAATTTGATGTGGCTTTTAGCACAAGTATAGAAATAAATATGAAAACTGCAAATTTGTAGTTCGGAAGACGAATCAATTCACAATAAGACGACACAAAAAAAAATGATTTGCCCAGTTTTTCTTGTTGTGAGGTGTGTAGAAGGCAGTTACAAAACAATTTTGAAACCTCTAACTTCAAACGCACCGACAAATATGTGCCTTTCAATATTTCCAATAAAATTCAGACAAAGAGCATGCATCTGCCAACAAAACAAAGATGGAACACCTAGATGTCGTCATAAAATGGATTGTATGCAAATAATACCGACAAACTAACCTTGAGATGGTTTGCATTCCCACATGGAGATTTCAATCTTTTTACATATTTGCATTGGCATCTATTGACGATGGGTGCGCGAGAGGTGAAGTGCATCTGATCGAAATGATTGTGGGAAGGCCGCTTGTCAGGAAACAGATGAGCACAAAGGCATTGCGGTTTTTGCTGTCGTAAAAGGCACTTATGTAAAACTAAATTTACACGGTAAATAAGAGGAGGAAGTTCGTAACAGTTTAATCCAAACGATCGGAAATAACAGCGTTGAAAGCAAACTTCTTTAATTGGTAACACTCACCAAGACCTTTAAAATTATTTCGAAATGTTGCAAAAGCAAATACATCTTCATCATGTTTTAACCTGAAAGACGTTCACTATCGGACATAGCTCTAACACTTGTTGACATCTAAATAAAAGTTAGGCAACTGAAAATTTAAAAAAAAAGATCTTGGTGAAGTACGAGTCGAACTTAAACCCAAATAGTTTTGCACTACAACATTAAAATAAGCTTAGCCTTCCGGGCCAAGGGTTGATGCAAAAGCGTAACACCAGGGCCTGGGAATAAGGCATGGAAGTAATAGGGTAGGTTTTTTAGTCAGTAAAGTCTGACACTGTTTCCCGCTCCGCCAAAGGGCGGGATTCGTCATTCGATGATTTTTACCTATCATAAAAAAAAACCATTAAAATAGGGCAAAAAAATACCGACTCGCACACTTTTCACACAAAAAATTCCATATTTATTGTACACCAACCGTGCACCTAATAGAAATTCGATGAACAGACCGACAACGGTGGCTAATAGACATTTCTTAGACATCTCTTGGGGGCCCGGATCGGAGCCCTATAAATACGATAGTAAGAACATTGTTCCTCATAACTAAAGAAAATGCCTATGGCATTAAGTCCGCCTTTCTACTTATTATGTGCATAAAGTTATTTATAAATAAATAAATAACTCTTTGCTCAGAAGCCTATTAAGATTTCTCATTTCTCCTAATCCATTAAATACTCGTAACAACAATACCACTAACCCAAAATCTTCTGAATTCGTAGATGCAGAGATGGCTCACCCACCGCGCCCTTATACAAAACTTTGCTATCGGAACACAACCGTATCGCCGGAGACCTGTATACTTTGAACCCGTTCTGGGATGACACCACCCTCTACTTGGAGACCAGACGAGCTGTGGCAGCTATCATCCAACACATCACCTACAACGAGTTCTTACCTGTTCTTCTGGGAGAGGTAAGAAAAGTTAAAACGCGATTTTGAATCAGCCTTTGATAGTATTTTTTTCCTTTTATTTGTTTTTAGAGGCTTTAGTCGTAATTTGACTATGACAGCTTTATTATTACTTACATTTTTGTCTTACACCAAATACTAAACTAAGGCTCTTACGGATCTATTGCATACAAAAATTTTATTTTTGATTGTATTTATTTTTCAGTCGGAAGTCATCAAGTATAAATAATAATTAATTAAATTAATAACTCATCGTATTCTATTCGCTGTGAGAGAGTTACTACTACTTTGTTTTTTCATATAAATTAATAAACGAGCGGCTGTCGCGTGCCAGAAGCGCACGCACGCGCGACTGCCGCGCTGATGTCGCGCGACTAATTTGAAGGCACTCCTAGAGTTTCACTGGCTAAAACTCAATCCATTTAGTAGACCTCTGGATCCAAGGCTGTCAGTGCCTCTTTCGAAAAATTCCAAAACCCAACCAATTCAACCATTCAGTGCCACTGGAACTACCTTGCTATTTTCCATATTGCCGACAAATTATTTGGGTTTGCTTATAATTTTGGCTCCACATAGTGCCGTAAATTCACGCTATGAAAAATTACACAAGTCGTACCCCTCGAAAACCGTCCACATTCACGTTCACGCCTGTATATGGAGCTTCACGGCACTAATCTGGAGAGACAATTCTACGCAAATTTTTAAAACTTACCCAGAATATCTTACCATTAGATTACTTATTCCAGGTCGGCATGGCTAAAGCAGAGTTGAAGTTGACTTCCCTGGGCTTCTGGCGAGGATACTCCAGCGCCATCCGCGCCGGTGTCTACTCTGAACTCGTCGCCGTTGCACCCATCTTCCACGCTATGATGAACGAGAAATTGGTAAGAAGATATTTTTTACTGTTGATATGACTGATACAAGCTAGTATACTAAGGGAGCAAATAAGTAGATCCCAACGAAAATCGGTATTTACCCTCCTCACACAAGTTGAACTATCTCGGCGATCTACCTTGAATACGCAGTCACCAATTTTCGGATCCGAATAGAAGTGGGGACCCAACCACAGCAACGACTTGCCGCATACTTTTTGTTTTTATTGACCTAACTGTCCCAATGCTGGGCAGAGGCCTCCCCCAAGTCCTTCCAAACCTTCTTCTCCTTATATAATAATATATTCTTTAATTTCCTCAATAAATCTTTCCAGATCAACACTACAACAACCTTAGAACAACTAGTCCGTACAAGCGCCCAACACGTGTCCCACTTCCCCGCGTCGGCCCAGTGGGACCTGAACAGAGCTCGTGACCACGGCGTGTCGTCGTACCTGCGGGCGCTGCGCATGTGCGAGCCCATGTCCACCATCAAGTCCTTCGGGGACCTCAGCCAGATGGGCTTCAATAGGAAGCAGCAGGAGATGATGGCTGATATGTACAAGTAAGATTTTTTCATCTACCTACACAAAATTAGAAACTGACTGATTAAGAAACCAACGCACAGCTAAAAATACAGTACCGTGATATTTTGTACGTACCTTATATGATGTAATACTAAAGGAGGACTTTTCAAAATTCACCCTTCAAAGGTGTAAAAAGTAGTACAATAGTAACGATTTCATCTTCACGTGAGTGAAACCGTTGGCAGAAGCTAGTCTGTAATAAGAATAATCTAAAAATAGAATAAACTTTATTGCACAGTACGGCCGTCGGATCTAGGAAAATAAAGGTTTTAAAAAAATAAGTACCAATAACAGTTTTTAACAGCAATAAAAACTGGCAATTGCAATTATTTGTTTAAACCATTTACGAGTTTTCAAGCGCTAAAATTCGCAGAGCCTAACTTCAGTACTTTGTACTGTACAAAACATTATTAAAACAATGAAAGAGGTCCCATCACTATGGCTTCATAAAAATTGTAATAGCAATGTATTTGACGCAAAATTTTACTTTCGATGTTACATTGTTTCGGCCTTAATCTGAGATGAGAATATAAATATACCCTCAAACTACATTTTTAATCTTTTAAATACATAATAGAAAGACAATATGTGTGCGAACGCCGGCGTTCTCTTGGGTGTTCGTTTGGGGCTCAGGAGTTTAAAATATTTTTATTTAATTCTAGGAGTGCTGACGACGTAGAGCTTATGATCGGAGGAGCTATGGAGAAACCAGCGTCCGGAGCTGTTGTCGGATCTACCATTGCGTGTGTACTGGCGATGCAGTTCGCGAACTTGAAGAAGAGTGACAGGTAAACCAACACTGTACAATTTTGATTCATAGCGGTCAGAAATCACAGGCATCTTATAAGTACCTTATTTTTGTTATAATATACCTACCTACATGAGTATAAGAGCGAATAAGAAGACAGCACATTTATTTGTCCTTCTGTCTTAAGCAGTATCTAATACGCTAATATTATTAAAAGCTTTTTTATGATTGGAAAAATCATCGAATGACGAATCCCGCCCTTGGGCAGAGCGGCAGACAGTGTCAGATTTCTACTGACTAAACGACCCACCGTTCCTTCTTGCCTTAGTTCCAGGGCCCCGGTTTTCCGCTTTCGCTTCAACCCTTGGCCTTAGAAGGCTTCGATCCTGCTGGGAATATTATTAATAGCCAGAAAACCATGGCTGCCTACGCTTAATCATATACTTAACGTTTTTAAAAAAAAACCTTGCATTTGATAGTATTTTATTTCCATCTATAATATACATTTTTACATTCTAGATTCTGGTATGAAAACGACTTGCCCCCATCATCACTGTCGCCCGACCAGCTCGGAGCTATCAGGAAAGTGTCTCTCGCCGGAACCCTGTGCGCCGCTCAAGATGCTCTGACCAACATTCAGCCTAAAGCCTTCGTGAGAGAGGATCCCTACTTGTAAGTACATATTTTATTGAGAGCAAATTTTTTTTTCCACACTAACATAACAACACATACTAAATCGCTTGGATTTCTGTCTTCTTTTCTTGAGACACTAAGTCAAGAGTGAATAAGTTACTTCTAGGCAAGCGTGTTCCATCGTCGGCCACATCGTCGCTTATACCATCAGGTGAGATTGTGGCCAAACGCGAGCCAAATAAATATAAAAAAAAACCTTTAAATTCAACCCATCTGCTTCAGACTATCCATTGAGAAAACTCAAAGTATATTTTTCTCCTATAGTAACCTTGATGTTATCCTTGCATTTACTCCTTAAAATACTTAAATTTTTTACTTACCTCAAAATTCTTTTCCAACCAGTAAAATACATAAATATCTATTTCTTTTCTAGGAACGCAGCCCAACATTGCTCTCAACACAGCCGTCTGGAACTTTCTGCGTGGAGAGACGAAAGCGGTGCTAAGGCCGCGGAGAGACTGTCCCAGGATATGCTCGCGACAGCGCTGGAGAAGGCCAAGCAAGAGATGGCTGATAGGAAGAAACTCGAGTACATGCTGTGGGAATCACGTAAGTCATACCTACAGAGAATTAAAGAACCTTTTGTTATAACATAAGGTGTCATTGACACCTCGTACCACAAACGAATACCATGGATCCACTACATGAATCTGAACCCCTCAGTGGTGAAATAAAAAATAATAATAATAGTTATAATAATAATAGTTTTTTTTTGCTTGTATGAAATCGTTATTCTAACCAACCACAATGATATTTTAGAAGAAAATAAGAAAAAACCGACAAAAAACTCCACCACTGGGGTCTAGAATCATGTACTGGATCCATGGTATTTGTTTGTGATACGATGTCAATGACACCCTGTATATAAGTCGATTGTATCCGAAATAAATAGCGAAAGGTACTCAAAGGAAAATCAGGTCTGATTTTTATGAAAACGAAAACAACATTATTGGATTTTTTGGAAATCAATATTCTTAGCTAGTAACCGAACAAGTTAATATTGAAATAAAAACGCTGGATGTAAAGAAAAAAATTATAAAAAGAAAACTTAAGCAGTGTCTAAAGGATGATGATACTACAGTATCCTTAAGACGCTCCTTTTAGTATTTTTCGCTATTCCTTATTCTTTCTGATTTAGCCCTCTTTATTTTCCATAAAACAAAATTTCAAATTGTATTTACCTTAGATTTTTCCGACGCTTATATGTGATTCTTTTGTTACATACAGGTGGTGGAGCCGACCCCAAATCTCCCGTGGGTACAGCGGCATCTTTTTCGAAGGCCAACAAATATGCTCTGAAACTCGCCAACACCTCTCTCTTCCTTGAATTCGCCACCAACGAACTAATTAACACCATCAACAGCGGGTAAGGATTATTCAAAGTTTTGAAAACTTCTACAGAATTATCTGAGTGTAAAAGTGTAAAAAGATACCAATTTGATTGAATTGTTTATCCAAAATTTAAATAATAATATTCCACAACAATCACACAACGTCGTCTAGTCCCAAGCTAAGCAGAACTTGTGTTATGGGTATTAGACAATTGATAAACATACTTATATATTTCTAAATACATACATATTATAGATAAGTTAGACACAGAACAAATGATTGAGCTCATCACACAAACATTCGACGTAGGTGGGAATCGAACCCACGACCTCCGGCATAGCAGTTAGGGTGACCAACCACTAGACCAACAAGCTTGTTTAAAAAAAAATTACTAGTTATAGGATTGTAATTAGGTCCTCTTACTCAATATCCATCCATCCTAATAAAATCTTAATTTTTCAGACACCGTCGCAAACGTCAAATCTTCGATGACTCACTTGGATTCGGAACCTCGGATTTCGTAGACTCCTTACAATCAGTCGACATCAGCGGTTTCCTTGGCAACGACAACTCAGGACCAATCATTGAACCTCAGTGTGATGACAAGGGTGCTTGCGAACCTGACAACCCCTTCAGAACTTACACTGGATATTGCAACAACTTGAGAAACCCTAACTTGGGCAAAGGATTGACGACTTTCGCCAGATTGTTGCCTCCTGTTTATGAAGATGGTGAGTTCGATTGAAGTAACTCGGAACACTATTAGAATATAGGCTTTTTTTTTCACTTTTTTAAAATCAGAAAACTTGGCCAAACTCAAACATAAAATCGCTTAAAAAGACAAAAGTATTGAAACCAATTAATTTTGAACAATGGTAATTTTAGTTACATTTGGACGCCAAGAGTAGCTCTATTTGAGTGTCAAATGTGGTCTCATTTGGGCGCCAATAATAGTCCCAGTTTGGGCGCCATTAGCAGTCCCAGTTCGGGCGCCAATAGTGGTGATAAGTTGCTTTCACGAGTGACCTTGTGTGGGCGTTTAAGGGTGCTTTCAAATTAGCCGCAACGTGCCGTGCGAAAATCGTACGACAGTCGCGCTGCAACCGCGCTGCGGCCGCGCGTCATTTGTTTATATGAAAAAACAAAGCAGCGCCGCACTTTGCGGCTAATTTAAAGACACCCTTGTCCTCATTAGGAATACCATCATTTAATGTATGTATGATTTTTTTTAATTCTTCCTATTTTCCCAGGTGTCAGCCGCCCCCGCATCAACTCAGTGACGGGCACTCCATTGCCATCTCCTCGTGTAGTCTCCACAGTCATCCATCCTGACATCTCGAACCTGCACACTCGGTACACACTCATGACGATGCAGTTCGCTCAGTTCTTGGACCACGAACTTACTATGACGCCCATTCATAAAGGTAACCACTGGATAAATTCTTCATCACAACACGCTACAGTTAAGAAGATAGTGACTTTGAGAAACATTATCATTTATTTAATAGACCATTTCTTACTTTTTCTTTACAAACCATCAGCAACTTCAACTTCTATAATAATCTCCTTTTTTTTCTTTTTCCATACTTAGTGTTTAAAAATGTGTGACAAAAACGTCACTTGTTGAAAATGGTTATTAAAAACATTAAAATTAACTCCAACTTGACGACATGAAATTTTCTATTAAAATAAATAAAATAAAAACCTTTCAATTACTATTATGACTACTTTTTGTTTTTATTTTAATTCTGCAGTCTAGGTCTCAGGTAGGATCTATTAGAAGTAGGACACCTTTTCATTACATTGTAAGACCTAATCCCATATGACCAAGAATCTAGTTATCGGAACGAAGCTGTCCATTCATTTTTTTAAATACAGGAGTCTATATATTTAAGTCTGTTACACAATAAAGTTTAATCTATCTATCTATCTATCTATTGACAAAAAATTAACATTGTCATTTCTCGCAGGTTTCCACGAATCGATCCCCGATTGCCGTTCGTGCGACTCTCCGCGCACCGTACATCCTGAATGCAACCCATTCCCGGTACCTCGCGGTGACCATTACTACCCAGAAGTCAACGTTACGTCTGGAGAGAGGCTTTGCTTCCCCTTCATGAGGAGTTTACCTGGACAACAGCAACTTGGTAAGAGAACTTTAAAATGAGACATGGCAATAAATACTCAAAATGAATATGGTTCATAGAGCGGAAGAGGGAAGAGGGAGAGGAAGAGGGAGGCCGAAGAAGAGATGGTTGGATTGTGTGAAGAGTGATATATAAGAAAAGGGAGTTAGTAATAGTGTGACGGGTGGCAGGACAGAATGGAAGAAAAAAACATGTTGCGCCAACCCCAAGTTATATGGGATAAAGGCAGGATGATGATGATGATGAAAGCGCTTGTTTCAGAAATAATAACTTGAATTGGAAAAACAAAAAAATATTAACACTCGGTTTATGAAATAATTGCTTTGACTAACTAGGTATATCACTTATTATAAAAGCCCCATGACTTTAACTATGTAAATGCATTTAAAAATAGTCGGAAACGCAAATATTTTTTTTTTAAGTCTGATGGGCGAAAAATGCCTCATATCAATCTACCCTCCTTTATGCATTAGGTACAACGATTTTTTTTTTATTGACTTCTCTAAAAAAATGTATGCTCAACTAATTCAAAACTTTTTTATTCAGGACCCCGTGAACAAGTAAACCAGAACACAGCCTTCATCGACGCTTCAGTAGTCTACGGCGAGAACCCTTGCATCGTGCGTAAACTGCGCGGCTTTAACGGAAGACTGAACGCTACCACTAACCCTCTCAATGGAAGAGAACTGCTGCCCAGGAGTGACAACCATCCAGAGTGTAAAGCGCCTAGTGGATTCTGTTTTATTGCTGGTAAGTGCGATTTTAAAACCTTGGAAATAAAAAGTAAAGAGAGAAGTGTGGTCTATGATTCCAAAATAGATAGGGACACAACGAAAAACGTCCACAGCTGGATATAGAACACCCCCAAGTGTCACCACAACGAACGGTCATGTGGTTCGGATTCATCGGATTCCCGCAATTTTCTAGATTACCGGTCCACCTTGTGAGAGGCCTTCTAGCGCTACAGATTCCGGTGCCTGATCCTGAACCTTTTGGCCTTATTTTCGACCATCAACCTCACCGCTCTGCGAGAAATGTCCCATAGTCCACAGTCAAGTTTGGGGACTCTTCGGGCTATGTCCTGCGGATATCATAATTTCTTCTGCGATCAAGCAAGGAAACTCCAAGCACAGGTCTTTCTATTGCCCTAGGCCCCTTTGTAAACGACCACGTTTCAGACCCGGTTCTTCTCCATAGGAAACGACCAATTTTGAACCTCTCACTAGCTTCTAACGTTTGTGTCAATTTAGACTTTTTGAAATAAAAATCACTGATATGTCATCACTGGTGGTATGTTAGACGTGAAGTTACCACGTATCTTCCAGAACGCTATCCAACAGAGTCGGATCCGACGATTAACCTCGTTCTCAAAGTACAAATAACCACATCATAATGTATGGCATAATCATTTAAACACATTAAATCACATACACCTTTTTCCCATGGAGGGTAGGCAAAAACTATACAGATATTAAAAATTAAAAAGACATAAAATGTACTTGATATGCGTATGTTAGCTGTGTTCGTAATCTCTCTCACGCTGACAGCATTGTTAGCGGTTCTAATCAGATAAACGTGGGACTTGAGCCTACTATCGTAGAAGCGATGATTGTTGCCAATAGGTACCTTACTTTTTTGCGGATTTCCTTTTTTTCCTCTTCGACACTCGCCGACTCCCAAGAGATATTGAGTGTGTAAGAATTGAGTGTTCGAGGCTTTATAGTTTTTTTTTTTTAACCGTCTCAATTGTCTCGTGATCGTAAGCATGATTGCTTAGCATCAGACCCTGGAAATCATCAGTCGGGAAAAAAAGGGTTAATTAAAGGAAAAATTGGATTTTCCATTACGAATTATCCTGTAGCACCCCGGAGCTGATGGTGAGACACCCCCGTGCGTCGGAAAGCACATAAAGTTGTTAGTGTTGTGTCTGATCTCCCTCCGGTTGTGTCGGAATGCAGAGCCTTCTAAGTATGAGAGTAAAGTAACAACACTGCATCTATGTTAACCCACACACTTGTGTATTAGTTCAGCTGCGTACTTGGAGAATCTCGATTGAGATTAGCCACCGTGATCGAAAATCAGTCTTTAGCAACTACTCATGACGTCATTGTCTAAACATCATCTTTCTTTCAGGTGACGGGCGCGCATCAGA
This sequence comes from Mythimna loreyi, assembly GCA_029852875.1. Taxonomy (NCBI): domain Eukaryota; kingdom Metazoa; phylum Arthropoda; class Insecta; order Lepidoptera; family Noctuidae; genus Mythimna; species Mythimna loreyi. Next base: position 14,309,205 of record CM056785.1, on the reverse strand, counting down.
GCAACCAGGCCTCACCGCCATCCACACGATCTTCCTCCGCGAACACAACCGCATCGTGGAGGGCCTCCGCGGCGTGAACCCTCACTGGGACGCCGACATGCTGTTCGAGCACACGCGCCGCATCGTGGCCGCCACCTTCACGCACATCATCTACAACGAGTTCCTGCCCAGGCTGCTGTCTTGGAACGCTGTCAACTTGTATGGATTGAAACTGCTGCCTTCAGGTATTGTTAAACTGCCATTGAAGCTTAATCTGTCTCTAATAACATGATAAGCCTTTTAATGTTCCCACTGCTGGGACACAGGCCCCCATCTCTAGGAGAGGGAATAGCCCATAATACACCACGCGGGCCCAGTGCGTATTGGTGGAAGTAACACGTCTTTGAATTTTTGGTTCTAGGACATGCCGATTTCCTCACGATGTTTTCCTTCACCGTTTTGAGAGCAATCTAATAACCTCACTTCTTTAATATTCTCATGGCACATTGAATGAACAGGTGGATTACGTAACATGTCATAATTTCTCCATGGGAAACGAGACATTGGTACACCATGCACTAGCTTCTGACGTTTTAACTACGCATGGGAAATAAATTAAATTTAGCATATCCGAATTGAATTTCAACTCTAGGATCCCACTGTATAAATCCAAATAGTTAGTTCTAACTGTTTTATCTCCATTCTTAGGCTACTACAAGGAGTACTCCCCCACGTGCAACCCTGCCATCGTGACGGAGTTCGCGGCGGCGTCGTTCCGCTTCGGGCACTCTCTGCTGCGGCCGCACCTGCCGCGCCTGTCGCCCAGCTTCCAGCCCGTCGAGCCTCCCATCCTGCTGAGAGACGGCTTCTTCAGGCCTGACATGTTCATGTCTGTGAGTATCAACTTCTGCAAACCACACAGGCCATCCTTGACCCACGCTTTAAAGAAAGAATCAAGCCTTTGAAAGAACATAACCTACAACCGATCGACTTCTTGAAAACCCAAGAGCTGACGTGGACGAAAATTAATGGATCGTGCATTTAATGAGTGGCATCGACGCTACATAGTTACATGATATACATAGCAATTGCAGTTAGCCCAATTTAACCAGTTTACCATCGATTCGAAAAAATAAGTAGCCTCCCTGTTTTCACATTTTCTGAACTGGATCTCAAAAGAGTAAACTGAAGAATTTGTGAAAAAATTGCAATTTAACAAACAAAGAATTTCTTGGCTCCCCTATAAACACAGGGGAGGCAAGAAATTCTCTGTTTGGCAAACAACGGCAAGGCAAAGGCAAGACAAACGCCTTTCCCCCAATTAAGGCTCCATTAACAAAAGATAATTGGAAATTGTGGGGTCACGGTTCCATGTGAGATGCACAAGATCGTTCAGTTCGTTGAGATGACAATTGGGAGAGGCGTATGTCCAACTGTGGCCTTCTTTAGCCGAAATAAGATTTTAGAAAAGATTCAAGTCTTAAGTAATTACTTTTAAGACATTTTACGTAGCGCCTTTTTATGACCTTATCTGTGTAATAATTATAACTAAAAAAACTTTTTTCAGCACCCCCCAATGGTAGATGAGCTGATGCGTGGCCTCGCCTCCACCCCCATGGAAACTTTGGACCAATTCATCACCGGTGAAGTCACCAACCATTTATTCGAAGACCGTCGCATTCCCTTCTCGGGCATCGATCTGATTGCCTTGAACGTTCAGAGAGCAAGAGACCACGGAATCCCAAGTTACAACAACTATAGAGCACTCTGCAATCTGAAGAGAGCTACTACCTTCGAAGACTTGGCGAGAGAAATTCCTGATGAAGTTATTGCAAGGTAAGCACGAAATGTATTCTGGTCCTGGTGACCATCTTCTTGATCACAGTTCTTGATTTCTTTGGCATAATTATTTATAAATTGCTTGGCATTATGATTGACTGTGTGTGTATGTTAACAGTGGGTACTTTGACTCGACTATACTTCGTTCAAAATAACATTAAACATTTAAAAAAACCTTTTTTATTGTCCATTCAACTGATTTTGAGTTTTTTGTTTTTTTTTAACGATTTTTTGTCTTAATCTCATCATTATGCCTACGGAATAGAAGGTAACGAGAATAGAATAAAACTTTTAACATTAATCCTTCGCTCTCTCTCAGGTTCAAGCGGATTTACGCGACAGTAGACGACATCGACCTGTTCCCCGGCGGCATGAGCGAGCGTCCGCTGCAGGGAGGTCTGGTGGGACCCACCTTCGCCTGCATCATCGCCATTCAGTTCAGGCAGCTTAGGAAATGTGATAGATACTGGTAAGAACTGTTTCGTTTATTTGCATCTTCGCTATTCCAAGTCTCTAGTATGCTGAAAGCGTTTTTTTTTTGAGGTGGGTTATCGCCCTTGGAACCCTACAGAGGGGTCGAAGCCTACTGGGGCCAAGGGTTCGCGTCTAAAAGGACGGTTCTGGTCCTAGTATAAAGGCCACGTAGTAACGGATTGGGTCGCAATTTCCCGCTATGCCCAAAGACAGGATTTGTCTTTGGATGAGTTTTACTCACCGTAAAAAAAGGTGGGAAATCATAGAGCTCTTGGGTGGAGCGTCAGACTTTCATTGACGAAAACCCAAGCGTTTTTCAGTTGCTTTCAGAATTTCCCATTCAATGCTGAAAGGCTTTGCAGGAACTGAACAAACTATTTATATGAAATAATCACAGACAGCCTGTCAGGGTCTAACAGTTTCTTGATTTACTGGTGTACCGAGTTTTTTTTTAACTTTACTCCACACTACGAATAATTCCTGTGATTTTTTATATCATACGACAATCAAGTTTTCTTTACTACAAAATTATTACTATAAACGTATAATGAGGTAATAGTTACATACATTAATGTCTAAATACCATCTTCGTCGTTTCGACAATTCCAAATCACTTTCTAATCACAATCCGACCACATCTACAACTAAACTTTGTCTCTTAAAGCTCTTTCAGTAACTCCTATATTGTTCACAGGTATGAGAACGACAACCCGGCAGCGCGCTTCACAGAACAACAGTTGGCAGAGATTAGGAAGACGACGTTATCCAAACTGATGTGCGACAACTTCGACCACCCCGGGGATATACAGAGAGCCGCCTTCGACCTGCCTAGCAATTTCTTGTAAGTTGACCCACTAAAATCATTGAAGTAAAAGGAGATATGGACTATGCGCATGAAATATACAAGACTTCCTGTTATATCGTAGGCGAACACTAAGAGAAGATTTTCCATAAATTATCCCCTAAACGGATGTAACGTCGTGGGTCTAAAGTTTGTATGAACAAACCTACTTTCATGCGAACGTACCCGCGGGCAGAAGCTAGTATAGCATATGTAGGATGATTGCAGGACGAAGATCTTCAAGATAAAAGAATAGGTTCCTTATATGAATCTGACAGCTGTCACCCAAACCATCCTATAGCAATTGTAGTATAATTGTGTATTTTTTTTTCTTCATAATTTATAATCGGTCGTCAGGCTATAGTTATATGAATTAGTTCAATGATTTGATTACTAAAAGAAAAGATCAGCTTTTGTAACTCAAACAAACGACATCATGACTAAAGATAATTAAAAAAAAAAACTTTTTAATAAGTTTCAATGCCAAGACAAATTCTAAATCAATTTTCTTTTCATTAGGTATTTGGAAGTTCAGTTAGTTAAAGCCGGCTGTTTTATGAATTATTGATACTTGCCAATTTTTTTATAGACGATATTTTTGTACTGTAGTTTTCGGCTATCATGTAACAAGTCTGATGATTTATTTCATTTAGGCATTTAACCACGTAATACACAGGAACGAATAGCAAATGCCCCAAGAGGTCTTAGTCATAAAAAATGGCAAAAGAGAAAGAGGTAGGCCACCAATTACCTGGAGGCGAACCATCTTGAATAACTGGGGTAACACCAGAAATTACTAATTCGATTTCTAGCTATTTTAGAATGGGATAATAGTATCTGAAGGGGTGACCTTTGATAAGGAATAAACTAAGAGATTAAAGTACATTACACAAATAATTGATGATATTCGTCTGACCAGGAACCCACGCGTGTCTTGCTCATCACTACCGCAACTGGACTTGTCGGCGTGGCGCGAGAGCTCTGCGCAGGGCTGTCTCATCGCGGGCAGATCTGTCGCCGTTGGAGAGTCCGCCTTCCCCTCACCTTGCACGTCGTGTATCTGTACTGTTGAAGGGGTGAGTTCATTTTAATATCTACTATTTTCTGCTCAAATGACTGTATTGATAACCTGGGGAAGTTTACGGAACCGCAGGATGCTCAATGTAATGGGCTGGTCGATCTGATGTTGCGAATAGGTACACTTCTTCGACTGGATGATGATGATGTTATTCAGTATTTCAACGATTAGCTACTGCGCCGTGTGTTTTGAGTTAGAGTTCCAATGGAGCAAATAATGTACGGCTTACAGATAGTTGTTTACCCAAAATACTGTGCGTTTACATGTACCTGAGATATTCGAGTAGTTCCTAGTGTAGTAATCAAAGTTTAGAAGAAAATGCTTAATGTCTTTGTTTCTACTTCTCTAGAAAAAAATGAAGTTGTTAGTTTTGTTTTCCCCCTGAAATATTACATAGCTTAAGCCAAGTGTCAATCAGATCATGATTTTGAATAAAAACTTAACTATAACAATATTTGCAGGCGCAATGTGCATCCCTGCGCATCACAGACTGCGCGCAGCTGCACCGCGAGTGGCCGCGCGAGGCCGTGCAGCGCGACGACGTGTGCACCGCGCAGTGCGGCGCCAGCGCGGGGAACAGCGCGCAGGCCAGGGCTCCACGGAGACCACACATCAACTTTAACTTCCCTGACTTGTCGCCTTTCGTTGCTAAGTGATGGGGATAGGAGAACCCACTCTGCTAGATGTGTCACTTAATTTTGTCAATGAGAACAGATGAACTGCAAAAAAAGTCTATGACATATAAGTAAAAAATAACAGCTGAAAATTCTAATGAACCAAAAAAAAATAGTACTTGACTTGGCTGGCGCATTACCGTACCCCTAGAACAGTTAAAGAAAATGCAAAAAAAAAGGAAACACATCCTGTCTTTTATAAAGGACGAATTCTAAGAGCGACAGCCTTACCATAGACTCAATGACCTACATGAAAGGGATAGAGCTACATAGAATGTATAACTCCATCTCTCTTTCTCGTTCACACACATGACATTTTGACAGGTCATAAGTCCCCTGATTGACAAGACTTATAGTCGTCTAACAGAGAAGGGTTTTGGTGAAGCTAATAATTTAAGAAAATGAGATTGACCAATACAAAAACATTCTCAATGCACTGTGTGTATAATCCAAAATGAAAGTTATAAATTAAATAACTATTATATACCCTAAGTTCGGGAGCCGTACGAAAACAATTTTACGATCAATCGCAAAATTAAAGTCGTACGATTGGTCGTACGATTAATCCCCTAATTAGTGTCTACTATAGGTCAATAACTGTTCAATTGTCACAGAGTTACCACAACTTTACCAGTAACATTAAAAGAATAATAGTCAACCACAATATTATTTAAATATTCAAGTATTCTTTGACTGATCGTCGTGTCTCATTTATACTTTGTTATGAATTTAGTTAAGATATTATTTAAGATCTTACTAGTTAAATCCGAAGAGGACGTCTGTAGCCGACCTAAAGCTATAGGTCTTGAGAGTAAACAAAATAATGTACAAACGCTGTAGATTAGAAAATGGTATAAAATTAATTCTATTTTCTAAAATTCAGTAGTTTTGCTATAATTAACATTTATTTTCTAAAAAAAAAATCGATTTTGAAACAGCCCAATTCATTGTTTTTTTGGGTGGGTAGTTCTGTTTCAAAATCGATAATGATGACTGTAAAATACTGTTTTGATGAAAGGATGAGTGAATTTCATAAAATTATATTTTTATGACTTGTATCTATTTGTAGGTAAGCGGTAAATTCTTCAAAATGAATACTAGTGCCGTTGCATATTATTGTGATGCATACCAACTAATATTCCTGCTCGTGGCCAGAATTCTCTCTGGCCTATTAGATTATAAGAGCTATTTCTAATTTAGACGATATTTTCTTCATAAATTATGGTCTTTTTTCATTCTGATTCTAAATGTTTCACAAATATTTCATATTACGGCCATCTTGAGCTTTAAATAGACGCAGTGATATTTTATGACACCATCCATAAATGATAACTAGAGTAACCAAAAATACCATCCGTAATACCGATGTTACCATAGCTTTTGATATTAATGTTAGCCAGATTTTTAGAGAAAAGCTGAGGCCAAAACTTAGTCTCGAATAATTATAATACTTGTGTCTAGCTCACTACTAATTAAATTTCACTGCCTAGTTGTGCCTAGGATTGTAAGTTCTTGTAAATTATTTTGTAATATATTGGATAATTAAGTGTAACATGTTCTTTAGTAGTAATAATATTAGTTATACAATATGAAATCTCACCTAGACAACGAAAACGAAATATAAAAATATTTTTTATTGAAAATGTCGTTTCATTTGTTGTACAACCTTGTTCACATGGTAATATTATAAGGGAGTATACTTACGCGCTAACATCGCAAAACTGTACCTGTAGTCACTGATAGACAAGGACAGAGACAAAAGCCGGCGCTGTCGTGTGAGCAAAATAGCGTCAGCCGCCGAAAAAATGTGATTGTTGCGACCAATGCGGGGCCTTGCAGGGCTCCCGCGCAAGATGAAAGCAACTTACCTTCCGCTGTTTTGATTTAATCTAAGGATATAGATAATACAAAAATCAATTACTGTTGCAATACAAAAGAAAATCTAACTTAAAAACGACTTGACCGATTAGAAAAATAAGTTTTCAAGGGTATACGAAATAAAAATCAAACGTCGTAAAATATTTACAAATCACTTTATTTTGTTGCATATCAAGTCTATTTAGTTCCTTTTTACAATAAATACATTAGGTCTGAGTATAAAAAATTAGTGTTGCAAAAAAATAAACAACACAAACTCTTAAAATTTACCTTGAATACTTAAAAAGTCTTGATTTTTTCAGGCTAGTCCCCCCTTAAGTTCATTATACACATGGCCTGGTGACAAGTACACCACAACACAGTGATGCCACCAAGTGATCAATTTTGATTGCACTGTCACATCTCCTTGATCCTGAAACAAACAATTTATTTTGTATAAATAAAGAAATGACAGACTTCTTCATAAGTTCCTTTAAGGCGCATAACGTGACTTCGACAGATAGTAACGAAAATTCCATACAAAATTCGTAATTTAACAACCGAAAATGAACTTTAGTAGTTGGCATATGAAGGGATGCCTCATATGCCAACTACTAAAGTTCATTTTCGGTTGATGTACGAAAAGTTTCAACGTAATCAGAGACATCATTAAGTCTAGACTTAATGATGTCTATGAAGTTAGTTATTTATATGTAGTACATAGAACCCCATTAACAGTTGCAAATGCATCCATACTATTTTCATTCAATTTCTTTCTTTTTAAATTAAATGAAAATACGAAACCAGGATATGATATATTCGCGTTAGGAAAATAGTGAGTCATCGTTATCACACCGCTTAGCCGCGCCCTTTGACCCATCAGAGTGCCTAGTGTGAGTTTGTGTTACGCTAACGCGATCGTTCGGGGCTCCGATTGGTTTGCTCCAAGCTTTTTAAAACCCAGAATAATTCGTAAAAATAAAAGACCAATTCGTGAAAATTTTGTAAATCATGCTTTTATTTTAAATTCTGTTTGAAAATACTGTGTGCAATAAGTTTAATATTATAATTTCTTTTTTACCCCAGTATGAATACGCCTTTATTTTCTCAGTGCAAAGTAATGTGTCACTATTTTCTTAACGCGAATACATTATAGAAATGTGAATGTAACTGCTATATGTTTGTTACCTCCTCACGTCATAACGGTTGAAAGGATATGGCTAAAATTTGGCACAGGAATAGAACAGTCCTGAAATAATATATTATTAAATACTTTATAAATAATATATTACTCTCAAGCCCCAAACAAACGCCGGTGATCGCACACCTATTGTGTCTCTAATGACGGTACTCAACGAACTATTTTATAGTTATTTTTTAACCCTCGGCATAACCACAAGCAGAAGTTAGTTCTGAATATTCAGTATAAAAAAAATCGGCAAAAACAATAAACTTTTGTCGCACGAGCGATTTCTTAATGCAGCATAAACAAAAAGTGCGGTTATCGGATTTTCAAAAGTCGGATATTCGGTATCGGATATTCTAGTGACAGACAATATTATAGAAAAGACAAGAACGTTTACCTATAGAAAATATTTTTCAAAACACTGACAAGTTAATAAACAATAATAGTCTGCTGCTAAACATAGCAATGAAACATCATTGACATTATGTCGTCTAATAAAACTGTTTAAAGTTGTAACTTTTAACGTTCACGCACACTGCATTTGTGCAGAAACTGCACAAATGTAATCAATGTTCAAGCCGATCGTGGGTTAGCTAGAGCTGCCCTCAATATTAAACCGAGTACTGAAAACAAGTGGTAAAGTAAGGAAGTGTTAAACTAACCGAACGGAAAGGCAAGTTTGATCAGTTAGCCGCGACCTCCTTGAAGCCGTTGACGACGGGCGTGAGGTCGTTGCTGCGGCGCCACAGGCCGTACACGCGGCCCGGCACGGCCTGCCACAGCCGCACCGTGCCGTCCTCCGAGCCCGTCGCGTACAGCTCGCCGTCCGGGGACCATCGCACGCAGTGCACCGGACCGAAGTGCCCTTTGTTTGATTCTGGAAGAAATAATGAGCTGTAGATAATAATAATAATAATTTGTTTATTCACAAAAACGAGGTACAGTCCAATGAGTTACAGTACATAATTATGGCAAGTTATAGGGTAAGAGAAAGAATATCCTGGCTACCTAGCTAGGTTACACAGTAACCTGTATTAAGGTTCGCCAGCCCAAGATCCCACTATTAAATTTATTAATGAATATAGAAAGACTGCCTAAAATAGTGGTAGATATTCGAACTTCATATAGTTGTCGGTAGTTCGTTTTGTTGTCATGTAGGAAACGTATGTGACACTTAGGTAAGAACGTAAAGCTTCTTCAAGAACTTTCTTGAATGTTTACTTACCACATAAGTATCAAAAAAATCTATGCAGGAGCTACGTAATTTTATCGATACTCATTTGGCGAAATAGTAATAAAATACTGACGGATTGAATAAATAATACTCGCACATGCGAAATCGAAGTTATAGCGCCAAAGTTATAAAAATAACAAATCATGTAAGATCTGTAGTGTTAGAATAATCCTTTCAATATTCGGAAAAGTAAATAAATCAAGCAAACGATTTTGTAGGAATGCTGTAAAACCAGATAATAAGCAAAATACACAACTCAGCATAAAAGAACAAAGCTATATTAGCAGTGATTTCTTCAGAAATAAGCATCACGTTTTTACCTGTTTTGCTTTTTGCTTCCTTACTGTTTAGCATACATTATGCGTGTCGTTAACTAATAAATAAATAAGTAAAATAACTTACCGAGCTCTGTTCCCGTATTATAATCAAATTTATAGACTTTTAAGTCTTCTCCGCCGCATACGAAAGTGGCCCGGCTCGGTGCAAGCGACGCTGAGTAACATTTCGTTGGCACTGGAAATTCGCGCATCTTGCGCATAGTGTCAGAAGAATAGAAAGATACATTTGTACCTGGAATTAAAAAAAAATATAAGTATAAGTGGACTGATGACCTGGTTAGAGTAGCTGGAATCCGATATACGCAAAACGCACAGGACCGGTCTTTATGGCGGCGCTTGGGGGAGGCCTATGTCCAGCAGTGGACGTCTTTCGGTTGAAATGATGATGATGAAGTGTAAGTAACAATTTCTAAATTTTAAGAAAAAAAATTGCGAAAATAAAGAGAAGCTTTAAAGATAATTTTATTTCGTCACACACGTAAAAGAAATTGGAGTTTATTTACACCACCTTGCATAACCACAAAAACACACCACCAACATCACGCAATACAAATAGGTAAAATCTGCGGTCACTACCGAACAATACGGCCATGGCTTCGCATAACATATGACTTGTGTGCGAGCAGAAACATAGAGCCAGTTTCACGTACTATGCGTTCCAAATAAGAACAGGATCGATTGACAGGATGTGACGTCACGCCGTACTGTCAAATCGAAGATATTTTTGCAAAATTGAAGAATTCAGAGATGAGTAAAATTTAAAAACTGGATTCTGATTAAACTTTTTTCGGTTACAATTCGAAAATGAAATAAAATTTCCGTAAATAAACTGAATTTCATAAATACCTACTGAACTACTACCATACACTGAAATAAAAACTAAATGATTTTTTTTTATACTGGCTCGATTTGACAGTAAATCATGACGTCACGACATGGCAATCAATCGTATTCTCATATGGATCGCATTGTATCCATTGCGATCTATTACAAAATTATTGTACGCGGAATGCCTAAGGCTATATTTATGTAAGGCAGGTGTGGTATGTTTTAATATATAACTTGATCTTGATTTGCTCTTGAATTAAAATGTAAATTCGTACAAAGGCCAATCATAATCACTCCATATAACATGTCACAATAAACTAGTGTTATGACCGCGAAATCATTACTGATTTCCTTCCTTTACCTTCAATGTCGTTTATCCTAATCCATTATTATTAAAGTCGATATTAATACAAGATTACACTAAATGGAAAAAAAAACTGTTGAACAATGATATTGTTAACGATGGAGTTTTCTCTTTTAAATTTAAACCCTGAAATTGCCAGACGGGGCACAGTAGATCACAAAAGAGTTAGCTATTGCCAAGCAATGGGCCAGTGCCGAGAATAATGGAAGGAAGGCTTTGCACAGTTTTGAGAAAGTACTGGCTACATACAACATAATAATATAAGGATGGGTATCAATAAGTCTTACCGTGAGCTACTGTCAATATAGCTCCGTCTCTTGACAGCTCTAAACTGTTTGGTATGGTTGAGAACTCCACTTTTTGGACCTCCTGAAACGAAAAAAAAATGGTTCCGTTAAAGTTTGTCCTTACACGTGAATTCACAACGGTGTTATACAATCAACAAACAACTAATTTTGAACTCAAGGCAGCAAACGTGTTTGTCGGCTTATGTAGATTGAATTTCATTCGTTAAATCCGGTAATGAGCAATCCAGTCAACTGGACACTCAATCGATGTTTCCGATTTTGTCGTGAAGTCTTTTTATTATTAGCTTTGCTAAATACCATACATATTAGATTTTGATTTGATTCTTTGTGTAACTTTTGGTAAAGATTACTTCGTTCTTTATCCTTATTTCCTTACTAGTCCAATCTCAAGTTTTTCCAGACATAAAATACGCACTGCATAAAATATTCACATCATTTTAGGAGATTTCCTTTCTTTATTTTCCCCTCTCACATTTCTTGTGTTCCATTTCTCTTCTTTCTCATAGTGTGAACACTATTTAAAGCTTATATCAGACTATAATATCTATCCCCACTGCCGAAAACCATCACTGGCCTGTTGTGATCATCATGATTTCAATCATTATCTGATCATGATTTTAATTAAACGATAACCAACACTGGGCCTCATCCCTACTGGGGCCAGGGTCCAGTTTCTGAAAGGAAGATCCGACCCTGATATGAGAGCTTAGGAGACAGGGGGTGGGTCGTTTCGTTAGTAAGAGTCTGACACTATTTCCTGCTCCGCCCAAGGGCGGGTTTTGTCATTAGATGATTTTTCTCAACATAAAAAAAAACCAACACTGGACACTCATCCGATCTGCACCACATCGACCCATCTATTACTTCTTTCAATTCAGTCTCTGAGACATCCGTGTGAGTTAGTAGATTTCATTCCACTATGTTTAACTGTTTGAAGACCTGCTAAAGCAAAAAGTTACTAATGGCTTCAAAACCACAAATCGCTGAAGTAGGTAACTCAGCCGCCAAACTAAAATGGAACTCGGCAGGTCACATCTGCCGCATGTCGCAAGAAAATTGGGCGTTTGTACTGACTAGGTTCCGAACAGCAGGAAATGGTGATACGGTAGGTTCAGAAAATGAAGTGATGATTTGAACTCCTACTTTAAAGATTGGCTAGAAGTGGCTCAAGACCGAAAAGATTGGAATAACAGAAGGGAGACCTTTGTCCTACAGTGGGACACAACGGGCTCATAATAATGATGGCTTACCTGTCCGCTAGTACGATCCCAGACTCTCATTGTAAGGTCATCGCTCACGCTGACTATGCGTGAGTTGTGTAGGAAGACTGCGTGTCTGATGCTACTCGTATGCGCGCTTATTTTCTCCAGAGCTGGAATTATCATACAATTGTGTTAGGTTTTAATTGTACCAGTCATTAATCAATGACTCGTTATGTTAGGCAATGGACTATGAAATATTCATTGACTAAGAATAAACAAGTTATGTGGTAACTCGGATAAGATCTGTGTTTGTGTTGTTGTAAGACAAAAGGACAATGCATGGTTGATTTTCTGAAAATCTACATACATAGAAAAATAAATCCTAGTTCGTCACTAAGGTGAAAAAACCCAATATTTTTTTTGACTACGGTTATCAGGCGGCTTTTTTAAAATCTTAATTTTGTTTTCTAATTTGCAAGCCGGTAAAATTGTATTGAATGACTGCTGCATGAAATAGCCATTCAATAGGGTAAGTCGAACAGACTGTTATATTGATGGTTGAAATTATTAAAAGTTCGTAAATAAATACGTATTATGTATATCCAATCATATTAAAACATATAACTTGTTAAATGTTGTGTATAAATGTTCGTGCACTAGCTTCTGACGTTTTACAAGTGCTCATGTAGGCCTATGTGAAATAAAAAGATTTTGACTTTGAATATGATTGGATAAAATTAAAACATATATCTAAGTTTTTTGTATTGTGTAGGACAATACAAAAAACTTAAGATTTGAATTTCGCAAGCTACTTTTTACTATTACTTGAGAAAGTCAGAAAAGATATTTATTTATATTAATAATAGTCTTAGACTCTCGAGGTAAAAATTGATTATAAATATTAGGTACCTACCAGGACTTTATTAATAAATAATACAACAAACTCCACCAATTATTTTCTACTCGGAATATGCCGACCATGACTTGCTATTAACCTTTACTATAATAATGTGGAAACGCGTAAAAAAAGAATATTGTCACATCGCGCATCGTCACTTCTGGGTAATAAATCGATAATCGCCAAAACTAATTCTTCGATTACCAACTCTATTGCCCGAACAATAAGATTGTAATCGAAAATCAAATTATTGCGGTTACTGCTATTTTCCAGGAGCATCAGCACGTATCATAAAAACGAATGGTTGTGTTAAACATCGTTTTTTAAAGGGATATCATGATAGATGTGAACATTTAATAAATTATTCAAAAGGTTACACCCTTTATTAAGTGTAAATATTTGGATACTCTCAATTTATAGCATAATTATGTTGATTATTTAAGATAAGAGTTATCTAGTATGCTAATTAATGCTTCCTCCACATATTGTTTATGAGTATAATAAGGACTTGTTTATGTTGTGTCTATGACAACATGTTCTACAATACGCAATTTATATTTCTAGGATAAAATATCTAATTGTTGCAAGCATTGTTCAGCATGACAATGTGCCTATAGTTTACAGTAAGGCCGTCGGATCTTCGAATAAATGGTTTAAACAAATAAATGCAATTCGCAGTTGTTATTGCTGTTAAAAATTGTTCAATTTCAACCTTAAACTCCATAACACAAAGTAAAAAATCCTTTACTTCCTAACTTAGTACTCATAAAATTAAATGCACAAAGTATTTGAATTATTGGCATACATTATAAATACTTTTGTACGAGTTTTCAAGCGCTAAAATTCGCAGAGCCTAACTTCAGGCGCTTTGATTCGACGGCCGAACTGTACACGTGGGCCCAGGGGGCTTAGACAAAGTCACATTCTCACTAACGATAACGAAATTCGAAACTCCGAAATGTATGGAACTGACATATGCCTTCGAAAAGTCACGTGGTCAAACGTTTTCGATTGGCTAATTGTTATCAGTTGTTTATACGTCAAATTGGACGTTTTAATTCGATAACCATAGCCAAGAAGTTGTTATTTTATCGAACCAACACTTCGACTTATCGATATGTTAGTCGATGTCACTTTGTCTACCATTTTGTGGTCGACATCGTTAAGGCGAAATCGAACTTAGATCTGGATTCGACACGGAGCGATTGCCACTTGTCTAGGGCCCCAGGCCCAGCCAATCTCCAGTGTGTTAAAGGGGTTTACTCGTTTTTATAATGGCCGCATAATGGCGATTGGCGGAGGCTATGCACTAATATGTAAACTGGACATAAGTTTGCTGATCAAGTAAAGTGTTATTAGAATTTGTCAGAAGTCCAGAATCTAGATTTGGCTGTAACCTAACCATTTCCTATTCGGCAGGGTCATGTGTTTGAAACAGGGTACTCTAATCCCCATAAATGACAGAAGACCTTACAAGTTGAAGTATTTTTTTTTTGTTGCTATAAGCTAGTGCTTGACTGTGATCCAGGTGGGATCGCAGTCAAGTTAGCAGTGATGCAATCGTTTATGGTAAGGCGCACTAGTTTACCCTTGAAGACGCCTAAATTATAATTGGACGTAGAGACCGCAGCTGGCAAACTGTTACAGTCACTAGATGTACACGGCTTAAACGACGGTGCAAAACGCGTCGGATCGTAGATGTCTCAAAAACGTAAGGATGGATATTTGTCGTACGCAGGGTTGTCCGATGGTAAAATTGAGATGGCGGAATCAACACATGCAATTCCTACGCACACTCCAAAATACATCCTGTAGATAACCGATAGGTTGGCTACTCTACGCCTACGTATTTGGTCGTATATGTGCGTCGTTATTCCGTTAGGATTCGATTGCCGGAATCCGACGTAATTTATAAAAAGGCTAAATTGGACCTAAACAACAAACAACAAGCCTAAATAGGGCCTAAAGATAACAAGCGATCAGGTAAACTTCAGGGAATTTTATGTCGAAGTTTACCATTTGTATGTTTTCGTAATTATTTTTTACAACCTGATAATGACAACACCAAGTTCTGTATTATATGGAACACAACAAATAAATTATTTCAATTAAGACCGACCCACATTTTCATACAACCGCTCTTACGTGATTATGATGTTACTGCACATCTTTCTGCAGATATTTTGGACACACAGATATCTTGTGCATAATAATTATCTAAGCTTCTACAGAAATCAAAACATAAATTTGCGTAAAACTAATCCATTAGACTCCTGAAAATCTGCTGCCTTACGTGAACTTTGGCCGTCCATAATGTAATCATATATTAAAAATATAAAGAATACGCCAATAATAGCCGAGATTCTGACATTAATTTATCTTAAAAACTTTTAAGGGTTTTGTTAAACCATCTATTTCCTGGAACAAGTATTGTAATATATTTGGAATCGCGGAATTACCGAATGCCTATACAATTTTCAGGCGTTACCTTTTTTCGCGTTGCCTTTTATCAAACATCACGATAGATAGCGTTAGATAAAGCAAAAAGCTTTTAAAACGTGCAAAACGTTGACAATAGGCAAGTAGGAAAGCCCCCGCTTATTGTGGTAATATGTATTGATAGTTTATACATAGATCAGAATCTACAACAGGAAGTATTACTAATTATCCTTATAAGGCACCAAGTATAATAAACTAACCTCCTGCTTCAGGTTTGTTGAGGTCAAATACTCGTATGAGTTTCTCGTTGCTTGCAGTGAGGAGCTGGGTGTCGTCAGCATTAAAGTTAACACTTTTCACTATGTGTTCGTGGTCAAACGTATGCACCACTTCACCATATCGAGCGTCCCATATTTTAGCTGCAACATTAAATAAGAGTATTGATATTTGTATTATAAATAGTCTGAAAGATGATACAAGCTTAGAAGGAGATTTAGTATTTTAATGAGAATTAATATTTAAGTGTTGTTGGTTGGTGCAGTAATTAAGTGAATGGCTGCTGAGCTGTGTGTCTTAGGTTTATATATGAAACACTTTTAGTCACAGATATCTCTGGGCCAAAGTATTTCTAGATTTGTTGTGAGCTGGGAATAGGCTTCCCCACAGTGTTCACAACAACTAGTTTTGTGCTTTACATCCATTTGGCAAAAATATGAATGAAAAAAGAACATGTACTATGCCAACCCCAAATATTGGTAAATATAAGGGTCTGTCCTATACCAATTTATTTGGTATTTATTCAACTGAGAAAGATATTCATGAATCACCAAATTATTGAATTTAAAAATAATGTCTCCCACAGATTCAATGCTTTGAATTGCTAACAGTCACAATACCTGCAGAGAGAGTTAACATTGTTTAAACAAAGCCTAACATTGTTTTTTTTCTTATCTATTATAATTAGGTATACAAACAATACTCAATTGTTAAATATTAGATAAACGTGGACAGAAATTACATGGAATCATTCCATGCAATCATCTTGATAAATTGCAAAACTAAAATCAATTAAAGATCAGAATTAATCTTGATTTTAACATTTTTATGCTAAATACAGCATACATAGCAGATAATGCTACAATATATTTCACAACGATAAACTTAGGTTACAATAGGCTTTCACCATTAGTAAGACATTTATGAAATAAGAAATATGAATCATCTAATTGGATTAAGATTGGAATCTAATTCATTCTGAGTAGAAAAATAGATTATTTATTCTAGATCGAAGAAATTTACAATACTTGCCAATTTTCAATTAATTTTTAGCAAATTTTGGTTTAAACTTTCGGCTACCGTAATTACAGACACAATTAAAGAACAATAGGTGTGCGAATGCCGTTGGCTAGGGGCTCTAGAGTTTAATAGCCAAATCGTTTTTCAATAGTAATTACTATAGCATTATTATATTGCTAAGAACTAAAGAAGAATTAAAGGGGATGAGGGTTTCCAGTATGTCAGTCTGAATATCATTAAGGTTACCTGAGAAGTCAGCTGCACCACTGGCTGCGAGATTAGCATTTTGTGTCAAAGCTACCCCCCACACTGCACCTTTGTGACCTTCAAACGTGCCAATCCAATCACCTGTTTCACCTTGTCGTAGCATGGGCTTGCCATCTAAAAAGGAATTCATTAATATTAAAATGTGTTGCTAAGAAAGCTTCAATTCAAACACATTTGGATTGAAGCAAATTGGATGTCAAATTTTGCTTTGTCATGAAATTATGAATTGGTTATCTTTTTTATTGGAGCACTAGAGCTAGAGAGTAAATGCTAGGGATATCAAACTACTGTTAAAATAAATTTACAGAAGACACCATATAACAAAAGTAGTTCATGAACCAAAATTAGAAAGTTAATAAACAACTTAAAAAATAAGTATTTAAGTAATAAAAAAAAAAAAATAGGGAAAAGATTTAACATCATAATTGTTCACAAATGTTGTCATTCAAGTACACATTAACTAAATGTTGAATGAATGTGCCTGTAACATTGTATGCTAATGACAACATCTTTAAATTTTCCTCCATAAAGTAAAACAAGGCTTTCATTTTATACACACATCTAAACAAACCATTGTGTTAGCATTTCACATAGCACAGATGCATAACTATTATGAAACAAAAAGGTGCTACCACAATATTCAATGATGCTACCATTTCAGTGCCGAGAATCATTAGAACTACAGCTGTTCAATAAAATACTATAGTACTGTCATAATAAATAACAATAACATCTCCAATAGTAAGCTATTATGCTAGATAAAAATAAATCAGCTATTCTAATTAGATTGTGTCCACATATAAGAACAATGACAGGAAGGCACAATTATATCATTAAGTGTTATTGACTATTTTCCTTATACAGCCACATATTGAAAGTAGCTTAGTGACATGGTCTCGAGCCCTTCCATAAAGTAAACATTAATGTCAAGTACTTTGAGAAACCTTGAGTGAGCACAAGGTGACCCACAATGGGTGAAATGTCAACATTCAACATAGGAACAAAATTTACTGCCACAATTCATGAGCGCACAAAGGCGTGGAACTTGTAAGTCATGCTGCCGGTACGTGAATAAAAAGCACGAACGCGAGCCTCAAGGCGAGCAGCCGAGGAAACATACGAGCGGATACTCAAGGCACTTCCTGCATGTCCGGAAAGAGAAGGTCACAACATGCATAGAATGCACGCCGGCCGAGCGGACAACACCACACAAACAAGAAAAGTGAAGGCCTTTCGAACACATCTCGTCACCAACATCTGTCACGCCAAAGCACTACTCACACGCACCAACACACTTGCAAGACTTCAACCCAAATATAGGCCAAGGCAATAGGGCACACTGATTACAAATTAGTCGTCAAAACTCACCTTTACAGGCCGAAATTAAATAAAACCCATCTTTTGTAACGTCACTAAAATCCAAATGCACGACTGGTCTAGTATGGCCACCGCATGTGAGAGGAACTTGCTTGAAAGTTGTCATTTTGTTTCTTAATTTTGTTTGTTGTACTTTTTGAAAATAAAACTAATTACCTTTGTTGTTAACTAAAAATTAACCTAATGAGTCTGATCGTACTGAATGTTGACAATCGACTGACGGAAAAGTGGTAGACGGTATTGCTATACATATTACGATTACCTACCCTTTTTATTTATTGAAAAGGTACAGTTACTAAATTACTACTAGTAATTTGAAAGGAACCTCATAAATTATTTGCAGCAAAATGGAGTTGAATTATATGAAAACTTAAATGAAAATCTAATTGTTTACCACACACCACTTGCTACAAAATTGCCAACACCGCTTTTATACAATTTAAAAGAAAGTTGCTCATAAATTGAAATAACAATCATGTATTTTATAACCTAACAATATTGAAAGCATGTAAATTAAGAAAGTGAAAAGATTAACAAAATTATACGAAACTTGAACAAAATGCGATTTGAATAACCTCTTCGTTACACAAGCGGGTTCAGAACAAAAGTTAACAAAATTAAGCTATATCTAGTCCACAATACCAGCAAAAAAGTCACGTTATCACACAGTTTCTAAATCTCAAGAAATTTGTCAAGCTTTTCATTTTCAAGAATAATATTTTTATCAAAGTGTAGGGTAGATTCATATAAATAAACTTTAATTTAAATTACTTCATGCAGTTGACACTATAGCTAATGGTCGGCTTTCGATTTAACAGTACGTTTTAATACCAGAATATACAGAAGTGAGCGAAAATATATAGATGATTATTTTTAAGCTTAATTTGGAAGACAATTATTATCTTTTTATGTTTACTAAGAATTAAGTTTACTCGTTTTACTAAAATGGTAGAAATAGTTTTGGTATGGTAATTTTATGATTTATTCTTAATTTATATTTCGGTGAGGATAATTTATATTGTGCCTTTTGTTAATAAATTGTAGTCTTGTAGATAAATATTACTGATTTTTCTTTAGGCACTTTTTTATTGTCTTCCCACTTTAGATGAATAAATAGTAGTGTAGTTTTTTTGAAATAAAAATGAAATCATTGCAATCAAAGAGAATATAAGCAATTAAGTAGGTATTGCGTAGGTATAAGCAATGTGGAGCTTTTGTATGGAAAATTATGTCAAAATTGCATTTTTTAAACAGAAAAGTTATCAGACATACGAAAAATTGGAGAAAAGCGCTTCAAAGTTATATTTTTCAATAGAAGAAGAGGTTCCAAAATGTGATCTCCCATGTGTTACTAATACGATATTGGCTTTATTTTCGTATACTCCTCTACCGTAACTTTTTTAACAATGACGTGTCATTTGACGTTGACAATTTGTCAAAACGTATTGAATTTGTTGTGGTCAATTTGCAAATCGGGTTTCACTCTTTTATATTAACTTTAATTAATAGATATGGATTTCTTCACTTCTATACCCACCCATATTGACTATGTTGGTCAGGCCAAAGCTGAGAAATTATACAGAGCTATAATAACGCTGTTCAGTATAGTCGGTTTCGTATGGGGCTACATCGTTCAACAGTTCTCACAATCTGTCTACATTTTGGGAGCCGGATTCATCCTAGCTGCGATCTTGACTGTACCTCCGTGGCCTATGTATCGCCGCAACCCATTAAATTGGCAGAACCCTAGAAACAATGAAGAAAAACCAGCAGGCAAGAAGGGGAAGAAATGAAGCATTTACTGTAAAGTTCAGCCATCTCCAGCCAGAAGTGTATTCCAAACAGTTGTGTTGATAACTATTCTCAAATAAAATAGTTTATAAGGTTCATATTGTTTTTATTACATCGGACAACATAACATAATAATTACCTTTCAACACATGCAGCAGGTATTTTGTTCTTAAATAATCCAGTCAACATCATTTCCATATGAGCAAAATATTACCTTTAGAATTTATTACAGCAATTTTACGAACCTGACCTTTTTATTTAGCACTACCTTTGAAAGAAACTAAAGTTAGCATAGTAGAATGGTTATAGGAACTGGAAATCTTTTAGGCAGAAAAAAACTGAAATAACGGTTTAGAAATAATAATGGGTCAGGACCAAATTTTTGACACAATGAAATGTGTCACACTGGAAAATAAATGTAGCACAATAGAATTGTTGCACTACTTTTATTTTCCAGTGTGACACATTTTGTTGTGATTTCTGTTGTGCGATTACGTCAAAAATTTGGTCCTGACCCTAATATAGGTTGCAAATAGCACCATAAAATTTACCAAGAGATGATTCAATATAGAATTCACACTTCAGATATGTATTTTGTATGCCTGGAACAATTATTATTGTATTTATAATGTCAAAAATATTTCATCGAGTTTATTATTAAAATATTGATTATACTTAGTATTATGGAATATACTATACAGATTTGGACTAGCATTGATTTAGAATATATGTTTAAAATTAACCCAAATACTTTGCTTTTATAAAAAAAAAAAACTTACACACATTACATAAAAAAATCTTCATAACTATTTGAGCGCTTTCTAACTCGTATATTTTGTTGCTTCACATGCAGCGATACTTTTGTATCAGATAGTAATACAGTGTGATGTGATTACTTTTATTTAGTAAAGAGAAAACATTGTGCTTGTATTACAATAATACATTTATTTATTGTAGTTTGCTATAATAGATGCTATAAGCAAGACTGGCTAGCTAGATTCATGGAAAACGTACAGTAAATACAGTGGAAGACTGTTAAGTCCTTGACCTAAATATTGACATATATAATTTTAGAAATGGAAGTACAGTATGGCTGATGGCTCTTAGCGAGTCTGAAGTTAGGCTCTTCGAATTTTAGAGCTTGTGTACTCATAAAAAAATAAATGGTTTAAAAAAATAAATTCAAATAGCAGTTTTTATTGTTGTTAAAAACAGTTTTTGGCATAATTTTTTTTTTAAACCTTTATTTTGTACAAGCTAAGATTGCAGGGTCTAACTTTAGACTCGCCAAGATCCGTCAGCCATGCTGTAATACATGATATATCATTACAATTTATGATAACTGCTGCAAAACCATACTTTGTTCTAATTCTTATGATGAGAAATTTAGACAAACAGAAATGAATGCTATTGTCATGCAAAAAAGAAATGGCTACATAAACGTGTCATACTCCGCAGCAGAACCACTTTGACTACATTATATACAAATTACAGGATAAAATGTAGATAATGTCTATATTTTTGTAGCTTAATATCAAAATTTGTATATTGTTAGTTTCTTGGAAAATATCAATTCAAAGTGGTCATGCCACAGAGCATACTCTCCAGCAGGACCACTTAAAAAAAACGCTTATTTCACGCTGATTATGCACAGGCCATAATATAAACAAATGTATATTTATTGTATATCAAGATAACATCTACAATTTTAGATAAATACTTGCCGATTTCTAGTAATATGTAAATGTTTTACCGGAAAGCGCCTGCTATGAATTTCTTAGCAAATAACAAGATTAATATATTTATTTATGACTAGCTGTCTGTCATTGGCTGTTATTTGCTAAGAAATTCATAGCAGGCGCTTTCCAATAAAACATTTACATATTACTAAATATCGGCAAGTATTTATCTAAAATTGTAGATGTTATCTTGATATACAATAAATATACATTTGTTTATATTATGGCCTGTGCATAATCAGCGTGAAATAAGCGTTTTTTTTAAGTGGTCCTGCTGGAGAGTATGCTCTGTGGCATGACCACTTTGAATTGATATTTTCCAAGAAACTAACAATATACAAATTTTGATATTAAGCTACAAAAATATAGACATTATCTACATTTTATCCTGTAATTTGTATATAATGTAGTCAAAGTGGTTCTGCTGCGGAGTATGACACACATAAACTGGTTTTCTACCAGTGACATATAAGGCACGGTTGAGGCTACTTGGTACTACATTTCTAATTGTCATTATAAACAGGTTTCAAACCGAATCCCTTACTTAAGGATGATCATGATTTACCTGAGTGCAATAAAATACAACAAGAATATTAAAATCTTGGAATATCTAAAACAATGTACTTAGTTAACAATTTATTGCTGTCTATTAAATGGCTAAATGGCCAATTGGCCATGATAAAGGAGGAAGGTTGGTTTTGGGGCACTTTTCGCCCATCATACACTCGAAAAAGTTTCTGTTTCCGATTATTTTTAAATGCATTGTATAGTTAATATATTTTTAATTCAGGTACATTCACGTGATAAATTCTGCGCGTATCGTCGTGTGCAATATGATCGTGGACGTGTATATTCTTACCCTACTACAGCAAAGGAGGGTTGATTTTGAGAGGCTATGTATTTTCGTATAGGATAGACGCGCACAGTGAAGCAAGATAAATAAGCACTCACAAAGTTATAAAGACTGATTGAGACTTCAAAATTGATTGTGAGCTTATTTCAGAAATTACTTAAATATTGAAAAAATGTGAAAACTCAACAAAAGGAAAAACAATTTAAGCAATAATTGCTTTGATTTATTGTATTATTTAACACGTAAATGTCACTGAATAAAAATATATATCTTTGACTATACAAATACCTATAACTGCCGGAAACAAACATTTTTGTTATGAGTGGATGATGGTTCAAAAATGCCTCCTATCAACCCTCGTCCTTTACATTTTTATTTATGCACATATTATGTGATGGACTCTTCAGTAACTACATACTATGAAAGTCTACTATAAAACTTTGAAGAATGGATGATATGTAGATGATGTAGTGCAGGGAAGGCGAACCTGTGGCCCGCACGCCATCCAGTGAAGGCAAGCGCGCGGGAAAATAACTGGCAAACATAACTGTAATTTGATGTTCCACGTAAGCGATTAGATACGATTTTGATCGCGAAGCGACACGGCGCGTTGGTGGTTACACGTGACCAACCACATGTGGGTGCAGGAAGCGAAGCGACGCGGTCGCAAGCAGTTACCGACTTGTTTCATAATAATGTTGGCTAAAAAAACAGGTTCTTGAGAGGGCAATGGCGCCGTATCGTGTTTGATTCGCATGCTAAACATAAAATCGCTTCGGAATCGCGCACGTGAGGACGATAGACGGTATTTTTTCTAGTGTAATAAGACAAACAATTAAAAAGCCATGGTGTATCGCGTAGATCTGCTTTCCGACTCCAGCGAGTTACGAGGTGGCTTTTTATGATCACATTTTTTTTTTTAATTTTGTGGCATACCTACTCCAATAAAGGTTCACCAACCCTGACGTAGGTAGAGTATTAAGCTAGGATAAAAATTAGGTACCTACTGTGCCTAAATAGTGAAACTTTATAGTATCACTAAGATTTAATAGATATTCGTACTCCTCTTATAATTTAAGACTATACAGAACATTTACTCACAAACATTAATCTCAAGTGTTGTTTCTAATAACAATGAATTATATAGAATTAGAGCTATATAATAAAACGTGACTATGCCTCTAAACTAGGTGCAACTTTCGAGTGGAGACCAGTGCAGTATAGATAAAATATTTTGTTTAAGATTATAGGAAGATATTTTGTGTTAGTGACGTATTAAGGTTTTGGCAAACCTTAAGAAAACGACTCGAAGTAAAGCATTGAAATATGAGATCTATTTCCCGCTAATCTTACCCTTCAGGCCATTAAAGATGTTATAGTAAAGGCGGAAACAGAATATTGAAACGCGACGCCACCCGACGCAACGCGACGCGTATTGAGTCAAATTAAATCTATGGTGAGAATCACATTAGGAACACCCGTCGCATGAACACGCGTCGCATCGGTTGGCGTCGCGTTTAAAAAATCTGTTTCCGCCTTAATTCGCATAATAAAAAGGTTACCTTCAAAGCTCAACTTGGAGTCATTGTGTTTAAGAAATATGAAGACCATTCATTGGGCATATTAAAATATTGATAAAATGGAAATCAGATATAAAACTGTGAAAATATGAATATTTCTTAAGCAAAATGGTGAGGTATAACGACACAGCCTCTTTATAATATCGTCTGCTGTAATTATTTGTAATTGTATAACGGTTTTTGTTTTTATTTTATTTTTTTCTATAAAAAATAGTTTTATACACCTCTAAATTTTTATCCCTTTAAGTCTGGTCTATCCGGTACATGAAACGCTATAAATTGGTAAAGATAAAATGAAAAAATAAAGTACTTCTTTTCTAAAACTCGTTGACTGAGTCCAATGACCTATAGGTAGTTAGTATCCAACAATCGATAACTACCTACAGGTCATTAACTCGCTCAGCTGATGTTTACTTAAATAAATTAATTTCGTACATGCGTGTATTAATTCGAGTTTCAGAAAAAAGTACTTTAATTTTATTTTTTTTCATGTACCGGATCAACCCTCAAAGGGCTTAAAACGATAAAAATTTAACGGTGTATTTAATGTAAAAAGTTAACGTTCACAAAGGGATTTTGCCATACGTTTATTCACTGGGAATTCATATTTAAAATAAATAATTTAAAAATATTATGCAACTTGCATTGTAAAAATTTTCATCACTTTTAAAAGGCAATAATGTACTTTGAATATAAAGTAACTGGCATCTTGTATTCAAAAATGTCTTCTTTTTTTACTTATTATTTTCTTTCACTTGGTTTATTTTTTATCAACATTGATAAAATACGGTTCGATCTACTGTAGAATCAACTACAAGAAATTTGGTCTTTTCACAGTACGCATAATTGCACACTATGCATACCAAGATGGTATTTAAAAAGAGCTTGTCAAATGGTAAAACAGATAGCACTGCAAATGCAATGCAGTGCTGATCTGCACTACATGTTCTCAGTATTACTTAATTTGTCTCTAAGTCGCTTGATCACGGTGAATATTCGACTTTCACTGCAAACATCACAATCTTCAAGCGCGTCCTCCATTTCGGAAGTTTCACTTTTTTTGTCAGAGTTTTCTTCACTTTTTTCTTCACCACTTTTCTCACTGGGAATTTCTTCTTTATTTGTGTCATTCTCATTTTCGAGTTTATCATCTAGTTTTTGAGTATTATCTTGTTTTATAGCTTCTTCTTTATCGCAGACTTGCTGCAGTGTTATGACGGCGAACATGAATGTTACGCCGTAGTTGACGATGGTTAACGATAGAGGGCCCAGTGCTAGTAGGAATACTGCCATAGTGAACAGAAGTGCTGCTATGGACTCGTAGTGCCTCCTGAAGAAAGGGAAATATAAGAATTATTATTTGTAGCCACAGCAAATTTTTATAACAACGATTTGAGGAGAGATCTGACTTCAATGTAAATAGTAAGTATATAACCTATATTACTCAGTAATAACATAGTATTGTCCAGGTAAAAGATTTTTTTTTTTTCAATCTATTCAGTAGTTTTTGAGTGTGACTATTGACTTCTTTATAATATTAGTCTAAGTAAATTATAAAGAAGATTAGATTGTCTGGAAAAACTTGAGAAAGGCCTATACCCTACTGGGGCAGTAAGGGCTAGTTTTTATTTTTTAAGAAATCCCAATTAAAACAGTTGTTATATAAGTAGTTTATATATTTTGATACTCACAGATTTCTCCTGGGTCCATTCGTCTGCCAAATGCAGGTTGAACAAGCAGACATTATTAAACCAGTATGATACGAAGTATCTGGTTTTAATACTATGCTATACCTGAAATAATACCAAAAGTTTATTTTTTAGAGTAGGGTAGAGTAGGGTACAGTAGGGTAGGGTAGAGTAGAATAATCTGTTGCCGGGAGCAAAGCCGCGGGCAAAAGCTAGTCTATCTAATATATCCTACTAAAACCATTGGAGTTGGTAGAAACAAGTAAAGGATCTTATTATCGAACCGAGAAGTGATCACTAGGGTAAGCCAACTGGGGCCAAGGGTTCGTGTCTGAAAGGTACGGGGTAGCTTTTTTACTCAGTAAGAGTCTGATATTGTTTCCCGCTCAGCCCGAGGGCGGGATTCGTCATTGGATGGTTTTTACCTTCCCTTAAAATAAAAAAAATCCCAAAAAGGATAATGGTAATTTTTGGTATAAAAAATATCTACAAAAACGTGACTTACGAGAAATTTCTGGCCCACGTCAAAAGCGCAGGTACATTGACTAGAGTGACAGTCAGCCACATGGAAAACATCATCATGTGGAAGTTCAAGCTGCTCAGATCTTCATCGACATCTGAATGTGTTTCTTCATCTTCCTTATTTTCCATCTTCTCTCTCCCTTGACAACCTATCTCTGCTGTCATATTCGTTGCTTTGTCTTCGGTTCTCTTACCATTGGGTTCTGTAGCTTTTACTAAACTTGTTTCCGTAGGTTCAGGGACTTTTACAAGCCTTGTTTCCGCCTCATTTTCGTTATTTTGTTTTTTCTTTTTGATAAACATTTTGCAAATGATTGAGCCTGCTTTAGCCATTAGCTTGTATGCGTAATCTTCCAGGTACTCTTCGTACATTTTGGAGAGCTGTAAATAATCATTCAAATTGTTAGTTGCTTACAAAATTTCCGGGTCCACATTGTAGATTACGGCCCATTTCCTCCTCTAAGACAGGTCGGACTCTCAACAGTAAGAACGTCATGCTGGCGTCAACTGTTTATGCTAACCATCATTACAGCCACTTTTACAGCACTTATAATACTTTCTCACATAACTCTACTCTACTTCTAAGTTACTACCTTTCCCATACCTCGAATGCTTGGAATAGGTCAGGTTTTCAATTCCTTTGTTGTGACTACGTCACTGATCGTTGAAATGACGTCAGAACAAAGTACGAAAACAGGAACGAAACGATTTCGTTACTTTGGTAGGCTGGTGTTTCACAAACAAAAAATGACTGCAAAGCAATTGTTGAGATTTTCATAAGGTGGAAAATCATATAATGACCTCTCTCTCGCGCTAAGGCGGACCCGGTCGTGACAGACTTTTCCTGACTAAAACCAAACCTATGTTCCTTCTTTACCCTTTGCTTTTCAGAACCACTGATTTCCCTTTCAGAAGTTACTGGAGTAAGGACATGGGTCACCTCAGTAGACTTTTGGCAAGGCTGAGCCACTACATACTTGTGAGACCTGAGATAACATTTCACGGACTATCGTACTACCGATAGGTAATATTTAGATTGACTACTTGAGCAATCCCACGGTTTTAACTCATGAGCGCTATAAGACTCACCATAAATGCATAGAAAGCAGCGCCTGCCACCAGGGAGGCTGCTCCACAGGAAAGGGGTGTTGCACACAGGAGCCCCGCACTCACAACCATTGGTAACTTCTGAAGACCTGACGCCACCTTCTCAGCAAGACCACTTCCACCACGCCACACTATTCTGAAAAATTATAGGTATAAATAGAAATAGACTTCGAACAAACGAAACAAATCGATTCTAAGGTAATTTTTTTAAATTGCTATAAACTAATGCTTAACTGCGATCCCACCTGATGGTAAGCAGTGATGCAATCAGTGATGGTGAGGCGCACTAGTTTATTAAGAGCCTATTTACTTTAGCCTTAAAGATACCTAAATTATAATCGGTCGGGAAGACCGCAGCTGGCAAACTGTTCCAGTCCCTCGATGTATGCGGTATAAACGACGAGGCAAAACGCTTTTCAAATGTTTCATTTTATTTTATTGCACCAACACTTCTTTAATTTTTAAAACAATTGAATCGATTGTGATGACACAATGAAACCTACCTTGAAGTAAAGTGCCATTTATAATGAAGAATTGTCACAAATCAAATAATATTTTCAGAGAAATCCGTGGATAAACTTACAACACGTACATACATAATTGCTTAACTATAATATTTATAATACACCCATAACATTTTGGATATTTGTTTGTATTGTAAGCCTTAATAGGTTATCATTTGTGAATATATTGCAGTTCCAATAAGATTACATGCATACGTGCTGAATCGATAACCTCCTTTTTTGTGGTTTAAAAATGAGTAATATTTTGATGCACACGTTTGACTGTTAGTAGCATAGAATAAAATAAAACCTTCCTTCTTTTCAAATGGAATATACCACAACTTGATATAGCACTGAGCATAAGTCCATACGAAAGTGCCCATTACCCTTTGTATGATGGTTCTACATGTGTGACTAGGATTATAAGCGATTTCCGGGTCTCAATCGAAGTGGGGGGCTGCGTATGATCATAGCAAATGGTTCAACTTATTTTCCGCATGCTATAGTATCATTAATACGTACCTAAACAACAATCTGTGCGCAATCTGTGACGAGCACACCATAACTGCTAGTATGGCTGCCCACATGATATTGACGATGCCTAACGCCGTCATATAAGTTGGCACCACCAGCAAAGACTTGATGAAGTACCGCAGCTCTTGGTTCTGCCAGCTCGCGTTCTCGAATATGAATGAGAGTGCGGGAATGGATCTGTAAATAGAGATAACATTGTGGTGTCAAAATAGGACATTCTCTATTTTTCTTATGTCATGTCATGAAATGTAATCAACATGGTGATATACAATGAAATACACTTTTATTACAGTAATTTTATCAAATCAAAATAGGACATTCTCTATTTTTCTTATGTCATGTCATGAAACGTAATCAACATGGTGATA
Source organism: Mythimna loreyi (assembly GCA_029852875.1). Taxonomy (NCBI): domain Eukaryota; kingdom Metazoa; phylum Arthropoda; class Insecta; order Lepidoptera; family Noctuidae; genus Mythimna; species Mythimna loreyi. Next base: position 14,280,041 of record CM056785.1, on the reverse strand, counting down.
TACAATGAAATACACTTTTATTACAGTAATTTTATCAAATCAAATTAAAAATGTGTGATTTATAAATCGCCTTTTTCAGAAAAACTAACAGTAAAACCAAAAAGAACGCGTTTGCGCGGAATGCGGATTGCGTAGAACGGTTTGACCCACCAATTACTATTATTACTATTTAACCTTTTTACTAACGTAATTACAGACACAATTAAAGAACAATAGGCGTTAGCGTGGGGCTCAAAAGTTTTATACACGGTGTAGCACCACAAAAGAGCCGTGTTCTAGCATGTGAATATATAGTATACTAGCTTTTGTCAGCAGCTTCGCCCACGTACATAAAATATAGCCTATGTCACTCAGGAGTAAAGCAGCTTTCTATTGTTGTAATTTTTTTCAAATCGGACCAGTAGTTCCAGAGATTACCTCCTACAAACAAAAAAACAAACTTTACCTCTTTATTATATTAGTGTAGATTTTAAAGCCAAACTTACAGTAAAACTGTAGCTCCGAGTCTTCCAAATATAAGTGCATAGTACGGCTTGACCCCCTCCCTCATGAATGAGCTGTGCAGCGATATGCAAGAGCCGTGTTCTTGCATGTGCAATAAGTTGCTTCTTGCAGCTAACAATATTATTGCTGCGGTATAAGGCACTAGGACTGGGCTGTAGTTGCGAGCTATCTGAGCGAGGCGCAAGTACCATGATGAGGATATGCTGAAACAAAAATGGGAAAAGTGTTTTAAAAAATATATAATAAACAGGTGTTTATTACTGTTGATTCTTCTTCTAGTTGATAAAGCATGATGAGATCACTAAGTTTTCAAATATCAATATTTGGTACTCAGATAAGTGTAACAAATAAAAGCATCCATCGACCAAATTATACTTCAAAAATAATGTATATGTGGTGCCTCAGAACTCCAGTTATTTATGAACTAATTTGAAAAATTAATTTATGAAATAAAAGTTATTCTGCCTTGTAACCTATCACAATCTCACTAACTCCCTTTTCTTTCATATCATTCCTCCATCGATTTTTTTTTACCCTCCTTCTCCCAGTCCATCAACTATACGAATACTATTTTAACTCTTTTAGGAACAAGCATTTTATCCCTCCTTGACATTATTTCCCTTATTATTAAGAACAAATTTCTTAATAATTGATAAAATCTAGCCTAAGAGACTAATTGGCAATTTAACTCTAACTTATTATTATACAATCCTCCTTAACATGACATTGATTATTATGTAATTTTGTTTTTCCTTTATAATGTTATAGTATAGATGTATACAAGTTTCTGTTTAGATAACTTACCTTATGGTGTATGTACACTGTGGGTCCAACAATATCGTTACTTTCACATGTTCTGTAGTATCAAGACCTTGAGTCATATTCGGGTTACTTCTATACAACCTCAGTTTCATTGGCGTTTGTTTAACGTGCCTGAAATATATTAGATTAACAATAAAAAGGTTATCCAAAAGTAAAAAAATCGCTCTTAGCTATAAGTATATAGCTATAAGTATATATACTCCATTGTAACACCTTAGTAATTTTAAGCTCCTAAAGTACCAATTTTTTATTATGGTGTAGTACCTACAATAAAGAGTACATCTATATATCTAAAACTATGCTTAAAGAAATAACATTTAATCTAGTCATCTGTAATATATTTATATATATAATTACTCGCGATTATTGACCCTGTTGATGTATAATTATACATCAACAGGGTCAATAATCGCGAGTCTTGTCAAACACGATAAAATAACGGTTAATTTAGTAACATCAATAGCCTCATAACTGCGCTAAAAATTTAGCATCCAGTACTATTGGGACAGCATAAATCACCCTGCAGAACTTCACATTCTAAATTACCTTAATTTACTCAATACTTTATTGCATTCCATATTATGTACAATAAACAAGATCAACCACAAAATTAGGAGAGAGGAGTCATAATATTATTAAAAATAATGTTTAATAAATTAAATGTCATGAAAACAAAATTTTAAATGTCACGAAATATTAATGAAAAAAGGCAATTAAATGTCGTTCATTTTAAATGTCGTTCATTTTAAATGTCGTTCATTTTAAATGTCGTTCATTTTAAATGTCGTTCATTTTAAATGTCGTTCATTTTAAATGTCGTTCATTTTAAATGTCGTTCATTTTAAATGTCATTATTTATTTTCCCCGAGCTAAGTTCTATAATCTATTATTATTAAAAAACGACACTTGCTTTCACTATACAGAATTCAAATACTCACGTGAAATAATGATAGTTCTCATGGTTCGGCGCCCACGGCACATGTAATTCGGCGGACACATGATACTGCGCAGCTTTGCAGCTCGCAGTGGGTTCGACATACAGTAGATAAGCCTGGTGTATCAAATTGAAGTCCTTTAACACCAGTTCGTAGTACAGACTGTCTTGTTCTGTCTCTTGGACTATAACTTTCTTGCCGAAGGATAAATCTGAGGGCAAGTCCACTGCGATCTCACGTGAGGCGTGGTCGTTTATGTCCACATTCAGGACTATCTGGAAATAAGGTGCAAGTTTTAAATACTCATATCTTTGTTTTTTCTTTCTGTTCATTTTGTTTTCAAAGCTTGGTTTAACATTGAAAGTTAAAATGTAACAATGTAATCACATTGTTACATTTTTGGTATGATTATATTTGGGCAGTCAGTTAAGTGTCGCATACTGCATAATGGTGAAAAAATATAAGGAATAATTTAGGATATTCTAAAGAGAACAGACCAAGCCAGTATGCGATGTATATAGACGTCGTACCATAAACCAAGTAAATAATTTGGTTTATGGTACGACGTCTATATACATCGCGAAATTTTGCTCGTCTTAATCCATTGGTGTCGCGTTCTGGTATTTGTAAAGGTAAAAATAAAAAAATAAAACAAAAAACTTTTTTTTTAAACTGGACTGATAACTACCTACAGGTCATTAGGCTCGCGCAGCTGACATTTTATAATGTGTTTAGTTTCTGCCAGCGATCATTAATTAAAAAATAAATAGTTAATTTTTCAAGACAAAACAGTATTAAAAACAATAAAATTATCATATGTATCAATTCAATTCAGTAGGTATTACACGAGTACGTCTTAGTATCGTTTTTATTAACATTTTTGTGATAATCATTTCCTTAATGAATAAGTAGTTCTTTGTTTACGCGATTGTGAATTTAGTAAAACACTAATTCGAGCTTCACTACATAGTATAAAACAACGCTTCCCACTGTGTCCCCATATGTATGCTTAGATCTTTAAAACTGCGCAACGGATTTTGATGCGGTTTTACTAATTGATAGAGTGATTCACGAGGAAAATTTATATGTATTATATACCCATTGCAAAGCTGGAGCGGTATAAAATGCGGTATCAACGTTGACGATTTATTTAATGCTGGTGACAAAGGGGTCATAAATATGTCTATCATTAGAAACAAGAGCGAGTTTTAGTCAGCAAAAGTCTGACACGCACTCGCGGTTCGTCCAAGAGAGAAGACGGGATAAGTCATTGAGTGATTTCCCAATATAATTAAAAAAATATGACTATCACTTTTATCTTATGTCCATCTTCAACAATAAAGTCTTACTTATATAACATTTTATTATTACGTCTTAGGTATACTTTAGAACTTCATACTAATCATTCAACACTGTAAATCCTGGAATGCAGCCAACTCACCTATTCACGTAGGGATTAAAATAAATACCCTTTCCCTTACTCACCGAAATAATGGAAGGTCTCAACTAATAATAGATTTATACCTCATCCATTTCCTAACGTGTGACGTCAAAGACGAATGTGTAGCAATGACAAATATAAACTTCTCATCAAAAAAATCGAAACACTTCCGTTTTCATTGTTTCTGTCCGAATTTAACACAAAAAAGAATTCATTCGATGAAAAAAAATACATATATTATAGCTGGCAGTTTGGCCATTACAGTAATAAGCGAAAATTCTAAATTCAAAATTAGAATTTCATTTGTTTATCTTATAAACGAAATGAATCACTGTTTTGAGACAAATGTGTGTTTAGGGTTGGAGTACATTTAGCGTTTAAAAACTAAAAATTGGCGCCTATCCTTAAACTTTTTGTTTTTTATTTCAATACTGTGACTTTCGGACGTCTGAAAAAAGGTTTTTTTTCTAAAACGTATGGATACTTCGCCCACAGAAGCCGCCCAAGTTGTGGCATTGCTGGATTCTGGCCTTAGTCAGCGTGTTGTGGCTGCAAGACTGCATCTAAGCCTGTCATCTGTTCATAGAGTCTATAAACGTTATCGGGAGACTGGTTTGTTCACGCGCCGTTCAGGATCTGGCAGGAATCGGGTCACTTCTGAGCGAGATGATCGATTTATTGTAACAACTTCTTTAAGAAATCGACGCCTTAACGCTTTTCAACTGCAGCAGCGGCTTCGTATTGTACGAAGGGTGGCTGTAAGTGGCTCTACAATTAGAAGAAGGTTGAAGGATCGTGGACTGGTACCGCATAAGCCAGCAAATGGGCCGAAATTAACTGCAGACCATCGAAGAGCGCGCCTTAACTTTGCACGTGAGCACCTAAATTGGTCATACCTACAGTGGAGCAAAGTTCTCTTTTCTGATGAGTGTAAAATTATGCTGTATGGTAACGACGGAAGGAACAAGGTCTACAGAAGAGACGGAGAACGCTATGCACAATGCTGCATTGAAGAAAAGGTCAGCTATGGTGGCGGTTCGTGGACGGTTTGGGGAGGAATCAGCGCCGACGGTAAGACAGAGCTTGCTTTCGTGTCTGGGCCACGTCTGCCTGCACTAAACTGTCATCGGTACGTCGAAGAGTGTCTCGAGCCTCATGTGATGCCCTATGCACATTTTATTGGCAACGGCTTCATATTCATGCACGACAATGCTAGGGCTCACACCGCGGGCGTCGTACGAGATTATCTTAACGAAGTCGATATCTCTATTATGGAATGGCCAGCAAGAAGCCCGGACATGAATCCCATTGAACATCTATGGGATGAATTAAAGAGACGAATTCGAGCAAGAGATCCTGCCCCAGAAACACTTAGCCAGCTGCAAGATGCAATCCAAGAGGAATGGGACAATATACCACAGCATGTGATCGTGACTCTCATCCGATCGATGAAGAACCGTATGGAAGCAGTAATTAGAGCTCGGGGAGGGAATACAAGTTATTAAATAAACGTTTTTTAGCTTTTTTTTTCATTTACGTGTGTTGTTTTATCCATTTCCTTTATACTCCATACGGAATAAAAATGACTCATTTAACAAAATACGAAACCTATGAAAAATTCATTTATATTTAGAACATTAACATTAAGATTTGATAAGCTCATATTACTCACTATTAAACGACATTTAACATTTATTCCTAAATGTACACATTTTTCTGATAATCCTGACAAAACGTAAACTTGCAAGGTGTTTCGATTTTTTTGATGAGAAGTGTATTTTGTATACAAACATCTGTGGCGAGCCTACATTCAGAAAAGTATTACATACAGACATGGAACCTCTTTCAACGGCACTTATTCTTTTTCTGTGGTGACACGTAAAAAATTGTCATTGATTTTTCTGTTATGCAGAATACACTTAATGAATCCGACTCGAATGTTTTAATTATTATTTAGTCTCCAACACTCGTTTAGTGATTTAGCTATACGGATCCCCGTGTAGCGTAGAAGTAGGTATAGCACCTACCACCCTACATTGGTGACCCCGACTACAGAGCGTTGCGTGAAGAAAAGCAGCAGTGATTATGGTGGAGAAGCGAATTTTCACATTGGAGACATACGAGGGTAAAAGAATATTTTGACGTTGGTCCAGGTCATAAGCGGTGAGCGATTTTTTTATTCTTCCTACGTGCCAAACATGTCTGACGCAGTAAATTATGCTGACGCTAAAGAGGCTACAGGCACCATCTCTAGAGAAGTGTCGAGGGTTGGACTACCGTTGCGCTGTCCACCCTTTTGCCCGGAGGAGCCAGCATTGTGGTTCGCGCAGCTTGAAGGTCAATTTATTTTGAACCGAATCACCAGCGATACAACCCAATTTTTTCTTTGCGACCTCTCAACTGGAATCTAAATATGCCATAGAGGTCAAAGATATTATAACCTACCCTCCGGAGACCAATAAGTTCGAAAAATTAAAAGCCGAACTCATAAACAGATTGTCAGCTTCGCAAGAAAAGCGCATTAAACAGTTGCTAATCCATGAAGAGTTAGGCGATCGAAAGCCATCTCAATTCCTGCGGTACCTCCAAAGCTTAGCTGGACCATCAGGAGCCGCAGATTTCGTCAAAAGCATTTGGATTAGCCGACTACCCCAAAATATTCAGACAGTCATCGCCGCACAAATTTCCGATTTACAGGTCGAGCGGCTAGCGGAGATAGCGGATAGGGTGCACGAGATAGCCCCGTCAACTCCCCAAGTAGCGTCTGCCAGCGCTGAGAATACCGACTTGGCAAAGCAAGTAAGCGAGCTTAATAAGCAAGTAGCCTTGCTGACCGCGAAGCTGAACCGAGGGAGGCAACATTCACGCTCACGCTCACGCTCACAGGCTCGATACAGAAGGTATGATCGCTCTAATAGCTCTAGAGCACAACAGCCACCACCAAACCACCCACACTGCTTCTACCATTTTAAGTACGGAGAAAAAGCGAACAAATGCAAGCAGCCCTGCACGTTTACTACGGAAAACGCCAAGGGCGGTCGCAAGTAGCGGCTAACGACTGCCCCTCTTCAACAGGCCGTCTATTTATAACAGACCGTACAACAAAAGTCCAGTTCCTGGTCGACACAGGCTCGGACTTGTGTGTTTTTCCACGGTCAGCAGTCAAGACGCCAGTAATACAATCAAAATTTGACTTAGTTGCAGCCAACAACACTATCATTCACACTTTTGGACCCATACAACTACAGCTAAATTTAGGACTTCGGAGGAACTACACCTGGAAATTTACAATAGCTAACGTGTCGCGAGCAATAATAGGAGTAGACTTCCTTAGTTATTACAACCTACTAGTTGATTGTCGAAACCAGCGCTTAATAGACAATGTAACGTCACTATCAGTGTCTGGAGTACATTGCAGGTCATCAGACGACATAGCATCAGTGAAGGCTGTAGTGGGGGACACAGAGTACCACAAAATCCTACGTGAGTACCCCGAGATTACACGACCACCAGGCAGGCAGCTACCGGGAAAGCACAACACTCTGCATTACATTAGGACGACGCCAGGCCCACCGGTAGCATGTAAGCCCAGACGACTTGACCCGACTCGTTTGCAGGCAGCTAAGAAAGAATTCGAGGAAATGCTGGCAAGCGGTGTAGCACGGCGCTCGGAGAGTGCTTGGTCTGCGCCACTGCACCTGGTGAAGAAGAAGGACGACGGATGGAGGCCATGCGGGGACTACAGAGCACTCAACGCACGGACCATACCCGACAGGTACCCCGTCCGTCATATTCAAGACTTCTCCCACCAACTAGCAGGCTGCACCGTCTTCTCTACTATAGACCTAGTCAAGGCTTATAACCAATTGGCTGTGAACCCTGACGATATTCAGAAGACCGCAATAACCACACCTTTTGGCTTGTTTGAGTTTCCTTACATGACCTTTGGCTTGAGGAACGCTGCCCAGACCTTCCAAAGGTTCATCGACGAGGTCTTACTTGGACTAGATTTCTGTTACGGGTTCATTGACGACATCCTTATTTATTCGGCATCAGCGGAAGAACATAAGGTCCACCTACGCCTGCTATTTGACCGTCTCAAACAATATGGCATCGTCGTCAACACAGCTAAGTGCAAGATCGGTCAACCTGAAGTCGTCTTCCTGGGCTATAGCGTGTCAGCTGAAGGTACGAAACCATTGCACTCCAAGGTTCAAGCGATCCAGGAGTACCCGAAGCCGAAGACTGTCAAGGAGCTGCGACGATTCTTGGGCATGATTAATTTTTATCGTCGTTTTGTCCCAAACGCAGCCCACCTTCAAGCACCACTACACGCCATCCTTGCTGGTCCCAAGGTAAAAGGATCCCATCCGGTACACATGACGCCAGAATTGCTGAAGGCTTTTGAAGACTGCAAGTCCTCACTGTCTAAGGCAACACTACTGGCTCACCCTGATATGTCGGCGGAGCTAGCAATTATGACTGACGCATCAAATGCAGCGATAGGCGCAGTTCTACAGCAACGCAAAGACGAGAGGTGGCAACCTCTAGCTTTTTACTCTCATAAGCTCAATGATGCTCAGAAGAAGTACAGCCCGTATGATCGAGAGCTACTGGCAGTATACAAGGCTATTAAATACTTCCGGCACATGGTCGAGGCCAGAACTTTTACAGTGTATACTGACCACAAGCCACTCATATTCGCCTTCAGACTGAACAGAGAGAGCCTATCCCCAAGACAGTTCCGATATCTTGATTACATTGGGCAGTTCACAACAGATATACGGCACTTACCAGGCAGCGACAATGTTGTTGCTGATGCACTATCGCGCGTGGAAGAGGTATCTACTATCATCGACTTCAAGAACCTTGCAAAACTTCAGGACGAGGATCCAGAACTGCAAGGCTTACTACTCAATGGTACCGCTCTGAAATTAAAGAAGATTGCCGGCAGCACACACATTTCCGTGTACTGCGATACCTCCACGCAACTACCTCGCCCTTACATAACGCCGACACTACGGAAGGAGGCATTCAACTCTCTGCACAACTTACATCATCCTGGGATGTCTGCTACAGTGCGACTGGTGACACAACACTTTGTGTGGCCAGGGATACGCAAGGACTGTAGAGAGTGGGCAAGACAATGTCTACATTGTCAGGCGTGCAAGGTGACACGCCACACCAAATCTCCACTGTCCACTTACCTTACCCCTTCTTCCCGTTTCTCCCACATTCACCTCGACATCGTAGGACCTTTAACCCCTTCGTCTGATTACAGGTACTGCCTCACCGTCATTGACAGGTTTACTCGATGGCCTGAGGCATACCCCTTGAAAGACATCACGGCGGAGAGCTGCGCATCTGCTCTAGTGTCAGGTTGGATAGCCAGGTTCGGCTGTCCGGCACGGGTGACTACTGACCGTGGTCGCCAGTTCGAGAGTCACCTCTTCAAAGCGCTCACAGCCTTGGTAGGCGCACACCATTTCCGCACTACTGCCTACCACCCTGCAGCCAACGGCCTAGTGGAACGGCTGCACCGCCAGCTGAAGGCAGCCATCATGTGCCATACGTCTTCGCAGTGGACTGAAGCACTTCCACTGGTACTCCTTGGCATGCGTAACTCTTGGAAGGAAGACATCCAAGCTACGCCAGCCGAGCTCGTCTACGGGGAGCCACTCAACCTTCCAGGCCAGTTCCTATCTTCGAAGGAAGACTTCACAGCAGCTGACGTCACCCAGTATGCAACCCGGTTACGTCACCACATGGCCATGCTGACCCCAAGACCTACTTCGTGGCATTCTACATCGCCGTTCTACGTGCCACGAGATCTGCACTCATCTTCGCATGTCTTCCTCCGTAAAGACTACGTTCGCAGCTCACTGGAACCACCATATGCAGGCCCCTACAAAGTTCTACAGAGGCAGGCAAAATACTTCACGATTGAGGTGCAAGGGAAGCCCAACAATGTTTCCATCGATCGACTCAAGCCGGCCTACATGATGCGTGAGGACAAAAAGGTTCCAGATGAGAAGCCGCCAGCTACGACGTCATCAACCACTACCGCCACTACTACTATCAGCGAGGAGAGGAGGACTAAAAGCGGGCGGCGAGTAAGATTCCCCGATTTTTATCGACCGTAAGCACCGGTCTGGCCGGGGGGAACTTGTGGCGAGCCTACATTCAGAAAAGTATTACATACAGACATGGAACCTCTTTCAACGGCACTTATTCTTTTTCTGTGGTGACACGTAAAAAATTGTTATTGATTTTTCTGTTATGCAGAATACACTTAATGAATCCGACTCGAATGTTTTAATTATTATTTAGTCTCCAACACTCGTTTAGTGATTTAGCTATACGGATCCCCGTGTAGCGTAGGAGTAGGTATAGCACCTACCACCCTACACATCTTTTACGAGTAAACTGGAAAGACGTGTTTATATAAAACTAAAATGCTCGTAATATGACAGACAAAATATTGGTAGTTGTGTGTACTTCGAATTAACTTGCAAAAAAAATCAATTGATTTTTTTTTTACTTTAAAAATTTAAATATCTTACGTATATAAAGTAGTGACGAAGTAATTTTGTTTTTCAGGAACCCTGTACAAACTTTTTTAGAAGACTATATTTTTTTTTCCAGGCCCTACTGACTACTGAAAGTGATGGGGAGGCCTATGTCGATCAGTGGACGGCTTTCGATTGAAATGATGATGATAAAGCAAAGAAGGTGGCGGGAGGTATCGGATAAATTGCAGTCTTGTAGGTATGAAGACGCGAGCGCTTGTGAAAGATTTCTATCTTGCACAAGCGCTCGCGTTCTGAAATAAAGAAAGGCCAAATGTGTACGCAGATGCATAAATTTAAACGAATAATAATCCTAAGTTAAATTACGAAATTGTAAATAAAATTGTCTAGATTTGATTTAGTGGCATATCAAGCGAGAGTAAACTCGACAAAATGAGAACTATCATTCATTACGGCCTATTTGAAATTATAATTGGCCTTCTACTAATTATAATTTGAGATTATGGACAACATTTTTCGACTTTTCACTTCCAGATATCGCAGACGGGGACCCGGTATCATTGACACGGCTGACACAGCGGTCACCCTTATTTATCTCCCATCCTAAGCGACTAATCTTCTGAATTCCACGTCTCCAATATTCGTTTAGGCTGTTCGTTGAGGAATTGTGGTGGCGCAGCAGTATTGGCCACGACTTACGAGATGTAGAAGCTCCGACTTACGAAATGTAATATTGTGGGTACAACTTCAAACGAACCCAGCCAGTGCCATCAAAACAGGGAAGGATCGCTGCATCGTGAGGAAAATGTTCTAAAGCCAAAAATTCGAAAACATAATTATGACATCCATTAACCCGCACTGGACTCGAATGTTGGATTATGGCCCATTCTCTCTCCTATAGAGGAGGCCTGAGTCCCAGGTGAGGGAACATTAAAAGGCTGATTATGTTATGCATGTATCATCAATTCAGCCGAAAGACGTCCACTGCTGGACATAGGCTTCCCCCACACGCCGCCATAAAGACCGGTCTTGTGCGTCTTGCATCCATCGGATTCCAGCAACCCTGACCAGGTCATTGGTCCACCTTGTAGAAGGCCTTCCAACGGGCCTTGGTCGAGGCCATGGTCCGGAGCGAGGAGGAGTGGCAGGCGGTCGCCTCCTTCTGCGAAGCAGTAATGCTAGCAAAGGAGGAAGCCGACCGCTTAAGGCAACGGCGCTCACGCCCGAGACGCCGCCGAGATTCCGATCCTGATTTCCGGCCACCGTAGGCGCGGGCTTGTGGATGGCGAGCAATGGGTAGCTCGCCGTCCAATCGTCTGGTAACCGTCAGGACCAAGCCCAGTCGTCGACGGCGCGCACTGTTTCCGCGCGCCTCAAGGAGTTGTCAGCAAACCGTAGGGACCCTGCAGAAGGGTCGAAGCCAACTGGGGCCACGGGTTCATGTCTGAAAGGAAGGCTCTGGCCCTGGTGTATATGGCAACGTTGGAATGGGGTAGGTTTTTTAGTCAGTAAGAGTCTGACACTTGTTTCCCGCTCCGCCCAAGGGCGGGACTCGTCATTGGATGATTTTTACCTACCTTAAAAAAAAAAAAAAAAAAAAAGGCCTTCCAACGCTGCGTCAGAACCTTTCGGCCCCAGCGACCATCTGTTCTGCGTGCAATGTGTCCTGCCCATTGCCTCTAAAGTTTGGAGATTCTTTTCGCTATGACGGCAACCTATCTTAGTATGCATGTATGCACGTTGTTCATCGGCTAGCCATTTGCGGAGCCGTTCAAGAAGTTTTATAGATAAACATTATTAGTATTGCTTAGCAACCAACACGTCACAATAACTTCCGGCTGTCAATAGCATTACGAAATAAGGTCCGATAACGGCGATAAGTCTTGACAAGATATTACTATTAGGTAAGTTATAATTAATTATCACGACTACATCAATGGTCATGCTTACAAAGGCTAGATTGTATTACTTATCTTAAAGATAATCCCGTCTTACGTAAATTGGTGAAGCAGCACCTTGACAGCGTAACACTAGTTCTATTTAAAAAAAAATGAAAATAGAGAAAAAAATCGTCTTTTCTATAGCCAACGCAATAAATTGGTATTATAGGTGTGTATTTCTATGATTTGCTCCGTAGATCTAACAAAGAGCCTGCCAGGGGTTGATCGAAGGCATTACCTACTGTGGCCCTAGATGAACACTTACTTCTTAGTCAGTAAAAGTCTGACATCGCCTGTCGCCATCCAGAGCGGGAGAAGTAATTGATTGAGTTCATAAAGAAAGATTCGTAAGATGGTTGGATAGTTTTGAAGCGGACCGTAACCGCGGGCGTGCAACTCAGAACAAATGAAGGAATAGGAGTGGGCTTTATACAGTAAAAGTAAGAGTCCCTCCCCCTCCACTCAGACCAGAAGATAAATAAATAAAAAATATAGATACTCAAGCCTTTTCACTGTAAGCGTGCAACCGAGATAACTGGAAGGATTGGAGGGAGGCCTTTGCCCAGCAGTGCGACAGCATAGGCTAGCTGGAATAATAAGAATAAGTCTTTTGGAACTCTCTCTAATTCTAATATGTGACCTCCCCAATTCGTCTTCCTTCTAGTTACGTTTCTGCAAAACGTTGACATTTACTCACCGGTTTCCTAGTAGGCGACACTTTGACGATGACATGCGACCAATCAGGGTGTGCCTCCTTAATTTTGTGTAAGTTTATAGTTGCCAGTTTACGTTTGCCAAAGTCATTCGCAGCACCGGTCCAGCGACTTAGTTCTCCCAACGATGTGGCGTGTTTACTAAAATAAAAGAAAATTGGATTACAATATGGTATTTGCATGAGCTAAAAACTCGTTTCCATTTTCTGACCATCGCTACCGGTATATGGTGGAGATCCCTCTCATAAGTAGAAAGCGTTTTGGAAACACATGCATTATGTTTTCTTAGGTATAACTATCGATTCTAAATTGCAATGGGGCGCTCATATTAGAACTCTCTCTGGTAGACTAAGCTCAGCTGCATATGCAGTAAGAAAGATAAGGCAATTGACAGATGTAGCCACAGCTAGATTAGTCTACTATGCTTATTTCCACAGTATTATGTCTTATGGCATTTTATTGTGGGGATCTGCAGCTGATGTCGACTCAATTTTTATTTTACAAAAAAGAGCCATCCGGGCTATTTATAAAATGGGTCCTCGCGAGTCCCTTAGAGATAAATTTAAAGAAATCGATATACTGACTCTGCCTTCTCTTTATATCCTAGAAAGTATCCTGTATGTTCGTAAAAATTTAGGACTTTTTAAAATTAGAAGCGATATTCATAACAAGAATACGCGCAGTAAACACGAAATTGTTTTACCCAAATGGAGACTAGCCAAGACCAGCAAGTCATTTTTAGTTAACAGCATACGCTTTTATAACAAGCTGCCAGTAACGGTAACTGAACTTAGTGAGGGAAAGTTCAAAAATCATATTAAGCGGGTCCTAACCAAAAAAGCATATTATAAGGTTAAGGATTATATAGAAGACAAGCTTGTTTGGCAATGACTGCTCCTGCACATGTGGCTCCCTGGTAACTCATTCATATTGTGTATTTATGTCTATTAACTGCTCCATCTTTGTTTTTATATACACTTTTTTTTGCCTCTTTTTTCGACACATTGCTTTTGCAATATTTATATTATTAAGATTTAAAAACTTTTAAATTAAATAATAATTTATTTTGTTAGCATCTCGCAGTGTAACTGTTGTGGTGATATATGTATTTTTTTTTTCATACTTATTAATTTTTTTGTTTTATATAATATTTCTTTCTTTACATCTCACGTTGTAAAGTAAGAACACTGTAGACTTCGCAAATCCTATTACGACTCACCTTTGATTTTTTATTATTATGATTATTTTTATTGTGCTTTTGAGTACAATATTGACTGGTCTACACTGTTCTTACATAATGACATAAATACTGTAATAACGAGATAATATTGTAAGAAACCATTTTTTTTAAAAGAGTAACCATGGAGTTTCTTGCCGGTTCTTCTCCATAGGAAACGACCAATTTGGAACCGTGCACTAGCTTCTGACGTTTTATAAGTGCCCATGTAGGCCTATATGAAATAAAAACCATTTTGATTTTGATTTGATTTTGATTTGATTATGCGTACTGCTAAGGAGTGGAATTCCCTGCATGAGTCTGTGTTTCCTGATAAATAGCTACAACCTAGGGGTCTTTAAGAGTGAAAAGGTTATTTCTAGGCAAGCGTGCTTCATCGTCGACCACATCATCGCTTACATCAGGTGAGATTGTGGTCAAACGCGAGCCTATATGCACAAAATATGTTGGGAACACATTAATCGTGGCTACTTACTATTACTTATTCTGTATCGTGGCTAAGGAGTGGAATTCCTTGCCGGAGTCACAGCATAAGTAAACCGGATTCTCTTTTCTCATAGCTACAAAGTAGGGGTCTTTAATTCAAGACTGAATAGTTTATTCGTAGGCAAACATACATGTAAGAGTTAAGTGCGAGCCTATCAATAATAAAGTTCGATTCCAGAGCCGAGAAGTGTGAAGATTGGTGCCCGGTTTGAGTCAATAGACTAGCAAATATGGGCGAACTATACGTACACGAAATACTATCTTTTGAGAAATAAAGACGAAAAATAGTTATATGCAAACATTTTCGTGTTTGACTCAAAAGAATGTATCTATAATTCCCATCTGAATACATATTTTCCAATAATATTAAAGGGTCGAAGCTTAATGGGGCCAAGGATCGGCCCTAGTATGAAAGGCAACTTGAAAAAGGGGTGGGATTTGTAGTCCATAAGAGTCTGACATTATGTCGATGATTTTTTACAACCGAAAAAAAAAAACAGTAAACCACTAAGATGGTCAATCAATTTTAAATACCCGGAGTAATAATCGACAAAATTGTTAGCTAAATTATAAACATACATTCAAGTACTTTAATTTCAAGATCTATGTCAAGTGTCCACCCAATAAAATGACCGCATTATTACGCCTATCGGTCGATAAACGCGTATAACAAGTCGTTGCCCTCAAAATAGGCAATATATCATTGTGCTCCAGAAATGACATTGAGGACTTAATGTAGACGTACTTTACTTTGACATTTCTAGATAACGTTGTAAAGGTCATTGGGTCGTGCCGATAATATCTACCTAAAATTAGTTTATTAGTCATCTTTATTCGTCTATATCACCATTCCTAAAATTTAATTAGCAGATTAGATAAAATTATCCTCTATACCGGAGGTTTGGTTCTATTCTATTCTAAACTACCAAGGTGACCTTGGTTGGTACTTTGGTTTACAATCATTTGGTTTTTTTTCTAATGACAAATCCCGCCCTTGGGCGGAGCGGGAAACAGTGTCAGACTCTTACTGCCCTCCCTTTCAGAAACTGGACCGGGGCCCCAGTAGGCTTCGGCCCTGCAGTTGGGCCTCTACATTTGCTAACAATTCCTTTAGGCGCGCGGGAACAGAGCGTGCCGTCGACACAATAATTTGATATTTGAATACTGCGTCGTCGCATCCATCGCAAACCAGCCCCTCCCCCGTTACCTTGTATCCCTGAGCCCTTGTGCAGAGTTGTACGATGCGCGCGCGTTCACGTTATTTCAACGCATCATAAGGCATGCCATTCAGATTTATATGATAGAACTACGTAGTATCACCTCCCTATCGTGTCAGCGCTCCGGCGGAAATGCCGCATTTCACTTACAGACCTTTTACTCAGCAATAAGACAGAAATTAATGGAGACGAATGACTAAACGTTCAGTAAACTTGTAGTATAAAAATGAAGACAGAAATTAATCAAATCGCACATAGGCATGGTAAAGATTTCTTTGGCACCATTTACTAAAACAGTTTTTGGTGTATTTATGTGTTGAATATTTCAATAAGTATATTGATTTGAATTGCTACCTACTTTACGTAACTCGTGACTCAATGCTTAGTTCAATATAGCTAAGTTCTTAAAAGTCATTAACCTTTTGAATACCATAATTAGAACCATAACAAAAAGACAATAGACTTCAGGCTCAAGAGTTTAAGTGCATCTAATTAAAATCGAAAGAAAAAAAAATCTTTTTATTATAGCAAAAACCTTAACGGCGGAAACAAGAAAAGAACTGTGAAGCGAGAAATAAAACGGGTATCTTTATGTACAATTTTCATCGAAAAAAAAAAAACAAATTGCAATGTTTACGTAGTAGTATTTGCCACTTGGACTACTTAATATAAAGGTTCTGCAAAAAGCATCCATAAAAAAATTATAATGAGTTGACTTTATAAACTATTTTTTTTTTTCGTTACATAAAAAATACGGTATAGAAACACTACTCACCAATATCTATAAGAGAAGTAGGTATATTGTGCATTGCATCCGAATATCCACTCTTTATCGTCGACATTGACCGCTTCGACCGCCACAAATCTGTTTTGTGGAAACGCAACGAGCCGGATCATCAAATAAGTCGTCCTGGAAAAACAATATTTATGAGAAATTTATTAAAAAAAATCAAGCCACATATTTATTTATACGTGATTAAATTTCTATGTTTATAACAAAGTAAGGGGAAAATAAGATAGCCTCTAATAAAATAATTCGTCTTTTTACAACACCAACTAAATATTCTTTCGTCATTGGATGATTTTCACCTACCATAAAAAAAAAAAAACTAAATATTCTTAGTCCAAGAGCGAGTGAAGCGAGTTCGGAATTGTAGTGCACTCTGACACGGACAGGTTACTTTAGTAACTTCTCAATAAAGCTCAAAAGGATCCCTAACATGCTCGTAGAAACGAGTATGTCAGGGATGTAACGAAAATGGTTACACATATAGTAACCGAATTCGGAAACAGGCTATTTTTTAATTTATCAGAATCTGTAAAGGAAATGGAATCGGAATCAGAGGCAGAAGCGTCAAATGAAATATGTATTACTAAAACCAATCAAAGTGCTTGTTCATAACATGTCAAATACAAAATAACATGTGAAAGATTAATCAACTGATGGTACCTACGGGGGTGATTCCCCGCTCAATAAGTATTAACCTTGTTTGGACCTCCGATATAACTTTCGATTAAAATTTATCGGAACCGATAAATCGGAAGTTCAAAGCTTTTGGAAGAGAACCTTTGTAACTTGTGTGATCAATTTACTTGAACCATGCAATCTCGTAATAATAAGCTTACAGCTGGAAGCTATTATTACGAAATTGGATTGCAGTGCATTTGCATTTTGAGTGCATCCAATAAAACGTAACCGTACTGCATTTTTTATCGAGTCTTTCAGATGCATTTTTATTGTGAAACTTTTCTACTATATCATTTCATTACACAGTATAAAACAAAGTCGCTTTCCCCTGTCCCTATATGTATGCTTAGATCTATAAAACTCAGCAACGGATTTTGATGCGGTTTTTTTTTATTACATAGAGTGATTCATGAGGAAGGTTTATAAGTATAATATATGCGTAATATTAATATATTATAAACCTTCTTTATTATTTCTTTATTATAAACCTTTTGCTTATAAACCTTCTTCGCACGGGTGCAATACTAATGTATTGCACCCGTGCGAAGCTGGTGCGGGTCGCTAGTTAATGATAAACGGAAAAATTCAGGAGACGTCATTATACAATCTTAAAATACACTTTTACTGCATCTCTGGATGTCAGCCAAAAGATAGATCTATATCAATACGTCATCAAAAAATGTGGTTGAGTGAAGAACGTATCTGACGGATCTTGATTCCCTAAAATAATGTTACGAACGTGAGTAATCAAATGCCGGTTTACTAATAGAGAGATTTATTTTCCACAAACAAAACACCAATTTAGTCCAATCGCCAATTAACCAGTTCGTAATTCACTCTAGAGATCCGTAGAAATATCGCTTAGGTCGTCGTATGGATGAAAACGCTCTTCACTTGACTTGTATAGTTCGCACTCGTTCGCAGTCGAAATCAAACTGACCCACGTCCGGCCAGTGAACACGTATTTATACTCAGAGCCAAGAAAATTCTAGATACCGAAGGTTCGAGGCCACACCGGAACAATACCGAACAATAAACATTATTTTTATTACTCGTAGGTAGGTACCACTTTACCCTACGACTCATACGAATTTCGACCTTATGGTACAAGACGGAAGGTACAAATTCCTTTACTAGGTTAGTTAAATACCTACAAAAGTTCTCAGAATTATTGAGTACCTACTTATACGTGGCGGGTTTTTCTAGAATTTGCTAGGCCCTGGTACGTACTTCTATTCTGGAGGTTTCGACTAGCAATGCGTTTTAATTATTCGGTGATACTCTTGACTTTGTCGAAGAAACGACGTGTTCTATTTCCACGGCGTAACAGTGCCCCCCTCTTAGTCATGCTCGTCCCGAGCATCATTAGATCCATGATACGGCGCCAATCTATCCACGTGGACTACTTTAGGCTTCCCTCTTAGCCCTTTCTTGATTCGGTAGGTTACGTCGTTGATCCGTTTCATCACGGTGTATGGTCCCTCCCATCGAGCTTGAAGTTTCGGCGACTTCCCTTTTCGTCGGAGCGGGTTGTGGAGCCAGACTAGTGAACCTTCTTCAAACCCCTTGGTGTTGGCATTACGGTCGTACCTAGTTTTCATTTTGGAGCTGGTGTTCATGTTATTCTCACGAACTCGTTTATGCACTTCATCCAATTGGTCCTGAAGGTCACTGACGTAGTCCGTAACTGGCTTGTTCTTGTCAGGTGGCACGCCAGTTATGGCATCTACTGGAAGTCTCATCTCTCTGCCGAAATTCACTCTTGCTGGAGTATGTCCCGTGCTATCGTGCACTGCCGATCGATAAGACATCAGAAATAGTGGAATATACCGGTCCCAGTCCTTCTGATGGTCGTCGACAACCTTAGCCAGGTGATTCTCCAGGGTTTGGTTAAATCTTTCCACCATTCCGTCCGACTGTGGATGCGCAGGTGTTGTGCGTGTTTTGTAAATCCCCAGAAGGGTACACATTTCCTGGAACAGTGCAGATTCGAAGTTTCGGCCTTGATCGGAATGGATCTCCAAAGGAACGCCATACCGACACACTACTTCTTCAACCACCTTCTTTGCCACTGTCGTCGCTTCCTGGTTGGGTATGGCGAAAACTTCGGGCCACTTTGTGAAATAGTCCTGGATCACCAATATGTATTTGTTTCCGTCATTTGTAATTGGAAATGGTCCAGCGACGTCGATGGCAATTCGTTCCCAAGGGGCTCCCACGTTATACAGCTGAAGCTTGCCCCTGCTTCTAGTCTGTGGTCCTTTCACAGATGCACACGCTGTACATTTCCGACACCACTGCTCTATGTCATCTCTACAATTGAGCCAGTAATACCGCTGTCTCACTTTCAGTAGAGTTTTCTTGATCCCCAGGTGTCCACCAGAAGCACCATCGTGTATTTCCTGTAGCAGGGGGACCACTTCACTTCGTGGTACTATCACTTGTGTAGTCACCTCCTTGCCATCATTCGATTCCCATTTCCTACAGAGCACATCATTCTCCAGGACTAAACTGTCCCACTGCGCCCAGTAGCTCTTTGTGACGGGACTAAGTGACGATACTTCACTCCACTGGGGCCTAGCTCCACTACGCATCCAGTCCAGTATCGGTCGAATATCGTCATCTTCTTCCTGGGATTTCTTGAAGTTGCCTTCTGTTCTAATCAAGTTCACGTGTTCTCGGGCTTCGTTCTGCTGGCAGTGTCTGCAGTCTTCATCACACGGACGCCGCGACAGGGCATCAGCATTGTTATGCCCTTTTCCACTCCGATGTTCCGTCACAAAATTGAACTCCTGCAGCTGCTCGAGCCATCTTGCAACTTGACCCTCCGGGTTTTTAAATTGTAGCAGCCATTTCAATGCAGCGTGGTCCGTCCTCAACGTGAACTGCCTTCCTATGAGGTACTTATGGAAGTGCTGCAAGGTTTTTACTACAGCCAGCAGTTCTCGTCGAGTAACGCAGTAGTTCCTCTCGGGCTTTGAAAGCGCCTTACTGAAGTAAGCGATCACGATCTGTCTGTCACCTTGCACCTGTGACAATACGCCACCAATTCCCGTATTGCTGGCATCAGTGTCAACGACAAATCTTCCATCTCTGCTCGGATACCCCAGTATAGGTGCTTCACATAACCGCTGCTTCAGCTCGTTGAATGCTGCCTCACAATTCTTGTCCCAGATAAAATCTCGTTTATCCTCAGTCAGTTGATGCAGAGGTTTTGCAATGTCCGAAAAACTCATAACAAACCGTCTGTAGTATGTGCATAGCCCTAGAAATGCACGAACTTCTGTTTTGTTCTTCGGAACTGGCCACTGTTGCACAGCCTTTATCTTCTCAGGGTCGGTTCTCACTCCGTCGGCGGAAATCACATGTCCTAGGTAGCTGACCTCCTTCTTGAACAGGGCACACTTCTTTGGGCTTAGTTTTAGGTTAGCCCCTCGTATCCTGGTGAACACTTTTTCCATGTTCCTTAGGTTTTCCTTAAAAGTGCGGCCCATTATAATGACGTCATCCAAATATACTAGACAGACGTCACCAAGAAGACCAACCATGACTCGTTCCATGAGGCGTTCAAAGGTTGCTGGAGCATTGCACAACCCAAAAGGCATGACGTTAAATTGCCACAGGCCATTGCCAATGCCCGTACTGAACGCTGTCTTTTCTTTATCCTTCTCGCTGATTTCCACTTGCCAGTAGCCACTTTTCAAATCAATGGTTGAAAACCACCTCATACCACTGAGCATATCCAGCGTATCGTCGATCCTCGGCAAAGGATAACTGTCCTTCTTCGTGACGTTATTCAGCATTCTGTAGTCGACACAGAATCTTGTACTGCCGTCCTTTTTCTTCACAAGAACGACAGGAGAAGACCATGGGCTCGTAGAAGGTTCAATTATACCACTATCAGCCATGTCCTTTACCATTTCTGCCACTTCAGTTTCTTTAGCCCAGGGTATGCGGCGCGGTCTCTGTTTGATCGGTCTAGCATCACCTGTGTCTATCTCATGCTTGACGAGGCCTGTTCTTCCGCAGTCCTTTCCCGTTACAAAAATATCCTGAAACCGTAGCAGAAATTCCCTGGCTTGCTGTAGTTCTGAGGTCGACAAATTCTTCTTAGAACTTTCCAGAAGTTGCTGGATGTGATCAGGTTCACCTTTTGTCGAGTCCTGTTTCACTGGAGATGTGTTGATTTGGCGGAGATACTTCACTTCTTCACATCTCCCAACAACACTGTTTTTCTTCAAATGGACATCCTTTTTCCCAAGATTTACAATTCTTACTTTAGATTTCCCTTTCGTCATTACTAATGTCCTCGCAGTGATGAGTTCCGGGTGCCGGCCAGTATCCTCAACTATTACACACCTTTGTTGCCTGATTTTCTTGGGGAATTTTACTTCGACTAAAGTTTCTGTTCTCGGAGCCAATGTCGTATCTTTTAAACAATAGAGGTTACATGTGTTTACTCCTCGCAGGAACACTTCTTGGTCTAGAAACTTCAATACTCCCCTATCAATGTCCAGAGTACACCGGTACTTCTGCAAGAAGTCCAGACCCAGAATGCAATCATCGGTAATATTCGCAATTAATACAGAATGGGTGTACACTTGATCACCAATTTTTAACTCTACATCTGTATCACCGAGGACGGAGACTGGCTGGCCGGTTGCTGTCTGAAGTCGGCAGGATGGAGACTTTCTTTGCCACAAGATCGTGCGTTTCAGCAACTCAGGTCTTATAATAGTCCGTGACGCCCCGGTGTCAACGGTGAAATTACAAGCACGTTCATTCAGTGTTCCTTCGATGGTTAGACTATTTCCGTTATGGACTTGATTGATGGTGATGACTGAGGCCTTTAATTGACCAGCCGGCACGCACCCCGCAGCCCTAGCGACATTAAGTTTTATCGTCTTCTCGTTAACTTGGGTTGCGGAGTCCACACTTGCCCTCTTCCTCTTGGGACAATCGGTACGAATGTGCCCTTTTTCTCTGCACCCGTAACACGTCGGAATATAGCGGGACGTTGCCGAAGAAGAAACCACCCCTTCTCGGTGACGCGGCTGCACTGAAGGCGAAACCACTACTTCTCGAACTCTGTGCGTGCGTGAGTCCTGTCGTACGGCTTCCACTTCCAAAGCGTGAGCCATTGCACTTTTCAGAGTTTGGTGGTGCCTAAGTCGCACCGTAGCCCTCACTTCAGAATCCCATAGTCCGTCGATGAATGCCTGCACCAGATTAACTTCCACAGTCTCCGATGTCATCGACCTATATGCACGCCGCACCAACCGTTCAACCTCGACACCCCACTGTTGGAGGCTCTCGTTAGGCCTCTGCGTTCTCTCGCGAAGCTGCGCGCGGAATACGTGCTCGAGGTGCTTGTCACCATAGCGAGTGTCTAACCCTTCCATTAGACGCTCCAAGGTCCTGCCGTCTGAAGGAAGGTTCTCTAGAACCAGTAATGCATCTCCTCGTAGTGCCAAGGTTAACGCCGCGAAAGACTGCTCATCATCCCAGCGGTTCGTTTTTACCAACGTTTCAAATTGGTATCTGAACGCGGTCCATGATGACGTGCCGTCAAAACGTGGCACATCAAGCTTTACGGCCGACGTACAGTGGGTGTGCGCTGATGAGCCAATGGCAACGGGTTCGCGTGCTTCTAACTTGACAATTTTTTTATTTATGTCCAGCAGGCGATCTTCGTGGCCATCTATTCGGGTTTCCAAAGTATCAGTTCGGGCGGAAACCTCCTTGACCTCTAAGGTGAGATTCTTGACTTTCTCGCCCAGCGTGACGAGGCCGTGATCGATTTTCTCGAGGATCAGGTTTTGCTTAGCCTCTTGATCGCGGCGAGCGGCTTCCTGTTCGCGGCGAGCTTCTTCCTGGTTAGCCGCGATTAGGTCCTGGAGCTGGCGCTGGTTAGCTTCCTGTTCGCGGCGAACTTCTTCCTGGTTAGCCGCGATAAGGTCCTGGAGCTGGCGCTGGTTAGCTTCCTGTTCCCGGCGAGCGGCTTCCTGTTCGCGGCGAGCGGCTTCCATACTAGCTTGCATGGCAGCCAACACGGCAGCGAGGCTCATTTCTGAAGTTGATCCTGTTGGCATCTCAGCAGCTGCCGTTGCTCCCATACTAGCCTGATTTT
The DNA here is from genome assembly GCA_029852875.1 of Mythimna loreyi. Classification (NCBI taxonomy): domain Eukaryota; kingdom Metazoa; phylum Arthropoda; class Insecta; order Lepidoptera; family Noctuidae; genus Mythimna; species Mythimna loreyi. Next base: position 14,256,618 of record CM056785.1, on the reverse strand, counting down.
CCTCCTCTAGACGGTGACGCGCAGCATCCATTTCCGTTTGTCTTCTTGTTCGTGGTCGCTGTTCGTCGTCTCTCTGCAGTAATGGCATCTCACTTCTGACACCAGTTGTTACGAACGTGAGTAATCAAATGCCGGTTTACTAATAGAGAGATTTATTTTCCACAAACAAAACACCAATTTAGTCCAATCGCCAATTAACCAGTTCGTAATTCACTCTAGAGATCCGTAGAAATATCGCTTAGGTCGTCGTATGGATGAAAACGCTCTTCACTTGACTTGTATAGTTCGCACTCGTTCGCAGTCGAAATCAAACTGACCCACGTCCGGCCAGTGAACACGTATTTATACTCAGAGCCAAGAAAATTCTAGATACCGAAGGTTCGAGGCCACACCGGAACAATACCGAACAATAAACATTATTTTTATTACTCGTAGGTAGGTACCACTTTACCCTACGACTCATACGAATTTCGACCTTATGGTACAAGACGGAAGGTACAAATTCCTTTACTAGGTTAGTTAAATACCTACAAAAGTTCTCAGAATTATTGAGTACCTACTTATACGTGGCGGGTTTTTCTAGAATTTGCTAGGCCCTGGTACGTACTTCTATTCTGGAGGTTTCGACTAGCAATGCGTTTTAATTATTCGGTGATACTCTTGACTTTGTCGAAGAAACGACGTGTTCTATTTCCACGGCGTAACAATAAGAAAACTGCACAATGCTCCGGTGGCCATTGCCATATCATACAAGTTTTTTTTAGAACAAATAATATACTTCTTCTGCTTTATAACTAGCACAAATGAGAGTAATGTTAATTTCTACTAATATAAATATTATAAAAGTGAAGAGTTTTGTTTTTATTGAACTTATATGTGCTCATCTCAGAAATGAATAACCAGAATTTACAAATTGAATTTACATAATAAGTAATATTATTTACGATGCGAACGATACCAATCAAATTAATTGGATAAAACACGTTATGTAAATCGATATTTTGCATGATTTTTTTGCGATATTTTGCACACAAGTGAGGTTAAAATAATAATTGTAAATAATACAAAGCAAAACATAAATTTTAACATGCTATAAAGAGGAATCGCAAGACATATGGGCGGACATATTCTGAACACCTAAAACATCTCTGGTAACGAAGTGCTCTGGCCCCCTAGCCCCGTTACGATCGTTTTGTTAACGTCGAACATAATAAAAAATTTAATAATTACAAAAAAAAAAATACAACCGACTTCAATGTAAAAAAAAAAAACAAAAAAGTGCAAAATAACTTTAATTTCGGAAGTCGGTGTTTTTATAATAGTTTGGTAATTACTTATCTTCGAAGTTCATGATCAGATCAAAACAATATTTCTATGGGATCAATTCGGGAGTATAATCTTTCAATGGAAACAAACATTTCCAAAATCGGTCCACAACTCACCGAGATATCGATGAACATTCGTATGAACATTTGTTTGTGCGAGTCTTTTCGGGTTATCGGGGTGGGGGGGGGAGTTAGTTGTGTGTTGTTGTGTTTTGTTTTAATTACGAGTATACATTGAGGGATTATGTGAAAAGTGATAAATATGAAGGAAAAGGGAATTAGTGACGAGAGATAAGTCAGAATGACAGAAAGAACGTGTTGCAGCGACCACAAGTAATAGGTACAGGAGACAAGCAGGAAATTTTCTAGATATTTTTTTTGTTTTTCAAAATAATCTAAGTAATGACAAATCCCACTTTTGGGCACAACAGGAAATAGTGACAGATTTTTACTGACTAAACGACCCACCCTGTTAACTCTTTACTTCAGTGCCAGAACCCTGGTGTTTTTTTTTTATGTTGGAAAAAACCATCTAATGACGAACCCCCGTGTTACGCTTCCGCATTAACCCATGGCTCTAGAAGATAAATATACAGGGTGTTTGGTGCATCGTTTGCCAAATTGATTTGGCCGACAGGATAGATCATTTGCTATATCTTCAGCCCCAATAAATCATTCCTAGCCACACCGGTTTTTTTTAAACATGTTTTTAACTTTTATTCTTAAAAACACCGGATTTCAACATTTAAGCTTACATAAATAAAAAAGTTATTAGTCTATCCAACAAAATTTATTTTTATATTTAAGTGTACTGTTGTATGGTTCTATGAAATCCAAAATTACTTGCTAGTAACGTGTAGTTTTTCTATAAAAAACCTACAAAGTGTATGAGACATGACAAAATAATTTTAAAACTCAACTTTAAATTTCTATAAAAAAAAAAACTAAAAGCGTTGGAGATCTTCGAATTTCTCAAAAAGTTCTCTAGTTAATGCCCTTTCCAATGGTGTGCAACATGCTAAAAAAAACCTTTTATTGACTTCACTAATTGGCTAAATGTAAAAAGACAGAGGTAATTTCAGAGACGATTCAATGTGAACATTTGGGCAGGAGTAATTGCAAATCATGTGGTTGGACCGCACTATTTACCTGATAACCTCAACGGGGATAATTATCTTGAATTTCTTCAAACAGAGCTGCCCTTATTGTTATCTGAGCTGCCAATTTTCAATGAAGACAGGTCTTTTGTCTTTCAACATGACGGTTGTCCCACTCACTGGCGATGAACTGTAAGGCAATTCCTAAATGACGCATTTCCAGACTCGTGGATTGGGAGAGATGGCCCTATTCCATGACCTCCACGTTCACCAGACCTAACTCCGCTGGACTTTTACGTCGGGAGTCGGGCCAAAGAACTGGTTTATGCGACGGAAGTTGACACGAGAGATGATTAAGTGTAACGTATTGAGGCGGCTTTTGTACACAAATCTTGTTCAAATTGGGTGCCATTGTTTCGTATACATGCGCGACATCTTTCTCTTATCTCGAGTTGTAGTTCGAAGACGAATTTCTGCTTTAACGGTCACATCATCATCAGCCTTTTAATGTTCCCACAGCTGGGACACAAGCCTCCTCTCTAGGAGAAGGAATGGGCCATGACCCACCACGCGGGCCCAGTGCGGGTTGGTGGATGTCACATGTCTTTGAATGTTTAGTTCTAGAACGTGCCGGTTTCCTCACGATGTTTTCCTTCACCATTTTGAGAGCAGTGGTGATGAAATAAATTACACAAAGTAATGCGCCTGGCTGAGTTTGAACCCGCGACCTACAAACTCGTAAGTCGGGGCCGTTACCACTCGGCCACCACTGCTCCGTTTAACGGTCACAAAAGCCGCCTCAATACATTACACTTAATCATCTCTCGTGTCAACTTCCGTCGCATAAACCAGTTCTTTGGCCCGACTCCCGACGTAAAAGTCCAGCGGAGTTAGGTCTGGTGAACGTGGAGGTCATGGAATAGGGCCATCTCTCCCAATCCACGAGTCTGGAAATGCGTCATTTAGGAATTGCCTTACAGTTCATCGCCAGTGAGCGGGACAACCGTCATGTTGAAAGACAAAAGACCTGTCTTCATTGAAAATTGGCAGCTCAGATAACAATAAGGGCAGCTCTGTTTGAAGAAATTCAAGATAATTATCCCCGTTGAGGTTATCAGGTAAATAGTGCGGTCTAACCACATGATTTGCAATTACCTACTCCTGCCCAAACGTTCACACTGAATCGTCTCTGAAATTACCTCTGTCTTTTTACATTTAGCCAATTAGTGAAGTCAATAAAAGGTTTTTTTTAGCATATTGCACACCATTGGAAAGGGCATTAACTAGAGAACTTTTTGAGAAATTCGAAGATCTCCAACGCTTTTAGTTTTTTTTTTTATAGAAATTTAAAGTTGAGTTTTAAAATTATTTTGTCATGTCCCATACACTTTGTAGGTTTTTTATAGAAAAACTACACGTTACTAGCAAGTAATTTTGGATTTCATAGAACCATACAACAGTACACTTTAACTATAAAAATAAATTTTGTTGGATAGACTAATAACTTTTTTATTTATGTAAGCTTAAATGCTGAAATCCGGTGTTTTTCAGAATAAAAGTTAAAAACATGTTTAAAAAAACTGGTGTGGCAAGGAATGATTTATTGGGGCTGAAGATATAGCAAATGATCTATACTATCGACCAAATCAATTTGGCAAACGATGCACCAAACACCCTGTATAGACGCTAATGTTCCTTTACGAGCAGAATAAGGTAGCTACTAGTTAGTGCCGTGCGTGACAAAATTAACGTATCATTATCAGTATAGAACACATCGTTATGCAAATGATATTCCTCAGCCTGACTTGAAGCAATAGCTGATGTCATACGACATTGACGTGTGTAACATATGATATGAATGTTTATTAGAAAAAAAAATAACGATATTGCCGTTTTAACTTTGGTTATTTTTTAAACGTTCACACCAGGTTTAGGGATAGGGAGGTAACCGAAACTATCGAATATACGAAATATAAAAATTTCGGCAACCATAACCCAAACTGATAGTTCATTTCGGATAAAGGTGGAGACTAAATGACAGGTTACGAGAGGTTTTTGTTTGTTTTGCCTAGCCAAATAAATAATAATTTAGACTAGAAATAAAAATGAAATCCTGCTATTTGTACACGACTTTAATTTAAATACGTATTCTAATATCCGTTACCGAAATAATACGGAACTAGTGGTTTATCTGAAATCTATATACATAAAAGGAGAAACTGACTGACTGACATATCAACGCACAACCGAAACTACTGGGACTAGGAGCGTGAAATTTTGCACAAGGCTTCTTTTTATGACGTAGGCGAACACTAAGAAAGGGTTTTTCAAAATTCAGCTCCTAAAGGGATGTAATGGGGGTCTGATTTTTTTATGGAGAACCGTACTTTCACGCGGGCGAAGCTGCTGGCAGAAGGCTAGTAATGTCATATTATTCTTACATCCGTATCCATATTCAGATCCGTAATTTCGTATCTATGAAATCCTTCTGACATTAATGACTTTCTAAGTGTTGACACATTCGCATTTGTTATGAAAGAAAATGATTATAAATACTCAAATGCACAGAAATATTAATGAAATACTGAATATAGAATAGTCTCGTTGCTAATTAATTAACCTTTCGAATACCGTAATTAAAAACATAATAGAAGAAATACAATAGGTGTGCGAACGTTGCTCGGGGCTCAAAAGTTTAATCATGTTATGAGTTCACTAGTGACCCGCCCCAGCTTCTCACGAGTACAATGATGATGTTAAATATATTACGCATGTATTATACACATAAACCGTCCTCTTGAATCACTCTATCTATTAAAAAAAACCGCATCAAAATCCGTTGCGTAGTTTTAAAGATCTAAGCATACATAGGGACAGAGAGCGGGAAGCGACTTTGTTTTTTGCTATGTAGTAAAGATCACTTTCAAAGTCCACGCATCTAGTGTTTCTTTTTCGGAATTTTACTCAAATTGAAAAACTAGACACTGATTAAACTTTTTTCATTTGTTCTTTTTTTGTTTGTTTGTTTTTTTTTTCTTTTTTCATTTGAACTGTGGTTCGTAAATTAATTAAATTTTTCATAAATAAACTGAATTTCAAAAATATATTGCATCGATTTGACAGTAAATCGTGACGTCACAATATTCTATTCTCATTTGGAAAGCATTGTTTAAGTAATAAAGTGAATAAAAAAAGTACTTACTTATCAATTTGCGGTCTGGATATTTGATAAATCCTCCTGTTATCCTCATACCAGAAGGCATCAGCTATCATGGACATGTTCGCGCGAGGCAAATCCGGATTTAATGTCATCGAACGGTTGGTCTGAAAACATTTCCAAACATTAGTTTATCACACAAGGCTAAGTTTGTGACTGTGTGTGTGTGTGTTACTTCTAAACGCTCAAACGGCTGATAGAATTCGGATAAAGCAGGTATAAGGGTAGACCATGCCCTGCAATAGAACATTGAATCACATATGATTTTTTTAAATTCTGGGAATATGTTCCGAAACAAGGGCAGGAAGATGACGATATATTCACTTGTTTTTTTTTTCTATATTATTACATGACTGTACTCTCTTCAGAGACGAAAAGACACTCTCCTTTTGCTAGTCACCTTACGTCGTACTTAATATTTTATGTATATAGAGCAAACTTTTATATTTTTGTTTGTCATGAATAAACTCAAAAACCACTGAACCGTTTTAAAAAAAAATCTTTTACCAGTAGAATGCTAGTTTATCGCCGAGATATACAAGCTATATTTTTACTTTCACGCGGATGAAGCCACTGGCAAGTATAATTCCATTGTTTGACAAGCTTACTGCCATTACAAATTAAGCTTGTTTAGCAGCATCAACCCTAACTTGACAGCTGACATTGTAAAATTCCTAATAGAAAACACTACAGTACTACTGGGGAATCGAACCGAAGATCAAATTGCTCCAAACCAAGGCAACAATCAGTAAATTAACGATGCTATTATTTCTTATCTTATCGAGATTACTCTGCAAATATTAACAAGATGATACACCGCCGCTCCGTATAATTAACCCAGATATGACTCAAATTTCCGTTTTAGCTTTACAATTTGATTAAATACTATGATAAGCTGGGTGCATAGATGTTCCACCCAACGCTCAAAACTTTTGGAACATTTTCATTGCTTGTGGAGGCTAAGGAGTGGACTACACTACCAGAGTCTGTTTCCTGATAATATAATTGAAAAAAGTAGTAGAAACAAGTTTTCTATGAAAATATTTTTTTTCATAGCAATTTTTATAGCGCAGTATATACCTCGGCTGGGTTATTTGCTACTCCGATAAAGTTGAAACAGACCTACTTAGTCTGTTTCAACTTTATTGGAGTAGGCTATTAGGCTTTATTGCAGTATTGAATAATGAACAAAATGTAGCAACATTTCTTACCTGGAAATAGTGGTTAGCTTGGGACCTCAACTTTCGATGATCTTCAACCACTTGCTCCGTGATAGGATCCACGATAGAGAACAGGTATTTATTTATCGCCATTACTAGTTGCTTGCACCAAACTATGCATACATGGTCGGGTGATGTCCAAACTCCAGGCAGTGCAGTGGTCTAAGGAATAGATAGATAGATATACTCTTTATTGTAGGTACACCATATAAACAACTTGGTACATTACGAGCTTAAAATTACTAAGGTGTTACAATGGGCGGTCTTATCGCTACAATCAATTTTTTAAAGACAACCTTTGGATGGATTAGTGGAGGAATTCAATAGATAGATCTTTATTGTACATCAAAATAGTATCAATGGAGGTATACCTACAGGGTGTATACTCGTCGCCCTCCCCGCTAAGTGTCGTAACTAGTAAATGATGTTTTTTCCAGGGCAACCGTTTTTCGGTCGGGCGTTACAGTCAAATTACTGTAGTTGCGTTAGTTGTAGCTTTATCAATGAATCAAAAAGTTTTTTATATAGGTCTTGGCTTATTCTTTAAGTTAATAGTTGCCCTAAAGCCCTAAGGTATCTATTTATTTATTTATAATTAATTTGAAGCAGATACGTCTCTCTGTGAGAATTTTGTTTCTCAACTTGTGTCTGTTACGACGCGGTTATTTGGTATAAAATATAAATAAAAGTCTATTAATATGATATTTATTTATTAAAAGTAATAATAAATTTTGTTTGTAGGCTTAAAAAGTTACAAGTTACGTTTAAGGAGTTACAAAAAATAATGATTTAACATTTTTGGCAATTTAGTACTAAATATGATTAAAACTATATGAATTGAAAGTTAACCTTATTTCAAATGAATTGTATTTATTTTATACTAGCTTTTGTCAGCGGCTTCGCCCGCGTACATAAAATATAGCCTATGTCACTCAGGAGTAAAGCAGCTTTCTGTTGTTGCTGATTTTTTTCCAATCGGACCAGTAGTTCCAGAGATTACCCCCTACAAACAAAAAAACATAAAAACAAAAAAACAAACTTTACCTCTTTATTATATTAGTGTAGATTTCAAGCCTATACTTGTGCTTATAACTATTAATGCACTTAATGCTTTGTATACATTTTGTTTCTAAGAATTATAAGATCTTAGAATTTGTAGTTACTTTAATATCACAATCACAGTCTTTGCAAAATATTAGTCTTTAATTGGACTTACTTTACCTAGGATGAAAGCATTAGTTAAAAGTTTTATTTATTGAACACGGGAACTAGAAAACAAGTCAATGATTATTTTATAGGTAAACAACGTCTTAATGGTAACATCATCATCACCCTAAACTTATCCCATATTACTTGGAATCGGTGCAACATGTTTTTTTCTTCCACTCTGTCCTGTCACCCGCCACACTATCACTAACTCTCCTTTCTTTTATATCACTCCTCACACACAGATGAATGGATTTCCATCTCTTCATCTCTCCTCATTACATGACCATATCAAGACAAACGATTTCCTTTCAACTTTTCAGTTACTGGCGCCACTTTCAGACTTCCCCTAATATACTCATTTCTCACTTTATCCATTCTCGTCACACCACACATCCATCTCAACATTCCCATCTCCGCTACGTGCAGTCTTTTTTCATCCATCTTCTTCACAGCCCAACATACTGATCCATGTAGTATGACACATCTTATCACGGACTTGTAAATTTTACGTACTTGAGGTGCATCCGTGGGTCACAAGTTGTTCCCGTGACCTGTCGCCATTTCATTCATCCTGTGTTAATCCGATGCTTTACGTCTCGGTCTACCTCACCATCCCCTTGGACAAGCTACCCGAGATACCGAAAGTCGGAACAGATTGTTATGGGCGCACCGGAGAGAGCTAAGGCAACAGGACCGGAGAGACCGCTGAAGTCACAGAACAAGTACTCCGTTTTGGTTCTACTTAATTTCAGGGCCAACACTCTCCAGTTTGTGTTACCACACCGCCAATCTATTCAGGACATCTAGGCCACTCTCGGCAACCAGGACAATGTCATCGGCCAACAACATACAACAGGGAGCCTCTTCCTGAATGTCCGACGTAAGATTTGTTCGACGTTAGATTATCATCAGGAAGAGGTAAGGGCTGAGAGCCGACCCTTGATATAAGCCGACAGCCACATTGAAGCTGCTAGTGGTGCCCGCTGTAGACCGGATTTGGATACTGCATCGACTGTACATCGCTCGGATCAACTGAACATACTTCCCTGGCACACCTTTCTCCTTAAAGGCCCACCACAGAACCTCACAAGATACCCGGTCGTATGCCTTTTCGAGGTCAACGAATACTCCTCCTCCCTCTTTTTTTCAGCTTTCAAACTACCATCTTCCGCTCCTGCACGCTCCCATTCCTTGAACTTTCTTTTGTTTTCTTTCAACACATTCTGAATTTCTATCAACCACCACCATGTATCCCTATCTATTGTGCTTTACCTGTCGACTCTCCCATAATATCTTTCGCTGCATTCCTAATACATTCTGCCATCTCATTCCAGCTTTCATCGAAAAACAACAGTAATTAGTAGCATTGTGATGTATAAATGTCACATACTTCACATAATTTTGAATCGGGATGAAAAATAAAAATCTTTCTAACTGTAGTATGTACATACGACAGGTAGAGAGAATATTTTTTCCCTCTTTTTGCACTTACGCAAAACCAATTATGTGATTATCTCCTAAACGGTAAAAGATACCGATACGAGGATTAAAGATAACTATTCGAAATATAGCTATGAACACGTAGGTAATGTCAGTGCAGATACGTCTGTTTGTGAGATACGACACTTAGCGGGGAAGGCGACGTACTCTGCACGATTTATAACATAGTGTTACGCCGTGGAAATAGAACACGCCGTTTCTTCGACAAAGTCAAGAGTATCACCGAATAATTAAAACGCATTGCTAGTCGAAACCTCCAGAATAGAAGTACGTACCAGGGCCTAGCAAATTCTAGAAAAATCCGACACGTATAAGTAGGTACTCAATAATTCTGAGAACTTTTGTAGGTACTTAAGTAACTTGGTAAAGGAATTTGTACCTTCAGTCTTTTACTATAGAGTCGAAATTCGTATGAGTCGTGGGGTCGAGTAGTTACCTACCGGTAGGTAATAAGAATAATTTATTGCTTCGCGGAAACGGTTTCTTTTATTCTGGCGCGGCCTCGAACCTTCGGTATCTAGAATTTTCTTGGCTCTGAGTATAAATACGTGTTCGCTGGCCGGACGGGAGTCAGTTTGATTTCGACTGCGAACGAGTGCGAACTATACAAGTCAAGTGAAGAGCGTTTTCATCCATACGACGACCTAAGCGATATTTCTACGGATCTCTAGAGTGAATTACGAACTGGTTAATTGGCGATTGGACTAAATTGGTGTTTTGTTTGTGGAAAATAAATCTCTCTCTAAGTAAACCGGCATTTGATTACTCACGTTCGTAACAACTGGTGTCAGAAGTGGGATGCCATTACTACAGAGGGACGACGAACAGCGACCACGAACAAGGAGACAAACGGAGATGGATGCTGCGCGTCACCGACTGGAGGAAGAAGATCCGGCTGGTGTCGGAGCAACGGCAGCTGCTGAGATGCCAACAGGACCAACTTCAGAAATGAGCCTCGCTGCGGTGTTGGCTGCCATGCAAGCTAGTATGGAAGCCGTTCGCCGCGAACAAGAAACCGCTCGCCGCGAACAGGAAGCTAACCAGCGCCAGCTCCAGGACCTAATCGCGGCTAACCAGGAAGAAGCTCGCCGCGAACAGGAAGCCGCTCGCCGCGAACAGGAAGCCGCTCGCCGCGATCAAGAGGCTAAGCAGAACCTTATCCTCGAGAAAATCGATCACGGCCTCGTCACGCTGGGCGAGAAAGTAAAGAATCTCACCTTAGAGGTCAAGGAGGTTTCCGCCCGAACTGATACTTTGGAAACCCGAATAGATGGCCATGAAGATCGCCTGCTGGACATCAATAGAAAAATTGTCAAGCTGGAAGCACGCGAACCCATTGCCATTGGCTCATCAGCGCACACCCACTGTACGTCGGCCGCAAAGTTTGATGTGCCACGTTTTGACGGCACGTCGTCATGGACTGCCTTCAAATACCAATTCGAAACGTTGGTGAAGACAAACCGCTGGGATGATGAGCAGTCTTTCGCGGCGTTAACCTTAGCTCTACGTGGGGACGCCCTACTGGTCCTAGAGAACCTTCCTTCGGACGGTAGGACCTTGGAGCGTCTAATGGAAGGGTTAGACACCCGCTACGGTGACAAGCACCTCGAGCACGTATTCCGCGCGCAGCTTCGCGAGAGAACACAAAAGCCCAACGAGAGCCTCCAACAGTGGGGTGTCGAGGTTGAACGGCTGGTGCGGCGCGCATACGTGTCGATGACACCGGAGACCGTGGAAGTATATCTGGTGCAGGCATTCATCGACGGTCTACGGGATACGGAAGTAAGAGCTACGGTGCGACTTGGACACCACCAAACTCTGAAGAGTGCGATGGCTCACGCTTTGGAAGTGGAAGCCGTACGACAGGATTCACGCACGCACAGAGTTCGAGAAGTGGTGGTCTCGCCTTCAGTGCAGCCGCTCCAACGAGAAGGGGTAGTTTCTTCTTCGGCAAAGTCCCGATATATTCCGACGTGCTACGGGTGCGGAGAAAAAGGGCACATTCGTACTGATTGCCCCAAAAGAAAGAGGGGAAGTGTGGACTCCGGAACCCAGGTTAACGAAGAGTCGTTAAACTAAAAGGCGCCAGGGCCGCGGGGCGGGTGCTGGCTGGTCAACTTAAGGCCCCAACCATAACCATCAATCAAGTCCACAACGGAAATAGTTTAACCATTGAAGGAACATTGAATGAACGTGCTTGCAATTTCACCGTTGACACCGGGGCGTCACGGACTATTATAAGACCCGAGTTGCTGAAACGCACAATCTTGTGGCAAAGAAAGTCTCCATCCTGCCGACTTCAGACAGCAACCGGCCAGCCAGTCTCCGTCCTCGGTGATACAGATATCGAGTTAAAAATTGGTGATCAAGTGTACACACATTCCGTATTAATTGCGAATATTACCGACGATTGCATTCTGGGTTTGGACTTCTTGCGGAAGTACCGGTGTGTTTTGGACATTGATAGGGGCGTATTGAAGTTTCCAGACCAAGAAGTGTTTCTGCGAGGAGTAAACACATGTAACCTCTATTGTTTAAAAGATACTACATTGGCTCCGAGAACAGAAACTTTAGTTGAAGTAAAATTCCCTAAAAAAATCAGGCAACAAAGATGCGTAATAGTTGAGGATACTGGCCGGCACCCGGAACTCATCACTGCGAGGACATTAGTAATGACGAAGGGAAAATCTAAAGTGAGAATTGTAAATCTTGGAAAAAGGGAGGTCCATTTGAAGAAAAACAGTGTTGTTGGAAGATGTGAAGAAGTGAAGTATCTCCGCCAAATCGATACATCTTCAGTGAAGCAAGACTTAACGAGAGATGAACCTGATCACATCCAGCAACTTCTGGAAAGTTCTAAGAAGAATTTGTCGACCTCAGAACTACAGCAAGCCAGGGAATTTCTGCTACGGTTTCAGGATATTTTTGCTACGGGAAAGGACTGCGGAAGAACAGGTCTCGTCAAGCATGAGATAGACACAGGTGATGCTAGACCAATTAAACAGAGACCGCGTCGCATACCCTGGGCTAAAGAAACTGAAGTGGCAGAAATGGTAAAGGACATGGCTGACAGCGGAATAATTGAGCCTTCTACGAGCCCATGGTCTTCTCCAGTCGTTCTGGTGAAGAAGAAGGATGGCAGTACAAGATTCTGTGTAGACTACAGAATGCTGAATAACGTCACGAAGAAGGACAGTTATCCCTTGCCGAGGATCGACGATACACTGGATATGCTCAGTGGTATGAGGTGGTTTTCAACCATTGATTTGAAAAGTGGCTACTGGCAAGTGGAAATCAGCGAGAAAGATAAAGAAAAGACAGCGTTCAGTACGGGCATTGGCAATGGCCTGTGGCAATTTAACGTCATGCCTTTTGGGTTGTGCAATGCTCCAGCGACTTTTGAACGCCTCATGGAACGAGTCATGGTTGGTCTTCTTGGTGACGTCTGTCTAGTATATTTGGATGACGTCATTATAATGGGCCGCACTTTCAAGGAAAACCTAAGGAACATGGAAAAAGTGTTCACCAGAATACGAGGGGCTAACCTAAAACTTAGCCCAAAGAAGTGTGCCCTGTTCAAGAAGGAGGTCAGCTACCTAGGACATGTGATTTCCGCCGACGGAGTAAGAACCGACCCTGAGAAGATAAAAGCTGTGCAACAGTGGCCAGTTCCGAAGAACAAAACAGAAGTACGTGCATTTCTAGGGCTATGCACATACTACAGAAGGTTTGTTATGAGTTTCTCGGACATTGCAAAACCTCTGCATCAACTGACCGAGGATAAAAGAGATTTTATCTGGGACAACAACTGCGAGTCAGCGTTCAACGAGCTGAAGCAGCGGCTATGTGAAGCACCTATACTGGGGTATCCGAGCAGAGATGGAAGATTTGTCGTTGACACTGATGCCAGCAATACGGGAATTGGTGGCGTATTGTCACAGGTGCAAGGTGACCGACAGATCGTGATCGCTTACTTCAGTAAGGCACTTTCAAAGCCCGAGAGGAACTACTGTGTTACTCGACGAGAACTGCTGGCTGTAGTAAAAACCTTGCAGCACTTCCATAAGTACCTCATAGGAAGGCAGTTCACGCTAAGGACCGACCACGCTGCACTGAAATGGCTACTACAGTTTAAAAACCCGGAGGGTCAAGTTGCAAGATGGCTCGAGCAGCTGCAGGAGTTCAATTTTGTGACGGAACATCGGAGTGGAAAAGGGCATAACAATGCTGATGCCCTGTCGCGACGTCCGTGTGATGAGGACTGCAAACACTGCCAGCAAAACGAAGCCCGAGAACACGTGAACGTAATTAGGACTGAAGGCAACTTCAAGAAATCCCAGGAAGAAGATGACGATATTCGACCAATACTGGACTGGATGCGTAGTGGAGCTAGGCCCCAATGGAGTGAAGTATCGTCACTTAGTCCCGTCACAAAGAGCTATTGGGCGCAGTGGGACTGTTTAGTCCTAGAAGATGATGTGCTCTGTAGGAAATGGGAATCGAACGATGGCAAGGAGGTAACCACACAAGTGATAGTACCACGAAGTGAAGTGGTCCCCCTGCTACAGGAAATACACGATGGTGCTTCTGGTGGACACCTGGGGATTAAGAAAACTCTACTGAAAGTGAGACAGCGGTATTACTGGCTCAATTGTAGAGATGACATAGAGCAATGGTGCCGGAAATGTACAGCGTGTGCATCTGTGAAAGGACCACAGACTAGAAGCAGGGGCAAGCTTCAGCTGTACAACGTGGGAGCCCCTTGGGAACGAATTGCCATCGACGTCGCTGGACCATTTCCAATTACAAATGACGGAAACAAATACATATTGGTGATCCAGGACTATTTCACAAAGTGGCCCGAAGTTTTCGCCATACCCAACCAAGAAGCGACGACAGTGGCAAAGAAGGTGGTTGAAGAAGTAGTGTGTCGGTATGGCGTACCTTTGGAGATCCATTCCGATCAAGGCCGAAACTTCGAATCTGCGCTGTTCCAGGAAATGTGTACCCTTCTGGGGATTCACAAAACACGCACAACACCTGCGCATCCACAATCGGACGGAATGGTGGAAAGATTTAACCAAACCTTGGAGAATCACCTGGCTAAGGTTGTCGATGATCATCAGAAGGACTGGGACCGGTATATTCCCCTATTTCTGATGTCTTATCGATCAGCAGTGCATGATAGCACCGGACATACTCCAGCAAGAGTGAATTTCGGCAGAGAGATGAGACTTCCAGTCGATGCTATAACTGGCGTGCCACCTGACAAGACCAAGCCAGTTACGGACTATGTCAGTGACCTTCAAGATCAATTGGACGAAGTGCATAAACGAGTACGTGAGAATAGCATGAACACCAGCTCCAAAATGAAAACTAGGTACGACCGTAATGCCAACACCAAGGGATTTAAAGAAGGTGCACTAGTCTGGCTCCACAACCCGCTCCGACGAAAAGGGAAGTCGCCGAAACTTCAAGCTCGATGGGAGGGACCTTACACCGTGATGAAAAGGATTAACGACGTAACCTACCGCATCAAGAAAGGGCTGAGAGGGAAGCCTAAGGTAGTCCACTTGGATAGGTTGGCGCCGTATCATGGATCTAATGATGCTCGGGACGAGCATGACTAAGAGGGGGGCACTGTTACGCCGTGGAAATAGAACACGCCGTTTCTTCGACAAAGTCAAGAGTATCACCGAATAATTAAAACGCATTGCTAGTCGAAACCTCCAGAATAGAAGTACGTACCAGGGCCTAGCAAATTCTAGAAAAATCCGACACGTATAAGTAGGTACTCAATAATTCTGAGAACTTTTGTAGGTACTTAAGTAACTTGGTAAAGGAATTTGTACCTTCAGTCTTTTACTATAGAGTCGAAATTCGTATGAGTCGTGGGGTCGAGTAGTTACCTACCGGTAGGTAATAAGAATAATTTATTGCTTCGCGGAAACGGTTTCTTTTATTCTGGCGCGGCCTCGAACCTTCGGTATCTAGAATTTTCTTGGCTCTGAGTATAAATACGTGTTCGCTGGCCGGACGGGAGTCAGTTTGATTTCGACTGCGAACGAGTGCGAACTATACAAGTCAAGTGAAGAGCGTTTTCATCCATACGACGACCTAAGCGATATTTCTACGGATCTCTAGAGTGAATTACGAACTGGTTAATTGGCGATTGGACTAAATTGGTGTTTTGTTTGTGGAAAATAAATCTCTCTCTAAGTAAACCGGCATTTGATTACTCACGTTCGTAACAATAGTAATGAGCGTAAAATGTGAAAAATCGCTGCCGGAAGTTGGAATAAATTCCTATATGATGATCATGCAATTTTTCACAGTAGAAACAGAACAAGGCTTAAGGAATAGAAAATAATATTGTCTAGACCTGTTGCAGCATAACAATAGTGATTATCAGATATCACCCGCCATTCTTTTTAATTAAGTAAAAAAACTGGGCAAGTGCGTGTCAGACTTGCACACTGAGGTAATGTTTTTTCCGAACTTCATTTTTTTTTGTGTTTTTTAACTGCAAATTTTCAGTTTTCAGATTTATTCCTATACTTGTGCAGTGCGGCGGCAGCGCTGCTGTCGCGCAGCATTTTGCGGCTAATTTGAAGACGTCTCAAGGGTCCTCTTAAAAAATGTGGAACCCTAAAAAGGAAATAAATTACCTACGGATCCAAATCTACCATTTTGGACTAACAAAAAAGACATAAGTTATTATTGTTCTGATTGCTGTGCAGAAATATTTGACCTCTAATGCCATTCTAAAACGAAACAACCATACAAACTGCAGTACATTATTACTGTAGCCTCTAGAATGTACGACAGTGTGACGCCTTCAACTTCAGCCAATCTAGATTATATCCGCATCCGCTCATTACGAGCGTAAGGCAACGACAATTAGGTACTTATTAAATTTTATTTATAAACTAGCTTTTGTCAGCGGCTTCGCCCGCGTACATAAAATATAGCCTATGTCACTCAGGAGTAAAGCAGCTTTTTATTGTTGCTAAAATTTTTCCAATCGGACCAGTAGTTCCAGAGATTACCCCCTTCAAACAAAAAAACAAACTTTACCTCTTTATTATATTAGTGTAGATTGCAGAAAATATATTACTTGTATAAATGAGAATTAGAGCAGTGGTGGCCGCGTGGTTTCGGGCCCGACTTACGAGTTGTAGGTCGCGGGTTCAAACCCAGCCAGGCGCATTACTTTGTGTAATTTATTTCATCACCACTGCTCTCAAAACGGTGAAGGAAAACATCGTGAAGAAACCGGCATGTCCTAGAACCGAAAATTCGAAGACATGTGACATCCACCAATCCGCACTGGGCCCGCGTGGTGGATTATGGCCCATTCCTTCTCCTAGAGAGGAGGCCTATGTCCCAGCAGTGGGAACATTAAAAAGGCTGAAAGATGATGATGTATAAATTATACTTACCAAAGCATTGATATAACTATCATTTGATGCAGTCAATCCAGAGGGTATTAAAACGTCTCTAGGTCCATTCCCAAAACTAAGTAAAATTTTCTTCTGTTTCATTTCTATGTTGTTATTAATGTACATGTCCCATTCGAGATTCATTAACATGTAGTAGTCGTCCATTGCTGCATCTACATTGATTACTGGAGCTTCTAATGGTGCAGCCAAGGAGATGGCTATCGAAGTCACGTTGATCGTACTTGGGTAGGCTAACAGTCGTTTTGCTATAAGACCTCCCTAAAAAATTAAATATGGGTTATAAAAAATACTTGGATTTGGTATAAAATTGTTATCATCACAACTTGCTTCAATGTAATAAGATTTTTTTTTTAATTGCAATAAACTGGTGCTTGACTGCGATGCCACTTGATGGTAAGCAGTGATGCAATCGTTGATGGTAAGGCGCACTAGTTTGTTAAGAGCCTATTCACTCTAGCCTTGAAGACACCTAAATTATATTCGGACGGAAAGACTGCAGCCGGCAAACTGTTCTAGTCCCTCGATGTACGCGGTATAAACGACGAGGCAAAACGCTTAGTCCGGGCCGCAGGTGCCTCAACAACGTAACCTGTGGTTTTTTTTTCTATTAGCCTCTTTTGGTGTTAAAAACTAGCTGGAAGTCCGGTTTCATTTAAAGGGAAGCTGAATTTTCAGCTCGACCTCTTTTGCGCGTCGCTGCAACGCAACTTTCAGCGTTTGTGTTATCCTACAGGAATAACCAATTTCTCGAGATTTTTGATAGTGGACAGACGTTACTATGCCATGGATCGAAAGTAGTAATAAAGATGAGACCCACTAGCTCATAAATTACGTCAGACTTGAAGAGGAGGGGAGGGTTTCAACGACAAGGGATGGGAGGAGTCATAAGTTTGTGACATCATATTTCAAAATCTACATCTACGTATTAAATAAAACATATATCTACTATCGAAAAATTATAAATACACCGTTAAATTTTGATCGTTTTTATACCTTGGAGGGGTCGATTCGGCACATGAAAAAAAATCGATTTGTAAAGTTGATAAATATAAAAAACTAGCTTTTGTCAGCGGCTTCGCCTGCGTACATAAAATATAGCCTATATCACTCAGGAGTAAAGCAGCTTTCTATTGTTTCTAAAATTTTTCCAATCGAACCAGTAGTTCCAGAGATTACCTCCTACAAACAAAAAAACAAACTACCTCTTTATAATATTAGTAAAGATAAAGTACTTATTTTTTTAATTCAATTTAATCTACGCATGTTCGAAATTGATTTCTTTAAGTAAACGTCACATGGCTAGTTCAATGACCTGTAGGTAGTTAGTACGCAACAAGTCAACAACCGTCAACTACCTACGAGGTCATTGACTTGTTTGCATAAAGAAATACATTTTCGAACGCGTATTCGATATACGCGTTTACGAGACTTAGGAAAAAAGGACTTTATTTTTTATTTTATTTATCTACACAAATCGATAGTGTTTCATGTACAGGATAGACCCTCCACGGGGCTAAAACGATAAAAAATTAATGGTGTATGTATAGGGAGGGGACAATCATGATGCGTATGACGTAATTTATATAGATGGCCCTTTCAATTTTCAGATAAAAGATTATTAGATAACAGACTTAATGATATAATACTTATAATAGTCATTACAAAACACGAATTTTTAATATGTCGTAATGAAGATAAAGCAATAATAGAGGTATAAAAAATATCTGGCAAGATAAATTGGATAAATAATTGTTACCACATAATTATATTGTTCACATTATGTAAGTCAATTATTATTATTTATTTAATGACAACTTTTGGCCCACATTACATGTTAGTATCACTCTCACTCTCAATTTTTTTTATTTTATTTCATTGCTATAAACTAGTGCTTGACTGCGATCCCTCATGATGGTAAGCAGTGATGCACTTATTTATGTATTGAAAAATAAACAAGATCAAATAGTGAACTATTTTTTTATGGTAAGTAAAAATCATCCAATGACGAATTTCCACCCTTGGGCGGAAAAGGAAACATTGTCAGACTCTTACTGACTTAACAACCTACCCAGTTCCTTCCTTCCCTTAATCCCAGACCCCGGTGTTACGCTTTTGCATCAACCCTTGGCCCCAGGAGGGTTCCCTGACCTTGCAGGGTGAAATATTGGATTTGGGTTACACAGAACTGGTAACAGTACACAGTGGAGTGAGGGCCACCATTGTAGCAGAACAGGCTAGCTATAACAATGAATTACTTACCATAGAATGTCCAATGAGTATGACAGATGTTGGTACAGTTTTTGTGTACTTATTACTTTTGTACAGACTCAAGATCTTTGCAATAGAGGCTGCTGCAAATTTAGTCTGACTCTGAAGTACCCCTCCATATAAACCAGACAGCTCTTCATTGTAACTTACTAAAAAACAATAAAAAATTTTAGTAATTGTATTGATCAAAATTTAGATTTTAATTTGATTTTGATCAATAACTATGAACAGCTTTTTTTTTATAATTTAAAGTAATGTGAGTATTCTACCAAGTCAATATCAGTTCAAGTGTCTCAGAAAATATTTTATTAGTAAGAAATTGTGGAAAATTCTGTAAGATTTATGAAGAGCTGAAATTATTATTAAACAGCTATTTTTAAGCTTATAATTAATTTCAGAAAGTATATTATTACAAAATAAGTTTTGAAAATTTTCAAAAACACATTTTCAAATAATTTTTCAGTAGATGAAGAAACACGGCAATCACATCATCTCATGAAATATTTATAACTATGATTCATATTGTGCATCAGTGCACACAATACTCTCACAAATTGAGATGATTGCATGAGTTAGAAGGCATGCAATTCATTGCAATTATTTCACTGGCAGTATTTGATCACTTCTAAATCTGTTATACAGTTATTGTGTATTTAAAAATATGAAATAATAAATAGTTCCTTGTATTATTATTAATGATGGTATACCTAATCAAAAAATTCATAATTATCATTAAATCTTACCCAAGAATGTATTCATTCATTATGAATTAATAATAATATAATAAAAGATATATTCCAAGCAATTTTAATCTTGAGTAGTTTTTAATGAATAAAACAAATACCAAAAAGGGACTTACTTGAAAAGAAATCAAAGTGGTATTGATATCCCTTAGAAAGTGCCTTCCTTAGAGCCACAGATGCAAGGGACCTGGCTTGCATGTGACTACCTGAATTCCCAGGCAAAAACAAAACTGGGACACCATCAAACCTGTTGTCATAGTTTCAATTTATTGTCTACTTTCAAACATTATGTATCCCCAAGGAACAAGCCCAGATTTAAACTCATAATCACTCTGTTTATTTTTTAATGAATCTCCTTACATAATCTTTGTTTCTGTTTACTTATATTTATGTATGAATAATACCTTTTTTGTACTATCCTTCTTATAGATCCATAAATATTAGTAATTAGTTTAAAAATAATATACTTCATAACTATATTCACAATATCCACCATAAAATCATTCATTTAAATGCATGGAGTGTAAATACATACCACATTTTTCTGGCTCGCTCAGTAAACCTTCCTTCACTATACGCATACAATCCATATTGGGGATAAATCTTATTTTCGGGAACAGATAAACGCTAAAAATATACATTGTTAATTAAAACATTGGTAATATATTTTTGACGATATTTGATCACAAATCAAGCTAATACTAACCACAAACTGTGGATACTCAAACATGTAAGTCATTATACAATAGTTATTTTTGTCGCTGAAGTATAAATTCAAAACACCGAGAAGATAACCCAAAACAAAAATAAGTGAAAGAATTTGAAACACACTGGACCCCAAAATACTTAGGATCCTCATCTTGAATGGTTTTTCCAGAAAATCTTTACTAAAACGACTATAAAAATATAGCTTTAATTAATAACATTCTCTTGTGAAAACATTACAAAACGATACAATATTTATGAATTTCACTTTTTCAATCTCCACTGAATCCAAAAGTGTTTGCATTTGTTTGTCAAATTGTCACTTTTGACATTAGTGTAAGTGACAGGCGCAGATGTTTTTTTCTAATCGTTGACGTCCGTTAAATCATCGGATCGCGGGCCGTTGTTACATTACTCCGAAAGGTGTAATAAAAATCCTTGAAGCGTCTTTTTTTTATTTGTAAATACAAATAAAAAATTTGAGATGAAATACGATTGTGTACTGATTATTATTGATTTTACAATAAAATCTATGTTATTAGGTCTTCGCATAGGTACTCTTTGCGTCTTTTCGAAGATCTAACAGATTTTATTCGGTCCAGTTGCCAAAAGAAAATAAAAAATCTGTGCAATATTCAATTAAATATTCATATTTTCGATTAAGAATATATTATTATACCAAATCGAAACGAACTCAGGTGCATCACGTTTCTAAACATGTGTCATTGTCAAACTCAAACCGACGTGACACTGACAATTTCGTATGACAAAATTCACAAAATGTTATTTTGTAACCTAACAAAAATATGACAACCTTGTTGTTGTCCGCTATTTGTTTGTTTGTGTAAAAAAGACATAATACTGTTAAATAAGGAGTGTATATACAATATAGCTGCTGATAAACTGCGAAAACATGACGACATTTGAAATTTTCGTCGGATTCTTGTTATGTATACTCTTAGCATTCCTTCTTCGATTATTATCTTTGATGTATGATATTATGAGTGGTAAATGTGAATTGACAAAAGAAAAATCTCTGCGTACTATTCTTTGTATCGGCTCGGGGGGTCATACAACAGAATTATTGAGATTTGTGAAGAGTGTCAATTTGAAGAAATATGAGCCAAGAATGTATATTCTAGCTGATAATGATGCTAGCAGTGCGGTCAAGATTCATGAAACGGAAAAAGAACATACTTGCTACACTCTCTGTAGGATACCAAGAAGTAGAAATGTGCAGCAGTCCTATCTTTCTTCTATAGTCAGCACTCTCTATGCTACTTGGTGCACTTTGCCTGTAATCTATAATTTTAAACCTGATGTAATATTTTGTAATGGTCCTGGTACATGCATTCCAGTCTGTGTTGTTGCTTTTGTATTGAGATGTTTGTTTATGCTAGATTGTCGCATAGTTTTCATAGAGAGTATATGTAGGGTCCGCACTCTTTCTTTGACTGGCAAAATACTACAGTTTTTTGCAGACATTGTGGTTGTGCAATGGCCGCAATTGAGGGATGTTTGCTTTAGAGCTAAGTACTTTGGTAGACTAACATAATTTAAGGTACATTTTTTTAAATTGTAATTATGATAAAAAAAAACAAAAGGTCACTTCAGTTTTCAGAACTTCTAAAAAAATACTGCACTGAATTACACAGCCAAAATAATTATGAACCTAAATAGATGTGCCAACAGTTTCACTGTGAGATATTTGCATAAAATTAAATCTATCCTTAATTATTTTTAAGAAAAAATTGAAATTGAGTAAATACTGCAAATATCTTTAAGATATCTGAATGAAATCTTTTTCTCGAAAATAAGGATAGTTTGCAAATATCTAGTAGTGAAATTGTTGGCACATCTATTGGGTTTCTTTATTTTTATTATTTAATAGAAACTAATGCTTGACTAACCACCACCTGACGATAAGCAATGATGCAATTGTTGATGGTGAGGCACACTAGTTCTAGCTTTGAAGACACCCAAATTATATTTGGATGGAAAGACCACAGCAGGAAAATTGTTCCAGTCCTTTAATGTGTGTAGAACAATGAAGCCAAACACTTAGTCAGAACCTTAGAGGTTTCAACAAGATAAGGATGAAGATTCAGCAAGCATTAGGTTGTCCGATGAATTATAATTCAGTGTGTATTTTTGGAAATTTTGATAGATGTGTGAGGTGTTTAGTAAGGATTCTTCCATTAATTGTTATTGTCTTTTTTTGTATGATATACATAATATTTTGCTCTTTATTGTTAAGTAATATATGTATCATGTAAATAAAAATAAATTAGTTGGAACAATAAAAGAAATTAATAACTTGAAAAAGTGTATAATTAATAGCTCTAGGGAGATCAGTATACAAATATTCGCAGTTGGTTTTAAAATCACAAAGTGGACACCAATATCATTTTGTCAGTAGGTACATTTCGCCATTATTTATAGTTTTCCTTGTATTTCAAAACATCTTTATGTACTTTGAAATTTATGATGTAACTACAGCAATCTCACTACTGACAATCATTTCTAAATTAAGCATTATGTATAAAAAATGCACTATTTAGTAGTTTTAAAAAAAATATATCAATAAAATCAACTTTGTAAGGAAAGAAAGCTTACCACAGCAATTCTAGGTATATAAATTATATAATCAGTGCCCCTATATGTGATTCATTTAATTTTATGGCAAGTGACAAGCTCTTTAAACTTTGAATCAATGCCCTATATTGTGCTTTTTACAATATCTCAGGCAGTTTTAGTTGGTTTCTCAGTACATATGACTATTATTATGTTTTTAGTATATAAAATAAATCATACACACAGGTACATTTAAATAGCTGCTGATGTCAAGGTGGCCCTGTTCAGGGGGTATAACTACCAATACCCTCCTACAAAGTTGACTTATTTTTATGTTTAGGTAATGATTATTACCAATTCAGTGCCAATTATTTACTTAATTTAGAAGTATTTGGCAAAAGTGGTCTTGCAGTAGTCATGGGACTTTATGCTACTCATCTGTTCAATCCACATGTTTAATCTAATCTCACAGCATTGTAACATGAAGTTAAATTATCATCTACCTCCTTCATATATCAGAATCTATTGATAACAGAAAAAAAGATAAATCCCTGAAGCTGTACTAAAACTAGTCATAAGGACACAAGAAGCAACTTTCAATAACAACTTATTATTAACTACAACGGCTTAATGCATAGCATTTCAATCCAATACAATTTATACAAAAACAATTCAATTTTAAGTCATAAGTCATGTACAATAAAGATTGTAGATGTAAGTTTCGGGTTTCAAGGTTGACTTTATTAATACATATTCCATTCAAAATAAGATTTGAACATTTAAATCCTTTTTAACTGACATAATAAATAGAAGCTGCAGTAAAGTTGGTAATGCAATGCAAGTTTTTTGCTTTTGAGCCATCCTTATGAAAACCAGTTGAAAGACAATAAAAAAGGTTTGTTTAAATGTCTAATCTTATTTAGAATAAAATATTGTAACACTTCAAATTAATAAGAGTGCAAGTACAGCACACTTACACTCTTATTAATTTTGAGTTTGGCCTGTGCTTACCATTTACAATCAACCTAGTTTTGGTTACAGTTATTGTTTTCACTTCCGAAGGCATTGCTAGTCAGGCATGTCAAAAAATAACATTGAACTCCTTGAATGACTGGATTCTGATAGCAAAAAGTTATTTGTTAACTTCTGGTACATTGCAATTTCGAGACACAATAAAAAATCCATTGTGACGCATGTCCAGCATTCAAAAGTTGTCGGCCGATGCAATTTATTACTTATCTTAAAATTTTTCGAATATTAACTTTATTGATACTAATTCACTTTTTCCTATTCTATCAACTATTTCAAATCTACCTCCTTCTAGAAAATAGCAAAGAGCACTTGCTGAAAAAAGGCACATGACTTGTTCAACAAAGAACAGAGTAAGGCCATGTTTGGCCTTGAAAAATCACTTCAGTTAAGTCTTTTAAGTACTTTTTTCGTAGCGCTGAATTTAAATAGCCCTGACCGAAATAAATGACCTTATTAAATTATTGTATAAACACTACAATACAGTCCACAATTATGGAAGGTAAATATTTGTTATCAGTAAATACTGCAAAATGCTTCATATATTTTACAAACTAGCAAGTATGCTCAAGCATCACATCATGATTGGAAGTTTTTACATTAGCCATAATTTATGTGGTTGGTTCTTACATGGTTGCTAGTTTGAAACATGCAGGACATTTTTTTTACTTGAACCAAGCAAGATCTCAAATGTATTATGCAATGCTCAGAATCTTTGGCAGTAAAGTTTTCATAAGTGCAACATTCTTTTTATGCATAAAGTCAGATCAAATTTGAACAGGTTTACCAGGCAATATTACTAATATAAATGCATCAGTCTTCATATCAATAATTAGTAATATTGCAGGATGCATAATGCAAAAATAGTGGAGCCAATAAATACATGAATAACTTTCTCCCTAGCTCATTACACTGGGTGTAAGCTCCTTATTATTTCGATCATCATAATATTAGCATTTTAAGGAAAATAAATTGCAATTTTGGATTAGGCACACCTTAGAGTAAAAAGAACTGGCACAAAAAGTGCCTTGTCACACTAGAATAACCACAAAATATGTGACTGCCATACTGCTATGATGAAATAATACTATGTATATGGACATTTATTTTCTCATTTGTGACAATAACTATATATTCGAGAAACAAAATTTTTGCATTTATCTTTTACATAATATCATTTTTTGTCATTATTGTTCCAAACAAGTTATAATGCACTTGCATACAAACAGATCTAAGAGCACCTCCCGTTACACAAAGAGATCAGTTCATAGCATGTGGCAGTCAACACATCACAAGTTCATAAGTTTATCTTAAGCTAGTTATTAAATTACAGATACCCTTTACATTGAGAGATATATAACAATATTGCTAACAAATCAATATTTTAGGCACGTCC
This sequence comes from Mythimna loreyi, assembly GCA_029852875.1. Taxonomy (NCBI): domain Eukaryota; kingdom Metazoa; phylum Arthropoda; class Insecta; order Lepidoptera; family Noctuidae; genus Mythimna; species Mythimna loreyi. The sequence goes on along the minus strand of CM056785.1, from coordinate 14,230,872 downwards.
GAGAATACTATATTAATAGTAAGTGACTATGTATCTAAAAATATAAGTACAAAAGGAAGAATTAAGTTTTGCTTACATAACTAAGTAAAATATAAACAAGTACTCATAAGTAGTTTTTTCATATTTCAGGGTTTACTATTATCTAAGTTGGTACTAGGCATTTGACTGCTAGATTCCTGTTTGGCACTGTCATCATTTTTGTTATCAATCCGTAGTTTTTCATCGTCTATGAGGTACATTGCTTCATCATATGTAGGTGGAGGTGGTTCAGAGCTTGAAGGTTGTGGTTTACTTGCATCAGCACTAGCTATTAAGGCATCATAAGAAGGTGGTAATGTAGCACTAGAAGCCGTACGAGGTACTTGACCGCTGTAGGCTTGTTCAGCTTGGACTGCAGCCATTCCCTAAAAAATAATATTAATTGTTACATTTAAGGTATTTGACACTTTCTCTTTTATTGACTATGCAAATCAAACATAATTATCTTGTTTTTAATTAGATAATCCATAATAAACATGCCATTTAATTTTATCTCGTATCTAACAGTCCAGTCAGTGGTTCAAGGTGAGGTGTAAACAAATGTTTGCTATTGATTAACTGAATTATAATGGCACTGAGTTAATTAGTGTTAAGTTTAAAGTACATTCTTACATGAAAGCCATTTATGTTTATATATTTAACATCATAAAAATAAAATACCTGTGTAAATATAACTGTAATGCAAAAAATTTACACAGCTCTAATTATGTTAATCAAATTTATGGCTGTGACCTAGTAAGTCATGTTATGTTATGTACATAACAGTTGATAGACATGTTCCACTTACATGAAAAAGGTTAAAAAATTTGATTATTATATTTTGTGTATTAGGTCAAGTGTTGACCAAGTTTTTCTAGTTATGACTAAACAAATAAAAGTATCTAATAAATGTCGTCAAAAGCTAACTGGTTCAACCGATTCTTTACTTATTTTTAGCTATCTATTCAATATTATAGTGCAAGACATTAAAAAAAAAACAATAATGAAAATAAATATCACAGCCAAAATGCATGACATATGTTTTAGTCAAATATTTTTACGAGTAATATACGTCAAAAACCTGTTGTTTGACAACATAAACACTAATGAATTAAAAGTCGTAAAAAATGCATTAGAATAATATTGTTCGAAATAAGTCACAAGGTGTTGTGTATAGAAAAGTCAACTTACCCTGATAATCGCCCTCTGATGTAGTAGCATTTGTATCACGCTTTTTCTTCTCAAATATAGCATACTTTTCACAGCAACCATCATCCCGGAACATATAAAAATTGGACCAACTAGCCACATGTGTCCCAAATTGCTGAGAATATAGCCATCGGCATCTCCCAATGCTAACACTGTAATCACAGTGCCCACAGAAAATAACACCATTGAAAGTACAAAATAGGAATAGCTCGTGCAGTCACATCGACCAAATCTCTGATCTTCATCAAAATCATAATCACGACGCCTCAGACGATGTAAACGTTGTCGAATGAAGGGGCTATCGAACACGGTAGCCATTTTTTATTATATTTAGTCAATCTATTCACATTCAACACATATTCCGCGTTCGAGATAATAGTTTACAAAAAGTACGTGGAGATCACTAACTTTCTTACTTTGGAAAGTGTGTGAAAAATTGCTATGCAAACTTTATGAAAAACAAGTCTGCCACAATCTTCAGTCATAGAGTAAAATGCACAGAGTACATTTTATAAACTAGTGATGTTCATGAGCAGTGGCAGTGACAGTTTTCATGACTAATTCTAGTCTATGATTACAACTAAAATGTAACACCCCTGCCCTCGCCCACGACAGCGACTTTTTGTAGCGATGCTGTAGCGCGTTGGCTTCTCTAATGCGTTGAAAATGCGGCTCGTTTATGGACACGCGGCGCGTTGTGCACTGCGTTGGGCGTTTGTCGTACATTGCCATACATTTGTGTTTGCGCGTGCGATGACACGGTCCGGTGCTGCAATGTACGATGAATATGCGTTAGTGCTTGTTTACGCATCTCCGTAAGGGTGCGTCCCATCTAGCGAATGTGTTGCGAATGTGCAGCTCGCGAGACATTTTTGTCCGTGCGCCACTCCTGCACCGTCCGCGCGCGTTCTAAGTGCAGTACGCGATCAGCACGCGGGCGGCGAGCTAGCAGCTCGCGTCTTCCTTCCGCCCGCGCTTCAAGCCCCGCTCAGTTCGTTTCTGATTACTGGAGGCTAAGAACGTGTTTTCATGGAGTGGACGGAGGAGAAAGAAACATACAAAAGGTAAACAGCACTGTAAGTGCGAGTATTGAGTGCGCGAAGATCGCGCGCCGCATGCACGCCTTTAATGAGTTGCGCTAAAGAGGCGCACCGAACCATTGCCGTGATTGTATGTGCGCAGCTCGTGGGAAGCTAGCAAACGGCTCGCGAACTGCACATTCGCCAGATGTGGACGCACCTTAAGCGCGCGACAGAATTGCTACAAAAAGTTGCTGTAGGTCCTCACCTACAGCAACTTTTTGTAGCGATTAGATGAGGGTATGAGCATCCTTGAGGGATAATCAAGGATGCTCATACTCTCATCTAATTCCTGAGTTATATGTATGGACGCAAAACTATTATTTGATTATTTTGTGAAGATTTGATTTGATCACTTTATGTTTATTTATTTTAAAAACATCGCAACTTCCTGTTGAATTTATACTAGGATTTAATTTGACCTTCCCTTTAAATTATTTAAAATATTACGACATCCTGTTGAATTAAACCTTTTGAATTATTTTAAATAGCCGTATCCTGTTCAATTTATAACGACTTAAATGACGACTTCCTTATATATTATAGTATCTTGTTGAATATGTTAGAATTTAACCTAGACATTCCTTTTTATTTAAAAAGTATTAGAGCATCCAGACATAGTTAAATAAATTTACTATCGGTGTAGTTGTTTATGTAGTTCAATTTATTCGATTTTCAAGTATTTTCTACTCTCATAGGGAATTTTATTTCCAATCTAAATCGTTTTAATTTTAACTTTCGTTAACTTATTTTCTGTGTACAAGCCGATATAATTAAAATGTACATTCATTCTTGCACTAGTCTCAGAATAAACTAATTGTAAGTCTTTCTATTATTTCGCTTTTATTGGGATTGTGAGTGTATTTTAGAACAAACCATTATAGAACTTAGAACTAAAATGACTTACCAGATATTGTACTTCAAACCTTCAATCTATTTTTTGATTGGGTCCAGACTCCAGCGCCGATTAACGGAGGCTTCATCATCCTTGGATGCCTCGAAAGTTAAAATAAAATGGGGGTTGAATTGAACGTTTTCTAAATTCAAAATGGTATATTGCGGTATGAAAAACGACGCAACAGTGACAAAGGAATGGTGGCTTGTCTGTGCTGTCTGTTGTAGCTGTAGCTCGGGATCTCGTATCATTGATACGATACGTGGTAGATACCATCAACGATATGGTAGGTAACATAAACGTCAGCTGGGCGTGTTTAATGACCTGTAGGTATAACTACCTATTGGTCATTAAACAAGCCCAGCTACTAACGTACGAAACGACAGACAAGACAACTACCTACAAAGTTATTGAGTCGTTAACTTAAAGAAATTAGTTTAGTACATGCGTTTATTAAATACGAGTTTTAGAAAAAATGTTTCGTATACTGGATAGACCGTCCATGGGATTAATTAGCAGTGTATAAATACATTCGAAGCGCGATCTTGGTAAAATAGGGCTGAGAATTTTACTGTCGTGTTGTTTACCTTACAGCTGTTAGAGAAGGCCAACTGACTTATTTTATATGAATCACTACACTTCCATTGGAATACGTTACATCCCTATTCTAGTAGAACTCAAAGTGACTAACTATAACAAAGATGTGACCAAGTCAAAAACACAAAAAAAAGCAAGAGAAAAATTAAGAAAGTTACTGTCAGTGTCAAATTGTCAATGAAACGCAAACGTTCATGTTTTTGTGACGACGTTCATATTCAATAATAACTCTTGAGTAGATACGAAATTTTAATTTTAATTGCTTTTTGTAATACGGATGATTCAAGAATATTCTACAGAATTTTCATTAATTGCTATGTTTTCTGTGTGACTATCAAATCAGTGACTGTTTGTTTCGTTCGATATGGCTCCTTTCATTTTATTTATCGTGGCATTTGTCTTGGAAACGGGTACTTGGATTTTTAAAATTTAATTTGATTATAAAAGTAAATTATACTTTTGTGTCGACTCATCCACATAATTTGTTGTATTTCTGTTTTGTAGGGGTGTCCGCAATACAGGTGACCCTTACAGATAATGGGCCTGCAGTGCGAGGTGCGAATGTCACATTCACTGCAACTATTGTATCGGGTTACACAGGAGAAAACTTTAAATTTGTGTTTACTGATACTGGAGTTCCACAGCACAGGCAAGAGGTAAGCTATTTAGTGTTGAGTTTACTTGTTAAGGGCTGACCTGTAATAGCACTCTTCTTCCTTATCAGTTTGTTTGTTTAGCAAAGCATGCTCTATCTTGCATATATTCTATGTCAAGAAGAGGCAAAGAAAAACAATATTTTTTATTAACAACAATTTTACATCATGTGATGTTTTTAGCTCTAAATTATTTACTAGATAGTCGTTTTGTTACTTCTTGCTATAAAAAAGTATTGAATGAGTATTATCAAAAATGATAATTCATAGATTAGATTGGATGAATTTATATCTGAATAAACCTGGTTAAGACTTACCTCTCAATGGTGTAAGTCTATCAGATTTATTCAACTTATGAATTAATTTGATCACCTACTCTCATTTGATTGCGATTTTGAAACAATTTTTTGTAACATATTTTTTTATGACATGGCATAACAGTATAGCGTTTTTTTATATCTTCCAGTTATTTTTTTGCATTATTTTTATGTTCAGATACTAGGATGCTGACTGATATACAACTTATTTGTATTTGTTCCTAAACAGTAATTTATTGGGCAGATTTGTCAATGACTTGCTTTTACCCTGTGGCTTCTCTCCTACCAACTGCCTACTCTACCATATTTTTTCTTTTATAAGAACCTACAAACATAACAAAAAATAATAAGCAATATCGGTTCAGCTGTTCTCGAGAATTGCGCTACAGAAAAACATAAATAAAGTCTTTAAACAAAAATGTGGTTTCTTGACACAAATATGTGTTACTAACTGCTGCAAGTGGTTTTGGCCACATGATGGTAGAAAATTACCTCAAGACAACATACTCCTGAGATAAATAGTATCCTACATGCTATTCCAGGATTTTGTCTACTATAGTACCAAGTTTCATCAAAATCCATTCAACCAGTATGGAGACGTAACAAATTTTACACATAAACTTTAAATGTGATATGTTATACAAATTTAATATAATTAACAGAACCTAAAGTATTTAGACACCTATAATTTTAAGGAAAAGTCATACCTCTAATTTATTATAGTTTACTATTGAAATTATTGATTTAATTACAGATTGAATGATTTAACTTAGGGTTTTTCCTTGTATGAGGAAAGCCTGAGTTATATTATCAAAAAGTTATTTATACACTTGATATCCATTTGTTATTTTCCTTTTGATAATTTTAGGGTTCTGTACCCCAAAAGGAAAAAATGAAACCCTATAGGATCACTTTGTTGTTTGTCTGTGTGTGGTTCTCTTAAAGGTGTCAAAATGAAATCAATATTCAAAGGATACTTGGGTAGTGGGAAGTATCTCCCATTTTTTCCAAGGTCCATAGCACAAGTGTAGGAAAAAATCTGAAGACTTGAAGAGAAAGCCCCTTACTATCTCACAAATATATCAATACCAAAAATAATGTTTTGTATAAGTATGATGTACTGAAATTTTTAAATAAAAAAAAAAATTATTAACAGAAAACAACATTATTGTTTCCGAAGTCATTTATTCATTTATTTGGTTTGACACAAGGTACAATAATCGGCCTTATAATGCTCTCACTGCTGGGACACAGGCCTTCTTTCTAGGAGAGGGAATGGGCCATAATACTCCATGTGCGGATTGATGGATGTCACATGCCATGTCTTCAAATTTTTAGTTTTAGGACATGCAGGTTTCCTCTCAATGTTTTCCTTCACCATTTTCAAAGTTGGTACAAAGCTACATACAAATTTGAGCAATCTCTTTTGTAGTAATGTCACAAAGCACATGTCACAAATGCTGGGTTTTTTAAAAATAGTGTGTGTTATGTTATAAATGTTATTCATACTTCTATAATTAATGTGTTATTCTATCTGATGAATTGAAGACGCAAAGGACCTCGCCAGGTCTTTGGTCTTTGTGGGAGACCTTCCAATACTCTTCACTCAACATTTGACAGATCGAGGCTATTGACTTACCTATTCTCATTTGTAACGCTTAGTAGATCTCGTTTAATTGGTATGAACCTTTTGATTACAGTAATTAGAGTCATAATTGAAAGACAATAGGTGGGGCTCAAGAGTTTAAACCTAGTAATAGTCCCCGAACTATTTTAGATCACGTTTTGGAATAAGCTGGCTAGAAAGCAGTTGATAGTACAGTACGGACGTCGGATCTTGGCGAGTCTGAATCCTAACGGCTTTGCGAGTTTTAGCGCTTGAAAACTCGTACAGAAACAAAAGGTTATAAACAAACACATGGCTAATAACAGTTTTTAACACCAATAAACAACTGCAAATTGAATTTTTTTAAACCATTTTTTATACCAGTTTTCTAGCGTTAAAATTCGCAGAGTCTAACTGCAGACTCATCAAGATCCGACGACCGTACTGTAGCTACGTAGCTACTAAGTCAAAATTCCGTACTTTTTGTAATAAACAATAAGTCAACTAAAGTTTAACAAAGAATGTTGTTACGTTATAACTGCAGTCATTGAACTGTTGCTGCATGGCCTTGTTTGCTATCAATATTGTTGTAATGTAACGGAGGAAATTCTCTGATACTGCCATATTTATGCAGTCTGGTGCTAAAATGGGTGGATTTAGACCATGTCTGGGTCTGATAGTGTATCTCTATTCAGGAACAGTCTCTTCCGTTTAACTATTCGACACGTTTTGAACACGAGTTCTTATCATACGTTCTGCTCTTTGAAAAAAATATTTTAAATGTTTGTTTGTTTTTATATCATGTTTCAAGGACTGAAATTATTTAGCTTATTAATGTTTATCTGGACTGTATCAGTGTTTGTTAGGGCCGATGCTGCGTACACAACGTCCACCCGTAGTGAAAGATGTTGCCGACAGCGATCTCTCGCGCCGGCCCTTTATCCGTAGCGAACAGTGCCAGGCGGCCGCCTCCTTCTGCGAACCAGTAATGCTAGGAAAGGAGGAGGCCGCACGCGTGACCCATGAGGCTACGGTCCTCACGCTCCAGCCGCCGAAGGGATTCCGATCCCGGTTTCCGAGCACCATAGTCGTGGGCTTACAGACGGTGAGCAAAGGCTAGCTCGCCATCGGATCGTCTGGTAACCATCAGGTGCAGGACCAAGTTGTCGACGTATAAAAAAAATAGGAGCAGTAATTACATGGTTTACCTCGTAAAAAAGCTAGACTATAACTTGTATTATTACCTATAGCAAACATTTAATTCCTGTAGGCAGTAACTTATCAAAGAAGGTAGTATAGAAAAATGTGATAAATGAAGAACCGCTCGACCTATTTTATGCAAACTTCACATAAACCATCTACTAAATAGTCCGAACAAAGCCTAAACATTTGGTCTGTATAGGTGAGCCCGTTCTTGAGTTATAAAATTACAACGAAAAGTGGCATTGATTGATCATTTGATATTGATTAGGTGGAGAAATTCAATCGCGTGCGAAAGCATACGTTTCTACCTATATTTAAAAAACTACCTTTCGTGTTTCATATGAATTATTTAAATCCTTTTTTATATAATGAAGTCTTCAGGCCCTTTTAAAAAAGCTTCAACGAGCCGCAGTAGCGCGGTTGCAGCGCTGCTGCCACGGTGCTTCCATAAAAATAAAAACGTGCGACTGTCGCGCTGCAACAGCGCTGCTGCCGCGCGTAATTTATTTATATGAAAAAACAAAACAGAAACGGAGCGCTGCGACCGCGCCGCTGTCGCGCGGCGCTTTGCGGCTATATGTATTGAAGGCACCCTAATAAACCACAATTTTTACCATTTTGAAGTCTAATAGAAGAACAAATCAGTTAGGGATTTAAAGAACTTGTAACGCCACGAGTAACTTGACGTGACGTGCTACTTTGCTAATTGATACATTACTGATGCGCCATTGAATCGTCTATAGTTTCTAACGTTGGCAACCCTAAGGGCGGGACGCGAACAGACCTTGAGAATGAAGCTGTTTGGTTTCCATTCGGTCATGCAAAACTGATAGATTGTGTATGGGGCTTTTTAGCAGCCTGAATTTTGGTATCAGTCCAAATAGGCCAAGGCAAGTCGAACAGGCTTTATTAACTCAAACGCTTTATTTGGCTACATGTTTCCTAATCATTCTGACTCGATAAGTACCAATCTATTATATTTTTTATTGTTTTTTTTTATGTGCAGGGCTGTGTTCAAAAATTACCCGAGTAGTGTAGAGTTGTAACGCAGAGTCGTTCTTTTATGACTCGAGTAGCTACCCTAGATTGAACCCAAGTGACTCCAACTTAAAACAGGGTAGGTTGGCGTAAGCCATAGATATATCAAACAGTAGAGATATGTTATCAACACAAATTTGTTCGAGTTCAGATGTCTCCAAACTACGCCCATTTTTTCACTAACACAGAATCAAATCTATACATACGCCACACGTGCTCACATGTCTCACGGACACAGAGATATAGATGTCAACACATATGAACTTTTTTATGAAACACACTCAAAAAAGAGGTGGAGCATCTTCTTGTAACTACGGACCAGTATAAACACACATATGCAAATTATACAATTAGTGATGTCAAGTTGCCGAGAAAAAATATCGATGAAATTCAGAGTTTCAAAATTTGTTTTATCTCACCAAAGCAATCTTTGATAAATTATACGTTAATGACTTTTTATTCCGTTTGCATAAAAATATAGCTATTTTTTATGACACGGAAAACTGTGTCATAAAAAATATAGCTGATGCTTACACAGGAACAATGTGTAATGAGTCTACACACACATCCAGAATTGTCACCACTTTCGTTGGATAGGACCTCCCTACACCTATTTATTATCTTCTATATAACTAAAAAATATCTTTACTTAAAAAAATATAAAAAAAATTCGAGTTACAAGATGTTTAATAGGAACGTAATTCTATACGAGCGAAAGATCTTAATTTATAATCATAAATTGCAATACAAATTAAATTTTGTAAACACTATCTAGAAAGTATTCATAGTTTTAATAAACATAGCTGTTAACTTCTAATATAATACATTTGTGTATTTCAAAACGATTTTGTTTCATGGAAATCTAAATAAAACCACGAACAATCTCAGATTTTTTTTCAAAATTGTATGTATTTTTATTTACTTAATAAATGTTCAAATTATTTCCTAACTTTCTTTATATGGAGCACACTTGAAAGTGGCCAGTTAATCGTAATGTAATTTAATATGCTGGTTAATGTAAACTACTACTATAAGTGATTGGTTTGCAGTTACAAAAATAACTCTAACACATAATTTTTTTTGTCAATTTAAACTAGATGAGGACGGTGTTTTCTAGCTGACTACCTTGAGAAGAACAAAAAACAAACTCAGAAGCCTCTTTTTAAGTCTATACAACAAACATGTAATAATCAAATCATATGAGAATCATGCAGACTGGTGCCTGAGATGGTATTTTGAAGAAAGAAGCATACTCTCTTGAGTGGACCTGTCCAGTCAATGCAAGCTTTTGTCAGTATTCACTCATTCATCATCAAGATCATCATCATTTCAGCTATAAACTTTCACTGTTAGACAAAATTTATATTCAATTCAGAACAAAAACATACTTGGGACGTTCATGGTATTGTTCCACATAATTTGTCAAAATATTCTCCAAGTTCGAGTTGGAGCCGCCCTTTTCAGAGTGAATTCATCCACTTTTATTCTTGGATCCTTCAGATAACTAAAAAAATTTAATTAAAGACAGTGGATATGATTGATAGTGATTGAACGAATGATGCAGGAATATCACAAGAAAATATAAATTAATAGTTTTCTACCACATTTATTTCGTGTCTTCATACCTGGTCCCGTCAGTTCCCAAAAATGTATTTTATTACCAATTAATTTACAACATTTTTGTTGCCAAAAATTATTATTTTCAACCTAAATACTTTTGGAAAGATATTATAGAAAGCCCAGGATGTGGATTATTTGAAATATTTAGTAAAATAAAATACCTATAATGTGTAATGTAGAGCAAGAAATATACAAACATAATAATTTTAGATATTTTTTATAAATAATTTTTAATCCAATAAAAATAAATCCCAACCACATGAAATTCCGTTCAGTTTTTTTTTTTGAGTTTCTCGCTAATAAACACGCATACATAAAACGCGTGGGGATCATGAAAAATATCGATAACCAAAAATATTACTTCACATCCTTAACAAACAAAAGACTAACGCATGATCTTCCGTTAAATACACATCCATTGTGCATCTAGGCCAGCTGATTAATTGGTCGATCTGTACTAAGCAAGCAATGATATTTGTTCTTAATTCAAAGAATTGACTTGGCACATAATTGCGTTTTTTAGTACCGGGAAGAAGTATGCCGGCCTAGTTGTGTTCCCAAGAACCACGCCTCCTTGCCATATCTCTACTGTTTGATATATCTATGGCGTAAGCCGTTGACAATAGAACTTGACGTTTGCATTCAAAAATGCGAGTGTACCCTGGGACATCATTCATTACTCCAAACTCAACGCAGGGCTGATGGAGTCCCTCCCATTCACATTGCCAGACTTACTGACTAAAATAATATGCAAAACGGCAAGTAACAACACAGCTTTTGCCCTTTGTGATCTACGACCACGGATTTCCTTTTCAGAATATCTTTTTTAGTTCAAGCTCTTATACTCCATCCTAAGGTTGTCTGGTAGATATCGCTGTCAGCGATAAGACCGCCTTTGTACCCATTCATATAAGTTTCTGTGAAATTGTTACTTTTTTGGTGTACAATAAAGTATTATTCTATTCTATTCTTCGCGGCCCCAGCAGGGCATCGGCCGTGTGTTTACCTAAATTATAATAATTAGATGCATTTATCGGTCATTAATTATCTAAAAACAATTTAATGGTTTCAACCTTAATGAAAATAATGTTTTAATTGATTTAGCCTTCCTAATCTGGGTTCCTCCTATTAATGGCACAATAAAATTAAAACACTTTTATTACTCATTGTTAATGTGATAGATACAATTGTACTGGTCGCAAATATTGTATATAGGCAGCGGTATGTCTTATATCGGCAACGCCCACTATTTATCTATATCTGTATATATAAAAATCAATGCTACTTTTCGTTGTAATTTTATAACTCAAGAACGGACTCACCTATCCAAACCAAATGTTTAGGCTTTGTTCGGACTATTTATTAGATGGGTTTGTGTGAAGTTTGCACAAAATAGGTCGAGCGGTTCTTCATTTATCACATTTTTCTGTTGCCGGGAGCGAAGCCGCGGGCAAAAGCTAGTATAATATTTATGTATAGGTATAAAAGGAATAACCGACTGTCTTACACACGCAGTCGAAACTTCTCCGAAACTGTTTTCCTATTATGACGTAGACGAACACTAAGAGAGGATTTAAAGTTTGTAGAAGAAACCACTCGGGGAAGCTGCTGGTAGAAGCTTGCTCCTGATTATTCATACAAAACATTACATCATCATCCTTTTTAATGTTCCTCTCTCTGAGAGAGGGAACAAAACATTACACGAGTTGATTATTTCGCAAATGCTGTCAATGAGCATAGCATCAGCCTAATAATGTTCTCAGTGTTCTCACTGACGGGACTCAGACCTCCTTTCTAGGAGAGGGCATGGGCCGTAATCCACTACGCGGGCTCAGTGCGAGTTGGTCGATGTCATAAGTCTTCAAATTTTCGGTTCTAAGACATGTCGGTTTCCTCACGATGTTTTCTTTCACCGTTTTGAGAGCAAGTGGTGGTCAAATAAATTACACAATACGCTTGGCTGGGTCTGAACACGCGACCTACAACTCGTCAGTCTGGTCCTTTACCACTCGGTCACTATTGCTGCATATCTGTCAATGAATCGAAAAAATATATGCAAATACTGTCCTAAATCTGTTAATTTGCACTGGCATGTGGGAAGGAACGGGGTTATCCGCGTAGTGCTATCGTACCAGATGCGAGGCATGACCAACGACTAACGCTGCGATAAGCGCGAATTAAACATTCCAATGCCTCATCGGATTACACATCGGTTAATACGAGCACATTAAATGTGCTCGTATAACTTCATATAACTTTAATCATCCGTCACTAAATTTTAGTGACGGATGATTAAAGTACTCATCAAGTAGTTTAATGTAGCCTATCATAGTAGGCAAAAAGTTACCTACTATGATAGGCTACATTAAACTCTTGAGCCCCAAGGGACGTTCGCACACCTATTGTATTTTTATTATGTCTCTAATTACGGTATTCAAAAGGTTAATTAACTTTAAATTTTAAGCGACCATGTAGCCTATGTCATGTAGCCTGTGTCTAACCGAATAAAGCAAAACACCTATGTAACGTAACAATGGATCATTTGTTCTAATTTTAGATGATTTACCATGTAATTTCTTGCCGGTTCTTCTCCATAAGAAACAACCAATTGGAACCATGCATTAGCTTTTGTTGTTTTTTTTACATTGACATCTATATTTATACACTTTTTTTTTAATTCTTAAAACGTTGAATATATTCTTCTGCTCTAGGATAGACCTAGAGCAGAAGATATTTGATCTCCCCTCTGTCGCTACTGACAAAATATCATAATTATATTCCTTCATTTGCTTTTTGCTTACGGCCACAGTAACCTTCAAACGGTCCCGGAGACCTGAACCGTCGACCTACGAACCGTAACTGGGGAACCAGCGTTTCCCACTTACGGTTCTTCAGAATTTTTGGCATCTGCTTGGGTTCTAATAACGACTGTCAAAGAAATACAAACCGTGAAAGCGAAGAGCGCTTATATGCATCGTATTTGATACGTAACATTTTTTCAAAATAACAAATTGCTGTACACCTGCTCAGTCCCATTGTGGCCTTTATTTGGAGAATTTTATTCGATAGACGAACCAACTAATCATGACGGACGCAGTGGGAATAACAATGGTAAATGAATTTGTGCCTGTATTTACTTGGAAAGATGTTTTTGCAGCAGAAGTTCTTGAAGCTCTTGTTCTTGCCTGTCTGTCCCATCTTCGGTCGGTCCAGTCTAACTAGCTTCGATGACTGCTTATTGGTAGACTAATGGTGGTTCAGCGGTAATCCTAATCCTAATCCTAACTAATATTATAAATGCGAAAGTAACTCTGTCTGTCTGTCTGTCTGCTACTCTTTCACGCCAAAACTACTGAACGGATTTGAATGAAATTTGGTATACAGATATTCTAGACCCCGAGATAAAACATAGGCTACGTTTTATCGCGAAAAAGGGGTTGTAAGGGGTTAAAAGGGGGGGGGGAAGTTGTATGGGATTTCATAATTTTCCGCGGACGAAGTCGCGGGCAGAAGCTAGTGACTTATAAACAGCATAGTACGGCCGTCGGATCTTGGCGAGTTTGAAGTTAGGCACTGCGAATTTTAGCGCTTGAAAACTCGTAAAAAATAAATGTATAAACAAATAAATGCAATTTGCAGTTGTTATTGCTGTTAAAAACTGTTGTTGGTATTTTTTTTTAAATTCCTTTATTTTTGGACGAATTTTCAAGCGCTAAAATTTGCAGAACTTAACTTCAGACTCGACAAGATCTGACGACTACTGTTGATCGTGGTTTCACACTATGGTTGCCATATTTTTTTTTACAGTCTAATGATTGTTTGAAGCCCTGAGAAAGACAAATACTAAAGTGAGCCAGTGCACTTGTGCCAAGCATTTTTGTACCACTCCAAAGTGCGATAGGCTATGATGGGATTTTGGAAAATAATTTAAAATAATTAATTAATTTACATTAATCTTCATCTTCTTCTTCCTGCCCTTATCCCCTGGGATTTGCGTTGGGCTAACACGTTTTTTCTTCTTTTCTGCTCTGTTTCCCGTCTTGCTATAACTAAATTCCTTTTCTTTCAATCACTTTTCACAGAATCCGTCTCTCCTTTAGCCTTCCTCGCCCTCTCCATGAATGAAACATAAAAAAAAGTTCTTTGTGTAATCTATTTTTTTATTAGGCCATGGCCCCATACATAACGTGACGAGTCTACAGCGCTGGTTTTCAGCGTGGGTCGGTCGTGGCGATGTCAACAAGATAAACTTTTGAGCCCCAAGCTATCGCCGACGTTCGCACACCTATTGTCTTTTTTATTATATCTCTAATTACGGTATTCGAAAGTTTAATTTGAAAATATCTGTTTCAGATCATCAGTACGAACCAATCCGTGAATTACAGTGTGGAGTACTTTCGAAACACGTATGAGGCTGGGCAGTATAACGTCCACTTGGAGGTGAAGAGAAATTACTTTGAAAATCTGTGGTGGACTGTGGCTACAGCCTTCACGGCATTTAATCTAACAGGTATGAGTTTTTTTTATGTTCATAAATGATTTTTTTTTTCTTTTCGTCGTTTATACTAGACTAGCGACCCGCCCCAGCTTCGCACTGGTACTGATATTGAATTGAATATATTATGCATTTATTATACACATAAACTTTCCTCTTGAATCACTATATCTATTAAAAAAAACAGCATCAAAATCCGTTGCGTACTTTTAAAGATCTAAGCATACGGAGAGATGAGAGAAGCAACTTTGTTTTATAATATGTAATGATGAGTCCGGTGTTTCCTAGCTGACTACCCTGAGAAGAAACACCGAAACAAACTGAGGGGTCTCTTTTAAAGTCCATACAGTAAACGTGTAATGGTCAAATCATATGAGAACCATGCAGATTAGTGTATCAGGTGGTCTTTTGAAGAAAGAACCACACAGATTTGAGTAGACCTGTCCAGTCGTGCAAGCATTTGTCAGTATTCGTGTAGCTTAAACTTAGGACTACTAATTCGTTATTATTTTATACTACTATTATTATGAGGAAAGTTTAGTATTTTTATTTGTACCGGAAATTCTTGGTTTGTAATTAATAAGCTATTGGATCGATTTCAATAATTATTTCTCCAGGAGAATCTAGTTTAGCACTGAGTGTCGTGGGCTATATATTTTCTACTTTCACGCAGGCGAAATCACTTGCTCAACCTAGTTATAAATAATATAAATGTGAAAGTTTTTGTATGCTATAATAAAAACGTTATTCTACCCTAGGATATTAATTACTCCAATATCGTTGGTGCGTTCACACACATAAGCTTGACAAAAAAAAGACACTCAGACCGGGAACAACTATCTAGTATTAGCGCAGAATAAATAATAGTACAAATACAGAAGATTCACTCTGCGAAAGCAAATATGCGAATCTAAACTTACTAACAACTATACTAGAATTCAAAATACATTGCATGTCACGGACGGACCTTTGCCTATAGGAGTCGCGCTTGTAACGGTTCAAAATGCACCTTAAGTCCGCGATCTAGAGTTTATTTTATGACGCCCGTTATGCACCTTTGAACAGCTCGCTCATGTGGTAGGGTTAGAAGTTGTATGTTTTTGAAAAAGGTACATTCAGATTTTCTGAAATTACATGGTAAATAATAATTTGAGTTGTATTTAAATATTTATCTACTACTACTACACATTTTTTTTCGAAAGATTTGTCAAGTTTCAACGAAACTTTACTTTTATCTTTTTGTTTAGATGTAATTCTAAACATTTAAAAGCGAAATACCTCTAATGATTAATCACGAAATCTCAGAAGCTATAACATCTACAAACTTAAAATTTGGCAGGTAAGTTCCTTATAGGGTGTCTAGACGGGACCTTTAGGGCCGGAGTTTCGTAAAATCCGTTCTTAGCAGATGTTCCCAATATGAAGTGGAAAGGAGTGAGAACCTTTGGACAATCGGGAGACAAACTCTAAACAGAGAGAGCAGCCTCTGGTTTGAAGGAAATCATTGTTAGGAAACCAGCATCACCTATAATGAAAATCGAAGACATAATATGGCATTCACCATCTGTACTGAGACTAGAGAGGTAGCCTGAACCTCTGCAGTTCTAAACTTCCATTAAAAGGCCGATTATGTTATGTATTCGACTTATAGGTGGGTGAAGCCGCTAGCAAAAGCTAGATTATTATAATTTGTAACGATGCCCTTATCAGAACCTTCTCACTTAGTCAATATTGACTCGTGATTAGTTTAATGGTTTATGCTGCACTGGCAATCAACTGTGTCAATATTTTATACATAGTTTTATCAGCAATAGAGATTCCATTGCATACACGCATGAAATCACATGCCCTATAGGACGTTTTTTTATGGTAGGTAAAAATCATCGAATGACGAAACCCGCTCTTGGGCGGAGCGGGAGACCAGTGTCAGACTCTTACTGACTAAAAAACCTACCCCGTGCCTTCCTTGCCTTATTCCTAGAGCCGCGGTACCAGTTTCACTCAAACCGGCAGCTCTAGGAGGCTTCGACCCTGAAGAGCCCCTACAGTTTGCTGACAACTCTTTGAGGCGCGCGGGAACGGTGCGCGCCGTTGACGACTTGGACTCGGTCTGGATAGTTACCAGACGACCGGACGGCGAGCTACCCATTGCTCACCGTCCGCGAGCTAGTGTCTACGGTGGCCGCATATAGGCGCCCTATAGGACGTAGGATCATTGGCAAAGATAGCAGAATACGTGAATATATATTGACTATTCATAAAAAAAACGGCAATAAATAAAAAATGCTATACTACGTTAAAGATACTCAAGAACTAAAAATATTATGGACCGTTGATCCCGAGTTATGCTTAAGTTACTTGGAATGAAAATTGTCTGTAGAATTTCGCTAATCAATTGAATTTGTCCCTGTATATTGGACAAGGTTATAGCCCTTTTGACATTGCCATCGTGGGTGGAGCATGTAATCCAGTACTTACTCTTTAACTGTTTCAAACTGCACTCACATAGTGCATTACTAACACAAAGTAAATTGCTGCTCGTTATTTCATTTTACACTCTGTAAAAAGGTTATTCAACTCAAAGCCGAGTTTGGATAAAGAAAAGGATAAATAGAGGTGTAATAATCGATTTATCAGAATCATTACCTAATTGATCAATATTCTGAAGGTCGCATCTAGATTTCAAACGTTGATCGGGCGTAACAGCTACATTTTTGCACAAAATTTACTTAAATATCAGTTTCAAGTTAGAAACTATAATAATCAATACAATAGTTTAATCTGTATAATATAAAAGCTAAATATAACACCTTAAAACTTAAAATTTGGCAGGTTTATGAAATTTTTTGTGAACAGATTTTACGAAATTCGACCACTAGGGAAGTTGACGGATTTTCACGTGATCGAACTCGCTGGCAGAGTAATCTATACATATATGCTTTGTCTTACATGAGACATGACTGACGGATCAACGTACAGGAGAATAAAACATACTTTCACGCGGGTGAAGCCGCTGGCACAAGTTAGTGCTGCTGGATCTGGTCAGGTACCTTGATTATCTGCGGGATTGGGCTCTGGAATGCGAAGGGCAACTGGATTAACATGGGGAGCACTGGTGGGATTTAGTCAGTAAAAAACTGTCATTCCCTCTCGATACACCCAGAGCGGCAGAAATTCTCATTAATCTACAACCTATTCCGTCTGACCTGAGGACGACCCACCTTACTTTGTCACTCAATACGTCACCGGTAACGAATCGCTATCAGCTAACTGTGTTTGACAATATATTCTAATGCCAGTTTTCAAGGTTGACAGCTGTAATATTTATGTAGGTACGCAGACGGCATTTATTCTATTCCACAACATACAAGTGTCAACCGGATTGGATCGTATGTAGTCCTCACATACTGCTCAACCAATCCAATTAGTTTGTCACTAGGATAACCGTCTGGGATCTCGTTATTTCTGGAAATCGATATGCTGCTGTAACCCTGCACCGATCGCAGATTGTACGGTCAACCAGACGTCCATAGATATATTTTGGCAGCGTTCTTTATTTCGTAGCCCAAAGAAGGGACAGAAATTGATATGAAAAATATCTGATTTTTTTTTGGGATTTGTTACAACATTTTCAAACTCAAACTCAAAATTATTTATTTCAAATAGACCATTTACACACACAATTTGCTCTTTTAATTTGCAAGACTGGTACGAGCCGTAAAGTGGTCACTAAGAAGCTTTTTAAACGGAAGAACATTGAAAGAGGACGAACTGACTACGCTGTTATTTGAGGCCGAGGCCATCATCAACTCAAGGCCGCTGTCATACATAATTTGTCTCCCGATTGTCCAAAGGTTCTCACTCCTTTCCACTTCATATTGGGAACATCCACTAAGAACGGATTTTACGAAACTCCGGCCCTAAGGGGGCCGTCTAGACACACTGTAAGGAACCTACCTGCCAAATTTTAAGTTTGTGGATGTTATAGCTTCTGAGATTTCGTGATTAATCATTAGAGGTATTTCGCTTTTAAATATCTACATTCAGTCCCTGGCCCAAAGGGTGTCAATATACCTTTACCTGTTACGTGCGCTCGACAGTACCTCAGGATCGTATAGCGTTCCTCGTATATTAATACCAGGTTGAGAAAGAATTGCCTCAATTTAGTATGTTACGTGGTTCACATTCACTTTCTTATTTATCGAGTTTAACCTAGATAGATAGTTACGCTGTAATGAAAGTCTATTGAGCTACAAAGTTTTAGTTTTTTTCCCTCGCGAGCAGTCTAATGCGAATGCGACGTTCCTGTTCAAACTTTAGCGTGTGTCCATATACCTAGGGTTTACCATGACGAGTTGAAGGCAGGTGAGCGAGCGAGAAAGATGGATGAAGCTATGCAAGAATACACTTAGCTCGTATCTCTAATTCCTTGTTTCGACGTATCGGGTAAAAGACCGAGTCAGTAAAATGTTGCCGAAACAGTGATGTCAGCGAATCGTAAAGATAAGCGCTCGGCCGAGCATTCGGCGTACCGAGTTCATATTGTTTTTTAGGATTCAAACGTACTCGTATTCCGCCGAGAGCACAGTCTCGACCGTTTGCTCGGTAAGCAGCCCCGGATCTTCAATTTTTTTTAGGCGGGGCAAAAACTGAAAAATGCCGCCCCACCTACCTACTGATGTTTATTTTCACCTTCTTTTTATGGTAGGTGAAAATCACCCAATGACGAATCCCGCTCTTTGGCGGAGCGGGAGACAGTGTCAGACTCTTACTGACTAAAAAACCTACCCCATTCCTTCCTTGCCTTATTCCCAGAGCCGCGGTAACACTTTCGCACCAACCCTCGGCTCCAGAATGCTTTGACCATGAAGGGCCCCTACAGTTTGCTGACAGCTCCTTGAGGCGGGTTCGGAGTGAGGAGGAGTGGCAGGCGGTCGCCTCCTTCTGCGAAGCAGTAATGCTAGCAAAGGAGGAGGCGGACCGCATAAGGCAACGGCGTTTGCGCCCCAGACGCCGCCGCGATTCCGATCCTGACTTCCGGCCACCGTAGGCGCGGGCTTGCGGACGGTGAGCATTGGGTAGCTCGCCGTCCGGTCGTCTGGTAATCGTCCGGACCAAGCCCAGTCGTCGACGGCGTGCACTGTTCCCGCGCGCCTCAAGGAGCTTTTTTTTTTTATTATTATTATTATTCTTTTTATTTACATTTTATCATATTTTATACATTTTTAAATATTTTCTTAACAAAATAATAAAAAAAAAAACATTTAAAAATATAAAAAATAGTCGCCCACCGGCATTGAGACAGGGTCCAAGCTACCGGCGGTCAGGGCTCCAGAGTGAGGAACCTCCGGACAATACGCGCCGTTTCCAAGAGTACTGCCTTCTGAATCAGGCCCTTGATCCAGCTACCTAACGAGAGCCTCCTCAGATGTTGGTCGAGGCTCTTGGCTATTAAGCCATTGGCCGTCACGACTATCGGCACAATGACTGCTGTGTCCACTTCCCACATGTCAACAACCTCGCGAGCCAAGTCAAGATACTTAGTTTGTTTATCTTTCTCAGCTTTCACGAGGTTCTCATCATGAGGGACCGCTATATCAACAATCATTGTGCGACGCTCCAGACGATCTATCACCACTATGTCAGGCTTATTGGCCACAATAGTCCTGTCAGTGATGATAGATCGGTCCCAATACAATGTGATATTGCCATTGTCGAGAACTGGGTCGGGCACATACCTATAGTACGGTACTTCTGATTCCACAAGGTTGTATTTAAGAGCAAGTTGCTGGTGGATAATCCTGGCTACAAGGTTGTGTCTGTGCAAATAGTCTCCGTTAGCCAAACGAGAACACCCAGAAATAATGTGTCTGATTGATTCCCCGGGCCGGTAGCATGCCCGACAGATGTCAACCGTACCGTCCTTCACAATGTATTTCCGGTAGTTGTTCGTCATCATAACTTCGTCCATTATCGCAAAGACAAAACCTTCGGTTTCCCCGAAAAGGTCACCAAAGCGCAGCCAGGATACGGACGCCAATAAGTCTACATCAGGTCCATGTAAGGCCCGATAATAGCGCCCATGAAGCTCCTTGCCCTGCCATATTTCCTTACGGTCATTAGTATCCAGTATCATTGGTTTGCGCCAGTTCTCGTTAGCCAAGGAGAGCGGAGTGAGGCCCTTGTCCACCGCTACCACATCTCGGTGCATACCCACGTCGGTTTCTAGGAAGTATTCCCTGAGACTGCATACCTCGCGGTTGTGTAGGGTCTTTGCATTTAAGAAGCCACGACCCCCGCACTTCCGCGGGATATACAGCCTCATAACCGATGACCGTGGGTGATGCATCCGATTTGCGGTAAGCAGTGTGCGGACCCTCCTATCCAAGGCGTCAAGTTCCGTCTGAGTCCATTTGAGTATGCCAAAAGAGTACATCAACACTGGCATGACCCAGCCGTTGAAAGCGCGCACCTTGTTCCCGCCTGATAAAAGACTATTCAGTACTTTACTCAGGCGGCCGAAGAAGCGCTCCTTCAACGACTGTTTCATGTCATCAGCATTGATGCCTAACGCTTCCGACATACCCAAATACTTATAGGTTTCGGTTGGAGAGAGGGATCTCAGGTTTATGGAATCCGTGAGGTGAGTGCCTACGGATTCCACAACCTCCCCTCTCTTTACATGCATGACTGCACATTTGTCCACACCAAACTCCATCCTAATGGCACTACTGAAAGTTTCAGTTACCTTCAGTAGCCCCATCAGTTGCAGATTGTTGGGGGCAAATAGCTTCAAGTCATCCATGTAAAGGAGGTGAGATATAACCTGACCACCTCTCTTCAACCGGTAGCCTAGACCTGAATGCTCCAGCAATGTGCTTAGAGGATTCAAGGCTAGGCAAAACCATAGTGGACTCAGACTGTCGCCCTGGAATATGCCACGCTCAATCCTTATTGGTTCGCTGTTCTCCAAAATCTGTCGACATCCTGGATAGTGAAGCACTGTCCTCCATTGCCCCATACATGACATCAAGAAGGCGCGCAGAGTTGCATCAATTTTATACAGTTCTAGCACCCTCATGAGCCATGTATGAGGAACAGAGTCGTAGGCCTTCTTATAATCTATCCAACATGCCGACAGACTCTTACGAGAACGCCGAACCTGTTGGCTAATGGCCATATCGATGAGGAGCAGCTCCTTAGTACCGCGGGACCCGTTCCTACATCCATTCTGAGAGGCCGACATGATGGAATTTGTCTCAATATGACTATTGATTTTAGCTCTCAGAATAGATGTAAGAACTTTATAGACCGTCGGTAAACAAGTGATCGGTCTATAATTTTTAGGTTCCGCAGTACTACCTGATTTGTGGAGCAGGTGGGTTATTCCTGTCGTTAGGAACTGGGGTAGCGACCCTGACTCTAAGGCAGACTGGAATTGAGATGCCAAGCGAGCATGCGACCCTTTGAACCACTTTACCCAGAAATTGTGCAGCCCATCCGGCCCTGGAGATTTCCAATTAGGCAACGGACGGACTGCACGGGCGACATCTTGGGGGCTGATGGTAATTGCCCCCATTTCTGGTAAAAGATCGCATGCACTCTCGACCTCTCGAATCCAATCACCCTCGATGTGACTGACAGGCGCCGACCAGATGCTGCGCCAAAATGAACTCATGGCGTTATCATCTGGTAGGCGCGTATCAGTCTCATCTTGGTCGGGTCGCTCCCAAGTCCTATAAACCCACCTCTCGTTGCTTCGGAATGTGCGATTCTGAGTATACCGCTCCACACGCCGCTTGTACCGACGAATACGGTTCGCCCATGCGCAGATCCTCTGCTTCAGGAAGTCGATACGCTCTGTGACGCGGGGCAGATAATCTCGAGGACTAATATCAATCCCCGAGAACGCCCGCCTCACAAAGCGCATCACCCTAGGGCGAGTGTTGCCCTCCCTGAAGCAGATAAGCTTGCCGATGAGTACTCTAGCCTCCCCAATTCGACGCTCTATCCTGCACTGCCAAGCTGGCACAGCTGGTCGTGTAGCTCTGTCACAATTTGGAAATTTAACGTGAGCTACACGACATGCCGCTACAGCCCCACAGTACAAGATAGAGTGGGTATCAGTGAGGTCATCGCTGCTATCGAAAAAATTTGATAGCTGCGAATCTAGAGCACACACCAGCGCCCTATTTCTCTTGTGCATGGGCAAACGAGGTAAACGAGGTCTAAGCTCCGGCGGTGCGGAGCGGTACTCCCGAAATGCATCCTCCAAAGCACTCCTCAATCGTTCATTGCATTGGGTACTCACAGATATAGCTGCGTCATCATCAGCATCACCAGCGTGATCGGGTCGCGGTAAAACACATGGTTGAAGTTGCACCGCGGCTGGTGGTGCAGCGGGTGAGACACGGCTACTCTGTGATTCCATGCGCAATCTATCAAGCACGGCGTCGTCCAACATACGGTTACGCTGGATGACCCGCACCTGATCCGACAATCGTTGGGCCGAAACGTTGACAGCTGGCTCAAGCACCTGAAACAGAGAGAGCATCCGACCACGGTACGCAGTCAGGTTAATTCCCCCCTCTGTAGCCCCAAAGTATGAGCGCATGACATTTTCATTGATGGATGGTGTCCATCGCATGCGCTGCACACTTCCACCGACAGCAGGGACCCTATCAGAGGCCGGAGGGCCTCGAGGTCCCAGGCTGGCCGGAGGTCGGCCTCTTCCTCGCCGACGCGCAGGTGGTGGTGTCGTCGGCGGCGAGAAGTATTCGTCGCTCGAGCTCGACGCAACTGCAGCTGCCGGACTCGCTGGACTCACGGTTGGCGCTGGTCCCGGCGGCTGCGAGGCGGAGCTGAGCGACGAACCCGAAGATGTTGGTCGTGTGATTTGGTCTTTCGCCCGGCTTCTCGTCAGCATTTCGCAAAATTCATCGCCTTGTCATTTCATACATATATTTGTTCAATGGTTGTTGATGTTGGTTGTGGTACAATATTGGTTTTTTTTTTCTTATTTTCTCCGGACTGTTTTACGATGTTTGTGCATTTTATTTGTTATTATTATTATTATTATTACTGCTTTGCAGAAGGAGGCGACCGCCTGCCATTCCTCTTCGCTGCAGACCATGGACTGAACCAAGGCCCGGCGCGAGAGGTCGCCGCCGCCGATCACGAGGACACGACGATGCTCTTTCCAAGCAGGGCATACCTCCACCGTATGCTCCACCGTGTCCTCCGGACTTTCCATACAGTGGCGACACCCGGGCGTTTCTTCCGCACGAATCCGGTGCAGGAATCTCCCAAACTTCCCATGTCCGGTGAGAACCTGCGTCATGCGGAAGGTGAGGACGCCGTGAGGTCTACCCAGCCACGCCTCAAAGAGGGGACTTACCGCCGAGTTTATGGCCTGGGTTGCGACAGTGGCTGTTTCCACTTCACCATGAGATCCCACCGGAGCTCTTTCCGCCTCGCCTCGACATGTTCAGGCAGCGGTGTTTCGCCCTGGCGTTGCATCTCCACGCGCAGATAGTGCATGCGTGCAAGGACTGTTGCCTCCAAATCCTAAGGTGGTAGGCCAGCAAGGAGGCTCGCCGCCTCGCGGGACACCGTGCGGTATCCCCGCACCATCCGGACGACCATGACCATCAAGGGTTGGGGTACCGGCGGCGGCCTACGAGATAAGGATCACCGAGCCGCTCAGGTCCTGAACCCAGTCAGCTCTGGGCAGGACAAAGTATGGCTTGGAGACCACGGTGACGTTTATCGACCACCGCGCCATACTCTGGAGTAACTGATCCTGAGCGGGGGCGCAGTGGTTGACATTCGCCTGGAGGAGACGAAATGGCGCCGTAATTGGCAGTCCATTGTCTCCTCGCGAGCCCTCTATGAGGGCACTGCCGCAGTGGTTGCGGCGGCGGCGACAGCGGCAGCGGCATTAGAAGCGGCTGCGGCGGTGTCGGTGGTGGTGGCGGGCCGACGGAGTCTGGCCTTGAAACAAAACACTGTCGTGGAGAGAGATCGACGAGGAGAATATAGCTTTAACTCTTTCGCACTCACGGTAACCAGACGCCTGCAGCGATCTGCGATTTCTGCAGGCGAGCGGGAGCCGGGCGCGTATTTTGAACTATGCCTACGCGCCTCGCCAATAATAAATGTTCGTGCAGTCGTGCAGCATATCTCACTCCGCGCTCAGGGTATTGGTCAAGTTGATATGGCCATAAAATTGCTGTACTTGTGCTATTATTTATTCCGTGGTCAAAGTTAAATAAATGATGAGTTGTCCATTGGTCTGTGAAGTGTGAATTTGGCCGCCCCCTGATTTTGCCGCCCCCTGAATTTGCCGCCCGGGGCATGGGCCCCGGCTTGCCCCCCCCTAGATCCGGGGCTGTCGGTAAGTGTAATAAAGGCATTTTAGGCAGATTAGGTTGTTCAATGGGTCGCGTTAAAAGTTCGTAGTCTCAGCACTTATAAGGAAGCGTATTCTAGCACCCAACTGGTTATTGCTGTTCCCTTCATTGTAACTCACCTTAGTCACCAGCTATTGCCGCCATAATTGACGTCAAAACTATTATCCAACGTCTCATTCAACTCATTAATTTAATATTTATAAGGAAAAGAATAAAAAATTAGGTAATAAATGTCTTCAATATTAACAAGTTAAAGCAACATCATTTTATTTCAAATAAACCATTTGAAGGTACTTTTGAAAGGTCAAGAAGTCTGTCTCTCCTAAAAAAAGATGCTAATTGCACATTTCAAAGCTTAGATTTCTCGTATTATGAAAAATAAGTTGAAGTTACTAGCTTGACGTGGTTCACATGATCGCAAAAACATTGAAGTACTCCTCCAAATCGCTGTCATTTGTGTACACCACAAAAGTGCCCGTCTGGAAAAATTGCCATTTGAATAGCAATGCTAATTCTTTGAGCAAAGAACTAACCCATTTAATTGTATGCAAACCATTGGAACGAAGAGAAGTTTTTTGGTGTATTATGCATTAGATGCTCAATGTTCAGTTCTTCTTTTCTTTTTTGTAGTTTTGTATTGTTCAGTTTCCCTTTGGCCTTGCTATAATGAAATAAAGCGATCCTCTTCAAATAATGAACTGTATAAGACAGTTCATTATTTGCCGTTCAGTTTACAGATCTTTACTGTCGTTAAATAATGGATTTTATCATCAAAATTTATTTATTTTAGGACAACCAACAAAGCTTACCCAATATACAAGCTAAAGATTCAACCATGATAAATTCACGTTGTTATTCTTTTGTTTTCGACGTAAAGCGAGTAAACCACCCTTACATTGTTGAAAGCCTTGTAACCTCTACGGTCCGGACTAAGCGTTTCATCTAGTTAGTAAGGAAAAGAATAAAGTGTAGTAGAAGAATTTGAACAATTATTTGGCTGCGGTTTTCCCGCTTGATTATAATAAAGATGTCTTTAAGGCTGGAGTTAATAGGTTCTTAATAAACTAGTGCACCTCACCATTTATGACTGCTTTACTGTTTACCATCAGATGGGATCGCAGTCAAGCACTAGCTTATATCAATTAAAAAAATAAAGAATATACACAGATATACCATCTACATCCATAATACAGATATACCACTGTCCATCACTGCATTGTACAGAGAGCCTTTTTGTGACATACTTTGTTTCAGAGCCTGAAGATATGTGATAAACCACAATAAGCTAATCAGTGATCACCCATCTTGAACCTCATGCGATAACAAAACTAAGTTGAAAAAAATAATACTTGCATTTCTTATAAGTCCTAAAAGTATGTCTAGGTCGAACTGTGGATATGATAAGTGACTACAAAGTAGTATAAACCAACAATAGGAGCAGTATTTCATCTAAATTAAACAAATATTCAAGAACCAATATTGTTTGTTCTTTTTCTTTGTCGGTATGACAGAGTGGTCGTGGCCATCAGTTCAGGCTTGCGTTCAAATTTGAGGTTTGAGTT
Source organism: Mythimna loreyi (assembly GCA_029852875.1). Lineage (NCBI taxonomy): Eukaryota > Metazoa > Arthropoda > Insecta > Lepidoptera > Noctuidae > Mythimna > Mythimna loreyi. The sequence continues at coordinate 14,204,168 of CM056785.1, read as the reverse complement.
AACTAATGACGTCACGAGGTAGATACCCTACACTCGCATTTTTGAACGCAAGACGTCAAGTTCTATTGTCAATGGCTTACTCCAACTGACCCTGCTTGAAGTTGGAGTCACTTGGGTTAACTCTAGGGTAGCTACTCGATTCGTTTATGGACGACTGGGGTAACAACTCTACCCTACTCTAGTAATTTTTGAACCCAGCCCTGGTGTTGGTGGCAAGCTTTACAACTCGCCGTCAACTCCTCTCTGATGGCCGCCTTCCTTGAGCATTCATGCAGCAGCGATGATATTGATATTTTTGTTAACAGAGGTTAAAAGAGAATGCCCATACCCCGTACCGTGCCATATAGTGTCACAAGATATTAATACTATAAATAATGTTTCATTTATGTGTATAATGTAAAACATAAATTAAAAAAAAAAACTTAAAAACACAATTTTTTTTACTCTTTAGCGGACCATAGTTCCGTGTATTGCTGTTTGGAATCGATTGCTCTATTAGGTCTTAAGAATTTTAGCGTTTCAAAACTCTTTCAAAAATGATGGTTTTAAAAAAATAAATGCCAATAACAGTTTTTAACAGCATGCGTGCCTTCATTTTTGGACGAGTTTTCAAGCACTAAAATTCGCAGAGCCTTAGGTACTTCAGGCTCGCCAAGATCCGACAGCCGTACTGTATAGTTCTTTATTTAAATGAACAGTTGAAACTAATGCCACCTTGTTAGCGTTTTCAAAATTAACATTTAAAGTCACAGCATACAGTTACATCTGTACTTAGGCACCTGTGTAAATATGACGTTACATATACCTTGTAAAATTATTGTTCCTTTAAACATATAGTTTAACAAATACATCAAATGCTTTGAAATGAATAAATTATACGATTGGTTTTATAACAAGCGCTATAGAGATAATGTTTCAAGTAGAAGCATTTTCAAATTAGTATGTTTATTTTTGCAATGGCGAAATTGAGAACCTTGAATATTCATTAGAAACATAGTTCGACTAGTTGACTGTGTTGCGATCAATATTGTTATCATGTTGGTAAATTGTATTTTTTTCCTATTTACAGATACACTACACGGTGACATGATACTAAGTCAAAACGAACAAAAAAGGCCGAACAACTTCGTAGCAGTCAACAAAGTTGTCACCCACTTCATTCAGCTAGAAGACAGTGAGCTGCAGTTCTTGAAGCAGAACTCCTCCTCCATCGAGACTCATTGGTTCATAGACTGCGTCTACATAGACACGACTGCTGACTTCACTTTGAACTATACCTATGAAGATAATATGGGCTCTCATGAAATCGAAGCCATAGTTGTTGCTAACAATGAACCCTTGCCACCAATCACTACTACCACAACTACAACAACAACGACGACTACTACAACAACAACGACCACAACAACAACTACACCTAAACCGCATAACACAACTGTTGACCCAACAACAATTGCTCCAAACACAACAGTTGTCTCAACGACAGTTGTTCCATCAACAACATCAGTGCCAACTTCAACAACACCGAAGAATGTTACTAATGGCAAAGAAGAGGAGACAGCTCACAAGATAGCGAAGCGAGCGATCTCTAACAGGACTACTATGAAGGGCGTCGATGGTGAAATAGCAACGTGTAAAAACACGATACCTATAGGCAAGGGCTACACCTACGGACGTTATCAACATACTATATATGTTAGAGGTGAGTAAATATCAACTAAGGTGGTGGTACTCTTCTTAAATACATTTATTTGATAAAATATATCTTATTCAATGTAAACGGTAACTTGAAAAAAGTAAATTTAAGAAATAATAATATGAAAAAAAAAATAGTCTACATACACCGCTGAATTTTGGTCGTTTTAGTCCCGTGGAGGATAAAGTACTTTTTTTTTTCTGAAACTAAAATTAATTTACCAACCCGCACTAGGCCCGCGTGGTGGATTACGGCCCATTCCCTCTCTTAGAGAGGAGGCCTGTGTCCCTGCCGTGGGAATATTAAAAAGGCTGATGATGATGATGAAAATTAATTTACGCGTATACGAAATTCATATCTATAAGTAAAGAACAACTGAGCGGGTTCAATGGAAAGAAAGTTAGTTGGCGATCGATGGATGTTAACTCTATTACATTTTATACCATTTTGACAAATACTTTAAAATTGGTTTATACAATGTGGGTTCCCTTGGGAATAATCTAGATCAGTGATTCCCAAAGTGGTCCAGGTGGACCCCCAGGGGTCCACGAGAGACTTGCTGGGGGTGCGTAAGCGTGAATAAAAAATGGGGGTCCATAAGATGTTAATAATTTATCTGCTTTTGATAGTAAAGAGTAAAAATGTAAGCATAGTTTTTATAAGGGCCTACCTACATTGTTATAAGTACCTAACTAAGCAGAAGGCAAGTGACTGTTACTTGTCCAAACTTGCGTATTCGATATTACGTACAATTTCACCTTATTATTTTTTTCATGATATTAATTTGAACATTTACATCCCATCAACTACGTGTTTTACCAACCATTCTGAATAACATATTTGTTCTACGAGTTTTCGAAATTCGTCAAAAAATTTTTCGACTCCCCATACAAAATGACTAAGTTACGTGACCGACTTTGTATCAAAGTTGAGATTTTTTTATGCGAATTTCGAAAGGCCATAGAACAAATGTTGTTCAAAATGGTTGGTAGAACACGTGGTTGAAGGTATAGGGACAGAACTCAGAAGCGACACAATTTTTATTTTTTGGCGACTTTAAGAATGTGGTAGAAAATGTAGCAACAGGGGGTCCACCAAAACAAGTAAAATTTTCAAAGTGGTCCACGAGAAAAATAAGTTTGGGAACTACTGATCTAGATAATTTTGTAACAGTAGTTGAAAAGCATTCTTTTAACGAAAAAGTGGAGATAAATACGAATTAAATTAATTTGCAAACATGGAATAACTAAATTTCCTTTTTCCTTGTTATGGAAATATGGAACATCAATGTAATATTTATGGTAATCAATATTCAAATGATATTCAAACTGTGTTATTGCGATGAAAACCAGAAAACAGACAGTAAATACTACGTAATAGATTGCTAATCGTCAAACATAGTATCATTACATAGCATAAAACAAAGTTGCTTACCGCTGTCCCTATGTATGCTTAGATCTTTAAAAGTGCATAACGGATTTTGATGCGGTTTTTTTAATAGATATAGTGATTCAAGAGAAAGGTTTATGTATCCATGTATTATGTCCATGCATAATATATTCAATATCAGTACCTGTGCGAAGCTGGAGCGGGTCACTAGTCAAAGATAAAAGTAGTTTCAACACATACATAAATCATTTAATCCTAACTTATAAAAAATATTGAAAGTATGACACACTGAAAAGGGCGCGTAATTCTCTATTTGAATGTCAGAGACGATAGTGCGGGGCGATAGGATGCGGTGTTGTAGGGACGTTCCCACTTATCGATTTTTTAGTCTAACAATAGGTAAATAGAATTCCGATTAAACTAGTTTTCATTGACCTACATTGAAATTTGGTTATCCGTTCAGGTGGTACGACATAAAATACATGCTAATTAAAACTTCCAGTGTGTACGCTTTGGGTTTTTTAACATGTAACTCCACTGTACGGTTTGTCTATACATTTCTTAATTACTTAGTATTGCTACCCGTGATTGCTACTTATAACACTAGTGTGAACTGTGAAAATGACATTATAATAATTAATTGAAAATGAAGTGTATTTAAATGCCTTTGGAATTAACACAGTAACACTGAATGAAGGCGATGACGGTCGTATCGCTCAGCCGTTCCTGAATGAAGGCGATGACGGTCGTATCGTATATACCTAAATGGAGATTAGCTAAGACCAGCAAGTCATTCTTAGTAAATAGCGTACGCTTTTATAACAAGCTGCCAAAGGAGGTGACAGAACTTACCGAGAGAAAGTTCAAAACTCATATTAAGCGTGTCCTAACCAAAAAAGCATATTATAAGGTTAGAGACTATGTCGAAGACACAACTGTCTGGCAATGATTGCTTCTGCTCATGTGGCCCCCTGGTAACTTATTAACCCTTTCAGACCTGATTTTTTTTATTTCCGCAAATCGATCTGAAAAAAATGCCTGTAACTAGGCTATTATAAGTAACTGTAAGGAAAAATAAATAAAAAAATCCTGATTAAAAGCTTTTCAAGAAAAACAGCTTTTTCTTTTTGTGTACAAGTGTACACATCCGTCCAATGTAATGAAAATTTTAGTGTTAAGGGTTGTTTATCTATAATGATAAAAACATCAACTTTACAACTTTTTATTAGGAAATACGAAGCAATATGAAATAATTAATATATAAATAAATAAAATCGATCCCTTGCCATGTTTTTAGTGAACAAGGGAATGCTCATATTTGTTTCCCAATACATTTTCCATTACGGGTACCCAAATATTCCAGTAGCCAAATGCAATCCAAACAATATTTCTATTTCCTTGGCAGTAGTAGGTTTCAACCTTACTTTATTGGAATATGTAGCGTATAAGTTTGTCATTTCAGCCACAACCCGAAATAATTGTTGAGGCGCGTATCTATTATAATAATCTTCTGGGTTTTCAACTCGGGGATCAATAGCAATGGGTGGAAACCAAGCTGGTGGAATCGTGTTTACTATTTCCTTGTGTCTCCTCCTAATACTATGCTTCAGCGAAATATTCTGTAAAAGCGTATCCTTAGAGCATAAAAGGAACTTCTGGTAAAAAGTTATCACTCATTTCAACCCACAATGAGCCAGCATCTTCATCATCGTCATCATCATCCAAAACTGGCGGGAATATTTCTCGTTGGTTCCGGCTGATGACATCTGCTGCCACTCGACACATCGTAGCTCCTGTTCAGATGCAGGTCCAACTGGCCCTTCGTCATCAGAAGATAATTCTAAAACTGAAAGGCAACCTTCATCTAGAGCTCTAATAGCGTCGCGCGAAACATATTGGTAATTTCATAACTGAAAATAGTATTTACACAATTTTTAACATCAAAAGCAACAAAATTACACCATTCCATAACAATTATAATTTATTTTAGTAATACCTACTATGTACAACTACAAATCAGAAATACATCGTATGCGCCTGATGTGTACATTTGTGTACAAATATAAAAATCACGAAAATTTGTACAAAAATAAACTAAAACCAACAACATGTATGTAAAATATGACGACAACAATATGACACATCGACTTATAAATATTTCATTACATATACTTTGATATTTTCTATTTTTTAGAAATAAAATAATTAACTTACCTGCACAATGCAAACTTCGGTCGGCTACTGGTCATAACTTGCCAAAAACTGTCATTAAACGCCAAGAGTTGACGTTGGCAGTATCGTTTTCGGTAGTTTATTATGTGAACTAATGAACACAACCGTTTTTATTTGCAAATAATGTGAAATTAATACTTAAATTTATTTTTATATTATATGTGTACAATTGTGTACGCCAGGTCTGAAAGGGTTAATATTCTGTATAATTGTCTGTTAACTGCTCCATCTTTTTTCATTTTTTTTTTATATACGACATCTGTATAATCTTTTATTTTGATACATTCTCACAATATTCCTTATTCCATTTTATAGATCCATCACATAATGTAATTGTCTTACTGAGACTTGTGATTATTTTTCTTGCTTTTATATAGCCTCTTTTAATAATGTGAATGTAAGAACATTGTAGACGCAAATTTTAGATGACTTCCTTCCCATTTAACGGTAGGAGTTCAATATTGACTGGTCTGCACTGTCCTTACATAATTTATGTGCTGTAATATGGAAATATTGTAAAGATAACAATTTTTTTTTAAAAGAGTAACCATGGAGTTTCTTGCCGGTTCTTCTCCATAGGAAACGACCAATTTGGAACCGTGCACTAGCATCTGACGTTTTATAAGTGCCCATGTAGGCCCATGTGAAATAAAAATTTTTGACTTTGACTTTGACTATCGCTCAGCCGTTCCTGAATGGTGAAGTTCACTAAACAAAGAATTCATCATAGCGAAACAATTTCGAAAAACCGTAAAGATGTAAAATGATTGAATAAAATCGGTCTTTGCCGACTGGAAACAACGTCTCTTTCTACTTGTCCTGTTGTCTTGTAATCTCACAGACATATTCTGCCGTGCTACCGAAAAAGGGCACAACTAACATTTTTTGTCAAAATGAGTTATATATATATTCGGAATCAGGAAAAAAAGGCCTATATGCCTGATTTTTTGTGGATTTTTAGCTGCAAAATAAACAGAGATAGCATAAGCTTAAAGGGCACAACTACATATTTTTTTAAGTTTTATTACAATAAAAAGGCATATTGTATGATGTGACTTTTATTTTACCTTTTTACTATCGATGAATTAATTCTAATATTTTCTGTACCTATATATTCATTTTAATAATTTACGATGAAAAGACACAATTAAAAAAAATATGCCTTTTCGTCGTAAAATGTTAAATTTTTTACTCAAAATTTTACATTGAAAAGGCATATTTGGTTATATGTGCCTTTTCAACATAATATTGCTCCTTTCTTGTTATTTTTTATGTCAAGTTAAAAAGAATTATGCTAATTATTTAATATATCCATTTAAATTAAAAATATAATATTGCTATCGTTGTGTACATACCAAAAAAACACAATTTTTTACATTTTCACAATTTTGAAAAACACATTTTAAACGTGATTTTTTTAACAAAATTCAAAAAATATTTTGAACTCGATTTTCTCAACATTTGTAAAATGTTAGTTGTGCCTTTCTTAATAACGACGGCAGTATTTCCTACCGGTATTATTAAAACAAATACTTATATGTTTAAAGTTATGATTTTCCATTATCATTTTCGATTCCAAGAACTTACAATAATTTGTTGAATCGCTGTTCTATTTAGCTTGTCACTTGTTAGATTGGATCTTTGGCATCGAAAATGTTAAAACTGCTCATAAACTCAAACTCATTTTATATCACATAGACCTTCGTGATAAGTCTGACACATTTTATAGCTCCACCCAAACCGGGACAAGTTATTTGATGAGTGCCCACCACACAGAGTCTGTAAATAATGAAGTTTGTTTTATTTCCGAAACCATTTTATTGAGTTTTAGAGGTATGCAAAACTCCTGTTAAGTCCTACATACATACTTAACTCCGTTGAAAAGAGAGGATCCTCCGACCAGACGTGTAGTCTGGTCCAGGCAACTGCCCAACAATTGATTTCGGACTGCTGTATATTATATTATTATGTGCTAATATTTGATATCAGCGTAGAGAATTCTAATAATTTAAATTATCAGGAAAAAAAAAACACAATCTGAGGCTGGCTCACAATAGAGTGGGTAATAATGGTCAGCAAATATTTGAAACATTATCACTGTAATTGCCACTCATCAGTACAGACTGTTGAGTGGCAATTACAGTTTTGATAAGGCTGATGCCTGTAATCACTTTACCTTTCCTGCTATGGCTTCCTGTTTTGCAATATAACGTTTCTTGACAATGTTTCTTGAAAGGCTTACCTAAGGTGCGGAAATAACCCTTTGAACAAAATCCATGCTACAAAAATGCGTACGCCTGAGATGAACTTGATGAGATGGGCAGGAGGTGTTACTTTCCGATTTAACATCTTGATTTTGAGCGAATGCTTTAGTTCGTGCGGGCATTAACAGAAAGTTGCTAATTTTCTATATGTAAATTTATTTCTATGAAAAACTTTTTATTTACTCTATTGGATAAATACCAAAATACAGTATAAAAAACGCTCAATATTTTATAATCTATGCGGACGTTTGTTGTTCAACCGAATAGCGTGAAATCACGCGCGAACGCCCGCGTTCGCTTGGGGAACAGCATGTAGATCGATCCGCTAAATGAAAAAAAAAATTCACTTAAATGCGTCTCAGTATGGTCTTAAATTTAGAAGATTTAAAGAACATATGACTAGGCAAGTCTTACATGTGAATGCTAGTCCAATAAGCGTGGTAGAACCCCTTCTAACTAGGATGTTTGTGATCAGAATTGACCTAAAGAACCTCAAGCGAAAGACTCTAAGACCTGGAACCTAAATATCTGGCGAAAATTGAAGAGAACCGACAAAAGGACTTGCTAATTTCTAGAAAATGACAAAATACTTAAAAGATTTATTTATTTATAACTTTATTGCATATCTTAGCTTATCACAGGACAAACATTAATAAAAAATAAGTGTACAATAGGCGGTTTTATTGCATATGACAATTTCTACCAGACAACCTTTGGATGGACTGATCGAAAGAAAAATATTTTGGGTTGTCAGTGTACAAAAACATAAATAGTGTCAAATATATATGTATGTATAAATAATAAAACATATCAATAAACCAATAAATATTAAAATCTGTCAAAAAGATCTGGCAATCCAAGGATTTAAATTTTACAATTCAATTTAGTTGATCTAGCTGTCTAAGTTATCGCTAAGAAGTTTTTCTTCAAAGCTTCTTCTAAAAATTGGTAAGAATTTAAGTAAAGACTGTATAAAATTGTCGTAACTGTCCCTAGTCAATCCCACAAAATAACCAGCTACCGCCATATCTGTATTAATGTGCTGTATTAATGATACGGGGCCTCTACGCTATAGGAGCCCCGACGTAGGCAAAAATTCGCAACAAGTTCATAATTAACCTTTTTAATGTTCCCACTACTGGGACACAGGCCTCCTCTGTAAAAAAGGGAACAACAACATCTAATTATCCACAACCATTTCGTACGTTAAACCAAGCATTTGTAACAAAACGCCATTTATTTCTACGGGGCCCCCGTGTAACTTTTGGTGCGCGGTCCCTCTGGGGACTAGATATGCAACTGATAATAACCCAGTCTTTCTCAATTCCAGAGCCGATATCAACGATAAACATCACGGGCCTCGACTGGCTGCAACACGGAGACTTACTAAACCTGAACGTGAAGTACACAGGATCAGCACCCTTCTTCTACTGCATAAAGTACAAACTGGGCCAGTACAATATTACTGGCAATGAAACGTGTGATATCAAAGAGAAAATACCTACGAGTGCCAGCTCCTTCCCGCTCATACATTACTTCTCAGATAGCGATCAGCATTCCGTTGTTGTGGTCGTGGAGAATGAAATTGGGAAGAATGTTGCTATGGCGACTATTAACATTTATAAAGGTAGGTTATTTTGTATTGACTGCATAACACTAACATTAACAGGGAAACACTCCATACCATATTAAGTCACATGTATATTAATACAAAAAAACCGTAGGGAGCAACCGTAGGGACCCTGCAGAAGGGTCGAAGCCAATCAGGGCCACGGGTTTGTGTCTGAAAAGGAAGGCTCTGGCCCTGGTATGTATGGCGATGTAGGAACGGGGTAGGTTGTTTAGTCAGTAAGAGTTTAACTCTTGTTTTCCGCTCCGCCCAAAAGCGGGACTCTTCATTGGATGATTTTTACCTACCATAAAAAAAACCTTATTTGATCGATATGAATCTAAATCTTGTTTATGTGAGTTTACATGTTTGTGAAAGCTCCCAAGATAACAGATTCTTAGTAAGATTTATTTTTTCGTGTAGGTTAGTCCTCAGTAGCAGCCCATGCAAGATTAAACAAAACTATACGGCAATTTACTTCTTAGCCATTATACCTACTGGCGAAATTGGTCTACAGTTCTCGCAGGCCATGCCTGGCGTGATGCGTTTTGCGTCTGCAATAAGCGGAAAAAATATTAATTCGGGTCGAACATGGGGCGCCATGTTGGCATTTGTGTCGCGACTGGCGTGCGCTTTAGCCGACTTCGAGCAACGGAGACAAAAGTACGAGTTCACGCTTCCTGCGTATTTATTAAATTTTGTTGTATTGTTCGCTATGCAAATACTAATAATGCAGGATACGCGGCCACTTCAATGTGGTACAATACAGCGTCAAGGCGCAGCGTCTTTACTCCTCTAGCGTGACCTGTGGCTTAGAGAGAGAGAAAGTGATAGAGAGAGAGAGAGAGAGGTTTAGACCTCTTTGAGAAATACAAGTGTAATGTTGTGTTATCCTAACCCGTTCTCTCATGTTTCCAGTGACCGTGCACGCGCAGTTGTCCGTCATAGTAATACCGGTGTTCTTCTGTCTCGTCGCTGTCATCTTAGTCGTGTTCGGCATCGCATACTACCAACATCGTTCGAGGTAAGATTACTTTTAATTTATCTTTGAAGTAAGTTTGTTTCTATACACCGTTAAGTTTTGATGATCGTTTTATCCCTTGGGTCGATTCGGTACATGAAATATGATTTGTGAAGTTAAAATAAAAAAATAAAGAACTTTTTTTTAACTCGAATTAATTTACGCACGTTCGAAATTGATTGCTTTATGTAAACGTCAGCTGGGCCAGTTCAATGACCTGTAGGTAATTAGTACTCTGCGACCGACAACTACCTACGAGGTCATTGACTCCTTAATAAATTGAATTTTGTAAACGCGTATAATCAATACGAGATTTAGAAAAAAAAGTACTTTATTGTTTTTATGTTATCTACACAAATCGGTAGTGTTTCGTGTACCGGATCGAACCTCCGAGGGTTTAAAACTATCGAAATTTAACGGTGTATATAGTTTAAAGCACGTGTTAGGACTTAGGACCTCTGCACTTCTAAAGTTCTGAAGCTTATTCTAGCACGGGTTTGTTCTTCCCGTCATTGTAACTTGCCCTAGTCATCTGTCATAGAAGTATTTATTATGTAGCGCTTTATGAGTTCTTGATAGCATTTTTGGGTAGTTTTAAGACCAATGTCGAACAATTTTTGCAGCCCAGCTACACGGAAATCTAGGTCTCGTTTCTTTTTTGGGTTGGGGGGGGGGGGGGGGGGGCTAAAAAGGAACAAGGCCAGGGCATGGGCAAGGGATTGCTCAAAGGGTACCAATGGTACCCAATTGCTAAGCCATCGCTGTTTATTTATCCATCTGTCAGCAGACTGTATCTCATAAATCACAAGAGGCAGGAAGTTAAAAATTTCACAGTATATTTTTTTTTAATAACCGCTTCCACAACAAATAATAAAATTAAAATATTTTGAAGGACAAAAACATTATTTAGTTGGCGTTTTTGCTCCATTTTAATATTGTAGTAAGGATACCTTGAGTACAGTTTGCAATGAACCGGTTTTATTTTCCTCCTGTTGCAACTTTCCTTATAATTTACTCCGAAATAATATCGCATTGTATCGCCATTTTAGTTCAACAGCTAAGTATCGTCAACCACAACCAAATATGTACATAATTCAAATTGTGTTACAGGCATTCTGTGGAAGTCGCAGACTTCGACTTCGGGCAGGCACACCTAGATTATAAGACTTTCACTGAGAGACTTCGAGAAAGCTTCAGTAACGCTTTCAACTTCCGTCAGCGAGACGACACCGATCCTCTCACGAACAACACTAGATACGACTCGATGACGTAAATAGTTTGTAACTCAAGTGCGTTATAATTTACTTGTCTATTAGGTAAACAAATATGGCGGACTAAAGTTTTTGTTGTGAATCGAACTTATGTGTCATATAGATATCAAGACATACATATCTCATTAAAAAATGTATGATTGATGGGAATACTTGCGATTTTAGTGACGCTTGTTTACCAAATTAGACAAGTAATAATAATAATACGCAATACGTACACAGGACAAAAGGGTTTAGTGAGTAGGCAAGTATCGGACATCATTACACCGCACACCACTAAATATGAGAGTAAGTTGACAATAAAAGAGAGTATTAGGCCAATGGACGGGCATCATGGCGACCGTTGTAAAATTGGCTGATAAAGTAAAATCTTTTACGTAATTTGTCTTCTAAAATTATCAAAAAAAAAAAAATATGAACACTTGGAAAACGCACAACTCCGACATAGTCAATGTCTGCATACTAAACTCTTTCGCCGTCTGTACAAGTCAATTATTGTTTAGCGACGGCATTCAATGAAATGTGTGTGAGTGAGATGGCGCTATATCAAACTGAGCGCTAGAAAGAGAGCAATAAAATCATGAGTACCATCGTTAAATAATTTAATCTATATGTAACTAGTTTGAACGTCGACGGTTGCTAAGGAACTTGGAGGTATTCCTTCGTACAGGCATTGCTAGTACCTGTTCTGACCGCAGTTTTGAGTGCCTAGTGTGTATTGTTTTACGTTGACGTGATCGGCACGTTTATGACGTTCAGCGTTTCGATTGGTCCGCTCCAAGCTCATTAACCAATCAGAGCTAAACGCGCTAAACGCTTCGATCACGTTAACTTAAAAATAACTCATACCCGGCACACAGGTTTGCTTAAGCTTCTCACTAAAGCTTAAGCGAGTATGTAAGGGTTTCCTAATTCGGGGTAAGAGTACCTAAAAGTAAAGAGGATTTTGCTAGTCGTTTGTAAAATGTTTCCTCAGATGAAAAATCCGGCAAGAGATTTTAATGAAATTACACATTATTGAATACGTATCTGGTTATCCGTCGATGGCCAAATTCAGTCATTTTATATGTCTGTGTCAAATGTAACAGTATTCATATATTTATCACGTAAAATTTTTAATTAAATTCATTCCAATTTTTTAAAATTAAAATGTAAAATAGTAATGAATATTTTTTTCAGATAGATTATGTCGATTGTTGTAGGGTTTAGGGACAGTTGATGATAATAGTACTGACATGGAATTGTATTATATACAGAGATAGTTACTTCGCTTCTGTTTATGCCGGGTTAAGGTCGTTGACCTCACGTAGTGTCGACATTTTGGAATCTACTTACTGCTGTTATATTGTATAGCAACAGCACTTATTTCGGTTATTCTTGAACTGTTGTTTCATTGATTTAAGCCAATATTTAGGCCTGCCAAGCCAATCAAGCGCCTATCTCGATTCCGTAGCCGTCAAATGAGTTATGACATATATATTTTATTTGACTTATTAATTTTTGGTTTTATTTATGTTATTTTGATCGTCAAATGTTTTTTGCTTTCTTTCTCAAGATGTAGTTCTGTAGATAGGAAGGTGCGATGGCTATAAATTGTTCAGCTTTAACTTGTTTTCTTTGTAGATAAAAAATATAAATAGAAAACAAGTCGTCGTAATAAGTAGTTTGGTTTGAACTATGGCCTCTCAATAATTGTCTGATTAAGTATATGTGATCTCTGTGTCTGTCTCGTCTGTTTTATGTGTCATTGAAAAATATATTTTTTACCAAAAAATCACTGATCATGTTGTATTTATAAAGTTTTTTTCTAACAGACTGACGCGTAAGAAATGATAATATTCTATTTTTTTTATGTTATTTTTATTTGCAAATATTTTATTTGATCACTTCGATTTTGGCTTGTTGCACTATTTTAGGTAACAGGAATATGCATTTGGAATGGAATTATCCTGTTTTATACAGTTTACTAAATCCGTCACAGGAAGTTCCGTATATGATGTCTAATGGGGGAGGTGCGGTGAAAAAGTGAGGAACTGGGTTTTTAACGTTGAACCCCAAAATTTTATGTGTAATCGACATTACATTTTGTGTTCCTATAGTTTTTTTATGGTGGGTAAAAATCATCTGATGACATATCCCTCCCTTGGGCGAAGCGGGAAACAGTGTCAGGCTCTTATTGAGTAAATAATCCACCCAGTTCCTACGTTGCCTTCCTCTCGGACACGAAGCTTTGGCCCCAGTTGGCTTCGACCTTTCTGCATAGTCCCAGGTTTTCTATAAATCATCATCATCATCATCATTTCAGCCGAAAGACGTCCACTGCTGGACATTTTCTATAAATATTCCAATTAAATTTGTCCTATACCCAGGTAGTCCTAAGGTAGTGCAACAGGTTTAAGTATTTCAATTTCTTTTTTTACAATTGAACTAACTATAACTAGTGCTATGTTAGGACTGAGACGCACTAACGTGATCAGTCATGGTTTGTGATATATTAGATTTAATCAATTTAGGACTATAATTAATCCTGTATTTAATAAATAATTTGTGCCAAAAGTGTAAACCTGTGTCAGAGTAATTGGGAACACAGTATTTATTATAATTTTTTTTTTTTTGGTAGGTAATGAAAATTCTGACTACTTTGAATTTACGTTTATATATATTAACCGCGGAATACTTAAAATTGTATCTATTTACAGCTGCAATTGTTTTGGAATTCGGGTTTTTACTTTTGGCGGAAATAATATAATATTAATTTGTAGTTACAATAAAATGTTATTTAAAGCTCTGATATTTTATTTTGAACTCCTTGTCCTTGTAAAATGTTGAAAATTAACCAGCGTAACTGAAGAATACGCTTCCGTAAAAATCTGTCACGCTCTTGCTCTACAATAGAGCGGGAGAACACAATTCTACCTAAAAAAAAACATTCATGTCAATAGGATTTTAAAGTACTCAGGTACCTACCTCGATTATTAATTTTATTTACACGATGCTATTAATTTTATTTAGCATAGCTGATACTATAGCTTTAAAATGTTCCTACTGCTGGGACTTAGACCTCATCTCTAGGAGAGGGAATAGGCCGTAATCAACCACGCGGGCTCAATGCTGGTTGGTGGATTATTTAATTGTATTTTTATTACTCATACTCTGAAAGTAGGTGTAAAGTTGCCTGCGGACAGGGTTGGAAGAAGTACTTTTACTCCCTAGGGAGTTTTACTTTTCAACTGACGGCTGTCTAATAATTTACTTTCAACTATTTCATTAAAACTAATATTATATTTGAGAAAAATGTTGACAATGATAAAATGAAAAATATTGACAGAATAGCCAGCCGACTACCGAAAAAAAAATGGCGGGTAAATGGTAGTCTCTCTATAATCTGTGGCCGATTTGGTCTTTCTTGATTTTTTTTTTCGAGGTGTAGAGTTTTGTTTACATTTTGCTAAATCTCTGTTAAGTATAAGAAATTTGTATTAACACGATAAGTTCATCAGCTTCAGTTATAAATTCTTAAGTGGAGAAAACCGTTTACCGCCTAAATCAAAAGAAATATATCTACCTTAAAACATACGAAGACTTTTGACGACGACTCAGGTTTTATTTTCCTCGTATTCGTAATGAAAAGCACAGTGTTTACCTCGGGTTCAAGAGTTATTTAGTCCCTCGAACTATTAGCGACTTCGCTTTCGCTCGGTCGCCAAGAAATTTCTCGGGACTAAATAACTAACTTTCATCCCTCGTATAACAATGTACTATTACTTACGACATGAATCTAATGCGCAAGTATGGATCGCTCCATATGCTTTTGTAACCGATCTAAACACTATTTTCAGTCGAAACCGAATGTTTAGTTCCACTTCCATTTTGGGACGTAATCATAGCTTATGACGTAAATGAACGACCTAATCTTTAACTAGTCGTGTACTCTTGACAGAGTGGTCGTGGTCATGTGTCGGTCGCGTCCTGCGCCACCGCCTCTCTCGCGATGCGACATGCATGCATTTCTGTGTGTGGCGGCTTGGGAGTTTTCATTAACGCTCCAATGTGTCATCGATTTGATGAGGTCCGTCTACCGTGTTGAAGAGCGTCCATGTGATCCTTTGCCCTCAACTTCCCCCTGCATAGGGTTACCATATGACGCGTTTGCCGCATTTGACAGGCATTTTAAGGTTTAGACAGGCGTGCGGACGGCATTGGTCTGAGACGGGCATTTTTAAATTATTATTTAAGCTGTGCCCGCGACTTCGTCCGCGTGGAATAGTTATTTTGGGCATCATATATATTTTTGCAAACAACCTGCTCAGCTTTATAAATTAGGTATAGCTGTTACCCACGACTTTGCCCGTGTCAATTTCTATTATTTTAGACAATTTAGTTTTTAAAAGAACATAATTATGTAAAAGAACTTCATAGAGCTACACCCCAACTTGGGCACGCCATAATCTCGGCGGTAAGTCCCCTCTTTGAGGCGTGATGTCTATCACGGCATCCTCACCTTCCGCATGACGCAGGTTCTCACCGGACATGGGAAGTTCAGGAGATTCCTGCGCGCCGGATTCGTGCGGAAGAGACGCCCGGGTGTCGCCACTGTGTGGTCAGCCCGGAGGATACGGTGGAGCACACGGTGGAGGTGTGCCCCGCTTGAGAAGAGCATCGCCGTGTCCTCGTGGGGGTGATCAGCGGCGGCGACCTCTCGCGCCGGGCCTTGGTTCAGGCCATAGTTCGCAGCGAAGAAGAATGGCAAGCGGTCGCCTCCTTCTGCAAAGCAGTAATACTCGTAAAGGAGGAGGCCGACCGCATAAGGCAAAGGCAACATCAGCGCCCTCGCCGTAGCCGTCACCGCCGCGATTTCGCCGATATCCGGTCTCCGTAGACGCTGGCTTGTGGACGGTGAGCAATGGGTAGCTCGCCGTCCGGTTGTCTGGTAACAGTCCAGACCGAGACCAAGTCGTCGACGGCGTTCACTGCTCCCGCGCGCCTCAAGGTGTTGTCAGCAAATTGTGGGGCCCTTCAGGGGCGAAGCCTCCTGCAACTGAGGGTTGGTGCATTCATTCATTTCATTTATTCAAGAACAACAATTGTATGCGAATATTTTTCTTAAAAACTAGGATCAAAAACATATTACAAAAAAAAGTAGGACAGTAGTTTATCTAATAATAATTAAATGTCAAAAAAAGTTACAAAAATAATGTCAATAATAATAACTTCAATGTCAATTTAATAATAATAATAATAAATTAAAAAATAATAATAACATGTCAAGTCAAAAAAAGGTATTTTCTAAACATTGAATCCATAATTTTAAAAATTATATTAGAAATTTACAATTCATTTAGGGAGTAGAGGCATTTCTCCAATAGGAATGACTTGAGCCTTTCTTTGAACGATTTTGTATATAATATGCTTTTTAAGTCAAGCGGCAACTTATTAAATATTTTAACTGCCTGGTACAATGGACTGTGTTTAACAATGTTTAGCGATGGAATGATTATGTTATCTAAATCCTTTCTACGAGTTTTTTCTCTTACCAATCTATCCTCATCATTTTCAAAGTAATGAATATATTTTTTAAAGGTGGATAGAAGTACCAAAATGTAAAGTCCAGGTACTGTGAGGATGCCAAGTTCTTTGAAAAACGGTCGACAGCTTTCCTGTTGAGGAATACGGACAATGGTTCTAATTGCCCTTTTCTGCAGAATAAAAGCCCTCTGAAAATTATAATTATAGCTGTTTCCCCAAAACTGTATGCTGTATCGTAACCTTGACTCTATCAGCGCATAGTAAACCAACTTCAGAGCTTCCAAACTCACTTCATCCCTGAGAGTTCTTAGGGCATAGCACGCCGATGATATAGAAGAATCGAGCGCTACTAATTCTCTTTTCCAGTTTAATAAATCATCTATATATATCCCTAGAAACTTAACTTCCCTAACAAGCTCAACCTTAACCTTATTTAGTTCTATGTCCATAGTCCCGGTATCTTTATTACGTGCAGTCGTTTTAAATAACATGATATTCGTTTTTTTCGCGTTTATTATAAGTTTATTCGCAGAAAACCAAGAATGAAAAACAGCTAGAGCCGCATTAACTGCATCGTTGAGCGTTTTAATGTCGTTAGCTGAAACTATTGCATTTGTGTCATCTGCAAAGACTATTAATTTTATGTCGGGTAATATTTTATTGAAGTAATTGATGAGATCATTAGTAAACAGGATGAACAATAAAGGTCCTAAGATTGACCCTTGAGGCACACCAGCTGTGATATTAAGCATGGATGACTTGTAACTTTTTTTACACTCTTTTGAATCGATTTTTTCAATTTCGACAAACATTTTTCTATTTTTCAAATAAGAAGAAAACAGTTGCAAAGCTTTACCTCTTACACCGTAGTGCTCTAGTTTTCTGATGAGTAATTCTAAGTCGATAGTATCGAAGGCAGAGCTTAAGTCCAGAAAAATGCCAGCTACCTTCGTTTTACTGTTAATTTTGTCAATTACATCATTTATTAGTGTATAAATTGCATCCCCTGTGCCAACATTCTTCTGATATCCAAATTGTCTAACATGTATTACCTTATTTAAATTGAGATGTTTACATAAACGATCCTTTAATATTTTCTCAAAAATCTTTGAAAGTGTGGGTAATAAAGAAATAGGCCTGTAGTTTTTTGCATCCATTTTTGGGCCCTTTTTATGGATTGGGATGATCTTAGCCAATTTCAATTGTTCCGGAAATATGCCTTCCACAATGCACTTATTATAAAACCTAGACAGTGGCTCTGATAAAATTTGTAAATTATTTTTAATAACTGAAATCGGTATTTCATCGTAGCCGCAAGATTTCTTGTTTTGCATACTGGTAACTATTTTAGAAACTTCATTAGGAGTAGTGAGTTCAATAACCATGTCATTGTTTACCCTTTCCGTACTTTGCTGAAGAAAAGTTACAGCATCTTGGCCCTGGTATTCGGTCGTGATACTTTTGTGATCAAATTGTTTTATTAGAACGTCAGCCACTTCCTTCGGATTATCGACGATTTGGCTGTTCACTTTTAATCTAATGTCTGTTTTCTTAGCTCTAACTCTGTTCGTACTCTTGTTTATTACTTTCCAAATTTCCCTACTTGAATTTCTCGATTTACATATATTTTCATTTACAACAAGTTTTTTTGCCTTTGAAATAACCTTTCGCGAAAGCGTTATACCGGGGCTCTGGGAATAAGGCAAGGGAGGAACGGGGTAGGTTGTTTAGTCAGTAAGGATCTGACACTGTTTCCCGCTCCGCCCAAGAGCGAGATTCGTCATTGGATGATTTTTACCTACCATAAAAAAAAACCCATCCGCGCCGCCCGTAAGCAACCCCTCCTCTCGCCCGCCGGCCAGGCGCAGCGTCAAGTTTTGCACATCACGCATCGCGTGTGAATTTTATATCGGAGTTATTTTAAAATTGTAATATCTTCTAAGATGTTCATTGAAATTAAATGATGTCAAAGACAAGTGTTTACAATTACATACTCTTAATCAACAACACATTTATTTGGATAAAGATTATATTATTATGTGGATACAACTCTAACAAATAATCGGTAAAAATTGGCTAAATTTGATTCGCATAAAAACGGTTCTAGTAAGTTAATCTTAAAAGATAGACATATACTGTCGCGGACATTTTTTTAGATCATTTTAAGAGGAATAATTATTTCATACATATTTTTTTGGTACTTATCTTAAACCGTTTTGGCAGCGCACGCAACGGAAGCCCTCAAAGATGAATAATTTTCCCCGTTTTTTCCACATTTTCCGTTGTTTCTTCGCTTCTGTTAGTCGCAGCGTGATGTTATATAGCCTAAAGCCTTCCTCAATAAATGATCTATTCAACGCAAAAAGAATTTTTCAATTCGAACCAGTAGTTCCTGAGATTAGCGCGTTCAAACAAACAAACAAACAAACTCTTCAGCTTTATAATATTAGTATAGATTAGAAAAGAAACTGAACTATTAAAAAAAAATGTCCTCTGATAAATATCAGTAATAAATATCCTTCTTAATTATTATCTGTTGGCTTATTTACTTATAACCTACAGCGTTTTGCTTTAGACAGGCATTTTTGTGAAATTTCTGGAATTTTAGGTACCATAGATAGGCATCCCTGTATTTACATATGGTAACCCTACCCCTGCACTACCAATCTCTTCATTGAGTCCTTGTTACGGGTGATTATCTTCGAAGAACCTGAGGATTTGTATTTGCACAGACGACTATCACACAGCCAGTTTATGGATGCTTTTTTTCGGCTGAGACGAAAATTGTCTTATTGGCCGAAATCGAAACGTCAGCAGATAATTTAATTTGTTGAAATCGAACCATAGGTCTATTTATTTGTAGGTATCTACCTAATATGCCTAGTCTTAAATTCTTGATTACTGTTAGTGGTATTTGAACATTATCTCTAAAAGTAATGAATAAGTAGATACCTAGTATCGAAAATGCTAGTAGGTATCAGTCAGTAAATTCTGACATATCCTCTTGCTTTACACAGAGTGGGTGAAGTAATCTGATGATTTCCTCAAAAGGCAATGAAATACGACGACAATGCTTCCCAGAACAAGAATGTTTTCATGAAAATACAAAGAATTATTTTCGATATATCGAACAAGACCCACGGCCATACCTAATGCTTCATAGTTGACCCAAAAAGTCTCAGCTATCGACATACAAGATTAGTCATCACATGATGTTAATATGTTATTAAACACAAAGAAATGTTTCCATTTGCGCAGAACCGGCGTGGAATCAATTTTCTGATACACTGCTTGACCTTTCAGTTATAATGAACTCGTTATGATTCTGGGCGCAAACAAAAAGTGCGCGTAGTGAAATTTTAATGGAATTCAAGAGATCCAAGTTTTTGGGGTGAGGCAGGAATTATGAGGTCACGGGTTTTATAGGGGTTTTTCACGTTGTCTGGAATTTTGGGTTGTTTAATTTTGTATGGCAGTAGTGGCTCGAAAGGAGCGACGAAATTGCTGTTATATCTACGTACCTACCTTGTACGGGCCCTACAGAGTCGAAGCCTCCTGGGGCCAAGGGTTGATGCGAAAGCAGGGCTCTGGGACAAAGGCAAGGTAGGAACGGAGTAGGTTGTTTAGTCAGTAAGAGTCTGACACTGCTTTTTTTATGCACCAGGGCTCTGGGACTTAGGCAAGGAAGGAATGGGGTTTTTTTTTTTTTTTTTTTTTTTTTTTTTTTTTTTATGGTAGGTGAAAATCATCCAATGACGAAACCCGCTCTTGGGCGGAGCGGGAGACCAGTGTCAGACTCTTACTGACTAAAAAACCTACCCCGTACCTTCCTTGCCTTATTTCTGGAGTCGAGGTTACAATTTTCACTTACCCTCTAGGCTCCAGGAGGCTTCGACCCTGAAGGGCCCCTGCAGTTTGCTGACAACTCCTTGAGGCGCGCGGGAACGGTGCGCGCCGTTGACGACTTGGACTCGGTCTTACCAGACGATCGGACGGCGAGCTACCCATTGTTCACCGTCCGCGAGCCAGTGTCTACGGTGGCCGGATATCGGCAGGATCGCGGCGGCGACGGCTACGGCGAGTACGCCGTTGCCTTTGCCTTTTGCGGTCGGCCTCCTCCTTTACGAGCAAGGAAGGAATGGGGTAGGTTGTTTAGTCAGTAAGATTCTGAACTGTTTCCCACTTCGCCTAAGGACGGGATTCGTCGTTGAATGATTTTTACCTATCATAAAAAAACCTACCCACCTACCTACGTCAACATCGTAACGGTAACGGGGACCGAAAGGTAGGTTGGCAAAGATTTGTATGTCCGACAGCTGTGTTACTTAATTAAAACCTAAGTAAATGCGACCTGTCGGTGAATTTGATTAATCGTTGATGTGGATACTACTGTGCTGGGTGGGTTTAGGCTCGTTTGCATAAGCCATCCATCTTAGAAAACAGGTGTGACCGTTGTTTGTGGTAATGATACTTATGTACCTATCCAAAATCCATTTCTTCCAGAACACTGGAAGAAATGGAGGGAGGCCTTTGCCCAGCAGTGGGACAGCACGGGCTAGAAATAATAATAATAATATTTACAATCAAACTGTGGTACCCAGCCTGATTCTTACTAAAGATTATATTTTTATTTAAGTGCCTAGATATTTATTCTTATAAGGAAAAATAAATAATTGTAGGTACTTACAGTTTATGTTATAACTAGAGATAGAATACAAAGTAAGTCAATGTACAATCCACAACGTTTCCATGGATTACTAAGTAAAAAGAGATACAGTGTAGACAATATAAAATGCCAATACTAAGGTCAAAAAGAACACATTAAGTAAATATTTATGTACATACACCCTGCTTAAACTAAATGGCCTCTTCTTAAACTAATTAAATACTACCTATATGAAACGAGTGACTGATTAAAATAGGTAGGTACTTAAATAAATTCGAGTAAATTATGAGAAAACAGGCCACTAAGAGGGATATGTGTCATTACCTACCTACAGTAAATGAACGACTAATAACCCATTTCCTACAACAACCAATTTGTACCTTGACTGCAAATTATGTCAATTCACCACAGTAAAGCAAGCAAGGAAAAGGTCAAAGAACTGTTCTCGAGAAGAGTTAATTCGGGGAATTTGACGGGACTTTATCATCATCATCAGCTTTTTGAATGTTCTCACAAATAGAAACTCAGGTCTCGTCCTTAGGCCGCTGCTTCGAATCTTGCGGGCAGCGGGGCGGCGGCGGCGGTGGCGCGGGAGCGGAGCGGGCATCGCAGATCCGTTCTCGAAACTAGCGGGCAGATCGTGCGTCATTTTAGCCCCGTAGTGTTGTTTTCATTATTGTGTCGGTCCATTTGATTATACGCATAAGATCTGGCCGCGCTCGCGCCGCCGTCGCCGCCGCGCCGCCCCGTTGTCCGCAAGATTCGAGGCAGCGGCCTTAGAGGGGATAGGCCATAATCCACCATGCGGGCTCAGTAAAGTTAGGCTCAGTGCGGGTTGGACACGGGTGATTTTACCACAAGCTCTATGGATCTATTGTAGGTACTTATTGCCTATTTCTCGTACGCCAGACATTTTGACACTCAATAGTAGGTAAGTCTCCTACTTTGTAGGTATAACTATGCTACTAACAAGCTTACAAACGCTGATATTATGATTTGTAGTCTGAATAATTTCTTTATCTATTTGTCCCCTTCTGTTGCCATTATTTGATCGGGTCATCTCACTAAACAGCGCCAGATAGAGATATCCTATTTGGGTAGTCGGCTCTGGCGGTTGGGCTATTCACTCCTTATTTTGGACCACCAAGACCATGACAGGCGACCTTTGCCTTTCTTTTGTTATGGTAGGATTAGCACATTTTTTATGACATGGTTCTTACTCTCCTTAAAGTTCTAGGTATACTACCGACGTGGTTTTCGGCAAGATTATCGGCGATTTTAGAGCTGTCCCGTCCCGTATGTGCCTATACTTATTTGATGCACATCTTTTCCGGTATCATCAATGCATAAATTTAATTTTGGACGTCGCTGGTTATCGTTTTAAAAATAAATTTACAAACAAAATTCTGTTATGTTTAAAACAAAACCCTTAACAGCGTCTGGCTTATTTAAAAACATTGTTCCTCACATTTTTACACACGCCACCATAATTGCTACATTTCCATTCATAACCCATAACTTATGTCCACAACACTGAACTTCTGTACTAATTTAAACTGAACCCAGTAAAGCCGACTCAAACATTAAAAGTATTCGTTTTTCGCATTTCATTAAAATTTTAACTCGGTAAGCGCGGTCTAGGCATTTTAAGTGCCGTCGGGGTTAAGTCGCTTTAATCGTGTAACGAATACACGAGGACTTGTTTTAAATAGCCTACTCCCGCCCTTAATGAACCACGGCTCGCAGGCGACAGCGACGCAGCTTCATTTTGAGCAGTAGGTTACATTTTGGACGCATGGAATATTATTGTCAGGTAGGTACTTTTTCCTGCGGTTTTGTACTTTGTACTGCCTTTACTGGTTTGGACAAAATCAATTAAAATGTAAATTAAAAGGAAAAAAATATGAAATTTAAAAACAGAAAAAACTAATTGGTCACCTAGTAGATCTACCTAAAAAGAAAAATCAATTTATTACCTGTAGCTCATTGGATGTTTTTAATATCGTGCGAATTTTATCACGCATGCGGCTATGCTTCGCATGCGTAATCTTCACAAAATAATGTCCTTTTCCTACAAGTAGTACTGTATAAAATAAATATTTTTCTTTCTTTCCTTTTGATATTTTCTGCATGTGAAGCAAATCCACAAGCGAGATGAAATCGCATGATTAACGATTTATCTTTTGGACTGTTGAGAGTTCGATTTTCGAATTATAACAAATATGATTCAAATTTTATTTCTTCGCGATCTTTTATCGCTAACCAGTATGAGTTAAAAATAAACTATGACGAAAGCAAGGAAGGAGTTATTCAACCTACTTTCAACACTTTATTCATTGCTTCAATGGCGGGATCCAGATAATCTCATTTCATATGAGCGTGAGCTCATTGTCGTATATTTTCTTATTGTGACAAAAAAATCGCCGAATTCATAACAATAACATGCTTGTATTTTATTTTATTTTTTCTTGGTTAAAAATAATAGGTAGGTCTACTGAATAGCAGGATTATTTAGTGATAAAAGTAGCATCCTTATGTATTTTGCCATCGTAAATAAGCACGTATTTTCAACTAATTGATTACTTAAATATGTTAATTTTTTTTGCAGCCATAATTACATTTTCGTGATCGAATGCAATTACTTATAAAAATGTCTTGCTTACGTAGAAACTATTTAGTAATCTGTGGTCTTGCTTAGATACTGCTGTACAAAGTTAAGTATAGCTACTATTTAGTTTGATTAGTGATAAACTATTAGTTAGGTACATCTTGTGGGTATACCTACTACTGTGATTATATGAAAGTAAAATGAGTCAGAATCAAAAGTAGGTATGTAGGTAATTATCTCATTGTTTCACCATGTCGCTTGAATTAACGGCTAATTGTTAATACCTCACCTATTGTGTATACAGCAGTAGTAACACCCCTGGGTGAGAATATTTGTTAGACTTATTAACACTAACGCGTCTTCCTTCTGATGCCACTTGCGTGCAGGTCCGCAGTAATTTATTCGAACAATCCAGCAGCCCAGTACAGTGACCTTACTAATAAATCATTACCTACTGTTATAGTTTTGTTCCTAGGTGGTCTTTAGATACATACAAATTTATCTGATCAACAAATTTATATACTCAAAAAACAAAAAACCATTAGACGTTTAAATAAACTTTTTTACGTTACATTGAACCGATTTTAACTTCTATTCCGTACACATAAAGACGACATTAAAAGCAAAAAAGTCGTTACAAAACCAACTATTTATTACAACCGCCTTTGTCATTCCACTAATGTAATAAAACTCAAATTTGGTTGAAGGGACAGTAAAAAAGGGTTTTCTTAAATATGTTATTTTGAATAGAGTATACTTAGTGCGAGTTGGTTTTATACTTTGATGCGATCGACACGTTTATGACGTACGGCGCTCCGATTGGTCCGCTCCAGGCTCTTAACCAATCAAATAGTCGTAGAAGTTTCTCAAAAACTACTCACACTAGCATTATTCATCTTTATAGCTTGAAGATAAGGAGTTTAAAGACTAGTACTAGATAAGTTCTAGTACTTCTCCCTTGTATGACAATCATTTAATTTTATGAGATAGGTACATACCTACCTTTTATAATATTACCAACCTATCTATCTAGTTGCATAATCTTCCTTTCATTGTAAGTGGTGAAGACTCATTACGAGCGAATGTGAGGAGAAATATTAGTGTGCTTACCTTGTGTTTAAATACCTTTAAAG
Source organism: Mythimna loreyi (assembly GCA_029852875.1). NCBI lineage: Eukaryota > Metazoa > Arthropoda > Insecta > Lepidoptera > Noctuidae > Mythimna > Mythimna loreyi. Next base: position 14,178,753 of record CM056785.1, on the reverse strand, counting down.
GAGGATACATATCGAGGCCACCTTCCAATAGCTACGAGTATGTGTGTAAAATCGTTGGAAGGGTATTTTAAGCTGAATAAAAGTAGCAATGATACCAATGTAGGCGCAGGCTTGTGGATGGCGAGCAATGGGCGCTGTCCAATCGTTTGGTAACCATCCGGACCAAGCTCAGTCGTCGACGACGTCACACACTCTTCTCGCGCGCCTCAAGGAGTTTTCAGCAAACGGTAGGGACTCTGCAGAAGGGTCGAAGCCAACTGGGGCCGTGGGTTCGCGCCCGAAAGGAAGGCTCTGACCTTGGTATATATGGCAACGTAGGAACGGGGTAGGTTGTTAAGTCAGTAAGAGTCTGACAATGTTTCCCGGACCGCCAAAGGGCGGGACTCGTCATTGGATGATTTTTACATACCTACAATAAAAAAAAAAAACAATCGTGCTATAGGAACTTTTATTCAGCTAAAATTACCTATCCAACGATACAATAATATAGGTAGAGAATATAAGATGGGCCCAGATTTCGTAGAAACTCTAGCATCATCATTTTGTCTGGATAAACAGAACTTTAATATTGTACTTAGATATACAAGTGTTATTGGTCTGATTCAATTTGGGTAGTCATAGTTACATAAAGGACCACACCCAAACCCAATAAAACACCGATAGGTATTCTCAAAACTGATATAGGTAGCTTGAATTCATGAAATTATATGAACAAACAACAGACGTAACTCGATCTCACTCCTAACATAGTGTTTGTGGGCGGTTGACTCTTTATCAAATTGTTATTCAATTTCTATCAACCCACTGTTATTGATAACGTTTGCCAGAACATGTAGAACTGTCATTGTTATGAGAACAGCCAATCACGATAGTGGGTAAGTATTAATAACATAAACATGATAGAATTTCTGGGAATGATTACACGTATTTGCTTGAGTTTTCGACAGGATGTTTTGTCACCTAAGCAAAGAGCACCTAGTAAATATAAGAAGTTTCTCTGAAGTCAGTGGCGATAGTATAGGGTGGTGGTATGAGGCTGACAAAATGCTACGGATCCCCCGTTATGACGGGGCCCCCAGTCTAAGAAACCATGGGCTTAGAACAAATAACCCAAAATTACAAAATTTATTAGGTACTAGCTTTTGTCCGCGGCTTCGCCCGCGTACATAAAATATAGTCTATGTCACTCAGGAGTAAAGCAGCTTTCTATTGTTGCTAAAATTTTTCCAATCGGACCAGTAGTTCCAGAGATTACTTCCTACAAACAAAAAAAACAAACTTTACCTCTTTATTATATTAGTGTAGATAATTCAAACACTATGAGATGAGATGAATTTTTTTTGAGCCCCCACACAGTAAATTTGCCACGGACCTCACGTGATATAGTTACGCTTCTGTCTGAAGTGGTAGGTACAAGCATGACAAGCTATTTTTTTATTCCGTCTAGCCCGTTCCATCACAGGACCACCAGACGTACGGCGTTGCGCCACCGGTACTTGGTGGACATCCCACATATAAGTACAAAATGTTTTGGGAACACATTTACGTGTATTTTTGACACTAGCAAGTTGCTACTGCAGTCGCATAGGGGATTGGACGGGATAAACGCCATTCTGTCTTGTTGTGTGTAATGCTACAAAAGCTGCAGCAGCGAAAGTAGTAAAAGTGTCGTACGGAGTACTGCCAAAGAGTAACGTACTACGGTCGAGTAGCAATGCCTTTGCTGGTAGCACAAGTTTCATGATGAATGAAGAATTTGATTTTCCCGTGGGTACGTACTACGTACCAATACTAATATAATCTATATCTATACTAGTATTATAAAAAGAGTACCTATGTAAGTTATTTGATTCTAGAAAATCCGCCCCTAAGGAGACCCACTGACCAACATTTTTTCACTACAGTGTAGCTCTGCATTAAACCTGAGTGATATATGCATATTTCACTTTAAACATATTTTTTACTTTGATCCTTGTTAGGAAAAAAATCATAAGTGATAGTTTGCAATTTTTGCAGGATGATTATGAAATCTTCGTTGCAGTGTAGCGTGAGAATTTTCTTATATTTCCGATTTCTACCGTCGCGTACTTTCACAATCTAGTATTGCGTGCTTTAATGTACCTAATTGCTGATCTAGTATGAGTCATCACTATTTTTATTCATTAATAAAGCTGTTTGGAAAAAAAAATGTGGTAAGTTGTCTATAGCTGAAAAATGGACCGATGACCTGGTCAACGTAGCTGGAAGCCGATGGATGTAGGACGCACAGGACCGGTCTTTGTGGCGGCGCTTGGGGGAGGCCTATGTCCAGCAGTGGACTGCTTTCGGCTGAAATGATGATGATGATGAGCTGAAAAATTGTTGTTTATCAGTACCAGTTCAAATGATAGGTAACGATGATTATTACCAAGTATGTAATAAATACATGATGACAATAATTACTTCTCGAAATTCACATTCCTAAGAATACATTCCTCTATCAAGACGTGAACATGTGACTGAGAACAAAGACATGATTAATTCTGTCTCAGGAGTAACAACAATGTGTTGTTAAGCGACTACACAATTGATATCACTTAGGGTCTGTAATTACGTAGAAGTTTCGAATCACTGATTAATCGGGTTATCAATTAGTGAATTGTGAAATGTACGTAGGTACCACGTATGTTACTGAAGGATTTCAGTTAGTAAGATGTAAATAAGAATGAATAATGAATATTCAAAGTTCAGTATGTTTTACAACAATAGTCTACAATCATAATGTGATAGAGTGTTTTTTTTGCATTTATTTGTTAGACAAGTCAGATTATGAATTAACCAAGTTTAACTCAACTTTGGGTTGATGTTGATTATAAAAGTCTGCTCAAAAAGTAAATAAAGTATGAACTTTCAAAAATAATCATTACAAAAATAAGGCATATCAAAATATCTATAATTTTGGCAACCAACGTATGCTGTGTGTGTTTTAGACTGTCGAAATAAAAGTTATTTTGCACGTATTTGTTTTTGATCAATATGTTTCTAGATTAATCTGTTAGTAATTAGTTTTGTAAAAATGTGAATTAATCTGGATCATATTGTTTTATATCATATTTCATACTTCTTTTGAGCCTAACGGCTCGGTGGCGTGATGTGATGATATAGTGGTGTAAACAATAGACAAGCAATTGTAGCAATTGCGGAAGATTCGCTATCATTTATAGGTGAAAGAGCTCCATTGTTAACCAAATTGAAACGGGGCCACCTTGCGAAAATCTTAATAAAGAAATAATTAACCAAATGTGTTCTAAAATTCAGAATGATTTTTGTTTTGATATTTGTCGATTTTGCGACAAATATTAAAACAAAAATCATTCAGAATTTCAGATAGTAAAAAAAAAACTTCAGCCTTTATTTTAATCGGAAAGGGTATCGTTCTTATGTAATGACTACAGCAAATTAATGCTTTTTTAATTAATATAAACTAGTGCTTGACTGTAATCAAGCAACACGCTGGTCAATTAGACCACTGATATAGATATATAAATTCATAGATAAGACTATTATAGAGTGAAAAATATTTTTCCTCACCTTATTACGTTGTTCATAAGTACAATTCGATAAGCACCTATTTAGGTAAACCAATTATTTACAGGAAAACCTATATATGTTCTATTGTACGTACATAGGTTTACCTTATTTACAATACGGTACCAGCCTATTGCAATACATAGTTAGCCTTCGCTCAACATGGAACATACTTAATGTGCATAGTAGGTATGTAGCTTCTACAAGCGGCTTTGCTCGCGCGAAAGTAGATTTTTTTTCTAGAAACATTTTGGCACAAGTTTCTAGAAAAAGAATCTACTCTTTTATATTGTGCTATTTCCAAATACCTATGTGCAAATTTGAAAAAACTAAACTTTGTGGTTTGTGTTGCATGAAGAATAAATAAATAATCATTTCATCCGAATCTATTCAGCCCTAAAGTGTGAAGGAGTGACGAATTTTTTCTGCGCAGCATATTTCTTTTGACTTCACAATAAAATAAATGTGATATATGTACGAAGGTACATTATAATAAAGATAAAATAGAATAGAGATTCTGAATCATACGTTTATTTATCATTTGAAAAACATACCTAATGTTTTGTAGTATTGAGTGCAGAGTACATTGACACTGCGTAGGCAGTTAATGAATCTACATTGTTGAGTCGTTCTTGAAGTTAAGTTTCTAATTGTTCTAGACAAAACAAAAGTAAACTATACTTAGGACTTAAACTATTTAGGGTGTGGGATAAATTGTAGTTATAAAAAAAAACTTACATTGAAAATTGCGTACCAATTAACTTATAAAAATAAATCAATTCTTGAAACGAGTCTCGAAGATTTTTCGAAACAAATAAAGTTTTTTTTGTGACTTAATCACAAATTTTCATATTTTAATCTTATACTTGTGTTACATAAGGCCTTGCTTCATGCATGTCATTTCAGGGTTCAGGCTCAACTCGAAGTACCCATAAATAGTTGTGGAATATGTTATTATTATTAATTTTGATTGCTTTGAGAGTCAAAAAATACATTTTTTGCAACATAAATGGCCGTATAATTTTCTCATTAATTTAGAAGTTTGACCTTTTCACCTCAGGAATGAGAATATGATTAAAATATCAACTCGATACCTCCACGCGTTCCCGAGATAAAAGGTCTTGACAGATAGACTACATTACATATTACTGTCTACTTCTAGTTGATTATCTACTTATATAATGAGAAGTTGTAAGGCACCTTTGCACAAAAGAAAACATTACGTATGTTATTGTTGGTTTAAATTACCAGATGTTTATTGAACCAGCGCACTCTGAACTTTGCGCATAAAAATAATGATAACTATGTTCCACTAATGACTTATTTATCTTGAAATGCGCACAAAGAGACGTCAATTTAGTTTTATTTGCCTGCTATTGGTAATAATCCCAATTATAGAACAAAATAAGCTAACGACTGAGTTATACAGGAAAATAATACAAATGAGTTTCAACAAAAGTATATTTGTTACAAAATATATTATTAATATCGTTGTTCGTATGTTTTTGGTACTGTTATCTATACGAAGGCGACGGTAACTATTTACAGATACTTAGTTAACAAATAATTACAAACTAAACAAACTAATCTATTCCTCAGCAAGAAGTGGCTCACCGGCTACTATAGAACTTTCAATGCCGCAGTGGTCTTCACCGCGAAGAATCTTGAAGAAGCCATTGTCACCCCAATCGCTGTTCCAGGAGTTCGCAATGAGCCAGTATTTGTTTCCGTTCTCCACTCCCCAGCCTAAGATCTTGACAGCGTGGCCACCGAGAGCGTCGCCAACCGTGTGTTTGTAAACACCGGTCTTGTAATTCAGCAAGTCTGAATACACTGTAAACGCACCTTCTACAGGCCCGTTCTTGAACAACTCAGCCCTGATGTGGTCCTCCTTACTTGACACTGAGAACACATGTTTACCGTAACGCTTGTCCTTGTGGTAGTCAACATTGTAGTTCGACTCGCATTTCTTTTGGCATTTCGGGGTTTTGGAGTCTCCGTTGCAAGGCATTCTGTTGCCGGGCACGTGGTGCTCGCACGGGGGGATCTCGTACGGTCTGCAGCCCTGGCTCGAGTTGTAGCTCCCGCCTGACACGAGACCCATGTGCTTCCAGTACTCCCAAGCTAATGTTGGCATACCTCCGTTGCATCCGAGACCACAGATTGGACAACAGCTCAGTAGATCCTCAGCAGAGAAATGGAAGTGTTTTGTTCCATTAGAATATGTGCAGTAGCGGTCTGTCATCGCCTCCACTGCGCCGAACGCCCAGCAGCTGCCGCACGATCCCTGGTCCCTCACTTCGTTCAATGTGGGGCAATTCGGCCATTTGTCTCGTGGATCGAAGTTTTCCGGAAGACTAGCAATCAGTTCGTCGTCATGCTCTACTTTAGGAAGTTTCGCCAAGTGTGTATCCAGCAGAACACCTGTTAATTTCTTGATGTGATTCAACGGTGTGTTCAGCGGGAAGTTTCTGCCGGCGGTCCAAGAGTTTTGCTTTGTATTGATGAGATTGATGAACTCGTCAGTGAGCGGATTCTGTATAGCGTCGACGGTGATCGCGAGTGCGCACACGAGCGCAACAAGCGTTGCACGCGAAGCGGCCATTATTCACTTGTTTATTTTCTTTTTCACAGCTGAGCGGTTAATGGATGTGTATTCGGAGCGAACGTGGCGCGACGACTGAGCGGCGGGAGCGCGCGGCGGCCGCGGCGCTGGAGTTGATACCGTGCTCGCACGCCGTGTAATTGCATCGAGCGCCGAGCGCACGACCACGACGCGGTCAATGGGGGCGAGACAGCTCTTGACCAGCCGTGTCGAAGGTTAACGATACGTGCACAGCTACCGATAACATAACACAAACAAATATTATGGTCGAACGCTTCACGACCATTAGTTAACATTTGTTTTGTATCGGTCGGAAGTAATTAATTGGGGATCGGAGCGAGCGAGTGTTTGCTCCTCTGGAAGGTTTATCAGGATGGCGTCGAGACCCTTGACATGGGTCTTACTTGTGTTGATGGTTGATATTGTTATTTTAGTAGGATAGGGAAAACGAATTATCAGAAGAACTGGAACAATAAGTAAATAAATTGGTCGATACTGCGAAAATCAGTCGCATATTGTATATAATTTATTTGTATGCTTGATCTTTTTTCTGAAAAGCGACACTATTGGTAAGTACAGAAATAACTGTTGTTATTCTGATTAATAAACTAAAATTATCATGGACTTTCCTTATTATTGTAATACTAGCTGCTGCCGGCGGCTACGCCTGCGTGGTAGTAGAAAATTCTTCCAAGGGAATATACCTTTCCAAGGTAACATATCACTGCAGGGGCCCTTCAGGGTCGAAGCCTCCTGGAGCCTAGAGGGTAAGTGAAAATTGTAACCTCGACTCCAGAAATAAGGCAAGGAAGGTACGGGGTAGGTTTTTTTAGTCAGTAAGAGTCTGACACTGGTCTCCCGCTCCGCCCAAGAGCGGGTTTCGTCATTGGATGATTTTCACCTACCATAAAAAAAAAAAAAAAAAAAAAAAAAAAAAGGTAACATATTACCGGGATAAATAGTTTTGTATAATATTAGTTTTTCCTTTACGATAATGGCACGTGAACACATTCTAAAGAAGCTGTTAGAATCATCACAGTGTTAATTTGGTGGATTCGTTTCTCATAATAATTTTGGTTATTTGTACATATTTGTATAAGTATGTATTTATAAATGCATTAATTTTTCTACTTGTTTTATTTTGTTTACTTTTAATTGCACATACTACAATGTCTCTGCAACAATTTAGGGTCGACTGGTAGAAAATGCCTATGACATTAAGTCCGCCTTTGCACACGTGTGCATCAAGTTTTAATCTACATCTACACTAATATAATAAAGAGGTAAAGTTTGTTTTTTTGTTTGTAGGGGGTAATCTCTGGAACTACTGGTCCGATTGGAAAAAATTTAGCAACAACAGAAAGCTGCTTTACTCCTGAGTGACATAGGCTATATTTTATGTACGCGGGCGAAGCCGCTGACAAAACCTAGTAAAATATAATAAATGCGATAATAAGGTGATAAGTATGAAGGCTAAGAAGGAAAGGGGTGGGTCGTTTAGTCAATAAGAGTCTGACACTGTTTCCCGGTCCGCCCAAGGGCGGGATTCGTCATTATATGATTTTTCCCACCATAAAAAAAGGTGATAAGTATGATTTCTAGCGTTACATATATATCTAACTCATATATTCGGTTGTTATGTTTAACAGTACATTAGAATAACAAACACAAAGGCAGAAAAATGTGGGACATTGAACGTTAACTAGATTTAATTAACATACGACGAAATATGATTCACTCGAAGAATGAGTAAGAATTATTTATTGAGCAGAAATGAGGTGACTGGATGAAATATCTACTTATTGTGTTTTTTTATTAAGTACTGAGAGACTCGTGCTGGACCACTATCACCAGGGACTCGACTCCGCTATTACAATAGTGTCAGAATAGTCTATATTTGGTTTAATAATAAACAGTTGATTTTGACAAGTATGGTAAACTACAAAAATAATGGCGTTATTATGACTAACCAATGACACTCCATAGAAATTGCATAAAATTACGTATTTTATTAATAACTAGCGACCCGCCCCAGCTTCGCACGGGTACTGATATTGAAAATATTATGCACGTATTAGACACATAAACCTTCCTCTTGAATTACTGTTTCTATTAAATAAAGCCGCATCAAAATCCGCTGCTTAGTTTTAAAGATTTAAGTATACTTTGAAACGAAGCGCCTTTATTTTATACTTTGTAATAATAATATATTTATAGATGTTACCGGCCAAACCCGATTTCAGGACAAACTAGTTTTGCCTAGGCTAAACTAGTTCTTCCTATACGCGATAGGATTAACTAGTATAGCCTAGTTCAAACTAATTTGTCCTAAGCCCGATAGGATAAACCAGTTTAGACTAGGCCAAACTAGTTGGTCCTTATATAAATGCGCACACTCAAGGACGCGACGTCGTTCTAAGTACAAATCAGGCATCGGTCTCTTGATCCCCAAGCGAACGCCGCCGGCGTTAAGCATTATCGGCATTAACGGTAAGGTTTGCAAATTTTTCATATTTAAATTATTTGTCTGCTTAAGATCTTGCAGGTATATACAAATTAAAAACCCTCTAAAAAAATTACGCTCAATGCTTTATAATCTACTAGCGACCCGCCAGCTTTGAACGGGTAATGATATTGAATATATTATGCCCATAAACCTTCCTCTTGAATCACTCTATCTATTAAAAAAACCGCATCAAAATCTGTTGCGAAGTTTTAAAGATCTGAGCATACATACGGACAGACAGTGGAAAGCGACTTTGATTTATACTATGTAATGATGCGAACGGTTGGTGTTTAACAGAATAGCGCGAAATCACGCACGAACGCCGGCGTTCGCTTGGGGATCTCTTGATCCCACAAATTACTTGAAACCTAAACTACATTAACCTCATGGTTAATGTAGTTCTAAGTTTCACGATTTGATTTATGCGTTGACGGCCTGAAATTGCTGGATTTACCTAATATTCGATAATGTCGGCGATTACTTGCAGATAAGACATCAGAAAGCCCGTTCTTCTTCGTCCTCTCATAGCAGTCGGCCATTCTGTTTATTACCTTCCGGAGATAATCCTAAATTTTTAGTGTTTTCGGTGACAACCCCGAATTGTTTCTTTTATATTATGGTCATTTTATGGTATTACAAAAAAGTAATCTTCCATTTTATGGTTCGCAGATAAGCTGCTAATATTCAGGGCAAGATTATATTATTTGAAGTTAATATCTTCATTAAAAAGTATGGGTTTGAAAAACCACTGTTATATTTTATAAGTAATGACTGGATATTTCGATTACATCTGAAAAAATATCTTATATCTAATTATGAGTATGTAGGCAAAGTCTTTAGAATTTGTATATTTATTGGCCTGTTTTATGTCTTACTGTAAATGCCTTTCCTTTCTCCTTTCAAACCTTTTTATTTAGAGCGATGTCTAGCCAAGTTGGCACCACGTTTGATCAGATCTTCACACCATCTTCACCGTGGTTGACCTCGACAAATTTGTATATCATTACATAATATAAAACAAAGTCGCATCCCGCTGTCCCTATGTATCTTAAAAACTACGAAACGGATTTTGATGCGGTTTTTGTTGAAGCTGGGGTGAAGCTGAGGCGGGTTGCTAGTTTATAATAAAAGCATTTACTAAAACAAATATGCGCCCAGGATGTTCTACACATTTACTACCTCATATTTGTACTACCATAGAATTTTACCTACAAACGAAATAATAACATGTAGGTACAGCTGACCTGGCTACAAGGGAAAACGGTTTAGCAGAGCGGTTGATATCACACCCGTTATGCTATAATAAAATTTGAGAGCTCATTTGCAGTTTCAATACAATTTTCCGCAGCATTTTCTTGCATCTTGCATTTTTGATATATGAAAAGTGTTTCTGCAAAATAAATACTTGTTCTTATGAAGTAGAGTAGAGCAAATGTGTTTTTTTTTTATGGTAGGTAAAAATCATCCAATGACGAGTCCCGCTCTTGGGCGGAGCGGAAAACAAGTGTCAGACTCTTACTGACTAAAAAACCTACCCCGTTCCTACATCGCCATACATACCAGGGCCAGAGCCTTCCTTTTCAGACACAAACCCATGGCCCTGATTGGCTTCGACCCTTCTGCAGGGTCCCTACGGAGAGCAAATGTGTTGTCATAGGTACTGCAGAACAAAGGTTAAGGCTATTTTCCTTCACGCTTTACTCCTAGACAAGATTCTTTCTTAAGAGTTTATTCAGGTTTAATTTGTGCTTCCATATTTATTTTCAAAATTCCATATTTATTTTTATTTGAAAATCAGGCAATTTTATTCGCGGGGCAAACTTGGCTACATATCGCCTTAGACAGAAAGGTGAAAGGGAAGAAAATATGCTGCTAAAACAATTTTCATTTGTTCGTAATTTTATTATCATTAGTTAGCTTTTGTTGATCGGCATTACTGTCTTCTTGTTCTTCAAATAGTAATATCTACATAATATCCTATTCTTTTATTACTATAGTATCCCATACATTTACATTTTCTCAATCGGTCGTAATGTCTTCTTCACGTCATTCTAAACCAGATCGATACCTTGTCAACAGCAGTAATTTCTCTCATCAAAGTGGAGTAGTGCAATGCTTCTAATACAGATTGGTAGCAGAAGTAAAATGTGACGGTATCCTGCCCTAAATTGTAGGATCACTGAGATTTATTTTATTAACTTATTTGGAAAAACAAACGGTGATACATTTTTTAAAATTAATTATACAATTCAATAAATGTAAGTACAACCAACAACATTTTCCTCATAATATAAAAGAGTATGTAAAATTAAAATTCAACTCCGCACGTGCGATTCTAACAAATTGCATATTAAATTTTTTTTTTTTTTTTAAATTGCAGTAAAATCAAACCAATATTAACAATTAAATCAAATCGATATACCTACATGACCAAGTCATCATGATCGATGTACATGATCAAGTCCAAATTAAATTTGAATCATATTAAAATGATTTATTATTTCTGCTGCATATAAAGTATACTGCAAAGCAGAATTATAATGGATTTTAGTAACGCAGTGTCGTACAGCAAATAATTGCTTTGAGATAAAACTCAGGCGTTTAGATATAGACTATAGTATTATGAAAATGCACTCGTTTCCTCACCACGATCTTTCTCCCATTGTACAGTAAAACTCACTGTTGTGTTTCAAAGGGATTCATAAATTCGTTTAATTCTAAGCACAATTCTCGGAAAACGACCAGAAATTTCCCAGAACATACACCATTTTACGTACATACAATGATAAAATAAATGATAAATGATTTTTATTTTGTAAATAGGTTTTTACAAACTCTTTTACACGTAATTTTTTTTTTTTTCGTCTTTTGAAACTAGATGAGGCCATATAAATGTAATGGTTGACTTGAAAGATAGAAACGCAAAATTACCAAAGCAGGCAATAGCTCAGTGGACCTGATACCTGCTAGGGTAGCTGGACTGTTCGAAAGAATTACTGCGGCCCAAGGAACGCAAAAAGGTTAGTTAAAGAACACTGGTGGTTTTTAGTCAGTATAAGTCTGAAACACCTTCTCGATTCATCCATAGTGTGAGAAGTTATTTAATGATTTCCTATTAACAACAAGGGCCTACAGACAGCCACGTTAGTAAATATTGTTTTTCATTACTCATACTCTGAAAGTAGGTGTAAAGTTGCCTGTGGACAGGGTTGGAAGAAGTACTTTTACTCCCTAGGGAGTTTTACTTTACAACTGACAGTTGTTTTTTTAATATTTAGACAGCAAATATTAAAAAAAAAAACTAGTTCTATTTTGACATTTCTATTGAATCGTGACCCGAAACTTTATACCTAATTAAAATGATATAGAGATAGAAATAATTTAAGAATACTTTTTTTTAATGACTTTATTTTAATTTACTTTCAATTATTTCATTAAAACTAATATATTTTTGAGAAAAATGTTGACCAAACCCATTTTTACAATGACAAAATGAAAAATATTGACTGAAAAGTCAGGGAGCCGAACACTGAAAAAAAGAATTGGCGGGTAAATGGTAGACTCTCTATAATCTGTGACCGATTTGATCTTCCTTTTTTTTTCGAGGTGTATAGTTTTGTTTACATTTTGCTAAATCTCGGTTACAAGAAATTTTTATTAACACGATAAGATCATCAGCTTCAGTTATAAATTTAACGCAAGATTCTTAAGAGGAGAAAACCGCTTACCGCCTAAATCAAAAGAAATATACCTACCTAAAAACATACCTTTGACGACGACTCAGGTTTTTATTATTTTTATTTTCCTCGTATTCGTAATGAAAAGCACAGTGTTTACCTCGGGTTCAAAAGTTATTTAGTCCCTCGAACTATTAGCGACCTCGCTCTCGCTCGGTCGCCAAGAAATTTCTCGGGACTAAATAACTTTCTTTCATCCCTCGTATAACAATGTACTATTTCATTGCTCATACTCTGAAAGTAGGTGTAAAGTTGTCTGCGGAGAGGGCTGGAAGAAGTACTTTTACTCCCTAGGGAGTTTTACTTTTCTACTGACAGCTGTCTAAATATTAAAAAAAACTAGTTCTATTTTGACATTTCTATTGAACCGTGACCGAATTTCTATACTGCCAGTACAATTGAAATAACATAGAGATAGGAATAATTTAAGAATACTTTTTTTCAAATGACTTTATTTTAATTTACTTTCAACTATTTCATTAAAACTAATATTATATTTGAGAAAAATGTTGACAGACCCATTTTTACAATGACAGAATGAAAAATATTGACTGAAAAGCCAGGGAGCCGAACACTGAAAAAAAGAATTGGCGGGTAAATGGTAGACTCTCTATAATCTGTGGTCGATTTGATCTTCCTTTTTTTTCGAGGTGTATAGTTTTGTTTACATTTTGCTAAATCTCTGTTACAAGAAACTTTTATTAACACGATAAGTTCATCAGCTTCAGTTATAAATTTAACGCAAGATTCTTAAGAGGAGAAAACCGCTCACCGCCTAAATCAAAAGTAATATACCTACCTAAAAACATACCTTTGACGACGACTCAGGTTTTTATTATTTTTATTTTCCTCGTATTCGTAATGAAAAGCACAGTGTTTACTTCGGGTTCAAAAGTTATTTAGTCCCTCGAACTATTTGCGACCTCGCTGTCGCTCGGTCGCCAAGAAATTTCTCGGGACTAAATAACTAACTTTCATCCCTCGTATAACAATGTACTATTTAAAATTCCATAAAAAATATCCATAGTAAATGTCATCCTTCACTATGTTAGAAATATTTGGAATTTCAGCAATTTACATGTGCGGTAGTAAAACATATTTAGTTCGATAATGCTGCAAAAAGACCTATAAATTATTGTCACACAAGTGTCGCACATTCATTGCAAATTTAACTCCCTTCAGCGAAATGAACTTAATTGCGATTTATTTTATTTTACATTGTGTACTGGCAGCCGTCGTAGCCGAAAAGCTCAACCCGCTGTCAAATGAATTTATTAATTTGATCAATTCTAAACAAAACTCTTGGAAAGCTGGCAGAAACTTCCATGAAAATACACCGTTGTCACACATCAAGCATCTAATGGGTGCCTTGGAAGACGAATACTTACTAGCGACATATCCGAAGAAGAAACATGACCCTGAGCTGTTTGCAAGTCTTCCGGAGAGTTTCGATGCCAGAGACAAATGGCCGAACTGTCCCTCCCTGAATCAAATAAGAGACCAAGGCTCCTGCGGCAGTTGCTAGGCGCTCGGTGCCGTGGCAGCGATGACCGACCGGTACTGTATATACTCTAACGGAACGAAACATTTCTATTTCTCTGCACAGGATATGGTAAGCTGTGGTGGGTCGCATGGTGATGGTTGTAATGGCGGTGTTTCGTTAATGGCTTGGATCTATTGGGTAGATAATGGTATCGTGTCAGGAGGGGATTATAACTCAAGTGAAGGTTGTAGACCATATGAGGTAGCCCCTTGCGGACATCATACTACTGGTAAATTACCGCCCTGTGGTGAAATTGTTGAAACCCCGAAGTGTTTAAATTCCTGCCGGACTGATTCCATAGATTATTATGCAGACAAGCGTCGCGGTAGAAATTGCTTTATTATTTTAAACAATGAAGAAGAAATTAAAGCTGAACTATTTGAATATGGACCACTTGAAGTTACCTTTGAAGTGTATGAAGATTTTGTAAATTATAAAGGTGGAGTATATAAATATACGACGGGTTCCAAAGTTGGTAGGCATGCTGTGAAGCTGTTAGGATGGGGAGTGGAAAATGATCTAAAGTATTGGCTTGTAGCGAACTCTTGGAACTCTGACTGGGGTGATAAGGGATACTTCAAAATACTACGTGGAGAAAACCACTGCGGTATAGAAAATGGTGCCATGGGTGGAACACCTATTATACAGTGACAATTGAAATATAATGAATGGTTTTAAGAATAAATATTTCAGTAATAACTGTCGATTGGTTTCTGTTAATATATTCCTGTTTGGTTGTTTTTTCACCAAAGATGCGCAAAGGTGATTGCGAATGGGTACGAAGTTGTATAACGTGTAGCTAAGCAGTTCGAGAATGCGGATCGGACTCTTTTTTAGCGGGACGCGCACACTTTTCTCATACTTTTTTGACCTTGATTCTTCATTGGAAAAGGTTGCGTAGGCACATCATCATTACATAGTATAAAACAAAGTTGCTTAGATCCTATGTATGCTTAGATGTTTAAAAGTACGAAACGGATTTTGATGCAGTTTTTTTTAATGGATAGAGTGATTCAAGAGGTAGGTTTATAGCTATAATATATCACCTTTGCACCCGTGCGAAGCTGGGGCGGGTCGCTAGTATTGTATAAACCAAGGGTTCTCAATTTTTGTAGACTGCGCTTCCCTTTACGCTGTATTATTTTATTTGTTACACTCTTGTAGTAGAAATATATATACGTGCGAGTAGATGTATAGTATAATGAAAAAAAAAATCTATACTTCTTGAGATACACTTCATTCAAAATAGAATCACATCAAATCGTAATTTTAAGAACCTAAGTTGATTCAAACAGCTGCTTTTCCTCTGTAATTGAACATGCCTGCGCCCTAAGCATAGAGCTCTGTGAAGCCTCATGGACTCATGGACCACGGCGCCCCAGGGCGTTTTGAAGCACAATTTTGGAACTCCTGGTATAGAATTCTTCATATGTTATTGAAGAGTTCTTAGCGTCAAATTACTTCCTAGTATATTCTTGTTTATATATTCTTTCTAATATAGCTCTACACCAGGAATTACTTCTGTAGAATGGAAGCGTTCATAAAAAAGTTTGTTAACATGTTGTTATGCACCAAGTGCAACCCCACGCTGTGTCCAGGTAATCTCTTTCCATCCCAGGTGGCCTGGAAGAGATCACAGAATACGATAAGGCTGCCCATTGTATATATCTATTATTAAGTCTCATAATTTGTAAAAATTTCTCGGTGTATAAAGTCAAATTCAATCATTCTTTTTATATATACTAACCCCAAGTATTATGGCATATGGGTAGCCATGTCCCATATTACTTGGGGTCGGTGCAACATGTTTTTTTCTTTCACTCTGTCACACTAACTTCCTTTACTTTCATATCAATCCACACACAATCCATCCACTTCTTCTTCGGCCTCCCTCTTCCTATCCATCCATCTATAAATAAATAAAAAAGCAAACTCTAGATATTTAGGGCCAGAGTCATTAGCTGTATGTTGGCTGCAACAATATTTGTTCTGTGCAGGATCCGTCCGCACAGTTACAGTTTTTCATCTAAATTCATTTCAAATTACAAAATTCCAATATCTCGTTTTTTCCTTCGACTAATTGACATTTTATTGTCTAAGCGTTAAAAGGTATAATGATATCGATAGCTGTCCACGGAGCATTAATGTCACTCAAGAGTCTCAACAACAGCATTTATTACAGAACTTGAAAAATTAAGGGTCCAATAAATTCTTGATCGAAAAGTTTTGTATACTTCAATTACTTGAAGACATTCCCAAGGAGGATATATTTTTCTCTGTCCTAATTCTGAAGTAAAAAAAATAAGGATACCTACTAGAGAGGCTTTCTAAAATCTGATTAGTTAGGTATACCTATATCCACAAATGTTTTCGGGATGCATTCAATATGCGTAAAGCTATGGAGTCGAAATTCTTGCCGGAGTCTATGTTTTCTGATAACTACTACCTAGGGTCTATCATGCAACATTAAGTAAATTCTAGACATGTTTACTCCAACGTCGACCACATCATCGCTTACCATCAGATGAAAAATGGTAGTCAAGTGCGAGCCTTTCAATAATAAAAAAGTTATGATCTTACTATTTGTTAGTTTTAGTGATATGTCCCGAATACTTCATATTTACTGCAACGATAAAAAATAACATATGCTCGTTATTGACGTTTTTATATCAATTCTTCGTTGATAAAGTGAATGCACTACGGATACACGTGTTAGGTATTGCTGTATATATTATTTGGGTATCTAATAATTAAATGACATAAAAGTAAAGGAAAAACTGTTCTTGTATTAATTTATCAATGACATGCTCTTTTATTATTATAATAAGCTTTATAGGCCCAGGTTCTTGATGGAAGGTTAAAATAAAATATTGAAGATGACAATTTTTTTAAACTTTTAAATCAGCAATAATGCACAAACTTCAAAATTTTATTTTGTGTACTTTCTATACACTCAAAATATGTCTTCTCAGGCTCAAACATCTGGGTATTATAAATAAATTATTAAAAAAAAAATTATTATTAAAAAAACAAAATACCCGACTGCACACTAAAAAAAGAGTAAAACAAGCCCCACAATACAATTTATAAATGTTGATGGAAAGCATCGCAGGCGGGGACCAACAGAGGCTTATTTATAGTCATTTCTGTTGTGCACCATTTAGCAGAATTTTCGTTGGTGGCGGTCAAGGTGGTCCCCGCCTGCGATGCTTTCCATCAACATTTATAAATTATATTCAGTAAATTTGTATTGTGGGGCTTGTTTTACTCTTTTTTTAGTGTGCAGTCGGGTATTTTGTTTTTTTAATAATAATTTTTTTATTTATAACTTTTTAGCTGTTTTTATTTAAGTTGACGCAGAATTAACATGTTCCCGTGGGAATTTTGAGAAAAAACGTATCCTATATTAATTACTCCCGTGATTGAAATGAATCTAATGATACCGCATACATATTTTTTTAAAGGGAAATTTAGAAAAAATATTATTATGTCTTTATCCCGTGGGACTTTTAGGATAAAATGTATCCTATGACACTCCCGTAATCAAGACAAATCTAACGATACCTCATACATCAAAATCCATCAAGCCGTTTAGGCTACAGGAGGTCACAAAGGAAAAGACATACATACATACTTACATACACTCGAAAAACATTACCCTCCTTCTTTGGCAGTCGGGTAAAAAAGAGGGAAAATGAAGTAACTGTCGGCTTTATTCTTAAGGAAAAGTGGCGGTGCCCTTAGAACAATCCAAATATTTCAGAGCACCTGATGTACCTGATCATTAAAGGTTGATTGCGATATAATACGTAATAATAATAGAATATAATACAACTTTGTTATACACACAAATAGTAACAATTTCACAGAAAGTTATATCAGTGGATACAAAGGCGGTCTTATCGCTGACAGCGATATCTGCCAGAGAACCTTAGGATGGAGTATAAGAGCTGGATCTAAAAAATAGGGGGTTTATTTTTCTAGCAAAACAAAATTTAAAAAATAAATAAAATAATAATAATAATGTAATGTAATGTTTAATGTTCCCCCTGCTGAGACACAGTCGTTCACTTTAGGAGAGGGATATAAAAAATATACAAAAAAACATTAAAAATATACAAAGAATCAACAAGTATAAATTTATATTTGTGATCGCGATTGCAAAGTTACTCAATAGTAGAACGATGGTGGCAATCTTATGTTAGTTCTGAAGGGACTGGCATCTAGTATATTTGAATACATTACTTTGTTAATACTAATAAATCGAGCATGTTATTTTATAGGCTGAATGGCACGAAAGGAAAATAAGAAATCATATTTATATTCAATATATATTCCATATAAAATACATGAAAGTGTCTATGTTAAAAATTAGCCCTTTTGCAAGAAGTGGTTGGGAAAGGTAGTGTTCAAAATTCCTAACTTTTTGGTGATTACAATCTCCCGATAGTTTAGCTAGATACGCTAGATACCTACCAGTGGTGGAAATTTTAATATATTAATATAACAATTAAAAACCAGTATTTCCCAAATTTGAAAGAAAACCTTTTTTTGAATCAGTATCAGGAACGAGAAAAAAGATTCACTCTATAAGTGGTTCACCGGCTACCACTTCCCCTTCTATACCGCAGTGGTTTTCTCCACGTAGGATTTTGAAGTACCCCTTATCACCCCAGTGAGTGTTCCAAGAGTTTGCAACCAGCCAGTACTTCAAGCCATTTTCTACACCCCAACCTAATATCTTTATTGCGTGGTTTCCTAGCTTGGAACCCTTTGTATGTCTGTAGACTCCATCTCTATAAGAACCAAAGTCTGCGTATACTGAGAAGGCCGCCTGTACGGGTCCATTCTTAAACAGTTCAACTTTGATCTGTTCTTCATCTGAAGGTACTCTATATATGATCTTGCCCCGACGCTTGTCTTTATCATATTCAGTGTCGTAGTTCGAATGACAAGACTTTACGCATGCCCGAGTAAGTACTGTTTTGCCACAGTGCGGTAATTTGCCAGCTGCATTATTCGTATGTTCGCAAGCAGCGACCTCGTACGGTCTACAGCCTTGGCCGGAGTTATAGTTACCTCCCGACACAATACCTGTGTCCCTCCAGTACACCCAAGCTTCCCAACTTAGACCTCCGAGGCAACCAAGACCACACTCGGAACAACAGCTCGTAAGGTCCTGAGCAGAGAAATGGAATTGTTTTGTTCCATTTGAGTATATACAATAACGGTCGGTCATCACTGCTACAGCGCCAACCGCCCAGCAACTGCCGCAGGAGCCTTGGTCTCTTATTTGATTCAGGGAGGGACAGTTCGGCCATTTGTCTCTTGGATCGAAGCTCTCTGGAAGATTTGCAATGAGCTCGGCGTCATGTTCCACACAAGGATAATTCGAAAAGTTTTTGTCTTCCAAAGCACCCAATAAGTTCTTGATATGTGAAAGCGGTGTATGTTCGGGGAAGTTTCTACCGGCTCTCCAAAATTTTTGTTGAGAATTTATCAAATCAATAAATTCATCGGACAGCGGGTGAAGTTCTTCAGCTATGATGGCTGCCACTGTACACAGCAAAACAACAAGAAACTCACGTGATATGATCATTGTATACAGTGGCCCTTACGGCCAGCGTCGTGAATAGATTTGAATTTGAAGTAAATGTGTGACACAAAGCGATCATTTATAAGCGTAGTATTTTGCAGAATTTTAGTATCGCAGTTTGCAGAAATTTAAAGCTACATATTTCAAATATTTGTTAGTAGAAAACATTGTCATTCAAAAAATTTGATTGTTTAATTTTATTTAACACTAGCTGTTATCTGCGATTTCTATCGTGTAAAGTTTGAGAATATTACTCTCCATTTTTTAGATGTCCCGCGGAACTAAAATTCTTCAGGGATTAAGTCTCATTACCGTTAGAAAATAAATAGTAGCCTAAGTTACTCATTGTAACAATAAAAACGTACCATTTAGTTTTGAAGACTAATCCCATTACCACCTAAAAAATTAGAGTACTCTAAGTTAATCCTAGTAACATCTATAAAGTCAGCGAAAGTTCCTTCAAAATCAGTGCAGCCGTTTAGTAAATAAACCAGAACAAACAGACACAGAGAGAGAGCATTCTTCTCTCGAGTCCTCCGATCTTGATAGGAGTAGGTGCTACATGGCTGTTTAGCAATAGACTTTGGTTTTCAAATTCTTATGCATATTAAGTCACTCATTCGGAAGGGATTCTGAGATCATTGAACATGATGCTGAGCTCTTCTGTAGTTTCAGCCATGAGTATTAGGTTCCGTTTTAGCCGAGTAACGTACGGAACCCAAA
Source organism: Mythimna loreyi (assembly GCA_029852875.1). NCBI lineage: Eukaryota > Metazoa > Arthropoda > Insecta > Lepidoptera > Noctuidae > Mythimna > Mythimna loreyi. Next base: position 14,158,476 of record CM056785.1, on the reverse strand, counting down.
AAAAGTATTGATTTTACCTATTTTTATTGTTATATATATTTGTGTCAACATCATATATTTGTGTGAACCATCAACCGACATCGCTCGAAGGATTGCATCGCAGAAGTGGCAGTGGGCGGGACACATAGCGCGGAGAACCGATGGCCGTTGGGGTGGAAAGGTTCTCGAATGGCGACCGCGTACCGGACGACGCTCCGTGGGCAGACCCCCTACAAGGTGGACCGACGATCTGGTGAAGGTCGCGGGAAGCCGCTGGATGCGGACAGCACAGGACCGATCGTTGTGGAGATCCTTGGGGGAGGCCTATGCCCAGCAGTGGGCGTCGCTCGGCTGACATGATGATGATGATATATTTGTGTTAGACAGTTAGAGAATACCTTTTAAATACTTCACATTTATAATTTTACATTCTGAAACAATTTTAAAAATTGTCCAGATTAAATTGTTATTATAATTTTATGGACAATGTTAAGTGATACTAAAGGAACGTGTAAGCAAATATGCTTATTATTCTTTTATTTACTTTTTTATATGAATTCTTCTTGGATTAGGTGAATACGCTGATAGATACACGTGTTAGACATGACTATTCTACTATTTAAAGTTATACTATTAATTTATAGTTATATATATTTATATTTGCTTTTATTTCATTTAATTTGGTGCCTACCAAATTAAATGAAATAAAAGCAAAGGAAAAACTGTTCTATTTTTTTGTGGAGAACGGCCACTTTTTGAAGTTGGTAGGTTTGAGGGTTGATGGATGTCACAAATTTGTGGTTTTAGGACATGCAGATTTCCTACGATGTAGTCCGATTTTCCTTCACTGCTTTGATACTCGTAGCAGTGAATAAATTACACAATTTATTGCGCCTTGCTGGATTTGAACCCACGACCTATTCGGGGTCGTTACCACTTGTGTGCCACTGCTCTTTGAGGAAAATATTAGTTCCTTAACATGTTTAAGATAAGTTTTTCTTACTTAGCTTAAATTCTCGCATTAACACGGTACGTTAACATCTTAATATTAATAAAGGTAATCGGAAAGTATCTGGTTTATAGCTTCAGTGGTCTAGAAAAGATAGAGACCACCTCGGAACTTAAAACAGAGTTACTTAAACTTTACGACGATACTTATACTAGCTGACTATATTTTCGTGATGTAAGTTTTAGGTACTTTTTATAGATGAGTGTTGGACATAGAACACGGAATTACGTGAATACCTACCCAAAAAACATTACCGTTGTAATATTATAAAGGTTTTATCTGAATTCAATTCTTCACACACCTTTTTTTCTTTTCTTTCTTCTTTGCTTCCTTATTATTATGAGCAGTACACCGTAGACTATCCCCTTTTTTATCCCCTTTTTTAGTTCCAGTTCCATCCTAAGGTTGTCTGGCCGCTGTCAGCGATAAGACCACCTTTGTACCCGTTCATATAAGTTTCTAATTGTATTTTTTTTTAGTGAATCATAAAGTTTTATTCTGTTCTATACACTGTGACATTGGTTATAGCAAAATAAATGCTGCGTCGGAAGGCCTCTCATAAGGTGAACCAATAATCAAGGCCCCAAGTCTGCGATATTCATGACATCATCGTTTCAAAACGATCCCATTGTCATTTTGCTAAAAGTTCGTAATCTGTTAATTCATAATGGTCGATCATTGTTCGGTCAGTGGTCTCGTAATAGAATTATTGTAGAACGAGCTGTTAAAGTAATGGCTGCACAATGACGTTCCAATGGTATGCCATTGATCAAAGGAACTGTCAAAATGTTAGCAGATTACCGCATACGTCAGACATTCATTTGTCATTACGAGATTACCATTCTATGCCATTTTTTTTCAATGTTGTGTCAGTATATTACAAAATTTGTCAAAATCAACGATTATCAATTATAGACTATTCTGACACTAGTAATAGCAGACTTGAGACCCTGTCAGGGTTGCTAGGATCTGATGGATGCGAGACGCAATGGCGCGTTGGCTGCGTTGTGGCAATTGGGGGAGAACTATGTCCAACAGACGTCTTTCGGTTGAAATGATAATGCTGACTATAAATGATAATATAACTAAAGTAATATAATAAAGGCAAAAGTTTCTGAGCGTGTGTATGTTGGTTACTTTTTCACGTTCAAATTGCTGAATGGATTTGTATGAAATTTGACTCACGGATAGACCATGTTCTGAAATTACTTATAGGATATTTTTAAACTCAGGGTATGTTAACTGAGCTGTATATGTGTGATTTTAGTCAATTAAATCTGTCCTAGAGCCCACTCTAGGACAGACTTTATTCCCAAATAATCATTAGATAGTTTTCCAGCATGCTCACGCCAGCAGCCGAAGATTGCCGAGTGGCCGAAGGTGCCCGAAGCAGTGGCCGCAGAGACGGCTTTATTCGTCTGTGGCATCAAAGCTGTTTTGTAGGGTCTGTTAGTCGTCATCCAAGAATTCCAGTGTACTGACTATTACTGTAGGTACTGGCGTTTATAGGCCTCCAAAGTTACTTTTACGATCGTCGGCGTTTAGTGCGACACGAATGACGAGATGCTTCTGTCTTTCAGCAGTATAGTTTGAATAAATAACATAAAATCTCATTGTAGCTCTTTATGTGACGAACAATTTTTATGGCTATGCTAAAATACTGATAAATGTGAGCCATATTCGAAAATACGGCGGGGCGGATGGCCGTTTTTGTTTTGTGAGATTTTTATGCAAAAAATAGGTTTGGTATTGATTATATTATAATTGTTAAAAATCTAGATTTCAGTGGATCAAAATACACTGAAAATTGGATTTAGAAATGGAGGAATAAACTAAGATCACCGATTTTTCGAATTTAAAGTTATTTTGCATTTTTTTATTTGTTTCTGTAGTCGGTTGTATTTTTTAGTATTATTTTTTTTAGAATTATAAGGAATTTCAAAACAAACAAGGAACGATATTTCGTTTGGTAAGCCTTACCTACAAGGTACTTGGCAAGTTTTTTTTTTTTTTTTTCAGTAAATCTTATAATATTTCCATTATTCAAACCTCTACAGAAATCATGTACGCAGATCATTAAGCGTAGGTGATGGTCGTCGTCGCAGTTGGCAAATTAGGTGCGGAACCACTTCACTATATCACGGCCGCATCCTCGCACATCTGTACTATGTTGTCTAAAACGTTTTGTGCTCGCTAATACCGTTAATGTGCTCGTATTTAACCCTAAAGTGTTACCTCCTTGTACTTTAAGATTACTTTATTGACTGGTTGGTGATGATGGCTCCTTAAGCCCCAAACCTTCCCTTCTTCTTCTTGAAGTTAATTGTATGTAGCTATAATATACTCACGGTCCAGACGAAGTCAGGTCGTCGACGGCGCGCTGTGTTCCCGCGCGCCTCAAGGAGCTGTCAGCAAATGTAGAGGCACCACTGCAGGGCCGAAGCCTACTTCGGCCCGGTCCGGCTTCTGAAAGGAAGGTCCGACCCCAGTATGAGAGCTAAGAAGGTATGGGGTGGGTTGTTTGGTCAGTAAGAGTCTGACACTGTTTCCCAAGGGTGGGATTCGTCATTAGATGATTTTTCCCACAAATAAAAAAAATTACTTTATTGACTGGCGTAATCATTGTGATAATGGTTCCTTAAACCCCAAACCCTCACCTCTTCTTCTTAAAGCTCCTTGGTTCTAAGGGGAATTGACATTCAATTCACTATAATGACTGTGATTTTTTTATGGTGCACATGCCTTCGAATTTTTGATTCTAGGTCATGTCACACCGCCATTGTACCCATAAGTTTTGTATAAGTTCTGTAACTTTTTGGTGTACAACAAAGTTTAATCTATCTATCTATGTATTTAGGAGATACTTGTGTGTAACTATAATATACATAAATATTGTCTTTCTTTTATGTCTCTAATTACGATATTCAAAAGGTGAACTATGCAGTAAAGTATCAGTAATGAAAAACAACTATGTTTAACGGCAAAATCTCATCTTATAGAGTAAAGGCAACGTTTCAGTGCAATGCCATCCCGGGCAATGGACCTGAAAATAATTACGGGGAGACTGTCTGTGGATACAAAGCTGTGTTGCGTCGACACACAAAAGTGTGATTGCATGCAATCAATCTTCTTCGTCAGTGGCAGTACGGTGGCAGTATGTCTAGCTGGAGTATAGCAAACTATGCTATTTTGAACAAGAGTTGTCTGTATATTTGTACCTATCGACACTTTTATTTTATTTATTAGGGAAAACTAACAATTACACACTATATAAGATTAACAAAGCTTCCAGTCTAGGTAAATAAGTGTGTAACTAACGACGCCATCCACGTGTTACTTATTTAAAATTGTTAGGAAGACAGTGAGTACAACTTTTTAGGAAGTACAATGACATATTTTTTTAACTAAATGATTTGTAGGTATTATTATTGACAGATGATATGTAATTGTGTTTTTGAAATGATTGATTTTTATGTAATTTTTATTAACTAATAGACTAACTAGATTAAATTGATTTGAATATTATACTAACGTAGATAGTTTTAAGGTTTTTTTATGGTAGGTAAAATCATCCAATGACGAATCCCGCTCTTGGGTGGAGCGGGAAACAGTGTCAGACTCTTACGACTAAACGATCTACCCCGTTCCTATAATGCCATACATACCAAGGCCAGAGCCTTCCTTTCAGACACAAACCCTTGGCCCTAATTGGCTTCGACCCTTAGTTTTAAGGTAACACTATAATATAATATGGACATTGAAATAAATGAAAAACAAAATAAAGTTAATATTTTAGTCTGAAATAAATTTAATTCCTCATTACATTAAATGGATTTGAATATTATACCAATGTACTTTTCAGTTTCAGCCACTGTAACATAATATGGACATTGAAATAAATCTGAAAGAAATGAAAAATGAAATAAAATAAACATTTTGGTCTGAAATAAATTTAATTTTATTTACATGTTTTTATTTATACTTTTTTTAAATATTGAAGAGATAAAACATAAATGGTAGCAACTTACAATATTCTTCCTGAAAAGGCTCGATATTTGTGTATTATGTATTTTTTTACGACTTTCATTTTATTTTACTTCTGATTATTGGGATTTTACCTTATGCTTGTTTACACGGAATACAAGATTTTTCTCTCTTTCCTGATCAGTTTTTCAGTTCAGTCTGTTAATTTAAAATCAAGCTTTTGTTATCTACAATAAAAAAATAAATGTCACTATGTTCTGACTTTATGTTCCTTTCAACAAAATGGTTTCGTTTTAGAGAAGTCTACACTCCATTTTCTTTTCCTCCTCTCTACTGAACTCTTGAGTCGAGTAGACAATTTTAGAAAAAATACTACAACTATTAACAACATTGCTTAGGTACCATCAGATGAGATTTCCGTCTAGAACTAGTTTATATCAATTTAAAAAAAATAAGTCAATAAATAATGAGCTATACCCAATTGTTAATATGGTTTACAGAGCTGAGTCGAGGCTATCACCCGTTTTTATACAGAAGTGAAAATAATTTCTTGAGTAAAAGTAACAATTTATATTATATTGATAAGAAAAATTGAAATTTTTAATACAGATTCTCAAGCTCTAATGATCCCGCCCTAAAGCGGGGCGGAAAAAAGTGTCAAACTCTTACTGACTAAACAACCCATCCCATTCTTTCTTAGCCTTCATACCGGGATCGGACCTTCCTTTCAGAAGCATAAGCGGAGCCCCAGTAGGCTTCGGCTCTGTTGGGCTTCTACATTTGCTGACAACTCCTTGAGGCACGCGGGAACAAAGCGCGCCTTAAACCTGAGCTGGGCCTTGACCCGGGGCCCCAGTTAGCTTGGTCTAGACCGTTACCAGACGATGAAGATTCTTAAGCTCAAGTAATGACTTAATAAGAAATTACTTAGTAACGAGTATTTACTTTTTTATAAAAACGGGTGTTAGTCTATTGGAGAAAATTGCTTGTCATTTAGCCCTTTTTATATTATTACTATTGATTCATCTATAAAGTGAAGCTATCCCCGTTAACAAATATTTGAACTAAGTCGATGAGACGAGCAACTAATGAAAACATGGCAATCAACGACAATGTCTTGAACTTCAAAGTAAATCGGATTGAGGTGTTCGTACAAACACTAACACGCGTAGATTAGAAGTTTGTTTGCCATGTAAACCTGGCAGGCGGTACCATTTCACAGACTTATTTAAAGTTAACTCGTCTCTGTTAGCGACTTCGCCTGTGTTAAACTAGAAAACCGTCACAAGAATGCTAAAAAAAATACTATCCTATGTCTATCATCATCAGCCTTTTTAATGTTCCCACTGCAGGGACACAGGCCTCCTCTCTCTAGGAGAGGGAATGGGCCATGATCAACCACGCGAGCCCAGTGCGGATTGGTGGATGTCACATATCTTCGAATTTTTGGTTCTAGGACATGCCGGTTTCCTCACGATGTTTTCCTTCAACGGTTTTGAGAGCAGTGGTGATGAAATAAATTACACAAAGTAATGTGCCTGGCTGGGTTTGAATCCGTGACCTACAGCCAGCTATCCTATGTCTATAACAGGGCATAAATTACACGTGTGCTAAATTATGAGCGAGAAGGAGTCACCAACATACACACGCATTTATAGATAGACATCATCATCATTACATAGTATAAAACAAAGTTGCTTATCCCTATGTATGCTTACATCTTTAAAAGTACACAACGGATTTTGATGCGGTTTTTTTTAATAGGTAGAGTGATTCAAGAGGAAGGTTTATGTATAAAATACATGCATTATATATTTAATATCAGTACACCTGCGAAGCTGGGACGGGTCGCTAGTTATCTATAAATAGTTATCACAATGTGTGTACATATATTATTAAATAAATATATAAATACGAGTAAGTAAATATATTATAGGTAGGGTAGAAGACAGACAGATTCTTCTTGAGAAAGTTCGAAGATACAAGAAGTTTCAAAGAGCGCCTGTCATATATGTATGAGACAAACAGTACCTATCGTCAGCACATAAACATTTCATTTACTACATAGACCATATTATTAAGATTAATCTCTCAGGCACTGTAAGAAGAATCTGTCTATATTACGTATCTAGATACTTCCGAACTTTATTTAAATCAATTTTTATTAAAGCTTCGCATGCGTATAAAATTGTACTGATGCTCTTACATTAAAATTGTGAATTTGGGTAAAGCGTTATTAAAAAAAGAAAATATCACAGACCGAACAACATAAACGTGAGTATGAAACACAATAATCATAAAAAACCTAAGTAAAATCTTAACCTTTAGAAACTCGACAAAAAAACGTGTGAAAGAAAACAATTTCGTTAGGTCTTTTGATAACAGCGCCAGTTTATAAAGGGACAAAGCCATTGCGAACTCAAGCAATTTGGTGTCGGCGTGAATTCCGCCCTGAGGGACTCGCGTCGAACACTCAGATAGTAAGCGGAGGCTTCCCTCCTGTTTCCCTCTAGGTAATTATTATTAGAATAGGAACACTGTCCTCCCTTGTAGTAAACTGGGAGATTTATGATGACAAGTCTTGTAATTGTTCGTTTTAACACTTGTTTGTTGCGTGATTGGAATAGTGTAGGCGTTTTACTTTTGTGCTATGGAGTTGACGATAAACGATTTTTGTAGACATTTTTGTATTACTGAAGTTGTATTAAATTAAAGAAGATAAATAAAAAATAAATGTAGCGTAAGTTTACACAATACACGACGACAATGATATTCAGTTTTTAAAGGAATTAGGTACAGTAAAGGATATTTTAAAAGAATCATACCAATCCATTTCGTAAATCGCTATAGAACTCATAAGCCGTACAGAAGCCCAGACACATTCTGTTTTGTATCATAATAATATTCAGGAGAGCGCGAAATATCTAGAGATATGTACGTTCTAGCAGAACCAGCCAAGATTTACTCGTAATATAATGGGAACCGCTAAGAATATGGAATGCATTTCATTCGGGGAATATATTTTGCGTAGCGTACGAATTCAAAGTTCGCCTCCTCTTTTCTATTGTTAAAGGAATTCTGGAAAATACGAAGTATGACTGTCCGAGTTCATCTCATGTTATTCCAATGAACCTAACTTATAACACAATGCAATAAAATTGATGAGGGCGACGTTGCTTTTGAAAATATACGACGTTCTGTGAAAAGGAAAGGTTGCATACTAAATTGTGATTTCTAAAGTCGAACGCTTTTTGAAGTTCGTGATTTTTTGATCGATTATATTGGCTGTGTTGTAGTTTTATAATAATTTTCTTATAGAACACGATGATAAGAAGCTATACGTGAATTTCTACATGAATAGTTATGGCTTGAGTTTTGGAATGACGGTGAACTAAACAGAACCATTTGTTTCTTTCTATTAGTAACCTTATTCTGCAGCGAGCATCACATCTAATTTATAATTATTGCTACACTGCCTTTCCTTCAAGGAACTATTATTTAAAAAAAAAGCAGTCTGGTGTGTATTCAGTGACCACAGGTTTTCCCTGTTTTTTAGTGTGAAAACCTGATGACTTGTAAATACTAATACAGGTTAACATTTCTTGTTTTGTATACACAAAAATAATTTTTTTGCGAAAAAGAAATAAAAGAAGTTTATAATTAAAACATTTTTTTTCTGTTCGTTCTGTGTACGTGTTCACTCCTTTCTGCACTTGTATCAAAACGTACTATTTTGTACCAGCTACATGATCGTCTGTTTTTAATATGTAGAACAGTCAGAGATTAACTTATTATGAAGTGTGTAGCTGATTCAGACTTCACGTAATATTGGCTTTGTTTAAGCTTACGTTTGAAACCGTAACGTCAAGCTACTCATACGTAATGTTATTTCATTAATAGGATTCTGACGTAGGGCTTCCGTTTGTACTATAATTATGAAGCAGACTTTTCCGTGTTTGTTTCTATTTATACATATCTGTGTGTATTGTGATTTTCAGGTGAACGATTAGCGTGTTTAAAGGAATAAGGGCAGGAAGGCTTTGGCCCTGGTGAGGTAGGCTCTGGCCCTGGTATAAAGGCAACGTAGGCATGGGGCGGGTCAGTCAGTCAGTATCGGGATTTGTCATTGGATGATTTTACCCACCACAATAAGCTCCTGGAGCTGCCGGTTTGAGTGAAACTGTTACCGCGGCTCTAGGAATAAGGCAAGGAAGGAATGGGGTAGGTTTTTTAGTCAGTAAGAGTCTGATACTGGTCTCCCGCTCCGCCCAATAGCGGGTTTCGTCATTCGATGATTTTCACCTGCCATAAAAAAAAACCACCACAATAAGATTTCCTGACTTCTGACTATACGTAACCATTGTCAAAAGTCTAGAAATTGCGGCCAGAACTAATTAGAACCAGAACTTAAGTTAATCCGAGGCACCAAGGAGTCTCGATATGCTAAAATGGTCACCCATCCACAGAACGACCTCGGTAGACCTTTTTTCACCTTAAAGCGCGACCTATGCGGCTGTTAGTATTCTAGCACGTGACTCGAGAATTTTGTTCACAACACCGTAGAAAATAAAGGAACAGATTTTTCGGCTATTTCAGGGTTGGTCGTTTCCATTGTAAAGTTCTTTATATTCATGCGCCCCATGACACATTACCAATGAATTAAAGGTCACTATGCAAAATGATGGGCATATCTGCCCCTTGTTCGACAAAATGTAAGTCAAAATTGGTGCCCTGAGACAGTGAGACGGGGTTGTGGCGCCACAAAAGAAATGGAATGGAAGAGCGAAACCGGTTTTTGCCAGAGTTGGAACGGGAAATCGCAGGCCCACGAATTATCAGAGTGGAGAAAGGCCTTTGTCTAGAAGCGTCAAAAAACCTAACCATGATTAGATTTGAAAAACTATTATAAAACCTAGATGGAATAAAATCATGGAATGCTACTAGCTAGTACTCAATTAGATCCAATATTTTCCAACTTTCGGGCAACGAAAAAGTTTACAGAACCACAGAAAATGTTTCCGTTTTTAATCCAAAAAATAAAACAAAAGACAAAAATACTAAAACAATAGCCGCCAATTGTCACCGGAAAATCTGGAAAAATATTAGAGTCGTTTTGCAAAGAATTTACAAGAATTGTCTTTTTTTCTTTCTCCCGTTTGTTAAGTTCACAGGTGATTGCGGAAGTTTTGATTTTTGTTTTGCACTTTAATGGACGCGACCCAGTTCGAGTTGTTAAAATTATAATTATTTGTGTTAAAAAATACGCCGTTTATTACCAGTTCCTGGCATTTTCCGGAGTCCAGGGAAATGTTTTTGTGAAGAGGTCAGGTGTCTCTTGGGGTTATCTGTTATTCAAATACAGCCTTGTTTTTATGATTTGATTATAACTTCGAAGATAGAAAATATTAACAGGATGCTTTTTATCCTGGTTAAGAATAAAATGAGTTATGGCCAACATTTAATTTCAGCTGTAAATTATACCTGCTTTAAATTCTGTGCTTGTACAACAAATACAGCTCTTCTTAATTCAACACGAACGGTCACGTCACTATTAGTATGTTACCCGCGACTGCATTTAAATCTTGTTTAATGAGCACAATTCGAGCATCCATTTATATTTAGGTAACAGAACATTATGTGGTCGGGAACAGTGAAGTCCATTCGCGGTGGCAAATGACCCATATTCAGTAGCGCAGTTTAAAACGCTCCTACCTTTATTTATGATGTTTAACAATGTGTTTGTTGCGACGTATGCTTAGTTCCTGCACACACACGATGTCCGCTGCGCTTCATAAAAGCCTTATTTGCTCATTCGCTGCGATTTGTTGAGTGTACATTCCCGGAAATGGCTAAAGACTGTCTGGGAATTCGAAGCTTTGTATCGCGAATGCTCATAATTTCAATTTAATTGTGAACGTTGTAACATTTTCCTGCCTTTAATGTCCTTTAGATATTGCAACGAAAGGAAGAAAATATAGTTGTGGGAGTTTATTGCAAGTTGTTATTGTGCTGTAATTGGACAAGATTCCCACAATGAGCGGTATAACGAACTAAGGATGTCAAATAAACGCACTTCCTCGTAGCGTTGTGTGTTTTCCCTCATAACGTCGAGGCAGCGTTTTGTGTGGCGTTTGACATCGATCTGCGGTGTCGCCTGGCATCCTCGCTGACTGTACAAAAATAACAATTGCATAAAAGAAGGGGAAGTTTTCCCCTAAAGCTTTTTGTTCGCGGGAAGATTGCCTGATGCACCGCTCGCCTTATTATCAACAAAAGAATTTACGAATTTCCTTCCCCGTGTATTTGTTTAGGAACTAATGGAGGAAACCCTTCTACAAAAATTTCACGTGAATGAGAAAAATCTTTGTAAAAGTGACGGTTACTATGGAAACCCCCTAGTGAAAGAATGCTAGATAGGTACATAATTAGATTAGCTCCGAAAGGATTATATGAATTAAAATTAACGGATAATGCCTTGTTGAGCAAGTTTTTTGAGTTGAGATTAAAAAGGGTGGAACGAAAGTACATTCTCATTTTGCAAGCCATAAATATAGCGCTCTTTAAATAAGGTTTTATTAGTGTGGCGTTTTGCCTTTTCAAGGTAAGCAAAGTACGTTTGTAGTTGATACTAAGTGGAAACCATTTGTGGTATATATTATAATGTTTATTTCATTATATGCACCGCCAAATTTTGGCCGTTTTAATACTGAGGAGGGCTCAGTTGTAAGTCGTTGCGTACTGACTACCTACAGGTCATTGGACTCGTTCAGCTGACGTTTTCTTAAAAACATAAATTTTATGTGTAAATTAGTTTGTGTTAAAAAAAGTACTTGATTTTACTTTTACAATTAACAGTGTTTCAAGTACCAGATCGACCCTCTACAGGATTAAAACGATCAAAATTTTGCGGTGTATGTGAGTTTTGTCTGTTTCATGTATACGTTGTACTTAAGTTCTTTGAAGCGTAAAGGTAAAATTCAAATTGGACTGTGATTCAACTCAAACCTGTGTCATTGTTCATATAAAATTCTCCACTTCTTTCGTAAATATGAAGACAATGTTATAAAATAAGCTTTCTTTTATTATTTGCAAACTTTCCCTACCTTACCTATTTACGAGTTCAAAACAATTTTGGTAGTTACTTACCTACATTGTTTTCAATTACTTTTCTCTTTTGTGTACTTAATCTCTTCGTATTATTGTAGAATATTTCTCTTAATATTTTTCGCTCAAGCTGATTTTATGAACGAGACCAAAAAAAGCGGTGCATGGAGTGTGTGAAAAAAATATTTGACGAATGAGAATTCTTTTTTTTTTTGTTTGGCAAAAATCATCTAATGACTTCTCCCGCGCTTGGGCGGAGCGAGAGATAGAGTAACATTTTTAATGGCTAAAAACCCACTCCGTTTCTTTGTTGCCTTCGTTCCAGGGTCCTGGTGTTAACGTTCCCATTTACCTACGGTCCCAGTTGGCTTCGATCCTGCTGAGCTCTACAGTTTGCTGACAACTCTCTGAGGCGCACAAGTAAGTACGCACCGGTGACGACTTGGGGTCGGTCCGGACGGTTACCGGGCGGGCGGGCAGCGAGCTACCCATTGCTCGCCGTCCGTATGACGAATGAGACTGGAGTGACTATATAGGAAGTATCCGAAGCAGGAAGCCCCACAAAATCCCTTGAAAGGGGAAGATTGGACCAAACTTTGTTTGAACTTTAATAGGACTTGTGTGATTTCATGTTTTCTGTTCAGCGATGCGATAGCAATTAATATATTAATGGTAATTATACCAATGAATGCGAGACGCACAAGACCGTTCATTGTGGCTACATTTAGGGGAGGCCTATGCCCAGCTGTGGACGACTTAAGACAGAAATGATGATAATGATGGTACTTCTGGTTTCGATCCCAAATAAAATTCATTTTTAAAAACATATACCCTATCCTCACAGGTTCAACCCAATGCGACAGTGGTTAATGGGACAATGGTGGGATAATCATTATTAAGAACTTAATTTTGGACGTCATTAAATGTTTGTGAGATTTATTTTTGTCGCCGGTATAATAATCCTCCGTATCGAATTTTGATCACGGTGGCCAATTTCAATAGAGATTAGCCGAGTACTAATTATTGACGTGACAACGTCTTAAATTAGGTTGCGGCTGGGAGTCACTTATGAAAAAGTGTAACGCTCGGTAACGTTACGATGAGTCACCGAACGAGAGAGAGGCCCGCCGAATGCCTTGCGTCTCTCTCCCACTCAACTATGATCGGTCTGCCGCGCGCGCAGCACTAGAGAATTAGGACGTTGTCACGTAAAATCTTCGCCCGTAAAACCGACTTTACAGGCAACCATTTTTTTTTTAATCCATTTATTTGTCTACGAGTGCGTAAGCGCTAAAGTTCGCAGAGCCTAACTTCAGATGCGCCAAATTAGAACTTCCGAACTATACGCAGGAATAGTGCACAAATGTGTGCGTGTACACAGGTGCACTCTGTTCCTTTACTGCGGACTATGTCCTTTGGGTGACATAGCGGATAAACTGCAGGAGGGTCGCTTACGCTGGTATGGCCACGTTTTACGAAAACCGGCAGACTACGTGGGTAACAGATGCCTCGCCATGCCGCCTCCGCCGGGACCCGGAAAACGAGGTAGGCCTAAGAGGCGTTGGATCGACGTCGTAAGGGACGATATGCGTGCTAATGGGCTTAAGGCAGAGGACGCAAAAGACCGAGCGAAGTGGAGACGATTAGGCAGGAAAGCGGACCCCGGGCACCGAGGTGAAAGCCAAGGTAGCAACCGGGACTTACGCTAGGCTGATGATGATGATATGTCCTTTGGGACGACAATTCGACACAATCGGGGAGAGCTCAAGCGCAGGGCCAACGGTTTTACGTGCTTTATTTGGCATGGGGTTTTTTATGGTGGACAAAAATAATCCAGTGACGAATCCCGCTCTTGAGTAGAGCGTGAAACAGGAACGGGGTGGGGTGTTTAGTCAGTCTGACGCTCTTACTGACTAAACACCCCACCCCGTTCCTTCTTTGCTTTTCACACTGGAACTAAACTTTGCTTGTCACAGTTTCCGAATTCCGGGAATCTACAAAGTAAAATTACAATATCTGTTTGTAATATCAAAATATATTTTTTTAATTATGAAAGTGTTGACTATATTTATAGCCTGTCTATCTATCCCAGCTCATCTCCGAAACAGATGGACGAGTTTAGACGAAACTTTCAGTGACGGATATCAGCTATCCGTCACTGAGAGTTTCGTCTGTTAAGGACTACGAGTTTAGCTATTTTTATTTTAGACAAAAAAATAGGGTAAAAAAAAACAATAAAAATTATGCTCAAATGGAATTGTACTGTTTTACGAGTATGATGTGGACGAAGTTGCGGGCAGCAGCTAGTTTTGAATTAAAGAAATAATAGCACTTTTCGACAAATCCGCGAACCGAACCCACGCTCGATAGTCGCCTTTTCGACCACGAGCTCGACAGTAAGTTGTGAGCTTTTTCTTTTCCTTAAAATAAAAGTACAACGCATCACTTTCAAGTAAAACCAGCCAAAAAGCCATTTACCACATGATTCATTAGCTTAATTACGAAAACAAAACTATAAACCCTCCACTATTTCTTCTTTTAATTCTGTTTAAACAGTTTTAAGCGACTCTAATCGTGTAGAAGCTCACAAAAGTAAACAACTATTGCCACTGCTATTCTCGGTTCGTTGCCTCGGGCGTGCATTTTGTGGGAATGGCAATCTATACACATACAATAACATGTACCATGTATACAGGGTGAATTTTTCAAGCTTGTTTGATGGCCAAATCGAAAAACTATGAGGATTATTTGCGAAATTGTACATTCTGTGTGACAAAGTGATAAAGTAATGGATTTTAGGCGCAGGCTGCATGTTGAGTTCCGAATGAAAAGTTTTTAGTTTTCGTCCTGAGCGCAGTAAGAGATTTATAAAATTTACAACTTTGTAGAAAATTAGCAATAGCCTTATTATACAATGTGTCCGGGTTCGGACTGTACAAACTTTAGGGGGTGATACTTTGCTCTATTTAATCACTAGAACTATTTTACATGTGAGGTCTAAACCCAACCCTCTCTGAATGGCAGCCATTTTTGTATTTTGGTTCAGTTTTGGGGAACGTCCACACTAAAAGTTATGTAAAATTGGAATTTACATACACACGTACATAATATGATATTTACATAGCGTTATATTTGATCGTTTTATTTCCCCACGTGGTCTAACTTACAAAACTACTATTCGTCAAAAGTTGGCACCGCGCTCTAATTTTTAATATAAAAAAATCGTAAATGATAAAAAATACATAAAATCAAATAAAATCAGTAGTAACGCTACGAGTTACTTATCGTCGTCGTCGGTCGTTGCGTATTAACTACCTACATTATTGACTCGCTCAGCTGATATTCACTTTGAAAAAAATATTTTGATGCGTAAATTAATTGTAGTTTAAAAAAAAAGAAATTATTTTTTAAAATTTTATCTTTACAAATCGATAATGTTCATGTACTGGATCAATCCTCCACGGGATTAAAAAGTAATCATAATTTAGCCGTGTAAACCACTAAAATAATAATATCTTTCATAAATCGAATGGAGTCGTTTTAGTTTTAATCTAAATCCAGTCGAAGACTACTTTCAACGGGCTCCAAGAACAAAATTTTATCCAAAAATAAGACGTGTTGTATTTTTAATTCACATAAGTTTAAAATCTCATATTGTCCATTTGAGTGTTACAATTCCGCATAGTTTGAAAATTAACCATCTACCCTTCTACTGGGGCCCAGCCTTCCTTTCAGAAAGAGACCCCAGTGCGAAGAGGAGAGAAGGAAAGGGGTGGGGTGTTTAGTCAGTAAGAGTAGACACCGTTTCCCGCTCCACCCAAAAGCGTGATTCGTCATTGGATGATTTTTACCCAACATAAAAAAAAAACCATCCACCCTTGAATAATTCATCCTGTATATTGTGATATCTTATCCATTTACGATACAAACATAATGCATATAGATCGGGGCTTTAGCATACTGTTCGCCACTAAACTGTATCTAGCAACTGTGCTTTCTATTTAGAAAAACGTGATTTGAAATTTCAATGATCTTGCAGTAGTAGTTTTGAAGAAAATATGTTGTTGTTTGGGTTAAAATATCTGATTATTGTAGTTTTGTGGAGACGGTTTTATTTGAACAACGTGATGTGAAATTGTTTTGTCAAAAAAGCTTCAATGTTCACTTTTAAGAAGTCACAATGTCTTTACGATGTATGTAAATACGTTTATTAGGCACAAACACACGCAACACAAAAAGTTTCATAGTATGAAAGAAAAGATACTATTTTTTTTTTTTATTATTACAGGCTCACGTCAGCATCAAATGGCACAGCCATCACGTAAACAGTATCTCCGTAATTTATAACTATAAAAAATAGAAGCAGTGCTCTTTTTAACTAGTTAACCTGAATAAATCAATCCAAAAAGTTTCAATGCATAAGTGATTGCGTTATACAGACATAAAGTTTAGAAGAAATATGAATATGAATCACTTTTGACCACTTCTCCCCTGGAGGTGAGTAATGATGTGGCCGAGGATGGAGCACGCTTGGCGAAAAATATCCTATTCACTCTTGACTTAAAAACCTCTAGATTATTATTATTATATAACTACGAGGAAACACAGACTCCGGCAGGCTTTATTCCTTAGCTATCGCATAATGATTAAATAGCAAAACGCTTTGTACTTATGGGTGGGAGGTCGACCATACACTGGTGGCGCAAAGGCTCTGGGTCCGACGATGGAACAGACTAACAATTCGGCGACGATACTCAAGACTATGCAGTTTTGACTTGACTTCTTAATCGACTCTAGTGCGTGAAGCCATAAAAGTCATGAATAACAAAACCACTGTATTTAATTATTATTAGTTTACGTACACATTACCAGAGTACTTAAATAATATAATATAATACTACTTAGTAATATTATAAAACCGATTATGCACAATTTAAAGATCATAAAGCCTAGCATAACTAGGCTTTATGATCTCTAAATTGTTGTTAAGACCAAGAGAGCACACCTGCGAGATATAAGGACTCTACAAAAGAGTTGAAAGTGGGGCCAAGGGTCTCTTTCTGAAAAGAAGGCTTGGCCCCAGTGGGAAAGGCAAAGAAGGCACGGAGTAGGGTGTTTAGTCAGTAAGAGTCTGATACTATTTCCCGCTCCGACCAAGAGCGGGATTCGTCTATGGATGATATCTGCCCACTATAAAAAGCACACCTGCGAGAAAAATCTACTTATTATAATAAATCATACTCAAAAAATGTAGGATCTCAATTCATCACCCATCTTTATGTTTATCAAATGCTAGTCTAAGCATATAATATTGCGATTTCGTGCACGCAAAAACGAAATCACCATAATCGGCTTATGTGTATAGGACTTAACCTCATTGGATTCCTTAGATGTTTTGGTCGTAGCGAACGTAAACATAGATACTTAAATGCATCCTCTTCCTGAATTTAGTTTCGCATAGTTTCTCTGCTTTCCATATATGTAACCAGTTCTTATTCTTTATCGTTTTTAGGTCCGAAATGTACTATTTTGCGCACTAGTGTGGAAAAGTGCTTGGATCGCTCTCGCAACATTTTTTTTTCTTTTTTTTAAGTATCTGGTTGGGTAGGGTACTAAGCGTAACCCACGAGTCATCAACTTCCAATTTCTTCGTTAGTATTTTAAAAACATCGTTTCATTGCAACGCATTCCATAACGCCGACGAGTCGGCCTAATTAGGTCTCAATCGCAATGATATTTTTTTTCTGTTGTATCAAAATGTGTGTTGCAATGATGTGCTTCAAAATAGATATTATTAAAAAAATACAAATAAGATAATTACAACTATTATTTAGAGACAGGAGCTGTAACAATAAAATAAGAACACAATTTAACTCGAAAAAACCAGTCTTGTCTACAATGTGTGTGCAGAAACTGCAATAAAACTGTCTGCACTAAAACGCACCCAGTTTAACATTAACTCTCAGTACGTTTAGTATCACGTGGCCGCCTGACTCATTGTTAGACCTTGATTGCCACGCCACAGGCTGCGAAAGGATCCGGTTGTTTCGCTTGTATGTACCTATAGGGTAACATAGAATAGGAGACACGTTTTAATAATTGTCATCTATTATAAGTAATGTAGTAAGCAAAAGTAAGTTAAAAGTCGTTCGGGAGCAAACTTATGCTCATAGTCAAGTCACTATTATTATAATGTAAACAAAACTATTGATATAGTAGTCACAAAATTTTGATTTACTATTATTGAACAGGACTTGGCTTCTATGCGATTTCAAAACTTTTTACGACGGAAGAATAGCGTAGAGACTTGGCTTTTTTTACATTTAATGTTTTAGGTTTTTTTTTATATTTTATTATTTATCTTTTTTTCCCTTATGCTTACTGCTTTTACTATGGTTATATATTCATTGGTAACAAATTTCAGCTAGCTAGCTGATAAGGGAATTACGCGTCAGCCCCAACACAAGTACTACTATAACCTAACGGGGCTGCCTCATTTTATTTATGCTGTTACGTTTTTACATTTTTTTTTGTTTTTTTTTCGGTAGGATTAGTTTTACTTGTTTATAAATATGGGTGTGAATGTACATTAGTAACTAAGTTAGTTTGTTTTTGAGGATGTCTGACGACTTTTAAAAAGAATGAGGGAGAGGATTAGTTATACCTATTTGCGTTATATTTTCTTAAGTGAATTGCAAAAAAAGAAAAAGTTTGAAGTAATTTAAGATACAACGAATTTCCAAGTCGTAGAAATTGAAACGATATTTCTACTTGAACTTGAAGTTATAGTTATACTCTCAAGAAATCCTTTTCGATTTTTGAACTCAAAACTTCATTCTATTTTTGCCTGTATTTATCAATCTTGAAAATGATCTTCGAAAACGCAAGGATCAATCTTTTACTCAACTCAATTCAAAAGATAAACCTTAAAGTCCACAAGTAGTATCATCAATCAAGCCGTATCTACCCACTGCTGGGCTTCAAACTTCACATGAAGCACACATCATTACTGCATAATAAGATAAGCGCCCCGGTGTGCATGTCTTTGTGTCCCAAACTCGCAAATCACTGCAACGATTTTGAGGGGATTTTCATAAAGTACCTATAATAGATAGATTGGATAGATAGATATACTCTTTATTGTTCGCTGCTCTTGAAACGGTGTAGGAAAACATCGCGGGGAAACCGCCGAAGGCATGTGACATCCACCAATTTGCACTGGGCCCGTGTGGTGGGTTATGGCCCACTCCAATTATAAGCCACTTCCTCTCCTAAGAAGGAGGCCTGTGTCCCAGCAGTGGGACTATTAAAAAAAGCTTTATTGCATAATGTAAATACAGTTGCAATAGGAATTTAAAACTAATAGGGTGTCACAATGGGCGGCTGTATAGCTAAAAGTGATGTTTTTACAGACAATCGATGAATTTGATTTGAGTGGTGTATTTTTTACATGTATACAATAAATAACTAATTAAATGCATATATACAAACAATATACTAAGTACGAGTATATCAAGTGTCGGTGACCACGCTCGGGTGCAATGCTGATAATATAGTAAATTATGATACAAGTGTGTAATGTGGGAGGTTATCGTCGAGGCGGTATTAAGACCTGAGCCGTGGCGAGGGTCAGAAAGCCGAGAGCGGTGACCTTTGATTGCTCACGAGTGTCATACGACGTTTTACAATACACTTGAGAAGAAAAATAATAGTGCGTAATGGTCATCAAAATGCCACAGTTTGGTAACAATCTATTACATACCTAAGTGTAGTGCATTAAGAGCCGCTTTCTGAGCAACTGTATTGAAATAGTACATTGTTATACGAGGGATGAAAGTTAGTTATTTAGTCCCGAGAAATTTCTTGGCGACCGAGCGACAGCGAGGTCGCTAATAGTTCGAGGGACTAAATAACTCTTTAACCCGAGGTAAACACTGTGCTTTTCATTACGAATACGAGGAAAATAAAAAAAATAATATAAACCTGAGTCGTCGTCAAATGTCTTCGTATGTTTTTAGGTAGGTATATTTCTTTTGATTTAGGCGGTAAGCGGTTTTCTCCTCAAAGAATCTGGCGTTAAATTTATAACTGAAGCTGATGAACTTATCGTGTTAATACAAATTTCTTATAACAGAGATTTAGCAAAATGTAAACAAAACTCTACACCTCGAAAAAAAAAAAAATCAAGAAAGAACAAATCGGCCACAGATTATAGAGAGACTTTACGCGCCATTTTTTTTTTAGTCGTCGTCTGGCTATTCAGTCAATATTTTTTATTTTATCATTGTAAAAATGGGTCAGATCAAAACTTTTCTCAAATATAATA
Organism: Mythimna loreyi; assembly: GCA_029852875.1. Lineage (NCBI taxonomy): Eukaryota > Metazoa > Arthropoda > Insecta > Lepidoptera > Noctuidae > Mythimna > Mythimna loreyi. The sequence continues at coordinate 14,138,074 of CM056785.1, read as the reverse complement.
TTAGTTTTAATGAAATAGTTGAAAGTAAATTAAAATAAAGTCACAAAAAAAAAAGTATTCTTAAACTATTTCTATCTCTATGTCATTTTAATTGTACTGACAGTATAAAAACTCGGGTCACGGTTCAATAGAAATGTCAAAATAGAACTAGTTTTTTTTTTAATATTTGCTGTCTAAATATTAAAAAAACAACTGTCAGTTGTAAAGTAAAACTCCCTAGGGAGTAAAAGTACTTCTTCCAACCCTGTCCGCAGGCAACTTTATACCTACTTTCAGAGTATGAGTAATGAAATAGTACATTGTTATACGAGGGATGAAAGTTCGCTAATAGTCCCTCGAACTATTAGCGACCTCGCTTTCGCTCGGTGGCCAAGAAGTTTCTCGGGACTAAATAACTCTTGAACCCGAGGTAAACACTGTGCTTTTCATTACGAATACGAGGAAAATAAAAATAATAAAAACCTGAGTCGTCGCCAAAGGTCTTCGTATGCCTTTAGGTAGGTATATTTCTTTTGATCTAGGCGGTAAGCGGTTTTCTCCTCTTAAGAATCTTGCGTTAAATTTATAACTGAAGCTGATGAACTTATCGTGTTAATACAAATTTCTTATAACAGAGATTTAGCAAAATGTGAACAAAACTCTACACCTCGAATAAAAAATCAAGACAGACCAAATCGGCCACAGTGGTCGGCTGGCTCTTCAGTCAATATTTTTTATTTTATCATTGTAAAAATGGGTCAGGTCAACATTTTTCTCAAATATAATATTAGTTTTAATGAAATAGTTGAAAGTAAATTAAAATAAAGTCATTCAAAAAAAAGTATTCTTTAATTATTCCTATCTCTATGTTATTTCAATTGTACTGGCAGTATAGAAATTCGGGTCACGGTTCATTTGAAATGTCAAAATAGATCTAGTTATTTTTTAATATTTAGACAGCTGTCAGTTGAAAAGTAAAACTCCCTAGGGAGTAAATGTACTTCTTCCAACCCTGTCCGCAGGCAACTTTACACCTGCTTTCAGAGTATGAGTAATGATAAATATAGTATGCCTGTATTATACATATAAAACTTTTTCTTGAACTGAACTCTATTTAATAAAATCAAAGACCGTAGCGTAGTAATTTTAAACATCTAAAGCACACATATGTGAACAGACAGCGCGAAGCGATTTTGTTTTTATAGTATGTAGTGAAGTGTAATGAAAAAAATATTTCTTATTTTTACATTTTGCCAGTATTTACCAAAAATCTTAACAATTACATTTTTCTTGTGAGTAATTGATGAAAGTCACCGATAAACCAGCACTTAGAGGAGGGGTTCTGTTTAGATGTATTTCGGTTGAAATAATGACGATGATACTTTATTAATTCGGTCTAGGTATAAACAAGTGACACACATAATTTCTTTTCGTGATATTTCTTCTGTGTTTAATAAGGAAATATAATTAAATGGATTCTGGGAAGTACTTACTGCGAACCAATATAACTTGACGGCAAAAGTTAAATGTGATTCGTTTGAAAAATATACTTAGTTTTTGTATTTAATATTTTTATGAATTCCGTTTTATAAATTCTCATTCCTAGATGCCGACAGACGTGAATGAAATGAATGCCTTCACTTGCGGAGTTTATTTAATATAAAAATGCATGATTGTATTCTCAGGCTGCTGCAGTTTATCCATTAATAAAAATGTTTTTGTATACTTATACTTTATAACTTAGTAGCTTGCAATTATTTGAATTTTATTTCAATAGGTCTGAATATCGAGCATAATTACGAGTATATTAATGTAATCAAAATCATGTAAAGGAGGTTGCATTACCATGATCTACTTAATGATTATTAAGGAGAATGTGAAGTTATCGAGATATTACGCGGCGATATGCGGCGCTACGCGATGCTACGCGATGCTACGCGATGCTACGCGATGCTACGCGATGCTACGCGATGCTACGCGATGCTACGCGATGCTACGCGATGCTACGCGATGCTACGCGATGCTACGCGATGCTACGCGATGCTACGCGATGCTATGCGATGCTACGCGATGCTACGCGATCCTACGCGATCCTACGCGATGCTACGCGATGCTACGCGATGCTACGCGATGCTACGCGATGTTACGCGATGCTACGCGATGCTACGCGATGCTACGCGATGCTACGCGATGCTACGCGATGCTACGCGATGCTACGCGATGCTACGCGATGCTACGCGATGCTACGCGATGCTACGCGATGCTACGCGATGCTACGCGATGCTACGCGATGCTACGCGATGCTACGCGATGCTACGCGATGCTACGCGATGCTACGCGATGCTACGCGATGCTACGCGATGCTACGCGATGCTACGCGATGCTACGCGATGCTACGCGATGCTACGCGATGCTACGCGATGCTACGCGAAGATACGCGATGCTACGCGATGCTACGCGATGCAACGCGATGCTACGCGAAGATACGCGATGCTACGCTGTGCTACCGTGTACTACGCTTTGCTAAACATTGCTATGCCATGCTTGCTGTTGCTATGTTTCGCTTGAAATGAGGAAACACCGACATCAGCGCAGTAATTACATCAATTGTCTACAATATTGTTCATAAAAGTCTTCTGCCAATTTGTAATTGAGTAAAACATCGAGACACAATAGCTAAAAGGAGGGCGGAACCCAATTTAGAAAGTTTTCACCTTTTTCAAAACCCTTTTAACCTCCTGAATCTATCAAAGATTCAGATGCCTCTGAAAAAGTCGGAAGTCGATACAAATTAGATGGTCGTGATTTTGCTCCTAAGGGCCGCATTAAAAACTTGCTTGAAGACGAATTATAACTTTTTAGGAATTTGTTTTATTGAGTTATAAAATTGGGTTCAAATGAATTGACGCTTATGGGGCGGAGAAGTGAAGAGAGCTTGCAATGACTCTAAATCAGCGAAAATGTTTTGTTTTCTCGGAAAATATGTAAAAAAAAAATATAGTTATACTCAGTCGTAAGGCTGTTATGGAATGTAGTAATTTTTGTGAGTATTTTGATGGTCAAGTAACTTCTTCCATACTGGGTGGAGCAAGTGGAAGTGTCAGATTGTTACTGTTTTGAAGCCCATTCGTGTTCCTCTAGATGCACTTTACATTCCAGGACTGCGGTGACTATATCGAACAATCGTGCAGCCGTGGGTACTTCGGCAACTTAATGTAAATCCTGAAAGTGAGTATTAACAGCAGAAGCCACCAGAAATTTCTAAGGCAATAAAGTTTAACGAGTTCAAGAAAAACGAAGCAATTGTGTCGGGGTCCTTAAAAAAAACAGCCAAGTGCGTGTTTCGTTCAAACTTAGCTATGTATATAGTTTGATTCCCGAATCAAAGCTCTAAGATCTTACTGAATCGTAAAATAGTAAATACTTTGTTATGTGACTTTACACGGAATTCAGACTTTTTACATTTATTTGTAACTAGCTTTTGCCCGCGGCTTCGCCCGCGTTCATAAAATATAGCCTATGTCTCTCAGGAGTAAAGCAGCTTTCTATTGTTGCTAATTTTTTTCCAATCGGACCAGTAGTTCCAGAGATTACCTCCTACAAACAAAAAAATAAAAAAACAAAAAAACAAACTTTCCCTCTTTATTATATTAGTGTAGATAATGAGAATAGTCTCAGCTTGGCAAAGTTTAGGTTTAGGTCAACGAGTAATCAAAACCTATAGGATACCTACCCTATAGGTTTTGTTTCCTTGCAAAGGTCAAAATATGCGCATAAACAGAACATAAACGGCCTTATTTTAAGATAATGCTGACTCTGAAGTTTATATTTTTTAGTAATCCAAGGAGTAGAAAATTTGGTTATTTGATATTAATTTCACCTTGCATTTCTGAGAAAACTGGATCTTGGTAGACAGGGTTGATGGACAGAAAAGTGATCCTATAAGGGGTTTGTTTCAACTGAGGTATGGAACTCTAGCAAGCAAATAAAGAAAGAAAGAAAACGTGCTAAGTAAAATTACATTTTAGCTTTTATCTTCCATAAATCTTCTGCCGATGATAACAAACAAAAACATAAACATTATATTTACAAAATACACAACTTATTTATCAAATGGTAGTTCCCTATTAGTCGTATTTCCTCGATGCACCCCTGTATTTGTTGTCGAAGTTTGGACGCAACATAGATATAATTCGCTGCCTATAATTGGACATCGATTTGCACCCCGGCTTATCCCGATAATTTTGTTGCGAAACGGAAAATATTTTGTTTGTAAACAAATACTTATTTATGTTTAACAGCACGGTTGCCGCAATGGTTCAGCGATTAACTGCCGCCTGCTTAGCCAAGTTACGATTGTTTTGGTAACGTCGAACGCTTTGAATTGGCCACGCCTTCAATTGTTTTGGTGGTCAGAACAAAGGAATTGGAGACACGGCCTATTCCAAGCGTTCGATGTTAGCGAAACGATAGTAATTTGGCTAGGCTAGCTGATCATGTTTGCGAGCAAAATTAGTCGAGCAATTGCCCAAGGTTTGGAAGAAGAGGCAATATATAAGATACTAGCTTTTGCCCGCGGCTTTGCTCTCGGCAACAGAAAATTGTGATAAATGAAGAACCGCTTGAACGATTTTGTGCAAACTTCACATAAACCATCTACGAAATAGATCTACTAGTCCGAACGAAGCCTTAACATTTGGTTTGGATAGGTGAGCCCGTTCTTGAGTTATAAAATTACAACGAAAAGAGGCATTGATTTTATATATATTGAAGTTATTAAATAAAAAGATATCTTATTGACTGTAAATGGTAGTAGATAACTAGGTTGGAGACTTGTGGTATCATTGCAGATTGAAATCTAGTGGGTCAGTCACGTCTGATATAGCAATTTGTTGAACGGATTGGAATGGTAAGCTTTGCACCTAGTTTCTGAGAAGTGTCATAAAATAGCCGTATGTCTAGTGATACGATTGACTGTGAAAAAAACTTTCATTAAATTACAACAATGATACCGCTATCTCAATTTTACCATCGGACAACGCGGCGTACGGCGAAAATCCACCCTTACGTTGTTGACACTTCTACAGTCCGGACTAAGCGTTTTGGTTTATACCGCGTACATCGAAGGACTGGAACGGTCTTCCCGTTCGTCTCTCCTCGTGTCTTCAAGGCTTAGAGTAAATAGGTTCTCAATAAATTAGTGCGCGTCACCATCAACGATTGTATCACTGCTTACCTTCAGGTGGGGTTGCAGTCAAGTACTAGTTTATATTAATTTTAAAAAACAACAACAACTAGTGCGTGTTGGAAACTTAGCCACAAACATTTCGGGACAATTTTCATTCTTATTCTAGTATTAATCAGTAAGGTTTTCTTTATAGCATAAGCGATAATTCAGTAGTATTAGCCTTATAACAATTAGGGAAATCCCGTCAAAACAAATAAATAATTTGCAAGTGCGTTCCTTCGTTCATATTCGGATGTATCTGAGTCGATCATATCCGCCTGGTATCTGTATCCGCGGGAGCGCGTAGGTTTCCCGTCTGTGGTCTCGATTTCCTGTGAAAACGGAAATTTCCGCACGTACGCTCAGAAACAGCAAACTTCAAGTTATTCTCGTATTTACTGTTTTTATAAAGGAAGTCCTTTTTGAAGTTATGAAATATTTTGTTAGTGAATAAACATTTTAAGTAAGTACACGTGTTTTTGAACTGTTTAATGCCTTTTTATCATGAGTTACTTTGTCACAGGGTCGCGTTTATTATTGCTGTTTCAAGACTCGCAAGATATACTTTGAGACGCTCAATTAGGTCCCAAAAAGTAAGATTTACTCCCGACTAAGTATTATTTACAAAACAGACTTCTTTTTTGGCTTTCACACGTAGAATGGATAGTCGATAGGGATGAAAGTTTCTGGCGCAGACGCAGCGTTGGAAGGCCTCCCACTAGGTGATCGATAACCTACTCCCCGAGTCAAGTTACGATTGTTTCGTTAACGTCGAACGCTTTGAGTTGGCCACGCCCCTACTGCTTTATTCTGTCGTCATCTCCACGGTCAGCCACGTGGCCTATTCCAAGCGTTCGACGTTAACGAAACAATCGTAACTTGGCTCGTCGATCGTGCTTGTCTAGGCGGCTAGTAAGAGTTGCGGGAATGCAATGGATGTGAGACACACAGGACATTTGCACGCTTTAGTCTTAAGCAAATCATGTATGATTTCATATTTAACCCATGTAACATCTTTTTATACCATGTTTTAAGCAAATAAATAAATAATTATTATTATAAATACAAATAAACATTAGTGTTATTTATATTATCACAATAAGTTCAAACGTATGTACCACCTAGCAAAAGATTTATGGGAGAGAGTACTTCCATAAATCTCTTGGTAAGTGGCAATAATCCTAACTTTCTTCTACATCTGTGTTTTGTTTTGTTTCGTTATTTGCTAACACTGGACACCTTATGAGTGCCACGAGTATAAGTACTTACTATATTAAGGTAAATAATTGTTTGGTGATTTAGTGGCTGAAGCGAACTTCATGCTTGAGATCGATTTGAAAGACACAGACTGAGTATAATTGAGTATTGTATTTTTATCTGAAACTTTTCAGTAGCATGAAGCACAAAGCAGCTTATTTCCTACAATATGGAGTGTATCTTTTTAACCAACACAAACAGAGGAACCTTAAAGGTTCTTGTCCATAGGGAACGACCAATTTGGAATCGTGCTGTTGACGTTTTATTAGTGCTCATGTAGGCCTATGTGAAATAAAAACCATTTTGACTTTGATTTTAGACATATATCGTCGCGGTTATTTCTGCCTAGTCACAAATTAAAAAAAAAAAATAGCTTGAATTTTGCGGCGCTTTGAAATTTTCGATTCGAGTGCAAGCAAAAATTAACTTACCGGTAATCACATGGAAGTATCTTCGATAGTACATATACTTACATGACAAAGCAAAATGTCCAATAATGCCACTGTCATAACAGCATGACTGTAGGGGATTCTCATGAAAACACTGATCTTAAGGTTCAATCTTCTTTATTCTTGATTTCTTGGTTCACAAAAGAGAAAACTTATCAACTCCGGAGACGACAAAAATCAAAATTCCATGCTCGCTAATTTACTTCCAAACTTTACCATAACGAGAGCCATGGTTTTTAAACTGTTTTGTACAATTACTTTCATTTAACTATTTATGGTCCTGGGGTTAAATATCTATTGTTTTTACAATATTCAGGTCTTATTTATGTTGTATCTAAATCTTTACGTTATTTCCTTTAAAATGGTATACAATATGCAGACTTACGGCTATTTTACAAATGTTTACGTACAAATATTATTCTTTGATGGGTAAAGTCATCTCTATTGTCACACTAAAGGGATTCTAAATGTTAATCTAATAAGGATACTGACATAAATCTTATTGGAAAATGTGTCTGGTGATTTTACCCAGCGTTATTAACAACTTATGAGCTAATTACTATACAGAATTGACTAATATTCACAATTGTTGAATGTTATCATAGTACAAGTTATTATTACTTCTACGTGATTGACAAACGTGTCCGTGTCCTTAAAAATAATTAATACTAATTAACTTACGTGTCCAATCGCTAATTACTGTCACTAATCACAAATCACTAATCACAGATCACTAATCACAATTGTCTTCACTCGTCACCAACAGTCTCCCCCTCGGTGCGATGCACCTCAGCCGCTCGGGGTGACGAGGCAGGAACAATGACGACGAGCCGTGAAGCTGGTCGTCGCAGAACGCCCGCTGTCGTCCGCACGTCGACGATCCGCGTTCTTCCGTCTGGTCCGGGGTAGGTCGCGACGATCTCGCCACGAGGCCAGGAACATCGTGGCAGGGTGTGGTCTACCAGGAGGACCACGTCGCCGATGGTGGGGTCCCTATAGTTAGGACCTTGGTAGTACCGGGGCGAGAGCGTGGGTAGGTACTCTCGCGTCCATCTGGCCCAGAAGTGATCGGCCAGACGTTGGGATGTCTTCCAGGATGGGCTGCCGATTAACTCCCTGTCGTCGAAAGAGCCAAAAAGAGTGGCTCCGCAGGACCTCCCAATAAGGAAGTGATTGGGTGTCAAGGCTTCTTCTTCATGTGGGTCGGTGCTCACGGAAAAGAGTGGCCGTGAGTTCACGATGTGTTCTGCTTCGAGGAGAAGAGTGTGCAGAACTTCTTCTCTAGGTCTTCTTTCTTGAAGTGTGGCTGCAAGTGCGGTCTTGACGGTACGCACTAGCCTTTCCCAAGACCCCCCCATGTGTGGAGCCCCCGGTGGTATGAACCTCCACACTATGCCGATCTGGTTGGTGGCCGCCAAAATCGCTTCTTGCAATTCGCGATTCGCCCCGACGAAATTGGTGCCGTTGTCACTCATCATGATCTTGGGTGTGCCTCTTCTGGCGATCATTCTTCTCAAAGCCATGATCATTGAGTCGGTGGTTAGTGACGATGCCAATTCCAGATGTATTGCTCTCGTTGTCATGCAGGTGAAGAGTACTCCCCATCGTTTTTCTATGCGACGACCTATTGTTACTAGCAGTGGTCCAAAATAATCGACCCCTGTACAAGTAAAGGGTGGGCTCGTTCTGGACAAACGCTCCTCAGGTAAGTCGCCTTGGGGTGCCAGCTGTGGTGTCTTCTTGTGTATTCGACACCATCCACAGGTTCTTGTAGTGGTCTTGACTAGGTTTCTGAGGCCTGGTATCCAAAATTTTTGTCGAAGTTCATTCATCACAGTTTGGTGGTTACCGTGATTCAGTTTTTCGTGCACATGCTTCACCAGTAATTGTGTGATTTTGTGTCGTCCGTCAAGTACTATGGGACTTTTATAGGCTGTTGTCAGATACTTCGCCGCTCCGATTCGCGTTGATAATCTTATTAGACCATCTTCTAACTTGATAGTAAAGTTCTTTATCTTTGAGATTTGATTGGAGTTCTCTTGTTTTCGTAATGCTGATATTTCTTCTGGATAACTGTCTTCTTGTACACGTCGTATTAATAGTTGTTCGGCCTTTTCTACGTACAACGCTGATTTTTCTCGAAGGTTTATCCCTCTTTTGGACTTCGTGATTCCAAGTGGCGCCTTTTCCCTAGCCACGTCTTTTTCCGTCCTAGTGATCCTCTTTGTTATGTTGGTTTGGTGGATCAAACTTCTTTTAAATGTGTCCACAGTTTGAAGGAATCTTGCAGTAGCGTGGAGCAGTCTTGTTCATCTTGAAAACCTGGAGGGTTCTGGAATGGGTGTTGGCTGTATCTTCTTTAAATTAAGCGTCACGGCTGTGGGCCTCTCTTCGCCGGTTTTCGTCATGGTTGTTTTTTCATCTTCGGGCCAGTTTTCCGGTTCTTCGTAGAGGAAATCAGGTCCCCTAAACCATCGGTGCTTTTCATCGAAATTCTTCGGAGTTTCTCTAGTCGCATCGTCGCAGACGTTGTGTTTAGTCGGGACCCAACGCCATTCCTTTTGCTTCGTTAGTTCTTCGATCTCGGCGAGTCTGTGAGCAACGAAAGGCTTGTATCTTCTCGGATCTGACTTGATCCACGCCAATGCAGTCTTCGAGTCTGTCCAAAAATATCTTTTTGACACTTTCAGGTCGATTTCTTGTTCAGTGCTAGCCGCAAGTCGACTTCCTAATAGACAAGCTTGTAGCTCCAACCTTGGGATCGAGGTAGGTTTCAATGGTGTCACTCTTGCCTTTGCTGCTAGTAGTTTCACTTCCGTTCGCGGGCTCTCCGTGCGCCAGTAAACCGCACAAGCGTAAGCCCTCTCGCTGGCGTCACAAAAGGTATGTAGCTCCCCTTCGACGGTTTCCTTAGTTAGGCAGCGTGGAATGTGCAGGTTCTCCAGTTTTCTCAGGTCTTCGAGCCATTTCTTCCACTCCTCTTCGCGGGCCGGTGGCAGTTTCTCGTCCCAGTCAATACCACACCTCCAGAGGTTCTGAAGCATAACTTTTCCTTGTATGGTGATGGGTGATGCCAATCCCAAGGGGTCGAAGACTGTCATTACTGCACTTGTAGCTTCTGGCTTCGTGGGAGCGCGTTTTCCATTGATGGTTTCTTCTGGAGTGTTCCTTAGGGTCAATGTGAAATGCAGACTGTCTTTTTTCACGTTCCAATTTAGTCCTAATGTCTTCTCGACTTGATCTTTTTGTTCGCCCAATCGAACAGAGTTGCTCACATCTTCTGAGTGGAAGTCTTCTATGGCTGCGGGTTGATTGCTCGCCCAGCCTCTCAAGTAGAAACTTCCTTTCTTGTGGATCTCATAAACTTCTTTTGCGACTCTTCTAGCCGTAGACACATCTTCATAGCTTGCCAAATAGTCATCCATATAATGATTACGCTTAATTGCCGCCACTGCTTCCGGATGTCGATCTTCGAACTCTTCTGCGTTTTTGTTCTTCACGTAAATTGCTGTACATGGAGAGCAAGCGGCTCCAAATATCAACGACGTCATCCGGTATTCCTTGTCTCGCCACAGAAATCGCAGACTATCTCTGTCTTCTTCGTTGATCTTCACGCGCAGGAACATTTCTTTAATGTCTGCAACCACTGCCACTTTGCCTTGCCGGAAACGAAGCAGGACACCAAACAATGATTGAAGCAGGTCTGGTCCCGCCAGCAACGCGTCGTTGAGTGCTTTTCCATTTGATTTCGCTGCAGCGTCGAAGACCAGCCTCATTTTTCTTTTCTGTGGGTGCACAACAGCAAAGTGTGGCAGATACCACGTCCTCTTGGAGGTAGCTTCTTCAGTTACTTCTTCAGCGTAATTGCTTTTGATAAGGTTGAACACTTGTTCTTCGTATTTCTTTTCAAATTCTTTGTTTCTCGTGAACTTCTTTTCCATGTTCTTCAGGCGTCGAGCAGCAGCCGTTTTACTTTCAGGCAGACTCTCTTCGTTCGTTTTCCAGATGAGACCCGTACTGAAACTTCCATCGGGGAGCCTTTTCGTGGTAGATTCTAAGACTTGGAGTGCTCGTTGGTCAATGTCGTTCGATGGTTTCTTGGCGGCGATCCCCATGGCTTCAATATCGAAATGATTCTTGATCATCTTCTCTAGGTGATCGTCTTTTCCATTAGGTCGTGTGACGATGTGATTCACCAATCTCACTGGATTGTTGCTGCTTGAGCGTGTTCCATGTAGCGTCCATCCCAACTGGGTTCTCGATGCCACTGGCTTGCTGCGATCGCCGTGCTTCACTTCTTGAGAGACGATGAGATGCCAATTATCTTGTCCTATGAGCACTGTCGGTTTAACATTGGGATATTTCAATTGTTCTTTTATTTCTTCTAAGTGCTCGCATCCCTTCAAATCGTCTTCGGTGATTTCTTGAGGTGTCAACTGCAGGTTCTGTATTGAGTAGCCAGTCAACTTCTCGATGTTTCGTCCGTACATCCCGCGGATCTTCAAGTTCACTTTCTTGGACTTCTGAGACATCCGATGACCACCCACGCCCTCTATTCTCAAGTCTTCTTCAGGCCCTTGTGCTCCAATCTTCGTGATCACTTCGTCTTCGATCAGAGTCACTGTCGAGCCTTCGTCTAGTAGGGCATAGACGCAGGCGTTCGCCTCCGGTCCTGAAAGTTCCACTGGGATTATCTTCAAGTACGCCTTTGATACTGTGCGAGCGGAGTTGATGGATGAAGCTATTGTTTTTACGGCCTCTTCTTGGATCTTTGGTTGTGTTGCTTCTTCATAATGCAACAGCAGATGATGTGCCTTCCTGCATTTGCTGCAAGGCTTCGCTTTGCAGTTGAATCCTCGATGGCTCCCTTCCAAGCATTTGAAGCATGTTCCAGTCTTCTTGGCTTGGTCCCACCTTTCTTTTGTTGAAGCTTCATTAAACTTCTTGCATTTTAAAAGAGTGTGTTCTTCTTTACATTGCGGGCAGTTTAGGTTTCTGGGTTTTTCCGATTTGCTGTTTTCTTTGCAGGAACACACTGTAGCTGATTGCGTTTTGACATTCCAATTTCCATCTCGATCTTCATCTGATGTATAATCCTCTTCATCGGCATCGTTTGTAGTGCGAGTGGTGTGTACGCCTCGTGAACCAGCGTGTCTTGATCTTGTGTTCATGCCTTCTCTCTTCACTTTGGATCCCATGAAGTCATGCATCTCGAATTGATCCACCATTTTGTTGAAGAAGTGCATGAGACTGAGTAGCACTGGTTCATCTTCGTCTTCTTTGGCTGCACGATACTCGAACCACTTAAAGCGTATCAGAGTACACATTTTCTCAATAATTCTGTTCGAGATGTCACTGGAGTGTAGGTAACTTTGTTTCTTCATTTGCTTTATGACGCTGACGGTGTTGGATATCGCCCCAGCATAACGCACCAACTCTCTTGCATCTTCTGACATGGCAGGAAGCTTCTCGATGTTTTCCACTTCGCTCCGTATCAGGTACGTAGGTCTTCCAAACCGACGCTCCAAGGCCGTTGTGACCTCTCTCGGGTCTATTTGTGTGAAGAGAAGCGACTTGACAGCTTCTTTGGCTTTGCCTTTAATGGCTCTTCTTAATCTTCCCATGTTTTCAATGTCGCTGAAGAGTGCTTGTGTGTCTTCATATGTTGCTTTAAAGGCCATCCAGTCTCTAGGATCGCCCTCGAATGGATGCAACTCGCTTACGTATTTCGGTGCGCGCTGCATAATTGAAGACGTCTTATTTTCTGCTACGGACTTCACTGCTTCTAGAATGGCTTCGGCCAGCTGATTTGTGGGACTGGATGTGGTCGGTGCTATTCTCGAGGTGCTCGGGTCAGCGTTGCTTGGCTCCCCCTCGTTGCGCTCCACATTCTTGGTCTTCGACACCCAGGCCGCAGTTGCCTTCGCTGTGGCTGCTTCGGCTTCAGCGTCTTCATCTTCACTGTCATCCGTGCAATTTTCAGCGCGCGCTAATTCCAATCTGGTGTTTGCTAACTTAGTCTTCAATTGGACTTCTTCCAATTTCAATTTTTCCAACTCCAATCTTGCTTCCAATTCCTTTTTCTTATTGGAATTGTTCTTATTGGAATTAGATCTTGCCTTTTTCTTATTCTTTTCTTTGTTTTCAATCAAAGTGATGTCGGCATCTTCGACTACAGTGGTTTCTTCAGCCGTTGTGGTTTCTTCAGTGACTGTTTCAGATGTAGTACCCGATGTTGTTCCTGTAGTCGTAGTGTCGCCACCACTGGTCTCTTCTTCGGTAGTTGACCTCGAACTGTCTCCCTTTCGGCTTCTCGTCATCATATCTGGGCTTCAAGAAGGGGCAACACACTCAAAAATCTTCTTAGTGCTTGCTATCTTCTCAGCATAAACTTCGACGAAGTCTTCGAAAAGTTTTTACTTCAAGTTCCAATCTTGAACCTAGGTCTTGAAGTCCAATTCCTAAGTCTTGATCTTCCTATTGGATCTTCAATTCACCTTCCTCAAGTAAAAAACTTTCGGCTTCCAAGTTGCAACGTCGCTTAAGTACTTTCCAGGTGGGTGCAAGTAGTGGCAGGGTCGACCTACCAACACGGTGCTTTCTGACGTTGTACTTGAGCTTCGAATTCTTCAAACACGGAGTTCCTTTGATATGACGGACGAAGCTTGTAAACCTCTTCATAGAATGAATCTTAAGTTTTTCACGATCTTCAACCGATGAACTGTAATTCTTCAATTTCCCAGCTTCGGTTTCTTGAATCCGGCTCTCGAAGGACCAATATTTTGTAGGGGATTCTCATGAAAACACTGATCTTAAGGTTCAATCTTCTTTATTCTTGATTTCTTGGTTCACAAAAGAGAAAACTTATCAACTCCGGAGACGACAAAAATCAAAATTCCATGCTCGCTAATTTACTTCCAAACTTTACCATAACGAGAGCCATGGTTTTTAAACTGTTTTGTACAATTACTTTCATTTAACTATTTATGGTCCTGGGGTTAAATATCTATTGTTTTTACAATATTCAGGTCTTATTTATGTTGTATCTAAATCTTTACGTTATTTCCTTTAAAATGGTATACAATATGCAGACTTACGGCTATTTTACAAATGTTTACGTACAAATATTATTCTTTGATGGGTAAAGTCATCTCTATTGTCACACTAAAGGGATTCTAAATGTTAATCTAATAAGGATACTGACATAAATCTTATTGGAAAATGTGTCTGGTGATTTTACCCAGCGTTATTAACAACTTATGAGCTAATTACTATACAGAATTGACTAATATTCACAATTGTTGAATGTTATCATAGTACAAGTTATTATTACTTCTACGTGATTGACAAACGTGTCCGTGTCCTTAAAAATAATTAATACTAATTAACTTACGTGTCCAATCGCTAATTACTGTCACTAATCACAAATCACTAATCACAGATCACTAATCACAATTGTCTTCACTCGTCACCAACAATGACAGAGTTGAACGCTAAACGGCGAGTAATGGGCAGCTCGCTGTTCGCCTATCCGGTAATCGTCCGGACCAAGCCCAAGTCTTCGACGTCGCCCACTGCTCCCACACGCCTCAAGAAGTTGTTAGCAGCCCAGCAAGGTTGAAACCTTCTGAGTTAGGCTCAGAAGGTTTCATGCGAAAGCGGAACACCGGGGCCCTGGAACTAAGGCAAGAAGGAACGGTGGGTCGTTTAGTCAGTAGAACACACCGACACGTCTGACACTATCACCAACTCCACCCAAAGGCGAAAAAGGAATTCGTCATTCGATGATTTTTCCCACCATAAAAAAAAGCCTAAATGTGCCTGACCTTCAGGTAATACGGAATGATATTATACCATGTAATTATAGGTAAACATTAGATTTGGGGATAAACACCTAGATCTTGTCAGTAGTTTCCAGTGTTTGCAAGTTTGTCAGTGATCTCATCACCATTGTTTATTTGCCAGAACTAATGGCCAATGACTTCACCTCGTTACATATCCGTCTTGGTATTATGTCAGCGGTTGCATGCTTGGACGCATTTCTAAGGATAATGCATATTTAAGTTATATACTCATATACCTTTCGAGAATCTACAAGTAAAATTCTACAAGTCCGTGAGGCATGTCTTACTGTAGGGGTCAGAATGTTGGACTGTGAAAAGAGATTGTATGTAGCAGAGATGAGAATGTTGAGATGGATGTGTGGTGTGACGAGAATGGATAAAGTGGAAATGACTATATTGGAGAAAGTTTGAAAATGGCGCAATTGACTGCAAAGTTGAAAGGGAACTGTTTGTTTTGGTATGGCCTTGTAAAGAGGAGGGATGTAACGCATATTACAAAAAAAAACCATGAGTATAAATGTGGATGGATGGAGAGGGAGACCAAAGAAAATATGGATAAATTGTGTGAGAAGTGATATGAAAGAAAGAGGAGTTAGTGATAGCGTGACGACTGACAGGACAGAATGGAAGAAAAAAACATAGTGCACCGACCCCTAATAAAACGGGACAATGGGAGGATATACCTTTTGAGAATAATGACTTGAAAGGAAGAGTATGGTTCGAAGAACGAATACGCTTAGGGCTAAATCTATACTAATATTATAAAGCTGAAGAGTTTGTTTGTTTGTTTGTTTGAACGCGCTAATCTCAGGAACTACTGGTCCGAATTGAAAAATTCTTTTTGTGTTGAGTAGATCATTTATTGAGGAAGGCTTTAGGCTATATAACATCACGCTGCGACTAATAGAAGCGAAGAAAAAACGGAAAATGTGGAAAAAACGGGGAAAATTATTCATCTTTGAGGGCTTCCGTTGCGTGCGCTGCCAAAACGGTTTAAGATACCAAAAAAATATGTATGAAAGAATTATTCCTCTTAAAATTATCTAAAAAAAATGTCCGCGACAGTATATGTCTATCTTTTAAGATTAACTTACTAGAACCGTTTTTATGCGAATCAAATTTAGCCAATTTTTACCGATTATTTGTGAGAGTTCTATCAACATAATAATATAATCTTTATCCAAATAAATGTGTTGTTGATTAAGAGTATGTAATTGTAAACAAAATTGTCATTGACATCATTTAATTTCAACGAACATCTTAGAAGATATTACAATTTTAAAATAACTCCGATATAAAATTCCCACGCGATGCATGATGTGCTAAACTTGACGCTGCGCCTGGCCGGCGGGCAAGGAGAGGGGTTGCTTGCGGGCGGCGCGGATGGGTTTTTTTTATGGTAGGTAAAAATCATCCAATGACGAATCCCGCTCTTGGGCGGAGCGGGAAACAGTGTGAGACTCTTACTGACTAAACAACCTACCCCGTTCCTCCCTTGCCATATTCCCAGAGCCCCGGTATAACGCTTTCGCACCAACCCTCAGTTGCAGGAGGCTTCGCCCCTGAAGGGCCCCACAGTTTGCTGACAACACCTTGAGGCGCGCGGGAGCAGTGCACGCCGTCGACGACTTGGTCTCGGTCTGGACTGTTACCAGACAACCGGACGGCGAGCTACCCATTGCTCACCGTCCACAAGCCAGCGTCTAAGGAGACCGGATATCGGCGGGATCGCGGCGGTGACGGTGACGGCTACGGCGAGGGCGCTGTTGCCTTTGCCTTATGCGGTCGGCCTCCTCCTTTACGAGTATTACTGCTTTGCAGAAGGAGGCGACCGCTTGCCATTCTTCTTCGCTGCGAACTATGGCCTGAACCGAGGCCCGGCGCGAGAGGTCGCCGCCGCTGATCACCCCCACGAGGACACGGCGATGCTCTTCTCAAGCGGGGCACACCTCCACCGTGTGCTCCACCGTATCCTCCGGGCTGACCATACAGTGGCGACACCCGGGCGTCTCTTCCTTCTTACCATGTCCGGTGAGAACCTACGTCATGCGGAAGGTGAGGATGCCGTGATATCACGCCTCAAAGAGGGGACTTACCGCCGAGATTATGGGGTGCCCAAGTTGGGGTGTAGCTCTATAAAGTACTTTTAGATAATTATGTTCTTTTAAAAACTAAATTGTCTAAAATAATAACAGAAATTGACACGGGCAAAGTCGTGGGTAACAGCTATAATTTATAAAGCTGAGGAGGTTGTTTGCAAAAATAAATATGATGCCCAAAATAACTATTCCACGCGGACGAAGTCGCGGGCACAGCTAGTACACTAATAAATCTAATCGCAATTATTTAAAACAAAAGCATCATCGAGATTATGGCTTTATTTTGCGTTCTAAATTTTCACCCACAGCTTAGCTTAGTATAGCATAGCATTAGCCTTATAATGTTTACATTGCAAGTGAGGCTCAAGACTCCTTTCATAGGGAGGGAGTGGGCCGTAATCCACCAGGCGGGCTCAGTGCGGGGGCATCAGTGTTGATGGATGTCACATGTCTTCGAATTTTTGTTTCTAGGATATGTCGGTTTCCTCACGATGTTTTCTTTCACCATTTTGAGAGCAGTGGTGATGAATACAGTGGTGATGAAACCTACTGAGTAAAATTGTTTACTTAATCCACCGATATTCTGAGATTAGTCTTGAAAGCCTTAAAGCTATTTCCCCACTTCGAAGAGAGCTACCATAAAATATTATAGGTCAACTAAACGTTATCTACCGCAGCCGGGGTCAAAATAACCCACAACTCTACCGAAGTGCGTATTACGATATATTTCATCGTCAGTATTATTCTGTCTAATAACACTGCAGCTGAAAATTGATGCTGAAACTGATCCTTATTAAATTGTCTTGTAAATCGCGTCCGCACTGTACAAAGTGCTGATCACATAAAAAATAACAGGGCTATAAAAGCGGCGTGGTTCCCGGGCGCGCTCGTATAATCAGACAAATATATCAGGATAACTATTGATATCTTGTCTTATTTTTGGAAGCGTGAAGTGAATTTTTTGCAGTTTGATATATACTTTACTAGCTTTTGCCCGCGGCTTCGCTACCGGCACCAGAAAAATGTGATAAATGAAGAACCGTTCGACCAATTTTGTGCAATTTCACATAAACCATCTACTAGTTTTTGATTGTTGGTAATATTATAGTAGGTACGATGGAATTGACATCGTCACAATGGTGCACAAAAATCCCTTAACCTTTTTATCCGCAAGCGAACGCAGGTACCTACTAACAGCGAACGCCGGCATTCACGGGTATTAACGGAAAGTTATTTGTCTGTAAAACTTTTTATTTACGTTCTTGGATAAATATCAAAATACCCTATAAAAAAAATGCTCAAATATTGTACATTCTATTTTTTTAAATTTGACAACGGTGCGTGACGTTGAATCATACCGCGAGCGCCGGCGCTCGCTTGGGTGTCGACGTAAATAAAAAAGATTAAAAAAAATAATTCTGAACAAAGTCTAAACATTTGGTTTGGATTGGGGAGCCCGTTCTTCAGTTATAAAATAAAAACGAAAAGTGGCATTGATTTTTATTACAAGCTTTTATTTAGTTTCACCTGTCCCGTTGTCTGTCGTTCTGTAATCAAATCTTGCAACTTAAATTTGATCCACTTCCCGGTTTCCGATTGAGCTGAAATTTGGTATACACGTTTAATTCGGATGACAATGCAATATTATGATGACATGGAGCTGATCTGATGATGGAATCGCGAGGTAGCCATAGGAACTCTGTAATTAAACGGCACAACCACGTCGAGTTTGGGCTCGTGTGAATCGTCTTGACGAGACAATGTAACACGCTTTTATTTATAAATGGGGACTTTTAGTTCATTTTATTTTTAACTTTTTAGTTCATTTTATAAACAAATAATAAAAGCTTGTTTTTAAAAAGGTATTTTTTTTCTTTAATTTTATATTAGATTGCTTTGCATCTGGTTGGAGGATCTTTTTGGAGTTGTTTACTGTGGCTTTTTATTTTCTATTATCGACGCCTTCCAGCTTGGTATGCTTTAATTTTTTCGATGACACGATCAGTGCACTTTTTTAGCGATTGACTGCTGTGTTGCGTGTCTCGGGTTCGATTCCCGCACGAGACAAATATTTGTATGGCCTACAGATAAGTGTATGTGAGTTAATACGTCTGTGAACGTACCCACGATACAGGAGAGACGAGAGTAATGTTTTTAATTTAAAAAATCTCGGCTTTCTCTACCATAACATCTATTTTGTTTGAGGTGGAACATCATCTAATGATTTGTGCCGTTTTAGGGTGGAGTGTTATGCTTGTCAGACGTTTACAGACTAAAACTATACCTATGTTCCTTCAGCTGCCCTTTGCGATTCGGCCCTGCAGGGCCCCTATGGTATCATGTCTATACATTCTTTCTACTTGTGTTAGTTTCTATTTGTTGATCTATTTTGTATCGAACTAAACGTTCCTCATTACTCATTGTGAAATCAATGTGTGTGTTGGTGAAAACCGCGTTTTAAAATCGGTCAATGCTTTTTGAGTTTATCGCGAGTAGAAAGAAAGAATATTTTATAATATGTCAGTAGTTAAAAGACTACATATATGTAGGTAATTTTGCGGATGAAACTCAGGGAATAAGGATTATTCCGTATCTAATAAAACGATGTTGATTCAGACACGACCCTCACTTCTAATGTTTTTGCACGAGCTGTATCTTTTTCTTTATTCAAAGAAACCTTTATCAGCTTCATTGTTAGCAAAACGTTGTTATCAACATGTATTATTCAATCAGCGTCCGTATCTAAGCGTGTAGAAACACCTATATAACAAGGAATAAATAAAAACCAATATATATAAGAACACAATACACGAATTTCAACTTTTCCATTATTTATTATATTGTTATTGATACTACATTCAATTCACGTTTCATTTCGTGTTATCAGTTCAGTGGTTCGTTCATACAATATGGCGTACTTGTAGAATTTTATTGGTTTCCCGGGTGGAGCAGTACTCGTGGTGTACCATATACCGTCAGTCATCGGAGCGGTTCCGCATAGGAACCGAGACGTCTCGGCGGGCAGCGCAACCCTAGTTGCTTTAGGCAGCGGACACACGATATTATTTTGTGCATTGTTATGTGAATTTGGCAAAAGATTCCGGAATATTCTTATATCTTCAAAGCTGGAGTGAATAGGCTCTTAATAAATTAGTGCGCCTCACCATCTACCCTCTACATTGGGTGTATATGGGGCCCCACCACGATCTTCGGGGCCCAAGTCAACCTCCCCTGCAAGTTGGGGCACCTGCCGATCAGCAGACGAGGCTCTGGCGCTGGCTTTCCCTTTTAGGGTTGGGAGGTCAGACGGCAGTCGCTCCCGTAAAGGCCAAAAACAGCCAATCAACATGGAGAGTATTAGAAAGTTTATTGCCACGGATAGGGCGCCGCCGCAAAACGGCGCGCAGGAGTTTCGCCCGACTCCTGTGGCAAGTGGGCGAGGGCTACCGTGTCTGGGGCGAACACGGATAAAGACGCGAGCCCCAACCCGGAAGCTCCGCTTCGCCAGCCTGAACATTGGCACGCTGACCGGACGCGCGAGAGAGTTAGCCGATGTACTGCTTAGGCGAAGGGTGGCCGTGGCATTCCTGCAGGAGACTCGGTGGAAAGGCCGCAGATCCCGGCTCATCGGGAACGGCTACAAGTTGATCTACACGGGTGCAGCCGGTGGGGAGAACGGGGTGGCCGTTGTACTCTCCGAGGAGTTTCACGACGCAGTCCTGGAGGTGAAACGCTACAGTGATCGGCTTATGGTCGTAGGTGTGCTTATCGATGGGGTTATAACCCACTTGATAAGTGCCTACGCGCCTCAGGTCGGTTGCAGCGACGCTGAAAAGGCTGCGTTCTGGGATCAACTCGGTGAGGTGCTTCGTGGCATCCCGTTGTCGCAGGGAATCGTTTTGGGTGGTGATCTGAACGGTCATGTGGGTGACAGGTGCAAGGACTTTGAGCATGTTCACGGTGGCTTTGGATACGGTAGCCGTAACGCTGAAGGTGAGACTATCCTTCAAACGTGTGCGGCTGCCGGCCTTGCCATCGTGAACACGTATTTCAAAAAGAAATCCGAACACCTGATTACCTACAGGAGCGGGAGGTACGCTACCCAAATCGATTTCTTACTCACACGGAGGCACCACATCAGTAAGGTAGCCAACTGCAAGGTCATACCCGGTGAGAGTCTCACTGCACAACACCGTCTCCTTGTCATTGGACTTGCGCGTCAAGCCTAGGGCCAAGGTTGTTGAGCGCCAACAACGCCGAATACGGTGGTGGCGACTGAATGAAGCCACGTCCCAGTCGTTCGCGTCGGCCATCGGCGATAAGTGCGATGGAACCGATGGCGAACCTGTGCAAAGCCACTGGGACAGGATTCAGGTTGCCATCACTGGGGCGGCAAAGTCGGTGCTCGGCTTGTCCAGGGGCGGCCGCAAGTGTGACAAGGAGACTTGGTGGTGGGATGACACAGTCCAGAGGGAGATCAGAGAGAAGAAAGCCCTCTTCAAAACGTGGCAAGCTTCCAAATCTCCCGAAGACCGCGACGCATACAGAACCGCAAAACGTGCCGCCAAGAGGGCCGTAGCCAGAGCCAGACGAGACCACTTACAGCCACTTTATGATAAGTTGGAATCGTCTGAGGGGCAAAAGCTCATTTATAAGTTGGCACGATCCAGGGTCAAAGCGGCTCTGGATATCTCTAAGTGCCGCTGTGTAAGAGACCCTGACGGCAATCTGTTATGCGAGGACCTCGCGGTGAAGGAGAGATGGCGCTCGTACTTCCACGAGCTGCTGAACAAGCAGCACAAAGAGGTGCTGTCTCCGGTTCTCCCTCCAAATCAGGGACTTGTGCCCCCGGTTACGCCTGAAGAAGTGCATGCGGCTCTTCGCCGCATGAAGAACCGGAAAGCTGTCGGTGCCGATGGAGTCCCCATTGAAGCCTGGAAGGCGATGGGTCCTCGTGGTGTGGGCATCTTAACCCACCTATTTAACCGCACGCTCCTCACCGGAAGGATCCCGAGTCAATGGAGACTGAGTATTATCACTCCAGTCTTCAAAGGCAAGGGATCGGTGCAGGAGTGTGGCGACTACCGTGGGATTAAGGTTATGTCCCACACCATGAAGCTCTTCGAGCGGGTGATTGACTCTCGGATCCGACAGGAGTGCACCGTCTCGGGATGTCAATATGGGTTTCGACCAGGCCATGGCGCCATGGATCCCATCTTTGCCCTAAGGGTTACCATGGAGGGATACAGATCGAAGAATACGCCTCTGCATCTCTTGTTCCTAGACATGCAGAAAGCCTTCGACTGTGTCCCCCGTGATGTGATCTGGTGGGCGCTGAGATCTAAAGGAGTGCCCGAGACCTATGTTGACATCGTCCGAGATATGTACCGAGACTCCGGTTCTGTGGTTCGGACCGCTGTTGGCGATACGAAACCCTTCCCCATCACCGTCGGAGTTCATCAGGGCTCTGTCCTTAGTCCGTTTCTGTTCAGCGTGGTGCTTGACGTGCTGTCCTCCACCATCAGGGACTTACATGAGCAGCCGCCATGGCTGCTCATGTATGCAGACGACATCGCGCTGGCGGACTCGGACAGTGGGCGCTTGGTTCAACGTGTGGCAGCGTGGAAGGAATCGCTGGAGAACGGCGGTCTGAAGATTAATGCGGCGAAGACCGAGTACTTGGCCTGTAACACAACTAACGCTGCTCCTGTTCGCATTGGCGAAGACACAGTTGAGCGCTCGGAACAGGTCAAGTACTTGGGATCGGTGCTCCACGAGTCCGGGGAAGTCGATTGCGACGTCGAGTCACGTATCTCGGCGGCCTGGGCGAAGTGGCGTGAGGTGGCGGGGGTTATCTGTGACCCCAAAATGCCGGTTAGGCTCAAAGGACAGGTCTATAAGACCATCATTAGGCCTGTCCTTTTGTATGGCAGTGAAGCGTGGCCTGTACTTGAGCGACATAAGCAAAGCCTGCGTGTCACGGAAACGAATATGCTGCGCTGGATGTCTGGAGTTTCGCGGAAAGACCGCATTAAGAACTCCCGCATCCGGGGCAGCCTTCAGGTCCGTGACATAGCGGATAAACTGCAGGAGGGTCGCTTACGCTGGTATGGCCACGTTTTACGTAACAGATGCCTCGGTGATGATGAGATGCCTGTTACTTTTAGGTAACAGATGCCTCGCCATGCCGCCTCCGCCGGGACCCGGTAAACGAGGTAGGCCTAAGAGGCGTTGGATCGACGTCGTAAGGGACGATATGCGTGCAAATGGGCTTAAGGCAGAGGACGCAAAAGACCGAGCGAAGTGGAGACGACTAGGAAGGAAAGCGGACCCCGGGCACCGAGGTGAAAGCCAAGGTAGCAACCGGGACATACGCTAGGCTGATGATGATGACCATCTACGATTGGGTAAAAGCTTACAATCAGGTGGGATCGCAGTCAAGCATTAGTTTATATCAAGTTAAAAATATTAATAATTAAATATTATTAATATTATATTCAAATTCTTTTTTTCACATATTATTATTATCTGAAGTTTTATAAGTGTCCGGTGTAAATAGACAGCGGGAAAAAGTAGTAGGTAACTCTGTATAGTATGGTCTTGAGAAAACCTTTTTTGAGTGGATTGGATATTATTTAAAAAAAAAAATCTCAAAAATCACGGTGTGTCACATATTTCCTGATTAAAATCCTCCAAAATTTCTACAGTTTCCCTTTTCTTTCAAACAACCCCACAATCCTGGTAGAAATCCGCATTTGCGGATCATCTTGATAGAACACATAATTATACTCATACAATTAGGATAATTAATTTCTCAACAAAAAAAAAAATCTAAATGCATTTAAGTAAAATTTCGTTGCTTGAATTACTGTGATTGTAAAAACTTATTTTTTAATTGGACGATCTATGTCAAGCTTGTGCATTATTTCAGTTACACGTTGTATGCAGAAGATCTTCTAAAGATTTAATAAAGAAAAAATTCGCAAAAGGCTGACATGAAAAATGATTTTCAGAGTGTCTATTGTAGTTTTCAGCATGTCAATTTAGTGTTGCAGTTTGTCATGTGTATTCATCCTAATGTTAGGGGCGCGCCCAGCTGACCCAGTTCGCGACCGTGCCGTGGCGGGATCACTCGAAAGGGTTTACGGTTTCAATATTTGGAAGCCTTCACATATATGCGCACTTTAGCTGTCTTACATAATGCACTTCGTTTCAACTTACGACCGACTTCTATGAAGTAAACAACGCAATTCATATCCGCGACCTATTTTTAACTGCAAAAAGATTAGTCGCAGCCTTGCGTAACGACCGGCAGCCTTCACAAGGTGGTCTAATCTGGTTCAGAGGGCTGCTATCCAATTTGCCGCCATGTTGTTGTGGGGCTTCGACCGCAGCTCGCGTAATTGACACCGAAAGTAAAACCGCAACTTATAAATCGGAAAACGTAACCTAGACGACAACCGCACGATGCAAAAACCACCTGCGAAATTACGACACGTCCACCCGCCGCCGAGCACCGCGGCAATCGCCGGCCGGTGCAACCAATCTATTCGATGCTTTATTATTATGTCCCGACTTCCAATAAAAATAACGTAATTTACCATCCGAATAGAGCGGTCTTATAGGTTTAGTTTAGAAAGTTGGCATCTTGTCCATAGCGGTTATTCCGCGTTCCCTACATAGACTACCAGGCTGCAGGTTGTACAAAAAGAAGGCTCTATTTAACGGGAACTGATTCGGAAAAAAGTACTCTGTGAGCTCCATGACGAAGAACCGGATTACTATGGCCGGGCCGCAAAACAAATCCACTACGATTTACGTACCGTAAACTCGTTACGCGTTTCGAACGAGACGCGTTCGTGGCGGTGTGTTTAGTTGGAATTTGTTTCTTGTTGTCAGCATCCGAGAGTTGAGATCGGGTGTCGCAGGGCGCGTTAAGTACCGCGGTACGGCCGGGCGGCGAGAGAGAGGCGAGCTTCAGTCTATGGAGAGGTTCGCAGGTTCATTCGGAGGAAGTGTCGTTATCACAGTCGCTGTTCGGCGGTCGGACGGCGTGGTTCGTTCGGAGCGTCTGCGTGCTCGCTGCGTCTGTACTCGCTTCAGAAGTTTTGCGGAGATCGCGTTCCGATATTGCATCGGCGGCGGCCTTTCCCGGCTCGTGACTGATCACGACGCTTTATAGAAAGTGAAACTGTATGCTTGAGACGTGAAAACAGATAGTGCAAGGACGTCTAAACTTTGTGGTGGATTGAGTGCTTAGTGGGACAAGTCGGTTTTCTAGTGAAAATCGAGTACTTTTCCGGGACTCGTTTCGATATCAGCGCAGTTTTGTCAATTAAACTGTGTCTAGATTATTGAGGCGTTGCTAATTTTTCCAAAAACGGTAAGTAATGAGAACTTTTTATGTGAGAATGCAGCATGGATCTGGGCTAACTTAGAAAAAAGTTAATGAAATGTCAGAATAAAAATGAGGTTACATAAGAAATGCAAGTAGACGGTTTAAAAGAACGTTAATGAAATAGCAGTAAATGTGTATGAACTGTATTTAATAAACCTACTTGACCACTAAACCTTGCAGTTTAATCACTTTTTCTTTTTTTTTCTTCCGAAACAAACAACACAAAATATAAATTAAGTACCTTAGTGATGAATGTAAATGGCTAGCTCATCAACTTTTTTCTTAGCCCCAGCTTCAGACTCAAGTATTCATAAGGACGGAAGTGTAAGTAAAAAATGGTAATATCGTTAGAGAAACATCGCTGCACCGCTCAGGGGATGTTATTTACAAACGACGAAATAATTTACGCTAATAATATGAAAATTTTTAAGTAGATACATTTTCGACAAAAATATTTTCCGAGATTTTTTTTTTTACCGTTATATGATTTTCGAGCGCCTAAAGTATCTGATAAGAACCTGTACACATTTGCATCGATAACACATTCGGTGTCGTTGATGACTTTGCATATAGTATATGCTTTTTGGTCTGATTATCATCATTATGAGAGAAATGTTGCTATTACCGGCTTATAACGTCATTACATATTATGATCATTTCGCGTGTGTTCATCCCTTTAAATGCAATTAACCGTTTATTATATTAGGGTCTATGTAATATAAGGCAGCGAAGTCGACATGTGTTCTTAAGATGCTATTACACAGAATGAGAAGTTGTTGATATGAAAATTTAAATGTCATTATTTTAATTGAATACATGCTTTGTCGCATTATTATAAGTGGCAGCAAAATATTAGCAACTAGCTTTTGTCAGCGGCTTCGCCCGCGTATATAAAATATAGCCTTTGTCACTCAGGAGTAAAGCAGCTTTCTATCATTGCTAATATTTTTCCAATCGGACCAGTAGTTACCTCCTACAAACAAAAAACAAAAAAACAAACTTTACCTCTTTATTATATTAGTGTAGATGTAACAAAATTAACATTAGCTTACTACTTATAATAAAATTGCATATAGTGCATATGTATATGCGTAAAGCAGAATAATATGCATCGTGTAAAGGAGCCGGTCGCCCCGTCTTTGATTTACACTGGGGTCGGGTTAAGCCAATTAGCTTTGTGATGTTTTATTCATTATGTTTTTATAATTATACGTATTTGATATAAATAAATATAATATGTACAGTAAACGCTGAACGTGTGCATCGTTTAATTACAAAGCATATTTTTTTATGATTGTGAAAAAAAAATTATGCGAAAACGAAGTTATCTGATCTGTACGTGATTTTCAAAATTAGGTATGTTTGTATCTAGATTTTAGAATATAATGATTTGATTATTAACAAAACTTGTTCAATTTAAATTGTATTTGAAGCGGTAATTAGCCAGAAATAATTTATCATGGGGGAGAAATTGTAACGAGCTTAGGGACCGAAACGACGATCGAGTCAATTACGACAATTTGCTTGTATCAATAGAGTTTCTCTCATTGCCTTAATTATATTTTACGTTTAATTGATAAAGAGGGTTGGCTGTCTTAGAAGCTGTAGTAACATCGTGAATAATTATTTTTAGTTGGCAATAAAATTGAACAAGGCTATATGCCGAAACGGTAGATGAAGATACTCGTAAAGGTAATTAAACTTTAATTTTAAATTGCTTTTTTATGTATAATAAGCAGATGATTAGAAAACATACGAGTACATAATATAATCATACTGTTAATTATATCTCATACAAGTCTTTAATAGATCGATATCACAGATTCAGCAAACAATGTACGGCACGTCAAGTTTGAAAATCGAACGCTCATTCAAAACTGTTCCACAAACCATAGATTAAATCCAGAGCAAAAAAAAGGCCGAACATTGTGAACGTGACATAGAAGTTACGGTTAGAGAAAAAAAAAGATAAAATCGAATAACGTCTATTGACACAGAGATTAGTATGCATCGTATCACCTCAAGACGTGCTGTATCATCGCAGTATCATATTTCTACTTATATGTCAAACCATGCCACTTATGTAACGGAATAAGTAAGAGACATTCCGTAAGTTTTGTTCTCTCAATTGTCTTTGGTGTTTTGGAAAATCTAATTAGGAACTGTCCGTGTCACCGCATTGTAAGTTGGTCAAGGCAGTTGCTAGAATCTAATAAAGTTTGTTAGAGGAATTCAAATAAAAGACAAAATATAGCAAATTTTTGGAGAATACTTTTACCTTTTCACCTAAATATCTTCGTGGTGTAATTTTTTTTCTAGAAAATAACGTTCAGTTTCGGATCATTAATGAAAGCAAAACTACAGAAAGTTTATCATATTTTATAAAACCACAAACTGTAAAACGTCAATAAAATATAAACGATAATTATAATGTGTTCCTATAATAAAATAGGTGAAATAATTACCAACAATATAAATTAATCAGCCACTATTGAAACTCAAAGAGTAAACGCAATAATTATTGGTAATTACTGAATGTAATAAAATATTATTTAATCAAATAAATTAATCATATACGAGTAGTGAGCTTAACTAAAAGAGACAGGGTTTATGTGTATATATTCTTCAAAAGACATATGAAATTGCGCTGTAGTTGTAAATGCAATGGCGTCATCATCATCAGCCTTTTAATGTTCCCACTGCAGGGACACAGGCCTCCTCTCTAGGAGAGGGAATGGGTCATAATCCACCACGCGGGCCCAGTGCGGATTGGTGGATGTCACATGTCTTCGAATTTTTGGTTCTAGGATATGCCGGTTTCCTCACGATGTTTTTCTTCACCGTTTTTGAGAGCAGTGGAGATGAAATAAATTACACAAAGTAATGCGCCAAATAAACTCGTAAGTCGGGGCCGTTACCACTCGGCCACCACTGCTCTCACATCATTGCTCACGCCATTGCCAATGCAATGCCGTAACTGCACTTAATTTAAATACAACCTAGTGATTTATATTTTAAATTACAAAAATTGGTTATCGTACAGCTAATTATGAGAATTGCAGGATTGATACAGATTCGATTCGAACGAAATCATTTCTGAAAGCTATATTGCGACAAGCTTAAAACCAGATTGAAACATTATTTTAGACATACCAAGTTTCTGCTCGATTCGATGACGAAAATGAAAAGGAAACGGATAATGATTTTAATCTAGGCAGGTCTTTAAATGTCCTTTTTCAATTTATTGGCAAATATGTCAGGGTATTATACGTATGGTAACTTCTATCTGTTTAATACTAATTATAAATCTGAAATAGTAGAACATGTTTCATTGAACTAACTAATCTCAAATACTATTGGATCGATTTGAAAAAAAAACTTTTACAGTTTATATATCGAAGAAGGTTATCTATATAAATAAAAGGAGAAACTGACTGACTGACATATCAGCGCATAGCTGAAACTACTGGGACTAGGGGAATGAAATTTTGCATAAGGCATCCTTTTATGACGTAGGCGAAAACTAAGAAAGGATTTCCCACAATTCACCCCCTAAAGGGATGAATCGCGTGTCCAAAGTTTTTGCAAAAGAATATTTTCAAGCGGACAAAGTCGCTGGCAGAAAGCTAGTAACATAATAACAGCATGCGACAGTTAATAGGAGCAAAACAGTAATCAGAATTTATGTAACCTGGGGACAGATAGTTATTAAATAAAAATAATTTCTACATACATGTCAATCGTAGTATCGTAACCGTGTAATTGTAGAATCCGTTAGTTTGTAAAAAAATTAGCTAAATTATTTCTTTACTCATTTATTTCGATATGACACATAGACAATGCGTTATTAAAAGTGATTTCCCAAAGTATGTGGTTCCGACTTGTATCAAACCAAATAAATGAATAAATTACAGAAATGACAATGTTATTTTTTGCGGAAGAAGGAATTGTTAACCCTTTTTATATTTTTTAATGTTTTTTAAAAAATCATTATATTATACACCTAACTGAAATATAATATGGTGCGGGGTTTTTAATGGTGGGCAAAAATCATCCAATGACGAATCCCGCTCTTGGGCGGAGCGGGAAACAGTGTCAGACTCTTACTAACTAAACACCCCACCCCATTTCTTCTTTGCCCTTCGCACTGGGACCACGCCTTCCTTTCAGGAAGAGACCCTAGAAGTCAGAAGGGGTAGTAGGCTTCGACCCTTCTGCAAAGTCGCTACGTATATGGTACGGGTTAAGAGCATTCTGTTTTTATCGGATTTTATATTCAAAATCAATTCACAACAAATAGAGAGAAGTTTCATACATTGTAAAATGAATTACAATTTAACGGAGTTAGTAATAATCGGGCGACGTATGTATAATGTATACGATTGTAGACTGGCAAGTATCAAGAAACTAATATACTATCTATTAGCTCAGCGGCCGCACCTTCAACCCAGAATCTTTGTCATGACAACGTCGAAGTTCCTGCGGTTTACTTTGCAACATAGTTATATTTTATAACTTCGGTATCTTACTAATATTATAAATGCGAAAGTTACGATGTTTGGATGTTTG
The DNA here is from genome assembly GCA_029852875.1 of Mythimna loreyi. Classification (NCBI taxonomy): domain Eukaryota; kingdom Metazoa; phylum Arthropoda; class Insecta; order Lepidoptera; family Noctuidae; genus Mythimna; species Mythimna loreyi. Next base: position 14,108,252 of record CM056785.1, on the reverse strand, counting down.
TTACTCAATCACGCCAAAACAGCTGGACGGATCTGAATGAAATTTGGCACAGGCGTAGGATACACTCCGGAATAGGACATAGGCTACTTTTTATCCCGGACCCCAACTCCAACCCTAATACCACGCGGGCGAAGCCGCGGGTAAAAGCTAGTATTTCAATAAACTTCAAAATATATAATTCCAAAGTTATATCATTGTAAGATGTTTGACACTACTATTATAATGAATATTATCTCATTTCTAAGTTATTAAGAAAACTTTTAAAGCAAAAATGTCTGCTATCTGTATCAAAAGTTTGGACGTTTTATAAAACATCTGGAGAAATGGAAGAAACTTATGTATTTTAATCAAAAACTTTTCATAATGTACAAAATAACCTTGTACATGAACTACTGAATAGTATTTCTTTTTTACGTGGGAAAATATCAGATGTCTTTAGATCTTCTCCTACTCTGTGTGTAGTAAGAGAAAGTGACATGCTGACTATAATCCACCTGTGTTCCTTCTGCTGCCCTTTGTGTTCCAAAGCTGCGATAATTCTTTTAAACAATCTCAGAGCACATTTTTATTTTATATTAGCTTGCGTTTAACGTTTATCTCACTCTAATCGATAATCTGGTCGTTGATGTAGTACGCTTGCCTAAAAGTAGCCTAGCATAGCCTAGCATAGCCTAGCATCACCCTTATCAGGCCTCATCTCTAGGAGTAACCTATAAAAAGTTAAAGTAACCTATTCACGTTTGATTTTACGTGTAGTTTTATGACTGGAACAATTTATTTGCTAAGGTTTACCCGTCCGATTATAATTTAGGAGTTTTGAAGGCTAGAGTGGCCTCTTAGTAAATCAGTGGCTTCTTAATAGACTAGTGGCCTCTTAATAAACTATGCGCCTCACCATCAACATTTCCATCACTACTTCCCATCACGTGGGATCTTAGCCAAGGACTGTTTATACCACTTAAAAAAAAACAGATTCCGTTAAAGAATTCCACTCCTTACCTACAATAAACATCAAATGTATTTCTTATGCTAATGCAACTTTATAAAAGTACCCTTCACCAGTTACTTAGCTTCTAACCGTAGGTTATTTCCAAACAAGTCTAGTTCTTTTTATTTCTAGATTTCCAAGACATTAACAGTAGCATTGCCAGCACTGGCAATATTTTTTGCAATAGCCGGCAATAAAACCCGTTGGCAGTCGTTAGTATAAAATATGATACTACTTATTACGTAATGAGCCAGTTTGCTTGACACTTATTACTATAGTCGGTACCTACAAATAGCAGACGATAAAAAACTGTTTATATGACTAGCGGCTGCCAGCGGCTTTGCCTGCGTTATAGCAGAAAATTAGCTCAATGGAACATAGTCCTGCGATTAAAAGTATACAGGACATGGTTTTCCCGTGTGCTTAATTTCATCGAAAACAGTTAAGCCGTTCGAGAGTGAAGAAGTGTCAACACAGACTATAATTTGCCTTTATAATATTAGTTTGATGGAGTAGCTTTTTAGACCGTGTAGAACTTGGTTTTTTGAACTAGGAATTATTCCTGTAGGTATTTCTTTTGCCTTCTTTCTTCTTCTTCTTCTTCTTCTCAGTCGGTACGCTCTTGCATCTTGGACATACAGCGCCATTCATCGCGGACTGCAGCTTTCCGGGTGCAATCGTAGACCGAGCACTTAGTTACGGCCTTGATCTGGTCGGTCCATCTCTCTCTGGTGTACCTTCTTTAGGGTCCAGTAAAAACCATAATTAATTAATTAAGCCCCAAAGGAGCGCCGGCGTTCGCACCCCTATTGTTCTTCAATTGTGTCTGTAATTACAAGATCGAAAGGTTAATTTTTATGCATGAAAAGTTAACAAATAGACAGACAGAAAATTACCCTCGCATTTATTTATTAAGTATGGATTAAAAGGCTTTCAGAGATAATTGTGGGCCGAGCATACAACAAGGTTTTAAAAGGTTTTCTTATGATTGATCGCCACTTAATTTTGCTACAAGACTTTTTCCCTTACTTATATAAGTAAAGTTATTTGAAGCAATCTCGTACCTAATCTTAATTTCACGTTTTAAATAAATACGGCGCTAACTGATGCTTAAAGTTAATCGGATTATGAAATAAATTATCAACGAAATCAGAAACTAGATCGGAGTTCAATTGTTATAGTTATATCATTTTATATTGTTAGTTTGAGTTACTCGAGCAAATATTATCGAGAGAGATTTTGTTCACATTTTTGTTAAAATTTGTCGCGTCGTATGTTACGAGTAGTCAATGATGTTGTTTTCGTGTTATTAGGGTTCTGTACGTTAGTCTGCCAAAACGGAACCATTATAGTGTGTAGTTTGGTCTCCGTGCGACCGTCGGTTAAGACCCTCTTTCTTAGGGACTTACGCGTGGAGAAACTAAGCTGAAATTAACACCAAATTTTCAGGTCTGTAAACCCTCGGTGTAGTAAAAACCTAGAATTAAACGTCTATACAATCCAAAGATGAGGCCGTTTATACTCTTTTTAGAGTATCTGCACTAATATAATAAAGAGGTAAAGTTTGATTTTTTTTTGTTAGAGGTAAAATCTGGAACTACTGGTGCGATTGGAAAAAAATTAGCACCAATACAAAGCTGCTTTACTCCTGAGTGACATAGGCTATATTTTATGTGCACGGGCGAAGCCGCTGACAAACGCTAGTATTTTATATTTGGACATTCGCTCGGATACTGAACCCTTTAGAGTATTTTTCTGTTGACCTGAACTCTTAAAATGTATTAAGAAGCAAGGTCCCACACTGCCGTGCAGACACTAAAACGCAGTAAAAAATCGTATTTTACAAAACTTTTACTGCGTTTTAGTATCTGCACGGCAGCACAGCATAAAATTGTAGAAATAATAAGTGCATAAGCTCTGAAACTGTTTCGTAATTACGTCAAAAATAATTGCTTTTTGCGATTCGAAAAAAGTCTTTCGTGAGTCATTTTACTATTTGCGTAGATAAGTTTGTACGGAACCCACAGTGCTTGAGCCATGAGACTGGCACTTTTTTTTCTTATCATGCAAAATATAGACTGATTTGTTCAAGTGTCACAGAATTCAAACTCGTGTTATATGAAAATGAAATAAAAAAGTATAAAGTTACGTTACAGTTCCGCGGTATACATAATTAATGTATGATAATGTCAGTCCAGGCGGGGGTTTGGTGGAGTACCCACTTATGGAAACCAGTTCCTTCTACATTTTTATCTACATTTATGATTAGATGGTTGCCCCGATAGGTTTTTCGAGATTACAAATTTTATCTGTAAAATATAGCACTTTTAAATTCTAACTCAGTGTTAAAATGAATAAAGTAACATTATTATGGTGTGGAATATTCAAGTTATTTTTAAAGGAGTTTAGCGGCAGGAAAACTTCGAGCGGAGCTAGCTTTCTTTTATTTTGTTTCCTCTTTACTAAAGAAAAGTGAATGGACTGTAAAACCACAGAGTAAATAATAGTAACCAAGGGACTATGTCGAAAGAAAATCTTTTCACCAAACTTTTATATTTAGGTACTACTTAAGCGAAACAATTGGTAGCAAAACTCTTCTCAGTATTTCTCAAATGTGAAGCACGTTTAACGCATAATTTTAACTTCGAATTATAGACAGCACAATGAAGTACACGGTACTTTTCTTCTATAACAGCGCAATTGACCGAAAAACCGATAATTAAATCTCTGAGAATAAACAGACAATGAGATGAACATGAAAACGTTTTGGAACAATACTTTTGGTAGCAACCTTAACATTGAAAGTAGTTCGCGATGATCCGGTTTGATATCACACAGACTAACTTTAATAACAAACTGAGTAACTGACAGACAGTTGGGTGCAGACGGGCGATTAGTCGCCAACTTTTTACTAAGTAATAACATGTTGGACGTTGAGGTCTGGTCCACCCTCAAACTAGTCTCGTGGGGGTGATAGGCGGCGGCGACCGGTCGCGCCGGGCCCTGGTTCAGGCCATGGTCCGCAGTGAAGAGGAATGGCAGGCGGTCGCCTCCTTCTGCGAAGCAGTAATGCTCGTAAAGGAGGAGGCCGACCGCATAAGGCAAAGGCAACAGCGCCCTCGCCGTAGCCGTCGCCGCCGCGATCCTGTCGATATCCGGCCACCGTAGACACTGGCTCGCGGACGGTGAGCAATGGGTAGCTCGCCGTCCGGTAGTCTGGTAAGACCGAGTCCAAGTCGTCAACGGCGCGCACCGTTCCCGTGCGCCTCAAGGAGTTGTCAGCAAACTGCAGGGGCCCTTCAGGGTCGAAGCCTCCTGGATCCTAGGGTGGTGCAAACTGTTACCTCGACTCCAGGAATAAGGCAAGGAAGGTACGGGGTAGGTTTTTTAGTCAGTAAAAGTCTGACACTGGTCTCCCGCTCCGCCCAAGAGCGGGTTTCGTCATTCGATGATTTTCACCTACCATAAAAAAAAACCCTCAAACTAGTGTTCTAACCAAGGTCACCATGGTTGCAGCTTGGTTTCAGTGATTTGAGTTGCGACTACAAGGATATACATACACCGTTAAATTTTGGTAGTTTTAATCCTGTGGAGGGTCTATCTATCAATTTCATATACGCGTAAATTAATTTCAGTTTTAGTAAAAAAATGCTTTATTTGTTAATTTTATCTTTACAAATCGATAGTGTATCATGTGCCGGATCGACTCTCCACGGAATTAAAACGACTACCTTGAAAAGAAACACCGAAACAATAGGGGTAAGGACGATTTCCCACTTCAAAAATACGGTAGGTATGTTACATGTATTGCCTAATCGCACACCGTCATTGCAAAATATTTGATTCTACTCCTATAAAGATTTGTCAACTTGTATCACACATTAATTAGACACTTTTTATATTATGATATTGTTGTCGTCTAATGAGAGTATAAATTAAAAAACACATGCCACAATGCACAGTTCGAACGAAATATCTTGTTTACCGCTTCGTAATGTGTATTTTTTGGAGTATGTGTTATAGGGTAGTATGGGTCGCCCACTTTACAATAGTCAGATTTTACAAAATAATTTTGTGGTACTAAAAAATAAAATGTAAATTATACACACGTTAGTTAGATAATATAATTAAATGTATTCTCTTTTCATGTCTGCACGATATCAATGAACGCCCGTCTACCGCTTAGACGTGTGATTCATAGACGCGAGCTTTTTGTAGCCTTCGTTTTTGCATGCTGTTGTACCAAATAATAAACTGTCTATTAGACGCGATCTATTTCACCCGCGTCTCCTCATCGAATTGATAGATAGTTAATTCAGAACGTGCGCTTCATGTGATACGGTCATTCGCGGCCTCCTATTGAAACACTTCGTTAGCAAATTGTAGATAACTAGTGATCCGCCGCAGATTCGCACGGGTACTGATATTGAATATATTATGCATGTATTATGCACATAGACCTTCCTTTTGAATCACTCTATCTATTAAAAAAAACTGCATCAAAACCCGTTGCGTACTTTTAAAGATATAAGCATACATAGGGGCACGCAACTTTGTTTTATACTATGTAATGATAATGATGTTGTGCAAAAACTAGGTTTACGTTTCGTAAACTAATTAAAATGTTGCTGTCATAGCCATAAATAACACACAAGCATCTACAAATTCGCAAATTTGTGAAATGATAATAAGCAGCTATAAAAATACTTTACGATTCATTAAAAATATTTCAATACGTGATTTATATTACCGACATTGTAATAAATCACGAGAAATGCCGAAATACCGATGAAATTTTACGTAAGCAGGTACCGCTATTGGGAAATACTGCGACAATGAAACGATTGTCAAGGGAGAGCATGAATGGAAATTCAACGTAATACTCGGTAGATATCAAAACACACTTCAGGTCAGTGTAATTTGGCAGACAAGCTTTTTTGGAAAGTCGTTTTGCCCGGCGCTCCCCCAAATGCGGCGTGACTTGGCTAGCGAAAGAGATGAGATTAATGACAGGGGTGGAACGACTTATATCGACCTACGGTTACACTGTCACACCATTGTTCCACACGAGCTTTGTGCACGTCCAACTTTAAAGCATGGAATGAAGGCTTAGATAAACAAAAAAAAAACTTCACTTGACTGTTGGCTGATTCAGACAATTTGATTGTAATTTAGGAATCTTCAAAACTAGAGTGAATAGATTCTTAATAACGCCTCACCGTTAAGGATTGCATCACACATCACATAGTCAAGCATTAGTTTATATCAATAAAAAAGATTTTAGAAAATATGGTGCTATAAAATAACTAAAAAAAGTATTGAAGCAAACGAAGTTCCCGCAAATAAGATTTGTTAAAGTAGACACGAAACATTTTTGGACAAAAAGTTTAATCAAAAATGTTTCACTGGCGACTTATTAAGTATCTACTTTACAGAAGCATCGCTGCGTAAAAAGTACTCAAGTTACGACTCGCATATATTACAGTTTTATGTCGTACAAAAGTAACATATTGTAAAAGGACCACTTTTTGTAAAAACATTTTCTCGCAACATATTATTTTGCCGAACGAAAATAGGAGCCTCCATCAAACGCCATTCCATTTTATACTCAAAAAGAACAAAGATACTAGATGGCCTAGACTTATTAAATTGAATGGACGTTTTTTTGTTTTTTTTTAGCTTATCACTTAGAAAGTAGTAGTTATTCTCAGTTCTATTAAACGAGGAAAAATGTGTATAAAAAGTAAAGTCGGGTATTAAAAGCTTAGATTTTATGGGCATGGTTTCGGTAACGGGTACATCACCTCCAAGTTATCTCACTGATCGATCAACGTAGTCTATCACTGTCACTTCTTTAATTCTCTCTGGTTTATACCGTTACCTTCTAAAAACAGGCAACTCGGAAGGCGTCGCTTGTCGACCGACCGCGGCGCCCGATAAAAACTTCCGTGCCAACTTTTCTTTAACCCGTTTTGTTCGGATAAAAGTATCTATCGGTATAACCGAACGTTACGTGACGGTGTGATGGGAAGAACTTCGTCCTATCTCGAACTGACTTCCGATGGGTTCGATTGTTCCGATGGACTCTGACTCGCATACATTACTTCTGACCTTTCGTCGGTAAATCGTCCCATCCCTTCACTGGCATTCAAAAAACCTATTCATTAAAAGAACATGTGGATAAGAATCGCATGACTGAGTTAATTAAGATTCTTTTGTAATTGTGTTTTGTGATCTAGGGGCTCAATAATTGAACTTATTTTTGTTACTGTATTGTTGAGAAAGCTTAAGGTCTCAAGTTATAAGTAAGTAGATTAATGGAAGTGTTTTAGTAATTCATTGGCGCTTCAGTGTAACATGAATAGCTTTGTTAAATAATGAGGTAGGACGTGGCGGGCAGGTCTAGCGAAAGAGCTCTTTGAACAGATTGGAGCATTTCTATTTTGGCATTCTCCTCGTTCATTATTACTTCCAAGATGAGTAACTGGAGTTAAATTAAAGGAGACGTAGAGGTATTGTTTGAAAGGTGATATAAAACGTAAAAATGACTAAATTACATGCAGATTATGTTCTGAGTACATTGGTACCCGCGACTTCATCCGCATTAGGATTGTAAAACAAAACATTGCCCATTGGCCATTTGGTTACAGTTTCAAGAGGTATTTTTTGTGTGGAACCCTAATTTATTAAAAAGTACCTTTAGTTACGCTTATTATAAAGTAACAATAATTGTCAGCAGAATATCTATCATGAAAGTCCCGTCAAAATCGGTCCAGCCGTTTCGGAGATTAGCGATTGTAGTTTTTTAGTCCGACAGAGAGACAAATATTTGGTATCGATATAATAATAATTATTATTATTGGTATTTTCTTTTTTATTTTTAATAATATGATTTCCTTTGCATTTATATATAGAAGTGTCTGTTTGTTATAAAAAAAATATATTTTGATATAACAAACAGACACTTCTATATATATAGATAAACCAATCTGTAGTTAATGCTCAGAACATGCTCTGCAGTTAATCCGATTAATTTCACCAGTAGTTTCTGTCATTAGAGCGTATTATATGTCCATTAGCGAGGCATAATAATACGAGTATTAGGATAAATCTTGTTGTCATCTCAGCTTGTGATAAGTGTACCCAAGCACCAACTTCTTCTTTTCTTTATATATTTAATTCACGTAAAAAAAAACTGGTTTTCATTCATATGACAGTGAGCTACCCATTACACGCAGCGGGCTTGCGGACGGCGAGCAATGGGTAGCTCGCTGTCTAGTCGTCTCGTCCGGAACAGGCCAAGTAAAAAACCCATTACTCACAGTCTTCTTCTTTGTCGGTATCACTCTTGATAGAGTGTTCGTGGTTATCACTTAGGGTGTTGATGGCAAGTTTTACAACACGCCGCCACTCTTCTCTGTTGCCTTAGATACTCGTGCACTCATGTAGCGAACCTATGGAATTAGTTGAAAACCAGCGTCCAGCAACTGCTACGTAGTGGTCTTAGTCTGGCATTATATTGAACTGTACCTATTTATTTGCACATTGTTGTTTTTATTAACCGACTTCTAAAAAAGGAGGTGGTTCTCAATTCAGACGTTTCTTTTTTTTTAACGTTTTTTACTTTTATATTCAATTTGAGAATTCAATACTTGTTTGTTCATTGTGTGCTAAATAAACATGTTATCTTTCTTTATTTCTTTTTCCTCAAAGTCTTTGAGTCCAGTTGGTTGCCATGACGTATAAACGGAAAAAAGATTTGATCGTTTAATTCCGGCGAAGCTCGCTCTGGTACATGAAATACTTTCGATTTATAGAGATAAAATTAAAACATAAAGAACTTTTTTGAAAAACAACTAGAATTAATTTACGCATGTACGAAATTAATTTAATAAAGTAAACGTCAGCTGAGCGAGTCAATGACTTGCTGGTAGTTGTACATACTAACGGCATTGGTGACGTTGTTTAGGTCGTCTAGAGTGCTAGTGTGTACGTTTTAGAGACCCTAATACGTGGACTTATCGTTTCTTCAGCAGTATCATATTTGTACTGGGTGTCGGAGGGTCTATAATCCCTATTTTACCAGTTTACATTTGTCACTTTGGACGGCTCGGCTGGCACAGTGGTTGAGTGATTGACTGCTGCGCTGAGAGTCGTGGTTTCGATTCCCGTGCGGAACAAGTACTTGTATGGCCTACAGATAGGTGTTCCGGGTCTGGGTCTCTTGTGTATGTGACTTTACATGTTTGTGAATGTACTCACGACACAGGAGTAATTCCTAGTGTGGGGCAATGTTTTTTTTTTTATCAGCTTGCCAGAGCGCGCAGTCTATTGATCACTTTCCATATAGGCCACAGCAGAAAACCACTAACGCAAAACTAAGTCTCAAAGACTTCAGAAAAAAATTGTGACTGTTTTCAATAGGAGATTAACTGAAGCAGGAAATGTGCTACAAAAACCGAGGAAAGCATAAAATCTAAATGCCACGGATCAGCAGACAGATAATAGATATGCAATAGAAATCTCTGGCTGAATTTCATTCAACATTTTAAATTGTATGTACACGAAAGTGGATTAAAAAAGAAGTATTTTAACGAAAAAGCGCCAAATACCAGTTGGAATCAAGCACGGAAGGTTCCGCGTCATTATCTTTAATTTTATTTATTGTAGGTAGGACATACAAATGTGCTCTTTGATATAATTATCAGTGGTAAGACATAAATGATTTTAATTTAATTTTACATGTGATTATTATGAATTTAAAGGTGAGTATGTTTTATTTATTATTGTTTCTATAAATGAATCTATGTTGCTTGAAATAAATTATTATTGTCTATATAATGTTATTATAATATAATCTACTATTTATTTTCACCTGTCCTGACGTTTTTTTTAAATATATGGTTGCCCTACTTAAATATTTATTTTATTCTGTTTTTAGTATTTATTGTTACAGTTATCAGCAATAAAAATATAACATGTATAAAAATTACAACTGTCTAGTTCATGAAATATAGCCTTGTCGCAGACAAACATTGGTCTTAATAATAGGATCCCGTTTTTACCTTTGAGGTACAGAACCCTACAAATATAAAGTCGTGACAATTTATTTTTTCCGTAAAGTATTTGTAATGCTAGTTTAAAGCGCACTTAACAAGACTTAAGTATAGCAGCAGCTTAGGAAAATTTATTTCCTGAAAGAGTGTGAAATGGCTTATTCAAATGCTAATGCAGAATCCTGTCCGGTCAAAGCGATTTCGCTTAGTATATTTTCCATTTTGAACCTTCTTTTCGTAAAGTTTTTCACAGTTTACAGACTAGTCGTTTCCATATGCAAAATATTTAATGAAAACATGTTTATAAAGTAGGGTTCAAATCAGAACGTGTCTGCTGAGAATTTAGTGTTAGGGATTTTCGTGTTTTTTTTTTCTTTTTAGTTAATAAAATGAAATAACGAAAAAAAATTATTACGATGAATAACAAAAAAACAAAACAATGTTAACATAGCTAAACAAAACCTTTTGTTTGTTGGTTTCACTAAAAGATAAAAAAGTAGGTAAAAAGACTTATCAACATTTTTTTTTTGGCTTTTATTTGTCAAAAGTATTTATAATAACAATTCGTTTACTTAGGAAACTTTTGGGTTATATTTTGTGTAAATAGTACCAAAAATTGTATAAATACATTATTTGAACTAATCATCTAGTCGTTTTTTATTATAGTGATATTTATTTGTTTGCTTTCAAAAGTGCTGATAAAATTAGAAAAATAAAAACAATTTACAACAGGAAATAAGACTTTAGAAAAAATAAATACCTTTCCTAAAGGATAGGTCGTTAACATGACGCATATAAGTACACAAACTAAACATTCACACGACAAGATCTGACGGAACCAAACAGAAACAGAAAAACTCGTCACTTGCAAACGGAAGTCACGAACACTTCCGTCGCAAGTCCAGTGACCGCCGCCATTAGAAACTCTATGGAAACGTAGATACCAATCTCACTCTCGCTTTTTAAAAAAACATCAAGTCTAGTCTGTGATGATATTGACCCCTGTCCGTGATCTAATACCAATTTGCATCGCTTTACGTTGCTTAACGTAAAAAGTGATCGTGCTGTTGCTATTAGGTTTAATCCACCACAAAGTTTCGAAGGACCCCATGATCTAGTCACGATTGAGTCTCAATTGATCACTCTTGGTTTCAGTTTTACGCCATTCGAAATTTTAAAACCGGGCAAGTACGAGACTCGACTCGGGTTCCGTACAAATTTGCGTATGAAAATAGTTAAATTTTTCTGTATTGTAATTTTTTTTTTGTGACATTTTTTGGCCATACTTGTGCTATAAGTCCTTTTTGATGCCAAACTTCAGAATTCTAGGCCAATGGAAAGTACCCTATGAATTTCGATTCATTTCTGAGGGGGCGAAATGTTTAGCGCAATAAATGGCCGTATATGTTTTTCGGCAAATTTTGAAGTTTAATTTTTTACAGCTTCAAGGGATTGCAGATTTGAGTAGATATTATAATGTGGTTTAAATTTCAACTCGATATGGCTTGACAGACGGGTTCCGTTTTTTCCATTTAAGGTACGGATTCCTAAAAATTGCTGAACGTAATGGGTGGCAGATATTTCGACCGTAATTTCATTTTGTTTGTTTTGTAATTTCAATTTGTAGCTATATTTGGACGGTTTCGTTATTTTCTCGGCCTTGGAAAGTAAGTGGCTGCGTAAATTAAATTAATTTCAAATATTTACAGTGAATATTCACTGTAGCGGGAAGATAAAAATCTCTTTAAGTTTCTATTGTAGAGAAAAATTTAAGTAACTTGTTACTTCTAGTTCAACTTTTTCGTAACGGATGACATAATTTTAGGAAACGTTTAACTTTGGACAACAATAACTAGTTTTACGACCATAGTGCTCATACTGGTAATTTTCTGAAAGCGGAGCCATTAAAACTAGAGACACAAAGATGAGGATGTCATCACACGAAACTAGATGTAATCTCAACAGCACATGCAGGTTGCATAGTTTTATGAAAGGTAGTTTGTTGTAAAGCCTAGGTTTCAGTGCGTTCCAAATGAGTATCAGCCATCTATTATCATGGATCTATTGCCATCTTTGTTGTGTCACGATTTACTGTCAAATCGAGGCAAGAAATTAAAAAAAAAAAATTATTTACGAAAAATTTACTTTATTTACGAACTGTGGACGAAAAATAGTTTAATCAGAATCCAGTCCTTTTATTTTACTTGTTTTCGAGTTCTTATTCTTATATTCTTTATTGTACATAAATTACAGAAAAACAATTAACAAAAAAAGGTAAGGTAAGGCACAGTTCTTCGATTTAACCAAAATTTCTTCGATTTAACCGTTCCTATTGGTATTTGGAACGCATAATACTAGAGCACACTTACTTTCCTGTTTTAGAAAAAACCATCCTTCATTACAAGTGACTCAGTCGCTATTACAATTGAAAAATTCTTCGTGAAAAGGATGAATATATAAATGATAAGTTGTAAATGTCAATTGGATTGAGCTCGACTCGTGCGGGAGGAAATATCTTGTAAATATAAGGGTAGTTTTGAAATAAAACTTAATGTTCTGAAAAGCGTCAAGCCAATTCCGTTCGATAGAGTTACTGTGGTTCTGAAAAAGGCAACTGAAAGAACACAGTGAGCTTTAGTCAGTAAAAGTCTGAAACTCCCTGTCGTTTTACCTAGTGCGGAAGGATTTATTTGATGCCGCTGCCCGTGGCTTCGCCCTCGTGGTAGTAGGTACAATATTATCCCAAAGGAGTATAATCCTGAGATAAGAAGTATCCTATGTTAGCCTACAGTCTACACGTGTATCAAAATCCATTCAGTCGTTTGAGCGTGAAAAAGTAAAAAACATGCACACACGCACACATCAACTTTTGCTTTTATAATGTAGTGTGATACATAGTGCGATTTGTCACCTCAAAACGGTACTAATACTTAGACAGACACGATACTATGTGCTCAGTTTTAATATATTTATGTTACTTATTTATTTTATCGCCGCTGCTCTCAAAACGGTGAAGGAAAACATGGTAAGGAAATCGGCATGTGACATCCACCAATTCGTACTGGGTTCTCGTGGTGGATTACTACTCATTCCCTCTCGAACAGAAGGTCTGAGGCTCTTCAAAGGGCACATTACAAAGCAAAAAATGTTCTCAGTTTTGAAATATCAGGGGGGCTACTCTCTTTCTCCGAAAAACGAAGTTTCGATCGAAAATTCAATTGTTTCCTACCACGTGTCAGTTTAATAAGACTCAGTGCAAAGGTGGCAACCAACCACAGCCACTAGTGGCTATCGATAGGGACTTAACACACTTTTATAAGAATGTTGTATATGCAGCACCACACGTGTTGCCGGTGACCGCCACTCGCTACACCACGGACGCTGGTGTAGCGTCCGTGGCTTGCCACTTTCAGTCGCTACGGGCCACACAAATTGCTAACACCGCCACTGTCACGCTGCAACACCCAACGTACTATAACGACTAGACGTCCTACGTATCGCTCGCGTCACCATTCCAAACCACCATGCACCTGCAAACTTTCCGTAACAGAGTCTATCATAAGATTTTGCAGCAGAGAATGGGTTTTACAATGTGGTGGCTTCCAAACACCAGTGGTTGTCGCTCGTTACTTATACCTACTGTTACAAATGTGTCAGTCTCGCGCGATAGCCATCGGTTGCTGTAGTCGGTGGTCCGTTTGCGCCGAGCCTTAATTTCCGAAATTTCATGACAACGAAATTTCGAAGAAAGAGAGTAGACGTCCTGATGTGGACTAGTCTTTACATTTTGCACTTACACGGAAAATTGCAAACATAAGCTTAAGGCTAAGTGTTTAAAATGATTACTAAACGCTTTACGATCCCACGCTAGTACACTTTATAACTCGGAAACTGTGGCTCTCTTTGCAGCGAAATGATTAATTACGACTTTAACGTGTAGTTAAACGGTTATTGAAAAGTTTGAAGTACCTTGTAGAGGTTTTATGTAACGTCAAACGTAAAAAAGGAACCGAGAAAAGCGATTTAGTACGCTTCGTTCATGTAGGTAAGTAGTGAAGTTGCTGAAATCCTAACAGTTGAAAGTTTGGCGTGTGTGGATAAAGCATTAATCCTCTCTATTTTCGTGGGTGGTTTAGACACATCCCCGAGACGGAATTTTGATGTGACAAAAGTACTCGTATGCAGTTGTCATTCTATGTACATGTGTATGTTCTTATGATATTTAATTGACACCATCTGTATATTGTACATTTACCTATGATCCACAATAAAGATGAATTGATTGATTGATTGATATGTTGAACGCAAGCATACTCACCGCATCGTCGCTTTTCATCAGGTGAGATAGCGATCAAGCGTGAACCTATAATCAATAAAAAAAAAGTATCCAAAAAATAAAATATGAAGTAGATACCCACTTTTTTAAGGATATTATTATTATAACAATGTTTTCGTGAGTTAATTAAGGTAGTTAGTAAGGATCATTAAATTTGACAAAGACTTAATCTGTACCTATTTTCGGTACCAATGAAGATTCTATTTCATTCCATTCAAGCTTGGTAAAGAGTGATGAAAGTTTAAATAGTCGAAATGTTCGTTTTACTGCCTTAACTGCATGCTAGTTTTTTTTTCTTGTGGGTTGACTTGTCCTGATATATGGAGGAGCAAGAGGGTGTGTCATTCTTTTACTGACTAAGTCTAACTACGTTCTTTCAGTAACCTATTGCGATCTACGACCATGGTAACTTTTTCGAACATTCTGCATATAGCGTGCTGGCCTATGTGTGCACTCACCCACTTTTGCAAGCAAAACGAATGTAACATCTACACGTCATGTCTTATTCGAAATGACGCATCGTAAAGTAAAATAATAACCGCAACAATGAAGTCTGTTGGCGCAAAGAATACCAATAATGAATGGAGCACTCTTTTATTTATATCTGCAAACTTATTAGATTCTATTCACGCGATCGGAGGAGATGCGATGACAAGTATTCTGAGGAGACAGGAGGGTGGACCGTTAGTGGACGTGCCGGAACCTGCCGTGTGGGTACCGTTACGGGGCCCACGATCGATCAGCGCCTTGATGAACTTCAACAAACAAACGCCAATTGATTTTTGCTACGGTATAACATTAGCCTTACGACCTCAACCAACCAGTTTGTGAAATTAATCTCCAATGATTCGAGCTGTGAACTCGTGCCGAAAACTATTTTATGACCAATTTTTTTTTTTTCACAAAATTCCAGACTATTAGCGTGGAATTTATTGCTCACTAGATTTTATTCGAGAATCGACTCGACGTTGTTAAGCTTCAAGTAGATTTTTATTATATTATCAGATTTCGTCAATACTTTTGATGTAGTATTTTGATGAAATAAGTACGTACTTACAGACTTTATTTGACATCTTCGCAGTAAGGACGGAATATGAGTGGAAGTTTCCAGAAACTCATTAAAAGTAGTTTTTGAGAGGAGGCTGTATACTTTATAGGCTGGGGATGGAATAATTAGTAAAGTTATGAAGGTTGTGAATCTGTTTATTCGTTTTTGGAGGCTTGATATTTGCTTTAGATACACGACCGATCACTTATGAGTAGGTAAATTCTGTACTTATCTAAATACAAACTACCAAAACAAATAATACTATCTAACGATTATTAATATTCAATTTCAAAACAATGTCTATTGAGCTACGCCCACACTTCAAACATAAGGAAACTCCACTAATTTACTCGGTTAAGTTTACGGAGCTTAATAATGCCATTTATAAGGCAAAACTTCCAAGTTTTTGGGGCTCCCGGCTTACAAACAGGATCTCAATTTAATTTCCTTTCTGACCATACTTAATAGATTTCACTGAGGCCGTGATAAATAAAGACTTGTTGCTTTTTCCGTTTTACTTGAGGTTATTTAGCTTTCAGTAAATGACGAGATTTCTCGAGACTATAACAGCTGGCTTCAATCGCATCTATTAAGAACGCCGATGACGGATACCATTATCAACTGACCGTGAAAATCTGACGTTTTCTCTGCGCACGGGCACTCTTATATTGTGGGCCACTAAATGAGAGATATCAGAGTAAATAAGTTTTTTTCTAACGCTCAAGCGCGAGTCAGACTTGTGCACCGAGAGTGACGAGTATTTTACGTTCTAATAGTTGTGGTTTTGAAACGAGTTTCTTATTTCAAAAAAATATTATTTTGTGATGTGACGACAAATGTTCTTTTTTCTTTCATTTGTGGTATAATATCTTGCTCAAATGTGCACCTAAACGCAGCTATTATTAGATTGCGTTGGCTGAAAAGTTTACACTGTATATTTGCACAGCTTAACCTTTTGGATACCGTAATTAGAGACAAAATAGAAAGACAATAGGTGTGCCGGCGTGATCACGAGTGAGTTCTCTAATACCGCGAAGAAGAAATTGGTCAGAGATGTCACTACAAACCGCAGCAAAATAATTAGGCAAAACCATCCTGCTGCCATTTTGTTGGTACTTATTTTTTTTTTTAATGTGGGCTAAAACATGCTACAGCTAATAACACAGACAGACAGACTTTTACTGATTAAAAACCTACCCCATCCTTCTTTGCCTTGTACCAGGGCCTTGGTGTTACACTTTCACATTTACCCATGGCCCCAGGAGGCTTCGACCCTGCTGGGTCTCTACAGTTTGCTTTCTGCCTTTTTGTACTGAAATCCTATTTATCAGCAAAACTAGTTTTTCGAAAATAGGCGAAGACACTACACAAAGCAATAAAAAATTATAAACTACTCTGCAAAAACTACAATTTGTATGCTGCCATAATATTTTCCGACAAAACAAAGCCTGAGTTTAATTAGTCAAACGCTATTTTAGAGGCCACGCGGCATCTATGCTAGGCTACCGTCCAACTCTTGTAAACAGGTGATACTTTCTTCACTGGCACGACTAGTCCGTGACGGAGTGAATCGGAAATAATGTACTCGCAATCAATTATAATTACTATGAATGTATGAGTATAATTGCGTAGCACAGTAGCTAATGATATTAAAGAGATGGAATCGGCAATCATTGTACTAATAACCAGGTCAGCTAATTTCCATGAGCCTCGAATCCAGAGGTTATTAATAGGTGGCTGGATCAAGGGCTTGATACAGAAAGCGTTACTTCTTTGAGGACATTCCTTTCTTTGGAGGCCTGACCTGTAGATTGAACCAGGTTGCTGATCCTGGTATTCCACTATTTTTCATAGTCACAGGCTTCGAATATCACTTTGGGAGGTTTTCGATGGGCGGCTGGCTCTAGGACCTGGTTTGGTAAGTGGTCCTCTTGAATACGGCTCATACTGTGAGAACCTTCCTTTCTTTGGAGGCCTGATCTGTAGATTGGACCCTGTTGATGATCCTGGTAATCTATTATTTTCATAGTCTCAGGCTTCGAATATCACTTTGGGAGGTTTTCGATGGGCGGCTGGCTCAAGGGCTTAGTTTAGTAAGTGGTTCTCTTGGATACGGCTCGTACAGTGAGAACGTTCCATTCTTTGGAGGCCTAACCTGTAGATTGGGTTTTTTGGCGGATCCTCGTGATTTATCATTTTCAAATGATTTTGTATTGTGATATATTCATAGTCACGGGTTACAAATATCATTTCGGAAAGTTTTCGAAGGGCGGCTGGATCAGAAAACGGTACTCCTGGATACGGCTTGATCTGTGAGGACGTCCTTTTCGTTGGTGGTCTGACCTGTAACTTGAAACCTATGGTTGCTCCTGGTGATCTAATATTTGTTAAATGGCTTAGTATTTAGATATGTTAATAGTAAAATTTTGTTTATATTTGTAGGTGTATTTATAAAGATCTATCTACTGATCCGATTACGCAACATCATTGGAGAGTGTCTCAGACTATTTACCCGCAAAATGCACAGTTTCTACGGGAGGGATTACGACAGTCAAGCCGAGGGCAACTAAGTCGATGTTAAAGAATTATGAGATACCTATTGCGTAGTGCAGTTGCTAACACTAAGGAATTGGACTTTAAGGCCGTGCCGCGTATAATATGACAGCTAGGAATTTATGAATACCCTCTATTTGTTTTATTTAGACATTTTTAGAAAGGTAATATAATTGACGGCTATTCTTTATTATGAATTTATAAGAACGGATAGATCATATGAAACGTAATTAGGTACTATATTTACTTAATATTTTATAGATTTTTTGAAATGTTAGTAGCAGCCGTTGCGAACTAAAGCAAACGGGAAGATCTTTTTCTTGTTTCTTATCGTGGTGAAAAGTATTTTAAAGTTAGTTCTTATAATTTCAGTAAATGTATTTCAGTATTTTTGACAAAATTGTGACAAACCTGTTTTCAAGAAAGATCTTAAGATTTGGTATCGTTAGTCTTGGCGTGGGGCGTTTCAACGAAAAGAGGATAGTAGGTACTTATGGACACAGTTTTTTAAAGACATAAAAATAGAAGGAGGTTTTTAATTCAGTTGTATATTTTTATGGTTGTTACCTCAGAAGTCGGTCACTTATGAATTGATTTGAACTTTTTTTATTTAAAATTGTTTATATTTCCACATAGCATTTGTTTCGAAATTTAGCGTTAAATATAGACGAAACATATCAAAAAACAACGACTTCCGAATTTTTTCGGGTTGTGTTTTTCATGCAAAAGTCGTCTTCGTCGTTGTTTCTTTAAGAGGTCTTAAAGTTGAAAACTGATAATAAAGCGTTTTTTAGGTTAGGAGATAGTCATAAGGGTTCTTTCTTAATTGAGATCTGTGTTTCCTGATACCACCTGGGGATCTTTGAGTCAAAAGTGAATACTAGTTACTAGAGTTACTAGTATTCACTCTTGACGTGTGTTAAATAAAAATAAATAAATGTGTGTTGAAGATATACCTAACATAAGATGATAATGGTTAAGCGCAAGCCTATCAGAAATAATTAAGAAAAATAGAGAGTTCTATACATTAAACCTTAAGCTTCATGTGTTACTTAAATCTTAACAATGATTATGTTTAACAAAGGATACCAAAGAGGCTTCAAAGAACTTGCGTTAATTCACTAGAATATCGCTCTTTAATAAACTTTGTACTTCATGTAAATAAGGTCCCTCAAGATATATTACCAGTAATTAATATGCAAAGATTTAAAACACGTCCCAAATTGTATTTAATTATGTTTTCAAAGGCATTATATTTTTCCATCAAAGTAAATGGGAGGTTAATTACGAGTGTTCATCTTCGACCCTCTAAATTGAATATAAAATATTAATTTTGAAGGTTTATGCGAATATTAAGTTGATTAGTTTCCCCCATTTCGATTTAATACAACATAAAAATATGCGATAGGAACCGAGGGGGGCTATTAGCATAGATTTACGATCGTATTATTCAACTTAACGAGATCGATATTAGACTAATATAAATTAGATGGAGTCTGCTTCTGATTTTTAATCACGTTATAAAATATGCATCTGTCTTGAGCTAAAAAGAAATGAGATGGCCATCTTTATCCTAATACCACTAATGAGACGACGATTTTATGGTCCCCAAGATGATGAATTAGCATACATAAAAGACGTCCGATTACTTTACTGTTCAGATCATTTGCTCTGAATAATGTTTAGGTAAGCTTCCTCAAAGGTTAAAAATACAGCCCTTTGAAGAAAGGAATCCATTGATACGTTTGATCTGAGACACCTGTCTAAGCCTGTTTGTTCACTGAGTTAGGGATTTCTGCTGACAATAGAATACAGAAAACCCACATGATGAGAGATGGGAGTGAAACGCTTTGTGCTTATTTCCCTCAGTAAACGTTTGTTATATTATTCGATCTGATCTCCCGATCCTTAATCTGCGGAACTGATTGTGATTTCTTTTGCTTGTTGTCGAAGCCTTCAGTAGCAGGAAATCATTTTTTGTAAGAGCATTAACTTTCATTTTAGTAAGTACTAACTTTCTAAATAATTTGGTATTTACGCTTATATTTATGATAAACTACAAAAATGATGTAGTAGGCATCTGTAATCATAATCCGAAAAATAAAAACTGATTAAGGCACAGAAGGCTATCGCATCCTTTGTTGATAAGAATGAATACTATAAAGAAGGATATACTGCAAAAATAAAATAGGCAATGTTAGTTCCTCTAGCGGACGGAAAACTCGCTGCAAATCGATGAGAGGCTATGAGGAAGTCTGGAAGATTGTCACCATTGAATAATGTGTGGATTGAAGGAAAAGTTGCCATTCTGCCGGAGGCAGGCGGGTCGCAAGTACGGAGCCTTCGCTAAATTTCCTGCTAGACCGCCCCAATGCGGATTTTACTTACAAAACGACCAAGAATAAGGAAACAGTTTGGAAATCGAATCATATATCTGTGATAGAATAAAGTTTTGTCTATTTCTTCTCACATTTTAGTCTCTCATTAGCAAAATGTTTTCGTGCGTAATTACGTTAAGATAAATTCAATTTGATAAACTGCTCACGAAGCAGATGAGGTCATGTCGTAATGAACATAATTAGGATTATTAAGTCTTGTCGCCCTTGACGTTCTCATCTAGAAATCTGGCAATTTTAATTATTTTGTTCTAATCATAAATGTAAATAATTCTTAAAATATTGGATCTATCGTGAATTCGTGATTTACTGAGCTTTGAGCTTTGATTGGAATTTTATTTTAGTTGTACCGCGCCCGGGGCTCTGCGTAGGAGAAATTGGGAAATTAATATTTTAATGGAAGACGACGTAATTTATTGTAACCACGGAAACATCGACAGAGAAATCGAACTAAATATGAAAGGAGACGGAACAGGTTTAGTCAAGGATGAGGATAAAACGAAGATTAACCTTTACGAAAAATAAGTTGGGGTATTTTTCCTTTGGAAAGTTGACATCATTTTATTTAGTTAGGAATTATTCTCATTACACTTTGCTCCTGTTCGATTTATACGATCGTTTTGGTGTTCGAAACTTTTTAAACGAGCCTTATTATAAGTTTCACTCCTATCCTTCAATTTGCGATTCGTTTAATCTCTCGCTTAACTCGGAATCTTATTTTAGTAAGGAGTGTAAGGCGTTGACCTCTTGCAAAGCTGTCCAAAAATACGTTACATTTAAACTAACAAATTGCTCGCTTTCTAAGGAAACAACCCGTGTCAGATTATTTATTGTACTGACAGACAGTATCGTTTCACTAAGCGACAAGCCACACCTAGATTTCAAAGTAACAAGTCAACAGCAAGAATATAACAGTATTTTGGGATGTTTCTTAGAAAAAAGTTTACAATTGTTCTTATTTTTTATTATTAAGTTATTAATAGCGGGTTTCTGAACTGTATATTTTTAAATTAAGAATGTTTGAATTTTGACAAGGTTGTCAAGGTAAAGTTTGAGAAATACTCTTCAAATGCAATCAAGGGGAGCTTACTGATTTAGGAACAGTGCACACTGCATCAACTGGGTAACACTTTCTCATTAAAACGACGATAACCATTAATGACGCTATCCCTTCTAAACCAGATTTTAAAATATCCTTGACACGAAAAGTTTTTGTATTAAAGCGGCAGTTACCGCCAGCGGCTTCACCCGCTTGAAGGCAGTGAAATATCCCAAGGGGACATACGCCCCAGACAGAAAGTACCCTACATGATATTCCAGGACATAGTCTACCGATGTACCAAGTTCCATTGAAATAATTTCAGTTACACGCGTGTGAAGAGATAACAAATGTACACACACGTGTAGGTATACACATAGTGTGATTTAGTTTAAGTAACTTAGTAATTGGTGAAGGAAGGTTTGGTTCGGTTTGGTTTTTCGGCGAAAGAAAACGTCGTGAGGAAACCGGTAAGTCTGCAACCAAAAATTCAAAGACATGTGAAATTCACCAACTCGCACTGGGCTTGCGTGGTAGATTGTGGTCCATTCCATCTCCTAGAGACAAGGCCTGAGTCCCAGCAGTGGGAACATTATATGGCTGAAGCTATGCTAACTTAGTAATTGACACCCGTAATCACAAACGTTACTATGCGGTCTCATAGTGCTCGCGAGCGCACAGGGCAGGGTTTGTGAACTACGCAACACAAACGAACCAATCACAGAGCTCTATTTCAACGCTGTGCGTTTGCTTAGTCAAGGGTCGTTTGAGTATTGTTTGTGAATACGGGTGTGAAACTTTTGAGCCCTCAGCCAATGCCGGCGTTCGTACACCTATTGTTCTTTAAATGTGCCTGTAATTACCAAAGTCGAAAGGTTAAGAATTCTGTATTCGAACTAAAAATTATTTCTATACTAACTTTTGCCCGCGGCTTCACCCGCGTGGTATTGGGGTTGCCCTATACAATTTTACACTTGATCAAACGAAATGTGTAATTCCCACTGTACCTTAAGATTTTTACGGAATAAAAAGTAGCCCATGTCCTATTCCGGAGTGTATCCTATGCCTGTGTCAAATTTCATCCAGATCCATCCAGCCGTTTTGGCGTGATTGAGTAACAAACATCCAAACATCGTAACTTTCGCATTTATAATATTAGTAATAAGTAATATTTCTATATTTAATAAAAAATGTAGGTATAGGTCGTTGACACGAAAACCTGTTGTATTAAAATTAATGTAACCAGTAAGTTACGTTCTCTTAAGGCACGTAGAGCCACAAGACAGGTCTGGCGTATGCTTTCTTCCTAAACGCACGTCGAGATCATTTCTCATACAGAGCGATACAGATGGCTCAATTTTATTTTACCAACGTTTATGTTTTCTCATCAAGTTTGAAATGCAAAATGCTTACTTTTTAGGGTTTCGTACCCGGAGGGTAGTAATTTTATTGAAGTAGGATATCATCTAAAGATATCACCCGCTGTAGGACTAGGAGGACGTGTAAGACTTTTACTGAATAAAACTACGCTTATTTGCATTCATTCTTTAGCCTTGGAAGCAAATGATGACGGTGCGCAAGGACCCTGTTTATCACAAACAGTCACGACCACTCTGTTAATAGTGTCCGACTAAGAAGAGAAGAGAAGATTTTCATTTAGTTACACTTTACATTTTATCAGAAGTCGACCCTTGGCCTATTAACTCAAGAACAGAACGCATTGTCGAAGACTTGGTCTCGGTCCGGATGGTTACCGGACTTGTCGTCTGCAAGCCTAAGCCTATGGTCGCTGGTAGTCGGAGTGGGCGTTTCAGCAGCTAGGGTGTGAGGAAGTCCGTTCCTTCATTCGTGCGCCCACCTTCTTTGCTAGCATTACTGCTACGCAGAAGGAGTAGACAGTCGTCCATTCACGCTCGCTTCGGACCATAGCCTGTACCAGGGCCTGGCTAATGGGACTCTATATATATCCTTGTATATATATTGAGACTCCACTGTCTGTACGTCAATTAGCGAACTTTATCTCATAAACATTACCTAAGAGGTGTAACAACCATTTTTTTTAACCAAAACCATACAAGAAACCTCATTTCATCAGCGTTTTTTGCTCGATTTTAATGTTGTAGTACGGAACCCGTCGTGTGCGAGTTCAACTCGCACTTCGCCATTTTCAAACTTAGGTACTGAAATATACAAGACGTTATCTAAGTTTCACATTGTACATATATCTAATAATCTACAATTGTAGCTTAAACTTTGCTGTCTAGACGTTGTTACTAAAGTTGATACATTACACTCCTAATAAGTTGACATTACATTCAAAACTTAAAATTACAGATTCGTCTGATGTTAAATTACAAACATTGTAAGAATGACTCTTACAATATTTGTAATTTGACAAAAATGTGACCTCACAAAGGTTCTGAAAGGAATGCTCTGGCTTTAGTATGTATGGCAACGTAGGAACGGGGTAGGTTGTTTAGCGGGTGACAGTCTGACATTGTCTCCTGCTCCGCTCAAGGGCGGAACTCGTCAATTGATGATTTTTACCTACTGCAAATAAAAAAAAAATCACAAAGGTTATTATATCATTCTGGTTATTTAAACAAACTAGCAAGTTTATGGTTTTAATGAGCAAGTTGATGATTTGGACGTGAGAGCTAGTAGTTAGCTAGTAGTGTAGTTTCGATTACAAAATGTTCTAGATTAAATTCCCAGGTTTAGCAGGACTTTCTGAAATCTTTTATTTTCGTGCGAAATTATCAAATCAGAAGTCATTTCGTGATTTCCTCACTCTGTGTGGAAAAAAAGGGAGAAACTTTTATTAACCCAATGTTCCTTTAGTTGCCCTTTTTTGCGAGGGCTATGGTAACTCCTTTGAACAATTCGTAACTCTGGCCCTGGCCTTAACTGGTTCCGTTAATTTTTACAATAAAACAACACGTGGTCGACCTGAGCTTGATCCTTCACGGACGGTTACATCTATTGCTCACCGTCCATTAGCCCGCATCTACCATAGCCAGAAATTGTACAGCAAAGACTTTATGCATTCACGTTCTGTTGATGGTAATAAGTTCATACATACTCATATTTCTAAAAAAAATAAGTTTATATTAAAACTTACCAGGTATATATACAGGCTAAAAATAATAAAATGTAGAAAAAAAACTCATAGGACATCAAAAATTCACTGGCTGCATTGCTCAGCCCTCTCTTTGAGACTCTTTGAGAGCAGTGGTGGCCGAGTGGTAACGGCCCCGACTTACGAGTCGTAGGTCGCGGGTTCAAACCCAGCCAGGCGCATTACTTTGTGTAATTTATTTCATCACCACTGCTCTCAAAACGGTGAAGGAAAACATCGTGAGGAAACCGGCATGTCCTAGAACCAAAAATTCGAAGACATGTGACATCCACCAATCCGCACTGGGCCCGCGTGGTGGATTATGGCCCATTCCCTCTCATAGAGAGAGGAGGCCTGTGTCCCTGCAGTGGGAACATTAAAGGGCTGATGATGATGATGATTGCTCAGCCCTATGGTCACGCGATGAGTCAACCAGCCGTTTGCTGATGTCTCGAACAATTCGATGAGCGCTCGGACCCTATGACCCTAATATTTCTTAAATTCAACATCATTCAAGATTTGACCTTTCAAAAATATTCTCATACAGTTTGGTGACTCAGACAAACTATCGCACGACGAAAACTCAACGACCTCAAGCATCTCGGTACTTATTTATGAAAGGCCAGGGTCATGACACCACACGTAACGTGTTCTCAGCATTTCAACGAAAGTGATGGACAAATCACTGAATCGTGACAGCTCGGGAAGATTCGTAACAGTTCGCAATACACGTATATATTGCGTAAAACATTGATTG
This sequence comes from Mythimna loreyi, assembly GCA_029852875.1. Taxonomy (NCBI): domain Eukaryota; kingdom Metazoa; phylum Arthropoda; class Insecta; order Lepidoptera; family Noctuidae; genus Mythimna; species Mythimna loreyi. Next base: position 14,082,961 of record CM056785.1, on the reverse strand, counting down.
CATACAATGAACTTGCGAAGTTGCGTCCAATTCATTCATAGGTGACTACAGATGACTCAATATGGCCCACGCATCACCTTTGCATTTGAGTTGTTGTAATATAATTATTGTATTCTTGTATTGTGTTGTTGTATACGATTTGTAAGTGTCACTTTCAGTGGGTGTTGTTGCATAAGAATGCACATGCAAATATGGATTTTGTTGAGTAGCAAGAATGATCTATTGAATTGCAAAATAAGTCTTTATAGCGTCTTTCATTAGTATAAACTTACAGGTACATATTACAGCATCTTTATATTGCGTTACTAGCATCTTCTAGCAGCTTCGGCCGCGTAAAAACCAGTTTTTACATACAAATTTCCCAACCCCTTTGGGGAAGAATTTCGCAACATCCGTTATTAGCGGATGTTTACACCCTATGTACCTACAACTTACCTGTCGATTTTAATTTTTTTAGATGTAGTTTCTGAGATTTCGTTGTTAATCTGTGTGTGGTGTGTTTTTATGTTGTTATGCCCGACAGGGCCCACAATGCTCCAAAACTATTGTATGTATGTATATATGTACCTACCACCTAAGTTCACATTGTGGAATGCAATAAATGTATTGAGTATTGAGTGGTATTTCGCTTAGAAAATAGAAGATTAGTATATCTAGCTCTGTTTAGGTGCGATTCGAATCTACTCACAGGTTATAAAAATACGCTCGTACGACGTGGAAAGCGTCGTACGAGCGTATTTTTAGTTGCGGCTCCCGATTAGTGCCGTGAAGCTTCGTAAACAGGCGTGAACGTGGATGTGGACGGTTTTCGCGGAGCACAGGCAACGAATTGTGTAGTTTATTCATAGCGTGAATACGCACGTGAATACACTTCACTAATACGGTGCCGCCATGAAATGTGACGTTACGTTGCTTGTACTAACTTGATTTCACAAAACGTTGCATTTCTTGTCGTTCTAATTTTTGAGAAAGTAATAGATGTAAAATAATCAGTTATAAATCTAAAATAATCACAACTTTGATTTCAATTAGATTCAGCAGATTAACGATTAAAACTATTAAAATAATTGAATCACGTAATTGTACAGTTTTCTAAACGTTAATAAAGACTAAGCAATGGAAATCGTCTAGAAATGCAGTAAATGCTATGTTTAAGTGCCGTAAATATAGGCATTTACCACGTTTCTGTGCAATTTTCATAATAGTCGTTGTATGCAACCAGTAAACAGGTTTTATTTAATTGTGTTCACAAGCTGCTCTTTGCACTATTGCGATATTGGAATTGAATATGTTATTGCTTTTTGTGGTACAAACATTTGTTTATTGGCGATAAATGAATATTAATACCACAAGGCTCGACGCAATTACTTTGGTTATATGTTTTTTTGATGAATTGGCTGTTAAATTATAAAATACTAGCTTCTGCCCGCAACTTCGTCTGCGGAAAATTTGTGAGACAAAAGTTGTGATAGCTCGGTTAATATCCATGTTATATAAATATTTTATAGCCTATGTCACTCAGGAGTAAAGCAGCTTTCTATTATAGCTTCAATGTTTTCAATCGAAACAATAGTTCCAGAGATTACCTCCTACCAACAAAAAAACAAACTTTACCTCTTTATTATATTAGTGTAGATTTGTCATGGTTACTAAAAAAATATTTGCTTTTAAATCAACGCAAATACAAATATCATCATCAGCCTTTTTAATGTTCTCGCTGTTGGGACACAGGCCTCCTCTCTAGGTGGGGGAATACAAATATACAAACAATTATACAATTATATACGTCTCCAGCACAATATTATATGTATAATAGGCATAAGTTGATTGTTCAGGGGGCCTGGTGACTTGATTTACAGGTTTTTTAAAACTTAGTCTAGGCACCAGTCTTCCACAAATTTATATGAAAAAATGTTCTGTAGACTGTAATGTTATGACATAATTTGTGGTAAGAAAATAAATATATATTCTATTCTATTCTAATTACAATTTTCAAAACTTCTAACTTGGTGAGTCTGAAAATAGGCTCTGCGAACTATAGAATTTAGAAAAAAATATATATGCCAATTTAAAACCATTTATTTTTGTATGAGTGTACAAGCGCTTAATTACTCAGAGCTAAACTTCAGGCTCGCCAAGTTAGAAAGGCCGTAAAACTTAACTAAATCGCAATTTACAAAATAATATGAAAATATGAAGTAAAGTGTAAAGAATTATATATAGAGAGTTATTTGTAAACCGCTGGCAACCTCTCAGGACTGCGGTATTTATTTACTTTATCATATTTTTGTTCATCAGATTTTCATACAAAAATAAAAATACTATTTTAAACTGAACTTTCTAAATATTACTAAGTCTATGCGTAGCAAGCTATACTAGTATATTAACTGAGGGTTACGGGAATCGGGCGGTGGGGGTTCTTGAGTTTTTTTCGTAATTGACAGACGCAAAATATAGAGTTGAATTATGTTAAATAGAACAACTAAATGTTTAATGTTTGTTTTTGGCAAAAGTATTATCTTTTATAAAATGTCATAGAACAAAAGTTGTTGCTAATGATGTTAGTAATACTGTCCTGCAAGATTGTTGGTATCTTACAAAGAACCCTGTATATTGACCATTGTACCTTTTTCTTTTCTGTCTTTTTTTTTAGTTGCACTTGGCACTGTTTGTCTCTGCACCACCTTAAAGTCGACTGGTAGAAAATGCCTAAGAAAGGCGGACTACAAAAGCGGACTTAATGTAGTAAAGTCCGCCTTTGTACTATTTTTCATTAGTGCATAAAGTTTTAAATTAATAAACAAAAGAAACCTTTAAAATTCTACAAACTTCCGTTTTATTGCAGTAATTAAGTGAATAAATAATAAATTTTCTCTAAAACGTGAAAGCGTAAGTAAATTAGCGAGTTACACAAACTAGTGAGCGATAATGTGATTTTAGAGTCTGTCCGCGACCCTTTCACCAGCGGGTAGCTTCTAAATTGAACTTAATACGAATAATTATACACTTCTCATCAAAAAAATCGAAACACTTCCGTTTTCATTGTTTCTGTCCGAATTTAACACAAAAAAGAATTCATACGATGAAAAAAAATACATATATTATAGCTGGCAGTTTGGCCATTACAGTAATAAGCGAAAATTCTAAATTCAAAATTAGAATTTCATTTGTTTATCTTATAAACGAAATGAATCACTGTTTTGAGACAAATGTGTGTTTAGGGTTGGAGTACATTTAACGTTTAAAAACTAAAAATTGGCGCCTATCCTTAAACTTTTTGTTTTTTATTTCAATACTGTGACTTTGGGACGTCTGAAAAAAGGTTTTTTTTCTAAAACGTATGGATACTTCGCCCAGAGAAGCCGCCCAAGTTGTGGCATTGCTGGATTCTGGCCTTAGTCAGCGTGTTGTGGCTGCAAGACTGCATCTAAGCCTGTCATCTGTTCATAGAGTCTATAAACGTTATCGGGAGACTGGTTTGTTCACGCGCCGTTCAGGATCTGGCAGGAATCGGGTCACTTCTGAGCGAGATGATCGATTTATTGTAACAACTTCTTTAAGAAATCGACGCCTTAACGCTTTTCAACTGCAGCAGCGGCTTCGTGTTGTACGAAGGGTGGCTGTAAGTGACTCTACAATTAGAAGAAGGTTGAAGGATCGTGGACTGGTACCGCATAAGCCAGCAAATGGGCCGAAATTAACTGCAGACCATCGAAGAGCGCGCCTTAACTTTGCACGTGAGCACCTAAATTGGTCATACCTACAGTGGAGCAAAGTTCTCTTTTCTGATGAGTGTAAAATTATGCTGTATGGTAACGACGGAAGGAACAAGGTCTACAGAAGAGACGGAGAACGCTATGCACAATGCTGCATTGAAGAAAAGGTCAGCTATGGTGGCGGTTCGTGGACGGTTTGGGGAGGAATCAGCGCCGACGGTAAGACAGAGCTTGCTTTCGTGTCTGGGCCACGTCTGCCTGCACTAAACTGTCATCGGTACGTCGAAGAGTGTCTCGAGCCTCATGTGATGCCCTATGCACATTTTATTGGCAACGGCTTCATATTCATGCACGACAATGCTAGGGCTCACACCGCGGGCGTCGTACGAGATTATCTTAACGAAGTCGATATCTCTATTATGGAATGGCCAGCAAGAAGCCCGGACATGAATCCCATTGAACATCTATGGGATGAATTAAAGAGACGAATTCGAGCAAGAGATCCTGCCCCAGAAACACTTAGCCAGCTGCAAGATGCAATCCAAGAGGAATGGGACAATATACCACAGCATGTGATCGTGACTCTCATCCGATCGATGAAAAACCGTATGGAAGCAGTAATTAGAGCTCGGGGAGGGAATACAAGTTATTAAATAAACGTTTTTTAGCTTTTTTTTTCATTTACGTGTGTTGTTTTATCCATTTCCTTTATACTCCATACGGAATAAAAATGACTCATTTAACAAAATACGAAACCTATGAAAAATTCATTTAAATTTAGAACATTAACATTAAGATTTGATAAGCTCATATTACTCACTATTAAACGGCATTTAACATTTATTCCTAAATGTACACATTTTTCTGATAATCCTGACAAAACGTAAACTTGCAAGGTGTTTCGATTTTTTTGATGAGAAGTGTAGTTAGAGATATTCACGTTTGTAAAGGTATAATGTAATGCGTACCAGATGTGAAAAAATAAAACTTTTATTTCAAAAGTTTTTCATTTCACGAAAACAAAAGTTAGGGCCAAAAATCGTGAATTTCAACACTCTTAAAGAAACCAAAATTTATAGGGTACTTCGCCTTGAACTAGAACCTTGAAATTTAACATGGAGCAATACCTTATAGTAGTGATATAGGAATAAATCTGAAAACTGAACGTCTGTAGTTGAGTTGTAAATTTGATTTTTTTTTCGATTAGAAATAATAAGTAAGAAAACGGTAGATGCCATAGGATCGGTCGTTTGGTACACTAGAAGGAGGCGTAATCTCCGGCAGTGGACGTCTTTTGGCTTAATGATTCCAAGGAGAAACTGACTGACATATCAAAACACAACTCAACTGAAACTACAGGGGCTAGGAATGTGTAATTTTGGCATATGGGTTTTTTTTTCAATACTGTGAAAGTGCAACCACAGATTTTTTTCAACTTCATAAGCGGTAAATTGGTTTCTGAATTAAGAGTTTGAAGTTGTAAAATATTTCAAATTATTTTATTAAAAAAATCATTCGTTTATGAAATACCATTTACCTGATTAATCTTTTACATTTAAGTTAAACATTTGGTCAGACCTCAGAAAAAGTTATCTTAATTCAATCTAAGCAAGTTTTCAATGACGGTCACGTCTGTCACTTCTTGTGCAAGAGACCTGCGTTCAAGCTTGTAATAATAAATTGACGTAAGAAACTTGGCGGAAACTACCTTTTTCAAACTACTCTTTTTGTTGAGTATAACTTTAATTGATTAAGAAATCATAGTAACGTAAAGTTTACGGATTTTTTCTTAACAAAAATGTCTTTAAATTGAACTGAAGACTTTTTTTTGTAAGCTTCGACTTAAGAAAAATATGATCAGTGTTTTTTAAGTAAAAAAATATCATAAAAAGACAAGTTTTTTCTCTAGTCCCAACCAAACTAACCAGAGCTTTTGCTATGAAATCGCACTAGCTTCTGACGTTTTACAAGTGCTCATGTAGGCCTATGTGAGATAAAATATTTTGACTTTGACTTTGAAATTCTATCATCTTCTTAAACATAGGTACATACAATTTATAAGCTGTTTGTTGTCTCGCTAAAACTCGACAACTGCTGTACCGATTTGGCCAATGTTGGTCTTGAAATATTCTTAAAATTTCCGGGAAGGTTTAAACGGCGAGAAAATTATCCTTATTATGGGGTACGTAATTTGCCAGAGCAGCTAATACCCAATTAAATAATTTTGCCTAATTACAAAATATTCGTTTTTGAAAGTGGTCCAGTAAAGTAGTGTTGAGGTCGTTTTTACTGCGACATCAAACAGCACACAGATTGAGCCTATTATCACTTTCCCATTACACGATCCAATCATGACCAGGTACGTAAGTTTGTACGTGTAACACAGATCGGTTTGATCCGCATATTTCTCTCCTTTATTAACTGCTTTCTAGCTTGTTATTACCCCGCTACGAGCGAGTCAGGGCTAGTTTTAAACGCGTTGTGGCTAATAGCCATCTAAAACCGATGCGATCTAAATTCGGTAGCAGCACTAAATTCGTGGGTCTTAATGGAATTTCCGCATCAGAGAGCGACGCGGCGTGCGTCCGGCCGCGGCAGCGTGAACACGGCCGCGCCGGGCCACCGACATCCTGCCGCGGTACGTGCAGAAGGTCCTTACCACGAGGGAAAATGCAAGCATACGTAGATTTACATGTATGCAGGATACCTAGTATCCTGTACTGCATCTTTTTTGTTGAGGGTGGGAAGCACTGATATATTTTAAGGGAAGATATGTTACGCGCTTACATCTTAGTTCATTAAGTCCCAAGATGATACCGGTGTCCGCTCACCTATTGTCGAAAGGTTACTCGGAAAACTTGGACTCAAAACTCGCAGCAAAACTTGCAGACCCTGTCAATTAAAATGTCATTTTTGCACTCGCGGTCCTGGCGTGCATATTCAGGATAGTTCGAGAGATCTCCGGCTCTGTTCGTGCGTGCGAACGTTTTTTTCGCCAGTCGTGTGGAGCTAACATTCTGTATCTATCTCCCTTGTGACCTTGCCCCCCAACCCTCATATTAATCCGATTAATTCCTAAACGCACCTCCTAAAAGGTGCCAGTTAATGATTTTTGCTATTGGCATTTTGACATCCCTTAACATAACACCTTTCCCCCGAGGGAGTAACGAGACCCTACGTTTTATTCTACAATGAGCAATGAATATTAATAAACAAAATGGAAGCTGAGATGGGTGCATAATTCAGATTGGATTCAAATGGCAATCAATCTTTGTTTCTTGTAAATTTTCAAATTCTTTCTTTTGACAAATTAATGATGAAATGGACGGCAATTTCCTTGTAGACTTTCAAGAATAAATGAATGAAATAGGCTTCCTTTGATTTATGTGTCAATAGATGTAACCAAATATTTAAAGTGAAAATCCAGCCTTATATTGTTCCTAATGCAAGAAATCAGGTATTCTGTTAAGGAGAGTGAATGGCCCATAACCCGTCACACGGGCCCAGTGCGTATTGAAGGATGACATGTTTTGGGTTTTTTAATACTAGGATATGCTGTCCGCATAAATATATGGTCACAGGGCCATCCGGACGACTGAGGGCTAGTTTTGCTCCCGCTCCTTGCTGTGTGATGGCGCCTGATACCCACTATGACACGCCTGGACCAATTTTGTTCTTAACGTTGATGCTGTTCAACTTGTGTATTTTTTAAAACAATTTTCTGGAAAAATGATATAAGGTTTCGCAATTATACTAAAAATAAATAATGTTGTATAAAAAGTGCTTCAAATAAAATATTAAAATAGTTGGAATTACGCTAGCCGGTAGTAGTGATTTCGATTTGATAAAAAAAGCATGTAGATTGTGGCTCAATCAGCCGCTCTGCTGTGAGGCCGGTAATCGATTGTATAAACATTGATTTCCAATCTGAGTTCCCCAATCTGAACATAACATACGGAGCTCAAATAAAGATATCAGCGTTCAGTACGAATCGGTGCACACAGCTCTTGGTTTGATTTTAATCAAAAGTTTCGATTGGACTGCCAACCATCCGGTCGAGTGCAATCGCGGCGCACGGTTAGCTCGCGCTGCCACTATGATCGGGCTTTAATGACTGCACCCGAAATGTGTGTTCAATCTAATGCGTATTTGCAGTTCCATAATTGTTGAAAGTTCCAACGAGCGATGTGCTGTGCGAGCCGCGCATCTCTCCGTACTGACATACATGTAACTCGTTATAAGTTCGACGGCGCCGCGCTTTCCCGCAACTGCCTGCTCCACAATCCTTAATGAGAAAAGCATAATAGGTTTCATTAAGTAATAAGTATAATTCATAACCATTGTAGGCCGGATTCACTCGAACACGTTTTAATTTCCTTGGCAATGTAACGAGTATTTTCAAAGAGCCTTAATGAAAAGTGAGGGTAAATCTCCACGGTCCCTGAGCCCACATTTAAGTGAAATAAAAATAAATTGTACTCAAAGTGGGATAGCCGCTCAAATTAAGCACCTGAATAAATTGTGTGATAATCCGTAGCAGTCTTTGAATGCTTTACGAAGCCGCTACCCGCGCCGGCGGCGAAGGAACCGTGCGGAAAAGAATAAACGAATAAGATAATGATTACTCTCATTTCATTACTTCTCTTGATCCTAGTAATTGAGGAAATTGGGTCGAAGTGTGATAAGAGAGAGAGTATCGGGTGTTATTGGGCCGGTCCCATTAGGGACCTCTTAATCGCATTTAACGCCTTTATCACCTGGGGTGCGCAATGGTCCGTAACGGGCGAACATAAGGTGTAGAATTTTCGGGCGCTCGCAGTTAATAGCTCTGTTCGTACGATCTTATTTTTCGAAATGCTTCAGTTGTATTCACGAAATCTATTTACATAATCGCACCTATTCAAGTTTTGTTAACAATGCGACTAAATATGTGTACGCAGTGGGAGTCTCTTAGTGTTGTGTTGTGCTAATATTTTCGATGAATGCGCAAAGCGGAGGGCTGGTCGAGCTAGTGGCGTTTTAATTTATTTTTTTCTTCTCATTCCCGTGGCTGGCCGAGAGTTCATAATGGACAAAACATTAGCTCGGCCTACTTTGGGTGAAAGCTTTCAGGGCTTTTCGACTCATCTTGCGTTAACATTTGCGTTGAGTTCGGAAGCATTAATAGTGTGCCATATTTCCTCAAACTTTTTCATACAAAGCACTCAGACGTTTATTATCGTGTTGAATGTTCGAAACATAACAAGCGATTGGCGGTTTATTACTTCAATTTGAATTAATTCGTTCCGTAATTAAGCTTCTGGATTGATGACCTGACGAAAGTTTGTATTGTTAGTTAGAGAGGTAGTTTACTTGTTAGTTTAAACGAGTATACTTAGATATTCATCTAATCGGTTTCAATTAGTGTCGATGATATTATGGCTGCTGTTAGATTAATTATTATAGTTAGTTTATTGGTGGGGCTGCAGAGAAAGTGGTTGGAGTGAAAACCGCAGAAATGCCACCGGTTCACTTTCCTATGAGGTGTGCATATGGCCATCTGTCTGACTGGTTTAGGCACGACGAATTCTACAACTACTGCTTACGTTAGGAACATGGATGTGACACGTCATGTCGGTACATAAATAACTTTCTGTTTATGTCATATATTAATGCGGTTAATGAACTTGCAACATTTAATATTATGGCTACATGTTGTGCTTAGTCATAAAAGTGGTTTTTAATTGAATTTGTTGATCTTTTCACTTACACTTTCTTTAAGTTTCGTTTAATAGGCTCTTTAGGTCTGAAATCATAAAATAACTGCTCCGACTCTGGGTGGAGTCAGATTAAATGTTAGATTTTTACTGACTATAACACACCTGTGTTCTACACTGGTACTCTTACGAACAATTTTACAGACGCTTATGTAGAATCTCCTTGTATTATAATATGACTTAGTCTCATTAATCATGTCAACCTATTACAGTCCACTGCTCGACGTAGGTTTCTCCTTGGCAGCTGCGTCACAACACCCTTCGCCTTCCATATTCAATTCAGTCATAGCATGCCCAAGTTATTAAGCTTAAGAGGCAGTAAGCTAGCTTTGTTTGTTGGATCAATGATTGATGGAGCAAAAATGAATTCTGAAGGTCATTGGCATGTCTAGGCTTATTTAGCGTATGCAAAGTCATTGACTTACTAGGTTTTTGTGTCAAATTACGTTTTGGCGTCTCATCATAGAATTTTGAATCGGTAGCCCTCCGTCCCGTCCTGGGCCGGGTATTAGACTGTTTTTTTTTATGGTAGGTAAAAATCGTCGAATGACGAATCCCACTCTTGGGCGGAGCGGGAAACAGTGTCAGACTCTTACTGACTAAAGAACCTACCCCGTACCTTCCTTGCCTTATTCCCAGAGCCCCGGTGTAACGCTTTCGCATCAACCCTCAGCTCCGGGAGGCGGGTATTAGACTGTATTGGGATGTCTCTGTACCTATAAACTAATGCTGAAGGTCCATTTTCATTGAAGATGCAGGTAGTTCCGAAGTTTTTTGACAGATTAAGTTTGTGATTTAATTTATACGAACGAATTAAAAATATGGAACAGGTCGCGTATGTGTGTCAAACGATACGCCCCACAGATAGACGAACGGACGATCTTAAAAATAAAATTGGAAATAAAATGTTTAACAGTCGAAAGAAGTATCAATAGTACATAAAAGAGTGAAACTCAGCTAAAGAGAAAATGGCTTTTTTGTGGGGAGCGTTCATCGATGATTTTCGATATTAAAAAATGACGATAAAAAGTTTTAAGTGTCATCGAGCCACCACAAAACACTTTGTTCAGTGAAATGATGTCAGTAAAGGGTATTTAACATTGGTCGAATGGTCGAAGTTTCTTGGTCGTTTCCATTGGGATATTAGGAAACGTAGCTACAAGTCCTAAGTTGCTGGCTTAGATTCAGCTCAGATACGACGAAATTACTAATTAGTCTTTCAGTTGTATTGGCGTCTGGACTAACTTTGGGGATAATTAGGAGGGTTTAGGATAGATAAGGCTGATGAAGGATCCTAATTCTTCAACCCCTAATCGGAAGCTAGAAAGGAATCAGAGAGAAAAGGAAAAGTAAAGTTAGCTAGGGACCTCGGCGGTTGGATAATGTTGGGTTTATGTTTTTGCTGATACTCTTCGCGTAGTTGTTGAGAGATTGGTTACTCAGCTCTGTACCGTGGATTCGGTTCCCGCACAAAACCAATATTTTTATGGCCTGCTGATTGTTATTTTACATATGGATGTCTCTTGTATTTGCACGTACGATACATGAGTAATTATTTCTAGTGTGCGGTAATTTATTTATTTAAATAAAAAAGTAATGTTTAGATTACTGAATTGTAATTATAAAATAATAATCAATTTAGGGTGTTTCTAATATCGTGTCGATTTAAAAAAATCATACAAGTATTTATTGTAATGCGTGCAATACCGTGTGCACCCATTACAATAAATACTACGAGACGCGTTTTTTTTGCCTTTTAAAATTTTCTGCATATGGAGTAAATCCGTATGATATCAAAAATATTTTAAATTATTGAACTGTACCAGTTATTTTAAACTCTTACTGCAGCGAGTGACATTAATAATTATAAAATAAAGCTTACTTCATACATAATAAGTTGTGTCTGGCGGTGGGGCTACACAGACCGCAGCTATGCGGCTTGCAACACTGCTACGAAAGTGCACGGGGATGTGGGACACGAGGTCTTACCTAGGTATATATATATAATATATAGGTACTCAATCGCATTCCACAATATAAGGTAGTGAGCATTAGAAAAAAAAAACAGCCGGCACAGGCACAGTAGTGTCTGAATGTGGAAGTGATGACTTATCATTATTTTGTTACTTAATTTGTACTAAATACCTTTTTATAAAATAAATAAAATCATTACGTCGCACGAAGGCACCCGGACAGATGGGCGAAGATTGTCACTTACTGGACACCTGATGGAGGTCGACGCCGTCGATGTCGACCGCGGCGAAGATGTTGTGACGATCTGATCATGTTTGAGGGGTAAACATGGCCGAAGGTCGCCCTAGACAGAGAGGTTTGGATTGCCCAGCGTGGGACATAGAATAGGCTATTTAAAAAAAAATACTTTGTAATACCATTTAACATTATGCTTATTTTATACTTACCTATATAAAATAGTAGCTTCTAGCCAAGCCTATTCACGCCTTGAAGATACCCAAATTATAATCGGATGGGTAGACCACAGCAGGCGAATTGTTCCAGTCCCTGGATGTACGTGGTATAAACGACAAAGTTAAACGCTTAGTTCGGACAGTAGAGGATTCCACATGACGAAGGTTTTGGTGTATAATACATGCATATTATACCTAATAGAGAAAAGCCGAGAATTTCAAATATTCATAACATTCGTGTGAAACTGGGTCGGGTCGCTAGTATATTAAAAATGCGAATTTTAGTTTTTTTTTTTATTGGTTACGCTTTCACGACTTAGCGGATTTGGGTAAAACTTCACACTCGGGTAGATCATATCCAAATCTTTATTTGGGAAAAAAAATTCTGGGGATGATTTTCGAAATTCACACGAACGAAACCGCCGCCGACTTTAGCAATGTATGTATATTTTTAAAATGGCCTTTCAATAAACATGAGACATTAAAAAAAAGTTTGTGTACTAATGAAATTTAAACTTTGTTATGTTACCATAGAATTTGTAGTTACAAAATTGGATAAATCACTACATAGTATAAGACAAAGTCGCTTTCCGTTGTCTGTCCCTATGTACACTTAGACCTTTAAAACTACGCAACGGATTTTTATGCGGTTTTTTTTTAAATAGGGTGATTCAAGAACAAGGTTTATATGTATAACACATGCATAATATATTTAAAATCACCATGGAACCCGTGTTTGGCGGGAAACTAGTTATCTATTATTCTGAATTCAAATATAGCATACTTAGTTCTTGTCGAGTGTGTCTAGACGTTTGTATAGCGTATTGAACACCTTGCGGATAGGAATTAGATTGTTTGATTTAGTTGTGATTGCGTCAGGTGCCATGCAACCAAGCGGCATTGAACACAGCTTGCTAGGAATGTAGCTATCGAGATGTACTGTGTTGTTTAGAAGTTCTACATTCTGTCCCCCTAGCCAAGTTGTTAGTCTACAAGCGTTAACGCTAGTACACAACTAATCAAACGTATGGGAATGACTTCATTTCAACGAAATTTAAGTAGCCAAATTACACACACACACACACACATCACACAGAACACACACACTAGCACAGAATAAAATATAATAATTTCTACAATAATCATCGCTATATCCTACAGTTTTATGATATAATTAATTCTTACGTTGAGGCGTTTCAATTGTAAAAAGAAAATTGTCACAAAACGATTGCAACTTGGCTTGTCTGACATCAGAAATGTTATTGGGGCCAAGGGTTCACGTCTGAAAGAAGTTACAGTCCTCATAGAAACAAAGAGCCCACTCATAGAGCCAACATAGGAACGGGGTGAGTTTTTTAATCAGTACGAGTCTGACACTACCTCCTGCTCCACCTAATGGCGTGAGCTTACATTTGATGATTTATGATTGATTGAAGATTTGTTTTTGCTGATAGTGATGGTGAATGGGCCTGAATAAGGCTCCGATACTGGAGTGGCGACCGTTTAAAGGGAAGACGCAGCGTTGGAAGGCCTCCTACAAAGTAGATGACGACCTGGTGCGGGTTGATGGAATCAGATGGATGCGGGTTTACTTGGGGGGACGATTATAATGAATTAAAAAAAAACTAAGTAAACGAAAAAGGAGATTTTCAAATGATTACACCATCGATTCTTAGAATTTAGTTGAGACTTGGTCCACACCGAGTCACTACCCTCATCTTAAAACAGAAGATAATGCGGAAATTTGAAAGAGATTAATGTTTCTCTAAGGTAAATTAATAATATTGAGGGACCGTTAATTTTGTGTCCAAACGGCAATTTTCTTAATAGGCTTTTGGTTTTGGCAGAATGTCCCGTGGTTTTAGGTGTCGAAGTTAAAGACAGTGCCATTAAAAGTTACAGTTTGGTACAGGGATCAATTTAGTACCTATTAAACGTGTACCTGTAAAGTACCTATTTAATTTATTGTTTAAGCTGAGGCAGGTGCTTTCACAGTTCTTACCTTTGAAGGAAATATTTAAAAGCTTATTCGCGTGTGAGAGTAGGATTCATTCTTACAATATAACTTTTTTTTGCATTATTTTCAAAAATCACTCGCGTCTATTGGCCTGCTAAAATAACTCTGACAGCCTTTCTAATAGGATATTAGTATTAATGTCTTTTTTATCAAGTGACTTTATATACTCCTTAACCTATACAGAGGAAGATAATGCTGGAAGAGGGATTACATTACACACATTAAATTACCTTGGAAAAAGAGGTAATCAGTTAACACAGATGTTTCAAAAGCATTTTTATAGGAACTATCCCTGTGTTTTGAATGAGATCATAAACATGTAAACTTAAATTCATAAGACACCCAGATTTGGAACAATATCTGTAGACAATACAATTATTGGTTTCATGTGGGAATCGAACCAGTGACACGTAGGTTGCGCAGCAGCTAAACACTTTACCATTGTTCCAATGGTGCCTTCCACGTCCGTAACACATGTCCGTCCGTGTACACCCCTACACTTGTATTCGTATAATTGGACTGTGTATGTTACATCCATGTTACCTCTTATATAAACTAACAGCACAAAAGCTCAAAAAAAGCATACTTTGAGTATTAAACGTCAACACTTTCAAAGAAGCGGCCAATTCCAAAGTCATCATCATCATCATCATCATCTCAGCGTTAGTCCCGGTTGCTTCCTTGGCTTTCACCTCGGTGCCCGGGGTCCGCTTTCCAACTCAAACTCCTCCACTTCACTCGGTCTTTCGCGTCCTTTGCCGTAAGCCCATTGACACGCATATCGTCTCTTACGACGTCGATCCAACGCCTCTTAGGCCTTCCTCGTTTTCCGGGTCCCGGCGGAGGTGGCATGGCGAGGCATCTGTTACCCACGTAGTCTGCCGGTTTTCGTAAAACGTGGCCATACCAGCGTAGGCGACCCTCCTGCAATTTATCCGCTATGTCACGGACCTGAAGGCTGCCCCGGATGCGGGAGTTTTTAATGCGGTCTTTCCGCGACACTCCCGACATCCAGCGCAGCATATTCATTTCCGTGACACGCAGGCTCTGCTTGTGCCGCTCAAGTACAGGCCACGCTTCACTGCCATACAAAAGGACAGGCCTAATGATGGTCTTATAGACCTGTCCTTTGAGCCTAACCGGCATTTTGGGGTCACAGATAACCCCCGCCACCTCACGCCATTTCGCCCAGGCCGCCGAGATACGTGACTCGACGTCGCAATCGACGTCCCCGGACTCGTGGAGCACCGATCCCAAGTACCTGACCTGTTCCGTGCGCTCGACTGTGTCTTCGCCAATGCGAACAGGAGCAGCGTTTGTTGTGTTACAGGCCAAGTACTCGGTCTTCGCCGCATTAATTTTCAGACCGCCGTTTTCCAGCGATTCCTTCCACGCTGTCACACGTCGAACCAAGCGCCCACTGTCCGAGTCCGCCAGCGCGATGTCGTCTGCATACATGAGCAGCCATGGCGGCTGCTAGTGTAAGTCCCTGATGTTGGAGCACAGGACGTCCAGCACCACACTGAACAGAAACGGACTAAGGACAGAACCCTGGTGAACTCCGACGGTGATGGGGAAGGGTTTTCGCCAATTCCAAAGTCAGATAACTGGTAAACATTTTCGATTGTAAAAATACAATATACTAATACACTCCAATAATCCTACGGTCGATGCTACAAATGTGAACAAATTCTCTGCAGTAGTCGACATTTTATTGCAAAAGTTCAACTGCCTTGAATTGAGAAGTTTACGACTCTCGAGTATTGCTTGAAGCCGGGCTTTATCTTTCACACGTCATCCTACATAACGGCACGTTTTTATTGCACGCCAAATTGCATGTAAAAAAAAATCGCGGAATTCATGATAAAACCCTGAGAAATTCCTCTTTTTCCCACGCATCTCAAAGAGTTGTCAGTAAACTGTAGGGACCTAGCAGGATCGAAGCCAACTGGGGCCAAGGATTCGCTTCTGAAAGAAAAGACTCTGTTCCGGTATAATAGGCAACGTAGGAACGTCATAGATAGATAATATTTTTTATTGCACAGCAAAAATTAAATAACGATAGGAACTTAAAATTAATAGGGTGTCACGTGGTGGGTTTTATAGTCAGTAAAATTTCTGACACTATCTCTATTTCTGCCCAAGGGCGAAACATGTCATTAGATGATTTTACCCATCGAAAAAAAAAACCCTCAACAATGGAATTAACTCGAATCGTCGACAATAGGTACGTAGTGTTCCATATGCTATTTAAGGAGATGCATAGCATAACCGAAGGGGCCCATCAGGGTCGACGCCTACTGGGGAAATGGATTGTGCGAAACATAACCCCAGAACCCTGGAACGAAACCAAAGAAAGAAACTGCGTTTTAGTCAGTAAAAGTCTGACACACCGTCGCACTCCACCCGCCCCTGTGTGCGAGCGATTTTCCTCCTAAAAAAAGCAATGAAATTAATTACTGCCACATGTAGGACTAATTAAAGGGTTGGACCTTTGCAGTGTGGCCAACAAATCGATGCCTCCCACGTAAGTTGTTGTAACCCACAAAATGGCGATTTTGGTTTTTTTATGCAAAAGTGTCTAATTTTATGTAATCTATCCTACAAAAAAACAAAAAGTCCAAAAAACCTATTATTTAAGGTACTTTTGAAACGTATAATGTTGTATATTTCGAACGATTCCGGCGTAGACTGTAGTATTTATTACTTACAATGGTTTACAACGGGGAAAAGCGCCCGTGCGTCCGTTGTATGTAACACATATCACAGATTACGCTGGAATTCGCTGCCAGTTGCATCTCTCACGCAATTTTTACGTCGTTAATTTAATATTCTAGTAATTACTATTCCGTTTAATCTTATCTTTAACTAACATGATAACCATTTAAAATATGGTATTGATCCCATACAACAATTTACGTCGCTAATTTTAAAATTATTTTATGTTAAGTGATACGTAAAACATTTTACTTCGATGCTAGATATGTAAAAGTAAGTTGTAACATCACATACATTGATTTACTTCGCTATTCGTTTGAAATAAGTACGTTGTATGTATTTTTCAGGCAGTGTTTTATGAATATTACTGAAGTCAGAGTCACTTTAGGCAACCATTTTCAATGAATCTGAGAAGTTTTAAATAATTAAACTAAAAGGTAATGGCATATTCGTAACTTTGGACCTTGAAACTGCTCACTTACTCGTATTACATAGCTGTGTAGTACAATAACCATTTGGATTACGACTGTTATAGCCATTTTTGTTTATATTATATTATTATTATTCTAGCTAGCCTGTGCTGTCCTACTGCTGGGCAAAGGCCTCCCTCCATTCTTTCCAGTTATCTTAGTTACTCGCTTTATCGTACCAATTCTCAAGGAAGGCATCCAGGTCGTGTTGAGTAAATGTGGGCCTGGAACACAAAAGGCACCGAAAGATTACATGTGAATTTTAGTCAGTAAAAGCCACTTTTACTGATTAAAACCCACTAGGACTTTCCTTCTTGCTCATATTTATTGCTAGTTTCCCAAATCAGAAAACGTTGTTCGTTACTTTTGCCTTAGTCACCACCTGCATGTTTCTGCACTGTTGAACTCTTTAAGCTAAGTCCACTATCAGTTATTTGATTGAATAAAGTATCGTTTGAAAAAGGTAATGAAAAAAATACACATTTAGTGACTAGAGATTTTTCAAAAAGGACTAACAACGTCAAAGAAAACCTTTCTAGTAAAATATCAAAAACAGCCAGTAGGAAAACTGGTCTATTGAGTCTGCTGTAAGCACTATTTCAATAAATTAAACTAAAAAGGTGACAGAGAAAACGATGTATAACTATAATTTAGTTATAGGAGAGCCAAGCTTAGAATTTATGCTGATACTATTGTGAAACATAAGTAAATAAGAATAAATTGCCTGTTGCCGTTTCTGAAACTTCAAACTTCAGACGTGTGTAAACAACAGTTTTCCCATTTCTATAAGTGATTAAGTTCTTAATAAGGTGTTAGTTAAATTTGATATACCAACAGCACTATTAATCCCCGATCAAAAAGATATTTAGCAGCCTGTGAAAACGTTTGGTTTATCAAAACCATCGTTTGTGACCATTTCAAGTCTTTTCAACTGCCTGCAAGTTGAATCACACTATGTTTGACTAAATTCACTAATGTTATATTAAGACAGAGGCTTAAACTTTTAGTGTATATAGTAATAACGTATAACTTTTGCCTAAACAAGGTGACAAGATCTGAAAGATAATAATATCGTAAAAATAAAAGAGGTACCAGTTTGTTCTGAAGATTCAATATTAATTTAATGTTTTATCAGACTTTAAGGTGATGACCACTTCTTTCAACAACAATACCTTATGATGCCAAAATGCTGATGATATGAATACACCAGTTGAAACTAGATTTTTGGGGTCGGGAAACAATTCCTCTGTTGTGTGTATTACGAGCAAAACTTAATATTTGCGGGCTTTTCTAGATTCAGTGTAAGTTATTAAACATTACTTATTTACCTATCGTTTGTCTTGGATAATTATGCTTATAAGAAGAAGAATAAAGCATATTACAGAATGAGCTATAAGTATAGTCACTTGAAAAAATGGAGAGAGAAAAAGATTAGAAAGTGATAGTGAGACGGGTGATACGACAAAATGGAAGAATAAGCTTGTTCCACCGATTCCAAATCACATTGGACTAAGATAGGAACATGACGATTTACCTATTTTTAGATCTCATTGGTTACTAGAATTTTCTTAATCATTTTGGTTACGATACTTTTTTGAGTTTTGATTATTTAAACTATAGTAAAAATTTGATTAAAGGACGATGTAATTAATTGAAAGTATAATTTAAATTTAGAAAATGCTTAAATTTTTATTTTCAGATTTTTTAAAATGATTTTTAATCTTAATCTTTAATGTTTTTCTAATCCTTAAAATATCGTTTCTTATTCTAAACTCTAAACCCTAAAATGTAAAATTTTGATAAACTTGATTGAAAATATTCTGCTTTTTTTGTATTTCGGTAACGTATCAACGAAAAGGTATTGTCCTAAACGAAATTAGGCTGAAAAAACATTGTTTTTATTTTATTATATCAAGTAATGATACACATACCACACCTTTTTTTTATTTGTAAGCGACGTCAATTGATGTAAGTATCAGATATGCTCCAAATCGGCTCGTGAACTCCCGTGTATAATAATGTAAGTGATAGTTACAACATTTTGTGAGGATCTCATGACGCAGTAAACAGTTGTAACAACAAAATTCAAGAAACCATTAAAATTATAAAGTAATGATATGTAGTAAACGATAACATATTAAAAACTATACGCTCATACCAAATTTCAAAAAGATTCTTTGAAAAATGTGGTTTATATCGCAAAAAGTATCTTTAAAACGCTCTCCTGTAAAATTGCATTTTTGGGGTTACAACAACTTACGTGGGAGGCATCGAAATAGAGAATAGTGAATAGATCAGAAGTCGGACTTGCTTGGCCAATTTAGGGGTCCGTTGTTCGCTTATTACTTGGCGTAATGTGCCCTTTAACTTTTATAGCCCGAAGTTGCGGAATGAGACTATTCTGACTCGCAGGGGACTAATATAGGGTAAGAGTTTTATCAGTTCGAACTTTTGTTTAAATTTGCACTAATTTTAGTGTTGGGTTATATTTAGGTGATGGGTTCGCGTTTATAGTTTCGTCTTTTAGGTCGTTGAACTTAGTTATAAAACTAAGTTCAAGTAAGTGTGACTTGAGCTCATAAGAAAATCTTGGGTTTGTTCTTTCGATTTTTTTATAGAAAATTATGAATGTCAAGAGTACAAGTGACGATATTTGACTTAATGTAACTTTTTTTTTTAAAAGCAAAATCAGCCAATGATTTCCTTCACTTTAGGGTCCGACGGTCCGAAAATAAACTATACCTGTCCCCTTTAGTTGCTCTTACGTCCTGGGGCCGTAAGTTTCATTTATACATTTTTAATGATATCAATATTTAATGAACTTGTTTCTTTTTTTACAGGTAAGCCAAGGCGTTTAGAAATAAATGGATCAAATACGTAAGAATAAATTAAAATAAAATTTTGTTCCACAATTTTCACACAACACCATTTTAGTCCCTAACTAAGCAGATCTTGCGCTATGAGTACTAAACAACTGATAAAAATACTTAAATATTCCTAAATATAAATTATTATAGAAAAATTACACCCAGATAAGGAAAGATCGTGTTTATCACACAAGCACTTGTTTTGAATCAAACCCACGACCTCCGGCATAGCAATCCAGTCCACTAACCATTAAATCAAGACGCCAATCCAAACCAAACTTGAAAACGAGTCACCAAGAAGTTTCTATCAACCACGGCACACCGGTGACCCTTACTTAAAAACGAGTTTTTCGCGCTCCGTTGCTCTTTAACAACTGAATTTAAAAAAACAAAAATTACGAGAGCACCCAAAGAATTTCTAATCACTGTCTTATCGAGGCGACGCACTTTGTACGAAGTAATTAAGAAGATTTTATCGCGCCAGATAGCGTTGAAAGCAGGTTCGAGTGGTTTCAACTTGCTCTATAAATCTAGAACCCTTTACACTTCATAGAATAGCTGTGAGTAGGGTCTTGTAGAACAATTACTCGGGAATATATTATGGGTGGGACGAGGCGGTCGCGAGTAATGCCGCGATATTAACTTATCTCAGGTGCGTGACGCAGTAAATATACAGAGTGCTTACTTTAGGAGTGTCAACGGGCCTGAAATAATGTAACGGGAAAAGACCTTATCTTGTCACATCCACAACGAAGTAAGGATGTCGGAAAACGTGGAGAAGGTACAGTATTAATACCAGTAAAATTTTGTTAATTAAAAAGAAAATTACCCCTTACTACTAACAGCGCGCTCTGTTTCGGCGTGCCTCAAGGAGTTGTCAACAAACTGTAGAGGCCCGGCAGGGTCGAAGCCTCTTGGAGCCTTGTGTTGATGCGAAAGCGAAACTATAAAACACTGGAACTAAAGCAAAAATGTACGAAGTAGGTCGTTTAGACAGTAAAATTTTTACACTATTCTCGCTCCGCCCAAGTGCGGGATTTGTCATTGAATGATGTTTCCCACCTAAAAAAATCCCTTTACTACGTAACGAGCGTTCACAAACACTTGATCTCTTATATAAAATACATCCAGACCCGGAACAGCTACCATAGCAAGCTATACAAATATTAGTTTCCTATGGGAATCGAATCCGCGACGACCACTGCGCAAATTGTGCTGTCGAAAAAAAAAAGATGGAGCCCAAACCGAATGATCATCTATCATTAGATTTATTGTTGTGCCAAAAGAATCTGCGCGGTTCCTGACATGGTTATTAACGAATGGAACTTGACGTCATATTTTATTATCCTTTATAATGGTCTCCATCAATAGCTGCTTTGTAAGATTTTGAACCGCGTCCAACATTATGTTCCGTTATTTTTCCAGCAAATCATATCTCAAATAAATATGCGGCAGTGAAGCATATATTATTTCTTTTTTGTTGTACAAAAACAGATTACAAACTGTAGTTTCGGTTTTTACTTATCTAAATTGCGTCTGTGATACCGAGATATTGGCAGACAGTGTAAAAGCTTTGATGTTGGCGACACGTATCGGAATGTGTTGGTATTCTCTGTTCGTCGAAAAACTGAGCGTTTCGCATCGCGCGCGCGAATATCGCTGTCACTTTGAAGATATTACTTCAAACATCACGTTTTTTATGTTTGCACAATGTACATACGTACATAAATACGTACTTCGCAGTCAAATAAATCTCCTGTTGCCATGCTAAAGGCAAAGAAATAAAAGAGAAGTTTAAGACGTGTCCGATCCAACAAAATTTTATTTCCACGCAAGGCTTGCTTTAAGTGTCTCCACCTTAACGGCCTCGAGGTGGGGGACTCCCAAAATTATTGCGAATATATGCGATAACGCAATGCCTCGCTCCCTTAGAGGAGGAGTAGCGACCATTGTGCGCTAGCTCTCACATAAACTTATCTAATTACACGTAATTTATATGAGTCTAAAGTACAAGGAAGGACACTATTCAGTAGGCATTATTCCGGCCACTTATCACGTAATTGCAGGGGGATTCTCTTTATTAAATCCTCTGAACAGATTGTAATTTCCCTCTAAAAATGTTTGCTTTTCCCATTTCAACTCAAATTGGAATGGAACTGACAGGAACGTGGAACCCAAAGATATTATTAATCTCTAATCTCAGTTTAACATAGGCTTTGACTTAATGATTTAGGGGCCATTTTGAGGCGAGATCAATCTCGACATCCGTGCCACTTAATCCTTGATATGAGTTTCAGTTGGTTGATCGTAAGACTATTACGCAATGTGGGTCGTAACGTCTAACAGTTGCTACGTAGCTTACATTTCTGTAATCCTTCTGTCGACAGGGACTTCGCCCCAGCGACACTTCGTGCGAAATTAAGACAACTTCAGAAAATACCGACGTATGAACAATTTTGGTTTCAATTAAGCCGAGACAAATTGAGTCACGTTTAAAACCAGCAAAGGGTCGCGTAATACGATGAGAGATAAAAATATCTTTAGGGTAAACGATTTTATTCCGTCTGGGGTTTGCGTAGGATGCTTCAAGTGGCTGAAGGGCTCAATCTCTTTTACTTCTTGATTAAATATACAAAAAAAAATTGGCTTTCCTAATTTGTAAAAGCTTTTAAAGTTCACTTTTTCTTGATAAATCCCACAAACAAACAACAAACCAAAATACATCACACTACTTGTATTAATATTATAAAAGCGAAAGTTTTGTATGTATGTGTGTAAGTTTGTTAATTATTCACGCCCAAACGGCTGAACGGATTGGAATTTGGCATTCGGGTAGACCTGGATTGCATACGTAGGTACTTTTTATCCCAACAGTATGTTCCCTTGGGATACTTCTCTGCTTGCACGCAGGCGTAATCGCAGTAGCTAGTAATTTTATAACTCTTCTTCAAAGTCTTCGTTAAAACAACTTCACAACATAAATACAACTTTAATCCACTGCAAAATAAACATCAGGACGCCAAATCAGCAAGGCGTTTTATCAGAAAATGGAATCGTTCGACAATTTAAAATGCAAATGTCTTGCAAGACATATTTATGTAGAGTATAAGCCGGTTGTAGAATGTTCACTTGGATACCGCGGCCAACTAGATAAGCCCTTTCACTCCACTCTAGCACCCTCCATTCCTTTTATTTTAAACATTATCTATTTGAGGTCGGGGTGGAAAAATTAGGCCAATTTAAGCGAACCAGTGGACCATTTTATTTATTTTGTTAGAATGCTGTGCTACGTTTTTTGGAGTTTTTTTCTGCGGTTGTCTTTGTCTTTTCCGGTTAGATAGGTGATCTGTTTTCAAATGAGGAAATTACTTTTTTTTTGCTGCACGAATCGGCTTTCTTATTTATGCTATGTTTACATTTTGTTTTGCACTGTAAGGTGTATAGATATAGATAAAATTCAAATACATCAAGGCTAGGCGATTGTTACAAACACAATGCGCTCTACATAGTCCAATTTGAACAGCGTACACTCATATATGAGTCACATATTAGTAATTAGTGACCGATACTTAAACACGAGATTGTAGTCATGATAACAGACAAATTTTGCTATGGAATCAAACCTGAAATCACGAAAAATGTATACTGGTCAGTCCATTTATGTTCGCCTAACTGGTCAAAAGAGAGCAGTGGTGGCCGAGTGGTAACGGCCCCGACTTGCGTGTAGTAGGTCGCGGTTTCAAACCCAGCCAGGCGCATTACTTTGTGTAATTTATTTCATCACCACTGCTCTCAAAACGGTGAAGGAAAACATCGTGAGGAAACCGGCATGTCCTAGAACCAAAAATTCGAAGACATGTGACATCCACCAACCCGCAGTGGGCCCGCGTGGTGGATTACGGCCCATTCCCTCTCTTAGAGAGGAGGCCTGTGTCCCTGCAGTGGGAACATTAAAAAGGCTGATGATGATGATGATGAACTGGTCAAAATGTACTGAACTTGCTTCACCTACAGAAGTGGCCTGATTGTAAGCGCTATGCTATGTGCTCCACTGTCAATCACACGTAAGCGATACGCTTACCATCTCGCGAGATAGTGGTCAAGGACGAGCCTATCAATAAAAAAAACAAACAAATGAAGCAAAAAAAAGGAAATAGGCTGTAACAGATAAAATATCTTTTCTCTTAATAAAAAGCACTCAGTTACGAGTCGATACTTGAAAAACTACATCCATCACGTTATGTACTAGAAGATTTCGATATAGAATCTGACAGAGATATATGTATTCAGACATATAAATGCTAATTCAAAGATCTCTGTTCGTGTAATAAAACTAAGAGGGAATCTTGAAGGAGCAAGTTTGCTATCAGATAGCGAACCAGAGGCTATATGATTTATTTCATTCGATAAGACTCTGTAGGGGATGTTTTTGTTGAGTTACTCTAGAAGATAAAAATTAGTACGGTTGGTAACTTTTTAATGGTTACGAGGGTTTTTTCACCAATTAGGTTAAATAATAGGTTATTTGAATGGGTTTTTTTTCTTTATCAGTTTTTCCTCATAAGTAACTTGATTATTAAATAATCAAGCTGATTATGAGGTAAAACTGAATACCTGATGACAAATAAAAATGTATTTATTATCAGGTATAATTATTTAAGAAAAGCTTTTCGGCTGCCGTAGGCGCGGGTTTGTAGATAACGAGCAACGGGTAGATCGCAATCCGAATTTTGTTCGATACAGTGCAGTGTAGTGTGTGTGTGTGTGTGTCTGTCTACATGCACTTCAAACAGATAAAAGTAAAATGATGAGGCCTGTTAGAACAGATGCTTGTCAGATGCGTATATTTAGAAGTTACTGCAACCCTTTGCTAACGGATAACTGAAGGAACACTAGGTTTTTTCAGTAAAAGTTTGATTTCCCACCAAAGAAGAAAAAGGAATTCTACATAATAAAAAAACTACTGATACTTCAAAATTTTCTAGAGGCCAATTATTATTAGCATTTGTATTACCACAAACAATCAGGGAATGTCTATAAAATTGGATTGACAAAAGTCGACACAGCACTTTCACAATGAAGATGAAACATTTGCATCTGGTTACCTACTTATAATACCACAATAGCAGCCAAACACGTAAATGCAATCAACAGAAATCTAAGTGCAACCAACTTAAGGTCTGTTCAGACGTGGCAAAAGCGCCGTTCGCGAGTCGCTTGCGTGTTATCATGTTCGTACGAAACCCTTGCGACGTCCGTGGGAGCTACACATCTTATTCGAGCGTACACCTCTCTCGCTCATATGACTGAGGCTCATAGTTCAAACGGGAATAGTGCATTGATTAACAAATCTGCACGTGTGTCAAACGACGTTTTTCAATACACTTACGACTTATGAAATAAAGAAAAAAACGTTTAATCGTATCTCAAACATACAGTAGAAATATAATAATAGCATTAAAATCTGCTCTGGTCAGTTTCTTATTTTGTGGGAGTCGCTCAGCGCTTCGTGGGGGACGACTCGCGCCTGATTGACTGTGATGAACTGAAAAAAGCACTTCTATACATGCTATATTAGTAATAGGATTGTGATAAGAAGCAGTTTTCGAATCATCATCATCATCATCATCAGCTTTTTTAATGTTCCCACTGCAGGGACACAGGCCTCCTCTCTCTAGGAGAGGGAATGGGCCATGACCCACCACGCGGGCCCAGTGCGGATTGGTTTTCGAATAAGTGCATTGAAAAGAAATTAAAAGCACCTTGGCCTGTTTGCTTGATACGTGTGATCAAGGTTTTAGGCTGTACCCGCGTGTAGTTAGCCAGCGAGTCGCGAGTGGCGCATTCGCTAGGTCTGGTTACACCTTTATGTAGACATCACTTATAGCTCTAAAAGGTAGGTACTTTCTAAGTGAACAAGTTAGTGTCGATTTCCTAATCAGGGAGGTATCTCCACAGCCTTTTACTGCCGCCATTGTGTTGTCAGAGCAACGGTTAGTGAAACGACACCTCGGACATGTCTTTTAACTTCTAAGTGCTTTTTCTGTTAGCCATTGTCCTAAGTGGGTGGATAACGTATTGCGAAACGATAAGTAATGAAAGTATGTGATACTAACAAATATCAGAATGGCCAAAAAATTTCGTATTACATAATTATGTAATCTGGGGACACAATCATAGTTATCGTTTTTCAACAGTGATTCAAAATCGACTTATTCAAAATTGCTATTTTACGCACTAGTGGGGAAAAGTGCGGTAGTTTCCCCCGAAAACAATCTACTGTATCTAGTTGGGTGCCAAGCAAACCTTATTAGTCGCTGGGCAGTTTTACAACACTAACATTGGTAGAGTGCTACTGCACTTTTGGCTCTAAGTGTACATAACATGATCAGAAAAAAACATACAAACATCCGAACATAATACCTCCTCCTTTTTGTGAAGGCGGTAATTACTCATCTCTGAAATTGAAAACATAATTATTTAAAAAAGACAGAAATTCATATCACCTTGAGGAATAAAAATGGCAACTGAAAAAAAAAGAGGAATATAAGTATATTGAAAAGCCACGAAAAACACATTAAGTCACATCCTGCCAAAAAACAAAAAAAAACTTGTTTTGAAGCCGTTCCAATTTTAAAAAATATTGCTTCAAATCGTTACACTATTATCTCTCTACTCTCTCCTAGTTTAAAAGTTTAGTCATCCATGAACAATGACCATGCTTCCTTTACAAACCAGTCTACTGGCTAGTTAAGTACTGCCCAGAGTACGCACTAGAAAATTATTTGCGACACTAAATTAACTAAAGATAGTTAGTGCTTGTCAAATAGTTTCCCTACTTACTTTTTTGCCTATTGGAGTCTTATCAACATAATTTTGTGAGTTTTTTTTAAACTTCTATTCATAAATTCTTCCGTTATCAAAATAACAGCCAGTGACCTGTCCTATCCGCTGTGCTGCGCTCGAAATTTATTCATTTTAATCAGCCTACCTATGCAGTATTCCATAATTTCCGCCAAAAGCTCTATAACAATGAACTAAAACAACAAAACGTCATTTGGCAAGTGTTAATATACCCGGGGTTTGTTGTTTCACTCATAATTGGCTATAAACTCATAATTCACAGATAACAAAAGGCGAACGGCACACGGGAATATCGGCGTGATTCCAATTATCATCGCGAAATTGAGTCGAGTAAGTCTACTGGCATACTAGTACCAGCGACAATAGAATGTTCGGTGTCGAGTTGCGTTCCATTGTCGCTTTCCTGTAGACGTTTTCAAAACACTCGTCAATGTTGTTATACTTACCCAGCAGTGTACACCGAAGTATAATAGGGCATTTCGTGTCCCGTATTCGCAGTAACGCGGAGGATTCTAAACAACGGACTTGCAAACAAAGGCTCATTGCTGGCATTGTTAGAGTCGCGACCAGACAACGCCGACTTAATGGTGACATTGTAGGAAACGTTAATTAAACCAACAACGACACAACGAATGTGAGATTTTAAGCCCCACAGGTTCCTGTTTAATAACACTGAAACATGGTATTAATATTGTTTGGGAAACAGTTAACTTAATGGCTACGGCGAAATATGTGCTGATTTCAAATTAAATTCTGGAATATATGATCTTGCATATTGGTATTTAAGCTTCCTAAACAACATGTCTCTCTCAGTAAATACTTCCCTACTCATAGTCTAAAAAGCAATCAAATATATGACGCTATATTAAGGAAATTGGGTGATGACATCACCATCTCGTATTAACATTCCTGCCATATTTTTCCGAAAACCATTCCATCCGTTCCATTTTTAAAAGTCAAAAACTTCACTTCGCCTCTATTAGGGATTCCTGAATAAAAAAACGCAGTGTTGCCAGCCACAAATGTAGCCGGATTAACAAGATAAAAAAAAAACAAAACACAACGTAAATAAATGGCATTTGGCACTGCGCTACACTTTGAAATCTGTAGCGAACAGAATGGACAGTGAATCGACGAAAATTTGGCCCACTTACATAATAATTTTGTGTTCCCAATAGAATAAATCTATTTTTAACTTTAATAAAAGGGAGGCTTTTTATATTGCGGCCCTTAATGGATCTGTAGTTTTTTTTATTATTGTGATGCTATCAATTCCATTTTAAAAATGGATTTTACGCTAATTATATTATCTGTATTGGGCAGACAAAACTTGACACTAATTTTAAAACTGTAGGTGTTAAGTAACCCTTCTTTTAGTGTAATAAGGCAACAGCCTAAACTTTTTCGAACCATAAAAGGCCTTAAATGCTGCCAATTCCATCTTACAAAACACCAAAAGCATCCACCATATTGTTGTTCATAAAGATTTGCTATAGAAATATTGCGTATAATACCGCTGTCCGGGCTGTTCCCATGCCATCCATCATTTCCTTTCACTTCATTAGGCATAGCGTTCAAAATAAACATGTTGTCCGCTAACCATCCGGACGATGAATACCCTCTCTGTGTTATTTACTCATAATACAATGTATTTCCAATGAAATTATGGATATTTTTTTTAGGGAATGATGCTGTGATATTTTTACGTAATGGTGCTGCAACACCACACTTTAAATGAGAAGAGTTGGCGCGCTGTCAGTCAATAATGGAGCAGTGTCGCATCAAAAATGATGGCTGCGAAGTTTGACAGTTGCCAAAATTTAAATAAAGAACACATCAGAAGTTTATAAAAAAAAAACGGATATCGCACTGCCAGTATTTTATCTTTTATATCAACGACGGAATGTATGTAAAACTTGTGGAAGGCTGTAAAACGTAGGAAGCGACAATACAATAAACCAAGCTACCGATAGATATACGCGATGCATGGAAGTGATATCGATTCCGTATAAAAATTCATTGGATACAGTTCATTTCATATCTTTTGTTTGACTTACAGTCACGTGGTATATATGGTTTTTATGGTGACTTCCTATCGTATCATAAAATATCGGTGATGAAGTTCTGCAGTAAAAAATCGTCTGTGATACGTAATCTCTTTAGTCAAAGTACGAGAGCACTGAATTGAAAGTATAGATATAAATCATATTGTGCCCGTAAGACATATAGGCATACAGATTCAAAAAAGAAAGTCTAAGTCAATGAACGGCCAAAGATCTAAAGAACATAAAGAGGTCAGTATTTACGACAGTCTTCAAGAACTAGTGTTGTTTGTTGAACTTCAATAAAGATAATCTCCAACGGTGCGCAAACTGACAAGAAACAACTAACAAAAATAAAAAGGACAGCACTATCCTGAAGTGTTTTGCCCTAATCATTACTTGAGATTCAGGAAATAAACAAGGAACGTGGGATGTTGTGGACGAAGTAAATACCCTGTAGGTGAGGGCTGAGGCGCCAAGTATCGCCGCTGTCGATTCCCACAGTCCCGGAGACGCGCTGTTTGTTCAACGCGTTTCGAACAACTTGGGTGAAATTGATATGAAGCTTACACACGATCCTTTGTTTGCGCATAGTGAATCGTTATTACAATCGTGATGGGATCTCGAACGAAACGATTTTATTTTTTTATGGGATTCAGAATGAGCTTACAGTGAAATGTGTCGGGGTTAATTTTGTGGGGAGTTGAGATGTCGGGTTTAATGTTTTGGTAAAGTCATTTGAAAGTGGAATATTTTGTTAAACACTAAGTTTAAGTCAAAGCTAGTGTCGATGAAACTAAAAGAATTATACTGCTATGGCTTTGTATGTGTCGTATAATGAACCGGAGACTAAAAAAATAAATCTTATCATAGCTATGGTGGAACAGAAAGGCACACACACCCCTTAACAACCTCCAAAATTTTACGTCACATTTTTATACGCAAAATCGCGGACGTAATAAGATTGGCAACAGCCAAACTCCATTTAACTTTAATCCCATTCGTAACTTTGCTCATATCATTAGGCACATAAAACACAAAGAAGTCACAGAATCGGAAACTTACGACGTGTACCCGAAGCGATATAACGTAAGATAGGCGAAGGCCTTCCCTTCCGAACCATATACTACCCATTCATTGCGAGGGGTAGCAAAATTTTATTTCAAGTTAAATTGTGTTCGCAACGCAGCCACTTCTTATTTATTGGGGTGGAGTATTGACGCCTCCGGCTTCGACTCATCACGCATGTACAATGCTATCTAATAACGTCAACGCGCCCTTTGTCATCACTACATCCAATTTTGAAATGCATTTCCTTTAAGTGTTTTAAGTCCCCTATTATATCTTCTCTATGAAGTTTATTATTGAATCAAATGTTCTCTCAATATTAATCTTTTGAGACTTATTAGCCAGGGGCTTGCCAAGGGGCTTTATTAAAGAAAATGCAACGTTTGACAAGTGATCGCTGTCAAAGACACGGTCGCCCTAAGCGTTTCAGACATTTCCTTATTTATCTCAGCCTCGTTTTATGTTGTCATTTTATGTCGTCGAAAATACGTAAAAGCTTATATGGAAACACGTCAAAGTTCATCGCTTATTTTCTTGTTTCTAAAGATCTAATATCTCTGGCTCAGTGACAGCGGCTGTCAGATTCGTGTCCTATTTTTCGTTTACCTCTATTTTAATTAAGTTTGACAATAAAATGAATAAAGTTGCGGAGGAGGAACGTCTTGCGACGGCGCGTCGGCGAATCGGCGAGTCCCCACAAGTGTGCCTTGTTTTATTCATAGGCCTCTTTGAATAAAGATGAAAATATTAAGTCTGACCAAGGAAAACGCCGACTGGGGGCTAATGTGGTTGGGGGTTAATAGTCATACATATTAATAGGAAAAATAATATGTTGACCGTGTTATTTTAGTTGACGTGTTCGTCGCAAACAACGTTGAAGTTTCCCTCGTGAGACATCGGCCAACTTCGTAATATGAAGTTATCCAGAGTCGGGAAACAATGCCTTATATCCCTAGCTACTCATGGAGTATGTGGAAAATAACTGAAAGTGTGAAAGGCATGCCTCAGCAGTATAGCGCTTATTATCCTGCATGTTCCTTCGCAGAAAGTTACTTTGAGCGTTTCTCTGTCCTCAGAGAGCAAATAACAGACAGACCACGTATAATGTAACTTATCATATAGTGTATGATAAAGAGTGAACCATGTCTATGTGTGTGTAACCGTTTGAGAGTTGGATATTAGTTTCGGATAGAGAATCAGAAGGGTTTTTTTGACTAATTTATATAAAATGGAATGTCTGATTGTCGTTCTACTATTTCTTCGACTTAATATTGTTCCAATTACACTCAAAATAAAATAAAACTGAAAATGTTGACAAACACAAAACAAACCATAACATCCACCTTAAGTATTAAAGTTCAAATACGTATATAAAAATAGTTTTGATGACAAGAATAGTGCTGTGTTTGAGCGATAAGCTTTTGTGCTGCATATTGCGGGTTCGATTTTTGTATTGAAATAGTACATTTTGATACAAGTGCAGGAAGTTTGTCATTGCGACCGAGGCGAAATGCGCACGAGCCGTAGGCGAGTGTGTTATGGAGCCGAGGGCTGCAAAGACAAATCTGCACGTGTGTCAAACGACGTTTTTCAATACACTTACGACTTGTGAAATAAAGAAAGAAAGAAAAAACGTTTAATCGTATCTCAAACATACAGTAGAAATATATACAGTAGTAATAGCATTCAAATCTGCTCTGAACAGTCTCTAATTTTGTGGGGGTCGTCCAGCGCCCGTGGGGGACGCCTCGCGCCTGATTCGATAAACTAAGTAAAAAAAAGAAAATCACCGTTGACCGTGACGATAAGGAAGGAATAAAAAAGCCCTTGTTGTGATAAACTCAAAAAAGCACTTGGGTGATATACATGCTATATTGAACCTAATAGGAGTGCGACAAGAGGCAGTTTTCGAGTAAGTGTATTGAAAAATATTTATATGGCCTGCAGATTGTTGTTTCGGGTCTGGGTGTATTGTGTAAGTTTATATATGTGTGAACGCTTATACGATTATAATGCGTTATAGTGTGGTAAAATGTTTATTGAAAAATTTAAAGAATAATATTTGAAACAACCAACCGTTTCAGTGTTGCCTGTGTGAACTACGAATTGATAGGAAAATTTTATTGCCTTGAATGCAAAGGGTTACTGAAGAAACTTCGTGCTCAACCCAGAGCGACAAAACTTATTTAAAAGTTTCCCAATTAAAAATATACTTAAAGAAGCATTATACTCATTTTATATTTACATTAACACACGTACATATAATATCTACGCACGTACTTAAATTCATTGTAATTTTTATATTTCTCATTAAAAAGATGAAGTGCATAATAAGGTACCAGAATAATATTAAAACTGTCATTAAAATAATTTTT
Organism: Mythimna loreyi; assembly: GCA_029852875.1. NCBI lineage: Eukaryota > Metazoa > Arthropoda > Insecta > Lepidoptera > Noctuidae > Mythimna > Mythimna loreyi. The sequence continues at coordinate 14,050,642 of CM056785.1, read as the reverse complement.
AGGTGCTTTGAATACGAAAGCTAAAAATAAATTTAAAGGAAACGGTTTGCCCAGACGTGACTGCTTTGTTAAAAAAATAAAAACAAAATGCGATTGCGAGGCATTCCTAATTAGTTACCGGCTGTATAAAAGCTGTATAAAGGTTGTATAAAGACTGTATAAAAGCTGTTGTTGCAATGAAACATGGATGACGACTGAACTCTGTTATCATTTGTTTAGCTATTCATGAGATACTGACAGATTGTTCGGAACGACTCGCGGAAATATTCGTGTAATATTCTTTGAAATTAAAAGAATATTTGTTGCCCCCCCCCTAGTCAAGTTTCTTTCATTTTGTTAACGTCGAACGCTTTGAGTTGGCTACGCCTCCAATTCCTTTGTTCTGATCATGTGACTGGGCGTTGAGATGACGTCTGAACAAGTGAAGTGAAACTGGAGCCATATAGGATACATAGCTCCGTCTAAGCGTAACACCAGGGCTCTGGGACTAAGGCAAGGAAGGAACGGGGTAGGTTTTTTAGTCAGTAAAAGTCTGATACTGTTTCCCGCTCCACCCAAGATTCGTCATTTCTTGATTTTTACCTACCATAAAAAAATCTCTCTAACTCGCTTGCACGCCTGGCTTTTTAACACATTATGGTAAGACCCCAGATCTACATATCTAGTAATTAATGTAATTAACAAGAATAAAGAAACCTAGATTTTTGGTTACGAGTACCTACTCGTAACATCTCAAAAAATTCATACAGCAAATAAAATATCAATAAAAATGTAAATATTATTTTGCGTATTCATTTAAGACTTCTGAAGAGCGGAAATGGGCAATCATTTTAATGATAGGCAGGATCATACGCAATAAATGTAAATATCATAATTGGGGATCGCTACAAATTCTAGGGAAAACAGGCTCTTCTCTACAAATGGTAAATATTGGCATATTTTATTTAATACGTCAAATTTTCTGCCAATTATTATAACCGTCTAGCTTATGCTCGCGGTTACGCTCCCGGCAACAGAAAAATGTGATAAATGAAGAACCGCTCGACCGATTTTATTTATTTATTTAATTTTATTATTTAATTCTTATTTAATTCTTTATTGTACACCAAACAGTATATAAAAAAGAGGATTACAATAATTATGTACAAAGGCGAGCTTAACTCAAAATTGAATTTATCTATTTATAGTTTATTGTATACCGCATTTATTACAAATATAAATAGGACAAACATTATTAAAAATAAGGGTACAATTGTTTTGTGCAAACTTCACATAAATCATCTACTAAATAGTCCGAACAACGCCTAAACATTTGGTTTGGATGGTTATGCTCAGAGATAAAATTACAGCGAAAAGTGGCATTGATTTTAATATAATTATATTGATATATAATTTAGATATTAGTCACAAGTAAAGGTCAATGAAATTTAGACAGTAACAGTTTAAAAATAAGGTTCTTTTTCGATTAACATATAAGTACATAGGTTCTCAGAAACAAAAAAGTAATTTACTAAAATAACTGATCGTGAACTTTGAGTGGGGTTGGTTTTGTCTAGGTATACCGAGTCCAGACATAGGTAATAAAAACAAATTGTCCGGGTCAAATCATAGATACTTTCTGGAAGTTTGTTATTAAAGGAAACCTTTGTCTGGAATATTAGATATCTGAGTACAAAAAAAAAAAACTACATGTACGACATGTAACTGGAATAACACTTAGGCTAATCACACTCCAATAACAAAGTTAAGTCACAGCAATAACTCTTCTTTTATAATTAGTAGGCATTATCTTCCTGTTTTTTTTGGGATCAGCGCAATACGCTTTTTTCATCCATTGTCTTGTCACCTATCATGCTATCACACGCACAGCTGAAACTGCTGGGGCTAGAAGCTTGAAATCTTGTATAAAGGTTAATTATAATTATCTTAAGTGAACACTAAAAGGGGGGATTTCGTATGTATACAATTTATATTGTTTAAATTAGAAAAAAAAGATGTTATTGATACTCTTATCAATCATCATCATCCTACCCTTATCCCATGTTACTTGGGATCGGTGCAACATGTGTTTTTCTTCCACTCTGTCTGTCTCTGTCTGTCTGTCTGTCTCTGTCTGTCTGTCTATCTGTGTGTGTGATACTCTTATCAATAACATCTTTTTTTTCTGTATTAACAATATTAACAATAAACTCAAATTATTATTTATCGCCTAAACCTCATAACTTTGGTTGGAGTTCATAAGTTTGGTTCGAGTTCATAAGTTCTACTGGATACAAGTATTATAACATAGTAGCGCCTTGCCCATCAACCTTCGTTTATGAAAAAACAGTACTATGAACTTTAAATGAGCGCACTGGCAACACTTTTAAATCATCATCTCACAAGATAACATACTGAGCAAGATAACATACTGAGCAAGATAACATACTGAGCAAGAATATTAAGTGCCATAATATACAAGTTCCTGTAATCAATAAAAGGTAAAGCGATGTCATCCATCAAACGCTAATTACGCATCGTCTAAACGTCAAACAGCTGTCACCATGCTTTTTACAGAAGCTGATTGGAAAACTACAAATAAAAACATCCTCACACTTGCTTCATATCCAAAACGACCCTAAAGTTAAGTTTACACGGTTCGATTTCATTTGACGACCACAAAGTCGTCAGTAAAGTATAAAAATATGAAAAATATAGTAACACCTTGCACATCAATCCTCGTTTATGAAAAAAAACAGTATGGTAGATTTTAACTGGGCGCGCTGGCAACACTTTTACAGCTACTTATGCCTCTCATCTCTCGTGATAAATGAGAGTTGCCAGTTTTAGTGCGCGCCACGTGCGAGTTACGGTCGTCCGCTAAGATACTAACTTGGAAAGAGGTAGACCGTAAACACTCGGTACGTTTCACTTGTTTCAACATTACCGGACCAGTAGCCGCATAGTTTTGATTTCCGCGAATCTCAGTTGGGCTTGGGAAACCGTGCTGTGATTTCTGTAACTTTGAATATCGAAATTGTCGCCTTCAGTACGGTTGAGTTGTAGGAGAACGTAGAAAGATTTTGCGATAGTTAAATAATTTAAGTAGTCATAATTTTAGTATTTGTCTGGTATTATGGAAATTATGCTTTATCGGTACTTTTATCTAAGTATTTCGAAAAACTGTTAATGCACGCAAAGTTCGTTTATTGCATGTAGGTCAAATTCTGGTTTGCGCAGCCCGTTCCTTATAACTGTGGATTGTTATGATTTGATTTTTATTGACATTGGCAAATATTATATTTCATAACAATTGAAATTTACTTATTCATACATTTTATTAATATCAGTTCTTTATTTGTTTTGATCGTGTTGTACATGTTTTATAGTTGTAAAATAGCTTTTATATTATTAACCATATAGTGGCAAACACAGAATTGTGAAAGTTTTTTATTCTCCGTCAGTAAAATAAAATAAAAAGGTAAAAAATAAAATAAAAATATTCAGCACATCAAAGTTTGCAATCGATTTCCGCTCCACCTATGCGAATAAAATTTCCTTACGAATGCAAATTCCAAATTCTCCATGAATTGCTGGGGAGTATATAAACAGATATCAGCGCAGAACTAAAAAAAAGCGTACAATAATATTTACATAAAAGAATCGACTAACGAATCGTATTTACACGCAAAACAAGGCGCTTTTCGTTTTCATTTTCCGCATCTCAAAGTCAACAGGGAGTGCGTTGCGTCGCCTGTCGGCTTTTCTCCTACTTTAATGGCTTCATCTTTATTCGTGGCCTCGTGAATATTACTGGGTGCCTTCCTCGGCATTTGTATTGCTGAGATACCAGTCGATCCTCAGAAAGAGCTAGGTTTAACTGTCTTACTCGCACCCTCGATGACAAGACCTTTCACGGAATTGGAAATGGAAATATGACGATGAATTTTCGTTTTATGGTATTGAAGGTGTGAATCTAATTAGGCTTTCTCGTGATTTTATTTGTATTGACTGTTTAAAATAAATGTACTTCTTTCTACCTGCAGCTTTGCCTGTCTGATACACACTCATGGGAGAAAAACTACTGATATATATATTAACGAAATTTCATACGAACCTGTCCGGCTGTTTTGATCATGAAGGAGTAATAATATACACACATAAATATGTAAATTCAAACATTTGCTTTTATATTAATAAAAGGTAGATAAGATAAACTTTATGTAGTTTTACGTTAATGTACTAGCCAGCTACTTTATGGGTCAGAATGTTGGGCTATGAAAAAGACGGATGAAAAGAGATTGCATGTAGCAGAGATGAGAATGTTGAGATGGATGTGTGGTGTGACGAGAATGGATAAAGTGAGAAATGAGTATATTAGAGGAAGTCTGAAAGTGGCGCCAGTGACTGAAAAGTTGAAAGGGAACCGTCTGTCTTGGTATGGCCATGTAAAAAGGCGGGATGAAACGCATGTTACAAAAAAAGCCATGAGTATAAATGTGGATGGATGGAGAGGGAGAGGGAGACCAAAGAAAATATGGATGGATTGTGTGAGAAGTGATATGAGAGAAAGAGGAGTTAGTGATAGCGAGACGGGTGACAGGACAGAGTGGAAGAAGAAGACATATTGCGCCGACCCCAAATAAAACGGGACAAGGGCAGGAAGATGATGATGATGTGTACTAGCCAGCCAGTGGTTCTGCCCACGTGAAAGTAGGTTTCTCCATCTAAACTTTAAATCCCGTTCCATCCCTTAACCATTTGAATGCCGGTGCGCAGATCTACGCGAGACATAATAGCTTTTTAATTGTGTCTCTAATTACGGCATACGAAAGGTTAAGGGTAAGAATTTAGGAATGTCCTTGTACTAGTCATATTATCCATCCCTAAGTCAAATTTCAGTCTTATCCGTTTAGTAATTTGAGCAATGTTTAGATCGATTAGTCAGTACCAGTTAAGTTTTATTATATTATTTTATAGGTACTTTAGTGGTCTCGGCAGACGTTGCTCTGTTCAAAAGCTCTGTGTTTCATCAGGAAAAAATATATTGAGAAAGCGATTGCCCGAAAACTCGCACAAATCTGTCCAGCCGTTTGGGAATTGTTTAGGTGACAAACACGCTAATAGAGTAATTATATAATTATAAAGATAGATTAATACTTACAGTGTTGCAGCTTACTAAAGTCAAGTACCTCCTTTCGTCACGGTTTGTATACGTGCCAGTGACATTACGTCATCTGGACAACTTCTTAGGAGTGGCGCCCATAAATTTTCCACTTCATTACAGATTTGAGGCCGAAACTTAAAGAAAATTATCGATAAAAAGAAAGAAAAAGAAAAACTCTCAGAAGGGTTTTGTTTTCTTTTTTCCTTAAAATACTTTGGGCAATAATTTCTCGCTTAGCACGCCCTGTAGAGTCATTTCATTGCTCACGCACACTTCGAGATTATAGAGGTGTTTTTATCATAAGATACAATGAATGGATTTATTGTATCCCTTAATAAATATTATTTTGTGAATGAGAAAATGTGGGTTGTATCTTTGGTTCATTATAACGCCATCTTGGAAAAAATTGTTGAAAAAGTGCTTGGAAAACGTAAGTTCATTCTGAAATATAATAATTTAGTGTTTTGTCGATTAGTGTGTCATTGCTTTAGAATACAAAGATCAAATTAAAGAAATGACTAAATATTGTGAGATATTTGTAATACACTAGCTTTTACCAGCTGCTTTGCCCACTACACAGTAAGTTTTTTACACAAATTAGATTTTATACCCTTGTTAGGTTAGGTTAGGTACCCTTGTTAGGGTACATACAAACCCTTGTATTTCCTTTTTTTTAATTTTGGAAAAAATCGTTCAGTGGTGTCCATGGAAGTTTTTGTACATTCTTCTTCATAAAGATATACGCTTTGGAATATATAATAAGTAAATATATTTTTTCTGACTGATTCCTTTATAATTAGAATGTACATGTAAAATGGTTTACTTCAAATGTTTTTGATTTCAAAAGTCTCCTTTCATTCTAGACTGGAAGACGACATTTGATAACATCCCATCTAAACAAAAAAAAAAAAATAGTAATTGAATTAACCAACCAAAAGTTAGTAAAGAAAACATACACCGAGGTGTCTAACCAGAAATAAGTACACAAACACATCGAGTATCTCTTCACATCTTCACCGGAGCGAACTCTTACATCCGCAACTGATTTCAAAGTTGATACCACGCTTAAAGGTTCAAAAGTAGTTCGACGTGAATCATTCATCTTTATTCAAACCGCGTTCATGAATAACACAGCTAGGGTAACAAGGGTAAATACAACTCAGTGAGGGTAAATACAACTCAGTAAGGGTAAATACAACTCCCTCGCGGACTAGTGATAACGTACAGAGGCGACAGGGAAACGTTAAGAGTAATTCAGTTCAGGATCTTTATTACGCCCAAGTTTCTTAAGTGGGGGATAAGATACGAATAATACGAGATTAGACGAGTTATCTCTGGTGAATTATTAAATGCATATATAGTTTGTGAAGTTTGGATTGAGTTGGTTTCCGGCCTTTGGCTTATGTTTTCTTGAGTAACATATCTTTAAAGTTAAGATGTTGGCAGAATCATCACTGCATTGATTGGTTGGATTCGTGTTTTTTTCGCAATAACATTGCTTCTTTATAAGTATGTATTTATTAATTTATTTGTTTCTTTATTGTTTGTCTAATATTCTTTTAAGTGGCACCTACCATGTTACGTTTCTGCACCACCTCAAGGTCGACTGGTAGAAAATGCCTAAGTCATTAAGTTCGTCTTTGTACAGTATCATGTGCTAAAAGTTTTTATAAATAAATAGATAAAACATTGTGTTGATATTGTTATGAAATATACCTTATGATAGCCTCTAGTTTTTTATTTATTTCGATATTTCTTTGGACGTTTATTGACCTAGTGACCCTGATTAAAACGACCATAGCTATCAAACACTAAACGAATTGTTCAATTCCTACCATGTTGATAATCTACAATTGTTATCGCTAGTAGAAAACTAAAGAAATGAATGGAAATGACCTCATCTCAACAAAATTCGTAGCTAAGTTCATGTCGTTTAAAATAACGGAAATGTTATCATTTCGACACTGATCATCGCTACAACCTGTAGATTTATGATATTTAATGATAACTACGCTGAGACGTTTCGATAGTAGAAAGAAAGCCGACACGAAAATTTCGTAACTTGGCTAGAGGGAGGCAGAAGTTAAAGAATAATGTATTTATATTGTAGATAATATCATTCAAGGGAATATCTATATAACCCAAGTGCTACGTAAGTAAATAGGCATTTTCGTCAGAGATAAAAATAAGAAGAGGCTAATTCATCACGTCCTCATTTAAATAATTTCTCCCGTACAAAACTACGGAGCCTCAGTAAAACGGCTTATTTTTGTTAAAAGCCTTCTTCAACTAACAACTTGGATACTCTGGTCGCGTACAAATGATAAGCGTCGGCTTTCATGGCCCCATGTTACGTCAGATGTAATGTAACATCGTAATGTAACACATGTTACATTACACATTACACTTTTAGGTCTACCGCATATTCGACCTAACGAGTTTATTTGGCTAATTTTATTTCTGCCTGGGTATGACGGGTGTATGTTAAATATGGACTTATTTGAGGTTAAGAGAAGGATGAGAAAATTTTATTTTATTTTATGTCGGGCTGGTGTCTACAAGTTCAAGTTTAAAGCAAATTTAGATGTATGCAGAACAGTGTATCAACAGTGTATGAACATCTTAAGTCCAGATTGGTGTTTTGTCTGGTCCGGTAACTACCCAATAGCTGGCTGTTGTACTTGTATATGTTTTAATCGCGCGTAGCATTCTAGATAATAATGCGATGCAGGATTTCGAATTTTAGTTCTAATGTTGCGTCATAGATGTCACTCTTTTCAAACCACCACTGAGGTGTAGCTACCACTTGGTACTTAAAACAACATGTCTGAGCCTGCAGCTCTCTCGCCCTCTCGATGTAGATTCTGGAAATAAAAAAAAAGAATTTTATTAGATTTTTTTATGGTAGGTAAAAATCATCCAATGACGAATGAAACCTTGGGAGGGGCGGGAAACAGTGTCAGACTCTTACTGACTAAACCGCCTACCCCGTTCTTTTCTTGCCTTAATCCTAGAGCCCTGGTGTTACGAGGTGAATATGTCGTGGCCGGATCAAAAACTGGCCAGAACGTTTCAAAAGTAAAAATTCAATAATATTTAAATCCTCGTTTGGCCTACTTGCTTTAGACCTTTTAATACCAGAGAAATTCTACAGCAATGATATGATCAGACGTTTATTCAAATATCGTCAAATTAAAACGATCAATCCACGACACTACAGAAGACTTCACATTGTTACTTGCTCGATCTTGAACCTGTAACCTCATCTATGAGAGATGGATGTCTTAATCACTGGACAATATTATGTTGAATGTTATCCAAAACTTTCGATCATTATGGAGGTTCTGGAAAATCACAATGTTGAATGAAATAACCTTGAAGATATCCTGGTCATTGCCATTACAATGTTTTATTTTAAGACAAGTTAAAAAAGAAAGAAGATAATGGATGAATTTTATTTTTGCGTCGAGGAACATTTATTGTGAATTTTTTCGTAATTTTATTTTTAACGACTTGGTTAACTAAAATATAATATGTTTTGAATAACATTAGCTTAAATACTTGTCTTATTATAGGTACCTACTGATAAACAACTAAACTAAATTTAATATATTTTATGTATCTTTGTAGTCTGTAGGTACTGTGTTCCTTGTTCCTTAAAAATACAAATAAATAAAAATATTTGGAATGAAAAAACTGAAATAAACCAATAATTTGTCATATACCATCCAACTACCAGTACCAATTATGTAAACTAAAATCTATAAATAAAAGCCTTTCGAATGCAACTTCATAATGTATGAAAATAAATGCACTGACATTTTATTACATCGGGTTTCACACGCGCTGATTTCCAATTTAACAAAACTGTATAAATGGACTTTTATCCATTTAATTTAAATGTAAAAAATGTAGTTTAAATAAGTGTTCGTATTAATTCGTTGCAAGCAATTACACGATGCAATTCGTTTAGCTCTGAAGTTTATTAAGGCCCGTCTGACTGAACACATGTGCCAAGCGTTTCATTTTGCGATATAAATCATTTTATAACTAACAGTACGGGCCTTATTAAATTGCTTTCGCGGAAAAACGGAAAGAGATCCTTCTCTTCGCTGATGCGTTTCCGATTCCGCTCTATTTAGAATTTAATCCAGAATTTTTAAATTAAATTTTTCATTTGAGTGTTGAGTTATATTATTAGTAAATGGAGCTCTATTGAGAACGCCTTTGTTTTAAATGTCGGATATGCTTTAGTATTTTGAAAGCACCATTTTCAAAGCAGACTTTAAGTTTATGTGAAAAAAGCTTTTTGACCACTGAAAGGTTTTTATTTTATTTCTATAACAAATGAATAAGTTTATTTTGTATATGAATAGTACATAGGATATAGAAAAAGGAGGTTGTATTATTAAGTCAAAATTAGTGTTAAATTCTCGCAGATTTACATTTTAGAAGATGGCGTTTTTTTTTTAATTAGATATGTAAAATCCATATTCTAAAGGATTGTTATAAACATTTCTGGTTATTGTCATAACAATTAATATAAAATTATTTTATAAATACACAATAAGGAAGAAGCTACACAGTTTAATTACTATTTCAATAAAAAATAATTATAAAGTTTTATTTAGTAAGAAGAAACATATCGAACAATGGTTTTACAAAAAAAAAAAAACACACACACACACATACACAATTAGATGACATACTCTTCCCACGATAATGTATTTATATACCAACATAATTGTGCCTACTTCTTAAAAAAAATAAGTCCAATGTTATTTTTTGGTTTGTTATTATCTTTTATAAAAATACATGTTTATTTATATAGACTTTAATAATTTCCTCATACATAAAGGCGGATGTACCTAAGACAGCTTAAATATAGTTCAAAACTTCTGTCATACCTAAAATAATAAATTAATGCTTAATGGGGATAATATAATCATATATTTTTTATAGTTATTAATATCGCTATTCAGCGAGGAAATGCAGCTAGTGTTTACTTTTACACCGGGATCGATCAGGGGCGGGTTATTTACTGATTGATTTCTTTTATTATTTATCTTTTTTAATGTTAATTTTATTTTTCATTAAATAAATATTTTTAGAACAACTTTTAAAGCTTTTTTTTATATTAATTTATATTAAATTTATCTAAGGGGTGACTGGTAATTAGTGACTGATACTGGTAATTGTTGACTCCTGAGTTTGTTTCGATGTTTCTTGTCAGGGTGGTCAGCTAGGAAACACCGGACTCATCTAGTTTAAAAAACAAAAGCTAATACATAAAACATACTGAAATGCATGTTTGTATCAGTTGCACACATACATAACTAATTACCAGGTACTTTTAACCAGTTCAATTAATTAGTTCCTAACAAGATGAAGTCAGTAAAACTCAAACTAAGAACAACAAGTATCAAGTACAGTGTAACTTAGATACAATATCTTATCTACGTGCACGGCTCATTTACAAAGGCTTTTGTTTACGTACGGTGCATAGTAGAGAATTAAATAGAAGGATATATTAGTATTTTCTATATAGGTTACTTCTAGGTAAGCGCGCTCCATCGTCGATTGCATCGTCGCGTTCCATCAGGTGAGATAGCGGTCAAGCGCAATCCTATAATCAGTAAAAAAAAAAAAACCACTTGCAATGTCCCTGCAGCGGTCTTCGCCTCAACTTAAAGACAATAGGTGTTTTTTTATATGGTACGTAAAAATCGCGGAGCGGGAAACAGTCACTTACTGACCAAACAATCTGCCCCGTTCCTTTCTTGCGTTAGTCCCACAGCCCCGGTGTAACGCTTTCGCCACCTCGGCCCCAGGTGGCTTCGACCCTGCAGGGCCACTACAGTTTGCTGACAAGTCCTTGAGGCACGCGGGAACAGTGCGCGTTGTTGACGACTTGGGCTCGGTCTGGACTGTTACCAGACGATCGGACGGCGAGATACCCATTGCTCGCCGGCCGGATATCGGCGGAATCGCGGCGGCGCGCGGCGACGGTTACGGCGAGGGCGCTCACTGTCTTCCGTTCTGCCCAAGGGCGGGATTCGTCATTCGATGATTTTTCCCACCATAAAAAAACCTGTGCGAAACTGGGGCTCGCTAAGAGCAAATATGTATAAAAGATTTTATTAAATACTTCAAAACTTAAAATTGATCCGATTATATATCTACGAAGTGAGTTTTGACTGGAATACGAATCTCTTGAGATTTCGTGGGAACGAAGAGTGCCAACAGCAATGCAATTCTTACAGTATCCATTACTGTTGAACTTCTCAATGGCTGAACTTTTCTAGGGCAACAGTTGAAAATATCATACTCGAAAAATATACTTACGAATTGTCATGAAATGTTTTATGTGATCAGGTTTGCCAACTGTTTTTTTGAGTAACATTTTTTTTTAGTATCTACCTAAAGAAAAAAAAGTTGTAAGAATAAATTGTTTTTTTTTTCTTTTTTTAATCGATATAAACTGGTGTTTTACTGCGATCCTACCTGATGTCAGCAGTGATGCAATCGCTGATGGTGAGACGCACTAGTTTATTACAAGCTTATTGCCCTAGCCTTGAAGACACTACAATTATATTCGGACGAATTCGAATTACAATGACTTTATAAGTTGCACATCATGATTAATCTACTCTTACATTATTCTTATTTTTACATTAGGGAACATTCTTAATCATTAATATTTTACTGAATTCGCGTATATTACAAGCTAACAACACTGTTTATTGTCTACTGGCAAAAAATCCCAAAACTGAATCTTTAACAAAAGAGACTAACAACTTGACAAAATATGCATTATTATATTAATATAAAGCTATTTAAACTCACCGAGCCGTTTAAACGCCGGCGTTCGCACATCTATTGTCTTTCTGTCTCTAATTACGGTATTCGAAAGGTTAAACTAAAAAATTTGAAAAAAGGCGATCTGAATAATGATCAATCTAATTTCAATTTGAGTATGTAACAATATCTACTACTAGCTTTTGTCAGCGGCTTCGCCCGCGTACATAAAATATAGCCTATGTCACTCAGGAGTAAAGCAGATTTCTATTGTTACTAAAATTTTTCCAATCGGACCAGTAGTTCCAGAGATTACCCCCTACAAACAAAAAAACAAACTAACAAAAAAACAAACTTTACCTCTTTATTATATTAGTGTAGATGTAGATGTAGATTATACAGTCCCTTTAAGTTGCGTATAGACTATTTGCAATCATAAGTACCACTGGTTACTGGTTTGAAAACTCAATCAAAACCCATAAATCTCTACTAATATTATAAAGCTTAAGAGTACCTATGTTTGGTTGAACGCGCTAAGCTCAGGAACTACTGATCCGATTTGAAAAAATCTCTTTGTGTTAGTTTACCCATTTATCTAACGAGGTTATATGACATTACGGGAGCAGTGCAGTAACTAGAGATGCACGATACGATGCATGTAACGGGTAAAACCGCGGGGATAGCTAGTATCCCTATATTTATGGAAACTATCTCTATACTCCCAATTTCAATTTAAATAAACAAGCAACTCGTTTAAACTTGGTATGTATGATATGAGTTTACACGTTTGTGGAAGCTCGCACGGCATAGGAGTTATTTGTATTCGGTTTCATTAAAAAACAAATCTACTTGAACCCTGTCTATTTGTTATTCATTTCAATTTCATACCTCCATGCTTTCCTGGAAAAAGTTTCTTAACAGACTGACAACGTTGATCCTATAAGGGTTCTACAACTGTTTTTGCTGACTTAGGTACGGATACGGAAAACCTAAAAAAATATCAATCAAGTACTGTGATCCTTTTTGTTTTTGACGTGACAACGTCTTAAATTAGGTTGCGGCTGGGAGTCACTTATGAAAAAGTGTAACGCTCGGTAACGTTACGATGAGTCACCGAACGAGAGAGAGGCCCGACTGCATGCAATGTTTTAGTAAACAAAATATATTTCTATAGTTAAAATTTGTGCAATTCTTATTTTCATTCAATTCCTTGTTCCTATTGTGCAATTTAATTATATTCATATCAATAAATATTCTACCGAGAAAAAGACGTTGTCACGTAAAATCTTCGCCCGTAAAACCGACTTTACAGGCAACCATTTTTTTTTTTTCTGTTCATTAAATTACTACTCCCAGTAAAAGTGACAGGAAGATTAAGTATCTGAGTTTTACTGATTAAAAAAACACAAAAAAGCCCAGATCTTTACAGGTCATTGAAATAAATGTACTACGCGCTAGGTTGCGCGTGCTTACAACCACTTTTACGTTGATGACATTAGTGCAGTATCGATGTTCACGCAGTATAAAAGCTCTATAAGTTTTAATAGTAGTATTGGCATGACACAAATGACAATGTCAATGAAGCTTTGCAGCGGACTTTTGTATTAACTTTTCAGTATTTTGACAAACAGTTTCTATGAACGTGCTTGTCAATCGCTAGGATATAAATGGATGATCATTGTAAATAACGGGCAGAACTTTAATAGATAATTTAATATCAGGCCTTACTCCAAATTCGGCCAAATACTGACCTGGCATTATTCCATAGTGTCTGAAGTGCCATGAAACTTTCGGGCCAATATCCGCTTGAAAACCTTCCAACTTATATCTATAGTAAACATAATAATAATATTATCAGCTAAAGATAGCGTTGACTTAAAGTTTTGGATATCGGAATGGGTTATTACTTTACTTTATTGAGTAAATATTGAAAGGGTTCTATGATGATAGAGATTTCTGACCCACAATTTTCAGAGCTCGTGTCATTGTTTTATATCTTCTATCTATATACACAAAACGAGAAACTGATTGACTGACATAGCAACCCACAGCCAAAACTACTGAGACTAGGAGGGTGTAAGAAGTGGTTTTCTTATTGTACATTTGTATTTTTATTACTAATTAAAAAAAAAAAACCTTCATGAACTAACTAAAAATATATAATATATTAGATTATGTATTTTTAGTTAGTTCATAAAGGTTTTTTTTTAGTTTTTGACACCTTATTAGGTTTCAAAAACTCTTCTGCATCGTTGTCGACTGGTAAATGGTGTTTTTTATAAATTTAAATTTTAAAGGGGTGAAAAAAATACCACAGCTCTCAAAAAGGTAAAGGTCAACATCGTGAGAAAACATGCCTAGAATGGCATGTTTAAAAACAAAAAAATCGAAGACCTGTGACATTTGCTAACCCGCACTAAGCTAGCCCTGGATTATGGCCCATTTCCTCTCCTAGAGACCCGGAGACAGGCTCTCTACACTCGCAGTGCAGTGCAGTGGAAATATTAAGAAGGCTGATGATGAAGGGGTAAAAAGAGGGTAGTTTAGTTTAAATGAGATTTTGCTCATTTCGTGTACTAATAGATTTGAAAGTTAACTCAAATAATAATCTGAGTAAATAATAATGATTGTTCGTTTCCTCCCCCCCCTAATAAAACAGCGAACGAAGTTGCTAGCAAAGCTCTAGTTTTAATACAGGACTATAAGTAACTAAAACTGAATTACAGTTTTAATTAAAGAGTTTTAAACTGTATTAAAAAAGACTTAGGTATCTAATGACTTTCCAACTATCGGATCGGGTCGCTCCACCTTTTGTCAAAATTATTTTTTATCTAAACGACCGGATCCAGCCTCTAAAGATAAGGTTACAAGTAAAAAACATTAGTCTGAACTGCCGAAACTGTCCCTAAAAGCTAGTTACCTATAAAAACAATCATAAAACGATAGTACCATTAGTGCGTCAGTTGTTATAGAAGTAGTGGCAAGCCTTAAGCGTTAGCTCACACTGAGCTACAATATGGGGGGGCATGTACTCCTCTTCATCATCAGCCTTTTTATGTTCCCACTGCTGGGACACAGGCCTCTTCTCTAGGAGAGGGAATGGGCCATAATCCACTACGCGAGTCCAGTGCGGATTGTTGGATATCACATGTCTTTGAATTTTTGGTTCTAGGACATGCCGGTTTCCTGTGAGCAGTGGTGATGAAATAAATTACACAAAGTAATGCGCCTGGCTGGGTTTGAACCCGCGACCTACAACACGTAAGTCGGGGCCGTTACCATTCGGCCACCACTGCTCTAATAAATATATTAAAAAAACAATCATAAAACGATAATACCATTAGTGCGTCAGTTGTTATAGAAGCAGTGGCAAGCTTTAAGAGTCAGTTCACACCGAGCTACAATATGGCAGGGTGCGTACTTCCCTTACATTATTATAAATCCGAGTCCCTAACCATGCTTGTCTGTCAGACTGTTTGCAACAAACTCAAAAACTGCTAAATAGATTTTTATACGATTTTGACTAATGGACCGAGTGATTTATATGGTAGGTTTAGATGTATTTAGAAACGTATTTTTTCATGATTAACGAAGTAACACTCGTGTGGAGTTAGGGCGTGTCGCTATATCTAATAGTAGATACGATGTAAAACCATATATATTAATTGTAAGGTATATCAAAATAATATGAATACTGTTTGCCCTCAACATCGAGGCTTCGCAATGCGACTCAGCAACCTTGTGTCCTAAAGCTTAGATCTCTTAAACGAAACGCACAATGCTGCGGTCTTCGTCTGCAGTATTCGACGGAATCGTAAAAATCATCGTGTATTCGTGGCGAGGATTAGGTATGTTTTCAACATTTCGATCACTAATAATGTTTTTTTTTAAATATGTCTTATTGTTTTCACTAGGAATCGAAGTTTCGGCACACTATACCGGAGCATCAGTGTTTGATCAAGAAAGCAAAATTCTAGACGCAGCATGCAAGACATTCTTGTGTCTCGCAAATTCGAGTATGAAGTTTCTTCTGGCATCCTCGCGTCGCGTCTCTGTGTAAACTGACCCTTATACCTACTTGAGTCAGCGCTAACAACAAACCCAATTGAAACTTCCATACATTTCGCTCCTAGTGGGCATTTGTTTGATGAGTTCTATGCTCCAATTGAAATTGATGAACGGCTTTTGTTTTCTGTTCGAATTACGAAACGAAGTAATTGCTAGATTAATGTCAATGTTTGATTTTTTTTGTTATTGATTTTAGTTTGGATACTAAGTCCTTTAAGCCATATGTTCATAGTATTAAAGTTAATTGGTTTACCATTAGAATATGAATGTACACATTCTAATGTTTTTTGTAGAACAGTCTATATTACACTCTATTAAACTTTTTTTTTTGGTGGGAAAAATCATCGAATGATGAATCCCGCCGTTAAGCGCAGCGAAAGACAGTAACAGACTTCTACTGAGTAAACGACCCACCGTTCCTTCTTGCCTTAGTTCCAGAGCCCCGGTATTCCGCTTTTGCATCAACCCTTGGTTCCAGAAAGCTTCCACCCTGCTGGGCCCCTACTGTTGTTGACAAATGCCACACTCTATTAAACTACTGAACTGATTTTGCGGGATACAGAGTAAACTTGAACCCGTAAGGAAGGAACATTACGTGGAAGAAGCCGTCGGGAACAGCTAGTTATATTACAAATAGTTTTTACAACATTAAAAAAAACAAAACACCAACCAATCTATTCGATCAAACACCAGTTAATAACAATTGACTGTGTACTGAGACTGTTAATCGCAAATGATTAATTAACTAAATAAACTTGTATTTGCCAACCTTACTATTTTCCAATTTATTGGTTAACCAATTTCACGAATGAAACAATGTAATTATCATTTGCTACAATAGATGTGCGATCAGATTATAATGTGGTAGATACTGCTTTTGTATGTTCAAAATGTTTTTGCGGATAAAGCTTTGCACAAATCTAGACTGCACTATCAAAAATGTAATTTCGAATCAAAATGACTATAGTAATTGCTTTTTTTATTACTATAAACTAGTGCTTGACTGCGATCCCACCTGATGGTAAGCAGTGATGCAATCGTTGATGGTAAGGCGCACTAGTTTATTAAGAGCCTATTTAATCACTCTAGCCTTGCAGACACCTAAATTATGATCAGACGGGAAGACCGCAGCTGGCAAACTGTTCCAGTCTCTCAATGTACACGATATAAACGACGGGGCAAAACGCTTAGTCTGGGCCGATCCGATAGATGTCTCAACAACGAACCATTTGCTATAGGTTCAAAGACATGTGACGTCCACCAAGCTGTACTGGACCCGCGTGGTGGATTATGATTACGGCCTATCCCTACAGAGGAGGCTTGAATCCCAGCAGTGGGCACATTATAAGGCTGATGGTATGCTATTTGCTATGGTTCCATTTCCATTGAGGTTCGAAAATATGTTACCGCGCATTTCTGCCTAGCAGACGCTAAAACGCAGTAAAACAGCGTATTTTACAATACTTTTACTGCGTTTTAGTATCTATACGGCAGATTTAAGGTCGATAGCGTTGATGGTTCAACTTGTGTGACGAGAATTTTTATTGATTATAGGTTCGCGCTTGACCGCTATCTCACCTGATGATGCGGATGATGATGGAGCGCGCTTACATACGAGTAGAAGCCCGATACTTATAGCCCGATAAAGTTCGTTATATCCGATTTTCGAGTCTCAATAACTTTAGCAAATAGTTCAATTTATTTGCGGCGTATTTATACCTATTCACGTCTTGCCAAGCAAACACCATTTCAACCGTATCAATAGGAGCAAGAATATCTTTGTTATATTTTTTGTTTGATCATAGATGAATAAGGTCACGAGGACACAACTCCACGGGGGGGGGGGGGCAAACAAATTGCAAAGAAATGTCCGGCCGAGTTTGACGTCCAGCCGGCTTACTTCCACGTTTATATATATACATACTGAAGTATCGAAAATGATAAGTGGTTGTAGAACGTACGCCCGCCGCGCCTCGGGGAATATTCACACGATGCGTTCAGTTCTGAAAGTCTAGGAGGATAAACACATTCTGCTAAGCTGCATTTACATTCATAATGTATTGATTTTACGCTGAATAGAAGTACTTCGTGATAGGTACGTCTTGTGTACGTAAAGTTGTGTAAGTAAACACTAACCACGCGCCTGATGTAAGCCGAGCGAGAATATTGCAAACTGTATCTCGCTCGGGAAGGCGCTCTAGACGTGAGAGGCATTATGAAAAATCAGAATTCGTTATCAAGTATGGGGTGTGTGTCTTTGTGGACGCTTGACGGCGACTTCGTCAACTCCGGTCGGCAACTCGGCAACACTCGGAAACTTTCGCCCGCGGACGCCGCGTCGTTTGCATAGAGAAAGCGCCCGTTTTGTTTAGTTTTCCTTTTGTGAATCTAAAGTGCTATTTTATTTTTCACGTCGCAGTTTTTGGTCTTACAAACGTCTAAGAAAAGGATTTTCTTTTTTCGCGTCTGCCGAATTTAATAAAGTAAATCAGTTGAGGCGCGGTATAGAGAGATGTTTGCGCGCATTGTGAGCGGTAGTCACGCACTGAGGTGCTCTCTCAGTATGTACGGTGTTTCATTTCCTGAGCTCTTGGCGCCACTAATTAAATGTTAGAAGAACTTGTTGCCAGATTTCATTTAAATCTCGTAAAGCGTCGCTAACTTGAGACGGAAATTAAAAATGCTGAACGTTTTATTGTAAAAGTTTATCTTAGTTTTGTGAGACGCGACTGCGCTGTTGAGAACGTTTTGATTTTAATTTGTTCCAGATCCTGTTCGCGGAATTTTATTTTGCCTCGTATTTATATAGGAAAGCTTATTATTCACTTGATGGTTGCCTGGCGATGAAAGAATTTGAGACAACAGCGAGAAACAAGAAACTTTAATAAAATGGCTCAAGTGGTTGCTTTATTACGTGATGACTTGGCATACAGATAATACGAGCCACTCATTTTCCTTATAAAAAAGTGATTGAGAGAAATGCTGTCAAGTCTACGAGTATTTATTTTGACACGCTCTAGTATTGCGTATTTCATAACCAAATCTGCACACAAAATTTTTAATAAATAGCAAAAAGATATTGCTATTTATTGTGGTAAACATTTCTGTGACAAAAAACTAAAATACGATTTATCTAAAACCGTTTTTACAACTTTTTAATAACTGCTATTATATTCGTACAAGTCGCGTGCCTATTCTGAAAAAGTAGTCACCAGGTTTACATCAAAATCTCGCCTCAAATACAGCTTGACGCAGACAGCGTTTGTTTGTTGAAGCTCAAGTCGACATTGTGTGAGTCAATAAACGATTTTATGCTCAAATAACTATGTTAATGGCGGCGGCAACCACAACAAAAACATTTGCCGTCTTACAGGAAACTTGGTAACTGGGTCCCTATTGCGTGTAGACTTTTTTGTGGCCTCGTATAACATACAGAAGTTATATGTTATGTAGATCAGTGGGGGTCGAATTAGCCAGCAAGTGAGACAAGGAAAAAGCCGTCTGAACAAGCTTGTAAATCCAGAGATACCACCCCTTGCAGGGGATCCCAGACTACTGCAGGCGCGAGCTTGACTACAACGAGCTATAGACAGCTTGACATCCAGCGTCTGGTACTCTTTGTCACATCTGGTATGGGTTGTTGATGGCGCCTAGTCTTCTAAGTGAGCCTCAAAGATATGTCAGCAAAATCATAGGGACCCAGCAGAGTTGATACTCGATAAGGTCATGGGATTTTTTGAAAGAATTACTTTGACTTTTGAACGTAAATGGTAACATAAAGACACATGTGAATAAGAATCTGGTATGCCGTTATTTAGATGATTTCCAAAAAAAATAAAGGTTTCACCACCTCTTAAAATTGTAAAATCAATCGTTTTGCATTTTACGACACGACACAACCGACTTATTGCGCTCTGTGGAGTGCAAAGTCCGACATACCACCTTTGAAAAGGGAGGATCCTCCGACCAGACAGGTGTTACATACATATACCAGATTTTTGCGTAATTTGAAGATTTTATATAGGATTTTATATTGTCACACAGAGAACTTTAATTGCGCGAAGCAGGATTTTTTTCAGTTTAGTTCTTTTGTGACGCCATACTATGTCGCTGCAAGAGAATTCCTGGACTTGTATGTTTTCAGTTTTCAAAAAGGCCGTGTTTTCCATACATGCGCTTCCTACGTACAAATGTATCTACAAACCGTAACGCAGTGGCCTGTTTGTACACAATAAGCCTTTCCTTTGTTTCTTTGTCACTGTTTTTAGTAGCGTGAGCAAAAAACGGAATTGTCTCGTTTCGAAAGCGGTGCACTATCGGAATTATGCCTGGTTTTTGCTTTAAGTTGTATAGCAGTGGTGGTCGAGTGGTAACAGCTCCGATTTGGGAGTTGTAGGCCACGGGTTCAAACCCAGCCAGATGCATTACTTTGTGTAATTATTCCATTACCACTGCCCTCAAAACGGTGAAGGAAAACATCGTGAGGAAACTGGCAGGTCTTAGAACCAAAAATTTGAAAACATGTGATCATCCACCAATCCGCACTGGGCCGACGTGGTGGATTATATGGCCTATTCTCTCTTCTAGAGAGAAGGCGTGAAAGCCATCAATGGGAACATTATAACGCTGATGCAATGCATTAAGTTGGCATTGACTGTTGACCGATTGACTTTCATCGTTAATTACTTTTAGTACGGTAATTTTCTCACATTTATCAGAGCCTAAAGACTGAAAAATACCGTCGACTGGTGAAAATAAACCGTCTTCAAAAGTTACCTTTTGACCAGTCCTGTACTTTACCTTTCTACAGAACTTTTTTACTTTACCCATCCAGAAAACTTAGAAACTTAACTTACAAATAATTTATTCCTCTCTGCATGAACCAAAACGGAGTGATAGACTTTTACTGATTAAAATCTAGCCCTGTTCCTTCAGTTGCTCTCTGCATTCGTGTTACCGTGATTCTTTCAAACAATATTGCAATATTGGGCAGACATGGAGCTTAGACGTGGAACGCGATTTTATTAGTCTTTCGCAAGAAGTTATAATCTGAATTATTCACAGTTGTTCTATAACGTATTTTTACATTTATTATATATGCACTTAACTTAATAAACTAAACGTATATTTTTTCTCTTTTCAGGTAAGATCCAACCCTGTTTCCAAGACCCCTTGATTGGTAGGTACAAAGTAGGTAAAAGGGCTTCACTCAATCCAGGTGTGAAGACAAAAGGTGCTCTCAATTGTCTTTTAGACAATTGTAATCTAAGAAAGATAAGTTTGGGGTAGTATTAATCGTTAAAAGGAAAGATTAACCCTTTCATTAAAGAAAAGAGAAGGAAGGAAGTCGCAGAATCATCAATTATACGAATTAAAAAGTTAGAACGTTTATTTTGAGAAATGTTTTTTTTTTAATGTTGAAAGACCGTTGGACTAGGAAGTTATCTAGAGGTCAATGTACAACGCTTTAAAAAGTTAATATTTTAAATGAAATAAATAACATGTAATTGGAATAATGGATAACTTGAGTATACTGAAATATTTTTTAAATCACTTAGGTAGTGTTTTTTATGAAAATAATTATCCTAACTGTAGGCAAATAATACAGAGCTTCGAAGCACTAACACACCGTACCTACACAAGCACGTGCAAATGCTCTATAATCCAAGTTTATTAAAAGCTTATATATATATATTTGCTCTTATTTAACATTTCTTGATAGGTAATACTTATTTACTTACTTAATGGAAAAGAGCCGAAATTGATTCAGTAATAGATTCATTCATGTTACATTTTTAAAATGTTACAATAAACAGAACAATAAACTATTTGCTCCAACATAGCCTGTATTACATAACAGTGTAGTTTAGTGCTTAAATACAAGACAAGGAAAATGTAATTCCCAACCAAGCAAGGTTTCAAGTGACTTAGAGGATCTGTCGCATACATTGGCTCGAGGTTCACCCCCAATAATAGTTAGAAGATAACAATTAAACTACACAAACATCACTTTGAGAGCGAGCGAACGCTGCACAGCCAGGCACGAACCTCCATGTAGATCACAAATAATTAACTTACGGTTCGATAAATATGTAAATTTCAGTTGGAAGGATAGCAAATTAATGCTTAATTTCTCTGTTCTGTTTCGCATAAATTTCACAAATATATTTCTAAAACCGTTTTGATAGACGCCAGAAGCACAAAACGGGGACTAGCAAATAAAACAAAATGCTTCAAGTTACTCGTTCAATGTCCGTAGCCCGTTTTGGAACCAATTTGTTATTGGTAATAACAAGTTTTAAAGAGATATCTGAATTAATTTATTGGCTTACAAGTTGGACAATTTAAACTTTTGAGTGTTGGTACTAAGGTACACAGCCGGAAGTGGACGTCCTACTTGTTGTTCGATTGATTTATGATTAATTTCTGCGTAAAGTAATTGAGTTGTTCACTAAGTAATCAAAACTGGGATGGGTAGGTAAACTTTAATGATTCGTGAAGTTTCATGCTGAAAATTGTATTGAGACATTAGGTATTTTTGATTTTTTTTTAAGGAAATATTAATTGAGGCACTTCGTAGATAGAGCCTAATCTATATACAACGTGTAACAAAATAACCATATGGCCTGGTACTAGGCGCTCAGATTTACAGAATGTTTCGTAATATTAACGAGTGTCGTGGAATGTTATCGACCCCGTAGTGTCGTGACACGTTTGTCATGATTTGAAATCAAGAATCAAGCAATACCAAGAATTTGGTATCAATTTTTTGAAAAAAATATTATTAGCTGACTTGACTGAACTTCGTGTAGAGATTCTATTCAACCTGTATTCTTCAGCGCTTCTTGATGTATATGGATATTTTGTTACACGTTGTATATGGTGCCTGGTAATGGGAATGAAGAACTCAAAAATATTATATACTCATGATTTTCGAGTGTGCGACCACTCACCGGACGAGGCAAAGTCGAAAAGCTTCTTACAAGGAGGACCGACTTCATGGTGAGAGGCACGGAAATCCGATGAGTGATAGACGCACAGGACCGTTTTACTTGGCAATATTTAAGGGACGGTTAGCACTCTCTGTTGAAAAATGATGATTGTAATGACCCAATTATTGTATGTATTATTGAGTTTATTGATTTTTTTTATATGTAAATAGGCTATTGTTAAATCAGTACCTAAAACACACAGACATTCAAATACTGAATGAACTTATACTCGAACTTCAAGTTCTTTATTCAAATGTACTAATTCTCACTTCAACCTCAAGCATGGTTCCATATTTAAAATTCTTACCTTATCCATTTCCCAGCAACGCGTAACGGTGCAAACTTTATAATTAAACATGTTTTATTTAAAGCCGCAGAACATTTTATTTAAGCAGCAATACACATGAGATGAATTAATACATCTACTCGGAATAAGACCGTAGACTTTAGCCCGCAGACGATCGTAAATTTACTTCATAAAGAGCACAATTTGAGGCAGTCCTATATAAAATTAAACGGTTAACTTTTTGGGGGCACTTCCTCGAAAATTTCCCTTTTATTTCTATACCCATTGACGTGCTTCTGGGGAAAAAATGGCCATTTATGGTTCGTTAATCAAGTCATTAAGTACTTGACCAGTAAAAGTGTAGCATTTTCTGCTCGAGACGTAATTAAAGTCAACGACCACTTTTATTATTCAATAGGCACTTACCACAAACTGAATTGCGTCGAATAAGCTGTTTTTTGACCATCTAATACCAACTGTTCTCTAATGTTCGGACTTTGATGTTCGCTAAATAGCTTTTTAAATACACCCGTTTGAAGTAGCATAATACTTAGAGTCGATTCTCAGAACAATCCTCGTCACTTTGATATGGCAACAATAAGGACAAATAGCGAATTAATGGTTGTAAGCGAACCAATTAGGATTGCCATTATAAATATTAAATTCGAATATTCGATATTAGAAGCTTAGAAGGAATTAATTTGAATGGAATATTCTAATTTTCCGACTCGTATTAATAGAACCGTAAGCTTTATCTTAGTAATTAAAGTAGTTCGAATTACATTGTTTCAATAGAGAAAGGAGGAGCTGCTTCTAGGAAAATCATCCTTTTCATAATTATATTCTAGACGGTTTACTTTGACGACACAACTTTATTAATTAAAAACGTTATTAGAATACAATGAGAAATTATAAGTCAAACCACACATTTCTTTATCGACGACGTGATCAAACTTCTCATTTTATAACTAAGCTACGGGGAAATGAGATAGTCTTTTTTACAACGCCAACTGAATATTCTAAATCCAAGAATGAGCGAAGTGAGCTCTGACTCGTAAGTATCTGATACGGACAAGTTAGGTTAGAAGACCAAAGTGAAATATAGCGGAATTTCCGCCTTAATTTTTATAGTTTTTTTTTTACCAACCAAAAAGTAGCCTACATCATCATCATCCTACCCTATCCCATATTACTTGGGGTCGGCGCAACATGTTTTTTTCTTCCACTCTGTCCTGTCACCCGTCACACTATCACTAACTCCCTTTTCTTTCATATCACTTCTCACACAATCCATCCATCTTTTCTTCGGCCTCCCTCTTCCTCTCCATCCAACTACGTGTAAATTCAAAGTAGCCTACATAGACGATAAATAGTGGTTGTATTAGTAATTTAGAAGGCTATATAGATTTTTAGAGACAAACAATCTATTTAAGAAATGTAATTAATTAGCAACCTATAAAAATCTCCCACTAAAGCATATTGTTTAGAATAATAATACAGATACAAGCTACATATATACATTTAAGATTGCGTCATTTCTCGCAAATAAAAAGTTTTTTCTTTCTTTCTATATTAGAACCTCTAGATGTAGGATAAAAGTTCCCCTAACATATAAGACTTTTTTAGTACGTAGAGTTCCACATGGTCCTATGTTCATATTAAATTGCACAGCTGTTGTGCAGGCTGTGATATTGTAATGCCAGCACAAACTGTCATGTGGGCAGACTTGGCCAAGTAATTTGATCACGAAGATGGGCAGCTTCCCCCTGAGTCTGAATAATAATATCATGTTGTAGGCACCAATCAATCCCTAGAACCATATGGCAATATTAGTTTCAATATACATTTGAGGAAATATGATAATGATTATTACTTGGGAAGACACAATGCAGAACACACAATATCTACCAAATCACATCACCTAATAAGCTGATGTGAGTATTTCGAAGAGTTTGAAGACCTTATATTCGGTCCAAACGATTTGTAATACAGATTATATTGAATGAAAACTTGGTCTGAAAATAATCAAATACCTTGTTTTTATGTTTTGATACGCATACAGATTTCTTAAACAGCTTTGTTATGATTATGAAACATTTTAAAAATATATTTTTTAATGATTTCTTTTCGAGTGTTTTCAGCATGTGTAACTTGATAAGAGAGCAGATTGATAAAACTGGATAATGTATTACTGCATGTATATAAAAGGAGAAACTGACTGATAGACATATCAATACACAGTCGATGCTACTGTGGAAGGAGTAGGAATATGAAATTTCGGACTAATTTTACACGAGTTTTTTTTTTACAATTAATGGTGTGACTGCGTGTATGATGCTTCCATTAAATTATTTCAATCCATAAATTCAAATCTTCGATTCATATAATATCTAACTCACCATCTTTACCTATGCTGTGTATCTGCTCATCCCACAACCGGTGCAAGCGAGATAATACCTCCCGCCGGTTTACTACAGTTTCGCCGTTTGAGTTGGTATCACCTTGGGAGTCAGTTTGTGCGGAACGCGCAGCCTAACGAGTAAAGTTATAAGTAGGATCAGCAAGCTTTTAAATTAAAT
Organism: Mythimna loreyi; assembly: GCA_029852875.1. NCBI lineage: Eukaryota > Metazoa > Arthropoda > Insecta > Lepidoptera > Noctuidae > Mythimna > Mythimna loreyi. The sequence continues at coordinate 14,024,773 of CM056785.1, read as the reverse complement.
AATCCTTTATATAGAATAATCTTTTTTTATGTACTTTAGAGCCTGCCACGGGGGCTTAGGGATATAATAAATAGGGTCTTATTTGTTTTTCGGCACATTGATTAAGATTGAATTTGAGTTTGTTTATGCAGGTTTGAGACTTGGAAAGATCGTGAGTTGAATGTTGCGGTTTCTTTTTTAAAGTGGGAAATGACTTTGTGGCTTGTCTGTCTGATACACTCTCACGCTCCACCCTAGGGCGGGAGAACGTATAGGGGTAATTTTACTGATTAAAATTACCCCTATTTTCAATCAGTTGCATTTCACGTTCCAGGACCATGAGTATAACCTTTTCAAAACCAATACAGTGGTCCTAGCAAGCATGTAATACTATGTTACAGTTGAATTACGCTCAGTACCTACTGAGCCTGATTCAACGGCAACAGTTTAAACCACCTGGTTTAAATTTTTAATAATTCTCAGCTTTTGGTATAAATAATTAGTAAAGGCAATGACCGTGAAGCATTATTTTATTTACTGTAAAATATAACCCAAATAACGTGTGTGTGGAGAGCACAGATTAAATAAAACATTAATGGAGAGAGAGTGTAAAGTTCTTACTGATTTTAACTTACCCATATTTCTTTAGTTGCTTTTTGCGTTTCAGGATCACATTGAGTTTTTCAAATAATCCTACAATTTTGTAGCTTTTGTAATTAATAATTTAGGTAACCGGTTCTTACAAATGCGACTTCTAATCTTTATACTGTTACTTTATTTTACTTAACCCGTATGTTTAATTAATCTACTGTTAATATTCAGGTCAGTAATTACCCAAAACACAGCAGAAACCTCTTTTAATCCGTTCGTATTAGGGCTAATAACCGTGTTACATGTCATGATTCATTCGTATCATTTTTAATAAGGTTCTCCGAATGGGATCCTCTCATACAATGTGAGGTTGATGAGGTGAAATTTGTTGGAGCCACCGTCAATTTCCCGGATCCAATTATTGCCACATTGTTGGCTGCAAACGCAATATTACCCTTATGTTTACTTGCTACGTTTTATCAACCAGAATTATATTTTGTATGGTTTAAAAATTAATAAGGGTAGACTTTATTTTGATTTTCTGGGACAAGTGGTTGTATAGTATACGGCAAATAAACTTGTTGCTACGATTATGCGAAGGTCCCCGCTTTGATTGAAATCCGAAAATCTGTTACTGCAAATACAAGTTCAATTGTATGTTAGCGTGTATTTTAATAATTAATTTGTGAGATTGGTAAAACTAAAAAGTTTCCTTCTCAGAATCTAAAAACTTTTGTATAACAATTATTGAAAACATACATAGAAAGCGAAGGTACAAGAAACAAAAAAAAAAAGGAAATACAAGAACACAGACTTAATTTAGTTAGGATTAAGCTTCTAACCCCAAACAAACTGGTTCTAATCCAAGAAAAAATCTAGCAAACTAGACATATAAAGAACAATTGGACGAAACTAAATTAAACTCGGCAACAAACGTTCAAATTAATGCATATGGAGCGTTAAACGCATTTGATGGATCCAAAATTAGTATTCCAAATTGCAGTTGGCATGTAACCTACATACTGAGTGATAAACGATGTATGATCACAAAATAAACAGTTAATATTAAGCCATTATTTTCTAGCTTTAGGCACAATTTCACTATATGATGAACACGGATTCAGTATACTCATTTTTACTACGATAGTTATGTTATTATCATGTTCAGCATGAACGATAGTTGTTAGATTTCTAGGGTCTCTGTTTTCACCATGATTATTGACTTTCGATATTTCCAACTTCTCAATAATTTGATCTATTCCATCTTTGCTTTTCCTTTTTACTGGTATGTGTTCAATTTTAATAATTTCATCGAAATCGTAAACATACTCGTTTTCATTGTTAACCACTGAGTTACTATTTGCTGTTCGAAGCCAATCTACTAATAAAAACCCTACTTCTTCACTAATGCTCTTTTGCCATTTTATCTTTATTCACTTTATATTCTTACTTCCTGATGTCCCTCCACATCCCACGTCTTACCCTTGGTTACATTACTGTCACTCCGAATTGGGTTATTCCCACAATGAAGCAGTTCTGGGACTCAATTTTGAGACTCGTGACTACTAATTTTAAAGGTCCCATGGTCCCTCGTTTTCAAATGTCATGTACAGGTGCTGTGGTCACAAACTTCTGTGTGACCTTTCACTTAATATATGGAAAATTGATTTTGTTGTGAGCTAGCATAATTTGAAATTAGTTTTGCTCCTGTATGGCATATTTAGTTTGTGTTTAAACATCATATAATAAATTGGTAAACAGTATCTTATATATTAAGGGAGCTTAATTAATTCTAAATTTAAATAATTTTGGTTTTGGTTGAGTGCGGTCTAATATTAACTTTTTTATCGATAAGTTCTAGCGGCCTTGTTTATAGATGAAAGTTGTAATTAATATTTAGGCCTAGTTTGACTATGTTTTGTAACAGTATCGTATTGTTGTTGTTTTGTTGAATAAAAGGTCAGATCCCACATTAGCTGGGTAGGTTTTGAGCAAAGGTCGTTAAACGCTTTTGTAAGACTGACACGTAGGTCGTAACAAAATTACAGCCCAAAATTTAAAGCCCTAGGATATTTTACCTAAAATTTCAATGAACTGTCTTGAGTGAATTTTCCAAAATACCTTTATATTGATTTAAATTATAAATATAAAAACCTTTTCCTATTAATAGGCGTCGAATGTCATTTAAAAGAGACTTACACACAAACACCTATTAAAAATTCAAGACCATCATCGTCTGGATTACCAACTAAGCAGACTGGAAACTTGGATTTTTTATTTACTACCAAAAAATATAGAAATTCATTCAAAATTCAGTATGATACGAGATAGAGTGATATTTATTTAGGTCCTAAACGTTGACAAGATTGCCGCAGATCAGCATTTACATCAGCCGGAGAAATCCTCGCCATATTTATTTATCGCCTTCGATAGCACAGCGAGAGGCTACAATTACCCGAGACCCCACGCTACTGCAATTTCGCAAATTGCTGATTTACTCCTGCCGAAGGCAAGACATTTTAAATTGCAACTCGTTAAATGTATTAAAGAGTAACATCTTCGACTCTGTGAACTAAGTTTTGAAAGACATGTTGTTCACGATATTGTAATTATGAATGAGCCATACATATTTATAACTTGTACTTCTGTTGTTTATATTTGTGGACTCCAAATTTTGGTCATCGACGTCGTCGGAATGTTAATGACTTGTTGTGATTGCAGCTGAGGCTTCCCATTCTTGCTTATTCATAATATTGTTTTGTATTTTCTGTAGAGAACTTCAGTTTAAACGAACTTTTATTTACTTATGGTGTGGCTCATTAGCAATTCAATATTTCAAACATTGGAATATTAGGGTTACATTACTTTAAAACTGTTAAACATTGGTAACTTTAATTGGGTTGTTTGTTGAATATATAATTAAACATTTTATAGAATGAACAACAGAAAGATTAACAAAAAATGTATAATAAAATACAATGTGAACAAAAGCGAACAGAATTCTTGCAGTAAATGTAAGATCTAGTACGAAGAACGGTAGCGTCTTTACTTTCTCCTTGCCTCGCCTATATTTCTGTATCAGGTATGTGGGTAGAGTCTTCCTTGTATGGATCTAATAATTAAGACAGTCTGCTCTGCATTCAATTTACCGTTATAATCAATATAAATAATGATAAGGAAAACTGTACCTCAATTATAATAGCTTAGACTAACAAAGATAAAATTGAAGCTTAAATTCTAAGAAATTAAAAATCACACCTAGTCGTGTCAAGTGTAACAAATCAACATGAATTATGAAACTTTACACCGAAACTAGCAGTTATTGCGATAAATTGCTCGTTGTCGAGTTCATTAACGAGTTACTCGCACGCGACTGCGACTACAAGGCGTTTTTCATAACCGATGCAGACGACCTCATGCATATTTGATGGAGCGTGGCAGTGCTTTTAAGTACCTGTCAACGTTTGCTGAGGCGGCAGCGAGCCAACTAATTAATCTAACAACTTGTTAAAACACCTAAAGTAATAACGATAAGGTCTAATTTACATTGTGTGTAAGCTTTGTGTAACGTGGTCCAACATAGTGGAACGCTCCAAGTATATGTCAAGGGCGACGGGGCTGACTTGCATACAAGTTTTAACATTGCACCGCGTGTTATTGATGATAAATATGTGTATTGCGAAGAGCCGTTAAATTGCAAAGTAATTTTTTAAAGTCTTCATTAGTGTTTACTTTAATCTTTCATAATAGCGTCTGTGAAGGCCATGAAATTAGCTAGTCGGTAATTTGTCATAGCCATTTTTAATTGCTTGCGGATGAGTTGTGTGAGGTCGTGGTATGCATGCTCTCTGATCAATATCTAACGCTTATTGTACACTAATGAGCTATGAAGCCGTGGCTGATTGAATGTTAAACAATTTCATGGACGCTTCATTTCATTGCTACTATTTGTAATTGGCATTTAAATCTGACCGGTACAAAATAGCATACATTAAAAAAATAATTGATTTTAATGAAATACGTCTGCCAACGTTTTTTGTTCAGCAATTACAAAAGAAGCAAAAACAAGGGCATGCAGCTGCCTTATAATTACAATTATCATAGCAAAATTATAAGTTGTGGTGCGTACGACCGACACTTAATAACAAAAGCGGCGCGGGCGCACGCTAATGATACAAGAACTTGCGCTGTTGCTGTAATGCAATGTGGAAGAATGCAATTTGCGTAATTAAAAGCGAAAATTAGGTCCATGTGTCTACATTGTGATTAAATCTTGTCTCTACGACTATTATGGGCACAATTACGCTTAATGCACGAAGCGAGAGCGAAACTTTTCTCCCCATAACACCGCGTGTAGAATGTGACCTATAAAAAACAATTTAGATTCCAAATCCCGGGAAAATCCTGCCTTCCGCCGGTTTATCTTTATCCAAAGGGACTCTATTTGATACATTTTGTAAGACTCTGTTTGCCCTTAATGTGAAATTTCTTTTTATACAGTATAATAAGATTTTGATTTCGTGAAGATTAAATTCAATGCGAAATAAGGTTAGCAGAAAAATTCAACACAGTCAGTTTCCATTTTCTCAGTGGATATTTTCTCCATTTCAGCACTGATAATGCCTGAGTCGGAATATAAAAATTGGAAACACATCAAACGGCAGTCAATATGCCAAAACCTACATATAAGACGAGTCAACAATTTTATAAAAAGACAATCGCAAAGCCGGAGATCGGGTGCAGTGAATCAAACGGGATCTGACTACAATAATACGGGGCCGCAAAATCTCACAGAACAAAATACAAATTCGAAAATCGGGATACAATAAACTACTGCCTTATCTGTTTTACTTTTTTGTTTCTTGCTGCTTAAATATCCGAGTTTTAGGTATAGTGCGGGATGGTTTAAAGAGTTAGGTAGGTTAGGTCCTAGAATGCGATGGTCAAATGCATTGACATATATAGTTTTTACATTTAAGTGGTGTCTTCAAGGCTGCAGTAAATAGGCTCTTAATAAACTAATGCGCCTCACCATCAACGATTGCATCAATACTAGTTTATATCAAATAAAAAAAATAAAGTAATAGTCATTTGCTCTGCCTTGATTGGGAGAAAACATTTGATCTGGTCCTATGTCCCTGATTGCTTGGTTTGATTTCCACCCAAGACAAATATTTCTGTGATGAACACCGACCATTTGTTCTGTTTATGGGTGTAAGGGCGCCTTCAAATAGTCACTGCCGCCGCGGTTCTATGTTTTTCCATGTAAATAATAAATTCGCAGCACAGTATATAATATTTATTAATTAGAACTTGACCATTTATTTTACAATGATAATAAACATTTAATTATTATACTAAAAATACACTAATATAAAAAAAAATAAGTAAATTTATCAGTTGTATAGTTCTAACAGCACAAGTTTAGTTTGCTCATAGCACAAGCTTTACTTAGTTGGGACTAGTTGTATGAAAGCTGTGGAAAATTATTATTATTACTTCCCTCATGAAAAAAAAAGACGAGTCTTACTCCAGTCCATATGCCATTAAACGGCCACGTCGGCAGTTTATAAAAATACTGCAGTACGTGATACATTTCGTGGCCCCATATTTCCTCCAGGGCGCATTTCGGATTAGCCGCGGGAAGATTTATAGGTTTCTTACTGTAAGTTTAGCAGGTGCGTGTGTCACAGTGTCGCCTTAAGAGGAAGGCTTTGTACTACGTTTAAAGGGGTTAAGGCGAGTCATTTGTTTGATTTAATATGTAACCTGCTTGTTTTACGTCGTTATGAAGTTATTTTAATCAAAGTAATTTATACTTCTGTACTAATGGTATTAAAATGAAAAGATATATTTTTTTTTAAGTAGGTACTCAAATATTTATTAAAAATAAAGTCACAGCGAAATAGAACTAAAACCCTAAGCTAACTACGAACAACTAAGCATGGTATAGATAGAGTCTTATAATGTTCCCACTGCTGGGATTCAGGCCTGGAGAAGAGATACGAATAACTAAAGTTAACAAAAAAAAAACTTCAAAAATCTCTTCCACATGTATTATTGTTTTAAATAAACTTCAAATCTATTGAATCGATTTTTTTATTAGTAGAATGAGAAAGACTTTCCCCTCTCAGTCTATTACCGACTAAAACCGCCTTTATTCGTTGTTTTTTAGGTTTCAAGGCTACGGTAGATAAGTCTTACTAAAAATCTTGGAGGAAGTGTGTAATGCAATAGTTTCAACTCAGTAAATTCAAAGAGATAACATATACAAGCAACTGTAGACAACCCTACACTGCATTACCCAATCGACTTAGTACAGACACGCTCTTAAACCAGCCACTATATTCTCATAGCGCTTAATGAGTACTTAGTACATTTTACTTTTAATTAACAACCAACATTTTTAAATGAAAAACAAAGACGGTTGATTGCCAATGAATCTGTGGGGCTTAGCCAAATAGGTTTCCGGGACGTTTTAGATCGTCCTCCAGTGTACAATGGAAAGAGCTCCGTTCTTTGTTCGTCGATCTCGATTGCCCGATAAACAAACCTTACTATAAAGAGATCCGACTGGGACTCGTAAGAACATCCAACTATTTGGGGAAAATACAGGAAAGGAAATCGCTTCGATTCCTGCAAGGGTCGGGTAAACATACCACTTTCTAGCAATGGAAATGAATCTGTTATCTATGTGCGTAACAACTTCATCTAATGCGGCCGTAAAGATGAGGTTCTTGTTCGTGTATTAATATCTTAAATGTCAGGGACAGAGAAACAGTAGTTCCCTTTTTTTTTTCGATGACATGATGGTAATTATTTCGACCTTTATAAAATTATGTTAATATTAATTTTTCTACTCCAAAATGTTCTCCTAATAAATCTAATCTAGGTTATCAAGTCTTAGAGGTCTTTCTTGTGGAATATTTTTTATCTTATTAAATGCCAAAGTATTTTGGATGTCCATTTTGCTTTGTTGTTATTGAACATTCCTTAATAAGGCAAAGTTCAAAGGAAACTTATTGGTGGTTCAGAAACAAACATGTCCGTAGATCCTTTAAGATATAAGTTCCCTATAACTTAAGCAAGAAGACAATTTACATCAAACTACTTACTATTCAACGTAGATCAAGATTAATACATCAGCGTATTTACGACAATTATCATTACGCGAATGTTTATCACTGCTGATAGGGGTATTCAATCCAAGATGCACGCCTTTGGCAGTCTCCCTGAATATTAATGGAATGATATGTTTTAGTGCGTGCCTGACGCTGAAACATTGCCAACAGCAATCCGAGGCAGACCGTAAACATCCCGTATTGAAGCTGTTCTACGTAAACTGGTGGCAATAACAGAAGGTCAGCTACTTACGAACTAACACAGGCGCTGTCATACCAATAAAGTTTAGGCACTCTTTAGTACATGCCAAACTTAAGTGGCAATGGGCAGGACACATTGCACGCAGAACGGATGGCCGCTTGGGCCGAAAAATTCTGGAATGGCGACCGCGTACTGGAAGACGTAGCGTTGGAAGGCCTCCCACAAGGTGGACCGATGACCTGGTCAGGGTTGCTGGAAGCCGATGGATGCAAAACGCACAGGACCGGTCTTTGCGGCGGCGCTTGGGGGAGGCCTATGTCCAGCAGTGGACGTCTTTTGGCTGAAATGATGATGGTGATGACTCTTTAGGTTGTGTCCACATCTGACGAATACCGCTTGCAAAACTGAAAGCGTGCATTTCAAGTTTGCACATCGTTCTTGCGTCGCTCGCGAGCCCTTAACGCGTTTGCTTCGTTTCGTGCGTGGATGGTGCAAGAGCCGCATGCTGAACATAAGTTCTTCTGCTCGCAGATATACAATGTATGAAATCAAACGGAACTGTGCAAACCTTGCCTGAATTGCGTTAAAGAGAGAATTGCAGCAAATGTACTTGTGCAGTGCACGAGCAACTTGCGTGTGAGTCGCTAGCGCATTTACGGCGCATTCGCCAGATGTCGATGCAGTTGTATTCACATAATATACTAATAGACGGATTTGCTTGCAGGTATACCTTGCAAGTCAATACGAATTGGTGACCGTTACTCACTGAATGAACGTGATAGAAGAAAATTATCCCAAAGGAAGATACACTCGAGATAAATTCTGTATACAGGACATAGTCTAACTATGTACCAAGTTTAATTGAAATCCATTCTGCTGTTTTAACGTAAAGAAGTGAAAAACGCATATATTACTACACTAAGCTATCTAAAGGTCAACATTTACGTTAGGTTGTCAGTATGTGAGTCGTCTCTGCGTGTGTATCACCCGTATTTATAAAGAAGGAATTACATTTTGCTGAGTAATTTCTTATTGAGTCATTAATTAAGGTTAGAAATATTCATAAAAAAAAAAATTATTAAAAGTAACAATTTGTATTTCACCAGCCTTCTGCCAGCGACTTCGCCCACGTGAAAGTAAGGTTCTCCATACAAACTTTAGACCCCCATTACATCCCTTTAGGAGTTGTACTCGCTGGTAGCAGCGCCAAGGTGTCACTCCTAAATTGGTGGTTGCTGAAAATCAGCCCCGTGGATTGATGGCTTCGTCCATCGTCACGGCTATGGCTGAGCAACAACCTTTTTTCGCCCAGATGCGACGCACAACTCGGTTTTATATTTTGAAACTGTTTTTAGTCATGCTATTGCATGTTTATCAAAACAAGGTTATGTAAAAAGAAGCAATGTGGATTATGACAGATGCCATAGACAACGCATGTAATTTTCACTGAGACCAAGGCTTTTTGCCCAGTGTCTATGGTGTCGTTGACTGACTAATTGTTGTATTTTGTGTGGTTGTTTTATGTGTGTATGTATGTGCGTCTAGTTTGGGCCGAATAAAAATTGTTTTTCTTTCTTTCTTTCTTGAACTTTGAAAAACCCTTTCTTAGTGTTCGCCTACGTCATAAAAGGAAGCTTTGCGTAAAATTTCACGTTCCTAGTCCAACTGTGCGTTGATATGTCAGTCAGTCAGTTTTTCCTTTTATATATATAGATTATATATATTAGATTATATATAGTAGCTACTTTTACTCAACTAATTACTTTTATTTGATTATTAACAGTATGTAACCTGATTCAAGAACTGGCCTTCTGTTTTTCTGCTTCGTTTGTGGACATTGTGTATTATTGAATAACTTCTACAGAGCAGTGACATTATAGAAACGTATTAATTCCAGGAATTGGCAACAAAGGACTGGATTGAATGGATTCCAGAGAATGGATATAAGACAGTTTTACAACTAACGGAAGTTAGAGAGTTTATAAGTCTTTAATTTGTTGAGACGCTTTTGTTTTCACTTAAAGTAATTAAATCCAGTAAGGTGAATCCTTTTGAAAATTAATGTTTTTAAGGGGTGTCAGTTGTTGTCTTTTATGTTTTTTTCAGCAGCTTCGCCCGCGTCCATAAAATATAGGCTATGTTACTCAGGAGTAAAGCAGCTTTCTATTGTTGCTTTTTCCAATCGGACCAGTAGTTCCAGAGATTACCTCCTACAAACAAAAAAAAACAAACTTTACCTCTTTATTATATCAGTGTAGGTAGATAAACTAGTGCGTGACAGCGATCATAACTGATGGTAAGCAGTGATGCGAACGTTGATGGTGAGGCGTACTAGTTCCTAAGCTCATTAGTTGTTAGTATCTTCTCTCGCACTAGGCCGGAGTGATAGATTTTTTTTTTAATAAAACCACATCTATGTTCTTTCTTTACTTAGCGTTCCAGGACCCTTCTTTGCCTAGAATTCCAGGGCCCTAGGTTTTTCTTTTCGTTAGTGTAAACTCATGGCTACAGTCGTTTTGCTTCTGGTAAACCCTTACTGTATGTTTTATGGATGCAAACCAAAATATTTTATTCACATAATATTAAGGCTGTAAAATACATTTTGGAAGCCGACTGTTGTTTTTATTCTCATGATGAAATATGGTGCGTGTATATGTAAAAGCTGCATAAAACGTTTATACGTTCAGACGTAATAGATACATACTCAGATACAATATGGCGGTACAGATGTGCGACTGCTCAGGCAGTGTTGAGTGTATTTTTTTATTATAGGTTCGCGCTTAACCGCTATCTTACCTGAACAACAAAAGACCAACAAAATAACCTCAACATAAGTTTGATCAACATAGTTGGACATAAGTTTTCCTTAAGAATCTCACATCCATTGGATTCCCATGTCCATCATAAGTTCATTAGTCTAGTTCCCATGCTGTCTTCTGGTATACGGTCGCCATCCAGAACCTTTCATCCGCATTTCCTATTTATTCTGCAATCAATGTGTCCTGCCTACTGCCAATTAAGACTACATTCAGTCAATGATATGCCACTGCTCAGGCAGGTATATCTGAGTGCATTAATAGACAAAAACTGGGTTCTGTTTGTGTAGATTAGAAAACCTTACAGGTACAATAATACAGATATGTCTCTATTGTTCATTGCAATACAAGAATTGATTTTTCCTCTCAATGGATTATAACTGGGGCAAGATTAATTGTCGTGTGACAAATTGCTGACATACTTTGTTTGAGTAGAGTCCGCCATATCATTTTATAATTGGTCACGATGCAGTAGAGTCTAGCTTGAATTATATCGGATTGTTGGTTTGTATTCTTGTGCCTGTCTGTTCGAATAGAAACTGAAGTTATAAAAAATAAAATAGGAGACCAAATGACAATTAGTTAGTGACAAAAAATGTCTGACCTTCTAAAGTGTAAGGATTTGTATAATACCAACAAAAGGCACGTTGTTTATTCCGAATATTTTGGACATACGTGACGTCGATGACACTGTGTAATTATTATCATAATTTCAATTGAAAGATATTCGTTCGGCCTCTATAAGCCAAGTGTCATCACAATTACTGGTCCTCTGCGTCTCTCATCCATTGGATTTTTCCGGTTGATTCTGACCAGATTATCGATATACCTTGCGTGACGTTCAGCGCTGCGTTTGTGCTGCGTGCCAACAACCATCTCTACTGCAAAAAAGGTGCTCTGTTTATTGTCACTTAAGTTTGCTTATTCTGCAGGCTGTATTAGGAGCTGGGGTTATCCTGCGGATATCTGCATTTTAGATTCGATCACGCAATGCTTTCTATTGCCCTTTAGTGACTCTCAATCTTCTGATGAGAAACGTTTTCAGTAACCTCATTTAGGTGCCTTATTTCATAATTTGCCACACACACACATTGCACAGACCAACCCGCACTGGGCCCGCGTGGTGGATTAAGGCCCATTCCCCCTCCTAGAGAGGAGGCCTGTGTCCCAGCAGTGGGAACATTAAAAAGGCTGATGATGATGATGATGATGACACATTGCATAAGGCTGTATTGAGTACTCAGGCTGTATCATCTTTTAACCGTTTGATCCCCAAGCTGCCCGCGCAGGCGTTTTGTTAATTTTCTATATTTAAATTTATTTAACCGTTTTGTTTGCGTTCTTGGATAAAAAAAAAACGCTCAATATTTTGTAATCAATACGAACGCTTGTTGTTCAACCGAAAGGCGCGAAATCACGCGCGAACACCTGCGTTTACTTGGGGATCAAGAGGAATTTTATTATTTAAGAAAAATAATAAAATTCCCCATGGTGTTAGAACTGGGTCTAGTAAGTTATAAAAGTTAGATGGTTTTTAGATAACAACAACCTGTACTACGTTTATTACTTTAAAACAAACGACACGTGATATGATCAAGTAATTTGAGCGGGAACTTGTTAATTACATTAATCCGGCGATATGATCTGAACAAGTGTAATTGGACTGGATCACGACATGGTCGTATTACGCCAGAAGGCGCCCTAATCGACGCCCATTTTCCCGCTCATCAGTATAGCGCGTTATACCTCGCCACAGGATTAAATTAAACGCTAGAACTACAACTTTGAAACTAGTTTATAGGTTTGCAGTGTGCCCTTAATGATAGGGGTGATGTTTTTTAGGGTTACGTAGCCAAATGGCAAAAAACGGAACCCTTATTTATAGGTTCGTCATGTCTGTCTGTCTGTCCGTCCGAACCAAAATGAAAAAGATGAATGATGATGATGATGTGAATCTATAAGAACTACACTGTTGAAATTTGGTAAGTAGATGTATTCTGTGAATCGCATGAACATTTTTACAAATTTTGGGTTTCCCCATACATAGAACTTAAACTCAACAATTTTATTTTCAACAAACCCGTGTGGGGTATCTATGGATACTCGTAGGTATTCAAAAATGATTTTGAGGTCTCTAATTTTTTTTTTAAATAAGTAATTTGCGCTCGAGACACTTTCAAAGTTATAAAAAGTGTTCCCCTGTAATTTCTAAAATAAGATTTTTCTCTTTGACTCGCGTAAGTTTCCCGAATACATTTATATCGATAAAAGATTGTTAACGCAAACGTTCAGTTTATGCAGATGCGATCTCGCAGATGTTGAGTCTTTTCAAGAAATACATGTAAGTGACAATTTGCGTTTTTTTTAAGAAAGGAGTTTTTTTGTTTAGAAAGTTTGTCATTGCGACGGAGGTGGGATTCCTTCAAAAAACATTATTGCTTTTTTAGGTGAGAAATCTTCCAATGACTTCTCCAGCTCTACCCTAGAGAAGGGAATCATTCTAAAGCTTCTCTTGCTTTAAGGCGAAATGGTTGAAAACCAAAATTATAACGCAAAAGGGCGTTTCCGATGTTCTTCTTAAAAACATTGTTATATTTGCTGAAACCAATTCACACTGCAATATTTACAGTTTTCTAACAAAATCAAGCATCTACAATCTACGGAGCGGCAACGCTCCTAGTCTGTGGGTACTTCGTTACAGAACTTCAAAAGCTACATACTCAACTTATGCGCCATAACAGACACCCTTCATAGGAATACCGAGGCTCCGCAGTTAAGAATCAAATTGACTTCTGGACAATTCAATTAAGCTGCACGGTAAGTGCAAGTTTGCAAACAACCGTGCGAGAAGCTAGCCAAGTTCCCTAGAACAAGTTTATCAAAGAGATTGTAGCGGAACAAGTTAGCCTTCGACGAACAGCCTTTATGTTTATACGAGCAATGTTTGTTCGCATCTCCGTACGGGAATGTAAATTTGATTTATTTTGGCGCACCTATAATGTAAACGTAGATGTCTCTCCTTGCGCGTAAATATAAGCCATATTATGTTATTGACGATCAAAGGAGCTTGTGAATCTCATGTGGTCGTTTGAACCAAATAAGTGTTTTGTCGATTTTTATGCTGATACGTTGCTTTGAAGTCAGTTTAGGGTTGTCGAGTTCTGATGTAGTTGATTTTGCGGTAGCTTTATGCGGTGCCGTAACAAGCCAGCAGTTTCTAGACTCAGGGCGTAGATTCTGAAGGGGTGTAAACATTTTATATTTAGGGTTAACCCTGCGTATAGCGAGAGTGCAGTCCCATACAAAAGTGTTCCGTCCAGGCTCGCCGTGTGGGCACCCTTCGCGGGCTAACCCGCGCCTCATTTTTTATCTAATAATACATCAAAGTTCGCCATCGATATGACTACATGCACACTGTTAAAGAAGTAGCGATACAGTGCAGGAAATAATCCGGTTTCAAACCACGGGGACCGCCGCAAAATACACACGTGCGACGACTTGCAGGATGCCTGCTGTACGCAGCGTTGACTCTTAAGTCCTTTTTGTTTGTATTGTACATACTTTTATCTAAAGGCACAATTACCTATGTTAGCACCAGGCGCACAAAAGCTTATACAAGGCATTGGTTTTATGTTGTATGCTATAGATTATATGATACGTCTAATTATGTCGATTTAGATTCAAAACTTTGAAATGAGTTTAGGCTTGTAAAATTTTGATACTCCTTCGGTAGGTTGTATGTTATCAGGTGATAAATATATAAGGCTAATCACAATAATATTTTAGACGCGAAAATTTGTATGTGTGTAGGTAGGTATGTGTCCTTCACGCCATACCTAATGGTAGCAAAGATTTAGATGAAAATCACAAGAGTAAAAAATATTCTGAAGTAGCTGCCCGGGTTTATGTTTTCTTGAAAAAAATTTATACTTTCTCGCAGACACTGCCGCCGGCTAAAGAAAGTATTTTATAAAGAAAATCTAGGCGCCAAGGTTGTAAGAACAAACATCTAACAATATGTTATGTTGTTACCATTTAAAAGTTATACTATCCACGCTTAACTTTGAGTTACAAAGTTAAAACATCTCGGCGTAAAATGTTCGTAACATATTCTAAAATTCTCGCATATTTTTCTAGTAAACAGTCTTAATAACGTAGGTTTTATAACAATTTATCGTTCTTATCAAAATAGAATGGAATATATTTTTTTGTACACTAAAATAGTAGTCATTTTACTAAAATTTCAATGTATAGGTACAATGACGGTCTTATCGCTGACAGCGATATCTACCAAACAACTTTAAGATCGACTAAAGATTTTAAATAAAAAATATATTATTAAATAATTCTAAAAAAAATATCCCCCTACTGCGTCTCTTAGCGATAAAGTCAGAATCTATTGAACAGATTTTCATGCGATTTTTTAACATTAAACAGAGTGATTCATGAAAAAGGTGTAGTTGCCTAATAACGCATATTATAATAGAGAACAATCGAAAATTTCAAAGAGCCATCAAAGCTGACTCGGGACGCTAGTCTACAAACTTAGGCCTGTCTTTGTTTTTCTAGTAATGTTGTGGCGCGTTCGCATTGATGCAATCACGATGCTGAAGCACGTCAGTAGCACGTTGGTAACTTTTCTATATCACCTTGCAAATGCGACTAACGCGCGCGATATTGTCGAGCGCTTACGAAACGCGCGACAAAATCGCTACAAAAAGTTACCATCTAAGACCAGACATAATTAAATGAAGAACATGAATCTGAAAACCTATTAACATATAAATAGCCATGTTGTTAAGCATATCCAAAACTACTCTAAGTATCCTAACTTACAAGTTACTGTGGAAGGAACTAACCTAAATTCAGTTATGTAAGCAATCCTACCGACGTAACAGCAGTAGGTAAGTGAACCGACGAATTAAATTATAAGGTTACCCTACAGTAACTCCATCGAGATTATTCAATTCGGCTTGCTGAATATCAATTGGATGGCAAGTACCAAATCAGGTAGAATGGATCCCCAGCTGAAATAATATCTTCGTGGTTGACATAGTTTAATAGCATTTAGATTTGTAATAGAAATATTTGTAATTCCGATAAATTGTCGGACTATTTTCGCTTGGTAACACTGGGTTGATTCGATATAGAAACTCTTTCAATTTAGAGACAAAATGTTCTGTGTAAAGTGTGTATAGTTGAAAAAATATTTTTCTATAACTTATAGAAAAAAGAAAAAGGAAAAGAGAGTATTTATTCTCTTTCCTTTTTCTCTATAGTTTCGAAACTCGATGAGTAACTGAAGTTACTCATCGAGTTCGAGTTGAGCTTCAGCTGCAGGCCTTCTTTCGGGCTCCTAAACTTGCATACCTATATGAGATATCCAGACGCGGACTAACTATATAGGTATCTTTATTGTGCGGGAATCGAACACGCAAACCTGTGAATATAAAAAAATATAATATCTATTTTACAAATTAAAGGTAGGTTTATTTTAAATTTCACTGCTTTTAAATGGTGATTGTATGGTTAGGGTCTTTTCTTCATTAAGTACCAAAGACATTAAAGTAGCAAAAGTTTTCTTTTAAATTATTAAAATGGTTTTACGACTTCTGCAAAGATGAGCGGATAATGTTGCCAGCAATATCATGTTAATACAAAGTAATGCTTTATGACATAACTAGTTTTACGATCGCCCAGTGCCATGGTCCACTTAGGCTGAGGGTATATTATAACGTACCTGAGAACGCTATAGAGGACTGTTACTCATAAACCCTGTCACCCGGGCATTGTGAAACTCCTTGTTAGGCTGCGAAGGATCCCAGATCCTGTATACATGATTTAGTATTCCCCTGTACAATTCCCGGGAGGGCTGGAGGTGTAACTGGGATGTCTCGGCTATGTTGACGGTAATAGCCTACAGTAAACGACCGATTTGCATACGACCTAACTGCTAATTTGGTTAAGAATTAATGCAGGGTTATTAGACGTTTGCAATTATGAATAGAATTGTTCCAAGCGGTTATATGATTGAGACGCATGTCGCATGCTTTTTAAAAAGGCTGGAACGTCAAAGTTCAATTTGACAGCTGTCAAAATCCCCAAACGTCAAACTCAAAAATTGTGATGCTCTTTTTAATGCTGGCCACTTTTAGAAGTACTAAACAGACCATTATCAAGAGTAATAAAAGCATACACGTGACTAGCTGTAAACTTCGAAGTTCATAAGAGCATATTATGAAACTTTTCCTTTCATAAATTCAGTGCTCCTTCGACGCGAGTTAAGTGAAATTTTGAATTACGCAACGATGCACCAAAGTGTATGGAGCATGGATACTTGCTGTGATGTAGATTCCTCTTTAAGTGCAAAGTTTTAGGTTAAGAACCTAGCTTTAGTGAGTTTGTTTTATCAAAACCAAACTTTGTAGTTAAAAGGTATTTTTAACTTTAATATTTCTGATTTTCACCTGTGTTAGCTCTGAATTCTGGTGTGAATTATTGGTTCTATGTCAAGCAAGAGAAAATAGAGGTAATAGGGGTTTTAGGGGTTTTAAGCTATAAATTTGGGACTAGCATGACACTTCGATTGTTGTATTAGTCTAGAAGCACTTTTTTTTCTCCCTTTCATTTCAATCGCGTCTTTCATTTCATCCAGAATATTCATAAAAGATAAATGTATAATTTTAGTTATCTAAACTAACTGTTCGATTCAGAATAGGTACCAAGAAAAAAAAATAGTTTTTTTTTGTGGATCTACTTTTAGAAGATAAAAATGTTTTCAAGATTATCAGTTTCTGAGGTATTGAAACTTTCCTTTTTGTTACTAAGTATTTAAATTACAAATAATTTTTCCACGAAACTCAACTCTTGGTTTATTGAACTATTAAAATCTTCCCGACAAAAATAATGTAAGCACGTGTAAGTAAGTACAGTTAACCGCACGTTATAACAACTTTGCCTTAGTAAACAAAATAAGACGTTAGCGAAACGCCTTATTTTATTTACTAAGGCGCTTTGCGTGATTTAAGGAGAAGAAATACAACTTTTAATGATTTTAAATCCAACATCACGCCAAAACGGCTAGTCTGCTTCAAAACATATTTGGAAGAAAATATATGTTAAACTAAAAATCAGTAACTTAATTATTTATATTTAACTAGAGAGAGGAGGCCTGTGTCCCTGCAGTGGGAACATTAAAAGGCTGATGATGATGATGATGATATTTAACTATTCAACTTTTTTTTAAATTAAAAAAAAGTTGAATAGTTAAATATAAATAATTAAGTTATCTACTGATTTTTAATAAAATATCAACAATTAAAAAAAAAAAATAAGTTTACTAAAAATGTGAAACAATAAAGTATGTTAAACTTAACTGTTTTTCTAATAATTTGATATACGAATATTTATTTATTTTTTCCATTGAACTTGGTGAAATTTGTTTTCAAAGTTAAAGTAAAGAACGTTTTATCTGTGTTAGACATACACAGATAAAAAGTGATGATCAGACAAGAACCACTGGGTGTATTTTTATGAAACTTTTACAAATTAAAAAATAATTTAATTAGGTACCAATATTTTGATATACGGCTTTTATTTATATTGTGTTTAATTAATGAAGGACACATAATCTTGCTACGCGGGAAGTGACGCTAGCTCCTCTTTTGTTCGCTCAAGGTCGCTGGCGTATATTTGCCCCTTAAAAGGCACCTATTGCGTTAACATTGTGGTTTATCGTAGTTACCTCGAGTCTAAGCTTCAGAGATACTCTTGATGAATTAATTATTACGGTATTTGACCCCATATTAGATTATTTGCGAGCGATAACAGCTCACGTAAGCTCATTAAAATATTCAACCGCAACCCGTTAGCTACAAATTAGATATTTGTAGCATTGCCAACTCGCCGTAATTACATTTTGTATGATTAGTAACTGGGTTTGTACGAGTATGGAGTCAGAACGCACACGATGATTATAGCATGAGATAAATAGAGTAAAAAAGTTAGATGTGAGTCGTTACCATTCATTATCATCATCATTTCAGCCGAAAGACGTCCCCTGCTGGACATAGGCCTCCCCCAAACGCCGCCACAAAGACCGGTCCTGTGCGTCTTGCGTACATCTGATTCCAGTAACCCTGACCAGTCATCGGTCCACCTTATAGCAGGCCTTCCAATGCTGCGTCTCCCGGCACGCGGTCGCCACTCCAGAACTTTTCGGCCCCAGTGGCCATCTGTTCAGCGTGCCGTGTGTCCTGGTCATTGCCACTTAAGTTTGGCGATTCTTCGTGATGTGATTAATAATAAGACTGTACTGAGGCTCAACTATTTTGTGATTAGTTAGATCAAAAATATTATAGTAGGTAATTTCAGTTTTATCTAAGAACGAAGGAGAAAATTTTACTCGCAAATTAATCAATCATACTAATGAAGGTGAAACTTTAAGTGTGTGAATGTTCGTTATTTCTTTAGACTCGAACGGCTGAACGGATTTCCATGAAACTCGGTATACGGGTAGACCATATCTTAGAATAACACACTGTACATACTTTTATCCCAGTAGTAGGTTCCCTTGAATAATATTTGGCGAAGCCACTGGCAGTAGTTAGTTTTACATATATGTACAACGAAACTCATCCTTAATTCTGAACGGATACCATGTCATTGTTTCAAGTAAATTTCAAGATTAAATTTCTTAGCAGCTTACGTAGTAAATTTGGAGTGAAGCTCGAAATTACCGGAGGCATTTGGCGTAATACTCAATTTGTCGAGCGAACGACCGAGAGCTGCCCTGGCTTCCCGCGGTGATAATAATACCTACTGAAATTACTTTTTAAAATATTTTTTTTAGTGTAATTCGGTACCACTCAAATGATGTTTTAACGAACTCCTTGAACATCCTCGAAGCCAATGTATTTTAACGATAAGTAGCCCATCTTAACAGATTTACTTTACAATTGAATTTTCTTTTTTGGGTTCCATTAAATTGGATAGATATTCTGAGAGAAAGAAAACATTTGTATGTTTTTGTAAGAGATTCTTGAGACCCAAATCTGGTATTGATAGCGACCATCGCTCATGAAATTCTGAAATTATTCGCAGTTGTCAGAAAAACGTTGGCTAGCGGAACCCTTTTCATCGTAATATAGAGGTTCAATTGTCTGAACCCGGAGGTTTTTTCAGGAGCCAACGGGACGAAAAGATAGCCGGATAGTAATGACTGAAAAGGGTTCCCGAGTTTCCAGTTACATCAAGTCATCAAAACCTCTCTCAATTTGAACTAATCCTTAATCAGTGAAATCTTTGAACGCGTAATAGATAGGATTTTACTCGATCCAACTGTTTTTTATCGAACTGACACTGTCAATAAAATTTATGAAAGTAAATTGACATGTACACCTAACCCCGTCTTATATATATACCTAATATGTTTTTTTAATGTTGGGAAAAATCATCTAATTTATATTAATGTCTCTCTAATTCTGACTCTTACTGACTAAACGACCCACCCTATTCCTTCTTAGCCCTCATATCGGGATCAAACCTGCCCGGGCCCCAGTAGGCTTCAAGCCCTGCAGTTGTTCCTCTATATTTGCTGACAATTCCTTGAGGCGTCCGCTAGCCCGCGCCCACGGTGGCGAGAAATCGGAATGGAAATCCTGGCGGCGTCTGGGGCGTGAGCGCCGTTGCCTTATGCGGTCGGCCTCCTCCTTTTCTAGCATTATACCTAATATGGGTTACTCATCGATATATATACTGAATATAAGTCTGCCTTTACTATGAAAGGTCTATGTTGAATCCCTGAGATTTTTATTACATTACATAGTAATCTTTTTACTTCAATCTAGCTAGACTCTCTTTTTATTCAATTTGTTTCTTCAGGGCATCGAAAGAGTTAACATGACCCTCCTAAATGACAATTCAATCTATACGGCTAGGTTTTATTCAGTAAAAGCCTAACACTCCCTCTCATTAGACCCTCAAAAAGGGGGTGATCAGAACAGTATTACATTGCAGAATGCATCGTTGGTTTTAGTCTGAAGTAGAATAGAATAGACCACTTAACACGACCCATTTGAGGGCCTAAACTGAACTGTAAAAGTGACAAGTAAGTAAGTATATGTGACGTAGGGACTCTGCAAAACGGTCGAAGCCTACTGGGGCCCAGGGTCTCTTTCTGAAAGGAAGGCTTGGCCCCAGTACGAACGGCAGAGAAGGAACGGGGTGGGGTGTTTAGTCAGTAGGAGTCTGACACTGTTTCCCGCTCCGCCCAAGAGCGGGATTCGAAAGAAAAGTAAGTATATGTGACAAATCCTATAGAAAATAATTAACATTTCACTCGGACCAAGGCAACTGTGTTCGGCGTAGTGTTTGTAGTGCAATTCAGTAATACCCGGTTTTTACATGGCCGACATATCTGTTGCATTTTTGTTGTATTTTGTGTGTCTATTTTGGGCAAAATATTTTTTTTCTTTTTTTTTGATGAAGCTTGCATGTTTAACATTTAAACAATTAGGAAAAGCCCATGACAGTAGTATTTGACCGACAGAAAATTCAAATATGCTTTCTCTCGTTAACCTGATGCCTGATTTATCGAGCAAAGCCACAAAGGACATCAAAGAGGTTTCGTTAGGCACGTTTAGCAGTTTGTCATCGAGCACTCTCAAACGACTGGACCAAATGAATCATAATGATCTCGCCACATCTCCTGCTTTTCAACGTGCAAGTAGAACAATTTAATGCTATGGTTCTAAATAATAGTTTGTGTGTTTGTGTTTGTTTGTTTGTGTGTATTTGAGTGGGAGATATAGACACGGAGTCTGTAAGCAGGTTCCATTCTGTCGGCGAATCATCCATAGGTGAAACGTTCTATCGACAGTTCTCTTAAAAACGTCGGACCACACCCAGTCGTCGACGTCACGCACTGTTCCCGCGCGCCTCAAGGAGTTGTCGGCAAACTGTGGGAACCCTGCAGAAGGGTCGACGCCAACTGGGGCCAAGGGTTCGTGTCTAAAAGGAAGGCTGGTGTAAATGGTAACGTAAGAACGGGGTAGGTTATTTAGTCAGTAAGAGTCTGACACGGTTCCCTGCTGGACCCAAGGGCGGGATTCATCATTGGATAATTTTTACCTAACATAAAAAAAATTCATAAAAACGTAACGTCCTGTCGCTGATCAGTCCAAAGGAGAAACGACTGGCGGGGAACGCTTGGAAAATAACTAAACTCAAAATCCAGTCAATTGTTTGGTTTTCCCGGTGAAATCCTTGCACCTACAACGCTAATTCCTACGAGGCAAACATCCTGTATCCTTGTACTAGCTAAATCCCCACCCGTGTAAAAGTTTTTTCAATCAAAACTCATTCAATCAAAGCTTAATTCTGTCGAGGGGGAGACAGGGGCTGTCAATAGCAGCAGCCGTTACTAATTGTCGTTAAACTCCTAAGCCAGGGATGGCGAACCTTTATTGGAGAACGTGTATGAAAAAACATAAGGTGATCATGACGTGCCTTAAAATCTTGATTTTGTAATTGTAAATTGGTCTGTGCACACCACGTTTTTAAACACGCGTGCGTCGACGCGTTTTTATACTAATAACCTTTTGAATACCGTAATTAGAGAAATAATAGAAAGACAATAGGTGTGCGGACGCCGGCGCGACGTTCGCTTGGGACACAAGAGTATAAAGGTATAAAGGCTGCGTTAGACTTGCGTGTGTATCTCTAAAAACGCGTCAAAAATGCTTGCTGCATTTAAAAAACGAGGTGTGTACTGGCAGGGTAATTTGCACTCTGAAAAGCATACTGTTTACGATTATCTGTTTATTTAATTAAACAAAACAGAACACTTGTGTGATTACAGAAGTGTCAAATCACTACCATGTTGTATATGTCGCACTGCCGAGCCCAAATTATATTGCCGCGTGCCATAAGTTTGGCATCCCTGTCCTAAGCCAACGAAAAAGGCGAGCTCTGATGTTACTACTGGGTTCATGTGGACTGTTTTCGGAAATATCGGCAAGGCTTTTTTATTGTATGGTGTATGTAAGTCGTGGATATTTTAACATTTCTTGTTAAAAGAACTTAAAAATGTATTGTGACAAAAAATATGATTGTCAAAATTATTTAACATCATTTCAGCTGTAAGATGTCCATTGTTGGACATAGGTTCCCCCAATTATCGCCACGGCGACCAGTTCTATGCATCTTAATATTATATTTTGAAAATAAAATACGATTAAAAATATAATGTACATAAGAATCATCAACGTCACCATTTTAGCCGAAATACTTCCACTGCCGGACGTCACTCCTCTAAGTGTCACCAAAAAAAAATCCTTGGATTTCCGCGATTCTCATCAGGTCATCGTCAAAAAAAAAATATTGGTGGATATATTTTCGCTCTGTTGGTACAGACAATCCAAGTACAGCAGTCAGAGTTGCGCTGATTACACCGTCTTGAAGTGACCATTAAAATATTATTATTAAATAATTTATTTTAAAATTAGTTCTAAAATATTTTTAAACATCTAGGGCAACGTAAAAAGCAAGCTCTTTTGTACTATTAAGCTTGTTTGAATTATTGACGATATGTATCTTGCTTTATTTATTTGGATGATATTGGTATCTTCTCTTAATTTAAATAAGTAGGTATTTAGGCAATACAATGTAAATTCGAAAAATAAGTTGCGTCCTTATATACTAGTGAAATGTACTCGGGTAGCACTTATCGGATTACAAGAATTTTCTGACAGAGAGACAGAATACATGATTGCTGAGTGCTATACACACTTTTTGTCTACTGCCATATCGTAAAGAATACCTACATAAGAAAAATAATATAATCTTTATTGTACACCAAAATAGTAACAATTTCACAGAAACTTGTATCTATGGGTACAATGGGGCTTATCGCTGACAGCTAAATAAACCAGACAACCTTAGGATGGTGTATAAGAGCTTAAACTAAAAAAGAAGTAGTCTACATTTTTTTTCTAGTAGGTAGGTTAATGAGCTTTCTAAACGACTCGCTGACACTTCGCGTACCCTAAGGGATAGCTTTAACCTTGCACAGTGAATAAGCATTGCCATGCTGCGTGGCAATGCTGTCAGACTTGGGTACTTTACCAGTCGACAGCAATGCGTAAGTTTTTTGACGCCTTATTACACTAGGTTGTATGTATAGGACATATATAAGGTTGTCATTATTGGTCATTATATTTTTATATTATACATAAATTGATAATTGCATTAAAATATCTTTTAATAAATGTATATTAGTAGGTAGGATTGGTGGATGTCACATGTCTTCGAATTTTTGGTTCTAGGACATGCCGGTTTCCTCACGATGTTTTCCTTCACCGTTTTGAGAGTAGTGGTGATGAAATAAATCCGCACTGGGCCCCCGTGGTGGATTATGGCCCATTCCCTCTCCTAGAGAGAGAATGAGAGAGTGTCCCTGCAGTGGGAACATTAAAAGGCTGATGATGATGATGATGAGTAGGTAGGAACTGATAGGAGTAGATCCTTTAGTTGAAACAGTTCTCGATTATCCGGGTTACAGATAAAAACTTTTAATCTACAAAGTTAAACCAACAAATTCGACGTTGCCTTTCTTATCAAGAATCAAAGTTTAAAAGGCTCAAATCCTTTAACCTCACTTTTGATCGATCTGCCATCTTTGGAACTTTAATTAAACATGTCTCCAATAATCACCACATCTGCAGAGTAATTAGGTAATACGTCAATCAAGCTACTGAGTTTAACATTCGCAGGAAATTAATAAATATGTCCAATCGATCAATCAATTGAATTGTGGTTTACCGTAAGTAAGCCACGGTTACGAAACATGGCATTGTAATATTATCTTAATACAAAACACAACAACAACAAAATACTTAAAAAAATGCAGCACTAAACATTATATTCTATTACTAGATATTTATACATAGTAAAATTTGGTCGTTTTAATCCCGTGGAGGGTTGATCCGGTATATGAAACACTAACGATTTGTAAAAAAATTTTTTTTTTTCTAAATCACGTATTGATGTATATGAATTTACAAAATTCATTTCTTTGCGCACTAACTACCATTCAATTGGTCCAGTAGCAAATTTACTTAAAAAAAAAATAATTTCTAACGAGCGTAAATTAATTCGAGTTTAAAAAATGAACTTAATTTTTTTATTTTAAACATTTACAAATCGATAGTGTTTCATGTACTGGATCTACCGTCCACGGGTTTAAAACGATCAATATTTAACGTTATATAATTATTTTGTATTTGTTTGCCACTTAACTTCTCCTAAATGGCTTACGTCTGAAATGAAGGCTCTGGCTCTAGCATAAAGGCAACGTAGGAACGGGGTGGCTTATTTAGTCAGTAAGAGTCTGACACTATTGCCCGCTCCGCACAGGGGCGGGATTTGACATTGGATGTTTTTTAACCACCATAAAAAAACGATATTCATGAAACTTTTTTATTTGTGTGCGTTCCTGGATAATTTTAAAGTAGGTATATAATTGGGTTCTGATTTTATTTTCTATCACAAAGCTAGATTTCGGAAAGGCAACTTCCTACGGAACCGCTAGAACAGTTATAATCCTGAAAAAGCGTAACTATTACCTACATATTCAATGAGCTACTATTATCCAATATTACACACAACATGTTTTCTTTACCAAACATAATTAAGCCATCAATCAACACGGCCCAAGCAAAAATGTACATTATTTACGAAAGTGTAGAGTACATAACTGTTTGGGGGTTCTATAGGGTTGTGTTCTCAATGTATGCGTGTGGTGTACAGAATAAGTGTTCGTGGCATGACAATATGTAGCAGGGGCTTTAAAAATGTCCTGTATAATAGAGAATGTGAAGGGGCCTTTAATTAAAAGTCCGCCCGGCGGTCCTTCCCGAACAATAAAACTCACATTGAATGTTTAATAGTTTTTTCTCTTTCATTGCCAGCCACTTTATATTTCTAGACTGAACTGTTTGCTTGTTTTGACGTCAAGTTCCTTTTCGCTTTTAATTAGGCAAGATTTGGTCTTTTTTTTTCGTTTCTTTGTACGGGGGTATTCTCTATTGTAAGCAAACATAAAACGAACGTGAGTAAAGTTGTCTGGAGAGATTCTAAATAGTAGAAAACGTTTCATTAATATCCTCCTTTCAGGGTCCTTTTTTCAGGGATTTGTAGTCTTTTTAGGGTTCTGTACTCCAAAAGGAAAAA
Organism: Mythimna loreyi; assembly: GCA_029852875.1. NCBI lineage: Eukaryota > Metazoa > Arthropoda > Insecta > Lepidoptera > Noctuidae > Mythimna > Mythimna loreyi. Next base: position 13,998,833 of record CM056785.1, on the reverse strand, counting down.
CGGAACTCTCATAAGATCAACTTTTTGTTGATCTGCCTGTCTGTCAAGATCCTTTTTATCTCGAGAGCGCGTAGAAGTATCGAGTTGAAATTTAACCCATAGATTCAAGCCTCCGGTCCCTTAAACCTATGGAAAAATCAAACTTTTAAGTTAACGGAAAAAAGATATTCGTAGGGTACTTCCCGTTGACCACCATTAAATTTTTCATGGAGTCTTATAGTAGTACAGATATTAAAATAAATCTGAAAACTAAATCAAATACCCCACTTATTCGTGCCGCGTAACGAAACATAATGAGTAGCAATATGAGCTTTATATAAAACTAGCGACCCGACCCAGCTTCGCACGGGTGCAATGCTGATATTAAATATATTATACACTAGCTTTTGCCCGCAGCTTCGCCCGCGTACATAAAATATAGCCTATGTCACTCAGGAGTAAAGCAGCTTTCTATTGTTGCTAAAATTTTTCCAATCGGACCAGTAGTTCCAGAGATTACCCCCTACAAACAAAAAAACAAACTTTACCTCTTTATTATATTAGTGTAGATTAGTGTAGATGTAGATATAAACCTTCTTCTTGAGTCGCTCTATCTATTAAAAAAAGCCACATCAAAATCAGTTGCGTAATTTTAAAGATTTAAGCATACATAGGGACAGGAAGCGACTTTGTTTTATACTATGTAATGACAGCAATACAAATAAGCTACATATGTACGAGATGTACAGCCGTATTTATAAATGCCTAACACCCGTATTCACAAACGTTACTATGCGGTCTCACAGTGCTCGCGAGCGCACAGGGCAGGGTTTGTGAACTACGCAACACAAACGAACCAATCACAGAGCTCTATTTCAACGCTGTGCGTTTGCTTAGTCAAGGGTCGTTTGAGTATTGTTTGTGAATACGGGTGTAAGTCTTTCTTTACTTTGCCAAGTAATCTCTTATTAAATCATTACTTGAGGTTATTCAATCTTCACAAAAATTATATTTTTTCTCACCTATAGAATACAAATTGCTGTATAGTTACTCAAGTAATTAGTTTTAGTTGTTTATAAATAAGAGGGTAAATTTATTAGACATTGCGGTACGTGCAGTGTCGAACTTACCCATCGCAATTAGACCGTTTCTTAGTGTATAGTACATACATTTCTAGACCAATTCTATTTCATGAAACTGCAACGGAAGGTAGTCAAAATGGTATTAGCAATATAGACGAGGAGCTAGTGACCTGTTCTAGCGTTGCACGGGACGTCTTTCACTCCGGTTCACTGCGGTGGCGGTTACGGGCGGTTTTGACACACCTCCGCTGGGCAAAATGTTATATTGGAACGGAATTGACGATCTTGTTTTGATAGGTATACCTTTGTAGGTGCTTATTTTTTAAAGGTTTTTTGTGTAGACTAAAAATACATATATATGTCACCGTAAAATTGTAAAATATCACGAGAAATTGTAAACTTCATTTTCTAAATAAGACATGGTTATACTCGTATTAGAAACTAATGAATTTAAATTGGATTTTTTGTATATAAAAGGATTTTTACCTAATAAGGATTGGATTTATTACAATCTTACCGTGTTTATAATTTTTCAGTGACATATTTAATAATCTTGTCAGCAGTTTTTGAGGCGTTTTTTTTTTATTGTGGGTAAAAATCATACAATGACAACTAGTGTCAGGCTCGTACTGACTAAACAACCTAACCCGTTCCTTTATACTAGGGTCAGAGCCCCAGTTGGTTTTGTCCCTTCTGCAGGGTTCCTACGGAACTTATGAGTCGTGGGCTCCGCGTACTCTTATACTATTTTAAGATTTATCCAAACGCCTGGTCAGTACTTAGCGTAACTTAGAGGGATGCTTATTACCTTCACCAGAGATTAAGCATTACCATACAATATGACAACACTGCCAGTTTTTTGGAGCACGCTTTCAATCAACTGCGATGCGAAAGACTTTATTGATGCCTTATTTAGTGTTTTTGTTTTTAAGTGTAACTTAAATTAGTTTTTTTTTAATTCGTAAATAGCTAGGTGAAATCTCAATCAAATGTTGCAAATCAGTAGTAGATCCTTTTTCTGACCCCTTATTCACTCTAAACATCGTATGGAAATACACGCTATTAATGCTGGAATTGAATTCACCAGCCTGGGTAAAAAAACAAAAATGCGTCATTAACTTCCTAATGTTCTTAAAGCAATTCTTTTTCTTCTAAGCTCCTGTATCGTGAGCGCGTTCCTAGATTAGAAAATTTGTATACATACTCAAGGCACCCAGACTCTTAACTTACGAATATTCGTTCTATGAGGGAATTGAATTCGGAATATGCAGTACAGCAACAAATCTATCAACGATGTGCTATGCATCTTGAGATTGACAGAATTTGCAGAAAGTTTTGAGCATACAATAAGAAACGTTATTATAAAGCCTCTCCTCTAGTATATTGTAATTATTCTTCTTTGCTGTGCCCAACAGGGTCCATGATTGTTTCCTTTTGCTAATGTATTCCACCTAAGCCTACATTGTGGATTGCAATAAAGAATTGAGTATTGAGTATTGAACGTTAAAACCAGTAGATAATAATCTAACAGGTAATAGGAATCAGGAAAAACTTAAGCATAAATCACGGGTTTACTCAAGTTTCGTCTGATGAATTAGGCCAAAGCCATGAGATATAGTCTCGACAGAACCTCGAACTAAACAGCAGGTATTGTGGAAACAGTGTTCTGGTAGATAAAGCTTAGTTCCTGGTGATAGTGTAGTTAAAAATGCGGTAATAGCAGCAAATACTAAGGTTCATTTTCAAGTCAATCAAACCAGTGGACGCCGCGCCGGCAGCTCTGCGTGTTAGGCCCAAAGTTTTTTTAACACCACCGACTAACCGTCGTAGTAATCTACACTAATATAATAAAGAGAGAAAGTTTGTTTTTTTATTTTTTTGTTTGTAGGAGGTAATCTCTGGAACTACTGATCCGATTGCAAAAATTTTAGCAACAATAGAAAGCTGCTTTACTCCTGAGTGACATAGGCTATATTTTATGTACGCGGGCGAAGCCGCGGGCAAAAGCTAGTAATTTATATTTTCGTTAATATTTAGAATAATTATAATTGCTTCCAAAAAATATATTTCACTTCTAAAAACAAGAGACATTACCTTAATATACATCCCGGCGTACGGCAAGTATCCACCCTTACGTTGTTGAGACACCTGCGGCCCGGACTAACCGTTTTGCCACGTCATTTATACCACGTACATCGAGGGATTGGAACAGTTTGCCGACTGCAGTCTTTCCGTCCGAATATAATTTGGGTGTCTTCAAGGCTAGAGTGAATAGGCTCTTAATAAACTAGTGCGCCTTACCATCAACGATTGCATCACTGCTTACCATCAGGTGGGATCGCAGTCAAGCACTAGTTTATTGCAAGTTAAAAAAAAAAAAAAAATATTTACCGATTTCTAAGTACCCACGATCCTCATAAGTACGCTAGCTAATAAGCGTCATAACGCATGCGATTTCCTTCGATATCACTGTATTACGTTATACCATTTATAATAGCATTAAAACAAAACGATAATGTTTTCCTTCCTTTACTAAAATACCTCGAGGTTTTCTCCACAAAGGCTTGCTAACTTAAACATAAACATCCAAGATGTTCTAGAAGTTTCCTGAGATAAGCTGGCGTTGTACACAGCGCAAAGAGATAATAACGTTGGTCATATTTCACGTGAGCATAGCCCCGATGAAACAGGGTATTACAACGACATATCGCTTTGATTTATGTAGTGTTTAAGGACCCCTTAAAACTATAGTAGGAAAGCCGATATTCGGAAGGCTAGATTAATATCTTTTGAGGACGTCTCGCATGGAATATGCATGAGATTTGGGATTGCGGTAAGGTCTCTATGTTTTTGTCGATGACTTTGAGGGGCTGTCGTATCTTTAGTTGATACATTGCATACTGTCTAATAAGGAATTAAGTGTCTGTAAAACAAAAAGTAGTGTAAAGTTAAGAAGTGTAATTCTTTGCCAGAGACTGTATTTCTTGATTGCTACAACCTGGGGAGTTTTAACAAAATAATACAAAGGCTTCAGCATGATCCATATCATGGCTTACCGTCAGGTGTGATAAGGTAGGTTTTTTTTTTATGGTAGGTGAAAATCATCCAATGACGAAACCCGCTCTTGGGTGGAGCGGGAGACCAGTGTCAGACTCTTACTGACTAAAAAACCTACCCCGTACCTTCCTTGCCTTATTCCTGGAGTCGAGGTAACAGTTTTCCACCACCCTCTAGGCTCCAGGAGGCTTCGACCCTGAAGGGCCCCTGCAGTTTGCTGACAACTCCTTGAGGCGCGCGGGAACGGTGCGCGCCGTTGACGACTTGGACTCGGTCTTACCAGACGACCGGACGGCGAGCTACCCATTGCTCACCGTCCGCGAGCCAGTGTCTACGGTGGCCGGATATCGGCAGGATCGCGGCGGCGACGGCTACGGCGAGTACGCCGTTGCCTTTGCCTTATGCGGTCGGCTTCCTCCTTTACGAGCATTACTGCTTCGCAGAAGGAGGCGACCGCCTGCCATTCCTCTTGGCTGCGGACCATGGCCTGAAACAGGGCCCGGCGCGAGAGGTCGCCGCCGCCGATCACCCCCACGAGGACACGGCGATGCTCTTCCCAAGCAGGGCACACCTCCACCGTGTGCTCCACCGTGTCCTCCGGGCTCGCCTCACAGTGGCGACACCCGGACGTCTCTTCCGCACGAATCCGGTGCAGGAATCTCCCGAACTTCCCATGTCCGGTGAGAACCTGTGTCATGCGGAAAGTGAGGACGCCGTGAGGTCTATCCAGCCACGCCTCAAAGAGGGGCACTACCGCTGAGATTACGGTGTGCCCAGCGCTGGGTTGCGACAGTCAGGTGTGATAAGGTAGGTTCAGGTCAGAATTGAGTATTTTGATTTAAGAATGTGTCAAACTTTATTTTAGTGCAAAATTTTTCGAGTTTGAGCAAAACTCAACGTCAAATGTCAAATTCAAAATTTGAGGGATAGAAGTCAACCGCTAAAAATTGTTTGGCATTTGTTCCATCGTAAAATCCTTTGGAAATTTCTTTACCAATTATGTTTATAAAGGTTTTATTAGCTTATTGGATAAAATCATTCAACATCAAAATATTGTTTGGAACAAAATACAATTGTAATTACTGAAAGACATCAAACGCTCAACGATTTTCGACGAAGGTGCGGATTAAATAAGCTAACAGCGGCTTCAGAGCCTTCCTGTCGACTTCAACTGCCTCCAGCTGTGACAAATTGCATCTTAATTCGAACTGATTAAAGCAAAATAAGAGTGAGCAGTACTTGAAAAGTTTCATTATGTGGAATTCAGCTGAAACATACGTGTGCGAGGCAATACTGAGCGGAATACGTTACTTGTGGAACGCAATTTGTCCCTACCCTACAATTTATGTGTACAACCCACTTTATGCAAAGGAACTGACGAAAAAAGGAACAAAACTTTCATGTTTCGCATAATGAATACACACGAGTGACTTATTTGGCTAAGTCGATGTGTATAATTATTTTTTTTAATAAATCTTATTTTTTTTTGGTATGATATCGTGAATCAAGTTCACTTGCGAGCGTGAAGTTTAGTCTTTTACTAACTAGTCTTTGATTGTAAGGCATATTGCTCGCAGAACAGATGTTTGATGGGACGGAAGATTCTGATTGGGAAGCACATACCTTAAGACGCAACGTTGGGTCCTACGTTGTGGGAGGCCTTCCCACAATGTAGATCGATGACTTTGTGAGTTTCATGGGCACCCGATGGATCCTAGACGCATATGACTGGTCGTTAGGGCGACACTTTTGGGAGGCCTATGTTTCAACAGTGGACGTCGAAATAATGCTGATGACAAAAACACTCCATGATTTTTCAGCTGATTTTGTATTGCAGAACCGCAAAGACTGTTTCGAACAACGATGAAACTTGTTGAAAAATATTATTGAGAATCTATCATAAGTTTAAATTAGCAACTACCACGGTTAGAGAGAAAACTCATTAAAATGGGTCTTTTGTAGGATTATAATTTTATTACTATGAACTCCATGTAACTTTCTTCTGACTAAATGAATTGACTTATTGACAGTATGTACCCATGGAGTTTCTTGCATACTCTTCTCCACAGAGATCTACGCTATGGAATGTGCAATTAGCATCATTTTTTTTTAAGACAAAGTGACTTGACATTTCAAAAGTGCCTGTAAATGTTTTATTTGGAATAAAATGATTTTGACTTTGAATGATAAGAAGAGGAAAACTCAATTTTGAGTTAAGCTCGCCTTTGTAAATAATCATTGTAATCCGCTTTTTATATACTGTTTGGTGTACAATAAAGAATTAAGAGGTTCCATTACCCTGATTGTACTTGCGTATAAGTGTTCAAGTTCCCGGTAAATGTAGGCTGTTCCCACATTTGCCTGCTTTGTGTTAGCGAATATTCTCAGTCTTCCTTATAATCGGAAATCTAATATTCTACAAGACATAAAAGCCTGACTTGGATAATATTTAGTAGTTCACTAATACAGAAATTCTAGGTTCATGTCAGTCTTCAATTAGACGGTTATTATTAACTTTACTGAAGTTCAGGTTAAAGTTTTTTATTATGCTATAATACATACAACATTTAACATAATAAACGAACGTTTTGAAAGCAGTATGTTCGGAATCGGAAAATAAATGAATTTCAGTTATCTTTGAAGTATTTATTTTTTCCTGCTTTTTTTAAACTTTCGACAAGTTTAGACCCCTGTCTTATAACTTCAGGGGGTGAATTTGGAAAAAAATGATAAGTGCTCGCCTGCGTCATAAAAGGAAACCTTGTGGAAAATTTTACGCTCCTAGGCTTAGATAGTTTTTTTTTTATTTATGCAGGTAAACAATAATTATTATTATATTTATGAAGATAATCAAAAAAAATATTTAATGAAAAAAGTGTATATTATAATACTTATATTATTTGTTTATAATTTGGATAAATAATTTCTTTAAAAGAAACACCACAAGAGTGCATTTCAGTAAAATTTCAGAGTGCAATAATGATTTAATGATTGTAAATTAATTTTCTAATTATGATTTTTAAGGGATTGCATTATTCCAATTACATATTATGTATTAAATTATTTTCTGAAGTTGCATTGAATGCAAAATTAGCAACCATAGCCATAATAATGTGCAACCTTAGTTTTTTAAATAATTATGACTGAAAATCGTAGGCAACGTAATAACAATAGTAATTGTGTCGTTGTAATAGCATTTTGATGACCACATATGGTGACAGCTGACTAATAGGTGAGACATCACGGAGGATAATAAATAAATAATATTAATGGTTATGGTAGCCATTTTAGAAATACATTATCGAAGCCCGTGGATATTAAATTATATATTATTATTGGCACAACGTCCAGAGACTTTAATATTTTATTTTCATAACCGATAATATATTTAATTAACTTACAATAGGGCTAAGTCATTGAACTAAAAAATCTATTTCACTTACATGATAATCGTAAATTTATAGGGTCTATCAATTGAATAATGATACTTACAATTACCATGATTGCTGTATTTGATTTTTTATATTCAGTTCAACCTAGATGTATTAATCTTCCATCAGATTGATCAATATACTTCACCATTTGTGGAAAAACGTCCACTATTAAGCATAGGTCCTGTGCGTCTCGCATATAACGGATTCATGTAGTTCTCACCAGATCATCGGCCTGCGTAGTTGCAGTAAGTTGTGACCACTTCAGAACTTTTCGGCTCATATACGTATAAACAAATAAATAACAAATGTCCAGTTCATTTTAGATCAGTCACTTCTATTTCGTTAACAACAAAGTCCAATAAGATCCCAATAGTTACCTACTATCGACGGGACCAATCAGTCCAATCTGCTCCCCATCCAAAAATTAGCATAACCATATTATAGTAAGCTTATGTAAACAGTTAAAACGTTCATAAATAACGGGGAACGATTAACAGACCGACACACAGTACGGGGGACCGTAATATATTCACTGGCTGATCCCAATTTGTCTGACCTAACGCAATATTGGGCGCTGCTGATCCATCCTCTATAACTTTGCATATCTATAGGGTAAAACTTTATCTATCTAAGTGCCCACTACCACTACTTGCGCCTACCTAAGTCCTTTATTTTAGCGTTGCGTTGAATAAACAATAATACCTCAGATACCTGTGTCCTCATAAAGGTTTTATCGACGTTTTTTTTATTTGATTGTTGTGTAATTGTAGTCGATAAACGTAAAAAATATAAACGCGGTGATTAATATGAGGTATGCGGGAAGTGACACTTGGAAAAGATAAATAAACCACTCAATCGTAAATGCGGATTAATTGCTGTTCTGGTTAATCCTATCGCATATGCGAAATATTATTTTATAAAGCGCTCAATTGCAAACCAATGGCTCGTTCAATATATCGATTTAAAATAAATTTTGGAGGGAAAAAATGCGACCCAGCCGACTCATAAAATTTTGCGCACTGCGTCGTTAAGCGACGCACTAAACATCAAAAATAAAATCGGATATTTTTCGTGAACGGGTTTACTGTTCGTCGGGTTGAAAACGAATCAGTACTATGTACATTCATGCTTTTGTAACACAGATAGGTTTTCAATTAACTGAATAAGAGAGGAAGGGAGAGAGGAAAAAAATAGGTAGTGCCAACATTAAAAATAGTTGTGCAAGTGTTTGCAGCACGATCGCAAATGTGGCTCGATTGAAGTTCAGGCAATTTTGTTTGTAGAATTGTATCTGGTTAGAAGAGGTCGGGCGGCACATTCCTGGCGCTTCTTACACTGTCGTTTAAAGCAAAATAATTGAATTAAAACTTGTTATTGGATTATTTCTTCGCCTTTTCCGTGAATAAATCGTAACTTTATCGTGTCAACCACTGTATTTCTGAATGGTTTGATTAAAGAGAACTTTGAATAAAGTTATAGGAAAGTTATTTACTTTTATGCTTTGGGTAACTTTATAAAATAAACTCAGATGAACTGGCCGTTACATATAAAATAATAATTATATATATCATACAGAACTTATGTTAGGAGTACTAGACAACCGAAAAACATACTTATATGTATATTTCTAAAAACATAAGTTTATAGATAAATTACACCCAGATACAGAACAACTGATCATGCCCACGACACAGATATGAAAAATACAACTTGTATCTGTATTACTTGCTACTTTCCAATATGACCAAATTTTTTACTGTTAAATTCCGTAAACCACAATCGAAAAATCCAAAATAGGTTTACCATTTGCAAACTGCGGTTGTCAATCACCGGCAGGGTGTCAGGCACATCTACGAGCTCACACACACACACACACACGCATGGAGGAACCCACCCCTCCTCCTCTAGCGCCAGGCTGCCACCAACCCCGAAGGCATTTTCAGTTCTAAATGAATTTTTGGCAGTCGATTTTATTAACCTCAAAGTTTATACAGAGATACATTTTTAACCTTAGATTTTTGATACCGATTTATTTTATCATGTGTAAAGTTTGTGTGTGTACTATTTACACAAATAAAACGTCATGAAAATAAACGAAAAAGCAATGTAAATACTGTTTTTTTTTTCTGTTTGAAATCATCCAATGACTTTCACGCTCAAGGGCGATGTAGGAGGTGATGTTAGACTTTTACTGACTAAAATTCATTCCTATGTTCTTTTTTACCTTTCGGTTCGGGACTCCGGGTTTTACTTTTATAAATAAAACCATGGCCCCAGAAGGCTTCGAACCTACTGCTTAACGACTTTTGATTCTTCCGATAAAAGTCAACCTTAAAATATTGTTTTTAAATCATTAAATTTCGAGCGTTTTCTGTTCCGATACGTTATTTTATTTGAGACTTTTCGATATTTACAAACTCTATGATAAAAATCTTATTTACATTTTTAGATATATTGCCTACAAATAGAACTCGTAATATTTTTATAATCTACGCGGACGTTCGCTTGGTGTGGCGTGAAATCAAAAATGCTGTTATTAGCTTGAAAGTTAGTAGCCAAATCAAATGTTCCATGTTAATGTAATGATTGTCTTTGATTTTTACATTACCAAGTGTAGCAGCACTTCAATCGCTTTATTAAAAAAATGTACTCGTTAATTCTTAGTGCAGATCAAACTTCATGTCAACGATTAAAATAACAAATAAAAAGAAGAATTATTTGCGGCAAAAGCTATTACATACATATACATTTATCGTATTAAAACGTTTCCAGACTCTGGCATTACTGGCATCACGATGTATTGTCTCGCATGTAGGTCTCCTATATAAATTGGAAGACATTTACAATAATTTAGTGGACAACTGCCAACTTTTACGACGTACCTGTACGAAAGGACCGAAAATAAAAATTTAAAGAAAGGTCTACAGTTTGCGTTCTGTAACAAACTTTACATTTTTTTTTTTTATAAATGCAGTTAAAATATCGAAAAGTGGTCTATGTTCGGAGTTTTCTTGCGTCAGGAATGAAGCAACCCAAAAATTTGAGTTTGGAGGTTACTCTAATGACGTCACAGGGTAGATATCTTACACTCGTATTTTTGAACGCAAACGTCAAGTTCAATTGTCAATGGCTTACTCCAACCTATTCTGTTTGTAGTTGGAGTCACTTCACTGGGTTAACTCTAGGGTAGCTACTCGAGTTATAAAAGAACGACTCTGGGTTACAAGTTAACACTCCTCTGGTAATTTTTGAACGCAGCCCAGGATAATTAATGTTACCGACATAGACCGAAGAATAACCAAACTTAAATGGAAATGGGCAGGGCACAGAACAAATGGTTGATGGGGAAGGTTTGTAGTACAGTAGAAACTGTGTGCCGAAAGACCGGGCCGGACCGAGAACAAGGTGGCCCAAATGGCCTGTCGAGGGTCACAGAAATTGCGTAGATATGAGACGCATAGAGCCATTAGTTGTGACGAAATTTGGGGGACATCTATGTACAACACTGCACGTCTTTTCGCTGAAGATGATGAGTTAAAATCCTATTTAGTTTATAACGTACGGCGTTCTGATTGGTCCGTTGGAAGCTCTTAACAAATCAGTGAGCGTGCAGGAAGCATTATGATAGCATTAACGTAAAAACAACTCGCACTAAGGTCTCAGCTCGCATGTACGCTGTCAACACATGCTCTAATATCATAAAATATTAAATCCCCTGTAAAAGGAAGGGGTGTGTTAAATATTGTCCCGTGTAGTATAATTTATACGAAGTCTGTTTATTCTCTCGTTATTAAGCTTCTCATAATGTTATCCGAAAATTTGCTCAGACCTTTTGTAACTAGATACGGGACTATAATAACACAATTAAAATTCATGGATACTGGTACTTAATTAATAAATATAATTTGACGGTGTGTTTATGTTTATCTTGATTTGGATCATTCTCAGAAAATATATTATATGTAATTATGTTGATTATCTTTATCATGATGATCTTCTTACAAAAATTGCTTCAATTTAAATTTTATTCCGTTTAAAATATTTTGATACCTCCTATTTTTAGAACAATAAAGTTATTTCTCCTGTATTGAAAGCAAAAAAAAAGTATTAACATACACAAGCCACTCTTGGAACAATTACCAGGGAGCCATACAAATATTTTACATGTAGGTACGGGACTCAAACCCACGACACGCAAACTCAGCAGCCAATTGTTAAACCAATGCGCCAACTCTACTATCATATTCCAGTAGGAGTGTTCCGTTTGACATTACATTGTAATAATATTTTGATATCGTAGGTGTACAAAATCAAAGTATAGCCCTACAAGAATGCGGAAGATCAACAGCCTTGCGTTAAGGCGGAACGTTTTATGTATAATGTCAATTTGATATCAAGCCCATTGTTTGATTGATGTGTGACAGGAGCAGGCATTATTATGACAGGGTACTGACCTTGTTCAGTGAATTAATTACCTGTAGTCGTCGATATAAGTGTACTACGTACTGGATTAGGCGTACCGTACACTCACTTTGCTTGAATTAAGTGTTCTGCAGGCTCACTTTTATATTGATGACATTAGTGCAGTTTTGACGTATTAGCGCTGTAAGTTTTCAAAGTTTTGATAGACGACAATGCCAATGAAGCGCTGCAGCGGACTTTTGTATTAACTTTTCAGTATTTTCACAAATAGTTTCTATGAACGTGCTTGTCTATCGCTAGAATACTCGTATAAGTCGATGCTTGTAATAAATGAAAAATAAATTAGGTACTGTCATTTGGTTGGACACTTTTCATGATGCTTATATAACCTCTAAAGTTTTCTCCTAAAATATTTGTTTTGTACCAAAAACCTTTTTCTTTCACAAAAAAATCTCTAATTAATTTACAAAATAAAATGGCTGCCAGCCTTTCTTAAGTTAATAAAAAATCTTATCAAATCTTAGCTTAGGTTCGGCCTTCAATCCTTGTCGTAATAAGTATGAAAGATAAAACAAAATTAAATTAAATATTTGACTAAATTCAGCGTTGAATATTTTTCCAGTTTTTTTGTGTTACGGAAGTTTTTTGTCGATTTTATGATCATTTATTTTATTCTTTACAACTTTTTGGAATTTAGAACAAAAATATTTGTATTATATAGCTATATGACATTTAAAAGTTCTCGGTCCTCCATTTCTTGGTATTTATTTATTTAATCTTCATGTAAAGTAGTTGTACATAGGCGGACTTAGTGCAACAAGCCATTCTATACCAGTCAACCTGGTATATATGGTAGGTAACAATTGCTCTCAGAATAGAGAGACCAGCACTGTACTTAAGGCGGTTTTCTTTTTTACGGTACTAGATTTTCCTTTCCGAAGCAAAAAAGATAAGAAATAAAAAAAAATAAGATGGCAACGGCAATCAAATCGGACGTCAACAATCGATCAACACTCGTCAAAGTGACGAAAAGGCGTTCCTACATGTTCTCTACATCGTACACTTCATGCAATGCCCCGTCAAATTCATAACCATTTCTTTTGCCCTTCCCGAAGCCAAAGCGGTAAAAAGAGACACGGCAGGATACGTCACACATAGACGGCCACTGACGTCGATATATCACGAGAGGAACTCGACGCAACGATTGACACTCGTTGGAAAATCTCCTTGGTGACAAAGGAAATACTGGCACTGTTCTGCCTCTGTAATGGTCCAACAGTTTTATGAGCGTTTGTGAAATATTGTAGTTTGAGAACTCGTTTTATTTTGTTGAAAAAGTTTTTTTATTGTTTGTTGTTTACTAAACTGGATTAATAGAAAACAAAATCTGTCAGTAGTGAATCTTGACACCTACACTCCTCTTTAGGCTAATTTTGATCTTAAATCTGTTTTTCTTTTATTGTAATTAATTTTGTTAATAATTTTAGATTACATTGACACTTGTATCAGTTGGTTTTAATTTCATTAGAGAATACGGAAAGTTTTATCCTGCTATGTTATACATTCTATACTTATGAACTATTTAGAAGAAAGAGCCACAAACAAATAAAAAAAAAAAACCATACATTGTCTTAGTATTAATAAATTATTATCTATATATAAAAGGAGAAACTGACTGACTGACATATCAACGCACAGCCAAAACTACTGGGATTAGGAACGTGAACTTTTGCACAAGGCTTTCTTTTATGACATAGGCGAACTCTAAAAAAGGTTTTTCAAAATTCAGCTCCTAAAGGGATGTTATGGGGACCTAAAGTTTGTATGGAAAACTTTACGCTGGCAGAAGGCTAGTTTTTTTTATAAATCCCTCTTATATTCTGATGTAAAAGAGACTAGCTTTTAAAAGACTCGGCCATTTCTTTTGTAGGGAGCATAAATAACAAAGTGTATCAAATCACAAACGAGTAGATTACTTCCGAGCAAACGAGTAATAGTGGTCAGAGTCGAGTCTATCCAATAAACAAAAGAAACAAATATATTGAAGCTCTGTAGTGCAGGTAGAAAAGGGTTGTAGCCACCGATGCGAGAGGGTAGGTATTGCGGGCACCAATCCGCTCGAACACTGCTGTGACTGCGAATATTTTTACCATTTTGGGCAAGGTTCCCCGAAATGAACAGCAAAGGCAGTGTACCAAAAGATTTATCTTAGAATTTGATTCAACATCGACTATTATCTCTTTTACTGCAGTATTTTTCGTACAAATAAAAAACCCTCGGAAGAATGTAAACACAAAAGTCTTTTTGTCGTATTTGAAGTTAACACAGCAAAATACTTACAACTTTCCTCCTCACAAAGTTCAAATAACAACATTTCGAACAAAAAGTATCACTGGCTTTCAAATCCCTGCACAGTAATAAAATGTAATAACGAAAGAGTTTACAAAGGCTGCGGCGGATCAGTAGGATGACTAGAGTTTTAAGCTACAAAGTACAGTCCTCGTTAGGAGTCACCTGGGACGGTCCCATCTATCTGTGGACACAGGGGACACAGTAATTCCGAATCATCGGTCCGACCACAATGAGATCGACGCTTTTAGCGAAATTAAAACGTGCGACGGTGTACATGTTTTATTGATATTAATGGATGCACACTAGCATTGCTGGAAAACGTACACTACTGTGGTCGAGTCTTTGAAAACGATTTATTGGTACGCTGAAATATATCACTGTTACGATGCTGAACAAATTTTTCGTGGTATGGAAATTAACGCATACGAGCTTGCATTGTTATTTTATTTAATTTCGTTTCTTTAAATTAGCACATGGATTCATATATACACTATTTCATATCACATTTAACCATCATCGTCATTATCACAATTTCTGCCAAAAGAAATCCACTGCTAGACATAACTTCTCCCAAGGGTCACTACAACGAACGGTCCTGCGCCCCTAGCCAAGTTACAATTGTTTCGTTTAGACTTAGCGTTTGTAGATAGGCACGCCCCTAATTACTTTGTTGAGATGACGTACGAAGAAGCGAATTGAAGGCGTAGCCAATTACAAGCACTAGCTCTAAACGATACGATTGTAACTTGGCAAGGGGGGCTGAGCGTCTAATATCCATCGAATTTCAACAATTCTCACAAGGTTATCGGTTCATTTTGAACGAGGCGTTCCAACGCCAACAACAATAACTCAACAATAACACAACACCAACAACTCAACTCATAATGCTAAAATTCTTACTAATATTATGTAGGTATAGGTATTCGTATGTGTTTTTTACTCTTTTACGCTCAAAAATTTTTAACGGATATGGATCAAATTTGGAGCAAAATGTCCTGTAATAAGACTTAGGTTACTTCTTGTCTCGAGCATATGTTCTCTTTGGATATCTTTTTTCTTTTACACGGTAGAAACCACCGGTTGAAGCTTGGTTATATTTTCATAGCTTTGAGACACTTTACCCTTTCATTACCGCTATCAGCTTTCAATATCTCCGTAATAACGCCACGAGACACAGCAATTAAAATAACGTTCATTATCGCTTTTTATTGAATTTCCTCCTCATCTCTGAACTATAATTACAAAGTTTTGTATGCAGAATCATTAAAATTGAAACGTAATATAATAGTCGGTCGGCTGATGAAACGTATGGTTGTTCATTTGAGTTTTAAACTGATTATCGTTGAAATTCGATTCGATTTGGATTCGGACGTTGAGCATCCCTTCGCTAGCGTTTACGTGATTGGCAAATAGTAAATAGCAGTATTTAGAATTTAAATTATGAATCGAACAATGTGTCCTATACAATGTGTAACGTTAAAAGCGCAAAACCTAAATATAGTTTGCTTAGAATAACCAGCTGAATCAATTTAACAACTTTATCAATATAGATCACATAAAAAAAATCTACACTAAATATATGGCCCTGTCTATTTATTAATAAACCAAGCTAACATGTGCTGCCAAAAAAGGTCAAGGAATTAGAAAAGTGGTCGTCAAATTAAAATTTTCTCATACACAGCAAAATAGTTCTTAGTATATATAGGACTTATCAGAATTGCCAGTAAAACTAAAACATCACATAAAACCTTTAATTTTTTTTTTATAATTGTTTTTTTCTTCGATTAGGTAAATTGAATTAAATATCATTTGGGGCTTTGCGCATTTAAAGTTACATATTGTATGTGTGTGTCTCGTATGCATTGCTTCTTTACAACTAGTACGTAGTAGAAAGAGATAGCAGTATTTGAAGCCGTTTCGTATTAGTTGCACGCTTCTCCTGACATTTGTTCGAAGTCAACTCAAGTAAATGGACTCCTAGGATTTTGTTGAGCTTGACTGAGCACACGTTTACTTCCCTGTATGTACTTTATTTCCGTAAGTACTGTAAATGTTGGCTCGTTTTAAGTAGAAACATGTTTATTACATTCTACTAAGGAGCTTTCAGTCTACAAATATATTTAATTACAAACTTTGTTGCAGGTATTTCACAATCTTGGTCTTCATACAAGAAGTGAATTGCTGTGGAGAATTTAAGTTAAATATGGTAAGTTTTATTCATGTTCTACGAATTTGTTTGCAGAATATGTATAACAAATTTTATCAAAATAAATACATGGCATTAAGTTCGCCTTTGTGATGTCACATTCAAAACTGTTAAATAAACTGTACTGTGTAAACCTTTCGACTTTGGTAATTACAGAGACAATTAAAGAACAATATGTGCGCGAACGCCGGCGTTCGCGCTAGGGGCTCAAAAGTTGATACTCTTGAGCCCCGAGCGATCGCTGGCGTTCGTAGACCTATTGTCTTTCTATTATGTCTCTAATGGTATTGGAAATGTAAAGGTAATTTTTATAAAAAAACCAAATCGGCCCCAACGGAAATACTGACATCTCTTTGAGGCGTACCTGGATCACAAAACGCTACGAGCAATGGGTAGCTTGCTGTCCGATAACCGATCAGACGAAACCCGAGTCGTCGACGACTAGTGTTCCACACGCACCTCAAAAAAGGAATCAGCTTAACTGTAAGGGCCCAGCAGGGCCGAAGCCTACTGGTCCCTTGGGTTAACCGAAAAGAAATCGCAAGATGATTTCGTACCATAAAAAAAACCTACTATATATGTACATCTCCTTCCTAGAGAGGAGGCCTATGTCCCAGCAGTGGGAATATAAAAAAGGCCGATAATAATGATGATATGCCTATAGATTTTCATTTGTTTTTTTTGGCCAATAAACACGGATTATTACGCCTATAATAGTCACAGTGAAATGCAAATCGGCATTGATTGTAAATCACGATAATTTCTGTTAATCGCAAACGCCTGTGGAGCTACCCACGTAAATCAGACGAACAAAATTTAAATCATAAAACGTTTGGCTATTGTGTGAACAGATTTTATGTGTGTGTTATACGCCATCGTTTTGAATTGACATTCGGTGAGTGGTGGTGTTATTTATGACATATTATTTGATACTTGGTTTAATTTTATTGTGTTTTGAGCTTATTTGAAATGTAATAATTACTAAATGATTATTCCTGAAACAAGTAGGTAATGTCGGTTTTAATCGGTCATACTGGCCCCAGTCCGGTTTCTGAAAGGAAGGTCCGACTCCGGCATGAAGGCTAAGAAGGAACGGGATGGTTTATTTGGTCGGTAAAAGTCTGACACTGTCTCCCGCTCTGCCTAAGGGCAGAATTCGTCATTAGATGAGTTTACCCACCATAAAAAAAAAACAGATTTTATGTGTGTTATACGCCATCGTGTTGAATTGATATTCGGTGAGTGGTGGTGTTATTTATGACATATTATTTGATGCTGGGTTTAATTTTATTATGTTTTGAGCTTATTTGGAATTAAATAATTACTGAATTATGATTCCTGAAACGAGTAATATTGGTCATACTGTACTTTTGATTTTGTTGAATTAATGGTGTCCCTGCGTCTAAAAACCATCTATAATATCAAGATATTATATGTTTTACAGTATATGTTTGTAATTGGTATCTATATGTCAAAGATTTTTCATAAAATTAGATTAGACGTTACAGATTATTTATGAAGTTGAATTTAAAATGTGTCAACTTCCGGTTTTTATTTTTTTTTTCAATTCTTTGATTTTAAATCTTAATTTATGAAAAACCTGCGGCATAGACACATTAATTTATTGTGAGTTAAAAAAAAAAAACTTAATAAATAGAAAATAATAAAACAAAAAGCAGAAAGTACTCTGATTCCAGGATAACCCACATACACCACATATCTGTGTACACCACACTAACCTACTTATTGTTTCATTTCCCAACGTCACAATATCTGCGTGTTCTCAGCCCTACGCCAGAGTTACGGCAATGCGTCAGTAACACAATAAACTCGTTTAACTTATGACAGTCACCCCATTGGCATAATTTTGTTCTTCCCAGTCGTATAGAAGCCTCTCACTGAATCTACGACCTAAATCTTCCCTTTATTCGACCTTGAGCTTCTAAAGAAAGAAGTAATAAAAAGATGACATAAGCACTTTTAAAATTCGAATAACTTTCACCATACTTCATTTCATAAAAAGGCAATAAAAATGAAAACAGCTTATCTTTTATAAAAAATGTTATTTTAATAAGACAACAACTTTCGCTGTTGCTTTTTATAAACGACGCAATAAAAAAAAAGAAAAATGTTTCTCTATCTTTTTTTAGTAAAAAAAGATAATACAGTAGTGCGGTTGCTTATGCGATAGTACTTGAACTTATTAGGTAGTTGAACGGCCGCCGGTTGCACAGCGGCTGGGCGCTCGGTCCACCCGACCATGACAAGTCACGCTCTGCCACCGCTCTAGTTTTAATCTGTGATAATACCTACAATTATTCTCACAATATACTTGAAAATGACTCTATTCTCTAAAGTTCTGCTTCGAAGAAAAATTAAAAACAGTTACTTAGTACAATTAAATAAACCGTTGACAATTTATCTGTCTACTCAGAATAAGTCGTCTTTTTTAATAAATAAAAACTGCGCACTTTTCGGATTAAAAAAGTAGGGCTACATAAGCTAAGGATAGGATATATTTGTGAAATGAGGGTAGCAAAAACACTAGCTTTACTTTACATAGGGCCAGTGGGTACATTTAAGATTTACGACGTACGTACTTTCGCCAAAACATTTACCTAATACGATTACGAAATGAAAAAAAAAAGAATTTAGGTACAAAAAGTTACCAATTTTAAGTTTACTTTTTTCTGATTTAATTAAAAGGTTTTTTACATTATTTTATCTAATCTAATTTACTAGTAACTGCTTTCTCTGAAGCACGAAAAAATGCCAGTACATTAAGCCTTTTTCAGAAACACAAACATAGCTAGGTGTTCAGACAGGAATAGCAGAACAAAAGAGAAGTCTGAAAGTATTTTGAGCACGTACATCGTTCGCCCGAAGCTGTGGCCAACGGTGACTTTTAATTAATTTTGGAAAAAATCTATCTCTAATTACGACCCAAACTGCATTCAACACAGTTAAGTCTTTTTATCTTTTTTTACGAAAAAGTTTTTGTGCTCATCACTTTTACTTTGAAAAATAAAATGTAGTCAACAGTTTGATGGATTTGTTTGTAATTGCTCTACTTTGGGTAAAAGAGATAAATGTTTTTTTTTCTTGTTATATTGCCGTTTTTAATGGAAAATTGCAACGGTATTACGCATTTTAAGAAAATTTCACAATTAACAATTTTAGTTTTGGGACGAATTTTACGTTTTTTTCCGCATGTACTATACTACAATTGCTATAAGATGGTGTGAGTGACAGCTGTCAGATTCATACGACATAGCTTAATCTTGATGTATATTTTTGTACTACTGTCGTTTTACCCATACCATGTAAGAAAGACTTTAAGCAACTTTTATTCGAGCGCGTTTACTCACTCACCAACAACGAGAAAATAATGAAGCCGTCACATTAGTATTTATCGAGGGTTCACCCCCATTTCAACATGCAGATCTTACCACCGTATTAATTAGTAAACAGGATTGGATTACTACAACACTCTTCATTAACCTAATGAAATAAGATATCTTTTATCAAACAAGACTGCAGAATAGGAAATTTCGGAAATTAGGCGTCTTATTACGGACTGGGATCTCTCACAAATGAGCCAGGCAAATTCGTATCTAATTTATTTTCTTTTGGAATTAAAATTCAAATGGAATTAGGTTCTTGTATTGAGGGTTCCGTCCTAAATTATGGTATGGACGTCAGGTCTAGACGCCTTATCGCGGTCTTATGCTTAGATAAAGGTGAATTTATGCTCTAGACATTTGAATAAACTTATTCCAGACAAGGTTCTTGAAATTAAACTTCTTATTCGCATGAGTAATGTTATAAGAAATATTTTAGGTTAAGTGGTAATATCTTTACTTGTCAGTAATATCCTAGATAAACTGATGCTATACCCCTGTATACCCGTGTCACGGAAAGCACGCCTTGGCTGCAGGCAGCTCATACGGCAGCTGCACGAATCCGGCTGCAGCTACACGATTGGTTTTCTAAGTAGTAGCACGGATTTTTGCGCAAACAGTCCGAGCACGGCTGCGGCTGCAGGTCACGGTAGCACTCACAGCCGAGGCTCGGTAGCACGACTTGTGGTCTATGTAGTAGTAAAGGATTTTTGGAAATACATTCCGAGCATGGCTACAGTTGCACGTGCTGCTGCTGTAAGTGCTGCTTGCATCAGCTGCAGGCTGCAGCCAAAGGTTCAAATAGCAACTTGAAGCTGTTGATCCCAATTGTTATTGGTTTTTTTTTATAGTCGTCATCAGTCTTTCCTGTTTTTAACCGGTTACTGGGTATCACGATACTCTTTGGAAAGCCAAAGAGTATGTAAGAGTAAGAGTAAGAGTAACTGGGTTGTGGTTTTGGAGGTCTGTTTTTGTCGTTACTTTATATAAAACACAGGTATTCAGCCGCATTCGGTTAGATTGGAAACTGACTGCAAGTTAAGTGTGGAAAAGTTAGGGACATGATAATTTCCATAGCAATCTCAAAAGCAATCCATTATTGCAATAAACAATTCATTGCAAACAAAAGCAATAGAGAGATGATTCATTAAGATTATCCCATTTTATTTTATTATCCCCTCCACTAGTTTGTCTACGTACGAATTTATAGTAGAGTAGGGGTGTACCTTGTCGGTTACTATCAAATAAATGACTCCGCTCGGTTTGATTCATGTGAATGGGGATCAGAAAATACCCACTAACAAATAAAACGAATCAAACTACCAACTGTACAGGCGGCTACTGAATCAGAGCTAGGGATGGGCTGCATGGTGTGTATGTGACTAATTACTTTAGTCAACTTTGCTTACTTGAATCACATTTATTCGGATGCAAACTTTATAAAAACTAGTCCATTACAAACTAAACTATTGAAAGGGAAGTAACAGAAAGTAAGTTGCTTTTAAACTCGTTAGCAGCTTTAGATAAAGGTCTTATGAATACGCTAGTCTTCAATAATAACAGTTGGACATTTTCTAGTTAGTTTAGTTAATCGGATAAGTCATAAAAGGGTTCTAGGCAAACCAAGATAAGTAAAACGGGCAAATATCAGTCAGACCGTTTAATTTGAGTGTCTTCAAACTGCAGGATGTCGATATCGGTTTTCAGTTAGCGCGTTTACGTTTTATATTAGGTTTGTCTCTAGCACGTTTCACGCGAGGGTTACCGAGATACGATTTTAAGCTTTTCTTTTTATTATTGACTAGCTGACCCGGGAAACTTCGTACCACCTATTTTTTTTTTTATCGTTTAACCTTTCCTGAATTTTTATGAACATTTCAAGACCAAAATTAAAAGCCGTTGTAGTTTTAGCGAGACTAAGAAATACCTATTCATTTTTATACATATATAAGAAGACTAGCTACTCCGGTAAACTTCGTACCACCTAATAAGGATAACTATTTAACCTTTTAAACCTTCCCTGAAGTGTCAAGAAGCCATTCTTGAGTATTACTCAGTCGGGAGACTAACGAACAGCTATTCATTTTAATGAATAAGAAGAAGATAAGCTCGCTCTTGACTACTATCTCAACTGATGGTAAGCGATGATGTGATCGACTTACGCCTAGAAATAACCTATTCATCCTTGACTTTAAGACCTCCGAGTCGTAGCTATCAGGATACATAGTCTTCTAAATGAATGTGTTCCCAAAACGTTTCATGCGTATAGATTGAATAATTAGATAGGTACATCTGTTTTTTTTTCTCTATTACATGTTTAGGTCTTAATTTAAAAGCTCCACGCTCTATTAAACGTTGATTGGTTCTGAACTTCTATATTACATAATATGTATTTATCATAGTGATTGTCAAACCAATTGATATGTGATTGAAACGTTCGTAAAATCATTTAGGCTGGACAATTACTTCATTCAGCTGTCTGCCTATTTGATAGAATTATAATAAAAGAACCAATAACTAGACTTTTAGAAATGAGTACCACTCTAAATTAAAGCAGAACAGTGAGCAATAAAATCTCTCAACACAGATACAAACTGAGCACAATACAATTTATTTCGAAGTTAATTTAATTTGAACGAAATACTTCATACGATTTGCAATTTCCGCCCCTTCGGAAATGGCGTCCTAAAAAGTGGAAAGCCATCGACAAAGCCGGGTGGCAATTAAGAGCACTATTCATTCAACCGGTGCGCGGCCATAAGTTTGGACCTAACCCTTTATCGCCGGTACGTTCGCCGGTATTTTGCACACGCTTGCCACATAACTCTGCTCAAAATACCGGACAGCATATTGAACCTTATCTCAGTTCAACGAAACATTTTAAATACGCTTTTCTCTTCAGTTCATATGAGAAAAGCGACGTAGCAAGGTTAACGTGAAACCCGGGAAATTTCGTCCAGAATGTACAGGATGTATAAAATACTAAGCCCCTTTTATATTCTAACAAGACCTCAAAATACCGTTTATGAATATACTCGCCAACCCTGCGTCTAACGATAGTTGCCTAAAACAGTTGGCACGAATGTCTGTAACTCGCACATCAAATTAGTAAATGTGTGTTAGCATTAATTTTTGGGTCCAAATGTAATAAAAACTTATCGGACGTGTGCCGTAATAAATGCAAATTAATTAATTATTATTATTACTTGGAGTTCGTACTTTTGCTAGAACATAATAAAAGGGAATATTGGGTCTATAAATTCTTGGCCGTGTGGTCCCTGTGCTTACATGATTTCGTTGCCGGATATTGGAAAAGGTGACTTAGAAACGTGCCGCGAAAGCAGTTTATTACCAAAATTAAGGTTTTTGTAGTTCTTATGAGCTGGAAAACTATAGGATATTGAAAATAACTGAACTCTATAATAGCGTATAACCATTAGATTAAATAATAAGTCGTTACATTACGTAAATAAAGTAGATCATTCGCATGATTGGCTCGTTTAAGTTCGGCTATTCGACGACGTCTCGCGGGACCATTATGTTTCACTCAATTACCGGTCCCAAAGAGAATCTAATTTTCTCATACTTTCCAATTATAGAATCCGTAATATTTCTTATAGATCCGAAGAATTTTAATGGGTCTTGAAATATCAGAGGTTCACGTATAATCAAATTAAAAACGTAGGATGTTGATTGAAAATGGTACAGCTTAGACACCCACATGGCTCGTAATTTAGGTACAGTATTAGAAGAAAATTTATATCGACAAGAGCAAAAAGTTCACTAGTAAATTTTCTCTATAGCTGG
This sequence comes from Mythimna loreyi, assembly GCA_029852875.1. Classification (NCBI taxonomy): domain Eukaryota; kingdom Metazoa; phylum Arthropoda; class Insecta; order Lepidoptera; family Noctuidae; genus Mythimna; species Mythimna loreyi. The sequence goes on along the minus strand of CM056785.1, from coordinate 13,975,093 downwards.
GAAACCCATCAAATAACTTCTCTCGCTTTAAGTAGATCAAGATGTGGTATCACTGACTAAAACTCCTTTTGTATTCTTTTGGTTGCTCTTTGAATTCCATTCCGAACAATCCCAAAGACCAAACTACGCCCAAATATTAGTGTACATTTAAGTAATACTTCTCTTCTCCACAATCCGCTCTAAAATCATGACTATTCTATAAACATGTCAACACAAAATGCCATATCCAAAATATTCATGCAATGGAGCGAAACGATAGAGCGAAGCACGCGCTCATTCCAAACTTTGGACCACAAATAGTTCGGGGCAATTCGTGCTCCCGACACAGGGTTATTGCGTATTGCACATCGCGACACCTGTATCCGACACCACAGAGAACTGGCCCGACATCACAATATTACACTTATTGTAAACATGCACACACAGATCTTCTGTAGGATTTTGAGGCAATTGAAAAGCGACCTCTGTATGTGTGCACGGAGCAGGAAAATTAATCATCCCACTGTAGATTGCAGACATGTACAAACCTCGAGGTATCGGCAATGTATTGTGGCCTTTGATACACTGTTCCTACTATAAATCAAACCGTGCTGGAGTTTCTAAAATACATTGTTAGATGTAAATAAAGTAGAGAAAACGGATAAATTACAGCGATAGACTATCTTGGCTTTCAGTAGATAATTTCTGAATACTATTACTAAGATAAACAGCGGATATTCAATTAAAGGCGTACATATTGTCGCAAGCGGAAAGCTGGTCCAGCAATATCTGTGCTGACTGGCTAATAATACCAGTTATTAGGTCCGGCGACTTTATCGCTCCAGGACACACAGAATTCTAAATCGACGTGGAACAGTCAGCCGGTATTAGATTGTACTGTAATGGCCGACTAAGAGCATTACGATAAGACGCTATCGGCTTAAAGGATGTAAGTTTTTATGAGGTTCGCATTTACTTAATTCTACAGTTTAATTAAAATGTCTTGTTTCATGAATTTAAACTTAAGGTCTGTTTTTTTACACTTACAAATTTATTAAATCTTTATGCGCTAGAGTACAAAGGCGGCCTTAATGTCACAGGCATTTTCTAGCAGTCGAGCTTGGGTGGTGCAGAGATATATCATAGTAGATGCAACTTAAAATTAAACAAATAAAAGTAGTAAACTATTACAATAATAAATGCAATAAAGTACCTGTATTCCCTAATAATAAATACATACTTACTTACTCACGGCTCGTATTGTCAGGAGGTTCCTTTCTCTGGAGCCCAGACCGCCGGTACCTTAGAGTCAGTTCCCGATACCGGTGGAATACTATTTTTAATATTTTTTTTACTTTTTTTTTGTATTTTCTTTCATATGTTTTATATGTACTTATAAGAATAAATAAATAAAATAATACATACTTATATAAATTCATACAAAAAACACAAAATTATTTTGATAAACGAATCCACCAAATCAAAACTGAGATGATTCTGCCAGCTTCTTAATCTTAGTAATCTGGTAAAGAAAAAAATACAGCTTCTAAAATGTTTATGTATGAGCTATTTTTATGTATAATTTAAAAAAAGCAATACTTTATGGTCTTATGAATGTTTTAGTGCTTTCTTTATAAGACGAGTATCTTTTTAAAATGTAAAGCTATCTTAGTTTAGTAGTGAGTTAACGAGGACACTTAATATAGCCTGCGAGAACGTCCTTTGCTTCGTCTAGAATAATAATTGAATTTTGATTCAATATCCAGCGTCATTTCAAACTTTAAATGCTTCAAAAATCCTTAACATTTATCTGCAAGTTTGTCGACGAATTTCTTAAATAGATAAGAATAAATCACGTTTGTATATGCATTGAAAATATCTTTGTTGTCATTACTTCGTTTATTTGTTTTAATTATTTTTTTCGGTGGAAAATTCAAACAAACATCTCTGCAGCTATTAGCGTGTCGGGAGATTGTGTCAGACTTTTACTGACTAAAAACCCACTCCTGTTCCTTCGTTGCTTTTCATACCAAAATTTCGTTTCAGAAATCGATCCTTGGCCCTCAGTACGCTTTAACTCGCTGGGTTTTAAGGCTGCTATGGTTTGCTGATAATTTATGAGGCGCGCGTGGAACTATACGACTTGACGCCGATTTGGGCTCGGTCCAGACGGTTAACAGACGTTCGGACGGCGAGCTACCCATCCGTCGCCGTCCGTAAGTCCGTGCCTACGGTGGCTGGATATCTGGATCGGAATTCTGGCGGCGGCTGAGGCATGAACGCCTTTGCTTCACGCTTGCGGGCACTCCTTTGCTAGCATTACTGCTTCACAGAAGGAGCTGTATCGAGCAATGCTTTATGTATCTGACCATTAAAAATATTATTTTATTTATTCATGTATATTACACATAATACAAACATTATTGAATTAAATTACAATGTAAAAAAAAAAATTGTTAGCCTATTCTGTCCCACTTCTGGGCAAAGGCCTTCCTCCACTCAAAAAAAAAAAATACAATTAAGAAATAGAACAGAGAAAAAATAATTAAATTAGATAATGATTTTTTTTTTTGTGAAATAAACCTAATAGGCATTCAACGAATCTTAAATAAATATCAGAGTTCCTTTAACAAATCCTTGTTGTGGTTAAGAGACCTAATTAAAACTCGTGACTGCTTCTTCTCCGTTTATTTAATAATACTGTGACAATATCGCTAAGAAGAAAGGCTTTCAGAAGCTTTGTACCGCTTTATTTTCTAGCTTATTTCTAAGTTATACGTGTCTCCCTTTACTTGTAAACCTTGAGCATTTTAATTGGATATTCTCCTCAGAGATTTACGTTTCTAAAAACATAATCAAGTAGAAGCTCAGTTAACGGGGATGGCATGTTATTCCCATGAAAGATGGGGAACGTTTTCTTCAGTGACTTAAAGAATCACGTAAAAACGTGTCGCTTATTTTTTGTTTTTTAATTTACTTGTGTTTCTCTGCAGTGTCTTTTTATTGCATACTGTCACAGAAGATTGGCATAGCACTTTAAACATAATCAGCTTAATAGGTTATGGGACTAAGGCTTCCTATCTAAGAGAGATAATCGGTCGTAATTACATCACGAGTTTTTTTATGGTGGATAAAATCATCTAATGACGAATCCCGCCCTTGGGCGGAACGGGAGACAGAGTCACACTTTTATTGGCTAAACGACCCAACCCGTTCCTTCTTAGGTCTTCTTCTTAGGGGTCGGACCATCCTTTCAGAAACCGGACCGGGGCCCCAGTAGGCTTCAGCCCTACAGTTGAGCCTCTACATTTGCTGACAACTCCTAGAGGCGCGCGGGGACAGAGCGCGCCGTCGACGACTTGTCTTGGTCCGGACTGTTATCAGACTGTTGCCTTATGCGGTCGGCCTCCTCGTTTGCTAGCATTACTGCTTTGCAGAAGGAGGCGACCTCCTGCCACCCCTCCTCGCTCCGGACCAGGGCCTCTACCAAGGCCCACCACGATCTACATCACGGGTCCAGTGTGGATTCGTGAAAGGACAAGCCGATTACCTCAAAATGTTATCTTTCACAGTTTTCAGAGCAGAGGTTATGAATAAATGGCACAAAGTTATGCGCCTAAATAATTTTAAACCCCGAAAGTAGGAGCCGTTGGGCTATCAAAGGTCGAATGATTACTTTCCCACAATCTAGATAAGTTAAAAAGAAGCATTTTTTTATTCCCATTACTCTTGAAACAGACCAACTCTGGTCCTTATAACCACTGAATATTATTGGTGGACCCTGAAAAAGTCGATTCCTAAAACGAGTTACTTTTCGTCTCTCCTACTTTTTGCAATAAAATGCGTCATTACTAAATTACTTTTTCGGCAACAATGAAATGAATTAGTAATTATAATTCTAAATAGCTATTGTCGTCAGCAATTTATGTAAAAAGTTTATTCCTTTTTAAGACATCGTAATTTTATGTCGAGCATAATTTTCATTGAGATAAAGATATCGATTTGTGTCTCATCTTTAGAATTTGTTGAGAGAATTTTATCGTTCTCTAAAGTGCTTTAGACAGAGCTTATATAAAGTTTCTTCATTTTTATTTTATGGTATAAAGTTGTTGCAGGGTCTGTTGCGTTGCTACTGGATTGTTTATTGAATGTTTATATCAAATTCAAAAAAAGGTATTGTGGCCCTAGAAATCAATGTGTCACTAAAAGAATACAGGTGGGTTAAAATAATGGGTGAGTTAGAATATTGTCATAAATGCTTAATTTTTAATTAGGAAAGGAATAAATCTTTTACTGCATAAAACGTAAACTGTAGCTTATGACATTCTTTAAAGTTGAAAAAAGTTCGATGTGTATCTAATGTGTGAGTTTATTATTGTGTGTGTCTAATTTAACGTGTTAATATATATCATTTCACATATATTTTGCTTTGGATAGTATGTACCTATGCAATCTTCAATAAAATTGACCACATTAAAATTACATAAACAAACACTAACTACATAAAATAACTCAGAGGCCCAGAGACCCAGAGACCCAGGCAAACGCCAGCGTTTACAAACATAATTGTCTTTCTATTGTCTCTAATTGCGGTATTGAAAAGGTTAATTTAGTTTATATGTAGACTATCTGAAATGACTAAATTAATAACGTAAACAGAGCAAGGAGGGTGTTGCTGCAGCTCACGAAAGAGATGGCGCGACGCATTAGTCCTCTAAAACTGGCAAGAGGAAGCGCAGGTCCGCGAAAAATGGAGGAGGTAGAGAGAAATCGTTGCCCACGAGTGGTACAGAACAGACTGACAAGAAAATAACAATAATAATGTAAGATAATAAACAAGACGTAATGTGTAAGTTTGTCGCATCGCGTGACCGATTGCTGAGCAACAAACATTAAGTAATTCGTTTCCCACAGTTGACTCTTACAAATTACGTGGGAAGATAAATTGCTGATACGTTTTAAATGTTCTTTTTTCCAGTACAGAGGAACATAAAATAATGTGGCTGATAATTTAAAAGCGACACATTTGGGACAAAATGTTTTACGTCCCAAACAAAAGCGAGTAGGCGTCCTTCACAAAAAAATTCAAATGAGGAATCCCTTCAGCGCTTTATTTGGTTACGATCGTTAGTTTTTATCCCATATGTAACCATTTGTATATGTAGATAGTCTTTTTTAAATGCTTCGGCAGCAATACTAGTTTTATAACTAACTAGCTGCCCTGACAAACTTCGTACCGCCTAATAAGGATCGCACCGCTTGAACCTACCTTAAAGTGTCACAAATATTTCATAACTAAAATTGACCAATACTGTCCAGCCGTTCTCGAGTTTAACAAACAGCTATTAATTTTTATATATAAGAAGAAAATTAGCTGGTTCGGCAAACATTGTACCACCTATTCACTGTTTAAACATTCCCTGGACTATCACAAATATTTTAAGACCAAATTTAGACAAATCGGTCCAGCCGTTCTTGAGTTTTAGCAAGACTAACGAACAGCTTTACAAATATAAGAAGACGATTATATCTTGTGACACAATATACTAAATCTTGAAACCAAACCGTCCTTTTATACTACTTCTGACCTACCATGATCAGACCGCACTACACTTAATAGAAGCATGCGTGACTTTAGTCTGCGAGGTCTGGCTGGGCCTCTATGCTCGGCTGCGCTGAGCACCGCTGACTGGGCAAGTGTTCCGCTTCCGATTCCCTTAATTGGTAAATCTTAGCTGACGCCGCTCTTTGCAATTAAGGCGAGCTTCTATGCAGCTTGTGCGGATGAGCGCGATTTAATGCATCGCCTCGCAACTTCACTGAATTAGAGAGCATAGTTAATTAATTGAAATCCCTTACATGATTGGAGGAATAGTAGTCTGTTATTAGGCAAATTTTGCTGTTATTACTATTGTTGAGTTAGCAGTTGTTGTACCTATCTGCATAATTTTATACGTAAAAAACACAAATATCAGTAACAGAGCATAGCATCAGCCTTATGTTGCTCCCACTGTTGGAAATCAGGCCAGGAATTGGCCTTAATTCACCACGCACGCCCAGTGTTAGTGAACGTTACATGTCTTCAAATTTTTGGTTCTATGAAATGCCAGTTTCCTCATCATCATTACATAGTATAAAACAAAGTCCGCTGTCCCTATACATGCTTAGATCTTTAAAAGTACGCATCAGATTTGGATGCGGTTTTTTAAATAGATAGAGTGATTCAAGAGGAAGGTTTATGTATATTATACATGCATAATATATTCAATATCAGTACCCGTGCGAAGCTGGGGCGGGTCGCTAGTTAAAAATAATGTTGAATAAAATATACAAAAGGGGTTAATTTAAAAGAATTGGAAGGGTTACGTGGTTGCTACGAGAAAGACGAGAGTTGATTAAGTAGCTCAAAATTCTCGGCAATAGGAATGTAACCAGGTTAACGGTAGGCCACTAAACAGTGTCCTGAATAACAAACGAAGGAATCAAAGGAAAACTTTGACCGAGACCTTAGCATTGTTTGTGCTATTGATAGCGTTGGTAATTTTAACGGACGGAGTTGGCAACATTCGCGTCACGTCGCGAGTTGTCCGGAACTTGGAGGACGTGTCCGCTCAGCTATCTCGGATACTCAATACATTACAGTTATCGGAGGCGCGAAATCAATTATCGGCACGTGGCACACTTATCAACTATGAAACTCGGATTTATTATTCGCATATCAGATTTTCCCTTTTGTTTACGGATACACGTCCTAATTGGCCTACTTTCCTCTTCTTGGGTTTCCGTTGCTTATAATATTAATATATTAAGGAATTTTGTGTGTTTGCCAGTGATGAAATATGGCACCGAAACGTGGTCGCTTGCCATCGGCCGCATAAGACTCAAAGTCACCCAAAAGGCTATGGAAAGGGCTATGCTTAGAGTTTCCTTGCGTGATCGAATCAGAAATGAAGATATCCGCAAGAGAATTAAGATCGCCCATATAGTACAAAAAATAGCCTTTATGTATCTATGGGCGGGCAGAGCACATTGCACTCAGAACAGATGACCGTTGGGGCCGTAAGGTTCTGGCGTGGCGACCGCGTACCGAAATACGCAGACGTAAGGCCTTCCAAAAAGTAGGCCGAAAACCTGGTCAGAGACGCACAGGGCCGGTTATTGTGGTGACGCATGAGGGATGATTAAAAAGAGTGTCCATCCATGGAGTTTCTTGCACATTCTTCTCCATTGAGACCTACTTTTTGGAATGTGCAATTAGCGTCATTTTTTTCCTGACAGACCGACTTTATGACTTTTCAAAAGTGCCTGTAAAGGTTTATTTGAAATAAACGCTTTGAATTTGAATTTGAATTTTGAATTGGGGAGGTCTATATCCAACAGTGGACGTCTTTCGGCTAAAATGATGATGAAGGAATTCTGTAGGCTAAGGAATATGTATATTAAGTTTGGTAATTTATTACAATGTGGGTAGGCGTTTATAGCATAATTTCAGGTAGGCGTTACTGATGCGTTCAGAATGTAATTCTGCATAAATTGTTTAAGCGTTCGATATTTTTAATTAAGCACGGCTTCATTCCGAACGTGAAAAAATGCGTAAGAATTCAGAATAGCTTCGGCATTACCCTATCTTCGTTTGGTGTATCTCATCTTTAAGCATGGCAAGTTTCTTCCCGGAATAAACGAGTTAAATCAACCATATATTTGGGACAAAATGGCCCTGGAATAAAATATCATCGACAGTTAGGCGGTGGAGTGGCGGATTTTATCTACAGACTATGGCCTCTTTTTTAAATAGGTAGGTACATACAAAGCATCTTTGTTGTATTTGATAGTAACGTTTAACATTTACTTGTTGATTTCTGTAGCGTGTCTGTTTAAGATTGAGCTAGAGATTTGTTGGAAAGTGAAGAAACGACGAGTTTTATTCAGATTGCTCGCCCCAGAGAAGGACGGGTAATTTAACAATTTCCCACTGAAAAAAGGACACACACAAAATTTCATATCGGTTAAGCCATTTAGGAGTTGGATGACAAATACACGCATAGAAGAATTATAGATTTATATATTTCATTAGCTCTTACTGACCCACACCTGGACAAACGCCTCCCCAAGTCCATCCAAACCTAGACCTAATTATACGAGTATATATATCTGAAGACGTTTTTTTTTAGGTTTTTAAAGCTCGAATAACGGTGCTGATTCTGTCATTCAAAAGCTTTGTCAGATAATAATACGCTACATACAAATCTACTCACACACAAAACAAAGAGAAAGAGCCTAAAATGTACATCATTAGTCACGTCTATGTACTACGGAATCGGGAAGGCAACTAAATCATCCGCGTAGTAACAAATGTACCACAATGTTTATCATAGGAATAACACCGGCGGAGAAACACAACGAAACATGGTAGACTTGTGTCGATAAGAATGTCGGATTGCTGACACATTTGCTATTGATTTATATCGAGTAATGACCCTGTTTATGTAATGATGTTTTTACCATATCATGGAACAAATAAATATGGCCTACAGATGGTGGTTTTGATGTATTTTGTGTTTATCTACACTGATATAATAAAGAGGTAAAGTTTGTTTTTTTGTTTTTTTGTTTGTAGGGGGTAATCTCTAGAACTATTGGTCCCATTGGAAATATTTTAGCAACAATAGAAAGCTGATTTACTCCTGAGTGACATAGGTTATATTTTATGTACGCGGGCGAAGCCGCTGGAAAAAGCTAGTGTTTTATATTTAGGTAAGGAAAATCATTCAAAGACATCTCCACGCCCTTAAGTTGGGCGGAAGATAGTGTCAAACTTTTATTGACTAAAAACCCCACTTCTATTCCTTTTTTGCCATCGTTCCAGAGCCTAGGGTGTAACGTTTTCACCATGACCCCAGTAGGTTTCGATCCGGCTAGGCCCCTAGGATTTGCTGATAATTCCTTGAAGCGCGCGTGGTCGACGACTTGGGCCCGGTCAGAAAGGTTAAGGCGAGCTACTCATTGGTCGCTGTCGATCGGTATCGGGATCCCTGCGGCGGCTAGGACGTGAGGATTTGCGATTTGCTCCAGATTTTACCTGTTCCCGGTGCCTTTATTGTTTCTGAAAGCACTCAAGACACTAAAATCATTATTTTGTAGTCTGGATCAACGGTTTTTTTCAAACATGTATCTTCCTTAAACTGAAGAAAACTTAACAAAAATAAATATTTAAATGTTAAAAAGCTACTTGTAAAAAATTATGTCACTCTTTAGTGACATAATTTTAATGTTTCATTCTTTGATTACTTCTATTAAAACCCTATTTATTACAATGTTGATTGAGCAATAAACAACAAATTAATATTCAAGCAATAAAACATTTTAATGAAGCAATTCGTTATGTAATAAGGTGCAATACATTTAAAAATTAAGACCAAAGTCGTGAGAATATGCGTGTGTAATAAATATAAACAATTAAGATTTCCCAGCTATGTTACATGCGCGTGAAAAATGTCAAATTGTTTGTATGTAATCGTTGTAGGGTTTTTTTTCTTTGATTTATTTTCTGAATTTATACAAGTACAGTACGGCTTGGACTCAGACCTTTTCTAGTGGAGGAGTCCTACCAGTAGAAACACTATAAAACTGACACAATGCGTGCAAAGTTAAAAAAACCGTACTGTACCTGCTATACAAGAGGCGCAAAAGCGGGAACTGGCCCCTAACCAAGTTACAATCGTTTCGTTTAGCGTTAGCGCTTGTAGTTGCCCCCACCCCAATTTCCTTGTTCGAACGTGGTCTCAACAAAGGAATTGGGTGCGTGGCTATACAAACGCTAAGTCTAAACGAAACGATTGTAACTTGGGGCTATGGGGGCTGACATGAAAATATATAAGTTACTAATGGTAATAACAATAATTTCTAGCGACTTAGTGTCACTACACTAAGTTGCTAAAAATAATAATAGTAATGGAATCTTCTTAATGTGATGAGATGGTGTCCTAATTACACTCTAGCCGCTTCTTACAGTCGTTAAGATCTAAGACAGGACATAAATATTTATTAAGTATTTTTTCTGTTTGATGCTGTTACGCTGGCTGGTTTTATTAGGATCAGGCTTGATAGTTTCCTTGATCAGAGAGAGGCCAATTATACAACATGTGGATACGAGAGTAGTAGTTGTCTACTGGTAACTACCCCGACTGAAGAGTCCCAATATCTGTTGGTATTGTTATTCAACTTCAACTTCAACATCATCAGCCTTTTTAATGCATCCGCTTTTTTTGCCCTGGGTTCAAGGCAGGTAAGGAACGGGGCAGGTTGTTTAGTCAGTAAGAGTCTGACACTGTTTCCTACTTTAAGGGCCCTAAGGGCAGGATTCGTCATTGGATGATTTTTACCTTCCATAAAAAAATAATAAAATAAAATAAAAAATAAAAAAGCCTTTATTTCAAGCAGAGTACCTACATAAGAAAAAAAGTAAATGAATTAACAATGATAGTGTTAGTATTATTATTTTGTTTAGTTGTTAATAATAATAATAATAATATATATATTTATAACCGGTTCTGGCACACAGGACTCTTCTCTACAAAAAGGAATGGATCCACCAGGCTGGCCCAGTGTGGACTGGTGGATTCACATCCGGTTTCCTCACGACGTTTTCCTTCACCGTTTTGAGAGTCACGGTGATTAAATAAATCACACAAAGTAATGCGCCTAGCTGGGTTTGAACCCGCGACCTTTCTTAAGTCGTTATTGTTTGGTCCAACTTATAAGCCGTGTGTATAAAATCGCAGACAACATCTAGCAAGACGAGTACACACTAAAACTTATACGTACATGTACAAATATTAAACAGTTACCTTGCAAATGTTGCAACGACTTGAGTTCGAATTCAAACTACCGAAGTTTGATGCAACGAGGGTCGCCATACGTTTGGATTTCTCCGGATTTATCCTAGTTTTAAGGGCATTCGGGGAGCGTTCTGACAAAGACCTCATTAGTTGTCTGTGTATAAATTTTTCACACTTTTGTCTCGTCAGAAAAATTAAAATCTGGTAGATGTTAGACTGCAACGGCAACACTGGAGATGATATTTAGAAATCTAGAGTGGGAGGAAAACGGACTTAATATAAATGGTGAAAAATTAAACCACCTCCGTTTTGCAGATGACTTGATCCTATTTTCCGAGTGCCCAAAAAGACTAGAACAAATGTTACAGCAATTATCAGATGAAAGCGCGAAAGCAGGACTTTCAATGAATACAAATAAAACAAAAATTATGACTAACGGTTCACAAACTTATACTATCAAAGTTAACATGGAAGTAATAGATTATGTTGAAGAATACATATACCTCGGACAGTTAATAGCGCCCAGCGATACCATGCAAAAGGAAATAGATAGAAGGATAGCAAATACTTGGAAAAGATATTGGTCTCTAAGCGAGGTTATGAAGAACCAAGACATGCCAATGAAAGAGAAAAGAAAACTATATAACATGTGCATTTTGCCGTGTTTAACATATGGGTGCCAAACATGGGCATTAACGGAAAAACTAAAAAGGAAAATAAACGTATGCCAAAATGGAATAGAGAGAAGTGTGATCAATGTAAGAAGGCGAGATAAGGTAAGATTGGAAAACATTAAGGAAATAACCAAATTTAAAGACGCAGACAAAGTATGCAAAACATTAAAATGGCAATGGGCAGGACACATGTTGAGAGAGAAGAATGGAAAATGGACAAAAACAATATCGGAATGGTATCCCAGAGATGGGAAAAGGAAAAAAGGGCGACAATCAAAACGTTGGGAAGATGACCTAAAGAGAACTGCTGGCCCAGAATGGATGAGAATTGCGAGGGATAGAGATAAATGGAAATCTTTGGAGGAGGCCTATGTCGAAGGACAAGCTGAGGAAAAAGTACTAATTAATGAAATGTAAAATTTAAAATGTTGAAAACTCAGCAATAAAGGCTTATTTTATTTTATTTTATTTTTTTATTTTTAGATGTTAGACTTATTTCGATTTATGTTCAAAAAACAAAAAAAAACATTTGAACTAATTTTTCATTATCATGAGTACGATGACTAAGTTGACGCAGCTTTCGAAGGCTTCCCACAAGATGGCCCGATGACTTGGTCAAGGCTGCTGAAATCTGGTGGATGCGAGATGCACACAACTGGTCGTTGTGGAGACGCTTTTCTATATCCAACAGTGGACGTCTTTTGCCTGAAATGATGATTGTAAGCAAGTTTTAAAAAAGTAATAATATGTCCGGGTTCTGAGCTCCAAAAAATCCTGGATTTTTACGCTTAGAGATGGAAACCCTAGTGTAACTAAACACCAATCGAATTGATTTCCATTTATCTGTTGCGACTGAGTTTAAAGGCAAACAATAGTTGTTTGTACCGAATAGTTTATCTTTAGTTTAAGCAAGAGTGGAACTGAATCAATTTTGTCTAAGTAACATTAAAAGTTCAATCGGCTGTTTGTTCTTTTTTGTTCTGTTATGATTGTTTATTACAACACTCTTATGTTTGGTACGGTCCGGTAGGTACTACAATTTGCTTTAGAAAACATTTTACCAACCCAAGGTGATCAATCAACGCCATATTTTATTCGTATTGCGTAATATAAGACACTAGCTTTTGTCAGCGGCTTCGCCCGCGTACATAAAATATAGCCTATGTCACTCAGGAATAAAGCAACTTTCTATTATTGCTAAATTTTTTCCAATCTGACCAGTAGTTCCAGAGATTACTTCCTATAAACAAACAAAACAAATTTTACCTCTTTATTATATTAGTGTAAGTAAGTAAGTACGTGGTGTAAGTAGATGTTTTTCATTATGGGTCTTGTTCGACCACTATCTCACCTGATGGTAAGCAATGGTGTTGTCGATGATAAAGCACGTATACCTAAAAGTTCACTCTTGGCCTACAGACGTCTATGTTGTAGCTATTTGGAAATATCTCCGGCAGGGAATACTAACCTTAACTGTATGCACAATTAATGTGTTCCTAAAACGTGAGATGTCCACCATGTACATGTTTATTTGCGCAAAAATAAATACCAAACGCGAGATTATTAACAATAAAAAAAACCTTAAAATCATTTTATATAGCAGTAATGTGTATGGCTGGGTTTCAATCACCTACAACTCGTAAGTCGGGACCTTTACCACTCGGCCACCACTGCTCTCAAAACTGAAACATAAATACACCATATTTTTTAGAAAATTTAGATGTGTTTGTTAGACAATTTCAATATTGCGAACTTCCAGGAAGCCACCAAGTTCACCTTGCCAACGTGTGATAAAAATACGCGTTCTAGTTTCTCTCCAAGTTCACAGCCTTTATGAGACTTCTGTCACTGGTAGTTTTTGTGCTATGTTATTGCAAGAAACTTACATCACAAAATGGAACTATTCAATTCTGGAACATATTATAAACTAGCTTCCTGCCCCAGCTTCGCGCAGGTACTGATATTGAATATATTTATTATGCATGTTATAATACACATACAAATTCCTCTTGAATCACTCTACCTATTAAAAAACCCATCAAAATCCGTTGACAGGTCGATCTTACTTTGAAAGATCTAAGCCTACATAGGGACAGCAGTAAGCAACTTTGTTTTATACTATGTAATGATGATATGTTCCAGAATTGAATAGTTCCATTATAGTAAGCATATTTGTTATGGCGGGTCCACATTAATCCCTTGAATTTCAATATTGCGAACTTCCAGGAAGCCACCAAGTTCACCTTGCCAACGTGTGATAATACTACGCGTTCTACTTTTATCCAAGTTCACAGCCTTTATGAGAGTTTTGTGTCACTAGTTGTTGTATTGTGTTACAACATGCCGTTACCGTGTCTGCAGTGCTCTGTGGTTACTTTCACTCAATCAGCGCGTTCTCTCAATCGGCCGTCGTGTTGTGTACATGGTTTCCTCATTAGCGCGCTTTTGTTAGACTACGTCCGCGATGCCTCCATGTTAGTAGCGTAGCCAGGCGTTGGTGATTTGGGCCCTCGCACTCACATGCAGAGTGGCCTCGCGCTAGCCCTTGCTTCTTAAGAACGAGTGCTGTTGTTTTTATATGTAGGGTGACTGGTAATTAGTGATCGATACTTAAACACGTGATTGTAATCATGATAAAAGACAAATATGGGTACAAACATAATCGCAAAAAAAAATATCGGCTGGTCAGTACATTTATGTTCGTCTAACTATATAAAAAAAAAGTAACTAAACTTCTTGATTTTTTTTTGCTATTTCAAGTATGTTTTTTATTTTTTTCGCATTCATGTATTTAGTATCTGTTGCTAATTACCAGTCACCTTATTTACCTAATAGATAGGCTCTCTTTTCTTTTCTCTCCACTTTGTCACGTAATGGTAAGCAACGATGTGGTCGAGCGCTAGGTTGTGACTACAACAGTGATTGTCTCGTTTTCGAATTAATGAAGAAGAAAGGCCTTGATGATGTACTTCTCCCACGTCTAAACCATTTCACGCTACGCCCCTGCTGTTTCAGTGTTCTCTATCGCAACATGCTCCAATCAAAGCTTCAAGGTGTCTGGAACAATCGAACTGTATGCATTAAATTATATCCAGGATCTCGTCATGCGAATTTAACCCTTAATCCTGTTGTTCTAATACTCAAAATAGCATCTTCTGTGAGTTGCTGTAACCAATTGCGCCGGTATTTGTAAGCGTATTAACCTATTGTATTGAATACCGTCATCGTCTGCTTCTCCTTGATGATTCACGGTGCAGCCAATTGTCTCGTATACTTATATTATTGTCGTAGAAACTGTCTTCATTTGTCTGGCTATTAGAAATCTGTTGATTCTGTTCACGGGTATAGAGTTAAACGGGTACGAGAAATTATTTATAGAGTTTAATGTTGATTAAAAAAGTTTTACTGTATATTATGTGATGACTGACTGCCAGTTGTGATTTTGTCCTCTGTAGATAGATTCGCACTTGACCACTATCCACCGAAGCGATTTTTTTTTGCAATCAATGTTACTTATAGGTTTCCTTTTTTTAAACCCTCTTTTTACGGCGAGCAATGCTCGCCGTCGGGTCGTTTGATAATCGTTCGGACCAAGCCTAGTCATCAACGGCGCGCACTGTTCTTGCGTGGCTCAAGGAGTTGTCAGCAAACTATAGGGATCCTGCAGAAGGGTCGAAGCCAACTGGGACCAAGGGTTGATATCTGAAAGTATAGCCCTGGTTTATATGGCGACGTAGGAATGTAGTTGTAGTAGGAAGTGGGTTGTTTAGTCAGTAACAGTCTGACACTGTTTCCCGCTCCGCCCAAGAGCGGGATTCGTCATTGGATGATTTTTACATACCATAAAATACCCTATTTTTGTGTCAGGGCAAAACAAAACCAAAAAATCTGTCAGTGTTTTAACAAAACTAACAAACAGCAATTGTGTTTACACATTTACGTAGATACCGTAAGCAAAATACGCGCATTAGTCGAAAAATTGCGGATACCAGCCCGAAATACAAATACAAACATATGTAGATAGATTGGCGTGCCATATTCCATATAGAGGCTATTTATAAATGAGTACCGTAGGTATTTACTCATAATAAAAACCAGACGGCGACACTAGTCCCGTTAGACGAGTTTTGTTTTCAAATCCGGGTATAAAAAAGCATTCCTATAAATAAAAATCTACATAATTATTTGATTGAAATTGTCTCTCTCATGTTATCAAATTAGCTTATTTTCTTCATAAATAATAATTCTTGCCGGCTACTTTATGGGACTACTGACTTTAAAATTGTTTTTAAATCAGGTATCCGGCTCGAAGAACCATTTAGAAATAGAAAATTAATAGATTTGTAAGTAATAAAAAATCAAGACGTAAAAATAAATTAACATGATACTTATTAAATTGATATAGGTTTTATTTATTATATTATTGTAGCTAGCCTGTGCTGTTCCACTGCTGGGCAAAGGCCTCCCTCCATTCTTTCCAGTTATGCCCGGATGTAGGCAATGCAATATTTATTTATTTAAACTTTGTGTAAGTACTGAGAGAAATGCAACATCAACCAACCCGCACTGAGCCCGCGTGGTGGATTATGGCACATTCCCTCTGCTAGAAACGAGGCCTGCGTCTTATTATACTTTTGCTTATGTAGTTATGGTAGTGGTGGAGTTCATAGACTGTCTAAAGAGGGCCCTTAGCCACTTGTCATTCGTCAACGTAAGCATGATTTAAACCTTGTTGTTTCATCCAATACAATCAACCGCAAACTTTGATGAGTTAACAACGCGAAAAAATACAAATAACTCCTGAAAACTCTGTAGGCGTTCGGTAATTCCGCCAATAGTGAAGAAAACGTCAAGAGCGGTTGTACAAAGATGTACTTGGAGAAGAAAACTCTTATTTGCTACCAGTCAATTAAATATTCTGTGTGAAAGACAAACAGATCTGTATCAACTTCAATATTCAGGGGCAAATATCTCCAGTGACCTTTTGCGAACAAAAGAGAAGGTAGCGTCACTTCCTGCGCTTCAATATTATTCAAATAATAATTCGTCTTTCATATAATAAACACAACATGAATAAAAGCCGTATATCAAAAGATTGGTAGTTATTTTTTTTTTTGATTTGGGAAGGTTTCATATAAATAGACTCTATGGTTTTTGTCTCATCTTCACTTTTTTGTGAAGATGAGGCAAAGGCAATGATGTCAGACATAACTTTGAAAATAAATTACACCAAGTTCGATGAAAGAAAATGTAAATATTCGTATATCAAATTATTAGGAAAATAGTCTAGTTTAACATTTTTTTATTTTTTTTATTTAAAGTCTTGTCATTTAAACGTGATGTGGGGTTTAAAATCATCAAAAGTTGTACATCTCCCTTTAACCTTTCAACTTCCGTAATTACAGACACAATTAAAAAAAAACCGGCCAAGTGCGAGTCGGGCTCGCGCACAAAGGGTTCCGTAGCAGCAAATATAATAAACTTATTATGTCAATTTATACACCTGGTGAATGGAGCCTAAACTCTCCCGATATTTTGCCTTGTACTTATAGGTTCAGCCATCGTTTTCAGTGTAAGCACAATAACTTAACCAAAATTACAGTTAAATCAACCTATCTCAAAAACTATAAGAGATACTTTGATCAAACCAAAAATCGTTGAAAGAGTTAATTAGCATGCATCACCTCTATTTTTTTTAGAATTTTATACCCCGTAGTTATAAAAATAGAGGGGGGGGGACATACTTTTTACGACTTTGAGAGCTGATATCTCAAAAACCGTTCACTTTAAGAAAAATGTTTTTTAGAAAACTTTATATCATTTTAAAAGACCTTTCCATTGATACCCCACACAGGTATGTACATCGAAAAAAAAATTTTCATCCCTCAGTTACATGTATGGAGGGCCCCACCCCCAATTCTTTTTTTTACTATTTAGTGTCATAATTTTGTAGCGGTTCATACAACACATATTCCCATCAAATTTCATCACTGTAGTACTTATAGTTTCCGAGTAAATCGGCTGTGACAGACGGACAGACGGACAGACGGACAGACGGACAGACGGACATGACGAAACTATAAGGGTTCCGTTTTTGCCATTTTGGCTACGGAACCCTAACAATAAGTGAGCGGACACTGCATGGTGTCCTTTTGGGGCTTAAACTTTCGAGTATCGTAATTAGAGACATAATAGAAAGACAATAGGTATGTGAATAAATATTGGCGTAAATTCACTCGGGGCTCGAGAATTTAATGAAATAAAGCCGCAGCTTACTATTTCCTACATAAATCAATATAGTAATTATGTTTTCATACAATACACACCGGAGTTATTTGGTAAGCTACCTCAACCAAAAGGCATGGCATTTATGTTCCTAGCCAACGGCCTTCACATTCCAAGATTTCATTTTGACATGTAACAAATATGACTATTACAATGAATGAATGATATCTGGTTTCGATCTCACTCCTAAGATTCCTCAGATCTTTTTAGGGTTCCCTAATCAAAGGGTGAAAACGGGCTTCTATTGTTAAGACTGCACGTGTATCTGTCATCAGGCTGTTTCTCATTAACCGTATTATGATGATAGCTAGTCAGTTGAAATTTTTACAGATGTTGTATTACTGCTACCTCTAAAACAAGTCATAAATGATATATTTTTTTTGCAAGTAGGTTTTATAAAAACAGTTTTACAAGTATTTTTTTTTTCGTCAAAATTGCACTAGATGAGGCCTTCTTTATTCTTTCTGCCTCTATCCCATATTACTTGGTGTCGGCGTTAGCAAATAGTCAAATAATAATGATTATAATATTTAAGTTGATCTCTCACACATTTTTACGCGATTTTTTTGCTACGGACGGTACGGAACGCTTTTTTCACCAGTCCGACTCGCACTTAGTCGGTTTTTTCTACGCATACTTATACTATTAATTATTCTATGTACATTGTACATACCTACCTGTCAATTGAATTGTCAAACCCTGATGATAGATATACATTGTATATAGTAGGAAACTGTAGACATATGAATGGAATGCGTGTACGCCTGATTTTTTTCTTTTTTTTTAATATCAAGGTCCAGAAAGGGCGTAGTTATGATTTTATGCCTGTGGCAAGGTTTTTTTTTTACAAAGTATTTTACTGTTGTATTAGTACCTAGTTATTACGACATTTTTTACGTTAAAATGTAATTGATCAAGTATGGAGGCGGTAAAGTATTTTCCACTGTCTTAAGGCGATGTTTCACAATCGGTTTCAATATTGAGATTTGAAATTGGTTGAACTATTTGGTGTTGAAGTTGAGCCGTCTTTTGTTTCGGTAATCCTATCTTGTACGCAGTGATGGTTGACTCAACTGCTGTTGTGTTTACGTTTCAACTGTTATGTTTTGTTGATTAATGGTATGGCATAAAACCTAGTATTACTTGGGCAAATACTCCTGTAGTTGGTAGTTTTGTTTTAGATAATTGCGGTTACTTATAATTATTATAAAAAATATTCTAATGATAAACCGACTTTTGAACCAATGTTTTTACGTGTTTGACGACGCACGGTGTGTATGTAATGTCCCATATAAACGTAGAAAAATACAGAGCAGTGGTGATGAAATAAATTACACAAATAAATGGATCTGGCTGGGTGTAAACCCACGACATACTTACTCGTATGTCGGGGCCGTTACCACTTATGTATACGTCCACAGATGAACAAATCTCATTTTGTAGGTACTTTTTGAATAAGCCTAAGGTCCTCCGAAATTAGAGCCTAAGGTATTAAGTCCTTTGTACCTACGTGCTTGAAGTATTAATAAATAAATAAATCTCATGCATGAGAGGTGGGAGCCTTAACACTGGTTAAGGCACCCCTCATCCATCACGACGCACCTTCTAAACCGGTAGCTAAAAATAAATCGTCTTGCGGAAATCACATGTTAATCAATTCAACGGCGAGCAAAGTTTAATTGATTTCAGCCTTCAATTAGCTTTGACAAACGCGTTAATTAATACTGAACTAGCGACGTGCCCCAGCTTCGTATGGATATTAACCAACCTTTGAAATTCTCGGCTTTCCGCCATTGTAATAGGCATATACTAGTACTTTGCAAGCGACTGCGTTCGCGAGAATATTTTCTTAAACAGTTTTGAATCGTGTTTTTAGGGTAGTTTTGAAAAACGAATTATGACAGTCTTTGTCAATCTTTTGATAAAGTAAAAGGTTCAATGACCGTCTATGTACTTGTCGGTCGATGCGTACTAACTACCTACGGCCATTGAACCCGCTCAGCTATTCTTTACTTAAAGATATGAATTTCGCGTAACTTTTAGTTTTAGAAAAAAAAGTACTTTATCTTTACAAATCGGTAGTGTTTCATGTTCTGGATTGACACTCCACGGGATCGAAACAATCAAAATTTAACGGTGTATAGTTGAATTAAATACGTCAAACCAATTGCCAATTGTGTGATATGGGCTATAGCATTTTGAATGAATGGTCATTCGTTGCAGTTCACAGTATTCGGCAATATTCTGCAGAGGACTTTTATGGTCTATATTCATATTATTTATTATTTTAAAGGCCTTTTTGTCTAGTGGTCAGTAACCCTGACTGCTATGTCGGAGGTCGTAGGTCCGATTCCAACCCAAGACAAATATTTGAGTGATGAGCACACTCTTTTGTCCTGTGTTTGGGAATTGGGTGTAATGTGTCTATCTGTATGTATACGTCAAATAATATCTTCCACAGTGCCATTTAATTCCTTACCAAGCACAGTTTGTTTTATGCAACAGCCCGCGCGTACTGGTGACTTTTGTCAAAAAGTTACCGTGCTCATAGTATCAACACAATATGAAGTGCGCACACTTGAAGACTTGACAGTTAAAAGATCTCAAAAAATTATTGTCACCGTGATGAAAGTCACCAGTGTACGCGGGTGCTTATATAACACAAACTGTGCCTGGTAGGGATTAAATGGCATTGCGGAATATATTTATTTCGTATTCGATTACATATTTTCGAACCAAAAATTCGAAGACGTGTGACATTCACCAATCCGCATTGGGCCCGCGTGCTGAATGCTGATTCAAGCAGTGGGAACATTATAAGGATTATGCTATTCTATACTTTGCTACACAAACACAACCTTCTTCATAAATCAATCTATCTATCAGTAAAAACCGTATAAAGATCTGTTCACTAGTTAGATAGGATGAGAAGAACTTCCTATGTAAATAGAGACGAGTATATTTTGGGATAGTAAAATCAGGTATCGGAAATATTGTGAGGTGGTTTCCGATAAGTTACCCAATTAGGAGCCTAGCCAAGTGAAGTAAACATCGAGTGTTTACATCACCTTCCGTAAAATACTGTTTTAAAAATATACCTTTATTTCGTAACGGTACTTTTTTTTCCTATTCCATAACTATCACACAACGTCTTCTAGTCCCAAGCTAAGCAGAACTTGTATTATGAGTACTAGACAACTGATAAACATACTTATATATTTCTAAATAAATAGTCATAGTCTTAGTCGTAGTTTTTTATTGGTAAGGGATTCTTACAAGTCATAAAGGTACAAACTGATACAATAATGTCAACAAAATTACATATTAATCGAAAATTGAATGTCAAATAATAAATACAAATAATTAAATACACATGTCAAACAAATAAAATAATATATAAGAATACAAATAAATCAATGTCAAATCACAAATTAAAATTAAATATAAGAAAAAGTCACAATATAAAATTAAGTCATAAATTCGTCAAATGAATAAAACGCTTGCTCGATAAGCCATTTTTTTTAATACATACATATTATAGATCAATTACACCCAGACACTAAAAACAAATTATCGTGCTCATCACACAAACTTCGTTCTGGGTGGGAATGGAACCCACGACCTCCGGCATAGCAGTCGGGGTCTCTAACCACTAGACCAACAGCCCAGTCAAACCGTTTGGTACCGTTACAAAAACATCTTCTATTTATTTCACGAAAATTCTGATTGCAATTCCTAACCCATTAACAAATCGTTGTTTGCGAAATATCCTCAGCTACTCTAAAGTAAATGAAATAATATTTTCATTACTCATACTCTGAAAATAGGTGTAAAGTTGCCTGCGGACAGGGTTGGAAGAAGTACTTTTACTCCCTAGGGAGTTTTACTTTACAACTGACAGTTGTTTTTTTAATATTTAGACAGCAAATATTAAAAAAAAACTAGTTCTATTTTGACATTTCTATTGAACCGTGACCCGAAACTTTATACCGAATTAAAATGACATAGAGATAGAAATAATTTAAGAATACTTTTTTTTAATGACTTTATTTTAATTTACTTTAAATTATTTCATTAAAACTAATATATTTTTGAGAAAAATATTGACTTAAATATGAAAAGCCTGGGAGCCGAACACTGAGAAAAAAAGAATTGGCGGGTAAATGGTAGACTCTCTATAATCTGTGGCCGATTTGATCTTCCTTTTTTTTCGAGGTGTATAGTTTTGTTTACATTTTGCTAAATCTCTGTTACAAGAAATTTTTATTAACACGATAAGTTCATCAGCTTCAGTTATAAATTTAACGCAAGATTCATAAGAGGAGAAAACCGCTTACCGCCTAAATCAAAAGAAATATACCTACCTAAAAACATACCTTTGACGACGACTCAGGTTTTTATTATTTTTATTTTCCTCGTATTCGTAATGAAAAGCACAGTGTTTACCTCGGGTTCAAAAGTTATTTAGTCCCTCGAACTATTAGCGACCTCGCTCTCGCTCGGTCGCCAAGAAATTTCTCGGGACTAAATAACTTTCTTTCATCCCTCGTATAACAATGTACTATTATTCTTACTTACCGGGTTCTTTGCTGTTGCTTTTGGTCAACAAACATCTTTAGCTTGAATGTGAACCGTGGCAAGTTCGTTTTATTACTATCTTTTGCTAGCGGCTTTGCTTGTGGAAAAATAAGATATAAAACATTATTTTTAGTATCCAAATTCGAAACCTCAACGGCGCGCACGGTTCCCGCGCGCCTCAGGATGTTGTCAGCAACTGTAGGGCCCAGCAGGGTCGAAGCCTTCTGAGGCCAAGAGTTGATGCAAAAGCGGAACACTGGGGCCCGGAAACTAAGGCAAAAAGGAACGGAGGGTCGTTTAGTCAGTAGAAGTCTGATACTGTCTCCTGCGTCGCCCAAGGGCGGGATTCGTTATTCGGTGATTTTTCTCGCCATCAAAAAAATATACGAAACCTGTATATAGTTTGTTCAGGATTAGACCTTTTTTGGTTTAAAGTACAGGACAAGTCACGGAAGGTTATAGCAGGCATTTGGCGCTAGAACACAGCTGAGTGCGGGAACAAAACCACCCTTAGTTCCCGGAGCTGAGGGTTGATGCGAAAGCGTTACACCGGGGCTCTGGGAATAAGGCAAGGAAGGCACGGGGTAGGTTCTTTAGTCAGTAAGAGTCTGACACTGTTTCCCGCTCCGCCCAAGAGTGGGATTCGTCATTCGATGATTTTTACCTACCATAAAAAAAAAAAAAGCTCTTAGTTACGCAATGGCCCGGTGACCACGTATTTCACGACCATGTATCATAACAAGTGCATACGTTCTGATATTTTTCGATACATTCTTAACTGTGTCATGAAAATTAAGAAAGTTGTTATATGAAGTTTTTTTTATATTATGTCTAGTATTTTTATGTCAAGAATCTATGTCTTGACATAAAAATACTAGACATGTTTATCGTCTTTCACATATAATACTAAAAATAATTTGTACAGAAACTTTATGATAATAATAAACTTGTTTACTTCTCCTCTCTGAACCCATAGTAAAAACCGTAAAAACACATTACTTACACTTCATTAAAATTTTGAATACAAAGAAAACCAATACCAACCCAATACAATCTCCTGTTGACGATGAAAATTGATCATAACGACAACATTGACACATTTTCTATAGAAAGTGGGTCATGCTGATGAAGCGTCTCTAAGAAATGTTGGAAATTCGCTTTCAATAACTGGTAAGAGTTAAGTAAGCACAATGTCATTAACAGCTGTAAGTGCTATGGGAACACATAAACAATATAATTTACACTGGCATAAACTATTGAAAGACTTTCTTTTGTTTTTAACGTATACGCTGATTTCTACGGCAATCGTTCGATGGAATGCAATGGTACAGTCGTTTCGTTTTAACATGACTTTAGCGGTCATTGCCCTCTCTAGTAAGGAAAGAGCTCGAACAATACAGAGCTATGTTCCATGCAGAAAAAAAAATCTATCACGATTATGGTAAAAATAAATACTTAGATTTGCACTATTTGGCTGCTAATATACCAAGTTAGCTGAAGTATCTAGTCATAAGGTACGACAATAAAATTCTCAACTCTATTTTACCGAGATTGCGCATGTTTCAATGATGTTGTGTAGACATTTGAGATACAACACTACACCAATTTTGTATCACAATATCCGCTAAGAATCAATTTGTAAATAATTGAACTTTCGAAAAATTTACTCTAAAACTCGTCTTTATAGATGTCTTGATTTCAGTTTCATTTGAATTTCGAATTTTAATAAAGGTAGGTCGATGGCCGGCGTTGCTTCGCTATAGCGATTTAAGTATATGGTAATCGGTGGCAGGAATTTGGTGGTTGTCTTTGAGTGGTATTTGTAACTTTGAGACAAATTAAACAATAAATTGCTTAGACCCAAGCACGCTTGACGGAGTTGATTAAGAATTTGTGACCTAAAATTAATTATCACGACTTTTGGGGTAGATCCATCTTTGGCGTAACTTCTGTAGGTTAAATTTAATGTCCTTAATAATTGTTTGGATTCTCATTTGATTGTAAGTTTACTGCCATTTGATTATGAAGTAAGAATGACATATGTCACATCTATACTGCAATTGCTATAGAATGGTACGGGTGACAGCAGCTGTCACATTCATACGTGGTGGATTATATCCCATTCACTCTCTTAAAGAAAAGGCCTGTGTCCCAGTAGCGGGAACATTAAAAAGGCCGACGATGAATATAGCATAATTAGTTTTTAATTTTGTAATTTCTGGAACTCAAGCCTCCTTTCAAAGATAGCCAATGAAAATGTAACCAATAATCCACCCCGCAGTCGTCTAGGATGTCAAGGTCATGTCTTCAAATTTTTTATTCTTGGACATGACGGTTTTCTTGCGATATTTTCCTTCATCGTTCTGAAAGTAATGGTAACAACATAAATTACACAAAGACTGTAATATGAGTAGTATTAAGTGCAAAGACATTAAATATACTTTGCCGAGTACCTCTGTAAATAAAGATGTCCTACTCAATAAGCAAACAAATCAACGAATTACTTAACAGTAGAATGTCATAGTTAACCATGGCATCAATCACAGTCGCTTGATTAACAAGCTGATGAGGATAATGACCGGTCATCGTAATTTAATCTGAGACTGATGACGTCAGAGTTGCTACGTGATCTTCTATTACACAACATTTGTCTAATTGAATTGTTAATAGTTGTTTGATAACTTTAAGAGAAGTTTGGAGGTTGATTCGCAAATTATAGCGGACGGGCAATTTAGGTTGACCAACCTATAGTGTTTAGAGAATAATTGTTACAATAGGATCTAGATAAACTTGTAAGTTGTCAACAATTATCCTAAAATTCAATACACGTTCCTACTATGCACTGAAGTATTGACATGAGAAGGTCCGACCCTGGTATGACGATCGGACCCAGGTATGAAGGCTAAGAAGGAATGGGGTGGGTCGTTTAGTCATTAAGAATCTGACATTCTGTTTCCCGCTCCGTCCAAGGGCGGGATTAGATGATTTTTTTCACCAAAAAAAAAAATGTTTTAACATAGATATCTCAAAATATGTTAAATAGTTTATCCTAAATGACACACGAATATTATATAAGCGAAAGTAACAGAAATACATATAGGGGTTCTTTTTAGGTGGGTAGGAATCATCCAATGACTTCTTTCACTCTAAGGCGGAGCGAGAGGATGTGTCAGAGTGATATCTACAGTTTAAAGACCACTTTGGTATTATTTCTTTGCCTTCGTTTTAGGTCCCCAAGGTTCTCTTTCGCAAACCGTGGCTCTGGTAGGCTTCGTGTATCAACTTCCCTTTTTCCCTTTTTTTCATATCACTCCTGACACAATCAATACATCTTCTTTTAGCTTCTCTCTTCCTCTCAATCTGTCCACATGTATATTCATATCTCTTTTAGTAATATGCTTTTCATTCCTCCTCTTTACTTAGCCGTGCCAAGATAAATGATTTGCATTCGACTTTTCAGACACTGGCGTCACTTTTAAACTTGCTCTAATGTGCTCATTTCTCTTTGTTTATTCTCGTCCTTCCAAACATCCGTTTCAACATTCTGATCTCCGCGATATTCAATCTTTTTTCATCCGTCTTCTTCACAGCCTAACATCCTGATTCATACACCATCACAGGTCTTATCACGGTCTTGTAGATTTTGCCCTTTAACTTAAAGGGTATCAATGGGTCGAACAAATTGTATTGTTCTGTAGCAAATCATTAATCAATAAAAGCGAATAATCTAAAACAATCCTATTCAAGGCCTTAAGGAAGTACTAACCACAAAATTACTCATAGAACAAGATGAGGTAATGCCTGGAACCTTTAACGAAGTAGCCACCCTTCTGTTCTCAATATGCAATAGGTTAAAACAAAAAAAAAAAACTATATTCTACGTTTATTTGGATTGAGTTTTGGCGGAATTTCTTGGAATCAAAATCAGTGTCAGTTTTGAATATTCGCAAATTGATTTCTAGTTGATATTATGATGTAAAATTGTTGTAGTTATATATCTCTAGTGTTTGCGAAACTGGATAATACCTACCTACATAATTATGTAGAATTATTGAACAGGCGCGGTCTCGGCAAAATGGGGCGAGAACTTTATTGTTGTCTTGCCAACCTCAGCGAAGTTTGGTTGAGAAGGTTATAGGATAGATTTGCTGCCAAATACTTACTACAAAAATATTAGGATATGAATCCGTATATCTATACGATACCGATTTACATTCTAATATTTTATATATACGGGTAAACGAATTAACTATTAAAAAGCATGTGTAATCTTAATTATGCCGACTGAAGGACTTAGAAGTAAATAAAAAAAAATAGGGTTGGTTTTTGACTGTAAATTTTCTATCCAGAAAAGCATTGATGGTTTTTAATATATCAATGTAGAAAAATGACTTTATGAAACGTTTTAGTCAGAAAACATAAAAAACATAAAACTTAATCACTCCCTGTCCTAAATAACCCATAAAATTAATCACAAATTACTGTAACACAGCAATTAATCCTACATACATTAGTAAAACGGTATTTATTATTGCTTTAGGACAAAACATTCGGGGCAAAAGTTAATTTCAGCCCCAAATATACCACGTAATGACTCGCCCGGGATTGTGCGAGACGAATGATGCCTAATAACGAGCAAATTAGTTTCTTTTTAAATGAATGCTTAGTATTTTGAACGACTATTCGGAAAATGTAGCTTAAATAAATCTTTGACTGGTGTCGTGAATGCCGGCCATTAGGCTGAAAAGTCTTTTCAGAGACCCGTTTTAAGGGATTTGTATAAAACTATAATTCGACATTTATATTCGGTAATTTTTTCTTTCAAAATTCATGATGGCGGTCCTAAGGTTATAAGAAAAGTTAAATATTTTTGTTCTAAAACAGAATTGAACACGGTTCAATGTGTATGTAAAAACGCTGGGTTCGAATTACAAACGGAGTCGCAATAAATACATTTGAATGATTCGGTGAGTTTTATTTCAATCAAAAGATGGGTATTTTCCACTGGAGATATTCATTTTCTTTTCCTTGGTGTACAAAAAACCTTAAAGTGTAAAGGCAAAGGTGAAATCTGACCATTTCACCTTTCCCACAGCTGGACCAAAATAAACATTCTTCACTAAAAGCCTATGTTACGAGTACCAGGCTACCATAATACGGAAGAAAGCCACATGAAGTGACGCACGTTTCGCTGACCCGACATTATTTGAAGACAGCCCCCCGCTGCATGTGACGTGTTGTTCGTAACATGTGTGCTATGGAGATTATAGTCTACGTCACTGGAATTAATTTATTGCCTTCGAAATCTTCATTGTGTACAAAAATAAAAGAACAATCGACTCGTTTCTGAAAATGGTATTTTTATTTTATAAACCGTGATCCGATTCTAAATTCTTGTTTGAACAATTATAATTTATACAGTTAATAATACTGATGTAAGATTCATACGTCAAATGTTAACTTATTTATACATGATCATTTAATCCTGACTTGGTCTTAAAACTACCACTGAAAGTGTTAAAATTGTGTAACTTGTATAGGTGTCAATCTTTAGGAAGTTTGCTGGGCAAAGACCACCTTCAATTTTTTACATTTTCCCTGGCTCTGAGCCACTTCTTACGGGGAAATATCTTAGAGGTTTCCCATAGTTAGACATTAGTTTAACTATGGGAAACCTTTAAGATATTTCCCCATCTCCTTCGTAGTAAAAAAAAAATTACATAATCTGGCAGGTTGTATGTAGGTATTTTTGTAATGGATGTTACAATGGAAACACCCTTTATTTAAACAGGCAATTTAACCGTGCTACCAGGCTACCATGACATGGAAGTAATCCGCCTGGCGTGACGCACGTCTCGCTGACGCGACATTATTTGAAGACAACCCCTCCGCTGCAAGAGACACCTTATTTGCAAAATGTATGTTATGGAGATTTTAGTGTATACGTCACATTAGCTTATATCCTCCACGGCCGTGACAGGAGACGCCTCGGGCTTCAGAAGTCGCAAAGCGATCGCTGCTACCATAGGCTTATGATAGTAAATAGGTCCAGCTGTCCAGTCGGCTGGTAATCGTCTTAACCAAGCCGTGTGTCGCACCCCTAAAAGAGATGATAACAAAACCGTAAGGTGGCGATACCGCCTAGAGTCACGACAAATTTCTGAAAAGAAAACTATTGGTCCTAGAACTTAAAATTGGAGAACACCTAGCTGGTTCAACTCAGAGAGGGAGAAGTAATACTAGATGATTTCCAAACTCAAAAATAAAAATACCGTTAGGAAAGACGTGGGAACTATTTATTGTCTCATTTTCACCAAATAAAAATTAAATTGGACTGAAAGATTTTTACTTTTATTTGGTAAAGATGATACTAAAAGCAAGAAAAGTGGTAGTGACAATAACAACTATAAACTGCAAGGGCTTTTTGTCGTACCACATACGTAATAAAAGTTAAAAACAAGTAAAAAAGTTGGTTTAAATGTCTAATCTTATTGCGGATGGAGTACTGCAATCTTAGAAAATATATTTTAGTATATAAAAAAAGTAAAGAAAATATTCAAGCAACAGCCTGAAAACTCATGTTTAAACACACGCATAAAAAAACTACATATTTCACATACAGTCACAATTTAACGCGTTCTTCCCTTCTTAAAGAAACGCCTACTAGTAAAGAGAGTACATTACTCGGCACATTCCCGCTGCATCTCAAGTTTCGTGTGCCCATAAAATTCAGGAAGAAGGGACAAAATTCTCTCCCTGTGTTTTTATCAAGTAATAAAATGTTAGGCAACGCTCCAGGCAACGCAATTTGGCTTCCACGCAGAATACCATCCCGTTATGGACAGTGTAATGGAAGCCATAAAATGGATATCTGTTTTAAATGAATGCTCACTAATATGGTGTTCAGAATGAATTTGTTTGTGTTCTAGGGGATTTATTTGTGAATAATCCTGATTTAAACGATCATTGTAGTACAAGCTGTGTGTCCAATTGGATTTCCTATTGGCAAAAGATTTATGAAAATTTAACATGTATGTGTGTTAGGAAACCCTCACACTAAACCAATGGGCACACTTAAGTTTTTTTTTTCTAATTTAAACACACTAATTAAAAGTCGTGCCAAACTGCTGTGTTTCATTATATTTAATTTTGTGAGTGTGTAAGAAGACCCAGTGATATATATTATTGTAAGTGTCAACTTTAAGTCAGTAAATTCGATTTTTATTAGGACAGATTTTTACAGACTATAATCGACGAATGTTTCTTCAGTGACATTTGCGTTCCAGTGCAATGACGACGATGACACTTTCAAACAATCCTGCAGCCTTGGTAACTAATTTATTGAGTTTTGAATATCAGCGGTAGCGCATAACGCTACAACAACCAGCTCAATGCAATCATTATTCATGTTAATTTAAAGCGACAAAAAAAAAATACAAAATTTTCCGTGATTCAATTGCTTCCTCAGCATCGTAAAAATATTTATCCACCCAATATGAATAAATTGTTTTTAATCTTAGAAACCATGTATCAATTTTCCCTTTTCCGGGGCATCAACCTAATGAACTCAAATTTTTCCTTATAAAATTTGAAAAATTTCGAACCCTCTTGTGTATAAAAAAATCAATATTTAATTTGTGTATCAGGAGTTCAGAATGTTGGGGGCAGTAAAATGGATGGGGAAGACAAAAAAATCAACAGGCAAAAGGGGCTTGTTTGTCGCACTCGAATTGATTTATTTATGCAATAAATCTAACATTGGATTAATCAGGCTAAGTTTTGTCGGCACAGCAATGTGTTGTCGTGAAAAATATGTTTGGTGAAAAATTGCCATTGGCAAAATAAAACGGCGCTGTGGGTATTGCCGCCTGTTGTGTAGAGCTTTTGCTAGTAGTAACAAATCTATTGTGACTCGCAATGGATTTCTGACTATTTGTTACTTTGTCCTGACCTCTAAATGCTTCATATGATTCTCTTTCTGATTTGTTTTTTGCTGTAATAGATATATGTTATATTTACTTATATTTCCTTTTTTTGTTTCAGGTAAGGACATTTCAAAGTCAAGTTAAACAACGACAGTTATTGTATCAAATAAATTAACAACGGTCACAAAAGCTAAAAAAATTGGCGGTAAATCTAATTCCAGAAAGTAAACATGCGCCATAATTAAATATCCACGAAATGGCAGTCAAGAAGCTAAATATCGACCCATTTCCCCGGCAAACAACTTCTCTATTTATTTTCTTCCGCTCGGAACTAGTCTAAAAAGTTTTGCAAATTCACAAACCCCTTTTAGTATTTACAACACAGAAATAAAACCAACTACAGCTTTTAGTATCAGTAACTTTGCTGCAAACGGTCAACCAACAGCGTAGTTAAATTTTTCAACGTTGTTTGCAGTGGTCTCAACTGTCTGTGTTATTCCTGTGTCGCAAGGCTCCAAATTGTGACTTTTATTTCATTAAAAAAGCCTTCTATTTGCTACAATTTCGATAAAATTTCCATAGAGCAACATTCGTCGATAGGAAAAAAAAACTTTTTAGAGAAACTTTGTGTAAGAAACAAGCTTGAGATGAGAGAAAGTTTGTAAAAGGCAATCGAGGAAAAATTCAACAAATGATAAATTTCCCATTCAAGAGTGCGGAACAAAACAGCGCGGGCGTCCCCATGCCGCGCGATAACACGCAACTTTGGCAACCCATCTTTTTAATGTCCTGGCCGTCAATTATCATTAGGATTGGGGACGGTCTCAGGGAAGCGATCGTAAGTCAATATTAGTGCCTATAAAGGTGAGTGATAACCGCATATCCGCTCCGCCCTTCCTTTATACTTACAAATTACAAGGTAATAGGGAAATAACCAATCACAACTGACGAATGAAGCCTTTTGAATAACATGTTTGTTGGGATAAGAAGGGAAAACGCGAACATTTCGACAAGTTTTTTTTTGTGTACAGATGAATGCTTTCTTTATAGTAAAGATAAAGTAACTAAGTTTAGAAATAAATATGATAAAGTTGTTTATCATTTTCCAGTTCTTTTGTGCTAGATAAAATTTGAGGAAATGGTAAATTTAGCGGCTATACAAACCACAATACAAAGAAGTAACGCTATTTATACCTGGACAAAAATATGGATTTTTCCTGTAAGCTACTTCTAAGATTGTGTAATTTTCCCAAAAAAAGTCAATCAGGCGTTTTAAACCCTCAGGTTTTATCTGTCAGGACACATAGACTCTGGCTGGGAATTCCAGACTTTGCGTCAATTTCCGCAAATAAAATGTCTTTCTTTTTGACTTTACATTTATTAATACTCGACATAATTATTTAGTGCTAAAACTAAGATATGTAGTCATGTTCCGAGCTAAATGTAATAATGAAACAATGTCCATGCGTGCAGGCTCGCCAGTTCTGGGCTATTACGATGCAGTTCGTGTGAACTGGTTCGATGCTCAGAATTTGGGATGCCAATAAACTGACCCTATCACCGTAACACGGTTATCTTTGCTATTTTCTATTCTCTCATATTTCATACGATTTTCAACCTTATATCTTTTATTTAGGTAAACTGTTAAATTAGAACTAGATCCTTTGATTCAATGGGATGCCATTTAAAATTGAGATCACAGGTAATTTGGTCGTGATTGGAACGGGTTTAGGTAGGTGGCTCAAATTTAAACGGTTAGTCATACTTAATTAGGCATTAGGCATGCTCTACATAATTTAAATAATTGCCCAATAGCAACGAACTTTTCTTTTTTTATTATGGATAAGCTCGCGTTTGACCACTAACTAGCTACAAGCGATGATGTGGTCGACTATGGAGCATATTTGCCTATTCATACTCGGTATAAAGTCCCTCCTAGGGTATAGCTATCAAGAAACACAGACTCCGGCAGCGAATTCCATTCCTTAGCTGGACGCGTAATGAATGAGTTCCCAAACCTCACGCACGTACGAACTAGAAACGTTAGCACTATCTTTAATCTGATCGCATTATTATGAGATACCAAAAAATATTTTTTGCGAACATTCAGAAAGCTTTTTTCAATCACCTTAAGTAAAAAGTAGTAAAAAGAAAAAGTCATTTCATTTTTAATATTTCACGAGCTTTTCCCCAAAGTTCGTAGTGTAGTGATAGTATGTAAGTACAGGGTGTTGTGCAAGGCAAACTGTGAGCCATCTTGACATTTTTCGCGCGAATGCACTTAAAATCTTTAGTGCGTTCTTTTAGCGACGTCGCTCTTCTAGTCGCCTCACTTATTGTAAATTGCTGAACAGGAATTTAGGATTAAACGACATATGGAAGGATAGGAAAAAAGAAGAGATGAGACTTTTACAGAAAATACCCGTCGATTCTCCTTTAATATTTAGGAATCGAGAGTCAAAGTCAAAGTCAAAGTCAAAGTCAAAGTCAAACTCATTTATTTCAAATAGACCATTTACAGGCACTTTTGAAATGTCAAAATTGAAGCTAGTTTGCACGTTCCAAGGCGTAGACTCCTATGGAGAAGAACGTGCAAGAAACTCCATGGGCACTCTTTTTTGTGAGTTAGTTGCTGAAGTATCTGTAGCTATGGGTAGGTGAATATTTGTCATGTTTAAAATGTCACATTGAAAAGTGACGTTTTAGTCTTTTTGGAAGTCTTTATCGTTAAGTTATCGTTTATGGATTTTTTTTTTTATGAAAGAAAGAAAAAAAAATAAAAAAACTGCGAGTGCTTAAAAGTACCTAATGCATAATCTGTTTAATCACAATAAATAACGCGTCTCTGGTATCCTACTAGGTCCCACGAACACATTGAAACTCCATCATTACATAGTATAAAACAAAGTCGCTCTGTCCCTATGTATGCTTAAATCTTTAAAACTACGCAACGGATTTTGATGCGGCTTTTTTTAATAGATAGAGTGATTAAAGAGAAAAGTTTTTATGTATAACATGTACATAATATATTTAATATCACCACCGCACCTGTGCGAAGCAGGAGCGGGTCGCTAGTTAAATATAAAATAAAATAGAGAATATGAAAAATTAAAAAAAAAATAGATTAAAAATAAACAGGCGTGCATACATACTTATATTGTTTGTATAAATAAAATAAAAAAACCGTATATAATTACATTGTTAAACGATGAATACGATGATAGACCGTCTCCCAAAGCGACATGTGTTCATTTCTCACTTGCCCTTTAGACACAATTATAACTAGTTCACGCATCATTTCCTAAGTTTTCATAGCAATGGACAAACACAAGGCAGCCCAACAGACAGGTACAACGTAGACTGCACGCAATGCTAATGTGATTATGATGCATGAATACCCGCTCGTTTTC
The DNA here is from genome assembly GCA_029852875.1 of Mythimna loreyi. Taxonomy (NCBI): domain Eukaryota; kingdom Metazoa; phylum Arthropoda; class Insecta; order Lepidoptera; family Noctuidae; genus Mythimna; species Mythimna loreyi. Next base: position 13,941,404 of record CM056785.1, on the reverse strand, counting down.
CGTCGAGCTCAGTCAACATGTAGGGTGTTATGCCAAAAAGTTGGGAACACAGCTTTTCCACAGCAACTCCATCATCGTCCCGGGCAATCTGATCAGGAACTAACGGGTTGGGAACATTGTTTTGGCTGGAAGGACCAAAAATATGTACGGTTTGTTACCGTACGTCTTTTGCCGATTGATATTGATTGATAGGGATGCTGATATTGATTGATAGGAATGATGCCAGAAACAAACTGGCAGTTTCAAGTCAGTTTCAGTTTCAGGTTTATAGACCCTTGCAAGACTCAGTCCGAGTGCGGTGCTTCTGATCAAACAATGGCCCACCTACTAGAGTGGCCAAAATGTCCCTGGGCAATGTCCTACTATAAACGTGGCAACCTACTGGGCCCAAAAACTTTGAAGGAAGCGGAATCTAACGATTTCTAGAAGAAGAAGAAGAAGAAAGGGATGCTGAATGATATAGAGTAAAACTATGTAAGATACTTGATACGTGTATTGAGTCCACGACCTTAACTAATGATGAATGAGATACCTATTGCTATGATGCACTCCGAATGTGAACCGAAGTTGACGTACAATTAGGGCATTTACGCAATGTGCGGTTACATCGTACAGTTATGATGGTAAATAATAACGATGATGATATTATTAATATTATAGATACATACCTGCAGGTTAGTTAATTTTTTTTAACAAATTCTTTTAAGAGCCATTTAGTAATTATTATAAAAATAGTAGCTTACTGATACCGAGAAAGTTGTCTAAGCTACCGATGTTCAGGGCTCCTAACATCGAACAATACAAGTAGTGTGTAGAGTATATATTGCATTCTGGATCAAATTCTTATTCCAACTACCCATCGAGAGCCTCCGGTGATGTTGGTCGTGGCTCTTGGCTATTAAGTTAATTTTAAATATTCAAGAAACAAAACTCAAATTGAATTCGACGCTAGTTACTCTCACTCTCCTTTCATTGGTTCACATCAATGCGTTTTAATCAGAATCCAATTTAGGGCTTCCACCCTCAGAACAAAACATTGAAAAACAATGGACGAAAGGTAATAAGATGACGTCTGCGGTGTAGGCTCAACACGTTACTCTGCCAACCCTAAAACAGATTCCGAACAAAACGCAGTTACAAAAACGAATTACAGAGACGGCGGTTTAAAACATAGACACGCGTTGCATTCCTAATTGAGTCCTTTAAATAGTTTAAGTAACTTTATCGACGGGAACTAAGAACGGTACAGCGAGTTCTTGGATTTGAACGTGATTTGGTTTTTTGTTTGTTAATGTTTAGGAAAGTATTTTTGCCATAAATTCTTTTTTCATTAGCCTGCCCTTGGTTATTGTCACAGCGAACGGTCAAGTGCATCTTGTATTGATCGGTTTTGAGAGTCTCACCAGGTTATCGGTCCACCTTGTGGAAAGCTTTCCAATGCTGCGTATTCCGGTATGCAGTCATCACTCTAGAACCACCATCCCACTATCGACTATCTGTTTTACATGCAAGGTGCCTTTTCCACTGCCACTTAAGTTTGAAACTGATTTTTCTGCAGTTATCTTCATTCCTGACTCATTAACCTTTAGTTTACTCTAAGCCTTCTGAGGCCCGCTGTTAGTAACTATGTTTTAGTGACAATACGCACTTGTCCATAGTACATCCACAAAACATAAATCGTATTACACTGAAAACAGTCTATTCATACATTCTAACAGCTAATCCCAGCCGAAATTAGGTTTGTTAATTATCATAATCAAACTTAGATTTGATTGCAATCCGCTCTTTCACAGACTGTAACTATGTAAAATAAACACACAGTTACACTCGTGCAGGAAATGTGTTAAATTCAACGTACACAGTCCGTCCCAATGTGAAATGAAACCGATTTCAATTACTATTGCAGTTACAAATGATTAGTTTGCAGATTTCGAGCCCGCATTTCAACCGTGCAGTGTTTGAGCTAATTATGACGAGCACACAAATGGGGATATGGTTAAATACTGATGTCTGGATCGGTTAGTTGCACTGCTAGTCGACCGATACATTACCTATTGATACCTACCTAAGTATTCTATATCTGAATACGAAATGCAGGATTTGATAGAGAATATTAACTACATTTTAGGTCTGTCTTTGCAATAAATCTTGCACGATAGCTACAGATACATATCGCAGAAGATACTCTATATTTCTAAAGGCAACGAAGCCTTAGTAGGTTTTCTTACCTGCTTAATAATTCCATTAAAATTGGGCCATTTATCTATCCAATTTTGTATCTAGAAACAAAACAACATCTCCATTTATTTAGACAGATGGTCCAAAGGTTTATAAATTACGATAAGCCTTAGTTCTCTACATTATTTACAATTGATTGAGTATTTATTCTACATAAGCTCGGAACATAATGTAACAATGATCGTGTGTACAGAGAAATGAGCTAATAAAACATGGCTGGTTCCAATGAAATAGGTCACGTTTCCAATCTAGTGCTGGCAATGTTTTCGTTTCACAAAAAAGGGTAGGTACCCTCTGTACGTGGAACTTAATGTTAGATGCAATCATCTTATAATGGAGAGCCTGTGATTTGATCGACAGTGTGCTAGCTTGATTGTATGCAGACATGATCGTCGGAGGAATTGAAGCTTCATATTCGTGATGATCTCATTCGTGTCTATAGGATTTATTATTTGGATGCTACACATTTTTTATTGACTTACAAGTTGTAGGGTTTAAACCCAGCCAGGCACAATACTTAGTGTACATAATTTAATTCATCACCACTGCTCTGAAAACTGTGGATCATTGTGAGAACACATATCCTAGAATCAAAAATAAGACATGTGACAATCCATTATTCCACACTAGGTCTGCGTGGTAGATTGAGGCTCATTCCTTCTGCTAGAAAAGAGCCTGTGTCCCAGCAGTGGGAACGTTACAAGGCTGATTATGCTTATGCTTTCATTATTTAAGGCATTATCGGATTTGTGATTTTCTTTGGCGTGATGATCTGGACTCGTTCTATGTAGGTAGGCCAGAAAAGTTCAGATATTAAAAATACGGAGTAAGCAAAGGCTTACCCCTTAATTTTCCTGAGAGAGCTGGGTAAAAACCAAGCTGAGAATGCTAATTCAATGAAATGGGGGTACTTATTATTTAAGAGACTGGATCAGGGAATTTATAGTTTCTTATTTGTCTGTGTAAAACTTACAAATATAAAGCCGAGAATTACATAGGTAATTAAATTAAAAGGCATTGTTGGATGCATACATATACTAATTCAAAATAGGAATTAAATTCACAGGATTCTCTGAGCGCTCAAATGCAGACACATAAATACACCGAAAGCGCTCTACGTCGCGTTTGAATCTAAGCAAGCGTGTGTCGTGTTTAGTTTAGGTTACACCTGCATTGCCAGCATTTCTCTTATATTGATAGCAGAGGTGCTGCACCAAATAACAATGAATTTAGCGAGTGCTTAAACTCAATAGCAAGCGCTGTGCCCCGTTCAACTCTCTGGCTCACTTACTAAATGGGCAGATGACACCCGTGCCAGTTCTCAGGGTATTACACACTGCACCAATTCAATATGAAACGTCTGCATTTAATATTGTTGCTGCACTGTCTTTGTTTACTGTTGCTTTTAAACTTTCATTGAATTTTAGTTCGTTAACGTGGGAATATGTAAAATTAAAATTAGTATGTCTAGTATTTTGGGTATTGTTGATTTGCCATACTAAAACTATGTCAAACTGTAAAGCATTTAATTCAAATAAACCATTTAGCGGCTTATGAATTTTCAAGAAATTTGTCAGAAATAATTAGGCCAATTGCACATTCCAAGGTGTAAGTTACTATAGAAGAACGTGCTAGAAATTCCATGAACGTTTTTTTAAATAATTTATGTATTACGCTTTTATCATATGAAAATCAGTTAAACAAATAAAGAAAAATGAACAACTCAAAATATTTTTTTAATATTTTCTTTGTTATAAAAATAATCTATTATTATTACTCAGGATGTTATTTTTAAGCAAATTTTAATTTATAACTACTTATTTACTTAACCTAAATTTTAGTTTATAAGTTTATCTTTAAAGATAATATAAATATAAAAAAAATGGTTACTATATACTGAATATTTGATAATGATCCATTTTATTACATAACTACTAACTATGAGCTACATAATTAGCTGACATTTGGCCTCACAACCCATATTTCTTGAACACAAGATTAACCACGGGGTACAAAACCTCGATCATCAGTTTCAATCAGTTCCGTGTACACATTATCTTCACAATATTATCGGATAATCTCTTACACGAAGGTATAATTGTATCGTTATAATGGTATTATCTCATACAGAGTATTGTCTGTAATTGCATTGTGTTTAATTCCATTACAGTTTGCGCCCGATCAGCTGTTCCTGTCGTCGTCCAATCCGATTAGCAGCCGCTTTAAACAATCGTGCGCAGTCGGGAATAAGTGCGGTTGTGATCAACTATTTATGGGAACAAAGTGTACATGAGTGGCGTGTGATGTGGATGGATGTCGGGTTTATCCTGTTTCATTCACACTGATTATAGAATAACGAGGGGGGGGTGACGACGGTGGGACGATTCTTGATGATATGAAATCAAAGATCACGTCTAAACAGCAAGACCTTATGTTTTGAAAAAATATATGTAGACTGAGTTTTTTCAGAAAATATATGTTAAACTGGACTATTTGCCTATTAATTTATAGGTAGATTAATATTTAACTTTTTCATATAACTTAGTGTGATTTATTTCAAAGATATATCTAACACAGACAAAAAAAAAACGTAGATCACGCAAACACCATTGGTTGTGTTTTTATAAATCTTTCACAAACTAAATGATAATTTAATTACCAATTTTTGAGCTCCCTACGAGGTTTTTATACATAATGTGTTTAATAAATGAAGGACAGAAAAAAAAAATGCCAATAGAAGTTTTTAACAGCAATAACAACTGCAAATTTCATTGATTTGTTTAAACCATTAATTTTTGTACGAGTTAGCCTAACTTCAGACTCGCCAAGATCCGGCGGCCGTACTGTGCCTATTTTTTTTTAATAGGGGGCGAATGTATTTAATAATATTCTTCTTCTTAGTCGTACACTCTTGTCAGAGTGGTCGTGGTCATGTAGGGTCGCCTACTGTTGCATCAGGTGCGATCGCTGCCTTGGCGATTCTTCTCCATCGCTCCCTGTTGGTTGCCTGGCGAGCGCATTCTATCACAGGGATCTTGGTGACAGATTTGATGGTATCTGTCCATCGTGTCGGTGAACGACCACGCGGTCTCGTGCCTTCGACTCTACCCTGTATAACTAGACGCTCCATGGAGTCACTTTTGCGGGTAACGTGTCCAAAGAATCTAAGGATTCGTAATTGCACAAGCGACGAGAGCCTTTGTTTGATTTTTAATTCGTTGAGTATGGACACGTTAGTCCGATGAGCGGTCCAGCTAACCCTGAGCATCCGTCTCCAGCACCACATTTCCAGGGCGTCGATCTTTCCTCGGTCCCGCATCCGTAACGTCCACGTCTCGGCACCGTAGAGAAAGATCGGAAACACTAGGCTTTTCATAAGGCGTACTTTTGTATTTCTGGTTATTCGGCGGTCTTTCCAGATTTTATCCAGTCTTTGTGCAGCTGATCGAGTCATGGCGCAGCGTCGTCTTATTTCAAGGTTAATAATATTAGTGCCACGTAAAAGCTGCAATAAAAATATGTAATTAAGATTTATTTATCATTTGAAAGAGTCTCCATGAAGTATCTTGCACGTTTAGCTTCACTTTATCGACAGAAAAAAAAATTATGGTCTATCGGAAATAAACGTTTCTGATTTGTACATAATAGTTATATTACGAGTACTATAACTATTATTTGCATAACGTCGATTCTAACTTTCACTGAACCAAGATCTACAAACTTGACCTTACAGATGCACCGCTAGTATTGTACCGGTTGAAAGAGAAATACAACCGTATTGGATGGTTATCGCAAGTTGTGATGCAATTGAGAGAAACTGCTGGGTGCGGTCACCGCAGTTTACTGCAAGTGGAGCCGGGAGGCTAGCTTATGGCTTTGGTTATGGTGTTATTGTGGTCTTTATGCGTCAGAAATTGATTTTGAATTGGTTGTTAAAGATTGAAGTGAAGAAGAGTGATTGACAATGGAGTATGATTTACGAACGGACTTTTTGGACAGTGATCATTGTCCATACTAGATATAATTATATTTATTAAGATTGCCATTGGTAAATCCAGTTAGGCAGATGACAACTGTGGAATTGGCGGTGTTGAGTAGATATATCAAACTGCTTCTCAACTCAATAGTTCTTTAATGTAAGACTCAGCACAAAAAACTATTAATACTAAATTACACTTATTTTAACTTAAAAATTATTATATATTCTTGATCCTTTTGTTCATTGAACGTGTTGTAGAAACAAGCTACAAATGGCAACTGGTAAAAAAGCAGGAATAAAATGCCACGCATCTATGCGCTAGTGATGCGCACATGATTCGACTAATTTAGTGTTGTGATCCCAACAGCAACCGGCTAAGAGTTGTACAGGTTACACTTACTGTAGAAAGTCACTTAGTAAAAAAAAAAAAAAAAAAAATAAAGGTTAAAACAGATACAAACCATTTAAAAATCGCCGTCCCTTGGAAACTTTTGGTACTGTTAATGACGATATTACCCTGCTCCAATGATACCAAGCCTTCTTTACATATACAAACCACTGTCCTTCCGTCGTCATCGCCGAGGCCCGCCGACGTCTTAGTCCTTGCTGCTCTGTTCCTTTTTGGAAACCAGTCCACGCCGTTGAGCGTAAAAAGACAGGTGGTCATGTCTGTGAATAGGAAGATGTCCATTTTTATCGCTAATTTACAAGTGTTATTAATACATAATTGTCGGTAAACGATCTTGGTGATGGTTTTTTTTTTATGGTAGGTAAAAATCATCGAATGACGAATCTTCATCTTGGTGATGGTGGATACGGCTACGGAAGTCCATACGGCTTCAGAAAAGAGCGACGCGTCCCTATCTGTCGGAACTTTTATCTGGTCAGTGGTCGGCTTATACGAAAGCTAGCGCAGATTCTGTCAAGCGTAGTGACGTTTCGCTGACGTCCCGTTGTCAAGCTGATTTCCGTACTATTGACTTCACTAACACGTACATATATTCGATGTAAGTACCTTTCGAAATGACCATTACATTTCATTTGTCAAAATCCGACTACTCTCTATACCTAGTTTATTTCCAGAAGAATAAATTCGGACGTACATCGCCGGTGACTATAATTTCCGCTTTTCGCTCACGTCGCTCGCATCGCTCCCACCGCTCCCACCGTTCAGTACCGCAGTATTAATTAACCAAAATGCGTCGACAGATACAATGACCATTAAAATATGTGAAGTATTTCAATCCTGAAACTTACTTATCTGCACTAATATAATAAAGAGGTAAAGTTTATTTTTTTTGTTTGTAGGAGGTAATCTCTGAAACTACTGGTCCGATTGGAAAAAATTTAGCAACAATAGAAAGATGCTTTGCTCCTGAGTGACATAGGCTATATTTTATGTACGCGGGCGAAGCCGCTGAGAAAAGCTAGTTTAAAAAAAAATTAGCATTTCGTCAATATCCTTTCGACTGTTTACACTTGTTAAAATTTATAAAAAAGTGCAATTTCCGTGCAAACTTACTTAAGAGAACAGGCGTTTCGATGATTTTTCTTGTGATGTATCAGTCAAGTATTTAATTCAGAAAAACAGTGTGAATTTTAAAAGGATCAGCGGCGAAAAATAGACATCTTATGTATGAACTTGGAATAAATGAGTACCTTAAAATAGTATACTCTACTATAGATAAGAAAAACGTAGTACAATCATCATCATCAGCCTTTTTCATGTTCTCACTGCTGGGACACAGGCGTCCTCCAGGGCCCAGTGCGGGTTGGTAGATGTCACAAGTCTTAGAATTTTTGGTTATACATAGTTCTCCTTCACCGTTTTGAAAGCAGTGGTGATGAAATAAATTACACAAAGTAATGCGCCGGGCTGGGTTCGAACCCGCGATCTACATCTCCTAAGTAAGGGCTGTTATCACTCGGCCACCACTGCTCTCGTAAAACGTAGTACTCTAATACATGATGAACGTACTACTAAGATAAATGACCTCAAAACTTCTCGATCGATCACAAAAAAAAACAAAGTTGATTTTGAAAGAACCAATACGGAAAAGGCCATGGTCAACTTAGTTGACACGTACCTAACTAAATCTACATTAAACAAAACGAGCTCATACTATTTGCAAAAGGCTTTTATACGTAAAACATGGCTAATATACTCCTCGGCGGCCATTGTCAAATATGATTACAAGGGAGCCTCATATCCCTTAGAAATGGGGTGATTCCTTCCAAATAGATAGACCATTATAATCCTCGAGGGGCAAATAGTTTCTGATGCTGGTTATAAACAGCAACTTATGATAATGGCTACACTGTTTCATTAGAGATAGAGGTGGGTTTGGTGTTTTTACCTTGGGAATTATCAGGATATTTTTAATTAATGAGATGATTTATCAAATTCTTGTGGAGTGCGTATTTGGTAAATGATACCGTTATTATTCTATTTTTTTACTTGATTCGACTATAATTGTGGTGTCTTCAAGGCTAGAGTAAATAGGCTCCTCATAAACTGGCGCCATTACAAATTGTATCACTGCTTACCATGGGGTGAAATCCTAGTCAAGACTAGTGCTTGACTAGGATTTCACCTCATTATATAATTTAAAAAAATTATTCAGTCAAAAGTGAAGTTGGGTGCAGCTGGCAACCGTGTCAGACTCTTACTGACTGAACAATACACCCCTTTCTTTGACAACGTTTTGAACTTATTGTTTAGTTTTTATCCGATAGATGGCGTTGTTAGGTGAGTGTTGTTTTCTATGATTATTCTCGTGACTATTATATTGTTGTGACGTAGTTTAAATGTTGTATTAAAACCCTTGTTATGGTCACAAGGTCTATGAAGACAGCACGTTATTATAGTGAATGATTGTCCATTATTTTATTGATTGAGTATTACAAAACACAACATACGGCATTGTCTATCGTTGATTGTAAACGTGGTGACCCTTAACTCCATTGATATCTTCAAGGCTCATCATATCCCATTTGCTTTTACAGGAATTGTTGTATTGTGTTTATCGTAAAGTCATCTTCACGTTTCCTTTTAAAAATTACTTAAGTCCTGCAGGTGTTCCGTACACCTTTTAATTTTTTATTTTTTGTAGCCATTACTGACATCATTTATTTATATACATTTTATGGGTACACCTCATAATGTGAATGGGATTAATAAAACAAATGTACAATGGACGGCTTTATCGAACAGAGTAATCTCTTCCAGATACTCTCTTACCTTTGGATAGACTGCAGAAAGCAGATACATAGATTATAGATACATTGGGCACATTTGGGCCACATAACCTACTAACCTACCTACTAGCCACATAACCACTAGACTTCTAGAGCTACATTAGACGACATGACACAATTCTCCGTACTAATCAGGCGCGGCCCAAGTGTGCGTAGTTCCCGCGTTAGGGCTGTCAGGGTCCAAAAATAAAAAAAAATATTCATTTATTAGATTTTTGGACATATTACCAATTATTATAATGATGATAGTGATTCTAGATAATGATTCTGTATTCTATTCAAGCTGATAAAGAGTATATAATGGACAAACTTACTGACTGACATATCTACGCACAGCTGAAACTATTGGGCGTACGAACATGAAATTTTGCATACGGTTTCCTTTTATGACGTAGTTGAGCGCTAAGAAATGATTTTCCAAAATTCACAATTTACCATTTCTAAGGGGAGATCATTGAGAAACCTACTTATACTCGGGCGAAGCCGCTGGCAGAAAGCTAGTTAATATAATTAATATCGAACACATTGCACATTGGTTCGATTCCCACTCAGGACAAATGTTTGTGTGATGAGCATGATCATTTGTTCTGTGTCTGGGTGTAATTTATCTATAATATGTATGTATTTAGAAATATATAAGTACGTTTATCAGTTGTCTTGTACCCATAACACAAGCTCTGCTTAGCTTGGGACTAGACGACGTTGTGTGACAGTTGTGGAATATATTATTATTATTATTATTGCTTGTTTCACAAATGGCATAATAAGTACAATTTACCATTAGCAATAAATAATTTTACATGTAATTAATTTCATATGATACCAAAAATACAACTACGTTACACAAGAAATATTGTTTAACAAGTACAGGTGACTTAGAAACAGCAAGAACTCAAGAACTTTGTTAATGGCAACGTAAAATATGTCACGTTTACGAGTTTAATGTGACAAAGTCGAAGTGATCAATTTTGTGAAGTTATCGTACATCGTCTACCAGGATTAAAGCCTGAATAAAATCCATTGAATAAATGTGGTTTAGTTTAAGTTTCTTTTGTGTCTATATTTTGGTGTAAAATAAAGTATATACAAATAAATAATAGTGGAATTCCTTGCCGGAGTCTGTGTTTCCTGATGGCTATAATTCGGGAATCTTTAAGTCAAGACCAAAAATAGGTAATAGGTAAATAGGTTACTTCTAGGTAAGCGCGCTCCATCGTCGACCACATCATCACTTTCCATCAGGTGAGATAGCTGTCAAGCGCAAACTTATAATCAGTATAGGATAAATAGCGTTCGACGTTAACGAAACTATCGTAACTTGACTACGTAATTGGATGTTGAATTGATTGTTGATTAGATTGGTTACATCCATAGGTTACATCGATTAGAAAATTAAGCACATAATTAATATTTTCCCGTAAACTTTTATAATAACCTGAAATGTCCCAAAATGTAAATGTGTGCGAAGCCGCTGGCAAAGCTAGATTTTCTTAGATAGATACGTAAGGAAAATCATTGTTTACTGTATATCGTGAAAGGTAAAACTTTTATGAATATATTTTGATTTTAATTTGCAAGTGACATGATACTTTATATTTTCTTTTATGGATAACAAAATATTTCAATGCCTTTCAGTGGCGAAGAGTCCATATAACACGATTCCCATCGGCTTCCCATATGAAAATGTATTCTACAGGTCAACGACCTTGTTAGTTCGTTCTATTGCTCACTGTACCTACTTCCAATTTTTTAAATGCCTACAACTTTGAAATAAAAATGTCAAAATCTTAAGCCGAAAAATACCGAGTTCCCTTTTCAAACATCCAAATCCCATACTTTGCAACTATCTCTTACTTTCTCATGAACTAACACCTATTCTCTAAATCGTTCTGTCTCTTTTTAACTCGCAGAAAATTGTACCAAAATAAGCCGCTGCGCGCCGGGTTATTAAGAGTAAAATAAATAATAATACGAGTAATGCACAGGTGTCCAAGTTCAAGACCATACCTACTCAGCGATGTCTACGCACAGGTGCAAGCGAGACAGAAAAATTAATTCCTATTTGACTATAATGATTCAAAATAAGAATGAATTTAGCTGTTTATAATTCTTACTGGCGAATAATACATTTTATTTGGCAGGATTTTTTATACGATAAAATTGACATGGCGGCTAATTCTTTGGGTGGCGCGAATATTTCGATGTTTTGATATTGTTTTCTTGTCGTTTTTAATATTGATGTGTGGTGAACCAGGTGAACTGTACATTTATTTTATGTGTTGGATTGCGGTGGATTTCGGACATCATTTTGAAATGACATTCATTCATGTAGACTGCTGTAATTAACAGATTTTTGATGTGCAACGCAATGTTAAACCTATTTTTTTGCAAGTCACCTAATGCAGCACACTGCATTAGGTGAGTTGACTTTACGCTCCGGCTTCCCTTCAGAAAATAACCACCCTTCGCCACTGATGCCTTTAATACATTGTACCTTGTCGTCTCTAGTTTAAATTTAAGAAAAACCTGACGTGTAAAATTATTATTTACAAGCTTGTTGCGAAATAAATATTATTTGATACTATCTTTTTAAGATCTTAAGATAGTATATTGATATATTTCACCTGTCGATAAATAAATGAACTTAAAAAGTTTTCGTTGCAAACAGTTCAATATTTAATGTCCAGGCCAGACCTTTCATTTCATACATTACGCCCACGATATGGTAAGACAGCGAAGTTAAGCTCATTGCGCCACTGAAATAGTAAAATATTTTTAAAATACCGCCGTACTACGGTCATTTTTAGCGTAAGGATTCGATCACATAGTCGCGACTCGCGGATAAAAGCGACTGGATCGACTTCTTGATTCTTGACCGTTGACTAAAGTGCTGTACTTAAATCATTCTGTCTTGTGAAATAAAACTAATGTACGGATTAAATTTTAATTAGTGGTTAATATTTTAGAGAAGGAAAAATCTATCAGTCTATCCAAGGAGTTTTGTGTTGTCTAGTATTGTTCTAGTGTGTGTTAGTAGTAGTTGCGGTCTGAGATAAGTAATCGTTTCAGGTAAAACTCATTATTAGTATTCTGCCGCATTGAAGTTCTAACCCTTTGATGCCTGCAGCTAGTTGAGAAAAAGCTAGATTTATTCAAAGCATATCAAGCGTGTAGACGTATATACGTACTTACAAATACAGACAATTTTATTTTTGATTAACCTTTCGAATACCGTAATTAGAGACATAATAGAAATAGGTGTACGAACGTTCGTTCGCATGGGCTTCAGGAGTTTAACATCAAATTGCGATAAAGTTTGGTTGTTCCAAAAAAAAAACCAGCTTAAATTGTTTTAATACAAGAACAATCGGTATGTTAGATCCTGAGCCGCATCTTCCAACTTTGTACATTAAAACAAATATAATAAGTAGTCTTCCTATCTTTTGATTAAAAACACAATTAAATTGTCTAAGAATTTATCGAAAATAAATTTTGCTCATCATCGATAACCCGTTTGAACACTCAAATATCTCTTCTTAAAACAAATCCCATCTAACTGGCTTTTTAAACCTTTAACACAAACAGTAGGCGCGTCTAGACGCGACGCTATCGTAGTCGCGTGAGTGTGGGCGCAGCCTTAAGCGGTTTAACTGGGCAGGTGGTGAAAGCAGACAGGTGAAGGGTTCGCGCCCTCTTGTACCTGCTGTCACGAAGATGTAGAGGAGATGGAACCGACATGCATTAGGGTTTACTTACTCGCTTGCTTTGAATTTAATGTTTAATTCCTTCTTTGGTTAATTCGAAACAGTTCAATCGTTTCTAAAACATAAAACATGGATTTACGAGTACTCGTACTTGCTTTTTGCTTATTATTAACTAGCTTTTGCCCGCAGCTTCGCCCGCGGACATTAAATATAGCCTATGTCACTCAGGAGTAAAGCAGCTTTCTATTGTTGCTAAAATTTTTCCAATCGGTCCAGTAGTTCCAGAGATTACCCCCTACAAACAAAAAAACAAAAAAACAAACTTTACCTCTTTATTATATTAGTATAGATAACAGATCCCTAGCCAAGTTACTATCGTGTCGTACACGTCGAACGTTTTGAGTTGGCCATGTCCCAATTTATGTGATACAATGACATGTTTATTTTGAAAATAGGTTATAAATAACACTTTTGCACGTCATTTTTGTTAATTTAATCTAGATGAAGCTAGTGAAATTATAGACCAACCTACATTGTATTTCAAGGGAAATCATAGACCAAAAAGATAGTCTTATTAAATACAATTGGTTAACAATATTAGTCAAAACATGATTGCAAACAGCGTAACTAGATTTCTTTTTGAAATCAATCCACGATCTTGTATGTAATTTACTCTTTCAAAACTTAAAGTTAATTATTAACATTGGCTCTTTTATTTGGGGAGCAATAAAATAATTAGCGTTGCAATTGTTCGTTAGCAGAGTAATATAATGTTTCAACACGTGTTGAAACTTTAATGTAACGTATCTAGCGCTCATGTTCCATGTTTCAAGTTCTATGTTTTTTTTTTTTATGTCTCAAATAATTACTGGACGTCTACTCTCTTTCTTCGAAATTTCGTTGTCATAAAATTTCGGAAATTAAGGCTCGGCGCAAACGGACCACCGACTACAGCAAATGATGACTATCGCGCGCTACTGCCACATTTGTAACAGTAGGTATAAGGAACGAGCGATAGCCACTGGCGTTTGGAAGCTACCACATTGTAAAACCCATTCTCTGCTGCGAAGTCTTACGATAGACTTTTTTACGGAAAGTTTGCTAGCGCATGGTGGTTTGGCATGGTGACGCGAGCGATATGTAGAACTATCTAATCGTTAACAGTTCGTTTGGTGTAGCAGCGTGACGGTGGCGAGTGTTGGTTTGTGTGTCCCGTAGCGACCAAAAGTGGCAAATTACGGACGCTGGTGTAGCGAGTGGCGGACACTGGCGACACGTTTGGCGCGTCGTATACAATATACTTATGAAAAAGTGTATTAAGTCGCTATCAATAGCCACTAGTAACTTTGGTTGGTTGCCACCTTTGCGCTGAGTCTAATTAAAGTGACACATGGTAGGAAGCAATTGAAATTTCGTTCGAAACTTCGTTTTTCGGAGAAAGAGAGTAGGGCCCCTGGATTTAAATTACGCTTTCTGTTTTTAGGTATACGCAATTGTTTTTAAGTAATATTACGATTTAAATTTGTAGTAATGAGGAGAGAAGAATGTTTTACCGTTTAATAAATATTAGTCAGTGATTGAAGGCTACCAACGTTGAGTACCTAACATTTTTTTGTGTTGGGAAAAAACATCTAATGATAAATTCCGTCCTTGAGCGGAGTGGGAAACAATGTCAGACTCTTACTGACTAAATTTTCCCGTTCCTTCCTTGCCTTGATCCCAGGGCCCCTGTAACACGCTTTTGCATCAACCCTTTGTCGAAACACTTAATCGAAAAAAAAATGCGCGACTTGCTTTAGATAGAAGTTGAAGGAAAAACTGACTAACTAAAAAATAGTTAGTAACTAACTAAAAAATAGTTAGTAACTAACTATTGAGCACTTGCCGGGCCGGGATAACAAGCGTCTAGTCGGAGGAGTTTGCGGTAGTTTACACCTTGTTACGAATGAAATAAAGGTGGAGTGAGAAGGATGGTCAGAATTTTATTGATTTAAATCTACCTATCGTGCTTCAGCTGTCCTTTGCAAATCTGTTTTTTCCTCTAAAGGAAAAAACTGAACCCATATATTATCACTCTTCTGTCCGTATGTCTGTCTGTGTATGTCAAGACCCTCTATCTCGGGAACGCATGGAAGGTATCGAGTTGAAATTTAAACCATAATATATACTCATTAAGTCTTTAGTCCCTTGAAGCTGCGATAAAATCTAACTTCTTAATTAACAGAAAAAAAGATATGGCTCTTTAGGTCGCAAAACACGTGTATTTCGACACCCCAAAAAATAATCTTAAAACTGAAAATTTGTGATTACGTCACAATAAAAAATACTTTTACGATTCAGAAAAATCTTTGAGACTTGATTAGGGAATTGAATTATTTACCTAAGTTAATAGGTACGGAACCTACAGTGTGCGAGTCACTCCAGCCGACTCAGACTTGCCCAGTTTTTTGAACAATGCGGTAACTTCGGCAAACTAATGAGCCTTAACGTACCTAGTGACTATTAGGTGCTGACGGACACCTACACAATCTTGCTTTTAGTTCCAGTACATCGTAAGGTAATTTTTTAGCTTCGTAACAGCACTAACGACTAAATAATAATACATACACAGCCTTTCTATTTGTAGAACTTAAAGAGCTATTGCTTGTTATGCTAAAACAACTTCTCAGCCAGTTCTTTGCCTAACTTACCTACATGATTTCTAGGTAGCGTAGATGTAAGTTTAAACTTTACATTATCGACGATATTTTTTATTTACATTTTTGCGGTTTTTATGTAAACGAATAAGTAGGTGTAACTGCACACTAGTTATTTGCGTTCTAGTGTTTGCTTTGCATAACAGACGTAGGTAGAATGCCAATGTAGACAAATATTTGTGGTCAAATATAAAGATCTGTGATGAGGATTTTTGAATAAAGTGTTTTTTTCATCATCATCATCATCAATTCAGCCGAAAGACGTCCACTGCTGGACATAGGCCTCCCCCAAACGTCGCCACAACGACCGGTCCCGTGCGTCTCGCATCCATCGTATTCCAGCAACCTTGACCAGGTCGTCGGTCCACCTTGTGGGAGGCCTACCAACACTACGTCTTCCGGTACGCGGTCGCCACTCCAGAAACTTTCGGCCCCAGCGGCCATCTGTTCTGCGTGCGATGTGCCCTGCCCATTGCCACTTAAGTTTGGCGATTCTTTTCACTATGTCAGCAACCTTAGTTCTCTTGCGGATCTCTTCATTTATTCTAAATACAAGAATGGCTAATGTAAGGGTTATGCGTTTCCTTGCGTGGTCGAATCAGGAATGAAGATATCCGCAGGAGAACTTAAGTTACAGTACGGCCGTCGAATCTTGGCGAGTCTGAATTTAGACTCTGCGAATTAAGCGCTTGAAAACTCGTACAAAAATAAAGGTTTCAAAAAAATAAATGTCAATAACAGTTTTTGATAGCAATGGACAGACTTTTATTGATTAAAACCTACCTGTTGTGCTTCAGCTGTCCTTTGCGAAGCTGTTTTATCTTTAAAAGGAAAAAACGGAACCATTATATTATAAATTTTTTGTTCGTATAAATGTCAATAACAGTTTTTAACAGTCGTAACAACTGCAAATTGCATTTATATGTTTAACCATTTATTTTTTACGAGTTTTCAAACGCTAAAATTCGCAGAGCTTAACTTCAGACTTACCAAGATCTGACTTCCGTACTGTATATTCTCAGGTGATAGTAGGTAGGGCACATTGCTCGCTGAACAGATGGTCGAAGGTGTACAAAAGATTCTGGAGCGGAGCTCCTTGGAGGAGGCCTATGTCCAGTAGTAGACGTTTTTTATAATAGTTTTTATAATACTTTCATAACAAAATCATGAAAGCAAAAATATTCACATATTCTCTCTGTTCATTTTACTTATATTTTAAAGTCTCTTAATTTAAGGTTCAAGTAAACGAAAAATGTACGAAATGGTTAATATAAAAAGTAAGCTAACACTTTGGGTCGTAAAGCTTGACATAATTTTATTTAACACTAAAATGCGACCACTTGAAATTTTACGACTTTTCAACTGCAACTTTAAAACATCGGGTAAAACGAAAATTACTGTCGTGTGGTTGAAAATATTTTTGCTCTATTTTTTGTATGTTTCTTTAATTTATAATCTATTCTCATAATTTTGACTTACTTGTCAATTTTGCTAGCAAAAAAAAAACATTCTAATGTACCCTAATCTAAACTAATCTTATAAAGAGAAAAGAAAATATTATTTATGTATTTTTGTTTATAATGAATAAATTCAGAAATTACTGAGCCAATTTAGATTTTTTTACCAGTTTTATGCTACTTTATTACTGAGTGACATAGGCTATAACTCAAAGGGCAGCTGAAGGAACACTGGTGGAGTTTAGGCTGTAAACGTCAGATATTCACTTCTATTCCTCTTTCCCAGAGCGAAAGCATTTCTATTTGATGGTTACCACTTCAAAAAAAAATTGCCTAGCTAGGTACTTATTTCTAAGATCACATTATGTTTTGTTGAAAAAGACACATATTTTAGCAAGAAGATGAAAATCCGCCGAAAAAGAACCATCTCACAACAAAAATATGAAAATTAACTACAATTTGATGAAGTTAAGCAAAAAGACGAAGCTATGAGTTATGCTTATCACGGTAAACAAATTACCTTCAAACGACATCTTTGACTGCCGTAGAATAACAAGTACCTACTAGTTTACTGAGATTCTTCCTATATTCTCTTTTCATTCTCAGATGATTATGCAAATCCTACAACTTTATTCAAAATATAAAGTGACTACCTACTCAAAATTTACGATTCTTAAAGGTTCGTAAATTTTCAGTAGCACCGTACCGTCTAGACTTAAAAACAGCTTTACTCTGAAGAAAAAATATAATAAACAACAGCAGAGAGAGTACAGTATTACAATCTGGGTGAAAATGAATAAGGCATTTAATTAAAATAGCGTAAAATATTCGACTGAGATTTTCTTTTAAAAAAACAGTCTTAGTGTTGTAAGCGGCTCAATTTACATAAAAGGAACATGCACACTACAAAACGTCAAATAAAAGTTTGACAGACGTTCGTTTGAGTTACATGTTTGTTGGAACACACAATCGACCGTACTTATTTGTCGGATCGCGCTGACGTAATAAAACAGGCCCTAAAAATGCGAAACAGCGCCTTAATCCACATCAGATATGTTGAACAATAAAGTGAATGTAGAACCTACAATAAACAGTGGTTAGGGCGTGCGTGTCCAGCCTTGTTTTTTGCCCTCCGGTTATCCTCCCATGATTTATGCTGTGCCTGCCCGGAATATGATTACCAGTTACGTGTCGGAAGTACCCTTAATGGATATAAACGTTGTATTTAACTGGCCGGTAAATACTGGCGTTTTTGTGCGCCTTTGTACTGCTCAATTGTGACCATATTATAGACCGTTTATTGGTTTGATCGCACACAAATTTGTGGACTGTTGATAAATGTTTATTGGTGTTGATTTCATAGATGGGCGTTGTCCTTTTTGTGTTTCGTAAGAGCTCTTGCTGGGTTAATTTCTTTGAGTTTTTATGTTTTTTCGTGTAGGTGTGTTCATCTTATATGAGTGGAGATAATTACAGTATTGATTAGAACTTTCTGACCGATTCTTTGTTTCTTTAGTCAGTAAGAGTCTGACACTGTTTTCCGATCCGCTCAAGAGCAGGATTCGTCATTCGATGATTTTTACCTACCATAAAAAGACCTATGCCCTTCTTTTTAACTTGGCAATTAAACGATTACTTCTAAGCAAGGCTTGCGCCATTATCAACCTTTTAGTCTACTACCATTAATTGTCATAATACGCGTAATTAAGACATGTCAAATAAAAAAGTATTACATTTAAGGCTACCATTCCTTTTGACTGACATTTGAGTTTGGCTTTATTAAAAAGGGAAGACATTTATTGCTGAAAAAGCAAATCAAAAACCAGTTATGATAGTCTCAACAATAAATTTGATTTCAGTAACTGGTATCCAATAAATTGAATATTTTTGCAACGCACATAAAATATCAATACCAAATAAAACGTACCTAGCATAATTCGATTTTACTATGATTGAATTTATTCGTTTCATGTTGTTTCAAATGTTATTGTGTTTTCGCAATTGAGACCGCTAACCTTGTGTTTTATTTTTGTAAATAAACAAGATTGAGTAAGCAGCTTTTATAGATAGATATAGGTTTTTTTTATGGTACGTAAAAATCATCCAATGACGAATTCCGTCCTTGGGCGGACCGGGAAAGAATGTCAGACTCCTACTGACTAAACAACCTACCCCAGTCCTATGTTGCCATATATACCAGGACCAGAGTGTTCCTTTCAGATGCGAACCCTTGGCCCCAGTTGGCTTCGACCCTTCTGCACGGTTCCTACGGTTTGCTGACAATTCCTTGAGATGCGCGAGAACAGTGCGTGCCGTCGACGACTGGGCTTGGTCCGGACGGTTACCAGATGGACCGGACGGCGAGCTACCCATTGGTTGCCGTCCGCAAAGCCCGCGCTTACGATGGATTTTTACCTACCGTAAAAAACCCTCTCAAATGTACTGCTTAGGTTCTAAAGAGACACTGGAAATATCAGCCGTCAACAGTAGGTTTATAAGCAGTACGTCCAAAATACTTTTTTTTTCTGTTTGGCATAAGGAGATAGGCACTTAAGGGAGAAGGGTTTAAAATATAGCAGATGTATCGTGTTTTATAATATGCACATACATACAAAATTGAATGTTAATCCTCAAACCCAACACGCTCCTGCCATACGTTACTTTGAGTCACAAAAATATGTTAATGCGTAACTTTATTAACGAATGAAAGTACAAACATATAAAAAAGTGGGCAAGTTCGATTTGGATTTTTATACAGGGTTCCCTACCAGTCAACGTATAAAAATATTATTAAATTCCCGAATCCGGTCTTGAAGATTTTTCCGAATCGAAAAAAAGTTTTTTTTTGTGACGTAATCACAAATTTTCAGTTTTTAGATTTAGTCCTGTATTTTTTTTTTTTTTAACTTGCAATAAACTAGTGCTTGACTGCGATCCCACCTGATGGTAAGCAGTGATGCAATCGTTGATGGTAAGGCGCACTAGTTTATTAAGAGCCTATTCACTCTAGCCTTGAAGACACCCAAATTATATTCGGACGGAAAGACTGCAGTCGGCAAACTGTTCCAATCCCTCGATGTACGCGGTATAAATGACGAGGCTATAAGACCTTGCTTAATGCTGAATTTCAGGGTTCTAGTTCAATGGAAAGTACTCAGGAATTTTGATGCCTTTGAGAGTGACGAAATGTACATTATTTGTTGTCGCAAATAAACGGCCGTATCTATTTTTCCCGTTAATTTAAACATTTGATTTTTTACCAGCTTAAAGGGACCGGATACTCGGATGTATGGTTTAAATTTTAGCTCAATACCTCTGCACGTTCCTGAGATAAAGGGTCTTGACAGACAGACTGACGGAAAACAAAGCGTAAAGGTTCTGATTTTTCCTTTTCAGGTACGGAACCCTAAAAATAAACGAGATACATCTCGAAGTTCGTCTTTATTTGTACAAAAACGAGAAATAAAAGTTAGTTGAAAACTGGCGCGATTAGGTACTTGGTTCGTGGGATTTTTGTTGTGCGCCTGCATCGTTCGTTAGGCACTGTTATTACCGCTGAACTCCTAATGAGGAAAAACGTTCTTTCCAATGATACTCTTCAGTTACACGAACTTCAGATACTTCTGAACAAGTTCTCGTGCAATTAACTTGTGTGATACTCTTGATTTTCCGTGATACGTTTCTATTTGTACGCTTAGTTGGTACTTAACGTCTGCAATATTTATTGTTTCCGTTTTACACTTCTTTGTCTATGTACTAGTTTCTTTAGTAGTTTTATCTAACGTTCTTCTTGAAATTACGATAGACTAGCTTTTATTAGTGGTTTCGCCCGCGAGGATTTACAAAATGTTTGCCGATTTAAATCAGTCGCCACAATCGTTAATTATGAGGTGCTCTAGTTAATTAAAATCCTTTTCATCTCTCCCTGAAGACACCTAAATTATAATCGGACGGGAAGACCGCAGCAGGCAAATTGCTCCAATGCTTCGATATGTTCGACGAAGAGAAACGCTAAGATTAACTACATAAAAAAAAAAGTTACGAGAAACGGACATATAATTCGTCTAAGGCAGTTAAGGGACTGAAAGGTTCTGGAGTGGCGACCGCATACTGGAAGACGTAGTGTTGGAAGGCGTCCCACAAAGTGGACCGACGACCCGCTCAGGGTTGCTGGAATTCGGTGATTGCGAGACGCACGGATCGAACCATTGTGGCGACCTTTGGGGGAGGCCTATGTCCAGCAGTGGACGTCTTTCGGCTGAATTGATGGGGATGATGATGAAGGCAGTTAAGACGAAGGGTTGATTATGAACCAGATCTGGGGGTTTTGTTATAGTGAAAAAAATCGAATGACGAATCCCTCCCTTAGGCGAAGCGAGAGACAATGTCAGACTTCTATTGACTAATAGGCCCACGGTTCCTCTTTGACTTAATCTTTTCAGGGCCCCGTTGTTCCACTTTTGCATGAACCCTTGGCCCCTGAAGGCTTCGACCCTGCTGGTCCCCTACTGTTGCTGACAACTCCTTGAGGCGCGCGGGAACAGTGCATCGACTAGATCAAGGGTGCTATTCAATTTCAGCGCTGACCTAGCGACGAAATCCACATAGGTAAATTCAAATCAAATACAAATCCAAAGTACCAAATTGTATTATTATTTACAACTGATCCGATCCATATTATTATTTTTTTAATTTGTTTTATTGTACTTTGACTGCTAAATGCTATAATTTTGCTTATTATAATTAGTTGTTGTCACCAAGGAGCTCCTCTAAGCTACAGGGACATACTCTGAACATTTTTGTAATTTAATTGGCTTATAGTGAAAAATAAAATTATCATATTATTATTATTATTTATTATTTCGTCGTCGGGTCAGCGCTGCACTCAACGCTGTTTTCTTAGAACTTAAGGCGCTAGTGCGCAGTGTTGCGCTATAAAAAGTTATAGGCAGCCCTTACTTTGCAACAGAGATTAATGCAATGTCCCAGCTTCCGGCGATATTCTCGTTTTAACTATAAACATAACGGGGAAATTAGAAATAGTAGGCCTAGAAATCGCGGGCCGGCAATAAAGCTAGACATACGGTATTTAAGCTCAGAACTTACGAGCCTTTACCTAGCTTTTAAATAGCTAATTTAAAAGCATGTCGCTAGGTTACGCGTAACATATTCAATACTTGATTTCTTTTTGAGTCGGAGTAGTATGTTGAAGAAAAACTTTTTATTTGCGGGACGCACATTAATTTACAAGTATTTAATATTTTACATAAAACCATAAACAATACAATTAGAGTAGTGCGCACGTTCGCGTGTGTGTCTATCGTTTTTCGGCACGCTATTTACTGTTTTTCGTACTAGTGCAGAAAAGTTCGCGAGCTCGCCCCCGACACAATTTGTTGTATCAGGCTGTTAGAGTTATTGGGTTGCCAAAGGAAACACGGAGTTAAGGATTTCAATAATAATTATTTATTATCCTTTTCTTTATATAATGGAAGGTGTGTTTTAGTAATATTACGTGAGACGTATGCTCCTGAGCAAGGCTAGTGGAATACAGTAACTGTAACCATACTAGGGATTTCAGTCAAGTGGTGACAGGGGCTCAGACCAATTAAATATAATATTTATTGGTTAGAAAGAGAAAGCCTATAGTGTTGAAGTAGGATGGATTTGTTTTTGTTATACTCCAACACGCCCCCCTCAAAAATAAATCCTTTTCTCTTTAATCACGATATAACATCTATTATATAATACCTACTTCACCAAACATCTTTATACAATAATAAAAGCACACACCTTCCTTCTTTCTGGGAATACATTATCATCATGGTCCAACATTCGTTGCGCAGGATTAGGGAAAACCCAGTAAAACCTAATCAGACCAATCAATCATTTCATTAATCGATGAAACTATGAATCTTATTCATCTACTTATCATAACCATACTCTTATTATTAACATCGTATTATAACATAATATAATAACACACCCTTATGCACATTGCATGTTGGTCCACCACATCAATACAAATTGCATTCTTATCTCGGTGTAACGCACCGTAATAAATTTTTATTTTTACAGGATACCAGCTCGCTAGATAACTTGTAGAAACAAAATATTTTAGTAAAATAATTCATCAATTCTCATTCTAGTATTTAATATGTATGTGTTTGTTTGTGACTGGTAACATTATTAACAATGGTTTGGCATCCCTCCTATTGTCATTATCATCGTAAATAAAACCTTCATTTGTTATGATGATGCCTAAAAATAATACTTAACATACAATACTTATCACCACCCACTTTAACCACAGTATCTTTTACTGATTTTATCCATATACTTTGCATTAGTATAGTATCGTGGCTTTGTTTGTCAAATTTATTTACCAGCAAATTATGTATTGCTTAAAGTATTTCTCAGTATGTTATAATTACCATCTCAGTCACAATCAATAAACACCCACTTTTAAAATTTTAAAATCGTTTTGTTTGAAAGTTAACTTGAGATTTATAGTTCCTTTTAAATACTTTAAGATAAAGGTTCTTGTGCCCAAGAAGTGTAACCATTACAAATAATTGTTTTTGTTTGCATTACCAACTCAAGATGTAAACTGAGATTAGGCACAGCATGATTTAACTCCAAGCGACTCATAAGATTTCAAGGGGCTCTTGTAATTTCACACGAACTCTGCGCGATATTTGTAATCTATATTATTTAACGTTTAAAGGGTGCATTCATAGATTCATTGCCTCTCAAGTTAAATATTTCAAGAAGTGTTGTTTATATTCATTTCCTGGTCTAAAGAGACTTTGTTGACCACTTAAATTTTGGTTCACAAAAAAATTATAATTAAGTACTTATACTAAAATAAAAATAAAAACGGATTACCGTAGATTGGAAACAGAGAAGTGTAGATTGAGTATGTTTTACTCAACTACTACGTTACACATTATAACATACTTACCTAGTTGTTAAAATGTAATAACATAGACATAAAAAGTAAAACATAGTTCTTTATCACATAATTTAAACATCACGCCTTTATTACCCACATGGTCAGGCAGAAGTGCACGAATAGTACACCCACATTTGAAAACATAGTTATGTTTAAGTCCCTTATGATAGTGAGCAAGCCTATTGCCATTAACCAGTCATGGCTTCATGCAATATTATCTCTCTAAACTTTTCCCAACTTGCTTTGGGCGGTTTCCAGTTTAATCATTTTGATAGATAGATAGATAGATATACTCTTTATTGTAGGTACACCATAAATACAATTTAGAGCATTAGGAGCTTAAAATTACATATGTAGTTTAATACCAGTATTTTACATGGAGTGATTGCCTTTTAGACCTCCACAACCCAGTAACTGGGCAATTACCCTGATATATACCCTCTCATGACGCATTAAAACTTAAATTTACCGGTCCGCTGACGTGACGTGTGTGTGTGTGTGTGTAGAATCCCTTACCAATAAAAAACTATGACTATGATTATAAATTAAGGTTCTTAATAAAAATTATGTTTTTATCCACATAGTTAACCAGGAAATTAAATCGATTCATAAACGATCGCTTAACTAAAACTTGCGATTATTTCAAACTGATACAAAAGCTTCATTATCATCTGGCTATAACATGCTTTTAAACTCGCTTTACAAACAATTTTTCTTAGATCTATTTCTAGAACTAGGATTACAGGTAACATTTTTAATAGGTACCGAGTTGAATCATGCACTTAATTTAAAACTTTCTTCATTTAAATGCTTATCATACTAGCATTCATTTTATTTTACCTTTGTATCGTCCAGTACACAATAAGTAATAGCATATTATCAAATATACTTATGCCATCGTATTCATTATAGATACAGAAAATAAATTTCTGAAATTTACAATTTAATTTCTAACTATGTAATGTTTTTTGATTTGAAAACAAAGATAACTTATTTCCATTGTGATATGACAACCTCGAGCTCACCACTGTTTCAAAAACAGATTTATTTGCAATTAAGCCAAGGTATTGTATTATGTTTGTTTACTTTACGTCTGATTGATTCTCATCAGATCCACACCTCGTTTCAAACGGGTGTACCAAGTCAGGAGTACCAACAGTTATGCTATTCATAAAATATTCAGGCTCAAGTTTCACTGGCCTACTGGAAATCCAAATAAGAACTTAATCTCATCCATTTCCACATCTCTGACTCTCACAAACATTTTATTCAACCACATCCCACACCTTTGATTCATCATCAACGAAATTCCTTATGACAACCTTATTGTAAAAATTTCGTTTTTAGACTTTTACTAACTTAGTAAACGATCGAATTAATAACTTTAAATAATATTATTATTACGCCATAATTCATCAGGTGTATATCTAACCTCAGTGCTCCCCAGAACAATCTAACTCCAGAACAATATGTCTCACATAGACTCGTTCTATCGTTGTTAATTATACGTCAGGCAATCAATTTTCAGCTAGAGTATATAGCACTGGTTAGTCTTTACGGATGGCCAATACCTTACCGAGCTCTAAATTTTTTAATTGAATTGGATTACATTTCCCAGCCATTATCACAACATAAGTTAACTAATTCTTAGACTAAAATTAACTTCACATTCAATATAAACATTATCGTCAAACTTAACAGAAACATCTGATTTATCTTTAAAAACACCACACAGTTTGGCACTTCTATAGACGACAAAAAAAAACTGTTAGGACCGCAAACATCTGTGTCCACTTGAGATGAAACGACTTCTCGTTACAAATCTTTTGTTTTCAAAACAAGTTTAATTATTATCTAGTCAAATATATTTAAGTATACCATATTCTAACAATATACAGTTAAGTAATTATCAGAAAATAGTTTCATACATTTTGATATCCTCTATTCTGATTTGCAATTATTTCATGCCAGAATAATATAATTCATATTTATGACATTATCTTACGAGAATTTGCTAAAACCAGCTGCCGCTAGCAACTTACTCTTTATAGATTGTTCAAAGACTTACCCTTTATTCCCGGCTTGCATATTTGAACACACTGACCCCGTCGTTTTAACCGAAAAAGATAGTCATTCTCGGTTGCTGCATTTTCCTTATGACGACACATAGAAAAACATATACGCCTTGGTACGCCCTTTTACTTGTTACCTGGTAGGTATTTCCATCCGTTCGTCGCTTACATGTAGGTATAAACTCGCCAATATTGCAACTGAATTATTTCTTGGTTTCTCACGCTCAGTGAAGTTTATTGTAAGTTTTTCTTGATTTTCAAATTAACAAAGGCTCCCATATTCAGAATAGAAGTAATTTCAGTTTGCCCATCATTTCTTCTTTTATCACGGTCCGCCAAAAATGAAAAATCCAGAAGTTTTCGAGTAATTTGGTTTTTACTGTTTTATCGTTGGCTCCTTTGTGTAAAATGGTGCTTTTGTAAACAATACTTCAAATCTCTCTCTTTGACCGTAATAACTTTACTGGGGTTCCAAATGGTTCTTCATTGATATTTGTTTTTGTTGATGACCTCATGAATCGTTTGAAGGTGTGACTTCAGGACTTGTAAGTTTCAGCCTGAGGTACTTTTAGGAAATAAGTATAATTTCATAATCTCGTTTTCCAAAGTAAACGTTGTGTTGACTTTAGTTAATATGTCGATTACGGCTACAATGCTGCTGAATAGTTGTTTGGTGCAGTCATAATAGATGGGTCACTTTATCCGATTCCTCTAATTTATAAAATTCTTGAAACTGTTTGCTTAGTGTGATGATTCCAACAAGTTTCAGCAATCTCTTGTTGTAGAGACAACTGCGTTGCCACGCTTTTCTTTTCAAAACTGTAGTCATGATAAAGCTCTGTTATTGTGACCTTAGTAAGTATTTTGCATTTTTCTTAACTCACTCAGCACTAGTTTTCACCGGAACTTCAGCGTCGACAACATTCAGTACTTCAAGTTCACTTGATTATTTTTGAATTTGAAATTTCTGCACACTGGTTCTTATCACCATCAAATTGTTTAATGTCACTTATATTCAACTTGATACACAAAATGGTTTTATTATTTAATGTTCGTTTAGTTTCACTTTATATTGTTTACACTTTGGCTTAGCGCTCTGGGCCCATAACCTGTTAGAGTTATTGGGTTGCCAAAGGAAACACGGAGTTAAGGATTTCAATAATAATTATTTATTATCCTTTTCTTTATATAATGGAAGGTGTGTTTTAGTAATATTACGTGAGACGTATGCTCCTGAGCAAGGCTAGTGGAATACAGTAACTGTAACCATACTAGGGATTTCAGTCAAGTGGTGACAGGGGCTCAGACCAATTAAATATAATATTTATTGGTTAGAAAGAGAAAGCCTATAGTGTTGAAGTAGGATGGATTTGTTTTTGTTATACTCCAACACAGGCTGCGCGCTAACATACCCCTGCTAGTCGTGCGTCAAGTCAAGCCCCTTTTATTTATTTATTCTTAAGTATATTGATACAAGTGGAAATTTGTCACGGCAGCTTTCCACGGTGAGCTACACACTACTAGTCCGCACCTACGGTGGTAAAGAACGCCTTAGGACTTTTGGGACGTTTCAGTTTTCCGCAACCTCACCTCATTACTGCTTCACAGAAGGAGGTGACTATTTCCCATTCCTTCTCGCCTAAACATAACCATAACGGGAAACTAGAAATAGTTAGCTCAGAAATCGCCAGCCGGCAATAAAGCAAGACATACGGAATTAGAGTTGAGAACTTAGAACGAGAAGCAAGCCGCTAGGTTGCGCGTAACGTGCGCGGTGCGTGCCTAATGCCAGTTCACTCGGTTTATATCATACTCGCCGAGAAAAGTACGCTCGTGTAACGTGTTTACACAGGGTCAGTACACTCGTATATAGCGCTTTATTTTTTTTGGGAATCTGCTGACGCGTGCGCGATACCAGCAATAAACATTCGTTAAGGGAACCCAGAAAGATAAAGAAACATAAAAAAAACACTTTATTATAACAGCTATGAAGCCGGATCCAGTGGAAGCCTAGGGCTGATCCGAACACGCGTTATAACCGACGTTTTCATGTTTGCGAAAAATCGTTGACAAACTTTTTTCTAAAAGAGAGGCAATTACATTAAAGCTTTTCGCTACGGCCACCCGTCGCATGTATGCTCGGCTTACACTGAATTGGGTTATGCAACTAACGTTACAATTTTTTACGTTTATTTTCAAAAACTGTTTCAACATATTTTTAATTCTCAATTGAGAGTAACGTGCGATGTTGACATTTTATCCGAACAGCTCAATCTCCTCGATACACGAAGATGAGGTTAACAAGCATAAAATTTTGAAAGTGGTATACCCGGCGGTGTCGCGACCGCGTCTTAAGTAAATATTACCTACTTACTTCATAGGGGTATAAAGATACCGTACGCGACCGCAGCTGCATATATTGACATTAAATTTAAGTTCAGCAATTTTTGTCTCTGTCATAAAAACTTAGAGACCAACGAGTCATGTTGGGAAAGAAGCTATGTCAGGAGGGGGAATTTTCTTGTATTTTTGGGGCGCGCTAACAAGGGGCTTCTACATGACCGGAATATTTTTGTCACCAATTTCCTCAGAGAACGGCTTAACGCCCCGGAAAAAGTTACTTAGACTTACCTGGGACTCTTCGGCGCTGTCAAGATATCGTATATTTTATGGACCCCGGCTGAATGCCTGCTATATTTCTTTTAGACGTCGACGGCTTCGAAATAGCTTTTCGATTACATTACCGCTGTATTAACACGCGTGTGCTCTCAAGCTCTTATTTAACTGGAGCAGTGGAACGTTCTTTTTCATAAGTAATTCAGGAGATCGGTAGTTAAATGGGGATGTATAAAGACGGATGGTGGCAGTAAACAGTTACTTGAGATAGTCTTCGGTAGATCGACGGGCCGGGCGGGTTGAGACCTATATATCACTAAAAACGACAGAGCATAAATCTATGGGGGCTGTCGGCTCGTTATTTGTAGTCGCCACGTGAACCGCCGGTTTCGGGTGAATATTAACGATATCGCCAATTTTCCGCAAGCTTAGTCGCGTCGCAATTTCTCGCCAATTGAACAATCGCATCGCATCGAGGGGTGATGTGGCGGCGAGCAGCATTATCCCTGGCTTCGTGTAAAAAATGTTTATACATGCTTTTCTCGATCTGCCGCTTTAGGCTCCATTTCGTATAAACGCGAAAATTCCAATTTCCAAGCCGCGAAATGAATGTGAGCATTTTACTAATATTGAATTCAATATAAAATATCTAGCAGGTTTTTTTCTGCTTTAGCGCCTGTTACATATTACTTATTGGTCTTGTGGTTAATGGCCCTGGCTGGTTTGCCGGAGGTCGTGTGTTCGTTTCCTACCCAACACAAATGTTTGTGTGATAAGCACTCATATTTATCAGTATCTGGATGTTCTTTTTTTACATACCTATGATGAAGTAAGAAATATATACTATTGTTGTTTATTACTCAAAACAAAAAACCCTGCTTAATTTGGGACTAAATGTCGTTGTAGAATATTATTACATGCGTATGATTATTTCATTAGGCTCATTTTATTATGATTTATTTACATAAAAGAATCATTTTAAACGAATACAATACCTAACAGCTATAGGAGAAGTCGAAAAGTTCTACGTGTTTCCTGAGTGCTTCCTCAAAAGTAGAGATGTATCGACTAGAGGTTCCAACACAATGATATGCTTTGTTGTCACGCGAATAATAGCGCCTAAAATTTGTATAGACTATAATTCTATACAATACTACAATAGGACGTTTTATCTTGTGGAAAACATAAATACAAAACACTGAAAAACATAAAAGACTTTATCTTTTACTCTCATAAAAAGAAAATGTTTAATTATTCAGTAAACGAAAGTTGACAGACAGTGAAAAGCGCGAAAAACAGTCTTTTATTTTAATCACTTTTGACGTGACATCATTCGAATTTTTATTCCTAATATTTGTATTTGTATTTCGAATTCCAATTAAAGTTTGCTGTTCACTAAAGCGGTGATACAAACATTTTACGTTTGCGATCACTGACCGATACTAATCCATGATCGTGTACGCTTAAATGTTATTTTTACGCTGTGCTGAACTGATAGATCATACGCTACAATGGATGGTGATGTTAATTCGTCGAAGTATTAATTGGATTTAATTAAGTAGATTTATTGGTGGCTTGGATTTAAAGTCGCGATTAAACAAGAGTATTTAATGTCGACTCCCTCTCTCCGGAGTGATTGATCCTCCCTGTTACAAGAACTCGTCTCAATCTTTTTCAATTTGTCTTGTCTCTGAAACCTAAAAGTAAATGGCACACGTATCGTATAATTTCTTGCAAGCACTTAGATTGTGTACTGTGTTTTTTTTTTGGTTTACTCTTTATTGTACTAACACTTGCAGGGATAGAATTCTAAAATATCGGTACCAATCGCCATCCAGCAAGGACTAATTATGTGTGTCAACATAAAGATCAAAAATTCTATACAAAATTTGTTACAACCATTAATATTATACCTACTGACTTAGTCTTAGATGAAGCTCCTTAATTTAGATGAAAAAAAGAACATAAAGATCCTATGATATCATCAACGGACGTTATCACCGTGGCCGAATAATGAGCCAGGTCAAGGAATTTAGATGACACTGAAAACACGATAAGAATTATCAAACGAAAAAGCAAGGGTATCTAAAAAGCGTCTCATAGAACTTACATAATATCCCCAGCTAACAGACGTTCTGTGTTCTGTGATATAGAAGGACCAAAAAAATGAAACCCATGACCATCCCACAAATAGCTGAACATTAAACAATACACATTCGCGGCGTGGCCATGACGTATCCTGTATACACCCCATTGCAGCTTTCAAATAACGTTTAACTTTAGTTATTATACGGAAATATTATTCAATATAGCGACTTGTCAAACGCACTCGGGCCGCGGGTGGGTAGGGCTACCGCATACGGTGCTATTCAGCGACATATAGGCACCTAGGTAAAAACATAATATACTACGCCACTGCCAGTGTTCTAGACTTTTGTTCGAGAAACATGGCGATTAATAATGTGTTGAATGCCACGAAGTTCGCTGATTGGTTCTGGTCTAATGATGTTGGTGAATTGAATTATGTTTTAGTTAAAAGGTTCTTAATTCAAGCTACGTGTTATAGTGTTTTGAAAATATAGATTCATTACAAGTGTTCGCCAGGCGAGAGTCTTGCTAGCTTCCCCGATTTGCTTCGCTTAAGTCAAACTGAGATTAGCGTGTAATTGAGTTTTTGGTTAAGAAAAATCGTGTCGACTAAAGTCAGGTTTATGAACTAAGTATTTTCAGTTCAGTACGTCTCAAGACACTTCTTCAATACCAAATTTTGACAGTTTTTCAGGCTACAGCAGAACTTTTATTAAGGTTGTTTTTAGATCTTGGGAACAAAAAAATCAATTCAATGCAATCATCTCATTTAGATTTAACTGTGAGACGCAAAAGTATTACAGGCATGAGATCCTGATCTCATGCCTGTCTGTAATACTGTAGCCTGAAAACCCGTCAAAATTTGGCATTGAAGAAGTGTCTTGAGACATTCTGAACTCAAAATACTTAGTTCATAAACCTGACTTTAGTCGACACGATTTTTCATAACCAAAAACTCAATTACACCTGAGCAATCTACACTAATATAATAATCTATCTACACTAATATAATAAAGAGGTAAAGTTTGTTTTTTTGTTTTTTTATTTTTTTGTTTTTTTGTTTGTAGGAGGTAATCTCTGGAACTAATTGTTCGATTGGAAAAAAATTAGCAACAATAGAAAGCTGCTTTACTCCTGAGTGACATAGGCTATAAATTATTTATATAACATGGATGTTAACCGAGCTATCACAACTTTTGTCTCACAAATTTTCCGCGGACGAAGTCGCGGGCAGAAGCTAGTACTATATATTTTAGGCAGCAAGACCATTTTAAGCCATCATGATTATTTAAGACTGTCTTCAGAAGTAATTTATTTATTTATTTTAAATTGACACACCAAAGGCTCTTTCATTTCGGGCATTCTTTTTACAATCTACTGGCCCTGATGGAGGTATAACGGCTTAGCAAGTTCATGTGGTTATTTGATCACGAAGGAGCAAAATTTAGGATTCCTAAAACGTCTTTACTACATATCCTTTTGCTCTTTGCAGTAACTCTTTCAATAAAACCTGCAACCTTAACAAAAAATAGCTAAATAACCTAAACGAATCTCCGAACAATTTTTATACACGCCTGTTAAAGAGCAAGCGACGTCATTCAGTCTCCCGGTAAAATTCACCTCAAATAACCTAACCGTTCAACTTTTACTACGACATAAGTTAAGTCGGGACCACGAAGCACAGTGTAATAAAGTGTTAAACCGTGTATAAAGACGTACGTCATGCTTTATGGGATATTCAACACCGGCTAAATGCCATAACAGACCGTAGCTTTTGATTCATGGTGAATGTGGCTTATGATGTTGTTGTGTTGTTTTTATTTGGCTGTCACAAGCAATATTATATAATTTATTTATTCGATTTGCTGACAAATATGAGTATAAGTTAATGGTCTTATTTGTATGTGTGTTAACGGCGTAGTTTCCTACTAGCTTCTGTGTATCCCTGTAGCTCGCAGTCCACCCAGCTGTCTCACTCTAGGATCGTAGTCAAGCACTAGTTTACTATAATTTCAATCAAAAGTTGGCCCGAATTTTTTTTTTTTCTAAGTTTTAATCATTAAATGACTTCTCCAGCTCTAGAGTAAAACATTGACGTTCAATTATTTATTTACTAAACCCGACCGATATTCTTTCATGTGCCCTATACGTGCTAGGGCCATAACGTGGAGCTAGCCAAACCTGACAATTTTAATTAAAATAAAAAAGCTTTATTGACACAAAAATATTTTACAAGTTGATTTTGATAAACAGTTGGTACAATTTGGCAATTGAACACAATTCGAATGACCACTAACACCTAAACCGACACCTAGGTCGAGCCAGTACCTTAGGCGTTAGATCCTTCCCGGGTAACAGACGTGTACATTGAGATCCAATTGTATAATGTAAATATTAATATTATTAATTATTAATTTTATTTATCTACACTAATATAATAAAGAGGTAAAGTTTGTTTTTTTGTTTGTAGGAGGTAATATCTGGAACTACTGGTCCGATTGGAAAAAAATTAGCAACAATAGAAAGCTGCTTTACTCCTGAGTGACATGATAGGCTATAGTTTATGTACGCGGGCGAAGACGCTGACAAAACCTAGTTAATTATATAATTATTAATATTTTTAAATTTAAGATTGAAAAAGCTACTTACAGTGGTTATAAAGGATTTTTTCGAAATTCACCGTAAACTTTGATAACTTTTTTATGCGTGTCTATACTTGTCAGATTTGGTTTTACTAGTCTATCTAGTTTAGACAAAGTTTATAACCTGTTAAAGATTATCAGAAGCACCAACCTTCCTTATCAGTGATAAGGCAAATGGCAGTAGTTATGTGATAAGTTATCACATAACTACTGCCATTTGACCAGAACCAACCTGTCCAAACCTCTTGCATCACAGATGACAATTTCTTCAGCATTAAATGGCAACAACTCGAGTTGCCAATTAAAGGACTTGAACTGTGACCCCGTCTGCTGATAGTGTCACCAACAGTACCCTTATACTGAAGATGAATTGCGGTAGGAAGTTATCTAAACTAATGTCTTGGCATAATATAATGTGATAATTTAATTATAATATATATACATTTAATTATTATACTAATAATAACCTAAAAATACACTAATATTAACAAATAATTTATTGGGCATCAAAAATGGGAAAGTGCCCAGAACGCTGGCAGCATTGCCACGCTGGATTTCAATTTTTTTATTCTATAAATCTATATGAACTAATACTTAACTGCGATCAATTCAATTTTTTTTTGCAGTCTTGATTTATTTAAAATTCTTATAACGACATGTTCTTATATACATAAATTAAAAAAAAAACCCCTATGAACTAACTAAAAGTATATTATTTAAATTATTTTTCTTATATTCAATAAATCCTTATTTCAGTCAAAAGACTTTCACTTTTGGACATAGGCCTCCCCCAAGTGTCACTACCATGAACGGTACTATGCCTCTCGCATCCATCGGATTCCTCACCATCCTTACCAGATCCTCGGTTCACAATAAACAAATCAACAAGCGTTTCGGCCTTGACCTATTCTTCATTATTTTTTCACTTTTAACACTCATTGTTTGTTAAAACAATCAATTAACACCTATTGCTGCCTTCTTCAAGTCATTCTATATTAGATATTGATCAACCTTCAAATGATGATAAAATTCATTGAAGCAAATATCCTTCTCTATGAGTCAGATTACCTTTTAATGACAGGTATAAATCATTGCAAAGTTGCACACACACAGCAACTATTTTAATTATTATTATTTTTTAATGATTGGAAACCACTGTTAGATGGATACCTAACAGTGGTTACCTGTTCGGAGGAACAGCAAGCAATTACTGACAAGTGACAAAACGTACATAAGGATGTAAGAAAAAAAAAACTATCATCCGGTTTATTCCTTCCGCATAGGATACCTATTTCCGGGCGTTAGAGAAACTGTTGCTGCAGCTTCTTTCTGCGCAATAGTAATGCAGGAAAACGAGATGACCACAACCCACAGCCGATTGACGACGAGCAATGGATAGCTCACCGTCCAGTCTGGATGGCCATAGCAAGGATAGAGAGCGAGTCGTTGACGGTGTCTGTTCCACACATGCAATTAAGGAATTTCCTGAAGAAGAAACCGTGGTAATGGAAATGGAAAGACGCAGGGAGGTTATACTTAGTAAGTAAAAATCTGACACGCCGTCCCACTCCTCTCTAGAGCAGGACAGTTTATAGGATGATTTCCTATCTCAAGAAACGGGGTGTCTATTAAAAAAACGTAAACTTGATTAGCTTACTTATCAATAGAACCTTACCTAGATAATTTTATAAATACATAGAGACACAATCAATATTTCCAAAGAGTCTACTTTTTTATGGTAGGTGAAAATCATCGAATGACAAAACCCGCTCTTGGGCGGAGAAGGAGACCAGTATCAGACTCTTACTCACTAAAAATCCTACCCCATTCCATCCTTGCCTTATTCCTAGAGCCGCGGTAACCCATTCCTTCCTTGCCTTCCAAAGAGTCTACTAAACTTCTACTTCTAGTCGCAAAGCCATAACCACCAACAGGCAGAAAAGAAACACTAAAATATAATCCAATTAACCACTTAATAATAATTCACCCATAGACAAAGGTCGTGAATGATTGAACGAACGAATGAGTCGTGTCAGTCCAACGTCAAACGCACGGCACATTATGGCAAATTTCCCAGGAGTGAATGGGAATCTCATTACTTGGTGCACATGTGTAGTTGACACATGAACGATTTCATACACTATCACTACACTCGGACACGGATATTGCTTTTTCCGAAAAATGATGGACTGGGAGAAATTACTGGTAATTAACAGCAATAATAAAATCAGAAGAAATCACTATATTCGGCATCATTGCATAGTATAAAACAAAGTCGCTGTCTGAAGAAAATATTCAACATCATTACATAGTATAAAACAAGGTCGCTTCCTGTCCCTATGTATGCTTAAGTCTTTAAAACTACGTAACTGATTTTGATGCGGCTTTTTTAAATAGATAGAGTGATTGAAGAGGAAGGTTTATGTGCATAATACAAGCATAATATATTCAATATCAGTACCCGTGCGAAGCTGGGGCGGGTCGCTAGTATACAATAAAATAAATTACAGTATAATAGCTGATGCCTGATATAAACAGTGCGTTTCACTTATGACTCAACATGCACTTAGATATTAAAAAGTGTTCATTAATTTATTCATATATTCAATTTCTACTTTATTATCACAACGTTCTACAGGATACAGAAAAACCTATAGTATTCAAAAGGCCAGATAATATCTAAATGCTTAATGAAGGTTTCTTTCAACATCCTGGGAAACCTATCAGGTGTCTACAATCACAAAATATGTACAATCAGTGCCAAGAATAATATCCCTTCTCGCATAGCTGAGGTAGAAAATACTACCTAACTAATTGAATTGTGATATAAAGCAGAGATAGCAAACTGTCTCAGTTCAAACATGGTTGTAATACAAGAAATTCAATGTGTCTACAAGTTCTCTAAATCCAGACAAGAATACGAACATGAATATTCAGCTGCAACGTGCAGTTCCACATTATATTCACGATAACAAGGTTCGTCAGCAGAACGCGAGCGTCGTCGTCTGCGAACCATTTGTGCTAACTCGACGCCGCCCCTCCCCGAACCCGACCCACACTTGTCTTGGCACCAGAATACATCGCAATCACATTATTCCTCTAAAGATTTCCTTTAAAACTTAAAAAGATCACAACTTACAATTTAACCCTAAAAGTGTAACCCACCTTCGCAAATCCGCAACTTGGACCGACTTTGGGGATCTTAACTGATTTCGTACCGAGTGTTGCGTCCTTACTTACGAGGTTCCTAACTCCCAAATCCGGATACAACAAGTCCAATCCGGACTAAACAAGTTCCAACTGAAATAAGCACCCGTTGCACACATGCTCCGCCGCGCCTCAGGGATACGAGAAAAGAAAGAAAAGTGGCAAGCTCGCAGTTCCCGGCTGCATATGCAAGGGTGGTGGAGTGCGAGGGCGGCGCAAATCTCTCTTGTTCAAAATGAAGTTACGGATCCGCTCAGAAATTGTGTTTTATATTTTCCCTCGGCATGTGACGCGTAAAAAAACTTTCACATAGTTTGAGACCTTTTTCCTTAGGAGCTCGCTTGATCGTGAAGTCGCTAAATAAAAATTTTCTTCCTTTCAATGTCGCTAACATGTGTGAAGTTAAAGCTCCAGCAGATTATGTTTTCATCACGACTAAGTTTCTAAGAGCCTTGTTACTGTTGAATAAGTACGCAGAGTTTATGCAACGAGTTAAGTTATATCCAATATTTTACGCGCAATATTAAAATATGAAGTGCTGGCTGGAATATTAAATGATCATAACGTTCAAAATAATCTAAAGGATCAAAGAGGTCAAATACAAAGCGGATGAATGGAATGTTGGTTTTGAACAAACGAAAAGCAGGTTTGAACCAGGGACCATTTTGGTTACCCATTGAACGGGTTTTTGATAGGGTTTTGACAAAGTGTTGTTTTAAAACCCATTTCATATTGATTACCATCTTTTACGAAAACCCTCATCAGTGGATAACCTCTTCCAAACCCCTTCGATTTGTTTACCCGTATATTTAATAACCCATTCTTGGTGGTTATACTTTTTAATAGTAAGACGTTTTCAATGGGTTACCCCTTCAACGACTATAACAGAGTTACCCATTCGAACTACCAATATTGTAATTTTATTTCTCGTACCTTACTTTAAAGTACAAAACTGCATGCATTCGGCGGGTGTACGCGTCAAGTCGCAACACGCAGTCTAGGACCTAGCGACTCCACAGACAATACACATACGATTATGGTCATTATTGCAGTGATTTTAAAGTTAAATGTATGTTTTTTCTGGAATAGTCGGGATTGTTTCATATGAAATCGTATACGAGTATTTCTCAGTATTCTTCCGAAATTGAAGTTATTTTCATATTTTTAGTGAAGTCGGTACCTATATTTTTTTGTAAAAAGTTTTTTATTTCACCCTTTTTAGTTGCGATACACCTATAACCAGAGTGCTATTCCTCATGACAATTTCAATAAACCCAAACATTGTTTTTTTTTTTGTATAATAGTAGGTGAAAATTAGAGATGCGCCGAATAGTGGTTCAACCGAATAACCGAATAATATTGGGTTAAGTTCGTACCAAACCGAATAGGTATACCGCCGAATAATTCGGTAACCCAATCTACAGTTTTGCCGTGCAAACAAGTTTACAGAATATGCGGCATACCTACAAGTTGAACCATCTTGACGGTCAATAATGAGTAACACATTTTGGAATCTCAATCGAAGCGTAACAATGGCAACGGGTCCAACTTATTTTCCGGGTACTCTTCTACTCTCTACTCACTTTTTCAAGTGCCGCAAGGAGTGAGTCATACCTTGCCTCCGTTTCTAGCTGCACCCATAAACTGTCATTGCGTACGAAAACACAATATGGATGCCAAATTTTAGTGCAGTTCTTGAATTTTGCTGTCTTGGTTTTGAAAGATGCTAAGAATCGAACAAAATCGCGTTTGTGGGAGATCTTCAAAGAAATAAAAATGATGTACGATGTGCAACGCAGCGTTTTCTCGTGGAGGCGCTAGGTGGAAGGAAACTTCTTCAAGTCATCATCATCATTTCATTCGAAAGACGTCCACTGTTGGACATTGGCCTCCCTTAAGTGTCATCACAATTAACGGTCCTGTGCATTCTCCAACCCTTGTCATGTCATCGGTCCACCTTGTACACTGCCACTTAAGTTTGACGATTCTTCGAGCTATCTTGATTTCTAATACGATCACACAAAGAAACTCCGAGCTTAGTCCTTTTCATTCACTTTCGCGTGACTTTAATTAAACCTTCTAAAGAGGCCCACAGTGAGCGACCACGTTTCGGAGCCAAATATCATCACTGGCTATACACACTGGTCATAGACTTTCGTCTTGAGACGTGGTATGTTGGACGACAAGACACCGCGCAGCATACCTCTTTCTCGAAATTAGATCTACCCAACTGGATTGACTGTCTGAGGTAAACGTAATCTTTCACAACCTCGAGTGGAGAGTCTCCGATTTTGATAGGAGTGGGTTCTACATAGGTGTTTATCATGACTTTGGTTTTGTCCATGATCATTTTAAGACCCACCCTTTCAGTAGCTCTAACTAGCGAGGTCACTGAGCATTGTGCTGACCTTTTCCGTAAACCCAGTCATGACTACTATATCATCGGCAAACTGAAGGCGAATGATGCACTCGCCATTGACGTTAATGTGCAATCCACAACCTGCTGTAAACAGTTTCGGACAAATGAGGCCTCGAATCAAAGATTTTGTTGTAGTCCACAAACGCTAAGTAGAGAGGCAGATTATACTCCTCGGTCTTCTGTAAAACAGGTTATACGGCAGGCCGTAGCTTATTAATGTGATACATGGTACTGGACCCTTTTTAAAATCCGGCTTATTCGGGAGGCTGGACGTCGCCAATCCTGTGAGCGAGACATTTCGGGATGACTCTGGAAAACAACTTGAGCAGCTCTTTGATTGGTTTTCCTCTGGAATTACGCAGTTCGGCCGTAATTCCGTAATCACCGGGCGATGTGTTGTTTTTAATTTGCGTCAGAGCCTTCCTATACTCGTACAGGCTGACGTCCAGGATATTTTCGATATAGTGTCGGGGTAAACTAGCTCTCGGGTCGTTTGCTAAATTCACAATAGGTTTGGTAACTGACGTATACAACTATTCATAAAAAGCCTTGATCTAGCCAGAGGCTCCGATTTGGTGGGTATGACTCTGCCATCTGTAGTCTTCAGTTTTGTGAGCTGGCTCTGCCCAATAGGCAAAGACTTGTTCAAGTGCTATGAATGAATAATCGTATAATGCTGAAGCATGAAAGTCATTTTAACCATCGTCTAGTAGTATTAGCACAGGGAATATGGTTTCCGCACCTGGCTGGGTCATCATCGATTTCAACTGTGCAATCAACATTGCAGTATTAATTTCTTTTTTTTTTTTTTTTTTTTTAATCTAAATTTTAAATGGAGTTTTTATCCCAATGGATACGCCAACTCCATCATGCCTTATGCGAACTACTTTACACTTAACAGTGCTATTATTTAACTAAGAGGACAATCTTAATCGATGTGGTACAACAACTCGCTAAACCTTTTCGCTACGTCTGACTTTGGTTGTGCTAAAATAGATTGTATCAGACCAACCTGTGATATATTTAAATTAAATTCATCGATTAAAATTCTCCTTTCCACTTGGTTCTTGACACAATCCATCAGCAAATGATGTACATCCTCAAGTACATTGCATGCGTTACAGTTGAATTAATTTCTTATAAAGTGGATTATTAAAGATACAAGTGCAAAACGTAGATACGTTACTTTATTTTGCCCTAAAGACTGATTTATAATGATCTATTAAACCGAATATATTCAGTATTTCAACCGAATTATTCGGCCTAACCTAATATCTCAAAATCTGCCGAATACACTGAATATAAAACGAACTATTCGGCGCATCTCTAGTAAAAACCATCCAATCACGAATCCCCTTCTTGGGCGGAGCGAGATATTTGTCAGACTCTTACTGACTAAACAACCTACCCCGTTCCTTCCTTGCCTTGACCCCAGGGCCCTGGTAACACGCTTTCGCATCAACCCTTGGTCCCAGGAGGTTTCGACCTTGCTGGGCCCCTACAGTTTGCTGACAACTCCTTGAGGCGCGCTGGAAAAGTGCGCACCGTCAACGCTTGGACTTGGTCCGGACAGTTATAGACGACTGGATGGCGGGCTACCAATTGCTCGCCGACCGCAAGCCCGCGCATACGGTGGCCGGAAATCGGGAACCGAATTGCTGCAGCGACGGCTACGGCAAGAGCACCGTTGTCTTTGCCTTATGTGATCAGCCTCCTCCTTGGCTAGCATTATTGCTTTGCAGGAGGAGGCGACCGCCTGCCACTCCTCCTCGCTGCGGACCATGGCCTGAACCCCGGCGCAAGAGGTCTCCGCCGCATATCTCCCCCACGAGGACACGGCAATGCTCTTTCTAAGCGGGGCACACTTCAAGCGTGTGCTCCACCGCGCACCGTGTCCTCCGGGCGGGCCACACAGTGGCGACACCCGGGCATTGCTTCCTCACGAATGCGGTGCAGGAACCTCCCGATCTTATCATGTCCGGTGAGAACCAGCGTCATGTGGATGGTGAGGACGCCGTGAGGTTCTTTCCAGCCACGCCTCAAAGAGGGGACTTACAGCCGAGATCATGGTGTGCCCAGCGCTGGATTGCGACAGTCGCTGTCGCCATTTCGCCATGAGATTCTGCTGGAGCTCTGTCCGCCATGCCTCGACTTGTCGTGGCAGCTGGTAGGATACATAGTTTCATTATGACGTCTTTATGTCTCCCTTCTACCTTACGACTCCATCAAGATGAGTTTGATAGTACCTTGAACCCAAAGTGCATCTCATGACAAATTTAATGAGCCCAAACACGGCTAGTAGGATACATTGATTAATTACGGAGTTCCGGTGCCTATCTTCAGGTTCCATCATCATCATCAGGTCACTTCGATGATACCTTTTTCAACATAACTACTCATAACCATTTATTTATTTGTATTGTAACGTTTTTGTGATATCTATGAGTATAATGTAATTGACCATTTCTGGTCTTCTTCATCAGTTCCACTTCATCAAATGTTTTTTTTTTGTACTTTAAGTGCTAAAGTTCTAGATGAAAATACCAAAATCACCAAATGTTTTGAATTGGAATTGAAGAACCTCCTCCTTTTTTGAAGGCGGGTAAAAATACCACCGTCCTATCAAACCAAGCAAGAAACACGAATGAACAATTTTATATGATTCCTAACTTTCAAGGACAAAACCTATTCTTCTACTTCAACGTAATTTAAAATTATTTGATTTAAAACCCTTTGATTACCCTGACAAACCCTTTCAAAGGGGTTATCGCTTCAATTGTAAATCATAGAAGAACCGGTAACATCTTGTACTAGTTAACTTATTGAAAGGGTTACCCTAACGTTAGGGTTATGAACGGGCTAACACTTCCAAGAGGTAACATTTTCCGTTGCTGTAGGCGTACATGCTGTAACCCTTTCGAAAGAATTAACTTATATTCGGGGTTGTATGGTCCCTGGTTTGAACACTTAACCAACAAACATAGAGGTATGGAAGGTGGTTGGCTTGTTTTCAATAAAATTATATTTTATTTATAAAACGATCCCAAGCGACGAGGTGGCTCTTGTATTCGATTAGCGTCGGAGTGCATGGAGCTCTCACAAGTCACGTTGCGCAATTATGCTAATCATATCAAAATCTTTCATTTGCTTTGACATTTTGACAACGCGCTTAATGTTATTATCTGCATAAAATGCTTATAAATCCAGAAAGTAAAAGTTCGCGGCGCGCCTATTGATGAAAACTGGTCGCATTTATATGCATTTTTGAAACGGAATTGAATATTTCCGGTGGCTGTGGGCGTCATCAAAAATGAAAGTTAATATTGTCAGCTATTGTATTTATATTATGTATGAGTGAGTAATACCTGCCACGCAGATTGCATGTAGGCATTTAATTATGCTGCGCTGGCATTGAGAACATTTCATAATGTACTATTAACATTTTTTGTCACGAACTTCTTATCCACCGGTTTACCTTCTAGGTTATTTATTTTTCATATTATACTTACAAGATCAAATATAAATGACGATTATTGTCTAGTAGAAATATTATAGTTTTATCTCAATGGTGATCTCTAAATGAGATGTAATATGTAGGTACGATTAACACATAGATGATAAACAACATTGAAAGATCATTGAACTACCTAAGCATTTCGAAATGACCCAACAAATGTACGTAGTTTCTAAACAAGCTGCGTTACGGTAAACACGACGAGAGGTTTAGACATCGGGCCCATACTGATCTTACTACCAGTCCGTTTACTTCGTGTTTCTAAATATCGGCATTCGTGAGATACCTACCGGTGAAGGCGATAGGTGACTCTACTGGCGAGCCTCGAGTACGACGCACGTCTCGGCTTTACTGCTCAACTTATCTCAGACAGGTGCATAAAAAAAAAATATTTTGACATTTGTTTCAACCGTTCTGACTTTTTTTTTAAATTGTGAACGGTTTTTTTTTAATTGACTTGACATTATTTTGAAATTAGAATAGATTAAAAAAAAGTTTTGTGGTTTTTAATAATAATAAGTTTGAAAGCTAATTGTTGTTTTTTTTTTGTTTCAGATGTGTTCGAAAGTGATTTTGTTTGCTTGAGTGATTCGACTACCGAAAGGGAGTAGACCGAAGTGGGTGTACATTGAAATGTGAATTTTGTGTGTACAGTGTTAAAATTGAACTTTGTTCGTACGTTGTTGTTATCCCGATGAAGTTTCTCGTGTAGTCACAACTGTTCGCGGAATTGGTTTATTGAAAATCTTTCGCCATGGAGACGGAGGAGTTGACAAAACTTGTCGATGGCATCTACAAGGTAAGGAATACTTTTTTGAAATATTTACTTTCAGGAAAATTTTTCAAGTCGTTAAACTTTAACAAAATTTGAACTGTTTGTAAGTTATCAAATATTTAGGAACTTTTTAAAAATAATTCAAGTTTATCTACCAGTCTTTATAATATCAACTCAATTTAAGTATTTTAAATTTTATAAGGGAAACTTAATTATTATCCTTTTAAAATGTTAAACCTAATCCGAACAATCAAAATCAAATTGAGTAAAGTAGAAAAGTTAACCAACTTTGTACATATTTACGTTAAACAAGACTTAAGTTTTCGTCGGAATCGCTTTTTGTATGAAACATTTTAACAGAACATCTAATCATTTTAAATGAACTTAAAACATTTTAAAATTACGCAATATTTTTCAACCATAACAAGTTCATTTAAAAGCTTTTTCATACAAATTATTGTTATTACTGTATCCTAACGATTGAACATAATTATACTGCTCATAATTACACTTCACGGTCTCTTACCACATTTGAACGGCGATCGTGTAACAAAGTGAAGAAAAAAAATTAAAGGTGAAAATACCAGTTAATTAAATTCATTGACTAGGGCATCTCGCACCTGCCTAAATGTCAAGGTCAAACGGTCAAACGGAGCGAGCAGCGAGTACTACAAAACACGATTTCTCCATCTCAATTTTATTGTATAAATATGTATATTAAACACATTCCTTAGATACATGTGTCGACTTTCGTTTCGAAGCTTTGTTGGACGTGTTTTTATAGCACAAGTTTGGGCAAAAGATATGGTAATGTGACAGGATTCCTATAATTTTTTTTTTTCTTTGTTGTAAAACCGTGGGCGTCAATACCGTTTCTCTAGGATATTCGATTTGTGTGACCGGTAAATAAATAAATATTTGTGGTCTAAGAAAAAGCGCTGGTATCTTGTTGGGTGGGTTTTTTTTGTAGTCTATCGGTACATACTTACAATAGATTGCTCAATTAACGGCTTATTATTTCTGTTTGTCGAGACCTAGCTTGTGTTCTATTCTTTTGTGTATATATCTAT
This sequence comes from Mythimna loreyi, assembly GCA_029852875.1. Taxonomy (NCBI): domain Eukaryota; kingdom Metazoa; phylum Arthropoda; class Insecta; order Lepidoptera; family Noctuidae; genus Mythimna; species Mythimna loreyi. The sequence goes on along the minus strand of CM056785.1, from coordinate 13,896,714 downwards.
CTAATTTGATTTTGGCTGCAATAACTCTTTTGGAATTTAAATTAGTATTTGGTGTGTAATTTAAGTGTTGTAGAGAAATTTCTTGCGTTTAATTTTAGAACAATCTCGATACTTATTAGGTAATGAAATTAAATATACAATGTATGTTAATTTATGTTAAGTAGGTGCATCGATATATACGTACTACGCACTAGATAAGGGGTGCCATACACTTTTACATCGATGAAGTTAGTGCAATTTTGACGCAGCGCTGTAAGTTTTAAAAGTTTTGATTGGTGACAAAGCCAATAATGCGCTGCAGCGGACTTTTGTAATAACATTTAAGTATTTTGACAAATAGTTTCTATGTTCGTGTCTGTGTATCTAGGATATGAGTCGATGAGTAGGTGCAATCTTTTTACTTAAAGTTTATCTTTACTAGGTTATATTCATATCCTTACATGATTCATGTTATAAAACACCAAGTCCCATATTGCGTCTGTCTATCAGTTTGCGATAAATTTTAAAACTCACCACAGAACGGATTTTAATGTGGTTTTCCCTAATAGACAGTTATTTTTTTATTACTGTGATTTATTTTTGACTGACCTTGGGTTTCGCACCCAAGATGACCACGATAATTTTCTCTATGTGTAGGTGTAATTTGTCTATAATCTGTATTTTATAAAAATATGTCTAGTACATATAGCACAAGCTCTGCTTAGTTTGGGACTAGACGGCATTATGTGATAGTTATGGAGTATAATATAATAGTATAGCATAATCAGCCCTTTAATGTGCCCAATGCTGGGACTCAGCCGTCCTCTGAAGGTTTAGAAATATGCCGTGATCCACAACGTGGGCCCAGTGTAAATTTCTGTTATGGAGTATTATTAAATAATTATTTATTTATTTATACTTTATTGTATACCGCATTAACTATAAATGTACATAGGAAAAACATTATTTAAAATAAGGGTACAATGTCTTATCGCACAGGGCAATCTCTTACAGACAACTTTAGGATGTACTGAGCAAAAGGAGATGGATTTGGGGTTGTCAGAGTACCTACTATTAATGAGGAAGGTTTAGGTGAATAATATATTAGCATGTTAATAGAGAAAAGTCGAAAATTTTGAAGATTTATAATATCCATGTGAAGGTTAAGCGAGTTTCTAGTGAAAATATTATAGATATAGAATTTCTAGGTGTCACTAATCACCAGTAGGAAGAAACCGATAATGCAAATTTTGTTAACTAATCCTCCAGTTAACTTTTCTAGAACTTTACGACAGCCTTTAATAAATTAATATCTCATGAATATTTTCTAGAGCTTCATTAAGGACTCAATTTAATTTGCAATTCTAACGCAGGCTTATGTGAGGAAATAAATCTTTTTTAAAAGCAATAAATAACGCTGATTGACTTGAATACATCGTCGTTTGAATATCTATTAACAATTATATAGAAAGTTTTGTCTGCGTATGTATTTAGAAATCAACAATCTATTGTGAATCTTAACGTTTATTGATATTTAACAACTTCATCATCATGACTTGGTTTATATCGTATTCTTTCACTTTGCGATGCACAACTAGGATTTATTTGCATTTGTTTTTTTTTTTCTTAAATTACCTATTATAACATTTTTTTTGTGAAATTTGGTTCGAATAATTTGTGCTTTTAACCAGTGTCAAGTTTGGAAAATATTAATTTGGAATCCGTTAGAATGCGGATGTAAAACAGGCTAATATTTTAGCAGTAGCAGGCCTTGTCTCTAGAAGGATAGGTAATAAATCCCCTTTCGGGCTCAATACTCATGGTGTATGTCATGTCCTAGAATGTCTTCACTGTTTTTAGCAGTATTTGTCAGCAAGTGTCAGTCAGCTCTGAGCTTTGCTATGGTAGTTAATATAACAATAATTCTCCACTTCATTTAACCGAGATCGCCCCTGTTTCAACAATTCCCATTATTGCCTAGTTGCGCAGACACTTGAATTACAAAAATACACATTTTTTTCATAATTATATCCACTAGAAAACAATTTGCAAATAAATAAAACAGAAACCGAACTTTGCTCGAAGAAATCCCGCCAAAAACCTTGTTACGTTTGTCTTTGTTGACCCCAGCCAGGTGCAGGAGACCGTAACCAACATAGACTACTGTGTTCTGTTTAGTGTCTATGGTGCAACACATTTATGCCCGGTTCAAACATAACCCGACAGATTAATGTATTTTATTATGCGTCTATAGACATGTTTTCTTTCTTTCTTACTAATAAATAAAAAAAAAGAACAGTGAAAAAGAAACTAAATTATCTAAGTTAAAAAGTCTTACGAAACAAAATAAAAAAGTACTGCCATCAAAGAAAAATGTCAACGAATATTGTTTATGGCTTCAATTGAATTAATTAATGTACGATCCAACTTTTGCCATGTTATGTTCACTGACAAATCGACGGTAATAATAACACAGAGAAACAGGAATAAAAAACTTTAACATTAAAACCAGTTTCTGTTATTACCTCGCTCAACGTTCGAAGAATTTAATAACTACTATCTCGTTTTAAATCATAATATTATAATCTGCGCTATTGAAATTATTTTTAAATACCATAACCGGGTCAGTGTTGCAATATTTTGTAATGAAAAGCAAATTAATTTATGTTGCTTATGTAAGTCTTTTGTTACTATCTGAAATTAAATTCCGCGTTCTGGAAAACGTAGCGTTGGAAGGCTTTCTTAGAAGTGCACTGGTTTTTATTTAATGGTAGTTAAGAATTATTTAGTGACTAATCCCGCCCTTCAGCGGAGCGGGAAACAGTGTCAGGGTCTTACTGGCTAAACAACCTAACCCGTTCTTACATTACCATACATACTAGGGCCTTCCTTTCAGACAATAACCCTTAGCCCTAGTTGGCTTCAACCCTTAAAGTGGACTGGTAACCTAGTGAAGGCCGCGGGAATGCGCAGGATACGAAACGTAGAGGAACGGTTGTTGCAGCGGCAGTAAATGCCTCCATCACGCGTACCGAACCAACTGCGATGCAGAGCCCTCGGTCGAATAGTCGTAACGTCTGGACTTAGCGCCGAGTTCTTGGCCGAGCACTTATCTCTACAACTCGGTTACAGCCATAGATGTGTCAAGTTACAGCACTGTCTCTGCCGAACAACATTTCACTGTCTCGCCCATTTACTTGGTACGTGTAATCATAGCATTAGTTGTAATGATGAAGGTGATGATGATTCAAGATTATTGGTAAAGTTACTAAGATATCTGCTCTTTACGTAATTCGAAATCCGTTTTTATGTACAGCTAAATCAATTAAAAATATTTGTATTTCGATTAATTTAAAAACATGAATTAGACCTTTTAAATCTATTTCCTGTGCTTAATCATAACGTATCAAAATTTGTGTTGCAATTTATTATTGCATACCTATTATTTATATGTTTTTACATTTAATTAATTTATAATTTATTTATCTTTCTTACATCTATCATTACAGGTATTATTATAATCTAATACGGTAGAGCTGCCTTAAAATAAAATTTTAAAAACAATTTAAAAGGAACTTAAAAGATTGTATGTACCTATCTACAGATAGCAACAAAAATCTTGTGATCGAAAGGGAAACTTTATTTTAGTCAATTATCTATGTATTTCCATATTTTTAATTGCCTTTCGACGCAACGAAAGTGTAATGAATGGTGACACCATGTTGTGTAGACATAATTATGCATAATAAAGGTGGCTCTCTTACTTTCTCTCATAAAATACAGAATTCCCAGCAATGCGAGGAGTGTCGATCTCATGCAGTTAAATTATTGAGTGTTGAGATTGCAATCATATTTTATTTTATACGTTACTGCAATTTCTGCGTTGCGTTGGAAAGCAATTCAAGGTTTTCTTGAATTTGTGTTACGAGTTGAACACGTTTCTTCTTGTACTGAGATCTAGCTGTATGTTAACTGTAGATAGTACTGTGTTAAGCCAGTGTTAATTTTTATAATTTATAACAAATTTAAACTTCTTTAACTGTAATTATTTTTCTAACAGGCAGAGCCCTTATGCAACGATGGGTCCATAGACCTCTTTCTATTACTGTACGTTGATTCCGATTCCTTTCATACTGCTGTTTTTGTTTTGTTTTTTTTTATGGATCTTTTTGAAAAATGCGGAACTGGTAAAATTTCATATGGCACTGGTATCTTGACTTATTCTTTTGTGTTAGACCACGGAAGCAAAGACACGACAAAATGTTAGCTTATAAACAAAGCAACATGTTTATAAAGGTGTTAGTCTGTTGTTTTACCGCCGTCTCATTTATATCACGATCAATATCATGTTCTCAATAACAAGGTCAATAACAATTGCATATTGCTATTTATAATGCATATTTTTTGCGTTTGCCTTCACACTTACGGACGGGTTTTATATCCTATGAATATATATAGGGTCCCGTTAAAATAGATGGACAAAAAGGTCCCGTTAAAATAAATTACAAATCCAGACCACCAAAATAAAGACAAAGGTAAAAAAAATAAATAAGAAAAAAGCGCTTTTTAAACTTACAAAAATTCTTGAATGCCCCATTCCCATGCATCCATTTATATTATTTTAGGTCAAAATAAAAACACTTTAATCGGTGTTTGTTTTTGCTTGGATACATTTGGTTAGACGTACTGAACGCTATGTCAAAATTTTTCCATCTATTTTAATGGGACCTTATATATAAAAGGATAAATCAACCGACTGATGTATTAACGTACAGCTGAAACTTTACTCATATGGTTTTTACGACTTAGGTGATGTCTAAAACGGAGTTTTTGGAAATTTATAACGTTTAAGGTGGTAGGAAAAGGGGAAATTTCTTTAGTATGCAAAATCTAATTCCATGTGCCCATATATATTGAAAGTTAGGCTATTAGACAATTGCCATTAGAACAATCTAGGAGCCTTTAAAGATTTCATATAGGATTCTTATTTATTGGGTAATTATTATTATTTGTCCGTTGTGTATCATTGCAGGGCAAACACCTCTCTTCTGTTAATCCACTCTTTTCTATCCTTAGCCACCTCTGGTCAATCTTTAGGTAGGAGTCCAAATTGTCACGCCATCTCCATCTTGGGTTGCCTAATAAACTTTAAAACTTAGAACAAATAATCAAAATTATAGAGACTGTTATTATTACTTTTTCAAAACTACCCTTCACGGTTTAAAGATATTAATGTGTTTACAAAAACATTCTCACGGAAAAAGTCACTGGATAAATGCTAGTAAATTACATAACCTTCCAAATACATTTGAGAGGCAATTTAATACAATAACATACGCATATGAACAGGGTAACATTATGGTAAATAAAATATTTGCCAATAACGGCAATTTGCCTAATGTTATTTTGTAAGCGTTAGTACCTCTGATTCCGTAATATTTGAATCTGTTATTGGTACTGAAGAAAAGCCTTTGAATCCAAGCTGAGCTTACAATTGAGACTTTTTCGCTTCACCTTCGTAATAGGTATACATAAGAATCACGGTAAATACATTTTCATATTTTTCATACACGGTAAATACATTTCATTATTGTTGTTATGAAAAGTTCCTATTTTACACTTTATCTAATTCTGGCTGAGTAGAAAAGTGTATTATAATCATCTCAGTAGTTTTCTAGGCTTTATTAAAGTTTTTGTTCCCTATATCATCATGTCCCAGTTTCTACATAGACTTATGGTTAAACTTCTTGGCATCTGACTCTGTCACGACAGTCAAAGATCTATGAATGAAACAACTGGGCAAAACCTTTACGTGCATTCTGAGGCAAGGGGCCGTATTAGGTAATGTTTATTGTCTATATAAGTTGCCAAATCACCTGATATTGCACTTTTTTAATTTTAACACAGTACAGTAAAAAGTGGGCTGCGCCTTTGCTCGACTGAGTTACCCTAGAACAAAAAAGCCTAAAAGAACACAGATGTGTTTTAGTTAGACTCAAAATGGGGAATTTTCCAAAAAAAAAAATACGCATAACAGAATATGTCAAAATAAAAATAACCTAAATCGTGAACAAACACGGCGTCTGTCACGTAAAAACTAAAAGGCCACCTACTTAACACCCAAAAAACGTTAAAACGAAACAAAAATCAAAACACATTTTAATTAAAAAATTGTGGCAACATTATACTTACGTGACTGTTATAAATTTCCCAGTTTTTACTTCGTTGTCACCTAAATAGAATTGCGAGGGGAGAATTAGGACTTTTTGCCTCGACAGCACAATTACGTGGCTTTGAGTCACTTCACTGAGTGGCATTTTGTTATAAAAACTCCTCCGAAAATAGACGTAACTTAAGATATTTATGCTTCATAGAGTGGAAGCCTCTTAAATAATTAGGATAATGACTAAGGAAAATAGGTGTGATTTTCTTCGAAACGCTTTTAGAAGTTAATTTTCTTCGCGAATTGTGTTCAACTCGAAGTTATTTAATACCTCAGGAAATGTAATTGCTAGGTATTTACTTGCAAAACGTCGCTTGAAAAGAAAATGTTTGAAATACGAGTATAATTTTTGCACAGATACAGTTGTTCTCACAAAACGAGTCTGGTTTATTGCTTCAATTTTCTTTATGATATGACATCAAAAATATTGTTTAGAGGAAATAAGAGAATTTGAGTTATCGTGGGTCGGTAGTAAAATATAAAGTTGTCTGATTCACCTTTGTTGTGTATGGAAATAAAAGAAAATTATAACATATTTCTACGGAAATATATTTTAAAATGTGGTTTCAACAGAATAATGTGCTTGTTTGTAACATACTTCCTTCTTTATTTCCAACAGTAAATATTTTATTCTTCAGTAAAATACCTATCACCTACTTCCAATTCTCGTAGCGTCTGCATCACAGACACAAACACAGTTTATGTTAGCTCACATACAAAAAGTGTCGTAAAAACATAATAGACAATATTTATTGTCGGGCTGGAATGGAAGAGTTACATGAAAAACTTACTACTTGCAGTTATAAGCACAGAAACCGCTTTCGAGATACGCATTTGTCTCTGTAGCCATATCGCGGGTATCATCGTAACTGATCATTGCGACCATCACCGCATGACCCTCATCAGGTATTTCGCGTAATATTTTTGGGGATCAGGGTTCAGTGGTCGAGTGTTGCCCCGTTTCCTCCCCAGAATGAGATTGCCTCGCGACATTAAACCGGGCCGATGTAAATTTTCGTCGTTACTCTATGTCTGTTTGTTCGTAGCTACCATCTCATGTATTGCGTGATTTCCCCGGTCAATGAAAGGATCTTCGTATGAGAAACCCTCGCCCTCCAAGGATAATGTAATATAGAGCACAATGGGTGCCGTAATAGCTTCATTTGTTTTTATGAAACATATTTATATTAATTATTAGCTTTATTTCCTTAGTCTTGTTCGTGATGTGATAATATAGTGTGAATTGGTTGGTAGCATGTTATGCAACAGACATTTCCTGGTAGTGGCTTGTCCAAAAATAACATCGTATAATTCGTAATCAGTATGGATATTAAAAAAAAAACAGTGATAGGTCAGTAGTCTCGGCTCCGCTCCGTGATCTTGGGTCCAAATCCAGGAAAGGGCTTTGCTTTGTGTAATTTATTTCATCACGCTCAGAACAGTGAAGGAAAACATCATGAGGAAACCATATGTTCTAGAACTAAACCTTTGTAGTAATTTTCATACACCAAACCGCATTGAAATCGCATGATTTCTGCGATTTCAATGCGGTGGTGGTGGCAAACTCTTTCTCCTGGAAAGGAGGCCTGGTCTTTGCAGTGGCAACATGGTATCCGAGGCGCGGACTTGCGGACGGTGGGCGACGAGTAGCCCGTCATTCGACCGCCCAGACCGAGCACAAGTCGTCGATGGCACGTAGTGTCCCACGCGTGCCTCATTTAGACACACCCAAGGGCGCGGGAGAAGTCATTGGATTATAACCCACCTAAAAAAAAAACTGCGGTAAAATTGTAATGCTGATTATGTTACGCTATTGATATTACAAGGCATCGTAAAGTTTGTCTTCAAATTAGCAAGTACATGTTAATATGACAGCGAGTTGGAAAAGTGGGTTAAAATATTTACATGTACAAAATCCTCTATTAGTACCCAATGTTTACTAATGGTGCAAACAAAGAAATGAGTAAACATTATTCTTCTTTTATCTTTTTATGACCGCTTTAACTTAAGCTGATATCCGGGTTGAAGAAAAGTGAACATATATCGACGCTTGAACGGCGAAAATATCTAAGCGACATTGAACAATCTTTACAGTAGAGTGATTTAAAGTAAAAATGTTATTTAAAGAAAAGTTGGATTTAGACAATGTTACCATAATGTTGATCATTACATAGTATAAAACAAAGGCGCTCCCCGCTGTCCCTATGTATGTTTAGATCTTTAAAACTACGCAATGGATTTTGATACGGTTTTTGTTCATAGATAGAGGAATTGAGGTGGAAGGTTTATATGTATAATACACATATTTAATATCACATTGTACCCGTGCGAAGCTGGGGCCGGTCACTAGTAATATATCTACATATAAATCGTGAACATTTTTTTTTTAATGACGATGTAGTCGCAATTTCACTCACCCGTGAAGTGTACTCAATGTCGCTTAGATATTTTTGGCGTTCAAGAGTCGATATGTATATTAAACTTTAATGTATAATGTAAGTATTAGAAATTAATTTAAATTATTAGGTAGGTAGTTTAAGTTGAAACAAGAATCCATGCGAATCACACTAATATTATAAAGACGAAAGTTTGTGAGTATATTTGTTACTTCTGTACACTGAACGGATTTGAATGAAATTGCACACGAGTAGACCATAACCTTCAAATAGTACGTAGACATACACAACATCTATTATTTTAAATGTGAAATTAACTCTTAATATTCAAACTCAATTTTTGAACAGTACACAGCTGGCTGGAGCCCTAAGAAAGAACATAGACTACTTTTATCTAACTTCGAATATAAAAGACTAAATCACGAACATAAGCTAGTGTAAAATAAAGTTTCAACTCAAATCAGATTACAATTCCCGCCCCTCACATAAAAACTTCTTTGAATGCCATCATACAGTCACTATTATCATATCATTACAAAGGCAGCCTTATTACCTACAATATTCAGTTCAAACATTTGTAGAGCGGGGCTGCGGAAACCACTGCACTGTCACGGGTCCCGGGGGCAAATCGTTGCCCCCACTTATTTGAATAAGAATGGCCCCGACGGTGTCCCCTGAGGAACGCCAGACGTTCCCACTTACCTTGCCACATGAAGCTCTACAAGCCATGTTTTACTCAGCTATGTAATGCATTAACGTTAATATGCATATCATCAGCCTTATAATGTTCCCACTGCTGGGATTAAGGCCTCTAGGAGAAGAAATGGCCTATAATTCATCACGCAGGCCCATTGCAGGTTGGTGGATGTCACATGTCTTAAATTTTTTGGTTTTAGGAGATGCCGGTTTCCTCACGATTTTTTCTTTCACTGTTTTGAGAGCAGTGGTGATGAAGTAAATGTTTGTATCTGAAAGGAAGGCTCTGACCCTGGTACGTATGGCGATGTAGGAACGGGGTATTTGGTTTAGTCAGTAAGATTCTGACACTGTTTCTCGCTCCACCCAAGGGCGGGATTCGTCATTGGATAAATTTTACCTACCATAAAAAATGCACAAAGTAAGTGCGCCTGGTTGGGTTTAAACCCGCGACCTACAATGCTTAAGTCGGGGCCTTCACCACTCATCACTGTTCAACTGTTAATATGCATAATGATAGTATTATGAAGTAAATTCTGCCCACAGTAACCGCGTAACTGGCCCTGCTTTTCCGGAATGAAAAGCCGGTCTTTTTTCGTGTTAAATTGTATGGAAATTAGCTAACTCGGCTTTCGCTGTACGCTTGTGTAAAATTTTATGTGAAATGTATCTCGTGTTTCTATTAAAATTTTAACTTCATTTTTAGGTTATCTTGAAAGCATACAAAATATTTTCCTTTTAATGTAATGTTTTATTTAATTACTTATTTGTTAACTTTTAATTTTAAAGATAAACTTGTAACTTGTTTGGTTTTAATTCCATGCTTCGTTAAGTATAATCAGCCTTGTAGTTTTCCTACTGCTGGGATTCAGACCACCACTTTAGGAGAGAGAATGGGAACCATTCATCACTGGGAATTTTTGGTTCTAAGACATATATTTCTTCACGTTTTTCTGTTTTAAGAGTAGTGTATACGTATATTCGTTAAAGTATTTTAATACAGTATTTTTTCGATTGCATTTTTTCTAAACTCAACTCGTCTCATATATGTTCTACTAACTCTATTTCAATAACTTTAGACGAGAGTAACCAAAAACGTATCAATCAAATCCATTTACGGCTTCGGTAGCCCTTAACAAGTACGAGGATAAAAAGTATCGAATCTACCGATACAAAAAGGTTTGCAATATTCCGTTCCCGCAAAACTTATATTCTGATAGGCCAAACTTGGTCGTTTCACCCTTTCTATATAGGGTGACGTTTACGAAGTTTCCTTCACATTGGCTAAGAAACTAGGAAGTTAGATTGAGTAACGAGGGCGCCCTCTGTCGGGAAGAGGGCGATTTGTTAGGACCACGTGGGCCCACTGATGGCTAGGTACTTAACTAACTTACATCTTTTGACACATCTTGAAGGGAACTTTATATCAGTTGACATCTCGGAATTAATTTTTCGACAGCGTGTGCGGAATTTTGAGTGGATTGTGTTTGTCACAGTGTAAGTTATGTTGCTATATTTTACATTATAACCTGTTTGTTTAGTTTAGTTTTAAAAGTTATTGGTTACCGTTTTACTTTATAAAAAGCTATGACCGACTAGTGTTTTAGTTGGTTGTTTTTGAAAGAATTCCTGCTTAAGAATTTTTTGCAAACCTTATTCCTGTGTTTATGAGTGCGTTCACCAACATGCAAATTGACATTTATACAAGACTTCCAGACTTGAAACAACTATCTGCGAGCCATACTTATATTTATTTACTAAGCTACTCTACTGGGTAGGTCATTTGCTAGTAGAGCAAGCTTTAACTTTGGTTTTAAAGGTCGCTACAGGTAATTCCAGTTAAACAGACGACACAGACGACCACATCATAGATTGAGATAGTGAGAGGCCACTCATAAAAAAAAACTCAGTAACTCAATGTTACAAAATATCATCATCAAATCAATAAAGGTACTTCCTATTTGCGACTAGTAGTACCAGCTACATAAATATACATTACGGTACCAAATACGTGACTTCCCCTTTAAGAGTCGTGAATATAACATCAGATCCTATAATTCAAATGGCATTGATTACTGTTTAATAGATCGTATAACTAGTTTTAAGACACTAAGATTACTTTACAGAGGAAATCGTGTACTAAATTATATTTTAATGGCGTTGCATTTTCATGCTCATATTTTGGAATAGTCCTTGAAGCAATCATTATTTCTAGAGTCGCTTGGTCACTAATGACATTGCTTTTAGAATCAGAGGACCTAGGCCACTGCAAGTTCCTTTTGTCGTGAATGGGAACGCCACGGAGCGAACGCTTTATGCAATTCAGATCTGAAGTTCCAGTTTTCTGTCGTCTGTTGAGGTAGCGCAGTTTCCTTACTTTCCGGTTCTGAATTGCAGAATATGTCAACTTTATTTCCTGTAGATGGTAAATAATCAATTTTATAATAGCATCTGGCACTGTCTTGAATTTTATTTTACGATTTAGCAACTTGCGTGAGATTAGTCTGATGCATCGATATATAATTATGTAGTACACACTAGATTAGGCGTAACGTACAGTCACTTTACTAGACTTAGGTGATCTGCAGGCCAAACACCTTTATGTCAACAAATTATGACATTAGTGCAGTTTTGATGTTCACGCAATGTGAGAGCGCTGTAAGTTTTAAAAGTTTTGTTTGACAACATAATAATGACTAATGACAATGAATCGCAATAGGCTTTTGTATTTAACTTTTCAGTATTTTGACAAATAGTTTTTACGAACACACTTGTTTATTGCTAGGATATACAGAAGTCGATGGGCCGATGAATGTTTTTGTATCCTATTCGCCAAAGTCTCTGCGAATACCCTATTTCATTTAGCTTTTCAATCTCCATTGATAACAAAAGAGCTGACGATGTGGAGATTTGGTCGTGAAGGTGGAATTAACTCGAGTGTTAGTCGAATTTACCCGAAATAAATAGTTAATAGTTACATAAATAATTCACAAATGGAATATGTTAAACTAATACCCAAGCCTTTGACTGTACGTCATAATATTGTATATCATACTAGCTTTTGCCCGCAGCTTCGCCCGCGTACATAAAATATAGCCTATGTCACTCAGGAGTAAAGCAGCTTTCTATTGTCGCTTAAATTTTTCAAATCGGACCAGTAGTTCCAGAGATTACCTCCTACAAACAAAAAAACAAACTTTACCTCTTTATTATATTAGTGTAGATAATTGCTACCGTTTTGGTAATCAGCGCTCACGCTAGGCGAAGCAATGACGAGCTAAAGACGAAATGCTTGAGTGTAGACGAATGGAATGCAATACCTAAAAACAATAGTTGACCTTGACCGATTTAGGACTAGTTTTTTGATCCGTGATCAAGTCTACTAATAGTTAAAAATAGTAACTGGTTCTTTAATTACGGAAGAATGCATTGTTTAATTCTCAGCTTGATCAACGATCAAATGAATTATTATTAGTAAAGAAATAAAAAAGTCATATGCTAACTTCTGTCTGGGGGCTTCGTCCACGCTAAACAGAAAATTACTCCCTTGTTAAAAAGTTTTCTATATGATTCTAAGGCAACTATTCCTGTGCCATGTTTTATCCAAATCTGTTCAACCGTTTTAACTGAAAACACTAACAAATATGCACGTTTATATACAACCTATTGCAATTAAAATATTAGTGTGATTTTAACGCAATTTAATAATCAGTTATTATTTTCGTTACGATGATGATTTGTCAAATATAATTTCATTTGGTTATTTGTTGATTTATAATCCGATATTGTTTTGATATTGATGGATTACTTCCAGTGAACAACATACAATCAACTTTAAGATAAAGGGCAAATTAATGAAGTTAAAACAATATTGATTGCCTCCGAACAAATTTTATATTCTTGCTGATACCATCTTTCTCTTGATGACGAGGCATTTTACGCGATCCAGCCTAAAATGGGAACATAAAGCGTTCTATACGAAACATGTCGTAAAACACAGAAGCATATCACTGAACCTATGGCGCGTTGAGAAAATATAAATAAAATTTGTCTTTCGGGTCGCATATGTATTAAGTTTACGCGTATTCGTCCAAATACAATTTTAGGAAGGAAATTGCCTCCCGGTAGAACCCGTACAAAATGGAAGATGTGATATTAAATCTGGATGACAGTTATTAGGACTGCCGAGTGGCGCTCCGTGGTGCTCCACAAGAAGAATTCAAAATAAAATGAGGTGATATTTAGCGAGAAATTGTTAACCGGGGGCGACAATGAGCTTCGTACATGAACAGTTTTATTAAGTCTAGTGTTATAGAAATGATATCGATATGGAACGAAAAGTAGGTCGCTGGAAGGCGTGTCTCTAGACAATATCATAAGGAATGCACGTAACACCTGAATGTAATTCGCATTGGCACAGAACCAACATAATATGCTGACTATATGGAATAACAGTTTTGGCATTGTAGCTGATTTTGCACGCAAAAATTACGACATAGCGTATTTCTTCTAACATTTTTGCGTAGCTAGATTTTTAGAATCCTAAATTGGAATCTGTAGAAACAAGCGTGAGAGTTAAGCGCTGCTTTATGTCATTGTTGTCAAAGGTTACAAAAAACCAGATATTTCAGGATTAGATATGATTCTTCGGAAGATTACACAAGTTATACAAGTACGGATAAGCTCACGCCTACCAGTAACACCCCAGTGAAAACACAATGAAAATTTATTTTATAAGCGCCTGTCTAGCTTTCACCCGCTCCCCTTTGTTGTATAAAAATAAACGCGGTTTTTTTCTATCCCAGAGGTGAAAACATACCTTAATGGTTTAATAGGATTCCGTAAGTAAAGATGAAAATTCAACTGCATTTTCAGTGCATATATGAAAATGTATCCATTACCACCCTTTTTAATTAATGAAACTTTTTCGGGTGCTCTATATACTTTCTTCGTTAATATTTCGAGTTATAGCTTAAAAGTAAGGGCATATTTTTCCCTTTGTTTTTTGGTAAATCATAATAAAATTTCCAAATCATTTTAATTCCATTCATCGTAAAACAAACAGCAGGAAGCAAGTCCATCTTTTTCATTTGTTTTTAATATTGAAAAATTGCCATCACTGGAGTTAATTCCGCTATAAATTAGATACGGATCAGCACAACGGGGAGTTGTCCCGTACATGACAGATTCGTTCTTCATTTTATCAGTGGGTAGCCGACTGTGCCTTGTAAACAGACGTAAATTATGTTTCCCAATCCGCTTAACTTTCGACTCAGGCCTTTTTAATCTTGTTAAAAATTGCGCCAACATTATAAATTCTAAATTAAAGCGATTTGTTCACGAGCGTTTTGGTGCTGTGATTGTCACTCAAAAACCACGACATACCAATCTACATGTTACTGTGTATCCTCGTGAAGTTAAGACATTGATTAAACGTGTAACAAAGATGAAAGGAAAATAACATTTTTCGGTAAACCCTCATCATTTTATCGCAAGAATATACAGCTTTATGATATCGGTAAACAAAACAGTCTAGGAACAGATGGCGTTCAAATACAATGTAATTATGTCTGTACGTATTAGGGTGGCGCGGCGTGAGACAATCCGCGCTACTGCCTCACTGAACTAATAAGGCCAAACTCAGCCGTTTTCATATTTGAACAAATTACATTAATGCTTATTGCCTACCGTAGACATGGCGAAATACAGAATGACGTTTCAGGCGCTCCAATAACCTTAATTGTTTTATCAGTGTCGGAATGGAAGGAAATAATTACATTACGTCGGGAAGATCGAATTAATATCAGATGGTAACGGTCCATATTTGTGTAGGAAGCACTTTAAATTTTATCTTCATTTTTGGTTTTTATAGGAAAATTATTTACAGACAATCTTGAAAATTTGATTGATTGATTGATTTAGAACTTTGTTTGAATAATTATTCTGAATAAAAAAAAGATATTTTCTTTACCAACAATAAAAATAAATTTTGAAACAGCAGCAACAGCTCAAACAGTCTTGTGGTGTATTTTTTTATTCATATAAACTGGAGCTTGATTTCGATCTTACATGATAGCAAACAATGATGCAATACTTGATAGTGAAGCGCACTGGTGTCTAGTTTCTACTAGCGTTCATCAACCCCTGCTCGACTTTTTAAATTGTACAGTTGTCGACAAACAAGAGATATTATCTGAAAAAAAACAAGTTTGTAAGACAAGATACGCACTCGATGTGTAGGAAGCATGTATCTTAACGGCTTTAAATGAATTGTGATGATTCGGTGAGCAGAGCGTTTAGCCCGCGGCTCCTCACCGTCACACTACAGCGCTAACTTGCCACATCTGCCTATATAATTATATTACCCGACTTTCCCTTCCTGACGTCTTTGTACCGTTGATTGTCGTTTATGTAATTGCCTACATTCTGCACCATCACGGCTCGTGCTCGTCTCGCCGCCATCAGAAATTAGTTACTCTAAATACACGAAATATTTTCGTAATTGCGCGCCGAGGAACAAAACAACATCATTTCTGTGTAACGGATTATGACGCCACCTGAAAGCGAGCGGAGCATTTACTTAACAGTCCGACTGAGCTATTTATTATTCCCATCTCTCCGTATAAATGCGGAAACTTTGCTACAACTGAAATGAGAACGTAACGAAAGTGCTCGTGTAGTCCCTTCACGAGTGCGACAACGCGACGGGTATCGATGTCCCTCTTGTGTAACAATTAGGCTAGACCCATTGTGTTTTACTTTCTAAGTGAAACAGACACTGGCCAAGCTATTGGCGTGAAATTGGAATTTCACAAAGGTATTGCAACCGTAAGAACTGCGTTGTTTTGGCAAAGCGCGAAATTTATTCCATCGGTGCCAGCGGTATGGTCTCGCGGCGGGCGTGACAAATGCCTGAATGCCGCCGTCCGAATTCCGCACGACTTTTTACCACCCAAGAAAAACTTAAATACGTAGAGCCGTGAAGTACGTGATATTACAGGGCAAAAACTAAACGATAAAGTTTGCAGGCTTATATTTTATCGGGAACCGAACGTAGTCTCAATTTCTTTCTAATTAAATTATCCGCTTATTCCGTACTCTTTCGTTTCTTGCAATTAAAGCAAAATGAATCTATGGCAAAAGTTTTCCTTGTCAGAATATTTTTTTTATTTGTTTTTTTTTTCTTTTTTCCTGAGTTCCGCTTCCCCTTACATTGGCTCAATTGCCTTTTGATCTATAGGTACGTACAGGCTGTATGGACGCCGCAGCCTCGAACGCGTAAAGAATGGAATTCGGTTCTTTGTTGGTTTTCGCTTGTATGTTAGGTATGAAAATTCAATTTTTGCTTCAGGGGGCCCTAGTCGGTCATTATTTCATACAAACGTAGTAGGTATATCGCTTCACTGTTCCATAAATTCAAAATTATTTAACAGTTTGTTTTTATTCAACCCCATAAGTCAGCGGATGGTGAGCATTGGGTAGCTCGCCGTCCGGTCGTCTGGTAATCGTCCGGACCAAGCCCTGTCGTCGACGGCGCGCACTGTTACCGCGCGCCTCAAGGAGTTGTCAGCAATCGTAGGGACCCTGCAGAAGGGTCGAAGCCAATCGGGGCCACGGGTTTGTGTCTGAAAAGGAAGGCTCTGGCCCTGGTATGTATGGCGATGTAGGAACGGGGTAGGTTGTTTAGTCAGTAAGAGTCTGACACTTGTTTTCCGCTCCGCCCAAGAGCGGGACTCGTCATTGGATGATTTTTACCTACCATAAAAAAAAAAAAAAAAAAAAAAAAACCCCATAAGTCAAGAAGTTTAAATAAGGCCCACATAATTGTTAACATTTAGAATTACCTAATTTTAACACTAACGTAACCTATGGCAGATTAAGCTGAACACACACACAGATCTGCATACGTTGATGTAAATAGGAATATCATTAGTCTCGGAGGCATCGGCAACGCGTTCCCAATCAGACCTGATTACAATTCCGGACGGTTAACACGTAAATCCGATGCGGATAAATATTTGCACGACAGGTTGTAAACGGGACGTGCCCGGGGACCTAATGGCCGCCACAGTTACTCGACCCGGCCATGTGTGTTGGAAATTTCAATAAACTTTACACGACATTTAATTGTAATTCTATTACTTTAGCTTTGATTCCGATTCGTTATATAGGTACGGCTGTTTTTTTTTTTAAGTTATCGTGATATTGGGTTTGTAGATAATGTGTCATCCCTATTAATGAAGACTTTTACCTTTCGAGTGCCGTAATTAGAAACATAATAGAAAGACAATAGGTTTGCGAACGCCACGTTCGCGCTCGCTTGGGGAATAATACAAACAAAAATATGCAATAAAATAAATTAAACTATAAATACTTTAATACTAAACCCAACTATGTTCATATAATATACTAGCTTTTGTCAGCGGTTTTGCCCGCTTACATAAAATATAGCCTATGTCACTCAGGAATAAAGCAGCTTTCTATTGTTGCTAAAATTTTTCCAATCGGACCAGTAGTTCCAGAGATTACCTCCTACAAACAAAAAAACAAACTTTACCTCTTTATTATATTAGTGCAGATTTTAATTAGATTATTCAATTCATATTTCTGAATAATTATTTGAAAATCAAATTGAATAATACGTTCCCCAAATCTTTATAATAATGTCTAATATTCCACAACTTTACACATTGTCATCTAGTTTCAAACTATGTAGAAATTGTGCTTTATGTACCGGACAACTAATAAACATACTTTCACACACTTCACACATCTTACATTTTTTCGATACATATGTCGTTAATATAGATACATTACATATAACATAATAATGTGCATGTAATTTAAATATTGAGCTAAAAATACACAAAACCTGGCTCTTCAATCAAAAAAGCTCAAGAAAATGGCAACAGAAGTTTCCCCATTTAATTTCACATCAAGGAATTCTTTTGTCTTGAACACTTGTATCACAAACATTTCGAAATTAGTTTCAAACAGCCACTTGAAAACTATTTAGCTTGTAAAAACAAACGAAGCAAAGGAAACAAACACTATGCAGCAAGGATTGCACCTTCTGAAGGTTTAATCGTTAGTTAACCTGAGCTTACAAACGAAATGAAAAACAAAGCGCATTAATCCGTTTGTTCTCGCTCCTGTTAAAACGTGTTCTTAATTCTCACAATGCTAGAACTCCCCCTTAATATTTTTCGAAATGCTTGGCTTCGTATGCGGCCCGCATTGAAAACCGCACGCGCAATTACATGAATTTTAATCCTTATGGGGTGAGGGTGATATTTGAAGAATTTCATTATGGTGAAACTCTTCCTAGACGGGCGTCGGAATTCATTCCGTTTCAAATGCAGACCAAACCCCACTTTGAATTATATTGAAGTTTTTGTAAAAGAAAACTTTCTTTATTATTCTGCGATTTTATGCTGAAATGAAAGTCGAGTCTTAATCTCAAGTTAGTTGTTCGTCATATTTGTTTACCTTTTCTTATTTTGTAGGTGTTTTGTGAATGAAAAGAACTGTTATTTTTAACTTTGGAATTATGACTGTGATTTTATCTACCTACATACCTAACGGCTTTATTTTATACATGTTGTGAAACTAAACCGCTAGGTCTAATTACCTGGTTTACCTGCAATCAAATTAGTAATCTAAATTCTACTTTTATTATAAAATTGCCAACATAAACTTGAGTTGTTCGCTAAACAAAGTTGCGTAAAAGTAGATACTTAAGCAGTTTAATTTTAAAATTAGAACTATTCAGTCCACATTCCACATTCTCCCGCGCTATCCTGGCTTGCGCCATCTTTTTTGCATTCAGCCAGTGTCATTGCTGTCGTGTTAACTTCAAAGAGAAAATTTTGGAATGCGACCTTTTTTTCTAGTTTGTTTTCTTTTTTCTTTGGTCACTTGTCACTTATATTTCGTGTGTTTTGTGCTTCATGTAAGCTTCATAATTTGAGATAACTTTAACCTATTCCCATTTAAAAATTCGTAGATAATGTGCTGCTGATTTTAAAGTTCTTAATTTGAACTTCGTAATATACTCATAACGTTCAGCTTGCTGCTCAAAATTTAGATAATTATCTCTAATTCGAAATCTAAATATTAGGTAGTGCTTTCTTTTTTTTTTCAGTACAAGCGACATACGTGCTGTTTCGTATATTTGGTTTTCTGTATACACATAGCTCTTAGGTAAGCTTGTGTGAGTAATGTTTGTCTCTGTATGCGTGGAATGCGGCTGCGAACGTAGAATTCGTGACTGCCAAGATTAGTCTGCGTAATGCGCCGCCAAGGTGTTTAGACGCTAAACATTATCTGCATGTTAAAATATTGTACGAAACTTACAAAGTCTTTGACCTAGCTTAGAGACGGGATTTAAGCGGCATTCACTAGAAAATAATGTCGAATGAAAGGTCAGTTTTAGACAAGACAATGACTTCGAAAATTGGATTGTCTAAATTTAAATTAAGATCAATTTTAAGATGTTCTTGGAACTCCAATTTGGCCTCTACTTTTAGCTGACTACTACGAATTAACCGTGAGGACTTAGACAATAATATATGTTAGATTTCTATATACGGATCCATCAATTCGGAGTCGTTCTTTTTTGTCCTAAATTCTTTAATTACCTGCGGATAAAGGCGTGGCAGGAAAATGGTAAAAGGCCAAAGCGGTCATGTGCAGACATACCAGAGATATAACTGGATAAAACTAGAACTACATTAGACCGACGCTAATGTAGGCGACGCCTAAGTTGAACGTAGAACTGTGTCACGTGACGTGGGCCTAATGTAGCTATACAAGTCTAGTTGTCATATAAAATGTATAGAAACCGACGCGCCCAGATCAGCTTACGAGGCCAACGTGGGCCCAATGTAGTTCTACCTTAACCTTGGCAACTTTGGGCCTACCTGGGCCTCCCTACATTTTATATGGCAATTACACTTGTAAAGCTACATCGGGCCTCGCCATACAACGCCACGCAACACAACGACACGCATCGGTCTGCAACGCCACGCCTCACCACGCAACGCCACGTGATGTCTTACTACAGACAAATCAGGCGTGGTATACGTGTGCGTCGGTCTAGTTCTTGCTTAAAAGTGTCAGGTAATCTATTAGAAGTCTCAATAGAGTCTACTTCGATTATAGCATAAACCATTGACAATTCCAGCTCGTCCTAAGGCACTATTTGCCAGGACTCCCGTCAGGTCAAACCAGCAAACCATCAGTTACGCCAACAGCATTTTAATTGAAAGGGCGTACGTGCTCCAATCAATACGCACACGGCAGTAATCGAATCCAATACATTGTACATTGAGTGATCAAACGTTCACACGATCTGACAATTAAATAAGATTGCGTCATATAAGTTGAAACGATTAGCTGTGAGTTGCGATGTTATAGGATTGTGGATCTAATTCAAGGTCGGACCGTCACCAGCATTTTATTGACACAATAATCGTTGGCTCTATATGATACAATGTCTTTTTTAACACACTCGAAAACCCGCTCCTATCTTACCGCTTTTATGCACGCACTTGACTGTTTTCCGCACCAGTGCAGAAAAGTGCGCCATAATTTAATTACATTTGGCGCGTGTCAAACACCACGAGTCGGTAAATATATTGAAAAACGTTGTTTTATACACGTGCAAAGTCACAGCAGTCCTCGGCTCCATAACACACTTAAGGGCTCGTGCAAATTCCGCCTCGGTCGCAATGATAAACTTTTCAATGGAGAGGAACGTGCAAGAAACTCTATGGACGCTCTTTTTTGTATATATCAAGTTAGTCGTTAGCTGCTTATGTCGCATTACAATCAAGAACTCTCTTAAAGATATAAAGTATTGTCTATTTTATACTGTTAGTGGGTTAATAAGTGACTATCTTAAACACCTTAGAAAATACCGTTTTAAAGACTTCAATACTTTAGGTTACGAACTTTTTTCTTTGAAGGAAAGTGCCTCTCGTGTGCAATCTTTCGAATAAGTACTTAATCGAATAAATACTTAAGTACCTATTCGGTACTTAATTAAACCAACAACCACTAAACTCGAATCGAGCTTTACAATAACCACTAGCGATATCTCATAGTTTGCTCGAGTTTTTGGTTACTGCTCCGGTCTTTTTGGCCGTAAAACAATGTTATATGGCCAACCTTCTTCCACAGATGGGCTACACAACACTGAATATTTTTTTTTTATAAGAACCAATAGTGTATGATACAAAAAACAAACTCTTCAGATTTACAATATTAGTATAGAAAATTAAATCCAAATTCAACATGAGTCAAGTACCAATTCTTTTTTTTTTAAACTTGGCTATGTATAAAGTTGACAGCCGGAACTTTTCCGAATAAGTACTTAATTAAACCAACAACCACTAATCTCCAAGCCGAGCTTTATAATAACCATTAAGATTACAATCGTTAGGCAGTTTAGAATATCGTAAATGAAACGTCGTATTCTAAAAGCACCAACAAAACAAACGATCCAGATTTTCATGAACGCATTAAATCTCCTTAAACTCTGGTAAAACAACACCCCGACACGATTTTAGAGTTACGTGTTTAAAAAGTTTCTTTTCCCTTTGGTGCGACAGCCCTGTCACGCGTGGTTTCAATGCAAAACGACCTATAGATAGGTACAATACCCGTGAGTTATGGAGACAACCTTTCACCCGTCGTGTAATTCCAAAACGGCCATGTATTAAAATCCGCTTTTTACATTAAAAAAAAAGAACTGTACATTCCGTTACATAAACCACAAATTATTGCCGACCGCATTGAAATTCGCTGCGCCAGTTTCATTACGGACCGCGTACGATGAATTGATCCAGAGCTGTTTGGTACACTTATTACTATGGCTAGACCGGGTACCTGCTAGTTGTGGGCTGTTAAGAATGCAGGGCTAATTAATACGCTTCAACAAGTACCAGGACTTAATGAATGTGCAAGATTATGGAGATAAATACCACGTTTGAATCTAAGGCATATTTATGAGCTAAAGTTCTACTTAGTTTATTGCAGTGAGAAGTCATTCCATCTGGTCGTGACTCGTACATGTCTTGGTCAAGAGGCTAGTAGGCGAACCAGTACTTTAACGGATCAACGAGAAATCGTATATTTCTTGATCTTTCCGGATATTTTCATCAAATTAATATTTTTTGTTGAATGTTGGACAACTTGTGTTCTTTTTTCGAGTAAGACTCGGTTAAATAGGTTCAAAAAAGGAACATTGTATTGTGCCTCGATTAATTTTCAACTAGCTGAAGATCGCGATTTCGTTAACTCGTGGTTAGCAAATAGACAGACAAGCAAATTCACAATTATAAATACGAGTTATGGGCATTTTGTAAAAAAATGTTATCTTCATTTTTACAAATAAAAACCTCAATTCAATTTATCTGAACGAGTATGTATACATAACAATACGTGGCAGGTGCAAAAAATGTACAAAAAAAAGAAATATTATTATTGAATCAAATATGGCTACAAATTTTTAATAATGCGACACGAATTTGTCATTAAGCTTAACTGTATTGTATTTATATGTCCAATGTTAAGCTTAACTGTATTGTATTTATTTGTCCAATGTTTGGACGTTGGTGTCAGAACAAATATTTCATTAAGCGTTCGGGGTGTCGTGTCCTTGTTTGTTTTCAACATTTACATAATGTGTGCCGGTGTGTTTTAGTTCATAGAAGCAAAATAATGTAACTAAGTGTCAAGTGAAACTCTGTACATGTTGCTCATTTTCATAACAACATACGCAACAGTTGATGTCGTAGTAACTAGAATAAAACAATAATGTCGTAATAACTACAATACAACATACTAAATTTCGGGATTAGTTCATTCATCGACTTTTTAATCTAACAATTTCATAATCACCAAATAAATTCTATCATTCTGATTGAAATAAAAGGGCATATCACACTTAATAAAACCCACCTGTATTCCTTAAAGTTTTCTCCACGTTCTTGGCCTATGGTATCTCTTTCCAATATTTCCGCATGCTGAATATAGGTACTATTTATATTTACTTTATATAACAGGTAAAATAAAACATAGTTACTTTTAAAAAATACATTGAACACTCTGTATACATTTATAAAACATATTATTAATTACATAATTATTCCTAGCGAACAAACTGTATATGTTTACCTTTCCCATAAATTGCCAAACTACCCACGTTTATAAATTCGTTGTGTACCAGTAATAAATAATCCGCATATGTTGCTAATGTTAGTGAAAACACTGCCCACCCCTAGCCGGGAAAAAGTGTGAGTTACACTCACATAAACAAAACTTTTAGTTGGTACTTCGTAAAGTGAGAGTAAAGGGTGCTATAGACAGCCGTGACGTGGTTATGCGATACGAAACGTCGCGTTCATTTTCATATATTATTTACGTGACATATAAGTTGAACCAAAATGGTAATAGAGTCTCCGCGTCTCAATGTGGCACAGTGGGGGCTTTCGCGTAACCTGAACTCCTCTAATACTTCTTCTCGTTCCACCCAGGGCGAGAGAAGTAATTTATAATTTATTTATTTTAAATTTATATACAATAGTGGTACATAGGCGGACATAATGCTACAAGGCATGCTGTACCAGTCAACCTTTTTCTTGATTTCTTACTCCAATAAAAATGCCTTTTTGTTGGAGCTTTTATAGTTGTCTTTTCAGTTTTATCTAAATAATTATAATACTCTAGCTCAGGGGCTGCTGAAAACAACTAGTTGGCATAGAATGTCAATCTTCGCAATGTTCCGCAACTATACTTAAGCTTCCGCAGAAAAGAGTGACGTAACCACCCTGTATATAAAAAAAAATGATTTCTACAAATAACAAAACAAAGTACAATAACGTGACGCTAGCAGAATAGTTGAAATCGGATCAATTGCCATAAAAAAAAAAATAATAATAATAATAAATTTCTATGAAATAGTATCGACCGACACTTCGTTACCTCATTGATCGAATAGCACTCCAGCAATAACCAAAACTATGCCATTGCAAAACTTTGTTTACGTTAAACACGATGCTTACTTAACTCACGCACATTTATCTATATATACCTATAAAAGGTGAAACTGACTGACTGACATATCAACGCACAGCTTAAACTACAGGGACTAAGAACGTAAAATTTTGCACAAGGCTTCCTTTTATGACGTAGGCGAACACTAAGACAGGTTTTTCAAAATTCAGCCCCTAAAGAGTTGTAATGGGGGCTAAAGTTTGTATGGATAACCCTACTATCACGCGGACGAAGCCGCTGGCAGAAGGCTAGTAAAGTATATTAAAAATAATAATAAATTTCTATGAAATAGTATCGACCGACACTTCGTTACCTCATTGATCGAATAGCACTCCAGCAATAACCAAAACTATGCCATTGCAAAACTTTGTTTACGTTAAACACGATGCTTAATTTACCTCACGCACATTTATCTATATATACCTATCAAAGGTGAAACTGACTGACTGACATATCAACGCACAGCCAAAATTACTGGGCTAAGCAAGGGACTAGGAGCGTAAAATTATGCACAAGGGTTCCTCTTATGACATAAGCGAACACTAAGAAAGGGTTTTTCAAAATTCAGCCCCTAAAGAGTTGTAATGGGAGCTAAAGTTTGTATAAAAACCCTACTATCACGCGGGCGAAGCCGCTGGCAGAAGGCTAGTAAAGTATATTATAAATAATAATAAATTTCTATGAAATAGCGTCGACTGATACTTCGTTGCCTCATAAATCGCATAGCACTCCACCAATAACCAAAAACTATGCCATTGCAAAACTTTGTTTACGTTAAACACGATGCTTACTTAACTTATGCACATTTATCTATATATAAAAGGAGACACTAACTGACTGACATATCAACGCACAGCCAAAATTACTGGGCTAAGGAGCGTAAAATTTTGCACAGACTTCTTTGTGAGGCATAGGCGAACACTAAGGAAGGTTTTTTCAAAATTCAGCTCCTAAAGGGATGTAATGGGGGTCTAAAGTTTGTATCGAGAACCCTACTTTCACGCGGGCGAAGCCGCTGGCAGAAGGCTAGTAAAGTATATAATACATTTCTATGAAATAGCGTCGACCGATACTTCGTTGCCTTATAAATTGCATAGCACTCCTGCAATAACCAAAAACTATGCCATTGCAAAACTTTGTTTACGTTAAACACGATGCTTACTTAACTCACGCACATTTATTCTACAATATTATGTCATATATGAAATGGAATATCATTCGTCTAACTACTCTAAGATTATTTTATACGTACAATTTTCCTATTCCGCCATTTCAACAGCACACATTGCACAAACAAGATATTGCAGTGCTCACTTCCAAAAGGAATGCGGCAGGTAATACTCGTTCACTAGATTTATTCGTAATGACGACACGATGATGTATATCTTATGATTTAACGATAAATCTACGATTAAGTGCTACAGAAACATGCATGAATAAATATGAAGAACTGGCTGGCCTAACATGGCTTGAAATATCATAGGAATTGGATTCAAACTGAACTAACATGAACGTTAACAAGTTCAATTAAAACAGTTAATCTATATACAAAGTTGTACGACAGATGGGCTTTTTTTAATTAAAAAGGATCATTCTGCCCTACTAAGCGCAAAAGCGGTCCAAAAAATCTTAAATATTGTTTTATGCCATCAAAACTGAGATAGGAAAAGCTTTCTTAATGATATTATTAACATACAGATATATTTTATGTTTCGACAAGTTTGCACTAAATTCCTTAAAATACGTAAAAAATAATGATTAATGATTAAATTAATTAATAATTAATTTAACAAAATATTAAAGTTGATTTTTATACCATTGCACAAAAATCAACTTTACTATTTTGGTGAGATACCGCTTTTGCGCTTAGAATGGCAGCATTGTACACATAAATATGAACAACTTTTTACTATTAGACCAACCCAAACATCACGAAAAAAAAACCCGCTGCTCCATAGATTTTGTCGAGTTATGTGAATATAAATCTATAGAGCGGCGGGTTTTTTTTCGTGTTTTTTGAGTCGGTCTCATAGTAAAAGTTGTTTATATTCGGGTCGAAAAATCGCAGTCCTGTATTCATTTTTGTTCTACTCACAGTGGAAAAAAATCTTTCATGATTTCCCATTAAAACATAAAATTAAATTGAATCTTCGAGTAACTAAGAAATTCTGGTTTACACAGTTAATTACTACATAAAGATTTAATTCTAGCTTTAATTAGGTACTGTAAATGTTAACCAATTTTATCGGCTTATTAACTTTAAAGCTTTCGGAAATATTGTTGTGCAACTTCTATTTGATTTCCTGCTTAAAAAGATGGCGTAATTTACTATCGAAGGGTTATTACGATGACAGTTTTAAAGGTGAGTTGTCTTCACAGATTACAAGTCCGCCATGTTTGGCTACAGATGAATCGATGCAGTACGAATACATGGAATAAACTAAAAAGAAGATTTATTTGAAACTAGCTTCTGCCCGCGGCTTCGCCCGCGTGAAAATAAGTTTCTCCATACAAACTTTGAACCTCCATTTGCTTCCTTTAGGGGGCGAATTTTGGAAAATCCTTTCTTAAATCTCACCTACGTCATAAAAGGAAAATGTGACATCGCATCGTTATGACATGGACACGTTGCGCCTGTCTATTGAAAACTTAAATTATAATACGCGGCAAATAAGTTGGATCCGTTTCTATGGTTACACATAACTTCCCACCTCGATGCGAAAGTCTGTCACTGCGCATCCAAGGTCGTCCGCCATGATGGTTTAACTAGTGTACCAAAAATTATACTCTTACTCTATACTTACTAACCTTAAAAGCTATTTTCCAAAACACATATAAAAGCTATCAAATGTGGAAAATCATTGTACACACGAAGGAAACCGCTTTTCATCCTCCATAACTTTAATAAGTCTACCGAGAGAAAGCTTGTTGTGTTTGCAAATAGGCATTGCGGGCTGGCAAGTAGGTACCTAGTCATGTTAGTTGGTAGTAGTAGGTTCCAATTGCAACTATGTTTACCTTGTCGGAAATCATAGGCAAGATGTAATGTGTGTTTGTGGGTTCACACGGCGTAGGATTTGTTTGTACAAATATTCGATTTAATTCAAATGATGAAGAGTGAAGAAGATTAAGTGGAAATTGAAGAAAAGTCATTAAATGAAATAATTTACTTAACACATATTTTTTTAATGGTAGGTAAAAATCATCCAATGACGAATCCTGCCCTTGGGCGGAGCGGGAAACAGTTTCAGACTTTTATTGACTAAACAACCTACCCCATTCCTACGTTGCCATAAGGGCCAGAGCCTTCCTTTCAGACGCGAACCCTCGGCTTCGACCCTTCTGCAGGGTCCATACGGTTTGCTGATAACTCCTTGAGGCGCGCGGGAACAGTGTGCGCCGTTGACGACTAGGCTTGGTCCGGACGGTTACCAAACGATTGAATGGCGAGTGCTTAACATATCTGCGATTTCTGTTGAAAGTGTGCTACTACTGGCTGTGAAAAGGAAGGATATGGCTTCCGGCATTTTCGGCATTTACCACAGGCAATAAAACCAGTGGTGAGCCGAAACGATACGTCAAAGACGCATCGTTTCAGCTCGCTACTTGTAAATGCTAAGGTAGATGCAACTTATGTTGTACCACATCAATGCCACAGCGTGAAGTTCGACAGACTATTAGAGTACTTTGATGCTTAACCTACACATTTTGTATATTTTTACGTACTCATTATAACGAAACGAACATATTCACAGCTAAAATACATAACCAAATTACAGCGGTTTAAAGGTTTTTTTTTATTAATTTATGTGGGCGTCCGACATCATCTGGCTAGGCCATTCGTAACGGATCTGTTAGGTCAGCTTTCAGTGTTAGGCCGGTACTAAAAATACTGCGGAAAATACTTTTCACGTCGTCGGAATAAAATGTGTTAGGACATAAAACCTCGCTGTCTGTAGTAAATCTTCTAAAGTTGCTATAAAACTTAAGTAAAGAGGTTTACAACTTTGCAGTAACCAGTTTTTGGCTACTTAGTCATAATAAACTTATTAAAATTCATCCCGTTGCCACTTCGCAAAGTCACGCGCAGAATGTTATAACTAAATAAATCTTGCGAAACATTTTCGACTTTATTAACCCTATGTATCTACTAACTTTCTATAATTCAAGTTCATGTCGTGACAAGCCAATGTTTTACTAATAAAACGACGGCTATAAAGCCAATTTGGCATGAACCCGACCTTGCGTTTGTTCTAATTATCTTACTAAACGACAGTGAATGGTAACAAATAGATCTACATAATAATGACGACAAACAATGGAAGCTAACGTACGAGAACACACAAGAACGGTCTCCATACATAAATAATAAATATTAACTGCTTAGAAGTCGACCTTGCCGTACTAACGGGCTGTATCATACTTCGTCTGCGTAGATAGATACATTGCACAGCATCATTATATAGTTTCCGTCATTATAATCAATCACCTTTTTTGTTTGATCAGGAACTTTTTTACAATAAGCATTGTACCCGGCCTTTTTTTCAACATCCAAAAAACTTTGCCATTAACAAATCAGACATTGATCAAAAGATTAATGAATAGCAACGACGTTAGCAGACCAGCCTTTTAGTTAAACCCATTGAGTCAGATTTTGAAGTTCGAACGAGATCTGAAAGTATTTGCCAAGCCCTGCTGGTGAAACATCGCAAAAATTAAACTTTTCAAAAGTACGGAATCAAAGCGAGGAGCGGCGACCGCTTGCGTTCATTTGAATTACGCCGGGCTCCGCCTTTTGTAGTCGACTTCATTTAGCGAACTTAAAGGAACTCTTTTATTTTGCCCCAGCAAAGAACTTAAGAGGTGCATTGTTGAATCCGTAACAAATTGCACGGCCGTGATTACGTTAAGAACTCTACCGTCTAGGGTGGAGCTTAGATTGGAATTTAACAGTTATCAGTCCGATTGCAATCAATTTAAAACTCCTGGAAAGTATTAGCAAAGTCTGGCCGTACGACAGGAAGACAATTAATTAATTTAACTTGATTTAAACTGTTAAGGGGACTGCTGCGGTTTTGTTTGCTGCAGATAATTTTGTACAAACCATTGTTCTTATGAGTCAGGCAGGTAGAATGTATCAATCATTTATTTTGCTGTGAAAATTTCAAATAACTGCTCCAGCTCCGATTGGAGTGTTCTAAGATCGCGGAAGTTTATTCGAATCTGTCAATCCTGTAGCGATACGTCAACCGTGGTAATACTTTCAAGTTCTAAAACCTTTACACACACTCATACACAACACACTCAAACTCACATAAAAACTTCGCTTTTCCTAAATTTGCTTTCCGTGTAGCGAATCTGGCAAGTTAACTTTTCCAGACAGCTTAGGGGCAGAAGCCTTGTAAAAAAGTTCGTTGATCTTTTTTTATTTTTAAAGATAAACTTCGCTTGCAGGCATGTTGTAAACAACATAGTGATGTTCTCTGTCGTCTAGAGCAGCAACAAGTGATCTGTGCAAACATCCCGCCGGCTCCGCACAACTTGTATGTTTGTGTACCCAAACATTTTATAAAAGATTTAAACCCTGAGATTACTGGTAACTTTCGTACCTGTGTCGCTCGTCTCGGCTTTATTCTGAGGTAATGCTGTCGCAGTTTAACTTTGAAGTGAATTGTAATTACGTCTCGCTTCAGGGGGATTGGAGATGGATTTGACGTGTGCATATAAAAATATTTGTTTACTAACCAGTTTATAGAAAAACTAGCTTCTTCCAGTAGCTTCACTCGCGTGAAAGTAGGTTTCTGTATACAAATTTTGGCGCTCCTTAGTAAATCTTTTCTTAGCCTACTCAAACAAAACCATATACAAAATATTACGCGCTTAGTCTCAATAGTTTCGACTATGCGTTAATATATCAGTCAGTCAGTTTCTTCTGTTATATATAAATAAAACACTAATAATTTGAAAACAACATTTAAATTAATAGGAAAACAAACAATATATAACAATTAACTTATATAAAAAAAATACCAAAAAAGATGCATTATAAAAAAAACGTTTCCTATGACGACCGTACGGATGCCATGACTTTTGACTATCCTAGATTTGAACTTTATTATTGATTTTTTTTTTCATATTTATTTACCATAGCTCTGGTAAATTTTAGAAATAAAAACAATGCATCCATATTTTCTATCCATTAAAAAATGTGTTATTGATTTATGGACATAATTTACAAACTAGTAATGAGAGATAGCACAATACTTGGTTTCCAATAATTGAAATAGACATGCCATTTAAAGTAAATAAAGCATTGTAAAAGATAATCAGTTTATTATAATATTGCCCTTAAATTATACAACCTTAATTACAGTCGGCACGTAAAACGATTAAAAATCAGACACCAGAGAGAGGCACGTCATCAAAGTTAGTAATTAAATTCATAAAGTATTCCGCAACGTTGGTCATGTGAATTATGAAATTTAATTTAATTTATGCATGTATGACTAATGTAGATCTACAGGGAATTGTTTGCGAAGTAAATGTTTGAAATTATTTCACATTTCAGCATCTAACTCAGCTATTTTGATGTATAATTTGACGTATCGAATGCAATTAAATTAGTGTTCGTAAAATTAATTAATATGTAGCGATGACAATATTCAAAATTGAGCACTAAGGAATCAAAATGCAATTAACTATTTTATTAAATTATGTAGATAGTACACTCGTTAAAACATAAAAGATCTATTTTGACATTTAAGACACTACAACATAATTTGAAACAAAACTGAAAGAAACTATAAAATAATAATTAGGGTCCGCTGAGTAGTAGCAGCTATTTTAGCGCGTTTAGTAGTAGGTACACTAATCCGGGCAAGCCACTAGGTAGTCATAATACAAATGTCAAAAACACCTTTTATTTTTTGGCAACTTTATACTATTATGTGATTCGGAAACAATTAAATACCAATACACCGCACACTATGCTCGTAGATTTAACTTACTCTTGTAAAATCCCACATGAATTTCAATGGCCGATACTCTCGGTAGATAGTAAAAAATATCGGACGTGTTCGTAGGACATTAGGCCCGAAAAGGGTACGAAAGCCGGTAACGTCACGGAGTCTACCCCAAGCAATTTTGTAGCAAACGTCGTGTGCTACGTGCCCGACAAATAAAGAGGATGGGATGAAGTCACAGTATTACATTAGAATAGCTAGCTCACGATACAATATCACATGCGTATTTTACCTATTTCAAAGGATACGTCATCTTTTTGTGACGGACGTGATGTCTCAAAGAGATTTCGGCATGATAAATGGCTTCCAAGCCATGTTATGGACCTCATATTTTATCTAACCCAAATCTGGGTACGATTGTGTAAGAGGAAATACTACCCACGTTCTTTTCTGTTCAATTAATGTTTTTACAGCTAAAAATACGCTGTACTATAGATTATAGTCTCGTAATATTTCTATCGCTCCCCTTCGCGAGTTGCTTAATTTTTCTAAGTGCGAATCTATTTTTCACCCTTGGCTCTTCCGTGTACGAATCGCCCTCAAGATTTACGCTCTCGACGCGAGCAATAAGCGTGCCTACCTACCACGCAGCCTGTTCGGTATTTTAAAAAGGTACGTCTGAATCCGGTGAAAAATTGCTTCCAGTCCGCCCCAACCGAGAAGCCATATATTTGAGTCATCGTCGTGTATTGAACGGCCGTGAAGATGGGGACAGATAACTTATTTAAAACGTTAAGTGTTTATTCTGTGATAGACGTCCCGATGCTTAACATCGTTTATCGGATGCTGGAACTTATACATAGATAGGAATGAATCAATATTCTGTAGATTTCTATGCGAGCTTGAATAAGAGAAACGAGTTTTGAAGGTGTTCGAAAGCGATGACCTAGCAGCCTATATTATGAATCCTATAGACTCCTCACAATGTTTTGCGAATGAAAAGCTCAAGTAGTGTAGAAAATTAATGACTTGCAAACCACATGAGGTATAAAACCGTGAGCGATCCATTACAAGTTATGACGATATAAAAGGTAGCATTTATCTGGTAATACGTAGGTACTAAGTGGCAAGATTGCCCTTATGAACATTAAACGAAGCAATATGGAATTCTGAGAAAGGTTTTACCGTTGAAATCGCAGTCAATAACAAAAGTAAGTCGAGAGTAAAGGTGAAAGTGTGAATGTGAGGATCCGGTGGGTCGCGGATTCATGGGTGAATATTACACAGTTGAGATGGTCCTTGCAAACAACCGTTTTGTACTGCCCGATGGTTCGTTGTAAGCCATAACTTAATGTAGTTCGTAGCGATTATACAACTAATTAAACTTATTCAGATGTTTACACATGTATATAAAAACCTTAATATTAATTTAACTATGTAAACACATGTAACTTTTGAGCGTTTTAATCCTGTGGCGGGTCGATCCGGTGCATATAACACTATCGATTT
Source organism: Mythimna loreyi (assembly GCA_029852875.1). Classification (NCBI taxonomy): domain Eukaryota; kingdom Metazoa; phylum Arthropoda; class Insecta; order Lepidoptera; family Noctuidae; genus Mythimna; species Mythimna loreyi. The sequence continues at coordinate 13,863,889 of CM056785.1, read as the reverse complement.
GTAAAAATAAAACTAAAATAAAAATAAAATTTGTAATAATAACGCATGTACGAAACTAGCGTCATAAAACTCCTCCGCATGGCTGTCAACTGAATGTTTGCATTGCCAGGTTGTATGGCAATGCTTAATCTCTGGTTATCAGTATCTAATTTAGCTGCAGGCATTTCCCAGTGATCATTCAAAGTCAAAATTTATACAAAAAAGAACTCTAAAATATTTTTTAAACTTAGATAATACCTAATATGTTTTCTCAATTTGTCAAATTGTCACTGACTGCTGTTTTTTTACTTGTATTTTGAATAAATCGATGTGTATTTTTTAGCCCGTTATGTTGATAAACATATTTGTTTGCTCAAAAAAATCACGTTACATTCCTGAATTAATTATGTTTGTACATTAATTTGTTATTATATATAGGCTCGCGTTTGACAACTATCTCACCTGATGGCAAGCGATGATGTGGCCGACGATGAAGCACGCTTGCCTGGAAGTAACCTATTCTGATCCCGGGATTCCGATCCCGAATTCCGGCCACGGTAGGCGCGGGCTTGCGGACGGCGAGCAATGGGTAGCTGCCGTCCGGTCGACTGGTAACAGTCTGGACCAAGCCAAGTCGTCAACGGGGCGCTCTATTCAGCAAAGTCGTAGGGACTTTGCAAAAAGGTCGAGGCCTACTGGGGCCCAGGGTCTATTCCTGAAAGGAAGGCTTGGCCCCAGTGTGAAGGGTAGAGAAGGAACGGGGTGGGGTATTTAGTCAGTAGGAGTCTGACACTGTTTCCCGCTCAGCCCAAGAGCGGGATTCGTATAAAAAATCCTATTCACTCTTAACTTATACCAATATTAGGTATGAAGGCGTAGGTATTGCTAATAAATGGTAGTGTTGTTAAATAGTGTTTTGCTTTGAAACATATTGCATCACTGCACGATTGAGAGATCACGATTGAATGAGTCACTCGAGAACTAAATAATATAATAACTGCATTTATAAGCTAAGTCGATTCTGTGCTTTAAAACGCTGCAATTGCCTATTTTTGTCTCAGTAATTCTGTTTATTCAAATACTTGTCAGGTTTCCGGGAATAGTAATATTCCACAACTATCACACAACGTCGTCTAGCCCCAAGCTAAGCAGAGTTTGTGTTATGGGTACTAGACAACTGATAAACATACTTATATATTTCTAAATACATACATAATATATTATCTATAATATGTATGTATTTAGAAATATATAAATATTACGCCTAGATACAGAATAAATGATCGAGCTCATCACACAAACATTTGTCTTTGGTGGGAATCGAAACCACGACCTCCACTAGATCAAATGTTGTAAAGAGTTGCCGTGGCCCAGGAATGCTAAGGTTAACCAACTGAAAGAACCCCCCTGGGGTTAGTCACACTCCTTCACTCCACTTGCACACACACGTCACTCCCTCTCGCTGTACCCAGAGTGAGAGATGATGTTTGATTTCCTACCTCAAAGAAAAGCGAGCTTAATCTAAACAAAGCCTTCTTAAGCATTCATTCAACTGTTTATAAGTACAGGATAAATTTATTGACATTCCAAACTATACTATTATGTTTTAAGGTGCGCTGCCTTGAATAGAAACCGCCTACAACAATATTATAATGCATTTAATTAACACAAACAATGGCATTCTAAAACAGTATTTAAATAAATTGTATTCATACGCCACACACGCGTGAGTATGTCGCAACACTGATTACATAATTATACAAACAGAACCATAAAAAGATTTTCTCTCAATTTGCCTAGCTTTCATCTAAACGTTACAATTTGAACGCACCTCACAAAATACAACAAAATGAATTAAACATTAACACCGGGCGAGGAAATACACAGCATAAAAAAATTTGAGTGTTACCATCGTAAAACACATTAGCACGTAGTTAGACCCACAGCCTACTGATATTGGAGGAGAAGGGAAATGCATTGGCTTTTTGTAATGTGGCAATAACCTGGGGATTAGGACGGACCGGCCCGGAATACTCGGCCATTTTCTGTTCTACGCACTTACTAATACCATACCCTAACATGCTTACGATGGAGAATCTTTAACGTTGGGGTCGCTGCGCCATGCCTATCTCAACGTGTATAAAGGAACGCTTACGCTTAAATTAATATGTAATATGGGGAAGATATCCCCGTGTTAGTTCGCTGAATAAGGAAATATCTTACTTCGTTGCAAGTTGAGAAAACAATTTTCGTAATTTACTACAAAACATTAAATTTACTATGTTAGTGTAGTTGAAAAGGTCGTTAGAAAATATTGGAATTCTCACAACAGTGTTAAAAGAAATTAACACTGCAGAGAAAACTAGATAAAATCATCGATATTTTAAAATTGTTTAGCACGTACTCAACACACTAGCAAATAGTATTTCACACGATTTCTCTAACAGATTTCTAAATGCTGGCACTTATATGAAACGGAGTGACATTATCCTTATTTCAAAAGCACAATAGAGAGAAACGCTGTCAAACTAATTTGGTATAACTCCAAAACCGTACGAGAATGGTATTAGCTTTCTGAAACATTCAGAGTAGAAACATTTGCTTCAGTGTATTATACAATTCGTACTCGTATTCGAGAATCGAGTCACAGTTTGCACGTTGCGAGTGTTTTGTTTTCTCCTACATTACTCGATTCCGTTATCTCGGAGGATCCGTAGGACATAAAAGCTAAGGCCTATTTCTCGCCTCGTATATCGTATCGATTTAGATAGGATACATCGAAGAGACGTTTTGTTGCTAAATTAAACAACGAGCGCAATATATTCCGAGGGATTTAGTAGAGCTCTTTTTTGGGCTTATAAGCAATTTTGCTCAGAAAAGGAGCAAATAAATAACTATCTGTCGCTACTCGCGTGTGCTAAATTCCGATGTTGCCGTTGTACAAAGCTACAGATGATTCTAATATATGAGATGCCTTGTTCGCTGCCTGTTCGGCGTTTTGAAGCTGAATTCTGAAAAGAACGCATGAAAGGGAAATCAGAAGGCGAATTAAAACATACCATAATTAAAAAACCCTCAAACAAAGAATACGTATATTTGTAACTTATAACGAAATTTATTTTTTGATGAGAATTCTTTTTGAAAAAAGAACTCTTATTTTATTTTTAAATCAACTGGTATTCTATTTTTAAAAACTAAGTGGCTCACTGACCGTTTCAAGGTTTAAGATAGCAGCACACTGTATTCATTCGTGCATAACATGCAAAAGTTGTAGTCATTTTTATACGCGTTCAGCGCTTTCGGAGAAGTGGCGTAAAGCAGCATTTGTAAAGGAATGTCGTCGGGCACACCTCGGCATCGAGGCCGCACACCGCTGCAGCATCCTTGAAGGCCACATTCCAGCACCAAAGTCTATTTACGGTCTAAGACCTCATTTTCCAATGCATATGAATGGAGCTTATCTGTATAACCATCATAACAGATGCTGTTTCGTAACGACCTAGCGTTTCTATGGAAATGCTGCACACTTTCGCTTGCATAACAATGAATTGATTGATTGATTGCTTGCTTATTATTTGGCTTTGTTAGGTAATATTATAATTATATACTTATTATGATAATTTTAGTAGCCAGTTGCCGTCAGTTAATAACTGTGTTATAATTGATTGGGTAGGTATCTAATTGACGTGGTTGGTCGCAGTAAACATCTTCACAATGTTTCGAAATAACAGATACCTATTAAAATGTAAACAAACCGGCGGTCTGTAGTAAATTATTTCAGAATAATGTTTACGACTTAGGTCTTTAAGAAACTTAACTAAATAAAAGAGACAAAATCTATTGACTTTGTTTTGAAATGACAGTGTAAATGTGCAATAGTTTACGAGTCAATTATTGTCTGTGCAATCCTGACTATTGAGCGGTATTTTATTACTATTTATATATTTCAAATACTGCTAAAGTCTATTAAAATGAAAAGAAAAGAGAAAAGTTAAGATGGCATAAACACGACACAAGTCACAAAAAACTTTCTCCGTTCAACGTGTACAATATTCTCTTCAAACATTTTAAAAATGTTGTTTTTTGTTGTTTCAGAATATCCTGGACAAATTTAATCCAGGTGCTCGACAGATGATAACGGCTGGCAAGGCCTACTTAAAGGCTTTACATGGTAAGTACTTTTTTATCACATCCCCTTTTTATTAAATTAAATTTTGAGCAAAACATCATTGAATATTCGCGAGCGTGACTTTTTATGTACTTGTTGAATATAAAAAACTGGGCAAGTACGAATTGGATACTAACAATGAGGGTTCCGGCTTACTTATGAAAATAGTTACATTCCCAAATTGAGTTACAGTACGGCCGTCAGTTCTTGGCGAGTGTGAAGTTAGACTCTGCGAATTTTAGGGCTAGAAAACTCATAAAAAAATAAATGGTTTAAAGAAATAAGAAAGATTTTTCCGTATTTCAAAAAAGTGTTTTGGGTGATGAAACTTCATATTTCCAGAAAAATTACAGTTTTCATTTTTTTTTCTTATATTTATGATATAAGGCTTTGTTTTATTCTAGACTTCAGTTTCCCAATATTTTTTTATTATCCAATTTTTTGCGATATAAACGGTTTCATCTATTGTTTCCGTTTCCTAAGAAGTTTGATTTTTTCATAGCTTCAAGAAAGCACAACCCTGAGTTTAGAAATTAAAACCGTGTGGTTTTAATTTCAACTCGATATTTAGACGCATTCTCAAGACAAAGGGTGTTGACAGACAGACAGACAACAAGGTGATCCTATAAGGGTTCCGGTTTTTCCTTTTGGGGTGAACCCTAAAACCTGTAACGAGAAAGAGACGAAATCTATATAATAACATATATAGATTTCTTCTCTTTCCTTTCTTCATCCCTTTAACAGTTCAGTTTAGGTCGTCAAATGAATCGCGTTAAAAGAGACCAACCCGAGGTACATTTTCATACAACCGCTCTTACGTGATTATGATTTTATTACACATCTATCTTCAGGTATTTTGGATACACGGATATCTTGTGGATATTACTTAGGCTTCTATTGAAATCAAAACATGAATTTGTTTAAGAGTTATCCAGTTAAGACCTCTGAATTTTTTTTCTATTTTACTCTGAATAATGTACTCCTATGTTAAAACCTAAAAAAGTACTTCTAAGAAACCTTTTGCATTTAAATCAGGTGTTCAGATTCAGGTGTTATCTCTTTTTTCGCATTACTTTTGCATCAAACATCTCTTTGGGTTGCGTTAAATCAGTTAAATGAAGTAACAAGCTTTTAAACCATGCGCGATGTTGACGACAGGCTAGTGGGGTATGCCCACCTTAAGAGTTCGCAAGTAGGCAGTAAGTACCTATAGGTAATAATATTCTAGAGTTACATAGTTAATGGTGACCATCCCAAACAGGTTACTCAGTCAACATCTGTATGCTAATCATAGCTATATAATTTACACTAGTACGTAATTGTAGGCATCTTAGTGGTTGGATACTAAGAATAAGATATGAGATCTTCCCATGAGTCGTAAGCGGTGATTTAAAGATTCTATCACATTTGCTGCACTTGTTCGCTAATTAGAACTTATTGTAAAAATCTGGTTTTGAGATAGGCCTGATGGATGTTTCCGCAGTTAGATCGAGGGTCTTAGGGTGTTTTTAATATCGTGCGGATTTCATCATGTCGTATTGCTCCGCATGTGGGGCTGCTAGCCGGGATCACGCCACGCATCCCGCATGCGTATTCCACGCATTACAATAAATACTTGTATAAAGAGGACATTTGCGGAATAATCCCACAGGCGTGATGAAATCCCCATGACATTATAGACACCCATATGATACAGCACTAAATATTTCACAAAGCAGTGATTAAAGAAAAAAGAAAAACAGAAAATGAGACACGAGCAAAAATCGAGATAAGTCTAGCTACAAAGATGGGCCAAGAAAAATTCAGACCAAGTCTGAACCTTTGTATGACAGTATATAAATTAGCATAACCTAGACGTGTCTAGACAGCGCACAATTAGCCACATCAATAAGAAAGTGAAACCACTGCAGCGTCTCGTAAATCTCCGTTGACGCGTATTCAGTGAAACGCGCACAATTAATTTATGTAGTGTAAGCCAAATGGGCGCATCTATATGCAAAACCTCGGTGTTCCCCGCTTGCTTGGCTACGGAACTGGGGCGTGGTCTGTGCCAAATTGTCTTTGCTGGCTTATCTAGAGTATTATAGCCAGAACTAGCGGCAATAAACTTGGGCATTCCCGCGATGTATTGCTCCAGAGGCCTCCATGTATGTTGCTTTATTTACATGTTTTGCGGTTCATTTCGTTTTATCTCGTTTTATGAGGGTAATGAGTGACCTGTTTATTTATTAGCTCAACTTTGCTCCCGTTGTTTCCTTTTCATGAAACTTTCGTATGTAAATCATGGGATTCAGCATCGGGGAATAATAAAAACTGCATAATTATAATCTACGCATTGGTCTCTGTATTAAAATTTATCATAATTTTATTACATTTTACTTATAATGATATAATATCACTTTCGTGACCTAAAATTAAAACCTGGTACAGAGTTTTTTTTAAAGCACTTAACATTTTATAGCACTTTACAGATTCATTAAATACCATCAGCCTCTTTTAATCTGACCTGAATATTTTTACTTAAAGGACAGAAAAAAAATGCTGTTGGAACTTCTTAAAGCAGGACTACCAGATTTTTGATATTTAACCGTACTTGTTGTTGACTTGTTCTAGATACAAGTACTTGTCTGTTTAAATTATTCTAATGAACTTGAAGAATTTGGTGCGTTTATGGTAAACGAACATCTGACCTTGTTAGGAGACGTTGTTCTAAATTCTCGTCACACTTTTTTGGCTTTAGCCGATCGCTATAGGTAATGTAAGCACCTAGAAGCCGTACCTATTCCTAAGATATCTCTGTGAGTTACCTATTTCTATTATCGGAGTACAGGTGCCTTTCCTCACATAATCCCTTTTCTAACAACCCACACGGGAAAAGATAAGAAAATCCTATTCTCAGACGAGCACCACAGGCTATATAGACTAGCTACTTTAGATAACATCTCATAGTAATAAGTAATTATTACCCAGTCCCCTCCTTTAGCGTTTGTGAAATTACATATACCTGAAGTTTATTACAAGAATCTTAATTACTACTAAGCAATATTTACGTAACTGCAGGTCATTAACCTACTTATACGTTCGTCAAAGACTGGCCATCTTTACGTCATTTTAAAGAAAAAAAAAAAGATCAATCGTATTCGAATACAGAAATCGCTTTACGTAAGAAAAAAGAGTAAAATATCTATTGCATACTTAGTGGCTTAATGCTATAATTTAATAATAATAGATAAGTACTTTCACTGCTTAGATAATGGTTTGCGCCCGACAGAACTAGACTTATATCATATTTTATGTATCGACACTATTATATCTGAATAGGTACAATATTATTCTACATCCGCGATCGAGATTATCATGATTTTCTGGTTTTATTTTATTTTATGGATGCTCATTTTATTTAATTTTTCTAGGAGCCTTAATAACGGGTGGATGACGGAAATAAAATTCGACAGTTACTAACGTAATGTCTGATTTATTTTAAAAAGCTAAATAAAAACTACTTTATGGACTGATTTCGCGGTTTTTTAAGTTCGTGAAACGAGCTTCATTTTATTCGATTTACTGTCTGTGTGATTGTTTAACATCTGTAAAATTGTCTTTCTACATTCTCTGTTGCAGTATGCATTTGCAAGCTTATTATGTTAGTAATTTTCCTAGATTTGATTCGTAAACTTGGTCCAAACCGTGACTTGTACCAATTGTTTTTAGGCTTATCTTTCTCTTTAACTTGCTCTTGTTGTTTAATCAATAAAAGTATCGTCCTTTATAAGCAGGAGAAGTCATTCAATGATTTCTCACTTTAAAAAAAGCTTACAGTGTAGACTTATGTCTAATGACAGCAGAATCATCCCTGTGATGAAAGGAGGATGGACTTTAAACATACTTCTTTACACTTTAAGGTGCTCCCTCACCGGGAGCATTCACGTGTATTGTAACATTATAGATTCGACTTTGAGCATTACATTACAATAATACCTCCCTGACTAACGAGCATTTGCGTGTAATGTAACATATAGATTATGTATGCCCGTTTTGTATCAATACAAGGTGCGCATTGTAATGCTCGGTTCTCCTCCTTCACTGATGTAATGCCTAAATCTGTAACGCTACATTACACGCAAATGCTCCCGGTGAGGGAGCACCTTTAGAAAATACAGTCGTGTCATTATAAAACAAAATACTACCAACCATTCGTTTAAACTCTAACACAATTTCCACCCTACCCCTCAGTCAATTATAAAGCCCAGCACAAAACAATAGACCCCTGATGCATTCTTCATTTTTCCTTCACTCTCTTCATGTATCGGCGATCGGCACGTTTTCATTAAAGCGTGTTCCATTCAAATGGGGTACAGCTGGATACATGAGTGCATACATATAGCTTTATCTAACTGAATTATTTTTTCGCAGGTGCGGCAGCGGCGTCGCGCTTGTATGTGGATGCAGTGGGGAAGCTGGGCCGACAGGCACAGCAGGGCACGTGGGGAGGATGCGCCGATATTGGTATGGAATTTATTATGTACTACCGACCAGCCCCAGCTTTGCACGGGTGTAATGCTGATATTAAATATATTATGCATGTAATATACATATAAACCTTCCTCTAGAATCACTTTATCTATTTAAAAAGTACGCAACAAAATCCATTGCGGAGTTTTAAAGATCTAAGCATACGAGTACATAGGGACAGACAGCGGTAAGCGCCTTTTTTATGCCTATTATGCAGTGATGCAATATGGAACTCAATAGCAATGACCGAGAACGAAAGGATACCTTTTTTTAGAATAATCAAAGGCCACATATTTAGATAATATAACAATTCAGTAATGATGATTAAACTAAAATATCTGTCTAATGAAACTTCGTATTTACAAAGTGTCTGAGTAAACTTGTCCCACCTCATCTCTTCTAAGAACAGCGATGTTGATTTTCCTAAAAATACAATGATGCTTATACCATCTTTTGCCAAAGAAGCTAAATATTTACCGAAAGTATGAAAATAATTAACAATCTAAACAATAACAATAATTTTCAGGAACGGCCCTAATGAAAGTCGTCGAGGTATACAGAGAAATACAAGATCAACAAATGAATATCGTAAGTTCCATTTATAAGAAAAACTAATAGGGAAGACAAAGATACCTATTTGTACCGACAGAAGAAACTACCCAAATGTCCCCATCCAATAATCTGCAAGTTATTTGTTTGTTTCAGCTAAAGGCATTTTACGTAGATCTACTGGTACCCTTGGAAACTAATCTGGAGAAAGATACAAAAGTAGTACAGGTCAGTCAATAAGGTTTTTTTCTTTCTTTCATAATCTTTTATGTGAATAGTTCCAAGTTTCAAGGGATTGTTTACCGGATAAAGGGAATGGGGTCCCGAGTTCAAATAAGCTTAGTATAGCGCCCGTGAGATAAGACTTTCTATTAACAAAGTTTCGACAGTAGGTACTTGATGCCAACAGTTCGTATAGTTTTACAAATGGCGTAGTTTTGTTTGTCCAACACGAGCTGTGACTACCGAGACACGCGGCAGTGTGTCAAGGCAAGAAAGGGAACTGAAGAGCTACCCCCGCAATTCTATTCGTAGGGGCGTAGCTCATGTGGTGCGTCTAAAGAGATCACAATACTAATTAGCTTACATACTGGCTTGATAAATCTTTTGAAGGATGTTGCCTGGCATCTGTGTGTAATTACTAAGTAAACCATCCATTCGGAGTCAGTTTTGACCCCTTCATAACTCAATTGTTTGCCCAAACTAGAAATTTCAGGATTGTCTACAGTAGCTTTTGTTTGTGAAGTCGACTATCACACCATGTCTTAATATAGTAGTAGTACTTTAGTACAGACAATTTTCTTCTAAAAGGCTTAGAATTTACTCAAGCTGTGTTTACATTATAATAGAAATAGTAGTCTTGTTTTCGAAACACTACAAAAGACTTTCAGTCACTTCTTTGTCGCTACAGCGGAATTCAAATCTAGTTCCCGAGCAAGTATTTTTATTGACTCCAAACTCGACAGCATTTCGAGTGACACTCAAAAAGTCGAGCACAGGACTACTATCGGTATTGTTCTTTTCATCACAAAATTCCGTACTAGGGATTCATAGGAGTGAAAAATATGACGTACAGGAACGAAGTTTGCAAATCAAGTGTTCGACATTCAATTTTTGGTTTGTTGTTTCAGTCGGAACAAAAGAGGTTTTTGCAACAACACAAGCTGAGGTCAGAAAGCTACAGTAAGGCAGCTGCGACCATAAAGAAACAACGAAAGAAGAAGCCTAATGTCACCAAAGTTGGCACCGCAATGGATAAAGAAATGAAGGTAATGAATACATTGCTCTTTTTGTACTAAACACAAAAGTGAACTTGTCAATGTACGTACATTATATCGATCTGTACTCTACGGGTTTGTTCGATAGAGTTACCGTGACCTGGGAACGTAAAAGCCACTGAAGAAACACAGGTAGATTTAGTCGCACACGGGTTATTAGACGAATACCCATCGAAAAAATAAAATCACTGGTCACTAAGTATCTGGATAGTGCTTTGAGAAAATCATATTACATTCTCTCTTTATTTTACATAATAACCTCGTCTTCATACCGGAGATATAGAAGTTGTGGAACAATCTTTCTACAGCGGGCTTCCTGTCCAATTATAATTTGTGTGTCTTTAAGGCTACAATGAATAAGTTTCCACGGCGCTTCATAATCAATGATTGAATCACTGTTTACCATCAGGCGAGATCGTAGTCAAGCACAAACTTATATTAATAAAAAATAATAATGTAAAGAGTCTTACACTATATAAACTATATTAGACCATATAATTTATGTTAAGAGCAAATAGATTTAAATTCAACCCATATTCTCATTCAATGGTAATAGGAAACTAGAATTGCATGTATTATTCAAAGCAGAGTATTAAAACTAGAGAAATATCACACATATAACATTTCCACAATGACTGTACTGTGACATATTTTCACGTAGGTAATAGGCATAATAATAGTTCGCATAAATAAGTTCTCGTATATAAACATGGAGTACGCTGCAGTATTATAATATGTTAATGGACTTGTTCTATTGTTACTCGTTTTGATGTATAGCAAACTAATTTCAATAAAACAATAATAGTGAGAATAGAAGATAAATTATAATATGAAGCTACCCATATAAAGCGTTAAACGAATTTCAGGATACTAGTATGTTCTTATTACGAAACTTATGACTCCTCCCACTTTTTATACCAAAACATTAAACTTTATTGATATCTTCTTCCAACTCTTAAAATATGACGTAATGTATATAATAGGTAAAGATAGAATAACAGATTTTATAACGATATATTAATTTAAAGAAAAAAGTGGCCTTGGACATTCTTGCACGTTCTTCTTCATAAAGATCTACGCTTTGGAACGTGTCAATAGCTTCAATCTTTTTTATGACCTACTTTGGCAGTTGAAAACGTTGAAATATATGATTTGAATTGAGTAGAAAATTTCATGTGATTAAATGAATATTACAATTCAATTATATCTATAGATACTCAACAGTTCAATTTTGATTTTTGTATTAAACTTTGCCCTGTACTCAGAATTGCTCTTATAACATGGGTGAGTTCATAAACATGACAAGTTACATACTAAAGACGCCCAAACCCGGAACAATTAACAGTAAACCATAGCAAATATTTCATCCATGCGGAAATCAAACCCGCGACACATAACCGCAACCAATCAACGACTCTCAACCAGTGTCGCTTGTCTAATCTTGTCTTTGAATCGTAACCTTATTTGACTGAAATTCTTAGGAACTTCGAAACTAATATCCCTACCCGTTTAATTAAAACATTCCTAGAACTCGTACAGACAACAACACCCTAGCCCCCAATAAAGCAGACAATATATTTACCGCAAACAATCTGAAAACAGGTCACCTAACTTTGTAATGACATTGTACTATTTTTGCAGAACATGCAGATACTAGAAGAAGAGAAAACCAAATTGGATGCGTTCTGCGAACAAAGCCTGAAGAACGTAAGTACACTCTATAACAACGAAGTTCGAATTGTAACCCACCACAATGCCCGCACAAAGGAACGCGAACAATACTCGACAAGTTTTATTGATCTTAACAACTACATTCTGTTATTTTTTATTCATTCATTAATTGTACTCTGTGGACAGATCTGTAATTGCATACTAAGGACTATTTCAGACGACAATAAGCTAATTAAAAATATAACGAATGTTACAGTAGACAAATTAATTAGCTGTATCGATATTGTCAACGAAATTTTGGAGATCATTCATTATTTGTCTGAGTAACAAAAGTGTTCTCAAGTGTCAATTTGATTCTCATTTGTTTTGATTGGCTGCTCAAAATGTCAACAGCTAATCATATCATTGACATTGCTTTCAGAAACCAGTTGTGAAATCCGTATGGTTTAAACGTAGCTCAATATCAAACACAGATTCAATTACGAAAGCAATTGATTTCTTGAAAGCTTGGCTATTGTGTTGAGTTGACCTATGGTTAATAGATGTAGTTGTTTAGAACTGAACTCGTTGGTCGCGTAATCGCTAAGTCACCTGGAGAGCTTGGGGTTCTGCCAGACAACAATTGCTATTGATTGGTCCATTGGGAATTACTCTGTAACAACACGGAGCTGAGATTGAGAGCAGTGGTGGCCGAGTATAACGGCCCCGACTTACGAGTTGTAGATCGCGGGTTCAAACCCTGCCAGGCGCATTACTTTGTGTAGTTACATCACCACTACTCTCAAAACGGTGAAGGAAAACATCGTGACGAAACCGGCATATCCTAGAACCAAAAATTCGAAAACATGTGACATCCACCAATCCGCACTGGGACCGCGTGGTGGATTATGGCCCACCCTTCTCTTAGAAAGGAGGCCTATGTCCCAGCAGGGCGGGGACATTAAAAAGGCTGATGACGATGAGCACGGAGCTTGAAAGTTGTTAGAATATCACCACCGTGCCTTGAAAAGAACGTGAAGCCTTTGGTCCTGCACCTGATCTCTCTCCCCTCTTATAAGATTGAAGTTCCTTCGGACTGTGATAGTATAGGAACAGAGCACACGTATTTATGCAAAAACTTGTACAATATAAGGGCCGAAACACTAAACTACGATGTGACCTTACATTATGTCACATATGTCAATGGATGTGACGTTGCATAGTAAAAATCTGGAAGCCTTCATGGTGCAAAGACTTGTGACAGTTTCCTGCAAAAAACCTTCGATGCAGCCTGGCTGGCGCGTCGTATCGCATCGCATAACAATTTTAAGGGGCCTAAACTCTTCTGCATGGAAATTCGGTTAGAAACATATTTTTTTGAAGAATTGAACTAAAAATCTTTTCTATTCAATTTTGTCTATACTATCAATTTTTTAGAATTGAACTAAAAATTTTCTCTATTAAATTTTGTCTATAACTATCAATTTTTTTTCCTCTAGGCCATGACACAAGAGCGCCGTCGATACGGCTTCGTTCTAGAACGACAATGCTCCTTGGCTAAGCACTGGCTGGCCTACCACACCGCAGGAGCTGCCGCCTACAACACTGGACTTGATGAGTGGCTTGAAGTGTCCAGGACCCGCGAGTTCTTGCCTCCCAACGTTGAAGCCATGTTCGTTAGCAGAATGAGGGTGAGTAACTAGAAATAAAATACTTAAAAAAAATTAAAAACGCAACATTGAAAAATATAATATAAATATTATATAATATAGAAACTAGAGCCACTTTGGCCCTGAGGTATAACTTTGACCAAAACTCATCAACCATTAAAAACACAGTATCACAGTATAGGTACACAGGTCTCTCTCGATCTTGGTTATATTAACCAATAGGCTTAAGCTTGTGCCAAAGTTATACCCAGGGTCAAAGTTACCCCATTTTACTTAATGTGTGTGTTTATATTCTTTTAATTTGTTGTTAAGACATTATTTAAGGTTAGTAATCTTCATTAAAAAAAAAAAAAATTTTAACTATAGAATAAAAATTGTTACTTAAGTAATTACTTTTGCACAAGTAATTAGTTCTTAAGTTTTGAAGACTTACAAACATACCAACATTAAAAAATATTTTCAATTATCGAAGCAATCCATTTATCGAACTTTCACTATAGCTTTATCGCTTTGAGTCGACTTTAATTAAAAGCTCATAATAAAATTTTTATTCTTGAATAGAGAAATATTTATTAATTTGCTTTCCACCGAGAATAAAACGGTAAATAGCTGCAGTTTAATCATTCAAAACATCTTGTTTTTCTTTTCCATCAACTTGACGTTTAATAAAGTCCACAATATGACTTTACTTATAAAAGGTTTTACTTTATGAAAAAGTAAAGCAATATTTCAACGCTGCAGTAATGTAAGACTTTCTTCAATAAAAGAAATATCTGGAAAACAATGATACTCTAACCATAGACTTAATTACTAGATTTAGTTTAAAATCACTTTGCCAAGAAACAAATTTAATAATAATCCTTTATTATCAGATAACTAACGCCCACAGATAAAATATACAGATAATCTTACAAAATAATAACATACAAAAAAATATAACATTTATATTAATATATAATAATATACGTATTAAACTATTGCGCACGAAACGCAACATACGTCGCGTACACTTATTCTATATCTACGAGTACATACGTGGCGGTAAACACCTCTAAAAAAATTTTTGCTCAAAATAATTAACATTTTAAATGTGACATCCTACTTTACTCTGAAATGGCTACTAATTAATGAAGTAGCCCATAGATATATCAAACAGTAGAGATATGTTATCAATACAATTTTGTTCGAGTTCAGATGTCTCCTAACTACGCCCATTTTTTCACTAACACAAATTCAAAATCTATACGTACGCCACACGACCTAACATGTCTCACGGACACAGAGATATAGATATCAACACATTTGAACTTTTTTATGAAACACACTCAAAAAAGAGGTGGAGCATCCTCTTGTAACTACGGGCTCAGTCTAAACACACATATGCAAATTATACAATTAGTGATGACAAGTAGCCGAGAAAAAAATATCGATAAATTCAGAATTGCAAAATTTGCTCTATCTCACCAAGGCAATCTTTGATGAATTACGTTAATAACTTTTTATTCCGTTTGCAGCACGGAAAATACACACACACGGAAACTGTGTCATAAAAAATATAGCTGATATTTACACAGGAACAATGAGTAATGAGTCTACACACACATCCAGGATTGTCACCACCTTCGTAGGATAGGACCTATTATCTTCTATTTAACTAAAAAATATCTTTACTTAAAAAAAAGCTAATTCGAGTTACGAGATGTTTAATAGGAACCTAATTCTATACGAGCGAAATTTTTTAATTTATTATTAATTACAATACAAATTAGATTTTGTAAACACTATCTAGAAACTATTCATATGTCAATGCAAGCTTTTGTCAGTATTCACTCATTCATCATCATCATCATCATTTCAGCTGAAAACTTTCGCAGTTGGACGAAATTTATATTCAATCCAAAATAAAAACATACTTGGGACGTTCATGATATTTCCACATAATTTGTCAAAATGTTCTCCAACTTCAGTGTTGGAGTCGCCCTTTTCAGAGTGAATTCATCCACTTTTATTCTTGGATCCTTCGGATAACTAAAAATTTTAAATTAAAGGACAGTGGATATGATTGATAATGATAAAACGAATGATGCAGGAATATCACAAGAAAACATAAACTAATAGTTTCCTTTATTTGGTTTTACTAACTATTTCATGCCTGGTTCCGGCAGTTCCCAAAAGTGTATTTTATTACCAATTAGTTTACAACAATTTTGTTGCTAAATATTATTATTTTCAGCCTAAAGACTTTTGAAAAGATATTATAGAAAGCCCAGGATGTGGATTATTTGAAATATTCATTAAAATAAAATATCTATAAGAGGTATCTAATGTAGAGGAAGAAATATACAAACAAAATAATTTTAGATATTTTTTAGAAATAATTTTTCATCCTGTTTTGTTCCGTTCAGTTTATTTTTTTTAGGTTTCTCGCGAATAGACATACGTAGGTACATACATAAAAACGGGGATCATGAAAAATATCGATAACCACAAATATTACTTCACATCCTTAACAAAACAAAAGACTAACGCATGATCTTACGTTAAATACACATCCATTGTGCATCTAGGCCAGCTGATTAATTGATCGATATGTACTAAGCAAGCAATGATATTTGTTCTCAATTCAAAGAATTGTCTTTGCACCTAATTGCGTTTTTTAGTACCGGGAAGAAGTATGCCGGCCTAGTTGTGTTCGCAAGAACCACGCCTCCTTGCCATATCTCTACTGTTTAATATATCTATGAAGTAGCCCTATGTGCGAAGCGGTAGTTAAAATTATTACAGCATTGAAGTACCTCGTCCAATCCGATGAAAGTTTTAAATATACAACCGGCTAAGTACGAGTCGGACTCGCTCAGACAGGATTACGTAATGTCTGTAGCAAAAACGGACAAATAAGTCACGTTTGTTGTATGGGAGCCCCCTTAAATATTTATTTTTAGTATTTGTTGTTAAAGCGGCATCAGAAATACATAATTTGTGGAAATTTCACCTGTCTAGCTGCAGCAGCAGTTTTTGAGATAAAACCTGGTAACAGATAGACGAACAGACAGCGAAATCTTAGAAATAGGTCACTGCATCACTGCTTACCATCAGGCGGGATCGCAGTCAAGCACTTATTTAGTATATAGCAATAAAAAAATTGGGTCCCGTTAAAAAGTATATCCCTTTGGGTATGGAACTCTAAAACACTAGCAGAAAATTATTTTCCCGACTTTAACAAAATGCCGTATCTACTATCGATTCCTGCCTTGTGACGTCATAAAAATCTGTCTCCACTAACGTAAAATTATTTTATGGGCCCTTACCGGCTATACAGCCCGATTAAATGGCCGTAATCTTTCAAAATGACGAACAGAATCGGAAAAATAAATGTCTAAATTACATAATGATTCAATAAGAATTGTATCTTTTGCAGTATATCCAACAAAACGAGACATTTTATGGTTGTTTATCTGATCTTGTTAAAGCTTTATGGCTTTTAAAACCCTGAACTCCTTTCTAGACTGGCTCAAGGCTAAGCTCTAACTTAATTACAGATCTAAATCTAAATATTTAAAAGCTAGCTTCTGCCAGCGGCTTTGTCTGCATGAAAGTACCAGTAATAAAATACGGGAGTATGAGCAATTCCTGAACATGATGTACCTGGGTGACAAATTTCTTACAAAACCATTTACGAGTTTGAGCGAGGTGTCAGAGACACTTAAAGGGCAAAGTTTGTAAATGAACATCTCACAAACGAAAAGAGAAGGAGTAAAAAACATACACAATGTTCTTCACCCTCAAATAGCTGAACGGATTTGGCATACGGTTAGGTCATGTCCTGGAACAACATAAAGATATCTATTTCCTTTCGTTCTCTTGCAGTCAACCTTGGGATAGCCTGGAGTTCAGGCCATCCTAAGAGTGGCTCCAAGAGATAGCCCTGTACAATATGGCCACACATTGTGCCCTGTATGTTAGTAAATCTTTATCCTGTCTTTATTATGAGGCCTACATACTAGCAGCTAATAATAATAGTGTCTGATTTCGATAAGAAAATAAAACTTGGCTTTTGTTAACAGCAAGTGTCATTCTGGGCTGATGAAGACGTATACGCCAGTCCTCGCGTCGGAGACGACGATGATCGAGCTTCAGTCGGATCTGCTTTGCGCAAAACTAGATCAGTGGATGCCTCTTGTCTTGACGTCAGGTCTATTGGAGACCTAGGCTCACCAGCTCAAGGATTATCCAGAGCTAAATCTGATTTCAATCTACAAGCCAGCTCAAATAATGAAGATCAAGGTAAGCAAAAAAGCAAAATAGTTGGTGAATTTAATTTCAGTTTACCAAAGTTGTTCCAATAAGCAAATAGATGGCGTATGTGAATAATGAAGCAACAAGAAAGTCGAATAACAGTTTACACAGAAACGAAAAATAAAAAGACTGTATCTGGACTAACAGGAATAAGAATATTGATAATGATTTCTTGACCATACAGTATCATGTTTGTGGTCACCAGTTGCGATATATTTATTAATATGTCTAAAATCCAGAAACCTACTGTCACGATTCATCCCCTTCCTGCCCTTGTCCGAAATTACATTTTTTTCTTCTATTCTATCCTGTCCCCCGTCATGTATCACTAATTTCCTTTTCCTTTATATCATTCTTCACACAAACCATCCATCTTTTCTTTCATCTCCCTCTCTCACCACGCAACTGTCACGACTACATGAAAAAAATAAAAGATGAAAGCGCTGCAAGCACAATTTTGCTTTTTTACATGGCGAAAGGTTGAAAAAATTATAGTAATATAAATTATCTCAATTTCTTTCCAGTAACTGACACTCGCACAGCTACCCGTCCCTCATCTCTTGCCCCACCGACCTGCACCACTCGAGACCCCCCACTGGCCCGAGCTTTGTACGCCTACGCAGCTGCTGGAGACAACCAGTTGAGCTTCCAACAAGGAGATGTACTAGCCCTGTTAGGAGAAAGGACTAAAGGATGGCAATATGGCGAGAACTTGCGGTCTCACCATGCTGGCTGGTTCCCTCTTGCTTACACTGAACCGATCCCTCATGATGAAACTGGGTAAGTTCTTGGTTTTTAGATATTTTATTTATCCCTAATCAACAATCCTTGCTTTTTATTTGTTCAACGATCGTACTACTCATTGAGGTATAAAACTAATTCTAAAGTCGCATATTGAATTGCAAGAAACATAATTATATTGTGGGACACGTTCGAGCGTTCAATCACATTGTACCTGAGTAGCCCGCAATGTATTCCAACTTGCATGCAAGCAGATTGCACAAAACCAATCCTGCCAACTAACTGAGGTGTAGGGTCGTTTAATCCAACGACCTTATTTATTAAACTTTGAGTTTGACTATGAAAAAAAAGATAAACGAATAGGAATGAGCGCAGATACAACAATGTGGCTTAGGAATGTTAGAGACAACATCAAACCTAGAATTTTATACCCCAAACGGATTCCAATGTTTCTACGAAACATAACCAACAAAAAATATAATCCCATACTATGTCTTGCTATAAATACCATCACGACAAAAAAAAACTCATATTCTTGAAAAAAAAAATTATATGTATGTGTCCAAAATATTTAGTCCCAAAAGCGTATAACTAATTCTTAATGATTTACTCAGAAATTCTCCGGCTCGGTGGAGCGTCGTGCAGACACCATCAGAGGCACCACCACCGGCGCCAATGGCGCACGCGCAGACCACCCCTTCAGGCTCAGTGCACATGCACTCACACCCACCAGCTCGCATGTTCGGAGATACAGTCACTGCTCATCATGTTACCAAGGTAAGTTCTATATACTTCAGCATATGAATGAACATGTATTTTTTTTAACGTCTTAAATCTATATATAAAAGACTAGCTGTGCCCGCTACTTCGTCCGCGTGGAATAGTTATTTTGGGCATCATATTTATTTTTGCAAACAACCTCCTCAGCTTTATAAATTATAGCTGTTACCTACGACTTTGCCCGTGTCAATTTCTGTTATTATTTTTTTTCGACAATTTAATTTTTAAAAGAACATAATTATCTAAAAGTACTTCATAGAGCTACACCCCCCCTTGGGCATGCCATAATCTCGGCGGTAAGTCAAAGAGGGGTCTTTGAGGTGTGGTTGGATAGACATCACGGTGTCCTCACTTCCGCATGACGCAGTTTCTCACCAAACATGGCAAGTTCAGGAGATACCTGCGCCGGATTCTTGCAGAAGAGACGCCCGGGTGTCGCCACTGTGTGGCCAGCCCGGAGCACACGGTGGAAGTGTGCGCCGCTTGAGAAGAGCATCACCGTGTCCTCGTGGGGGTGATCGGCGGCGACGACCTCTCGCGCCGGGCCTTGATTCAAGTCATGGTTCTCAGCGAAGAAGAATGGCAAGCGGTCGCCTCCTTCTGCGAAGCAGTACCTGATGCTCGTAAAGGAGGAGGCCGACTGCATAAGGCAAGGGCAACAGCGCCCTCGCCGTAGCCGTCGCCGCCGCGATCCCGCCAGTATCCGGCCACGGTAGACGCTGACTTAAGGACGCTGAGCAATGGGTAGCTCGCCGTCTGGTTGTCTGGTAACAGTCCAGACCGAGACCAAGTCGTCGACGGCGCGCACTGCTCCCGCGCGCCTCAAGGTGTTATCAGCAAACTGTGGGGCCCTTCAGGGTCGAAGCCTCCTACAGCCGAGGGTTGGTGCGAAAGCGTTATACCGGGGTTCTGGGATTATTCCCAGAGAAACAACCTACCGGGGTAGGTTGTTTAGTCAGTAAGAGTCTGACACTGTTTCCCGCTCCGCCCAAGAGCGGGATTCGTCATTGGATGATTGTTATGGTAGGTCCATTAAAAAAACCCCTCCGCGCCGCCCGCAAGCAACCCCTCTCCTCGCCCGCCGGCCAGGCGCAGCGTCATATTTTGCACATCATGCGACGCGTGTGAATTTTATATCGGAGTTATTTTAAAATTGTAATATCTTCTAAGACGTTCATTGAAAATAAGTGATGTCAAAGACAATTTTGTTCAAAATTACATACTATTAATCAACAACACATTTATTTGGATAAAGTATAATATTATTATGTTGATACAACTCTAACAAATAATTGGTAATAATGCATTAATTTCGGCCAAATTTGATTCCCATAAAAACGGTTCTAGTGAGTTAATCTTAAAAGATAGACATATACTGTTGTAGTGTGCAGCTCGCCTAACCTTATATTTGTAACTGCACACACCAAATTATGGCATTATTACACGAATCGTTGACTTGAACAGTTCTCTATTATTTTGCCTACATCACTCCAATACATGGCGACCCTTAGCCAGCAGTTAAAATTTTGCAACATACGTAAAATACAAAAATAGCTGAATAAATTTTATTATGAAGAAATACAAATATGAAGATTAGAAGTTTTTGAAGACAAACCATAAGAAGAAAGAAAATAAAGAAGATTCAAAATATAAGAAGACAGAAGATCCCACACAGAAGAAAGCAGAGCGAAGAAAACAATTAAGAAGATCGAAAAGGGTGTTGCTGCCGGGTGCCGGGAGTATGCTCAAGCCTAATGATGAGAGGATATGCAGGGCGCCGGGAGATAAATTGTACGGGTCCGATGTGGAGCCGCTGGGAGTCAGTTCGAGTCCAGTGCTGAGAATTTCATTCACCCACGCCACGTGAGACGACATGACCTACATAAACGTTGGCAGTAAATACGTACCTACTGCAATGTAAGTTTTTGCTATGTTAATGTCGATTTTTCAACAATATTTTATAATTATGTTATTTTACACTAAGGTCATGCGGAATTATTTTATTTTATAATTAGTTTAAGGAAATTATGTCCCAACAATTGCAAGATTTACATAGTAATTTAAAATATTTAAGAGAGTATATAGTAAAACTTGGTCCAAATAGGCGTACAGAAGATTTAGCTTTTAAGAAACTAGACGAAGCTGAAAAAGAATATAGTAAATTGGATTGTATTTTGACTCAGTTGAACCACGAAATTCAGGAAAGGAAATTAGATAAAAAATCTTGCGAAGTTTTCCAAACATTAATTGATGAGATACAGAATAATTTTAAGAAAATAAAAGGTTTATTTTCCCTGAAAGATAGTAGTAGTCAAACTAGTTCTAAAGATTTAATAGAATATTCAAATTGTGCTTCAAAAATGTCAGACTCATTTGATATTAAAACTGCAATTTCCCTGTTGCCGGTAATGAATGGCCAGGAACAGGTGACGAATCAACTTATTGATGGTATTTTACTTTATAGTTCGCTTATCAGTGATGCCAGTAAAAGTAAATTAATAGATTTTGTTTTAAAAACACGTCTCTCACCTAGTGCTAAGCTGCGTCTTAAAGCTACATATGCTGACATCGAAACTTTGGTAGAAGATATACGCATATATTTATTACCGAAAAAATCGGCTGTAGCGTTACAAACCCAATTATTTAGGGCAACCCAAGGTCGTAGGACTATAGAAAAATTTGGTACAGAGATCGAGGAGCTATTTGTTAATCTTACGATTGCGCAGGCTAACGAGAAGCGTGAGGCTTATGAGGTCTTGCGTCCTCTCAATGAGAAGACTGCAATTAAACGGTTTAGCGATGGTTTGGCTGACCAACGGCTCAGCACCATCATTGCTTCGCGACAGTTTGCGTCTTTGTCAGAAGCAATTACAGCTGCTGTAGACGAGCAGTCTATGTCTTTCCACCCACCAGAGCAGGTTATGCAATTTAGAACAAACCAAAATATTAAACGCGGAAGTTACAGAGGTTCTAGAGGCCGCGGTTATAGCCATTTTCATAGCAATAAGAAAAATTATAATCATAATTATAAAAATAACGAAAATAGCACAGGTCAAAGAACTTTACATAGCGTAAATCGAGGTAAACACTCAGGCGATCAGCGACAGCGTCAGCATTTTCGCGGACGTCCGATGCGTTGTCAGCGTGTACAGTATAACGCAACGCAAGAATCCAATGTCCAAGGCAACTTGCGCAATGATGTCGCAAATAATCATGAAAATTTAGAGTTTTTTCGTACCTAAACAGAACATTCATTCTATTTATAGCTATAGTAATTTTTGTGTTATTAATTGTAAACTTAAAAATAACAATATTGATCTTAATTTATTAATCGATAGTGGAGCTAGCTTATGTGTACTTAAGTATGAATGGTTATCGCGACAAAGGAATTTAATTAACTTAGTAAAACAGGATAAGATCGTTATAAAAGGTATTAGTGGTAATTTAGAGTCTATGGGATTTATTTACTTAGATATTATAATTAATCACGTCAATTTTCGTCAGAAATTCTATATTTTTGAACATTTATCTTGCGCCGCAGAAGGAATACTCGGTCAGGATTTTTTCGAGCGATATAACGCGGTATTAAATTACAAAGATGGTACACTGACTTTAGAGTCTCAAGATGAGTCTGTTAGTGTTAATGTCAATAAAAATATATTTACAATTCCACCCCGTTGCGAACTAATCAAACACATTCCGACGTCACACAACAGTGATTGCGTCATTTTATCAAAGGAAATTTATAAAGGTGTATACACAGCGGGTGTAGTGTCGAAACCAAATAATGGACTTATTCCTGTTAGGATATTAAATACTACAGATAGTTCAGTTAGTATAAGCACCTCAGAATTAACTATTAGTTGTTTAGATAAATTTTACGTCTGTAAGTTTGATGATGATAGTATATCGGCAGATAGAGTTAGAACTTTGCTCACTACGTTGCAACTACAAACATATCTGAATAAAGAGGAGCAAAGAAGCATTGAGAACGTATGTGCCAAGTACGCCGACGTTTTTCATTTGCCAGGAGATACGCTCACGACGACTAATTTAATAGAACATTCAATTCAACTTAAGGAAAACGCGTCTCCATCATATGTCAAGCCTTATCGATTGCCAAAAGCATTGAAAGGCGAGGTACAAAGACAAATAGATGAGATGATTAAAAATGACATTATAGAAGAGTCTATTTCAGAGTGGTCAAGTCCTATTTTATTAGTACCTAAAAAGACAGATAGGTCAGGAGAAAGGAAATGGAGACTTGTAGTAGATTATCGCCAACTCAATAATAGGATACAGGATGATAAGTTTCCGTTACCTAACATCACTGAGATCCTAGATTCGTTATCAAATAACATCTATTTTTCAAAATTAGATCTCAGTCAAGGTTATTATCAACTGTCATTAGACGAAAAATCTAGAAAATATACTGCATTCACAACAGACAAGCAGTATCAAATGAAACGATGTCCAATGGGATTAAAGACTTCCCCAAGTGCCTTTGCACGTCTCATGACTATAGCAATGTCAGGGTTAAATTATAAATCATGTTTTCTTTACCAAGATGATTGTATTGTCGTAGGCAACTGTCTTGAAACGCACAACAAGAATCTTATAAAAATTTTGGAATGCTTAAGAAAAGTGAATTTAAAATTAAATCCATTGAAATGTGAATTTTTGCGTAAGGAAATAGTTTATTTAGGTCACAAAATCACCTCAGAAGGTATATTTCCCGATCCATCAAAGGTAATATGTCTGCAAAAATACCCTGTCCCACAGAACGTAGATGAAGTCAAGAGATTCGTTGCATTCGCTAACTATTATAGGCGTTTTATTCCAAAATTTGCTGAAATAGCCTATCCTTTGAATGCGTTATGTAAGAAAAACGTACCTTTCGTGTGGAGTGATGAATGCGAGAGAGCATTTTATAAGTTAAAAGAAATTCTTATTAGTCCGACTGTACTAGACTATCCAGACTTTAGTGACAAAAATAGTTTTACGTTACAAACTGACGCATCAAAACTAGGATTAGGCGCCGTGCTGTCTAACAGCAATGGCAAGGTAGTCGCGTACGCGAGCCGTAACTTGAAACCAGCTGAGACGCGATACCCTGTGATTGAGTTAGAACTACTTGCTATTGTATGGGCAGTGCGACATTTTAGACCTTATTTGTATGGTAAAAAGTTTTATATAAAAACTGACCATAAGCCATTGATTTACTTATTTAATATGACCGATCCTTCAAGCCGTTTAACAAAATTTAGATTATATCTTGAGGAGTACGATTTTGAAATCAGCTATGTCCCAGGACGGCACAACGCAGCTGCAGATGCATTGAGCCGGTTACCTATTACATCCAACAGTTTAAAGGAAATGCAACAGCATGCAGTATCGGTCATGACAAGAGCACAGGCTCGTAGGTTACGTACTGACTGTGACAACAACGACATGACTACCGAGGTATCCTCTACTCCAAGGCCTGATCAACCTAAAGTAGTGGAAATCCTCAAACGACCTATTGACAGCGTTGAATTAATTCTATTTTGTAATAAAAGTACCTTAAGACAGATAGAAAAATTAAAACATTTTACTAGTGAAAATGGTACATGCAAATTCGTGCCTCAAAAGTCAGCAATTTTTGTGATTTCTCAATCGTTGTCTACCGTAAGTGTGTTAACGAGAGAATTACAACGTTTTTGCAAGCAAATCAAAATAAACGAGCTCGTAATAATTAAAAATAAGCGCTATGAACAATTAGTAAACAATATTATAAAAGAAATAAATCAATTGAAAGAGTTTCCGAAGTTACTTGTTATCAAAGATGTAACACGAATTACAGACAAAGACACAAAAACTGTGATCTTAAATGACTTCCACCTGTTACCCACGAGTGGCCACGCGGGGGTAAACAGAATGTTAAATAATATTAAGAAATATTATTATTGGCCAGGAATGACCAATGACGTATCAGAATACGTAAAGAAATGTAAAAGTTGTCAGATTCAAAAGCATTCCAATAGAAATACTAAGGAGCCAATGGTTATCACTACCACAGCATCCACTGCTTTTGAGAGAGTTAGTTTAGATTTAATGGGTCCATTAGATGTAGATAATTTAAATTATAAGTATATTCTTACGTTACAGTGTGATTTAACAAAATATGTTGAAGCTTATCCCTTAGAAAAGAAAGATACAGTTTCAGTAGCGAGATCATTTGTACATAATTTTATTTTGAGATATGGTATCCCTAGAGAGATAATTACTGACCAGGGAACAGAATTTATGTCATCAGTTTTTACTGAAATTTGTAATTTACTCCATATAAATAAGTTGCATTCAACAGCTTATCATCATGAGAGTCTAGGAGGTTTGGAAAATACACATAAGGTTCTAGGAGCTTATCTCAGGATTCAGTGTGACAATAATAAAACAGATTGGAGCAGTTGGCTTCCATTCTGGTGTTTTTCATTCAACACAACAGTTCACTCTGAGACAAAATACACTCCATTTGAGTTAGTATTTGGAAAAAATTGTAATTTGCCATCTAATATAGGAAAAAATACATATGTTGATCCTTTGTATAATTCTGATTCTTATCCTTTGGAACTAAAGTACAAACTTCAAAGAGCACAAGCTGAAGCAAGACATAATTTGCTATCTAGTAAGGAATTAAGAAAAATAAATTTTGATAAAAATGTTAATTCAATAAAATATAAGAAAGGAGATTTAGTATTAATTAAAAATCAAGTAGGAGATAAGTTAGATAAGATTTATTTAGGACCATACAGAGTTATTGAAGATGTCTCACCAAATGTCAAAATTGTAAAAGATAATAAAGAGTACATAATTCATAAGAATAATACAAAATTGTTTGTAACTTAAAATATTGGTTTTTATTTGTTAAAAGTTTTTGTAATAGTTTTAAGATAATATTTATATTTTTTTGTCAATTTAGTTTAAAAAAAAAAAGAATTATGTAATAATATCATTTTTTTTAAAAAAAGGGGAGGTGTAGTATGCAGCTCGCCTAACCTTATATTTGTAACTGCACACACCAAATTATGGCATTATTACACGAATCGTTGACTTGAACAGTTCTCTATTATTTTGCCTACATCACTCCAATACATGGCGACCCTTAGCCAGCAGTTAAAATTTTGCAACATACGTAAAATACAAAAATAGCTGAATAAATTTTATTATGAAGAAATACAAATATGAAGATTAGAAGTTTATACGCGGACATTTTTTTAGATCATTTTAAGAGGAATAATTCTTTCATACATATTTTTTTGGTATCTTGAACCGTTTTCGCAGCGCACGCAACGGAAGCCCTCAAAGATGAATAATTTTCCCCGTTTTTTCCACATTTTCCGTTGTTTCTTCGCTTCTATTAGTCGCAGCGTGATGTTATATAGCCTAAAGCCTTCCTCGATAAATGATCTATTCAACACAAAAAGAATTTTTCAAATCGAACCAGTAGTTAATGAGATTAGCGCGTTCAAACAAACAAACAAACAAACAAACAAACAAACAAACAAACAAACAAACAAACAAACTCTTCAGCTTTATAATATAAATATAATATAAAAGATACTGATGAGATCTCCCTTTATTTTTCAAATTCATCCAACACAAAAACATACTCCTATCTTACAGTCCCTCCAATACTATCTGTAAGAGAATACCTCGTGCGATAAGACTGCCTTCTAAGTACTGATGTAATATAATTTTCTTCCATAGGGTCGTCTTGGAAGCGGCTCTCCAGGTCTTCCACCGACTTTACCAGCGCCTTCACCCAGTGCTCTAAGCACATCAGCGAGCGCCACTTTCCACGCGTCCACTCCGGCTGCAGGTGCTACAAGCGCTATCAAGAATTCCACCTCATCAGCCAGCTTCACCACCCATGCTGTTATTGAAACAAGGAGTTTCGGGCCTCAGACCTTGCCTATGCGTTCTCAGGTAAATAACTCTTCTACAAAAGAGAATTGAAATTATTAGGTCAAAAATTTCACTTAGCCAAGAACCTCTGATAAAAACATCACGTGCGTTCTATTTATACAGAAATATAAATCTGCCTTCATTTCGCAGGTGGCCCAGAATAAAGCAGGACCAGCCAAAACCGTAGTCAGTGCAGTTGGTGCTGTAGGAAATGTGTCACTTCATAGCTCCAATGATTCAGGCTTCTCCAATGAGCCACCACCACAACCCGATGTAGACTACAGTGATGAAGAAGCTCAACGACTCCGTGTCCCCATCAGGTAATTTATTCAGACCCCACAGTTTTATATTATTTTTGCATGTTTTATTTTTAACTCCTTTGTGCTTTAATTTTTTCGTTGCTATTATGTAGTTAAGCTAGTACCATTCATTTTTCCTTTTATTTATTTTTGTAGTAAATCTGCTCAACAAAACATCGACAATAGAGCGTACTTGCTTAAAACCCAAAGCTTGAGGCGAGGTCCTAAAACCAATAACACCGCCAATGGATATTTGACTGATGATCAACAATTGATGCTGCGCAACATGCTGGATATGGACAAAGACTCCCAAAAAGTGAAAAGGACGAAATCATTCTGGAAGTTTGGACGCACTACTGCTGAAGAGATCATGGAAGGAATGTCGCTCTGGCAACATCGCGATATTGTTGATACCGTTCCAGAGTATAAAAAGAAGCTTTTCGAAAAGATGAAGAAGGAATTGCGCCCTGCACCAGATATTCCAAAACCAGCCAATTCAGAAAAAACTATTCCCACTGAAAACGGACAGCCTCCGCGTCCAAAAGAAACTATTGATAGAAAAGACGTGAAGGCGGTTAACGGCATACGCCAAGCCAAGAGCCTGGGATCAATCCAAAATGAAGAAAGAATAGAAAAAGGTCGCAAAGCAATGGAAGGCTACCAACAAACTCAAACTATGAACAAAAAAAGTATGTCGGAAAAATCGATAATTGAAGAAAAACATGAAGATTTTATACCACGAAACGAGTCAAGACACTCGGACTTAACAAACACGAGCACAATCAAAACGAACTTTGAAAACAGTTTCTATAATGACGAGAACGGAGAAGGATTTGTAATGAAAACTGTTAAACGAAGAGAAATACTGCAGAAATATGACAATGACAGCAGTTCTGACGTTAATTCTGTCGCTTCGAGCACTGATCCATATGACTGTATAATTGTAGATGATCATATGAAATCAAGGAAGCAACAAGAAATGGATAGACGTCGACAGACACAAATGATCGATGAAGATGTTAAGAAACGCAAAGAAAACGCATACATGCCAGAATTTGAAGAGATAGAGGTGACTCCAATCAAGCCACACGTTCGTGCGACATTATCTTCAGAAAAAACTAAAAACTCTACTCATGAGCGAAGTCCACCGAAAACCATGGAATTTAAAACTTTCAAAGATACCTCGAAAGAAATTAAGACATTTTCCGCATCATCTGAAACATTGAAGTACAAAGACAATGAGCAACATACTGATCGTTATGGTATCCCCATCGAACGAAACAACAATGACGTTCGGAATGAGGACATTTACAATGGTCACGATGAGGGAACTTTGAAATACAAAAAGCGCTCAAGCAATGAAGAGAAGAATCATCAACAGCCCAACAATTTTGAAAATGGAAAGATTCATAAAAAAGAGTACCCACAAGCAGAAACAAGAAACCAGAAGAAAGAAAGCAGACCATATGAACCCAATCGTGAGCCAAGAATTGATTACTCTCTAGACAGACGCCAAACAAGGAAAGAATTCACTGATACAAGGGGTAGAGACCTAAAGAAGAACAGAGCAAACAGAAGCTATGACGACAGCTCTTTACCGCATAATGGACGCAGAGAAGAAAGGTACTATGAATCAAACATATCATATTTCAGTGATCAAGAGCGGAGATCATCTCGATATGACTATGAAACTGATTCAAAGAAAGCAGAGAAGTCAAAGATCCGTCAAGAGGAGGCAAGACTTGAAGCGAGGCGTCTTATCGACCGTCGAAGTGAGGGCCCATACAGCGAGTCAGATGACCAAAAGTTCAACGAGGCCTTGAAGCAACAGCGACCGCAGTTGCTTCCACGCACAAAGTTGCTGAAGAGACCATCAGAAGGAAGTGAACTGTTGCCAGAAGAAGGCCATACTTTTGGACCCTGGTACGATTTATGGGGACGTGAAACGGCCGTCTACAAGTAACGAAGGAGGTCTGTTTTTAATTACTTACTGATATTTCTATTGTTTCCTTTTACTTTTGTAGGCACGTAATATCTTTTTGTTTGCCGCTTTTTGTCTTGTTCCTCTTTGTATTTTGTTTTTTGTGTCACAGTATTTAGAACTGTCAATACTCTGATGAATAAAACAAAAAATATCTACGATAAGCTACCCTTATAAAAATGATTTGAAATAACGCAACATTACAATTACTTATCTTTGATTAAACACAGTAAACAATTATGCACTGAACTGCAAATTAAAACAATGTACAGTCTGTAGTCTGTACTCTAAGTTACCCAACCCACCCCCTTTGAAAAGCTATTAAAGGGGTAGGTTAGGTTAGTAACCAAGACATTTGTAATACATAACATGATTAAAAAGAGTGTCCATGGAGTTATTTGCACATTCTTCTCCATAGACTCTTTGGAATGTGCAATTAGCGTCACTTTTCTGACAGACCGACTTCTTGACTTTTCAAAAGTGCCTGTAAAGGTTTATTTGAAATAAATGCTTTGGATCTTGAATAGATAACTTAGGACACAAACCATAGGTCCTTAAAATGATATTTTTTTTGTTCGTAGTACATGTTCCATTTCTCCCGCAGGCCCCAGCAATTCGCAACGGTGAAGTTAAGGAAAGCGTTAACAAATGATCGCTCATCGCCGGCCATCGAGTAATGTTTTATATGCGTATAATATAATATAATTATATTATTTTGTTAATTAATATTAATTGTAAATTAGAAACACCATGTATTTTGTACAGTTAAATATTCATAGTCTAACAAAGAAATATATCACAATTTTTTACAATAATCTATATTATTGTTTTCTTTTTATGATCCCCGAAAGTTTTCAACACATCAGTATCAAAAGCGTAAGTACAATCAAATCAATCAATCAAGCCTAGTAATATGATCCCACAGATGGGACTCAAGCTTTCTTTCCAAGAGATATAGGCTTATGTCGTAATCTACCACGCAGGCCCAGTGCAGATTGGTGGATGTCAGCTGTTTTCAATTTTTTTTTGTTTCTAAAAAAAGTATGCCCACGGCTTACAACTAGTAAGTCAGGACCGGTATCACAAAGCTACCACTGGTTTAATCACTCAAAAATTTTATAAAATGTAACTGAGAAATGTAGGAAAAATAATTATTTATCACAGAGACGACCATGTAAAAGATCCTTATTGATTTATATTCTACATAGTGATAGACAAGCACGTTCATGAAAACTATTTGTCAACATACTGAAAACTCAGGACATAAGTTTGCTGTAGTGCTTGACTGGCATTATGTCGTCTAACAAAACAGCTAAAACATACAGTGTAGCATAAATAACTTTTAGAGGATATGTCAAAACTGCACTAATGTCATAAAGTATGGGCTGCAGAACACTTAAGCAAAGAGAGTGCATAGTACATAAATATCGATGACAATTCTGCATTCTGCGTATCAATGTTTATTAAATCTGAAATAAATAAATCTATTCTAGTGAAAAAATACACATTTCCTGCCATCATATCGCAGAACTCCCACCAAATTAAATCAAAGCACGAGTCGTGCAGTTTGTCGCAAAAGAAAAATCAACGTTCAATTGGCCCCACGCGACAATGACCGATGATTTATTGCGTTTCCGGTCCCGTGAGGATCGCCGGAAATGACGCGCCGGCGCTGTCTCGTCGAGAAATATTCCGTCGATATGTTATGTTCCTACCATTCCTGCGAGCCTGGTACTCTCCAGCCGTCAATTATGCCGTATACGATTAAGGGTTAGGATCCAACACGAAGCGATGCACGCGTTATTTTTAAAAAAGCTATACAGAACACGACGACACAGGTCGACAGTGACCGTAAACAAACATTCACACAAACATTATATTCCAACAAAAGAAGTTCAGTAGCAACTGTCGTGTGTATCAAGTCTCAGTGAGTCTGCCGACGACTGCCGCCGACGCGTTGAAAGTTTAATTTCTTCGGTCGACAGTTACCGCTGCCCCTTGTCGTCGGCTGCAGTTGCCTCCGCCTCCGCGCAGCTCTTATGTCTAATGGGTTTAAATCTCAGAAATTATAACACATACAAACTTAAAATTTAGCAGGTAGGTTCCTTATAGATGTTGACGTCCACTAAACTGACTGGTTTACCCCGACTTTCACGCGGGCGAAGCCGCTAGTATATGCTAGCTAACTTGCTTATACTAGCGGCTTCGCGTAATACGTTTATAACGTATTTATATCTAAATATAAATAAGTGATAAGATATATTTATTTGCATAAACAAGTGCATAATATTATATTAAAAAGTGCATGTAAGATGACAAAAAGACAAAATTAATTGCTCATATATGTTTATCACATATTATTATTATGGCGTGTTTTAGTTTTTTAAATGGCCCCACTTAAAAAACTAAGACACGCCATAATACCACATTACCCCTGGGGGAACGTATGTACCTATGCCTTGTTTACAATATTTACCTTTTTCTGTATTAAATAAAAGTCGTACGTGCGTAAGCGAACATAGCGTCGCTTTTCGGTGTGGGCGGTCCCTAAGATTCAAGGAAGTAAAAAGCCTTTTTCGTCGTAGCGTCCACATCCGATGGATGAGGGACTATTTTATTATAGCTGCAAGATATAGTGAGCATAAATCTCGGGGTTACCTAGTCAAACTTATCTCAAAGAGGATTTAAGGGGCTTTAATATGTTTCGATAACAATCGCAGGAAGGAAGATTGAAAATCCCGGTTTTCCGACGAGTAAGTTAATATGGGCTGTGAATTAAATTGAACAAATTTTATTGTTTCTTTAACAAAATATAAGGTTCTGCTCAGGCAGAAATATCTGTATATTCCCATCTCCTGGGGTTGATGCGAAAGCGTAACACCAAGGCGCTGGGATTAAGGTAAGGAAGGAACGGAGTCGTCATTGGATGATTTTTACCTACCAAAAAATAAATATATATATTCCCATAGGATACAATCCTTTAACTACTTGTACCAAATTGGTCTGACGAATTTTTCCGTGACCAAGATCATGTGTGTTTGCGGCTGGATGATCCACCTCGTTTAGCTCTTCAATCCCATAGGCGATAGATATACTGTCAGGGAGGAGTATTTGGTCGTGGATGTGTGATTGTCGAACAAACTTGTGTTTGTAGGATATATACGACATAGACGATTAAAAGGACGTAACTTTAAATCTCACTTATATCAATTTTAGTTATACCTACTGCTTAAACCAAAATAATTTAATACGAAGTGAAATGGGTTGCGTAAAAATATTCGCGTAAATCAGAAATATGAACTCCGTTTTCTGGTTAAGAATCACTGCCGAACCTACCCTTAACACCACCTGTAGTTTGGCTAACTGTTAATTTCCTCACCAAATACGGGGAAGGCGGTGCATCGTAAATCGATCATCTGTCAAGTCGACGGCCGACGCCATTGATAGAACAATATTCTGATAAACTATACCTACATACATTGAACACATATATAAACAACCGTTTTAATTAAACTCTTGAGCAACAAGCGAAGGCACAAACGTATTTTATTTTTATTATCGCTCCATCGTCTATCGCATCGTCGCTTTCCATCAGGTGAAATAGCGGCCAAGCGCGAACCTATAATCAATAAAAAAAAAATATGTCTCTAATTACGGTACTCGAAAGGTACACTAGCTGACACAAGAAAAGCTATTGGGATTAACTTTTAACCCTAATATTTACAGCGAAACAATTTGAATATGTATTTTTTTTATTATCCATGCCATTTATTCAATACTAGCGACCCGCCCCAGGGTCACGCAAGAGTACATCATCATCATCATCATCATCATCAGCCTTTTTAATGTTCCCACTGCAGGGACACAGGCCTCCTCTCTAAGAGTACAGATATTGAATATATTATGCATGTATTAAACACATAAACCTTTCTAAAAAAACCGCATCAAATTCGCGTACTTTTAAAGATCTAATCATACACAGGGGCAGCGGTAAACAACTTTGTTTTATACTATGTAATTAAATTTAATCTATACATATAATAAAACAGTAACGAA
Source organism: Mythimna loreyi (assembly GCA_029852875.1). NCBI lineage: Eukaryota > Metazoa > Arthropoda > Insecta > Lepidoptera > Noctuidae > Mythimna > Mythimna loreyi. Next base: position 13,829,987 of record CM056785.1, on the reverse strand, counting down.
AGAAAAACTGTACATTGAGAATTTTCTGGAAAAAATGAGTAGGTTTTGTTAGAAAAACGTAACTGATGACAAAAAGTGACTTTTTAGAATTTTTGTCTGTTTGTCTGTTTGTCTGTTTTTCTGTGCCTATGGTACGGGTTGGCGCCAAAACTACTGAATATATTGATTTGAAATTAAGCAAAAATGTTCCTTGTAAACCGGAAGGCTTTAGGCTACATATTATCACACCGTAAGTTATAGGAGGTAAGCAATATTGAATTTAAATGGTGCAATGGATGCAAGGGTGTAACTTTTTTTTCCGTGGGCCGATCGACTCAAAACTTAGCATAAACATTACCCTAAATTAGTTATCCTGGATGCCATATTTATTTTTTCAGTAGTATCCCAAGTGCAAGATTTAGGGGATGTTAAAGTTTGTATGGGAGAATCTTATTGCTTGGGTTAATTAACTTGAAACTTGGCACGTAAATTTATTTAGGTAAATAATAAAGATTCCCATTATTCTTTTTCAAAACTACGTAATTTAGGCAAAGAAACATAGTTTAATGAATATTAGTAGTATAAAGACATATTTTAAAAAGCGCCATCTATGAGATTACACAAAAATCAAATCAAGTTACATTTTGACACTTTTTGGAAATTAATAATTTTTTGACCATGTTGGCAAGGTTAGCAGTTAGTTATTCTTAAAATTCATAGATGGTAGTGCGCATTTTCTTCATAAAAGTCGTATAGACTTTAAGTTTCAAAAAAACCCTCAAAATCTCACGACATAGGTCGTGTTCAAGATTTCATAGTCTCTTACTGCGCGGTTGAATTTACTCACAACTGGGAATAAAAAATGAAAAAAAACAAGCCCAAACAGAGCAAATGTTACTTATTTATTTTTAGGGAAATATCGTTGGTTCGTTTTACGAAAAAATGTGGGTTAATATTTAATACATAATTTAAAAAAAATAGTTTATCTCTTTAATGGTGAAACGACGTTCTCCATGTTTATATGAAATGTCTCATTCTTATTCCAACGGTCTAACGGATTTATTTTGCAACGCAACCTAATCTTTCAGTGTTATTTATATACGTACAACGACATCTACTGACTCAAATTAGTACAAACGAAAATATTACATTAACAAAATAATATTATTTTTACCTTTCGACTACCGTAATTACAGACACAATTAAACGACAACAGTTGTACGGAAATTTGTGTCCTCTTGGGACTTAACTAAAGAGTTTTACGAATAATCTATACATATAGGTAATTATAATAAAATCGAAGGAAAGTCAAAACTGTTCATTAAATATTTTTTTAAAAGAATACTTGGGAAGTGATCTATAATCGATATCGAAGCCAAAAATATAGTTTTTAGAATTTTTGTCTGTATGTACGTCCAGGCTAAACTCAAAAACTTACTTGGATATATATTTATACATACTGCATGGATTATCTTCAAATTTTGCTTGAATAAAGGATGGGCCAACATATAGGCTACATATTATCACGCTATCACGTACGGGGGAGGAGTTGTGAATACTTATTGTTCTTACGCATTCTGTGACAGTGTTTAATCTAACGACGCATATTTAAATGTTGTTTTTGAGTAAGCCATGCTATTATCTGGCTTTACACTATAAATAGTACGACATTTAAGTAACTTGGGCAGAGAAACATAGTTGAATGTAGTAGCATATAGAAAATTTTAAAACAGCTCCATCTATTTGATTTCATAAAAATCAAATACTTCCTAAACGTGGTATCGTATATTATTTATTTTTTACTATAAGCTTTATTGTACAGCTCATAATGTGGACAGGATATACAAATACAAAATTGCACAGGGCAATATATAGGGCAGGGTATAGTTCGTTTTGAAAAATTCAAGTTCCAAAAAACCCTCAAAATCTTGAGCAGAGTTGAGCAAGACTATTAAAAAAAATGCGGCGTTAAGTATTACAAAAAAAGTTATGTTCATTAAAATATCGCCATCATCTGTCTGAAGATTTTCTGCGAGCTTTGAGGCGTGCTACTGGAGACGAAGTCGATGTAACTGATGATCGTGTGCTGAACACCTGTCTCAGTTCACTTCAAGATGTGGACATTTCTATCGGCGGCAATCCACTGATCTAATATGGATTACTAGCACCCCAATCGTCACCGCATCAAGACTATGCAAATCGAGAGTATAACGCTGAGACAGAGTTCTCTTCAGAGCAAAAACAGATTTATAACACCGTCCTTGAAAGCGTTGTGCAAAACCAGGGCAAAATGTTTTTGTTGTGTTGCTCCTGTTGGAACAGGAAAAACATGGCATACTTACAGAGGTCAGGAGGCAAGGCAATATTGCTATTGCTGTCGCGTCGTTGGGAATTGCTGCCACACTGCTTCCGAGTGGCAAGACAGCACATGCCATCTTCAAATTCCCATCGATTTAGAGAGCGTCAAAACGCCTGTTTGTGGTGTGTCACGTAACAGCGATAAGGGACACGTGCTTAAGGATTGCTCTTTGATCATATGGGATGAGCGTATTATGGCCAATAGGAAGGCAGTTGAGACCGAGGACAGAACCCTGCAGGACATCCGCGGGAACGAACATTTGATGGGTGGTGTCACAGTTTGTTCAGTGGCGATTTCGGGCAAACGCTTCCCGTTTGCTACGTTGAAACCTTCGATCCCGTTGGGCTCCTACAGTTGCTGCCGACTGCTGGAGGCGCAGGGAATAGTGCGCGCCGTCGTCGACTATCGAATGGGTGGACAAAGAGCTACCCATTGCTCGGCGGTCACAAGCCCGCGCCTACTGTGGCCGTAAATCGGGATTGGAGACACGGCGGCGGTAGCTGCGGCTTGAGCGCCTTTGCTTTTGCCTGATGCAGTCGACTCCATTTTTTAGCCACTAGCATTACTGCTTCGCAGAAGGAGGCGACCGCCTGCCACTCTTCTTTGCTCCGGATCATGGCCTCTGCCGAAGTCCGCTGCAAGTCAAAGCCCACTGCGAGAGAGGTGGACAGGAGGTGCTTCCAAAGTCTGTCGATAGAGCGTTAGCCAGCTTAGAAGAATTCATTTGCTGTGTGTACGGGGACAACAGTCATTTACCGCACCAGCAGAATTTCTTGGGTGTGTGAGCGGGCCATTTTGACGTCCAAAAATGATCAGGCTGCAGCAATTAACGAATACATTCTCTCGGAAATTGAGGGAAATGCAGTGATCTATACCTCAATAAACACTGTCGTCGTGCACGATGACGCCACACACTATCCCGTGGAATTTTTGAACTCCCAGCAAGCAAGTGGACTTCAAGCGCATACCATCAAGCTGAAAGTCGGAGTCCCGATTATGCATTTTCGGAATTACCTATCTCCTCCAAAGTGGTGTAATGAGACCCGTCTTAAAGTCATCTCGCTGCACAGACACATCATTGAAGCAAAAATTCTTACGGTTTATGGCGAAGTCGAGGCAGTATTATACCTCATAACTTCCCGTTCCAGTTCAAGCGCGTACAGTTCCCCGTGAGTGTTTGCATCGCGATGACCATCAATAAGTCGAAGGGGCAGACACTGAGTGCAGCGGATGTCAACTTCAGAACGAGTTGTCTCTTACGCGGGCAACTGTATGTCGCTTGCTCCCACGTCCTCCTGCACCAGTCCTGACTCTCTTTACATTTTGGCTCCTGGCAGCATAACTACCATCGTAGTGTGGTGGCGGAGTGGTAAAGGCTCCGACTCAGTGGTGGCGAAGTAGTAAAGGCTCCGACTTACAAGTTGTAGGTCTGTCGTTCAAACCCAGCCAAGCGCATTACTTTGTGTATTTTATTTCATAACCACTGCTCAACGGTGAAAAAAAACATCATGAGGAAACTGTGACTGTGAATGTTTTAGAACCAAAAATTCATCAAGAGTCATCCACCAAACCGTATTGGACTCGCGTGGTGGATTATGGCCCATTCCCTCTCCTAGAAATGAGGTCTATGTCCCAGCAGCGGGAACTTTATAAGGCTGATGCAATGCTATTTTAAAAGTTGTTTACTTATAATGCTATGCCATCTGATATACACTGATCATACACTGCCATCTTAGGTTTTTTTGGTGCTGTAGAGCCTTCACGCAGACAACGTTGCGGGCAGCAGCTAGTGAATCAACTAAAATGCAATAAATGAAGATTTTTACTGCTAAAATCCATATGTATGGTTGCCCCTTGAGTAAAATACGGAATGTCGACGCACAAAATATCGATGAACGCTAATACGATGCTACAACATCGCGATGCACGTTACGGCGAAAGACTGTCTCTGCGAAGCCACTATATTTCGATGCACGTTACCACGATAGATCTTCACTGCGATACTACTTGACTTCGATGCACGTTACCGCGAAAGATCTTCACTGCGATACTACTTGACTTCGATGCACGTTACCGCGAAAGATCTTCACTGCGATACTACTTGACTTCGATGCACATTACCGCGAAAGATCTTCACTGCGATACTACTTGATTTCGATGCACGTTACCGCGAAAGATTTTCACTGCGGTACTATTTAAACAATTAATATTTAATGTAATTCTCAATTCCTAACATCTAGTCTACTATCCAAAAGGCTACAGGTTAACTATTATGTACAAATTAAAAAAAAAGCAGACAGTTCGTTTACAAAATCATTCTGAATAAATAAAAGCAAACACCATTCAATAATTCTTAGAAAGATTTTAAAATATTTCCTGTTGAAAAAATACCTTGATAAAACTCTGCCTTATTCTCAAAAACATATTTTTTATATGAACGTGCTAACTCATTTTGCGAATCTGTACTGTATTATACCTACCTATTAAGACCTTAAGAAACCATATAAAAATTAATTTGCTTACACACATAAGCTGATTACAGAATGTACCCACGCGTAAAAGGCATTAAATTCCATAAGCAGCCATATTATATTTAAATCTCATAAGTATTATTTAACAACCTTCGGCAAAAAGACTAATAAGTAGGCACCTGTAGCCCCAAAAATGTTCCATTCATACAAACATCCGTATTCCGGTAAATTAAACTGTACTCAAAAGAACGCCCATACATTTAACTTCGTAGATGAGTATTAAAGACCTCTAGAGGAACGCCTACGTTTGATACTACAGCAAGGCTTACGTTTTTCTTTGTAAAGCAGCTGAGTAAAGCGCAAAAAGCGGCTGCGATTATGTTCCACCGGCGGAAGCTCGACCCGCCATGGCCCTTCAAAAGGAGCGCAGCAATCCAGACTTAAAGGCGAAATCTTTGTTAACATAATAATATGGAGGTAAGCTAAGCGAGTGTGTGGTACAGGTTCTTTTTTTTTAATCGACATATTTATGTTCGTTTTACAAGCTTTTAACTAAGGTCTTTTGAGATAGTGCTTTACTTAGTTTAAGTGAAAGGGAGTACAGAGGTTGGTACTTCAGTACTTTAGGAAAAACAATAATGACATCTGCACTATTTTTAAATACAGGTAAATTTGTTGGCGATCTCTTCACGATTCTAATTCTTCCTCTCTAATAAACTATACACTATATTACCTTAGAGTATAATAGAGAACGCCTTTTGTCACGAAAACACGCAAGTCTACGGTGAGATAGACTCAAAACAAAAATTGAAATCACGATACATACATAAATTCGTACGTAAACACTGAAAACAAATCAAAAATATTTTAGCAACCATTCCATTTATTTGTTTAACAAACCATTTCTATCCCCTAACGACAAATTGCAGCAACAATAGTCAGTTGATGAATAGCGCAACATGACAGACAAACAGAAGAATCTTCCCGGCCCATATAAAAATCAATTTGCAGTGCAAATCGAGCGAGCAGACCAATGCTTTCCAAGTCATCGGCTCCCTTAAGCTCCGTGGCCTGGAAATTTCCACAATTTTGTAAAAAATATGCAGTGACTTTATAAATGCATGGATAGGCCACGCGTCACCGGCGCCGCGCTTCCGGGATTTCATTTTAATCCCACTGCAATAGAAAACCTTGATATCAAAATTGAAGGATCGAAACTCGCTGTTGCTGATTGTTTCCATAATTGATGGAAGTTTTCATTTGGGTATTTTTAGATGGGATATCGTTCAATGACTTTTCTTGATCTTGGGCGAGCGTGTGTCAGATTTTTACTGACTAAAACCCACTCTTATATTCTTTCTTTGTTTCAGGGTCCCGGGCTTTCCTTTCAAAAGAGAACCCATGGCCCTAGTAGGGTTTGACCCTGCCGCTCCCCCACGATTTTGCGGCTATCTCCTTGAGGCGCGCGTAGAACGTATGACTACGCGTCGTTGATGACTTAGGCTCGAATCAGACGGTTACCAAGGAATAGAAAAGTATTTTTGCTCTTAAATCCATAACTAAATTATACATACTCAAACCACCACGTACTTACATTGCAGGCTACATTTGTCTATACGACAGCAGCTGTTTCAAAATTGGCACAATAATGACATTTGACCTAGTTCCCCACATTATGTAACAATGCAACTGTGTCACCAAATCTGTTCTAAACATTGAATACAAATGTAAGCTCACTCCAAAACAGGCCTAGGCAACACACACGCGAATTAAGGCGTACGTCTCCAAATCTCGTCTATATTCAAATTTTTAAAATGTAACTCGGTATATGGTGCTACTGGAGCGCATACATAAGCCAGATGATAAGCGGACAGGGCAATTTGGCAACGAAACCAGGCTCTATCACAATTCGATGCCAACCCGCACCGGCCTACGCAACATAGCCCGTTATTTTAGTTCCGGTGGCCTAATTTATGTTTAAATGGATGCTTAATGAACACCATTCTGTCCCAGTTAGTTCCATGGAAATATTGGTAATTAAATTTTTTGAATCAAAAATATTTTGTCGCGTTGTAAACAATGGATTTTACGGATTTTACTCACTGTTCGCCGGTTAAATGTTTTGTACGCAAACAAAGAGGTGGAATTATGTTACCGTTTTCCGTTTTCGACATACAAATTCAATTTTCCTGCTTGGGAAATATTGTATCGCGGGTGACACCGTGAGTCGTGACAGTATTCAAACCGAAATCGAAACAGACGAAAGAATAGCGAAATGAGGAAAAGTGAGTGACGTGTCAATCATTCGATTTGATCTCAATCATCTCTCGCACGGTTAGCTACATCAGGCGGCGACAGCCCCGACGGTGTTATAGATTTCAATCTGCCAAATCATGTTTTGTACTCACAAAAAGTTTTACCCTCGCTTGTGTTCGGAATAAGCTGAAGAGAAAAGTTTTCGCAGTTGGCAAAGGTAAACGTGATATTGGTAGTGCTGATAATGTTCCCATTTTTATCCGAGTTCGAGAGTTACGCTACAACTATTTTACTTTTACAAGGCATAAAACCAAACTATGTTGTACTTTTTAAGGGGGTAAAATAACTGAGATCCTATCAAAAACATTGTTGCAACTGCAGTAGATCCAGCACATTAATGTAAAAATGTTACACAATGGCTAGTTAATGTGTCTAGACTCGTGAAAAAGCGCACAAGTTGGAATTGACAGTACCACTTTATGGAAGCTCCGTTTGTTATTGTCCCACTTGTGCTCGAGCCAAGCGATGCTCAGGAGCCAAATACATTCCAAATAGGTACGTTACGAGGCCGAATAGCCGAATAGCAATGCATACTGCTAAGTCAGCGTCTTGTAACATTATGGATAACTCAAACGTAATAGATCTGCGCCTTACTCAGCCTGCTAGACACCCTGACGACGACGCCTGGATTTATGGATACAATACGTCCATTTTGTTTACGCTTGTCAACGTCTGAATGTGATAGGGTAAGTCAAGATAATACTTTTCTATTCATTTATAATTTTCGAGGGTTCTCTCAGATCTGCAGGATTGTTCAGTCATCACGACCCTGAAGGCAAAGGATAATTAAAAGAATACAGATAGGTTTTGGTAATTATTTCCTGCACTCAGATTTTCCTATCTAAAAAATAAATGAAGTGGGTTCTTTATCATTATTAAAAGTCAGAGAGGTCAAACTAAGTAATTAGGATCTTGAAATGCGGTCAAGCAAAACAAATACGACTATTTTTCTGCAACTTTACCTGCGTGTCGGTGAATTGAATAGCTCCTTCAGATAAATAAAAAGTAGTTACTTCCCGAAGGATACTTTGGCCTTCGGCTAGTGTTGGTGTGCACTCGAGAGCTGATACATATTGCATTAGCCTCCGTCTCGAGCTAGTTTGATCCCAACACATTGTTTTAGCCCTCCGTTCTGCGGTAAAATCCGACGAGGAAATCCGAGCGGTCGTTCGAATAACACGGAGGATCAACAAAAAGTTTTTTTATCAATTCAAGGAAGTTGCGAATCAGGATAGCGGCGGCTGCGGTAAGTTTTAAGTGAAGCGAAATTTTTAATTAGTTTCTTAAGACACAATCTGCGGAAAAATGGAAAAGTTGCGCCTCGGGATGTGTTTTGAAAACAAAATGCATATTTTCAGGTGCAATTTCTATCTTACAAATTTTTTTGCTAATACTCACTTTGCTAAAACTCATAACATTTTTATACCTACGCAGTATCTACTTATGGACTATACAGTATCTACCTGCGTTCTGGTCCATAAAAGAAAATTGGCAAATCCGAAAACGGTTCTATTTTCAGAACTTATCCCAAAACGCACTAAAATCTGTAACATAATACAGCAGTAAAATATAAGATAAAGATAAGCGGTACACAGCGTGTATAAACATGCTGAGCGAAACTCGAGCTCTTTATAATTCAGCTTTTCCCATGCGCCGAGTATGCAAAATCGCAATGTGGGTCGCGTTACCCTATCGTTTATGTGCCCAAAGAATATTGGAAGAATGAATTGGTGATAAATAATACCCCGTGTCTATAAGTAGGTGGTATGGAAGAGACGCATTATGCGGCGAGTCAAGTCGAGACAGACAACCCTGCCGTGTTTACCCTCGGAAAGTAAATGTCAATAAACTTCTAGAATCCCCTCCGGGGGAAAAGTGTCCGCGTATTGAGGACCCGTTGTTTCAGTGGCGAGAGAGAATAATGTAAAATATATGTTCAGTTTATACGAAGGCCTTTTTTACTGAAAAGGCTTCGCGTGACCTCTTTAGTGTTACGTAACTTACGTATTAAGATTGGGTCGGCACGTGGGAAGCTGCCTATCTGAGAGTGAGGAAAATGTCATTTCCTATAATGAGATTTTCATCGTCGCCTCTACGAAGACGAATATTTAAAAGATGTCGACCACTTGTCATTCCGCATAAGTTGTGAGGGTCAATTGAATTTAGGATGTTATTATGTAAATACTGTTGAGAGCTTACTTATCTGCGAGGAGGTCATAAATTACTGAATGACGAAAATGTAATTCTGGTTAAAGAAATATTATTTATCTCATTTTTTACGCAAAAAGCCTACAAGTGACATAAGTAAGTGATGAAACTATAAAAATGGTGTGGCTTAAGACAATTGTCTTCAAACTAAGGATCAATCTAGTCTCTTGAAGAACAGTGTATTGTAAACGGATTCATAGAGATTTGTTTCATTGTAAGTGAACTCAAAATTAATAAACAATAATATCATAATTCGCACATTTGCAGTGTTGAGAAAAAGTCGATTATAGTTTTTGAACTCTTTACGTTTTTTAATTTAGTTTTATAGAATAGACACATAGACACGGCAAAAGAACAGCCCACGTAGCCAAGTTACAATTGTTTCGTTTAGTGTTAGCGCTTGTAGATAGCCACGTCCCCAATTCCTTTGTTGAGATGATGTCCAAACAAGGGAATTGGGGGCGTGGCCAACTACAAGCGCTAACTTTAAACGATACGATTTTAACTTGGCTAAGGGGGCAGGTTTTTTATAGTGATGAAAGTATAGATATTTGTAGCACATCTATTCGAAAATTCAAGCACTAAGTTCATCTAAAATAACAATCTACTACATTTATAATTATGTAACTCTAGATTTATTATATCTACACTGTAATTTTAATCTTTTTATTTGTAACGTTGTTTATGTATTCTGTGTCTATTGTAAATATTATACACTTTTTTCATTTTTCAGGAATAATGTATAGTTATCCTTTCGGTATTTTACAGAACGCATTTTGAAGTGTGTGCGTTGGAATTGCATGACTTGGTTCCGCCATCTCAATTCTGCCATCGGACACCCGGCAAACAGCGAATATCCACCCTTAAGTTGAGACTTCTACTGTCTGGACTAAGCGTTTTCCTTCGTCGTTTATACCGCAAACATCTAATGACTGGAACAGTTTGCTGGCTGCGGTCTTCCCGTACAATTATAAATTAGGTATCTTCAAGGCTAGAGTGAATAGGTTCTTAATAAACTAGTGCGCTTCACTATCAACGATCGCGATTGTATTACATTGATTGTGGGATTGCAGTTAAGCACTAGTTTATATCAATTAAGAGACACAATAGAAATACAATAGGTGTGCGAACAAGGGTTTAAAAAAAACTCTATAATAGCAAGTATCTTTTGATCGTACAAAACAATTGTACAGGGGGTAATAAATAAATGAATAATTCGGTGGCATGGCTATATTATACTTATTATGTATAAATAGATTACTCTTTATTTTACTTTTTAAGATTCCAGCAACTTTTTAATTACTCTTTATTTTACTTTTTAAGATTCCAGCAACTTTTTAATTCTTAAGCCATCTCCAGTGACACCAATAAAAAGTTTTAATACTGAAGATTAATAATTGTCCGTCTTTTTTAATCCATTAGACTATGAAACTGTAGAAAATTTATAAAATATTTAAGTAGCTCATGAAAACAATAAATCTTCTTGGCAACAACAAACTGGTGAGCAATTTTTGTTTTCCAACTAAAGTCTTTATGTAAAATATAAAATTGGAGCTCCACTGCCATCATACCTTTTCAGATTTATTCTGGAACTTTTCGAGTCACTTGTCTATCCTCCAAGTGCCGAAATTTACATCACTCGGGTCTCAAACACGTATACTAAAAGCTTTCTCAGATTTTTGTTTCGTCTACCCACAGTTTTCGAAAGATATTACCGAGTTTTATAACGGTATATGAAATTTTTAAGCTAACTGCTAAAGTGAACGACGTCTAAGCGTCTTATCTTAAATCTCTACAAGTTTGGTGTTAAATGTTTTATTTCTTGAGGCTACATCAAGCTAGAATAGCTCTCAGATTTTTATTATTTTTAAACTTTACGCTCTTTTTAAGGCTTTGTTTTGCACATAAATAACATTTTGTTGTTTGACATACTGCATCACTCAAGTCGATGAAAGAATAAACACGAAAACCAAAACCAACCAAAAAAAAACATTCAATAAACCATAAACCAAAACCAAACAAACCAAAAAATCCACAACCAAACCAAATAAACCATTCAATTAATTAACAAATAGAACAATAGTTCCCTTCCGTGATCGAATTATGAATGAAAATAGGAGGAGAAACAAGGATGCCGATATAGCACAAAGAATCGCTAATCTAAAGTGGCAAGGAAGAGGGCACTTTACTCGCAGAACAGATGGTCGTTGGGGCAGAAAGATTTTAGCCTGGCTACCGCGTACCAGAAGACGCAGCGTTGGAAGGCCTCCTACAAGGTGGACCGGTTATCTGGTAAAGGTTACGGGAATCTGAAGGATGCGAAACGCACAAGATCGTTTATTGTGACAACATTTGAGGAAGACCTTTAACCAGCAGTTTTTGGCTGAAATGATGGTGATAATGCTGAGAATTGTCAAAAAAATATGAAAAATTGGTAGGAAAGCAAACGAGATATAATATTTTTAAACCAATATATAATCTATCTCTCTCACCAAGATACGTTTTCTATGGCAATCGTACCGATGTATGGCTTTTGACGTCAATTACCATGTCGGGCTTCTTTTTCATAATAGGAGCTTTGAAGCTTTATAACTGGTTTGATGAAAATATTTAATTTTCTATTTAATTTAGCCCTATTCCGGTATTAGCCCATTGGAGGCTTCACTTTTTAAAATCATCGGATAGACATAGCATTAATTGTACTGTCAGTTACAGGATTAAGCAACCCTAACCGTGACCCTGCCAGAATGCACAACTACCCGACGTACGGCCAAAATCCACCCTTACGTTATTGACACATCTACGGTCCGAACTAAGCGTTTTGCCGCGTACATTGAGGGACTGGCCCAATTTGCTAGCTGCGGTCTTCCCGTCCGATTATAATTTAGGTGTCTTCAAGACTAGAGTAAATATGCTCTTAAACTTGTGCAGTTTACCATCAACGATTGCATCACTGCTTACCATCAGGTGGGATCGCAGTCAAGCACTAGTTTATATCAATTAATAAAAAAACGCAAAGGACAATTATAGGAATAAATTTCGGTTTTAGTGAGTAAAATTCTGATTCTTCTTCTCACAACACTGCCTTATTGCATAAAGTCTACCTATATACCACCACTATATATTATTGAAAAGAAAGGCTCTAGCCCTGGTATGTATGGCGATGTAGGAACAGGGTAAAAAAATTAAAAAAAAACCACTATATATTGTGAAGTTTCAATAAATAAAAAGATTTTAACGGAGGTACGTATTTCTGCTGCAAGTGAAATAAGATTAGATGTAATTGTTTTAGCTACATTCACCTCTCATGGCTCACCCCTTCCTTCAATTTGCTTTTAATTTCATTTGTAATCAAATTATAGAAACTCACAGATGACAGGGGCAGGCCCTGATTTTCCAGGGCCTAGGTGCTTGTTTACGGAGACGCAGCGCGCTGGGCGGTCGTCGTAAAATGTTATAATTATGTTTATATTTACGCGTGCGTTGATGCGGTCCGCTGCTGCATTGTACGAGGAACGCCCAACGCGCCGTGAAACGTACCTTAAAAATAACCTTCGATTACTATTCTATAAACAAGTTTAATTTATTAAATTCTTGAACCCCAAGCGAACGCCGCGAAATTATTCACACACCTATTATCTTTCTATTATGTCTCTAATTACGGTAATCATCATCATCAGCCTTTTCAATGCTCCCATTGCTGGGACACAGGCCTCCTCTCTAGAAGAGGGAATGAGGCATAATCCAACACGCGGGCCCAGTTCGGATTGGTGGATGTCATGTCTTCGAATTTTTGGTTCTAGGACATGCCGGCTTCCTGACAATGTTTTTCTTCACCGTTTTGAGAGCAGTGGTGATGAATAAATTATACAAAGTAGTGCGCCTGGGTGGGTTTGAACCCGCGACTTACAACTGGTAAGTCGGTGCCGATACCACTCGGCCACCACTGCTCTCGAATTACGGTATAATGTTATAACGCCAAGAGGTCACCGATGTCCGCACACCTATTGTCTTTTAAATGTGTCTGTAATTACGGTATTCGAAACGTTAAGCTAATAATTGTCAATGTAATTAACCAAATAGTTTTTTCCTTATAATAATTTTAGTTCCAACACAAGCATATTAATTTTCGCAAATGACAAACTACTCATTTTTTAATTCCTCACACAGCTATGGTAATTCATTGTAGTAGAATGTAAGCAAATAGCCTTCATCTGCTACAGTGTTCTTGTGAATGAACGCCGGAAAGCGACATTAGTACCCGTACGTAGTAAACGAGTTGCTGAACAAGTGGCGAGATTTATTACAGTGGTAATCGTTTACTTACACTGGTCACTTTGTATTCCGAGCGCGGGATATGTAGAAAACGGAATGAGGAATGTAACTTTACATAAAAATTAATACAATTTATATTTCATCTGTGTTTTACCGCGGTGTTTTTAATATTCGTTTAGCAACATAAAATCACGTGAGATTTAATCATTAAACTTTTTTTTTTTGTTAGTGACCCTGACTGCTATGCCGGAGGTCGTGGGTTCGATTCCCACCCAGGACAAATGTTTGTGTGATGAGCACGATCATTTGTTCTGTGTCTGGGTGTTATTTATATATAATATGTATTTATTTAGAAACATATAAGTATGTTTATCAGTTGTCTGGTACTCATAACACAAGCTCTGCTTAGTTTGAGACTAGACGGCGTTGTATGATGGTTGTCCAATAAAAGAAAGAAAGAAAAGAAAAAAATTAACATGGCTATTGGGAGACTGTTTTTCAACTAATCAATTCAGACTATAACAGTCCACTACTGGACGTAAGGGTCTCCTATTATGCTTGGTCCGATCGTCTCAAAATTGAATTTAAAATATTTTATTGCCATAGCTTACATAACTTTTTGACATTAGTACCCGTACGTAGTAAACGAGTTGCTGAACAAATGGCGAGATTTATTGCAGTGGTAATCGTTTACTTACACTGGTCACTTTGTATTCTGAGCGCAGGATATGTAGAAAACGGAATGAGGAATGTAACTTTACATAAAAACATACCTCAAAAGACCTACAATCTCAAATTTGTCATTTTGAAAAAATATTAATCATATTAATGTTATAAAAATTATATTATCTTTGGCATTGCATTACATTAGCCTTATTAAGTTCCCACTGCTGAGCAACAGACCTCCTCTCTAAAAGAGGGAATCCCTACAGGGTCGAAGCCTCCTAGGCCAAGGTTTGAAGCGAAATCGTAACACCAGGGCCTGAGAATAAGGCAAGGAAGGAATAGGGTAGGTTGTTTAGTCAGCAAGAGTCTGACACTGTTTCCCGCACCGCCCAAGAGCGGGATTCGTCATTCGATAATTTTTACATACCATAAAAAAACTAGTCAGAAACCAATTAACTTTTCCATGAACATTCCTTATTCATGCGTTAAGTATATCTCACATAATGAAATCTCCGAACTTCAGGATGCTCTTTACAAGGCTTAAACACACAAAAATACAGACCGTGAATAAATATCTGTAGGGCATAACAAATATTTTATTCGATGCGGCGACCAAATTGCGAGCATTCGGTTTGTCAATTAATACATTTTATATTTCATCTGTGTTTTACCGCGATGTTTTTAATATTCGTTTAGCAACATAAAATCACGTGAGATTTTAACATTAATTAACATGGCTTTTGGAAAACTGTTTTTCTGTCAATCAATTCGGATTATTACAGTCCACTACTGGACGTAAGGTCTCCTATTATAATATATCCTATTATGATATTTATCGTTTTAAATAACACAGCATATTATGCTGAGTAAGGCGCCTTTTTGGCCTCGCACAGATTTCGTACTGTTATTCTTGTATTTTTAGTTTATTTCATTGTGTGAGGCACAAATAAACATTTTTCTTTCTTTCTTTCTATTATGCTCGGTCCGTTCGTCTCAAAATTTAATTTAAAATATTTTATTTTTATAGACCTACATAACTTTATACAATTCTATCTGTATTTGTTCTTTTCTTTTTGTAAGCGTTTGTGTGTACATATGTAAATAAAAAATAATATGAGAATTTAAAAATTCGTCAGACGCTAGGTCACGATTTCAATTGGTTTCATTAATCGGTACCAATTGAGTGGCAAGAGCCTTTTACCATATAGGGTCACGGAAATTCTTTCGAATAGTGCTCTTAGGAGGCATTAGTTTATTTTGCAGTCATCTCTTCGAGGCACGCTTGGACCGCAACTTGTCATTAACACAGACTTTTTTAGTCCTTATTAGACGTCCAGATGACGAGCTATCTATTGCTCAGCCGCACACCAGTTACTTCGCCGTAATACGGCAGCACTGTTGATAAAATGGAGTTTTTTTATTTTTTATTCATATAAACTAGTGATTAACGTAATGCAATCGTTGATGGTGACGCACACTAAGAAAAAGAGAAATAAATTGCCTTTCTAAGTGTGGAACTGCGACGTGTAGGCCATTACCACTGGGACAGCACTGCTCTAAATATTACTTCTACAGACAAGAGACCAAGGGTTGATGCGAAAGCGAAAGCCACGGAGGCCCTGGAACTAAATCAGGAAGGAACGGTGGGACGTTTTGTCAGTAGAAGTCTGACACTGTCTCTTGCTCCGCCCAAGGGCGAGATTCGTTATTCGATGATTTTTCCGAAAATATAAAGAAAAACTATAGACAAGAGAATTAATTGATGATATGATAAAACATTTCATATTAAGACGACTCTATTAAAGGGTTGGTAACAGTCGCCAGGCCGGTCGTAAAATATAACGAGAGCCTCCACTCAGTGCTAATGACGGCCGGAGTGTTATGACAGAGTTTTGTGTAGTAAACTAACAAAGATCGTGAGCGTATTAAGACGAGGGGTTATTGTCGCGGAAATGTGCTTATTGTGCCTTTATTGCTGTCGTTCTGCGAAATTGTTGGTGCATATGGAATTAATAAACTGGGCAAGTGCGAGTCAGACTCGCATACTGAGACTGAGTCTACATCAAACATCATCACCTTTTTTTTAATCACACAATACAGTCTTCCGTCTTTTTTTTTTTAATCCCAAGCTAAGCAGAGCTTGTGTTATGAATACTAGACAACTGATATTTATATATTACCAATACTCCTCAAAGATTTTATAAAATCTTTTTTTTTTTTAATCTTGTTTTATTTACAGGGTTTTTTCTTAGAAGAAAACGTCACCCCGATGATATATATATAAAATCTTTTCGATGACCTTTTTTAAATATTTTTGGACAAAAATGTAACATGGTGTAAAAAATATTGGAATCGATTTAGTTACTGATTTTGGACAAATTATATTCTGATTTGTGCACTAAAAATAATGTTGTTTATATATGTTGAATAGTAGCTGAATTGTGGAAATCTAATAAACAGTCGCTATAACCAAAACTTCGGAAAACCGACCCCAAACTAGTATGGTAAAGTTAAAAAGATAATGCTTTTAAAACAATACTAGCAACTGCTAGTATTGTTTTAGCCCGCGGCTTCGCTCCCGTCAACTGACTACTCTACTCTGCCCTACCTACCCTACTCTACCCTATTTTTTTCTTTCATAAGAACCCCTGACAATAACAAACACAACAAAAAAGAATTAGCCTATTCGGTTCAGCTGTTCTCGAGTTTGCGCTTACCATCACATTCAGCGATTCATATTAATATTATAGATGATACTGAAAATCTACAAACTTTACTCTTCACTAAGGTTTACAAGCACATTTTCAACCAGTTTCTAACAAAAAATGGGTAACGAAGTTTTACGTCACACAACTTTATTACTCTCGCAGTTCCATGGCGAGTTCTAGTTTGTAGAATTCTATAGATAGAAATTTTTGCGTCGCGCAAATAGTTTATTTGAACTTTTCATTTACAGCGTGAAGTTTGACTATCTGGCTAGTAAGGCTTTTACCACCAAAAACATAATAAAAATGGGTATAATTTGGACCCAGCCAGGCGCATTACTTTGTGTAATTTATTTCATCACCACTGCTCTCAAAACGCTAAAGGAAAACATCGTGAGGCATCGGCATGTCCTAGAACAGAACCAAAGATTGGAAGACATGGTGACATCCGCCAACCCGCACTGGGCCTGCGTGTTGGATTACGGTCCATCCCCTCTCTTAGAGAGGAAGCCCGTGTCCCAGCAGTAGGAACCTTTAAAAAGGCTGATGATGATAATTTGAAATGGCCTGTTGTCTAGTATTATTACTAACTTCTGCCAGCGGCTGAGCCCGCGTGAAAGTCGGTTTACCTCTTCAGAGCGGAAGTTTCGTAAAATCCGTTCTTAGCGAATGTCTACACCCTGTAAGGACGGGAGGTTCCTTCACCGGATCCGTGCGGAAGAGACGCCCGGGTGTCGCCACTGTGTGGCCAGCCCGGAGGACACGGTAGAAGTGTGCCCCGCTTGGGAAGAGCAACGCCGTGCCCTCGTGGGGGTGATCGGCGGCGGCGACCTCTCGCGCCGGGCCTTGGTTCAGGCCATGGTCCGCAGCGACGAGGAGTGGCAGGCGGTCGCCTCCTTCTGCGAGGCAGTAATGCTCGTAAAGGAGGAGGTTGACCGCATAAGGCAAAGGCAACGGCGCACTCGCCGTAGCCGTCGCCGCCGCGTTCCTGCCTATATCCGGCCACCGTAGACACTGGCTTGCGGACGGTGAGCAATGGGTAGCTCGCCGTCCGGTCGTCTGGTAGCAGTCCAGACCGAGCCCAAGTCGTCGACGGCGCGCTCCGTTCCCGCGCGCCTCAAGGAGTTGTCAGCACACCGTAGGGGCCCAACAGGGTCGAAGCCTCCCGGAGCTGAGGGTTGATGCGAAAGCGTTACACCGGGGCTCTGGGAATAAGGCAAGGAAGGCACGGGGTAGGTTCTTTAGTCAGTAAGAGTCTGACACTGTTTCCCGCTCGATGATTTTTACCTACCAAAAAAAAAAAACACCCTGTAAGGAACCTATTAGCCAAATAAATTTTAAGTTTGTAGATGTTATAGTTTCTGAGGTTTCTTGATTAATAAGTGAGTGGTATTTCGCTTTTATAAATATAGATTTATTTTAATGCTAAATTTTGCAAGCGAATTCACCCGTGAGAAAGTAGAAAATTACCTCCCGAAGTAGGGACTGTAATTTAATAATAAATAATTCGGAACTTGGGATGACATTTAAACTAAAAATGCGTTAAAAATACAACTATTTACTGCAGCCACCATTTGTCATTCCACCAACATAATAAAAATCAAAATCGGTTGAACGAAGAGTAAAAAAGGTTTTCTTAAATGTCTAATGTTATTTTGAAAAGAGTATAGCGAAGAATATTTCGTCTGAAAGATATAACATATTATTCCCACATGTATGTATATCTAGGTACTATGGGAAAATAATGGACAACAATAGGGAGGTACTATTCAAATAAACGCAGAGGTTTCTGCGAGCTGTCCCATTTAGTTACATTCAAGTAGATAGGTGTCTCTCCCGTTCCTAAGTGGGTACTACTTTCTACGCAAACAGACATGAAGGATTCTGACAATGAAATAAATGGTTTACCTACTTCATTTATTACATACTGTACTACCTATGTAAAAACAACTGTACATATATACAATACTGTATAGTACGGCCGTCGTATGTTGGCGTGCCTGAAGTTAAGCTCTACGAACTTTAGGGCTTGTGAACAAGTAAATAAATAAAGGAAATATAATTTTACAATTAAATGAAATATCAAATATCATTAAATTACCCGCCTCTTATCGTTCCTGGTGCAAAGGTACAAATAAAAAAAAATAAAAAATTTTTTTTTCTTTTCATACACCAGCCGCATTGCCTCGCTGAATAGCGATGGCCATCCTTGGCACTAGTCACTCGTTGCCTTCCCGAGTCTACAGCCCAAATCCGCTATAAAACATTTTGCCTCCGTACAGCAACCAGCACAAATTAGTAAAGCTGATCCTAGGCAGCATATTTCAGTCTCTTCCTAGAGCAAGCTTCTTCAACGGCTACTGAGGCAATGTGCGTGGTGTGACTTAAGTGATTGGCGGCGACAGTGCTGACGCAACTTGCGTCCTAGATTAGGCACTTCCCGTTTTTTATGGCATCAGAGTCAGTCCAACCGGCCTCTTACCATTAAACCTACTAAGACCTGGAGGCTCAAGCGCGCAGAAATAAATAAGTGGTTTAAAAAAACTGGAGGCTCAATCACACAGAAATAAATAAATGATTAAAAAAATTAACGCTTTTTGCAATTGTTATCGCTGTTAACAACTGATATTATGTATTGGCATTTATTTGAGTGTGATACCCAGTACGGGTGCGCACCCGTACTGGGCCTGAGAAAAAAAAATACCTGCATGTGGTGGATTACGACTCATTCCCTCTCCTAGAAAAGAAGTTTGAGACCCAGCAGTAAGAATATTACAAGGCTGATGCTATGCTATGCTATAATACAAAAATTGGCGACATTCAAAGGCTACACGGCTACACCAATGTTTAAACTTCTTGGCATTCTACTTATTACCCGTAGCGACCATATATTTTTACCTCATGAAAATATTTTATTTAACACGGAAGCTTTGTATTTTCTCCGCAGCTTTTTCCGTGTTTATTATTTTCTACAGCTTCATACTAATTGGTAACGCGAGGTTGTAATTTAATAAGTTTGCACGAACGAATCTCAATACACCGCAGACATTGTATTATAATTTTTCAGAACAACAAATATATATGAGAATATCTCGTTACATTATTTTATAGCTCACTTTTATATTCATGTTTATGCCTAAAGATAACAAAGAAAAATAAAAAGTAATTGCAGGACTTAAGTGGAAGTTGAACAAACGAACAATTCAGAAGACCGTTTGCCGAGCGCAATGTCTTGCTCCTAATACATTGTGTCCGTTTATTGTGACCTCATCTGTCCCTAGATTAATTGGTGGTGGTAGTGAGATGTGGGGGTCAATGTGTACTGGTCGAGTATCCAGAATTAAATGCTCTGGAAGAAAACAATCTGAAGGATCTCTGAGTGATGTGCGAAATGCGTGAGAATGTTATTAATTATTATCTTCTAGTAAATATGTATTTGTTTATTGAGCGCGAGGTTATTATCATTGGGGTATTGACAATAATAATTTTATTATAGTTTACTCTTGTTTTGGGTAGTTCATTAACAAACTGTGCCTATCTCACTTATTTTAATTTCATTGAAATAAGTACTGTAAATCTGCCAGGGAGAACTTTACCTTAGCAGTAGCAACCTGACGCCACAACCGCAAGAGACGAGGCATACGAAGGAAGTCACAAGGCAAAATCATGACCATTATTTTAGTCAAAGGAAGTCCATTGTGGGACATATTATGCTACCCCGAAGTGTCGTTACAAAGAACAGTCTTGTGCGACACGCATCTAACGGATTCCCGTATCTCTCATAGAGAACATAATGATTAATGTTAAAAACTAGACACAGAGATTATTGAGCTGGAAGCTGGACCTCCTAACAAATTTTTAATTGATTAATCAAGTCAGACATCAAAAACAAAGCAAATGATCATTACAACTTTACGATTAAATTCTTTGAATAAAACCTACAAAAATTGAGAACTATGAAACGAATAAAACAGCTGATACGAGTAGGTACTTAAGTTTTAATGGTGACAGTTAAACGCACGCCGAGAAGTTTTCAGGATACTTCGCAGCCAGCTTTTTCTCCAACGTAATTAGCTATTTTAAACTCCTCCATAACGACATGCTTTTCATCTCCTTTAACACAAAAGGACATTTTAAAAATTCCATTTTCTCTCTTAATTCGAGCCGTGAATGCAGTTCGTTTTTTACAATCTTTTTCGATTGCAGATGAGAAAAGATATGAGAGGGTGGACTCGGAACTTGTGTTAAATTAGTGAGTGAATTGGCCCGTACGGAAACGTACGAGTTGAATTAAATGAATTCAGAAAGGCGTATCGTATCATATGTGATAAGTCGAGATACGCGTCACCCCAGCTTATCACACTCTTCTCAAATCCATGTAGACATGTTACGATATACAATCTCTTTTGTATGTTTTCGTTTCGTAGATTGAATTACCTTTGTACGTAACCAATTTACGACTCGGTCACGTTTCTTGTCGGAAACACATTATTTCTATGTAAATCCAACAACCAAACTTGATTCACTGAAAACAAAATCACGACACGTTTTTCCTCAAGGAAACTTGTAATAAAATATATCTGTCGTAATATATTAACACGTTGAAAGAAATAAATTTCACGGAATCAAGCCAAAACTCATTCAATTCTCCCATTTCTGCGAGGACATAAATCATCGTCAGTCTCACCTGACGGTGAGGACAGAATGAAAAATATCAAAACGTTCGAACCAGTATCAACAAGTTCTAATAGTGAAGACTTTTCCTTGTGGAGAATAAAAATGTTTGTTTGTCACTGCGATCGAAATAGTTGCTTTTATAGATGAGCCATCAAACTTTGATTGTTAGATCCCCTTGTTTAGATGGCACATAAAATTTACCATAACTATAAGTTCGTGTCCTGGAAGCACGTTAAGCTTTTAGTGCTGGGTGGGCATTGCTTGTTTAGGTCGGGAAAACATGTCTGACCTTTTGTTAGGCAAAGTGGGGTATCGGGAGCTTAGATATCCAGACGCTGTAATCTTACTTCCTATGAGGGGAGGCCCATTGTTCGGTGATCTTTACTGCGCTGGCATAGTGCGTCAATGGAACGAGCCTCGTATTGTGTCTGTAATATTATATAGGATTACGAGAATTGTGGGAGGTTCTAAGAAGCCGTGTTCGCGCGACAAATCCTCATGCGAGCCGAACAGCTATGGGGTCTCAGTCGCGTCTAGACACGGCGCTTACATCCAGATTTATTATAAATCTTTATTACCTCACGTATGGCTTCTTCCTGATTTTCGAACGCCTGTAGGGAATTATCTTTATTATGTATCTCTGGCAAGACACCTTTACATGAAAATTGTTTTGTAAGATGTAAAGAGCGTTCCAGATATTTTGTTTGTTGTTTTTTGACACCGGCTTCCAACTTTGAAAGCCATTATGCTGTTGTTACTTTTTTATCTTCTTTGTATTTTTTTTTTTTACTTTTTAGTTTTGGTAGCCCACAACTACAATTAAAGTTTTCTAATCAGTTAGAGGATTATCAAATTACTCATAGTTACTCAATTTATACTTAGCTTTGCGATAAGCGAATGACACCTCGCAGACCTCAGCTCTCAGTGAACCTCTGTATGCCTCTGCTTACAGTAAAAGGATATTCCTTCATGATGTTACGTTGTGAAATGATGTTGGCAATTAACAGATACCAATCGCAACAACCCCGGAAGATATAATTTATAAAAGGACTATGGTCTATCTCCGAAATTCTTTCTAAAGATCTTTAGGTACCAAATTCAAATCTAATAGACATAGTCATAGTAGTCAAATGTAAATCGACTATGATGATGTTTCGAAAATATCATCAAAATCGATTTAAATTTGGCGAAGACATCGTGGACTAATATTGTATTAAATTTATATATATTATATATTATTATTATTTTCTAATACATCAGTCGATTTGAGATCCTACTCCTTTTTTGAAACTCAGTTAAAAACGGCAGAAAGTCACCACCAAGTGTTCTTAAAATAAATTAAAGCAGTTAAAGCAACAAATTGTGTTCTTGGTGAAACATCTAGAGCCGAGAAAAAAGCTCCGACGACGTAAAATTACGAGAAAAACTTATGTTTCAACTTTAACTATTCACCGCTGAAACTTTTTGCGATACAGATAGGAACCATCAACGAAGGCTTCCAAACAAATCCGCAGGGGAGGTAAAGAAATAAAATAAGAGAAAACAATATCACGCCAATACCACCTACATATACGAAAGGGTAGTGAAAATAGTTGTAGAGAATTTGATGAAAAAATGTTGAGTACAGGTATTTACTATACTTAAAACTTTAAGACTCACTTCACCAAGACTTGACTTCATCACTTCTTCATTCTTTTTCTCCTTTTCTTTTCATTATTTTTCTTCTTCTTTTGTTCTTGATTTGACTTGCCTTACTTCACTTTAACTTCATCAAGTTTATTCTAAAGGATATAGAAGAAGGACTGTGAAGGTAAAGGAAAATCATTTGTCATGTGAAGAGGACTGTAGGAGCTCAGCAGGGTCGAAGCCTACTGGGGCCATGGGTAATGTAAAAGTGTACCAAGGGGCTCTGGAATAAAGGCAAAGAGGGAATAGGAGTCAGTCAAAATCTTACAGTATCAGTATAAAAAAAGTGTTTGACTATCTGAAATATATGACGACCGAGATGTACCCTTTAGTTACTGTGTAGTTTACTTTACTTTCTGTGTAATTTTTGGCGACGTATGAAGTTTTGAAGCTAATAGACATTAAAACATGTGTATCCACGTCATTCTGATCTATGGCGCACAGACTAGTCTTTGGCTAACATCCAAAACTCCAAAATTAAGGTTTGCCAACGTGCTATGGGAGGACAGTATACTACAAGTTAAATTAACGGGTCGCATTCGAAACACTGTACTGAGCTCCACAACACAAATTGCTGACATGGTTCAGAAAGTTGCCCAGAATAATTAGGATTGGGTTGGATAAGTTTGCTGCATGCCGATCGAACGGTGAACATGTAAAACAAAATTAGTGCCCAGAAATCGAAGAACCATGACGGAGATAGAAGGATGAAGTAGACGTCTTCGTTAGGAATTGGTAAGAAGTAGCGCAGAACATTGCAAAATGAAAAGAATCTTTCACTCCTTTGTATTATGTAACCGTCTATATTACATTATGCAATAACATTAAAACACTTTATGTACTTAATTACTAATTCTTTTATCGTATCTTTTAGTTTCGGTCCAAGTTATATTTTAAGGTATTTCTCAAATGTCAAAACCAACCTTTAATTTTATTAAAGCGAGTTTAACAACCGACAAAGAAGGGAATTGTCCTTGAACCTAAGATCAAAGAAATAAGCAAACAGATTTAATAAGAAACATAATTCCACAAATAGACATATCAGAATCTATTCCCATTTGTAACTAAATGTTGCTAATTGCCTGCCTAAGAGCCAAGCTGCGCCTAACTGAACGAGTAAATTAGTTCCACTAAGAGACAACTAAATTGTTTTAGACATACACTACTTACATGGTGTGACACGATTCCTACTTAACTGTTTACTCGAGGACCAAATTAATCTGCCAATTAACAGTGTTTAATTAAATCCGAGAAACAGATGAATGAATAGACGGAACTATTTCATTCACCAGCTACCACCTTCGTTGTGGTTGCAGGGCCGAAGCTTACAGTTGCCCCTGTCCGGTTTCTGAAAGGAAGGTCCGAGCTTGGTATGAGGGCTAAGAAAGAACGGATGGGTCGTTTAGTCTGTAAGAGTCTGAACTGTTTCCAAATCCGCTCAAGGGCGGGATTCATCATTCGATGATATTTTCCACTATAAAAAAACCCTCACAAACTTCGACTTTAAAATATTAGTGTGCTGTAGTATCTTTACTGATCATCCTATCCTATTTTTCTCATCAAGAGTTCTCTTGCAATGTTTGTAGGACAATCCGGGATGATGACACTACGTAGGCTCTGCATTCGTAGCGACAAAATGACAAAGGTTGATCCAAAAAGGAAAAAGATCCTTTGAAACAGTATGAACTGAGATGCTTTTGGGTGTCTGCGATATACAAAGGCATTTTTAAACTTACAACATGGATACATGCAAGTTAACAAGAGTAAATATAAACTTCTGTAACAAAACAAAACCTACAAACAAATACCTTAACTGAATGTTGTTCAACATACGTTTATTCTCAATATCAAATCGAGCGGTTCCCAAGGGCGCTTGGGTAGAGCAGGAGCAGTGTCAGACTTCTACTAGTCGTTTAGTCCAACGACCCACCGTTTCTTCCTGCCTTAGTTCCAGGGCCCCGGAGTTCCGATTTCGCATCCACTCTAGGCCCCGGAAGGCTTCGACCCTGCTGGGGCCCTAAAGTTGCTGACAACTCCTTGAGGCGCGCTGTGCGCTCCCTCGACGACTTGGGCTCGGTCCGGATAGTAACCGAATGGTTACCGGATGGGCGGACAGCGAGCTACCCATTGCTCGCCATCCGCAAGCCAACGCCTACGGTGGAAGTTTTGTGAGTGTGTCACGCTCACATTTTCATGCATAATAGGCTGTAATCAACCTGCAGGCCCAATGCGGGTTGGGTTCATTACTCCATTGTAGTACTACGCCGTAGCAAGCGTAGCTGCTACGAATCTCTACAACTCCACTTCTATAATAGCATTTAAATTACCTTTTACTTTTAAAGTACCACTTTCTTACTGCCACTTATGCAAAGGTAGTACACATAATGAAAAATCCGGTGTAGTATGAGTCGGAATTGTACATCGACCGTTCCGTACAAACTCAAGCTTTTTGGTTTGTTATTATCGCAAAATAAATATGTTTTGCACTGGAACTACAAATTACTATTAAAACTGTTTTCAGATTTTTCATGCATTAGTACGATATGTAATTTCATCCGGCTTCATGCCAAATTTTATGATTTTAACTCGTCGATGAAACATATATGTAGGTATATAAATAGGGAGTAATGAAAAAGTTTTATTTATTTTCGATATTTACAGACAACTATATGAAAAACTCTTTATTACCCGACTGCCAAAGAAGGAGGGTAATGTTTTTTTTACGTTCTGGGTTAAATACCTATAAAATCAATAACATTCAATATTTTATATTCTATGCGAAAGCGGTCATTCGCTTAATATTGAACCCAATAGCGCGAAAGAACGCCAGCATTGGGATAGACGTAGAATCAATGGTAAATCTTCTAGAGGTTTTGATTCCCTTGCGAACGTAATTTAATGGAACATAAACGACTTCATCTTTACCTAACTAAACTAAACTAAATAGTTTCATTTTTATCTTGCTCCGAGCAGGGTAAAAATAATATGGTGGGTTAGCATACCAGAGTGATTACTACTAATTTCAGCTTAATGCCTCCACGAAATCCTAAAAAAAACAGTCTTGGTATACGGAAAAACCGACAGCAAAGTGATCCAATTAGGCTTCACTTTCTACTGACCAGGAATAGAGAACCCTAAAAACTACTCCGGTAAATAGAAACGAAAGCTCAACCTACCATATATTCCCATTAGCTTTTAAAACCGTGTATCGCAAACACGGTATTAAAGCCCAGCATAATCACACAGCTTCTAATTAAAAAGAAACGCAAACTGTCCGCAAAACATCTTAACGTCACGTTGAGTACGAGAACGCCGAGTACACACAACGTAATTACAGCGATGGCGTCAACACGCGGCGGATCAGCTTTCAAAACTCTTCCGAAACGCTGTGCAAAGGCACTCGTGATGAGGAAAACAAACAGTGCCCTAATTCACGTAAAATTAAACAATCCCAATTCCATTGTCGTTCGATCGTAGTCCTATCCAAAATCGGTATTCACGATATTTTTTCTTAATAAACTAGTGCGCCTTACCATCAACGATTGCATCACTGCTTACCATCAGGTGGGATCGCAGTCAAGCACTAGTTTATAGCAATTAAAATTAAAAAAAAAAAAAATTAACCACCATATTTGACGTTTAGCCGTTGACGTCCTATCCGACAACGATTGAAAGACGATTGAAATAGCTGAATACGCTTCAACGACTCTCTAACGAGTTTAAAATCGGTGTCGTTCAAATTCGATTAATGGATGTGAATACGAAAATGTCAAAGTCGTTACGATATCGCTACGGTTTTGATTACGAGAATTAGGCTACAGAGCTCTGAAGACGTTAATTCGTTATCTAATTAGGAATTGCCGGCCGTTGCAGCGTGCGAAACGTGCGAGATGCACTAATGAACCAATAGCTCAACTTGTGAATATTAATACTTACGGGTAAATGGATTGTTCTCTAGTGCGAAGTTGTCGCTTGCCGAATAATTGTTCCTATAATTATGTTGTCCTTTGAATTGGGTCGTGTTCCTGTTGTTATAACTTCTGGAGTTCTGGCATGTTCGTTTCGTGTTTCGGGTTTAATTTTAATTTGATTTCGACCTTAAAATTCCATGTAATTTTAAACACAGTCCTGGGATAAAAAAGTATCAAATGTACCTACTGTTTGAGGACATGATTTAACCGTGTATCAAGTTTCTTCGAAATATATTCATCCGTACGAACGTGAAGAAGTAACAAATATACGCACAAACAAACAATCATAACAAACATTAATTTTAAGCTGAAAATAATTTATCCCATAATGAAACATACTCCTAGTATAAAGTTTCCTATATTCCAGGATTAGACTAACCTAATCTACTCGTGTACTAACTGTCACTCAAATCCTCACAGTCTTCCAAGCGTGAAAACATATACACACACCAACTTTCAACTTCACAATATTGAGACGGACGAAGTCGCGGGCTAGTAAAACATTTACCTACTAATATTTACAAAGAAACCAATCTAAATGAAAAATGTTACAAAACAATAATCACTTTAAAGGAAATCATATTTATATACAGGAAGCATTCCACGAGGTACGAAAGGAAATTATGTACTAAACAGATTACGGAGGCAACATAGCTAATTTCCTGGAACACTCACTATTTCCTGCCTCAGGAACTTGAAAAGAAATAAAATGAATGATTAAGCTACTCCTGAGTTAAGAAATATGCGAGTGAAACATGTCTCAAGCGTGTAATGTACACGTACGAGGTTTCAGAAATTCTATCAAGGGTTATTCAGAGTTTATTTTGTTTCAGTATTTTATTTTAAAGGTGAACGTTATTAAACAGAATAATTATGTTGTTATATGAATATATTTTATTCATAGAACACCATTTGCACACACAGATTGATTCGGAGAATGGTGACCCAGTGGCATTTCTTGCTTTTTTTTCCAAATTCAAATGTAAACATTACTTTTTTTATAACTGTATTTATGATCAGACCCATCAATAGCTCATATCTAGGGATTTCCCACTTTAAAAAAAAATCCGATAGGGCTTTTTACTTTATTTATTTTATTTTATCCACTACTCTCTTAACAGTAAATGCAAAAAT
Source organism: Mythimna loreyi (assembly GCA_029852875.1). Lineage (NCBI taxonomy): Eukaryota > Metazoa > Arthropoda > Insecta > Lepidoptera > Noctuidae > Mythimna > Mythimna loreyi. The sequence goes on along the minus strand of CM056785.1, from coordinate 13,801,540 downwards.
CGTGAGGAAATCTACACGTCCAACAAACACGAAATTTGGAAACCGACATTTTAAGGTTGAATATGCTAAGCTTTGTCAATTTATTTAAACAGCATTAAAAGCAGACTGCGCACGAAATACAAAACAAATAAGCTCACAATTTCAAATACAGAGTCTAAAATTGCGCATCGGTTGTCTAACACGACGCGCCATAGACAGTAACAATTTCTTAATAGAATTCTAGATGATAGTTTTAGTAGCACAACGTTGTACGACATCACAGGGATTCCAAGCGAACTGCGAAATTCAAACCCTCGCGGCCCTTCGGCGGTACCATTCTACAACTCTTTGACATCGAGTTTCGTCTTTGATAAATTCAGAATTTAGTGAAAATTTATGCGATGCGATTTGCGTCCAAATTCCTAACTACCAGGGAACAGAGGGCACATAATTTATCAAAGAAACATTTTTTATTCCGGGTTTTTCGTTTGATAGGGAATGCTTTAGCGTGGCTTTTGACGTTTGTGTCAATATTTTGCGAAACCGTAAATTGATACAGATAGGTAAATGTGTGCGCTCGTCGTCAGTTCACTTTATTCACTGTGGGATATGCATATACAGATTTCAGATGTCTTCGTGTATTGTTGTCATAAACAATTTTGCGTGAAGATTTTATTAGGTGTGATGGAAAATTTTCAAGAGCTTTTACAGAAAATACAAATACAAAGAAATCAATAAGTTGGTACCTAATTTCGAACGAAAAATAACTAACTTTAAATATTATGTTTGAATTTCCAAATATACAGATAATACTTCAAAGCAACCCGTTTTTTAAATCGGCAATTTCTTATGAAATTTAAGCTTTTGGAAAGGTTACAAAAAAGCGTTTTAAAATATTTGAGTGAATGGCAGAAGTTACCGAATGCCAGTCGAGTGTTAAGGCGCCATCTCTCTTTTTTCGCGTTGCCTCTTTATCAAACAAGGGGTTAGATTAGCTTGGATGAAACAACAACTTTTTACCCGATGTATCAGGAAGTGCCGTCGAATCAAAATTATCTTTCCTACCAATCGCAAAATTTTATTCAAATAAGTCTGAAGATGTGATTTGGTCTAAACTTTCACTACAACCAGGAAACAGTGTGTATTTTGTTCCTTTTCAAAGAATCACACAAAGAGCTTTCTAAACACATTTCCTGTCACACTCATCCTTTGCACTCTAAGTGGAAACACACTCTGATTTGAATAGTTTTTCAATAGCTTGCCACTTTACTTGAATAGCTGTTAACTACGTCGCGAATCACAGGGGAAATTATTTAGTAGCTAGTTGAATATACTCATGCACAGAGCGACAGAGTTTATTTTGTTAATGGTTTTTGCTTGGATGCTAAGTCTTTTAAGCCATTCGTATGAATAGTTAATTTGTGAACCATTAGAAGGACTCACACGTTCTAATGTTTTTATAGCAAATGTATGAAGTTAACTTTTTCGATAAACTTCGCTGAGATCATAGCTGAGATAGTCAACACTATGGGGCGTAGTTACCGCCGTATCTGCTATATCAGTACTATGGGGCCCGCGCACTTCGGAGGCCCTAACGTAGGCAAAAAATTGGCAATATGTTATTCACAGCCGCCTGGTACTTGTAAAAAAGTACCATGTTTTTTTTTACAGCGCTCTTATAGAACTAGCTACGCCACTGATCAACAATACAATACAATTCTCAGCTTGATTTGACCAAGATCGCACGTGTTCCAATGACTCCACATATAGTCCAGTATGTTGAGTATGTTGTTTTACGCTAACGCGATCGATGCGTTTATGACATTCAGCGCTCCAATTGGCCCACTCCAAGTTCTTTAACCAATCAGAGAGCCAAACGCGCTAAACGTCTCTATCACGTTAACGTATAAACATCTTACCTTACTTATCTTACTTATTATTACTCAGACATTTGAGATAAAAAACACATGAATTTTAAATCACAATACCTATCAGGAATCAATTTTCGAATAATTAAAACAGGCACTAACTACATTCGAAAAAATCCCGCCAAAAACAAAGACTGAACGACAGATAAAAAAATTTGAAAAAAGAATATGTGACGGTTGATCCAATTCTATATTTACGCCTGACCTTTTTGGTTGGCTTATGAAAAGGTTTAACCGGTTTATTTATTCGTAGTTCGTTATTCATCGTTATATTTATTTTATTTTATAGGGAAATAAACGTGCTTTTTCTGTTAAAATAATCTTGTTGACGTGGTTTTTCAGAGTTATGCTTACTTTCACCATCAATTGTATTAGAAACAGATAATTTAATACGTTCTGTTTATTTCGTTACTAATTGCTGCCAGCAGCTTCCTTGCGTGAAAGTAGAAGAATATCCCAAGGCAACATATTCCCGGAATGAAAAGAGAACCGTTCAAACGTGAAGAAGTTATACACACCCACATACTTTTGCCTTTATAATATTAGTGTTGATCTAGCGACTAGTAGACCTCTCTTGATTCTTACCCTAATATAAAAAGAAAGAAAGAAAAAGGTTTATTTCGTTTTCGTTGTGTTTATTTTTGTTTATAACTATTATTTATTTTTACTGAAAACAAACAAACAGCGATTCTAATTTCTACCACATTTCAAGCTTCCACAACTAACAAGATGTGCCAACACCTATTCCCAATTCGCAAATAAAAGAAAAACAAAAAGAAAAACTCGACATTTCCAATCGAATAAAACAAAACGAACCCGTCAAATTGCGTTACCCGTATTCAAATAGCGAACACTGCCACGGGAAGTTAGGAGTTAAGGGGCCGACTCGCGTATTTTCCCTAAAGATTAAACTCACGGAAGTCGCGAGTCAATCGGCTCGTTTCGGCGTCGCTCGTCGCCGTCCGGCGCTGACTTGTAAACGATCCTCCGCTTTTGAGCAAATGCAACTGGAAATATTATCCCCCGAGACAATAAAGTTGCCACTAGCTTTAGAGGGAAAATTAACTGCTTAGCTGTAAGCTGAGCTAAATTACAGCTCTACCCGTTAGCCTTTTGTTTATGTTGAGTTAGATCTTATTAAGGCAGTACGCGTAATCCCTTCGCAATAATGGACATTGTACGCAAGACAGGATAAAGCGTTTGGCGTTTATTTTTTGGAAATTTATTAGGTGTTAATGGACGTTAATTACTGTAATGGCGTGTTAATGGAACAAGCGTTGAATGTTTAAAAAATTACGTTGACTTTATAAAATTAGAAGGGACTTTCAGCTGATGTACTATTTGGTTCCAAGAATGTTTTGCTTCACAAAATACTGTAGAGTTCAACGTACGCTTAGTTAGAAGCTTCATATCACAAGTAACTTAATCACTGCATAGTTATCTCACTTGTCTGAACAAATTGAAGGCTTTCCCCAAACATCGTGACTATGCAATACGATGAGGTACGGAACCTGTACTGAAATTGCTGTACAAAATAAAGACCTCAAGACTTTACATAAGGTTTTTATTTATTATATAACTTCACGCAACACAAAGATACTTAAAAGGTGGACTTAAGCCCTACGCATTCTCTACCCAAATAGACTAGATGTTGAAGAGAAAGCCTGGCAGGTGCATACAAAAATAAAAGTTTATTTTAGACAGAAAATAGAATAAAGACCAAAACCGAGGCATCAGCGACATGAAGCGTTCTTCGGTCGGTCGGTCTATAGGTCAGTTAAAAAAAAGAAAACCGGAACGAGGGGTATCTCGTTTCGAATTACGTTATCAACGCTGTTGTAACACAGTAACACGGAACCTGTTGGCGCGCAAACATTCAAAATATCCTAATTCGGAACGCAGGGAAAAATTGTTCGTTCCAAAGCGTCGATCTTTTGCGATAAAAAACGCAAGAAACTGCATGAGCTATCTTTCAAATCATGTTACGAGTTACATAATCTCTTGCTAACATATTTTTATCGCTTCTATTGTGTAAGCACGAAAAAATGTAGAGGCCCAACAGAAGGGCCAAAGCCTACTGGGGTCCCGGTCCGGCTTCTGAGAGAAAAGTCCGACAACGGTAAGAGGGTTAAGAAGGAATGGGGTTGTTTCGTTTAGTCAGTAAAAGTCTGACACTGTTTCCAACTCCGCTCACGGGCGGAATTCGTCATTAGATGATTTTTCCCGAATAAGCACAAACAAGATTAATGTAAAAAAAATGAAATAAGCCACTGGCAGTTAAGAATAACCAGTCCCAACTAACGCCCTTTCTAAAGTAATATTAAAACACATAAAAGGGCGAAATGACACATTGTAGACAAAAAGGTCGGGCTTAAAGAGGTTTTTCTCTAAGACTTAGGATCAAGCTAAAGATAGATTGAAGTAATAACTTTCACTGTTAAGTAGCAAAAGCACTAAATCACAATTTGTGCTTGGGAGCAAAAATGTGCTCGTAAATAATGATAATGTGTTTCAAAATAATGTTGCTAGGTACTAGCTGTATTAAGCCAAAAAATCTTCATAAAGTTAAGAACTTCGTGAAATTGAGCTGTCTTTGCCGTCGCGCATTTGGATAAAAATATGGCAATTTTTTTTTTTTGTTACAAATGATGGACTAAGAGCAATGTACCTAAAAAGCTTACTGAAAATTTCGTAGACATGGTAGGAAAACCAAAATTTATACATTTTTCTTTTTAATAAAAAAAAATTAATAAATAAATTTAAAAAAAAAATTCTTAGAATTTTCTTAGCGCTATGGATAAGCGATAGGCGGTTGCACTGCGTGTCGTAGGTTTGATCCACGTGCGGAACAATACTGCTATTATAGTTCTTCCAGCTCTATGTATGAGTGTAACAAAACGTACCTACGAGACTACGATACGGATGTTTTTCTTAGAGCACGGTTTTATAAAGAAAAAAATACAAACAAAACTTATTTAATTATCAATTCCATACAGCCCTCAATTACGAATCAATTTAAGGAGATATTTAGTAAACTTTCCACGCTCCTTACAAATAGAGACTTCTCAAATTAGATTCCACTCCATCGCATGCCAAACATGGAACAAACAACTAACTACCGGCATACAACTAAGCACCTGGTATCCAATACCTAATGTGTAACGAGCACAGGCTGCTTGCTAGTTATGAGAGTAACATAGAGGTATGCGCCACTGCAACTATTCAGCACGAAGTATATACTACGAAATAGTTAAGGATCTGTATGAGGCAGATGGAGCTAACTTTGCGATTTCACACCCGCCATCCCGCCTGCCGACGCCAACTTCGCCCTGATAGCCTATGTAATGACGTGTCTACACTGTTGCGACTCATGTGTGACTTGATTAAATCTTTGCTTGTATTGAAGTTTGGTTTAATGACAGTGTCATCACTGGAAGTTGGCGGTGTTGCGGGTAATTTGCATTCTAGTGTTGAATACTAGATTCTGCTTGCGGATGTACCTGTGTGAAAGTAGAATAGGTATATATAATAGCTGGTGCTACACAGTAATGAAGCACCTAGTATTCTAATGTATAATTTTTAAATCAGTTCAATCGTTTCTGAGTTTATTTATTACAAAAGAAAATTTACAAATGTATCCCTTTTTATAATATTAATAACTTCTGAAAGTAGGTTTCTCCAGAGAAAGTTTGGATGCCTATTACATCCTTCCAGGGTGTTTTTTTTTTGTTATAGTGGGCAAAATCATCGAATGACGAATCCTGTCCTTGGGCAGATTGGGAGACAGTGTCAGACTTCTACTAACTAGTCGACATACCGTTCCTTCTTGCCTCCCTGATCCTTCCAGGGCGTAAATTTTTAATTGTCTCTCTTAGGACTTGCATATATCATAAAAGGAAATCTTGAGCAAAATTTCACACTCCAAGTCTCACTAACGTCAGCTGTGTATTGATGTGTCAGCTAGTGAACTTTTATATAAGTATAGAGATATATAAACACAGTTAATAAATTAATACGAGTTGTAATTGACTATAATTATAATTTATTTAGCTTATACTTTCCAATTTCAAAAAGGTCTCCTCTAAATCCTTCTAGGTACCTATTCTTTTCTTCAATCACCTCGAACTAGCCCTTGCGGTAGACAACGAGGTCGTCTAGCCACGTCTCTAGGTCATATCCACAAAGTACCTTTACCTGAAGATAAATGATACCGCCGTTTATATATAGTAAATCTATACTTAATATTAACAAATTGACTATAAAGAGGTCAAATTAAATTGACGTTTTCCTTTTTTTTGTACTTTGAACTGTGATATAAATATCGACATGAATTTTAAGCGCTCCATGAAAGAGCGCACATACACATGGCGAGCCCATCACTAGGACAAAGATTGCACATCCCGCCCCTGCGTCTCACATCATATCACTAGAGATAACCAATATTTTACTTTTTTGCAAGTGAAATTCAGCCTTCAAGCAAGAAGTCGGCGCTCAAGATTCATGCTTGGATCTGTATATTTGGACTAACTTGGAAATAAGTTTAAATAAATCCTTATTCTTGTTTCGTATTGTGTCTTATTTTGGTTTATTTGTATTTATTATAAGCTTTTTTTTTATTTATTTACCTATTATTACAAAGTCGTACAATTTGTTTGTTAACTTCTGGTTCGAATTGGTAAATTCTTTTAGCTTTAAATATCCCATTTATCGAGAAAAGCTTTAGGCTTGAACATTACGCTACGATTAATAGAGCAAGCGTAGAGCTGATCAATTACTAGTATGAAACTGCGGGAGATAGCCACCACCACCCTTTTTTAGTCGTATGATGCATTAGAGAAGTTATTCCTTTAGACGATATCTAAACTTCAACTTGCTCCGTTGTTTAGGCACTCCCCTTTTGAAGCAAATGCCTTCTGTTTAGCATGCCATCCGCGGCATCGGAATTGCTGTGGTAGTAAGATGCAGCTGTCGCAACCACCACTCATTGCTAAATTAAATAAGTTTTTGTAGATAGGTTGGTACTAACAGAGAGGATTGAAGAATGTTTATTTCCTAACAGTAAGCACATACAAGTGGTGAGCTGATTTATTATATGTTTTGTGAGTCACTAAAATCACGCTTGAATGAAAGAACTCCAGGTTGCAGCTATCAATAAAAAGTCCAGCAGAAAACTGTACTCGTTAATTACTGTGTATAGTGCATAATAAAGTTTCCTAAACTCATATGCGTATTGATGAGAGGTTAAAAAAAAATTAGGCACCGGTGGCACATCGCCGTGCGTCTAGCGGTCCGGTGGTTTAGCGGAATTAAATCATGTTATTTCGATGCACACGCCCCGAAAAGTAACTGATGGAAAATAAATGAACTCAAAGTTAGAAAAACAAAGAAGGTGACACTTCAATTGTAGAAGTTTGAAGGCGTATGAGCTACTTTTGTTATACCATAATACTGCGATGAAAAATTTTGTAGTTTTTAATTCCTATATGACATCATAGATGGCGCCACAATGTGAACAGAGCTTTACGTAAAAATATACAATGTAAATGTCAGCAAAATCCTCGAGAGAATTGGAAACAAATGTCTGGTGTCACGTGCTCCGCGAAAACTAATGATATTTGAATGTGTATGGAGGTTATAAATCCTGAAATATACTGAAACTACTTACTTATATGGCATGTATTCAGAGGTGAGGTTTTCATTTATAACAGGAAGTGTTGAAAGGAAAAGATAATCGGCTGTGTATATTCTGACTTGAAAAACGATTCACCTTTCGTATTTAATATTATTTCGTCAAACGCAGATCTACGCGAGACACAATAACTTTTTATTTGTGTTGTTTATACTCATATGAGTTTTGTGTGAATAAAAAAAGTTTTATACATTGAACAAAAAAACAAAAGTGCCTAAAGAAACTTAGCAAATGGACTTAAAAAAAAAAATGGGTTAGTCATTTGCCAATTTGAACTAGTCGTCTAGTCGGCCGGATTCCTAATTGATAAGAAACACCGAAACAAACTCAGAAATCAAAGTTTCTTTTAAAGTCTAAACAGCAAACATTTATTGGTCAAATGATATGAGAACCACTCAGATTAGTGTCTGAGATGGATTCTTGAGGACAGAACCGCAAAGATTTGAACTGTCCAGGAAAATTAACTTCTGAAATTTACTAAACCGACATCGAAACGGCAACAAAACGATAGGTACAAAAGAAAGAAACTCCGGTTCCTTACCACAATACTTCTCATAAAAACTATACCCGTACACTACCTCAATTAATACCTCTAATGCTTGCAATAACTTAAGCTGAGTACAGTTTGCTGAACAATCTGAGACGTATGTTGTACCTTAAGATTTGTGCTATTCCCTCTAAACATAGGCCTCAGGGGCGTTGTTTATGACCAGGGTTCGAGCATAAATCTTACAAGACTTCTAGTAGCAACCCTAGCTGCAAGGACCCTTAACACATCCAAAACAGTCGCGTTATATAGCTGTTGCGGTTAAGCATGGTATAAGCGGTTAATGACCTGCAGATTTTTTTTTCTTTTTGATTTCACACGGTTTTTGCATTCAGCCAGTATTCATTTTAGAGGAAACTATTTGCTTTTTGATAGTGAAAACAGTCACTTTGTTTTCTATTAGAATGCGGATGTAACACTTTCTTACTTCTTTGTAGTTTTTGGGAGTAAGTAAAGTCAGTGGTCATTGTTCAGCCTTCTCGGTAAGCTTTGCTGAGGTAGTCATTGACTTAATATTATAAAACTGAAGAGATTCTTTTTTTCAATTGCTTTAAACCAGTTCTTGACTGCGATCCCAAATGATAGTGAGCAGTGATGCCATCGTTGTGGTGAGGCGCACTAGTTTATTAAGAGCATATTTACTCTTTCTTTGTGAACCGATTCTTTGTGTTGTGATATAAATTTTAGGTGTGCAATAAATAATACATCTATCTATCTACTGGTACGCATTGAAAAGGTTTTTTAGGATCAATTGCTCAATTTTAAGTAAAGAACAGTCGAGCGGGTTCAATGACCGTAGGTAGTTGTCGGTCGATGCGAACTAACTAATCATACATATATTAAATTATAAGGAAAAATAGTCTAGTTTAACATATATTAATTTCAAAACATACGTCTACGTCAGTTAAAGAAAAGGCAATGACCTTTATTTCCACGCTAAAACGAAACAACTATATCGGCCAACAAGGGTCAAAATGTTACCCCAAGTCTGTGTTAGTGTTTACATTTAATTTAGAACATTGCTTAATTATATTTTATAAACGCCTTGGATATTCCAGGTTTAGTTTCTAGGTAGTGTAATAACTTGTTTACTGTTTGCGAAAGGGTCGAAGTAGGTAATAATTCAGGTAAGGTCCAGTTTAATATCTCCCAGAACTAGAGTAACCTTTACCTTAAATATAACAAAGAAATTATTATCCATATTATATAAACGGAGAAACTGACAGACTGACATATCAACGCGCCTTCAAGGTCCAACGCCATGGCCAAGGCCAGTCCCTACGATCGTCGTAGGGATTCTGCAAAAGGGTCGAAGCCTACTGGGGTCCAGAGGAGTCTACAGGGGTCTTTCTGATAGGAAGGCTTGGCCCCAGTGCGAAGGGCAAAGAAGGAAAGGAGTGGGGTGTTTAGTTAGTAAGAGTCTAACACTGTTTCCCGCACCGCCCAAAAGCGGGATTCGTCATTGGATGATTTTTGCTCACCATAAAAAAACTCAATGATTGTTCAACTTGTGTGACGAGGTTTATAACTGATTTTCAGATTCCAATCGAAGTGTAGATCTGCGGGTAACTATAGCAAATGGTTCAACTTATCTGCCGGGACTATATCCAGCACATATACATTACTGTCATTATGTGCTTGTACAATAAAGACATTTTATAAGGATTCTTGTGAGGAAACCAGCACACTTGAGAGATTTTTCAACGATGTGTGAAGTCATGTCAGAGGCCTACGGGCGGTTTAAACTCTAACACCAGGTTGTTCATCAACCATACGATAAGAAGAAGATAAGGATTCTGTTTTTATTCCTGATTTAGCTATGGAACCCTAGAAATTAGGAAACAACAGTCTCCCTTTTATTCTGTTGAAGTTATTAGCAAATTCCGTTACTTCTTTGTTTCAATTCCCAATTATAATCAAGTAATACCTATGTTACTCCAGCTAGACATTTGGATATCCCAAAGGCTTTTCTCCGAATCACAAATTAAAACATGATACTCGTACGAACAATAAATGGAATTCTTCTCGAGAAATTCCAAATGAGGATCAGACAAACATGTCGCGCTTATTTCCAATTAGTTCTTTGAATTATTTCTGTATTTGATTTTGTTAATTAACATAATCAGCAAAGGTCCTTCTCTCTTTTTAAACCTTTTTAGGATATCTCCATCCGTGTGCCTCACCATCAGCGATTGCATCACTGCTTACCATCAGGTGGGATCGCAGTCAAGCATTAGTTTATAGCAAATAAAAAATATATCAGAGCCACCACGCTCTATTAACATTATTCATTTTACGACTTAAACTGAAGTGTTTAAAGGATGGAGCTAGTGTTTAAAGGATGGAGCTATACCTATTGGATGTAAAGTTCCAGTAGGTACTCCTCGAAACTGCTCGTATTTTGAGGAGGTTCCTGTCTCTGGAGCCCTACCCATCGGTAGTTTGGACCTTACTCCCGACACAGGCGGACAACTACTTTTTTAAATATTTTTTTACATGTTTTTTTTAAGAATAATATTTAAAAACTGTATGTACCGTATAAAATATGTAGGTATAATATTAAAATAAATGGAAATTAATATCCATAATATGAAAGGGAATCACTGAATGTGTAGAAAATCTCGATCCGATCGAACTGATCCGATTTCGCTATTTCCTTTTTGTTGTGTTTGTTATTTTATTTTTAAAACCACTTTTGCTTGTGTTTGCAATAAACTGTTTTGATTTGAACCAACAGCAAATTATTCTACCTCATCTGAATATAACTTAGAATTTACTTAGATGATATACATTTTACTTAATCAAATTATATCTCAATCTGTCCCCACAAGCAGAAACTTGTCTACTTGTATTACGCTAACCGTAGTCACCCTTCCGGGAGCCATCGGCATGACTTTCCTCAACTTGCAATTAAGCATGTACTTTGGAATGGATCCATCCATCTCTCTAAACTTACTAGTGAAAACGTCTCCACGACCATGATATAGAGATTCTGGATAAGCTTGTTATAAACGTCATTTATTAGATAATGTTAAAAAATGTTACTTAGATATAGTAGTAGTATCGTGTCATTTATTAGTATAAGAAAATGTTATTTAGATGCACTTTATTATTTCGACAGATTGAATAAAACCGAGCAGTGGTGGCCGAGTGGTAACGGCCCTGACTTACGTGTTGTAGGTCGCGGGTTCAAACCCAGCCAGGCCCATTACTTTGTGTAATTTATTTCATCACCACTGCTCTCAAAACGGTGAAGGAAAACATCGTGAGGGAACCGGCATGTCCTAGAACCAAAAATTCGAAGACATGTGACATCCACCAACACGCACTGGGCCCGCGTGGTGGATTACGGCGCATTCCCCTCTCTTAGAGAGGAGGCCTGTGTCCCTGCAGTGGGAACATTAAAAAGGCTGATGATGATGATGATGATGATGAATAAAACCGGCCAAGAGCATGTCGGGCCAGGGTTCAGTAGTTTTTCACAATGTAACAGAACCCTTCAAATACGACTTCAGCGCGAAGTAGCCTATGTGTAAATTAGTTGTTTATTAACCAATGTTTTTTTTTTTACTTTGGGTGCGATTATTTCCGTAAATATTAACAATATCAAAAAATTATTAATAGGACCCCTAATCAATTTTAAATATCTATCCAACAATATATGACACGTTAGGGTTGAAATGATAAAGGAACTATTTTATTATTTTAATGCACCCTTAGAAAAAAAAGTAGAAATTCAAGGTCCGTTTTTTTAACGTCACGATAGAACGTCACACAACGTTAACGTTTGTGAATGTTTGTAGGGAAACACTGCTAAAAATTCAAATTTTTTTTGACATAAAAATACACTTTCATTAAGAGTGCCTTCAAATTAGCTGCAAGCAACGTGCCGCGTGATAGCAACACGCAAGGCGCTCTAAGAGTATATAATTCTGTCTTGATTTACTCCAGAGAGCTTCAAGATTGTTCGAAAGAGTTCCAACAGCCCTCAAACTCAAAGGGCAATTAAATTAATACGAGTGAGTTTCAGTCAATATAAGTCTTACGCACCCTATTGCTCCATTCAGAGTGAAACGAGCAAAATTCAAGGAAAAAAAACGTCAGATTTTTATACATATTCTTATTCTCTAAACTACGCTTTATCTACCAATACCATAAAATTCTCTCCAGCAATTCACCTCTAAACGTAAGCGTCCAAACTGCAATCAATTTTATATTCGACGAGGTTTATTAGCAGGCTAGACGGGTGCCTGCAGTCTGGACACACCTTTACACAATTACCTTAACATCGTCATGTGTAGCGTACCCGATCGGAAACCTTGATCGAACACTGTTGAAACTAGAAAATGCATATGGTGCAGGGTATCTTTCCAGACGCGATTTTTTTATGGTAGATAAAAATCATCCAATGACGAATCCCGCCCTTGGGCGGAGCGGGAGACAGTGGCAGACTCTTACTGACTAAACAACCTACCTCGTTTCTATGTCGCCATACATACCAGGGCTAGAGCTTTACTTTTAGACACGCGTTCGAATTTAGTAGACGTTTAGAAGTTTTATTATCATAATTACCGAAATTATAATAACAATCGTGAACAGGGATCCAGGGCTGCAGGGATCCTTATCTCGATCCAGCCACCGCAGGCGCTGGCTTGTGGACGGCGATCAATGCGCAACTTGCTTTTCGACCGTCCCTACCAGGCCTTAGTTGTCGACGGCATGTAACGTTTCACATGCGGCTTAAAGAATTGTCAGCAAACCGTAGGGGCCCCAGTAAGCTTCGACCCAGCTGAAGGGCCGAAGCCTACTGTGAGTGTATTTCTCGCCTTATCGACACCATTGTAGCGTACTCAATTTATGTCTAACCCTACGGGAATCCATGCGTGTTTTTATGTAACAAAATATTGGACATTTTAATTAAATCGTTGAACAATTGAACACAATAGAGAATCTATTAACTTGTCCATTCTACCGTCAGTACAAAACCATTTGACACGTTAAATTCCAATCAGAAATTCACAATTTCTATTCTGTTTTCAATCAGTTGGTTATAGATGTCGTTTGAATTTAATTGCTGCCGTCAATCGTCATTCTGTTGCTTTCATAGAATCATTTGGACATCATTTGTAGCATAACAAATTCAGCCTGTCATATTTCCAGTAATGGAACCCTTGGGTTCCTTATGTGAGGAGCAGTGGGCTGTAATTTCCCAAATCATCATCATCATGATCATCGTCTAATATGTTGCCCACACGACATCTATCGGATTCTCATGACGGTCATCACGTCATCAGTCTACCTTGTGGGAGGCCAACGATGCAGCGTTGGAAGGTTCGTAGTCCCCACTTCAGAACCTTTCTGCCCCATCGATTGATAACGTTTCATCGTTCTACCTTGTGGGAGGTCTTTCAATGCTGCGTCTTAATATTGTACCATAGAAGACACTTCCGCCTGACCACCATTAAGTTTATTTTTGCTTGCACTCGCAATGAAAACTTTAATGGTTTTGTGTGGCGCCGCGCCGCAGGATTCATTCGAACATTTTTTTTAAGTGACCGCGATAGTACGTCCAAGCCTTACTTCCTATAAACTAAATTTCTTTTTCATTTCAAAATTTCTATCAAATTAACCTAGTAACTCGTAGTGTATACCTTTATATTGACAACTTTGTAATACCTAGTAGGGGGTTATTATATGAGTTGTGTTTTCCGATAAATACATCGAAATAAAAACGGTGTTAATGGCTTTTACGGCGCCACGTTAACACCATTTACTCGCTCATAAGAGTCGAAAGTATACGATAAGCTTTTACTTATAAATGTGACTGCGATACGACGTTATTTACGTCAATGAGTTTTATTTTTTTTGGGATTTTCACTTTTATTCGTGAATTCTGAAACAAATTTTCACATAAAATCGGCTGATTCGAATTTTATTTGTGATTTAAATCAAATGTTTCAATGTGTCAACGTTTTGATGTTGATGTACCTATATGTATGTTATAGACAACTAGCTTTTGCCCGCGGCTTCGCCCGCGTGGTATTGGGGTTGGAGTTGGGGTTTCCGGGATAAAAAGCCTATGTCCTATTCCAGAGTGTATCCTATGCCTATGCCAAATTTCATCCAGATCCGTCCAGCCGTTTTGGCGTGATTGAGTAACAAACATCCAAACATCGTACCTAACTTTCGCATTTATAATATTAGTAAGACTAGCGACCCGCCCCAGCTTCGCACGGATACTGATAGGTATATAATATATTATGCATGTATTATACACATAAACCCTCCTCTTCAATCGCTCTATCTATTAAAAAAATCGCATTAAAATCGTACGTACTAATAAAGATCTAAGCATACATAGAGACAGAGCGACTTTGTTTTATACTATGTAATGAAGACTAATCTCATCTATATATACCTATAATAATATGAGAAAGTGACTGACTGACATATGAACGAACAACCAAAACTACTGCGACTTCCTTTATGACGTAGCCAAGCTCAAATCTGGTGGTTCTTTCTTCAAAAGACCACCTGAGACACTAATCTGCGTGGTTCTCATATGATTGGACCAATACATGGTTACTGTATGGACTTTAAAAGAGACTTTGACCCCTGAGTTTGTTTCGGTGTTTCTTCTCAGGGTAGTCAGCTAGGAAACACGGGACTCATCTAGCTTAAACTGACGAAAAGAAAAAAATATTGACGTGTAAAAGTGTTATTTTAAAACCTATTTACAAAATAAATATCATTTATTCCTAAAGGGATGAAATTAGGGTCTACCTCAATTTCATCCCTTTAGGAAAAAAATTTTGGTAAACTTTAGAAAGATTGTATGAAAAAACCTAATTTCACGCGGGCAAAGCCGCTAACAGAAGGCTAGTCTGTATATAAAACGTCATTTCCATAACTTTAAGTCGGCGGTGAAGGCAGTGGGAACGTTTTGATTGTGGTGGACCGCGCCTCTCGTAACCCTGCGAACTTTGATAACGACGCCTCTGCGTAATTACTGCGTTTTCTTTCATTTAACCACGTCACCCAAAGTAATAGATAGAGTGATTCAAGAGGAAGGTTTATGTGTGCAATACATGCATAATATATTCAATATCAGTACCCGTGCGAAGCTGAGGCGGGTCAACGCTCAGCCGAAACTAATGGGACTAGGAGCGTGAAATTTTGCACAAGGCTTCCATTTATAACGTGAGCGAATACTGAAAAAGGGTTTTTCGAAATTCAGCACCTAAAGGGCTGGAACGGGGGTCGAAAGTTTGTATGGAGAATCCTACTTCCATGCGAGCGAAGCCGCTTGCAGAAGGCTAGTCTGTATAAAACGTCATTTCCATAACTTTAAGTCGGCGACAAAGGCAGTGGGAACGTTTTGATTGCGGTGGACCGCGCCTCTCGTAAACCTGCGAACTTTGATAACGACGCCTCTGCGTAATTACTGCGTTTTCTTTCATTTAACCGCGTCACCTAAAGGATAAACTCCGCCTTAAGTTATGCTAGTTGTGTTTTGTTTACTGCTAATTCAATGATTACTTCTCTAAGAGCTTGTGTGGTGCAGTACTGGGACCATTAAAAGGCTGATTATACAGATTATATAATAGATATATAATTTATAAATTTAGTATATTTAAGTCTTAAATATAATTAATCATTATAAGCAACTTAATTTAATAATACTTCATCTATTTGAATTTGCCGTATACAACAGTGTTGCTTTTTTTAACCTAAAAATTTACTTCTCGAAATGAATGCCTATGCAACAAGGCATTAATTTCTACTATGTGCTAGTACTTTCTTAGTCCGCTTACATACCACTTAAATTAATAAGGTGTGATATTTTAATGAAGTGATCTAAAAAAAAGATAAGCCTAGCCCCTATAACTTGACAAAGTAAATCACTTTATATTTGATTACGACAAAGTAATTAATTGGGTCATGAATCAATTTACACGCTTGAAATGTAAAAGGAAACATATTGATTTGACATTTCAAGCCAAGCTAATAATAGACAGAGCAGTTTCCTGTATTATATCTATTTCTGCTTCTATATCAAATACTAGCGGATATTGGTGTGTGTTACTATGCTAAAAAAGAGATACATATTGATTAATTGTTGAAAAAAATAAACGATATTTCTGATGAATGATCAAAAACTATCTTTGTATTATCGCCCTCATAATGAAACTGGTATAAAGAATATCAGTTGTAAGGTTTCAAAATTTAAAACGAATATTATAAGGCATTTATATACAACATAACTGTAATGATACACACACTTATACACCACAATCAGAAAATTTAATTACCATGGTAATTCAAGCACTAAAATTTTATTTAAATGCACTTAGACATTGCTTTTTTTAATTTAATAATCATAATTTTAGAGCAGTGGTGGCAGAGTGATAAAAGACCCGATTTACGAGATGTAGTTCGCAGGTGCAAACCCAGCCAGGCCCATTACTTTGTGTAATTTATTTCATCACCACTGCTCTCAAAACGGTGAAGGAAAACATCGTGAGGAAACCGGCATGTCCTAGAACCAAAAATTCGAAGACATGTGACATACACCAATTCGCACTAGGCCCACGTAGCACATTCCTTCTCCTAGGGTGGAGAACATGTCCCAGCAGTGTGAACATTAATAAGGCTGATGATGATGAATGCTAATTTTAGGCAATACCTGGGTTTAATATGGGAATAGACGTCTACTATTAGCGCATCAATATTGGTATCATCACAAGCGCACGCACTCTAGTGATGAAATCAAGAATTTATCACGATAGCTAACTTTGTAGGATACAAATTAATCAAAAACGGTTTTTTGATAGATAAAAAAAAAATACCAAATTAAACATTTAAAAATTAAGTGCAATTGATTCAGTAGCCAATTGCAAACACAAAACTTTCAGCACCTACGCTTATTATGCTACATGTTTTACCTCTAAGGATAAATAAGTCCCTAATCCCCTGAACTGTACATTAAGATTGTTTCAAACAATTATCATAACTGCATGTTAAAGTAATAAAATAACTAACCTGATGACGTGACAAACATTAATACTAGGCTGCTAGCCACAGATAACGAAGTACGAACGGCTCCCCTAACTGTGCATTTAATATTAAAGACTTGCAAATATCATGGCTAGAGTACAGGCAAGCTCATTTCTCCCCTTGCAGTAAAGTCGCGTACACACTAGACGCGTGTCTGTATCCCAAGTATCGAGCTAACAAGCCGCATTGTGGGATAGCGTCTCCGAAATAACCACAAGCGTAAAGTATCTGTCACATCGTAACTCTGAGGAACATTATTGCGACACCGCTGGTGTGTTCTTGCCTTATTGCCGCCCCGGTGGAGTGCAGCCACAAATAACAGCGGTAGGGACGCATAATGTTTTATTATACCCATTTTATAACCGCAGGAAGAATGTAATCCCCTTTATTTACTGAAGAGAGTGCAAGTAAAACGGAAATATTGACGGTATTTTGCCAAGATTAAAGTGCGATTTTTTGGTTCGAAGCTCGTAAAAGTTGCTCTGTGTTGATAAGTCATATTGTTATGCATTTATTTAGTTCTATATTGACTAGTCTACACTGTCCTCTCATAAATAATTAATAAGGTAATATGGAAACATTGTAAAAAACCATTCCATTTTTTTATATTTTGTATCCGTAGAGTTAGTGAGTTTTTGGGAGATGAACTACTCGCTTCCATAGGTATTACATAGAGTACCCTACACATGTCCCTTGGTAAGTGCTCTAGGATAGGCTGCCAGCTTTAAAATAAAATAATTAAAAATTAAAAGCATTTATTTCAGGCAAATAAAAACCCATACAGTGTACATTAAGCAGGACATAAATGAAGAAAATATAAAGTTACCACCAACTAGACAAACCCATGCCGCCAAGCGATCCATCGTGTTCCTGTCGTGGTACGGTAGAAGTTGGATCTGAGCTGTTGTGTTGCTATGTATATCGGGTATGATGCACCAGCTGCTGTCGCGTCGGACGTTTGATCGTGGAAGGTAGTGGGTTCCAAAGCACGGTGCACACGGATAGTTGGAGGCCCAAGTAGTGTGCCAGCCACACACAAAAGGCTGCCCCGCCAACTGTAAAAAATCCCAGGGTAGCCCCATCGTGCCGGTTGGCGACCGGGCGAGAGGACCCGATGGCGATCCGTGCGACGGTTCGGGCGTCCCCGCAGTATCCAGATCAACCCTCCATTGGCGTCTAAGGCCTAGTCTAAGAATAGGTGGACTTGTTCTAAAAGCGGAAAAAAACTCCCAACAGCTCAACAGCCCAACACAAATATAATTATTAAGTCTTCTTTATCTAACATAGATTGAATGAAGAACTTAATAAAAAAGTATTTTGTCGCGAACTTGTTCGTTTCACGCTTTTTCCTCCAACAATATGAATATTTTTTGCAATATAAAAACGCGAAGTTTATTCTCAAGACATAAAAATAAGCGGACAGAAAGGCGAACGGCCGCTCGCTGTTCCCGCCAACTCTCTATTATTTCGTCGTCTAATTTTTTGCAGCTGTAAACGGGCACTTTAAAAAAGTCGCATAGTTTTAAAGTTTGCACCTGGCTGGCTCTGGCGCCAGTCAAAAGATCATTGTTATATGCCAGTCGTCAAACGCCCTCGGAACGAGAAAGCAGGGGAAAATTGTACGACGGAGCCACGTGAAGTAGGCCTTTCACACGCAGACGTAGTGAGTGTTTCAAAATTACGACCCCGAGCTTTATGACGTGTGAAAACGAGATCTCGACAAAGAGATTTATTTAAAAAAATAGTCAAGTTAAAGTGGGAATTAACGTTCTATGCCATTATTTGGGTTGCAGTTCAGTAATGTCTTTGGAAACTTTGCTAAATCTCACAAAAATGGGAGTTAAACTCGGGCGCTATTTCTTTTACGAGTAATGTTCGCCGAACATGGACCTTTATCATGATAATTCACAGCCTATGTTATTCGGCGGGTATTCCACTTCTTTCATTAGTGTCAACCCTCGAGGACCCCAGGTCTAAAACGTAGATTAATTCGTTGTCAGTCGAAAAGGCAAATTTCTCCCAAAAATAACCGACCACCGACATTATTCAGCCACTATCCCTGTAAACACTGGAAGTTTCAGCGACAACATTTAACTTTGTCCAACAAAATACGTATTATGAAGTGAAACAGTGGAAATAAAAGTAACTTTTTGCGCAGTTGGGAGTTTTTTGCTCGTATCACACGGACGCAATATGTCGTCGACGGCCTCTACAGCTGGTACGCTGAATTTATATTTTAAATGCGAACCATAAATATGCGCATAAAAGGATCCCATTTGATTTCATTAAAACATTCCTGTTTACAAATCAGGACACTGATTTTAGCATAATTTTGGAGTTCGATAAAAAGTTTGGGTTTTATTTATTACGGTTGTGCTTAGTTTGTGGGATTTTCCGCTTACTTTAACTTCTGTATTACAAACACAGAACATGTTGTCTACGCTTTAAACATTTGACAGAAGGGATCATCTAATATTAGGTACTTTCGTAAAAGTCGCTATGTCGGTAGGAAGACACGTGGAAGACACATAAGCAATAAGACTCTGACACCGTTTCCCGCTCCTCCCAAGGGCGGGATTCGTCATTGGATAATTTTTATCTAAGTACCATAAAAAATGTCAATGTATTGCTTGTTGTCCAGAACTTAACCCTAGGCCTTATTAAGTCGGCTATATATTACAATAGTGTCAAAATAGTCTAACATTGGTTTCATAATGATTGTTGATTTAATACATAACTTTATTTGTATGTTAATATCATTTACCACCTCATAAACTCAAAAATAAAGTTTTCAAGGTCAAAGATCCTCAATAAATCTTCACAATCTAATATAATCTATCACTACTACCAAGAGACCAAAAATCAATCAACAGAAACCAAATTTCTCAAAAAACAGTTACTTCACAGAAATTCGCGCCAAACGAAGCCCCTAAACCGGCAATCAGTCAAATGCGTTACAGAATAGAGTTTACAGAGGGAAATGAATATCGTCCTGTTTCCGAATTAAGACAAATCGGCTTACTGCTCTGACGGATGTGACAGACTCAGAAATACCGACAGCGAATTCGCAAAGTTCACCTCTATTTGCTTCACTTCACTCTAACTTCACTTCGCAAAATTAAAGAGCTTAGTTTCTGGTGATATGCGATAAGTCAGTAGGGAATTGGTCGCTGCAATTGTTGAACTGGACTCGAAATTCAAATGACAGGTTTTTAGTCCACTTGAATTTATGGGAGATCAGTTTCATGTGGGGGCTTAGACGGTTAAAGTATATTCGGTTTTTGAAAGTTTTTTCTCAACGAGCAGTGGTGCTTTAGGGGATAGCGCGCAGGGCAATTGCGCCGGGACTCACTCTTTCAGAGGCCTCACGCAACAAATTGTTTAAAAAAAGAATATCCTACCTTTCCTTCATAGTAAAATTGATGTTAACAGTAGGATAAGAAGGTATATAATTTCTCAAATTCATCTAATTTCTCATGTAATCCAAAAAGATCAGCTTTCAACTCTTGCTATTCTTCAAATAAAAATTAAGATTACTGAAAATCAGTAAACATCTATGCTAATATAGAGTTGAAGAGTTTGTTTGTTTGTTTTGTTGAACGCGCTAATCTTAGGAACCATCAAACTGATTTGAAAAATTATTTCAATGTACCTGCTTAGCGAGGATATAATATAGGTTACTAGCTTTTGTCAGCGGCTTCGCCCACGTACGTAAAATATCTATAGCCTATGTCACTCAGGAGTAAAGCAGCTTTCTGTTGTTGCTAAAATTTTTCCAATCGGACCAGTAGTTCCAGAGATTACCCCCTACAAACAAAAAAACAAACTAACAAAAAAACAAACTTTACCTCTTTATTATATTAGTGTAGATATAACACCACGCTATGACTAATAGGAGCGGAGTATAAAAAAAGTGTTGCAAAACCAGCGGAAATCTAGACTGCTACGCGGACGAAGTCGCGGGCAAAAGCTAGTTATTATTAAATCCATGTAAATATCTTTTAACACCTATAATATAGTCATTAATCTTATATAATTATATTTTAAATTAGAAACGAATGCACCTTTTATATATTTTTTGCATGTTTCACCTGTCATAAGAAATACGCAGCTTTTGTTCACATTACATTGATGATAATGATTTATTAGTAAATCTATTCTTGTATTCACCTCTTTTGCTCTCCTTTCTTGCACTTACTACTATTTTTCTCTGTGTTACCCAAAGGATAACTGGTAGAAAATGCCTAAAGTATTAAATACACCTTCTGTACTTTTGCGTGCATAAAGCATTTAAAATTATGCTTTGTAAAAAGGACAAGAGCCTCACAAAGATATGCCGCTAGGGCCTCATGACGGGTTAATTCCGCCTCTGCCAATGAACTTTTTTTTGTTTGACTATTTCTTTATCTTCAACGATTCAAGAGAGCCCAAAAATATAACATCCACCTAGCTGAGAAGCCAGCCCTAATTTATAGCTGAAACTCTCAAGAATTATGTAATTACTCACGCCATCATAAAAATATCTCCAACTAATTATTCCAAAGTAGATAATGTTTCTCGCCCCGCTGACTGTTTCAAACCCCAATGACTTTGAGCACTGTGATAACTGACAAAAAGTTACGAAAACCTAGGGAAAAAACCGGCCAAGTGTGAGTCGGGCTTACGCACTTAAGGTTCCGTACCGTCCATAGCAAAAAAACTCACGTTTGTTTTACGGGGATTGCCTAAATATTTATTTTAATTTTTTTTTTTTTTTAATAATCATTTGTTTTATAGCAAAATATAATATAGTATAATCAGACTTTGAATGTTTACACTGTTAGGATGCAGGCCTTCTCTCTAGGAGGAGGTAACGGGGCATAATCTACCACGCTCGCCCAGTGCGGATTGGTAAATGTCACATGTCTTGTCCTAGAACCAGGACATGCCGGTTTCCTCACGATGTTTGCCTTCACTGTTTTGTGACCAATGGTAATGAAATAAATTACACAAAGTAACACGCCTGGCTGGGTTTGAACCCGCGAACTCTTTAGTCGGGGCAGGCACCAATCAACCACCACCTTCTCTCTGCGCTCTTGTTGTTATAGCGGCAACAGAAATATATTGTTTGTGAAAATTTCAACTGTCTAACTATCTAATGTATTATTTGTGAAAATTTCAACTATATAACTATCACGGTTCATGAGATACAGCCTCGCTACAGAGGGACAGACAAACAGACGGAAGGAAAGAGGAGTTTTAGTGATAGGGTCCCGTTTAACACTTTGGAGACGGAACTCTAAAAATTATGATGTCGTTGGGAAGTAAATTTTTCGGTTCAACGCCCCCTCTCTTCGAATTCAAGTCCTTAGTCTTTCCCTGTCTTAATTTTTTCCTTCCTAGGCAGTTTGGCCAAAGCGCCTGAGGTAATTATTTTATCTTTGCCTGTTATAAAATTTTCTTTCAGTGACAAAGAATACAAAGGATGGAATGAAAAGACTGTTATAGTCGTATAATTATATTATCTGGCCCTTTGTGAAAGATAGGTTTTGTAAGGATGGTTAGTTCAGTAATTAGTCAAAGAAATTTCTTAGTTGTTTTTATTGAGGAAATCTTCCTTGCATAACATATTATAAAACGCTAGTCGCCTACCGTGTTTGTTTGTATAATTAACGCAATAAACTTGATAACAAGTGATCGGACTGTCATGCGTTTTTCACCAATAGCTTTGAGAAAATTGAATGATTTTTTGTTTTTTTTTTCATTTGTTGTTATTTTTTGTTTTTTTTTTTGTTTTGTTTTTGAATGATTCGATAAATTAATATTATATGATAGTAAATATAAATACCAATACTAGTAATTTGTAGCTCTCATGGTTTCATTTGTTTCTTTGGTTATTGTTCAATTTCTATTAATAGCAGCTTGAAGTTACCTATATCGCCTTTAGCTCGCATTATTGGCTTGCAGATTTGCACAGTGTACAGAACAGTGTACTTTTACATAATATATGCAGTTTGTGGACTAAATAGACACGAACATGTGTTATATTCGGCGCTGTATATATCTCTAACCCCCATTTCAACGAGACCCCACCACAATCCCACAAATATAGGCATGCACACACTAATTAACAAACAAGCTCGTGCCGCAGAATACAACAAGAAAATGTAGTAGCGATGAGCGTATTTTAACGGTAATCAATCTGTACCACGGTGCGCGCTGTTTGACCACGGTGATTAACTGCGCACGGACATAACTAAATTATGAGCCTCTGGACAGCGGGAGCCACGGGTTTGCGTCTGAAAAGGAAGGCTCTGGCCCGGGTATGTATGGCGATGTAGGAACGGGGTAGGTTGTTTAGTCAGTAAAAGTCTGACACTTGTTTTCCACTCCGTCCAAGAGCGGGACTCGTCATTGGATGATTTGTACCCATCATAAAAAAATACCATTTACATAATATATTATGCAGTTTGTGGTCCAAATAGACGCGTAGGTATATACAACAAAACATGTATTATATTTGGCGCTGTATATCTCTAAACCCCTATTTCAACGACACCCCACCACAATCCCACAAATATAGGCATGCACACACTAATTAACAAACAAGCTCGTGCCGCAGAATACAACAAGAAAATGTAGTAGCGATGAGCATATTTTAACGGTAATCAATCTGTACCACGGTGCGCGCTGTTTGACCACGGTGATTAACTGCGCACGGACATAACTAAATTATGACCCTCTGGACAGCGGCCAATAATATATTCCACAACTTTCACACAACGCCATCTAGTCCCAAGCTAAGCAGAACTTGTGTTATGGGTACTAGACAACTGATAAACATACTTATATATTTCTAAATACCTACATATTATAGATAAATTACACCCAATGATATAAAATCTACGAGGTCATTTTCTGTAGAGGTGTTTTTGGAAAATCAGTTGAGTACGCATTAGTGTCATACAAATCGACTTTTGATAAAGGTTCTCAAAGAAGTAAGCTTTTTTTATAAGCTTTTATTTTTATTTACACCTGTCCTGATGATTTACCTAGATTATATTTGATCCACTTCCCTGTTACCTATGTATTACGCTAACATTTTTCGTGTATCTGTCCATCAGATAAAAATGCAAAATTTATTCTTATGACCATTTGATGATGATGCTTTAGACCTGTTACATAACACTCAGTACAACAATCCGTTTTATCGTAGTAGGTTTTGTTTGTTTCCACTTTTAAAAATGTCGAGAGTAAATATTAACTTGTTCAGTTCAGATATTGCCTTTTATCTCATAGATGGTGTAAAAACAACACGAGAATAAAGCTGTTTTTGTCTTAGTTGGCTTAAACTCTTTACTTATTTCAGGCTTCTAAATCAACTAGTACTAAGGTATTATAAAGTACTAAGGTATTCAATACTACATTAAAATTCTGAGCACCATTTTACCAAGATCAAAGACATTTGAAACCCAAAACTAAACCAGTTTTAACACTACAATGCCCACTAGGAATCAATTTGCAAATAATTAAAACCGCCACTGAACTTCGCCTATAACAATATCGCCGAAAACCCCTAATCTTGTTATTACTTTAGTTACACAGCGTTTTCAAATACATATTCCAAATCTATATAAATATATAAAGGGGAAACTAACCGACTGACTGAAGAAAACGAAACTGCTGGAACTAGGAACATGAAATTTTGCGCAAGGCTTCTTTTTATGGCTGGAATTTTGTTTGTATGTAAAATCTTAATTCATGTGACGTTAGAAGAGATGAAAGTTACCGCAAATAGTAACCTAAATTTAAAAAAATAAAGGTTGTCACTATACGGTTTCAAAACTACTCCTAAAAGAACTATTTAGAGGGTTTTTTTTATGAAATTGTGATGAATTCTACACTAATATAATAAAAAGGTAAAGTTTGTTTTTTTGTTTGTAGGAGGTAATCTCTGGAACTACTGGTACCAATGGAAAAATTTTAGCAACAACAGAAAGCTGCTTTAATCCTGAGTGACAAAGGCTATATTTAATGTACGCGGGCGAAGCCGCTATATATTGTAAAAAATTGCATATCTTTGTGATGGATACATATGGAGGACTCTGTTAAAAAAAAAAAAACCAACAACAAATAAATGATTATGATTAAGATTAAAGATTGTAGGAGAGATTCAAGTTAATTAAACTTAAAATTCACTTATTAAATTTAGCACAAAATCTGAGCAAAATTACTAACAATAACTGTCATTATTAGTTTTTCAAATCTACCCTCAAAATATGGTTTAAGTAATAAAGGCTTACGAAAACTTTTTCGCGAACGAAGTCGCAGCAAACATACTAGTATGTTATATCAAAGAACCGATTCACGTAACGTAACAGAGTCATGCAGTATAATAGAAAATGTTTGGCGTGGGGTGAGAACCCCAGTTGTCGTCTAAGAGCCATGATCGATGTTTCGACACGTGCAGCGGGGGTAAGTCCGTCATTTATTAACTTTTGCTCTCAGTTTTAACGAAAATATTGCAATTCTTTTATTACTTCATCTTAATTCTTTATTGCACACCTGCACACCAAAACATAACAACAAAGCACATTGTTCGCAGAACAAATATTAGTTGTCAAAAAATAAAAGGCTCTCTTTTTGAGCTCAAAAAAAATATTCGCAATAGGTATAATCCATCCACATTATTAAACGCGCCAAATGTATCTATGTTTTTAAAACACTTTATATAATTTAATGATTGTCTTATTCTTTCTTTCCAAATTACATTCTAGGGTCTTTCTCAAATATCAAAATGGACGATCCTATTTTAAACGAGTTTATTCGACAGTAAAAATTAAAAAAAAATAAAACATAAACGTACTTAAAGTTTAATTCACCGGTTACCTTGGAGCATACACGTTTAGTGCATTTCATTATTAAGAGGCATGAAAAATAAAGTAACAAAAATATTTAATTCCAACTTCGGGAAAGGAATTAGTGACGCGTCATAAATTAAGGCCAAGTCAAGTGACGCGATCAGTTGTTGAATCGTCACTCAACCGCAGCTAACACGCGTCGTCACTGTTCTGTCACATTTTATTTAGCGTTCATTTTCACTCCCGTAACTGGGCCTTATTTTCCTACTTCAAAAAGGAGAAAGTACTTAATTCGTCGGGATCTTTTTAGGGTTCCTTACCAAGAGGGTAAAACTGGACCCTATTACTATAGATTAAAATGTCCGTCCGTCTGGTCCGTCTTGCACCAGGCTGTATCTCATGAACCGTGATAGCTAGAAAGTTGAAATTTTCACTGGAAATCTTACTAATATTATAAATGCGAAAATGTTACGATGTTTGGATATTTGGATGTTTGGATGTTTGTTAATCAATCACGCCAAAACGGCTGGACGGATCTGGATGAAATTTGGCACAGGCATAGGATACACTCCGGAATAGGACATAGGCTACTTTTTACCACCCAATACCACGCGGGTGAAGCCGCAGGCTAAAGCTAGTACATCAATTATGTTTCTGTTGCCGCTATTACAACAAATACTAAAACAAAACATTTTTTTTTTCTTTTGAATACCGTAATTAGAGATAGAAAGATAATAGGTTTGCGAACGCAGGCGTTCGCTTGGGTCTCAAAAGTGTAAGGAGGTATAGGTATTCCTTACCTACTAACTACTTATATAGGCTTAGCTAAGAGGTACCAAAACTAAAAATTGTAAAACAAAAAACATAATCTTTTACATTTTAGAAGTCGATGAAATAATGTCGGAAGAAATAAAAACCTCCGACTTTCAAATGTAAAGTTAATTTGCATTTTTTTGTGTTTTTTTACTTACAAAATCATAGAAACGAGAAATGACAATATAGGAATTTAAAAAAAATAGGATGAATGGTACGAAAAATATATCTAAATGAACACATTAAGTTTCACTCATTAAAAACCTAACACTCTCCAGTGCCACCCAAAAGAAGTTATTTGATGACTTCCTACTTACCAAAAAAATAAATAATAAAGCAGGTCAAAATTTCTCATAAAATCCAGTGACCCGAAAGGCCGAAACATTCTGTATACGCTATAAAAGGCGCATTCACTCACTATCTTTAAATTTACTGTCTCATACACTTGCCATGTTTATTACTGGCCAGTATAGCTGCACTCCCCCGCTTTTCTCCGCAAAAAGGGATCCTTGTCTGAAGTTTTTTTTATACAGTTTGTCCATTAGGACATGAGTGAGGACGCCGGAGTCACGTCAATCGGATTAGACGAGTAAACACGCTGAAAAGTTTTGTACGATGTAGATATTATTTTTTTAATTTACTTTATAATGTTCAGAACTATAAAGAGAAATTTAAAACATCGCACAAGAATTAATTCCGCTCAGTAAAGGTTTGGCCAGAAGGTTGTAAACAAACGTCGCAACCAAGGTGACCTTGCTAATTTTAATCTATGTAGGCATTGGCTGTAATCCATGACCTTCAACGCTCTTGGTTGAGAGGCGTCTTTTCCCAACCACAATGATTAAATTTCGAAAGTGTTGAAAGTGTGTGAAAGTGCCGCAACATAAACCAAACACACAAACCAAGCCTTGGGGCTTGGTTTGTGTGTTTGGTCCAACCAAGCTCACCTTGGTTGGCCAAGGTGAGCTTGGTTGGAACACCAGATTGCAACCCATTTTCTTCTCACCGACACATACGTATATAAATGCGGTTTGAAATCCGCTGCCAAAAGTCTACCCTTACTGCTACAACTCATGTCCAAAAACACACTTAGCGTGCCTTAATGTCTGTAAAAACGAATAAAGAATTTCCGATCCACTGAACAATCTCCAAACTTCCGATATCTATTGAACAACAAATAATAAGAAGCCGAACGAATGACACTACCACAATGTATCCTTTCAACTAACTTGACAAGCGGTCGGCAAAGTTCAGCAAACCACGGTCGGCAGGACCGCGAGATGCGACACAATGGGACATGGGCAACCCTTCCGATATAACAGTAAATACGAAGGGTCCCAAGAGCCCCTTCCCACACAGACCCATTACAACTAAGTGCTACTTGTCGACTTCAACGTAACCTGAAGTTAATTGAGAGAAAATTGAAACCAGATATTTGTAGAGGGCCGTCAAAGTCGCACTGTCTGAGAAAAATAACTGTAGGGTGGATAGAAAATAAATAATAGATATCAATGCGACAATTACGGCATCAGGACTTGGATACACTGGGCTTGTTTGTGTTGAAAATACTGAAATAAAGTTTTTAGTGCTATTACTATGAGCTTTTAACGTTGTTATTTCTGTACAATCACGATAAAGTTAACGTCAATTTGTACTAAAACGCTGTGTAGTGAAGATATTCAAAATCCTTCTATCTTTAAACTACTATACACTAGCTTCTGCCAGCGGTTTCACCCGCGTGAAAGTAGATTTCACCAAACAAATTTTGTCCACCTTTTCCACCCCCTAGATGCCAATATTATACAAAAAACATACTCTCCAAGCTACAGGTCTTTACGATCAGCAGTTTAGACTATGCTTTGATCTGTCAGTCATTCAGGCATTTTATATGTTTGTTTGGTTGAATTGAACGCACTAATATAAGAATTATTGTACTGAATTGAAGAAAACATTGTGTCGGATAATACATTTATTGAGGAAGGGTATATAGTATCACGTTATGGCCCAAGGGACCGGAGCAGTAACCTAAACGTGGGGAATAGCTAGTCACATAATTATACGTAAACGCGATTAAGTAGTTTGAGTATGTTAAAAAACTTTAGGAAAAAAATTAAATAAAAAAGGGACTAGGATTTATTTTTTCAAAAACGTTTTTTTTTGACACTCGAGAGAATCAAAATTTATAACTTTAATTTGACTCAAAATCCAAAATTTTGGCATAAAACAAGGTCATATGCACAGCTATTGGAATAAATCTGAAAACAATTGTTACGTCACAAAAAATAACACTTTTATTGCGAATCGGAAAATCTTCGAAACTCTACTTCTCTGAACTATTTACATAGTTTAGTTTGTACGGAATCCTCAGTGCGAATGTCTGACTCGCACTTGTCCAGTTTTTGTTCACAAAAATAGAATTAAAATAGAAATTCTTCGTCTATTTCACAGTTTCACACATCATATTCCGGCTTAACAACCTTTTAGCATGAAAACTTGGACGCCTAGCAAAATGTTTATGTGACCGTGTAAACTGTAAAGTCGTGGCACAGAGTAACTCTATCGTCGAGGCAAGCTTCGAAGCTAAAGCCGCTACTGTCCGGGATGCGTCCGGATAGTTGATATATGAAAAATGCGTGGTCCTATAACTATATAACTAACCATTTAATTACATTTAACCAGAAAAACATTGTCATACAAACGTGAGCGTTTCAATTGCTCGTTGTGTTCAAAGGTCACGATAACTCTTTCGCAGAGCTCTGGTCCAGAACGAGGAGCTATAGCAGTCGATCGCTAGCATTACTGCTACACAGAAGGAGACAGCCACACGCATGAAGAAACGGCCATGCTCGCCCCCGAACCGCTCGAATCCGACCCCGATTTCGTCGACGACTCGTAGTGTTTCATGGACATAAGCATATCAGCCTACTGGAGCCATGAGTTTACTTCTCAAAATAACCCGGTAAGACAAGGCAAAAAAGGAACAAAGGTAAAGTTTTACTCGGTAAAAGTCTCACATGCCCACCCTTCCACTCCACCCAAAAGCCAAGAAGTCATTAGATGATAGCCCACCATAAAAACGGTAATTCTGTCTTTCTATATTCTCGCACCTGAACGAACGATGCCTACAATACAGCCTTTGCCTTCTCTTCAGGGAATAGACACAGACCTAATATTACGTAACTCAGTTAGATCTGTCAGACAAATAATTAATTATCCTTTTCTAAGAAAATAAATAGTCAGAATATTAGTATTCTCATGAGTATTGGAGCGTTGTTTAAGGGATGACTAGATGGTTGTAAACCAACGTCAAACAAGGTGACCTTGGTAGTTTAAATCCGTGTAGACAAAAGTTATAAACCATGACCTTCAACGCCCTTGGTGAAATTCAATCACTTTGGTTCCCAACCAAAGTGATTGAATTTCGAACGTATTGGCGCGTGGTTGGACTATAGTCGGAGTATCCTTACGTGATCGAATACAAAATGAAAATATCCGTAAGAGCTATGTCGGCAACCCTGGTTAGGTTGCCGACATAGCGAAAAGAATCGTCAAACTTAAGTAGCTATGGGCAGGACACATTGCACGCAGAACAGACGGCCGCTGGGGCTGAAAGGTCATGGAGTGGCGACTGCGTACCGGAAGACCCAGCGTTGGAAGGCCTCCCACAAGGTGGATCGATGACCTGGTCAAGGTTACCGGAATCCCATGGAAGCAAGACGCACAGGACCGGCCTTTGTGGCGGGGCTTGGGGGAGGCCTATGCCGCGGAGTGGCCGTCTTTCGGCTGAAATGATGATGATGAAGATGGCGCGTGATTTACATACGCAACAAAATCTAGCCGGACTAACTCACAAACCAAGCCCCAACCAATGTGACATTCTTTGGAACACTAGATTGCAACCATGTGGTCCACCTTTTACTTTCAGTCTTGGCATTACTCAAATCTTTACCTAAATAACTCCCAGACATAGCTGAGAGCCACTCAGTCTTAAGGAGAAAGTTTACAGTTTATTATGATGGATCCCAGACTTGCATACCCTGGGGAATAAACATTGACATTCAGCGCAGCAAGGTAATGGCGCCAGTCTTTTGGGCTTATTACCCGTCGACAGCGTCGCGGTGGAGTTTTTGAAGCCATATTTAGATTTTTTTTTAAATTACTTTTATTAACTTACGGGTTTCCACTGTTTTTTTTTTGTGAATACATATTTTTATATACATTTTTATTTTGTATTGAGCAGTGG
This sequence comes from Mythimna loreyi, assembly GCA_029852875.1. Lineage (NCBI taxonomy): Eukaryota > Metazoa > Arthropoda > Insecta > Lepidoptera > Noctuidae > Mythimna > Mythimna loreyi. The sequence goes on along the minus strand of CM056785.1, from coordinate 13,770,444 downwards.
TGGCCGATTAGTATCGGCCCCTACTTGCGAGTTGTGTAAGTCGTGGTTTCAAACCCCGCCAGGCGCATTACTTTGTGTAATTTATTTCATCATCACTGCTCTCTAAACGGTGAAAGAAAACATCGTGAAGAAACCGGCATGAACTAGAACCGAAAATTCGAAGACATGTGACATCTGTGATTATGGCCCATTTCCTCTCCTAGAGAGGAGGCCTGTGTCCCAGCAGTGGGAACATTAAAAAGGCTGATGATGATATATTTTTTGTAGTTATTTTGTATCTTATTATATAATTTATATTAGCACACGCCTACCGGCAGGACCTTCGCATAAAAGTTATACCTATTGTAATTTTTAAAATTTGATAAGTGTGTAGCACTGTAATGTTTTTATATGATCAAAAGTTTCATAGCAAAATACACTTTTTCTATAATTTTGGCCCTCCTCTGAAATTTCTTAAACTTTCTGGCCCCCCATTAAAAACCTTTCCCCACCAATTACGATCACGCATTCAAATGAACAACTAACATTTTATTCCTTCACGCTTTTCATTCACATTCTAAAATAACAACTAATTCTTCAAAATTATCCGATCCACGTTTCGAAATCCAGTTTTTGGCCCATCTCCAGGGTATTTAGTGTCTACAGTGTATGGCTGCCAGCTCTGTTGTCCCTTAGTTCGAAGTTTTGCCGCATTTTAATACCTCAAGACTTATCTCGGCATTATTTACTGAAGAGATTTATAAATTACCGCTCAGTCTCAAAAATTTATTTTAAATAATTGACATTTATAAATGATAATGAAATGATATTAAAAATAAAGTTTTGAAAAATCTCCTTCATATATAAATAGAAGATAAGTATTTTGATTTCCAGTTACTAAATATTTAGTTATTTTGTTACCAGTGCCGCAGACTGCCCCCTTTAATATTATAAGTCCATATGATCCATCCTAAGGTTGTCTGGAAGAAATCGCTATCAGCGATAAGACCGCTATTGTACCCATAGATTAAGATTTATGTATCTTTTTGGTGTACAATAAACTTGTATTCTATTTTATTCTATTCTATGTGAAAACTTTTGTGTTTCAGTGTATTTACTGTACAGTAATGTGCAAAAATGCTTTGAGATAAATCGTTTTACAAATAAAATTTAACTCATTCAATATAACTACTCTTAGAGGAAAATCCCTCTCAACCAAGTACGTCGGCGCGATGACGTCAGGTGGAAGGGATAGCAACACAAGAGCGGAGCGGTGCCGTGCGGTACCTCACTTTTGCATCGGCGCTCGGGCGAGACGGTTGTGTGGTCGAACTCTGAAGTGCTACCCGTTTATTTTATTAGAGACCGTTAATTTTGATTTTGTTATTTGTGCTGATTTTGTGATTTTGCTAAATAATAATAAAATAGAGGTTAGGATTATTAGTGTTTTCTTTTTAAAAACTTAATTTAATAGGACGTTTGTAAGATCAGTGCGTGGGATCAATTTACGCGACTTTGATCGTTCTCCATCCCCTTATTTTAAAACCACGTGGTCGATCAATCTTTTTCTAGTAGCTTAGTGCTTTGTTCTTTTTGTAAATAGTTGCGGGTAGTAATAATGTCGAGTAGTGATTATTCTGGTGGTGAAACGCCACCTACGCGTCGAAGTAGGAGTCGTGATAGTCGTAAACGAAGGCATGGTTCACATAAACGTCGCGACCGTCGTTCAAAACGACGCGATCCGTTAGATCAGATTTTGCAAAGACTGAATGCACTTGAGGAGCGCCTGCCGGTAACGGCGACTAATTTGACCGCTCCGTCTCGTCCTTGCGTTAGAGGCAGCCCCTCATCCGTGGTCTTGGACGTCACCGAGGCTGCTGCTGGGGTTGGCGTGGCGACGCCCTCTACGAGCCGGCCGGCGGAAACGCCGCGCGATACCAGCAGCACAGCGGATGGGATTGTCGGTGCACTCTCTTCATTGTTACAAGTAAGATCTAAGCATTACTACATTTCAAACTTCGATCCGAGTGTGCATGATTTTGATGTGTGGTGTGCGGAGGTAGACCGTGGCCGAAATTTGAACGGTTGGGATGATCATGAGTGTTTTGGGCGTATTGGTGGTTGCTTACGTGGTGACGCCAAAACGTGGTTAAACCATTGGGTGACAAGCGATCGCTCGTGGTCGAATTTTAAAGCCGAGTTTCGATCGTTGTGTCCACGTGAAGTCGATATGGCAACTGTGCTGTATGACGTCATGAGTACAACGTCTAACAAGTTCACCACGTATGCAGAGTACGCACGAATGTCCCTACTGCGGTTAAATATCGTACGAGGGCTTTCGGATGAGCTCAAAACCGCCATAGTAGTTCGTGGCATCTCCGATCCTCAAGTGAAAGCTGCGGCTACCAACGCCAAACTGCAGCTGAAAGATTTGGTCGAATTTTTGTCCGTGTACGTTAAACCTAAAATCACGCAAAGTGCTACCGGTAATCCCATACGCTCGTCAGTTGCTGAAACGTTCAATTCTCGTAAACGCGAAGCGCCTAGGAGAGGACCGGTGACATGTTTCTCGTGTGGCAAACACGGTCACAAACAAGCCGACTGTTCAAAAAAATCAAAAGTTGATTCAGCCACTTCAAATTCTAAATCTACCTCCTCTGAGACTTCGAACGTAAAAGAAACGAAATCTAATTCAAAACCAGCCCAAATGATTTGCAAATATTGTAAGAAAACCGGTCATCTCGTTGATTGGTGCTTTTTAAAGCAACGTATGGATTCTAAGTCCAATGATAAAAGTAGTAGTGACGTAAATTTTTGCTCCGCGTCGATTCCGGACGAAACAACGTAATGACGGCAATTATTCAAAAACTACCCGTAGATGTTTTAATTGATTCTGGGTCTGATATTTCACTAATTTCTAGATCGGTTTTAAAGCATTTTAGTTTTAATCAATTACCAACCTATCGTAGATTGCGAGGTATCGGTAGTCAAGATATCGAGTCTATTTCTTTTGTTAAGACGATAATTGAGTTCCCTGAATTATCGTTGGAGGCGGATCTTTATGTGGTACCACCAGATTGCATTCAGGCACCTGTTTTGGTAGGGACTGACATTTTAAATCGCGATGGTGTCACCTACATTAGGACGAGTGACTCTCAACGATTGATGGGAATTGATCAAGTGTACAAGGTGTCGTCTGTGGGGCTGGCCGACCAAGTGAAGACACCCTTAGTTGGTGATGACAAGAAACGTTTGTTATCTTTGATTGACGAGTTTTCTGAGACGTTCACTACTGGCACGGCGACTTCCACAGTAAACACTGGGAGCATGGAGATTAGGCTTAACAGTGACAGTCCGATAAGTTATCGACCGTACAAGCTTTCTGCAGACGAAAAGTTACGCGTTCGCGGCATAATTAGTGATCTTTTGAGTAAGGGCATTATACGAGAATCCCAATCAGATTATGCAAGCCCTATCATCCTCGTAAAGAAAAAGAGCGGGGAGGATAGGATGTGCGTAGACTATAGAGCCTTAAACGCTGTCACTGTTAAGGAGAGATTTCCATTGCCACTGATCGATGACCACATCGATAAATTGGGCAACTTCAAGTATTTTACCAGTCTTGATATGGCTACTGGCTTTCATCAAGTACCTATGAAAGACGATGCCTCTATTAGCAAAACTGCCTTTGTGACGCCTGAAGGGCATTATGAGTATTTGAAAATGCCCTATGGGCTGGCTAATGCCCCTGTCGTGTATCAGCGAATTATCACAAAGACACTTAAGCACCTTATTGACACTGGCCATGTATTGACCTATATTGATGACGTACTGATCATGTCCAATTCAATCGAGGAAGGCCTAAAGGTTTTGCGAGAGGTTTTAAAAACCCTCTCAGCGGCAGGTTTCTCGGTTAATCTGAAGAAATGTACGTTTTTAGATACGGAGGTTGAATACTTGGGACGGCTGATTGGGCATGGTCAGGTACGGCCGAGTCCGAGTAAAACTGATGCTCTGGTTAAGTCCCCGAAACCCACAAATGTAAAGGAGGTGCGTCAGTTCTTGGGGCTGGCAGGGTATTTCCGCAGATATATTGCTGGATATGCCTCAAAGACTGCCTGTATTGCCAGGCTACTGAGAAAAGATGTGCCTTTTGTTTGGGGAACGGAACAAGATGTCGCTCGCGACTATATCATTAAGTGCTTAACGGAGGAACCAGTTTTAGCAATTTTCAATCCCAGTCTGTCCACAGAACTACATACCGATGCTAGTTCGATAGGATTCGGGGCTATTTTGCTTCAGGAACATGAAGGAAAGCGTAAGCGAGTTGTCGGGTACTACAGTAAGTCCACCCAGGGAGCGGAATCAAAATATCACAGCTACGAATTAGAGACCTTAGCTGTGGTACGTGCTTTACAACACTTTCGGCATTATTTGATCGGTATAAAATTCAAAATTGTCACTGATTGCAATTCTTTAAAATTAACTGAACGCAAAAAAGATTTGCTGCCTCGTGTAGCTCGCTGGTGGGTTTACATGCAGGATTTTCAGTTTTCTTTGGAGTACCGAAAGGGTTGCAATATGCAGCACGCTGACTTTCTCAGCAGACAGCCTGCTCACGTGTTCCAAATCCAGAATCCACGAAACTGGGCGAAAATTGCTCAAACTGCCGACTCGGAGACTCAGGATCTAATGCAGAAGGTTCGAGAAGGCCAGTTAGATAGCAGTCGTTTCTTTATTAAAAATGACTTGCTGTACTATAAGTACACGCCTACGGGTGAAGACTCGCGCCTTTTGTGTTTCATACCAAAAGGGCACAGGCTTAGTCTTTTAAGAGTCTTTCATGACGATCATGATCACATAGGCGTCGATAAGACTGTCGATTTGATACTGCGTCATTTTTGGTTTCCTGGCCTTAGACACTTTGCTAAAAAGTATGTTGGCCACTGTATCGTTTGCTTAGCACATAAGAAAGTGCCCCGAGCACCTCACCAACCAATCGAGTCTTGGACAAAACCGGACATTCCTTTTTCCGTGTTACATGCCGATGTTCTTGGGCCGTTAACAGAGTCCAACGGTTATAAATACATCCTCATAGTTGTAGACTCATTTTCAAAATTTTGCTTATTGTACGCGTTATACCGGCAAGACGCGGATGAATTAAAAAGGGTGTTTTCTAATGCCGTCTCATTGTTTGGCACTCCGTCAACTATAGTGTGTGACAGAGCTAGGATGTTTGAAAGTGCTGCTTTTCAAGAGTGGGTAACTGAGCTTGGGTCCTCTATACACTTTATCACACCTGAGATGCATCGCGAGAACGGCCAAGTCGAACGGTACTGCCGCACAGTCCTCAACATGCTGCGCATAGAGGTTAACAACAAGGGTGCTTCTTGGTCCAACATCTTATGGAAAGTGCAGCTAACCCTAAACATCACGAGGCAGGCAACAACTCGCACCTCTGCCCTGCAGCTGCTGACCGGTGTTGAAGGAACCACTCCAGTTCTACGATCGCTGGTCCGAGACGTTGCGTTGAGCGACTCTCACCCGAACCGAGAAGCCCTGCAGACTCTGAGGAGACAGAGGGTCTCGGAACTGCTTGCTGCCAACCAGCAAAGACAGGACGCCTACGTTAATGAGGGTCGTCGACAGCCCCGTACTTTTTCTGTTGGCAGTTTCGTGTTCGTCAGCAAGGGTTCACAAAGTACCGGCAAACTAGATTCCGGGATGCGTGGTCCGTACAAAGTTGTACGGGCATTGCCTCATCACCGTTATGAGCTTGAGTTGTTGGCAGGCTCATATGGAAAGAAGACTCAGAGCGCCGCAGAACATATGGTTCAGTGGCGGGGTGAGTGGACCCCGGATACATGCGAGGCATTCTTTAGGAATGGTGAGTGAGCTGTGTTGTCCTGGTGTCCGTGAGTGGCAGCCAGAGTGTCACGCAGGTGACTTTTGTGTTATTTACCTGCTACCCTTGAAGGGTAGACAGAACGTCACGTAGGTGACCATGTGTGTGTTTACCTGGTGCCCTTGAGGGGTGACCGGAGCGTCACGTAGGTGACTATGTGTGTGTTTACCTGGTACCCTTGTGGGGTGGCCAGAACGTCACGGAGGTGACCTTGTGTGTCCTGATACTCCTCGATGCGGAGGTTTATCAGAGGGCCTCGGAAGTGGCTTCTTGATTTGTTGTTATTTATGTGTTGTCCTGGCGGCTGCCAGAGGGCCACTTTCGAGAGCTTCTTGTTTTACTGTTGCTCATATTATGTTTGCTGACATCGTTCATGAGTAGAGCTCCTCATTGATGATGCCTTCTTGCTTTGGTTACCCTCTGTAAGGGGATTGCTTGAGTGCACGCTTGCTATCCGTTTGCAGTGAGTATCCAAAGCCGAAATAATACATCACTACAATGTTGTTTTAACATTTCAGAAGTGAATGATTTTGATGAAGAACCATCAAATGAGTGTGGACTACAAAGGGACCCTGCTGCAGAAATCCAAGCTGACGAGGCCGTTCAGCTGTCAGGAACGGCCGTCTTAGAGGAAAATCCCTCTCAACCAAGTACGTCGGCGCGATGACGTCAGGTGGAAGGGATAGCAACACAAGAGCGGAGCGGTGCCGTGCGGTACCTCACTTTTGCATCGGCGCTCGGGCGAGACGGTTGTGTGGTCGAACTCTGAAGTGCTACCCGTTTATTTTATTAGAGACCGTTAATTTTGATTTTGTTATTTGTGCTGATTTTGTGATTTTGCTAAATAATAATAAAATAGAGGTTAGGATTATTAGTGTTTTCTTTTTAAAAACTTAATTTAATAGGACGTTTGTAAGACTACAATATATCTCATTATAGTTGTTTGACATTTAAAATAAATTTCGGAACTAACTGTACCAGGCAGTGATTTTTGTTATCAACAAAATCAAAATCAACATAGACACAAGATTGTAACTAATTACATAGTAATAGAAATATTTTCTAAACTTTCCACAGATGAGGGGTTCTCGGACGGTTCTGATCTTCAGTGTTTGTGCGACGTCTCTCCACAGACCATATCCCATCTTCCATCCTGCACCACGTATCCTATTACCTGTTCACGTAGGGACCTAATGACAGCGTCAGAGCATTGTCGTGGCCGAATTCTGGGCCAGGCAAGGAATTTAACTGGTTTTGTCATGACACGCAAAGAAGAAGTGTTCTACTATCTATTATTATATTTACACGTGCTGACAGAAGCTAAATTAACTTATTCATACATGCCATCAAGGCATAGTCCTACTTTACACTGCATGCTAGCATAATTTATTACAATAATATGACAGAATTATTGGAAAATATCCACACACGTATTGACTACGCACAATGACGCTGCAGATACATGAACACAGGGGAAACTCCATCACGCATTCACCAGAAGTACCTTTGTACTGCTGACATCGGCACTGGCATATAATTGAACTTTAACGATCTCGATAAACGTCAGTTAATTGACTTGATAGAGATTATTGTCCGTTGATGTCATTATAAACAATTGGCTCACAGTTGATACTATAGAGGTCCTACTACGAGCGCTTGACACGATACGATGACAACCTAAACTGTTATATGGATGAAACTATATAGGATGTAGGATGTATAGCTCTATTCCTTTTTCTTACTTGCACGCATGACGTTCTAACAGGTCATGCTAAGGCTCCACTTGGTATCTTGTAAGTTCATCAGTCTTTTTATCATCATCATTATTAGCCTTTTTAATGGTCCCACAGCTGGGACTCACGCTTCCTCTCTAGGAGATTGCATGGGCCGAGATACACCACGCCGGCCCAGTGTGCGTTGGTGGATGTTACATGTCTTCGATTTTTTGGTTCTAGGACATGCTGTTTCCTCACAATGTTTTCCTTCACCATTTTGAAAGCAGTGGTAATGAAATAAATTACAAAAAGTAATGCGCTTGACTGGGTTTGAAGTCGCGACCAACAACTCATAAGTCAGGATCGATACTACTCGTCTAACACTGCTCCAATAAATTTTGATTACAATACAATAATATACCTAATTACTGAGGCGAAAGTTTGCATATTCGTTACTGTTTCAGGCTCAAATGGCAGAAGAGACTTGAATTAGATTTGACACATAACTAGAACTACTCTTGTAGTCCCGTGAACATGTTCCCTCAGAATAATATTCAATTTTCATGCGGGTAAACTAACTTTCTAATATTGCGAACAATCCCAATTTTACTACCAGATAGGTAATCTAGGACAAAAGTAATAACGAAAACTAATAAAAGCTAGTATCTTGTTCAGAATTATTTTATTGGTAATAGCGGGTAGGCTTTGTAATGAAATTAGTTCCAGGTATGCATAAAGGGACTTGATTGAAACACTCATGTTCAGGCGTAAACGCCTGTTCTAAATAAATAGCAAAAAGTTGTGAAACAATTATTAAAAATTGCATAGGCGTTTCGGCACGTATTAGTAACATTCAATGTCATCGTTCACTTGCCTGACAACCATTGTACGTGTAACTGCTAATTAATCATCATCATCATGTTAGCCGAGCGACGCCCACTGCTGGGCATAGGTCTCCCCCAAGGATATCGACAATGATCGATCCTGTGCTGTCCGCATCCAGCGGCTTCCCTATGATGCCTTTCGCTAATTTTCGGAGTCTTTTACTTTGATAGGCACCATTACATCCTAAAGTTGTAACAACTCAATACTAAAGCACGAAATTACAAACAATGTTTTGTCAGAGCTATTCCCCGTTGAGGGCAAATACTCGAAACGTTTGATTTCGTATGTTAAAGAGCGTGTATTTCGCTGCTAATTGAGTTTCTGTCACACGGCACGCCGCGGCCCCGTGCGGCCTCTGTGCTTCGATTCTGTTCCCCAGCAGACAGTACCAGGACTGAAATGATGATGATGAAGATGGCGCGTGATTTACATACGCAACAAAATCTAGCCGGACTAACTCACAAACCAAGCCCCAACCAATGTGACATTCTTTGGAACACTAGATTGCAACCATGTGGTCCACCTTTTACTTTCAGTCTTGGCATTACTCAAATCTTTACCTAAATAACTCCCAGACATAGCTGAGAGCCACTCAGTCTTAAGGAGAAAGTTTACAGTTTATTATGATGGATCCCAGACTTGCATACCCTGGGGAATAAACATTGACATTCAGCGCAGCAAGGTAATGGCGCCAGTCTTTTGGGCTTATTACCCGTCGACAGCGTCGCGGTGGAGTTTTTGAAGCCATATTTAGATTTTTTTTTAAATTACTTTTATTAACTTACGGGTTTCCACTGTTTTTTTTTGTGAATACATATTTTTATATACATTTTTATTTTGTATTGAGCAGTGGTGGCCGATTAGTATCGGCCCCTACTTGCGAGTTGTGTAAGTCGTGGTTTCAAACCCCGCCAGGCGCATTACTTTGTGTAATTTATTTCATCATCACTGCTCTCTAAACGGTGAAAGAAAACATCGTGAAGAAACCGGCATGAACTAGAACCGAAAATTCGAAGACATGTGACATCTGTGATTATGGCCCATTTCCTCTCCTAGAGAGGAGGCCTGTGTCCCAGCAGTGGGAACATTAAAAAGGCTGATGATGATATATTTTTTGTAGTTATTTTGTATCTTATTATATAATTTATATTAGCACACGCCTACCGGCAGGACCTTCGCATAAAAGTTATACCTATTGTAATTTTTAAAATTTGATAAGTGTGTAGCACTGTAATGTTTTTATATGATCAAAAGTTTCATAGCAAAATACACTTTTTCTATAATTTTGGCCCTCCTCTGAAATTTCTTAAACTTTCTGGCCCCCCATTAAAAACCTTTCCCCACCAATTACGATCACGCATTCAAATGAACAACTAACATTTTATTCCTTCACGCTTTTCATTCACATTCTAAAATAACAACTAATTCTTCAAAATTATCCGATCCACGTTTCGAAATCCAGTTTTTGGCCCATCTCCAGGGTATTTAGTGTCTACAGTGTATGGCTGCCAGCTCTGTTGTCCCTTAGTTCGAAGTTTTGCCGCATTTTAATACCTCAAGACTTATCTCGGCATTATTTACTGAAGAGATTTATAAATTACCGCTCAGTCTCAAAAATTTATTTTAAATAATTGACATTTATAAATGATAATGAAATGATATTAAAAATAAAGTTTTGAAAAATCTCCTTCATATATAAATAGAAGATAAGTATTTTGATTTCCAGTTACTAAATATTTAGTTATTTTGTTACCAGTGCCGCAGACTGCCCCCTTTAATATTATAAGTCCATATGATCCATCCTAAGGTTGTCTGGAAGAAATCGCTATCAGCGATAAGACCGCTATTGTACCCATAGATTAAGATTTATGTATCTTTTTGGTGTACAATAAACTTGTATTCTATTTTATTCTATTCTATGTGAAAACTTTTGTGTTTCAGTGTATTTACTGTACAGTAATGTGCAAAAATGCTTTGAGATAAATCGTTTTACAAATAAAATTTAACTCATTCAATATAACTACAATATATCTCATTATAGTTGTTTGACATTTAAAATAAATTTCGGAACTAACTGTACCAGGCAGTGATTTTTGTTATCAACAAAATCAAAATCAACATAGACACAAGATTGTAACTAATTACATAGTAATAGAAATATTTTCTAAACTTTCCACAGATGAGGGGTTCTCGGACGGTTCTGATCTTCAGTGTTTGTGCGACGTCTCTCCACAGACCATATCCCATCTTCCATCCTGCACCACGTATCCTATTACCTGTTCACGTAGGGACCTAATGACAGCGTCAGAGCATTGTCGTGGCCGAATTCTGGGCCAGGCAAGGAATTTAACTGGTTTTGTCATGACACGCAAAGAAGAAGTGTTCTACTATCTATTATTATATTTACACGTGCTGACAGAAGCTAAATTAACTTATTCATACATGCCATCAAGGCATAGTCCTACTTTACACTGCATGCTAGCATAATTTATTACAATAATATGACAGAATTATTGGAAAATATCCACACACGTATTGACTACGCACAATGACGCTGCAGATACATGAACACAGGGGAAACTCCATCACGCATTCACCAGAAGTACCTTTGTACTGCTGACATCGGCACTGGCATATAATTGAACTTTAACGATCTCGATAAACGTCAGTTAATTGACTTGATAGAGATTATTGTCCGTTGATGTCATTATAAACAATTGGCTCACAGTTGATACTATAGAGGTCCTACTACGAGCGCTTGACACGATACGATGACAACCTAAACTGTTATATGGATGAAACTATATAGGATGTAGGATGTATAGCTCTATTCCTTTTTCTTACTTGCACGCATGACGTTCTAACAGGTCATGCTAAGGCTCCACTTGGTATCTTGTAAGTTCATCAGTCTTTTTATCATCATCATTATTAGCCTTTTTAATGGTCCCACAGCTGGGACTCACGCTTCCTCTCTAGGAGATTGCATGGGCCGAGATACACCACGCCGGCCCAGTGTGCGTTGGTGGATGTTACATGTCTTCGATTTTTTGGTTCTAGGACATGCTGTTTCCTCACAATGTTTTCCTTCACCATTTTGAAAGCAGTGGTAATGAAATAAATTACAAAAAGTAATGCGCTTGACTGGGTTTGAAGTCGCGACCAACAACTCATAAGTCAGGATCGATACTACTCGTCTAACACTGCTCCAATAAATTTTGATTACAATACAATAATATACCTAATTACTGAGGCGAAAGTTTGCATATTCGTTACTGTTTCAGGCTCAAATGGCAGAAGAGACTTGAATTAGATTTGACACATAACTAGAACTACTCTTGTAGTCCCGTGAACATGTTCCCTCAGAATAATATTCAATTTTCATGCGGGTAAACTAACTTTCTAATATTGCGAACAATCCCAATTTTACTACCAGATAGGTAATCTAGGACAAAAGTAATAACGAAAACTAATAAAAGCTAGTATCTTGTTCAGAATTATTTTATTGGTAATAGCGGGTAGGCTTTGTAATGAAATTAGTTCCAGGTATGCATAAAGGGACTTGATTGAAACACTCATGTTCAGGCGTAAACGCCTGTTCTAAATAAATAGCAAAAAGTTGTGAAACAATTATTAAAAATTGCATAGGCGTTTCGGCACGTATTAGTAACATTCAATGTCATCGTTCACTTGCCTGACAACCATTGTACGTGTAACTGCTAATTAATCATCATCATCATGTTAGCCGAGCGACGCCCACTGCTGGGCATAGGTCTCCCCCAAGGATATCGACAATGATCGATCCTGTGCTGTCCGCATCCAGCGGCTTCCCTATGATGCCTTTCGCTAATTTTCGGAGTCTTTTACTTTGATAGGCACCATTACATCCTAAAGTTGTAACAACTCAATACTAAAGCACGAAATTACAAACAATGTTTTGTCAGAGCTATTCCCCGTTGAGGGCAAATACTCGAAACGTTTGATTTCGTATGTTAAAGAGCGTGTATTTCGCTTCTAATTGAGTTTCTGTCACACGGCACGCCGCGGCCCCGTGCGGCCTCTGTGCTTCGATTCTGTTCCCCAGCAGACAGTACCAGGACCAATTACCGCTGCTTTTCAATTCACTTTGCCAATTCCACAAATTCCATTTGAAATGCATCTGCTTTGGAATTTTTGCCTTCTGTCTGATTACCTTTTATGAAAATTGAATCAGTTTTAAAGTCTACTATGTATTGTTTGTTTTGTATTAAGGTTTTCTGTATTCGTGGACACGGTTAGAGGGTAAGTGCTTGGGAAGTTGCTAAACCAAAATTATAAAGTGAACCGCACTTTCACGAAAAAAAAATGTAATCCTTTATTAACTACTTATTTAAAAATAGCCTATGTCACTCAGGAGTAAAGCAGCTTTCTATTGTTGCTAAAATTTTTCCAATCGGACCAGTAGTTCCAGAGATTACCTCCTACAAACAAAAAAATAAAAAACAAACTTTACCTCTTTATTATATTAGTGTAGATGTAGATTAAACTCTTGACCCCAAGCGACCACACACTTATTGTCTTTATATAGTGTCTTTAATTACGGTATTCAAAAATTTAAGGACTCAAGGAGAGAAATCGTAAGTACCTACTTACTTACAATTTGTTGTTTTATTTGAGTCAGTAACATACTTATGTTATGACGCAAATGTAGGATATAAAAATAATGATTTGCGTCAAACCCCGACCGGTAAAAACGACTACATTTGGTGGTATTTATTTTCGTCATTTTTTACGGCCAGTAAAATTTTTGCAGTGGGGTTTTTTTGACATTTGTTTTGGTTACAATTATATCCCACAACTATCACATAACGCCGTCTAGCCCTAAGCGGAGCAGAGCTTGTGTAATAAATGCTAGACTATACAACTAATAAACATAAATTATATATTTCTAAATACATACATTTCTTCTTAATATTAATAGAAACTATTAGCTATTCGTTAGTCTCGCTAAAACTCGAGAAGGGCTTTATTTTTTTTCAGAATCAGAATCAGAATGATTTATTTGTAAAACATAGGTGTATAAGGTGTTACAGTTCGGTAGATCTTCCATGTTTTGCCCAGAGGCGTACAAATATTTATATAATTATCATTGTCCATTTTCATTGATCTTTTGAAATTAAGTAAACTTACAAAGCATTAATAAATTCAAAATTAATAGATACATAATTACAAATTAAATTAGTTACATGCATTGAGTTACATGTCAATAAAAAAAAAACTAATAAATACGAATAAAAAATAAAATTTTGGTTCATTAGAATAGGTCAAAAGATAAGTGATTTTATTATGAAGCTTTTATAGCACAAAGAAAAAGTCAATATTTATAGGCACAAGCATATCACTGTAAATTAAATCAATTAAGCTTCAATAAATGTTAAAAAGATTAAGCTGCATGTCATGTTAATGCAGCATGTCAAATACACATGGTCATCAAATAAATGTCTAGTGATGTGGAACTATTACAATATACACGAAGCAATTAACATGAAATTTTATTACGTCAACTTTTATAGAATAATATAAATATATTTTTATTGATTATTGGTTCGTGCTTGACCGCTACCTCACCTGATGGAAAGCGACGATGCGGTCGACGATGGTGCGCGCTTTTGGATGGAGGTTGCGTGTTCAAGTCAATCGCTCAACCACTCCGTCAATCGTGGTATTGTAGTCAGTACAAGTCTGATACTTCCAGAGCCAGAGAAATTAACCAATGAGCAAAAATATTTACAAAGCTATCACACACAGTAAACTAACTGCGCATTCTGTTTCATCGTCATTCGCGCCCCTTTCAAGCACGTTATTAGGCTGACTAGCCAAGCCATCATTATTCACTGCAGCCCCTAAAATCCGTGATTCTGGATAGGTGTAATTGTGATTTGTGTTTGGCAACCCTAATGGGGCCCTTTGAGCTTGAAGCACTATGAAAATACACGCGTAGTTGAGACTAATAAACTTTATTTATTAAACTCTTGAACCCCAAGCGAACGCCGACGTTCGCACACCTATTGTATTTCTATTATGTCTCTAATTACAGTATTCGAAAGTTGATGACGTAGAATAGAATATAGTTTATTGTACACCAAAAATTGACAGAACTTATACATAAAGTATTCTTCGGGTTTTTTTTACACACTGTTGTCTAAATTTCTTCTTAACTCTCCTTTCGCAGGTCTGCTGGAAGAAATTTCTTTTAGAAATATGCAGTTCCTTTGTACCATTTTTCTGTGATTCTGTATCTCCTTCGTACATATATGTGTGTACAAGAATTGTAAAATAAATAAATAAATAATAAACATATATGGATACAAAAACGACAAATCTTATCGCTGACAACGATGACTATCTACCAGACAATCTTAGTATAGAATCGTAGGAAGTAAAAAGTTAACGTGACAGTGTAAAATCATACCACTGAAACTTTCAGATTTCAATAGTATAATAATTTCATGAAATAACCTCTCCCGTTCGCCCGCCGAATACAACACACCATCGACTCGAGACTAAGGACCAAAATCCTTACAGGAAGGCCAAATGGCGAGCTAATGGAAGGATGGAATTCGAGTTGACCTCCTGGGTGAGACTTGCATCCCAAATTCCACTCAAATCCGTGTAGCTGTTGAGACCCAATTTATCGATAAACAAACATTCAGCGCGATTGAATAGTAGTATTAGTGGGAAGGAAAAGATAAAATTTTCCCCATGACACACAAAACTTCTTTTAAAAAAAAACTTGTAAAAGTATCGCGTCTTTCTAAGAATCTGATGATTTCCTCATAATTGAGGACATCAACTAAACTAAGCCAAACAAAAAAAAACGATTAGTCCAATCATCGATGCGGCTTCTAATTAGTATTAAATACCACATTTCCTCCATTGCCTGATAATGAGTGGAGCATTTGACTTCGATGCTATAGTATCACCGTAGCAGTCATTAAGAGGTGTTCAAGATAAAACATTGTGTTCTTTAGAAGTCAAGACAAGTGTTCTAGCGTTTCTGATACTTATCTATAACAATGAAGACCTATTTAGTCATTAGTTTCATCGCAGTGTCATTGATTACGACAGTTGCTGCTGATGGTAAATTTTCTAGTCATCTTTCCTTTTGTTCATGTTCTCTTATGTATTTAAGTGTGTACATTGATATGTTTTTCAAATACTGTGCAGGAATCAAATTTACCCAATATCTATATCCGCTTTATTCCAAAACGTGATCTACAATAATTTCAGGAGTATTACTATTTTTAATTGGCATTGAACTTAGTAATAGTCTCGGAAGACCGCAGCATTGGAAGCAAATGACGATGGTGCGCAGCGACCCTATGCATCATGAACAGACTACTCTCATAAAAGTGCCCGACTAATAAGAAGAAGTCTCTGAAATACATTCAAATCGAGTTTAATTGGTTTTAAACCTAGCAATAATCCGGGAATTATTTTAGATCGCGTTATGGAATAAGGCGGTTAGTGTATTGTAAAATAATCTTTGTAACTTCGTTTCAGCTTGTGCCAAATGTGTCAAAGTGGATCAATGTGCATCATATCGGTTACTAAGTAAGCAAGAGCAAGAAGCATGGCAAATTGCCCACCCATGTCCCTCACCCGGCGACAAGGAATACGGCAAGCTCTTCGGATATTCCAACATCGCAAGAGGAGACTATGTAAATATACACTATACACTACTACTCAATCCTCAAAATCCTCCTCGTTAATACAAAAAGCAGTAATTTATCCAGATATTACCGTTAATCACCAAATATGTCATTAAAAATACTTGAAGCGTAAATGCAACACGATAAAATGGTTTCATAAATAACCGTGTAATTATGAATCCATCGAACTGTGTAACATATTTACTCGAAAATTTCACAATTAAAAGTTGGATGACAGCTACCAAACTATCGGAAAATAATTAAGAGCTTCCCGTAAAAATATATATTTTATAATTGCAATTAAATATTGATGAATCGGAGATTTATCTTTGGTGAAAATACAAATTGATTTATCCTTATATATTATGCAACCCAAGTTTTTCACCGCGTTTGTCTGGTTTTAATTTTATCGCTTTTATGTATGAAAACATGAAAGTGATAAAATTAAAACCTACTTAACGGATTTATATACAATTTTCAACAATAGATAGAGAAATTAATTACGAAGATTCAAGTAAACAAATAATGAAAGCTATAAAATAAAACTCTATGATTGATGCAAGTGAATAAATACATACATAATGGAAAACGCCATGCATTTTAAAACTTGTGTCACCCAGGTGGACCCAGGTAGGTAGCGGTAGTTTGTAAAAAAAAATACAGTTCAACAAAACAAATCTTTATTTCAGGTATGTTGTGACGACCCGAACGTAAAACCCACGGTTGGCAACAGACATTTAGATTACAATAATTACGGTAATCCAAATGATTATGATGACCCAAACACTGGCTACAATTATCCGAATTCGCAGAATCCAAACGGCTACGATTTCGGAAATAGAAGGCCGAACAATAACGGTTGGGGAACTGATAATGGAAATACTATTGGGTATCCTAATCAGGGGGACAACGGAGGTTACGGGTATAATCAGTCGCCGCCTAAAAACTTCTTCAACGTGAATAATAGTCCGTATGTTACGTCGAGTCCGTTTTTCCCCGCTCATGGGCACGGAGGTCGCGGTGATGGCAACCAAGGGCAGTGCCCCGTAACAAGCTTCCCGCCGAACCCTGAAACAGGGTGTTGCGGACGCGAGGCGGCTGACAGCGACAGGATTATCGGTAAGTTACCGAACACTATTCACAGCTCCGCTTTTAACGTAAAAGGTAAAACGAAGCCGCCATCTTTTATTTTGTAAAACTTTAGACTGATCAGGTGCAGGGTGCTTGGGGATTTTAATTAAAATTTTCATTTTCGTATAACCCGTACGACGAGACTATGCACCTGTGTAAATCGTCAAAATATTATTTACGATCGTTTTTTTTTCTTTCTTGTCGTAATAATACCTAAAATATAAATAGCCAATTATAAAAAGCGTAAAAATAAAAATAAATATAGGTACTTAAGTTTTATAACTTTGATACAAACCTAGGCAACTAAATTACTTTGTGTAATTTATTTCATCACCACTGCTCACAAAACGGTGAAGCAAAACATTGTAAAGAAACCGCAATTTCCTAAAACCAAAAATTCGAAAATATGTGGTATCTACCAACCCGCACCGGGCACGCGTAATGAAAGTCAGCCCTCTTCTAGAGAGGAGGCCTCAGTCCGAGCAGTAGGAACATTAATAGGCCCCATGCTATTATAAACTATAACACAAAAAGTAAATTTTAATATATTTATACATATAAACTATTTCTTTATTTGCATTCCACAGAGGTACACAGTTAAGTCGTATGGGTTATAAAATATTGTTAAGAAATATTTTATTGCACTTTTTCTTCTATATTTGCCACATCCAAACATTGCACCTTCAAGTTCTTTAGCCACAATGCTTCCTTCTCGGTTGCATGTTGCTTTGAGCACCGTTTCCTATCTATCTCTTTGCACAACTTTGCTTTCTTTGCACAGACCGGCCTAAACCGGCGGGGTACTACGACAATGGCCCTAGAAATCGGCAAGGGAATTCCCTCGGCAGTTCTGCTTGGCCTTATAACAGTCCTCATGCGAGGTTTACACGTTCAGCAGCTGCAAGTCCTCCTGTGGAAGTAACCGTTGGAGATCGGATAGCAGGTACTGTATAATAATTGTTTGTGAGGCTTGGGGGGGTGGGGTGTTTAGTCAGTAGGTACGAGTACAACACTGTTTCCCAGTCCTCCCAAGATCGGGATTTGTAATTGGCTGATTTTTGCCCACCATGAAAAAATAACCAATAAATAATTATGTAGGATGACTGTTGATCTATACTGTAAACACTTGAATGTAATCATGATAACTAACAACCTTTACTATGAAACCAAACTTGATATTGCGAAAAATAAAATCGGATTTATGTTCAAAATGTACTGAACTTGCTGATTTTTTGTGCCTTTTTTCATTGAAGTCGCTTGTATTTTTATGTATAAAAAGCTTTTTTATCGTAAAACAAAATATGAGTAGCTTTAATATAACTCCTAGCCTCCTAGATAAATTACGTAATACCGGCCATGGCAGTTACCAAAGTAATTAACGATAACATGTAATAGACATTTTAATTAACCAACCATTATTTTCTGTAACATTTGGAACTCTCGCAAATTGTGGTGTGGAGTTTCCAATGCTATTAACTAAATATCATTCGGTTACTGGTACTAGGTAATTAGTGGAGTATTTCGAAATGACGACTTTTATGCGTCTTGTTTTTAATTTTAATGACAATTAATTAATAATATAAAACTGGTTTTCCTGACTAAAATTAGTTTGGGTTTATTTGTGAGTCATGCATATGTATAATATCATTTTTTTGCGAGTGGCCAAAAAAAATAATTAAGGTGGATGTTCTGAGGTAGCCAGCAAAATTAAAATGTTACAGTTAATTAACGTTACGTTTAAATGTTACTTACCATAAAAAAATTGTTCAATAGAACAAATACAACTAAACAATAAACTAACAATAAAAAATATAATATATAGTTTGAATAGAACTTGTAGCGACATCTATCGCACCACAGAGGAACTAAAAAAAAACTGCATCACGCAAATAGAATACAAATTTATTGCTTATTACAGGCGTATGGTCAGTTCTTATTATTATTTGTTGTAGCTCGTAGGTCGCGGGTTCAAACCCAGCCAAGCGCGTTACTTTGTGTAATTTATTTCATCACCACTGCTCTCAAAACGGTGAAGGAAAACATCGTGAGGAAACCGGCATGTCCTAGAACCAAAAATTCGAAGACATGTGTCATCCACCAATCCGCACTGGGCCCGCTTGGTGGATTATGGCCCTTTCGCTCTCTTAGAGAGTAGGCATGTGTCCCAGCAGTAGGAATATTAAAAATGCTGATGATGATGATGATGACGTCATTCTACGTAAAAGTACGTCGGTGTAATGTAGTTCTAGCTTTAAACCCTAAGCCTATAACACCTTTCTATTGTCACAGGTGGACGAGAAACTGAATTGGAACAGTTCCCCTGGACAGTACTACTGGAGATCACCTTCGATTACGGAAATAAGAGGCAGGCCTTCAACTGTGGGGGTTCCCTCATCAGCTCCAAATACGTGCTCACTGCTGGACACTGCGTATTTGATCAAGGGGGCAAGATTATAAAGTAAGTAATCTTCCTGAAATAATTTTTCCACCTCTTTGTACTATTTCAGGAAGATATTCGCTACCCTCAAGTATCGTATTAATGTGGTGATGTCCTGGTGAACGTGCCAGATTCATCCCTTGATTTTCTTCATCGATTTGCTATTTAATTGAACAGTTATCATTTATCATTTAGTTCCAAATTAAAGTACCTACTTTTAAGGATGTATGTTAAGGAGGAGAATGAGGCTGCTTTTACAGCCTCCGATATCAGAAATTATGACCTGCACTTTTACTTTAATAAGTAGCGTATTACCATCGTTATTCTCATAATTATTGGTGTTTCAAATTAAAAACCAGATTAGTGGCGTGCAATTCCGTAAACAGGCGTGAATATGAACGTGGACGGATTTCGCGGAGTTCCGCAGGACTTGTGTGGAGCCGCCATAATAATATAGTGGAAGGAAAAAAAATTGTTCGCTCGAGGTGGCCTTGTCACAGCGCAAATTCAGTTTTAACGGTCTATATCAGTTGACATGCTGACATATATTTCAAAATGATGATTATAGTAAAAAATAGAGTAATTACTAGCTTGGTATTTTAGTTGCCCTGTTTTTTATAGTGATCATAGTTTGTAATAACTTCCTAGAGCATTAAAACAGCAAATTCCACTTTTTCTCATCAACTAAACAATGCAACGGCAATTTTATTTAAACATGCCTTTCCAATGCAATGTATCCACTGACTGTAAAATAGGTTAAATATAAAAATAGGTTAAAATTAATCTAGACAGGGCGGTCCCCTATCAAACATAATTATATTCGTTTACTTTTTTTATTGTGCATTTTTTCTTTCAATTCTGAACCACAATTAATTACATCTTTATGGAAAACGTTTTTTAATTTTGTAAACATTATTATTATCTCTTTATTAGTTATTTAAACTTATTAAATACATTTTAAATAATTCTTAAAAATAAAAACTTAAAAAACTATTTTAAAATATAAAAATTAGTATCCCACCAGCATCCGGAACAGGGTCCAAACTACTGCACTATTATTATATTTATTTATTTTTATATATATTCAATAACATTTTTAAATATATCTTAAAAAAAAACATTCAAAAATATAAAAAAGTAGTAGCCCAGCGATATCGGGAACAAGGCGGTGGTTTTTTTTTATGGTAGGTAAAAATCATCCAATAACTAGTCCCGCTCTTGGGCGGAGCGGAAAACCAGTGTCAGACTCTTACTGACTAAACAACCTACCCCGTTCCTACATCGCCATACATACCAGGGCCAGAGCCTTCCTTTTCAGACGCAAACCCTTGGCCCTAATTGGCTTCGACCCTTCTGCAGGGTCCCTACGAACAAGGCGGTGGTCAGAATTCCACTTATTATTTTACTAGCTGTGCCCGCGACTTCGTCCGCGTGGAATAGTTATTTTGGGCATCATATTTATTTTTGCAAACAACCTCAGTTTTATAAATTATAGCTGTTACCCACGACTTTGCCCGTGTCAATTTCTGTTATTATTTTAGACAATTTGGTTTTTAAAAGAACTTAAATATCTAAAAGTACTTCATAGAGCTACACACCCCCTTGGGCACGCCATAATCTCGGCGGTAAGTCCCCTCTTTGAGGCGTAGTTGGATAGAGATTACGGCGTCCTCACCTTCCGCATGACGCAGATTCTCACCGGACATGGGAAGTTCAGGAGATTCCTGCGCCGGATTCATGCGGAAGAGACGCCCGGGTGTCACCACTGAGTGGCTAGCCCGGAGGACACGGTGGAGCACATGGTGGAGGTGTGCCCCGCTTGAGAAGAGCATCGCCGTGTCCTCGTGGGGGTGATCGGCGGCGGCGACTTCTCGCGCCGGGCCTTGGTTCAGGCCATGGTCCGCAGCAAAGAAGAATGGCAAGCGGTCGCCTCCTTTTGCGAAGCAGTAATGCTTGTAAAGGAGAAGGGCGACCGCATAAGGCAAGGGCAACATCGTCCTCGCTGTAGCCGTCGCCGCCGCGATCTCGCCGATATCCGGCCACCGTAGACGCTGGCTTGCGGACGGTGAGCAATGGGTAGCTCGCCGTCCGGTTGTCTGGTAACAGTCCAGACCGAGACGAAGTCGTCGACGGCGCGCACTGCTCCCGCGCGCCTCAAGGTGTTGTCAGCAAACTATGGGGCCCTTCAGGGTCGAAGCCTCCTGCAGCCGAGGGTTGGTGCGAAAGCGTTATACCGGGACTCTGGGAATAAGGCAAGGGAGGAACGGGGTAGGTTGTTTAGTCAAACAGAACGGGAAACAGTGTAAGAGTTTGACACTGTTTCCCGCTCCGCCCAAGAGCGGGATTCGTCATTGGATGATTTTTACCTACCATAAAAAAAACCCTCCGCGTCGCGCGCAAGCAACCCCTATCGTCGCCCTGGCGCAGCGTCATGTTTTGCACACATTGCGGTGCGTGTGAATTTTATATCGGAGTTATTTTAAAATTGTAATATCTTCTAAGATGTTCATTAAAAATAAGTGATGTCAAAGACAATTTTGTTCACAATTACATACTTTGAATCAAAAACACATTTATTTGGATAAAGTTTAATATTACTATGTTGATACAACTCTACCAAATAATTGGTAATAATGCATTAATTTCGGCCAAATTTGATTCCTATAAAAACGGTTCTAGTGAGTTAATCTTAAAAGATAGACATATACTGTCGCTGACATATTTTTAGATCATTTTAAGAGGAATAATTCCTTCATACATATTTTTTTGTTATCTTGAACCGTTTTCGCAGCGCACGCAACGAAAGCCCTCAAAGATGAATATTTTTCCCCGTTTTTTCCACATTTTCCATTATTTCTTCGCTCCTATAAGTCGCAGCGTGATGCTATATAGCCTAAAGCCTTCCTCAATAAATGGTCTATTCAACAAAAAAAGAATTTTTCAATTCGAACCAGCAGTTCCTGAGATTAGCGCGTTCAAACAAACAAACAAACAAACAAACAAACAAACTCTTCAGCTTTATAATATTAGTATAGATAACATTATTTCCATTACAGCATCGACATCTACATGGCTGAATACGACAAGCGAACCTTCCCAAAAGACTGTAAAAACGTGTTAGGCCAAGGTCAGAAGTGTATTGAGAACATCGTGATGAAAGCGGAGGATGTCGTGCTGCATCCGCAATATGACGACACGCATCTCAACAATGACATCGCGCTGATAAGGATACAGGGATTTGCTCCTTACACGGGTAAGCCTCCTTCAATACTTAAGGGCAGATTTAGATAGATATAATCTTCATAGGAGGTACACGATAAATACAATTTAGTACAATAGGAGCTTAACATTACTAAGGTGTCGACAGTGATGTCAACTTAGTTACTTTATAGCTAGATCTAGCTAGTTGTTGGAAGCGGACAGCTACAATTTAATCAAAGTCAAAGTCAAAATTTTTTATTTCACATGGACAACACACTTAGCTAAGTTGGCATCACTGATGGGCGGTCTTCCGCAATAGATAGCTGGCCGTCGACTTGTCCTATAACGATCCGAGCCCGAGTGCACGCGCGCTTAACAGAGATATCAACAGATCCGTAGGAACCCAGCAGGGCTAAGGCCATAGAATAGCTTCAGAAAAGGATGATCATAGTCCTAGAACGCATACAAACGTATTATTTCAATGAGATTAGTTTTGAAAGAGTTACCACGGCCCTGAATCGCAATGTGGGACTGAAAGGACACGTGTTGGTTTTAACCAGTAAAGGACACTTACTCACGCTGAGCTCGAACGCGAAAATATTTGATGTATACCCACCCTCAAACAAAAGGCCTTAGTGACTTCTCGGTTAGGTGATCATCTGTTCTAACATCATCTACACAAACAAAAAGTTACCTGTCTCTGTCTTTCTCTCTCTCTCCAAACACAATGAGTATACACAACTCTTTAGTTAAACGTCAAAATTTTACGCTCGTGTGAAGCCCCAACTTTATACATTGTACTAAGTTTTACACGTGTGTAACGATCGTGGATTTATTTGGTTGCTGATATAGAATTTATGAAGTAAAAACGGTGACCTGACGACCCAAATGTGTTACAGACAGCACTATGTAACTTAATAGAATAAAATAATAAAGTATTTTAGGTCAAAAAGTCTCGATAATCTGTATCTAGATATACTTTTATATATAAAAAAACGAACTAACATAATGAACGAACAGCCGAAACTACTGGGCCTAGGAACGTACGAAAACGAACGAAAATTTTAGACAAGGTTTCCTTTTATGACGAAGGCGAGTACTCAGCCTATAAAGAGGCGTTAAGTAGGACTTTGATTTGTCTGAAAAATCTTATTCTGTGTGCCAATAAACTTGAAATTAAGCATTGTTAATAGTAACCTACTGTTATCTTTGGACCTACAAACAGGAGTCAGGAGTTGAGACTAGGAGGGTAAAAAATACCCTAAGTGCTATTCTCAGACCTAGAAAATATACCTACAATAAATATTTTTTTACAAATCAGTCATGGCCATACACAGTTTATGAAAAACTATGTGATACGAGATGTTTATGTACGAATATTAAATTAAAACCACTAAAACTGAGTACTTAGTTTGATAAGAATACTAGGTATTATGATTAAGAATTCATTGAATGAAAGGCTTACAAAACTTCGAAAGTAGAAATTACTTGAATATTTAGTTTTAGAAAAATTATGCTTTATAAGTTTTCTGTTCTCAACTTAGTGCCAATTGAAATTCAACCACTTCATAAAATATTTTAATCCAGGTCAACTTGAACAGTTGTTAATAATTGAAACACCTTATTACAGCAATTTGTAACAATAAACAAACTGTATAACTTTGATGCTGTTGTGTTTAAAACCGATTCTAGACTTATTTTGTAAACAAGCAATCGAAAAGTTGTTGAAAGTGTTGGTTTACCAACTTCTCTGAATATTATCAATACTTTAATGTTAACAATGTTAACACAATAATAAATAAGACTTAACAATACAAAACGGACAGCATGAACTGAGGTTGGCATCTTTTGTGAAAATTCGGAAAACAATTTATCTTAATTTATGTTTTCAGAATTTAGTTAGATTTTTTCATTTGGCAGACCAATGACAAATTTTAACTTTTTTTTATTGCAATGTTTGCGACAGTAATATGTATTTATTTCTGGAATTATAATAATTAAACCCTTGAGTAAACGCTAGCGGTCACACACCCTGTTGTCTTTCTATTATGTCTCTTATTACGGTAATCGAAAAGTTAAAATTGTCAATACATTCCACTAAATTAATTTAAGCCTATTGAACAGCTAGGTATTTCATGTTCTTCGATTAGGTACCATAATTTCATTCGAAAAAAATGTTTAGGTATCGATTACCAAATACTCCATAATCGCAAAAATTGGTTTTTAAATTAGTTATTGCCATAACTTATATCGACACCTCCAGACCTTAGCTTGGAGGTGTTGATACATATATGTTAAGGCAAATTTGATAAAAAAAAATCTCGCAGACACTTTCGCCTTTAAATTTCTATCATGAAGCTACACGAATTTATCGCTTTAATTTTATTCGTCATTTAAATTTTCAGACTACATTCGCCCCATCTGTCTGCCAACGATAGACATTGACAACCCGGACTTCTTCAACCTTCGCCTAGCCGTCGCCGGCTGGGGTCGAAACGGCCGCTACCGGTCCGACATCAAACAATCGACGATCGTCAACCTAGTTCCCCAAGCGAAGTGCAAGAAATTCTACCCGAGTCTAACGCGCGCGCAAATGTGTGCGGCGGGTTACACCGGCGAGGACACGTGCAAAGGAGACTCTGGCGGTCCTCTCATGACGTTGTACGGCGGCAAATATGAAGTAGTGGGTGTCGTGAGTGGGAAGAGGGCCGACGCGCCCTGTGGGACCTCCGTGCCCTCGCTCTACACGAACGTCTACCACTACCGCGACTGGATACGGAGCAACATGAAGAATTAATTATCATTTCGCTCTTTGACAGGGCCGTTTTATCCATAAGGCAATGTAGGCAACTGCCTAGGGGCCCCGCCAGGTTTAGGGGCCCCGCGCTTCAGGAAAAATATAGTCCATGTTTCATAAACAGTAAAAAGAATAATTTGAAATTTCGATGACATGACATTTAACTAGCCATTTGCCAAACTATATACATACCTATATATTAAAAAAAAGCGTAATTATCAATAAAGTTTTAGACACAAAGTATATAAAGTTAGTAGGGTAGGGGGGCCCCGAGACGTGCATTGCCTAGGGGCCCCGACGTGCATAAACCGGCCCTGCTCTTTGAGTTAGGAAGTACTTCCATTGCAATTGTATTATAGTTCTGTCTGTAGAAATAAAATAAAAAAGTGTAGTTCGATTTTCAAGAGCTATTACAATAATTGAAAGAAAATAGATGTTAATTAATTTAACCTGACTTCTTTTTGATAGCATTATTTGCCTCTAAAAATGTACACTGCCTCCTAAATTACTAATTTAGCCGCAATTAACGATCATCCAAATATTTTTATCTTAGCTGCTAGTTATTTTTTATGTATGCTACATTCAGGGAGATTATAAAAAAAATAACCACAAAAGCCTTTTAGCCTCCTAATCTAACCGATCCCTTTCGATGTGCTCTACAAATAAGACGAATTAGTTTATTAGAGGCTATCTTTTTTTCCAGTTGCTTAGATATAAAATAAAAGTTTCGATTCCGTGGCCAATAAAGAAATGTGTGGCTTGACTTGTAATTTCTCAAAGAAAAACCATTAAATTCATTTCCATACAATAGATTTAGCAAAAGGGCTCCAAGAATCCTTCGGCAGAAACGGCGCTCGGCGGTAGATGTGTTAAATGTAGCATAATATTGCGGAATGATTGCCGGCTACGGAAGGTCTCAGTTTCCCAAGAGCTAGGTTTTGCATTCTATCGAGCACAAGTAAACTTTTGTGAACCGAAAATATAGCGGTAAAATTCGAGGTGGCAATATTTTGTAGCTATTTTGCTGTGGCGTTGGCAGGCTCGCTTTGTGCCACGTAAATTGCCACCGTATTCAGCGATTGCATAATCGTGCATTGAAGTGAATTATTAATTTTATTGAAAACCTAATAGGGATATTAATATTAGCGTTTGTGGTAGAGAAATAATAAATTTGGAATGATTGGTGAGTAGTGTTATAGGTACAGTTATTCGTTTATTAATCAATTGATTTAACATTTCGACTGCCGTAATAACAGATACAATTAGCCTTTCGAATACCGTAATTAAAGATACCGGACCGGACGACGTTCTGTGGGCAGGCCCCCTACAAGGTGGACTGACGATCTGGTGAAGGTCGCGGGAAACCACTGGATGCGGACAGCACAGGACTGATCGTTGTGGAGATCCTAGGGGGAGGTCTATGCCCAGCAGTGGGCGTCGCTCGGCTGACATGATGAATCTACACTAATATAATAAAGAGGTAAAGTTTGTTTTTTTTGTTTTTTTGTTTGTAGGGGGTAATCTCTGGAACTACTGGTCCGATTGGAAAAATTTTAGCAACAATAGAAAGCCACTTTACTCCTGAGTGACATAGGCTATATTTTATGTACGCGGGCGAAGCCGCTAACAAAAGCTAGTTAGAGATATAATAGAAAGACAATAGGTGTGAAAAGGCCGGGTTCGCTTGGGGCTCAAGAGTTTAAAAAACAATAGGTGTGCGGACACCGGTATCCTCTTGGGGCTTAACGAATGAATACTTGCTGACATAGCACGAAGAATCGTCAAACTTGAGTGGCTATGTGGAAGTTATATTGTTCGCAGAGCACATAGTCAGTCATTGGCTGAAAGGTTTTGACCGCGCACTGGAAGACGCAGCTTTGGAAGGCCTCCTACAAGGTGGACCGATGACCTGGTAAGGATTGTGGGAATCCGTTACATGCGAGACGCACAGAACCGTTTTATGAGACATGATGAGAGACGGAGATGTCTAACGGTGGTCTTCTTTCGCCTGAAAGTGATGATGATAATTACTGTCTTACGCGATTTCAGTTGTGTCAACATAATGTCAAAAGCATGCAGCTATGCAGCACAAAAAAATATTTTCTCAAATTCAGACTTCGTTGACTTCATTTCTATTCCTGAGATTAACGCGTTCAACGAAAACAAGTGCGAGTCGCACTCGTGCACTGAGCTCAATCAAATCAATTATTTAAAAAAAAAAATTTTTTTTTTTTATTTGTATGTTTAAAAAAAAATTATGGCTGTATTTTTGTGAAATCTGCTGATTTTAATCTGTACATCTGTTTAATATAAAAATAGCATGTTTTTTACTAAAATCTTATAAAAGATTCGATATATTATCTACTTAAGAGGGGCCAACCCGAGGTACATTTGCGTACAACCGCTCTTACTAATAGTAATCCAGTAAAGACCTTTGCAAAACCTGCTATTTTACGTGAACTTTGACTCTGCATAATGTACTCCTATATTAAATATATAAAAAATATAAAAAGCAACAAGCTTTTAAATCATGCGGGAATCACTGAGGAAGATTAAAACAAAATAGTACATTGTTATACGAGGGATGAAAGTTAGTTATTTAGTCCCGAGAAATTTCTTAGTTCGAGGACTAAATAACTCTTTAACCCGAGGTAAACACTGTGCTTTTCATTACGAATACGAGGAAAATAAAAATAATAATAAAAACCTGAATCGTCGTCAAATGTCTTCGTATGTTTTAGGTATATTTCTTTTGATTTAGGCGGTAATCGGTTTTTTATCCTCAAATAATCTTGCGTTAAATTTATAACTGAAGCTGATGAATTTATCGTGTTAATACAAATTTCTTATAACAGAGATTTAACAAAATGTAAACAAAACTCTACACCTCGAAAAAAAATCAAGAAAGACCAAATCGGCCACAGATTATAGAGAGACTTTACCGCCATTTTTTTTTTTTAGTCGTCATCTGGCTATTCAGTCAATATTTTTCATTTTATCATTATTAAAATTGGTCATGTCAACATTTTTCTCAAATATAACATTAGTTTTAATGAAATAGTTGAAAGTAAATTATAATAAAGTCATTAAAAAAAAAGTATTCTTAAATTATTTCTATCTGTATGTCATCTTAATTTTACTGGCAGTATAAAAACTCGGGTCACGGTTCAATAGAAATGTCAAAATAGAACTAGATTTTTTAAATATTTGCTGTCTAAATATTAAAAAAACAACTGTCAGTTGTAAAGTAAAACTCCCTAGGGAGTAAAACTACTTCTTCCAACCCTGTCCGCAGGCAACTTTACACCTACTTTCAGAGTATGAGGTTGCCTGGGTTTCAATTTTACATTACCCATAATACCCACTAGCTTGGTCTTTGAATTCTACAATGCTCTAATTTAAATCATGAAAGGATCAAAGCCTTGTTCAGACTCCCCTCGTTTAAACGTAAGCATGTGGGATATATTGAATAACCTGCTTGATATAGCTTTTCGCTTTCTAACATAAATCCTAGCACACGGATTTTGCTTCGGTAAAGCTGCAATATAACAGGCTTCGTCACATGTTCCCCGTTAATGAGAGGGGGAGATGAGTATATATATTATGTACATATATACATATAAATAATTTTTAAAATGTCTGTTTGTTTTTTTTTTATTTTTTTTTTTTGCGTTGTCACAGCGTTTTCTAATTGTTGATATGAACCAATATTGCCGACTGTTAAATTTTGATCGTTTTAATCCCGTAGAGGGTCGATCTGGTACATGAAACACAATAGATGTGTAAAGATAAAATTCGAAAATAAAGAATTATTTTTTGACTAGAGTTAATTTATGCATGTACTAAAATAATTTCTTTAAATAAAAACTTCTTTAATCGTCAGCTCAGCGAGCCAAACCAAGGAAGATGTCGATTGTTGCGTACTACCCACCTACATGTCATTCACTCGCTCAACTGACGTTTTCTGAAAGAAATTAATTTCGTTCATGTACATTAATATCTACCTTTAACAGAAAACAGATATGTATTTTTTTAATTGATTGTTTGTTTGTCAGTTTGCGCCGGATAATCTCTGAAAAAGATTAACTGGTTTTAACGACACTTTCTTGATGATGTTCCAGTATTAACTTTGGCAATCCATGATCTGGCGGGAAAAGATTTTTAATTTACGATTTTTTTTAAATGATTGAAGAAAATATATGACAGTATCTGGTTTCACTGGGATTAGATACCTACACGTGTTCCCGAGATGAAGAGTCTTGACAGACAAACAACAAAGTAATCTTATAAGGGTTCCGTTTATTCCTTATGAGTTTTTTTGAGGTACTTAACCCTAAAAATGAAAATCGTCCCTTTAATGCGTGTATTCACGCTGCCTGTTATCAGTTTGCACAAATAGTCCGATAAATGCTATTGTATACCTGTATACGATATCCACTGGCAGAATACTGTTTTATTAAATTCAGTTTACCCCGAGAAGTATGGCAACAATAGACACTTAGGCGCATTCCTGCTCACGTGAAAAGGCACTTAGTGTGTCTAGCTTGCTGCCAAATGTATATTTTTATCACCTTCTTTCCAAAATTACCTAATTCCATTAAAATTGAATGGAGCGTAAATTGCTTCTTAATGTTTTCGGCGTGTAACATGAAAATACTTACAGCTTAATTATTATCCAAGTGTGTGTTTAGGCGGAGTGGCAGCAAGCCTTGCCTTTGACGAATGATGATGGATTGTGGGAACTCCGCGAGGCGTTGAGCGGCAAAAAGCAATATACGCTCACAATTTTGCTGCTAAACTTCATGTAATCGTAACACTATTCGTGTTATTACCAAGTGAGGTCACAAAATGAGGTCACATCAGTCTAATTCGGTATTTACTTGACTTTATTTTTATACGATATTTTATACCAACTTTTTTCTGTACACAGTAGCAAAATTGGTTGTTAAATGAAAACTTGTTATTGGAGGAATTCTCAGAAAAAGGTGATGCCAATTTAATCGAGTTCCGCTAATAGAAACAAAGGTTCGATTACCGACCGTCTTGGTCTCTTTAGTGTTACGTTGACATCCACTATCTATTTTGGGCCATCAACATCATCAGCCTTTTTAATGGTCCCGCTCCTGGGACACAGGCCTCCTCTCTAGGAGAGGGAATGGGCCTTAATAGACCACGCGGGCCCAGTGCGGATTGGTGGATGTCACATGTTTCCAATTTTTGGTCCTAGGACATGCCGGTTTCCTTACGTTATTTTCCTTCACCATTTTGAGAGCAGTGGTGACGAAATAAATTACACAAAGTAGGTAATGCGCGTGGCTGGATTTGAACCCTCAACCTACAACTCGTAAGTCGGGGACGTTACCACTCGGCCACCACTGCTCTCTTTTTTGGGCCATACTTATCATCAAATCGAAAGACATTCCACGATGCGCCACCGATACATGATGGAGATCACACGCCTGTGTGATGGAGACAAGATAATTCCATGTTGTCTAGAAGAGATCGCATGATATGTCGCTGAGGAATACCTCGTTGACGAGTGTGCAAACTGCTGAAGAAACTCAGCATTAACCTAATACCGTAATTAGAGACACAATTTAAAGACAATAGGTGTGCGAACACCGGTATCTTCTTTTGGCTAAATGAACTCTTAGAACAGAAAAAAAATATCAAAAACTAGTGCTAGCAGTGAGCGCCATATACAAAATGATGGCGGAAACTTTTAACAGTCAATTGAGGTTCCTATGTGACGTCATAGATGTTGCTAAAACATTTATTTACGGAAATTTCAGATCAATAGTTTTTTAATGAACCGTGATGAAAGTTATTATGTACATAATAAATGGTAATTAATTTTTAGGATTCCGTCCTTAAAAAGGGAAAATCGGAAACCTTATAGGATCACTTTGTTGTCCATCTGACTGTCATCTCCTGGAGCCTAGAGGGTGGTGCAAACTGTTACCTCGACTCCAGGAATAAGGCAAGGAAGGTACGGGGTAGGTTTTTTAGTCAGTAAGAGTCTGACACTGGTCTCCCGCTCCGCCCAAGAGCGGGTTTCGTCATTGGATGATTTTCACCTACCATAAAAACGCGGGCTTGCGGACGGTGAGCATTGGGTAGCTCGCCGTCCGGTCGTCTGGTAATCGTCCGGACCAAGCCCAGTCGTCGACGGCGCGCACTGTTCCCGCGCGCCTCAAGGAGTTGTCAGAAACCGTAGGGACCCTGCAGAAGGGTCGAAGCCAATCAGGGCCACGGGTTTGTGTCTAAATGATAATGATAAATGATAAATGATCTTTATTTTGCAAGTAGGTTTAAAAAACACTTTTACACGTCATTTTTTTTTTATGCTAGATGAGTCCGGTGTTTCCTAGCGGACTACCCTGAGAAGAAACACCGAAACAAACTCAGGGGTCAAAGTCTCTTTTAAAGTCCATACAGAAAATATGTATTGGTCAAATCACATAAGAACCATGCAGATTTGTCTGAGATGGTCTTTTGAAGAAAGATCCATACAAATTTGAGTAGACCTGTCCAGTCAGTGCAAGCATTTGTCAGTATTCGCAAAGCTCAACTCAGGACTACTAAGGAGCTCAACACGACCCGACGAACAATACCAAGGAAAGGACATTTGAGTAGGTCGTCAAATACTCAAATTGCCAGACATACGCTAAATTTACTAAAGAGACAGAAACAAAAAAGAAAATACATATAGCATAATCCACATAGTCCTCATGTTCACAAAAAAAAATATATATAGTTTACAAATGTAAAATTTTTAAAAATAAACATTAATGTCAAATCGAGAGAAGATAATAATAATAAAAACAAAGAAAACGTTACAACAGTTAAAGTGAGTACTGGAGCAGGTCAATCCCAAGCCTTTACGTCCTCAATAGTCTGAAAAGGAAGGCTCTGGCCCTGGTATGTATGGCGATGTAGGAACGGGGTAGGTTGTTTAGTCAGTAAGAGTCTGACACTTGTTTTCCGCTCCGCCCAAGAGCGGGACTCGTCATTGGATGATTTTTACCTACCATAAAAAAAAAACCTACCATAAAAAAAAAAATCTGTCTGTCATGACCCTTTAACTCGGGAAGACATTGAGGTATCGAGTATATGTACTTAGGTTTGCGGTCCCTTAATGCTGTGAAAAAGTCAAACTTCTAAATTAAGTCTTTTTCTCTCAAAAGATTTAATAACCATAGGAGTTGAGTTCTGAACATAATTTCCGAATTTTTTTTTTTTTGTAACGCAACAAACTATAGTTTTTAGATTTTTTCCTACACTTGTGCTATGAGACTGAGCTTCAAGCTAATTTTCAGAATTTTAGGTCAACAGGAAGTACTCTATGAGTTTTGAATTCCTTGAAATTGTAAAAATATACGTTTTTTCAGCGGTATCTCTTTTTTCGTTAACTTAGAAGCTTGATATTTTCACAACTTCAAAAAACTGCAAACTTGAGTAGGATGATTTTCATGTCTACTTTATATTCCCACCCGTTATTAAAAGATAAAGGGTCTGAGTTGACACACGGACAAACTGATAACAAAGTGATGATCCTATAAAGGGTTCGTTTTTCCCTTTTGAGTTATGGAACCCTAAAAATTAGTCCGTTGTGGTTTCAAACCTGGGAAGATCCAAATGTAAACCACACAATGTCAACATTTCTTGCTTCTAGTTTCTAAATAACAGCATCCCTGAATTAATAACATGCTTAATTGATACTTCTCCTTCGGTGTATTGACATAACGCTCACACACCGCTCCTGGCTCCTCTACGAGGCTCTTAAAGCCACGCTCCACGTTCCCTATGCTATTAAACGTTGTGGAACACAATCCGGGAGAAGAACACTCAAATGAGCAAACACTATTATCAGGACTGTGCCGAGGGCGTACAGATTTCCCCAGAGTGCCCTTCTCCTTAAAAGTGCCGGTCGGATGACCGCTATTCACCGCAAGCCGAACCGACTTCTTTTTTTACTTAAAAAGTGTGATGAATGAAATTTTAAAAGTGAGCGCGTTCGATTTTTGCCAGATTTTCGACGTCCAAAGAGATTTTGGCTAACGAGAAAAGTTTGCACAAAGACCACTTGTAGTTTGAGAACTAGGGGGAGGAACTATTGAACTACTTCGTCCTAAAGAAATGCTTAAAGCATTGTGTGATCCAAAAACTCAACGCCTATATCAAACCATAGTAGGTACTGATTTTTTAGGACAAACATTTACCCAAATCGGATGACTTTTGACAGCCTAAAACGGGCTCACAAAAAAGGGAGCACACAATTTATCAGCGATTCCGTCTCTGATCCCTGAATCCCAATATCGTGGTACATCGACAATCTATGTCGGTCCTCCCGTCGGGTGGCAAATTTATGTAAAATCAATGCAACAAATAAAGAACGGTGTGACGCCGACGGTAAATATCCGCGCCACGTCACAATTAGTGCGTGTCCCGCTGGGCCGGACACATTTTGTTATTTGCCAATCTATTCACGGCCCCGATACGCCGACCAAAAACGATTCATACAATTTTATCTCCCATTTTATAAACCCTCCAATAATTCCACGGACGAGGTGTGCTACAAACTATATGAATAGCTAGGTTTTTAATAATTTTTCTTTTTGGAAGAAAAGATAAAATATATTTTATTTGTATGAGAATAAGAGTATAGATACTACCAGCTGACTCCATAAATGGCCATACAAATTACCAATAAAAAACTACTAGGAGAAAAAAAAATAGTCTAAGACCTATAATTCCTGAATAGATTAATGAAGATATGGTTGGAAAGGAGGTGATGCGAATTAGGATAAAGTACTTATACTTAGTACAGGAGGATGTGTGTAAAGTTTTAAGTAATTTTTCAACAGTGGACGTTAATGAATATACAAAACGAGCAAAATTACATACTCAGTTAAACGTTTTAGAAGTCTGAATAAAAATTTTAAACATGTGCCAGAAGAGGTTCAATATTATTTGTGGTGTATTTGGCGAAACATTTTTAGGCCGACAGATCCGATCCTGAATTAAGTCAAGCAGAAATACAAGATTGTTTCCGTTCAATAGGTCTAATCTCTCAGATGGGTATTCGTGCTGAAACGATCCTCTTTTATTGGCGTCTCTTTGTCGAAGTATTCGACATTTTCATCGGTTACTAAGTATACGAATTTTAGTTTAGGACGAAACATATCGAGGACTCCTAAAATTGATTCTGGACCAAAGGTTTAGAAATTTGAGACCGTATTTTAATTTACTTAAGTGTTCTTCAGCCTCTTTTATGTATATGTACTTACTAGGTTCATTTAGTTAATACGTATTGGAGCTAATAGTTTCTGAATGAAATTGCAAAGTATATTCATCTAAATAGTGCCTATTTACGACTGCTTTTCGATCAGAGGCTTAAGTGCTAAGAAAGTTGCAGCGTTCGCTTAAGATCAACTGGCAGAAATTGCACTTAATACTTTGAGACTAGCTACAGCTCTTGCACTATCGCGAAGTACAAATCCGATACATTTATTTATTGGTGTGCGTTTTCAACCGGCACCGATTCAGTCTTTATTGGACTACCTATAGAGTAATACACGTTTGAACTTGGTATGACGGTACTTGGTATTTGGGTCGTCCGTACCAAGATCGAACGTGACAAAGTAACTATGGTTCACCAAAATAAAGACAGATCAAACTCTTTTCTGATACCTCTTTGTGACTTGGTCAAACGTACCAAGTTTGATTTCTTGGATTGACCACGATCTTAGCACGGTGGACCAAAACCGTCGTACCTACCTACCAAGTTGGAGCGTGTGTTGACGCTATTAGCCTAAACTAAAACACAACCCTAAAAAAGTAGGGGAAATATGTTTTTTTACTAAAACCGTCAGACTTCGGAAGCCAGAAATCTGCAGATAACACAATAGTAAAGTTTTTGTTAAAACAGACGCTCAGGACGAATTATGTTGCTTAGACGTGCATGATTCTTCCAACAATTAAAATAAACGGCGTTTGCCTGTGACGATTTTTTTTTACGCTAGATAGGTAAAATACTCAAATAGACCCTACAGTTTAACAAACGGGAAAAACTGCCTTTTTTGCAGGATTTACAGCTGGGATACCGAGTATTTTTTGTTAAAATCGTTTTTTATTTAATGATGAATAAAAAACGAAAAATTTCCTCCGCCTATAAAAGCCTTTTTGTAGTACTGTCTTTCACAAAAACCTTATCCAGACTATATCGGAAACAAAAAAACAATTATCGACAACAGTGCAGTCACTTACATTTCAGATCTATGAGCATTTCATTTTGTTATTTTTTATATTTATTGGACAAATTTATTTTATTAATTTGATTATAATTTTTTCTTTTTTCATTTCTATAAAGAATTTGTCCCTGTGACTGTTCTATTTATTATTTATCTATTGTAATGTATTCAGATACATTGACTATGTTAAATCAAAACTGACAATTTTATACACTAGTGTAACATTAATTTCAATGCCAAAGTTTACCTGGAATCCTGGAATTCGTTATTTTATTAGACTGAACTTACTACCAACTTATTTTCAGATAATCCTGTATTATCTGGTATAGTACCTATATTAAGTACCATCTATTAGTAACTAGCTTTTGCCCGCGGCTTTGCTCGCGTGGTATTGGGGTTGGGGCTGGGGTTTTCGGGATAAAAAGTAGCTTATGTCCTATTCCGGAGTGTATCCTATGCCTGTGCCAAATTTCATCCAGATCCGTCCAGCCGTTTTGGCGTGATTGAGTAACAAACATCCAAACATCGTAACTTTCGCATTTATAATATTATTAGTGTATTAGTAATTAGTATTAGTATATTAGTAATTAGTATTAGTATATTAGTAATTAGTATTAGTATATTAGTAATTAGTAATTAGTAATTAGTATTAGTATATTAGTAATTAGTATTAGTATATTAGTATCAGTAAGATAGTAAGATTTATAACAAGAATGTCCTAACGGAAGCAAAATTATAAAAAGAAGTTGTTTTTACATAATTTATCTTTAAATCTATATTCAAAATAAAGTACAATCAATCGATATTACATTTTATGAATAGTACTGAGTAAATTTCCGTTCATTTCCGTTATAAAATGTTGCAAAAACAAAACCAGAAACCCCAGAATCTGATGTCAAAAAGCAGATACGGATAAAAAAGTCTATTGCATAACTACGAGGTATCCACCTACTAGTGCAAATGAACAAAGATCATGAATTAAAGAAATGCGGCGGAACCCGCGATAATAAAATATACACATTATCTACTCTGATTACAATATCGGACGGTAACGGGAGAAAAAAATACATGATATTCATTGTAAATATGCAACGGGAGCCGAAACCCGTTTCATATGCAACGAATCGGTCGAGGATCACGTTCATGAACGCCAGTTCCTTCCTAGCTTCGTTCTGATGTGGACTACTATTGTCACATCAAACTATAAAGTGAAGTGCTGAAAAAAGTGCCTTAAATCTTCTTTTGTTCACATATTCCAAAGACGATGTCAATAATGCGGTTGATAGCAGTAACAGGCTGTGACAGTGGCCTTGGATGGGCCATAGCAGCCAGGTCAGCCCGTGAAGGTTTTATCACAGTAGCTGGCATGTACAATGGAGTTGATACGCAGGCTGCGGAAGGACTAAGGGAGCTGTCCGCACACCCCTGCTTACTAGATGTGACGAACCCGGAAAGTATAGCCAGTTTTCGAGATTATGTCAAAAGTTTGTTGAAAGAAAACCCTAATTACAGTGAGTAAATGTATTTTACTTTATTATGTAGATACTATAATAGTTAAAAAGGGATCTGGATGATAAAATGGGTCAATTCTGCTCAAATTAATATTCTACGCACGACAAATCCACTGGAGTTCCGTTAGAATGAAATTTAATATTGAACTACCTGCCTAAAAACTATTTGTTGTGAAGTTTCGATTGACATTACTTTAATTAGTAAAATAAAAAAACTTAATCAACGTTGTGATGTGCCACATTTAAGATCATATTTTATGATTACCGTTCATTATGGTGACAATTGGGGGAGGCCTATCTCCAGCAGTGGACGTCATTCTGCTAAAATGACGATGACGATGTTTATTGTGAAGTCAAGAACTAAAGTTCAAGACACATAACCTAGGTACTTGTTTTGCGGCGTGAATATCTACATCTACACTAATATAATAAAGAGGTAAAGTTTGTTTTTTTGTTAGTTTGTTTTTTTGTTTGTAGGGGTAATCTCTGGAACTACTGGTCCGATTGGAAAAATTTTAGTAACAATAGAAAGCTGATTTACTCCTGAGTGACATAGGCTATATTTTATATACGCGGGCGAAGCCGCTGACAAAAGCTAGTAATTCATATTTTAATACTTAGCTTACTGATGAAGATTGGAAACTAAGGTGTGTTTAATCATGACAATTCCAGAGCTTCATGCGATTGTGAACAATGCTGGAGTGATGACTATAGGCGACTACGAGTGGCAAACCCCAGCTATGATTGAGAGCGCTATAAGCATCAACTTGCTTGGCACCATGAGAGTTACAGCTGCTTTCCTGCCTGACTTGAGGATAAGTGCTTTAGAGGTAAGTTAACCTTCTTTATTTTATCTCCTGGGCAGTGGTACCCTCGTGGTGGATTGCAGCCAATTAAGGCTGATGCTCTGCTATGTTATTTTATCACTTTGTCCGTTAGGGGCAAAGACTAGCTCTTGTAGGGTAAAAAGTACCTACTAGCCAGGTAAAAGCATAGAACAGTTACCTAACTATACTAGTGACGTGCTCAGCTGTCCTCAGATATCGTAGGGACTTTACAAAAGGGTTGAAGCCTACTGGGGTCCAGGGTCTCTTACTGAAAGGAAGGCTTGGTTTTCACTTTTTTGGTCTCAATGTGAAAGGCAAAGAAGGAATAGGGTGGGATGTTTAGGCAGTAAGAGTCTGATTCTGTTTCCCGTTCCACCCAAGAGCTGGATTCGTCATTGGATGATTGCTGTCGTCAGATATTACCAAAATTCAAGATTAAAAAACCAGTAGTAGTAAAGGAAATTTTAATATCTACAAAAACAAGAAACTATTACACGCAATCATATTACATCTGGGTTCAGTCTAAGTTACACGTGGATAGTATTTCGGGACAAAATGATTGCCAGGGTTTTTGTAAGGTTTGAGCAATTTATCTGTTGATCACAAAACATGTTTGATATAGGTACACGAGGTAAACGACAAGAAGCGAATAATACATATAAACCAAGTATCTTTGTGTAGAGCTTCTTAACAAAAAAAGGAATTGATTTTATTTTTTGTAATATCAATAAGTAACAGATACGTAAACAAAAATATACGAGAAAATAGAGAACAATGCAAACACAATAATGAACGTACATGTTTCGAGAGTTCGAGTGTGGGTAATATAGTCGAGATTACTTTCGAAGTCGTCCTAGCGAATTCCCAAACAACAGAGTCCGTGGTAACAACTTAAAATTCATATTATTACGGCTTCCCGGAAACAGGTATTGTAATAACGACGATAGAAAATTTGATACCGCCCGAAATAATCGTGTGATTTCTAAGCAAACAAATGAAATAGGATTCTTCCTCAAAATGAAATTGACTTCGTAATCGTAAACATTATTTTTGGAAAACACGTAGTATTATTTGGTGGGCTTCTGCAATGCTGAGCGTCGGCGTCGTAAGCCCACAGAGTAATACCAGCCTATAGGGAAAAAAACAATTTTTTGTGTTTAAATTATTTAATTGAAAACATAAGCCTCCTTTTGTTTATTTACCTATGGTATTCCGCTTTTGTAATGTTTTTGTTTTGTTTTATTTTTACTGATGTTAGAGTGTCCATGGACTTGTAGCTTCAAGGACACGTATTCTTTAACTATAAGTTCTTGTTTACGGGTTGGGCGTTTGTCGTACATTGCTATATGTATGTTCGTGTTTGCGCGTGTGCTGACGCAGCCCGTTGCCGCTTCGTCGACAGTGTCAGCCTATGGTGTCAACATAGTTTTGTAGATAAGCTTCAGGCGTAGTCAAACGTATCATAACGAATACGCGTATATGAAGCTATGCGTCCATGGACAGTAGGCCTTACTTCTACTTTCTTAAAAAGAGGTTGTCGTCTTATTTCCTAAGTTAATCATAACTAGTTTGAGTCAATAGGTATTTATCAAACAACAATAAATCGTACATTTACCCAATTAAGTAGGTAGATTATATAAATCGTAAACAAAAGGCTATAAAATAATAAAAGAACAATTAATAATATACCTATTTAAAATGGTATATCAGTAGCGAATCAGTTATTCATCCGTGGGTGCGATGGATTACGTAGTAGGTACTCGCCACTCTACTCTATGGTTAGACATGTCCAATGTTGAAATTTTTGTGGTGAAATTTTTCGTCGGTTTTGTTCAAATTTTAGAAAAAAATAGTTTTTTATTAATATTTACTTGTATAAAATCGTTATTCTAACCAACCCCAATGATATTTTTAGAAAAAAAAAGAATTATTTTCCTTACAAAAAAAAAAATAATAAAAAGATCGTCGAGGGAAATAAAATCGTTATTCTAATCAAACCCGATGACATTTTTAATTTAGAATGTAAGTCATTCATTTTTTTCGCAAAAAATGTTAAAATACCTTTTTTATACAGTTAAATTTAAAAAAACGTAAAAAATACATTAAAAAAATTAAGAGAACACCGATGTTACGATGTCAATGACACCCTGTATATGATAAATCAACCACCTTATGTTATTCACGTGCACAATTTTGCACAAGTAACTAAGGCAATGCAGCAATCTGAGCTCCGTACACAAAGAACATTTTTTTTTTTGCTATGGCAACAATTACCTTCTGAATTTGTATTTCAGAGCACGGAGTCTTCAAAACCCCGTATAATTAACGTGGCAAGCCACTGCGGCTTACAACCGTTGCCTGGCTTCGCGGCCTACTGTGCTAGCAAGGCGGGCGTGATAGCTTTCACAAAAGCCTTGCGGATGGAGAATCTAAGACATGGGTTGAGTGCCGTGGCTTTTATACCAGGTAATTGCTTGTTTTGAAGTTCCATTTTATAATGTAGGTAGTTTTTCTCCGCACAATCATAATGCCTTGATCACACGTGCAAACGGGCGAGACAGGGCTCTCGGCCGTATACTCGGCAAGACGGTAAATATGAACATTATTACAGTATCGGCCATCCTTAGCGAGTCTAAAGTTAGGCTCTGCTAATTTTAGCGCTAATCAAATTTCTAGAAAAAATAGTTTTTAACAGCGATAACAACTGCAAATTGCATTTATTTGTTTAAACCATTTTTTTTTTAAAGTTTTCAATTCGCAGAGCTTAACTTTCAGACTCGCCAAGATCCGGCGGCCGTACCTACTGTAGGTACATCACTGTCTCGGGCGAGTATTATTACCCGACTACGGCGAAGCAAAAGGAGGGTTATGATTTTGACCTGTATGTATGTATGTGGGTATGGATGTTCATCTGTTCCCTCGTAACTTCTAAACTACTTATCAGAATTCGACAAATGACATATCATTAGAAGCGTCTTAATTGTCCGCTGGTTATAGGCTATATGGGATTTCACAAAATCTAATGTGGCGCCCTCTAGCGGACAAAACATACGAAGTAAAAAAATAAAGTTAAGATAAATATGCCGTGTTTGGTATCATTTGAAAGCGCTTTACTTGTACATTTTGAATATATATATATTACTAGCATTTGCTTGTGACTTTACCTGTATTCATGGGCTGAGAAATCAATGAACCCAAGATTAACCTATTTAGAACTACAAAATATGTTAAATAAAAATAAAGTTTAAAAACTAACACCCGACTACTTAAAAACACGCTCTAAAAAGTACGAAACAAGAAAACAAGAAAGCCGTGGTCGTATGCCATAAGAATAATAAATTAAAAAAAGTGGTATACGACCACGGCTTTCTTGTTTTCTTGTTTCGTACTTTTTAGAGCGTGTTTTTAAGTAGTCGGGTGTTAGTTTTTAAACTTTATTTTTTTTTACTGTCTCACATTTTTACTCGGTAGGTACTAGGTACGAGTGATGTTTGTTTTTTAATACAAATAAATAAATTTGAATGTCTTTATTACACATTGCTTACATACAATGATACAAAAAACACCCCTTATTACACTTAAGCACACAAATCACTAACATACATACATCGTTATACGTTTTATATAGGCAATACTTGAAATTATATGTTATTCCAATTTTTGAATTCGGCAAAAAAAATTGCTCGAGATTTTATGGTGGGGAAACTTCCATCACCAAAATTTCACATTATGAAATGCTTGAGCTACGCCCTCCACGAAAATGTATAATAATAATTTATTTATTTATAAGCCAACAAGGACCAATTACAACACATGACATAACTTAGAATAAACAGACAGAATACAATATAATTACCTATACAAATCAAAATAATTAAAACAATATTTCCACATTAGCCCGTACGTGTACCATGTCACAGTGATACACGTACTGCCGTACTGGCAGTCGAAGCGCTGAGCGAAGGCTTTCAGGATACAGTATCCTGAAGATACTGTTCGGGCTGACCCGCACCCTGTATACCAGGAATGTGCACCGCTTGCGCATGGTAGTGTGAAAACAATCCACGCGCGCTTCGGCAAACATCCCTGACGCGCTACAGAAGCGAGGCAGCCCCAAAAGCACCCTGAATGCATTATTGTATTGGATGCGTAGAGCGCTGTACTGCTTTTGCGTATAACTCACCCAAAGACTGCTCGTGTAGAAGGACGTGCAAAATACCCTGAACAGGGCAATAATGCAAATTATTTGCCACCTAAGTATGTACTTTTTCTGTTCCACCTTTATTGCAAAATATTGTACAATACTTACATTTATTGTAAAATAACAAATAGGTACAATATTTTTAATGCTCAAACGGATTTTGATAGAACTTGGTACAAGGGTAGACCATAATTATCCTGGAATAGAACATAGGATACTATATAACTACCTTCTTTATGGTACAGTGCCTATAAATTTTAAATTCCAATTTATTCCAGGTGGCTTCGTCCGATCCAGCAACATAATGGCAAAACAAAGCGCCCACGGAAACGACATGCTTGAACATTTGAATGACGAACAAAAATCCTTTTTCAAGAAACGGATCACAGCACTATCTAATTATCTCCAGATGGCAGCGGGCTCGAACGCAGGATACGACTCTTTGAGAGACGAGAACATCATAGAGACATTCGTCAAAGCTTTGACGGATGATAATCCCAAGGATCTGTATAAAGTGGAATCATGGAAATACATGTTTTACTATAATCTGTTCAAGTTGCCTCTCCCCGAGGCCACTCTCGGCTGGCTTGTAAAAAAGTTCCTTACTTTCCCCAGTGAATAAGTTATTTTTTGAATAGGTACTTTCAAGATAAGGAAACTACAAAAAATTACCCAATTTCAACGAAATACTGAACTAATACACAGAGGATTTGCATTGATTTTCGTTTATTGTGGAAAGTTTTGTAGTTTTTCTTTATGGTCACAATTAAATATACCTTTAAAGTACCTATCACAGATATTTTTTAATTATTTTTCCAACTACCTACCTATTTAATTTTTCCCAAACTGCAATAAGGAAAAGCGTTTAAATATTCTAGATCCTGATATGTTTATTCCGGAAACAGTATTACTCCAAAAAATGCTTTGTTATGCCTGTATGCTTATCAACCACTGTATGAAACTAGTTTTAGTCAAGTTTAAATGGTCGGTGTGAAATAATTTTAAACTATCTTTATACTTATAAGACCAGTAAGTACCTATCGCATGAATAGCCTGAAAAGGTCGCGAGGCAGCCCGCGGCGCCGCCGCACCGCGAGCGGCCTCTTGTCGCCACTGGCAGAACTATCGGCAAGATATTCACGCGATAAGGGTCATTTCAGGTGGGCCTTCCCGATTCGCCTCGAGGATGGTTTAAAAGCTTGGTACATCTAAAGCAATCTAATGTGATGTTTGACGCTAAAGTACCTAATGCGAAAAAAGAGACATAACACCTGAAAACTCTGTTGGCATTCAGTAATTCTACGATTTAGGTACTCGAATATTTCACAAAACATGTTCCAGGAAATACGTATACTATTTATTAAACCCTTAAGGATTTTTGAAAAAAATTGACAGCATTTAGAATCTCAAACTTTTTTTATATTTTTAATATAGGAGTACCTACCTACATTATGCACACAAATAGCAGATCCTTAGAGGTCTTTACTGGATTAGGTACTCTTACACAAATTTACGTTTTGATTTATATAGAAGCCTAGATAATATCCACAAAATATCTGTGTATCCAAAATATCTAAAGAAAGATGTGTCATAACTCATAACATCACAATCACGTAAGAGCGGTTGTATGAAAATTTACGTCGGGTTTGCCGCTCTTAACGAATGGAAACGCTGGTAGAAGTTAGTCTAACATCGTTTTTAAAATATCAAGACCAGTCGCACTATAATGAAGTAATACCTAGTGATCTCAACATAACAAAAACGTTGTGTTAGTGTACAGGCTGTGCTTTTAGAGTTTTAATCTACACTAATATAATAAAGAGGTAAAGTTTGTTTTTTTGTTTCTAGGGGGTAATCTCTGGAACTACTATGGAAAAAAATTAGCAACAATAGAAAGCTGCGTTACTCCTGAGTGACATAGGCTATATTTTATGTACGCGGGCGAGGCCGCTGACAAAAGCTAGTATACTATAACCAACCAAATAACGAGGGATGTGGAAT
This sequence comes from Mythimna loreyi, assembly GCA_029852875.1. NCBI lineage: Eukaryota > Metazoa > Arthropoda > Insecta > Lepidoptera > Noctuidae > Mythimna > Mythimna loreyi. Next base: position 13,725,913 of record CM056785.1, on the reverse strand, counting down.
ACAAAACACCGATAACTAAGAGTGGCCTAAAAGTAAAATATCCGTACCTACCTTACTTTTTAAAAGGTAACGCATGTGACAGTTATGCCCCGCGTTCCGGATTGCGTCAAAAGCGATTATATCGCGAATACGACCAAATTTAATAGTAACAAAATTTAATGGGCCATTCAGTAAAAATGATGACGTTGCGCATTGGTTGGATTCGCGATATTATCATTTTTGACGCAATACGCAACGAGGCGATGCCGTCCCTTGTCAATGTCAAACGTTTGTCAGTTGAGATTTTCAGTTTTGACAGATTTTGCTAATCGTATTGTAGAAAAATCAATTTTTCTGTTAAAAATCTACAAAAACAGTGCAAAAATAGTTAATTCTGTGTGAGAATTTAAAGAATATTTAGTATTGCATATATTCTCGTTCAATCCAGTTTCATTCCGAAGAAATGGAGGTGGTATTTGGGCCGAATTCGGTCGACGAACCGGTACGTAAAGTATTATTTTACAACTGTAATTAAAATTTTGAAATGTTTTCTATTTTCTTACACTTTTTTTTTACTTTGGTAGTATATTTATTATGTGCTCGATTAGTATTGATTTTCCATGTTGGTTATAGGTTATTATAGTAGTGATCATATGAATCACAACATAGTTTGAGAATAATTCATACAGTAAGACAAACATAATTCTAGCCCTCACTTTGACCTATATATAAGTGTGCTTGCAACTCAAGTAAGAATCAATACTGATTAGTGTGGTTTTCATTCATATTAAGAATGTTCTCCTACTAAGTATACTTTGACCTTGACAGAATAATGTAAACTTTTGAAGTTAAACTGTGGCCACATCTATTTTCATAATAAACAAAATGTTAACTCCTAATTTCTGGATTTACAGAATCTTCTATATAAATTGCAACGTAAAATCAAAGTGTTCAATACTACGGATCCACTGCCGAATAGAGGATACAACTTGGTAGCATGTTCTAGCAAGTATGGAATTGTTTTTGTTGCTTCACCGGATGGACATTTGTCAGGTAACTATAAATTATGTTAGTATAAATGTATTTTAAAGAGTATTATTTGCTACACATTATGAAATATTCCAAATCAGGGATGTTACTGAGTTAGTTTTGTGAAAACTGCTTGGTTTAATCTGAAGTTTGAACTGAGGAACGTTTTTTTGTTATTCTTTAATGTTAGTCTATTTACTAGCAGCCATCTGGCTAAAATTAAATTTGTCTGACACCATAGTATGATTTTGAACTCAGAACTTGACACTGACTTTCACTCTTGACTTAAAGGTCTCGTTTGGTTGTAAGGTTGTGGCTATCATAAATATAAAAACTAACCAAATATAAACTACCCATATCAATAATAACTTCAAAAGATCTAAACTTATTCGAAAAAACACTCCACAAATTCTTACTACAAAAAGCTTACTATAGCATTAACAAATATTTAGAAGATAAATAAGAAACCGTGCCTACATCTTGTCTGATTTATTCAGGCTTAGCATTCTATCTTAGTTTTATAAGCTCACATATTGTTGTTTTATTTTAATATTTTACTATGTTAATTTGTGATATGTTATATTTTATAAGGAAAGTATAGCAAAAAACTATTTAATAATTATAAACTGTACTATTACAGTTTTTTTTTAGTTCACCATTTGGTAAACAATATTTGTATGCCCAGCAAGGCAACACATAGTGAGTCGATATTTTATAATTAACACGATGTATTGTACCTACATACATTATACCTATGTGCAACAAATAAACATATTTGATTATGACTTTGACTTTGACTTTATCAAGATACAGACTCTGGGGTTTTGATTGTTTGCACACCTATTATGTCTCTAATGACGGTACCTATTCAAAGAATTAGTATATAAATATATAATTATAGTAATAACTGTTGACTATGTTTCTTTCTCAGTATACTACTTACAACAGCTGATTGACAAGGATACTGAACCGCAGCACACTACAGTGAAACTCCAAGAGAAACCGACTCACATTGCTGCAAGTTGTGACCAAGAACTGCTGGCTGTTACTGGTGGCCAACTACTGACCATCTATAAGATTACAGACTTTCAGAACCCGGTAATTATTTTATTAAATAATTTCTGTTGGACCCTGCAGGGTCGAAGCGTACTGGGGTTAAGAGTTGATGCAAAATTGTAACACCAGGGCTCTGGGTTTAAGGCAGGGAGGGAACGGGATAGGTTGTTTAGTCAGTAAGAGTCTGACACTGTTTCCTGCTCTGCTTAAAAACGAGATTCGTCATTGGATGATTTTTACCTACTTTAACTAAAAAACCGGTTAATGGTTATAGTTTCACACACATTAACCTCTCTGACACAATTGTACCAAACTCAGTAAACTGGTGCCAAAGCATAGCATACCATCAGCCCTATAATGACTCCGGCCTCATCTCCAGGAAAGTAAATGGGTCGTAATTCACTATGCGGCCCGCGTAGAAGTGACATGTCTTTGAATTTTTGCTTCTAGGACATACAGGTCTCCTCACAATTTTCCTTCAATGTTTTAAGAGTGGTGGTGATGAATAAAATAATTAGTAAGTCAGACTACACAATCAGTGAAAACAATCTTAGGTTGGTATTCAAGCCAAAGCAAGGAAAGGAATTTGCTGCCTCAATCTGTGTTTTCTCATGCTCACCTAGAGATCTTTAGATCAAGGTTAAATAGCATAATTTTAGACAAGCATACTCCATCATACACCATATTCTGATGAGATGAGATCGTAGTAATAAAAAAAGGGTAAAGTTATATAAAATTTAATGAACAATTCAGAAAGTTGAAAGAATTAATTTAGATTAGACTGTTTGTTAATAATCAAATGAAATTTCATGCTAATTGTTCTAACTTGAAAACAAAATATCAATTGTTTTATTATATTACACCAAACAAGTATTCACATTTGTTTGGTGTAATATAGTCATGTTATGACAACTGTAATTTGAATCATATAGCATAACAATTTTGTTACAGAATGCAGCACCGTCTCTAGCCCTCAGGTGTGATGTTAGTCCATCCACCTTCGTGTCTTCTCTACAATGGAACCCTTGTGTCCCTGATACTATTGCCATAGCCTTCTATGATGGCACCCTGCTTGTATCTCAAGTTAGCACATCACAAGTCAAGAAAGTGCCGTCTAAGGCAAGGTAAGACCTATTGCTTATTATAATAATACAAATAATAATAGGCATATAATAATAATAGGCAATATCAGACAACTTAGGCCCATAGATAAAATGCACAAATAATCTTACAAAATGAACTAATACATACAAAGAAACTATAACAAATTATGAATTAGAGCTTTCTCAGGTGAGAAAGCAGTCAAGCGTGAACCTAAAATCAATAAACCAGCCCTTAACCTTTTGAGTGCCGTATTAGAGACATAATAGAAATACAATAGGTTTGCGAACACTGGCATTTACTTGGGGCTCATATTCTTATATTCGGTTTTTCTTTATTCAGATGTCTCTGCTGGAGTCCCAAGGGTAAACAACTGGTCACTGGAAACAACGACGGCACCCTCAGTCAATTCAAACCAGACCTTACTCCAGCTAAGACCATTCCTGCACCCAACTTGTTTGAGAGTGCGCCTGTGGAGGTTCTGGCTGTTTATTGGATATCTACTTTTCAATTTGCTGCTGTATATAAGAATGCTACGGATAATAGTCGCCCAGGTATGTATTTTCGTATAGTAAAATGATAACGGAGTCTTTCCAAAACTACATAAGCATCAAATGGATGTATCAGGGGTAACTTTGCTTTTTTTATGTACATATAATGATTATAAAAAGCTATGACTGCTTATTTGAGAGCAGTGGTGGCCGAATGGTAACGGCTCCGACTTACGAGTTGTAGGTCGTGGGTTCAAACCCAGCCAAGCGCATTACTTTGTGTAATTTATTTCATCACCACTGCTCTCAAAACAGTGAAGGAAAACCTTCACTGCTTTGAGAGCAGTGGTGATGAAATCGTGACGACACTGGCATGTCCTAGAACCGAAATTTCGAGCGTGTTAGGGAGTACTTTACATCCAAGTAGTCAACAACACAAACCAAACCAAAGTGACTTTGATTGGAATTAAACCAGTCCGTTTTCTGAAAGGAAGTTCCGACTCCAGTATGAAGGCTTAGAAGGAATGGGGTGGGCTGTTTGGTCAGTAAGAGTCTGACACTGTTTCCCGCCCCGCCCAAGGTCGAGATTCGTCAGTAGATGATTTTTCCCACCTTAAGAAAACCTTGGTTGGAATGCTAATTTGCAACCGTCTCGCCCACCCTTAATTTAAAAAAACTGATAACTTCATAAAAATCTAATTTTTAATCATCCTTTTTTTTCCTTGCAGCTGTAACCATTATAAATACGCCGAAAGCTGGACAGCCCAGCTGTCAGAACTATGAAGATATCTGCTACAGCATGGGGTCAAATAGACCCTGGTACTATTACTTGCAGGGATTGGCGCAATGGTAAGGATCTCATTTTAATTTTTCAACTACATAGTTCAAGTTTCTTAATAAGCACAGCAAAATATTTACTGTGGTTTATGTGTGTTTTATGGAGATTTACAAATAAATATCATTTATCATTTAAAAAATTATTTAAAAAAAAATCTGGGAATACGAAATATTGCATTTAAACAAAAAAGCAATGTCCAAAAAATGGTCTTTAAAACACTGCGTGCTGCAACCTTCCTATCCGGCTATAATTTTAGTTTCTTCCTAGGCTAGGGTGAATAGGCTCTTAATAAACTAGTGCGCCTTACCGTCACCTATTGCATCACGGCTTACCATCATGTGGCAACGTCGCAGTCAAGCACTAGTTTATATGAAATTATAAAAAAAAATTACGAAATATCACATTACTTGTTCTCTAATCTTTTTTGTCTTTTTTTCACCAGGAATATCATAATGTCGGCGTCAGCAAATGGTATGGAAATTGCAACTCTTGGATCCGCTGATGGGGCTAACTGGGTTCAGTGGTGTCAGGTAACATCTATGCATTTTTTCATTTGTTCTAGTGGTCCATCACCTCATTGCTCTTTTTCTTTACCAGACAAATAATTAAGGGATACCTTTGCCCGTCAGTGAGGCTGTACAGGCTAAAAACATATTAATCTATATAAATCAATCAACAAACAACAACATACATCAATAACAACACCACTCGCCAATTTAACATCTTCATCTTTTTGTTATAGACTGATGAAGCAAGACCAGAGCTGCCTCTAACAGATAAGAAACAAGAAAACTATCCTGTGGGCATTTGTATCGACATTTGCGCCACACATCAAATACAGTTGGGTATGTATCTTTAATTCTTTATGTATAATTATAATTAATTTAAGAACATTATCATGTATTTTTAATCTTGGTTAAAGCATTGCCTTGGACGCGTCTGTATGAGATGTTAATATACTTTTTCTCAATAAATAAATAATGAATAAATAACTCATATCTTTTACAGACGTTATTGAGAAAGGATTTTGTTGTTAAAAGATAAAATTGTTGAGTATTGGCGCTGAAAGTTCGCTTTTGCTTTTCTGCCGTCAGATCAAACGTTAAACATACAACAAGGTTAACTTATTTCTTTTAGTATCAAATTTAGACATCCTTTTTCTATAGTTGATAGGCTCGCGTTTGACCACAATCTCACCTAATGGTAAGCGATGATGTGACCGACGTTGAAGCACGCTTGCCGAGCAGTAACCTATTCACTCTTAACTTAGATCCCTAAGTTGTGGCTTGTAGCTATCAGGAAATGCGTCTGTATTTCCTGAAAGCTACAAGCCACAACTGATTTTCTCACTTCAGCCGGCGGGGAATTCCACTCCTTAGCAAAAAAAAGTGTTCCCAAAACGCTTTGTACGTGTGTGTGGGAAGTCTAACATGTACCGATGGCGCAACGCCGTACGTCTAGTGGTACGATGATGGATTGTAATCTAAAACATTACCCCTTGAGTTTGTTTCGATGATTCCTGTCAGGGTAGTCAGCTAGGAAACACCGGACTCATCTAGTTTAAACTGACGAAAACAAAAAAAATTAGGTGTAAAAGTGTTCTTTTGAAACCTATTTACTAAATAAATATCATTTATCATTGTTTTGCAGATGAGAACACAACCCTGCCTCACATGCCGCTACTGCACGTGGTATCACAGAGTGGCCTGCTCACCATATTCAACATCCTCAACTTGAACAAGCAAGCCCCGCAAGTGTGCACGCCTCCACAGCAACTTATGTTACCGGCTGGTGCCTTGACCACGTAAGAATTATAGTTTATTTTTTAAACTTTATTTACATAACACTGTACAAAGGCGGACTTAATGCCTTAGGCATTTTCTACCAGTCGACCACAGGGTGGTGCAGAAACATAACATGGTAGGTGCAACTTAAATAGATTTTTTTTAAGAAATTTTGAGTATAATGCATATATATTTTGTAACTAGCTTTCTGCCAGCGGCTTCGCCCGCGTGAATTTAGGGTCATCCATACAAACTTTAGACCCCCATTACATCGCTTTAGGGACTGAATTAAAAAAAAACCCTTTCTTAGTGTTCGCCTACGTCATAAAAGGAAATCTTGTGCAAAATTTCACGCTCCTAGGCCCAGTAGTTTTGGCTATGCGTTGATATGTCAGTCAGTTTCTCCTTTTATATATTTGTAATAATACAACAAGTTATACATAACCTACTACTTTTTACCAGGGCCGTAGCTACCGCCTTAACTGCCGTATCAATGATAAGGGGCCCCCGCGTTACAGGGCCCCGACGTAAGAAAGACATGTAGCGCCATCTAGCGTCCTAAGGTTATTTTCCTTGGGGACTGTGCTTTTTCAAAATTGATGGGTAAAATCGGCTTAGTGGTTAAAGCGCAAAAAGATAGAACTTACTTTCACTTTTTTGATAATTAGGTACTAGCGACCCGCCCCAGCTTCGTACGGGTCCAATGGTGATATTAAATATATGACGCATGTTTTGTGCATATAAATAAACCTTCCTCTTGAATCACTCTTATCTATTAAAAAAACCGCATCAAAATACCTTCAGAATATTAAAGATCTATGCATGCATAGGGACAGACAGCGGGAAGCGACTTTGTTTTATACTATGTAATGATTATGAGCTGGTATCACCGGTTTCGCCCGCATGGTACTACGAAATTATCCCAAGGGAACACAAAAAGTGTCCTATATGCTATTCTAGGACATAGTTTACCCATATACCAACTTACTTAGTTCAGAAAATCCCCTAAAATTGATGGTGGTTTTGTATTTGAGACCGACAAAACCAATTCATTTTGTAGGTACTGTACTCTGTCTCTTTTCTTAACACAATATTAAAAATGTATTAAGTACTATGTTTATATCCGTTACCAGCGCAATCCCGGGAGAGGCTCCTCCCCAAGCTGCCCCTGCACCGGCGCCCGCGCCAGCTCCCGCACCAGCGCCCGTTCTGCAACCGAAGGTATAATATAATTTACTTGATAACCAGCTCTTATTCCTAGCGATTTTAGCCACACACCTACTGTTTTTCGCACTAGTGCGTAAAAGTGAGCGAACTCTGCCCTGCCACAATTTATTACATCTATTGTATCAGGCTGGGCGTTAACCGGACATTAACCCCCGTCTATTTATATCATGGGAATATTTGCGCTTCCTATCATAAGAGTCTTTTAGCCTCCACCTTTACGTTGTTGACACCTCTACGGTCTGAACTAAGCGTTTCGATTCTTTGTATATACGGCGTACATCGAAAGAGGGAACAATTTGCCTATAGATGCAGTGGTCTTCCCGTTCATCTCGTCATCCAGTCCCATTATTAATTAGGTGTCTTCAAGGCCATCAACGTAGTTGACGATTGCATCACTGCTTACCATCAGGAGGAATAGCAGTCCAGCACCTAGTTTATATAATTAATAAAAAATGTAACTGTTTCCCACAGCCTCAATCAATGCAGCCAGTACAGCTAGCACCGACGTCTCAGCCGCAGCCACAAGCAGTGGCGCCCTCTACACAGTTCGGCAGCATACTGAACATTCCCAAGCCGCCCAGCTATGCACAGGCGCAGGGACAAACGTTTGGTGCAGGTAAGCTTTCTTCTAGATACTGAGAGGGCCGAAAAGTGTGAACTTAATGTTCTAAAATTTTGAAATAAATTGTGCATTGCAAGCTATATAAAATTGTAGGCACCCAGCAAGGTTGTAGCCTTCTGAGGCCAAGAGTTGATGCGAAAGTGGAATACCGGGGCCCTGGTTCTAAGACAAGAAGGAACATTAGTCAGTAGAATTCGGACACTGTATCCCGCTCCGCTCAAGGGCGGGATTCGTCATTCGATGTTTTTTTTTCCCACAGTAAAAAAAGCTATATAAAATAACAATTTGTTAGGTTTCCTAGTGTAGACAAATATATTTTATTCTTGTTTTCTAAATTAATAAAAAAAGTTAACTTGACACTATTCTAGCTAGTGGCGTATTCATTAATTATTTTTGTGTTGATCTAATTTTTTTTAATTCATTGTTACCTACTGATTTGTTTCAGCTCCAGTTCAAATTGAACAGAAGCCAGCCCCAGTGGAAATAAAACCAACACCCACAGCTCAACCGACTCCTCAAGCTGTTGTGGTAAGAGCAAACAATTTAGTCTAACCAGTTAACCTTATAACCGATGATAGACCAAGCTTATGTATCGAGTTATTGCGGCAAGGTTTTCTCTGCCATTGAAATATGAACATTAGAGTCATTGAAATAAAGTTGGAAATTACATAAGTAGATTATTTGGCGAGATACCGCGATGCTCTCAGCTTGTATTATTACACCCTCTCGCCCGCGGAGGGGTATTATTATTACGTGATTGCGCACTTTTTAATAAGAAAAAAGAAAACGTATTTTTTTTTTTTTTTGACCGAATGGTATGGTTATTTCGTATAGGTACCTCATTCAAATGAGTGCGCGCAATAAAGATCTTAGTGGTAAATGGGTCAAATGAGAAGTCTTTACAAAGAATATTAAAGTCTTTACTCACTCGCACCGTGAAAAAGTTACATGTCCTTTTTTTTACATTTGTAGATAAATTACTCTGTAACCCTCAGGCACAACCATCACCTTTACCACCCAAACCCCAGCCGGCCCAGGCTCAAGAAAATGCCGCATTAAAAGCAGAACAAGAGAAAATAAACGAAATGAAAGCCAACCAGGAGCTGAAGAATATGCTCGTCAAAGAAGTCAACGATTTTCAGATGGAGCTGTACAAGTTTATGGTGAAAACTAGGGAAACGCAGGCTAGGGTGAGTTGGTTTTCATGTATCATTGCGTCACTGCGACGCCATCCACATCCCCGAAGATGAACATGGCGAAATATAGTCCATCAAAAAGTTATTGGTAGATGTCACGATGCAAGGAGAAGTGCATCATTATATTTAATTGTTGGCTTATATTCTCTGCAATATCCTTACAAACTAATCAAAATATTGAGGATTCTTAGTACTAAATTAAAAAGTGCTATCTTAGTAAATTCACTTGGAGTACAATAAATATATCCATGGCTTCAGCTATGAAGTTTGGGCGTGCGCAGCGCGCGTTAGTGGCGCCTCACTCAGTAAGTTGGTGCGCTTACGCGGACCGCTAGCAGGTGCGGCCCCCGAGCCAAAATTAATTATTAAAACCTGTGTTCCTTGAATTGCTCTCTGCATTCCAGAGCCACGATAACTTTTTAAATTTGGAACATTCTCACAGCCCATTTCATAACCTGCTTGGGAATAAAGATTTCTTTTGTTCACCAAAGCTACAGTAGAACACTGACTTCTAAGTCACAGGGTTCCCCTAGTTTAGGAGGCAGGTTTTTAACTATTTAAGCACCCTTTTTCCTGTAATATCTGGATTGTACCTGTTAATAATGTCAACAAAAGTATTTTGTGTGAATAAACCTTTTTTTTATAATTTTGAACCACCCTTTTAATTGAAATCTCATTTCTTCTACAGTTACAACGTGACATTGATTCAATAAATGCTAGTTTTAACTACAACTCACAAGACGCCGAACAACTGAGGAAGGAATGTTCTACCGATGACTTGCGCAGTGCCATCGTACAACTGAAGTTGGAACTGGTTCGAGCATGCGCAGTTGTTGCTGAGGCGAGGACGCATGCTGAGTAAGTGAAAACTGAACTTTTTTGTGTAAAATACTTATCAGGCCATAAATATATGATAAATCATCTCATGTATAAAAATTAATAGCTGTTCGTTAGCCTCGTCAAAACACGGGATCGCCTGGACCGATTTGGCCGAATTTGGCCCGCACTTTCTCCCTTCAGTTCTCTTTAAATCGGTCTAGTTTGTCGCGCCATTTCATTCGTGGTCGACCGCTAAGCTATCACTATACCTACTACAATTTCAGATGATATTTCATTCAGTACATTTATTTTGTTGATTGATCGTTTGTTTTTCAGTGATATATACCTAGTCATATCGAAAATCTAAACACAGTGAGATTAATAACCGCGTAACATAGGATGATCCTGCGCGCGTTGTCAGTGATATTCGTCATTCAACTCACGCAGTATAATTATGTTTTGATTTCATTTAGCCAGAGTTTTTCATGATTATACAAGGACTTCAACATCCCAGGCCCCAGTGCGAAAGGTAAAGAAGGAACGAGGTGGGGTATCAGTTAGAGTGACACTGTTTCCCACTCCATCCAAGATCGGTATTCGTCATTGGATGATTTTTGCCCATTATAAAAAAAGACTTATACATAATAAACATTTTTCAGAGCGAAAGACAGCCACCAATGGACACAAGCTGATCCCCTAACGTCTAAACGCGTAGCCTCGGTGAAAAAACTAGCTTATTACGTACAGAATCAGCTGGAACAAGCACAGAAATCGCTTGACTACAAGTGGAATGAAGCTATGATGAAGGACCCACAGTTTAACAAGTAAGTGTTGGAAAAAGGACCTTAATTTTTGCCTTGTTGAGTTCAAAAACCTTGAGCTTCAATGGTTCAGAACCAATCTTATCTTTTTAACAGAAAAGACTGATTATATTTTTTTCTGTAATGTAATGGTTAGTCACTGTATTTTTTTCTCTCTAAATTAATGTTTAATAGTTACGATAAGGGGAGGGGAAAATAATTGAATATGATATATTTCCTAAAATATTAAACTAAAATAACAATTAATTTGATATTAATTTAAAATGACGAAAGTTATCAATTTGAATTTGAAATTGAACTAGAAAATAGTCTTAACTTTAAAATTAAAAATCTATAACTAAAATAAAGTTATGTATTTTTTTAAGTAAATTAGCTGAGTAGGTTCAATGACCATAGGTATTGTAAGTACGTAACGACCTACAAACTACAGTACCCGGCAATAAATATTGCACATCGACCTTTGGAAAGAGACAATCGGCTAATTTCGGCTTCGTAGAGCGTTATCTCTGTCGCACACTACCTATGTGACGTTTGTCAGTCGTTGTTCAAGGTGATTGGTGAACATGTGACGTTTGTCAGTCGTTGTTCAAGGTGATTGGTGAACATGTGACGTTTGTCAGTCGTTGTTCAAGGTGATTGGTGAACATGTGACGTTTGTCAGTCGTTGTTCACCAATCACCTTGAACAACGACTGACAAACGTCACATAGGTAGTGTGCGACAGAGATAACGCTCTACGAAGCCGAAATTAGCCGATTGTCTCTTTCCAAAGGTCGATGTGCAATATTTATTGCCGGGTACTGTACCTACAGTCATTAAACCCGCTCAGCTGTTGTTTACTTAAAGAATATAATTTTGCATTCGCGTAAAATTTCAGTTTTAGAAAAAAAAAAATTGTTTATTTTTTAATTTTTTGTTCACAAATCGATAGTGTTTCATGTATCGGATCGGCCATCCACGGGATTAAAACTACCAAACAATTAACGTTGTATTTATCATACCAACTATAAACACAATAACGTCATGTACTGTTTTATCTCAGGCCAGGCCAGCGCATGATTCGCCCAATCCTGGATGACGTATACCAACCTCTAGTCAAACAACAAGAAATACTGAGTCGCCAGCAAGCAGTACTCCGTACATTGAGGAATACGCTCAACGAATGTGACGTCACGCCTTTCTACAAATCCACGTCATTGTTAAGAAGCACACCCTTTAGAAACAAGTGAGTTTCATTCGATAGAACTAATATAAATGACACACAAATATAGATCTTAATTTTATGTAGGTAAGGTCGTCTGAGTTGTCTATTAGCCTTGCCTAAGTCTTCAGCAAATCGTTCTTCGTATATTGAAAAATACACGCAATAAATATAATGTTTTCACTCGCCTAAGTACGTGAACCTTGAGTACACAGACTGATGAACACAGTAGTCGATAAGAACTGTTCAAGTATCTCTGTAACATCCGCTAGATTGTTTAGAATATAGAACTCCAAGAATGTATTTTTTTTAAATCGTTGCTGTTTCATTCTGATATCATTCTACGGAGGAAAAGGTGTCGGCCGAATGCTACACCGTGACCTTAGTAAAACATTATTTCCAGTTTATCTTAGCTTTTCTTTCCTTTTAGCAGTTTGAAGTAAGGCAGAGTTATAGCGGCACGCATGGAACTTCGAAACGCTTTGTTTACACGCACAACACATACACGCTTGCATGATACAACCAACTCCACAATAATATGTAGTTAGAATAAAAACACAAAACTCTCCACAGGGATCCCCTATCAAAATTGACGAAGAACATCCTTAATATGAGTCTTGATACTGACAGTAAGAAGAAAGAGCCAATGTTAACGCCACAGAAACTCGATGCTCTAAGAGATATGCTTTCCAACCATAAGACTGTCAAAATAAAACCCGTTAATGTTGAAATGAGGCAGCATTTGGCGACTATGAGGATGAATTATGAGAAGAGCTTGAAAGATAAAGTGCAGCCCGTTAAGCAGGTGGTCAAGACTGAGGTTGATGTTAAAACGCAAGTTAAACAAGGTAAGGACATATTAGTTGTATATAGGTTTTTTTATGGTAGGTGAAAATCATCGAATGACGAAATCCGCTCTTGGGCGGAGCGGGAGACCAGTGTCAGACTCTTGCTGACTAAAAAACTTACCCCGTGCCATCCTTGCCTTATTCCTAGAGCCGCGGTACCAGTTTCACTCAAACCGGCAGCTCCAGGAGGCTTCGACCCTGAAGGGCCCCTACTGTTTGCTGACAACTCCTTGAGGCGCGCGGGAACGGTGCGCGCCGTTGACGACTTGTTTTAGTATTGTATATACTATCTACGATACGTTATTTTCAACATTACATCAGCAAACACACGGTTTTTTTTTTCATTTAAGTATAAAAAATCTTTATCATACTGTATGGCACGTTAAATATTTCATGTGCAACTTTATAGTGTATTCGCGTTAAGATAATAGTGATTAATCGTTGTCACTCTACTCAGCCACACCCCTTGAAACCCTTCAGACAGTACGGACGCGCTTTTTTTATTGTAAAATTGAATATCTCACCTATTCATAAAAACAGAAATGAAAATCCTGATTATATTTTAAATTAATAATTACTAAATATTATTTTTTGCAAATAAACTTTGTTCTAACCAACAATAAATATGCCTACTGCTAGGACTCAGGTCTCCTCAAGGAAAGCGAGGTAATCGCAATGATGAATTACTAAAACTCTTAACGCGAATAGACTATATAGTGCGTGAATAATACATTAACAGTTAGAGTTATGTAGGTTTTTAGAAAATAATTTCACTAAGTTCAATAAAGTGGGATGTGTGATTTTACAAGTACCATTTCTTTGCAAAAAAAAATAGGTTCATTTCAGCTCCATCCATTGATTCTGCCCACTGTGACTTTTTGACGAAGTTGTCGTGCGATTTGTAAGCGCGCTAGTCGCTTTTGCAACGTTCTGTAGAAGAGATGCCAACTCGCTACTAACGCACTATAGTATCGCGACTGTATCGATGCGAACGCGCTACAGCATCATGCATCGCTACAAAAAATCACCGTGGGCGATTTTACCAAAAAACCTGCAATGTGTAATACCATCTAAACCTTTTTAGCCCAACCACAACCATTCTTAGTACCTAAAGTGGAGCCTAAACAAGAAGCTAAGCCCGAGCCATTTAAACCGTCCCCCATCAACGTGCCATCATTCGCTCCCGTTGGAGGTGTGAAACCCACTGTACCAGGACTGGCGAATGTAGCTAGAACGCTGTTTACTGATGGTAAGTAGTCATAATCATTAAATAGTATAAAACAAAGTCGCCTGTTCCTATGTATGCTTAAATCTTTAAAAGTACGCAACGGATTTTAAGCGTTTTTTTTTTTAACAGATAGAGTGATTCAAGAGGAAGGTTTATGTGTATAAAACTTGCATAATATATTTAATATCAGCATGGCACCCGTGCGAAGCTAGGGCGGGTCGCTAGTTAGCTATAATGTAGAATTGTGTAGTTTTTATTCGACTACGGTAAAGCCAAAGAAAGGTCATGATTACATTGTTTCAATCTGTTTTAAAATAAATTATAAAACACCAATTAGTAAGTTGCTATCTCTTTTATGACTGTAATTTGCTATATATAACATCAGTTATGTTCATTTGTTCTGAAACAAACTAGATTATAACAAATATATCAACGATTATAATTATAACAAATAAACCTAATCAGTGTAATTGGCATTTTGTCGTTCTGGTTAAAGAATAAATAAATATTGGTTTTAACTTTTACAGAACCAAAACAAGAACCAGCTAAACCTCAACCGCAAGTACCACAGATGAAACCAGCAGCACCAGCCTTTAGCTTCTCCAGCACACCAGCGTCTGCTGATACTCGAAGTGTTCTCAAAGACTTGCTTCAGAATAAACAGGCAAAGAGCGACGCTAATACTTTCATGGGACAAAATATCTGTTCGCCTTCTTCGTTCGCATGTAAGTTATTCATTATAAATTAAAATGTAGTTTCTCCTCTTTTTTATCATTGATAGGTTCTCGTGCTTGACCACTAACTAGGTAAGCGTTTATGTGATCGACGGTGGCCCACGCTTGCCTAGAAGTAACCTATTCACTCTTAACTTAAGAGCTCTAAGTTGTAGCTAATAGGAAACAGATACCGGTAGGGAATTCCACTCCTTAGTTGTGTACACACAAATATACTTCCAAAACGTTTCATGCGTTGGGGTGGGATATGCACGAAATACTAGTGGCGCATTGCCTTATGTCGGTATTCCATAGACGAATCTCAAAATGATGTGTTCTACTTTTGTCTTACTTGCTTGACCGAACCTACTGTGAAATTTCTGCATAGACACTATCAGATTAGAATTTGAATCATATTTTTTCCTTTAGCTTTTATGCATGCTTATACTATACAGAAGTATCTCTTCTTTTTGCGGAAGTATGTAATCAATTGTTCCGTTGATTGATTTTAGTTACGACAACCGCAGTGACAACCACCCCGGCACCTTCAGCAGTATTCACAGCCAAACCGATAGCAGACATTAACAACATGTTCAGTAAATTCCAGCCACAGACATTTGTACAAGATTCTAAACCGCAGGCTTTTGTTCCGGAACCTAAGACGCAAGCATTCACAACGGAACCCAAGCTCCCCGCCTTCGCCCCCGATCCCAAACCCTTTGCAGCTGAAAATAAACTATCAAGTTCAATATTCGGCAGTCCAAAATCAAGCGAAACTGGGGAACCTGAAGCTGACAGTAAAACGGCAGCCATCAAACCTAAG
Organism: Mythimna loreyi; assembly: GCA_029852875.1. Lineage (NCBI taxonomy): Eukaryota > Metazoa > Arthropoda > Insecta > Lepidoptera > Noctuidae > Mythimna > Mythimna loreyi. The sequence continues at coordinate 13,710,138 of CM056785.1, read as the reverse complement.
ACTGATAATAAACCACTGACGAATCTGTTTGCTATGAAAACGTCAACGCCTAATCCTAGTCCAGTTGTTCCTGATGTATTAAAAACAACGGTAAAGACTGATAGTGCTCCCAAACTTGATGAGAAAGAAAAATCTAAAGAAAATGTACCACAGAAAGTAGAGCCTAAAGTTGTATCAAAACCCGTAAGTGAAAATAAAGAAGCGCCTAAACCATTAGCTATACAAACGGGAAATAAAACTTCAATATTTGGAACAACTCCACAACCTGTGCTAGCGAGCAGCGCTACTCTCAGTAAGATATCCATTTTAGCATTTTTATTGAAATCCAATCAAATAATATTTGTTAATTTATTTACACGATACGATACCTAATTCGTTATGTTTTCGTTTTCTAGGCGAACCATCAAAACCAGTAGAATTAAAAACCGACTCTAAAGTGGAACAATTAAAAGAACTAGAAAAATCGGATTCCACGTCCAGTGTTTCGTCGACACTCAGCTCTAACAATACTACAGTAATAACTGGTAGGTAATTTATTAGTACAATTTTGTTGACTACATCTTCAACTATTAAAAACATTTTTATTAATGCTCTTTATTTTCATTTCAGAATCTAAACCTAGTATCTCGACATTCGAACAACCAAAAGAAGATTCTGTAAAAGAAGGAACTCCATCATCAAAACCTTCACTTTTCTTAAGTATTACTTCAACCAGCCCTTCTGCAGCTTCAGTGTTTGGAGCAGCAGTAGCTTCTCAACCATTATCGACGTCGCCTACATCTATATTTACAACAGGAGCTTCACCATCACCCACGCCTTCGTCCGTCTTTGGAACATCATCTCAAGGTTCTATATTTGGAAACACATCACCTACAGCCACAACAACGGCTTCATTGTTTGGTTCTACCGCTCAATCAGTCTTTAGTAATGCCGCGACTGCCGCCAGTTCGAAACCATCAGTGTTTAGTACGCCAACTCCGTCGACTCCAGAAGCCCCAGCATCACCTCAGTCAGTATTTGGCTCAACAGTGGCACCCACAACTCAAGCGGGATCAATATTCGGCTCTTCATTTGGTCAGACATCAGTTTTTGGTGCAACTACTACAGCGGCCTCACCATCTCCTACTTCAGTCTTCGGTCAATCAACAACGTCATCGGTATTCGGATCAACGCTGTCCACTCAAGCATCTGTGTTCGGTTCGTCGACTACTACAACGCAATCTGTGTTCGGAACGGCAACAGCAACTACACAATCGTCGATATTCGGTAGTGCAGCTGGCAACGCTCCAAGCGCATTTACGTCAACAACGACCCCGTCTTCTGGAGCGCAGAGTCTATTTGCCTCAGCGAGTACGACGAAGCCGTCCGTGTTTGGAGGAGCTGGGACTTCTGTATTTGGATCTGCATCACCTACTGCACAGACGTCTGTGTTTGGAGCTCCTTCTACTCAAGCCTCGGTATTTGGTTCATCACCGGCCACTACACAATCTTCGGTATTCGGGACACCGACTGCGACATCTCAACCGTCGGTATTTGGAGCTGCACCGACGACTCAAGCGTCGGTATTCGGAACTGCGCCAACGACTCAAGCATCGGTATTTGGGGCTCAACCAACTACGACTGCTCAGAGCTCGATCTTCGGTGGTGCTGAAACCAATATGTTTGCGGCAGCTAGTATATCTACGACTAGCGCACCATCACCGACTAGTGGCGGCAGTATCTTCGGGGGAAGGTAAGAAACCTTTCTAATTTTTCTTAAATTTGGAACTACCTACATATATTAATCCCACACTTGTGCTTTGACTATATCACTATTGCAAACATCTTGGTTTATTCAGGGTAGGAAAACATAATATACTGTAAATAATATATACATATACTGTAACGTGGCTACCATAAGATAGACTGTGATACAAAATCAATAATAAATCAACTATGAACAGACTATAAATTGGTATAAGAACCAAGTGGTAATTAATAATTAACACAGCAGAATTTCTTTATTTTCTTTTTCGCAGTAGTTCTACTGGCTCTGTATTCGGCGGGGGCAACACGAATGTGTTCGGTGGCAAGGCGGCTTTTGGTCAATCCAATCCTACGGCTGCTGCAATCTTCGGAGGTGGAGGGGCCACGGCTTTCGGGCAACAGAAACCGGCGTCTAACTTCTGGGGTGGAGGCAATGCTAATACTGAAACAAGTGGTTTTGGATCGACTGGATTTGGTAAATTTTTATGAAAATCTCAGACTTAGTCTAAGAGTCACTTCAAAAATGCGGATTGTATTAAATGGTGCCATGAAAATGTCATCGAACTAGCTAGCCACTATTTAAATCATCGATATATATGTACCTACTAAAACTAGACAGGGCGTGCCGTACAGTGAATTTACTCCACTCAAGTCATCAGCACGCTATACACTTTTGCATCGATGACATTTTGTGACATTTTGACATATAAGCGCTGTAAGTTTTAAAAAGTTTTGACAGACGACAATGCCAATGAAACGCTGCAGCGGACTTTTGTATTAACATTTCAGTATTTTGACGAATAGTTTCTATGAACGTGCGTGTCTATAGCTAGGATATAAGTCGATGATTTAAACCATAATACTCCTAATTATTATCAGTCAGTGTGCCAAGTCCTGCATATTATTGTAGAATTACCAATTTATTATAATTCATTGTTTCCACTAAGTTAAGTTCAAGAAAATGTCTAAACATATATCTCCACATCCACAGGCCAACAGCCTACGACTCAAGCGTCGTCAATCTTCGGCAACACTTCGGGCGGTAGTTTCAGCACGCCGTCCCCTGCGTCTCAGGCGTTCGGTAGCCCGCAACCTTCGGCGTTCGGCGGTGGGGAAATTAAACCCTCCGTGTTCGGCACTCCACAGCAACAGACAGGTGAGAGTAAATATGTCGTGGCGAGAGCACAGAAATTAATCATTTCATAATATGGCCAAGTTAAACTGACTAGATAATTTTAAACGTTAAACTTTAATGATATGTCAATCCTCGTTTGGCCGACTTTTTTATACTTTGCGGTATCATGAAATCCTACACCAATGATATGGCCAAATGAGCATTGAATCATCAAATGAATGTTTCAACTTTGATTGCGAATTTTGTCCTCTTCATTCGGAATTAAACTCTCTTTTATAATGATTTGGTTTGGCAATTTTTGATTTTTTTGTTTTAAAAATGTCATGTAAAAAATTATTGCCAAGAAAACCTGTATCAAAGTCGATATTTGCTGTATTTTTTTAACATTTCTCGTATTTTTTGGTTATTTTAGTTTGTATATAAATAAGTATATTCGTAGACAGTCTGAAAAATATTAATTGTTTTTATATTCCTAGCTCCAGCATTCGGTGGCTCACCTAGCTTCGGTTCGAAACCGGTATTCGGTCAGCCATCTGGTTTCGGTTCTCCACCTAGCGGAGGCGGGTTTGGCTCAACATTCGGCGGTGGCTTCAACAAGAGTCCGGGCGGAGGATTCGGAGCGCCGGCAGCATTCGGAGGAGGCGCGACTTTCGGTGGAGGCGCCGCCTTCGGTGGAGGCTCATCGCCTGGGAAGATGTTTGGAGGCGCGCAACCTAGTAAGTATCTTCATAATCTTAATAAAACAAGAAAATACATTGTAAAACTGTTTCTAACTACATCAACAAGCAGTAAGTGTGAAAAGAATAAAGGCCTTTCACTTCAGATGGGCCAGGATGAGCTGAAATATATTTTTACAGTAGCTATACATCTGAAGGCCAAATATAGAATGGAAATTAATGCTTATTTTTGCCAAGTTTCTGGGGAAGTTCCTGCTTAATCATTACATCAGCCATATAATTAGCGTTGTAGAAAGGAAACATTTTACTTTGATTAAAAAATTGGAAAACCCAAAAAGTGCCTAAATCTAGACCAAATACAGGTTACTGGAGAATAAAAACACATATTTTTAAAGGGGGTTCCCTATATAACGAGTGTGCAATATTCGACTTTTGTGAAGTATGTTCAATAACCAATTAGAAAGATGAACATACACACATACATATACATAGCCTATCAAAATCATAACCCTCCTTTGGCTTTTGCAGTCTGGTAAAAAGAACTACATAATTAATGACTAGATAATAAATTTGAATTATTTCACAGCAGGTTTCGGTCAACCAACTCAATCCAACGCTACGTTCGAGAGCTTAGCGACACAGAACACGTTGACTTTCGGCAACCTAGCGCAACAGGCGCAGACGCCGCAACCACAAGCACCTTCCTTCAACACGTAAGTAACGTCTTGTTGTTTCTGATGCCCAAACTTGTTCACGTAGATAAAGGCAAGTTGGCAGGTAGTGTCACGCACGAGCATCGTAATAGTGAGCCACAATTACGATGCTCGTGCGTGAGCGGCGAGTGAGACACAACATGAAAATGCATGCGAGCGTCGCTCCGCAAGCGGCACTTTATCCACGTCTGGACGTACCACAACAGCAACTTAGGCCTTCATTCATATATCCGTTAGCTTGCACCAAACAGCGACGCCCGAGGGCGTATTTGAATTCTCTCACTAAAATGTCTAATTTAAAAGTATGTTTAGCAAAGAGTTGCACCTACAAAATTAGACATAAAACAAGAAACGGTGTTCTGGCGAAAGGGACAGATTTGCTCGATAGACAGGTCTTGGGTACTGATATTGAAGATATTATGCATGTATTATACACATAAACCTTCCTCTTGAATCGCTCTATTTATTCAAACAAACCGCGTCAAAATCCGTTAAACAGTTTTAAAGATATAAGCATACATAGGGAGAAGCGACTTTATTTTATACTATGTAATGATGATGATGATGATGCTACTTTTAATTTAAAACCTAAATGCATGTTCTACCAATAAAATACTCCAAATATTAATCTTACATCTCACAACTTTTTGTTTCAACCAATAAATTTTCACCAGGTCACCATCTTTCACTGGTTGGCGAGGCTGAGGACTACTCAACAAGAAACGTGTTCCCAAAGCGAAGAAACACCAATAACATATAGTTTTAGTGCCAATTTAATATTTGTATAATGCATATTTAATGTTTTATAACGAAATCATTGTAATCGATTTTGTGTATTCAATTAGTGATATAATAAAGCATGTAACCAGTTTATTGACATTATTAACTATGTTTTTATTAAAATTATAGTACTGAAAACATTTTAACTAGGTCCCCCTTACCTATGAAATTGCTATTTGTCATGAATCAAAGTAATTCCCCATTTAATCAATGTCTTTTTACCAATTTAGTGGTAGTTTACTGATGTTCTACTGATTTTGAAAACGTGTACCGCATGAGAGGAAACAAAATCTTCAAAGGCATTTTGAAACTGCCTCTTGGTTATTGGATTTTTCTCCTGCCAAGACATATCCAAAAAACTGGAAAAAGTAGAAGTCTGTAGGCAAGGTTGGTGATTATGGTGGATGACGGAGAACTACCAACTCCAGCTCTCGTAACTTATAGAATAAATATACCTTTTTTTTTCAAATTAAAATTATAAAATAAAAAAATATATTTCTTCGCAGACGTAGACCACGGGGTCTACGTGCATTGCTATCTAGAAGTTGACCCCAGAACTATTTACTGTCTACCGGGTACTTTAAATTGTCAACAGATGGCGGTATATCACTACCAAATTTTTTTTATTATAGGCAACTCGAGTTAGCAAAAAAACAGTACGACCATCGAATCATGGCGAGTCTGAAGTTAGACTCAACGAATTTTAGTGCTTGAAAACTAGTAAAAAAAATGGTTGCCTGTAAAGTCGGTTTTACGGGCGAAGATTTTACGTGACAACGTCCTAATTCTCTAGTGCTGCGCGCGCGGCAGACCGATCATAGTTGAGTGGGAGAGAGACGCAAGGCATTCGGCGGGCCTCTCTCGTTCGGTGACTCATCGTAACGTTACCGAGCGTTACACTTTTTCATAAGTGACTCCCAGCCGCAACCTAATTTAAGACGTTGTCACGTCAAAATAAATCGTTTAAAAGAATAAACGCATTTGTTATTGCTGTTAAAAACTGTTATTGCTGTTAAAAACCTTTATTTTTGTTCGAGTTTTCAAGCGCTAAAATTCGCAAAGCCTAACTTCTGTCAGACTTGCCAAGACCCGAAGGCAGTAGTAGGCGTTCCAAATAAGAGTAGGATCGATTGACAGGATGTGACTTCAAGCCGTAGGTACTGTCAAATCGAAGATATTTTTACAAAATTGAAGAACTATGAGTAAAATTGAAAAACTGAATTCTGATTAAACTTTTTTCTTTCACAGTTCGTAAGTAAATTAATTTTTTCGTAAATAAAATGAAATTTAAAAATATCTTGCCTCGATTTGACAGTAAATCGTGATGTCACAACATGGCAATCGATCCTATTCTTATTTGGAACGCATTGTACTGTATACTCGTGTGTAACATTCAAGTACCTACTTGACTGTAGGTATCTTGCGGCAATGTTGGTAAATACATTTGTTTCATATAAAACATAATTATGCATTTTACCAACAACGTATATATGTAATTCTGACCGTTACCACAATTGAATAGGCACTAGTTTCTTGAATCTGATCACGTATTAAACCGATGCACTAGTAAAAGTTGATTCGTTAGTGCAACTCCGATGTCCGGAGCGAACTGTGCCATCTCACGGTTTGTTACCGACTTATCGTGAATCTATAATGAGTCCAAGCAAAGTTTAGAAAAACTTTGTCCGTTGAATAACTTCAACATATTTTCACTAATGAGACAACGATTGAATTATTGAGTACTTCAATGCTGAATGTGATTTATTCGATTCATTATAGGTAGTTACTACTATCTGACTGAGGATTCGGTTTCGATAAAAAAAAATTGTTTTTGTTTTGACAGAAAGTCTGGCGACAATACCGCGGATTTCTGCGTTCGTGGATATTATCGCGCGGCTATTAGATAGTGTATCAGACACCGAAAAAACGTTTTCCGTAGAAGAAATTCCGTTTTAGTCCGTTACTATAGGTATATAATGATAACTAAGTACCTATGCATCTTTTCTAGGCCTATGTTCAACAGTGGCTGACTCTTGTAATGATGATGATGCGTCTTTTCTACGATGATTATAAAGGAAATTCTTCCGTTCTTACTTACAGAGCGTATCCGAATTTTATTTATTGTAGGTACTGCGTGTCGCGGGTTCGATTCCCGTTCGGAACAAAAACATGAATGATAGTGGTTCCGGGTCTGAAGGTCTTGTGTACGTGAGTTTATATGTAGGTACCTATATGGACGCACCCTATACGATACAAGAGTAATTCCCATGATAAAAGGTGGTGTGTGGCAAAGTATTTAGAACTAGCTTTTGCCAGCGGCTTCGCCAGCGTACATAAAATATAGCCTATGTCACTCAGAAGTGAAGCAGCTTTCTATTGTTGCTAAAATTTTTCCAATCGGACCAGTAGTTCCAGAGATTACCCCCTACAAGTACAAACAAAAAAACAAACTTTACCTCTTTATTATATTAGTGTAGATTTATAAAAAATAATGAGCACTTACAAAAAGGTCGGTACATAAATTAAAACTTTCCCTCCCGAAACCTGCATGAGTGTTATCACAACACTAATAGATATTCATGTAATTGTAGTTACTCACTTAAAATTTAGCGGTGTAGGTATATACCCCTAACTATTCTATGTTATGTACACAACTACACATATCACCCACCTACCATACTACCACATAGGTACCATAATACATACACCGCTAAATTCAGAAAATGAATCACTACCTAATTGTAAAAATATTTTTTTTTTCTAAAACTCGTTTTTTTTTTATAAAAGGAATCCAAAACGCTTTTAATATTAAATGTCACTGAACCGTGGGCGTTTTGAACCGACATAGGTACTATCGAACTAATGATCAATCGCTGTAGGGTTTTTCGTAACAGGATTTTTTGCGCTTGAAACGTTAGGTACATCGCACCAATAAAGCATCGATGAAGTAAAACATCGTACAAATAAATTATCGACTCACTATGTTCGATTAAATTTCGATTTTTAATCGAATCATCATGTATCGCAGACAAATAGGAAACTTTTGTGTATTGCAGTACCTACCTAAATAATTCTAATTATCATGCTAGCAAAACTGCAAACAAAAGCCAGTCGACCAGAAGCCATTATTCATGATATTCTAACAAAGACAAGGTATTCGCGCTGCAGGTGTTGTCGGGTAAACAAAACTTGTTCCCGGTAATAGGGCGCATTAGTCTTGGCTGCAATTACACGGAGCTGTTAACACCTCAAGATTGCACTCATTACTGCTAGACCTTGCCTTATTGTCTTTTTTCTGACAGTGCCTAATTGTTGAAGAAAATTGCACGGCCTTGTTTTGGTAATTTAAAAAGATTAAAAAAGGTTTATCTTGTTATACTTTACGTAATAAAAAAGAAAAATGGATCCCTCATAGACATATCTATATTAGTACATTTTGATACAAGTGCAGGAAGTTTGTCATTGCGACCGAGGCGAAATTCGCACGAGCCGTAGGCGAGTGTGTTATGGAGCCGAGGGCTGCAATGACAAATCTGCACGTGTGTCAAACGACGTTTTTCAATACACTTACGACTTGTGAAATAAAGAAAGAAAGAAAAATGTTTAATCGTATCTCAAACATACAGTAGAAATATGTATAATAATAAATGCATTCAAATCTGCTCTGAACAGTTTGGTTCTAATTTTGTGGGGGACGTCCAGCGACTCGTAGGGACGCCTCGCGCCTGATTCGATAAAATGAAAAAAATAATAAGCACCCATTACCGTGACGATAAGGAAGGAATAAAAAAGCCCTTGTTGTGATAAACTTAAAAAAAGCACTTGGGTGATATACATGCTACATTGAACCTAATAGGAGTGCGATAAGAGGCAGTTTTCGAGTAAGTGTATTGAAAATTACTTTGAGAACTAGGGCCATGGGTACGCGTCTGAAAGGAAGGCTCTGGCCCTGGTGTATATGGCAACGTTGGAATGGGGAAGGTTGTTTAGTCAGTAAGAGTCTGACACTGTTTCCCGCTCCGCCCAAGGGCGGGACTCGTCATTGGATAATTATTACCTACCTAAAAAAAAATCCCTATTGAGAAACTCAAAGTTTTAACTTTGATGACTTTTTTATGGTAGGTAAAATCATCTTATAACGAATCCCGCCCTTAGGCGGAGCGAGAAACAGTGTCAGACTATTACTGACTAAACGACCCACCCCGTTCCTTCTTAGCCTACATATCGGGGTCGAACCTACCTTTCAGAAACCGGACCGAGGCCCCAATAGGCTTCGGCAATGCTTTTTTGTCACTTGACAACGGAACCCTAAAAATACAGTCGCAAGAAAATAAATCCCAATGTAAGCATTTAATGTAGTTTAATTACATTTAATGTAGTAAGTAAAACAAAATAATCACCCGTGACCGTGACGATAAGGAAGGAATAAAAAAGCCCTTGTTCTGATAAACTCAAAAAAGCACTTGGGTGATATACCTACATGCTATATCGAACCTAATAGGAGTGCGATAAGAGGCAGTTTTCGTGTAAGTGTATTGAAAAATATATATCTATAGGACTATAGTGGGGAGTGTTACACTTACCAGTCGAGCTCCCCTTTCAATACATTGCACCATCAAATGCAATTACTGAAAGTGACTGTTACAAAAATGTGAAGTGAAGAAGAGGGCTCTCTGTCAACACAAGAGTCTCAACTTCATACGAATTCGCGGGTCAATTTTTCCAATAAAATTCAATTTTAAACTCATGAAGCACTCACTCCACGAATACCTACTTCAGACGTGTCATGGCCTATGAGCGAGTTGTGCATTAATTCGGGTCCTTTTAAAAGTTGTATTGACTTATTGCCATGAAAATATAGAAGTAAGTACCTCTTAAGGCGAATATCCAACCTCACGTTGTTGAGATCTCTACGGTCCGGACTAAGCGTTTTGCTCGTCGTTTATATTGCGTACCTATATCTGAAACAGGTTTGCCTGATGCGGTCTCGTCCGATTATAATGTAGGTGTCCTCAAGGCTACAGTGAATCTTATCTTACTAATATTATAAATGCGAAAGTTACGATGTTTGGATGTTTGTTACTTAATCACGTCAAAACGGCTGGACGGATCTGGATGAAATTTGGCATAGGCATAGGATACACTCCGGAATAGGACATAGGCTTCTTTTTATCTCGGAAACCCCAACCTCAACCCCAATACCACGCGGGCGAAGCCGCGGGCAAAAGCTGGTAGGCTCATAATAAACTAGTTCACCATCAACAATTGCAACACTGGTTACCATCAGGTGGGATCGCAATCAAGCACTAGTTTATAATTAGATCAATTAATACGAAAAAATGGACCTAAGAATAAAAAGCATAATCCAGCTAGCTGGCTGGCTGCATACTAGCATACTGCGTTAAATAGATACCTATAACACCTAATCCTTCCAACAGAATTTCGATCACGTTGACTAATCTGAACAGAGATTAACCAATTTAAGTAGGTACCTACGCAGGAGATATATTCATTCATTATATATTTATTTTTTATATTTTTGTTTATATATTTATAGTGCAACCAGCACCAGTGCATGCTCTTTTCCTAAGGGACGGCAATCCGACACGACCGGAGATAGAGCAACTACACAGTAATTCCTAATGGAAAAACCCAATAACACTTTGCCCGACCTGGGAATCGAACCCATAACCTCACCCTCAGTAGTCACGCTTCCTTCAAAACCAATGGGGCAGTTAAAGCATAACAAAAAAAAAACATATATGTAATTATGTACCAAAGCCAAGCCATAGGACATTTGAACTTCACAAAGTATGATCGTTTGAAATGGCCTCTAGATATATTCTGAATAGTTTCTGCGGCCATGGTTATCCCGGAAATTAAACTAGAATGTGGGTCGAGTCCAGTTTAACGTACCTACTTAGTATAATATTAAAGCTGATCTAGCCGCTCGAGTCGCGCTATTGACAATTTGGGATACGTTCGTACAGGAAATTAATGAAATTATTCATACAGAATTGGGAATTAGAATTTATAAATCTAGGTAAAATTATAGAGTACCTATACTCTTTAATTTAGTTATGGTGCAGATATCATCAATAAATCAGTGCGCAGTAGGTATAGGTAATATAAATCGTACTGATTTTGGATTTATATTATACGATTTTAATTATATTATTCGAATTAAATAAAACTTAAAATAAAGCGTATAATCAGGTACCTTAAACATATCCTGCGGCCGAGGGTTGATGCGAAAGCGTTACACCGGAGCTCTGGGACTAAGGCAAGTGAGGAATGGGGTAGGTTATTTAGTCAGTAAGAGTCTGACGCTGTTTCCGCTCCGCCCATGAGCGGGATTCATAATTCGATGATTTTTACCTAGCATAAAACAAACCTTAAACATACCTATATCTACTATGCTAAATCGTTTTGATGAGATCGTTCATTATAATAATGTTATTAACGTATTATGATATCATCAAAAATATTGGCTCAACTGTCTGCGGTAGGTAGTCACTTCTTATCATTTATTGCAATAAATTGGGATTAGGACAAGATGTTGCGATAAAGGTGGGAGTATAATTAGGGGGATGGATAAATTACCCGCATTTCGCTGCTATCATATCCACATCTAATATACAAACTGCAAAGTTTCTATGTTAGATGTTCCAGTCAAAGACTGCGAATGATAACAAGCTAGAGCAAGTACTATGGAGTAGCATGGCTCATAACAAACGTTCGTCTCCACAAAGGCTTGAAAATTGAGTCTGTGAAGGAGAAAAAGAATAGCTTTAAAAAGGCTTCATTATCAAACCTCCTGGCTACGAAGTTGAAGAACATAAATCCCAACTCTACGATCAAAAACTGAAAAGACATGCTCTTCTTGAAGAGATCACATCGCATCTTTTCAGGTCATATATTGACCTGATTGCATGAAGAATTGAGGAGCTGGGACCAATTTGAACACGTTATTAGATATAGTGCCATACACGCTAGATTAATAATTGAAATGTTTTAAATCCAGCTCATTGTCCAAGATAAGGAAAACAACTAATGGAAAAAACATACTAGGTACTAAGTAACGCCTACATATCCTACATTGGTACCTGCTAAGTACCAATTTAATAAATTACGCTTTAGCTAAAAAGTGTTACTGGGTTAGTAACGTTTTTTAGCTTATTTGCAGATGTATTTAACTTTAAATGCAAAATATTTCGTTTTAGTATATTTTGGAAGTTCTGAAAGTCTGGGAAAAGGAGTTTTGGGGTAGAATGAAAACAATAATTTCTTGACGAAAACCCGTCGTATTTCAGAACGATTATTTCAGTGTTACTTTTATATGTCAAACTGGATTGCCACTTGTCAGTCATGCCACAGATTGACATAAACCGTAAAAATTAAGATCTTAAGCATTATTATCGTTTCGATTATAGTGTATCTCTTTCGCATTCAGTGAAAAAACGGTAGGGTACTGCTCGTGTAACAAAAACATTATGCACAACAATGTTATAGGCATTACGTCAAAATGAAATAAATTGATTACAATGTCAGTTTTGTCGAATAAGTCACGAAAGAACAAAATAAAAATTTCACATAATAAAACACGGGGAGTGATGGCAATAACACGTTCGCTGAATAAATTTTTATAAACACATCAAAATAATGAATACTTAGTAATATCCGTTCTATTTCTATCCCCAATTTTCCACATAGTTAAGTACAAAAATGTTACGCATACATCTTGTGCAGATTTGTGTTTTGTTCCTTTATGCAAGAGTTGGAGCTTCAGAAGAATATAAAGGTGAAAGAGTGACTGTGGACTGCAGCACGCTACGGTTAGGTCAATATATATGTCCAGACCCGAGCGAAGAACAAATCGATCCAAACACCCAACAGTTCAAAGGATGCGTCAAAGGGAAAGATATTCCTTCTGAGGGGGAAGCTGACGGTAAGACAACTTGATGGCTTAGTGATTAAAATATAAATAGGTTTTTAAATATGGAAACTTAGTTCAATTTCCTTTATTTCGTATTACAGTGATATGTGTTGCTGCTGATGGCATAATCTGCAATGAAACAAATGGTTCCCAATTCAAAAGGAAGATGCCATGTAAATGGACGTAAGTGAAAATAATGATTTACAAATATAATACAGAAGAATTTTATTTATCTGGGCATTATAAAATGAAAGGGTTTGCGATTATTGAAATGTTCATATTATTTGATTACCATAAAGTAGGGTTGCTTTTGCCCTGCCGTTGAACTTTGGCCAAGCTTATCAACCAATAGAAACATAAGAAACTGTTTTTACCGCGTTACTATTGGTTAATTAAGTTGTGCCAAAGTTACACCCCAGGGTCAAAGTTACCCCAATTTACTACAGAGCACATACACTTACAAGGAGAGGTCAACCTCAATATTGTTAAACCAAACTTGTGAATGAATAAAACATTTTTTCATTTTCATTTTTTCACACTGTGTGTGGCAGAGCGGCGAAATAGGTACAGGTGTAGTAGGGCCAGATTATTGTATGTTTTGGTCTATTAAATAGCTAGATTAGTGATATTCTATGGTACTACTAATTTCTAATTTTGTGCACTAGCTTTTGACGTTTTACAAATGCCCATGTAGGCCTATGTGAAATAAAAAGATTTTGACTTTGACTTCTCTTCTACCTCTTAAAAAAAGCTCTCTTAAGCTCTTTATTCCTATTTTGTTTTACAGGAATGGATACTCCCTCGAGATAGCACTTCTACTATCAGTCTTCCTAGGTATGTTTGGACTTGACCGGTTCTATCTTGGCTATCCAGGCATTGGACTGGCCAAGCTCTGTACTTTGGGATTCATGTTCTTAGGACAGCTGTTGGACATAATACTTATTGCTGCTCAGGTAAATAACAAACATACACACATACATATTATTTTATTGATATACTAGCGACCCGCCCCAGCTTCTCATGGGTACTGATATTGAATATGTTATGCATGTACTATACACATAAACCTTCCTCTTGAATCACTCTATCTATTAAAAAAAGTCACATCAAAATCTGTTGTGTACTTTTAAAGATATAAGCATATATGGGGCATTTACAACTTTGTTTTATACTATGTAATGATATCTATATTGCACACAATATATATATATATATATATACAACACCATCAAGGCAATGAGTAATTAAATGGACATTAGTAACTTATTTCTTCAATCATATTAAATAATGACGTTTTCCCCCTTAAAGTTGAAATCATTTCCACTTTTTGCATGCTTCATACTGATATTTTTACATATCACACTGTATAAAACTTACTACAACGTACAATAAGTATTAATTTTTATTTTCAAGGTGGTTGGTCCTTCAGACGGTTCAGCATATGTCATACCTTACTACGGAGCCGGCGTCACAGTAATCCGTAGTACCAACGAGACGTACTTGCTGCCACAAGCGGACTGGCACAATATCACTTGACAGTGGGGGACAATATCATTTGAGGATGATGAGGACTATGAATGGACATAAAGAAGCGTGTGTGTTTATTTTAAATGTGGACAGACTTTTGTAAATACGGTATTTTGTAAGGCTCATGTGATTATGTGTAAAGTTCTTATTGATAGATTATGTTGTGGACATCTGCTGTAAGCATTGTGACTTTTATGAAGAAGATATTATTACAATATACTTTTCTGTTCTGAATACTGTTTTCTATATGTTAGGCAGGATATTGCACACAGCATTTACACTTCTCGTCAAAATCAGTTCCAGGGGCCATAAAAGGCCAACTAACTCTATCATACATTCCTGCAATTATTCTTGATTATTTAAAAGTTACTATGACCCTGGAATGAACATGGCAACTGAAGGAAAATGGGGTTTTAGCGTCTTGCTCACACTCTGGGTTGAGCCCAGAGTGGAAGGATTCAATTGATAATTACCAAAAAAGAAAAAGTGGGGGTGGGTCAAAGGTGCCCCTGACTCTCTCCTGATTGCTGGTTCAAAAAAACTGAGGAGGTAAACAAGTTTAAACTCTCATTTAAGTGTCCTCCAGAAATAATCAATTTGCTCTAGTTACCTTGTGCCTTTAACATAGTAAATATGTACTTACAACATAATATGCAATAGTAGATTGGTACCATAATATTATTTAGACTCTTTTAACTTGTACATTCTAAAACAATCATGTAATGTAACCAAATACCCTGGTATTGTCTACCTACCACTCTTTGTACAGTTGTTTGATTTTGTTAATAAACAAACAAATATTAAGAAATAGTAGTTTTTATTTACAAATTGACAGAAGCTAAAAATCCTATCAAGTTGTAGACTTGTAGTAGATGATGCATAGTTTTATAGACGCGTACAGTACAGGCGAGTCGTGAAGTTAGGCTCTGCGAATTTCGTTCATTCCCATTAGTTCGATCGTAGAACTAGTGAGAACTTTTTTTCTCAGTTATTCGACCGTCGAACTAGTGAGAACTTTTTTTCTCAGTTGTTCGACCGTCGAATTAAAAAACATTTGATGTTAGGTAAGGAAGCCAGCTTATAATTTATAAGTTTCTCAACTGTTTATTTGATCAAAGATATGCTATAGATGTACAAATATAAGTACACGAATATATATTTTTTGACGAACTAAGCATTTATTTTATTACAAAATTAGTAAAACATTTAAATGTAGTAGAACTGTGTTTAAATATAATTAATTCGACGGTCGAACAACTGAGAAAAAAAGTTCTCACTAGTTCGACGGTCGAACAACTGAGAAAAAAAAATCTCACTAGTTTTACGATCGAACTAATGGGAATGAACGGCGAATTTTAGCGCTTGAAAACTCGTAAAATTATTCCAATAACAGTTTTTATCAACAATAACAACTGTAACTTCAGACTCGTCAAGATCCGACGATGGTACTGTATTAGTTATTCATTATAATTTTTCTGCCCTTCTCCCATGTTATTTGGGGTCAGCGCGCAACATATTTTTTTCTTCAATGACGAATACCTACGCGTCTATGAAGCTTCGCGTCCTTGGACAGTTGGCTTAAGAGATGTTAAAATAAAAAACAATATTACTTAAAAACAAAAATTTTACTACATACAAACTACAACAACTATTAATAAATAATTCTCCATTATGATGCGTTAATTTCTTCAACTTTATTTCTATCTTTTATGGGTTGAGTTTCTGGTATGGTCATCTCACTTGGGGGAGCTGTGAGTGTGAAGATGACTGGTATGCTTGATAGCAGCGGGTTACCATGGCTCTCTAGCAGCCTGATCCAAGATAGTAAGGAATCTCTTGATGATGTGCCTGGAACAGATAGCAGAAAATTAGAAATTACAATTTCAATTGCAACTTAATAAGGGTTTTTTGGGCATAGCCCATTTATCAATAAACCATCACATAATAGTGATTAGTTTTCATTGTTCCAAAGGTGGACCTGACAGTTGCAATCTAGCCTTCTAACTAAAGCCACCTTGGTTGGCATTTGATTTGTGTTTCATCTACATGAATATATTAAACTACATGCCAACATTATTGCAAAACAGTGATCACTTTGGGTGAAAAAACGCTCTCGCCAACCAAGGGCTTTGAAGGTCAAGGTTCACGACTGCTGTCTACATGTTGAAAATAGCAACACTCTTTAGTAATTTACTAAGCCCCTAGAGGACACCAGTGACTGCACACCTATTGTTTTTGATTGTGTCTGTTATTATGGTAGTCAAAAGGTTAAAAATCTTACCTGTTGCACATACTGACACTATTGTACCATCATCTTGTTCATGAACTGTTTGCCTCACTACAGGTACTTTACTGCTACCAACAACTCCAGGTATCCCAAGGGGTTTCTTGATGTTTGAAACATCTGAAAAATAGCATGATGTATTGCTATTGAGCTGACAATTTATTATGATGTACAAAAAGAGTTCTTGTTGAAGAAAGAAGAAGAAAATTACCATCTGGATCTGAATCGTCTTTGATGTCAGGCCTTGTCTTTCCAATCAGTAAGAAATAGCTTACAACCTGTTCCCTCAGGTATACGTTGAAGGGTCCTTTCACTATTAGAGGATCATCAATGGGCTGTTCTGCTAACAGAATCTTCTGTGATTCACTTTGTGCACTTACAATCCATGTCTTGTCTAAACTGGCTTCTATTTCTTCTGTCTAACAAAAAATCTCTTATTATTTAGATGCATAACTAAAATCTTGAGTGATCAAAGGAAATCAAATGGACCACTCATAAAAAACACAAAAGTATAAGCACTTCACAAGATATTTTATTCTTCTAAACAAAAAAGAATATTATCCATAGCCAGAAGTGGCTAAGAAACACAAAACAGAAGAATACAGTATTCTGTGCTAAGAACATAGAAGTGTAAGAAAGGAAGTCATGTAGTATTGTAATAATAGTGGGATACAACAGGCTCAAAATAAAGGAGAGATAAAAGAAATATAGTATGCAGCAAATTAGTTGAATCATTTCCTGTGTGTACTTTACAAGGTTGACTGTCTCATGACAGTCAACCTTGTAGAGTAAACAATTTCAAGTCATTGTCAAGTAATCTTTACAACACCAGTGGAATCAATGATCATTCCACTGGTGTTGTAAAGATTATAACAGGTGTTTGGTACGTGAAATACGTGCTTTAGTTGTAGTGTTGAGGACACCTGCCCAAAATACAAATACAATCAATTTACAGGTCTCAATCAAAGTGAGGGTCTGCGCAACACCACAGCAAATTATTTTTCTTGGTGTAGTAGGTAAGTATAATAGTGTATAATAAACAAAACAATCACCTGCCAAATCTCAACTTTGCAGTCTGGATCCACAGAAGTTATTCTCTCTATGGCAAGTCTGGCCAACTCAATTGTGTTATTGGGCAGTTCTTCAGGCAAATACCAAGGACTTAGGTTCCTGAACTTTGGCATCCAGTACAGCATGCGCCAGAATTTACGAAGAGGTATGCCTCGGGAGCCGAATATATTTAAAAGCATCTGTTCCATTTCTGAATCTGGCATCACTTCTGTACTTTCAAAGACAAACATGATATTATTTTTATATGGTTTTTAAATATTAAATAGCAATAAGCTCTTGGTAAAACTGTGCTATATGGGACATTGTAAATTGTTAAGTATAGATTTTATAGGACAATTCAAAAGTTTATTAACTAAGCCTTGATGAAAAATAATATGTAAACAATAAGTACTGTTATCTTCCATTTGCTCCAGTAGATCTACTGCACATTGCTGCTGCTTGGGATAGTGCATAAATTCTGCTTGGAATATATTTTTTGGGATCAATTTTCCTTTGGGTAACACATCAATTAGGGCTTTGTACACTTCTAGGTCTTTCTGAACTCCGAATTCCTTCATTCTTGCTAAAGCTGCGTAAATAAACTCGACATGACCCCTTCTTCTGGTGTCCTTGCCTTCGAACATCTTTATAACCTCTAGGTAGCTTTGTTTGTTCTTCTGTGGCTGGGAATAGAATGGATCGTGGACTGTCACACGTTTTTCTGAATTCGAACCTTCCCATCGTTTAAATAATAGAATGGAAGGTCTAGTTCTTAAAATGTTTCCTAGGATTTTATTAGCCATTTTAGGTTATGTTTATAACTATTTACATCCACTTTTTTATAAGTTAACCCACTGATCTGATAACTTTATCTGTGCAAACCCTTCACTTCAGTGTTACGCTTTCATGGAACCACTATTTATTACACTATTCAGTGAAAAGTTTAATAAATTAAGGAAAAATTATGCCGTATCCAACCTAAAATTAGAACATTGACAGTTGACTGACATTTTCGTTTTTTCAGAATGTCATGTGTCAGTTATCGTTCAATTTCCCACAGACTCAATAACAATATTTGCATTAGAATAGAATATACGGTTTTATGCCAGGTCGCGGTACAACGGATGCCATTTTCGCTATACGCCAGCTGTGTGAGAAATACAGAGGTGCACATAAAAACTTGCACATGGTATTCATTGACCTCGAAAAGGCATACGACCGGGTACCTCGTGAGGTTCTGTGGTGGGCCCTTAAGGAGAAAGGTGTGCCTGGGAAGTATGTTCAGTTGATCCGAGCGATGTACAGTCGATGCAGTACCCAAGTCCGGTCTACAGCAGGCACCACTAGCAGCTTCAATGTGGCTGTTGGCTTACATCAAGGGTCGGCTCTCAGCCCTTACCTCTTCCTGATGATAATGGACGCTCTTACGTCGGACATTCAGGAAGAGGCTCCCTGGTGTATGTTATTCGCCGATGACATTGTGCTGGTTGCCGAGAGTGGTCAAGAGATCCAGAATAGATTGGAGGTGTGGTGTCACAGACTGGAGAGTGTTGGCCTGAAATTAAGTAGAACCAAAACGGAGTACTTGTTCTGTGATTTCGGCGGTCTCTCCGGTCCTGTGGCCTTAGCTCTTGCCGGAACACCCATACCAATCTGTTCCGACTTTCGGTATCTCGGGTCGCTCGTCCAAGGAGATGGTGAGATAGACCGAGACGTAACGCATCGGATCAACGCAGGATGGATGAAATGGCGACAGGTCACGGGAACAACTTGCGACCCACGGATGCCCCTCAAGTTGAAGGGCAAAATTTACAAGTCCATGATAAGACCTGTCCTACTGTATGGATCAGAATGTTGGGGTGTGAAAAAGACGGATGAAAAAAGACTGCATGTAGCGGAGATGAGAATGTTGAGATGGATGTGTGGTGTGACGAGAATGGATAAAGTGAGAAATGAGTATATTAGAGGAAGTCTGAAAGTGGCGCCAGTGACTGAAAAGTTGAAAGGAAATCGTTTGTCTTGGTATGGTCATGTGAAGAGGAGAGATGAAACGCATGTCACAAAAAGGGTTTTGAGTTTACACGTAGATGGATGGAGAGGAAGGGGGAGACCAAAGAAGAGATGGATGGATTGTGTGAGTAGTGATATGAAAGAAAAGGGAGTTACTGATAGTGTGACGGGTGACAGGACAGAGTGGAAGAAAAAAACATGTTGCACCGACCCCAAATAAAATGGGATAAGGGTAGGATGATGATGATGAATAGAATATACTGAATTTACTGATATTTGTCATTCTAATACTATTATTTAATACTAACAGTAGGATAAAATGGTCTTGTACTATATGGATACATTATAATAAAGAAATAATATACATTGAGAACTTGTAGAGCGAACCCTCTTTACACTTTCATTCATTTGGTTCGTTCGAGCACTGTAGTAACTCGGTCGTTTTAGTTTCTATTTCCCGCTCTCAGCTTGAATCGTTCATTCTTCAAACCAGTTAAAATTGATGCGTAGGTGGAGATAGACGCGTCGTTCCTAAAAACTTGTAAATTACGTATTTAAATACGAAAACATCATTATAACTTTTTTTAACAAGCGCAAGAGTTAAAGTGTATATTATTCTGGATGGTAGTGAGCTTACTATTAGCATTATTTTCTAATAAAAGTGAAAAACCGGGTATTTCAAAAGTAGTGTATGATTGACTGAACAATTTGAAAATATCTAGCTAGAAGAAAGTGTTGATTATCCTCAAGATGTCTAGAGACATTAATTTATGCTGTTTGTTATTTATCATCACGCTGAGTTTTGCCGGTAAGATTTTTTTTTGCCATAATTTTCTATATTTTTAAATAAGTACCAACTAATTAACATTTAGGAATATAACAAGATATTCTGCCACACAAATTTTGAGCCAAACAGAGCCATTAAGACTGTGTAAACTAGTGTGGAACATGTGCATAAGTAACAAGGTTTCCAAGCAACTTTCATTAATAAATAATGAATTAATAAAGGTTGTGTTTTGCTACGTTTCAAGGTTAATAGTGAATTGTAAGACGTTTCGTTACAGACTATGATTGTGAGCAATAAATGATACTTACTTACATATTTAACGATTCATAAAGTACTGTTAAAGTTATGATCAGCTGATTATGTGTTAGTTTTTTATGCTGTTTACGCATACTGAATGAAGTAGCAAAAATCCTTGAGATTTATGAAATACTTTTTTTTTAGATTTTTTTTTGTGGTGATGATGTGGCACTACAAACTGGCTCCTAATATGCACTCTGAAATAATAATAAAAATATTACATATAATATATTATATAATCCAATAAGACTGAAATATTTTACAGTGTGATTGATTTAAGTGCAATAATCTTGGAAACATATTGTAGATAAATCTACCGAGTACCGAACGATAATAACATTTAAACAATACCTAATTGAAATATTTTATTTAAAAAAAATAGTAAAAAGTTACGCTAAACTTAATTTAACTTTAAGAACCAATATAACGAGATTGACAACAGGTGTAAATTGCATAGTTTTCTTGGCATCACAAAGCAGGTCCTCTCCTAGCAGGGTACTAGCATTATTTTATTTTTAAATATCGAATATAAATGCTTGGCTATAAGCCTTTTGGGTTTCGTAAATATCTTCCTTTTTTTGGAGCTCCGTACTTAACTCGCAAAAACTGAACTGTTACAGCATTATTTTGTTGTCCATTTGTCAAAATCCTTTTTCCCAGGAATAATAGAGGTTTGAAGCTGAAATTAACATTAAATACAGTTTGAATACTGTAATTAGAGACATAATAGAAAGTCAATAGGTGTGCGAACGGCGTTTGCTTGGGGCTCAAGAGTTTAAAGCTGTTAGTTCAAGCCGCAAAAAAGTCAATATTCTGAGTCAACGCAATCTAAAGATAAGGCTGTTAGGGTTCCGTTGAGACACGTGTACATGTATTATTTATTCTTGTCAGTAAAAAAACCCTATTACTTTATGTCAACAAAAAATCTTGCAATTAGGAATAGAGCGAGGCCTCATCACAAAAAACATCACACGTCATAAAAAACAAAATTGTTATGAAATTCAGAAAAAAATAATTGAAACTCGATTTGAGAATTGAACTATTTACATTTAAAGCAAGTTTGTACAGAACCCTCAGTACACGAGCCCAACTCACCATTGCTCAGTCTTTTCATATTATGTACTTACTTATCATAATACTTATAAATATTTTTAATATTTCCTTGTGTAAGGCCCAAGAAAACTTTTTTTATTCCTTTCTCTATGTCGTATTAAATTAACGATTCTAGAAAGAATATGTATTTACGTAATGATTTAAATTTTCATAGTTAAATATCGAAGCAATTTTATTTTTGTGTGAGATATCAGCCAATGACTTTTCGCTCTCTAAGGAGGCTATTACTGACTAAAATCTTCTTCTATGTTCCTTTTGCCTACCCTTTCGGACCTCGAGTTATCCTTTCACAAGCGAACCCATGGCCCCAAGTCGGAGCAACAATTGCTTTCTAGAAAAGATAATATCACTTAACAAGATTTAATATGCCATTACATTCGCATTCAGCTTAATATACTCCAAAGCTTTATGTAGCTGTAGAAATTAACACTTAATTCCAACAGTTACAAATAAACGATTTCCAGCCACGTGTACATTATTTAGAATTCATTTTCCCCCGTTTCAGTGTGTTGGGGAAATTTAATATAATTTTATGTGACTACGTTGAAGCAAGAGGGCGTTTCTGGATTTGTTCCAAGAAACAGCATTTTGTGCAATAATATAAAAAAAAAGTTAGACATTGTAAGTAGGTGTAGCAGCTGTATTTTTAAATCACATCAACTGTCCTTAGCTTCAGTTCGAGTTATTAATAGTACCTGAAAAAGTATGTAAACAACTCTTCTATTTATGATTGTACTAGATAACCTAACAGACCTTGTTATGTTCTAACATTTGCGGTTTGTTACGGGAACATAATTAATTTCAACATAACAAATAATGGTATATGTCCTGGCCTGTTCCATCTTGCCCCATTTTGGTCTAATTTTGTCCTGTCTTGCCGAAGCAAGACGGAGCAAAGCAGGAACAACAAGGTACGGCGAACCTTGCGGCTACTTGTTCCCGCTTTGCTCCGTCTTACCACGTCTTATCTCGTATTATCCCGTCTGGCTGAATTACTTCATTTTGAACATAACCCATGATATTTAATCAACAATTTTACGATTTAGTGCACGCTATAATAACGCCAGTTACCAGCTTTGATTGTATTTTTAAACAATCCAGAACCCCCTTAAATACATCCACGAAATTTCATCTAGATTTGTCAAACCGTTTAAGAGGAAATAAGTGACAAAACATGTACGGATAAATTATGTAATATCATGTAATGATTTATTTATTTATATTTCACGCAATATAAGTACAGTTACAGACAATGCTTACCTATACGTAATGCGTACATTACCCTGTTAGAACTTTTTACTGTTAGATCAATACGTACTATATACATATCACACAATATATTTAACCTTTTGAGTATCGTAATTATATATATAATAGAAAGACAATAGGTATGCGAACGCTGGCGTGGCCTTTAGAGTTTAAGACGTCCTCACAACATAGTATACAAAGTCGCTTCCCGATGTCTATCCCTATACATGCTACGATCTTTAAAACTGCAACGAATTTTGATGCGGTTTTTTAGTAGATAAAGTGATTTAAGAAGAAGGTTTATATATGTATAATATATCCATAATTAATATACCTATTTAATATCAGTATTGCACGCGTGCGAAGCTGAGGCAGGTCGCTAGTCAAATAAATAGTAGGTATACAGGCAATAACATTTATATACTCGTATACATTATTTATTTTCTGTTACTGTGTGACAACTGGTTCTAAATATCCTGTTCGATGCATATATGTAATTAAGATTATATTTAACTGTCGTACACTTATTTCTTGAATGGCAGAAGTTACGATAAGAGATTCTTAAGATTAAGAATATGATAAAGTAAAACCTATACCTCATTGCTTGTGTCTCTATTTGGCCCATATGTGGAAGAGAAGGATACGTTACTAAAGATGGTTGTTTTGAATATAATAAACTAGCGACCTGCCCCAGCTTCGCACGGGTGCAAAGGTGATATATTAAAGCTATAAACCTTCCTCTTGAATCACTCTATCTATTAAAAAAAACCGCATCAAAATCCGTTGCGTAGTTTTAAAGATTTAAGCATACATTGGGACATAAGACTTTGTTTTATACTATGTAATGATTAATTAGATGGTGGTCCAAGGAAACAGAGATTTAAACCGCCAGGTATAGTCATTGGCTATGGGGTATCAATTTGCCTCACAGACAGGTTCCGTTTTAAACCTAGCGAATCAAAAAAAAGAGTAAAGTAAAATTTTTATATATTATGATTTTTCCGTTGCTAAAAAAAAAAAAAAAAAAATGGTTAAATCAAAAAGTCGCAGAAGTATAAAGTTGACAGACAACTCAAATGGGAATATAATAAGACTTAACAGATTGAACAAACACGTGAAAAACTTTAACATCAAAATCATAAAGTGTGATGTTAAAGTTTTACACATTTCAGATTTTAGAACATATGAGTGATGTCACCAAAAATTACCATTCCAGCGATAAAATTATAGGTAGTAAATAATAATGCTCGATTTGCAAGGTTTCTAAGACAAAGATTACAGTGTGGCTACACTGCCTGGTACAGTCGCGCGCTAAACACATTAGCGCCACTCCGCAAGTTCATTGGAACCGTGGAGCATAGACGACGCGCTATTTTTTTCATGGATGTTTATAACTCGAGGCGTGGCTCTTCGTGGCAATGTCTTCGGGCGCTAGTCCAAACGCCTACGTGCTGTGACGCGCTCACCGTTCTCATTGATACGCTTGACCAGATCATATTTAATATTCTGTCTGTCTAGTACGTAAATATGTTGTTTATACACGTTTGAATACAAGGCCATGTCTCTAAGTGTTAAGTGGAGTTTCAGGTATTTAATTAGCACCAAATCTCACGATTTTAGGTTTCCTGGTTTTATAGATTTTTACCTAATATTCTAAACTCTATGTTAAAGTCTACCTGAACCCACTTTGATATCATTATTTGATATTTTTTACAGATTTTTCTTTTCCTACAGAGAAATGGAACTACATTAAAAACTCTTATTTTATTTACTTTATTCGTTCGCAGTAGTGGCAGCATTCGTAGCGTATCTAACTAGTGCACTAGTATCGGCTATCGACGAATCTATTCATGAGGATGGTCCCATAAATTGATTTGATTTGAATTGATTTGTGCGCGACACAATTTGCGGCAATTACATCTTGTTGAGCCTACAAATGGCGCAATGCACGCATTGATGATAAAATAGGTGGTAAAATAATTACTGTGAAAAATACAATCGACAACGCAAACGGTAAAGCAAAGTTTGCAATCCAAACATGCGTAAAAACGTTTGCCTTTTCTGATTTTCGATATTTGAATATCGAAAACTAGAACAGGCTCTTCTTACGTATTTACAAAATCACTTACGTTGCTAGATGTACATTTTGTAAAAAAAAAGATTTTTTTTTAAAAAAGGAATGTCAAAATGTTTTTCCTGCCAGTACTACACTAGTGGCGTGCAATTATGCCCTATTCGATTCAATAGCCCCGTGATGAATATCGATGATGACCCATTTGAAAAGCGCTGCTTTATTCGCTCGTGTAAATACTCGCATAATTATTTTGTAAACTGAAATGAACGTTGACTAATTCAACCGGTTGACTTTAATCAACTAAAGTACAGATGTTAAGTACCATGAATTGCCTCACTTTTATCCTGTTTACCTGGAAATAGTTACTTATAACCCTTTTCGGCAAAGGATTGAGGTAGGTACTCTATTGAACAAGTTTCTTTTATGTAACAGTTGTTTATTTTTCAAGGAATATTGCCGTCTGGCTTTCAGAAAAATAGAAGTATTATTTCGCTCGCAGTTGTTAAAAATTTCACGTCTGCCTAGTCTTTTCTAACTTCTAAAAACTATTTTTAGATTTCAGAGAAAGAAGGAAGAAAGTTTACATTCCGGATTTTGCATTTCTGTGCCCAGCGCATAATATACTTTAGTTCTTAATAGCAATAATCTCTCTTGTAACAACCTAATAAAACTGGATTAAAATACTCAACATCTTTATCTGAACAGGTAATAAAATTTTCATAATTCAGTATCTTTATGTCCGGAATAAAAATTCCTTCGTACAATTGGTTAGCACGTTGTGTGTTGAATTGTTAAAATAGGTAGGTTAGGTATACAGTTATACACGATAGATATCAATACGCGATGCTGGCTCGAGCAAAAGGAAAATTACAGCCAGCCCGCGGCATGAATTCGGTCAATTTGGCGCCCCTAAAGCCTTTACGTAATCAAACAAAATTTTGAAACGATATAGATTGAATATTCGATTTCAACTGTGGGCACGTAAAACGAGTACCAATTCCAATGGCAGTTCAATTGTTACATTTGTTACCAGATTTTGAAATGATCAAATTGAACGCTCGCTTTCAGGATTTTTTTTGCTTATTCCGTAAAATTTGATCCTCAAAAATGTGGGAAAATACGTGAGCAGAAAATATATCACATGTTCAAATATTTGAAAACAAAGCCGAAATTTGAGGCAAGATAATTTTATAATCGTGTTCGAAACACTTATGCAAACAGTGTTAATAAAGGCATTGTATGCTTAGTCGTAAATTACGACGTTTGAAGACCCAGACCCTTGGAAGTTAATATTTTTAAATGAAGAACTTTTCACTTAATGCTCGTTTTGTTTTGGGCAGGGAGTTATTCTAGAAACGACCTATTTCATTTGTCTCTTTAGGGTTTTCAGGCAGTGGCCGGTTGGTGTTTCAGAGCTCATTAGCACACAAGTTTTTCTCTCGAGCATCACTCCACAGATTCATAATTTAATGAAATCCTCTTCGTTAAGTTTTTAATGATGGGCCGTCTGTATTAACCGTTAATTCTTTAATACATTCTCGTAATTATTTAAAGCATTTAACGCAAAATAAATATTTACAGAGACCCAGTGGCCCTTGTTTTAATATGATTGTAGTAAGGAATTTAAGGAAATACCCTTTATATTAAATGATTACTTACCAAATTAATAATATTATCTCCTCCTCCTTCAAATTGAATGTTTCCGGTTTTAGCTTTGATCCCATCGCGGTCCTCTTACTTCTTCGGGCCTCCTCTGGTCCCTAATTAAGTATATTAATTATGTGGGAATAAAATATATGTCTTCTTTACATAGTAAAACAAAGTCGCTTCTCGCTGTCTGTCCCTATGTCTGCTTAGTTAGATCTTTAAAACTTTTAAATAACGGATATTTATGCGGTTTTTTTAAATTGAAAGGGTGATTCAAGAACAAGGTTTATATGTATAATACATCCATAATATACTTAATATCACCATTGCACCTGTGCGAAGCTGGGGCGGGTCTCTAGTATTTTATAAAATAAATACGTTGGCCCATACTTACTAGCAATTACTCCTGTTTTGTGAGTATGTTCCATAACGTGTAATCTCATACACAACACACCTAGACCTGGAACAACTATCTGTAGGTCATACAAACATTTGTTTTTAATTTCCGGTCAGAAACGATTAGAAAACTTCATACATTAGCCATATTTTTTATTTAAGAACTTGAAACATTACTTATTTACTTACTTCTGGATTTATTTTTGAAATATTAAAATAAAACTACATTGTGCATACGTGAGCCATGAACGCCGATCTGAGCGCGTCGGTCTCCATACATTTTATATGGCGACTAGACTTGTAGAGCAACATTAAATCCACATCATGACACGTCGTTCTGCGTGCCTACATATCAGGCGTGGTCCTCTTGTGCAAAGTCAAAGTCAAGTCAAAATATCTTTATTTCACATAGGCCTACATGGGCACTTGTAAAACGTCAGAAGCTAGTGCTAGTGGAAATGCGTCGGTCTAATATAGTTCTAGCTTTGGTCTCTCTCTCTATCAGAATGCAAGACCTATTGAGGCAGGACTTTTTAAACATGTCTTAATTCCAAACTTGTCTTCAATATCCTGGTGAATTGTTTTTTAACATTTTCCTTATCTAGGCATTCCCAGTAACCATTTCTGGAGTCCTAGCATAGTTTCCGCTACTATCTATTGGGAAAAGCCTTTTTAACTTTCAATTATTCGGAGAACGCACGAGCATTTTAGAAATACCTAAGCCTCTTACGTAACTATTTCAAGTTATCGATAACTTAAATCGTATCAATCTTACATTAATTCCCATTAGAGTAAGCATCACTTGTTGTATGATCGAGTGGAAATCAATAAGTCTAGTAATTATTATGGAAAGGCTGCATAGGCATAAACTAGTTTAATTACTAGCTATTTATATTCCCAGTGGTTTTACCCACGTCTTTAGTTACTATTTGGTTTAAAGTCTTACTCGATCAACGGCTTTCCAACATAAAAGAATTTTACAATTGGAACCAATAAAGAAAATATTCTTGAAATTATTGCGTTAAAAAAAAACAATACATTTATTGTTTTTTTTTTTATTATTTTGTTTAATAATCTTAATGCGGTTCATAGAATCCATCTACTTACCAAGTTTCAACATTACTTATAGTTATTAAAGTTTCGGAAAAAGTTGCTGTGACATACGGACGGGTAGACTAACAGACGGACATGACGAATTCATAATTATACATAAAAAGTGTGTTAAAACAACCCAACTCTTTAATGTTATGGTTTATTTTAAAATTTATTACAAATTATTTATGTGTGTACAAAAAAAAAGATATACAGTGTTATTACTTAACAACATTATACAGAAAGAAAAATTGCACTAAGATGCTGCTTATTTCTAAAAGAAATTTCTTCCAACAGATCTTCGAAAGAAGAGATAATATTAAAGAGCATTATAGATGCCTCCAGTGAAACGTGGATAACTTGAAGCTTTTCATTTACACCATTTCCGAAATAGCCTGGTTTAAAATGATATCGTCTCATTTGCAAAGGGCCTGCGAAGAAATTCGAATAATTGTGAACTTACCCATGTACAAATTCAATTCCAAATATATAGAAAAAGCTACATTATTATTTATTACTCACTCGCTGAAACTTTTGATTAAGGATACGAGATTTCTGCCGTCCTGGGTGGAGTTTCCTAAATTTTCTGACTAAAACCCTGTTGTCCTTTTCGTTCCAAGGTTGGCCCTGGAAGAATAACTCTTTCAAACTATTCCGCAGCTCCACTACTGAAAAAAGAGCCCCATTACTGAGGCTATCGAGCTAAAAGATCCCAAGTACAGAGGTAAACTTACAAAAAATATATCTCGGCTTATGAGGATAACATCACCTTAAAAAAAAAAACAAATAAATAATTCAAACATAATTTAACAAATATAAAAGTTCACATAGGTATACTAAATAATTTCTTAAGTTTCAACAATAATTTTTATAATTTATTTTCATTAAGTTTGACTGAGTTGAATGTACTAAATTCAAGTTATTGGTATGCAAAATCAATTGAAAGTTCTGAACTTTTGGAATCGAATCCCCGTAACATTTATGATTCACAGTAACGGAGTACCTACCTATTTAAAATTTTCAGGGCAGAAGTTTCTAATGTAAAGTTTTATTATAATCCGTTAAGTGTAAAAGGTTAAAAATAATATAGGTACTAAATAACCTACCCCGTTCCTACATCGCCATGTATACCAGGGCTAGAGTCTTCCTTTCAGACCCGAACCCTTGGCCCCAGTTAGCTTCAATCCTTCTACAAGGTCCCTATGATAATATAGGTACTTAATTTATCATAAAAGGTTACAGAGTCAGACAGACAGTTATTTTTGCAATTAGCAACAAATAAAAAAGGTCGCCAGCGGCAGCGGCAATGATTGCTTACGAATTAATTAACGCAACACTATCGTTTTACAATTTTAAATTTAATTTTTGATATTAGCAGGTTTTTTACGATCTTAACCATCAACGCGGGTTTATTATGATCTTGCAGCACTGTTTAACTTCAGGTGGGATCGAAGTCAAGCACTAGTTTAGGGCAATTAAAAAAAAAGGAAACAAAAAATGAACACTAAATAGCTAAAATTCAAGCTCAACATTCTAATTTAACATTTTTTAAATCAAAATAACCCTATTAAAATTTCCTCAGTAATTTTCTCTATGATGGAGATACTTGAACTCATCTTAATTCAATGAATTGGATGGTTTTCCAAGCACTTGATTCAAATAGTTTTTCTTCAAAGACTTAATTGTTTCCACTTCACTTAGAAGTTCGGGAACAAAGAAACACTAACTGAGTTCAAATGAAATGAGCTATTAATTAAATTAAATTGTTTGAAATAACTAGCTATCTAGTTGAACAGAGATACATTCGTTATTTGTTGAACAAATATTATTGCAGGATAATCTATTGATTCATTCTTTCACCCGAAGGCTAATCGGGATTTATGAGGTAAGCCGCATAGTTTGGGGTACGATTCCAGTCAGATGAAATTGTTTTATCCAAATTTATTACCCACATGAGGCTAGCTTAAACATTTTCCGCGTAAATCTGTTATGTAGATACATGAAAATAGTAATTTGTCTAGATGTAAACTGAAGTAACGCAGTACAGTTATACTCGTAACTACAAATCATGGTGGTGAACAATAATGTCATGTGTCCCCGTCATGTCATAAAGAAAGATGATGATTCAGCCGTAATTGCAATTTTGCGAATTTGTTATTCGCAAATGAGACGATTAGCGGTAAGAATGGAGGGCATTAGTGTCGGGGTGTGATAATAAGGCTCGTTTTCCTTTCAAAACTTGGGATGAAGTCAGCGGTCTGAACAAAAAGTTACCCCATCTGAGCTCTATGACAAATGACCGGTGCGGGCGCCGAGACATCGCCGGGACGGACGATTTGCTTCGCGATCATTCGGCCCTTTATGTACACTCTGACATTGATATGTTCACATAATAACGTTTTGTGTGGATTTCTTCACCTCGCTTGTTACATACGTTATACTTCGTCAGCTCGTACCTATCTTTATACCTAAATCTGACTGTAATTTGACGGAGGTAATAATTTATGAACGCGACGAAACTTTTAATGAGTATGCATGTGACGATTGCGGTTTCACATTTGTCATTTACATATAAAATGAACGCTAATTAAGTGTGGATGTTGTACAAAAACTATTTTAACTGGTAGTTCAATGTTCTAGTTTGAAAAAATGACGGAAGCGGAAAAACTTCAGTAAATAATAATAGCTAGAGAGGCAAGCGTGCGCCATCGCCGGCCACATCGTCGCTTACCATAACAGGTGAGATTGCGGTTAAACGCGAGCCTATCAATAATAATTTCCATATTTAAAAAAAAATGTAAAATACGCCATTAGGAGTAGTAATTCTTATGTTTTCATAAAACATGCATGAAGGTGCTGAAGTATTTTATTCGAAGGGCCTATTTATCTTATCTGCGACATACTTATTTGTCAAAAACATACATGTCTAGCATAGCATAGTATATACGAGTACTTACTAGAATGTTATAGCTTTTTAATGGTGGGCAAAAATCAACCCATGATATTTCCCACCTTTGGGGGCAAAGCGGGAGGTAGTGTCAGACTTTTACAGACTAAAACCCCACCTCGTTTCTTCTTCGCCTTAGTTCTAGGGCCTTGGTGTTACATTTTAGTTTTTACCCATGGCTTTAAGAGGCTTTGACCCTGTTAGACCCCTACCGTTTGTTGAGTATATTGAGTCTAAAACTGCTAGAGTATTGTATTGTTAGAATGAAAGTAAGTTACAAAATGGACAAATTGTCACAATGCCACCTGTAGCTTGTTGATTTTATAAAATAATCCCCAAGAAAAATGTGGAGGTATAGTAATCAAATAACTGACCATCAAACTGTGATAATAAATCGCACGTTATCTAATTTGCCGTAACTGATTACTTTGATAACTTATCAATAAGGCTGCCGTACGTCTACATAAAAAAACATTGTTTGCAAATTTTTATCTCTGATAGTATCATTGAGGAATTTTCCTTGGTAAAACCACATAATGCGCATATGGCCAATTAATTGCGATTGATCGATCAGCTTCTATGATACCGAGGTAATCTATTACAGGATTACGTCTTAAGAACCAGTACTTATAAGCTTGAAACAATAACAAATGAATCACGAAATCAGCCATTCAGAAAATCTTTGTGAACTCGAAGAAAGTTGAAAAATATATTCAAAATACAGAATGAGTTTCCTTAAATGCATTAGTTTTCAAAAGTGGGAATTTTATGCCTTGTGGGCTTCAGAAAAGAATATTAATTAAGTAGTCGCTTTGTCTTTCTACTTTCAAAGAAATAGCGAGCTTACTTATGCTGCGTCTACACGATATAGACTTAGTACAGACTTACGTATCACGAGAACGTTTAAAAGAGTTATCATGAAAGGTTATGTATATTTCATTTGCTAAACATCTGACACGCCCTCTTGTGAGAATGCGTGGGTAGAGTACTACCCAAAAGGAAAAGTCTTTTGAATACCTATAGAAGCTCGCATATAGGTCTCAGTATCGTGAAAATAATTGTGGTGTTCCCCAAGGAACCATACTAGGGCCACCTTTATTTTTACTTTATATTAATGACTTGCCTGGTGTAATTTCCCATAACATAAATAAAGGAAAATGACATTATCAGCACGTGCAATATAGCACTGCAGGCAAATGTCAATGTACAAACTGTATAAGTATGTACTGCTCCCTAGCCAAGGTATGATAGTTTCGTTAACGTCGAACGCTTTGGGTGTTCCACGCCCCCTTTTCCTTTGTTCTGTCGTCAACGCTCAGTCACAATGCTCAGCACGTGGTTAGAACAAAGTAATTAGAGTCGGGGGGCGGGAATTTTGGCACCACATTTTCTTCTCTTTCCTCTTCTTCTTTGTTCGTCTTTGCTCACATTATCTGACAATTCTGTGTTAGGACCGTCTGTGTACTTGGTTGTAAATTTTGGCAATTTTGTTTTAAGGTCTTTCTCGATGTAAGACCACCATTGCCATCAGGTTAATGTGCATTTTCCTCTTTCCTAAAATTTAATTATCGCGTAATATCCTCCTATATTTACAAGTTTGTAAGGCAGAGGCTAGAATTCCGTAATTAATTTAATAATTTCAATCGTTTTTTCCGTGTATAAATGACTTATTTATAATAGACGGGTACGGAATCTTCCTCATAAAAATCCAGCGTTGATTAATACGTATTATTATCTTTATAATGATAGAGATCTTTTGTGATTTTAACGAAAGAATTGCGAGGATTTTGTAGTAAATATCAATGTCGATTATGTAAAATGACACTTTTATCGGAGATGATAAAGTGGGTATCGTTGTATTGTTTTAAGAGCTTATTCTAGTTCTTATTTTAATCCTACTTTATTTATTCATGTTCATAGACAACTGTGATTGAAGAACATAAAAAATCCAGAACTTCGTCCATGTCCTGCCTTGGACAGCCAACACTGCCTTGCCATTTAACTACATCATCATTTTTATACTACAAGCACTTTATAGGACACGTAAATCTACACTTCACTTTATATTTATCTTTCAAATTATTTAAATTTTTCGAAACTTTCTCGGGCTAAAAGTGTGGTGATCATTAGGCCAAATAAAGTTGTGTATTTGCGACTAGATAGATATCTCGTTTAGCTCTTCAATCCCCAAGAGCGACTAAAGAGCTGATGAGATAGATGATATTTGGTCGTTGATGTGATTTAATAATTAACAAAGTCTTCACATATTTTGTTCATTGTCCGAATAATTCACATTTACCTCAACTGAAAACTACAAATTAAGACTGTCATCGTGGTTTTATTGTGTCACCATGTTACCTATTGTAAAAACAGCTAACCGATCACGCCACCCAGCTCAGATAACACTCTGTGAACTGTTCAATGAGTAATAAAAATAAAAGTAGATAACCCCTTGTACAATACAGGTCCAATAAAATGAGAAAACAAGGTGTTATATCGATAATAATGATTGAAAAATTGCTGTAAATTCATAACAATACCTAATTATCTGAGCTTTAATTATGTAGATAACTTTCAAAGTGACTTATTTATGTATACATAAATTTTAATAAAATACATAAATTCTGCTTTTTAAGGTTCCGCACCCGGCGGTTGAAAACAGGACCTGTAGTGATAGTTGGGCTGTTAATCACAGATGAAGCATTTCTGTTATCTCTATAACAATAAATACAAAAATATTAGAGATGCGCCGAATATTCGTTTCATATTTGGCGTATTAGGCAGAATTTTGAATTCGGTTGAAACATTGGGTTGGAATGCCGAATGTATTCGGTTTAATAGATCATTGTAAATCAACCCTTAGAACAATTACAGGAATCCCATGTTTTAATCAATTAGAACATATATTAATTGTTTTTAATTGTTCTTATTGTTACCGAGTTAATCTCGCCTTTGTACATGAATTTAATAACTACTGTGAACTAGTAAATGTTTTGTGTACAATAAAGAAATAAAGAATATTTATAATTAAAATGTGATTAAGATGGAAGAAGGCCAAGCTTTTAGCTCCAGTGTGGTAAAAAACAATTTCTTTTTGCATACCTATTTTCTGCCTTGAAAAACAAAAGTTGTTTGCGCGGCAAAACTATGGAACGAGGAACTGAATTATCCGATAGTATATTCGGTTTAGTAAGAACTTAACCTCATATTATTCGGTATTCGGTTATTTGATGAAACTAATATTCGCCGCGTCTCTAATGAATATAAAAACAAAATAAAATAAATGTTTTAAGTTTAGCTTCAATACAATAAACATGTCTTTTTTTATATTATAATCTGGTGACTACTGTTGTATGGATAAACCCAATGGACCAAGCCCAGTCGTCGACGGCGCGCACTGTTCCCGCGCTCCTCAAGGAGTTGTTAGCAAAACGTAGAGATCCTGCCGAAGGGTTGAAGCTAACTGGGCCCAAGGGTTCGTGTCTGAAAGGAAGGCTCTGGCCCTAGTATATATGGCAACGTAGGAATGGGGCAGGTTGTTCGGTCAGTAAGAGTCTGACACTGTTTCCCACTCCGCCAAAAGGCGGCATTCGTCATTGGATCATTTTTACCAACCATAAAAATAAACGGTTTTTTGGGATGGCTTGTCCTCGTAGCAGTTGCATAACAGCAAAACGTCTTTTGTTTTCAAATTCAGATAACTCTTTATCACTAAATCGCTACAAAAAATGTGAAACTCATTCGCAGACACTCTTTTCTTGATCTTGATATCAGTTATCTAAGTTTTAATCTATTTTTTTAATCTAACCTTGGCAATGACAATCTATGGATTGAGTGATTGATGCGAATTACCCCACTTTTTCTCATTATCGGAACTTAAAAAATTGAGTTCTTATCAACCCTTGCTAATGGTTTCTTGAGAGAGTACTAACTAGCTACTAAAGTTCTGATTACATCTACCTTGGTAAAACACAGATTAAGAAAAATATAAGTCACTTGATACACAGAAAAGACGTGAGACGCAGACGGGACGCGGACATTTGTCTCTATCGCGTACCTTTCATACAAAATGTATAGAAGCGTCGGGACGCTAAACATACAGAATAGACGGGGCGCGGGCGCATCGCTTTCCCTGCTCACCCTGTTCGCGACTCATCCTAGTCTTACGTCTCTTCTGTCTGGCCTGCGCCTGATGTGTACATGTCTATCTATTTAATCGACCGGAAAATTTTCCAGCCATTTTAATTGAATGTCTGCTGCCATGTATGCTTGGCACGGAACTTGAAGTGAACTGAAAAACAACTGGTGGTTTTTAATAAGTAACTGACACTTCTTTCCGCTCCATCTACCTGATTTCCTAACACAATAAAGAAACAAAACGTGCGGTGCGAATTGTACCAGCACGCCTCAAGGAGTTGTCAGCAAACTGTGGAGGTCCAGTAGGGTCGAAGTCTCCTGGGCCAATGGGTGAATCTGAAAGTGTAACACCAGTAAACCAGGGCTTACTTCCAGAGCAGGGAGGGAGTTGGTTTTTAGTCAGTAAAAGT
Organism: Mythimna loreyi; assembly: GCA_029852875.1. Lineage (NCBI taxonomy): Eukaryota > Metazoa > Arthropoda > Insecta > Lepidoptera > Noctuidae > Mythimna > Mythimna loreyi. Next base: position 13,674,132 of record CM056785.1, on the reverse strand, counting down.
CTGTCACCATATTCCACTTAGCGCAAGGGCGAGTTATTTTTTTTTGTGGTAGGTAAAAATTATCCAATGACGAACCCTCTTTGAGCAGAACGGGAACTAGTGTCAGACTCTTACTGGCTAAACCACCTACTTTATGCCCACATAAAAAAAAGCCATCATACTACATGATCGTTACAAAAATGATTTCAAGAAACACCAACAGAAGCCCAAAACAGTTTTTATACACCTAACCTACTGTAGAATCATATATTTTATCTATTATTTACTAGCGTTATCAATGTCATTATCACTCACTGATAGTGAGCCCGTGTAATAAACGCTGACATTAGTGTCATCCTTTAGAAATATAACCCTTTAAAATAGATAAGAATGAGAACGTAAATTTTCATTATTTCCCCCAAAATATTAGCCCGTTCGCAGCCAGCCTTTACTCCGAAATAATTTCTCGTCTGAAATAAAGTTAATGACCTTTAAATTTTATAGAAGAAAAGTTGAAAACACTTACAAAGATTTTTTGGTACTACTTTATTGTCTTTTACTTGAAATTACTTTACGATTTAATTATAACATTGTACAGGTTTTAAGCTCCAAATTTGAACTTTAATTTAGCCTCTGAAATGTCATTATTTTGTATTAATTAAACAAATACAAACTGAAATCGCGCTGTAGGGATTCATTTAGTCCGAGGATTCTAATCTATTTTATTGGTCCCTGTTATGCAATTTTGTTTTTCTGTCACAACAAATGTGATTCATTCAGAACTAGAAACAAACCGCATTTAAAGTTAAAACTGCAGAAAATTCTAGACTTATATTAATCTGGAAACTTACCACAACGGGTGCCTGTGGAATACTTTTTGTAATCTCAATGCAAAATTATAAGGAGCTCTAATAAGGCTCATGAATACTTATGGAATGATGTCATCAATGTCTTTATAAGGGCTCCTTGTCTCTAACAGAATGTAGTTGACCCTAACTATATTATTCATTTCAATATCTAATAAAGTATTGGGAAAGTTCTAGAAGTTTTGAAGTAACCAGACGTTGATAAATGAGAACCATATGACAGTTTCTGTCCTTCGCGTTATTTATAAGCCAGTCATCATCAGCCTAGCGTAAGTCCCGGTTGCTACCTTGGCTTTCACCTCGGTGCCCGGGGTCCGCTTTCCTGCCTAATCTTCTCCACTTCGCTCGGTCTTTTGCGTCCTCTGCCTTAAGTCCATTAGCACGCATATCGTCCCTTACGACGTCGATCCAACGCCTCTTAGGCCTACCTCGTTTTCCGGGTTATTTATAAGCCAGTAAGAGACATATTTGTCTCTTACTGGCTACCGATAATTATGTACAGGTAGTGATAATAAAATTCATACAGCCGTGAGAAATGCATATACAATGTATTCTGAGTAAGCTAAATAAAAACACAACGCAAACACTGACTACGATACTTTATAATATGAGGTTAACGATGAATCAAAACAAATAGAGCAGCTACGTCATCGTGTCAAGGCAAGAATGACTTCCTATGGCATCGGAGCAATTCAATCAAGCTGTTGAGAATACTATACTTCTTAGATTGCTCGACGATTATGCTTCGATTGAGTGAGAGCGTATGGTACGAGTATAATGTGTACACGACTCGCACACATGCAAAAACATCGTACGATATGAGCCAGCCAATGGCAGCGGGCGGCGTGGTGGGCTCGGCTCCCCACTACACCATTGGAATGCATAGTGCTAAGAACGGCACTGTTAAAAATAACTACCTGTATGACAGGATCCACGTTGTCAGATGACGTTCGAGGCCATTATCAATTTGTGAAGGGACTAAAAAATAAGGATATTCCATATTTTGTACCGTATGCGAATAAGTTAAGCGAAAATAGACACGATGGCCCATCGGAAAGTTTTCAACAGACTGCAGTACTAAAACAAGAAATGAGGTCACATAAATTAATGGATGGGAATGATGTTTTAACAGTATGTTGAAACAATAAGGGCAATATCAATTCTACTGAATAGGTTCTCTAAAATTTTCCGAACCAATCGTATGTGAGTAAACAGCTGATTGCGTGGACGCCACGTGAAACACGATCGGGCGTGGGTGACGCGAGCATGCGCACAAATAGGACAAGATAACAACACTTTCTAACGCAACAGGACAGACGATCAGAAAAACATGTCAGTAGTGGAACAAACTAGTAAACAACCAACCAATACTGTGGAATTAGCAAAGTTATTAGCTAACCTAAGACCATTCGGCAACAATGTTTGCTAACATGTGCATAAATGTGTGGCTTCTTCCGTGTTTATCAAACCGGAATTGATTTGTTTACTGTTTTCGACAAATCAGCAAATGAAACAGTAAAAAGTACGTTAATTAACAATCAAAAGCACAAATCGTCACATCTGTTCACCTTGACATAAAACACAAAAATCATGGAAGCACCATTCGACAAAGATAGATGAGATTTTGAAGACGATTTGGCCATTCGTTTTAGTATTCAGCAGCTGCCTCTCACTGTGTAATAGAACCATCGTTCATCACTAGTTTCCAATAGGTGGGCTATCATTTATCAGTAGTTCGACAAAGTAATGCTGAACAGCTGCTCAAGAATAGAAAGGATAAATTAAATTTCAATTTGTCTTGTTTAAGTGAATCTGGGAGATAGTTTGAATACAAATAATAATTCATTTGAGAGTTAGGAGTCAATATTCCTCGTTCATTGCTTTGCTATGCTATTCCTCATTGTAATGACGTAATTATGGAGTCATGTGATTGATGTATTGCGTTTACAGTCAATTAATGTGTTTTGTACTACCATTAATGGCTGAGAATGAACGGTAGTTTATTAGACTGTTTATTTTTTAAGTTACACACACATACTCAAAAACGAAAGGAATAAAACAGATATAAGAGCACAAAGCTCCTGCTTATTTAAAAAAAATCTACTAGAAGTCTTGTGACAGGATTTAATTATATACTGTATTTAATTTATAAGATCATAAACATATCTAGATTTCTGGAAACACATACGTAAGAATCAAGGTTAGACCTAATTTTCGCTCCTACTACTGACACATTTAAAATCTCAACAGGTGGTATATTTAGCTAAGAATAACGTTAGAGAAGAGTTTCAATGGTTGGCAGTAACAATAGATTTTCCTTAATTAACCAGGCAATTAAGTAATTCTTCGCCAAGTTCTACTAATTGTACTACATTGGGTACCTTTTAAAAGATACTACCTACCCCGTTAGGAATCCCGCAGTAGGCTCCGAATTATAAGTTTCTAGACTTCAAAGAGACTTTAAGGAAAGTTAATTTAAACTTTTCATCTAACTAAATACAAGCTACACTGAAATATTCTGTTGAAGACGTTATTTTGCTGGTTCTTTGCCGCTTTAGTGTCAGGGGTCGTTAAGATGTAATAAAGAAAGTTACTTTTGTTATCTTAAAAATAAACTTTTCTTTTCATTTAATCACAAGTTTACACATTCTGAATTAATGTAGAAATTTAATGTCAAAGGAATATGGTTGATACCAAAATTCGAAACTGAGTGAAAGTGCTATAATCATTTATTTTAAATGTTGGCGGACGATATTTCGCTCCACCATCTGTGTAAACAATGCGTCTGCAATATTTATTATGAGTCCGTATCCGAATGAACGTGTAAATATTTGATTGTTTCTTTTTTTTAGCAGGAGCGCTTAAAGGCCATTGTAATCGTGAAGAGGATCTACTGCAAAGATGTTCGATGGCACTCCCGGTTTTAAGCTCTCCAGAAATATCGTTTGCACTCACACGAGAGGAATTGGACAAGAGTTGCGTGTAAGTTACTCAATTAAATTTTCTAAATATTGTAATAATTATAGCAGCATAAAAAAGAGCTCGTATGAATTTTGGTTAATTAGTGCAAATGATGCAAACATAGGTAAAGGCGGATATTGCTTAATTTACAACGTAAATTATAATTAAGTATTAATTATAGTAATACGTAATATCTTATTATTTATAACAATAGACACGCTATCGTAAGTTAAGAGGAAATAATATTTTTATAGAACAAATTAATTCAGCCATCAATGTCCGAATTAAGTTGTTAATCAATATTTAATCAATAAGCGTGAAAAGGTTAAACCAAAAGCGATAAGGAAAAATCAATAAAATCCATTGTTATTGGAAACAAAAGACTAGACTAATCAAAAATGAATTCAACAATAATCCTACTGGAGTTATATAATGAAAAATCGAAACTACCGAAACATAGCTCAAATACCTTACAGAACATTTAATTTCCTTTTGTAAAACGCTCGGAAGAATAGTCGCTTTTTCTTTTCAACGATATCATGGTGCAACGATCTCATTCATTTACGCTCAACCAAGAACTTAGCGAAAGTAAGTTTAGCTAAAGAGTTGGCTTCGTCAGGGACGAGTAACTTCCAGCGCTGCGCTGGAACGGCGCGGTCGGCACGCAGTTAGCTCATCTTAATTTAGTACTCTTGTTTGCGGTAAATAGCAATTTAGAACTAGTTGTCGGACTTCACTCAGCGCTTCAGCGGCTTCATAGGGTTGAATAGCCAATGAAGCACTTTAGTGCGGTCGGGTCGGCAAACATTGAAATTACGAGATATTATGCATGCCTAATACGGGCGGCAATTTTTGTTAAGCCTCGTTGTTCGGTTGTTTTGGCAACAGTCCAGGAATATTCTTAGGCCTATGAATATGTTGTTTGCTGTGTTTGTTGCTTTAAATTATGGTACTACTAATGTTGGTTTTATCTGCTCATATGCTTGATTTATTTTAGGGATATGTTTTTTGAATATAACTTTTGATGGGGTTTCCCTGTTTGTAATTCGTTAACGCAATTATTTTGATGCGGTTCGCGTTTTTTGGTGTTTCCGAGTTTGCTTCATAGTGTGTATGGGTGACATTGTTGTTTTATGTAATCTGAAGCAGGGCGTGTTAATAATCGACTTTATTAATGTTTATATCATACTTACTCATCGCGAATTTATATTATTAGTCATATTCGAAACATAATTTTGCGGGTCGCTTTACAAACGCGTTAGATAAGCATGTGATTTAAATCATTAACAAAATCTGACATTATCAATACCAATGCATTTATTTTTTGACAAAAATAATGCTTCAATTTTACAACACACTTTATTAAGTACGTAAACTTGGTTTAATAGTACCCTCAAATCTATTTAATGAATTTGTTAGGGTTCCGAAAGATAAACAAAATAGGTGCGTCAAATTGCTATTTGTAACGAGAATTGGAACAAATTGCGTCTTAGACCGATCTCTTGCACATTTCCATATGCCATGATGGTTCGATATATGAATTGATGATAGCAACATGGTCTACATGATGTATCATACTTATTCTATATGTTGATAGTTCTTGCATTCTCTCTATATTAATCTATCTGCATACATGCATTACACTAATATTATAAAGGTTAAAGTGTATATGTTTATTGTTTTTAGCCCGAATGACTACATAGATTAAATTAAACTCTTATATATAGGATTATTTTTACCCTAGGATTATGTTCTCTTGGGATATTTTTAACTTTCACGTGGACGAAGCCCCTGTAGCAAGTATTAAAGCTTAAGATATCTTTAAGAAACAAATTTTGTAAATGCGCTAAAATATGGAATTGATAGTTGAATCAAACAAATAATTCTGAATGGGACAGCCAGGTTCCTGGCGAATTAGGTATAGGCTTCATTACGTTATGACCCACGAAAGCGGAACAATAAGCATAGACGCGGGTAAACCCGCGGGGCAATTAGATTATAAAACAAAATGCATCTCTATATTTGCCTTTAATTTTTTAGCTGCTAAACGAGTTTTAACGTGGCTAGCTGGTGATGTCCTCTCCTTTTCACATAAGACCCTTTCTGACAACTTTTAAACGTACCATGCCTACATCGCTGCCTAACCCGTGGGGATACTATCATATCTGTTTGAAGTTTGGATAATATTTGTGTAAACTATGTAAAATTCCCTTTTACATTAGCAAAGCGTGCAAAAACCATGTTTGAGAATAAGGATCGATCTGAAATACGGAAAACTCGATCCATAATACATAAGCCATGTTTGGGTCTGAAGGAGATATTCCCACTAGTCCTGGTGAATTATAATGTTGGGTCGCGTATGATAAATGTGTAAAGTCACGCTCTTTTCCCTTTTTAAGGGATTAACCCTCATAAGGCAGCTAACACGGTCAGAAACAAAATATTATTGGAAATTATTGGTTACTTAGTGGTTTCTAAAAAGCAAGAACTTAAAGACAATTTACCATTTTATTTTTGTAAGATACACTGTAAACACTAAATGTGAACTGTTATAAGATGAAGGCTCGAAAATATATAAGGTGCTTTTAAAATATCTGCCAGGGTTTTAATCTGGGATACTATTGTGTATATAGATTACAATAGTGAAGAGATTTCGTACCCCGGAACCGTTAATCCAATTTGAAAAAATAAAGTAGTTAAATAAATATTGACTCTATTCTGCACAACGTGGTTCACAAAGTGTAGCTTCTTCAATGAAACAACTGCTATCTCTTTCTATCTGTTCTATGAATGAAAATAAAATCAGCTGACTAGCTTGTCACTATCTAGTACACTAGGTACGCAATAATACGCAGGCAAACAAGTGTTTTAAAAGTGTAATTACTTACCAGTTACTGTATTCTTCTAAAAAACCGACGCAAATAAGATGATAAACTTCCCATCACACGTTAAAACAGGCTTTGGACTGTCAAGTTAGTGTGAGAATCGTAATCAATTGGTACTTACTTAGATTAATATCAAATAACGATAAATTACAGTAACTTGGCGTGTTTAAAAGTTAATCATCTTATTTACAATAATTTCACCGTATTTTCACATTCCCTACCTAGGTACTTATCTACAAAACTGTTGTACAAGTTCCCCTTTGCGTTGCACACACATGTAAGCACGCTTACGTACATGTCATGGAGTTACACTCGCGGTAGCACAAAACCATTTCAAGATATTGTTGATTGGAATACCTACGACGTCTACGAGGCATTTTTAATAAGAGCGCGCGCGAAATTCCCGTCACTATCCGCTGATACTAACTTCCGAGCGAGCGGGGGCCGACTGGCGAGCGGGTGGTCGGCTCGGCTGGCGCGTGCGGCGAACGGGGTAGTGCGCGCGGGGGAGGGGGGGCGGCCAGGGCTGCGCAGTGACTACCGAATGGCCGGTGCGCAGGCGGCATGCGTTTGAAAAGAATGGCAACAGTTTATGAATGGCGCGGTGTTTTACGGCGCGGTACGGCAACAGCTTATCAAGTGTACGGTATAGTTTTATGCAATAAGTGAGCCAAAATTTATACGTGTAACATTTTTTGTATGAAAAAATAAAAAACAAATTATCAATATTTTATCTTCACTATTGTAATCTATATACACAATAGTATCCCAGATTAAAACCCTGGCAGATATTTTAAAAGCACCTTATATATATAGTATTATAAATAAATAAGAGCAAATATGTTACTGTCATTAGTGTTTATAAACATGTAACTAACTAGCTAATACAAATATAAAACGTGTCAAATGAATAACCTAGTAAAAGAAAATAAACTTAGAATTAGGTCTCCACAACAGGGATTAGCTAGCATCATATATCTTGCTTATAGTTGTAGGGTTCCTCAAGGCAATATACTTGGCCCAGTATTGATCAAAAATTTTGTTACAGTGAACTACGACTGGGAATAAAATGCATAGACAATTTCACAAATGTCTGCATGGAAAAACATGAACAAGTTGTGTTCCGTCGGATCTACGCTGGCATCACCGATGTAGTGCAAGAACTATGTACCAGAGGAAAGTACCAGGATGAGTACTTGAAGCACGCTGGCTGTGTGAAGATGGTCAGGTCAGACTATGAGACGTGTAGCAAGAACTATGAAGTGACGCTCATGACGCTAAATAGTCATCAGCAAGATCAGTACCAGACTGATCAGACAGGGCTTGTGACCAGCCATGAGGATCATCTCAGAACTGTTTGTTGGTAAGTGAAAAATATCTTATAAATTTAATGTTAGACGTGCGTAGCTAGGAGAATATTTTCATAGGTTGGCGTTTGACCACTGTTTTACTTTAATTATGGCAAGCGATGATGTCGTTGATAGGAACCTTCTTGCTATTGACTTAATACTTTTTTTGGGAATCGGAATCTATTCTCTTTTCAGCTGTATGCATAATTAATATTGTTTGCAGCTTCAGCTAAACTTTGTTTTAAATACATTATTGGCTACGCATCTTTATACAATTAAGTATTGTAGAAATATAGGCTTAAAAATAAAGGATGAAGAATTTTTAGAATAGTCGTCAGCGCTTCGTAGCCCTGGTACGCAAAAAGAGTAACTAAAGGAACACAGCCCTTTAGCAGGAGAAGTTATTTGAGTCCCCTTCCCAAAAACAGGCTTATGACGAATAGCACTTGTGTCTTCCATCTTGTGTAATGCCAGATGTATTTTGTATGTTTCCACTTTCATCATCTATCCTTTTTATAGTCCGTCATAAAAATCCCATTCACGTAATTACTAGGTACGTTTTGGCATTGAATTCAGCGTTCGTAGTATGATGTTGGTGCCAAAACTGCTCAATATTATCTTTATTGCTTCGTAGAAGTGTAGCGGGAAGTGACGTGGTATGAGTACGCGGCTTATAAGTTGAACAGTTTGCTATAGTTACACACAGCCCTCCACTTCGATTGAGATCCGAAAATCGGTTAACTGCGAATTCAGTCGTCCGCCATGATGGTTCAAATTGTGTGAAGAAGTACTACAGTACAGCCATTTTTATTTTTTCCGCTGTTCATGAAAATCTTCTCCTATATTGTTGTCCACGGTTCCACTATAATCAGATCCTCACCACGCTCGATGTAGATAACTATAAGGTAACTCAATCCAATCTTTCGTTATTGTTTTGCATCGTTCTGCGAATTCGTATAAATAAGAATGAACGTCGTTCGATATTGGGATATGCAAAATAAAATAAAACTGATTTTGGGACCTGTGTAGCTCACGTCAGAAATTTAGCGTGCAAAGAATTCGCAAAACGAACAAAACAAATTCCTGTGCTAACTTTTTGTTGATCGTTTTAATATGCCTTCAGTAAATCGCATTCATAAATGTGCAAGATTTTTGCATTATCGTTGAAAAGAGGAAAACGCCAAATCGTTTTCCTTGTTGCTCTAAAGTTACAATGCATAATTCGCTGTAGGAGGAACGAAACCTGTAGGAGGGGAGGTGAGGATGCTAAACTTGCAGTTATTAAAGCGCCATGAAGACCTATTAGCTTGTGAAGATTAGGTTCTAAAACGAAAAAAGTTATGGCAAGTTTTCATTTTAATGGGGAGGAGAGCATGTAAGAGTTTTTCAAGAACTAAAAAAAAACAAATCGTCACATGGACATACTGGAGCGCTTCAGATATTCATAGGCATACGCGCTTTGCCTTTCGGACAACTGATAGATATTAATTTGACATTTAACTAATGGGAGGAGGCCGTGGCTGACGGTTTTTCTGTTTAACTTTGTGTCTCGCCCACGCTCAAATTGTCAAAATATTGAAGTATATACTCTTCTGCATCTACTCAACGCGTTCGAGTATTTGCGAGGATCGAAGAAAGAAGAAAGCTTCAACGTTTAGGGTTCATATTTGGTATATGGCATTTACACCCATTACAACTCTGTAATGCGAGGTTTCTTTCCATATGATTTTTTGACGCGCTCGAGTATCGCGCAAAATCCCTACCCGGCTCCCCTCCTACTACAATTACCGTTGTTTCCCCAGCACATCTCTGCATCAAGTTTCGAACAAGTCCCGCTTCTATTTGAGTTCAAACACTTAAAGTAAAACTCATACTCATAAATGCAGGCTTCTCACTAAATGCTCAAAGTACGCCATTCCCCAACTTAGCAGAGACAACAGCGAATTGTTTTGCTCAAAAACTTTCGTAGGACTTACGGAAGAGTTAGGACTTGTTGGCAAATTCGTAATGCATCATGAGATGCAGATAAAATCACGCTAAAGATAGCGGGGTGACGTCATCGTATTATTTTTGATGATATCAGTATGTTTGTCTTTATTAGCAAATCTTTACCTTTTTCGCTGACTTTTATCGTAGTTTGACGACAAGGTTGAGCGATTGACTTGAATTTGAGGCTTGTGTCTGCGAGTTTACATTTTGTGGACGTACCCATGAAATGCATCATATTTTTATAGTTTTTTTTGCCTGCCTGTAGCATCAGATTAAATATCTAATTGTCATTATTTATTTATTTGTACAAAAAGTGACAAATGTAGTCACTAAACAGACGCATTCAGAGACGCCACCGACAGGCTGATCAAATACCCAGTAGGTAGTGCAAGCTACATACATTTAAACAGTGATCGACGGTCAGATGATGATGGTGATACGATAGTTGATGATGTGATATTTTAACCATTTAAACCTTTTAGACATTGTAAGCATCTCGATGAATATATTGTTCACTATACAGTCCGTCGAACCGCGTGTGCACGTGCTCAAGTTTGCGCCAATATTGCTTATGGCGAATATAATATTCTAGTAGAACAACATTAATATGTATTAAAAATCTCGCGTTGATCCATCCAATTTGATACGGAACGCGTAGGACAAACTCGTTTATGAGCGCCGCGCGCCCGTCGCTTCGCCGATTAGCTATTTTGTTTTTTGGCAACCGACAAGGCCGATATCTATTGAGAATCAACACTGTTTCATACATAAATACATTGTTATTTTTATAATAAGGAACCAGACCACCAGACGTACGGTAATGCGCCACCGTTACATGGTGGAGATCTCACCTATACGCACCAAACATTTTGGAAACTCAATTATTGTGCGTACAATTAAGAAGTGGAATTCCCTGCCGGATTCTGTGTTTCCTGATAGCTACAATCTGTGAAATTAATTTAAATCAAAGGTGAAAAGGTCACTTGTGGGCAAGCGTGTTACATCGTCGATCACATCGTCCGTTTACATCAGACAACATAATGGTAAAACGCGAGCTTATCATATGCAAAAAATCAAGAATGACTTGTTCCAAAATTTGAGTCTTTCGCCTATCTCTTAAGTCGAGCGGTAGCTCCTAGCGGTGTCACTCATTTTCAAGTTCTGCAAATTAAACTGTCATGGAAGTTATCAAGAGTAGTCCTGCCGAGTTGGTACTTCAAAGAGTCGGGAGGAGTCCTGAATATTGAATAGTCCGCGTTAGTAAAATATTCAACAAATCGAACTGCGCTCCCAGCCTCACGAACTAATTACTCGTCTGAGGCGTGATTTCCACTGATAATAATACTTATCTGTACCAATTTACATGTAAATTAACAACGCCCGCCCAACGTTCGGGGCCTGTCGGTGTCGACATTCTAATATCATTTTTCTGGTTTAGATTTTGACCGACACTTTATACAAGATCGCAGTGAATAAAAGGCAAATATTCCGTTAAATTAAGTTTGATGTTTACCAGCTACGATAGTATTTGCGGAGGCTGGAAAAATTATAATTTCTTTTTCTCGTAGTGTTCATCTAAATGAGTTTGCGATCATTAATTTTATCGGGTTTACGTAAATTTGAAAATTTTCCGGATAAGCTGCTGTTGGGAGGCTGTTTGGAAGACATTAAACCCTGATTAAGATTCAGTTGGAATTAAGTGGTGTACTTAAGAGTTTTTCTGTGTGTTAATGATTCCGTTATCCACGCCATTCCATACAATTGAATCTACAATTTGTCGGTCATTTGTTGATTTGCGTAAAAGGAAAACGTTGTTCCTTTCTTCCTTGGTTTATTTCTCTCTAATTTCGATGCTAACGACTCTATTTGTTCGCATAATGTTAGTCTAGTAATTTTTTTTGTAAACTCAGTTGTTGTAACAGTTTCGTGTGCAGAATAATATTTGCATTGGAATGTTGTGCGTTTGGTCGCTTTTTCTAGTTAAAATATTCGTACACTATCAGAGGATTTATACATCGCTGACCATGCACTGACACAATGGAAAGATGAACAAAAACAGTGCTATTTCCACGCTGAAAAAAAGCAACTGCGCGAACCGTGCCGACTGTGACTTTGGCCGAATTAAACCATGCATTTTATTTCAAAGCTAATGTTTACTTTATTTTAACGCAAGACTGAAAGAATTTCGAAAGAGGATTTAGCATTTTTCTCGATCAGTATATAAGCGATTTCTGTCTGTGGTACGGCTTTTGGTTCGTTTGAATTTAAAGTATCTAGTGTGGAATATTTCGAATGTTACATAGACTTCGATGTCGATTTCCTCACGGACTTGGCTGTAGTCTGCAGTAAATTGGCACTGGAACGTAAGGCCAGTTCTGTCTGCTATTATTATGCATGGACAGGCTTAGTAACTTTGCTTTTGCTGGTGCTCTGTTAAGTTTCAAAGGGCATGCTGAATCGGATCGATACGAGGTTGTGCAGGGCATTTACTTTGAGTTCTTTGTGTTCATGTCTAGTTTCCTTTACATTCTGAACTTTGTTCTTGTTTTAAAAAATACTACGAAGCCTTTAATATTCCGGCTTATGTTACTGTGGTGATTTTTGACACCGTGCTCTTCTATTCCTAATAAATTATGAATTAGGGGACATTTATCGCACCAACAATCTGGAGCCTAGATGTGTTCCACGCGCGCCTCTCTTATGGGCCTACCACATTCAAAGCTTCAACGCAGGTTGGGGTCGAGTCAGATCAAGGAGTTAGTGGAGCGACTTAGTTGTCTTCCTTAGGAATCAGCTTTGAGCTGAACAATGGAATGGATGCCTTGGCCTCAGCAGTGGGACAGTATAGGCCTAATAAATAATAGTAATACCTATATCTTACTGGATTAACACATTTAGCAACCCACTCTGGGCCTACGTGGTGTATAGCGGCCCATTCTCTCTCCTATAGTGAAAATTTTAGTCCCAGCAGTGGGAACATTATAAGGCTGATGCTATGCTATGCTACGCAACACATTAAAGTCCTAATAGCCGATACCAGTAATTATCGCCACCTAATACGTAATACCACCGCTGATCGCCCGGTAATTGGCCATCGCTCGCAAGAGTCTTCACCGCGTGGGGAAACACAGGTTAGGTACAGGTTGTTAGCGAACTATCTAAAAGTACTAACTACAACTTTTGCTATAGTTTGATACGCTGCTTAACTTGTTTTCTGATAGTTATGTAGGAAATATCTAAGTGCAGCTTCAAAAAGAGGTATCGATCCTTGAAGGTCTTATAGTAAGTCCCCAGGCTATTGCAAAGGAAATATTTTGTTTTTTTTTTTATAACATAAAACCATCTTTTGATTGTATTCTACTTTTCTGTCCGAGTTCATTTTATTTATTTATTTAAACTTCATGTATAGTACTGGTACATGCGGACTTAATGATACAAGGCATTCCCTACCAGTCAACCTTTGGGTCAAAAAAGACAACACTGTGGTAGGTGTGCACAATAAATAAATAACAGATATTTTAAATAGGTACTAATATAAATGAAGTGACTTATAATAATAAAATACGTATATATACTGATGTTATAAAGTAATAAATACTATGATAAATATCAAATAATTATAATTAACCGAACTTTAAATATGTCAATTATTATGACGAAGACTTAAACTAAGGTTGAGAGGACTTCAAGTACTTAGTAGTTCCGAATTTGATGTTTGAAGGAAAATGCTTTTGCTTTCAAATTTTTATTTAATGCTATTATAGTTAGCAGCAAATAAGTTGAACCATGTGCTACGGTCACGCGCAGCCAATCGCTTCGATTAAACCCTGAAAATCGGTTATAATCCTCGTTACACAGCTTAAACCATCATGACATCATCCGAAGTAGGAGCTATGCAAACTGTAGGACAATGATTTGAATAACTTTACACTTATAATATGTACTCAAATTAAAAGTACAACATCTCATTGACTCAAAAACCTTTAAGGAATCATGAAAATCATTTAAGAGAACTACACGACCTAAAGACCTAATTTGTTGCAAATATAAAGATTTCTCTTTAATAAAGATTTACTAAAAATCCAATAATTTGATTAAGTATAAAATAAAAAAACAACAGTGAAAAAAGCTTTTAGAATAATCTGAAAAACAAACAGAATGATTGCATGTATGTTAGACTTTTATAGTCCTATGTTTTTTTTATGGTGGGAAAAAATCATCGAATGACGAATCCCGCCTTTAAGGGGAGTGGGAGACAGTGTCATACTTCTGATTAAACGACCCACCGTTCCTTCCTGCCTTAGTTCAAGGACTCCGGTGTTCCGCTTTCGCACCAACCCTTAGCCCCAGAAGGCTTCGACCCTGCTGGGCCCCTACAGTTGCTAACAATTCCTTGAGGCTCGCGGGAACAGTGACTGTCGATGACTTAGGCTTGATCCGGACGGTTTCCGGATGACAGGACCATCACACGAGCCCTAATTCGATGGGGTTGTGTCATATCGAGTTCTTATGACCACCTTGCGATTCCACCATCAAATCAGTTCCATGTCATCGTAATTTTGTCATCTGATTTACAGCATGCAAAAATTTCAGCTCAATCGATAACCGGGAAGTGGATCAAATTTAATCTTACAGATTTGACCACAAACATCGGGACAGGTGAAATTAAACAAGTTTTTAATGAAAATATTTTTTTTTCATAACAAGCTTTTATAGCAGCGGTCTATAATTATATAATTAAAACTCGTCAAGACGATTCACACGAGTCCAAACTCGACGTGGTTGTGCCGTTTAATTACAGAGTTCCTATGGCTACCTCGTGATTCCATCATCAGATCAGCTCCATGTCATCATAATATTGCATTGTCATGCGATTTACACCGGCATGCAAAATTTCAGCTCAATCGGAAACCGGGAAGTGGATCAAATTTAAGTTGCAAGATTTGATTACAGAACGACAGACAACGGGACAGTGGATGTCACATGTCTTCGAATTTTTGGTTCTAGGACATGCCGGCCTCACAATGTTTTCCTTCACCGTTTTGAGAGCAGTGGTGATGAAATAAATTACACAAAGTAATGCACCTGGCTGGGTTTGAACCCGCGACCTACTACACGCAAGTCGGGGCCGTTACCACTCGGCCACCATTGCTTTTTGAAATTAAAAATAAAAGCTTGTAAAAAATAACATATAATTATGTTTCTGATTAAACAGAGCCAGAAATATATACTTATGTTATTTTTACTAGACTACGGCAAAGCCAAAAGCGAGTTATGATTTTGACAGGCTATGTATGTATGTATGTTCATCTGTTCCCTCATAGCTCCTAATCTACTTATCAGAATTCGATATATGACATATCGTTTTACCGTATTGTTATCTATTCTATTTAATCGTAATACTTTTTTTGCATTGTTGACCTCACGATTAGTTCCTGTAGTCCTCTTAAGTGTCTAATATAAAGAAGCCAATTGACTCCAATAGCGATGATTGACATGGACAATTATGTATGTACATCTGCAGTAAATAGGGATCTAGTGGATGATTCTTTGCAACCGAGAGGATGTCTCATTCATCTGGCCTTGCTTTTCTTTACAATTGTTTTTTTTTTCTCGATCACTAAATTTATCAATGACACTCATTTGCGCTCAGTGGCTTTCGACACAAAATAAATAAATAAATTGTCTTTGAATATAGTTTTTTAAATAACTGGATACCAAGTCCTTTGAGCCATGTTTTCGTCGCCATTAGAATACGGTTGTACACATTCAGATGTTTTTTGTAGTATTAAAGGCAAACATATCAAAAATTCTCCGCTCCGTTTTTACCAAGATTACGCCTGTTTCAACGCTTGCACATATTGCACCAGTTGCGCAGACACTTGCACCATTTTCACAGCAATGTCCACTAGAAATCAATTTGCAAATAATTAAAACAGCCACAGAACTTCCCTCGAAGAAACTTCTCCTAAAACTCCTTCTCCTAAAACTCCTGAATAATTTTACTTGATGCCACTAGACAGCTCAGTTTTTTTGTTTTTATTGCTGGCCGTTTGGCAACTGTTTTGACCTCCCGCTAATTAGGCCACTTGTGCCCTTTAACCTGATGTGATTGGCTTATTTGGCTGTAAGTACCTTCAGGACATCTGATCATGATCAATTTGCCCTACAATTTGGTACTGATTGTATCATGTGGCCTTGTTTATTCATTTTCTATGATCACGTAACTATTTCTAGGGTTTCTTTCTCAAAGGGTAAAACGGGACCTATTGCTATCTCTACGTTGTCTGTGTTTTTGTCACTAGGCCGTGTTTCATTTCATAAACCCTGATAGACAGATGATGTATGTCTGTTGCCGCTATAGCAACAAATATCATATGACAAACGTATTTTTTTTTGCGGTCGGTACGGAACCTTTCGTGCGTAAGTTCGATTGTACTATGCCGGTTTTATTTATTATTGATAGGCTCGCGCTTGACCGCTATCTCACGTCATGGTAAGCGATGATGTGTCAGTAACTTCTCAAATAAATTGTCTTGTCAATAAATGGTCAAATAACTTCTTCCACTCTCAGTGCAGCGGAAGGGGATATCAGACTTTTACTGACTAAAACCCACGATGTTCCTTTAGTTACCTTTCATTGTTAGGGCTGGTGGATTTTTTTCGAAAGACCCCTAGATTAGTAACTATTAGGGAAAACCGACTTCGGCAAAGAATTCCACTCCTTGCCTGAACGCATAACGAATGTGTTCAGATTTGCGAATTAAATTATTTAAATAGGCGAGCTTGTACCGGACTGAAAAG
Organism: Mythimna loreyi; assembly: GCA_029852875.1. Lineage (NCBI taxonomy): Eukaryota > Metazoa > Arthropoda > Insecta > Lepidoptera > Noctuidae > Mythimna > Mythimna loreyi. Next base: position 13,657,299 of record CM056785.1, on the reverse strand, counting down.
TTTCGTCTCTCACATAGCTTGATTTTTTGTTACTTAGGCATATCATGTTCAAATAACAGGTATCGCCCTCTGCCTGCTACCGGTTTTCAAAAAGGTGTGACCTTATAATTATAGCAGACCTTTGACCTGTATTTTCACATTTTGAGCGTTAAACTTTAATAACCGTAGCAGGTTCTGATCTGAAAATTCATTAGGCTCCTTCTATGCAAATTGAGTGATATTAAAATTAAAAGCGATCAGCAATTTTGAACCTTATGTTCAATAGTTTTAAGGTTATTTTGTTTTTGTGGAGTGTTTAATAAAGTTGTGTTCACTTCAGTTCATTCCAAGAGTACCTGATGTGCTCTGAAGAGACGGTGCAGAGGTCCTGTGGCGACGAAGCAGCCCTGTTCACAAGCGCCTTTTTAAAGAGAATGGCGTCAAACATTATTAAGGTTAGTAAATAACCGTCTTTTACCGACGGAAACATTTCAGCTCGAGCAATCTTTGGAGTGATTTACAACCGTGAAAGTAAAACAAACTGAAAAGACCCAAGCCTCTTAGCCTTGACCAACAGTGTTTGTGAGACACTAACAAGACTAATTACAACTTAGACCTTTCTTGCTTGGTTTTTCTTGCCAACTGAAAAGCGAGTAGCGAAAAATAAATTACGTGTAATGGTTCGGAAAAATTCTTGTATACCTTCGCAATTTTCTTTCATATCATCGCGTATGAAGTGTGGTTCGGAAACATCTAACATTTGTACGCTTCCAAAAGCCCGGCTTTTTGAACTCGTAAAACTTACTTCTAACTTATTTCTTTCACAAAATTACGAATTTTCTGGAGCCAAACCGAAGACACAATGTCGCCGTGACGGGAAACTCTTTCGAGTTTGTTTGTGACACCGAAACTGTAGCTTGCGCTGTAAATTTTATATTTAGTAGTTCGTTCTGCTTCATACTGTAACTGAAACTATTACTGTAAATGCGGTGATTCATCTTCAAATGGTAATACCTAGTTATAATTAAGGGCGGTGGTGGTCTAATGATAGGTAACGGCCCTGGCTTACAAGATGTAGGTTGTGAATTAAAATCCAGCCATCGTTACTTTGTGTAATTTATTTTCATTATCGCTGCTTGAAAACTATGATCAGAAAACCATCAAAAAGAATCCGACATGTCCTAGAAACAAAGATTCAAATGTGATATTCAAAAACTCGCATTAGATCCGCATCGTGATGGATCATGGCCCATTCCCTCGAAATATTCAGAATAAGTTGTAAAGTCCCTCTTACTAACTACCGTTGAAAAGAGAGAATCCTCCGACAAGACAGGTGTTGTATTTGATCCAGACAACTGCCTGGTAGTTGATTTCCGACTGTCTTACCTATATTATGTTGTATTCAAGCGGATAACTTTTATCCCGGTTCGGAATTTTGCATTTAAATTCTAGTAGCATTATTGATGCCGCTACTCTTATGTTACAAGGCAAACAGCTTAGACCCAGCAGTGGACATATGAACAAGAACATTAGTTTAATTATGTTTACATTATTATTATATTAACTTAGCAGCGGACTCCTTAATTACTTTTCGTTCCAGTTTAATCTTAAAAGCATTATGCAAGAACTTAACTTATTTCCTGAAAATCTGTATCGTTAAGAAAGTTTCAACATTTATATTTGTTTTACAGAATTTCTGCTTCGAATACAACAGGCAAGAGTGTGGGTTACCGGACAAGGGGTCGCATCTCTCCCACAGTCTTCTTTTAATCAGTGTTGCAAGCCTCACGCACTTAGCATGTTACGCATCTGTCAATTTAATTCCCACGTAATTTGTTACCAGGAACAATGCAGAAAATGAATTTAGTGCACTGTGCATTGTGCAATGTTGCCAGTGCGAGTTTCTCAATAATGACTGATGCAATGTGTAATGAACTGTGAGAAATAAATGCGGGTGAATGTTGCAGTTCCTCGGTTAAAAACCTGATAGATACTATTTATTGTAGTTATGTATTATAATCTCATTGTGTTACGCCTTTTTCGTCGTCCATTGTAAATTGTGTAAGTAGTAAATTGTGAGCACTGAGTGTTTTATGTAAATAATTCCACTGCGTTGATGCCAAATATTAAGGTAGGACTACGTTGAGCGCACGATTTGGGCGCGTCATTCTCCATATATTTTGTATACCAACTAGACTTGTAGAGCTAGATTAGACCTACGCCACGTATAATTCAGGCGTCGCCGACGTGTGCGTTGGTCTAATATAGTTCCAGCTTTATTGTAGTCATTGATATTTGAGTAGATACTACATTATTTACCCGACTACGGCAAATAAAGAGGTTATGAGTTTGCCAGTCTTTGTAAGTACTTAGAACATTTAACCGTACTTATTGATGTCTAATTTACTGGAGTGATTTACCTAAATAAAATCAGGGTTAGCTATTTTAAAGGAACTCGTGTTTCTTATAGTGTAATTTCCGTAGTCGGGTAGCAGTTAAGAGATATAAGTATATCGTTTCATTTAAATTTAATGCGAAATAAAAAACAGAAATTTAATATTGCTCAATCAATTTTTTTTTTAAATAATCACATTTTGTTATGAAATGTTTGTAAATTTATTAATGAAATTATTAATCGTTAATTTATTATTATTATTACAATAAAATAATCATTGTATTTTTATTGTTGATGTAGATAGGTATAATATATAGTATATTATAGCTTGTAGAGAAAATATTTTATAAGGATGTCAGTCTTTATATTAAGCTCAGAACATCCTGTGATAGCATGTATGTAGGTAGCAGCATTTTATCAATATTTATACACTATTCGCATTAAGATTAGACATTTAAACAAACTTTTTATGCCGTTCGTTTAACCAATTTTGAATTCTATTCCGTATGTATAAGGATGGCATTAAAAGCAAAAAAGTGGTAACAAATACCAACTGTTTACTGCTATCACTGTTTATCATGTCACTAACGCAATAGATTTCAAAATCGGTTGAACGGACAACAAAAAAAGGTTTGTTTAATTGTCTAACGCAAATGAAATATTGTATAAAAACATGACCCTTCTTCGCAGTGGGGTAAAACTTTTGTTAGTTACTGTAAGTAAAGCCAACGACAACGGTGAAAAACGTTTTTGTAAATTCAACATAAAAACGTAAGTACTTATTACTTTTAGCTCCGTAAGTGACTGAATAGGAATAATTACGGATAACGAAGCAAGAACTGCCGTCAAAACATTTTTTTCACTTTTGTCGTTGGCTGTACAGTCACAGAGTAAAAATGTTTTATAATTAAGAGAATTTTATTCATTTGTTATTAATTTTGTAGTTTCATTATTGTTTTATTATTAATATAATTTTAGTCATTCCTCGTATACTTTTATAGCTTTTTATTAACGTTGAACGAATGGAATAAGAGAAAGTAGTTATGATAAAATAATAATGTCAATGCAAAAAACGTATTTATTTGTGTAATACTATGATATTATGATATAATGGTTGTGTTAAATCACGAAAACTTGGGAAAGGAGGAATAAATATGTAAATAAATAAATATTTTACCTGTTGTTTCTCAAAAGTTGTTTTTACTAAACATAAATGAAATATACCAATTATTTGACCCATTCACAGATTAGACAGTACATGGAGTGCTATGGAAAATCATCAAATAACTCCTCCAACTCTCGGTGAAGTTAGAGGGAGTGTAAAACTTTCACTGACTTAATCCCTCTTGAGTTTCTTCAGTAACTCTTTCGAAGAGTTCCGCAATGGACAGTATACCCTGGAATCAGACTCATAATGTCACGTAGATAGTCACTAAGAAGCATTCAAAAGTCGTGGCTGTTATAATGTCACTCATTGTTACTTATGTTTAATGTAAAAAAAAACTCAGATAAGTAATTAAGGTCTTATATTTTTGTTATATAAATATTTGAAAGCAATTCAAACGTTTAAAAAATATGGTTACTTTGTAAATTATCCTTATATGTAAGTAGGTAAAAAATTTTAGTCTACATCCCTCTCCCATTATTTCTTCGATTTATAAAACCGGTGTACCCCAACAGATATAAAATATCTACATATCATTACATCTATGAGTTTTGTTGATCTGTCTAACTCTAAGGAGTGTACCTAAATGCGTTGTATAAGAGTTAAATGTAGGTATCCATTTGTTATAACCTCTGTGACGCTGCAAGTCGAAATTTGTTTCAATTTTGACATTTTGACCATTCTGTATTGTTTATTACTTTTGTATAATATGTTTTTGTAAGAGCTGCCAATTTGTTTATAACTGCATATAAATATGTTAAAATATTACTTTCTAATGGAGAAACTGTTTTACCTGTTTTCAGACGTATTTAAAACTAATGAGTCTCGTATCAATATCTTTTAAATATATTTAAAACAAATGATCATTTTCGCATACTCTTAAATGTAGATATGTTAGCTTCATCATCAATATCATTTTAATCGAGAGATGTTTACTGCTGGACATAATCATAATGACCGGTCCTGTGCGTTTCTCATCCTTCGGATTTCTGTAACCTTCACTGGTTAGTTGACCCATTTTGTAGGAGGCCTTTCAATGCTACGTCTTGCATTACGTGGGTGGCACTTCAGAACCTTTCGGCTTCATCAACAATAATATGGGAGGATTGGTGACACATGTTTTCTTTTATTAAGTCAAAGCTATAGGTACCTTTCTTCACAATAAAATTTGGTTAACATTTTTCACTGTGTATTTTGGGTAGCTGTCACTTGCACTACCTGGCATTAAAAAACTTGAGACTTGTCTTATGCCGTCTTGAACTTGAGAAACCAATGGATACCTACCCTTAACATTTGTCAATGATATTGTTATAGATTATGAGTATCTGGTATAAGTATTCTTCTTTTTAACCGATAATCGTTAGTTTCCTTAAAAAAATGTAAATATATTATGTACGTTGAAATTTGGAGTTACTTCATTTAATTGAATATATTATTATTAAAAGTTTATTTCTACACATATGATTGGCGGCTGAAATACGTATTCATTTATAGAACTATTATAATTAAATAACCAATGAAACCCTCTCAGATCTTACCCTATTGAATGTCTCTTACATGAAGTATCCATTCAATTTTCATTTGAATTTCGTAGCCTACTCGTTTTCATCTTAAGGCTATAGCAGAATAAATATACCATTATTTAAGAGCTTTTAATTGTATAAATAATATTTACTTTTTATTTTATAATTTACGTAACATAGTGGACGATTTACCACTCTGTTACACTTTATTTTACCGATCGATTGTCGATTTAAAAGAAGAATGCGCCATTTAACTATGTACTAATTAATGTACTTGTATCCACTAATTAGGCGATGGATGTAAAAGACATAGTCTTTTAGAGATTATTCATCTATAAAATAAATGAGTTGGTAAATGGACTTTTGATTTTTTTTCCTTTAATTATAAGGATCGTTTTCCTTAACACTTAAAACTCAGAGTTACCTGTTTATTAATTAAAGTAAGCAAGTAAGTTATAGCTTTGACGAGTTTTCAATGAAAATATATATTTTTAATGGCAAGCTTTTGTGGTGCGGTATATACCTATATAATTAAAACTCGTCAAGACGAATCACACGAGCCCAAACTTAACTTAAACACTTTTGTGTCGTTTATTTCTTCTTCTCAGTCGGTACACTCTTGTCAGAGTGGTCGTGGTTATCACTCTGGATCACTATGAGTTATCATCTTGGTCATACGGCGCCATTTATCGGTAACTGCAGCTTTCCGGGTGCATTCGTAGACCGACCACTTAGTTGGGGCCTTGATCTGGTCTGTCCATCTCATTGGTGATCTATCACGTGGCCTGGTGCCCTCAACCTTGCCCTGCACTACGAGTACGAGACTTACAGAGTACTTATAGCCACCTTCCGGTTCCATCATCAGATCTACTCCACGACGTAATAATTTTGCATTGTCATCCGATTGACACATGCATGTAGCAGCTCAATCAGTAACCGGGAAGTGGTTTAAATTTTTAAGAATGATTGATTAAAAGATTAATTTACAAGGTTGGATTACAAACATCGGGACAGGTGAAACTAAATAAAAGCTAAACTAATTAATGACTAAATATAATCTAGACTTAGTAAGCTCACTTACAACGGTAAAACCGGTTTTTTATTAAAACCAAATGGAACTCTAATAAAAATTCGAGACTCAAAAGTATAATTTTAGTATTCTGATAAAAATAATTTTCAGTATAACGTCTCCATTATCTAACTTTCTCATTATCTAAACACTAATACATTCCATTCCGAAGTGCATTTTGATGTCAAACTGCACGAGACTGCATAAAAGAGTTCCGAATAATACTTAATGAAAAGGTTCTTAGCTAAGAGCGACGCTCGACTGTACGTCCGCGCCGACGCAATATACCGTGAAAAAAATGAGCAAAACAACAACGCCGACGACAAAATGTGCATCGGATGCTGGTGAAAACGAAAAAGTCGGCCAGATCTGACCAAAAAGTTTCTACTTTAGAGTCTATTTACAAATAAAAAAGTAAAGAGCTCGTGGTTCCTATTTTTGTGTCTTTGTCCGCTGACCTTTTGTGGATCAAAGTTTGATACAACACAAAGTTCCATTAGGGAAAGCGCTCGGGAGCCTTTCGCTGTAGAAACATGCGAGACGAATATCATCATACAGAGATCTTTTGAAGCCAAAGTACACGATTTAATATGCTTTCAAAAAGCTGATTAGTAGGTACCTTTTATGTACAAGTAGTTTTTAAAGGAACTTGACATTTCTGTGTAACACAATAGTACAGTAATGGATTAGTGTAACGACGAATCGTGAACCTTCTCAATGTTACGTTTAATCGAATTTGCTATTTGTCTTGTTGCAGGCGCACGGTTTCGACTTCCAATTTTCAATTTGTTCCCTTATTTAAACGTTAGTCGTAATCTGTTTTTAATCAATCGGTAAAAATATGTCGACTAATCATATACAAAAATACGAATAGAAAATCCAAATATATGCATCCTTGCCAAAACTGAAAATTCGTCGTTTTACACAACAACAACATGATATATCTTCTTTCTATATAAGTTGCGTAAATTCGAATTTGCGGTTAATTTTTTTGTAGGCGCACGTTGCATTTTGCAATGCTCAACTTCCAAAAGCGCTTGTTTACAGTTTCACACTCATCGGTTGCTAATCGAAAAATTAATCGAAAAATCGACTTTGTAAATTTTTGTTACCTGTGTGCGAGAGGGCTCTTTCGTTAACTTCTTTAATGATTGACGATGCTGACTGGAAATGAAAATTATGAGTAGGGACGACAACTTATTTAAAACAGTATTTTCGAACAATGAACAGTATTTTATTTATTTATAATGTATACTTAATAAATATTTTTTAGAGTTTCTCGCACAAAAAAAAATGAGGAGCTCATTTTACAAGCATATAAATATTAGTTTCACCTTTTCACCTGTCTCGATGTTTGTGATCAAATCTTGCAAATTAAATTTGATCCACTGTCTGGTTACTGATCGAGCTGAAATTTTGCATACATATGTAAATCACGTGACAATGGATTATTATCTACTAGCTTTTGTCCGCGGCTTCGCCCGCGTACATAAAATATAGCCTATGTCACTCAGGAGTAAAGCAGCTTTCTATTGTTGCTAAAATTTTTCCAATCGGACCAGTAGTTCCAGAGATTACCTCCTACAAACAAAAAAAACAAAAAAATAAAAAAACAAACTTTACCTCTTTATTATATTAGTGTAGATGATGGTATGGAGCTGATCTGATGATGGAGCTAGAATGTGGTCATAAAAACTGGGTAAATAAACTTACAAACCTAATCGAGTTCGGGGTCGTGTAATTCGTCTTGACTAGTTTTAATAATACAGGTATATACGCCGTTTTAAAAACTTGCTATGAAAAAAATATTTTCACTGATATCTTATTATTATATAATATTTATATTCACAACTGTTACACAACTTATTTCGTTAAAGTTATTAGTTACTCTATTTCTATCCTCACACCACGTTGCAATAATTAAATTACTGAAAAACAGCATTTATTGTTGTTCAACAGTAAAAAGTATAATTTAGTGGAAAATAGTATAACATTGATTTTAACAGTATACTTAGCAACCATTATTATGTGCAACGTTCGGCTACCACACGGCTTGCTTGAGATATACTAACTCGGCTTGCTTGAGTTAGTATATAATATCGGTACATGTATCTTACTTATGTATGTTATGCAAAGCAATAGGCTTATAGCTAACAAAGGCTTAGTATTCAGAGGAGCTAAAGGATAAAATTAATTAATACCTAAGTATGGAATAGTATATTATTTATTGAAACGGATAATAATTCTTGATGTTGGTGTATCTTGGGATTTTTTATAAGGTAATTATCTAAGAGATTATCTGTGTTAGTAGTAGGTAAAGCATTGTTAGGGTTCTGTACATCTTATTCGAAAATGTATGTAAATGTATGTGTGTAGTATTTGATATTTTGAGCAGTTTGCTCAGAAACTTATAGACCAATCATGATGAAAACAAAATGAGCGCTTTGGACCCGGAGATTGAGCAGTTTGCTGAATCATGTTGTGGTACAAAGTATTTTAGGAATGGGGTAGATTGTTTAATCAGTAAGAGTCTGACACTGTTTCCTGCACCGCCCGAGGGCGGGATTCGTCATTTGATAACATTTGCCTGCCATAAGAAAATAAATAAAAAAAAAACCCCTACAATTAAAATCTCGAAGCACAATTTTATTTCAAAACGTCTTTTGATTGCAATAACAGTAAAAACTAACTCCCAACACTTAGGACGATGAGTAAAAAAGTGCTCATTCATCGTCGCTTACGAAGCAGAAACTAGGGGAAGCCGCGTTTTAAATCTCTCTCGATCCCGTAAGCCACGAGTTGATCACTTCCTCTGAGAAATCAGTACCGACTTCTAATGAAAGCCGATTATTCTTTATTTGATCGCGACTGGCAACCGGGATGCAATGCATTGAAAGACTGAACCTGTCGGACCGAGAAATCGTTTGAAACTTTACACGAAGGAACGTTTTATTTTGTGTTATATTTTTCTATAACTTCATTGGAGGGAGTTCTTTAGATCAAGGTTTTGAAAGAAATGTTGGATGGTATACCTACCTATAACCCTTATCTTAATACGAGTGCTTGGGTAGTTATGTTATACTCGTATTTAGGTAACTAAAACAGTTTGACTGGATTGTAGTTTGGTGGTTATTATTATGCAGAGGTTTTCTTTTCTTTTCATCATCATCAGCCTTTTTAATGTTCTAGGAGAGCGAAAGGGCCATAATCCACCACGCGGGCCCAGTGCGGATTGGTGGATGTCACGTATGTCTTCGAATTTTTTGTTCTAGGACATTGGACACGGTTTCCAAACAATGTTTTCCTTTTTTGTTCTATTATTTATTTGGTTTGAAAATCGTACAATGATATCTTCCAACTATTATTGACTAAAAACAAACTCCTGTTCTTTCTTTAACTTTCAAACCAGGACCGGTTTTTCCTTTCAGAAGCGAACCCATAGCCCTAATAGGCTTCGACCAGATGCAGAGGCTTGTGGTTGATCACTATTTTATCTGATGGTAAGCAATGATGTGGCTGAAGATGAAGTACACTTGCCTAGGTTAGTGGCCCTGACTGCTATTTCGGAGGTCGTAGGTACGATTTCCGTAATTTATTTTTACTTATTGTGTAGTACTCATAGAAAGCTCTGCTTAGTTAGGGACTAAATAGCGTTGCGTGAACATTGTGGATTAAAAAAGTTATGATAAATATTTTGGTATAGTTTGGGAGCTTTTAATTATTTTTTAATCTGAATAGGAGGCAGTAGCTGTATATGAAACACTGATCAAAATGACTGAGCTTTATTTTCAATCACGACATTCTAGGTAGCTAATTACGAAAAAAAAAAAATAACAGAGAATTCAACGAATTGCGACAGTGTATAAAATTGCATGTATCGAGAGAAATATATCATTTTTGCCGGTGAGATACCCCATGAAATGTAATTAACATAACATAATAAAAGCTTGTAAAAATATATATTTACTTTTTCTTCCATAAAGGTGCCTTACAAACTAACATTACAAGTATTCCTTTTTGGGATACTGGCATCTGCACTAGGAAATCCTAATTATAACAATCTTACAACAATTTTGAGCCGTTTGTGTTAACGGGTTATGCCCCATAGGGTAAGTCAGCGTCGTGCCCTCGTGGGGGCATTTTCCGCGACCTATTGTGGTGGGCCCTGGTACATACAGGCCATGATCCGGAGCAAGGTTAATATGCATGTTATGAAAATAATTTATAGCCTATAGCACTCAAGAATAATGTAGCTAGCTCTCTACCAGTGAAAAAAAAATTTGGTTTTGATCATCAGTTCCAGAAATTACCCCCACATACAAACTTACAAACTTTACCACTTTATAATATTGATGATGATGATAGATATGATTATTTATTTATTTATTTATTATATTTTCTATTATTCATAAGTAAACATTTTTTTTTTTATTGTTTATAGGTTGACTGCTATCTCACCTGATGGAAAGCGACGATGCGGTCGACGATGGAGCGCGCTTACCTAGAAGTAACCTATTCACTCTTGACTTAAAGATTCCAGGATTGTAGCCATCAGGAAACACAGACTCCGGCAAAGAATTCCACTCTTTGGCTGTACGCATAATGAATGTGTTCTCAAAACGTTTTGTACGTATATGTGGGATATCCACCATGTACCGGTGGCGCAATGCCGTACGTCTGGTGGTCCGATGATGGAACGGGCTAGGTGGAATTAAATTATATAATTCCGACGCACATTCCCCGAAATGCAACCGGTAGAAAACCGACAGGAAACAGACATTTTTATTCAAGACAGTGTTGAGTTCGAAGAACCCATTGCACTGGCATTGGTTCAGCGAAATAGGGTAGGTAATTTTAAGGTATTGGCATCGGCAATGGCATCGACTCATTGATTCTTACAGGATACTAGTTTCTGTCATCGACTTCGCCCGAGTACAACTCGGTTTACCCCCTTAGTGGTTTACATAAAATCCGTTCTTAGCGCACGTCTACACCCTTTAAGAAACCTGCCTGTAATATTTTAGGTTTGTAGCTGTTTTTTTTGACCACGAAAGAGATGGCGCGATGAGTTAGACAGATTCCTCCCGAACTGACAAGAAGAAGCGCAGGCCCGTGATGGTTGGAAGAAGTGGAAGGAGGCCTTTGCCCAGGAGTGGGACAGAACAGGCTAACAAAAAAAAAAAGGTGTTTTTTTAATGGTGGGCTGAAATCATCTAATGACGAATCCCGCTCTTGGGCGAAGTGGGAAACAGTGCAGCGAAGTCTTACTGACTAAAGACCCCACCTTTGCCTGCGATGAGCAAAGATGGGGCCTTCCTTTCAGAAAAAGGTCCTGGGCCCCAGTAGGATTAGACTCTTTCGCAGAGTCCCTACGGTTTTGCTGACAAGTCCTTGAGGTGCGCGGGAACAGAGCGCGCCGTCGACGATTTGGGAGGTTTGTATGTGTTACAATTTCTGAGATTTCGTGATTAATCAGTAAGTGGTATTTCGTTTTTAGTATATACTAGCGACTCGCCCCAGCTTCGAACGGGTTCAATGCTGATATTTAACATATTATATAAGTATTATACATTATAAACCTTCCTCTTGAATAAACACTCTATCTATTAAAAAGACCGCATCAAAATCCGTTGCGCAGTTTTAAAGATCTAAGCCTATATATGCCCTATATATAGGATAGACAGCGGAAAGTGATTTTGTTTTATACTATGTAGTGAAATAGATTACCTACCTCAGTAGTTTCTCAGTTTAGTTCCGTAAGCAAACATTATTTGAGGCATTTAAATACTAAACCAATATGACATTTGAAGGTAACGACGAATATCAGCTATATTGGTTTTTCCCTTCCCCCATCGTCCCTTTGTATTGATACTGATAATTTACTGCTTGCTATAAAAACCCATGATGAAACCCTTCTCATTCACCTTCCTAGTAAACAACATGATATACAATATCCAATATCCTTAACTACTGGGTACTAAAGTGACGCTTAAAACCGCCACCCTACACTACTTACCTGCACTGGGACACAGAGTATGAATATACAGAAGGCTAGGCTTCATTTTTAAAATGCTCTATGAAAAAAAAAATGAAGTTTATTAAAAATATCGTTCTATTTTAAAATAAGGCGATAATTATTTGTTTTTTTTTCTTTTGTTACAAGGAAGAATTACATTAAAGAATAATAAGTCGAACTGACAGACACAATAACAAGCCTTCATTTTTAAGATACAGAACAATACCAAATTATTTGGACACTATACACTGTATGGTGTCCAAATAATTGAGTAGTACTTTTTGTCCTTATATTCCTGTATAGTATACAGAAATATAAGGACAAAAAGTTATTAAATAAATATTAGTACAATACAATTTTAGCGTATTAGAGGTATAAATTAAAATAAATAAATATTCATGCATGCGTTTCCACACAAATTCAGGTAGAACGACATTGACTAGTCGTGGGCCATGTACGCCTATCTGGGCACATAGTGCGTAGGTCTCCATACATTTTACATGCCAATTGATAAAACTTACGTATCAATCTACCTACATTAGATTGATACGTCGCAAACAAATCAGGTTCGGATCTAGCCCCGTGTGGTTTGCGTCGGTTTAATGTAGTTCACGCTTAGTGCTTTTTAACGGAGATACAGCGCAATGGTCGACCTGTTGAGGGTTTGTCGTACATTTTAGCAGCGGGCCATGTCATTGCACGCGTAAATACAATATAACATATGGCAATGTACGAAACTGCGTAAACAAGCACTTCTTCTTCTCGAATCGATAGATTCCGCTTCCCTCAAAGTTTTTGGGCCCAGTAAGTTGCCACATTTATAGCAGCTTTAGTGGCATTTTTAAGCTCGACAAGACATTTTGGGCATACTAATAGGTGGGCCATTGTTTGATCAGAAACACCGCAATCACACTGTGTGTCACAGGGGTCTAAAATACCCCATTTTGCCAGGTTGTGTTACAAGCACTTAGGCTTCTGGATTTCTTTCTATTCCGTGCTACTTACCTGCACCGTGAGCTGGGCTATTAATAGCGTCGATCGCTCTCCAAAGTGGCTGGCAATTAATGGGCTAGGTTGCAACGAGGTCTCTCCAGCTAATCAATTGCGAACCTGGACATTTTCCGTCCTTACAGGGAAGATTGGGAAGGTACTGTGCAACATTCGTTGTGGATTTTGTTGGCACCTAAATGTTAATATGTTTTGTCTTACTTACTTTGTATTGCATTTTAGTTAATACTTCTGGGACTCAGGCCTCCTTGCTTGGACGGGAAATGGGCCGTAATCCACCACGCGGGCCCAATGTAGACTACTGTCATCTAATTTTTGGTCCTGGGATAAGGCGGTTTCCTCTCAAAATATTTCTTTCTGTGGTGATTAAAAAAAAATACCATCATATTTTAATGAACCCGGTTTGGTGTGAACTCGTGATCTATACTTAACCCGTAAATCGGGACCATTATCATAGGGCAGCTACTGGTCCCAGATTTTCTCTATAACAATTTTTACCTGCCTAATTTAAAGTAGATTGTACTAGGTAGTAGATTGTAGCAGGTACATAAAAATCAAGTGTTTACAAAAAAATTGGTGATCACTTATTTTATGTACCTACTTTCTAAGCAATAATTAATATTATTTATTATTTACAGATACTGTAAATAATAAACATAGATACCAAACAAACAGCAATATTTTAATCCACAATCTGTCCACTTAGTAACGAAATAGAAATATTGTTAGTTACTTTCCAGACTTCATATACGAGCCATCTCGACACTTCAAAGGACTAATTTAGGATTAATCTCATCACTGTCTAAAGGTCACCCTCGCTCCCACTCATGACTAGAATCCATTTCCGTTCAGGATTATTGTACTACTTCAAGTTAGTCCCATTATCTTCTGTTTGTTTCCACGCCGAATGGGAGGAGTTATTTGATAATTCTATGGATAAATCATCAGACACGCACATAATTATCATTGCTATAAAATCATACATGCCCGCGCATAACCTATTTATTTCATTCTATTAAAATTGTATAAACTATTTTCTTATTTTATTTTATTGACTTACTAAAAAAAAAGCTAAGCCAAAGCTAAGCTAAGCTTTCTGCCAGTGGCTTCGCCCGCGTCAAAGTTGGGTTCTCCATACAAACTTTAGACCCCCGTTACATTCCTTTAGGAGCTGAATTTTGAAAAAACCCTTTCTTAGTGTTTACCTGCGTCATAAAAGGAAGTCTTGTGCAAAATTTCACGCTCTTAGACCCAGCAGTTTTGGCTGTGCGTTGATATATCAGTCGGTCAGTTTCTCCTTTTATATGTATAATATATAGATTGAGGTGCGTGAAATACCTCACGCTGTCGACGCCTTAGGTTTGGACTTAAACCAGACTGGATGGTGAGTTACCCATTGCTAATAGTCCACAACCAGTACCTACGAAGGCAATAGTTCTGCGAGTCCTGACGCTCGTGGCAGTGGATTCAAAAGTCGAATACTTCCTCTCACGTCACCTAAAACGGAGATGATATTTGACGTGAGTATTAACAAAGTGCAATAGTAACTTTGACGTTATAAAATAAATCGTTTTAGTATAGGAGGAGCCGTTATAGCCAAAAGAAAGAAAGTGACATTGCAATGAAAAACGGTTCTGAAAAACGTTCCATGAATTTTAAAACTATGTAGATGTAGACTGAGTGTCCAATGATTTCTGGACTAGAAGCAATTTGCGTCTACAGTGTGCTCACTATATTCTACCATTTCGTTTTTAGTTTATTCTTTTTCGAAATCAATATTCTCCTTAGTGGAATCACATTTATATTATAAAAGCGAAAGTATGTATTTTTTTATAAGTAGGAAATCATCCAATGATTTCTCAGACTTTTTTTCTTTTATTTGTTTTTAGAGGCTTTAGTCGTAATTCGACTATGACAGCTTCATTATAACTTACATTTGTGTCTTATGTACTAGATACTAAACTAAGGCTTTTATGGATGTATTGCATACTAAATTTAGCTTTAGCTCACTGGCCACTTCCGAAGTAGGACCAGATAAAATACTCTGAAATACTTCAATGTTACTTCTGTTTAATTTATGTCAGACTTTTACTGACTAAGACCACGCCTGTGTACTTTAGCTGCCCGAGTGTATATGTTTGTAAAGGATCCTCGAAACGGCCAATTTCGATTGACAATACGTTACGTGATTGACGCTAATTGAACAATTGAAGTACGAGTACCTGTTGAAGCTAATTGTGTATAAATTGTCATTCATCATTATCATATCATCCCCATTTCCAGCCATCGTAGGCGTGGGCTTACGGACGGCGAGCAATGAGTAGCTCACCATCCGGTCGTCTGATAATGGTCTAAACCAAGCCAGGTCGTCGACGGCACGCTCTGTTCCCGCGCATCTCAAGGAGTTGTCAGCAAATGTAAAGGCCCAACTGCAGGGCCGAAGCCTACTGGTGCCCCGGTCCGGTTTCTGAAAGGAAGGTCTGACTCCGGTATGAGGGTTAAGAAGGAATGGGTTGGGTCATTGAGTCTAATACCTACTGTTTCCTGCTCCGCCTAATTCGTCATTAGATGGATTTCCCACCATAAAAAAATCCCATGAATAAAATTTTGTAGATAACAAAAAAAAAAACACATTTTGTTGACCTTTAACGAAATAGCACGTTTTTAAAGAGGTGCTATTCTATTTTTCCATAGGTTACTAGAATAACTAAAATACTAAGGTATCTAGAAGTAACATTTCGAAGTCAAATGAAATAAATAAAGACTTCCAAACTGTCATTTCGCGGCTATGAATATTTTTTGCTGTCGTGCTTGCAAACAGATAAAAATAAAATCAATTTTAACTCGTGTTTGGAACTTTATACGAGCAACATAATAAAAATATTAAGCTTGTTTTTTGTTTGTCCAATCAATCGCGAACAACGGAACACCGACCTAGCTTAAAAAAATAATATTGTAGTTTCATTTAGTTTTGAACGCGAGACGATCAAAATCGTTCTTTGTGATGACAATGGAGAGGCCTATATTGGTCTGCTTCGGTTATGGTGACTTATCTTTTTAAGTCGCGTGGAAACCACTCGCTGTTGACTCTGGCTTGACTCATACCGGACGACCACAATCCCGCGCCTCTGGTGGACGGGATTGACCCTGTGGCTCTCTGCTCCCTGGGTTTCTACTGCGACGTCCTACGATTTCGCTCATCTCCTTCGCTCTTGTTCCGGATTCGGACCATCATTTAAACTTAAAGACGTTCGCTGCTGGGTATCGGCTTCACCTAAGCGTCACCACTTCTTCTGTGCGTTTTGTATTATCAGATACCCGTGAGCTTCAACGACGCTGTGGTTTCTGATACGCTATCCCCACTCCAGAACCTTCTGGCCCCATTAACCATCTGTTCTCCCAGTAGTGTACCCTGCCTACTGCCACTAAACTGGTTCGGTAACTCTCCTATTCTTATTCTTTATTGTACACAAAAACATGTAATAGTACACAGTAATTAGTAAATTCATGTACAAAGGCGAGCTTAACTCAACAATGAGTTTTCTGCCAGCAAACCTTTGAATAACAGAGAGAAAACGATCTAGGGTAGAATCAAGTGCACAATATAAAGCTATATACATATTACTATATAAACCTACATAAATAAGTCAAATATAGACGTACTGCAGTAACAGAAAAGTAGCCATCGTAGCGGCTGGAAGTGTGACGCGGAGTACGAAGGAGAAGAGAGTTGGTTGTACGACAGGGTTTACCCCTCGGAATGAAATACTCAAAGCGTTCACGAAGGTATTGAGGAGCATTGGGATTGTGGAGGATAGAATAGAGAAGAGATAGAATGTGGGTATCTCGCCGACGCCGAATCGGCAGCCACTTTAATCTGGCTCGAAATTCCGACACATGATCGTATTTGCGAAGGCCAAAAATAAAGCGGATGCACCAATTCTGCAGTCGTTCGAGTTTATTCAGAAGCACCACCTTAGCATCTAGAAAACAGACATCCGCATAATCTATGAGCGGTAGAAGAAGAGATTGAGCAAGAGTGATCTTAGTGTGAAATGGGAGGAATTTTTGGAGACCTTTAAGAGACTGAAAAGAGTAAAAGACTCTCTAACTCACATCAGCAATATGAACCTCCCAAGAGAGATTAGTATCCATATGGACGCCCAGGTTTTTAGCGCTTTTAGAATACAATAATGGTACAGAATCATACATGACTGGTGGAAGCGCCTGACCATGCAATAGGTTGAGCATGTATCTGCCACCAATAATGAGCGCTTGACTTTTAGTAGGATTAAGTAGGAGTCCAAAGCATTTAGCCCACTTTTTGATTTTTTCAAGGTCATCATTGATGGCAGCCACAGTCTCAACGAGTTTATCTACTTTGAAGTGACGGTATAACTGCAAGTCGTCTGCATAGAGATGATAGTTAGAAGTTAGAACCTTAGTGATAGCATTTATAAAAATGGAGAAGAGAAGAGGAGAGAGGACGCCACCCTGAGGAACGCCCGCAGTCAAATAGTCCTATAGTTTTTTATTGTTTATAGGTTCGCGCTTGCCCGCTATCTCACCTGATGGAAAGCGACGATGCGTATGACGATCGAGCGCGCTTACCCAGAAGTAACCTATTCACTCTTGACTTAAAGATTCCCGGATTGAATCCATCACGAAGCACAGATAAGGAATTCTACTCCTTGGCTGTACGCACAATGAAAGTGTTCCCAAAATTTTTGATGGTTGTTTATTTCTGATTCAACACCAACTGTCTTCTAAAGAAAATATTTCACATTCAATTATTTTCGACCTGCTCTTTAGTTACCAACAAAACTTTAACTAAAGAGAAATAAATTTACGAAATCTGAAGCTTAGATTTATTATTATAATAATAATTTCTGCTGAGTCTTGTTCGTTTACATTATTTTGTTAGTATCAATATAATTTCAGTTAGTAATTTATTTGGTTAGACAGTTACGATATGGCCCGGGGCTGTTTCTTAATAAACTTGAAACAACTTTGATGAAAGGATTGGATTATTTTTGGAGCTGTTGTAACAAATATTGTGTTTATTATTTGTGTTTGTTCGTAATCATGTCTTGATACCTTTCAAGCTTTGATAATGTTACATATTTCAAAATAAGAAGACGTAGGGAATAATGGCTCGTACCTATAGTGTTTTGTTTAAGTTAATTCCACTCGAAGTATGTTTTTCCACTGGAATTTTGTTACAAACATGAGTGTGTTGTTAATACAACATAAACACGCGCCAACACCTACTCCTAGTAACCACAATTTGTAGGCCTATAAATATTTGTTCCGCGCGAGAATTAAATATGAAGGCCTGACGCCCAAAAATCTAATCACTTAGCGACTGTACAAACCGAACCGCAAATATTTGAGGATTCATCACCCCATTCTTATACCAAAACTTTATTGAATAAGTCCATCAGAGCACATGAAAGTTAAAATCCGGCCAAAAACCTCCATTGTCGAAAAAACTTCGACTGAATGAGTAAAAATATAAAATACGGTAGCACCAAGTCGAAAACTCACTTCCAACAATTTCCAACGTTCACATAATACGAGATATTCTGAAAAATGAGGCGAACAAAGTTGCGGCCTCTTTATACTTCCGCGGGATATCATGACGAAGCGCCTAATACTGGTGAAAAAGTAAAACTTGCCACAGAGAGGCGTTGAATTAGCCGACTGGCTTGCGAAAGTTAACTCATTTCCTTGAAAAGATCCTTTTGTTGCGTGCACTCGCCGTCACGTAGCGCGTTTTCCGGAAACTTTCAGAATATTACCTACATTTCCTCCCAGTAATTAGGTTTGCAAATATTTTTGTTTGCCTCCTTACCTTCATATATCTTTCATGCCTGTCTTGTTGACCCACGTTACGTGTGTCGTTTGTCCTTATTTATTGGTAAACTTAAGGAATTACTTGACTGAAATTAAGATTAGGGTGAGACACGAAAGTGTAAGAAAAACGTTGAAGAAAATGGGAGTATATTTGTTTGAGCATATTATTTTTATGAAAGGGAGTGAATTCTATATTTGAACAAAACGTTTCAGTTGGTTGTACGTGATGCAATATCATACGAGACAACTGGCTGAAGTGACTCCAAAGCGAACCCCAGGGGGTACTTCATTAACATAGATATTTATGAAATGAATGTACCACTTAGAACCATATCGCATTCGTTATTGGATGATTTTTACCTATCATAAACAAGCACTAGTTTATATCAACTAAAAAAAGAGTACAACGTGGATATATATCCGACTAATTAAAATATCACACACTAGCTTTTGTCAGCGGCTTCGCCCGCGTACATAAAATATAGCCCATGTCACTCAGGAGTAAAGCAGCTTTCTGTTGTTGCTAAAATTTTTCCAATCGGACCAGAAGTTCCAGAGATTACCCCCTACAAACAAAAAAACAAACTTTACCTCTTTATTATATTATATTATATTATTAGTATCACACAAGACAACTATCTGAAGTGACTCCTAACGCCTCCCGAGGGTTACTTCATAAATATATTTATGTTACACCAAAACTTTGCTCCACCAATTAATATTAAACGCGCTTTTCAGATTAAAAGAGTTTTGTTCACTAACATCTAACTTTTTGGTTGTAGTATGCACTCCAAACTTTAGCACTTGAGACTAAGTTCATTTTAAACATATTTTCCCTTCTTTGATATTCAAGGGAAGTACCTAACTTTGCTGTTTTTAATCATGTATACTTTTGTTACTTCGTGTACAAGTAATTTTCATTACATAGTACAAAATGATGTCGCGCTGTCCCTATGTATACTTAAATCTTAAAAACTGCGCAACGGATTTTGATGGGAGTTCTCTTAATAGATAGAGTGATTTATGAGGAAGGTTTATGTGTTTAATACATGCATAATATATTCAATATCAGTACTCGGGGCAAGCTGGGGCGGGTCGCTAGTATATAATAAATATTTCTGCTACCAGCGTCGCCACCGTGAAAGTAGATTTCTCAAATAAAATTCGAAAGCCCGTTTCATCTCCAACCCCAACCGTTTCAATCCCTATTTAGGAAATCCTTTCTTCATTCTTTGTACGTTACAATCGTTCCACTAAGATCACCTAAATTAGTCCTCAGGGGACTATACAGCACTCAATGTTCCACTACGATCCCCTTTATAGGGGATTCTATAAGAACTAATAAGTACTATTCCTTTGTGGTTCCTTTTAAATGAAAAAGACTGGGCAAGGGCGAGACGGATTCGCACTTTGTTGTTAAAAAAGAAGTTCTATGTATGGGGAACCTCAAAACTTATTGTTTTTTTTTTGTAAATAATTTTGTATGAAAATCTTAATGCGGTTTATAGAATACATTCACTTACAAAATTTCAGTGTAGTTCTTACAAAAAACTGAACAAGGACGAGTCGGACTCGCACTCTGTTTGATGAAAAAAGAAGTTGTAGGTATGTATGGGAACCCCAAAATTTATCGTTTTTTTTTTAATTTTGTATGTAAATCTTAATGCGGTTTATAGAATACATCTACTTACCAAATTTCAACAGTGTAGTTCTTATAGTTTCGGAATAAAATTTGGCTGTAACGTACGGCCGGACAGACAGACAGATGGAATTCCGTCTGTCTGTCTACCCTTATAATTATAAGGGTTCCATTTTTTTCCATTTGGTAACGGAACCCTAAAAACCACTTATATGTATATGTAACAATATGTGTATGCAATTAAAAATCTGTCTACAAAAAGGTACAAAAAGCGTTGACGAATTTCGCTGGTACGACGATAAATAAGACTTAAATTTTCGAATTTAAAAAATCTTATCAACACTGTATTTCCAAACCTCCTCGAGACTCGCTTAAATATACACACATATAGTTTCATCTAAATCGGTGCAGCCGTTTAGGAGGATATTACGTAACGAACACATGTACAGAGGGATTGAACATATAAATATACTTATAATAACCTCTACGCTTGTAGATATTACCATTTTATTCAACCACGATTCAATACATTAACTCCGATACAAATCGCGGCCATCATTTTCACTAATCGACTGAAATTCAGTCATCATTTATACTAGTCAGTCATGTCTTCAAATCGCCCATATTACAATATCCAGATTACATATACGACTTAATGACACGTCAAATCTACGTCTGATACAAAGCCAATAACACGACGATAAGGAAAAACTAGTATTCAATAAAAATTTTTTTTCATAGCAAACTTTTATAGCGCGGTTTACAGGGTGTCATTGACATCGTACAACGAATACCATGGATCCAGTATATGATTCTGGACCCCCAGTGACGAAATTTTTCGTCGTTTTTTTTTCAAATTTTTGAAAAAAGTATTTGTTTTTTTTTTTAATTTTTACCTGAAATCTAAAATTTTTGTATGAAATCGTTTTTCCAACCCTAATGATATTTTTAGAAAAAAAAGATATTTTTTACAAAAATATAATTAATAAAAAAATCATCGAGGCAAATAAAGTCGTTATTCTAATCAAGCCCTATGACATTTTTTATTTGGAATGTAATTCATTAATTTTTTTTCGATTTTTTTTTTTGTAAAATAACATTTTTATACAGTTTAATTTAAAAAAACGTGAAAAATACGTTAAAATAAAAATTAAGAAAAAAACGACAAAAAGTTCCACTACTGGGGGGTCTAGAATCAAGTCGTATCACATGTAAAGACGATTCACACGAGTCTAATTGTATCGTTTAATTACAGAGTTCCCCCATTTCCGATTCCATCATCAGATCAACTCCACGACAATATAATTTTGAATTGTCATCTAATTGACATATGAATGCAAAATTTCAGCTCAATCGGGACCGGGAATAGAATCTTAATTTACAAGATTTGATCACAAACATCGGGACCGATGAAACTAAATAAAATCCTGAAAAAAAGAAAACAAATAGACATCACTTAAAACGGAAAGGTCTTTTGAACAAACTTTTTCAGGATTAAATCTTTTCTCTTTGCATTTCAGCACAGAATTGGAGCACGGCGTAATAATTGATTGGATTATACCTTTCATCGGGCCAGTTGTACGTGAGCCCTGTACATGATTGGTGTATGCTGGAGAATTTATTTACTAACTGTGACAATAAAACGCGTTATCTACGTCATACAAATTCATTGGTTTCGAACAGTGGACGATGTGACATGAATAAAATATTATTTAGTTTAAAGTTTATAGCATAAAAACTGGGCTGTTATAGTAAAAAAAAACTGGGTGTGTGCGAGTGGGAGTCGCAACACTGAGAGTTCCGTATAAACTAATTTAAGTAAATACATTTGAATACATCCGAATTGATTCTCGAAAAATTTTTGAAAATCGAAAAAAGTTTTTTTGCTAACGTATGCACAGTTTTGCAGATTTCAGATTTATTCCTATACACTTGTTACAAAATTTTACAAAGTTCAACGGGAAGTACCTATGAATTTTGATGCTCTTGAATCTGTCGAAATACAGGTTTTTTATAAAAAAAAATCATTCACTTAGTTTGATATTTTCACAGCTTAAAGTGATCGTAGACTTGAATACATAATGTAGTTTAAATATCAACTCGATAACTCCACACGTTCCAGAGATAAAGGGTCTTGACAGAAAGACAAACGAACACAAACTGAATCTATAAGTGTTCCGTTTTTCCTTCTGAGGTACGGAACCCTACAAATAACGTGTTGCTATGGGTTATTGCCATTCTTTGAAGAATTCACATTTATATCTTAGTAGGCGTTTTCTGGTTTCGATTTGAGCAAGAAAATCACAATGATTTTGAATTCAGAGCATGACAAACAATAAATAATGTTTTCGGATGAAAATATTCCAATATAATGCCTCGAATGTATTTTCCTTATAGTTCTTTGAGCAATGGAAATTACTTGTAATACTGCAAGTAAGCACAGTTAAAATCAAATAAAATGTTTGTTTGGATGAAATACATTTTTTACAAAGAGATCGTATAGCCCAAAAGTAAATTGGATTTGTATTTATATTTTTTTTCATGCAATTTAACTATAATTTTCAAAACCGAAAAATGTCCACTGTTGGACATTGGGCTCCCCCAAGCGTTGCAACAACTGCCAGTCTTGTGCATTTCGCATACTTCGTATTTCGTAACCCTCACCAGGTCATCAGTCGACCTAGCGAGAGGCTTTTCAACGTTGCGTCTTTTGGTACAAGGTCACCGGTTCAGAACTTTTTGGCCTATCGTTCATCTGTTCTAAGAGCAGTAGGCTCTGCCCACTGGTACTTAAGTTTGGCGATTTTTACAAGCTTTTATTTAGTTTCACCCATACCGAAGTTTGTTGAAATTTGCCGATAGAGTTGAAATTTGCATTCATGTGAGAATGAAAAATTATTATGTCGTGAAATTAGTCTGACGATGGAACCAGAAAGTGTTCATAGAAACTCTGAAAATAGACTATACAACCCCATCGAATTAGTCTCGTGTGATTCGTCTTGACGAGTTCTAAATAAATATAGAGGTATATACCGCCCCATATAAGCTTGCTATAAAAAATATTACTTATCTTTGAAAACTTGTTTCATTTATGATTCGCTCAGCCAAACATACTTTGAGCATATACCCCGTCCATTGCCTTTTGGGCAACATAAAATAATTAACATTCCATTCCATTCATTCATTAATTTTTTGGTTTCTTTTATGTACATTCTTGATGTACAATAAAGTGTAAATAAATAAATAAACATTTATTTATTTCCAAATTCCGTCAATTCTTGAACGCCAACAAAAAGAATTACGTCACCAAAACATCTGTATTTGATTTTCTTGTTTCTTAGAGGACATTGTTTCAGATAAGAACTTAATCAAGCCTCCAGTAGATTGGAAAAGGACATTTAACTAAATAATAAAGATATATTTGTTCCCAAAGAATTCCAATACTAAAGCAAAGTAAACAATTTATATCCCTGGCTGAGATGCTTAGTGAAAAATGTACCCCGTATCTCAACGTCGACCGAAGTCAATTCGTACTCTTGCCGAACTCATCCTATTTGGAGAAGGGTATGAACCCAAGTGTAGCAGCTAATGTTGGCAAGGCATTGTTAGTAAACAGGGTGTGATGCGGGTAGACGTTTGTAGACGGTACGTAGGTACTAGGTCTAAAGATTTACACGTTTAATGGAAGTTGTATGAACTTAAAAATAGTGTGTAAAGTGTAAGCCAGTTTTTTTTATGGTGGGCATATATCATCCAATGATGAATCCCACTCTTGGACGGAGCGGAAAACAGTGTAACACTCTTACTGACTAAACAGCCCACCCCATTCCTCCTTTGCCCTTCGCATTGGGGCTAAGCCTTCCTTACAGAACCCCCTGTAAGGAACCCTTCTTCTTCTTACCCTGGGCCCCAGTAAGCTTCGACCCTTTTGCAGAGTCCCTACGAAGTGTAAGCCAGTTTCATTTTTTTGTAATGTTTCTCCACGCTGTGAATAACTTTTTTGTATTCGATAGTACATCGTTTAGTCGAACACAAGCCATTTTATTCAAATACTTTTGATTTTCCACAAAAAATCCATATAAGAATAGTGCGCGGCAAATAAATTGAACCCATGAATATGGTTACGCGCAGCCCCTCGCTTCGATTGGGACCCGAAAATCTGTTACTGTGCATTTAAGATCGATCGCCATT
Organism: Mythimna loreyi; assembly: GCA_029852875.1. Classification (NCBI taxonomy): domain Eukaryota; kingdom Metazoa; phylum Arthropoda; class Insecta; order Lepidoptera; family Noctuidae; genus Mythimna; species Mythimna loreyi. The sequence goes on along the minus strand of CM056785.1, from coordinate 13,632,458 downwards.
TTGGCTCAATTTGTATAGTTTAAAGAAAAAAAAGAGAAATAATTTATTTAGAACTAGCGACCCGTCCCAGCTCCGCACGGGTGCAATGGTGATATTATATATATTGTATTTGTTTTATTGTATTGTATTATTATTAGAAAGGTTTATATAAACCTTCCTCTTGAATCACTTTATCTATTAAAAAAAACGCATCAAAATCTGTTGCGTAGTTTTAAAGATCTAAGCATGCATAGGGACAGAGCGACTTTGTTTTATAATATATGCTGATTGTTCGTTTAACTCTGAAGTTTAACGAATGGATGACTCTAATTTTGTATTGATTATGTAGCCTGAAATAGATAAATGCTAGTACAGAACAATGCTAGAGAGGAGCTCGAAAACTTTGTCCTCAAAAGCAATTAGGTATTACTAGAATTTAAGCCAATGCTTAGGTTCAAAACAGATATTTGAAACAAACACGTTTGAAACAGAAATAGAAGTAAAGCTGTGGACTCATGCAGAAAAGTTTGAGAAATATGCGAGTCGGTACTAGAGCGAGCGAACTCAAATATTTTGGTACGTTTTACAAACTGCGGTCTACTTACGTATTTTGGAATTTTAATAAATAAAGGTACTTCTCAATATTTGAATTATCGACAAGTTATTGTATATCTACAATGTATTTCGTGTACCTACTACATAAAAATAAAACAGTAGTATATTGTTATCTTAGGGATTTTTTTATGGTAGGTAAAAATCATCGAATGACGAATCCCACTCTTGGGCGGAGCGGGAAACAGTGTCAGACTCTTACTGACTAAAGAACCTATCCCGTGCCTTCCTTGCCTTATTCCCAGAGCCCCGGTGTAACGCTTTCGCACCAACCCTCAGCTCTGGGAGGCTTCGACCCTGTAGGGCCCCTACGGTTTGCTGACAACTCCTTAAGTTATTTAGTAGTGAGAATTAAGTTTCCGAGTGCAGCGAGGACACTGATAGTTCGAGGGACTAAATAAATAATTCTTTAACCCGAGGTAAACACTGTGCTTTTTATTATGAATACTAGAAAAATAAAAATAATAAAACCTAAGTCGTCGTCTATTGATTTAACGACTCCAATTAATATTTTTTTTATAAAAAAGGACCGATGAGAAACTCTATAGTTATCTACTCTTTTTCAAAAATATTGACTTTAAGGATGATTCTTGGAAACCGAGGGAATACGATTCCTCTGGCCTATATTTTTCTTTTCCATTTTATATTGTAAGCCACTGAGTTCAAATGAGCTGATTATGTTAATACTTTAAGTGATCGAGAAAAACTGATAATATGCAAATAAAAAAATCAAATTGTAAAAAAATAAGCTATATGAATAAGTCAGAAACAGTTGGTGCCTGATTCTTAGAAAAAAACGGTTTACCCTTAAAATTTTTAATTATTACTACATCAATAGGTATGAAAAGGATGGTATAGCTTAAACAACATTGCACACAAAAGTACAACAAGAAAAATATAGAAATCAAAAATATATGCGGAAGCTGCAGTGTTCTTGCATTCTCATTTTAAAAATACTAGCTTTTGTCAGCGGCTTCGCCCGCGTACATAAAATATAGCCTATGTCACTCAAAAGTAAAGCAGCTTTCTATTGATGCAAAAATTTTTCCAATCGGACCAGTAGTTCCAGAGATTACCTCTTACAAACAAAAAAACAAGAAAACAAACTTTACCTCTTTATTATATTAGTGTAGATGATTACAACCATCAGTAAATGGAATGATTACTAATAATAAATTACTAATAAATAATGTCTGGCCAGTGATAATCGAAGCCACACGCGTGTGGAAAAACTAGAAGGTGGACTTACCCCAGTATTGGACTATATCGGGCTAAATATAAAAGAAAAAAAAAAGTATCAGAAGAAAATGATCTTTATCGACGGAAAAACAAGGTTTTAGTTTTAAGGCTGCATTGAACAGTTTCTAAACCCGTACACTGACGCTCACTAGGTACATTTCGGTAAAACCCCTCCGAAATCAGAAGCCTTTTTAAAATCACCCCATGTCAGCAGTTTTTACGTGGTACACGGAAAATATCGTAGAGAAATGTCACGCTTTCCGAGAAAGAACTACCTACACAGGAAACTGGTCGTCCGTGAGCTAATAAAAATGTTCCATGATGAATACCACTGCTCTTAGTAAGTATTTATAGACCTTGGCTCTTATGAGAAAACGAGGAATTTTCTAAACATTCTAATATTAAACTCCTTCATAAGGAAAGCAAGTGAGGGTTATGTACAGGTACTGGTAGGTATATAAACTGCATAATACGACTAACTAATGCAAGCACAGAGTATTTTATTATACAGTAATTTGCTTTTATTTGTATTATTATATTTAAATGGATGTCGACTGCGGCACCTAATTTGAACGATGATCTTCAATGTACAGTGACAGATTGTCGGGCCTCAATCAAAGTGTGGCAACGCGGGCAAGGCGGAGTCTGTACGTAACCATAGTAACTATGGTCATTTTAGTCCAACTTATTTGCCGCGTACAAAACATACATTGCAATTAGTTGGAATACATATTGGTTAACTGTAGGTCATTATTTTTTTCTCTAATCATGTTTAATAGGTTTTGTCTATGTTTACGATAAAAAATCTTTTGAATTAGTCGAAATTCTTATTATCTTCAACTCAAATTTCTTTTTTTAAGTAGAACCGTTGCAATATTGAAATTAAACTTACAAACTCTTTTGAATAAGTTGGAATAATTACTAACTTCAGCTCAAAAAAATCATTTGATTACTTTCAAACTTTAGTATAAAAAGTTTTGAAGTAGTTCTAATATTGACTTACTGAAGCTTAAAATAATCTTTGAATTTGTTGAAATAGAAACTTTAGTTTTTAAAAATCTTTACGGTCGCACATTTGTCTTTCTAACTTAGAAATGGCAGGTACTTTATTCGTAAATAATTGTGTAGCCACTAGATAAATTTATTGTAGACTAGCTGACCCGCTAAACGTCTCATTTTTTTTCGTGTAATTTTCGACATTTTCTCATCGTTTAAATCTTCCCTGAGTATCAAAAATATTTTAAAACCTTTTTTTAAATATTTTAAAGCTGGCAATGCTGCCAGCCTTTTGGATACTTTCCCAGATGATAGCGATGCGGAAGAGTTGTTTGAATCTAAAATAAAGAGTGTCATTTTAGATTAGGTACTTTTAGCTATTTTTTTTTTAGGTCGCTAAAAATCATCCAATGACGAGTCCCTTAGGCGGAGCGGGAAACAAGTGTCAGACTCTTACTGACTAAACAACCTACCCCATTCCAACGTTGCCATATGCACCAGGGCCAGAGCCTTCCTTTCAAACGCGAACCCGTGGCCCTAGTTGACTTCGACCCTTCTGCACGGTCCCTACGATTTGCTGACAACTCCTTGAGCTGCGCGGGAACAGTGCGCACCGTCGACGACTGGGCTTGGTCCGGACGGTTACCTGATGATTGGACGGCGGGTAGCTCGCCGTCCACAAGCCCGCGCCTACGGTGGCCGGAAATCGGGATCGGAATCTCGGCGGTGTTTCAGGCGTGAGCGCCGTTGCCTTAAGCGGTCGGCTTTCTCCTTTGCTAGCATTACTGCTTCGCAAAAGGAGGCGACCGCCTGCCACTCCTCCTCGCTCCGGAACATGGCCTCGACCAAGGCCCGGCGCGAGAGATCGCCGCCGCCGATCGCCCCCACGAGGATACGGCGATGCTCTGCCCAATGTACTTTTAGCTAGTTCGTAAGAGTTTTTGTTTGTTTTTAATTTATGCGTATAAGTACATAAAGATTGAGAATAATAAATAAACCATAGTTTTAAACCGAAGTTGGCCAAATCGGTTCAGCCGTTCCCGAGTTTTAGCGAGACTAACGAGCAGCTATTCATTTTTACAAGCTCTTTATTAGCTTGCAAATCTTGCAACTCAATTTTGGAGCAGATTTCCTCACCCGATTTAGATAAAATTTTGCATGCAGGTGTAAATCGCATGACAATGCAATATTATGATGACATAGAGCTGATCTGATGATGGAACTGGAAGGTAGCCATAGGAGGCCAACAATAAAACAACTCAACCTTATCGTGTTTGGATTCTTTGGATTTGTATTGACGAGTTCTTCGATCCTATATGGTAGCCAGCATCTGATGGTGGAATTTGAAGGTGGCCATAGGAACTCCGTAATACAATTAGATAACCCTAACTTGTTTGTAGTTTTCGGAAAGATCTTGATGAGTACCTATTCATAATAAAGGTATATACCGAGCTACAAAAGCTTGTTATGAAAAAATATTTTCATTGAAAACTTGTTATATTAGAAGATAATGGTTACTTTCCTAATGGTTTTAGAATTTATTTAATGTAAGGTTATTTCAAAGAACTTTCTTTTTGGTTCTTTACAAAATACGTTGTTAAAATATTCTTAATATAATGAAACTGTATATTTTACTTTGACCTTTTAAAATCAAACCTAAATCGTTTTACCTTACTTACGAGTAGAATTGTTAAGGAAATGTCATTCGCAAAAACTAAAATGAGCTTTTTTATTCTTTTTAACCAAATCTGTAAAAAAGTTAAATTTTCAAATGATTCCTCCTACTGTAAGGTAAAGCAAGAGGGCATGTCACACTTTTACTTACTAAAATCTACCTGTCTCCCATAGTTTGCGGACGGTGAGCAATGGGTAGCTCGCCGTCCGGTTGTCTGGTAATTGTCCAGACCGAGTCCAAGTCGTCAACGGCGCGCACCGTTCCCGAGCGCCTCAAGGAGTTGTCAGCAAACTGTAGGGGCCCTTCAGGGTCAAAGCCTCCTGGAGCCTAGGGTGGTGCAAACTGTTACCTCGACTCTAGGAATAAGGCAAGGAAGGTACGGGGTAGGATTTTTAGTCAGTAAGAGTCTGACACTGGTCTTCCGCTCCGCCCAAGAGCGGGTTTCGTCATTCGATGATTTTCACCTACCATAAAAAAAAAACCTGTCTCCCATAGTTGCCTTTTGCATTCTAATACCACGGCAACTCTTTCAAAAATTCATGTGGCCAGAGTTCACCATAAACTCAATTGGACTTTACGATTTTATTGCCATATTTTTGAATCACGAGTGGAACACTACACCCCGCTAAAGCCGGGGCCCTCCACCATGTGCACCATCTATGACATGACATCCACGCATTTCTCCCGCTCCCGAAACAGGAATCTTTCGAATTGGGCAAACAATGAGGTCAAGTTTTAGGTGAGTGCACCTCGTAGCCGCTCCAGCTACTCCTCCAAGAAGAGACTTACCGAACCGATTATGGTGTGCAATCAAGGCAAATTAGATAAAAAAAATAGTCCATGAGTAAAATATAAAAATAGTGACTAGTTTTTCAACTGAGCGAAGTTATCAACGTACGATTGTGGCAAAAGTAATAGAGAATAAGCCTACAGGAAAAACCACAAAAAAAATTCTCTAAGAATACTACCTCTTGGTCTGGACCGTTATCAGACGACCGGATGGTGAGCTATCCATCGCTCGTCGTCCGCAAGCCTACGGTGTTCTATACTTAGTCCTGCGGTACTTCAAGAATTCTCAATATATGTTCACATCACAGGTTCACATATTACGATATCAGCATGTTTGTTTCAAAGGTATTAAGTTATTACGGCCGCTCCTGACGGGCTGTTGAGCCATTACCCCTATTTATTAATGTCCCTCGGGAGTTATTAAATTTTGAAACTGTGATTCCTCTTGGGCTTGATACAATGGATCATGCGCCGGTTAGTTATCTGACTTGTTAAACTATAATACTCCTATTCATTGTTAACCTTACGCATAAAGCTTTTACCTCAGGTTTAGGGTCACTTTCACCCCTAGGATAACAATGTACTATTAGGATTTTTTGTTGCAGAAAAAAGAAACTATCATTTAGTATTGGAATATTTATTTCACAACTAAATATTAAAGATCTATCAATGTATATAAGAATCAATGCCACTTTTCGTTGTAATTTTATAACTCAAGAACGGGTTCACCTATTCAAACCAAATCTAAACATTTTGGCTTTGATCGGACTATTTATTAGATGGTTGATGTGAAGTTTGCACAAAACCGGTCGAGTGGTTCTTCATTGATTACATTTTTTTGTTGCCGGGGGCGAAGCTGCGAGATAAAACTAATTATAAATCATTACATATTATAAAATAAAGTTGCTTAGATCCTATGTATGCTTAGATCTTTAAAAGTACGCAACGGAAAGGTTATTCAATAATTTTTATACCAAAAAAGGGGCTTATCGACTATACCGCAAAGAAATGACTTATCGCCTGATTAATGACTACGCCGTAGCAGATGTCTACGAAAAGCGTAGCAGTTGCACCAGTCACGTAGCAAACAAAACTTGTTGTTTCAAGGACAAAAAGTGACACTGATCGAATACTAAGAAAGTAAATTTGTGATTAACTCATGAGCCCCAAGCGAACTCTCTTTGTATTTTTATGCCATCTCTAATTAAGGTACTCGAATGGTTAAAATTGATGATGCTATTTTATTCTGCTTCTTCGATTTTTGATGTTGTTGTCCTGAAAATAAAGCAGCTTCGTCTATGTAAAAGCAGAAAATTATTTCAAAGGAAACGTACACTTGGAATAAAAAGTGTCCATCTACATAATTATCGATACATAATCTACTAGTAAAGAGAGAATAATTTAAATTTTATCCTAAACCGTTCAAGTTTGAGTGTGAAGGAGTAACACGTACACACACAAACCTCACCTTTATAATATCTCTTTGATCCCCAAGCGTTTCGCAGCTTCCGTTCTCACCTCTCCCACTTCATTGAAGACGATATTTCCGATTTTTACAGAGTCGACGGAGAAGGTTGATTATTTACGTTTTTTTTCAGTTTTAGGGGTAAAGTAATATCAGAAGGAGTGAAGGGAAAGATGTTTGTAGTTTACAGTAAGAAAAATTGACAACTCACGTCAACCCCAAGTGACATCACCTTCTAAAAATATTTTTGTTTTATTTTTTTTTATTTACAATTGAGGTTGCTACACAGTTTTTTTTTTTGAGTTGGGAGATCATCATGGGTTTTCTCACTCTAGGGTGGAGTGATTTTTACTGAAATAGCCACACCTGTGTCCATCACTCTTTGCGTTTCCGAACTTTCCCGTGGCCGTTTTGCTGATATATCTTCTTTTTGTTTCATCCGGTCGGACGGCGATTTACCCATCGATCGTCATGCGTAACCTTTCCAGTGCATCCCAATTTGTGTGTTGAATTTTAAAATACTCACTTCAAACTCAACTTACTCAAACTCACTTATTCTTTAAACTTTAAACAGCGACTCAAAAATCTAAAGAAACATTTTCTAAAATGAGAATCTTTTGCGCCATACATAATATAAAAGATATAGCTTATAAAAGATATGTCTGCGGTCTCTCTTTATTTACAGTGAGTGAAGATGTGGGATTCATCGCGATTCATGCTCGGGTTTAGAGGCGAGTTTCTGTAACTGTGTTGTGTAGTTGTAGAAATTTGAGTTATATTTTTCGCATTACAGGAACATGAGTTCGTTTCAGTACGTACAAAGTTACAAATGATTAGTATAGAAAAAAAATCGTAAAACGAAATTTAAAAAGTATTGGAATTTACAATAAAAATGAAGAAAAGTATCTCAAGAGCTGCGACATACTAGTTGCAGAACGCGGGTTCATGTCAAGCCAGGCATTACTCTATGTTAGTCTGGGGCAGCGGAAGTCAAACTACACTCGTAGCTTCCGACAAAAGTGCACGAGGAAACACCGGGGTGATTTCCACCCCCAAATAAAAAAAGCCCTACTTTGTATATTATTTAATTATTTTTGATTTGATTATATACTTAAATGTTTTATGGGTATATTTAGAATTTCTAGCACACACGTGAACTTATTAAATTACTCGCTTTTGAAAAAACTTCTTATTCTAATCGCAATAATAACTAGAATCAATTTTGTGACATTGTTTTTCCATGACAAGTAATTTTATTGACATTTTTATTAATTTTTATGACATTTAATTTAAAGGCCATTGTAATTTAATGTAATGATTATGTAATTTGTTTAATTTTAATAATATTTGATAATAAAATAATTTTGAACTAATGAACTAACATAGATATAAGTAATACTAACACATAATGTGGACCAAAAGTTGTCTTTAAATGAATAAATTATTATTATTTGTGTAATTTATTTAATCTACAGTGCTCTCAAAACATCGAAGGAAAGCATAGTTAGAAAACTGGATGTCCTAGAACCTACAATTAAAAAAAACATGTTACATTCATCAACCCGCACTGTGCCCGCGTGGATTCACCACGGACCCTTTTTGGTTTTATTTTGGTTTATCATTTATACTTGACTGTGACGGTCATAAGGTTAGCTATTTTGGTGATGTGAAAGTAAGGACTAATGAATACAATCCCAATTTACAATACCGAAATAGTTCACACCTACTTTTAGCCTACACCAAAATAGCCAAGGAATTACAAATAATCAGTATAATTGGATTAAGATAAAACCAAACGTTTTCTGAATGTACTAATACTACTTAAAACTCCTAATGATTACAAATTGGACTCACAGATAAATGAGTAGAATCCATGTAATATATTGAGACAAGTTATTAATCCGCTAACTTAAGCTCTGTCGGTAAGTTGGCCTAAGTTATAAATGATGGCATTTTATTAAGCTAGCTTAGGAACATAAAATACTGCGCTCTGCAGAATTAGTTGCTCGCCTTATGAACTCATTTATTAAGATCAATCGAGAATCTTAATTAAATACTTGTATCAATCACATTGCAGCACTAGCTTTTGGTGGACTGATTATAGAAGGATGTGCGGAGGATAAAATTTAAGGTAACTATTTATTTAACAATTTTGCACAGCGCTATTTGGAAGTACTCGTAGTACTTCCAAGGAAGACGGTGGCAAAGTGATCATGTGCTGCCATGCACAAATAGGCTTCAGGGAGACCGTTACCCAGTTTCGTCAACAGGCGTTCCTCAGAGAGGCTTCTGGAATAGTCTTTTAAAAGGTAACCAGTCGGTGATCATCGGGGTAGTTTCAGTGAGGTAAAAATTCCACACTCCCTGGACTCATTCCCAATGTCCGGGCGCCTTTTGAAGGTTTCCCCTCGACAGCAAAAAAGGTACATAAATAATAAAGTAACGTTTCTAAGTTTATCGTCATTATCATTTCAGCCGAAAAATAATCACTGTTGCACATAGGTAACTCAAGTGTTATCAAATGGACCGATTCTGTGCGATTTGCATCCATCGTAATCCCGCATTACTCCCAAGTCCACCAACGATGCGTCTTTCGGTATGCCGTCGCCGCTTCAGTACCTGTCGACCCCATCGAATTATCTGTTCTGCGAGTTATATGGACTGTCCGCTACCACTCAAGTCTTTACTTTCTGTGTAAACTAGTGCTAGACTCCGTTCCCTCTATGGTAAACAGGAATGCAATCGCTGATGGTGAATCGCACTAGTTTATTAAGTGCCTATTCACTAAGCTAAGTTTGGTGATTCTTTGGGCTTTGTCGGTAACCTTGGCCCTCCAGTGAATATCTTCAAATAGTTAAAGGTAATTATTTACTATTTCCCCTTTCCGTTCTCTCAGGGTCGTTGCGATTATTTCGAACAATCTTGTAAATCATGACGACGTTATGACAAAATCGTATTGAAATACCGCTGTTTGATACAGTAGTAAATTATCATGGTTCTAATTCAATCGTTATCGTCTTTGACGATGAATTTGGAAAGCAGATACTTGTTTCGATACGGAAACATCTTCGAGACTTGATTCGGTAATTGAGCTATTTACATAAGTTAGTTTGCACGGAATAATTTTTAGACTAATTAATACAAGAGTATTGAATATCAACCGTAATTTTATAATGTCTCTAATTCTCATCGTCGGCGCGCACTGTTCGCGCGCGCCTCAAGGAGTTGTTAGCAAACTGGGGAACCCTGCAGTAGCCATCTGGGGCCAAAGGATCGCGTCTGAAAGGAAGGCTCTTGTCCTGGTATGTATAGCGACGTAGGAATGGGGTAGATTGTTTAGCCAGTAAGAGTCTGACACTGTTTCCCGCTCCGCCCAAGGGCGGGATTCGTCATTGGACCTTAAAAAAAATTACAAAATAAATATCATACATCATTTAAAAAAAAAATCTATAATCAACCAAGCTTATATAAAGAACAAATTTCAGAACAACACATAACAGGTTCTAAATAACTGTTTGCTCAATATATATAGAGAAAGAACGAATTACTTAGCTCAACCAGCTTAACAAGGCAGGTATATAGCTCAACACCCAATGAAGTTTGACTGCAGCTAAGTGAAAAGGCGCAGCAAGCAAACCCGGGGTGTCGTGCCTTAGCTACGTGATGTAAGTTAATAAATAAAGTGCTCGGTATATTGCAAACTTGCTCCCAGGTTACAATAATGAATTTTGAATTTTACTCTGACGGAGAAATTAATTTTAACGAGCAATTTATTATGTTTTTAAGAACAGCCATTAAAGTCTTGTTAGGGTTCTGTTTAGCTCAAAAAAAAGCTCTTGAGCATCAAGAGAACGTCGGCGTTCGCATACCTAAGTATTGTCTTTCTATTATGTCTCTAATTACGGTATTCAAAGGGTATAGAGAATCATTGGACATCGACTTATTTCATAGCGATAGACAAGCACGTTCATAAAAACTATTTGTAAAAACACTAATAAGTTAATACAAAGGTCCGCTGCAGCGCTTCATTGGCTTTATGTCGTTTAACAAACTTTTAAACTTACAGCGCTTTCACACTGAGTCAACGTCAAAACTGCACTAATGTCATCAATATAATAAAGGGGTATGACCTGCAGATTACCTAAGTCAAGTACAGTGACTGTACGTTACGCCTAATCTAATGCATAGTATATATATGTATACATAAATGCAGTGGGATCACATCTTCGAATTTTTAGTCCATGTTGGTTTTCTCTTGACGTTTTCCCCTTAACCGTTGTGGCTACCATTATTTGTAAGTTGAGGCTGTTACCACGGTGTCACCCTCACCACTGCTCTATCACCTACTAAAAAGTTAATTATTTTCTATCATTAGGAAATAAATAAATATTTTCTTGAAAATAGAAAGCGAAGACCTTTAATAATATATTACAATTAACTTTAGTGTAAACCAAAATAGATGGGAATAGTGACGGTCTTATCGCTGACAGTAATATCTAGCAGACAACGTTTAGAAAGACTGAAAGACCTTAAAATATAACAGGACCTTAAATGCCAACATTCCGCCAACGATTTTGGGCCAACAATTACATTCATCATCTTTTACCATTCAAGATACATTAAAAGAAACAGACGAAAACAAACTACAATAATTCGGAACGTAACAGCGTAAACTTGGGTAATACAAACACAATCTTACTTGTAATCTTCTTCGAAATCGCAATTCCATTTCGAAAGCTTTATTAAATATTAGGGTGTGAGGCGGCGAGTCCGTGATACCATATACTGTAACAATGTTTCCGAACGATCTCACGTGTTGAATTCAAGTGAGTTCTCTTATTGAACGACATTGTAAGAGCTAGGGAAACTCGTAATCGGCTTCAACAGAAGGAAACTGCTGGTAGCCACTATAACCTACTCCTGAGGTGGTACAAGTGTTCAGCAGATACTATCCCGCGAGAGTCTAACAAAGTAGCATTTTCTTGGTAATGAAGTTTTGTTTAAATATCTCCCTCTTCTTATTTAAGAGGTGTTTAAGAGATTGGATCGCGTAGGGTTAATGGCGCAAATCGTATCTAATGACTGGGCATTACGACCAGAGATATTTTTATCTTTGTATTATTAACTTGCTCAGCAAATATATTCTCACTGCTCAGCAAATAGAGGTCAGATTGGATTATAATTTGGGCGTCTTCAAGGCTACCAGGTGGGATCGCAGTCAAGCACTAGTTTATATCAATAAAAAAAGAAAAGTTGCAAGGGTTGTGAAGAAAACAATAGTAACCGTGTTTCCAAAAGATCTTAAGAAAGCTTACGTAATCGTTGTAGTAGAGATAGCGGAACCGTAAACATCAATATTTGGCAAGCGATGTATGAGAAGAAACGTTTTTAGACGAAAACTCCCAGAGCACATCTACTATAAAAATAGTGAGAAGAAATAAAATATAAAGACTAAGAAGAAATAATATATAAAGTCGTTTCTCCTTCTACACAGATATACAACATAAAGGAGCAGAAACTTAAAATTAAATTTAAAAAAAAAACGGACATTGTGTGGCTATGAAAATTGTTCCAGTTCAGCAGTTCCAAAAATATTTCAGGAAGAAAATCGGTCTAGCCGTTTTCAAGTTTTAGGGAGACTAACGAACAGCTACTAATTGTTATATATAAGAAGATAATATATATATGTAATAATTTGTAGAAAATGATGATAGTGATAGATGTGCATGAGATAGAAAATTACTGAATATGCAGTGTATTTATTAAAGCCCTTATGTACATTTTAAGGACAAAAAAATCGATGAAGTCAAGACAAATCTTGTCACAAACAAAACCACCAAAAATCTATAAGAAAAACATAGTGGAGGAATTTTCCCATCAACGTTCTAAGGACGGATGAGGTTTTAGTTCATGGCGTATCGTTCCACCATTATGCCAATGATGCGAACTTCGAATTATGTTATTACTCTGTTTTCTTCATTCAAATATCTCAGCTTTATCGTTGTTTATGGTAATCGACTTCGAGATTTGTGCTTCACCTAACGGCCATTCCATAATGTACTGGATAAGTATTGCTTGGATCACTGCGACGGATTTAGAATGAACTAGCTCTGAAATCAGAATATATTACGTTTCTTTAAACCCTATTTTATTTGTGTTGGTGCACATGTATTTTCGTTGATTGGTTGGTGGTGGTTTACTTGGATTTTTGAATTCACGAATGGTTCTGTTTTCGTTCCAAATTTTAAAAACTTTCGATTATTTTAGTTTTATTTAAATTTGATTGAATTCTTGTCCGGATCCAATCGATCCTCATGATGTGACGTCATCATCCTCTGGTTATTTTGTCTTTTTTCATTGTTTTTTTTTTAATGCAGCATTTGCAGCTTTTAACCAGGCTGTTGGATTGTTTGAAAGATTTGCCATAGCCTTAGAACGCAAAGGATAACTCTTTCTGAACGCATCTGAGTTTTTTAGTCAGTAAAAGTCTGAGATTCCTGTTTACTCCATCCAGAGCGGGAGAAGTTATTTTACGATAGCTCACCTCAAACAAAAAGCACTTACTTCATCGCGAATATTTAAAATAGAAAATATGGCTCTTGTTAGAATTGTAATGGAACGCAACCATTTTATAGTTCCCAATTTTTTACACTTGTGTCGCTACTCTCTCTTGCTATAACCATGGTAAGAAATTGATCTCATAATAAATAAGTTGATTAAAATAAAATATTACATTTAAATACCACAACTACGAATAATCTTACAGCTCTATTAACTTCTTGAGTGCGGCAAAAATAAACATCGTTTCTTTCTATCTTGGTTCAGTTTTCATCATTCAACCAAGATTAATCAACTATCGATTCCAGCCGGTGCTGATTGAAAAAATACTCAAAAATGAAAATCTGCAACTACTTGTTGCTGCTTCGTTTAAATGCATGAAAAAGAGAACCAAACAAGCAACGTTGGAAGATGAAAAATTGACCGGTTGGAACTGGAGCCAATTTTAATGGTAATTGAAACCTATCGCTTATGGCTTGATCCCTACATAGAGTGGCTCAGATATACTACTATTATAGTCTGAAAACGACTTCAATAATAAACGAATGTACGTTAGTCTGTCAGGTAAAATGCACTATAGGGTTCGATGGAATTTTCAATTATCGATTTGAAATCAGGGGCCCTAGACAAGTGGCAATTGCTCCGTGTCGAATCCATTTCTAAGTTCGATTTCGCCTTAACGATGTCGACCACAAAATGGTAGACAAAGTGACATTGACTAACATATCGATAAGTCGAAGTGTTGGTTCGATAAAATAACTTCTTGGCTATGATTATCGAATTAAAACGTCCAATTTGACGTATAAACAACTAATAACAATTAGCGAATCGAAAACGTTTGACCACGTGACTTTTCGAAGGCATATATCAGTTCCATACATTTGGAGTTTCGAATTTCGTTATCGTTAGTGAGAATGTGACTTTGTCTAAGCCCCCAGATCGAGAGGATACTCGTAGTAGCCAAAAAAGAAAACTATTGTGATATTCTTGCATGTAAAATGTGTTTGTCTGGCAGGTAAATTGCATAGATTCGATAGAATTTAAAATGTTCAATTTGAAATATGATTGGGAGGATAGTAGCCAAAATAGAAAACTGTTGTGATATTCTTGCATGTAATTGTGTTTGTCTGGCAGGTAAAATGTACTAGGTATAGGATTCGATGGCATTTTCAATAATTATTGATTTAAAATCAGATCGGAAGGATAGTAGCCAAAAAAGAAAACTGTTGTGATATTCTTGCATGTAAAATGTGTTTTTGTCTGTCAGATAAAACGCACTGTCTTGTATTTTGTAATTTGTTTTACTTGTATTTTGTCATTTTCAAATATCGATTTGAAAACACTTTGAGAGGATAGTAGTCGAGAAAAAAAAACTATTGTGATGTTTTTGAATCTTGCGATTCAATAGAAAACCTGACTGCATAAAGGAAATCCGCGACGGAAGTCCAATACAACATCAAATAAAAAAGGCTTGGCTCGAGACCGTCTTCACTACGCCTTCCATTTGATGCGTTTATGTTTATCCTTAAAAATATAAAGAAAAAGAAAATGAATCTTATCTATTTGGAAATAGATTCTATTTTAATTCAGTAAGCAGTGTTGGGAAATTCTCTGAATTCGGTCATGAAATTATTTAGTTAATGAGGCAAAGCTTATTTTCCACGATGTTTCTAGGAATGCAAGGTGCCGTGATTGTTTTTTAATGTTTTTCTTTCAAGTAATGATGTCATAGCTGACGGTTTCTGTTGTCTTTTTTATTTGTAAAAACTGTTTCCATCGACTTATATTTATATTATACTAGCGACCCGCCCCATCTTCGCACGGGTGCAATGTTGATATTATGCATGTATTATACAAACAAACCTTCCTCTCGAATCACTCTATCTAATGAAAGAACCGCATCGAAATCCGTTGCTTAGTTTTATAGATGTAAGCATACATAGCGACAGGGCGACTTTGTTTTATACTATGTAATGATTTATTTTATTCAATTAATTATTTATTTAAATTAATCATTAATCCATAGATTGATTACCTATCTAACGCCAGAACCAAGTAATTTAATAATACGATATTCCTTGGAGATTATTTTGAGATGAGAAATTATCCAATGACATTTCCCGCACTAGGATGGTGGGAGAGGGTGAGCCAGAATTTTACTGTCTAAAATCCCCCTCTTATATTCAATCTTTGATTTGCGTTTTAATACCCTGGGTTTCTCTTGAGGACGTTAACCCATGGTCCCAGAGGTTTCGGCCCTGTTGACTTCCTCTTTCTCTCTCTTATTTATCTTTTTTATATATTATCTTTTTGAGGCCCGTGGCGTGGAACACTATGCGCTGTCGACGATTAGGGCTCGGTCCGAGCGGTAACGGGTCGATCCATGATACACCCATGACTACGGTAGCTGCAAATCGAGTGTCAGATTATCAGGCTTCATGATGTTACACGTTGGCATCCAGAGATCTAAAAGCAAGCAAGGGATTGGCAAACAAATTAGATCATTAAGCCCCAAGAGGTCACCGGTGTCCGCACACCTCGTCTTTTAATTGTGTCTGTAATTAAAAAAAAAAAACTATTTATAAAAAAAAATAAAAAAAAAATTACTAATTTTCTCTGTAATATTTTAAACTTAGACGTGAGCTAAGTGCTCTTATTTGACATTTGACGGGCATTCATTTTTAGATGCTAAAAATTATTATATTCTCAGCAATGTTTTCCATTTTATTTCTTTAAAATTCATGAAGTTTTGCCACAGTACTGTCTATTTTGATTCAAAGGCTTATTGGTAGAAAATGCCTAATGCATTAAATCCGCCTCTATAGTTTTGTGTGCATAAAGTATTACATTAATAAATAAATAAAATACGTGTATATGTATGCTAGTGTTATAAACTAATGAATTATAAATATGAAATCATTATAATTAGAGACCTTTAAATATGTAAATTGTGATCACGATCGAACTATTTCTTCTTTTTTATTGATTATAGGTTCGCGCTTGACCGGTATCTCACTTAATGGAAAGCGATGGTGCGGTCGACGATGGAGCGCGCTTGCCTAGAAGTAACCTATTCACTCTTGACTTAAACAATCCCGGATTTTTTACTAAGGTAAAATCCTCTCAAGTTTTCAAGTTGTAGAGTGCCGAAGTTTACGCTTGAAGGAAAATTTACTAACTTTTTATATATGAATAGTTACCTAAACAACCTAATAAAATGATCTTTAATGGGGAGATATACGACTTAAGATAATTTTAAATCCAACATCATATCTAAATGGCTAGTTGGTATTTAGACCATTTTTTTTTTTCATTGAGCTTGGTGTAATTTATTTTCAAAGTTATGTCTAACAGAGACAAAAAAGCAAAAGAGATCCGGCAAACTATTGGATGTATTTTTATGAAACTTTCGCAAACTAAAAGATAAAATCATTACCAATCTTTTGATATAGGGCTTTTATTCATATTGTGTTTAATAAATGAAGAACAAATTATTGTTCGAATAATCTTGATGCGCGGCTAATGACGCGAGCTCCTTTTTGGTTCACTCAAGGTCGCTGGCGTATATCTGCTCCCTAAGTTCCCCTAATTTATAAGTAAACTAGCTTTCTGCCAGCGACTTCGCCCGCGAGAAAATAGGTATTCGCACAAACTTGGACACGCGTTTCACCCCTTTAGAGGATGAATTTTGGGAAGTCCTCTCTTATTGTTCGCGTACATCATAAAAGAAAGCCCTGTACAAAATTTCACTCACCTAGTCCCAGTATTTTTGGTAGTGCGTTGATATGTCAGTCAGTCAGTTTCTCCTTTTAATATAGATATGATTTTGTCAGATAGTGGCATTATAGGTTAAGGACGGCAATGAGGGAGAGGGTACCACATGCCAAACATTCCATATTATTTAGTATTTCATGATCGTGTTCATAACATTACCTTCAACAGGTACCGACGGGTGAACGTGCCGCTAATCCTTGTTAATTCTCGCTAAATATATTCTCTCCAGCGTTATACGGTCTATTAATAGTTCGCTCGGGTTATTATCAGCAAAATTGTGGTGTGTCTCACAAATGCCATTAATGAATGAAGAGTTGAAGTTTAAGTGGAGTCTTGGCAAATTCCTTCGACAGTGTCGAAATGTACGTTTTTTACGACATAAATTTTTTTTTTCACATTGCATGGGACGGCTGAATATATGTTTTATGCTCAACTTTATACCTCCAGGCGTTCTTGAAATAAAAGACAGACAGATAGACAACAAAGTGTTCTTATAATGGTTTCGTTTTTACCTTTTGAACCCTAAAAAGATCAACCAGTGTGACTATTATAATATAACCACTCAATCTAGTTAATAAATTATGCTTGCGATTTATTAAAGGAGTACCATAACAATTACAACGGTCGCTCAATGTTTCTGGCCACCTGAGCTTCGAATTTTATTTAATTAGCGACTCCAAATCCTAATGATGGCAGTAAAATTATTGTGATTCCGCTTCGAGCTTAATAACTTTATTTACATTAATAATTGTATTATTTACATTAATAATCGTATTTTTAGGTAGGTACATACATTTTTTTTTATTATGGATAGGCTCACTTTTGACCATTATCTCATCCGGGTCGAAGCCTAATGGGGTCCAGGGTCTCTTTCAGAAAGTAAGGCTTGGTCCCAGTGCGAAAAGAAAAGAAGGAACGGGGTGGGGTGTGTAGTCAGTGAGAGTCTGATACTGTTTCCTGCTCCACGCAAGAGCGAGATTCGTCATTAGATGATTTTTGCCCACCATAAAAAAGTCACCTTTTTGATAAATGGCTGGAAAGACAGCACGGTATCCTCACCTTCCGCATTCTGGGGCCCGGCAGGGTTGAAGCCTTCTGGGGCCAAGGATTGATGCGAAAGCGGAACACCGGGGCCCTGGAACTAAAGCAGGAAGGAAAGGTGGGTCGTTTAGTCAGTAGAAGTCTGACACTGTCTCCCGCTCCACCCAAAAGCAAGGGATTCGTCATTCGATGATTTTTCCCACCATAAAAAAAAACCTTCCGCATTCTAACCGGACATAATATACGCATAATGAATGTTTCCTCAAAACGTTTTGTATATGTATTCGTACGAGGGGAATGTCCACCATATACCGATGGCTCAACGCCCGTACCGTATGTCTAGCGGCTCAGTGATGGGGCGGACTTGGCTAAATTAAACTTTAATTACGATTTAGTTTGACCTCTCAACAAACAATTTCGACCGCCTGCCTACTCGGGCTAATTTTGAAAAGGAATGGATTTACTTTAGTGTAATAGTTTTTGATTGTTTCAGTAAAAGTTGGAATTAGTTTTGGTTTTATGAAAATCTATATTTTGCCGATATAATAATACTAAAGTACTTTTAGCGGTTATCTTTGTGATGCCACACAATGAAAACTTTATTGTTTAGTATGATCGTTTTTCACTTAAAATGGTATACGCAAGTACTAGTTGAGCTCAATTTTTTGTAATATAGAACAAATTCATGGAGAGCGGACCAACTCTAGAGGAGCGGACACGAGCCAAGCTCAAATTCGTTGAGAGTGGACCGACTCTATAGAAGCGGACACGAGGCGAGCTCAAATTCATGGAGAGCGGACCGACTCTAGAGGAGCGGACACGAGCCAAGCTGAAATTCATTGTGAGTGGACCGACTCTATAGAAGCGGACACGAGACGAGCTCAAATTCGTGGAGAGAGGACCGACTTTAGAGGACCAGACACGAACCGAGCTCAAATTCATGGAGAGTTTTTATGTTATTCTCAAATTCATAGAGTGTGGACCGACTCTAGATGAGCGGAGCGGAAAACTAACACGACTTTGTGAGATCTACCACTTACCAAATTAATTTAACAGTAACATAATAGAGCGAGCGAACATACTAACGTTAGCACAATTCTTGAATGAGGTTTAATATATTACATGAAGCTTAAAAGTTTAAGCAACCTGCCCGAGATACGTTCAATTTTCTTTTCAAAAAACAAGAAATTATGGCACGACGAGGTAATATGGCCAAATGCCAAATAGCTATAGCAATCTGCCGTTTCACGCTATACTCCTCATTGCCTAAAAGTTAAGCCAATACTGACTGGATTATCAACCGAGATCGACCAGTCGATAGCGATCGACCAGTTGGCCACCCCCGCCCCCTTAGCCAAGTTACTATCGTTTCGTTAACATCGAACTTTTGTAATAGACCACGCCTCCAATTCCTTTTTTCTAACCACGTGACAGTGTTGAGATGACGTCATAATAAAGGAATTTGGGGCGTGACCAACTCAAAGCGTTCGACGTTAATGAAACGATCGTAACTTGACTAGGGTGCTACTAAAGATAATACCAGCTATGAAAAGTATAATATTGTTATTTACTCTTCATGCAACACAAGGTACAAAGGTGGACTTAATGCCTTAGGCATTATCTACCAGTCTACCTAGGGTGGTGAAGAGACAGTATGGTATGTGCATAAAAAAGAAAATGTTATTGTTCTTATAACTTTCTGGAAACATATTTTCTTTATTGCTTTTCGTGGCACGTTTTCGGTTTCTGACTATATATAGCAAACTTGAGTTTCGCGTACATACGAAAACAGAAACGTACCATTTCTTGAAAAGCACAATAAACAACTTCTGCACATTAAACAAATATTATGCATTAAATTATAATTAGTACATTTGCAAAGCTTTTACAATCGTGTTAATTAGAGTTTGTATGCAATACTGATGGTTGATCAAATCGTGTATTGTATTTTGTATTTTAGTCATTTTAAAGCTTTTGTGATAATTATGAATAATGTAATGATGTTCTGTAATTAGCAATCATTGTTTTGAGCATTATTTTGTGTTTGTGTTATGCATGTTATTTGAACAAATGTTTGTTAAAACAGATATTAAATTGTGGGTTGTATTTCTTTAAGTATACTATTTTTTCTACATCGGTATCAACAGGTATTGTGTCAAAAAATTGGTGGCGTTGCCATACTGTATGGCAATGCTTACTTAGTTGACAGTTCGGAACTGCACGGGCCCTTATCGGTTTAGCTTAATGGCCCATGCACACGACGTTTTGTAAACGCGCCTTGACGCGAGTTTTAGAACGCCTAGTCAAACTGCGTACTGTCGATTAGGATAAGCATTGCCACACAGCGTGGCAACGCTGTCCCAGCCAGTCTTTTGACACATTACCAGTTGATAGCGATGTGGAAGGAGTCCTGATAGAGAACACCGTAGGTCAAAAATTCAGTAAATCATTACAGGCAAAAATTAGGTAATCGTCAGACCAGCTATTGTTTACGAAAATATCAATAATGTTCCTTAAATTCTCGAGCCCCAAGCGAACGCAAGCGTTCGCACACCAAATGTATTTTAATTGTGTCTGTAATTACGGTATTCAAAAGGATAAATAGGGAAATCACCCAAAGATTTCTCTCGCTCTGCGGCAGGGTGGGAGGGTGTGTGAGGAATCTACCTACTGATTAAAAGTACACCCATGTTCCTTTTTTGGCCTTTGTGTTCCAGGAACACAGGATATCTTTTCAGATGTTCTCTTATTTCCCCAATAGGCTTTTACGATTATTTTTGGTAGGTACTTGGGTACAACATTGACAGGTCTACACTGCTCTTACATAATTTATCTATCAATACTGTAATATGGAAATATTGTAGTATACTTAAACCTTTTTTTTTTAAAGAGTAACTATGGAGTTTCTGGCCGGTGCTTCTTCATAGGAAACGACATCTTTGGACCCCTGCACTAGCTTCTGACATTGTGTGCCCATATAGGCCCATGTAAAATAAAAATATTTTGACTTTCACTCGGACTCTAGAATGTTAGTAATCACCAATGAGGTTTCGAGTTCTCGACCCCTCAAGTCAAGTAAAGTCAAAGTCAAAATCTTTTTATTTCACATAGGCCTATATGGGCACTTGTAAAACGTCAGAACCTAGTGCACGGTTCTAAATTGGTCGTTTCCTATGGAGAAGAACCGGCAAGAATTTCCATGTTTACTCTTTAAAAAAAATGTTTTTTTACAATATTTCCATATTACAGTATTAACACATAAATTATGTAAGAAGAGTGCAGACCAGTCAATATTGAAGACGTAAAAACCCTGAACTAGGATATCGTTAACTTTACGTCAAGTTGACTTCTAAGAAGTAATATCATGCTTGCTATGAAGGCGAGGTTGTGAGGATACAGTTCCTCGAATGTACTCACTTGAGTCGGCACTTGAGAGATGTTGAAACTTGACGAGGCCTGCCTTTATTTCTGAACAAATTGAAGCTTAATAATCCTGAAGGAGACTCAATAATGGACGCTCGTCTATGTTAATAAACTTAGACACCAATGTTTTTATAGAAGTTGATGAACTCATATTTCTATAGTCTATGTCATTAAATCAATAGAACCTTCTTTATGTCTAAGCTTTCAACAGAGCTGAGCAGTGGCGGCCGAGTGGTAACGGCCTCGACTTAAGATCTGTAGGTTGCGGCTTCTAACCCAGCCTGGCGCATTACTTTGTGTAAAATATTAATTTGAGCAGGTTGTCATGTAAAAAAAAACCACGCTTCGTATTATTTCTAACCACGTGACTGGGCGTTTCGATAACGTCAGAACAAAGGAATTAGTGTCATAGTAATTCAAAGCGTTCGTCGTTTACGAAACGATCGCAGCTTGGCTAAGGGCCTTCTTCTACATCGCTCTTTTACCTATGTTTCCTGTCTGCGTTTCTTAATAATATTAACTCTATGACAGATGGATTTATAGTTTTAATAAAATAAGAATTTTGTATATAAATTCTAATTCAGACTCTATTAACTTATGAATACCGTATTTAGACAAATAGAACCACAATAAGTGTGCGAACGCCGGCGTTCGCTTGGGGCGAAAGACTTTAAAGAATGCATTGTATTTTAAATTTTGGGATGGGTCGTCTAAACAAGCATTCGACGCGTACCGACCAACATTTGTAACGAATAAAAAGACCAATCCTCATTGGTTCAATTTATTCTCAGTATCAAAGCAACAGTGATCATTCTAACTGCCAACAAACATTTGTAACAAACAAAACGTTTGTCAACCCTTCTTGGATCAATTAATTCTCAGTATCAAACCAACATTGGTTTGGTTAAAATTACTACTGAAAGAACGTCTAAACAACAAGAAACACGCATACCAACAAACATTTGTTACCAAACAAAACATTTGTTAATCTTCATTGAGCAAAACTGATCGCAGTACCTTTAAACAAGCCATAGTCTGGCTGTCACACATACATTTTGGTTACGAACAAGCCTCGTCCCGTGTGACTGGCATCGATGGCCGTTCTTTAGTTCAGCGGACAGCTACGAATCACTAGGGGCCCAAGTCTGCTATTTTCAAAATATTGTCATTCCAACACGATTCCATTGTCATTTTGCTTAATGTTCGTAATCTGTTAATTCATAATGGCTGATCATTAGACGGTCAGTGGTGTCGTAAAAGAATTTTGGTAAGACCGGTTTCGTAACGAACTAAAAACAATAACTGCACAATGACATTCTAATCGTAAGTCACTGATTAAAGGAACTGTCAAAAGTTTATTAATTTACCAAAATTTCCTTCAAAAAACCTTCCTCTTGAATTACTTCTTCTTTCTTCTATTAAAGAAACCGCATCAAAATCCGTTGCACAGTTTTTTAAACGTCTAAGTATACATATGATGTACACGTTGTGTACAGGAATAATTGGACTTCAGATTTATATACTGTATGTTGTCTGAATTGTACTGATTGTCTTAGTCTGTAGTCTGTAACTGTACCTTTTAAAATAAAATAAATATGGACAGACAACGGGAAGCGACTTTGTTTTATACTATGTAGTGATTAGTACAACGTACAGATTACAACTTTAAATATGGAAAACGGTCTAAACCGTTGCCGTACCTTGTAGGTACTCTTCTAAGAGGATTAGCACATTTGTAGTCATTCAAACTGTAGGTAGGATTACATCACTTCAAAAGTTTTACAAAACGTAATAAAACGACCCGCTACAAAACGAAATAAAATTCACATTTAAGCCCTCAAACCTGTCGTGTATACACTTTTTTATCCCTTTTCAAACTCAATTGTGAAAAGATTTTATTTACAAATCGTCAAAAACCAGATTATGTTGCTCATCAGCGCTATCCTTTAAAAGGGGGAAGAGAAGGGCGGGGGAGTCGTCAAACTGGCTAATGAAGTATTTGAAGCCTCCACGTGAAGCGTCGTGATTTGTGATGGAATACTAAGCATGGTCCGATGAATAGCTTCACGTAATTCTTTCTGATTGTATGACGCAGAAAAATGAGAATATTTTTTCGTTGCTCCGAAATTTTTCTGGGTAATTTGTTGTGTTAAGATTTTGAGCGCGCTTGAGTGTGATTATTAGCTTTTTTAAAGAAGCTTTTTAGAGATTTTTCTTTTATAAATTTGGTGGTAATTTTGTTAATAAAGCTCATAGACTAAGGGCCAAATTCATCAACAAAACTAATCTGGTTTATTCATACACTTGAGCCCCAAGCGAATCCCAGCGTTTGCATACCTATTTTCTTTCTATAATGTATTTAGAGACAATATATAACTATAATAGGTGATTTACTTTGGAATACCGTAATTAGCTACGGTATTCCAAAAGTAAAACTAAAATACAAAGTGTGTTTTGTTTTGCTGGCAAAATTAAGCTATAATCGCGATTAGACAATTTCGTTTTAAATGATCGCGATTAGCGTAATTGGTGAATTCGACCCTAAGTTGTCTTCATAAGTTTGCAGAATTTTAAGGTAAATTATGTTAAGTAAATTTTTAGAGTTTTGCAAAAACTTATAAGTAAAATCGTTAACACCAAATGTATCTCAAAAAGCGCCTTCTTAACTCAACATTCGCAGCTGTCCTCGAAAATTTAAACGAGCCACAACATATACGAAAAATATTTTACATTCCTGAATTTTTTGCTTCACTGAAATCCATCCGAGGATTTAAAGTAAGTAGCGAGTAAATGTGAGCTCGGCAGTTGCCATATCTAGTGCATAACATAGTTTGAAATTCTTATATGGTAAAGTTACCGTTCATGATTTCCCTCAGCTGAAGAAGTTTGTACTTTCCGGTAAGTTGAGCAGTAAATCATTTCTTCGTACATATTACCATGTGTACGTGCTACATGAGCCCACTTGTTTTAAATGTTCAGGGGGAATTCTTCCCTAGTTGAGTTCTTTATTGTGAGCATGATTAATATACGTCGTTTACTGCTTGCTAGCTTGTTTATACTCGTACCTAATCGTGGGACGGGGTCACGGCAAGTCTATGAAGGAGATGGCGGGACGAATTATGATGGCTTCTTCAGGAAGCAAGAAGAGGTCCAGAGCCGGGAACAATGGAAGAAACGGAAAGAATAGAACTTGTAGAGAATGTCTAAGGCATTAAGTTGTAATAAATAAATACGTAAATTGAGGGTCTTTGCCCAGTAGTGGAACAGTAGAGGCAAGATATATAAGAACTTACAGTACGGCCGTCGGATCTTGGCGAGTCTGATTTAAACAAATATACGCAGACTCACCAAGATCCGATGGCAGTACTGTGATCTTACTTGCTTTTTATAAAAAAAACTATAAATTAATTTTTTGCCTACTCTACGAATAACAACTGTGTTGTGGCTGTGTTCATTTTATGAACACACGCACACATGTCATCTCCACGTCACGTCATTTTCCGGGTCTGAGTGTCTTGAATAGGTACTAACAAAACACCCACATCCGGAAAACCTATCTCTAGGCCATACAAATATTTCTTTTGTGCGGGCATCGAACTTCGACACGTAGGGTGGCAGCCGATTGCTCTACTGCTGTACTAACCGTGTCATCAATTGTGTAAAATAATTTGGGAATCAATACACCACAGTGGTAGCGCATCGATATTCATATCTGTGCACGCACGCTCAAACAAGATTTTTAAAATTCAAAATAGGTAATTATTTTTATCCTAAATTAATTCAATATTTTTGGAGTGATATGACAGTGTGGCAGGGTTTAACCCCTAAGACGAGGAACACAAAGGGTTCACGAAGTATTGAGGAGTATTAGGATTGTGCAGGATAAACAGTATATTATGCAACGCCAAATCAACAGCCACTTTAACTTGGTCTGAAACTCCGACACATGCTAGCTAAAAGCTAGCGGAGGCCAAAAATAAAGCGGATGCACGAATTCTGCAGTCGATCAAGTATATTTAGAAGTACTTTCGTAGCATCAGCATTGGTGTGGGATGCCGGCGTTTAACGAATACCCTGGGCGTCTAATTGGATGGCTGATTTAACCAGATGGCTGCGACATGGAAACCATCAAAAGCTACAAAATATTTAACACTAGCTTTTGTCAGCGGCTTCGCCCGCGTACATAAAATATAGCCTATGTCACTCAGAAGTAAAGAAGGTTTCTATTGTTGCTAAAATTTTTCAAATCGGACCAGTAGTTCCAGAGATTACCCCTTACAAACAAAAAAACAAACTTTACCTCTTTATTATATTAGTGTAGATGGTGTAAAAATGATTGGAAACGTTTCAGTTACTGAATCTGAAATAACCATATTCAGGTTTAAATGATGTTGTAAATTAAAATGTAACCCTCCGAAGTTTTGTTTTTATTTACCCGTCCATTTATTACGACTACCACCGCAGTCCCTTTTTAACGGTGGGAAACAACATCTAATGACGAATCCCGTCCTTGGGCGGGGCGGTAAACAGTGTCAGACTCTTACTGACTAAACAACTCACCCCATTCCTTCTTAGCCTTACTGGGGTCAGACCTTCCTTTCACATGCTGGCCCGGGTCCCAGTAGGCTTCGGCCCTGTAGTAGGGCCTCTACATTTGTTGACAACTCCTTGAGGCGCGCGGAAACATAGCGCGCCGTCAACGACCTGGCTTGTTACCAGACGACCGCACGGCGAGCTAACGACCGGACGGCAAGCTAACCACCACACCAGCCCCTCAGGAACCGTACATTTTTGCAACGAAAAAGTCTCTTAGTGAAATAATTCTCATAATTGAATGAATTCTTTTACAAATATGTGAAGAAACAAAAATAATATCAATATTTCTTCTTGAGACTCTATGATCGGTAAAAGATTATGTATTATGAATGTTCCGTGAACTAAATATACCCAAATGGTTTTATTTAGATTTTGAAATAAGCTTGTGTACGCTTGAGTTATTTTCTAGATTGAGTTCTAAAATGTTACAAATAGATTTACTTACTTTGGTAATAATAATATGTGTATAGTATATTTTAAACAACTATCACAGAACGCCGTCTAGTCCCAAGTTAAGCAGAGCTTGTGTTATGAGTGCTAGACAACTGATAAATATACTTTCATATTTCTAGATACATACCACCCAGACACAGAACAAATGATCGAGCTTATAACACAAACATTTGTCCTTGGTGGGAATCGAACCCACGACCTACGGCATAGCAGTCAGGGCCACTAACCACTAGACCAACAGGCTGCTCGTTATGAAATGTTTAAAATACATTTGTTTGATTTGGTTTTGTGAGTTATTTTGGTATATATGTATATTGCGACTACGTTGCGACCGCGTATCGGACGTATCGGTGCGCAGCCTGGGAAGGTCTCCCACAAGGTAAACCGATAACTTGGTAAGGGTTGCGGGAATCCGATGGATGATTTTTGATTTTGATGCGAGACGAACAGGATCGGTCGTTGTGGCGACACGTTGGGGTATAGATAGAGATATTTATACTCCGTATTGTACACCAAAAATAAGTAATTATTGAACACCTATTTGAATTTGATATTTTTATCTAGTGACTACCAGAAACTTTTCAGTTTAATATTTTCTCTCTCTACTGATAGAAAGAACTATTTATTTATTTATTCAACAACTGCACAGCTCTTTTAGAAACCTCCTCTCTCTCTTCTCTCTTTATTTTTTTTTTTATATATTTTAAATGTAATTAGGAACTATAGAACTCGACTTTGTGACTGAAAAGTTGAAAGAGAACCGTTTGTCTTGGTATGGCAAAGCATGTTACTAGAAAAGCTATGGCTATAAATTTGGATGGATGGAGAGGGAGAGAGAGACTAAAGAGTATATGGATGGATTGTGTTAGTGTATTGAAAGAAAGAGGAGTTAGTGATATTGTAACGGGTGACAGGACAAAGTGGAAGAAAAAATATTATATACTAGCTTTTGCCCGCAGCTTCGCCCGCGTACATAAAATATAGCCTATGTCACTCAGGAGTAAAGCAGCTTTCTATTGTTGCTAAAATTTTTCCAATCGCACCAGTAGTTCCAGAGATTACCTCCTACAAACAAAAAAATAAAAAAACAAAAAAACAAACTTTACCTCTTTATTATATTAGTGTAGATGTAGATTGCGTCTATCCCAAATAAAACGGCACAAGGGCATGAAGATGATGAGAACTCGACTTGATCTGCTACTGGAAGTTAGCAGATCATATTTTAATTCAATATTTTTTCTAGGCAAAATAACAGAACTATGCTGCATGCGAGTTGAACTCTCACTTTTACATCAAGTTCATAAAATATCATCAAATTTAAAATTACTGTGAATTGATCTAATCGTGCATCTTTGTTCGAACTTTTTCTTTCGGGCTAGTCACGCTCTCGTGAGGTATGAGGTATGAGGATATTATGACATAATATTTTCTCATACAAAATGAACATTTCTACTTTGTGAAAAGTTTTGCTTTACAAGCAGCTCTAGATATTTGGATATTTGCTAGATATTTGGATATTGCAAATATCCAAATATCTGGAGCTGCAGGCGGTCGAACAAAAGAATTTACAATGGCTGCTTGGCGTTATGCGATGAAAAAGAGGTTGTAATCTTTGAGTATTTTATACGAAGTCGACAAAGATCCGAGTCTACGTCGATTTTGCGGCCCCAAAACATTGTTATTATTTTAAAAAGAACAACTATTAAAGATTCTGCTATGAGTACTAGACAACTGACAAACGTACCTAATACAGATAAATTACACCCAGTCAGTTTAGAACGATCGGGATGGGTTATTTAAACAGTCATAGTCTGACACTATCTTCTGCACCACCCAAGAGCGGACGTCATTGGAAGACTTTTACCTACCGGGAAAAAACAGAGAGTTTAGACAAATTACAATTTCACGTAGGTTACTTTAACTTTTGTTAGAAAAGAGATTACCTTCCTCCCTTTCTCTCAAGCGCTTCTAATATCGAAAAATACTTAGAGGCTTTTACTGAAATCACTTTACCTATTGTATTCAGTAGACAATATACCTTGTATTTAACACCTGGCCACTGGGGAGCGTCTCGTAAAGACACCGCTGAGAAATCACAGTAAATGTGATAACAGCAGGTAAGTAAATAACTAAGAGTAAGATGTTAGGTGTTTGGAAAACAATAGAATCATTTATTTCTTATTTGTTTGGATTGTGTTGTAGTACTAGCTTACTCGCTTACGTTAATTGAATGAGAGCGTAGCCAAGTTGATAGTCTACAATCGTTAACACTAGTAGAAAAATGCAACGTCATCTCAATGCTGTCACGTGGTCAGCCCCCTAGCCAAGTTGCAATCGTTTCGTTTAGAGTTAGCGCTTTTAGTTGGCGAAACTGTCGTAACGTAGCTAGGCCTGCTCTTGTGATTTATGAATTAATAAATGTAATAATGCTTGAAATAATTTTCTCTACTTATCGTGTAACAATTTTATGACAAATTAAAATTAAATGTCTTTTTTTCCGGTAGACAATTAAATTTTTTATGTTTAAAAATTTACTTTTAAAAACATCGACCAAGTGCTGCTGCTGCTACTTTCTTTCTTTTTAACTGAATTGTAGTCTCAATGAAAACATTTTTATTGCACAAAAATCCCAGTAATTTAATCGAAAAACAATGGCATGCTATGATTGTGTTTTGTTTTATTTTTCGTCAGATTTTGTGACGTTTTGCCTGTAGTTACTTTGTTTGTCGATCTTTTATGGTAGTGCTACTTCTCTTCACGCTTCTGATAAATCAACCCAAGCATCATTACATTTTATCTGGTCACTGAATCTTCATTACCTACGGTCATTAGCTTCGTCACAAGTTTCTTCGGAAACTGAATATATATTATTACAATCACAAAGATAAACGAAGTGATAATCCTTGGCGCAGTAGTTCGTAAGTAATAAAACTTGAAACACTCGCAATTCGAACTGCACTAATTTCCTTAATTAAAGTCGTGATAAGTTAAAAACCGGTTAAATGCGAACTGGAATCACGCATGAAGGGTTCCGTACGTTTATCTACTCAACATTAGATACCTTGTTTTTTATTTCACCTGTTTGTTGATAAATCATGTTTGTTGTATGTGGGGCCCACTTAAATATTTATCTACACAAATATAATAAAGAGGTAAAGTTTGTTTTTTTATTTTTTTGTTTGTAGGAGGTAATCTCTGGAACTACTGGTCCGATTGAAAAAAAATTAGCAACAATAGAAAACTGCTTTACTCCTGAGTGACATAGGCTATATTTTATGTACGCGGGCGAAGCCGCGGGCAAAAGCTAGTATTTAATATTTGTTGTTATAGCGGTAACAGAAATACGAGTACATCAGCTGTGTGTATTTCAAATGTCTAGAACTGTTTGAGAAGTAACTTGGTGACAGAGAAAAGGTCAGTGAGTAAAACTACTTAAGGTAAACATTCCTCACTCGCGTATCGTTTAAATGCTCCTTGCTTCATTTAATGCAATCTAAAGTGATGTTTGATGCAAATGTAATGCAAAAAAGAGAGATAACATCTGAAAACTCTGTTGGCTTTCGGTAATTCTACGATTTACTCGAATGTTTCACGAAACTTGTTACAGGAAATACGTGTTTTTATTAAACCCTTAGGGATTTCTGAAAAAAGGTATGACACCAATTAGAATCTCGATTAAATGCGCAAGGCTTCTATAGATGTACTTTTATATTTTAATATAGAAGTATATTATAGAGAGTCAAAGTTCACGTGAAATAACAGTTTTTCAGAGGTCTTAATTGGATTTTTCTTACACAAATTTATGTTTTCATTTCTATAGAAGCCTAGATAATATCCACAAGATATCTGTGTATCCAAAATATCTAAAGAAAGATGTTGATCACGTAAGAGTGGTTATATGATAATGTAGGTACCTCGGGTTGGCCGGTCTTAAGTAACAATTGTATTCTATAGTTAAGAAAAATTAAAATCTTTTAAGAAGATTTCTAAACTCAAATAACGACCTAATAAGACATTACTTAGCAATAAGTAAATACTTCTTCATAAATACGGGAGTTAGTAATAGGGTCCGCACCGTTACTTTACGGGACGAAACCCTAAAAAACTGACACCATGAAATTTTAATTGAAAATACGAGGATTTTAGTTCAGAATTTATTATAGTTGGTGCAAACATACGAACGTGTTAAGCTTCACAACTAGGCTATAAATATCGGTGGGGGCTGAGTTATAGCTTTAGTTCAACACACAGATTTGTTCTGCGTGTTTCGACCACAATACACCTATTTAAGCTCCAGTCCCGACCATTATCGATCAATTGGCAATCGCCACTAGTTTGTTCGCTGTTCTTTGCTAGTTTTCCGGCAACAGTTACAGGTTGTTCGAAAGTATACGACTTTTTCTTTGCTTTGAGGTTACCCTAGACAGAATATCTTGTGGAAAGTTGGGCGGACGGAAAATTCAGTAAAGTATTTTGCATTTAATGTTGTTGTTCACCATCAATTATTAATAATATAATGGATGAAGTTATCCGCAGGAGAGCCGAGGATACCGACATTTTTTTTTATTGTGGGAAAAATCATCTAATGACGAATACCGCCTTTGGGCGGGGCGGGAAACAGTCTCAGACTGTTACTGACTAAACGACCCATCCCATTCCTTCTTAGCTTTCATACCGGGGTCGGACCTTCCTTTCAAAAACCCGGACCAGGACCTGCAGTTGGGCCTCTACCTTTTTTATTACCATTTTATAGATCCATCTTATAATGTCATCGTTTTACTGAGAGTTGTAATTATTTTTTCTGCGTTATATAGTCTTTTTTAATAATGTGCATGTAAACACCAATTTGAAACTGTGCACTAACTTCTGACGTTTTATAAGTACCCATGTAGGCCTATGTGAAATAAAAATTTTTAGACTTTAACTAAGGTGACCGTATTTCATGTCTCTGCGATTGCAAGGAAAGACAAAATGCATTCAAAGTTTATCGGCATCGACGTTCTGGTCTCGTTAGGTCATCTATCCCAAATGTAGTTTATAAGGATTTGGCAATATCCCGACGCACCTCCAGAAATATTAACGATAAAGATTTATATTTTAAATTTCATAACCAAAGTATCTCCCAGTTTAAGAAATAAAATAATTCTCTTATTGCTCTAAGATTACGAGTATTCATTGGCTTCAAAAACAGGGCACACTATTCGATTTTTACCCTATAAAAAATCAACACTGTATATTTTTAGTAACAGGATCAATAATATTTTTTATCGAAGAAAAATAAGTAAATAACAAAATCAAATGATAAAAGGCTTTTCTGATTTCAAACGTAAATTAAATAAAAATCCGTTGTTAAATTAAATCAATAGGTCCCGTTGTAATTCAATTTGAAACAAAGATCGAGTGCAAACAGACTGATGAATAACAGTGATCAAAAACACTTTTATAAAATAAATAATGAAAACACGGATCATCTAGTAAACGATCGAAAAATTGATTGATGTTGTCGCAGAACAAAAGTTTTTGAACAAGCTATTAAACCAGTTAACGTTCGCAATATCAACTGTGCAATTTATTTTGAAATTACGTCACATTTGATAGTATTTTAAGCTTCGATGTTTAAGGCCTTCTCTTGTCGCCTATTATCACCGTCAGGCACGGTTTGAAAACTTATCAAAAACGTGATGAACTTATGATGATGAACTTATCAAAAACGCAATCAAACGTGATGTTTGATTGAGAGGCAACGCGAGAAAAGAGAGGTAACGCCTGTAACTCTGTTTTCATTCAGTATATCCGTGATTTACTCGAATATTTCACCAAAACTTGTTTCAGGATGAACGTGTTTTTTTTTTTAAACTTTTTAATGTTTTTGGGAAAAATTCAGTCATCATTTAGTATCTTGATTAAAGGTGCAAGGCTTCTACAAGTACTTTTATATATTTTTAACTAGCTTTTGCCCGCGGCTTCGCCCGCGTGGTATTAGGGTTGGGGTTGGGGTTTCTGAGATAAAAAGCAGCCTATGTCCTATTCCGGAGTGTATCCTACGCTTGTGCCAAAATTTATGCCAATTTATCCAGATCGTCCAGCCGTTTTGGCGTGATTGAGTAACAAACATCCAAACATCGTAACTTGCAAGTTCGGGCACCTGCACCGGATTCAGGCGGAAGAGACGCCCGGGTGTCGCCACTGTGTGGCCAGCCCGGAGAACACGGTGGAGCACACTGTAGAAGTGTGCCCCGCTTGGGAAGAGCAACGCCGTGCCCTCGTGGGGGTGATCGGCGGCGGCGACCTCTCGCGCCGAGCCTTGGTTCCGGCCATGGTCCGCAGCGAAGAGGAATGGCAAGCGGCCGCCTCCTTCTGCGAAGCAGTAATGCTCGTAAAGGAGGAGGCCGACCGCATAAGGCAAAGGCAACATCGCCCTCGCCGTAGCCGTCGCCGCCGCGATCTTGCCGATATCCGGCCACCGTAGTCACTGGCTCGCGGACGGTGAGCAATGGGTAGCTCGCCGTCCGGTCGTCTGGTAACTGTCCAGACCGAGTCCAAGTCGTCAACGGCGCGCACCGTTCCCGCGCGCCTCAAGGATTTGTCAGCAAACTGTTAGGGTCCTTCAGGGTCGAAGCCTTCTGAAGCTGCCGGTTTGTGTGAAACTGTTTCCGCGGCTCTGGAAATAAGGCAAAGAAGGTACGGGGTAGGTTTTTTAGTCAGTAAGAGTCTGACACTGGTCTCCCGCTCCGCCCAAGAGCGGGTTTCGATGATTTTCACCTACCATAAAAAAAAACAATCGTAACTTTCGCATGTATAATATTAGTAAGATATATTAGCACATTATGGAAGACCAAACTTCACGTAATTATTAGATTTTTTGAGATATCTCCTGGATTATTTTTACACAAAATGTTTTGATTTCTTTAGAAGCCCAGATAATATCCATAAGCTATCTGGGTAACCAAAATATCTAAAGAATCCCGTAAGAGCGGCTGTATGAAAATGTACCTCAGGTTGGCTGCACTTAAGTAGGAATTATTATGCATTGGCTGCAGCATTGTTCAAAAGAATCTCACGGTAGGATTTTTATAGGGAGAAAAAAAACAAATGGTAATTATAAACCAACCTGCCAACCGAGGTTTTTTTATGGTGGGAAAAATCATCCATAAATCATCATCATAAAAAGAATCCCGCCCTTGGGCGGAACGGGAAACAGTGTCAGACTCTTAATGACTAAACGACCCACTCCATTCCTTCTTAGCCCTCATACACCTGCTAATCAAGGTGACCTTGCTAGTTATCCGTGTACACTAAAGTTATAAACCATGACCTTCAATGCCTTTGATTGTCCCAAATACAGTGATTCAATTTAGAAAGAAAATAAAAAGAAAAGAAAACATGTTTATTTGGCACTCCCTGAAGCATTACCAATAAAATAAACAATTACAATCTTAAGTTAACATTAAAAAAAATATAGAAACAAAAATAAACAAAATTAACAAAATTAATGTCTCACGGCTGTGCCAAACAGGTCCAGTTCAGCCATCAGCATAATGCCAGACAACTACGTAGCAGTTGCCTGACGTTGGTTTTCAACTGGACCTTTGGGTGTAGGTAAAGATGACAGTCAGTTTTCTACATGGTAATGAAATAAATGTATATAAGCATAATATTATTATATAAATACATATGTTTAATCTGTATTTGTATAAAGTGAAAATTTCATACGTGTTGGCGCGTGGTTTACCAACCGCAACACAAACCAAGGCTTAATCAAGGTGACCTCGGTTGGGACGCTAGATTACAACCATGTGGTCTATCTAAGTCTGACACTTCACGCTTCACCCAGCGGTGCGGCAGTAGTTATTTTATGAATAGAGTACTCGGCAAATAAATTGAACCGGTTGCTTCGATTACGCGTGGACATTCAAACCCGGAAATCTGTTACTGCGCATCGAAGATTGGTTGCCATTTTCTTTCAACTTTTATGCCGCGTATTGTACCTACTCTCAAAAAAAGGTTTGCACTTATACGGTCTGGACTAAGCGTTTTATCTCGTCGTTTATACCGCGTACATCGAGGCACTGAAACAGTTTGCTTGCTCGTCCGATTATAATATTTGGTTATTCAAGGCTAAAGTGAATAGGCTCTTAATAATAATTAGTACACCTCATCATCAACGATTGCATCACTGCTAACCATCAGGTGGGATCGCAGCCATGCACTAGTTTATTTAAATAAAAATCAACTGAATGCATTCTTTAAGTAGGTATTAACACCACAATGTCCACATTATGACTCTTTAATAAGCAATGGTGGAGCTTGAGTGCAAGCTAACTCGCTCAACGATGTGAAAAGGATTACTGCGATAGCGAGAGGGTCCGTCTAAACGTAGCATAATGACATAGCCAGCATTAGCAGAAAGCCATTTCACACAAAATGCGGGACATTATTTCGCATATTATTTTGCTATTCGCTCGTTTCATAATTGTTTGAATTGCACGTTTAGATGTCTATAGCAACGCTCCTCCCTACCTACAATATTCATAAAACCTAGGTATAAATGAAATAGCAGCTGCTTCATCCCGATGCGCATTAACATAATGAACACTTGGCCCATAATTTTCGGGGTTTCGTGTAAAAAATCATCCCGCTATGCGAAAAGTTAGGAGAGCAAGTTTGCTAAGAATTTTCTCTCACCCCAAAAGTTAACACATAAAGTTGTTCATCAAGCGACTGGAATCGTTTTATTCATTTACAGCGTATTTTATTTTTAAACATAGAAAGAGGCCTTCAAAATGCCAGATGATAACAAAGGAGAAATTTTTATAGACATTGTGTAGGATGGTGCTTATAATTTCCTTCTCGGCGTTTCCCGGGCTTTTCAGCTAATAGTCTATTCACTTTTTTCCTCTTTGCGCGTCCCTTGATTGTAAGGATCTTACAATTAGTTAAAAATATTCAGCGAGGGCCCAGCTTCTCATAAAATTGAGCTAATAAAGAGAGGTAGAACAAATGAACTTGAAAAGGAAAACTTTGTTGGTCAAGAATCTTCTTTAAATTTTTCTTTAGACGGATAAAGGAGAACTTCTCATTTGTTGGTTTTTCGTCTGGCATCCAGGGTTGAGGACACTCAGTAAGAAAATCTGTTATTTTATTTTAACATGAATTATGATTTTTTTTTTTTGCAGATTTATGCTAATTGTGATAAACACATGGATGGATGTAGGAGACGAAGGTCAAGAAAAATATAAAGAAAATAGATTGTCCGAGGATTGTTATGAAAATAGTATGACAAATAGTGAGATAACTCCAACACACGTGTATTTTATAACTTACTAGGGTTAACGATGACTTGGTCAGGGTTGTTGGAATCCGGTAGATGCAAGACGCACAAGACTGGTCTTTGTGGCGGCGCTTGGGGGACGCCTATGTCCAGCAGTGGACGTCTTTCGGCTGAAATGATGATAATGAGTTACCTCTGGGTTACCTCTACCTCTGTAACGCAGTTAAATGTATGAGAAACAATACAAATATTTTTTTTTATTTGAAAATAAAAGGAGTAAGTGATAGGTTGATGGTTAACAGGCCAGAGTTGAAGAAAAAACCTGTTGCTGACCACAAGTAACAAGAAACAAGTGCAAGGAGATTACGATAACAAAGACACTATATATTTCACTGTCATATTTTACAACGTTCGTGCAGCCAACAAAACGTAGTAAGGTATGAATACTACCAAGTTTCACTCTCCGCCAACATTATGGCTCGGAAGGGAATGTTCTATTTGAGTGAAAATTGCACTTTAAAATTTTTATAGCCTTTCTGTCTGCCGTCTATGTACAAAGCCCCTTTTTAATCAAAATAAAAAGAACTTTGTAATTGAGTCATAACGTTTTAAAATTAAAGAGTTTTTTTTATAAATAAATTAGATAAGAAAATTAACAGGCACGTTGTTTTTTTTGTAGCTAGAAGTGTTTTACACTAAGTTACAAAATATGTTTTGCAATTTTGACATGAGAAATAAGATTTCATAACTTTTTCACTATGTGTTCGGCATTATTGATGATTAAATTCTTGAGCCCGAAGCAAACGCCGGCGTTCGCACACATATTTATTGTCTTTCTGTTTTTTTTTTATGGTAGGTGAAAATTATCGAATGACGAAACCCGCTCCTGGGCGGAGCGGGAGACCAGTGTCAGACTCTTACTAACTAAAAAACCTACCCCGTACCTTCCTTGCCTTATTCCCAGAGTCGAGGTAACAGTTTGCACCACCCTAGGCTCCAGGAGGCTTCGACCCTGAAGGGCCCCTGCAGTTTGCTGACAATTCCTTGAGGCGCGCGGGAACGGTGCGCGCCGTTGACGATTTACTTGGAGTCAGGTCGTCGTCAGGTAAGAAACTAAGGACTAAGCACAAGTCTTAATGTTTTTTAGGTATTTGTTTAAACTTCATTTATAGTAGTGGTACATAAGTGGATTTAGTTATGGTTACGGTTATGGCCAGTCAACATTTCGGTGTTCCACGCCTACTTTAAAAATATGTTAGCAAAACTGAAGAATTGCCGAGGTCCTAGAACGCAAACGGCAGCTGAATGATCATAAGTGAGTTTTAGTTAGTAAAAGTCTAACACCTGGGGGTGCTCCTAGAGCGAACGAAGTCATTTGATGGTTTTCCACCTCAAAAAAAATAATTCTGTAGATATAACCAAAGCGAGAAGTATACTGCGCGAAAGTTCGCGTTTCGCATCCGCCTCCATACATTTTATATGGAAACTTCACCCTTAGGACGCCCGTGGTGTCTCAGGGCGAGGATCAAGTGTAGTTTTAAGAGTGTGGTTTCCTGGTAAAATAATCTACACTAATATAATAAAGAGGTAAAGTTTGTTTTTTTGTTTTTTTGTTTGTAGGGGGTAATCTCTGGAACTACTGGTCCGATTGGAAAAAATTTAGCAACAATAGAAAGCTGCTTTACTCCTGAGTGACATAGGCTATAATTTATGTACGCGGGCGAAGCTGCGGGAAAAAGCTAGTAATATAATATAATATTTCCACAACTATTACACAACGCCATCTAGTCCCAAGCTAAGCAGAGCTTGTGTTATGGGTACTAGACAACTGATAAACATACTTATATATTTCTAAATACATACATATTATAGATAAATTACACCCAGACACAGAACAAATGATCGTGCTCATCACACAAACATTTGTCCTGGGTGGGAATCGAATCCACGACCTCCCGTATAGCAGTCAGGGTCACTAACTACTAGACTGACAGGTCAGTCAAAATGTCGAAAATTCAAAATGTCAAAATGTATGGAGATGGACGCGCTAAAACAGCTTATGTGGTGATCATCTGCGCAATGTCTCTTCTTCTTAGTCGTGCACTCTTGGCAGATTGGTCGTAGTCATGTGTCGGTCAAGTCCTGCGCCGCCGCCTCTCTCGCGATGCGATGCCATGCAGTTCTGTGTTTGGCGGCTTAAGAGTTTTCATTGACGCTGCAATGCGTCACCGATTTGATGAAGTCCGCCCACTGTGTGGAAGATCTTTTACTCTCGACTTTCCTTTGCACCACCAATCGCTTCATTGGGTCCTCATTGCGGGTGATATACCCAAAGAATATTTGTGAGTAAGAAAATATTGCGAGTTTTTCCACCTGAGGATCACGTCATGGCGCAGCGTCTCCGGATTTCGTCTTCGCAGCCCCCATCATTGGTGATCGTGGCTGCGCAATGTAGCTCTAGCTTTATTTCCATAATACACATATAATCTAAAATTTATGACCCTTATATTGACATAGCTTAATACAAAATTATCCCACATTGACTAGATTTAGGCAAACATGTCTATTTACTGAACATATAGTCATTAACGGTGTCTTGTTGGAATTACCGTATGTAAATAGAGAATTAGGTTGTTTCAACTAATCATCTATATATATAAAAGGAGAAACTGACTGACTGGCATATCAACGCACAGCCGAAACTAGGAAATTAAAAAAATAATAATTTATTATATATAAATTATTTGTTTTTTAAATAATAATTTATTATATACATTTTTTTTAATTAAAAATTAATTTTTAGAAATTAAATTAAAGTGAAATTTTGTATATTTCTTCCTTTTATGACGTGGCACGCGGGCGAAGCCACTGGCAGAAAGCTAGTCTATACATAAAAGGAGAAACTGACTGGCAGACATATCAACGCTTCACCGAAACTACTGGGACTAGGAGCGTGAATTTTTATACATGGCTTTTTTTTACGACATGGGCGAGCATTAAGAAAGGATTTTCCAAAATTCACCTCCTAAAGGGCTGAAAGGCTTGTCCCAAAGTTTGTGCTAAAACTATTTTCACGCAGGCGAAGCCGCTGGCAGAAAGCTAGTCTATATATATAAAAGGCGAAACTGATTGACTGACATAGCAACGCACAACCGAAATTACCGGCACTAGGGGCGTGAAATTTTCTAAATGGCTTCCTTTTATGACGTAGGCGAGTACTAAGAAAGGATTTCTCAAAATTCATCCCTTGGTTGCGTTAAACGCGTGTCCAAAGTTTGTGCGAAAACCTATTTTCACACGGGCGAAGCCGCCGGCAGAAAGCTAGTATAATATATTATAATCAGCGTGTCGGTTGCCTTTCCACCCATCTTGTGCACTCGAAGCCGCAGCTAACCCGTGGTTTACCCTGACATGCGCTGCTTACGTCTAAATTTCAAAACTAAATTTCCAGCTAATTAGAAATTATGTTGTGTGGTTGAGGATTTCCCGGTGGTAATTGTTTTTTGGTTAGTTCAGTGATTCGACAAATTTTCTGAAATCAACTACCGGTAATTTGTTAAACTTACCTATTTATGTTCCATCATTTTTTTTTTTCCCACAACTATCACACAACGCAATTTGACCTAAACATTCAACGCATTCAAATATTCCTGCTGACAATAAATACCTCTGTCTCCCTAGCCAAGTTACGATTGTTTCGTTAACGTAAAACGCTTTGAGTTGGCCACGCCTCCAATTCCTACGCTCAGAACAAAGGAAGATGAAGACCAAAGGAAGGTCAGAGAAACGGGGCGCTGGCCCAAAAAGTGTATCTTTAAACAGAAAACCAGATTCAATTAAGCTGTAACTAATCTAATTTAATCTTTATAATCCAATAATAGATCCAACTACGAAACTTTGCTAATGTAACAGTAGATCTACAAATAGACGGCACTGTCAATCCAATTACCCTATCAGAAAGTTTAAACTTTAAAGCAAAACGACTGTGTTACCTCGCTCGAGACTTTACGAAAACGAACGAATTTAAATTTTGATGGACTACCAGCGGACCCTTTTAAAACCTTAAGAGTGCCCTTCCCAACTCGCCTAGCGTCAACTTAGAACATATGTAGTATAAAAGCTTGTTGCTTCATCTAACTCGATCGACAACTCTTGGGCGGAGCGGGAAACAGTGTCAGACTCTTACTGACTAAACACCTCTTCCCGTTCTTTCTTTGTCTTTCGCACTGGGGCCAAGCTTTCTTTCAGAAGCAGACCCTTGGCTCCAGTAGGCTTCGACCCTTTTGCAGAGTCCCTACGGTTTTGCTGACAACTCTTTTAAGGTGCGCGGGAACAGAGCGAGCAGTCCTTGGGCTTGACTTGGACTTGGGCTTGGTCCGGACGGTACCAGACGCTAACTACCTACACATTGCTCGCCGTATATGTATGGAGACTAACATTAAAGAAAAAACGCAAATGTAGCAAAATTCGGGTCTTCTAATTGCGAGAAACTTAATGCATATTCAATATTAAGTAATTAATTCGCGCGTTGACTTTTGAAAGACAATGTGACGGTCTGGTTGTTCATGCGAGAGAAACTATCCAGTTTCCTGTAGCTTCGGCTCAGAATCAATATTGAATAGGAAGCAGTTTCTGACTATTAAGTGTTTGCAGTAACTTAGTCTAACAATTGTTTTGATTGACTATTTGGAAATGATCTGGAATGGATCTTTGTGGGTTTACCAAAGCTCGACTGGTTTGGAGATGTTATAGTTAGTGCATTCCTGAAGATGTTATAGTTAGTGAATTTCCGTATACACCGTTAAATTTTGATCGTTTTAATACGGGATTAAGGCCACATGAAACCCTATCGATGTGTAAAGATAAAATTAAAAAATAAAGTACTTTTTTACTATTGTCTCATTGACAAGTCGATCATATTCATATTCATTCTTGTTCAGAAATCCTTTTATAAAACACTAGCGACCCGCTCCAGCTTCACTCGGGTGCAATGGTGATATTAAATATATTATGCATGTATTATACATATGAACCTTTCTCTTGAATCACGCTATCTATAAAAAAAAACCGCATCATAATCCGTTGCATACTTTTAAAGATCTAAGCATACATAGGGAAAGCAAACTTTGTTTTATACTATGTAATGATTAAACATAGAATAATATAGGTGAGTTTAGCCCACAATTGGGTTTTCTAACAACAAATCTTGTAAAAAATGAGAGAGAGTTTTTGCACATGAGAACCACTTTTCATCTTTACGAATAATACCCAAGTTTCGTCTCCGGAAACCAAATACCAAAGATGGAGGGGCTTATTTCCACCCGGGGACCGCAACACCAATATTCATGTTTAAAATAATTACATAAATTCTCAAAACACCTCTTTAGAGGATTCTGTCGGGGGCGCTAATGAATTATGCGATCAAGATAAATTAGTTTTGATGTAATACGAATCTTAGTAGGTATACCAAGAAGAGGGTTTAATTAAATATGATAATAGGTTGAATACCCCGTCGGTGTGCACGTCCCAAGAAATTCCTATGCGTACAAAATTCGATGAACATTTTAAGAGCGAATTTAGTTTTCATGAACCTATTGCGAATGCTGTCTCATTTGTTTCACATTCTTTTGTTTTCGCCGTTTCAGCCGAAGTTGGGTATTTGGAAACGGGAAAGAGTTTGAATACGCAATAAGACCCCTTTTCAAGAATCTTAAGTACGTAATAAAGATTAAGTGGAGACGTTTCAGCAGGGATGTTATGCCCGTAACCGAAACAGAAACTATCGGTTATTAATATAGTAATAATACCGTAAAATGGGGATACTTTGGCCCTGGGGTATAACTTTAGCACAAGTCAATTAACCAATAGAAACATGGTAAATTGTGTTCACTGTGTATCTATAGGTTGGTAAGCTATGCTAAAGTTATACGACGAGGTCAATGTAACCCCAATTTTGATACTCGGTAACAATCTTCTTCTTGGCATGTCGTTAGCAAAACTAGTTAAATTCCAGTATTCGGCCACGGCGTAGCTATCAACACCCTACTTTTAGTGAGATGGATGGTTATTAAAAAAATCTCAAATAATAGTTAGGAAAAGTCTTATCTAATTAATATTATGAAGAGGTAAATTTGTAAGTTTGTAAATTTGTATGTAGGGGGTAATCTTTGGAACTACAGTTTCGAATTGAAAAATTCTTTTTATGTTGGATAGTCCATTTTTCGAGGAAGGTTATAAGCTATATAATATCATGCTGTGACCTATGGGGGCGGAGCAGTAACCACAGACGCAGATGAAGCCGCTGGTAACCTATATATTGCTAACATCACGCGGGCGAAGTCGCAGGCAAAAGCTAGTAAAAGATAATTACTATAAGTTATTAATAAGAGCTGTGTGCGTGTACGGGTACAGTACGGCCGCTTGTTGTCAAATCTTGGCGAGTCTGAAGTCGGGCTCCGCGAATTTTAGCGCATGAAAACTTGTAAAAAAACTTAATGATTTATTCAACAAATAATTGCAATTTGCAGTTGTTGTTGCTGTTAAAAACTGTTCAGACTCACCAGGGTCCGACGGCCGTACTGTTGGTACCTGTTGTTGAGAGAGAAAGAGTGTGAGTATGGTGCGAATGTCAGTTACTTATACTTATACAAATGAGGAGAAACTGACTGAGTAACATCTCAACGCTTAAGTGCGCACTAAGAATTCAGTTTCCAAAATGAATCCCCTGTAAGGATAAAACAGGGATTTAAAGTTTGTATAGAGAAATCAA
The DNA here is from genome assembly GCA_029852875.1 of Mythimna loreyi. Lineage (NCBI taxonomy): Eukaryota > Metazoa > Arthropoda > Insecta > Lepidoptera > Noctuidae > Mythimna > Mythimna loreyi. The sequence goes on along the minus strand of CM056785.1, from coordinate 13,589,818 downwards.
ATTTCACGTGGTTTACGCCACTGGCAGAAGCAAAAAAATAAAGGGATGAAATGATAGTCAAGATTAGGAATAAAGTAAAATCTTGTTAGTTGTATTTTACTTTTATTCTAGTAACAGAAACTATTCGAAATTATTTAGAGGATATATTTAGAAATGTGCACAAGAATTGCATGACTTCATTCCGTCATCTCTTTTCTACTTATCGGCGAATTCGACGTAGGTACGGCGAATATCCCTTCATCATCATTTCAGTCGAAAGACGACCTCCACTGGATATAGGTCTCCCCCAAGCATCCACAAAGACCGGTCCTGTGCCTCTTTCTTCTATCGGATTCCAGCAAACCTGACCAGGTCATCGGTCCACCTTGTGAGAGACCTTCCAACGCAGCGTCTTCCGATATTCGGTCGCCGCTAAATATCCCTTAAGCTATTGATATCTATCAATAGCTTAAGGGATATTTTTTGAGTTATCTACATATGGTTCCCACTAAGCGTTGCACCTCATCGTTTAAATTTGCTTACTGCGGTCTTCCTGTCCAAATATAATCCAGATGTCTTCATGGCTACAGTGAATAGGCTTATTAGTAGTAAGCCTGCCCCCATAGCCAAGATAAATTGTTTCGTGACGAGTCTTTTTCTACAATCGAAACGTCTTAGCGTAAGTATTAACTATATCATGAAATTGCAGGATGTAGCGATGATCATTGTAGAAACGATACATTCAATTCTGTCATTTTGAATTGAACTTGAATACTAATTTTGTTGAAATGAAGTCATTCCTATAAATTTGATTAGTTATTTATAAGCTTTAACGATTGTAGACTTTTAACGTCGCTAGGGGCGCTGACCATCGACGATTCATCATCAGCCTCCTCCCTAGGAGAGGGAAAGGGCTATATCCAACACGCGGGTCCAGTGCGAATTTGTGATGGACACATGTCTTCGAATGTTTGGTTCTAGTACATGCCGGTTTGCTCGCGATGTTTTCCTTCATCGTTTTGAGATCAGTGGTGATGAAATAAATTACACAAAGTAATACGCCTGGCTATTTGAACCCGCGACCTACAACTCGTAAGTCGGGGCCTTTACCACTCGGCCTCATCAACGATTGCATCACTGTTTACCATCAGATAGGATCGTAGTCAAGCACTAGTTTATATAAAAATAAAAGATTTCAAATCCGTAACCGTTTTCGAACCCGGTATGATATTATTCCTATACTCGTATCCACATATCCGTTACATAAGTGGTTTCCTAGTAAACTGTTGTAAGTCAATTCATGTAGTGTTTCTTAGTATCGAGTTGAACCCAGTTTACGTTGTTACTAAGGCACCCTAATGTGGGACTACGTTTGATGTTAGAGGTAGTATTAGGAATCTGATATTGAGATACTTGAAGCACTATTGTTTTATGGGCCAGCGTTTAGTTACAAAGTTAAGGTTGCAAACCAAACCATAAAATGTTATGTATTTCATATTATACGGGAGGTTTTACTGTTGTTTTTAGGGTTCTGTATCTCAGTTGGTAAAGCGGAACCTTTATAGGATCTCTTTGTTGTATTTCTGTGTCAGTTAAGACCATTTTTCTCAAGATCATGTAGAGGTACTAAGCTCATATTAATAAATATCAAATGCTTGGGTCTATTTTCCTTTGAAGCGGTGAAAAAATGAAACTTCTAAGACAATGTAATAACTGAGTCATTCTACGAGTATGATGCATATATTTAAGCTAAAAATCAAGAACTTATAGAACAAGATAAAAGAAAAAGTTAGAAAATCGAAAATTTACAGTAACATCATAAACTAATTACTATTTTATGACTCGCGATTTAGATAGGTAATAGGTTCAAATTTAGTGAGAAAACCTTACTGTGTGAGATCATCTCGCATTTGATTGGTTTTAAAAGTCATAAGTATACACATTTAGATATTGTATTAGGTAAGCCTTAAAAACTATAAGTTTCTATAATCCAAGAGCCTACTTCACCTTAGCTCAAGCCGAGAAGAGTAAGCCATATTTATCACACTATACTCAATCCCAAAATTCACAGGATTTAACCCTCAACATAGTTGTAAATATTGTCCGCTTAATTAAGCCAACAAACGTCTGGCAGCGTGGAGAGAAGCCACGAACTTTCCTCTTTAGCCCCTCACATAATGTCCCAAAAGACCGAGTGCCACCATTATCTTCACTTAATGCAAGTTGCACGCAAATTCAGGCCCACGTTTAATCGCGCAAGTTTGAGGGCTTCTTCAAAGTCAGGGGTGCCCAAGCTTGTGAGCGTCAAAAACTACAGCAACTAGAACGGTTATATTTTTTTCAATAGTCTCAATTGGAAACTAATTCTTATCCCACCGCTTACAGGCACACAATGGACTGTTTTCCGTGCTAGTGCGGAAAAAAGCGCGTGTTCTTTCCGCCACAATTTTATTGTAATAAAACAGTTTATCGTATGAGGCTGGGCAAACGTCGACCCCCACGAGGAGACTACTGAAAAAAATCGATTGACCCATATGCAAATGTGTCTGTAAGCTCACTCGTTCCACTAAGAAGTATGGCGACGCGCAGCCGATATATGATGGACATATCCTACCATACACACAAAACCATTATAGTAGCAACACCTGGAGGCGTTTAAGTCAAGATTGAGTAGCTTACTTCTAGAAACCTGCTTACCACTCTCTGCCATGATGCAGAGAGTGGTCAAGCGACCTATAAAAAGCCGCATCAATTACTCGCATACCTACACATCATACCTAAAACAAGTAATTTTATTCCACTGAGATTTTGTTTCAAACACAATACAGTTTTTGATTACAAAACGCTGATATAATTTGAGGTGGATCGCTGACTATTAAATCTGAACAGTTGAGCAGCCCTGTGTTAAAGGGTTGGGCTACCATAAGGACGATACAAGGAGTCAAGGATTCAGCCCCTATAGACGAAACTTTTGGAGATCATGGAAGATCATAAGTCTGTGGTAGTTACTTACTGGATTTTATTAGGTACTTACGTCGTATGTAGAAACTGTAGGAAGCTATGTATAGTATACAGGGTGACGGTTAATTCAATGATTTTCTTTCGGGGGTCAAAAGTAGGTCCTTTTAGAAGGTTCATGTAGGTCCTTTTTTCTAAAAGTAGGTACTCTTAATTATACATTTATATTATTATGTTAATTGTTGTTTTTCTATTCCATGATAATTTGGTATTATTAAGTACTAGCTTACCGATACTGGCGTCTACACCTCACAAGGAGCTGACCTGCCAAATTTTAAGTTTCTTGGTTTGTTTTTTAGTTAGATTTTGTGACAATATCAGCGAGTAGTATTTTGCTTTTATATATATAAATAGATTTAAATAATATACTGGAAAATTGCAAACGCCGTAAAATTCATTTCAAATATCATGAGAAACTAATGACTAGTATACAAAACGACTTTTTTATAACATATCGAGAAATTATTATCTAGCAAAGATTTGTTAAAATCATACAGAGTCTGCATTTTCCAACAGCGTTTTTAACTGCTAACATTTTTTTTGTGTTTTTCATACCTGTTATGATTTCTTTATGTTCATTATTGTAAGGACTTATACCGTTTTATGATAGAACTTAAAATGAGTATAAAAACTTTCAGTAGGAGATTAACCTTATAATACCTTTGAAAGCTGTTCAGTACGTGAAATATATAAGTACTTACTTATATTGTTTTCGTTTATTATATTCGCATAACTTAATACTGTGTAAGCTTTTGAGAGCGATATTTAATGTTTCAAAGTTATTTAAAATTTTCTTAGAAGTAGAAGTCTTTTGAGTGACAGTTTGGACAGTTTTTTTTTTAATTAGGGTAATATTATCAAATGTTTTCTCCCATTCTAAATGGAGAGGAGGCGTGCCAGATTTTTATTGACTTATGACCCACCTGTATTAATGAAATAAATTATATATTTCAGATGCTTTTTGCCATGATAGTCTTTTGTGAAATTTCGCAGCCATGAAAATTTCATACAAGATACATTACAGATATATAACATTAGTTTTACTTTATTCGAAATCCAAAATACGTGTCTAGTTTTTTTTAAGTAAAAAATCTAGGTAGGTACGAAGTTTTAAGCTTGTTAAATTACCTGGTTATCCACACAAATACATGGTCGCCGGACTACCCGGATGACGGAGGGGTTGATTTGGTCCGGCACCCAGCTGTGCGCTGGTAGTAGTAGACTAGTTACACGAGCTACGTTACTGTGACCTGTGTTGTACTTAGGTCTTGACCAACTTGTGACCTTTACAAGCTTGACCCAAAGACCTGAACAAATCAAATCCAGATTTCACATATACTAAAAATAACGTTTCATATAGACTTTCACGCCACCCTGTATAAAAACCCTATACTACAAAGGCGAAAATTTGTGTGTATGTAGGTATGTTTGTTACTCCTTTTCACTGAAACGGCAGACCGGATTTGAATATTTTCACAAAGGAAAATAGGATACTTTTTATCCCGGGAATATTCCCTTAGGACTAATTTCAACTTGTTCTTAAGCAAAGCCGTAATCAGATACTAATTTATAATCTATATATATATAAATCAATGCCACTTTTCGTTGTTATTTTATAATTCAAGAACGAGCTCACTTATCCGATCCAATCCTATTCAATTTTTAGGCTTTGTTTGGACTATTTAGTGAATGGTTTATGTGAAGTTTGAACAAAATCGGTAGAGCGGTTCTTCATTTGTCACATTTTTCTGTTGCTGGGAGCGAAGCCGCGGGCAAAAACTAGTAATCTACACTGATATAATACAGAGGTAAAGTTTGTTTTTTTTTTGTTTATAGGAGGTAATCTCTAAAACTACTGGTCCGATTTTAAAAATTTTAACAACAATTGAAAGCTGCTTTACTCCTGAGTTACATAGGGTATATTTTATGTACGCGGGCGAAGCCGCTGACAAGAGCTAGTCACATATAAGTAGGATGGGATAAGCAGTAGGATTTCGAGAGCTATAGAATTATAGCGCACAAATGCCAGTCTCTCTTGCCTTCATAGCGCCACTCCAAATTAATTCACAGCAAAACTTTTTAATTCGAATTACTCGTAACTTTTTGACGCTTGACAGGCTCATTAAATTTTACACTGTGACTTGAGTTACGCCCCGGAATGTTTTATTATTTTCTGTGACAATTTGGATTAGTTAAGTCCTGTGTATATCTGCTTTAAGACGGACAAAGTTCTCGTGTAAGTCGAGGGGTTAGGTATTTGTATAGATTTATGTAATTTATTTATTGTGTCTACATATGTATTTGTAAATTTATTTACAGCTGTTGATATGTTTATACGTATTTAATTTAAGACTATTTTAAATTTTATTAATATTTTTTATACCACAGTGTTACATTTCTTATCCAACTCTCATGTCGCAGGTTTGCTGGAAGAAAGTGCGGAAGGACCTGCCCCGAGCCTAGTTATGATCAACGGTACACAAATATGCCGCGGCACACTCTTTGGGCAAGACTGGTTTAACACGAAAACTCCTACTGATGCATTCCTTAAACTCTACAATAGACGTTACTTATTCTGTTGAGCACGAAGTCTATTGTTATTGAATATTCACAACATTTCACTCACAATTAACTGGGTTTGTCTCATAGCCCTCTGATCCAGAGAGCGAATAGTCACCTCAAAAGCTGCCGGTAGAGCCGGCATTGGCAGTTGATGTTGATAAGTAAAATCCCTCGCCCAGCGCGACATTTTGTAGAGTTTAGTCGTAGTTCGTTAGTAGTTTTAATTTTTTTTCTAAATGTGAATTTGCAAGCGCTATAGAAAAAATGCTAACTCGCTACTAACACCCTACAGTATCGATGCGAATGCGTTACAGCGTCGCTACAAAAAATTGCAATGGGCGAGGGTCCTTTTTTATGATGAGAAAATTCCTGCCATTGGGCTGAGCGGGAAACAGTGTCAGACTAAACGAACCCGTTCCTACTTAGCCCTCATATCGGGATCGGACCTTCCTTTCAGAAATTGGACTGGTGTCCCTCTATATTTGCTGACTAATCCTTGAGGCGCGCGGGAACAGAGCGCACCTTCGACTACCTTACACCGGGGCTCTGGGAATAAGGCAAGGGAGGTACGGGGTAAGTTCTTTAGTCAGTAAGAGTCTGACACTGTTTCCGCTCCGCCCAACAGAGGGATTCGTCATTCGATGATTTTTACCTACCATAAAAAAAGCCGTTGACGACCTGGCTTGGTCTAGACCGTTACTAAACGACCTGACAGCGAGTTACCCATTGCTCGCTGTTCGCAAGCCCGCAGCTACGTATCGAAGTGCTATACAATTCTCTGTTGCTCTAAAAATGTTTCTCCGAATGTATCTCGTTTCTTCGTGGCATTACTAGTATCAACACAACACCTTCCATATAAAACCAGCGTGTCACCATTTACTTGTCCTTTGATTGAAATAGAACTGACGGCTTTGAGGACCGGCCAATGAGAGAAATAATTAATTAATAGCTAGAATATAAGTAGATAACTATTCCTATAAATATTGGTACAAGTATCTACCTACATATCAGGTTTTGATGTCAAGATTGTTAGATATTTAGCGTGTACGAAAGTTCCTATAAGCTGTGTAAGGAAAAGATTTTATGAACATAAACATACCTAAACATGGTAAGACAACATTAGATATTTATTTCAAAGAGGTTCGCACCCCATCGCGCACCATCGACCGCGTCGATTGCGACCGCATCGTCGCTTTCCATCAGGTGAGATAGCGGTCATGCGCAAACCTATAACCAATAAAAAAAAAAGAGGTTCGTCAATTAATAAAAAAAAACAAGAAATGTTGCCCATTCATAAAACTAAGTAGAAAAAGAAAAAAATCCATAGTAATACAAACCCTTATACTTAGCTTTGAAACCAGTGACCGACGAATTCTCAGATTAGGCCACTGATTTTGACTAATTAGCGACTAAATCTGAGAGGAAACAGATTTGAGCTAGGTACCCTAGTTTTTGAGATACAAATGTGGGCAAATTGGGAAAGCTGACACTGGATCGGCTACCTATAAATCCTTATAACTTTTAAACCACTGACCGACAAATTCTGATATTTGGCCGACAAATTATCGACAAAATTTTCGTAGTATCAAATTTTGATGGTGGGCAAGCTGAATTCATCCACACAGTTTATACAGTTACTGTTGCTGAACATTTTTTGTGTCGTGTGCCTGTCACGTGACATACATTATCGACACAAAACAAGTAGCGCCATCTCTGACATCGTTTGAAAACTAATTTATGTGCATATTTTCTATTCCACTGTTCCATGCTCTGTGATTTGTACGACCTACCCAAAGAGATGCTGAGGTGAGATGTGACGTAGCAAATCTTGGGTAGATGTGTGTTACCCTCTTTTGTTTAGTTAATGGGTGATTAGCACTGCAAATTTTCCGGCAACGTTTTAGAGCGGGTCTTAGGATACTCGTCCGAAAGATATTATTAATAGACATTATTTATACGAATTCACTTGTTTTCATGGCATTTTGCACATAATTCAGCATTTAAAACCTAAGCCTACGCAGCTGAATACGTTTTTTTTAGTAAATAGATAACATAACCCGCCGTCGTCGTTTATTCTGATTTTAGATTATAGGTCTTTTTACTCAAGCGCACGGTGCAATTCTCACAATAGATGCAATGTTCATTCATCACAAATCCATGCCCACTGTTGGGATGCAAGTCTCCTCAATGTTAAGAGGGAATGGACCGAAATCTATGACGCCAACCAACGTATTATGATGCGATACAAGCTTCTCAAAAAAATATTTGAAAATTTAAAGCGATTTATGAATATTTAAGTAATTCACATGACAGAAATATTGGAATTTCATGATGTTCAATTATAATAAATTTTAATTAACACCAAACCACAGATACCGCTTTAGCCACATTTATTAAATATAAGGTTAATGATTGAATATTCAGCTAATTATAATTTCATATATGTAAAACTGAAGTTGTGACGAACATAACGAATGAATATTAATAAAACCTCTAATTGTATTTGCATCCCACCCCCAATTGAGTATTAAATATTAATGGATTCCTCCTATTTTACGACTAATTCTTGAAATATAATGATTATTATTGTTCGTGCGAAGCTGGGGCGGGTCGCTAGTATATAATAATAATCTATCTCAAACGTCATCATCCCCATTTAAGCCGAAATATGTCCACTGTTGGACATAGGTATTTCATCATAACGTCCAATTCTATGCGTCTCACATTCATCGGACCCCCACGACCCTCACCAGATCGTCGGTTCACATAGTGGGGTGAATTACAAAGCTCCGTTTTTCAGCACGTGGCTGTCTATCAGAACCTTCCGGGCCTATCAACCAAAAATGGTAAGACAAAAATATTAAACTCTTGAGCCGCACACCTATTGTCTTTCTGTTATGTCTCTAATTACGGTACTCGAAAGTTTGAAAGGTCATTATTACACTTTTGGTATATAATTAACGTATATACGACCTCTTTTCTAACTACTTGAGAATCTACTTCAACTTCAGATTCGTTATTAAATGTAGAAACACTGAACGAACTTGTTAAGAACAACACTTGAATTTGGCCCCTCTTAGTCGGCCATACCCCATTAAAATAACAAGTTTCCCTCTTTCCAGTTTGAAAATGTACTTGAATTTCCTAGAAAAAATAACAAAGCTTTGAAAATATACCATTTTTATTGATTTTTTGTTCCCAATTATAAACTATTCGGTGTTTAAAAGTTGAAACATCATCTTTGAAACTTATTCGAGTTTCTGAATTAACTACTAAAGATGTTTTGACAACTCATGACTTTAAAATATTGCTTTTTAAACTAGCTTTTTGTTTAATTACATTCATTGATAAGATTCCCGTCTGATTATAATTTCATCATCATCAGCCTTTTTAATGTTCCCACTGCTGGGACACAGGCCTCCTCTCTAGGAGTGGAAATGGGCCATAATCGATCACGTGGGCCCAATGCGGATTGGTACATTGGTAGATGACACGTGTCTTCGAATTTTTGGTTCTAGGACATGCCGGTTTCCTCACGATGTTTTCCTTCACCGTTTTGAGAGCAGTGGTGATTAAATAAATTACACAAAGTAATGCGCTTGGCTGTGTTTGAACTCGCCACCATTGCTCTGAAATTTGATTATACTTTTAGGTAATTAGGTGTCTTCAAAGCTATAGGGAATAGACTCTTAATAAACTAGTGCGCTTCATTATCATCGGTTGCATCGCTAAAGTGCGGCCATCGGATCTTGGCGTGTCTGGAGTTAGGCTGTGCGGATTTTAGCGCTTGAAAACTTGTACAAAAATAAAGATTAAAAAAAAAATGCCCATAACAGTTTTTTACAGCAACAACAACTGTAGATTGCATTTATTTGTTTAAACCATTTATTTTTTTACGTGTTCTCGAGCGCTAAAATTCGCAAAGTCTAACTTCAGGCTCGCCAAGATGCCGTACTGTACTTTCCATCAGGTGGGCTCTCAGTCAAGCGTTTATAGAAAGAAGAAAAACAATTTTTATTCGGCCCAAACTAGACGCACATATTATGCGTTCCAAATAAGAACAGGAAAGTCAATAACCTCGTTCTGTCAAATTTTGAGTGAAAAGTACGGTTTGCAAAAAAAATCTTATTGGCGTATGAATAAAAAGTTTTTTTTTGCTTTTTATTTCTAAATTTTAGTTAATTCTAGTTCAAGTAAAAACGTTAGGGTTTAATATAAATTTGCCAAATATAGTGTTTCAAGTCATAAATAGTTTACAAGAAAAACTATTTTCTTTTTTATTTTTATTGTTACAAACAATTCGCCTTTTTCTTCTATTTGCCACTACTCAGACACATCACACAGTGAAACAGAGATAAACAAAATTGAAAAATTGTATTCTGATTCAACTTTGTTTATTCACGTTTCGTACGTAAATAATTTTTTTAAATATCTTTTTTTGTTCACTCTACCTAATTTCTTCGATTTGACAGTTCGACGTGACGTCACGGCATGACCATCGATCCTATTCTCAGTTGGAACGGGTTGTACATACACACATAAAACAACCACACAAAATACAACAATTAGTCAGTCAAGTGTGAACAAGGTATTATTAAGCGACACCATAGACACTAGGCAAAAAGCCTTGTTCTCAGTGAAAATTACATGCGTTGTCTATGGCATCTGTCATAATTCACATTGCTTCTATTTACATAAGCTTGTTTTGATTTTATAATTATTAATTAAAAAAAAAGGATTTAAATAAATATTGTGAAGCAAGTCTAAGATCTGATTTTCTTTTGTCCTTATTTTGAACTGTTATTTCTCTGATCGAAAAACAATGAGGCTTCGATACAAAGCTACATCTAAATTTGAGTCGGATCTGGAACTGTGCCAAAACATTAAGATTTGTATAATGAGGATATGATTTTGTTAAAAAAACTGTCGGTATCTTCCCCACTTTCAATTGTAAGGCGCCTGGGTTGCGAAATTCAAATTTCTTAACTTTTCTCTGCATTTTGAAGGCCAGTATCAGTCATATAGTCAGTTGTTTGGTGATTGGAAATATGATTTGCAATCCCAACACGGTATTTATCTACATGCGGAATTATAATAATTAATATCATCGGTACAAAACTGTCAGTTTGCACTAGTCCATTTATATCGCAATTATAACGCACACAATTTAATTTTTGCCTGAACTAGGTTTGTTTTTCGAGGGCATAAATCATCTAATGACTCGAAGATGTCCTTGGGCGTTGCGGTAAATAGTGTCAGACTTTTACTGACTAAAAACCCACCCGTTTCTTATTAGCCCTACATAGCGGGGCCGGCCATTCGTTTCAGAAATCGGTCTATGACCATGGATAACTCCTTGAGGCGAGTGGGAACAGTACGCGTCGTCGACGACTGGGGCTCTGTCTGGTTGGTTACCGGACGGTCGGACAGCGAGCTACCCATCGCTCGCCGACCGCAAGCCCGGGCCTGCGGCTTGAACTAAGTTGGACCTCTATTTCAGGCTATAGAGAGTTCACTGTATTACCTAAATTACTAAACTAAAAGCAAACCTGTTTTTATGTCATTGCAAAATAAAAGGAGATCTTCTGTCTGAATGTTTCTTTTTCAAAAAAGTAATTTAACTATTTAAGTTCAAAGATTATTAACAGGTTTAGTTGAACTGAGAGGGTAGTACTGAAACCGAGGGAGGAGTTTTTTATGGTAGGTAAAAATCATCGAATGTCGAATCCCACCCCTGGGCGGAGCAGGAAACAATGTCATATTCCTATTGACTAAAAACCCTACCCCATTCCTTCCTTGCCTTATTCCCAGGGGGTGTTATGCTTTCGCATCAAGCCTTGGCCCAGAAGGCTTCGATACTGTAGAGCCCCTACAGTTTGCTGACAACTCCTTGACGCGCGCGGGAACAATACGCGCCGTCACGACTTGGACTCGGTCTGGACTGTTACCAGACGACCGGACGGCGAGCTACCCATTGCTCGCCGTCCGTAAACCCTACGGTTGCCGGATATCGCCGGGATCGCAGCGGCGACGGCTACAGCGAGGGCGCTGTTGCCTTTGCCTTATGCAGTCGGTCTCCTCCTTTACTAGCATTACAGCTTCGCAGAAGGAGGCGACCGCCTGCCATTCCTCCTCGTTGCGCACCATGACCTGAACCAAGGCCTGTCGCGAGAAGTTGCCGCCGCCGACCACACCCACGATACTAATTTTTTCATCAATCCTCCCTGAATTGATGAAAAAATAAAAAAAAAGAAATATTATTTACGATCGCCAATCATATTTGAATGAACAAAGAACCTGACACTGATTTGCAAAATGCAAAAAAATGCATTCAGCATATAAATCGAACTTTTTCGATATGAATGTCACGTTCCATAAAAGCTCTTAACATGTTGTAAAAGTTTAAAAACTATAGTCTAACTGCAATAAACACTTTCCGCACTAATATCAAGTTGAGACATAAAAACTCGCAATCTCTCAATCGGCAGTCAACACCGCAATCAAAACTTTTGCCACTTTTCAAAGAAACAGCATTTAATAGCTCTTTTCGAAGAAACAGCTTTTAACAGCTCCTTTCATCGTTTTGTAGGATCCAATTAATTTTTTTGTCAGATTAAAAACAGCTATTTAATCCGAAGGCGTTAACAGACCTATAAAATATAATTAGAACGGAAGTATTAGGTATGGGAATATTTGCACGTTCTGTAAGGGCGTTTACACACTGTTTTGTATTATTTACGAGCTAATATCATTCGACTTTTTTTCGAGATTCGGGACACAAAATACACTACAAAATTGAACAAAGTGTCATTGTATTTTTAATTTTTTAGATACTAACATTTTATTAATTAGTATTTTTTTTTTATAAACTCCATTGATGTCCGTACACTTCAATTTAATTCACTTCTTTTTCAAATGATTTTGACGTTCCAAATTCAAATTACATTATTCCCTCCGGAATACTTAAACTACATTAGAATGGTGAAGGTTGTATGACATATAAAAGGGCATTATCGAGCAAGTGATGCAAAATGAGCTTTATGCCCTTTCTGCTACAATTCAACCGCTGCAATGTTAGCACAGGATGGATTAATCACTTTAGATGTGAACACAGAATCACGATGATAAGTTACGTACTATCTGCAGTGACTAGCCGCGATTTACGCGCTTACTGCCGCGCATAAATCGCGTTGTGAATGCTGCGCTGCAGTCGCACGCTCGCATGTCACAAAATCGCGCCAGTTTGAAAATGCCCTAACTTTAGAGTTCAGCCTCGCTTTGTTACCAAGCGAGGGTATCAAGTAAGGCAATAAAAACGTAATTTAAAGTTACCCAGGACTCCATAAACGGTTGACATGGGAGAAGTACGTTAATTTAATTATTTAGCTGACAAATTTTAACTTCGCTTTTGCTAATTTTTGTGAAAAAAAGAATTGTGAGCCGTGATTTACGGGCCTTATGTTTAAAGATGTTTGGTTGTTTTTTTTTTCGTGTCTGGTTTATATTCAGAATGATTAGATCAGACTCAAACACATAAGACTGGGACAAGGGAAGGAAGGCTCATTGGAACAGTAGTGCCAAGTTAAAGACGATGGCGTTATGAGGTAATTATATAATAATCAGCATGTGGCATTTTGCATAATGAGCTACATTTGACGTTTTGCCGAACGGCTTCTACCACATGTGGTCGCATTCCCACTTTCTTTTTCGCTCAAGCATATGACTGTATGTGACAGAAAAGGATAGAATCATAGTAAAGGGTGATTTCATGCGGTCAGTTATAGCTTAACCAACTAGATAGATACTTGAATTCCTAAAAAGCTAAAAAATAACCACTAAGCAAGGAAAGTAGAGAGCTGCAGTGGTGGCCAAGTGGTAACAGCCCCGGCTTACGAGTGAGAGAGTAGTACGCGTTGTTTTTTTTTCCTGGGTTCAAACCTAGCCAGATGCATTACTTTGTGTAATTTATTCCATCACCCCTACTCTCAAAATGGTGAAGTAAAACATCGGGAGGAAACTGGCATGTCCTGGAACAAAAAATTCGAAGACATGTGACATCTACCAACCTGCAATAGGCCTGCGTGGTAGATTTGGCCTATTCCCTCTCCTAGAGAGGAGGCTTGAGTCCCAGCAGTGGGAACATTAAAAAGGCTAACGACGATGATGATCAAGAAAAAATATTCCGCCCTCTTCTCTTTTTTCAAAGTATTTCAATAAATATGTCGTGAGTCGCGAAATAAAATACCATTTACCTACTGGCAGGTTACTTCGGCTTCAAAACCACGTGTATTCAACATTTCAGTAGGATCCGTTGAATAACAAATATTCTCGACGTTTTCTAGTTGACTCTATTATTCAGACCAACGCGGGTTTCCGGTCACTAACTGGATTTTAACATTATGTTTAGGGTTGTATTCCGAAATATCATTTATGAAAGTGTTTTAAGAGGACTACAAGCCTAAAGCGCGGACTCTCTTGGACAGTGTACATCATCATCAGCCTTTTTAATGTTACCACTGCCGGGAAACAGGCCTCTATTTCTAGGTGAGGGAATGGATCATAATCTATAACGCGTTCCCGGTGTGGATTGGTGGACGTAACTTGGCTAAACCTTAGCCAAGTTGATAATCTACATTCGTTATAGCTAGTAGGAAGCTTATTGAATGTATGGGAATGGCATTATCTCAACGTTAAGAGCTATTAGGTACTGTCGACTGGTCGCGACTAGGTTCTTCGGCGACCAAAACATAGACATATCCTCCGTCGATCAAGTGCTTAAACACCTGTTTAAACTATAGTAAGTCACAGTTGCCGTAGTCAGTGGGTAAAAGCTCTTAGTCACAAGATCAGAAACAAGGACTATAATCTTCGTAGCCTATTTCACATCGTTCAAAATGATAAAATGTTTTCTACAATATTCTAAAATACGTTTTATGGGCTATAATTATCATGTTCGAAAACACTATCTATCTAGCGTTTATCTTGTAAAATAACATATATTTTATTCTGTTTACTTTAATGGAACATATAAATGTTCACATGTTTAAATAGCGATTATCTCTCGTAGTCCTCTTAAGAATAAAATATGCAGAAGGAAAACCTCGCTTGAAAGTGGTGGAAATGCCACGTGAATATTTTGAGCAACGGTATTGAAAAGCACAGAGCTGACCATCGATCATAACGCTTTTATATACGATGCAATTTTCCCTTGAATGCAATATGACATTATTTATTTGAACAATTTTTTGATTCTTGAAGTACACTTTCAAGATTGACAAAAATTTGATCGAGCTTCAAGCAAGTTAAATTTCCATAGCATTGAAAAGCCTTCCATAAGGTGTACTGATATCCTGGTGAGGGTCGTGGGAATCCGATGGATGAGAAAAACACAGAATCCGTCGTTTTGGCGATACTTTCGTGAGGCCTATGTCTAACAGAGGCCGTCTTTTTGACTGACTTTTTGAATTTAATTCAATTTATATTTATTATTCATTGTGTTGATTTTCTTAAAAATTAACAGTAGATACTTTTGTTCGGACGTCATCTCAAAAAAGGAATTGAGGTCGTGACGCCCTAGCCAAGTTACAATCGTATCGTTTAGAGTTAGCACTTGTTGTTGGCCACGCCGCCAATTCCCTTGTTCGGACGTTATCTCAACAAAGGATTTAAGAGCGTGGCTATATACAAGCGCAAACTCTAAACGAAAAACGAAACGATTGTAACTTAGCTATGGGGGCCGAACCATTATCCCAACTTCCATCTACAATTTATTTTTGTAGTATTTAAGACAAAAATAATATCCACAATTTCACAATTTGGGACTCATATCGTTCATGGTAAATTCATTCGTGAGTTACAAACTAAATAACCCTTACTAGACAATATTTATGCCCAAATAGAACCGCAGACAAGTTTCCTGACAGCCAAGATTTACAGACTAACGCACATACGTTTATCCAATTGCGCCGGCCATTTGCAATATCTGTGTGCGGTGGTGTAGTTATAAATTAGTCTAAATTGAGACGGTACCTAGTGTCCAGGTGACATAATTCAATTAGATTGCTAACCATTTGTTAGGCTGCCCTGCGACGGCTTGAGTTATGTGCCGCCCTCTCAGGGCGTTTACACCCGAATTGCATTTCACTGAATTTTGAATGCAGAACCGAAACCGTTTTGTAGTTTTCTTATTTTCTTTTCCGGTCGTGTGGTAATTGAATTTTAATTGGGCTCTTTCTCTCTGCTTAATTCGCTTTCTACTTTTTTGCGTCTCTAATTAAATTGCCTCAGTGCTAATGTTTGAATAGCTTCAACCTAAATATTGGACGACTATATACATTTTCAATTGGTACCTAGAGACTGTTTCAGGGTCGTTGTAAAATATTTTTTCAAGGGAAATTAAAGTTCCTTTTTCCTGACATATTGACACTTTGACGCCCATCGGTTCTGTCACTAAATTCTCGAAAATTTATCAAAATAATTGAGGAAATCACAATATTTCACGTTTGCGCGAGTATTGTGACATTCAAGGATTTTCCTCGAAAAATATTGTTGTTTGTTAAATATTTGCGGTTAACCGGCGGTTTCGCTCTCGTCTTTAGTTACTGCTCTGCTCCCGTGGGATGTAGCATAATGTTATAGTGAGCAAATAGCCTTTCTCAATAAACGATTTATTCAACACTAAAACATTTTAGTCATTTCAAACAATTATTTTCTGAAATGCATTCAAACTAACATTTGTTTGTTTGAATGACCGATACTTAAACACGTGACTGTAGACATACTGACTGTAGACGATAATAAACAACTTCTACTATGGTTTTTGTGAAAAAAAAAATCAACCATAACCATAAAAAACCCACTGTTCCATAGATTAATATTCACATAACTCGAAAAAATGTATGGAGCAGCGGGTTTCTTTTCGTGATTTTTGGGTTTGTCCTATAGTAAAAATTAATCATATCAGTATATACAATGATCCTCTTTAAGGAAAGCCCATCTGTGGTCTCAACTTTGTATATTTGCTCATCATTTAGTGCATTTATTACTGCTTCGTCATACATGCCATAAATAGTAATGTTTGTACTTTGGATACTGTATGTATACTGTACAACCACACATGTATTTGTGTTTATTACAATAACTCAACTGAAAGCCTATTTAACTAAAATGTTTCATTTATTGAACTGAACTGAGCCATGATACACATTAAATTTAATCATTTTAGGTTCAATGTAACTGTTATTATTTTACTACTTGTCATATAAATTTTAATGATTTTGACAACGTATAGTTGAGCAACGAGCATGTTATATTGGTATAAGTTTTGTAATAATCTAGTACATCAAATTACACTACTGGATTTCGAACTGGATGACGAGCAATGGGTAGCTTGCCGTCTGGCCGTCCGGTAACCATCCAGACCGAACCGAAGTCATCGACGCGTAGTGTTTCACGCGCGTTTTAAAGAGATGTCAGTAAAAGCGTAGAACCCGATAGGGGGACCTTCTGCAAAGAAAACCAACGTTCCTAGAACGGAAAAGTTAACAAAAAGTCACAGGTGAAGTTTTAGTCAGTAACAGTCTAGTACGCTATTTCTCGCTCCACCTTAGAGTGAGACTGAACATGTCAAGACATGGCGGAAAGAGCTCCAGCGGGATCTCATGGTGAAATGGAAACAGCGACTGTCGCAACCCAGCGCTGGGCCCGCCATAATTTCGGCGGTAGTGCCCTTCTTTGAGGCGTGGCTGGATAGGCCTCACGGCGTCCTCATAAAAAATTTAATGAATTAAATAAATTATAAAAGCAAAAAATGGATCATAAAAAACTGGGGATAAAATCACGTACAAAACTGTTAAATGCATTTTTAACTAAGTAAAAGGTTTTATTTTCAAAATTCCAAGCTATGAACAAAAATATGTTTATTGTTTATTAAATAATCAAATTCCATATTGTTCAAATGCAATAAATATTCGCATCGCGTCCCGCTGCCATTACTGGTAATAAAATGTTGTTCTGAGCGCATTAAGTTCGGTTAACAACATTATTCATGAGTTTGCCAGACGGCAGTACGCTTTAAATTACTATTAATTGAAAATTTACAAATGTTGTGTTACCAAATGTAGTGCTAATCCATAAAATACAAACGATATGCATGGAAACATACCATTTATATTTTACTAGCTTTTGCCCGCGGCTTCGCTCCCGGCAACAGATTATTTTACTCTACCCTACTCTACCCTACTCTACCCTACTCTGCCCTACTCTACCCTACTCTACCCTACTCTACCCTACTCTACCCTACTCTACCCTACTCTACCCTACTCTACCCTACCCTACCTTACTCTACCCTACTCTACCTTTTTCATTGTTTTTAAGATGTATTCTGCTATTCAGGACGGAAACAAATCCAACAAATCAAAAACCATGGCAATCGGTCCAGCCGTTCTCGAGTTATAAGTGTTGTAACAAACACGACTTTCTTTTATATATATAGATGGATTTTTTCATACCTTCACTAACATGGTCATGAAATACGCAATAAATATTCGGCAAAATTTTGGTCGTTTTAATCCAGCAGATGGTCCATCCGGTACATGAAACACTATTGATTTGTAAAGATAAAATTAAAAAATAAAGCACTTTCTTAGCTGAGCGAGTCAATGAACTGTAGACAGTTGTCGGTCGTTGCGTATTAAATACCCAAAGGTTACAGATTCGCTCAGCTGACGTTTACTTAAAGACATAGCTTTCGTACATGCATAAATTAATTAGAGTTTTAAAAAATAATGCACAAGACCGTTCATTATACCGACAATTGAGGGAGGCCTATGTCCAGCGGTGGACGTCTATCGGCTGAAACGATGATGATGATGATATGTCGTGGCCATATCGTAGCAAGTTACCGGCCACATCATGTAATGCCACCATTTTATGATATGGCCGGTCACATCATGAAGTGATCCGATGATGGGGCCACGACCCATAGTTTAACTATGGAATAGGCACTTTAGTAATCATCATCATCATCAGCCTTTTTAATGTTCCCACTGCAGGGACACAGGCCTCCTCTCTAAGAGAGGGAACGGGCCGTAACCCACCATGCGAGCCCAGTGCGGGTTGGTGGATGTCACATGTCTACGAATTTTTTTTTCTAGGACATGCCGGTTTCCTCACGATATTTTCCTTCACCGTTTTGAGAGCAGTGGTGATGAAATAAATTACACAAAGTAATGCGCCTGGCTGGGTTTGAACCCGCGACCTACTACACGCAAGTCGGGGCCGTTACCACTCGGCCACCACTGCTGTAATAAGCCAGAAAGAAAAAAAAACAAATGAAAACTTTAAGAAAGTCTGATAAATTAGACGGTAAACACCGTAAAAAAGGCAATGTGCTCACATATCATCAATAATTCGTCTGCATCGCTGTTAATGGCTCAAGTACTACAGTTACTGGCAGCGTTGCCACATTGGATGGCTATGTTGATACTTTGCCCTTAAACGGCTCAACTCGACGAACACTGATGATGTCCTGGAAAAGGGGGTGGAAAACGGTGAATATAAATTCTTTCAATTGCTTAGCGGTATTTCCTTATGAGCAGTGGTGGCCCCGACTTACGAGTTGTAGGTCGCCGGTTCAAACCCAGCCAGGCGCATTACTTTGTGTAATTTATTTCATCACCACTGCTCTCAAAACGGTGAAGGAAAACATCGTGAGGAAACCGGCATGTCCTAGAACCAAAAATTCGAAGACATGTGACATCCACCAATCCGCACAGGGCCCGCGTGGTGGATTAAGGCCCGTTCCCTCTCCTAGAGAGTAGGCATGTGTCCCAGCAGTGGGCAACATTTAAAAGGCTGATAATGATGATGATTTACAAATTCATTGTTTATTTAAAACAAAAAAGTTATTAATGTTACTGTAAAAAATAATGGTACTGGGAAAAAAGCTTTTCAATAAACCAGCTTCAAAAATGCAAACTGATTTATCGGATTCCAATAAATGATTCAGAAGAAATCATAATTTCCAATAGCAAATACACTTGATTCCCAACAATGGACGGACTTCACTCTCGATAAATGATCGGATTCCAGCTACGCGATCCCATTTCAAGGCTTTGCATTTAAATCAGAAGCACCGTGGATGCAGTTTCCATATTTTTCGGAAATACCGATGCGAAATCCTAACGTGTATTACCTTCTGATACCAATAACTTCGTAGAATTTTGAGCCACGAGAATTCGTCAGCAAGATTCATTTTTACTCTGTCGTGAATTCCTATTTTCTAGCTTTAGATATTAGGAAATTAAAATTATGTTCTATTGGAAATTGATTACGTTTTGATATTGTTTCTAAAGAGGAATCTGAAGCAAATATGTCAGAAAGATTCATTTTTACTCTGTCCCTGTAAATTCCTATTTTCTAGCTTTAGATATCAGGTAATTAAAACTGTGTTCTATTGGAAATTGATTACGTTTTGATATTGTTTCTAAAGAGGAATCTGAAGCAATATTTGTTTTGCTAATTATTCGAAACAAAACGAAGAAAATCAAACTTAAAGGTAGGGTGAAATTCGAATTCAAAATCTGCTTACGCCCTCATACGGTAGGCATCTATAACGATGTCCTTTGTTCCACTGAAATATATGAAGAGCCCCGGTTTGTAGACACCGCTTTATCGACAGTCTGATCTATTCATGTATCAACCTTAGGTTAATGTTTGCTTGTACTCCGATCAAGCAGAAGCTAATCAAATCATTTGGTACAAGCATAGACATACTACAGAATATGGATTCGGCAAACTGCAATCGAAGCTCCCTAAGCTTATCCATTTCCTAGAATACAAAACCATTTGTTGTGGCGACGCTTGGGGGCCTATGTCACAAAATAAAAAGGTACAGAAGTCAATCTCATGTATGTACTTTTCATACCTACGCACGGAGGTCGCCCGCGCTAGGGTTGTCAACTGGATTATGCACAACAAATTATCGTGGTAGTTGCAAAATTTCACAGACGCGCGCCTCAAACGTGACACCCTCGCGGTCCTAATGATCCTAGTTGAGCCCGGTTTTCGCGTCGGTGAACGGTGTCTATGTGTGCGTTGCTCGAGCGCGCTTTGTACGTAGATTGACATCTGTACCTATATAATTTGTGCCTATGTCCAACAGTGGACGTCCTTCGGCTGAAATGATGATGATAAACCGAATCCAAGTTAGTTCACGAAATTCAACTTTCATGCATTTTTTGCAATTTGCAGTATCGGTATAATGGTAATAAACACCGTAAATGTTGTTAAAACCTAAACTTAAGTTTAAACCTAAAAGGTTGTCTAGCAGAAAATGCCTTAAGGCATTAAGTCAGCCTCTGTACTCCTGTGTGCATGAAGAATTAAATTTAAAAACAAACCTCTACTACTACTAAGGGTTTCAACTTGTCTTTTATACAGCTTACATCGAAGAACTGAAACAGTTTGCCTGCTGCGGTCTTCCCGATCATAATTTAGGTGTCTTAAAGACTAGAGTGAATAGACTGTTAATAAACTAGTGCGCCTCAACATCAACGATTGCATCGCTGCTTACCATCAGATGGGATCGTAGTCAGGCACTAGTTTATATTTAAAGAAAAAAAAACAATGTAATTTGTGGTAACGAATACTTTTTTCCTCACAAGAAAGGTGCATTTTTCCAGGATGTTATTCAGCAAAAAGGCAAATTTTTGAAAAACGTATGTAGTGACATAATTTTCTTTGTTGGAATGAATCAGTAAATCCTGAGACTACTTACCTTTTTCAAACATAGGTACTATTTCTTTCTGTATTAGTTTTACTTAAACAAACGTACTATTTCTCGCTGTATTAGTTTTACTTTAGATTTATATGTATACCTAAAGCAACATCTTTCAACCAAGTTTATTTAAAGGCGAACTTGCCAAAACAAAGACAGGCAAGTAATGTCGTCGTCACTCCTTAATGCGGTCCACATTTCAACGAGCTCAGGTGTTCTGTCCGTCGTGGAACCATCAACAACTCCCCACTTTTACGAGAACATCATAACTTTACCGAAACGTGTGTTTTGAAGGCTGAAGAACATTGGTAACACCACCCCCCCGCGTCTCTTACCCGCGCGTCTTCTTTTGTCAAAATGAGGGTAATTAGCGAGGGACATGACAGACATCTTATAATCATTTTGTTCTATTCATGTTTTGCTATAGGTTCTTACCTAATTATGTTTTACTTTAAGTATATATATAAGTTTGTTAATTAATTAGAGGTCTCTAATTAAAAAAAAATATTTTAAATAAAATTAGTAAGTTAAACTCAGTTTCTCACAGGTTAGGGCACATTTAAGAATGCCTTTCAGTGGTTTAACTGAAATAAAAGCTTTGTCTTTTCTCAAAAGAAATCTCTCAATCTCAATTATTACACTTCATCAGCATATCACCTCTTAGTCGAAAGACTATGATCTGATGCCATCAAGACAATAACGGCCCTGATGTATTAAAAGATTATAGTGCACACTGGTTGATATAGGCCTCTATCAAGTCTTGCTCCATTGTGCAGCCAGCATAACTAGTCGCTTCCGCGACCTTCACCAGATCAATGGTCCACCTTGTCTGGACTTTGAAATCCTTTATCTTCCCGTACACTGTTGGTACTCCAGAACCGTTTGACCTCATCGATGGGGTCTGTGAAGAATGTGTACCACTAGATTTTTGCGATTCTTCGGGGTATCTCGGCAATCTTAGTTCTTCTGCGGATATCTACAGTTTTGAAGAAAACTCCAAGTTTTGCCTTCTTCATTGCTCTTTGGGTGAATTTGAATCTTCTGATAATGCCTATTGATACATCTCATGACATCATCACTAGCAACGGACAATGGTCATAGACTTGTAATCGTTGCATTTGTGTTTAAATTTGGAAGGTTTAATTTATCATTAAAAAAAAAAGTAAAATCTGGATTTAGTTAAAATAAACAAGTCATAGTGTTGCCGCGTGCTTTATAGGACCCCTCCTGTCACGAGTGACAGTCGCGTGTTGTGTAATAAGTCTGTTTTCGTAGCTCCAGGGTTGCCATTAATCAGCTCAGTAGGTATTATTGATTGCTAACTTATCGCGGCTCATTAACGTAATCGTCGGGCTGTGAAGTTTCGTGCAAGAACAAGTTTACAACTTATCGATGTGGAAAATTTCTGTTAAACTCGTTTAGATAAATGTTTATTTTCTAACAGGGATTACTCTACTTTGTCATCGTCATTTTGTTTGGTACTTGCTGTTTGTTTTTCTATCTTGTTTAACGTGAGTTTATAATTAACTTTTTCTACTACGGATTAATTACGTCGGTTCTCTATTTTATGGAAATGAATTATTCGATCTTTGAATATTTATTTTATGAGGTGGTAAATCGTCCAACAATTTCTCCCGCTCTAGGGTGGAGGGCGTATCAGAATTGTATTAACTTAACCGCATCTATATACCACGATTACTCTTTTAAACGTTCTCGCAAAAACTACCAACCTGTGACCTGCTTAGGCTTTGAATTGTTATATTTCATATATACTATGACCTTCTTTTATTACTTTTATTCCTTATTTCTACCCCATTATATTCCTCTTGTATCACTCTATATATAAAAAAAAAAATAATAAAAATCCATTGCGTAGTCTTAAATATTTAAGCATACATAGGGGCAGACAACGGGAAGCGTTGTTTTGTACTATGTAGTGATACTAATAAATTAGTACCTATTTGTGAGCTACCTACTAACTTTCATCAAATAATTAATTGTACAATAACTGTTCAAAATAAATTTGTCAAATTTTGCATTAAAGTAAGTCCATAACTTATGTATATTTCTTTATTTAAACTTATAGCAATTAGGCATTCTCTACCAGTCAATATTTGGGTTAAAAAGGCCTGCATTGTGGTAGGTGTTTATGTTACAGATGTTTATCTTTATATATATATAAAAGCGAAATACCATTTGGAAACCATTACTCCTACAAACTTAAAAATTGACAGATATAAAGTGTAGAAATCTACTAAGAACGGATTTTATGAAACTCCACCCCTTAGGGGGTATATAAACTTTTACGCGGGTGAACCCGCTGGAAGAAGCAAGTATAGAATAAAGTGTTATTATTATGTATAAGGCCTGGAAAAGTCACAAGTTAACTAAAGCGTTTATAAAAAGATCCAAATGTTTGTTTTGCAAAGAGCTCCGCTTATTACAAACGAGGTCAACGGCTGGCGAAAATGTTAATTATTTTATTTTTATTCATGAACACCGTTTGTTTATTTGGCTTTACATAAAATTTAAATCTGATTAGGCTGACATGAAATTCTTTTTTTTTTAACGAACGTATAGATCGTTGAAAAACATGTTCCGGGAAAAATTATTTGCCTTGTCAAAATTGTTATTTTCTTACTATAACTGCGGGCATTTTTTGGAACATTGCTTTTCAATTGAATTTGAGGGCAAGACCATCTATATTATTATGGAGCTGGCAGCTATATTAGAGGATTTTCCTGAAGCCAACGATGGATTGTTGCTTGTAGCTCCCGGCATAATAGTCCACCAACCCCAATTTTGAAGTAGAGTACATTATGAAAATGGGCAGAAGGGGTATAAAAGCCCATCCCTAAATGGTTTGCCATACGAGGTGATTACAAAGTAACCGTTTTATTTCCTTAAGTTTCGTGTTCCCGTAGACATTACCAGCTAAAGTACGAAGGTTGAAAAAAGAGTTGTTATAAGTTTTATTTGTTAAACCTCAGTGATGTACCAATTAATCAGTGTTGGTGAATCATTCAGATAACGATGAAATTAATCGAGGTTTACGAAATCCTCGCGATTCGTTGAGCGCAGTTTGAGGTCGTTCCTTTTTAATTTTATTGCCAACGGTGTGTTCTGTTATCACAGGAATGATGTTTACATTTATTTATTCTGTGTTTTTTCGTCCAATGTATATTTTTGGAGGACAGTTTAATTGAGTTCTGTGTTTGTGATGGCGGCAGTCTTTTTTTATGTTAGATACTCTTTAGGGAAAAAAGCTATTAAATCTTAAAGTCGTGTTAAACTACGCTGGTTATTTATTTAGGATCTTGAATGTGGTTTTCCAAGCCTGAATTATTTACACGTTAAGTTATAAAAGGTTCTTTTAGCAGCACATTTTAGACGCAGCAATTTGATCGTTCGGGGAGTCTGTTCGCAACGTGGTCCCTTGCGCATCCTTCCACAAAAGTTGGGTCTAGTATAATTTTACGTAGCACTCGTGTTTCGGTCCAAGTTTGTAATAAATGCTCGTTGTTTTTCTGGCAGCTGTCGAAGCTGAGTGTGCAGCACCTGAGCCAGGCTACCTTATCACACGTCTGTATGAATAAATCAAACGAACAGTGAAGCGAGATCGGTGTATACTGTGTTTTAGCTTACATGTTTGTTTTCGTAAACAGAGGTAGGAAAATAATGCTCGTCTATAATTAATGACGTCTCGATTTATGTTAGAACTAGCGACCCGCCCCAGCATATTATGTACGTATTATACATATAAACCTTCCTCTTGAATCACTCTATCTATTAAAAAAAAACGCATCAAAATCCGTTGCGTAGTTTCAAAGATTTCAGCATACAAAGGGACTTAGGGACAGAGAAAGTGACTTTGTTTTATACTATGTAGTGAAGAGAAAACTGCTACGATTGGACCATTTAATGTATAGTATTTGAAAATTGATCTTCATTTGTCTACAAAAAAAATCAAGTTAGGGAAAATAAACTTTAGATACAAATGCAGGGACCATAGATATCACAGATAAGGATTACGATAGATGTTGCAATGCAAGATTTTTTCGAAAAAGTTATCATCCCTGCTCTTCTAGCCGAGTTACGTTTCGTTTAGCGTTAGCGCTTGTAGTTGGCTACGCCCCGAATTCCCTTGTTCGGACGTCGTCTTAACAAAGGCAATAGGATCGTGGGGCGACCGTAGGAATACAGGTTGCGTTTTCTACCAGAGGAGATAGTGTTATAGTCTATCAACAGCGAAAAAAGAACTAATTTTCTAAGATTTTTACTAAAGTTCTTTCATTATCTAGCCTGTTTCAACCTTACAACTTTTCTATCGTTGTTTTCGAAGTTTTTATACTTGAAAACTAAACTCTTTCTTACGCTCTCACTACCTACTCATCCATGAATAATATATGATATGTTTTTTAAAGGTCGATCCTTACATAGGTACGAATATTAGATTTCACTTGTTTTTCTGCTGACTAAGATTAAATCAAGAAAGGGTTCTGAAACCTGACTCATGCAGGGATAATCGTAGCTTTGAATTTCGATAAATTCAGTGGATTTATCCCAATAAAATGTTTTATACTCGTACAAAAGTAATACAACTAATACATACACTTAAATCTATGCGTATTTTTTTCTGGTGGGAAAAATCATCTAATGATGAATTCCGCCCTTGGACGGGGCGGGAAACAGTGTCAGACTCTTACTGACTAAACCCCATTCCTTCTTAATCTTCATATCAGGTTCGGACCTTCCTTTCAGAAACCGGACCGGGGCCACAGTCGGCTTAGTTTGGGACTAGACGACGTTGTGTGATAGTTGTGGGAAAAAGAAAAAAAATCCGTCGGTTTCGAAGCCCGTTATGTGACAAACTCACGTACAAAGAGATATGTGAGAATGTAACTAAATGGACAGAGGACAAGTAATGGGTAGCGCCGTCCAGCCGTCTAGTGAGTACAAAACCCGAATCGACGACGCGTAATATTCCATACAAGCTTCAAAGAGAGGTGGACAAAACTGAAGGGGCACAGTGTACTGATGCCAGCCAGGGCTGCGGAAATGTTTCAAAGAGTAAAGCTAGAACTATATATCTATACATATATACCTATCCCTATATTTATACCAACGTACACGTCGGTTACGCCTGAGTTGTACGCAGAACAACGAAGCGTACCGTGGATATATGTAGTTCTAAAAATCTAGATGCCATATATTTAGACCGACGGGCCCAGATCGAAGTATGTGCAGAGCAAATCCAAGGCGCTTCACAAGGAAACTTCCAAACTAAAAATGCATTTAATACAACCATGACTGCCATAACTGCTAACGCAGTGGTTATGGTAGTCATGGTTGTATTAAAGCTCTATTTTTTCTTATAAATAAATGCCCCGCGGCAGCATCGCTGCTGTTGCGCGGCAGTCAAACGTTTTTATTTATATGGAAAAACAAAGCAGCGCTGCTGTCGCGCGTCACATTGCGGCTAATCAAAAGGTGCTCTTAAAGGGCAATCGATGGTCATAAGCGCGTGTACGCCCCATGGCTTCACCCTAGAACTGGAGAAGTTATTTGATGATAATCTACCTCAAAACAACGCCTTAAGACAGATTAACTTAAGGGTAAACCCGTTAAGTCCACAAAATTAAAAAGTAAGCGTTATTATGACATGCTTTTCACACGTTTGTCTTGAAATGCATCTGAAATGTACTTAATAGCTCTGAGCTGTCCTTTCAGAGGGCATTAGTCGCATTTCGCAACAGAATACTTAAATGAGGCTTACTAACACACTCAGGTGTACACTCACATGGACTTAGGAGCTTTAAGTGCTAGGTTTAAAATAAATAATGAGAGGCGGTCACCTCTTGCGAAGCAGTAGTGCAAGCAAAGGAGGCGGCCGAATCTGTGAGGCGTAGATGAGCCTTTGCTCGACGATTTTCGACTACCGAAGGCGCGGGCTTGAATGAGTTCTGAATGTAAACTCGCGTAGATGGATGGAAAGGAAGAGGGATGCCAAAAAAGAGATGGATGGATTGTATAAGGAGGGATATGAAAGAAAAGGGAGTTAGTGATAGAGTGACGGGTAACAGGACAGAGTGGAAGAAAAAATTTGTTGCGCTGACCTCAAGTAATATGACATCAGGACAGGAAGAAGAAGTAGGCACGGGCTTGGACCTGCTATAGGTAGACCAAACCCGGATTGATGGCAAGTTGTATTCTACGCACATATCAAACAGATGTCATCTTTATATCAATTGACCTTAGCCCTTGCAATAAAGAGCAATTGAAGGAATACTATGTTACTCCTTATTAAAAAAACTGATTAACATATATTTAAAGAAATTGTAGATACAGAGAGGGATTTAACATGGTGCATGTGTGCTATCGGTCGTTCTTTCTAGTATAGAGTAGTGTCGTGAGTCCGCCGCGTGCCCCCGACGAGAGACGAAGGTAACCGATGACGCCCGAACATCTACAAAGAAAGAATTAAAATACATTATTATAAATATAAAATAAAAATATGGACATGACGTGGGTTAATTAGATAAGGTATATATTGTGTGTTGCTATGTACTCCTGTTTTACTTTAAATCAATTTAAAATAAGGAAAATTAATTTCGCTCGTGTAAACCAATTTTCCAGTTTATTTTTTCCATTTTTCGTAAAACGCTTCAGGTAAGCCATAACCTTTTTAAAACAGTTTATGAATCTGACATTTACAGTACTGAGACTACGGAGGTTTTTATTGGAATTGTTTTAATATTTCTATAGCAAAGAGCCTTTAAAAGCGGTCAACCTGAGATATATTCCCTTAAAACCACTTACGTATTTATGATGTTACAACATGTCTTTTTCTTGATATTTTGGCGTAACAATGTATTCTTGAGTGTATTATGTAATGATCTATAATTAAAAATGTAAAGACCTCTGAAAACGTGCTATATTGCCCTTTTGGCCATTCATAAAGTACATATACTTAATGACACAAAGTTTTTCCCAAAAACTCTTTTTTAATATCTCTTTATCACTCAATGGTTTGCTCGAAGAAAACTCAACTTTGAGCTAAGCTCGCCTATGTACGTAAACGTTGTAATTCACTATTTTATGTTGTTTGGTATACAAAAAAAATAAATAAGAATTAAGAAATAAAACGTATTGGGCTATATCCGATTTAGTAACGAAACCGAACGTAAGACGTCGCCACTTTATCAAATATTGCTTTGTATAAAACAACAAACTTTTAAAAATAAACCGACTGACCGGGAATGGCCCTCTTAAAATGAATATATTCTAGAATTTCATACACAACTAACTTTAACCTATGCTTGTACGCCAAGGTTCACTTTGTTTTTATTCAAATCCTTTTCGAAGAATAAATCCCGACTTCAAGTTACTCATTTAAAATCGGATTTCACTTACATTTGTTATGCGTTCATTAATTATAGCAAGCCCGCACCTTCGATGGTTGGAAATCGGGCGCTCGTATGTTGGGCTGGAGCCGTTTGAAGGCAGCCCCAGTCCGATTTAGTTTGGGAGTCAGACGTTGGAAGTGTTCTTCGAAATTCCACCGGCTGTCCAGGGCGAGTCTCAGGTACTTCATCGTTGTCCCGACGCTGATGTGAACTCCTCTTACCGTCAATTGTGAACACGATGGTGGCGTCTTTCAAGGGTCATGAAAGCACATAGCCTAGGACCTGTGCAATACCACCTTGAGTCCCAACTGCTGGATCCTCTCCACGACTGTCGCAAAACCTCCGTTAGACCTCCACCTGGTTCGTTATTTCAGGCAGCGCTCATGACATTATTCAGTGCTAAAATAAATCATTTTTAAATAAATCTGATACGCTTTTAAGCTGTAAAAGCTTAATTGAGTTCAATCAGAAGTTTTAAGTCCTATAGGTTAATTAATTTACTACTGTTCACCCCCGGCTTTGCTTGCGATAATTATTTTTGGAACATAGGCTTAGCCAGGGCATCAAACGTATTGTAAACGTTTTCTTTGTAAGAATTTCATTTCAGATTGCATACCATTAAATGAGGATTTCCGTCTTTGACGGATTTGACGGATTTTTAGGTTGCCATGGCTACAAAGTCTTTTAAGTTCTGGCCTCACTGGCTTACCGTCCGATAAAGGCCAAGCCCGAGTCGACGGCGCGTTGTATTCCACATGCGATCATAGAGATGTCAGCGACATAATTCCTTTTTTTTATGAAGTAACAAAACTGCTAAATACCCTTCTAGTTTTTTCTCTCAGGTTTATTATCAACAAATTGCTTGTGTCGTGTAAAAGGGATTATTACACTTTAACTAACTTAATACAACCGTCTTCCTTCATTTACAATTGCTACCTAGAAAAATTGGTACAATAGTATTCGGAGAACTTGGTAAAGTTTTCGATTGATTCTGTTACCGACTTTACCACTTTTAAAAGTCACAACGGTTGAAAATATATATACAGTTGCAAAAACTTATATTGGACGAACGTCTAAAACATGATTTACTCTATAAATGAATGGTTTCAAGAATAATACATATATATATCGATGGCCTGAAGACAAATGTGCTAACTTAAAAATATAGATAATTTAACATTTTAATGCCAAATGTATTAAATGACTATTTTATTGCATTTTTTTATTCTGGATCAAGTCTATTTAAAGCGATCTAGAGCGATCTCATCTCTGTTGGTGGAAGAGCCCTCGCTTCAAATATTTTTGCCCATGGTTCTTTCCAGATCTTTTTCTAGTAACAAAATACGGAAATCTAATTGAAACGTTAGATTTCGTAGAATTTACATAAAGGTTTATAAAAATTACTTGCTATGCAACTTCATTTATTTGTGAGCAAACTACACCGCCACGTAAGACCCACTCAGCGGACTTAAATTAATACCCTTTCTTGTGCTGGGGCCACACTAACGTCTAACGTCAATGCCCACTAACGTGATATTTACTGCAATAACTATCACGATAATTTTAACGTGCTAAAGTAAACACACTTGCAATTTGCTTGAGTTATCGACTAACGCCAGACGGCCATGTTAATGCCATTGTCAAATTATCGCGTTAATTCGTGGCCACACCTAATGTTAATATCGATTATTGCGATAATTCTCAGAATTTCTCGTTAATGTGGTTCGGACATTAGTGCACCTCTACATCGTATATAGATCATAATTATAATTTACCTTCTATGTGTCCTTTAGTATAAAAGAGAAAGTTACTAATTTTAATATTGTTTCTTTATCTGATTTACTGTTTATCTCCTCTAAAGCTAAGGTCATTCAAAAGTGTTTTGTATAATTAGAACTATAAGATAAAAAATTCAATTACGTTCCCAAATTCTTTAAGTATAACCACGTTAAAAAAAAAAAGTTTATAATCATAATAGACTAATTAAAGAATTTTGAAAGTATGTAAGACTATTAACATTAAATTTTCGCCCAATTCGCAGACAGGTCGCGTAATATAAAGGTCACTTTACAAGTCTCTATGAAAATTTAACTTGTTCAAGAGTGCCACGAGAGGGAGAGCTTTTTGTTGGAGAAATTATTTAATTACCCTTCGTACCCGAGTGAATATGGACTAACAGGGACTAACAGAGACTAACAAAGCCTCTTTGGGCTTGGAGCAGTTTAAATGTTAATTCTTTATGCTCTGGAATGCGATGTATTGTGTCGTTCATGCATATAATGTAATTGTAGCTATTTCACTGAGTTTCTCAGTATCTTTCGGAGTTTGAACTCTGTCTCAGATTTTACTGTGATGTATTTTGTTTGTTTTCTTTTGTCTGTTACAGAGAGAGAGTATCTTTCAATGTATTTACAATTAAAATTGATGTCTTTGAAGTTATTTATTTAAACTTTATTAGTATAAGTTAACAAATACTGCATTGTTATAACAAAATAAGGAATAATTATTAAAAAAAATATATATATATATATTTAAAAAACAGGTAATATAGAAAGAAAGAAAAACTATTTATTTGAGGGACGTACACTAATTTACAAGTAGATAATAATTCGATTAATATCGATTAAATAACCGATTCAGAACATACTATTTTCAAGATATGAAATCATGTTACATGTTGTATATCTCTTAGATCCAAAACGTAAATTAAACATATATTTTAATTTTTAAACGTAGTGTGAAGATACTGTGACTGAATAACACCCGTTTTCACAAACGTTACTATGCGGTCTCACAGTGCTCGCGAGCGCACAGGGCAGGGTTTGTGAACTACGCAACACAAACGAACCAATCACAGAGCTCTATTTCAACGCTGTGCGTTTGCTTAGTCAAGGGTCGTTGAGTATTGTTTGTGAATACGGGTGTTAGTGACCGATACTTACATACGTGATTGTGGTCATGACAACAAACGATTTTTACTATAGGACCAAACCTGAAATCGCGAAAAACATCTGCTTGTTGTAAAATTTTGTTATCATGACTTGATGCTTTGTGACTAGTCATCATCGTCATCATTGACTACAATTGACTACAATCTCGTGTTTAAACTCTTGAGCCCAAACGAACGCTGGCGTTCGCACACCTACACACCGTCTTTCGATTATTTCTCTAATTAAGGTACCCGAAAGTTTCGATCACTAATTTTACCAGATGCATTTGAAAGTGGGGTCTCTACAAGAAAACTCAATTTTGCCCCCAAACTAATTCTAGGAGTGTTAACATTTATAAGGACAATAATATTAGATTAAGAATGATTAAAGCTCTTTGTCACGGTGTCGTCTACAGTCCTACAATACCTATAGCTTCCTTTTGATGTAGATTCGTATAATTGTCAAAGCCTTCGCAGAAATGCCTTGGTTTGAAGGCGAATATATCTAACCCGTGAAATCAGCTGATGAAGCGACAAAATCCTCTGTACCGTAATCAAATTACTGAAAAAAAATCTGTTCTTTTTTCTTTTCTATAAGTCCCTTTACAGTCTAAAAGCTTGCGACAAATTTGTTTAGTGTTCCAAAAATAGCTGATATTTGATGTAAATACAACATATTTTTAGATCATATATTCACTACTGTTTTGCGTGGTTTTACTCATTTGTTTAGTGACTTTTTGCTCTCGTGGGTCCTAGTGTGTTAATCTTTGCCTTGATAATAGGCTATCCGACACTAACTGAATGAATACAAACAAAGAAATTCTTTACCTTTATAATGATGTTAGTTACTACCAGCGGCTTCTCCCGTATGATAAGTAGAAAGTTATCCCAAAGGACATATGGATAACAGGTCTCTTGAGTGCTATTCCAGGACATGGTCTACTCCCATACCAAGATTAATCGAAATCCATTCAGTATTTTTTGCGTTAAAGTGTAAAGAGCATCCATACATATAAAACTTTGCTTTTATAATATTAATAGAATACTAGCTGATCGCAATTTAGTTAATTATTCGCCATAGAGGACTATTGTCTT
The DNA here is from genome assembly GCA_029852875.1 of Mythimna loreyi. NCBI lineage: Eukaryota > Metazoa > Arthropoda > Insecta > Lepidoptera > Noctuidae > Mythimna > Mythimna loreyi. The sequence continues at coordinate 13,557,051 of CM056785.1, read as the reverse complement.
TTAAATGTGTCCGTAATTGCGGTAGTCGAAAGGCTAAAGAACTTATTTTTTTGCACTGAAATATTTTAGTTACTACTTATACATCGCCTGTGAAAAACCCGTCAAAATTGGGCTAGCCGTTTCGGTGTTTAGCCAGAACAAACAAAAAAATGCACTGTTGTATAAAATAAACCATCTCATGTATTTATAAAAAAAATGATATTACAAACAGACACTTCAATCTAATTTACTATGTATAGATTCTCTCAGATTGTAGTAAAAAAGTACTTATATACAATAAAGATAAAGGCTATATATAGCATCTATCGCCCACAATGTTACCTGAGTTCTCAATGAAAACTTAATTTTCCTGACTACAAAAATATTACACAAAATCTTTGTACTTTACTATTTAACATGTTAATTGGCCATCTTTTTTTAGGCTCGATGCAAACGGGCTACCGAAGACATTCACCTATGGCTGACGCAGGCTACCGCCACATTTTTAACAAAGTGTAGCGCCATCTGTGGCGTCCCATAAGAACTACAAGAATCCTGCATCGCGCAATGAAAGTTCTCCGCGCGATTAGAATCTATACAACAGTCCGAAGTCAACTATCGGGCAGTAGCCCACCAGACTATAACATCTGTCTGGTCGGAGGATCCTCCCTTTTCAATCGAGATTTGCGGGACTTTACTCTCTGTTTCGCATACCCCCAAAAATTTCAGAAGCGAGTGACCGTCACCAGTTTTCGAAAGCCGCCACAATTTATAACACGTTCCCTACTACGCAGTTTACGATAGACTCCAACTCGGAATGTTCGCTCGCGCATGGTAGCATGTCATGGTAACGCGTGCGATACGTATAACGTGTTATAATAAACTGCGCAGGGATTGAAGCATTGCGGGAGTGGTGGGTGTCTGCGTTTTGTGTGGCCCGTAGCGACAACAAGTGGCGAGTAGCGGACACCGTTGTAGTGAGTGGCAACCACCAACAATATGCGAGCAACGCGCCTATACAAAATGTATGAAAAAGTGTGTTAAGTGGCTGCCGCGGGCTACCAGTTAACTATAGTCGGTGGCCCGCCGTTTGCACCGCGCCTTAGACTACGACGCTTGTGCATTTTTCATTATAAAGCAAAAACATTTGCATAATCATGTTTCTATTAAAAAAGCGTCACTTTGAGATGTGTTCTCGCTAGAGTTGTGTTAAATCAACATTTTTACAAGAAAAATATAAGGCTTTAACTAAACAAATTGCATTAAAGTCTTATTAAAATGTGTAAAAGTCCTCAGGGTTTTTCTTTCTTACAATTTTGTAAAATGCAAACTTTGCTAATAGTATTTTCATTTAGTTAGGTTTTCTCATTTTGACGTAAATTGTAATAGAAGTCTTTTAATTTTTCTCAAACGAGTAATGATATTTATAAGTCCCACTATGTACGTACTTATCACAGAGCTTATATTTAGACTTCAAGTATAAAGTTCTCAGAGAACTTTTCCCAGAACGCGACGAAACCACTTTTTAAGATCAAATACTTGCGTTGGTGTTTCCAAGAACCTTTATCGTCAATATAATATTGAACTATTAAAGAAACATACAAGTTCTAAGGCACTATACGGTTTCTTTGTTATTTTTAATATCCAGTTTAATCATTAATGTAGTTGAATAAAATAATGTAATTGAATATGTAATGTAATTGAATAACCTTACCTAATTAATGAGCAGTGGTGGCCGAGTGGTAACGGCCCCGACTTACGAGTCGTAGGTCGCGGGTTCAAACCCAGCCAGGCGCATTACTTTGTGTAATTTATTTCATCACCACTGCTCTCAAAACGGTGAAAGAAAACATCGTGAGGAAACCGGCATGTCCTAGAACCAAAAATTCGAAGACTTGTGACATCCACCAATCCGCACTGGGCCCGCGTGGTGGATTATGGCCCATTCCCTCTCCTAGAGAGAGGAGGCCTGTGTCCTTGCAGTGGGAACATTAAAAGGCTGATGATGATGATGATGATGACCTAATTAATTATTGTTTGCAATATTGAAATGTATGAGATTTACGTTTGAATATTGTATGTGAAAGTAAACGTGCAAAAACAAAAAAGGTGTTTTGTACGGCCATAGAGTACGTCCGTCGGATCTTGGCAAGTCTGAAGTTGGCTCTGTGAATTTTAGCACTTGAAAACTCGTACAAAAATAAAGGTTTTAAAAAAATAAATGCCAATAACAGTTTTTAACAACAATAAGAACTGCAAATTGCATTTATTTGTTGAAATCATTTACTTATTTTACGAGTTATCAAGCGCTAAAATTCGCACAGCCTAACTTCAGACGCGCTTATATTCGACGGCCGTACTGTAAAAAGACCTTAAGGTGGGCCTTCCTGACTCGTCTATCGTCAATGACAGCTCGATAAAAAAGCTTGTTGTTTCATCCAACGTAGTGTATGATAAAGAGGAGAAGCGAAAAAAGAGAGAAAGCAAGTGATTGCTCGGTTGGCATTCGGTAACTTCCGTCATTTACATTCGTCAAGTCATGAAATGACATTTGACATATTGACAACGCTTCGTTCTGCTGCTCCCCGTCGCTACTATTTAGACACTAGTATTTTACAAATTGAATACTCGTAGAAAGTCTGTATCTGTATGTTCGATTTTACTGCAGAAGGGTCGAAGCCAACTGGAGCCTAGGGTTTGTTGTCTGAAAGGGAAGCTCTGGCCCTGGTATATACAGGGTGCCATTGACATGTTAACGCAAACGAATACCATAGACCCAGTACATGATTCTAAACCCCCCAGTGGTGGAATTTTTTGTCGGTTTTTTCTAATGATTTTTTTACGTTTTTTTAAATAAACTGTATAAAAACGTCATTTTAACATTTTTTGCGAAAAAAATGAGTGAATTACATTCCAAATTCAAAATGTCGTCGGGTTTGATTAGAATAACGACTTTATTTGCCTCGATCATCTTTTTATTATTTTTTTTTTGAAAAAAAAAAATTAAAATTTTATTTCAAAAATTTGAAAATAACCGACGAAAAATTCCACCACTGCGGGGTCCAGAATCTTGTACTGGATCTATGGTATTCGTTTGCGGTAACATGTCAATGACACCTTGTTTAGCAACGAAGGAGCGGGAAACAATGTCAGGCTCTTACTAACATAGTCAGTAAGAGCCTGACACTGTTTCCCGCTTCGCCCAAGGGCGGGATTCGTCATTGGATAATTTTTACCTTCCATAAAAAACCGCTCGATTTTATCTTTCATAAAAACAAACCTTGCTGTAAAGAAAAAAATAACATCTCGATACACGAAACAAAATTCGTTCGTGAAACGTTATTTTCTTTGTTTAATTTCAAGGTCAAACAAAATAAAAATGTTTACTCACATTATGTAAGCAGAAAATTGAGTAGATACGTTATTACTATGTGCCATGATGAGCAAACTTTTATATTATGTAAATTTCATTTAACTCGGTGCTGAATAATCAAAGGTCGTAAGCGTCGTAACTGCCTTCTGTTCATAGCGGTGTGTTTACACGAGCGACGTAAGTACTCGCATATTTATTATTAAGTTACTCGTCGTAAAATCATGTTTGTAACCTTATTAACTTGTTGAACTTCGTTTTACAATCAGAGGGAGTACAAAAATGATGTGTCTTTTAAATCAAATCTTTTTTATTACAAGCTTTTATTTAGTTTCACCTGTCCCGTTGTCTGTCGTTCTGTAATCAAATCTTGCAACTTAAATTTGATCCACTTCCCGGTTTCCGATTGAGCTGAAATTTTGCATGCCGGTGTAAATCGCATGACAATGCAATATTATGATGACATTGAGCTGATCTGATGATGGAATCACGAGGTAGCCATAGGAACTCTGTAATTAAACGGCACAACCACGTCGAGTTTGGACTCGTGTGAATCGTCTTGACGAGTTTTAATTATATAATTATAGACCGCTGCTATAAAAGCTTGTTATGAAAAAAAAAATATTTTCATTAAAAACTTGTTTACAATAAGGGCTTATGTACACCAGTTTTTTAAACGCGCTGGCGTCGTGCGTTTTTAGCGATATGCACGTAAGTTAGACGCAGCCTGTTGACTTTTAATATGGTAAAAGCGCACCGTCGATGAACACACACACACTTTTGCCATTTTAATGATAGGGTGATGTCTTCATTTCAGAAAAAAAGCAACGAATAAATGGTCACCCATACCTCATCTGCCCATTGAACTAAATACCTACGGGCTTATTGTGATGGAATATGTCGTGGGTGTATACAAAATCTGAAGTCTCGGTTGTCAATGCCACCCTGTACTCTAGATTTTAGGAATTGGCCTAGGTTTAGTTTAGCATTAGTTTTCTTGTAATAAATTCATAATACACTGTGACTTAGTTACTACTGAGAATGTTGGCCAAATCCTAGATTTTTGCCCAAGTAATAATAATTTGAGCACCTCCAAAGGTAGAATCCACCATAGGCGCGGGCTTGTGGATGATGAGTAATAAGTAGCTCGCCATCCGGTCGTCTGGTAACAGTCCGGACCAAGCCAAGTCGTTGACGGCGCCTTCTGTTCCCGCGCGCCTCAAGGAAGTGTCAGCAAATGTAGAGGCCAAACTGCAGGGCCGAAGCCTACTGGGGCCCCGCTCTAGTTTCTGAAAGGAAGGTAAGACTCCAGTATGAAGGCTAAGACGGAATGGTGTGGGTCATTTAGTCAGTAAAAGTCTGACACTGTTTTCCGCTCTGTCCAAGTTCGGGATTCGTCATTGGATGATTTCGCACCATAAAAGAAGGTAGAATAGAATATACCTACTTTTATTTTCACCAATAAACTTCATAAAAGCTAAAAAAAACTTCCTTCTCAATACCGTCAGCGAAAATGTTGTAAAATCTGAAGTCAGGACGAAGATATCCCGAAGATTTAGAACAGCAATAATCGTTTGTCAGACCCTGCACACATTTCAGCCACGGATTTATGATGCGCGAGCTTGCGGACGGCGAGCAATGGGTAGCTCGCCATTCGGTCATCTGGTAACAATCTGGACCAAGTTAACTTGTTGACGATGCGCTCTGTTCTCGCGCGCCTCAAGAAGTTGTCACCAGATTTAGAGGCCCAACTGCAGGGACGTAGTCTAGACTGGGGCCCTGGTGTGGTTTCTGACACTGTTTCCCGCTCCGCCTAATATTGGAATTCGTCATAAGATGATTTTTCCCACCTTTATTTTCACCAATAAACTTTACAAAAGCTAAAAAAAAACCTTCCTTCTCAATACCGTCAGCGAAAATGTTGTAAAATCTGAAGTCAGGACGAAGATATCCCGAAGATTTAGAACAGCAATAATCGTTTGTCAGACCCTGCACACATTTCAGCCACGGATTTATGATTTTATTTATAGTGAAGCGGTAAACATAATACCTTTCTACTTAAGTAGCTGCTATTTTTAATGGTAGTTTAGTAGCTGTTTTGACTGTTGAGTACCTATTTAGTTTTGTTGTTGGAGACCAATGGAAAATACACATCATAAATACTTATTTTACTTTTTAGGGTTCAACAGTTCAAAAGAAAACAAAAACGGAACCCTTATAGGATCACTTTGTTGTCTGTCTGTCTGCCAAGAGCCTTTATCTCAGAAACGCTTGAAGGCATCGAGTTGAAATTTTAACCATATAATATTCAGGTTTGCATTCCCTTGAAGCTGTGAAAAAAAACAATATTCTAAATAAACGAATAAATAAGACACAAACAAGATGTTTATGTCGCAAGAAGCTCACAAACTTACGTTACTCTTATAATTTATTTATTTCTGTTAACCTAGAATTCTGAAAATTGGTATGTACCTAGATCTCAATGCACAAATGTAGGGAAATATCTGAAAACTATAAATTTGTAAAAAAAAATACTGTTGCGATTTAAAAAAATCTTCGTAACTCAATTCGGGAATTGAATTAATTTCATAGGTAGGTTTATATGGAACCCTGCGTGCCTCCGTGCGCGAATCCGACTCGCACTTGCCCAATTTTTTTTATACAGAAAGATGAAGAAGAGAACTTGACACGTTCTGTTGTGTTGTGTATATGTATAGGGATGTGATATAGAGCGAAGAGCTGGAAGCTGGAAGTTTTTACTAGAAGTCAGAAGTTTGAAAGTCAATTTCTGCAGAGTTTATGTCACTAAGTTAAGCTTCGGATACATTAGCGGAAAAATATACGCCAACATGTCGCCCACATCTCAATCAACGTGACGCCGAAACTTGCTCTCAACATTTTACGATGCATTCACGTGACACGGGATATGTTGATAGATAGATAAATTCTCTTTATTCTACGTACACAATAAATACAATTTGGTACATTAGTAGCTTAAAATTACTAAGGTGTTACAATGGGCGGCAATCTTATCACTAAAAGCGTCTTTTTAAAGACAACCTTTGGATGGATTTGACGAAGGGGAAAGGGATACACGGGTAGTTTGTGGCGTACTATTTACATACTCGTATATACAGTACATACCTAACTAATGACATTCATATACTACAAATAATATATACGTATATAAATATATAATATATATAGGCATACATAATTATGTTGTTGGATGATTTGATGGCGTATCATGTTAGGGAAAATTTTGTTTCCAGTGACTTCTTCATTAGACAAAAAAGGTAAGTAAGGGATAAATTCAAACTATTTTAATAAATGGATTAAATATAAAATTTTACCTTACTTACTTAGATAAATTTGATTATTATAAAGTAAGTTTATAAAATTACCACTGGGAACAGCCAGAGGTAATTTTGGATTGCGTAAACCGATTAATTTTTTTTTTTTTTTCTTGACCCGCGATAGACGTGCCGTCCAGAAGAGACAAAACTCAGGTCGTCAGTTACCGCACCCCTCATAATAAAGATGCGCGATGGTTTGCGCAGTGATTATGCGATTGGCTGCTAACCTGCGTGTCCTGATTTCGATTCCCGCACGTAACAAATATTTGCTTAACCTTCAGATAGATGATCCGGGTCTGAATGTATTGTGTATATGAGTCAACAGTTCTACACGTATGTGAATGCATCCACGATGCAGGAGTAATCCCTAGTGTGGGGTAAAGCATAAAAAAAAAGTTTGTTAAAGTCTGACGCTCCTCCGCTCCCAAAGCGCAAAAATTTATTTGATTATTTCCCACATAAACAAAAATATGATAATAAACGTGATGCCGTGATAGATAATGATGATGACATACCTGAGCATACTTTACATGACTTTGTACCATACCTCCTATACGCAGGTACGTAGAAATCGCGTCGTAATATAAACGTAGCTGTAATGCAAATGTGTATATTGTGAAGCAGAAAATATAAAATGATGCCATTAGAGTTCGGAAACCGCACATATTCACATAATGTTGTCATTTCCCGTCTGATATCAAATTCAGAGTATGTACAGTTGATAAAAGAGATAAGTGAACTGTCATCGAAATATTTACAGGTAGCTATTTACCCTATAATCACTTTGCTTTTAATATTAGTAGCTTCTACCAATGATTTAGAGCAGTAGTGGCCGAGTGGTAACAGCCCCGACATACAAGTCGTAGGTCGCGGTTTCAAACCAAGCCAGGTATTGCTTTGTATAATTTATTTCATTATTACCACTGCTCTCAAAACGCTAAAGGAAACCCTCGTGAGGAAACCGGTAAATTCTATATACCAACCCGCACTGGGCCCGCGTGGTGGATTACGGTCCATTCCCTCTCCTAGAGAGGAGATCCGTATTCCAGGAGTAGGAACATTAAAAAGGAAGATGATGATCAATGATTTCCTCCACACGAAAATAGAACATTTTAATTATTTTGCAGAAAATATACCTACTCCCGGGACAGAAAGAAAAATGTTCTGCATACTATTTTAGGACATTGTGACCGAATGCCAAATATAATTTAAATAAGTTCAGTCGTTTGAGTGTAAACAAGTACATACACACACACACGTAAACATACTAACGTCATGGGATTCTCACTTTCCACATGACTCAAGTCCTCATTAGATATGGTAAGTTTTGTTAGGTTCCTGCACAGGACTTATGCGGAAGAAACACCTGGTTGTCATCATTGTGTGGACCACCCGGAGGATACCGTAGTGGTGTGCTCCGCTTGATTAGACTGCCACCGTGTACTTGAGAGGGCGACCGGCGGCTACGACCTCTCGCACCTTGCCCTGGTACAAGTCATGATCCGGAGTGAGGAGGATTAGCACACGGTTGCCTCCTTCTGCAAATCGGTAATACTAGCGAAGGAGGCGAGCGGGTGATGGAAACACACACATACATATTTTATGGAACACTCAACAAAATAGAATAGTTATTGTCCTATGTCTTTTGTTAACTGTACTACGTACAAATAAATCGTACCATAAAATACAAAATCGATGGTCGATTAGATATCTCGTGTCCTCTTGATTTAGTATCGCTGATTGCCACAAATGTTATTTATTTATTTTGTATTGTGGCAACAAAGAGTTTTATTTCATGTAACAGTGGAACTTGTGGAGAAGCTCTAAAGTGTTTCAGTTATAGTTGTTTTTAGGGTTCCGTACTTCAAAAGGAAAAAACGGAACCCTTAAGATCACTTGGTTGACAGTCTGTCTGTCAAGATTCTTTATCTCGGGAACGTAGAGGTATCGAGTTGAAATTAAAACTATAACTCAGGTCTGCGGTCGTCGGAACGGAATGTAAAGAAAAATACGACCATTTATATCGCAAAAAAACGTAGGGATATTTCAACACTCCAAAATTCATAGAGTATTTCCCGTTGACCTAGACCCTTGATATTTGACATGAAGCACTTAAAACTTTAAATTAGTTGTTAGATCAAAAATAAACAATTTTTCGATTTGGAAAAATCTTCGGAACTCGATCCGGGAATTAAACTTTTTACAAAAATTAGTTTGTGCGGAACACTTAGTGTGCGAGTCCGATTCACACTTGCCTAGTTTTTTTTTTTTTATGTACAAAAACTCTTTCACCATTAGAAAGCTACACTTCACTGAGTAACATAAGCAACTTATTTTCTACTTTCATGCGGGCGAGGTGATAGTTCGAGGTTATACTTACTTTCACCCCTAGGATAACAATGTACTATTACATACAGGCAGAAATTGGCTAGAAGTATATAACTGAAAACATAAAAAAACATATTAGGTTTGTTTTAAGAGGGACCTTCCCTGTCCGTTTATCGTCAACGAGAACATAGCGCAATGTTTGATAAAGAGACAACGAAAGAGGTATGGCACCAGCCCCACTAGCCAAGTTACGATCTTTTCACTAACGTCAAGCGCTTGGAATCGGCCACGCCTTCAATTCCTTTGTTTTGATCACGTGACTGAGCATTGAGATGACGTCAGAATAAAGAAGTTGGGGGTATAGTCAACTCAAACTGTTCGTCGTTAACGAAACGATCATAGTTTGGCTAGGGATCTGATCGTTTGGTTAGTATTTGGTAATTTCCGTTGCTCACTCGAATATTTCACAAATTTTGTTCTATAAAATGCGAGGTTTTTCTCCAAAACCATTAAAGTTTTTTAGAAAAAAATTACATAATTCAGAAAAACGATTCGATATGCAATGTTTAAATATGTTTTAATAAATCGTGAAGGTCCAAAGTTCACATAAAATTAGTCCTTACGATATTAATTTTACACAAACTTATGTTTTATTTTCAATAGAAGCCTTGAAGATGTCTGTGTTTCAAAAATATCTAGAGAAAGATGTGTAATAACATCATAAACTCGTTAAAGCGATTGTGTGGGAAGAAATATTATAGTAAAAGGTTGGATGCTCTTAAGACACTTGCTTTTGACGATCAAACGGCTGGTTACTATGGAGATAATACATTCATGGCGTCTCTATTTTGATCTATGTAAACACTCCCAAGAAATGATAAGGACGAATCCTTACATGAGCACAAATATCTATTACACGTGCCCCTCAAAAATATTAAATATCAACACAAAGACCTTATGATATTACGAGTACTTCGTAAAGGTCATGAATTAATGTGTTTGGTTGAATAATATTTCATGTCTAAGGAGCTTCTATTTATAAGCTAATTAATGTAATTTCACAACTTCTAACAATTATGTTCAACCAATAATGTTCCCACTACTGGAACTTAAGCTTTCTCTCCTCTCTTGGAGAGGGAATAGGCTGTAATCCATCACGCGGGTACAGTGCGGGTTGGTGGATGTCACACGTCTTCGAATTTTTGATAAATGATAAATGATATTTATTTTTGTAAATAGGTTTTTCACAACACTTTTACACGTCATTTTTGTTTTTTTTGTCAGTTTAAACTAGATGAGTCCGGTGTTTCCTAGCTGACTACCCTGAGAAGAAACACCGAAACAAACTCAGGGGTCAAAGTCTCTTTTAAAGTCCATACAGTAATAGTCAAATCTTATGAGAACAATGCAGATTAGCGTCTGAGATGGTCTTTTGAGGAAAGAACCATACAGATTTGAGTGGACCTGTCCAGTCAGTGCAAGCATTTGTCAGTATTCGTATAGCTCAACTTAGGAAAACTAAGGAGCTCAACGATTTGACGATCAATGCCAAAGAAGGGACATTTGGGTAGGCCGCAGATATACTCAAACTGCCAGACATGCGTCAAAATACTTAATTGAACATACGGAGAAAAAATAAAAAAATCCACATAGTCCTCATATTCACAATAAAATACAGAAGTGTAGAAAATTGTAATATTTAACAAAGTAAATATTTTGGTCAAATATAAATTTAAAAAAAAATAATTAATAAATACATATTGTAAAATAAAAACAAATATAAAGGTCAAATTGTAAACAATATAAGTACAAAAGCACAATTGAAATATAAAAAATCAGAAGAGAACAATTGTAGAACATACCGGAGCAGGTCAATCCCAAGCCTTTTTGTCCTCAAGATAGTCTTTTACATTGTAAAAAGCCTTTAGCAAAAGTTTCCGTTTTACAAATGATTTGAATTTATTAAGGCTTAGTTCCTGAATATGATTAGGAAGCCTATTATAATAATGTATACACTGACATTTGAATGATTCCCCTATTTTTTTGAGCCTGGTAGCAGGCGCCACAAATTTATGTTTATTCCTAGTATTAAAATCATGAATATCACTATATTTCTTAAACGTGTTTTTATTTTTATGGGCATACAAGATATTTTCGTAAATATACTGAGAAGGTACAGTCATTATATTAATCTCTTTAAATTTATCTTTAAGAGAGTGTCTGGGACTTAATTTATAAATAAAACGAATAGCTCTTTTCTGCAGAACGAAAATTATCTGAATATCAGCGGCATTTCCCCATAATAAAATACCGTACGACATGAGACTATGAAAATAACTAAAGTAAACTAAACGTGCTGTCTCTAAGTCAGTTAAGTTTCGTATTTTTCTTACAGCATATGCAGCAGAGCTGAGTTTTTTAGATAATTTGTCTATATGGGGGCCCCATTGAAGCTTAGCATCCAAAGTTATGCCCAAAAACACTGTAGTATCTTCAGGACTCAACTCTTTACCTTTTATTAACACACTAGTTTCTACTTGCTTTTGGTTCTAGGACATGCGGTTTCCTCACGATATTTCTCTTTATACTCTTTATATCTTTTACTTTTTAGTAGGCCATACAGATATTTATTCCGAGAGGGAATCAAACCCGCGACCCGAAGCGCAACAGCCAGTCACTTCTTCACAGCGCCAACCGATACCCCTCATAATAAAACAGAGTATACTCTCACTAAACAACTCACACATCTCTTTTAATTAACAAAGTTCTGTACGAGTATTACAATATTTGGATTGGGTAGAGAAGTTCTAGAAATTTTGACTAGTTGAGTAGTGTGTATATTATTTGATTATTTCCATGTTAATAGCGTTGAAAATCCTGTACTTCAAGAACTTTCTCTGATATTACAGAAATGGATGGTTTTATTATTTACTAGCGACCCACCCCAGCTTCGCAATGGTGATCTTACTAATATTATAAATGCGAAAGTTACGATGTTTGGATGTTTGTTACTCAATCACGCCAAAACGGCTGGACGGATCTGGATGAAATTTTGCACAGGCATACGATACACTCCGGAATAGGACATAGGCTACTTTTTATCCCGGAAACCCAAACCCCAACCCCAATTACACGCGGGCGAAGCCGCGGGCAAGAGCTAGTATTAAATATATGATGCATGTTATTATGCATATTAGCCATATAAGCCTTCCTCTTGAATCACTGTATTTATAAAAAGGGCATCAAAAAACGTTGCGTAGTTTTAAAGATCTAAGCATACATAGGGACAGACAGCTAGTAGTGGGTCGTTTCCTGGCTAAAACGATGATGTAAGTAAATAAAATAGTGATACAAAATCAAGTACTTAATAAACCCGGCCACCGTAGGCGCGGGCTTGTGGATGCAATTGTGTGAGCAATGGGTAGCTCGCCATCCAATCGTCTGGTAACCATCCGGACCAAGCCCAGTCGACGACGGCGCGCATTGTTCCCGCGTGCCTTGCTTGCGTGCATGCAGAAGAGTCGAACCCAACTGGGGCCAAGGGTTCGCGTCTGAAAGGAAGGCTCTGGCCCTGGTACATATGGCAACGTAGGAATAGGGCAGGTTGTTTAGTCAGTAAGAGTCTAACACTGTATCCCGCTCCGCCGATTTTTTCCGACGATTTTTCCCTACCATAAAAAAGTACTTAATAAAATGATCAGAGTAGTAGGTAAATAGCTTCCGTATACACAAACGCGTTATCCTAAATTAATACAATTCATACTGTACCATGAATATGTCCATGGTTCGGAGATCACAGTTCGCTAATGAAACGTGCAATCAATGCCGCCAATTAATCGTGTAAATGGAATCTCTGCTTTCTTCATCATTCATAGGTAAATTATTCAAGTACCCATTACTGATCAATATGGAGCAATCATTTTTAGGGTTCCGCACTTCAAAAGGAAAAACGGAACCCTTATACGATCTCGAGAACATGTGGAGTTGTAATCGAAACTGGGTTGGTCTCATAGTAAAAGTTGTTCATATTAGTGTGTAGAATGCTCTTTTTTAAGGAAAACCCATCTGTCGTATAAACTTTGTATATTAAAATGCACCCAACACAAACAAAAACTTCATAATTAAAAATCTTAAGAATTTATTTATCTATTAGTTGATACACTACCAGATATTTTAGTGGAAGCATCTGCTCTCATTCTCACATCTAGGTGCTGTGCCGACGTAATTTCGGTGGCTTATTCGCGGCGCCGACGCAATTTCAGCGGCAGCATATTCTGCGGTCTCTGTCGTAACTGAGCCCGAGGTCTCTTCTGCAACTCACACTCTGCGCACTGGCATTGAAGCCGGAAATAGTCTTCCACAGCTGGGCAACGAGGCTGTATGTCAGTAACAATAACTATTTAACATTTTATGAGGTTTTTATCTAGTAATAATAAGTCCATTCTAAGTAGAGGCCTGCTCTAAAAACAACTGGGTCTTCATTAAATGCCCGTTTCAACTAAGTAAGGGCTCTTGAAGTTGCGTTTTTCCCAGATTTTTGGAAAAGATATTAAAATGTTCCTCAAAATGTATACCTTATTGGTATAAATTTATATTGATATTTGGATATTGGGGCCTGTTATTCAATTCCTGTAAGAGCAAATCATTTCGTGTTCAAAGTAACGTTGTATTACAACCAGCTTAACGTCTTTTTAGTTAAAAAAAAAAGTACTTATTGAAGTAAAAAAAAAACTCAAATGTTTCAGTGACTTTGGTTAGCGCTTTTAATGTTCTATTTCGATATTTATCCAGTTGTACTATGTATAGACTAGCCGTAAAACAATCATAGACAAACCTATTATAACAGGTCCAAACACAAGTAACACAGAGCCTATCAGTAACCGCAGTATTGCATTATGTGCCTCGTCCTTTTGGTACAAGTCCAAACCTCGTATCATGCACACCAGGCCTGCAATGTAAGGAATTGTTAGCTACACCCGTTGTACCGTATTGTTCAATTCAAACTTAACAAGAGCGAGGTAAGCAGTAGTGTTACTTCATCGCCACTGCTATGGAATGGTCAAAATAATAAAAATGGTGAAGGCAAACTTCGTGAGGAAAATTAAACTTATAGGCATGTCCTAGAACTAAAATCTCGAAGACATGCGACATTCACCAACGCGCACTGGCCCTGGAGTGGTGGGTTACACACCATTTCCTCTCTCAGAAAGGTTTCCCAGCAGTGGAAATATTATAAAGCTGATTATGCCTGACAGCAGGGAATGTGTGCTTATTGAGAGTTAGATCGATGGGTTCAAAACGAAAAACTGGAAGGACTAATGTGCGTACAGTTTAAAAGTCCGTAACTCCCTCTTAATCCATCTTAGAGAGAGTCATCAGTTGTTTTTCCAATTCCGAAAAATTACGATGCTACTCCCAGACATAAAAGCAACAGTCTGTAGATCAAACAAATATTTGTTCCGCACGAAAATCGAATCCATAAAACGCTGGGCAAACGCTAATCGCCAACTGTGGCTTCGTTACAAGATTACACTAGTTCTACTCACCAGATGTAAACATACAAATTCCGAGGCCAAAGGCGGACATTAACAAAACGCTGAAAAATAACAAAATGTGGTTAAGATTAAGTCCCAGAACATTACATAACTATTTATCTGTGACTGGCCTATTGGCCTAGTGGTTGGTAATCCTGACTGCAATGCCAGAGGTCGTGGGTTCGATTCCCACTCAGGACAAATGTTTGTGTGATGAGCATGATCTACGTCTGGGTATAATTTATCTATAATATCATCATCCTTTTTTATGTCCTCACTGCTGGGACACAGGCCTCCTCTCTAGCAGAGGGAAGTAATCTATAATATGTATGTATTTAAAAATATATAAATATGTTTTTCAGTTGTCTAAAACTCATAACACAAACTCAGCTTGGGAGTAGTCGGCGTTGTGTGATAGTTGTCGAATATAATATATATAGTATCACATCTATTTGATGCATTTGAATATAATTTATATTGTAAGTACATTCAGACGGCGTGAATAGAAATGCTGGGGGTGGTGAAAAGGAACCTCGAGCGGTTTAAACAACATTAACAATTTTTCCCAGCATTTCAATACTCCCTTTTATTCATTAATTGGAATAAACTGGCCGAGTGTAAGTTGGACTCGCTAACGAAGGGTTCCGTACGAATCCGTGAGACACACAGTTGTATGTTTGCTTATTTTTTATTGGTATTTGCCTAACTATCGTGTGTGTGCCCTGTATTGTACTGAATGAATTCATTTCCTTT
The DNA here is from genome assembly GCA_029852875.1 of Mythimna loreyi. Lineage (NCBI taxonomy): Eukaryota > Metazoa > Arthropoda > Insecta > Lepidoptera > Noctuidae > Mythimna > Mythimna loreyi. The sequence continues at coordinate 13,541,731 of CM056785.1, read as the reverse complement.
TTATTTAAACAATATTCGAATAATCGAAAAATATTCGAAGTGTGGTTCACCCCGGCTTCACTAGCCGGGGTGAACTACTAGTAGAATACAAAAAAAATAAGTTTAAGACGTTTTATGATCTAAAAAAAAACCCTCTAGACTAAGAAATCGAAAAATCGGAATCGAAAGTACCTACTAAGAATTCAGATAATGCTAACATTTTATTAAAAAAAACTAATAAGTCGCACCTGAATCTCACCATTATTCCGTTAGTTATTGTTTAACCAATATAATATATATTTTCTTTATAAAAATACAAAAATAATTTACAAAATATAGTGACGTTTGCAACCAAAGTCAAACCGACAAGACCAAGTAACAGATAAAAAATCAAAGAGTACATTATACATAGACAAAATTAGATCACCCTGGAAAGTAAGTAAAAAATAAAAGAGGTCAAATAAATAGAGTTTTTATTCTTCAGTGATCAAACCACGGAGCAAGTACAAAATATATTTTAGAGGCTTATCTTTTCTTATTTTACTCGAATGTTTCACAAAATTTGTTCCAGGAATTACGTGTTTTTAATAAACCCTTAAGGATTATTGTAAAAAAAATACATCATTTAGAATCTCCATTAAATACGCAAGGATTCTGTAGAAGTCCTTTTTATATTTTTAATATAGACGTACATTATGAAGAGTCAAAGTTCACGTAAAATAGCAGATTTTTAGAGGTCTTCACTGGATTATTCTTAAATAAGCTAGATGACAGTTGTGGTGGTGTACTAATAATGTATATCCTTAGAAATCAATAAGGGGCTAAGGGGATAAAAGGGGGGTTAGAAGTTTGTATGAAAGTCCTGTGTGTTTGAAGTAAGAGAGTTGAAATTTAAAATGTATGCTCTATAGATGCTAAGAACGGATTTTACGAGACTCCTAAGGGGGTAAAACGAGATCCACGCTTACGAAGTCGCGGGCGGCCGCTAGTTCTTACATAAATTTATGTTTTGATTTCTATAGAAGCCTAGATAATATCCACAAAATATCTGTACATCCAAAATATCTAAAGAAATATGTGTAAATAACATCATAATCACGTAAGAGAGCGGTTGCATAAATATGTACCTCGGGTTGGCCACTCTTAAAGCAAGAGAAGGTATAAGATGATTTCCTAAAAGAAATCCTGGATTACGTAAAACTAGTACCCATACCTTAGCCAGAAGATAAAATGGTACTTTAAAATCACACTGCAAAAATATATAAAAGTTTCCTCTGTCCTGACTCTCAGGACTATTTTAAGTTCATCTGAAAATATACTAACATACATTTTTCTTCGAGTCGGAACTTCGTTCTTAGTATTATTAGATGTATTACTTCTTCGAAAGTCCTTATTTGTTTAAGACCAGTTTCTGAGTTACCGTCTTTGCGATGCTCGAATATGTACGTTTCTCAATGTAACTTGGCTACATTGTCACTGGTTGCGGTATTAGTTTGAAAAACAATCTCTTTATTTGATAATATGGAAAGTTTTTTGTGTCAAGTGCCGAGTCACTGATTGGGCCGAAAATTACTTAAGATATATCTATGAATAGTTATAACATAATATCATTGTATAATCGGTCCTATAGTGTTGTTGCTGTTGGGACTCAGGTCTCATCTCTTTGAGAAGGCCGTAATCCACCACGCGGGCCTAGTGCGGGTTGGTGAATGCCACATGTCTTAGAATTTTTGGTTCTAGGACATGCCGGTTTTCTTGTTGTTGTTAATACATTTTTATATTTTTATTGATACTTAAGGAAAGCCTAACCCGATACTGGATGACTTTTGGCTGAAATGATGGTGGTAAATTTTGCGTTTTATGGACCCATAGCTCGATCGGCAAGCGGTAGAAATATTTAGCCCAGCTTTCCTAGTCTAGTTACTATCGTTTCGATAACATCGAACGCTTTATATAGCCACATTTCCGTATTAAGTTGAACCGCTTTCCGGACTACGTCTACAAACACAGATTGTGTTGTAGAGTATAATAATGTTGATTATATTGTACTTCAAATAGGTACTAATTTATTTCTGTATTAATTATGAAGCCAGAAGTAGCTATTAGCGGAGCCTTTGTACATACATAACGTGGAACAACAAGAAATGCACCAAAATGTTGCCGTCAGTACTCCCAGAACAGACAGTGGTAGCAAACGTGTTTCTGTGTTAGTTAGTGAACTAGGAACCCCATAGTCTTAACGAGGTAGTTACGCCTCTACCCTGAAACATTTACCTTGTTCGTTACACGTCATTTAGCTTGTTCCTACTCTTACTTTAATGTACAGAGAAACACGAAACAGGGAAAACGGTGTAATTTCTACCGAAATACTTCTAAACGTACTCGTAAGTTGCTAGAATGTTCTGATTTTTGTGTTGAAAGCATAAAATATCAACCCTTTTTAGGAAAAAAAACATCGAAAGCGGCACTTTGTTTTTTTTTCTGGAATGGGTATTTTCTTTTCTAATTAAAAAAATATTAATGACAATTTGACCATTCTAAAACAAACTATGAATATCACAAAAGGAAAAACTGCAAAAAAAATACCGCAAATTGTTACATACGTTGCACTAAACAGGCTATCGTATTTATCCGATTACACTATATTTTCTTTTTTTATGGTGGGTAAAAATCATCCCATGACAAATCCCCCTGCTTGGGTGGAGGGAGAAGAAGTGTCATTCTCTTACTGACTAAACAACCTATTCACATCCACACAACCGTTCCTACGTTGCCTTTATACCAGGGCCAGAGTCTTCCTTTCAGGCGCAAACCATTCTCCACAGTAGGCTTCAACCCTACAGCATGGTCCCTACAAACAGTAGCTAATGGCACTTCAGTAATGAATTCAAAATGATTTTACTAATACACTACAAGTTTTTCAATCATTCAATGAAATTAAATGGTAGTTTCCATTGTGTTGAACGTTCCAATAAAGCCTCTTCGACATGTATTGAGGGATTTGTATTTGTACTTTTTATAGACAGTTGAAGAAAAAAGTTTTTTAGGCTTACCACGCGTTTTTCTTTTCCAGAAATTGTGCCTGATTGGTAATCGTCGGTTACTGATTTCGCAATGTAACTTTGAAGCGTCGCGTTTTCGTCGTTTTGATACGATTTCAAATAAAAACCTCAATAATCACAGGTTTACGTCAAAACGACACATTATATTACATAACAGCACCGCGCGCGTGTTCGGGAGTTATATTTTTATAAATCAACACCCGAACGAAGAGAGGGTTTTATTCCCTATCTGCGTTCGGGATTAAAATATAGCAAACATAGTTTCGTTTAAAATTCAACATACTATTATATTACTTTATCCCCTAGTAATAAAATCTTCTATTTCTTTTTACCAACCTGATCCCTTTTCTTATTTTTACCAGCCTGCATTTCCCCTTTCTAACTCTAGCAAAATCAATCCAGTTCATCTCACCATATCCATTGTGGTTTGTCACGATGTGCGAAATTTACCAAACAGAGAAAAAAAATATTTTAAGCAAATAAATTCGGCAGGTTTTTCATAATTAATAAAAGTCTAATAGTCATAAAACGTTACGAACCCTTTATGTTATTATCGTATTACGTTATGGGAATGTGTATGTACTAGCTTTTTAATACTCATCAGAACAGAACGTTACCAATCAACAAGTCCGAGCCGCGCCGCCGATTAGTGCATCGCTACGGCGTAGGCACATTGCTACGCTTTGCTACGAAATATAAAAAATCTATTCTCGTAGCACTTCATAACAACACAAATTGTGATAAAAGCGATCACTGGTTCCTCTAACAAATATGATAATTACGGTAAGATCCCTTAGTTAGTTGACCGTAGTGATTTATAGGGAGGACCCATGTCTTCGAAAGGTAGAACATGTCAAACATGGACCAACAGGTAGCTAAGATTAGCTCCGCAAACATTTATACGTAGAACCCTTGTTTTCTATATGAAATATGGATTTTTATAAAGCATTTTTACGTCTTCACATATAAAATTTTACTGATCCGGATTACTTTAAAACAAAGGCTTTCAAAAAGTTTGTAAGTATCTCTTAAGTAATAAAGTTTCTGGCTTTAGTATTATAAATTTTTATGACGTGAAGTTTTTTTATTCTCGTCTATTTAACGTCTAAGGTAAAAGTCATTTTGTTTTATAGTATCTCTTCTAAGTGATGTCTGAGTACCTTATCCTCAGTCGACAAGGTAAGACGATGCGCCATCACTACATGGTATACATATATATATATTATTTTTTTTTTTGAGTTGGTAAATTTTCTTGCCGGTATCTTCTCTATAGAAAACGCCCAATTAGAACCGTGCAGTATTTTGTGACGTTTTATAGGTGCCTAATACCTAATAGTTCCTGTTGTAAATTTATATTTTTATAAATAACTAGCTTTTGTCCGCGGCTTCGCCCGCGTACATAAAATATAGCCTATGTCACTCAGGAGTAAAGCAGCTTTCTATTGTTGCTAAAATTTTTCCAATCGGACCAGTAGTTTCAGAGATTACCTCCTACAAACAAAAAAAACAAACTTTACCTCTTTATTATATTAATGTAGAAGAATGTAAGTAACCAAGGAAATGTTGATCATTACAGGCGAAAGACAGGCGGCCAAGGACCGGTCGCTGGATCAACGTTTAAATTGAGGGATCAAGCGTCACACTCTGACCGGTCCACCGTGATCATCGCTACTTCCTGTTGTTTTTTTACAAAAGGAAGTGAAAAATAAAAAAACAAACTATACCTCTTTATTATATTAGTGTAGATTTATTATTTTAACTGAAATTTATAGATTTGATTTCGGTTTTCTACAGGATGCATTTTGGAGATTGCGTGGGAATTGCACGATTCCGAATCCGGCATCTCAATTTTACCATCGGAATCCGGCAAGTATCCACCCTTAAGTTGTAGAAACATCTACGGTCCGGACTAAGCGTTTTGCCTCATCGTTTATACCGCGTACATTGAGGACAACACTGGAACAGTTTGCCAGCTGCGGTCTTTCTGTCCGATTATAATTTAGGAGTCTTCTAGGCTAGAGTGAATAGGTTCTTAATAAATTAGTGCGCTTGACCATCAACGATTGCATCACCGCATATCATCAGGTGGGTGTCTTCAAGGCTAGAGTGAATAGGCTCTTACCTAATAAACTAGTGCGCGTCATCATCAACGATTGCATCACTGCTTACCATCAGGTGGGATCGCAGTCAAGCACTAGTTTATAGCAATTTAAAAAAAAATTCGTAAAGCAGATATTAGTCATTCAGACATTAGTCATAACCGCGTTAGTGCAGAAATATCCATAGCTTTATGTGAGCCCTCCAAAATCCACTCCGGTGAATTGTCAAAGGGGAAATTTCCACAACGATGCTTCGCGTGCATTGCCAAAATTGAACAATATTATTTTACTCTATAGAAATACTGTCGGTGTCAGCATTAATTTATTTTACAGTTGTTGTAAACAAATAACTTGGCTTGCATTATTTGTTATTTTTGTGTAAAAATGTAAAACATCAACATTAATTATTTTCGATGTTCTATTTTTATAATTATTTTACTCATTCAATATTATTAACAATTATATTGTTATAATTTTAATATATTTGTTTTATTATTTTAATCAAATCTAAAAGTCTTGATTTACTTTTTAACCGATTTCAAAAAAGGAGGAGGTTCTCAATTCGATTGTATTTTTATGTTTGTTACCTCAGAACTCCGTTGTTTATAGATGGATTTGCAAATTTTTTTTTATACTTGAAAGGATATGGTTCCAGATTGGTCCCTATCGTACGTATATAAAAAATAAGTAATAAATTTTGATTAATGTCAAATAAGTTTACCTATAAATTAAGTTTCTTTACAGCAATTCAAATATTTATTTTCAACTTTTTAGTGTAGGAACTTTTATCGTTTGACTTTTTTTGAAGGCGGTCTTTTTTTGTAAAATCTGTTTTTTTTTTTATTTTATTTGTTATTTCTACACAATGTGTGTTGTTCTGATTACTTCATTTAATTAAAAAATGAAATGAATTAATTGAAATGGTACTCGGTAGTATTAGCTTTTTAAGTAAAAAAAATGTACACAGTTTATTCTATTACTTAAGACTAATTACAACAAATTAGAAAAGAACATGAGTCATGCATACATATCTATATAATATGAAGCTAATATGCTAATATGATGCATGTGCTAAATTTAATTTAATTCAGGGTTGTACAAAACAATTACTCCACGCTAATTCTTTTGAACAACCCTGCATCAAACTTTAAACTTTCCACCCCTAGAACGCAAAAGGCAAATGAAGTATAGACACTTATCGTCAGCAAAATTCTGACACATCCTCTTGCTCCATCAAGCTCAGAAGATGTCCATTGATGATTTCCTACGGTCTCAAAAAAAGTAAATACATTTGTTACTAAGAATTACAGACTACGGACATTAAAAGCGCGTTTCTTATCTAAAATACCAGGTAGTGCAATGTTTTCCAAGTAAAACGTACCCTTCTCATCAAAAAAATCGAAACACCTTGCAAGTTTACGTTTTGTCAGTGTGGCTGACCCCAGCTTGCCCACCATCACGCATTTTAATTTGTATAACATGAAAATTTAGTCGATAATTGGTCGAAATTTGTCGCCAAATATCAGAATTTGTCGGTCAGTGGTTTAGAAGTTATAAGGGGTCATTGTGGGCCAAGCCAGAGTCAGCTGTCCCCAGCTTGCCCACATGTGTATCTCAAAAACTAGAGCGCCTAGCGAAGATCTGTTTTCTCCCAGATTTAGTCGCCAATAAGTCGAAATCAGTTGCCAAATCTCAGAATTTGTCGTTCAGTGGTTTAGAAGTTAAAAGGGGTCATTGTGGGCCAAGCCAGAGTCAGCTGTCCCCAGCTTGCCCACATGTGTATCTCAAAAACTAGGGCATCTAGCGAAGATCTGTTTTCGTCCAAATTTAGTCGGTAATGTGTCGTAATTTGTCGCTAAGTCACAGAATTTGTCGGGTTATATTTTAAAAGATATAACAAGTTTATTTTTTTAAGGTATAGACCAAGAGCTAGTGGGAAGATTTTACAAGAAATTGTCAAGAAAAAATATTTTAATTATAATGTGAAAATATATTTCCAATTTTTACGGTCTAATGTCCTTAGACAAGGCAGAGAGAGACAAATTTTTAATTAAATACATGTTTTTATGTTTAAAACATAAAAACAATTGTTAACTTAGATTTCTTTGAAAACATTAAGCCTTGCTCTTGGTCTATTTACTGTCAAGACGTACAATCGCGTACAACTATTTTACCGAATTATAACGTTAGTTTATAATTTACGTCAGAATAATAAAACATGTTGGTTTTTTAATAAAGTTATTTATAAATTTAATACAAGACAAAAGCAAATAAATAAACTAGTCATTGATTGCGATCCCACCTAATGGGAAGCATATTATTATTCTTACCTAACGTAAGTATGAAACTATTACAAGAAAATCCAGCCACTGTACAAACGACGCTCAATAACACTTTTACCCGAAGTCAAAATACTAACCCTTGCTAAAGAATAGCACAAAATATTTCAATAAGTCTCACAAATTGACAAACTTATTATAATTAATTACATTAATAAAAGCTGTTGGTGTGTATACTAAAACATTATAAGCAGCTGTGATTACAGTAATATTGCCAGGTTATTAATTAGCATGAATATACAATTATTGTACTAATGTCACAAAAAATTGATTGATGGTGCTAATGTCATAATGTGACTTTATACAGATTGCACTGTTTAATGGATTGCTGTAACTGTGACTACACCAGGTGTCTTGATTAGCCGATAGATGGCGATTGTAGATGGGCTGCACAAAGCCGTAATACTATGTATCAGGTTTTAGCATGATTTGTTTAAGTGAAATTCAGTGGCTGTTTTAAATAATTGCAAATTAATTTCTAGTGGATATTGTAATACAAAATTTAGGTAATAAATGATATAACTACAAAATCACAAATGTTTACAATATCATTTTTTTTTTAATTAATGAAGTCAAAGTCAAAATCTTTTTATTTCACATAGGCCTACATGGGCATTGTAGGGTGGGAAGGCAGGGTAGGTAGAGAAGTTGGGTAGAGAATAGTTGGGGTAGGTAGGTAGGGTATGTATGAATTCAGACCGCATAACCTTATTTACAACGTGTAAATAAGGTTATGCGGTATTGTTTCTGTGGAAGGTAACGAAATTAAGTCTTGTAAGACGTCGTAGCACTCCCAAGTTATTATAAACTTTTGTCTTTTTACTGTAATGTGCACTGGTATGCGACTTATATTAATTTAGAGAAATAAAATTAAATATCTTAAAATATACTACGTGTTAAACTATGAATCAAGTGAAATTTTTCGTTGTTTAGTATATTAAGTCGGTTAATTTATAAAAAAAAAATTGGAGGCATGAGGTTTGACTTCTGTGGGGGAGAAGGCGATGATGTAAAACATTAGACAAGAAATTAATAACATTTGTCCTTCCTACTCAACTTCTGAGGCGTGTTTTCATGAATGTTAGAGATCGTATTAAAGAGTTCCAGAATCGTGGGGTTAAAGATATGAATTATGTTTAAATTTTAATTTTCTGATTTTGTAAATTAACGCGTTCTCATCAAATTAAATATTGTAGCGCGGGAAAAAATATTTTAGTACGCTGTGGCTTTGCTACACTGTGGTTGCAACGCGTCGCTTATCGGGATCCGGCAAATGAACATGTTTAAAATTTTTCGAAATGCAGGAGCAGATGAACAATTGTGTCGGCGAATCGCTCGCCGGTGAAAAGTTCTGTCGGAGAAAAAATGAAAAGTGAATCGTTCTGTCGGCAAAACGTTCGTCATTGAAAAGTTCTGTCGGAGAAAAAATGAATAGTGAATCGTTCTGTCGGCGAATCGTTCGTCATTGAAAAGTTCTGTCGGAGAAAAAATGAAACGTGAATCGTTCTGTCGGTGAACCGATCAACGGCGAAACAAATGTCGGAGAAATGTTTCAGAATCGTTTTTTTATGGTAGGTAAGTCATCCAATAAAAAAAAATCATTCAATTAGCTGCTTCCTTCTCCTACTATACTCGTGCATCTATCTCTTTCTTACTTACCCTAATTTAAACGGAGCGCAAATATCTATCTGCAAGTGACATTTTGGTCGATAAATAAATATATATAGATTTGCTTCGGTAGGTTCAAATTATAGAAAATTTTATATTGCTTTTTATATAATTATATATTTAATATAATAATATCAAAACAAACGAGCAAAGAGCATTATTCATGATCATTAAATATCAAACTGTATAGGAAGTTAAGGATTTTGTACTTGCTTGTACCAATGTATGGAGAAATTAAATTCTCTAATATCTTTTTCATCGCATGCCGACAAATTCTGTGACTTAGCGACAAATTACGACACATTACCGACTAAATTTGGACGAAAACAGATCTTCGCTAGGTGCTCTAGTTTTTGAGATACACATGTGGGCAAGCTGGGGACAGCTGACTCTGGCTTGGCCCACAATGACCCCTTTTAACTTCTAAACCACTGACCGACAAATTCTGAGATTTGGCAACTGATTTCGACTTATTGGCGACTAAATCTGGGAGAAAACAGATCTTCGCTAGGTGCTCTAGTTTTTGAGATACACATGTGGGCAAGCTGGGGACAGCTGACTCTGGCTTGGCCCACAATGACCCCTTATAACTTCTAAACCACTGACCGACAAATTCTGATATTTGGCGACAAATTTCGACCAATTATCGACTAAATTTTCGTGTTATCCAAATTAAAATGCGTGATGGTGGGCAAGCTGGGGTCAGCCACACGTTTTGTCAGGATTATCAGAAAAATGTGTACATTTAGGAATAAATGTTAAATGTCGTTTAATAGTGAGTAATATGAGCTTATCAAATCTTAATGTTAATGTTCTAAATTTAAATGAATTTTTCATAGGTTTCGTATTTTGTTAAATGAGTCATTTTTATTCCGTATGGAGTATAAAGGAAATGGATAAAACAGCACACGTAAATGAAAAAAAAAGCTAAAAAACGTTTATTTAATAACTTGTATTCCCTCCCCGAGCTCTAATTACTGCTTCCATACGGTTCTTCATCGATCGGATGAGAGTCACGATCACATGCTGTGGTATATTGTCCCATTCCTCTTGGATTGCATCTTGCAGCTGGCTAAGTGTTTCTGGGGCAGGATCTCTTGCTCGAATTCGTCTCTTTAATTCATCCCATAGATGTTCAATGGGATTCATGTCCGGGCTTCTTGCTGGCCATTCCATAATAGAGATATCGACTTCGTTAAGATAATCTCGTACGACGCCCGCGGTGTGAGCCCTAGCATTGTCGTGCATGAATATGAAGCCGTTGCCAATAAAATGTGCATAGGGCATCACATGAGGCTCGAGACACTCTTCGACGTACCGATGACAGTTTAGTGCAGGCAGACGTGGCCCAGACACGAAAGCAAGCTCTGTCTTACCGTCGGCGCTGATTCCTCCCCAAACCGTCCACGAACCGCCACCATAGCTGACCTTTTCTTCAATGCAGCATTGTGCATAGCATTCTCCGTCTCTTCTGTAGACCTTGTTCCTTCCGTCGTTACCATACAGCATAATTTTACACTCATCAGAAAAGAGAACTTTGCTCCACTGTAGGTATGACCAATTTAGTTGCTCACGTGCAAAGTTAAGGCGCGCTCTTCGATGGTCTGCAGTTAATTTCGGCCCATTTGCTGGCTTATGCGGTACCAGTCCACGATCCTTCAACCTTCTTCTAATTGTAGAGTCACTTACAGCCACCCTTCGTACAACACGAAGCCGCTGCTGCAGTTGAAAAGCGTTAAGGCGTCGATTTCTTAAAGAAGTTGTTACAATAAATCGATCATCTCGCTCAGAAGTGACCCGATTCCTGCCAGATCCTGAACGGCGCGTGAACAAACCAGTCTCCCGATAACGTTTATAGACTCTATGAACAGATGACAGGCTTAGATGCAGTCTTGCAGCCACAACACGCTGACTAAGGCCAGAATCCAGCAATGCCACAACTTGGGCGGCTTCTGTGGGCGAAGTATCCATACGTTTTAGAAAAAAAACCTTTTTTCAGACGTCCCAAAGTCACAGTATTGAAATAAAAAACAAAAAGTTTAAGGATAGGCGCCAATTTTTAGTTTTTAAACGCTAAATGTACTCCAACCCTAAACACACATTTGTCTCAAAACAGTGATTCATTTCGTTTATAAGATAAACAAATGAAATTCTAATTTTGAATTTAGAATTTTCGCTTATTACTGTAATGGCCAAACTGCCAGCTATAATATATGTATTTTTTTTCATCGTATGAATTCTTTTTTGTGTTAAATTCGGACAGAAACAATGAAAACGGAAGTGTTTCGATTTTTTTGATGAGAAGTTTATATATATATATATTTTTATTGATTATAGGTTTGCGCTTGACCGCTATCTCACCTGATGGAAAGCGACGATGCGGTCGACGATGGAGCGCGCTATTTAATCAAACATGATAACTAATATACTACCTTTCACAATAAAATAACCGCTAGCGCAAAACTTCCTAAAGTCAGAAAAAGTTAGAAACTAACTCCACAAACACGTCGAGGCTTACCAACAAAACAAAACTATTGCAATAAATAAAACAATTGTACTCATACATATTATAATTTTCATTTACCTTCTAGTCTTCAAGTTGGTGCACTAACGTTGCAGGCACTGGAAACTTTGGCAATAATAACAGACTGTAAATCTACTGGTTCTTTCATGGGAAAGCAACTTCTCGACAGTCGTTGAATGTTTAACATAGATCTTGCAAACACTGGGGAAAACATGACCTGTTTATTTTTTAAACTTAATGTCTATGTTATAGTCAATCCTCGAAGCTCCGGCGCTCCTAGGTTTGACTAGTCAATCCTCAGGTCTGACTTGAAAAAATAAACTAACCTAACCTAACCCAGGATAAACCAGTCATTCCGCGAAGAAACTGCATATTGACCTTTAACTATGACATCTATACTGCTTCGGCAGTATTTCACAGAACCGTCAACTATTTAGATTGATATAATAAACAGTGTTTGTCTGTGTGTGTCTGTGTGTTATCCCAAGCCACCTATTTTAATAATGAAACACAGAATAAAGTAACGAGTTCATTGAATCAAATATTTTATTTAATATTCTCGAGAGATTGAGATCGTTTTCGTCTGATCTCGGATTGTCTCTATAAAGAACATTCTGAAAGGATATATCTTTGATGAATTATTATCTACAGGCAAAAAATCCAGAATTTTTGTTATTTTCATACAAGTAAATTCTGAATAAAGTAGCTCATAGACTCAGTAAATTTATTAATTAAATTATGGCACTCTAACGAATTATTCATAAGAACATCTTTGAGGTACTAAAATAATCTAACTTAAAATCTGGAGGGAATTTACTACTTACAGATGTTCTGAACATTACTATTTTATTCCATTGGTATAGGCTTAAAAACCAGCAAATTATTGCATAAAGCCAAAGTTGATAACAAAAAAATAAAGGCTAATGCAAATAGCACTGCCTTCTTGACAATCTCTAATTAATTTTCCAAGAAATTTTGGAGAACTGTTCGGTACGCTTCGAATTCCAAAATAGTAATAAGACCTATGCCAGTGAAGGAAGATTTCTATTTAAATAAATATTAATGCTTTACATTCAGAACGTGCAGAAGACGCCAAAACCTATCAGAAAGGCGTAGGTACCGAAAGATTCTCTCGATTCTCCAAAGATAAAGAGAGAAAACACTATCGAGTTTCAGTTCTCAAGTAAGGTCAAAATAGTTCACTAATTGAATAACTTGAGGATTAGACAAAGAGATTCTATCAAGAAGTTTACAAAGTAATCCCTTTATCAACGACTGCCTTATTAGGGTCAAGCGTTATTACTTGAACACATAACATGAGCTTAAATATTCAGGTCGCATCCGGATTTGATTTGTTCGCTTGTATTTATTCTTTTTCTTTAGAAGTAGTTAGAGGTGAAGTTCTGAAACGTATCGTGAACCTAAGAAAACGTTCCCAGTAATAAGGTTAGGTTCAGTTAGTTTTAGTTACCCGATGTAGAGATCGGACAATCCGGATCGGGAGAGCCTCCCGTTATTGTTCCACAATACAACCTTAAACTTTTGTTTGTTGTTCATAAACAGGCTCACTGTTTTCGAAATATGAAATTGTAATATTATATCTGATAGCTGCTTTGTTTTCCCGATTATAAATATAGCACCCCTTGAAATTGTTAGCGGAAATAAAGGGTTCGGCCAGCCACTTTTGATCGAAAATTAAATAAGGTTCTGTTATTTTCGAATCACGTGACAAGCTACATTTAAACTAAGAGAGTTACTTAATAATCTCCTTAGTCGTTCACTCTTTTAGCTGGCTAATGAGGCTCTAGCGATGCGTCTCCACTTGACACGCTTTAAGGCGTCTCGGGAACTCTGGACCTGGATGGAGGTTTGTGTTGCAGCTCTAATGAGGTCTGTCCAACGCGTAGGTGAGCGCCCAAAAGACCGCTTCCCCTCTACTTATCCCTGGACAACGAGTCGCTCCATGGGCTCAAATCACTTTATGAAATCGTGAAAAAAATCCAGCCAAGTTCAGTTACGTACCGGCCAGCAGATTATTTTTCACTATTTAAGTATTGGTCCCATAACTAAAGTAATTTCTTATCATGACGTTTAAGTATCGGTCACTAATTACCCGTCACCCTATATACTCGTACCTACCCTACAATCAGTTAAACAACTAAATTACCAAGTGTTGCCACTTAATTCTAGAATTTATACTTTATTTAGTCCATGTTAGAAAAGTTATAACCTCACCGATGTTAATTAAGATTTCAACGACAAAAGAGGCACTATAAAACTGAACAATAAGCATTTCCATATTTATTACAAACAAACAATTGCTTTGAATAATACGGCCACACTACAGGGACAAATAAAATGGCTACTAAATAAAATAAGCTAGCTTTTAGTATCAAATGTGAAGACCGTATTGGTACAAACTCTGCTTGTTCAAGTGTGAACTAGAAACATTGTGGACATTTTCTTTAGTCGTGAAGATTTAGCTGTTCCACGGGGATGTACAGAAACGTAACTTTGAGAACACAACGACCAACTAAACAACGTAATATATTATCTAAATGTTCACTGCAGTACAAAGGTTTACACATTTTTGAATTATGGCGCCATTTTCATATGCATAGCGTACATTTTCAATTGTTTTGATGTAGTTTTCATGCTAATTTTGGTGACAAAGAAACATTGTGACGGCTTTTAGTTGGTTTTCATTAGTTTAGTGGGGTGTAGTGGTAACTAGGTCGTGTCTCAATTAACTTGTAATACATTGGTCGTCGGACGCGAGCTACGGACTATTAATTTCGTCCACAGCAACATTATTAACCACTTGGGTAGATTTAGTTTCCCTTAGCACAGTGAATGCGATGAGTTTTCCATTGCGAATGACGTTTCCATTAATTAATTAATTTATGGACACACATAAAAAGAAAAGAACAAGGAAACAGAAAAATAGGTACACAGGTGATGCTTAATTCTAAAGAAATCTCTTCCAGCAAACGTTAGTAGAGTTAGAAGAATAGAGATGTAGACACTGTGTGTACACACACAATAATTGTCAATGAAATAATAGGTATAAAATGTAAACAAAAATATGTTATTATAAATATATGCATACACATAGTTACATTAATGCATTGCCAGTGTCAATAAAGCGGACGCACCCTCTGTTTTTAAAAGACTGGTGAAGGAACTCTACTGGTCACTATGATCATATTGTTTCACACATTTATTAAAAACTAGCTTTTGGCCGCGGCTTCGCCCGCGTGGTATTTGGGTTGGGGTTGGGGTTTCCGGGATAAAAAGTAGCCTATATCCTATTCCAGAGTGTATTCTATGCCTGTGCCAAATTTCATCCAGATCCGCCCAGCCGTTTTCGCGTGATTGAGTAACAAACATCCAAACATCGTAACTTTCGCATTTATAATATTAGTAAGATGTATTTAATAAGTTGGAGTATGATAGCACGTTTATAGTACATTTTGATACAAGTGCAGGAAGTTTGTCATTGCGACCGAGGCGAAATTCGCACGAGCCGCAGGCGAGTGTGTTATGGAGCCGAGGGCTGCAATGACAAATCTGCACACGTGTCAAACGACGTTTTTCAATACACTTACGACTTGTGAAATAAAGAAAGAAAGAAAAAAGTTTAATCGTATCTCAAATATACAGTAGAAATAGAATAATATTAGCATTCAAATCTGCTCTGGTTAGTTTCTAACTTCGTGGGGTCGCCCAGCGCCGCGTGGGGGACGCCTCGCGCCTGATTCGATAAACTAAGAAAAAAAAATCACCCGTGACCGTGACGATAAGGAAGGAAAAAAAAAGCCCTTGTTGTGATAAACTCAAAAAAGCACTTGGGTGATATACATGCTATATTGAACCTAATAGGAGTGCGATAAGAGGCAGTTTTCGAGTAAGTGAATTAAAAAATATTTATGTTTTAGTAGAGACATACATTTTAAATAGAAGTCATATGTTTCTAACTTTGTAATTAGGATAAAATCTGTATCAGGAAAGTTTTATTAGTTAAGCAGTGTTGTAAATAATGTATTAATAATAAATATATATTTATAAATTGTAACAAAATACATAAATTAATTCTATTTTTAAAATCTTGCTAAAACAAAGAACATTATTATTATTATGGTATTCTAAATAAGCTTAACAGCCGAGTGTGAGAGAGCACCAGTTCAGACGAAAATTTATTTTTTATCTTTTTATTAGCCATTACTGTCCCACTGCTGGGCAAAGGCCTCCCCCAAGTCCTTCCAATTCCTCTTTTCTTGTGCCATCTCGGACCAGTCCTCTCGGTACGCGTCCAGGTCATCCCGCCACCTCTCTCAAAAAAAAGTACTTTGGAGAAAATCTAAACTTTAAGATAGTTTTATTAAGAGAATAATAATAAAAGACAAAGCTGAAACATTGTCTTCTTGAATAGATTTCATACATTAATGTAAAGGTTAAATATTTATTGTTCTAGAGCGTTACACCCGGCGTGTCTATCAAGTTATTCGCAAGGCTGCAACGTAGAATGAACTTTATTAGAATGAGAATAGGTTATAGTTTTTACTGCTCGAGTGGCGTGAGTACGTTGAGTGCTACCAAAATATTAGAACGTAAGGTTTAATGTTTGGTGTTTTGTGGACTTTTGTTGGTGTAAGTCATAAAAAGTGAGAGGATCTCGCCATCAAACTGTAAATTTTGGCGAGTATAATTATGAATAAAATAAACAAAATCTATTAGAGAAAGAAATAAAAAAATGTTTTTTGTAAACCATTTTGTATCCAAGCAAAAAAAAATGCGATAATAGTAGTTTAAGATATAGCATTATTTATTATCGTGATGTACAAAAAAGTATAACAATAAATAAACCATCTGAATATTATACATTTTTCACCATTGAAAGAATTTTCAGAAGCTGGACCAGCGACCTTCGAAAAAGCAATACCAGGCCTAGATAAGATACGTCCGTTTTGGTGTCGAGTCTCTTTCTTGAACCGAAACGTCTCAGCGTACCATTATCGGTACGCTGATGTACGCGTACGTAAATGTACGCTGGTAATGGTACGCTACTTCCTTGTGTAAAAAAACAACAGGAAGTAGCGATGATCACGGTGGACCGGTCAGAGTGTGACGCTTGATCCCCCAATTTAAACGTTGATCCACCGACCGGTCCTTGGCCGCCTGTCTTTCGCCTGTAATGATCAACATTTCCTTGGTTACTTACCTTCTTCTACATTAATATAATAAAGAGGTAAAGTTAGTTTTTTTTTATTTTTTTGTTTGTAGGAGGTAATCTCTGGAACTACTGGTCCGATTGGAAAAATTTTAGCAACAATAGAAAGCTGCTTTACTCTTGAGTGACATAGGCTATATTTTATGTACGCGGGCGAAGCCGCGGGCAAAAGCTAGTAGTGCATAAGTGTCTTTCTACAGTGAGTAATCACGCCACAATCGACTGTTATATACAGTATCAAACAGGTTCACTGCCTCCGTGGGTGCTCGGGGGCGAAGGCACCCACGAGAAACAAACCGTGGGTGCTGACCACTCCACTTCCTCTTGAATCCACTCAAGTGTTCGCGGTGTTGTTCATGAGGACTAACAGTTCCTATTCGCCGCCAAAATTGTATACGTAAACAATCCCGGAGCATTGAGGCCCCGACCAGAGAAAATAGATAGATATGCTATTCCGAGATCTCGAGAGATAGAGACGGGACTCGTGTACTGAGTGCCATAGAAATCCGTATATTCGTTCGAGCAAATAAACTAACTAGTGGTGAACTACCCACTAGTATAGTTATAAAGCGTCTCTAAACTAAAAAGAGATCTAGATCCCACGACACAGGGTATCCTGGAGCGGGATCCAGAGCTACTTTATTGCCCTAAGTGTTGTTTGTTTCTAATAAAATTGTGATGATTTTAATCGCTGTGTTTAAGGTGTAATATGCAGTGTCTTAATAAATTATTGTTATTATCGAATCACCCAAAAACTTTCACCTTTACAACAGTGACGTGATTATGTTAGTTTTATTTCCATTAAAGGTCAATTCCAAATTAATTAATAGAATAGACTAAATAACAACGAAATTAAACAATTCCTTGATGAATATGCAAAACGAATTCCAATCAAAATTAAAACAATAAACACTTGTATTTCAATTCTCACGAAACTTATTTATTTAAAAGAGCTATCAACACTTTTGAGTCTCTATAATTTCCTCTACGCAAATGGAAAGAGCAAAAGAAATAATTATTCCGTTTGTGAATATTGCAAAGGCTTTTGAATTTCCTGTGGTAAACGAGCTAGTCGCCTCAGTTTCCCGGTAGCTCTTCAGCGAGGACTTTCATATGCCAACTATTACCTGTTCCCGTGTTTACGTCTGCGTCAAGAGTGAGTGGGGGAGATACTTCGCGTTTCATCCCTTTTATGTTTGCAGACTCTTCAGGGTTTGAGTGGGTTGTAGCTGAAAAACGCGTGTAGCTAGTGTTGTTAGTAACTTTTTACTACTGAGCTACTATAACTGTGCCCCTGGAAAAAGTACAAGTTTATCCCACGAGTATGTTTCTTTAAGAAATTTTTCTACAAATTCCACCTACTTATTTTCATAAACATGGTTATTACCTATACATAAATTATTAACATTCACAAAAAAGCTTTCTTTTGTACACGACGTTGAAGTGATCACTACTCGTAACTCCTAAATGACAGGATTATATCATTTCTAAAATGTCAGATTTGCGTAAAACTAACTAGCTTTTTCCCGCGCTTTTGCTCATGTTAAATTCGGGGTAACACGGCTCTCCTTTCTTGATTTGGAACATGGAAGGGAACTCGGAACAGAATATGATCAAACGTAGCCGTCGCAAGTAGGAATAGATCGGCCACGCGCTAAAAGTTGGTATGCAGACTATACCAATTTTTAGCTTCTACCTTGAAAATTGCGAAATGCTTCATAAAAACCCACCATTTTAAGGAAGTGGGAGGTTAGAAAAAGACAAAAATCGTCTGTATCACTCTCTATCCCTTCAACTATCTCCATTTAAAAAATCATGTCAACTCGTCGCTCCGTTTTGCCGTGAAACATAGACGGGCAAATAAACAACCACAGTTACTTTCCCATTTATAATATTAGTAGGTATGGAATCATTTTCTATCACGCGAGTGGAAATACTAGCAGCAGATTGATTCAAATATTATTCTTGGCAAGAAAATAGTATCTATTTTAAAAAATAGTGTTGATTTGAGTTTCTACATACAAACGTAAAGGCAAAAAGTTTTGCCGCATAAAAATACACTGGCTCCGCAAAAATGCAAAGTTATCGCCGAATATAAATTACAATGAAAATGTGAGCGAAAAATCCTCTTATGCTCACCCGACTAGTTAGGCCGTGCAAGCTCATTACCGATGCATTTTAAGCTTATCTGAGAGGAGGGTGGCATGTTGATAGGAGGGAGCGGGGAGCGGAAATTAAAATGAATTCTCTCTTCTTAGTCGTGCGCTCTTGACAGATTGGTCGTTTTCATGGGTCGGTCGAGTCCTGCGCCATCACCGCCTCTCTCGCGATTCGACGCCATGCAGTTCTGTGTATAATGACAACTCACAAGCCGCCAAGGCTTGGGAGTTGTCATTAACGCTGCAGTGTGTCATCGATTTAATGAGGTCCGTCCACCGTACTCGAGAGCGAAAAGAAGTATTTTTTTGACTGGTCTGTTGTTCTAGTAGTGGCCCTGACTGAAGTCATGGGTACGATTCCCACCCAGGACAAATGTTTGTGTGACGAGCACGATCATTTGTTCTGTGTCTGGGTATCATTTATCTATAATATGTAGGTATTTAAAAATATATAAGTATGTTTATCGGTTCTTTAGTATTCATAACACAAGCTTTGCTTAGTTTGAGACTAGACAGCGATGTGTGATAATTTACCTATTTTAAAAATATTTCTTTATTGTTGTTGTTTTATTTTTGCTATTGTATTTTTTGTGTTGTAAATAGGTGTCATTTTCAGTAGTTGATTCTAAATATAATACTTTCAGAATGTGAGTTCAGTATGTTACATGTTGTATAAGAAAATCATATAGGCAGGTTGCCTGATTTTAATTAAGTACCTAATTACTTATTTTAAGTAGACTAGACTTACGCAAATTCTAATTAGAATTTATATAACGAAATAGTGTACCTTTGCTGTAACTATTCTACAATATAACAGTAGGCAACCTAGATACAATCTATTTAATTTAAGGGTACAATGAAGGTTTCATTCGACAAGAAAACGTTCATTATTCAGTAAGAAGTATTTGCTTGAGAGCTACTTAGTTTTTGGTTCTTAGAAAATTCTATTAACTTTAAAATGAATAAAGAGTATATTTAATACAAATTTCTTTATTTTTTTAGTAGCTGTTGTCAGTGGCTTGGCTCGCATGAAGTAGAGAATTATTCAGACAGACAGGCGAAGATTATCACTCCCTGGACGCCTGAGGGAGGTCGACGCGAAGGTAGTGTGATGATCTAATCACGTTGGCAGGTCAAACTTGGCCGAAGATCATCCAAGACAGAGAAGTTTGGAAAGAGAAAGGGGAGGCCTGTGCCCAGCTGCGGGATACAAAGTAAGCTAAAAATTTAAAAACTTAATCAAAGAAAAACTGAAAATCGCTACCATTTAATAAACGGCAAACGACCATGTGCTTAATTCCTTTTGATGCCTTGCCTTGAGGTTTTACCATAATGTCTGAATAATTTATACGAAGAATATATTAAGGGATTATTTTCCTTTTTACTGATGCCTTATAAACCAACTTCTAATAGTAGCATCGCCCGCGTGTAAGTAGATAATTATCCCTAGTAAACATATTTTACAACATGCTTTTAATTCCGGTATCTTATAAGTACTTAACTAGAAAATGTTAACTAAGAACATATCGTAGGGACTCTGCAAAAGTATCGAAGCCTACTGGGGCCCAGGGTCTCTTTCTGAAAGGAAGGCTTGGCCCCAGTGCGAAAAGGAAAGAAGGAAGGGGGTGGGGTGTTTAGTCAGTAAGAGGGTGACACTGTTTCCCGCTCCGCCCAAGAGCGGCATTCGTCATTGGATGATTTGGCCCACCATAAAAAAATATATGAAATAGTTTTTTTTTTATTTTTTTTTATTAGCCTATTGTATGTCCCACTGCTGGGCAAAGGCCTCCCCTTTTTCCTTCCAGACCTCTCTATCTACGGCGACCTCCGGCCATGAAATAGTTAAGAACATATAACTAACACATAAATACATCCCGGAGCAAAGGGTTGGTGCGAAAGCGTTACATCGGGTTCTGGGAATAAGGTAAGGAAGGTACGGGCTAGGTTCTTTAGTCAGTAAGAGTCTGACACTGTTTCCCGCCCCGCCCAAGAGTGGGATTCGTCATTTAATGATTTTTATCTACCATAAAAAAACCACATAAATACAACAAGAAAAATAAGCTGAAAAGACTAAGCTCAAAAAATAGCTTTTGTGCTGTGAAATACTAATGAAACATAATCTGTACTTCTAAAGAAAGCTGGACTAAAACACCCCAGGCCTACCTAACCGTACTACCACTACTTCTCAATCTACACTATAATATAATAAAGAGGTAAAGTTTGTTTTTTTGTTTTTTTGTTTGTAGGGGGTAATCTCTGGAACTACTGGTCCGATTGGAAAAATTTTAGCAACAATAGAAAGCTGCTTTACTCCTGAGTGACATAGGCTATATTTTATGTACGCGGGCGAAGCTGCGGGCAAAAGCTAGTAAATACATAAAGAGGCTTAATAATATAACAACTTTACCCTCATAGCATAAATAAATAAGTACAGAAAGCCAGCTCTGTACAATTGTGTGTTCGCGTACGAGTGAAAGCTGATCATGTGTAGAGTTCTGTAAGATGAGTGAATTTTGTGTATAATAATATGTTCTTTAAGCAATTGGTAATTATACCCATTTTCATTCATCATCATCATCATTTCAGTCGAAAGATGTCCACAGCTGGACATGACCGGTCCTATGCGACTTGCATCCATCGGATTCCAGCAACCCTAACTAGGTCATCGATCCACCTTGTGGGAGGCCTTCCAACGCTGCATCTTCTGTTACGCGGTCGCCACTCCAAAACCTTACGGCCCCAGCGGCCATCTGTTCTGCGTGCAATGTGTCCTGCCCATTGCCACTTAAGTTTGGCGATTTCATTTTCATTAAGGTAAAGCATATATGTAAATAAATAAGATGTACAAAATAAAAAAAAAAAAACGAAAAACAAGCGAATGGGTAAAAAAACGCGTAAAACTCTTTATGAGATAGATGTATGCCAGGCACTGTGTTGCTCCATATATTCTTCCTATAACAAACTGATAATGATGAAATTATGATATTATTACACGTAGTCTCAACAGAAGTTCAACAAATATTATATAATGCTTTCAAACTATTTTTATTACTAAACTGATTTAAAGTAAGCACTTGTATAATTTGAGTTTTTTTTTAATGGTAGGTTAATGTCATCACGTTTCCTGATTTGACGGGATACGTCAAATCAGGAAACGTGTTGGTCGAAGCGGGAAACAGTATCAGACTCTTACTGACTAAACACGCCACCCCGTTTCTTCTTTGCCCTTCGCACTGGGGCCAAGCCTTTCATTCAGAAAGAGACCCTGGGTCCCAGTAGGCTTCGACCGTTTTCGTTTTGCAGAGTCCCTACGTTTGATGGATAGATTGCATTGGCCTTCTGTAACTATCTATTCTGTGATCACAGGCTATAGGACGATGTTCCGACAGCCCGCATACTGCCGAGTCCGCAGTCCAACGGTAGCTTTAATTAGCACCGACTTTCGGGTATAAATTCATGGTTTATATAGTTTAACTGCACCACTGTTTTTGCTAACAGCATAACGTGGTTAAATTTTAATGCTCAGTGTTGGTTCTTGTGTTTTCACTTTAAATAAATTTAAGAGTGCCTATGTTAAACGATGTACGGTTGGTAACTCTTGCAGTTTATCTTCTAAGTAGGTAA
This sequence comes from Mythimna loreyi, assembly GCA_029852875.1. Taxonomy (NCBI): domain Eukaryota; kingdom Metazoa; phylum Arthropoda; class Insecta; order Lepidoptera; family Noctuidae; genus Mythimna; species Mythimna loreyi. Next base: position 13,519,047 of record CM056785.1, on the reverse strand, counting down.
AAACATTTTGTTTAATATTTATTCTTTATTGTACACAAAAACATGTAATAGTACACAGTAATTAGTAAATTCATGTACAAAGGCGAGCTTAACTCAACAATGAGTTTTCTGCCAGCAAACCTTTGAATAACAGAGAGAGAAAACGATCTAGGGTAGAATCAAGTGCACAATATAAACCTATATACTTATTACTATATAAACCTACATAAATAAGTCAAATATATAAAAATATACGTACATACTAGTAAATACAATATATTATGTCAATTGTGAAAGGAAGTGCTCTTTAATTTTCCTCTTGAAGACCTCCAGAGATGGGCTGTCACGAAGAGAATGTGGGAGAGAGTTCCAAAGACGCACTGCAGTAACAGAAAAGGAGCCATCGTAGCGGCTGGAAGTGTGACGCGGAGTACGAAGGAGAAGAGAGTTGGTTGTGCGACAGGGTTTACCCCTCGGAATGAAATACTCAAAGCGTTCACGAAGGTATTGAGGAGCATTGGGATTGTGGAGGATAGTATAGAGAAGGGATAGAATGTGGGTATCTCGCCGACGCCGAATCGGCAGCCACCTTAATCTGGCTCGAAATTCCGACACATGATCGTACTTGCGAAGGCCAAAAATAAAGCGGATGCACAAATTCTGCAGTCGTTCGAGTTTATTCAGAAGCACCTCCTTAGCATCTAGAAAACAGACATCCGCATAATCTATGAGCGGTAGAAGAAGAGATTGAGCAAGAGTGACCTTAGTGTGAAATGGCAGGAATTTTTGGAGACGTTTAAGAGACTGAAAAGAGTAAAAGACTCTTTTACTCACATCAGCAATATGAACCTCCCAAGAAAGATTAGTATCCATATGGACGCCCAGGTTTTTAGCGCTTTTAGAGTACAATATGGGTACAGAATCATACATGACTGGTGGAAGCGCCTGACCATCCAGTAGGTTGAGCATGTATCTACCACCAATAATGAGCGCTTGACTTTTAGTTGGATTAAGTAGGAGTCCAAAGTTTATTATAGTAAGTAGTAAATGTTTTTTAAAATTGATATTTACTAGTGCTTCACTGCAATTCCGTCTAATCATAAGCACCGTAGGGACTCTACAAAAGGGTCGAAGCCTACAGGGGCCTAGGGTTTCTTTCTGAAGAGAAGGCTTGGCCCCAGTGCGAAGGGCAGAGAACGGACGGGGTGGAGTGTTTAATCAGTAAGAGTCTGACACTGTTTCCTGCTCCGCCCAAGAGCGGGATTCGTCATTGGATAATTTTTGCCCAACATAAAAAAACCTAATCGTAAGCAATGATGCATCGTTGATGGAGAGGCGCACTAGATTATTAAGAGCCTATTCACTCTTGCCTTGAAGACACCTAAATTATAATCGGACGTGAAGACTACAGCAAGCAAATTGAGTTCTGTAGTTTAATTTTTGAAAACTAGTTACACGTAACAATCGGCGCTGAAAACACTCGTTTTTTGCAACATTAACTGAATGATGAAGTATATCTAATTACGAATCCTGCCCTTGAGCGGAGCGGGAAATAGTATCAGACTCTTACTGACTAAACAACCCACCCTGTTCCTACGTTCCTTTATTGAAGGGCCCGAGCCTTCCCTTCATTCGCGAACCCTTGGCCCCAGTAGGTTTCGACCCTTCTGCAGGGTTCCTACGACAAAGGAAGTTACCAGGTATTATAACTTAATTATTAGTCATTGAATAATTTATTAATTACTACTTGAGCACATCAAGATAGAATTTGAGGCTAAGTTGGATTAATAGAAGATTACTAACGAAACGTAATATTATTTCATACTTGCTTCTACCAACAATTTTTCCTACGTAGATAAAAGAAAGAAACAATTCCAAGGAAACAATATGAATATGCTCAAAAATCGTATTATCATGTTTATAATCTGGGGATTAAATGTCAGTTTTGTGTGTACCCGTGTAAAAAACCTCTTAATGATTTAATTCTAATCTGGATTGGACGTAACGAAGTAAAATTATTATTATTTTTTATCTTAAATTTTGACATTATTATAGTGTTGTATAATGTAGAAGCATTTTTTTTTCTAAATGTTTGTAAATGTGAGTACCATGGAGTAATTTATAGTTTAAAGTTAATATTTTACTTGTTTGACGTAAATGACCATGGCAGTAGAGAGTTTGTCATGCTCACTCAAATGTCTCGCTGATGGTGGCGCGTGTGTTGGATCATTCGGTTCCCTTCATAATGGTTGAGCTGAGTGGTGCTGATATACGCGTCATGTCCGTGAACGGGCGCTGTCAGTTGGGACTGGTCATCTCTTAGCTGCCAGTGGTTTATTTTAATTTGTTTAGATCATGTACTTTTTTTATCATTTTAGTTACATTGTTCTCACATCATAGTAGCGACAAAAATATGTAACCAATATATCTGTAAAACACAACATGATTAAAAAGAGTGTCCATGGAGTTTCTTGCACATTCTTCTCCATTGAGACCTACTTTTTGGAATGTGCAATTAGCGTCATTTTTTCCTGACAGACCGACTTTATGACATTTCAAAAGTGCCTGTAAAGGTTTATTTGAAATAAATGCTTTGAATTTGAATTTGAATTTGACTTACATATCCTTACCTCCTTCTTATTTCATACTAGCTTCTGCCAGCGACTTCGTCCGCATGAAAGTAAAAAATAGATAGCATATGTTACTCAGTAAAACATTTAGCTTTCTAATGTTAAAATTACTTTTTAAATCGGTCAAGTAGTTTTTGAGTTAAATTGTAACATACAAAAATAAAATATTTCCGAATTATAACATTAGTTTAGATCACTTTTTACACCTATATTCTTCTCACGCTAGGAGTCTGCGTTCTTCTAACTATCTCCTACTGCTCTATCCTTCTCTTACTTCAGATTCATTCTTCCTTCTATATTAAGTCATTCTTCTATAGGCTGCGTTTCTCCTTGATATCAAGATTGACACAAATCAGTACGAATCTAAAAGAAAGTTGCGGGATTATTTTCTACTCTGATATCGTCCTATTGCATCGTCATGCAGTACAGTCAAAACCCCTTTTCTTCGCTTTAAAATATTATATTAAAAATGCACTTTTTCCAAATAATACTATCTTTCTTTTTATATACCTGGCATATTATCTCTACACCACCCTAGGTTAACTGACTGAGAGAAAATCTAAGGCATTACCGAAGTCTGCCTTTGTACAATGTACAACTTTAAATGATAAAATAAATAAATAATTTGAACAATATTTTGTAAAACATATCTAAAAATACTAAAATCAATGTAAGTGCATACTTTAGTCACTCTTCTAGAATATTCTTCTAAACTCTTCTAGAGTGGCTACACTTTGTACTTACGTTGAGCACCTAAATTAACCGTTGCCCTAATCTTAAGTAAGCATTATTTGATCCTATGTTACTATTTTTACATACATAAGGAAATACCATTTTAATTAAAAATTTGCAATCAACACAGATTATCGACCTCAGGCACTCAAGCAGGAGCACTTTATTCATTAATTATAATTCTACTTTATGGAAAGAAGTTCCAATACTCAAATCTGTCACCTTTGTCTTGATTTCCTCGCATTTTTCACTTATCTGACTTACCGACCCTTCAATTTCTGATTTAATATTTTGGAATTTTTCATACCGTGTTGTACCCGTAAAGTTTTTTGAGTTGGCCTCATGATCCCCGTTTCACTTAGCGAGCATTGCTCGGCTTTCCTCCTTAAAGTCCCCCAGTTCGTTTATAGGGCTGGACTCGGATCGAGGTGGCTTTGATGTTCTTTGGCCCAATGTAATAAATTCGGTTTTTGTTGGAATAAAAGGAATGTAAGTTGGACAATACTCGCTGCTCCTATATTGTTGAAATTGTAAGGGGAGTGGAGGATTTGGCATTATTAAAAATAAGACAGTGATCTATTTTAAATTCAAAGTACGATCCAAATAATTTTTTAACTGTTTTTTTTTCTAGGCTTGCTTTTATATCATTAGTTAATGGTATAAGTATTTCGTTTTTTTACTGCTTTCAAGCTGTAAAGATGGTCAGTAAAATCGTACGAGCTTGGGACCGATACCCGCAAAGGCCGCTAAAATTTTTCGAAAGAGCTTCCGTGAACCGGGAACGCAAAGTGTAATTGAAGAACCACAAGTGAATGTCAGACAGCACTCTCGCTCTAGCAAAAATTGGAACGAATCATTGAAGAAGAACTAAAATATTTCTGTCTGACCCTTTATTTCCGCAGTATTATTTCCAAAACTATACTGTGCTTTGGTTTTTGAATAAACCATTTTTCAATTCAATCCAATTTGAAGCAATTGACAGAAATACATAAATTTATACCACCGCACTAAGTTACGAAGAACCAAAGGTTCAATTTTGCAAAGCATGTTGACTCAACACCAAATTAATCTCACTTTGTACTTGTATAACGTGCTCATACATTTTAAATTAGAGAGTTTGCTTAATACAAACTGCTAGTACTTTGACTCGTACGAGCTGTGTGTTAGAATGTTGATATAATACTGGAAGTGGCTCAGATGAAACTAGATGATTTCAAACGTGTTTAAAAATTAAAAGGGATAAAAGAGAATTTTAATTCAGTTAGTTTTATGGCTTCGTTACCTGGAAGAGCGTTAAGGGGGCCAAATGAAATAAGTGCATGTCTGCACTGCGTTTAATTAAATATTTCAGACCCAGTGACGAAATGAATGCTGATAAAATTTTACAAGTTAATCCTTCGTTTTAATTTTGACTCGGGAAGCTATTTATTCATTATCTCATAATCCTGTTTAATTAATTATGTTTGCTCTTTCACGTTGTAGCAGATGGTCCTGAAAAAAGTAGTATACATAGCTTGTAACGTGATCAGTCCAGTTGATTAATAGCAGATTTCGTTACAAAAGTGAGGTGGTAGTGGGCCCATTTGGTTTTTCTGCTTTCGCACGATTGGAATTTAGACAGTGTCCAGTTCAGAAAATATATTCAATAAAATATAGTCACTTTATTTTCCATTAGAATTCGTATGTAACATTATTAATGTTTTTGCAGTGTTAGCAGCAAATTTATGAGTCAGCCTTTGCAGTAAGGTTCATTAAGATAGTCAATACTAGTTTCAATGATTGCACATATTTGTCCAATTCTGTAGACACCAGGTACAGAACAAACCCAAACCCAATATTCACTAGGAATCAAATCACACAGCCACTGTATTTTACTCCTAAAATGTACGCGGGCTTTACAGGCATGAACGCTGTTCGAATGACAGCTGTCAAAGACTGAAGACATAGTGAACAAGCCCCGATATTTGCCTGATATTTATTTGTCGGTGTAGTCAATAGTACGGAAGCCAGCTTGACAAAGAGACCAAGCGATGTGTGACGTAATACGCTTTGACAGAATCAGGCATGACGTATATACAGTGAGTCAATAAAAGTCGTGAATTCGTGATCAAGACAACAAAAGCTCTCTTTATCTTTAGTTTTCGTGTGGACGACATTGCATTTAGGGTATTTTTAAATAACACGGTTATCATTATTCATGCTGATTTGTTCTGTATGCAGAAAATTTCAAAAGGCAAAAATACAAAATAAATACTTGTATGAAATGGACTTTTATGGAAGTTACAGGAGCAAATCCGGATGTATGATGAAATCTACATGATAATTAAAAACACTGTCTCACGGTTCATTATTTAATTTATTTTTTACCATACACCGCATTCGAAGTCGAAACCTTCTGGGACTAAGGGTTGATGCCAAAGCGTATTACTAGGTCCCTGGAATCAAGGCAAGGAAGGAACGGGGTATGTTGTTTAGACAGTAAGAGTCTGATACTATTTCCCACCCCACAAAAGGGCGGGATTCGTCATTGGATGATTATTACCTACCACAAAAAAAAAAAATTGTGACCGAAACTGCGGGAAAAAAGTTATTTTATTCACTGGTCTATTTTATTAACAATAAGAGCTATTTTATGAAATATTTCGTCTAATACCGAAGTTAATACGACAAAGTGAGTTGTATTTTGTCAATAAATATCAACTGTTACAATTTCGGTGTAGCAATAACAAAGTTTTATCAGCAATAATACGACTTAGTTTAGCTCATAGTCGCTATGCTTTCTCACAAAACAACTTATCTAATAGACCCTTCGAGCTACTATTTAAGGACTCTGAAATAACAGTTTATATTTCTGTTAGGCGACGGTTAAAAATATAGACTGCTCGATTTTGAAGTTGGTTAAAAATACTTCAAGGTATCGTGAGTCATTAACGTCCTCAAAATGATGAACTAAGATACGGTAGAACAAGGACCTTTCCTCATATGTTATTCGATTATGATTTATTTTATTTTTATTTTATTATAATAGGTTCACCAACAATTGTTTAGACAATTTCAATTATAAAACACATGCTTAGCGATAATTTATTGCAGTGTAACAATAACTTATAGGTGAACTCCACATGTTTAAATTATAACAGAGCAAAAAAAAAAAAAAAAATTAAACAACTGACAACTAGCAGTCACTTGGTAATCGACTGAGTGTAGATTTCAATTTAGAGAGAGACAAAGTGTAAATTTCATGTTTTCAATTTTTGTCATTTTCGATTCGATTAAATCACAGATGAGGGTAATTTAGGTCCATTTGTCTACCCCTATAGTCGAGGCAACTACCATAGTTGCACCGAAGAAAAGTGGGCAACCAGTATTTTGTTAGTTCCTTGGGGCACATTCTTTCAGCTGATGCTTGATTTTTTCAAATAACAGATGAGGGTAATTGACCTCAAAAATGTAGTAACAAATTCTATTGTTTAACAACATTGGCATTAAATTTAGCGAGGCAACCTATTCGCAATGTGTTAATAAATGCGTTATCTAGCATGTAATAGTTACCATAATCGAATAACATATGAGGGAAGGTCCTTGTTCCATCGTATCTCGCACTATGAGTACAAATTGGAGAAAGTCGAAAAGTAGTTAAACTCTTGAGCCCCAAGATTTCTCTCTATCATTAAGAAGTTCCTGAAAGAGTGGAAATGTAATTATTCATATTTTAATATGAATTTCATATGCCCGCAGTATGCTGAGACAGATGTCTAACTTATTTTTTTATATAAAACTATGCACTGCTGCAACACCTTTTAATTCATTAATTGCCAGAAAAATGGTAATCAGAATTACAACACGGATGAGGAGGACATACAATAATGACGAGAAGCAAAAAAATGTGTTGACAGACAGACAGACGGACAACAAAGGGTATATATAAGGGTTTCATATTTTATGTACGTTCATTAGAAATTAAATGAAAATTTAATTTCTAATGAACGTACATAAAATATGAAATAGAAATTATGAAATAGAAATTAAAAAAATATCTTTTAAAAATTTAGCTAAAGACCATTTCTTGTCTCTTTAATACTATCCTATATTAAGCAAATTGATTTTGTTCATGCGTAAATTTATTCGAGTTTAAAGAAATATTTTCTTATTTTTAATCTTTACAAATCTATAGTGTTTCATGTACCGGATTGACCCTCCACGGGATTAAAACGATCATAATTTAGCCGTGTACAATAAAGTAACATGTTTCATCACTTATTGGTATACAATTAATTTTGAAATTTAATATCAATTTAGACTCTACGATTTATATTCAATTAGTTAAGCACACAACATTAGTAAAATTTCACGATTCAATTCAATATGTTTAACAAATAATATACACAATTATGCCATTTCAACTTGTTAATTAAATGTCAATTATATTTTATTTCTTTTATTTTTAATCTTAAAAAAAAATAGGTTTAATAGCTTTTTTTTTAAAATGCAATAAACTAGTGCTTGACTGCGATCCCACCTGATGGTAACCAGTGTTGCAATCATTGATGGTGAGGCGCACTAGTTTATTAAGAGCCTATTCACTCTAGCCTTGAAGACACCTAAATTATAATCGTAATTATTCCTGTAATCTTATTGGGGATCATCAGACTTTTACTTACCTACTAAAACCACACCTGTATTGTTAGTATTGTACATCTGTAGTTGCCCCTTCGCGATCTAAGGATTACAGGTTCCTTTTGGCAATTCTATGACAAATTACTGAAAATAATCTGCTAGTTAGTTTCGGCCCCTCTTACGCCATACTAAAGTCCCCCTGATTACAGGGACAAATAGGAGAAAAATAAAAAATAAACTTAATGGAAAAACAACTAATTACAATAGTTATGAATATAACATTTAGTCATCATTACATAGTACAAAACAAAGTTGCTTAGTCCCTATGCATGCTTAGATCTTTAAAAGTACGCAACGGATTTTGTTGCGGTTTTTTTGAATAGATAGAGTGATTAGAGAGGAAGGTTTATGTGCTTAATACATGCATAATATATATTCAATATCAGTACCCGTGCGAAGCTGGGTCGGGTCGCTAGTTAATTATGATATACATTAATGTAAAGTCACCTGCAAAATTAGTTGGATACCCTAGTGTCTCTATATTCCTTTGCACGTTAGCGAAGCACGTTAGAGTTCAGGTTTTTAATATTAAACTAGATGGCGTTGGTATCTTCACAGCAAAGTGGCGACCTAAAGCGATCACACAAAGCATAAATTTGACGTTTAATTTGACGAAATATAGACACATGTGACATTATTGTCATCGACAACTGATTGTAGTTCATAATTTCAACCTAAAAATGACATTCTTGAATGATGGCTTTAACGTTTTAGCATGTGCCGATGGATGCGTGAATCAGTGAGCCTGAGTTCAAACCTCATAATACTAAAGGCTTCTCATGAGTTTTGTTATCAAAAACAATCAAAAGAAAGCGGAAGGAGTATAATATTTATTTGTTATTTAAAATTCAAGTTAATACCTAGTTAAAAAGAGAGAAAAAGCAAATGAAGAGAAAAAATAATGATATTTATTTATAGGTTATTATTCAAATTTGTCGGTCAGTTTATTAATCATCGAATAACATTATAATATTATATATAATTTATTATAGAAGCCATAGCTTAATATTCGCTTCCATGATTGAAAGGAGGATTGAAGCTTATGCAACCTTAACAAAACCAAACTAAGAGACCAGATAATTTTATCACAAAGGTCAAAAGGATTAAAGGAAAAAACATATCAAATCATTAGTGGATGACTTAAAAAAATAAATTAAGTTGTGTTTTAACTTGAAGTGTTTATAACTTTTTAAGTAATTTTAGTTACATTTTATTTTAGTATTTTTTAAACATATATAATGAGCTATAGATATGACCAAAATATTGTTCATACTCTATATTTGAAAATTTAGCTTGTGTCAGATATAAAAATGTTATACACCGTGAAATTTTAATGGTTGTTTTCCCTCAGCGAAATGGTTGTGTCTTCGTAATACAAACGTTTAATAAAAAAATAAAATATTAAAAACAAAAAATGGACCTGTAGAGTGCAAGCTAATTATGACGTATCACAACGTGCGAGAGCTTATTTTGGTTTAAATATTTAATGAGTCAGTTTCCTTTGACGGCGTGCTGCTTATGCAACTCTAGTAGTACCTATAAATTACGTCTAATGTTACTATTGTTTTCGCTTTTTTGAGTTGATGAATATTTTAAATAATAATTAATAAAAAAAAATCTTTATTTTTTTATTTTTACTGTATGCTTCAAAAGTACTCCCTATGGCAAGTCATTCTGCCGCGGGAAAACAACCATTTAAATTTCACGGTGTATAAGTGGTATATCTTTAAAATTTTGAGCCCAGAACCCAACGCCGGCGTTCGCACACCTATTGTTCTTTAATTGTGTCTGTAATTACCAAAGTCGAAAGTTTAATGCCAAATAAATCACAAAACTCAGCCAAAGCCGCAACGTTATTTACGCCCCTAGGTGGGTCGTTTTAAGAGTTACATTTATGATATTGCTGCACAGGATGTTTGACATTATTTGTGATCAATAACTCATTTTGGCAATTTTAGCATTAATTATGACTTCATTGCATCAGGAGTGAGATACATAGAATTTATTTATCTATACTAATATTATAAAGCTGAAGAGTTTGTTTGTTTGTTTGTTTGTTTGAACGCGCTAATCTCAGGAACTACTGGTTCGAATTGAAAAATTCTTTTTGTGTTGAATAGATCATTTATCGAGGAAGGCTTTAGGCTATATAACATCACGCTGTGACTTATAGGAGCGAAGAAACAATGGAAAATGTGGAAAAAACGGGGAAAAATATTCTTCTTTGAGGGCTTCCATTGCGTGCGCTGCGAAAACGGTAGAAGATACCAAAAAAATATGTATAAAAGAATTATTCCTCTTAAAATGATCTAAAAAAATGTCCGCGACAGTATATGTCTATCTTTTAAGATTAACTCACTAGAACCATTTTTATGGGAATCAAATTTGGCCAATTTTTACCGATTATTTTTTAGAGTTGTATCAACATAATAATATAATCTTTATCCAAATAAATATGTTGTTGATTAAGAGTATGTAATTGTGAACAAAATTGTCTTTGTAATCACTTATTTTCAATGAACACCTTAGAAGATATTACAATTTTAAAATACTCCGATATAAAATTCACACACGCCGCATGATGTGCAAAATATGACGCTGCGCCTGGCCGGCCGGCGGGCGAGGAAACGGGTTGTTTGCGGGCGGCGCGGAGGGGTTTTTTATGGTAGGTAAAAATCACCCAATGACGAATCCCGCTCTTGGGCGGAGCGGGAAAAAGTGTCAGACTCTTACTGACTAAACAACCTACCCCGTTCCTCCCTTGCCTTATTCCCAGAGCCCCGGTATAACGCTTTCGCACCAACCCTCGGCTGCAGGAGGCTTCGACCCTGAAGAGCCCCACAGTTTGCTGACAACACCTTGAGGCGCGCGGGAGCAGTGCAGGCCGTCGACGACTTGATCTCGGTCTGGACTGTTACCAGACAACCGGACGGCGAGCTACCCATTGCTCACCATCCGCAAGCCAGCGCCTACGGTGGCCGGATATCGGCGGGATCGCGGCGGCGACGGCTACGGCGAGGGCGCTTTTGCCCTTGCCTCCTCCTTTACGAGCATTACTGCTTCGCAGAAGGAGGCGACCGCTTGCCATTCTTCTTCGCTGCAGACCATGGCCTGAACCAAGGCCCGGCGCGAGAGGCCACCGCCGCCGATCACCTCCACGAGGACACGGCGATTCTCTTCTCAAGCGGGGCACACCTCCACCGTGTCTTCCATGCTGGCCACACAGTGGAGACACCCGGGCGTCTCTTCCGCACGAATCCGGCGCAGGAATCTCCTGAACTTCCCATGTCCGGTGAGAACCTGCGTCATGTCCTGCGTGATGTCTATCCAACCACGCCTCAAAGAGGGCACTTACCACCGAGATTATGGCGTGCCCAAGTGGAGGGTGTAGCTCTTTGAAGTACTTTTAGATAATTATGTTCATTTAAAAACTAAATTGTCTAAATTAATAACAGAAATTGACACGGGCAAAGTCGTGGGTAACAGCTATAATTTATAAAGCTGCAAAAATAAATATGATGCCCAAAATAACTATTCCACGCGGACGAAGTCGCGGGCACAGCTAGTTTATTCTAAGGAGAACCAACAGCTGTAACTAAAAATAACAATTTTATAAGAAACATTGAGCCGATTAAAAATAATAATTAATTTAATATTAATTTTCTCAATTTTTTTTTAATGAAAATGTGTGGTATGTATAAAAAGCACGCTTTATTTTTCTAATTCCGTTTTTTTTCTACATCTTTGTTACAAAACAGCTTACTCGATCCACAATCCCTTAATTCAATAAAAATTTTAAACACCGACAATTTAAAGTATTTGTTCAGGAACCGTTTTCAACTTTGGCTGTACAAATAAATGTGTTTATCTTGCCGTTGGACGTTGCTGGTCCGGTCGTATATTGCTTGGAATAAATTTGATCGCTCATACATCACACTGCATCATTCTGGGTCACGTATTAAGCAAAATAAGCTAAAATTTTATTGTGAAATTGTTATTTGGTTCGAAATTATTTTGTTGATTGACGAAATCGACATGGCTTCATTGGGCGACGCGTTAGGCTTCGCGTTAGGTGTTCGTCGTACATTACCGCAGCGGGTCGCATTATCGCACGCAAACATAAACATATACACCGTTAAATTTTGATCGTTTTAATCCCGTGGAGGGTCGATCGGGTACATGAAACACTATCGATTTATGTGGATAAAATAAAAAAATAGAGTAATTTTTTTTCTGAATCTCGTAGTGATATACATATTAAAAAAATCATTTCTTTAAGTAAACGAGTCAATGACCGCGTAGGTAGTCTTCGGGTGTTGCTACTAACTACCTACAGGTCATTGAATTGGCCCAGCTGATATTTACTTTAAAAAATCAATTTCGAAAGTGCATAAACGAATTCGAGTTTTAAAAATAAGTGCTTATTTTTTTATTTTAACTTTACAAATTGATAGTGTTTCATGTGCCGGATCGACCCTTCAAGGGATTAAAACGATCAAAATTTAACGGTGTATAGCAATGTAGGTACGACAAAGACCCATTGCACCGTGTCTCCAAAACAAGTACCGGGTAAAATGGGGTGAATCAAAACTCGGGGGGTGAATAGAAACAACATTTTTATTAGGATTATTACTTTGATTTCACATTTTTAATCAAACATTTTTGTAGGCTATGTTGAATTTATAAAAATATTTCAATGCTGCAAACAATTTTTAAATAACGTAAAAAAAAAACACAAAATGTTGTTTCTATGGACGGGGGTTAATAAAAACAACATTTTGTGTTTTTTACGGAACTCAGTCGTCTTTAAAGTTAAAAATACAATGTTATTATTATTTTTCATAGTATTTTTCTAACACAAAGAACTACTCCTATAGTAGTGAGTGCGTGCACAAACATGTTAACTCACATACACCAGACACTCAAACCTGAAACGACAGACTGTAAGCTATACAAATGCTTGTTACGTTCAGGAATTAAACCTGTGACTTGCAGTACAGCAGCCAATTGCTTAACCACTACACCAATCGTGTAAGGGTGGTTTAGTACGAGCGAGAAACAGTTCTTCAATTATTCTAGTCGAGAACCCCGTGCATCAGGTTTTTCCCGTGAAAATAAAGTAAGAAGCAACCATGCCACACAAGGGGAAATGGTTTGCAATATTAATAAGGTGCTACGATCCAATTTGTCTAATAGCTCGGTAATACGTCTCCCGAGCTTTTATTATACGTAGCAGTTTGTAGAATGTTTAGGAAAGCAGATTTTTCTTTGTATTTATCTTTTATACTTTACTACTTCTAGCTCTTGAATGCACTAGCATAGCGCGTACAGGGTTAATCGTCGGTTGGTTACTCGTTCCATAGAGATTTTTTTTTAAACTGTTCATCTTGTCAAGTTCAAAATAATTTTCGTAGAAAGTTTATAAAAACTTCTACTTTTCATATTTTCTAAGTTTATGAGAGAGTTTGTCCGCGGACGGACAGACAAACAGATTTGGCGAAACTATAAGGGTTCCTTATTGACTACGGAACCCTAAAAAAAATAAAATACCATATTATTAAATAAAATGAGTTTCGATACTAAATTACTAATATCAAATTTACATGTGTCCTAAAAATAGTTCTTTGAAGAGTTTGAACCACAGAGATTTTCTTAGAATCACCTAAGCTGTTCCTTTGTACCTTGTACAAAGGACCAGCTTAGACGGTTAGTGGTTCATTGAAAACTCGTACAAAAATAAAGTTTTAAAGAAATCAATGCTAATAACAGTTTTTAATAGCACCAACAACTTCAAATAGCATTTATTTGTTTAAACCATTTAATTTTACGAGTTTTCAAGCGCTAAAATTCGAAGAGCCTATCTTCATACTTGCCAAAATCCGAGGACCGAACTGTATCCTGTTACCTTCTTCTTGTCTGTTCAGATAGATAGATTAAACTTTATTGTACACCAAAAAGATTAATCTGTTTATTATATAGGTATGTATTTATCTTTATAAATATGTGTTCTAGTCAAAAACGTAAATTAATTATACTTTTTTTGAGTGGTGGGACTTCACCAGCTCTAAAGTGGAACAAGAGAACGGGTAAGAGTTTTACTAATTAAAAGTCTTCCTATGTTCCTTAAGTGGCCTTTTGGTTTCGAGGACCACTGGTTTCCTTTCCAGAAATTCCCCATGGTCCCAGTGGGCATCATATTAGGGCGAAAGTTTGTTTGCTGTATTGTATTTATATACCTTTTTAGGGTTCCGTAGTCAACAAGGAACTCTTGTAATTTCGCCAAGTCTGTCTGTCCGTCAAGTCCGCGTATAATCTCAGCGACCGTTAGCACTAGAAAGCTGACATTTGGTACCAATAGTTGTCAATCACGCCTTCAAAGTGGTAAGATAAATTAATAGGGTAGTTCTCCTACACATCGTAAAGTGGGGAGTGATTTTTGTTTGATTTCTACCCTAACGTGTGATATAATTACTGTTGAATAGGTATTTAAAAATGATTAAGGGTTCCGTAAAATATTTTTTTGATAATGTTAATATTTTTGGAAATAATCGCTCCAAAAGTAAAAAAACAATTCGTCCCTCCCCCCCTCCAACTTTAGAAAATATGAAAAAATCTCAAAAGTAGAACTTTTTATAGACTTTCTAGGAAAATTATATTGAACTTTATAGGATGAACAGCTATTGAAAAATTAAAAAAAATAATTTCTGAACTAAGTTTGTATTTTAACCGTATATGCAAGCATTTTTTTAAAACTTGGTTACATTTTTATTATCCTGAACGTATCTTCTTTCAATTAAAAAGAAAATACATTACAATCGGTTCACGCAATTCAAAATTACCACCTAGTACAGCGCCATCTCTCGGGAATGTTCTTGTTCTCGGATAGGTTTCTTTGGAATAATTCTGTAGTTTCACACGATAGAAGCCAGTGGCAGTAGCTCGTATTTAAAAGTAATAAATAAATTGGTTTGTTAATAGGTTCTCTGGGTCAGTTATGAATTTGGTCAGGTTGAACTGAAAAGTCGAATCAAACAATATTGCTTTTTGATGAAATATATATATTTTTTTTTTATCAAAACAAAACATGAAAAACAACTGTAAATCAAAATACAGCACCACTTCAAATCTAAACACAATACTGAATGTATTTCATAGTAAAAGCCTTCAGGCAATCAGAACATAGTAAACAGCGATCATTCAGTGCATTGTTTTATTAGTATGTACCATTTTCCAGTGGCTGCGCCAATAATGTAGGTACCTACTATCAGCTTGATAAATAATAAATCATCGCTTTGTTCCGCCATCGAGCAACCTGCGTTGACAGCAAAATTTCAGCTCAATAGACCGTGCGGGCCATTTTCACTGAATTAAAATCAACAAAAACTGAGCGAACGAAACTAAATAACAGTGTAGTTGATCAAATAACTCGGCCCCATTCACGTTGTTACTGTTCGAGCTAAAATGCCAAAAGTTTCATCGAAAAATGAAGCCTTGTGATCTACAGGGTATAACCGAGTTTCGAACAAAATGGAGCTTTGTTGGTAAGTGAATTAAACGTCCTTTTTTCAGTACCACTATCAAAGCCGTGTTTAATAGACTTTTATTGTTTGTTAACACTTTAAAACACTGTACCGAACAATCCGGACTGTGTATCTAATATTTGCACGAACAAACGCTACAGTCGTTAAATTCGTCAAAAGTTTCATGTGAAATTGTTTACCAATGTGCGGAGTTTTCGGGCAACGACTTTTTCCCTTTGATCAGACGAAATCAAGTTACTGTTAGATCAAGTCTTCTCAAAGGGAAGCAATGAACTGAAACCAAAAGAAGTGAGGTAGCTTCACGGCAGAGGATAAAGAGGTTACTTGGATTTACGGGAAACACAGGGGAACAAACTCGGCTTCGGAACTGCTAAGCCAAACTCTTTTAATTATTCTCGACTGTCTAAAATTTTCCTCAAACTTTTACGGATCGCGTTAATGAACTCCGATACCTAATGAGCTTTACATAATCCGTGCCGAGGTAATTTGATAAACAGCTATAAAATGAATAAGCTTCTAAATTACTAGATAATTTTGAATGATTTTAAGCGAAATAAACGTTTATTTTTCAGTGACTGAACACGTAATAAGAATTCTATTAAGAAATAACAACGATTCAAACTAATCCAACTTAGTTCCGAGTGAGTAAACGTTTATTTTCCTTTGTGTCCAAGTTAAACAAAGCTAACAAGCATATTTCAAGTATTTTACTTCAGCGTCATACATATTTACGAGATTTTATGTAGAACTTATGTAGATGCTCTTTTTAAAGCAAATGAGAATACGAACTGCGTAGCAAAACGCTACGCCGTAGACAGTTGCTACGAGACAATGGAGGCACAGATAAAGTGAACTTGGCAAATTTATAACGTTTCGTGTCAGAACTGGCGTTTGAAGACATCACATTATGCCCTCGCTTGTAAGTTTGTGCCCTACTTACATGTATCCGCTCAAAGATTTCTGCGAAAATAAAACCCAATTGTGTGGATCATTTCCATATATTATCCTGGTTGTTGTCGAGTGTTCGCGCTGCGTCCATTGGGGTAACAATCTTGGTCAGTATACAATACGTCAGCGGGTAATCCTCTAGAGGCGTTTACGGACCGACACGGGGGCGTTTGTGTATTTATTGCCTTTAACAGCTATAAAAATGTTGCGAACACACATTAGTGAGACTAACCGGCGGCACGCGAGAAGCATGCCGTGATGACGGGCCGTTTCCGTCCCGCAGCCGTGTAATGTGTTAACTTTAGTTGGTTTTCACACCAAAATAGGGAAAATGAAATATTTGGAACATTAAGTGGTGTAATAATCCGTTTTCCCACGGCGTACGTCTGTATGTTCGTGCTACATATACGGGCATTGCGTTGTCTATATAGACGTTACATTGAGAACGTGAACAGCTGACGCGAACCTCTCGGAGCGTGCTTTAAACACACTCTGCACGAAATGTGTCCAATTCTCAGTTTGCGTGCAACAGTTACGTAAACATTGTATAACCGTGCATTGGTTGCCAGTGTGTACAGTAACTTCAAAATTATCACTTTAATGTTCATACTATAAGTAGTCTATGAAACTGTTTTTTTTCTTCTACAAATTATTTATTGTACACAGATGTAGTTAAATTACAAAATTACAGAACAGATGATGTACACAGGCGGGCTTAACCAACGGGTTAAGCTCGCTCTTTGTGTAATTTTTTTGTATGTTTTTTAGATTAAGTAAATAAATATAATAATTTAGTAAATATTATTTTAAAGATCAGTTTAAAGTCGTATGTTGATTCAAATATGATTGGCGACCTACTTATTCATGGAATTGTAATCAATAGAATTAGAAAATAAAAAAAAAACCCTCAGTTCGTTTAAATTTACTGAATATATCATCATCAAAAATGTATCCAAAAGTGTTAGCTTAACTCTTAGGATACCCTCAAGCACTAAATAAGTGAAATAATACTAAGGATAAAGATTATTTCTATTACCGAGGATAATTTAAGAAGAATATTCAATATAGGTGTACAAATCGTACCAACCTTTTTGGCCAAGCCGTTACTAAGGGACACTTTCCCTTAGTAACGGTTTGTCACTTTCATGCATGAAGGTGGTGCATGAAGGAGATTCCCCAAACGTCGTACCATCCGACCTTCTGTTATGTTCGGCGCACCCTGGGTATCCTTTCAACACGACGGCGAACTTGAATTCTAATCATCCAATGGAACATCAAGCAATCAGCAAGGCAAAGAAAAACAAAGGAATGGTTAGTGAAAGTTTGAAACCTCTCTCCATCCTAGAGCGGTAGAATCATTGGATGGTTTCAAACCTAAACAAAAATTTAACCAGTCGTGGCTGAATACTGGGCCAGGAAAAAAATATACTTCCAAACTAGTTTTACCATCGACACGTTAAGAAAATCACCACTTTCACATCCAGATCTCAATCAACATAAAACAAAAGAAAAATACTAGATGCGTATCACGCGTGTGTATCTAGTATAACACCAGCTTTTCACCTAGATTTAGCAAACAAGTAGCGCGCCACATAAATCCGTCATGTATTAGATGAATAAAGGAAACCGCGGAATACTAAAGAAAAGATTCAGAAATGATTGAATGTATTCGAGGAATTATCGGTCTCGAACGGAGTTCAAAGCTCAGCCGTTGTGTACCTTCTTTTGACGTAAAACCCTCGCTTACTGATATATTCCAGTATGAAGGGTTATGGGAAAATAATCTCACAGCTACAAACTTTTTTTTTATTAAGCTGCTTTTTTATACAAAACGTTTGTAAACTACAAAAAGAGGTTTTCTTTGAACTATCTCCTGATCCACAGATTTATCTACGTAGTCTATCTCACAGATTTGTTTTTGTGATAATTATAAAGTAAAAATGTAAGTACAATCCTTGGCACACAAGTTGATCTATCGAGGCAATAGACCTTGAAAGCATTGTTACTGCTTACGGGTCTCAAACTAGGTGTGTTTTCTTTGCGTGCTAGTGCGCTTCACCATCTACGATTGTATCACTGCTTGCCATCAATTGGAATCACAGTCAAGCACTTTTTTTTAGTCAAGCACTAGATTAATTAGTAAAAAAAAGTATGATCTGCCCCCTAGCCTAGTTACAAACATTTCGTGTCGACTCTCTTTCTATTATCGAAACGACTCAGTGTTGTTATCATTAGGTATATATCATAAAACTAAAGGATGTAGCGATGATTATTGTAGAAACGATTACATTTCATTCTGTAATTTTAAACTACGTAAAATTGGCTACGAATTTTGCTGAAATGATGTAATTTCCACATGTTTGACTAGTTATCTACTAGCGTTAACAATTGTAGATTATCAACTTGGCTGGGGGCTGGAACCTTTTGTCGAAAAGCATAAATAAAAGGATTGAACAGCCAAATTCTAATCCATGCAGCGAGAACTACGAGTGTATCTTCTAAAAAAAAGTAGTCAAAAATTCGATTCCCAACACAAACAATTGGTATAGCCTAAAGTAAAATAAACAGTAAAACTGTGTTTACATAGAAGATTTGATTGTACAACATGCAACAGTACGAGTAACGCATGGCTGAAAAACATGTACATTTTGCTGTCAGTCGTAGGTTAGAGTTGAAGCTATGCTCGAAAAAGTTTGGCTCGTAATAAAGTTGGCTCCCGCATTGCGTAGACCAATACATATAGGAGTTTTGAATAGGGATCACTGTTGCAGGTTTGACAACGGATAGACATATATAACATTCTGAACTAATTGTGCTCCATTGGTGTAATTGCTGCAAGGCGTTCCGATGTGAGGATAAGCAAATAAATAAATAACATTATTTTAACTATTATGAAATCAGAATATAGTCAAGAAATGCAGCAGCTAATTACCCATCCACTGCGTTTACCATGCCGACAAATGTAAACAAGTCAAAAAATAAAGAACTAGAAGATAGCCCTTTTTACAAGCTTTTTATTAGCTTGCAATGTAACATGTATGTTCGGCTCAAATCTTGCAACTCAATTTTGAAGCAGATATCTTCAACCGATTGAGCTGCAATTTTGCATGCATGTGTAAATCGCGTGACAATGCAATATTATGATGACATGGGGCTGATCTGATGATAAATCTCATATGATGGTGGCCATAGGAACTCAGTAATTAAACGACACAAACCCATCGAGTTTGGGCTCGTGTGATTCGTTTTGACGAGTATTTTGGTGCTTGATAGTAAACATGGTCTGATGATGGAACAGTAAGATGGCTCTAGGAACTCAGTAATACAGTAAATGATAAATGATAAATGATAAATGATCTTTATTTTGCAAGTAGGTTTAAAAAACACTTTTACACGTCATTTTTTTTATGCTAGATGAGTCCGGTGTTTCCTAGCGGACTACCCTGAGAAGAAACACCGAAACAAACTCAGGGGTCAAAGTCTCTTTTAAAGTCCATACAGAAAATATGTATTGGTCAAATCACATAAGAACCATGCAGATTTGTCTGAGATGGTCTTTTGAAGAAAGATCCATACAAATTTGAGTAGACCTGTCCAGTCAGTGCAAGCATTTGTCAGTATTCGCAAAGCTCAACTCAGGACTACTAAGGAGCTCAACACGACCCGACGAACAATACCAAGGAAAGGACATTTGAGTAGGTCGTCAAATACTCAAATTGCCAGACATACGCTAAATTTACTAAAGAGACAGAAACAAAAAAGAAAATACATATAGCATAATCCACATAGTCCTCATGTTCACAAAAATAATATATATAGTTTACAAATGTAAATTTTTTAAAAATAAACATTAATGTCAAATCGAGAGAAGATAATAATAATAAAAACAAAGAAAACGTTACAACAGTTAAAGTGAGTACTGGAGCAGGTCAATCCCAAGCCTTTACGTCCTCAATATAATCCTTTACACTATAAAAGGCTTTTTGGCAAAGTTTACGCTTAACAAAGGCTTTAAGTTTATTAAGGCTTAGTTGTTGGATATTACTAGGAAGTTTATTATAGAAGTGTATACATTGGCATCTAAATGAGCCCCCTATTTTTTTGAGCCTGGTAGCAGGAACTACATATTTATTTTTGTTTCTAGTATTAAAATTATGAACATCACTGTATTTTTTAAACATACATTTATTTTTATGTGCATACAAAATATTCTCGTAAATATACTGCGATGGGACAGTCATTATATTTATATCTTTAAATTTATCCCTGAGGGAGTATCTGGGACTTAATTTATAAATCGAACGAATAGCCCTTTTCTGTAAAACAAAAACTGTCTGGATGTCGGCGGCATTCCCCCACAGTAAAATACCGTACGACATGACGCTATGGAAATAGCCAAAGTAAACTAAACGGGCTGTGTCTACATCAGTTAAATTTCTGATTTGTCTAACAGCGTATGCTGCAGAGCTAAGTTTTTTACATAATTTGTCTAAATGTGGGCCCCATTGAAGCTTGGCATCTAAAGTTATGCCCAAGAACACTGTAGTATCTTCAGGACTCAACTCTTTACCTTTTATTAGTACACTAGTTTCTACTTGCCTAACATGAGGCATGGTAAACTTGATACATTTAGTTTTTTTTTCATTAAGATGAAGGTTATTTACATTAAACCAATGTACTATTTTGGAGTAAAATAACCTTAACGTGTTTTTACATTTCGGAAAGATACAGACCTTTCCAAAAAGTAAAAACACGTGTATTACTAATAAAGGTATAGGAAAACTTGTTTAAACTGAAACTTACTACAGTTCAGATATAAATACTCATTCAAACAGTTTTACCACATACAAACCTAAACTAAAAACCAATCGGTGCAACACGAAGCGACCATAATGAGTGGTCCAGTAAGAAGAATGTACTGAGAACTATGGCAAGCACAGGCCACTGTATTAATGAACGCCTGACACGCGATTAATGGTACATAGTCTGCCGCATGTGTATTGTATCGTATTTAGCTACCACTAGGGCTGTCTGACGTCCGTGAAAAGCCTGACATAATGTGGAGATATTACGACTCTTAATTATTTTAAATCCAACATCACTTCTAAACAGCTAGTCGGTATGTTATCAAAAAAAAAAAATATGTTAAACTAGATTTCTCTATACAAGTGTCGCCACGCAGTGAGTTTCTGAAAAGGGTAAGCGCCGACGAGGCCGGCCTGGAAAGAGGTGGCGAGATGATCTGGACGCGTACCATGAGGACTGGTTCAAGAATGTCTGTATGGCTTTGGGGGAGACCTTTGCCCGGCAGTGGGACAGTAATAGCTAGTAAAAAAAGTAATTAAATATACAAAAATACTCATTTTTTTATAATTGAATTTAGGGTAATTTATTTTCAAAGTTATGTCTAACATAAAAAAAAAGCGAAGATCAGGCATAAACCATTGGGTGTATTTTTATGAAACTTTCACAAACTAAAAGATAACATAATTACCATCTTTTGATTTACGGTTTTTATTCATGTTGTTTTTAATAAATGAAGGACAAATTGTTATTCGAATGTCCGTTGATCGCTAGTTTTTATTTTGTTCGTTCAAGGTCGCTAGCGTATGTTTAATTTGTAATTTGACTTTGATTTATTTGTATTCTTATATATTACTAGTTTTTGCCCGCGGCTTCGCCCGCGTACATAAAATATAGCCTATGTCACTCAGGAATCCAGGAATCAGGCTCCAATCGGACCAGTAGTTCCAGAGATTACCTCCTACAAACAAAAAAACAAAAAAATAAAAAAACAAACTTTACCTCTTTATTATATTAGTGTAGATGTAGATTTTATTTGTTTGACATGTGTATTTAATTATTTGACGTTCAATTTTTGATTAATTTGTAATTTTGTTGACATTGTATCAGTTTGTACCTTTATGACTTGTAAGAATCCCTTACCAATAAAAAACTATGACTATGACTATCTGCCCCTTAGAGCTGTATGCAGTCACAGAGTATTTTGTAAGTATTGGCTCGGGTACGGCGCGCCCTGTTCCCGCGCGCCTCAAGGAGTTGTTGAGGCCCAACTGCCGGGCCTGTCCGGCTTCCAGAAGGAAGGTCCAGCTCTTGAAATCCCAGGCGGGATTCGTCATTAGGTAGATGATTTTTCCCACCATAAAAAAAGTATTGGCTCGGGTTTTGTATCAATTTCAAGGCCCTGTAGATTTTATTTTTAAAAAGCATAGTAACGATCCAAGATTTATGTTTTTACACTTTAAAAAATACAATCTTTATTATTTTATCTAACTAATAAAGGTTTTAATTTTCAAATATTTTCATGACGTAATAAATAGTAGATTCGTTTGGAATCGTGTTATTTTGTTTAAATCGTTTCTCTATTATATCATGTTTCAATATTTACCCAGTAGCTGATAACTTGGTCAATTTTATTTTTTTTCATTTTTTTCTCTTTTATTATATTTGTGGATTGCCAGACTATGAAAAGCTTCAAAATTACTAAAATTTCGCCTTAAGATGCGTGACTGACTTTAATTAGCCGGTGTTTAGCGTGTCCAGTTTTAAATTACTTAAAATAAATAAGGACTGACTTCTCAATCAATTATGTGAGATAGCGAGTGATTGAGAAATCAATTCTTATTTTTACAGATTTTTTTACTGGGCTGTTGTTCTAGTTATTAGTGGCCTTGAGTACTATGCTAGACGTCATGAATTTGATTCCCATCCAGGGCAAATGTTCGTTCTGTGTCTTCGCGTAATTTATCAGTAACATGTTTATCAGTTGTCTAGTACTAATAAATTGTTTACAATATCTATATATATATAAGAGGAGAAACTGACTGACTGACATGTCAACGCACAGCCAAAACTACTGGGCCTAGGAACGTTGCACAAGGCTTCCTTTTATGACGTAGGCGAACACTAAGAAAAAGTTTTTCAAAATTCAGCTCCCAAAGGAATGTAAAGGGGGTCTAAAGTTTGTATGAAGAACCCTACTTTCACGCGGGTGCCGCCGCTTGCAGAAGGCTAGTTATTCATAAGCAGTTTGGTCTATTTAGTGTTTTGGATATGGTAGGCAACCCTAAGTAGGACAAGGCTCTGTGATATTCTATTCAACTATTGGTATGCATTCAAGAGTATTAGAATGCAAGGATCTAAGTAGATACTGTGATTAGAATGTTGAGTAATTAATAGTTGAATTTGCACCGGAGAACCTAATTTAACTTTGCTAAATTAATTGCTATTTCTGCTACGAATTCTATATATATTATATCGGATGTAACAAACCAAAATCTTGTTGTTTTATTTAGAAGCATATCGATGCCTCCCACGTAAGTTGTTGTAACCCCAAAAATGCGATTTTACAGGAGAGCGTTTTCAAGATACTTTTTGCGATACAAGCCACATTTTTCAAAGAATCTGTTTGAAATTCGGTATGAGTGTATAGTTTTTAATATGTTATCGTTTACTACATGTCATTACTTTATAATTTTAACGGTTTCTTGAATTTTGTTGTTACAACTGTTTACCGCGACAGGAGGTCCTCACAAAATGTTGTAACTATCACTTACATTATTATACACGGGAGTTCAAGAGCCGATATGGATCATATCTGATACTTACATCAATTTACGTCGATTACAAATAAAAAAAAGGTGTGGTACGTGTATCATTACTTGATATAATAAAATAAATACAATGTTTTTTCAGCCTAATTTCGTTTAGGACAATACCTTTTCGTTGATACGTTACCGAAATACAAAAAAAAGCAAAATATTTTCAATCAAGTTTATCAAAATTTTACATTTTTGGATTTAGAGTTTAGAATAGGAAACGATATTTTAAAGATTAGAAAAACATTAAAGATTAAGATTAAAAATCATTTTAAAAAATCTGAAAATAAAAATTTAAGCTTTTTCAAAATTTAAATTATACTTTCAATTCATTAGATCGTCCTTTAATCAAATTTTTACTACAATTTAAATAATCAAAACTCAAAAAAGTATCGTAACCAAAATGATTAAGAAAATTCTAGTAACCAATGAGATTTAAAAATAGGTAAATCATCATGTTCCTATCTTAGTCCAATGTGATTTGGAGTCGGTGGAACAAGCTTATTCTTCCATTTTGTCGTATCACCCGTCTCACTATCACTTTGTAATCTTTTCCTCTCTCCATTTTTTCTAGTGATTATACTTATAGCTCATTCTGTAATATGCTTTATTCTTCTTCTTTTCATAAGCATATCCAAGACAAACGAAAAGTAAAAGAAATAAGTAATGTTTAAAAACTTACAATGAATCTAGAAAAGCCCGCAAATATTAAGTTTTGCTCGTAATATATACAATAGAGGGATTGTTTCCCGACCTCAAAAAGCTGGTTTTATGCACCTAACTGGTGTATTCATACCATCAGCATTTTGGCATCTTGGCATCTTAAGGTAGTATGTTGAAAGAAGTGGTCATCACCTAACAATCAGATAAAACATTAAAATAATATTGAATCTTCAGAACAAACTGGTACCTCTTTTATTTTTACGATATTATTATCTTTCAGATCGTTTTCTGTTTTGTCTGTGTACCCTTTAGGCAAAAGCTTTACGTTATTACTATATACACTAAAAGTTTAAACCTCTGTCTTAATATAACATTAGTGAATTTAGTCAAACATAGTGTGACTCAACTTGCAAGCAGTTGAAAAGATTTGAAATGGTCAGACTTTTTCACAGGCTGTTAAATATCTTTTTGATCGGGGATTAATACTGCTGTTGGTATATCAAATTTAACTAACTCCTTATTAAGAACTTAATCACTTATAGAAATGTGAAAACTGTTGTTTACACACGTCTGAAGTTTGAAGTTTCAGTAACGGCAACAGGCAATTTATTCTTCTTTACTTATGTCTCACAATAGTATCAGCATAAATTCTAAGCTTGGCTCTCCTATAACTAAATTAGCCATAGTTATACATCGTTTTCTCTGTCACTTTTTAGTTTAATTTATTGAAATAGTGCTTACAGCAGACTCAATAGACCAGTTTTCCTACTGGCTGTTTTTGATATTTTACTAGAAAGGTTTTCTTTGACGTTGTTAGTCCTTTTGAAAAATCTCTAGTCTGTAAATGTGTATTTTTTTTTAAAGGTAATGCCTTTTTCAAACGATACTTTATTCAATCAAGTAACTGATAGTGGACTTAGCTTAAAGAGTTCAACAGTGCAAAAACATGCAGGTGGTGACTAAGGTAAAAGTAACGAACAACGTTTTTTTGATTTGGGGAACTAGCAATAAACACGAGCAAGGAAAGTCCTAGTGAGTTTTAATCAGTAAAAGTTGCTTTTACTGACTAAAACTCACATGTAATCTTTCGGTGCCTTTTGTGTTCCAGGCCCTCATTTCCTCGACACGACCTGGATATCTTCCTTGAGAATTGGTACGATAAAGCGAGTAACTAAGATAACTAGAAAATTACGAATATGCCATCACCTTTTAGTTTAGTCATTTAAAACTTCTCAGATTCATTGAAAATGGTTGCCTAGAGTGACTCTGACTTCAGTGATATTCATAAAACACTTCCTAAAAAATACATACAACGTACTTATTTCAAACGAATAGCGACGTAAATCATTGTATGTGATGATACAACCTACTTTTACATATCTAGCACCGAAGTAAAATGTTTTACGTATCACTTAACATAAAATAATTTAAAAATTAGCAACGTAAATTGTTGTCTGGGATCAATACTATATTTTAAACGGTTATCATGTTAGTTAAAGATAAGATTAAACGGAATAGTAATTACTAGAATATTAAATTAACGACGTAAAAATTGCGTGAGAGGTGCAACTGGCAGCGAATTCCAGCGTAATCTGTGATATGTGTTACATACAACGGACGCACGTGCGCTTTTCCCCGTTGTAAACCATTGCAAATAATAAATACTACAGTCTACGCCGGAATCGTTCGAAATATACAACATTATACGTTTCAAAAGTACCTTAAATAATAGGTTTTTTGGACTTTTTGTTTTTTTGTAGGATAGATTACATAAAATTAGACACTTTTACATAAAAAACCCAAAATCGCCATTTTGTGGGTTACAACAACTTACGCGGGAGGCATCGATATAAGTAATTATGTCACAAGCCCAATATTAATTAAATTGTAATAAAAAATAAATAATCATTGGTTAATATAGTCAAAATGAAATAAGACAAAAAAATATAGAATATATTTAGAATACATTACCAATATTAGTAACTATGTAATTGTTTTTGTTGCATTAAAAAAAGACGCTTTATTACGTAGATATACCGATTCTTAAAACGTGGGTTCTACCCACGTTTTAAGAATCGGAACAACAGGGCTCAGGTACTTATATATTGTATATGCATATACGAAAAATAAACTGAATTTATTTCCGTGGCTTTGTATTCATAAGACTGGATATCACCTGCATCGTAGAAATGAAAAGGTTCAATTGGAGGTAATAGAAGCTTCCATGACGCAACGTTCGATTTTATTTTATTTTTAAACAAGGAATGCTTCACGCTTGCATGTTTTAGAAGAGATAAGAGTGCTATTCACACCTTCGATCCGAAGCAATTTGTAGTGTGAAACTGCATCGGGCTATGAATATATAGTATAGATAGACATTTCAATAGGAACTTTTTATTGTTTTGTACGAAAAGAGGTTGCCGTTTTAAAAAATCACCCACGTTTACAGGTGTAACCTTCAAATAAATTTTTCCCTTTCTGGATGGAGCAGGAGAGAGTGTCAAACTTACGTGTAAAAACAGTTCAATTCCCGAATCGAGTCTCGTAAATCTTTCCGAAGTGCAATTTTTTTTTAAGTTAGTTACTTCTACAATAAAAAAAAATAGAATACTTTACACTTTTCAGATTTTTTCCTATATTTGTGCTATAAGACAAAATCTCATGCAAAATTTCAAGATTCTAGAGCAACAGGAAATAAATGCCGTATCTAGTTCTCATTACCTTAGAAGCTTTACTTTTTAACAGCTTCAAGGAACCGTTAACCTAAGTATATGGTTTTAGTTTTAACTGATACCTCCACGCGTTTCAGATAAAAAGAGTAAACAGACAAACAGCAAAATGATCCTAAAAGGGTTTCGTTTTTTACTTTTGAGGTATAATACGGCTGTTAGATCTTGGCGAATCTGAAGATAGGCTCTGCGAATTTTAGCGCTTGAAAACTCGTACAAAAATCAAAGTTGGAAAAAAAAAATGGTTGCCTGTAAAGTCGGTTTTACGGGCGAAGATTTTACTTGACAACCGACCGCCTAATTCTCTAGTGCTGCGCGCGCGGCAGACCGATCATAGTTGAGTGGGAGAGAGACGCAAGGCATTCGGCGGGCCTCTCTCTCGTTCGGTGACTCATCGTAACGTTACCGAGCGTTACACTTTTTCATAAGTGACTCCCAGCCGCAACCTAATTTAAGACGTTGTCACGTCAAAATGCTAATAACGCCAGTTTTTAACAGCAATAACAACTGCAAATTGCATTTATTTGTTTAAACCATTTATCTGTTTACGAGTTTTCAAGCGTTAAAATTTGCAGTCTTACTTCAGACTCGCCAAGATCCGATGGCCGTACTATACGAAACCTAATAAGTAAATACATGTAGTTATATCTTCTGCGGTTTTTACATGAGATAACGATTTATGTATGAAGTTTATCTCAACCATTAACTGTACGCGATACTTGTTTAATTGATTATTATGCTGCAATCAGTAATCCGCTTAATAGCCCGCCGCATTGATTTCGTGGGTAGGTACATAGTAGAATGATCAGATAAAGAGTAGGTATTCAGAGAAGTATAGATCATCATCAGCCTTTTAATGTTCCCACTGCAGGGACACAGGCCTCCTCTCTCTAGGAGAGGGAATGGGCCATAATCCACCACGCGGGCCCAGTGCGGGTTGGTAGATGTCACATGTCTTCGAATTTTTGGTTCTAGGACATGCCGGTTTCCTCACGATGTTTTCCTTCACCGTTTTGAGAGCAGTGGTGATGAAATAAATTACACAAAGTAATGTGCCTGGCTGGGTTTGAACCCGTGACCTACGACTCGTAAGTCGGGGCCGTTACCACTCGGCCACCACTGCTCTCTCATTTCTATTCAGAGAAGTGTAGATCAAAGGAAGAAAAAGGTATTTATTTTTAGCTCACACTCAGTGTATGAACATTAAATAAAAATAGTAACAAAAAACATTAAATAAACAAATTTATCAAAAATGTGTGTGGGTCTAAAAAAGATCCTTTTTTTATGGTGGGCAAAAATCATTTAATGGCGAATCCCGCTCTTGGGCGGAGCAAGACTCAGTGTTAGAGTCTTACTGACTAAACACCACACCCCAGTCCTTCTTTGCCCTTTGCACTGGGGCCAAGCCTTTCTTTAAGAAAGAGACCCTGGGCCCCAGTAGGCTTCGACCCTTATGCAAAGTCCCAACGGCTTTGCTGAAAACTCCTTGAGGCGTGCGGGAACAGACCGTCGACGACTTAGGCTTGGTTTGGACTGTCATCATACAACCAGAAGGCGAGCTACCTACCCATCGCTCGCCGTCCGCAAGCACGCGTGTACGGTGGCCGGAAATCGGGATCGGAACCCCGGCGGCATCTGGGTTGCGTGCGCCGTGGCCTTATGCGGTCAGCTTCCTCCTTAGCTAGCATTACTGCTTCACAGAAGGAGGCGACCGCCTCCCATCCCTCCTCCTCCACCAGGGCTAAGAGATCGAGCCGCCGCCGATCACCCCCACGAAGACTTTCAGTATTTTAAGAAATAGTTTCTATAAACGTTCTTGTTTATTACTAAGATATAATTCGAAGATTCAGAATCTGTAAATGAATCGATTCTAATATTTTTTACAGCATGTAATATTTTTCCAAAGGTATGATTGATTTATATATTTTCAACAGCAAAATCTTCAAGCTCTAGAATGGAGCATGCAACCTCTATGCTAAAATCTAAAATAGTCGGAAAACAAACTTGGAAGCCAGTCTCATACGCCAACTTTTCACTAACGAAATACAAGTTTAAGTTAGTATGCCTAAGCTGGAGGAAATTCCTCGTTCGGTAACATCATAAACAAACAAAAAACTTGAATACGGTCCTAAAAACAACATGAAATTTTGCGCTTCCTTATAAAAGTTTGGCAACATTTTATTCGTGTTGCCAGTTGACTTTACAAGATACAGTCGTTATTGTAAGTTATTATTTTGTGTATTTTTTATTACCTTGCTATTTTTTTATGTTTTCCTAGTGTAAGATTACTAGGAAAACTCTATTCAGTTTTTTATTGAATCGCGAAGCCTTGTTTACCAAATTAAGCTTTGTTGCGAGTCATGTTTTTGCAAATTTTGTTATTTGTTTCCTTTTTATATTTTCTTAGCTTTTTATTGTATCGTACCTAGCTTTTTAACAGATCTGTTTATTTACGACAGATAATGAATTTGACCCTGAATTATAAGATAACTAGAAAACAATGCTAGGTATATCAGGATATGGTAAATATTGAAGATACGAAGCCTGAGTGTATTTTGTGTTTTAGTATTATCTGTATATGTCTTATAATTCTTATATTATCTGTATAACTAAATATTTACACTAAACCTTACTGGTTTAGTGTAAATATTTAGTTTGATTTATATTTAAGTTTTTTTTTTATATTGTACTAGCGATCCGCCCCAGCTTCGCATGGGTACTGATATTGAATATATTATGCATGTATTATGCACATAAACCATCCTCTTCAATCACACTATCTAATAAAAAAAAACCGTATCAAAATCCTTTGCGTACTCCAAGCATACATAGGGACAGCGGAAGCAACTTTGTTTTATACTATGTAATGATTATTAATTACATTCATCATTCACAACATATTACAGTTAAAAATAATATTTAAATGAACATAGAACTTGACTTTGACCAAAAAATTACAATTTTGCGGCTATCCTACAGCATTCACTTCAAGAATGATATTATTGAATTTCCTGTTTTTACTCCAACGCTACGACGCGGCCTATCTTGCTTGTTAGACCCTTCGAAACTATACTCTTGCTACCCATTGACCTGAGATAATCACTTAGCACTAGCTCCCATTTACGGCACCCAGGGGACGGTGGGGAAGAGCCGCCTTATGTAAGGAAATCTATAAAAATATGTAGGTGTAAAATATATTATTTCCCGGCGTATATTTCGCCCCATATTTTTATTTATTCTTCAATATCGCATAAGCTACATGATATGCGTTTCCTATAAAAAGATTTCCTTACATTCTTGTGTGCTATTTATAAATATGTACTAGGAGATCACGTTGGTGCGTAGGTGTTTAACAAGTTGGTAATTTAGTTGGTATTAGGACTTTGCCTAATTCTTATATAAAAATCATTCAACGTGTCTGTCTGTTTGTATGAAAGTGATAAGCTAAAAAACAATTTATCAGATTTTCATAAAGTTTTCATCATCAAACAGGGATCTTGATGAATCAATCTGTTTTTAACTCAATTATTAATTTTATGCTTTTGATTTTATGTTATAACTTGCCTTCTGCCAGCGGCTTCGCCCGCGTGAAAGTGGGTTCTCCATACAAACTTTAGACCCCATAACATCCCTTTAGGAGCTGAATTTTGAAAAACCCTGTCTTAGTATTCGCCTACGTCACAAAAGTTTTAACATGCCCCATTTTTTTTTTTTAATGCATTTGGTATTAACCAATAAATTAACTGCTACACTAGTATTTCCAAATTAATACGAGTAAACATTGTCATTGGCAATGTATATTAATTCGGAACTTCTTCAATCAAGAACTTACAGTCATCATCATGTCATGTCAGCCGAGCGACGCCCACTGCTGGGCAAAGGCCTCCTATGCCCAGCAGAACTTACATAATATATTGATATTATGTAAGCAGTTGTTGACTGACTAAATAAATCTATTATTAGCTTTGCCGTTAATTTTGTGTTGGCACATGCAACTTAGAGCGTTGAATGCGAGTCTTGATTAAAATGTTGCTCGTTGTGTTACTAAGTTTTAAAGCAACTATTTATTCTACTCGCTCGCTCAAGTCTTAACAAATATAGCAATGATTATTCGTATGAAAACTAGCCTAGCGGACTAGGCTAGTTTTCGTGTGCGAGTCTGAACTCGCACACAAAGGTTCTGTACTGCAATATTAAAATTAAGCACAAAACTTTTTCTTAAAATAAAAAGAAAGAAAAAAGAAAACAATGTCTATTTTGCCCAAAAACCCAGTCAAGTGGGAACCAGGCATTAATGTATTGTCTTGTGTAGGAATCACCATTATTTTTAACTTTATTACTTTTTGTTGTAGGGGCAATACAAGTACACATTCTGTGAAAATTCCAACTCTCTTATGAGATACAGTCGGCTGACAAACAGACAGAAGGATGGACAGCGGTTTAATAATAGGGTTCCGTTGCGACTCTTTGGATACAGAACCCTGAAAAAAGTTAAATATACATGATTTTCTAAAATTGAGTGACGGACTGACGGTTGTCCTCCGGGAACGAAAGCTTTTGTCAACCCCATGTCCCAGTGGTTTATTTCCTGTAGTGTGAAGAAGAGGTATTCACTTTCTGCCCTAACCCTAAAGTTGGGGAAAGTTCTTAAGATCGAGCCTTTACGCTAGCCTTTTGACACACTTGACAATGGCTTCAAATTATATCCTCAGAGAATTCACTCATTGAAACCTCTTGATCTTGAGCGAACGCCGGTTCGCGAGGGCATTATCGGAAAGTTGCAAATTTTCCTTATTCAAATTTATTTGTCTATTAACACCTACTTCGGTAAATATAAGGGGGAAAAATTTATTTAGTAAACTGTACTAATAATTAGATATCTAACCTTAAAACTACATAACCCTAATTAACTTAACTAAAAATACCTAATCTAATAAAGCGTCAAAAAACTCTTCCGCATCGCTGTCGACCGGTAAAGTGCCCAAAAGGCTGGCCGCATTGCCACGCTGTATGGCAATGCTTATTCTTTGCCCAAGGTAAAAAAGGTTTGTCTATGAAAATACTTTTTATTTACGTTCTTGGATAAATATCAAAATACCCAATAAAAATAAAACAATCAATATTTTATAATCTACTAGCGACCCGCCCCAGCTTCGCACGGGTACTGATATTGAATATAATAATATTATTCATGTATTAAACATATAAACCTCCCTCTTGAATTACTCTATCTATAAAAAAAACCGCATCAAAATCCGTTATGTACTTTTAAAGATCTAAGCATACAAAGGGATAGGCAACTTTGTTTTATACTATGTAAATAATGCGAACGCTTGTTATTCAACCGAATCGTGTGAATATACGAGCGTACGCTGGCGTTCGCTTGGGGATAAAGGCGAACCTATGTGAGTGTGTATGTTGTTACTTTTACGCACTGATTGACCATGTCCTGCAATATCACATTTTATTCTAGGAATATGTCATCTTGGGATATTATTATACTATCACGCAGGCAAATTTGCTGGCAGCAACTAATGTGCTAAAATAACCAACTTTGAATTTAATATCTAGAGTACCTATCCAGAATTTTAGCCCACCCTAGGAATGAGTCTCGTAATGTGGGCGTGTTCACAAACATGTAAAATATGCTATATGTAGGTCATAAAAATATAAGTTCCCTGCGGGTATAGACTCTGCGTCACGCAGCACAGTAGCAAGTCGTTCAATCACTAGGTATGCGAAGTGTGACGTCATACATTTATTTATTTACTAGCTTTTGCCCGCGGCTTCGCCCGCGTGGGTTTGGGGTTTCCGGGATAAAAAGTAGCCTATGTGCTATTCCGGAGTGTATCCTATGCCTGTGCCAAATTTCATTCAAATCCATTCAGTAGTTTTTACGTGAAAGAGTAACAAACATCCATACATCCATACATCCATACTTACAAACTTTCGCCTTTATAATAGTAGTAGGATTACAGTTACTATCTGCACGTTAGTAAGTGTACGGTGCCCTTGTACAAAACATGAGCCACTTGCTGGGGTGCATCGAGTGCCACAATACTGGGCCCCAACAATTTAAAGAGTTTATTATCGGTTCGAAAAGAAGAAGAAGAGTTAGTTTGTACGAAATCCTCAGTGTGCGAGTCCAGCTCGCCCTTACCTAGTCTTTAATGTCTTAACAAGCAAATATTGTAAAGACTTAATTATGCTAGAAAGCTATGAACTCAAAATTAAACCTCATTCGTAGGTAAACGGTGAAAGTTTCTCGTAATGCTATTATCGAGGGCTCAAGAACTTAGGCTGCTTAATAATGCCTTTGGGCCTCCTTAGAGATTATGATCGTTAGTAGGTCCACGGATGTTCGCATAACTAACACAACAACAAAGGGTAAACAGGGCACTATACGCTGAAAGCTGCCAGACGAAACCATTAGGCGAAGTTACTTATAACAATACGACAAATAAAAGAAAGTGTGTCCCTGGGTACATGTACGAATGTTGTCTTAACCTTCAGGAACTTTTGATTCAATTTTCATCCATTCTTTGAAGATTACGTTTGAAATTCAGACCTATCGTTATGACAAATCATATAAATGTTAAGGAGAATGCTCATGGGTTATTTTTAGGTGAAAAATCATCCAATGACACCTCCCCTTAAATCTCCTCTCAGACTTCAACTGGCTAAAACTATACCTATATTTCTTTTTTGCCTTGCATTCCAAGACCACGTGTTTCCCTTTTGAAAGTCAACCCATGACTCCGTTAAGCTTAGGCTTTGCTAGGCCCAAAAGTTACGCAAAATTTGCCTTTATGTGCCTTTTTGTCTGTCTTAGCATTAACGACTAAACATAATTAGATGTAGGGTCCATTTTTTGTTTGTATAAACTAAACCTATTAGAAAGCGATCACACATCGCGTCATATTAAGAACAGGAGATAACGATTTCATTCGTATGTAACTTTACACCGAATTGTCTTTCTAGAGTTATTTACCAAAACAATTTTATTATGACTTATGACTGCAAGAACTAGCAAAACTATTTTTAAAGTCTGCCTTAACATTTTGGCTATATGCTAGCAAAGGAACAGTATTATAAGGACGCCTTCAAATTAACCGCTACGTGCCGGGCGACAGCTGCGCGGCTATCGCGCTACTTTGTTTTTCAGACAAATAAAAACGTGCGTCTGTTGCGCAACAGCAGCACAGTAGCAACGCAACCGTCGCACGGCAGTTGTTTATATGGAA
Source organism: Mythimna loreyi (assembly GCA_029852875.1). Classification (NCBI taxonomy): domain Eukaryota; kingdom Metazoa; phylum Arthropoda; class Insecta; order Lepidoptera; family Noctuidae; genus Mythimna; species Mythimna loreyi. Next base: position 13,484,285 of record CM056785.1, on the reverse strand, counting down.
AAACAAAACAGCGCGACAACTGCGCTTCTGTCGCGTGACTAATGCGTTCTAAGTCCATAAGGCCCTTTAAACGAAGAAGGGTATACTAAAGTCATGGCAGTTAAGGGGACCCCGTAATAAATACATCGTATAATCCCGATGGATGTTTGAAGCCACAACGCAGCGCTAATTTGCTATAACAACATTTCCTTTTGCTAGAAGCTTCGCAAATAATTCTATTAGACTCTTATAGCGCTCTAACGGGTTATTTACAAAATTATTGTACCTCGTTAAATACTACAAACATCCGTGTTAAGCTACGTTAAAGAATACCATACCTTCAGCCTCATAACGTTCCCACTACTGGGACTCAGACCTCATTTCTATAAGAGGGAATAGGCCGGGATCTCACATGGTTTTTTTTTTAGTATGGTAGGTAAAAATCATCCTATGTCGAATCCCGCCTTTAGGCTGAGCAGGAAACAGTGTCAGTCTATTGCTGACTAAACAACCTACCCCGTTCCGACCTTGCCTTGATCCCAGGGCCCAGGCAATACGCTTTCTCGTCGACCCTTGGTCCCAGGAGAGCCCGTATAGTGGATCCATGCGGAGCTATTGTATGTTGGTGGATGTCATGTGTCGTCGAATTTTTGGTTGTAGGACACGCCGATTTCCTAAAGATTTCTTCACCATTTTGAAAGGAGTATTGCAAAAAAATTTGAGACTTGAGATCCTTTAAAATGCCCTAAAGCCTGTCAAGTGTTTACTCTTTGAGAAACCTCAGTAGAGCTTTTGAGTACCGTTTTAAGATGTTATTAATTATTCGGGAAATTGTGAGAATTCTTGCTTAGGGCAGTGTTGTTGTAACAGCCTAAACCTAAGAATTGAAGGGTACGGGTTTAAACCCAGTCAGGCGCAAATTTGGTGCGCTCAAAATGGTGAAGGAAAACATTGTGAGGAAACCGGCATGTCCTAGAACCAAAATTCGAAGACATGTGACATTTTTTTTTACTACTGTTCATGACGTTTTATTAGGCCAGTGCTAACAATTATTGTATTGTGCGAGAAGAAAATAAAAAGAATATGAAAGAATTCGAATGACATCATCGATTGAAATTATAAGTCAGTTTTTGACTTAAAAATTAAATTTAAAAGCAATATTTCAAAATGTAAAAATTTATGTCAAAATGTTGAATTAAATGTCAATATTAAAATGTCAGAAATTTTATTACGTGTCATTCAAATAGTCATTGATTGAGTAATAGCATTTTTTCTATTAATTTGTTTTTTAATTTTCTCTTAAGAAGTGCAAATTTTCGTTTAATAATAATATCTTTTCGTGATAACATTCTATTGTTTAAGTTCGTCGGTATTTTAGAGTTTCCGCTTAGTAACCGGCTGATTCAGTCATAATGAGATTGCTTACTCAAGTGCACTCAATTTTAAAGTCTATGCATGCTAATGCTAAAAGCTACTCGGACGGTACCAACATGAAATATTTTACTACAATTTACGTACCAGAAATATACTCCGAATGCAGGCTGTAAAATATATCGGTAATGTAACCATCCTTTTCTCCTTTTCCTAGTACAGTCAGCAGCACATCATACAAATCTGTCTGTCAGATTTGTCTACACTAATATAATAAAGAGGTAAAGTTTGTTTTTTTATTTTTTTGTTTGTAGGAGGTAATCTCTGGAACTACTTTTGGAGAAATTTTACCGATTGGAGAAATTTTAGCAATAATAGAAAGCTGCTTTACTCCTGAGTGATATCTACACTAATATAATAAAGAGGTAAAGTTTGTTTTTTTGTTTGTAGGGGGTAATCTCTGGAACTACTGGTCCGATTGGAAAAATTTAAGCAACAATAGAAAGCTGCTTTACTCCTGAGTGACATAGGCTATATTTTATGTACGCGGGCGAAGCCGCTGACAAAAGCTAGTATGTTATAGTTAAGTAAGTTATATGAACCTTGTTATAAAGTTGAAAATCGTTTGCAGAATTTTTAGTTTGTTGTAGTCTGATGTGCTGCTTACCGTAATTATAGTCCGTTCAAAGTAACATTAGTCATTTAAGAAAACGTTTTTTACTGTCCGTTTAACCGATTTTGAGTTTTATTACGTTGGTTGAATGACAAATGGTGGCTGCAGTAAATGCTTGGTTTTTTAACGACTTTTTTGCGTTTAATGCTGTCCTTATGCCTACGGAATAGAAGTTAAAATCGGTTGAACAGATTGTAAAAAAGGTTTCTTTAAATGTCTAATCTTAATGCTAATATAGATAATGATATATAGAGTTTACATAAGATATAAAATATCCACCTACACGTGCCAACAATAATAATTTTATAGACGAAAATAAAACAGTCCTGAATCAACATTTACCTAAAAATACATTTTATTTATTGGATTCATACGCAGATATATTAGGAAAAGAGCAATGACCGATGGAAAAACTTTAATCAAGAGGGAGTCAGACTCGCGCATGAAGAGTTGCGTATCGTTATTTATAAAAACTGCAAAAAAGCCATATCTGTTGTATGGGAGCCTCGTCTTATTTTTATATAAATACGATAAAAATCTGCTGGTCAGCACTATTATCTTCGCCTAAGTGGTGAAAATGTATTGAACTTGACTGATTTTTTTCGCGATTTCAGGTTATGTCCCATAGTAAGCAAGTTTTACTATAAATTAAAACACGCAAAATGACACGCAATGTTTTGCGTCAGCGATCCGCTGACATCCGGAAATGTGCTTAGAGTCTTCTGAGCACATTTCAGCAGCATTGTCAACTGTGGAGACAGCTGTAATATACATTTCTATATGTTATTCCTTATTTTGGGATGTCGTGGGTGTCCTTATCCTGATAAAGACTAGAAATATTGTCACAAGAATATTAAAATGGAACGCAGATACCTATTTCATAATTTACCCTTAGTTCCACATATTTTTCCATTTCTCAAGATTTATTACTTTGTACTAACTTACGCGTGCAATCATTTTTGACTATACAGACACATTTGCTATAAAATGCACAACAAAAGATTTACATTCTTAAAAAAAAATATGCACAAGAAATACTGTCTAGAAGGACTTAGGCATTTTTTGCCAGTTGACCTTAGGAAGTGCAGAAATATAACATGGTAGGTGCAACTTAATGGCAAACAAATATAGAAAAAAAATCAGTAATAAATGTATAGTAAAATACATAAAATGAGATACAAGAGAAACGAACAAGAAATCAACGCTGTGATGATAACACCACCTTCCTGCGAATGTGTTCACATGTCTTTGTCTTTAAAATTTATAAACTGGACACCGTTAGGGAAAACACTATACAGTTATAGGCACCTGTACCTGTGTACAGTAATCGGCCATATCCATTAATGCAATTTTAAATCTACTATTCTGCTTATTTTTGGCCACCAAAGCTGTTGAAATAATCAATATACAGTTATATGTATAGGCAATAATTGAAAAGCTGCTCCTATTCTATTTTCTTCTAACGTGGCGCATATTTTTCCTACAAAATGTTTATAATTTGTAAATTAATTCTAAGATAGCGTCATTTCCCGGTACTTAAATGGTTTTCTTTCTTTTCTTATACGAAGATTATCTAAGGAAAAAGGCACTTAAACTTAACGATGTCGTATACCGACCTATCTGCAATAACGTTAATCTATGCAGTCTTTACTTTGCGCTAACGTGATTATGCGCCTAATTAACAAGAGGTTAATTACAGGACGCCATGTTACCGGCTTTTAACGTCTTGGATTTTAGGGTGCTTTACCACCGAAGATGTGTAAGATAGATTGGTAGAAGAAGTATAGCGGCTCAGTGAAAATTTGTGAGTTTTATCTCTGTCTGGCCTGTCAGCCTAGTAGTTAGTGACCCTGACTGCTATGCCGGAGGTCGTGGGTTCGATTCCCACCCAGGATAAATGTTTGTGTGATGAGCACGGTCATTTGTTCTGTGTCTGGGTGTAATTTATCTATAATACGTATATATTTAGAAATATGGAAGTATGTTTATCAGTTGTCTAGTACTCATAACACAAGCTCTGCTTAGCTTGAGACTAGACGACGTTGTGTGACGGTTGTCGAATATTATTATTATTATATTATTGGTAGAAGAAGTATAGCGGCTCAGTGAAAATTTGTGAGTTTTATGCGAGGTGGAGCTTGTTTTGACGTACCTACAGTATAGCTGTGAAATGATGCCTAGCTGCCTTTTCAGCTTAGCAGGTAGCACAATTTCCATCGTAGGATCAAGCTTGCCGACGGCGAGTAAAGGGCTAGAGCTAAAAGGATAGAGCGAGAATTGTAGCGGCTCTGTGACAATTTGTGACAGTTTCTAATAAAGCTATGCGACGTGGAGCTTGTTTTGACGTGCAGCGTAACTGTGAAATAGTGCGTAGCTGCCTTTTCAGCTGAGCTTGCTGACCCATAGGTAGTTCAGTTGCAGGTAGCACAATTTCCATCGTAGGAGCGAGATTGCCAACGGCGAGTAATGAGAGTTGTAGCGGCTCTGTGAATGTTAGTGACTGCTACCACTAAAGCTGTGCCAGGTGGAACTTGCTACGACGTAAAGCGTAGCTGTGAAATAGTGCGTAGCTGCCTTTTCAGCTGAGCGTGTTGACTCATAGTTCAGTCGTAGGTTTTCCATCGTTGGAGCGAGCTTGCCGACGGCGAGTATATAGTGACTAGCGCGAGAGTTGTATAGGCTCTGTGAATGTTAGTGACTACTATCACTAAAGCTGTGCGAGGTGGAACTTGCTACGACGTAAAGCGTAGCTGTAAAATGGGTCGGAGCTGTCTTTTTAGCTGTGCGTGCTGAACCATAGGCACAGACTTGATGACGGCTGGTAATAAGTAGCTAACTGTCCGATAAGGACCAGGTCAGGTTGACGGGGTATCGTGAATAATACTGAACCCACCTGAGCCGATGCTTAGCAGGGCTACGGGAGTGTTTAAACGATTTCTCGTTGCATTAAATCGGAACGCAAAGAACAACTAAAGCAACACAGGTGGGTTTTAGTTAGTAAAAGTCTGACAATTTTGTGATAATTCCTCTTTATCCAATGCGGGAGAAATCATTGATAATTATCCAGCAGAAAAAATATAGCATTAGGAATTGTCTTTACCGTTTCAATTTTTCTTGTATCCTTCGTGCATATTTCTTCTTATATGTACAATAATTGTACATATACAAATACCTAGCTCTGCTAGCTGCTCTTTTTTCACCAGAGCTGTGCTAAGGTAAACTATTAAAATTATACGATGCCATTACTCGATCATTCCTCGCGCACCACATAGCTGCCTCGCTCATCTCTACAGTGGAAAAACACCCTTAGGCTTTGACTGTTTAATGAGCATATGTTATCGCTACAGTCCTACACTGTTAATTGAAGCGGATTTGGATTATTTATGAAGTTGTATAATGAAGTAAGTATAGCTCCTAGTGGTTGTTGAGTACTTAGGTAGTACTAGTGTAGAAACTTGAGTAGGTAGAAGTTTTTGTTTAAAACACGAACTCGAACAATAGGTAAGTAGTCCGAGCTTTCGAAAGTGGACTTAATATGTGCTTTAGTTGTTGGCTATATATATATCTAGTACACGCATAACATAGTATCAGCTTTATACCTAATGTTCCCACTGCTGGGAACGTCCGAAGTCTCCTCTCTGGAAGGGGCCGGAATCCACCACGCAATCCAGTGTTGTTTGGTGGATGTCACGTCTTCGAATTTTTTGGTTCTAGGACATGGCGGTTTCCTCCTGATGTTTTCTTTCTTCGTTCGCACCTGGCTGGGTTTGAACCCGAGATCTAAAACTAGAAAGTGGGGGCTGTAAATAATCGGCCACCACTGCTTTAGAGTCTCGACACGCGCAGCAGACATAATATAAGTACTTCGCTCTGCGTGGTCAGTAGGCAGCTCGTAGAACGGATGCCTAGCTGAAAGTTTTTCGAGTAATGTAAACAAATTGGAGGTAGCTTTGAAAGGCCTCTTTTTTGTGTATGAAAGCCATCAAATAACTTCTCACAATCTGAGTGTACCTAGTGAGTGTGAGTATCAGACTTATACTGAAAAGCACCTGTTTCTTCAACATGTCAATATTTCGAACGAGGGTATTCCTTACATCCCACCAACCACCTCTCATGCATATTCTAAGAACTCAACAATATAAACCTGAGGTCGAAACCGATACGAACACATCGAACACCAAGGCATTGCACATCGACTTATATTATAGACAAACACAGCAATAGAAGCTATTTGTCAAAATTTTGCCGTCTATCAAACTTTTTAAAACTTACAGCGCTGATACGTCAAAATTGCACTAATGTCATCAATGTACAGTACGGCTGTCGGATCTTGGTAAATCTGAAGTCATTCTGCAATTCTGAATAACTCGTAAATAATAACTAATAATAATAATAATAATATGTCCACAACTATCACACAACGCCATCTAGTCCCAAGCTAAGCAGAGCTTGTGTTATGGGTACTAGACAGCTGATAAACATACTTATATATTTCTAAATACATACATATTATAGATAAATTACACCCAGACACAGAACAAATGATCGTGCTCATGACACAAACATTTGTCCTGGGTGGGAATCGAACCCAGGACCTCCCAACATAGCAGTCAGGGTCACTAACTACTAGACTGACAGGTCAGTCAAAAAAACTGGTATAAATAAATGCAATTTGCAGTTGTTATTGCTGTTAAAAACTGTTATTAGCATTTTTTTTAAACCTTTATTTTTGTACGAGTTTCAATCGCTAAAATTCACAAGAGCCTAACTTCCTACTCGCCAAGATCCGACGGCCGTACTGTAAAAGTGTACGGTACGCCTCATCTAGTGCGTAGTACATTTATGGCTTACCATTGTATAAATCCGTCGATTTATACAAGGGTAAGCCATAAAGCATAAAAGTAGCTAGAGAAATAAAACCATGTATTCGATCGATCGGATCGTGTTCGAAACACAGCACACTGAGCTGAAAAACAAATATGGCCGTGCGTCGTGCTGAAAAAGCTGCCTTATCGGATAAATAGCACCATGTCCTCTCCAAGTCGGATAAAGTGATTTTGGACACCTTTTTTTGAACTGGGAAATCATTTACCTAATGACGTTTTACTCAAGGTGTAGTGGTGGGTGTGAGTGGGAGAGCGTGTCAGATTTTAATTGGCTAAAACCAATAAAAGTCTAACCTCTCCACTCCAGTCACACAATTGGATAAGTACTAAAATTCCGATTTATTAAAAATGAATACCTAACGGTTCTGCAAATAATGTTAATATTTTCGGAAATAAAAAAAAATGTCTTTACCCTTTAACCTTTGAACCAATATTTTATTATCCTAAATGTATCTACTTTCAAATAATAAAAAACAAAAATTAAAATCGCTTCTCGCAATCTAAAATTACCACACAGGTACAACGCCATCTTTCGGAAATTGGGTTACTAATTTGTACATGGGCTACTTTGCGCTATTAAATCGTAGTTTAAAGGTTCTGTTACATTGTGAGAAATTTTTGACGGGCGGGAAACTACGGCACCCTACACTGAGCGTGGCACGACACGCTCTTGGCCGATTTATTTAGTTTATATTATATATATAATTTATAACAATTGCTCTAACAGTTAAAACTAACACGTGTACAGTATCAATAGTAGGTACCTACCTATTTGTTGAATAAATACAATTTGAATATAGAAAACTGTTACAAAAATAAATAAAAAACATAATATTGAACAAAGGAAAACGAGAGAGAAATAAACTATTACCAGTCACAAATAACGTTAAAAATACCTCTTTAATTAACGCACAATAATATTTAATTATAATATTCACTGTTTTAATTAATTCCAATGAACTATGAAAATATTATTTACATTTTTATAAATACAAATGCTCGTATTTATTCCGATGCTGGCCAATTAGTATGTTGAGCAATGACACCGTCTAATTAGTCGTTACTCTTGATACTCGTTATTCTTAGGAAGATCACAAAAATAGGCAAAGTTGAGATTTCAAAAAACGTGGGCAGCGCCGATGGTATACTATTTCCATGACAACGTCAGTGCGCCTCTCCGCTAGTGGACTAGATGTTACTTGTTAGCGAAACCAACCAAACGTACATTTTTTATCTTTTAAGTTCTTATGTAACAAGAGAAAAGGGTTTTTTTAGGTGGATATAAATTAGAGATGTTACAGAGTTCCGGCTTCGGTTTTGATATACAGAAACTTTCGGTTGATTTCACACCTTCGGTTTCGGCTTCAGCTCCGATTGATTTTAAGCGGAGGTTATTGCGGAGGTTATACCGGCACATTGGTTTTTTATTTGGGTGTCACTGTCACATATCAGTGTATTTGTGTGTGTCTGACCCGGCCTTAACATAGGTTCTGATTTGTCCCCATCATTCAGTGGTTCACCTCAGGTTCCGATTTTGGTTTTGGTTCCGGTTTCGTTAAAACAATTTTTTTAATATCCGGTTTCGGCTTCAGGTCCGATAGAACCATCTCCGTAACATCCCTAGTATAAATCACCTAATGACATTTCCGCGGCCTTGGTTGGGGCGGGTGATAGTGTCCAACTTTTACTGACTAAAACACCAACTCTTGTTTCTTCTTTCCCTGTGTTCCAGGGTTATCGTTTTGCCGGGTTTTTTCCATATTTACATTAGAAATTTACAGTTATTCATATAACATGTTACAAACCAAAATAAACATAGGATAAACAAAGGACCAATTAATCATGAACTTTAAATTATCAAACTTTTAAGCGCGGTTGTACGATACCTGCGTACTACAAACCACACATCAACAGCAGAAATTAATTACTTGTTTTACAAAATCACCTGGTTCATTGCTTTGATTTTGTTATCGGTCCTCTGAATGCTGCAACCCCTTTAGCTTTATTAACCCTCGAACGAGGACCATTTAGGGAGTCCACTACGTCAGTCAAACCAAATCCGCGAGCTACAGATAAATACAGTCTGCGACGCCATTCACATCGCCGAAGATAGGACATGGCGGTATATAGTCCACAAGGAAGTTATTCGTCAAGGTCATGACCTTAGCATTGAGGATAAACGATGCAAGGAGGAGGCTATTGTAAGGTTGACAAATCTTTGGGACTCCTCACTTCTTATTAGATCTGGCTCGAACTCGCCTCGAGCCTCGAGCACAGGCGCAGAGTAGCCAGCCTTGCGGTTTTCTACAGGATGCATTTTGGAGAGTGTGCGCAGGAATTGCACGATTTGATTCCGCCATCCCAATTTTACCTTCGGACATCCCGGCGTACAGCAAATATCCACCCTTACGTTGTTGAGACACCTGCGGCCCGGACTAAGCGTTTTGCCTCGTCGTTTATACCGCGTACATCGAGGGACTGGAACAGTTTGCCGGCTGCAGTCTTTCCGTCCGATTATAATTTAGGTGTCTTCAAGGCTAGAGTGAATAGGCTCTTAATAAACTAGTGCGCCTTACCATCAACGATTGCATCACTACCAATCTAACTAAAAAAACTTACCATCAGGTGGGATCGCAGTCAAGCACTAGTTTATAGCAATTTAAAAAAAAAAAAAAACTTGATGTTCTGTTTAATTCAAAGCGAATGCAAACGCGAAGCGATGCGGTAAAATCAGAGCAAATAATGATAACCTACTCTGTGGTGGTGGCCTACGTGACCAAACATGCGTGGGTGCGAATTTCGACGAACGAAACAAAGCTGTCTACTTTGCTTCGTTCGACGACACTCGGTTGATTTGACATTTTTGCGCAAACTATTTGTCAAGAGTGCACGAATAAGAAAAAAAGTGAATGCGGGAGTGGTGTGGGACGCATAAAAAAAAATCTTCTTGTAGCAAGGAGGAATCACCACCTATTTATTGGTTTGACTCGTCTATTGTTGTCTTTATATACCGTACATTTTTTTTATTCGGCTGTGTTTTTTTTTTCAGAATCCAAACGAAAGATGTCACGAGAAAAAAGCTAGTGGGTATAACATAATAATAAAACTCCTTTGTTTTTGTATATAAACTAAGCACGAGTATAACAATCATTCGTACAGACACACAGACCCGAGTTACACAACAACATACCTAATGGAAAAGTTGCATAAAAGTTACAAACTTATATAACATTGAAGGTATTCGAGTTGACGCAGTTGCGGGATTATTCGAGAGACTCACCGTGGCCTTGAAACGCAAAGAACAACTCAAGATACACAGGTCATTTCTAGTCAGTAAAGTCAGGGCCATAATTAGCGCAATATTAGCGATACCTAGGCCTAAGGTGCAGACCCCGAGGGGGCGAAGGAGTGATCGAATCAAGGACAAGTTTTGTACCATTCATTATCTTCTGATGAATAGAACAATATCACTGTTTCCCATTTCTTTTCGCCCCGTACAGTGGCCTGCACAAGGATCAGACGCTTAGGTTGCCACCATCGTTCCCCTCTATGAAGACACGGTTTTTTTTTATGGTGGGAAAAATCATCAAATGGTGGATCCCGTTCTTGGGCGGAGCGGGAGACTATGTCAGACTGCGACGTTGCCTTTGCCTGATACGGTCGGTCTTGCTACCATTACTGCTTCGCAGAAGGACGCGACCGCCTGCCACTCTTCCACGCTCCGGATCATGGCCTCTACGAAGGTCCGTCGCGAGAGATCGCCGCCCCCGATCGCCTCCACAAGAACACGGCGATGCTCTATGAAGACACGGTGGCGTTCCGCCCAAGCGGGGCAAACTTCCTCCATGTGACGCCCGAGCGTTTCTTGCCTTCAGATATCTCTCAAAACGTTTGTGTCGCGTTTTATGTTTCTACAGAGTGTGTATTATGTGCCAAATAAAATATATTTCGATGAGGACTTGTGCCAGGCAATACGCCCAGCTCGTACTTTTTTTAGGGGCGCAGTTTCAGAAACCGGCCATGAACTTAAAAAGGTTAGTTACGGCACTGAGCGTAGTCCCAGAGCGGGAGGAGTCGTTTGACGCTATCGCAAGTAAAAAAAAAGTTTTCGGGCTCTCACAGTAGGTATTATCAAAGCTATTCTAAACTCGTACACTTACAATTGCCGCGACAACGAGCCCTTTCTCAGAATATTAAGGCTTTTACAAAATTTTCATCTGGTTTTCTTTACAATTCATACAATGGAGGATTCATAAAGATAATGCGAACGCTACTGATCCTTTTTCTGTATGGAAATAGGAGTGCGATCTAGGTATGGATTACATTAATATTTTAGGGATTTCGTAACAATGCTCGAAATGTAGGGTATTTAATTTTGGTCGGCAAACCTGCCTAAATTCAAAGCTCTGAACATAAACGAGTATGTTTTAGAAAGTTTAGTCTACCTTGTGTTATCCGGTCCCAAACTTGGACCTTCTCATTATTGTAATTGATCTCTTCATCCGTGATAAAGGAAACAGCTTTGTAACTGAATGGCCTGTGGGACTTGTGGTTAGTAGCACTAACTGCTAAGCCGGAGGTCGTGGGTTCAATTTCCACCAAGGAAACCGTTTGTGTGATGAGCACAATTATATTATGTTATGTCGGGATGTCATTTATTTACTAAAAGGTTTAGTGGCAATAGTTAAATTTTCAATTCATTTTTTTTTATCTTTATATATTTTTGATCATGTAATGGGTAGACTCTACATACTACGTCGAACTTATGATCTTCTTAAACTTGTAGCTAATCGATATTTTTTTATGGCGGGAAAAAACATCCAATGACAAATCCCGCCCTTGACCTGAATGGGAAATAGTGTCAGACTCTAACTGACTAAAAGCTCTACTTTGCCTTCACCGGGATCGGACCTACTTATCAAAAACTAGTCCACGGCCCCAGTCGACTTTCTACCTGCAGCTGGGCCTCTTCATTCGCTGACAACTCCTTGAAGCGCACTCGAGCTAATCGATCTTGACATTCTCGCTCAAATCAGGTAAACAAACCTCTTGTTTGCTCCAAACTAGATCATCAACAACTTCCAAACAAATTTATGGAGCAAAATACTCGTACATAATCGCTAGACACCGAGGATAGGGGAACTCGAAGGACTTGAAGTATCGCAAGCTTGCCTTACATCAATTAAAGCGATCATCCGAGCGAGACAGAAACAATTTCGCGGATATGCTCGTGCCCACTATTATAGTTGTAATCCGATTAGTGAAATTAGTTCGTCCGGCTTACGAGCTGACCCTAACAACTTAACATCGATGTATAAGTGTACATAGGTACCTACATAGGCGTAAGGAAGGAACGCGGACTCAATTTAGGGTATTAATTGTCTTGGTGAGGATACTTTGGTAGATGGCTCTGAATAAGTAATTCAGAAATGAGGTAGGGATCTGTTTTGTAACTAGTATTCTACAATCTTCGTCTGTGTGATTAATAGTTTGGCTTTAGATGTTAAAAATCTGTTGTTTTTCACTCTAAGGGTGCCTTCAAATTTGTCGCTACATGTCGCAATAGTTTGTTATTCAACATAAATAAAAACGTGCGACTGCCGCGCTACAACTGCGCTGCACTAAGACGTAGCCCTACAGCAGAAATGTCTTTCCTTTAGGTAATGAGCCGAATATTTAATTACTTACAGTGTGGCCAATTCGAATGTCACCCGTAACGAGGACACTCTCGTTCCGAGTGACACTCGAGGGGAAGATTGTGCAATTGATGATGCAAGGGTCGATAGTTAGCGATCTCTTGGGCACTCTCCAACGCGGTGGACGGACCTAATAAAATCTGTGTACACTCCAGTAGAAGTGACAACTAGGCAACTACCGCATTACGAGAGAACGGTGACGCAAGTCCTGTCCAAGATAAGACCACGACCAGAGTGCACGAATAAGAGAGATTAAACTTTATTTTACACCAAAAAGTAACAGAGCTTACAAAACTTAAATCTATGGGTATAATGGTGATCTTATTGCTGCCAGCGATATCTACCAGACAACCCTAAGATAAATCGTAAGAACTGAAAATAATATAGGTGGTAGTCTGCGGTGTACTACTAGCGAATGAATCAAACTATAAATATAAAAGTATAAGTATAAAACAACAGTGGTGGCCGAGTGGTAAAGGCACCGACTTACGAGTTGTGGGTCGCGGGTTCAAACCCAGCCAGGCGCATTAATTTGTGTAATTTATTCCTTCACCACTGCTCTCAAAACGGTGAAATAAAATATCGTGAGAAAACCGGCATGTCCTAGTACTAAAAATTCGAAGACGTGTGACATCCACCAATTAGCACAGGGCCCATGTGGTAGATTATTTATTTATTATTATTAACACAACAATTGTTTTAACAGGTACACCCAAGGCAACAAATATAGTCATAAAATAGCCGCACTCAGAGACGCGACCCTCAGACTTATAACATATCCATTACTGTAGTCAATAAACATATAATATATGATACGATGGCCGGTCTGAAGCAGCGCCTTGGAGAACCGTATATTATGGCCCATTCTCTCTCCTAGAGAGGAGGCCTGTGTCCCGGAGCCTAGGGTGGTGCAAACTGTTACCTCGACTCTAGGAATAAGGCAAGGAAGGTACGGGATAGGTTTTTTAGTCAGTAAGAGTCTGACACTGGTCTCCCGCTCCGCCCAAGAGCGGGTTTCGTCATTCGATGATTTTCACCTACCATAAAAAAACCAGTGGGAACATTAAAGGAAAGTGTAGGTGCAGTGAGTGTGTGAGTGTATGTGAGAAGGGTTTTTTTTTATGGTAGGTGAAAATCATCGAATGACGAATGTGAGAAGGGTAAAAGTGGTTGCAAGTGTTATTGTGATTTTGACGTGATTGATTTACGTAGCCTGGTAAATACTATCGTGTGATATTAGAACTCTGCAGTCCGCTCATTGTGGTGTAGAATTGATCGAAATGTTAATTGAGTTAGGTATTATCAATTCCAAATCAAGCGATCCAGGTTCAAATATGAGCTCTATTTCGAAGTTAGTCTCCATTTAGAGAGAAAAATCAGAATAGAGTCTGAATGTCGTCGCTAAACTAAATTACTTTTTCAATCCTTACAAAATGTTAGCGATACATTTGTCTAAGTTATAGCTTTAATAATGCAAGATATTGCACAAAGTTGCTGTCATTTCACTGTTTATTGCGTAAATGGCGATTTTCGTGAGGCAGACGGTAGTTTAAAATGATTTATAGTGTTGGATATCAAAGAATATTATAAGTTTGCGTAGGGAATAGTTTTAGGGGTACTTTTTACAGGAGTGTTTCAAGTGACACGAGCATAATGCCTAATATGGCAAGCAAAAGGCATATAGGTGTAAGGGTGTATAAGGCATGCTAATCATAATGGGCACTTTTGGTCGTTTGTGGCATAATTAACCTTTTAATGTAAATTCCCACTTCTGGGAGTCAGGCCCCCACTGAAGGAAAGGGAATGGTCTATAATCCAGAGCGCGTGGCCTGTGCGAGTTGGTAAATGTCACATATCTTCGAATTTTTGGTTCTAGGACATGCCGATATCCGCACGATGTTGTCCTTCACTGTTTAGAGAGCAGTACCTCTACCATGTGGATGCGAGACGCACGGGACCGGTCGTTGTGGCGACGTTTGGGGGAGGCCTATGTCCAGCAGTGGACGTCTTTCGGCTGAATTGGTGACCTCTACCATGAGTTTACGCAACCAATACTCGCTAGCGTCTCCGTAAATTATTTGTGTGAAATATTGTACAGCGCCCCTAGCGGTCACAGGAAGAATCAAAATTTGTACCATGAGTCTCATAGATTTCGATAGGTTAAAAACGTAATGTAATCTATTCGATAGTCACAAACGTATTTGAACTGTCGCCATACAAAACGGTACCATGAGTCACTAATTCGACAGCAGCTATCGAATAATACGCTTACGATAATAGTTACGTACCTCACTAGCTTTTTGGCGTGTGAATCATATGTTTACGTTAAAGTGATATACGTTTTCGAGTGTAATAAAGCCAATAATATGTCTACAAGAGCTTATTTAGCATGAAATATGTTAGTGGCCGCTGAATTTGAAGGCCAACGACGTGAAAAACGTGAATTTCAAGCTAAAATGAGAATTCATGTTGCATACTACCAACATGGATTATTTTTATTGAACGTGAATTTATTTCTATTTTATAAATTTTAGCATGCCTGTTAAATTTAATCACATATTCATAACCATTTTTTGTTTATTTGTAGCATTCCTCACGTCTTAAGTATTTTGAACACACTTCACCTAATACACTTTCAAAGTTTCAAGTGGCTTGGTGTATCTACATCCGTGAGGAACAACTATTTAGGGACTTTATAACTTTATGTTAAATTATTACAAAGTAGAAACACACCTCTCCATGAACTCCATCAACAATTGAAACTGTGAAACACTGTTCTTCATTGTAGGTATTAAATAATTTAAAATAATCTATAAACTTAAAAAAAAACTTTAAACCACACAGATAACGCGCACAATTCTCTGACACAACATCAACAATCAAAATTACAAATTGAATACGACAGAGACATCATTATTAGGAATCTAAATTAAAAAAAAAAACCACTAAATACCATAACCAGTCCACTAACAGTCAACTTTTCTATTTAGTTGGTTTATTTTGTGATATTGACTGTTTAACATTTTAAGCATGGCGATAACACTACATTTTGAGCTTTCGAGCCGTTCTCTATTCTTACTAGTGAGAAAGAAAGAAACAAAACATGCATTCTAACGAGTAGAGTGAAGTTAGCTAGACGACATGATCTATCGAGCTTACGTTAGCTTTATCAAAATCTATTCGATCCACATTAGCACGTTAGCGAGTTCAACGCTAGCGAGTATTTTTACAATGACATCTCATGGTAGAGGTACAGAGGTGATGAAATAAATTACACAAAGTAATGAGCTTGGTTGCCATGCTGTCTGGTCTGTCTTGATGAACTAATCTGTTGATTAAGCAGGAAGGCAGACTGGAACTCCATAGTAAAAAATGTAAGTACTTAGTACCATTATGCACTCTGGCTTTAAATAGTTTTAATGGATTTATCCAGTATCATAAATAGAAACTTCAATATGTACAAAAACAAGGAATACTAAAAAGTAAAAAATACTTTTTATTATATCAGCAAATAAAGCACTTTCGTATCAAATAACGAAAAAAAAAACATCTTTATTTTTTAAGTGTTTTTTATAAAAGTAAAATATCGTGTATCTTTCCAATCAATTTCGCCCTTTGGAGCGTAACGGATTTAGAACGCAGATGATTCATTGCCTGAATTCGGACATAGGACATACATTGCGCAGCCACGTACGCCCATATAGGCACGTCGGTCTCCATACATTTTATATGGCAACTAGACTTTTAGAGCTACATTAGATCCATGCTACGCGATGTCGTTCTACGTAAAAAGACGTGATCCACATGTGCGTCGGACTTATGTAGTTTGTAGTGAGCTTTATTTACTTTTTAACCCTGTAATTATAGATAGGCTTCGACTATTTTGTGGGAGTTACCTATATTTGCAACCTTAATCTAACAAATAAACGTCGTTTAGTAAAAGTGTATCAAATGACACCTCCGCTCTAGGTGGACGAGAGTTTGAATCTGAGACTAGTGAGCAGCTGTACCATCGCAATCATTTCAACGTACGAAATTTTCGTTTCGAGTACAAGCAAAAATGAACTAAGCGGTGGTCAGGCGGAAGTGTCTTTGATAGTACATACAAAAAATTTAATGATCAACATGCACGTTCTGAAATAAAGATCAAAATTAAATTAAATCTAGTGAGAGACAGACGAACGGTCTATCTTTCCCTTTAAGGTGGGCCTTCCTGACTCGCCTCGAGCATGGTTTAAAAGCTTGTTGCTTTATCTAAAGCAATCTAATGTGATGTTTGATGAAAAAGTAATGCGAATAAAGATAGATAACACCTGAAAAGTCTGTTGGCATTCAGTAATTCTACGATTTACTTTAATATTTCACAAAACTAGTTCCAGGTAATACGTGTTTTTATTAAACCCTTAAGGATTTTTGAAATGAATACATTTAGAATCTTGATTAAATGCGCTAGGCTTCTATAGAAGTACTTTTTTATATTTTTAATATAGGAGTACATTATGGAGAGTCAAAGTTCACGTAAAATAGCAGATTTTTAGAGGTCTTTACTAAATTACTCTTGCACAAATTTACGTTTTGGTTTCTACAGAAGCCTAGATCATATCCACAAGATATCTATGTATCCAAAATATTTGAAGTAAAATGGGTAATAACATCATAATTGCGTAAGAGCGGTTGTATGAAAATGGACGTCGGGTTGACCGCTCTTAAGCACGGAACCCTAAGAAAAAAATTTTCTCCAAAAACGCAATACTTTATATCTAAGAACGTTTAGATAAAGTACAAGGTTATTACGAGAACTTACGAGTCACATTGGGTACATAAAAATCCGATCAAGTGCGAGCCATTTAGTAAGTGTTTTGCTCTAACCGAAATTCTATCAGAATTCGTCTGTGAACTTTTATATTTTTACTTATATGAATATATTATTAGCTTTCCAAATAAAAAATAATTATGTATCTACAGGTTATTATAAATGGTTACTGCCAGCCTGCATCTCATCCACCGTAGGCGCGGGCTTACGGACGGTGACCAAAGGGTAGGCCTGCCGTCCGGTCGTCCGGTAACCATCCGGATCGAGCACAAGTCGTCGACGGCGCGTATCGTACCACGCGCGCCTCAACGTGTTGTCAGCAAACCGTAGGGGCCCAGCTGGAAGTGAACCCCGGGGCCCTGGAACGAAGGAGAAAAAGGAGAAGGGTTTAGTCAGTAAAAGTCTGACACGCTGTCGTGTACTCTCTGTAGCTGGAGAAGTTTGTGGATGATTTTCCACCAATATAAAAAGTGTCCTAAATTCCAAGGGTACTTTCAGAACTGACTGCAATGATTAGGAAAGGTATTATGTATACCTATTCGACAGTGATAAGATAAATCGAAGTAATACCTAGCACCAAGACAAAATTGTTTTTTTTTTTATTATTGTAAGAAAATTACAATGTATCAATTTCACAGTTATGAACTAGGTACACACAATTACTTACATTTGTTAGTTCAATTTAAGAAATTAGAACATGTAGTGCATTATTAATATTACAGAGTAATTTAAAGTGCAGACTTACAGAAACGTTAATTAAACAATTTTAGTGAAACAATTCGATTAAAAATTCTTTTGCTGTCAGGGCCGATTCATACTGAAATAGCAGCAGTCGGCAGCGACGCGGCGAGTACTTTTAGAGTGAAATAATTTGAAAACTTTAAGTACCGCTTGAGTGGTTCAAAAATGGAGTAAAGTAGGAGGGCCGTACAGCGTTGGCATGTTGGCATAAAATACAATAGAGTTCCTAGTTACACTATAGCAGAGGTGGTCAACTTAATTCGACCCTACCGTGTAGGCGCGGTCTTGCGGATGGTGAGCATAGGGTAGAGCTACCCTCTGGTTGCCGTCTGGTTGTCTGGTAACAGTCCGGACCAAGCCCAAGTCATTCCTGAGCGCCTCGTCAACAAAACCGCAGGGACTCTGCAAAAGGGTCAAAGCCTCAGTAGGCTTTTTTTTACCCTCTCTCAGTATCTCTTTCTGAAGGAAAGGATTGGTCCTAGTGCGAAAGACAAAGAAGGAACGATGTGGGGTGTTTAGTCAGTAAGAGTCTGACACTGTTTCCCGCTACGCCTAAGAGCGGGATTTGTCATGGGATGTTTTTTGCCCACCATAAAAAACCCTATCACAAATGCGACATAGTTCTTTAGGCCTAAAAGTAAACACGGTTGCCAAGAACCAAGGATTAACAACCGAGATCAACTTTGGTTTTCGGTTGGCCACCCCTGCACTATAGTATCCTCACGAGAGGTTTTTCTTAGCCTGCGATGAGTAACTACCATGTTTAAACTCGTAAGGTCGTCTTCAAGAAACAGAGCCCTAAACATTCAAACTATTACAGCATAAAACATTTTACTACAACAAACTCAATTAGGAATATTAGTCCTCCGTCTGTTATACCGAGTTTAGTGTTGAGCTCGCTTTTATAATTATACAGGCAACTTTCAATTATAATAATTAAGCTTTGGAACTAGTTCTGGAACTATGTACCAGTTCTGTTGTGGTACGCAGCTGCGCTCTACGATAAAGTAGGTACGTAATTTGATTTAGGCGGTGCAAAAGTAACCAGGGCAATTTTATATCCTGGATTGGCCGTGACACTGAAGCTGGTACTGAAGGTAATGGTACCAAGAGACTTGGTCGTGAAGACGAATGTTTGGGATGTGCGTAAGGATTAATGAGTAGCATCAGATTTTAAAAATTTGATGTCACCATTAATTGATTTATGTTTTCATTGTTTTTTTTTTATTTATGATATTATTATTAAATAACATGTTTATCTACAATTTTTTTTTCGACATTCCATTTAGTATCTGCTATATTTGACACAATATTACCTTTACTTAGTTGGAATTTCTTGATAGTATATGTTATAAGTTGGCATATAGCCCATATTGGTAATACCTAAGCGCACTCTGCATTTATATACCCCTATAAGTGTGTATGTTTTAGTAACAAATAAATGATTTTTTAATCTGTAAAGTTCGACTGATCTCAATGATGTAATGGCAGGTAGAGAGTGCCAATTATAATCCTCTTTAATAATAGCGCTTCAGAGTACCACTCTACCTATAAAAAATATGTTAAAAAATATTTGAGTGTTTTTGCCATAATGCATTTGAACGTTAATACATTCCAATTATGTTATAACTAACATAGTTTTTAAGAATTTGTACTACTAACTAATTATGGACATTGTCCGAAATAAACGTTTTTTTTTATTATATTAATTACAGCTACAAATTATCTAGAGAGGCTGAAAAATACGTTGGGTTCATTGAAGGTCAAGCTTGCAAATACTGAAATACTGATACAGTGTAGTGTTTAAGTGGGACGAAGTAATATCGTAACTGAGGTCTTCAACGAGCTATAAGATGAGAAATTGTTTAATCAAGGCCTCTCAGGATCATTTTATTGCAAACTGTAGGTTTATGAGGTGGTTCTAGGAACAATTTTGGCTACTAATATAAATTGTTGGCAGGCACTTACTCAAGTTTAGTTACTTAAGTATCAGTTTTGTAATTACTTGATTGATCGGTCGCCGATAACCATCACATGTGTGATGATTGGCTGGCTAATTTGATTGGCTTACAAGGCACAGGATGTAATCGTACTTTGCCTGGAGATAGATTAATTATTTTACATCGAGTAGGAAATTGTAGCATCTGTAAGTTGGTGATAAAAAGTAGCAACAATGTCAATTACATTTTTAATGAATTCGAAATTCTTTACTGAATTCACTTATAGCAGTGAATTCCAGGGCAGTTTCATAGGTAATTGAAAAAAAAATTGTGGACACTATTCGGTCTAGCACCCTTCGCCCGAGTATCCTCCTGACACTTTTACTTCGGTGGGAAATTATTAACTATACACTCATGCTCCGGGTGAAGTAAGAGGGACTTGTCAGAAAACACTTGTATTCCTTCAGTTGCCCTTTACGTTCTAGAACCATGCTAACTCTTTCGAACAACCCCACAGCCCTAGCAGGCAACATGTGGTCCCCGGCCGATGGGGTACCGTCTTTTTTGGGGATATCTCATGGAGGTGACGTGGAACATGACATGCAGTCGTTTTAGCCTGGTCATTATTGGACGGTGAGCTACCCATCACTCGTCATCCTCAAACCACTACAAACATCGGGAATTGCCCTGAGAACCGTTGAAAGCCAAGGCGTGAAGATTGTCTTCGCATCTCTTTCAACCCTGGCTGGGCTTTCTTATTTTCTAAAAAAGGAAAATACAATACTTGTAAAAATAAGAACAAAGGCAACCATTTGATGATATCGTATCTGCAGCATTTATCGCATGGCGGGAACAAATAGAACTTTCAGTCCCTTACGTTCTTGCTGATAACGCCTAATTTACATTTTCGTTTTGAACATCCCTGTCACGCTTCAAAGCATATGCATAGATACCTTGTATGTAGTATATTTTATAGACACTTATCAGAACCTACCTTAACTAATAATTATATTTTTAGGTAGATAGTAACACCTTAAATAAATAGTAGGATATTATAATTACTTCCTGCGTACCTAGGTATAGTGTTTTCTAAAATTTGCAATAAGTATTGGATGTTACCATATGTTACGTAGATGTAGGATGACGATTGTACCTATTATTAATTTAACCTTTCGGCTACCGCAATTACAGACACAATAATTAAAAGCTAATAGGTGTGCGGACACCGGTATCCTCTTGGGGCTTAATGAACTAAATCGATTAATAAATTAGTTAATTGTAAGTATTTGTTAAATTTTGCGGAATATCTACGTACGTAGCGATCAAGAATTTATTCATCAAAAATTTCCCAGATTTGTACCCACTCTGGACGATTCCTTGGTGCTCTAGTTATGTTTTGCATGCAAGGAATCGTCCAGAAGTAGCTTTTTAAATGCTAGTTTTTATGTCACTTTTGTTTCTTTAGGTGGAAAATCATCTCCCGCTCTAGGGTGTAGCGGGAGAGCATGTAAAACTTTTACTGACTAAAACCCACTTCTATGTATATTGCTTCGTTGTCTTGCATTCCCTGGACCTTGGGTTTGCCTTTCAGAAGCGAATCCATGGCCATGGCTTCGACCCTGCTGGATCCGTACGGTTTTTCTGATATCTCCTTGAGATGCGAGTAGAATGTTACGTACCGTTAACGACTTGAACTCAGTCTGGACGGTTACCGGGCGGCCGTACGGCGAGCTATTCCATACTTCATAGTCTGCGAAACCTCGCTTACTGTGGCTGGAAATTGGGATCGAGATGTCAGCGTCTGGGGTGTGAGGACCGTTCCTATGCGCGTACACCTGCTTCTATAGTAGCATTACTGCATGAACTGCATCGCAGAAGGCGGCGAGTGCGGCGACTGCCTACCACTGCTCCTCGCTCCAGACCTATACTAGAGCGCGGCGCGACATTTCGTGACTTATCAGCAAGTGATATTTCATTTTAATAGATGTACCAGTAAATAAGTTGTTGGTGTGCTATAAGCCGTAAATAAATAGATAGGTAATTAAAAACGCTGATGAAACCGTAGTCAGCTCGACTTAGTTATAAATTCGTTCTATATCGTAAGCCACATAGAAGCTTACCCCATACAGTTAGATGGCACTTCAAAACAGCCGACAAGGAATGGAAAAAAAAAACAAAATATAAACGTTTTTACTAAAAAGGATGTAATACTTTTTTTGGGATGTCCGGAAATAACTCAATTTCATCCAAATCTCCGGGATTTAACTATGTATACGGGTTTTATTTTTTTTAAAAGCGTTACCTCGCACTATACTCTTGTATCGTGCGACCGGGGTTTTTAGAGTTTCGTAGCTCAAAAATAAAAAACGGAACTGGTTATCCGTCTGTCTGTCAATCCCATTTAACTTGGGCACGCGTGGAGGTATCGCGTTGAAATTAAAACCTTAGTCAGGTTTAGCGGTCTCTTGGAGTTGTGTAAAATAAAAATCAAACTTCTAAAAACTTCAAAAGTTTCGTATAAGTTCTGTTACTTTTTGGTGTACAATCAAGTTTAGATTCTAGATAGATTAAAACTAGATATCTATAAAAAAGAGAATTAAGGATTAAAAAAAAGATTTAAAAAGATAAATATCTAAAAAAAAAGACGGCCGTTATGTCGAAAAAATAGTACATTTTGATACAAGTGCAGGAAGTTTGTCATTGCGACCGAGGCAAAATTCTGTTATGGAGCCGAGGGCTGCAATGACAAATCTGCACGTGTGTCAAACGACGTTTTTCAATACACTTACGACTTGTGAAATAAAGAAAGAAAGAAAAAAAAATAATCGTATCTCAACCATACAGTAGAAATATATAAGTAGGTATAGCATTCAAATCTGCTCTGGTCTATTTCTAATTTCGTGGGGTCGTCCAGCGACTCTGGGGGACGCCTCGCGCCTGATTCGATAAACTAAGTAAAACAAAATAATCACCCGTGACCGTGACGATAAGGAAGGAATAAAAAAGCCCTTGTTGTGATAAACTCAAAAAAGCACTTGGGTGATATACATGCTATATTGAACCTAATAGGAGTGCGATAAGAGGCAGTTTTCGAGCAAGTGTATTGAAAATTATATTTCGATCTCTCAAAGGAATCAAAACTTATAGGGTACTTCCCATGGCCCAGAGTCCTGTAATTTGGGGTAAAAGAAGGTAGTACTGCACATTCAAGGTTGACCGTCATGATGGTTCAACTTGTGTGACGAGGATTATATGAAATGGTTTGCCTCTCCATCACCCTAAGGTTGACTGGTAGAAAATGCCTAAGGCATTAAGTCCGCCTCTGTACATTTGTGCATGAAGTATTAAATAAATAAATAAATAAATAAATGGAGGAGAGCGCGTAACGATAGTAAACAGTTCAACTTAATTGCCGTACTGTAAGTGCTTTGTCCGGTGTTAATTTAGATGATGGCAGCCCTAGCGCCGTCAAAATTAGATATTCTCCCTAATATCTAATTTTGACGGCGCTACAAATCACGCAGCGACATACAATCATCTACCTAACAATAGCGGATGACAGGTAGGTAGACACAGCTGGTTGTGGTAATTAGGAATGTGGATTACGCAACACGACCATTCCAGTGCGTAGTGGCGTAGTCAGGCGTGGGCAATGTAGCTTCCGCCTACGGCCATGCACTCTAAGAGACCTCGCGCAAGCCCACGCTTCTTTAAAATGAGGATTTTTCTTGTAATGTATTAAAAGCTGTATTTGACAACTTTTTCACTGTACTACAGTGAATATCTCATTCTCGAATTCATGAAAGAAAAAGACCTCGTTGATGCGCCATCGTTTCGTAGAACGGTCTATGGGACCGAAAGGTTCTGGAGTGGCGACCACACACCGGAAAACGCAGAGTCAAGGGCATGCAGTCGATACGAGACGCGCAGGACCCGTGGGGAGGCCTATGTCCAAAAGTGGACGACCTTCGACTGAAATGATGATGATGACGACGATGATGCGTTTTCACCCACGTCTAAAATAGTCCACGCTACGCCTCTGCCAGTGCGTATATCGAACTTGCTAGCGGTCACCGCAGGCATAAATTACCCGGACAATCCGCAAGCAGACCTTTACTGGCTGACTGAAACGAACTGGCTTAATTCTGTCGCGGCGTTAGTAATGGTGCGGGCTAAATCCACTTTCCAACTGATTTTCATGTGCGATTCCGTTTTAATGAACGGGGCAGTCTGATTTTAGATTTCTGGTAAAGTCCTTTGCGGTTTGTAAACGCTACCTACGTATTAGTCAAAAGTTCACTCAATTTCGGACTATACGATCGTTTTAGAAAGTACACCTTATGATGTACAGTTTGTTGGAATGAGTTTTGTCTTCCATAATTTAAAAAAATATTTCGTATCGTTCTAAAAAAAAAAAATATAACTTAACTAATGATTTATTAGGAAAACCCTTTATGATAAAAAACTAAAACACTTGCTAACGATGTCCTTCCTAAAAAGGGTTTCTTTCTTCTGCCTTTCTATCTAAAAAAAAAAAACTCACTAGACACACTAGGACTTACTCCTGTCTTGTGGGTGCGTTCACAAACATGTAACGTCCTTGTTGTATTGCTTGCAATATTTGTTCCGTGCGGGAACCAAACCTGCGCCCCTGAGCGCAGCAGTCAATCGCTCTACTACTGCACCAGCCGAGCCGGTAACAAATAACACACAAAATACACAAATACATAAGATACATATTATAATACAACTAATATATAAAATAATCAGCCTTATATTGTTCCTGCTGCTGGGTCTCAGACCTCGTCTTTAGGCTCTCCTAAATGGACCGTCTCTCCCAAGTAAGCTCAGTACAGGGTGGCACTTGTTTTCGAATTTTTGTTTCTAGGACATTCCGGTTTCCACACGATAGTTTCTTTCATCGTTTTAAGAGCAGTGATGATGAAAAAAAAAATCCAAAAGAACAAAGCAATACGCCTACACAACAAGGTTTGAACTTTGAACCCGCGACCTACTACCTACTCGTAAATCATGACAGTTAGCAATGGGCCTCCATTGCAAGATCGATGTTCGTGCTAAGGATCGATCAGTATGCTTCAAAAAGACCAGGGATTCACTCAACCACCAAAAGAGCTCACAGGGCACAATTCCTTTAACTTCAACCGGAATTATTTGATGTTATAGAGCAGAAGTATTGTGTAGTAGTCGAAGGACAATACAACTAGCAACAGTGAAGGAACGGACATTCTCACGCCTCAGCCACTGCCCCGGGTGTCAAGAGTCGCTGGGCGATCACCGGCCACCTTAGGCGCAGATTGGCGACGTCGAGTAATGGATAGCTCGTCGTCCGGTCAAGATCCAGCCTATATCGAGCTTCATCGTCCACCGCATCGTCGCTTTCCATCAGGTGAGATAGCAGTCAAGCGCGAACCTACAATCAATAAAAAAAAAGTAAAGAAAAAGATAAACTTTCGTACGTCCCTAAAAAAATTCACGACGAATGTCCAGATATTTACTCTAGACAAAGTAAAATACTGCGGTACTAAGTAGGACCTTTAATATCGTTTTTTAGGTTATTTTTCGGTGCTATTTTTCCATGTTGATTTAGGAACAAAGAAAAACAGAGTGTGTCTGTTTAACATCACCCCGAGCACATAAAATTGGGAGGAAAGGAACGGGCTACTTTTAGGCTCCAGATAATTTATATTTCGGTACCATTTGTAGGTTCATTTCTTTTAATGTATAAATAGGTCTGTTAAAGTCCTTATTAATGGGGAGGTCTATAGTAGGTATTTTTTTTTTATTGTGGATAGGCACGCTTTTGACCACTATCTCACGATAATGTGGCCGACGGTGGAGCACGCTTGCCTAGAAATAAGCTAGTTTGTAGTAGGTAGGTACTCTTTCTTAATATACCTAAATGCCTAAAGATTAACATATATTTTAACTAAGTATGTATGTTTCTTTACGAAATACTATCACTATAAAGAGACATAATAGATCTCTATTATCGGTAAATCTTTTTAGGGTTCCGTAGTCAACAAGGAACCCTTATAGTTTCGCCAAGTCTGTCTGTCAGTCCGTCCGCAGATAATCTCAGCGACCGATAGCACTAGTGAGTTGAAATTTGGTATCAATATGTAATTATGTATATCAATTACGCCGACAAACTGCAAGACAAAAAGTAGTAAAAAAAATGTTTTATTAGGGTCCCTAGTAGGGCTCCCTACACGTAAAGTGGGAAGTGTTTTTTTTTCATTTCTACCATAACATGTGATATATTGTTGGATGGGTTTTTAAAAATGATGAAGGGTCCCGTTAAACAATTTTTTGATAATGTAAATACTTTTGGAAATAATCGCTCCAAAAGTAAAAAACAAGACGACCCCCCCCCCCTCTAACAAAAAAATTTAAAAATCACAAAAGTAGAACTTTAAATAGACTTTCTAGGAAAATAATTTCGAACTTGACAGGATGATCAGTTTTAGAAAAATTTAAAAAGAAATTCTGAACTAATTTTGTAATATAACTGTATATATGTAGGTATATACCTACAAGCATTTTTTAAAGGTATCTTCTTTCAAATAAAAAATATACAAAAAGATTAAAATCGGTTCACGCAATTAAAAGTTACCACCGGGTACAGCGCCATCTTTTGGGGAATTTATCTACTAATTTTTACATGGGCTACCGGGTTTTATTAAATTGTGAGAAATTTGTGACGGACGGGAAACTACGGAACCCTACACTGGGCCACAGATTACTAAATAGTTATGACTGAGCGTGGGCCGACACGCTCTTTGCCGATTTTTTTTATAAATTTGTTGGTGTGGGCAGTCATCCAATAATTTTTTAAATTTCGTTTTTATTTTTTGTTGCTTGAAGAATCATTCGATGATTAGGGCGGTGTAGGATTGCGTGTCAGACTTATACTGACTAAAACTCCTTTTTTTCTTCTTTACTTTGCGTTCCAGGACTTAGGTTGCCCTATCGGAAGCTTACTCATGGGCACAGCAAGCTTTGCCCTTCTGGGGTCCTACGGTTTTGTTGACATATCTTTAAGGCTCTTCTCCAAGCAACAACTGGAGTCAATTTCAAGGCGTTCGGAGTTCGCACTACGAACGCCTTGAAATTGACGTCACGGTTCGGGACTCGCGTCCCGAACAGTTTTCTGCCCGTTGTGTTGAAGGAAGACTTTTGGCCGCAAGACGTGGTGTTTCGTCGCTTCCGCGGAACTGTGCCACCGAACAGCACAAAATGACTCAGTGCAGTGGAAGTGCTACTAACATAGTCATAAGTTTTATTTACTAACGATAAACTGTATTTAAGTTATATATGTTAGTCTATAAGGTATATATCTATGGGCCAAGATGCTTGAAAATAAATGATTTATTATTATTATTTATTATTACTGCTTCACAGAAAGAGGACACCGCCTGCCATTCCTCGCTTGCTTCGCTCTGGACCATAGCCCGTACAAGAAACCAGCGTGGAAGGTCACTATTGCCGATCGCCCGCACTAAGACACCTCTTTTGCATGCTTTCTCACTTTGGCGAAAGGAAAAGTTTTACTTTTACGGACGCCTTGCCCTTTGCGGTCAATTGCTGAAGTAACAGTATGACTGGCCTATAGGTAATGTTAGTCTAGTGGTAGGTAAGTGGCTCTGACTGTACATATCCTAACAAAGTTCTAATACACAAGTCATCATCAACAGTCTTTTTTAATGTTCCCACTGCTGGGACACAGGCCTCCTCTCCAGGAGAGGGAATGGGCCATAATCCACCTCGCGGGCCCAGTGCGGATTGGTGGATGTTATATGTCTTCGAATTTTTGGTTCTAGGACATGCCGGTTTCCTCATGATGTTTTCCTTCACCGTTTTGAGAGCAGTGGTGATGAAATAAATTACACAAAGTAATGCGCCTGGCTGGGTTTGAACCCACGACCTACGACTCGTAAGTCGGGGCCGTTACCACTCAGCCACCACTGATCTCCAAACTAGACACAAGTAGTGTATATAAATACCTATACAAGTGCACTGAAAACTATACAGGAATAGAAATATACTTACCCTCGGGTTGAAATGTGGTTGCATCTATGGGTTGCATATACATAAACTACTTATATTCTAATGGTGACACTAAATCAATAATTTATTCATCCACCGAAAATACGTGAAATACACGCCAATAGCTCATTATTATGTAAACCCCTAAGGCTACCCACTGACCAAATGATAATTATCAATCAATATCTACAGCAAGAAATAACGACTGTTTTGTTTTTGTCTTCTTATGAAATGATCGTGTTTTATGTTATTTATTTTAACCTCGTAAGGCCCAACAACCTAATTTAATGACAAAAAAATTTTGACACTCCGGCCCAAGACACTTTTTAAAAACATTGAATTACGGCCCAGCGACCTAAAATTATGACATGATATTTAAACGTATTTTGGGTTTAAATAATCCCGCCAATTTAAATCTACCGTCGACAAATTATTAATCTTGAACGCATGTGTAATTTTGACTATTTCAAAATATTTTTTGCATGAAATAGGTATAAGAAATACCCCATAAAAGAGTTTTGCCAAAAGCATTACATTTAAACACTTTTTTACTAAATCAAAGTTCTGGGCCGCAACTACTTGCACCTATTTTTAGTACATTGGGCCGTAATATATATCGACCTAAATTTAGGTTGGGCCTTACGAGGTTAAATGGAGCTGGAATATTATTGTGGTGTTGATTAGGGTGATTAGGTTTAATACTTTTAATACCAAATATTATAAAAAAAACATAAAATGCAACTCTACATCCACATTCTAATGGTAGATATTAGGTATACCTATCTATTGTTAGCCTAGGGGTGAACGTAAGTTATTTATTTCGAGTTAATAGTTTGAGGGACTAATTATCTTTTTAACCCGAGATAAAAACTGTGTTTTTCATTATTATTACGAATAAAAGGAAAATAAAATAATAAATACCTACCTACCTGAGTTGTCTTTATAGGTCGTATATTGATTTTAGATATATTTCTTTTTATTTTGGCGGTAAAAGGTTTCCCACTACCTACCGCTTTAGCCTCTTCTCTTACGACTCTAGAATTTATCGTGTTAATACAAATCTCTCGTAACATAGATTTAGTAAACTATGAACAAAACTCTACAACTCGAAAAAAACAATAAAGATCGGTTCGCCATTTTCCCGCTTATTTTTTTTTTTATTCTGTCAATTCTCAATTATTATATTACTAGCTGTGCCCGCGACTTCGTCCGCGTGGAATAGTTATTTTGGGCATCATATTTATTTTTGCAAACAACCTCCTCAGCTTTATAAATTATAGCTGTTACCCACGACTTTGCCCGTGTCAATTTCTGTTATTATTTTTTTTTCGACAATTTAATTTTTAAAAGAACATAGTTATCTAAAAGTACTTCATAGAGCTACACCCCCCCCTTGGGCACGCCATAATCTCGGCAGTAAGTCCCCTCTTTGAGGCGTGGTTGGATAGACATCACGGTGTCCTCACTTCCGCATGACGCAGGTTCTCACCGAACATGGCAAGTTCAGGAGATTCCTGCGCCGGATTCTTGCGGAAGAGACGTCCGGGTGTCGCCATTGTGTGGCCAACCCGGACGACACGGTGGAGGTGTGGCCCGCTTGGGAAGAGCATCGCTGTGTCCTCTCGCGCCGGGCCTTGGTTCAGGCCATGGTCCACAGCGAAGAAGAATGGCAAGCGGTCGCCTCCTTCTGCGAAGCAGTACCTAATGCTCGTAAAGGAGGAGGCCGACCGCATAAGGCAAGGACAACAGCGCCCTTGCCGTAGCCGTCGCCGCCGCGATCCCGCCGATATACGGCCACCGTAGATGCTGACTTGCGGACGGTGTGCAATGGGTAGCTCGCCGTCCGGTGGTCTGGTAACAGTCCAGACCGAGACCAAGTCGTCGACGGCGTGCGCTGCTTCCGTGCGCCGCAAGGTGTTATCAGCAAACTGTGGGGCCCTTCAGGGTCGAAGCCTCCTGCAGCCGAGGGTTGGTGCGAAAGCGTTATACCGGGGCTCTGGGAATAAGGCAAGGAAGGCATGGGGTAGGTTGTTTAGTCAGTAAGAGTCTGACACTGTTTCCCGCTCCGCCCAAGAACGGGATTCGTCATTGGATGATTTTTATCTACCATAAAAAAAACCCCTCCGCGCCGCCCGCAAGCAACCCCTCTCCTCGCCCCGCCAGGCGCAGCGTCATATTTTGCATGCGGCGCGTGTGAATTTTATATCGGAGTTATTTTAAAATTGTAATATCTTCTAAGATGTTCATTGAAAGTAAGTGATGTCAAAGACAATTTTGTTCTCAATTACATACTCTTAATCAACAACACATTTATTTGGATATAGTTTAATATTATTATGTTGATACAACTCTAACAAATAATGCATTAATTTCGGCCAAATTTGATTCCCATAAAAACGGTTCTAGTGAGGTAATCTTAAAAGATAGATATATACTGTCGCGGACATTTTTTTAGATCATTTTAAGAGGAATAATTCTTTCATACATATTTTTTTCGTATCTTGAACCGTTTACGCAGCGCACGCAACGGAAGCCCTCAAAGATGAATAAATTTCCCCGTTTTTTCCACATTTTCCGTTTTTTCTTCGCTTCTATTAGTCGCAGCGTAATGTTATATAGCCTAAAGCCTTCCTCGATAAATGATCTATTCAACACAAAAAGAATTTTTCAAATCGAACCAGTAGTTCCTGAGATTAGCGCGTTCAAACAAACAAACAAACAAACAAACAAACAAACTCTTCAGCTTTATAATATTAGTATAGATAAATATATATTATTATCGTTGATGGATGGAGAGGAAGAGGGAGGCCGAAGAAGAGATGGATGGATTGTGTGAGGAGTGATATGAAAGAAAAGGGAGTTAGTGATAGTGTGACGGGTGAAAGGACAGAGTGGAAGAAAAAAACATGTTGCACCGACCCCAAGTAACATGGGATAAGGGTAGGATGATGATGATGAATCTCAATTATTATAATTATGACTGAATGAATAAATTATAAAAAAAACTTTTCGTTTCGAATTTGAAGCTATTTGGCGGGATTTCTTCGAGTGAAATCCAGTGACTACTTAGAGCATTTATGAGTGACTGTTATAATGTTGGATAATCGCAAATTGATTCCCAGTGAATATTGTAATGTAAACTTGCTTCTGTGCAACTGGACAATATTATGTGGATTAAGTATTAAAACAGGCGCAATCTCGGTAAAATGGAACTGAGAATTTGATTGTAGTTTTGGTTACCACAGCGAGGTTTTCCAAGAAGGCTGACTCGATACACTTGCTGTTAATTAACTACTATAGAAACATTAGAATGTTTTGCACCCGCATTGTAATGGTAAAATAATGAATTATTGATTAATACGAAGATATCTTAATAAACTTCGTAGCCAAGCCAAAAAATTTAACAAAAAGATCAAAATGACATTGTCACCTGACAATAGAATGAGCGCGTTCCAGTTTTACTAATCACGAGCTTGCGGAATGACCGAGAGAGACCGATCCCATGACTGTTTTGTGCAAGAGCAAAAGAGACACGTCTATAAATATAGGTTAAAAATGTGCTAGAAATCGAAACGTCAAACGAACAACGCGCTCAACTTGTCAAGTTGTCAAAATAAAAACCAAGCTTCGTTCGTGGTGTTTATTGTAACTAAATAAGATAAAATATTACTACTGCTTTGTACCACTAAGAAATGAATTATTAGTTATGTGTGCGTATAATGCACGTTTTTAATTTATAGTTTGAAGTATTATTACTAGGCAAAATGTGTGATAGTGACGACCCGGTTGATGGCGAATCTGGCATAGATTTGGGGTTTCTGTTTGGTAATATCGACGAGCGCGGCCAGTTAGAAGATGATGGGCTTCTTGATAAAGAGTCCAAGCGAATGCTGTCATCACTTCATCGTTTTGGGTTCGGTTCGATGGTGTCTGAAGTTCTTGACAAAGAGGATGTGACTAAGGAAGATGAAGAGAAAGGTATGAAACTGATCTGTTGAAGAAGTTTTTTTTGCGAGTCTTCATGTGCAATGCACAGTGTAAATGATAGGCCCAGTTACTTATGATAAAGCTAATGTAGTAGCATAACTTATTACTGTACATACTTTGTTTTGTACTGGACTACATTTAACTCAAATATTGAAATTAGTTCTTTTTATTATTTCAACGAATTAAGGAATATGATTGATCAGTAGTTATAATTTAATATAAGCAAACTTTTAAGTATGCTAAACAGGTAAACCCTACCAATTTGGTATGAAAATTCCTCTCTATCATTAAGAAGTTCCTGAAAGAGTGGAAATGTAATTATTCAGATTATTTCAAAATTTCATATGCCTCTAGTATGTTGAGTCAGATGACTAATATATTTTTTTATTTAAAACTATTCACTACTGTAACACCGTGTAATTCATTAAACACTCTTAAGCTCCAAGTGGATGCCGGCATTTGCACACTTATTGTCTCTCTGTTATGTCTCTAATTACGGTACTCGAAAAGCATGGCCCCAAGAGAACACCAATGTTTGCACACCCATTGTCTGTAATTACGGCAGTCGAAAGTTTAATACTCTTCTCTTTTTCAGATTATACTGAAAAAAGTCCATCTGCTGTAGACTTCTTTGATATTGAAGATGCTGTGGAAGATGTCAAGGTATTATTACATGTTTATATAACAGAGATAGAAGATGTTGAAGTTTCTCAAAATGCTTGACTTGAATGTTTGCACATTGATAGTCAACAAGGCTTTGAATATTACATCAGTATTTTTACAAATTCTACATCAATAGTACTTTTTTTTTGTTTAGTTTTTGTTTTATGCCAGTGTGAAAACCCACACAAGACATAATTGCATTTCAATAAAAAAAAAAAAGTTTTTTTCTTTTTTGGGTTTTTATCCACAAAAATGCCTCAATCCCATAATAACTTAAACAATATACATGTTTCACTGGTCTTAGCAAGTTTATTGCAGTACACCTTTTTAGTCCTTTTTCATAGCAGTATATAGTGGAATAGTTGTATTTATAGTAGTATAAATACTACTCTTTCATGTTCAAATGTCTGAATAGGTTTATTATTGGGGATGACATTATCGTCACTCAGTTGTCAATTTTAAGTCTCTATGACAGTATGTCGCTTGCTGTGGTGACTTATGGCTTCTGGGATGAGAAGTCATAAGTCGTCACAGCCAGCAACATAATGTAGTAGTAAAATCATCCCAATAATACGAAGTAAATCGCATGATTTACTTCTTGTTTTTGGGATGATATTCTACTTTCATACAGTTAAGGCGACTAGCAGAAGCTAGCGATAATATATATAATGCTGTATAAACAAAGTAATGAGTCATCTGTTTATCATGGTATTCTTTATACAAATTTAGATACATGGCTAAACAAGAATAGAATAAAACTTTATTGTACTCCATAATGGTCAAATCACAACTTACTTTTTACCCTGATTGCAAGAAGGATTATTTATGATCGGAAGTAGTATACATATAGTGTTGGAGATATAAATTATTTCCACATAATAGATATGGGTGCTGTGAGAGACAATGAAACATAGAGGTATAATAAGTTATTCTTACATATTTTATTTTTATGAAACTGGTTTGGGACCTGGAACTAATATGTACCTAATAGCAGGCACTTAAACCACACCTGCACAATATGCACAAGTAATTTGATTGTTATTTACAAGTAGTAATACTTTTTTATACCCATATTTTTTACTCTCATATTTATGTTGTCAAGTTATTAACTCATATTATGTGTATGGTGAAAATATGTTTGTTTGTTGGATGTGTGTGAGTTTATGGTGAATTAGATATTTGTTATTGTTAGTTGTCTAAAATGATTTAAAAAAAAGTATAATACAATGCGTTCCAAATGAGAATAGGATGTCATATTATACTCTCAAATCAAAGAAATTGGGTGAACAAAACAGGTCATTTTTTAAACTGAATTTATTTACAATTTGTCAACGAATAGTTTATCAAAATCCAGTTCTTCAATCTTGTTTATCTCCATGTCACTTTATGAAAAAAAAAACCTCACTTTATGAAGTATCTGAGTAGTCAGTGGCAAATATAAGAAGATGGCTAATAAATTGTTCCTAATAACGAAAATAAGAAAGAAAATAGTTTTTAATATTAAAATATGACTGAAAACGAAATACCTATTTACTTAGCTAATTTATATTAACAATAACATTTTTAATTCACCTGAAATTAACTAAGACTTAGTAATAAAAAGCAGAAAAAGCCCTTTATTAAAACACAGATAATTTTTTATGCAAACCACACTCTTCACTAAATATTTGACAGGGCGGAGTTAACTCGGCTTTCCTATTCTCATTTGGAATGTATAGTTCACTATTGTGTTAAGTAATGTGGCAACTTTTGGTTAATGATCAGTGGCTGATTAAGGGAGTAATTTTATGAAAGATACTCGAATCCACTAAGAATTAATCCTGAGATCGATATTTATCTCATACGCCATTGCAACTCTTTCATAAATTATACAATGGACAGATTCTAAAACTTATTTCTTGACTTTTCTGTACATTTGTTCTGTACAACAAAAAATTGTTTGTTTCCAGAGTTTTGTACTCAAATACCTAATATAGATACAAAATATAAATAAATAAATATTTAAGCAATTAAGTTTTAATTTTTAAAGTAAAATAAATACATTAAAATCTGATTTATTGCATTTTAATTTCCATGCTGAATGAAAACTAAACCCTTATTTCCTTTAGTACTTTATCACTTAAAATATTTTTGAGCTAAGCATACTTTTTCTACTAATTGATTACTACAGAAAAACTATTTCAAACATGCATTTTTGGTGTTGAGACATTTAATAATAATCTAAATTATTCCATTCTTCACACACCCCATGATTGAATATGGGAGTGTTCCAGTTTTGATGTAAAGTCTACACAAATAAGATACTTCATACATCCTATATACCTATCTTAATCTGCCACTACTCATATTCTGGGAAAACTGGGTTATGTAAGAGGATTTATGTGTTTGTATTTAGTGTCCTAATATTCTTGTTCATGCTGTGAATTAATTGGCAGATGGATGTGCTAATGAGTGACTGAAGAAATTGTTCCAAAGTCAAATTTCTTCACACCTTTATTTTCTGACAGGGTAGCTAGGGCACCCACATAATTACACTCCCTTCCAAATTGCGCCGAAAGTGATTATATCGTGAATCTAGCCAACGCGCACCGTCACAACTATTATTTTATATCACATACATTTTGTGTCTATTAAATTCGGTGGGATTCGCGATATAATCGCTTTTTTTCGCAATTCGGGGTTAGTGCACATCTGTCAACTAAGTCCCAGTATATCACAGTATGTATTCAACACACTGACATATTTGTGTTAACACTAGGATCTAGAGAGTACTAATCAGGGTGGTGTACAGAAAGACTCCACAAGCACAGAAGCACAGGACACAGAAAACAATGTAAAGTCCCAGGTCGATGATCCCAATTGTCCACAGAGCGAAGCGAAGGAAGACGGAAATAAGTGGAAGGAGGATGATATCTATCGTACTGGGGGACAAGGCACTAATGATGAGGGATATGAAGGGGATATGGAGGGGGATGGCGAACTTATGCCACCTCCAACTACAATACCGTAAGTTTTGTTTTATTTTGCAAAGTAGTATTTATAGAAGAAAGTTATAACAATGAGGTCAAGCGACTTGTTTATAATTATTGCAATGCATACTCCTTTCTCACAATGTAATAGACCATGGGAGTGCACTATTGTATTGGACAGAATAAACTATAAAAGAAAACTCTGAACAATAATAAATTATATTAATTTTCCAGATCTCACAAAGGTTC
Source organism: Mythimna loreyi (assembly GCA_029852875.1). Lineage (NCBI taxonomy): Eukaryota > Metazoa > Arthropoda > Insecta > Lepidoptera > Noctuidae > Mythimna > Mythimna loreyi. Next base: position 13,448,251 of record CM056785.1, on the reverse strand, counting down.
AGAGAGACCGAGGAGATTGGAAACACCGTTGGCTGCCATGTTACCATCTAAATATCAGAATGTCGATGTGAGGGAACTGTTTCCAGACTTCAGACCTGATAAGGTGGGTCATTTTTAAAAAATGCATCATTTTGCAGATTGCCGCTTTGTGCACCAGCAAGTTGGTGATAATATCTACTATGACTATGTAGATAGATGTGATTGTCCCAGAGTTTCAATACATTAAAGCCAACTGGACTGTTTTTGTTACAACTTACGCGCAACCAACTACACGGAGTTAGTTTAGTACAATAAATTTATGGCATTTTAGAGCCACCGCTACGTAAAGCGCTCATACAAAATTGCTCCGTCTGGACTCACCGCGCGGGGAAGCATCGCGGGCATCTGCGCCCCGCGCCTGCACTCTAGGGCCCGCCTCCGTGTAACGGACGCCCGTGCGGGGCCACGGACTAGTCGACTCAATTAACGGGCCTATTTGTTATTGATTTTTTTTGCTAGTCGTTGACGTAGCAAATATGTAATAACTAGCTGTGCCCGCTACTTCGTCCGCGTGGAATAGTTATTTTGGGTATCATATTTATTTTTGCAAACAACCTCCTCAGCTTTATAAATTATAGCTGTTACCTACGACTTTGCCCGTGTCAATTTCTGTTATTATTTTTTTTCGACAATTTAATTTTTAAAAGAACATAATTATCTAAAAGTACTTCATAGAGCTACACCCCCCCTTGGGCACACCATAATCTCGGCGGTAAGTCAAAGAGGGGTCTTTGAGGTGTGGTTGGATAGACATCACGGTGTCCTCACTTCCGCATGACGCAGTTTCTCACCAAACATGGCAAGTTCAGGAGATTCCTGCGCCGGATTCTTGCAGAAGAGACGCTCGGGTGTCGCCACTGTGTGGCCAGCCCGGAGCACACGGTGGAAGTGTGCCCCGCTTGAGAAGAGCATCACCGTGTCCTCGTGGGGGTGATCGGCGGCGACGACCTCTCGCGCCGGGCCTTGATTCAAGTCATGGTTCTCAGCGAAGAAGAATGGCAAGCGGTCGCCTCCTTCTGCGAAGCAGTACCTGATGCTCGTAAAGGAGGAGGGCGACTGCATAAGGCAAGGGCAACAGCGCCCTCGCCGTAGCCGTCGCCGCCGCGATCCCGCCGATATCCGGCCACCGTAGACGCTGACTTAAGGACGGTGAGCAATGGGTAGCTCGCCGTCCGGTTGTCTGGCAACAGTCCAGACCGAGACCAAGTCGTCGACGGCGTGCACTGCTCCCGCGCGCCTCAAGGTGTTATCAGCAAACTGTGGGGCCCTTCAGGGTCGAAGCCTCCTGCAGCCGAGGGTTGGTGCGAAAGCGTTATAACGGGGTTCTGGGATTATTCCCAGAGAAACAACCTACCGGGGTAGGTTGTTTAGTCAGTAAGAGTCTGACACTGTTTCCCGCTCCGCCCAAGAGCGGGATTCGTCATTGGATGATTGTTACCTACCATTAAAAAAACCCCTCCGCGCCGCCCGCAAGCAACCCCTCTCCTCGCCCGCCGGCCAGGCGCAGCGTCATATTTTGCACATCATGCGGCGCGTGTGAATTTTATATCGGAGTTATTTTAAAATTGTAATAACTTCTAAGACGTTCATTGAAAATAAGTGATGTCAAAGACAATTTTGTTCAAAATTACATACTCTTCATCAACCTCACATTTATTTGGATAAAGTATAATATTATTATGTTGATACAACTCTAACAAATAATTGGTAATAATGCATTAATTTCGGCCAAATTTGAATCCCATAAAAACGGTTCTAGTGAGTTAATCTTAAAGATAGACATATACTGTCGCGGACATTTTTTTAGATCATTTTAAGAGGAATAATTCTTTCATACATATTTTTTTGGTATCTTGAACCGTTTTCGCAGCGCACGCAACGGAAGCCCTCAAAGATGAATAATTTTCCCCGTTTTTTCCACATTTTCCGTTGTTTCTTCGCCTCTATTAGTCGCAGCGTGATGTTATATAGCCTAAAGCCTTCCTCGATAAATGATCTATTCAACACAAAAAGAATTTTTCAAATCGAACCAGTAGTTCCTGAGATTAGCGCGTTCAAACAAACAAACAAACAAACTCTTCAGCTTTATAATATTAGTATAGATAAGTTCTCTATCGACACTACTACATGCACACCGACATATCGACATGAACTAGCGAAACTGTATCCGTGACGGGCCCCGTCGCGGGCCTACGGAGACCGTCCGTGCGGCCGCGCATGGCTACACTCTCGCGGGGTCACTCGATGGGTGCCCGGAGGGGCTCCCCCCGCGTGGCCCCGCTATACGCACCGTTGGCCCTTATATCTTTATATTTCTAAAGGCATTTTACTTAATACAAGTAAATTAATCAGGTTCTCCTCTTCTCCCGGCTGTTTGGTCCTGGTAAATTGTCAAGCCTGCCTCAAATATGGCGTGGAGTGAAGAAGCGCAGGCGCCGCAAACGCAGCGGTAGCACAAGTAGTGACACTCCGCCCACACCGGCAGACAATCAAGAAACGCAGTATGCTAGTGATGATGAGGAGAAATTGTTGAAGTAAGAAAGTTTATTTTTTTAATATATAAGATTTTTTTAATATATAAGTCCGTGGTACTGTATTGTATTGTATTGAGGCATTAAACTACAAATGCTGCTCCGTCATGAATACCATTTTTCGTATTTATGCTAATTGAATATTTCGTTGCTATCAAAGTATATTTGTAAAATAAACATTCACATTACTTGACTTGCAACTTCAATGTTCCGTTACTCTACTACTACTCAGTAGTTTATGCTGCGATTTGTTTTACACAGCATAAACTACTGCGCAAGACTTAATACAACATTCGTAGCAGTGTTAAGACCCGCTCAAACTTGGTGCGACAGATTTGGTTCGCCCGTAGCATGGTCGAGCGTGACACAGCTCGAATTTGGTCCATGATACAGAGTTCGAGTGTGGTAATACTAATTAATATTAAGTAACTGACTTTGAATTACGATCGACCTTGGTATGGATAGACCAAACATATCGTATCGAGGTCGAATTAGGTAACACCATTATAATTATAATATAATACTAGCGACTCGTCCCAGCTTCGCACGGGTGCAATGGTGATATTAAATAAGACCTTCCTCTTGAATTACTCTATCTACTAAAAAAAAACCCGCATCAAAATCCGTTGCGTAGTTTTAAAGATCTAAGCATACCTACATATGGACAGCAAGAAGCGACTTTGTTTTATACTAAGAATAATATTACTACGTAGATTATCAATACTTTCCTGTCTAAAACAACAGGCCTATGGAAGAGAACCAGCTTTCAAACAACGACAATAACTCGGGTAATTCAGGCGACAAGTCCCAGAGACCGACTCCTGCACATTGGCGGTTCGGACCGGCGCAGATGTGGTATGACATGCTCAATGTTCCTGAGACCGGCGATGGATTTGATTACGGGTTTAAAGTTAAGGTAAATGATTTATTTCGTAACAGGTTTTAATTTGATTATACTCATAATCCTCGACACTAAAGTTCAACTTACATGATGACGATCGACCTTGAATGCGCAGTAACCGAATTTCGGGTTTTAGTTGAAGGGAGGGGGACTGCGGGTAACCACAGAAACGGGTTTAACTGATAGGTAGTATTTGTGGCATTACTTGCCAGTACTTTATGATATCTTTGCTTTTGAAAGAAGAATTGTAACTTTTTACCGCCTGATATTTGAAAATGGATTAATTTCTTCTTTGGCTTGGTTAGAACTGAAACTCGTAAAAATATTTGCTGTCTTTTTAAATGTTGACACTTTTTGCCTTATCTTATAAACTACCTGTGAAAATCATCTTCACTAATATTGTGGATGCGAAAGTATGTCTATATTTGTTTGTTAGTTACATTTTCAAACCTATACAGTTTTGATGAATTTTAGTATCGAGATAGATAGAACAACTAAATATCTGGGACTATGTTCCCTTGCATATATGAGAAAATGTTAGATTTCTAAGATTCCTGCAAAAATCTTAGCCGCCAAAGCTAGTGAATAATTTCTTATTCTGTTGTTAGGTATATATGTATTTTACATCTCCAGGCACCTTCCCCTGAAAAAGAAGAAAAACCAAAAGAAGCTGAGGAAAATAAATCTGAAGAGCCAGAGAAAAAGGAGGATACTGATAGTGGCTTTCCAGATGATTGCTTCCTCATGGTGTCACAGTTGCAATGGGAGGATGAAGTCATATGGGATGGCAGTGAGAGCAAACCTAAGGTGAGAATCGAATACAATAGTAACATTTAGATCACTAAGTTCTTTTGTCCCCTAGACGGGGCAGAGGTCGTCCACAGTTCGCCTCGACTCTGTTTGGGGTTTTTTTATTGTAGGTATAAATCATCCAATGACAAATCTCGCCCTTGGGCGGAGCGGAAAACAGTGTCAGACTTTTACTGACTAAACGACCTACCCCGTTACTACGTCGCCATATATACCAGGGCTAGATCTCGTTTGACCTTGAGCTTCGCGTTTCATTTGGCCCCAGGTCTTAACTGTGCCTTTCACTTCTGCGATGACCATTCGTCGCTAGGTCTGCTTAGGGCGGCCATGTTTTCGTTTTTCTTGAGGATTCCAGTGTAAGGCTTGACTTGGTATATCTTGAGGTTCACTTCAATGGGTGTGGCCGATCCAGTTCCATGTGCAGCGTTTGATCTGTTGGTCGGTCGAGGTTTTTGACGGCTGGTCTTTTAGGTTTCTGCGTTTCGTCTGAAAATAGTTAGAGGAAACATCTACCTTATCTTATTTTAAACAAGCGACCCGCCCCAGCTTCGCACGGGTGCAATGCTGATACTAAATATATTATGCATGCATTATACATATATAAACCTTCCTCTTGAATCACTCTATCTATTAAAAAAAAAGCCACGTCAAAATCCGTTGCGTAGGTTAAAAGATTTAAGCATACGTAGGGAGGAAGCAATTTTGTTTTATACTATGTAATGATACCTTTTTTAATATTATTATTTGACGTGTATATTATTTTTTTTAAGATGAAGCAACATTGTTTAATTTGGGTAATGATCTCGCAATAATTAGACATAATATTTTCTTACTTAAGATTAAAATAAACTATAAATACTTTTATACTAAACCTAACCTACCCGACGTTTTTTTTTATGGTAGGTGAAAATCAGAGAGAGAGACCAAAAAAAAAAGAAAAAAACCTACCTGACGTGTATATTATTTATCATTTATTTTTCGTAGGTGTTAGCTCGTTTTAACAGTAAAAGCAATGCTGCCGGTTGGGTGCCGACCTCAGGGAGTCGGACCGCGCAACAGTTCTCCCATACGCGCCCACAACCACCTGCTGTTCAACCTAAGCCACCTGTGTAAGTCTGCTTAAGAAATTATGATCATAACAATAATGGGATAAGGTTGAAATTCGCATATCTGGCTTAATTCTTTCTAAGTACATTATTTTAAATGGATAAAAATTTAAAAAGTAAGTCTCGTCTACTGTCATTTTAGTCAATCATTGATACGATTTCACTGGAGTCACCATTTTACCCGTTTAACTTACGAATCGTGTGTCATTCAGAACTTCCATTATTGTTATTTCTAGTTTTTACCATACCATTGTTGTATAAATGCTCTCCTTATTCTTTTCATCGATCTTTTGGAGAGTACCGGGTAAAATGGGGTGAATAGTAACTCAGGGGGTGAATAGAAACAACATTTTTATTAGAATTATTACATTGATTTAATTATTTTTTTAACTATTTTGGTTTTCAATATTATTTTTATAAAAATGTTAATGTTGGAAACAATTTTTAAATAACGTAAAAAAAAAACAACAAAATGTGATTTCTTTTCACGCCCGATTTGTTTCTATTCACCCCGTTTTACGGTAGCGCAGGAATTACATGACTTGATTCAGCCATCACCTTTCTACTATCAGACTAATTGACATACGGCGAGTATCCTTACGATGCTAATACCTCTATGGCCCGGAATTAGCGTATCACGTCGTCGTTTATACCGCGTACATCGTGGGATAGGATCAATTTGCCTGCAGTGATCTTTCCATCCGATTATAACTTAGATGTCTGCATGGCTAGACTAAATAGGCTTAATAGACTAGTCCGCTTTACTATCAACAATTGCATCTCTGCTTACCATCACGCAGGATTGCAGTCAAACACTTCAGAGCTTTATCCCGTAATATATTTATCTTACAGTGCTACAGCTGCAACCAATAAAGACCCTAACGCCAACCCAGCTGATGGAGAAGATAATACTTGGTACAGTATCTTCCCCGTTGAAAACGAAGAGTTGGTGTACGGAACTTGGGAAGATGAGGTCATTTGGGATGCGGAGAACATGACCATGGTGCCGAAACCCAAGATACTGACCTTGGACCCTAATGACGAGAATATTATTCTGGGAATTCCTGATGATGTGGACCCTTCGAAGATTACTAGAGGTATGAATTGATTCTACTTTAGTTTTTTTTCTTCAAAATAGAGTAACCACAGACTACTGCTAGTTTTTCTCCATTAAATGATACATATACTCCGTTCAAAATAAAATTAGATGTTTAAGAAAACCCTTTTTACTGTCCGTTTAACCGATTTTGAGTTTTATTACATTGATGAAGTGACAAATGGCGTCTGCAGTAAATAGTTGTTTTTTGTAAGACTATGGAATAAAAGTTAAAATCGGTTGAACAGACAGTAGGAAAGGTTTCTTTAAATGTCTAATCTTAACGCGAATAGGGTATAGAACCGTGTACTAACTTCTGACATTATATAAATGTTTCTGTAGGCTTAAGTCAAATAAAATATTTTTGATTTGGTCAAAATTAAACCCAATTTTACTTATAAAACAATTATATACTGACTGTACGCTATCCGCGTTAAGATCAGACATCTGAAGAAATCTTTTTACTGTCTGTTCCGACGTCTTTACACCGATTTTTAGAAAAGAATGTGTCATAAACAATTCGAACAGGACTTGAGTAATGCATGATCTAACTTCTCATGTTGCTTCTACTAAGTTTTTCAAACCTATTTTCGACCATAAATTTATAGAGCGAGGACCTCAACCCAAAGTGAAGATTCCTCATCCTCATGTGAAAAAGTCGAAGATTTTACTGGGCAAGGCAGGCGTGATCAACGTGTTACAGGAAGATGCGCCGCCACCGCCGCCCAAGTCGCCCGACAGAGATCCTTTCAATATCTCTAATGACGTGTAAGTATAGCTTTTATATATTTAGGCTTAGGCCCCTCGCCCACGGCGACTTTTAGAAGCGCGCGACAGCATCAGCATCAGCTATTTATTCCAAATCCATGATTTTGACCGCCAACATTTACATTGTGACACAAAATATAACACAATAAATTATTTGCAGTTTCTACATGGCCAAGTCTCAGAACCCTCGCCTCAAGGTCGGTGGAGGCCAACTAATCCAGCACAGCACACCGGTCGTAGAACTTCGCGCCCCGTTCATTCAGACCCACATGGGTCCGGCACGACTGCGGGCCTTCCACCGTCCTCCCATGAGGAAACTGTCGTATGGCCCGCTGGCCGCCCCTGGGCCGCATCCTGTGCAGCCACTGCTTAAACATATCAAGAAGAAGGCTAAGGTATGCTGTATATTAAAACATTAACTAATTACCAACCATCGCAACACCCATGATAAAACTGTCTTATGGCCGGCTGACCGCCCCTGGTCTGAGTTCCGTTCAGCAACTGCTTAGGAAGAAAAAGAAAAATCAAGTAGAAGGCATGTTGTATGTTGCTTGTTTAGCTTCCTAAAGTAAAAATATATATACTTTTTAATAGTTTCGGAATCTGCGAAATACCTAGATACAAGAGCTCATTAAAGTTTGGATCAGAATGTGTATTGCTAGCAAGTAAGGGTTCTTACCTTCTGCACTTGATCATGAATGTTCAGGAGCGTTGCTGTCCTTTTCACCAGCGGCTGCCTCCACCTTTTTATCTTTTTAAGTTATAACTTAGATTATACAGAAAAGTAGCATAGTTCCTGGTGCTCAATCTGTAATTCTGTATTATTTGCATGGTAAGAAATGGAGACTTAAATTATTTGCCGTGACTACACTTCTGTTTTTTTTTTCATAAATAAAGATTGCACACATAGCATAGCATCAGCTTTTTTCCGTTCACACAGATGGGACTCAGACCTCCTCTCTAAAAGAGGGAATAGACTATAATCCAACACACTTGCCCAGTGTGGGTTGGTGGATGTCACATGACTTTGAATTTTTAAATCTAAGATATGCCGGTTTCCTCACGGTGTTTTCCTTCACGGTTGTACAAACTATTTTTTTTTTTCAGCAACGCGAGGCCGAACGGTTAGCTTCAGGTGGTGGTGACGTGTTCTTCATGCGAACGCCGGAAGACCTCAGCGGTAGGGACGGTGAGCTGGTACTGGTAGAGTTCTGCGAAGAACATCCGCCACTTATCAGCCAAGTCGGCATGTGTTCCAAGATTAAAAACTACTACAAACGTACTGCGGCTAAGGTATGTATATTTTACTTTGAGTTATGTTAAAACCATCCGATTTTATTGTGCCAAAAGGAAGGTCCGTCTTAACCTTTTTTTCACAATACAGTTACGGCCTGTTTAATTAGAAGAGTCATTTGTTTTTATTTACCAACTGTTGCATTAAAATAGCCCTTATAAAGTTATATTTGGCGCTAACATTTGCCAAGAATGCACTTATACCAAAATGAGGCTTGCGCCTGCCATCTTTAGCTTCTGAATCGAATTGAACTTAATTTAATTCAGAAACTAATGTGAACTAAGAAGCTTGAACCCTAAGGAAAGACATAAGCTACTTTTTTATCTCTGTTGCGACTTCGACTTTGGGTCCCCAATAATCGACATTCATGCGGCAAAAGCTAGTCGTTTTATGAACCTAATAGTGTTTACAGATCTTCAGCTTGTTTGTCGGCTAATATTTTAGGTAAAATAATTTTAAATGTGTATTTTTATTTTCATTGCCAAAGGGATCCAAAAGGGCAGGTGCCAATTCAAAGGTAGGCCTCAATTAGACATTGTAAGATAATCTTTCTTTATGATTTCTGCTTTTGTGAAAAAAAAAATGTAATATCTATGTAGCCCATGTTATCCGTGCACAGTTTTCAGGTCGGAACTAAAGAAACAAAAAAAAAAAAAATGTTCAGACTTACCAAAACTCTTCCACGTAATTAGAAACATTCTTTACTCACTTTGGCTATTTTTCTAATATATTATTTATTTTGTATCTTTGTAAACTATTAAAAATCTGTGATAACTCAACTGATTATGAAATATAAACCCTATTCTTACAGGACGAGGGTCCAAAACCACTCAAATATGGCGAGGTAGCTTACGCCCATACATCGCCTTTCCTTGGTATTTTGCCGCCTGGCGCGACACAACCCGTTGTTGAAAACAATATGTATAGAGCACCAATATACGAACATACACTGCAGCCGTCCGACTTCTTGATTATAAGGACAAGGTACGTACACAGATGTGTATTAAATAATTGTATGATGGTATTTAAAAACAGTAAATGTTTTTGGAAAAAAATATTTGTCATTTAGAACTTTGCTAAACTTGCATTATTTTATAAATACACGGTTAAATTTTAGTGGTCGGTCCCCAAGTAGCAAAATGTGGCCCTGTAATTATCCTAGGAGCACGTATTTTTTAATCCTATAGAAATCCTGTAAACGTTTATAGAGCCGCATTTGGGCGCAGTTTATAGGACTATTTCGCCTTTAGTCACTTTGTTATGATCCGGTAAAGTGCTATTTGATTTTATAATAACCTTATTAAGTGCTTTAACAAAATATATTTGTCCTATAAAAATCCGGTAAATGCATCTAAAAAGAGCAATTGGTCCTCTTATGATCTGGCGCGTGCCGCTACTAGAGTAATTGATCCTACAGTGATCAGCGTAATACCATTAGTAGATTCATTCAGTCGATCATTCGTTCTTTTTTCGTTAATTCATTGTACTGTGCTGCTGCGTGACACTGCATCCTCTTTTATTTTCCAAAAGTATAAGTAAAGTCAAATTATAATAATGTTTGTCATTATAACATTTGCCGTGTACCTGTTTTGTAAAGAGTGCCTATTCAACTTGCGAAAATAATTTTATTGATGAAGTGTTAGACAATAATAAACAAATCTTCATACGCCTTCAAAATGTAACATTTTCATTATTTGTTAATTCAGTAATAAATTAATAAATACATATCCGACATAGGGTCGAAAGACGCGCCATTACATTGCATTTATCAGAACCTTTAAATGACTTTTTAGTCAAAGTTAAGACGCTTACATGACATACCTACGCCACCATATTTAAGTTTTAGGGTTCTGTGGGTAATGTGGATTAAACCATACAGTAATGTGCAAATCTTGTAAGTTGTATATTAACTGATTTTTGCAGTCAAAAGTAGTTCTGACTGACAATAAGTTTTGACTGTGACATAGTATACAGTATTACAGCTGTCCTTAAAATATTATGAAGATTCTAAATTATTATTCGTTGGTAATTCCTTAAAGTTATGCCGAGACTTTTATTTTGTAATTGTTTAAGTATTGATTACTAAAAGAGAATTGTTAAAATAAATAAGATTAATGGAAATGTATGTTAATTTTCTAGAAAGCCTAAACATGTTCCTATTCATTGTTTTGTCATTTACGAGTTTAAATATTATGTTGATTATTTTAATAAATGAAAAATTGTTTAAATACATTTAATTAATATCAATATTTTTTTATGGAAGAATGATGAGAAATAAAAAGAAGTAAATTTTCGAATATTGTTTATTTTCTTTGCTGCTTTTTAAGATATTACATAATATTATATTCTGCATCACAAAGTATGTAGTAAAGGTATGAAAAATAATTCAGAGTTCAACTAAATACTCAATGTCCAGCAGTGGACGTCTTTCGGCTGAAATGATTATGATGATGATGAAACTCAATACAGACTAGCTAACATTTGACTATCAGCCCGTTTTCAATTTATTTTAGATTGGTTACCATGGGATCAAGATAAGCACTTAAATTTGATGGTTTACTGGTTCCCGCATAAATACCTTAAACATACAGCATACAGGTAATAAAGTTAGAAAAGTAAGTTGTGTGTTTCTGTTTTTACAAGTCTACTTACAAATTATTATCAGAGGTGATAACTTTGGTATTTCGAAAATACTATATAATATTGGCTAGAATAGTTGTCTCGAACTGTTGTATATCGGTAGACTGTCGATATTTATATTAAGTGAAATAACATTTGGAATTTGATCTACAATTGCTAAAATCTTTCTTAACTGATCTATTAATCAGTTATGCCAATAATGTCCTGTGCCCGCAGTAGTAACGTCTATTGTTTTATTGTTAGTTTTAAGGATAGTGCGGGCATCCTTAGGTAAAGCATATTTTATTTAAAATCGCTGAAAGTTCATTTAAAGCTGAATGTGATATATTATTCCTAATAGCCCACTGTTTTATATCCACCTGTAATTCATAATTTTTATCAAACTCAGTATGATCACCATCATTAAATTCACTATTAATGCCTTTGCTATCATTTTCCGTATCTTCTTGATCATTACAACTCTCTCTAAAATTATCTTCACAGTTGTCTAAGTCTATTTCCATTTTACCGTGTACGGAACCATCACAAACTTCACCAACTTCACCAGGCTCTTTTTTATTTAAGAACTTTTCTTTTGATCCGCTTGACCCGAAGTCCGATATCGACTTCATTTCAAAGTACTTTTCGAAACTCTTCTTCGATAACCGCCACTACGCTTAAATCGTTTCCACTTATTTAAATCCATATTTATATAAATCCAGCTTTCACTATTAAATCACAAGATGGCCGATTACTCTAATAATAGCAAATGTAGACCACATTTAAGTAGAGTTTTACTTATAAAAATCAGAGTCTATGCTAGCTTGGTGCTAAAAATCCGTTAAGGGTCACGACTAAGATAAATTTGTTCTATAATATCTTTACCTCTAGCAGCTATATCTGTGGCATTTATAGGAAGTGCATGTCTTATAGAAGAATGAAACAAGACGTTAACAAGATAAAACGATCTTACTAAATGCGATTATCGGATCAAAAGTCACACTTTGCTAATAACTTTTATAACTTGCACTTATAAGACTGAACTTGACTGACCGCTCTAGTAAGAGTCGTGTAAAATAATCCTATTAACATTTATAAAACTAAATGATAGGGTTGAAATTACTTGTAGTGCAAATCATCTTAGAAGATGCTTTGGCAGGATCAGTGGCCTAAGTTAATGCGTCTATTAGATTTCTATAAGACATGTAATCTTATAAGTCAAATGCTATAAGAGAATTTTGCTACTTGGGTCGTTATGTACTAATTACCTACAGGTCGTTGACTCGCTCAGCTGACGTTTACTGAAAGAAATGAATTTTGTACATAAAATAAAACAAAAACTTATCTAAAATTGTTTGTTAAAACGCACCTTATTTGCAGGCAATCTTATTACATTCGTGAAGTGGATGCCCTATTCGTTGCCGGCCAGGAATGCCCATTGTACGAAGTCCCTGGTCCTAACTCCAAGCGCGCTAACAACTTTGTACGAGATTTTTTGCAGGTTGGTCACAAAACAATATGACTAATTTTATTTTCGATCTTGTATTCCTGAAGCACGGAAAAAAAGCAAAAAAAAATGTTTCGGAATTTTAATACTCTTGTGTTTGCAGGTCTTCATATACAGATTGTTCTGGAAATCTCGCGATAAACCGCGCCGTATAAAGATGGATGACATAAAAAGGGCTTTCCCTTCACATTCCGAAAGCTCTATTCGAAAACGTCTCAAGTTATGTGCCGATTTCAAACGTACTGGATTGGATTCAAATTGGTAAAATTAAATTTATTTTGTCATGTCCAATGTCCAATTAGAAATAAAATGCAAACGAGTCTATGCAAATAATCTCCGTCTCCCACTGTCCATTTCTCCGCTTACTCGTAACAGTATCAAATCATGTTTGTTACTAAATTGCTTCCCATACTAAGGCACAGTCCTCTGCTAGTAATAAATTAATTATTTTGAGGACACCCTTTTTATGAAGTAGAAATTATAAAATAACTTCTTCCACGGAAGAGAAATTAAGTGTGACTAAAACAGATCTGTGTTCCTTTATTCTGACATGCCACAGTAACTCTTTCGAATAATGGTGCAGCCCCAAGGGCCATATAACGACACCCTAAGGTATTGATGTGTGCATTTTATTTCATGTATTTTTAACCTTACAGTCCTAATAATAAGTTAATAATATGGTTTATTTTTAATGTACATTCTCTAAATTTAAATTTTCAATTATACATTCTGAGACTTTTGCCGCTAGTGTTCACCATAGAACATTATATCGTCCTACAAATTACTAATATCCTTGTATTACAATTTCAAAAGGTGGGTAATAAAACCAGACTTCCGTCTGCCCTCCGAAGAAGAGATTCGTGCGATGGTATCTCCGGAGCAGTGCTGCGCTTACTTCAGTATGGCGGCCGCAGAACAGAGGCTTAAAGACGCTGGGTATGGAGAGAAGTTCATATTTACGCCCCAGGAAGATGATGATGAGGAAATGCAGCTGAAGATGGATGATGAGGTATGAAAATTTGGGAAGACTACTTTTTTTTTGTTAACTAACGTATAGGCATATGCGTTTTTACAGCTTTGTGTTATAACTTTGAAACAGGTTTGTTACTAGTTCCTACATATTTTAGTCAAGTTTGAAATGGTTTGTTATTATTATTACTATTATTTTTTTAGTAAGTTCTGACTACTCCTGGGCAAAGCAATGACATAGATTTCAAACCTGCAAAGAAGAAACCAGGGCCCGCGAAAGAAGGAAGAGCTTTGTTATTATTACTTTTTATATACAAGCAATGCAATGTGAAAATGGTTGTTGAGACCTAGGGCCGGTACTAACAGTCTCAGCATTTCGATTATTTGAAAAACATATTGAAAAATAAAGAAAACAAAGACTACTGTAGATTGCGCACCAAAAACATCTTACGCATGATTAATCCGGAAATGATAAACAGTTAAAGAATCACCTTATTCTGCTAATTTTGATCTTACTCTTACAACACTATTCAGAACATTAGCTATCTCAACATTCATTGATAAATTCGTTTTGTTCATACATCTCATGTCTCCAGGTAAAAGTCGCGCCCTGGAACACAACGCGCGCTTACATACAAGCCATGCGCGGCAAATGTTTGCTCCAACTGACCGGCCCAGCCGACCCCACGGGTTGCGGCGAAGGGTTCTCCTACGTGCGCGTGCCCAACAAGCCCACACAGCAGCCCAACGAGGAACAACAGCCCAAGAGAACTGTCACGGGTACTGATGCTGATTTGAGGAGGCTCAGCTTGAATAATGCTAAGGCTTTGTTGAGGAAGTTTGGTGTGCCGGAGGAAGAGGTATCGTGAAGTTTTGATCATTTATCATTTTATTTCTTGGTTTTATTAGCATTTGAATGTACGTAAAGTGGCGTGTATTGCAAGGAATATTTGTCGAAATAGGTAATGGGACCGCGGAATACGTTCGAAATGTTCTCCGAAAACCGGTAGTTCCTAAGCAGTAAATTCAAATACCTGCCCCCTAGCCAAGTTACAATCGTTTAGTTTAGAGTTAGCGCTTGTATCTACAAGCGCTAACTTTAAACTAAACGATTAACGAAGGAATTAGGGGCATGGCTATCTAGCCATGCCCCTAATTCCTTTGTTGAGATGACATCCGAACAAAAATACTGTAACATATAAATTAATCTTTTTGTAGATCAAGAAGTTATCTCGATGGGAAGTTATTGACGTAGTCAGAACATTGTCGACTGAAAAAGCGAAAGCCGGTGAAGAAGGCATGACGAAGTTTTCGAGAGGAAATAGATTCTCTATAGCTGAACATCAAGAAAGGTAATTTATATACTTTTGAGAGGCATATTGTCTTTTGTAGATTTTATTACATAACACTTGTTTATTGAAAATCTTAGTTATTTTATAAATTTTACAAAATTGTATCTGTACTATATACTTAGTTTTGGTAGTAAGACACACAATATGAGATCATTCCACAATCTCTCTCAAAAACTCTTCTTAAGGCCGTACCTGCGTAAAGCGGGAGCCCGCATGGTCCTATTCTGAAGTGCTCTCGCGCGGGGAACAGTCGCGGGTAATAGCGCCCTGCAGCCCGCCGCTATGTATTAATGCATTCAAGTTCTTCGATATGACTACGTGCATACTGTTAAAGTTAAACTAGCGATACTGTGCAGGAAATAATCCGGTTTCTGCTACGGGAGTTGTACTGTTATTTCTAAGTCGCTGTTTGCCCACTGCAAACAGCGGCTTAGCAATAACAGTACAACTAATTAGTTATACTACATTGAAACACTAAAATATCTGAGCCCACGTATGCCACGTGTGTGCTACGCATAGTATAGGCAAATCTAGACTTGAATTTTCTTTCAATTTATTTGCTGTGTATGCGAAGGGATCTTAGGCGCTACTCACTATTCTTTATAGAAAAATCATCCTTATCATGTACAGGTACAAAGAAGAGTGCCAGCGTATATTTGAGCTGCAGAACCGTGTACTGACGAGCACAGAAGTGTTGAGTACAGATGAGGCCGAGAGTTCTGTCAGTGAAGAATCAGATTTGGAAGAAATGGGAAAGAACTTGGAAAACATGCTGGCCAACAAGAAGACTACTGAACAGGTGAATATTAGAAGCCTATGAATTAATTTATTAAAATCTCTCTTTGCACAATTATTATTACTAACATAATACTACTACTATACTATACTAACTTAATAAAAAAATCTGTTGTTAAAATTAAATGACTATATTAAAGAAATAAAAAAGAACAGAAAAAAACATTACTAATCACTAATAAATTAAAAGCATAAATAACATCCACGAATGTCCACGTTCGAATATTGAGTAGTGATGTCATTATGGTGACTTTTGGGAAAGACCATTTCCAACAGTGACATCTTTCGGCTGAAATAATGATAATAATAAATATGAACCTTATTTTAATCACCATAAACTATGTATTGTATTAC
This sequence comes from Mythimna loreyi, assembly GCA_029852875.1. Lineage (NCBI taxonomy): Eukaryota > Metazoa > Arthropoda > Insecta > Lepidoptera > Noctuidae > Mythimna > Mythimna loreyi. Next base: position 13,432,110 of record CM056785.1, on the reverse strand, counting down.
CCAAATAAGTCGAATATTGGACAAATACTCCAAAAAACCATTTCACTAGCTGCAATAATTTGACAATGAAGTAACCATGATACATGATTCATTATTTTAATTTTTTAGTTATCAATGGAAAGAGAAGAAGCCGAAAGAGCAGAACTGAGAAAAATGATTCTTGGCCAGTCGGAAAAGAAACCGCAAATCAGTCAAAATGATCAACAGCAATCGTCAAGTCAAGGTTATTGATACTATGTATCTGTTTTTATTTGTATGAAATTTCCCTGCAGTGCAGAATGCTAAAAAATACCAGTTTGCTTCCATGGATATTCTTAAGTACAAGTAATAAGTATAGACTAGCAAGCCGCCTTAACCTCTCAGCCCTCAAGCGAACGCTGGCGTTCGCGGGTACTACAGCGAACGCCGGCGTTCGCGGGTATTAACGAAAAGTTATTTGTCTATAAAAACTTTTTTTTTACGTTCTTGGATAAATATCAAAACACCCTACAAAAAAAATAAAATAAAAAAAAACATTATATTTTTGAAAATTTGACAACGGCGTTTCGTTTCGCGAAATCATGAGCGCGAGCGCCGGCGCTCGCTTGGGTGGAATGGACGTTACAAATCTTTCAAATTCTCGGAGTTGCTCCACTATAACATACATATGAACGTACCTCATGAATGACTGTCTATTGGTAAAATCCACATGAAAATCCGTTCGGTAGTTTTCATGTTTATAGCAAACAGACAGACTGACGTTGTGGGGAGTTTTGAATATAATATTTCAAGGTATGAGTGCTGTGTATATTTGTGTGTTGTACATGTTTCTGGCAAATAAAGTACTTTGACTTTGTTCGTGAAGTCGTCGTAGATAAAATTGCACAAGCCTTTTTCCATAATTATTAAGCAAAGAGTTTCTAATCGATCGTTTTGAATTTGAAAAAAGAATACTATCTTCTCTTCATAGATGTTATTAGTTTATTTATCCCTGACCATATCATCTCTTTATAACCAGTATTACACTCCCAACTTTACTACTTTAGCAGGTCGTGTCCTCCGCATAGTTCGGACATTCCGTAACGCGTCCGGACAACGGTACACCCGAGTAGAGCTTGTACGGAAGGCGGCCGTCATCGAGGCCTATATGAAGATACGGTCGACAAAGGACGACGCATTCATTCGGCAGTTTGCGACCATGGATGAGTCTCAGAAAGAGGAAATGAAGAGGGAAAAGAGAAGGATTCAGGTACGTTCATTTTTGGTGATGAACTGGTAGAAGTTTTCTGATGACGTGCGTTACTATTCGCATACACGGGTAGTCGGTTGTTGTGTATTAACTGCCTTCAGGTCATTGGACTCACCGAATTGATGTTTACTTAAAGAAATTAATTTCGTATTTGCGTTTTCTACTTAAAATAAACTTTATATTTTAATTTTATCTTTACAAATCGATAGTGTTTCGTACCCGATCGACCCTTCAAGAAACGATGAAAATTGAATTGTGTATGTATATATTTTTCCTTACAGGAACAATTAAGACGTATCAAGAGAAATCAAGAACGAGAAAGACTTGCTGGAAACGTTACCGTTCCTGGACCATTCCCTGACAGTAAGTAATTTAATTTTAGTTCAATGTAACATTATGTTTGAACCAGGCAAAGTAGTGACATAGCTATTGCCGCATGGGAAAAAATTACCTTAAATTAATTAATTTCCGGCTACCGTAGGCGATGGCTTGCGGACGACGAACAATGGATAGCTTGCCGTCCGTCTGTACGGTAACCGTCGGGACTGAGCCGTCGTTGACAGCAATCTGTCCCTACAAATTGCTGTCAACGACTTGGGCCCCTGCCCAGCAGGGTAGAAGCCTGCTGGGGTCAAGAGGGTTTGCAGCTAATAAAAGAAGCAGTGAATGAAAAATTACATGACAGGATGTTCAAATAATTTAGGGCATTTTCTACATAAAAGCATATTTACGCATATTGTTTGTTCTTTACTTATATGAATGATTTTTATCTCCACTAGATCCTATAATGTCATCTTCGGTAATGGACATGAGTTCTCCTTCGCCGATGATCCCGCTGGGACAAATCAAGCAGGAGCCAGATCTACACACTCCATCATCGTCGTCCTCGTCATCATCACGCCGCCGGGCCAAATTGAAGCCGGATCTGAAACTGAAGGTAACTTATTAAAATATATCGTAATAAATGTACCTGGTAATGCGCTCGATGAAACGCATATCTTCCTGCCCTAGTTCTGGTTTGTTTAGCGTCGGCGCAATACGATGAAATCTTACTAATATTATAAATGCGAAAGTTACGATGTTTGGATGTTTGGATATTTGGATGTTTGTTACTCAATCGCGCCAAAACGGCTGGGCGGATCTGGATGAAATTTGGCACGGGCATAGAATACACTCCGGAATAGAACATACATAGGCTACTTTTTATCCCGGAAACCCCAACCCCAATACCACGCAGGTGAAGCCGTGGGCAAAAGCTAGTTAGATGTATAGATAAGGACACACACACCAGTGTGTGTAGGGCTTGTATTGCAAGTAGCGAAACAAACGGTGGTTATCGTCGTACAGGACGGCCGTCGGATATTGACGAGTGAAGTTATGCTTTGCTAATTTTAGGGCTTGGAAACTCATAAAAAAAACTTAATGGTTTAAATAAATGTTAACGCCAGCGAGTGAACGCAGCATAAGGCGTGCAAACGCACCACCGAGCGGGGAGAGGGGCGAGCGCGCCAGCGTCGCCACCGCGCCGCGTCGATCGATTCACATTCAGTCAAGCATCAGCGAGCTACGGCGCACACGCGTTTCGTTAAATTGTACGCGCGCCTCCATTATATTCATGTAACACAAGCAGTCTCTTTACATTAAATCTTATTATAAAGAAAGGAGCTTTTCACTGGGATCATCCCGAACAATAAATAAATGCAATTTGCAGTTGTTATTCCTATTAAAAACTGTTTACTGTGGAATTTATTCTTTAAAACTTTTATTTTTGTACGAGTTTTTAAGCGCTAAAATTCGCAGAGCCTAACTTTAGACTCTCCAAGATTCGACGGCCGAACTGTGAGTTTATGTTGTAGGTATCATCACAGCAAATAGATATAAATCGAGAACAGATACGGACAGTGAGAAGTCTTGATCTGACAAACTCAACAGCAGAACATAGGCGTAGAGGCGACAACTGAGGCTCGCGTTGTATGCAACCTCCGTGCAGTGAAGCTACAGATGATTTTTTTTTTATTCCAGTGCGGAGCCTGCGGCCAAGTAGGCCACATGCGTACCAACAAAGCTTGTCCGCTGTACACGGGCTCCATGGGAGGCGGCCCCGCCTCGCCGCCGGAGACTGACGTAGAACCTCCGCCCATTGAGCCTGAGGACGACGATATGGGATACGTTGACGGCACCAAGTTGACGCTGCCCACGAAGATTATTAAGGTAAGTCTTACAAAATATCTGAACTACACTCAATTTTTGACTTGAGGTAATCTTTAGAAGGTCTTTTTTACTCCTCTCATGGGTTTAGTCAAATGTTTTACTTTTGCTCAAACGAACCTTAGTAAGTGGCTCATACCCAGCTCTATCAATAAATAATTTAATTAAGTTATGTAGCGAATAGTTCGTTAAACTGACTTTTTATTAACAAATGTGAGTTCGTTTTTCGTAAACACGATTGACACGTTTATGACGTTGAGCGCTCAGATTGGCCCGCTTCAATCAAAGAGCCAAATATAGTAAATGTTTTGATGGCATTAATGTGTCACCATGATAATATATTCAATTAAATGGATATAGTCTTGTTATAAATACTTCAGAAATCGGATATTTATTCTACTGCTTAGTTGATACACATAGTGTGTTTAACCTTTTGAAAGCTGGTGCGCAGATCTGCGTGAGACACAATAGCTTTTTACTCCTATTACGCCATATGAAACGTTAATTGAAAACTGGTCGTCAGTTTTGGAAATCTGCACATTATAAAGGGTCTTCAACATCAAGTTGCGTCTTAATACAAAGGTTTTAAGAATATTTAGCATTATATGTTCGTGGGTTTGCACTCATCACCATCGAATTGAAATCTAAAACCGCTATTCTTTCTTTAGCAATCAGCAGAAGAACTTAAGCGTCGTGGTCCCGGGCGGCGGCCGGGCGGGTCTGGGTCCGGAGAGCCGCGCAGCATGGGGCGACGGATCAGGCGCGGCACGGCGGGCGACTCGTGCGACTACCTCGTGCGCAGGCCCGCGGAGAGGCGGCGAACAGACCCGCTCGTCACCTTGTCCTCACTGTTGGAAGATGTCCTCAATCATATGCGGCATCTGCCCGATGTTCAACCGTTTTTGTTCCCTGTCAATCCTAAGGTATGTTTTATAAAGTGTTCCCGTTGTACCGATTTCTATTAGGCCACATAAGGATATTTTTTTTTTAAGTACATCATACTACCAAAGTTCTCTTTGCGATTTGAACTATAAATCAGTCCGAAATCCGGACAGTTGACCGGACCAGACCTAGATCCTTGGTGTAGTCGGATGATTGAAGATTTGTGGATTTGTAGCTTGTTTGGCATACCATCAATATGACACTCGTGTATCACTATTCTAGTATACTTACGAGTATACTGTACTGTATATGTTGAATGCTGTTATTAATCCAGTGAAAATAGACATTCCAGTTTGCATTAATTCCCAACAAGCTGGATTTTTGTGCAGACCTTGAATACGTCATTACAAATGATGTGTCAAAAGTCCCCATCGATCCCGATTGTGCGTTGTTTTTTATTCGAGGTCAAAGGTCACAAATTTGCGTTTTTTGCGTATATCTCTGAAACAACGAGAGCTATTGAAAAATGGTTCAGACAAAGTTTGTAGATCGTAAAATTGTCTACAAAAAAGATCTAGACACTTCCCTTCTACAAAGCATCGTTTTCGAGATATCGTGACTTTAGACCGCAGAAAAGTCGTATTTTCGAGTATCTGCACACATTTCGCACCATATCTGAGGTCGGCGACCTCTAGCGCCAGGCCTTGGTTCAGGCCATGGTTCGCAGCGAAGAGGAATGGCAGGCGGTCGCCTCCTTCTGCGAAGCAGTAATGCTCGTAAAGGAGGAGGCCGACCGCATAAGGCAAAGGCAACAGCGCCCTCGCCGTAGCTGTCGCCGCCTCGATCCCGCCGATATCCGGCCACCGTAAACACTGGCTCGTGGACGGTGAGCAATGGGTAGCTTGCCGTCCGGTCGTCTGGTAACAGTTCAGACAGAATCGAAGTCGTCAACGGCGCGCACTGTTCCCGCGCGCCTCAAGGAGTTGTCAGCAAACTGTACTGTACTGTACTGTACTGTAACCCTTCAGTGTCGAAGCCTTCTGGAGCCGAGGGTTGGTGCGAAAGTGTTATCGGGGCTCTGGGTATAAGGTAAGAGAGGAACGGGGTACGTTGTTTAGTCAGTAAGAGTCTGACACTGTTTCCCGCTCCGCCCAAGAGCGGGACTCGTCATTGGATGATTTTTACCTACCATAAAAAAACCACCTCTGAGGTAGTGTACACGGCGCTTTTTATTTAACGGCTAGGCAATAATATAAATCCTGAAGATTGGGGTTGGAAATTGATGAATAATAGTTTTGAGCCAATCCATACTTTACTGCCACCTGCTCCAGAAAAATTAAAGTTCATCGGTATGTACCAATTGTCAAGGCCAATCTTGCACCAACATTAGGGCTTTCAATCCGGAGTTCCGGAGTTTCGTAACTCCGGAGTTTCGAAGCGATTTTAAGCATTTTTCAAATCCGGAGTTGAAATAGAACACCGGAGTTGAAACCGGTTTTCAAAAAGTATGTAAAAATTATTTACAAAATGACGAAAAACACGTCTTAATACTTGAGCGTAACGTAACTCGTTGTTTGATTCCCTCCTAAGTCCTTAGCACAACACTTCGGTATTATTCGGTAGTGCTCGGCTTGCATCAGCCCGTCGAACAATCTAAGAAAACGAATAAAAGAGAGAAGACTTGCAAAAATAATCAGAACTCTACAATACCTTCACGACTGCGAAGATTTCGTTCATCAGAAGAAAATGATACTTTTATAAAACCAACTAATGAACAAATATCTGAGACAATTGTTGACGTTTTGAAAATACTAAAATACCGCGTAAACAATTGCCATCTACATCATCAACGGAATCACCAATGGAAACGTATGAACCGGAGTTGCACCTAAGTGTTGCAGAGCAACTGGAGCAGGAGCAAATTAAAAGATTAAAAACAAAGCACCTCATCTGCTAATTTGGATCTGGATGGATTTGTAATAGTAGAAAAAGCAATTTATGATAATGGCAGATGCAGAGGATACCTTTCAGAAGCGTACCACTATCTGCTGTGTGTCTTGCCCAGCCTGGAGTCAGAAAGAGCATTCTCGGCAGCAGGCTTTTTTGCTGCACGAAACTTTTAAAGTGACGAGGCATTTAAAGATGAGTCAGAAAGAGAGAAGTTCTCTTTCTGACTCATCTTTAAATGCTTTGTCGTTTCTTAAAACTTATTATCAAGAACTTCGATCTCAAAAAAGTAGATTATTTAGGTACCTGTTATTTTATTGTAACTTGCCAATGTTGATTTTTTATGTTTGTTGATTTTGAACTATTTTGTAATGCGTATTTGTTGACTTTTATAACTTCTATCTATCAGACAGTACATTTTTAAACAAAAACATTGATTCTTTAACGAATAAAACTTCTATTGATAAAAATAAAAGGCCTTTTTTATTAATTTCTGAAAACGTTGTCAACTCCGGAGCCAACTCCGGAGTTCCGGATTTGATTGCTCAACATCGTAACTAGCTCCGGAGTTGATAACTATCCGAGTTTGAATGCCCTAACCAACATTGAATCAAATGCAACAGATGAAGATTGTTTTGAAATTGATGAGGATATAACTTATATATCTCTCTTCTTGGAGCAGTCTACACAAATCGAGCAAGAAGAGCAAGAAGACAGTGAAGAGGAAGAAACGAGTGATTATGAAGAATTTAATGATGAATGATGATGTAATTTTCTTGCTGTTAAAATTTTCATTAAATTTAAATTTAAAAAAAAAATCAACAACAAACAAAATAGTGTCCCATTACATTCTCTCAATCAAAATATATTGTGGAGTGTTTCTACTGCGGAAACCACGTTAAATAAAAAGCGCCGTGTACACTACCTCAGAGGTGGTGCCGAAATCATTACATAGTACCTATAAAACAAAGTTGCTTGGTCCCTATGTATGTTTAGATCTTTAAAAGTTTTTTCGCCACGGATTTTGATGCGGTTTTTTTTAATAGATAGAGTGATTGAAGAGAAAGGTTTATGATGTATAATACATGCATAATATATTCAATATGTCGTGAGAAGCTGGGGCGGGTCGCAAGTTGTGTGCATATACTCACGACTTTCCTGCGGTCTACAGTCACGATATCTCAAAAACGATGCTTTGTAGAAGAGAAGTGTTGAGATCTTTTTTGTAGACAATTTTACGATCTACAAACTTTGTCTGAACCATTTTTCGATAGCTCTTGTTGTTTCAGAGATATACGCAAAAAACGCAAATTCGTGACCTTTGACCTCGAATAAAAAACAACGCACAATCGGGATCGATGGGGACTTTTGACATATCATTTGTAATGACGTATTCAAGGTCTGCACAAAAATTCAGCTTGTTGGGAATTAATGCAAACTGAAATCATAATTTAGTCTATTTTGACTGGACTATATTCTCATAAAATTTACATTAGATTATTAATTTATAACATTATATGCTACTATGAAACTTATCGACTCGATGGGTTCCAAGAACAAAATTTATATATAAAAAAATGGAAATGAGATTATAATGTCCTATGAATAAGAAATAAAATACATTGCGTCTTATTTTTAAATAAGATTTTGTTCTTGGAACCCGTCGAACTGTTCTTTGAAACCATAGCCCCTAAACATTCACACACATTCCTTTTGTTTTTAAAGTTGGTCGCTGATTACTACCGCATCGTGTCCCGGCCGATGGACCTGCAGACGATAAGGGACAACCTGAGACAGAAGCACTACCAGAGCAGAGAAGAGTTCTTGGCTGATGTCAATCAGATTGTCGAGAACTCGACTCTTTACAACGGTACTAACGGTATTTTAGAGTGAATTGATTTTTTATACTTTTTTAACATATATTTTTAACCTAAGATAGACATAGCTTCAAATACGGCCCGAATTGCATTTAGTAAATTTTAATATGCATTAAAAAAAGTACACAGTAATAGTCTATTCAGAAATCAACCATTATTATTATCACTGTTTTTCACACTAGTGTGGAAAAGTGTGAGTGCTCTCCAGCGCCATAATTGATTATATCTATCCGTACCAGGCTGTGCGCTAAATAAGACCCAAAAGCTGCGCTTCTGCTCCGGTTTATTTATATCATCGAAAATGTATTGGAAAACGTCGTTTGATACATGTAGAGATTTGTCACTGCAGCACTCGTCTCCATAATTTCTTCGCCAACGGCTGGGGCTGATTCCTCCTCGATAGCAATGACAAACTTTTCCACTTCTATCAAAATGTACAATTTTATGTTTTCTATCCACGTATTTGAAGCTATGTCCAAAGCCGGTTCAAAGCTATGTCCGCACTCGTGTAGAATGGTATGTTAACACTGACATCTTGCATAAAATCTTAGTTGACTGCATGTGTTTTGTAACATTACTAGAATGCTAGCACTAGTTGCGAGGCAATTGGTGATATACCGCATGATTATGTCTTAATCCTCGATTTCTGAATTGAGTATTTGTCTTAAAGTACATCGTGTGTCAAATGCTTATAAAGAGTGCCCAACCCAATATATATGACCGTGCGTTCAACTGTTTGTTAGGCAGTATGACGTTGAGATATTTCTTCTCTAGATATTTTGTGGATGTTATCTAGGTTTCTATTGAAACCCAAAACATAAATGTTAGTAAAACTAATCCTGTAAAGACTTCTGAAGATCCGCTGTCTTGCCATTTAAAAATACTCATAAAAAAAACAAAGAATAATATGTTTAAAAACTTTTGAAATTATTTATTAAAAACACATATGAAATTATTATTTATATACACACCGTCTTGTCATTGAACAAGTTTGGTGAAATATTCGAATCAGTGACGAAATTACCAAATTTCAACAAAGCGTTCAGGCATTACATCTTTTTCGCGTTGCTTCATTATTAACATTGCGATGGATGAAACAAGCTTTTAAAGCATTCTCGCGTTGACGTCAGATGGATTGAGCCCTCTTAAATATTGCAGTGTTACAGGTTTAAAGTATAATTCGACAAATACTCAACTTCAGAATCCTTAATTATTCAATGCAGGTATGGCCATGAGTACGGACATAGCTTTCAGCATGCAACTAATACCTTTAGTTTTAATTTAATTATTAGATGCTTGTCGTTGTTGTTTTGTAGAAGTTTAGTTTGCATGCAGAATTATTGGCTTTCTATTTTTTGATTAAGTAAAAGTACTATATTTTGAAGGTAGTTTAACTCGTCTGCCAATTAGTACAATTGGGTATTTGCTCCTGTTTATTTATGTACCAGAAAATAAATCATTTTCTGAACTCAGTATCAGAATTGGTTATTAAATTAAGCAGCAATGAATATTTCAAGTATTATTATGAGGAAAAGTGGAGGTGTGGTGAGAATATATCGTTACGTCTTCCCGCAGATTTTATACGTTTCACAAATTATAATAATAATAAAAGAAAATGGAGTCAACTACCCAATTTTGCATGAAGTAGTTTGTGTACCCAAGTTTAGGTTGTTCGGTAAAATATAAAAGGTGATAGTTGGATATAGAGAGTTATTTTGTCTTATTTTTTATTATTATAGATAGGTAAAAAAAGAACTGTGCTAGGCTAGCCAAGTTTTATTTGCAAGGCAACATCGGTGTACAATGGGCTCATACCCATTCAGCTCTTCAAATGCGAGCAATATTATTAACTCATGTCAGTTACGAGTATATGATCAAACCCGAACAGGTCTGCACTTTATTGAATGCGATTAATTTTATCAATACTCTGAAACATTGATGGAAAATGTCGTACGAGGGCTGTGAACTGTCTTAGAACCATTTTGAAATATGAGAAATTATCAAATGTTTTCTTCGCCCTAGGGTGAAACAAGAGGGCGTGTCAGACATTTAGTAAGTCCTAGAATTGCCCTTTTTTAAGGTGAATTAAACTGCAGCTGTTGTCTTTCAGTGACTCCGCATTCTCAGACGACCACGGATTTCTTTTTTAGAAAATGACTCGCGGCCCTAGCCGGCTTTGGTTCTGGTGGATTCCAGGCCCACTGTAACTTTTTCAAACTTAGGGAATTGTCGTAACGAGACTCTTAGAACCCCGTAGACCCCTTAGTAGCAAAATTATAGGATGAATATACTATAGTATTAAACTAACACATGCCTTAATATTTATGAATGTTTCTAAGGACCAACAAGCAGCTTGACGGTCGCCGCTCAGCGTATGTTACAGAGATGCGTTGAAAAGCTAGCTGAGAAGGAAGAACAACTGATGAAATTGGAGAAACAAATCAATCCGTTACTTGATGATAATGACCAGGTATGTTCACTGTTCAAAGGTGTATTTTGGGCTTGATTATTTGATGGGGACCTAAAGCCATCAAGCTCCATAAAGATGGCAATTGGACGACACAGCGTTGGAAGGCCTCTCATAAGGTGGGCCAATGACCTGGTGAGGGTCACGGGTATATGGATACCCGTGACTGTGTGTTTCGCATCCATCGGATGGCCGATGGATGCGAAACACACAGCCACACATCTGGCATCTAAACAAACGATAAATTGTGATGAATGAAGAACCGCTCGACAGATTTTGAGCAAACTTCATATATGCCATCTGCAAAATAGTCCGAATAAAGCCTAAAAATTTGGTTTGAATAGGTGAACCCGTTCTTAAGTTGTAAAATAACAACGAAAAGTTGCATTGATTTATATATATATATATATAAAGATAATATACGATACTAGCGACCCGCCCCAGCTTCGCACGGGTGCCATGCTGATATTATATATATTAAGCATGTATTATACACATAAACCTTCCCCTTGAATCATTTTATCTATTAAAAATCCGTATATCCTATTACTGTGGACGTCTTTCGACTTAGATATACAAGGCTAAATTGAAATAAAATTTAGGGTCCATCCTTTAGGTGTAAAGAGAAACTTCCGCAAACAACGTCTATCCACCGCGCTCCTACGGTGGAGACCGACTGGTCAAGATTGTATAAAGAACCGAATGTGGTTAACTGCAGTGCGTGCTAAGCCTTACAGCTGCTATGCTCTAACTGCTAAGGTTTTAATCTGTCTGCTCCAACAACGTGGATCAAATTTCTTCCTCTAAGCTAAATGATTTTCACAATAAAATATCTCTTTTCAGGTGGCATTATCATTCATCTTGGAAAACTTATTAACAACGAAACTGAAGATAATGCCCGAAGCGTGGCCCTTCTTGAAGCCGGTCAACAAGAAACAAGTGAAGGACTACTACAATGTAATAAAGAAACCTATCGATATGGAGACTATGGGCAAGAAGATACAAGGTAAGTAACTTCTACTTTCTTATATATACACCATTAAGTTTTGGTCGCTTTAATTCCGTGGAGGGTCGACCACTATCGATTTGTAAAGATAAAATTACAAAAAAAAGTTTTTTTCTAAAAAAATAATTATATAGAAGAATAAAGAACAGCTGAGCAGGTTCAATGGCCGTAGGTAGTAAGTATAACCGAAGAACGAACTACCTACGGTCATTGAACCAGCTCAGCTGTTCTTAAGGATATGAATTTCATATACGCATAAATTAATTTTAGTTTTAGAACAACAAGTACTTTATTTTGTTACTACCTCTTATCACCTAAATATTCGATTCTTTTTCGTGATTTTATAACGACCATCATAAAAACATCAATTGGTTCTAAATAAGTGTTACAAAAACGAATTGAATACGAACGCCCTAAGGTGAAATATTCAATCAAAGTACAGATTTCAATAAAATCTAACATTTCAGCACACAAGTATCACAGTCGTGCGGACTTCTTACGTGACATTCAGCTGTTGGTGGACAACTGTCGCGCATACAACGGACCCAACTCTCAATTCACAAGACAGGCAGAACATATCCTCAAGGTCACACAAGACTCGCTTGAACAGGTAACATTCGTTTTGATATTTTTTGTTAGGGCCCTGTGGTACTGGACTATTGGAAGGCGTATGAGTGGTCGACGCCAATCTCTTTCTGAAAGGAATTCTTGGCCCCAATGCGAAGGGCAAAGAAGTGGTGTTTAGTCAGTAAGAGTCTGACACTGTTTTCACTGTTTTTTCTGTTGATTCGTCATTGGATGATTTTTGCCTATAAAAAAAAAAAACTAGGCCTTCCATTAACACTTTTCATGCTGTGGTATCTATCAACCGACGATTATCCCGTTGTGCAAGTGCACCCAAATACAACCCCCGGAGGATGGGAAACTTTTGTGATAAATGGAAAATAAAATTGAAAAGCTAGTTTTGTGACGCTTAATTGGACTGGTTTCCAAGAACTGCAAAGACCGCGAACCGGATGCATTACCCACGGTCGATGAAACTGTACATCCCTCGGAAGTGTGGAGGTCACTATCGCGAGGTGTGCAGCCTAAAAGAATATTTTCTCAAGACCGACGTGGGTATGCACCGCGATGTGGTTGCAGTGTACAAATGACCCGTTGTCTAAAGCTAAGGAAGAATGGCGCAAACCTTTAGTACTAACTACTGAGGACCGTAAGGAAGTATCTAAAGGCAAGGAGCTAAGGAAAAGACTATGGCCGCTGTCTGAATAATAAAATATATCGATAACAAAGCAGGGGGTGCGCACTTGCACATTCAATAAATGCCCCCCAAAAACGATTTTTACTGCGACGTAGCAACTACCGGGCAAAGATCATCGTCATTTTTTAACTGTTCTGCAAAGTTCCTTTTGTGTATAGTACTCAAGGTTCCACTTCCATGACAACATTGTCATACACAAGACAAGTTATGCGTATCTGTCAAATGAGCTTAAATTCTTTTCTGTTGCAAAAATAAAGTCTCTTTCACTAATTCAACATAACCCGTACTTCTTGCCAGTCTGGTTAACTGTGAGTTACAGTACGGCTGTCGGATATTGACAAGTTTGAAATTAGGCTTAAGTTCGCAAAGCTTAACTGCAGACTCGCCAAGATCCGACGACCATACTGTACACAGATTGAAACTAGCAAGGTCACCTTGGTTGATACATTGGATCACGATTTTATTTTATTTCTACAGTTCGGCGAGCACGTAAGTCAGTTAGAGGCGAACATCTCTCGCGTGCAGCAGAAGATGCTGGAGGAGGCGGATCACTCTGACCTGGATGTAGAAGAGCCTCCGCCGCCGCCGCCCGATGAGAAGCGCGGCCGCGGGAGGCCGCGGAAACACAAGCCGTCCACTTCTACTGCTGCTGCTGATGGTAAGTCAGCACTGACCTATATCACACTGGATTGGCTGCCATCAAAGTGCTTTTATGCCTGTTTGATATTCGCCATATTGGCGCTGTCGGTCACGGTAGCTGTAGCGAGTGTCTACGGTACTAAAATTGGTAATGCTTACAGTATTTGTCAAATTAGTTCTCTGGACGCTCGCTAGGAGCGCTTCAAATAGGTACAAAACTGAGCTTGCAAACATAAGATGCAGCCTTCTTAGTATTAAATAGTAGGGGTCAGTGTGAGTCGGTTATATCCTCATCTATCTACAGTTAATTTCTAATGTAACAGAACAGGGCACAATGTGAATAATAAAAAAAAATAAGAGGGTTAAACAATAATTTATTTGTTAATCCTCTTATTTTTTCCTCTTATTAATATAAATAAGAGGTTATTTAAGAGGAACGGAATACCGACAGCCGCGCTGTTGTCGCGCGACTTCTTATTGACTTGTCTTATGCGACTTTTTTTCACTGGCATGAATTATTCTAAATTCAAATATAGTTTATTTCCATTTAGAATAAACTGGCGGGCCGCCCCAGCTTCGCACGGGTGCAATGCTTATATTAAATTTATTATGCATGTATTATACATGCATAATACCTTTCCATACCTTTCTCTTTATCACTCTATACATTAAATAAAAACCGCATCAAAATCCGTTGGGTAGTTTTAAAGATCTCAGCGCATATTTCGATGCCTCCCACGTAAGTTGTTGTAACCCACAAAATGGCGATTTTGGGTTTTTTATGTAAAATTGTCTAATTTTATGTATACTATCCTACAAAAAAACAAAAATTCAAAAAAACCTATTATTTAAGGTACTTTTGAAACGTATAATGTTGTATGTTTCGAACGATTCCGGCGTAGACTGTAGTATTTATTACTTGCAATGGTTTACAACGGGAAAAAGCGCACGCGCGCCAGTTGTATGTGACATATATCACAGATTACGCTGGAATTTGTTGCCGGTCGCACCTCTCATGCAATTTTTATGTCGTTAATTTAATATTCTAGTAATTACTATTCCGTTCAATCTTATCTTTAACTGACATGATAACCATTTAAAATGTGGTATTGATCCTATACAACAATTTATGTTGTTGATTTTTAAAATATTTTGTGCTAAGTGATATATACAACATTTTACGTCGATGCTAGATATGTAAAAGTAAGTTATAACATGATGTAAGTATCATATATGATCAAAATCGCCTCTTGAACTCCCGTGTATAATAACGTAAGTGATAGTTACAACATTTTGCAAGGACCTCATGTCGCGGTAAACCGTTGTAACAACTAAATTCAAGAAACCGTTAAAATGATAAAGTAATGACATATAGTAAACGATAACATATTAAAAACTATAATCTCATACCGAATTTCAAAAAGATTCTTTGAAAAATGTGGCTTGTATTGCAAAAAGTATCTTTAAAACGCTCTCCTGTAAAATTGCATTTTTGGGGTTACAACAATTTACGTGGGAGGCATCGATTTAGGAACAGACAGCGGAAAGCGACTTTATTTTATACTATGTGGTGATAAGTTATACTTCTACATGACAAAGTTTAAATTACGATGTAACCGATACTTTTTAATAAAAATGTTCATCTAAAAATCAATTTAGAGTAAAGAAAGTAAAGGTCAATACTTGAGTAGGTACCGATAGATTTAAATCACCTATCTCGAATTATCGGGACGGGTAACGGGAGCAGCTCAAGTGTACGGGTTTAAATTGAAAGCTTAATGTTCTGTATTTTTTTAATAGGTGCTACTCCAAGAAAGCGTGGAAGACCAAGAAAAGATCAAAACTCCCTAGAAGAAGGTATGGTCATAAATTTGTAACTTTATGATAGCGACATTTTTTAATATATACCTACACATTATACATTTTATTTTGATTCAAGTGAAAAAAGTTCTAGCATTATGTTTTATTGAAATTTAAGCAAAATTTTTAAATTGTGTTGGGGTCGCAGGCATACTTTTCTGCACTAGAGCGACAAACTGTAAAGTACGTGCTTAAATGCGGTAAGAGTAAAAGACTTACTCCAAAACCTGTATAGAGTTAGAAAAAGTTATTGGTGGTAAAATAAGATCTTATACTAACTGATGTTCTTTGCAACGTTTAGATCTCCAGTACTCGGACAGTGGCAGTTCAGAGCTTGAGGAAGTAGAACAGAAGGTGGCCGCAGAAGCTATGGTGCAGTTGGCAGTACGTCCTCCATATCAAGGTTAGTTCTGTTATTCATCAGCGGATGACTTAAAGAAAACTTGTATTGCAACACACTGGCTGGCCTGTGGGTCTAGTGGTTAGTGGCCCTGACTGCTATGCCGGAGGTCGGTCAAATATTTGTGTGATGAGCTCAATCATCTCTTCTGTGTCTGGGTTTAATTTATAGTATGTTTATAAGTTTGTTTATCAGTTATCTAGCACCCATAACACAAGCTCTGCTTAGCTTGGGATTAGACGACGTTGTGTGACAGTTGTGGAAAAAAAAAACACTACGCAATATTATTGCGTAGTGTTTTTTTTTTTCCGCAATATTATTGCGTAGTGTTTTTTTTTCCAATACCGTGGAGTCAAGAGTAATAAGGATCTGGTTGAACCAACGTGGTGGGCTGCGTCCACGAGTCTTTTAACATCAATTTTACCGATCAGAGGGTTTTTTTTGTTGAGGGGCGTAAAAATCATTCAGTGATGAGATGACCTTGGGTGGAGCAGGACCAGAGCCTTCCTTTCAGACACCAACCCTTGGCCCCAGTTGGCTTCGACCCTTCTGCAAGGTCTCTACGATTTGTTGACAACTCCTTGAGGCGCGCGGGAACAGTGCACGCCGTCGTTGACAGCGCTTGGTACGGACTGTTACCAGACGACTGGATACGAGCTACCCATTGCTCGCCGTCTCCAAGCCCGCGCCTACGGTTTAAAATATGTCATTTTATTACAGATGATGACCCACCACTAGGCGAATCAACTTTCGACACGTCAGAGTTCCTCATAAAGCGTGAGGTGCCAGACGAACTGCCGCAACCTTCGGATGACTTCGTGGATCTCGACCAACACAGCACTGACTACTCCTTCCCTCCTGTTGTCAAGGTATTTTTTTTAAATAATAGTTATGCTTAAAGTCTCAGAAAAAATAGTATAGTATGCGGCGAATAAGTAGAACCCGTTACTATAGTTACGTGTAGAACTTAGATTGAGTCCAAAAAATCAGTTATTATTATTATTTTTGCAGAAATTTGACGGCAAACATATCGAGCTAGATTTCTTGATAAACTTTGCTGAGGCAGTCAATATTATAATGAAATTCTCGGCTCCACTTTTACACATATCGCTTTCCCAGTTGTGTAGACACTTACGATTATATAACTACAACTAACTTACATCACAATATCCACCAGAAATCTATTTACTAATAATTAAAACAGCGACGCACAACACAGTGAAATTTCTCACTTGAAGAATTCAATTAACTAAGTAAGACTAAGTCATCATCATCATCATCCTAGCGTCTGTCCCGGTTGCTAACCTTGGCTTTCACTTTAGTGCCCGGGGTCCGCTTTCCCACTTAGATGCCTCCACTTCGCTCCGAAATTGAAACACTAGTAGGGAATAAAAACTCATCTATCCATGTTATCTGTACAGGAAGAACCAATGGAACCTGACGTGGGAAATA
Organism: Mythimna loreyi; assembly: GCA_029852875.1. Classification (NCBI taxonomy): domain Eukaryota; kingdom Metazoa; phylum Arthropoda; class Insecta; order Lepidoptera; family Noctuidae; genus Mythimna; species Mythimna loreyi. Next base: position 13,414,883 of record CM056785.1, on the reverse strand, counting down.
TGGGTGGTATGGGCAATATGAGCAGTATGGGCAACATGGGCAATATGGGTAATATGAGTAATATGAGCGGTATGGGCATGGAGCCTACGATGCTGGGAGGAACAGGGTTGGAACCACCTCCACAGTTCAAGGAAGAACCACCGGAGAACTGGCAGGTAAGCAATTGGAGTTTTATGAATAATAAAGCCATCATAATCGTTTATTTTTAATATAATAAATACATACAAACTAGTGCGCCTCACGGTTCGTAATTTTGTCCATGGTACAGTTCGTAATTTTTTTTTTTTTTAATACTATTAGTAAAAAAGAAACCCTGTTGTAATTGTTTACGAACCGAACTCCGAAAGTTATTAAAATTTCAGTTTATTTTTTCTAACGCTGACTCTACGTCTATTTAAATAAGACGCATACCATTTTTTAAACTAAAAATAATACTTCTTCCAGCCTGATCCGGCCATCCAAGATGATCTACAAGTCACTGACAGCGAAGAGGAACCCGAAGATGGGCTGTGGTTTTAAATAACATGTCATAATATAGCCTGTGGGGACGCCGAGCAAATCCATAACACATTCGTGAAGCTGGGAATTTCATTTTGATAAATTGCAGCAGAGCAATTTTACAAACATTTTAAGCAATGAATAGGGATTTCTTTCCATTTCATTTGGGTTGTGATAAAATAAAAAAGTTAGTAATTACAATAATTACGCATTTCGTAATCTTGAATCGTAACAGGCCCCCTAGCCAAGTTGATAATCTACAATCTAGTAAACAGCTAATATACTTCATTTCAACAAAATTAGTAGCCAAGTTCACATCATTACAAAATAGCAGAATGAAATGTAATCGTTTATACAATGATCAGCTATATGCTGAAGCCTTATGAAATTAGTAATACTTACGTTGAGGCGTTTCGATTGTAGAAAAAGACTCATCACGAAACGATTGTAACTTGGCTAACGGGGCAGTCATCATTAGTTCCCTCGCAGAACTCGGGAAGTACAGAAATAATAACCGTTATATTAAATCCCTCACAGGACTCTGTACAGAAACTAATGACTTTGTTATATTTAAGACAATTAATTTTTGTTATTAAATGAACTAATTAATAAGGAAGCGAATATATAAATTAAGGTTTAATATTGTTGTTTTAAAATATTTTGCATAGGAAATAAAGATTTCATTATAATTTGTTTGTTTGATTTATGTACACACATTCCTCTTAAGAAATGTACCATGAACAGAGTTCCAGAATATTTTACTATTATGCCATTATTTTCTTGAGGACCCGGACAATAAGTCGGTAATCGCCGCCATTTCCCAGGGACTTCGATGATTTGTAGATTTTATCAATAAATAGATGTATTTTTCTTTACATTTCTAGCGTCGCTGCACAAGTGCACATTCCGGTGTGACTCGGCCTTAGAGAGAAAAATGTGCAACTGTCGCGCTGCGGCCGCCCGTCATATATTTATATGAAAAAACAAAGCAGCCCGACACATTCAGCGATTCATTTTTATATACTCGTAGCGTCTGCCGGTCTGCCAACGATTTTCTTCTCGTTAACGTCGATTATTGTAGATTATATACAAAGTCGCACTCGAAGCCTAATAAAAAGTAATTTTACCTCAGTAAGTAAGCTTATTTCGTAGGTACCATTCATAAAAAAAAAAAAATGATTGTGTAACATTTATAAAACTGAGAAAGGAATATGCAAAATAAAAATTGTACTCAACTCAAATGGAATCTTGTCAGACTACTATTTTTAGGACCCCTTGTAATATTATAGTGAAAAAAGTCCTTTTTCATTACTCATACTCTGAAAGTAGGTGTAAAGTTGCCTGCGGACAGGGTTGGAAGAAGTACTTTTACTCCCTAGGAAGTTTTACTTTACAACTGACAGTTGTTTTTTTAATATTTAGACAGCAAATATTAAAAAAAAAACTAGTTCTATTTTGACGTTTCTATTGAACCGTGACCCGAAACTTTATACCGAATTAAAATGACTTTAAAAGTCATTTCGATGTAAGTTATACTCACGTAAAAAAATACACGCAATAAAAATATTACGGAGCAAAGTTGTCAAGCCACGACCAAGCTTCCTTATTGGTGGCCGTTCAAATTCCAATGGTCCGAGTCGGACCCGCACCGGACTGCGATAGATTGCATTGCCGACATAGGCATTTTAATATCGGCGGGACGCGGATGCATTGAGTTCCAAGCATTCATTGTCCTGCCCAGACTAACTTCCATGTAGGAAAGACAGTTTAACCTTCAAGTGGGCGCGCGGCGTCGAATCGACCGCACTCGTTATATTTACGATCGTATTTTTATTTATTTATTTATTTAAACTTCATGTACAGTAGTGGTACATAGGCGGACTTAATGCTACAAGGCATTCTCTACCAGTCAACCTTTGGGTTAAAAAAGACAACACTGTGGTAGGTGTGCAGAATAAATAAATAACAGATATTTTAAAAATAGATTATAATATAAATTAGGTTACTAATAATAATAAAATACGTATATATGCTAATAATATAAACTAATAAATACTATGATAAATATCAAATAAATATAATTAATAGAAATTAAAATATGACAAATTATTATGACGAAGACTTAAATTAAGGTTGAGAGGACTTTAAGTAGTAGTTCCGAGTTTTGCGCTTGAAGGAAAATTTACTTTCAGCTTTTTTGATGTCAAGGGGAAGCACATTCCAGAGTTTTATGGTAGAAACAGCGTAAGAGTTAGCCATAAACCCAGTACGGTGAGAAGGAATTTGAAGAAGTTGGTTTTTAGAAGCTCGAAGGTTGAAATTATGAGAACTGCCCAACACATTAAAATATTGTTTTAAATAATCAGGAGCACAAGGATCATTCATAATAGTGAAAAGCGTGCAGAGAGATCTGAGGGATCTCCTGTGGCGGATAGGTAGCCATTTAAGCTGAGAACGGAAGAAAGAAATATGATCATATTTGCGAAGACCAAATATGAATCGAATACAGTTGTCGAGTATTTTCCGAATTACTTGTCTAAAGAACGTATCATTTCTCGTAGCTTGTCATTAGTTCACTACGGACCAAAATAACTTCATTTCTTCTTTGTCCACTCCTCCTGAGAGACCCAGAATGTGTATGTTCAGGTCGCGGCGCAGACGTCGAAAAGACTACACGCGCCTGCCTTATATTTTTACATGTCAGAGAAGGCTGATTCTGAAGAAAATTAAACAAAATATCTAACAAAATAGCTGAAAGTTTCTATGAAGCTAATTATTTGGTCTCTTGTAATATATATGTAAAAAAAACTGATTGGACATATAAGTAAGACTCACTAGAACTCTTGTTATGTCGAGCAAAATTGATCCCTATTCCAAAAAAAACTGGTATAACTTTAAAATTGTGTTTTCAATTTAAACAATATTTATCAGTCGAAAAATAGATTATGTCTGATGTATGTAATTAATTAGGGTCGGGTGTCTCACAGTGAACCAGGCAGCTACATTTAACCATCGCCGAATCTCGAAAATGCGACATTGCCAAACAATGCTAATATGAGTGAAAGAGAGGTATTTACGTTCCGTTTCTGCCCACTAGTTTGTGTGGTGATCGTATGCAAAGTATTAATGTGAGGAGCATTCAAAAGCAAACTGACTCAAAAAGTAAGTATTTTTTGCAAATTTCATTCTTTTTTACCTTTTTTTGTTTAAATGATATCGATTTATTTGTATATACACTGTTTTCTACGGTTATTTAGCAATAAAAAGCGCTATAATTTGTGTTTTAACGAGATTGATTTACCAGTAAAATTTTGAGTTTAGCTATCAAAACGTAGTGTGTCTCACAATGAGCCACCTGAGTTTGGTACACATTGAACCATTGTTCATTGTGTACATCCCACTCGTTAAATGAGTGTATTTTTACAATTATTTTAATTTGTTATAGAATGGCGCCAAACAAAGTGATGCCGACATGCTTAAAGCCTTTAAACTGCACAGAACGAGTGAAAGAAGTGAATAGATTTTTTTTTGTTTTATTTTTGGAAGATTTTTTTTTACTTTGATTAAAGTTTGTTTGTTTTGTTTCAAAAACCAAGTAAAAAGTTTTTCGTCAAAGTCGTTTTATTAATTCTTAGTTTTATTTAAAAACTAAGAAACTAAATAACTTTTTACTTGGTATCAAGAATATTATGCTACTTTTGTATTTATTTTTAAAATATAGAATTTGACTGAAAAGTTTATGTGATGTAAGTGATTTTAATAAATATAAGGCTGATTTTTATTATTACTGTTTTTTATCAGTATTACAAAGTATTTGTCTTATAAATTTAACTAGAAGACATAGTCAATAAGGTGGCTCAATGTGTACGATGCCCTGGTTAAATGTGAAACCACCTAAAGTACTCAATGAACCAAAAATCATTTTTTATAAAAACCTGTTTTACACTGAAAGTAAAAGGAATATGAGAAATTAATGTTTTACAAAATTGAAGCTAAATAGATTTGTTAACTATACACAAAAAATTAAAGGGAGACTTTGAAATTTACCTGGTTCAATGTGAGACAACTTACCCTATTATTAGGCCCGGTATCCACCAAAGCGGAGAGGAGAGGAGACGAGAGGAGATGTGCCGCGAAGCTGGCAGGTTATTTCCACCAAAGCGGAGAAGAGATGCGTTGCGGAGAAATGTGAGCTGTGTAGCAGAGATGTGAGCTGTGAGAGATCGAAAACAGTCAAATTCTGTCTACGAAAGGAAGGCGTCATGCGAGGCGCGCGGAGAAGGCAGCGGGGAGAACGGTGCGCGAGCACGTGCGCAGCCCGGCCGCCCAACTAGACACTTCTCCGCTCTGCCGCGCCGCTTGCTGCACAAAATTCTATAGAAAAATGAGACATCTCCTCTCCTCTCCGCTTGAGCCATTTCCACCAGAGCTAAGCGGAGAAGAGATGTGGGATTAACGAAATCGGATTGGTTTATTCAAACACATCTCCTCTCGTCTCCTCTCCTCTCCGCTTTGGTGGATACCGGGCCTTAATATAATAATTTTCTAAATTCATGAAATCTACCGGCGGTCTTTTAGGTTACGCGCGACCGCTGTCGTTACAAATAGTCGCGCGCCCGCTTGAAGGTTAACCCATACCAGTGTTTTGCAAGAAACGATGTTTTGATTAAGTTAATAAAAAAAAAATTGAGTAAAATTACCTACTCATCTTCATTGAGTTTTTCTATCTGCCTAGTGTATAAATTAAAAAAAGTCTCACGCGTTCCCGAGACAGGCAGCCGTCTGTCTGTCTTATCAGGACGGATGCATAGAGGTGAAATTTAAACCATATTCTCAGGTCAGCGATCCCGTGCAGCTGTTTAAATGAAAATAAACTTCAAGAGACGAAAAAAAAGAAGATATGCCCGTTTATGTCGCAAAAAAAGTTATGTTTCCACTCAAGCATTTCCCGTTGAACTTCTCCTTGCGTCGTTTATCTTCAATGCTGAGGGTCGTGACCTCGACGAATAACTTTTTGATGGACTATATTTCGCCACCGCGTACCGGACGACGCTCTGTGGGCAGGCCCCCTACAAGGTGGACCGACGATCTGGTGAAGGTCGCGGGAAGCCACTGGATGCGGACAGCACAGGACCGATCGTTGTGGAGATCTTTGGGGGAGGCCTATGCCCAGTAGTGGGCATCGCTCGGCTGACATGATGATGATGACATTTCGCCATGTTGCCCTATCTTCGGCGATGTGGATAGCGTCGCAGACTGTGGTCTCCAATGTAGTTATGACCAACGTATTGGACTCCTGCTCCTTGATCTTTGAAATTGCATAATATAAACAAACATTTTAATAGGATTATTACTTTGATTTCATATTCTTAGTTTTATTAAGCATTTTTTGTTTTTAATATTGAATTTAAAAAAAATATGTTTAAATGCAGCAAATATATTTTTTTTAAATAACTCGAAAAAACAACAAAATCTAGTTTTTATTCACCCCGTTTTCCGGTACATAAATAATGAAATTTCCAGTAAACCAGTAGATGTGTCCATAAATATTGGTACCTAAGTAGATAGGTATAAGGAAAATTATATCCCGAATATATGCACCTGGTACCCTCGCACCCAATCTGTACAGTGACTACCTACTTACCTATCTATACTTATCTAAAACTCCCTCTAATAGTACTACACACTATCTTTTATACTGCTATCAGCAAGGATGTTTCACCGGGGACATATTAAGCGGAACAGTTTTTCGGATGAGACATTCCCATTCAAATGTATGCTAAACGTCTAACCTTAGTTGCGAGACGTATGAATAAAACAAGGCCGGGCCGCTATCTGGATGGGAACCTCCATAGACCCATAGTGGTTGTTCTACTGAATTTGCAGTTCTGTGGGTAGTGGGATAGAAGTGTAATCTAAAAGAAATTAGGGATTGCTTCCTGCTAGGGACAAACTACCTATGCTGTTCACAACTTCGAACTATCCAGATGAAGCGTACCTTTTTTTGGTGGAAAATCATAAAATTATTGCCCAGGGTGAAGAGGAAATTTTAGACTTCAACTAACTAAAGCTCACCTGTAGATAGGTACTCCTTTAGTTACCCTTTGTTACATCATATGGACAATGAGATAGTCTATATAACAATACAGTACAAATGTGAACAATCAAATTCAATTTTTTTTTACATAGACGTGAGCACATTGAATGACACCTGTTTCAGCCACCAACAGCAACCAACAGATAGTTAGGATAGATTAGGTTAAAATAATAATCTACATTACACTAATATAATAAAGAGGTAAAGTTTGTTTCTTTGTTTGTAGGAGGTAATCTCTGGAACTACTGGTCCGATTGGGAAAATTTTAGCAAGAATAGAAAGCTTTTTATGTACGCGGGCGAAGCCGCTGACAAAAGCTAGTGGTTTATAAAATCTAAACCCCACACTCTTGAGATGTATTGCCTTCATAAAAAAAAAATCTATTCAACGAGACGAATGACACTGTTTAAAAATACACCAAAAAATTTGAAATTTTCACCCATTTTCACAAAAATGAATCTTGATCATTCTGTGATAGTATACTCTTACCAAAACATTACTGATGCCGCATTGTCAATGCTCTGCTAACCAGTTGAGAGTGTTCTTTGGAGGAGGTACGGGCATACACCCGATTATTTAGCTTGGGGGAACCAATAAGAAAATTTTAATAATCATTCTTGATTTCTATTTTAACCAATAAGAAAATTTTAATAATCATTCCTTGATTATTAAAATTTTCTTATTGGTTAAAATAGAAATAATTTTATATAAGCTAAATATCCCTAAGTTTTCTATCAACGTAAAGAATAAGCAACTTTTTAGAGAAAATCTTCAAAATTTTAAGTATACATTGAACCATCTTGACGATACCTATCTAGTTAATGGTATCTAAATACGAATCTACGTTTGATCCCACTCCAAACGTGCCTGTTTACTAAATAATTTATGCGTTGGTATCTAAAGAAAAATACGACAGAATACAAGGTATTATAGACAAAATTTACAAGACACCACGCGAAGATAAGTCACCTCGCAAAGCTATTAGCTATCGATATTGGAGGGAGATAAATCCTCCCTGTATTTGAAATTTGCAATCATCGGAGTGTTCACAGAGAGCCAATCAAATTGGCTCGATGCATAGAATATAAATGAGCGAGGTTTAAACACACTTAGCCGTAGGTGCCAATTTTGCGAAATCATACTGCTTGAATATTCATAAAAGACTGAATGATGTTATCATAATTGCATTATTGCACACGCTAAGGGCAGGTAAAGCATAGGATTTAGTTTTAGATTGCAGTGCCTAGTTTCTTCGTCGCCTTTTATTTATGCCTCTTCCAGCGGCTTCTCCCGCGTGGCAGTCAATTTTTCTAAACAAAGTTTGGGCCGCCATTTCATCCCCTTTGGGGTGAATTTTTGGAAATTCTTTCTTAAAGCTTGTCTTCTTCATAAAAGGAAACTTGTGTAAAATTTCACAGGCTATGTATGTATGTGGGTATGTTCATCTGTTCCCCTCGTAGCTCCTAATCTAATTATCAGAACTTCAAAATAATTTAAATAAAACAAGTCTAACACCCGATACTATTTCGCGCTTCGCCCAAGGGCGGGGTTTGTCATTGGATTTTTCCCAACATAAAAAAACTTAAGTAACCTTCTTTACTTTGTCTGTCGGCGATTTCTTTCACCAAGTATAGCTAGACCATGCCATAAAAATTTGCGATCACCAACCAGGTACTCGTATGAAGCTATGTATAAATAGGTATGTAGATATATGTAGATATACCTACCCATACAATCTGTACTTGCAAAGGCCTGTTTTCCTGAAAGGTTAACCATCGCGTAGTAGCTAACATGTACCTACGAGTTTCTCAAACAAGACTGTTTACACCCACGACTTCCATTGAAATGTACGCATTAAGATATTAGCAGTAGTGGGCGGGTAATGGAATGTACGAAGAATATATTTAGATAGTCGTGTTCAGAGATTTTTCTGAGAAACGTATGATATTCTTTTGTATCGTGATGGGTTCGTTTAGAGTCACAAATTGTTTTATTTTTATCTGGCCTATACTGTCCCACTGCTGGGCAAAGACCTCCCCCAACTTCTTCCAGGTAGTTTTCTCTCGGGCCACCTCGAACCAGTTCTTACGGTAGACGTCTAGGTCTAGGTCACAAATTTTAGTAAACAAATAATTAATTCTACAAATATCTATCTAGCACCTACCATATTACCTACAGTTACTTTCCGAACCTATGTCTGAGACAGAATAGTTTTACAGAAAATAATAATAATTGCACTTTGGCTAACTACAACTAGCGCGCATTGGGCTCTCTTGTCACCGTGACTGTTTATTTTTGTACTGACCGTCGGTAAATAAAATGAAAATAATCAACTAACGATCTGTATGCGGATTAACCTTTAGCATACCTACCGTAATTACAGACACAATCTCGGGGCTTAATGAACTAAAGAAAGTGATTTTATAAGCATGTCCGAACTATTGTGACAGACACTTCACGACCGCCCTTAGGCGGAGCGGGAAATAGTGTCAGACTCTTACTGACTAAACAACCCACACCGTTCCTTCTTAACCATCATACTGGTGTTTGGACGTTCGGACGACGGAACTTCTTTATTTTTGGACGAGTTTCAGTCCATGGTCTCAGTAGGCTTTACCCCAGCTTTCTATGTTTGCTCACCACTCCTAGACGTACGCGGGAACAGAACGCGCCGCCGACAATTTACGAGAGAAGGTCAGGTGGGATCGCAGTCAAGAACTAGTTTCTACGAAATAGGAAAAAAATCAAATGCGTACTTGCATGTTATATCTTGGTTACAGGTTTTTGTTTGGTTTTTTAGTTATTGTAATTAAATAAGTATGTATGTTTATCAACTTATAAAGAAACTGCTATTAGTACCTAAAACCGTAATCATAATACAAGCTCTGCTTAGCTTAACACTAGACGGCGTTGTGTGAAAGTTGTGAAAAAAAATGCTTGTCTATTTTTAATACAAAATAAATAATATTACTTACACATCAAGCGAGCTTGTCTAGTGTACGTCAATCTGTATGAGGCCTGTAAGCGGATTACTAAGCGAGGGCTTATAATGTTGATCGGAGCTTTTCCTGGTAAGCCGGTTTACTCGTTATTCATCGAAACTATGACCGTTGAATGTATTATAGGAAATACGTATTGCTAATATTGTCTATGGAAACGCTCTACTAACTCTTACTTAAGGGTTAGATAGGTATACGCGACTTTGAGCGAACAAAAGAGGAGTTAGGGTCACTTTCCGCGCATCAAGATTACTCGAATATTAATCTGCCTAACTTTAAAAAATAAATGATACCATGTTTAACCTTTCGGCTTTGGGAATTACAGACAAAATTAAAGAACAATAAATGTGCGAAAAAAAATAATTGTTTAAACTAATAAATGCAATTTGCAGATTTTATTTTAGCAATAAAATCTTTTTAAAATCCATATTTTTGTATGAGATTTCAAGTGCTAAAATCGGATCCAAGTCGCACTAGACCGCTAGGATATCCCGACTAGACTTTATTTCAGGCAGATACCTAATCATGGTCATCCAAACAATTTTTTAATGAAAGCAAATTAAAGCTCTGTTTAATTTAGATAAAATAAAATACTTACCTGTATAAATGGCCATAAATTAAAATAGTTTTTTTTTAAATCCACGTCTACACCCAAGCAAGCGCAGGCGCTCGCGCATGATTTTCGCGCCATCCAGTTGTCAAATTTTCAAAAATAGAATATACAATATTTGAGCATTTTTTTATATAGGGTATTTTGATATTTATCCAAGAACGTAAATAAAAAGTTTTAGAGACAAATAAATTTAAATTTGGATAATAAGCAACTTTCCGTTAATACCCGCGAACGCAGGCGTTCACCACGGTAATTGAAACGTTAAGAAATTTAGAGTTGAAAATGCTAATTGTATAACACCATCAGCTATGCAACTATTACTGTCTTCATGTAGGGACCCATAACATTTAATTTTAGATGCTACAACATAAATACAGCAGAGATACCCATTGCATTTTGTAAGCTTTCTTTACATTCTATTCAGCTGAAGCCACATAATTTTACAGTTGCTCGAACGGCGACTCACCGGTATTTACAAGGTTTACTTCTTGTATTAAATGCAGCTAGTAGCTACATAAGGAGTTTCACATTAGCCACATTAGAAGGAACATTAGCACCGAACATTCAGACATAGAACACGGAATAGTTGCACACGGCAAGCTCTAGAGACTATTAAATATATTAATATAATATTCGACAATTATCACACAACCCCGTCTAGTCTCAAGCTAAGCAGAGCTTGTTTTGAGTACTAGCCAACTGATACGATAAGGCCGCCGATTGTATGTTTTTTATTGCAAGTTCCACGTTCAATGTATTATGTCTTGGTGTACAATAAAGTATATAATAAATAATAAATAAATAAATAACTATATACCTATTTCTAAATACGTAGATACATATCATTACATAGTATAAAACAAAGTCGCTCTGCCCCTATGTATGCTTAAACCTTTAAAACTACGCAACAGATTTTGATGCGGTTTTTTTAAATATATTGAGTGACTCAATAGCAAGGTTTATGATTGTGCTCATCACACAAACATATTTTGTTCTGAGTGAGAATCGAACCGACGACCTCCGGCATACAAGTCAGGGTCACTACTACTAGACAGGCCAGCCCAGTCAGTATCATAAAACTCAAGGTGCTGAAATCGTGACTCCACCGCAATTCTGATCTCGATTTCGAGGCGAGCGGTCGGCGAGCAATGGCTAGTTAGCCCTCCGGTCGTCTGGTAATAATCCGGACCTAGCTTAGCCGTCGACGGCGCAATCTGTTCCGGCACGCCTCAAGGAGTACCAGCAAATGTAGAGGTCCAACTGCAGAGCCCGACCTTACTGGAGCCCCGAGCCCCGGTTTCTAAAAGGAAGATCCGGCCCCAGTATGAGGGCTAACAAGGAATGGGGTGGGTTGTTTAGTCAATAAGAGTCTTACACTGTTTCCGCCCCGCTTTATGCGCTCGATTAGATGATTTTTCCCACCATAAAAAAATAGATTCTAGTTAATACATTTTTTACGCTCAGTCTGGCTCCACCAAAAGCTGTGACCTCAAAGACATCTTTCTAACTCTATGATTACAGTGCATTAACAGTGGACACGTATAGCTCGTATGTAACAATAACCGTGTAATAGTTTCTAGGAAACACACAGTCCGCCGCATCGTTCCATGTTTCCTTTAAAACTATTAATAAAACCGTCACTAATGGAACTTGCTTCTATTAAGGTCTGGATTTTCGTTTAAGCTGTTGTAGAATTGTTTAGAACTTTAGAAGTATAATATCTTGGTTTTGTTTTCCTAAATGTTTCTTAGAATTGATTATGCCTATCAAGATTTTCGTCGTCTGCTTGAAATTTGAGATTAATTGAAGAAATAGAGAACGGTTTTAAAAAATGCCAATAAATGTCGTAATCATTCTTTAAGGTGGGCCTTCCTCACTCGCCTATCGTCAACGTCGCGCTTGGTTTAAAAGCTTGTTGCTTCATTTAACGTAATCCAAAGTGACGTTTGACGCAATAGGTAAAAAAGAGATAACACCTGAAAACTCTGTAGGCATTCGGTAATTCTACGATTTACTCGAATGTTTCATAAAACTTGTTCCAGGAAATACGTGTTTTTAGTAAACCCTTAAGGATTTTTGAAAAAAAATACATTATTAAGATTCTTGCGCTACGTTTCTATAGAAGTACTTTTTAATATTTTTAATATAAGAGTACATTGTGGAGAGTCAGTTCACGTAAAATAGCAGATTTTCAGAGATCTCTACTGGACTACTCTTACACAAATTTATGTTTTTATTTCTATAGAAGCCTAGATAATATCCAGAAAACATCTGTGTATTCAAAATATCTGAAGAAAGATGTGTAATAACATCATAATCACTTAAGAGCGGTTGTATGAAAATAGAGAAAGTGCAGCTTTAAAATATTTTATTTTTTTGCAATAAGTGGAAGATGAAGCAACTTATTAGAACCTGCTTTGAATTATTGCAAAATCAATAAATTGTAATGGTAGAAACAAATTAAAATAAACAACATGAAAAGTCAGGTTCCCTTTAAATTTCAACTAATCACATAAAGTCTGATATCGTGAAAATGTGAAAGGTGATACAAGATTATAAACAGCGTAACTACGTGCTGTTAGTATTCCTATCATAAAATTTCTGGGTTTTTGCACAGTACAATACAAAACGATCCCTTGTCCCAAGCTTTGTCCCAGTAAATACACATTTAACTGGCCTTTAGAGTACATTTTCTAAACAATACGATAAGAACTAAACAAGCCGGATGTGTGGTACCTACATTCTCATCTTGTTTTTCTTCCATCCCTCTTTTGTTAGGGGTCTATTATGAGAGCATCCCTGTTTGCAGAATGTATTACAGCGGGTCCTATCTGACCGCAAAGGTTTATACTCTGAGTTGTCGTACAATCGTTACTTCGCTTATTTTTCATGTCTTATTTCTAAATTCTATTTAGATTAAATTCTGAAGCCTCGAGTGAACTTCGGCGTTCGCATACCTATTGTCTTTTTATTATGTAGGTATCTAATTACGGTATTCAAAAGTATAAGTTGGTTCTTTAATTTCTGGGGTGTTACTGTTATTTTTTCGCTTTTTATCTACTTTAAAAATTATTTATTTTTCGCAAATAGTAAGTTTCTCAAATAGTACCTAGATTAAAGATCGGTGTTGGAGTAATTTTATTGTCTATTTTTATACTACACTAAACTTCTTAATTGCTATTTTTAGTATACCTATTAGGTCGTTATGTATTTTTATACAAACAGGCGTCTAAATTTAGGTTTTTAGGTACCTAAATTTAGGTTAGCCCTGTCTTAGGTTTTTTTTTTTTTTATGGTAGGTGAAAATCATCCAATGACGAATCCCGCTCTTGGGCGAAGCGGGAGACCAGTGTCAGACTCTTACTGACTAAAAAACCTACCCCGTACCTTCCTTGCCTTATTCCTGGAGTCGAGGTAACAGTTTGCACATACCCTCTAGGCTCCAGGAGGCTTCGACCCTGAAGGGCCCCTGCAGTTGCTGACAACTCCTTGAGGCGCGCGGGAACGGTGCGCGCCGTTGAAGCCCTGTCTTAGGTTGGTAGCTAGTTGTAAGAGAATATTGTTACTAACATGTTGAGTCTTAATTACATGTCAAATAAATATTATCATCATCATCATCAGCCTTTTAATGTTCCCACTGCAGGGACACAGGCCTCCTCTCTCTAGGAGAGGGAATGGGCCATAATCCACCACGCGGACCCAGTGCGGATTGGTGGATGTCACATGTCTTCGAATTTTTGGTTCCTGGACATGCCGGTTTCCTCACGATGTTTACTTTCACCGTTTTGAGAGCAGTGGTGATGAAATAAATTACACAAAGTAATGCGCCTGGCTGGGTTTGAACCCGCGACCTACAACTCGTAAGTCGGGGCGTTTACCACTCGGCCACCACTGCTCTCAATAAATATTATGGCTTATCTTAATTATAGTCCTATCTCACTACTAATATTCTGAGTCTTAGTTACATGTAAAATAAATAAATATTATGGCTAATCTTAATTTTAGTCCTATCTCACTACTAATATTCTGAGTCTAAGTTACATGTAATATAAATTAATATTATGACTAACCTCTACCTTAAGTTCTAGCTCACTTATGGCCAATCAATCAAAAAGACAAAGAAAATCGAATGTTCATTTATTCGAGTTACTTTCGGCCCTTCTTCATTAGTTCGTCGATATGTCGACTGATAACCCTACTCTATAATCGCTGATTTGCTGGCTTCGAAACTCCAGACAACAGTTGCTGGATCTCGTAATCCTTTATAAGATCGAGCAAGATTTGTAGGTCTTGTCAACATGGAAGATCTGATACTAATTGAACAACGTAACGTATGGGATTAGCAGTTTCAAGTAGGTAGTTATAGTCATTGTAAGACATTTGAGAGTACCTGATTGTGTGATTCTTGATGTTTTTTTATGGTAGGTAAAAATCAGCCTCCGGGATTCCGATCCCTACTTCCGGCCACCGTAGGCGCCGGTTTGTGGATGGCGGGCAATGGGTAGCGCGCCGTCCAATCATCTGGTAACCATCTGGACCAAGCCCAGTCGTCGATAGCGCACACTGTTCCCGTGCGCCTCAAGGAGTTGTCAGTAAACCGTAGGGACCCTGCACAAGGGTCGAAGCCAACTGGGCCAAGGGTTCGCGTCTGAAAGGAAGGCTTGGCCCGAGTGCGAAAGACAAAGTAGGAACGGGGTGGGGTGTTTCGTCAGTAAGAGTCTGACACTGTCTCCCGCTCCGCCCAAGGGCGGGACTCGTCATTGGATAATTTTTACCAACATAAAAAAATCCCCTTCTTGTGTTCCTTAAGTAAACTACCCTTTGCCTTTGTAATTCTGTAAAAAAATACCGCAGTAAGTTATTGTTAGTTTAAATCCAAATGATTGTATATCTAAATAAATAAAGTCTTGAACGAAACAGGTGATAGATGAAGAAATTATTACTGAAAATCTCGCTTTGAGAAACTCTGGCAACACCAAAGAGTCCGTGTGATGGGTTTTGCGAAAGCTATTAGACCAGACACTTTACATAGCTCCTCGTTCTACATAAATGTCGCTTCTCTCAGCGTCCAGAGGCAGGAGGCAATCAGAAAGACATTTCAGACGTCGACAGCTACACGATAATGACGTCACTTTGCAAATGTAAGTAGATAGAAACGTCGCATATTTGAAATAACTTTGTCACATTTTTAAAAAGTAAAATTCGATTTGCCGTCGCATTTTATGAAAGAATCAAACCAATACTGTCTGCACTGATTGCACGTCAAGTGAAAGCGATGTTAGAAATAAATATAAATGCTGACCTGACCCCTGGACACACAAGCATATAAAATGATGATAAATGGTCATCTTTGTTTAGCGGCAACAAAAAAAAAAAACAAAAAAAAAATTAAACGATGCGGCTTCACGTAGGAAGCGTAGCAATACTGCTACGCCTGCTACAGAGTAGCGATACCGCTACGCCGTAGCAAAAGTAGTTGACTGCTATGCCAGAGGTCCTGAAAACGATTCCCACCCAGGACAAATGTTTGTTGTGATGAGTACGATCATTAAAATTTGTTCTGTATCTGCCAGGGGTGTAATCGGTTTAATAAATCTATAACTAGCGACTTGCCCAAGCTTCGCACGGGTGCAATGCAGATATTAAATATATTATGCAGGTATTATACATACAAATTACAAACCTTCCTCTTCAATCATTCTTCTATTAAAAAATCGCATCAAAATCAGGTGCGAAGTTTTAAAGGTCTAAGCGTACATAGGTCTAAGCATACATTTTTACAGTATTTATGATGGGTGACTAAAATGCGCACCCGAAGGAATTGTTTTTTAATGAAATGATGAACTTCTGTAATGAACAAAGTTGGTCATGCGCGGACGTAGATTTGTTACCTAGTTGTCTGAATACTTATACATTCTTAAGTGAGGCTCACACAACTGTACGATGGTTAGATCACATCCTGGTTACGGCAATGGCATTTCAAGCGATTGAAAGTATTAAGGTATTGTCTGAAGTGTCATGGTCTGACCACTTTCCATTGGAAATTATATGTAATCTTACTAGTATGCCAAGAAAGACTTCTGTAAATAGATTGATTGATAATAGAATATTATGGGGGATAAGAAATGAGGAACAAATTTGTAAATATAAGGAGCTTTGCAATGAGGCATTGCGGAATATAGACTTTCCAGTGGAATTGCGGGACTGCAGTGACTATATATGTGACAATGTAGATCATAGGCACATTATTAATACAATGTACTCTAATATTAAGTCTATATTGAGCAATGCCTCGGAGAAAACTCGGACTGTAAAAAAAGGGAAAAAAAAGATGTGTATTGTAGGGTGGAACAAGCATGTAGGTGAATCTCATCAGAAGGCTATTTGTGTATGTGTGAAACGCGAAAAGATTAAAAAAAAACGATTAAAATGGTGTCAGAATAACTCGGAACAAATTAAAATGGATGTATTGGCTGCAAAGCCCAAGGCTAAGGACTTTAGCAGCTTTTGGAAAAATACGGGGCAGTTGAATCCTAAGCCGAGTATTCCTTTGAGCGTTGACAGTGTAGTGGGGGACCAGAATATTGCTAATGTCTTCAGAGAGCTGTTTACTCTGGAACCAATGCCCTATGACTGTAATAGTTTGAGTAAACCTGACGTCAGACCCGTCAAGAAGTACTGTCAATTTAGGCCAGTGGACGTCAGGAACGTCATAAAAAATATGACGAAGGGAAAGTCACCTGGTCATGACGGCATAAGTATTGAACATTTGCGTTATGCAGGTGTACATTTGCCCAGAGTCCTGAGTCCACTGTTTAATTTTTGTATAGGCCATTCTTTTATTCCGGAGGATATGATGAAAACAGTAGTGGTTCCTATAATAAAGAATAAGACCGGGGATCCATCTGACAAGCATAACTATCGCCCGATATCACTGGCCACAACCATGGCGAGGGTCCTTGACAGTCTCGTGAACGCGCAGCTGAGCGAACACCTTCAGATACATGACTTGCAGTTTGGCTTCAGACCCAACCTGTCAACGGAAATGGCAATTATGTGTCTGAAACAAACTGTAAGGTATTATACCGACCGTAAAACACCCGTATACGCATGTTTCCTTGATCTGTCGAGGGCCTTCGCCTGGTCTCTTATGACATTCTTTGGCATAAATTACTTGAGGAGACCACTGTGCCGAGAGAGCTTGTATCTCTCCTCAAGTATTGGTACAGTAATCAAAAGAATGCTGTCAGATGGAAGAACGCATTAAGTCGGGAATATCAACTAAAATGCGGGGTGAGGCAGGGGGGGTTGAGCTCTCCCAGTTTGTTCTACCTGTTTGTGAACCAGCTGATTGGCAGGCTCTGCGGAACCAAAGTCGGGTGTTCGATAGACGGAACAATGATATATAATATTAGTTACGCGGACGACATGGTTCTGTGGAGCCCGTCAGTCAGTGCGCTCAGGACACTACTGGGAATATGTGAGTCGTACGCCCTGTCACATGGACTCAAATATAATGCCAGCAAGAGTGTTTTCCTGCTTTTCAAAGCAGGGAACAAAGCTCCATCAAACGTACCGCCAATTAAGATCGGAGGTTCGGCTTTAGGGAGGGTGTCAAAGGTGAAGTATTTGGGTCATATGCTGACGGAGCGGCTACAGGACGGTGAAGATCTGGAGAGAGAAAGGAGGGCGTTGGCGGTCCGCTGCAATATGCTGGCACGCAGATTCGCACGATGTACCACGGATGTAAAACTGTTACTTTTCAGAGCCTTCTGTCAGTCATTTTACACGTGCAGTTTGTGTTCGCGGCGGGCTTACAACGCCCTGCGTGTGCAGTACAACGACGCTCTGAGGGCAGTGTTGAGGAAACCCAGATACTGCAGTGCTTCCGCAATGTATGCGGAAGCTTCCATCGATGACTTCTTTTGCATCATTCGGAAAAGAACAGCGTCGATGATGAGCAGGGTCCGTGGTAGCACCAACACTGTCCTCAGAACGTTAGCGTACAAAATAAACAGTCCTTTTAACATGTTCTGGTCGAGCGTTCACCTGCTTAGAAATAGGAAGTAGACTCCAGTTATTCTTTGTGTACACTGTTTTGTTTTGATTACTAACAAAGTACTAACACCTTATTATTATGCTTTATTTTATTGTATACTAATAACCCTACTAACGTGTTATTTTGTAAAATGCTATGGACTAAATGTCTGAAATAAAGATAATTTAATTTAATTAATTTAATAGGGATAGACGTGGGAAGCAACTTTGTTTTATACTATGTATTGTATGGGTATGTATGTATTTAGAAGTATATAAGTATGTTTATCAGTTGTCTAGTACTCATAGTACAAGCTCGCTTAGTTTGGGACTAGACGGTAGTCTATGCTAGACGGCGTTGTTGAAAGAGGTGGATAAAAATAAAAGATTAAAATTAATAGAATATGAAGGACACCTGAGGGAGGTCGCGCCGTCCAGGACAACCGCGGCGAAGGTGGAGTGACGATCTCAACATGTTCGCGGGGCAAACATGGCCGGAGGTCGCCCTAGATAGGAAGGTTATATATAGGAAGGTCCCTAGGTTTGGAAGGAAAAAGGGGAGGCCTTTGTCCAGCAGTGGAACATACAATGGGCTATTTAAAAAAAAAGAATATGAAGTAAATGTGAAATAAATGACATTAAAACCTGTCCGCCAATTCATGGTTTAGCCGTTGAACAATTGCTGCTTCAAAACTTTCTCGGTAAATCCCAGTCCCTTATTAAAGTTCGGAAGCTGCAACAGAATGCTCTACTCGGAAGCGTTTATTAGCTGCGTTCCACACTCCCTAACTTTAGGTGGTTAACTTGAGTGCAGTACTGTAGTGCTTCTATAAGAGAAATGGGCACATCTGACTAAAACACAAAAAAGAGAGGAGGCATAAAAAAAAACCACGAAAAATCGGGAAAATGCAATTAATAGATACACATAGGTTCGTTTACTGAATGTTTTTTTTATTTGTTTTGATTTTTTTTTTTAAGTTTATTTATAACAAACAAAAATACGAATCTTTCTTTTTCTATAATATCGATACCTCCATCTCGTATCGATAACTTCAATTATCTATATATTCTTATACAGGGTGGGCCAAAAGTAATCACCCTATTGGAAGATCCTCTCATTTTCGCAAATGGCCGCTAATTTCAAATCTGTTTTGACATTTGTGGACTAGACAGATGTAGAATACATGTGAACAAGCCATGGAGCGATACACTCCCCAAGAACGCGGAATAATCGTGTCTAACTTTTTACGTAACATTGGACGAATTAGAACTGAGGGACAAGTGGTTCCAACAGGACGGAGCAACGGCACACACTGCGTGAGCCACAACCGATATTCTGAAGGCAGCGTTCCCGGGTCGCCGAATCTCTCGTTTTGGCGATTTGCACTGGCCCGTTAGATCGCCCGATTTAAGCGTTCCAGACTTGTTCTTGTGGGGTTTTTTGAAGTCTCGTGTTTACGTGAACAAGCCCAAGACTCTGGAAGCCCTCAAAAACAACATTCGACGCGAGTGCGAGAATCTGTCTGAAGGGCTACTAATTTTGACGACGTAAATAACGCCCTACTACAGGTCCATAATTGGTTCACTGCTAATAATCTAGTGTTAAATGGGAAAAAAACTAAATGCATAAGGTTTTCCTTACCAAATGTCAAGAGTAGTGTTTGTGACATAATATTAAACAATGAGAAACTAGAATTTGTAGATAAAACGGTTTTCTTAGGGATTACGCTTGACTTAAAACTGCAATGGGGTCCTCATTTAACATCTCTTGCAGGACGACTTAGCTCAGCTGCATATGCTGTTAGAAAAATCCGTCAATTAACGGATGTTGATACCGCTAGACTAGTCTATTTTAGTTATTTCCATAGTATTATGTCATACGGTATCTTACTATGGGGACGGGCTGCAGACATTGACTCAATTTTTATACTACAGAAAAGAGCAATTAGAGCCATTTATAATCTCCGGCGGTGCGATTCCCTAAGGGAGCTGTTTAAGAATATTAATATCATGACGGTGGCATGTCAATATATTTATGAAAACATCATGTATGTTAGAAAAAATCTTCATCTTTTTAGCAAAAGAGGCGATAGACATAATTATGTTACAAGAAATAGGGATCAGTTAGTTCAACCAGGCTTCAGACTGGCTAAAGTGGCCTCTTCTTTCATGGGGTACTGTTTAAAATGTTATAATAAAATACCTTCCCACATATTGGAACTTAATGAAACGAAATTTAAATCTTGCATTAAACGCACACTATGCAGGCAGGCATATTATAAGTTGGAGGATTACATTCAAGATAAAAATGCTTGGCTTAATGCTAGTCCAGCTCCACTACCCGTAGTTCGTACAAATGGATTGGCATTAAAATAACTTTTTTCTTGTGTTTTAAAGTTGGTCATTTATTTTATAATAGTATTGTATAATGTAAATTCATTTTTTTTTCAAAGTTTGTAAATGTGAGTACCATGGAACAATTTATGGTTTTAGGTTACTATAGGACTTGTTTGATTTGACGTAAATGAGCTCGGCAGCTGAGAGTTTGTCATGCTCACTCAAATGTCTCACTGACGGTGGCGCGTGTATTGGATTATTCGGTTCCCTATAAAATGGTTGAGCTGAGTAGTGCTGATGTATGCGTCATGTCCGTGAACGGGCGATGTCGGTTGAGATTGGTCATCTCTTAGCTGTCAGTAGTTTATTTTAATATAATATCTATATTTAGAATTGTTTCTTTTTAGTTATTATTTACATTGTTCTCACATACTAGTATCGACAAGAAACATGTAACCGAATTATTTGTAATACTTACCATAATTGAAAAGAGTGTCCATGGAGTTTCTTGCACATTCTTCTCCATAGAGATCTACGCTTTGGAATGTGCAATTAGCATCATTATTTAGGACAGACAGACTTGACGTTTCAAAAGTGCCTGTAAATGGCTTATTTGGAATAAAAATGATTTGACTTTGACTTTGACTTTGTCGCCCGAAGTTCTCACCGAAGTGATGAAAAATGCCATAAAACGAGCCCGCATGTCAATCAATTGTGACGGCGCCCATTTGGCCGATATAATCTTCTCGACTTGACCAATAAAATTCTAAAGGTTCATATAAACATAATCAGAAAACAGAATCAAAGTTTTTATTAAAGAAAAAAAAGAGAGCCAAACAACATCGGATGACTTCTTTTGGCCCACCTTGTATAACTTAGGCGAACACTAAGAAATGATTTTCTAAAATTCACCCCCTAAAGGGAAGAAACACGTGTCCAAAGTTTATGTGAAAACCTATTTTCACGCGGGCGAAGCCGCTGGCAGAAAGCTAGTCTTGTATAAAAATGGTGGCTATACGTAGGAGGTATTAATATTAGGATAGACATAAAAACAAAAGTACTAGAAGTTTATTATTGTTACTTATTTTCCTGCATTCGTATGTGTAAACAACAAATTTTTGCTAAGTTAGATGCTCCCGTTTGTCTTTGGATGACAGTATCACGGCGTGGACACACTAGCGGTTGCACTTACACCAGTTTTAGAGCAGATAGCATTTGTTTCGGTCCGCGCTGCCCACTTTTACACGTTAGTTTGCGAGTGTAACCACTTCTTTATTTTCATATCCTCTACGAGTATTTACATTGCTGATATAGTATTTCTGTGTCACGTTTTGTTTTCCGGGTTTACGTTATTTATAGGGAATTTTAAAAGGCAACTATGAAATTTTGTGTGTAACTTATAAAAGCCTCACGAAAAAACGAAAATCACGAAATTGCAGAAATACCTACAAACTTAAAATTTGGCAGGTATAAGGACCTACGTCCTTATAGGCTGTAAATCGTTTACATTTTATGAATTCCACCCCTGAGCTGGTAAGTTGACTTTTACGCGGGCTAAGCCGCTGGTAGAGAAGAGAAGCTGGAAGCTAATATTTCTATATTCCTATAGAACTTATCATTTTTATGGTAGGAAAAATCATCGAATGACAAATCGCGCCCTTGGGCGGAGCGGGAGACAGTTTCGGACTTCTAAAGACTAAGACTAAACGACCCACTCCTTAGTTTCAGAGCCCTGGTGTTCTTTCGCATCAACCCTTGGCCCCAGAGGGCTTCGACCCTGCTGGGCCCCTACAGTGGCTGACAACTCTTTGAGGCGTGTGTGAACAGTGTGCGTCGTTGACGACTTGGTCTCGGTCCGGATGGTTACCGGGTGGGCAGACTGCGAGCTACCCATTTCTCGCCGTCCGCAAGCTCGCAACTGCGGTCTTACTATAAAAAATACACAGATAAATACAGACCTACATATAAATGAAGCTCACAACTATAAAGTCCTTCAAAGTTTAAATTATAACCATAATGTTTACTACAATATTTAAACTAGCCCTGGGATCGCCCACGTCCAAATTCCTCGATTCCCGAAATACACAACATACTAATTGTTAGCAAACAGACCTATAAATGAGTGTTTTGGGAATAGAAATGGCAATAATATGTTGGCCCAAGGGCGTACTTCACTTTTGTTCGTAACATTCGGATAAGTTCGGAAATAATCGACACTATTCGGGATATTATTGTAAAGCTGCGTTGACATACGGAAATGCGAACGGATTTAAGCTAAGTATTATCGGATTTATTTAGCTGATATGTGTAATGGCCTTTTTGCATTAAGGACGGTTTTCGCTTGACTTTGAAAGGGATTTTGTAGTTTATGATCGTTTTATTGCAGTGATAGCTTTTTTGTGGTGGATGAAAATTAGCTGTCATCTCAGAGCTGGATTGTCAGACTTTTACTGACTAAAAAAACCCATCCCATTAGTTCTTAACCCTTCATACCAGGCCCGGACGTTCCTTTCAGAAGCTGGTCCGTGGCTCCTGTAGGCATCAATCCTGCTGGGCCTCTACGATTGCTGGCAACTCCTTGAGGTATGCGGAAACAGTACGCGCCGTCGAAGCTTTTTAGAGTTCGATTTGTGAATAATTTTAGTTTAACGACAACACCTATATACACGTACTACCTTAATTTAGGATTGTGCTATGCATATTTAAATTTAAGGCTTAACCTTTCGACTTTGGTGATTACAGAAACAATTAAGTAAAGAATAATAGGTGTGCGAACGCCGGTTCGCTTCGGATTCAAAAGTTTAATAGAGACAATAAGAAAAGTGCGTCTGAATACAATCTTATTAAATATACTTTATTAGTATACAATACAATACTTATTAATCTATAATATTAGTATACAATACAATACTTATCTACACTAATATAATAAAGAGGAAAAGTTTGTTTTTTTGTTTGTTGGAGGTAATCTCTGGAACTAATGGTTCGATTGGAAAAATTTAAGCTACAATAGAAAGCTGCTTTACTCCTGAGTGACAGGCTATAAATTATTTATATAACATGGATATTAACCGAGCTATCACAACTTTTGTCTCACAAATTTTCCGCGGACGAAGTCGCGGGCAGAAGCTAGTTAATCTATATACAAGGCTAGATCTTAATAAGATTAAGATCCATTCTTTGGCCGCTTTCTAGGGAAAAAAGGTAACTATATCTATGTATTATTTTGGGACGCCAATAAAAAAGATTGATGAACAGGGTGAAGAATTATAGGCCGTTTTTGTTTTCTATCGACGATCAATCAGTACAAAAGTGTGATAGAAAAAAATGCGTATTTTGTCCAATCTGCGGCAAAAATAAAAAATAAAAAAATCTGGAAAAGTGCGAGTCGGACTCGTGCACAGGTACCAATTGCGGTTTTCGATTTATGACGTATTATAAAAAAAAACTTCTCACCTGAGCTCGTTCAAACCAATTTTCATTGGTAGTTTATATAAACTACCAATGAAAATACCATATGGTAATGCACATCATACCTACATTTTTGTTACATTTTATTTTACTCTTATTTCAGAAGCTACAAGGAGCACACATTTTACCTCTTTGGAACTGTCACTAGCGCAAACTATTTAGTTAAGAAAAAACTGATATTAAAAACCTTAATATCATTTTTGAAAACAATATCCATAGAAATTCCATAATTTTTAAGGGTTGGATTAAATTTAAATCTCTAAAAATGTATTCTTTTTTTTGTGTGAAAATCTTAATGCGGTTCACAGAATGTATCTCCCTACTTAACAAATTTCAACAGTATAGTTTTTACGGTTTCAGAATAAAAACTGGCTGTGACATAAGGACGGACAGAAAAACAGACATGACGAATTTATAAGGGTTCCATTTTTTGCTTTTTGGCAATGAAACTCTAAAAAGAAAATTATTTGTGAATCTGGCTGACTTGGTAAAAGTTCTGAACATATTAATTATCATAGAAAAACTGGGGTTGTAATAGGAATGGGAAAATTTGCCTAGATACTATCTACCTATGACTTATCAAATAATTACGTAAAAACTTAATCGAGTCCTTTCGGAGGAGATCGATAACAAACACTCTGACACGAGATTTATTTTATACTAGCTGTGCCCGCGACTTCGTCCGCGTAGAATATTTATTTTGGGCATCATATTTATTTTTGCAAACAACCTCCTCAGCTTTATAAATTATAGCTGTTACCCACGACTTTGCCCGTGTCAATTTCTGATATTATTTTAGACAATTTAGTTTTTTAAAGAACATAATTATCTAAATGTTCTTCACAGAGCTACGCCCCCCCTTGGGCATGCCATAATCTCTGCGGTAAGGCCCCTCTTTGAGGCGTGGTTGGATAGACATCACGGCGCCTCACCTTCCGTATGACGCAGGTTCTCACTGGACATGGGAAGTTCAGGTGATTCCTGCGCCGGATTCGTGCGGAAGAGACGCCTGGGTGCCCCCCACTGTGTGGCCAGCCCGGAGGAAACGGTGGAGCACACTGTAGAAGTGTACCCCGCTTGGGAAGAGCAACGCCGTGCCCTCGTGGGGGTGATCGGCGGCGGCGACCTCTCGCGCCGGGCTATGGTTCAGGCCATGGTCCGCAGCGAAGAAGAATGGCAAGCGGTCGGCTCCTTCTGCAAAGCAGTAATGCTCGTAATGGAGGAGGCCGACCGCATAAGGCAAGGGCAACAGCGCCCTCGCCGTAGCCGTCGCCGCCGCGATCCCGCCGATATCCGGCCTCTGTAGACGCTAGCTTGCGGACGGTGAGCAATGGGTAAATAACAGTTCAGACCGAGACCAAGTCGTCGACGGTGTGCACTGCTCCCGCGCGCCTCAAGGTGTTGTCAGCAAACTGTGGTGCCCTTCAGGATCGAAGCCTCCTGCAGCCGAGGGTTGGTGCGAAAGCGTTATACCGGGGCTCTGGGAATAAGGCAAGGGAGGAACGGGGTAGGTTGTTTCGTCAGTAAGAGTCTGACACTGTTTTCCGCTCCGCCCAAGAGCGGGATTCGTCATTGGATAATTTTTACCTACCATAATTAAAAACCCCTCCGCGCCGCCCGCAAGCAACCCCTCTCCTCGCCCGCCGGCCAGGCGCAATTTCATGTTTAGCACATCATGCGGCGCGTGTGAATTTTATATCGGAGTTATTTTAAAATTGTAATATCTTCTAAGATGTTCATTGAAATTAAATGATGTCAAAGACAATTTTGTTCACAATTACATACTCTTAATCAACAATACATTTATTTCGATAAAGATTAGTATTATTATGTTGATACAACTCTAACAAATAATTGGTAAAAATTGGCCAAATTTGATTCCTATAAAAACGGTTCTAGTGAATTAATCTTAAAAGATAGACATATACTGTCGCGGACATTTTTTTAGATCATTTTAAGAGCAATAATTCTGTCATACATATTTTTTTGGTATCTTGTACCGTTTTCGCAGCGCACGCAACGGAAGCCCTCAAAGATGAATTATTTTCCCCGTTTTTTACACATTTTCCATTGTTTCTTCGCTTCTATTAGTCGCAGCGTGATGTTATATAGCCTAAAGCCTTCCTCGATAAATGATCTATTCAACACAAAAAGAATTTTTCAATTCGAACCAGTAGTTCCTGAGATTAGCGCGTTCAAACAAACAAACAAACAAACAAACTCTTCAGCTTTATAATATTAGTATAGATTAGATTTAAAATCCTTGAATTATAGTGTATTTTTTATGAAATAAAATATATAGAAATCACTTAGGTAGGTACACTAAAATAGTAAGAAAACCTTTACACGAACTTGAGGATTAAGAAACTTAGAGTTACAAGTATATTTTTTATAAGAAAAAAAAAAACTGGATTGAAAGATGTGCGTGAGATAGTTAATAGTGAATTAAAGATTGAAAGAACAAAACATGTTGTGACGACCCCTCTTAATACAGCACAGAGCAAAAAAATTAAGATACCTATTAAAAAAATGATTTTTTTTTTTCTGAAAAGATAATCCGTGGTCTTAGAACAACTGAAGCAAAGAGAAAATGAACGCATAGAATGACTTCTCACCCTAAAAAAAATCCTTGCATTAACTAGTTCCAATCTGTTCCAATATACCAGGTATTGAAATGTTATGTCACTGTTCCAGTTACACGTTTTAAAACCTCCGGACACTGGCTCCGGACACTGGCCTCCGTGTCACGCACCAACGCGGCATACAGTGGAGCCCTAAATTACTGCAGCAGTTTGTATAAATCATCAGCGGCCGGTAAATATTCCGTAGTGAGCGCCAGTCTTTCGCGTAAACTGGTATAACTATGGTGATCATACTGTGCTAGTAAATCACTGTGTTTGGCAGGTGAATTGGTGTTTGCAAACGATGTGTTATGGGGAGAATTATGATTGATTTTGACAAAACAGTCTTTTTTTATTGTAGGTAAAAATCATCAAATGAAGAACCGAACCTTTGGGAGGAACAGGAAACAGTGTCAGACTTTTACTGACTAAACAACCTACCCCATTCCTACGTTAGTATATATAGTGTATATTTATATATCAGGGTCAGAGCCTTCCTTTCAGATGCGAACCCTTATAATAATATATTCGTCAACTATCACACAACGCCGTCTAGTCTCAAGCTAAGCAGAGCTTGTGTTATGAGTACTAGACAACTGATAAACTTACTTACATATTTTTAAATACATACATACTATAGATAAATTACACCCAGACACAGAACAAATGATCGTGCTGATCACACAAACATTTGTCCTGGGTAGGAATCGAACCCACGACCTTTGGCATAGCAGTCAGGGTCACTAACTACTAGGCTGACAGGCCTGTCAAAAGTCCTTGACCCCGAGTTGGCTTCGACCCTTCTACAGTGTCCCTACGGTTTGCTGACATGTCCTTGCGGTGTGCGGGAACAGTATGCGCAGTCGTCGACTGGGCTTGGTATGGTTACCAGTCGATTAGATGGCGAGCTACCCATTGCTCGCCATCCACAAGCTCACGGCTACGGTAGGACAACACTGTCTTGGCAAAAAAGGCTTAAGTCATAAGTTGTTTGGCATTCAAGCTGAACTGAACTTATTTTGGTGCAGCAGTCAGGCACACGTAACTTTTGCCTCTTTTTTTTCGTATATACAGAAACATTCTCTACATTTTTGACAACTTTTCGACAAAAATATGGTCATCATCAGCTTCCTGCCCTTGTCTCGAGTTTTTTCTTCCATTCTGTCCTGTCACCCGTTACGTCAGCAACAACAGCACAACGAGTGAGTAAGAGTAAGTGCATGTGTACGGAGACGCAGCGCGTTGGGCGTTTGTGGTAAATTGTCATATTATTATGTTTGCGTTTGCGCGTACGATGACGCGGCACACTGCTGCAATACGACGAAAGCCCAATGCGTCTCTCTCTCTCTAGCAATCACTTAGTTGTATGATGAATGGACCTACATAATCATATTATCCATATTCCGTATATTTTCTCAAAATAGGTCATAATTTTTTTCCAACTGAAATTAAAATTCTAACGACTCATCTCCTCTCCGCGTAATGAGGCGTGCTCTGTTTTTTAAACCAACTGATCGATCAGTGTCAAGCCTGTGTGTTTTTAATACATCAAACAAACTTCAGTTGCATTTGCTGGTGGTTTGAAATTAAAAAAGCTATATTAATCACCTTTTCATCAATTAAAACTAGACACATTATTCATCGCCAAGTAATTTTAGGCGTCGTGGACATACATCACTCTTGTATCATAAGGGCGAATTTTGCATAACGTATGTGCTGGGGTTTGTTATTTCTTCTTGTTCCAACGTTTCCATCTTCCCCCCCAAAGAAGAGTAAAAAGAAAAACAGGAGAGGGCCCCTCTTCCGTGGACCCCGTAGGATTCGACCCTGCTGGGCCAATACAGTGCTCTGACATCTTTAGGCGCGCGTGGAACAATGTGTGAAGTTGACGACTTAGGCTCATTCCGAACGATTATCGGACGGTCGGAAGGCAAGGTATCCATTGCTTGCCGTCCAAAATCCCACGCCTTAGGATACATTTCTGCGTTCACACGAGCGAAGGTTTTGACTGAAATTCTTTTTTTAATTGACTTAAACTTATTATAAGATTTTCTTTTGTAAATTTGTAAATCTTGGATTGCAATTATGGAAAAGAATGTATAAATAAATAATAAAATCAAGTTGATACTAGCTTACTGCTGGATAATGACCACTTCTAATACAGAGAAGGAATTAGTTCTTGAGTATTAATTACCACGTCTGTTCTAGGCAGGCTGGTAATTTCACAGCTCATTTAAATGAGGCTGCAGAGCTAAATAGCGTCTGATTTTCGGTTAAAATTTGTTTTATATATCGGTATTACAGTAACAAAATTGTAACTAAACATAAATAATATAATATGTGCCCATAATATTTAAGAACAAAATAGATTTAGAAAATGGAATGTTCGTATTTTCATTTCAGTGCGTAATCACTACATAGTATAAAACAAAGTTTTTTATCACATAATATGTTGTTGTGTGCTTAGATCTTTAAAACTGCGCAACAGATGTTAATGTGGTTTTTTTAATAGATAGAGTAATTTAAGAGAAAGTTTGTATGCATGTATAGTACAAGCATAATATATTTAATATCAGCATTGCACCCGTGCGAAGCTGGGACGGGTCGCAAGACTAAATATAAAACATTCAGATTGTGTCTACCTATGTCCGTTATAGTCTTTGAAACTATTGTTTAAGATAACTAAGGGCCAAATTCACCAATAAGACTAATCGCGATTATGCAAAACAAAACACTCGCAGTGTTTTGTTTTGAAATTAGACGCTCAAACTGTCGACGGCGCGCACTGTTCCCGCGCTCCTCACGGAGTTATCAGCAAACTGAAGCCTTGAGGCCCTGCAGGGTCGAATCCTCCTAGGGCCAAGGGTTGATACGAAAGCGTAACACCAGGGCCTTAATCCCAGAGATTAAGGCAAGGAAGGAACGCGGTAGGTTATTAAGTCAGTCTAAGAGTCTGACACTGTTTCCCGCTCCGTCCAAGGGCGGGATTCGTCATTGGATAATTTTTACCTACCATTAAAAAAACGCTCATACTGTGATTTGTTTTAAATAATCGCGATTAGTTTTATTGGTGAATTTGGCCGTAAATCAAAATGTATTTCTGTTTTTAGCGTAGTATTACCTACATGCTTATGGTATGCATGCTGGTATCAGCTAGTTCCCGTTAAAAGGTAAAAATCAGTACGCCGATTTCTTTTTTTGCGAAGCCGTATAAATCTTTAGGGAAATAGTACCCTGATACATTATTACTATTGCAATCTTTACTGCAACCGTGTGGTCTCAGGTACATTATAGATCACCTATGAAGTCCCTCGGGTGTTGTAAAACTCGATTGAGGAATTAAATATTTGTTGGTTGGGTTTTAAAATTGCCTGTACCTGTAGGCTTTATATAAAACATTACCCAGGTGTCATGTTGAGAGTAAAGTGGGATAATAGCTGGTCTCTTTTTCACATGGTGGTCGACCTACAGTTTCAGAGGCATTCATTTTCATTATCATCATCATCATAATTTTAGCCGAGAGACGTCCTTTGCTGGATATCCCCAAGTGTCGTCAAAAAGACCGATCTTATGCGCTCAAAGCTCCGGGAAGTGGTCGATACTCCAGAACCTTACAGCTCAAACCAACATCTGTTGCAAGTATTGTGCCCAGTACACCGGTACCCAAATGATCTGGACAAAGAAGAAGATCAGATGTACTAGTGTGCATATAATTCCGTTCAGCCGGTTGAGTGTGAAGATATAACAAACATACACACATTCTCATTCATACATCTTTCACCTTTATATTACTAGTGTGATAAGACACTTTATTCGATCCAAAGAGGAAATTTTATTATGTACCTATTTGTTAGATATGACCACGGGAACCAATTAGGCAGACGATAAACGAATATTTTTGTGCTATTCATTCAAAAATTCAGCATATGTTCAATAGGCTGAATTTTTGAATGAATTTATTATAATTAAAAAGTTACAAGTAGCCTATCTGTCTTAGATAATTTAATCTTATCGCCAATTACCTGCCCATATCTCTTATAGATCTTCTATTAGTTTTGGAGCTGATTAGGTTCCATAACGTTGATACGTTCCCCTACATAGAAGTCTAGATAATGCTCTAACTGCAAGTTAGCAATTAGTATTCAGTTGTAGAACTGCTAGTTCGACCTACATTCGACTTACACAAGTCGTCTATGCATTGAAGAAGAAAGTTTCACGTACATATTACTATCATTATTAGTGTTCAACTTTGAACATAAAGATAAGTAGGCAGTAGTGCTATTAGTTGTTACTTACTGCAGCTAAATTAGAAGAGTTTCGAAATTTCGAATACATATTTGTTTTGTAGTCGAATTTTACGTATTATCAGATAATAAAAAGAAAACTGGTCAGGGTTGCTGGAATTCGATGGATGCAAGACGCACGGGACCAGTCGTTGTGGCGACGTTTGGGGGAGCCATATGTCCAACAGTGGGCGTCTTTTGGCTGAGTTGATGATGATGATGAAAAAGATAACTTCCTCACAATGCTACTTCAGACCCATATTTTTTTTTAATGTCAAAAATTTTCAAATAGGTTTTCTTTCGCTATTGTATAAGCGAATGGAAACCTTAAGGCTTTTACTAACGGAAAACTACCTGTGTTCCTCCTCCCGCGTGCCTCAAGGAGTCATCAGCAAACCGTAGGGACCCTGCAAAAAGTCGATGTCAAAGGAAGGCTCTGACTCTGGTATGTATGGCAACGTAGGAACGGGGTAGGTTGTTTAGTCAGTAAGAGCCTGACACTGTTTCCCGCTTCGCCCAAGAGCGGGATTCATCATTAGATGATTTTTACCTACCATAAAAAAAAAAACCTGTGTTCCTTCAGTTGTCCATCTCAAAACTCACGTTTACGACCCTTAACTGCGAAAGCATTTCTAGGAAACGTGGGTAAATAGACGTATTCTTTTTCAGTGAAATATCCTGTAGGCAAACTGTTTGTGTATTGCAAATCAATACGGAAAAAGAAAATCTAGAACTGTATTCACACGATAACAAAAGCTTTTACTATAAAACATTAAAATAAACTTCAATATTTTTCCTGTCTGTATGCACACCATTCTCGTAAAAACTAGGAGGGATTTTAATGGAGATTCCGTTGCATATTGGGTTAGGTCCCGCGAGTGCACTAGGGCGTGTTTTTATTAAGGTTCTACACCAAAATGGATGCAAAAAAACAGAGGAAACTATGTAAAAACATTCGAGGAAAAACAAACTAAAAACGTTATGTTACGGGATCCTGTCGATATAAAATGGTACTTACATAAAATGTTTCAGAAGCAATCGTCGTGGCCGGGCTGTCCTCGACTCTTATCTTGATAAAGGATATGTCCCATGCTGTCACTATGGATTAACCCATAGATTTCAAGATATTGGGGAAAGGATTTACCATGCCTTTACTGCGGGTTTTCGTGGAGCAAACTTTTAATTCTGGGTATCTATCTCAATACTAAGGGAACTGTGATAATATTTCACCATTTTGTACTGACTACGAGACTGGGGCATGATGTGATTTGGAGACACAGCTACGAAGATATAATTCGTCGATTATTCCTAGTCTACTAATTTATATATCTAAAGCCATTATACTCTTGTGCCCTCAACGAATGCCGGCGTCCGCATACCTATTGTATTTCTACTATGTCTCTAATTACGGTACTCAAAAGGTTAAATCAGACTTCTAGTCAGACTAAATCAGACTGAAGGATGGATTTCAGTGAATTTATAAATTCTTGCAGTTCGGTTTGAACTGAAAATATTTGGAGCTGACAAGTTGCTAGAAAAGGTATAACATGGGTATCTTACTAATATTATAAATACGAAAGTTACGATGTTTGGATGTTTTGATATTTGAATGTTTGTTATTCAATCACGCCAAAACGGCTGGACGAATCTGGATGAAATTTGGCACAGGCATAGGATACACTCCGGAATAGGACATAGGCTAATTTTTATCCCGGAAACCCCAACCCCATTACCAAGCGGGCGAAGCCGCGGCCAAAAGCTAGTAATCAATTTTGAAAGAAATTCATTTTGCTTTCGCAAAAATTTGTTTAAAAAATGGCAAGTGAGTTTCCAGTGACGTAGTAACTCGGCTTTACGAGTCGCTATGTTCCAGTGCTGTCTGTGTGTCCCCATATTGGGTAATATTTCATGTAATACTGTGTTTTGTTCCCAGCAAATAGTGAAATTTATTGCGACGGCGACAAGCGGGTTTATTATCATTTAGTTTATTGCTCAGCGAGGAATGCGATGATATATTATGGCCTGGTGATCGGTCGAAACGTATTGTGAATAACAATATGCCAATTGAGGGTTGTTATTATAATAGCCTTCAGGGTTTTTTTTACACAATGGCTGGAGTTTCTCTCTATATGTAAATTGAATTGAAATATGTTAGCCAAACAATGGGTTTGGCAGCAAAAAATATTCGACTATTTATTTGTAAAATTAATTCATTGGAATTACAGAATGTGATTGTTTAGAAAAACAAAATATGCATGCTAAAGTAATAAACTCTATGTATAGTAAAGAAATACTCGTTACGTTCAATTTTTATTTTGAACATAATTTCTACGTATTTATCTTCGTCATAATCTTTCAATTCATATTCATAAGCTCCATAGTTATAGTCCTAAGTTGAGGTGCACGAACTGATGAAACGTTTGCACTGACTGGACCGGTCCATTTAAATCTGTGCGGTTCTTTCTTCTAAAGACCATCTCAGACACAAATCTGCGTGTTTCGCTTATGATTTGACCATTAGGTATACGATTGGTGTTGCATGTTTAGTATATAGACTTTAAAAGAGACTTTGACCACTGAGTCTGTTTCGGTGTATCTTCTCAGGATAGTCAGCTGGGAAACACCGGCCACGTCTAGTTTAAAGTGACGGAAAAATTGATATCATTACATAGTATAAAACAAAGTTGCTTAGTCCTTATGTATGCTTAGATCTTTAAAAGTACTCAACGGATTTTGTTTTTTTTTTTTTAATAGATAGGGTGATTCAAAAGGTTTATGTGCATAATACGGCGGCCAACGGCAACGGCTACCAGTCAAGTTCCCACAAGGTCACATCTGGCGTCCCACAAGGAACACACGTTGGCCCCGTCTTGTATAACCTATTTGGTAACGATCTTGCAAATGAGTTTAAATTTTCTAAGTGTTATATGTATGCTGATGATTTAAAGTTTTGCAGAGTGATTGAATCAGACTTAGATGTTGAGTTGTTGCAGAGAGATATTGACATGTTGGTGAAATGGTGTGACGATAACGATATGAAATTGAACATTAACAAGTGCTACCATGCAAAATTCACCAGGAAAACTAAATTAACGCGATCGAATTACTACATCAGTGGCACCTTGGTTCAGGAGGTGGAACAGATAAGGGACCTGGGAGTTCTATTCGACAGACAGTTGACATTTGTACCCTACATTGAAAATGTTGTTAAGAAAGCCTCAAGAATGCTCGGGTTTGTCTTGAGAAATGTTACTGGTTTTAGGCACAATAAAACAAAAATTCTGCTGTATATTTCTTTAGTCCGCAGTTCGTTAGAGTATTGCAGTACTGTGTGGAGACCACACTATGCCACCCACACACTTAGATTAGAAAGGGTCCAAAAAAGATTTCTGTGGCACTTAGCATACTCTTCTGGGATAGCTAAAAAGAAGCAATCGTACAGAGATAGACTCTCGCATTTTAATATGATATCCCTACAGAAGAGGAGAGATTTACTGGACTTATCTATACTAATATTATAAAGCTGAAGAGTTTGTTTGTTTGTTTGAACGCGCTAATCTCAGGAACTACTGGTTCGATTTGAAAAATTCTTTTTGTGTTGAATAGATCATTTATCGAGGAAGGCTTTAGGCTATATAACATCACGCT
The DNA here is from genome assembly GCA_029852875.1 of Mythimna loreyi. Taxonomy (NCBI): domain Eukaryota; kingdom Metazoa; phylum Arthropoda; class Insecta; order Lepidoptera; family Noctuidae; genus Mythimna; species Mythimna loreyi. Next base: position 13,380,279 of record CM056785.1, on the reverse strand, counting down.
GTGACTTATAGGACCGAAGAAACAATGGAAAATGTGGAAAAAACGGGGGAAATATTCATCTTTGAGGGCTTCCGTTGCGTGCGCTGCCAAAACGGTTTAAGATACCAAAAAATATGTAGGAAAGAATTATTCCTCTTAAAATGATCTAAAAAAATGTCCGGGACAGTATATGTCTATCTTTTAAGGTTAACTTATTAGAACCGTTTTTATGCGAATCAAATTTAGTCAATTTTTACCGATTATTTGTTAGAGTTGTATCAACATAATAATATAATCTTTATCCAAATAAATGTGTTGTTGATTAAGAGTATGTAATTGTAAACAAAATTGTCTTTGACATCATTTAATTTCAATGAACATCTTAGAAGATATTACAATTTTAAAATAACTCCGATATAAAATTCACACGCAATACATGATGTGCAAAACTTGACGCTGCGCCTGGCCGGCGGGCGAGGAGAGGGATTGCTTGCGGGCGGCGCGGATGGGTTTTTTTATGGTAGGAAAAAATCATCCATTGACGAATCTCGCTCTTGGGCGGAGCGGGAAACAGTGTCAGACTCTTACTGACTAAACAACCTACCCCGTTCCTCCCTTGCCTTATTCCCAGAGCCCCGGTATAACGCTTTCGCACCAACCCTCAGTTGCAGGAGGCTTCGCCCCTGAAGGGCCCCACAGTTTGCTCACAACACCTTGAGGCGCGCGGGAGCAGTGCACGCCGTCGACGACTTGGTCTCGGTCTGGACTGTTACCAGACAACCGGACGGCGAGCTACCCATTGCTCACCGTCCACAAGCCAGCGTCTACGGAGACCGGATATCGGCGGTATTGCGGCGGTGACGGCTACGGCGAGGGCGCTGTTGCCTTTGCCTTATGCGGTCGGCCTCCTCCTTTACGAGCATTACTGCCTTGCAGAAGGAGGCGACCGCTTGCCATTCTTCTTCGCTGCGAACTATGGCCTAAACCAAGGCCCGGCGCAAGAGGTCGCCGCCACTGATCACCCCCACGAGGACACGGCGATGCTCTTCTCAAGCGGGGCACACCTCCACCGTGTGCTCCACCGTATCCTCCAGGCTGACCATACAGTGGCGACACCCGGGAGTCTCTTCCGCACGAATCCGGCGCGCAGGAATCTCCTGAACTTCCCATGTCCGGTGAGAACCTACGTCATGCGGAAGGTGAGGATGCCGTGATAGACTTAACGCCTCAAAGAGGGGACTTACCGCCGAGATTATGGCGTGCCCAAGTTGGGGTGTAGCTCTATGAAGTACTTTTAGATAATTATGTTCTTTTAAAAACTAAATTGTCTAAAATAATAACAGAAATTGATACGGGCAAAGACGTGAGTAACAGCTCTAATTTGTAAAGCTGAGGAGGTTGTTTGCAAAAATAAATATGATGCCAAAAATAACTATTCCACGCGGACGAAGTCGCGGGCACAGCTTTATTTATATTTAAAATCTTGAGGTGTAAAATTGACTGTCCCCAATTGTTGAGCTGAATCCAATTTCGTGTGCCTACGAAAAGTCCACGAACTCCTATAACCCCCTTACGTCCTCCTCTTCGTCGAACCGTTCTTGGTGCTAATTCTCCCATCCCCCGTCTATGCAAATTATTAAACAACTACAGTGATCTTATCGATGTACACTCTGACTCACTTGGTAGGTTTAAAAGTATTGTTCATAAAATCATTAAGAAACAATGCGATGATCGAGCTGGCTTGTTAACTTAGTTTTAATTCCAAATTACTTAGTTTTTAGATATAAGCGGTAATTATTGTGTTTAGTGAGTAAGTTACTCTTAAGAGGCAACTGACAGTTAAGTTACGCATGTTGTGCTTACCTGTAAGGAATTGCTGCACTAGTCTATAAGTTTATTCCATGTTTTTCATGTCTTATTATGTGTGTAGTCAATTGTTGGTGAGCCAAATAAATAAAATAAAATAAAAATAAATAAATACACGCATAATATATACAACATGGAAAGAAAAATATTAAATATGAGGGAGTACAACTTTACAATTCCCTACCAAAAAACATAAAAGAAGCTAAAAACAATCAACAATTTAAAACATTATTAAAGAAACACATCTACGACGGCTCGTAAATAAATAACTATAAAATTGAATAATAATAAATGAATAAAATATTAATGTATATAAAATATAGTAAAGATATTGTATAAATAAAATGTAGGTTAATATAAAAAGTCATAAAAATGGTGAAATAAAATTTTATATAATTTAAAAGGTCATAAAAACATTTTATAAATAAAATGTTAGTTAATATAGAATGTTATTAAAAATGTTAAAATAAAATGTTATGTAATTAAAATATCATAAGTAAATAAAATGTTATATAATTAAAATGTCATAAGTAAATAAAATGTTAGTTAATATAAAATGTAATAAATAAGTAGTATTAAATAAGTTAATAATTCCAAATTAATATGTTCTGTAATAAATGATTAAATAGATATTTTAAATTATCTACTTTAAAATGTGTCGAATTTATAAATTAATAAGATATGTAAATCAGTAAATATTAAGTACCTACTCGATAAATAAATATAAAATAAATGTAATTAAGAAATTTGGTGGGCATTGTAGAAAGTGAAAAGCGATACTGTGTTTTATAGTGTGCACGGTTCTTAAGAACTGTACTTGCCCGATATGAACTTTGAGCTCAATATGATACACAACAACACAGTGCGTCGGATTATTTTTTGCAATGTACCCACAAATTCAATAGTAATTAGATTTTAAGCGTATGCTCTCGGCACTTTCTAATTATAAAGTAAAAACATTGTTTCTCATCAAGCGATTATGTATTTTAATCTTAGAGAAATAAATGATATATATAATATCAGTACCCGTGCGAGGCTGGGGCGGGTCGCTAGTGTAACATAAAAAAATTGAAAAATAAAGTTCATCAACAGTCTAATTTAATTGGAGGTTCACAGTTAAAATATAAATATTTGTTTGCCTTTATTCATGACAATCCATTTGTATTGAAGCTGTGTTAACAAAAAATAAGCACTAGGTAAACCTCGCTCACAAATTGACAATTTGCGTTAGTTTTATCTAGAGTTTGTCTGTTATAACTACCAAGTTGAATTGCTACTGGGAATTTATGAGAGCAATTAATACCTAAAACAAATAAATAACGTTTTTAGCTTGATTTAAATCGCGTTGGTTAATTTGACTGTGGTAGTGAAGACACAACGTGGGAGTCTCACTGGCCAAAGAAAATGCAATATGATCAACCACGACCACTCTGTCAAGAGTGAACTTCTAAGGATGAGGAGGATTTGACTGTGAAACTTGATAATTCAATTTTTGTTATATCGAACACGGTGTCGATAATTCAGTTGCACGATGTTTTATTTCATCGATGCTTTATTGGTGCGATGTAACTTATGTGCGAAAAATTCTGTTGCGAGAAACCCTACAACGATTGCTCATTAGTTCTATAATAGTACCTACATCGGTTAAAACGCTTACTGTTCCGTGACATTACGATGCATTTTTTTTTAATTAAAAGATAGGATGTTTACCTAATTCCTAGTTCATATTTACGTCAAGATACATTTTTGGGTGCTGAGGGTAGGTACTAGGTGACTTAATTCAATGTATTTCCTATTTATTGTCTGGTTTCCGCATTTAAGGTAATCTATCAATATTACTAAGAACTTGTAGGGATTTACCCAGGACTGGGGTAGTAAATTAATCTTACATAACATAGGTACAATTAACAGGTATTATTGATTATATAATCAGCCTTATAATTTTCCCATTACCTTTTGAAACTCATACTCTATTGCAGACTCTATTGTGATCGCATCAAAAATTCAGATATACGCAAGATAACCAAAGTTGCCGACATAGCGAGAAGAATCGCCAAACTTAAGTGGCAGGACACATTGCACGCAGAACAGTTACAGATGGCCGCTGGGGCCGAAAAATTCTGGAGTGGCGACTGCGTACCGGAAGACGCAGCGATGGAAGGCCTCCTACAAGGTAGACCGATGAGCTAGTCAGGGTTGTTGGAATCCGATGGATGCAAGACGCACAGGACCTGTCTTTATGGCGGCGCTTGGGGCGTCTTTCGGCTAAAATGATGATGATGATGACTCTATTGCAGAGAGAATAGAATGGAGTAATCATGATTTATTATCATCATTTGAGCCAAAAAAACGTCCACTGGTGGACAAATGCCACCTCGTACGCTACACACAATATAGCAAAACCAGTCTTTTCCTCACAAATTATGGTTTATGTAATCCATTGAATACTGTCATTAGAGACACAATATACCTAAAGACAATAGGAGTGCGGACGCTGGCGTTTGCTTGGGGCTTTATGTTAGATTTTTATTTAAAAAACCATTAAATACTCGCTAGTCACCGAACAGATAGATCAACATTCCTGAATAAAAAGTGGCTTACGTTTAAGTAGATAACTTGTGGGTGGTGTCACGTGAGCGTGGGGACTTCTGGAGACAAATTGTAGCACTTGACGGATGGCTCGGGGTTGTCAGCGAAAAAAAAAAGAAACGTGATTGACTTGTGGCCTACGGGCTTTTAAGGCTTGAAATGGTTTTATAATCGTTGTGTTTTCTAGTGAAAGTAATTGTTTAACTTAGATAGATACTCGTACCTATTACAGGGTCTTGATTGTGCACTCGTAACGTACTTACTATGTACCGTACCGTACTTATCTTTTTAAATCAATAAATTCAGTTTTATGATGAAAAAGTTAACATCACCTATTTGCAGTAGGTACGTGTAATGAAGATGAAGACACATCATCTTCATCATCATTTCAGCTGAAAGACGTAAACTGTTGGACATGGGCAGCTAAAATAACACTCGTTTTGGTCAACAAAAGTTATAAACATAACAACACATAAACACACACAACAACAAACACAACAACATACAAACATAACAAACAACAAACTACAACATATAAACTCCTGTAGTGTTGTGAAAATTATCTTAACACGTTCAGTGTGGGACAAGGTCTAATAAACCTCGTATGTCTTCCTTACGGTGAGGCTAAATAAAGCATAGTCTTCCTTCCATGCGAAAGTCGTAACTTCTAGTTTAAGAAAGAGATGAATATCTCCGTAATATAAGCTGCAGTATTAAAACATTTACTTTGACACAGGGTAATTTTGACCTCGTACCGCGTTGCCAAAAATAATTTTTATGTATTTTCTTTTAATTTAACTGAAAACGGTTTGTTTCTTCAACGTTACGGGGTCTAATAAGCCTCGTATCACCATAATAACAGTTTTCGAACGACGTCTTAAACGCCTCGCATAACAGGAATGGTAACAAGTAAAAAATGTACAGCTGTTAACCTGTTAAAGAACACGGTTTAAGGACGATTCTTGTAAACTTCAAACTCCATACTTAATTGAAAGCAAATAAAAATAGCATTTAAAGCACATTACCCGCTTATTGCACCAGCTAAGCAACCTTAGTCAAAGGGGAAATGGGGTAATGGAGTGTTCCAAACGCGACGGAAGGCGATTGGAGCTGTCTCCCCGTGACTCAGTGTTCCATTCACTTAGTAATTACTGAAGCTCGTGTTTTATACTGACGATTTCTTTGTGTTTATTTACGACTTAATAGTCTCAGGTTATATCTAGTTTTCGGGTTTTAAATAGAGATATTTATAAAGTCAAAATTTATAGTCAAGTGTCATTAAAACGACTGGTTCTGAGAGACTTGCAGAACAAAGTTATTGGTCCACCGTGTGGATTAGTGAAAGGCATTCCAACGCTGGAGAAAGATTATTTTAAGAATATATATTTTATTCAGAATTAACATGTTCTACTGAAATACGAAATGGTCATAATAATAGTCACGTATTTTGGACTTTTGTTTATTGATACTCGCTGATGAAAGGTTACTTTTTCTAGTGACTCTGGTTTGGACTTTCGAAAAGAAAGGTCCCCAAAATCCCTTTTCTTTTGAGACATAATATCATCAAATATCTTCTTCCAGTGTAGAAGTGTCAAATTTTAACTGACTTATTACTTCAGTGGATCTGTGTCCCTTCAGTTATTCTTGCGCTTTAAAGCTATGGTATCCATGGTATAAGTATAATCAGCCTTTTTATGTTGCCACTGCCGGAACTTAAGCCCCCTGTCTAAGAGAGGTAAAGGGCCATAATGTCAAATGTCATGAATGTGTGAATTTTTGGTTCTAGGACATGCCGGTTTCCTCACGATGTTTTCCTTCACCGTTTTGAGAGCAGTGGTGATGAAATAAATTACACAAAGTAATGCACCTGGTTGGCAGAGTAGAGCAGGGTAGAGCATGGAAGAGCAGGGTAGAGCATGGAAGAGCAGGGTAGAGCAGGATAGAGCAGGGTAGAGCAGGGCAAAGCAAGCCGCGGGTAAAAACTAGTGCTTAATATATACGTTTCTACCATACTTAAGGCTCTTAAAATATAACAACCATAAATCATCATCTTACATTAGTCTAATAAATAAAAACAGCAAAACATTTTATCAGTTTCGAATTTCTCTCTTTCGTAAGCAATCTAGTAACTTAATGATACCAGGGCAACATAAAATCAGGAAGCTTTATGTCAGCTGACGCCTAGAGTTATTTTGAAATTCCCTTTACCGGCTTCTGCCGGTATTAGAGCCAGCTTAAAGGGTCTAAACGTAATTGTATCAAGCGGAATGGGCGAGGTCAAGTAGATTTAATACGCTTTTGAAGGCATGGAATCAAGCAAGCCTGCAGATTAACTTAATGTTAAATAGGCTTACGCGCTGTGTAATTACTTATTGTTTGTTACCTTAGCTCAGGGAAATTCAATTATAACTATTAATAATAACATTAATAAGGTATAGACCAATGCCTTAACATAGGCCCTTAGTCTATTGTTTTCATAAAATCGTCATATACCAACAAATACTCATTTTGCTAAAAGTTCAGTCAAAAGGTCAGTGATCTCTTAATAGAAATGTGGTATGAGCTGTCTTGTAATGAATTATAAAGTTATAACCACAAGCTCACCATCCGGTCGTCTGGTAACAGCCCGGACCAAGCCAAGTCGTCGACGGTTCACTCTGTTCCCGCGCGCGTCATGTCAGCCAAACCGTAGGAACTATGCAAAAGGGTCGAAGCTTACTGGAGACCAGGGTCTCTTTCTGAATAGAATGCTTGGCCCCAGTCGTCGCTTTGTCAGCGCTGTGCTCAAAGCTGTTTTCTCAGAGAATAGGAGGCTTGAGCTTATGTTATAAGTACTAGACAACTGATAAACATACTTACATATTTATAAATACGTATAAATGTTTTAGATAAATTACTCTCAAACACAGAATAAATGATTGAGCTCATCACACAAACATTTGTCCTGGGTGGGAATCGAAGTATAGAATAATACTTTATTGTACACCAAAAAAATTAACAATTTCACAGAAACTTATATGAATGGGTACAAAGGCGGTCTTATCGCTGACAGCGATATCTACCAGACAACCTTACATATATTATACCTTACTTATATTTCAATACGTGACATAGAAACGTCATTTTCTCATGTACTAGCGACCCGTCCCAGTTTCGCACGGGTGCAATTGTGATATTAAATATATTGTATTATACCTATAAACCTTCCTCTTGAATCACTCTATTTATTAAAAAACCGCATCAAAACCCGTTACGTACTTTTAAAGATCTTAGCATACATAGGGACAGTGGTAAGCGACTTTGTTTTATACTATGTAATGATACACAGCCATCTAACATTCGTTTGAAGCTATAAAAACAAAACCACTCGACCTTATTATTTAAAGCGCTCGTAATCCTCTGTCCATTTTTCATATTCCGCATTACATATAACTTCCCACACTGTTAAAGCTGGTCGCTCGGTTCGGTTGAGAGGGTAAAACGTGGAAAACCTAAACGAAATTTATGTTTTCCAGAATGTCACCCTTTATCGAACGTTTCCATACAAAATTCGGGATGGAGCATAAATTGTAGCGTCGGTCCAAGGACGCTTTACGGTGCTTTAAAGATGATCTGCTCGCCTTTAATACTGAACTGGAGCGCTGTGTGCTATATAGTGTTCGTTCTGACTGAGTTTAGACTAATGACTCGTTGTGACATTGAAATACTGCGGGAATAAAATAGATGTTTGTGAAATTACATTTTATAAATTAATCTATTTACATAAAAGCGAAATGCCACTCACTGATTGATCACGAAATCTCAGAAACTATAACAACTACAAACTTAAAATTTGGCAAGTAGGTTTCTTACAGGGTGTAGATCATCCGCTAAGAAAGGGTTTTACGAAACTCTATCCCTAAGGGGGTAAACCGACTTTCACGCGGGCGAAGCAGCTGGAAGAAAATAGTGACTTATATTGAATGCGTTTGTATTGTTATTATTTTGTGTAAATATTAAGCTATTTCATCCATTTTATAATTAGTTTAGTATTTTATAAGTATGGAGAAATATTTATTGTAATAACTAACAATCAAATGCAATAGAGCCCTTTTTATTAGTCACATTGTGTGGCTTAGACTAAAAAAAACTTTAGACAAATTCTATCTTACAATTCCTAAGAATTGTCATACGACAAATAACCCTTAACTTTTAGCAGCAGGTCATAGTAATTATTATGCAGTAAACCAATTATTTTATTCATTTTACGCGTTATTACGAAGCTGAGTAAACCTTTGAAATTCACAGTGCTTTATAACTTCGCAAATTTTCGGACCATTTAAAATACGAGTACAAGAAATAACTTCCTCGAAATGCTGCGGTTCGAATTTTCACTTCTAGCTCTTTCGTAAACGCCAACTTTAACCTGCAAAGTAAAAGCAAATAGTCACTCACAGCTGACGAAGATTAAATTAAATGGGGAAAGTTTGAAGAACTATCTCCTCTCAGATTGTTGGATTGACGACGCGGACCGATTGTGAGACCGAATGCGATGGAGAACCGATACTATCTTGAAACCAATTTTAAGTTTTAAGAAGCCGTTTGAACGAACAACAAGAAACGTACAGGGGGATTTATTGTTTGGATTTGACAAGCCACGATAATATTGGGACTGACTCATCTTCATCATCAGCCTTATTAATGTTCCCACTGCTGGGACTCAGGAATGGGCCGTAATCCATCACGCTGTCACAGTCCAATTGGTGGATGTCACATGTCATCGAATTTTTGGTTCTAGGACATGCCAGTTTTCTCATGATGTTTTCCTTCACCGTTTTGAGAGCAGTGATGATGAAATAAATTACACAAATTAATGTGCCTAGCTGGGTTTGAACCTGCGATCCAACTTGTAAGTCTTTCACCTTTACCACTCGGCCACCTCTGCTCTGAGGAGACTGACTACTCTTAGCGAAATTGGATGAAGATAAACATATGGCAAGATAGTAGCATTGGTGAAGAGGTTTCATTTCCTTAACCTTTTTAGTGTTCCGTAGCCAAATAGCAAAAACAGGACCCGTCTTGTCTGACTGTTTGTCAGTATATCACAGCCCCTTTATTCCGAATCTTCAAGAACTACACTGTTAAAATTTGGTAAGTAGATGTAATCTGTGAACTGACTTAGAGATTCATACAAAAATGAAAAAAAAAAAACTATTAATTTGGGGTTCCCCATACATAGTTCTATGTATGGGGAACCCCAAATTTTATTGTTTTAAACTATTTTTTCTTTTTCATCAAACCCTCACGTGTATCTATGGATAGGTCTTCAAAAATTATATTGAGACCTATCCTACCACCTATACTATTTTTTAACGAAATAGATTGCACACTTCCAAAGTGGTAAAATGTAGCATAGCAGTGTAGTTAGGGTCATTAACTACTAGACCAACAGTCACACAAATCACAGGCGTAGAGATGCACTAAAAATAAAACCCTCACCGAGCAAGCCAGCGGGGGATTGAAGTTTTGTTTGCGAACAAAGTCGCCGACATCAGCTAAACTATCCATAAATATTGGAGCTAGCAAAAACATTTCATATCAGAACCAAAACAAAGATAACTCATTCAGAAAATAATATTCGTTTCGCAGAACAAACGATAATTTCTTGGCATGACATAATAAATGGTAGTCTTGTGTATACATACAGGTAATATATGTTGGGAGGAATATAATGCCTACGTCCGGGAACAGAAGAACATAGTATATATACATATAAATATAGAAGAAAAGGGATGATTCCCCTTTATTGAAATGCTCCATCTTTATCATCGCCCTTTGATTCGAGCTTACCCGAACAGGTGTCATATTTCAATGGAACTTTTTCCTGTTCCCTAATCCGATCCAGCAAATGATTCGGAAAGGCCCGATTGGATCACGTCATTATTTATTATGTATAAATGCCAATGCATAGGTTTGTACAGCATTGAAAGCCGGAAGGAAAATGGCCGGGTCGGGGATAATAAATTATCAACTTTTCACGGAAATCTGTTGGTAAACTATTTTTGCGCTGTTAGGGAAATAAGAACTGGGTTGATTCAATGTTTTGTGTAGTATTGACCGTGTTTGTGGTAAATTGTAGAAATAAGTGGGGACTAGAAGATTTTGTGTGTTTGTACGATCGACTGGCCTGTTGGTCTAGTGGTTACAGGCTCTGACTGCTATGCTGTAAGTCGTGGGTTCGGTTCCTACCAAGGACAAATAATTATGTGATGAGTACAATCATTTGTTCTGTATCTGGGTGAAATTTATCCATAGTATTTATGTATTTAGAAATATATAAGTATGTTTATCATATGTCTGGTACTCATAACACAAGCTCTGCTTGGCTTGGGACTAGATGGCGTTGTGTGATAGTTGTGAAAAAAAGTAGTACCTGAAAGAGAATTTAAACCAAGGTTCTCATCACAGACATGTATGTTTTCATAAAATGATGGGCTTTAAGATTGTTCCAAAGCATCACCACTGTAATGGAACGCAAAAGGCAACTGAAGGAATACTGGTGAATTTTTGATAGTAAAAGTTACTTGGTACTTCCTCACGCTTCACCCAAAGCAAGAGATTTTATTTTATGATATCCAATTCTCCAAACAAAAACGTCGAACGATATTGTTTTTAGTCACATTGACTGAAACTAATATAGTAGGTACGCGGCAAATAACTTGAATCATTTGCTATGATTACGCGCAGAATTTCGCGGTCATAATCGATGTGGTGGGTTACGTTTAACCATAGCAAATGGTAAAACTTCTTTACCGTGTACTCTATTTAAATATACATTAAAATGGCTTGTAAGATAAAAATCAATATTAAAATAAGAAAGTAAATATACATAACAAAAAGTAACCTTGGTTTAATCCTAAAGTGACTGGCAAACGAACTCCCTTGACACCTTCGCAGCACTTTGATAATGTGTCAAAATTTATGAAGCGAAAGATGACACCACAAGAATTATCATGGCGCTAAGTAACGCATTGAATTTTTTGCCTTCACTTATTGTTGGCAACATTGAAGTTAATGTGGTGTGAGTAATTGTCATGAATGTGTTTAAACACCTAATATGTGTTAGAGAATAATATTCCACGTATACACAACATTGTGAGCAGTATTTCGCAGTGTTTAATGGTTCGGAATTGTGATAGTTGAACTTAGTGCCCGCATTCATAATACAAGGTTTGGGCTCGGAAGATAGCGGGGATAGAAACAAAAGAGGGTGTATTCAGTTTTAGCGGAGATTTTCTGTATTCTGACTCTCATTGAAAAGTTGCTTTAACTTAATTTTAATCTGGTTTTCCAGCCCAGCATATCAACTTAACTGCTGGTTCAATTTCATTTATTTTGTTAGACAAATATTTTACCCAAGGTCAAGTTATATCTCAACGTGTTAGTAGCGAAAAAGTGATTTTTTATTTATTACGCTGCAATATGCACTAGACACGCACATGTATATCTGCATATATAAAAGGAAAAACTGACTGACTGACATATCAACGCATAGCCGAAACTACTGGAACTAGGAGCGTGAAATTTTACACAAGGCTTCCTTTATGATGTAAGCGAACACTAAGAAAGGATCTTTCAAAATTTAGCTCCTAAAGGGATGAACTTGGGAACTAAAGTCTGTACGGAGATCCTAATTTCACGTAGGCAAAGCCGCTGGCAGGAGGCTAGTAAAGATATTACAGAAATGAGCTGAAATCCGAATCTCTAACGTTGTATTAGTACCTATCTCAAATCTTCTCAAACAATGGAATTCATCTTCGATTTTCGTACCCATTCGAGACCGCCGTTCCCATATGGGCACGGACATATAAGCGAGGTTATTTTTTCGATGATGAGGGTATTTGTGTATTGAATCACAGTAATTTAAACGTCAGTGTATTTACTATTAGAAAATAATCTGCTGTTCTTGAATTAGCTCCAGAATTTATTGAATTTTCGGTACTGAATTTTGTTTTTGCATATTGCATCATCACCAAAAACGTAAGTACATTTATTTCTTTATTGAATATAATAATAAATACAGATGAGGATAATTTTTACTTGCCGTTTATTCAATTGTAGATTCACATAAAAAAACTAACCATTTTTACATTGTATTTTAGTAAAATTTTCGATTTTTAGTTGGTGTCCCCAAATGGGGACAACGGGCACATAGCAGTAGTAATAGTTATTGATTTTTTTCAGGAATTATTTGCTAATAGACATGTCAAAACGAGTTTTCACGAAGTCTTACGACTACAAGGGGCTAGAAGATGCTCTCGCGGCATTGGTAAGTGACTCTTATGATGACGAGGAGTACGAATTAGTCACTATTCCACCTGAACCAAGCTGTCATACCGATGAAGAAGAGGGGGATGAGGATGAGCTCGTGCAAAATGATTTACCACGAGACGTTCCAGGGCGAATAGAGGTTTTCTCTATATAGAATAGGAATTTAGATCACTCTCCGCAGTGCGATGAGGATGATGAGCCCTTGTCTACATTACAAAGAAAGCGCCCGCGTGTAGAAGATCAAGAACCTCGTTGGCACAAGTGCCAACCAACCTATGATGTATTTTATGGTGCAGAAGGTGTTTCACAAAGACAGGAAAATGTAAAATCAGCATTGCACGATCTGAATGAACCATGTTCAAATATTCGAGAAATTATTTGATGATAATATTTTAGAAATGATTGTACATAATTCTAAAATATTATTTGTAAGATAGTTAGATAACAGCGTATGTACTATGGGGACTAATTTTGATAGTGTGGAACCTCTTGGCAAGGTGAAGCGATGGTGTTCAACCAGGCGCCAGAAGGTGGACGTCGATATTCCACATGTTTTTCAAAGTTACAACGCTGGTATGGGTGGAGTAGATCAAGCGGACCAATCCATTCCTCTCTATCGGGTTTCATTATGTGGTAAGAAATGGTGGTGGGTGTTATTTACGTACATGCTGGATGTAACTATATCAAATGCCTGGCGCTTACATATTATGAGTTCACAAAAAGATGATCGAATGGATCAACTCCAATTTCGCCGGTACATCATCGGTCCATCAGCTTCAAATTTACCGAGTCTACAATACTAAAGCGTTGGCCATTTTCCTCAAAAACTTGCAAAACAGTTACGATTTACGATGCACCGTGTGTCACGCAAAAGCTCGCTGGCAGTGTAAATTATGTTTGAAGACCCTATGTGTAGAAAAAATATGTTTCGAGAGTTTTCATACCGCATGATACCATTGTCCCCATATGAGGACGCCTTTTTTTTTCATATAAAAACATTCTTTTTTCAGAGATTTTTTTCATAATTTTCTTTTGTACCCTAATATCTTGCAAATAATAAAAGTTTCATTCAATTATCTTGTGCAGTTTAATTTTGGTCCCAAATGGGTTAAATCCAATTTCGTGAACATGCCATTCTTACTCGTTGTACAAATCACGGTACTTTTCTCGGCAAATAAAATCACCGCGTGGTGGCATTGACGGATCGGTCGCCACCTACAATGAGCGATCGGCGGCAGGCTGCCTGGCTTGTACTACGGCAGGCTCTTGCAAGTACGTTTCCTTACCAGCTTTTAGACGAAACATTTCGATCGTGATCACTTTATTCCTGAGGGAAATACGGTATTGGAGTTAAATGTAACTTAGGGCTGTTTTCTTTTTCGTGTGTTGTTTTCTTGCTTTGTTTGTTAAAAAACCGTGATGTTTTTGGTATACTATACATTATGCGAAAGTATGTAATTAAATGTATATAACTAGTGTTTTTTTATGGTGGGCAAAAATCATCCAATGACGATTCCCGCTCTTGGGCGGAGCAGGAAACAGTGTCAGACTCTTACTGACTAAACACCCCACCCTGTTTCTCCTTTGCCCTTAGCACTGGGGCCAAGCCTTCCTTTCAGAAAGAGGCCCTGGGCCCCAATAGGCTTCAACCCTACAGAGTCCCTACGGTTGCTGACAGCAATGTATATAGTGTCATAGTGACACGAGATTTTTATACAATAGATATTACATTATACTTGTAGGTACTTGCCTATAACGTAGTAACGTAGTATGACAATCCTACCCAATCACGGCAGGCAACATCCCGGGCATCGAAAGTTGCAGGGCGATTTCTGGTCACCGTAGATGCAGGCTTGTGGACGGTGACAATTGGCTTACACCCCAACTCAGTCCAGATATAGTGGGAATAGACAATTCTGATTTCACCTAAAAAAAGTAATGATTTCCGGACACAACTGTGATACCTGAAGAATTGCCATTGTTCAGAAGACGAAATATTCTCCAAATTCCACTTTCTCCGGACATGATGATTTTTCTTTTTGGGTTTTATATACCCTAAGGTTAAAATTAAGCTCCTGTTGTTAAAGCACCGTCACACTGACAATCTGTTTGTCTGTAATAAGCCTAAAGCTCAATCGTGATAGCTAGACAATTGAAATTTTCACAGACAATATATTTTTGTTGCTGATATAACAGCAATAAGGATCCAATACAACAAAGGTTGCCGTTTATTGTAACCGTCTGTAGAGGACCCCTTCGTACGCGAGACTCCCTCACTTTTGGTCGATTTTTATTATTATGTGTTTTTAGCCTATACCGCTGGGCAAAGGCCTCCATCCATCTACTCCTTCCAGTGTTCTAGAAGACATCTAAGGTGGTTTTTCTTTATTTTTAGTAATATTTTATTGTATGTGTGTTACCCTAAATTTTTACTTTGTATCACATATGCAATTTAGATACAATATCAGACTATTAGAGTAACCTGTAGTAACAAATTTATAGGGTGATTTCACGCCGGTTTTATAGCCTCATACAAGTTATGGGATTCACGATCTAGTAACCGTAAGGCCGTTGCCGTAATACTATGTGTTATAATATATACATAGAGAGGAAGTTACCAGATCTTTAATGTTCCCTGTCAAGTCATGTGTAAGGAAACCAGTTCAGTCTTTGTTTGCATTATTCATAGGAAAGTTTGCTCTGGAATGTTTGATAGCTGAATGTATTATTGTTAAGCTTTTCTGCATAATTTTATAATGTTACACATATCTGGTGATCACTTTCAATGCTGGCTACGAGATATTTCGTAGATGATTTTTCTTAGATGATATCTACGAGAAAACTTGTTTTTTTTTTTTACAACTGTCACATAATGTCGTCTAGTCCCCAGCTAAGCAGAGCTTGTATTATGGGTACTAGAATACTAACTGATAAATATACTTATATATTTCAATACATACATAGTATAAAACAAAGTCGCTTCCCGCTGTCTGCCCCTATGTATGCTTATATCTTTAAAACTACGCAACGGATTTTGATGAGGCTTTTTAAATAGATAGAGTGATTTAAGAGGAAGGTTTATGTGTATAATACATACATAATATATTTAATATCAACATTGCGTCCGTGCGAAGCTGGGGCGGGTCGCTAATTATCGATAAATTACACCCAGACACAGAACAAATGATTGAGCTCATCACACAAAAGTTTGTCCTGGGTGGGAATCGAACCCACGACCTCCCGCGTAGCAGTCAGGGCCACTAACCACTAGACCAACAGGCCAGTCAGAAATAAGTAGTGTCTTATTACGAGTAGATTGCGGTACCTAAAGATAATATATGTCGTATACGATATATAAAGACGCCAGCTGCGATATTTCATTTAGGCTAAATTAAAAGATGTATAGTGCAATCTGAAATTACTTCTAGAAAACCTAAAGAAAACTGAAATGATTTCGAAATTCTTAACATTTAATGTTTTAAGAGACATTAAAAAAATGAGTAGGTAAGTGTAAGTGTTAGACTTGCGCTCTGAGGGTTTCGTATAAACTTACCTATGTAAATAGTTCAATAAATTCCGGAAAGTAGTCTCGAAGATTTCTCCGAAATGCAGAAAAAGGATTTTGTTTCTTGTGATGTATCAACAAATTCATCTACTGTTTTCAAGTTTATTCCTACCAAAAAAAAGAAGAAAGTTACCTGTGCTGTAAAACCTATCTTTATAATTAATTTTAGAATTCTAGATCAACTGGATAGAATCTTAATTCCCTTGAGAGTGTCAAAATACACGTTTATTTTAAAACACAGACAGCCTTCTCTTTTTTTTTAGTTAACTTAAAAGTTTTATTTTTTTACAGCCTCAAGGGACCGCAGACTTGAGTGTATGGTTTTAATTTTAACTCGATACCTCCACGCGTTACCTAGATGAAGACTAAGTGTGTAAATGAAGAGACCCATAACAAAGTGTTGTTGTCGGTCTGACCACTATCCTATAAGGGTACCTTCGGACGGTGAGCAATGGGTAGCTCGCCGTCCGGTCGTCTGGTAAGACCGTGTCCAAGTCGTCAACGGCGCGCACCGTTCCCGCGCGCCTCAAGGAGTTGTCAGCAACATGCAGGAGCCCTTCAGGGTCGAAGCCTCCTGGAGCCTAGAGGGTGGTGCAAACTGTTACCTCGACTCCAGGAATAAGGCAAGGAAGGTACGGGGTAGGTTTTTTAGTCAGTAAGAGTCTGACACTGGTCTCCCGCTCCGCCCAAGAGCGGGTTTCGTCATTGGATGATTTTCACCTACCATAAAAAAAAAAATAAAAAAAAATAAGGGTACCTTTTTTTCCTTTTGAGGTACGGGTCCTTAAAAACATAACAATCAGCAGTAGAGCAGAAGTACTTGCAATCACTAGAACAACAAGAAACCCTTGTCTCTTGAAACCTGTCATTATTAAATTAAACAGCGACACGGTAAACGGTTCGCTGCATAGAAATTTAACCAACCGTTTTAAACCCTTCATTGCGTATTCTGTAGGCCGGCAATAAATTTCAAATTAACAAATTTCTAACAAATTGAATTTATGCTCCTCTCAAAACATACGGAACCCCAATTTAGTGGCTAACTTCGAAATTTGACGTGAAAAAAGGTTATATCATAATTAATTTAACTGAAAAATTACTGTTGCAATTATTTAAGAAAATGTGTTCCAAACTGAACAGAAATAATACAAAAAACGGTTTTCTTATTATTTCGTGTCGGGAATTTATGTTTAAATATTTATACGGGTACTAATTAATTAAGCACAGTACCTTTATCACCCTTAAGCTATTTAATTAAAAATACATTCCGAGAACCTACAAAAACTCATGAACGTTAATTTTTAGTAAAATGTTTTGTTAAGAGAAAAAGGGGTTATAAGAAGTTGTGGGGTGAATTTATCACGTGATGCTGAGCTGGCTTGCTCGGAGCAAAACTTAGGCTAAGACTGAACTATAAATCAAGGATGTCATGATTATAAAGTTTCGTGTCTAGATATTGAATTATATCATACCGGTTTCGGATATAAAAATTATTTCGGATTATGCGCTAGTTTCGGATACTTTCGTTTTTATTATAATTGTATAAGTAAAGTATGTGGGTACAAATAGTAGCATTTAACTTTTATTTCTAGTTTAGATTATTACTGCTTTGCCCCGACAAAATAAACGAAAACCTGTCATTTAGATTTTCATTTCACTTTTATCCGAAATTGTAATTATCGGGTGTGATATCCAATAAAACAATCCCTTTGGTTACAGTTATGGAATTTCTATCATTTACACCCGTATTTACAAAGAAGTTATTATTTTTTGCTAAGTAAGTAAGTAATTACTTACTTAGCAAAAAGAGGATATTTAATTTTTTCTTAACTATAGAATACAAATTGTTAGGTAATGAAGTAGTTAATTTTGCTTAAGAAATTAGTTCTACTAGTTTATAATTACAGGCGTTACACTGCACCTTTATCCAAAAGTATCCGAAATGTTTATACCGGTTTCGGATATTTTTATTTCGGATATCCGATAGTTTCGGTTACGGTAAGGGAGCAGCCTTCCTTGGTATAAATACTGTAGCGTGTGCGCCAATAAATTAATGTTGCCACGAGGTCGGGCACCAGAGGTTGCGGTCTTTGTTGTTTTTTGTGTTACACTTCACATTTATCCAAAAGTATCCGAAATGTTTATACCGGTTTCGGATATTTTTTATTTCGGATATCCGATAGTTTCAGTTACGGTGAGGGAGCAGCCTTCCTTGGTATAAATACCGTGGCGTGTGCGCCAATAAATTAATGTTGCCACGAGGACGGGCACCAGAGGTTGCGGTCTATTAACTTTCTGTATAAATTTTAACGTTTCATTCTGTTTAGTTGTACCCGTATTTACGAAGAAGTTATCACCTTTTGCTAAGTAAGAAAGTAGTCTTATTAAGCCATTACTTGAGGTTAGGAATCTTCATTAAACATTTCATTTTTTTTTAACTATAGAATACAAATTGACTTAAGTAGTTACTTTTGCTCAAGAAATTAGTTTTACTTGTTTATAAACACAGGTGTTACCTTTATCCACAAAAGTATCCGAAATGTTTATATCAGTTTCGGATACTTTTATTTCGGATGTCCAATAGTTTCGGTTACGGTGATGGAGCAGCCTTCCTTGGTATAAACACCGTAGCGTGTGCGCAAATAAATTAATGTTGCCACGAGGACAGGCACCAGAGGTTGCGTTCTTTGTTGTTTTTTGTGTTACACTTCACATTTATCCAAAAGTATCCGAAATGTTTATACCAGTTTCGAATATTTTTTATTTCGGATATCCGATAGTTTCGGTTACGGTAAGGGAGCAGCCTTCCTTGGTATAAATACCGTGGCGTGTGCGCCAATAAATTAATGTTGCCACGAGGACGGGCACCAGAGGTTGCGGTCTATTAACTTTCTGTATAAATTTTAACGTTTCATTCTGTTTTGTTGTGCCCGGTGTGTTGCGGTCTACATGGCAATTATTTTTTTACGAACTGGGTAACTTACTTTGAGAGGTCCGTTTAATTAATTATTTATTATACACCGTTAAATTTTAGTCATTTTAATCCCGCGAAGGGTTGATCCGATACATGAAACCCTATCGATTTGTAAAGATAATAAATAAAGTACTTTTTTGTAAATTTCGAATTAATATATGCATACGTACAAAATTGATTGCAAATTTATTTCTAAGGGATTAAAACTATTAAAATTTAACAGTCAATAAACGTACTTTATTAATAAAATAAAGTACAGTACCCGGCAATAAATATTGCACATCGACCTTTGGAAAGAGACAATCGGCTAATTTCGGCTTCGTAGAGCGTTATCTCTGTCGCACACTACCTATGTGACGTTTGTCAATCGTTGTTCAAGGTGATTGGTGAACAACGACTGACAAACGTCACATGTTCACCAATCACCTGGAACAACGACTGACACGAAGCCGAAATTAGCCGATTGTCTCTTTCCAAAGGCCGATGTGCAATATTTATTGCCGGGTACTGTACGTTTATAGACTGTTAAATTTAATAATTTTGACAGAAAAACATTTACTAAAATTAAAGTTATGATTATGGATTATCTTATCGCACAGGACCATTTCGGCACGGCATAGGATTTTAGATATTCCCAATCAAGTTATTTTGAATCTTATTTCAATTAAATAAAATTTGGATGGGCACACGAGCAGATCATGTCCTGAAATAAATAATTTTTATTTATAAACTTTATGTACAGTAGTTATACATAGGCAAATTTACAGAGCATGCTCTACCAGTCAACCTTTGGTTTATAAAAGGCAATACTATATTATAAATCTACACTACACTACATAATAAAGAGGTAAAGTTTGTTTGTAGGAGGTATTCTCTGGAACTACTGGTCCGATTGGAAAATTTTTAGCAACAATAGAAAGCTGCTTTACCCTTGAGTGACATAGTGGTTATGTACGCGGGCGAAGCCGCTGACAAAAGCTAGTAATCCGTATAAAAATAAAGATGAAGTATCATAGAAATGTGGTTGGCTAGGGTTATTATAGGACTTTCTTAAGTTAAATTTTGATTATCAGGCAGGAAAAACCACTGGCATTAGTTAGTAGCTAAAATAATGAGGCAGTTTTGTCTACATGGTTTGTAAAATATAAACGCTATATTTTTCTCAGTACCTATTGATGAACAAAATAACCTGATCAATTCTTTTACCTAATAATGTTATGTTAGAGGGTATCATGTCGTCGTTAGAGTATAAAAAATATTTGGAAAATATATTTTTCCGTTCGTTAAAAGTAACTATCGGATATTCGGTGTGTTTTTTTTTATACTCGGTGTGTTACCATTAGGTATATAGCGAAATACAGAGTATAAGTTTTATTTTATGTATTTATTGTATGAAAAGAAAATAAATCTACAAAGAACGGTCCTGTGCGTCTTGCATTGGATTCCAGCAATCCTGATCAGGTCTTCGGTCCAGGGTTTGCAGTTTTATTTGTCTAAAACCGTTGTGTTATTGTCTTTCTTTACCGGCTTAAGGTACATGTAAGGTTTGATAGTTTCAAACGGTAACGGCTTCTTGACAGATGAGTAGGTACCAATAATATAGTAAATTAGTGATGTTGCCAGATTGATGTAGGGTAGCAAGGTCTTAAAATAGAAAAATAACAGACAGGCTAGCCAGTTTAGACACGTGTTTTAGTAAAAAATATTAGACGCTCTTAAATTTTTAGTCTTACTATAATGCGATAACTGTAAAAATATAAAAAAAGTAAAAAAGAAAAACTATAAGTATCCCAACTATGAAAAAAAAAACGATATTGAAAAAGTACGAAACAAGAAAAATCGTAAAAAAGAAAAACCGTACCTAGTCACACGTTACAACCACTTTAATAAAGTTTTGTTGTCGTATTAAGAATTTTTTAACTTTTTAAATTTAAAGTATATTGGTCTTAAGTTACTTTGTTTCTATGCTGTTTTTTTTTTGACACTTGTGGGCGCCACATTGAATTTCGACAGTAATTATAATTACTGTTACTATTACTGGTACTGTGTGTTAATTATTAAAAAATAATAAGTTTATGAGCACAAATGAAGCCCTTTCAAATAGTATCAAACACGGCAACTTACATCGTTACCAGAAAAGCACATCTCAACTTTGTAAAACAAGTTACGACTGGCTTTAAAAATGCAATGCCATAAATAAGATAAAAATATTACATTGCAATACTGTATTCGCAACAAAATCATATAATACAGAAGATGTTTCCAGCAAATTCAATATCATTGTCTCCCGACAATTTTTGATGAAACGGCTCTGTTGTTCAGATCCGGAACGGAACTCAAGTTTACTGTTTATTTACTGCCGCATAACCAAACGAACAGAGTTGCAAGTTTGCGATTTACGATGAACTGTGGCGATGAACAAATCAATTTCAGTTAAAACAATCGTATATTGGTTCAGAAAAGCTTTTCAGTTAAGAGCGGCCAACCCAACGTACATTTTCAATCGGTTTTTACGTGATTATGATATTATTACACACCTGTGTTCAGATATTTTGGATATACAGATATCTTGTGAATATTATCAAGGCTTCTATAGAAATCAAATCATAAATTAGTGTAAGAATAATCCAGTAAAGATTTTTGAAAATAGCAGATTTTCAAAAATCTTTTACGTGAACTTTGACTCTCCATAATGTACTCCTATAATAAAAATATGGGGTGCAAGAAAGGAGCCTCCCTGAGTGGCGTTAAATATATCGTCTTAAGATTCCAAACGCCCGGCGCGCCCTGGACCGCTAGCACTCGGTAACGCAGAGTCTAGCTGACTAATCCTTTCACCACGATGATAAACTCGATAAACTCAATAAAAATATAAAAAAGTCCTTCTATAGAACCCTAACGCATTTAATCGAGATTCTAAATAATGTCAGTTTTTTAGAAAATCCATAATGATTTAAAAAAATACCTACTTCCTGAAACAAGTTTTGTAAAACATTTGAATAAATCGTAGAATTACTGAATGCCAACAGAGTTTTCAGGTGTTGTATTTCTTTTTTCGCATAGCTTTCACATAAAATATTACTTTGGATTGCGTTAAATGAAGCAACAAGCTTTTAAACCATGCGCGACGTTGATGATAAGCGAGTGAGGAAGGCCCACCTTAAGCCGCGTTTATTGTAGATCTCGTCCGATTTGCATAGATTTATTGATTTGGATGTTGTTTGTTCCTTCAAGTACCGTTTACCGCTAGCGGTAATGGGAAGTCGACCCTAAGGTCGATAATATGAAACATGGTTTCGCTCTACAGGATGTTATTCGCATTTTGGCTCTTTTAAAATCTCTATTAAATGCCGGTAGATGGCACTGCAATTGGGTTCACAGCTTTTTTCCTGACGAAAACCCAGCTTCAAGACAGGACAAATTTCAGTACTGTACCATGAAAAATCCTTAAAGTTTTAAGCTTGTTTTTTGTTGCCTCATTGTCCACTCAAATACATGGTCACCAGGCCATCCAGGCGTCGCAGTAGAACACAGCTGAATGTGGGAACACTCAGCTGTGTTCTGTGTCCTAATGCCCGCTATGACCTGCCATGATCTGTGTTGCATTTGGTGTCGATAGAGACCTTTTTAAAACTTGTGCTTTAAAATCTTTTCAAATATTTTTGGGAAAGAAATATAAAATGGTGTAAAAAATATTACAATCGATTCAGTTAATGGTTATGAACAAACTATAAAATAAAAATAATGTTGCACATATAATTTGTTGATTAAAATCCAATTTAACCACAAAGTTATATTTTCTATGAATCAAAATGTAAAATTTCCTACATGATTAATTATATATTAATTGCTTTACTTTCACCGCGACTAATCAGCGCTAATAGCTACAAATTAAGCTGATTATCAATGCAAGCTGCATTAGCTAGTAAACAGTCTCCACGCGGCTCCTCTTGCCAAATTAAAAATTAAATATTAAGAAGGCCGTAACAGAATTGTATTTGGTTTGTCTCTAAAGAGACGTAAATTTTCTAAATCATACATAATGTAAATACAATCGCAATTCGAAATAGGTATAAATTTGGAAAAGTGAAACAAGATCAAGAAATAGGTTTTTTTTTTAAATTGCAATAAATTAGTGCTTGACTGCGATCCCATCTGATGGTAAGCAGTGATGCAATCGTTGATGGTAAGGCGCACTAGTTTATTAATATACTAGTTTATTAGGTACAGTTAAAACTAAACCAAACCTTTATAACAAAAAAAATATCTACTAAAGCTTTGATCACACATACCGCAAGCCGGTGAGACAGTAAAATGTTGCTCGGCCGAGTGATGCAAGCGAGTTGTAGAGATAAGCGCTTAGCCGCACTCGGCGCAATGTTCACACGTACTGACTATTGGGCCGAGAGCACTGTCTCACCCGTTTGCTCGTTACGTGTGATCCAGGCATAACAGACTAGTTAACAAAAGTTAAAGCAGCACAATGGATAGAGTTCATTCTTATCAGTAAAGAAGATAAAACAAAACACGCGGCGTTTACATTGAGTAAGTTTACGTTCTGCAGTTTAATTAAAGTTTTGTATATTCGCTAGGGTCCTCCGGCGGCTTTGCCCGTGCTTGGATCCCTCTACAAACTTGTCTGAATGCTTGTGGCCAGAACATACTTCTAACGTACATGCTAGTTATAAAATTTTAAACAAAGTTTTAAAACTTGTGCAAAATCCTTAGAGTTAATTTCCTCAGAGACCAGCTTCCGTTGATATACTAGTTTTGTATGTCTTCCTGTAGTATTTTTTTATGTTGACTGTTTTGTCAGAAAAGAAATGTCTTGGACAATGAAAAGATATACCTATTTTAATTATTGTATATTTTGCATGCCGTGAGGCAAAAGTGGGACTGTCGACAACCACACCATCTTATCTGTATACCTGCATTATCAGCAAATAAATTATTATTATTATTTTTACTAGATATATTTCATCGTCATCATCGTCAGCCTTTTTTTAACTTTCCCATTGCTGGAACACAACCCTTTCTAGGAGAGGTAATGCGTTATAATCCACGACGCGGGCCCAGTGCGGATTGGTGAATATCACATGTCTTCGAATTTTGTTGGAGGACATGCCGGTTTCCTCAAGATGTTTTCCTTCACCGTTTTGAGAGCAGTGGTGATAAAATAAATTACACAAAGTAATGCGCCTGGCTGGGTTCGTACTCGCGACTTAAACTCGTAAGTCGGGGTCGATATTACTCGGCCGCCACTGCTCTAGATCTAGATATATTTATGAAGAATTATGTAAACATGAAATTGAGTCCTCAACGCTTCACGATTCCTATTATAAGTCTTTATAGATTATATAAGTCTATGTAGGTGTTATACAAGTAACAATAATAAAATAGCCCTTATAATATCAACAATTCAACACACCTACACCTCTCCTCTTATGAAATCAGCACAGATGGCTTTGTTATCGTATCATAAGCTTTGTCCAGACTGACTATTTTTCAACTGTATATTTTTTGCTTTTCGTTTTTCTTTATTTTATTTTTTTACTTCATGTTACCTATATTATTAGTTGTGTCTTGTACTGTGCCAAATAAATTCTTTTTCTTTCTTTCAGGTTTTCTTAGTGATCACAGTCGTGGTAAGCGAAGAACTCAGATGGGTTTATCAGTAAAAATCTGACATGTCGTCTCGCTCCACCCTAGTATATAATAGAGCGGGATAAGTATTTCTTTATTTTTCTGGGATAAAAAATTAAAAGACATGTAACGTTCACAAATATACACCGAGATCGCGTGGTGGATGATGGCTCATTCGTTGTTCTCAAGACTAGTTCTGAGACCCATCATCATCATCATTATATATTTTTTTAAAGTTCCCACAGCTGGAACACAGGCTTCCTTTTTAGGAGAGGGAATGGACCATAATCTACCACGCGGGCCCAGTGCCCAGTGGATGTTCCATGTCTTCGAATTTTTGGTTCTAGGACATGCCTCACGATATTTTCCTTCACCGTTTTGAGAAGAGTGGTGATTAAATAAATAATTATACAAATTAATGCGCCTGGCTGAGCTAGAACCCGCGACCTACAACTCGTAAGTCGAAGCCGTTACCACTCGGCCACCACTGCTCTTAACCCCAAAATCTCTGATACCCAACCTTGGGAAAATAAATAGGGCTGACTATACTATACGATCAATAAAGTATAAATCTGTTTAGGTAATTCGCTAATAGGTAATCAGACTCTAAAAATGAATCTCAAAGCCTGTTTTCAATTAGTGGATTAGGTCTGAAACTGTAAGCAACTATGGTAAAAGCTAGTTTCTAATTAATTGAATTGAATATTATTCATGTATTTCCCATTAACGAATTGGCCACGCCCCCAATTCCTTTGCTGTCACGTAGACAAAACAAAGGAATTGAAGCCCTGGCCTATTCCAAGCGTTCGACGTTAACGTAACGATTGTAGCTTTGCTAGGGAGACGGGTAGGGAAAAATAACTTGCATTTCACACACTCATTTAAATATCTACACATGAAGCCATGAAACGGGCTCATCATTAAAAGTAATAACATTACTCCGTCATATTTTGTTTGTTACAAACATTGGAGGGAAACGCACATTTGCTATATACCCGGGCTTTCCGGAGTGTCCCACATAATTATATTTGCCCAGAAATACCCGGGAACTCGGTGTGTGCTCAACAGAGCACGGGGATTTATATGCAACCATAGGAATTTATCACCAGATTTACGGTTTTCTTCATATTAAAAGAAATAGGTACGATTTTTCTTTATGGCGCATCCTCAATTTTTTTATTGTATTTGTTATTGTAAGTAATCGATATATTTATGTACTACGCACTAGATTGTAAACAATCAAATATTCTATTAGTCTATCTTCCTAGTTATCAATTTTAAACAAGTGTGAAGGCTGAACAGGTTTGGAAAAAAGTTGGAGCATTGACTTGAATTTGGATATAAGATTTTTAGCCTGTTATAAGGTACGTTACCGTAGGATAATCTACATCTGTCGCTTTAGTAAAGCCTTTGACAATCGCTAGTACAATAATAATTGAAAACCAACTTGTAAAATAAAGCAATCAGGATAATATATCGCCATAGCTAAAGTTACTCGTCAATACCAACAAATCGAACTGAAATTCATCCGATAATCTAGATTGATGACAGTCAGTAATTTGTAATGGAACCTGATTAACAAATTCCATTAATTTTTTAAATGACCTCATTTGTAAAGCCTGTTAATTAATTTTGACAATTATTCATCGGTAAACGATGACGTCCAATTTAAAATAATTTATACCGACGTACTTATGTGCATAAAATATACTCAGAATCCGATTACGTACTCAATCATTTCAGAGTGAATTTTCCATCAAGGCTTTAGCATTTTAATACAAAATTAAATATTGCTTCCCCAAGCTATTATAGACTGCATTTTAAAAACTAATAGAAAATCTGCAGCGCGTCCGAACATCCTATTTTAAAATAAATCGTTCGGAGGTTTATCGGTGTAAAATATTATTTCCTACACGATAGACCAGCCGATGATGGGCGAGCGTTATCGAAGTTACCCGAAACGTGGCGAAAGAAGCCGAGTGGGAGGTAGAAAATTTATTTACCTGGCGGCCGGGTCACATGTTATTTCTATGGTCTATATTAGGGAAGGCTTTTACCACGAGTGGGGTCAGGAAACTGCCTTTAATAGCCGGTTTTGTTGTGAACCCAGAAATGTTTCTCTGGATATTTCAGGATTTTTTTGTAAATGAATGTCCTGTGCTTCGCGTGTACGTGTTTGCTTGTAGTCGGGTTTTTTGCTGATTGCTACTATCGCTTAGATGTTTGAAAAAGACTGAATCAATTCAGTCTAAAGTAACTGTAAAGAGGTAAAGGTTTTTGTTAACATGTCTATAAAAGTTAATTTTATTTTGAAACTAGAATAAAATAACATGAGGCACGCTGAGGGTTCCATAACAACTAACGTATGCAAGTAATTCAATTCCTGAAACGAGTCTCGAATTTTTTTCGGAATTTAAAAAGTTTTTTTATTGACGTAACCACAAGTTTTCAAATTTTTTCCTAAACTTGTGGTTTGAGACTCAAAAAATCTGAAAACTTGAAAAACCTTGTAAAACCGTACTTCAAACTAAATTTCAGAATTTTGAGGTACCCTAAAAAAATACTGAGTATTATGTTAGACTATTCATTCCAAAAGAAAAGCAATTTGAAGGCAGAGACTATCTTGTATTTACATTGTTGACTTCAGCTTTTGGTCACGTTTTTACATTTCGAAAATTATAACAATTTGCGCTTCGACTTTTAATGACTAATACCCACCCTGTTCCCTCTTTGCCTTTATTCCATAGCACTGATGTTCATTTTCACAGTTCATTTAAATTTTTCTACAATTGGAAATATACATGGCATTGTTTTTAAATTCAAGGCTCATAATTCAAAATAAGTTCCGCAAAAGTGTTCTAAAGAAAATTTTCCACTTTCTATCGCGGCATGAATTATCTCCGCAACCCTCGCTCGCTTTTATACGTGCAGGTAGCTGTATCTCTTTTAGGCTAAGAGAATGAAGGCCTATTTCCCGGGCGCACGCCTCTTTTGTTTCGTCCACATTCATTAATCTATATGGGAGCTCTTAGCCCAAGGCCTCCTCGGCCTTAGGTACTCTGACGGCACTCGACATTGCCGTACTTTTTAGGGTTCTGTCCGTCAAAAGGAAAAAAACGGAATCCTTATAAAATCACTTTGTTGTTTGTGTGTTTGTCAATCAAAACACTTTGTTTCGAGAACGCGTGGAGGTATCGAGTTGAAATTAAAACCATAATATATCTACGTTTCTTTTTTTATGGTATGTAAAAATCATCCAATGATGAATTCAAAAACCATGTAAGTAGGTCTGCGGTCTCTTGAATTTGTGAAAACATTAAACTACAGAAATATATGACCGTATAAGTCGCAAAAAAAAAACCAGATATTTCGACACTTTCAAGGGAATCAAAATTCATAAGATACTTTCCATAGACTCAGAATCCTGGAAAATTTATAATAAAACAAGGTCTTATAGTATAGCAGAAATACACCGTTAAATTTTAGTCGTTTTAATCCCGAAGAGGGTCGATCCAGTACATGAAACACTATCGATTTGTGTAGATAAAATAAAAAAATAAAGTACTTTTTTCTAAATCTCTTATTGATATACGCATTTACGAAATTAATTTCTTTAAGTAAACGAGTCATTGACCTTGTAGGTAGTTGTCGATCGTTGCGTACTAACTACCTACAGGTCATTGAAATCGCCCAGCTGACGTTTACTTAAATAAATAAATTTAGAACATGCGTAAA
Source organism: Mythimna loreyi (assembly GCA_029852875.1). Lineage (NCBI taxonomy): Eukaryota > Metazoa > Arthropoda > Insecta > Lepidoptera > Noctuidae > Mythimna > Mythimna loreyi. The sequence goes on along the minus strand of CM056785.1, from coordinate 13,351,618 downwards.
TTAATTCGATTTAAAAAAAAAAGTAGTTTGTTTTTTCATTCTAGCTTTACCAATCGATAGTGTTTCATGTACTGAATCGATCCTCCAAGGGATTAAAACGACTAAAATTTAACGGTGTATAAAAAGAAATATGAAAACATTTTTTTTTTTTTTACGTCAAATAAAAAACTTTTCGAGACTCCATTGGGGAATTGAACTATTTACATGTACGGAACTATACAACCCTCAAAGCTCAAGTCCGACTCGCCCTTATCCAGTTTTTATTTTTTTTTAGTTCTTAACAGTTTATTAATATACCACGAACAGTTTCCTGTTAATGGCTGAGTGGGTTTGAAAATTAGCAAGCTTTGTTAATTGAATTTCTGTAGAGGAAAATTCCTCCAACTTTTTTAATTCTCTTTGTTAGGAAATAATATGATTTAGGTCTGTTACTGCAGATTTGTAGATGAATTAAACACGTTAGGTTACCAATAACGTCTATTAGATGAGCTGATTTGTTAGAATGTTGTTATAATAGATACCAATCGTATGATACCTAGTTTGCAACCTAATTGTATATAATAATTGTGCGAAACGAGGTTTAAACCCATTATATCTTACCTAAAGCTACAAGTCATCAATACTCCAAAATATGCATGCAAGCAGGCATGCAGCACCACCACCGCAGCCTCAGGTCACCCTATCCCTTCTTCAAGGCCTATGCAGGCTTGAATTACAGTCTATGCTAGGGGTAGGGTAGACTGTGTGTAGTTTGTTTAAATTTTTTTTAGCATAACATATTGACTTTTTATGACACTATATTATTTTTAATGCTACCACTTAACCATCTGTGTGTCTTTGTGATCAACATACCGTAAAATGTTGTTTCGGCGAAATGTAGACTATCAAAGTATCATAATTCTTCGGTAGTCTAAAAATATGTCAAAAAATACATACATGAAAAAAGACGCCATTATAGGTAGAGTTTAATTTAAATCCGTTCTTGGCTATAAATTTTATAGTTAAGTTAATTTAACGATTCCAAGAACTGGAGTACATTATACAAACCACAATAATAATAAATTGACGAGCAATATGTTAATCGGATTAATAAAAGCGCTTAATTAACGTATATTGTGCATTTAATTTATGTTCTTAAAAATAGCACAAAATGGTTGCGCTTTCGAAGAAATTATTTATTTTACTCGCTACCGTCAGCAAGGAATAAACAGTAAATTTTAATTATTTCGTAAGTTTACTTTATTTATTTACGCCAAGTGTATTGAATGGACATAAAAGTCACTTACGGATAAAATATTGTTAAGGCACATATGGCACAAAAAATATATCGCCTGAAATTGGCTGTTACCTTCCTAGACTTAACAATAAAATATTTGCTTAAATTCGTTGACCTTACGATACTTATCTAAATACTTGCGTAGCAACAATATTTGTTTGAAATGAGCAAAGAATATGTACTTTACGGGCGACCTGCCCCACGCGTCGCAATTTTCAGGTTTTGTCTATTATAATGTGGTTTTTTTCAGAAAAATTATAAAAATTTATTCGGTTATCATATACTTAGAAATAATAAAACCACTAAAACTTTAAAGGAGATGTTTCATTTTGGGCCACCACTATGTACACAATATAGATAATAAAAAGGAAAAATATCGTATATTTTCATAAAAATACAAATAAATTATTTTGATTAAAAGAACAGGCGTACCAAATTCATTATTTAAAAGTTTTTTTTAGATAGATAACCCTTTTTAAAGGTAGCCATGACAGTGTTGTTTTGACATTTAATTGGCGATTTTGACAGTTGACTAGCAGTTATAAGCATGACAAATGACACTTCAATCAAATGTCATTGTCAAAATGACATTTTACTGAATGCTGACCACCATATTTATTATTAGTATATTTTCATTAAGTGTACATAGTGCTGGCCCAAGCTCCATACATTTCTGAAACATCTCCTTTTATATTATTATTCATTATTATTGCAATTTGTTGCAATGATTGCAAATTATTTGATTTGATTTTTTTGGCACTGAACACTAGATGTTCTAAGAAACGGTTCCCTTAAAAAAATACTAACGATCAATCGTTACTGTTTTTATGGGTTTTTCTATTTTTTAATTAAAAAATTGTGCCGCAAACAGCCCCAACCAGCAAAAACTATGCTTAAATAAATCTCAAGACTACTTTTTTTTGCTCTTACATCACTCCTATATAATTATATAAGCCTGGGTTTGGGCACCATTTATAAGCATATTTAGTTTAATATCGTTCTAATATCCGTCTAATTGAATGCTTTTTGCACTTACTAAAATCTAGCCAAAATTAATTTAAGCCGACTTAGGCTATTATTGCTTTTACGTCAGTATCTTGTAAGCCTGCCTAGGCTTATATTGGTCTAAGGTTAGAACATTTTGAGAATTTTACGTCAGATCCAACTTAAAAGTTTATGTGAGTTTTTGTTTGAAATTAAATAAAAACAAATTAAAGTTGCGTGAAGTTAATGTTTTGTATGAGTAGTTATGTAAAATAATAGTATGTGTAAAAGTCGTTTTACAGTAAGCAATCGTATTGGGATTTATTATTTACTGTTAATTAGACCTCATTTTACACTTCAAAATTCATGCGCCTTGTTAAATATGGTATTTTCTGATCTCGTTTAATTATTTTATTTGTTAATTTGTATTGATAGTGTCGCCATTAGTATAGCTGCATTTGACAAGCGCACTATTGGAATGATGTAAGATTGTTTAATCTAATTTTAGCATTCAGTATACTAAAGATAACTCCATATTGAAATAAATTAGGGTTTCTCGCAATTTTACATAAAATCTTAAATCGACAGGGACAAAAAAATACGAAGTCGGCGCGGACGGCGCGGAAAGCGGTACTTCTTAACAACTTTCTTCCTGATGCCACTAGTTTTCTTATTTTTTTTTCAGTTTTTGGAATCAATTATTATTATTAAATTTAAAATAAAATATGGTTAGCAAAATTACTTTAAAAACTATTTAAATTAGTTATTCCTAAAATCGTTTTAAGATCAAACGCTTTTATATGGGTCTTGTTTTTTGTATTGTAAATATGATCCACAATCACTCTCATATCATACTTATCCAGTGCTATTGATCTTATATTAGTTTCAAATAAGATAAAAAATGCACGTACTCACAGTACTCTTATGCTACGCTGATATTAGTCTGACATCTTACAATAGCATTTAGCAAGTCTAATATAAAATCAAACGAGCTTAGAAAATACCCATATAGCAGCAAGTTTTTTTCAAGTGCAACTAGTCTTAATAAATGCTCTTATATACATATGTGAGACTAGGTTATGAGATTGAGTGTTCTTAAGGCCATACCGGCTTGTCTAAAGGTAATATAGGATCGATGGTATATTCTAAACAAATATAAGAGCGCTTTAAGCCTATCACTCTTGAAAAGTGCGAGTTCTGAGACTATTTTGCTGGTTGGTTAGGTATAGGGGGGATTTCAAAAAGTGTTCTAAATTCAAACAGGGCCATCTAAAAAGAGGAATAAATGCTCATTACTTCCCCCTAAAAAAATCTTATAGAAATCACCAACTTTGGGTGCATTTAAAGGCGTCCCTTTTTGAATAGGCGGGATGAAAAGGTTTTCTATATTACTATATGTGGGTCCGTCATCATCATCATCATCATCATCAGCCTTTCAATGTTCCCACTGCTGGGACACAGGCCTCCTCTCTAGGAGAGGGAATGGACCATAATCCACCACGCGGGCCCAGTGCGGATTGGTGGATATCCCATGTTTTCGAATTTTTGGTTCTAGGACATGCCGGTTTCCTCACGATGTTTTCCTTCACCGTTTTGAGAGCAGTGGTGATGATATAAATTACACAAAGTAATGCGCCTGGTTGGGTTCGAACCCGCGACCTACAACTCGTAAGTCGGGGCCGTTACCACTCGGCCACCACTGCTCTGTGTGTGTGTGTGTGGGTCCGTCACTTATAATTATTAGTGTCAAGAACCTATCTTTACATATTTAAACACGAAATCTTTTCCCTTTTATTTCTTAGCACAACGTTTTTTAACTTCTTCTAAAATATGGAATGCAAAAATTAAGCCACAATTAATAAAACCTGTTGTTTTATTTATTCCCTTAATCAAAATTCTGCGCATTTTTTGCTCATAAAAATTCTGTTCACGTAAGTCGTAACGCCAAATATAAATGAAGTGATGAATGGAGTATTTTCTTTTGCCTAGTTAAATAATTAAATATCATTAGATAGTATAAAACAAAGTCACAAGTCGCTGTCTGTCCCTATGTATGCTTAGATCTTTAAAACTACGCAACGGATTTAGATGCGGTTTTTTTTTAATAGATAGAGTGATTGAAGAGGAAGGTTTATATGCATAATACGTACATAATACATTAAATATCACCAATGCACAGCTTGTGTTATGAGTGCTAGACAACTGGTAAACATACTTATATATTTCTAAATACATCCATAAATTTCAAGATAAATTACACTCAAACACAATAAATGATCGTGCTCATTACTCAAACATTTGTCTTGAGTGGGAATCGAATTCACGACCTCCGGCATAGCAGTCAGGGTCACTAACTACTAGACTGACAGGCCAGTCAATCGGTTTAAGGAAAGCTTTAGGGCGATTACAATTTAGATGTTTCTTGTCGGACCGCTGTAGCACGTTTTTTGGCACAGCAGCCAGCCGGTTGCAGTACGTTAATAGTCCGGAATAAGCGCCTAAATTGAAAATGTATCTAGCTGCCGTGCGTTTGTATGACAAAAAGGCGCTATTCAACACCGAATTGCTTGTGACGTCGCCATCCTGTTGTCGACCTTTCGCAGTAGGGCTGCCAAACCATTCAGTTCGAATGAAATATACGATGTTCCGTAGACGTACGACTAAGTGCTTGTTTACAGAGACGCATTGGGCGTTCGTCGTACATTGCAGCAGTGGGTCGCGTCATCGCTCGCGCAAATACAAACATAATGGTAAATTACGACAAACGCCCAGCACGCCGCGTCTCCGTGCATAAGCACTAACGTACCGAATCTGCACCGCAGCAGGCCGTCAAAAAACGCACAAGTTGAAAGCGCCCTTAGGTATGTAACGGAAAAGAGTGGGTAGGTAAGCAATCAAACTTACTTAATTATATTACTCGGCTTGATTGCTAGAAAGACTGATTAGCTCACTGAGATTGCCTGTAATACGGATCTCGGTTTGATTCCCGTATGTCTGATGCTGCATTTCTTTGGAGCAGGCTTGGCTTTATCAGTTTGTTTGCCTTTATTCATAAATGCATCAAACTAATACGAAGTAACATAGAGTTAAAACTGAAACCAAACTATGGAAAAAATCACACGGCATTTGCGATCCCGATTTGCAGTGACTCTCTTAAACAATTCCGCAGTTCTAACAGACATCGGCCTTAATGAACTCCATCAGGACTATTTTTATAGTGGCTAAAAATCATCAAATGAAGAAACTAGCCCTAGGGCGGAGCGGGCAATAGTGTCAGACTCTTACTGCCTAAACAGCTCTCCTCGTTCCTTATTTGCCTTACGCACTGGGGCCAAACCAAAACGCGTCACGACTCCAGATGCCTGTGGTGGGCACCACAGGCGTTTTTATGGTGGAAAAAATAATCTAATGACGAATCTCGCCCTTGGGTGGAGCGAAAAACAGTCAGACTCATACTGACTACACGACCCAACCCTTTCCCTCTTAGCCTATATACCGGGGTCGGATCTTCCTTTCAAAAACCGGACCGTGGCCCCAGTAGGCTTCGGCCCTGCAGTTGGGAATCAACATTTGCTGACAACTCCTTGAGGCGCAGACCGGTGGCCGGTAATTAGGATCGGAATCACGGCGGAGACGCTTGTAGTATGTACCTCAGGCGGCGGAACACAATACTCTTGGATTTGGAATTGAATACCCCATACGTAGGTAGGTAGGTAATTATATAACATATTACCTACCAACTTTCCTAATAAACAGTCATTAGTAACCACGCCACGGACACGTGATTCTGATCATAATAGATATTAGGTACAGTTACCCCTTGAGTGATTACTGATATCAATCTACAGATAAGGTTCCATAATTAATTACCAATATAGTATGTATATAATGACACCGTCACATATCAACAATTGATAATAGGTATCATCTACTAATGCAGCAACTAATGTAGAGAGCAGTGCTGGTCGAGTGGTATTGGCCCCGACTAGCGAGTTGTAGGTCGCGGGTTCAAACCCAGCCAGGCGCATTACTTTGTGTAATTTATTTCATCACCACTGCTCTCAAAATGGTGAAGGAAAATATAGTGAGGAAAGCGACATGTCCTAGAACCAAGAATTCGAATACATGCGACATACACCAATGCGCACTGGGCCCGCGTGGTGGATTATGGCCAATTCCCTCTCGTAGAGAGGAGGCCTGTGTCCCAGCAGTGGAAATATTTAGAAATTACCAGGTGGCCCGGTAAACTTCGTACCGGATAATAATAAGGATAATTTTTCTTACTGTTTAAATCTTTCCTGAGCTATCATGAATATTTTATTTTAGTAAGACTAACGAACAGCTATTCATTTATATATATACTAGCTGTGCCCACATGCTATGCCTAAAATAACTATTCCACGCGGACGAAGTCCGCGTGGAATAGTTATTTTAGGCATCACATTTATTTTTACAAACAACCTCAGCTTTATAAATTATAGCTGTTACCCACGACTTTGCCCGTGTCAATTTCTGTTATTAATTTAGACAATTTAGTTTTTAAAAGAACATAATTATCTAAAAGTACTTCATAGAGCTACACCCTCCACTTGGGCACGCCATAATCTTGGCGGTAAGTGCCCTCTTTGAGGCGTGGTTGGATAGACATCACGCAGGACATGACGCAGGTTCTCACCGGACATGGGAAGTTCAGGAGATTCCTGTGCCGGATTCGTGCGGAAGAGACGCCCGGGTGCGCCACTGTGTGGCCAGCACGGAGGACACGGTGGAGGTGTGCCCCGCTTGAGTAGAGAAACGCCGTGTCTTCGTGGGGGTGATCGGCGGCGGTGGCCTCTCGCGCCGGGCCTTGGTTCAGGCCATGGTCCGCAGCGAATAAGAATGGCAAGCGGTCGCCTCCTTCTGCGAAGCAGTAATGCTCGTAAAGGAGGAGGCCAACCGTATAAGGCAAGGGCAAAAGCGCCCTCGCCGTAGCCGTCGCCGCCGCGATCCCGCCGATATCAGCCACCGTAGACGCTGGCTTGCGGATGGTGAGCAATGGGTAGCTCGCCGTCCGGTTGTCTGGTAATAGTCCAGACCGAGACCAAGTCGTCGACGGCCTGCACTGCTCCCGTGCGCCTCAAGGTGTTGTCAGCAAACTGTGGGGCTCTTCAGGGTCGAAGCCTTCTGCAGCCGAGGGTTGGTGCGAAAGCGTTATACCGGGGCTCTGGGAATAAGGCAAGGGAGGAACGGGGTAGGTTGTTTAGTCAGTAAGAGTCTGACACTGTTTCCCGCTCGGCCCTAGAGCGGGATTCGTCATTGGATGATTTTTACCTACCATAAAAAAACCCTCCGCGCCGCCCGCAAGCAACCCCTCTCCTCGCCCGCCGGCCAGGCACAGCGTCATATTTTGCACATTATGCGGCGCGTGTGAATTTTATATCGGAGTATTTTAAAATTGTAATATCTTCTAAGATGTTCATTGAAAATAAGTGATTGTCAATTTTGTTCACAATTACATACTCTTAATCAACAACACATTTATTTGGATAAAGTTTAATATTACTATGTTGATGCAACTCTAACAAATAAATTGGTAATAATGCATTAATTACGGCCAAATTTGATTCCCATAAAAACGGTTCTAGTGAGTTAATTTTAAAAGATAAACATATACTGTCGCGGACATTTTTTTAGATCATTTTAAGAGGAATAATTCTTTCGTACATATTTTTTTGGTATCTTCTACCGTTTTCGCAGCGCACGCAACGGAAGCCCTCAAAGATGAATATTTTCCCCCGTTTTTTCCACATTTTCCATTGTTTCTTCGCTCCTATAAGTCACAGCGTGATGTTATTTAGCCTAAAGCCTTCCTCGATAAATGATCTATTCAACACAAAAAGAATTTTTCAATTCGAACCAGTAGTTCCTGAGATTAGCGCGTTCAAACAAACAAACAAACAAACTCTTCAGCTTTATAATATTAGTATAGATATGTCGGCTCGTGTCCAGGATGGTGTTCGAGCTCTGGTCTATCAGATCTATCATGTGGGCGTATGTGGGTATCGTGCAATGAATAACAACGGGTAGGAGTTGAATCGGTTTACTTCTCAATACATTTCGGTACAGTGCACTGTTATCACTTTACAAATTACAACAAAACTGACAGTTTCAGAACGTCTTGACTCTGCGACGGCCTGGCTGAGAGTGTCCGCTCCCAGGGCGGGTTCCCTCCTCCACAAGCTCGCAGCAAAGCGGAAACGTCACTGACTCTGTCAGGCGCGCCATCTTTGTTTAGTTCTTCTAGTTGCCACTAGATGGCGTGCCTTGTCTTGTTGTCAACAAATTGAAGCCGTTTCCGACACGGCCATCCTGCAAGACACACGTCCTCGTGTGTTAGTCGTCATCGCCACCTCAGCTGGAAGATGTCCACTGTTGAAATATTCGAACTAGTCATCCATCGCTGTGTTACTCTGAAACAAAACACATCTCGCAGTATCATATAGCTCGGTCACTCCTGACAAACACTAGGAATCACTCTCGCATCGCGAGCGCACTCCCAAACACGCAAGTGTGAGTTTACGTGTCACTCACACAAAATTAACAATTCACATCTTAACCATGAGCGACCATTTACAGGCCACACAAATGTCTGCTTCGTGCGGGAATCGAACTCGCAATACGAAGTCAATCGCTCAATGTGACAACAAAACTTTACTCAACAAACCAAATCAAAATTTTGGGTAATAGAAATTGTCATCCAGTCATGTACCAACGTTCATTGTTCTCATCTTAAAGCCTTAGGAACCCCCACAAGCAAGCCACTAACGCCACGGCACTCATTGCCGAACTGCAATCACAATTGCCTTCCCACATGTGCATCCACCACCTGTGGATCACATTGGGTAGGCTAGTCACCGACTTCCGTCAAAACTTAACGCGCATCGCTTACTTGCGTGTTCCCCACAACATAGGCTACCACTACTGCTATCACCATGTACTTCGGCTGGTACATGACTTTCTGGCTTCTTTCTTAACCTGTCGTGATACCTTCACAGTACACACAACTAATCAAACTAATCCAAAACACTAATCATTAAGCTGTACGTTACGACCTCTGGCTACTCATAGCCCAGTAACCCCTAGTCACTTTTCCATACCTGCGCATCCCTCCAGGATCGCCAAGTCTCTGACGACTTAATGGTTTCCTACAATATAACCACCAACTACTGTTTTCTATTAAGATACGCCTACATATCAAATGTCCGATCATATTGTAAACTTAATTATCTCATTATCTCAACTACTTTATTGTACGTCTATTTTATAAGCTCTGATTTTCTCCTACCTCCTACTTCAAACGCGTTTTTTTTTTCTTTTGTCTTTTTTTTATTTTTGTTCGTGGGTATTTTGGTTTTCTCTCCTCGTACACTTTTAATAGGGTACTACACGGTATTTATTGCCTAATGCATATTCTCTCACGACATTTAAATCAATTCATGAAACATTCCGACCAAATCCAGTATGCAATGCTCTGTTTGGTACCCAACCTCGGCAATCGAACGGGACCTCCCTCCGGTACCCGATCTCTACACATACATTGCCTCCATCCGGCAATCCAACGGGACCTCCCTCCGGTACCCGTGCTCAACACACACATTGCCTCCATCCGGCAATCCAACGGGACCTCCCTCCGGTACCCGTCCTCAACACACACATTGCCTCCATTTAGCACCTTTAGCGATTACTTACATTGCCATGCTGGCGTTGGTCACAGAGCTCAAGTAAACACTCGGGCTCGCAGCCACAAACAACATTGGAATGTACATAATCTGAGTCACTTGCATACTACATTTGAATCTTTGTTCATCACCTAAGGTCTAACACTTTCATCGTCAGCCGGTCTTATCTCATTAGTTTGGTCAGAGTCATGGTCAGAGTCGGTATTAGAGTCCTTGTCGTCAAAATTTGTCGCTGTCAGGCATTTTCCGAAGACGGTCGCACCATAATTCATTTACCCGCTTACGAATTATTTTAAATTCATCCGCGCCAAACTACTAACGAACGATTAAGATCACTTTTTGTTGCACGCGTTTGTAGCATACCGATAGTAAAATAGTCCAATTATTAACGAAACGACAAAGAAATAATCTAGGTCACGTCGGTGTCAACTACGTCAACATTATTTCGGAGAACTGTCACCGTCATAAAAAAAATCGAAACGGATATTATCGGATCTACTGAGGGTATTTTGTAATTACAATTATTTACGCCATGAACCTAACCAATTTTCAAAAAATGCGTCACGGTCACTAATTCAACTGAACCTTTGCAACAATATTTCACGGCCTAAGATTTAATTTCGCAAATAGATGTCGGTTCACGTAATAAAATCGCGATTTAGCCCCTATTATCAATTTCAACCACACAAGTAATGATCTGTACCGAGTACCCTCATATTATGTCACCTACACTTGTCAATGTAACCTTTTACTTTAGATCTACCCCAAAATTTACTGACAACCACAACTGTCTCCCGCTCTGCCCAAAAGCGGGTTTCGTCATTGGATGATTTTCACCCACCATAAAAAAATCTTTGACGAATGAGAACTCAACTTTAGAATAAAAGTGGAATGAGAATACCTGACCTTTTTCTGATGAAAGATCAGCAACCTCGGCGTCAACCCATCGCTCGCTGTCACAACGGCACCGTCACGGTTACCACCGCGCCACTTCTCTCAGGGATCCAGATCTCCATCAAGAACTCTGCCCTCCAAAGCCGACCTGGATTGGCTTGCTACCTTGTTGCCGGTGGTCTTGAGGCTTGAATATTCTTGTTTTCAGTTTGCGTATGTCCAATTTTCTCATCGTGATCTCTGATTTGCTCTTGTCTCTCCGGGTCGAATTTGGGTAGATTCACAATCTAGGTAGAACGTTGTAGTTTGCGCTCTGGGGGCACAACGTCACCATGGTCCAACATTCGTTGCTCAGGATTAGGGAAAAACCCCAATAAAAACCTAATCAAACCATTCAAGTCCATGCTTCGATCCGAGTCTTCATTTTCGAATTTCGAATAATAACCGCCAACTGTCTTTGTTCTCGCCATTTTCTTCAGTGTTGCGTAATTATTGCTCATATAGCTTTTCGATTCATTTGCACGATTGAATCCCAGTTCTGATGTCGGCTCGTGTCCAGGATGGTGTTCGAGCTCTGGTCTATCAGATCTATCATGTGGGCGTATGTGGGTATCGTGCAATGAATAACAACGGGTAGGAGTTGAATCGGTTTACTTCTCAATACATTTCGGTACAGTGCACTGTTATCACTTTACAAATTACAACAAAACTGACCGTTTCAGAACGTCTTGACTCTGCGACGGCCTGGCTGAGAGTGTCCGCTCCCAGGGCGGGTTCCCTCCTCCACAAGCTCGCAGCAAAGCGGAAACGTCACTGACTCTGTCAGGCGCGCCATCTTTGTTTAGTTCTTCTAGTTGCCACTAGATGGCGTGCCTTGTCTTGTTGTCAACAAATTGAAGCCGTTTCCGACAGATATATATATATAAGATTAAGAGATTACCTTACCTGTGTACAGTCAAACAAAGTATTGGGTATTTGAGCAATAATGAATTTATTTATTAAAACTTTATGCTAACAAAACATACCGTACACAGGTGGACTGGACTTTCTTTTTTTTTTTTTGAACTGGACTTGGTGCAGTCAGTCATTTTTTTTCTCTCTCAAATTACGTTTAAAGTGGCACCAGTAAGATGTATAGACATATTGGCGATCTACAGACATACAAAAAATCATGCCATTACGAGAAAAAAAAACTAGTCTAACGACTCACTACTCAGATGTTTTTCTAAAACGTTTTAACATGCTGCACACTTTGCACACTTTAAAGGAGAACCGACTGGTAGCCGTCCTGATGTTCAAAGGGAGTGCATTCCAAAGAGAGATCGTTTAGAAAAATATTCATCTTTACCTACTACACTACACTGCCAATATTGAACCAGCAAAAAAGTATTGTAAAATAATATACTACATTCAAACATTTATTGAAACCGTAGTGGCAAAATACTACGTCTGTTTACCTGTTGAAAACTATTATTTTTGTCCGGCCTCTACAATTTACCACAAGACTGGCTGTTGTATAAGTTTGACAGCTCATTTCTGTACCTATTCAAAGCGCCACTCGTGAGTGTCTAGACGCCTAATTTGACTAATATTATATGTTGGCGCAAATATTTCTAAAAAGCGCAGAGTGCGCGTGCAAAGAAACGGTACGAACTAATCGTGTGTCACACTCCGTCATCATCGGCACCCTGCCTGTCAAAAGTGAAAGACAAAGAGTTTAAAAGGCATGCGAATCGCATGAGTGGTCATTCGTTCGCTGACATGCAAGGAAGTTGGACGCTGTTGGAGTGAATTTTATTGTTATACTATTTTGAATTAGATATGATACCATTTATGTTATATAATTGTTGAGTTTAATCATAAAAAAAGTGATTTATAAATAAAACATAATGAGTGATGAAGATACTTTTATCCATGAAGACGCCCCTCCTCTTACATGTATGCGGCGCGACATTACCAGTTTTAGTACCGTAGACACTCGCTACACACTGTGGTTGACAGCGCCAATATGGCGAATATCAAACTAGCACAAAAATACTTTGACGTCAGCCAGTCAAATATGACAAATAATAGATAGAGGTCAGTGAAATGAAATGTCAAACAAATGGGCATTGATAAAATAGGTCGTCCTGACTGAAATAGTCGAAAAAACCAGCGCACCTACACGGTCCCACAAACAAAAGTAACGAGTGTGAAGCTAGCTCTATCAACTTCTAACTCAGTTACGTGAGTGCTATGTGACGAAGTCTTTGTCATAGCTCGTCTGAGTGTGACAGGGACAAAAGTAAAAAAAGAAATGGAATTGCATAACCTGAGAGTACTCGATTTGTGCAGTGATTGGATTGCACCTCGTAAAAAATACGAACGTTTCGTTCTTTTTAGGTAGGTGGGAAGCTGACCTATATGATATCGTGCTTGTATTTCACGAGGAATTAGGAAGAGGTGTAATAGTACGATGTTATGTTTTAGTCCCATGTTGTATTTGTATTTCGGGCTAGTGTCCAAAATTCCATGACTAAAGCGCGTATTTTGTGTAGTCGAATGTTACAGGGTAATCAATGTAATAAATTCGGTTCGTAAATACTCGTACCTACATTATACATACTTACATACATACTAACATTATATTGAAATTAATTTATTTATTTGTTACTTACAATAGGTACTGTTCTCGAAATGAAAAATGTAAATGGAAAAAGTTCCATCTTACTGAAGTACAGGCATCTAGCCTAGCTCAGGAGTCCGGATTTCGCTTAATTGTAAGTAACTCAGTGAGGTGCAATAAATTATTATTTATTATACTCCAGAGAAATTTCAAATGGAAAAACCAATATTGTGTTGCTTTATTTGGGAATCGAAACAAACTCCATTAAACGGTAGTTTCATCTAATTTTGTAAAGAAAATTATAGCCCAAAAAATTATTAAAAGACCCGAACTAGCTGTTCATTTCATAATTGCATACCTAATCATTTTGCCATCTGTACCTGAAGAAGGCAGTACAACAACACTACATTACGTCTATCGATTTCTTAAATTAATAACGTGATATTTATTTCGTTTAACTTAACATTAATATCGCTGTTTATATTAGAATAATTCCCTAAGTATAAGTTTACATAACAAGGATAATTCCCTAGAAAACCCAAGAGGGAAAACCGTACGGAAAAGGAATAAACATTTATTAAATCATGCCGTATGTGAGAGTTAGAAATGAGTGTTTTATTACCGACCCGAGTTTGTGGCCAGGAAAATTGTGAGTAGGTAAAGTTTTCTATCGAAAGGTTTTTCATTTGTTGTTGTGAGATAGATTGGCAGTGTTTCGTTTTTTGTGATGTTTTTAGGTGATTTGCTGGTAGAAGAAGCTAAACTAGAAGAACTGTTTTGATTGCTGTTTGCGTTAGAATTCATTTTAAACAAAATATTGGAGCTGTCTGATGGATGCAAGACGCACATAATCCGTTTTTGTGGAGGCGCTTGGGGAAAGCTTATGTACAACTGTGGACGTCTTTTGGCTGAAATGATGATGATGATGGGATGGGACTGTCATTTAAATGTAGTGTACAACGTATCTATAGCTAGCTACCTTACTGCCTTTTTATGTGGAAGGTATTTCTGCTGTGTCGTTGGGCTGTTTGGTTGTTTTTCATATCATGCGGATTTCATCACACATATGATTCGTACGCGTAGCCCCCGCAAACGTCCTTTTCATACAAGTATTTATTGTAATGCGTGGAATAAACACGCGGGATGCAGAGCGTGATACCAGGCAGCCCCACATGCGGATTCAATCCGCATGCGTGATGAAATCCGCATGATATTAAAAACACCCTCCTTTTTAAACAGTCGCAAGTTTGTTACATAGTTCAGTTTTTGACCTATATCGACCATTATTATACCATACTGGTATAATATTGGTTTCCGGACGCATTTAGATATCATAATGTAAATATTATTCCCTACCCCGCCTATTTCCTGGCTCGATGCGGCATGAGCGACGGCTGTCGTAAAACGTCAAAACAATATTAACACGGAAAATGCTTACACGACGTCTTTTACGAGCGCTAAGCTTTGTGCATACCTCGGAGTGTTCAGGTACAACCGATAATTAGTTCCATAGCACCTTACTTATTTCTGGTCGCGTGATTTCATTATGAAGTAGGTACCGTTTAAATTCGCCGCTATTTATATAAAACCTAGCAACGAATTTTCCTCACCGACGCAATTATAACTAAGCGAGATAATATTCGATAAAATCACAAAGGCATGTATTGTTGTACGAAAAACCTTTCATGTAATATTACAAATGTCGGATTATTACTTAGCCAGGAACTCTCTTACTAATATCAGAAATCGCCTTTATTTTCCCCGTAATACAAAAGTTGCACGTAAGCCGGCGTGCCGACATCGAAAAACTCGTTAAAAATCAATACGTAGCGGCAATGTTTACACGTAGTCATAGCGAAACCAGTCGTATTGGATGACAGCCAATAGCGAGCGATATTTGCCGAAAGCCATGACAACCGAGGATACGCACCTGTGCTTCGAATATTTGGTCAATAAGTACAACCAACGCTCTGAATAAACGCGAAATTATTTTAACCATGAATCAAGACGCCAAGAAAATTGCAAACAGCCTCTACGGCCGCGTCAACGCGCCAGCTGTCGAAAGGTGCCGAGTTAACTTTTGCACAGACTTAGAAAAGTCAGTTTTGATGAGCAACTTCGAGCGGCGGGCGTGGAACCAAGTTGGGCCCGACGATGAATGGAACTTCTACTGGGCCTCCACGCAAACGTGCCGGAACTTATTCAGCGTCGAGAGCGGATACCGGATGAATGACAACCAAATAATAAATCACTTCCCGAACCACTACGAACTGTCGCGAAAAGACTTGCTCGTGAAAAATATAAAGCGCTATAGAAAGGAGCTCGAAAGGGAAGGCAATCCGTTGGCGGAGAAAGCCGAGGTCGCCTTACACGGAGGTCAAGTGGTAACCCGCTACGTTCATCTAGACTTTGTACCTGTTACGTTTGTGCTTCCCGCCGACTATAACATGTTTGTCGAGGAGTACCGTAAATCACCGCAAAGCACCTGGATCATGAAACCGTGCGGAAAATCTCAGGGAACGGGAATTTTCCTCATAAACAAGCTATCCAAACTGAAGAAATGGTCGCGTGAAGCAAAAACGCCTTTTCACCCACAGTTGACAAAAGAAAGTTACGTTATTTCGCGTTACATAGACAATCCCTTACTAATAGGGGGCAAAAAGTTTGACCTGAGACTTTACGTGTTGGTTACTTCTTTTCGACCTCTGAAGGCTTATTTGTTCCAACTCGGCTTTTGTAGGTTTTGTACGGTGAAGTACGACACAAGTGTTACGGAGTTGGATAATATGTACGTACATCTGACCAACGTGAGTGTGCAGAAGCATGGCGGTGACTATAATAATATTCATGGCGGGAAGATGACGGTGCAGAATCTGCGTTTGTATTTGGAAGGCACGCAAGGTAGAGCGGTTACTGAGAAATTGTTCGCTGCAATGCAGTGGCTGATAGTACATTCTTTGAAGGCTGTGTCATCCGTGATGGCAAATGATAGACATTGTTTTGAGTGTTATGGTTATGATATAATAATTGACAATCAACTAAAGCCGTGGTTAGTGGAAGTGAATGCGTCTCCTTCGTTAACATCGACGACTGTGAACGACAGGATTTTGAAGTATAAATTAATAGATAACATGCTATCGGTGGTTCTGCCACCAGACGGGGTACCGGACGTCCGCTGGAACAAAATACCGAATGCTGAAGCTATGGGTAACTTCGACTTACTGATTGATGAAGAATTAATAGAAAAGGAGGAACCTTCTGGTCACAGTCGTGTATTGAAAACGAAATACAAGTGAGAGAATGACTATTATAACTGCATTTATCTTAATGTGACTTTGTGTTTACAATTTCTGGAGTATCAATGTATTATTGAAATGTGCACAATGATGATACAAAGTAATGTATAACATTCAAATGTTCCATAAAACTGCAGCGATCGAGAACGAATCAACAAGAGAACGTTAGATACTGCGGTGAAGTGGCACTAATAGTCGAAGCGATCAATGATTGTTAAAAGTTGCATCCTCTGGGAAATATAGAGAGCTATCAAAATAATAGAATAAATAATAAAAGTAGAATATTGTATATTTAATGTGTTAATATGAAATTTAGAATTTTATACATTTTCTATTTTAATATAAGACTAAGTAAAACGTTTTATTCTTTATTATTATATTATTTTATTTAGTCTCTCACTAGTTGTGTATAAATTACATTTAAAGAAGAATCACTTCGACTAAATATTTAATAAGCGACACTAATGAGAGAAGACTCTAACTTCTGTAATACAGGTTTCCACATTATATTAGAAGTCAGGGCTTCAAATATAATGTAATGAAATTGTATGTGTGTTAATAAACTATTTGTTTTGATTTAACATTATTGTATGCCCTGCCCATTGCCACTTAAGTTTGGCGATTCTTTTCGCTATGTCGGCAACCCTGGTTCTCTTGCGGATATCCTCATTATTGTATGAGTAAATTATTTTTTTTTGCTTGTTTTGGTTTCACTTCTTAATTATACGTACACACAGTGAATTATGTTTAACTCACTGTGTGTACGTATAATTAAGAAGTGAAACTTTCTGCTCGATTAAGTATGTGTTTCTAGTGTAACCTAGAAGTTTTTAGTCAAGAGCGAATATTATGCTACTTTTGGGAAGTTTGCTCGGATATCGACCACACCAACGCTCATGATTGGTGATTTGTTTTTTTTTTTAGCAGTGAGCCTATTATTAATAATAAAATCTGTTTTTATCAATTATTATTTGGTCTTAAAATAATAATTTTGAAACAAATTGTCTATTGGATTGTAACACTTAGCGATAAGACCACTGTCAGCATTTATAGACTGAAACATCGTAAAATATCTATGTTGCAATTTTGATATGGAGTAAAATTTTTATTTACTATCTACGTTAGAACGAACGTAACCAAGTTACTGTTAGACCACTAACTACTTGGTTATTAAAAACATCTAAGCTCCTATCACATGCTGCGATCTCGTAAAGCTGCCACAGGGAAGTGTAAAATTAGAGAGTACACGTCAAAGAAGCCGCCGTGCATACGTTGCGATTTGCATTTTAAAGTTTTGTGGCGCAAAAATAACACCGTCGGGCCATTCTATATGCTAAATAGTGAAGAACTTCCGGGGGTTAATGTTGTACAAGTTTTATATCTGCGGCGACCGCCACAACTTGGCTTTGCTCGAAACTTTATAATTTGGCTCTCGACTCTTTGGGAATTTACAGAGTTCTTTTTTTAATTATAAGGCACGTGCCTCGACATGGTAGACAGAGTTGGCTTTATATGTGGTTTTGTTTTTTTAAGTATATTAGGTAGAAGTTTAGAAAAGGGTTTTGTTTTCCGGCTAATGTTTTGAAATGTAGAACACTGGGTATGTGACAGTTTTGCAACAGACATACTTTGATATCATAAGGCCACTTTGTGAGTTCAGTATTTGGAGTTTGGAACGTGTTAAATATGCAATGCCAAAGTTTGACGGATTTTTAGGCAAGAATTTGACAAATGCTCAACTCCAAATTATTTAATTACTTATTCGGAAAATTAGGGTTATACATCCTTCTATGAGGTTGTTGGTTCAATGTTTTGTTTATTTTCATAGAGTTAAAACAAGTAATGCTGCGGGATTTTTAAAATGTGTTACCGCATTCCTAGAACGTAAATGGCACTGAAGGAACACTTGTATCTTATTCAGTGCAGACTGACGCGCGAGAGAAGTTACGTAAATGATATGCCGCCCTCAAAAAGGTTATCTTAGTTACGCCCTGAAAAAGGCTTTAAGAGCGGTCAACCCGACGTACATTTTCATAGAACCGCTCTTACGCGATTATGATGTTATTACACATCTTTCATCAAATATTTTGGATACATAGATATCTTGTGGATATTATATGTTTTGGCTTCTATAGAAGCCAAAACGTAAATTTGTGTAGGAGTAATTCAGTAAAGTCCTCTAAAAATCTGCTATTTTACGTGAACTTTAACTCTCCATAATTTACTAAGAATTTTAGAAGTACTTTTTTATATTAAAAATATAATTGTTGTTGTTGTAATTGTAATTGGTTGTTGGTTCAATGTTTTATATATTTTTTTATATTAAAAATATAAAAAAGTACTTCTATAGAAGCCTAGCGCATTTAATCAAGATTCTAAATGTATTAATTTTTTTTTCAAAAACTCTTAAGGTTCAAAAAAACACGTATATCCTGGAACAAGTTTTGTGAAATATTAATCCTAGAAGCCTAATCTACGCCTGTGAGGCGTACATGAAATCGAATATCGTTTGTTTCTTTTTAACGGTTGAAACTAGCGCGTCGTGCTGTTTTGCCAACTAACTGACCGACGGGATCTAGCTAATGATGCTCTTGTCGTTAAGGTAAGTCCCGCCATTTTTGACTAATCGATGTACAGCACGCCTCCGAGACGTATGTTTAGGCTTTGTGTAACATTCATCTAGGTTTGTGTGATTTACTTTTGTTTGTTTTTCGTATATTTTATATCTTTTTTCGACGTGGTTTCAGGTTGTTAAATATATTACAGTCTAATATATTAAACAAAAACGATATTTTAACAATCATAAACGAGGAAGATACACATTCTTTGAAAGATTCAGATTCTGAAGGTGTTGATGACCAGATTATCGACAACGTTCAAAGTGATCATGAAAATCATTATGTTTCGTCTTTACAAGTTTATGGCCCTTCTGAAGAAACCTATACAGACCTTGTTTCAAAAGTTGTTCCATCATCTGGCGCTAAGACCATGTTTCACGACCTGCCCACTCGGGACGAATTTATCGTGTTCATGATAATACTCTTCCAGGTAGAAATATACACATTTGGGTCAGGACCAAATTTTTGACGCGACGAAATGTGTCACACTGGAACATAAATGTGTCACATTGGAAAATAAATGTAGCACAATAGAAATAAATGAATAGAATAAATGTTGCCCTACATTTATTTTCCAGTGTGACACATTTTGTTGTGATTTCCGTTGTGCGATTACGTCAAAAATTTGGTCCTGACCCATTTGGTTAACTGTTAAACCACAAACATCTCAGAGAATTCCAGCTATGAACAATGTATATTTTTATAATAATTTTCTAAAAAAAAATAACATATGTTTTAGTTGTTTTTGAAGAAGTTTTTTTTTTTGGTCCAATTAATATAAATTATTTTGTCTTTGTGATAAATAACTGTGGTTATTGTTATAATTTATAACAGTGTTGTTTTATTTTTAGTTTATATTCCAAATTTTAATTTTCGCTAAATAATAAAAATATTAACTAAATAATATTTCTATAATAAGGGTTTTTTTATGTGTACGCCTCTGAGACGTATATTAAGGCTTTGTGAATGTCGGAAATAGATTAGGCTTCTAGGGTTAAAGTAAATCGTAGAATTACTGAATGCCAACAGACTTTTCAGGTGTTAGCAATCTTTTTTCGCATAACTTTTTCATCAAACATCACATTAGATTGCTTTAGATCAGTAGTTCCCAAACTTATTTTTCTCGTGGACCACTTTCAAAATTTTACTGGTTTCAGTGGACCCCCTGCTGCTACATTTCTACCACATTCTTAAAGTCGCCAAAAAATAAAAATTGTGTCGCTTCCGAGTTCTGTCTATATACAGGGTGTATCTGTGAACATTTGCATCTCTTCGGCCACGTGTTCTGCCAGCCATTTTGAACGGCATTTGTTCTATGGCTTTTCGAAATTCGCATAAAAAAAATTCAACTTTTATACAAAGTCCGTCACGTAAGTTGGTTATTTTGTATGGGTAGTCAAAAAAAAATTTGACTAATTTCGAAAACTCGTAAAACAAAAATGTTGTTCGGAATGGTTGGTGGGATGTGGGTGTTCTCAGATACACCCTGGATACCGATAGGTAAAATAAAAATGAAAAATGGTAGTACATTTTTTAACACTTTATTTATTTACGAGAAAAAAATAATAAGGTAAGTCATATAGATTCAGGCCATAATTTTAATTAATGGGAAGGATGTATTTGATGGAGTGTCAGCAAAGGATCAATGTTTGGCTTTATTTTTGTGAGCAATAACCGCAAATCCCCCCGCTCTGTGATGTTTAATTTGTTTCTTTTTTTTTTTGTTAAGAGGTTTGTAACGGCACTAAAACTCCTTTCGACAAGGTGTGACGAGGGAAGCTATTAAAAATTTCCTTGCGATTTCTTCCAGTCCAGGATACAAATATTTATAGTAGTGATCGAGTTCATGTCTGAACAAGCACTAAGCATTTTTGGGCGGATAGCGCTTTGCAAGCCTGTACATGAAATTTTACGTAATATCGAATACACAAGTTTGGACAAGTAACAGTCACTTGCCTTATTAAAATATTATCTGCTTAGTTAGTTACTTATAACAATGTAGGTAGGCCCTTATAAAAACTATGCTTACATTTTTGCTCTTTACTATCAAAAGCAGATAAATTTCCGTGGACCCCCATAAACATCTTATGGACCCCCATTTTTTATTCACGCCTACGTAGACCCCCGGCAAGTCTCCCGTGGACCCCTGGGGGTCCACCTGGACCACTTTGGGAATCACTGCTTTAGATGAAGCAACAAGCTTTTAAACCATGCTCCAGACGAGTCGGGAAGGCCCACCTTAAAGGCCATCTGATATGCTGTGTTGCCATAACAATAAATTGTCAAGAATCAAAAAGTCAATTATTAATCCTTGTCACACTGGATGTGGCATCGCCTATAAGCGGATATTATTTCAAATTGACCAGTGAATCACTACGCTCGGCGCTTATAATGATGTGCGTCCACGAGCTACAATAGCCGCATCGTGCGTAATAGCGGCCATTTTGAGGTCCACAATGAATGGGTTAATGACATCCATGGCCGGTTCTGTAAAAAGTAAATTATGTGATACCGTTATTGTAAATGTGTTTTATTACTTAAATAATCGTTGTTGCGTGCAAATTATGGGAAAGTTAGTGAAATGTTTTGTTAATATTGTAAGGTTTTTTAAGACTTTGTGACCTTGGGAACACTTAGGCTTCTAATTGTGTTGTTTATGTTGTTCTGTTTTTCTATTGCATGTTCAGCGAAAATATCATTGAACTTCAGTCATGTTTGAGATAGTCAAAAAAAAATTAAATCTTAGATTAGAACAATGTAAATAAAAACTGTATCTTTAAAATCTTCCTATACTTTGATCCATGTTACTTAGGATTGGCGCAAAACATTTTATTCTTCCTTTCTGTCCTATGGACCATCATGATATCACTTTTTATTTTTCCTTTAATATGACTTGTTATACAATCCATTCATTTTTTCTTCAGGTAATGTACCTATAAAAAAATAAAAACGATATAAAAATATACCTTAGAAAAATCAGAACGCGTGAGCTCTTATTTCTTTTTTCCGCAATCGAAAATGCCTTCACAAAACATTTCATAAGTAGCGTAAACATATTCGTATCTAAAATGAAAATGAAAGCACATCAAAAGAAAGTAAATACCGTAAAATGATGGATTGGTTCAGAAACACGACAAGTACGTGACGTTGAAAACATTAAAATTTGCACTCAAAGAGGATAATGTGGGATCAAAAATAATACGAGAGATGTAAAAACAAATTCAATATTACAATGAATAAGGGTTTTATATGTCACATTTTTATTAAGCCTTCAAGTGGTTTATTACGTACATGAATAAATGAAAGACATTGTAATAAATATTATGTCATATTTCTTAAGTAAAAACGCGATATCATATCAGCGGCATGAATGATGGTAAAATGGACAAAGAAAATCGGATTATGGAGGACCACGGAACAAAAAACTTGCTGTAGGATGGTGTCATACTGACTGAAGTGTGCTCTCACCTCAAGACAGTTGAGATAACAAGTGTTCCACACAAAGCTCACAATAGCGTGGCAAGTAATCAATTTTGAATGCTTTTTATTGTGGTGAGAAATCATAAATAAATAATGTCTTTGGGTGGAGTGAGGCGTTTCAGACTTTTACTGAATAAAAACTAACAGTGTCTTTTTCTGTTGCTTTTTGCGTCAGCAATCATTATAACCACAATAATTAAAAAATCATCCAATGACGAGTCCCGCCCTTGGACGGAGCGGGAAACAAGTGTCAGACTCTTACTGACTAAAAAACCTACCCCATTCCAACACACCAGGGCCAGAGCCTTCCTTTCAGACACGAACCCGTGGCCCCAGTTGGCTTCGACCCTTCTGCAGGGTCCCTACGGTTTGCTGACAACTCCTTGAGGCGCGCGGGAACAGTGCGCGCCGTCGACGACTGGGCTTGGTCCGGACGGTTACCAGACGATTGGACGGCGAGCTACCCATTGCTCGCCATCCACAAGCCCGCGCCTACGGTGGCCGGAAATAGGGTGACTGGTTACCGTTACCGATACTAAAACACATGATTATAGTCATGATAACAAACCACTTTTATTTATTTATTTTATATTGACACACCAACGACTTATTCACTAGTTAATACAAACAAAAATTACATCGAAATGTCAGCAAAATATTAAAATAGAATAAATTGATATCAGTTCTCAGTATGAATTATAATTACATAGTTAATATAAAAAAAAACTTCTGCTATAAGCATTTTTACTCTAGATAGGCTCGCGTTTGACCACAATCTCACCTAATGGTAAGCGGTGATGAGATGTCAACGATGGAGCACGCTTGCCTAGAAGTAACATAATCACTCTTGACTTAAAGATTCCTAGGTTGTAGCTATCAGGAGACACAGACGCTGGAAGGAATTCCACTTCTTAGCTGTACGTTTAATTAATGTGTTCCCAAAACGCTTTGTACGTATAGGACTAAATCTGAAATTACGAAAAAAAACCACTGGGCAGTATCTATATTTATATTCGCCTAGTAACTGGTCAAAATGTACTGAACTTGTTGATTTTTTCACCACCTATATCGTGAGAGCCGAAGATAATAAAAAGGCTTATCCGCGCTACAATGTAGAATTTCACAAGAAACCTGTAATAGTGAGATGAGATTGTAAAGAAAATAAGAATACTTTAGAAGAGGCTTTTTACTCAAAGAGTTTCTCACTATCACGTCACGTATAACACGGTAAGGAGGTTAATAAAAAGGAGTACGCGCGGTGAACTGTGAGACTTGTTTCTATTAAATTAACTTATTTAGGTACTACTACTACTATTTTCTGGGGTCAAGGGTTGATGCGAAAGCGGAACACCGGGGCCCCGGAACTAAGGCAGGAAGGTACGGTGGGTCGTTTAGTCAGTAAAAGTCTGACACTGTCTCCCGCTCCGTCCAGGGGCGGGATTTGTCATATGATGATGTTTGCCACTGAAAAAAAAAAACTACTACTATTTTAAATTAAAGTTGAAAGGACAAACTAAGGTTCCGACTATGGCTGTTTTCTCGCTTGATCTCATTGGAGTTAACCTTTTTAATTTATTTTGTTGTTAGTGTATTGTTCCATTGTTAATTTATGGAAACAGTATTCGTAAAAATTGGATATTCTATTTTATTGAATGTAGTCAAATTATTTGACGTTTAGAAGGGTTTCTAATTATTTATTTGCAATAACAAATATCTTTTATATAAAAAAAAAATTAGCACTATAAATTAGAGTTGGATCATAGTTTAGTTATTTTTTGGATAATTAAATGCCTGAGTCTCAGCAGTAGATACATTAAAAAGGCTGATGATGATAAAATGTGTTTTAATAAAAAAATTACAATCCCAACGCCACATTAACGTATCTAGCAAAAGCTACATGTGTTAATAGGTAACTTATTTGAATAAACTCATGAGACGTTCAAAGGAACGCATATTTGAATGAAATGTTATCATCGCTGTCTTTAAAGCGTATAAAGCGCTCGTCATCTAAACTCAGCCTTACCGACTAATATATACGACAGCGCTTTACACCGCGTCGCGCCACCTAATGCATGCTGCATACTTTTCCCTGTCGCATATCGCACGGTACTGCCAAAGAATAGATAGGTACCAGAAGGTTGGGATTAAAAAATACGTGGATTCGCGACTGTCATTTGTTTGATAACGCTGAATGTTTGTTCTGAATAGGGCGAGAAGCTTGCGCAAAAGCGGCTACAATGTACATTGATAAAATCTTCAGTTGCGTCTATACTGAAATGATTATGGCGGGGGTTTTTAATCATGTATCTTGACGTGATGGAGCGTCCATTCTGGTAAGTGATCATACACTGTGGAATCTAGCTTCTACTTTACTTTCTACAAAATATTCTACTCAACCCAGTTCAGGCAGTCGTTGTCTTGCCCGAAAGCTTTCACTTAAAGCTGTTTATTTTCAGCTGTAGCGGTCATGTAAAAAAAAATCTATGAACCTTATCTATACACAAAATTATTTCCAAATCAGTCCAGCCGTTTAGGAGGAGTAAAATGACAAACACACTTACAGAAGGATTATTTACATATATAATAACAATACTTGTGAGGCATTGTGGCCTTAGAGTCAGACTAAGTCACCACGCATTTACTCTAGACAAGGCCTACCGTGTGAGTGCTTTTTTTCATTGTGCAGAGCAAGCCTTCTGTAAAATTCCTATGTATTTTGTGTTACCGCTATGTGCACATTACTTATGTAGTACACTCTACGACTTAAAGGAACGCTTAGTTGGAACCCAGGGTAAATTGTAACAAGTGCTGCCAAGCTTTGAGATTTGTACCGTATGTTTTAATATTTGATAGGATTTGGCTGTTGTTACACATTATTTAGGGGGTCCTTTCTTTGTGAAAGCTTAGTAAGCGTTACAAGGGAATCTGCTTGTACACGTTTTGTAGGCTAACGAAATGAAGTACATTACAATTTAAAAACTTAATTATTTTCACAGCACAGGTGTGCTTCGCTCGAAAATAAATTAACTTAGCTTAACCGGGCGTCTAAAGTACATTAGTAAAACATACCACCGCGAAACAGGCCACAACTTTTCAGCCACTAGAGAATGGCCGAAAAAAAAAAAGAGA
The DNA here is from genome assembly GCA_029852875.1 of Mythimna loreyi. NCBI lineage: Eukaryota > Metazoa > Arthropoda > Insecta > Lepidoptera > Noctuidae > Mythimna > Mythimna loreyi. The sequence continues at coordinate 13,325,618 of CM056785.1, read as the reverse complement.
AAAAAGTTAGGGATGCGAGCAGTGGCCTGGGAGCGTCAGGGAATTTTTTCGATCGATAGGATGCCAGCGGAACGGCCTCCTGCATATTTTAATGTCACGTTTTTGCCCCGGGCTTAAGAGTGCGACGTAACTTCGATTGAAAAATCCACGAAGTGCTACATCACTACGGACGTTATTAATCACATTGCGGCAAAATCGCTGAACTATAATGTACTATCAAAATGTGGAATTGGCACTAAATTTTTCGTTTCATCTTTTAATGGGCAATGTGATTTATGGGTTCAATAAAAATGTTGGCTTTACCTGAGATTGAAACTGTTAGGTTTTTAGAATGTTGCCTTAGTTTAAATTTCTTTTTTTTTTTAATTATGTATGTGTACCGTGAGTGTTTCTATAGCATCACAGGCCCTATAATAGTAGCAAAAGTAGTATCTTTAATCATAACAACATGATTGTGTCGATATAGATAGATAACTATATATACTTTTAAAACTAGATAAATTGTCCTCTATCTAATAAATAAAAATACATTAAATTTTCATGATTATCACAAAAAAAAATCATATAAATTAAATAAAAATAAGCATACTAGTGCTGCTGTATAGTAACTTTTATATAAACCAAGATAATAATATAATAATAATATGTCCACAACTATCACACAACGTCGTCTAGTCCCAAGCTAAGCAGAGCTTGTGTTATGGGTACTAGACAACTGATAAACATACTTATATATTTCTAAATACACACATATTATAGATAAATTACACCCAGACACAGAACAAATGATCGTGCTCATCACACAAACATTTGTCCTGGGTGGGAATCGAACCCACGACCTCCCGCATGGCAGTCAGGATCAGTAACTACTAGACTGACAGGCCAGTCTTAAGAGATTAAAGATAGTTACTTCAAAAATACCGACTAAACTATTGAATCTAATGAGGTAAATGAGAATGACATTGAGTCGTCCTCGATATGCTATCCGAAAGCGTACTGATTTTAATTACTTAGGTAATATGTAAAATAATGAAGGCATAGAGTATGTTTGTCATGTGAGACGCAATTATGCCGACAGGTTCATTATTGTTCGGTGATTGACCCGAACAACTGCTTTATTCTTCTTTTTTTCCAATATCACAGCATAATGGTGAGATAAAGGCTTTTTTGACCTTGTACAAAAAGCTGTACAAGGTCAAAAAATTTATGTTACAATTTAATTTTGTCCGTTCATGATTATTAATCAAGAAGTTACAAATATAAATATTTTTGCCTTTCATTTAAAATATACACTATTTCATTTTATAATTGATCAAAACAGAAATCATCTTTGAATAGGTGTTAGTTACCAGTCGACAGCGATACGGAAGAGTTTTTTTACGCTTTATTAGATTAGGTATTTTTAGTTAAGTTCATCAGGGTTATGTAGTTTTAAGGTTACATATATCTAATAAATTATTAAATAAATTTGGCGTTAGTTAATTTTATAATGAAAAATGTACTTATCTTTACATTTTCATAAATGCAAGCAAAAAACGGCAAGTAAACTTTTTGTGATAACTGAGTAGGTAAATTTAATTTACTGGAAATTATAAATTATCAGAATTAGTGTATATTTAGTTTATCTAAAAAGCGATCTTAGCTCACTTATTCTTATTACGCAATATGCTAACTTAGACGCTATAGAAACGGTTTAAAACGGGTTCCAATAACGTTTCCATTTTAATGTTAGTAATAATGTGTAAAACTGTCAGCTGGTTCGCCTATTCTATTTACTACACCATATTATGAAACAGTATTTAATAAACTTAATATTATAGCTCACGTTCGAGAAAATCTTCCGAGCGAAAATGGCGAGCTGTTACGGTACAAATAGGATTATGTGTTTGAGAAAGAAAATACTGTATGACACGGTATAGGTTTTTATTTTATGAGACTTTGCTAGCACTGTACGCCAACAGTATGATACGAAAAGCTTTAGGAATTGCTGTGAAAACTATAATAAAATAATATTTTTTTTATTTATTTATTATATTACGTGTTTGCTCGATAATGTTGTTTTATGTTATACCCTCACTTCATCAAATATATTATTTTTTCGTTTCCTAGATAATAAAGTGATTTGAAATCAAAACGTTAAAACCATTTAAAATGGGAACCTAGAAAGGAACAAAATGTGGGAATTATGGTGTACGTAAAAAAAAAAAATAAAGAGCGAAAGCGACTTACTAACTTAACTTTAGTTCAATTTTTTGCTTTGATTCCAATCTCGACCTGTGTTTATTCATTGACCTTTTACGTTCCAGGGCCAATATGATTCTACTAGCTGCTGCCCGCAACGTTGTCTGCGTGAAGGCTCTACAGCACCAAAAAAACCTAAGATGGCAGTGTATGATCAGTGTATATCAGATGGCATAGCATTATAAGTAAACAACTTTTAAAATAACATTGCATCAGCCTTATAAAGTTCCCGCTGCTGGGACATAGACCTCATTTCTAGGAGAGGGAATGGGCCATAATCCACCACGCGAGTCCAATACGGTTTGGTGGATGACTCTTGATGAATTTTTGGTTCTAAAACATTCACAGTCACAGTTTCCTCATGATGTTTTTTTTCACCGTTGAGCAGTGGTTATGAAATAAAATACACAAAGTAATGCGCCTGGCTGGGTTTGAACGACAGACCTACAACTTGTAAGTCGGAGCCTTTACTACTTCGCCACCACTGAGTCGGAGCCTTTACCACTCCGCCACCACACTACGATGGTAGTTATGCTGCCAGGAGCCAAAATGTAAAGAGAGTCAGGACTGGTGCAGGAGGACGTGGGAGCAAGCGACATACAGTTGCCCGCGTAAGAGACAACTCGTTCTGAAGTTGACATCCGCTGCACTCAGTGTCTGCCCCTTCGACTTTTTGATGGTCATCGCGATGCAAACACTCACGGGGAACTGTACGCGCTTGAACTGGAACGGGAAGTTATGAGGTATAATACTGCCTCGACTTCGCCATAAACCGTAAGAATTTTTGCTTCAATGATGTGTCTGTGCAGCGAGATGACTTTAACACGGGTCTCATTACACCACTTTGGAGGAGATAGTTAATTCCGAAAATGCATAATCGGGACTCCGACTTTCAGCTTGATGGTATGCGCTTGAAGTCCACTTGCTTGCTGGGAGTTCAAAAATTCCACGGGATAGTGTGTGGCGTCATCGTGCTCGACGACAGTGTTTATTGAGGTATAGATCACTGCATTTCCCTCAATTTCCGAGAGAATGTATTCGTTAATTGCTGCAGCCTGATCATTTTTGGACGTCAAAATGGCCCGCTCACACACCCAAGAAATTCTGCTGGTGCGGTAAATGACTGTTGTCCCCGTACACACAGCAAATGAATTCTTCTAAGCTGGCTAACGCTCTATCGACAGACTTTGGAAGCACCTCCTGTCCACCTCTCTCGCAGTGGGCTTTGACTTGCAGCGGACTTCGGCAGAGGCCATGATCCGGAGCAAAGAAGAGTGGCAGGCGGTCGCCTCCTTCTGCGAAGCAGTAATGCTAGTGGCTAAAAAATGGAGTCGACTGCATCAGGCAAAAGCAAAGGCGCTCAAGCCGCAGCTACCGCCGCCGTGTCTCCAATCCCGATTTACGGCCACAGTAGGCGCGGGCTTGTGACCGCCGAGCAATGGGTAGCTCTTTGTCCACCCATTCGATAGTCGACGACGGCGCGCACTATTCCCTGCGCCTCCAGCAGACGGCAGCAACTGTAGGAGCCCAACAGGATCGAAGCCAAGGTTTCAACGTAGCAAACGGGAAGCGTTTGCCCGAAATCGCCACTGAACAAACTGTGACACCACCTATCAAATGTTCGTTCCCGCGGATGTCCTGCAGGGTTCTGTCCTCGGCCTCAACTGCCTTCCTATTGGTCATAATACGCTCATCCCATATGATCAAAGAGCAATCCTTAAGCACGTGTCCCTTATCGCTGTTACGTGACACACCACAAACAGGCGTTTTAACGCTCTCTAAATCGATGGGAACTTGAAGATGGCATGTGCTGTCTTGCCACTCGGAAGCAGTGTGGCAGCAATTCCCAACGACGCGACAGCAATAGCAATATTGCCTTGCCTCCTGACCTCTGGAAGTATGCCATGTTTTTCCTGTTCCAACAGGAGCAACACAAGAAAAACATTTTGCCCTGGTTTTGCACAACGCTTTCAAGGACGGTGTTATAAATCTGTTTTTGCTCTGAAGAGAACTCTGTCTCAGCGTTATACTCTCGATTTCCATAGTCTTGATGCGGTGACGATTGGGGAGCTAGTAATCCATATTAGATCAGTGGATTGCCACCGACAGAAATGTCCACATCTTGAAGTGAACTGAGACAGGTGTTCAGCACACGATCATCAGTTACATCGACTTCGTCTCCAGTAGCACGCCTCAAAGCTCGCAGAAAATCTTCAGACAGATGATGGCGATATTTTAATGAACATAACTTTTTTGTAATACTTAACGCCGCATTTTTTTAATAGTCTTGCTGCTCAAGATTTTGAGGGTTTTTTGGAACTTGAATTTTTCAAAACGAACTATACCCTGCCCTATATATTGCCCTAAGCGATTTTGTATTTGTATATCCTGTCCACATTATGAGGTGTACAATAAAGCTTATAGTAAAAAATAAATAATATACGATACCACGTTTAGGAAGAATTTGATTTTTATGAAATCAAATAGATGGCGCTGTTTTAAAATTTTCTATATGCTACTACATTCAACTATGTTTCTCTGCCTAAGTTACTTAAATTTCGTAGTATTTATAGTGTAAAGCCAGATAGTAGCATGGCTTACTCAAAAACAACATTTAAATATGCGTCGTTAGATTAAACACTGTCACAGAATGCGTAAGAACAATAAGTATTCACAACTCCTCTCCCGTAAGTGATAGCGTGATAATATGTAGCCTATATGTTGGCCCATCCTTTATTCAAGCAAAATTTGAAGATAATCCATGCAGTATGTATAAATATAAATCCAAGTAAGTTTTTGAGTTTAGCCTGGACTTACATACAGACAAATAGACAAAAATTCTAAAAACTATATTTTTGGCTTCGATATCGATTTTAGATCACTTCCCAAGTATTCTTTTAAAAAAATATTTAATGAACAGTTTTGACTTTCCTACGATTTTATTATAATTACCTATATGTATAGATTATTCGTAAAACTCTTTAGTTAAGTCCCAAGAGGACACAAATTTCCGTACAACTGTTGTCGTTTAATTGTGTCTGTAATTACGGTAGTCGAAAGGTAAAAATAATATTATTTTTTTAATGTAATATTTTCGTTTGTACTAATTTGAGTCAGTAGATGTCGTTGTACGTATATAAATAACATTGAAAGATTAGGTTGCGTTGCAAAATAAATCCGTTAGACCGTTGGAATAAGAATGAGACATTTCATATAAACATGGAGAACGTCGTTTCACCATTAAAGAGATAAACTATTTTTTTTTAATTATGTATTAAATATTAACCCACATTTTTTCGTAAAACGAACCAACGATATTTCCCTAAAAATAAATAAGTAACATTTGCTCTGTTTGGGCTTGTTTTTTTTCATTTTTTATTCCCAGTTGTGAGTAAATTCAACCGCGCAGTAAGAGACTATGAAATCTTGAACACGACCTATGTCGTGAGATTTTGAGGGTTTTTTGAAACTTAAAGTCAAAACCAATTATACGACTTTTATGAAGAAAATGCGCACTACCATCTATGAATTTTAAGAATAACTAACTGCTAACCTTGCCAACATGGTCAAAAAATTATTAATTTCCAAAAAGTGTCAAAATGTAACTTGATTTGATTTTTGTGTAATCTCATAGATGGCGCTTTTTAAAATATGTCTTTATACTACTAATATTCATTAAACTATGTTTCTTTGCCTAAATTACGTAGTTTTGAAAAAGAATAATGGGAATCTTTACTATTTACCTAAATAAATTTACGTGCCAAGTTTCAAGTTAATTAACCCAAGCAATAAGATTCTCCCATACAAACTTTAACATCCCCTAAATCTTGCACTTGGGATACTACTGAAAAAATAAATATGGCATCCTGGATAACTAATTTAGAGTAATGTTTATGCTAAGTTTTGAGTCGATCGGCCCACGGAAAAAAAAGTTACACCCTTGCATCCATTGCACCATTTAAATTCAATATTGCTTACCTCCTATAACTTACGGTGTGATAATATGTAGCCTAAAGCCTTCCTTGGTTTACAAGGAACATTTTTGCTTAATTTCAAATCAATATATTCAGTAGTTTTGGCGCCAACCCGTACCATAGGCACAGAAAAACAGACAAACAGACAAAAATTCTAAAAAGTCACTTTTTGTCATCAGTTACGTTTTTCTAACAAAACCTACTCATTTTTTCCAGAAAATTCTCAATGTACAGTTTTTCTTTCGTTACTGTTTTATTATATGTATAGATGTATAGATTAAACATTGCTGCAGCCCAACAGATACATTGGAGCGCATCGTTCCACGTGCACTTCAAGGAGTTGTGAGCAAACCGTAGGAGCCCAGATGAGTCAAAGCCTACTTGAGTCATGGGGCAATGTGAAAACCGTAGAAAACATACGAAGAACCGAAGGAGAAAAAAGAAACATAGGAACAGGTGTGGATTTTTAGTTTGTAAAATTATGACACCATCTCTTGTCCCACTCAAGGTCGCGGATATGTCTTATTGAAATAATATATAATAATAAATGTCTGATGATTTTCTCCCCTAAAAAAAAATAGAAAGCCCACTTAATACATACGTTGTCATCAATATTTCTATGACAGCCCTAAACTACATACTCCGTCATTCCGACGGTGAACGGTGAAGGGGAATTGGCGGAAATTGCACTCAATTGAAGGCATCGTCCCTAGCCTACGAATTATAAATGTACCTACGCCAAGTTGGGAGCCATGTTGCGTCAAAGAACAATGGGCACATCTGCCCATTTAAACAAAATTATTGACGAATTCGAAATCACGATGTCACATCCATATTTGAATATAGAATGGGAGATAATTATTAAGTTTTAACTTTGCGTTATAAATAAAAAAGTATAAATGTCTTTTTACGGGCACGGCTTACGAATTATAGTTTCGAGTTCTATTCAGCAAAGCGCATGAGTTATATAACTTATTATGTATGGTGAAGGTATTTAGTGAAGGAAAACATCGTGAGGAAAATGGCATTTCTTAAAATAAAAATTCAAAGATATGTGACATCCATCAAACCGCATAGGGCCACGTGATGAAGTATGAACGTTCCTAGTATCTTTACTACTGAGCAAGCCACTTGGCTTGCTCAGTAGTAAGAACATTATAAGATTAAGATTATGCTTTGCAAACTTTTATTTAGTTCTATGAGCTTCCGTGCTCTTATAGAGATAACTATATAATTATTTTCAAATGATTGTCACAAATTATATTTTTTTCTCCGTTTTGTGTTTACAAGAGATGTACCATTTTTACTCAGGGTGACAGTATGAGTAGGGATGTGCTTTTCCACTAGTCGTACGTGATCACGGGAATCAAATCACCTATTCATAGGTTGTTGTGACTGAAGCTTCTTCAATGATTGGAAGGGAGAATTTTTCTAAAGTGGCGCTTTTTCTCTAGTAATTTATCAAGTTTCTGATTTATTGATGTATTTGTTTGTAAGTACTAGTGGTTTCTCTCTTAAAATATATTCTGTGTCTAAACTCAGATCATGGTATACCAAAGTTCCAAATTTTATTTATAAATATAGTTTATATATATATATATATTACTAGCTTGTGACAGCGCCTTCGCCCGCGTACATAAAATATAGCCTATGTCACTCAGGAGTAACGCAGCTTTTTATTGTTGCTATTTTTTTTCCATTCGGACCAGTAGTTCCAGAGATTACCTCCTACAAACAAAAAAAACAAAGAATCAAAAAACAAACTTTACCTCTTTATTATATTAGTGTAGATTTATAATGTTAATAATGTATATTAGTTTATTATTTTTTAAATTATTCTGTGTATAGTGTCTATAGACCTTGGTTACTTAAAAACTAAGAATTTTCATTACGATTTCTCTAAAACTAAATTTAGTACTTAAATTTTAATTAGTAGTTAAAATTAAAAAAAAAAATAGTAAGTTAAAAATAAAAAAAGTTTATTGCTCGCGACGATGTTCTTTTAAATTACCATATAATTATTTTAATAAATCCTTTTTTCCTTATCTAATGAGCATAGTGCAAAAAAATATTGTAACGCGACACTCTTTTTCGCTTAAGTAAAGCACCTTATGGTGTATAATATAGAGCTTAATTTTAACCCATTGGGGACACTTCGTTTACATTGGCCACATCTAAAAGCGTGATGTCATACACACTATCGACTCTTACGACGAGATCCCGGCGTTGTACTACGTACTTAAGGAGAGTGCTACTAAAGAATGCACTGCGCTTTGCCATCGAGGCAGTAGCCAAGTTGGCAAGCGGGCGTCAGCTGCTAGGCTATACTACAAGTACTGTCCAAAACCATCCAGATCCGAACAGCACCTGTGTTAGTTGGAAAGAAGGGGAGATATGCTGCCTCTATGGGGCTCCCACAAACCGGATCTTGCCGGTGCTATTGCAGCTTGCTTATGTCATTGGGATACAGACCAGGTCTACTCCGTTATTTTTGCGTTATTCCTCATCAATGCAAAAAATTAACAACCCTCAGTACGGTGTTGTGGATGGCGTCACAGACTGTGGTGTCCAGTGTAGCACAGATTAAGTCTGACCAATGTAACGGACTCCTGCACCTCGGTCTTTCCCGTCTACTTTTCGTGTCAGCAGTACCTCTTTAGGCTATCACTTCTGTAGCAATGTGCTGGCTTTGGATCGAAACGGAACAGAGAATAAAGTCCCACATATCTCCATTGAAAAGAGAGGATCCTCCGACCAGACATGTGTTAACGTCTGGTGGGCTACTGCCCGATAGTAAACTTCGGGCTGTCGTATATGTTCAAATTGCGCAGAGAACTTTGGTTGCACGATGCAGGATTCCTGTAGTTCTTATGTGACGCCATAGATGGCGCTACATGGCCAAAGAAATCAAAGATTCTATCACAGCATACTATAAAATTAATCAAACCTTACTTCCGCAATAACTAAAACCTATTAATAGTTTTCCAGAATATTCTTAAGCTTAATCTTAAAGTCAGTCGTTGAAGCTAACTTATAGCATTTCCGAACTTTCGAACTGTTATCAAAGTTCACGTTTAATATGCCCTAGGAACTACTTAGTATCACGAGCCGGGAGAGGGTTTAATGAGCTCTTTGGAGCAGAAAGCGTTTAAATTTATGAGTGTACTGCAACTATAAATTGTGGTTGTGCTGTTTACTGGTTATCAGGTTACGTGGGATATTATATCGGTTAATTATTTTATGTAATACACGCACTGTGGCCGCGACTATTTCCGGGTATTTCGCGATCAGACATCAACCCTTAAAAAATTACCGGAATTAAAGGGAAGGTTGGAAAAAAAAAACAAATATTAATGAGATATAGTTTTCAAACTTTACGCATTGGTTTCCAGCAGGGGCAAAATCAACTTTTTTTCATGGTAGATAAAAATCATCCAATAAAGAATCCCGCTTTTGGGTGAAATGGGAAATAGTATCAGACTATGGTCAGACTCTTACTGACAAAACCATCTAACCCGTTTCTACACTGCCATACATACTAGGGCCAAAGCCTTCTTTTCAGATACGAACCTTTGGTCCTAGTGTTGACTTCGACCCTTCTGCAGAGGCGAAGCTTACAGAGGCCATGGATTATACGAAAGAGAACCCTGAGGCCCTGGAAAGGAAAAAAGGTGCAGAAGTTGGTTTTATTTAGTAAAAAAAAGCCTGACATGGAATGTGAGAAGTCATTGGATTACTTCGCACCAAAAAAATGCCTGTTTTAATATAGTTCTGCTTCAACTTGGTTGAGCAGACATACGTCAACTATAAAGTTATATGGCTGTTCTTTTAAGTAGAATAGTTTAATGAGATATAGTCCCTGTTTGAGAGAAACATTAAAATATTTAAATCTTATAATAAGGATCTTGGTTCTTGCAAACCGATGGTCGTTTAAGATCAAGAAATGGCCAAAATTGATGAAAAAAACGTATGATGTCCAAAAAATTTCTACAAAAATAAAATATGCCAGGTTTTGCCCGTGGCTTCGCTTACATAAAAGTAGAAAATAATATGACCTTTGTCAGTGATAAAGTAGGATTTTATTCGTGAAAGTATTTTTGAAATCTGCTTCTTTTAATCTAACATTACAAACAAATGTATTATTATATTATTTTACAACCTAGTTTAACAAAAGTATATAAAATATCAAAGAAAAAAAGAGAATAGATTAGGAGGATAAAAAAGCCTATTATAAATTTTCTCAGATACACGAGATCTGTATGTAACATAACTAAATTACAAAACACGAAGATATTATATAAGGATAATTAAATAGTTAAATTATATAAGGATAAAAATAAAGGGAAGTTGTTATTTTTTTCATTAAAACGTGAAACAGTCCTAAAGCCGAAAAGGCCCACATTTATTCAAATTTAATCTGCAAGCAAAAATATTTCAGTTCAAGCCAGACGGTCACATGAGCGAAACCGAGGTTAATGGCTAGTGCAATAAATTTCCCACCCAATTTAATTACAGCCATTTAAAATACTACGAAATATATTTACGAGCTACGATATTACGAGCTCTACACAAAAAAAATGAATGAATCATGTTGAAGCGAAATGTACATAATGAATGTTGTTCACTACACAACGCATAGCAATTACGTCATGTTACTACATTTGCCGCGTAGTAACCGCTACGTCGTAGGCATTCGTAGCACATGTACTGTAGCCATAACTACGCGCTACGCGGCTACATTACCCCGAGTTGTCGAACCGTTTCGGTGAAATATTTGTATTACTGTGGGCACCTTTCACTCTGCCTTTATTGGTATTTTGGGCTAACATAACATCACGCTAATGATCCGTAAAAGGGGTAAGCAGAATTACTAGAACTACCCAAGTCTCTTCAGACATAACATAAATAAGGGGGGTTGGATATCATTACTGTATTATAGCAAAAGGAGCTATGCCATTGTTTTGTTTAGTTAATAATTCAACAATGGGCCTTTCCTATTGTCATCATTTACGACTCGTGGGACGATAGGCTGGTTTATGTAGTTTGCTGTGTTTTCCTTTAACTTGTAAACAACTTGAAAATTTCAAAATTAAACGACCTTTTAGAATCGAGCCGGCTGATAAATGACGACAACCAGTTTAGTTGAGTTAACTCAATAAAACTTCCGATAAAACGTCAACTCTTTGAATTATTTAAGTAACGAAGTTAGCCAAAGTAATCATTGACTTTGCGAGAGTATCTACGCATAACAAATGCAATTTAAATTTTTCTACTGTTTGGTTTGATTTTTTTTTTGTTTATTCTCTGATAGTAATACTATCAGAGTGTTAATAGAGTAAATTTTATTTTTTAGTATGTTTTTAGTATATTCTTAAAACCTACATAAAATAGTAAACCAATTTAAAAATAAAAACGTTGAATGAAAAATCATTAAAATAAAATAAAGCTAAAAGAGAAGTAAATAAAAAATCTAGTCTGTTTACTTATTTGTCTGAACGCGTTAATTTCGAATTAAAAAAATCTTTTTGTATTGGGAAAGGCTACACAAAATCATGCTACGATCCACGGAAACGAAGCAGTGACCAAAGTCTCGAGTGAAACTGCGGGGGACAGCTAGTATAAATAGAATCAGGTGTGGTAGTAGCTAGTAAGTAACTTTGGTCCTCATGGGGACATCTTCATTCCTAATTACGTACGGAAACTCCCAGCATAGCCCTTCCATTGTCTTTTAACTTACTTTAAGCTTTCCATTGTGTGGTTCAATGCACTTGTAAAGGATTTTTGAATAGGGACGCTCAAACTTTGATAGCGCATAGTAGATATCTTGGTCAAGCGATAACTTTCTCTCTCATTTGTTATGAAATACACATTTAGTCGAGGCATTTCACCACGGAACACACAAATTTTCACCTAACGCTGAACCTCGCGTGGTGGCGATATGCGAACTGGCCATCGAGATCTTGTAACTTAACATCACCCGATTACAGAAAGTAGCACTCACACACACGCATAATGGGGCTACGTGATATCTCTTGTTCAGGGATGGGGACTTACGGTATGTATGCCAGTGGTGGCATGCAGTAAAATAATTCGGACAAGTATGGTGTAAGCTGTACGTATGTAGCTGTTGTAATCCCAAAAATGTTTGCTTTTTATTTAATTCAATAAATAAGTAAACAACTGTAAACATTGTACTTTACGAATTTCTAGTTACAAATTAAGTTTTTAGTTTCAAAATTTGCCCATTAAATTACTAATTAAGTCAACATTCTTCGGTGGCACGATATGACAACATTTTTTTTTTCATATATTTATTCAAGTATGCACGTTTTAAACAATGGTTCGCTATCCCTGCTCTAGTATACAAACCACAGTCAATTGCTACTTTAAAGGCCAAAATAACTCACGTTCTTCGTGAAATTGAGACCCATTTATGCAAAAAACGTCCAATACGTTTTCCATCAGAATAGAACCTTTACAGCAAAGTCACAACGGCTGAAATCATTTTACATCATCATCATCATTTCAGCCGAAAGACGTCCACTGCTGGACATAGGCCTCCCCCAAGCGCCGCCACAAAGACCGGTCCTGTGCGTCTTGCATCCATCGGCTTCCAGCAACCCTGACCAGGTCATCGGTCCACCTTGTGGGAGGCCTTCCAACGCTACGTCTTCCGGTACGCGGTCGCCTTTCGACCCCAGCGGCCATCCGTTCTGCGTGCAATGTGCCCTGCCCATTGCCACTTAAGTTTGGCGATTCTTTTCGCTATGTCGGCAACCTTGGTTACAACATTAACATAATTACATTTATTTTCATAGAGTATCCTTTAAAATATTATAAAAAATTATATACTTAAATATTATTTTGAAACGAAGTACATGAATCTCTTAATGAAAAACTTTGTAGCTCTTAAACCGCCTCATGTCAAAATGGGACTAGGATATTTCTGGGACGCTAGATTTAGGTACTATCAATTAAATTTTGTAAATGTACCGGGACTATTACTGAATTTAATTTGCATTAAACCTCGTGAGATCACGTTTTGGAACGAGGCTGCAAAACATTACCGTCTTTTGGGCTGAGTCGGGCCAAAATATCGAACAACCAATACAGTAATACTAGTGGTACGAATTCACCAGCTCGTACCGTCATAAACCGGTTTGCAGCCAGTCTGTTCGTAATTCAAGCCGCACGTGCTCGCCGCTCGATGCAATTTGGCCTCAGATATACAAGTCGCTCGATTAGTGTTCGCAATTTGTGGACTGGCCCCACATATGCTCGAAGTAGGCATGTGAATGTTTTTCTTTCTCTTTCTTTTATTTAGACTCGTATTTATAAACGAGTATGACTAATTACTTGAATACAAGTAACAAATAAAAAAAATACATATTTTAGAAAAAGAAAAGATTAATGATGAATTTTGAAATCACGTAATAAAAAATTACTTATCAACAAGTGATTACTTATTTATAAATACGGGTCCTATTGCTGGTGCGTGTCTCCAATATATGCACAACAATCATGTGCGCACTTTGTCTATGGGTTTTGTTTCATCTTGGCTTTTTACAATACAATTATGATACTAACTTAATGCACCTTGCATTTAGTAAACATAATTGTGCAATCTTTTTACAGCATGAAATATTAGGAAAACCAAAAACTTAAAGATCGCACTTTAATTAAAAAGGCAAGTTTTACAAGTCTTAGAGAGTTAGAACACTCAAGTCTTTTAGACAGACAATTCTATTACTATCTCAATGTGTCTATACTGTTTAACAAATTGCAACATTTACATTCCAACGTAATTCTTGATTTTCCGCCATAAACACACCACACCAATAACAGTAACATGCCCTGAGTAAATTCAGCAAACAATTTGAAACGCAGCACGAGTTTATCTGCAAAAATTGCTTTTATCACACACCCGGGCGAACTCCGGAGTCTGTTCGTTGGCGTTCGGTAATAACTTTACAAACAGAGTTACCCGTCACGATCCAGGCCTTATTCACTCACTGTACACTGTATTATGAAATTCTCCATTTATAGACATAAAACTCGTCGGGTGCGACATAAACTTTTATTTTTACTACACTTCCGTGCGTTTTCATAAACGTTGAGTGCGGGTGTGACTGTGACGCCGCTTTTACGTCTGCGTTGATGAATTTTCTTAATGAAAATCTTTTGTGGGCGCGTTCTTATTACAGTTACGCATGGAATCTAGGCTTTAGGACTATAAAGATAAAAGGTAACAAATTGGTGAGACCATAAACATTTTTGCTGAATATTCCGCCTTGATAAGGGAATACAAAACGTTGAGCATCTCTGCGCACTTGACAGAGATATTCAATTGAGCGTCAATCATTTTGAAGTGAACCTTGACACTTGATGGTTTCACGTTGCGCTTGAATAGTTCATACTTCACGTGATAGATGGCTCTGTCGCCGTTCTTGGCCATCATATGTTAGGCTTCACAGGACACATGAGAGTGGTTTGCTTTTATTCCATTTTCTTCCGTACGCCACATTCATCAAATGTTTTTTTTTTTGTTTCACTATTCGCAATATTGGCTTCAAAATATTTAATTTATCTTTTATTATATGAATAGCTAAGAATATAGATACAAGCTCATTACATAGTGTTTTAAAAAGTTTAATGAAAAAATCATGATTCAGCTGTAAGAGATAAGATATAAATTAAATTTAAAAAATATATCTGCTGACGCTACGTCTCTCCACGAAAATAAGATTAGTTTGCAATAAAAGTCGAGCGCAAGTTATCTGGCTTGATAGCATCAAGTCGAGAAAAACTGATCTATCTGAAGTTAGTTAACGATTTAATATATCCACTTCGTACGAGCCACTTATCTAGTTCAGACCACGTCAAGTTGTAAAAAAGCCATTTCGTATCACCCGTATAGTAAAATAATGTACTTATGCACGCGGTATGTCTTTGTTTTACGGCAGTGAGGCGAGAGGTGCTAAAATAAAGCATAAAAGTCACTTACCTACCCACATGTAAACTGAATGCAGAAATGTGAAAGTAATGACAGATTTCTTGTTCTTAAAAGGCTTTTAAGTTTAACTTGGTACTTAGAGTGTGTTGATGTGCGGGTGGTGGCCTCCTTCTGTGAAGCAGTAATGTTAGCAAAGGAGGCGGCTGTACGCGTGATGGAACGAACTTTCTCATGCCCCAGGCACCTTGATCCTGGCCCTGATTTTCACCTACTATAGGCGTGAGCTTGCGAAAGACGAGCAAAGAGTAGCTCGCCGTCTGTTTGTCCGGTAATTTCCGGACCGAGTTCGAGTGGACGCATAATGATTAACGCGCACCTCAAAGAGATGTCAGTAAAACCGTAGGGAGTCTGAAGAGACCTGAGGTCCTGGAACACAAGAAGAAGGCAAATAAGTATAGTTTTAGTTAATAAAAGTCTGACAAGTCCTTTCGATCCAACTTAGAGCAGCAGAAGTCACTGGATTGTTTTACTTCTCAGAAAAGTGAAGAAAAAAGACTCTCAGATTCTTAGAATTGAGCCACTTAGATTGAGTTAATAATTATAGATTAGATGAAAAGACTGCTCAAATTACAGATTGTTAAACATTTTCCTAAAACAATAGAAGATAAAATAACCATTCAGATTTTTGAAGAGTTGAAAATCCGATTGCAAATAGGCTGAAATCAATACGCGTAATCCAATTATGGGACGCATGACGTAAAAATAAACCGAAACATAGTATTCGAGGGGTGTCAATTATTTAGTAGTAGATATCTATTTCCGCAGGGACTCGATTCGTAAATGAACGATGTTTTAATCGATTCCGTATCGAGTTGCGACTGTAATTGGGATGGCTCAAAGTTTGCCAATGTTTGTCCAACAGTCCCAACATTGGATATGTTATATAATATTTACACGACTCAATTAATTGGTATCTTCATTTGTGTTGCGTTAATGTTTTGGTAGTTTGGGTTTTCCTTATCAGAACTTCCATTGAATTGGTAACATGTATCTGATGATGTCAGCCTTATTGTTTTTTTTTTTTCTGAGAGCTATATCTTTTACCGAGAGTATTTTTTCCTCTTTATTTATGGCTATATTTGCTTTTTTTTTCTTATTCTACCCAAATTTATTTGTACACTATTTCGACGTTTTTGTTTTGCTACCAGCTTGGAGCCTGAAAAGCATCATTGTGGACTCATCACATTGTGCATAGAAGAGTGTTCAATAAATAGTTTTTTTTTATTCTTTTAATGTTTTTTAATTGACAAAGTTTAAATCGTTTCTCAATAAATTGTTGTTTATGCAAATACAAACATTCAAATAATAAAAAAATGTAATAATAATCATATACATCCATGCATCTACAATTATTTACAAACTCAAAGAATCTGCCTCAGATATATTTCTCGTGAACAAAAACCTATCTTTTCTTTCAACGAATCTTTCGAACAATAACTGATTCAATAACAAACTATAAAAATAAAGACATTCAACTCTTCAGTGTCGCATTCAAATCTATTATTTACGCCACAATCAAAACAAAAGGGGAACGGAATATTCCTGGATACAAAGTGATACAAAAATAGTTTCTTTAGGAGCGGGTTGTTTCAAATTGCCTTAACGTATAAAGGATTCCCCGTATATCGGGCTTTTACTTGGCATAAATGTCACGTTTCTGTCCTCCACCCTTTAATCACGGGGTTTCCTTTGATTTAATATAGCAGTAGACTGTAATTTAGTTATCATTCTTACATAGTTATACGTTCAATTTTGATCGTTTCAATCCAAAGACACACTATCGATTCGTAAAAGAAAATTTAAAAAATAAAGTACTTTTTCTGAAATTGGAATTAATATACGCATGTATGAAATTAATGTCTTAAGGTAAACATCAGCTGAGCGAGTTCAATGACCTGTAGGCAGTTTTTAACGACCGACAACAACTTATAGGTCATTGAACTCACTCAGCTGATGTTTTGAAGAAATTAATTAGCTATATCGAAGTATTTTTAACTTTAAGAAAAATACACCTGTCTTTGAAAGCTTATCTATATCGGGTATATTGTGCGATGGAAGGACGAGCTTATCGGCATTGATTGGGCAGAGTGCCAATGTCGGATACAGCAATCCTTATTACAGACGTTACCCGACTATTCTTTTTGTATTTTTTTTTTTTTGTTACCGATTAAATGATGTCAGAACCATTTCTGTGCTGTGCCAGATACAATAAGTACAGTCTAGGAGATTTTTTTGTGTTGAGAAACCCTGTAACAAGGAGGCTAGCTCCACGTAGGTCAAAAGGAATTATTTCGGTCAATAAAAATCCTTATTTTAAATGTCACCTGGCGGCTTTGGATTCGGTGGAAAGGCGTGCAAAGAGGCTGATTGGTGATTTGGTTGAGTCCAATCTTCAAAGCCTCGAGCACAGGCGCAGAGTAGCCCGGCCCTGCGGTTTTCTACAGGATGCATTTTGGAGAGTGTGCGCAGGAATTGCACGATTTGATTCCGCCATCTCAATTTTACCTTCGGACATCCCGGCGTACGGCAAATATCCATCCTTACGTTGTTGAGACACCTGCGGCCCGGACTAAGCGTTTTGCCTCGTCGTTTATACCGCGTACATCGAGGGACTGGAACAGTTTGCCGGGTGCAGTCTTTCCGTCCGATTATAATTTAGGTGTCTTCAAGGCTAGAGTGAATAGACTCTTAATAAACTAGTGCGCCTTACCATCAACGATTGCATCACTGCTTACCATCAGGTGGGATCGCAGTCAAGCACTAATTTATTACAATTCAAAAAAAGGATATTAGACAAACTTTTACTGTGTATTCCATTGTGTCCGCCGGACGATTCACACAATTGTGACACTTGAATGTTTTTTCTGCTTGAATCATAAACAGACTCCCAAACTGGATATGTCTAGTCACTCCTCAAACAGGTAATTTATCGCCATGATTGTGGCGTACTCTTAAGTACTCGTACCCATAAGGGCCTTTAAAATCTTTACAGAGTAGTTTAATGCTGTACTTTTGGCACATTTCGTATCATCTATCGTCAAGTTTACCAAAGTTTTGGTTCTTACAACGCTGAAACGTTCGTAATTACTAAAGTAAAAGCCAATCCACATAACAAACAATTCAAAACAAAAAATGCTTTATAAAACAACCCATGAATTTGAAAACAAAAATAACAAAGAATGCGTAACGATTGTATGAAACGGTGCATGAAACTGGAAGAAGTAAATATGACGTCAGAACATCACATTAGGAGAGGAAAAAGCGTGACGTAATACAAAATGTATGTTAAATATAAAAATACATCTTGTGCCTTTTATTTGCATGCGTGAAAGTGCAGACAGGCGAATGAAACAACACTCCATTCGCTGCCTCGCAATCACAAGGGCCCTCGACAGTTCCCACAATCCATTAGACATTGCCCCAATTTGTAAAGACTCCATCCCACTCCACATTTAGAAAAAAGAAGGAAAAAACAGACGGTACGAAACGAGTCGTGCTTGCCCATCGAGGGTTTAGTACAACAAGGAATAATAATAATATAACTAATGATTGAATTTTTTTTTGGCTGCTACCTGATTTTTGTAAAACTATTCGGGTGAGAATCATATTTTTACTTATTTTTAACCTCTCGTATGCCGTAGACACAATTAAAAAGTTATTGTGTCTCGCGTAGATCTGCATTCATACGAAAGGTTAAATATTTAGAATTTCTAATTTGCAGCGATCATCACCATCATCATTTCGTTTTTCCACTGCAGAACATAAGCCTCCCCAACTATCGTTACAATGACTGATGTTGAACCTTAGCAGTTTGTCGGTCTACCTTTTGGGAAGCATTTCAAAGTTACGCCTTGCGGTTCGTGGTCACCACTCCAGAAAGTTTAGAACCATCATTGCCCACTGTAAGTCTATTCTTCGGGCTATGTCCGTAACCTTGGTTTGTGACGATATGATGATATTTATTTTTTGCTTCACAAACTTTTACGATAAGGAAATGATATTTGCTTTGTAAGGAGACAGCCATAATAATTCATATTTCAACCATTCAACTTATTCACATTTCAAGCCAATATCATTAGTAGTTTCTGTAATATGACTCTGATCGACACATAGACAAAGACACATCATTAGGGATATTTTTTCCTTTTCACTACGGAATCCTAAAAAGTAAAAAAGATGGAAATGTGTTTATTATTTCGCCGAGGTCAAGTATTTGAGATTATACGAGACTTTTTGTAGAGTCCGTAATGAATGAGACGTGAAAGCTTACCTGCGAGAAAAACTGAATAGAACTCCTTTTATATAAGTTTTGGTTCGTTAACGTAGGTATTTCATGAGGTTCAGGTTTTTTTGCTTTGTAATTATGTTGGAGTTCATTATTTTATTTGTAAGGCTAACGAAGTATTTCACCGGAATAATTAAGGCAACTTTTTGATGGAATATTTTTTTTAAATCATCGGGGATTTGTTTTTAGGATTCGAGGAAACGTTCTTATCAACTGTAGGTTAGTTATTAAGGTAGAATTGAGAGCGGTAGTACGACGGCTGAAAGCTAAAAATATCCAACGGCTTAAGGGGGTAAGCCTAGGTGAACTTTGGAGGATTTTGGGTTTTGAACAAGGACGTTATTACGCACGTGTTAAAAGAGGTTGTGTCTCTTTATATCGTCAATGTCTTCAATACCCTGCCGTGGACTAACATTAGGGAGGAATTCCGGTATTATCGGATGCCGACTTACCTCGATAGTGTATTCAAGGCCTATCTGACAGGTAGGATCGTTATCTGCGCTGGATTGCGACAGTCGTTGACAGATAGGATTGTTTTGACTCGAGGGCGATGTGAATTTCAAGGCTATGCCCTTTCGTGGGCCTCGGAATTCACTGCTGTCATCTCGATCCCAAATAACGGTATGAGAGGTGGTCGAATACTAGTGAAACTATATGCGATGTTTGGCTCCCAGACTCGAGCGGGCTGGGGCTGCCTGCAATCGACTATAAAGCGAACGCTCTGCGTGGAAATCGTGCAGCTTACAGTCCTTTACGTGACTTCATTGGAAACGACCGGCCCGCGCGGTTGAACCCGTTCCAATGAGTCATCACTGACCTGAGAATTCTTAAATTTTGAGAACAATGCCCAATGTTTATAGTGCATGAATTTTATCAAACCACTATTAGTTTGAAAAAAATATTACGCGGCGCAATCACAACAATAACAGGGCACTTGTAGCTTTGTAGCTACAAGTACCCTGTGATTATTGCATAGAGTATCTATTTTAAAAAGATTCTAAAGGATCAACTTTTTAAAAGTTACATGCCAAAACCTGAATAAAATCGGAAAATATTGAGTGCAACACAGTAACAGTTAGCACAGTTTTTTTTTAAAGCTGCATACTTAATTTTACCATATTTTATTGTTCGGTGTTATCCGATCAAGATCCCAAATTTGTAGCAAAATATAACTCTGCAAATTAAATAATAAAAAAAAATTGCTGATGGACTACTTTCATTTATTAAGTTGCCAGTATCTCTAAAATAAAATAGATTCAGTTTGTTCATAATTGTATCAATAAAATAAAAATATTCAATCAAACGCTAATTTTACTTATTGTTCATTGACCAAGTCAGGCTTAACCTCACTTACCAAATATAAAAAAAACTCATCAAGCTTTTGTAAAACGTCGTCAAGAAATTATTGCCGAATTTAAATAAAAATTTCAACAAATGAAAAGGCAGGGTCATTAGTTGTCTATTGAGATGTTTTTTTCTGTCAAAGAGCCAACATTTAGGAAGCACTTCAAACTCCAAGTGGTATTTAAAGCCAGTTTGTTTCCGAAGTCGATCTTCCGAGTAGATTAAATAAGTATTCATCAAAATGAAACTGTTCTCGAAAACTGATCATTAAAACCAATAAATGATAAGTTTCGAATTAAAAAATATTGTAATAAAAACTCTTACGATATCGTGGAAATGTTTCCTCATCAAGTTTAAATAACATTTGCCAAGTTCTTCTTGAAAAAAACTTTATAAAGTGCTAGTTAGTACATAACGTTTTCGCAGAAACCTTATTCTGGTAGTTTCAATAAAATTCCCGAAAATCAACATCGATAATAAAATAAAAAAGGCAGGAAAGTAAATTGAAAACTCCACAGTTCCACACACGAAACGCGAAAAATTCACACGTTTTTCCGTAGTTCTACAAAACTGAATACGAATATACGAAAATGGCTGTACATTTACATAAGGAAGATTTACAAGGTGGTCCTCCTTCGTTACTGAGCTGTCAGGCCCTCTGATGGTGATCTTTTGATTGCGTACGTGTGACATGGGGACAGTGTGGCAAGTGGGAAAAATAATAGCCATGCCACGAGAAATACGTGATAATTTGAAAAAGGAACGCTTATTTGAAAAAATATGTAATTGTTTTTTTTTAGCTGTATGTTGTCCGATGATATGTTTTGGTTTTCTTCGCCTTTTAACGTACAGGGGTGTATTTAATGTTTTGCGTAACTTCCGCAAATGTTCGCATGTATTTATTGTAAGGCGAGGAATACACACGCGACATGCGTCGCATAAAATGTAAGGCTGCAGCTCTGCATGCGGAACAATTCCGCATGAGTGATGAAATCCGTATGATATTAAAAACAACCGTAGGAGAGTAATGCTTTATTAATAAAATGTTAAATCAGAAAGTACAAGTATAGATTTCACAGATGATACTGGATATTACTTTTGAATTAAGGACTTCTAACTCGACTTTTAACTTTAAAAGTCCATCGTACTTTGTTTCATTTCCTATCTAGATAACAATACTGCGAAAATCTTATCTGAAAATCGTAGAAATGGATAAAATAAAATTTTCTTATTTATTTTTAACTAGGGACCCGCCCCAGCTTCGCATGGGTACTGATATTTAATATATTATGCTTGTATTATATACATAAACCTTCCTCTCGAATCACTGGACTCTATCATAAAAAAAACCGCATCAAAATCCATTGCGTACTTTTAAAGATCTAAGCATACATATGGACGAAGCAACTTTGTTTTATACTATTTAAAGAAGAAGGATGATATTATATAATTATACCCCTTATCTCCAATATATAAAAATCTCGTATCATAGTGTTTACTATCGAACTTTTCCGAAAAGAATTTTCCGAATTTTAGCCGCACTAATTAAAAACGCAGGATGGATTTTGGCGAATTGAGTTACTCGGATTTGAGATTCGAATTCCTCGTAATGAACTCTGTTTATTTATTTGTGTTTATATTAATCTCATTTTTGTTTATTTTGTTACAATAATGCGAAAAATAATTAATAGTTCGACGAAAAGGCTTCACTTCAAGGTTATTAATTAATTAAAAGACTAGCAAAATGAGATTACTTAAAAATCTTCTGATATAATGCGACGTTTGGATACACTACACTATAACAGTTTAGCATAGTATTACAACAGCCTTATAATCTTCCCACTGCCGGGACTTTGGCCTCCTCTCTAAGAGAGGGAATGAGCCGTAATTAACCACGCGGGGCCGGGTGGTGGATGTCACATGTCTTTGAATGTTTTGGTTCTAGTACATGCCGGTTTCTTCACGATGAATATCTTTAGCGTTTTGAGAGCAGTGGTGACAAAATAATTTACTTAAAGTAATGCGCCTGGCTGGGTTTGAACCCACGACTTTACAACTCGTAAGTCAGGTTCTGTAACAAATTCTTGCTGTGAAAAGTACCGTCATCATCATCCTACCCTTATCCCATATTACTTGGGGTCGGCGTAACATGTTTTTTCTTCCACTCTGTCCTGTCACCCGTCACACTATCACTAACTCCCTTTCTTTCATATCACTTCTCACACAATCCATCCAGTAAACATAAAAAAAATACGCCACTGTGTTCAAACCCACAGGTAAAACCTCCGGTAGAACAGTCCCTATAGTTACAATTTTGACAAATCTCTTTTGTTTCCATTTTCATATTTCGGTTCAAAACATAACAAAGAAATAAGAAAAACATCATCAAGTTTACTCCCTTGCGGCGTGGGCAGAGATTGAGTGTCGGCGGCCATGATGAATGATAGGTACTTGGATACAGTACCTTTGTCGACCCAAAGGTAGCCTTACCTTTTTTGTAATATTTTGTATCCGCATTTTAGTACGATTGTGTGGCAATACGTAACCCAGGCTGATCTTTAACATTATCAAAGATTTTTTTTATGACTAACGTTCCCGGTAAACTTCTACCTTAATGATAATTTTCTCACCGTTTAAACCTTTCCCTGAAGTGTCACGAATATTTGAAGATCAAAATTAACCAAATCGGTTCAGAAACTAACGAACAGCTGATCATTTTTATATATAAGAAAGAAGAATAGTAATTTTCCCGGCAAACTTCGTACATCTTGAATGAGTATTTCATTACATTACCAAAAAATAATTGTAAACAGCAACATTAATGGGTCTGTGGTGAGAAGTTCACTTTTGACCACAATCTCACCTGAGGGTAAGCGATCACACGTCATCTCTTACCATCAGGTGAGATTGTCGACGATGAAGCTCACTTACATTTAAAAAATATCTTAAAAATCGGCCAAGCCATTTTGGAAGAGTTCGATGACACGTGATTTTTGTATATAAAAATAATGGTGAATATCACATATATATCATATTCATATTTTTTAGCAAACCTTTTGTTTATTTCTTTTAGGACATAATAACTAAGCTATTAATTTGATACGAAATTGATCTTAAACGGAATTGTATAGAATTTAGAAAGTTGAAGTCGACACAATATATCAAAAGCCTGACAAATATCTATTTTTCCTTTACCGTACGTTACCAGCTGAAAACATTGCTTCATGTTCAAACCAAACTTTGTATATTGCGTATCGCTATTGAATGGCCTCCCAATATCCCGACCGGGGGCCTATCACGGCAAAATATTTCAGAACAAGATAAAAAAAATAGGACGTAAACAATAGCATATAGACCATATCGCTTTTTCCCTTTGTTTACCCAAGCTTATTCTGCAAAAGGAAAAAAAACAGGTATTTTCGTACCGTCAACTTCGGGTTCAGATAGGAGCTGAATAATAAATCATGTGTACCAAATATGTTACACAACCTTCAGTTTTAGCTCCCCCAAACATAAATTATTCTATGATTTTCCGCTATCCTTGTAACGTAACAAAAAGTTCACATCTAGGAGATGAAAAGGCAGATTATCGTGGCGTAGTTTAGAAAATGATACAAACAAACAAAAGAGAAAATATTGAACAAGATTTCCTCGGGGAATTGAAGTCGCCTCCACTAAAATTGGATGGTAAACTGAAGACACAATGGTTTTTATTCTTTTTACCTTGTCGCTAAGGGACAGCGCCGGCGTTAGGCGAACTCGGCCCTCTAGAAAAATATTGGATCGCCTGCCCATCAATCAATGTTGATATTTTTAATATGCCGTTAAAAGCATGGCCCACTTCGTTTCAGATTATTATTAACACCAACAACGTTGAAAATTAATTACTCTATCGCAACCACAATGCGTACTTTTTCAACGTGCCGGTGAAAGCAATCACAAAAAATAAATTAAAAACAAAATTGACAGTGACAAATCAAAACCTCTGCTTAAAAATTTACAATAATTTTGTTGTGCCTATTTTTTTATTTTTGTAGCAATATTTTAGCTTTTAAATGCGTAATGTCTCAAGATTCTAGAAAGGTATCTCCTGCAGTTTACGGCAAAATCACAACACCAGCTGTAGAAAAAGGGAAAGTGACTTATTGTACTGACTTGGAGAAGTCCGTGATACAGAGCAACTTCGCGCGGCGCGGCTGGTCTCAAGTCGGAACCGAGGACGAATGGAACTTCTATTGGTCCTTCACTCAAAGTTGCCGAAACATTTTCAGTATGGAAAACGGTTACAGAATGAACGACAACCAAATGATAAATCACTTCCCGAACCATTACGAACTGTCACGTAAAGATTTATTAGTAAAAAATATCAAGAGATATAGAAAGGAGCTAGAGAGAGAAGGCAATCCCTTGGCTGAAAAAGTAGAGGTAACATTACCTAACGGACAAGTGATTAACCGCTATGTACACTTAGATTTCATACCGGTCACATACGTACTGCCTGCTGATTACAATATGTTTGTTGAAGAATATAGAAAGTCCCCTCAGAGCACTTGGATTATGAAGCCATGCGGGAAGTCTCAAGGGGCAGGAATATTTCTTATAAATAGACTATCAAAACTTAAAAAGTGGTCCCGCGAACAGAAAGCTCAAATTCAGAACCAATTGACCAGTAAAGAATGTTACGTAATATCGCGTTACATCGATAACCCGCTCCTAATTGGTGGGAAGAAATTCGACCTCCGACTGTACGTACTAGTGACATCATTCCGCCCGCTGAAAGCGTATTTATTCCAACATGGCTTCTGTAGATTCTGTACAGTGAAGTACGACACGAGTGTTACTGAGCTCGATAACATGTACGTGCATCTGACTAATGTCAGCGTTCAGAAGCATGGCGGAGATTACAATAGTTTGCACGGCGGGAAAATGAGTATCCAGAATTTCCGTCTGTATTTGGAAGGTACAAGAGGACGCTCTGTAACCGATAGACTGTTTGCAGAGATGCAGTGGCTTATTGTTCATTCTTTGAAAGCTGTCGCCCCCGTTATGGCTAACGATCGCCATTCCTTTGAATGTTACGGTTACGATATAATAATAGACACCTCTCTCAAGCCTTGGCTAGTCGAAGTGAACGCGTCACCGTCTCTACAGTCTACGACCCATAATGATAGGATATTGAAATTCAAATTAATAGATAATATTGTGTCTGTGGTAGTACCGCCAGATGGCATTCCGGACGCGAGGTGGAACAAGATCCCCTCTGCCGATGCGCTAGGTGACTTCGATTTGCTGATTGACGAAGAGCTCATAGAAAAAGAAGATGCTAATTCGCGCTACAACAAGTACCATCGTGTGAGATCATAATAAAATAGTCTAATATTTAGTGTTAATAAATAAAAAATCAAAACCAAATTGAACTGTTTTATTTAAATAACTATGATAGAATGCACGTAACACAATATTTGAATTACATTTTAGGTTTTCCGAGCGACTCGCTCTCGTTGATCCATCTCCCCCTTGTACATAGAATCTTCGTCGATGAGTATTTGAAAATCCCCTAAAGCCTCGGCGGTAGGCGTTTTGTTCCAACGCGAGTCGGGGGTTCCGCCCGGAGGCAGAACTACCGATAAAAGATTATCCAGGAGCTTCGACTTGAGTATCCTGTCGTTAACCGTCGTGGCCGTCATCGAGGGGGACGCGTTCACCTCTATAAGCCATGGCTTTAAGTTATCGTCTATGATTATGTCGTAACCGTAGCACTCGAAGCAATGTCGGTCATTCGACATAACGTAGACTACGGCCTTTAACGAGTGCACTATCAACCACTGTATGCTCTCAAACAGTCGGTCAGTTACTTCTCGACCCCGAGTCCCTTCCAAATAGAGCTTTAAGTTACGTATGCCCAGTTTCCCCCCGTGCTCGCCATTGTAGTCGCTGCCGTGTTTCTGTACGCTGACGTTCGTAAGGTGCACATACATGTTGTCGAGCTCGGCGACGCTTGTGTCGTATTTCATTGTGCAAAATCTACAAAATCCATTCCGAAACATGTAAGCTTTTAAAGGGCGGAACGACGTAACGAGGACGTAAATCCTTAAATCGAATTTCTTCCCGCCGATAAGAAGCGGATTATCTATATAGCGAGATATGACATAAGTATCTTTACTTGTGAGATGATGCTGTAAGTATGTCTTCGATTCCCGAGACCATTTTTTCAGTTTCGACAGTTTGTTTATAAGGAAAATGCCGGCGCCTTGGGATTTGCCGCAGGGTTTCAAAATCCAGGTTTGTTGAGGGTATTTTCGGTACTCTTCAACAAACAAGCTGTAGTCAGAAGGCAGCACGAACGTTACGGGAATGAAATCTAAATATAAATAGCGAGTGATGACTTGCCCGTTCGGGAGTTTCACTTCAGTTTTTTCCGCAAGGGAATTACAGTCTTTTTCCAATTCTCGTCTGTATCTTTTTATATTTTTTACAAGTAAATCTTTACGCACAAGTTCGTAGTGATTTGGGAAATGGTTGATGAATTGATTGTCTCCAAGTCGTAAGCCACTCTCTAAACTGAATATAGTCCTACAATTCACTGTGTTTGACCAATAAACGTTCCAATCTTCTTCTGGCATCACTTGTTTCCAACCGCGTCTCTTGAAGGTGTTTACCACAATAGATTTGTCGAAATCAGTGCAGAAAGCCATACGCTTCCCAGCTTGCGGTGTACTTGTGAGCCGGTAGATGTTTGCCACTGATTTCTTGCTGTGAGACGGCACTACTCGCGAGGACCTCATGACGGATATTCAAGTTTAACTACACAAAAAAAATAGGGTTTGTGTTACGTTCGTTTCGTAGTATAGTAATAAAATTAGAATAAACCATGACCGCCTTATTTCTGACAACAACACTCGATTGCTTTGTTAGTAAACGACGTTGTCATGGAAACATAAATTTGTATTTTAGGGGAGAAAGGGACGGAAACGTCTTATAAATCCTTGTTCACCTCAGAGAATTATTACGCATTTGAAGTTCTATAACAAGTAGGTTGTAAGTAGGCTATAGTCGGTAGTTTTTCAGTTTTGATACCACCCACCATGAACGATTTTTTCTATAGGTAGGTATTTCATTTAGAAGGTATTTAAGTTTCTGTGAAATTGTTACTTTTTTGGTGTACAATAAAGTATTATTCTATTCATTGCAATTAGGTCGAATTTTGCTTGAGAATATACAGAGTAAATGTAATATTTAAAAAAAAATCTGCTCATAGAAGAGAGTTGCACATTTCCGCGTGGGGAAGTATTTTTCAGTACACCTTGTTTTGTGAACGCACGTAAGCTTGGGGCTCAAGAGTTTAACAAAAAAAAAATTTAGAATTCACGCCAACACAACGTGTCAATTAAAAAAGTTGTGCAGGGCTGTCAAATTGTTAGAAAAAGTCAAAGCGGGCCTAGAGCAAAGGACAAGCGAAAAAAAAAACACAGGTGCATTTTATTAAAAGTCTGACATTTCATCTTGCTTCAACCGGAGCGTTAGAAGACACATATTCATTCCGTTTCCTCAACAATAAAAAGTTACAAAATCGCTGATAGTGTCAGATCAGTACAGAGAGTGTTTTAAAAAATAATTCTACGACGTATACCTACTTAGAAAGTTGCTAAGACTTGCTAGAATCTGAAAATTTATTCTTAGCTGTTTCAATTTTCAGGAAAGATAAGCGGCACGTTCCTGTAAATATACTTCCATGGAATAGACGCTGAACAACAGCTTATCCAAAGTAAGAGACTTATAACATCGTGGAGCAAACAACTTAGGTATATCTTAAGGTGTGCCTTCTCACTCGCATATCGTAAACGTTGCGCATAGTTTAAAAGCTTGTTGCTTCATTTAACGTAATCCAAAGTGATGTTTGATGAAAAAGTACCGCGAAAAAAGAGAGATAACATCTGAAAACTGTGTAATCAGATAGATAGATATATTCTTTATTGTACACCAAAAATAAAAATAGAATAGGAATTTAAAATAATCATTCGGTAATTCTACGATTTACTCGAATGTTTCATAAAACTTGTTCCAGGAAATACGTGTTTTATTAAACTCTTAAAGATTTTTGAAAAAAAAACCGACATCATTTAGAATCTCGATTAAATGCGCTACACTTCTATAGAAATACTTTTTTATATTTTAACATTAAAAGTACATTATGGAGACTTAAAGTTCACGTAAAATAGCAGATTTTCAGAGGGCTTTACTGGATTACTCTTACGCAAATTTATGTTTTGGTTTCCATAAGCCTAGATAATATCCACAAATTATTCGTGTATCAAAAATATTTGAAGAAATATGTGTTTTAATATCACAATCACGTAAGAGCGATTGTATGAAAATGTATCTCGGGTTGGCCGCTCTTAAAGCTAGAGTTTGCAGGTTAAAGATTTCCTGAACTTAACACGCTTGGATACTTTACTCATCCGTCAAATGCAGACTTGAAAATATTCAACATGTGTTTGCTTTTGATATAAATTGACGTCTTATTAAGCTCGCTAAAATTGGACTTGATACACTTTTGTATTTGAATTTAATACACCATTTAATTTTGGTCGTTTTAATCCCGTAGAGGGTCGATGCGGTACATGAAACACTATCGATTTTTAATGATAAAATTATAGAATAAAGTACTTTTGTTTTCTAAAACAAAAAAAAATCATATCATTAAGTAAAGAACAGCTGAGCGGGTTTAATGACCCTAGGTAGTTGTCGGTCGATGCGTACTAATACGACCAAAATTTACACAATTGAGTCAGCACCTAACACTAGTTCACGCAGTGGGAGATTTTATTTTATGATGTTCCAACTAAAAAAAAAAAACAAATATTGAACACAATCAAAAGGGGTGAATAGGAACGTAGAAGCGAATAGGAACAAAAATGTGAAAGGGATTTTTACGTTGTCTACCAGTTTTTACCAGCATTTTTGTACTCTATTTATGTAGTAAAACACGATGTTTTGTTGGAAATCTAAACTTATAAAAAGAAATGAAATTATTTTTTATTAATTAATTTATTTACTTTCCTAACTCTTTTCGATTTAACTCAAAAAGTACTGGATGGATTAAAAAAAAATCTTTTACCTTTGGAAAGCAGCTACATTTTGATTGTTTTAATCCCGTGGCGGGTCGACTTGGTACTTGAAACACTATCGATTACCAATCGATAGCATTTCTAGTGTTTTCTAAAACTTACACTATTTCCTGTTCCGCCCAAAGGCGGGATTTGTCACTAGATGATTTTTACCAATCATAAAAAAGAAAACCACAGAAATGTATATACAGCAAATATAACTTTTCCAGCCACAGTTGAAATACAATCACATAAATAAATAGCACACGCTAAGCTAATCAGCATCCAACTCGTAATCGGCGTCACAAATTATAATGGCGTTGGAAATGGCCGACAACTGACGAAACCTGGCACATGTTAATTCCATTTGAGCTTAATGCCCATAAATTCATTTGTTATTCAAACGTTATGTTCACTTATCTTGCTAATACAAGATTGATTGTACGTTGAATTTGTCATCATTGATTTTAATCAGCAGTATACGTCGACACCCAAGCGAGCGCCGGCGCTCGCGGCCTGATTTCGCACCACGCGCCGTTGTCAAATTTAAAAAAATAGAATATACAATATTTGAGCATTTTTTTTATAGGGTATTTTGATATTTATCCAAGAACATAAATAAAAAGTTTTATAGACAAATAACTTTTCGTTAATACCCGCGAACGCCGGCGTTCGCTCGAGGATGAAAAGGTTAATACTGTAGAATCCTTAAACGCAAACGGCCAGAGGGGCAGCTTAGTTCTCATAAGCTGCTCCTCTAGCCAAGAATAGAATAGAATAATACTACTTTTACTTACTTACTGTCTACTCATCTATTCTTCTATTGATATAAAGTAGAGCTTGATTACTATCCGAAGTCGTAATGATGGTAGGTGGTGATGGTTGTTCAAGTTGGTTAGTTAGGAGATGAAATTGCATCAACCATTCATCGCAACGAGCTTGCTTTATGTGAAATACGAATCCTTGTAGAGTCATAAAAATTGGCCAAGTTGTTTCAGAGGAGTTCTGTAAAAATAGTAGTGTGTCACAATTTTTTTTTATTAGATTAACACAAAACGTGCAGTGGTCGAGCTGCTGTACTATCACCCGTATTCACAAACGTTACTATGCGATCTCACAGTGCTCGCGAGCGCACAGGGCCCCTAAAACTAATTCATAAACAATACTTGAGTGACGTCTAGTGACGTCTGAAAGGGTTGCCACATGTTACGCAGTGAGAAATGCCTTACTTCGCATAGCGTTGCTACTTCACTGAGGAAAGTATTGTTTGTGAATACGGGTGTTTGTGTTGCGAGTTCACGTTTCGCACGGAACAATTAACTGCTAGATCTACACTTATTTTTTTATTAATTCCTGAGTGTTTTCTGTATGAGAGATGGTAATACATAGTGTGGGGCGACGTTTTAATTTAAAATAAAAAAATACAAATGGAAGTCTAGCTCAAATATTTTTTCGTGAATCTTTTCTAAAGGGCAAATCATTTGACCTTTCCGAAAAGGTTAAAGTAACAGTCCCACTTATAGGTATCCTACTTTTTACTAAACAATTTTACTCGAATCTTTTATCTTTAGAAAAACAGCTCCACCACTAACATTCTACGCAAAGCCTGAAGACTGAAAATACAAACCAGTATTTGGAGTATAAACACTTCTTTTAGACTACCTTTACATGTATTTTTTTCTTTTTATAGTTCAAAATCATTTAGACTATTTCCCTATTGTATATTCAATATTGTTAGCAAAGCACTTCGTAAAAGTGTTCCGTAATTTGTTATTCCTTCTCTTCTCCCTTACTAAAGTAATGTGAACGATGAAATAGTGGCTAAAATAGTGAAGCCACCGCAAGAGACTGAGGATGTTGTCTTCACAAGATGGCTACAAGTGTCTCAGTCTCTCGAGATGGCTACAAGAGACACCTCTGGAATCGCAAGTCAATTGCAAGTGGTTTCCCAGCCATCATAGATTCGAGCTTGTGAGGTGGTTGTGGCGGAGTACTAGCTCGCCGTCCGGCTGTCCAATAAGAAACAAGCCCCAGTTGACGGTGCCAGTGCATGCCTCAAAAAGAAGTCAGCAATTGGACTGTTAGAGGTGTAAATCCAACAGTGGTAGTCTTTTGGTTAAAATGATGATGAATTAGTCTGGGCCTAGAAGGATTAATACCTGATAAGGCTACTGGATCACCCATAATTCAACATAGTCCTGGAACGCAAAAGGCAAATAGAAACACAGATTTACACACCCAGCAGAATTCTTTTTGTTGGTTTTCCCACCAAAAATAAAAACAAAATAAACTTTTTTTATAGGTTCGCTCTTGACGACTGTCTCACCTTATGGAAAACGAGGATACGGTCGACGATGGAACGCGCTTACCTAGAAGTAACCTATTCACTCTTGACTTAAAGATTACCGGATTGTAGCCATCAGGAAACACAGACTCTGGCAAGGAATTTCACTCCTTGGTTGTAGGCACTTAAATATTCCATTAATTATGTATAGAGGTTTTATGAAAGCCCTCGTCTTAATAAGGCAAAAGCAACAGCCTACTGGGTGTATGTACCTAATTAATACGCAAAATCGATCTCAATCATGTGTAATCACCATAATCGTAAATTGCCAAACAGCCGGCAACAACTAGTAGCGCGTGTAAACGCCACTTGAGTTTAGCGGCCATAAATTCATTTATTATTAAACATTACGGCCATTTACGGCCACTTATCTCCCTCCCCACTAATTCACGCCGATAGGCCGTGCGTTTTGGCCGTTATTTGCAACTCAATGTGCGTCTTCGTATGAATAATTCAATCAACTGGAGAGGTGAAATGAGCTCAGGATATTAATGTTAGTGCTTTTTTCTTACTTACGTATGTATAAGGGTGTAGCCAGACGAGTGTCATGGCGGCAAGGCTCTTTGTGAAGTGGCTACAGTTGCCATAGAATCCTCACCTTTTTGCTGACACAGATTCTCACCGGACATGGCCATTTTGCGAGTAACTACCAACCTAGCTGGGACGAAGCACCGCCGTGTCCTCGTGGTGCTCAGCTCGCGGTCGCGGTCCCTCGCGTCCAGTTCAGGTTCGTAGTTTAATGTGAGAGGACAAGGGAGGCGAACTCCTTCTTCTATGAAGCAGTAATATAAGCTAAAGAAGCGGCTAAAACCATGAGGTAAAGACAATTCTTACATCCCAGTCACCATCGGAGACGTAGCGGGCGTCAAAAATCGTGGAGCGATTTTCGGTCACGGTAAGTGCGGGCTTGTGGTCGGTCAGTCTGGGTCGACAGCATTCAACGCATGCCTCAAAGTGATGTCAGTGAAATTGGTGCGGCGAGTTCAGGCCTATGTCAGCTGGGGGTACAAATTGTTCAAAAGAGTGATCACGACTCTTAAGTTCTCGGGTTCTTATCAGTAAAAGTCTTACACGTCCTTTTGCTCCACTCAGATAAGGGAAGTCATTTGATGATGTACCACAAACAAAAGGCAGACGAGCGTAACTTAGTATAATTTGAGCAACTCAGAATGAGTCGCCGAATTACGTTCCATAAATTACTATCTCTTGCTCTATAACTGGCTTTATTTACACAAATTTTGACTTACTCTCTGTATTAAAAAAATATATGTATTAGTAATGGAACCAATCGTAAGCAATGCTGGATTTTAGAAGCGACACCATGCTGTGCGTTTGTCTCATGTTTCGGAATGATTTTCTTAATCGTAGATTTTTACTAGCATAAATTTCATCTTCTATCTTATAGTATGCGACCAATAAGTCGAAACATTTGTTATGATTATGTGGAGCCCACCACTTCTATTGAGACCTGAAAATCTATTAAAGTAAGAAGCAAATGAATCGATCTAAAATGACCGTCGTCGTTATAGTAACGCGCAGCCCCCTCAGAGCCGCACTTTGTTTGAGACCCAAAAATCTTTTACAATGTAAGTTCAACTTATACCCCACATTTTGTAAGTACAATTACTATTTTTATTTATTATTTTTATAGTAGGTACCGTGAGAGCGTTGACACGGTAAAGATTCAGCGCATTGATAGTAATTCCAGCAATTTTATTCTAGCCAAATAGTACGATACTGGAACTTATTGGAATTGGAGCTTTATCGTATAGGTTACGGTGTGAACGGATATCAAAAGGATACAACTTGATAATAAAAATCATTCCGTAAAAAAATATTGGAAAAATAATTCAGCTGGTTTTCCAGAGTTTTTCCGATCCCAAAAAAATATTATCGTTTAATAATTCAATTGTCAAATATACTGGAATACGGCGTCAAACAATTGGACGATAAATTCTGACTTTATTATTTCGGTGTCAGTAATTCTTTGTCTATACATTTATTCGAAAAATTGGTCTTATCCCTACCGTTTTTATATATGAAAGTTAGGTATTGTTTTCTGTACTAGAACTACAATTTATTGTATTTATAACTGCACCATCGCCTGCAGCTCGGGTAAATTTTGCTAAGACAAAGTTCTTTATTAGTTTGAATCAAAATGTACTTTTTAATATTGGTAGGCTTCTTGACTACTTTGTCAACTGATGGTAGTTGATGATGTGATTGATAATTTATTGAGCATGCTTGCCTAGATAATAAATTCTTAGTCTCCTAAGTTGGTGTAACCAGGAAACAAATTTCAGCAAGGAATTCCATTCCTTAGTAAATACGATAAATGTGTTCACAAAACGTTTTGTACGTAAAATTATACACGGATTTCGGTTCCATTTTTTAAATTGAGCTGTTGTTATTATGCTCTTTAGAATTTCTTAACAGTATGAATAGTTACGAAGGAACTATCAATTCAAAAACATCATGTTATTTTTACCTGTGGGTCCAGCCTTGGCCAATTGCTTTTATGTTAGTGGGGTTTCCCCGTATATACAATGGCTATACAATAATGATTGGCTGAGACTGGGCCCACATGTAAACGTAACATTAAAAGATGATTTCCAATATTTTATACTCATGCTGTATCAATGACGTCATTAACCAACACTGGTGTAATACTTCTTTTCTTAGAAAACGATTTCTGATTTATTATTTACTAGCTTCTACGTTTCGCTCGTTGAACTTGGAAATTATTCCAAGGGCAGAATACTTTCAGCCTTAAAAATGTCCTATATTCTACAAAATTGATTTAGTGATAAAATGTAAGATACAGAAAGTTACTTTCGCATTTGTAAAAGTAATAGCTTTTACTCGCCATTTCGCTTGTTTTTTTATATATTCCTTAGAAAAAGTGCTTTTTTAGATAAAAATGATTGGTCGAGTTGTTGAGAAATTAAAGTATAATAAACAAAGTTTGTCATCATTCACCTTTTTAATGTTACCAGAGTGAGATTGGGCCATAATCCACCACGCCGATCATATGCGGATTGGTGGATGTCACACCTCTTTGAATTTTTGGTTCTAGAACATGCCGGTTTCCTACACTGTTTTGAGAACAGTGGTGACGAAATAAATTACTCGTAAGTCGGGGCCGCTCCCACTCGGCCAACATTGCTCATAAACAAATTTACAGACACATTTTTATTAAGAATTATTGGTATTATGTAGGTATTTCACGCGCATAAGCTGCAGACTTTCCGTCCGATTATAGTTTTAGTGTCTTCAAGGCTAAAGTAAAAAGGCTCCTAATAATATGCCTCACTATCATCACTACATCAGGTGAGATCACAATCAAGCACAAGTTTATATCAATAAAAAAAAAAAAACTACCGGACTTAATGCCAAATTTATTTTCAACCAGTAAATATTTACGTAGAATGGAGACAATACGTGTGCTACATGCAATTTCAATCTTTAGATATGCCACGAGAACGGAGTCGCTGAGCTGTTTTAAACTATAAACGACCAACTCCTGCAAATTAATTCGCGCACGTAAAATATATCCTAGAATATAGTCACGAAATAAAATTCTTTATCTTATTTTAGTTTGAAAAGTGGTTTAAACGCGTGCCAAGTTTAATTCAAATCCTTTTAGACGTGAAGAGGTAAAACAGACATAAAGACAGTCATTACTTTCGCATTTATAATAATACTAGCTACTGAAAGTCGACAGTGGCTTAGTCCGACTGATAATACTCCGGGATTTTTCACATAAATTATACTTTTTATCCAAGAGGTTTTTTATGGTAGTTTAAAATCATGCAATGACGAATCTCACTCTTGGACGGAGCGGGAAATATTGTCAGACTCTTACAGCTTACCCCATTCCTACGTTGCCATAATATATACCAGGGCCACAGCCTTCCTTTCAGACGCGAACCCTAGACCCCAGTTGGCTTCGACCCTTCTGCAGGGTCCCTTCGCTTTGCGGTCGACGACTGGGCTTGGTCCGCACAGTTACCAGACGATTGGACGGCGAGCTACTCATTGCTCGCCACCTACAAGCCCGCGCTTTATCCTAAAGGTAGGTACATTTCTTTGTAACAATTTGGGACATGGGTAGCCTATATCCTAGAATTGCTTGAAAGTGACTGGCAGACCGTTGTATAGGACACAGACAGGGTCTGCCGGTGTTTAATCCAAATCTTTTTAGCCATTTCACCGTGAAGAAGTGACAAACATACGGACTCACTAACTTTCATTTCTATAATATTAGTCTCACTAATATGACGAGTATCATCATCATCATCATCATCAGCCTTTTTAATGTTCCCACTGCAGGGACACAGGCCTCCTCTCTAAGAGAGGGAATGGGCCGTAATCCACCACGCGGGCCCAGTGCGGGTTGGTGGATGTCACATGTCTTCGAAAATATGACGAGTATATGTAGTATGAATTATGTGCGAGTATTTCTGAGTATATCTCTAAGTACTTTTTTCTTGAAATCGATATTTCATTTCTGAAACTGATAACCTACATTCATTAATCATACATTACTTCAGAAAGTGTGCGTAATTTTTTATACATACTTTAGCTAAGAAAAATGTGTTGATCAATCAATTATAAAACTTTAATAAAGAAAATAATTATTATATGAAAAAATAAAATATTATAAAGCTGAAGAGTTTGTTTGTTTGTTTGTTTGTTTGAACGCGCTAATCTCAGGAACTACTGGTTCGATTTGAAAAATTCTTTTTATGTTGAATAGATCATTTATCGAGGAAGGCTTTAGGCTATATAACATTACGCTGCGACTAATAGAAGCGAAGAAATAACGGAAAATGTGAAAAAAACGGGGAAAATTATTCATCTTTGAGGGCTTCCGTTGCGTGCGCTGCGAAAACGGTTCAAGATACGAAAAAAATATGTATGAAAGAATTATTCCTCTTAAAATGATCTAAAAAAATGTCCGCGACAGTATATGTCTATCTTTTAAGATTAACTCACTAGAACCGTTTTTATGGGAATCAAATTTGGCCGAAATTAATGCATTATTACCAATTATTTGTTAGAGTTGTATCAACCTAATAATATTAAACTTTATCCAAATAAATGTGTTGTTGATTAAGAGCATGTAATGGTGAACAAAATTGTCTTTGACATCACTTATTTTCAATGAACATCTTAGAAGATATTACAATTTTAAAATAACTCCGATATAAAATTCACACGCGCCGCATGCAAAATATGACGCTGCGCCTGGCCGGCGGGCGAGGAGAGGGGTTGCTTGCGGGCGGCGCGGAGGGGTTTTTTTATGGTAGATAAAAATCATCCAATGAAAGAAAGAAAGAAAGAAAAACAATTTTTATTCGGCCCAAACTAGACGCACATACATACACACATAAAACAACTACACAAAATACAACAATTAGTCAGAGTCAAGTGTGAACAAGGTATTATTAAACGATACCATAGACATTATGCAAAAAGCCTTGGTCTCCGTGAAAATTACATGCGTTGTCTATGGCATCTGTCACAATCCACATTGTTTCTTTTTACATAACCTTGTTTTGATCAGTTTTGATCAACATGCATTAACTTAGACTAAAAACAGTTTCAAAATATAAAACCGAGTTGTGCGTCGCATCTGGGCGAAAAAAGGTTGTTGCTCAGCCATAACCGTGACGAAGGACGAAGCCATCAATCCACGGGACTGATTTTCAGCAACCACCAGTTTATGAGTGACACCTTGGCGCCGCTACCAGCGAGTATCTACATTATATTGTCACAAATTCATTACATAACGACAGGTTAGTTACACATGTGAATTATTAATTATCAGTACAGTTTAACGAGTGACACACGATAACAAACACCATAATCATAACAATATACTTAACCCCATATGTGGTACTATATTTACACTATAATTTAATCAAAATTACAACTGTTGTAGCTATATGTCCTTATCGATGGGAGACAAAAAATAAAAACCATATACCGCCCCACGACATGGAGGGGCGACGAGATGACGGCTACTTGATTTGCAAAGTCGGCTCGGCAAGATCACCAGCAAGCCTGCAGACCATCACCACTGTGGAAGACCAAGCCCATTGCCAGTAGTCCATGACCAAAGAGGTAAAAACTGAAAATAATTGATTTTATACAGATGGAAGTTAACTTAAGTTGATTGTTGACAGTGCATGTAATGTTTTTTTAACATGTTATTAAAATGTTTCTTTGTTTTCAGGATTCTAAATGGCGGGGGCAGGTCATTCCAAATATGGGTAGCCGCATACTTAAAACTACCTCTGAATGCTGCGGTTCTATGATGTGGTGTGCAAAGAGGATATGTGTTGGATCGTGGTAAATATTTGCTCTGTCTCCAACTTAGCTTATCAAATAAGTATTTTGGTTTCTGTGTAGTAACAACTCCAAATAGTAAACAAGCCAAATGTAATTTCCTCCTTGCTGCCATTTTCATTATATTATTTTCATTTATATAAGGAGTGACATGACTCCTGTATGGCACGTTTACACAAAACCTTACACATGCATTCTGTACACGCTGAATCAGCTTATCTGTTCTGGCTAACAGGCATGGACCATACACTGTGTCACAATAGTTCAGTCGCGACAAAACAAGACTATCAACCAGTTGCTTGCGAAGATCAACACTCAGATGGGCTCTAAGTTTATAAAGGAGCTTTAACCTGTAAAAGCAATTTCGCAATGCATTGCTGATGTGTTTCTCAAATTTCAGTTCAGGGTCCATAGTTAAACCTAGATTGCATGCCAAATCAACCCTTTCTATCTTATTCCCCTTGATAACAACCTCTGGATTTGCTGACAGCATTGCGTTGATCATTTTTTTACTTCCTAAAACCATGAACTTAGACTTTAGCGGGTTCAAAACCAGGGAGTTAGCATCCGACCATTCTACTACTCTAACGAGATCTGAATTTATTTTATCCACTGCCTCTTTTATATCCACTGGCTTAAAACAAATATATAGCTGTATATCATCAGCATACATGTGATACCTACAGTGCTGGAAAGAACTAACAATATCAGCACTGTAGAGAATATACAAAAGGGGCCCCAAAATTGATCCCTGGGGCACACCACGTGACACGCGCCGTGGAGTGGACGAGCTGACTGAACCATCCTCTCCCCGAATTTCCACGCTCTGTGACCTGTTCTGCAAATAGCTAGCGAACCACTCTATTGTTTCCGAAGTAAAACCATAGTATGCTAACTTGGAAAGCAATAGAGTAGTATTAATTGCATCGAAGGCGCGCGAAAAATCGAGAAGGGCAAGTATTGTCCCCTCCCCTCGGTCACGTGCTTCTAAAATATTTCCCACTACATCTGAAAGGGCTGAGGCTGTCCCCCGACCCCTCCTAAAACCAGACTGCAGATCAGGCAGCATGTTATTAGACTCTAGATACTCCAGCATTTGGTTATAGACTACTCTCTCTAAGATTTTAGATAAACAAGGAAGAATGCTTACTGGGCGTAGATCTTTCACAGAACATGGGTTGCTGGTCTTAGGCAACGGACGCACAATAGCACACTTCCATGAGTCAGGGAAAGAGTTTGTGTCAATAGACTTATTTACTATTGTTGTGATGGCATGGAGGGTGGTAGGCAGTGTGAGCAGTATCATATCAAGACTCAATCCATCAGTTCCCTTTGCGTTTGAGCCCAAACTATTGATAATTTTAGAAACTTCAGCCTCATTGACATTATGCAGCTTAAAATGAGTGTCCCCGTACCGGTTAGAGTCAAAGTAAGCCACTTGTGATTCTGATAACATGTTCTGTCCCGGCACGTCAAGAAAAGCCCTGTTAATTTCGTCTGGGTCATTAAAGTGTCCAGGGAGCATGCCATCATTGTGGTCAGACAGCACATCAGACTTAAGATTTTTCCATAGTATTTTTGGGTTTTTTAGTTGATTATTAATGTGCCTGTCAAAATACACCTTCTTTTCCTGCATCAGTGCTGTATGAGCCTGTTTTTTTAAATCTTGGTAATATTTTTTTGTAGAGTCTTTTTTGTTTTTATTATAATTGTTTTTTGCTTCATTCCTTAATTTGAACATTAATTTAATATTGTCCGTTATCCAGGGTGTAGGACGATCTCTAACTACCTTACTTTTTATGGGAGCATGCAAATCGAATAATTGATTTATATTATGATTAAAAAACTTTACCATGCTATCCACGTCCGGCAGTGAGCTTATTTCTGTCCATGGTATTGATTCCAAATCAGCTTTAAAATAGTTTTCTAAAATATCCCTTAGGGGGCGATATGTAACCAGCTTGGGTTTGCTCTTGACCTTCTTCACCACAACATCACACACAATAAACGCGTGATGGCCAAGTTCACTGATATGATTGACCTGCACACTACGTACACCTATATCAGTACAGATGACATCAATCAGAGTACCACTACCACCTACAAAATGTGTTGGCGTCTGAACTACCTGACTCAGACTGGAATAATTTAAAAATTCCAGTAGCTCCCTAGTTTTTCCACCACTTGTATCTAATAGGTTAACATTGAAGTCCCCCAATACTACTAAATGATCGTACGGTGCCAATGCGTTAATACTGTCAGTTATCCCATCCAAAAATCTTGATAGTTCGAACCATGGTGGTCTGTATGCAGTACCTATCAATAACTTTTTGCCATTGATAGTTAGGCTCAACCACATTTGCTCAACATCAGAATTTTTTGAGTGCTGTCGTACACGAGCCCTTACTCCCGTTTTAACATAAAAACCTACTCCACCACCCCGACCCCCACGCACAGTCGCTGGGCGTGGCACATGTTTCAGCCTATAACCTGGAACCTTGGGTGCCCGACCTTCCTCTCCAAGTTTCAGCCATGTCTCGTTAATCGCCATGATATCTACTGAGTATTGTGACATGGCAATCATGAACTCATCATGATTAGTTGCCAGTGAGCCAGCATTAAATAAACCAAACTTCAAAAATTTTGACTTAATCATCTTATGTAATGTCCAAGAGTTGTACATTGTATAGCTGTGTACATATATATGTATAGAACCGTAATATAATTATGTTGATATAGTTGGAAGAATATGATATTAACTTTGTATAAATAGTGTGTATTTTTGGTGTCTGTAATGTAATTATGTTGATCAAATCTCAAACATAATAATTTAATTATTTTATATAAATGTGTCCTGTGTGTGTTATTAGTGACTTTAAGTAGTGTATATCTTTGCGTTATCATAGCAACGTATTTACCTTCATATGTCCCCCTCTCTATGTCGTGACCAATACGACGCACAAACTCGTTAAGCCGTAAACATATATTAATAGAGCCAACATTAAATAAAAGGTATAATTTAAAAACACTAAACAAGCTATTATTTATTTGCCACTTAAAACGGTCCCATAAACTT
Organism: Mythimna loreyi; assembly: GCA_029852875.1. Taxonomy (NCBI): domain Eukaryota; kingdom Metazoa; phylum Arthropoda; class Insecta; order Lepidoptera; family Noctuidae; genus Mythimna; species Mythimna loreyi. The sequence continues at coordinate 13,283,880 of CM056785.1, read as the reverse complement.
TTCAATGTCTTCTTCAGACGCGATCCTGTGAATGGGGTCTCCAGGCTTGCAACGGGCCAAGATACGACCCCGCCTCGACCACACGAAGCGCCAGCCATGTATCCCCGCAGCAGCTCTTGTTTGGCGAAATAACTGCTGGTTCAGCCTGGTCAGCCGCTCGTTGACATAAAAACGAACAGGCTTCCCCGAGATACCGAGATTCTCCGTAGTGGCGCCCCTCCGCACGCGAGCACCATTTAACAGGGCGTCACGCTGATCACGACGAGCCAGGCGCACGATGATAGGACGAGGACGGGGTTCTGACGAATCACGCTCTTGGGCGCAGCGGGAAACAGTGTCGGACTCTTACTGACTAAACAACCTACCCCGTGCCTCCCTTGCCTCACTCCCAGAGCCCCGGTATAACGCTTTCGCACCAGCCCTCGGCTGCAGGAGGCTTCGACCCTGAAGGGCCCCACAGTTTGCTGATAACACCTTGCGGCGCGCGGGAGCAGTGCACGCCGTCGACGACTTGGTCTCGGTCTGGACTGTTACCAGACAACCGGACGGCGAGCTACCCATTGCTCACCGTCCGCAAGTCAGCGTCTACGGTGGCCGGATATCGGCGAGATCGCGGCGGCGACGTCTACGGCGAAGGCGCTATTGCCCTTGCCTTATGCGGTCGGCCTCCTCCTTTACGAGCATTAGGTACTGCTTCGCTGAAGGAGGCGACCGCTTGCCATTCTTCTTCGCTGTGGACTATGGCCTGAACCAAGGCCGATCACCCCCACGAGGACACAGCGATGCTCTTCCCAAGCGGGGGACACTTCCAACGTGTCCTCCGGGCTGGCCACACAGTGGCGACACCCGGGCGTCTCTTCCGCAAGAATCCGGCGCATCTCCTGAACTTGCCAAGTTCGGTGAGAACCTGCGTCATGCGCAAGTGAGGACACCGTGATGTCTATCCAACCACGCCTCAAAGAGGGGACTTACTGCCGAGATTATGGCGTGCCCAAGGGGGGGGGGGGTAGCTCTATGAAGTACTTTTAGATAATTATATTCTTTTAAAAATTAAATTGTCGAAAAAAAAATAATAACAGAAATTGACACGGGCAAAGTCGTGGGTAAAGCTGAGGAGGTTGTTTGCAAAAATAAATATGATGCCCAAAAAAACTATTCCACGCGGACGAAGTCGCGGGCACAGCTAGTAATAGATAAAGCCGTGGTCGTATACCACTTTTTTTAATTTATTATTCTTATGGCATACGACCACGGCTTTATCTATTATATTTAATAGTTTGTACATACTAAGTAATTTCATTGGAGAATGTTTTCTTGTTTCGTACTTTTTAGAGCGTGTTTTTAAGTAGTCGGGTGTTAGTTTTTAAACTTTATTTTTATTTAACATATTTTGGAGTTCGAAATAGGCTAGTAATCTATACTAATATTATAAAACTGAAGAGTTTGTTTGTTTGTTTGTTTGTTTGTTTGTTTGTTTGAACGCGCTAATCTCAGGAACTACTGGTTCGATTTGAAAAATTCTTTTTATGTTGAATAGATCATTTATCGAGGAAGGCTTTAGGCTATATAACATTACGCTGCGACTAATAGAAGCGAAGAAATAACGGAAAATGTGAAAAAAACGGGGAAAATTATTCATCTTTGAGGGCTTCCGTTGCGTGCGCTGCGAAAACGGTTCAAGATACGAAAAAAATATGTATGAAAGAATTATTCCTCTTAAAATGATCTAAAAAAATGTCCGCGACAGTATATGTCTATCTTTTAAGATTAACTCACTAGAACCGTTTTTATGGGAATCAAATTTGGCCGAAATTAATGCATTATTACCAATTATTTGTTAGAGTTGTATCAACCTAATAATATTAAACTTTATCCAAATAAATGTGTTGTTGATTAAGAGTATGTAATGGTGAACAAAATTGTCGTTCACATCACTTATTTTCAATGAACATCTTAGAAGATATTACAATTTTAAAATAACTTCGATATAAAATTCACACGCGCCGCATGCAAAATATGACGCTGCGCCTGGCCGGCGGGCGAGGAGAGGGGTTGCTTGCGGGCGGCGCGGAGGGGTTTTTTTATGGTAGATAAAAATCATCCAATGACGAATCACGCTCTTGGGCGCAGCGGGAAACAGTGTCGGACTCTTACTGACTAAACAACCTACCCCGTGCCTCCCTTGCCTCACTCCCAGAGCCCCGGTATAACGCTTTCGCACCAGCCCTCGGCTGCAGGAGGCTTCGACCCTGAAGGGCCCCACAGTTTGCTGATAACTCCTTGCGGCGCGCGGGAGCAGTGCACGCCGTCGACGACTTGGTCTCGGTCTGGACTGTTACCAGACAACCGGACGGCGAGCTACCCATTGCTCACCGTCCGCAAGTCAGCGTCTACGGTGGCCGGATATCGGCGAGATCGCGGCGGCGACGTCTACGGCGAAGGCGCTATTGCCCTTGCCTTATGCGGTCGGCCTCCTCCTTTACGAGCATTAGGTACTGCTTCGCTGAAGGAGGCGACCGCTTGCCATTCTTCTTCGCTGTGGACTATGGCCTGAACCAAGGCCGATCACCCCCACGAGGACACAGCGATGCTCTTCCCAAGCGGGGGACACTTCCAACGTGTCCTCCGGGCTGGCCACACAGTGGCGACACCCGGGCGTCTCTTCCGCAAGAATCCGGCGCATCTCCTGAACTTGCCAAGTTCGGTGAGAACCTGCGTCATGCGCAAGTGAGGACACCGTGATGTCTATCCAACCACGCCTCAAAGAGGGGACTTACTGCCGAGATTATGGCGTGCCCAAGGGGGGGGGGTAGCTCTATGAAGTACTTTTAGATAATTATATTCTTTTAAAAATTAAATTGTCGAAAAAAAAATAATAACAGAAATTGACACGGGCAAAGTCGTGGGTAAAGCTGAGGAGGTTGTTTGCAAAAATAAATATGATGCCCAAAAAAACTATTCCACGCGGACGAAGTCGCGGGCACAGCTAGTATTTATATATTCAAAATGTACAAGTAAAGCGCTTTCAAATGATACCAAACACGGCATATTTATCTTAACTTTATTTTTTTACTTCGTATGTTTTGTCCGCTAGAGGGCGCCACATTAGATTTTGTGAAATCCCATATAGCCTATAACCAGCGGACAATTAAGACGCTTCTAATGATATGTCATTTGTCGAATTCTGATAAGTAGTTTAGAAGTTACGAGGGAACAGATGAACATCCATACCCACATACATACATACATACATACATACAGGTCAAAATCATAACCCTCCTTTTGCTTCGCCGTAGTCGGGTAAAAATCGTCATTAAATAATAAGTAACTAATTGTATCAGTTAGATGAGAAAAAATGGGGCTTCTTAGTATCTTTCTACGGCCATTTCACAATTGTCTCGGTCTCTTCTTTGAAGAATAACTAGAGAATTACCATGACATCCTCACTTTCGACTTGGCGTAGATCCCGGCCGGTTCGGGACGCTCCAGTTTTAGATATAAGCGGAAGAAACGCTTGGGTGTAACCATTATGTGAATCGCCTGGAGACACGGTGGAGAATACGGTACCAATTTGCCTTTCCAGGGTGGATCATAGCTTGCTTGGTTTTGGTTCCCGCCATGGTCCGGACTAAGAGAGAATAGGAAGTAGTCACTCATTCTGCAAAGCAGTTATGCCTGCGAAGAAGATAAAGCAGAGTGCCCGCATCCGTGAAGACTTCTAACGTCTCATCAACCGCCATGAGACACAGGACGGTATCTAGCCACTGGGGTCGCGGGTTCGCAGATAATCAATGAAAGATAGCTCAACTTTTAGTAAGGACCGTACCCGAGATGACGGTCTGCAGTGTTCCACAGGCGCCTCAAAGAGATTTTAGCAAAACTAAGAGCCTATTAGGACCAAAGCCTGCTGTATAGAGCAGTGAAAACTACCACGGCCCTGGAATGAAAAAGGATAGCTGAAAGCACAGAGTAGGATTTTAGTCAGTAAAAGTCTCGCTTCGCTCCTCTCTGAACTGGAGAATAATTTGGTTTTTCCCACCTAAAAAAGGTTTCAAAAACGTTGCACATGGTAAAAATAAATCGTTGGAAAACGTGTGAGAAAGCAAACAGAATCACTTAAACTACAGTGTGGAAGTTGGTCAGGATTTATTGCTTCCTTGGAACAGTTAGCACTGTACTACGAGTCTGCAACATGTGTTTTAAAACTGTGTGTGAAAAACAATAAGTTATAGATAGCACTTTCGTGAATCTTATATATATAGAGCTTCGTAGATAGGAATTTTGTACTTTCGGTTTATAACTACCTCGATATTATAACTTGGATATTTACTATTAATTTCAGCTTCAAGCTAAGCAATGGAGAAAAATTAAACTTCTAGATCAACGAAATCTAAAGATAGATGTTTGATTTTTCGTTCCCGCTCAACTTGACTTACATTCGAAAAACAAAATCTATAGGGCGCTTTCTTTTGACCGAGAATTCTAAACTTTGGCATGAAGCATAGCCTTATAGTTCAAGTATATGAATTATTTATGAAAATGTAATAGTACCTACCAAAAAACCGTTTTTTGCGATTTGAAAAATCTTCGAGACTCGATTCGGGAATTGCAACTTTGTTTGGAACCCATCGAGTCTGACATTCGCTAGCTCAGTTTTTTTTTTTGTATTTCTAAACCTCTTGAAAACCGTAATTAGAGAGATAATAGAAAGGCAATAGGTGTGCGAACGCCGGTTTTAGTCGGGGTTCAAGAGTTTAATGGTTACACACAGTTGTTCTTCAGAATTCCTTAGAACTACGAGTATGTTCATTATCAGAATCATGCTTGTCAAAGAACAGTTTTTATTTATCATCACAACATATTTTATCACTGCACAAGGCTTTCTTTTATAACGTAGCGAACACTAAGAAAGGATCCTCAAAATTCACCCCCTAAAGAGATGAAAAGCGAGTACAAAGTTTGTGCGAAAACCTATTTTCACGCGGGCGAAGCCGCGGGCAGAAAGCTAATTATCCATATACGTCAATGCGCCATATGCGTGAGCTCAAAAAATCTATACCAATATTATAAAGCTGAAGAGTTTGTTTGTTTGTTTGTTTGAACGCGCTAATCTCAGGAACTACTGGTTCGAATTGAAAAATTCTTTTTGTGTTGAATAGACCATTTATCGAGGAAGGCTTTAGGCTATATAACATCACGCTGTGACTTATAGGACCGAAGAAACAATGGAAAATGTGGAAAAAACGGGGGAAAATATTCATCTTTGAGGGCTTCCGTTACGTGCGCTGCGAAAGCGGTAGAAGATACCAAAAAAATATGTAGGAAAGAATTATTCCTCTTAAAATGATCTAAAAAAATGTCCGCGACAGTATATGTCTATCTTTTAAGGTTAACTCACTAGAACCGTTTTGTGGGTATAAAATTTGGCCGAAATTAATGCATTATTACCAATTGTTTGTTAGAGTTGTATCAACATAGTAATATTAAACTTTATCCAAATACATGTGTTGTTGATTAAGAGTATGTAATTGTGAACAAAATTGTCTTTGACATCACTTATTTTCAATGAACATCTTAGAAGATATTACAATTTTAAAATAACTCCGATATAAAATTCACACGCGCTGCATGCAAAATATGACGCTGCGCCTGGCCGGCGGGCGAGAAGAGGGGTTGCTTGCGGCGGCGCGGAGGGGTTTTTTTTATGGTAGATAAAAATCATCCAATGACGAATCCCGCTCTTGGGCGGAGCGGGAAACAGTGTCAAACTCTTACTGACTAAAAAACCTACCCCGTTCCTCCCTTGCCTTATTCCCAGAGTCCCGGTATAACGCTCTCGCACCAACCCTCGGCTGCAGGAGGTTTCGACCCTGAAGGGCCCCATAGTTTGCTGACAACACCTTCAGGTGCGCGGGAGCAGTGCGCGCCGTCGACGACTTCGTCTCGGTCTGGACTGTTACCAGACAACCGGACGGCGAGCTACCCATTGCTCACCGTCCGCAAGCCAGCGTCTACGGTGGCCGGATATCGGCGAGATCACGGCGGCGACGGCTACGGCGAGGACAAAGTTGCCCTTGCCTTATGCGGTCGGCCTTCTCCTTTACAAGCATTACTGCGTCGCAGAAGGAGGCGACCGCTTGCCATTCTTCTTTGCTGTGGACCATGGCCTGAACCAAGGCCCGGCGCGAGAAGTCGCCGCCGCCGATCACCCCCACGAGGACACGGCGATGCTCTTCTCAAGCGGGGCACATCTCCACCGTGTCCTCCGGGCTGGCCACTCAGTGGCGACACCCGGGCGTCTCTTCCGCATGAATCCGGCGCAGGAATCTCCTGAACTTCCCATGTCTGGTGAGAACCTGCGTCATGCGGAAGGTGAGGACGCCGTAATCTCTATCCAACTACGCCTCAAAGAGGGGACTTACCGCCGAGATTATGGCGTGCCCAAGGGGGTGTGTAGCTCTATGAAGTACTTTTAGATAATTATGTTCTTTTAAAAACCAAATTGTCTAAAATAATAACAGACATTGACACGGGCAAAGTCGTGGGTAACAGCTATAATTTATAAAGCTGAGGTTGTTTGCAAAAATAAATATGATGCCCAAAATAACTATTCCACGCGGACGAAGTCGCGGGCACAGCTAGTCAATTATAAAGGTGCAGTATACCACTGATAACATATTCGTAGAATACAAGCAGTTTATGTTGTGGTAGAGCTTTTACGATGTCAACTGCCAGTTTCGTTAAAGTAAATATTATGGACGTGTCAGAAAAATTAAAAGCAAAACAAGTGATGCGAAAAAAAAACTCACAACACAGCAGCAGCAGCTAGCAGTGTTTAAGAAAATGTCTTACTTTAATATGTCATATAAATGAAAAAAAAAACGGTAATAAATATTTATAAAATTTTATCCGAAAAAAAGGAGATAATTATTTGTGAAAACCACGTGAAACTAATGAAGTTACCAGATATTTTTTTTAATCTGCTTTTATTTTGGGGCTTATGTCAGAGTATGTCAGCTCCATTGTAACCAGATAAAATTTAAGCACGAGTTCTTCGAGACCTCATGTCGGGTTTGAAAATATGAGTAGATCTTGACGGTGATCGTAAATTTTTATAGTGATGGTCTGTTCCTGGTTTAGATGAGTTATACAAATTGGACTGTTTCGCTTATAAATCTGAATATAGTGAAGTGTTAAACTTTTACTGAATAAAACTCACACTTGTTCTTTTAGTTGTCTTCGAATTCGGGACCGTAGTTAGGTACTCTTTCGAGTGACCCACAATCTTGAATAATTGCTCAGTCAATATGCATGCACCCCAATGTGCTATTGATTGCGATTGCATTTGGGGTGCAAGTGAGAAGTCATGCTTGATGGAGCGTGGCTGCTGATATGGTCGATACCGTCGCACCTTCGCACCGCTAGCTGTTATAATAAAGTTATTAGTTTTTACTTAAAGTACTAAAACCGGGATAAATAAACTTAAGTCACCATAAATAAAAAATTAGGTGCGAAATTTACCGGGATCAGCAGTTATAAATAAATATGACTATTTACACAATAATTTGTTAATATCAACTTTACTATTATCTAATATTGTATAACCTTGCTTCTCCATCAAGCTGCAAAGGTTTATGGCGAAAAATAAGTCTACTACTATTATTTAACTTATTTGAGTTATCTGTTTATGAAAATTAAATTGAATTTTTTATCACACATTTTTTACTGACAATTTTCTTTAGTACAATATGTCTTAATTTTCAGAGAAAATATTGCTTTCTTCGTAAGTGTATTGAAAATCGTCGTTTGACACACATGCAATTTTATCACTGCAGCCCTCTATAACACATTCGCCTACGGTTAGTGCGAATGCCGTTTCGGTCGCAATGACAAACTTTCTGCACTTGTATCAAATAGTAATAAAATATGAATAAATCAGCCTTTTACAAAAAATACTAAGACTGATTTGTCAAAAAATAGAATGATGAGTTGTGAATGTGATTAGAATGGAATATTATATCAATAAATCTCCCCTATGTTTGAGTAGGGGTGCGTAACGAAACCATAGCGCGATTCAGCCGATGACTCTGGTTGTACAACGCCATCTGTTGAGCTCAGTGGAAAAGTCTAGGTGCCAAGTCATTGAGGTACGCCAGGCTAACATTTGAATTTTTTAAGGTTATGCGTTTTGCAGGTAAAGTTGTATGTTGATTAAAATATGATTCTCGGGCCTAATATGTATTTATTTATCAACTTTTAAAAGTTACCTAGTTAGATAGTAGATAAAGCCTGCCACAAGTCGGATCGAAGGCTTGGTGAGAGTCGTGAGAATGCGTTCGATGCAACTTGCAATGTACTGTTCGTTGTGGCAATAGTTGGAGGAGGCCTATGTCGAACAATGGACGTCTTTTGGCTGAATGATGATAATGAATAGTTACCTATTAGTTCGTCTTAACCTATAAAATGAATTTGTACGAAATAGTCGTTCTGTTTTATTTAACTTACCTATGTACATACTAAGGTAAGTTAAATAAAAAAAAATATTTTCCAACAAAAATACTTTCATAGTTAAATCGACGCTTCAATTTTCTTATTTTGTGTTCAACTTTGAACTTTAAAACACAAAGGATTAAATTTAACTTTTCCCACCGAAACGCCCGCATCGCCACTGAAAACTATAGTAGACTTAACCGCAGGTAAATAGCCTCGGGTTTGGTCCGGTTTTATTTATTTTTCAAAAATAAATAAAACCAGAAATAATAAACTGAAACTACAACCTTAATTCAGAAATTATTTTGTAAAATTTTTCAAAAACTGTTTATCTCATGAAGTTCAAAATAATAGTCCTAGAAAGTCTTTATAAAGTTCTACTTTTGAATTATTATTTTTTAACTTTTGGTTCAAAGGTTACAATTTTTTTTACTTTTGGAGCGATTATTATCGAAAATATTAAGATTATTAATAAATGATTTGAGTGAACCTTCAACAATATATATTATCACACGTTAGAGTAGAAATGAAAAAAAAAATCAGTCCCTATTTTACGTCTAGGGAGGTTACCTATCCTAATAAAACATTTTTTTCCTCTTTTTGTTTTGTACCAGTACCAGTAGACGAGCCACCAAAGGCGCTATGCCGCTGCTTTTTCCGCTACGTGTCATTCCAGAAACTTATGACCCCAATCTATCATCTGCGAGCAATACTCCTTGCCCATTGATATTTAAGCTTGACGATTCTTCGGGCTATGTCGGTAACCTTTGTTCTTCTGATGATATCTTAATTTCTATTTCCATCACGCAAGGAAACTCCGAGCATCACCCTACTATTGCTCTTTGTGTGAATTTAAGCATTTTTTTCTTTTTCCTTCCTTAAACTCTTAAAACCCGTGTTCGCTTGAAACCACGCAAACGGCAGCGTTCGCGAGCACACCTATTTTTCTATTGTTTTTCTACATGTCTCTAAATATGATATTCAAAAGGTTAATAGGTGTAAAGAGGATATACTACTCTGTGTTATTTTGATTGACTGGCGAAAGAGTACAGACAAGATATTAGGTATCGTAACTAAACAAAAAACATGTTTTGGCAATGACATTTTATTGCCAAAACATGTTTTTTGTTTATTTGAAAAGAAATTTAATTCGAAACAGTTAGGTGTATATTGAAACAAAATTATTTAAAAAACTCTGATAATATTATGCTTTATTATTAAGTTTCAAATTCAAATTAAAATGAGTTTGCACCGAAATAAGTTTAATTTTATTATTCTTGCTATTCAGTGAGTTCCAAAAATTTATGTTTCAATAAAAGTTATGAACAATTGTAATTGTTAGTTTGAAAACTTTTGCCTACAAAAACTTTAGTCTCTGTAATTACGAATGGAATTACTGGCGTCTTTCATTTGACATTCGAGGTTATTATTACAGCAAAAATATTTTTATATATAACTAGTGATCCGCCCCAGATTCGCACGGGTGCCATAGTGATTAGTGAGATTATGTGACTAGGGGATAAAGAAGAGTTTTTAAGTTGAGGGTGATTATATTGAATTCCGATGGAAAGAAGGTTTAACTTTTTTATTTATATAATTGACTCCCGAGCATTGCGAGGGAATTAATATAGAAACCTGAGTGAAAAAAAAATCGTACTTAGCGGACGTCTATACCCCATAATGAACCTACAACCTACCAAATTTTAAGTATGTACGTTTCTGAGATTTGTATTTTTTCTGATATTGTCTTTTTTACCATTGAGTGGTATTTCGCTTTGTCTGTATAGATTATAGTAGAGAAAAGTCGAGAATTTCAAAGTTATGTGACAATCGTACCACGCTAGGAGGCTAATTATGGCTTTTGGCATACTTGATATCTAGATATTTAACTCATATATAAAGTCTACTAAATTCATTACGAGAAGCCTACCTTCTTGAAACTGCAACCCCCAAGAGCCTACGCAAACAAAACCGTCCGTAATCTTATAAATACTGATACAATAATGATACAAGCATCATAATACTGCTTGGATCATTCCCTTCACAATTTAATTATACACAGTTATGTTTCCAAACATTAATTGAATACCGTAAAATAAATAAAAGAAGCGAACAAGTATGGCCTTTATAAAATTATATATCTTTATATACAACCTTATTTTTAGTATTATGCGAAACCCGAACAATCGTCGCATGTTGTTGAAGTACACAAACCTAAAAATGTCCTGCAAATCGTTGTTAGTTAGGTATATTTCGTGATAAAACCAATATCCCTATAGGGAAAACAGACCCTAAAAGTTATAAGTACCGGGCCCCTTTTGGACTAGGTACCAATGACTTTATATAAGATCCTACTCCACTGTTTCTGAAGATGATTCTTGTAGCTTAATGAACCTTTTTCATTCAGCCTGCATGTTGCAAGGTGTTTTCAGCAAAAATCCTGCAACCTTACAGTATCTCATCATCATCATGTCAGCCGAACGACGCCCACTGCTGGGCATAGGCCTCCCCCAAGGATCTCCACATAACGATCAGTCCTGTGCTGTCCGCATCCAACGGCTTCCCGCGACCTTCGCCAGATCGTCGGTCCACCTTGTATGGAGCCTGCCCACGGAGCGTCGTCCGGTATGCGGTCGCCATTCGAGAACCTTTCCACCCCAACGGCCATCGGTTCTCCGCGCTATGTGACACTGCCTCTTCAGCGATGCAATCCTTCGAGCGATATCGGTTGTTTTGGTTCTCCTACGGATCTCATAATTCCTGATTTGAACAAGCAGGGAAATACCAAGCATCGCTCTCTCCATTACTCGCTGGGTGACCGTGAGCCTTCTTATGAGACCCATAGTAAGTACAGTACAGTAGTTGTAGTATCTACCCATAATTAATTTGTTCAGTTTGACGTTAAAATGAAGACACGAGAAGAGAGAGGGGGAGAGTGCGTTTCGCAAATAAAAAGTTTTTCTTTTATATTCACAAGATCTTGGTAGAATCACCACACTATTTATGTGCTGAAAAAAACATAAGATTCCATCTTATGTTTTCTTCAGCACATTTTTCTTTATTCGTATGTATGTACATATATAGGTACGTAAGCAAGTATATTATATTTATTATTGAACTAATTTATTTCCTGTTTATCTTCTATTAAGTTCCACCTACCATGATATATGCCTGCACCATCCTAAGGTCAACTAGTAAATGTACCTGAGGCCTTGAATCTACCTTTGTACAGTGTTCAATTAGTGTTTAAGATTTGTATTTTACGCTAACCGTACTCCAAGAAAAAGTATGTACTAAAAATTCCCATAAACTTAATCTTTATAACAGTCGATAACAAAAACGGGAATTACCCTTCAACTTTTCTCAGTACTTGCCAACACAAAAGAACAACATGGCGTTCGGAGTAGAAACTTATGAAGTATTGTGTGAATGATAAATGAAAGCTCTCCAAACTCCTCTGTTATTAGGAGGCTGCATGTAAATCATCTGCGATATGTTACACGTTAGCTGACATGATGCTCTTTTGTGTAGCGTGTTGTAGAAACTTTCTGTATGACTGTATGATAATGACTGTTTATAATAATAATAATAATAATATTCGACGACCATCACACAACGCCGTCTAGTCTCAAGGTAAGCAGAGCTTGTGTTATGAGTATTAGACAACTGATAAACATACATAGATATTTCTAAATACATACATATTATAGATAAATTACACCCAGACACAGAACAAATGATCATGCTCATCACACAAACATTTGTCCTGCGTGGGAATCGAACCCACGACCTCCGACATAGCAGTCAGGGTCACTAACTACTATGCTGACAGGCCAGTCAGGCCAGTTTTTTGAAAGGATAATGTTGTTTTTTTTTTGCTGTTGAGGGGAATCCTACAAAAGGTATCATGGACTTTGGGGATTAATCCGGGGAGTCTGGGACTTTTATCTCTACTTTTATCAGCACTTAAAAATGACCCCGTTACCTCTCAAAAGACCACTAGTAATAACGTTTACCCCTAAGCCTCACTAGTCAGTTGCTAGCCTTTTTTTGTTGACGAGAGGCGTACCTACTTCAAAAGTGTAGGATTTTTATCTTACTAAAACCACCCTGGTGATCACCATTTTAAACTATTGTTACATGATATTATTTTTGATTTAATAATGTTTTTTTTATGTGCCACATAAATTTTTATTAGCAGTCAACAGAATAAAATTTAACATTTTGCACACATATAGATTCGTGTATATAACTTCAAATGGAATTTAATTCATTATGGTTGAATTTAAATCCATCATAAAAAAAGGCAGCCAGTCACCTCAGCAGACAGGGCATAGCAACAATAAATCACTTAACCACTGAACCAGCGGTGCCTTTGTTTTGTTTACACAATGTCTACAACCCATATTTCTCTAAAAGCAACACATAACGCTTCTGACAGGTAAGTGGCATTAATTGGCTGTTTGATTATGAGCTGATATTCGGTAATTACATTTACATAATTGCTTTTCAAGCTCCATATATGAGTTAAGGGTCGTTAACGCTCACACGCCTGATTGCGTGCGTTCTTTGAGAATGCGAATGGTAGTTTTAAAGCCTATTTGTTTTTATGAATATAGTTACAATGTAAGGCCGTATACAGAAAGAAAGCAGATTGTATAGAAGCTCGGCGCATGATACATACACAGATTGACCAAGCCGGCCGGTTCCGATTGGCGCTGTTGTGCCAGTATTCTTTTTGTATACTGCCTAAGGCATGGTAATCTTAGGTTAGTATTTTTATGACATACTGACAGAGAGAGAATGTTTTCATAACAACCATAGTAGCCTCTAAACAGTCATTTGAGGGTAGTTTAAAAAAAACTTATCATGAAAATCTTTAATATTAATTTCAGCTAAAATTGGAATTTAGAATGGATGATCTTTGCCCATCATAAAAAAAATCTTGGAGTTTTATTGAATTCCGACTTTTTGAAGATCAGCTTGTGAATATTATTATACTTGTATTTCTGTATAGTTTGTTTTTGTAAATAGTCTTTTAATTATCTCACAGATAAAAGTAGAATATGCAACACGGGGAAGTAACCTATTCGCTCTTGAATTCATGACCCGTCCTGATAACAGGAAACACAAAATCCGGCAGGAAATGTTGCTCTAAAGCTGAACATACAATAAATATGTTCTCAAAACATTTTGTACGTATGTATGGGTGGGATGTCGGGCGCAACGTCGTACGTCTAGCGGTCCGATGACGGCACGGGCTTGATAGGATTTAAATGTATCCGACACGCTCTTCAAAATGTATACGATGGAAAACTGACAGGCAGCTCAGCATCGATCCTAAAGACTGTAATGCTATCATTTGTGTTGCTTCAACAATACTTGGAGCTTTTGTTTGATTTTCTTTTTTATCAGAAACACAGTGTTGGAAGGCCTTCTACGAGGTGGACCGATGACCTGGCAAGAGTTGCGTGTATCCGATAGATGCGTGATGCACAGGACCGTTCCTTATGGCGACAATTGGGGGAGGCCAATGTCCAGCAGTGGACACCTATAGGCTGAAATGATGATGATGATCAAACACACTAAATATAATAGACAATGTTTTGATTCGTTCTATTACGTTCAACCAAACATGAACAAATAAAACGAAATAAAACAAAGTATCTGTGGTTACAAGTAATATTATAAAGTAAAGTTGTACTGTTTTGAAGTGAATTCTAAGTAAAGTTTGAATTTTAAATAATTAAAATATTCAGAACTAACAAACATTCGTAGAAACGAATATTGTTTACAAAAGGGAAACGGGTATAAAATACGCTTTAATTTTCTCTCTACTATTCCGTGAACCGTGGGTAGTGGCATTATGAGAGACTTATTCCTCTCATATTGCCACTTGCGGTTTGGAAGCACAGTTTTCAGAACCTTTCTGATTTACGTCCTTCTGCTGGTTATAAAAATGTCCAACCGCTAGTTAAGAACTGGTCATCTTAAAATAAAATGGTGGATGTTGAGGCCAAAGGAGCGTAATGCTTACTTGAGAAGTGATTATTTGAAGAAATAGGTGCTATAATTGTCATTCCTGTAGTCTTTAAATAGCAATCCACTAAGATAGCAGATTCAAGAAAAGGGGTTCGAAGATCTTTCAGTTATATTTAGAGAAGTATTTTGTAGAGACAATCCTATGCAATTATAGAAAAAAGGTTATGTTATAGATATAGACTGGGACGGGTTTCCACACACACAATGCGACATTTTTTTTTTTAAGTCCGAGTTCACTAAATAACTGCTCAATGTGAAGTTAGAGTTGGTCAGACTTTAATTGACTTAAACCCTCTTACATTCCAGCAAATATGCTTGGCATGGCAGCCTAGTCTAAGTATTTTAACAGTCAATACAAAACCGACTCAAGAAACAATTGTTTCTCTGTAACTCATGAAATATAACTTCTATTACAAAGTCCATTGGCCGAAATACGGAAACAATTTAGTTTGCAAGTCTCAGCACCTTTGAAATAACGTACAGCAATAGTTGTTCATATCGAGTGTCAGGAAACTCGTTTATCGCAAGAAAAATGGAGTCGCCTTTGCGTATTCTTATTTCAATTGAAGTTATTCGCAAGCAGCATTTCAAGCTGCACAATTCAGTTTGAATTTATAGCAGGAAGTTATTTCAGCCGCAGTACTTTTGTCGAGTTAGCTATTCGAGCTGTTACGAATGGCACTGGTATAAATATTAACGACTTTAAGAATAGTTTTTTGGCTGTGATCTCTGATTCCTCTCTGATTTGTATTATTAATAAAACTGATAGCTTTTTGTTTCCTTTTTGCTGTTAAAAGTTATGGCTATTATATTTTTGGCGGGGAGCAGTGAAGGCTGAGTGGTAACGGCCCCGAATTACGAGTTGTAACCAGGCGCATTACTTTGTTTAATTTATTTTATTACCCTTGCTATCAAAACAGTGAAGAATAATATAACAATTTGAAGACATTTTACATCCATTAACCCGCACTGAGCCTGCGTGGTTTTTTTTTTGTGGATCACGACCCATTGCCTCTCTTAGAGGTCTCTCTTAGGTTTGAGTCCCAGCAGTAAAGACATTATAAGGTCAGCCTTATAATATATCAATGTAATGTAGGATGAGTCCTATGCTATGCAGCATAATTATATGATAGTTTAGCGATGACAAGACATTCAATTGATTCCATAGTATGTATGGGGGAACACTAATTTTATTGACGAGTCACGTAATCACGTGAGCGTAATCGTATGGAGGGGTGATGTTTGCTTTTTAGACTAGCAAAGGAGGAGGTCGCACGCGAGAGGCAACAGCCCTCACGCCCCAGCCGCCGCCGGGATTCGAATCGCCACCGTTGGCGCGAGCATGCGGATGGCAGGCCATAGGTAGCTCACCGGACTCTGAATGACGACTTGGGATTGGTCTGGTCGGTTACTGGACGGTCCAGTAACCTCCCAGACCGACCCTAAGTGGTCGACGGCACGTACTGTTCCCGAGTGCATCAAGGATTTTTTAACGAAGTTTAAAATCATCTAATGGCGAATTCCGCCCTTGGGCTGATTCAAAAACAGTGTCAGCCTCTTACTGACTAAACAACCTACCCCACTCGTACGTTGTCATTTATACCAGAGCTAGAGCCTTCCTTTTAGACGCTAGTGTCTGAATTGACTTAAACATAAAATTAAAATGTAAGTCAAAATAGTTATAAAACAATATTGAGTTATTAAACGATAAACCCAGTTGCCCCTAACAGCATCCATAATGAATATGTCAGTCATATAAGGCATTGGCCCGGCATCAAACAAATGACTACATATCTATATATAGATAGATAGATAGACGACACATGCCACCCTACTAATTTACATTAAATCCATGTTTATTTTAATAATAATTGGATGTAATCATAAACTAATAGAGTTTATGCAAATCTCTGCATATGGTTTGTAGACATGTTGGCATTATATTGCTTGCTCCGATAACTGTTTACACAAGGTGTATCGAGGTAGACGGTAATTAATCAATAGGCTATGATGCAATAATGGCTGGTCTACACTGTTCTTATGTATTAATATTGTTATATGAAAATATTGTAAAACCGATGATTTTAAGAAGAGTAACCATGAAGTTTCTTGCTACTTCTTCTTTACCTGTAAAGAAGAAGTGGCAAGAAACTTCATGGTTAAGAAGCTGTAAAGTTGAATTGACCTGTCAATTCAACTCTACAGCTTCTAACGTTTTGTAATTACCCTAAATAAAAACATTTAGATTTTTTTTTTTGAAGCAATTTGTCACTAACTTCTGTCAGCGGTTTCGCTTTTGTGAATGTGTAAAATTATCGTAAGGGAAGTGTGTCATTTCACAATTTTCTGACGTTTTACAAGTGCCCATGTAGACCTATGTAAAATAAAGAGATTTTGACTTTGACCGTATCTAGCCTTATCATATAAGTTTTCGACTTTATAATTTTATTATGATTATTGCTAGCTTAATTATTGTATATCTAAAAGGGGGTTTCTTTTACATGGAACTGTGCAGAAACCACAAAACTCTATAAGTAGAAGTGTTTTTCCTTTATTTTCTTTTTTCTTCTACGTTCGTTTATGAAGTTCTGGTTGTAAGTAGATTCTAAGCTTCTAATTTTTTGAAAGGACTTCACTAATATGTTCAGTGTATATTCGTCAAAAGCTTCAGTACTAACCGGCTGTTTCTAATATTTCATCCGTTCAGACAAAACAAACAGAAATTATAAATACGTTATGAAAAATAAACATAGGTAACACAATTGTATTTTTATTGAAAATTGTATGAATTGTTTTATTCAAATTAAATTTATTGAAAGGATTTTCTACACGTGCTCGAAATTTCTGAAAGTTCTATTTTTTTTAATCTGTTTTTGAAATCAGGGATAGATAGGTATTAGTAAATAAAAATATAAGTGGGTATATAACGTTACACGATTGCGAAGTGGCTGGAAAAGGGCAACGGTGTCCTAACCTTCTACATGACACAAATCGTCACTGGTTAGGTTAGTAAATTCGGGAGGTTTCTGTTTTAGATTAAGGTAGGAAAAACGCACAGGTATCACCCTGCGTGAAATACCTGGAAGACTCGGTGGAGCTTAAGGTTGAGCGCTTGAGCAGAGCACCACCGTGACTTCAAACTTAAAGGGCCATCGATGATAGTGACCTCTTTTGCTAGGTATTGATTCAAAGCATGGTTCGGAGCGAAGCGGCCGTTTTGGCAAGGCAAGGCAAGGAAACGACTTCAAGAGTCAGGGAATGTAAATCTCTACACCCCAACCACCGCGACAATAGAGTCACCGGGCGCCGAGAATCACAGAACGATCTCTGATCACAGTAGCTGGTTAAAGACGAAGAGCAATGTGCAGCTCGCCGTTCGCTTGTTCTATAAGGTCTGTCCTGGAGTTGTCGCAGATGTGTAGGTTTCACGTGCGTCTTAAAGAGATGTCAGCAAACCTTTAGGGGTCCAACAGGGCCAATACGGCAATGAAAAAAAATCTGAAACCCGTGCAAACGTCCCTTTAGTCCTTCAGTCAATTTTTGCCGTTAAGAACATAGATAGGTGAGATATTAGTCAGTCAACGTCTGGCACGCCCTCCCCTTCATCCTAAATCAGGACAGTCGTTAGAAGATTTCTCACCTCAAAAAAATGGCAGTCATTAGAATTCTGATACTTCTTCAGAGAACAGGAGGACTTATTTGATGATTTTTCACGATGAAAAATTATATATTTGTAAACAACTTAATTATTTAATTATATCCCAGCTTCCCTCTCTTAGAGAGGAGGCCTGTGTCCCTGCAGTGGGAACATTAAAAAGGCTGATGATGATGATGATCCCAGCTTTTAACATAATTATTTTGCTATTTCCAATTAATTTTGTCGTCCTTATTTTCTGTTATTTTAACAATCCAACCGTTTTGTTGATATTACGAAATAAAACAATGGCCCTGTTTTAATAATTCCTATCAATAATGTAAAAATAATAACATGGTAACAGTAGCCAACAATAACATAAAACGGGACATAGGCAGGAAATTGACGTCCGGCGTTCAATATAGCTGAAGCGTTGAAATAAAAAGGTTTTGTTTTTCCACGCATGATGTGCCGTTTGTATACCTATAATAATATTGTTTTATTTTAAATCTTAGATATACAGGGTGTTTGGTGCATCGTTTGCCAAATTGATTTGGCCGACAGAATAGATCATTTGCTATATCTTCAGCCCCAATAAATCATTCTTTGCCTCGCCGGTTTTTTTAAACACGTTTTTAATTTTTATTCTGAAAAACACCGCATTTAAGCTTACATAAATAAAAAAGTTATTAGTCTATCCAACAAATTGTACTTTTATATTTAACTGTACTGTTGTATGGTTCTATGAAATTCAAAATTACTTGCTAGTAACGTGTAGTTTTTCTATAAAAAACCTACAAAGTGTATGGGATATGACAAAATAATTTAAAAACTCAACTTTAAATTTATATTAAAAAAAAAACTAAAAGCGTTGGAGACCTTCGAATTCTTTTAAAAAATTCTCTAGTTTATGCACTTTCCAATGGTGTGCAATATGCTAAAAAAACCTTTTACTGACTTCACTAATTGGCAATGAATGAGAACGTCAACGAAACTAACCTGTTCTAGCACCTTGAACCAACTGTAAACATCTCGGCCCAACGATTTTCGGACCCTGCTCTCAAGTCCCGAATATTAACTGAGAGAATTGATATCAATTTTTCAGTAAAACAAATCATTCAGATGAAATTACCTATAAACACTTTCATCTTCAGAGATCTTTTTTGTGAGGACGCCGTGAGGTCTATCCAGCTACGCCTCAAAGAGGGGATTTAAAGCCGACGTAATCTACAGTGGTAGAGATGATAAAGCAAGTACCAAATACACCATCAAAAATAAGAAATTCGACAGCTATACGTCAGATCTTGGACCAAAATTCATTTGCACATAGTCCTTAAATACAGATGAAGCTAAATTCAGCTGTGACTTTGATTAAAACCAATACCTTGATGAAAATATCCGAACCATATTGGTATGTATAATATATTTCCTATGCCAAGAAATAATCCGTATTTTATTAATTTGCTCTTTGATAACTTTACCGTTTGAATAGCGTATGTGAAGGTTATAAACCCTTTTCATTGATTTTGTCAGGTTTCGATAAATACGCATACAATATTATGTATTACAAGTTCAAAGTTACATTAGCATATAACAAAATATGGTTTCCATCAAAGCCAATGAAAGTTTTTAGATGTTTCAAATAATTTCCTGCAGGTTAACATTTATATGGCCAAGTCACAGGAATATGATAAATAAAAGTAACCTATGGTACTCTGGCGTAGTGAAGGTTTCTTTCAGTGTTTTTTTTTTCATTTCCATCAGTGTACTTGCTTTGCTCTCACGCTCTGCCACACAACAGGAGCCCGTCACTTCACGTGGTTCATTTTTCTTAAAGCCCTTAAAAGTATAGGAGAGGCTCAGCTGCAGGACCGAAGCCCACTGAGGCCCCGTTCCGGTTTGCGAAAGGAAGGTCCGACCCTGGTATGAAGGCTCAGAAGGAATGGGGTGGGTCGTTTAGTCATTAAGAATCTGAAACTGTTTTCTGCTCCGCCCAAGGACGAGATTCGTCATTAGGTGATTTTTCCCACCATAAAAAAGCCTCTAAAGGTTTTGTTCGTTAGTTCGCTCACTGCTACTCAACCGGTTGGTCGTCAATAATAATTACAGACCGCCTTCAAAATAAGGCCTTCATTTTCATCATACTAATTTGGTGGTTAACCCGAGATTAAGATTAGGTAACTAAATTTTGTCCACCATTACAACACTTGAAATTCCTTTTGATTGAGCTACGTTTATGCTAGAGTATGTAATTTATCTAACATTCTTGGAGCTGGAAAAAATGTAATACAGACAGAAAATTTAAATCTTTACTTTCTAGCAAATATATTGCAATAAACGTAGAAACTTTTATCATAAAATGTTTCCAGTAAACTGCAAGCAAGATCTCGGTATCTAACGAGGTCAGGAGAAATGATATTGGTTTTTATTTTAACATGAGCTCTGTGTAAGTAGACAGTTTGGTTTCGTTTCTCGTGTACCGTACAAAGAGGTAAATGGTCTATAATATATAGGTAGTCAGGATTATAAATAATTTATCACCTTAAGCTTTTATAAAGTTGGAAAACAGGTAATTATTTTCGTAGCTTTAAGACGAAGCGGGAAGGTGTGTGCTAGACTTTTAGGGTGCGAACGCCTGCGTTCTCTCGAGGTGAGTTTGAAGGGTGGCAAGAGTTTAAACCTCGTCTATACTCCTACAGTTGATTTGCATTCTAGTTCACGGGTTTCCTTTTTAGAAGGTGTCCTAGCAACATATGGCCCCTGTAGGCTTCGGCCCTGCTGTATCCCTACAATGTTGGTAACGGCGCGCATGAAACACATGAATCGCCTTTGAAGACTCGGGTCTATATTTACAATGTTTAAATAGTGTATTTAGCTTCGGCCGTCTTGTTTAAATAATCGTAACTCGAAAACGATCGATTCGACTGACGACTTTACCAGAAGGGGCGCTTCCGTTTAGTCTCGACGTAAACACACAAGCAATCCTCACATAAATGCCCTCAACCTAAATCTAGCAATATAAAATAACCTCATAACTATAACAAACAGTCACTAAAGACATTACGGTTTTTGTTCACACTCATATTTGTGCCAGAAAAACAGAGAAAAGACATACTTTTATCTCGACAAATATTAATTTCCCTCTTGAGGAATACTTTTCGCAAAAGTACGTTGGTTACTGAGAAAAATTGGACTACATTACGGACTAAGGTGCTGACAAGTATTTCAGATGATAGTGTTTGTCTCTAGTGAGTAATAAACATGTTCTAGAAAGTTCTTTAGAAGATGGATCGTTCTGTGGGGAGCTTAAGAAAATATACAATGTGTATTATATCACGTAAATTGAAAACTGTCTGACTTCCAGACTGTAACATGAAATAAAGTCGTAACATAACCGATTCAACAAGTTTTTTTATCATCCAATACCTACTTGTAGCGTGTCGAATGTTTACTGATTAAAACACACTCCTGCCCCTTTAGCCAAGTTGATAATATACAATCGTTAACGATAGTAAACAACTAGTCAAATGTATGGAAATGACTTCATTTCCACAAAGTTAGTAGCCAAGTTTAATTGTAGTCACATAATTCAAAATAGCAGAATGAAATGTAATCGTTTGTACAATGATTATCGCTACATCCTGTAGTTTTATGATAAAATTAATACGATAAGCTGAGGCGTTTCGATTGTAGAAAGAAACTCGTCACTAAATATTGTAACTGTAAAGGGGGGCTCCTAGTCAAGGAGCCCCCTAGTCAAGTGTGTCTTATTTGTCTTGCGTTCCAGGATTACGTTCCGATTCATAGGACGCTTTTGACTTATTGTCCATCATTTAAGGGCACTCAAGATTGTTATCCAAATTCTTGCTGTTATCTTACCATAATAACAAAAAACCGTACGTAAAAATGATTGATATTCATAGTACTTTCGTCCCTCAAAGTTGTCAAACAAAGTACAAGTCACCCTGTAAAATCCGTTTGCTCTCCGAGGGTCTAATTGTGGAATTAACAATAGGAAATTAATTGTGTCTCATTAATCTAAGCTTGATTGGTTGAGGACCTTCATACCGTAATTTTACAGTATTATTAGCAGATTATAGTATTTTATTTTTTGGCGGATATCTATTATTTGTGTGCTATCTTTACGAATATTGTAGAGAAAAGTTTGTATTTTTTAATGTAATCTATCGTAATATTATAAAGAGGTTTTTTTGTTTGTAGGAGTTATTCTCTGAAAAAACTGGTCAGATTGCTAAATTATTTACCGACAGAAAACTTTTGAATTGTTTCGAATGTTAAATTTTATGTACGCGGGTGAATCCGCAGGAAAAAGCTACTGATTAATAAATTCAAAAATAAATGGATCAATTTGAAAAATTCTTTCACTAGTAGATCGCCACTTTATCATTTAGTGACATACTCGTAAGCTTTATACATATTATCGACTTCCTCGCGGTGTAAACCCCTAGCTTAAGCTTGCCATATAGGTATGTGCCGAATGTCGAAAATATTTTTCTCTAAATTGGCCCCAAAAACGTTCATTATTTATTTTGACTTGGCAGAGACTTCTCTCCACTCCTTCCCATGCTTCCTCTTTCATTAAATCCAACATTAGAAATGGTTCGTAGGGACTTTGCCCAGGGTTTCTTTCTGAAAGGAAGGCTTGGCCCCTGTGCAAAAGGTAAAGCAGGAACATGGCCCCACCATGTGGTTAGTCTGACCTGTTTCCCACTCCGCCCGAGAGCAGGATTCGGCATTGGATGATTTTTGCCCACCATAAAAAAAAAAACACTAAAAACAATTCGTTTTAAATCTTTGACATTCAATTAGTGATTATCATTAGCCCTTCCTTTCGAACTACCATCTACAAAATCTCAGAAGTACCATATTCAATATGTTACTACTTCTACAAGAATAAAGCCAGTTTCACATAACGCACAAACTCAACTTACCTCACATTTACAGTAATGCAGGATGTACACACATTTCCTTTGCGTCCTCACCGGCGGATATCGCAATATCTCTGAGGCATACTTCGTGCACTCAAATATAATATTTGTCTTTGGCATATTTGTGTTCCAACTTTATATTGAGAGAGCTCGTTTTCTTATAAAAATCGTGTGTTCCGAGAGAAAATAAATGTCATGAGGTCGGAGTTTAAAGTGATTTTGATAGGAAAATATTGAAATGAATTATGCAATATAAGGAATATTTTTATAAGTATGGCGTAGTGTGTGTATAGTTTGTATATATTATAGTACAGTGTAGTTAAGCTTTTTAATATTAAAACCTTTATAAATGTTATTATTCTGTATGTGTGTTTGTCACCTAGCTCCTTGCTCCAGATTTGGATGAAATTTTATGTATAAATTATATTTTCGTGGGTCCTAAAGTAGCTTAAAAATACAATCGCACCCGAACGGTGGCAGCTTTTTTTTATTTGTTACATAAATTAATGCTTGACTGCGATTCCACCTGATGGTAAGCAGTGATGAAATCGTTGGTGGTTGATCTTCGATTGGGTTTTCAATTTTATTATAACGAAAAATCTTCGAGCGTGAAACAAAACTAGCTTTAAGTTTGCGTCATAACGCGTAAATAAACTCTTTTTCTTTCTTTCTTTTTTTATTTCTTTCTTTCATGTTGTGGCAACCTCAACTAATATGGGACAAGGGCAGGAAGACGATGCCAATGATGATAACGGTCTATGTATGGATGTTCATTTGCTTAAATTTTCTATGAACGCAAAGAAAGGTAGCTTAGTAGCTAATAGGAATTTTAGTTAAAATTAGCACAATTTTAACCCGCAATCTGTCACTGCCACAAATTGCAGCCTGCCGGACTTAATTAGCTTACAAAAGGGAGCTATTATTCATGGCTGCTAACGTTTGTTCAGCGTGTGGGGCCATGCCGCAAATGATATCCGACAAATGGTCTCTCTATCTGGTCAGGTCTATTAAAAACTGTGCTGTACTTTCTTCAAATAATAATTTGTTCTGAAATAATTTGCCTACGATATGTTTACAGTGTGGTTTGTTTTTTAAGGAAAATCATAACTTTTTCCCCTGTAGGGCGGGGTAAGAGAGCGTGACAGAGTTTTACTGACAAAATCCACATTTATGTCCCTTGTTTGCCTTTAGTTCCAGGACCCCAGTTTGCCCTTTCGGAAGTCACCCCAGGATGCCAGTAGGCTTCGGCACTGCTAGGCTCCTGCGGTTTTACTGACATCTTTTTGAAGTGTGCGTGGAATACTACGCGTTGTCAAGGACTAGTTACAGTATGGTCTATTTTTATGGTGGGAAAAATCATCCAATGTCAAATTCCGCTTTGGTAACTTTTTTGGTGATTCTTCTTTTTCAGGCTAGTCAAATGAGAAACACCAACCTCATCTTGTTTAAACTTTTGAGCCCCGATCAAACTCTTGCGGTCGCACCCCTATTATGTCTCTACTTACGGCACTCGAAAGGTTAAAATTGACGAACGTGTGAAAAAGTGTTATTTTTAACAAATTTTCACAATTTATTTATTTACGAGTATGTTTTTTTATTGTGACTGTTTCCTCTAACGGTTGAAGATGAAGATGGAGTGGTACATTGTAAATAAAAGTGTTCTATTTTCATTGAGCTTTACGTACTTTGTTAATTTACACGCTTTAATAGAAAGTAACGGAAAGATCGTAGGAGGAGACGTTCTGAGCTTTTCGCCTACTCTAATGGAAAATTTAACACATTTAAACGTAGCAGCTACTAGTACAAAGTACAAACGAACTGCTTATTACCACAATTTCATCCAGTAACTTGAAAAAGTTGTATATACTTGTATGCATGTAGAATGCTTTTTTTTTAATACTTACGCAAACAATATCTTTATGTTTAAAAAGTATCTGTTATACTGTTTGAAGACATGACCTACTCGTAACTCTAATTTTATATTATCTATTAAACCGTATGAACTTAAAAGAGTACAACACACATACATGTATGTGCATGTATGTGTGTGTACTTATTACGTTTCGTCTTTATATAAGTGTGATGATCACTTACAAATGAAACTATAGGTTATTTTTTATAGTGGGAAAAATTATCGAATGACGAATTCCGCCCTTCGCGTCTTTCGCGCCCTTCAGTCTTCTACTGACTAAACGTAAATTTTCCTATCTATACATATAATAAAATCGTAGAGAAGTCAAAACTGTACATTGAATATTTTTTTAAAAGAATACTTGGGGCGTGATCTACAATCGACACCGAAGCCAAAAATATAGTTTTTAGAATTTTTGTCTGTTTGTCTGTTTGTCTGTATGTATGTCCGAACTGAACTCAAACAGTACTGCATGGATTTACTTCAAATTTTACATGAATATAACTAAGAGGCCGGGTCGTGCAATGGGCTACATATTATCACGCTATCACCTACGGGGGAGGAGCAGTGAATCTTTATTTTTCTTACGCATTCTGTGACAGCGTGTAAGCTAACGAATCATAATTAAATGTTGTTTTTGAGTAAGCCATGCTATTATCTAGCTTTACACAATAAAAACTACGTCATTTAAGTAACTTGGGCAGAGAGACATAGTTTAAAGAATGTAAAAGACAATTTTGAAGCAGCGCCATCTATTAAGATACATAAAATTCAAATCAAGTTACATATTACCTCTTTTTAGACATTCATAATTTAAATTTCATCTCGCTGGAAGGTAAATAGTTAGTTATTCTTATAATTCATAGATGGCAAAATACATTTTCTTCATAAAAGTTGTATGGTACATTTCGTTTTGACAAATTCAAGTTCCAACAAAACCTTCAAAATCTTGAGCAGAGTTGAGGAAGACAAATTAAAAAAAATGCGATGTTAAATAAGTTTAAAGAATGTAAAAGACAATTTTGAAGCAGCGCCATCTATGAGAATACATAAAAATCAAATCACGTTACATGTTGACACTTTTTAGAAATTCATAATTTAAATTTTATCATGTTGGGAAGTAAGTAGTTAGTTATTCTTATAATTCATAGATGGCAAATTGATTTTTTTTTGGACTACATTTAAACGCATTTGTGTTATTCTTGCTATGTATCCTTATCAATAAAAAATATTTCATCACTAAGTACAGTTTATGTAAATAATATTTGGTCTTTGAATGATTAAAATTGAACGTTTGGTTTTGAAGTTATGGCGAAATTAAAATATTACGATTTCTGCTGCACGGCCCGTTACGATGTGAGCGTCACCAAGGCGGGGGTGCGACTGCGGTAGGGGAGTTTAGATCTATCAGTAAGGTAAGCAGTAACCCGCAGGTCGGCCCACTACGGTCGTGCGCGAAGTATAATAATTTTGGTGCGACTTTTTTTAGATTTCGTTCTTAAAAATACACCTATGCAAAAGTTCTTCTCAGAGCTAAGCAACAGTTCTTCTCAGAGCTAATGAACAGTTCTTTTCAGGGCTAACCAATAGTACTTTTCAGGGGTAACCAACAGTTATTTTCAGAGCTAGAATATGACACGCTGTTAAAATTTTTTTAAACGTTTGAAAATGCCTAAGAGAGCCAGGTCTCAACTTTCTAAACATAGTTCTCAAGCACGGGCAGCAAAAGTACGTCGTAAGGGAGAATCTTCACGTGAACGTTCACAACGACTTGCTGAACAAAGTCAGAGAAACTGTCAGGTACGCGTACGAGAGTCGAGTGTCGAATGTTCGCAACGCCTTGCACAACCAAATCTGAAAATCTCTGGGTTACGTGCACGAGAGTCGAGGTTGGACCGTTTTCAACGTCTTCATGAACAAAATGTAAGGACCTCTTAGTTGCGCGAAAGAGAGTCGTGCGTGTCGAGCGTTTGCAGAGACTTAGAGCTCAGGCCGAGAGACAGTAGTTATCCACAAGTACAGTTCGCAATCGAATTTTAGCCGCCTGCCACTCTTCTTCGCTCCGGATCATGGCCTCTGCCAAAGTCCGCCGCGAGTCAAAGCCCACCGAGAGAGACGTGGACAGGTGGTTCTTCCAGAGTCTCTCGATAGAGTGTTATCCAGCTTAGAGAGAATTCATTCGCTGTGTGTACGGGGAAATCAGTCGTTTACCGCACCAGCAGAATTCTTTGGTGTGGTCCATTTTGACGTCCAAAAATGATCAGGCTGCAGCAATTAACGAATGAATTCTCTCAGAGATTGAGGGGAAAGCTGAAAGTCGGAGTCCCGATTATGCATCTTCGGAACTTATCTCCACCAAAGTTGTATAACAAGATCCGTCTTAAAGTCATCTCGCTGCACAGACACACCATTGAGGCAAAAATCCTTACGGGTTGTGGCGTCGTCGAGGCAGTATTTGTACCTCATAACTTCCCGTTCCAGTCCAGCGTACCCGTGAATGTTTGCTTCACGATGACCATCAATAAGTCGCAGGGGCAGACACTGAGTCACAGCGAGTTTCAACTTCAGGACGAGTGGCTTCTTCTGCGGGCAACTGTACGTCGCTTGCTCCCGCGTCACCAGTCCTGACTCTCTTTACTTCTGGCAGTATAACTACCATCGTAGTGTGGTGGCGGAGTGGTAAAGGCACTTACAAGTTGTAGGTCGGGGGTTCAAACCTAGCCAGGCGTATTACTTTGTGTAGTTTATTTCATAACCACTGCTCTTAACACGGTGAAGGAAATCATGAGGAAACTGTGACTGTGAACGTCTTAGAACCAAAAATTCGAAGACATGTGTCATCCACCAATCCGCACTGGGCCCGCGTGGTGGGTTATGGTCCATTCCCTCTCCTAGAAAGGATCCCAGCAGCGGGAACTTTATAAGGCAATGCTATTTTTAAAGTTGTTTACTTATAAAGCTATAGCGACACTGCCATCTTAGGTATTTTTGGAGCTATAGAGCCTTCACGCAGACAACGTCGCGGGCAGCAGCTAGTAAGTAATAAAATAAACAACCCACCGTTCCTTCCTGCCTTAGTTTCAGGGCCCCGTTGTTTCGCTTTTGCATCAACCCTAGGCCCCAGAAAAAACTATGTGTGTCTACCTGTTTAGTTTATAACGAACCAACTTAATTTATATTTGGCACAGATGAGAGACACACTATGGTAGTGTTATTTATTAAGCTTAAACACATATTGTGTCTACACTGTGTGTTTATGATAAATTATTTGCCAAATAAAATATAAAATACTAGCTTTTGTCAGCGGCTTCGCCTGCGTACATAAAATATAGCCTAATCTAAAAATATTTTTTTTCTAATCGGACCAGTAGTTCCAGAGATTACCCCCTACAAACAAAAAAACAAACTTTACAATAAAGAGTTATTATATTAGTGTAGATTTTTCTGTCCATTTTTGCATTTCTTTTCATTTTAAGTTAAGAATATTATCTTCCACAATACAATTATTTATTACTTACGACGTAAGCCTGACGGATGTTTTTCAAAAATTTTCCGGTGTTTACTCACAGTTTTCCTTTCTCATGATACAATTATCTACTTTTATTTGACGACCACAAGATTTGACAACTTATCTTAAGAGGGTACTTCCCGAACCTTCTATCGTCGAACTGAGCATGTTTTATACGTTTTTTGGTTTATGTTATGAAATATTTGATAGAGAGACAGCATAATAAAAGAAAGATACACCTGACGAACTGTTAGTTATCGGTTTATGCGTCATTTACTCGATTTTTTAAGATTTCAGAAAACTTGTTCTTAGAAATATTTATGTACCTACTTAAAACTATTTAGAAAAAGTTTTAATCATTCAAAACCTAAATATGTGCGAGGTTTTAAGAATAATTTCTGATTGGTTTTTTAACTTTGAGAACATTATAAAAGGGCAACAGTTGACGCAAAATAGCAGATTTTAGGATATTTTTGTTGTTGCATACACAAATTTATGATTGGATTTCAAAAGAAACACAATATCCATTAAATATCTGCGATGTCAAAATATCTAGAGCAAGATAACGTAAATATCACAATGAGTCTCGTGTTGGACGCTCTTAATAACAAAAATGGCTTACCATCTATCCTATTTAGTACAAAAGCCAAACAATTTTCATATTTCTACCCATAAACAAATATATGAACTAATATTTAATATCGTACAGAAATAAAGACGGACATTACGAAAACCTTCGTAACGATAGTTGCTATGTTCGGAACTTGGGAAAGGGACCGCAAAGCGATATTAATACGTTTTTTATCTCCCATAAGCCTACGGTAATGTTCCTCTAAAGATCCCAAATGTTTCTCAGATCGTCGTAAAGGAATCTCGGCCAATCAGAAAACAATTTCCTTGGCATGTCGGTTCCTGTGGCGCTGAGCGTGAGATTGTATGTGAACTCATGCGGAAAAAGTGTTTTTACTTTTTTAATGTAGGTATACCTCTACCCATTTATAAAAATGCGAAGTTTTAATATTTTTCGAGACTGTAAAAATCACAACATGAAAAGAGTTTTAATAGTTCAAGTAAACAAGTAAGTGGTTAGCTGGTGGTCGTTTAGCATTAGAGATATCATGTCAGCAATACGGTTTGCTGTGAGCCCAGTAGGGTCAAAGCCTATTGGGGCCGTGGGTTCGCTTATGAAAGGAAACTCTCCAGTAAAATGCAACGAAAAAATTAGGTGTGGGTTTTAGTTAGTCTTTAGTTAAGTCTGACACGAACTTCTGCTACCTTCAAGGACAAGTGATATCACTAGATGATTTACAACCTAAAAAAAAGACTACTTCGACATGTGTGGACCGTCATGCGAAAGGTGAAGATGCCGTGCAGTTTCTCCAGCCACTCAAGGTTTTATCAATATGTTATGGCGTGCCCGGCACTGAGTTGCGAAATTCGCTGACGCCATTTAACCATCATGATCAATATTTTTGGTTTTAGTCATATTCTGTTTAATAAATGAAAAAACAAATTGTTATTCGAATAATCATGACGCGCGGATAGTGACGCTAGCTCTTTTGTTAGGTCGCTAGCGTATATCTTTTTTATGGTGGGAAAAATCATCGAATCCCTCTCTTGGGCCGAGCGGGAACAATGTCAGACTCTTACTGTAAGACCCACCGTTCCTTTTTGCCTTAGTTCCAGGGCACCGGTGTTTCGCTTTCGCATCAACCCTTAGCGTGTATCTGCCCCTTAAAATAAAGGCTACAGGGACTCCATAATCCAACTATCTGCTACCCCGTTAAATATAGTTTACTTGGAAGGCACATTCGATTTCCGGCTCCCACTCAAGCTTTCACTTAATATCCGCTGTAGTTATAATCTTCCAAGTGTTTTGATATGCTTGACGTAGATTAGTATGACAAAGCCAGTAGGTAATTAAATTTTGACATTGCTTAACTTTAAGCATGTATTCTAGAGGGATGAGGCAGCGATAAAGAATTGGTACACATTTTACCATCAACTGGGCACTGATTTCGATTACGGTATTTTTTTATGGTACATAAAAATCATTCAATGACAGACTTATTTGAACGGCGCATAATCAATGTCAGACTCTTACTGTCTAAATAACATACTCCATTCTTGCGTTGCCATGTGTACCAGAGCCAGAGTCTTCCTTTCAGATGTGAACTCTTGGCCCCAGTTGGCTTCGACCCTTCTGCAAGGTTCCAACGGTTTGCTGACAACTCGTTGAGGCGCGCGGGAACAGTGCGCGTCTCAACGTCGCCTACTAGGCTTCGTCTGGACGGTTACCAGACGATATTTCGATTAGGGTTCACAGAGAAATTGAAAATGGATATTGGTACTATTCGAACCTCTGCTGCCGGCAGCACATGTGGCGGTAACAAGTGCAGCCGCAGCCGCGCTCGGACTGGTTTCACAGAAATCTATACTGCTACCTAGAAAATCAGCCTTGTAGCTGCTGCCTCATGTGCCGGTATCCACAGCCAGCAGCCGAGTCTCGAATAGCACCTTAACAATTTGGTCTAACCGGCATTCGAAACTAAAAAAAAGTCAGCAACACTGACAAAGTTCACCGACCCTGATCTCGATTTACGGTGAGTAACCGTACCCCTTAAATTTTTAATACCTCTACTACGACTAAGCGTTTCGCTTCGTCGCTTAATTCATTAACCCCAAGAGGAAACCGGTGTCCGCACACCTTTTGTCTTTTAATTGTGCATGAAATTACGGTAGTGGAATATTTAAACCGTAGGTATATTATATAGAAGAACTAGAACTATTTGAAACTGCTGAGGTCTTTCTATCCAATTTTAATTAGAGTAGTAAAGTTTAGAGTGAATTAGCTCTTAACCTTTCGCTCCCAGATGTACGCAAGATACAACGGGTTTTAAATTGTGTCTCTAATTATGGCATAGAAAGGTTAATGTTAAGGTTTCTGTGACAGTTGTGGGATCTACACTAATAAACTAGTGCGCTTCTCCATCACTTCCTACCATCAGGTCTAATGTCTGCCTGGGTTGCAAAATAATTCAAAAGAGTTACCTACGGCTTTTAAACCAAAGGAACCCATAGTAAAAGCCCTCTGGACGACCCAGAGCGCAAAGAATGTTTTTTTTTTTCATTGCTATAAACTAGTGCTTGACGGCGATCCCACCTGATGGTAAGCAGTGATGCAATCGTTGATGGTGAGGTGCACTAGTTTATTAAGAGCCTATTCACTCTAGCCTTGAAAAACCTAAATTATAATCGGACGGAAAGACCACAGCTGACAACTGTTCCAATCCTTCGATGTACGGGGGCTTTGAAGAAGCCTAAAAGCACTAAAAAGTTGAAAATAATACCATAGCTCCTGCTTTTTTAGAAGTCGGTTAAGTTTTTAATTTATTCTTAAATATTTGGTTAAATATTTAAGAATAAATTATGTTTAGGAGCAAAATAAAATATTTTAATGGCAGCTTTAATCATAAGGTAAGAATCTCTTTTAAAAATGATAACGACAAAAGATCTTGCGTATAATGCGTATTATAAATAGAAAATTATATTTCATAAGATCAAAATCAAATATTTTGCAAGAACCTCTTTTTGAAACCATTAAAATAAATAAAAGAATTCAAGTATAAATGACAACTTGAATTATGAAAGATTTTCTTATTCAAATACCAATCATAAAAACTGGCATACGGAATGATTCCGAAGACATTTACTTTTAAGATTACTGAGTCTGTTCACTTTATTCAACGGTCGTTGACGTTGGTAAAACGTCGAAAGAATAGCTTTGACAAATAAAAGCAATCGTTTGAAGTCAATTTTCGATCTGTATCGGGATAAAAGGCTTTAGGCATGTTGTGTCATGTTCCGATTGACTAGGCTTTTAGTTCAACACATCTCTTCTATGTAGAATGAGTGAGCTAGTGTTTGAATTAAATATCAGCTCTACAATTTAGTCCGATTTAATTTTATTAAAATAGATCACACTTTGTTACTGTTAGTTAGATTCATACAGTGTTAGCATTTCAGCCACAATTGGTCCACTTGTATTATGTAAAAGTAAGATTCATTAGTCTAATTTTCTATTTAAATGGTTTGAATGAATCTGTTCACGTAATACAGATGGTGTATTGACTCAACTGTCATTTAGTCACTGACAGTTCACTCTAACGTTCGTTCATTCTTGTGTTTGTTCACTAAAATGATAGCACACGCGAACAAGGGCATTCTGGTTAGAGATTTCGTCAAGTAAGGTTGATTTTAAGAGTGAAAAACCTCAGTGAATGAAAATAGTTATATAAGAACTGCATTCTCATTTCCTAAACGTTTTTCAAAAAAGTAACTTTACAACGTGGCCTGACGCAACTGTTTTGCGGCACGATGTAATCCTGATGATAAGTTCACTCTTCGAGGAGTGGCTGAATGAGCCTCACAGCATCCTCACCATTCGCATGTCGCAGGTCCTCACCGGACATTGTAAGTTCGAGGGATTCTTTTATTTTTGAATCAAAGACGAGAATGTGGTATTGACTTACTCGCACTAGACCGGCGTGTAGGTAAACGTCACATTTCTTTCATTCGCTTTGTTATACGTCATACCAATTTCCTTACAAGTTTTTTCTTTACTGTTTTTGAAGCAGAAGCACTGATTAAAAACACTGGGCACTGGACCCGCGTGGTGTATTACGGCCCACTAACTCTACAAAGAAGACGTCTAAGCCCGAACAGTGGGAATATAAAGCTATATAGCTTTACAATATATAGGTGTACTGATTATGTAATCAGGGTTTGTTTACTCAATAACGAGTAGGTAAGCTGTGGTTACCTGTGATTGAGTTTAGACCACATGATTATGTGTGGGATTTTGTTGAAGATTCTGTTGTGTATTCAATGTTATTTCTTAATATAAATCAAAATTTGGCAGGAGTTTTTATATTATTCTTTAGGTCACTAGATCTAGTATTTTAAATATTTATTTAGTCTGTGAGGCATTATTGATTAATAAACCTCCATACAATTAGATGATATATATGTTACGGGTAAAGCTAGAAGATGGAGTAAACCTAGGTTTACCCGGGTAAACTTAGTATTACCCAAGCTTCTTGGGTAAAGTCCGAATAAAAAGTAAAATCAATTTTAATTCGGGGTTTACCCATGCTCACCTAGGTCTACCCAACTCTGGCTGGGTAATGTTAGGTGTTGCGTTATTTTCGCACCCGTGGCGTAATTTTGGGGGGCCCACGTTATCTGCCGACGCGGCCACGTACGTCGCTTACTTACTGACATAATGGCGACCGAGCAAAGTGCAAATATATCTCCAGAAGAAAGCTTACGAGAGCTTGCAAATGCAAAACTTGCAAATGCAAAATTGACTAAAGGACCTATCCCATTCCTATGTTGCCATATATACCAAGGCCAGAGCCTTCCTTTCAGATGCGATCCCTTAGACCCAGTTGGCTTCGACCATCTGCAGGGTCCCTACGGTTTGCTGGCAACTCCTTGAGGGGTGCGGGAACAGTGCGCGCCGTCGACGACTGAGCTTGGTCCGGACGGTTACCAGACGATTGGACGGCGAGCTACCCATTGCTCCCCATCCACAAGCCCGTGCCTTCGGTGGCCAGAAATCGGGATCGGAATCTCGGCAGCGTCTCGGGCGTGAGCGCCCAGTCGGTTTCCTTCTTTGCTAGCATTACTGCTTCGCAGAAGGAGCCGTCCGCCTGCCACTCGTGTTCGCTCCGGACCATGGCCTCGACCAAGGCCCGGCGCGGGAGATGGCCGCCGCCGATCGCCCCCACGAGGACATGGCGGCAAAATTTTGCAATTCAAAATGTCACATCAGTTTATCTTGTTGAAATAATGGCTGGGTAATATTTTAAATTAATTTGTCTAATTAATTAGTGAAATGAAAATCTCAGTGCAATTTAAACATTTATTATTTAAAAAACATACTAAGGCAAACGTAATATTGCAAGCTACTGAGTAATAAGCAGATAACGCGGGCCCCCCAGAATTAGGACACGGGTGCGAAAATAACGCAACACCTAACATTACCCAGCCAGAGTTGGGTAGACCTAGGTGAGCATGGGTAAACCCCGAATTAAAATTTATTTTACTTATTATTCGGACTTTACCCAAGAGGCTTGGGTAATACTAAGATTACCCGGGTAAACCTAGGTTTACTCCATCTTCTAGCTTTACCCGTAACATATACATAATAGAACTTAAAACTTGACATTTTCTTTAAACACGAAAAATAAAGTGATATAAATTAGTTTTTGATTGAATACAATCTGTGGCAACTCCAACAAGTGACAAAAAATTCTCAGAAAAAAATCCGACAAATTAAATTTGTTTACAAAGTATTTATCAATCCGCAAATACAACAGGCCACAACCAATTCAACCAAAAATCTGAATAAATCAAGCATTATGACGAGTAAATTGTTTGTAGCCAAAGAAAACCGCAATAAACATTAGTGACAACTGCTGTCACGTAATACAAATACGGAAAATTTTATTCGAGGAAGACGTAAAATAAAAAATAAGTTGAAATAATTCATTATTATTTATTTTAGAATAGAATAGTACAGCACATAACAAAACAGAATAGAATAGATTAATAATATAAGAATAATTTTATTTAAGGCAGACACAGCACAACGGTTACATACATAAAGTAAAAAATAATAAAAGAACAGAGTACACTGAGCGTGCCCGCACAGAAAAGTTGACCACCTTTGTATTTGCTGAGCGTCAGACACCCAGCGCTGGTTTTCACTGCGATCCCATCTGAAGATAAATAGTGATGCAATCGTTGACGGTGAGGCGCACTGGCTTATTAAGACCTTATTTACTCTAGTCTTGAAAACACCTAAATCATAAACTGACGGGAAGACCGAATTAAAATAGTACATTTTGATACAAGTGCAGGAAGTTTGTCATTGCGACCGAGGCGAAATTCACACGAGCCGTAAGCGAGTGTGTTATGGAGCCGAGGGCTGCAATGACAAATCTGCACGTGTGTCAAACGACGTTTTTCAATACACTTACGACTTGTGAAATAAAGAAAGAAAGAAAATTTAATCGATACGATTAAATTTTTTTCTTTCTTTCAAACATACAGTAGAAATATAAGAAATATATAAGTATAGCTTTCAAATCTGCTCTGGTCAGTTTCTAATTTCGTGGGGTCGTCCAGCGACTCGGGGAGACGCCTCGCGCCTGATTCGATAAACTAAGTAAAACAAAATAATCACTCGTGACCGTGACGATAAGGAAGGAATAAAAAAGCCCTTGTTGTGATAAACTCAAAAAAGCACTTGGGTGATATACATGCTATATTGAACCTAATAGGAGTGCGATAAGAGGCAGTTTTCGAGTAAGTGTATTGAAAAATTATTTTAGTTTTTGATAGCCTAGTTATCAAAGAACGACCAAAAGGAGCAATAATCAAAGTCATGGGTGAAGCTGTTGGGACAGCTATTTAAATGATTATTAATTGTTGCTCAATTCATCAATATCCAATCAAAATGCGTCATATTTCATCGAACTAGAAAGATTTCAATAGAGGATTACAAATTAATCATATTTTCTACAATACTCTGAATTTTACACAAAAGAAAGTTCGGCCAAAAAGCCAGAATCGATCGTGGTTGATTTGGTAGCGAGCTTCAAAGAATTCCTGGCTTTTTGTCGGTTGCATTCAACGTTGCCGAAGCACTGAAACAATTTTATTCAGGTCTTCTTTCAGTTTCGAATAGCCAGTAATCGCCGTTACCTCGTACTGTGTAATATAAAATACGTACTAGGGTTATAGCCACGTACCGAAAAAAACTTCGCCTCAGTTAGTACAATTTCGGGGAATTTCTGTAAAGGAAACGGCTATACTAAAATATAAAATAATAGAGCAATTGAAATATACAGGTGTGTTTTTTGTCAGTAAAAGTCTACCACGCCCCCTTGATTTACCTATCCTAGACAAATTATATTAAAATTCCATTTTATTTTTAGATGGAAAATCATTTAATACCCCACATTAAATGATTTTCCATCTAAAAATAAAATGGAATTTTAATATAATTTGTTCAGAACCAGTAACTGAATCTTATCTTACAATTATTGCATCATATTAGTTTTTTCTCAATAATATTAAAAAAAACCGGCCAAGAGCGTGTCGGCGATTATTTTCAAAAATATTAACGGTGATGGTTATTGTATATTTTTTATTTTTGTTTATTAAAGGTGATGTCACTAGAAGATTTTCAGCCTTAATAAAACTATATTTTTATGGAACTTTCAAAAACTAAAAGATAACTTAATTAGCAATGTTTTGTAAATGAAAAAAAAACAAATTATTATTCAAATAATCTTGATGCGCGCGGTAGTGAAATTAGGTCTTTTGTTCACACACACACACCTATTAATTTTAAGTTCCTATTGTCATTTTATTTTTGGTGTTCAATAAAAAATATATCTACCTATCTATCTATCTACCCCTTAAAATGAAGGCTATAGGGACTCCATAATCCAACTATCTGCTACCCCGTTAAATATAGTTTACTTGGAAGGCACATTCGATTTCCGGCTCCCACTCAAGCTTTCACTTAATATCCGCTGTAGTTATAATCTTCCAAGTGTTTTGATATGCTTGACGTAGATTAGTATGACAAAGCCAGTAGGTAATTAAATTTTGACATTGCTTAACTTTAAGCATGTATTTTAGAGGGATGAGGCAGCGATAAAGAAATTGGTACACATTTTACCATCAACTGGGCACTGATTTCGATTACGGTATTTTTTTATGGTACGTAAAAATCCTCCAATGATGAATCACGCCCTTGGGCGGCGCATAAACAATGTCAGACTCTTAGTGTCTAAACACACTATGCCGAACGTACGCGACCGAAGTTCCGCGGCTGATTTTACGTTCCAATGTATTCGGCTGATATCACACCATAATGATAAATGATCTTTATTTTGCAAGTAGGTTTAAAAAACACTTTTACACGTCATTTTTTTTTATGCTAGATGAGTCCGGTGTTTCCTAGCGGACTACCCTGAGAAGAAACACCGAAACAAACTCAGGGGTCAAAGTCTCTTTTAAAGTCCATACAGAAAATATGTATTGGTCAAATCACATAAGAACCATGCAGATTTGTCTGAGATGGTCTTTTGAAGAAAGATCCATACAAATTTGAGTAGACCTGTCCAGTCAGTGCAAGCATTTGTCAGTATTCGCAAAGCTCAACTCAGGACTACTAAGGAGCTCAACACGACCCGACGAACAATACCAAGGAAAGGACATTTGAGTAGGTCGTCAAATACTCAAATTGCCATACACATAATTGTTAATTGTTGTACATACGCTAAATTTACTAAAGAGACAGAAACAAAAAAGAAAATACATATAGCATAATCCACATAGTCCTCATGTTCACAAAAATAATATATATAGTTTACAAATGTAAAATTTTTAAAAATAGAAAGTCACATGTTCAAAATTAAAATCAGATTCGCAAATTTTAACGTTTTCTTTAAGCAGGGATTCTGCAGCAGACGGTGATGAGTTCAGAGATTTCGTTGTTGATATGGGAATCTCTGAAAAGAAATCCTCAAAAGCCGCTGCAACCTGCGAATCTGATGTGATCTCATTGCCATCAATTACATAAGTGCCGAACTTACGCGGCAGAAATTAAGTTGCGCAATTTTGTGTGTATATTCAGTGTTTCGAGCGCTGTCGTGGCGTCGTGTCGTGTTATCTAAACAGCCGGACAGACAAATGCAAAATAAAAATCCGAACTTCGGTCGCGTATAATGTGTGTTCTACAGAATACGTTGCCGCCGAATTTGCGCTGAACTTACGCCCGACTGAAGTTCGGCTGTACGCTATAACGTAACGTAATTTCGGTATAATGTGTCGCCAGTAATTCAAATAGCATTGCAGGCGTAATCATGCCGAACTTCCGTCGCGTATCCTCGGCATAGTGTGTTTAGACACTTACTGTCTAAATAACATACTCCATTCTTGCGTTGCCATGTGTACCAGAGCCAAAGTCTTCCTTTCAGATGTGAACTCTTGGCCCCAGTTGGCTTCGACCCTTCTGCAGGGTTCCAACGGTTTGCTGACAACTCGTTGAGGCGCGCGGGAACAGTGCGCGCCGTCGCCTACTAGGCTTCGTCTGGACGGTTACCAGACGATATTTCGATTAGGGTTCACAGAGAAATTGAAAATGGATATTGGTACTATTCGAACCTCTGCTGCCGGCAGCACATGTGGCGGTAACAAGTGCAGCCGCAGCCGCGCTCGGACTGGTTTCACAGAAATCTATACTGCTACGTAGAAAATCAGCTTTGTAGCTGCTGCCGCATGTACCTCACAGCCAGCAGCCGAGTCTCGAATAGCACCTTAACAATTTGGTCTAACCGGCATTCGAAACTAAAAAAAAGTCAGCAACACTGACAAAGTTCACCGACCCTGATCTCGATTTACGGTGAGTAACCGTACCCCTTAAATTTTTAATACCTCTACTACGACTAAGCGTTTCGCTTCGTCGCTTAATTCATTAACCCCAAGAGGAAACCGGTGTCCGCACACCTTTTGTCTTTTA
The DNA here is from genome assembly GCA_029852875.1 of Mythimna loreyi. NCBI lineage: Eukaryota > Metazoa > Arthropoda > Insecta > Lepidoptera > Noctuidae > Mythimna > Mythimna loreyi. The sequence goes on along the minus strand of CM056785.1, from coordinate 13,244,742 downwards.
ATTGTGCATGAAATTACGGTAGTGGAATATTTAAACCGTAGGTATATTATATAGAAGAACTAGAACTATTTGAAACTGCTGAGGTCTTTCTATCCAATTTTAATTAGAGTAGTAAAGTTTAGAGTGAATTAGCTCTTAACCTTTCGCTCCCAGATGTACGCAAGATACAACGGGTTTTAAATTGTGTCTCTAATTATGGCATAGAAAGGTTAATGTTAAGGTTTCTGTGACAGTTGTGGGATCTACACTAATAAACTAGTGCGCTTCTCCATCACTTCCTACCATCAGGTCTAATGTCTGCCTGGGTTGCAAAATAATTCAAAAGAGTTACCTACGGCTTTTAAACCAAAGGAACCCATAGTAAAAGCCCTCTGGACGACCCAGAGCGCAAAGAATGTTTTTTTTTTCATTGCTATAAACTAGTGCTTGACGGCGATCCCACCTGATGGTAAGCAGTGATGCAATCGTTGATGGTGAGGTGCACTAGTTTATTAAGAGCCTATTCACTCTAGCCTTGAAAAACCTAAATTATAATCGGACGGAAAGACCACAGCTGACAACTGTTCCAATCCTTCGATGTACGGGGGCTTTGAAGAAGCCTAAAAGCACTAAAAAGTTGAAAATAATACCATAGCTCCTGCTTTTTTAGAAGTCGGTTAAGTTTTTAATTTATTCTTAAATATTTGGTTAAATATTTAAGAATAAATTATGTTTAGGAGCAAAATAAAATATTTTAATGGCAGCTTTAATCATAAGGTAAGAATCTCTTTTAAAAATGATAACGACAAAAGATCTTGCGTATAATGCGTATTATAAATAGAAAATTATATTTCATAAGATCAAAATCAAATATTTTGCAAGAACCTCTTTTTGAAACCATTAAAATAAATAAAAGAATTCAAGTATAAATGACAACTTGAATTATGAAAGATTTTCTTATTCAAATACCAATCATAAAAACTGGCATACGGAATGATTCCGAAGACATTTACTTTTAAGATTACTGAGTCTGTTCACTTTATTCAACGGTCGTTGACGTTGGTAAAACGTCGAAAGAATAGCTTTGACAAATAAAAGCAATCGTTTGAAGTCAATTTTCGATCTGTATCGGGATAAAAGGCTTTAGGCATGTTGTGTCATGTTCCGATTGACTAGGCTTTTAGTTCAACACATCTCTTCTATGTAGAATGAGTGAGCTAGTGTTTGAATTAAATATCAGCTCTACAATTTAGTCCGATTTAATTTTATTAAAATAGATCACACTTTGTTACTGTTAGTTAGATTCATACAGTGTTAGCATTTCAGCCACAATTGGTCCACTTGTATTATGTAAAAGTAAGATTCATTAGTCTAATTTTCTATTTAAATGGTTTGAATGAATCTGTTCACGTAATACAGATGGTGTATTGACTCAACTGTCATTTAGTCACTGACAGTTCACTCTAACGTTCGTTCATTCTTGTGTTTGTTCACTAAAATGATAGCACACGCGAACAAGGGCATTCTGGTTAGAGATTTCGTCAAGTAAGGTTGATTTTAAGAGTGAAAAACCTCAGTGAATGAAAATAGTTATATAAGAACTGCATTCTCATTTCCTAAACGTTTTTCAAAAAAGTAACTTTACAACGTGGCCTGACGCAACTGTTTTGCGGCACGATGTAATCCTGATGATAAGTTCACTCTTCGAGGAGTGGCTGAATGAGCCTCACAGCATCCTCACCATTCGCATGTCGCAGGTCCTCACCGGACATTGTAAGTTCGAGGGATTCTTTTATTTTTGAATCAAAGACGAGAATGTGGTATTGACTTACTCGCACTAGACCGGCGTGTAGGTAAACGTCACATTTCTTTCATTCGCTTTGTTATACGTCATACCAATTTCCTTACAAGTTTTTTCTTTACTGTTTTTGAAGCAGAAGCACTGATTAAAAACACTGGGCACTGGACCCGCGTGGTGTATTACGGCCCACTAACTCTACAAAGAAGACGTCTAAGCCCGAACAGTGGGAATATAAAGCTATATAGCTTTACAATATATAGGTGTACTGATTATGTAATCAGGGTTTGTTTACTCAATAACGAGTAGGTAAGCTGTGGTTACCTGTGATTGAGTTTAGACCACATGATTATGTGTGGGATTTTGTTGAAGATTCTGTTGTGTATTCAATGTTATTTCTTAATATAAATCAAAATTTGGCAGGAGTTTTTATATTATTCTTTAGGTCACTAGATCTAGTATTTTAAATATTTATTTAGTCTGTGAGGCATTATTGATTAATAAACCTCCATACAATTAGATGATATATACATAATAGAACTTAAAACTTGACATTTTCTTTAAACACGAAAAATAAAGTGATATAAATTAGTTTTTGATTGAATACAATCTGTGGCAACTCCAACAAGTGACAAAAAATTCTCAGAAAAAAATCCGACAAATTAAATTTGTTTTTAAAGTATTTATCAATCCGCAAATACAACAGGCCACAACCAATTCAACCAAAAATCTGAATAAATCAAGCATTATGACGAGTAAATTGTTTGTAGCCAAAGAAAACCGCAATAAACATTAGTGACAACTGCTGTCACGTAATACAAATACGGAAAATTTTATTCGAGGAAGACGTAAAATAAAAAATAAGTTGAAATAATTCATTATTATTTATTTTAGAATAGAATAGTACAGCACATAACAAAACAGAATAGAATAGATTAATAATATAAGAATAATTTTATTTAAGGCAGACACAGCACAACGGTTACATACATAAAGTAAAAAATAATAAAAGAACAGAGTACACTGAGCGTGCCCGCACAGAAAAGTTGACCACCTTTGTATTTGCTGAGCGTCAGACACCCAGCGCTGGTTTTCACTGCGATCCCATCTGAAGATAAATAGTGATGCAATCGTTGACGGTGAGGCGCACTGGCTTATTAAGACCTTATTTACTCTAGTCTTGAAAACACCTAAATCATAAACTGACGGGAAGACCGAATTAAAATAGTACATTTTGATACAAGTGCAGGAAGTTTGTCATTGCGACCGAGGCGAAATTCACACGAGCCGTAAGCGAGTGTGTTATGGAGCCGAGGGCTGCAATGACAAATCTGCACGTGTGTCAAACGACGTTTTTCAATACACTTACGACTTGTGAAATAAAGAAAGAAAGAAAATTTAATCGATACGATTAAATTTTTTTCTTTCTTTCAAACATACAGTAGAAATATAAGAAATATATAAGTATAGCTTTCAAATCTGCTCTGGTCAGTTTCTAATTTCGTGGGGTCGTCCAGCGACTCGGGGAGACGCCTCGCGCCTGATTCGATAAACTAAGTAAAACAAAATAATCACTCGTGACCGTGACGATAAGGAAGGAATAAAAAAGCCCTTGTTGTGATAAACTCAAAAAAGCACTTGGGTGATATACATGCTATATTGAACCTAATAGGAGTGCGATAAGAGGCAGTTTTCGAGTAAGTGTATTGAAAAATTATTTTAGTTTTTGATAGCCTAGTTATCAAAGAACGACCAAAAGGAGCAATAATCAAAGTCATGGGTGAAGCTGTTGGGACAGCTATTTAAATGATTATTTAATTGTTGCTCAATTCATCAATATCCAATCAAAATGCGTCATATTTCATCGAACTAGAAAGATTTCAATAGAGGATTACAAATTAATCATATTTTCTACAATACTCTGAATTTTACACAAAAGAAAGTTCGGCCAAAAAGCCAGAATCGATCGTGGTTGATTTGGTAGCGAGCTTCAAAGAATTCCTGGCTTTTTGTCGGTTGCATTCAACGTTGCCGAAGCACTGAAACAATTTTATTCAGGTCTTCTTTCAGTTTCGAATAGCCAGTAATCGCCGTTACCTCGTACTGTGTAATATAAAATACGTACTAGGGTTATAGCCACGTACCGAAAAAAACTTCGCCTCAGTTAGTACAATTTCGGGGAATTTCTGTAAAGGAAACGGCTATACTAAAATATAAAATAATAGAGCAATTGAAATATACAGGTGTGTTTTTTGTCAGTAAAAGTCTACCACGCCCCCTTGATTTACCTATCCTAGACAAATTATATTAAAATTCCATTTTATTTTTAGATGGAAAATCATTTAATACCCCACATTAAATGATTTTCCATCTAAAAATAAAATGGAATTTTAATATAATTTGTTCAGAACCAGTAACTGAATCTTATCTTACAATTATTGCATCATATTAGTTTTTTCTCAATAATATTAAAAAAAACCGGCCAAGAGCGTGTCGGCGATTATTTTCAAAAATATTAACGGTGATGGTTATTGTATATTTTTTTATTTTTGTTTATTAAAGGTGATGTCACTAGAAGATTTTCAGCCTTAATAAAACTATATTTTTATGGAACTTTCAAAAACTAAAAGATAACTTAATTAGCAATGTTTTGTAAATGAAAAAAAAACAAATTATTATTCAAATAATCTTGATGCGCGCGGTAGTGAAATTAGGTCTTTTGTTCACACACACACACCTATTAATTTTAAGTTCCTATTGTCATTTTATTTTTGGTGTTCAATAAAAAATATATCTACCTATCTATCTATCTACCCCTTAAAATGAAGGCTATAGGGACTCCATAATCCAACTATCTGCTACCCCGTTAAATATAGTTTACTTGGAAGGCACATTCGATTTCCGGCTCCCACTCAAGCTTTCACTTAATATCCGCTGTAGTTATAATCTTCCAAGTGTTTTGATATGCTTGACGTAGATTAGTATGACAAAGCCAGTAGGTAATTAAATTTTGACATTGCTTAACTTTAAGCATGTATTTTAGAGGGATGAGGCAGCGATAAAGAAATTGGTACACATTTTACCATCAACTGGGCACTGATTTCGATTACGGTATTTTTTTATGGTACGTAAAAATCCTCCAATGATGAATCACGCCCTTGGGCGGCGCATAAACAATGTCAGACTCTTAGTGTCTAAACACACTATGCCGAACGTACGCGACCGAAGTTCCGCGGCTGATTTTACGTTCCAATGTATTCGGCTGATATCACACCATAATGATAAATGATCTTTATTTTGCAAGTAGGTTTAAAAAACACTTTTACACGTCATTTTTTTTTTATGCTAGATGAGTCCGGTGTTTCCTAGCGGACTACCCTGAGAAGAAACACCGAAACAAACTCAGGGGTCAAAGTCTCTTTTAAAGTCCATACAGAAAATATGTATTGGTCAAATCACATAAGAACCATGCAGATTTGTCTGAGATGGTCTTTTGAAGAAAGATCCATACAAATTTGAGTAGACCTGTCCAGTCAGTGCAAGCATTTGTCAGTATTCGCAAAGCTCAACTCAGGACTACTAAGGAGCTCAACACGACCCGACGAACAATACCAAGGAAAGGACATTTGAGTAGGTCGTCAAATACTCAAATTGCCATACACATAATTGTTAATTGTTGTACATACGCTAAATTTACTAAAGAGACAGAAACAAAAAAGAAAATACATATAGCATAATCCACATAGTCCTCATGTTCACAAAAATAATATATATAGTTTACAAATGTAAAATTTTTAAAAATAGAAAGTCACATGTTCAAAATTAAAATCAGATTCGCAAATTTTAACGTTTTCTTTAAGCAGGGATTCTGCAGCAGACGGTGATGAGTTCAGAGATTTCGTTGTTGATATGGGAATCTCTGAAAAGAAATCCTCAAAAGCCGCTGCAACCTGCGAATCTGATGTGATCTCATTGCCATCAATTACATAAGTGCCGAACTTACGCGGCAGAAATTAAGTTGCGCAATTTTGTGTGTATATTCAGTGTTTCGAGCGCTGTCGTGGCGTCGTGTCGTGTTATCTAAACAGCCGGACAGACAAATGCAAAATAAAAATCCGAACTTCGGTCGCGTATAATGTGTGTTCTACAGAATACGTTGCCGCCGAATTTGCGCTGAACTTACGCCCGACTGAAGTTCGGCTGTACGCTATAACGTAACGTAATTTCGGTATAATGTGTCGCCAGTAATTCAAATAGCATTGCAGGCGTAATCATGCCGAACTTCCGTCGCGTATCCTCGGCATAGTGTGTTTAGACACTTACTGTCTAAATAACATACTCCATTCTTGCGTTGCCATGTGTACCAGAGCCAAAGTCTTCCTTTCAGATGTGAACTCTTGGCCCCAGTTGGCTTCGACCCTTCTGCAGGGTTCCAACGGTTTGCTGACAACTCGTTGAGGCGCGCGGGAACAGTGCGCGCCGTCGCCTACTAGGCTTCGTCTGGACGGTTACCAGACGATATTTCGATTAGGGTTCACAGAGAAATTGAAAATGGATATTGGTACTATTCGAACCTCTGCTGCCGGCAGCACATGTGGCGGTAACAAGTGCAGCCGCAGCCGCGCTCGGACTGGTTTCACAGAAATCTATACTGCTACGTAGAAAATCAGCTTTGTAGCTGCTGCCGCATGTACCTCACAGCCAGCAGCCGAGTCTCGAATAGCACCTTAACAATTTGGTCTAACCGGCATTCGAAACTAAAAAAAAGTCAGCAACACTGACAAAGTTCACCGACCCTGATCTCGATTTACGGTGAGTAACCGTACCCCTTAAATTTTTAATACCTCTACTACGACTAAGCGTTTCGCTTCGTCGCTTAATTCATTAACCCCAAGAGGAAACCGGTGTCCGCACACCTTTTGTCTTTTAATTGTGCATGAAATTACAGTAGTGGAATATTTAAACCGTAGGTATATTATATAGAAGAACTAGAACTATTTGAAACTGCTGAGGTCTTTCTATTTAATTTTAATTAGAGTAGTAAAGTTTAGAGTGAATTAGCTCTTAACCTTTCGCTCCCAGATGTACGCAAGATACAACGGGTTTTAAATTGTGTCTCTAATTATGGCATAGAAAGGTTAATGTTAAGGTTTCTGTGACAGTTGTGGGATCTACACTAATAAACTAGTGCGCTTCTCCATCACTTCCTACCATCAGGTCTAATGTCTGCCTGGGTTGCAAAATAATTCAAAAGAGTTACCTACGGCTTTTAAACCGAAGGAACCCATAGTAAAAGCCTGCTGCACGACCCAGAGCGCAAAGAATGTTTTTTTTTTTCATTGCTATAAACTAGTGCTTGACGGCGATCCCACTTGATGGTAAGCAGTGATGCAATCGTTGATGGTGAGGTGCACTAGTTTATTAAGAGCCTATTCACTCTAGCCTTGAAAAACATAAATTATAATCGGACGGAAAGACCACAGCTGACAACTGTTCCAATCCTTCGATGTACGGGGGCTTTGAAGAAGCCTAAAAGCACTAAAAAGTTGAAAATAATACCATAGCTCCTGCTTTTTTAGAAGTCGGTTAAGTTTTTAATTTATTCTTAAATATTTGGTTAAATATTTAAGAATAAATTATGTTTAGGAGCAAAATAAAATATTTTAATGGCAGCTTTAATCATAAGGTAAGAATCTCTTTTAAAAATGATAACGACAAAAGATCTTGCGTATAATGCGTATTATAAATAGAAAATTATATTTCATAAGATCAAAATCAAATATTTTGCAAGAACCTCTTTTTGAAACCATTAAAATAAATAAAAGAATTCAAGTATAAATGACAACTTGAATTATGAAAGATTTTCTTATTCAAATACCAATCATAAAAACTGGCATACGGAGTGATTCCGAAGACATTTACTTTTAAGATTACTGAGCCCATTCACTTTATTCAACGGTCGTTGACGTTGGTAAAACGTCGAAAGAATAGCTTTGACAAATAAAAGCAATCGTTTGAAGTCAATTTTCGATCTGTATCGGGATAAAAGGCTTTAGGCATGTTGTGTCAAGTTCCGATTGACTAGGCTTTTAGTTCAACACATCACTTCTATGTAGAATGAATGAGCTAGTGTTTGAATTAAATATCAGCTCTACAATTTAGTCCGATTTAATTTTATTAAAATAGATCACACTTTGTTACTGATTTGATTAGATAAATTTTTCTATACAAAGTACCATTTTTAGGGTTCCGTAGTCAAAAAGGAACCCTTAAAGTTTCGCCATGTTTGTCTGTCCGTCCGCGGATAATCTCAGCGACCGTTAGCACTAGAAAGCTGAAATATCAACTACGCCGACAAAGTGCACAAAAAGTGGTAAAAAATGTTTAATTAGGGTACCTCCCCTACACGTAAAGTGGAAAGTGATTTTTTATTTCATTTCTACCATAACATGTGATATATTGTTAGATTGGTATTTAAAAAAGATTAAGGGGGGACCCTTAATCTTTTAGGTATAATATAATTGAAAAAGTAAGATTTATTAGTCTATTTTTCTATTTAAATAGTTTGAATGTCTCTGTTCACGTTATACAGATAGTGTATTCACTCAACTTTCATTATTTTAGTCACTTACAGTTCAATCTAACGTTCGTTCGTTCACTAAAACGATAGCACATTTGAACAGAGGCATTTTGATCAGAGCACTTGTCGAGTAAGGTTTATTTTAAAAGTGAAAAACCTCAGTGAATGAAAATAGTTATACAAGAACTGCATTCTCATTTCCTAAACTTTTTTCAAAAAAGTAACTTTACAACGTGTCCTGATGCAACTGTTTTGGGGCACGATTTAATCCTGGTGATAGGTTTCCTCTTCGAGTAGTAGCTGAATAGGCCTCACAGCATCCTCACCATTCGCATGTCGCAGGTCCTCACCGGACATTGTAAGTTCGAGGGATTCTTTTATTTTTGAATCAAACACGAGAATGTGATATTCACTTACTCGCACTAGACCGGCGTGTAGGTAAACGTCACATTTCTTTCATTCGCTTTGTTATACGTCATACCAATTTCCTTACAAGTTTTTTCTTTACTGTTTTTGAAGCAGAAGCACTGATTAAAAACACTGGGCACTGGACCCGCGTGGTGTATTACGGCCCACTAACTCTACAAAGAAGACGTCTAAGCCCGAACAGTGGGAATATAAAGCTATATAGCTTTACAATATATAGGTGTACTGATTATGTAATCAGGGTTTGTTTACTCAATAACGAGTAGGTAAGCTGTGGTTACCTGTGATTGAGTTTAGACCACATGATTATGTGTGGGATTTTGTTGAAGATTCTGTTGTGTATTCAATGTTATTTCTTAATATAAATCAAAATTTGGCAGGAGTTTTTATATTATTCTTTAGGTCACTAGATCTAGTATTTTAAATATTTATTTAGTCTGTGAGGCATTATTGATTAATAAACCTCCATACAATTAGATGATATATACATAATAGAACTTAAAACTTGACATTTTCTTTAAACACGAAAAATAAAGTGATATAAATTAGTTTTTGATTGAATACAATCTGTGGCAACTCCAACAAGTGACAAAAAATTCTCAGAAAAAAATCCGACAAATTAAATTTGTTTACAAAGTATTTATCAATCCGCAAATACAACAGGCCACAACCAATTCAACCAAAAATCTGAATAAATCAAGCATTATGACGAGTAAATTGTTTGTAGCCAAAGAAAACCGCAATAAACATTAGTGACAACTGCTGTCACGTAATACAAATACGGAAAATTTTATTCGAGGAAGACGTAAAATAAAAAATAAGTTGAAATAATTCATTATTATTTATTTTAGAATAGAATAGTACAGCACATAACAAAACAGAATAGAATAGATTAATAATATAAGAATAATTTTATTTAAGGCAGACACAGCACAACGGTTACATACATAAAGTAAAAAATAATAAAAGAACAGAGTACACTGAGCGTGCCCGCACAGAAAAGTTGACCACCTTTGTATTTGCTGAGCGTCAGACACCCAGCGCTGGTTTTCACTGCGATCCCATCTGAAGATAAATAGTGATGCAATCGTTGACGGTGAGGCGCACTGGCTTATTAAGACCTTATTTACTCTAGTCTTGAAAACACCTAAATCATAAACTGACGGGAAGACCGAATTAAAATAGTACATTTTGATACAAGTGCAGGAAGTTTGTCATTGCGACCGAGGCGAAATTCACACGAGCCGTAAGCGAGTGTGTTATGGAGCCGAGGGCTGCAATGACAAATCTGCACGTGTGTCAAACGACGTTTTTCAATACACTTACGACTTGTGAAATAAAGAAAGAAAGAAAATTTAATCGATACGATTAAATTTTTTTCTTTCTTTCAAACATACAGTAGAAATATAAGAAATATATAAGTATAGCTTTCAAATCTGCTCTGGTCAGTTTCTAATTTCGTGGGGTCGTCCAGCGACTCGGGGAGACGCCTCGCGCCTGATTCGATAAACTAAGTAAAACAAAATAATCACTCGTGACCGTGACGATAAGGAAGGAATAAAAAAGCCCTTGTTGTGATAAACTCAAAAAAGCACTTGGGTGATATACATGCTATATTGAACCTAATAGGAGTGCGATAAGAGGCAGTTTTCGAGTAAGTGTATTGAAAAATTATTTTAGTTTTTGATAGCCTAGTTATCAAAGAACGACCAAAAGGAGCAATAATCAAAGTCATGGGTGAAGCTGTTGGGACAGCTATTTAAATGATTATTAATTGTTGCTCAATTCATCAATATCCAATCAAAATGCGTCATATTTCATCGAACTAGAAAGATTTCAATAGAGGATTACAAATTAATCATATTTTCTACAATACTCTGAATTTTACACAAAAGAAAGTTCGGCCAAAAAGCCAGAATCGATCGTGGTTGATTTGGTAGCGAGCTTCAAAGAATTCCTGGCTTTTTGTCGGTTGCATTCAACGTTGCCGAAGCACTGAAACAATTTTATTCAGGTCTTCTTTCAGTTTCGAATAGCCAGTAATCGCCGTTACCTCGTACTGTGTAATATAAAATACGTACTAGGGTTATAGCCACGTACCGAAAAAAACTTCGCCTCAGTTAGTACAATTTCGGGGAATTTCTGTAAAGGAAACGGCTATACTAAAATATAAAATAATAGAGCAATTGAAATATACAGGTGTGTTTTTTGTCAGTAAAAGTCTACCACGCCCCCTTGATTTACCTATCCTAGACAAATTATATTAAAATTCCATTTTATTTTTAGATGGAAAATCATTTAATACCCCACATTAAATGATTTTCCATCTAAAAATAAAATGGAATTTTAATATAATTTGTTCAGAACCAGTAACTGAATCTTATCTTACAATTATTGCATCATATTAGTTTTTTCTCAATAATATTAAAAAAAACCGGCCAAGAGCGTGTCGGCGATTATTTTCAAAAATATTAACATTACCAAAAAAATATTTTTTGGGGCCCCTAAACATTGTTACATACATATCCAACAATTTATCACACGTTAGGGCAGAAATGAAAAAAAAAAAGATCACTCCCCTGTGGGGCCCCAATAAAACATTTTTCCACTTTTTATTTAACCACTTTGTCGGCATGATAGACAAACATTGGTAGGTACCAAATTTCAGCTTCCTAGTGCTAGCGGTCGTAGAAATTATCCGCGGATGGACAGACAGACTTGGTGAAACTATAGGTTTTCTTGTTGACTACGGAACCCTAAAAAGGTTACTAGTTGGACACCGCTGACATTAAGTACGATACAGGTTACGGCAGATGTACGCAAGATACAACGGGTTTTAAATTGTGTCTCTAATTATGGCATAGAAAGGTTAATGTTAAGGTTTCTGTGACAGTTGTGGGATCTACACTAATAAACTAGTGCGCTTCTCCATCACTTCCTACCATCAGGTCTAATGTCTGCCTGGGTTGCAAAATAATTCAAAAGAGTTACCTACGGCTTTTAAACCGAAGGAACCCATAGTAAAAGCCTGCTGCACGACCCAGAGCGCAAAGAATGTTTTTTTTTTTCATTGCTATAAACTAGTGCTTGACGGCGATCCCACTTGATGGTAAGCAGTGATGCAATCGTTGATGGTGAGGTGCACTAGTTTATTAAGAGCCTATTCACTCTAGCCTTGAAAAACATAAATTATAATCGGACGGAAAGACCACAGCTGACAACTGTTCCAATCCTTCGATGTACGGGGGCTTTGAAGAAGCCTAAAAGCACTAAAAAGTTGAAAATAATACCATAGCTCCTGCTTTTTTAGAAGTCGGTTAAGTTTTTAATTTATTCTTAAATATTTGGTTAAATATTTAAGAATAAATTATGTTTAGGAGCAAAATAAAATATTTTAATGGCAGCTTTAATCATAAGGTAAGAATCTCTTTTAAAAATGATAACGACAAAAGATCTTGCGTATAATGCGTATTATAAATAGAAAATTATATTTCATAAGATCAAAATCAAATATTTTGCAAGAACCTCTTTTTGAAACCATTAAAATAAATAAAAGAATTCAAGTATAAATGACAACTTGAATTATGAAAGATTTTCTTATTCAAATACCAATCATAAAAACTGGCATACGGAGTGATTCCGAAGACATTTACTTTTAAGATTACTGAGCCCATTCACTTTATTCAACGGTCGTTGACGTTGGTAAAACGTCGAAAGAATAGCTTTGACAAATAAAAGCAATCGTTTGAAGTCAATTTTCGATCTGTATCGGGATAAAAGGCTTTAGGCATGTTGTGTCAAGTTCCGATTGACTAGGCTTTTAGTTCAACACATCACTTCTATGTAGAATGAATGAGCTAGTGTTTGAATTAAATATCAGCTCTACAATTTAGTCCGATTTAATTTTATTAAAATAGATCACACTTTGTTACTGATTTGATTAGATAAATTTTTCTATACAAAGTACCATTTTTAGGGTTCCGTAGTCAAAAAGGAACCCTTAAAGTTTCGCCATGTTTGTCTGTCCGTCCGCGGATAATCTCAGCGACCGTTAGCACTAGAAAGCTGAAATATCAACTACGCCGACAAAGTGCACAAAAAGTGGTAAAAAATGTTTAATTAGGGTACCTCCCCTACACGTAAAGTGGAAAGTGATTTTTTATTTCATTTCTACCATAACATGTGATATATTGTTAGATTGGTATTTAAAAAAGATTAAGGGGGGACCCTTAATCTTTTAGGTATAATATAATTGAAAAAGTAAGATTTATTAGTCTATTTTTCTATTTAAATAGTTTGAATGTCTCTGTTCACGTTATACAGATAGTGTATTCACTCAACTTTCATTATTTTAGTCACTTACAGTTCAATCTAACGTTCGTTCGTTCACTAAAACGATAGCACATTTGAACAGAGGCATTTTGATCAGAGCACTTGTCGAGTAAGGTTTATTTTAAAAGTGAAAAACCTCAGTGAATGAAAATAGTTATACAAGAACTGCATTCTCATTTCCTAAACTTTTTTCAAAAAAGTAACTTTACAACGTGTCCTGATGCAACTGTTTTGGGGCACGATTTAATCCTGGTGATAGGTTTCCTCTTCGAGTAGTAGCTGAATAGGCCTCACAGCATCCTCACCATTCGCATGTCGCAGGTCCTCACCGGACATTGTAAGTTCGAGGGATTCTTTTATTTTTGAATCAAACACGAGAATGTGATATTCACTTACTCGCACTAGACCGGCGTGTAGGTAAACGTCACATTTCTTTCATTCGCTTTGTTATACGTCATACCAATTTCCTTACAAGTTTTTTCTTTACTGTTTTTGAAGCAGAAGCACTGATTAAAAACACTGGGCACTGGACCCGCGTGGTGTATTACGGCCCACTAACTCTACAAAGAAGACGTCTAAGCCCGAACAGTGGGAATATAAAGCTATATAGCTTTACAATATATAGGTGTACTGATTATGTAATCAGGGTTTGTTTACTCAATAACGAGTAGGTAAGCTGTGGTTACCTGTGATTGAGTTTAGACCACATGATTATGTGTGGGATTTTGTTGAAGATTCTGTTGTGTATTCAATGTTATTTCTTAATATAAATCAAAATTTGGCAGGAGTTTTTATATTATTCTTTAGGTCACTAGATCTAGTATTTTAAATATTTATTTAGTCTGTGAGGCATTATTGATTAATAAACCTCCATACAATTAGATGATATATACATAATAGAACTTAAAACTTGACATTTTCTTTAAACACGAAAAATAAAGTGATATAAATTAGTTTTTGATTGAATACAATCTGTGGCAACTCCAACAAGTGACAAAAAATTCTCAGAAAAAAATCCGACAAATTAAATTTGTTTACAAAGTATTTATCAATCCGCAAATACAACAGGCCACAACCAATTCAACCAAAAATCTGAATAAATCAAGCATTATGACGAGTAAATTGTTTGTAGCCAAAGAAAACCGCAATAAACATTAGTGACAACTGCTGTCACGTAATACAAATACGGAAAATTTTATTCGAGGAAGACGTAAAATAAAAAATAAGTTGAAATAATTCATTATTATTTATTTTAGAATAGAATAGTACAGCACATAACAAAACAGAATAGAATAGATTAATAATATAAGAATAATTTTATTTAAGGCAGACACAGCACAACGGTTACATACATAAAGTAAAAAATAATAAAAGAACAGAGTACACTGAGCGTGCCCGCACAGAAAAGTTGACCACCTTTGTATTTGCTGAGCGTCAGACACCCAGCGCTGGTTTTCACTGCGATCCCATCTGAAGATAAATAGTGATGCAATCGTTGACGGTGAGGCGCACTGGCTTATTAAGACCTTATTTACTCTAGTCTTGAAAACACCTAAATCATAAACTGACGGGAAGACCGAATTAAAATAGTACATTTTGATACAAGTGCAGGAAGTTTGTCATTGCGACCGAGGCGAAATTCACACGAGCCGTAAGCGAGTGTGTTATGGAGCCGAGGGCTGCAATGACAAATCTGCACGTGTGTCAAACGACGTTTTTCAATACACTTACGACTTGTGAAATAAAGAAAGAAAGAAAATTTAATCGATACGATTAAATTTTTTTCTTTCTTTCAAACATACAGTAGAAATATAAGAAATACATAAGTATAGCTTTCAAATCTGCTCTGGTCAGTTTCTAATTTCGTGGGGTCGTCCAGCGACTCGGGGAGACGCCTCGCGCCTGATTCGATAAACTAAGTAAAACAAAATAATCACTCGTGACCGTGACGATAAGGAAGGAATAAAAAAGCCCTTGTTGTGATAAACTCAAAAAAGCACTTGGGTGATATACATGCTATATTGAACCTAATAGGAGTGCGATAAGAGGCAGTTTTCGAGTAAGTGTATTGAAAAATTATTTTAGTTTTTGATAGCCTAGTTATCAAAGAACGACCAAAAGGAGCAATAATCAAAGTCATGGGTGAAGCTGTTGGGACAGCTATTTAAATGATTATTAATTGTTGCTCAATTCATCAATATCCAATCAAAATGCGTCATATTTCATCGAACTAGAAAGATTTCAATAGAGGATTACAAATTAATCATATTTTCTACAATACTCTGAATTTTACACAAAAGAAAGTTCGGCCAAAAAGCCAGAATCGATCGTGGTTGATTTGGTAGCGAGCTTCAAAGAATTCCTGGCTTTTTGTCGGTTGCATTCAACGTTGCCGAAGCACTGAAACAATTTTATTCAGGTCTTCTTTCAGTTTCGAATAGCCAGTAATCGCCGTTACCTCGTACTGTGTAATATAAAATACGTACTAGGGTTATAGCCACGTACCGAAAAAAACTTCGCCTCAGTTAGTACAATTTCGGGGAATTTCTGTAAAGGAAACGGCTATACTAAAATATAAAATAATAGAGCAATTGAAATATACAGGTGTGTTTTTTGTCAGTAAAAGTCTACCACGCCCCCTTGATTTACCTATCCTAGACAAATTATATTAAAATTCCATTTTATTTTTAGATGGAAAATCATTTAATACCCCACATTAAATGATTTTCCATCTAAAAATAAAATGGAATTTTAATATAATTTGTTCAGAACCAGTAACTGAATCTTATCTTACAATTATTGCATCATATTAGTTTTTTCTCAATAATATTAAAAAAAACCGGCCAAGAGCGTGTCGGCGATTATTTTCAAAAATATTAACATTACCAAAAAAATATTTTTTGGGGCCCCTAAACATTGTTACATACATATCCAACAATTTATCACACGTTAGGGCAGAAATGAAAAAAAAAAGATCACTCCCCTGTGGGGCCCCAATAAAACATTTTTCCACTTTTTATTTAACCACTTTGTCGGCATGATAGACAAACATTGGTAGGTACCAAATTTCAGCTTCCTAGTGCTAGCGGTCGTAGAAATTATCCGCGGATGGACAGACAGACTTGGTGAAACTATAGGTTTTCTTGTTGACTACGGAACCCTAAAAAGGTTACTAGTTGGACACCGCTGACATTAAGTACGATACAGGTTACGGCAGGTCATAAGAGCCTGTGCACAGCTGGGTGAGAGAACAAAACCAGCCTTCAGTCCTCCGGATGGCCAGTCGACCAGGTATTTGTGACGACAACTAGGTAGTAATAAGCTCCTAACTTAACTTTCATGGAAATTTTGTACATATGTTCTTTAGACACATGTTTCATGATTCACACACATGAACACACACGTGAACACATTCATTATGCGTGCAGCCAAGGAGTGGAATTCCTTGCCGGAGTCAGTGTTTCCTGATAGCTACAATCCGGGAATCTTTAAGTAAAGAGTGAATAGGTTACTTCTAGGTAAGCGAGCTCCATCGTCGACTGCATCATCGCTTTCCATCAGGTGAGATAGCGGTCGAGCGCGAACCTGTAATCAATAAAAAAAAAATGATTCCGCTTATCGTGATTTCGCATACACGTACCATCAATGCCACATTTCGTTGTAATTTTATAACTCAAGAACGGGCTCACCTATCCAAACCAAATGTTGAGCCTTTATTCGGACTAATTTTAGTAGATGGTTTATGTGAAGTTTGCACAGAATCGATCACATTTTTCTGTTACCGGGAGCGAAGCCGCGGGCAAAAACTAGTTTTCTATAATCCGCATTCTTTAACGTGCCCATCCTGAGATCTAGAGATCTACCATCTCCGCTTTCGCTTAGATGATTTCCGTTCTAGTTCTACGATCCTCTATGTATATAAAAAGATAATATAATAGGAAAATTAAACCTGAATGTGAACACGAGGGAATTAAGTGGGTGAATAAATAGTCGATGCGATTATCTTTCTCACTCATGCATGTTCAATTTATTATTGTTCTCCGTAAAGTACGGAGAACAATAACAAATTTGATATAATATTTTCCGTAAGACCTGCATTTATTTGAGGTTTTATAATCATACCGACTTCCAATAAATAATAGTTGTGGTCAGCGGCGGCGTATTGCCATAATCAACAGTTTTGGGAATTGGATATAGGTTACCATCATATAATGTTCTTTGTGCGTTTTTTTTTTTATTGGTTATGAATACGATGTACCCTGTGCCTCAAAACTCAAGTAACAGATATTAGGAAAAAACGTCTCGGAAGTCAACATTTTTTGTCAATAAAATAATACATCAGTAGGTAGGTGCATAAATGTCAATATTCATTATTTGAATATTTTTAAAAATAAATAACTTGCTCTAAGTAGGCAGATATTGATATCTCATTTTTACGCTCATTATTTATTTTTTTACAATCCTTTCCTGAAACTTGAAATCAAAAAATTAAACATTTATTTCACAAGCAGGTATCTACTAAAATCACAAATCTTGCTCAAATTGGGAGCAATTGTTTCGTATACACGCACGACATCTTTCTCTTATCTCGAGTTGTAGTTCGAAGACGAATTTCTTCTTTAACGGTCACTTCATCATTATCCTCTCTAGGAGAGGGAATGGGCCATGATACACCACGTGGGCCCAGTGCGGGTTGGTGGATATCACATGTCTTCGAATGTTTGGCTCTAGAACATGCCAGTTTCCTCACGTTGTTTTCCTTCACCATTTTGAGAGCAGTGGTGACGAAATAAATTACACAAAGTAATGCGCCTGGCTGGGTTTGAACCCGCGACCTACAAACTCGTAAGTCGAGGCCGTTACCAATCGGCCACCACTGCTCCGTTTAACGGTCACAAAAGTCGCCTCAATACGTTGTACTTAATCATCTCTCGTCTCAACTTCCGTCGCATAAACCAGTTCTTTGGCCCGACTCCCGACGTAAAAATCCAACGGAGTTAGGTCTGGTGAACGTGGAGGCCGTGGAATAGGGCCATCTCTCCCAACCCACGAGTCCGGAAATGCGTCATTTAGGAATTGTCTTACGGTTAATCGCCAGTGAGCGAGACAACCGTCATGTTGAAAGACAAAAGACCTGTCTTCATTAAAAATTGGCAGCTCAGATAACAATAAGGGCAGCTCTGTTTGAAGAAATTCAAGATAATTATCCCCGTTGAGGTTATCAGGTAAATAGTGCGGTCCAACCACATGATTTGCAATTACTCCTGCCCAAACGTTCACACCGAATCGTCTCTGAAATGACCTCTGTCTTTTTACATGTAGCCAATTAGTGAAGTCAATAAAAGGTTTTTTTTAGCATATTGCACACCATTGGAAAGGGCATAAACTAGAGAACTTTTTAAAAGAATTCGAAGATCTCCAACGTTTTTAGTTTTTTTTTTTTTTTATAGAAATTTAAAGTTGAGTTTTAAAATTATTTTGTCATATCACTTTGTAGGATTTTTATAAAAAAAACTACACGTTACTAGCAAGTAATTTTGAATTTCATAGAACCATAAAACAGTACAGTTAAATATAAAAATAAAATTTGTTGGATAGACTAATAACTTTTTTATTTATGTAAGCTTAAATGCTGAAATCCGGTGTTTTTCAGAATAAAAATTAAAAACGTGTTTAAAAAAAACCGGTGAGGCAAGGAATAATTTATTGGGGCTGAAGATATAGCAAATGATCTATTCTGTCGGCCAAATCAATTTGGCAAACGATGCACCAAACACCCTGTATATACCTACATTTTTACCAAAGGTTGAGATAGAATATTATATATTATGATGATTTGCTCAGCCTATAGATATAGGCTGGCGCGGTATTAAAAATTATTGTAAGTAGATACTTACAATAATTTTTAATACCTCGCAAAACTCGTGCGCGCTGTTTTTTTATGTAGGTGTCTGATACAAATTAAAAAACAATGATTCAATTATTTATTTTTAAATAAAAACTTTACGCACAAAATACTGAAAAATGGCGGACTTAATGCCTTAAACATTTTCTACCAGTCGACCTTATGTGGTGCAGAAACTTTACATGGTTAAGTCTAGCTTAAAAAAGCATAAACATAACATCTAGTCTAAAAAAATAGACAAAAAGAAAATAGCGCCGGGTTTCTGACGCATAACAAATACTGAGGTGGTCACTCTTTCGATGCTGGCATGCTCGGCGCATTCCGTAACCGTTGTGCTGTGTTTGTCCTGAATATTTTTTCTCTTTTCTATTTATAAAAGTCGAAAAAAAGTCCTTTGCGCTTTAAGGTCTAAGTTATTTATACAAAAGTTGCCGTAGTCTAAGCAGGCTTCCGCCGTACTAGACCCCTTCAGGACTGACCGACTTCTTGACATTTCAAAAGTGAGAGGCACTTTTGAAATGTCATATATTTCAATAAATACTTTGAGTATTAAGTTTAGGACTAACAAACATCTAAAGAAATGTCACGTAAAACTAACTTACTCCTAGAAGTACGTTCAACGGTTGATCGGATTTAGAATAAATTTAGTACATAAGTAGACCATTGCCATGGTAAAGCACATATAAGATATTTTAATAACTTGAAAGTGTCTTCTTTGATATATTTTTTAAAATTTTTAACCGCGTAAAACATAAAAAGAAATAGTAAAACAGCTGAAGAAAGCCAATTTATAATGTTAGCTGTTGTAGTCAGATTTCGCTAAGCACTTTATTTGCAACTGTTACCGACTGTGTGTTATAGAACATTGGAGTTGTGGGTGATATCACTCACACTCAAAAGCAAAGAACTAACTAAATAGAATTTTTAGATTAAAAAAAAAACTTCTTAAAAGAATGAAACGGAGTGTAAAGTGTGACATCAAATTTACACACGATAAGCAATTGACTGGTATGCTGCGCGTTGCGGTTTCGATTCCCACAGCAAACAAATATTAGATAGCTGTTTCGGGTCTGAGTATATTGTACATGTGAATTTACGTGTTTTTAAACACACCCACGATACAATAGTAAAGGTAGAATTACATTGCGTACACTGGGACACGTACACCAATATAGGCGCGTCCGTCTCCGTACATTTTATATGAAAACTAGACTTGTAGAGCTACATTAGGTCCACTCGAACGTGAAGGAAACCATGTGACGTACAATTCACGCGTGATCCATGTGTGCGTCGGTCCAATGCAGTTCTAGCTTATTTCTAATAGTAGAACAACATTTTTGTTCATTTAATATTTGTATAAATATATCTACTTTCACACAGGCAAAACTGAATTAAAAGCTACTCCATACAATAAATTTTTCATAACAGACTTTATAACAAGAATAGACAGAGAAAAGCGTTTAAATTAATTAATGTTTACCCACTACAATTTAGAAACAGTACAAACAAATCCAGTGATAAAAGCTGGTTAACCAATAAAGTTGCTTACTAACTATTACTGTATATATTTGCGTGAAAGTTCCAAACTTGCGCTGGATCCGTTTAATGGGCTCAGACGTCTAATTGGATGTAGTTCTGACG
Organism: Mythimna loreyi; assembly: GCA_029852875.1. Taxonomy (NCBI): domain Eukaryota; kingdom Metazoa; phylum Arthropoda; class Insecta; order Lepidoptera; family Noctuidae; genus Mythimna; species Mythimna loreyi. The sequence goes on along the minus strand of CM056785.1, from coordinate 13,224,081 downwards.
TTAACCGCTGTGTGTTCGTTATACTAAAGTTTTCCACTTCGTTTTTTAGGGTTCCAAACCTTAAGAAGAAAAAACTGAACTCTTATAGGATCATTTTGTTGTTTGTCTGTCTGTAAAATTAAAAACTCAAGTCTGCGATTAATTGAAGCTGTGAAAAAATTAAACTTGTAATTTACGACAAAAAAAAAGATATGGCCGAGATATTATCGAAATATACGTTTTTTGGGAAACAAATAACACAAAAAATTATATTTCGATACTCTCTAGTGAATCAAAATTCATTGGCAACTATCCGTTATTCTAGAACCCTAAAATTTGGTATGAAGAAAAAAAAAAGCATGAAAATATCTAAAAACTGTAAATTTCTAGTTATGTCACGAAAAAAAAACTTATTCGCAATTAAAAACATCTTCGTTACTGAAATCGGGAATCGAACTATTTTCTTCGGTAAGTTTGTACAAAACCCTCTATGCACAAGTCCGTCTCGCATTTACCCGGTTTTTTTTTTATAACCACCACAATTTCAGGGCAAAAAGTATTCTAATTGCTTCGGCCAAATTATCCGATGTAATTAGTTTGGTAATTCTGTTTTCGTTTTTTTCTCCTTTTATTATTCGTGGTTTGGCTCGCGTATTTTTGAAAACAGAAAAGTTCTTGCCAGCCAACGTTCATTTGTTTTTCTCTTGTTCGCCGATATATTTTGTTCTTTCGTCTTTGTTTTTTGCTGTAGTACCTACTGTAATTGAACAACAGCTGACGTTGCTGCAATTCCACTTGTAAGAAATATGTAATTAGCAAATATTAGTTAAAGTATTCGTTGGAATATTATTACTGCAAGATCAGCGTATACCTAAAAATGATAATTAGAAAAAATGTGAACAATCCAAATAATAAATATTATCTAAAACAAATTAGATCACCAATTTATTTAAATTAAACTCTTGAGCCCCGAGCCAAAGCCGGCGTTGGCATACCTATTATGTTTCTAATTTCGGTATTCGAAAGGTAAATGAAGTAGATAATTATTCTAGAACCATATTTCTCAAAGTAACATCATTTCAATAACCACCATTAATTTATTTTAACTGACAATACGACTACAAAAATTCTTCTTATCCCTAAAGTGTACTGCACCGCAAAAAATCCGGATCACAAATAAGAGGCGTGATAGTTACTGAAATACAAAAGATTTATATTAATTTCGTGAAAGTGTTGCAAGGTGCAAATAACGAAACAAAAAGTTTTTTTTTAGATAAACTGTGATGTATATATTTTTTTGTCATTACGTTGAAGTGTTTTTTGAGTCGGACACAACCCGCCTTCGGAATCGAGGATATAAGTTGACTTGTATCATGCCCAGCATCCGAGTAGCAAATATTTAATTATACTTTTTTTTTTAATTAGCCTGTTCTGTCCCATTCCTGGGCAAAGGCCTCCCTCCAGGGGTGCTAATTATACTTATTATTTTTCAAAACTTTTCAATTAATATACGATCTTCCAGAACCGCAGCTGCTCGACATTGAATGTTTAAAGACACGATAACATTTTTTGTTAGGCGACTCGGAATTTTTGCGGCCAAGTTTACTAGAGAACAAAAGAACAAACTTTTTGTAATCTCCCAAGTATAACCAAGTACTTGAGCCCATATTAGACCAATAATAGTTCTATTACTGGAACAGTTATTGCCACGGTTATAGTCATACTGAACGACCAATTTGACCAGTTCAAGCACTTAGTGCGTACAATGAAACTAATACTGGGAATGAAACCTCATAATTGGAATGTTAACCGTTTGTGAAGATAGGACCGGTACATGCTAATTCTTGTAAACTATTAGTAAGGCTATTTTGCGGGATTAAGCAGTGCATTTGCATTCTGTATATAACTGAGTAGCGTTGATTTATTCTGATAATTTTAGTGGAACTGACTGCTATGACGGAGCTCGTGGCAATGATTCCCATTAAGGGCAAATGTTTGTGTGATGAGCTCAATCATTTGTTTAGTGTCTGGGTGTAATTTATCTGTAATATGAATGTATTAAGAAGAAATATATATTTGGTTGTTTCCTTAGTTGTTTCGTAGGGTGTGTGTGTGTGGTGTAGGTATTCACTGGGTAGGTGGTGAATAAATTAAAGTCCTCGTCCGTTTCTCCAGGTGTATTTTCCACACACAACACAACAACACATTTAATATAGAAGGCGCAGATAGGCCGAGCACAAGTATGATTATATAGATCACTAATAACAGTTTTTGTTTCGGCGCGAGCGCACGTATGCTTAGCGGACAGCGTAGATCGTGACTAGTGAGAAACGAATATATCAACATGGAGGTAGAAGTAAATTCGTCGACAGAGCACGTATCCAGAGCGTCTCGTCAAATGTCTGCACGATGTTGGGTGTTAGTGTATATGTGTAGTGTTATCTCGGAATATATATATATATAAATAAATGTGTATGTATGTATGTGTAAATATATATAAGTAGATGTTGGTTGTTTATATATTTAATGTTTACGTGTAATATGTAAACTGAATAAATATATGTGAGTCACCCACATATACGTATGTTTATCAGTTGTCTAGTACCCATAACACAAGGTCCGCTTAGCTTGGCACTGGACGACGTTGTGAGACAGTTGTGGAATATATATGTATTACATTTGTACTGCAAATAGCAGGACATGATTTTTTCCGCTAAACTATTCTGAAGATCCGCTAAAGTTGCGGGGAATTTCTAAGGGGATTTTATTTTCAGAATGTAAAGGGTTACTGAATGACATAGATAATGGTTTCTGTCAGTTTAAGTGTCATACGTTCTACCGTTCCGCAATAGCGAGAGACGTCATTGGGTGATTGTCCTCCTCAAAAAAAAGACTACTCGTATTTTGATGTGGGGATTTTTTTTTGCGGGTGTATGTTGTTTTTTTTTAAGATGGAAAAAATCATCGAATGACGAATCCCGACAGTGTCAGACTTCTACTGACTACACGACGTTCCAGGGCCCCGGTATACCGTTTTTGCATCAAACCTTGGCCCCAGAAGGCTTCGACCCTGCTGAGCCGCTACAGTTGCTGACGACTCCTTGAGGCGCAAGGGAACAGTGCTCGCCGTCGACGAATTGAGCTCGAACGCAAAGCCTCACCTACAGTGGGAAGTTTGTTGTGGAAGTCATAATATGGTGATCCCAGAATCTTGCAGAGAGATCACGTGATTAAGTGTCAATTACTAATTGCCAGTCATCTTATACATAAAATATATCATGTTCTTTAAACCCTTGAGTAGTTCGCACACCTATTGTCTTTTTATTATGTCTCTAATTGCGGTATTCGAAAGGTTAAATTCACATACTAATTCAGTAATTGCAAACAGCAACTAGCCAAAGCTCATATTAATATTTACAAATATAATGTTATTAATAACAACACCTACCGATACTAATAAATTAATTTCGACGCTAACAGAACAGCATGTGCCATGAATTAATTATGTAGTAATAATTTTCAGCTGACAATGGCTATCCCGCTGCCAACACATATAATTAACACATGGTATGATAATTTGGCAGATCATGCTATTATGGTTTAATTTTAAATAAAATTTATTTTAGGCATATTTTTTTAGCAGTATCTAGACTGCAATCCCATTTGAGGATAAGTAGTGATGCGATCGTTGATGGTGAAGCGCACTAGGTAGTTAGGAGCCTATTATACTTTTAACAACGTTCTTTTTACAAGTTGGTTAGAAACTAACAAACTGGACAAGCTCATCATCATCAGCCTAGCGTAAGTCCCGGTTGCTACCTTGGCTTTCACCTCGGTGCCCGGGGTCCGCTTTCCTGCCTAGTCGTCTCCACTTCGCACGGTCTTTTGCGTCCTCTGCCTTAAGCCCATTAGCACGCATATCGTCCCTTACGACGTCGATCCAACGCCTCTTAGGCCTACCTCGTTTTCCGGGTCCCGGCGGAGGCGGCATGGCGAGGCATCTGTTACCCACGTAGTCTGCCGGTTTTCGTAAAACGTGGCCATACCAGCGTAAACGACCCTCCTGCAGTTTATCCGCTATGTCACGGACCTGAAGGCTGCCCCGGATGCGGGAGTTCTTAATGCGGTCTTTCCGCGAAACTCCAGACATCCAGCGCAGCATATTCATTTCCGTGACACGCAGGCTTTGCTTATGTCGTTCAAGTACAGGCCACGCTTCACTGCCATACAAAAGGACAGGCCTAATGATGGTCTTATAGACCTGTCCTTTGAGCCTAACCGGCATTTTGGGGTCACAGATAACACCCGCCACCTCACGCCATTTCGCCCAGGCCGCCGAGATACGCGACTCGACGTCGCAATCGACGTTCCCGGACTCGTGGAGCACCGATCCCAAGTACCTGACCTGTTCCGTGCGCTCAACTGTGTCTTCGCCAATGCGAACAGGAGCAGCGTTAGTTGTGTTACAGGCCAAGTACTCGGTCTTCGCCGCATTAATCTTCAGACCGCCGTTTTCCAGCGATTCCTTCCACGCTGCCACACGTCGAACCAAGCGCCCACTGTCCGAGTCCGCCAGCGCGATGTCGTCTGCATACATGAGCAGCCACGGCGGCTGCTCATGTAAGTTCCTGATGGTGGAGGACAGCACGTCCAGCACCACGCTGAACAGAAACGGACTAAGGACAGAGCCCTGGTGAACTCCGACGGTGATGGGGAAGGGTTTCGTATCGCCAACAGCGGTCCGAACCACAGAACCGGAGTCTCGGTACATGTCTCGGATGATGTCAACATAGGTCTCGGGCACTCCTTTGGATCTCAGCGCCCACCAGATCACATCACGGGGGACACAGTCGAAGGCCTTCTGCATGTCTAGGAACAAGAGGTGCAGAGGCGTAATCTTCGATCTGTATCCCTCCATGGTAACCCTTAGGGCAAAGATGGGATCCATGGCGCCATGGCCTGGTCGAAACCCATATTGACATCCCGAGACGGTGCACTCCTGTCGGATCCGAGAGTCGATCACCCGCTCGAAGAGCTTCATGGCGTGGGACATAACCTTAATCCCACGGTAGTCGCCACACTCCTGCACCGATCCCTTGCCTTTGAAGACTGGAGTGATAATACTCAGTCTCCATTGACTCGGGATCTTTCCGGTGAGGAGCAAGCGGTTAAATAGGTGGGTTAAGATGCCCACACCATGAGGACCCATCGCCTTCCAGGCTTCAATAGGGACTCCATCGGCACCGACAGCTTTCCGGTTCTTCATGCGGCGAAGGGCCACATGTACTTCTTCAGGCGTAACCGGGGGCACAAGTCCCTGATTTGGAGGGAGAACCGGAGACAGCACCTCTTTGTGCTGCTTGTTCAGCAGCTCGTGGAAATACGAGCGCCATCTCTCCTTCACCGCGAGGTCCTCGCATAACAGATTGCCGTCAGGGTCTCTTACACAGCGGCACTTAGAGATATCCAGTGCCGCTTTGACCCTGGAACGTGCCAACTTATAAATGAGCTTTTGCCCCTCAGACGATTCCAACTTATCATAAAGTGGCTGTAAGTGGTCTCGTCTGGCTCTGGCTACGGCCCTCTTGGCGGCACGTTTTGCGGTTCTGTATGCGTCGCGGTCTTCGGGAGATTTGGAAGCTTGCCACGTTTTGAAGAGGGCTTTCTTCTCTCTGATCTCCCTCTGGTTATGGCAACCTGAATCCTGTCCCAGTGGCTTTGCACAGGTTCGCCATCGGTACCATCGCACTTATCGCCGATGGCCGACGCGAACGACTGGGACGTGGCTTCATTCAGTCGCCACCACCGTATACGGCGTTGTTGGCGCTCAACAACCTTGACCCTAGGCTTGACGCGCAAGTCCATGACAAGGAGACGGTATTGTGCAGTGAGACTCTCACCGGGTATGACCTTGCAGTTGGCCACCCTACTGATATGGTGCCTCCGTGTGAGTAAGAAATCGATTTGGGTAGCGTACCTCCCGCTCCTGTAGGTAATCAGGTGTTCGGATTTCTTTTTGAAATACGTGTTCACGATGGCAAGGCCGGCAGCCGCACACATTTGGAGGATAGTCTCCCCTTCAGCGTTACGGCTACCGTATCCAAAGCCACCGTGAACATGCTCAAAGTCCTTGCACCTGTCACCCACATGACCGTTCAGATCACCACCCAAAACGATTCCCTGCGACAACGGGAAGCCACGAAGCACCCCACCGAGTTGATCCCAGAACGCAGCCTTTTCAGCGTCGCTGCAACCGACCTGAGGCGCATAGGCACTTATTAAGTGGGTTATAACCCCATCAATAAGCACACCTACGACCATAAGCCGATCACTGTAGCGTTTCACCTCCAGGACTGCGTCGTGAAACTCCTCGGAGAGTACAACGACCACCCCGTTCTCCCCACCGGCTGCACCCGTATAAATCAGCTTGTAGCCATTCCCGATCAGTCGGGACCTGCGGCCTTTCCACCGAGTCTCCTGCAGGAATGCCACGGCCACCCTTCGCCTAAGCAGTACATCGGCCAACTCTCTCGCGCGTCCGGTCAGCGTGCCAATGTTCAGGCTGGCGAAGCGGAGTTTACGGGCTGGGGCTCGCGTCTTTAACCGTGTTCGCCCCATACACGGTAGCCCTCGCCCACTTGCCACAGGAGTCGGGCGAATCTCTTGCGCGCCGTTTTGCGGCGGCGCCCTATCCGTGGCAATTTTCTTTTCCGACCTATCCATGAGAATTTGACTTTTGTGGCCTTTACGGGAGCGACTGCCGTCTGACCTCCCAACCCTAAAAGGGAAAGCCAGCGCCAGAGCCTCGTCCGTTGTTCGGCAGGTGCCCCAACTTGCAGGGGAGGTTGACTTGGGCCCCGAAGATCGTGGTGGGGCCCCATATGCACCCTTACAAACTGCAACAAACTGGAGAAGCTCAATTGATAAAATCACAAAGTAACGCAACTCCTAAAAGCCACATTTTTTGGCGAGCTTAACTCAACAATTATTTTTTTCCCAGAAAATCTTTGAGCAACACAGAGAGAACATATTTGAAGGATCCACAATGACCCTATATGAATAAGTCGAATATAATGCATCAAAATGAAGAAAGTTATCTTAGTTATATTTAAGTCAAAAATAATATTAGCAACAGAGAGAGAGAGTAGAGTTGAAACAATGGATACTGTGAAACCGGTTACAATATCTGGCGTGGAATGATTTTATTAATTGACAATTTCTCAATTTACTGAAAAACTTGAGTCCCGAAACGAAATTAACCAGACAACTACATTAGCCTTAATAAAAGAACATATTTCCCGTTTCACATTTCACGCATACGGTATCCAAAATCTTCTTAAATCCTGAAACGCGAAAACCGTTTCAAAACACGTGTCACAAACACAAGAATCATAATCTAATCTCAAGTTCCCCGCGGCACAATTTGGGTAAGTGCAACGATGTCGCGAATAGAACGTCACAAAGAGCGAAACTAATGCAATTTCCTTTATTCCGTCGTTATGGAATTGTGTTTCTATTATTGTTTAAGGCCGGGTTAAAAGAGCCTCGCAAAAATAAAAACTTGAATACTTAGTTACAGTTTTTTTTTTTTTTACAAAATATTTCACCGCTGTTTTGGGGCCGCAAAGTCGACGTAAACCCGAGCAGAGTTTATACAAAAAATGTGACAACAACTCGCTCTTAAGTGAAAGTGTAGGTAATTTTTTTGGCGACGGATTTGGTACAAGATGGGATATGATCAAGGGGCAGGAGTCCGATGCGTTGGTCAGACCAAACTGTGCTACACGACGCCTGCCACATTGCCGAAGACAGGGTACAACATAACCAATTTTAGTCCATCAAAAAATTATTCGTCGAGGTTACGACTGACGATGAGGATAAAGGACGCAAGGAGGAGAGGGATATAATAAGCAGTTTTAATAAATAAATCCTTATTTCCTTGCATGTCTTCTGTGTGTATAGTTAAATTGAAAGAAAATGATAAACACAACTGCCATGCCAATAAAAAAGAAAAAAACAGAAAAAGTTCAATAATTTATAGAAAATGCTCTTTTCTATATATTGATGGAGATTCCGTGTTGCCGTGACCAAACAATGTATCTCCATCCTGATATTTCTATCGCAATCAAAGGACCATTTAATAAATGGTAATGAGTAAAAAATACATAAATAAAGAAATACTTTCTTATACACCGTGAAATTTAAATGGTTGTTTTCCCGCGGGAGAATGACTTGCCATAAGGAGAACAATACAGAAAAAATTAAAAAGTTTTTTTTTTATAAATAATTATTAAAAAAAATTATCAAGTCAAAAAAGCGAAAACAATAGTAACATTAGACGTAATTTGTAGGTACTACTAGAGTCGCATGAGCAGCCCGCCGTCAAAGGAAACCGATTCATTAAATATTTAAACCAAAATAAGCTCTCGCACGTCGTGATACGTCATAATTAGCTTGCACTCTACAGGTCCATTTTTTGTTTTTAATATTTTATTTCTTTATCAAACGTTTGTATTACCAAGATACAACCATTTCGCTGAGGGAAAACAACCATTTAAATTTCACGGTGTAGTATAAGTCAATAGTACTTACGTGGAGGACAGTAGACTATAACTAGAAACCTTTCTACAATTTAGGTTCATAAATTAATTAATTCCATTCATAGTCCCAAATACACGCAATTACATATTTAGTTACTGCCAATAAAGGTATAAAATTAATAGAATTAATTATAACTTAATAACTCATACCAATCTGATGGAAAGTTCCCAAATTAACTTCGTTCCCAAAATACTGAAAATTTTAGGAACGGCAACCTATTTGCTTTTATTATTATAGAAAAGTTATTTCGTATTGACGTAATAAAGTTTCTTTTCCGTTTAGGCCCTACCACGAGCTCGGAACTCGATCCATTGTACGCCCTAAAAGAACTGATAATAAAAATGGAGCTATACGAGATGTGATCAAAAAGTATGGTGTCTTTATAAATGTTACGCAATTTATACATTCTAATTTCAAATTTATATATATTTTTTTTAATATGGGACCACACTTTAAATCACGAAAAACAATCTACTAGTCAGTACATTTATGTTCGCCTATTTTTTTATTTAGTTTGAGATAAACAGACTAATTCTTGACTGCAGTCCCAAGTGATGGTAAGCAGGGATGAAATCGTTGATGGTGTGGTGGTCACTAGTATATTAAGAGCTTATCACTCTAACCTTGAAAAAACCTAAATTATAATCGGACGAGGAGACTGCCCTAAAACCAAAAAATCGAAGACATGTGACATCTACCAACCTGCAATGGACCCGTGTGGTGGATTACGGTCCATTTCCTCTACTAGAGAGGAGGCCTATCTCCCAGCAGTGGAAACAATAATAAGGTTGATGATGATGATGGAAAGACTGCACCAGGCAAAATGTACTGAACTTGTTGACTTTATCGCGATGTCAGATTTGATCCATTGGTCACCATCATCAGTCACCCTATACGTATAGTGAGTATAAGTCCACCCCTATTTCTCACTCGAACAATCGACATTTTAATATTTACTTCATGGTAAGGCCCCAGGATCATTTTATTTCTGGTACTAGTGTAGTTTCTGGTATGAAAACAAAAGCTAATAGTGCCTTTGGGTGCTGTCAGCAGCGAAGTGTTCCGCGGTCAATGAATAAGCCGATATGTTGTTGTAACGGTAAGTACTGGATCCAGTTTGTTGAAAACTGTTTATTTGAAAACATGAGAGTAAGTCAGGTGTTTTTTGTTTGAAGTGGGAAGTCGTTCTATGACTTGTTTCGCTTTAAGGTGGAGCGAGAGAGTGTATTAGATTTTTATTGACGCAGTGTTTTTCAGTTCTATGGTATGTAAAAATCATCCAATGATAAATCCCGCCCTTAGGTGGAGCGGGCCACAGTGTCAGACTCTTACTGACTAAACAACCTACCCGTTCCTATATTGTCATTACGTACTTTATGTTTCAAAAAATCCGTTGTTTCTAAAAGGCATTGGGCCCAATAGGCTCAATTTTGCAGCTTTGAGGTATGTGGGGAACGATACGTCATTGTTGGCCGAACGGAGAGCTACTTACTGCTCCGCAAAAGCTACTAATTATAATTTTTTGGTATTGTTAGCAGTTTGTCATTATACTAAAAATGTTGATTTTTATGGTTTACCGAAAATTATTAGTTTTCCAAGACCATTCAAATTCAAATGACTAAATTTGGAGTTTAGCTTAAATTGTTTCTGTGAGAACCTAGGTATACACCTGAATACATTTTCATACATGAGCACATTTGAGTTCTACATAGCACGTGGATTACATTGGAATAAGAAAGTATTTTTCTCTTTCACGTCACGCAAATCTACTTGAAATATAGAACGATTATTTAAGCTTATTTATAGAGCCAATCTAAAGAAAATTTACCTAAAATAAATCATAAAGGAGAAAAAAGTAATTCAGTAGCTAGTCAAAAATCTTATAAAAACTTTTCTCCTTTATAATCTAACTTTATTTTCGCAACTTTTTTACTCTGCAACGTAATAGTCTAAAAGATAAATATCGTTTACTTGAATGGAATCTACGAAACAAAAACGTTTTATTTACGTAATCTATTACTAGTCTTCTGAAGTAATTAGTGGAGAAAAAGGGACCATAAAACATATAATATATTAGCCTTGTCATATGTTTTTAGGGAACCGCGGTCATCCTAATATTGTAGAAGTAAGTTACATGACACTAATTATACTTGTTGGTTATTGCGTTAGGTTTGGTATACACCGTGAAATTTAAATGGTTGTTTTCCCGCGGCAGAATGACTTGCCATAAGGAGTACTTTTGAAGCATACAGTAAAAATAAAAACATAAAAAGTTATAAGCTATATAGCTATAAATAATTATTAAAAATATTCATCTACTCAAAAAAGCGAAAACAATAGTAACATTAGACGTAATTTGTAGGTACTACTAGAGTCGCATGAGCAGCACGCCGTCAAAGGACACCGATTCATTAAATATTTAAACCAAAATAAGCTCTCGCACGTTGTGATACGTCATAATTAGCTTGCACTCTACAGGTCCATTTTTTGTTTTTAATATTTTATTTTTTTATCAAACGTTTGTATTACCAAGACACAACCATTTCGCTGAGGGAAAACAACCATTAAAATTTCACGGTGTATAATTAATATTATAATGCCGTCAAAGCAGTGGTAGACTACAGTACATCGTGTACAACTCACAAATCAAAGGGGCCATCAGTCTTTATGTATTCTTTTTACCACTGCTATTTAGCTATTGCTCTGAAATTATGCAGAAAAACATGTAAGAAGACTATTCGAAAACAAAAATATTAAAAGATACCTGTTTTTTTTAACTCGTTGAATACCGGTACGCAGATCCTCGCGGGACACAAGGGTTTATTAATGATGTATGATGGCTGTATGACGGCTTGGCTGGCGCAGTAGTTGAGCGATTGACTGCGGCGCTGAGGGTCGCGGGTTCGACTTCTACACGGAACAAATATTTGTATGTCCTACAGATAGGTGTTTCGGGTCTGAGTGTCTTGTGTATGTGTCTGTACATGTTTGTGAACGCACATAGGAGTTATTCCTAGTGTGGAGCAACGTCTTTAAATCATAAAAAAAAAATGTGTCTCTAATCGCGGCATATGTGAGGGTAAAATCATCTAGTGACTTATTTAAATCTTACTCTAAGACGGAGCACAAGGTTGCCACAGACTTTTACTGACTAAGAGATGAGAAGAATCAGCTAAAAAATATAGAGTACTCACGTATGTATGTATGACACTTGTCGGTTTTAATATGAAACATAAATTAAAATACAACATTCATTCTTCTTCCTTTCCGACTACATTTCTCACATTCATTAATTATATTCTCGTACAAATAAATATCACGGAGTGAAAATATGCACGTCCACTCCGACATGAATTTTAACGTACAAACACACGAATAATTTCTATTGCACGAACAAGTTCACTGTTGCTAAGGGGGACAAATTAAAGCGAGACTACAGGCCAGCGGCCTTGAGCGAACCAAAAAGTTGCATCTAGCAAGAGTGGCTCCCCGCGCATTAAGATTGTTCGAATAATAATATTATTATGTTCTTAATTTGTTAAACATAATAAACCGTATATCAATAGACTGGACTAGACATTATCTTTAAGTTAGTGAAAGTTTCATAAAAATAAATGAATGATTTTTTGCCTTATCTTCGCTTTTCGTCTGTGTTAGAATAGAATAGAATAAAACAAAAAAAATACACTAAAGTTCTATGAAAAAATATGTAAATATTTTTTCATTACTCATACTCTGAAAGTAGGTGTAAAGATGCCTGCGGACAGGGTTGGAAGAAGTACTTTTACTCCCTAGGGAGTTTTACTTTACAACTGACAGTTGTTTTTTTAATATTTAGACAGCAAATATTAAAAAAAAAACTAGTTCTATTTTGACATTTCTATTGAACCGTGACCCGAATTTATATAGGTACTGCCAGTACAATTGAAATAACATAAAAATAGAAATAATTTAAGAATACTTTTTTTAATGACTTTATTTTAATTTACTTTCAACTATTTCATTAAAACTAATATATATTTGAGAAAAATGTGGACCTGACCCATTTTTACAATGACAAAATGAAAAATATTGACTGAAAAGCCAGGGAGCCGATCACTAAAAAAAAAATTGGCGGGTAAATGGTAGTCTCTCTATAATCTGTAGCCGATTTGATCTTCCTTGTTTTTTTTTTTTTCGAGGTCTAAAGTTTTGTTTACATTTTGCTAAATCTCTGTTACAAGAAATTTTTATTAACACGATAAGTTCATCAGCTTCAGTTATAAATTTAACGCAAGATTCTGAAGAGGAGCAAACCGCTTACCGCCTTAATCAAGAGAAATATATCTACCCAAAAACATACGAAGACCTTTGACGACGACTCAGGTTTTTATTATTTTTATTTTCCTCGTATTCGTAATGAAAAGCACAGTGTTTACCTCGGGTTCAAGAGTTATTTAGTCCCTCGAACTATTAGCGACCTCGCTGTCGCTCGGTCGCTAAGATATTTCTCGGGACTAAATAACTTTCTTTCATCCCTCGTATAACAATGTACTATTATTTAATATAATAAGACATATGTCTTATTATTAAACTAAACTATACTACTATACTGAGACTACTATATTGAGATAAATATTGTAGTCTAGTTTAACATATTGTTTTGTTTGATTTAAAATTATCAAAAGTCATTATGCTCTTTTTTAACGGTTTAAAGTTTTGTTCCGAATCAAAGTCGATTTTGATTATTAAAACCGACTTTGATTCGGAACGAAAGCGTTGACCCGTCGACTGTCCAGGTTCCAAGTCTAGATTGTTTTTCGTCCCACAAAATAATACTTCAAAACAAAATATATTGCGAATCAAATCAGTTTTATCTAAAAAATAATAAAATGGCTGACTGTGTTGAAACAAAGTAATTTCACAGGGCTCCCGGCAACGCAAGGGTGTATGAAATAAACTTCAGATGAGATTATGTTCAACAATATTTTTTTGGGGTTAATACCAATAGTTGGACAATTTAGGAGATTGTCCTGTGCCGTGTGTCGAGAGAAAATAAATAAGGTACCATGCAGCTGTTGAGCTAATAGATTGAGAAGCATAATGAGTAATATAATCATCGTGTTTGGTAATTAGTAAGAGGGCCATTCTGCGTCAGTATAATTGTGTGTCTGTGCTATGATTAAGAACTCCTTTCTCCTTTCATTATATACTTTTTATTTCATAATTGGATTAAAAAAGGAGGATATTTATTTAAATTTATTTTATTTAAAATAAATAAGTGCTTTCTTTCTACTAAGTTGCAAATGATGATGGATTGTTTTATTTCATCATCATCAGCCTATTAATGTTCCCACTGCAGGGACACAGGCCTCCTCTCTCTAGGAGAGGGAATGGGCCATAATCCACCACGCGGGCCCAGTGCGGATTGGTGGATGTCACATGTCTTCGAATAAGTTTAATTAATTGTTTTATTTATTTCATTTAAATTGATTTATTTGTCATAAAACAAAGAAAACCCGTGATTTTTACAAGAACTTCATCATAGACCTAAACTAGTTTAAGTTTTTGATAAAAAATCTATATTGTTACTGATATATTAATGCTCGTGACTGTACTGGATGAAAAAGGCTGTGATGTTGAATTGCGAATTTTCAGTGAAAAACTTGTCAGTCCCCACTTTTACGATTTTTCAGTTAAAAACTTATCGTTCCTCACTAAGAACAAAGTTTAACAGGTTTGAGACAAAAGTATATTTTAACGAATATCCAACTTCAGTTTTGTAATTTCATTGGTTCAGGGCAAGATAAAGACAAGCGAGCTTTACTTAGTAAATTGTAGTCATAGTATGTACTATGAACATTAGCGTGTTCTTCTTTGGGAGTTTCATGCACCCTCAAAAGTTAAGCTGACGTGATAGGTGGTATTGAATTAAATAGTAGAAGTAGAATGTTCGTAAAAGAGCGTCATCTGTTGGGACTGTTGATTATTCCACTGTCACGGTTTATTGTTGAGCATTCCATAATTATGGCGGAAGATCCTCTTCTTGAGGAGTGTTTGGCAAGACTTCATTGCGTCCTCACTATAAGCATAATAGTGACGAAATTAATCCAGAACAGAAAAGAATCGAGATATGGGAAGCTCGCCGTCCAACCGTTCGATAACCGTCAGCACAGAGCCCAAGTCGTCGACGACCGTTCCACGCGCGCTTTAAGGAATTATCTTCAAACCGTAAGGGCCCAGATGGGTCGAAGCCTACTGGGGCCAAACTCTGCTTCTGAAAGGAAAGCTCAAGGGTGGGAGATAACATTGGGTGATTTTCCCACCAAAAACAACTGTCTAAGATTTTATTTTTATGAAAGCTAAACCGCATATAGTAGCTAATACTTAAATAAGAACATTTGGCTGATATGTGCTCAATAACTTTGACACTTAACAGGCGTTTATTAATATTTATATTCCCAATCACAGCTTAACTAATTTGCTGTGCAGTGAAATATTCTGTATTTGCATCAATAATGAGTTTGTCCGATGAACACGACAGATATCGATTTTTCGTTAAACATTTAAATTTCAATACTCATGTGAATAAATCAATTTATTTAAAATTTTGTGTTAATTTGTTAGCAAATGATATGTTACTTTTAAAGTCCGTACTAAGGTGCAGTTTATAATTCGGGTGTCTTCAAGCCTAGACTGAATAGGGCCTTTATAAATAAGTGCGACTCACTACCAACGACTGCATCTCTGCTTACCATCAGGTACGATCATAGTCAAGGACTTGTTAATGCCAAATTATAAAAACCTTTTTTTGATTCCTTCTTCGACGCAGTAATGCTTACAAAGGAGTAGACCGACCGCATGAGGCAACGTCGCTCGCAATCCCGATTTCCGGCCACCGTAGGCGTGGTCTTGTGGACGGCGACCGATAGGTAGCTCGCTATCTGAACTAATATTATAAAAGCGAAGGTTTGTACCTAAATGTGTGTGTATATTTGTTACTTCCATTTTTTTTCTACTATAGTTCGTTTTTTAATCCTAGACTACGATTTGACAACTTAAAAGGTCAAACTCCAGAAAATTGGGAACATATTTCTAGAGTGTGACATTCTGAGTTGTCAAATCGTAGTCTAGCATGAAAAAACGAACTTTATCACGCTGGTGAAATCATTGGCAGAAGTGTAAATATTATTATACATTTATACCATTTATATTTAGAACACACACAAATTGATCTATCCTAGTATATAGGATTTTTATGTTGCAACTTGCAACAAAATGTCTACAGTGTTCACTCAGGCTTTCCAGTCGAGTATAAATAGTGACGGATCAATAGACTGTTCCCGGAATACCTCGGTCACGTTGTCTTGATTGACTTTGTAATTAGGACCGAATTGAATGGGTTCGTTTGCAATTGTCTATAGGAAATAACGTTTTGTTGATCGAACATCACTTTAGCAAATTGACATGGCGCTTCGGGAAATGGCAACAGTGAATTTGAAGTTTCGAAATTCAAACTGAATGTTTTCTTTTTGGGTTTTGCATGATAGTTTTAGGTTCTGTGTTCCTTCAAATGTGATTTGTGTCCATAACAAATATAGATTTACTGTGTTATCAGAGCCGTTTTATCCATTAGGCAATATACGCAACTGCTTAGGAGCATTACCACGTTCAGGGGCCCCGCGATTCAGAAAAAAAATAGACTATGTTTCATAAATAATAAAAAAAAAAACAAATTTCGACGACATGATATTTAAATAGGCGTTTGCCAAAAACAAAAAAAAAATAAAAAAAAATAATATGTTATGTTTTTTGTTATGTGTTGTTGTGTGTGTTGTTATAATATGTTTATATTTGCATCACGCAAATATAAACATATTTTAGCTGATGTATGGGTATGCAATAATTTAAAACATTCCTTTCAATAATGTAAGAAGCACTTCAGCGGTTACGATATAAATATTGCATCGTTATTTCAAATGGCTCACTTCGTGCGACGAGTAATGGCAACATTTTCGTCCTTCGATTCGAATATTTAATCGACTTGTCTTCGTAATACGTGTTCTGAGATATTTATATACGATATTGGGGCGGAAGGGCATTTTCTCTTTAGTACCTACTAGCTTTTGCCTGCGGCTTCGACCGCGTGATGTTAGCAATATGCATCTAATAATCGGCGTCTTCTAACACAGGCATTATCTGCTTAAAAGGAGGCGCCATTACAAACAAAATGTATCAATTTATGGTTATGAAATAAATTATTATTATAAAGGTGTGTACAATGCCGATAATGCTAATGATAATGCTTTCTTGCACGCATTATAGTTTAGAGTGGTCGTATTGATGAATGCTCACAAAAAAGACAGCATGTAGTACGAATCCCACCTTTGGGCGGAGCGGACAGCAGTGTCAGAGTCTTATTTACTAAACGCCCCACCTCTTTTTTTCTTAGCCTTCATCGGTATGAAGGCTAAGAAAAAATGAGGTGGGTCTTTTAGTTCTGAAGGGCAGGTCCAACCCCGGTGGGTTGGAACTGGGCCTCTACATTTGCTGACAACTCCGTGAGGCGCGCGCGGCTGTGGCTGGAAATTGGATCGGAATCCTTGCGGCGTCTAGGGGCGTGAGCGCCATTGCATTATGCGGTCGGCCTCCTCCTTTGCTAGCATTACTGCTTACCGTTTACTATCGTTTCGTGCAGCCTCCACTTTGATTGAGATCCAAATATCTGTAACTGCGCATCAAAGATCGACCGCTATGAAAGTTCAACTAATGTGAAGAGGATTATAACCGATTTTCGGGTCTCAATCGATGTGAGCTGCGCGAAACTAGCAATTAGTTCTTATTAACTTATTTGCTGCGTAGATACTAATACACTACTTTCAAATACATTCACAGAAACAAAATGCAATATTCACGGATTCCTTTTTTGTTATTTTGGCTGTACGTGTAGTACGATTTGTGCATTTTGTCAATGTCAAGTTTCAAAACCATTTAGTTGTTTACTATCACTTACCCTTTCTTTGAGTCCAATTAAAAGGCGAATGTAACATATTAATTTTGCAGAATTTAAGGTAGAATATTATTGAATTTAATTTTATTCGGCAATTACGCTCAGGTAATCAACTCTGCAATAAAATTCTCAATTACATTTTATCAAGATCGTTCAATTCAATAATTTTTCAATAATTTCACATAATTGCAGTGCATGCAGGACAGAGTGGAAGAAAAAATATATTGCGTCTACCCCAAGTAATATGGGATCATCCATGATGATGATTCAGCGCATGTACATAGCTGTGTGGAAACAGCTATGTACATGCGTGTATAAGTTTAGTGAAAATGCACGATTATTATTCTCTTTATTCATTTTCTATATACATATTATTTTACATTTTTAAATATTTTCTTATAAAAACACATAAAAAAAAAACATTTAAAAATATAAAAAATAGTAGTCCGCCGGTGTCGGGACCAAGGTCCAAGCTACCGGTGGTTAGGGCTCCAGAGACAGGAACCTCCTCACAATCCGAGCCGTGTCGAGGAGTACTGCCTTCTGTATCAGGCCCTTGATCCAACCGCGCAACGACAACTTCGACAGATGATCCGATTATTGTTATTGTTATCACAATTGGTTTAAAGATTTATACATTTAAACAATTTTTTTTTACTGTCTATTGAACTGATTTTGATTTTTATTTAGTGGACATAAATATGAAGATTAGGTACACCAATTTTACATCTTGTGATGTGTGACAGCTACAGAATTGCACTTGAAAAAACCATCGTACAAACTCTTTTAATGCATCAAAATGCTTTCTTAAACACGCCTCAACAATGCCAGAGACATTTTTAACTCACTTCCTCGAATGCTAAAACTCTTAACATCGTATCGCGTCTTGTACGTTTAAAATTTACATCAGTTACGAACGGGGAAACTCTTGTAATAAAATCCGTGGGTCCCGCTCCTTCACGACATATTTACATAAGTATGTTAAACTTCATTCGTTCGATATACGAGTTGTAATGTGTAATTCTTATTCCAATCTCGTATATCGTACGTCTGTACTTATCATACAGTTTGCTTCTTGTCAGATTTTATTGGCGACGTATGTTGGGACCAAAGTTCTGTGTCACGTTTCAAATGTCTGTGATGTTGGAAGTCAGACGTCAAGATTTGTTGTGGAGTTTTTGTTTTGTTAGTTTAGTTTTTAGGGTTCTGCACCATAGTTGGCAAAATTGGATTCATCTGGACCAAGCTCAAAAAGTCATCGATAGCGCACACTATTTCTGCGCGCCTCAAGGTCAAAGTCAGCGATCCGTGGGGACGCTGCAGAAGGGTCGAAACCTACTGGGGCCGAGAGTTCGCGTCTGAAAGGAAGAGTCTTGCACTGGTATAAAGGCACTGCAGGAATGTGGTGGGTTTTTTAGTCAGTCAGAGTCTGACATTATCTCTTGCTACAACCAAGGGCGGGAATTAACATTAGAAGACTTTTACCCACAATAACGTTTTTCTACCAAAACCCTTTTGCTTAGGTATACGTAGAAGTAATAAGGTAAAATTAATACAAATACTCAGGTTTTTAATTAATTACAGTAGAGAACAAAATAAACTTCTAAATCAACTTAATGTAAATGTTGAAATCAAAACCACCAAACAAAACATAAACTCAAAACCTAGGTATAATGTAGGTACCACGACATTACTTCCCGACGACATAACATTTTTAAATTTGCAAAATGTTATATAGTCTGAAAAACGTAAACTTTATTTCCGCTACAAAAAAAAAAGTTTTTTCTATTCGAAAAAAAATCGAAACATGATTCGTAGGCAAATTTGAACAGTTCAGTGTGCGGGAGTCCGATTCGCCCTTGATCGGCTTTTTTCTATTTCCTATCGATCCTGACTTCTAAATTGATTTGTTTTGCTCGTCTTGTTAACAAGACACCTAGTAATATAAAGCAGCATTTGATTTTACGTACCTATCTACGCACAATTTTTTTTATAAATGCTCGACTGCGATAGAGAGGTGATCTATTTTATCACTCCAGCCTTAAAGAGCCCCAAGCGAACACGCGTTTGCAAATCTATCGTCTTCCCCTTGACACCCAAGCGAGCGTCGGCGCTCGCGCTCATGATTTCGCGAAACGCGCCGTTGTCAAATTTTCAAAAATATAATGTACAATATTTGAGAATTTTTTTTTTGTATGGTATTTTGATATTTATCCAAGTACGTAAAAAAAAGTTTTTATAGACAAATAACTTTCCGTTAATAACGCCGGCGTTCGCTGTAGTACCCGCGAACGCCGGCGTTCGCTTTATGGCTGAGAGTTTAATTAAGTCTCTAATTACGGTACTCTTATTCAAAAAGTTAAACTATGAAATATGGTCATTATTTTATTCTATAGGGGCGAATGAAATTTGTTGATACAGCTTAACTTTACGGATCTCTAATCTAAATGCTGCTAATTTCTAATTTAATCTGAATATTGGGAAACAGATTGAAACAGCCATTTATTACATTTGGCAGTAACGCTAATATTCTGAAATGTTAAATGAAATACCGACTGGGCAGGCCATATGAGGTGGGCGCCATTTCAGGAGGTATTGACGCCCACCTAATTCGGCCTCCACCAATATTTATCCGAAAATGTTTACGCGTAATCTGCATATTTGGACCGGCAAAACCAAATATAGAGATGGCTCCTGTCCGTGATGACAAATTGCGTATAAATATCACGATCATTTTGCGGTGAGGAAAGTTCGAAATCGAAAATCGAAAATTTTTGACGCGTCCAATAACCCTTATCCAGCTGCTAGCTGGTACGGGTGACAGCCGGCTAATAAACTGATTTTGGGTTGTATCAAATACAGGTATAGGTATTTACAGGTATAAAACTGAAATACATAAAGCAATTCTCGGATAGTTTACAGACATTTTTTTAGATTTACCTCTCAGGAAATTGAAGCGTTCTGTTGTTGTTGTTATGTCTGTTACCCAATCTAAATGAAGGAGTGTGTATGAAACGAGAAAGTATTTTATATGTACCTACTATTGAATTCAGTTTCATATAAAAAAATACCTATTATATTCCAAGCCTGTATGATGCTAGATTTTCTTTTTTTAATAACTATAAACTAGTGATTGCCTGCGATCCCATCTGTGCTACTAACTAACCAGTATGGTTCGCATCTGATCTTATTTATAAAAAAAAAAATATGACGTGGCTTCTTAATTTAGGCTTAAGTGAGATAGATAATATACAAGCTTAGCTAACGTGGAATATTATTATTATAAACCGCATCTCTAGCCACTGCTCTGCTTCAATAGGTTGTAGCTTTAAATGGCCTAAAACCTTCCTCAATAAATGAACTAACCTACACTAAAATATTTTCTTTTTTGGGACCAGTAGTTTTCGAGATTAGCACCTTCCGACAAACAAACTCTTTAGCTTTATAATATGATGATTAAGAGTTACCGAATCTAACTTATCTAACGAAATAATACCTTCCGATTTCCTTTGCTAAAGCATTGAAGCGATGAAGACAACAGACATGAGAACTAGCTGCCAACACTGGCGCAAACGTTCGAAGATAAGTTAAAATGATACGACAGTGCGTGAATGCGGGCGCGATTTGTCACAGGGAACACGAACGTTTTAGTACTGTTTCATGTAGCCCTGAGAGCTTCAGCCTTTGTTGATACCGAAGCTTATTTTGAACGATGGATTGGGACAATTTTGGTTGTTAATGCTGATTTACCGTTAAGGTTCTGTTCAGAGCAAACGTATTGTCAGCCGCTAACTGTGAGCCGACGTAATACTTGGCAAATATGCTGAACCAATTTCCATGGTTACGCGCTGCCCACCACTACGATTAAATTCTTGAGCCCCGAGTGAATGCCGGCGTTCACACCTATAGTCTTTTTATTACGTCTCTAATTATGGCATTCGAAAGGATAAGACTCGAAAATTGGTTACTGCGCATTCAAGGTTGACGTAATGATGGCTTAACTTGTGTCACGAGGATTGTAACAGATTTTCGGGTCCCAATCCAAGTTGAGGGCAGCGCATGACATGTGTAAAAATATGCAGTTTGTTGTTTTTCTATATAATTCATACTGAACTGCCTACATACACTACACTACTACATAGTTAGTTGTAGCTCATTGACTTATTCTGCCCCTGATAGTTAATAAGACGTATGTAACAAAAAGTAAAAACGGAATAAAAAAATGTTTTAATGAATGAAACGGGAAATCATTTGCTGTCTTCGAATATATTTACATATTAAAAGTTGAAAATTAAGTCTAATATAATGTATTTTAACTTGGTTTAATAATAAAATGAATTTATTAAATTATTATAATAAAAATAATAAGTATTATTGTACTGTGCGTTTGCCTTTTCTTTTGTTCAGACAATACATACTGGAGACTGAGTCCACATTGGCGCTGACATAGTGAGCATACTCACAGTTAGCGGCAGACAATACGTTTGGTGTGAACGATGCCTTAGGCTATAAGCAGACTGAGTAAAGCTGTCTATTAAACAGGCTATCGCGCTATGAACACAGTGTTAGTGGGCAAGTTCCGACATGGCTACCATCGCTGTTTGCTTCGTTGTTATGCAAACTATAGCATCTAAATTCTAATATTATATTGGTACTTGCATACCAATATGTTAAAATCTGACAGACATCTGGTTAAACTTGAAGTCGACCAGACGTATGGATTTTGTTTATTGGTGTTGGGATTTTACCAAAATATTTTTTTCGCTCTAAGTCTAACGAGGCAGATTTTTACCATCTAAATTGCACCTTGATGAGCTAGACAGATTCTATCCAAACTGGCAAGAGGAAGCGCGGGCCCGCGATGTAAAGAAGGAGTGGAGGGAGGCCTTTGCCCAGGAGTGGGAAAACATAAGCTAACAAAAAAAAATCACACATTTATTCCATCAGACGCAGGTACTCACCAGATATGGTAGGTCCGGGAGGTACCTGCTCCGGATTCGTGAGGAAGAGGCGCCCGGGTGCTTATAGCTTATGTAGGGGAGACCCTTGTACCATGGGACACTTTTCTTCAAATGTCCATAATTTAAGATCAGATTGATCAATGACCATGAATGTTGAAATTTTACGGTAAATTCTGAATGACTTTTCTCTTTTCGGTAAAACTTATTCAAGTAGAATAAATCCTTTTAAACACTTTTTTAATTTATTCGGCTTTAAAACATGACTTGCAATCCGAATAAATATTCTGATTCATTAAAAGCCAACATGAAAATAAAGTGCCATATTCCGACTACGGGTTGTAAAAAATTAAAAGACAAACTCAGTCATACTTTCCTTTGCCTTTGGGCAAAATTGTGACATCATATGCACCAGAAAATATTTATTTATGAATCCAATATAGAGATGAAGCAGTAAAATCTCCCAGAAATACGTGCAGTGAATACCAAGAGGAATAAATAAAATTGAAATGTATGTTTGTTATTCGTAAAAAGTACAGTTTCCATGCGGTTTTTCTGTTGGCTTTTTTAGGGATAACGAAGTATTGTGTGATTTTATTGTCCTTTTTAAATCTTTGTTACTTGAGTTGAAAATACAAGAGCCGAGACTAGCAAGGAAAAAAAATGGTAAGTCAAGCGAAATATCTGAAAAAGAAAGTTCTGCAGTTCTAGCCAATTTACGACCTTACCGTTTCGATCCTCTTTCGTCCATCGTCCACTGCCTCGAGTCGGTAACGCCACCGATTCTTTTGTTCTATCACACTATGAGAACTGAGATGACGTCATTCATATTCATTTGAAGTTTTGTACTAGCGTCAACCATAGTAGATTATCAAATAAGGTAAATTCTCAGACCCCCTAAAAAAAACTAGTAAAAGTGTATTTTAAACCTATATGCAAAACAAAAATCATTATCCATTTTAAAGGACACAGATGTGGTTTTAATCTGCAAAAATCTGACACGCTCTCCCACTCCACCTTTGGACTGGAAAAGTTTATGATAGATTTTTCACCTAAAAAATAGGAGAGTAGTCATCATCATCAGCCTTTTTAATGTTTCCACTGCTGGGACACAGGCCTTCTCTCTAAGAGAGCCACCACGCGGGCCCAGTGCGGATTGGTGGATGTCACATGTCTTCAAATTGTTGGTTCTAGGATATACCGGTGTCCTCTCGATGTTTTCCTTCATCGTTTCAAGAGCAGTGGTGATTAAATAAACTACACAACGTTTGAACCTGCGACTTACAACTCGAAAGTCGGGGCAACGGACCACTCGGCCACCACTGCAGGAGAGTAGTAGGTAAGTTAACAAAAATATTGATTTACTTGTGTCTAGCTTAAATAGTTACCGGAGAGTCCATTTTACTGTATCAAACTTTTGGTTTAACGTTCGCTATTTTTGTAACTTCGATATAGTAAATAGTACTGAAATATTTCAGTACTTTTTACTTTATCGAAAAAGTTTTCATTCACAAACTGTCGTATTATCGATGGATTACATGAGTGTTTAACAGTTGGTTTGTTTGCAGAAGTACTTCTTAAGATTGCGTGGGGTTTTTTTATGGTGGGGAAAATCATCGACTGACGAGTCCCGCCCTTGGGTGGAGCTGGAGACAGTGTCAGACTTCTACTGACTAAACGACTCACCGTTCCTTCTTGTCTTAGATTCAGGGCCCCGGTGTTCGGCTTTGGCATCGACCTTAAGGCGGAGTTGGGTGGTATAATATTCAACATACACTAGTGTTATAAAGGCTAAAGTTTATACGTGTGTGAGTACATCTACTACCCCATCTTCTACATTAAGCTACTAAAGTATCAAACAAGCAGCGATAAAGGAAGCAAAATCATATAAAATATACATAAGTACATCATTTACATACTCCTTGAGTCGTCTATCTCGTGTAAAAATAATGAAAGTACCTGAGTAACGGTTACCTTCGCGTAAAAGTGAATTTTCATCATAAACGCACCGTAGATATAAGGTAAACTTGAGGTGCGAACACAGAGCTTCATTTATCACACCTTTTCCTGGTGCCAAAGGTTTGGTGCGAAAGCGTAACACCAGGGCACTAGGATTTAGGCAAGGAAAGAACGAGGTAGGTTGTTTAGTCAGTAAGAGACTGACACTGTTTACCGCTCCGCCCAAGGGCGGAATTCGTCGTTGGATGATTTTTACCTAACATAAAAAAAATCACACCTTTATCGTACATCAACATCATCATCATCATTTCTTCTCACAAACCGTCTACTAAATAATCCGAACAAAGCCTAAACATTTAGTTTGGATAGGTGAGCCCGTTCTTGAGTTATAAATTAACAACGAAAAGTGGCATTGATTTTTCTAAATAGATATAGATTACGTAAAGAATCGGACACATAGACATCTCAAACGTTCCCCTTTTATTTTCCCGTACAGCCTACTTGTCTTTATTTTCTTTTATATAAAGAAAGTTATTTATCTAACTAATCCTTACAAATCTTCATCGCTTTACTTTTAAAACAGACCGTCGCCCTCCGCATGAAAGGGCTCTGCAACTCAGCTTTTTTCATTTAAGCTTTTTCACTATTTTAAATCGTTACGAACTTTTCACATTTTTCTTTTTGCTTGAGCTGTAGCAATTTATTAGATTTTCTAGTGAGTTGAACTAGTAAATCTTTTAAGGAGTTTAGTCCATTAAAATTCTTGAGAAATCAATTTCAGGGTAGACAGATTACTTTAACCTAGAGTCCAGATCAGGATATTGCGCCTCTGTCATATAATTGTTTAGTATCTTCTTCTAACTGGCCTGTTGTTATAGTGGTTATTGGCCCTTACTGCTGTGCCGGAGGTCGTGGGTTCGATTCTCACCCAGGTTAAGGTGTAAGTTTCAATATAATATTTGTGTAATAAGCTTGGGACGACGGCGTGTGATATAAGTGTGGAATGTTATTATTATTATTATTTTGATCATAATTTCAGCCAAAACACGTCCAATGGTGGTCAATAGACCTCCTCCGAGTGTCACCACAACAATCCTGTGCGTTTCGCATCTAAAGGATTCGAGACGCACAGGAGTGAAAGGAAAGGAGACGACTCTCATCTGCCCCGCTAGCCCAGTTACAATCGTTTTGTTTAGAGTTAGCGCTTGTAGTTAGCCACGCCACCAATTCCTTTGTTGAGATGACGTCCGAAGAAGGAAATCGACAACTACAACTACTTTCTCTAAACGAAACGATTGTAACTTGGCAAGGGGGGCTGGTCGCCGGTCCGCCGTTCCAGAACCTTTCAGCCCTATCTACCACCTGTTCTGCGAGCAACGAGCCCTGTCTTCTACCATTTAAGTTTTGTACTTAGTATTATCTTAAGAACAATATTCTCGGATTCAAAGAAGTTACTTCACTGCACAAGGTATATTTTACAGAGATCCCAGCCACTAAATATTAATGAGCATCGTCATAACAAATTATTTGCAATGCAATCGAATTACGAAACATCCTCGTGTAAATATTGACAGTGCAAATGAATTTTACAGGTCCACAACATTCATTTATTTGAAAACTATGTAAAGAGAATGTTCCATTTGGGCGTATGATTGAATCGTATTTAAATGTTCAAATAAAACATTATACACACAACATGAAAAGTTCAAACGTTTACAACCATTTTTGATAATTTATCATCAGCCTTTTTAATGTTCCCACTGCTGGGATACAGGCCTCCTCGCTTGGAGAGGGAATTGGCCGTAATCCACCACGCGGGCCCAGTGCGGATTGGTGGATGGCACATGTCTTCGAGTTTTTGGTTCTAGGTCATGCCTGTGTTGTCTGAGATGTTGAACGAGAGAGGATTTTTAAATGAGGCTGTTGACTATTTGATCTTTACGACTTTGTAATTGGGTATCCCAATCCCCTTGGCAATAACAAACGACTATCAACTTCAAAGATCTGTATATGACTGCCGAGGCTGCAACTGGAGCTATGAGTTCACTTCCGAAAGGAACACCAAGGGCCCAGAATTGAAAAGCAAAGAAGGAACAAAAGAGTTGGTTTTAGTCAGTGCTCCACTCTAGAGCAGAAAAAGTCATTCAGTGATTACCCACCTGAAAACAAAAACTGCTTTCATAACATGCATTTCTATTATTACCAATAAAATTTGATAATTCTTCATCTTTTTTTTGGGTAGAAAATCATCAAAATACTGCTCCTACTCGGGGTAGAAGGTCAGATTATTACTGACTAAAATTCAGCTGTGTTTTTTCCGTAGCGTTTTGTGTTCCAAAACTACGGTAATACGTTCAAACTTTTCCTCAACCCAACAACTATGCTACCCATCTACGGTTTAATGTTGAAAGTGTTCTTTTCACTAAAAACACAACTGTGCCTTAATACAGAATAATCCCTTATTTTTTTCAGTTTGCATCCATTATTTTGTCATGGCCTTTTTCCTAGAAACACCAATTAATAAGGCGACGTCTGTGTCAGGATAATCCGAGTTTCGCCGTATCCCCACGAGAGAGAAATTGATACTGTATATTTCAAGAATTATTTAGTTAATCTTCGATCATTTATACAAAAAATATATATATATATATTTCAAGGCTTTTCGGTCCATAAGCTTGGAAAAGCAAACTAAAAGGGATTAGTTTAAAAGCTTGGAAACATTGCACGTGGAAGCGAGACGGGTAATCCCACCGACACACCGCATAGCACTTCACCACAAGGCACCGTTCAACTACGCATTGCTTTGCAACACAACTTACCGCTCCGTTCCGCACTTCACAAAGCCTTTTCGGGGAGCTCGTAATTCTTCAATAGACCGCTAGGATCGCTGTCCTATGCAAATGTGTGTGTGTGCTATGGACAGAGTTTCTACATTTCTCTGCTACAAGCTTAAATAAATTGTTATGCTTACCATACACCGTTAAATTTTGATAGTTTTAATCCTGTGGAGGGTCGATCCGGTACATGAAACACTATCTATTTATAAGGAAAAAATTGAAAAATAAAGTACTTTTATATTAAACTGAAATTAATTTACGTGTATACGAAATTCATGCTCACAGCTGAGCGGGTTCAATGACCTTAGGTAGTTGCGTAATAAACTATTTGACCTTCACGACTTAGTAATTGGGGACCCAAATACCCTTGGCAATAACAAACGACTATGGGCTGCAAAGAATTACTATATATGAGAGCTGAAACCTATCGTGCAACTGAAGCTATGAGTTCACTTCCGAAAGAAACACCCAGGGCCCTGAATTGAAAGGCAAAGAAGGAATAAAAGAGTTGGTTTTAGTCAGTGCTCCACTCTAGAGCAGAAAAAGTCATTCGGTGATTACTCACCTGAAAAAAAACTGCTTTCATAACATACATTTCTATTATTACCAATAAAAACAAACCTAGACACATTTAATTAACAATGTCAAAATAAAAACACAAAAACTGCAGTAGAAACAATATTTCATTACTTAAAATTGTATCAAACAAATAAACATGTGTTTGAAATGCAACATACAATATTAATTAGCGTCGAAAAGCCGTGAAGCATATAACGAAACAATATTTCACAGCAATATGAGACGTCGTGTAAAATATTCATGCGTATATAACTGTTTTATATACAACTAGCTTTTTGCCAGCGGCTTCGCCCGCGTGAAAGTAGGGTTCTCTATGCAAACTTTAGACCCCCATTACATTCCTATAGGAGCTGAAGTTTGAAAAACCCTTTCTTAGTGTTCGCGTACGTCATAAAAGCCTTTTGCAAAATTTCACGCTCCTAGGCCCAGTAGTTTTGGCTGTGCGTTGATATGTCAGTCAGTCTGTTTCTCCTTTTATATCAAATCAAATCAAATCAAATCAAATATGTTTATTTGTCAGAATATGGTACAATAGATGTTACAGTTTTGATTCCAGCATATCCTGCCATACTATGGCGTACAAATATTTCTGTATAATACGAATTGAATTGAAAATGTCAATATTATTAATAGAATTAAAGTTTCTATATTAATTAAGGTTTTGTAAATATTATTAAAATAAAAATTAAGAATTAAAATTGCCATGTCACATATAAATATTATTGTAATGAAGATTAAAATTGAATTATATATATAGATTTACATAGAGTTCTCTCATAGGTTAGTAAGTCGCGTATTTGTAAAGAGGATTTTTCCCGTGACCATTACCCTGAATAGCCAGGGTAGACACAAACGTCAGCTAGATTTTTTCATTTTTTGGACACTCAGACCGTACTCCGTGGCTGTTTTGATACTGTATTTTTATGCAGCAAATAATTCTTTTCGTTTAAAAGTTTGCAAACCGTTTGAAAAATGGTTTAGAGCATGATGTATGTGTTGCGATACGGAAAAATTGAGGTAGTTTTGACGAATGTTATTTTTTGTGTGGGTCGGTTTGTTTGTATTCTATTACCCACAATTGGAGAGTGGATATGCTTGTGACAATTCACGTTCGAGTTTTTATTTTAATTGATGGCTTTGTCCACATATGAAGGAAAGTGATGATATCCAACAAATTCGCTGTCCGAATTTCTAATAGAAAAAATATGGAAAGTATCATTATAAAAATTGTCGAACTATCCAAACGGTATCTACTGACAGAGTAGGACTGACTGCTGAATTCCGTCACGAGTTCGATTCCTGCACGGAACAAATATTTGTACGGTCTTAAGTCACATCTATTCAGGTGTCTTTTTCATTGCGAGTTGACAACAGCCAATTAAAAAAAAATATGTTTGTTCTTAGAACTAAGAACAAACATATTTTTTTTAATTACTCTTAGTTTTTAAAAAAGTTTTCATAGAGAACCTTCGAAAACCCTTTATACTTATAACGTAAAAACATAAGATTATATAAAATAGATGGGAATTATACAAATTTTAAAAGCAATACTTATACGTTTTAATTTATCACTATTTAACTTTTTAATGAAAATGATCTATTTAAATTAAATCTAAATTAATGTGTTCAAAGCAGAGGACAAAGCCTAGTCATATTATATTATCATTGCAAAATGCAGTCTAAAGCATCAGCAATGAAAATTAATATATTCATTCATCTCGCATGTAATAGGCAAAATCGTTTGAAGAGCTTGGAATATATTTTACGCGATTAATCAACCAATAAATGGAAAATGTTGATTTCAATACGCTTACGAGAATGATTTGAAACTGCCACTTTTGAAGCTATGTTTATACTTCTAATAACATCAGAATTTGCTTTTCAATGAAATCCTGGATTTAAAGGTAAAAGAAAATCGGAGACGTTTCTTCTAAAAAGGTTCATCTGTCTCATTGAATTTCATAAGCTACTCTGAAGACAGAATTAACAAGGTAGACGATATTATCTTGAAAAAGTCAAATAAATAATACGCAATAGTGTTAGATACTTACTATAGTGGATCAATGACTTGAAGACGGTCGCGGAAATCCGATGAATGCGACCGGACCGGTCCGGTCACATCCATTTATTTGTAGTAGTATTTATTTAGAATATTTATTACTAACAAAGCTAAAATAAAACAAAAGAAGTTTAAACAACTCTATATGGAACTATAGAAACGAAAAAGATATCAAATAAAACGCAACAATACTGACAACTGATGCTAATTCAACACATATACGTTGATAGTTTTTGATATAGGTACACCGAAAGCAATAGCTACTTTAATTAGTAGCAAAGCTAAAACAAAACCAAAGAAAAATAACACGAACTCCTCGAAAAGTAAACGATATGTGATGAAGTAGAACGCATTTGCAAATTCAACACACGTTCCAAGAGAGAACCTACTGCAATATCATCATCATCATCATCAGCCTTTTTAATGTTCCCACTGCAGGGACACAGGCCTCCTTTCTCTAGGAGAGGGAATGGGCCATGATCCATCACGCGGGCCCAGTGCGGATTGGTGAATGTCACATGTCTTCGAATTTTTAGTTCTAGGACATGCCGGTTTCCTCACGATGTTTTCCTTCACCGTTTTGAGAGCAGTGGTGATGAAATAAATTACACAAAGTAATGTGCCTGGCTGGGTTTGAACCCGTGACCTACAGCTTGTAAGTCGGGGCCTTTACCACTCGGCCACCACTGCTCCCTTTACCACTCGGCCACCACTGCTCAAATACATTGGAGAAATCAAGAACAGCTAATATCAATAACAAAGATAAAAAACAAAACAAAAGAAAGAAAGAAAACTACCGCAAAACAATAGAAAAGCAAAGACAGAAAAAAGAACACATTAATACAGACAGTTGATGCAAATTCAACACACGTACAAGGATCATTATCTACGACGATTTCAATCTAGGATACCGCAGATGGTGTTTACGGCCGCATGCAGTTTACATGGAAATTGCATGCGCGCGACGCATTAGCGACTACCCGCAAATTACGAGCGCAATCTCCGACGAATTGCGACCACTTTCCTAATATTTGTCGACTTTATGGCCTCGTACGGCGTTTTATGCGAAAACTTTTAATACCGAAATTGGTTTGTTGTGTTTTCTCTCTGTGTTGTAGTTGTGTAATGTGGTCGGAATTTTAATGAGTTAGACGAAAGAAGTTGTAGTGTTGTGGTTAAGTTTTGCTCCTTAAACTTATAGAAAACTGTCTACAGGTATAAATAGATACTATTTGTTAAATAAGAACGGAGTTGAATAATCCTAAATCAGATCGAATTTATTAAAGCAATTAAGAACTAACTACTCATCATTAACATAAATCGTCAAATTACCTTAAACTTAAATTATATAAATAATGATTAAGAATAAAAAAAAAAACAATGTAAAACCACCACGCCCACAAACTTATCACAAAATCCGACAAAGCGTCAACCCGTCAACAACCAAAAAGAAATCCGCCATCTTTAAAAATAAAAATATACGCACGAAAAAGGTCAACCATAGCTCACATAACCTCTTTACACATCATCGCAAACCATTATTCAGAAGGTAAAACCCGAACGGGTATCGCGACTAGATGTCCGTAGGCCTTATTAATGGCCTCACCTACCTGACTGAGACGGATGGCAGTTACTGACCTGACGTTGACCTTGCGCACCCTATTTATTCCAGGCCAATTTACCTTTGTTTTTATTCTGTTATCTTTGACGGTAGCATGTTCTTTCCTTTGTTGGAGAGTCTAACAAATAGGCTTGTGATTAGCGTCGAGTGGGCGCTTTCTTTGATTCTCCTTTTTTTGTTTTCTTTATTAAAGTGTTGTAGATAATGTTGCGGGTCAGCGCAGATTGTTCTTGCCAATTTCTTTTGTTATTTCGTAATTGGAGGGTTTGATTTTGGATAAAGGAAAACGACTGTACTGTGATTGTTGGATGTTTAGGATTCAAATCCAATTTCGAAGTGGATTGAAATAATTAAAACGGAACTTTAGATAATCAAATCTGGCTCGATTGGTTCAATCGAAAAATAATATTGAATATAAGTATTTTGAAGAGATACAAGCGCGTTATTCTCCTATTATACCTGTGTGTATCACGCTCTGGTTTTAATATTTAATATCCAGTCACGTCCAACAATATTATCTTACAGCCGGAGGGTCCTATAACCGAATCTGTTTATTAAATGAACACAACCATTAACGTATTCCGGGTTCGTACACCCTTAAAAACTAATACATACATAACTAGAATAATAAACAACAAAGTTCGTTGCTTTCTACTCGAGGATACGAAATAATGATCGACAGAAGATTCACTCGAAAATGTAAAACAGCAACTGAATTAAAGAGTAGTTCTTTAACGAATAAAAAAAAATTGATTGCAAGGTTTTTTTCAAACCATTAACTTTATAAATGTAGGGGCTTTATTTAATATATTTAATGTAATTTTGTAAAATTTTCCAATATGGAGTATTTATGATAAATTAAACAATGTGGACATGTAAACATGGATTAAGATTTAGGCGCGGGTATCAGACGACCGGACGGCGAGCTATTTTTATACAGAACCCTCAGTGTTCGAGTTCGACTCACGCTTGTCCAGTTTTGTTAACCGATATGGAGAAAAATACTTTTAAATCAATTCCATTTTTGATACTTCTAAATCCTGTCCTGATAAGATTCATGTGGAAAAGAGGGAAATTCTCAAACAAAAATAAGAAATACGAAAAACTTTGTTTGGTTGTACTTTTTTGTTAAAAGTATTTTGCTAATATACTTTCTTTTCAAGTGGTTCTTCTGGTCACTAGTTTCTAGGAAGTAGGGGCTTAGTTTCGTTATTTAATTATTCTGCTACTAGTCGAATCCCTGAAGCGATCTAATTCAGAAATCCCTACGAGTGCCTATTAATTTACTGAATGTTGGGGATAGCTAATTACTTTAATGTAGGTAACTATATAACGTACTATTTTGTAGTTTTGTTTCTCTGTATCGCTTCTTTCTGTGTTTATTTATTGTTTGGCAAAGTGCCCCAATTTTAATAATTGCTTATATAGAGTATATGTGTAATCGTTTCAATATTGTAGATTTAAAATTATTGAATAACGTTAAGTGGAGGAGTAGTATACTTAGGATACGATGAAAAAATGTTGTTACAATTTAATCCAAATGTTTAAACTATGTAAACTCAATTATCAAATCATAAATAAAGAAAATATTGTTTTTCCAAGTTTGCGGACGAGGTAATTGTCCGGACCAAGTACAAGTCGTCAACAGCATGTAGTTGCGTTCACGTGGTTTTAGTCACTAAAAGCGTGACAAGACCACCCGTTTTATACTAGAGTGAAAAAAGTAATTGGATGATTTCTAACCCAACCAAAGAGCCTAGTTCTTAGTTTGTACCCAGTAGAACATTACAGGACTTAAGTAGTATAATTGGTAAATTTTGACTGTATTAATGTACACCTCTGCCGCATTTTTGGAATCTAGTTGTAATGTTAAGAGCGGATTTTTCAATCATCAGCTAACTTCTGAGGAATCTGAAGAATAAATATGTGAATTGACTAAGTAATCTGAGGAGTAAATATGGTGGATTGACATATTTTCTATACTTAAGCTGTCAAAACGTCAAATATATTCTTCAAAGTCATCTGACGATTGAAAAATCGGCCTTAAGTGTAATAAGAAAGGGCTACGGGATTATTTGAAAAAGTTACCGTTCCTATCAAATGCGAAGAGCAACTTAAAGAACATAGATGGGTTTTAGTCAGTATAAAGCCGGCCGCAAACCAGGCATACAATTGTTTCTCCACAATTGAACCGGTTCGATCTTTAATTATTGTAGCGCGGATGACGTCTCGCCACAAAGTGCGCCCAC
This sequence comes from Mythimna loreyi, assembly GCA_029852875.1. Taxonomy (NCBI): domain Eukaryota; kingdom Metazoa; phylum Arthropoda; class Insecta; order Lepidoptera; family Noctuidae; genus Mythimna; species Mythimna loreyi. The sequence goes on along the minus strand of CM056785.1, from coordinate 13,190,250 downwards.
TACAAATGTTTCCTCAGTGTGCGGGCTCACGTAGGAATTTATGGGGGCGTTAAATGTGTCGCATTTCAAATGTGGCGCTACTGTGGAGAAACAATTGTATGCCTGGTGTGCGGCCTGGCTTAGACTAACACTTCCTCTTGCGGAACGATGAAATTGTTTAAGCGTTTGAGCCCGAAGCGAACACCAGCATTCACATTGGCTTTCTATTATGTATCTAATTATGGATTTCAAAAGGTTAATCACTTCCCAAAAGAAAAAGGTATCATAAAAAAGTTGAACAGTTTTTTAAATGCCAATATTTTTTTCATGAAAGTAGACCGAAGCGCTATCAAAATGTCTCCAGTTGCACAAAGTGGCATCAGCCCGCCGCGCACGGAACAAATATTTGTATGGCCTACAGATATTTGCGCGGGTGTTTGAGCGCCCGAGATATGTTCCTAACTGCTACCACAATGTGAGCACAGCAAATGGTAGACTGAACTTGAGAAAGTGTGGAGGAAAAGGCACATTTCAACTTGAGCATACAACATATAAGTGGAATAAAGCATATTTTTATACACTCCAATTAGAAAATCAAGTTGCAATAATAACTGAAGCACTTATTTTCTAGTTAAATGCACTTACATATGATAGGTACTTACTGCTTTTAGGCAAGTAACATATAAATCGACGCACTATGGTTGTCATAAAATAAATGATCCGTTTTGACATTTGCGCATTTATAAAGCGGGCGCAAAAAGAATACACGGAATATATTCCATAAATTATTTAAAGCGTCAAAAATGTATGTATTTTTAAAACACGTTTTTTTATTAAATAGAAACGGAATGAATTAAATAAAAGTGTAAGCTACAATAAAATAAGCTGCCACTTACTGGCTGGCTACCTTAACAAATTTACTATCGATTCGAAAAGAAGAAGAAAAAGATAAGCATAATCATCGTTCTCGTCAGGCAGGTTAGAGAATTTTATACCGTTATAGTTCACAGCTTGGAACTTTCCATTGCATTTCCGACACTAAACTATTAAATTAAACAAAACATTAAACCAATCAATTCTATAACAATTGAACACCGCTTCAAGTACTAAAGCTAGGTAAACAATCGACCCACACCTTACCTACAAATAGGTTCACACTACACAGACTCCATTCGCTTCAAAGCACCCGACAGTATTGGAAACAAGCCGTATACGGAACCAACTATCTAGTGCCACAGAATAGATTATACAGAAGGACAGCTTTATTTATTTATCGAAAACACACACGCACATAGACACGTTCCACGTTTAGCGAATGCAAGCGACAATATATGAGTAAATTGAATTGGATTGGACTGAATTGAACTAGATTTAATTGAATTACATTGAATTGAATTAGATTTAATTGAATTAAATTGAATTAGATTGAATTGAATTTAGATTAAATTGAATTAGACTGAATTGAATTAGATTAAATTGAATTAGATTGAATTGAATTGAAGGTAATGACAATGTTTGCATTATAAATAATTGAACAACATATGAGCTACGCCTTCCAACAAACTGCAATGCAATTCAGCAGAAGTATTTATTATTGTAAAATTGTCTAAAATGTAAATAAAGCATTCTATTAATATTATCACGAGGTAGCGGGCAGTGGAGTCTAAACGTGTTTAATTAAAATTAAACCAAAGACGATCACTCTCTAGCGAAACCCTTTCTTTCATGTTGCGACCCTAGAACAAAAAGCAACTTACTGGAGAACTATAGGTACGTTAATATAACTTTAATAATATCTTTCGTACCTAATAATGATTTCTCACGCCAAAAACTGGGCAAGAGAGAGTCAGACACTGAGGGTTTCACAAATACTAACTTATATAAATACATAGTCCAATTCACGAATTGAAACTTTCAAACAAATTATCAGTTTTTAGATTTTTTCCTACACTTGTGCTATAAGACCTTCCTGCCAAATTATAGAGTATCGATATTGACGTTATTTGCGGTAAAAACGCCCGCATCTTTTTTGTCTGTTAACTGACATAAAGGCGCTATCTTAATAAACCTTGGTCATACTGTGCGCCTGTTTTTGCTCATTGCATAAAGCCGGCCTTCTGAAAGTTTGCGTTTCATCGTAGTTCTCCCATCACTACCCAATTGTGACAATATTCAGTGTGCAATATGCCTTCCAAATAGGATTGCATACGTAATAGAGGTTCTGTTTTAGACAATGATAGTCTCACAGGTAAATATATTTTTTATTAGAATATACAGTAGTTGGAGACACTAGATTACATTATAAACAATGTAATTGACGAGGAGACCTCGCAATTTACTTATTTCTTTATTTTTTTAATTTTATGCACATAACACTGCACAAAGGCGAACTCAATTATAATTAATTAATTAATTAAACATTAATAATAACATTTTTATTTTTTTATTCACGCATTAGGTTAGAGGTGCACAATGCTTTTAGCATTTTCTGTTAGTCAACTTTTAGTTGGATGGGGTAGAGACAAATTTTAGGTCGATTCATATTGATTTTCAAATATTTTCAGTTATGATTTCACCAGATTTCACATTACCCCATTAACCATTTTTTTTTTCAAAGATTAACTATGGAGTTTCTTGCCGGTTTTTCTCCATAGGAAACGACCAATTTGGAATAGTGCACTAGCTTCTGACGTTTTATACTTATAAAACGGTTATTAAAAATAGTTTTTATTTGATTATAGTCAAGTTTTAAAGGTATAGCAGAGTAAAGTTATTTACGTTTGTATTTGATTTTATTTTTCAATCTTATAGCTGTTATTAACCGATTATGAAATTTAAAATCAAAAGCTTAAAATAACATCGAGTGCTCTAGCCATTGATGTTTTTTTTAGTCATAGTTTTCCTTAAAAAAGTATATCAGTATTACTGGACCAATTTTGTGTTCAGACCATTGGTTGGTAAGCATTATTCCACAGAAATGTTCAAAAAATCGATGGACAAAAATGGAACAAATATCCAAATGGCCGCCTAATTTCTCTCTGCGCAGCTCTAACCGCGTAATTGAATGATCACAGCCAAAAAAACTAGCCACAACTGCAACGGCACACTGTCTTGCTCGTTTTGTTTCAATAGAATTCAACTGCCAACATTAAGTTCATTTGTTTGCAGTTACCGCACGAATAGTTTAGAAGTTGCGATTAACAATACAACTACGGAGATAACACTCGCATATTCGTGCCAAAACTTGCCTTTCATACAAAGTTACTCCTGCAACGCTAATCCGATGAAAGAATAACACGGGATTTATCATGCTACGCGAGTTCTAAAAGTGGAATGAGTTGAAAGTTAGCAACAGTAAATTAGACGGTTGAGTGGTTGTTATCAATTTAAGTGCATTAATATTTTGTGTATCTAGGTTATTATAAAATGATGTAGTCGAAAATACTATTAATTTAACTGCGACTTAGAAAGCTGCTGTGTTACCAAAGCTACGACATTCCTAGCCGTTGCTACGACTTTACTACGCGTCGCTGAGTATTGCTACGTATTGGAAAGTATTTGGTACAACCTTTTTATGCGTTGCTACGTCACTGCTACGTCACTATGAGGCATTTGTACGATCAGTAGCCGTAGCTGCTACGAAATCAACTACGTCATTACAAAGCGATTATAGGGCATTGCTATACTTTGCTATAACAGTGCTACGAAATTGCTACGCCAACCCATCGCTACGGCTTTCGTAGTTTATTCTGGTTGTATTATTGAGACGTCAAAACAGTCCAAAGGAACATGTGGGGAACTTTTATATCAACGTAAAATACGAATAGCGATTCTTGTTATATTTTTGACGATCTATGAACTAAAACACTTTTTTGTTTAACTGTAGCTACAACAGTGAAATTCATTAAACATTTGTGTTTCCACATTCGATCGCAGCTGGCTTAATATAATATTCCACGGATTAACTTTTACATGGCAGATAAAAAACGTGCAAAAAATTCGATGACGAGGAATAAATGGAAATCAATGCATGGAACAAATCGTGCTTTGTATTGCTGTGACCTAATTTAATATACATAGCGATTGAACATTTTAGGGCCATTTAGTATTTAAATAAACGCTACCCAAAATATTTATAACTTTTTTCAAATCTAGATAAAAAATGTTCTACACCAGGTTTCCGAGAGCTCGATCAACGTAAAAATCAACTAATCAGATGTCATATCTTTCAAATTAATTTGGGTTTCTATTGTGTCAGTTGAATATCGAACCGATCGGGCTTTCAGCACCTAAATAAATTAAAAGATGTGTCAAATTAATTTGGGTTTATTTAACTGACACAATTGTTAAAACAGTTGTGTTAAATGAATTACAATTTGATCGGGTTTTCAGAAAGTCGTTATTAGCCTTAATTTTAGGTTCTTAAACTAAACAAGCCCCCTAAAAGGTGGACCGACGATCTGGTGAAGGTCGCGGGAAGCCGCTAGATGCGGACAGCACAGGACCGATCGTTGTGGAGATCCTTGGGGGAGGCCTATGCCCAGCAGTGGGCGTCGCTCGGCTGACATGATGATGATGATGAAACTAAACAAGTTTTCATATAAGTAATTGTGACGTAATAATGTATGTACAAAAATAAAACGTATTACATCAATAGATCCCCCCCTCTCTCTCTCCTCCTCTCCATCCCTGCTGCGCTGGTAGCGTTGGTCTTGTGGGAAACGTCTAACTCTACGCTTCGCAATTTACAGTCTTCATGGGATTTGAACTCATTCGGTTTACGGTCACAATTTACGCGTTTTATCATAACCTCATATCATAACATTTTCAACCTCGTATGTTACATTATAATGTAAAGAATACTATGAATAATTTTTATTCAAGAAACTCAACTTTATTATATGACCACTTTATTTTGGTGAATCCGTAGACAGGTAATTGTTTTTAATCTTTTGCCTAAAAGATTAGAGGATGGTTAACTTATTATTTTCTCCGTTGTACCTTTGTGCTTATAGTTTAATTCAATTTTTTTTTCTATAAACTAATGCTTGACTGCGATCCCACCTGATGGTAAGCAGTGATGCAATCGTTGATGGTGAGGCGCATTAGTTTATTAAAAGTCCGCTTACTCTAGCCTTGAAGACACCCAAATTATAATCGGATGGGAAGACCGCAGTAGGCAATTTGTTCCAGTCCTTCGATGTCGTAGAATGAAAGATGAAGCGAAACGTAAGGATAGATACTTCCCGTGCGTCGGGTTGTCCGATGATAGAAAATAATAGTTCTACTATATAATATTTTTATATCAACACTAATATGGAGAAGAGAGAAGATTTTTATTTTTGTGTTTATGTATCTTTGTAAGGAATAAACTCATAAAGTACTAGATTGGTTTATTTTTACCAGTTGATTGCTGTGGTATTAGGTACTGAGTGTTATAGCCATACAAATTATATTTTCTACTTCCATGCTGGAGTAATGGCTGGCAGAAGTTAGTAATTTAGTTCATGAAGCCCCAAGAGGACACTGGTGTCCGCACACCAATTTTGTGTGTAATGACGATAGTCGAAAGGTTAATAAATGCGAAAGCACTTCTTGTCTATCTGTCTGCTGGTTCGTCACGAACTTATATTTATAGCATAATATCAAACAATGTTCTGGTCTGTCAGCCTAGTAGTTAGTGACCCTGACTGCTAAGCCAGAGGTCGTTCGTTCGATTCCCACCCAGTGCGCACCAGGACAAATGCTTGTGTGATGAGCACGATCATTTGTTCTGTGTCTGGGTGTAATTAATGTATAATATGTATGTATTTAGAAATGTATAAGTATGTTTATCAGTTGCCTTGTAGCTACTCATAACACAAGCTCTGTTTAGCTTGAGACTTGACGGCGTTGTGTGATAAATGGCGAATACACTAGATATTGCAATTAAAAAAAAAATGAAAAAAAAAGCTGATGTTTATAGCATAATATCAGACAATATTCTTGATTAGGATAAAAGACACTTTTTTGTGTTTTTCAATTACTGGTTTTCAGGCAAGCGAAGTCGCTGGCAGAAACTAGTAAATAAATAACTTCAGGAACCACGTCCAAAAGCTTGTGACTTTCCATTACTATTCCGTACCACAAGTATGTAATCAAACAGGAACGAACTTCTGGCTAACCAAACTCAAAGTTGCGACGAATACGGTAACCGCGATATTTTGATATTAACTTGGATACGTATATTGCAGCATATACGTGTATATTTTCATAAATACAAATATAAATTTCATAGCAATAACTGCTTTAAAATTGCAATGAAATATGGATGATTTGTTGCCTGAAATCTGGGCTTCACGAGAATCATACGTACGCGTGGAGTAAAACAATTTACTATTCAATTTATACATATGTTATATTTGATTGTGTTTTGTAGTTTTCTAATTACTTCGCTAGGTACCCAGCAGGCGTGGTACACGTGTTTTTCAGTGTAATGTAGTTCTCGCTTTATTATTTACAAATAATCGCTAGCGACTTTGCCTATGGACCCCCCAAAAAACCACAGGAATTAAAAACCGAGATTAAAAGCACATTATTACACTAATATGTTATGCATATATTTGTTACTTCTTCAGGCTTGAACGGTAGAACGGATTTAGATGAAATTCAGCACATGTTTCGGAGTAGCACATAGAATACTTTTTATTCTGGTAGTATAATTCCCTAGAGATAATCTTCTATTTTCACACTGGTGAAACACTGGCAGCAGCTAATAATAATATTCGAGTAAGGCCATAGGCTAAAAAATTTACAATAACTGCAAGGCCAAAAAGTCGCCTAATATAGCATAATATATTCGCATAATGTTTATATTTTAGGTAAAAGGGGAAAGGTTTATTTAGTAAACTGTACAAATAATTAGATATCTAACCTTAAAACTACATAACCCTAATTAACTTAACTAAAAATACCTAATCTAATAAAGCATCAAAAAACTCTTCCACATCGCTGTGGACCGGTAAAGTGCCCAAAAGGCTGACCGCATTGCCACGCTGTATGGCAATGCTTATTCTTTGCCCAAGGTAAAAGCCAGCCCTTGGGTCACGCGAAGTGTCATTTATATTATATACATAACATAGACGCATAATATATATTTGTGTTATTAAAACGATAAATAACGCAGCGCTGGTATTCTGTTAGGACTCGCTATGATATTACAGCAGAAAAAAGCCGAAAATTTCAACGACATTGTAAAATGCGTAAGAACTCAGAGTGGATTACATCAACTAAAAATAGAAAAGATTGGATTAGAAATTGTGTAGCATTTACATATAAAACTCTCTATGTAGGCATGTATCTATACTTTAACAGATACAATTTTCCCACTCTCTGATTCGTATACCGACGCTGAGTGATTGGCTCTCTTGCATTACAGATCGAAGGTTCAATCCACACACGGAACAAATCGCTAGGCGAGGTCAGAGTATTTATTTTATTCGGGAGATTTGTGTCTATCTGCAAGCACGATTTTATTTTCGAACTGAACTATTAATTTGAGATATTGAAATCATGAAAAACTCGTACGTATACATGACTAAATGTTGGTCGTTTTAATCCCGTGTACGGCCGATGTTATATGAAACACAATCGATTTGTAAAGATAAAATTAAAAAATAAAGTAACTTTTTTTTCAAAAATTCTAATTTCTTTAAGTAAACGTCAGCTGAGCGAGTGCAATGAGCTATCAACAGGTCGGAATTATTATGCGGAATTTGAATAATACGTATTTATTAATTATTTACTTAAAAACTATCCGTGGAGTTTAGTTTTTTGCACGTTATTCTCTATAAGGATATACGTTATGAAACTTGTAAATACCTTTCTTTTTGGTGAACCATCTTCCTGTCATCATTTAGGCCAAAAATGTCTGCATCTAGTTCTCTAGCGAATTTCGCCATGATGAACGGCCCTGTACTATGAGTTTATCAGTCCACTTTGAAGGAGTTCAACGCTGCATCTTACGATACGTGGTCGTCACTTCAGAAATTTTGAGCCTTTCTGTTCTGTGAGCAAAGTTCACTTCCCACTGCCACTTAAGTTTGGCCATGTTTTGGTCTAACAGTAGACATCTTTTGGCTGTTATGTATAATTATGACGAGGACTCCCGTTTAAATTTTAGAACAGAAAAAGTAATTTGCTGATTTCCCAAAAGAAGATTTCTGATGGATTAAATCCCTTGTTTAAATAGAAGTCAGTTGCCAAACCTACCCTCGATCACTCTACAGGAATGTACGAAACAACTTTACTAATTAACACTACAGTAGTAAGAGTACCTACTGTTCACGACGTGCAAGATAATGGAAAACGTTGAGACGATGGCGCCGCAATTCCAGAACTAATGATTTGGCGCCATTGACTTAATGCGGTTCCTAACTTGCCTGAATGTTGCCGGATTTGGTTAAATTACTTCTCCCACTAACATTTGTTTAATCATTGTAAAGTTAGAACGAAGTTTTCTATTGTTTTGTGAGAAAGTTCTTGAGGAATTGTGGTAGGAGTTTTCATTGCAGACTTTACTTTGAGACGAAGTACTCGTAACTTTGGCAGAGGCACTTGAGATTTCTGTGGTAAGAAAAACATGAATTTCGAGTGCCTAGATAAAGTCGTAGGTACACGTACTACCTATTAGCGATGGTGATTGTCAAGAAGTTCAAAATTAATAGTGTGAAATTACGCAATCTTAATGTCAGATGATCAATCCGAAGAAGTTGGTTGTCGCTAAAAATATTTTTATATGTAGTCCTTTGACTTGTTGAAGGCTGCGGTTTTTCATTGAGTGCGTGAAGTAAAGGTTCGAACAATATAACAACGCTTGGGAGAAGGTTTTGTCAAGCAGCGGACATCTAGGAGCTGTTAATCATACTGAACTAGCTTTAAGCAATGAACTTTCTACAGTTACACAGTACATCGAACATCGTTAGTACATCAAAGGACTGGAACAAATTACCTGCTACGGTTTTTCCATTAGACTATAATTTGGGTGTTTTCAAGGCTAGAGTGAATGAGCTCTTAATAAACTAGTGCGCCTCACCATCAACGATTGCATCATTACTTACTTTAAGGTGGGATCAAAGTCAAGCGCTAGTTTAAATGAAACTAGCTGTGCCCGCGACTTCGTCCGCGTAGAATAGTTATTTTGGGCATCATATTTATTTTTGCAAACAACCTCAGCTTTATAAATTATAGCTGTTACCCACGACTTTGCCCGTGTCAATTTCTGTTATTAATTCAGACAATTTCGTTTTTAAAAGAACATAATTATCTAAAAGTACTTCATAGAGCTACACCCTCCACTTGGGCACGCCAAAATCTCAGCGGTAAGTGCCCTCTTTGAGGCGTGGTTGGATAGACATCACGCAGGACATGACGCAGGTTCTCACCGGACATGGGAAGTTCAGGAGATTCGTGCGGAAGAGACGCCCGGGTGTCGCCACTGCGTGTGGTGTGCCCCGCTTGAGTAGAGAATCGCCGTGTCCTCGTGGGGGTGATCGGCGGCGGTGGCCTCTCGCGCCGGGCCTTGGTTCAGGCCATGGTCCGCAGCGAAGAAGAATGGCAAGCGGTCGCCTCCTTCTGCGAAGCAGTAATGCTCGTAAAGGAGGAGGCCAACCGCATAAGGCAAGGGCAAAAGCGCCCTCGCCGTAGCCGTCGCCGCCGCGATCCCGCCGATATCCAGCCACCGCAGACGCTGGCTTGCGGATGGTGAGCAATGGGTAGCTCGCCGTCCGGTTGTCTGGTAACAGTCCAGACCGAAACCAAGTCGTCGACGGCCTGCACTGCTCCCGTGCACCTCAAGGTGTTGTCAGCAAACTGTGGGGCTCTTCAGGGTCGAAGCCTTCTGCAGCCGAGGGCTGGTGTGAAAGCGTTATACCGGGGCTCTGGGAATAAGGCAAGGGAGGAACGGGGTAGGTTGTTTAGTCAGTAAGAGTCTGACACTGTTTCCCACTCGGGGGCGGAAGAGCGGGATTCGTCATTGGATGATTTTTACCTACCATAAAAAACCCCTCCGCGCCGCCCGCAAGCAACCCCTCTCATCGCCCGCCGGCCAGGCACAGCGTCATATTTTGCACATCATGCGGCGCGTGTGAATTTTATATCGGAGTATTTTAAAATTGTGATATCTTCTAAGATGTTCATTGAAAATAAGTGATTACGAAGACAATTTTGTTCACAATTACATACTCTCAATCAACAACACATTTATTTGGATAAAGTTTAATATTACATGTTGATACAACTCTAACAAATAATTGGTAATAATGCATTAATTTCGGCCAAATTTGATTCCCATAAAAAAGGTTCTAGTGAGTTAATTTTAAAAGATAGACATATACTGTCGCGGACATTTTTTTAGATCATTTTAAGAGGAATAATTCTTAGCCTAAAGCCTTCCTCGATAAATGATCTATTCAACACAAAAAGAATTTTTCAATTCGAACCAGTAGTTCCTGAGATTAGCACGTTGAAACAAACAAACAAACTCTTCAGCTTTATAATATTAGTATAGATAAAAAAAAGCTACACTAAGAAAATTTATTCTCAGTAAAAAAAGATTCTATATGCTCTATTTTAAAGCACCCTTGTGTTAAATTTCAGCCGCTTGAACGTGAAGCAGTAACAACTTCAGTAACAAACAAAGAAAGCTTATAGAAGAAATTTATATGTTTGTAACCATTTGTAACATGTACAAACTTTCGCCTTTGTAATATTAGTCTGATTTGTAGATACGAAATCGTCATACTTAAATGTTATAACATTAAAAACAACCCAGATAATTTGAACCTATAAGAAAATTCAATGGAAAAACTTCAAACTAACAAGGCTATTTTCTTCGACCCCGGTCTTATAATAGCCGGTCCTCTTATTACGGCGTGGGAGTCACAGTAATGACCAGGAGCAAATGACAGTGCCGATTCTATTACAGACGGTGATCCCATTACTTAGCTTAATGAGCATGTAACTTAGTTAGCGTGGAATAGTTTTATTTGATTCAATTTACGCCCTTGTTACAGTGCCCTTTGTGAAACACAGGATAATGAGGTTATAAGGATCATTAGTCTGTATACCTACATAAAATAATGTTGTAGAGTAACTAATTAATAACACTGGAGTTATAAACTGAAATAATTACCTATTACAAATATCGAAAACATCATGTAAAAATAAATCTGTTAAATACCGAAATACAACGAAAAATTTTTGTTAAAATACAATGAAAAATTAATATGTTGCGATTGCCGGTTCGAACATTAAGCTAAAATTTAAGCCTACAGTTAGTTATAGACCGGTCTAGGTGTTTTTTTTTTTTTTTTTAACTTGCAATAAACTAGTGCTTGATTGCGATCCCACCTGATGGTAAGCAGTGATGCAATCGTTGATGGTAAGGCGCACTAGTTTATTAAGAGCCTATTCACTCTAGCCTTGAAGACACCCAAATTATATTCGGACGGAAAGACTGCAGTCGGCAAACTGTTCCAATCCCTCGATGTACGCGGTATAAATGACGAGGCAAAACGCTTAGTCCGGGCCGCAGGTGTCTCAACAACGTAAGGGTGGATACTTGCCGTACACCGGGATGTCCGAACGTGTTTTGTATAAGTTAATTTAAATGTTTTAACCGCACCCATGATATTGCATTATGCAAGGAAACTCTGAGCTAAAACTGCTTTGCTCTTTGGGTGGCTTTATGTTTTCTGATGAGGTCCATTTTACTGCTTATCACCTTCTGATGAGCATTAAGGCGTCATTTAAAACCAATCATACTCATCTTCCTGCCCTTGTCCCGTTTTATTTGGGGTCGGCGCAATATGTCTTTTTCTTCCACTCTGTCCTGTCACCCGTCACGCTGTCACTAACTCCTCTTTCTTTCATATCACTTCTCACACAATCCATCCATATTTTCTTTGGTCTCCCTCTCCCTCTCCATCCATCCACATTTATACTCATGGGTTTTTTTGTAACACAACAATAACACATTAAAACCAATCATACTAAGCTCTATAAATAATATATTGACATCAAATACAATGTAAATTGTTCATGATTAATAAATAAATAAAAACGCACTTCCATAAACTGACAGAGAATTTTCGACAGTGTAGAACACACGAACAATAAAATCCATTTAAATTGTCGAAATTATAATTGACGCATGTCATGGTGATATTCTCTAGGGCGTGCTAAAGACAAAGGCAGTGAACAATTAACTAATGCATTCCCATAGGAAATCTTGAAGCTCTTCCAAATAACATGGTAAGAGTAGAAACCATGTATGTGGTTGTTTATTGTCGAGGGAAGGTTAACATAAATCTTAATTTTAGGTTATTCAAAAGTATCTGCCTATGATAGATCTGCTACTTGGTTTCTGTACGCTGTAGTATAAAATACATAATTCAAAAGTATAATCAAAATAGGTATATATAAAAACGAATTACCACTCACTGATGAATCACACAATCTCAAACACTATTACAACACCTACAATCTTAAAATTTGGCAGGTAGGTTAGACATCCGCTAAGAACGAATTTTACAAAACTCTTATTCTAAGAGCGTAAGACGGGGTTAGGAATTTTGTATGCAGAAATCAATTTTAACGTGGACGAAGCCGCTGACAGAAGCTAGTCAGCCAATGTTGAGACAATAGAAAAAAAAATAAGGGTCGGTGACACATGTCTTCAGTCTCTAAGACATGTTTCCTCATGAAGTTTTCCTTAACCATTTTGAGAGCAGTGGTAATTAAATAAATTGCACATAGCTAAAGACATACCTGGGTTTGAACACACAACATACAACTCAATAGTCGGTACCATTACCACTGACGCACCAACGCACCAAATCGTATAAAGTTAGTTTTAAATAAAACTAGGTACAGTAACAGCCTTGGAACATTGAAATGGTTTTAATGTGCGTTCATTTCACGCATCAGGATTTTTTAATCTTTAATGGCCGTTGACAGCATTTTTCATCATGACAGGCTTTGTAGCCAAATGAATACCTACACGGATTTTGACTTTAATTAAATTTTATATTGAAATTACGCTCTATCTCTGTAAGAACGTCATTCGCTCGGGTTTTATGTGCCTATAAATTATTGCATTTGATGAGATTTTTTTATTATAATCTTTTTTAGTAATGTTTTATTAAAATGCAATTCTTTTTTATTACTATGATATTGAAATACTCGTTGTGAAAATAATTACAGTGCAGAATGTAAAATGTGAAATTTATTTTTAAGATTTAAACACATGAATGGTACTTTAAAATTCTAATAGTTTACAATAAACTACAGATTAGTCACTTTATGCCTATCCCTCTAGATTTAAGTGCGTCCCTCAATCTCAAACACAAGCAAGGCTACCAACATTGTAACAACAATCACGTCCAGTTTTATTACCAACCGAACAACTCGACATAATGAAGATATATCAGGCATCATAAACGGGCTCCTATTCATACATTACAGTACTCAACGGATTAAAATTACTTTGTAACGTGGCTTTGCTATCTCAAATGAGATTACACTGTCACGATACGTTAAAACATACATTTGAAACCTTTCAAAAGCCTCTTTCGACTTATCTTCTGAAATATTTGAAGGTTAGTTTTAGTTGTGTGGTTTAGTGGGATTTTGTTAATGTTGTACCTTTTATGTTATCTTAGGTTGAGTGCGGGTTGCGGTTTATAGCAAAAGTTTGAAACAGTTATCTGACAGTTACGTTGAGATAAATTGAATTTTATGCTTCAAACAAATCAGTCGAAATATAAATTACATACGCGGTACGTGCCATTTATGTACGTATGCCCATATACACGTACCAACCAACATGATAAAGCAACAGTAGTTGATACATGCCACATATGTGACATCTGAGTGAAATGCACAAAACATGCGATGCACGTAACAATACGCGACACACACGATTCACGACATAAGTGCGGCACATTTGATACACGCAACAAATGCAAAACGTACATCACATGTGAAGGGGTGCCATGACAGAAAACCTCCTCGAGCGCCCGCAGGCTGGAGTTCCCTTGCGGACACGTCCGGAGTGAAGACCAGTCTGCGGGACGGTGCACCCCGGGAGGCCGCCATCGACCCACCCTTGGGCAATCCCTGCCTAAGGGTGCTCGATGGCGGCTTGCGAATATTCTGTTGGGAGTAACGCCTCAACGCGTGTCCCTCTGATTTAGCAGAGGGCACAGCGACGAGGTAAGAGCGGGCTCGGTGTGCACTCACCCTGCCATCGGGCAGGCAGGAGGAAGAGTTCCTCCTCCTTCTGCCACCGCTAGACTCGTAGCCCCAAAGATTGTCCAAGGTCATGTTTCTGACTTTCGATGGGGGTCGAGGGCCTTGGCTTAACCGCCCGGGCCGCGAGGAAGACAACCTCTATAAAAAATCACCCCAAACCTCCAAGCGGCGGCGCACCGTGAGGGAGGTTGTTAGCTTGACTAATGGGTAGCTAAATTAGTCCCTAGTGCGGACCACTTAACTTGAGCCAGTACCTAAAGTTATATACTCGTGGGAACAAAATGGAACACAGCAAATTTTTCACCCAATTTTTTGAGAGTGACGAGCGGTCGGAGTCCGACGCTGCGTCCAGAAGGAGCTCAGGCTCGGAGATGGAGGAGGAGTTGGTGGGCAACTCCGGAAGGGACTCGCGTTCCTTCCGGAAGCGCACCAAATCGGGGGACGGGCAGTCGTCCTCCGATGAAGGGAAGGGATCGGCCCCGAAAATCCCCACCGGCAGTCGCGGAGGGGGCCAAAGCCGGGGAAAAGGAAGGGGGCTCACTCCACAGGAGTCCACTCAGCGAGCTGCAAGGCTTGCCGCGGAAGGGCGCCACCCTGGTGCGGTCAGCGCTGGGGAGCGCCCGCCGCGTCAGTCCGGTGGCACGCCAGACGCTGGGGCGGACTCCGCCGAAGAGGCCCGCAGGACCTTCGGCGAGCTAATGGTCGCGGCGCTGCGCGACATGGGCCGCAAGAGGGTCGCAAAACGGTCTTCCAAAGAGAAGACCGTCTTGAAGCACGCCACCTCTTTGTCCGAGGCTTTCGACAAGGCCTTGGATAAGAGTGTGGCGAAACTGCGGGCCGAGCTTCAAGCGGAGCTTCGGGCCGGGCCCGCGGGCCCTGGAGCCGTTCGGCGGGAGGCCGTCGGAGGGGGTACCGGGCAGGGGCAGGGGCAAAGTCAGCCCCAGCCCCAGCCTGAGGCAGGGAGCCAGCTGCTGACGCTGGTGCAGTCGGAGCTGGCTGCCTTCCGGCAGCAGCTGCAGCAGCAGCAGCAACAGTTCCAGCTGCAGATCCAGCGGCAGCTGTCCCTGCTGGAGGGCATAGTCTTGCGCCCTCCACTGGCGACCTCCGGCCAGCGCCAAGCGGCAACTTATGCCGCTGCCGCTGCGGCCACGGCTGCTGCGCCCAGGGCGGGCCCGTTGGGGCAAGCCGGGCGCAGGGCCTCAGCGCCGGAGCCTGCGAGGCCGGCCCCGGTGGCTGGGCAGCGTCGGGCGCGGGCCGCTCCTCCCGCGAGGGGTGCCGTGGCGCCTGCTGCCAGACCAGCGGGAGCTCCTATTGCGGGGACGGCGACTCAGCCGCGCCTGCCGCCTCCCCCGCCTCAAGAGCCATCGTCTGGCGCCGACTGGACGGTCGTCGGCGCCAAGAAAAGCGCGGGCAAGGCGCGTAGGGCGGCCAAAAAGCGCGCAAAGCGCCAAGAGCGCCGAAAGCGGGCCATGGCGGCGAGACTTCGCGCCCCGAAATCCGAGGCTGTAGTGTTCACACTACAGCCTGAAGCGGGAAAGAAGGGCGCGAACTATGACGCCGTCATGGAGAAGGCAAGGCGGGCGGTGTTGCCCCACCTTGAAGAGCTCGGAGTGCCTGGGGGCTTCTGCATTAGGCAGACCCTAACGGGGGCCCGAATTCTGGAGGTCCCCGGCTCGGCCAGTGTTGCTGACACCCTGGCCGAGAAGATTAGGGTGGCCCTCAGTGCGGAGGAGGCCCGAGTGTCCAGGCCCACCAAGTGCATCGACATGCGCATCATGGGCCTGGACGACTCAGTCAAGGTGGACATGGTGGTGGCCGCCATCGTCAGGGTGGGCGGTTGCACGCCCGAACAGGTTCGGGCGGGCACCATCCGCGCTGACAGCACGGGCATGCGAGCCGTCACGGTCAGCTGCCCCGTGCCGGCGGCCAAGGCCATCACCAGTGGGGGCCGACGGCTTCTTGTGGGCTGGGTCTCCGCCCAGGTAAAATTGCTGGAGCCCAGACCTCTGCGGTGCTTCCGCTGCCACGTGGGGCACCACGTGGGGGCCTTCTGTGCCGCGGAGGTGGACCGCAGTGACCACTGCTACCAATGCGGTAAGCCCGGTCACAGGTCTGCTGAGTGCCGGAATGCGCCGCACTGTTACGCATGTGCGGCGGCAGGCAAGCAGGCCGACCACCGGGCTGGGAGCAGGTCCTGCGACCCCCCGGCCAAAGTAAAGGCCAAATTGAGTCGCCCCCCCAACACCACCGCCGCCGCCGCAGCCGCTTCTTCGGCCGCCGGCGCGGTTTCCGTCGCCGCCGCTACCGCCGTGGCGGTGCCCTCTCAGAGGGCTAGGGAGGAGACAATGGACTGCCAATAACGGCCCCATTACGTCTCCTCCAGGCGAATGTCAACCACTGCGCCCCAGCTCAGGATCTGTTGCTCCAGAGCATGGCGCAGTGGTCGATAAACGTCGCCGTGGTCTCCGAGCCGCACTTTGTCTTGCCCAGAGCTGACTGGGTTCAGGACCTGAGCGGCTCGGTGACCCTTATCTCGTCGGCCGCCGCTGGTACCCCGACCCTCGAGGCCGTCACGAAGGGTCGGGGTTGCGTGGCAGCACGGTTCGGGGACATTGCAGTGGTAGGCGTCTACCTGTCCCCGAACAGAACTCTCGCCGATCTTCACGACTCCCTCAGGGAGCTGAAGACCGTCGTCGCTGGGTATGGTACCCTCCCCGTGGTCGTTTGCGGGGACTTCAACGCCTGGAACATGGCTTGGGGTTCCCGGCTCACGAACCAGCGGGGTCGGTTGGTGGAGGACTGGGCTCTGGAAACAGGCCTGGTCGTCCTAAACCGGGGTTCTGTCCCCACGTGTGTGCGGGTGCAGGGTGAGTCCGTGGTGGACATTTCGTTCGCCAGCCCCGCTCTGACACCGCGTGTAGTTGACTGGCGCGTCATGGAGGGGGTGGAGACATACTCGGACCACCGGTATATCCGGTTTGACGTCTCCGCCCAGACCTCGACCGCGCCGGTCCGACAGACCCCATGTGGTCCGCGTTGGGCGCTGAGGCAGCTGGAGAAGGAGCTCTTCCTGGAAGCCGCGGCGGTGCAGGCCTGGGTGCAAGCACCGGTCAGGCCTGCCGACATCGACGTCGAGGCGGAGTGGTTCCGGGAGGCCTTGTCGCAAATTTGCGACGCGGCAATGCCCCGTCTCCGCCCAGGACGCGCCCGACGCCAGGTGTACTGGTGGTCGCCAGAGCTTGCGACGCTGCGCGCCGCATGCAATGCTGCGCGACACCGGTATACCAGACACCGCAGGCGCCGCTTCCGCCCGCCGGATGCGGAGGCCGTAGAGGCGGAGCTGTACGAGGGATACAGGGTGGCAAGGCGCACCCTCCGATCGGAGATAAAGCGGGCCAAAGACGAGGCCTGCAAAGCGTGGCTGGGGATGCTCAACGCTGATCCGTGGGGACGCCCATACAAGTTGGTGCGGGAGAAACTCCGCCCATGGGCTCCCCCGTTGACGCAGAGTCTCCGGCCACAGATCGTGGAGGGTGTGGTGAGCGCTCTGTTCCCTGCGCGGGGGGACCACTCCCCCCCGCCCATGGCTCCGCCACCAGCGGTGTCTGACGCGGACCACGTCAGCGACGACGGTACCAATGCTCCGGAAGTGACCGAGGTAGAGATGAGAGTGGCGGCACGCAGGATGGGTGCGAAGAATACCGCCCCAGGACCCGACGGCTTGCCAGGAAAGGCTTGGGTCCTGGCCATGGAGGCTCTCGGGTCTCGATTGGGGGGGCTCTTTAGCGCATGCTTGGAGAGGGGCCAGTTCCCACTTCCCTGGAAGACGGGAAAACTGGTCCTCGTCGCGAAGCCGGGGCGCCCTGCGGACTCTTCGTCCGCGTATCGGCCCATTGTGCTGCTTGACGAGGTGGGCAAGCTCTTTGAAAGAGTCATTGCAGACCGCCTCGTCAAGCACCTAACACTGAAGGGGCCCGATCTCGCGGACGACCAGTTCGGGTTTCGCAGGAGGCGCTCCACGGTGGACGCCATCATGCGCGTGCGAGCCCTCACGACGGGGGATGCGGTGTCCCGGGGCAGGTGTGTCTTGGCGGTGTCGTTGGACATTGCCAACGCCTTTAATTCCCTGCCCTGGAGTTGCATTAGGACGGCACTCCGGTATCACCGGGTGCCCGACTACCTCTGTCGTACAATCGAGGCCTACCTGTCCGACAGGTACATAGTCTACCCCGGTCACCAAGGAGATTGGAAACGGCGAGAGATGTCGTGCGGTGTCCCACAGGGATCGGTACTAGGACCGCCCTTGTGGAACATCGGGTACGACTACGTGCTGCGCGCCGACCTCCCCGTAGGGGTCAGCGTGGTCTGCTACGCAGACGACACGCTGGTCCTAGCGCAGGGAAGGTCATACCAGGCGGCGGTCGAACTAGCGACACGTGGGGTTGCGACAGTCGTTGAGAGGATCCAGCAGTTGGGACTCAGGGTGGCACTGCACAAGTCCGAGGCCATGTGCTTTCACGGCCCTCGGAACGCGCCACCAACGGGCTCCCAACTAACGGTAGAAGGAGTTCACATCGGCGTCGGGTCGACGATGAAGTACCTAGGACTTGTCCTCGACAGCCGATGGAATTTCGAGGAGCACTTCCGACGTCTGGCCCCCAAACTCAATCGGACGGGGGCTGCTCTCAAGCGGCTCCTGCCGAACCTTGGGGGTCCAGACGCCTTCTGCCGGAGGCTCTACGCCGGCATCGTCCGGTCCATGGCCCTTTATGGGGCACCAGTGTGGGCGCCGACGCTGCGTAAACGCCCGGCGGCCCAGCTGAACGCCTGCCAGAGGGTCATGGCCATCCGGATGGTGCGGGGATACCGCACGGTATCCCGCGAGGCGGCGAGCCTCCTTGCTGGCCTACCACCATGGGATTTGGAGGCAACAGTCCTTGCACACATGCACGACCAGCGCGTGGAGATGCAACGCCGGGGCGAAGATCCGCTGCCCGAACATGTCGAGGCGTGGCGGAAGGAGCTCCGGCGAGATCTCATGGTGAAGTGGAAACAGCGACTGTCGCAACCCAGCGCTGGGCACACCGTAATCTCAGCGGTAGTGCCCCTCTTTGAGGCGTGGCTGGATAGACCTCACGGCGTCCTCACTTTCCGCATGACGCAGGTTCTCACCGGACATGGGAAGTTCGGGAGATTCCTGCACCGGATTCGTGCGGAAGAGACGTCCGGGTGTCGCCACTGTGAGGCGAGCCCGGAGGACACGGTGGAGCACACGGTGGAGGTGTGCCCTGCTTGGGAAGAGCATCGCCGTGTCCTCGTGGGGGTGATCGGCGGCGGCGACCTCTCGCGCCGGGCCCTGGTTCAGGCCATGGTCCGCAGCGAAGAGGAATGGCAGGCGGTCGCCTCCTTCTGCGAAGCAGTAATGCTCGTAAAGGAGGAGGCCGACCGCATAAGGCAAAGGCAACGGCGTACTCGCCGTAGCCGTCGCCGCCGCGATCCTGCCGATATCCGGCCACCGTAGACACTGGCTCGCGGACGGTGAGCAATGGGTAGCTCGCCGTCCGATCGTCTGGTAAGACCGAGTCCAGGTCGTCAACGGCGCGCACCGTTCCCGCGCGCCTCAAGGAGTTGTCAGCAAACTGCAGGGGCCCTTCAGGGTCGAAGCCTCCTGGAGCCTAGAGGGTAAGTGAAAATTGTAACCTCGACTCCAGAAATAAGGCAAGGAAGGTACGGGGTAGGTTTTTTAGTCAGTAAGAGTCTGACACTGGTCTCCCGCTCCGCCCAAGAGCGGGTTTCGTCATTGGATGATTTTCACCTACCATAAAAAAAAAAAAAAAAAAAACATCACATGTGAAGAGTGCGGCACAGGCGGTTCGTACATCATTATGTTACATGAGTAACTTACTTAACACGTGCGGCACATACACAAATTATTTATTACACTCAAAATATTCCTCAACTATCGCACCACGTCGTTTAGTTCCAAGCTAAGCAGAGCTTGTGTTATGGATACTAGACAACCGATAACCATGCTTATATATTCCTAAATACAGACATATTATAGATAAATTACACACAGACACAGAACAAATGATCGTGCATATCACACAAACATTTGTCCTGGCTAGGAAACAAACCCACAACCTCCAGTGTAGCAGTCAGGATCACTAACCACTAGACCACAGGGCATCCGAATTTCCGGCACAGGGCATCCGGCACAGAGCAACACAAGCTATGCACGCAATAAGTGTGACACATGTGATGCATGCAACAACTGTATTATATGCGAAAAGTGCGTAAGATATGCAATGCACACAACAAGTGCGACACAGTATCTGCCACATGCGTCAAGTGCAAAGCACGACTCATGCGACACACAGTCAACCTTCTATTGCATTTTTGTTATTAATTTTCTCTTTATATAAGGTGCTATTATTTAAATAATTAAAAATACTTCTATCTAGGTAATATAAAAATTAATGCCACGTTTCGTTGTTATTTTATAACTCAAGAACGGGTTCACTTATCCAAACCTAAATAAAGTGAAGTTTGCACAGCAGTTATCACATTTTTATGTTACCGGGAGCGAAGCCGCGGGCAAAAGCTAGTTATGTATAATTTCATTGTGTTTAATATAAAGAATACCAATAAACACACAAAACACTCAGTAAAATATAACGTTATATGAAAAACACTATCTATAAATCAGTATATATAGTATTTACACAAGAAAAACCACAATATTGGAACAAACAAACTGGGATTTCCACTTTTCCTGTTCACGTAATTGCTACTTCATCGCTATACCAATGTATATGGTTAGTTTCCTTTTTGTGAATTGTTTTTGTGACCACACGTGTGTTTTGTTGGCTACAGGTACCTAAGTGGATTATGTGAGTACGCCTCAGGGTTAGAATATTGATTAATTGGCACATTTTAGCGTATCCAAGTTCCCTGTAGCAGCCATAAAGCCGTCTTAGCTAAAATAAATCAAGTGAAAGAAAGTAAATAGATTTATTGGAAACAACACAAACATTAGTTAGGTATAACAGAAACAAAAAGAAGCAAAAAAAAAAACTAGAGTGCCTCACAGCCACTCTAGGCCCAGTCCAACATGAATATCAAACAACTTTTTCTTTCCTTTATGGTGGGCAAAAAAACATCCAATGACGAATCCTGCTCTTGGGCGGAGCGGCTAGCAGTGTCAGACTCTTACTGACTAAACACCCCACACCGTTCCTTCGGGCCAAGCCTTCCTTTCAGAAAGAAACCTTAAGGCCCCAGTTATAGGTTTCGACCCTTTTGCAGAGTCCCTACGGCTTCGCTGACAACTCCTTGAGGCGCACGGGAACACAGATCAGACAACTTGTGCCTGAAGCTGATTTTCAACTGAATCCGAGTTTGTCACACAACGGACGTGAAAGTTCTCTAGTGTTTAACGGTCATGCTTATTTAAGTAAAAGTGCGCTTGTGGAAAGTGGCATAGGATTAGAAGAGATTATGGAGATTTTCATTACACTTATCAGTTTTGATCGCACGGTTGGCAGAGATTTAATGGTTGGCGTGGGTTTAATTCCTCTACGGAAAAAATGCTTGCATGAGGTGATGACTACATTCCTTGTGTGGATAATATTTGTGAACCCACCCATTATTCACAAGTAAATTGTAATGTGGGGATTTTTTTTTAACATATAAAAAAAATTCACTAACCGTCATGAAGCTCCATTAAACTCCATGCTATGAATTTTGTCATAGGACCAAAAATACCAGTGAAATAAAAATTAACAAAGCAAATATTTACCTCAAAAATTCTATTTCCCGCTATGCCCAAGGGTGGGTTTGTCACTGGATAAATTTTTCCTCACATAAAAAAAAAACTGTAGACGCATTATAATTATTATTCTAAACAAAGTACCATAAAAATACGTGATGGCATTCACGTAATATATTGACTGCAAAATCCGAAAAATTCAAAATGGCGTTCCAAAATGAAGAGGGGCTTTAAAAATCCCGTCATTTCCCCTTAAATAGGATTACAAGGAATACAAAAGGATGATATGCGTAGATAGGTACGGTGTAGCGTTACCGATGATACAAAATGAGGTTCGTTGATGCGAATGACTGATTTTGGAAGGCCCGAATATCCGGGCTTAGGAGCCACCTCGACAAAGCAGGACAATGACGTTGGCCCAACAAACGCTCCGGTTTAATAAGAACCTCACATAATTAATTAGTAAACATGCTGATTTGAATTTTCGTTGACAAAATTTTGGACAGGAATCAGAAATTTGATCAGGAATGTACTTTATATTCGAGTAGAGACAGTAGCGCTTTAATTGTAGCTAGGTTCAAGTTCTGTTCAAGACGTAATTGGATTAAATCGGTAACCGAAGTTTCGACAGTCAGTGGCAGCTACGTACATTGTATATTACATGCAGGTGAGTATAAATGCTAGCGACATTCTCAGCAACTTAAGTAGCCGGAAACTAACGGACTCAAAAATCTCACGTCCATATAGAGGTTTTTTGCTAGTGGTGTAAAAAACTTTATTTCGATGTGATGCTTCAAAAATCGCTGACCATTAAAGTCGCTTCGTGTGATCCAGCATTTTATAAGAGAGAAAATAAGAATCCTAAGCCGTATTACCATTATTTTAGTTTCTGTTTTTTTTTTTTTATATTTTACTAATATTCTATTGGATTTGTCTGTTCCGTTTGGCATTTACAGTTGAAATCGTAACTGTCATGGATGTACGTGAATTTATTTCAAGCGAGTTTTTTGACCTTTTTCATTTGTTCTATGTTTCTAACAGTAACCAAATTGAATTTTATTCAAAGAAAAACGCATCCCAATAAATTCCCAAAGTTTGTTTTTCTAATTTATTCCAGTATCCTACGAAAACTTCAAACAAATATCTAGTTTTATTTTAGCAATTCCCTAAATCTCTTTTTGACAGGGGAAATCAACAAAAACTTCTCGGAAGCGGAAAAAGTTTTATGAGGGAAAGTCAGACTCTTACTGACAAACCAACTATGGTTTGTCAGAAAGAACACTAGTTCTTTCAGTTGCCTTTTATTGCTTAGTGCCGTAATTCCTTTGAATAAGCTGTAATCCAAGTAATAAACTGTATTAGTCCATACTTTTAATATTTTTTTGGGCTGTAAAATCAAATAATTCTGAGAGAGAGTGTCACACTTTTTTTTCCTTCTGTACTTAACTCAAGGAATAAAAGTGTCATCAGGGCCGTGGTGATAGCAAGTATCTTCAAGCGAACGCTGACGTTCGCGAGTGATTTCGCCCCATTTGGTTGAAAAATTCACATAATTATAAAATATTGAGCGTTTTTTTTTTTATACGGAATTTTGATATTTATCCAAGAATGTAAATAAAAAGGTTTTATAGACGTTCGCGCAAGATCAAGGAGTTAAGTAAAGATAGTTCAATGTCTCTAATTATACGAAGCTTCTTCTCTCTCTAGAGTAACGAGTAGTAACGCTGTGTCTGCGCTGTTGACATCTCCGCGTTACTATACGTTAATCTGTCTCGGAAAGGAGTTAGAGTAATGTTATTTTATTTATTATATATATATATATATTATATACTAGCTTTTGTCAGCGGCTTCGCCCGCGTACATAAAATATAGCCTATGTCACTCAGGAGTAAAGTAGCTTTCTATTGTTGCTAAAATTTTTCCAATCGGAGCAGTAGTTCCAGAGATTACCGCCTACAAACAAAAAAACATAAAAACAAACTTTACCTCTTTATTATATTAGTGTAGATATATATATATATTATACATAGTTAGAGTAATGTTATTTTATTTACTCAAATCTATTGGCAGAGATACCATTGCCAATGTCTATTGGTCGACACCGTCATTAGCTCACGCTGAAAACCATCGCTGTCGCATTTTACGTGTTGACACAGGATTATGCTGAGCGTTCGGCCGTTTGGCGCATATAATTTTATTTACAAAATGTTTTAAAAATCTGATAATTATATTTTTTACGTTCTTTGTTCTATTGTTTTGCTATAAATAAATATTGTTTTAGTATAGGCAATAAACAACTGACACAAAATAATTCGCATTAAATTATGCAACAATGAAATTCGCATTACTGACATAATTACTTAAAATTATGCATTTATGCTAGTAGAATATACATATTTGTAGACATATTTGTAAATTTAGATTGATCAACGTAAAACACCATTCCAACATTAGCGTTGGTTATATTTTCGTTAATAAAATACTGCAGTTGTCCGTTAAATTTTATTTTAGAAATGTTTAAGGCTATCTATATGGTGTGGAAAAGGCAAAGGATGTGGCTCAAAAGGCTGCCCAGTTGAAATCGGACTCAGCAGGTCATGTCTGCCGCATGCCCGACAAACTGTGGGCCAAAGTAGCACAAAATTGGTGCACTGAGATAGTGCGACGGGGCCGCGACAGACCACGAACGAGATGGTGTGATGAGCTGGACAGATTCGTCCCGAACTGGCAAGAGGAAGTGCGGGCCCGCGATAGATGAAAGGAGTGGAGGGATACCTTCGCCGAGAAGTGGAACCGAACAGGCTAACAAAAAAAAAACTGAGGTAAGTATCAGGCTCTTAAATACAAACGGAGTTTATTTTAGACTTTTCTAAATAATATTGACGTCTTGTCTTCAGAAGTCGATAGATTTTACAGATATTTATAAAACGTTATTTGCAGCCAGCGGTTTCGCCCGCGTGTAAGAAGAAAATTATTCTAAAAAAATTAATATAATTATACTCAGGAGAAAAGCTATGTGTACCAATAAAAATCTGCTATTCCACATTTGACATGGACATGATCTCGTGTATAAAGATTACTTAAAATCTTTTCAGCCGTTTAATTGTGAAGATTTTATAAACACACACACTAACAAATTTATTGTATGTTATATTATAGTGATATGATTAAAATTGTTTTTTTAATTTACTAAGATATTCGAAACTTTATTAGCCCCATTCATTAAGCCCCAAGCGAGCGCCGGCGCTAGAAAACCTATTGTTCTTTAATTGTGTCTGTAATTAAGGTAGTCAATAGGTTAATAATAGTTTTTTTTTATTATCTAATAATCAAATTTTAATATTATTAAGAGATACTTTAATGGTTGGCAAAAATCATCCAATGACGAATCCCACTCTTGGGCGGAGCTGGAAACAGTATCAGACCCTTACTGACTAAACACCCCACCGTCGTTTCTTCTTTACCTTTTGCACTGGGTCCAAGCCTTCCTTTCAGAAAGAGACCCTCGGCCCCAGTAGGCTTCGACCCTTTTGCAGAATCCCTACAATATTATTAAGAGATGAAATTATTGATTTGTTTTTTTTATTAATTATTATAAATAATATCAAATATTAATATTTAAATTACCAGCGTCTTGGGAACAAGGCAAGAAAGGAACGGGGTAGGTCGTTTAGTCAGTAAGAGTCTGACGCTGTCTCCCACTCCTCACAAAGGCGGGATTCTTCATTAGATTATTTATACCCACAATAAAAAAAAAACTCCACCTAAAGTGAGAGTAGTTATTTGATGATATCCCCTAACCTTGAAAACATGACCCCACACTCAGCAAACGTTTTTAAGACGACAACTCCAGTAAATAAATTTATACAATAGCTGAATGTCATACACTGTGGTCATACACGTATTTTTTCGTAAACAAAACGGGAGATTTCTGCGAAATGAGCCCCAGGAGCAAGCATAAAAGGGTTTATTATAAATAGACTAAGTCCATATTACCCACAATGTGTGTTTATTAAAGGCAGACCCGACAAGTATGCGCTTGAACAATTACTCAAACTAAGTTTTCGACAAACACCGATACCTGCTAAGTGTACAAAATTCGAGTCCATGCAAGCCAAACTGTAAGGTGCTGTGTTGTTAGTTAGTAATCCTAACGAAACTATCTGAGCAAGTACCGGACCAGTCGTAACCCAACTTTGCCTAGCACCTATAGACTGTTCTGAACTAACTTTGCTTATTCAGGGAGTACCTCGTTGCCCACTTCGAGATAAAAGAAAAACAGAAAGTGTAGCTGTTTTTCCTACAGGTAGAGGAGTTAGTTGATGGAGTCGGAAGTAGGTATATTACGAGTAAAACTAGAGACGAGATTCTTCCCTCGTTTTTGGCATCAGCAAAAAATAGCAAGTGTATCAGAGTTTGACTGATCAAATCAGAAGATTAAAAAATAATATACAGTAATAAGTGTTTAAACGGTAATGTAAAGTCAAGGTGAGGGATTTTTTTAGAGCTACAGTGATCGTGGAATGCAAAGGTTAACTAAGGATATTTTTAATATATATTTTTTTTTTACTTGCAATAAACTTATGCTTGACTGCGATCCCACCTGATGGTAAGCAGAGATGCAATCGTTGATGGTAAGGCGCACTAGTTTATTAAGAGCCTATTCACTCTAGCCTTGAAGACACCCAAATTATGTTCGGACGGAAAGACTGCAGTCGGCAAACTCACACATCGCACATTTCATCACGTAAACGGATTTGCTCAGCATCACGCTGTTAAAGTGTCAGCTTTTAACAACAAAAATCTACCTTTTTAGGGAGTTTTTAATATTATACGGATTTCATCAAGCACGCGGGATTGCTCCACATGCATCATCATCATCATCTTACCCTTATCCCATATTACTTGTTTTTTTCTTCCACTCTGTCCTGTCACCCGTAGGTAAAAATCATCCAATGACGAGTCCCGCTCTTGGGTGGAGCGGAAAACAAGTGTCAGACTCTTACTGACTAAACATCCTACCCCGTTCCTACATCGCCATACATACTAGGGCCAGAGCCTTCCTTTTCAGACGCAAACCCGTGGCCCTAATTGGCTTTGACCCTTCTGCAGGGTCCCTACGGTTGCTGACAACTCCTTGAGGCGCGCGGGAACGGTGCGCGTCGTCGACGACTGGGCTTGGTCCGGACGATTACCAGACGACCGGACGGCGAGCTACCCAATGCTCACCGTCCGCAAGCCCGCGCCTACGGTGGCCGGATTACTGCTTCGCAGAAGGAGGCGACCGCCTGCCACTCATCCTCACTCCGAACCATAGCTTCCACCAAGGCCCGGCGCGAGAGATCGCCGCCACCGATGTCCAATCACCCGTCACACTATCACTAATTCCCTTTTCTTTTATATCACTCCTCACTATTATGGATGGATTACCATCCATCTCTTCTTCGGCCTCCCTCTTCCTCTCCATCCATCTACGTGTAATTTCAAAGCTCTTTGAATTTGCTCCGCATGCATAACCCACGTAAATGTCTTTATCATACATGAAACTAATCTGAAGTGTGGAATACATACGCGGGATATGGAGCAATTCCGCATACGGGATGAAATCCGGATGATATTAAAAAATACTTAAAAAAAGTAGGTTTCAATTATTAAAAGCTGACACTTCCTCGTTCTCCAGTACTACTGTAGGGAAAAGATATTTCGTGATTTCCCTCCTAAAAACAAACCTCAACGTATTAACTAGAACACACATACAAATACTCGTCCACTGTACTCTTATAGAATCACAACGCAACAGCCCACATGAAACTAGATCGTATGCTTTTGTCTCACGCTGCGTGAAATTTTCAGTATATAGGGCAATCCCGCATGTGTGATGAAATCCACATGATGTTAAAAATATTGCAAAAACAAGATGCATTTCATGCATAGGTATAGATATAATGATTTTATTTTTGTGTGTGAAATCATCATATTAGTGACTAAAATCATTTTGGAAATAAAATGTTGTTTTAATATATCAAACTTCAATTTAATTTTCAGTACATGAGTATGTATAAATGTACGGCATTTTGCATCACATTTCGACGCAAAATGACGCCTTTTCCGCCTTCTATTTAATGACACTAAGCACGTAGGCTTCAGGTTTCAGTAGCACTCGGCTCAGTACGAACACGCACACGAAGTTTTAATCAGCTGAATAAAATCCGTCTGTCTGGCAATCTAAAGGAAATCGGATCGAACTGAATTTGAGCCATATTACGTAGTCTGGCTTCTCCCCTAATCCATAAATTGTCTGAGTGGATTCCCTACAAAAAATGATATTAGAACTTGACGTGCCTAACTTTTTTTAGGATTCCAATTCTATATGTAATCTTAATCTATTTTTAGGATTCTGTACGAAAGTAAAAAAAAACTGAAGCCTTTATAGGATCACTTAGATCCGTGTCAAGAACGTATTTGTTTTTTCTATGGAACTCGTGGATATTTCGAATTTAAATTAAAATCAGGTTCAGCTTGAAGCTGTGAAAAATATTATACTTCTAAGTTTACAACAAAAATTTACTGCCGTTTATGCCATAAAAACATGTATTTCGACACTCTAAAAGATTAAAATGTGATTTATTAGTAAATGTTGTGTTTTTCTTGTATTCTTTTATATATACTGATCTTTCGATAGGCGATGCGTTGAACGCTCGATCAAACAAAGATTCGATATTTTGAAAACTCGATGTATTAAGTGTGCGATGTATTGCATGTTCGATTGAATAACCATTCGATATTATGAACGTTCGAGTATTTATACGTTCGATTTATAGTGCTCAATCAATTGATATTCGACTATTTGTTATTCGATTTGGCGTAGTACACCCTTTCGGAATACTAGCGCTCTGTTATTATTGTTTTAAATACAGCAGAATCAGGCTCCTTTTTGGTCACACATAAACTAAAGTTTAAAACTCAATTTATATAAGCTTGTGTGTTATATGAAAAAAGTTTTTTTTCTCCGACCATACATAATTATAATCTTTTTTTTTTTAGAGAAGAAAGGAAATAAAATTGATTTATGTTCCATTAAAACAAAATTCAAGATGACTAGCATCAGACACATGACTTGGAGCTATTTTATTCTAAGAATAAAACACTACACTTGTCCTACATACAAGTTCACCGTGACCAGAATTCCTCTTTCTCCTGATTTACACTAACAAATAGTCTTGAGAGTCACTTAAATTCAAGACGAGAGCAATTGAAGATCGAGTCAACGAGTTTCCATACCAGTGTCACCCTTTTCAAAGGGATGACATGCGCCCTTAAGGTCCACTTACTTCACACCCCATGATCAAAGTGCCATAACACGAAAACTTGAAACTATGCCACGAATATTTTCAGTTTTCTTTCGAACTGATATTTATTATTATGTTTTTAGAGCTGTTAATAAGTATAGGTATAAAAAAAAATACAGATATCGTTTATTTATTTGTTATTTATTAACTAGCGATCCACCCTAGCTTCGCACGGATGAATATTATGCATGTTATACTTGTAAACCTTTCTCTTGAATCACTAGCCATAATTTTTATTTATGGCTAGTGATTCAAGTGAAAAGTTTTTATTAATTTCGCATTAAGATTCGTTAAGTAGTTATAAAGTTCTAAGCATACATAGGGGCAGGAAGCAACTTTGTTTTATACTATGTAATGATAACCCCTTGACACCCAAGCGAGCGCCGGCGCTCGCGGGTACTATAGCGAACGCCGGCGTTCGCGGGTAATAAAGGAAACTATTAACGTACAATATTTGATTTTCTTTTTTGTAGGGTATTTTGATATTTATCCAAGAACGTAAAAAAAAAGTTTTTATAGATAAATAACTTTCCGTTAATACCCGCGAACGCCGGCGTTCGCTATGGACAGGATAAACATTTACAAAATTAAGTGTACAATAAGCGGTCTTATCGCACAGGGCGATCTCTTACAGACAACCTTAGGATGGACTAAACAAAAAGAAGTAGATTTGGGGCGATCAATGTACAAAAATCATAAATAATATTAATTACACATAATAATAAAAATACATTTGTACAATATCAATTAATACACTAATAATTAAAAAAAAAGTAAGATTGAGAAAAAAGATCGTTTTTGTTTATTCAAATAATGTCTATGGCCACGGCCTTGTAAGTCGATCTTTTTGAATCTTAAAATGAAATAAATATTTAGTATTAATTTTGTCGACTCAAAGGAAATGACGTCACTCAAACATGTTTCCTCTTTGGGGAAAGGTTGACAAGACTGAAAAAAGAATTGGGGTAACATGATGGGACTTCCATCGACCGATGGTACTTAATTTAATTAATCGACAATAAAAAAAAACTTATATTAATTTATCTACAATATTCCACATCAATATTCTCAATATTCTCTTTGAGGCCTCACTGCCTGGATGCCTGGCTAGAAAGACCTCACGGCGTCCTCACCTTCTGCATGACGCAGGTTCTTACCGGACATGGTAATTTCGGGAGGTATATGCACTGGATTAGTGAGGAAGTGATGCCCGGGTTTCGCCACGGTGTAGTGCACCCGCGAGGATACGGTAGAGGTATGCTCCGCTTGGGTGGGGCACACTTGGCATTGCCGAATCTTTGTGGAGGTGATCGGCGGCGGTGATCTCTCGCTCCGGGCCTTGGTACAGGCTATGGTCCGGAGCAAGTACGAGTGGCAGGCGGATACCTCCTTCTGCGAAGCAGTAATGCTAGCAAAGAAGGAAACCAACCGGATAAGGCAAGAGCACTCAGGCCTCAGACACCGCCGGGATTGCGATACCGGTGGCGTCTGAAGCGTGAGTGGCGCGTAAAAATTCGAGTACCAAAAAAATTTTTGTCAACAATATCGGTAGTATTACGTCGTCCTTCAGGGGGCCTCGCAAAATATATCTTGCCCATATCAAATTTTGGTCTTGCCCCGCCACTGACCTTAGTAGCGTTAAGTTGCATTTAAGGAAACCTTTTCTACTGTCTGTTCAACCGATTCTAACTTCTATTCCGTAGGCATAAAGGAAATAGTTAAAAACCAACTTCTTACTGCCGCCGCTATTTGTCCTTCCACTAACGAAATAAAACTTAAAATCTATCTAAAAAAGATTTTCTTAAATGTCTAATGATATTTTGACGGAAGTATGGAACTAAATTCAAGAACAACTGTTGAATCATAATTTTAACCACAAGTTTTTATCCTCATGACGCTGTTACTACGAAAAAAATATGCCGTATATGTATAAAAAAAGCCTGCAGTATTTTAGCACATCCCGGCAAATGCGAGGGGGAGGGGGGTAAAGGCTGTCACCCCGTGCGGGTGTTGATTTTTCTCTGACGGTGACGCCGAGCGCGAAAAAAAATCTATGTGTGCAATAGTGCCTGCCACACACGTTATTTTATATGGAATTGGGATACCAACTTTAATTCAAAGTATTTATGTCAATTTCACCTTCCAAATGTTTTTTTTTTCTGTAAAAAAAATCTTTCAAATACCCTAATTACAGACATAAAAGAAAGACAATAGGTGTGAACGCGGGTGGTCTACTAATTATCTTTATACCACCTATTGCCTTTCGTTGGGCTCAAGAATTTAAGCAGTAGAAAGCTTTTAAATTCCCAAGGTTGATAATTATATTATCGATTATAAATGTTTTCATTGTTGGGAGTAAGGCTTCTTCTTTAGGAAAGGAAAAGGGCAGCAGTCTACGACACGAACCACGTGTTGGTTAGCGGGTGTCATAATTATGTTTTCATATGGTTCTAGGATATGTCGGCTGCGTCACCTAAGTTTCGTTTTCCTTCACCGTTTTAAAGGTCAATAAGTCACAGAAAAGGTAAATCTATTTCTTAGTTCTAACAGCATAACTCTCCATGAAGAATAACGCGTAAGAAACTCCACGGATTCTTTTAAATCAATAAATAGTTACAAAATTTTGCAGACATCAAACATTACTATAAATATGTGAAACCGATGTAGACAACTAACTAGTATCTACTTATTACGGTTATTTATCTGTTAAATTATTACTAGCTTTCTACCAGTGGCTTTGTGAAAGAATGTTTCACCATACAAAGCTTGAACCCCCTTTTCATCCCTCTAGGGAAGAATTTTGGGAAAACTTTTCTTAGTGCTCGCTTACGTCATAAAAGGAAACCTTGTGCAAAATTTCACGCTCCTAGTCCCAATAGTTTCGGCTGTGCGTTGATAAGTCAGTTAGTCAGTTTTTCCTTTACTTATATTATAACCAAGTTAAGTGTACTTTAACCAGGGCATTTTTATGTGAAGAGCAAATAGGTTACTTATAGGCAAATGTCTTCTATCTTGATCAGATTATCACTTATCATCAGCAGTGTGATAAGTAAGGTAAATACACCACTGCCTAACTTTTCAGCAAATAAAGGCATGAGAGGTGAACACGTAATATACTTTTTAAAATTTAGTTCCAGAAATTGAAATATTAGTTGTTCGCATATTTTGCCCCAAATAGATATTTATAGTTTATACAAACAAGCGATTGCTCTGAGACCAATTTTCCGTTCGCTCGAAACATTTACACATTACAACTTATCGCAGACACTCGAAAATTCAATAACTAGCTCAACTTTAGCAAAATATCGTAGTCGTACTGTAGGTCCTAACTAAAATTTATTGCGGCAACTTTTTTGTCGTTGCTGGCGACATATGCTAACCATTTTATATGGGCTCCTGTATCCACCGCTCGTTCCAAATACAAAATTTTATTGGAAAATTCTATTGGAAATTCGTTTAAAGATGATATTTGTGGGAGTTTCAGCCGTATTATTATCATATTCAAATGTTCCGATGTACTATGGAAATTGACTAAACGTATGAACATACACGGAGGGCTCCTTGCAGGTTTTCGCTGAGAACTGTTTGCTTTTAATCAAAATTCAATAAGGAATTCATTGAAGTCAATTTCCATAATCAAGCT
Source organism: Mythimna loreyi (assembly GCA_029852875.1). NCBI lineage: Eukaryota > Metazoa > Arthropoda > Insecta > Lepidoptera > Noctuidae > Mythimna > Mythimna loreyi. Next base: position 13,157,216 of record CM056785.1, on the reverse strand, counting down.
CGAATCTCTGGTGATAACATTTGGAGAAGATATCATTCTCAACCTCTTTGATTATGAATTATCCAAACAGAATTAATTATAAGAATTCCGAGAGAGACAGCTGTTTTAATTAGATATTGACTGTAATAATATTCGCTGATTATCTCGATCTCGTTTGCCCTCAATGAAAATATATGACCTAAATACCTAAACATAGTTGCCTAACATCAATTGCATGGTACCTATAAAACGTGATCTCTCGCGCCAGGCTTTGAAGTAGTCGTCTGATCCTGTGAAGCAGTAATACTAGCGAGGGTGGCGGCCACCTGACTGGTCTCGTCCCCGAATTCCTGCCATCAGAGCTAACAGACGACGTGCAATAGGCAGCTCGTCGGCCGGTCCTCTGGCTACCGCTTAACTGAGCCTGAGTCGTTTACGACGCTTAGAGTTCCACGTGCGCCAATGAGATGTCAACATAGGTAGTAGCTGTAGGAGCTCAGAAGGGTTGAAGCCGAGTGATGCCATGAAAACCCGTGCTTACACTCCTGGAACGCAAAGACAAAAAGGCACCGGTGTCGTTTTAGTCAGTAAAAATTTAACACATCTTCACGCTAGAGCGGGTAAGGTCATTAGAAAATTACCATTTATACCAGGGCCTGAACCTTCCTTTCAGACGCGAACCCTTGGCCCGAGTAAGCTTCGACCCTTCTGCAGGGTCCTTACGGTTTGCTGACAACTCATTGAGGCACGCGGGAACAGGGCGCTACGTCGACGGTTGGGTTTGGTCAAGAAGATTACCAGACGATTGGACGGCGAGCTACACACTGCTCCCCATCCACAAGCCCGCGATAACGGCGAACTTATATAATATTGCACAAAGAAACTTTGAGAGTTGTTGAAACCATTTGGCTTTACTACTGTAGATTTTATATTCAGCGTTCTACATAGTCATCGGTTCGACAATAGCTACCGGTAGGAAACTACGTAGGTAGACGTTATGTAAAACAAACTATCTTTTTCTAAAGATAAAGACTCACTTCACGTACCGTCTTCGAGTCGTAAGGTGTGGAAACTCTTTTCGCATGTTTCTAAACTATCCTTTGAGAATCTATTTATGTATGGATTTCAATTGGTACATTGAATTCCATTTGTAAATTGACAAAAAAATAAGGGACCTAGACAAAGGACCGATTTCGGAATTGAGTGTTTTATTTTATTTGGAATTCATAACGTACATTCAACTCCACAATTGACGAGCTATATAAGTACAGTTTGACAAATCTGTATGTTTATTTATCTGTATTTTATTATAGGATATTAAAAAAAGAAAGATAAACTAACTGATATATCAATGCACTGTCGAAATTGTTGAAACTTGGAACGTGAAATTTTGCACACGGCTTCCTTTTATGGCGTGCTCGAATATTGAAGGGAGAATTGAAGATTTTAAGAAATTTTACTATTCCTCTTCTTTGACTGGTATTCCTCATTACTGAGGTACGTAAAGTAGATTAGCTTCTTATTGATAGTGACTCGCCATACGTGACAATTCTTGATGTCATTTGAGTATTGTATACCTAAAGAATTCCAATGTTTCGAGTTAATAAACTTGAACTTAGCACAAAATTGATTCAAACAGGAAAAATAAAGATGATTTTGAGAGCATTATGACAAAAATTATAATAACAATAATTTCTGTCTTAATGCTCTTAAAATCGTAGCCCCTAAGGCTACTGGGACCAAGAATCGATTTCTGAAAGGAAGAAGGGCAACGAAGGAACAGGAGTTAGTTTTTAGTCAGTACAAGTCTGACAGTAGCTCGTGCCCCGCCCAAGAGCGCGGAGATGTCATTGAATGATTTTCCTATCGACAAAAAAAAATCTTATATTTTGTACTTTTAGGAAAACTTTCTAGCTGACGTAGTCGCTAGCAAAGTGTTGGTATAAATACTTCAGGGATCGAGTGAAATTGACAATCTAACAGCTAAAACGATTGGCAAATAGTTGGAAACTTGATTGAGAACCAATATCGAACTGTCACGTGGTCGGTCAACAACATCCAATATACATGGGTATTGAGAAACGTTTTTGTTGATTGAATCTTATTTTCCCTAAAGCCCCAGGTAAGAAAAACAATAACAAGTTCATTTATCAGGACTACCTACAACATATAATAAATTTTATTGTTTGTGGCACTCCTAGGTTTTTGTACGTCCACCGTGTCTTAGAAGACACGGTGGACTAGAGTCCAGATATGTTTTGGTCCTGGGCGATTTTGCAGCTCAAATCCATTGCAGGAACCTTCCGAATTTTGTACGAATCATATGTGTCCTCCGAACCAGACAATATGGTCCTGAGAGCTCAAATCCAATGCAGAAACCTTCCGAATTCACCATGTCTGGTTAGAATGCGTTAGGAGCATGCCGTGCTGTCTTTCCAGCCACTCCTCAAAGAGAGGATTTACCGCCGTGATTAAAGCGTGCCCAATATTTGACTAACTCTAAGAACAAGTTTGACTTGCAAAGTGAAATGATTTATTCATTTTAAGTTTATGTGCAGCGGTACTTACAAGTGGAGTTAAAGCAAGAAGGTATTCTTGTCGCATTCGAAGCGAGGAGGAATAATAGGCGGTTGTCCCATTCGCAAAGCAGTAGTGCTAGCAAAACAGGCGGCCGTAGTCGTAAATGACCTTCATGTCCCAACTGCCGGGATGCCGAACCCGAGTGCCAGTCGTTCGGTAACTGTCCGGACCTAGTCCAGGTCGTCGACGGCGCGTAGTCTTCTACGAGCACCTCAAGGAGATGTTAGCATATCGTAAGGGCCTAGCAGGGTAGAAGTCTACTGGAACCATGGGTTAAGTGACAATCAACACTCGGGGCTCTGAAACGCAGGGCAAAGAAGGAACAAACGAGTGTAAAAGTTTGAGATCCTCTCGCTCCACTTAAGGGCAGTAAATGTCGTTAGATGATTTGCCACCTAAAAAAGAGACCCAACACATTAAGCTATTTTTAACCCGGACAAATGCATATTCCCTGTAGGATAGATTTTGTATACTGCGTACGCGTAAAGGCTAGCAGGTAGGCTATATATTGATTAAATCGCGTCACAAAGGCCTGTCCCTAAGTGTTGACTGTTTATTATTACCCTGCCCTCGTCCCCTTTGTACGGCCACAATGTAGAAACGAATATTACTCGTAAAATTGTGTGTAATCCTGGACCTACCTCTTTGTATCCATAACATGATTAAAATAACGCTCACTGCACGTCGTAATAATTGGGCAATTTATTTTATGCATGATACGCCTCAAGCCAATTTTGAAAATAAAGTGAAGTTGAAATGTTTTTTTTTTTATACCTACACGAATTTTTTGAGCTATCTCGTCCACCAAGGACGTTTGTCCACTAGAGCCATGGGATTTTTTGAAACTGTTACCGTGATATTGGAACGCAAAGCATATGAAGGATAAAGGCAGGCTTTAGCCAATAAGATCCTAACATCTACATCCTCTTACTCTCTACCATTATCATTTTACATAACTTCTATATTCGTATAAAAGTTAAGACCAGCCTAAGTTCCACTTTGCCTCAGAGCCTTTTGTCACGTTGTTACTAAAGCCGTAAATGTGTTGTTAGGTGTGATACCTCTCAAACAGTTTTTATACCCCTTCAAACTGTTAAAAGACTCTTTAAACACACGATGCATGTCTTATGTAACTTTGCTTTAGCATGTGCCAGTAAAACGGCAAGGGTCTTAGTGTCCTGACACCGTAAAACGGGCGTAAAAGCGTGTTTTATACAAAATGTGAAGCTAAAGAGAGTTAGGTGCATGTTCGACTTTCGCCTATACTCGTTACACGCTTTTTGCCTTATTATGTCAGCCGTTTCGTTTTCTTCCACCTGAATCCGAAACAAGAACGATTCTATTCTTTTCAACTCCTCGAAGAGGTGCCTTGCTGCCAGGATTGAGGCATTGCCACAGTCGCTGGCACTATTATATTGCTATGAGATTCCGATGCAATGCGGGAACAAATATTTGGAAATTATTAACGCTATTGAGAGTGTGATTTTTGTGTATGTTTTTGTTTATATATTTTTTTCGGTGTAACACTTAACTGCGTCATAACCCCTTTTAATTACTCTCAAAAAGCCTTTTGTTTAGACCACTACTAGATCTAAAAAAACCATTTAGACCTCTACCAGATTTACAATCCAAATTCGTTACCTAACACATTCCACAATGGGACATGCAGACCTGAAAGGAGTCTCGGTAATTCACTAGAAGATGGACGATGGCTAAACATATGTATGTATTGCTTAATCCCTAAACACAGGGATTAGCTACAAAGCCGATACTCAGGTGATTAAGGCTTACTAAGTAATTGAGACGGCTGTGGAACTGTGACCGAGGGAACGGATATTGATTTAATGTTTATGTTTATACTTGTGTGTGTGCCAAAGGGTATATAAGTGTCAGGTTTTCAAAGATATTAAAAAGTGGTTTGTTTAAAACCATCTTGGTGTCTTCAAGGCTAGAGTGAATAGGCTCTTAATAAACTAGTGCGCCTTACCATCAACGATTGCATCACTGCTTACCATCAGGTGGGATCGCAGTCAAGCATTAATTTATTGCAATAAAAAAAAAATTAAACTCATTTTGTCTTTCGGACATTACTGAATGTTTTAAGGCACAAATTTTGCTTTCCTGTCTAAAAGCCTGTGATTCTTTATCCTTTCGTTTCCGGGCTACGGTTTTTCAAATAATTCCGAAGCCCTGTCAAACATCGACTCTAGTGGGCCCCAGCTGGATCTGACCTTAGTTAGGTGGAAAGCACAGATGCCCAAACTCCTTTCTAATCATTCCTCAAAGAGGAGACCTGTCTAGCGTGGTTTGCCTGACGTTGGGAAGGGAATCGTCGTGAAATCCAGGCAGAACACTATCCGCCATACCGCGATTTGTTTCGGCAACGGACTTTCACTTCAGTGTTGCACCTCCACGCACCACTAGTACGTGAGTGCAAGGACTGTTACCTCCAAATCCGGTGGCAAACCGGCAAAAATGATCGCTGTCTCGCAAGGGACCATTTAAGATAACCATACCATCCAATTGGCCATCTCAAAGCTCTGGCAACTGATATTCCTTGAGTGTGCATTTACTGAGCTTGCCTATCTACTTTATTCTTTTTAATCTAATTATAGGAAGACTTTTGCATATGTTTATTCCATTTGGAACAAAAAAGTTACTATTGAACAACTTTAGATTAAATTTATAATTTTTTCAAGCCCCAGGCTATTTATCTGGTTTCAACTTAGACTTTACGTCCGCTATAACGAACACTCAACTGAAAGAAGTCGTGGTCATAAGTTAGTCTTGTAAATACCAGGAAAAGCCACGGTGGGTCGCAATTTTTAATTTAATAATTATGAAACCATATATGTGCATAGTGTTATTAATATGTCAACAACATACAACCAAAACGTGAATCAATATGGTGCAACCACACCACAATTAACGTGATGTGGTAAACTGACAGCAAGTTTAATATTTTAATAGCTTCTTTCAACTCTCGTTTCAACCCCGTAAGGGGTGAGTTTTGTAAAGTCCTTTCTTATTCTTTGTATACCTTACTAGCTTTTGTCAGCGGCTTCGCCCGCGTACATAAAATATGTCACTCAGGAGTAAAGCAGCTTTCTATTGTTGCTAAAATTTTTCCAATCGGACCAGTAGTTCCAGAGATTACCCCCTACAAACAAAAAAACAAAAAAACAAACTTTACCTCTTTATTATATTAGTGTAGATGTAGATAGAAGGAACTTTTGTTCATATTTCCAGCGTTCTAGATGTAAGGCTTATTTTATGGTAGTTAAAAAGTCATTCTAAGACAAATCCTACCCGTGGGCGGAGCGTGAAATAATGTCAGACTCTTACTGACTAATCAACTTACCCCGTTACTAGGTTGCCATATATACCAGGGCCAGAGCCTTCCTTTTTGACGCGAACCCACGGCCCCAATTGGCTACGACCCTACGGTTTGCAGAGTGCGCCGTCTACGACTGGGCTTGGTCGGGATGGTTACCAGATAATTGGACGGCGATTTTCACCCATTGCTCGCTATCCACAAACCCGTGCAGATTGAAGACTTTAGACTTGGCGTTTATGAGTCAGTGAATGAACACTTTGTTTTTTATACAGAAGTATTTAGAAGGTATATTGTAACAAACTACTTACAAACAAAAACAAACACAATAATATCAAGTAACTTCATGTGACTAGTTCACAAAGTGACCACCAGCACAAGTCTCGTTCCAAGAAACAATAAATACAAAGATATAAAGGCCATCGTTTATTCTATCTAACGAGAACATTGCTAAACATGAAAAGCAGCATTTATGCTAGACAAACCGGCTGAGTGAATTCAATAGTATTCTAGTCTTTCCAGAAACATCTGAGCCGTGCAACGGTAAAACTTTTGTCGTTTTCGTTCGAGCGATTCTTTTGTAATCGAGTCACGGACCGGACCGTGCCGGGTCAAACCGAGACGGTTTGTTATGACGTGGACAACGCTAATAGGAACAAATGCGTCTTTTCATTTATTTAAGTAAAAGGGGGACTTTGGAAACGGACCGAGTAAAAACCTTTTACATTTTTTGGAAGAGCTTTTTTGAGGAGTTACTTATATAAATGATACCTACTTAAGTTGTTGTATTGTATGCAATGATTTTCTATGGTTGGTAAAAATAATACTGCTGTGAATGTACTGTAAAATTTATAGCTATCAGAGTTTTTGATGTAGCACCAGTGACTAATAAGTTGAAAAGGAATCGGTTATCTTAGTATTACTATGTAAAGTTGATTATACAATTGTGAATAGATAGAGATGGTGGCTAAAAAAGAGATGGACGAAATTATATAAAAAGAGATGGAGTGAAATTAAGAAAATGGCAGCTAGTAAAAGTAACGGTTGTCAGAGCAGAATAGAAGAAATACAACGTGTGTGGACACGTTGTATTTCTTCTATTCTGCGCTCAACTCCAAAAAACATGTTACAAGTGTATAATAATATGTTTATGGCAATGTCAGCCGAACACTGTAAGACAAGCCATAGCTTCAAATTATGTTGTTTTTTTTTTTGTTTAAATATATATAATAAAAGATATAAAGAGATCGATGCTCATACAATCGTCGTACCAAGAATCTGTGACATCTGTTTGCTTAGACATATAACAAGAGTAACTACTAAGGTGAGCCCATATTCAGAATTTCCGTGTATAACCTCACAAAGCTAATATCGCCATATTGGCTTAAACTTGAATGTACAGCGGTACAGATACTTCGATCTCAACACGAGTATGACTAAGACTTAGTCTGGGACAGGACTAACTTTGACGTTCGATTCGGATGTACTAATAAGTCGAGCTTTGGGCGATTCATACTGAAATGGCCACAGTCAGTATTGAAGCGGTAAGTACTTGTAACGTGAAATTATTTTAAACTTATATTATATATTATTTTAAACGTATCGGGTAAAATGGGTTGAATAGAAACTCAAGGGATGATGAGAAACAAAATTTCAAATCACACGCAAACACCGGCGTTCTCTGTGTTTAATTGTGTCTGTAATTACCAATGAGCATTTTTGTTTTCAATACTTATTGAATTTACAAAAATATTTAAATGCTGCTAACAAATTTTAAATAATAATAATAATAATGTCCACAACTATCACACAACGCCATCTAGTCCCAAGCTAAGCAGTATATATTTCTAAATACATACATATTATAGATAAATTACACCCAGAAACAGAACAAATGATTGTGCTCATCACACAAACATTAACACAAATAAGTGAACAAACAACAAAATGCTGCTTCTATTCACCCCATTGTACATTACTTACTGAGAAGAACAGGGCCTCAAGTCTGCTATTACAAAAGTGTCAAAATAGTTTATCATTGATTTCCTAATTGTTAATTTTGACAAGTTTAATATTCTACCAATATGAAGGCGCCATTATGACTTTTTAATGATCAACCACTGACACTTCATTGAAAGAAATAGCATAGAATGGTAATCTAGTACAAAATGACAACTTAATGTTTAACGTATACGATAATCTGCTAAAAAATTGACAGTTCCTTTGATTGACCAACGATTAGAACGTCATTGTGCAGAAATTGCTTTAAATACCACAAATCTATTAAGAAACCACTGACCGACCAATGACTGGCCATTATAAATTAACGGATTACACACTTATAACAAAATTACAATGGGATCGTGTTGGAATGAAGATATTACATACCCTGGGACGCGAATTTACGATTTTAGACATTTATTTTATCAAAAAATTTACAAAATCACTAACAGAGAAATACAATATTAATAATTATAATTGGTAAATACATTAAGCCGAATGGCGTAGAGGGTTAGTGTTTACATCATCTTATGGCAAACAACGATATTACATTATAATAGCAGTAAATTAGTAGCCATAGCGGGTAGTTGTAAAAATAGTTAAAGAAACGAAGTACGCGATGTCGAATTTACGTGGCCACTGTGCACTGTGTAGGTTTATATTTCTTGTTTACTGTATCAGTACATTAATAACAATTTTCCGATTAGATGAAAATACATTAAGCAATAAGTAAATCTTATTGAACAATATATAAATTACTGTTTACAATTCACTTCGGTAGAGCTTAAAAATGTTAATTTCCTTATTTTATAGCCGACAGCATTGTTCGGTGTAAAATCAGTTGTATGACTTCAATGTCCATTCATCATTTTATGGCCGTATTTTAAAGTCAAACAAAGAGCCCTGAAAATAATTAAATGACAAGAGTGTTATAAAGATGGCTTCTTTCAGTTTGCAGAAAGTGATTTATTTCAATTCTGTTTATGTAATGAATGGATATAATGTTGGTAGCAGATATTTTATCATTACATTCTCAGAAAAACCATTTCACAACCAACAAGATAATGTAATTATTTTTCCGTAAAAGCCCAGTAGGACCGCCAAAGCTGTGTTTAACACTGATTTTTTATTAAAAAAAAAACTCACAAACGCCACGATCCAAAATTTATTAAAAAACCAACACTTACATTATATTGTTAATTGCGTATACAACAAAAACATGTAAAAAAACTCATTTATTTAATTTTCTCATTTTAAATATGACTGTAGCGCTGGCATACAATTTGTCACGTATATCAAGCCACATTGTAAGGGTTAATAAAATCAATCAAAAAATATGAAAAGCCTCTTAAAAGACCTCCACAGGCGGAGGACGAAAGAACAAGACAAACAATATATAAACAAACACTCCTACATAAATAGTACATTCCTAACTACGACAGTAGCGAAGATAATTACTAAAACCAATCAGCACTTAGCGTAATACGCGATCAATAATTAATACACGAACACACGCGTTCGCATGAGCTAGAGTTGAGCATCACACATGCTCAGCACTAGTTCCAACATTCAGATTATAGATATATCTCTCCATTGAAATTACCTCTATTCATGCTGTTTTGAGTGCCGTTAATTAGCTGTTTTGTGCTATGTTTGATAATTAACTATCATTACCTACATTTCTGTGCAGTTGTATTGAATGTGATGTTTAGGGTTCCATATCTCAAAAGGAAAAAACGGAACTTTTATAGGATCAATTTGTTGTCCTGTCAAGACAAAGGGTTTTGACAGACTGGTGGACGGATTTCGAAAACGCGTGGAGGTTTTGAGTTTTAATAAAACCATTATACTTAGGTACACCTGCGGTCACTTGAACCTGTGAAAAAGAAATCAAACTTCTCAGAAAAAAGATGTAATTACACACAGGTATTTTGACAATCCAAGTTAAAAGTCAAATATCAGAGGAACTTCCCGTTGATCTAGGATCCTGAAATTTGGCATGAATCAAGGCATATCAAAGGAAAAATCTGAAAACTGCAATACTTCACAAAAAAGAAACTTTTTTGCGATTCGGTTAATACTCGATTCGGAAATAGAACTGTTTTCATAGGTAAGTTCGTACGAAACCCTTTGTGTATATCTGACTCGCTCTTGCCCAGTTTTTTGAGAGGCCTGTGTGATTGACATTATAAAAGTTTACATATATTATCTCTTCGATTAACGATGTGGACGATAGGTTCTGTTGTGGCGACCATGTACCGGAAGACGCGGCTTTGAAAGGCCTACCACAAGGACCGATGACTTCGTAAGTGTCGCGGAAATCCAATGGATGTCAAAAGCACAAGATCGGTTATTATGGTGACACTTGGATAAGGACTATGTCCAATGTTTTAACATGAAATTAATAAAATAATAATAATAATTTAGGACTTTGATTGAATTGGATGATGATGAAAAAGTGTTACTGCTTTGCAGAAGAAGGCGACTGCCTGCCATTCCTATTTAAGACCCGGCACGAGAGGTCATCGCCGCCGATCATCCCAAAGAGAACATTTTGTTATTAGGCTTGAACCAAAGTTGCTCAAGGAAAAAGTAATTCGACAATACTATATCTATTTAATGTAAATAAGTAGGTATTAGTGAAATTCAAACTTATATTTAATTTCTAATGATACAAAAGCAATTATCCATGTCACTACCAAACAAGCCCTGCAGACAAATTTCATAGAGAGACTTCCTTTTATGTTAATTCTACTGTGAAAATAGAAAATAAATAATATCCTGTTTATATTTGAGCAAAGTTGATAAAAAATGAACTAATTCTGTTGAATTAATGTTTTAAATATTGTGTACTGGAGTTTCCATTAAAACCTTAAAAGTTAGAGCATTTTTTAATTATAGCTATAATTTATTTCTGATATAGAAACTCCATAATGTGTTAGTACCAGAAATACTTATATACCTATGTTAGTAAAAAAATGAATTAACTTTTAGTTTTAAAGATTATAAAGATTATTATAGTTATTGTCCCCTCTTAACTCATATTTTTGTAGGTAGGTAATCATTAGATGACTTCTCCCGATAACTACTAGGGCGGAGCAGGAGAACGTGTTGCTTTTAGTCACAATAATCCACCCTTATGTTCGTTCTTTCAGTCATGACATCCCAGGAAACCAGACCTCCCTTTCGGACAACCCATGGCCCAGTAAGCTTCGGTTCAGCTGGACGCCTATGGTTTTACAGACATCTCTTTGGAGAAAGGAGCACCTAAATGCCAGTTTCATACAGGGACCGATTGCACATACATCATTCTTACAAACATACAAACATTTAACACAAGCTCTGCTTGGCTTGGAACTAGACGACGTTATGTGCCAGTTGTGGAATAAAATATATATTAACTAATTCAAATCTCTTCACTGACAAACAAAAGTCTCACAAGTAAACAACAGTCGTACTCACATAATCCTCAACTTCAAAAATGATTTGCCATTCAAAAATCCTATAAACTCCATGGGCTTGATTCCAAATTGATTTGCGTGGAACAAAGGGGGTCTCGATCCGCAGAAATGAAAATACGATTTGGGTACGACCAGATAGCAATTTGTTGCGGTGCCATCTGATCTATTGGAAATTTGAATGGGTTCCCGCCGGTAATATACTCAACTCGATTGTTCAGTCAATACAACAAAGGAATTATTATTGGTTCACCGAAGAGATTTGGTTGTTACCGCAATTTAAATATGAGTGTGTACGTTTGTATCTCGTCTTGTGATGTTGCAGGAAATGCTAGGGTTAAGTTTATCATTATTCTGATCAATGAATGTATTTGGGGTCAAAGCATGAACATTGCTTTCTCTTCAAGACTTCTACATTTATCGTCCCAACCTTTCAAACCATATAAGGCTTATTGTTTGCAGAGCATCTGCTTTTCGAACAATGGGCCGTTGCCGTTTCCGAACCTTTGGCGTAAAAGGTTCTTAAGTGGTGATCGTGTAAGAGGACGCTACGTTAATATGGCTCCAAAATGTAGTCTAATAATCTATTAAGGATCATGAATATATGAGATGTGAGACGTACAAATCTGGTCGATGTGACGATATTTGCGGGGAAACCACATCGGGTCATCTTGTGGGACGTCGTCCTTTGCTGCGTCTTCCAGTACAAGGTCGCCACTCCAACCGTGCCCCTATTTTTTTTGCAAGCAATAGTCACTAATATCCTGCGACACAATAATTCAAAATATGTACATAATTTAAATGGACCTGTTTATTCTAGCTTTAGTAATCCTACTACAGTTTTCCAGTTCAATCCATTCAGAGTCGCAGCCGTCGCGTAGTCTAGTCTGCGAATAATATTAATGCTAATGTGAACAATTGAACATGCTCCCACTAATTATTTGTATGCATCCCAATTCCAGTGAATGCGTTCATTAATTAAATCTGGGTATTAAGCTTGTTATACGTTTCAATATACAAGGGGCTATTACCATCGAAACTCGGGGAAACTTCGGAAAATTGATTTGATACATGATATTAAAGCAGTGGTGGCCGAGTGGTAACGATACCGACTTGCGAGTTGTAGGTCGCGGGTTCAAACCCAGCCCAACATTACTTTGTATAATTTATTTCATCACCACTGCTCTAAAAACGGTGAAGGAAAACATCGTGAGGAAACTGGCATGTCCTGCAAAAATTCGAAGTTATGTGGCATCCACCGACCCGCACTGGGCCCGCGTAGTGGATTATGGCCTATTATAATTCCCTCTCCTAGAGAGGATGACACAGGCATCCTCTCTAGGAGAGGGAATAGGCCCCAGCAGTGGGAACATTAAAAAGGCTGATGATGCTGATTACATGATACTGTATTCGAAAACCCGCAAAATAACAGCACATCCACACTAGTGCGAAATATGTGTGAAAAATCTTTGAACGCAAAGTAACGTTGATTAAAATTACAAAATAATTAAGTAATAGTATCCACTCAAGCACTGATAGTTTTGTACAAATTGAACATTTTAATTGGAAACAACACAAAGAAAGTATTTTAATTAAAATTGAACCTCTTTATTTAAGAGCCCTTTTGCAAAATGGCCAGTGTTTCTCAGAATTTAATATTATTTTCATTCATCGTTCAGTTATTTAGGCTGTAGGTGATTACAGATTATTTTGCTAGACAAAGTAATTTGGCATTGAGGTTTTTGCCCGCTTTTACCTGTCAATAATGATTGGTTTGAGAAAATATCGCGTTTCATAATTACTAATTTTAACAGCCACTCTTACCTAAACTTTATTGAATTTATAGAATAGTTTACTTAATTTTACGTTTTAGTCTTTTGTGATTTTTTTTTTGTGGAAAATCATCCAATGAAATTTCTGCGCCGAAGATAGTGTCAAACCTTTTCTGTCTAAAAACGAACAGTACGCCGGAGACTACCCCCCTTTTTAGGGTTCCGTAGTCAACAAGGAACCCTTATAGTTTCGCCATATCTGTCTGTCCGTCCGCGAATAATCTCAGCGACTTTGTGACGGACGGGAAACCACGAAACCCTACACTGAGTGTGGCCCGACACGCTCTTGGCCGATTTATTAGTTTAAGCATTGATACTCCATCCTTAGGTTGACTGGTAGAGACTATCAGCGGTAAGATTGCCATTGTACCCATAGATATAAGTTTCTGTGGAATTGTTACTATTTTGGTGTACAATAAAGTTTTATTCTATTCTAGTCTAGTTCATTCGTTCCATTTCATACCGGGGCTTAAGGGATAATTATAATACTACTTTACTAGTCAATGGCTGAATTTATGTTAGGAAAAAAAAAATGTAGGTATATTAATTTGTTTATTGAGAAAAATTATAACATTTTTACAGACGCCTCCAAGGCGATGCTATAACCAACAATGAATATACATGACAGTGTTATTAAATAAATTACAATTATATTTAAAAAAAATATGTAATAAGTCCGGACAATTCTCAATAATTACTTGAGCCGCTTCTACAAATTTCGGCAGGCTTTGACCAAAAAATTAAGATGCGATAGCGCTATATAATTAACAATACGTATGGCTCGTGACCAAAGGGCAGACTTTAGGAGGTTTTTTATATGAATTAGATAGATAGATATATTCTTAAAATATATTATTTAATACATATAAAAGTTCTAGATGTTTTGTTCACATGTTTGTGAACCACGATACAGTCATAATTGCTATTGTGACGTTTAACATTTTTTTTATACTCAAAAGAAGTAAGAAAAGAAGCTTAAACTATTTTTAACCAAAATGTCTTCTTAAAGTTCCGTCCAACACTCTTATCCACAACGAATAATTTATCAATCAACGCCGAAAATACGTCAGCATAAATCCAGCCATTTCTCATTCCATTAAAGGAAAAAACCTTAGAGAACAAGACGTCAAAAAGCACTAAAAACTTCCATAACAGCATTATTGAAGCGGCCGATATTCTGACAAGAAAATTAATATGACTTGGTCAGCGTAGTGGCCCGAACTTGATCCAATATCATTTGCCTTTCCCATTGTTAGTCAAGTGTAGTAGCCAGGGATGGGGAGTGCATTCAATGGCTCTGCAAATTTGCCTCCGTCGGACTGTAAGCATGATAAAATGCACACTCAAGGCAAATGGAGTCACTACACTATTATGCTGGCTTGGTTTATTAGGAAGCTAGATAAATAGGCAACTACAGTGATATATCTTTACTGTTTGATGTTACAGACATTGAATGGGGCTTTGTTTGCGAAAATAGCTGTTTGTTTACATTGTCTTTCTTTGTTTAGTTTGAAGAATAATCAGTCTGTATAAATAAGTTTATGTTTAAGATAATTTTTAGTCAGTGTTTGAGGGAAGTTACACTTAGGGACTGTAACGTCTATTGCCCACGGCGTCTTTTAGTCGCATTTTCAAAGAATACTATCGCACTACTAACGCGCTTCAGCATCGTCTGTATCGATGGAGACGCACTACATTATTGCCACAGAAAGTGGTCGTCGTGAGCGAAGGGTGTAAGAAATTGGAATGAGATTAAGGATGTTTTATCTCAGCGCGGTTACTTTACGAACATTCTTGAAGAAAAGTTGACCAAAAACACAAGTGCTAATATTGTGTTATCTGATCTGAAGAGAGAAGCAAAAAAGGAGCAGTGGTAATGACTTACGAGTTGACATCAAAATATATCTTAAAACTGTTATATTATTTAATACACATGTACAGTATTACGGATGGTTAATCAGTTATTTCCTATTTTGTAAATACAATTTTATCTGTATTTCTATGTTAAATTTTATCGTATTCATGTATTATTTTTGTTTAATTGCATGCTAATTTTCAGAATTTATATATTAATATCAAATAGAATGTAAAATATTCCTTTATTTATCAGGAATATTTTACATTCTATTTGATATTAAATACATTTTTAGCTCGTAACTCGCGACTTTATTTGAGGTGAATACGACAATTTAACGTAAAAAAATGATATATTTTATTAACGTTATAAAATAAAGTTCTTTACATTGCATGGTTTTAACGTTATTAATTTCAAAAATGGTTCGAATATGGGCATTCTAAATATGGATTTATACATGGATGGCATATTTGATATTCATTGATTAAACTCTTGAGCCCCGAGCGAACACATTCACATACCTATTGTCATTCTATTATGTCTCTAATTACGGTATTTTTTTTTTTTTTTTATATAGCCTACATTGTGTCCCACTGGGCAAAGGCCTCCCCTTTCTCCTTCCAAACTTCTTTGTCTTGGGCGATCTCTGGCCAAGTTTGCCCCGCGAACGTGATTAGATCATCACACCACCTTCGCCGTGGTCGACCTCGACATCGTCGACCTCCCTCAGGCGTCCAGTGAGTGATAACCTTCGCCCATCTGTCCGGGTGCATTCGTGCGACGTGGCCAGCCCACTCCCACTTCAGCCTGGCAGTTTTTACTCCAACATCTGTTATTCGGGTTATGGAGCGCAGCGTGGTGTTTCTAACGCGATCTGTCCGCTTAACACCTATTATGCTACACTCCATTGCCCTTTGACAGATCTTCAGTTTGGACTTTTGTTGTTCCGTAAGTGACCAACTTTGAGCACCGTAGGTTAGGACGGGCAGGATACACATATCGATGAGTTTCCTTTTAAGCGTTATCGGGAGGCTACCCTTCATGTGATCTTTGAAGGCCCAGAATGTCTTCCAAGCATTTTGGATTCGTCTCTCGACTTCCATATCTTGCCTATTTTCAAAAGATACAATCTGGCCTAAGTACGTATACTCATTGACATATTGTAACACGTGCCCGTCTACCTCGACCCTACGTTTCGTGCTATTGGTCATGATCTGTGTCTTAGATCTATTCATGGTGAGTCCAACCTCAAGACTGGCCGTGCTCAAATCTTGGAGCATTTCCCCAAGTTCTGAAGGTGATGTGGAGAATAGCACTATGTCGTCAGCAAAGCGGAGGTTCGTTAGCTGGTGGCCGCCAACATTTATACCTCGTGACTGCCATGAGTCGGGCAAGTTGTTAAAAACCTCCTGTAGTGCGCTTGTGAACAGCTTGGGTGAGAGCGGGTCGCCCTGTTTAACCCCTTTTTCCACATTGAAATTTGGACCAGAAATATGCAACTTGATGTTTGCAGAACTACTTCGATAAATAGTGTCAATGAGGTCAATGTAAGTGTGCGCAATGTTTTGAGACTCCAAAGCATTGAATACCGACTGATGGCCTATACTGTCGAATGCTTTGGCATAGTCCACAAAAGCTAGATAGAGTGGTTTATTATATTCATTGTATTTTTCAATGACTTGATTGATAGTATGGAGGTGGTCGGTTGTGGAGAAATGAGGCCGGAAACCTGCTTGTTCCGGAGGCTGATGAAAGTCAAGCATTGGAGCGATACGGTTCTGTATTATTTTGATAAATAACTTGTACAAATGAGAAACGAGGCTTATTGGTCGGTAGTTTGAGATGTCAGCTTTGTCTCCTTTTTTGTGTAGTAAAATTACGTTCGAGTGACACATTTCAGGGGGAATTTGACCGGTGTGTAAAATAGTGTTAAAAAAGGATGTGATATGAGGCACAAGAACGTTTCGTCCTAACTTCAAAACCTCTGTTGTTATTCCGTCTGTTCCTGGACTTTTACTGTATTTCATCTCGCGAAGAGCTTGATGAACTTCGTAGGAACTAATGGGATGGACAGAATTAGGACAGTGATAAGCAAAGTGTCTGAGGCGTTTGTGGTGATCTTTGTATAGGTTTTGATAAAATTTGGTCGAAATTTCGATGATCTTGCTAGAACTTCCCTGTTTTACCCCATTTTCATCCTTCAGGTTAGAAATCCAGGTTTTCCCTTTCGTGATACCGTGTTTGGCAAGTCTTAAAGAGTTGTTAGTCTGCAACGCTAATTTTATCGTATTAGTATTATAATTTCTAATGTCCTTTCTTATACTTCTTTTAACTAATTTATCTATTTGGTTATATTGTTCTCTATGATGCTTCAAGGTTTCTCTATTCTCTATTAAAGATATAGTTTCATTGCTTAATTTGTTATTGTTTCTTCTAGCGCATTTAATTTTCTTGGTAGCTTTTGAAATATTTTCAATAATGTTACGGTACTGGCTTAGAGGGTCCTGGTCTGTTTCAATAGGCAGTATATCGAAGGAATTTTGTAACTCTAAATTGTATTTGTCCATATTACTCATTAAAATATCTTTGTTAAGTTTCTTTATTTTGTTTTTAAATATTACTTTGCGGTTTAACTTTACATTAAGGACAATTTTTGCGCGTACTGGCCTGTGGTCTGAGCTATATTTAAATTTATTTATTACACTAACATCTTTAATTATATTTTGTTTGTTAGAAAGTACAAAATCTATTTCGTTTTTTGTTTTTCCATCTGGCGAAATCCATGTCCACCGACGTTGTGGGCTTTTAGGGAAAAAGCTGTTCATTATTTTAAACCCTTGACCAAATGCAAACTGAAGGAGTGCATTTCCACGGTCGTTTCTGGTACCTAAACCGTGTAAACCAATAATTTCCGGACTTTCTAGATCTTGTCTTACACCGATCTTAGCGTTGAAGTCACCAGTAATGATGTTCCAGGTGCTACGGTTTTCCTCGCACGCCTTGTTGAGGACATCATAAAATTCTTCAAGTTCGCTATCGCTGTGTGACGACGTCGGCGCATACGCCTGAACAATGGTTAAGCAGTGTTTTTCGGTCACATTAAGTTTAAGAATTACGAACATTACTTTTTATTATTTTTCATATACCGAATTACGGTATATGAAAGGTTAATATAAATTAAACTAATAAACACTGTTGCATTTTGGCTATAATGTATATGAGTGATCTCAAAGTAGTTCAGATTCCGGGGTTCAGGAACGAAGGTAAAGGAATATAGGAGTGAGTTTTAGTCATTAAAAGTCTGAACCGTCCCCCACTCCTCCTCGATTCGTATTCCTCCTTACTGACGGTTGTAAAGTTCCCGCTGGATTACCTTCTTATTGATGGTATCTCGACATCTGTGACAGTTCTTCGCGTCATGAAATGTTGCTGTTCAAGGTTGTGGCCATTTTTCCTGGAAATGTGAAGAACTCCAATAGGTACTCTGCGCATGCAGGTAGTAGACAGTCTTGTTTTGATGTTCATGCAAGGTTAACACATTTGTACGTAATGCCAGTCTAGGGAATTTGGAGCATTTTTCTCCAGCACCACATTTCGAAGCCATCAGTGCGGTCGTGGTTGGCCTTTTTCAAAGTTCACGTCTCAGCCATGTGGCTGAGACGTGAACTTTTCTTTATTCAGCTATGTAGCTGAATAAAGAAACACCACTCCGCCACATTGAATGATTTCCCAAAGAAAAAAAGTTGTGGAATTTCTTGCCAGAGTCTGTGTTTCCTGATGGCTACAATCCGGAAACCTTTAAGTCGAGAGTGAATAGGTTACTTCTAAGTAAGCGCGCCATCGTCGACCACATTGTCGCTTTCCATCAGGTGAGATAGCGGTCAAGCGCGAACCTATAAACAAAGACAAAAAATAAAGTATGTTAATCAGAAAATTCTTCCTTCTTCTAAAATATTGTACTTAGGCCATCAAAGATCACATCAGAAGCTCGCTTCTTACAATATTTCAAACAAATAAAATCAATGAAGCGGCAATAAAAAAAGTACAAAGGACAGTGCTTAATTGAGCGTTATCGAACAAATTGAAACAATGTTAATCAAAATACACAAAGAAATACAAACAGTGAGAAATATTTTATTCATTCTATACCAGCCAATTTGATGTTACTCTTCTTCTTCATAATTTCCTGATACCTTCGCACTTTACATTGGAATATTTTGTAAAAAGTCATTTCGAGAGGATCAAAGTTTTCCAATAAGCTTAAAAGCCTACTGTAAACGGTGTTATGGCTCGGCATTATTACAGAGTGGCTCATTAATAGGAAACGTTATGCATGAGTTGCGCGTTTCTTTAGATCATTTTCTTTTAAATGGCTTTATAAGTATCTCAGCGAAAGGTATAAAATAATTTTGTTCTGAAAATATGTTTGTAGCATATTTTTTGTCCATGGCCGGAGGTCGCCGTAGACAGAAAGATCTGGAAGGAAAAAGGGGAGGCCTTTGCCCAGCAGTGGGACATACAATAGGCTAAATAAAAAAAAAATATTTGTCTGGATTTGATTTTAGAGCGGTGGTTGCCGAGTCGTAATGGCTCCGATTTACGAGTTGTACGTCAGGGGTTCAAACTCAGTCAGGCGCATTAGTTCGTATATTTTATTTCTTCGCTGTTTTGTCCTACACACGCCTGTCCTAGAATCAAAAATTCAAAGACTTGCAACATCCACCAATCCGCACTGGACCAGCGAGGTGGATTTCGGTCCATTCCCTCTCCTAGAGAGGAGGCCTAAGTTCCAGTGGTGGGAAAATTATAAGGTTGATGCTATGCTATATTTTTTGATTGAATAGCTCTGTAGAATTTTTTTTTTCAGATAAAAAATATTTGAAAACATTCCTCCTTCCTGCGGCAGTGATGTTTGCATGGTGCATAATGACTATTATAGCCTTATTTTTACATCATATTATACCATATTTATCTACATCTACACTAATCTACACTATCTACACTAATATAATAAAGAGGTAAAGTTTGTTTTTTTGTTTTTTTATTTTTTTGTTTGTAGGATGTAATCTCTGGAACTACTGGTCCGATTGGAGAAATTTTAGCAATAACAGAAAGCTGCTTTACTCCTGAGTGATATAGGCTATATTTTATGTACGCGGGCGAAGCCGCTGACAAAAGCTAGTTATATATATATTTAATAGTCCGGTGACTATGTTCCGCCGCTTTTATCTGTCCTCAACAAAGTCAAAACCTATTGAACAGCCGACTTTCAAGCGGTTTTCACGAATATACCAAATGTATTCGTGAGGAAGATACAAGCGTATAATTCTTAATAAAAAGTTTTCAAAAGGGATTTTCTGTAAAAATTTAAAAAAAAATCTTAAAATTTAATATATTAAAAGATTTTATTTCATCCTTCTGTATCGATAATTGTCGGTAAATTATTTGTCCATAAAAAAATGTACTCCTACTATCAGTATAGGTAATCTACAAAAGTTAATAAATTATATGCTCCGATGATTTCTCAAACATCATATTATATCTTTCTGGTATTAGAGCCTTTGACAAAAAATCGTGAAAAATATTTCTACCTAACTAGGCTTTACGACGTCACGTCTAAAAATAATAGAACCTAACCTATTTTATCGACATGAAAGCTGAGTTTAGACAATTTGTCGCACTCCCCTATTTGATTCATCTCTTGCTCGTAAAACATCCCGAAACGTGCTGACTGAGCCGCCTTCCATCTGCCCGGTTCACCGCTGACTGGCTACAAGACAAAGAGTGTTTTTAAAAACTTCAAACTAGGGATGGACCAAATAGTCGCCGACTAGTTGGCAAAACATACCAATTAGTTGGCATTTAATTAGCTACAAGAAATCAGGAGAATTTCCAGTAAATACAAGGTCACAGCTTACTAGAGCCACCCGGCACCCACGCCGCACCGCCTCACCTCGAGCGGTTAGTATTCTTTATATGAACTTGATATTTCAAATCGAAATTAGTAATTTAATCAACTTGTTTATAATTATTACTTAATTATAAACTAACATAATTAATACAAATGATCGACTATGGTAGGCGTCAGATAAATGAGCCACAAAGGACACTGACCTTTCTCTAATATCTTTTCGCGTGTACCCAACAGTAATAATAGTGAATCATTTTTCATTTAGAAAATGTACAAAATCACGATAGATGTCGATTAAGGCTATCTTTATGTCTTTATTTCTAGTTTTGAAATTAAGCTTGTTAATTAATTTAGTTAAGTCAAATTATTTTATGATATCTGGTGCCTTCCTTAGTCACGAATGTTACATAATCGGTTGCATTTATGATCGGCGTTAAGTAGATTTTAAGTCGGAGCGACAACTAGTCGTCTAGTTAGCTGGTCGGCCAACTATATAGTCAGCCCATCTCTATTTTCAGAACGTATTCACAAGAGTTTCTAGGCTAGGGATAGAAACGCAACTTTTGTTGTGGTGTGACCGAGTTACCCGGCGGAAACAAAAGTATGCTTCATGGGACTTTATCTCGGCATCTACATGCATAAGAAAGCTATGCATTTTAAATTTTTGTTTTAGGAAGAAGAATGTTGTTGGAAATTACAACGGTAGATTGTGATAATGGTAGTTTTAGTTAGATTCTCATTAAAAAAAGAACTCATTAGTTTATTCATGAGTGGTCTTATTCAAACGGGCAGTGAAAAAGATTTGTTTGAATGTCTAATCTTATTGCGAATGGAGTAGGTACAGAATAATCATGTTTCACATATATATTTAGCTAAGACTTAAACTCGCGCAAGTCCCGTTTTTAATATATATATATTTTTAATACGTATCATAATATTAGTATTTATATCATAACTTTAACACAACACCATCAAGTATCAAACAGAGAAAAAACTGGTGTGAGTATAAGATAACTGTTAAGCTTGTAGGATCATCAACAGCCTTCTTAATGTTCCCACTGCTGGGACACAGGTCTCCTATCTAGGATAGGGAATGGGCAACAATCCACTACGCAGAAGTATTTTTTTATATTTTAAATATATGTGTACATTATGGAGAGTCAAAGTTCACGTAAAAAAGTAATTTTTTAGAGGCTTTACTGGATTACTCTTATACAAACATATTTTTGATTTCTATAAAAGCCTAGATAATATTCTTAAGATATCTGTGTATGCAAAATATCTGAAAAAAGATGTGTAATAATATCATAATCACGTAAAAGCGGTTGTATGAAAATGTGCCTCGGGCTAGCCGTTCTTAAACTAAAACATAACTTTGATATTTCAAAACTGTATCAAACAAGTTACCTATAGGAACCCGTCACAAACATACAAATAGATAACTGTACTCAAAACTATATAAACTTGAAGTACCTTCAACAACTATCCCATATTAGTAAGTTAGTAAGGCGAACCAATATCTTCAGTGTTGTTGATAACAACAGCATGTACGAAATATTAAATAGCCCGGGGCAGTATGCCCTACTATTTTGCGGTTCTACGAAGTTCTTGCGAAGATGTAGGTAACGTCCATGTCGTATGCCTTCACGAGACCGTAGCTTACAAATGTTTTGTTTGACATTCATCGTATAGCGGCCATCAGCCTGGTGCTATTTTTTTAATGTTGGGCAAAAATCACACAATCCCGCTCTTGAGCGGAGCGGGAAACAGTGTTAGACTTTTACTGACTAAACACACCACCCCGTTCCTTCTTTGCCGTGTTCCAAACAAACAAAACTTTTCAAATTTAAATTTACTCATAATGTACAACAAAAATAAGTTTGTAGGAATATCATAGGCTCGAAAACAATAGGGGGTCAGCAGGGCCATACCCCTTCGGGCTGTCGATATTTTCTAGAAACAAAACGTGATCCTGAAACGCAATACAGGTTTGGATTTAGTCAATAAAATTTTGACAGCATTTAAATATTTTTGTGGATTCAATATTGAAAACAAAAATCCTTTATTAAAACTAAACTATGAAATGAAATCAAAGTAATTGTTTCTTCACCCCTGAGTTTTGTGTTCATTCCATTTTAACCGGTATATTCGTATAATAAGTTCGAACTACTTGGCCATTGGCAGTTGCTATCAAAATATCAATTACTATTTTTGAAACAGGTTACTTTGATCAAATATTCAGATTATAAGTTTAAATATTTAGATTTAAGGGATGTTTTTTGAAAATTAGATATTTATTTGTTTCCTTGTGTTTCATATAACACTAGCTCTTGTCCACGGCTTCACCCGCGTACATAAAATATAGCCTATGTCACTCAGGAGTAAAGCAGCTTTCTATTGTTACTAAAATCTTTCCAATCGGACCAGTAGTTCCAGAGATTACCTCCTACAAACAAAAAAATAAAAAAACAATAAAACAAACTTTACCTCTTCATTATATTAGTATAGATTGCTGTAACTATAAAACTTATTATTCCGTGGTCAAGTTCAAACATTTAGGATTGTTATTGATCTTCTTAGACTCACAATAGATATAAAGACAGATAAAACAAAACAACTATGCAATCCTTTGTTTCTCTTGTTTGTAGACACTATTTTATTTTTTCTTTAATAATAATAGTTCCTGAATATTCAGCGGCTAATTTATAAAAAAGAAATAACATTTAATTCCTTGAATATGAAAATAAAAACAATCTTCGTTTATACGGTACGCGGAAAAATATTTTGTAAATAATGTTTACCTATTCATGGTGCGTAATAGGATTTGGTTATTAGTTCTTCAAAAAAAAAAAAACACTCGTGAAAAGCAACATAAAATACAAACATATTAACATTTATTTTTAGCACAGTCAAGTAAGCTCATAACCAAATCTCTTTTATAATTTTAGCTCAAATATGTTGGCATTTATTTTCGTTTAGCGAAAACATTCAAATATCATTTCGGCCGGAAAAAATATTAGGAAGAGTAAAAATATATTTCATTCTTTATTATGCCGCTGTTTTGGGCTAAAACAAGGGGTTTTTAAAATTACGGAACTCGGCGATAAAGCAGTTTTTCTTTCTATAATAAAATTGGGGGGATTCGCCGGATACCTCGTTTGTAATATTTGCAATGGCGCATAGCTTTTGTTTTTATTCGTTTTTGCGTCCCGGTTTTCGGAAATTGCTAAACATTTTTAAACAGATTACGACGTTTTAAATTCAATTTTGTTCTGCGAGTGGAAAGTTTCCTTCTATTTTTAGTCCATTTCGGAAATAAGGTTTCCAATTTCAGTCAGGTTAATTGGGTGTTCAAACTTGAAGATATCCTAGCAGCAAATTAGCGGGTGCTGAAAATCAGCGCTGTGGCTCTGTTACACACATGAGCCCCAGCTTTTTGTTCAGTTCATGAGCACCGGCCATTTTGTGCGCGTGTATCGCTTATTTTTAGTAGTTAGTTTTTTTTTTGGTATGCGCCATACTTTGCCGCAAATAAACTTTTTTCTTTCTTTCTTTTCTATTTTTCCGCACATGATAATGATAAATCATTAAAATGAAAAAAAAAACATTTATTTCTCAACCGTCGGCTTCGGTGCACCCCTAACATTATTTTACAAAATAATTTATTTAACATGAAACAGTAAAAAGTTACAAAATAAATAACGCTGTCATGCCTCACGCATTATTTACATTCAACCCGAAAAGGTCTTAACGTTAGACTTGGGTAAATCTCAGCAGAAAAAAAAACCGTTTATTTTTCCCCTTAATCAAGTGGAGTGGCGTGTGGCGTACACAATGTATAGAGACTCTTGCAGACAAAAAAACGACGAGACTACGATGCGAAATTTATTACAACAACAAAAAAAAATATATATATCATCAGTGCCTTCCGAAGGCCAACGCTGTGTTAAACGGAAGTCCGAGGAGTTCCATACAAAAGCGCTCCGTCACCGCGGGCAGCTGCGCCGAATGCCTCTTACTACTTAATAATACGTTAAAGTTCTCCATAGATATGACTACATGCACACTGTTAACGTTGAAGTTGCGACACTGTGCAGGTAATAATCCTGTTTTCGCCGCGAAATACACGCGACGGGCTGCTTATTCAGCTTCTTTTATTCAGCTTTGGCCTGATTGACGCCTTCAAATTAGCCGCACGAGTCGCAGAGCGACTGTCATGCAGCAACCGCGCTGCGGCCGCGCGTCATTTGAAGGTGCCCTAAGCGTGATACTTAACACACTTAGGGCACACTTACAACGAGCAACCGGTTCTATGCTTTTTGCATCCAGCCTGCAATCTCTGCTAGGTCATCGGTCTATCTTGTAGAGAGCTTTTTAATGCTGCGTTTTCCGATATGGGGTCAACATAGGTCAGCACTCCAGAAGCGAAGCCCCATTGACCAAATAAAAGAATATTCACGAATATTTTACCAGTACAAAAAAATCATGAATTTGTGTTGTCGCTTTGTCGCAACGCGTCTGTTTGCGAGAGCCTTTATAAAGGTCCACTTTTTCAGTATTTTTTCTGACGAAGAACTAGGTAAATTTGCTTTTTACTAAGCTTCCTGCAGATCCGATACAGTCGTAGGTAGGTGGCATTAAAACAACATATCACACAGTAACCCTTCGGTAAATAAGCCGATACCAGTGATATGGGTTCGACAGCCCCGGATGAAATGTCCGATTGATTATTGAGATTGCAATCTTTTTTTGATTTGTAGGAATTAATGAGTGACTGGATTTATTGGGTTAATATCGTTTTTGTACGCAAAGATCAGTTTTGTCTGCTTTCTGTAGATACAGGTGAGTTATTGAATTTTATTTGTTTAATTTGACATTAAGTGCGTATACTCTTATATCGGTTTTGCTTGTATTTCATGTGGTGGTCGAGAGATTAGATTGTCACAAACGTCAGCAGAGTGACTGATAGTCTAATGTACTAAGTATAGTCAACACACACAGAAACGTGATAACATAATATACCTTGAGTTTTGTAGCTTCTATATAAGTACAGTCAGATTACTGAACAGAATTCCTCTAGTCTCGAAACTACTTGATTTGTTCAATGAGAGTTCATTCATCTTAAATTCTTTTTACAGTAGTAAATGCAAGACCTAACAAACTTATAACATTATTTTCTGTTTCGATTAACTTCGTCAGAAGAGTGATTGACAGTCTAATGTACTTAGTATAGTCAGCAAGGAAAATGATAATATTATATTCCTCGAGTTTTGTAGCTTCAATAATAGGTACTAGTCAGATTACTGAACAGAACTGCTCTTGTCTTGATTATATATATGATTTGTTCAATCAGAGTTCATTCAGTTGTGTTCATTCGTATAGGTATAGTTCTTTTTTCTGCAGTAAATGCTGTAGTAAATGCAAGACCTTACAAACTTATAATATTACTTTTTTTTAGTAAACTTCACTTTTTTTGCTATAAATTTTTATAGAGAGTCACAGATAGTTCCTCCCTATTTCTTCTCCATAAGAAGCGATACTTTGTAAGCGTGTATTGTACGCGTAGTTGAACTAAAATGTCGATCGACTTTCAAAACGCAGTAACAGATTACAGGGTCTTCATCGAAGTGGCACATTGGGGGCTGCGCGTAAATATAGCAACGACGGTCATTTTAGTTCAACTTATTTGCCGTATACAACTCTAGCTTTTGACGTGTTATATATAGTTCCCACAGGCCTACATGGGCTCTCCATGTAGGCCTGTGGGAAATAAAATATATTAAATTGATTTTGAAGGTACAGTACGGCCGTCGGATCTTGGAGAGTCTGAAGTTAGGCTCTTGAAAACTCATACAATAATAAATAAAAAAAAGCCAATAACAGCTTAACAGCAATAACAACTGTAAATTGCATTTATTTTTTACGATATATCAAGCGCTAAAATTCGCAGTCTAACTTCAGAGTCGCTAAGATCCGATGACCGTACTGTGTACATCGTACATTTTACCTATAGGTGTATAGATACAAACTATTAGAATAAAGTTAGCAACTGCCTGACAATTGTGAACAGAATAGCGAATAATAGGTTAATTTGGAACACAATGACTGGCTTGAGCCATATGGCTTCGTAGGTACTTATACCTACAATAATGTAGGTTCCTACAGAAGTCTATTGAACCACGTCGAGTCATGATGCAGGTTTGATATATGATAATTGATACCAAATGTGTCATTAGTCGACCAATCTTTCTAAATGTTGTCTTCCTATTTCATTGAAAATACCTACCTATACCTAAAAACTGAGTTCTATAGCGACCCGCCCTAGTTTCATTTGGCTGGTAGAAGTTTTTAAAATGATTGACTCTCAAGTCATTTTATATATTGTTAAAAACTGCACAAAATATCCACATTTTTTTATTCGATTTAGGCAAACATAAAAATAAATCACTATAGGTAATTTACTAAAATTAATAAATAAATTAATCAATAATATCATCCTTTTCTGGGCATCACACATGTGACATCCACCAATCCGCTCTGGGCCCACGGGATTTTTTTTTTTGGCCCGCGTGATGAATTGTGGCTTAATCCCTCTACTAAAGAGGAGACTTGAGTCCCAGCAGCAATAAAATTATAAGGCAGATGCTATGCTATTCTATTTACATAGGTAAGTGTCCTAGTCGCATTGTACAATTTTTTTTTAATACTATCTAACACTTTTTTTTTTTTTTTTTTTATGGTAGGTGAAAATCATCCAATGACGAAACCCGCTCTTGGGTGGAGCGGGAGACTAGTGTCAGACTCTTACTGACTAAAAAAACCCACCCCGTACCTTCCTTGCCCTATTCCTGGAGTCGAGGTAACAGTTTCCCACCACCCTCTAGACTCCGGGAGGCTTCGACCCTGAAGGGCCCCTGCAGTTTGCTGACAACTCCTTGAGGCGCGCGGGAACGGTGCGCGCCGTTGACGACTAGGACTCGGTCTTACAGACGACCGGACGGCGAGCTACCCATTGCTCACCGTCCGCGAGCCAGTGTCTACGGTGGCCGGATATCGGCAGGATCGCGGCGGCGACGGCTACGGCGAGTACGCCGTTGCCTTTGCCTTATGCGGTCGGCCTCCTCCTTTACGAGCATTACTGCTTCGCAGAAGGAGGCGACCGCCTGCCATTCCTCTTCGCTGCGGACCATGGCCTGAACCAGGGCCCGGCGCGAGAGGTCGCCGCCGCCGATCACTCCCACGAGGACACGGCGATGCTCTTCCCAAGCAGGGCACACCTCCACCGTGTGCTCCACCGTGTCCTCCGGGCTCGCCTCACAGTGGCGACACCCGGACGTCTCTTCCGCACGAATCCGGTGCAGGAATCTCCCGAACTTCCCATGTCCGGTGAGAACCTGCGTCATGCGGAAGGTGAGGACGCCGTGAGATCTAACACTGAGTTCTAAATTAGCTACAATCTAGGGGTATTTAAATCAAGAGTGAATAGGTTACTTCTAGGCAAGCGTGCTCCATCGTCGGCCACGTCATTGCTTACCATTAGGTGAGATTGTGGTCAAACCCACACAGCCTACCTAGAATTAAAAAAAAAATACGTTGTTCTTATTTAAATAATTTTATTTTGAATACTTATTATTACTTATGCTAAGTTCCTTTAAATCCAGATAATTAACGAAGCATATTTTAAGCAGCTCACCGAACCGTAACTAAGTAATGTGATTAAATTAATACACTTTCTTCTCGTCTTGGAATAAGTTTGGTGTTAAGCGACCGGGATTCATGAATTTTACATTTTAAACCTAACACAATTGCGTACCTACGAGTTAAGTTAATCTTGTAAATCCAGCCTTCCAAATAAAGTGAATTAATAAAGTTATGGGAGGTATATTAAAAGTCGAGGTTGAAATATTTGCCTTTGTACACAACTTGTATGTTTTTCCGTTGTAGTTTTTGAGGTGGAAAATTTGAGATTTGATCCCATAACAAAAGTAGTTTGTTATCATGACTGTAATCACGTGTTTAATTGTCAGTAAGCCCATAATTATGACGTATTTTACGACTTGTCTTATCCGAAATAAATCGGATTCAGATTGCCAGTGTGGCAAATATGGAATGACTAGAAAGGAGGTCTGTGTCCCAGCAGCGGGAACTTTATAAGGCTGATGCAATGCTATTTTAAATGTTGTTTACTTATAAAGCTATAGCGACACTGCCATCTTAGGTATTTTTGGTGCTATAGAGCCTTCACGCAGACAACGTCGCGGGCAGCAGCTAGTCCGAAATAAATCGGATTCGGATTGCCAGTGTGGTAAATATGGAATGATATCAAACGAAAATTCAACTGCGACGATCTTCAAAACAGCGGAAGATTTGTTTTTTATGTTGGGAAAAATCATCTAATGACTAATCCCGCACTTGGGCGGAGCGTGAAACAGTGTCAGACTCTTACTGACTAAACGACCTACCGTTCCTTCTTGCCTTAGTTCCACAGGGTCCCGATGTTCAGTTTTCGCATCAACCCTTGGTCCCAGAAACCCGCCCTTAGGTGGAGTAGGAGATACGACTAGTGTCAGACTTTTACTGTCTAAAAATGCCAACCCCGTTCCTTCCTTGCCATTTATACCAGAGCCTTCAGCAGTTGGTTTCGACCCTGCCAGATCTCTACGGTTTGCTGACTACGTTGAGGCGCGCGGGAAAAACATGCGCCGTCGCACCGTCACGGTAGCCGTCAGTATCTTATCGCAATACCCACATACCTATCATATAAATATTTGTACGCAGATACATAACAACTACCTTCATATATATACATAAAATACATACCTAAAGATACATTATTATCACATCATCGTCAGCCTTTTTAATGTCCTCACTGCCCTCTTTTCTAAAAAAGGACGCACCCGGGCCCAGTGCGGATTTGGTAAGTAAAAATCATCCAATGACGAATCCCACCCTTAGGCGGAGTTGGAAACAGTGTTTGATTCTTACTGACTAAACAACCTACCCTATTTCTACGTTGCCATGATTATATACATTACTACGATGTTTTCCTTTCACCGTTTTGAGAGCAGATACATTCATAAAAAATACAAATAAAAAAAACAAAACAAAAAAGGCTGAAATTAAATGAGAACTTCAGGCAGGGCACTGCTGGTGACTAATTACCCCTTATCAAGCGACAAATGAGTAAAGTACCACTCATTTAGAAGTACTAATTCAACGACCGCTAATTCTGTCACGCTAAAAAAGCCTACCGACACAGATGTCTGTTGGCTTTTACTGACGTTTGTAGGGTTGCTGGGAACCTACCTACGTGCATTACGGACTTAAAAATATTGTATATAAGGCTGTCTTTTAAAAATCGCTTCTAGCGATAAGACCGCCCTTTGTAACACCTTAGTACTTTTAAGCTCCTAATGTAGCAAATTCTATTTATAATGTACCTACATACATACATAAATACTATATTCATCTATCTATCTATCTATCTATATCGATGATTCATGACAACATGCATTATTCAAACACGTGCAGCAAACAACGAATCCTACCCCCCTAGCCAAGTTACAATCGCTTCGTTTCTATTCTCTTGCGTCGAACGCCTCAAGTAAGTCACACCTCCGATTTCTTTATTCTGACAACGTGACTGAGTATTGCGATGACGTCAGAGCAAAGGAATAGGAGCGAGTCCGGCTCTAGGCCTTCGACGCAAGTGGATAGAAACGAAACGATTGTAACTTGGCTACGGGGCTCGTCAAGTACGAGTCGACTAGCATACGAAGGGTGCCACATAAGATTTCTTATATCGGAACCAATGAATGAATGAATGAATTCCTTCGTGTACAGAATCCTAAAAATGGAATACCTCTTATCTTCGCCACAGTCCTATTAAAGTTAATTAATGGATTTATGGTAAATTGAAGGCTAAGGCCGAGTTATCCGTCTTATACAATAATCTCAACGTAATTTGGCATCATTCCATTCGAGACCGTTGTTTGTTATTTAGACATCTCATTTATCTTACTCTGTGACAAAGAAGAAGTATTCACAATATTATTATTCCTAAGTATTTTATGAGTGCTGAAATGTTTCGCATTTGAATAGCGAAATAACGAAATAAAACCGCCCCTTTTGTTTAAATTTAAATCTTTCCTCCGTTATTGTTTTTCGATAAATAATATCACTTAATGTTTAAATAATTCATTGTAATACTTCAACGTTTTTGCTTTTGTTTGCTGTATTTGAAAAGGTACTTTGAATTCGTTATCATTTCAGTCTAGTACTCACTGTTGAGTAGAAAGGGCCCTTTTCTATTAGGGCCCAGACACACCGGAATGATAGCACACTTTCAGTGTGAAATAATTTTAAACTTTATCTTCAAAAGTTTTTAAGTTTTCTCTCCTTGAGCGCTGATTGTACATGTATACGTCTGTACAAGTTGCTGACTTTGATAAAATTTTGTTTGTCGTTTTTCACACATTTTTAAGAAATTTATGTGGCCGTAAATTTTAGTTTTTATATTTTATTTTTCTCTACAAAAATTCAGTGGCAGTTTTTTTTTTTACTTTTTTATTTTTTTTTTAAGAAAGAGGGTCAATGCCCCCCATCGCTCGAGGGACCAGTATCGCGTGAATAGCTTGAAAACGTCGCGAGGCTGCCTGCGGTGTCGCGAGCGGCCTCGCGTCTCATCGCGAACTACCGACAAGATACGAGTATTCATGCGATACTTTAAGCCTACACATAAACTCTTTTAAACTGAAAGTGCTCACCGCGTCGCTGCTGGCCGCTGCCATGCCGTTGTGACTCGGCCCTTACACTATTATTGGCGATACATAGGTACCCATTTTTAGAAACTCACACAATACTGTGAGACCAGTCGGATCTGACGCTTTATATTCCCCTAGTTCCAATATATATTATCATCGGTCTTACAAAGGTATCCAGTATTTTATATATTAGATTTACGTGCCAATAATATAGCGTTGAGGATTTCAAAACCTCCATTGTAGTCCATTGGCGCGATTCGCACAAATCTTCGAGGTTCACAACACTACAATGGGCATTCCAATATAAATTTATATCCGCTATCCGAGTGCATTCCATAGAGATACATATCGAAATGCGACACCGTATGCGGAAAAATATTTCGAACGGCAACGTTAAGCTCTTGTGCACGACTGTACTAAAAAGGATTATGTTCGAATAGATTTTTAAAATGTTTGCAGTTTAGAGTTTTCCGGACATTCTTGTTCGATTCGTTTTTACTGGATGAAAGCTTGCTTGTTAGTACATTCATGAACAGCAGACTGAAGTTTATAAGCAAAACTAGTACGGAGCTATATGAAGTCAAACAATATCGACATAAAGCTCTTGGCTTCATGTCAATATTATAAAATGTACCTACACGCAATAGTACATCTTGATACAAGTGCAGGAAGTTTGTCATTGCGACCGAGGCGAAATTCGCACGAGCCGTAGGCGAGTGTGTTATGGAGACGAGGGCTGCAATGACAAATCTGCACGCGTATCAAACGACGTTTTTCAATACACTTACGACTTGTGAAATAAAGAAAGAAAAAAAAAACGTTTAATGGTATCACAAACATACAGTAGAAATATAATAATAATAGCATTCAAATCTGCTCTGGTCAGTTTCTAACTTCGTGGGGTCGCCCAGCGCTAACTAAGAAAAAAAAATCGCTCTTGACCGTGACGATAAGGAAGGAATAAAAAAGCCCTTGTTGTGATAAACTCAAAAAAGCACTTGGGTGATATACATGCTATATTGAACCTAATATGAGTGCGATAAGAGGCAGTTTTCGAGTAAGTGTATTGAAAAAGCTTATAGGTTTATTTTGTTCATGATGGTTTGTGTACTTTTTTTGATGGGAGATTTTCATGCTGAAGCTCCTGCTTGGGAAAAAATAAATATGTTTGACTAAAAATGACTTGAACCCCACAGTTTTCACCATTATCATGAGATGAGATTCCAGGA
This sequence comes from Mythimna loreyi, assembly GCA_029852875.1. NCBI lineage: Eukaryota > Metazoa > Arthropoda > Insecta > Lepidoptera > Noctuidae > Mythimna > Mythimna loreyi. Next base: position 13,124,274 of record CM056785.1, on the reverse strand, counting down.
GACAGTGTGAATTGAATACACCAAATATTTGTCACCTATATGTTCACACTTATATTGGCTTTAAAATTTCAAGCCTTATAAGCAAGAATGTCGTAACTGGCCGTTAGAGCTTTTTTGCAGGAAGGGTTTCTTTCCTAATTTAAAAGCATTTATGTCATTCTGAAAATAATATTAATGATTGCTATTAACCTTTCGAATTTGGTAATTACAGACACAATTAAAGAACAATAGGTTCGAATACCTATTGTCATTCTATTATGTCTCTAATTACGGTATTTAAAAAGGTTAATAAAAGTACAAATCTATTAAATTAGATTGGCAAAATTACACTATTTAAATTGGAAAGAATAACCCGCTCCTACAGCAATTAGGTACTGCCGCTTATGACATTCTTCCTGATGATGATGAAATGTGATAACCGAGTCTTTTTAAGACTCGGTTATCACATTTCATCATCATCATCAGCCTTTCAATGTTCCCACTGCTGGGACACAGGCCTCCTCTCTAGGAGAGGGAATGGGCCATAATCCACCACGCGGGCCCAGTGCGGGTTGGTGGATGGCACATGTCTTCGAATTTTTGGTTCTAGGACATGCCGGTTTCCTTACGATGTTTTCCTTCACCGTTTTGAGAGCAGTGGTGATGAGATAAATTACACAAAGTAATGCGCCTGGCTGGGTTTGAACCCGCGACCGACCACTCGTTAGTCGGGGCCGATACCACTCGGCCACCACTGCTCTCACATTTACATTTACCGAAATAGTACACTGATAGTTCCGGGCCACCGGACAAGATCCCACTTCTGGGCAAAGGTCAAAAGCATAGTAATTATGTATTGTCACTTTAATTACGAAAAGGTTTTAAATGTCCCAGTAAAGGTGGACCTACGGGATTAGGGGTACGAGGAGTCGCTTTAATTACGGCAGGTATTAGGAGGACTCGTTTAGAAAGATGAATACGTCGCCCGTTGGACGGAACTTAAGCTCTGTTTCTTTTATTTTATCTTCCTAGATTGCTGCAGCTATTGAAATCTTCAATGGTCTTGTATTGGTAATTAGTAGAAGCAATATCTTTACACTCTTCGCAGATGCTCAATGGAACTAAAAGGCAGCAGTGTATCAAAAGACAGAGTGTTAAAATGCCTTTGACAAAGAGGACCAATGACCTAAGTTAAAACGTTGAATTTTGCTGTTTGCAAGACAGCTTATAGCTGATATACCTATAGAGTGACTGGTAAAGCGACCGATACGATAACAAACAATCTACTTTGGAACCAAAACCTGAAACCACAAAATTGCATGTTTAGTACATTTTGACCAGTTAGGTGAACATAAATGTACTGTGTTTGTTGTAATGATTTTTCGTGATTCCAGGATAACCTAGTCCCAAGTAAAAGATGTTTGTTAACATGACTACAATTGTACGTTACAATCGTAAGTATGGGTCATTTATTACCAGCCATTCTATATATAACGTTGAGTAGGTATTTAATTTAAAAATAAGAATGCGAGTTAGCCTTAGGACGAATGCCAGTAGTTAAACTCTTAAGCCCCAAGCGAACGCCGACGTTCGCACATTGTTTTTTATTTGTGTCTGTAATTACGGTATTCAAAAGGTTTTACCTGTTTATTTTACTATTTATTTGTTTACTTTATTTAACTAAATATTTGTTAAATCTAAATGAAAATTAATTTATTTTCATTGTTGGCAACAATTCGCCTTCTTTCATTCACCACAACTCAAACGTTTCACACTGGTCGCAGTATTGCTTAATTGGATGAGGAATATAATAATTGGATTCCAAAGAAACATTTTTCGTTCATTATCCGTAAATATATTTTATTACTTACCGACTAACAAATTTAATCTGCCGTCTGTGACGTCACATGGGGCGAAATCCTACTCTTATTTGAATTTGCATAGTAAGTACAAAAAATATTCAAAAGAAAAATCTTTTTGCTCAAATAAATATAACTGTGTTCTTGATAGGTACATCGTTTTACAGGACGTCATTGGATAGAGCAAGTGCAGGATATATATCTCTGCAAGGAAACGGAAGACTGACTGATTATATTTCACTATGTATTCATGTGTATGTAGTATTTAGCCCCTTCTGTTGTAAGCGTCTATAGCCACATCTTCTATTTCAAAGCTATCTGTTTCAACACAAAGGCACAAATAAACCAGTAATTTCAGCAAAACAGATGCCTACGCAACTACATTGATATCTACACTCTACAAAGTACAAACATGTGGAAAATAATAATAATCCACAATCATCACACAACGCCGTCTAGTCTCAAGTCAAGCAGAGCTTGTTTTATAAGTACTAGATAACCGATAAACATAATTATTTACATATTTCTAAATAAAGAAAAACCAGACACAGAAAAATTATCGTGTTCATTACACATATTAACAAATGTAAATGTCCTGGACGGGAATCGAACCCACGACTTCCAGTATAGCAGTCAGAATCACTAACTACTAAACTGTCAGGACAATTTAAAATCGCGAGAAGTTTTATACATCATTTCTAGTTGTCCTTAACCTTTGTTCGAAATTTCAGCGTTTGCTTAAACGAAATTTTGTATTTGGAACTGGGCATTACTAATTAATTAAAAGAGTCAAGTGTTTACCTTTTATACCTACAAAAGAAAACTCAATTTTGTCTACGAAAATGAAAATAATTTCCAAAATAATTTTTCTCTTTTTTTGTAAGTAAAGCAGTAGATTTGATTTTTAATACCAATCATCCTTTACTTTGTATAAGGAATTGTCTTTCAAATAGGCAAATTTTCAAAATCGCTTTAAGGCCAGATTCTGCTCATTTGTAACTTTTTTAAACCTCTAGAAATCCACAAGTATAATAAAAAAGAACACCGGTACACGGTGGACATCCCACATTTAAGTACAAAACGTTTTGGGAAAACGTTCATTGTGCGTACTGCCAAGGAGTGGAATTTTTGCCGGAGTCTGTGTTACCTGATGGCTAGTAATCCGGGAATCTTTAAGTCAAGAATGCATAGGTTACTTCTAGTGAACCGCGCTCCATCGTCGATCGCATCGTCGGATTCCATCAGGTGAATAAAATAAAATAAAAAAACTAACTAGGTATATGACCAAGCGCCACGCAAAAATCAAAACATGAATGAGTTGGTTAAAAACAAAATCGCAAATCTGACCCTAACTTACGATTTTAAACGTTTACGTAATTTTACGAGATTACGTTATACAATATTTCAAAGCAAAAACCAAAACCTTGATTAGATTTTTTTAAATAAAACCGGTGGTTCGGAACCGCGAAGCCCACATAGACATGAGTAGAGTTCATACAAAAAAGAAAATAGAACAGTGAGTACAACCAGCCGATAATCCCTTTCCAAAAAGATCAAGTAACACTTTTGTGATAATTAAATAATTCCACTCGTACATTATTTACGATCACAACAGCCACTCCTTACAAACTGAATACGAGAAAGTAACAATTATGTAGGAGTCAATTAATGAACTCAATTACAAACTACAATTAACTGAATTACTTTACAACTACGACTGTTGTTCGGAACGCTTTCACACGTGCGGTAAAGGCTTCATTTTATACTAGTCTACCATTCGCTTTGTCTCGTCGCGTAATTAATTGTCATTTGCGACTAGCTTAAAGTATGATTTAGGAGAAATTGCAAATGTAATATTAGAACTGTATCTTATTAGTGCGCATATTGCTTGAATGCTAGAATACTACACAATTAATAATAATGATAGTCTACAACTTTCACACAACGCCATATAGTTCCATAAGCAGAAGATGTAGTATAAGCTCTAGATAACAGATAAACATATTTATAGACAGATTACTATACACCGTGAAATTATGGTTGTTTTCCCTCAGCGAAATGGTTATATCTTGGTAATACAAACGTTTGATAAAGAAATAAAATATTAAAAACAAAAAATGGACCTGTAGAGTGCAAGCTAATTATGACGTATCACAACGTGCGAGAGCTTATTTTGGTTTAAATATTTAATGAATCGGTTTCCTTTGACGGCGGGCTGCTCATGCGACTCTAGTAGTACCTACAAATTACGTCTAATGTTACTATTGTTTTCGCTTTTTTGAGTCGATAAATATTTTTAATAATTATTTATAAAAAAACTTTTTAATTTTTTTAGTTTTTTCTGTATGCTTCAAAAGTACTCCTTATGGCAAGTCATTCTGCCGCGGGAAAACAACCATTTAAATTTCACGGTGTATACTTATCCTCTTCTTAACCTTTCGAGTACCGTGATTAGAGACATAATAGAAAGACAATAGGTGCGTACATTGGCGTTCGCTCGGGGCTCAAGAGTTAAGCTGTGATAGAAGATTTAAGGTCAGCTAGTTATAGATAAATAACACCCAGACACAGAACCATTAATGATCGTGTTCATCACACAAACATATGGGTTGGAATACTATGAACTTCATTTAAATGTTGACACCAAATATGAAAGACAAATCTTACATTTAAGACTTTTTGATATCACTATCACAGACAGAAAGACAGTTGGTTTACCAAGGACTCAGAGTGTTGGAATTTCAAAGAAAGTTTAGAAAATAATCTCCTTAGTACTTGGTTGAGCATCATTATTTTAATTAGTTTTAATAGTCTACCGTTTTACAAAATAATTTAAATACTTATTATTTTGAATTAAAAAAAATCTAAGCCATAGGTTTTGTAAGTACTATTACATGAAAACGTCATTAAGGTGGGCGTTCCTCACTCGCCTATTGTCAACGCCACGCACGGTGCAAAAGTTTGATTCTTGCTTCATTTAACGCAATCCAATGTTTGATGCAAAACTTATGTGAAATAAATCCGGCCTAGAGCGTGTCGCGCAACGCTCAGTGTAGGGTTCCGTAGTTTCCCGTCAATGTTCGTCAAAAATTTTATTATTTTAGTTACATTGTTCTCGCATCATAGCAGCGACAAAAATATGTAACCTATATATTTGTAAAACACAACATGATTAAAAAGAGTGTCCATGGAGTTTCTTGCACATTCTTCTCCATTGAGACCTACTTTTTGGAATGTGCAATTAGCGTCATTTTTTTCCTGACAGACCGACTTCATGACTTTTCAAAAGTGCCTGTAAAGGTTTATTTGAAATAAACGCTTTGAATTTGAATTTGGAATTTGGAATGAATACACGTGCTCTACAAAGCACAGGATGTCGGTAATTTCCTCGATAAACTAAGAAAAGTACATAATTATTAATTAAAAATTCACATTGGTACTTTCCCCTTTTCCAACCTGTTAGAAGCTACCTTCATTAATGAGAGGGGAGTGCTTCAACCACCTAAGAGTAAAACATTATTTATTTTACCTTACCTACCTCAGTATAATAGAGTTCCGTAATTTCGTACCCCATTGTATAAATGTGTTTTAGTTTAAGTTTCTTTTGTGTATATTTTTAGGTGTTCAATAAATAAATAGACAAATACCTCTTTCATTCCTGATAGTACGAGTATAATCCTATGATAGCCAAACCTTCCCAAAAAACGGCTATTTTATGGCACTGTAAGCCGTAGTAGAGTAGGTTAATCACCTAAACAATAGGTACGAAAGAGTTCCGTAGATCCTTTGAGGCCCAAAAAAAATATGTTTGCACGATTACGGAGCCTTCCAAAAATATCCTTTTTAAGCTGACCAACATAGTACGATTGAAATTTCGGAGAACCTTTGAATCCCAGAATCTTGATATTATAAACGCAGTAAATACTAGTTAAGTACCAAAACAAATACCGTATCCCTTTCAAAAGTATAGATACGGTATGATTTCGGAACGTTCCCTAAATATATCTTTTTTTTTATAGTTCCTAGTGTGAGCTAAGCAAATAAGCAATACGCTACTATACTTTGAGTAAAACATATATACTATAGTTCTTTTTTAGAGCTATGGGTTGACCAAAATAAACTAGCTTTATTTAAATGTGTTTTAACCCTTATGTTTACTTTTTTATTTTTATATCACGTGTAGAGGTCACAAAAGTTCATATGATTACCAACTTAGAGGTAGGTAATGCAAGCGTTAAATATTACATTACCTACCGTCGCGTATTATGAATGAAATTGACGCGACGCGTTGGTCAAATTTCATTCATGATACGTTATGACTGATGGAAATGATTGACGCTTGCAGTACCTACCGTGTAATGTTCGCCTTTCAACTGAATCGGTCCAGTATATTTCGAGCAAATCATTATCATCAAATCATTCCGAGCAATTAGTCAGTTTTAATAGAGACAGATATAAACAATATACACGAGTATCCTAAGTATAAATGCTCCATTTTTATTTTTCATTTGAACATGCGGAACCCCTAAAATATCATATTTTTAGGGTAACTGAAAGCTGAGTAAGTAGGTATAATCACCAACGCAGTATTTTTTTTCGCAGGAAATTATTACCACGCGTGGTCGTTTGGGCAATTAAGAATGCGCAGTCAGCCCCTCGACCCCTAAGAGTGGTCGCCTTGACACCCGCAAAAAATACTTTGTGGACTCAGCAAATGTGGTGAAGCATGGGTATTTTTGGTACTCGTGCTTGGGTACATATTTTAAAATACACTGACTTAGGTGCTGATAAAAATGAGTAAGGTTTTCGGTTTATCGTTTTTATTATGCTGATCAAGGGACAATTACTAGGATACGAAGTTTTTTTCAGAAAACTCATAAAATGAGTCGATTAACCATATGAAACTAGAAGATTTACGTTAAACAGGGTATTTATTACTGAGTTTTTCTTTGTAGGAAAAACTTAGTACGGCTGTGCGGGTGTGGTGTGTTGTTAGTAAGGTCACTAGTATTATCATCATCATCAGCGTTTTTAATTTTCCTAATGCTGGGACACAGGCCTCCTCTCTAGGAGAGGGAATGGGACATAATCCACCACGCGGGCCCAGTGCGGATTGGTGGATGTCACTTGTCTTCTAATTTTTGTTTCTAGGACATGCCGGTTTCCTCACAATGTTTTCCTTCACCGTTTTTAGAGCAGTGGTAATGAAATAAATTACACAAAGTAATAAGCTTGGTTGGGTTTGAACCCGCGACCTACATCTCGTAAGTCGGGACTTTTACCACTCGGTCACCACTGATCTCAAAACTAGTATTATAAATTATTGAAACTCAGGAACGATGCTTCATAAGTGAGAGTAGAGTAAAATTTTTGGAATGCTACACAACTTTTACAGATTAAGCTCAGATAGTGACTACTCTAAACCTATTTCTAGACAACTAATGTAGGATACAATACTAATACAATTTTGTTCAACTAATTGTTTGTTTTGTTTGTTGTTGTTTGTTGTTGTTTGTGTTTGTTGTTTGTTGTTTTGTTTTTTGTTTGTTTGTTTGTTTTGTTTGTTTACTATTGTTTGTTTGTCTAATTGTTTTGTTTTGTTGTTTTTTTTGTTTGTTTAGAATTATGAGTATGAAAGATAGGAAGAAAAAATTACAATTTCGTTTTTTTTTAGAAAATCAATATCACATAAGCCCTTCCTTCTTTATCGTGGGAAAAATCAACCAATGACAATTCACGCCCTTGGGCGGACTAGGAAATAGTGTCAGATTTTAACTGATAAAAAAACTTACCACGTTACATTTTTGCCTTAGTTTCAGGGCACTGGTTTTTCGCTTTCGCATCAACCTGTAGCCACAAAATCCTTCCTGCACTTATTGTGACCGAAGCGCGTAAAGTGTAGCAAAAACAGAAACCATTAAAATACTAAAGTACCAATACAACATCAAATAAAACGCGGATTAGGCGTTTCTCGAATTACGTTTTTGCTTTGTCAATTTTCTTTGTCCAAAAGCTTTTATTACCATCCCTCTCAAGGGCTAAAATCTTAGGCCTCTCTACGAGCATTTATTAGGCACTTGAGGGAAATTCTACATTATTCGTATCCATTAGAGGACAGATCGTAGTGAAAATTTAAACAACGAAAAGTATTTTCTTCTTTCGAACCTTTTTGTTCACTTATGTATGTTATTTAGATCTATCCTTTCTTACATCTACCGATTTTCAGGAAAACTTTTTTTTCCTGAGAATCGGTACTGGTAAAATTTTCTGCAGGAAAAATGAAAAACTCTACAGATTAAAGGTCGTTTTTCCTACAGAAAATTGTAAACAGTTTTTGTTTTAATAATGAAATGTCGTGTTTGGAGCACTAGCTCGGCATGGCTTCCGTACTGAGATCGTCGTTAGCAGTAAAAAAAATACTGTAACAGTTAAACAGTTTTAGTGACACGTGTATTGAGACTTCAGCGGTCGCACTTCAACTGACAAAACAACATACTATTTTTCTCTATTCAATTTTTAAACCTATTCTAGAACTGCCAACTTCCTTCGAAACATCTAACAAGCCAGTTCGTTAGTCAGTAAGTCATATGGACTCTTTGGAACCTCTAGAGTAAACATGTATGTATCTTTTTACCTACCATTAAAAAAAAAACATGTATGCAAAATGTACATTTTATGTAGATGGTTTACATTTAAAAATATCTATATAATGTTTGTGTTTACCTCGGAGACACAATTTCATTTGGAATTTTGTTTTGCCACGTGACGACACGTAAGCGGTATAACGTACACGTGTTTTCCGCATTATACCGTTGCCGCGGTCCGAATCAAGGGAGGGTTGGCATCTCGCGTCAGAGTTTGTCGACAGGAAATTAAAGTTCAGGATTTCAACCGCACGCGGCACCGAATATCAACTTTTTCATAAAATATTCAAAAAATCGGCTCACGTAGTTCTAAAAAACGTTTTGTTTGATTTTTTTTTTGTTTGTTTAATGGATTTATAAAACAAAATTATTTGTGTGTATGTTTGTTACTTTGGATATTTAACCTTTCGAAGACAATATGTGAGCAGACACCGGTGTCCTCTTGGGACTTAATGAACTAAAATTTAATTTGTGGAGATAAATAAACTTATTTTTTATTTGATTTGATTTGACTCTTTCACACTCAAACAGATAAATGTTTTTAGATGAAATTTGGTGACGATGTTTTATGGTTAAGATCTTCTAGCTTCAAATTACTTCTTTATTAGGTACTCGTAAGTACCTACTTTATCCCTTTATGGTTTGGGTAGCCCTACACGGGATATAATATAAGTACTAATCCGATATTTCACAGAATAACTACGGGGTTTTTTTAGATGGAAAAATCGATGTGCCAGACTTTTTATGACTAAAAACTCTAAACACTCCTGTTCCTTCTTTGAATTCGTTCCAGGGCCCCGGGGTACACTTACTTTCAACCTGTGACCCCAGTAGGCTTCGGCTCTACAGAGTTCCTACGGTTTACTGACTGATCTCTTTAAGCCACGCGTGGAACAGTACGCACCAAAAATAGCTACGGTGTTTTTTTATGGTGGTCAGAAATCATCCAATGACGAATCTCGCTCTTAAGTGGAGCGAGAAATAGTGTCGGACTCTTACTGACTAAACACCCCACCCCGTTACTTCTTTGCCTTTCGCACTGGGACCAAGGCTGCGCCCCAGTAGGATTCAACCCTTTTGATATAGCTACGGTATTAAGATTTTTTTGCAAAAAAATTACAAGTACAATATTTTTTCAGTATTTGTCATCCACACGCTTAATTAAGCTGACTATTGAAGATCTTTACAAATAAAGTGGACATAAGTATATTACTAAGGGTCACAACAGACTAACCCCACCTACGTAAGAATAGGTGGCCCCTTCCTAAGGGTGTCGTAAGAAGCAACTAAGGGATTTATACAAGTAGTCGGTTGGACGACACCGACAAGTTAATGTAATCCTGTAATCCCCCTTGGTCTTGCGCTTTCTAATGAGGAAGCGTCCTCTTCCCCTGAGATCTAATAAGGGAAGAATTTGTCATTTTACCTAATCCACCACATTAATTTGAACAATGATTAATGTTCGTTCACAAATACACATCTCTTTATTCCAAATAAACAGAGGATAGATTAATTCGTCCCCGGAAGGGCCCAATGTTATATGACAACAATAAAGGAAATTTCAAATTGTACATTAATCATACGGTGTAACGTTACAAATTTGTCATGCCACGGTTGGCGGTGCGACGCAGGCAATAATTAATGAACCCATTCTGAAACAAGTAATTATGGAGTGGGTCATTTTTTTTTATTATCATGTTGTTTCGTGTTTGCCTAACGTGGAGTTCGAATGTGGTTGTGAAATATACGATTTCAACGGGACGTATACCTACTTCAAGCGAAGTCATCGCTTTAACCACCACTTATACAAAATAAGTCACCGCATTGCAAGAATTGGGACTATTTTAGTTCGAATAAATAAAACATTTTTTTTTTTAGATTAATTATAATTATAAAACAATGCTTGATTGCGATGCAACCGAAGCCGAAAAACGAACGTTGATAGTGAGGCACACTGATTTCGAGACATCTAAATTATAATCGACAAAATAAGTGAGTTCGCTTTGTTTAGCTTTTCACCACATCACACCCATATGTTACGTAGGCCACCGTAATAAAATATTAACCTTTCGAATACCGTAATTAGAGATATAATAGAAAGACAATTTGTGGTGCGGTGTTTGTGCGAACGCCGGCGTTCGCGTATACACCATGTTATCCTGAATATTACTGTCAATGCTATTATTTACGCATTCATAAAAATACAATTAAACATAAACATACAATTTGTAAATTAATAACAAACAAACTGACCGCGTCGCTTCGCACGTCACCGCTCCGCACCCACGTGTAATTCGCCACGTAGGTCATCGCAATCGAATATTAATTCTTTCGTTCCCGACGTACGAGTATAGCTTTGCATTCACAGTTAGGTTGAATTGTATGCGTAGGACACCGCGTAACCCTGCAATATGGCTGCCAATGCCGCGTCGTGTCTACAACGCGTTCATTTACATAAACATACAATCAGAATAACAAAAGACGCTCTGATGAAAACTCATTGTCATAATTTTTCGCTGTCTGCGCGCCAGAATATTCTTGATATTAGTTGAAACGTTGCGAATAATATACCTAATATGAATACTCTGCATAGTATGAAACATTGAGCATGCGAATTGTTTTAATAACATTTGTTTTAGTCATTAACTTATATTCTAGCGATAAACAAGCACGTTCATAGAAACTATTTGTCAAAATACTGAAAATTTATTCCAAATTCCAGTGTAGCGCTTCATTGGCATTATCGCATATCAAAACATTTCAATTTTACAGTGCTAATACGGCAAAACTGCACTAATCGCATCAATGTAAAAACGTATAGACGTGTAGCGTATTTTATTATTACGTAAGATTATATTTTGTGTATTGTGTCTATGGGCCTTAGTTGCCTGAAAATAAAGGAATTATTATTATTATTATTCCGTTTATTCATTTAAAACTGTATATAAATTACATTTTTAAATATTTCTATAAAAAAAAAACATTTAAAAATATAAAAAATAGTGTCCCACCGGTATCGGGAACAAGGTCCAAGCTACCGGCGGTCAGGGCTCCAGAGAAAGGAACCTCCTAACAATACGAGCCGTGTCCAGGAGTACTGCTTTCTGAATCAATCTTATTATTATTATATAGATCACTTAAGTGGAATTAAGTCACTGTGCGACACGCCTCATCTAGTGTTTACATAAAATTATATCGATGGTTTTAGTAGATTTGTTTTTGTTTACCTACCATTGTATTCCAAGTATTCAATATATGAATTTGCTTTGTACATTGTTGCTGAATTAAATACCAATTCAGCATTCACTGGAACCGATGTATTCTATGAGTTTAGATTAACGTAGTAAACTGAAATTATTTATTAGATATGTGGTTTCACTCGCTTCAATAAATTTAATCATAGCTTTTTTTGAGATCAGTAATCGTCAAATGACTTCTCCCACTAGGTGGAGTGGGGTTTCTGCGTATTCAAGGTAGGTTGTCATGATAGTTTATGTGATGTGGGTTATAACTGGTTTTCGGGTCTCAATCGAAGTGGGGGGCTGCGCGTAATCATAACAAATGGTTCAACTTATTGGCCACGTGCTGAACTACAAGGAAAGCTTCCCACAAGGTAGATCGAATCCGATCGATGCAAGACGCCCAGGAACGGTCTTTGTGGCAGCGCTTGGGGGACGCCTATATCCAACTGTGGACGTTCTTTGGTTGAAATAATGACGATGATTGATGATGACTCAAACATCACATCATCATCCTACCCTTATCCCATTTTACTTGGGGTCGGTGCAACATGTTTTTTTCTTCCACTCTGTCCTGTCACCCGTCACACTATCACTAACTCCCTTTTCTTTCATATCACTCTTCACACAATCCATCCATCTCTTCTTCGGCCTCCCTCTTCCTCTCACACATAACAACACAAACTCAAACATAGACATGGTAAATCTTTCAAACAGCCCTGCAGCTCTAATAACTACATTTGAAATTGTCAAATAGCTTTCAACCTGCCGTGCTATTCTCTAAGAAAATAGCCTTGAGCACAGCGTTGGCTTTGCGTCGAAATCTAAATAGATACATTGGATCGTTAACCCAATGTATTTATACATAGGATTGTTAATCTAATGTACCTATCTGGAGTTCATCGTTACGGCCCGCACTGCGCTCAAGGCTGTATTCTCAAAGAATATTATGGCTAAGTGGAGTGAGATATATAGAACAAAATACAAATATATTTATTCGAGACAGACACAGCACAACGGTTACAAAACACACGGTAAACAATAATAAAAATAAACAGCACGCTGAGCGTGCCCGAACCGAAAAGGTTACCACCTCAGCATTTGCTAGGCGTCACACAACCAGCGCTGGTTTTCAGTTGGCACCCCGCAGTGACGCACGGATGAGGGTAAATTTATATATAAATATATTTAATTGAAATAAAATACATAAATAAAACGTTTTTATAAATATAACATTATAAATTAAAGTTCACATGATAAAAGAAAAAAAAACTTTTTACAAAAAAAAACCGCCTTCAAAAAAACCCAAACGATAAAAGTTCCTACACTAAAAAGTTGAAAATAAAAATTTTAATTGCTGTAAAGAAACTTAATTTATAGGTAAACTTATTTGACATTAATATTTTGCAAATATTTAAAATTTATTACTTATTTTTGGAATCGGTGCCAGCCAAGGCGAGGAATTACGAATGGGCAATAATTCAATCTGGAAGCATACCTATCCTTTCAAGTACAAAAAAATTTTGCAAATCCATCCATAAACAACGGAGTTCTGAGGTAACAAACATAAAAAAAAATACAATCGAATTGAGAACCTCCTCCTTTTTTTTGAAGTCGGTTAAAAATGAAATATATATCGGAATTTTACTGACTAAAATTCCGCCTTTGCCTTTGCCCTTTACGTTCCAGGGACACAAAACTCTTTCAAACAATCCCGCCGCCCAATTGAATGATAGCTGACACGTTATTACGAAAACTTAATGGAGTTTGTTCATTTTCCAATTAATATCTCCGGTGGGTGTATTCATTATTGAGTGACTCAGGGTTGGGGTCATATGTCACGCCGATAGCCAATTAGCGTCGCGAACATCAACCATACTCGTTGCAAATAAAACCCACTTTTTGTTATTACTTTATTTAAATTGAATGAATATTTAACAAGGAAATTCTTTTTGTTTCGCATTATTAGCAACGCTACATTTGATTGGTCAAAGTACTAAGTCATTTATTGTAATTAGGAGATAAGAGGATAAATGGTGAATTATTTCAATATGCTTTTTAAATGTCAGTGTTAATGTTGACTAGAATATGCTTTTATTGTAAATTAATAGTTAGTTAGAGATGAATGAACCGTTATTTTTACAGTAATGCTGTTCGATGCCTACCATCATCCAAAGTAAGTCATTCTGTCCTTAAAAATTTATTGTAGAAATGGTGTTGCCTATGGAATAAAAAGGTTTTAATTTGGAACGTCAACAATCATTGTTTTGTTGAAAAAAAAAAACACATACCTATAGAGATTTAAAAGGCAAACGTGCATCAAATAAGTTAACAATCAAACACTGACCACTAACAATATAAAAATAATATAATCTGGCACAATCACGTCGAGTTTGGGCTCGTGTGAATCGTCTTGAGTTTTAATTATATAAGTATAAACCACCGCTATAAAAGGTTGTTAAGAAAAAATATTTTCATTGAAAACTTGTTTAACGACACACCATCACACATACAAACTTTCGCCTTCAATTTTGTATAAAAAAAAAACTTTTTCCCGGAGTCATTATAGAAAAAATACAGCCTATCTATATATTACTCAGCGAATATGTACCTTTCTAATTGAGAAAGAATTTTTAAAATTGGTTCAGTAATTTTTTACGATAAATTGCAACAAACAAAAAAAAAAAACAAATCTTTCCTCAATTATGATATTACTTTATATAATGGTAAAACACGCTACTGTTACATTATCTACACTTCTACACTTTTGTTTGTATTTTTATTTTTTTGTTTGTAGGAGGTAATCCCTGGAATTAATCGTTCGATTGGAAAAATTTTAGCAACAATAGAAAGCTGCTTTACTCCTGAGTGACACAGGCTATAAATTATTTATATAACATGGATGTTAACCGAGCTATCACTACAAGAAATTTTCCGCGGACGAAGTCGCGGGCAGAAGCTAGTTAAGAATATATAAGAAGTATAAGTAGGTTCCCAATACATAAAAGTGACAGCAGCATTTCGTGTTTATTTCAACATTTTCATTCGCAAAACAAAATGTTACTTTACTCACAAAACATTTCATTTCAAATCCCATAAACATAGGATTAATTGCTCATAAATAAAGGAACAAACACTCATATTCTCTTATAAGACAAAGTGTACAAATTACGTTCGCGTATAAGCCAGGTTTTACTCTAACGCCGCGTCTGATGAAGGCTTTCCTGTCTGGCATCTCTGTCTGGCATCCCTACTAGCATCTCTGCTCTTAGTGTATAAGCTGACAGAAGGATTAAAGACGTGCGCCAGGTAGCACAATTTCCCAACATCCACATTTATAAGCTTTGGTATGCAAAATCATTTACATTTGACTGAGGAAATTATATTTAATGCTCATACTGTTTCAATCTAAATGTAAATAGATATATTTTAGATAAGCTTCTGCCTGCTGCTTTGCTTGAGTAAAAATGTCTATGTTGTGTGGCCATATCATACAAATTGATCACTTCATGATAGTCAACTAAAATTGACCATGGATTACAAAAATACCTCCCGGGCCCTGGAACGAAGGCAAACAAAACAAAATGGAAGCACCCACTCCACCTTTTTTATGGTGGGAAAAATCATCTAATGACGAATCCCGTACGTTGGGCGGAGTGGCAAACAGTGCCAGACTCTTACTGACTAAACGACCCAAAACCTCGTTCAGTCGTAGCCTTCATACCGTCGTCGGACCTTCTTTTTGCAGAAACCGGTCCAAGGACCAAGAAGGCTTCAGTCCTACAGTTTGGCCTCTACATGTGCTGACAACTCCTTGGGGCGTGCGGGAACAAAGCGCGGAGTCGCCGACTTGGCTTAGTCCGGACTTTTACCAGACGACCGGAGCGCGAGCAATGGGTAGCTCGCAAGTCCGCGCCTACACTGGCCCGTCGTGAAAGATCACTGCCGACCCATTGGTCCTTGGAGTGGAAGAAGTCATACGAAGATTTCCTAGCTTAAAGCTACATACAATCTTTTTCACCTGTCTTTTTTAAAGTCCAACATTGTGATCCATACAGTTTGTTTGTTTAAAAGAGGTGTACCAAAACTCTGAAGGGCTCCATTTGATTTAAAGTTTCTTACACTTTGAGATTTACATTATCGTAGTGTATCAGGTTATTTGTACTGGGTTATTTCCACAGTTGCTATGGAACACGCTACGGGAGTGAAGCTGCGCGACAAACTAGTTTAGCACTGGGTTTAATTACTTTCACTTACGTATTTAAGCCAATGGATTTCCAAGATTAACTCAGAATCCTCGTATCAAATTGTAAAATTAAAGAGTTAACGAAGACACATTTAAACCTGTTAAACAAGATTATTAGAGTGCAGAATTTAATTAATCTTGGCAAGCGAGCTCTGTAGATCACATCACCGCTTACCATTAGGTAAAATAGTGGTCAAATGCGAGTCTGTCTATAAAAAATCGACCAAGTGCAAGATTTTCTCACGCATGGTTCAGAACCGTCCGTAAAAAAACAGCAAAGAGGTCCACTTAAATATTTATTTTATTCGGTTTTTATTATTTTTCGTTGTAGCGGGAACAAAAATATAATCTGTGAAAGTTTCAACTGTCGTTAGTTACCACAGTTCATGGGATACACCGTATGGTACTGTTTGATATATCTATGGGATAAACCGTGGTGACAGACAGATAGCTAGGCAAAGACAGACGGACCTACAGCTAATAGGGTACGTTTTACGGAACCCTATAAAAAACTGTTTTAAAGTACTTTACTCGAGTTTTAACCTGTCGTATGCCGATGTGCAGATCTACGCGAGACACAATCGCTTTGAATCTCAATCTTGCATTTAAAGCTATTTACGCAAACAATTTTACCATCAAGCACCAAAATTCAAATACATTTTCATCTTATGATGTAATAAAAGACGTTTACGATAATAACACATACATATAACAAAAGACCGAAATACAATCCCTCACAAAACAATGAAATGTCATCTCATCCTGTATGAGAAGTGTCACATTATTGTAAAACATAAATCCTCTAAGCAGGAATTACGCGTTACGTCATCAGATAAGACATACCTACCGACGGTTGAATATTAAAACCCTTCACAATGTTCCAAAGCCTACAACAGCTAATTATATTCGCTATTGTTGGATTTCAATCTTTGTTGCCATGTTAATAAGGGTCATAGAGAATGTATATGTAAGTTCTTCATGCGAAATGAAAGCTCGCGACATAATTGCGACTGTACCCGGAAGTTAATTGCGTGTTCGTTGTCAAGCCGCGGGTTGGATTATTCAAGCCTCGGATCATAGAAATAAGGGAGATAAGACGAGGAGGCTTTACATACATCCGTAATTATGTACCGGGGATGCTTGCGGGATGAGATAAAAATGTATTGTCAGTTATAATCGCGATCGAGCGAAAACCGGTGAAATGACAAAATTGGGGCACAGTGAGGGAAAATCAATGAAGCAGCATTCTTTTTTTAATCAATTAAGCCACATTCTTTTTTTTTGACGTGACAACGTCTTATAATTCGATGGAGCCGGCTGCACGCATGAAAAAACATGACTCATGCGGCGTTACCTTGCTCTGAGGCGTTCCATTTAAGGTTTAAAGTGCAAGCGAGAGCACGCAACGAGCGACAAAGAGGCACAATCGGCCTCGTTCGGCAGTGTTCGACATCTGTTTCTCTCCTACTTGAGTGAGCGATGCGTCCGCGTGGACAGCTGCTATACAATAAAATAAAATAATACATTTACATTTCGTCATGAAGTGAAAAATGTGAAATAAAAAAAATAATTAAATCAATGAAACAACATTCTTTTTTTAAATCAATAAAGCAATATTTTTTTTAAATCAATGAAACAACATTCTTTTTTTAAATCAATAAAGCAATATTCTTTTTTAAATCAATGAAACAACATTCTTTTTTTAAATCAATAAAGCAATATTTTTTTTTTAAATCAATGAAACAACATTCATTTTTTAAATCAATGAAACAACATACTTTTTTAAATTAATGAAGAAATATTTTTGTAGTTTTGTTTTATCTTCTTATATTCTTTATTGTATACAAATATTACCTATAGTCAATGAAAAAATAGAACAAATGGTGTACACAGGCGAGCTTAACCCATAATTGGGTTTTCTTACAACGAATTTATATCTTCATTTCTCTTTAGCTCTTTAAAAAAAAAAAAAAACGTTGACGCTCACTAAGAATTGTTTCTTTATCTTGGGTTTGTTAACAAACGAACGTTTTTATGTTTCCAACATTTTGTAGGTATATGTTTTTATTTTGTTCATATGTAGAATGTTACAAAAAATCCCATTTTTATAAAAGGGAAAGTAGCAAAATAAAATTCTCTCGCCCTTGGTAAAGCGAGAGAGAGTGTTCGATTTTTATGGGCCAAAACTCAACTGTTCTATCAGTTGTATTTTTCGTTCTAGAGCTATTTTTCACGTTTCGAGACCTACTTTTTCGTCCTCAAAAGGAAACTTTCAAAAGGCACCTAGACTTTAGGGGTGAAGATCAGCCCCCCTAGTCAAGTTACGATCGTTTCGTCAACATCAAACGCTTTGAATTGGCCACGCACCCTATCCCTTTGTTTTGACGTCAGCGTTATTTTCACACACATGACTAAGGCCAGAACAAAGATAATGAAGGCGTAGCCAATTTCTAACGTTCGACGTTAACGAAACGATCGTAACTTACCTAGGGGTGCAGACCATGTGGGCTTTTAACCACACTAAGACCACCCCGCTGATGATTCGTTACTTCCTTATCTATTGAAATTACTTTTCCGAACTTCCTAGTTTTGAAGTATCACACAGGAGTGTGCAACATATGTTTGAGCAAATCTTAAAGCGAACTATAAAAAGGTGTCCTCGAACCTCACTGAGTTCAGCATTTGGTCATGGCGCTTCCGTATTCCTTCAATTAGAGCCCCAACTCTGAACGCCTGACATTCTAATGTCTAAAATACCACCTGTATTAAAATTATTTAGTGGTGGTGTGGTGGGGATTCGGCTCTTTGAACATTGAGGTTCCTCCTACACCCAACTGTAACTATTTGAAAAGTTTGCACATCCTCATTTTTCTGTCCTCCTAGTACTTACAAAACAAATGCTATCTATGTAGAACGCAGTTGGGAAGTAAGTACTCAGTTATTAAATCTATTAATATTTACATAACAAGTTTGTGTTGAATATTCACTTTGCATCCCATGATTGTTAAAAGTGGAAAAATTGTTATAAATTATAACTTGCTTTAAGTGCAGTTAGCAGAGAACAGTGATCGCCCAGTGCTAATAGCCCTGACTTATAAAATGTATGCCGTAGTTAAACCCAGATAGCGCCTTACTTTAAGTAATTTATTATAATTTATAATTTATTTCATCACCACTGCAAAGCTATTCTCAAAACGGTCCAGATAAAACATGTGTAGAAACCGGGAGGTCCTAGAACAAAAAAAAATACGCCATGTGATATTCACCAACCTGCGCTAGGTCGCCGTTCGACCAAGCCCAATTACTCCACGGCCGCACTGCTCTCGCATGCCTCACGGAGTTATCAGCAAATCGTAGGGACTCTGCAGAAGGATCGAAGCCAACTGGCAACTGGGACCAAGGGTTCGCGTCTAATTCCTTTCAGACGTGAACCGTGACTCGTGCGCTGGTATATATAGCAACGTAAAAATGGGGTAAGTTGTTTAGTCAGTAAAAGTCTGACACTATTTCCCGCTCCACCCAAGGGTGGGATTTGTCATAGGATGATTTTTACCTACCATAAAAAAGCCAGGATTATATTATTTAACATACTAACATACATGATTCTGAATGTGCTCACATTTTCAGGAATTCATGTGACGTATTTTAATCGAATTTTACTAGGAATTATACCATGGCACCAAAACAACAAACAAACTAGCCTATAAGTGGTTTAATTCAAATAAATGCTTCCATTTTGAATTTCAATAATAAATGGGCAACATTTATTTTAACTACACAGGTACTTAAACTTCATAAGAATATTCTACACTTTACTACCATCATCATCATATCATATCACCAATTATCGCCATATCAACCGATCCTGTGCGTCTCGTATCTATCTGATACTCACTTGTAGGGGCCCTACAGGGTCGAAGCCTCCCGGAGCCGAGGGTTGATGCGAAAGCGAATAAGGCAAGGAAGGCACGGGGTAGGTTCTTTAGTCAGTAAGAGTCTGACACTGTTTCCCGCTCCGCCCAAGAGTGGGATTCGTCATTCGATGATTTTTACCTACAATGAAAAAAAAAAATCTGATACTCACTAGGTTATCAATACACCTTGTGGGAGGTTTTCAAACGCAGCGTATTCCTGTACATGGTCGCGACTCCAGAACATTTCAACACTACATCACACCTTATAAACATAGAATAAATAAGCTCTTCTTTTAATTAAATGAAATCCAGAAATCTAATCCAATTGCGCTAAATTAAAGTGAAGTCACATTTCAAAGCTAACCCGTTGCATGCCGGTTGATGCAAATGAGATATACAATGTAACCCTCTCCCGCCAACGTCTGGCACTATCGACGCAACGCGACACCAAATTGAATGTCAATCGATTAAAACGTAGCCTAACTTCAGAACTAATTATAAGCACATGAGTCTGTGTAGGCGGTTCAAAGTCTGATTTTGTATTGATTAACAATAAGATGATCACCCGATCTATTTTAAATCTTTTCTTTGACCAGAAAACTTACTAACCTTGCAGAATGTTTCGAAAAAGTCACGAATAACCCTAAAATGCAAACGGTAAGCGAAAGAATACACGTTATTTTTGTTTTTTTAATTGCTATAAACTAGTGCTTGACTGCAATCCCACCTGATGGTAAGCAGTGATGCAATCGTTGATGGTGAGGCGCACTAGTTTATTAAGAGCCTATTCACTCTAGCCTTGAAGACACCTAAATTAAAAAACTTTAACACACACACACAGTTTAATTATAAAAGTTTGACACTCCCATCTGGCTTCACTCAGAGCAGAAGGAGCTATTTGATGGGATACCATCAAACAACCACGAAAAAAAAAAACTTTTTTGATGGAATACCGTCAAACCATCTCGAAAAAATAATAATAGAAACACCTCCAATTCATTTTTTTAGGGCCCGAATTGGCTTCTCAAAGACTGATCGATGAAAATATTCGCAGACTGTCAAATGTTAAAAAGCAGTACTGGTTAAACGAAATGTAAAAGTCGTACAATAAATTCAAAGGTGGGTATTTGAGTTAGAATCTGGAATACACAGTCATGTGTATGTATTCCAGAGAGCTGAGGTGTTTTCAGAAAGCTATGAAGCTAGCACCTCACGTAACGGGCTAGTAGAAAGGTTTAGCTTTGAAAAATTGCAGGAATAGCTTTGCTTTGCTATAGATTTATGTCAGTAAACGGATCGTGGATGGGAAAATGGTAAACTCACTAAAGCCCATTAATAAAAGAAAACTTCACAAACAAGTAACTCAGTAAAAAAAAATCTAATGAGCTGGCAAATATGATACAAAGCTTTTTTCCATAAAAATGGGAAAAATCTTATACATGCTCACGTACAAAAACATGACCATTTTAATTATATACTCTTTATCGACAAGGAAGTCGTCCCCAAGCCCGCATCTACCGTGGCTGGTCTAGACTAAGTCAAGGTTTCAGCAGCTGGGGTGTTAAAATATCCTTGTGGTAGTTTCCTTCGCTAGAAATGCAGAAGGAGGCGACAACATGCCATTGACCCCCGCTCCGGATCATGACCTGAACCAGAACGCAGCGCAAAAGTTCGCTGCCACCGATCACCTTCAGGAGAACACGACAAGGCTCTGCCCAAGCGGGGCACACCTCCACTGTATACTTCACTGTGTCCACCAGGCGGTCCACACAGTGCTGACACCCGGGCATCAGTGACCTTCTGGAGGTCATTGATGCCCGGGTGTAGGAGGAATAAGCTACATGTGTCTTAAAATTGTAGCCCAAGCCCCAATCTACTTCAATTAGTTTCAATTAAAATATTACGTTTTAAGTAAACGATATTAATAAATGCAAAGAAAATAATTAAAGGCCTCTGAGTATAATTAAATTTAATATTTGATATAAGAATTAAAATTATGATGAAAAATGTTTTAAAGATTCAAATAAAGTACAAAATAATGCCATCATCAATTTAGATTTCATTGCAAGGCAAAAAGGTATATCATAAAATTTTTAAATACGAAATTAAATCCTTATTATTCACGCCAGGTTCATTAATATTGTAATGGATGTAAAAGTTCTCAAGTGGAAATCCTCGTGCCCTTTTCTTTTCAAATGTTTAATGGAACTCACTCTCTTCATACTCGCATAATTCCAAGGATTTTGTTATGCCATTTTTAACATACTTTATTTGAAATATTATTTAGAAACTCCACAGGGAACTTGTGTAACAGTTGTTGGGCAGTATGATTGAAAACATGTCAGTGAATGTCTGTTTTTGAAAAAACCGCCATTCTTTACAAAAATTCTCATACATATTGGAAATGTTGTATTTTTTAATATTGAAATGCCAGGATATTGTTATTTATCGTAGTTGTTCCACTTCATAAAAGCTTCATTTAGTCGACGTCTTATCCGTCATATTTTTTTATCACCACGAATTAAAAGTCAAAATCCTGGAAGCCCAAAGGATGTTGCGTTGTCCTGGTCATCACAGACGGCGTTAAAGCTCTGGGCATGATAGATATTCGTCTATTGGCTGTTCGGACAGCGCTCCGTGCGGTCTCTTCCACTCGAGCACCAGGCATTATCGAGAAGCGCCTGTAATCAACCCCAGATAAGATTAATTGGCGTTAGCAAACAAAAAAGATAGCAGCAGTAGGTCAGTTATATAAGTAATAGCAGATGCATTGCACACATGCGTACGCGCTCGCCCGAAAAACTTAGAAAGTAATTTTGTGTCGTGGTTGGCTATTTTGTGCAGTAATTATGTGTCATGTTTGCTATTTTGTGCAGTAATTATGTGTCATGTTTGCTATTTTGTGCAGTAATTATGTGTCGTATTTGCTATTTTGTGCAGTAATTATGTGTCGTGTTTGCTATTTTGTGCAGTAATTATGTGTCGTATTTGCTATTTTGTGCAGTAATTATGTGTCGTGTTTGCTATTTTGTACAGTAGTTATGTGTCGTGTTTGCTATTTTGTGCTGTAATTATGTGTCGTGTTTGCTATTTTGTGCAGTAATTATGTGTCGTATTTGCTATTTTGTGCAGTAATTATGTGTCGTGTTTGCTATTTTGTGCAGTAATTATGTATGGTGTATGCTATTTTGTGCAGTATTTATGTATAGTGTATGATATTTTGTGCAATCATTATTTCAATTACTAACTCAGACATATTAACCATAAATGTTCCTACTGCTAAATATGTATAAACATTTCGGCTGAAATAGAGAGGAAGGCTCAACAAAAGAAGGATGAATTGAGTGAAGAATCATGAATGAAAGGGAGCCAGTGATCGCGTGATGATGGATAGGATAGAATAGGACAAAAAAACATGTCGTGGCGATTCCAACTAACATGGTACATAGCACTGATTTAGAAGCCTCGTAAAAATATAAATCTTGAAAAATTATGATGTTTTTTTTTTGTAAAAATATAACCCCTGTTACAGAGCCGTGAAGTAAACATAAACCCGGGTGGAGTTCATACAAAATTTATTTTTTTTCATGAAAATCTAAAGTAGGTACCGTATCGATATCTTGTGTGTGTGGTGTATGTTTTTATCTTTTTTCGATAATTTAGCAGAACTTCTGTCTTATTTTTATAGTGAGATTAAAGGCTGTCATGTACGATGTATGAGGCCTTCTCATGGTTACTGAGAATAGTCCACGCGTGTATGTAGGCCGATAATTGACAATTAGTGGTAACGGCTTGGTCGGTGATTTAGGAGCGAAGATTTGGAGATTTGATTCGCTTGTCTTAAACTCTTAAGACGATACCTTGTTGCGAAAATGACAAAAAGTGTGAAAGTGATAGAACTATGCGATAGCAACGTAAATAGATAGAGAGAGGAAACATGCAACCTGCTCGTAACAAAATAACGTAAGCGCCATACTAAATAAAAATGTATTAAAAATTCAATTTCATGTTTCTTTAAAAACTGATTTCTGATTAATGTTTAATAAGATATTATCTACATTTTTCATTATTTTAATGTGACAGAAAGTACATGACTACGGCATAAAATTCATAAAATGTTATTTTTAGAGGTAAGTTCGGATTTTTTTTCTATCGAGGAAAGTTACTTGTTTTATGTTTTTGTCTTCGGATTAATGGAGGTAATATAGTCAACAAACACATATAAAAAAAAATATTCAAACAAGTATTCTTAAATTAAAATTAACGTAAAAAAAATGTTTAATTACGAGGACTCATCTTAACTAATGATGAATGAGTATGATCTTTGGGTTAGATGGGTTAGACCATCATGATGAAACAGGACGCAGTGAAGGGGGAAGTTTCATAACTAAGCATATTCAAATTTTTCTGTACAATTATGTTCATTTATTTTACATTTAAATAGACTGCATAATTATGTAATCAATAAAAAAAATAAAAGCTGCTCGAGAACTGACGAAATATTTTGGAAGCAGCAAGTCGAATTTTAACTTTTAAATTTAAATCGTACTATGGCGAACAATTCTTCTTTTCAAGACCCTTTCGCAGTTCGTTCAATAGTTACAAATAATGTGATGACTTAATAAGAAACCGATATACGTACATACTACTGTAGATGTTAATTTGACGCACTCCCGCGACATCTGACAATAATTTATAACAAAAACGGCGTCCAAATTGATGATATTATATATTTATTTTTTGAACTTACACGATACGTTTGTATGATGAATGTTCCAAGAATGACCGAAAAGAGCACTCTTAACAAAAAAATATCGATATTTGTGGATTTTTATTTTTTATGAATGATAATGATGCCATCAAGCCGATTTCGGCCACAGCGACGGCATTCCTTGACTTCTCATTCTTGTCTTTTATAGGATAAAAGTTATATGACTGACCTAGACGCAGGTATGAGCGACATCCTTTTGAAAAGGTGTCGGGCAGCTGATCTCAGGTCGTCGTCTTGCATCAAACTGACCAGGTCCTTCTCGCGTTTCTCCAAAGGAGCATCTGCAGCGATGACTTCGCCTTCCATTGACACGTTCACACACTGATAAAGAAATAATGGATTATTAGACTTTCTATTTTATTATCATTTACAGAAGGTTTCTTTTACATTAAAGGGTGATTTTCAGATGGCTGCCCTTAATCCATTTTTCGGATTCTGTATTTCAAAAAGACAAACAAAACCTTTGTAGGATCACTGTGTTGTCGGTCTGTCTGTTTTTCAAGACCTTTTATCCCAAAAACTTGTAGCGGTATCTAGTTGAAATTTAAACCATATGCTCAATTTAGTTGTCTCTTGAAGCTGTGAAAAAACCAAACTTCTAAGTTAACACAAAAAAAGATACAGCTGCTTATGTTGCAAAAAAAATGTTACATTTCGACACTTTTAAGAAAATCTAAATTTTTTTCTGCACCGTTTCGGTGTCATAAGTGTCGACATCGCCACCGGCCCACGCTAAAAACCAGCATTGGGGCCCGTATTGTGTGTGAAGCCACAGTTTTATGCTGAGCGTTCAGCCGTTTTGCGCGGATGTGGCACATATCTTCCTTGTGTAATTGGTTATGTTTGCTAGTTTTAAGTTTGCATCATTACGCTTAAATAAACTGTCTTTTTTTCTTTCTTTTTTCTAAGTATAAGAAAAAATGTAAACTGTTTTGTAGTTACGTCACAAAAAAAGATTTTTCGATTTAGGAATTGGACTATTTACATAAGTTCCCGTAAAGGTTCCGTCTTTGATGTGCGATTGAATTTTCTCTTACTATGGTCACCCACCACCACAGTCGCACTGAACGCGCAATGAACAATTGATTTTTTTCGCGATTTCAGCTTTGGTCCTATAGTAAAAGTTGTTGTATATCATAACTACAATCACATGTTTAAGTATTGGCCACTAATCACCAGTCACCCTATAATTTAATACTCACGTCACAGGAGTTAATCGTGTGGGGGCAATGTTTTTTACAAAGATAAAATAAATAAACCCTCTTCTCTAATGCTACTCTGAAACAAAAAATAAATAAATATCCCAAACCATTTCTATTATTATTTTTTTTCTAAATCCCATATTTATTTTAAATCTCTGTTTGAGTCATCAGTAAATATTTGTGAGTGGAAAATAAAACTAGGATTATTGGTGATATTTTTTTGAGAAAAGTCCACTGCTTTTTTTCTGTCGTTTCATTTAATCTAAAATTGATGCTTAGTGGATTTTGCGACGTAAAATTGATATAGGTAGGTACTTAAGATTTAGTCCGCGGATGCTTCGCAACATTAAACTACGTATGTAGATATAGAAAAAAACAGTAAGTATATTTCGATACAAATGCAGAAAGATTTTCATTGTGGCCGAGGCAAAATACGTACGGCGTGGGGGGTCGACGCGCCCAGCCTTGTATGATAACCAAATTTAATAATATAAAATTTAAGCGGGGAGAGCACACAATAGTTTGGAAAAGCGTCCATTGCGTGCCTGTAAGGGATGGGGTAAGAACAGGTTCCCAAGAAAGACAATTGAAGAATTCATAACAATGCTGCTATCAGTCAAGGTAGTAGACCAGCTCATCCGTGGTATATTTAGGTATGCCAGAGAATATTTTTCGAACATATTATCTAATTGTCTTGTAAGTGCTTATTAATTTTAATTAATTAAATTAATTTTAATTAATTTAATTAAACCTAATTTTTGTAAAAGTGATGTTTCATGTTAATGTGACATTTAAATATTACTAACATATTCATTTATAATAAAAATATAATTGAACCTAATATATTTGCACGTCATAAAAAAATGGGTAACATATCATGAGCCACTCCTATTTAAGATCTTGCATGAATATGTATTATTTTAATCCTTTATGCATGCACATGTTTCAGCAAATATAATTTCTCAATCTTATTCAGCACATTTCGATCATTCTCACTTGAAAACGCAGTATTTTCAAAAAAGTCGGTATGTATAAGTTACCAAGAAAGCTTTATATAATCAGGAGCAATTTTGATAAAATTTATTTATTTTACACTTAAAATATTATTTCGGTATTGAAATATAGTAAAAACATTGTAATTTAGTCTCTATCGGAAACTCAATAGGTACTATCCGGACTCGACATTGACTAAATGGATAAAGTCTGCGAAGCCAAAAGATAAAAAAAGAACCTAATACAAGCCCCAGAAATCAGTTTTAAATATTTTCGTCTGAAATAAACAAAAATATTTGCACAACATTCACTGAACATAAATTAGCTTGAAGTTTTATTTTTTGCCGTTTTTTTTTTTGCTGTCCGTTTTGGAGTTGCCCGGCTTAGGTCCGCCATGTAGCACTTAGCTTATCAAAAGCGAATAACGAGAGGAGTTTAGAATTTAGGTTTCACCGTTTTTTGTCCTTTATGCTGTCTTTCAGACTCCTATGTATTGAATTTCTTTTTCGAATCTAAAGTAAAGTTAGTCGTACTCATCCAATGATGAGTACGACTAACTTTAACAGAAAGTCTGGGCCATTATATAAGTCTTCTTAGAATCTTTTTATCACAAAAAGCGAGTATTGTATAGACAAAAAAGCCACGCTTCAAAGACAACAAAGCAATAAAGTTTAGCTTAGAAACCATAGCAAAACATTCGTTAAGTTGAACATCAAACGACATTTTTGTGGCTGTGAAATTTAAAATTAAATATACACAGAATAGTATAAGGCCGTATACAGAAAGAAAGCTGGCAGCTTGCGCCAGCACAGCGCCTATCAGAAACGCGCAGGCGCGGGTAATCTGCGCAGGTAGTAGTCGTAGGCGCCGAGTTTCTATACAATCAGCGACCAGCGCCGGCTACCAGATTTCTTTCTGTATATGGCCTAAAGTTTTAAGGCGCTTACAGTGTCATAGAAGTCGGCAACTTCGTTGTAGCCGTAGGAGCGAGCTAGTCCGGCTGCTTCCAGAAGAACTGCACGAGTTTCAGGTCGGTTGTTCTGCAGGAGGTGACAACGAGCCATAAGGAATAAGGCGTTCAGAAGCCATGGACGCTGGTTCGATGAACGAGCCTCTGTTGAATAAACAAATCTTTAGCAATTTAAGACTATTTAAAAAATAAATTAAATCTATACAATGGGTGCAAGCCAAATATTCAAACAGTGATAAATTCAAGTTATTTTATCATTAATTATTTATATCAATATAATATTATTCAATTAATAAATACTCTTTGGTTAATACTGGTATATGTTTTGAATTTAAACAATAATTTATTTCAAAAATATTTACGAAATATTTGGTTAGCAGAATCTTTTTTTTCCTTTTTGCTATATATTATAGCAACTGAGCCGGTGTCGACTATTTTGCCACTGTCATGTGGTGACAACGGCACCGTAGGGTCAACCGTCGCTTTTGAACTTTGTAGTAAATCTACCATGTTATTAGGCTATAAAAAAATTGAAAATAAAATAGAATAAAAAACACACAAAAGCACGCGTTAACTTTCATCGATACCAACAAAGTTTAACAGAATCTTATTTTATACGTACTAAATAAGAAAACGTCAAGAAGACATTAAATTGGTATTATGTCATTGAGATGACAGCGAGACGGGTAGTTTTACCCATCTGTCATTGTCTTACTAAATCGACAAATAATTTGTAGCTAAGGAAATATAATATTTAAGTGAAACTCGAGCTAATTGTAATACGTCTGTAGAGACTGGCTTATTGTTAAGTCAGTCTTCAGTGTTGTCGACTGTACTTAGATTTTTTTTGTTGAATTTTGCCTGTAACTTTGCTTGTGAGAGTGTTTTTATAAAAACTTTAACACCCCTTAAATTGTGTTTTGAGGGTAGTTTTTAAAAACTAATAGTATCAAACGTTATCAGTCATTTTAAACACAGCGGGCGTGGCGCGGCGGGACCGGGCGGCGACGCGACGACGCCATACAGATCCGAGGTTACCGTCGCGTCGAGCGGGACGGCTCTGTGTGGCGTCGTCCGTACTATCTAGTACATTACAACTGCTCAGCGTCGCGTCGCCGCCCGGTCCCGCCACGCCGCGCCCGCTGTGTGTAGACACCTTTAGTTAGAGTTTGAGCCATTATTATTAGATCAAGAAATTAAATAGATAGATAGATATGAGTATATCCTTTATTGTATGCCAAAACATATTATATGAGAAACTATATTCTGTTTTTAATTCCTCTAAATTGTTTTATAGGAGTAGTTTTGTCATCCGTACGATGAAATCTTTTAAAATATATACGTAGAATACTATCGAACTAAGTTTTATGGAGCTAAATTTTACATACAAACGAACTCTTCCCTTTTGACTCCATTAAAAGATGAATTTCCTGAAACCCCTTCAGAGTGCTCGTCTAATTCATAAAAGGAAGCCTTGTGGAAATTTTATACCCAAAATAGTTTTATCAATGTAAATGTTATTCATTCGTTTCGCTTTTTATATGTATATAAATTATATAGATGTATATAAATTATGAACTACTAAACATTTAAACAAAAAAATTTGTAAGTCTTTGCTTGGGCAGACCAGTACTTTGCACTGCCATTTCTATTTATCAGTAAATGTAAATTTCTGAAGGTGTATTAGTACGTCACGTTTGGCTTAGTATGGAAGCCAAACATTCATCTCCTTCGATGAACTACGCTGTATTCAAACCTAATACTATAAAGGAGTGTATTTCGAAATCAAAGCACAGAAATCAATTCAGAGTCACGAAGCGTCTTCTAAATTCGCACCACCGTCTGCAGTTCGTATCAAATCAAGGAGACAAAGTTGTGACAGATCACTCGAAGTTCGAATAAGCAATGTTCATGATGCTACAATCCGAAAGCTCAGAATATATTGAATTATCAAATATAAACATTATCTTACTGATTCACCCTGTTATGTTCACCAAAATACTAATAATATAATTTTAGAACGAAAGTTTATAGTTGTGTTTGTTACTTTTTCACCCTTAAATAGCTTAACAGATTTCAATAAAATTTGTGGTATTTTTGACATAAGGTAAGCTACGACACTATACGGTACACTCAGTGTATATACATCGAGTGTCTCTGTATGGACAAGAATGTCTCTAATTGCTGACTTGTTTTCATACAGATACACTCGATACCGTGTATAGAGTCGTAGTCTAAACTTACTTTTACACCTGAGCGAAGCCACTAACAGAAGCTAGTTCATTACAAAACAAAAACTGTGGTATACTCCAACTATAAATAAAACTCATATGTAAAATACTCAACATATTAAAAATAAATAAAAATCTTGTGTACATAACGCTGCGAAGTTTATTCATTACTTTAATGCTCTCAATGTAGACCTGCGATTTCGGGCTTGAGCTGCGTTTCAATCAACTTACGGTATGCGAATGGGTTTCATGTACCTACATACCATGTTACCACGCTTCCCGTACTTTCAAACTCTCGTCTATGCTAACACGACTTTTGAATCTATACAAAGTGAATTATTTAAAGAGAGTAAAGAGAAATCAACTGCAGGTACGGACTTTGAGTCAATATTTTCTAAGGAAATCAAACAATTTAAGAATAAAAAGACATTCATTCGTTCGAGGGAGGCTAATTTATTTCCTCGAATCAACGACCCGTTCACTGGCCTATAAATTCATGGGGCACGAGTATTTTAGTGCTAACAAAGTGATAAATTCTATTTTACTGAAAGTGTCTACTTACCGGTTTGACATTTTGAAGCGTAGACTCTGGCTCTTAGAGGTTGCTTAGTGTCAACATTGAGACGAGCCAGCTCGTGCAACAAGTAACATCGTTCTGAGGATCGTGTGCTCAAGGCCAATGAACGCTCCAGGACGCGGATGCGAACCCTGGGAACAAACTATAGTGAGCTAACTAAACTAAGATTAAAAACTACTAGGTAGCAACACTTTTGTACTAGGTCGTGACCGACATTTCAGGACTGACCACACTCCACAACACTACCTGCATAATATTTTCTTCCCACTTACCAAACAATACAACTTGTAGTTGTAGTAGTTGTAAGCGTGGCAATGACTATCGTATAGAATACAGTTGCCATTGCCACGGTTAGCCATTTCCCAGAAACTTTTTTCTTAGAGTCTTATTTTAAGGCATGTATATTTGTAAGACTAAGATAATAACTCATCGTGATCCAGGGCGATGACCACGAGCACTCTGACAAGAGTGTACCGACTGAGAAGAAGAAGATATTTGTAAGACCTGATGATTTTTTTTTTTTACATATAACTATAGTGTGGTGAAGTCTTCACAAACATCGTTACTCAACAACCAAAGGATAAAGAAAACAACACCAGGATCAAAAAAATAAGGAAACTCAAATAAATGCACAATACATAAATAAAAGTAATATATGCACTGAAACATTCATGAAAACTAAAATGGAGGTGGATGGATCATGTAGTTAGATAACCATGCGTAAAGTAGTCTAAACTATTCATCAAGAAACTTTAAAAAACAAAAGTAAAAAACAATACTACAAGAAACATAGGCTGGTGAAATAATCAATCTGGTCTACCAGAAAAAGTTATACCAGCAAAAAAAGCAAAGGATCACTACACTAGAAAAAAGATCGCAAAGATTGTTGACTTATATTAGAAGACTTATCAAAAAAGGTTTCTTTTTTAAGTTCAAATATCAATGATAATATCTACAGTATTTTATTTTATACGAGTACAAAAGTCGACTGGTAGAGAATACCTTGTAGCAAGTCCACCTATGTATTACTGGGGTGCCATGACAGAAAACCTCCTCGAGCGCCCGCAGGCTGGAGTTCCCTTGCGGACACGTCCGGAGTGAAGACCAGTCTGCGGGACGGTGCACCCCGAGAGGCCGCCATCGACCCACCCTTGGGCAATCCCTGCCTAAGGGTGCTCGATGGCGGCTTGCGAATATTCTGTTGGGAGTAACGCCTCAACGCGTGTCCCTCTGATTTAGCAGAGGGCACAGCGACGAGGTAAGAGCGGGCTCGGTGTGCACTCACCCTGCCATCGGGCAGGCAGGAGGAAGAGTTCCTCCTCCTTCTGCCACCGCTAGACTCGTAGCCCCAAAGATTGTCCAAGGTCATGTTTCTGACTTTCGATGGGGGTCGAGGGCCTTGGCTTAACCGCCCGGGCCGCGAGGAAGACAACCTCTATAAAAAATCACCCCAAACCTCCAAGCGGCGGCGCACCGTGAGGGAGGTTGTTAGCTTGACTAATGGGTAGCTAAATTAGTCTCTAGTG
The DNA here is from genome assembly GCA_029852875.1 of Mythimna loreyi. NCBI lineage: Eukaryota > Metazoa > Arthropoda > Insecta > Lepidoptera > Noctuidae > Mythimna > Mythimna loreyi. Next base: position 13,092,123 of record CM056785.1, on the reverse strand, counting down.
CGGACCACTGAATTTGAGCCAGTGCAGAATGTATGTACTCGTGGGAACAATATGGAAACATCAAAATTTTTCAAAACCCAAATTTCGGAGAGTGACGAGCGGTCGGAGTCCGACGCTGCGTCCAGAAGGAGCTCAGGCTCGGAGATGGAGGAGGAGTTGGTGGGCAACTCCGGAAGGGACTCGCGTTCCTTCCGGAAGCGCACCAAATCGGAGGACGGGCAATCGTCCTCCGATAATGAGAAGGGTTCGGCCCCAAAGATCCCCACCGGCAGTCGCGGTGGGGTCCAAAGCCGAGGTAGAGGCAGGGGGCTCACTGCGCAGGAGTCCGCTCAGCGAGCTGAAAAGCTGGCTGCGGAGGGGCGCCACCCTGGTGCGGTCGGCGCTGGAGAGCGCCCGCCGCGTCAGGCCGGTGGCGCGCCAGACGCTGGGGCGGACTCCGCCGAAGAGGCCCGCAGGTCCTTCGGCGAGCTGATGGTCGCGGCGCTGCGCGACATGGGCCGCAAGAGGCTCGCAAAGCCGTCTTCCAAGGCGAAGACGGTTTTGAAGCACGCCACCTCTTTGTCCGAGGCCTTCGATAAGGCCTTGGACAAGAGTGTGGCGAAGCTGCGGGCCGAGCTCCGGGCCGAGCTTCGGGCCGGGCCCGCGGGCCCTGGAGCCGTTCGGCGGGAGGCCGTCGGAGGGGGTCCCGGGCAGGGGCAGGGGCAAAGTCAGCCCCAGCCCCAGCCTGAGGCAGGGAGCCAGCTGCTGACGCTGGTGCAGTCGGAGCTGGCTGCCTTCCGGCAGCAGCTGCAGCAGCAGCAGCAACAGTTCCAGCTGCAGATCCAGCGGCAGCTGTCCCTGCTGGAGGGCATAGTCTTACGCCGTCCACTGGCGACCTCCGGCCAGCGCCAAGCGGCAACTTATGCCGCTGCCGCTGCGGCCACGGCTGCTGCGCCCAGGGCGGGCCCGTTGGGGCAAGCCGGGCGTAGGGCCTCAGCGCCGGAGCCTGCGAGGCCGGCCCCGGTGGCTGGGCAGCGTCGGGCGCGGGCCGCTCCTCCCACGAGGGGTGCCGTGGCGCCTGCTGCCAGACCAGCGGGAGCTCCTATTGCGGGGGCGGCGACTCAGCCGCGCCTGCCGCCTCCCCCGCCTCAAGAGCCATCGTCTGGCGCCGACTGGACGGTCGTCGGCGCCAAGAAAAGCGCGGGCAAGGCGCGCAGGGCGGCCAAAAAGCGCGCAAAGCGCCAAGAGCGCCGAAAGCGGGCCATGGCGGCGAGACTTCGCGCCCCGAAATCCGAGGCTGTAGTGATCACACTACAGCCTGAAGCGGGAAAGAAGGGCGCGAACTATGACGCCGTCATGGAGAAGGCAAGGCGGGCGGTGTTGCCCCACCTTGAAGAGCTCGGAGTGCCTGGGGGCTTCTGCATTAGGCAGACCCTAACGGGGGCCCGAATTCTGGAGGTCCCCGGCTCGGCCAGTGTCGCTGACACCCTGGCCGAGAAGATTAGGGTGGCCCTCAGTGCGGAGGAGGCCCGAGTGTCCAGGCCCACCAAGTGCATCTACATGCGCATCGTGGGCCTGGACGACTCAGTCAAGGTGGACGAGGTGGTGGCCGCCATCGTCAGGGTGGGCGGTTGCACGCCCGAACAGGTTCGGGCGGGCACCATCCGCGCTGACAGCACGGGCATGCGAGCCGTCACGGTAAGCTGCCCCGTGCCGGCGGCCAAGGCCATCACCAGTGGGGGCCGACGGCTTCTTGTGGGCTGGGTCTCCGCCCAGGTAAAATTGCTGGAGCCCAGACCTCTGCGGTGCTTCCGCTGCCACGTGGGGCACCACGTGGGGGCCTTCTGTGCCGCGGAGGTGGATCGCAGTGACCACTGCTACCAATGCGGTAAGCCCGGTCATAGGTCTGCCGAGTGCCGGAATGCGCCGCACTGTTACGCATGTGCGGCGGCAGGCAAGCAGGCCGACCACCGGGCTGGGAGCAGGTCCTGCGACCCCCCGGCCAAAGTGAAGGCCAAATTGAGTCGCCCCCCCAACACCACCGCCGCCGCCGCAGCCGCTTCTTCGGCCGCCGGCGCGGTTTCTGTAGCCGCCGCTACCGCTGTGGCGGCGCCCTCTCAGAGGGCTAGGGAGGAGACAATGGACTGCCAATAACGGCCCCATTACGTCTCCTCCAGGCGAATATCAACCACTGCGCCCCAGCTCAGGATCTGTTGCTCCAGAGCATGGCGCAGTGGTCGATAAACGTCGCCGTGGTCTCCGAGCCGCACTTTGTCTTGCCCAGAGCTGACTGGGTTCAGGACCTGAGCGGCTCGGTGACCCTTATCTCGTCGGCCGCCGCTGGTACCCCGACCCTCGAGGCCGTCACGAAGGGTCGGGGTTGCGTGGCAGCACGGTTCGGGGACATTGCAGTGGTAGGCGTCTACCTGTCCCCGAACAGAACTCTCGCCGATCTTCACGACTCCCTCAGGGAGCTGAAGACCGTCGTCGCTGGGTATGGTACCCTCCCCGTGGTCGTTTGCGGGGACTTCAACGCCTGGAACATGGCTTGGGGTTCCCGGCTCACGAACCAGCGGGGTCGGTTGGTGGAGGACTGGGCTCTGGAAACAGGCCTGGTCGTCCTAAACCGGGGTTCTGTCCCCACGTGTGTGCGGGTGCAGGGTGAGTCCATGGTGGACATTTCGTTCGCCAGCCCCGCTCTGACACCGCGTGTAGTTGACTGGCGCGTCATGGAGGGGGTGGAGACATACTCGGACCACCGGTATATCCGGTTTGACGTCTCCGCCCAGACCTCGACCGCGCCGGTCCGACAGACCCCATGTGGTCCGCGTTGGGCGCTGAGGCAGCTGGAACGGGAGCTCTTCCTGGAAGCCGCGGCGGTGCAGGCCTGGGTGCAAGCACCGGTCAGGCCTGCCGACATCGACGTCGAGGCGGAGTGGTTCCGGGAGGCCTTGTCGCAAATTTGCGACGCGGCAATGCCCCGTCTCCGCCCAGGACGCGCCCGACGCCAGGTGTACTGATGGTCGCCAGAGCTTGCGACGCTGCGCGCCGCATGCAATGCTGCGCGGCACCGGTATACCAGACACCGCAGGCGCCGCTTCCGCCCGCCGGGTGCGGAGGCCGTAGAGGCGGAGCTGTATGAGGGATACAGGGTGGCAAGGCGCACCCTCCGATCGGAGATAAAGCGGGCCAAAGATGAGGCCTGCAAAGCGTGGCTGGGGACGCTCAACGCTGATCCGTGGGGACGCCCATACAAGTTGGTGCGAGAGAAACTCCGCCCATGGGCTCCCCCGTTGACGCAGAGTCTCCGGCCACAGATCGTGGAGGGTGTGGTGAGCGCTCTGTTCCCTGCGCGGGGGGACCACTCCCCCCCGCCCATGGCTCCGCCACCAGCGGTGTCTGACGCGGACCACGTCAGCGACGACGGTACCAATACTCCGGAAGTGACCGAGGGGGAGATGAGAGTGGCGGTACGCAGGATGGGTGCGAAGAATACCGCCCCAGGACCCGACGGCTTGCCTGGAAAGGCTTGGGTCCTGGCCATGGAGGCTCTCGGGTCTCGATTGGGGGGGCTCTTTAGCGCATGTTTGGAGAGGGGCCAGTTCCCACTTCCCTGGAAGACGGGAAAACTGGTCCTCGTCGCGAAACCGGGGCGCCCTGCGGACTCTCCGTCCGCGTATCGGCCCATTGTGCTGCTTGACGAGGTGGGCAAGCTCTTTGAAAGAGTCATTGCAGACCGCCTCGTCAAGCACCTAACACTGAAGGGGCCCGATCTCGCGGACGACCAGTTCGGGTTTCGCAGGAGGCGCTCCACGGTGGACGCCATCATGCGCGTGCGAGCCCTCACGACGGGGGATGCGGTGTCCCGGGGCAGGTGTGTCTTGGCGGTGTCATTGGACATCGCCAACGCCTTTAATTCCCTGCCCTGGAGTTGCATTAGGACGGCACTCCGGTATCACCGGGTGCCCGACTACCTCTGTCGTACAATCGAGGCCTACCTGTCGGACAGGTATATAATCTACCCCGGTCACCAAGGAGATTGGAAACGGCGAGAGATGTCGTGCGGTGTCCCGCAGGAATCGGTACTAGGACCGCCCTTGTGGAACATCGGGTACGACTACGTGCTGCGCGCCGACCTCCCCGTAGGGGTCAGCGTGGTCTGCTACGCAGACGACACGCTGGTCCTAGCGCAGGGAAGGTCGTACCAGGCGGCGGTCGAACTAGCGACACGCGGGGTTGCGACAGTCGTTGAGAGGATCTAGCAGTTGGGACTCAAGGTGGCACTGCACAAGTCCGAGGCCATGTGCTTTCACGGCCCTCGGAACGCGCCACCAACGGGTTCCCAACTAACGGTAGAAGGAGTTCACATCGGCGTCGGGTCGACGATGAAGTACCTAGGACTTGTCCTCGACAGCCGATGGAATTTCGAGGAGCACTTCCGACGTCTGGCCCCCAAACTCAATCGGACGGGGGCTGCTCTAAAGCGGCTCCTGCCGAACCTTGGGGGTCCAGACGCCTTCTGCCGGAGGCTCTACGCCGGCATCGTCCGGTCCATGGCCCTTTATGGGGCACCAGTGAGGGCGCCGACGCTGCGTAAACGCCCGGCGGCCCAGCTGAACGCCTGCCAGAGGGTCATGGCCATCCGGATGGTGCGGGGATACCGCACGGTATCCCGCGAGGCGGCGAGCCTCCTTGCTGGCCTACCACCATGGGATTTGGAGGCAACAGTCCTTGCACACATGCACGACCAGCGCGTGGAGATGCAACGCCGGGGCGAAGATCCGCTGCCCGAACATGTCGAGGCGTGGCGGAAGGAGCTCCGGCGAGATCTCATGGTGAAGTGGAAACAGTGAACCCAGCGCTGGGCACACCGTAATCTCAGCGGTAGTGCCCCTCTTTGAGGCGTGGCTGGATAGACCTCACGGCGTCCTCACCTTCCGCATGACGCAGGTTCTCACCGGACATGGGAAGTTCGGGAGATTCCTGCACCGGATTCGTGCGGAAGAGACGTCCGAGTGTCGCCACTGTGAGGCGAGCCCGGAGGACACGGTGGAGCACACGGTGGAGGTGTGCCCTGCTTGGGAAGAGCATCGCCGTGTCCTCGTGGGGGTGATCGGCGGCGGCGACCTCTCGCGCCGGGCCCTGGTTCAGGCCATGGTCCGCAGCGAAGAGGAATGGCAGGCGGTCGCCTCCTTCTGCGAAGCAGTAATGCTCGTAAAGGAGGAGGCCGACCGCATAAGGCAAAGGCAACGGCGCACTCGCCGTAGCCGTCGCCGCCGCGATCCTGCCGATATCCGGCCACCGTAGACACTGGCTCGCGGACGGTGAGCAATGGGTAGCTCGCCGTCTGGTCGTCTGTAAGACCGAGTCCTAGTCGTCAACGGCGCGCACCGTTCCCGCGCGCCTCAAGGAGTTGTCAGCAAACTGCAGGGGCCCTTCAGGGTCGAAGCCTCCTGGAGCCTAGAGGGTATGTGGAAATTGTAACCTCGACTCCAGAAATAAGGCAAGGAAGGTACGGGGTAGGTTTTTTAGTCAGTAAGAGTCTGACACTGGTCTCCCGCTCCGCCCAAGAGCGGATTTCGTCATTGGATGATTTTCACCTACCATAAAAAAAAAAAAAAAAACCTATGTATTACTACTGTACATGAAGTTTAAATAAATACATGTATAACACATTACTGTTTTGTATTTTTCTGAATATTGAAAAAAAAATGGCTAAAAAAATAAAGCATAAAATAAACACGTAAAATCTGTCCCACATTCAAATACCACATATTATTTTTAATGGCAGGTTATCTAAAGGCATATAAAGGAAAAGATACGCCACTGAGGACATTAAATTACATAAATGTTAGGGTGGGAATACCGCTGGCTAAGCTACGTCGCAGATAAAAGGTCGAATTAATTAAAGAAAGTCAGGTCAAGGCAAAGTTACGTAAGACTTTACTCAGTCTAGTTTCCATATGTTACCAAGAATCTAGCGTGCTTTAATTAAAGCAAGTAGATACTAGAGTTTTAGGTCGAGTAAAGTTACGTAACCATATATTAATTAACTGTTACAGACTTCGACACAAAGACATGCAACGTCCATTTTGTTTACGGCCCATTTCTTCCACTAGACAGGAGGCCTGGAGCCCAACAGTGGGAACATTATAGGGTTGACATTATAGGGATGGGTGGGGATTATAAGACTGATGCTGTGCTAAACTATTAAAGACTTTGCAGAGTCATGGTTTTGATAAGATCTGTTCCTTTTTGTAATATGATTCTTAAAGTAAAACTCATCACGGCCGAAGCCTACTAGAGTCTTACATCAGCTTCAGGAAAGATTACTTGTTTTCCTAGAATGTAAAAGTAACTGAAGAAACAGGTTTAGTTTTAGTCAGTATTAGTCTTACACACCTTCTGTTCTTCTCTAGAGCAAAAGAAAATATGAAATGATATCCAACCTTAAAGAAAAAATTCTTTCGTAACTTTAATACCGGCACTTAAAAGCGTCCTTAAACACCAAATTCCTAGCCGGAGGCTATTAAGACAACTGCAGACATAAGTGGAATACTAAAATTACTTAGCGTCTCGAGGCGGAGCGGGCGGGCGCACTCGCAGCACGGAGTCTCGACTCGGTTCCCGGGACACCGACATGCCCAGAAGAATAAACGCCCTTCGTTCCCGATCCGACTCGCTCATACTTTCTCGAACACGTTTCTGAACATAAAATAAGAGAGATTTTTCACGGTCTACGTGACTTGGCAAACAAGCTCTATTAAACTTCCCAGCTACGTAATGCCCATGGCTACACAATTTATAATAAAATACAGAAATGAACCTACCTGGTCGAGGAAAGCGTTTCCAACTATATCGTGTAGCTTTTGCAGGAATTTATCTTTTCCCGGTAATAAGCTGGCTGGCTTTCTTGTTATTTGTTCCATTGCGAACTCCGCTTGTTCTAAACATTTGGCGGTGTCTCGATCTTCATAGATGGATTGAGTTGTCTGTATAAGGCGACGTGCGTCCGTAGCGTGCTGCAGTTGCGTGTGCGTCAATTGCTCTTTCCGTGCTCGCGACAGGCGAGCACGCGCGGCAGCCTCTAGTGCACGGGCAGCGTACAACGGCCTACGCTCACGTAAAACAGCCTGATTCATATGAAATAAACGATCAACATCTTACAAAGCTCGCATTAGAAATAGCTGAATCGTGATATGTTCCAGCCTTTCTGACGACGTGACAGGCTTACGCAATTTAAATGATAATATCTGTCTGAAAAATGGACTAGGCGAAAACACAGACAGCACAAAAAATATTCTGAATATTGCTGGATGAAATACCTAGCCGTCACGTTATATTTTGTACCAAAAATGCCGTTGTTATTTAATTAAGCTTACAACTAACCCGCCAATTTTGTGAACGAATCAACTACAGGGTTAGATTTCAATCTGAACAGGTGCTATAAATTTCAATTTAGCTGGTCGTTGGTAAAGAATGGCGGCGTGCAATGTTTTATATTTTATAGGTCATGGGGTCAGATGTTAATTTTATAAAGTTAGGATAGTATGAGCGTACTTGTCGTTTCTCCACATCGGCGAGGGCTTTATTGGCCAGTTCTTGCAGTTTTAGTGATCCTTGTTTATTGGCAGAGACCAATCGTTCGTCCTTACATAAGGCAGTTAAGAAATATTTGTCATGTGCCATTCGCTCCAAATATTTCGAAGCCATTAAACGGGAGATTTGTTCGGCTCTCTGTTTTTCCGCGCGAGATATTTCTTGGACCTAGAATTACGGTTATTGCCAACATATTTTTTATTTCTCGTTGTAAACAAAGACGTATCTGCACTTAAGTAACCGAGATATAGACGTTATGTACACGGAAGTTGTAAAATATATCTTTAAGAAATATTTATTATATACATAATAATGTATTTTGACAAAAAGCAAGCGTACGAATTTATTTCTTAGAAAATATCCTAACGGGGAACTGCTATGCTGTATACTGTCTCATTATGTTCGCAGATGCTAAAATATGCCTTAAACTTTTTTAATATATAGTTTTAAACGTTCAACTTCACGCAACTACAAAACAATAATGAAGCACCGTTTATCAAAATAAAAATATTATGTAGCATGAAAATCACCAAAGCAGTTAGTCGTACTTTGGTCATTAAATTCATAGCTGTTGTAAAATACGAGTAAAGTTGCAAACCTCTTGTTCCTTCTGTGGTGGTGGTATACGTCCACGATGTACGGGGACTTTAGGAGTGTCCTCATCTCTGGACTCTCTCTTAATCTCCACCTTGCTTAGCAACGTCACAGCTGTTTGCAACACTTTGCTTGCCGTCTTACCGGCACACTCTCGTACCTAATAACATTTGCAGTAAATTAGTGAGTGTTGTAGCTTCATCTTAAATTGTCGCGTCGTGTCATGACTTTACAACGGTTTTGGGGTTAGACTTAATATACCTAATAGTTTCAAATTAAGTTGATTAAAATAAAGTTACTTAATTGACTTCTTTACTGTAACTGAGGTGCGTCACTTCCACATTCCCTTCGCGACAGCTCTTCTCTGGATGTCTTTAAGAGTAAATTAATAAGCACTTCTTTTCTCAATTGACATAATATTAGTATTAATCAGTATGTGTATATATCTTTATATTTTTGTATGTATGTGTTAGACGTATTTATGTAGGTTTAGATTGTACACTGGATTCTACTCCCATATGTAATGTCTCTCTGTCACTTTAAGGTTTGATGGGAGAAAACTCTTTGTTGAATTAGCTCGCTTTTGTACATGAATTGTTAAATCATAGTATCTATGTTAAGTTTTTGTGTACAACAAAGATTTAATTAAGATACTGAGTATCAGATACTGGCACATTATGGAACTTTAGCTGAAAAATTTCAATTCGGGAATGAATTATTTATGTAATTTAGTTTGTAGGTACATATCCCTCGGTGTGCAATGCAACACTAAACTAGTTATTATTTTTATACTATCCCGCTTTAGGTAGAAGAAGATGTAGTGCCAGACTTTTACTAACTAAATCCCACCATATTCTTGTGAACATTCCCAATGCAATGTCATTGAACAATTCTAAGCGTTCCCACCCTGTGAGGAGCCCTCGAAATCCTCACTCAAATAAATTAAACAACATTCTTCTATTATTCCATCTTCGTACTAAGTTATCAACGTTGTGGTAGATCATTATCAACGTTGAGGTAGATCATTACCGGCCCTTTTGAATGGACATAGCACCGCTCGACCCAAAAAGTTTTAGTCTACTCAAAAGAGGTACAACGGTAAAGCGAAAAACTTATTTTTTTTTAAGAAAATTTGCGTTTGTACGACTTGGTGAGAAAACATTCCATTAGGTTGAAGATAGCGTGAAAAGTCCGTTATTTTTTTAGACGCCTCTAAGCGACTCTTTTGGACTTTTTAGTGAAAAACAAATTGAATTCGGGACGCTTCTAGGTTATTTTATCAAGCGATTTAAAAGTGGTAACTATTTGAAATGGTTTTACTAAATGGTCAGCTGATTTGAATTTTAAATTTGTAGACTAAACTAGCTTGTACCAGCGGTTTTGTCCACGTGCTTTTTTATTTGAAATAAAGTATATATCATTATAAGCTTGCGTTTAACCACTATCTCTCCTAATAAGGTATGATGTAGCCCATGTTGGCACGCTTGCCTAAAAGTAACCTATCTACTTTTGACTTAAAAACTCCAAGGTTATATATATATAACTATAACAAAACTCAGATTATCATTACTCCTACCTAGAGCTGCCATTATCTAAATTGCCAACACCGTATAAACACGCCATAAACTCCGGACATTTAGGAGAAATATGCCTCGAGCGCAGTAAGGACACTCTCTCATTCGTCTCGTCGAGAGTATTCTACTAGGATAAATATATTGGGTAACAACAAAAGAAGAAGGTTTTGAAGGACTTTGGAGAGGCCTTTGTCCAGCAGTGGGACAGTTAGGGCTTTTTAGAAAAAAAACTAGAGAGTGTCATCCGGGCAACTACTTTTGGGAATCCCGGGCGTATGGCAAACCTATCTTTGTAAATAGTATGTATTAATCACCTATCGCGTGTCGTCCCGCGAGTATTGTTTGCGGCGGTTCCCATAGCGGAAATCGGATTATTTCCTGCCCCCCTAGCCAAGTTACTATTGTTTCGTTAACGTCAAACGCTTTGAGTTGGCCACGCCCCCAATCCCTTTATTCTGACGTCATCTCAATGCTGAGTGACGTAGTCAGAACAAAGGAATTGAAGGCATAGCTAAGTCCAATCGTTTGATGTTAACGGAACGACCGTAACTTGGCTGCGCTATGTCGCTACGATCTGGATGTATTAATATTGAAAGAGAACTTTAATGTATTACGGGTATTACGAAGCAACAGAGGCGCGAGGCGAGGTTGCCAGAACTATGTTCCCTGCGCGGCTAGCCCATACGGGGCACTTTAGTATGTGACCGCGCGGGCTCCCGTTTCACGCAGCTTGAGCCCTTAGACTTTTCAGATTATAAATAGGCGTTTTAAAATTGGTACTTGAAATGTTTTAACTAAATCAACAGCTGATTTGAATTTTAGATTTCTAGATCAAACTAGATGTTACCCACGGCTCCATCCATGGGAAACTTAGCAGTATCCATTTTTTTTTTTTTTTTGTAAATAAAGAAGAAATTGACTGACTGACAAATCGTGTATTCAGATTAACCGAGACTGAAGGCAAATACCAGGACAGAATTTAACAAAATTGAAACGGATGAAACGGAGTCCAAAGTTTTTATGATAAAACTGACAGAAGCTCAATCAAAAATGTAGTGCTCGATTTCAAACAAATCTATTCAGCACAAATACATAATTATCATCAATCATCATCAGCCTTTGAATATTCCCTTGCTGGGACACAGGCATCCTCTCTAGGAGAAGGAATGGGCCATAATCTGCCACGCGGACCCAGTGCGGATTGGTGGATGTCGCATGTCTCCAAATTTTTAGTTGCAGGACATGCCAGTTTACTTACGATGTTTTCTTTCAACGTTTAGAAAGCAGTGGTAATGAAATAAATTACACAAAGTATTGCTCATGGCTGGGTTTTTGAACCCACGACCTACAACTCGTAAGTCGGGGCCATTACCACTTGGCCATCACTGCTCTCGCTGCAAATACATAATATGTACATACAGACTTTCACTTTTGCAAGTAATATATGTTTTATTTAGACAGTTTTAAACGTCGCTCTTAGACTTTTACTGAAAAAACAAGTTGAATACGGGACGCCTCTAGATTATATTATTTAGCCAGGCGATCTAAAGTAGAATTTAAAATATTTTAACTGAATAAGTGGTCGTCTGATTTCAATTTTAGATTATTATGCCAAACTAACAAGTACAATACGGCTGTCGGATCTTAGCGAGTCTGAAGTTATACTCTGCTAAAATTTGAGCGCTTGAAAACTCAAAAAAAAAAACTTTAAACATATAAATGCAATTTGTACTTGCTATTGCTGTTAAAAACTGTTATTATTATTTATTTATTTTAACCTTTATTTTTGTACGAGTTTTCAAGCACCAATAGGTCTCCTAGCACCAATAGATCAACCCCTTAATGTTTTTTTATGGTAGGTAAAAATCATCTAATGACGAATGGGCGTTGGGCGAAGCGGGAAACAATGTACCTACCTCATTCCTACGTTGCCATATATACCAGGGCCAGAGACTTCCTTTCAGATGCGAACCCTTGGCCCCAGTTGGCTTCGACCCTTCTGCAGGGTTTGCTGACAACTTCTTGAAAATGCCTTTAATTTCACACTACCTACTCTGTATTCGCATGGTGTTATACAAGGTTTACGAAAATTTCTCTTTACTTCTTTACAAACATTATTACCGTTTCTTCAGCACATCTTGCGCATTCAGCAAAATCTGGTGGGAACCGTCTCATGCGCTGTCCTCGATGGGCCAGTACCAATGATCGTTCGAACGCACATTTTTCGTATTCTGTTTGTGCGCGTATTTGTAAGGCCCTCGAATTTTTTGGTTCCAAAGCTGAGAAACAAATGGGATGGTATAGTCCACAATATTTGTTAGAAGGTAACTATTATTTCTACATCAGTACGTATATGTTTTAAAATATATAACAATAAAAGGTGAAAACTATACCATTAGAATTAATTCTACAGGTCAATTAAATCAAATATTTAAATCACATTTAAAAACATTCAGAGTGGCTATTTTCATCAAGTTAATTTGGGTGGGGAGGTGAGTAAAAGGGTGTACAACATTCACTTTACATTACGACTAAAGCCTCTAAAAACAAATAATAAAAAAAAACAATTCATATGAATATTGTACACTTTTAGGGTTATTCAGTTTTATATTCACTGAAGGATTAGCTGTACCGTACTTTTTAGAACTCGATTTATTACTGAATCGATTCTTGACTTTGATTTGAACCGATAAAAAAATCGCCATCCCAAGCATGAAGAAAGCGTCATTGACTAACAAAGACGATATTATTTTAACCTATTAAATTCACCAAAAAACGCTGCTTATATCAACAATACTTTATGAATACGTGTATATATTCAGAAATTACCTACTTATTAAAAAAAAAACTGGTATTCTTGCAACACAAAAGCTATGTAAATAAAATATAAGCATGCTCTTTAAATATCGAGCAATAAAGACCTGTACTTAGGTAATTTTCTTCTCGGCGCACTTTTAAAATTTTCAAGCTATATGAAAATTTCACGACCTACATCGAGAAAAATCCTTGTCTTGGAACTTTTAAGTGAGAATTTCGCGTAAACTTTTATTGCCATTATTGTATCTTACTGTTCATATAGGTACATAGTTAATGTAGGTACAGTTGGTGAACTAAGTTACCTAGCCCACTTCACTTTGAAAAATGATTACCGTATATTTTGAATAATTTAATTAGAGACATAATATAAGTACAATAGGTTTGCGAACGCCGGTGTTCGCTCGGGGCTCAAGAGTTTAAAGGGGTGGGTTTTTTTATGGTGGAAAAAATCATCTAATGACGAATCCCGCCCTTGGGTGAAGCGGAATACAGTGTCAGACTTTTACTGACTAAACGACTCACACCGTTCCTTCTTAGCCTTCTTACCGGGGTCGGTTCTTTCTGTCAGAAACCGGACCAGGGCCCCAGCCGGCTTCGGCCCTGTAGTTGGGCCTCTATATTTGCTAACAACTCCTTGAGGTACGTGGGAACAGAGCGCCGTCAACGACTTGGTTTGATCCGAACTGTTACCAGACGACCGGACGGCAAGCTACCCATTTCTCGCCGACCGCAAGCCCACGCCAAAGGTGGCCGGATATCGGGATTAAAATCCCGGCGGTCTGGGGCGTGACCACCGTTGCCTTATGCGGTTGGCCTCCTCCTTTGCTAGCATTACTGCTTCGCAGAAAAAGGCGCCGTTCCCACTTTTCCTCGAGCTATTAAAGGGGTGGGTTAGGTAATCGAGTGTAGAAAGCCTACGTACCCGCTGCGTGCGCTGCATCTGCCAAAGCACCGGCGTAATGTGTTGATTTCGCTCGAACCAAACTTCGTCCGAGTAGTGAGGGAACGTCAGATGGCTGAAAATAAAATACACCGTGAAATTTAAATGTTTGTTTTCCCTCAGCGAAATGATTGTATCTTGGTAATACAAACGTTTGATAAAGAAATAAAATATTAAAACAAAAAATGGACCTGTAGAATGCAAGCTAATTATGACGTATCACAACGTGCGAGAGCTTATTTTGGTTTAAATATTTAATGAATCGGTTTCCTTTGACGGCGGTCTGCTCATGCGACTCTAGTAGTACCTACAAATTACGTCTAATGTTACTATTGTTTTCGCTTTTTTGAGTTGATAAATATTTTTAATAATTATTTATAAAATAAACTTTTTAATTTTTTTATTTTTCTGTATGCTTCAAAAGTACTCCTTATGGCAAGTCATTCTGCCGCGGGAAAACAATCATTTAAATTTCACGGTGTATATGCTCATGTTTCAGTCGCTAATGGAGTGAATACCATTTTAACGTCAAAAACATGGTTAAATATTAACGTTTTAGATGCGGATGAGATAATAAGTGACTGAAGTAGTTTCCTTACCAAGAGTAAAGCTATATAGTTAAATAGTATATTAAGACTAAACTTTTGACTTTTGGCTTATTCTTTCGGCTTTTTTGACTAGACTTTTGGCTATATAGTTAAATATTTTATTTGACTGGCCTGTTGGTCTAGTAGTTAGTGACCCTGACTGCTGGTCCAGCGGTCGTGGGTTCGATTCCCACCCAGGACAAATGTTTTTGTGATGAACCCGATCATTTGTTCTGTGTTTGGGTGTAATTTATGTAAAATATGTATGTATTTAGAAATATACAAGTATGTTTATCAGTTGTACCCATAACACAAATTATATTTAGCTTGAGACTAGAGGACGTTGTGTGATAGTTGTAGAATTATATTATTATTATTACCCATAGTAAATTTAAGTAGCTTTTACATCAAAACCGCTGTCTAGTCATGCAGAAGTAAATTAGACGTTAGAATCGCAAATCCCCAGTTTGAGTTAGCTAGAAGTTGAAGTAATTCAAGCAAACATTATCAACGGTTTTGTGCGTCTAATTGCATGTTTACTGGCTGGGAATAGAATCTTGAGTTGTTTGTTTTAAACTCACATTCCATCGGAGAGCTTCATTGTATGCTTGCGTAGAGTTCTCGAAGAGTTCCAAGCGTTGTAAGTAATTGCTGGAAAAACCGGTCGGTTAGAAATATAGAGAAGCATGGCTATTGTTTTGAAGTATGGTTAATCAATGAATATACGAGTCTGTGGGAAAGTTGAGTTCATTAATTCTTTGGAAGGGTCTTTATTAAGGTACTCGCTCGATAAATCCGGTTACTGGCTAAATGTATGTGTTTTCTGTTTTTTTTTGTGATTGCTGTATGGGGGCTTTTTATTTATTTTATTTATAGAAGGGTTATGACAGCAAAATTAAAACAATAAAATTAAAAAAAGAAAAGCCAATCGGATACTTTTTCACAACATTTTATAAGAAACAACAATTAACATTAAAAGGAAACCTTTTTCTGGAAATAACATACAAGTTTGTGTGAAGCAACATTAGCATGTTAAATATTGGTATAAGGAAAGCAACACTGTTACACATCTCGCAATTATTTTTACACACATGTGACCTAATGACGGTGGCGTCACATTTTAGTATGTGCATTATTACCTATTCAGTTGTATGTACATTTTATTCTTGTTTGAAACATTCTTTCCATTTGGGATTTCCACTGACAGACCACTGACCTTTTACCACTAGACAGGCTGTTTTGTATGTTTAAAAGTAAATTTTCTTTACCTACTCGAAGCGCTGCTCGCGAGCGTTCAGAGAACTAATTTGTACGGGACGCAACATTATCAATTTTAATACAGTTGACATTCACTATAGTCTCTGAGGCCGACAGCGCCAATATGGCGAATATCAAACGGGAATAAAAGCACTTTGACGGCAGCCAGTCAAGGGTGATGAATAATAGAGGTCAGTTGGGATTTCGAACAAAATATTTTTTGATAAAAATAAAGAATCTAAATCTTAAAATATTTATTTATTTATTCGAAGGAGAACCAACAGCTATAGCTAAACAATAACAATTGTATGAGAAACATTGAGCCAATTACAGGTTCTCACGGGTAGAAACTGAAAAAGTAGCAGAAAACTGTACATTGTACAAATAAATGTGTTAATTATTGCGGCTTTTCTTTTAACTTTTTAAAACACTGATGTTTTACTACCAATCTTCAGCAGAACTTTCCTGACCAAATTTTGAGCCAACATCCAAAGCTAATGAAAAGTTGAGGCAAGAAGTAAGCACATGATTAATACGAATGCATCACGAATGTATGGGTACAAACTACTTTCATATACCAAACTATGAACTTGGCTCATTAAAACCACACTGCAGTTTAACCAACTTTCAACACGCCATATTTTACGCTAAATTCTGGCTAAAATAGTGATTTGGCACTAATCCTAACTCTGTTGATACAGACATAGATTATTTTATGGTTATAAACAGAATAAGTAGTGTATATTCTACCAAAACCACAAAGGTTTAGTGCTGTATACAGGCTTTATTTGGAGCACTGCATTTATCGGTTGACCAGCACAACCGCAAAGCTGTATAAGTCATCCACTACCACTATCTATTCAATCTGCTAAGCCTTTTCCCAAATATGGAAATAGATGATAGATAGATAGATATACTCTTTATTGTTGGTTCACCATAAACACAACTTGGTACAATAGGAGCTTAAAATTACTAAGGTGATACAATGGCCGGTCTTATCTCTAAAAGCGACTTTTTAAAGACAACCTTTGGATTGATTTGACAGAGGAGAAAGATACTCGCATAGTTTGTAGAAATCTACTTCTAGTATAACCAGATACACCTGAATTAGTTTTTTATAAGGAGCAATAATAAACCAGGCTTTAGACAATCTAATTTATAAAAAAAATCTAGTAGTTTTCTGATTTATTAAAACTGTAAAGACAGACTAATACTTTATTTCTCTACATTTATCTTCACAGATTTTTTTTTGGTGGGTAAAAATTATGGGTGGACATACTTTTACTGAACAACCCACCACATTCCTACGTTGACTTTATAACCTTGTGGCGCGCGGACGCTATATAATTTGCAGCAAAAATTGAGCCCTTTCGGTACTTTTGTTTTTTATAAACTATCGCCTCCTCCACAGAGTTTAAGAATGGACAGTGTTGCAATTTCTCAAAATTAAGAAACGAATTATTGAAATATTTACTACAGGGTAGTAAATATTTCAATAATTTGTTTGCTGACTACCTTACCTTGAAGATAGGACAAAGTTACTGTTCAGGGACAAATTATACCAGCAAAAAAGTCACAAAATTGCCTCCAGAACCTTTTTTAATTAACTCGGTACTAAATGAAGTAATCAATCATTGTCTGCGCAATATAACATGAATTGGCAGGTAAGCTCTAGTGGCCCTCCGTTATTCGGGATACCGTGACAGATAATGGGGCCGATCAATGACACTCTATGACTTCATTTTATGAGAGAGCTTCACTCTATAGTGGGCCGTTCAAGTTGAGCCCCTGTTTCTATACGACTGAACAAAAAGATGTGTTATGAAGTGGGTATATCTTGTTACCTATCTTTTATGAATGAATGCGTCACAGAATGACGTTCAAAGGTGCTGTAGTACAAAATTAAAGGTCGTAAAAATGTTGTGAGTATGAGCGAGGTACTTTATTCCAGAAAAAATGCTGCTGTTAATATTATAGCATGGCATCGCGTCGCGTCGCCGCTAACCTGAGATGGAGGGTGGAGTAAATCACGTAAATAAACAACAGTCCCAAATAGACAATTTGTCACTACATACCAAAGTGCGGAAGTTTAGCTTTGTTTGTTTAACATACCCTCTTTCTCGGAACACGTTCACCGCGTTACATATGGGTCTCTCTTCCGGCTCTAATTTCGTCTTCATGCTTCTCAGTTCCCCCTTTGTCTATCGTAAGGAACATAGACCGGCAAGTCATATCTACACTGTTTTAGTAGCAACGTTTCGAATTCACGAATAAATCTAGGTGACCTCGATTCCCTCAAGTATATAAAATTTGGGGTTGGCGACGAG
Source organism: Mythimna loreyi (assembly GCA_029852875.1). Lineage (NCBI taxonomy): Eukaryota > Metazoa > Arthropoda > Insecta > Lepidoptera > Noctuidae > Mythimna > Mythimna loreyi. Next base: position 13,074,449 of record CM056785.1, on the reverse strand, counting down.
GATTCCGAATTATGATATTCATGGAATTAAAATTTATTATCTGTTATTATCTTTACGACAAAATTTATGAGGGATAAAAATGATGTTAAAACCGAATGGTTCCTGGAATCCGTATCTGAATAAAATACTAATTCAGAGTACTTAAAATGAAATTGCGGAAAGCAATAAATTGGTATTATTTAAATTCAAAAATGATCTACTAACCCACGATTTCTGAATGCTTCGTTTAATCATGAAACTTATGTCAGTAATTTTTTTATTTTTTTGGAGTATACGGTATATGTAAGGCCCTATGCCAATACCCGCTTGAGCGGCGCATCGCCGTATCCTCATGGGGCGAAGGAGACGTCCGCTTGAGTGAGAGAATGAATATTCTCACACCTCACCTTTTGTATCAGACTTATACTAACTACAAACCTCATAGACCACAAAGGATAGCCCACCGTCCGGCCGTCCGGTGACTCCGTGACGTTCGATGCGATAGTCGACGGCTCGTTATTACTCGTATTTCATGTGCACCTCAAAGAGAAAGAGAATTCTGAAAGAAAGACCCGTGGAATCATCCTAAAATCCAAAAAGCAAAGAAGGATTATAGGTGTGCTTTTAGTTAGTGAAAGTGAATAGTGCTTCACCCTAGAACGTGAGGAGTCATTGGAAGATTTCCCATTTTTTAACAGTTAGAGCCAAAAATACAACTGATAGTGAAATAATTAGATCTACCAATGATTACCGATGATTACCAACGTTTATGGACGGCATATCCTAGAACCAAAAATTCGAAGACATATGACATCCAACAATTAGGCCCGCGTTGTGGATTACGGCCCGATCCCTCTCCTAGAGAGGAGTCCTGTGACCCATAAGTGGGAACATTTATAAGGCTGATGATGATGATGATGATCAATGATTAACTAGGATGGTCTTCATATATTGAGATAGAGGTTACTGCAGTTGCAGTAATTTTTAAACAAGGCTTTGCAACAATCTACTGTCAAGAAGAATAAAGTCATGTTTTCCATGAAATTGTTAAGTTTAAAACAAAAGAGTTGAGGATAAGAAACTGCTCGCAACACTGGTAAATGTACAAACATCAATCTGAACCGTTTGCGAAAACGAACGCTCCTCAGACAAACGTAAAGTTTTATTGTTATTCATCTTAGTCGTAAAATATCTATGGCGAACATTTTCTTGTCTTTGAAGACGAAAACTACGGTAAGTATTAAAAGTCTTTCACTAAGAACTTTAAACTTGCAACTCTGAATGCGGAACTTTGTTTACGAGAAGATTTTAATGTTTGTTAAGTTGGACTTGTTTCTAGCAAACATTTTAATGCTTATACGCAAAGATTTCTTTTTCGGCGGTAGGTGCGAAAAAGAAAAGACGCGAATTTTTTCAAAATTTTTTCAGTTTTAATTAAAAATAATTTTACATGTTTTTTATTAATTTGACACAAGTAATAGTTTAATTACAACCTAATTCAGCTCTACTTACGTTGGTGAAACATTCCATGCAACAACACTCTTAATAATAGACCACCCTGTCAGCCATCACTACAGTTTCTTAAAGTCCAACACTTTACAACAAAATGTCTACACTGGATGACATTCAATCGGCTCAAAAGAACCTGGAGGAGTGCTTCCTTAAGAAGATGGAGCAGTTGGAGGCACAAATTCAATGTGCTGGACCTGCCAAAGACACCGTGGCCAAGATCCGTGATGAGTTCCGTTCTTTTAGGGAACTCATATTTGGTATGCTGGGTCTTCTTCGCAAGCAGATTACGGAGTGCTCCAGAGTTGTTGATGGGCTGGAGACACGGACTCGAAGGAAGGCCCTTATCTTCACTGGATTTGCTGAGGCAGAAAAAGAAGATTGCAGGGCTTTAGTTTTGGACACTGTCCGCAATAAACTGGCCCTGCCCGACATCACTGCATCATCCATCAAGCAGTGCCACAGATTGGGGGCATCAAGCAAAGGATCCACACGCAGCAGACCTATTTTGGTAAGATTTACGAATGTTGACCATAAGTCTGCTGTCTGGAAGGCAAAGTCTGCATTGAAGGGCTCCGCTATCACTGTTAAAGAGTTCCTGACTCCGGTTAGACAAGCGGTGTTTAGCAACGCTCGCCTACACTTCGGGATGCCGGCATGCTGGACTCAGGACGGGGTCATTGTCATCAGAACCCCTGATGGAACTCGGCATAAAATAACCTCTATGGAAGAACTCAATCCCATGTTGCTGAAGTATCCTAAGAGGGCTGGAGATTCTTCATCTGGCGGCAATAGCGGAGTGCGTAAAAATTAATTCTTTTCACTATCCTATCTGCATGTTGTTTTTAACCTTATAATCACTTTATTAGATTGTGTTTATTTGTGGTTTAGTGCTTCTCTATTTGCCATTTATTGTGCTATGTTTCGCATACTTTTGTACCCGCTTACTGTGTGTTACACTCATCACTTTTATTTATTAATTTTGATGGTACTTGCTCAATGTTTCGTTTTCATTTTTAATATTATGTAATAGCTAACTTCAACTCCTAATGAATCGCATGTAAACATTTAATGCAAAATCATGGACTGTCAATGTCACCTGTCAGATGCGTCAAGTTCCCTTCGTTCTGAACTGTGTCGTGGGTTGTTTTGTCGCGAGTCCGACCAACGGGCTATGTCACAATTATTTCTCAATAACCCTTATATTTTGTGACTATTCAATTTGGTCGGATTGGCGACAGCATAGCTTTTGGCGCGGTTCGGAACGCGGGGATAATGTTAAAATGCGCTCCTTACATAAGCTGTGTTGTGATTGTAAAGCGCGTTTCGTTTTTGCTGATGTACACATTTTGATCTTGACATGTATCGTTTTGTTTCTTACTTGCTTTCATTTACTTTGTGTCGTCTTTTCCTTACTTTCTTGTTTTTTATTATCCTATTTTTCTGTCTCAATTTCTGTACTGGTGATGCTGGCGGGTGGTGAACAGACAGTGGTGTAGCACCATAAAGCTGAACCTTAGTTTTGCTTAATTTAATTTTAATTTTATAGTTATATTTTATTTTATGACCTCTGATAACGACTCTTTTTACTCAGCTAATGAATCCTTTAACTCTTCTGCTAATGCAAGTTTTAGCTCCGTGACTGATACCCTTGGTGACTTTGTGCGTCGAGCCTTCGGTGGACAAAAAGGTCATTTATTAAATGTGTGTCACATTAATGCTCAGAGTGTGCCCAGCCATTATAGTGATCTGTACGATGCATTTTCTGACTCTAATGTGCACGCCGTCCTGGTTTCTGAGAGTTGGCTCAAGCCTCATCTTCTCTCTACCGCCTACTCTCTTCCCGGTTTCATTCTTATCCGCAATGATAGGATTGGAAAGGGAGGAGGTGGTGTTGCTATCTACCTTCGTAGTGATTTCCCTTTTAAAATTCTTGCTTCATCTCCTTCTTCTTATAGTGCTTCTGTCGAGTATTTGTTTTTGGAGGTATACGTCAGAGGTATCAAAACCTTACTTGGCGTAGTCTACTGCCCACCTGCCGTCGATTACTTTTCCGATCTGGAGCTAGCGTTGGAATCAGTAGGGTCAGAGTATGTACATTGTGTCATCATGGGCGATTTCAACACAGACCTCTCTCATCCATCCCCTCGTTCCCGTAAACTCCTCCATATCATATAATCCGTTAGTCTCCAAGTCCTTCCACTGCAACCTACACATTTCAATGCCACAGGTGAAGACACTTGGCTCGACCTAATCCTTACGTCCACTCCCTCCTTGGTTTCCTCTCACGGCCAGTGCCCTGCTCCTGGTTTCTCCCATCATGACCTCATTTTCCTATCTTATATCCTAAAACCACCTAAACTTCCTTTTAAAGTATTGCATATGCGTTGTTTCGCTCGCATGGATGCTGAAAAGCTACGTCAGGATGCCTCAAAACTCGATTGGGGTCAGCTTGCAGCGGCGCAATCAGTTGACGACAAACTTGATATTTTTAATCGGACGGTCCTTGCGCTTTACGATAGACACGCTCCTGTCAAAAAGGTTAAGCTTAAACGTCAACCCGCCCCTTGGATGACGGCAGACGTTCGCATGGCGATGAGGCGCAGGGATCGAGCTTTTCGAAAATTTAAAAAGAACCGCAGTGTTGGAAATAGGGATGGTTTCAAAGCTGCAAGAAATCGGTGTAATCAGGTGATACGCAACGCTAAACGCCGCCATATTCTCGAAAACATATCTTCTTCTTCACCTGCTGATATCTGGAAATTCCTTGGAACTCTCGGTATTGGTAGACCACGTCATGTGGAATTCCCTAAAACCATCGTGCTGGATGACATCAACCGTCACTTCACAGCTTCCTGTCATTTGGATTCCCAAATGTTATCTAGGACGGTTGATTTCATTTCTGGCCTCCCAGGTCCTGCCATTGAACCATTTCATTTCTCTCCAGCTACCTTGGACGAAATCAAAAAGATCATCCTGTCCATAAAATCCAAGGCTGTGGGCCATGACGACATTAGTCGTCATATGATTACCCTGATCCTCGACTTTCTTCTTCCACCGATTACCCACATAATTAACTTTTCCTTAGATTCTGGACAATTCCCATCCTTGTGGCGTATGGCTTACGTTCGCCCACTTCCTAAAATCGCAAATCCCTCCTTATCTAACCATTTTCGGCCAATATCTATTCTTCCTTTCCTATCCAAAGTGCTGGAGGCCTGTGTCCACAAGCAGTTTTCGGGATTTGTTCACCGGAATAACCTGGTTGACACGTTTCAATCCGGATTCAGGCCTGGTCACAGTACTGCCTCTGCTCTCCTAAAAGTGACTGGTGACATTAGAGATGCTATGGAGGACACCAAGGTTACTGTTCTGGTGTTAATTGATTTCTCTAATGCCTTTAATGCTGTCAGTCATGATATTCTTCTATCTATCCTTTCGCATCTTATGGTTTCGTCTGAGGCGCTGGAATGGTTCTCTTCTTACCTTCGGGGACGTCGGCAGTCGGTTCGCGTTGGCGAGAATTCATCTAGTTGGCGCGATCTGGATTCTGGCGTTCCACAAGGCGGTATTCTTTCACCATTGCTATTCTCCATCTTCATAAACTTTATAACTCACTGTCTTCGGTGTTCGTATCACCTTTATGCCGATGATTTGCAATTATATACTGCTGCGCGGGTAGAGGTTTTGTCAGACGCTATAGAGGATGTAAACCGTGATCTGGAAGCTATCTGTGATTGGTCAAAAAGATTTGGAGTGTCTGTAAACCCCTCCAAATGTCAGGCAATTATTATTGGAAGTTCGCGCATGATGGGTAAAGTGATGGTAAACTCTCTTCCACCAATTATTTTTAATGGTATCGTTATACCCATTAGTCCTAGCGTTAAGGATCTCGGTTTGCATCTTGATTCGACGCTTGGCTGGCAAAGTCAAGTTTCCAGTGTCTGCCAAAGAGTCAACGGGACTCTGCGGTGTCTGTATCGTCTGAGGAACTTTCTGCCCGCGAAGACGAAGACTATGCTTGTGCAAACTTTAATATTCCCTGTCATTGACTATGGTGACGTGTGCTACTTTGACCTGAATGCGGTGTTGCTAGATAAATTAGACAGGCTTCTTAACAACTGCATCCGGTTTATTTATAATTTGAGAAAATATGACCACGTCTCAAGTTATAGAACCGAGCTCAAATGGATGCCGATTCGCCAGAGAAGAAATTTGCGGGCACTGACTACTCTTTTTTCTCTGCTTAACTCTCCTACCCCTCCTTCTTATCTTATTTCTCATTTTCAATATCTTTCCTCTTCCCACGCTAAGAATCTGCGTTCCTCTAAAAATCTGTTACTCATTTGTCCTTCTCATACTTCTAATTTTGTCCATTCTTCTTTTTATATACAGTCCATTCTTCTTTGGAATGCGCTTCCTCTCGATATCAGGATGGCCACCAGCCGGTATTCATTTAAGTTGATGTTGCGGAAATATTTTCTCCACAAATAGCAGAGTCGTCTCAAAACCCCTTTCTTTTACTATATATAGATAATACGTATATGTAGGTATATTATATATATAAATATTATATGTATGTTTATTTTATTTTTTATTCATATATATATTTTAACCCTGGATCTTATTAATATTTTCGTTAATTTGTATGCACCTGCCATGTTTTCTCTTCACCACCCTTGGTTGACTGGTAGAGAATGCCTAAGGCATTAAGTCCGCCTGTGTACCTTTGTGTTGCATGAAGTTCTAATAAATAAATAAATAAATAAAGATCTCTTTGGATTTGTATGTGGCTGGTTTAGTTTATGTGTATGTGAAAACTTTTTTTTTATATTATTATTTTTATTTTTACTGCCTTGTTGTTTTCATGATCACAAACAGCACTATTATGCATGAGGTCCTGTGTAGGTCTGATTCATAGGTCAGACGAAATTCGAAGGTTCGATATTGATTCATAAAGTTTGGTTGCATTTCCGATTCCCATATCTGTTCCGACAAATTTTAATCGGAACTTTATGGGAGATTAAAAAAAAATGTCTCACGGGAAACCTTTCCCCTACGCCATTTGTCGATTACTATTTTACTAGTTGTTTTGTTTTGTGTTTGGAATCTTATGTATACGTTCTTCGATAGAAAATTGGATAAGTATGAATTACTTATTAAATAATTTTTGTAGTGATGATTTGAGGCTTCCCCTCCGCCTCCAATTTCGGTTTCAATTCTGACAAACCATTTTTAAAAATAATAATACTAATATGAATAATGTTTTATTTGAGTTTATTTTTTAATAACAACTCATATTTCCAACCCCAAGGAAGAGAAAGACTTTGTATATTTATAGTTTACTTTTTGCCGAAAATAACGTATTTATTATTTATGTTACATTTTTTGACTGCTTTTTGATTTCAGTCCCTCTATAATACAACCATCAAAGGATCGCTAGTCATCTGGTCCCTACTAACTTGAATTTTATTTTGTTCAAGACCATAACTTTCGTCAAATCAAATGCCCATCTTTATAATATTGGCAACGCGTCACAAAATTTAACAACATATGTCTTGGACCATTTGATACTCCATGAGCCGCATACAATGACCATCGTTCACCTTTTATAACTTATTGGACATAAAGAATAATATTGAAAAGAACTAAAAAATATTTTGAAGATCTTTCTTTATGGCTAGATAGGTACTTATGGGATCCGATCCGGTCCACAGTATAGAGCTTTAGGCTTTAGACTCAATAGAGGTACGTGATTCTTTTGAAATATCAACCTCCATGATAAAAAAAAATATTTTAGGAAAAGCTAGTGGGAAGCCTACGAGATTGCTACGGCGTAGTAGTATGGCTACGCGTGCTACGCTTCTGTAGCCGAAAGCTTGTGACCTTGTTCACATATTATTAATATTTGTTGAATTCTGTTACTTCTAATTCATGTTTTTTTTATTTGGTACATAAATACAGATTTTGGCTTCGGTAACTATAATGGAAAATCAAATTAATTCAAATATCGTCGGTCAGTCAGATAAGTCTAAGTCTAATTCAAGTCAAATAAGTAAAACATCTTAGACTTCCTATTGCACAACTCAGAACGAGAGCGGGAACAGTCATGATTGTGATTAAATCACTCTAAAATTAAAAAAAAAAACGAAATTCTAAACGTTACGAAATCACATACTTTTCAGTGCCTTCCTTTCTCATAAGTTCTATGATCACGTAGAAAAGTCAGAACATGGAACGATCGCCGCCACTGTAAAGTCGTCGGTACAAACATACGTCACACTCCCTGCTATGAAATTGCGAAACATGAAAAGTCGCTCTGTATAAGTTCCGCTGCACTTAGACTCGATGTAGACGTGTGTATGTTGAGTTTTTATTACCCACGCAAGTTAAAATGTGTTATGATACTTTTTGGTCATGTTATGAAACTTTTATTTTAGCATTGAATGAAATTAGTCAATTTCACAATTATTATTTTTTTCTCCCGTTCCATTGACAGGAGATTGTTGTGGACTTAATGCTGGCAGATGCACAAGAGTGCTAGCTCTTGTGCATCTGCCAGCATTAAGTTGTTTATTTTGGGTAGGTAGGGTTTGAAGATAAAGGTAGGGAAATATATACCGTGAAAAAAATGTAAAAATATGGAAGCGGGCAAGATGCACTGGGCAAGTAGTATAGCCTAAACGCATTCTTATTAAAATGGTTGTCGTTTCGCTATTATATCTTTGTGTGAAGTCAATAGTACGGAAGCTTAAAAAACAAATGAGTGTACTAGCTAAGTGACACATGTCACTTTGACAAAACCCAGGTTGACGTTTAAACGAGCCAAATAGATAAAAGTTCCGATCGTAGCAGAGCGGGGTCAGTTTTCTGTCGACAGTTGTGCTAACAACACCTATTTCGGGAGCTGTCTCATGGCTCGTTGTGAAGCGAATGCCTAAGGCTTGCATCATATTTTTCTTAATTGCTATAAACTAGTGCTGGCTGCGATCCCACCTGATGGTAAGCAGTGATGCAATCGTTGATATTGAGATGCACTAGCTTATTAAGAGCCTATTCACTCTTGCCTTGAAAATACCTAAATTATAATCGGACGGAAAGACCGCAGCTGGCAAACTGTTCCAGGCTCTCGATGTACGCGGTATAAACGACGAGGCAAAACTCTTAGGCCGGACCGTAGATATCTCAACAACATTAGGGTTGACCGATGGTTAAATTGAGATGGAATCAAATCGTGCTATTTCCGCGCACACTCCAAATTCATAAATAAAACAGTTTTATGATCTGGCATAATTGGTTTATGGTTCGTTACCCAGTCACCAACCACCAAATAGTCAAATCCACTGCTAAACACAGGTCTTTCCCTAGTCGCCTAAATGTATTCACAGTAGAAGACTCGCGTATGCTTTTAGATAAAAGAATAATTTAACACCACCCGTACAAATTCTCAACAAAAATGACAAAAAAAACATCGCATTTATCTAGAACAAACGTCGGTAAGTATTTTGCGTCGAAATACTTTAAATAAATAATTGAATTCGAGATTGTATTAACTCAAAGCCACTCGAAGCCAGGACTCAGGTAACTTCGATGCTTTGTCGCAGTTCTTTATTTGAAAGGATTATCCCTGATGAATACTAAAAAGTTTTTTTGAAAAAGTACGCACGTCTTTTTTTCCAATAAAAGTGGATTTGAATCTAGGCCTATAAGTGCTTTGAGAAAGTATTGCATAAAATATATATTGGTTTCACCGTAGGCGCTGGCTTGTGAACGGTGAGCAATGGGTGGCACGTCGTCCAATCGTCTGGTAACCGTCCGGACCAAGACCGGTCGTCGACGGCGCGCACTGTTCCCGCGCGTATCAAAGATTTGTCAGCGAACCGTAGGGACCCTGTAGATGCAGAAGGGTCGAAGACTACTGGGGCCAAGGGTTCACATCTGAAAATAAGGCTCTGGTTCTAGTAAACATGGCAACCTAGGAACGGTAGGTAGTTCAGTCAGTAAGAGTCTGACACTGTTTCCCGCTCCACCCGAGAGTGGGATTCGTCATTGGACGATTTTTACCTACGATAAAAAAGTATATAATATATTGGTTTTATAGTTCTCATATAAATATTATGATTTTATCTAAAATTTTACTAATTTCTTCTACCGGCTTCGCTTGTATGAAAGTAGAAAATATATAGCCTGTGTTACTCAGTGACGTAAATGTAAATTTCTTATGGTGGAATAAGTTTTGATATCGGTCTAGTAGTTTTTTAATTTATATGTTAACGTGACGAGTCGATACTGCATAGGTTAATTGCAAAAGCCCTCGAAATTTCTACTGAATTTCATTGGCACACTCAATGAGTTAAAAAAATAATAAATAGTAAATTATATTTACTTTAAAAATAGGTTATCTACACTATCTACACTAATATAATAAAGAGGTAAAGTTTGTTTTTTTATTTTTTTGTTTGTAGGAGGTAATCTCTGGAACTACTGGTCCGATTGGAAAAATTTTAGCAACAATAGAAAGCTGCTTTACTCCTGAGTGACATAGGCTATATTTTATGTACGCGGGCGAAGCCGCTGACAAAAGCTAGTTAAAAATATTTTATGTGTCAGTTGTTTTTTACTTTTTTGTAATAATGCAACAAAGCATTCTCCACCTTAAATAAAACTTAGCTCGCCGTCCGGTCGTCTGGTAGCAGTCCAGACCGAGCCCAAGTCGTCGACGGCGCGCACCGTTCCCGCGCGCCTCAAGGAGTTGTCAGCACACCGTAGGGGCCCTACAGGGTCGAAGCCTCCCGGAGCTGAGGGTTGATGCGAAAGCGTTACACCGGGGCTCTGGGAATAAGGCAGGGAAGGCACGGGGTAGGTTCTTTAGTCAGTAAGAGTCTGACACTGTTTCCCGCTCCGCCCAAGAGTGGGATTCGTCATTCGATGATTTTTACCTACCATAAAAAAAAAAACCATAAATAAAACTAATACAGTTGTTGAGAACTCGTTCCAATTTGTGTGAAAGTTCATTAGAGTAGATCAAAGTCACTAACATCAGCATAGTAAATTGAATCAGACAAAACAAGGGATTGGACTAAAGTGGTTTTAGTCCTTGATGAATGGAAATTCTTGAATTTATTGAAAGATCGCAGACTCTTTGGCTGTTTCCCGCTCCAGCCAAGGGCGTGGGCGCATTCGTCATTAGATTATTCGTCATTAGATCACACCAAAAAAAGACTCTTTGGCTAACCTGAAAAATAACTTATTCTTTCGTCAACTAGCTTGTTCTAAGTGGCTTCGTCCGCACGAAAGTAATTTTCTTCATACAAACTTTGGGTTTCCAAAGTTCACCCCTACCCCTACTCCTATCCCCTACGTCATAAAAGAAAACCTTATGCATTTCACGTTCCGAGTCCCAGTAGTTTCGGCTGTGCGTTGATATTTCAGTTAGTGACTTTTTTCTTTTATATACATATGTATCCGGTCTGTTGGTATTTTTGTCCCACATACCTACTGCTACATTGGTTTCATTAAAAAGCGTGGCTGCCAGTCGTCCTGGATACTATAACCAGGTCGAGCAAAAAAAACTGTTGTTGGGTTTTTCCATTGTGAATTTTGCAATTGCAGACTGAAATTTAGAATTGGGTGTGAGAGACCCGCGTACCTCGGAAAGCACGTCAAGCCGTAAATTCCGCGTCTTACCTCCAGTGTGTTGCCCCATCGGACAAACATCATCATCCTACCTTTATCCCATTTTATTTGGGGTCGGTGCAACATGTTTTTTTCTTCCAGTCTGTCCTGTCACCCGTCACACTATCACTAACTTCCTTTTCTTTCATATCACTCCTCACACAATCCATCCATCTCTTCTTTGACCTCCCTCTTTCTCTCCATCAATAAGACAATCATCTCATCAGACAATAAAAGTAAATAAAATAAAAAGAAGTGCAGTGTATTTTTTTACACACTTGTTTACTATAATATCTCTAGCGTTTTTTTTTTTTTTTTATGGTAGGTGAAAATCATCCAATGACGAAACCCGCTCTTGGGCGGAGCGGGAGACCAGTGTCAGACTCTTACTGACTAAAAAACCTACCCCGAACCTTCCTTGCCTTATTTCTGGAGTCGAGGTAACAGTTTGCACATACCCTCTAGGCTCCAGGAGGCTTCGACCTTGAAGGGCCCCTGCAGTTTGCTGACAACTCCTTGAGGCGCGCGGGAACGGTGCGCGCCGTTGACGACTTGGACTCGGTCTTACCAGACGATCGGACGGCGAGCTACCCATTGCTCACCGTCCGCGAGCCAGTGTCTACGGTGGCCGGATATCGGCAGGATCGCGGCGGCGACGCTACGGCGAGTACGCCGTTGCCTTTGCCTTATGCGGTCGGCCTCCTCCTTTACGAGCATTACTGCTTCGCAGAAGGAGGCGACCGCCTGCCATTCCTCTTCGCTGCGGACCATGGCCTGAACCAGGGCCCGGCGCGAGAGGTCGCCGCCGCCGATCACCCCCACGAGGACACGGCGATGCTCTTCCCAAGCAGGGCACACCTCCACGGTGTGCTCCACCGTGTCCTCCGGGCTCGCCTCATAGTGGCGACACCCGGACGTCTCTTCCGCACGAATCCGGTGCAGGAATCTCCCGAACTTCCCATGTCCGGTGAGAACCTGCGTCATGCGGAAAGTGAGGACGCCGTGAGGTCTATCCAGCCACGCCTCAAAGAGGGGCACTACCGCTGAGATTACGGTGTGCCCAGCGCTGGGTTGCGACAGTCGCTGTTTCCACTTCACCATGAGATCTCGCCGGAGCTCCTTCCGCCACGCCTCGACATGTTCGGGCAGCGGATCTTCGCCCCGGCGTTGCATCTCCACGCGCTGGTCGTGCATGCGTGCAAGGACTGTTGCCTCCAAATCCCATGGTGGTAGGCCAGCAAGAAGGCTCGCCGCCTCGCGGGACACCGTGCGGTATCCCCGCACCATCCGGATGACCATGACCCTCTGGCAGGCGTTCAGCTGGGCCGCCGGGCGTTTACGCAGCGTCGGCGCCCACAATATCTCTAGCGTAGTAAGATAATCTTCGTTAATATTAGCCACTGACACTGAAATTCAGTTCGGGAAATTACCCACAAAATAACAAATATTACACTCAAAAAATAACCCACGCTTTTACCTAAATAAAGCTCGGAATACTGTCAAACGAGCCCAAAAACTAAAATTAGATCCAGAATCAGATCATACGAAATTCCTTAATCAGATAAACATAGAAAATTACCGAGAAATTGAACCTATGTAATATCGTAGGCGCGGGCTTGCGGACGGCAAGCAGTGGGTAGCTCGCATTCAGCCCATCCGGTAACCGTCCGGACCGAGCCCAAGTCTTTGACGGTGGGCATAGTTCCCGCGCGCCTCAACGAATTGTCAGTAATTGTAGCAGGCGGCAGGGTCAAAACCTTCTGGGGCTAAGGGTTGATGCGAAAGTGGAACACCAGGGCCCTAGAACTAAGGCAGAAAAGAACGGTGGGTCGTTTAGTCAGTCGAAATCTGACACTGTCTCCCGCTCCGCTCAAGGGCAGGATTCGTCATTCGATGATTAATCCCACCATAAAAAAAAAACCTACATAACATATATTTATATACAATGTATCTAAGACACTATGAACAAACCACCATTTGATGGACGACCACCGCACATCGCATTATTTCAAACCGACTTAACATTCACTGATTCAAATAGAATTTGGTGAGTCAAGCAAGAGTGGTGGATCTATTTTCTATGTGAAACTCGTTGGAGTGGAAACACTGACGTAAATAGAACGGACAAATGGACTTCTGATATTGAGATCAAACATTTTTAGTCTGCTGCCATATTTGACTCTTCGGTGAATTTGTGTGTGGATGGCTGATTATATAAATATGTAGTGCAGAAACCTGAATAACGAGGTATCACGGAATCTATTTAGATTTTAGAATTACACAGTATGCTAATGTTTTGATAGTACCTTTACATCTGTTTTATTTTTTTAAGGACAATCAACAATGTATACACCATTATACATGCTAAGGATACAAGATAATTATTAAAGTTTGTAGTGTAGCCTCAATTAAAGGCTGCCATGACGTGCATTCAACAGAAGGAGTCTTCTCGAATTAACATTTTGCACGACGTCAAACTAACCAATAAAAATATGACAAAAAACTCAAATTCTAAATATTTAATTGAAATGTGTACATATTCAAACTAGGTATTTCAAATTTCAATTTATGAGAATTGTTTTTCCTTTGCAGTCACATAAAATGAGAGCAATGGTGGCCAAGAGTTGCGAGTTCAAACGCAGCGAGGCGCATTACTTTGTGTAGTTTATTTCATCACCATTGCTCTCAAAACGGTGAAGGAAAACATCGTTAGGGAACCGGCTTGGCACATTAACTAATTAATTAAATTTCATAAAAAATATTTAATAACTCAAAACGTCATGGAATAAAAAGTCAACAATGTCCACAATAGTCGTCCACAGTCACTATGTTAGTAACAGCTATTGTTAGCATTGCTATAACTAAGTTTGTACCATAATGTACATACTCGAGTACAGTTTATTAGGCACTAGCTAAATGCAACTAAGTTTCGCAAGAAGAGCTTCGGCGTCCATATTAATGTATTTAAACCAACACCGACACATTTTCGGCGACAGCATATATTATCATGAACCTGGCTTGAAGCGAAACTCTTCAATTTATGTTGCTACATCAGTATCAGAAGTAGAACGTATAAAATTTAGTGTTTTATTCAGTCATTATAATTATTTTTAGGAAAACAATGGAGCTCCTCGTAAATCCCTGGTTTGGGAGTTAATAGTACTTACATACAACTATTATTTTTGATGCCAGTATAAAATGTAATTTATTATTTACTAGTATTTACTGGCGTTCTAACCAAGCATCGGTGCAACGGTTGTATTAAATATATTATGCATGTATTATAAGTAAAAAATGTTCCTCTTAAATAGTGATTTACGACGAAACGCGATTTTTTTGTGACGCCATTTTTTTTTTTTGTAATAGATGTAGTGCTATCTATTACAAAACGAAAAAAAAAAATAGCGTTGCGTAGTTTTAAAGATCTAAGCATCTGTGCATAGGCTCAGGCAGCGGGAAGCTACTTTGTTTTATAATATGTAGTCATATATGGTGATGACAGTCGTGTGTTATAGATGCAAGTATATAACAAAACTGTGTTCTTTTTCGCGGGTCCTGGGATGAGACCCTTTTAAACAGTGTAAGGCCCCAGAAGGTAGCGCGTCGTATTACGCTTGCGCGTGTCTAGATGTTTTTGTTTATACGCGGCTGGGTGGTGAAGGAGAGCTGCAGATCACAAGTTGACCTTAATCAGTACAAGTCTGACAGAGTATATCACAAACATCTATGAGGACTATCACAAGTGTAAAAAACAGTATCTTCTTTACCCTTATGGCAGAGGACGTTGGTTGACACTTCGCACCAGTCATTGCAACATTATTTTCACAAAAACCTGCTTAATCTCTTTAAAAAAAAATAAAACGTGTGTACATTTTAATAAAAAGGAAGAAAAAAAATAAAAAAAATTGATTATAAGTTTGTTACATATCATTTTGTCATACATTGCATGTCGAGGAGTCACCAGTTAGAAATAA
This sequence comes from Mythimna loreyi, assembly GCA_029852875.1. NCBI lineage: Eukaryota > Metazoa > Arthropoda > Insecta > Lepidoptera > Noctuidae > Mythimna > Mythimna loreyi. The sequence goes on along the minus strand of CM056785.1, from coordinate 13,059,312 downwards.
AAATGCCTTTATTTGAAATAAACTGTTGAAAAAGTTTTAATTGATGGAAAAGGGAAAAATATTATACTTTGTACGGTATATTATCCAAGGCTTTAGTTATGAATTCCTATATACATTCACAATATATAATTACATTCTAGTGCCCCAGTTTCGAGAAAGCAAACGCTAATGGAAGTTATTCTCTGTTCCGCGCTAAATTCCAAAGAAAGACACTCTGCGATCGTAACAGAATAATTAATTCAATTTATATCATATTTAAATAACGAAATAATGTTTAGTAAAGTAACATTTGAATTTGAAATGAAACGTAAAACCATTTCCAAGCTATTAGAGTTCAAATAACGTAAAGGATTCATTTAAAACGATGAACATAGAGTAGTGCCTTAGTATATTATACCTACAGGTGAAATAGCCGAAGGTCGTCTCCTTGGAAGGTAACCAGTTGACCACCGTATAGGAACGGATGTCTTAATGCCCCAGCCGCTACCGATTCCTAATTTGATTTCTTGCCTAACCGTAGATTTGGGGTCATAGACGACGAGCAATGAGTATTTCGCTGTCCAGCCATCCAGTAATCATCCGGACCGATCCCTGGCATCGGTGTGGCGTAGAGGTGGGTCTTCGTCTTTGCCTTGCGGTCCGGGAAAGCAAGGCAAAGAAGTAGGAAGAAGGTTTTTTTTCTGACTTCCTGAAACCTTATAATATTCCCACGGCTGGGATTCAGGCCACCTCTCTAGGAAAGGGAAAGGGCAGTAATCCATCACGCGGGCCCAGTGTGGGTTGAAATACAGTGGGGCAGTGAGGAGAAGTTTTAAATGGCTTAAAAAAATAAATTGCAACTTTTTCATTAAAGTACAGGGTACAGTTTAAGGAGAAATTTGGCAAGAGTTTTTAAGTAGAAAGAATTAAATTCTGAATTCTTAGACAAAGCATGGTGAGATAGAAGATGAAGATTTTTAAGCTATGCATAGCTTTTATCGCAGGCCTTGAGCGCGGGGACTAAATCCAGAAATTCCGTAACGAAAAAACCTCACGCTCCCCACTCTGACGGGCACGGAGGTGTGGCTTGAAGGCCGTGCATCGTCTAACGTCGTGTCAGTTCGGCAGTCTTCGACACGGCGCTGTGTGTCGTGCGAATATAGTAGAATATCTTTAAACCCGGCCGCACACCAGGCATACAATTGTTTCTCCACAATTGTAGCGCCACATTTGAAACGCGACACATTTATCGCCCCCATATATTCCTACGTGAGCCCGCACACCGAGGAAACATTTGTAGCGGGCGCACTTTGTGGCGAGACGTCATCCGCGCTACAATAATTCAAGATCGAACCGGTTCGTTTTTTGTGTCGCGTTTCAAATGTGGCGCTACAATTGTGGAGAAACAATTGTATGCCTGGTGTGCGGCCGCCCGGCCGGGTTTAGTCTGCGCGCGCCGCATCTTGACATTTATGTCAGGTGTCAGGAGAACGTGTTGTGTTCTGTGTTTTTAATCGTTTTCTAAAATAAATAATCGTCATCATTATACCGAAAGTGGTTAAAAGTGTTGGTAAAGATATTATCTTGAAATTCAAACGTGCTTGTTAAGAGGAATGAGAAAATATCGGGCCTACGATACGATTTTCCAAAGGTGGACCATTTGTCAAATATTTTTTTCGGGTGACCAGAACAACAAATTTCCCTGAATATTCGTACCCGAGTGGTTCCTGACAGAAAAACAGAGTTGGTTGAAAATGGACTACTACCATGTATTTAATTCTTAACAAGTGATTATTATAACGTGCTATTAGAGTTTGTTGAAAATGGACTGCTACTGTGTATTTGAATCTTAATCAAGTGACTATTATAACAAGCTATTATATATTAAATAAAGTACTTACTTAATTTTCTAAGTTCTCATGACTTTTTTATAATAATTAAACAATAATTCAATCTATTTGTTTACTTTCATTAAAGTAGTAGTTATATAGATTTGGATCTATATCAATATGTATATATATAAAGATCAATGCAACTTTAAAAACGTCCAAATGTTTAGGCTTTGTTCGGACTATTTTGTAGATGGTTCATGTGAAGTTTGCACAAAATCGGTCAAGGGGACGGTCTTCATTTATCACGAAGCGCGAAGCCGCGGGCAAAAGCTACTAATATGTAAAAGCGAAATACCACTCACTGATTAATCACTATATCTCAGAAACTATAACACCTACAACTTAAAATTCGGCAGGTAGGTTTCTCACAGGAAGTAGACGTCCGTAATTACGTAATTACCTGTGCAAATGAAAGCAAATACAGTTGATTTGTTTAAATACTAGCTGAAAAGAATGTAAACAATCTTGACATGTTTCTTTATCTAAAAATACTATTAAATTTACATTTCTTTAAAATCGCTACATCGTTAACTAATCGTCATCTAGAATTTTAGAAAACCTGAAGAACAAACTAAAATGTAATAATATGTAATGAAATTAATCGTATTTCCCATTATTGATTTCAAAACGTATTTCTTGTGCTTTGTTTACTTTGTATTTTTTTTTATTATATGAGGGAAAGTAGATTAATTACACTGGCAACATTAAGCACGCTCCCAGCCACGCACAGACTTAACGTAATCCAACTCTAGACGTATTGTACGACTTTACGGAACTCGCCCGAATCGAGACGAGCTGCTCCGAAATCGGACGAATACATAATCAGCTGTTTGTGAGAAAGTATATAGGTGTATAAGTATTTATCTACAACAGTGAACGGCTGTACTTGTAAAATTTGTGTATAAAGTGTTTTGAATATGAATGAACAAAGTGCAAAAAATAAATAATTATAATTGCATAAGTTGATACAGAATGCTATGCAATAGCTTTACCGCGGCAGTCCCCGAGTGCCACACGTATTTTTTTGATTAGAAGGCACTCTCTAACCGTCGCATTGTGATATAAAATAATTATTTGCAGGTAAAAAGGAAACCAACCCTTATGAAGTCACACTTTTATGTTGTTCTTTATTTCTTACTTAAATAAAAAGTAATAAAATACTTATAACCTTTATTTTATAATCCTAATTTCTGCAAGCATCAGACAAATAAAAATGATAAGACACTTATGGAATACCTTTGCGCACCAAGACACGATTTAACGTATGTACTAAATTTCAATGAATTCCGTTCTGTTTGAGCGTGATGGAACTACAAATACTCTCTTTCTCACACACACGCACGCACGTACATATACAAACACTCACAAACTAAATGTCAACGGTAGCACGTTGCTTGCTGTTATAAATGAAGTAATAGACAACCTACACTGTGTTGTCTATGGTCATAAATATGATGTTACGTCCAATCCACACGTGACCTGACGAATTTTTTTTTTTTGTAATAATTGTGTGACTATTTAGGCAGTTTAGAAAGAAAGAAAGAAAAAAACACATTTATTGCAAAGTTTTATTTCTTTCCAAATTTATACCTGTACAATATTAGTGTTGTGAAATTGTTATGATCAATACATGAAAAGTCTGCGCCCTTTTTATTGAATTCAGTACCTAACAAAGCATTATATCCTTACTTCTGAAGTTTGATAAAATCGTATTTGAATATAAAGTAGACTAAATTTAATGACGGAGAATTTTTGTACTTGGAAAATTTGAAAAGAATTTAATATTACAGCACAGCAAATTTTTATTACTAAGTTACTTTGTTATTGAAACACAATTTTGTTGGTCCAGTAAAATATTATTTTCTGTAACAGAAAATTATATTTCAGTTCCTTTTTTGAACGATTTTTGCTTGTTTTTAGTTATTACAAATTAAATTTTACAACGTCGTGAAAGATCATACTATAACCTAATTTGAAGTCAAGTTTATTACATCCTCTCTATTACTGCAAGTGAATAAAAGAAAAATCTTTTGTTGAGTTTTGTAAAGAATGTTTCTTTCTCAAGAATCTTGGAACACAATGAATAGAATAGCTATTTGAAATTTATTTTCCTGTAGTTAATGTTATGCAAACTTTTAGAGACAGCATTCGTTCGAGCTTTGGCTTGAATCCAAAGCTGCCTTCATACCCTTACTTGGTTTGCAAGACATACTAATAATTAACTTGTCACATAAACTACAATGATTATGTAAGAGGCTTATTATCTTTGCAGAATGTCATAAGCTTAGTTTACAAACCCCACCCCACCCCACCTCAACTTTGACCTTACCTCAAGGAAAGTGAAAGGTCAAAGTCTTAAACATTTTTAACGACACCAGGAACTTTTTTTTTATGTGGGTAACGGAAAGTTAAGTTGAACTCAAAAAGAATAAAACCCTAACTTGAAATTAGGATAATAAATCAGACTTGAAACTAATATATGAATTTATTCGTTAAATTACATATGATTCACAGTAAGTCTGTATTGCCTGATAGCTGGAATCTTTAAGTTAAGAAAGGTTACTTCTATGCAAGTATGTTCCATTGTCGATCACGACGCCATTTTCCATTAGGCGAGATTGTTGTTAAACGCGAGTCTATCAAAAGTATTAAACATATGTTAAATTACATACCTAGTGACGCCATGAAGTGTTCTTTAGAAAGTTAAATATACATTCACTAAGCACGCAGTTTAGCATAAATATAGTAATATTTATTTCAAATCCTCACATTTCTTGCCACTGCCATAAATCTATGCCCGTGGGATATAATTAAATCATGCACATCCCCAACTGATATCGCCATGGTAGTGCTAGAGCGTCCCATCATCTAGTGCGGTCGACTTAAAAATTGTAAATATAAAAACCACAAACCATGTAAAACCCTATCTGGTTTGGGCAAGTGGCTACCTCCAATCGGCCTATAGAGTCTAAAGGAGCTTAGCCCCCCTATGCAAATCACAAGCGTTTTCTTAACATCGCACGCTTGGGATTGGCCATGCCTTCAATTCCTTTGTTTTTTTAACGTGTCTCTGCGTTGAAATGACGTTCGAACAAAGGAATCGAGGGCGTGGCCATCAAACGTCAAACGATCGTTTCTTTAACGTCAAAGCGTTCGATGTTAAAGAAAAAATCTTAACTTGGATAGAGGGACAGCTTTTCTGGTCTCTGATTCCCTCGCCGCTATTCTTCACGTTCATATCCCAGGACGTTGACTAAACCTGTAGCGTTATTATCACGTATTGGAAATCGAGCGATAACCCCTTAACAGTCGAATACCCATCATTTTCTGCGATCTATGCAATATTGTAGTGTCAGATACGTAATATGCAATCCTCACATTAAGTTTTTAGCAGAAGGCGTTTGGTCCTCTCAGGTTTATAAAACCAGGAAAGAGCAGCAACTATTCACAAGAATCTGGAGACCGATACTGGAACCTAAATAAACTTAAGGAAGAGGAAAATATCAGTGACCTTTATTGCTAAGCTGATATGATCCGCTGTATCGCGATTTATCCGTGAAAATCGCCAGAGAATCCTTCACACCAATCACGGGTGGATTTCGTGATAAAAATAAAAAGTCAAGATTTAATCGAAACGAGGAAAATACAAAAGGATTGAACGATTTGTTTTCGTTCCAATCTGATGTGGACGAAGGAAAATACATAGCTACAGTACAAGGTGACTTTTCTTTGATTCATTAGCAATCTTTCAATGGGAAACAGTAACTGTCTTATTTTAGATGTTTTCTATACATAATCTTAAAAAAGGGAACTTTTCGATTGCGCTAAACTCAGCCCCCCAAGCCAACTTATGACCGTTTTGTGTCGATACCCTCGTCGAACGCCTCGAGTTGGCCACGCCTCGTATTTCTGTATTCTGGTGTCATCTTAGTATTCACTCACGTGGTCAGAACAAAGGAATCCGAGGCGTGGTCTACACGAGGCGTTCGACGCAAAGGAATAGTAACTAAACGATCGTAGCTTGGCTAGGGCTGCAGAAATTACTAGTTCAGATTTAAATTGCGTAATATTCTTCGCGCTCTTCAAAGGTATGCTAGCAAACTCTTGAAACCCAGCAAGCCTGATGCTCACTATTACCGTAGGGATATTTGGTAAAGGACACTCATGGTCCTAAATAAGTATGTTTTCAGTCAGTAAAAGTCTATCATGCCCTTCCGTTACACCCTATACTGGAAGAAGTCATTGGTTTTTTTTTCATATGGTGGGAAAAATCATTGAATGACGAATCCCGCCCTTGGGCGGAGGGGGAGACAGTAACTGACTGACTGACTGACTAAACGACCCACCGTTCCTTCTTGCGTTAGCTCTAGGGCCCTGGTGTTCCACTTTCACATCAAACCTTGGCCCCAGAATGCTTCGACCTCATTGTAAGATTGTATTTGCTCAAGAAAAGTAAAACTGTATTTGATTTGTAACTTCGTAGTACCAAAACATTAGACCTAGAAGATATTAGGTCCAGGAAGACTGATAGTTCTTCACTCACGCTACATTAAACCAAATAGTTGCTTCTACCATCTTGAAACACTTACATTAATGTGAGTCTCACCCGCCGCAACGATAACATATTACCCATTTAGTGGTATTTTGTTACGTATAAATTTTCACGTGGTAACTTTTCAGGACAAAACACACCTGGCTTTCAGTGTGAGATAAACAATTGTCTTCGAGTTTGGGATCAACTTTGTGTTTGTGTTTTGTTTAAAACATCACATTAGGTTTCTTGGAAGATTCTCCAGATATTAGTGTTGAGAAAATGTTGCTTATAAGTATGGTTTGTTTTAACGTACACTGAAAAGTGAATTTCGCACTCAATAGAAAACTACGTGACAAAGTATTTGCTTTAGAGATTTTATGATACTAAAACGTGCTTTCTATCAAAAAGACGTGCAAAATGTTCCAAATGTGCAGTGCAGTTTCCAGTGCAGTCTGGTTTAATAAATCTATAAAAAATCATCAACAGCCTAGTCAATGTTCCCACTGCTGGGACACAGGCCTTCTCTCTAGGAGAACAAATGGGCCATAATCCATCACATAGTTATTGAGATTAAGAATGATTATAGAATTAGTGGTATTCACATGTCTTCCAATTTTTGGTTCCAGGACAAGCCGGTTTCCTCACGATGTTTTCCTTCACCGTCACCGTTATAAAAAATAGCTGTAAGAAATTGGGACAAGCTTTTTCTCTGTGTTATCGGAATTATTTTGTGGGATTATGTTGACTAAATATTACGTAGCATATAATGTTCTTCCTGTATATGAAAGGGAACATTCCGTTATTTATCACCCGGGCTCAGTGTAGTTCGTTGGATGTCTCACGTTTACGACATGCCAGTTTCTTCACGATATTTTCATTCACCGTTTTGAGAGTAGTGGACAGACTAAAACACCATACGTGCGTTATAGTAGCTGTTACCTAAACTTTCGTTGTAACGTGAAAATTGTTGTCGAAATCACATTATAACAACTAATAACAAATCACATCTAAACAAAGTGAGACCATTTTATTTTTGATTGACAGTTTTTATAATATAATTGATAATGTCGCATGGTTCCTTATAGGCAAGCATGCTCTAATAAAATAAAACTTTATTGTACACCAAAATAGTAACAATTTCACAAAAAAATATACGAATGGGTACAAAGGCGGTCTTATCGCTGACAGCGATATCTACCAGACAACCTTTGGATAGAGTATAAGAGCTAAAACTAAAAAAGTCTGCGAAGTACTGCTCTAGCAAAACAAAATTTAACAAATAAATAAAATAACATGATACATACACTGATAAAAAAAATACAAAAGATAATACTTTTAGCAACCCATTTACTCTTTAGGTACTTAAAGACCTCATCAAGAAACAAAGACTTCGACTGGGAATTCCCCTCCTCAGCTAAAGGTACAATGAGAGTATTCCCAAAACAGTATGTGCGTATCTGTTAATTTTCTGAGTCGAGTTGTAAGTGTCTAAGAAATGAAAATATCAAGTCAAAGCCGTATGAGAAAGAAAGAAGAAAGAATCAGGAGCTAACATTATAATTATCCACATACACTCAAACTCGTATAAAGAAAAACTGACTGACTGACATAGCAACGCACAGTTGAAACTACAAGGTCTAGAAGAAGTGTGAAGATTTGCACATAATTTGAACAGTATGAGAGGATTTTTCAAAAACCCCCTAAAAGGATGAAACGGGTGTCCAAACATTGAATAGAGAAACCTACTTTCCCGTAGGCATAACCGCCGGCAGAAGCTAGCAGTCTATATAACTAATGTTAGAATAACTACAAATATAACTGATTTAGTTCAAGAGTTATTAGGTTACTTCTAAACAAGTGTGCTTCATCGTCGACCATATCATCGCTTATCATCAGGTGAGATTGTGGTCAAACGCGAGCCTATATAGAATAAAAAAAGCCTAATAGCTGACTTTTAAAATGGCTCCGATTCATAGCACCTACATCTGAAAGCCGAAAAATAAAATAAAAAAAGATGCCAATTAGGCCGCGCTATTAATTTCACCGTTTTCCCGCGCCGTTATCTATTGAGTTACGAGCAATTTCGATATCAATTTATCACACCGGTAAATTCAAACTGATATTGCTTTGCAGATTTATTAAGTGCTTAACGCGAGGGGACTCTCATGGAATACTGAAAATTGATAAGATACCATTTAGAGAACAATTTTTTTAGATCATCTTAGTCTTAGTGACTTTTTTTCTTACGTAATTCAAACTTGGTGATGGGAGAACTGCGTAAGTTAAATATCAAATCATAATTTTAATAAGATCTGAAAAATAGTACCTGTTTTAAAATAAATAAATAAAAAGTTCTTAAACTGAGTTAAAGATGAAATTATAGGTAAAATAATATACGTTTATTTCTAGACTAAATAATGTTAGTTGCAAAAAATTTAAAACCAACCAACCCAACCAAACGTATTTGCCATAATCATCATGATCAAAGTCACGTAACGATTAAGTAAAATAATGACAGTAACACAGTTTTCATTTTATTACTTTATGTACAGTAGTAGTATATAGGAGGACTTATTGCTACAAGGCATTCTCTACTAGTCATCCTTTGGGTTTAAAAATGACAACACTGTGGTGGTGTGGTTTGGTATTTTATAACAAAAACGTAAAAAAAGTAAACAATGCATCATCTCTCATGTAGCCGATTAAGTCTCCCTAGCACTATGGTCTCCGATCTACCCGAAATTATCTTCAGAAATTCAATGAATATGGTTAGGAGAGTGCGCCTCGCAGCCAAGGGCGTTGGAGGTCATGGTTTACAACCAATGTCTGCATGGATTAAAACTAGCAAGGTGAAGACCTTTTTTGAAGAAGAAACATTTTTTGTTGCCTAAAGAGAAGTCTTTAGGCAACAAAAACTTTAAAAAATGTTTACACAAGGGCTCTTCTATTTACGGAGGTAAAATAACATTTTGTAAAAGGCCTACATAATTAAGCTCGCTAAGTAAGTACTTGACGCTCTCAGCCCCGGATGTAAGGTGTCCAATAATCTGCTTTACAACCCTTTTAGCGTACCTAAGTAAAGACAGCGTAGTCTAAAAGGGCGAGGAGGCTAAATAGCGAGCATTTGTCCGGTCCGGCGAGAAGGCGACCCATCTGCCGGACGTAAAGTCTTAAAGGCCATCTCATACTGTTGCGATGCGATAACAATGCAATATTACGATTTCTAAATATTATTGATGATGATTTCTTACGCAAAATACGCGCTTTAGTCGTGGAGTTGCGGACACCAGCCCTATATACCATACCATTACGATTTTCTAGAACTGCTCTGCAGATTGACCATTTTGGAGTATGCTAAACAGTCACATAGCATGGTGTAAAGTCTTATAAACATTCGTTGGAAAGAGAGGATCCTCCAGCTTGTATGGGTGTTGGTTCTGATTCAGGCTACTGCCCAATAATTGATTTCAAATTATTGGATATGTTCTATTTGTGCGTTATTTGTGAATAATACTGTGATGTCGTTACACACGCGACTACATGACGCTTCCAAGTAGCTACTTGAATCCTACTGTGGTAGTTACCACAGTAGGATCATCCTATTGATTCGGAACTGAATCAGTAGAATGAGACACACACAGACAGCTCAGCAAAGCGATCCAAATACTGTAGAGTGTCTACTCTACAGTATTTGGGTTATGTAGCAGTGTGTCTACACTGCTACATAATCCGTTTGATACAATACTTCAACGCGGAACTATTGATGAGAGGCGAGGTCTGAAACAAAATAGGCACCTTGTTTCATCATTTCACACGAAGAACGTCCACTTTTAGACATAGACCTCCCTCAAATGACGCCTCAATCAACGGTTATGTTCACCTCACATCCATTGGATTTCTGCAACCCTCACCAGGTCCTCAGTCTACCTTGTGGGAGAGTTTCTATCGAAACGTCTTCTAATAGGTAGACTGTAGCTATTCCAGAAACTTTCGGACCCAATAGCTAAGAGGAGGCCCTACCACGAGATCTTAACGCGATTTATTTGACACCCTAAAGTAACTGTTAAAAGCATAGAGCTATATAGAGTTTATAGCTTCATCCCCCTTTCTCACACGCACGCTTGACATTTTAACACATCATTGTAAAGCTGCTGGTCTGGTAGGACCTAATGTTATAGTATTAATAGAAAGGTACCGTCAATTAATCCATCCCGCGACTTATTCCTTATTTGAGGTATTTTTTTATGGTGAGAAAAGTCATCTAATGAATCCCGCCCTTCCCCGCCCGACGACTTGGCTTGGTCTGAACCGTTATCAGACCTGAATTATTTGGGGTCAGCCCTCCTGACTACTATTACGACATTCTAGACAATGACACAAAGTCATCAAACGTTATGTTTTATGACTTTGTGTCATTGTCTAAATGTTGTCTTATGAATAAATGTTATGTTTTCTTCGAAAAATAAAGTACACGACGATGTCTGTGCTAGAATTAACTGTGCGACAGTTTACTTAGCCCACTGCCACTTAAGCGACTCTTTAGGCTATATCAGAACACTTAGTACTTGTTAACTATGTATCTACATATTAAAACATGAGAGTTCATAGGCTAATATAGTTCCGGAATGTTTTAATCCATAGCAGATCCTACCTGCGCTTCGAGCGCTTTAGTCGGATAGACGGTAAGTCTGTTCCTCAAAGTTTGGCAACGTACAACGCAGGACTGCAAGTATGAGGTATCTGTTTATACTAAGTTAGATATACCTGAAGGATTTATGCCTTGTTTGCGTAACAATGTGTTCCGAAACAGTTTGCTGCATGTAGTTAGCTTCAGTGAAGCTATGAAAACTACACTATGTAGATAGCAATCGCTGCGTTTTCGATTGCTATCGTTGCGAGAACTGGGTTGTATAGATAAGAGATTGTACTATGAGATTGTGAAATACATCCGGGAAAAGGAATGTGGGATGTAACCCGAGTTATACAATCAGATATCTGTATTGTAAAACTTGCGAAAAGAATCACCAAACTTAAGTGGCAATGAGCAGGGCACATTGCACACAGAACAGATAGCCGCTGGGCCCGAAGATCTGGAGTTTTAAGAGAGAATTTTACTCGAACATTATTATAGCAACCTCGGGTTAGTTTTTAGTTTTTGTGCGATCAGATTAATTAGTAATTAGTGACCTCTAGTGTTTGTTTTGATGGTTTTATTGGAAACATGTACCAGCTTCTTAAAAGAGGGTCCGACCCTGGCATGAGGGGCTAGGAAGAAACGGGGCGGGTTTTTTAGTCAGTAGAAGTCTGGTATTATCGCTCGCTCCACCCAAGGGCGGGAGATGTTATTGGATGATTTTTACATCGGTACGACAAAAACCTCTTATATTAAAATGGGGAAATGATCAGTTTATTATGCTTTTCGTACTCCCGACATAAAATGTATCTTATTCATACCTATAGATATTCACCTATCTATCATGATTCCCTTGGGTTAATTTTCTATTTTCATTCTAGCAATGCCGGTTGTAAAACCTAATATACATATATGAATTATAATGAAATGAAAACTCTCTATGAACTATCTATTATAATATTGAAATAATATTAGTAAAGAATGTTTGTTTTCTCTCAGTTTTCAAATAAAATTATTTAATTATGTTACGTAATAACGTTTGATCGCTACGTAGTACCAAGCAAAATTTTGAAATAATTGCTACGATTTGATGAAAGATACACTGAATTCAAATGTATATTCTTGGTAGAAGATAATTTTGTTCCCAAGCCAAACTAAAATGTATGAAAGCAATGTCGGTTTTAGTGCTATATTTTAATTAAGCTTCATTTTAACAGACAGTTTAAGTAGTGTAGAGAACTAAAGTTTTAGCGTAGGCTTAGCTGTTTGACCTAGAAGCATTTCACGTTTATGTTTCACTAGTTTCTGTCTGCGGTTTTGCCTGCATGTTAACACAACTCCATACAACGTTATGGTCTCAGTTTCATCCTGTTAGGGGTTAAATTTGGGAATTTCCTTTATCAGCGCTTGCCTAAGTCTTAATAACTATCTGCGTGCCTAATTTCAGCACATACCGTTTAGTAGTTTGAGCTGCCTTGATGGATCAGAAATTAACTTTAGCTTCAAGTTGCGAATAGCCGAGAAGGAACGCTGACACTTGAGATACCGAACTCATGTCTTAGTTTAGGAGTCAAAAGCCTAAAGATTAACACACAACTTTTAGTCTAATCAGAAATTTGTTTATAACTCATATGATACAAATGGATTTGCTTTAGAATGTTTCTCTTTCAGTATAAACTGTAGACCCCGCCTCCGCCGTAGAGGCCCGACAGAGTCGAAGCCTACTGAAACCATCAACTAGCTCTAAAAGAAGTTTCGACCCCGGTATGACAGACAAAAAATGTGGACTTCCGTTTTGGAAAAGCCTCGCTAAGTGTTTGCCTACGCCATAAAATGAAATGTGCAAAATTTCATGTGATTTTAGATCTCCGTTGGCCAGTGAATCTATTTCTCCCTTCATATCATATAATATTACTATCGATAGACTGACACTACAAACAACTTCACCGGGGCCCGAAAATTGTTTTGGGACGAAAAACTGTCCCATGCCTAAGATCACAACGCCATGTAAGTATAATATCCAATCCTAAGCAAACAGAACCCCGCCAAATCTAATTGAGTAATATCCTCCCCTACAAATTCTAATGAAAGCATTCACTTGTTTGTGGTGTGAGCGAGTCTTGAATAAAATTATCAGAAAGTCTGACCTCACCGTCGTCAATTTCTTGATATCAAGCCAAGCTGCTGAGTAAGCAGTAATTGCATAAATTAGCGCGGGCACACGATCAAAGGAGCCAAATGGGGTATCGAGTGCCTACAGCCCACACTCGCCGCACTGGAGCGTTCCTTCACAATGTAACGGTGGAGTAATTATATTGATATCAAACTACTGACCCGGACGTAATGTTTAGTGTGCTGAGGAACTTTGTTAGAGCAATGAGAACAGTCAAATATAAATACGCATAGTGAAATAGCTACCAGACCATCAGTGCAACCTGCAGTTTTCTTTTAGTAATCACGAAAGAAGCGTTTTGGCAGACATCCCGCGGTTGCATCATCATCTCCAGAATTTTTGAAAATGTAACCAAAATAGGAGAAAAAAACTTACAGCTTATAAATATAAAAATCTCTTATACTAATGTAACCAAAGTAAGAGAAAAAACCTGCTTCTTAAAAATCTCCTGACTATCTATAGCATGCTTTTCTGTAGTTAAATCTATTTGATTTGTAGCTGTAATAAAATACATATTAGCTTTTGTACACGATTTTGTTCGAATGCGAGTTAGTTATATTATAAAAGTCAGCCCTATTATGTTCCCATAGATGGGACTCAAACCTCTTTGCTAGAGGACGGAATGGGATAGAATTCTCTACACGGGACCTAACATCAAACAATAAAAAATCTAGCAACTCTTTTTTTTCTGCGGTTCTATAGAATGCTCTTTAGGTCGTGTCAGCAACATAATGAAGTGCGAATTAATATAAAGATCGGCGATCCCTTTTTACTTGATTAATCCTAGTGACCACATTTATGGTTGAATGGAATTCCAATAGACTAGATAAGCGCTGGTGCTCTTCAAATCAATTTAATTCCGACTATGATGACCGCATTCTTGGCTTTTATTTGGGTTGTGTGGAGGACGTGATGCCCTTGGAGCGAGGCGAAAGGACTGATGGGAACTTGCCCTTGCGTTCCTAACATGTGAAACGAGCAAATTCAGTAGATTATCTAACAGAATTTAATCATTTTCATACAAGCTAATTCAAATCTTTGAAACTAAACCAAAAATGTAAAGAACCAAAAGTTACTTTTCAAATTTTATTGTGTTTTATCTTTTTCAAGGTTGTGATTAAAACATTCATAGCTTAAAAAATACGATAAAACTTTCGTAAATTATACTTTGGACAAAAACGAAAAAGTTTGAAGGATTCGCCCTGTGGGAAATTTTACTTGAAAACAAGAAACGGTACACAAAAACCTAGTTTAAGAAGGGTTGGAATGGAAGTTTGTGGAAATTATGTTGTCACCTTGACACCCTGCACCATAGCTGGACCCCAAGCTAAACCGTAAAGGCTCGAAGTTCGTTTGACACCAGTAATTCAATTTGCCAACAAGGTTTACATACATTGTGGACCAAGCCCTCATGTGATACAATTTTGGGATAGAGCGACACAACTTTGCGTAACAAACTATCCCTTGATGGAATTTATTTGGCAGACAACGGGACGCCAACACTGTATTTCATGTTAACTCAATTTTTCTTGAGTTTGTTAAACAAGTATTTTATTATCTTAACAATCTTTTGGCCGGAAACAATTGTCCGAGATTGAAGTTGGAGCTTTTGTATTCTTACTTTTTAATAAAATAAATTGGTTTGGTTTGTTTGTTACAAATATTTTCTTTGTACTTCCGACCTGTAAGGAAATACAGTTAATATACTTAGTAATGTTTAGTAGTATATTTTTGACTACTTTTTGTAGTCTTAAAGTTGATCTCTTCTACTTCTTTTTAGCGTGTCGATGGCAAAATTCCTTGCCTGGCCCAGTATTCGGCTGCGGTAATGATGTTTACTTGTGGTCTGCAAAAACTCGAGAGACTTGCCCATTGTTCGCCGAACTGGTCAAAATGTACTGAACTTGCTGATGTTTTTCGCGATTTCAGGTCTAGTCCCATATTAAAAATGGTTGGTTATTATGACTCCTATCAAGTGTCTAAATATCGGCCACTATTATTACCAGTCACCCTATACACCGTGAAATTTAAATGGTAGTTTTCCCTCAGCGAAATGGTTGTATCTTCGTAATACAAACGTTTGCTAAAGAAATAAAATATTAAAAACAAAAAATGGACCTGTAGAGTGCAAGCTAATTATGACGTATCACAACGTGCGAGAGCTTATTTTGGTTTAAATATTTAATGAATCGGTTTCCTTTGACGGCGGGCTGCTCATGCGACTCTAGTAGTACCTACAAATTACGTCTAATGTTACTATTGTTTTCGCTTTTTTGAGTTGATAAATATTTTTAATAATTATTTATGAAAAAAAAACTTTTTAATTTTTTAATTTTTTCTGTACCTATGCTTCAAAAGTACTCCTTATGGCAAGTCATTCTGCCGCGGGAAAACAACCATTTAAATTTCACGGTGTATAAGTGATATTCTTGTTACTTACAACTTTTATGGATTTTATATTTATTAATACTTCAAAGTTCAAACATAATTCCATAAACAAAATTCGTTGCAATTAATTACCGAGCGCTTTTCCGCTTTTCATTACAATTTCCGTTTGCTGCAACTGTAACGGCATCTGCTAAAGGACTCGTCAACATGTTTATTGAACGAGGGCGGTAATGAAAATATTTCATTACTGTGTGACGACTGTTTGGCTGGCTGATGGCTGACGAGGTAATGTTCTTTGTTCTACTAGTTTTGTTGGCAGAGGTTCTAAGTATATGCCATCCATTGAAGTAGCTCTCATATTACGAGAGTGTTTATTTATCTCGTTGATACAATATTTGGTGACACTGCAATGTGGTGCGGATTGGTATTTTTTTGTTCTTTGAATGAAAAAATCTTCTTGTTTTGCCTTGCTTCATTATTTGGGAACAGTTGTCATAGTCACTATTTACCTAATGTGTCCGTGCCAAGTTTTAAAGGCATCCAGGCTAGGAGTGACTTGATATTTGAGGTAATCTTCGAATATATTATTTTATATAAATTTTCCGAATCAATTTTGATTTATAATGAAAATGAGATGTTGTTCATTAGTAACCGCATCTCTCAAGTTAAGAGTTAAACAATTTTGAGTTTCATCAAAGTCTGAGAAAAGATCGAAAAAAGATATTTTATGCTATTTTGGAATTCTTGTAAGAGCACAAACATATTGAAGTGATGTTTTTTCTGCTCTGCTAGCCAAGTTATGATTGTTTTGTTAACGTCGAACGCTTTGAGTTGGCCACGCCCTATTCCTTGTTCTTGTTTCATCTCGACGCGCACTCACGTGGTCAAAACAAACGATCTGAAGGCGTGGCCAATTTTAAGCGTTTGACGTTAACAAAACGATCATGACTTGGTTAGGGGAGCAGCTCGCAGTGCTTCCAAACCTTTTTTAGGGACCAATTAGGCTTTCTTAAATATTATTATAATTGTGCGTTTCGAAACCTCGCCACTGCATTGCTACTTTTGGTGATTTTTTGCATACATCAATGCAAAGAAAAGGTTTTCAAAGTGAAAGACTACATCAATACTGCAATGCGTCTGTTTCCATGTTTGTATCGTGGTAGTAACAATAAAAAAATGTTAAGTGGGGTCGTCTTCCTTAAAAAATGTTAAGGAAGACGACCGCCTGCCACACTTCCTCGCTCCGGACCATGTCCTCTACAAAGAACCGCCGCGAATTTTAAAAATGTAAGATACATTTTAAATTCGTCAACTATTCTTTGACATCAAATGTAACGAGCAAATGAAACGAATAAAATAAATTAGAATACAAACACAAAACTGAGTCACATCAATGGTACATTTTGGATTTTAGCCCTTCGTCGACCATATTTTAAGTATTGCAAACCACCACAGTTTACACATTCAATTCAATTCAATTCAACTTTATTCATTAACAATTTATATTGTGTTTGAAATTACATACAAATTTTAAAATTATAAATTAAATACAATTACATTAATAAGAAATATAAATACAATTACAATAATCAAAATTCTAAATACAAAATAAAATAAAATAAAATTTAATGTCACCACATTTTTACATAAATTTTTAAAATAATTTTAACTTAATCAGTCTCACAGTAATTAATGTCATAAGTTTTGAAAATTAATGTCATTTTAAATTGTCGATATATCATCATCCACCGTATAAAGACATTTCTCCAAAAGGAAAGCTTTGAGCTTTGACTTGAACGAGCTCGTGTAAATTATACTCTTTAAGTCCAAGGGTTAAAAATTCGCACTGCTTGATTGCGAAACGCTGCATTGCATTGGGAAACGCTGAACGACATTGCTGCTACAAAAAAATAAAAATACGTGTATCAAGAACAATATCCAATTAGTCCGGGTTAATAGCATCTTAATCAGAACTTATTGGAATTTCCTCTTGATTTAGGGATTTTCAGAAATAAGTAGGCCTGATTAAGTTCTTTGTAGGAAAAATAGTCGAAGTAAACAAAATATTTCTAGTGACTCGCTAAATAATGATCTTATAATATGTATTATAAGAAGATCATTATAAAATTATAAAAAAATATTTTTTTAATCTAAAAAAATTATAATCTTCACTTGTGAGACAGTACATATTTATTTAGTTTCATTGTTTTTTTTATGTATTTCTTTTTAAAATCATCTTTATAACTGAATCTTGAAAGTTAACTTTAGAGCACTGGTTTCATGCATTGGGTACCTATATTATTATTTTTTTGTATAAACAACACAAAAATAAATTGTTTTTAGGAGCCGCCTTGAAATTAGTTATAAAATGAAGTAGCAATTAGCATTTCAAAGTTTTAAAGGAACACCGGAAGATGTAATACACTTATTGTTGAAATGTGCCAGATTTCTGTCTGACCGAGTAAAATTATTTAAGGACTTAAATTTAAATATGTATAATGTAGGTGTATTTCACAATCTTTTATCTACACCTAATTCAGACGCTACCGCCAAAGTATTTATGTTCACTAGGTTACGTTTTAGTTAGATTGTATTAGTATAAGGTATGATGGGACTGGCATACCTACACGTCCGTGTAAAAGTTCCTAATAATAAATAAAGAAAAAAAAAAAAAAAAATTTTGTCCAAGGAAAAGTGAGCGCTTGGTGGAACCTAATTCTTTTCTCCGCGCGTAGTCTGCTGCTGTGACGTCATATTATAGTTTGTACATCGTTTCACTGTTACTTGGCAGTTTTCCCCACCACCAAAATTAAAAAAAAAATTACTTACTTATTTTTGAACGGATTTGAAAAATTCTTTTTATTTGCAATGTGTTTCAACACAAATAATAAAACAAAAATAGTCAAGTACTTAATTGTATAATTTTTGACTTTTCTTAATTGACATGTTCTTATAGTTTCAGAAGCGTTTTCTTACAGCTATAAATTCTTTGTCTCTTGATAGATGATAATTAATTATGGCCCATTTACTTTTACATTTACTTAGTAACGATTTCTTGGCACCAAGGGTTCGCATCTGAAAGTAAGTCTCTGGCCCTAGTATAAAAGCAACGTAAGAACGGGGAGAGTTGCTTAGTCAATAAGAGTTTGGACACTGTTTCCGGCCACCCAATGGCAGGATTTGTCATTGGATGATTTTTACCCACCATAAAAAAAACTTAATAACAGTTCAGTTCAAAAACTACTTCAAATCATATTCCTTAACACTCTTAAATAGTCATCTGTTAAATAATCGGTCATCTTTTAAAAAAAAAGACTGTCTGAATTATTCTTGCAGCATTTATCATTGTCCGTAGGAGCGATTCCTTAATGGTACATTCCCAGCAGTTTTCTCAATTAATTAATTTTCGAGACAGCTGTTTCCCGACAGTTTTGTTCTTTGTTGTACAGTTGTTAAAATGGAATCGTATTAGTAGTGGAATGTTGGTAATCTCTGACTGTCTTTATTTCTTTACAGAATTAAAAGAAAGTTCTGGAATCTGTGGGAAATCATCAAATGACGTCTTGCACTCGAAAGTGGAGAGTAAGAGTGTGTTTTTTTTTTTAATTGATATAAACTAGTCCTTGACTGCGATTCCACCTTGTGGTAAGAGTGATAAAATCGTTAATGGTGGCAAACTGTTCCAGTTCCTCCATGTACGCGGTATAAACGACAAAACAAAACTCTTAGTCCGGACCATAGATTTCTCAATAACGTACCCTTTGTACTTTGTACTTTGGTTTGGCTTTTTGTACTTTCGTTGTCTGCCCTTACTCTTAGATATAATTATTCCAGAATATTGCTGTGCAGTGCTAGCTGGCACCAGAGTGTAATAGTAGCCGAGAAAGACCATACCATAGAGGTTACAAAAACCGAGTAACCTCCTTACTGAAACTGAATGTTAGCGGCCAGTATCTTTCTGATCACGTTTTGACACTTTAGTTATTGTGAGGTGACCCCTCTTGGTCTCTAATTAACATAGAGTAAAAAAAAAGATGATATGGAGGACCAATGTTTTGTTTTTTTTTTTTGTAATGTGTATTGCTGTATTTAGATCAAGATATACAGGTTGCAACAATAATATTATATTATACAGATATGTTATGAGCGCGCAATCGTGAACACTCGAAAAGGTTTTAATTCGGACCTATTTTTTATGGTTTTTTTTAGATGATCGGTGGCCAGAATAAATATTCGTTTCCATTCACGGATAATTGATAACAAAAGCTGTATCTTTTTTTCTTGTTGGATTTATTCTGAAATTCTTTTTCCATTATTTTAATTTGTTGTGAAATATACAATGAATAAAAATTGTGTATGTTGATGCTGCTACGACGAACAAAATTTTTGGTTGTTTTATGATTGTATAACATATCTGTTCATTAGAACGTCATTGGGTTGTAAGTTTTATTTAACACAGTAAGTTTTTCGTTACATTTTAGTTAAGTAATATTACTGTAGACAATGGCACAGTACATATAGCTAGTATCTAAAAGTAATAGTAAATTATTTCACTATAATTTTATATTGTCAGGTTCGTATAAGTCGATTTGGTTTTCTGTCTCAAGTTTACCTAAAAACAATACAAATCTAGGATAGACCAATCAAGCACAGTTCCAAATATTTAGCAGTTAAAAACTCCAAAGGAAAACACAAATAAAAAGTCCTTAAAAAACCGTGCCATAAATCTTAAAGATACCAACTAACTTATTGTTTCCAATTAAAAATAAAACTCAAACCTCAAAACCCAACTTTGCTTTGAACACTCTGTATAATCAACATTAATTAATTAATATCATGACGCAACAGACAGGGAGAAGAAAATAATTATATTTTTTTCCCTGAATTATATACGCAGAGAATAAACGACGTTATTACAATGGTACTTTGGACTATATTCATTAGATGTGTGTCAATAGGGAAGGTACATAAG
Organism: Mythimna loreyi; assembly: GCA_029852875.1. Classification (NCBI taxonomy): domain Eukaryota; kingdom Metazoa; phylum Arthropoda; class Insecta; order Lepidoptera; family Noctuidae; genus Mythimna; species Mythimna loreyi. The sequence continues at coordinate 13,038,741 of CM056785.1, read as the reverse complement.
TATGTTTTCTCGTTCCATTTCAGGTAAAAGCTTTTCCTAATATTCGTGGATCGTAGCTCGCAAATATGTTATTGCTCGGCGGGTTGGTAAATGTTTAGCCATCGCTCATGCGGGCCTGCATGTAAACGATACTTGTGGCATATTGGCAAAATACATTAGCTTTCTAATGTATGACATTGTCAAGGAACAAATGTGTTTTTAGGTGTTTATCTTTCTGTTACCTAGTTGTGTGCGATAGACGCTGCTTTTTTTTACTTTTTTGTTGTAAGTTGAGGTGTGAAATAAAGTTTGGTTTGTTTTTCTAAAAAGTACAACAAACAACGACAACATGTACATAACAAACGCCTATTCTAGAAATAGTATGTTTAGAATCTGGTACTGAATCGACTGAATTCTTATAACAGAGATTTAGCAAAATGTAAACAAAACTCTACACCTCAAAAACAAATCAAGAAAGACCAAATCGGCCACAGATTATAGAGAGACTTTACCCGCCATTTTTTTTTCAATACACTTACTCGAAAACTGCCTCTTATCGCACTCCTATTAGGTTCAATATAGCATGTATATCACCCAAGTGCTTTTTTGAGTTTATCACAACAAGGGCTTTTTTATTCCTTCCTTATCGTCACGTTCACGGGTGATTTTTTTTTTTCTTAGTTTATCGAATCAGGCGCGAGGCGTCCCCCACGGTCGCTGGGCGACCCCACGAAGTCAGAAACTGACCAGAGGAGATTTGAATGCTATTATTATTATATTTCTACTGTATGTTTGAGATACGATTAATTTTTTTTTCTTTCTTTCTGTATTTCACAAGTCGTAAGTGTATTGAAAAACGTCGTTTGACACGCGTGCAGATTTGTCATTGCAGCCCTCGGCTCCATAACACACTCGCCTACGGCTCGTGCGAATTTCGCCTCGGTCGCAATGACAAACTTCCTGCACTTGTATCAAAATGTACTATTTCAGTCGTCGTCTGGCTATTCAGCCAATATTTTTCATTTTATCATTGTAAAAATGGGTCAGGCCAACATATAATATTATATTAGTTTTAATGAAATAGTTGAAAGCAAATTAAAATAAAGTCATTAAAAAAAAGTATTCTTAAATTATTTCTATTTCTATGTCATTTTAATTGTACTGGCAGTATAAAAATTCGGGTCACGGTTCAATAGAAATGTCAAAATAGAACTAGTTTATTTTTTAATATTTGCTGTCTAAATATTAAAAAAACAACTGTCAGTTGTAAAGTAAAACTCCCTAGGGAGTAAAAGTACTTCTTCCAACCCTGTCCGCAGGCAACTTTACACCTACTTTCAGAGTATGAGTAATGAAAAAAATATTTCTTGTTGCTGAATTTCAATAATCTAAGTTTTCAGGTTTAAGCAATATAAGATGTATGTCCTATTCACCTTTTGAATACCGTAGAGACATTCTACAAAGACAATAAGGGTGCGAACGCCGGCGTTCGCTTCGAGCTCAAGAGTTTAGCATTAGTATACTATAGTCACAAATCCTAACCTACCGACAAATGCAAAAACCTTGTAACTGTCCGACAAATATGGCGTTGCCTAATTATAACCAAATGTTTGATAAAAATGTAAAAAAATACCATTAAAATTTATCCTTGCCAGTGTAAAAGCAGAAGCCTATTCCACGTTTCTAATAAAAGACACAGTAAACAAATTCATCGCAAACAAAAATACATTTGACATGTTCACTGAAAACCGTTTTTATCTATCCACGGAATCCAATCTGCGGGTGTCCTGAGATTGAAATCGTGTAAACACGAATAGAAACGAATGTACACGAACAAACAGAGCTTCGCGCGAACGCGATATAGGATGACAACTAAATGGCTCAATACAGCAAGACAGAAGATGCCGATACTATCTGAATTGTTACTATAGGGATCTTGTTGTCTTGCAGTTTAAAGTTTAGAGATATAAGGAACAAATATAAAGTATAATAAATTTTACCTCCGTGCCATAATCTCTATAGTAATAAGCTTTGTCATTACATAGTATAAAACAAAGTTGCTTACCGCTGTCCCGATGTATGCTTAGATCTTTAAAAGTTCGCAACGAGTTTCGATGCCGTTTTTTAAATAGATAGAGTGATTCAAGAAACTAATTACCACTCACCCTTTATGGGACTTTTTCAGTTTACGTTTTTCACTACGTTTATCGTTAAACGTCTAATGACGGCTATTCAAAATAAGCATGATATTCTTTGCATAATGCAATTATATTATAGGATGATGTATACTAAAACGAGAGTAGCGTTCCATTAAAGAAAAAAATTCTTATTTGAATCGGTACTTTCAAAGATTGCCTTCTATAAACATTATCAGAAATAAGTTTGATGAACTCGAGACAATTCAGAGGTAAGCCAAGATAGCCTAGCCTCTTGAATTTCCCCTTTACTTTTTTTAATTTCTTCTCTTGGACGACCGACAAAGATGCACTTTTCGAGTCGAAGCTTCAAAAATTTGAGCATGGACGCCGTTTTGGTAGCCTGTCGGTATTCTACCCTCGCATTTCGAGGAGTGTGCGTCGAAATTGCATAACCTAATTCCACCTAGCACGTTCCATCATCGGTCCACGAGGCACACAATATGTTTTGGGGACATATTCATCGTGCGTACAGCTAAGGAATGGAATTTCCTTCCGGAGTCTGTCTGTCCAACTAAAACCCAGGAATCTTTAAGTCAAGAGTGAATAGATTGCTTCTAGGTAAGCGAGTTCCATCATCGACCGCATCGTCGCTTTCCATCAGGTGAGATAGCAGCATCTTTTGTGGGAGCAGTGGTGACCGAGTGATAACGGCCCGACTTTCGAGTAGCGAATTAAACCTAGCTAGGTGCATTACTTTGTGTAATTTATTTCATTACCACAATTAAAAAGGCTGATGACGAGTTTTGAAACCCTAAAAAGTGTATGTTCAGTTACAACACATCCTTTGTGAGATAGAATAACGAAAACAAGTATTCAAACAGTAACTAACATAATATTACATTTAGAAAAATACAATTTCTCTGTATTCATCTTTTTACCGACGTAGACTTTACATAGGAACTTTTCGGTTTTATCGTTTATCTCCGAATAAAATGTTACGCCTGAAAACTGTTATCGACTATTCGGGATTTGTTTAGGTACGCACTAAAAAGCGGAGCTTTTTTACAGGCCCCATAATATAAAAGCAGCAATAAAGATCACATTTAGACTTTCAAGTGTTAAAGTGTTACTTGTTCTGTCTGATTTAGTAAAATATTTTGGAAGTCTACAGTCAGTAAAGAAAAAATTATGTATAAACAGGCTTTATAATACCTACTTGGGTAGGTACAGTTTTGCATTGAAATAAAATAGATTGTTATGAAACCAAAGGGTGTCCTACTAAACAGTATTTTGCAAACTCGTAAGAAAAAACTCGTACATGTATTATGTTTCATGTAGTATTTTTGACATTATAATTAGAATTGAGCGATATCACATTATTCTATAATTTTAGTTGAAATTGTCATTTGATTGTTATCCAATAATTCAAGGTTGTATTTGTTTTTTTACCTTTATATTCGTGACCTATCTAGATTCAACACAATTTAATTTGCTTAAGAATAAATGAAATGAAAAATATTAATGTCTCGACTACCATAATTAGGTACAGAAACAATTAAAAGACAGTAACCCATTTTTTCTCTCTTTGCATAGCAAAGAGAGAAAAAATTGGTTTATAAACAATAATAATATATTAGGCATGAGCTAACATTAAGCTGATTGTTTCTAGTACGCAACAAAGATTACGAGAAGAAATTGGGGTTAAAATGGAACTATACAGATGAAAAATAGTAGCTCTTTTTCACACTAATAAAATAATGGTAATAGATTTTTTACACCAGAATTGGTGTGAGAAATCTGACGGTGAATTCTGACACTTACGGTCATGGCTAGCGCCCTGCAGTAAATTCTGGGTGCAGGTTGTTAGCCACCGTAAGCGCGGATATGCAAGTGAGTGTAATGGGTAGCTCACCGTCTGATAAGGACTAAGCCTGGGTCGATGGCGCGTAAGGTTCCACGCGCGCATAGAGATATCGATTAAATTGATGGTTACGACCGATTCCTGCCAAGGCTGATTGTTTGCAAAGTCACCGTAACCTAGGCAAAAATAACTGAAGTTAACCCGTAGAATAGTCCATAAAAGTCTGAAAATCTCTCTTGCTCCTCTTAGAACGGGAGAAGTTTTCTTGATTTCCTTTCTGTGTTCTGTATAAAGCCATTCTCTTTCAGAGCCACAGTGATTAGTTTTTAAAATTTCAAGTTGCAACGAATCCAAATTATTTTGAACTATAAGTAAATGTTCCACATCAGTAATTTCGTTCAAGAATAAGTACTTTTTCAATACTCTTACTCGAAACCCGCCCTTATCCGATGTAATAGACTACTTTCCGCACTAGTGCGAGAAATATGACTGTCATAAAATAGTTTATTATATCAGGCTGGGCGCTAGTCGTCCCCCACTAAGCGCAGGTCGACCCCCGCGAGACCAGAAACAGACTAGACTCATCTACGGCTCGTACGAATTCCACCTCGATCGCAATGACCAACTTTCTGCACTTGTATCAAAACGTACTAGTACCAAATTACACTCCAAGGTGGACTCGAAGGTGAACTCGAAGGAAAATAAACAGTTTTGACTGTGCCATTTTTAGACATACCTACCTCTCTGTTGACGACGTAACTTTGACGTTCTAGTAGCGTAGCACTGGCGACCGGTAATTGTTTTACTCCAGCAAGATGACTGGCTCTGCGTTTATTGATCGACATACCCTGAATAATTTTTAATACCTGGCTAAACTGAATAGAATTAAATTTTCTACATAGACGAATCTGGCTCTCGCATACTTGACAATTTTAGATTTTGTTAAATGAAGTTTGTTTTTGAAACTGAGAATTCACCTAATATTCGATTCGCGTTTCCAAAGTTTAGGCTTTTGCGTATCAAAAGCCTAAACTTTGGATTTTTCTTTTTCAGGCTGTGATAAACCCTTTCAGCATATTGTAATATTTATAGAAACATATAAACACACAGATCAATTACCTGTAGGAAAGGCAGTGAAATATTTCCGAAAATAGCGATTGTCAAAAAAAGAACTAAAACAAAAAATATTATCCTGCTCAATAACGGCTTTTGTTCAGTCACTCCTCAAATTAAACAACAACAAAAAGCAATTTAGTTTTAATTTCGATGTCTGGTATATTTTTAGATTAGATTCTACCTCCTAATAGAGCTCTCAAGGAGCACTGAGAGCTCCTTGAGAGCAATTGGAACCTTCTGGGGCCAGGGGTTGATGCGAAAGCGGAACACCAGGGCCCTGAAACTAAGGCAAGAGGAACGGTTGTTTAGTCAGTAGATGTCTGGCACCGTCTCCCGCTCCGAAGGGCGGGATTCGTCATTCGATGGTTTTTCCCACCATAAAAAAAAACCTGTTAATAGAGCTGAAGCCGTTTAGCAAGATAACAACATTTCTCCACGTCTTCTTTACTCAGCAAACGGTCCTTAACAAACAACGTCGTGTGACTTAAAACGGTTGGAAAATAGAAGCAACTGTTAGCACGAGCACCGTACAATGATGCCTTGATCACATGTACCGAGTAAATGGGCGAGACAGTGCTCTCGGCCAAATACTCGGTAAATATGAACATAGCGCCGAGTGCTCAGCCGAGCGCTTATTTCAACAACTCACACTTTTTCGGCCGAGCCCTTTTACTTGGTACTGTACGGCCGTCAGATCTTTGCGAGTCCGAAGTTAGACTTTCCTATGCGTACCAGGCCTTCTGTACGTGAGATCAAGGCATAAGATTGACAAGTTACAACTTTCACTTCAAAATTAATATCACTTTACTCGACTATGTTCAGAAGTAGGAAAAAAAGGGTTCGAATTCGTATAAAAATCATAAAACGCACATTTTTGCTTTAAACCATTCCAGTCACGTATTTCAACGAGATCACGTTCGTCTTTTTTTTTGTGAAGACCTAATCTGTGATTTTTGTTCTGTATACCCGCAACACATGCTCTTGATAAATTGCTAGTTCTTGAGTGAGGCCGTAAAAAATAAATAACTATGAGAAATTGATGTATGGAGTTGACTTAGGTTTATGTTTCGATTTTCGTGTAACCGAAATAAGTCGTAAATGTTGCGATTTTCTTTTTTTTCGATTAAAGAATTTATTGGACCTCAAATCTTCGCAGTTTTCTGTAAGCTACCCAACCTTAGAGCGATAAAAACCTACAATAAGGATACAATAGAGCACCGTTTGTCGGGACCAGGTATCAGAAAAACCCATTTCCCGAGTCGCCTTTCATAACGCGATCAGAATCCATACAAGTTTAATACCGAAAAAAGGACAGCCCTTTCAAAATTCACCCTTTTGTACCCAATTAGTATTTCATAAATCGTTGAAAAGGAGGTTTTTGAAGGTTGTTTTTTCTTAGAGTTCGCCGCGGCTGTGATGAGAATATTGGTGTTTGTTTGGGTCCTGGTGGACGAGTTTGAGCAAATAGCGTTGTTTGCTAAAGGTGGCGAGGTTTGCAGAGAGATCAGTCTTACGACCGTCAAGCTAAGAGCCCTCCGACCTTTCCGAGAGTCTTCTTTGCACGGGATGTTTGTCCGCCTCGAATAATTACAAATCATTGCAAAGGCTTTCGTAGTAAGACGGGTGAAATTGGACGTTAAGAAAACGGTGGCAGTGATGGCTTAGATTTATGTTTATGTAGATACTTTTGAAGAAGGTAAATACGTAACTTTTTTGAATATTTTACATCAAAAGATTAGTTTGTTTTAACTACAAAGTGAAGATAAAAAAGCTATATCTTATTCTGTTACATATTGCTGGCTTACGGACGGTGAGTAGTGGGTAGCTCATCGTCCGATCGTCTAGTAACAATCCGAACAAAGCCAAGTCGTCGACGGCGCGCTCTGTTCCCGAGCACCTCAAGAAGTTTTCAGCAAATGTAAAGGCCCAACTACAGGGCCGAAGCCGGGGCCCGGTCCGGTTTCTTAAAGAAAGGTCCGACCCTGGTATGAAGGCTAAGAAGGAACGGGGTCCGGGGTCGTATAGTCAATAAAAGTCTGACACTATCTTCTGCTCCGCCCAAGGGCGGGATTCGTGCACCATAAAAAACCTGTTACATATAAAAATTTGGTCAGACATTTTCATTTTCTATTTTCGCCAAAATCTTTGACAAATAATTTATTTATTTAAACTTCATGTACAGTAGTGGTACATAGACGGACTTAATGCTACAAGGCAATATTTATTCTATAAATAAATCTACGAAAGTAACTACACCCGTCATCAAAGTACCCACCCTATATTTAGCCTAAGAAAGGTCAACAGGAAAACTGAACCAAACAATACCTAATGACCACGCACCAGTATTATTCATAACAAAGATAATACACACCTCCACAGGGAAGTGAAAATACTTATATAATGAGAATTTCTTTCACCCGACTATTATCAGGATAATGATGATGACCCACGTACTAATCACGACAGGTTATAGATAAACATATCATTTGTAAACATTTTCAGTATTTTTGTGTTTCAATTAAGCCTATACTTTATGGAACGGACTAATGACGCACGGCTGTCCTGATTTTTCCTCAAGTCTGCTATTACAATAGTGTCAGAATAGTCGTTCTCTAATCTACTAATAGGATGGCGTCATTATGACTTTCCAATAATCAACCAGTGACATTTCATTAAAAAAAAAAAATTTAGAATGGTAGTCTCGTACATTTCGAATATTTGACATATGCGGTAAATTAATAAAATTTTGACAGTTCCATTAATCAGTGACTTACGATTAGAATGTAATTGTGCAGTTTTTGTTCATAATTCGTTACAAAACAGCTCTTATTACAATTCCATTACGACACCACTGGCCGCCCAATGATCAGCCATTATGAATTAACAGATTACGAACTTTTAGCAAAATAACAATGGAATCGTGTGGGAATGACAATATTTTGAAAATAGCAGACTTGGGCCCCTATTAGTAAGAATCTGCTGCTGCAGTAGCAGGCATCAGAAAAGTGCTGAGGCAATGCAGTTCGAAAAACTATCCAAAGGGCTTTAGTCACCCAATTAAATTAATCAGACTGTGAATGAGTAAGAGAATACTTGTTTAAGGTTATAAAGAAAGTTGAAGAAAGAAATAATTCATGTAATACTCGTAAAACAGCACAATTTCTTAAAGAACTTACTCTAAAATAACATAAGTTACCCTTATAATATAAGCTCAGTGAGAGTCCCGTCAAAATTTGTTCAACCATTTCGGTTTAGTAATCGAAATGATATTACAGAAACTAAACAGAGCTTATGTGCTATCAGTACTAGACTACTGATAAAAATACCTTTATATTTCTAAATACATATGTATTATAGTTAAATTAGACCTAAATACAGATCAAATGATAGGAATCGAACCCACCTCTTCCAGCATAGCAGTCAGGACTACTAACCACCAGACTAACAGCCCAATCAAAACAGACTGAAAAAAAGGATTTTTGTAATAGTTATCGTATATAAATACACAATCATGTACTTTCGCATGAAAGTACATTCAGTAAAGAGAAAAAGAGCAATTATCATCATTGTCATTTCACTCGAAGAACTGAAACATCCACTGTTGAACATAGCCCCTCCCCCAAGTGTTATCACTATGAACGGTCCTTTGGGTGTCGTATCCATCGGGTTTCCGCAACCATTACCCAGTCATCGGTCCGCCTTGTAGCACGCCTTCCAACGCTGCATCTGCCGCTGGTACGTGCCAGAACCTTCCGGCCCAAACGGTCATCTGTTCTGCGAGCAATTTGCCGATAGCCACTTAGGTAAGTTAGGCGAATTTTCGTGCTATGTCGTTAACCTTGGTTCTTCTGCGGATATCTTCGATCCTAAATAAAACACGCAAGAAAACTCCCTTGCCCTCCTAAAACTCCTATGCCTTTGCTAGCATAGCCCTTTTCATAGCTCATCCCTGGTATAAAAGTACCTTAGATACGCAGATTGACTCCAAAAACTCACGGTGGAAAACAGCCAATTTCATTAATTTGATTCACATAATTTAAAAGGTTACGATGTTTTGTTTCACCTCATTATTGATAAATTCTTTTTATCACAAGCATCCTACTTAGTTCCACGAAAATATATCGTACTATTGTTCCAAATATTTCGCATCTTCAACACAAAAAATCCTTTCAGGCCAAAAATTCTAAGAAGGAGGTTGTATAGAAACATTGTTAAACGACTTACAAGATAAGCGAATATTTTAGGTCAAGCAAAATATGAAAATGAAAAATCGCAGAAGATGTTGCCAGAAAAGAAAAACAACGAAACGACATTTCTTTGTTATTGAATTAATTAAAATTGTTCGTCCACTCTAACTCAAGGACGAATGACAAAAGTATGAGAATTAATTCTCATTTAATACTGCATTGTGACAGCCTAATTACTTTAATTGTTTTAAATCAGTTTCTTTCTTTTCTCGCACAATTAAAAAATGATTTATTTAAAACGAGTTAGAAAAGTCATAAGTACAAATCAAAACGTCTTTTTACATAAAAAAAAAATGTATTTTGTTAGGTAATTATTGTTATTACACTTATAACATCAATGTTATATAACAAAAGAGCGAAGAGAGAAATTTTCGTGGTTTAGCAATACTTATATGAATTGAGAAATCTGGAATAAAGTAAACGAGCTATTGTACTCGTAGGCACATCGCAGAATTTCAACGAATTAAATCTGATTTCTTTGTCAAACTTCAAACAAAACATCGTCAACCTTAGCTTAACGACTCAATCGATCATGTTGTCAGTTAGGCATAATGATAATTTATCATCTGTAAGCACACTTTGCAAAATGGCACGGTGGCGGCGTAATGTTCCGTCCCGACCACCTTAGCATAAAATTTATTTTAAGATTCATAATGTAAATGAGGATTAAACAATGTATATTTACAAACAGCCATATTGAGGTCACATTTACATTGCGTAAGGGATCATTGCTACTAAGTAAAGTCATTAATCGTGTAGTAGAACGTGCTTCATTTGAAGAGTTTCCCTTTTGTGAAGAAAGAATGAGGCACTTTATTTTCGTGAAGTTTTTACTTCCCTTGTAACAAATGGCCGTCATATCTCGTATGCATATGTCGACGTGGGAAAACACAATATGCTCCCGACAAATTATCTGGGAACTTGTTCATAGTGTTGCCATCCGGCTCTGGGGGGTGAAAAATGGTAGAGCTCTTCCTCAAACCGCACACGTTCTGCGGAATTCTAGAACACATAGAAAATAAAACAACATCGATATGTCGGAGATCTGAATAATGGTGTTCATATTTATGATAATTTTTAGTAGATGCAGAAGGTTTTTTTAGTATGAATTTCAGGATTTTAGAACATCCACATTTCCAAATATAAGAACATTTTGAACTATTCAACCAGATTAGTGAACGTAAAATCTGCATGTATAGCCCACGAGGGAGCACTTGAAGAAAACTTAAAAAATACTTTCCTAAATAGTTTGCAAAGGTAGGAAATAAAACAAAAGTTTTACTGGAGAAGTTTATTTTTAACGTTTGTTCATATATTGAGATTTCTGAGACTCGTATATTTAACTTTACCAGTTCAAAGTTACACATCTAGCTTTTTTATATGGCGAAAACAGAAAATATTGAGAGCACTACTTATGCGATAACAGACAACAATGGAGAGTTAATTACATGCGTACTTGTAAGATTTCTATAGGCAATAACTATACATTTTTCGGGCATAGGCATAAACAATGAAGCGCCTTTGTATTTTTAGCACAATAAAATGTTCAATCAGCTGCAGTCACTTGGGGTTAACACATCGACGCAACTTTCTAGCCTAGTTGTCTTCATAAAACGATTGAATGCCGGCGCCACCCTTGTTGGTCCCGTTTTTATCTACAAAAAATATGTCCGTTTACACTTCATTGGCTTATTTTATTGTACGCACTATCTCACAGCCGATACGGCAACCACCACGTTTCTTCTACTCTTACTTTTAATTAATTTAACGATTCTATAACTGAATTTATGTTTCTCATGATATTCGATACTGTTATTATCTCCTCTTGCATTGATGTCTTCTTTTGTGTCTGATATCTTTAATTTATGTTTTTCATGGTATTCAATAGTATCTTCTCTTGCATCTTTTTTTGTATCAGCAAATTTTATTTTGTCTGTTACTTTAATCCATCTATCATTCTTCCAGTCATACTTTCTGCCCATTGCTAAGAGGATATCTTCAAATTTAGGCCATGCTGAATTTATAGAACTAGGTTTATTAGGCTTCTCGTTGTTTAAGGCTTCATATTTTATAGTATTATGTTCATTGTGTGAATGTTTCGAAGGCAATTTATTATTTATATCACTAGTGTTGGCATATAAAAAATTCCTTTCCACTTTATCGACGTGTTCATCATTCCCCGTTTCTTTTTTACGATCCAGTATATTTGTTACATGTTTGTAGTGTATTCTATCAACATTATCCCCCTTGTATCGCTCCTCTGGATATTCATCGTAAAAGCTTTCTATCTCGCGCTCAATTTTTTCTGTAAAGGAAATTGAAATATGTCAGATACACTTTTTGCAAGTGATTGTTAGACAAAGGGGGGAAGTTTTAAATTGAACAAATTTTCATGACATCGTTTGTAAACAGTATTGTTTACTTCATGCTCCTGCCGTGAATAAAAGAGACTCTTAACGAATTCAAGCAAAATGACGACGCCTATTTATATAGAAAGGCTCTTTTTAAATAAAGACAACATTTTCTGTCTAGCAAATGACTTTCTTTAGAGAATATTAAAGAAAAATTTTAAAGTGAATCATACCAAAGCGCAAGGAAAATATGGTGCAAGAATAACAATTTATATGCAAATACGACTTCAAACTAGACTTGTTTTTTAAACTAGACTAGTTACGTGTAGTAATTGCTAGTTGCAATCGTTAAAATAAAATATGAAAGCTTGACGTTGCTCAAATTTAAATTTTAAATTCATGTTCTCAATTTTGTCACTGTGTTTTGTCTTTATTTTGTATCAATAAGTTTCGTAGTATCGATACCAATTCCAGTGCTGACAAAACTCCGATATTGCTTCCTAAAGTTTATCGAACGATTACTTACCGGGACCTTCGATATCGGTTTTAGCGAGAATTCTCCTTGGGTCATGACGACAGATAGTCCTTCGGTTCAAAGTAATATAGCCTATAATGCATATTTGAATGAGTATGACCGTAATGTACTACAACCCTATAAAGTGATTAAAGTCAAGATTTGAAGGCATATTTAATAGGTAACTGACAATCGACAAATAGGTACTATGTGATAATCAACTTAACTGTTTTTCTAGTATCGTTCTTTTAAACAACATTTGTTACGAAAATGATTACGATTTTTATTCAAATATGTAGTATAGTGAGATCGAACATGTTGCAAGGGAGTTAGTGATAGCTTGACGAGTAAAAGGACAGTAAAAAACGACCCCAAATAAAACAGGATAAGTTCAGAGAGATAATGGTGATGATGTCGCATTTTGAGATATATTAAATGGAGGTCAGGAATAAAAATGATAAAAATATTACTGAACCGTGCCTTTCAGTGTTAAACCCAAGCTAAGATATCAATATTATTTCATAAAAATCCTTACCTGCCATCGTTTTGTACAGTTCAATATCATGTCGAAGCTTCTCTTTGTCCCTTTCTTTCCAGTGTCCATCACCCTGATCTGTAGGAAATAAATTAAAGGTATATTTCTACTCTGATAGTAATTTCGGGATGAATAGAAACCTCTCAAAGGTTGGCCCGAAATGATCTCATTTTTATTGTATTGATAGAAATTTCGATTGATGTTTTGCCCGGCAGCACTGATATATTTTCTGATTTTCTTTTCCTTTCTTTGTATTTCGGTGTTGTAGTAAATAATGAATGTGGGATTTATTGAGTAGGTTCACGTGATAGTGACTCTGAAAAAGTTCTTATGGAAGAATTCAATTATATTTATTCTGTCTTCTTTCACCAATAATTTAAAGATTAGTAACTAATTTTTTTCTCAAGAACATACATTTAGATTACTTAATTATTCACAATATTAATGACATAACATTAACTTACCAATGCAAACTATGAAGAAAAAGAGAAAGGTTGTATATTCCATTATATGCTTATTCATCAGCCTTCTAATGATACCTTCACACCTGAAACAATACAAAATAACGTAAGTTCAACTGTGTGGAAAACTAAGTCAGTGAAATTTGCAAGTACATTTTCTTTAACACTAAGATGCTTAAAAAATTTAGTCGATAATGTTTCTTATCAATTATTTGAGTTATATTGTTAACTGAGAGCAGTTAAAACTTATCATTATTTCTACGATTTTCGGATTTAACCCTTACTTTAGTTAGAAGACTTTGCTGCTTGTTAAATTTCATGATTCATGGTCAACGCGTATAAAGGTTTATAGATTTGATTTCTTTAGGTACCAGTTTCAAAGTTTGTGGCGTAAACGGCGGAACATTTTAATTGCCTTTACTTAGGGGGGATTATTTGATATTAATTTCGACTTAATACTTTGAGGCGTTTTTAAGCAAAAGGGGAGTAGAATACGGAATGTCGTCACACAAAAAATCGATGGACGCTAATACGATGCTACGTCATAATGCTCGTCAACAACCGTATCTGGTTCATATTTAACCTGAGAAAGTAAGATCATGAGTCGAACTTCAAGTCTGAGCTACAATGGTTGCCTATTCGCCAGAGAAGAAGTTTGTGCACTCTGACTACTCTTTCTTTTCTACTCAACTCTCCCACGCCTCCATCCTATCTGATATCGCATTTTCATTTTCTATGTTCTTCACACAATCTGCGTTCATCTAACAATATCCTACTGCTTTGTCCTTCTTATACTTCTGAATTTTTTCAATGAATACGCTTCCTCTCGATATTAAAGCAGCCGTAAGTAGGTATGTTATTATGCTGCCTTTGTACTTTGTGTTAAATGAAGAATAAATAAATACAAGATCCGCGAAAGACCGTCTCAGCGAAAACACTACACGTTGATGCCATGGAGTTTCTTGCCGTTACTTCTTCAGAAGAAAAAGCCAATTGAAACCGTGCGCTAGCTTCTAACGTTTTATAAGTGCCCATGTAGGTTTATATATTTTCTACATATGTAATCTAAGTATAAGAATGTATCTATATATTTAAAATAAATACTTTTGAGTTTCAGTTTTGATTTCGTACAGTCGTATAATGATAAACACATTACCCTTTTTTGCCTCTCACACTCTGACAAAAATATAAAATGAAAAAAATAAATTTCAAATTAGCCTTTGCGTTCTCCGCTTAAAAATATTTGAAGCTTAAATATGTTATGAACTACGTGCAACTTCCTGCTGGGTATTCGCAAAGTTTCTGTTGCAATTTGCGCAAAAGCATGACGAGATTTCATCGAAAAAATTAGAAAAAGTATGCGCAGACTCCGAGACCTTTTGTCAGTTCCATAGCGAAATGTATGTATATATAAAGAATAGTTGAGTTAGAACGTTATCCCAGTATCCCTCGGGAGTGAGGCTGAGTTATGCCTTTGAAAAAGTTTTCAGTCACTGTTACCATTTTACAATGTACATTTTTTATACGAAAATTCTTGAAGTTCTATTTTTATAAATTGTTCTGAATAGTTTTTGATTTCAAGGTATTGTAAATTTAATAAGTCTCTTATCAACATCCTTATATTAAAGGCCTTGATACTAACAATGGCCCCCAAGCGTGGAGGAATATTATGCAGTTGTCTCCTTCAGAGCAACATTTTTTTTATTTTAGGTAAAAATCATCCAATGACGAAATCCGCCCTTGGGTGAAGCGGGAAACATTGTCAGACTCTTACTGACTAAACAACCTACCCCGTTCTTTCCTTGCTTTGATCCCTGGTGTAATACTTTCGCATCAACCCTTGGCTTCAGGAGGCTTCGACCCTGCACGGTGTTCAGTTTTTTTTCAGTAAATTTCATTAGATGAATCCTCATCATAAAAATCTATTAACTTGAATTATGAATGTGAAAGTCCCTTTATGTACGTTTGTCGTTTAAAGCAGAACTAGCGTCGCTCCCCGTGCAACAAGATTATTCAAATAACAATATTATATGTCCATCATGTATTAAACACAATATGAATAATATCCATATATCAAAAGATTGGTTACTATAAAAAATATCTTTCAGTTTGTAAAAGTTTCATACAAGTAAATCCAATGGTTTTTGCCTGATCTTCGCTTTTTGTCTGTGTTAGACATCGCTTTGAAAATAAATCACGCCAAGTTCTATGAAAAAACGTAATCTACACTAATATAATAAAGAGGTAAAGTTTGTTTTTTTGTTTTTTTGTTTGTAGGGGGTAATCTTTGGAACTACTGGTCCGATTGGAAAAATTTAAGCAACAATAGAAAGCTGCTTTACTCCTGAGTGACATAGGCTATATTTTATGTACGCGGGCGAAGCTGCTGGCAAAAGCTAGTGTAATTTATATTCGTATATCAAATTATTAGACAAATGGTATAGTTTATACAACATATATATCTTTCAAAACTTACAGACTAGCCATTCAGTAGAAATGTTGTATTTAAAATCGTCAAAAATCATATTTTATATGTATTATTCGTATTATTAATCATATATTTGTAAGTTCTAAATAGGTACAACATAGCTTGAATTAGATCATAATTACTAAACTGTTTACACCTCCGCTGGCATCATTTTCAACATTCTTGTTAGAGAAACTGTTTTAAGTAAGTATGATTAAAATAATTAAATGATTAAAATCTACACTAATATAATAAAGAGGTAAAGTTTGTTTTTTTTTATTTTTTTGTTTGTAGGAGGTAGTCTCTGGAACTAATGGTTCGATACGAAAAATTTTAGCAACAATAGAAAGCTGCTTTACTCCTCAATGACATAGGCTATAAATTATTTATATAACATGGATGTAACCGAGCTATCAATACAAGAAATTTTCCGTGGACGAAGTCGCGGGCAGGTCGCTAGTAATTAATAGAGTAGAATTATTTTTAACATTCTTAGAATTGACGAAATATTTTTACCTAGAAATCTTATTTTGTAATACTTTATATCCGAATTCGGCAAAGCCAAAGGAGGGTTATGATTTTGACAAGCTATGTATGTATGTGAGTATGTTCATCTGTTCCCTCATAGCTCCTAAGCTACTTATCAGAACTCGATATATGATATATTGTTAGAACCCTGAACCTAGGCCTGAACCTGAACGTGTCTTATAAGCTACTGTGGCGCCCTCTAGCAAACAAATACAGTGACTTACAAAATAATTATGAGTTAAATACACTCAATAAGCTTCACTTGTACATTCCAAAATATGGTTTAAATTAAAAAAAAAAAATACAAAATAAATACACCGTGTTTGATATCATTTGAAATTGCTTCACTTGTGCTTATAAAAAAATGTCATCAAATTCAATGTGGCGCCCTCAAGTGGTAAAAATTTTGATGCCAAAAACAGTATAGAGACACAGTGATTTAATACTAAAATAGTTTAAATGAAAGAAGTAAAAAAACTACGAAAAAAAGAAAACCGTAGTCACACGTTACAACCACAATACTTTAGTAACTTGTGACTACGGTTTTTTTTTTCATATTTTCTTGTCTCAAACTTTTTCAACGACGTTTTTTTTTTGTTGTTGTTTTTTTACAAACTAGGCAAGATAAGTCAGTAGTTTAACGACAAAAGCAAGCGTAAATACATTGATAACGATATTACGTAGTAGATAAAAGGGATACAGGCTATTTACGTCACGGAAGGCAAGGTCCTCCTTTAATTTGTATGTATGTCGTAAACAGGGACTCGGGGATTAGGTCAAGAGGGAGGGCATCATTTTATGCCCTAAACCTTTCTCAACCCTGTGCTGGAGATGTGATAACTCATATAACAGAACGAATGGAGGTGTTTATAGGTTAGGAGGTAATAGAAGTTAAGAATAAATAATGAAATACGACAAAGAAGTTAAATGAACCATGTACCATGTTTTTAATCTTAATTTATATGATTTAGCTATATCTAGTTGTATTTTTTTTTAGTTTATTTGAACTTTAGTTAGTAATTATCTTTTTTTTCCCCTTTTCTAATTGTAACTTTGTGCGTATCTGTAGTTTTTTTTTGTTTTTATGTATTTTTTTTTTAATTTTATTTTTATTGTTATAATTTTGAATTCTTTCCTGCACCTTTTCTGTATTTTGTATTGTGTACTCGAAATTTCTAATATCAGCCTATACCTACAGATAGACTTGGGCCACCAAGATACAGGCTTTGCCTAGTTTGGGGCCCATAGTCATCTCTTATGTATGTTCAAACTGTTCTCATTATTTGTATATTTTATTTTGAAACTTGTGTGTCTGCTAATAAAATTATTATTATTATTAATCTATGTAACGTGTTTATTATTATTTTTAATTTTGTTTTTTTAGAGCTCGTCAATAAGACTGCCTTTGTACCTATTCATATAAGTTTCTGTAAAATTGTTACTTTTTGGGTGTATAATAAAGTATTACTCTATTCTATTCCACTTATGTATATAAGTAATGTATATATAAAAACATCGGAGGTTTCAATTTAACTACTCAAAATGGTAAGAAACACACTAAAATTCTAAAGGGCGAAGTTCGTAAGTGTTAAGCTGTGTAAGACCAACATACACACAATTTACATATGATAGTTATTTCTTCATATACAACACAATTTTATGATTGGTGCACGGGTATACCATGTCTTTTCATCGCACGTAGGATAAGGATACGTATAAGTAAAATACCTATGTATACATAGCTATTCTATTCCGGGAGTATGACGCCTTGAGACGAATGTCTACTTTTACGTGGGCGAAGCCGCTGGCAACAGCTAGTACCGAAATAGACATAGACATAACAGTATCTCACGGATTAAGTCTTTATCTTATACCGAATTAATCTTCTTAAGTCTGTATCTTATAAGGACTTCATCTTCCTAAGTATGTATCTTACACAGACTTAATCTTCTTGAGTCTGTATTTGATACAGACTTAATCTTTTAAGTCTTTATCTGATACAGACTTAATCTTTTAAGTCTTTATCTTATACAGACTTCATCTTCCTAAATATGTATCTTACATAGACTTAATCTTCTTGAGTCTGTATCTGATTATCTGATACAGACTTAATCATTTAAGTCTGTATCTGATACAGACTTAATCTTTTAAGTCTGTATCTTATACAGACTTCATCTTTGTTTTATCAAATTAAGGACTTTGGAGTTAAGTTTATAGGTGATACTTATGGTATTTTGAGAAAGGGAATAATAGACAAGTAGTTCTACTTGAAGCTTAAGGAAGTATCACGATTTATTTACGAACTATTAGAAATTATACTGACGAGAAAAGAAAAATACTTCACTAATTAAAAGTACCTAATAATATACTTTAATTACTCATACGAGTACTCACAATACATTTAAAAAACTTTCCTGCCAGAGAGATTCCATGCCAGGTGGTTTTTGATAGTTACAACCTGGGAAACTTTAAAGCAAGAAAGAATAGGTTACTTCTAGGCCAGCTTCATCATCGCTTTCCATCAGATAAGTTAGTGGTCAAGCGTGAGCCTATCAACAATAAAAAAAATATTACACCCAATAAATATACGCGTAATGAAAGCTACCTTGGCGACGACATTTTATTAAAAAAAAAATGTAACCAACCACATTCAACACCCCCTTTTATTTTCAACAGAATCCACTGTTGGACCCTTAGTTTTGATCAAGTCGTTCCACGTCAACCCTTATCAAACTAGACTACTTTCTTAATAATATTTTCACGGTTTTGTTCTGAGCGTTATGACGGCATAATAAGTAAAAGGAACTTAGGAAATATCGATAGATTCCAGCTTGAAATACCCTCTATTGTTAGAGTAAAAAACTTGTATTTAATAAGATCAGAGTTTTGATCATTTTAGTATTTTGAATACCGTAATTAGAGATATAATAGAAAGAAAATGGGTGTGGAGGAGGAGGCTCAAGAGTTTAAACGCTCTTTCATTCTGAGATAATAATATCTAACTAGTATATATTTGAGAAATAAATTTGATTACAGTCAGCAGTTTGTAGTCGTCGTTGGTTTTCTTACCTATAATGTTTAGTATGTATGTATTATATGTCTATTTTAATATTAATTAGGTAGGTATATACTTTCATCGTGTCCATTTTATCTTCTCAGTCCTCGAGCGTACGCCGGCGTTCGCGGGTATTAACGGAAAGTTATTTGTCTATAAAACTTTTTATTTACGTTCTTGAATAAATATTAAAATATCTATTTTTGAAAATTTGACAACGGCTCTTGGCGCGAAATCATGCCGCGAGCGCCGGCGCTCGCTTGGGTGTCGACGTATGACTCAAATTGCTGTTTATGATGTTGATATATAATAAAGTATGCATAAAAATAACCAAATTACAGAATCTGATTAATTTATGATGACGCACCATAAAAGCTTGGCTACTCTGGGTTAGCCAAGCTTTTTTGGTGCGTCATAATTATAATCACTCTACACTGACTAATAGAGTCAAAAGTTGGACGCCGATATGAAGAATTTATAATAATAAAAATGTATAAGAACATACGCGTATCTGGCTGAATTTAATTAAAATTTCATTATTGGCTTTTTTATTAAGTGGGAAATCATTCCATGGCATCTCCCGCTGATGGACGGAGCAGAAGTGTGTGTCAGGTATTTACTGACTAAAACTCAATCCTAGTTCCTTTGTTGCCTTTTAATTTTAAATATGGGTTTTTCTTTTAGAAGTGAACCCATGGTTCGAGTAGGCTTCGACCCTATCATTACGGTTTTACTGACATTTCTTAAGGCGCACGTGGAACAATACGCGTCATCAAAGACTTAGGGCTCTGTCTAGACAGTAACCAGACGGTCGGTCGGCGAGCTACCCATTGCTTGCCGTCCGCATGCCCGGTGGTTGACGAGTGAGGGTCGTTCCCTGGCGTGTGAAGCCAGGTTTGGTGTTTTTTTATTGATAGGTACATGTAACGATTTTATATGCAATGTATGCTGCTTATAGCAGTGGTTTTGAAATTATAATAATCGTTTAATGATATTTATATCAAATAAAATGAATATATTTTTATAAAAGTATTCTATCCTATTTGAAGACGACACAAGAAACGTAAACAAAAAAAATAATATGATTACGTGATCGTCTTTCATTTAAATATGAAAAATAAAAAGACTAAGGAAATAAACAAAACAGAATTAGATCCCAAATGCTTCAATACGAAGAAGCCATTTCAATCTTAGAAATCGTAGAAATTTTCAAGCAAAAAAGTATAACTTATTTTTCCCAGGTTGGCCCGGCGACATGGCCCGCTAAAATGTAATTTATGGAATTCTCCCGTGCTTCGGGCCAACTTGAACGATGTGGTGACTTTTTAATTTGTTCAAGGCTTTTTTTCTCTCAGCTCTTATTAAAATACGTTTCGTCTAATATACGGTGTTATTATCTGCACCTGTTACCTTAATTATTTGCATATTTAGATTTTATACTGTGTCTGTCTTCTGTTGAAATATTCTGGGCATTATTTTGGAGTTTTGTTATGATATAATAAAAAATAAATTGTATTATGTTAGAATAACTTACTTACTTTACAACTATCACACAACGTCGCCTAGTAGCAAACTAAGCACAGTTTCTGTTATTATTTATTTATACTTTATTGTACACCGCATTAACTAAAAATACACAAATAACAAAACATATATATACAGGGTGTCATTGACATGTTAACACCCAGTATATATTTATATTATTATTATATTATAATATTTTATCTATCTATTTTATGAGTACTAGACAACTGATTGACATAAATATATATTATAGATAAATTACACCCAGACACATAAAAAATGACAGTGCTCATCGCAGAAACATTAATCCTGCGTCTTTTTTTTTAATTTTCTTACTACTGTTAGCTATTTGACGTCGAGATTATTCATAACAAAAGAAAAGCATACCAAAACGAAATTCCTACGAAGATACATAGCATAAATTGAAATGATAAGAAACATGTTCACCCTTTTTCAAAGAATGTCAACTCGTAAATGTTTCCTACTAAACATAGGCTCCGAAGGCCCCTACACAATTAACTCTAAGTTAATGATCGCAGTTTGTTGTTATTAGCCGACCCTAAGAATACAGCTTCGCTGGTGTCTTCTTTATGATCCTCCCTTAGACCTTCGACCATATTCTTCAAACTGAATAAAGAACAAAATTTAGATCAAATCATGATGATCTTACTTATATAATTATGTATACAAACTAGCGACCCGCCCCAGATTCGCACAGGTACTGATATTGAATACATTATGCATGTATGCATAATGTATTCAATAGTTGTTTAAAATGAAAAATGAAAAGAATTTTATGTAAAAATCTTCTCATTTATTGCCTCTAAGGCGGAACAAAGTTTGCGTGGTCAGCCAGTTTATTTATATTCGTTATTGTACACCAATATGATAAATAATAGATTCAGTTAGAGCTTTAATCATAGATATACAATGAGCGACTTTATCGCATTCTGCGAACTCTTCCAAACAACCTGGAGTGGATAGAGATTGCTCGGACATAAAATGGGGCAGCACTCGGTGCACTTCAAAACAGTTTATACCATTAAAACAAATACACAATATGATTAGAAATAAACCTACCCCCAGCATCAAAACATCGACCAGTGTTGTGGTTCTTACGGCCATCGAATTCCTATTACTTTTACCACATTTTATTGGTCCCTCTAGGAGAAAGCTTACACATTCTACGTTTTTCGGAACATGACCATAACCACAGACGGCCACGTTGGCGTGGGCGTGTGGACAGCAAGCAACGGATAGCTCGCCATCCGATGGTCTAGTATCCGTCCGGATCAAGCCCAGTCGTCGCCAGTACGCCTGTTTCCGCGCGCCTCAAAGACTTGTCAGCAAACTGTGGGGACCCTGCAGAAGGGTCGAAGCCAACTGAGGATAAGGGTTGATGCGAAAGCGTAACAGGGCCTTGAAATCAAGGCAAGGAAGGAACAGGGTGGGTCGTTAAGACTCTCACACTGTTTCTTGCTCCCAAGAACGAAATTCGTCATTAGATGATTTTTCTTATCTTAAAAAAAAAAAAACATTTTACGAGTATGTACGCCTGTCCATTGTTCAGTCTATGTCAAACTCATCTTTACAACTAGGAGGTACCGCCGCAGCTGTCAAGATCAAATTGTTTCAATGTGTTACGTGCGTTCGACGGTACCAATTTATGTAAATCCTCCCCACACTTGTAGCTCGTTCCAAACGTAAATAGAAACACATACCTACCTTATCACGTATTCTAAACTGAAACTCGAGCTACATACGATTCTCGTTTTAACACTAGATTTGAGCCTAGATCTAATTTCGACTCGAGCGATTTATGGAAAGCATTATCATTTGGAAAGTGCAAAAATAATTTAAAACCTCGCTTTTTCACATGAATTTCAGAAATAGATTCTGTGATTGCGAGAGGGCTAATATAATAAGCATATTTTGTAAAGTTTAAAAGACACCTTTTGGATACCGTAATTAGAGACATAATAGAAAGACAATAAGTGTGGAAGCGCCGATTCCGCTATTCCGATTCACGTGGGGCTCAAGAGTTTTACTAGCCTTTTTGAGTAGTTTTTTTTTATTTTTTTTTTATTGGTAATAGGTTTGCGCTTGACCGCTATCTCACCTGATGGAAAGCGACGATGCGGGCGACGATGCAGCGCGCTTACCTAGAAATAACCTATTCACTCTTGACTTAAAGATTCCAGGATTACTGGTATTTATTCTCACAGTGATTATTATGACTTGAAAGTAGGTACAAAAGTTGGAAGATAGATACGGTAAATGGTAATTATAGTCGTCACTTGTTTTCTTTTCCTATATTTTTAGTATGTACGTATTTATGTATATATTTTAGTCTTAATATGAATATTGTTCCCTCTCCTAGAGAGAGGAGGCCTGTGTCCCTGCAGTGGGAACATTAAGAGGCTGATGATGATGATGATGAATATTGTGTATTTTTTTTTTATAATTTTGTCATTTTCTAATCATACGTCGCCACATTAATCAGGTCTCAAGTTGGCCACGTATACATAGTGTAGTACAAGGGGTTTAACTCATTCTCTGCTACGGTAGGGAACCGCATCACATACCCGCAGCTAGCGACTTAAATAAATACAAAAACATCGGTTTCAATGAGTATGGAATCATCCTTCGTTAGAAATTGAAAAAAAGGATGGAGGTCTTTTGACTCGAAAATGTCGATAAAACCGACGATTTTCATCATAGTTCAAGGAAGTTAGTTCTAGTGTTACTAAGCGCGGCAGAAAGGCTGATTCAAAATGGCCAACGTTGACAAGGTTATGCGCAGCCCCACACTTCTATTGAGACCCGAAAATCTGCTACAGCACATTGAAGATCGATCGCCATGTTGGTTCAACTTATATGCCAGTGTTTTGCGGTAGAGTGTAACATTATGCAAAAGAACATAACGAAAGTTTACTCCAACCTTTTAAAAACGTTGCCACCTCTTATAAAGTCGTATAAAAAGTCGCATTAGCCGTACGGGTAGAAAAAGTTCGTGCTAAAATGTAAACGGTCATTAGTTGTGGATTACCGCCGCCACGTGAGCAGACTGCTAGCAAAAGAGACGTCTAGACTAAACTCAACTACCTAGACTCGTGTGCGACTTAGGAAAAAGGTAGAAATTAGTGTGAAATGGATTTCAACTAGAAATTAATTAAGTCTTACCCTTAAGATTACTAACTGGAGATACTTTGATATCGATTTCTTCAAACACGTTCAGTCAGAAAATTTTGGATAGAGTAGGTCGATTTCCACTCGTTCATTGACCAAATCAGCACTGTCCTAATACCTGAGCAATCATCAGAATGTGGTGGGTTCTTATTGGACATGGTACCTAAGTTCGGGAGATTCCTTCACCGGATTCGTGAGGAAGCGACACCCGGGTGTCGCTACTGTGTGACGAGCCATCAAATCCGGTATATAATATTAACCTCGTAAGGCCCAACAACCTAATTTAATGACAAAAACAATTTTAACACTCCGGCCCAAGACACTTTTTAAAAACATTGAGTTACGGCCCAGCGACCTAAAATTATGACATGATATTTAAACGTATTTTTTGGTTTAAATAACCTGCCAATTTAAATCTACCGTCGACAAATTATTAATCTTGAACGCATGTCTAATTTTGACTATTTCAAAATATTTTTTGCATGAAATAGTTAACTTTAGGTATAAGAAATACCCCATAAAAGAGTTTTTTGAGGTCCTAAGTCATCGTCCCAAATCAACGTTCTGGGCCGCAACTACTTACACCTATTTTTAGTACATTGGGCCGTAATATATATCGACCTAAATTTAGGTTGGGCCTTACGAGGTTATGGTGGACTGCGGCCTAGATGCTCATCAGTTCACCTTTTGAGTGGCCTAACAAGAAGGCTCAGAAAGTCCGCTATATTTGGATAGGGATAATATGGTAGTACCTACTTATGAGATGTATACATTTACCATTAACACCTTTCTGTTAAAAGCATTATGGCGATGTTAGAAGTTTCGTGTAATATTTAGTTCATAATGTGTTTCAATTAGGTTTTATAACCTAACCAGTAGGAGACATGTTTTATGGTAAGTAGTCAACAACCCCTGTAGATATCTATGACGCCATGTATCCGCAAGAATAGGTACGTTACCTAGGTTTTTCCAAGAGAATTCTGTTCAATTTTTTTTTTTTGTTCTGTATTTAACTGGCAAAGTTAGAAAGGGTTCCTACATAGCTTTTTCGAACGCCGGCGTTCGCATACCTATTATTCTTTCTGTAATTACCAAAGTCAAAAGAATAAAAAATTATTACAAACATTCACATTTTTGCATCACGGAACATCATGTACACCAAAACAAACGTTTAATTCTTTTGAGTATTGTTAAACAATTGGCTACAAAGAATTTTTCATAAACTTAAATCTAGATTTGTTCATAATCAGTCTTCTCATAAAATAGGCACGTGAAATGTTTTCGACGCCTGTATCGTGATTGAAACAAACATTCTTTGTGCCTGAGAAGGGTTGAAAAGAGAAAGAAACAATTGTTTTTGTACGTAGTGAAATAATAACAAATAGTCAGACAAGTAAATACGTATGACAAACACAATTTCGATATAATAAACGAAGACATATCGAGTTCTGTCAATTCGACTTTGCGCGAGAGTATGATGTATGCATAATGACAAAACAATACAAAAATTTAATTATGTAGATTTACAGCCTTAAATATATAGATGATTAACTTTATTAAAATATTGTAATTTTGTTACTTATTTACAGACACCAAGACATACATACGGAGGCTATGAAATAAGATCCTATGTGCACCCTTTGAGTCATCATTATCATTAGGTTTTTTAATGTGCCCACTGCTGGGACACAGGCGTCCTCTCTAGGAAGGAATGGACTGTAATCCATGATGCGGGCGCAATGCGGATTGGTGATTTTTTTGGTTTAAGGCATGACGATTTCTTCAAGGATTTTTTCCTTCATCGTTTTGAGAACAGTGATGATGAATTAAAATACACAAAGAAATACATCTGACTGGTTTTGAATCCGTGACCTACAAACTCGTAAGTCTATAAACGAATTACCGAAACTTATGAGTACCAAAACATCACTTAAATTTTAAAAAACCAACTATGTACTCGTAGCAAAACAAAAACTCTTGAACAAACTATGAACACAAACTATCCGAGGGAAAACATTCCCACATTGTTTTTAACAACAATCAGGAAGTACGATAAAGTTAAATTATACCCTTATCGGCGAACATTATCAAAACGATTTATTGAAAGTATAAATATTTCCGTATTCGAGCTAACGAGCGTAAAGGCTTGTCCTTCATTATTTATACTATGCGCCACCTTCACGGCATACGCTCTTAATTATTTAGCGTAATATATACAACTAGCCTTCTGCCAACGGCTTTGCACGCATGAACGTAGGGTTCTTCATACAAACTTTAGACCCCCATTACATCCCTTTAGGAATTAAATTTTGAAAAATCCTTTCTTAGTGTTCATCTACGTCATAAAAAGAAGCTTTGTGCAAAATTTCACGCTTCTAGTCCCAGTAGTTTTGGCTGTGTGTTGATATGTCAGTCAGTTAGTTTCTCCTTATATATTACTAGATTTTGTCAGCGGCTTCGCCCGCGTAAATAAAATATAGCCTATGTCACGCAGGAGTAAAGCAGCTTTCTGTTGTTGCTTTTTCCAATCAGACCAGTAGTTCCAGAGATTACCCCCTACAAACAAAAAAACAAACTAACAAAAAAACAAACTTTACCTCTTTATTATATTAGTGTAGATAGTGTAGATATACATAGATTTTTCTTACTCGTGTTTGGCCTATCTCCTCAAAAACGAACTGAATGTAATTTTGTGTGTATATTTATTTTTATTTTTACCGGGCAGGACTCATGCCACAAATAATTTCATTAAAATATAATTGGATATCAAATTGTTTTAGAATTATCCTGGACAATAGTGTGGGATTTTTTCGTCTTCCAGAATAAAAAATATTTTACATTTATGTCTAAAGGTCATGGTATACACGTGTATACTGCTACAGCCTCCAAGTTAAAAGAAAATTATTTCACCTGATTGTTAGAAACATCCAAAATATGTATTTATAGATTTTACGACTAGTCAACACAACCTTTTCTTTTATGAGGCTGGGAAATTATGAAATATCTTCTCCCGCTTCTGGTGGGGCTAGACAGTGTGTCAGACTTTTACTGACTAATACCCACATGTGTTCTTTCAGCTGCTTATTGTGCTCGAAGGCCACGGTAACTCATTCAGACAATCCACAGGCAAGAGAGGGAGTGTAGTGGTGGTAACTACAACAGATAAATGTGGTAAGTTTGATTTCCATTTTCAGGCTAAGGCTAGAAATTTAATTACTCTGTAAGGAAATTCCTGCCTAAAACCTAAGTTATGCTCAGTTCCTAATAGTCAAACTGTAGATAGGCATAATATCTGTGAACTTTTCTAACAATTATATTCTAAGCTACCAGTTTTGTGGCTATTTTTTTTTTCAACACTTTTCATTCAAAAGTAAATTAAGTAGTAATTATAATTTCGAGGACCGCAACTAACATATTAGTTTTATTTAAAAAAAAAATGCAGAGTTATAAAATCCAAACCAAAAAAAAAATTCAATTATAACTCGTGCAAAAAATAAACTTTAATTAAAGTTGTATGGGTTGTCCGGACTAATCACTATGTATAGAGATTAAAGCATTACAGTTGTTTATCCTCACTTGATAGCTCATCTGCTAGATATCTGTAGGAGAACGAAGGTTGCCGATAAAGCCCGAAGAAGAGTCACACTTAAATGTCAGGGGTAAGGAACATTTGTGGCAGTTCTGCGAGTAATGTTTCCTATCTACTGATGTCCCCACATGGTCAATGGGACCGATAGGTTTTGGACTAGGACCACGTCCATGAACCGGAAGATGCAACGTTGGTAGTCCTAACCCACACAGTAGACAGATGTCCTAGTGAGGGTCATGGGAATTCGATGGATATTTCGAAACGTCAGGAACCGGTCCTGTCGTTGTGGAGATTGGACTGGACTGGACTATTGGATGAAGGTAACCCTTAGCCTTTATCCAATAGTCCACGATTGGACGTGGGCATCTCTCAAGTACTGCCAGTATCCTCAGTGTTTCATACTAAAGACATCCATATCTTTAGGGTGAAATTATGATAAATGATGATGACCATCGCTTGTGTCGGAATAACAATAGCCGATCAATCACTGTGCCTTTCACACAAAAAGAAAGGAAAAGATTTATTTGTGACTCGTACAAGACAAAAATAA
This sequence comes from Mythimna loreyi, assembly GCA_029852875.1. NCBI lineage: Eukaryota > Metazoa > Arthropoda > Insecta > Lepidoptera > Noctuidae > Mythimna > Mythimna loreyi. The sequence goes on along the minus strand of CM056785.1, from coordinate 13,010,637 downwards.
TCAAATAAAAATATATCAAAACTATAAAGGACTTAAAAAATTAAAACTGGAACATATAAACAAGTTTTTCAAGATTTCTAATTTTTTTTTTTCATAGCAAGCTTTTACTAATACCTATGCAATTAAAACTCATCAACTCAAAAAGAATCACACGAGACCAGACTCGAAGGGGATTGTGTCGTTTAATTACATTGTCTCTACGGCCACCTTCCAGTTCCATCATAAGGTCAACTTCAGGACATAATGATTTTGCATTGTCATCTGATTGGCCCATGCATCCATGTTTAAATTTCAGCTGTATCCGGGAAGTGGATGAAATTTAATTTACAAGATTTGATCACAAACCTCTAGACAGCTGAAACTAAATAAAAGCTTATAAAAAACTAGCTTTTGCCCGCGGCTTCGCTCCCGTGAACTGACTACTCTACCCAACTCTACCCTATTATACCCTATTTTTTTTTTCTTCATAAGAACCTTCTCCTAACAATAACAAACGCAACAAAAAAATAATTAGCGAAATCGGTTCAATTATTCTCGAGTTTTGCGCTTACCAACACATTTTGCGATTCATTTTTATATATAAGAATAGAGCTGTGACCGCAAAAAAGAGTCCTATCTTAGCATAATGCAGCGATATTTAAACACAGATGTGTTAAGTCATTCTTGATTCAACCAGATATTAACAAAAATCTGCACAAAACTTAACTTTTTAACTACTCTTTACCTCATAGTGGTGTAATTAAGCTCAAACCTGGCACGATGGATTTGGTCCGTCCGTACCAAGGTCGAGCGTGATAGTATTAATTTTATGTTAACACACGCTGAAACTTGATACGACGAACCAAACTTACACTGAGCCAAGCTCGACCTTGGTATGGACGAACCAAATCTGTTGTACCAAGTTCGAGCGTGAGTTAACGTTATTACATAACGTCGTTGTCACTTAGTAATCATCATTATGTCTGCCCTTGTTAGGGTCATTAGCCACAATAATAAAATACTAAAGTAATATACTGAATAAAATAACATTCATTAGTTTTCATAATTAATGTAAAAGACAATCAAAACTTGATGAATAGCAAATGTTTCCATTCTCACAATGTAAAAAAAATACATGAAATCACTAGTTCATTTCAGGTCAGAAATTCTATTTTAATTGGAGGACATGGTCTATTCGTGCACCGAATTTTATCCAAACCCAAATGTTGGAATAAAATAGTACAAGCCAAACACATAATTGTCACTTCATCACCCTAAGGTTGACTGGTCGAAAATGCCTAAGGCATTAAGTCCGCCTCTGTACATTTGTGCATGAAGTATTAAATAAAAATATAAATAAATAAATAATTTTGCTTTTTATTATATTACACTCTTGAGCCTCAAGCGAACGCCGTTGTTTGCCTACCTACTTAATGTCTAATTACGGTATTCGAAAGGTTAAGTATGATTCTCAATATTAATTTGTCACGCTTCGATCTCATAAGAATCAATCACTTAGTCTTATAATAAATATAACTTTTTTCCATTAAGTCTAACCGTTGAATAACTGAATTTAAGCTCCCCTGTGTTTGTTCTCTCTACCTTATCTCTAAACTTTACCACCAGTATCAGCAAAATTAACTTTTTCTTAATTTTAGTGTTTGCAAAATTTTCTGTTATTTGTGCTTTCAACACAAAACAAACATCCCCACTAAAATTTCGAGGACTTCCATTAATTGAGTTCTGCACAAAAGTTTAATTTATAAACAAAACAAAATCCCTCCGAAAACGTATGGAAATTCTAAATTAACCAACAAACCTTTATTTACACGCACCTCCAAATATGAATTTCGAACAAACTCTTCCCAGTTTGATTGCGAACTCAAAATAAACCGAACTTTAATTTTCAGTCACAAAACTTTGTTCTTCTTCGTAACGAACGTTTTCGACGCAAACGAGCCGCGTGCTCTCTCGCTCAAGGCTCGAACCCGACTGACTGCGCGGCTGTTCGCGAACTTCATTTACGGTAGGCTTTCCACCAACCCCTCGTGATTCATCTTCGTACATGTTACATTGACCGTTAACTACGGACACCTGTCTAGCACAACAGTGAGAAACCAGTAATGGAGTAACCTAACTTCATATTTTCCGAATTTGAATGGTTTCTATAGTAAAGATGAGGGTCGGTTTTCCCACCACCCTAACTCTCCCTCGGCACCGTACTTAAACTTGTATTGCATGTCTGTAAGGTAGGCTTTTCAATCAGACACGTTGCCCTTTGAATTTAAATTGTATTGGTTGTTTTTTAGTTTTTCTTGTTAATTATTTTCTATTCAGCGACTTAATTAACTTCCCTGGCCACTCGCAAAAGCCACAACACTGCACTGCAGTTTATTTCACTTAATTGAAAGACTGCTTTCGAGTTTAAAGTTATTGTTTATCGAACATCGATTTTCAAAAGTTTGAAATATTTAAGGAACAATTTTGTCGTTACTACCAACAGACATCCAAAGTAATTGAAAGGTCAAAGTTATAATAGCTAAAAAGTGTTTTCATTTTCTAAAATAGAGCATTTAAAATTGTTTATTTCACGAGTCGAGTAAGTATTAAAAGCATTGAATAAACATTCATTAGGACCATTGTTCTGACGCAGTTAATCTGTTCTTTTATTTTATCGTCTGGCCTTTATTAGGTCCGTGTTCAGATTGCGCTGAACAAAATCATTAAAATGGTTTTTGTTTACAGAAACGTCTGTTAGTACAACCCTCCTCAAACTCTAAGACTTTATCTTTTGCGTTACTTTTGCGGTTGTTAGGCTTTTCCACACAAAGTTCGACGCGATTTTGCGTTTTTTTACAGGAAGAGCTTACAATTTTAGTACCTGGGTATGCTTATTTTGATTATTTTAATTAATAAAGTGTCGTAGAATACTTTTATAGCTGATTAATATTTTGTTCGGAAAAGTAATCGCCAAATGAAAGTAATATGCCATTTAATTTTTTTTGGTAATTTATTGATTGGGATGTCAAATAAATTGAAAAACAAAGCAGAGAGTAAAAATAAGTTTAATAAAAAACATAAATATTTATAAGTCTCTTGTACAACAATTGTATTTACTTCTTTGATGTCAAGAGGAAGCTCATACGTCACACTTCTTGGTAGAGACAGCGTAAGAATCTGCCATAAACCCAGTACGTTGAAAAGGAATATGAAGAAGTAAATTTTGGAAGCTTTAGATTATGAGAACTACCTGATAGTTTAAAATAATGTTTTAAATAATCAAGCAAATAAATAAAAAAGTTTTCTTAGAAAAATCTACATCTACACTAATATAATAAAGAGGTAAAGTTTGTTTTTTTATTTTTTTGTTTTTTTGTTTGTAGGAGGTAATCTCTGGAACTACTGGTCCAATTGGAAAAAAAATAGCAACAATAGAAAGCTGCTTAACTCCTGAGTGACATTGGCTATATTTAATGTACGCGGACGAAGCCGCGCACAAAAGCTAGTATTTTATATATTTTAGCGATTCTGAATACTATTAGTGCAGATAGCACTAACAGTGTTATTGATAGACAAGTAAACCGATTGGTTTTTTTTTAAATACTAAGTTTTAGCTTTTAACTTAATATTATTGCAAACTAGCGACCCGTACCAGTTTCGCACAACTGTTGGATGTATTATACATAAAAACTTCCCTCTTGAAACTCTATATATTATAAAAAAAACCCCATTCAAATCCGTTGCGTAATTTTAAAAATCTAAGCATACATATGGACAGACGGCAGAAAGTTACTTTGTTTAATACTATGTAATGATTCTAGCTTTGTGTTATTGTTGTACATCAAAAAGTAAAATATATAGTAAACGTTGCGAGTATCATGTTTCGCAATTAAGCTGGGTGCCGGTAAAAGTTGCCTGCCACGTTTCTCAACCAAGATTGCGAACCAGTCTAGGTCGTAGTTAGTGTGAGCACTAAATTGGTTGTTACGGTAAAGTGACACTGAAACAAAGAGAATCGGATCGATTCGATTGATTTTGATTTCTAACGATTTAGTTTGGTTTCTTCGACGCCTATAGTTCTTTACAAATTAACACAATGACATTGCATAATTAAATTCACTACACTTAACAACTTACTCATATACCCTTGCTTGCTTGTGCATTCCCAAAACATGACTATAAACTCACATACCCAAAGCACTCAGTAAAACCTATAACTGTAGGCCGTACAATATAAACATTTGTACCGTACAGGAATCAAACCATTGAACCAACCGAGCTGACAGCGCTGACAATGCCGACAGTTATAATGAAAATTTAAATGTCACGAAATGATTATTTCTGTCGGTATTGTCGGCATTAAATGTCTTTTCGCCATTATTTCGGTCGGCTTTGTCGACGTGAAATGTCATGTCATCATTATTTGTTTGCCTTATCGGCGTGAAATGTCACGTTGCCATTATTTCTGTCAATGTTGTCGGTGTCAAATATCACGAAATCATTATTTCTGTCTGTATTGTCGGCATCAAAATGTCACATTATCGTTATTTTTGTCGGCATTGTCAGCGTCGTGCAAACCGTTTTATTCTTAGATTGACTCCTGATGAAGATACTATAGAAGAAAATCTAAGAAGAAAAACGCTTCGCCGACGTAAAGTAACATGAAACAAGGTCTAAAAGACGATGGTCTTAAACTAACCCCATTAATTTACTACCCAAGACTGTTAGACATTGTTTATATAACTCTAATTGGATGGAAGTGAAAAGACAGGGGAGGAGGGGGGCCGTTGCCCAGTCGAGGGTCAACTTAGGCTTTTAAATAGTAACAATAAAGAATACAAAGTAGGTCTTCAATTATCACAGTTGCTATTTTTCATTTAGCGGTCTTTTACAAGCTTGTAAAGTAGAGCGTTTTTATTTACTTAAGATCTTTTGAGGGTATTTTTAAACACCGACACACAAATTAAGGTTTATAACCGTGAATATTATGTGGGTGTGTGCCCGTCTGTCTGTGGCACCGTAACTCTTAATTGGACGAACCGATTCGAATGCGGTTTATTTACTTGAAAGCGTGTTTCTACTGATGGAACAATTTATAAGGGGATGAAGCGAGAAAGAACCCAAGTTCAAAGTTTGGCAAATATGATCTACTGGGGTTACTTAAATTAGAACACTTTATAAATAAAGAATTTGGTGAACGCTACCGATGCTAAAATTAACGTAGTCATTTACTGGGCCCCGTTTTCCATCGATTCGAAAAGAAGTTTTCCGTAGAGATTGGCTACCTCAAACGAAAATCGGTTGACAAAATTATCACAAATATTAAAGTAAAAAAAAAACTGTAATTTGTTTCTTTTTCGTTTTGATGAATAGTTCTTTCCTAAATAAATAACACGATCGTCCAACAATCGCAATATTGCGTCGCGTGTACACCGGACGATATATCACGACCATGTGTGTCAGCCCTTACTCTCGGGTCGTACTCTGATGTGCCATGTCCCCTCGTCTTGATTGAAGACCTTCATGCGTGTACGGAAATATTTTTCTTGAGAAAATGCTCCAAATTGTAAGCTTTCGACTTTCTTACATTTGAGGCGCTTTTTGTTTACATATTTAGTAAAGGATTTTATTTATTCAATAATAATATACATTTATTTGCGTAAATAAGGTACAATAAGTTGATAAAACAGATAAAACTGATCTCTTATTCTGCCTTTAATTTAGGCATGCAAATGTAAAAACATATTGGTTTAATTGTAATTCTTATTTCTTATTTGTCGTTACTTATGAAATTGGGTTTTTTTAAACGAGTTACTTTGATCTGTAATATCTTTGGGTTGCCTTAGGATTATACGTTCAAATAAAATTTCCACAAAAGATGTGTTTTTTTTTATTATTTTGTAAGTTATTTATTATATGTAAGTTAGTTATTTGTTAATTAGTTTATTTTGTGTATTGTCTGTAATATCGCTGTAATTATAACCGTTTTTGTATGAAGAATAAAAAAAACATGTATTATTTTGATATATTTAAGTTCTACCGTAGAAATAATGTACCTTAGCCTTTTGACTACCTTAATTACAGACACAATTAAAGAACAATAGGTTTTCGAGCGCTGGCGCTCGATTGGGGCTTAATGAATTAAACGGAATAAAACTATTGATGATGCGTACAGATTTAGAACTGCCACTATCTATTAGAAATGCTAGCTCGAGGCGAGCGGGAATGGGACGGCGGGCTACCCTTTGCTTGCCGTCCGCAGACTCGCACCTACGGTGGCCGGAAATCGGGATCGAAGACACGGCGGCGGCCGCTGTGGCGTGGCCTCTGCCAGATCCGGTCAGCCTCCTCTTTTACTCGCATTACTGCTTCACAGAAGGAGACGACCGCCTCCCACTCCTCCTCGTTTCGAACCATGATCTCTACGAGAGCCCGACGCGACAGGTCGCCCCCACGAGGACACGGCGATGCTCTTTTAAAGCGGGCACACCTCTACCGCGTACTCCACCGTGTCCTCCGAGATAGTTTCTACTTTCGAACTAGTATTACGAAATACTCTTTTTATTAGATTTCATGATTATATATAGTACGATATTACGAAAAACACAAAGAAACCAATAAATAACGACTTATGTTTAACTGACCACCAGATATAATCAAATAAACAACTAATTGAAAAATTAATGATTACCAAAAATAGTAAATTAAAATATAAAATTAAATCGCCACTTGAATGTGAAATTAATTCCAAACATTTCACAACTTGTAATCCTAATTAAAGTTACCAACTACACAATATATTCGATAATTGTAAAACACGAGTAGTTAATGACCATCACTAATTGAACAGTATTTTAATATAACATGACCATGTAAATATGCAACATCTTTTTATTCTATAAAAGTAAATTATTTCCAGATAAATCATTACATATTAAAATTAACTGTAGTTTGGTCCTTTTTAATTTTGTTTTAATTAATACAGGGTTTTATTATTTTACTAGCGACCCGCCCCAGCTTCGCACACAATATATTGTTACGAACGTGAGTAATCAAATGCCGGTTTACTGATAGAGAGATTTATTTTCCACAAACAAAACACCAATTTAGTCCAATCGCCAATAAACCACTTCGTAATGCACTCTAGAGATCCGTAAGAATATCGCTTAGGTCGTCGTATGGATGAAAACGTTCTTCACTTGACTTGGATATTCGCACTTGATCGCAGTCGAAATCAAACTGACTCACGTCCGGCCAGCGGGCACGTATTTATACTCAGAGCCAAGAAAATTCTAGATACCGAAGGTTCGAGGCCACACCAGAACAAAAGAAACCGTTTCCGCGAAGCAATAAATTATTCTTATTACCTACCGGTAGGTAACTACTCGACCCCACGACTCATACGAATTTCGACTCTATGGTACAAGACGGAAGGTACAAATTTCTTTAACAGATTACTTAAGTACCTACAAAAGTTCTCAGAATTATTGAGTAGGTACTTATTGCGAGGCAGATTTTTCTAGAATTTGCTAGGCCCTGGTACGTACTTCTATTCTGGAGGTTTCGATTAGCAATGCGTTTTAATTACTCGGTGATACTCGTAACTTTGTCGAAGAAACGGCGTGTTCCATTTTCACGGCGTAACAGTGCCCCCCTCTTAGTCATGCTCGTCCCGAGCATTATTAGATCCTTGATACGGCGCCAGTCTATCCACGTGGACCACCTTAGGCTTCCCCCTCAGCCCTTTCTTGATGCGGTAGGTTACGTCGTTAATCCTTTTCACCACGGTGTAAGGTCCCTCCCATCGAGCTTGAAGTTTCGGCGACTTCCCTTTTCGTCGGAGCGGATTGTGGAGCCAGACTAGTGCACCTTCTTCAAATCCCTTGGTGTTGGCATTACGGTCGTACCTAGTTTTCATTTTGGAGCTGGTATTCATGCTATTCTCACGTACTCGTTTATGCACTTCGTCCAACCGATCTTGAAGGTCACTGACATAGTCCGTAACTGGCTTGGTCTTGTCAGGTGGCACGCCAGTTATAGCATCGACTGGAAGTCTCATCTCCCTGCCGAAATTCACTCTTGCTGGAGTATGTCCGGTGCTATCATGTACTGCTGATCGATAAGACATCAGAAATAGTGGAATATACCGGTCCCAGTCCTTCTGATGGTCATCGACAACCTTAGCCAGGTGATTCTCCAGGGTCTGGTTAAATCTTTCCACCATTCCGTCCGACTGTGGATGCGCAGGTGTTGTGCGTGTTTTGTAGATCCCCAGAAGGGTGCACATTTCCTGGAATAGCGCAGATTCAAAGTTACGGCCTTGATCGGAATGGATCTCCAAAGGTACGCCATACCGACACACTACTTCTTCAACCACCTTCTTTGCCACTGTCGTCGCTTCCTGATTGGGTATGGCGAAAACTTCTGGCCACTTTGTGAAATAGTCCTGGATCACCACTATGTATTTGTTTCCGTCATTTGTAATTGGAAATGGTCCAGCGACGTCGATGGCAACGCGTTCCCAAGGAGCTCCCACATTGTACAGCTGAAGCTTGCCCCTGCTTCTAGTCTGTGGTCCTTTCACAGATGCACACGCTGTACATTTCCGACACCATTGCTCTATGTCATCTCTACAATTGAGCCAGTAATACCGCTGTCTCACTTTCAGTAGAGTTTTCTTAATCCCCAGGTGTCCACCAGAAGCTCCATCGTGTATTTCTTTTAGCAGGGGGACCACTTCACTTCGTGGTACTATCACTTGTGTGGTTACCTCCTTACCATCGTTCGATTCCCATTTCCTACAGAGCACATCATTTTCTAGGACTAAACTGTCCCACTGCGCCCAGTAGCTCTTTGTGACGGGACCAAGTGACGATACTTCACTCCATTGGGGCCTAGCTCCACTACGCATCCAGTCCAGTATCGGTCGAATATCGTCATCTTCTTCCTGTGATTTCTTGAAGTTGCCTTCAGTCCTAATCAAGTTCACGTGTTCTCGAGCTTCGTTCTGCTGGCAGTGTTTGCAGTCTTCGTCACATGGACGTCGCGACAGGGCGTCAGCATTGTTATGCCCTTTTCCACTCCGATGTTCCGTCACGAAATTGAACTCCTGCAGCTGCTCGAGCCATCTTGCAACTTGACCCTCCGGGTTTTTAAACTGTAGCAGCCATTTCAGTGCAGCGTGGTCGGTCCTTAACGTGAACTGCCTTCCTATGAGGTACTTATGGAAGTGCTGCAAGGTTTTTACTACAGCCAGCAGTTCTCGTCGAGTAACACAGTAGTTCCTCTCGGGCTTTGAAAGTGCCTTACTGAAGTAAGCGATCACGATCTGTCGGTCACCTTGTACCTGTGACAATACGCCACCAATTCCCGTATTGCTGGCATCTGTGTCAACGACAAATCTTCCATCTCTGCTCGGATACCCCAGTATAGGTGCTTCACATAGCCGCTGCTTCAGCTCGTTGAACGCTGACTCACAGTTGTTGTCCCAGATAAATTCTCTTTTATCCTCAGTCAGTTGATGCAGAGGTTTTGCAATGTCAGAAAAACTCATAACAAACCTTCTGTAGTATGTGCATAGCCCTAGAAATGCACGTACTTCTGTTTTATTCTTTGGAACTGGCCACTGTTGCACAGCCTTTATCTTCTCAGGGTCGGTTCTCACTCCATCAGCGGAAATCACATGTCCTAGGTAGCTGACCTCCTTCTTGAACAGGGCACACTTCTTTGGGCTTAGTTTTAGGTTAGCCCCTCGTATTCTGGTGAACACTTTTTCCATGTTTCTTAGGTTTTCCTTAAAAGTGCGGCCCATTATAATGACGTCATCCAAATACACTAGACAGACGTCACCAAGAAGACCAACCATGACTCGTTCCATGAGGCGTTCAAAGGTTGCTGGAGCATTGCACAACCCAAAAGGCATCACGTTAAATTGCCACAGGCCATTGCCAATGCCCGTACTGAACGCTGTCTTTTCTTTATCCTTCTCGCTGATTTCCACTTGCCAGTAGCCACTTTTCAAATCAATGGTTGAAAACCACCTCATACCACTGAGCATATCCAGCGTATCGTCGATCCTCGGCAAGGGATAACTGTCCTTCTTCGTGACGTTATTCAGCATTCTGTAGTCGACACAGAATCTTGTACTGCCGTCCTTTTTCTTCACGAGAACGACAGGAGAAGACCATGGGCTCGTAGAAGGTTCAATTATTCCACTATCAGCCATGTCCTTTACCATTTCTGCCACTTCCGTTTCTTTAGCCCAGGGTATGCGGCGCGGTCTCTGTTTGATCGGTCTAGCATCACCTGTGTCTATCTCGTGCTTGACGAGACCTGTTCTTCCGCAGTCCTTTCCCGTCGCAAAAATATCCCGAAACCGCAGCAGAAATTCCTTGGCTTGCTGTAGTTCTGAGGTCGACAAATTGTCCTTAGAACTTTCCAGAAGTTGCTGGATGTGGTCAGATTCACCTTTTGTCGAGTCCTGCTTCACTGGAGATGTGTTGATTTGGCGGAGATACTTCACTTCTTCACATCTTCCAACAACACTATTTTTCTTCAAATGGACCTCCTTTTTCCCAAGATTTATAATTCTCAGTTTAGATTTCCCTTTCGTCATTACTAATGTCCTCGCAGTGATGAGTTCCGGGTGCCGGCCAGTATCCTCAACTATTACGCATCTTTGTTGCCTGATTTTCTTAGGGAATTTTACTTGAACTAAAGTTTCTGTTCTCGGAGCCAATGTCGTATCTTTTAAACAGTAGAGGTTACATGTGTTTACTCCTCGCAGGAACACTTCTTGGTCTAGAAACTTCAATACTCCCCTATCAATGTCCAGAGTACACCGGTACTTCTGCAAGAAGTCCAGACCCAGAATGCAATCATCGGTAATATTCGCAATTAATACAGAATGGGTGTACACTTGATCACCAATTTTTAACTCTACATCTGTATCACCGAGGACGGAGACTGGCTGGCCGGTTGCTGTCTGAAGTCGGCAGGATGGAGACTTTCTTTGCCACAAGATCGTGCGTTTCAGCAACTCAGGTCTTATAATAGTCCGTGACGCCCCGGTGTCAACGGTGAAATTGCAAGCTCTTTCATTCAGCATTCCTTCTATGGTCAAACTATTTCCGTTGTGGACTTGATTGATGGTTATGGTTGGGGCCTTAAGTTGACCAGCCAGCACCCGCCCCGCGGCCCTGGCGACATTTAGTTTAACGACTCTTCGTTAACTTGGGTTCCGGAGTCCACACTTCCCCTCTTTCTTTTGGGGCAATCGGTACGAATGTGCCCTTTTTCTCCGCACCCGTAGCACGTCGGAATATATCGGGACTTTGCCGAAGAAGAAACTACCCCTTCTCGTTGGCGCGGCTGCACTGAAGGCGAGACCACCACTTCTCGAACTCTGTGCGTGCGTGAATCCTGTCGTACGGCTTCCACTTCCAAAGCGTGAGCCATCGCACTCTTCAGAGTTTGGTGGTGTCCAAGTCGCACCGTAGCTCTTACTTCAGTATCCCGTAGACCGTCGATAAATGCCTGCACCAGATATACTTCCACGGTCTCCGGTGTCATCGACACGTATGCGCGCCGCACCAGCCGTTCAACCTCGACTCCCCACTGTTGGAGGCTCTCGTTGGGCTTTTGTGTTCTCTCGCGAAGCTGCGCGCGGAATACGTGCTCGAGGTGCTTGTCACCGTAGCGGGTGTCTAACCCTTCCATTAGACGCTCCAAGGTCCTACCGTCCGAAGGAAGGTTCTCGAGGACCAGTAGGGCGTCCCCACGTAGAGCTAAGGTTAACGCCGCGAAAGACTGCTCATCGTCCCAGCGGTTTGTCTTCACCAACGTTTCGAATTGGTATTTGAAGGCAGTCCATGACGACGTGCCGTCAAAACGTGGCACATCAAACTTTGCGGCCGACGTACAGTGGGTGTGCGCTGATGAGCCAATGGCAATGGGTTCGCGTGCTTCCAGCTTGACAATTTTTCTATTGATGTCCAGCAGGCGATCTTCATGGCCATCTATTCGGGTTTCCAAAGTATCAGTTCGGGCGGAAACCTCCTTGACCTCTAAGGTGAGATTCTTGACTTTCTCGCCCAGCGTGACGAGGCCGTGATCGATTTTCTCGAGGATCAGGTTTTGCTTAGCCTCTTGATCGCGGCGAGCGGCTTCCTGTTCGCGGCGAGCTTCTTCTTGGTTAGCCGCGATTAGGTCCTGGAGCTGGCGCTGGTTAGCTTCCTGTTCGCGGCGAGCGGCTTCCTGTTCGCGGCGAGCGGCTTCCTGTTCGCGGCGAGCTTCTTCCTGGTTAGCCGCGATAAGGTCCTGGAGCTGGCGCTGGTTAGCTTCCTGTTCCCGGCGAGCGGCTTCCTGTTCGCGGCGGGCGGTTTCTTGTTCGCGGCGAACGGCTTCCATACTAGCTTGCATGGCAGCCAACACGGCAGCGAGGCTCATTTCTGAAGTTGGTCCTGTTGGCATCTCGGCAGCTGCCGTTGCTCCCATACTAGCCTGATTTTCCTCCTCTAGACGGTGACGCGCAGCATCCATTTCCGTTTGTCTTCTTGTTCGTGGTCGCTGTTCGTCGTCTCTCTGCAGTAATGGCATCCCACTTCTGACACCAGTTGTTACGAACGTGAGTAATCAAATGCCGGTTTACTGATAGAGAGATTTATTTTCCACAAACAAAACACCAAGTTAGTCCAATCGCCAATAAACCACTTCGTAATGCACTCTAGAGATCCGTAAGAATATCGCTTAGGTCGTCGTATGGATGAAAACGTTCTTCACTTGACTTGGATATTCGCACTTGATCGCAGTCGAAATCAAACTGACTCACGTCCGGCCAGCGGGCACGTATTTATACTCAGAGCCAAGAAAATTCTAGATACCGAAGGTTCGAGGCCACACCAGAACAAAAGAAACCGTTTCCGCGAAGCAATAAATTATTCTTATTACCTACCGGTAGGTAACTACTCGACCCCACGACTCATACGAATTTCGACTCTATGGTACAAGACGGAAGGTACAAATTTCTTTAACAGATTACTTAAGTACCTACAAAAGTTCTCAGAATTATTGAGTAGGTACTTATTGCGAGGCAGATTTTTCTAGAATTTGCTAGGCCCTGGTACGTACTTCTATTCTGGAGGTTTCGATTAGCAATGCGTTTTAATTACTCGGTGATACTCGTAACTTTGTCGAAGAAACGGCGTGTTCCATTTTCACGGCGTAACAATATTATGCATGAACTCGTATTATACATATAAACCTTCCTCTTGAATCACTCTATCTATTATTAAAATCCACATCAAAGTCCATTGCGTAGTTTTAAAGATTTAAGCATACATAAGGACATGAAGCGACTTTGTTTTATACTGTGTAATAATCGATAAGTGTACTTTTTTTTTAATTTTCATAAAGTATTTTAGTTATTTTATCGTTTTAATCAAAAATAAATTCATATAAGACTTAATAATTTGGTAAAAAAAAATGTAACTTTGATCACAGAAAGTTATAAAATAGTGACTTCAATTGCACTTCAAAATATTATACAACGTTAAATTTTGATCGTTTTAATCCCTTGAAGGGTCGATCGGGTACGTAAAACACTATCGATTTGTAAAGTTAAAATAAAAAATAAGCACTTTTTTTTAAACTCGAATTCGTTTATGCACTTTCGAAATTGATTTTTTTTTAGTAAATATCAGCTGGGCCAGTTTTAATGCGTATATCACTACGAGATTTAGAAAAAAAATACTCTATTTTTTTATTTTATCTACATAAATCGATAGTGTTTCATATACCCGATCGACCCTCCACGGGATTAAAACGATCAAAATTTAACGGTGTATATAGTTTTGTCTATCATATGGGTGTTGTGAATTTGCGTTCTTTTGGTAAATCTGTTCCTAGTCTATGATTTCAAGAGGTTTTGAAAGGACTCTAACGTCATATTAATAGAGTTTTAAGTTGTTTAACAAAATTGAAGACTTGGAAGCCATTGTTTCCACGAGCAAAGTTCGGTTTTTAGGATTCCGTAGTCAACAAGGAACCCTTATAGTTTTGCCATGTCTGTCTGTCTGTCTGTCCGTCCGCGGATAATCTCAGCGACCGTTAGCACTAGAAAGCTGAAATTTGGTATCAATATGTATATCAACCATGCCGACAAAGTGCACAAACAAAAACTGGTTAAAAATATTTTAATAGGGCACCTCCCCTGCACGTAAAGTGGAAAGTGATTTTTTTTTCATTTCTACCTTCACATGTGATATATTGTTGGAAAGGTATTTAATAATGATTAAGGGTCCTGTAAAATCATTTTTTGATAATGTAAATATTTTCGGAAATAATCACTCCAAAATTAAAAAATGAGGCGTCCCCCCCCTCTAACTTTTGAACCATAAGTTTTAAACATATGAAAAAAATCTCAAACGTAGAACTTTAAGTATATGAAATCGGTTCACGCAATCCAAAATTCCCACCGGGTACAGCGCCATCTCTCGGGAAATTGAGTTACTAATTTTTATATGCTCTACTGGGTTCTGTTACATTGCAAGAAATTTGTGGCGAACGGAAAACTACGGAACACTACACTCAATCAATCAATCATTTTTTTTTTTTTATCAATCAAATTTATTTATTTACGTTTGTACATAAATATCTTACATTAGGTCTTACATTTTAATTAAAAATGAACACTGAGCGTGGCCCGACACGCTCTTGGCCGATTTATTTTGTTTCGAAACGATCAAACGATGGAAGCAACACAGCACATATCTAGATTTTTTAAATTTGTTACAAGTGTTAAATTCTGGTAAAATCAATAAATAATAAAAATAGTAAATGAACCCCACTGTTGCCTTAGGTCCCATCAACAGAGCTTCGCGCCCTCAGCTTCTACATATAAACTTCTAATTAAAGATAACACAGTTCAAAGTAAGTCATTTTAAAACACGCCAAGTTCATAGGGGTCTAATAGAAAAAGGTTCAATTAACACACAAATAAAGGATATGTCTGGGTCATAATTAAGTTCAATATTAAAATAACTGGTGCAAAATTAATATGTATTTATATACTTACAAATATTTTATGTCACATACCTAAATGCGCACACAAACAACTATTTAAAACTTAACCAAACAAAACAATTGTTGTACCTTTAATAACTAGTTTTAAATTAAATAAATTGACAATGAAATATTTTGTTTCATGAACCGTTATTAATATCGAAATAAAACAAACGTAGGCAATTTAATTACATTAAATAACATAATATGTGTATAATTGCAAATTTCTACGGCATAGCAATATGTAACCAGACTCGTAAATAAAGCAAATCCCAGCATTGAAAAATGTTTGCATGCTGATTCGGGAATGGAATAAAAATGCAAAAACATGTAATCCTCGGCGTCTCGTATTTTTTTACTCTTATTGCGGTTTATCTCTTTCATTGCGGTCATCCAGGAAATGGCTAGTGACTTTGC
The DNA here is from genome assembly GCA_029852875.1 of Mythimna loreyi. NCBI lineage: Eukaryota > Metazoa > Arthropoda > Insecta > Lepidoptera > Noctuidae > Mythimna > Mythimna loreyi. The sequence goes on along the minus strand of CM056785.1, from coordinate 12,995,181 downwards.
TTTAATTTCTAACCATAGCCAGACAGCGTTCATTTTGCTGAATTAGGAATAAGTTTTAGAGAGGACTTACTTTATACACTAAAAATATTTTGGAGTGAAATGTAAACGCTATCGGCTTGCTACGAAAATGCCTACGTTTATCACGCTACGTCGCTCGTAGCGCGTAGCGCGTAGCGTGATGCTACGCATTATCACACCAAACGCTGTCAACGATCAACAGTGATTTTGTCTGACGTTAAATATCAAGATATCAGGTTAAAGAGACAGCTTTTATAAATCTTCCCTGAAAAGTCGAAACAAAGCTCATTGATCAAATAAGATAGCCGTTATCAGAGCCAATGAAAACCGATATTTCGTCTCGAAAATATTGTCCGATCGTCTCACCAAAAGGCTATTTTCGTAAATCGTTAATCAGCCGACCGTGCGGAAAACTGATAAGGCTGACCTTTCGCCAATTAACTTAATGGTGATTCTTTTTCGACCTTGACATAAATGGGTAGTTTATACCGCAAGGGCTTAAAGGGCGCATATGTCACCAAGCCTGATATATCCACTGATTGAATTTGCTACACTTAACGGTCTTTTGTCATGAAACTCATCGAACAAAAGTTAATCAATAGCGCTTGAACACAACAGAGTTAAATGATTTGAGAGAATAGCTTTTATTACTACGGTCAGTGTTTTAGAGCAAATATTTACCGTTTAGTTAATTCAACGGTTTAATGTTATAATTATCCAATTGGGATTTGTATTTAATACAAATATCAGCATAATATTTAAATTTTATGTGATAGCCGATTAAGGGTTTGTTGTACTGTTTATTGTAAGCTGAAAATATGCTTAAAATGAATATGAAGCTAATTCACCTTTATGCTGTGTGTTCACATTTGTGTACGAAAAAAAAATAAAAAAATAAAATCTTGTGGAAGGTTTTTCAGTTTAGTCTACTAAGCAAGCCCTTTAAGTTTGTGTAGACCTGTCCTTTACACTCTGTATAGATACAAAAAATACAAATACAAAAAATACAAAAATCTTTATTTCTTTTACAAAATTTTCTTCTTATAATTAGTTGCTGGAGTCTCCTTTTAGGCATGTAAATATGCCTGTGTCAGGAGGCTCCGCTCATCCTTAACAAACCAAAAGCATAGCAAGAGACATGAAAACATATGTTTTGTATTTTAATTATTTAGTGGGTAAGTATTTATTTATTATTAGCCTAAGGTATATATATATATAAGGACTTGAATTCGGTTACAGTATTAGATGTGTGTTTGTGTGTGTGTAAGTGTGTGTGTGTGTGTGTGTATGTGTGGTGGTGTGTGCATGTATGTGTGCGCGTGTGTGTGTTTGTGCGTGTGTGTATGTGTGATGGTGTGTGCATGTATGTGTGCGCGTGTGTGTGTTTGTTCGTGTGTGTCTCTGTAATCAATGCATGTTTATTCCACGTATGACAATAGTTTTTCTGTTTCCTCATAATTTAGGGTTTTTATCCACTTTATCAGTACTGATTTACACTCATGAGAAGTCTTCGAGAAAATCTGCAATATTTTATTAACTTTATTGTAAAGATAAGCTGACCGTTTTTTGTATTGGATACTAGCAAAAGTAGTCTTTGTTTTAGGAACAGTTGTGACTATGTTTTTCCTACGTTTAGTTTCTATGCAAGGATCATAGGTTAGTGTTTTATGTTTTTTTAGTATGGTGTATACAATATATAGTTTTCGAACTGACAGTAGGTTGGACACTTGATATAAACTAACAGTAGGGAAACGTCGTTTCTTGTAGTACATTACTTTTATAAGAGCTCTTTGAGCCCTTTCTACATCCAAAAACCGGGTTTTGAGAGCCCCTCCCCATATAGGAATACAATATAAGATTATGGACTGAACTAAAGCAGTATAAATTTCATTTAAAAGGTTTTTTTCGTATTTGGGGTTATTGGACGTAGTTTTTGGGACTACATGGCGCAGCGATTTAAACATCCATATAAACTTCCGTATCCTAGAGGTAATCTGTTCAACTTGTGGGTACCATGATAGTCTCTGATCTAGTATAACTCCTAGGTATTTATAAGAAGACACTTTTTCTATTAATGAGCAGTCACATTGATTTCTTGATGTACTGTCATTTTCATTACATACGTGTATTTTCAATGTGAAATCTTGACCGGGTTGTGTACTATTATTTATAGTAAAGCAAGTGTATTTTGTTTTTGAAGTGTTCAACGTGAGGAGGTTATACTTTAGCCATTGAGCAACTCTAGACATACCAGATTCAGCGTCAGTTTTAATAGAATCCCAGGAGTACCCAGAGAAAACAATGGCAGTATCGTCAGCATATGAAAAAATTTTGGCGTTATTGATCTTCATATTACAGAGGTCGTTAATGTAAATTAAGAAGAGGGTGGGCCCCAAGACGCTGCCTTGTGGCACACCACATGTTATGCCAATATCATCGCTGACGTACTGTTCCAGTTTAACCTTTTGTTTTCTATCAGACAGATAGTCTTTAAATATAGAGAGCTGTGTACCTCTGATTCCAATTTTTTCAAGTTTTTTCGCAAGGATGGGGAGAGAGACAGTGTCAAAAGCTTTTTTTAGGTCTATAAAGACTGATAGACATTTCTTGCCAACATCAAGCTGTTCTACAACAAGAGAACTAAGAGATGTTACTGCATCCTCAGTTGATATACCATGTCTGAACCCAAATTGAGATGGGGATAATATGTTGAAAGAAGTTAAGTAATTTAGTAGTCTATTGTTTAATAGTTTTTCTATGATTTTAGATATTACCGGAAGAACTGAAATAGGTCTATAATTGTTCACGTCGTCTCTATCCCCACCCTTGAAAACAGGAGTAATAATTGATTGTTTTAATAAAGAAGGGAAGGTGCCCGTTCTAAAACAAAGATTAGCTAAATAAGTAATAACTGGAGTAACTTCGTGTCTAACAAATTTAATGAACCTAGTAGAAATGTTGTCCCACCCAGGGGCGCTGTCAGATTTCAGATTTATTATAATGTTATTAACCTCATCAACTTCAGCATCATACAGGGTAAAAGACTGAGGTTGTGTTGGAAGCTCATTAATGTATTTATTTTGATCATCCACACTCGTATTCAATTGAATGTCCTCAGCTAGCTCTTTACCTATATTAGCGAAAAAGTTATTAACAAAATTTGCAGACTCCACAAGAGAGCGCTTTAAATAGGTCAATTCCGTGTTTAATTTCCTAGATTTAGTAGTATAAGTTATAGCTTTAATATTTTTCCATAGCAATTTGTTATTATTAGTTGATTTAGTAAGCAGTTCTTTTTCATATTTTCTTTTTATTTTTTTTATTAGATTATTGCAATGATTTCTATATCTTGTGTAGGTAATTTTTTTAGTTTCGTTGAAGGGGTCATTACGAGTCTCTTTTTGTAACTTGTTTCGATTTCTAATACATCTGAGAATGCCAGCAGTGATCCAGGGTTTTATTATTCGTTTATTACTCGGAATTTTTGTAATTATAGTATTGTTTTTTATAGAATCAATTATTCTCTGAGTAAGGCAGTCAGTTAGTATGTTAGGGTCACTACATAAAAGTAGATCTGTTAGTTTATTTTCTAAATATGTTAGAGCCTTGTCAAAATCAGTGGTAGTGTTGATTTTAGGTGCATTTTGATGAGCTTTTATTTTACTTAACGAAAGAAATGTTGTGAAATGGTCAGTTATGGAAGTATTCAAAATTGCAATAAGTGCTGTGATTTTACTCCTTTTTATTTTGAGCATATAATGGTCGAGGCAGTTCTGACCTCTGGTAGGTAGTGAATGTCCAGAAAAGATGCTGTGGGCGCTAAGCATATTTAGATAATACGCCCTATTTTTATACTCATAGGAGTTATCTGTAGGTTTAGGTAATATATTGATATTTATGTCACCCGTAATAATTATGTTTTTATTTTGCGATCTCAGGGTAGATAAGTAAGTGTCTAGGGAGTCAATGAAATTTTCAGCATTTTTAAATGATGGTGAGCGATAGATGCATATGATTATGTTATTCAACACTTCAACTTGAAGACAGGAGGCTTGAACTAATTTTATCTCTTTGACATTCGGTTTTAGGCTATTTTTTATATAAACGACCACTCCGTCGTTTTGATTAAGTTGACATGTAGTTACAAATGAGCAATATTTATCCAGATTAGGAATAGGTTTATGGGCGCTAAGCCGACATTCTGTTAGTACTATAACATCAGTTTCAAAATTAAAACTAGTTAAGTTTACTAAGAAATCATCAAAATTGTGGTATATACTTCTAATATTCTGAGCTATAACCGTAAAGTCACTTTTATTGGTCTTATAAAGTTTAGTAAATTCCGTACAGTCACATGCTATTGTTTTTGCTATATTTAAGTTGTCTATTTCTTGTATATTTTGAATGAGGTCACCCATTTATCAAAGTTATAGGAACTAATTTTATTAAACGATGGTGCTCATTTTGTTTAGGCTGAGTAGTATTTAGTATTATTAATTTATTAAGTAACGTTAGTTTTAATTTATTGCAAAAACTTGTTTTGTGTACATTAATTATAATACTTTTATGTGGATAATAATAATGGAGTGGAATGGAATATATGGAAAGTTTACTTTTGTGTTGGTCGGTATACTGTGGAATATAGATATGTGTGTAGATTGTTTGAATTGTGTGTTGATTGGTATGTTGTATGATATAAATATGTGTGTGTATGTAGATATTTTGAATTTTGTGATTATATTGGAACAAGTATGAGGTGTACCATGGCTTTTGTGTTACAGTTAAGATAAAATTAATTTTACTTAATAACAAACTCAAAGAAAATATTATTCTACAATAATATTGACAATTTAGATTTATAGTATAAAGAGTTATTATGAAAACCATTACCAAAGTGTTTAAAAAGGCATTATTTTGAGATATGCTTAAAAGATTATAACCAGGGTATAGTCAGTTTTCCGCCATTAGTAGTTGCTGTATTTGGGCTTCATTTATGATGTTTATAATAGGCGACGTTGTAGTTTTTCGGACATATACTTTCCCGTAAGCAGTCCAGCAAAATGTAAATCCCTTAGACTTTGCTAAATCCCGTGCGAGGAAGTAGAGTCGTGATCCCCGAAGCGTCAAGTGTTCAGACACAAATATTGGAGTGTCCTCAGAGGTTCGGAGACCGAGATGCTTCGCACATAATTTGCTCTTATGTTTGATATTAAACTCTTTACATAATTTTAACATTTCTGTTTTCCGCAAAGTTGAGTTGGTTTCAACTATGATTGAAGTATTGAGGGTGTCCATCTTCTTACCTCGGATTCTGTAAATGTCATTTACATCTGTAGCGCTCATATTACTTCCCAGGTTTTTTGCAAGGCAAGTCACAAATTCCAGTAGATTTTCTTTAGTTTCATTTTTAATTTTAGGTACGTTTTTAATTTCAAAATTGCTTTTCCGTTGACTTTTCTGTAACTCCTCAATTTTATCCTCTAATAAGATAATGCATTTCCTGTCCTCCTTAGCCTGATTTTCCAAAGTATCAATTTTCTTTTTGAAATCTTCATTTTGTGCTTTGAGGAAGGCAACAGAGTTTTCGATATTCTGATTAACCTCTCTAATTTCGTTTAGTGTCACCTTAATATCTTGAAGTTTTTCTTGGTGTTTGTCGAGAAGAGTAATCATCATTTGTTTCATGTCTTCCTTGAAGTTATCAAAATCAGACTTATATAAATCTGTTAGCGACCGCTTATTACGATTGAAAACATAGTTTGGTGGTGTTTTATCTGTATGGGTCGCACTTAGATCTGGGTCCGACATTGAGGTGTTCATCATAATGTTATTTTACTGCGGTCGTGAAATATAAAATGGAAATAATGGTTATAATAATAAGCGCAAGCGCACACGCAACTTTTGCAAAGCAAGATACAGAAGAGATACAGAACATAAGTTGTTCTAGCTCTTCGTATTACAATATGGTTATATATCAAACACTCCACAAAACACCGGTCGTCAGGTCACATTCCGGACCAAGACCAAGTCGTCGACAAAACCGTAGGAACTCTGCAAAAGGGTCGAAGACTACTGGGGCCCATGGCCTCTTTCTGAAAGGAAGGCTTGGTCCCAGTGCGAAGGGCAAAAATGGAACGGGGTGGGGAGTTTAGTCAGTAAGAGTCTGACACTGTTTCCGCTCAAGTGCGGGATTCAACATTGAAAGGTTTTTTGTCTAACATAAAAAACACTCCACAAAAAACAAGTTATTAAACAGTAAACAACATTTCATTTTCAGGTCACAATTATCCAGGTCCGATGGAAATAAATCCTTATTAGCATCATGTTCACCTCTATAAGGGTCTGACACGGCAATAAAAGTGTCCGTTTGTAATACCCTCATCAAATTCATCATAAATTACAGCTTTATGTGGCGTTCAAAAAACTTGATCAACGGTTATTTATTTAAAGTAGATAAGTTGGGCAGAATACGCAGTGTTGGAAAGCCTCCAACAAGGAGAAACGATGACCTGGCAAGGGATGCGTAATGCACAGGACCGGTTATGGATACAATTGGGGGAGGCCTATGTCCAGCAATACGAAAGTGCACTTAAAGTAATGGATTATTAGTTATATTTTAAACAAATTTTTGTCCGTGTCTTCACCCGTATGGACATAAATTTCTCCGTTCTAACCTCAAGAAACCCTTTCTTAGTGCTATGCTACTATGCTACATAGCATTTTTTTAAATTATGTCATTATGTATAGTTTTATATATATTTTTGTTTAATTTTTTATTCTCATCAAAAACACAAAAGTATGTTATGAAATGACTTTTTTTTTCAGCCGTCCATTAAGAAAAGTCTTTTGATTTCTTAATTAAACTTTCATTCAATCTTTTAGTAATACCAACATTTAAATATAAGTCACATCAATCGAAAATAACATCAAATAAGCGGCAAAAAGAACACAGAATTGCTTATTACGTAACAACTTTTGTCAATAAGTGTATCTCAAAATAGTACAGAATTAGGATCTTATCCTTGAGTTATTTTTGCCATCTGACCATTAATAATAACCGCAAGAGATATTGAATACCGCCTTACAAATATTTTAGTTACTACGATAAAAATAAAGTATGCTACGCCCACATACGTTAGGGATATTTATTAGAATGTCAGTCGAAAGCGCGTTGCTCGATATATTCCCGGAGGGACTGTAGTTTATGTCCTCTGTGACAGGTAACGCTACCAATCGCCCTTTTCTGAGCAATACACAGAATATATGATTAATGTGTCTGATTCGAGAGTAAAAGAAAATACGTGAAGTCTTTTCTTTATATCAGTAGACGTAAGTAGTTTAGAGAAGAACTTGTTGACAGATACCGTTCAGACATACGTAAAGATTTGCTAGCTAAGTAATTGAAATAAAGAAGAAAATATTTATATATATTGATATTTCTATCTGTGCAACAAATATTCTTCACAAAAAAATACTACCTATACATACAATTTTTAGGAATTTGTAGCACCCTGACTCGGACATGTTAGGTTAGAAGGAAATGACGAATGAGGGGTCTAGTGAGAGAGCGGATGCAGTTCCTGCCATCTTTTTTTTTTGTTTTTTTTTTTTCATTTTTAAACCACCAAGAAGACATATATTTAGTACACATCTGTTTTCTTGGTGGCATATTTTGTAGTTAGAAAATACTAATATATTGAGGAACCGATAAATACTACCTCAAAGTAAATCACATTTAATCAACCGTCACTATCTTTATAAGCATACACCAATTTTTCGCGTAGTCGTTAATTCCTTCAACATCAGTAAAAATAACAAGTATTAGGTGGATACTTCCCAAGCGATTGGCAGCAATAAAACCAGTACTTGGGTATTATAGTCCAACCATTCAATAGTAAGTTCCCTATAAACCGTGACCACAAGTACCTTCTCGCTGAGCCATAAAAACAGTAATAGTACAGTCCAACTTCACCGTTCCTCTTCTCGGTTCCAATGAACGTGCTGGTTTTAATTAAAACCAAAGTCGAAATGAAAAAGTCTGAACGGCTCCTTGCTTCGCCGTCATTAGAGCCGCCCTCATTCCGATCTGAATCCGATATCAAGCCGTGATACAAGAAACTTTAAAACAAGTACAATTCATTAGGCTTGCAATAAAGGCATCGCTAAATCGGCCGTTAAGAAACGACTGTTCGGAAACTCGCTTCCAACTTATTGAAACTCGGTTCTCGAATCAATTCGAATGAGTGTTTTACACTTTCCACGGGTTCGAGTGGAATAAAAAGGGGTTCTATTTGCCAATTATTCAAATGGCCGTCTGCAATTCTAAAAGGATAAAAATGTAACACGATTCTGTAAATATTCCGACGCGATCTGAATTAGAACGAGTCCCAAAAGGATTTTGGGCCGAAAGTATCGAATTTACTTATGCTAATCTTACGTCACCCTGAGGATAAAAGTCTGTTTCTGTACTAATTAACTTACAATGAACAGTGTTGTATATTTTATAAAACAAAGACACATTTGGGTCCCGGCTTTGTTTTGACGAGGTCGTTGCTGTCGCTTATATTTTGGAGCCATTGTGTTCTAAATCAGATCAGAGCTTTCTCCCTAGTGAATGATTACTTCAGTGAACAAAAGGAAATAACGATCAAATATATTGCTACCCGCACCCAAAATGGCGCTTCTGACTGATGTTTATGCAAATTTTGGTGGTTGTCATTTACCAAGCTACAGAACCTAAAGAAGAAACTTTTGGTAAGTAATATTCGCAAACATTTAAAATATATAAGTGTAAATGAGGCACAAAACTGACTTCGGTAAACGAAAACAATGGTTCAGAACTAGGTATAAAGTAGAACAAACTGTTTGCAAATGATTAGTCATTAAAAACTAGTGATTAATCTGTTTGTAGTTACCGTATTATTATCGCGTAATGGAAGACGCAGTGGGGTGAACATAAGGGTGAGCTTAAGGTGAACCGATGACCTGGTGTAGGTTGCGGGAATCCGGTGAATGAGAGACACACAAAACTGCTAATTGTATCGATACTAGGAGGACTTGTAAAACAGTGGACGTTTTTCGGCTGAAATGATGATAATGACGACCGCGACCATATTATTAAACTTTTGAGCCCCGACCGAACGCCGGCGTTCGCATATCTTTTTTTTTTTCCACAACTATCACACAACATCGTATAGTCCCAAGCTAAGCAGAGCTTGTGTTATGGGTACTAGACAACTGATAAACTTACTTATATATTTCTAAATACATACCTACATATTATAGATAAATCTGCACACCTATTGTCTTTTATAATGTGTCTAATTACGGTATTCGAACGGTTAAGACGCTATGATCTATTTCTACCTTAGTATCGATTACCTTGATTATAAATATAAATTGAAAGTTAAGTATAATAATTTTAGCCATAAATGAGTCAGTCATGTAACGTCCACAACAATGGATATTTTGGTTGAAATGATGATTATATTGGCCCAGCTTATTTTAACTCGCCACCAATTTTATATTTGAATCAAATTTGATTTTACAACCTTATTATGAATTCTATGCGTCAATTTCTATTTTGAGAATTCGAAACGTGTCGAAAGTGTCAAACCCTGCTTCAGAGATAAAGTTCGATAATATTTTAGACCAAAGCAGAATGCTTAATTCGGAAGTCCCTCGTAGGATGTTCAGTTTCTTGTAAATAAATTAAAGCATCACTAATATCATTTAGAATCACGACCCAAAAAGCCTAAACATAATTTGGCAGCAATGAACCTTTCTCACCCTTACTTAGTTTTTTTTATGGTAGGCAAAAATCATCCAATGACGAATCCCGCTCTTGGGCGGAGCGGGAAACAGTGTCAGACTCTTACCGACTAAACACCCTACCCCGCTCCTTCTTTGCCTTTCGCACTGGGGCCAAGCCTTTCTTTCAGAAAGAGACCCTGGGCCCCAGTAGGCTTCAACCTTTTACAGAGTCCCTACGACCCATATTTAGTTCAGACTTCGGTCTTGAGCGCCAGGGAGTCGGAAACAGATGTCTTCTTCTACTAACAATAGAGATATCCACAATCGTGAGTGAATGGACCTCCATACGCCCTAGCCACCACCCTGGGAGACGAGACAACCCGCGTATAAAGATCGAGTCTGAGGGTGATCCTCACCCACTGCTTGGGCTTACGAACAAAGAGCAGTGGGTAGGTCGCCGTCCGGTTATCCTATAAGGGCAGAGCCCAAGTCATTAACGGCACGTTACGTTCCATGGGTGCTTCAAAGAGATGTCAGTAAAGTCGTAGGATCCCAATAAGGCATCGACCCGCAAAATTCGCAGGAATTTTCAGATACTGATAGGGTTCAGTGTGTAAAAAACTGACCCTCTCAATCTGGAGCAGAAGTATTAATTTGATGGTTTCCCGTCTCAAAAAAAGACTTATAAGTAATAAGGCAGGGGCAGGTTCCCAAGTATAAAGAAAAAAAAAAATACGTGTGGCACTCGGGGACTGCCGCGGTAAAGCTATTGCATAGCATTCTGTATCAACTTATGCAATTATAATTATTTATTTTTTGCACTTTGTTCATTCATATTCAAAACACTTTATACACAAATTTTACAAGTACAGCCGTTCACTGTTGTAGATAAATACTTATACACCTATATACTTTCTCACAAACAGCTGATTATGTATTCGTCCGATTTCGGAGCAGCTCGTCTCGATTCGGGCGAGTTCCGTAAAGTCGTACAATACGTCTAGAGTTGGATTACGTTAAGTCTGTGCGTGGCTGGGAGCGTGCTTAATGTTGCCAGTGTAATTAATCTACTTTCCCTCATATAATAAAAAAAAATACAAAGTAAACAAAGCACAAGAAATACGTTTTGAAATCAATAATGGGAAATACGATTAATTTCATTACATATTATTACATTTTAGTTTGTTCTTCAGGTTTTCTAAAATTCTAGATGACGATTAGTTAACGATGTAGCGATTTTAAAGAAATGTAAATTTAATAGTATTTTTAGATAAAGAAACATGTCAAGATTGTTTACATTCTTTTCAGCTAGTATTTAAACAAATCAACTGTATTTGCTTTCATTTGCACAGGTAATTACGTAATTACGGACGTCTACTTCCTGTGAGAAACCTACCTGCCGAATTTTAAGTTGTAGGTGTTATAGTTTCTGAGATATAGTGATTAATCAGTGAGTGGTATTTCGCTTTTACATATTAGTAGCTTTTGCCCGCGGCTTCGCGCTTCGTGATAAATGAAGACCGTCCCCTTGACCGATTTTGTGCAAACTTCACATGAACCATCTACAAAATAGTCCGAACAAAGCCTAAACATTTGGACGTTTTTAAAGTTGCATTGATCTTTATATATATACATATTGATATAGATCCAAATCTATATAACTACTACTTTAATGAAAGTAAACAAATAGATTGAATTATTGTTTAATTATTATAAAAAAGTCATGAGAACTTAGAAAATTAAGTAAGTACTTTATTTAATATATAATAGCTTGTTATAATAGTCACTTGATTAAGATTCAAATACACAGTAGCAGTCCATTTTCAACAAACTCTAATAGCACGTTATAATAATCACTTGTTAAGAATTAAATACATGGTAGTAGTCCATTTTCAACCAACTCTGTTTTTCTGTCAGGAACCACTCGGGTACGAATATTCAGGGAAATTTGTTGTTCTGGTCACCCGAAAAAAATATTTGACAAATGGTCCACCTTTGGAAAATCGTATCGTAGGCCCGATATTTTCTCATTCCTCTTAACAAGCACGTTTGAATTTCAAGATAATATCTTTACCAACACTTTTAACCACTTTCGGTATAATGATGACGATTATTTATTTTAGAAAACGATTAAAAACACAGAACACAACACGTTCTCCTGACACCTGACATAAATGTCAAGATGCGGCGCGCGCAGACTAAACCCGGCCGGGCGGCCGCACACCAGGCATACAATTGTTTCTCCACAATTGTAGCGCCACATTTGAAACGCGACACAAAAAACGAACCGGTTCGATCTTGAATTATTGTAGCGCGGATGACGTCTCGCCACAAAGTGCGCCCGCTACAAATGTTTCCTCGGTGTGCGGGCTCACGTAGGAATATATGGGGGCGATAAATGTGTCGCGTTTCAAATGTGGCGCTACAATTGTGGAGAAACAATTGTATGCCTGGTGTGCGGCCGGGTTTAAAGATATTCTACTATATTCGCACGACACACAGCGCCGTGTCGAAGACTGCCGAACTGACACGACGTTAGACGATGCACGGCCTTCAAGCCACACCTCCGTGCCCGTCAGAGTGGGGAGCGTGAGGTTTTTTCGTTACGGAATTTCTGGATTTAGTCCCCGCGCTCAAGGCCTGCGATAAAAGCTATGCATAGCTTAAAAGAAAGAAAAAAACAATCTATGAAGAAAGAAAATACATTTATTTAGATTCGTATAAACAATTACAAAACAAAAATATTAAAATGAAGAAAAAACCTGTATGAGGAAAAAAAGATGACTATCTCAGCAACCAGTCGCGATTACTTATAAGCATTATTTATATGCATGAGAATATATACATTATACATAGAGTTTATACAAGGTAAGGCCGTAGAGTGTCTATCCAATATAGTAATAACCTTAAACATTTCGCACCCTCTAAATTTTATGACATCAAGGTGGCTGGATCCTGACTAAATAGAATTTTGTCATTAGCCTTGACGGGTATATGATCGCATTACAACCATAACTACTTACAGGAAGGTAAGTTAGTGACTTAAAGTCTAGAAGATAGTTCCATAAATTAGAAAAGTAAACATTTGTAATATATCGTTCGGTTCGCACATACGTATTCTTTTAGAGATCTTGGTTTTCGCCAAATTTCACGTTCCGGGAAGTATCATATCCTGGTTTTGATTTATTGAAGATACAAGATATTTTCGAGCATCCAAATATATGCCTAGATAAATGCAGCATAAACGGCTTTGCTATTAGATGGTGCTGAGTTAGAAGTTTCTTCCTCTTCTTTATTCTTTAACCCGCCCCAGCTTCACACGGGTACAATGGTGATATTAAAAATATTAATCATCTATTATACATATAAACCTTTCTCTTGAATTACTCTATCTATTAATTTCCGTTATTAAAATCCGTTGCGTAGTTTTAAAGATCTAAGCATACATAGGGACAGACAACGGGAAGCGACTTTGTTTACTAGTACGTAATGATTGTAGGTATACAAAATATTTAATAGTACACAGTAGTTAGTCAATTCATGTTTTTTTTTTATCCTGAGGGTTAATAAACTTGAGTATATTTTTTTATAAATTTTAGCTAAATACTTCCATACATTCCTGAGTAAACCGATCTTGACAAACATGCAAACAACAAAATGATTGTACGAAAGTCCCATTCTATCCGACTACGTACGAGATAACGAGACTCTCAAAAGAGACACTTTCAAAAGATACAAAGTAACCGAACTACCCATAACTACAATAACAGTAAATAGTTATATTTCCCCAACATTCACTTACTTCCGCGGTTTTCATGTTGCCGGCACGAGAACAAAATCCGTAAACAAACGCTTTCGAAACGGAACTACGAGGCTTACGTATTCTCAAAGGGCTGAGCATCTGGTTTGTAGCAAATTTAATACAACACGTTACTTAAGCCGCGGTCTCCTCCCTAGGGGAGAGCGGGGAACGCTCCCCGGTCGCATAGTGTGACTAATTCACGCTTCTTTCTCCGTGTAATCGGATTAGAGAGGTGGAGAGGAGAGTAGGCACCTTTTCAGTACTTTAGTCAAGTGTGTGGATTGTATTGAATTCATCTCAAAACAATTGTCGTTTTGAGCGCTTTGTTTACTTAAAAAGCATTTGACTGGCCTGTTAGTCTAGTAGTTAGTGACCCTGACTGCTATGCCGGAGGTCGTGGGTTCGATTCCCACTTAGGACAAATGTTTGTGTGATGAGCACGATCATTTGTTCTGTGTCTCGGTATAATTTATTTATAATAAGTATGTATTTAGAAATATATAAGTATGTTTATCAGTTGTCTAGTACTCATAACACAAGCTCTGCTTAACTTGAGACTAGACGGCGTTGTGTGATAGTTGTCGAATATTAGGTTTATTCCTATTTTTGTGCAAGTTACAAAATTGTCCCTCAGGAACCCAATCCCAAAGCAAAGACCATGTTCTGAGAGTTTTCTAGTGCTTAAATTGGAAGAGCCTAACTTTAGATCCGCCGGCCGTACTGTAAGTGACAATGCAAAATTTTGAATCATGTAATTATATCATACAAAATTTAAACTAACTGAAACTGTAATAAACTGTATAGCCTATGATTATTTCCTTTTTTTTTGGAAGAAAATCATCAATTCTTCCTACTCTGAAAGAAGTAAGAGGGAAAGTCAGGCTTTTACTGTATTTCTTCAGTTGATTTTTGATTCTATGGTAACTCTTTCGAGCAGTCATGTAGTCCTGAAAACAGTTTCATGGCGGCTCTAGTTTAGCGAAGTGAAGTTCCGTAAACATGCGTGAACGTGAATATGGACCGTTTTCATGGAGTGTTCGCGGAGTACCACTTTATTTATTTATTGCGGCGAACTTAATGCCTTAGGCATCCTCTACCAGTCAACCAAGGGTGGTGAAGAGAAAACATGGCAGGTGCATAAAAAAAATTAATAAAAAGATTATTAATAAAATCAAGGTTTTAAAAAATATATGAACAAAATAAACATACATATTATATTTGTATATATATTATACCTACTGAATAATAATAAGTTAGAGTTAAATTACTTATTAGTCTCTTAGGCTAGATTGTAATCAATTATTAAGAAATTTGTTCTTAATAATAAAGGAAAAAAAATATTATACCTACACATACATATTATCTATATATAGTAAAAGAAGGGGTTTTGAGACGACTCTGCTATTTGTGGAGAAAATAATTCCGCAACATCAGCTTAAAAGAATGCCGACTTGTAGCCATCCTGATATCGAGAGGAAGTGAATTCCAGTATGGACTGTATATAAAAGGAAGAAAGATCAAAATGAGAAATATGAAAAGGACTTATGTAGTTTATACAAGGCGTGAATTTGCTCGTGACTTCACGCCACTAATGTGGTACAGCCATAAAATACATAAACGACACGACAAAATATCGTGGCACGACTGCGCAACGTGCCACAATGTTTTTAACTTTTAAAATATTTCAGGCCGTCAACCTATCGAACTAAGAGGCGACCCACACTTCATGCGCCGTTACCTCCAGATGTTGTCCTTTATTTACTTCGTCTGACGGCCGTAGGTACCCAATCAAAGAAGCAATAAAAACTTTTACCGTCATAATATCACGTTTAATAGCTACATACTTTATTTACGACTTAATTAACTTACAAAGTGCTGTTATAAAACTGTAGTTCATAAATAAAACTGCCGGTACCGAACGATTCTTTAGCAGTTTCTACTTTTTCTTTGAATGTATATTTCTTGCAACACGAGTTATTGGTGGAGGACAGACTTATGAAACTGTAGAAAAGTAGTTTGCAATTTCTTCCAGAGAAACACTCGGAAATAAGGCACTAGTACTTTGTGACTATTTTCATTAAACTTTTGCCTCGACATTACAATGCATGGACTTATACAAAAGGTTTATTATTTACGTATCTTGAACTGAAGAAAACTTTGCTATCGTCATCTTTGTTCTGTGTATTTGACACAGAATAAAATATAATAAAAACGGTATTAAAAACTTTTAGGCAAGCGTATATAAGAATGCGGAGCAGGGTTAAAGTCTCGTAAATCTCTATTGAAAAGGGAAGTTCCTCCGTCCAGACAGGTTAGTCCGGGCGACTACCGAATAGTTGATGTCGCCCTGTTGTGTACGTTCTTGTCATGGCGTCAGAACTAAAAAATTGAGCGCATGGCCAACTCTAATCGTTCCACGTTAACGAAACGATCAAAGCTTGGCTTGGGGGCAGGTAATCAGCCACATACGGTTAAACTTTAAACCGATCCTAAGTTAATTTAGAAATAGCTAAGGAGATGATGAATCTGAGAATTCATAAAGCAGTCTCTGAATTCATGTCCACTCAGTGGGAATGAAACCGCCCCTATTTCATAGAACTTGAACATAACTTGCTATCTCGTAGGAATAACTAGAAGTACTCCAGCTAATATCTAGTAGGTACTTCAGTTTTCAATAGAACTTTGTGAACTAATCAAATCAAGTTAAATGAGGCCTTGTTCTACAAAACATTTCGAAGGAGTTTACATAGCTTCAAAATGTTCAATTTGTTAAATTACAAAAGTATTAAGAGCAAGGTGAGTTGAAGAGTTGTTCTGTCGAAACAACTTTATTGTGAATAGTCTACAGCCGGATTTTTTTGGGGTGAGAAAATATCATATAACGTTTCCGGATCTGGGTGGGCTGAGAGGGAATATTATAATTTTATTGACTAAAACCCACATTGCATAGCTACTGCACTACACTTGAAACCTTCAAGTACAGTGAAAACAATTTGAACAAATACTTATTTAGACTAACACTATTTAATACCAAAGCCCGCTGTTGGATTTTAAATGCTCGGTTCAGCACGAAAATAGAAAATAAACAGGGTGGTTTTATTTACGCATAGTTTAGGTGTCGACAACGTGCTTTTGATACTGAACGTAAGTACCTTTATCAAATAGTTTGAATCGATCACACAAAAGTAGAATGTCTGTAATAGAAAAAAATCATTTAAGACCGAAACCCAAGCTCATGTGAGCAAAACCAAAGATGTTATGATCAAAACCAAAGATCGTATGACCATAACAAAAAATCGTGTGATCTAAACTTATAATACCATGTGAGCTACGTCATACACCATGCAACCAAAACAAGAAATCATCATCAGCCTTTTTTATGTATCCACAGCTTTTTTTATGGTAGGTGAAAACCATCCAATGACGAAACCCGCTCTTGGGCGGAGCGGGAGACCAGTGTCAGACTCTTACTGACTAAAAAACCTACCCCGTACCTTCCTTGCCTTATTCCTGGAGTCGAGGTAACAGTTTGCACCACCCTAGGCTCCAGGAGATGTATCCACAGCTGGGACTCAAACCTCCTCTCTAGGAAAGGGAATGGACCGTAATCCACCACGCGGGCCCAGAGCGGGTTGCTAGATGTCACATGTCTTCGAATTTTTAATTCTAGGACATGCCGGTTTCCTCCCGATGTTTTCGTTTACCGTTTTAAGAGCAGTGGTGAAGGAATAAATTACACAAAGTAGTGCTCCTGGCTTGGTTTGAATGCGCGACCTATAACTTGTAAGTCGAAGCCGTTACCACTCGGCTACTGTTCTCCAACAAAAGATTATTATGATCAAAACCTCCCTGAAATTAATTTGAATGAAATTGTTATACCTAAATGGAGATTAGCTAAGACCAGCAAGTCAAAGCTGCCAAAGGAGGTGACAGAACTTACCGAGAGAAAGTTCAAAACTCATATTAAGTGTGTCCTAACCGAAAAAGCATATTATAAGGTTAGAGACTATGTCGAAGACACAACTGTCTGGCAATGACTGCTTCTGCTCATGTGGCCCCCTGGTAACTTATTAATATTTTGTATAATTGTCTGTTAACTGCTCCATCTTTTTACATTTTTTTTTTATATACGACATCTCTTTATTCTCCATAGGAAATGACCAATTTGGAACCGTGCACTAGCTTCTGACGTTTTATAAGTGCCCATGTAGGCCCATGTGAAATAAAAAATTTTGACTTTGACTTTGAACGAAAAGACTTTGACTTTTGACTTAGACGTAGCGTTGGAAGGCCTCCCACAAGGTGGACCGAGGACGTGGTCAGGGTTGCTGGAAGCCGATGGATGCAAGACGCACAGGACCGGTTTTTGTGGCGGCGATTGGGGGAGGCCTATTTCCAGCAGTGGACGTCATTCGGCTGAAATGATGATGATGATGATGATGTTGACTTTGAAAACAAAAGACCATGTTAACAAATCCAAAGTACATGTGACTAACACCAAAGACTATGAGAACAAAACCATTGTCGTAAATAAATATATGCCAGAAATTGTGGCAGTGGTATTGTACTGTCAGCAAACTGTTATAAAAGCTGTCAATCAAGAAAGCGAGAGTACGGTATCAATTACCGTTACACACGCCTTTTCTTTGCGCGCCTCAAGGAGTTGTCAGCAAATTAAGTTGTTCAACTGCAGGGCCCAAGCCTAGGGGCCCTGGTCCGGTATCTGAAAGGAAGATTCGACCCCGGTATGAAGGCTAAGAAGTAACGGGGTGGGTCATTTAGTCAGTAAAAGTCTGACATTGTCTGCCGCTCCGCCCAGGGGCGGTATTCGTCATTAAATGATTTTTACCTACGATAAAAAATACCATGTTATCAAATCCAAAGTTCATGTGACTAACACCAAAGATTACGTGATCAAAACATTGTCCAAAATAAATAAATGCCAGAAATGGTGGCAACTTACTGTCTGCAAACTGTTAAAAAAGCTGTCAGTCAAGAAAGCGAGAGTTAGGTATCAATTACCGTTAGTGGGTTCTACTTGGCTCAGTGTTTAATTACTAATGTTAGTAATGTGTTTCCGGACCCAAACTATAGATTTTAAAATCGCACACACACACGCCTTTTCTTTGCACACCTCAAGGAGTTGTCAGCAAATTAAGAGGCCCAACTGCAGGGCCGAAGCATACTGAGGCCCTGGTCCGATTTCAGAATGGAAAGTCCGACCCGGGTATGAAGGTAAAGAAAGAAACAGGTGGGTCGTTAAGTCAGTAAAAGTCTGACACTGTCTACTGCTCCGCCCAAGGGCGGAAAAAAAAGACACCAAAGATTACGCGAACAAAACATTGTCGTAGATGAATAAATGCCAGAAATTGTGGCAACTTACTAAATCCTGTCAATCAAGAAAGCGAGAGTTAGGTATCAATTACCGTTAGTGGGTTCTACTTGGCTGAGTGTTTAATAACTAATGTTAGTAATGTGTTTGCGGACCCAAACTACAACGGATTTGATTGCTTTGGCCGGGCTAATGTAGGTACAGACTGATTTGTGATACATTCAATGATTAAATAAAGCTGGTGATGGAGTATTTTCTTTCACACGAGTAAATACTAGACGACTATCTATATAATTTTTAGAGATACAATACATTATTATTGGCCTTTTTTGGGTTAGACGCCATATTTTAGAAAATTTTACTACGCTCGATTTTTGATCTATGTTGTACTTAGTACCGGTGGTATCCAACTTGTGACCATCTTTAAATGTGATTGGAAAAAAAAATGTAAAAAAAAATTGGAATCGATTGAGTTACAGATTCTGGGCAAACTATATTCAGGTTTCGCATATACTAAAATAAGGTTCTAGATCTCTTCTGAGTCGGTACACTCTTGTCAGAGTGGTCGTGGTCATCACTCTGGATCACGATGAGTTATTATCTTGGTCATGCGGCGCCATTCATTGCGGACTGCAGCTTTCCGGGTGCATTCGTAGACCGAGCACTTAGTTGCGGCCTTGATCTGGTCTGTCCATCTCATTGGTGATCTACCACGTGGCCTGGTGCCCTCAACCTTGCCCTGCACTACGAGACGCTCTATGGAGTCATTACCACGCCGCGATACATGGCCGAAGAAGGTCAAAATGCGCGATTGCACTGTGGACGATAGATGCCGTCTGATGCAGAGTTCTTTCAATATGGAATCGTTCGTACGAAACTCTGTCCATGATACTCCTAGCATCCGTCTCCAGCACCACATCTCCAACGCGTCAACTCTCTTCCTCTCGGATTCACGCAGTGTCCATGTTTCTAGATATCAAAACTATAATATTATAAACACGAAAGTCAATTTGTTTCGCTTTCACGGCTGAACTACTTAAACGACTTCGTTTGAATTTGGTACCTATAAAGCAAACTTGAACTTCAAGGAAGGACTTAAATGACTTTTTATCTGGCTTCAACTTCGGGTCCACAAAGTGCAGAAGCTAGCTTTTCATAAATCTTTTTGTAAATTATTTTTACTGTTAGTAGTAGAAAAAGAAACAGAATTTATTTTTTTTCCACTTTATAACATGATACTTGTATGCGCTGCTTAATAGGTCCTACACAACTTGGATGTTACTTTGAAATGATAGTCACAGATAGTCCGTGAAGGTTTTATTTTATATTGCACAACTATCAAATAACGCCGCGCGCCGTCAATCCTAAGTCCCAAGCTAAGCAGAGCTTGTTTTATAGGTACTAGAGAACTGATAAACATGCTAATATATTTCTAAATATATATTATAGTTACATTACACTCAGACACAGACCAATTGATTGAGCTCATTACACAAATATTTATCCTGGGTGGGTATCGAATTCCCGTTCTCCAGCCACTAGACAAACAGGCCAATCCAAATATGTTTTACAGCATAACTTATACATATAAATGAATGTAGCGCGAATGATTACTAATGAGTGCAGCCATCTGTAATGCTATTTGTGTATTGTCGCTTTACAATTTAATTGATGCAAGGCGACGGAATAGTGCTGAACTGCAATACGGGAGTGACATGAACAACAAATGACTCGTACAATGCTTTTACTTTCCAAACGTAAATAACATTCTGTAAATCAAGTGATCTAAGAAACTGTCAAAATTTTAGATGATTACCGCTCACCTCAAACATTCTTTATAATTACAGCATAGGAAAGTCAGAATGACACCATTATATTAGTAGATTACCAAACTTTCAAACTTTACAATCGACCAGTCTTCAACGGCGCGCACTGTTCCGTCGTCGACGGCGCGCACTGTTCCCGCGCCCCTCAAGGAGTTGTCAGCAAAACGTAGGGGCCATGGGTTCGCGTCTGAAAGGAAGGCTCTGGCCCTGGTGTATATGGCAACGTTGAAATGGGGTAGGTTGTTTAGTCAGTAAGAGTTTGACACTTGTTTCCCGCTCCGCCCAAAGGCGGGACTCGTCATTGGATGATTTTTACCTACCTAAAAAAACTACAATCGACTAATCTGATACTATTGTAATACCGGACTTGTGGCCCAGGTGCTCAGGTCTATAGGAAGAGGATTATATAGATACGCACGCGGTAATATGAGTACATTTAACCAAACGTTCAAGTTCCATTTAATCGAAATAATTAACAGCAAACGGGCAGAAATCCAGACTTCGGTTTATTGCCCTACTTATTTACTTTACTCATCCCGGGAGTCAATCCCGGAGGTTCTGGACCTCGTGTGAAACAGTAGCGTTTGCGATAATCAGATCAAAGAGGCAAATTCAATTATATTCGAGAGAACGGTATCAACGAATTCAAAATGAAGGATTAATGTTATTGGATCTTTGCGACTTGATTTTGAATTTAACCTTAATGTCACGGGGGGCTTCTTTAATCATAGATTATCCGTTTACACGTGTTATATCAATGAAAACAAACACAGCTAATTCATAGCCCAATAGTTTTCGGTTGACAATAAAAAAAAAACAAATATTTAATGTGTTCAAGGTATGTCTTCGCTCCCGGTAACAGAAAAATTTGATAAATGTAGAACCGCTCGACCGATTTTGTGCAAACTTCACATAAACCATCTAGTAAATAGTCCAAATAAAGCCTAAACATTTGGTTTGGATAGGTGAGCCCGTTCTTGAGTTACAAAATTACAACGAAAAGTGGCATTGATTTTCATATATTATATTGATATACTTAAAATAGAAACTTTAATATAATATATAAAATAGAAACGCCTTGGCCGATTTTTTGTTGTACGTCAAGGATAAGTCGTAGTCTATATTTTACCGTCCTACCCCTAGTCCCAATTTTGTTGTTTGACAATTTACAAGACAAAATAATGTTTACTAAGTCAGCTAGTCTATTTAATGTTATTTAAATATGAATTCCTAATTTCTTTTGTCATGCACTCCATAAAATTTAACAAGTTTTAAATGAAAATATTTTTTCATAGCAAGCTTTTACTGGATATATACATAACTATATATTTAAAACTCGTCAAAAGGAATCACACGAGCCGAAACTCG
The DNA here is from genome assembly GCA_029852875.1 of Mythimna loreyi. Taxonomy (NCBI): domain Eukaryota; kingdom Metazoa; phylum Arthropoda; class Insecta; order Lepidoptera; family Noctuidae; genus Mythimna; species Mythimna loreyi. The sequence continues at coordinate 12,973,082 of CM056785.1, read as the reverse complement.
ATGGGGTTGTGTCGTTTAATTACACAGTTCCTATGGCCACCTGCCGGTTCTATCATCAGATCAACTCCACGTACATACATACGTACATATCCACATAATAATTTTGCATTGTCATCTGATTAACCGATGGCTTAACCGATTTTATACTTGTGTTTTTTTTTTAATTATTATTTTCCTAACGCCTTGTATACAGGAATTGTCTACGAGATGCAAGAAGGAAAGAAAAACTTACAAAATCATATAGAAAATTTTATATTTTTGTTTTAACAATTTACACCCAAAACAAAACAATGTTTGTTAGGTCAAATAATTTCATTATTTATTCCATTATACAATGACAATCCATTTTTTTTATATAATAAACAATTTTCTTTACACAAATATTTAATCAAATTTCCTTCATAAATATACAACAAAACAAATCAGCATAAAACATCTGGCGGCAAAAGAAAACAAATCTTTGCAAAAGATACGCAACCATTCGGATATCCGAGAAATATAATAGAGCTGAGCGAAGAAGCCCAAAAAACATGAATGATGGTTCCACCTTATCTCTGCAAACCTCGTTTGCGGCTACAGATGTCCGTAATCCATCAGAACACCATTTCCAAGATGACGCCATGTTTTGTTGCAAATTTAAACAAAAGGTTCTTTTAAACACAAAGACTTTAAAACATGAAATAATGAAAAAAAAAATATGGGAGACTCAAACTTTTTATAGGCAAAAACTTATACCTACTAGAAGAAATCATATTGGCTAACTAAACTTCGCTAAATCGTTTTCTATGAAACCGAGAGAACGTCTCATGCACATCATGTGGATGTCACATGATCGTCTTCAAATTTTTGGTTCTAGGAGATCGTCTAAGATGATTTCCATTGGCGATGTTTTCCTTCACTGTTTTGCGAGCATTAGTGATGAAATAAATTACACAAAGTAATGTGCACTGGCTAAATTAATTTTGAATTGTATCTATTATGAAAATCTTATCTTACTAATATTATAAATGCGAAAGTTACGTTGGATGTTTGGATGTTTGTTACTCAATCACGCCAAAACGGCTGGACGGATCTGGATGAAATTTTGCACAGGTATAGGATACACTCCGGAATAGGACATAGGCTACTTTTCATCCCGGAAACCCCAACCTCAACCCCAATACCACGCGGGCGAAGCCGCGGGCAAAACCTAGTATTATATAATTATAAACGATTCTCGATTTTCCGACCGCACCTAAAAAGGTTTTATTGCTTTCAAAATAGATACTCAATTATGTTTTCCTAGAAATTTAAATTAAGCCTAATTTCAATTTCTAGGTAAACGACTGTAAATTGGTTGCTTAAAGTTCCAACTTTAAGTACGTATTTTCATTCAAGTGGTAAATCATTTGATAGGTATTCGTGTAGGTACTAATAATTATTTTAATATTTATTTTGGTATCTGATCTATGAAATTAGTAACAGACTAATGAAATTACTGTATTATCGACCTCGTTTTCCAATTTTGTCACTCAGGCGTGACTGGTGTACTTCGTATATTTTTATATTAATTATAGGCTCGCGCTTGACCGCTATCTCACCAGATGGAAAGCGATGATGCGGTTAACGATGGAGCGCGCTTACCTAGAAGTAACCTATTCACTCTTAACTTAAAGATTCCCCGCTTGTAGCCATCAGGAAACACAGACTCCAGCGAGAAATTCGTGTACTTCTATTTAGAGTTTTTGGTGGTGTGTGTAAATGATAAATGATTCGATGAGAAGTTGATCGCACTTTTTAAAATTTGTTACGGTTAGGTTAGTTAATTACAGTTTTGTTAAATTAAAAATTTTTAGTCCTAAGAAACCTCAATATCGATTTGGAGTACTCTGTAAGGATATTGTTGGGAATAAATAAATAAATAAATTTGGTTTTTTTATACTCCGGGAATATATTCCCTTGGAATGAATTTCTAGTACCACATGGACAAAGCCACTGGCATCAGCTAGCTTGATATAAAGGTAAAAAGTCCAACATAGAATTGGATGGATTATATATGTACGCGGAATCTCCAACATACAGGCACTGTTTTGCTTAAAAGGGGGTTCCAAATACTTGTAAATATAATAGGTATGGCTAATATGAGAGTAAACTATTTTGTATTTGTTTTTTTTTTTGTATAAAGATGACATTATCGTGAAGGTTTCAAGTGTAGTACAGTTGCTATGCAATGTGGCTGGGTTTTAGTAAAAAAATCTAATATTCTTGGCCCACCCAGATCCGGAAACGTTATTTGATATTTTCTCACCCCAAAAAAATCCGGCTGTAGACTATTCACAATAAGGTTGTTTCGACAGAACAACTCTTCAACTCACCTTGCTCTTAACACTTTTGTAATTTAACAAATTGAACATTTTGAAGCTATGTAAACTCCTTCGAAATGTTTTGTAGAACAAGGCCTCATTTAACTTGATTTGATTAGTTCACAAAGTTCTATTGAAAACTGAAGTACCTACTAGATATTAGCTGGAGTACTTCTAGTTATTCCTACAAGATAACAAGTTATGTTCCAGTTCTATGTAATAGGGGCGGTCTCATTCCCATTGAATGGACACGATTTCAGAGACTGCTTTATGAATTCCCAGATTCATCATCTCCTTAGCCATTTCTAAATTAACTTAGGATCGGTGTATAGTTTGTGTATCTGATTCTCTCTCTCTCTGATCTGAGGCTGATTATCTGCCCCTCTGGCCAAGTTATGATCGTTTTGTTAACGTGGAAAGATTTGAGTTGGCCACGCCCTCAATTTTTTTGTTCTGACGCCACGACAGGAACGTACACAACAGGGCGACATTAACTATTCGGTAGTCGCCCGGACTAACCTGTCTGGACGGAGGATCTTCCCTTTTCTATAGAGATTTACGAGACTTTAACCCTGCCCCGCATTCTTTTATACGCTTGCCTAGAAGTTTTTAATACCGTTTTTATTATATTTTATTCTGTGTCAAATACACAGAACAAAGATGACGATAGCAAAGTTTTCTTCAGTTCAAGATACGTAAATAATAAACCTTTTTCATTACTCATACTCTGAAAGTAGGTGTAAAGATGCCTGCGGACAGGGTTGGAAGAAGTACTTTTACTCCCTAGGGAGTTTTACTTTACAACTGACAGTTGTTTTTTTAATATTTAGACAGCAAATATTAAAAAAAAAACTAGTTCTATTTTGACATTTCTATTGAACCGTGACCCGAATTTATATACTGCCAGTACAATTGAAATAACATAAAAATAGAAATAATTTAAGAATACTTTTTTTTAATGACTTTATTTTAATTTACTTTCAACTATTTCATTAAAACTAATATATATTTGAGAAAAATGTTGACCTGACCCATTTTTACAATGACAAAATGAAAAATATTGACTGAAAAGCCAGGGAGCCGATCACTAAAAAAAAAATTGGCGGGTAAATGGTAGTCTCTCTATAATCTGTGGCCGATTTGATCTTCCTTGTTTTTTTTTTCGAGGTCTAAAGTTTTGTTTACATTTTGCTAAATCTCTGTTACAAGAAATTTTTATTAACACGATAAGTTCATCAGCTTCAGTTATAAATTTAACGCAAGATTCTGAAGAGGAGAAAACCGCTTACCGCCTAAATCAAAAGAAATATATCTACCTAAAAACATACGAAGACCTTTGACGACGACTCAGGTTTTTATTATTTTTATTTTCCTCGTATTCGTAATGAAAAGCACAGTGTTTACCTATTCGATCGAACTATTAGCGACCTCGCTGTCGCTCGGTCGCCAAGAAATTTCTCGGGACTAAATAACTTTCTTTCATCCCTCGTATAACAATGTACTATTGTATAAGTCCATGCATTGTAATGTCGAGGCAAAAGTTTAATGAAAATAGTCACAAAGTACTAGAGCCTTATTTCCGAGTGTTTCTCTGGAAGAAATTGCAAACTACTTTTCTACAGTTTCATAAGTCTGTCCTCCACCAATAACTCGTGTTGCAAGAAATATACATTCAAAGAAAAAGTAGAAACTGCTAAAGAATCGTTCGCTACCGGCAGTTTTATTTATGAACTACAGTTTTATAACAGCACTTTGTAAGTTAATTAAGTCGTAAATAAAGTATGTAGCTATTAAACGTGATATTTTGACGGTAAAAGTTTTTATTGCTCCTTTGATTGGGTACCTACGGCCGTCAGACGAAGTAAATAAAGGACAACATCTGGAGGTAACGGCGCATGAAGTGTGGGTCGCCTCTTAGTTCGATAGGTTGACGGCCTGAAATATATTAAAAGTTAAAAACATTGTGGCACGTTACGATGTCGTGCCACGATATTTTGTCGTGTCGTTTATGTATTCTATGGCTGTACCACATTAGTGCCGTGAAGTCACGCGCGAATTCACGCCTTGTATAAACTACATAAGTCCTTTTCATATTTCTAATTTTGTTCATTCTTCCTTTTATATATAGTCCATATTGGAATTCACTTCCTCTCAATATCAGGATGGCCACAAGTCGGCATTCTTTTAAGCTGATGTTGCGGAATTATTTTCTCCACAAATAGCAGAGTCGTCTCAAAACCCCTCCTTTTACTATATATAGATAATATGTATGTGTAGGTATAATTTTTTTTTCCTTTATTATTAAGAACAAATTTCTTAATAATTGATTACAATCTAGCCTAAGAGACTAATAAGTAATTTAACTCTAACTTATTATTATACAGTAGGTAACACTACATAGTATAAAACAAAGTCGCTTTCTCTGTCCCTATGTCCCTTAGTATGCTTAAATCTTTGAAACTACGCAACGGATTTTGATGCGGTCTTTTTTTAATAGATAGAGTGATTCAAGAGGAAGGTTTATAGTTATAATATATCACCTTTGCACCCGTGCGAAGCTGGGGCGGGTCGCTAGTAATATATATATACAAATATAATATGTATGTTTATTTTGTTCATATATTTTTTCGAACCCTTGATTTTATTAATAATCTTTTGAACTATTTTTTTTATGCACCAGCCATCTTTTCTCTTCATCACCCTTGGTTGACTGGTAGAGGATGCCTAAGGCATTAAGTTCGCCGCAATAAATAAATAAATAAAGTCGTACCCCGCGAACACTCCACGAAAACCGTCCACATTCACGTTCACGCATGTTTACGGAACTTCACTTCGCTAATCTAGAGCCGCCATGAAACTGTTTTCAGGGCTACAGGACTGCTCGAAAGAGTTACCACATCCATGGAATCAAAAATCAACGGAAAAAAGATAGTAAAAGCCTGACTCTTCCTCTTACTTCGTTCGCAGTAGGAAGAATGGATAATTTTCCTTTCCAAAAAATAAAAACATAGACAATACGGTTTATTACAGTTTCAGTTAGTTTAAATTTTGTATGATATAATTACATGATTCAAAATTTTGCATTGTCACTTACAGTACGGCCGGCGGATCTAAAGTTAGTCTCTTCCAATTTAAGCACTAGAAAACTCTCAGAACATGGTCTTTGCCTTGGGATTGGGTTCCCGAGGGACAATTAGTAACTTGCACAAAAATAGGAATAAACTTATATTCGACAACTATCACATATAGTCTCAAGCTAAGCAGAGTTTGTGTTATGAGTACTAGACAACAGATAAACATACTTATATATTTCTAAATACATACATATTATAAATAAATTACACCTAGGCACAGAACAATGATCGTGCTCATCACAGAAATATTTATCCTGGGTGGAAGTCGAACCCACGACCACCGGCATTGCAGCCAGGATCACTACTAGACTGACAGGCCAGTCAAATGCTTTTTAAGTAAACAAAGCGTGCTCAATTCGACAATTGTTTTGAGATGAATTCAATACAATCCACACACTTGACTAAAGTACTGAAAAGGTGCCTACTCTCCTCTCCACCTCTCTAATCCGATTACACGGAGAAAGAAGCGTGAATTAGTCACACTATGCGACCGGGGAGCGTTCCCCGCTCTCCCCTAGGGAGGAGACCGCGGCTTAAGTAACGTGTTGTATTAAATTTGCTACAAACCAGATGCTCAGCCCTTTGAGAATACGTAAGCCCCGTAGTTCCGTTTCGAGAGCGTTTGTTTACGGATTTTGTTCTCGTGCCGGCAACATGAAAACCGCGGAAGTAAGTGAATGTTGGGGAAATATAACTATTTACTGTTATTGTAGTTATGGGTAGTTCGGTTACTTTGTATCTTTTGAAAGTGTCTCTTTTTAGAGTCTCGTTATCTCGTACGTAGTTGGATAGTACGGGACTTTTATACAATCATTTTGTTATTTATATGTCTTTCAAGATCGTTTTACTCAGGAACGTAGCTAAAATTTACAAAAAATATACTCAAGTTTAGTTAGCCCTTAGGATAAAAAAAAAACGTGAATTGACTAACTACTGTGTACTATTAAATATTTTGTATACAATCATTACGTAGTATAAAACAAAGTCGCTTCCCGTTGTCTGTCCCTATGTATGCTTAGATCTTTATAACTATGCAACGGATTTTAATCATGGAAATTAATAGATAGAGTAATTCAAGAGAAAGGTTTATATGTATAATAAATGAATAATATTTTTAATATCACCATTGTACCCGTGTGAAGCTGGGGCGGGTTAAAGAATAAAGAAGAGGAAGAAACTTCTAACTCAGCACCATCTAATAGCAAAGCCGTTTATGCTGCATTTACCTAGGCATATATTTGGATGCTCGAAAATATCTTGTATCTTCAATAAATCAAAAAAAGGATATGATACTTCCCGGAAAGTGAAATTTGGCGAAAACCAAGATCTCTAAAAGAATACATATGTGTGAACCGAACGATATATCGATTGGTAAAGTTAGAATGAAAAAACAAAGTACTTTTTTTTAAAACTCGAATTAATTTACGCATGTTCTAAATTGATTTCTTTAAGTAAACGTCAGCTGGGCGAGTTCAATGACCTGTAGGTAGTTAGTACGCAACGACCGACAACTACCTACATGGTCAATGACTCGTTTACTTAAAGAAATTAATTTCGTAAATGCGTATATCAATAAGAGATTTAGAAAAAAATTACTTCATTTTTTTATTTTATCTACACAAATCGATAGTGTTTCATGTACTGGATCGACCCTCTTTGGGATTAAAACGACTAAAATTTAAAGATGTATGTATTACAAATGTTTACTTTTCTAATTTACGGAACTATCTTCTAGACTAATTCGGCTAAATACAGCTTCACACTTTTCTGTTTAAAAAATAAAAACATTCATTATATCACTTTATTCTAGAAGCAATGCAAAGCGAAAAATTAGCTTGAACGAGGAAAAATAAATTCTCCGACAAATGAGACAAATTGAAAGTAACAAAATAATGAGTATGCTAAAAGCTTTTCTGTGTCCCTATTAATGCAATAAACTTTGATACGATTAAAGTGTGGTACGAATATCGACCTGTTTAAAATCTATAGATACACGCACATTCGTCGCGTCTCTGAAACTCTCTCCCACTCTCCATTCGTGACAGTCCTTCTCTGGAGATCTTTAAGAGGAAGATTAAAGAGCATTTTCTTTCACAATGAAATAGTATTTATATTTAATTTATATTAGTATGAATATTTATGTAAGTCTATTTATATATTGTTTAATTCCTATTTTTTGTTGTATTGTTTTAAATTGTACATTGGATCTTACCCAATATTTTTGACGTCTCTCTGTTACACAGGTCAGGTTTGCTGTAAGAAAACTCAATTTTGAGTTAAGCTCGCCTTTGTACATATATATATCGTAATCCTCTTTTTTTATATACTGTTTGGTGTACAATAATGAATTAAAACTAAAACAGATTTTGACAATGGCTCTCTCGACATCTATTGGTAACTAGCCTTCAGCCAGTGGCTTCGCCCACTTGAAAGTAGGGTTCTCCATACAAACTTTAGACCATACATACCTTTAGGAGCTGAATTTCTAAAACCCTTTCTTAGTATTCGCCTACGTCATAAAAGGCCTTGTGCAAAATTTCATGCTCCTAGGCCCAGTAGTTTTGGCTGTACGTTGATATGTCAGTCAGTCAGTTTCTCCTTTTATATTATACTAGCTTTTGTCAGCGGCTTCGCCCGCGTACATAAAATATATAGCCTATGACACTCAGGAGTAAAGCAGCTTTCTGTTGTTGCTAAAATTTTTCCAATCGGACCAGTAGTTCCAGAGATTACCCCCTACAAACAAAAAAACAAACTAACAAAAAAACAAACTTTACCTCTTTATTATATTAGTGTAGATAAATCTAGGCGAAGGGTTCGTATCTGAAAGGAAGGCTCTGGCCCTAGTATGTATGGCAATAGGAATAGGGTAGGTGGTTTAGTCAGTAAGAGGCTGACACTGTTTCTCGCTCCACCCAGGATTTGTCTTGTTTGTTTTGGGATTCGTCATTAGATGATTTTTACACGCCGTAAAAATAAAAGCAGACTTGGACTCGAGGTATACTTCTACGAATACCTTTTGGAAAGTAAAATAATAATAATATAATAATAACAATAGTACACATATAGCATCACAGACGGTTGCACACATTAGTGATAAGTTATGCAGTAAATCTTATCTGGATTGGCCTTCTAGTGGTTAGCGGCTTTGACTACTATGCCGGTCGGGGATTCGATCCGACGATCAAACCTATTTAAAATCTACAGTTACTAAATACAGGCTGCGACTATGGCTTTTCGACCCCTATCGGTAATTACAAACTCGAGTTACTTTTTACTTGTAAAAAAAGGGTTCGTTGGATCGAGTAATACTGAAATTCGCTTTGTATTTTGGTGTGAAAACGAAGTTTGAATATAGATTGACATTCGGTTTGTGGTTCTGTTGAAATGATTCGACGCGACGGGGGCTAACGAGAAACATCAGACCACTCCGAACGAAATTCAATTACCCTTTGCAATCGTGGGGCCACTTATTGTTTTCGATTTTTGTCACCGTGTTTATTGACTTTGTAGTGGTTCTGTTTTTAGAAAACACGTTATTAAGTTGAACGCTAGGAGTATGAGTAACTTCCTCCTTAGTCGTTCACTCGTGACAGATCGGTTGATCATGTTGCTTTTTCGTTGGCTAGTGAGTTTCCCGCGATTCGTCTCCACTTGACACGGTTTACGGCATCTCGGGAACTCTGGATCATGGAGGTTGGTGTTGCAGCTGTAATGAGGTCAATACAACGCGTAGGTGAGCGCCCACGAGACCGCTTCCCCTCTACTTGTGCCTGGACAACAAGTCGCTCCATGGAGTGTTCCTTTCTCATTATTTCGTTTTGTAATAAACTGTCGAGTTATTTTTATTAGATAGAACCACCTTATCGTATTAGCTGCCCGATAAGTACACGCATCTCTTCGACTGCAACGAGCATTTTCCTGATAATGCTATTAAATTACTCCAAGGAAACTGTAGAGAAAATGGCACTCTTCCCAAACTCAGATCGCTGCCATTCCAGCAGCATCGCTGAGGCTCACCGTAAGGACAGCGTCTAGATCCGCCCCATCCCTTGCTGGAACAAGCCGTGCCGCCAAGCCTATAGTCTCAAATTTGACTCCAAAAATCAATGTTTTATCCAGTCTGTCTCTTGCTGTCCATCTTCCAGCAACTCCCTAAGACGATGTCCGTATCCCATAAGTCTGTTATAAATTACGACAACTATAGGGTGTCCCAAAATTAACGTAAGATTTGAATTTGCCGCCATTTATGCAGTACAGTGTTGCCAACCCTAAAAACAAAATAAATCGACAGTTGGCAACACTGTACTGCATAAATGGCGGCAAATTCAAATCTTGCGTTAATTTTGGGACACCCTATACATGACACGACGGGTCCGCAATCAATAAAACTGTTTCTCGGTTTAATACCATAACTCTCCAACATTAATGGTTTAACTGTAACTAATTAGTAGTGAAATATAGCATTAGCAAACAAGTTTAAGAGAATAAAAATTGAAAATATATATTTGATAGATATATTATGTCGCAGACTTCTGGTGAAATGAGCCATCCAATTGGACTCATTAAGGAGAATCTTCCTTCGCTTATTTGAATTTCAAATTATCAAAGATTTTTCAAAATACCGGTTTCTTGTATATTATGTGGCGTATCTTGAGGAGGAAAGAAGGGGCTTATATCCTTCAGCTGAAACAATGATGTGGATGAGAAGCTAGATATTGTTTATAAACTAGCCTGTTTTTTTTTAAAGTTGAACATACCCACGATAAATGAGTCATTCCTAGGGTCCCCACCCTAGAAATGACTCATTTATCGTGGGTATGTTCACAAACACGTAAACTTTTAGAAAAGACACCCAGACCCAAAACAACGATATGTAGGCCATAGAAGCGGAAAATGAACCTATTATACGCAGCGCAGCAGCCGCTCGCTGAACTGTTACGGCAACCGCGCCTTGGTGTTTGATACCAGAGAAACATAGAAAATCCTAAACCCACACAAAGTTGCTGTCAAAAGTTAGTATCTCCAGATACCTCTACAAATACAAACTGAGCCTAAACATACAGAATCATCCATCATTTCCTCATCCCCAGTCCTCAAAACTACTACTAATGCTCAAGTTAAAACCACATGTGATGTAATGGAACTTTATAGCCGAGTACAGACTACTGTAATGTAACACGCGATAATAATAATAGCATAATTATAATAATTATCTAATCAAAATATATATGAATCATAGATACAATATGATTGCTATTGTTTTTTGATTGTTACAATATAATGCTTCCATGCTGATCTGGGAGCGAAAGAAAAACTTAGAATGCATCAGCTGCTTATCATCCCGCGCAGGTCGTCAAAGCCGACCAAGGGAAATGTTTACTCTACCATCATTAAATAAACAAAAGCCAACTTAGGGCATGCGAACTGCTACAGTATGCAAATGGCCTAAGTTGGACAATTGGCGTAAGAACAGGACGTCAATTTAGGGCGGTGACGATGAATATTATTTTTTAATGTTAATCGCAGCATCCATGGACCGAGTAAGCAGGTCTACTGTTCACCCATCAACCCGCAACAGACAAGCGTGATGGGTTATATGTCTAATCCCCTCCATTAATATGATGATGAAGAAGAAGAATTATAGGCCCCAAATGCCCGGCGGTTCCAGTGGTGGTACTGCTGATGACGGTGGGCAGGCTCACCTTGGAGCCAGGGGTGCTAAGAATCTCCGGGTGAGATCGATCTCCCGTTATACGACCCAGGCAAAGTATAAATCGGACAACGACAAAACCCTTAACATTTTAACTTACAACACCAGGACTTTAAAAACTGAGGACCGGCTACTTGAACTCGAAAATGCATTGAATGAAATTAAATGGGATATAGTAGGGTTATCTGAAGTGAGAAGAGGCAGAGAAGAAACATTAGAAAGAGAAAATGGGATTCTTTATTACTTTGGCCAAACCGAAGGAATCTATGGAGTAGGCTTCTTAGTAGCGAAAAAGTGGAAAAATACGTCAAAATCACGTACAATGGTCTACACAAGATTAAGTGCGGAAACCATACCCAGACATAACATAAGTGGAAAAATAACATACTAGAATTTACTTCATATTCAGACAGAATTGCAGTTTTAAAATTTAAGATTTCAAGTTCCAAAACACTAACCATAGTCCAAGTATACGCCCCTACGTCATCCCACCCTGACGAGGAAGTAGAAGAGTTTTATGACCTACTTGATAAAGCATGCGATGAACACCGAAGCACATGGAATATTGTTTTGGGAGACTTTAACGCCAAAATAGGACAAAGACAAGCCATGGACGATGAGGCAATTGTTGGCCCGCATGGTTCTGGAGACCGAAACGAACGGGGCACCAGACTGATTCACTTTGCGTTTGGACAAAACCTTTGCGTAGGAAATAGCTTCTTCTATAAGAAACAACAAAGAAGATGGACATGGATTTCTCCTAATAATATAATAAAGAATGAAATTGATTATATCCTATCATCAAAAAAAGATATTATTAAAAATGTGCAAACTATTAACCAATTCAAATTTAGTTCTGACCATAGGCCTATACGCGCAGTTGTAAATTTAAATATTAAAATACAGCGAAAAAATTTATTTAGAAATAAAATTAGAAAGTTAAATAAAGAAACTCTTATATCATGTAAAAAAGAATTTAATTTAGAGCTGAGAAACAGTTTTGATCTATTAAACAAACAAAGTGTAGAAAAAAGTGTTGATTTACAATATAAAGACATAATATGTAGTATAATAAAAGCAAGCAAAGTTATTAAACAAAATAAAAATAAAACTAGAAAACTATCAGGAGAAACCAAGAAATTAATAGAAGAGAGACAGGCTTTAAATAAAGTAAAAAATTGTTTACAATATAGGTTGAAAGACAAAGAAGTTAAGCGAAGTATTAGAAAAGATATAAGAAATTACAATAAAAAATTAATAAAAAATGCAATTGAAAAGAACCAATCACTTAAAATAGCAAAGCAGGGTATTAACAACAATAAATCGTGGATTACAAGTTTGAAAGATAGCAGTGGCGTAAAACAACTTAACAGAGACAAAATTTTAGAGATTTGCACAACTTTTTACAAGACCCTCTATTCCGATACACTTCACACACAATCAAAATCTACCTATTCATGTTCCGAAAATATACCACCCATTTCTGAAGGGGAAGTTCGTGATGCACTCAGCAAATTAAAATACAACCGATCCTGTGGTGAAGATGGCGTGAGTACCGAAGCTCTAAAATTGGGTGAACCATCATTACTCTTCTACCTGACAAGACTGTTTAACGACATTCTTCATAGCGGTAGCTTCCCAAACAACTTTTGCCATGCCAATATGATACTTCTCCACAAGAAAGGTGATAAGTCCGACGTAAATAATTATAGACCGATTAGCCTAATTTCCCACATTTACAAAACCTTTATCAAAGTCATAGAAAAACGCATAGCTACCCAACTAGATCAAAAGCAACCCCCAGAACAAGCAGGCTTCCGTAGAGGACTTTCCACCACTGACCATCTACACACCATCAACCAAATAGTAGAAAAATATCAAGAATACAAAATTCCTCTCTATATTGCTTTTGTCGATTATTGTAAAGCCTTTGACAGCATCACACACACTGCAATATTTAATTCCCTCACGAAACAAAAAATAGAATCCACTTATATACAGCTACTACACAATATATACACCCATAGCACAGCTGCCATAAAGTTAGAGAGATTAGGTCCTAAGTTTGAAAATTCTTAAGGGAGTCAAACAGGGCGACCCGCTGTCTCCAAAGTTGTTCACCAGTACCCTGGAAGAAGTCTTTCAGACATTGACAGCCAAATGGGAAGACAAGGGTATTGTCTTTGGCGAGGCGAGATTAACTAATCTGCGTTTCGCTGATGATATTGTCCTTTTCTCTCCCACAGCCACAGGACTAGAGCACATGCTACAAGACCTTAGCGATGCAAGCCTTGAGGTTGGACTGAAGATGAACATGTCGAAGACCAAAGTCATGACCAACAGCTCCAAAAGGAGCATACACGTAGGCGGGGAGAATATACAATATGTCCAAGAGTATATCTACTTGGGCCAAGTAGTCTCTTTCCAGGCAAGGCAAGAAAAAGAAATAACGCGCCGAATAGAAAATGCCTGGAAGAGCTTCTGGTCCATGAAGGAACTATTAAAGGGCACTTTGCCCATGTCACTGAAGCGTAAGCTGATGGACATGTGTATTCTCCCTATTCTGACCTATGGTGCACAAACTTGGTCTTTGACTAACATCCAAAAGTCCAAGCTCAAGGTCTGCCAGCGTGCTATGGAGCGCAGCATATTAAGTGTTAAATTAACAGATCACGTTCGAAACACTACACTGCGCTCCAAAACACAAATCGTCGACGTGGCTCAAAAGGCTGCCCAACTTAAATGGGACTGGGCAGGACATGTCTGCCGCATGTCTGGCGAGCTGTGGGCCCGTAAAACACAAGATTGGTGCCCGGACACAGCGACGCGAGGCCGCGGCAGACCACGAAGGAGATGGCGGGACGACCTGGATGTCTTCCTTGGGAATTGGAACGATATGGCGAGCGACCGAGATAAATGGAAGGAATGGAGGGAGGCCTTTGCCCAGCAGTGGGACAGCACAGGCTAGTAATAAATAAAATAAATATATATAAATATAAATAAATAATAGATACAATAATAATTTATTGTACCTGCCACCTTTTTATTTTCCATCATTTCTCTCTGCATTACCCAAAGATTGACTGGTAGAAAATGCCTAAGGCATTAAGTGCGCCATTTTTACCTTTATGTGCATGAAGTGTTTGTGTATTGCGATCTAGGCGGAATTCTGGGCTGGGCCGCAGTGACAAAACACGTGTCTCAAACAGCATTTTTAGTCGTAAGTATATACTTACGACTCGTGGAGCTTTATTATTTATTATAAACTCTCAATCGACGTGCGTCCAACCTGATACAATAACAAAAAAAAAATACAATAAAATTGAAGCGGGGCAGACTATGGGAATGATGAAGTGTTAATAAATAATTTTAATATTCTAATCAAGGTACAAGTATAGAAATAAATATGAAAATAGAGTAGTTATGTCCCAAAATTAGTACATTTTGATACAAGTGCAGAAAATTTGTCATTGCCATCGAGGCGGAATTTGCACAAGCCGTAGGCGAGTGTGCTGTGGTAGCCGAGGGCAGCATTAACAAATTTGCACGGGGTCGACCTGCGCCTTGTGGCAGATGACTCGCATCCAACTTGATACGATAATAGTACATTTTGATACAAGTGCAGGAAGTATCATTGCGACCGAGGCGAAATTCGCACGAGCCGAAGGCGAGTGTGTTATGGAGCCGAGGGCTGCAATGACAAATCTGCACATGTGTCAAATGACGTCTTTCAATACACTTACGACTTGTGAAATAAATAGAGAAAGAAAAAACTTTTAATCGTATCTCAAAAATACAGTATAAATATAATAATAATAGCATTCAAATCAGCTCTGGTCAGTTTCTAATTTCGTGGGGTCGCCCAGCGCCTCGTGGGGACGCCTCGCGCCTGATTCGATAAACTAAGTAAAAAAAATATATAAGAAGGAAGGAATAAAAAAGCCCTTGTTGTGATAAACTCAAAAAAGAACTTGGGTTAAACATGGTATACATGCTATATTGAACCTAATAGGAGTGCGATAAGAGGCAGTTTTCTCCTCTTATCGCACTCCTATATATTTTTTCCTAATAAAGTGGCGGGGAGAGCATGCGCTTTTTTCTGCACTTGTGCGGAAAATGGTCCACTGCGTGCCTGTAAACGGTGAGATAAGAGCGGGTATCCGAGCAAATGTATTGAAAAATAACGCTGTCCAAATTGTTGTAATGTATCATGCAATGAATGTCCATAGCGTGGAGGCCTAGTGAGCACGTACCGTGCATATAATACATGAGCATTTCAAATATCCCAGTAGGCATAGTGCATTCTAAATGAGAATAGATCGATCACCATGTTGTGACGTCACGATTTATTGTGAAAATAAAAAAGAAAATTTGAAAATAGAAATTCATTTACGAAAAATTTAATTTATTTACGAACTGTGAACGAAAAAAAGTTTAATCAGAATCCAATTCTTCAATTGTACCTACTCATCTCTGAGTTCTTCAATTTTACCAAGATTTTTTCGAATCAATCCTATTTTCATTTGGAACGCATAGTACATGCTCGGTTCGTGATTGCGCTGCGTGTACACTCATGTCAAACTCAAACTCAAACTCAAAACTCAAACTCATTTATTTCAAATAGACCATTTACAGGCACTTTTGAAATGTCAAAATTGAAGCTAGTTTGCACGTTCCAAGGTGTAGACTCCTATGGAGAAGAACGTGCAAGAAACTCCATGGGCACTCTTTTAAATCAAAATGTAATGCTCCTTTCATGTTTGCGTGTTACATTACACCAGTCTGTACCCAGCTTAATACGACATCTACTGATTATAGTCGTTAGGCTCTAATGGTGTCATATCACTGTAATTTGAATTCATTGTGGATCAGCACGGGTTGAGTTGAAACTAGGTGTCATTAGGTATTGAGGTCGATGGAGCAGTAGGCATTGATTGAGGGTTTGCCCGCGTTATTTATTTGAACCTTCTGAATTTAATGACTTTGAACTAAAGGTATTTTTCACTGTAGGGCTATAAGAATTTTTGAAAAGGCTGCCATGGTCTAGGTTAGCTGAAAAACATAATCGAATTTTGAGGGTAAAATTCCTCTAGACTCTCCCTCTAGAGTGGAACAAGAGGATATTTTAAACTGTAGGATCGCAGAAATTTACAAAAAAATATATCATGGTCTAGGGTTGCTGATGGACATAAACCGTGAGTTTTAGACAATAAAAACCTGATTCACCCTTACACCTTGAACCTAGAGTGATGAAAGTTATCAAAAATTTCCCACTTAAAAATATTTTAAGCTCTGAAACAATCAGAAAAGTAATGTATTAAGGATTCCGTTTTTACCGAATTTGATACGAAACCTTAAAACTCAAAAAACAAAAGCAGTACAGGTTGGGATTAGTTAATTAAATTCTGGCTGGAAGAGATCTCGCTCAGTCATCGGCTTATACCCTAGCGATAGAAAAGCACGTTCATAGAAACCCTTTGGTAAAACACTGAATTTTTATACAAAAATCCTCTGCAGCGCTTCATTGGCATTATCGTCTATCAAAACTTTTAAAACTTACAGAGCTGATACGTCAAAATTGCACTAATCGTCAATGTAAAAGTATATGGCATGCTGGTCACTGAAGTGGAGTGAAGTCACTGTAAGGCACGCCTCATCTAGTGCGTAGTACATACATAATATCGATGCACTCTGTCCACAAAACGGAGAAGAAAAAGAAGTTAGTGAATAAATACCCCAATCCCTATAAAAAAATACTTCAAACGAACAAACAAACAGTTCAAACTCTCCATAGTATTAGTTGATACAACATCTTTAATCATCTCAGCACGTCTAGATAAATTTTTTGATCAACAAGCAAAAAAATATTTCGCTAAATCGGCACCCCCTTAGAAAATATGAACATCATCAGTCACAAAACGCTGACGTGCTCCCGAAACTAATTGCGGGGGTTTCTTCTAGAATGATGACTGTAGTTCGTTTTACTTTTATACACTTAAACGATGTCATTAATTAAAAGTTAGGTGATTAGCGCCAAATAAGCTATTCAAGGCAGCGAACACCGAACCCTTTGTCAACCGAGTCTGAAGAAACTTTCTGTTAATTGATTCATTTATTATGCTATATTCTTAAGTCAAGCAGTGATTTATCGATTATTGTTATCTGCTTTTATAATATTTGACGCACTTCTAAGGTTGATAAAACAATGATTTTGATACCAACCGGTAATACAGGTAGAAAAGTCGTTGTTTTTTATACGCTTTATCTAGTTTAAATTGCTACAAAAATAAACGTCAACAGCTTTTTTTTGACTTACTTGTAAGGTATCATTTATTAAAAGTCAGAAATCTTTTTCGTATCTATTTAAAGTACACTATATAGCTTGTGCCAGTGACTTTGCCCGCGTGAAAATAGGTTTGTCTATACTTTTTTATACAAATTTAATTTCCGTTTCATCTCTTCAGGGGATAAATTTGTAATAGACTTTCTCTTAATTGATTCAATTCTTATGCTTCGATCATATTCTTTAGTCGTTATTCGTAATTTATTGATTATTATAATCTGCTCTTATAATTATTTGAGGCGTATCAAAGGTTATGAAAACAACGACTTTGGTACTTTTAACACCTGCCGGTATCAGAGGTATAAAATTCGTTGTTTTTTATCGACCTCGTCTAGTTAAAATTGACGCAAGAAGTAAGGTTTTTTTTACTTATTTGCATAATACGTAAGTATCATTTGATAATTCTCAGAACTTTTGTTAAATTCTATTTAAAGCAGGTACAGTACAGCACCTTTAGCCTTAGCTTGAAAATAGGTTTGTCCGTACTTTTGGAACAACCACCATTCAGGGAATTAATTTTGAAATTTCCTCTTTTTGTGCTCACTTATGTTGTTAAAGGAAACATTGTGCAAAATTTTACATAGTTCCAGTAGTTTTGTTTGGGGATTGTCTACGCCTATAGTTGTGGTTGGCTACGCTAGAAATTAGTTCTCTGTCGTGGCCCATACATCCAAAAACAGGTAAACTCATATACACAAGACCCCCAGACCCAGATTACTTTTCTATAGCCTCATATATAGGATATAAAAAAATATAGTTAAAGTATAAAAATAATATACTTGAATTACAAAATAAAAAGGGATCAAAACGATGTTGTTACATTTTAAATCTGAGGATGTGCCTCACATTTCTGAAATTACAAAAACCAGTGAAAATACAGAGATATTCCATTTTCCCGTGTGTTAATTTATTAAATTGATTAGGCATGTTTACTTTGCCATATCGACACAATTTTAATCGAATTACCTTCATCCCTAGGTTCCGGTGTGTTAACCTTGTTACTATAACAACAAAGCTCGCAGAAGCGTATTTTGTAAGAGAGTTGCTAATCTAATAATCTTATTGAATAGTATCGAAATCTCAAGTCAAGCCCTTTACAGGTACTCCAGGCTTATTAGAAATGCCAAGTACTTGAATTCTGGTACAGTATTGTTGAAGAGCTTCAAATTGTTCAGGACTTTTCAGCAGATGATTGTTTTGTAAGAATTTTGGAACAGTACTTCAATAGTTCGTGGTTTATTAGTAATTACCGCGTGGTATTGACCCAAGGATGAGCACTAATGGTGAAGGTCAGCCTGTAGATAAATGAACATCTTTACTTAACATACCGAGATTGTTCTGTGCCTCAAAGTACGTTAATCCGCAGGTCACGAGTGTCTTTTCTAGATCCTTAACCGACAGCAAGTAAAAAATATATCATCTCTAAACTCCAGGTGAGATACTGGTCCGCACGCCTCAAGGAGTTGTCAGTAAACGGAACCTTCAGGGTCGAAGCCTTCTGGAGCCGCTGGTTGGTGTAAAAGTGTTACCGCGGCTCTAGGAATAAGGCAAGGAAGGAATGGGGTAGGTTTTTTAGTCAGTAAGAGTCTGACACTGTCTCCCGCTCCGCCCAAGAGC
This sequence comes from Mythimna loreyi, assembly GCA_029852875.1. NCBI lineage: Eukaryota > Metazoa > Arthropoda > Insecta > Lepidoptera > Noctuidae > Mythimna > Mythimna loreyi. The sequence goes on along the minus strand of CM056785.1, from coordinate 12,953,933 downwards.
GCGTTTCGTCATTCGATGATTTTCAACTACCATAAAAAGGTGAGATACTGGTCAAGCGTAAGCATGTCCAAAAAAAAATTGACCACCTACGACCAGTTTTGCCAAAGGATGTCGTGTTATCCAATTTCTGGATTATTACCTTGTATTTCTTCTCCCCCCAGACCATAGCCTGAATTAGGGTTGACTGCAAGAGGTAACTGCCACCGATCTTGTTTCGCCCGAGCGAGACAGACTTCCAACGTAACCTTCAGACGATCCGCATATTGGTGCCATCCGGTTGTTACTTCTGGGCGAATCTGAATTAATCCGGATATACCAGAAACCAAAGAATTTGTAGAAATTGTCTTCTTTAGATTATTAACAATTGTTCGTTTTTGAATTACTATATAACAAAGTTTGTTATATAACAAACTTGATACTCGTTACTTCTCCGGCCACCGTAGGCGCGGGCTTGTGGATAGCGAGCAATGGGTAACTCGCTGTCCCATCGTCTGGTAACTGTCCGGACCAAGTCCTGTCGTCGAAGGCGCGCAATGTTCCTGCACGCCTGAAGGAGTTGTCAGCATACCGTAGACACCCTGCAGAAGGGTCGAAGCTAATTTTGGTCAAGGGTTCGCGTCTCAAAGGAAGGCTCTGGCCCTGGTATATCTGGCAACGTAGGAATGGGGTAGGTTGTTTAGTCAGTAAGAGTCTGACACTGTTTCCAACTCCGCCTAAGGGCGGGATTCGTCATTGATTGTTACCTACCAAAAAAAAAAAGCTAGATACTCGTAAATGCTTTGTGTTCACAGAGCTTGCCCTACTTACTAAAGTAATAGATACCCGTACATAATTTACCATAATTCGATCGTTAAGAGAAGCTGCCAGGTAATATCTACTTAACTTGGAACCAGGAAGGCCTATCAATTAGCCGGGTCATTGACGCGAAAAAAACTGCCTCGACTCATAAAGGCCCTGCTCACAAAATGTCGTGAACATTTATTTACGTAATTTTCATTATTTTAATGACGACGTTTCATTTTACGCTTTCTACAGAATTCAAATTAACAAGATGTATTTTTTTTCCAGGTATGGAATTTTTTTTTAATTGTGGAATTTTTTTATATTTTGTAACGTCTTTCCTTTTTTAAATAAATTGTTACGTTTACCGTTTTTAGAATGAAGAAATTGTAAATTGGAAGAAATCTACTTATCACACTGATATTATAAAGGTAAAAGTTTTTCTATTTATGTTCAATGGTGCGTGTCAATTATGTGTATGTTTATTGATCTCTTCACTTTTATTTTTTATCACACGGATGGACAATGTCCTGGAATAGCACATACAATACAATCCTCGGCGCATAAGTTGTTCAACTTATCATGGTGGTTGACCTAGAATGTGCAGTAGTTACCGATTTTTAGATCTCAATCCAAGTGGGGGGCTGTGTGTAACCATAGCAACGCAACGGGTTCAACTTGTTTGCCGCTCAAATTATTTAGTAGATACAGCTGCTTTTGATTCACTCGTAGCTGCTGAATAATTTCCTACTTTCACTTTGGCGAAGATGCCAGCAAAAGCTAGTTGGCTAATAAAAATACACAAGGGTAGATCCAAGAGTGGGATTCGTCATTCGATGATTTTTACCTACCATAAAAAAGGGTAGATCGGACGCTATTTTACTTACCTAGATACAGTTATTTCATATGTTTATTTAATTATAGGTATTTGTTAGATATAACAACCATTTTTGAGTCATAAATTCGCAAACAAAAAGAGATTGTATTTTATATAAATTAATCAATTCAAGAATCAGTAAGTAGTCAAATATTTAAACGACATACAAAATCCCAAGCATCGTTAATTGTAACGCAATTGGCGAACAATTCTTCAATCGAGTGATGAGAGACCTTTGCTCCCTTCACACATGCACACATCTGTAGGCAGGTCCTTAAACCCGCACCTACAAGAACTGGTGTCGAAAGGGCTATAAAATATGAAGTTGAACAACTATTACTAGAAAATAGCAAGTAAGAGCCCGAACGTCGAAACAAACTTGGATCGTTTGTGGGTTCAGGATAGTGAGACAGATGGTGCCACCGAGATAGTTTCGAGAAGGCTCGTCTTCTTAATGCGTCAGAACATAGAGCATTGAGACGCTTGAGCTAGACATGGCTACGTGTGACGGTGACAAAAGGTAGTGACAAGATAATAGTAAAAAAACATAGCAGCTAAATAAAATGACAAGAAATGCCGGCTAGAAATGGTCACAAGAGATGGTGACAAATAATAGTTGAGAGATGGTGGCTGGAGATAGCAGCTAGAGTTGGAAGCAAATGATGGCAACAAAAGATGAATACCAGAGACAATATTGTCAATACTCCATATATATATACAAGGTGGGCCAAAAGAAGTCATCTGATGTTGTTTGGCTTTTTTTTTCTAAATGAAAATCTTCGATTTTGTTTTTAGATTATGTTTATTAAAACCTTTAGAATTTTATTGGCCAAGTCGAGGAGATTATTTTGGCCAAATAGGCGCCGTTGCAAATGCTCTCCTTACGGGCTCGTTTTATTCATTTGTCATCACTTCGGCGAGAACTTCGAGCAACAGATTCTCGCTCTCGTATTGAATGTTGTCCTTGAGGGCTTCCAGAGTTTCGGGCTTGTTTACGTAAACACGAGACTTCTAAAAACCTCACAAATAAAATCTGGAACGCTAAAATCGGGCGGTCTCGCGGGCCAGCGCAAATCGCCTAGGCCATTAGTTAAACGCCAAAAAAAAATTAAAATTGAAAGAAACGAATGCTGGAAACGGCATTGTTAAAACATAACATACAAACCAAGCTAGTCAGTGAGTTGATGGTCAGTAACAAATCTAAATAATATGATAATGACAGCTGAAATCAGTACTAAATTATGCAGGCTTGAATAATTTTAAAATTCGCGCTGTCATCTCTAGTCGATGCATAAGCTCTGTGCGTCAGAAAGTCTCAAGTAATTCCACTGAAGACTGAAGAACTCTTCACTAACCTTCAGTTTCGTAAGTAGCTTTTTGGAGATGTATTACTAAAAGTTTGGCATGTTTTATCGCACTGGTGTACTCTGTGTCTTGTGAGACGAGATGTGGGGTCGATCATCTATTGTACCAACACTTGCTTGACTCCTCGAAAATAACATAAAATACTTTTACGTTTAATATTTTTAAGTTCTTCAAATCTCACTTGTTAGTAAAATACATGCAATTTTTCAAGAGAATTTGAGTAATAATTTAAAAAAAAAACTTTTTTTTAATTGCGTGATACATTGGACAAATGGTGTATTTGTAAGTTGCTTTGTCCCATTTTTGTACTGATCTATTGCGGATAAAAAGAAACCATCCGATATACCTACCTAATCTACAATTAGATCATCCGTGGGTGAATAACAGGTAAATACGCAATACCCCGTAAATTTTGATCGATTTTTTCCCGTGAAGGGTCGATTTGGTACATGAAACAAAAATCGATTTGAAAAAAAAAACAGTTTTTTTAACTCGAATTAGTGTACCTGCGCATGTATGAAGTTATTTTAATTAAGTAAACTTCAGCTGGGTGAGTTAAATGACCTGTAGGTAGTTAGTACGCAATGGCAGACCACTACCTACAAAGACATTGATTCATGAACCGGAACGACTAAAATAATTACAATTTAACGGTGTGTAAAACTGACATTAAACATATCTACTCGGGAAAAAAAAATAAAACAAAACAACAACTGTGTGTATACATGTATTGCTTGTCCAATTTTCTTTCAAATGACGTCTTATTGCGAAAAGTGTCTCTTTGAGTTACCTTCACCATCTTCATACAGTTTCCCGTGTTCTTCAAACAAACACTTATCTTGTTGAGTTTTTTCCTTATATTAAAGCACGAGCAATAATAAGTTATACGACACGCAACACTCACGACACGGAAAACATAACACGAATGTTACAATAACGATAATAACAATGTTCACTGCGGTGTGCAGATAGCACAAATTGGTGCGAATTTACAAAAGACAGAAGAACAATGTACAGTCATTTGCATAAATGTTATACCTATTGCTTGTTTACGGAGACGCGGCGTGATGTGCGACGCGTTGCGTGTCGTCGTAAGTTGCTGCAGCGGGGCGCGTCATTACACGCGCAAACACAAACTATGGCTTTGTACGGCAAACTTCCAACGCGTCGCGTCTCCGTAAACAAGCATTTTACTCTTCGCAGCTTGCTTTAAACGCAATTTTCTCGTGAAGCTTTGTAAAAATCTCAAAATAGTTTACATAGTTGTATCTTGCTGTCTATTTTAGAGTCTTGACTTTGACTTGAATAAAAGACAGTGCTTTGTACAACTGACAAATGTAGGTAAATAATATCCAAATAAAATCATATAGAAATAGAATACGTAAAGCACGAGTGTACGCGTTGGTTGTTCTAGCAAATGAACTATGGTGGCCTCCGCAGTCCACGGCCCTGCAAGTCACACGTGCTGTCCACGCAGCAGCCCGACGATGCCCGAACAGTCAATTTTTTCTTTTGTCATTTTGTAACATATTTATGCTCATGATTGTACTTACAATGGGAGAATACAGAGTGTATAAAATTTTGTGACATTGTTACGGGACTTTGTCTTGCTCTTGTTCTATTTTCTTTTTTTTCAGTTCAATATGATAATGGGCCATTTCGTAGTCTTGCATGTTATGAAAAAGTTTAGTCCACGTTGTTGATAAAACAGGTGTTTGGGTATGGTGCTGGTACTTCCAGAATTATTGTCCTGATAGTATACCTCTCCACTCCTCAAGCATCTCAGGATATATTGCAATTTTGTTGTTACGTCACTTCGTGCTAGCAGTGACCCTTTCTGGGGGCCCATTTATTGAGTGTGCAATTCACCCCTTACCTTTTTACTGATTGATATTAATAACATTGTTTAGACTAGGGCCATAATTTTAACATTTTTCCCAATAACCAGTCCTCTTAAGACTCCAAAAACTGTAGCCCTGTTGTTTTTGTTTTCATTTGTCTCAATAGTTTTCACCAACCAGGTGTTATTCTTGGATAAACTGGTATTGCGCGTACAGGGACAATCGTCGGTTGGCATCACGTCCAATTAAAAATATCTAAAGGGCCTCTTGCGTGTTGGTTTCGGCTCTTCGACTTCAAAGTTCAAAGATATACATCATAATAATACATGAAATAATTAATTAATACCCATTATATCCTCTAGCCAAAAAATTAAAGTAATTTTTTACCCGACTACGGCGAAGCAAAAGGAGGGTTATGATTTTGACCTGTATGTATGTATGTATGTGGGTATGGATGTTCATCTGTTCCCTCGTAACTTCTAAACTACTTATCAGAATTCGACAAATGACATATCATTAGAAGCGTCTTAATTGTCCGCTGGTTATAGGCTGGTTATATGGGATTTCACAAAATCTAATGTGGCGCCCTCTAGCGGACAAAACATACGAAGTAAAAAAATAAAGTTAAGATAAATATGCCGTGTTTGGTATCATTTGAAAGCGCTTTACTTGTACATTTTGAATATATATATTACTAGGATTTGCTTGTGACTTTACCTGTATTCATGGGCTGAGAAATCAATGAACCCAAGATTAACCTATTTAGAACTCCAAAATATGTTAAATAAAAATAAAGTTTAAAAACTAACACCCGACTACTTGAAAACACGCTCTAAAAAGTACGAAACAAGAAAACAAGAAAGCCGTGGTCGTATGCCATAAGAATAATAAATTAAAAAAAGTGGTATACGACCACGGCTTTCTTGTTTTCTTGTTTCGTACTTTTTAGAGCGTGTTTTTAAGTAGTCGGGTTTTAGTTTTTAAACTTTATTCTTACATACTTCCATATTCACATACATAAACACAAGATAACACCTGACCTCCAACTAACAACCAAATACCCTTGTTACATAAACCAAATCGTCAATAAATAACCTTAGTATCGTGTGCCACGTCATTATGATTTATTACCTGCGAAATTCCACTCACGGGGCAGTCACGGTTTTCTATAGTATTCTCGACGACGTGTCAAGATACACATTCCAGTATACCCTGACCGCTCATTGTTCAGGGACCCTTTACAAAATGAGGTCAAGTTGTACTAGCTTATTGTTTGATTTTGATGTAGTGTGTATTTCGTAGCCCGAGGTATCGACTAAATAAGGTGGTCAGGGAATTCTCTCGGGTCCAGATGTACCGCCATGACATAATAATGAAGCGTTGTAAATGATACCTACCGAATACGAAGTGGACCACAATATTTAGTAGTAGTTATTTTGGTGAAAGCTTGCTCAAATGCTCGTGTCTGAGAACAGTGACTTAATTAATGAACAATTATATTCCTTTTGTTGTGGCTGCTATTTTAAAATCTAAAAATTTAATTTTCGACCAATTATTTTGGAGATAAAATGCTAAAGGAGTTTGATTGTGATTTTTGACGTTCAAACGGAGTTTTTTTTTTATAATGAATAGGCTCGTGATTTACCTCTATGCCTCTATCTCACCGATTCTCACCTGATGCCCTGACTTACCATCAGGCTGATGGTAAGTGCTGTCGCTGACGATGAAACATGCTTGCCTAAAAGTAATCTTTTCACTCTTGACTGAAAGACTTCATATAGCTTTATTGGGTAGACTATGCGCTGGAATAGCGTTCAGAATTTAACATACCGTGACTTGCTTCATCCCTTTGTCACTAATTTACTATTATTTGTTACCTACCTTTATACACCTCAACTACAAGCAGTCATCGTTTCAAGATTAGAGGTACAGAAAAGTATACAAGGTAACTTACACCTAGAAAATAGTACATTTTGATACAAGTGCAGAAGTTTGTCATTGCGACCGAGGCGAAATTCGCACGAGCCGTAGGCGAGTGTGTTATGGAGCCGAGGGCTGCAATGACAAATCTGCACGTGTGTCAAACGACGTTTTTCAATACACTTACGACTTGTGATATAAAGAAAGAAAGAAACAATGTTTAGTCGTATCTCAAACATACAGTACAAATATAATAATAAAAGCATTCAAATCTGCTCTGAACACTTTGGTTCTAATTTCGTGGGGGACGTCCAGCCCCTCGGGGGGACGCCTCGCGCCTGATTCGATAAACTAAGTAAAAAAAATAAGCACCCTTAACCGTGACGATAAGGAAGGAATAAAAAAGCCCTTGTTGTGATAAACTCAAAAAAGCACTTGGGTGATATACATGCTATATTGAACCTAATAGGAGTGCGATAAGAGGCAGTTTTCGAGTAAGTGTATTGAAAAAGTATTGTTCCTGACAGTAAAAACAATAACTTTTGATAGTAAAGTTATTAGCGTTGTACTAACGCGAGCGAAGCCGCAAGCGAAACCGAATATACAATATATATAATACAGTATATACACACACAACGTTTTGATGTCACCACCCCAAAATGCAAGAGATTTCTTTTTAAGATTAATAAGAGAACCAACCTACCTACTTAATATTTCATTAAAATACATCCCCACGTTCATACAATATACATCGAGGTTACAGTCACGTAGATAAACAGTTTATCTTCGTTATAATACATAATGCACCAACAGCAGGAAAAACCAGAAATCATGGTGTATTTTAAAAGGGTCCTTTATATAAAGTGTAGGTAAGCTTTTGGTAGAACAGCAAAGTAAGCAAAAAGTATGAATTTTTAAAGAACAAAAGTGCTTCAGGCTTATTTCTGGGTGGGAGACACTTTTAAAGACATTAGCTACACCCTATATATAAAAGTAAAAAAAAGCCTGCGGTTCTAGACGTGAGCAGTCTAGCTTTGAAACTTGAAAAGTTCTATAGAATATAAAATACATTCATCATCATCAGCCTTTTTAATGTTCCCACTGCAGGGACACAGGCTTCCTCTCTAGGAGAGGGAATGGGCCGTAATCCACCACGCGGGCCCAGTGCGGGTTGGTGGATGTCACATGTCTTCGAATTTTTGGTTCTAGGACATGCCGGTTTCCTCACGATGTTTTCCTTCACCGTTTTGAGAGCAGTGGTGATGAAATAAATTACACAAAGTTATGCGCCAGGTTGAGTTCGAACCCACAACCTACTACTCGTAAGTCGGGGCCGTTACCACTCGGCCACCACTGCTCTAAAAAACTGCACTGCTATAAAATACATTAAGAAATTAAAATTACGATTATCAACTACACAGTTAGATACAAATTTGATAGTAAACCACATCTTCGCATCGAACGCGACTGTATCCATAATAATCTATCTACACTAATATAATAAAGAGGTAAAGTTTGTTTTTTTTATTTTTTTGTTTTTTTGTTTGTATGAGGTAATCTCTGGAACAAATGGTTCGATTGGAAAAATTGAAGCTATAATAGAAAGCTGTTTTACTCCTGAGTGACATAGGCTATAAATTATTTATATAACAGGGATATTAACCGAGCTATTACAACTTTTGTCTCACAAATTTCCCGCGGACGAAGTCGCGGGCAGAAGCTAGTAACCTATAAAAAGTAAGGAAAACTGTTACTTTCATATTGTTTTAGGAAAGGTCAAAAGTAACGTTCGGTTGGTACTTTTATTACTTTTTTCCATCGACAAGTGCCTGGTAACGGGCCTGGCATGATTCGTCCACTTTTTCACGCAAATTAAAAAAAAAACTAAAATTATTGTTGTCTAATTTAAGGCCCCTTTTTGAGGTGAGAAATTATCAAATGGTTTCTCTCTCGCTTGGGTGAAACGGAAGGAAATGTCACACTTTTACTGATCAATTTGTAAATTCAGTTGCCATTTAAAAATATTCTCACAGGCCTAAAAGGCATCGGCTTTGCCGGGCGCCTTCAGTTTAGCTAACATATCTTTATAACGTGCGTAGAACTTTATACACTGTTACTATACAACTCGGGCTTGGTTTTTAACAGACGACAAGCTATTCTTTGCTTGACGTCTACAAGTTTACACCTAGGATTACCAGAAATCGCCCTACGACTGCTAATGCCTAGAGCACATCTATCGGCGGTGGCGGCTGGGAAACTAATCTCTGTAAGTATAAAATAAAGGAGAATTGAGGAACTTTAAAATTCAAGCGTAAATAATATATAATACGATATAATATATTATTTTTCAAAGAGACAAGAGACTGTTGATGATGGTAAAAAAAAATAACCGATAGGGACAATATTAGCCAACAAAACGATAACATATTTCCTTCACGTATATTACATTCATAAGAACAACCACTTCTTGTTTCGGTCAAACGAAACAGTAGTCCAAGAAAAACGGGCAAAAAATGTTTGGGAAGCAATATCTAGCATTAAGTGTGGCCCAACATGTAGCGACGCATCGACTATTTATTGGATCATGAATTAGTAAAGTTGTAAACTAGGTCGGCCACATCTGCGAGCGACGAGATAGTTTTCGAAGGCCTGTTTTTTTACCCCGGGTGGATCCAACCCCTGTGACATATGGCGGTACTTATCCCTCCAAACTACGGTAATTTCTGAGATCCAATTCAAGGATTGAAATAAAGAGACGTCGCCGATGTAGTATAGCTCATACATAATGGAATCACGTGCGTAGAGTTGGTGGTGTCGACGTACAAATTTTCACTTGACGATTCGGGATGAGGGTCAATTCTTACTGTAGGACATGTCTACAATTGACTTTTGTACACAGCTAAGGTATTTTTTTACATTGTATGGTACCAGAATGAAAATATGCACCTTATCAACAAAGATATATGTAATTATGTCACTAGCAGAATAGTCGACACTAGCTCAGTTGCCCAAAAAGAAAAGCACATTAATCAAATCAAACCATTAGTTTTATTTCACGAAGACTATTGACAAGCACTTTTGAAATGTCAAAAATTCTGTCTGTCCGAATAAAAATGATGCTAATTGCACATTCCAATGCGTAGACTTTAAGGAGAATAATCGGCAAAAAACTTCATGGACACTCTTTTCAATCATGTTATGTATTACAAATATCTCGGTTACATGTTTCTCGTCGATACTATTATAATTATAAATGAATATTACAGCTACTACTCGCATCATCATTATAGCAATTGTAGAGAAGTAATCTTCTACAAATTAATGCAACGTCCATTAAGAGAAGACAACAGAGGGATGCAATGGACTAAAACCACACGTATGACAATTCTCGACACACAAGTCATCTCCGGTGGTAAGCGGTCACACCTAGCAGCAAAGCTAGGTGTGACCGCTTACCTTACACACCTACATCTTAGTTAACTAGTTTTGTAACGTTCCTGATTGTCAAAGTCATCAACTGTGATCTATAAACCGGTACCTACTGTTTCAATTTTAACAACTTTACAGGATGAAGTAAAATCTTGTTTGGGATATTAATATAGCATCTATTGTACCATATTCTGACAAATAAACATTTTTGTATTATTTTTATTTTTTTTGTATTGTATGTTTTCTTCATATTTTTAAAACATTTTTTTTATTATAAAAATGGATTAGACAATTTTATGTAAATCAACAAAAGAAGTTCAAATTATTACAAATCTAATATCTATGATCTATCTTGATATATCTATGGGTCTACCATAAAATAGTACTAAGAAGTGAAATCTTCAAAAAAAAAAAAATAAGTTGCCAGTTGAAGACTTCTTTTGGCATCAATTTTTTCAGCACCAAAGCTATTCGAGTCGATATTGCAAAAAGATGTTTCTATCTTTCTTTTTTTTTAATCTTGTAAGGAACATAAAACACGGATATATACATATTTATTCTGAGGCACACATACATTATCACACTCTTTTCTTTTCGCTTTCAAAAGCAATTTCATCAGTTTCGTTCGTGCGTTAAATTAGATGCCCACTGGGGCTCGTTCATACATCATAGAAGCCAAAGTTAACAATTTCTAAAATAAATTATATACCCACAGTCCTTTGTTCTTTTTGTGATTATTACTATTGTTTCTAATTACATAAATAATATCAATTATCGTATAGTATGCGGCTAGGTTCCCTCTTCTAGATAGGAGGCCTGTGTCCCTGCAGTGGGAACATTAAAAAGACTGATAATGATAATGATGCGGCTAGGAAGTTATATCTATTTAATTTCTTTTTAGCTAAGGCAAAATTATGTAACAAAATACAATTATTCTCCAGGCAGAGTTCCCTCTACTCATGTATATAATATATAAATAAATCCACTACCGTACACCTAAGCACACATTACATTAATTTATGTTCTTAGTCAGTACTTCCTGTACCCTAAATAACTACTAGTATACTAATACAACTACTATAGTCGTTGTCGTTGTCGCCTTTGCTTCTACAAAGGACATTAACCATTATTACGACTATAAAGATATTTAACTACTAGTATAAGATAATATGTCGTTCTCCAGTTCAAAACGGGTTGGGTTTAAGTACTTACGAGCTAGTTACTAAGCTATTTTAGTAAATGTAAAGGCTAATTATTAGGAGTGGGTGTTAATTCAACGAACGGCTTTTTAAACTGTTAATCTAATGTTAACGAATTAATTGCTTTTTGTATACCGCAAAACCCGTTAAATCTATCAACTGTTTCATTCAACGATTTTGGCAAAGCGCATATTATTAACTCAACGAATAGGTACCTATTCAAAAGACGCTCACGTTATCTGAAGCTGCTAACGCAAAACCAGCTAAAATTATCTGTTTCTTTTGCGTTGAAAAAACGACTAGAAACGAAATATGCCGAGTAGAGACGCAAAGCCTGGAAAATTATATAGGGAAGTTTATTTCAATCAAATGTTGATATTTGAGCATTATTTAAAATTCACACAAACTAGCAGACGACGGCTGCCGTTGATCTTCGAAATTGAAATGTCGACGGCTGCCGTCGACGCGTCAACGGAAGCCGTCAACACGTCGACGGTTGCCGCCGACGCGCGTCGGCGGCTGCAGTTACATCTGCCGTTGGGAACATGCCGCTCGTGTGTAAGAGCTCTTATCTATCTGGCTTGCGAACGGCGAGCAATGGGTATCTCGCCGTCCGGTCGTCTGGTAATCGTCCGGACCAAGCCCAGTCAAAGAATTGTCAGCAAATGTAGAGACCCAACTGCAGAGCTGAACCCTATGGGGGCCTCGGTCCGGTTTCTGAAAGGAAGGTCCGACCCCAATATGAGTGCTAAGAAGGAATGGGGTGGGTGATTTAGTCAGTAAGAGTCTGACACTGTTTCCAGAAAACCTTATAAAACACATACGACTGGACAGAGACAGCCTGTGCCTGGTAGCGGGGACCATCACTGGGCAATGACTGTACACCGCATCTTCACAAAATAGGCATCAAGGACAGTCCCTTGTGCATAGCTTGCTGGGGGAGGAAGAGACAATTGCGCACGTGCTCTTGGACTGCACAGGTATTACTGACACACGCACACGAACCTTAGGCACACCGAATTCCCTTATTGACGCCCTGAAAAATCTAAAAGGCCTGATCAGCTTTTGGAGGGAGTTGGGCTGGTTGAAATAAGCCCACCAAAGTTTATGACCACTATGGCTCACGTACAATGGTCTATTTAGACTAAGTGCGGAAGCCATACTCAGACATAACATAAGCTTATATATCTAGATCTACCTACTAAGAAGAAGAATAGGTAGATGTCTATTCTGCTTCAAGGTCCACCCAAAGGGAAGTTATTTGATGATTTAAAACCTAAAATATAAAAGTAGTCCTCTTCACCAAAGTTGTAAAGAAATAATTTATAGGCGAATTCCAACAACTGCTGGACAGATTTTATATAAAGTGACAACGAACAAAACACAAACTCATAAACCTAACTCAAAGTCAATGTCAAATAATTTATATCAATTAGTGTTCTTATTCATAGTTCCACGAAAAGGTTCTTTTGAATTCCAAGATATCTGTTTCTCTAGTAATCTGTAATCTGTTTGGACCTATAGAGTTATGTTTTAGTAATAATGAGTCGTGTACTCGCAAAGGCTATAGAAAGGTCTCACAAAGATTCCTGTGGACCAAACCAGATAAGAAAATCCATAATTATCGAGCTTGCAAACTATGAGCAATAGGTTGCTCGCCGATCGTCTGGTAACCCTACGGACCAAGCCCAGTCGTCGATGGTGCGCAGTGTTCCCGAGCGCCTCAGGGAGTTGTCAACAAACCGTAAGAACCCTGCAAAAAGGTCGAAGCCAACTAGGGCCAAGGGTTTGAGTCTGAAAGGAAGGCCATGAGACAAAGTAGGAACGTTGAAAGAAAATAAGGATTAAGACAACTTATGAACGAGTGGGTTTTTTGGTCAGTAGAATTCTGAAGTTAATTTCCGGTCCGCCAAAGGGATTTGTCATTGGATGCTTTTTACCTTATTATTTTTAACATATTTTGTAATAGGTACTAGAATATTACTAAAGCGCAATAATAGTTCATCAGGATTAAAAATGCGAAAACGCGTAAATATTCTCCAGTTTCACTAAATTTACAATATAAGATCCTAAAATTCAATATTTCCTCTTCAATAATGTCGTGTCGTCAGGCGTCATACGGACTGTCACTCCGCCATATTGAATTTGACAGCTTTATTGAAACAATGTGAACTAGACAGATTTTATTTTATTTAATCTCATATCTCTCTGCATTTTGAGAAGTTGGCAAGTGCCTTTACAGAGGAATTATTAGCATAATTCTAGGACCTTATACTTAATTCTTTATTATACACAAAACAAGGATTTGATCATTCATGTAGATACAAAAGCGAGCTTAACTCAACAATGCTCCCATCAAACCTTTGAGTGATAGAGAGAGATCACATTCGCGGGTACGAACTAGCGTACAATATAATTTTACATAATTGTTTTTTAAGTATAATTGATGTATAATAAATTAGATTTTTTTTTAATAGAATAATTTATACCAATATGTCAAAAGTGTGAGGTCTCTAACTTACTTTTTTAATTGGTTACCAATATTTATGATAATTTTATAATCGTTGGTTTTATTTGCATCTACAAAAATATGCACTGGCAGGTTTTCTTAGGCTGCTTTAAAAGAGTTAACATGATCCTGAAACGCAAAAGGCAACAGAAGGAAATAGGTGGGTTTTAGTAGAATTATAGTTACGTCACAACAAAAAAATCATTTTTCGATATGAAAAAAAAACTCTTCAACTCGAATCGAAATAAGTTAGTTGTACGGAACAGTCAGTGAGCTCACCCGACTCGCACTTGTACCTACAGTATTTTTTTATGGCTGTCACCCTTAGAGTTTAAATTAGAAAAAGACATGGCTTGCATATGCTTCCCTACTACATAGAGTCTAGGGAGTAGCGAAGTCGTACTAACCTATTTAATTTCTTCTAGCCGGTTGCGTGTAACGCCTTTGCTAGTTTTCTAGCACTAGGGCGAAGCATTTTGTGCGACTGGTTGCAATTAGTTTAGTAGAAGTATACTCGCCTGTGTGTGTGTGTGTGTGTGTGTGTGTGTCGTGTGTAGCTGCCTCATTGGTGTCTACGTCGACAGTTGAGATTGGTCTTAGTTTCGATTCTGGGGTCAGGTCAGTACTGTTGGGATGTCTTAAATTATCATTACATAGTATAATACAAAGTTTGCTTTCCCATACATAGGGCTAGATATCTTAAAGTACGCAACGGATTTTGATGCGGTTTGTTTTAATAGATAGAGTGATTCAAGAAGAAGGTTGTAATTTATATAATACATGCATAATATTTTCAATATTAGTACCTGTGCGAAGGTGGGACGGGTAGCTAGTAAGACTATAATTATGTAAAATAAACAAGACAGCCTATATAAAGCTTCATCATTATTTAACGCAACTTTTGCAGGGGAGTGATTGAGTGATTTTGACCCTAATGGATTTCTGAGACCCTACCATGAACTTAAAGCGATCCATTTGACGACCAAAACTGAACTATTAAAGAGATAGAGCTGTGTGTGTGTGTATGTGAGCTGCTTCATGTCGACACAGGCCAATGCCGAAAACCAGCTCTGTAAGCTCATCGCATCATGCATGGGACCACAGCATTATGCTGAGCCTATGTGCCGTTTTTGCGGAAATGTGACGCATTCTTTTCTTTAATTGTAATGACTGTCTAATAGCTTTAAGGTTGCGTCATTTCGCGTGAATAAACTGTTTTTCTTTCTTTCTTTTTTTTCTTTGTATAGGGTAAGCCTGGAAAATTCCGTAAGACGTTCGAGCTGTACCAAGCCGTAACCATGTCCAACGATAGTGGGCATCATGCCAAACTGTTAGGGCGCCTTCAAATTATCTACAAGGTGCTACAATTTTTGAACGCGACGGCAGCACAAGCTTCTACGTTACATCTGCGATGTGGCCGATCGCCTTTTGTTTAGATGGAAGACCAAAGCGCAGTGGCAGCGCTACAGCGCGACACTTTGCGGGTAAATTGAAAGCGCCCTTACTAATCGCTACATACTATAAAACAAAACTAAACTGTCTGTCCCTATGCAAGCTTTTATCTTTAAAACTACGCAACGGATTTTGACGCGGTTTTATCCTTTTGACTACCGTAATTACAGACACCATTAAAAGAGAATAGGTGTGCGGATACCGGTGTCCTCTTGGAGCTTAATGAACTAATAGATAGAGTTATATATAATTCAGGAGTACCTAATACATGTTGATTTAATATTCTATTATTCTGTTATTCCCCCAGCCAGCCCCATTTCTACATACATTTATACAATCACCATTGCACCTGTGGAAAGCTGTGGCGGGTAGCTTAAAAATAAAATTACGTTCTGCAACGAAGAAAACAATAGAATTCAAATTTCAAATCACTTCAAACACTAACAGCAAAATAGTTCCGGGTCTAATCAGATAACACAGTAATACATTAATAAAGTTTTCTGGGGTTATTACATACATAGATTAAAATCTGTTGGTAGATTATAAGGGTTCCGCTTCCGGAGTGTATTTAAATTCACTATTTCAGATTATTTTCGATTGAATAGATAATCATAAGCTTCGATCTTTAAATGTATGAAACAAGACACGTATTATAACCAAAACGGTAACGAGGTATCTATACATATAATAAAATCGTAGAGAAGTCAAAACTGTACATTGAATATTTTTTTAAAAGAATACTTGGGGCGTGATCTACAATCGACACCGAAGCCAAAAATATAGTTTTTATAATTTTTGTCTGTTTGTCTGTTTATCTGTTTGTCTGTATGTATGTCCGAACTGAACTCAAACAGTACTGCATGGATTTACTTCAAATTTTACATGAATATAACTAAGAGGCCGGGTCGTGCAATGGGCTACATATTATCACGCTATCACCTACGGGGGAGGAGCAGTGAATCTTTATTTTTCTTACGCATTCTGTGACAGCGTGTAAGCTAACGAATCATAATTAAATGTTGTTTTTGAGTAAGCCATGCTATTATCTAGCTTTACACAATAAAAACTACGTCATTTAAGTAACTTGGGCAGAGAAACATAGTTTAAAGAATGTAAAAGACAATTTTGAAGCAGCGCCATCTATTAAGATACATAAAATTCAAATCAAGTTACATATTACCTCTTTTTAGACATTCATAATTTAAATTTCATCTCGCTGGAAGGTAAATAGTTAGTTATTCTTATAATTCATAGATGGCAAAATACATTTTCTTCATAAAAGTTGTATGGTACATTTCGTTTTGACAAATTCAAGTTCCAACAAAACCTTCAAAATCTTGAGCAGAGTTGAGGAAGACAAATTAAAAAAAATGCGATGTTAAATAAGTTTAAAGAAGTTAAAAGACAATTTTGAAGCAGCGCCATCTATGAGAATACATAAAAATCAAATCACGTTACATGTTGACACTTTTTAGAAATTCATAATTTAAATTTCATCATGTTGGGAAGTAAGTAGTTAGTTATTCTTATAATTCATAGATGGCAAATTGATTTTTTTTTGGAATACATTTAAACGCATTTGTTTTATTCTCGCTATGTATCCTTATCAATAAAAAATATTTCATCACTAAGTACAGTTTATGTAAATAATATTTGGTCTTTGAATGATTAAAATTGAACGTTTGGTTTTGAAGTTATGGCGAAATTAAAATATTACGATTTCTGCTGCACGGTCCGTTACGAAGAGAGCGTCACCAAGGCCGGTGCGACTGCGGTAGGGGAGTTTAGATCTATCAGTAAGGTAAGCAGTAACCCGCAGGTCGGCCCACTACGGTCGTGCGCGAAGTATAATAATTTTGGTGCGACTTTTTTTAGATTTCGTTCTTAAAAATACACCTATGCAAAAGTTCTTCTCAGAGCTAAGCAACAATTCTTCTCAGAGCTAATGAACAGTTCTTTTCAGGGCTAACCAATAGTACTTTTCAGGGGTAACCAACAGTTATTTTCAGAGCTAGAATATTACACGCTGTTAACATTTTTTTAAACGTTTGAAAATGCCTAAGAGAGCCAGGTCTCAACTTTCTAAACATAGTTCTCAAGCACGGGCAGCAAAAGTACGTCGTAAGGGAGAATATTCACCAGAACGTTCACAACGACTTGCTGAACAAAGTCAGAGAAACTCTCAGGTACGCGTACGAGAGTCGAGTGTCGAATATTCGCAACGCCTTGCACAACCAAATCTGAAAACCTCTGAGTTACGTGCACGAGAGTCGAGGTTGGACCGTTCTCAACGTCTTCATGAACAAAATGTAAGGACCTCTTAGTTGCGCGAAAGAGAGTTGTGCGTGTCGAGCGTTTGCAGAGACTTAGAGCTCAGGCCGAGAGACAGTAATTATCCACAAGTACAGTTCGCAATCGAATTTTAGCCGCCTGCCACTCTTCTTCGCTCCGGATCATGGCCTCTGCCAAAGTCCGCCGCGAGTCAAAGCCCACCGAGAGAGACGTGGACAGGTGGTTCTTCCAGAGTCTCTCGATAGAGTGTTATCCAGCTTAGAGAGAATTCATTCGCTGTGTGTACGGGGAAATCAGTCGTTTACCGCACCAGCAGAATTCTTTGGTGGGTGGGCGGTCCATTTTGACGTCCAAAAATGATCAGGCTGCAGCAATTAACGAATGAATTCTCTCGGAGATTGAGGGGAAAGCTGAAAGTCGGAGTCCCGATTATGCATCTTCGGAACTTATCTCCACCAAAGTTGTATAACAAGATCCGTCTTAAAGTCATCTCGCTGCACAGACACACCATTGAGGCAAAAATCCTTACGGGTTGTGGCGTCGTCGAGGCAGTATTTGTACCTCATAACTTCCCGTTCCAGTCCAGCGTACAGTTCCCCGTGAATGTTTGTTTCACGATGACCATCAATAAGTCGCAGGGGCAGACACTGAGTCACAGCGAGTTTCAACTTCAGGACGAGTGGCTTCTTCTGCGGGCAACTGTACGTCGCTTGCTCCCGCGTCACCAGTCCTGACTCTCTTTACTTCTGGCAGTATAACTACCATCGTAGTGTGGTGGCGGAGTGGTAAAGGCACTTACAAGTTGTAGGTCGGGGGTTCAAACCTAGCCAGGCGTATTATTTTGTGTAATTTATTTCATAACCACTGCTCTTAACACGGTGAAGGAAATCATGAGGAAACTGTGACTGTGAACGTCTTAGAACCAAAAATTCGAAGACATGTGTCATCCACCAATCCGCACTGGGCCCGCGTGGTGGGTTATGGTCCATTCCCTCTCCTAGAAAGGATCCCAGCAGCGGGAACTTTATAAGGCAATGCTATTTTTAAAGTTGTTTACTTATAAAGCTATAGCGACACTGCCATCTTAGGTATTTTTGGAGCTATAGAGCCTTCACGCAGACAACGTCGCGGGCAGCAGCTAGTAGTCAATAAAAGAAACAGATGTGCAGAAAAGTGAGTATATGTAATAGTTTTTTTTTTATGGTGGTCAAAAATCATCCAATGGTGAATCCTGCTCTTGGGTGGAGCGGGAAACAGTCTCAGACTCTTACTGACTAAACACCCCACCCCGTACCTTCTTTGCCTGTACTTTCTTTATACCTGGTTTGGGCCAAACCTTCATTTTTAAAACAGACTCTGGGCCCCAGTAGACTTCGACCATTTTGCAGAGTCCAAAACACATGTAATGTTTAATTCAGTACATGTAATGATTGGCTCCTGTGGTATTGAAGACTAAATACTCAATTTAGTCTTTAAAATAAGTTTCCTGTCCTTGTCTCATATTACTTAGGGTCGGCGCATTACGTTTTTTGGTTCCATTCTACTGCCCTGTCACGCTATCACTTACTTCCTTTTCTTTCATATACGAGTAACAAACAAACCATCCACCTTTTTTATACCCTCGGTCTCTCCTTCCGTCCATTATTTTCACAAATCTATACCAAGTTTATAATTAATTTATTGTTTTTTTTTTTAATTTAATTAACTAATATCCTAATATTTTATACCAATTTTAAAATTAGTTTGTAAATTTATTTGAATTAATCTGTAAGTTTAAATTTATTTAGGAATTGTAATTTATAACGCAAATGTTAATAATAATTCTAAAATCTAATATTTGTTATTTGAGTTATTATTTTTATTAAAATTATTTTATGGAAATAAAAAGGCTATATTATTATTTATACAAAGAATCATTTTTAAACATTCCTGAATACAGCAAAATAATGGTGTTTGTTTTTATGGATTTCGCAAACATTATTTAGTAAAACGTTTCATGTCACGAGTCACTCCTATGTATCTATTTCTATTAATTACAATAGCATATCACTATTATCAGATTAGATTTTCTTAAGTGCTACAACTACTATGATAAACACAGTATTCATAACACTATAGATATTACTATCAGCAGTTTTATCTGCTACACTTAACCACGGCAGTTATGTTCGACAAAGACATTTCGTTACGGATATGAAGTAACTTAATAGTTTGACATCCCATCTCAAGTAGAGTATGTGGCTGGATAGACCTCACGGCGTCCTCACCTTCCGCATGACGCAGGTTCTCACCGGACATGGGAAGTTCGGGAGATTCCTGCACCGGATTCGTGCGGAGGAGACGTCCGGGTGTCGCCACTGTGAGGCGAGCCCGGAGGACACGGTGGAGCACACGGTGGAGGTGTGCCCTGCTTGGGAAGAGCATCGCCGTGTCCTCGTGGGGGTGATCGGCGGCGGCGACCTCTCGCGCCGGGCCCTGGTTCAGGCCATGGTCCACAGCGAAGAGGAATGGCAGGCGGTCGCCTCCTTCTGCGAAGCAGTAATGCTCGTAAAGGAGGAGGCCGACCGCATAAGGCAAAGGCAACGGCGTACTCGCCGTAGCCGTCGCCGCCGCGATCCTGCCGATATCCGGCCACCGTAGACACTGGCTCGCGGACGGTGAGCAATGGGTAGCTCGCCGTCCGGTCGTCTGTAAGACCGAGTCCTAGTCGTCAACGGCGCGCACCGTTCCCGCGCGCCTCAAGGAGTTGTCAGCAAACTGCAGGGGCCCTTCAGGGTCGAAGCCTCCCGGAGTCTAGAGGGAAGTGGGAAACTGTTACCTCGACTCCAGGAATAGGGCAAGGAAGGTACGGGGTAGGTTTTTTAGTCAGTAAGAGTCTGACACTAGTCTCCCGCTCCACCCAAGAGCGGGTTTCGTCATTGGATGATTTTCACCTACCATAAAAAAAAAAAAAAAAAAAAAAAAAAAATCTCAAGTAGAGTATGGATAAAGATGATTAAAAAATACTGCACCGTGGTGGCTCAAAGGGCAGTGGAAAAACATGACCGGAGTTTCCTTGCGTGGTCGAATCAGAAATGAAGATATCCGAAAAAGAACCAAGGTTGCTGACATAGCGAAAATAATCGCCAAACTTAAGCGGCAATGGGCAGGGCACATTGCACGTAGAACAAATGGCCACTGGGGCCGAAAAGTTCTGGAGTAGCGACCGCGCACCGGAAGACGTAGCGTCGGAGGGCCTCCCACAAGGTGGACTGATGACCTGGCCAAATACGAGACGCACGAGACAGGTCGTTGTGGCGACGCTTGGGGGAGGCCTATGTCGAAATGTGGACGTCTTTCAGCTGAATGATGATGATGAGACTGTGGTGTGGTAATCCTTTATTGTACACTAAAATCATCTGTAATGTAATTTTTTTAAATAATTCAAACTAGTGCTTGACTGCAATCCCGCTTAATGGTAATTAGTAATGCAATTATTGGTCAATCGCAAAGTAGTGCTTGACTGCAAGTCCCATTAATTGGCAAGTGGTAATGCAATAGTTGAGAGCAGTGGTGGCCGAGTGATAAAATCCCTGACTTACGAGTAGAAGGTTGAGGATTCAATCCGCAACCTTCCTCGTAAATCGTGGCCTTTTCGATGCTGGCGTTTAACAAACGCCTTAGGCATCCAACTGGATGGCTAATTTAAGATGGCTGCGACATATATATACCCAAAGATGATAAAAGTGGTTTTTCTTTTATTTTTCTGATAGTGGTATTTATCAGAAAAATAAAAGAAAAACCACTCTAGAATGCACAAAACGTAAACAGCATACTATCCGAATAACCGTCAATAAAAATAGCATTTTCGGCACTAAAAAGTGAAACAGCTGTTCAGAAACGGCACTCAGTACTCCTAACGAGCGCTGAATCCATTAATTATCAAAACAGAAAGGTTTTTGCTCCAAAGAGCCGGTAACTGAAGACCGCAATTAAGTACAGAGAATAAATAAATTTAAAACGGCGTCACGCCAGGAAACATAATCTGTGTTTGATTAATGAAGGCCTACGGGACCTTCAGATGTCTTGAGAAAAGGGTGGCTGTAAGCTTAGTTTTAATACTAGCTATTTCCTGCGACTTCTTTCGCATTAAAGCCTCCGGCTTTAAAACCTCCCTCCTCCTTCCTTCGTTTGAAATAACTAGTACCTTTGTACTCTTCTAAACTGTATTTGTTCTTTTTTTTAAGTATTTGAGTGTACATAAATAATTAAATAAACCTTTAAGATATTTTTTATTTGCCTATCTGGTGGCAACATCACTTTAACTATAGAAAGCAATATTTAATTCCATGGCCCAACTTTTTCGTTTTCGTCACGTTTACTAAGTTGGTTTGAAAACGTTTCTTGAATGTTGTCTTAGATCACGTATTGTATTATGGCAATACGATACGATACGATTTTATATGTTTACCTGATTCTCTCATCATCAGCATACAGTTGGGAAGGCAATATCCAAAACCCGTGTCACAATTCCTTTCAAATTACACGTGCATCATTAGTAACAGAAAGTTACTTAAGGATGCACGTGTAAATAAGACAAAATATTTTTTTTGTTAATTTTAATTAACTTGTGTTTTACTATCTCACCTGATGGTCAACAATGATTATCTAAACTTAAATTCCTGATCACTTTTTCAAAAGTATTTATTTATGTAAATTTATCAGATAAAGTGCCTAATGTGTGATATAAAACCTTTTACTCCGTAACTCGTCACTAAAGATTTATTGGAAGACCTACGTAAGGCAGTAATTTTATTTTTTTCACACATATTATATAATTTTTTTGCCGAACTTAATACCATAGACATATATGTATATACTAGCTTACTGCCAGCGGTTTCGCCCGCATAATTTCACACAAAATTTGGACACGTGTTTCATCGCTTTAGGGAATAAATTTTGGAAAATCCTTTCTTACCTACGTCATAAAAGCAAACCTTGTACAAAATTTCACGCTCCTAGTCCCAATAGTTTTAGCTGTGCGTTGATATGTCAGTCACTCGGTTTTTTGCTTTTATATGTAAAGATTTAGGTAGGAAAACCACCCAGTGCCATCCCACTTACCTTTGGGTAGAGCGGGAAATACTGTCAGACTTTTACTGACTAAACACCCAATCCTATTACTTTTTTGCATTCGTGCCAGGGCCAAAAATCGGGATCGGAATCCTTGCGGCAGCTGGGGCGTGAGGGCTGTTGTGACACGCGTGTGGTCTCCTCCTTTACTGGCTTTCCTGCTTTGCAAATACACTTCTCATCAAAAAAATCGAAACACCTTGCAAGTTTACGTTTTGTCAGGATTATCAGAAAAATGTGTACATTTAGGAATAAATGTTAAATGTCGTTTAATAGTGAGTAATATGAGCTTATCAAATCTTAATGTTAATGTTCTAAATTTAAATGAATTTTTCATAGGTTTCGTATTTTGTTAAATGAGTCATTTTTATTCCGTATGGAGTATAAAGGAAATGGATAAAACAACACACGTAAATGAAAAAAAAAGCTAAAAAACGTTTATTTAATAACTTGTATTCCCTCCCCGAGCTCTAATTACTGCTTCCATACGGTTCTTCATCGATCGGATGAGAGTCACGATCACATGCTGTGGTATATTGTCCCATTCCTCTTGGATTGCATCTTGCAGCTGGCTAAGTGTTTCTGGGGCAGGATCTCTTGCTCCAATTCGTCTCTTTAATTCATCCCATAGATGTTCAATGGGATTCATGTCCGGGCTTCTTGCTGGCCATTCCATAATAGAGATATCGACTTCGTTAAGATAATCTCGTACGACGCCCGCGGTGTGAGCCCTAGCATTGTCGTGCATGAATATGAAGCCGTTGCCAATAAAATGTGCATAGGGCATCACATGAGGCTCGAGACACTCTTCGACGTACCGATGACAGTTTAGTGCAGGCAGACGTGGCCCAGACACGAAAGCAAGCTCTGTCTTACCGTCGGCGCTGATTCCTCCCCAAACCGTCCACGAACCGCCACCATAGCTGACCTTTTCTTCAATGCAGCATTGTGCATAGCGTTCTCCGTCTCTTCTGTAGACCTTGTTCCTTCCGTCGTTACCATACAGCATAATTTTACACTCATCAGAAAAGAGAACTTTGCTCCACTGTAGGTATGACCAATTTAGGTGCTCACGTGCAAAGTTAAGGCGCGCTCTTCGATGGTCTGCAGTTAATTTCGGCCCATTTGCTGGCTTATGCGGTACCAGTCCACGATCCTTCAACCTTCTTCTAATTGTAGAGTCACTTACAGCCACCCTTCGTACAACACGAAGCCGCTGCTGCAGTTGAAAAGCGTTAAGGCGTCGATTTCTTAAAGAAGTTGTTACAATAAATCGATCATCTCGCTCAGAAGTGACCCGATTCCTGCCAGATCCTGAACGGCGCGTGAACAAACCAGTCTCCCGATAACGTTTATAGACTCTATGAACAGATGACAGGCTTAGATGCAGTCTTGCAGCCACAACACGCTGACTAAGGCCAGAATCCAGCAATGCCACAACTTGGGCGGCTTCTGTGGGCGAAGTATCCATACGTTTTAGAAAAAAAACCTTTTTTCAGACGTCCCAAAGTCACAGTATTGAAATAAAAAACAAAAAGTTTAAGGATAGGTGCCAATTTTTAGTTTTTAAACGCTAAATGTACTCCAACCCTAAACACACATTTGTCTCAAAACAGTGATTCATTTCGTTTATAAGATAAACAAATGAAATTCTAATTTTGAATTTAGAATTTTCGCTTATTACTGTAATGGCCAAACTGCCAGCTATAATATATGTATTTTTTTTCATCGTATGAATTCTTTTTTGTGTTAAATTCGGACAGAAACAATGAAAACGGAAGTGTTTCGATTTTTTTGATGAGAAGTTTATAAGCTTCCACCTGACACTCCTCCTCGCTTCGGATCATGGCCTGTACCAAGGCCGGGCACGAGAGATCGTTGCCACCGATTGCCCCTACGAAGACCTGACGATGCTCTTCCCAAGTATGCTCCAACATATCCTCCGAGCTGTCCGCACATTGGTGACACCTGGGCGTAACATCCGCACAAAGCAAATATAAACTAAGACACTTACGTACGTCTTACGTCTCAGTTTTGCAAACATTGTATTATCATGCCTGATCTCAAAAACTGTTCTGCAATAGGATAATATTACAAAACAGTTTTTGAGATCAACAATACGTAGTACAATAGTAAGTACAAAAACAAGTAATATATTTTACCCATCCCTAATGAGATAACGGAGCATGTATAAGAATGATGGTTTCATTTAGAGGCAACGCGGGATAAAATGCGTAATAGAGTGTAATAATAGGCAAGCATCTGGCGATACTACCACTTAGCTCACTGATTACAAACAACAAAACATTAATTATGTTTTTGCTTCCAAAGATACCGAAGTAATTTACGTGCTCCCGTTTTTCCGGAAAATAAATGTTTGTAATAAGTCTGTGGTAAGTTCGTGCTTATAATTGTTTGTATAGGTGTCAGGCAATATCTTCGGATACAATCTATAATTTACGAGGCTTCGTTCTCGGTTTCTGCGCCGATCGATCATTGTTTTAGTCATTTTGGGTGTCAGGTAGCGATGATTTTTTTGAAAAAATACTCTCTGAATATCGCTGCGAACAATCCACACATCAATCAAAAACTCGATAGTGTCCTTTATTGTTCGTTAGTTTTTCAAATGTTTTGTCTTTCGCATGTAACATTGGTTTTGTTCGTTCCCTCCATCCTTCTATTTAAAGCTTTTTTTTAAATGATCTAAACTAGTGCTTGACTAGTTGTTTATATTAAAAATGTGTTTGTGTAGAATTTTATAACATTAAATCTTTATTTATTGCATGAATTCCCCTGTACGTATTTTTGCTACCCATCTCCCACTAAATGGCTTGCCCAATATGGATGCACTCGTAATTTTATAAGTATACTAGTTTCTGCCAGTGGCTTAGCCCGCGTCAAAATCTGTTAACCCTCTTAGGTGTGTAGTTTGGAAAATTCGTTCTTAGCAGATGTATACTCCCTATTTATGGAACCTACTTGCCAAATTTTAAGTAGGTGTCATACATTCTGAGATTTCGTGATTAAGTGAGTGGTATTCGCTTTTACATATAAGTAACCTAGATTATCACCCGTATTCACAAACGTTACTATGCGGTCTCACAGTGCTCGCGAGCGCACAGGGCAGGGTTTGTGAACTACGCAACACAAACGAACCAATCACAGAGCTCTATTTCAACGCTGTGCGTTTGCTTAATCAAGGGTCGTTTGAGTATTGTTTGTGAATACGGGTGTATATATTATGTGTTTATTTTCACTGTACTTGAATATATACATTTTTACAATACGGCAGTCTGATCTTGGTGAGTCTGCAGTTAGGCTCTGCAAATTATAGAGCTTGAAAACTCGTAAATAAGGTTTATACAAAAAAACGCAATTTGCAGTTTTTATTGCTGTTAAAAACTGTTATTGGTATTTTTTTTAAACCTTTATTTTTGTACGAGTTTTTAAGCGCTAAAAGGAAATTGTCCAATTCTGGCCATTTTTAAACACGCTGCTCAACAAAAATCTAATACTTATATCAATAATTTTATTTATATTTTAGCAAATTTCTGATGCTAATAACTTTGTAACAATTAGCACTGTAAAAAATCTTATTTTTACAAGCTTTTATTTAGTTTCACCTGTCCCGTTGTCTGTCGTTCTGTAATCAAATCTTGCAACTTAAATTTGATCCACTTCCCGGTTTCCGATTGAGCTGAAATTTGGTATATACGTTTAGTTTGGATGACAATGCAATATTATGATGACATGGAGCTGATCTGATGATGGAATCGCGAGGTAGCCATAGGAACTCTGTAATTAAACGGCACAACCACGTCGAGTTTGGGCTCGTGTGAATCGTCTTGACGAGTTTTATTTATATAAGCATAGACCACCGCTATAAAAGCTTGTTATGAAAAAAAATATTTTCATTGAAAACTTGTTTTGGTATTTGTTTTGATTTTAGAAGTTTGATGAGCTTCAGTGTTGCCAAACAAAAACTGCATAAACAAAAATTCAAATCGATTTATTTTAGATCGATTTGGTAGGGTAATCTCTCCACTATATTTAACGCACTTCATATGATCATTTTATTAAAAAATATGGGTTAACTCTAAAATAAATGATTAAGATCTTAGAATAATAAATCAAAGAGTTTATTATAGGTACCAGAAGAACAACAAAATATGGAATCGATTATTGATTTAAAAAAATCAATTGTGAATTCCTTATTTATCGATATAATTATAAATATTTTTAATTGACAACACAGTACTTAAAAAAATATTGTATATTGTCAAAATGACGTTTATTCGTTTTGTTTCTTTGCGTCGTGAGTGTTGTTTTTCCAAGTTTTATTGCGATTACTTTGGCTTTTCGTAATGGATTCTGATTCTTGACGACCCTGGCACTTCCTTGGAGACTGAACCTTGTATTTATGATGAACCAGGCACATCTACGGACACTGTACCTCACCCAAACCAATTTTAATAAAATGTTAAAAAATATGTAAATATAAAATCTTGATACAAAACTAAGTGTGTATCTTAATTCTTACTGATTTGAACTATTAAATCACACATATATTATTAGCTGAACTGTTTGTTTATAAATGGCCAAAGTCCCATACAAGTTGGTCAATCCCCTTTGCAGAGTCTATCTTCAGACTCGCCAAGATTCGATGGCCGTACTTTACTCAAGTTTTACTTAGTACTTTCTTCTTTATGCCTTCCTTCTTTTTTTATGCCTCTGCTAAGTTAGTTCCCTTCTACCTTCTTTATTAGTGGTCCATAACCTCTACAAATAGAAACACTAGCACTAGCCGTAAAGACACAATATTATTATTTATATTAAGTTTCACTTTTTTATTTCATTTGTGTTTTATACCTTGGTGAATTTCGACATAATATATTCTTTTCTTTCCTCGATTAATGTCTTAAGCCACCAAAGACACCTAACTTGTTATAAATGATAATTATTTGCAAAATATCTATAAAGCTTTTAAAATCTAAATGATATTTTTTTCGCAAAACAAATATCATTTTTAATTAAAGTAAAATATTAAAGTACTTTTATATGCTTTCATTCACAGATTGGTTTTCGGCAGAAACAAAGCTAATATTTTATTAAAGTGAAAGCCATCCCCGAAATAGCGAACAAATTCCGTCACAACAGTCATCCTTCACCGGCTATCTGATCCTAGAACAAGAGTTGCGGGTAATCCGTCACAGAGATATAGCTTTTATAGCCGCTTTATTAGTGTTTGTCTAGAAAAACATTGTCTGCCCGTAATAAATGTATCTATAGATAGACAAATAATTAACAGCAGTATCTTCAATGACTTTTTTATAGGTTTTCTTAACTAAATTGTGGATCTTTAGTAACTTGAAACTTGTCAAATTAGTTTTACAACTTGTGCCAAGCTCCTTTCTTTTTTTTTATTCTAGATAGGCTCGCGTTTGACCACAATCTCACCTGATGGTAAGCGATGATGTAGTAGATGATGGAGCAGGCTTGCCCGAAGTAACTTATTCACTCTTGATTTAAAGACCACTAGGATGTACGAGTAGCTATCAGAAAATACAGACTCTGGCAGGGAAGTACGCATCCAAATGCATATATCCAAAACTATTTATAATCGACTTAAAAAAAGGAAAAGGAGGTTCTCAATTCTACTCAATGTTTCTTTTTTATGTTGTTCAACGATATTATCGCCAATTATTATCGATTTTAATGATTTTTGTTTTGTTTGGAAAAGCATTTTAGAGCTTCGGAGATAGACAATGGAATGGACCGGTGAATATCCACTGCAAGTACAATCGCCTGTCGATTTATCATTTACATAATATCACGCCGGTTTTACTGTCGGCAGTTACAGTATACAGGTGGGAAACCTTCATTTTATCAGTTATGTTCAAATTCCGTTTTATGAAGGTCTTCTATTAGGACATAACTTTTTTGTTTACGGACTAGTTTTGATACTTGTTCTGACTAGATTAAGTAAGTATAGCTCCGTAGCAATCCAACTTCTGACTTCTGTGATACGGATTCTAATTAGCGCAGGAGCCCGGGACTTTTATTTATTTGTAAAATATTTTTTATATTAAAAAAAAACTTATCAAAAAAGATAAAATTTCAGTTTACCTTAAACGATTTTGATACTTGCACCACTTTTAATAACAAATGATTTCGAGATTGACCTAACTCAAAAATAACGTTTTTTGTGAGCCAGGTCTTCAAGAAGTTAAGCGAAGATTTTTTTCAAAAAACCTGGGATATTATTTCCTACACCCTGGCAAAAACCTTTCTCTTCTCCGTCTAAACCTGTTAGTCTTAAACACGATCCACTGCTTAATTTGCTCTCAAACATTATGAGATCGTTACAATCATCACCATCACCGAGCTTAAATCTTTCTCCCTTCCCTTCCGTTTTGATGTGAATTAACTAATTAAAAAAAAAAGTACGTTACCCACACATTCCCACCAAAACAGATGTCTGTAGGCCATACAAATATTTGTACCGTGCGGGAATCGAACCTGTGACCATCAGCGCAGCAGTCAATCTCTCAACCACGGTGCCAGACGAGCCGACAAAATTATATACATCTTAATTATATCTCTGTCGTGTTTCTTTCTTACTTACAAGTAAGCTTTTACTCATTGAATGCCGGTGCACAAATCGGTGGCTTTTAAACTATGCCTCTAACTACAGTCTACAAAAGGTTAAAACTTAACTTATAAGCATAGAAGTTTATTTTATACAGGAACTAGCGACCCGCCCAAGCTTCGCACGAGTGCAAAGGTAATATCAAATATATTATACTTGTATTATACCTGTAAACCTTCCTCTTGAATCACTCTATAAAAAAATCCGTTATTTACATAGTTTTAAAGATTTAAGCATACATAGGGACAGCGAGAAGCGACTTTGTTTTATACTATGTAATGATTGAGAGTTCGATCACTTTCATCATAAAGGTGCAATGTTAGCAATCTGCGATCAGGAGTAAATTGACGCATTCCCCTGACAACTTGATATCAAGCAGCCTGAATTGAAACGCCAATCATTGTGCTGCCAGGAACTGCAGTACAAATTACGGTCAGCGCAATTGATGACCTACGTAGGGGACGTTTGATATAGGACTTTATGTGTACCCGTACCTATTAGTATAACTCTGTAGGGACAGGGTCGAAGCCTCCTGGGACACACTTTCGCATCGACCGTTGGTCGATGCGAAAGTGTTACACCAGGGCTCTGGGACCTTAGTTATTGGGTAGGTTGTTTAGTCAGTAAGAGTCTGATACTATTTCCCGCTCGGCCCAAGAGCAGGATTCGTCATTCGATGATTTTTACCTACCATGAAAAAAACCTATTAGTGTATCTAAAACATAAGCTATTCTTAATCCTGTTGAGTTTCAAGAGTACAATTGCGTTTTTTTTTTAATCCATACATAGGTATCATATTCAGTCCCATAATTTTCCCACTGCTGTTGTTGTTTCTGCTGGGTATAACGTTCTTCTTTCTAGTAAAGGGAATAGGCAGTATGTAATCCACTATGTGGGACCAGTGCGGGCTGGAATGTCATATGTCTTCGAATTTTTGGCTTCATATCCTGGAAGCCAAAAAACCTTTTTTCAAGCTTCAGACATCTGCACAGTTAGAATTTTTATCCGCTAGGGTATGGGTAGATATTACGACACAGAAAAAAAAACATAACATTAATAGACGTTAATATTCTTAGCGCCGCAACATCTTAGCGTTGAACTTTATGGATAAAATCCAAGTTTGCCTTTTTCTCCTTAGCCAAGCCCAAGAGCTTTTTATACTTACTGTGAGAAATCTCGTTTAAATATTCAATTAAACAAGTAGTTTGTTTAAATAAACTGCGGAGAACTGCAAAGGGAAAAGTTTGAACTCGGCTCTTTTTAATGGCCGGCTCAGTTCGGAACTGGAAGATTTCAGTCAATTATCCAAATCATTGAAGAAGTAATAATCTTTCATTCATTTCAAATTTCAATAGGTCGACGTTAATCTGCAAGAGAGCATTCAGCAGAATAAGAATCAAATCGTCATTGAGGGTAGGAATTCATTAAATTTGAATCGGATTTTTACGCCAGCGTTTGATTGTAACGAAGCCTTTATAAAAAACGTATTGAGTTTAATAAAAGCCGGAATGTTAATTAAAACAAATCAGTCGTTAATCTGTAACGAGATCTTTAGAGAGTGGCGTCTATTCACGTTCCTTAGTGAAGCAGTTAATTAAGAAGTTAGTTTGCTCACAGGAAATTTGTTGCTAAGGCACTTAGGCATAAATCTTTAATTATACTGGGGAAGTTGAGATAGTGTGTGTTAGGGCAAGTATTCAACACTTTAATTTACATAGTTTAACAGCCATTGTGTCCTTTGTCTGCCTGCTTAAAAATTAAAGGCACTAGCAACTCCTACGCATACATTTTTCTCCATACATCGCACTCTTTCTTTCTTTACTGTGTTTAAACCCGTACGAGACATGAATAAGAGTTACGATAGTCACTTGTTTTGACAAACGTCTATACCAACTAAGTCATGGGTTCCGTTTTAACACAAAACGTACGTGAAAATATCGAAATTTACTTTAAAAAACCTTCTACAAAACGAAAACAAACCCTAGCTACCTCAAAATTAAACAGAAGGAAATTCAAAACGCAATGCCCCAACCGGATGATATTATAATAATATAACTTTATAGCAACTTGTTAACAAGATCATTACCAGCCTACCGTAAATCACACGCCATTTCCAAAGCAAAGGGAAGCACGATAAAGCGTCCTCGCTTTCTTGCGAGTAAATTGCCATACATTACTTTAGTATTATTGCGTTTAAAAAGATCTTGTCGGCTTGATTTGTGTTGCTGTAGGAGATAGGCTGAAAATGAGCGTAGCCTTTGGCAAAGATAGATCAGCCATTTATTTCCTAAACGACAGAGAAATCAGTATTTTAGTTGAACGAATGGCTTCGTATATTTAAGAACATTTGCCTTCAAATTGAATATATCCAAAAGGTATGTTTAGGGGTCATGAGCAGAGCAATGCTACATGAAGCAGCGTGGTGTTACATAGTATCATGCGGTGCAGCGTGGTACTACGTAATACTATGTGGTGCAGCGCGGTGCTACGTAATACTACGTGGTGCAGCGCGATGTTACGCAGTATTTCGTGATGCAGTGGAGTGAGTGTGCTGAATTGCGGTATTACACATTGTTACACTATGCAGCACGGAGTAACCTAGAACTGCACTCTGCAGCTCTATGTTACGTAGTACTTCACTCTGCAGCGTAGTATTACACAGAGCTACACTGAGCAGCGTCGTCTTACGTAATACTACGCTGTGCAACTTTGGGCCACGCTTCGGTGATACGCGCTGCTACGTTTTGACAGGATTATTATGTCTCATCATCATCAACCTAGCGTAAGTCCCGGTTGCTACCTTGGCTTTCACCTCGGTGCCCGGGGTCCGCTTTCCTGCCTAGTCGCCTCCACTTCGCTCGGTCTTTTGCGTCTTTCTATACCTAACCCAGGGGTAGAATGACAACTCATTTTAAAACGCAATTGTTACAGAATAACTTGTACTTCGGGTTAGGTAAAAATACACCAGACTAGCTTAAGCAGATCGACACATAACATAAAAGCGTGAAAAACATGGTTATAAACGCGTATACAGTTTTCATTGCTTTCACGAAGCGTTCGAGTAAATATTCTGAAATGTATATAAGTACAGCCTTACGCCGCTAAATCTTTGTTAAAAATATGATGATAAAATTCTGAATGTAAGTAGCTCCATCCCGCCCAATTACTCTAAGCGGGTCTCATTGTCGCCGGCCGCTATCTCGTCTGATAGATGACCGCAGTCCCCACTGTGACACCCTTAATCTTCTCAATTCCCGATCCTAAAGGGTTCACCACAATCCAAACTGGAGCAATTTAGAATATTTTATTTCGCGCGAACTTCAATATATTCATATTTTCGCCTATAAAGGTGGTCCGTGCCAATTTTATAGCTCATAAATTTCGATGATAACCCCTTTGTTTGTGGGTACTTTGGTGGATTAACGAGTGCTATTGACAATTTGTATAACGAAGCTCTCAAGAAAATTGGCTGTAATTTATTATTGGATGTTGAAGATTGGCAGTGGGGTGGATTTTATCAATTTACCTAATAGAATTTATTGTGTATTTATTTATAAACATTTTGATGATATTGAAAGCTTTATCCGAATTTATTTTTTATTCCATTTGTAAATTGAATTGCAACAATGATATTGCAAAACCTTTTGTGTGTGTTTTTTTTTGTTAATTTAAACTGTTATATTTATCTTCTTTTACTTTTTTGAAGAAATATAGATTCCATCAAAAATATTCTAAAAACTGTCAAATCTTGATCTTATTCTTCATCAAAAGTTGTGGGCTCTTATGTCATGCCTCGTCGAGTATTCTTGATACTTTTCAGTGTCCGACAACAAACTATCAGATATTCTATTTTATTTATTAGGGAAAACTAACAATTACACACTATATATGATTAACAAAGCTTACAATCTAGGCATATAAGTATATAATTTACTATATCACGTAATATAAATTCAATATTGTTCGGAAGACTATAATATATTACTTCATTAATCAAAATACTTGATAACAGTAAATCTCCACTTACAAACTTTGTATGACCATATTCAACATAATATTGAATAACAAAGATAATATGTGACTGGCCAATTACGAAGGTACTTAGAAAATCGATACTATAATATATTAAGCTACAAGACAAATTATATTACATGTTATATGCCTATATGTAATGAATGTCAAAGAGTACGCACGGTAATTTATTTACTGTGGTAATTTTTTTTCTGTTTTAGACGTATTTGTTTCTATATAGGTAGATTGTTTTAAGGAAGTCAAGGGACTGAATATTTCTAAAATTACAAGTCCAAATTGAATGGAATCCACATATAATATATCTAGTTCGGTTTTTCTCACCTGAAATCTGAAAATGTATCGTTGTATTGTATTTCGGGCTGGTATCCGCAACTCGACGTCTAAATCGCGTATTTGGTGTACTGGTGGAACAAATGCGTCATTCAATCAACCCCAGCTCTTCCAATAAGGCCAGCAAAGCCGCATAATGAAGTTATAAGGTGGTCAAAAACAGACGCAATGGCAGCCGGAATTCCGGATCGGGAACCCTACGGCGGCTGGGGCGTGAGGGCCTTAGCCTCACGTTTGCGGCCTTCACCTTTGCTAACATTACTGCATCGCTGGAGGAAGAGTCTGCCTGCCAATCCTCCTTGCTTGGAACCATAACCAAAGCCTGGTGCGAGATATCGCAACTGCCAATTGCTTTTTCTTGGTCCATCACAAACCGATTTATATAACTGCTAGCGTAGTCATGGTATGACTGACCGATCGTTTCATTTCGATTCTCTTTTGTCGATCGCCTCGAGTTGGGAGCACCAGCGATCCCTTTGTTCTGAGCATGTGACTGAGCGCTGTGATGACGTCATTACCATACATTTGAAGGTTTGTACTAGGTTCCACGATTGTAAATGATCAACTTGGTTATGCCCTAAAACAACCAAAGATAACCCAACTTCTATTCACCTAACGATCTAACCCGTCTTCACTTGGGCGACCAATGGAAGCAGAGCACTTAGTATCTAAGCTATTTCGGGCGTTTGTTCAGAAAATATAAAGTGAACCCTTCTTATTATTCGTGGCGTTGGTTTAAAACATTATTCGAGATAATCCGGTAGCCCTCAATGCGAAAATTTAATTAAAGCGAAATGCCTAGCGAGACTTCGCGGTGCGTCAAAGTATAGCTTTTAATTATAAAATCTTAATATTAGTGCACTATTAAAATGCAAAAC
Source organism: Mythimna loreyi (assembly GCA_029852875.1). Lineage (NCBI taxonomy): Eukaryota > Metazoa > Arthropoda > Insecta > Lepidoptera > Noctuidae > Mythimna > Mythimna loreyi. The sequence continues at coordinate 12,919,268 of CM056785.1, read as the reverse complement.
TTTAAAAGCCCAAGTTAATCGGGCTTGAGGATTTGCAGGACGAATTCCGGCTGAGCAATTTAGTTCGTCGTCCTCTCGTCTGGTAAAGACCAACCCCCAGACAAGGTATGATCGTTTCGTTAACTTTCTAGGCCTGAATCGACAGTGCATAGTCTTTTACGCGCGTCTCAAAGAAATGTGAAGGGGCCCAGTACGGCCGATTCCTTCTAGAGCTGCGAGAATATTAAGAAAAGTTACCGTGGTCCTCGAACGCAAAAGTTAATTGAAAGAAATACTTGGATTTCAGTTAAAATAGTGGGGTTAAAGTGGTTGCTGCAGCCCAAGAAAGAGATAGCGGGACAACTTGGATGCCTTCCTTAGGAATTGGCAAGAAGTGGCTCAAAACCGAGAACACTGAAAGGAATGGAGGGAGGCTTTTGCCCAGCAGTAGGACAGTACGAGTTATCTACACTAATATAATAAAGAGGTAAAGTTTGTTTTTTTGTTTTTTTGTTTGTAGGGGGTAATCTCTGGAACTACTGGTCCGATTTGAAAAATTTAAGCAACAATAGAAAGCTGCTTTACTCCTGAGTGACATAGGCTATATTTTATGTACGCGGGCGAAGCTGCGGGCAAAAGCTAGTTAATAATAATTTAGTTAAAAAGTCTGATGCAAATTCTCGTTCTACTTTAGAGCGGGGAAAATCATTGAAGGATTTTAGGGCTCAAAAAGAAAATGTAGATAGGTGACTACATAATTTTTATGTTGTTCATAATCAAGTCTACGATGCTTTTGAAATAGGAAATAGCGAACGATCAAATTTTAGATGATTCCAATTGACATTAATTCCTATATTCTTATCGTTTACAGTTCAGTGTTTCTTCTTCGGGTTAGGTTAGGAAACAGGGGCCTTAGGTTCCATAATGTGCACGCAAAATAATCATAATTATATATTTTATCAGGGTAATTTTACACTTATATCTACCATAAACGCGAAAGATTGCCTGAATGTGTATGTATGTGAGTATGTTTTTTACTCCTTTACAATCTAACAGACAGATAGATAAAAAGATGATCTGGATGACTACACAGCTTTTTTTTATTCATTTGATCGACCTGTTGATCTAGTGGTTAATAGCCCTGTCTGCTATGCGGAGATCGTGGGTTCGATTCCCACCCAGGACAAATGTTTATGTGATAAGCACGATTATTTCTTCTGTGTCTGTGTGTAATTTATCTATAATATGTATGTATTTAAAAATATATAAGTATGTTTATCAGTTGTCTAGTACCCAGAACACAAGCTCTGCTTAGCTCGGGATTAGACGACGTTGTGTGATAGTTGTGAGAAATTATCATTACATAGTATAAAACAAAGTCGCTCTGTCCCTATGTACCTATGCTTAGATCTTTAAACTACGCAACGGATTTTGATGCCGTTTGTTTTAATAGATACAGTGATTCAAGAGGAAGGTTTATATGTATAATAAATTATATTTAATGTCACCATTGCACCTGTGCGAAGCTGGGACGGGTCGCTAGTTAAAATATATATATATATATATATTATTCTGGGTTTATTGTCTGGCTGGTAGAAGCTTGTCGTATTTACAAAATAAGACTTGTTCGAAATAGAACATCAAAGAAGTCCTTTACAATTTTACACTGAAAATTAAATTCACAATGTCTGTAGAGACAGCAAAATGCAGTTTAAAACGGGTGGAATCTTATTAAGGTACTTCTAAGGGGACATCGACTAGCCTAACGTGACAAGAAATTTTCCATTAAACTGTCTCCGTTCAGTTCTCATTGAAGAAAACGTGCACTTTCCAAGAAACAATATTATTTTCAACGTCTCTACATTCTTTTGAAAAGGACAACTTTTAGTGATTCACAAATTCTTGTATTTTTGGTGTGACATAATTGTTAAATAATTTTTCCTTCACTGGGTGAGGAGAAATGGAGTGTCAGCCTTTTTTATCCCACCTATGTTTCTTCAGTGCCTTTTTTTAATAATCGCAGTCCTTTAACAATTATTGCAAAACCCTGGATCCCTGATGGCTAAGAGTTAGTAGCACTTAGCAATGATTAGAATCTTTTGTTTATTTATTGATGTTAATTGACTTTTTTAAAAATATTAGTACCTATAATCAGTTTGGGATATACTGATTATAGGATGTACTGATTATACTAGTATCTAATATACTACAAATTGTACCAAAATAAAAATAGGATAAAAAAAGAAAGCCTTGCCAGCTGACTTGTACTTGTCTTAGGTGTACTTACATATAACAACATGCATTATTATAGGTACATTACATATAACTTATACGTGACCACCTTCGTAGCACCGCTTCATCGTATTTAAAATACTGTGTACTTGAAAGATAAAACAGCAAAATTACATGGAGAAATATCTCGCATTCGCTGAATAGGCTCTTAATAAACTAGTGCGCCTTACCACCAACGATTGCATCACCGCTTACCATCAGGTGGGATCGCAGTCAAGCACTAGTTTATTGCAAGTAAAAAAAAAAAAAAATTCATCAGCTCAATCCCAATACTGTCAAAATGTTCAATGCAAAACAAAATGTAACTTTTTTTCTCATTCCAAAATCAAATATTTAAAACTATGCCGACAAGAAGAATTTAAGTTTACGAGCATGGAGGTTTTTATGCAGGGTAACACTGCAGTATGTAATGAATGTACACTCATCGTCAGATACCACCATCAGATACATTAACAAAACGATTTTCAGTCAAACCATCCTTCTACGTACGTCAATGTCCGAGATTATCATAAAAGCGAGCTGATAGCAGAGACAGAGCGCGGATTTAAACACCTGTTCGTGTATTACCGCATTTAGTGGTATTCTCACAACGTTGTTCGATCGAAAGCCAATGCCGGCTATTAGATTAATGGAGGTAATTCAATTTTATAACGTATCCGAGTACGTACGAACCGCCGACGAAGAACGAACTTAATTACCTAACCTCCTTATGAATTATTCGCTCTTGCAGCGGTAGAGTACGCCAATCCAGAGTTTTAATTATATAAAAGTTAGTCGGAAACAGATTTTCCAGGAAATAGCTGGAAAGTTTACCGGCCAGTCTAAATTAAAAATGGGGAAATACACTATTTATAAAAGCGGAAACCAAAAAACGTTCTTTTGTTTTCTAAATAGTGCATTTATTGTAGTGTAAAATAGCTTCATGATCATACATTAAAAAACAAAAAGTGAGGTACCCATTTATTCAATTTAAAGAAAACAGCCAATTGAATTATACTAAAACACTATATTTTGCCTCGTTGTTTATACCGCGTACATCGAGGGACTGGAACAGTTTTCCGACTGCAGTCTTTCCGTCCGATTATAATTTAGGTGTCTTCAAGGCTAGAGTGAATAGGATCTTAATAAACTAGTGCGCCTCACCATCAACGATTGCATCACTGCTTACCATCAGGTGGGATTGCAGTAAAGAACTATTTTATTGCATTTAAAAAAAAAATAGAAAAAGTCATAACGCACAGTCTTATATCACACAAAATTTTATTTTGATGCTAGTAGCGCCATCTAGTTATCAACGATGTTGAACACAGACCTTCCTCGAGTTAGTTTGGCGTGAAAACCTCGCGACCATAGAACAGAAAAATGTCTTTTGACTATCAAAAGCTTGCCGCACTTTGCTTTGTGTGTACGAGTATATGCATGATACATATGTCATGTTTGAAATAAATGTTTTTAAATAATTGATTAAACAATTACAGTGGATCTTGGCGAGTCTGAAGTTAAGCTCTACGAATTATAGGGCTTGTGCACTCGTAAAAAGATAAATATTTTAAACCAAATTACATGCAATTAGCAGTCTGTTGTTATTGCTTTTAAAAACTGTTATTGGCGTTTATTTCTATAACCTTTATTGCCGTACTGTAAATTACATGATAATAAAGGTCTATTTTATTTTTTAGTGCCTCCTGAAAAGTTATTTTCAAAGTTACGAGGTATTCACTGTTACCCGTAGATAAGTGGGAAACTCAACAGTAAAATAAAATATAAACGAATTATAAAAACTAACAGCAATCCAATTTTGCGCGGATCCTTTTAGGGGTCCCTCTTTAATAAATACTATTTTATCATAATGAATTTATGAATTCATCTCACAAAAAAACATTTTGACAGTCCGCATCGGCTTCTATTTTTTTGTAAACATATCAAAATCTAGTGTGAGCTGCACTGGAATATAGTGCTGCATTCAAAATTTCTCCTTCCGATACAATCACCAACCACAACCATCATCCAACAGATCATTTTAAACCAGTAACTACAGAAAAACCGCGAACCGCAATGCACGTACCCAGCGGTCATTAAAGTCAGTTTTTATTCAGAAAATGTTGTTAGTTCGTCAGAGGGCAGAATCGTATGCACGGAATTCTGATGGCTTCCATTTGCATTGCAGATGTGTAGGAACAACGCTATCTAGTCGCGTACCGCACACACGACAGGATTTAGCACTCTCAGATTATAGTACCAAATTAGCATGAAATCTAAACATGCTGCGCCGTTACCGTAAAATGGCTTAAATCTATTTGCATAATTCACTGCCGTGAGCCTGATATTGTCATTAAGTTTTCATAATAAAGTCATGAAAGGTGTCATTGGCTGCCACGGGAATTTTCCTGTTTATAGTAAGTACATGAAACGTTATGCAGGGTATTGTTTCAAAACTGAAATACAGCGACAACAAAGTGTAATCGATCTTCTGATTGTGTGAGAAATGAAATGGCGATGTATCTGGGACTATGGGATTATGTATTTGGTAGTTATATTCTTTCATCATATTTTTCTTTTAATTTTTAAATCACCTTCTCCCTTCTCGTTCTACATTGAGTGAAAAAGCAATATCAAAAGGCAATATCAGATTTTTTGTGACTAAAACCCAGCCGTATTCCTCTAAATGTTCATAAACCATAAAATCTATCAAACATTCCCGCAGCATTAGCAGGCATTGGCGGTGAGCCCTGGCCCGCAGACATCACTTAGAGACACATCTTTACCAGGCAGCCAAAGAGCGGATTACGAGCAATAGTGCTCGTCGTCCGCAAGCCCGCGAAAACAGTGGTCAGAAACCGCGCTACAGCTCCCGAAACTCGTTTAACACATCCATTTTAAAAGCATTTTGCATTGAATATTCCAAGCAAGAAGTCATCGGTAAGGTATTATCAACCTATATTAACCCAAGGTTGTGTAAAGGCTTCTTCTGGCTACCTGTTTCGTCTGGGACTAGCGTGAACAAGTGATTGTTAATTTGGTATACCTCATCAATTTTCTGCGTATTTATATGCATCACTTTCAGACGGAAACCAAACTCCTATACTCTATTCATTCCCATTAAGATTGGATATTTAAAGAATTTGTTTTTTACAGTCTGTTCAACTGACTTAAACTTCTTTTCCATAGGATTAACGATGGCCGTAAAAGCAAAAAAGTCGTTAAGAAACCAAAGACCTATATAATGCAGCCGCCATTTTTTTTTTTTTACTTGCAATAAACTAGTGCTTACTAGTTAACTAGTGTTTAGCGCTAGAGCAGTGGTGGCCGAGTGCTAAAGGCCCCGACTTACGAGTTGTAGGTCGCGGGTTCAAACCCAGACAGGCGTATTACTTTGTGTAATTTATTTCATCACCACTGCTCTCAAAACGGTGAAGGAAAACATCGTGAGGAAACCGGCATGTCCTAGAACCAAAAATTCGAAGACATGTGACATACACCAACCCGCACTGGGCCCGCGTGGTGGATCATGGTCCATTCCCTCTCCTAGAGAGGAGGCCTGTGTCCCAGCAGTGGGAACATTAAAAAGGCTGATGATGATGATGATGAAACTAGTGCTTGACTGCGATCCCGCCTGATGGTAAGCAGTGATGCAATCCCTCGATGTACGCGGTATAAATGACGAGGCAAAACGCTTAGTCCGGGCCGCAGGTGTCTCAACAACGTAAGGGTGGATATTTGCCGTACGCCGGGATGTCCGAAGGTGAAATTGGGATGGCGGAATCAAATCATGCAATTCCTGCGCACACTCTCCAAAATGCATCCTGTAGAAAACCGCAAGGCTGGCTACTCTGCGCCTGTGCTCGAGACTTTAAAGACTGGACCCAAACAAATCTGGATCACCAATCAGCCTCTTTGCACGCCTTTCCACTGAATCCAAAGCCGCTAGGTGGCATTTTGCAGCACCAGCCCATATGTGGCTGCAGTACTCAACACACGATACATTTGTCATTCCACCAACGTAATAAAACTTAAAATCGGTTGAACGGACAGTAATAAAAGCTTTTCTTAAATGTCTAATGTTATCGTGAACGTAGTATAAAAGTAGTTATTTTCTCCGGAAATTCATTGAGTATGTAGGAACGAGTCTTCGAGTCGAAGTGTACAGTTTTGGTGGTCAGCCAATAGATGAACAGTTCGAGAGAGTATTTTAAAAGTCTATGTGTATTCAATGCATATGTATGGAGCATCCCTAGGAAATAACCGGACCGTATATTCGATGTGGATATCTAACGCTTCGTTGGAACGACGGTCGATTGAATTTTAAATTTTTCGACACTAGTAGTATTGGAATTACAACTATGAGTGGTACTAAGCATCTTAGTGGCCGTTTAAAAATGAGGTTCTGCAACAAAAAGTCGGAAATCTTTCTTCTTATCTTACTAATATTATAAATGCGAAAGTTACGATGTTTGTTACTCAATCACGCCAAAACGGCTGGACGGATCTGGATGAAATTTGGCACAGGCATAGGATACACTCCGGAATAAGACATAGGCTACTTTTTATCCCAGGAACCCCAACCCCAATACCACGCGGGCGAAGCCGCGGGCAAAAGCTAGTTATCTTATAAATAGAACATATTTTGCTTGAATGTTTTTTATATGTTTTATTACAGAAAACTATCGATGTACCATCAAAGATACTTCCACCGCTAAGTTCATTTTTGTTTGCACTCGAAACGAAAACATAAAAGGGTTTGCAACGAGTTTTTTTTTTAAGTGGTCATGCAGAAATGACCGCGATGTTCTCCCCCTGCATAAGCGTCGTAATGAAATCTGCATGATATTAAAAACACCTTCAGAACTCATTTCACACACGAAAGCATCTCATAGGCAAACTTTTATGCTGCTGCGTGTGTGTGCTGTGTGTGTGAATGGATTCTATAAACAAAACACTGTCTACGAACATTTTCAGTGGTCGCTACAACTGTATAAGAGGCATCACTACTTAGATGAGAATCTTCAGATGTGCCTACCACAGTCTGTGTCTCCGTTCTTGCTAACACCTCACCTTCTTTCACCTTAAGCTGATTATTTACTCCAACAAAAAGCTTTGTTTACCATTCCTTTGGTTGCTCCAGACCTTTGCCTATTGCGGCTTTTTAAGTAGTTAAGTTTTCGTAAGGGGATTACTAAGTGTTTTTTTTTTTACTGAATGTATTCTGTGTCTAAGGGCCAATTTTTTATACCTTAGTTATCTCAACCAACGTAGCAATTATAGTAAATTATTTACGCTAAAATGTCTGTACCTACATTTTCTTCTTCTTCATTACATAGTATAAAACAAAGTCGCTTCCAGTCCCTACGTATGCTTAAATCTTTAAAACTACACAACGGATTTTGATGCGGCTTTTAATAGATAAAGTGATTCAAGAGGAAGGTTTATATGTATAATACATGCATGATATAATTTAATATCACCATTGCACCCGGGCGAAGCTGGGGCGGGTCGCTAATTTTGAATAACTCTTATTTATTTTACCATTAGTTCAAATAATCATTGCTTCAACAACAAATTTTCCTGAAATTCTTTAGTATTAGGTACTTGACTTAACTCCGAATAAAAAAACAGGCGTTAAGCTATTCGACAGTCGAGAAACTGTCTAGGGCATAATTTGAGGTTACGCCTGGAAAAGATGGAGGTTGTAAATTATGGCCCAATTTTGTTGATAGGCAATTTGTCTTATACAACGTTTAGTAATATTTATAAATTATATATCTGTGAGAAAAAAATGGATGAATTGTGTAACGACTTATAAGGAGTAGTGATAGCCGAAAAAATCACTACCAAAAGCAAAAGTAGCCGACGCGATGATCGTGATGAATTGACGATTTTTTTTAATGGACGGTAAATAATATTACAAAATCTTTTTATTCAGGTCAAATACACCCATTTACATTTTAAAAACCAACACTATATAAAATGGAAACCAAATAAATATAAAATCACAATTAAACCTAATCAAATCATAAATAAATAAAACATGTCACTAAATTAAAATCAAAATAAAAACAAATCAAATAATCAAAATAAAAGTCAGTAAATTACAATTATACAATAAAGTAATACATTAATTAAATTAAATTATACATAAATGAAAAAAAAAATGTCTTCCAATGACGAATCCTGTCTCGAAACAGTGTCCAACTCTTACAAACTAAACAACCTACCCCGTTCTTACAGCACCATATATACCAGGGATAGAGCCTTCCTTTCAGACACGAAACCTTGGCCCCAGTTGGCCCCTTCTGCAGGGTCCCTACGGTATGAATTGACGATTAACAAGATAGAATGGGAAAAAAATGTGTTTTGTCGACCCGAAGTAATACAAAACAATTGCAGGAATATTATGATATGGGAGCTCATATATCTTGGTTTCAATATTTTGTCACCACAGTAATAACAGTCTCACAAACTGTCTACAAGGTGTTCTCAAAACAGTTTCATTTCCTCGCTCTCCTATTCTCCAAACATAAACATCTCACGAACAAGCCAATACCAAACACTGCCGCGCTCTATCACCGGACAAGAAATTTATCGTCAAGAATAAAATTCATTGTATTCAAAAATCGTTCTCCGTACGTAATATAAATCACGGGATTAAAAAGCTGAAAACGGCAAGGGGAGCAGGTCAGCTATATATTATCATGGCGAAGGTTGATCGCCTATCGAGAAACAGGAATAAACTGTAGGAGCTGTCTAGTGGCGCCATCTGTAACCACCGTGACTAATTTATTAAGTCTACTGTGTCTACGTCTCCTGAAATGCGTTTTTGTACGCAATAATTTTAAGAGATCTGGACGTGTTCATTCGAGAAAACATTAACGATAATAAAACTGAATGTGAAAACATGTGAATAAATCTAAATTTACATTCTCCATACATTTTACATTCTCCAACCACATAGGACTTACAAAACTGAGTACATGTGGTTCAGTTTTGTAAGTCCTATGTGGTTGGTATGGTTACTTAGTCTATACTTTTTCACAAATGGGCAAAGAAAATAATACCTGAAAACTTGAAATATCTTTGAAATATTTTCTTCCTCTCACGTCAAGTTTAAAAACGGGGATCATAGACGTGGAAAAAAAGTCGGTCAAGCTAAAAAGAAATTGAGTGGATCATGTCAGGACATGCAGATTGGCCATTGGACAAATCAAGAGTCTCCGCAAAGTGATTAAAAGCTCATTAAAAAACCTGTTGAATGATAATACTGTTTCTTAGGTGTACGGTAATACAATTTCCACAGGCCACGGCCATACACGCTTTAATCTCACTTTCATCAAAACAAACCCCAAATTCTTTGTTTGGTAATATCTCACGAAGAAAAAGTTACACGAAAACCTAATCTTCTTTATTGTTAGAAGAATAAAGCCACGAGATAAGAGAGGAGACTTTTGAGAGTACATCACGCACGCTACAAGTACGCACCTAATCATTTACCCTCCGCGATATAAGTATAGGTCCTGTAATTCAGTCGTGCATGCGTCCAACATAAGTAGAACCTCACTAATCCTCCGTCAAAATATAAATCCCAACGAAACTCGTATATCAACCTACGCTGGTTACTTGTAGCCTCTGTTTCAGAAACTATAACCGAGTTACAACCACTTTTTATTGTGATCAGTAAAGAAAAACAACCAGCCACAAATTGCCACTGCTCGAGAAATGGCAATAAAGTATTGAATTTATACCAGAGAACCGATCGCGTCTTGTGTTTACTGTTTGACGATAATATTATATGGGCATAAAAAGTATTGTTTAAGCTTTCGTTCGATAAGTGTTTTTTACTGCCCGCTTATAATAAAGCGAACAAAAGAGCTTCCGAACTTCTAGACTGAAAAATGGTCCGTTAGCCATTCGAACAACAAACAAGTTTTTCGCAATCGTTCAAAAGTTGTGAACTTTTCCAAATATTGAGCATTATTCTTGGGCATAACAAGTGAAGTTCGGCCAGGTAACCCGCAAGAACTTGAAACTTGGATATAAGAGCAATTTTGTAAATCGCTTCAACGAATACGCTTAGATCGTAACTTAGCCAGAAGTTTGCACGAATGGTGCTTTAATGCCCATTTAGTGAGAAATTGATCGCTCACGTTCGCGGTGAAGAGCTGAGATTCCAAATAAATAGGCCTAATGCAAGTTGGTGTGAAAGAAAATCCATTACGCCTTAAGTGGTGGTAACAAGATCGGCCCCGAGGTCAATAAAGAGGATCCAAGCGTTTATGGTGCAATGACGAGGACCATTTGAATGAAAATACATTTCATGACCATCCTATCCGGCTGTAAGCAGTAAAATCATGTCGTTGGTATCTTTATTGCGGTAGTTAGGATCTCCAAGCGGTATAGTCAGAACACACTAGTCAGGGTAAAGAAATTCTAGAAAAGATACTTATGAAATTCATGAATGGTTTTCTAAATTCAAATAATAATAACGATATTGTGTATTGCCTTTCACCAAACTTGCGTCTCTTTTTTTGGGTTCTTAATCAAAAAATCGAAATCCAAAAAACTGGCCCTATATATAGTCTGGCTGTCGTTTTCTAAATTAAAAAAAAATGTTTTTTATTCTTTTTCAATTGTCACACTGACGTAATCTTTATTGAGGTTCTTAATCAAAAATTGGCAATTCAAAAACCGGCCCTATATTTTTGTCTAACTGATTCTGAGGAGTATTTAAAATCACCCAGAGGATTTCGTTTTCTAAATTCAAAAAATTATGTTTTTAATTCTCTTTCACAGGAGTTCTTAATTTAAAATTCTCAATTCAAAAACCGCTTCTATCTCTTATCAGTCTGCATGTTTTTTAAGGACTGTGCAAACATATTTTAAACGCCTTCTGTCTGACCCTGAAATAAGTAATCACGCCATGTATCATGAGGGTCTGGTTTGATTAGCAGGCATTGTTATTAGGATTTATGGCGACAGGTTCAGCCCCTCTCGTATGGAGGCTGTCACAGGATCCACGAGCTTTTTGTGAACAATAGCCAAACTAAAATTAGATTCTCAATTCTTTTTTAAATGAAACTGATGAACTAGACTAGGTTGATTGGATTGGTTTAATAAAACCAAGTACATTTTTTTTTAATTTCTAAGTAGGCTCGCCTTTGACCACAATCTCACCTGATGGTAAGCGATGAAGTGATCGACGGTGTGCGAACGCCGGTGTTCGCTTGAGGCTTAATGAATTTAAGAATTATCCAAATGCTTAGTTGACAATTCGCGTGACCCATGCGTGACCCTTTCACCTCGCGTCAAAGATTATTGCATTGCCATACAACGTGGCAATACGGCCAGCGTTTTGGGCAAATTTGCAGTCGACAGCAATGCGGAAGAGTTGTATGACATCATATTTTAACTAGGAGTTTAGTGCCTATCTTAGTGTATTTAGTGTACACTAGCTGTTGCCCGCGACGTTGTCTGCGTGAAGGCTCTACAGCACCAAACATACCTAAGGTGGCTTTGTCGCTATAGCATTATAAGTAAACAACTTTTAAAATAGCAATGCATCAGCCTTATAAAGTTCCCGCTGCCGGGACACAGACGTCCTTTCTAGGAGAGGGAATGGGCCATGATCCACCACGCGGGCCCAGTGCGGATTGGTGGATGACACATGTCTTCGAATTTTTGGTTCTAAGACAATCACAGTCACAACGGTGAAGGAAAACATCATGAGGAAACCTCATAATGTTTTCCTTCACCGTTTTAAGAGCAGTGGTTATGAAATAAATTACACAAAGTAATTCGCCTGGCTGGATTTGAACCCCCGACCTACAATTTGAAAGTCGTATCCTTTACCACTCCGCCACCACTGAGTCGGAGCCTTTACCACTCCGCCACCATACTACGATGGTAGTTATGCTGACAGGAGCGAAAATGTAAAAAGAGTCAGGACTGATGATGCGGGAGCAAGCGACGTACAGTTGCCCGCGTAAGAGACAACTCGCCCTGAAGTTGACACCCGCTGCACTCAGTGTCTGCCCCTGCGACTTATTGATGGTCATTGCAAAGCAAACACTCACGGGGAACTGTACGCGCTTGGACTGGAACGGGAAATTATGAGGTACAAATACTGCCTCGCCGACGCCACAACCCGTAAGAATTTTTGACAGGTCTCTTTACTTTTCTTAGGATATAGGTTCCAAAGATGCATAATCGGGACTCCGACTTTCAGCTTGATGGTATGCGCGGGATAATGTGTGGCGTAATCTTGCTAGACGACAGTGTTTATCGAGGTATAGACCACACCTTCCCCTCAATTTCCAAGAGAATGCATTCGTTAATTGCTGCAACCTGATCATTTTTGGACGTCAAAATGGCCCGCTCACACACCCAAGAATTCTGCTGGTTTGATAAACGACTGATGTCCCTGTGCACAGCGAATGAATTCTTCTAAGTTGGATAACACTCTATCAAGAGACTCTGGAAGTACCTCTTGTCCACCTTTCTCGTAGTGGGCTTTGACTTGAACCCAAGTCGTTGACGGCGCGCAGCGCGCTGTTCCCTGCACCTCAAGCAGTCGTCAGCAACTGTAGGAGCCCAGCAAGGTCGAAGCCTTCTGGGGCCAAGGGTAGATGTTAAAGCGGAACACCAGGGCCCTGGAACTAAGGCAAGTAGGAACGGTGGGTTGTTTAGTTAATAGAATTCTGACACTGTCTCCCGCTCCACCCAAAGGCGGGATTCGTCATTCATTTATTTTCCCCTTCATAAAAAAGATAAAGTGCCTTCTCCAAGAGTTAGAAGGTCATCAGAGAATTCTTGAGCACGTGCATTGCTGCCGAGCCAAGTTCACATATTAATGGTCAAGCACAGCGCACAAACTCGTGACTACAATGAAGATTGTTTCAACGTAGCATTCAGCTCGTAAGACTTTGATCCCCGAGTCAAGACGGGAAGCGTTTGCCCGAAACCGCCACTGAACAAAATTTGACACCACCCATCAAAATGTTCGTTCCCGCGGATGTCCTGCAGGGTTCTGTCCTCGGACTCAACTGCGTTCCTATTGGCCACCGTACGCTCATTCCATACGATCAGAGAGCAATCCTTAAGCACGTGTCCCTTATCGCTGTAACGTGACACACCACAAACAGGCGTTTTGGCGCTCTCTAAATCGATGGGAATTTGAACATGGCATGTGCTGCCTTGCCACCCGGAAACAGTGTTGCAGCGATTCCCGACGACATTGCTGTTCAATAGCAATATTGCCTTGCCTCTTCAAGTATGCCATGTTTTTTCTGTTCCAACAGGAGCAACCCAAGAAAAACATATTACCCTGGTTTTGCACAACGCTTTCAGGGACGGTGTCATAAATTTGTTTTTGCTCTGAAGACAACAAAGCGACATGGTCATTTCGTATGGTGGTAATTTCGCCCGAATCGTAATTTGTCTCAGCCATAGTCTTGATGCGGTGATGATTGGGGAACTGGTAATTCATATTCGATCAGTGGATTGCCGCCGATAGAAATGTCCACATCTTGAAGTGAACTGAGACAGGTGTTCAGCACACGTTCATCAGTTACATCGACTTCGTCTCCAGTAGCACGCCTCAAAGCTCGCAGAAAATCTTCAGACAGATGATGGCGATATTTCAAGGAACATAACTTTTTTGTAATACTTAGCACCGCATTTTTTTTAATAGTCTTCCTCAACTCCGCTTAAGATTTTCAGGGTTGTTTGGAACTTCAATTTTTCAAAACGAACTATATAATACAACTTTTAGGAAGCTGATTTGATTGATTTTATCTCTCATAGATGGCGCTGTTTTAAAACTGTCTTTTTACTACTAATAATCATTGAACTATGTTCCTCTGTCCAAGTTACTTAAATGACGTAGTTTTTATAGTGTAAAGCCAGATAACAGCATAGCTTACTGAAAAACATCATTTAAATATGCGTTGTTAGATTAAACTCTGTCACAGAATGCGTAAGAAAAAAAAGTATTCACAACTTTCCCGGCCCGTCCTTTATTCATGCAAAATTTGAAGATAATCCATGCAGTATGTTTATATATATATCCAAGTAAGTTTTTGAGTTTAGCTCAAACATACATTCAGACAGACGGACAAAAATTCTAATAAAAACGATGCTTTTGGCTTCGATATCGATTGTAGATCACTTCCTAAATAATCTTTTAAAAAAATAATTAATAAACAGTTTTCACTTTCCTACGATTTTATTATATTTATATGAATAGATTATTTGTAAAACACTTTAGTTAAGTCCCAAGAGGACACAAATTTCCGCACAACTGTTGTATTTTAATTGTGTCTGTAATTACGGTAATCGAAAGGTAAAAAATATATTATGTTATGTTTTCGTTTGTACTAATTTGGGTCAGTAGATGGCGTTGTACGTATATAAATAACATTGAAACGTTATTTGAGATTAGGTTGCGTTGCAAAATAAATCCGTTAGACCGTTGGAATAAGAATAACATATTTCATATAAACATGGAGAACGCCATTTAGAGATGAACTATTTTTTTTAATTATAAATTAAATATTAACCTACATTTTTTAGTAAAACGAACCAACCACTACATAACATATTTCCCTAAAAATAAATAAGTAACATTACCATCTATGAATTTTAAGAATAACTAACTGCTAACTTTGCCAACATGCTCAAATTTAAATTAATAGTTTCCAAAAAGTGTTAACATGTAACTTGATTTGATTTTGGTGTAATCTCATAGATGGCGCTGTTTTAAAATTGTCTTTATACTACTAATATTCATTAAACTATGTTTCTTTGCCCAAATTACGTAGTTTTGAAAAACTAATAATGGGAATCTTTATTATTTACCTAAATAACTTTACGTGCCAAGTTTCAAGTTAATTAACCCAAGGAATAAGATTCTCCCATACAAACTTTAACATCCCCTAAATCTTGCACTGGGGGTACTACTGAAAAAATAAATATGCCATCCTTGATAACCACTTTAGGGAAATGTTTGTGCTAAGTTTTGAGTCAATCGGCCCACGGAAAAAAAAGTTACACCCTTGCATCCATTGCACTATTTAAATTCAATATTGCTTACCTCCCACAACTTAAGGCGTGATAATATGTAGCCTAAAGCCATCCTTGGTTTACAAGGAACATTTTTGCTGAATTTCAATTCAATCTATCCAGTAGTTTTGGCGCCAACCCGTACCATAGGCACAGACAAACAGACAAACAGACAAAAATTCTAAAAAGTCACTTTTTGTCCTCAGTTACGTTTTTCTAACAAAAGCCACTTAATTTTTCCAGAAAATTCTCAATGTACAGTTTTTCTTTCGTTACTGTTTTATTATATGTATAGATCTATAATTAAAATGGAATGTTCCGATTTTATCTTTCACAACCAACAGTAAAATAGAATCCGATTATTCCGATATAAAATGCTAATATCTAAGTCGATCTGGAAATAGAACCGCAATTTTATGTGGGTGTTTTATCCAGCTTTTATCGAAACATCGATCAGTATTTCAATCGATCGACTGAATTCAACTGTTCGCGAAGACGGAAATATTTCCAGCCTGTAGCCAAGTTACGATCGTTTCGTTAACGTCGAAAGCTTTGAGTTGGCCGTACGCCCAATTCCTTTGTTCGGATGTCATCTCAACGCTCTATCACGAAGTCAAGATTCATCAAATTTAAATATGTAAACCCTTTATTTTTATACGAGTTTTCAAGCGCTACAATTCGTAGAGCCTAACTTCAGACTCGCCAAGATCCGACTGTATCCGTACTATACCTAAAATGACAATGGAGAGCAGTGGTGGCCGAGTGGTAACGGCCCCGACTTGCGTGTAGTAGGTCGCGGGTTCAAACCCAGCCAGGCGCATTACTTTGTGTAATTTATTTCATCACCACTGCTCTCAAAAACGGTGAAGGAAAACATCGTGAGGAAACCGGCATGTCCTAGAACCAAAAATTCGAAGACATGTGACATCCACCAACCCGCACTGGGCCCGCGTGGTGGATTACGGCCCATTCCCTCTCTTAGAGAGGAGGCCTGTGTCCCTGCAGTGGGAACATTAAAAAGGCTGATGATGATGATGACCTAAAATGACGTCGAGTGGCGTGGATCAAATGTAGCTCTACAAACTCTGTTTCTATACATAATGTATCGGCAGATAGGCATGTGTGGCACACATGTGAGCACTGTAATTCTAGCATTACTTGTGGACCAGAAATGTGTGGTTTGAGTTGTTTTGAATGCAAAATATGCGCTTTAATAGTGATAGAAATACGAAATAATACAAACACATCCTAGTTGTTTTTGAGGTGGGTAAATCATTTAATAACCTTTTGTTTCCCTTTGCATTCTAGAAAGCTGCGGTAATTCCATCGAATTATCCTACTGCTGCCCTGTCATTAAATATTTAATGTGTTTTAAAGAATGATTCTTATTATTGACAAAGATCCAAACATGAATTATTTTGCAAAAACCAAATGAACAACAAAATAGCTTAAAGAAGTCCCTACTGAATCTCCAAAGCATGAGCTCAGTTGCTATAGAATCAATTTTAACTTTTCGTATTCTTGGACGACTAAGACAATATCCTAATATTTTAAAATAAAGAAATTAATACTCTTTTGTAATATTCAGTCTAAATCCAACGTCAGGCTGCTGTTATGTAGTTGTCGGCCATTATGCTGAACTGGATCTATTTAGCACAACCGTGAGACACACAATGTGTTTTTTAAATTAATTTACATTTAAGTTGGTTCCTGATTGTAACTCTTAAGTATTTCTTTCTTTCTTCCTTTAAAGTTTTCAAAAAAGAAATTAATAGAATCAGTACATTTAGCAAAATGCAAACATAAAATTGTACTCAACCCATACACCTCATTACACGAGCCATCGCGACGAACATTTGCATAAATTTACCGTTAAAATGATATATTTAAACAACATTATATTAGCATATTGCGAGAGCCGGCTATAGAAATTAAATCCGAATGAAAATCCTGGTAATATCATTTAACGGCATGCGCTGGCCTAGCCTTTTTCCAGACAGTCCCTTTTTATGTTTTAACTTTAATGCGATACGATGGCCAAGTCAACCATTACAAAAATAACCCAAGGGCTAAAAGGATAATTAAATTGTGAAAATGTTTTCCACATTATTCGGAGGATTATTCCATTTCAAGGATTAAGTAACATTGACGTTTTTTATTTAAAATGCGCAAATCTTTGTATACTTGAGTAGATATTATTAATACCTTATCACCATAATTTAGCCAAAAGACGTCCACTCTTGGACATAGGCCTCCCCCAAGTGTTGCCACAATGACGGTCCTGTGCGTCTCGCATCCACTTGATTTTCGAAACTCTCACTACCTTTTGGGAAAGCTTTCAACACCATGTCTTCGGGTATGCAGTCCTCACTCCAGAATCTTTCGATCCCAACGGCTCACCGGCCGGATCATCAGCGAGCAATGCGTACCTACGTAGGCCATTCTTTGGGCTATGTCGGTAACCATGGTTCTCCTGCAGGTATCTTCATTCCTGTTGCAATCACGGGATGAAATTTCCATAAACACTTAAATAGAAATACCTACATACATTTATGTGGATAAGTACGTAAAACTGAAGAAAAGAAGGTTCCTCGATACTAAGATTATTTGCTTCTTTTTCGCACAAAAATAATAGAATATTAAAAAAAAAAACCTAATTCCAACCCCAAAATTCAGAAACAACTACTACACATTCTCTGCACAGTCTGTTTTGCGCATTGGTATAAAAATGTAAATTCAAGGTTTTTCAAATTCAAGAAAGAAAATCCGGAAATTAAATTAGCTAAGATTGTCTCAAGAAACAGAGCCTTGCATTAAAATCCTTGCTTAAGGCGAGCTCTACAAGTAAGCTCTCCCTAAGCCATTTATGAGGAGCAATGTATTTCTTAAAACAATTAATGTTGTTCCTGCGTAATGCTACGAGAAGTTTTCTCAAAGGCTTAACGTGGCTGTCGTTTCCTCATAGGATTAGCCAAACTACTTTGTTACTTTTGCTCAACGGTGATATTTGCCGGCACGGCGTAGTCGCTTAATTAATAAAAGGATGAGGATCAGCCTAACTTACTTTTATTTAAATTAAGTTCAAACTAAGTCTGTGGCTGTCGCGATGTTAACAAAATGCAACCGACGCAAAGGCGTGCTCCGTCGTTGGCCTCATCTTCGCTTAACATCAGTAGAATTAGTGGTCTAATGCTAGGAGCGATTTAGATTTAAAAAAAAAACTCGCGCACCGTGAAAGCCTCTGTTTAAACTTACATAGTTAAGTCCCAGACCCGATCGAAGATCAGGTTTATAATAATTTTGTGACGTAGGTACTTTACAGTTTTCATATTTTTTCCTTAAATTTTGATATATGACCTTGCTTTTTGCCAATTTTTAGGATTCTAAGTCAACGGAAAGTACACTATAGGTTTTTTTATGGTAGGAAAAAAAATATCCAATGACGAATCCTGCGCTTGGGCTGAGCGTGAAACAGTGTTAGTCTTTTACAGACTAAACAAACTTCCCCATTCCTACGTTACCATATATACCAGGGCTAGAGCCTTCCTTTCAGATGTTAACCCTTGGCCCCAGTTGGCTTCGACCCTTCTGCAGGCTCCCTACGGTTTGTTGACAACTTCTTGAGGCAGGAACAGTGCGCGCCTGTCACTCCTTCTCGCTTTGGACCATGGCCTCAACCAAAGCCCGGTGCGAAAGATCACCGCCGCAAATCGCCCCTTCGAGGACACGGCTATGGGTACACGGAGATGAGGTTTAGATTTCCTTACGAGTGTGAAAATATGCGCCATAAATAGAGTATAAACAACTTTATCTTTTGATAGCGTTTTTTTTATTGTTGTGGTTTGACTTAGAAAATTGATTTTGTCACTGCATTAAAGAGTAACAAAGTTGAGTATTTGATACGATTTTCAGCTGAATACCTCCTCACTTTTTTCCTTAGAAAAAGTGTTTTGACAGATAAACAGACGGATAACAAAGTGATTCTTTAGACCCCTTAAAAGTAAATGCAAAACTTCATCTAGTATTTTACTTCACTATTATTTCTATAATAATAACTAGCTGTGCCCGCGACTTCGTCCGCGTGGAATAGTTATTATGGGCATCATATTCATTTTTGCAAACAACCTCAGCTTTATAAATTATAGCTGTTACCCACGACTTTGCCCGTGTCAATTTCTGTTATTAATTTAGCAATTTAGTTTTTAAAAGAACATAATTATCTAAAAGTACTTCATAGAGCTACACCCTCCACTTGGTCACGCCATAATCTCGGTGGTAAGTGCCCTCTTTGAGGCGTGGTTGGATAGACATTACGCAGGACATGACGCAGGTTCTCATCGGACATGGGAAGTTCAGGAGATGCCTGCGCCGGATTCGTGCGGAAGAGACGCCCGGGTGTCTCCACTGTGCGGCCAGCACGGAAGACACGGTGGAGGTGTGCCCCGCTTGAGAAGAGAATCGCCGTGTCCTCGTGGAGGTGATCGGCGGTGGTGGCCTCTCGCGCCGGGCCTTGGTTCAGGCCATGGTCCGCAGCGAAGAAGAATGGCAAGCGGTCGCCTCCTTCTACGAAGCAGTAATGCTCGTAAAGGAGGAGGCAAGGGCAAAAGCGCCCTCGCCGTAGCCGTCGCCGCCGCGATCCCGCCGATATGCGGCCACCGTAGACGCTGGCTTGCGGATGGTGAGCAATGGGTAGTTCGCCGTCCGGTTGTCTGGTAACAGTCCAGACCGAGACCAAGTCGTCGACGGCCTGCACTGCTCTCGCGCGCCTCAAGTTTTTGTCAGCAAACTGTGGGGCTCTTCAGGGTCGAAGCCTCCTGCAGCCGAGGGTTGGTGCGAAAGCGTTATACCGGGGCTCTGGGAATAAAGCAAGGGAGGAACGGGGTAGGTTGTTTAGTCAGTAAGAGTCTGACACTGTTTCCCGCTCCGCCCAAGAGCGGGATTCGTCATTGGATGATTTTTACCTACCATAAAAAACCCCTCCGCGCCGCCCGCAAGCAACCCCTCTCCTCGCCCGCCGGCCAGGCGCAGCGTCATATTTTGCACATCATCCGGCATGTGTGAATTTTATATCGGAGTATTTTAAAATTGTAATATCTTCTAAGGTGTTCATTGAAAATAAGTGATTACAAAGACAATTTTGTTCACAATTACATACTCTTAATCAACAACACATTTATTTGGATAAAGTTTAATATTACTATGTTGATACAACTCTAACAAATAATTGGTAATAATGCATTAATTTCGGCCAAATTTGATTCCCATAAAAACGGTTCTAGTGAGTTAATCTTAAAAGATAGACATATACTGTCGCGGACATTTTTTTAGATCATTTTAAGGGGAATAATTCTTTCGTACATATTTTTTTGGTATCCTCTACCGTTTTCGCAGCGCAAGCAAAGGAAGCCCTCAAAGATGAATATTTTTCCCCGTTTTTTCCACATTTTCCATTGTTTCTTCGCTCCTATAAGTCACAGCGTGATGTTATATAGCCTAAAGCCTTCCTCGATAAATGATCTATTCAACACAAAAAAAAATTTCAATTCGAACCAGTAGTTCCTGAGATTAGCGCGTTCAAACAAACAAACAAACAAACTCTTCAGCTTTATAATATTAGTATAGACTCAGACTCCCGTGACAGCGCGTGACGTTCACGGTCAGCCGTCAAACGACCTTGATACTGGGTGTAAGTCTCAGACTCCCGTGACAGCGCGTGACGTTCGCGGTCAGCCGTCAAACGATCTTGATACTGGGTGTAAGTCTCAGACTCCCGTGACAGCACGTGACGTTCACGGTCAGCCGTTAAACGATCTTGATATTGCGGGTACGTCTCAGACTCCCGAGACAATACGTGACGTTCACGGTCGGCAGTGAGGCGTATATCCCTTTCAGTAAATGTTTCAGAGGAGCGAGATAGTGAGTGACGTTGACGATCAGCACTTAATCTCAATTCGCGATCGGCACTGCTTTCACGTGCTCTTGCTTCAGCCGCTCTGTCTCGCATGCGGTTTAACCGGGATTCTCGCTCTTCGGTTGATTCTTGTGATCTAGCTAGTCTCATTCGCTTAGCATGTTTCGATGTTTTAGTAAGAAAAGATCGCTTTCTGGCAGGCATCGTGTTACAATAAAACTGTATTAAAAATAAACAGAAATACAATGAAATGAGATGAGAGAGAGAAATATGAGTTAAATAACTAACCTACTTTACCTTATAACCTAATTACTATACCTATGTTTCCAAAGATAAACAAAAAGAAAATAAAATACCAACCTAAATAAACCAATTCACGATGAAGACTTAAACTACGTACGTACTATATTTACAAATAACTGATCGGAACAGTCTTAGAATTGACATCAAATCCAGTAATCAAAAAGCACGGTTTAAAATTACACGCGTACAATATTAATTCCACACTAAACACGTCCGCACGCATCAAAATTCAGAATTTATATGCATCGCGCGGCTTTTTTTTTTTTTTTTTTTGTGTGTGGCCTCTCGCAGGTCAACCTATGAGGTTGTCGGCTGCTTAACCGGTCTTGCCTGTGGCGGCCTCGATACTAGGATCAAAGCCTCCAGCCAGGGCTTAATTACTTAAAAACTAAGCGACTACGCTAAGGGCACCCCAGGTGGGGTACGGGCCTCGGCTTAGGGCGTCGCTGGGGGAGGGCAGCAAGGGACGGGCTGGATCGAGCATACGATTATTTAGGGGATCTTTTAAAACTACGGCTCAGCGGCGCGGGCTGGCTCGAGCAAGGGTCGGGGTGGACAATTACGGGACTGTCGCGGCGGGCCTCGACGGCGAGGACGGAAGGACTGCGGTTTGTATATGTACCGACGGAGTGTACTAGTTTCCCTACGGCTCTCTTGGAGCAGGGTAGTGGGGTCGTCAGGAGTGATGAGGGTGTGCCTTGGGCGGCGGACCTTGGAGATTCGCGAGGGTTCGTATCGGGCGGCCGATACGATCAGGGGGTTGCGGTGTTTTTCAGGCATCGCGCGGCGCGGAACGCCGTCCTTATATAGGAGTCGGGGAGGCGTGACGTCGTGCAGCCCGCTTGTGTCGCAAACGGTTCAAGCCAAATCCGACTTTCGGGGCTACAGGTTACGGCGCTGAATCCACTGTGTGTTCGCGGTTCTACAGAATAACGTCAATGGATAAAACTGAAAAATTAAGATTTATTTTTTTTCTACGTATTTTTCCAGGATAAAAAGTATCCTATTTTATGCCCAGGATAATAAGGTATAATTATACCAAGTTTCATCGAAATCGAACCGTTAGTTTTTACGTGATGCCTGAACATACAGACAGACAGACAGACGGACAGACAGACGAAAATTTTACTGATTGCATTTTTGGGATCACTAACGATCCGTTATCACCCTTTGCTAGTAATTTTTTAAATATATTTAATGTACAGAATTGACTTCTCTACAGATTTATTATAAGTATAGATTTTCTGTTACTTTGGAATTCTTTCCAGCATCTTGTCTGTATTTCGTAGATACTGTATCATACGAAACTTTTAATCAGCCTACACTGCTAAACCTGGGACCACCAAGATACTGGCTCAGCTTAGTTTGGGGCCCACATCAACCAACTAAACCAAAGGTATCTAATTTTGGTGGGGAAAATCATCCAATGACAGCGGGAGATTCAAAGTTTTATTGACTAAAAAACCCACCCGTTTCATCGTTGCCTTTCATACCAGGGCCGAGCCTTCCTTTCAGAAGCAGACCAGCTGCTGGGCCCTTACCAGTTTGCTAACAACTCCTTCAGGCGTGCATGGAACAGCAAACGCCGTCGACGACTTGGGCTCGGTCAGGACAGTCGAATTGCAAACGATGAACAATCGTTCGCAAGCTCGGCAGCTTTGCTTGAGCAGCTTTGCTTGAGCGGGCATATTGCTATGCAGAAAGAGGCGAAACTAAACCTAAGTGCTCATTTACAGAGACGTCAATTTATCATACATTACCATAATCATGTTTTTGTTTGCACTTGCGATACGCGGCCCGCTGCTACAATGTAAAACGAACGCCCAACGCGCTGCGCAACGTGTCGCGTCTCCGTAAACAAGCACTTATTATTACCATCAGTTAGCTACTAAGTCGCGTCCTCATTCCATTATTGATGATTTCCAAAGTCCAGGATGAGGGTACCAAGAAAATTTATTTTAAATTTAGAGAACGCTTAACGGGATCCTTTTTAGCACCTTCAACAATACAAGTAATAAAAACAAACTTGTATCATAATTCAAAGGGACCAGTCTCTCTCTGAATAACAATGCGATGAAATTTATTACTCAATGAACAGTGGATTTATATTATTCCTCCTGGAAGATCTTGGGAAGGAAACTTTTCAAACTGTTGGAAATGATTTGCGGACTTATACGAATGTTGGGCCAAAGAAATATCCTTTTGTCTCGAGTTTTCTCCGTTTATTTACAAATTAAAAACAAAAATCATTTGTAAAAAAGAAAAACACAACAAATATAAACATATAATTTAAATATAGCGGTCTACTTATTTTGTTTTTTTAATAATGTATAGTTTTTTTGTCGTAACATGTTTTTGCCGGATCGAGGAACGAATCGAGAAGTTCTTTGTCGTAAATCTTTTCTTTCGCGTTATTATAATTTAAAGCTTCACACACACGACACCAGTGATATGATTCTACTCCGAAGAACCCGTGTTCATTGACTACTTCGAAATGATTTCTCCACATATGCAACGCAAGTATTAGTTCATTGCTTTTCGCTATAGCGTTGATGTCCTTAGCTAAATATTCTATATTTGTATCTTCGTCAGCGTATAGATATGAGTTTGGCGGTAATAGAGTATCGGCATCTTCAAACGTAGGACCAAATATTATAGGTATGGCGCCCTTTGAGTAGGCGTGATAGAATCCCTTTTCCGTCAAGTATTGGAAGCAACTTGTATTTTCTAATACTAGATAAAATATATACTCTTCTACCAGGTCGCAATCCTTTCTGAAATGTCCGGGGCAACTGAAAAAAAATATAGATGATATAGCACACAGTTCTGAAAGATTATTTAAAAATTGATGCAAAATTACACTACCAGCCGCTGTTTGAAGTACTTGAAGATGTTTTTTAATAGAAATAATAGGGAATAGTGATAGCCGAAGAAGTTGCCTCCAGAAAAGTAGCCGAGAAAGTCGCTGTCAGTGAACGAGACAAAGCGACGATTGACAGGACAAAATATGAAAAAAATGGGTTGCCATTGTTTCGTATTACTTGAGATCGGTCCCAAGTAATGCGAAACAATGGCAGGAAGATGATATCAGGGCTTATAAATATCGATTTCAATATTTTGTCACCACAGTTATAACAGTCTCACAAAATGTTTTGTCTAGAAGGTGTTTTGAAAACACGCTCATTTCCTACTTCGTGGGATAAGATTGAATGACAGATCCCGCCCTTAGGAGGTGCGGAAGATCCGTGTCAGATTCTTACTGACTAAACGACCCACCCCGTTCCTTCTTGCCTTACTTCCAGAGCCCAGGTGTTCCGCTTTCGCATCAACGTGTCGACGACTTATGCTGACGGATGGGCAGACAGCTAGCTACTCATATATCGCCGTCCGCAAGCCCGCGCCTACGGTGACCGAATATTGGAATCGGAGACACGGTGACGGCGGCTTTGGCGAGAGTGGTGTTGCCATTGTCTGATACAGTCGACCTCCTCTTTTGATAGCATTACTGCTTCGCAAAAAGAGGCGACTGCCTACCACTGTGTGCTCCACGAATCCTCCAGGCGGTCCACATAGCGGTGACACCTAGGCGTCGCATCTTCTCGAACTTATAATAACTGTCCGATGAGAACCTGCATCATGCAGAACGTGAGAGAGGACGCAGTGAGATCTTTCCAAACGCGAGGAGGTAACGTACATTCGTTCGGTGGGTCATAATGCTCGTGAACTGAAATGTTCAGATTTCGGTTAACACGTCGCTTGAAGGAAGTGATCGAAATATCGCATAAGTTGACGAGAGAGTACTAATTTGTGTGTGCAAGACTTTCATTTGACAAAAAATTGAATGTGTGTAGTATTTTGAAAGATAGATATGATCTAGACAAGATGATACTCCGAAAGTCCAACTCTCCATACGCAAATCCGATTATTCTCGTTAAGAAAAAGGATGAAAAAGATTGAATCCAGTTACCATAGTTACAGTAAGAGATCGTTATCCGTTACCGTGAAAAGAAGATAATATAGATCGCCTCGGTAAAACCAAGTTCATTAGCTGTTTAGACATGGAGACAGACCTTTCGATAGAGCTTCTACTAGATTTAGCAGGGTCTGTAGCAAATACCGCTTTCGTGATCCCAGAAGGTCATCAACGAATCATTACAAATACGCTTAACCTTTCCGAGTACCGTAATTAGAGACGTAATAGAAAGACAATAGTTATGCGATACGCCGGCGTTCGCTCGGGACTCAAGAGTTTATATCGCCTAAAGAGTCTGGTAAATCCCTAGTTTGTATCGATTTGTCTTTTATCTAAGAAAGTTCCCAGGGCTCCTCATTACCCGATTTCATGTGGCATAAGCCACTCCTTTTAATACGGGCCACATGGACGTATTGGGTCCATTACCTATTTCTAATATTAAAATATTTAATACTGTTTATTGTAGAGGCCTACTCTAAGTATGGTTTATTCTAAGCGATGCATAATACTGCCAGGTCAAGCGTTATTGTCGTACCCTCTCAATATGTTACGCGTAGAGACATCTAAACCAGACTGTAAATGATCCGTTCCTTGTGGACAATGCAACTTGTTATCAACTACACTAAACACAAGACCAATCAGATCTCACCTTTACAATTGCTTATTAGTATTGAAGCATTCACGCTACTTATAAGATCACTTGAACGCAATGTTGCTGTTGACAACGTACGACCAAATCGTGAAGGGTTAAGAGGATTACAAAGACAGCGTGCTAGTGAACTGCTTGACCATAATAGAAACTAATTAAAACAAGACGAATACGTTAATAGAAATCGAAAGGTCAAGCGTTCGTGTAATCTAAATGACAACGTGTTCGTGATAAAAACTTCTCAAATTACAGGCAAGCTGGACTCAAGGATGCAAAGGCAATATCGAGTGGTAAATATCCTTCCCCACGACCGATCCAAACTAAAGTTGTTAACTTGTTCGTATCGCAAAATTACTCAGACTGCCGCTGAGTTGACATGGTTGCTTGGCGAGGAGAGTGGACCCCCGAGTCGTATGTCATTTTTTTCACATCATCATCAGTCTTATTAATGTTCCCACTGCTAGAACACAGGTTTCCTCTCTAGGATAGGAAACGGGCCATAATCACGCCATGGGCATAACACGAGTCCAGTCCCAATTGGTGGATGTCACACGTCGTCTAGGTCATGCCGGTTTCCTCACGATGTTTTTCTTCACCGTTTTTTTATTCTAAGTAGATTTTAGTACTTACTGTTGTCTGTTCTGTTCTGTGTGTTTCTGTTTGATTACAAGGACTGAAAGAGTCATATGTACATGGATGGTGGCTGTGAGGGTATTGAGCGATGGCTCTGCCGAGGCGTGCTAACTGGGTGCCTCTGTCTGTGTATGTAGGTATTGAGCGATGGCTCTGCCGAGACATGCTAACTGGGTGCCTTTGTCTGTGTATGTTATAAATATATCTGTTAAATATAGTTACGTATTTTGTTTTATATTTATAGTTTTATTATTTCGCTAGTAGTACACCGCAGACGACCCCTGTTTTATTTTCAGTTCTTACGAACAATCTTAAGATTGTCTGGTAGATATCGCTGTCAGCGATAACACCGCCATAGATTTAAGTTTTTTATAAGTTCTTTTACTTTTTGGTGTACAATAAAATTTAATCTATCTATGTAGGCATTGAGCGATGGCTCTGCCGAGACGTGGTAACTGGGTGCCTCTGTCTATGTATGTAGGCATTAAGCGATGGCTCTGCCAAGACGTGGTAACTAGGTGCCTCTGTATATGTATGTAGATATTGAGCGTTTGCTCTGCAGCGACATATAACTGAGTGTCTCTGTCTATGTATGTATTGAGCGATGGCTCTGCCGAGACGTGGTAACTGGGTGCCTCTGACTATGTATGTAGGTATTGAACGTTTGCTCTGCAACGACATTTAAATGGGTGTCTCTGTCTATGTATGTGGGTATTGAGCGATGGTTCTGCCGAGACGTGGTAACTGGGTGCCTCTGTCTATGTATGTATTGAGCAATGGCTTTGCCGAGACTCGGTAACTGGGTGCCTCTGTCTATATATGTATTAAGCGATGGCTCTGCCGAGACGTAGTAACTGGGTGCCTCTGTCTATGTATGTATTAAGCGATGGCTCTACCGAGACGTGCTAACTGGGTGCCTCTGTCTATGTATGTATTGAGCGATGGCTCTGCCGAGACGTGGTAACTGGGTGCCTCTGTCTATGTATGTATTAAGCGATGACTCTGCCGAGACGTGCTAACTGGGTGCCTCTGTCTATGTATGTATTGAGCGATGGCTCTGCCGAGACGTGGTAACTGGGTGCCTCTGTCTATGTATGTATTGAGCAATGGTTTTGCCGAGACTCGGTAACTGGGTGCCTCTGTCTATATATGTATTAAGCGATGGCTCTGCCGAGACGTAGTAACTGGGTGCCTCTGTCTATGTATGTATTAAGCGATGGCTTTGCCGAGACGCGGTAACTGGGTGCCTCTGTCTATGTATGTATTAAGCGATGGCTCTGCCGAGACGTGGTAACTGGGTGCCTCTGTCTATGTATGTATTGAGCGATGGCTCTGCCGAGACGTGGTAACTGGGTGCATAGTCTGTATATATGAGCACTAAGCGTTGGCTCCGTCGTAACGTGGTAACTGGTTGCCTCTGTCTCTGTGGGTATAGAGCGATGGCTCTGCTAAGAAATGCTAATTGGGTGCCTCTGTCTGTGTATGCGGGCATTGAGCGATAGCTCTGCCGAGACGTGGTAACTGGGTGCATAGTCTGTGTATAATTATGAGCACTAAGCGATGACTCTGTCGAAACGTGCTGAGTGCCTCCGTTACATTTTGTCCTGGCTGGAGACTTTGATTTTCGAATCGAGGCCGCCACATGCAAGTCTGGTTAAGTAGCCGACAACCTCATAGGTTGACCTGTGAGATGGCACACACAAAAAAAGTACTCGCCCTTTACCACGTCCCGGGCAGCAGTTGTGATAACATGGTTGTGTAAGATTGATGAAAGTCTTTATTTTTATCTTGTATATTTTATTAATATTTTATTTTTGACTGGTGGTTTTGGTCATACTGTTTATTTATTTTTTTTCTAAACAAAAGAGATACTTAAACTTAGTAAAGACTTTTTGTTGTAACATATTCTTGCCGAATCTAGGAACGAATCGAGAAGTTCTTTGTTGTAAATCTTCTCTTTGGCGTCATTATAATTTAACGCTTCACACGCACGACACAAATGATAAGATTTTGATCCGAAGTACCCGTGTTGATTGGTGATTGCGAAATGATTTCTCCACATATGCATCGCAAGAATTAGTTCACTATTTTTCGCTATGGTGTTGATGTTCTTAGCTAACATTTCTATGTTTGTATCTGCATCAGCGTGTAGATATGAGCCTGGCGGTAGTAGACCCTCCACGTCTTCAAGCGTAGGACCAAATATTACAGGTATGGCGCCCTTTGAGTACGCATGATTGAATACCTTCTCCGTCACGTACTGAAAGCAACTTGTATTTTCTAATACTAGATAAAATACATACTCGGTTACCACATCGCAATCCCTTTTAAAATGTCCAGGGCAGCTGAAATAAAGTAAATTGTTTTTTGATATAGTACATTGTTTTCACTTGATTACTATCAAGCTAATTTTCCGTGAGTAGCTTCATTTTGATTAAACGCCCAACTAATTCCTACACAAAACTCTCGATTGCGGTAGATAACAGAAGTAGCAGGGTTAGAATATATATCGATTTGATGAGTCCAAAAAAATACTACCTAAATCATACGAAAATAATTTGTCCCAAAAAATACAGGGTGTCATAGACATCGACGCACAAATGAATACCATAGATCCAGTACCATGGATTCTAGTCCCCCGTGATGGAATTTTTGTCCGATTTTTCTTAATTTTTTTAAAGTTGTATAAAAAAGTTATTTTAAAATTTTTTGCAAAAAAAAAATGAATGAATTACTTTCCAAATTAAAAATGTCATCAAAGGGGTTTGATTAGAATAACGACTTTAAAAAAAAAATACAATAATTTTTTTATATTTTTTATTGTATTTGTTTTTTTCTAAAAATATAATAGGTGTTGGTTAGAATAACGAGTTTATACAGGTAAAAATAAAAAAAACACAACTTTTTTTTCATAAATATCACCACTGGGGATCCAGAATCATGTACTGGATCAGTGGTATTCGTTCGTGCGTCGATGTCAAAGACACCTTGTATATGGTTTGATCAAAGTTTTTCATAAATAATTACTAACCAGTAGATTTTTTTTATTTTTTCATCATCATCATCAGCCTTTTCAGTGTTCCCACTGCTGGGACACAGGCCTCCTCTCTAGGAGAAGGAATGGGCCATAATCCACCACGAGGGCCCAGTGCGGACTGGTGGATATCACATGTCTTCAAATTTTTGGTTAGTTTATATTTATTTAATTTAACAGTTATATTGTTGAGTATCACGTTAAAATGAAGCTACTCATGGAAAATTAGCTTTATAGTAATTAAGTAGAAACATTGTACCAGGGGTACTGGTTACTAAGTGGTTGACTGTAATCTCACCTGATAACCAATTTAATCGTGATTAGAAAGTTTTTTTAAGGTATATCATCCAATGAGTTTTCGCGCTCTATGTTGGAGTGGGAGGGCTTCTACTGACTTAGCTAAAGGTGTGTCCTTTACATAAAATACCTTTTGCGTTACAGGACCATGGTTTCCCTTGGTATGGTATATCGGGCTGGTGTCCGCAACTCCACGACTAAAGCGCGTATTTTGCGTACACATGGTTTTCCTTTCAAAAATTTCCTGTGGCCCTAGAGAGTACTGCCCCTGCTGGGTCCTTACGGTTTACTGACATGCCTTCAAAGCTTAACATTTCAGCAACAACAAAAAAATATAAAATTTGAATTTGGAACCATAAACAAATCATCCATTCCCGGTACTTTTTTGACTGAATGTTCCAAGGAAGCTGCACAAACCAGTTCAAGTTATAAAAAAAAACCGCTACCTGTTTTTCAATTCTTTTTTATCTGCACAGCCTCCATAAATATCAACGTTAACATATTTCCTCAACTTCTTTAAGAACTCATTTCTGGCTGTTACACCACAATTCGACATGAGCACTGCGGCAACTTTTCGTTTATTTTTCCTTCCCCAGTACGGCACTATTGCTGCAATGTCTTGCAAGGACTTATACTCTGTATATACAGGCTTTTCTAGTCCGATCACTCTACCGTAAGGGACCGGTACATCGGCATCGCTCCTAAAATAATAAAACAATTATTGTTAACTACTTTCTTCTTGCGGGTCCAATCCAAACGTATGAATGTCCATTCATTTTATACTTACTTATGTCTAATATTGTTGTGAAGGGATACGCCCTTCACAACAATATTAGACATTGAAGAAAACCTTTTTTACTGTCCGTTCAAGCGATTTTGGGTTCTATGTAAATATAATTATATTATGTAAATATATATGTATGGGCGTTGGTGTAAATATTTAGTTTTGTAACCACTTTTTTGCTTTTAATGTCATCCTTATGTCCACGGAACTGAAGTCAAAATCGAATGAACAGACAGTAAAAAGGTTTTCTGAATGTCTAATCTTAACGTGAATAGGGTATGGGCGTGGTAGGGGCAAAAAAAAAACAAAAAACTTTAATATTAATATGACTAAGTTACAACTACTAAAAATAACGATAAAAAAAACTAATAGCCTTTAGCTAACAAGAACTTAAAAAAAAAAACAATATACAACTTACCGATAAGTCATAGACCAATTGAATACATTATAAAGACTATCCAAGGTTGGTTTTTTTTTCGCCAAAGAAAATGCATTTCTTGGAGACTCGTCGTTTAAAAATATCCATCTCTGTTTCCGATTTCTTTTTTCGACTTGAGGTATTAGACCTTTCTGCAAATGTATGATGACAGCATCTGCCGTATCGATTAAGCTGTCATTTCCAGAAAAAATACAGTTCTTCACACTGCAACCTTCTAGTATATTATCGTTTTCGTTTTCTCTGAATAATGATAATAGACCAGTGATTAAAATTATGTACATACCAATGTTATAATGCATAACAATACCACAGTATTACAGGACAGTACTAGATTGCAACATATCCATTGCGATAGATCTGTAGCGCCATCTATGAAGTCACATAAGAACTACGAGAATCCTGCATCGCGCAATGAAAGTTCTCCGCGCGATTATAACATATACGACAGCCCAAAGTCAACTATCGGGCAGTAGCCCACCAGACTATAACACCTGTCTAGTCGGAGGACACTCCCTTTTCAACGGAAGTATACGGGACTTTACCCTCTGTTCCGCATACTCCCAAGATCATAATCTTTCGATAAATATTGCGTTAATTGCTAACGTACATAATATTTCGATACATAGATTGACTAACAGTGTTTATAATTTTCCGGTGACATTTAAATATAAGAGCAGTGGTGGCCGAGTGGTATAGGCCCCGACTTACAATTCGTAGGTTGCGGGTTCAAACCCAACCAGGCGCAATACTTTGTGTAATTTATTTCATCACCACTGCTCTCAAAACAGTTAAAGAAAACATCGTGAGGAAACCTAGAACAAAAAATTCGAAGACACGTGACATCCACCATCCAATTTGCACTTGGCCGGCGTGGTGGATTATGGCCCATTCCCTTTCCTACAGAGTAGGCCTGTTTCCTAGTAGTGGGAACATTAATGGCTGATGATGACGTATATATAAATAAATCATGTCGTATAGGTAATATAAAAAAATAAAATTACTTTTTCATCGAAACTGACAGCCTTTCACTATCAGGCCGAGAACTTTTCACCTCGCCCTCGTATAATGTATAAAAACATTTGTGAAACACAATATCATTACATAGTATATAATAAAATAAAGTCGCTGTTTGTCCCTATGTATGCTTAGATTTTTTAAAACTAACGCAATGGATTTAGATGCGGTTTTTTTTAATAGATGGAGTGATTCAAAAGGAAGATTTATAAGTATAAGTATTGCACTCGTGCGAAGCTGGGGCAGATCGCTAGTTAGGTAATCTATACATATAATAAAATAGTAACGAAAGAAAAACTGTACATTGAGAATTTTCTGGAAAAATTAAGTGGCTTTTGTTAGAAAAACGTAACTAATGACAAAAAGTGACTTTTTAGATTTCGTGTCTGTTTGTCTGTTTGTCTGTGCCTATGGTACGGGTTGGCGCCAAAACTACTGGATAGATTGATTTGAAATTCAGCAAAAATGTTCCTTGTAAACCAAGGAAGGCTTTAGGCTACATATTATCACGCCATAAGTTATGGGAGGTAAGCAATATTGAATTTAAATGGTGTAATGGATGCAAGGGTGTAACTTTTTTTTCCGTAGGCCGATCGACTCAAAACTAAGCACAAACATTACGCTAAAGTAGTTATCAAGGATGGCATATTTATTTTTTCAGTAGTACCCCCAGTGCAAGATTTAGGGGATGTTAAAGTTTGTATGGGAGAATCTTATTCCTTGGGTTAATTAACTTGAAACTTGGCATGTAAACTTATTTAGGTAAATAATAAAGATTCCCATTATTAGTTTTTCAAAACTACGTAATTTGGGCAAAAAACCATAGTTTAATGAATATTAGTAGTATAAAGACAATTTTAAAACAGCGCCATCTATGAGATTACACCAAAATCAAATCAAGTTACATGTTAACACTTTTTGGAAACTATTAATTTAAATTGGAGTATGTTGGCAAGGTTAGCAGTTAGTTATTTTTACAAGCTTTTATTTAGTTTCACCTGTCCCGTTGTCTGTCGTTCTGTAATCAAATCTTGCAACTTAAATTTGATCCACTTCCCGGTTTTCGATTGAGCTGAAATTTGGTATACACGTTTAGTTCGGATGACAATGCAATATTATGATGACATGGAGCTGATCTGATGATGGAATCGCGAGATAGCCATAGGAATTCTGTAATTAAACGGCACAACCACGTCGAGTTTGGGCTCGTGTGAATCGTCTTGACGAGTTTTATTTATATAAGTATAGACCACCGCTATAAAAGCTTGTTATGAAAAAAAAATTTTTCATTGAAAACTTGTTAAAATTCATAGAATGGTTATGATGTGCATTTTCTTAGTCTTACAACGCGGTCGAATTTACTCAAAACTGGGAATTAGAAATGAAAAAAAAAAACAAGCCCAAACAGAGCAAATGTTACTTATTTATTTTTAGGGAAATATCTTAGGTAGTTCGTTTTACTAAAAAATGTGGGTTAATATTAAATATATAATTTAAAAAAAAATGTTCATTTCTTTAATGGTGAAACGGCCTTACCTATATGGAATATTTTATTCGTATTCCAACGGTCTAACGGATTTATTTTGCAACGCATCCTAATCTTAAATAACGTTTCAATGTTATTAATATACGTACAACGACATCTACTGACTCAAATAAGTACAAACGAAAACATTACACTAACAAAATAATATTATTTTTACCTTTCGTCTACCGTAATTACAGACACAATTAAACGACAACAGTTGTACGGAAATTTGTGTCCTCTTGGGACTACATATTATCACGCTATCACTTACGGGGGAGGAGTTGTGAATATTTATTTTTCTTACGCATTCTGTGACAGTGTTTATACTAACGACGCATATTTAAATGTTGTTTTTGAGTAAGTAATGCTATTATCTGGCTTTACACTTTAAAAACTACGCCATTTATGTAACTTGGGCAGAGAAACATAGTTTGTAGTAGTATAAAGAAAATTTAAAAACAGCGCCATCTATTTGATTTCATAAAAATCAAATCAAATTACATGTCAATAATTTTTTAATTTAAATTTGATCATGTTAGCAAGGTTAGTAGTTAGTTATTCTTAAAATTCATAGATGGTGCTGTATGCAGGATATACAAATACAAAAATTAAGTGTACAATGGGCGGTCTTATCGCACAGGGCATTACATAGGGCAGCGTTTAGTTCGTTTTGAAAAATTCAAGTCCAAAAAAAACCCTCAAAATCTTGAGCAGAGTTGAGCAAGGCTATTAAAATAAAATTTGGTGTTAAGTATTACAAAAAAGTGTTCATTGAAATATCGCCATCATCTGTCTGAAGAATTTCTGCAAGCTTTGAGGCGTGCTACTAGAGACGAAGTCGATGTACCTGATGATCGTGTGCTGAACACCTGTCTCAGTTCACTTCAAGATGTGGACATTTCTATCGACGGCAATCCACTGATTGAATATGGATTACCCAGCTCCCCAATCATCACCGCATCAAGAGTATGGAAATCGAGAGTATAACGCTGAGACAGAGCTCTTCAGAGCAAAAACAAATTTATGACACCGTCCTTGAAAGCGTTGTGCAAAACCAGGGTAAAATGTTTTTCTTGGGTTGCTCCTGTTGGAACAGGAAAAACATGGCATACTTGCAGAGGTCAGGAGGCAAGGCAATATTGCTATTGCTGTCGCGTCGTCAGGAATCGCTGCCACACTGCTTCCGGGTGGCAAGGCAAGACAGCACATGCCATGTTCAAATTCCTATCAATTTAGAGAGCGCCAAATCGCCTGTTTGTGGTGTGCCACAAACAGGCGAACGTGACACATCACGTAACAGCGATAAGGGACACGTGCTTAAGGATTGCTCTCTGATCGTTTGGGATGAGCGTACGATGGCCAACAAGAAGGCAGTTGAGGCCGAGGACAGAACCCTGCAGGACATCCGCGGGAACGAACATTTGATGGGTGGTGTCACAGTTTGTTTAGTGGCGATTTCGGGCAAACGCTTCCCGATTGCTACGTTGAAACAATCTTCGTTGTAGTCACGAGTTTGTGCACTGCGCTTGACCATTAATATGAGAGCTCGGCTCGGCAGCAATGCACAAACTCGTACTGACTAAACAACCCACCGTTCCTTCTAGCCTTAGTTCCAGGGCCCCTGTGTTCCGCTTTAACATCTACCCTTACCCCCAGAAGGCTTCGGCCCTGCTGGGCTTCTACAGTTGCTGATGACTGCTTGAGGCGCAGGAAACAGTGCGCGCCGTCGACAACTTAGGCCCAGTCCCGACGGTTATCGAATGGGTGGACAGAGAGCTACCCAGTGCTCGGCGATCGCAAGTCCGCGCCTACTGTGGCCAGAATTCGGGAAAGGAGACACAGCGGCGGTGGCTGCAGCTTCAGCGCCTTTGCTTTTGCCTGATGCACTCGACCCCCTTTTTTAGCCGGTAGCATTACTGTTTCGCAGAAGGAGGCGACCGCCTGCCACTCTTCTTCGCTCCGGATCATGGCCTCTGCCAAAGTCCGCTGCAAGTCAAAGCCCACCGCGAGGGAGGTGAGCAGGAGGTACTTCCAGAGTCTCTCGATAGAGCGTTAGCCAGCTTAGAAAAATTCATTTGCTGTGTGTACGGGGACATCAGTCGTTTACCGCACCAGCAGAATTCTTGGGTGTGTGAGCAGGCCAGTTTGACGTCCAAAAATGATCAGGCTGCAGCAATTAATGAATACATTCTCTAGGAAATTGAGGGAAATGCAGTGGTCTATCATCATCACATCTGTATTTTGTCTTATACTTATGTTCTACAAATAAAATATCTGATTCTGCTTCTGATTCTATACCTCGATAAACACTGTCGTCGAGCAAGATGACGCCACACATTATCCCGTGGAATTTTTGAACTCCCAGCCAGCAAGTGGACCTCCAGCGCATACCATCAAGCTGAAAGTCGGAGTCCCGATTATGCGTCTTCGAAACCTATCCTAACTAACTAACTTCTAACCTAGAACCTCCAAAGTGGTGTAACGAGACCCGTCTACGTCATCTCGCTGCACAGACACACCATTGAAGCAAAAACTTCTTACGGGTTGTGGAGTAGGCGAGGCAGTATTTGTACCTCATAACTTCCCGTTCCACTTCAAGCGCGTACAATTCCCCGTGAGTGTTTGCTTCGCAATGACCATCAATAAGTCGCAAGGGCAGACACTGAGCGCAGCGGGTGTCAACTTCAGGACGAGTTGTCTCTTACGCAGGCAACTGTATGTCGCTTGCTCCCGCGTCACCAGTCATGACTCTCTTTACATTTTGACTTCTGGCAGCATAACTACCATCGTAGTATGGTGGCGGAGTGGTAAAGGCTCCGACTCAGTGATGGTGAAGTAGTAAAGGCTTTGACTTACAAATTGTAGGTCGGGCGTTCAAACCCAGCAGTTCATACTTTGTGTAATTTATTTCATAACCACTGCTCAACGGTGAAGGAAAACGTCATGAGGAAACTGTGACTGTGAACTTCTTAGAACCAAAAATTGAAGACATATTTAATTGTGTCATCCACCAATCCGTATTGGACTCGCGTGGTGGATCATAGCCCATTCCCTCTCCTAGGAAGGAGGTCTGTGTCCCAGCAGCGGGAACTTTATAAGGCTGATGCAATGCTATTTTAAAAGTTATTTACTTATAATGCTATACCGACACTGCCATCTTAGGTATTTTTTGTGCTGTAAAGCTTTCACGCAGACAACGTCGCGGGCAGCAGCTAGTAAGATATAATATTGTGTTTAACAAATATCATGAATGCCAAATAAAATATTTGTCATTATGTTTCATTGTTCCATTTGGTGAGTTAACTTAGTTTGAAGGTCGAATGGTGGTTCTGAATGGGCATTCGGTATAAAAAAAATGGATTAGCCGCGCACGCGTTGATGACTGTATTCATGTTTTTAACATTGAACATGCCATGAACAGCATTTGAACAGCCAGGTCATGGTCAAGGTTGTGACTATAACACAAAAATCTGTAGCTGTAACTAATTTCTCCAGTTTTTTTTATTTCTTTCAAACTAGCAGTTTCGGCTATGCGTTGATATGTCAGTCAATCAGTTTTTAGGGTTCCGTAGTCAAAAAGGAACCCTTATAGTTTCGCCATGTCTGTCTGTCTGTCTGTCTGTCCGTCCGCGGATAATCTCAGCGACCGTTGGCACTAGAAACCTGGGTATCAATATGTATATCAACGACGCCGACAAAGTGCACAAACAAAAAGTGGTAAAAAATGTTTAATTAGGGTACCTCCCCTACTCGAAAAGTGGGTAGTGATTTTTTTTATTTCTACCATAACGTGTGATATATTGTTGGATAGGTATTTAAAAATGATTAGGGGTCCTGTAAAATATTTTTTCATACTGAAAAAATGTATGGAAATGATATCATTTCAACAAAATCCGTAGCCAAGTTCACATCATTCAAAATTACAGAATGAAATGTAATCGTTTCTACAATGATTATCGCTACATCCTGTAGTTTTATAATATTTAATAGTAATTACGCTAAGGCGTTTCAATAGTAGAAAGAGAGTCGACACGAAAGGTTCGACTTGGCTAGGGAGGCAGACGTTCTCATGTTTTAGCAAGACTAACGAACAGCTATTCATTTATAAATACTTAGTAGATCAGATAAACCAGTTTTTATTGTCTATGTTATTTACTCACAAAAAGGTCCACCTTTTTGTGAGCTATTGGAAAGTTCCAAAGCATAGAGAGATAGATATATTCTTTACAGATCTCTGTGAAGAAGTACAAAAAAGTCTAAGTCACTTTAAATATATATTTTTTTACAAAATTACTAAACTATCACCTATTTAATTACTTATTTAATTATTACTTTTCGTTGACTTATTTTTTTTATTATTATTGTTTCTGCACCACCCTAAGGTAGACTGGTAGGAAATGCCTAAGGCATTAAGTCTGCCTTTGCACCGTGTTAAGTTTTAATAAATTAATATAGTTACGTTACGCCCAAAGCGTCCAAAAAATAAAATAGTACTTAACACGGTACTTAAATTAGTAACACGCTAATAAAGAACAAAAGCCTATTGTTATTTATCATATTACGTGGTTGTAGATACATACATTATGTACGTTTTGCATAATCTCGTTATGCATGGACCACATGATGACATGAATGATACACATTACCCGCGAATAGCGTATACGATGCGATATAAAACGACGTGAGTGGTGTTTCAAAACAAGAATTCGTTTTATAGAGATGTTTATGGGTAGTAAAATTATAATAATCAACCTTATAATGTTCCCACAGCTGGAACGAAGGCCTACTGTCTAGAAGAGGAACGGAGTCGTGATCCACCACGTGATCACAACTCCGTTCCTCTTAAAATCAGCCTTAAAATGTTACCACTGATGGGACTTTACCGTAGACGCTGGCTTGCGGACGGCGAGCAATGGGTAGCTCGCCGTCCAGTCGTCTGGTAACAGTCCAGACCGAGCCCAAGTCGTCGACGGCGCGCGGAAGGAATGGGGTAGTAAGAGTCAGTAAGAGTCTGACACTGTCTCCCACTCCGCCCAAGAGATGAAATGAGATGATGATGATGATGGGGACGATTTTTACCTACCATAAAAAAACCACTGATGAGACTTAGGTCTCCTCTCTAGGAAATCCCAGCTTGCTTGAGTATCCTATAAAATGTTCAAATAATAGTCAACGAAACTTCAGAGAAGACTGTTACATCAATAATAACCATAAAACAAAACAATATTAAAAACTTCTTAAGAAAATGACAAGGTCAGATATCAAATTAGCTCATTCAGTATAACCATATTTAATCAATAAAGGTGGACGCACGAATATGACCTCGCCAACAGCTCTACATGAGTACCGAGGTACACTCAGCAGCACATCAGACTAAACAAATCTGTCAGATTTCTCCAATACATTTTGAACCTTGTTATAATAGTAATAATAATCATCCATCTGTCGAAGCTGTCGTTGCGCGGTTGGATGAAGGGCCTGATACAGAAAGCAGTACTCCTCGACACCGCTCGTATTGTGAGGAAGTTCCTGTCTCAGCCGGTGTCCGCCGGTGTCGGGAGCAGGGTCCTAGCTACCGGTGGTTAGGGCTGCAGAGTCTGGAGCCCTAACCACCGGTAGCTAGGACCCTGCTCCCGACACCGGCGGACTATTATTTTTTTATATTTTTAAATGTTTTTTTATGTGTTTTTTTTCTAAGAAAATATTTAAAAATGTAAAATTATATATGTATGGAAAGTAAATAAAGAGAAAATAATAATAATTTATTTTATATGTAAGCCAACAAGGACCAATTACAACTAATGACATAACTTAGAATAAACAGACAGAATACAATATAATACGTGTACCATGTCAACTCACAGTGATACACGTACTGGCAGTCGCAGCGCTGGGCGAAGGCTTTCAGGATACTGTTCGGGCTGACCCGCACCCTGCGTACCAGGGATGTGCACCGCTTGGTTAAGAGTT
This sequence comes from Mythimna loreyi, assembly GCA_029852875.1. NCBI lineage: Eukaryota > Metazoa > Arthropoda > Insecta > Lepidoptera > Noctuidae > Mythimna > Mythimna loreyi. Next base: position 12,879,412 of record CM056785.1, on the reverse strand, counting down.
GAAAATCGTTTGCAGAAATTTGACAGTTTGTTGTAGTCTGATGTATTGCTGACTGTACTTACTGAAGGCAGGCAAGCAAGGCCCTGCCGACGTATTAGGGGTATCGGGCGGTAGAGTTGCTGGCAACCGGAATACCTACTCATCATTAATTAGACAAAAAAGATAGGTCAAGTACCTATATAAAAACTTTTGTATACTATTTAAGTTAAGCAACATGCAACATTTTTATGTACCTATACGCATACGTACAATACGTTGCAAATAAGTTAAACTCAAATAGTAACCATTTTTTTTGTCTTAAACTAAGCAGAGAGCAGTAGTGACCGAGTGATAAAGGCCCCGATTTGCGAGTTGTAGGTCGCGGGTTCAAACCCAGCCAGGCGCCTTACTTTGTGTAATTTATTTCATCACCACTGCTCTCAAAACGGTGGAAGAAAACATCTTGAGGAAACCGGCATGTCTAAGAACCAATCATTCGAAGACATGTGACATCTGCTAATCCGCACTGGGCCCGCGTGGTGGATTATGGCCTATTCCCTCTCCTAGAGAGGAAGCCTGTATCCCAACAGTGGGAACATTAAAAAGGCTGATGATGATGATGAAACGAAAAGCGGCACAGTGAGAGGTAATTTAGTTCAACTCATTTGCCGCTTACTAGAACTGATTTTTTGGGTCTCAATCGAATGAAGGGTCTGCGCGTAATCATTGCAACGAGTTCAACTTATTCGAGTGTACCTTAGTCTATATTGTGTTTAGTAGGTCATGCATGTTCAGGCTGCTACCTAATCTACGGATATAAACTTTACACAGTATAAAAGATACAGCGCCCAAACGTTTCAGTTTTACATATATTTTTGAATAAATATTTTTTTTTACTAACTGTCCCGGCAGGTGTTGTTATGCCCGGAAACTTTTAGTTAGAAAAAAAATATTCCGATTGCAGCGCTGCCTAGTTCCAATTGTGTTTCCGAACCATTCACGGACTAACTCAAACATACACACAAAGTTTTATAAATAACTCTGACTGAATTGATGAAAAATGTATAAAAATACGTTTAGTATTTTTTGAGTTTTTAGCAGTATGAGAAACGGAGTTTGAAGTCCTACTTAACTCCGTCGAGAAGGGACCTCCAACCAACCTATAACTAGATAAGTGTTTTTTTTCTAGCTTGGGCATTTGTCTATATTATTATGTGAGTTCGGGCTGTTATATGTAAAGCCCCACGCCCACGGCAAATTTTTGTAGCGACACTGTAGCTTGTTCACATCGATGCAATCGCGATGCTGTAGCGTACGCGTACACATACGTGTACATTTTGATACAAGTGCAGAAAGTTTGTGATTGCGACCGATGCGGAATTCGCACGACCCGTAGGCGAGTGTGTTATGGAGCCGAGGGCTGCAGTGACAAATTTACATGTAGTATGTCAAACGACGTTTTTCAATACACTTACGTCTCGTGAAAAAAGGAAAGAAAGAAAAAACGTTTAACCTCTAACATACAGTAGAAATAAAATAAAAGATAAAGAAAAAGTTGCATTAAAATCTGCTCTGGGCTGTTTCTGATTTTGTGGGGACTGACTGACTGACTCATGCCTCATGGGGGATGACTTGTGCCCAGCCTGATACGATGCACTATTTTATTACAATAATATTGTTTCCCGCACTAGTGCGGGAAATAGTCCGTTGCGTGCCTGTAAACGATGGGATAAGAGCGGAATTCGGAGTAAGTGTATTGAATTTTTTTATCTTAAATTTATGAATCATTTAGTTTGTAGACGAACGATTTAGTCCCTTTGTAACATCAGAGATGTCACTACAAGTATATCTATAATGAGCAAATCGACGTGGTGAGAGACTTTGCTATATTACTTATGCATAAAATGTAAGGATAGGCAACGTTGTAAGATACAATTTAGATAAATAGGTGTCGTTATACATACCCTCCCTTTGTCTTCTTAAAGCTAAAAACGTGTCGTCTCTTCAACCAATTCCAGTGCTTCCACACCAGGATCACAAAACTTCTATTTGCATTCGGATTAGGATTTGGTATTTCTTCCCTATTAAATAATATTCTACCCAAGTTGGAAAATGTCCATCCCTGAAATATAGAAAATATGCATTTACATTTGAGTTAGCCTGTTTTTTTTGTAAATATATGCATTATTTGGCGGAATAAACATGTTTTCTTCCTTTTTGGGGTTCCATAGTCAATTAGGAATCCTTATAGTCTGTCTGTCCGTCCGTGGATAAATCTTTATAACCGTTAGTACTAGAAGCTGAAATTTGGTGCCACTATAAATGTCAATCACGCCGACAAAATTGTAAAATATAAAGTGAAAAAAAAATGTTATATTAGGGTAGGTAAAGTGGGTAGTGAGTTTTTATTTCATTTCCACCCTGACGTACATATACATATGATATATAGCTGGATAGATAGTTAAAAACGAATATAAAGTTTTACTAAAATATTTTTTTGATAATGTTAATGTTGAAGTTTTCAGAAACAATCGCTCCAAAAGAAAAACGAAATATGTCCCCTCCTCTAATTTTCTAACCATAAGTTTTTTAAATATTAAAAATATATCAAAAGTAGAGCTTTATACAGACTTTCTAGAAAAAATATTTTAACTAGATTGCTTGAACAGTTTTTGAAAAGATGTAGGCACTAAAAATTTTTTTGTAAGTAACTCGCATATTATTTTGTAAAAGCATCTCTTAAATTAATTTTAATAACTCTTTTTTTATTTATAAGAAGATTCTTACAAATACAAAAATAATTATTAAAATTTGTTCACGCAATCGGTTCAATCAAATTACCACCGAAAACCCTACCCTACATACATAACTCTCGGTGGCATTGGTGGTATTTGTTCTTGCTCATTGTCTGTCGTTCATTGTTATTAATAAGAATGACTAACTGACGCTGGTTATTGGTTACACACGAGTATTGGGAAGGTTGTAACATGAAGTGGAACAAACTACGAGTTGGGACTTCAATAGACAACATTTTTTCGAACTTTCCATGTGTAGTTGGAATCTATAACCCTTTGTTTAGTTACACCGTCCTTTGTAGGCCAGTTTTTAAGATTCTGTACCTAGTATGTCAAAAAATAACAAAATAAATTTATTTATTAACTGTAATGTCAATAAATTTTATACGGTAATGTAAATTCACTCGCATGCCTACTTAGATCTTATAAAAAATATCTAATAGGTCCCTAACATGTGGATAACGTTGTGAGTTACACATAAACTACTAACATTAGTTTATTAAGTAAGAAACTTTGTGTAATTTTTTATTTTCCCATAGAAATAAATAAATAAACTCAATGTAACAAATAGCCAATTTTATTAACTTTTAAGAGGGGACACTTATTATAGCAAACGATTAGGAGCTCAGCAAGTGAACGAAGACCTCTGTAATCTTTTTATTTAAATTTGACGACAAAAAGGCCTAGGGCTCCCCAACACAAACCGGTTAGGTTCGAAGCAAAGCAAGTGATGGAAGACCTAGTAATCTCTTTAATCTTAGGGTTCTTTTTTAGGTGGAAAATTATCAAATATAGTATCAAACTCTTAGTAGTGTAAAAGACATCGTAAGACTTTTTTTAACTAAAACCCAACGTTATTTCTTTTACTAATAAAAAAATGTACAAAAAACGCGTTTGAGGGCCGCGGTAGCCTTTAACCCTTGGCCCCAGTTGGCTTCGACCATTCTGCAAGGTCCTTACGGTTTGCTGACAACTCCTTGAAGCGCGCGGGAACAGTGCGCACCGTCAACGACTGGGCTTGGTCCGGAAGGTTATCAGACGATTGGACGGCGAGCTACCCATCGCTCGCCATCCACAATTCCGCGCCTGCGGTGGCTGGAAGTCGGGTTCGAAATCACGACGGGCGTCTGGGTCGTGAGCGCCGTTGCCTTATGCGGTCGGTCTCCTCCTTTGCTTGCATTACTGTTTCGCAAAAGGAGGCGACCACGTGCCACTCCTCGCTCCAGATCACGGTTTCAACCAAGGCCTGGCGCGAGAGATCGCCGCCACCGATCGCCCTCACGAGGACTCGGCGAAGCGGAGTTCTCTACTAAGAACATACGCACGTACAGACAGACAGCAATATCGTTTGCAAACCCTTCTCACATTATACCTCAGAAGTCCCTCTTCAACTAGTTACTAGCGCTATTTGTACAAATGCGCTTAAAGTTCAGTATTTCTTTTTAGTTTCGTGTGAGCCAAAGTTTATGAATCATCAGTTGTCGGAATCGGAACAGATCGTAAATATTAAATACTTTTATAACTTCATAATGAAGGTTAATATAATTACTAATACTACTTTATACAATTTAAAAGCCTTCCCGTCGTGAGTCGTGACGGGATGTTACCGTGATTACCTATATGTATTTTTTGTATTAGTTGTGTGGACGTGAGATCATCACTTCGAAGAATACATGAGTATACTTGTTCATAATTATTATGGGTATTTTATACTGACTGATAGATCCATTAACTACACAGATAAACCTTCTACAATCGATAAACTACTTCAAGGACTTACAAATTTTTTACTACATATTTGTTTTCTACCGTTTCACCCGCGTTTGGTTACTGCTCCGCTCCTATTTATTATTTATTTATCCAGTCGAAACGACAAAAGGTCAATTACACTGATATTATATACTACTTATCTATATCTTTTTTTATTTTATTCGACAACTATCACACAACGCCATCTAGTCTCAAGCTAAGCAGAGCTTGTATTATGAGTACTAGACAACTGATAAACATACTTATATATTTCTAAATTATATATACATATTATAGATAAATTACACCCAGACACAGGACAAATGATTGTCCTGTAGGACAAATGTCTGTGTAATGGACGGTAGGAATCGAACCCATGACCTCCGGCATAGCAGTCAGGGTCACTAACTACTAGACTGACAGGCCAGTCTATACTAATATTATAAAGCTGAAGAGTTTGTTCGGTTTAACGCTCCAATATCAGGAACTACAGGTCGATACTAGCTGTACCCCGGGGTACAGCTAGTATCAAATAAAAATTATGTAAAACTAGCTTTTGCACGCGGCTTCGCCTCCGTCAACAGAAAAATGTGATTAATGAAGAAAACCTCGACCGATTTTGTACAAACTTCTAACTTAAACCATCTACCAAATAGTCCAGACTAAGCCTAAACATTTGGTTTGGATAGGTGAGCCCGTTCTCGAGTTATAAAATTACAACGAAAAGTGCCACTAAGGGTGGTTTTGACCCAGCTTTGCCATCCCCAAAATCTGCGGAGAACTCGATTATTGCACCACCATTTTAATTACATTTCCAGGGCCCCACTCGAATATAAGCAAAAAACTCCAATCAAATTAGGTCAAGCCTTTTGTGAAGAGTTATCTAAGTGGCAAACACAAGTAGGTACAGAAGTATAATAATATATATAGATTGTTCATAACAGCACAAAGATATGCACTGTGATATAAACCGTGAAATTTTAATGCTTGTTTTCCCTCAGCGAAATGGTTGTGTCTTGGTAATACAAACGTTTGATAAAAAAATAAAATATTAAAAACAAAAAATGGACCTGTAGAGTGCAAGCTAATTATGACGTATCACAACGTGCGAGAGCTTATTTTGGTTTAAATACTTAATTAATCGGTTTCCTTTGACGGCGTGCTGCGCATGCGACTCTAGTAGTACTTACAAATTACGTCTAATGTTACTATTATTTTCGCTTTTTTGAGTTGATGAATATTTTTAATAATTATTTATAAAAGAAAAACTTTTTATTTTGTTATTTTTACTGTATGCTTCAAAAGTCTCTCATACTCCTTATGGCAAGTCATTCTGCCGCGGGAAAACAACCATTTAAATTTCACGGTGTATATGCAATACACAAAGATGTAGAAAAGGCACTTTATTGTAGGACTTTCGTATAATGTCACACGACTGAGTCTCACTCCTACCTTTCGAATACTGTAATTAGAGACATAACAAAAAGACAACACGTGCGAACGCCGGCGTTCACGAGATATGTATGTTACGGGTAAAGCTAGAAGATGGAGTAAACCTAGGTTTACCCGGGTAAACTTAGTATTACCCAAGCTTCTTGGGTAAAGTCCGAATAAAAAGTAAAATCAATTTTAATTCGGGGTTTACCCATGCTCACCTAGGTCTACCCAACTCTGGCTGGGTAATGTTAGGTGTTGCGTTATTTTCGCACCCGTGGCGTAATTCTGGGGGGCCCGCGTTATCTGCCGACGCGGCCACACACGTCCCTTACTTAGTGACATAATGGCGACCGAGCAAAGTGCAAGTATATCACCAGAAGAAAGCTTACGAGAGCTTGCAAATGAACAGTCGATTTCAGGAGGCTAGGGTTTTATTTTATGGTAGGTAAAAATCATCCAGTGACGAATCCCGCCTTTGTGTGGAGTGGGAAACAGTGTCACTCTTACTGACTAAAGAACCGACCCCATTCCTACGTTGCCATATATACCAAGGCCAGAGCCTTCCTTTCAGATGCGATCCCTTAGACCCAGTTGGCTTCGACCCTTCTGCAGGGTCCCTACGATTTGCTGACAACTCCTTGAGGGGTGCGGGAACAGTGCGCGCCGTCGACGACTGGGCTTGGTCCGGACGGTTACCAGACGACTGGATGGCCAGCTACACATTGCTCCCCATCCACAAGCCCGTGCCTTCGGTGGCCGGAAATCGGGATCGGAATCTCGGCAGCGTCTCGGGCGTGAGCGCCCAGTCAGCTTTCTTCTTTGCTAGCATTACTGCTTCGCAGAAGGAGCCGTCCGCCTGCCACTCCTCGCTCCGGACTATGGCCTCGACCAAGGCCCGGCGCGAGATATGGCCGCCGCCGATCGCCCCCACGGCGATATTTGGCCACGGCGGCAAAATTTTGCAATTCAAAATGTCACATCAGTTTATCTTGCTGAAATAATGGCTGGGTAATATTTTAAATTAATTCGTCTAATTAATTAGTGAAATGAAAATCTGGGTGCAATTTAAACATTTATTATTTAAAAAACATACAAAGGCGAACGTAATATTGCAAGCTACTGAATAATGAACAGATAACGCGGGCCCCCCAGAATTACGCCACGGGTTCGAAAATAACGCAACACCTAACATTACCCAGCCAGAGTTGGGTAGACCTAGGTGAGCATGGGTAAACCCCGAATTAAAATTTATTTTACTTATTATTCGGACTTTACCCAAGAAGCTTGGGTAATACTAAGTTTACCCGGGTAAACCTAGGTTTACTCCAACTTCTAGCTTTACCCGTAACATGTATATCTCGTGAACGCCGGCGTTCGCAAAGTCGTAACTTTTGATGATTTTTAATCCAATATCACGTCTAATTGGTATATATTTTGAATGAAATAAATGTTAAACTAGACTATTTTATTAATAATTTGATATACGAATATTTACTTCTTTTTTAACACAGACAAAAAAAAACGAAGATTTTTATGGAACTTTCACAAACTAAAAGATAATTTAATTACCTACTAATCTTTTGATATAATTACGGTGATGCGTGAGAAGTGTCACTAGCTCTTTTTTTTTTTGTTGTTAAAATCGTAGCTCAGTGCAATGATTTCAAGACAACCGAATTTGAATCTTTTATATCCAGACTACCACTGCACATTCACTGCGTTACGGCAAGTATTTGGCCGTATTTGACTCTCAGCCAGTGCGGTAGCTCGTTGGCCTTGTCTTGCGTACTGTGCGGGGGCGATTTATCTAAGTTCCCTTGCGCGTAGGAATGAGATAGTGATATTTTCAATATTGTTGCTTTTAATATAATAATATTATACACTAACAATATACGGCAAAATAGTTGCCGTAACGCACAGTAAGATAATTATTTTCATTCAGTGCGGTACGGCGAATATCTTGCCGTACCCCCCCAACCCCGCACCACACTGCATGCGTCCGCGCGGCAGTTCAGTGTGCGCTAGTGCTGGCCGTAAGTAAGATGTAACAATATTTTTTCGCGGTAACGTGCTTCGAAGTCAAGTAGTATCGCAGTGAAGATCTATCGTGGTAACGTACATCGAAGTGTAGTGACTTCGAAGAGACGGTCTTTCGTCGTAACGTGCATCATCGCAATTTTGTAGTATCGTATTAGCATTTATCAATATTTTGTGCGTCGACATTCCGTATTCTACTCCATATATATATTTAAATATATATCTATTTTTTTTGTTAGTAATTATATTTTTATAATTAGCTTACATATTTATGTTGATTTATATAATAATATAACACTGTTAAATATGAATATTTTATCTACAATAAAAAATATTTTTAAACTATCGACTATAGAAGTAAACCCCATCCCTACCATTTTTTCACTTCTACGCTGTACGGCATATATATTGCCGCGAATGAAAGATTTTGAAAAATCTCTGTATCTTTCAAAGTAAGTATAACAGAGAACCCAGGGCGACTGCAGCTAGGTATAAACAAGGATATAGTCTATCGATTTGTTGATAAAAACCATTGATATAGGCGGTTTCCACGTCTGTATAGGCTTTGAAAGTCAGGTTCTGGTACGGGAAAATAGAAGCCGTAACGCATATCAGGAAACATAGATACGGGCAGCATTTGTCTCGTATCGCACTAGTAGAAAGTTTAGATTTAACGCTGCCGCAGTGAATGTGTTAAAGGTAACTTTTTGAGGAGTGGTTAGAGAACGACGCCACAGCGTCCTCACTTTCCACTTAACGCAGTAATACGGCTAGCTCGGGAGGTTCCCTTATTGGATTTATGATGAAGAAATGTGAATCGCCCAGATACGAAAAACAGAACGCAAAACCTAACTAAAATACGCTGTTGGGTCCTTGTTTATAAAAATCTGAGAAGCTTTTACGTTCTACCCTGGAGTGAAAAAAGGAATTTGATGCCTTCCCACTTAAAAAAAAAAAACTGAGCAAACGCGAGTCGGACTCACACACTGAGGGTATCCATATAAACTGACTTAAATATGTAAAAATTTACTACTACAAATTTATAGTTTTTTCACCAACTTTTTTTTTCAAACACTTGTGCTATGAAACCTTGCTTCATACCAAATTTCAGGATTCTAGGTCGACGAGAGGTACTCTATGAATTTTTATCTCCTTGAGAGTGTATAACTATGGATTTTTTGCGACATAAACTGCCGTATCTTTTTCGTTAAGATGATTGTTTCATAGCTTTAAAAGACAACAGACATGGCTTTAATTTCAACGCGATAAAACCTTCGTGTGCTTGCGGACGGCGGCCAAAGGGTAGCTTGCCGTCTTACGGTCCGGTAACCGGCCGGACCGAGCACAAGTCATCTTCGATGTGTTCTGCTCCCGCGCGCCTCAAGGATTTGTCAGCAAAGGTAAAGGCCAAGTAAGGCCGAAGCCTACTGGGCTATGGACTCGTATCTGAATAGTAAATCCAACCTCAATATAAAGGCTAAGAAGAAACGGGGTGGATTGTTTACAAGTAAGAGTCTGACACAATTTCCCGCTCTACCCATTCCCATGAGGTCAGCAAACTGCAGGGGCCCTTCAGGGTCGAAGCCTCCTGGAGCCTAGAGGGTATGTGCAAACTGTAACCTCGACTCCAGAAATAAGGCAAGGAAGGTACGGGGTAGGTTTTTTAGTCAGTAAGAGTCTGACACTGGTCTCCCGCTCCGCCCAAGAGCGGGTTTCGTCATTGGATGATTTTCACCTACCATAAAAAAAAACCCATTCCCATGAGGATTTGTCATTGGATGATTTTCCCTACCATAAAAAACCAAAGTCTTCGAACTACGCTCCTTTGCTTTGGGATTCTAAATACTTTCAAACTGATAGACACTAGTCTGAGTCACGGTGCTAAAACATAAAGAAATAGGAGAGAGGGGGGCAAGACGGGGCACTTAACGTTTAAAGTCCAATAAAGAATATTATTATTCGAGGAATGTTAATATTTTCTAAACGTACAACCACAATATTCCTACCATACCATTACAGCATCCACTACAATTTTCCAGTCACTAACTACTCTTTCTTTTGTAAGTTTTCACTGTTGTATAAAAGAAGAGACAGAAATATTTAAATCCATATTACGATAACAAACATTCAGAAAATGGGGTACCCCATCTTGCTCCTGCATAGGTATGCAGTAAGGTTACTACAGTAGTAATATTATTATAACAAACAAATGTTATAGAAACAGAGAAGTACTTACCTGTTCATGAATTTACTTTACACTATATATTTGCTGGTGATATGAAAACACGAAGCAAATGAAACGTAAAAATGATAAGAAAAATAGGAAAAACCAGTTTTGTTCTATTAAGCAATATACTATAACTTTTGTCCAGTGGTCACTTAGCTAAATAACTTGCATCAAAATGGCGCATCAATGTGCAATAACGGGATTATGATTGGTCAATTATCTTGGCAAATATGACCACTGCTCCATCTCACCCCGTCTCCCCTAATGTTTTCTATTGCTGTAAGATATTCATAATTCTTATTAGTAAATTTATATGTTAAAAGTTGGTTTGCCATTTTAATAAACATTACTTAGACGCCCCGAGCGTCAGGCATCCTGCGTTTGCTGGGCGATTCCCAGCATTTCCCAGGTGCGGGTTTGCGGACGGCGAACAATGGTTAGCTCGCTGGCAAGCTTGGGTGGACTATGCGTTGTGTTATAAGTTTCGAAAAATAAAAAAAAGTATATAATAATAATATAATATTATAATATATTGAAAGAGTTACTTTAGATGCCCCAAGGACCAATAATAGAAAACTTTGAGTGCACTACCCAAAACGAAAAAAATAACTTGACATATACACAAAAAAGATTCGAGAGAAAAACATTTTAACCCTTCTTAAAATCGGATAAAAAAGAGTTATATCAAATTATCATACATAATAAACAGCATTTTGGAGCGGATGCAACCCCTGCAAATTCACTCACCATACGAGTACCAAAAAATCTTTCCAAGGCTGTTGCATGCCATTTGTTCATCATTAGCTTTCGGTTCTCAGACCGAAACTGTGAGCTCACGTCGTTCAAATAAGATCCAAGGGGAAGGAACATAAATACACATATAACTAAGAAAAAAACACCCTTCACTGAAGTAAAATTTTTCAGTATTGTGTGTGCCTTTTGTAGATTAACCATGGCGATTTCCTTAGTTTACTATTTTTTTTTATTATTTAGTTCAGTCACTCACTTATCTATCACTTAGCTATTCACGCACTTAGCTATCACAAACACATTTTTCACTTAAACTATTCACTAACACAACAAACGTGTTTTTCCTCCTTTAAAGCTAAATTGCGATAATTTTACTGAAAAGTCGTAATTCCTTTTCATTACAAAACACGCTACTACCATAAAGGTTGTCCTCCGAAATGGATTTATAGTCGATACGCTCATCTGTTTTAATGGTTAAAACTTGAACATTAAAAGTTTTAGTACCGAAGTAAGTATACACTTTTGGATAATATACCGAACTGTGAGGCACTGCTTATCATTAAACACTGTTGAAGTCACAAATTACGTTTATCAGTAACACCTGAGTCGATGGTATTGGCTGGCGTGTTATGTTGTATCTGTAGTACCTACATACACGTCTGTTATGTACATGCAGTAACTACGCTTGTAACTCGTGTAGGTCTACGAGGTTACTGCAAGGTATCAAGCTTCGATCACTCAATATAGGTATTACGTGTTGATGATAAACATACTCGACGTACATTGTTACCAAAATGTAAACTTGCTGTGGCCGAACAATGGTGTTGAAATCAGTTAAAAATAATTGACCGAGGACGACCTTTTTGATGGCAGAGATTATTATCTACAAAAAAAACTATAAGTACTATCTATTCGTGTATAGTTAATGAAAGATTATTGCCTAGATAAAGTGACAATGCAAACATAGATTATTTTACAATCATTTACAAATAATAATTTTCCCCTGCTTTGCTTGGAAACACTTTTATTCAGTAAAAGTCTGTCTGACACACAGACAGACTTTTACTGACTAAAACCAACCTCAATCTTATAACACCCATTTCACTCTATTGATAATTTTAGGTTTATAGTTCTTCCCCATACATCGTCTGAATACAGTTTAGGGTCAGTGCAGACCGAACTGCAAAATGCTCAATTTGGTTCGACCATCGAACCAAATTTTTACTGCTCGAGCATGGAGGCGGCATCCTCGACCATGCGCGTGCTATCTTTTAAATATGGTCTGGGTGACGGTTTTCTCACTGCGGCAATATTGACTAACTGGTGCGAGTGGCACGCGACTGCTCGACCACGCTCGCGCATTTAGAATGCATACTCGAACACGCAGTCAGCTGGCTTGAGCATAGTTTAGCATCAAATTTGGGCGTGTATTCAATTTTGCGATGTATGATAGTAATCTCATATTTTTTCAATGGTCTCAGAAAATGCTCTGCTCTTGGCGTGCGTAGTCGTAAATTAACGTTGATTTCATTAGGTTTTTATTCGTCAATAAAATTTTTACCTATCACGAACTGATTAGAGAATTACCTACAGAAAATCTATGCTAGATAGGAATAGGTTTTTTCCGGTGGGTAAAAATTATCCAATGACAACTCTCACTCTTGGTTGGAGTAGGAGATATTGTCAGATTCTTACTAACTAAAAAGCCACCCCGTTCTTACGTTGCCTTTCATATCAGAGCTAAGCCTTCCTTTCAGAAACGAACCCTTGGCCCCTCAGGTTTTGACCCTTCTGCAAGGTCCCTACGGATTGCTGACAACTCTTTGAAGCGTGACAATGATTTGGGCTTGGTCCGGATGATTACCGGACAATCTGACGGCGATCTACCCAACGCTCGCCGTCCGTAAGCTTGCGGCTACGGTCAGTGGCCGGAAACCGGCATCGGAACCCCGGTGGCGTCTAGGAAGTGAGTGCCGTTGCCTTATGCGGTCGGCTTCCTCCTTTGCTAGCATTACTGCTTCGCAGAAGAAAGCGGCCGTCTGCCACACCTTCCAAAAACCTCAACCCCCAATATTCGGTAGTACTTGCTTGAAAGCAGCTCCAATTCAGTTTGGGAGCCAGATGTTGAAAATGCTCCTCTAAATTCCAGTGGCTGTCGAGGACGGCTCTCAGGTACTTCAACGTCGACCCGACACCAATGTGAACTCCTCCTACCGTTGGATGGGATGCCGAGGACCGTAGAAACATATGGCCTGGGACTTGTACAGCACCACCACGAGTCCCAACTGCCTGAAGTTTGGACTCGAACAATTGGATCGGTGCCAACGACTATCGGAACTCGTCGTTTGTTGCGACTCTCCCTCGCAAGACACCACGCTGACTCCGTCAGGGAAGTCACCAGGAAAAACGTGGTCGTAAACGATGTTCCACAAGGGTCCCAGCGCCGATCCCTGCGGAACATATCCCGAAATCTCTCGCCATTTTCACTCTCAATGGTGACCTATCCGTAGGTGTAGGAGTTTGCGGAAGGTGCTGGGCTAGCTCTATCTATAGTGCAGAGCTAGACTAGACACACCAGCGCTAGACTTTAGGGGGCGCCAAGCGTCGCTCAAGACAGTGCTCCAGGTGTAGGTACTTTTTAGTTTCATACCTCTAAAGGAAAAAAATTAGGCAAATGCGAGTCGAACTCGCGCCAAGAGGGGTCTGTAAAAACTTAAATGAAAACTTACTTATGAAAATAGTTAAGTTACCAAATTGAGTTACTAATATTTTAGTAACTCAAATTGAACTATAAGTTTAACTGTAAGTTTTCAGATATTTTCCTATACTTTTGTTATGAGACCTTGCTTTATGCCAAATTTCAGGATCATCATCAACAGAAAGTAGCCTATGAATTTTGATTCCTTTCAGGGTGTCAAAGTATGCGTATTTTGCGACATAAACAGCCGTATCTTTTTTTTAGTTTATTTAGAAATTTGTTTTCTTTTCACAGATTTTAGGGACTTTAGACTTATGTATCTATATGATTTTTTCAACTCAATACTTCCACACGTTCTTGAGATAAGGGGTCTTAACAATTAGACTACTTCCCTTAAAAAACTATTTTTTGTAACATAACAACTTTATCGTTTTCAGATTTTTATGCTATATCTGTGCTATGTGGCCTTGCTTGTGGCTTATAAATTTTGATTCCCTGGGAGTGTAGAAATGTATGTTTTTAAAAACGACCATGTCCTTTTTTCCGTTGATCAAAAAAATCTGAAAATTGTTATTTTGTAGTTACATTACAAGAAACAAATGTTTTTCATTACTCATACTCTGAAAGTAGGTGTAAAGTTGCCTGCGGACAGGGCTGGAAGAAGTACTTTTACTCCCTAGGGAGTTTTACTTTACAACTGACAGTAGTTTTTTTAATATTTGCGCACAGCAAATATTAAAAAAAAAACTAGTTCTATATTGACATTTCTATTGAACCGTGACCCGAATTTTTATACTGCCAGTACAATTAAAATGACAAATAATTTAAGAATACTTTTTTTAATGACTTTATTTTAATTTACTTTCAACTATTTCATTAAAACTAATATTATATTTGAGAAAAATGTTGACCAGACCCATTTTTACAATGACAAAATGAAAAATATTGACTGAAAAGCCAGGGAGCCGAACACTGGAAAAAAAAATTGGCGGGTAAATGGTAGTCTCTCTATAATCTGTGGCCGATTTGATCTTCCTTGTTTTTTTTCGAGGTGTAGTTTTGTTTACATTTTGCTAAATCTCTGTTATAAGAAATTTGTTTTAACACGATAAGTTCATCAGCTTCAGTTATAAATTTAACACAAGATTCTTTGAGGAGAAAACCGCTTACCGCCTAAATTAAAAGAAATATACCTACCTAAAAACATAAGAAGACATTTGACGACGATTCAGGTTTTTATAATTATTTTTATTTTCCTCGTATTCGTAATGAAAAGCACAGTGTTTACCTCGGGTTCAAGAGTTATTTAGTCCCTCAAACTATTAGCGACCTCGCTCTCGCTCGGTCGCCAAGAAATTTCTCGGGACTAAATAACTTTCTTTCATCCCTCGTATAACAATGTACTATTCATTACTCATACTCTGAAAGTAGGTGTAAAGTTGCCTGCGGACAGGGTTGGAAGAAATACTTTTACTCCCTAGGGAGTTTTACTTTACAACTGACAGTTGTTTTTTTAATATTTAGACAGCAATATTAAAAAAAAACTTAGCTCTATTTTGACATTTCTATTGAACCGTGACCCGAAACTTTATACCGAATTAAAATGACATTGAGATAGAAATAATTTAAGAATACTTTTTTTTAATGACTTTATTTTAATTTACTTTCAATTATTTCATTAAAACTAATATATTTTTGAGAAAAATGTTGACCAGACCCATTTTTACAATGACAAAATGAAAAATATTGACTGAAAAGCCAGGGAGCCGAACACTGAAAAAAGAATTGGCGGGTAAATGGTAGACTCTCTATAATCTGTGGCCGATTTGATCTTCCTTTTTTTTCGAAGTGTATAGTTTTGTTTACATTTTGCTAAATCTCTGTTACAAGAAATTTTTATTAACACGATAAGTTCATCAGCTTCAGTTATAAATTTAACGCAAGATTCTTAAGAGGAGAAAACCGCTTACCGCCTAAATCAAAAGAAATATACCTATCTAAAAACATATCTTTGACGACGACTCAGGCCTTTGACGACGACTCAGGTTATTTAATTTTCCTCGTATTCGTAATGAAAAGCACAGTGTTTACCTCGGGTTCAATAGTACATTGTTATACGAGGGATGAAAGAAAGTTATTTAGTCCCGAGAAATTTCTTGGCGACCGAGCGAGAGCGAGGTCGCTAATAGTTCGAGGGACTAAATAACTTTTGAACCCGAGGTAAACACTGTGCTTTTCATTACGAATACGAGGAAAATAAAAATAATAAAAACCTGAGTCGTCGTCAAAGGTATGTTTTTAGGTAGGTATTTTCTTTTGATTTAGGCGGTAAGCGGTTTTCTCCTCTTAAGAATCTTGCGTTAAATTTATAACTGAAGCTGATGAACTTATCTTGTTAATAAAAATTTCTTGTAACAGAGATTTAGCAAAATGTAAACAAAACTATACACCTCGAAAAAAAAGGAAGATCAAATCGGCCACAGATTATAGAGAGTCTACCATTTACCCGCCAATTTTTTTTTCAGTATTCGGCTCCCTGGCTTTACAGTCAATAGTTTTCATTTTGTCATTGTAAAAATGGGTCTGGTCAACATTTTTCTCAAATATATATTAGTTTTAATGAAATAATTGAAAGTAAATTAAAATAAAGTCATAGAAAAAGTATTCTTAAATTATTTCTATTTCTATGTCATTTTAATTCGGTATACAGTTTCGGGTCACGGTGCAATAGAAATGTCAAAATTGAACTAGTTTTTTTTTTTAAATATTTGCTGTCTAAATATTAAAAAAACAACTGTCAGTTGTAAAGTAAAACTCCCTAGGGAGTAAAAGTACTTCTTCCAACCCTGTCCGCAGGCAACTTTACACCTACTTTCAGAGTATGAGTAATGAAAAAGTTATTTAGTCCCTCGAACTATTAGCGACCTCGCTCTCGCTCGGTCGCCAAGAAATTTCTCGGGACTAAATAACTTTCTTTCATCCCTCGTATAACAATGTACTGTTACGATTCTAGTCTAGTCTAATGAATCGATTCTTAAATTCGGTAAGTTTGTACGGAACCCTCAGTGCACAAGTCCGACTCGCATTTGCCCAGATTTTTTTTTTTCTAAAAATGTGTATTGTATAAAAAATGTGGATTTCTTCCTAAAAAATCACCTATCATTGAAAATGGAGATGTAGAAAAAAGTACCTACATTATTTTATCTTTACAAATTTACGGAATTAAAACGATCAAAATTTAACGGTGTGTATATAAACCTATAAAAACCTCTTGAATCACTCTATATATTTAAAATAAAAACCGGATCTACCCATATTTAAAAAATGTCTACAATAGATAGGTACAACCTCTTTGTCATTATCATTAAGTCCGCACGCGTCTAATAAACCCTCGATTTACAATTATAGGTAATGCGTTTGTGGCTTTAATTACCGGGACATAAAACGGATGTTGATGATTACTATTCCTAAGTACGACATCGTAAACACGTTGGTTGTCATTACATTGAGCCGAAAGTATATCGTCTCAAGCCTCCTGTAGCTGTGGTAACAACATTTAAGCTAGAACTAGATGAAACCGACTCACGCTAGGTACGCTAACTTTTTTTTATAAGAAATAAAGTATTTGTTTTATCTGAGACAAATATTGAACGGTATTTCAGGAAAAGGAATAGTATTTAATTTGTTATTATTTAATTTTTTAAATACTTATTTGTTTTTATTTCCCGAAGTCGAATCTCCAGTACATCATCCTTCTTATGCCTCACCACAATTTTAATACTAGAATAAAAATAAATTATGAGCTCATTTTTTATTAAATGAATAGTTGCTCTATTTCTGCCCTCACGCCACTTTGTATTAATGTAATGACATTACCGAAAAACAGCTTTTTGGTGCTGAAAACAGTATTTGTATACTTTATTTTGGTTCAACAGTATAATTTAGTGAAAAATTGTATTTAATACAGTTTTTAACAGTATAATTGACAGCCCTAATTATGACAGATTTGAGAGAAAGACTAAGCGTGAATCTGATATAGCTCTAGGAGCCTAGTTGCCGTATAAAATGTATGAAGGCCGACACACCTAGATCGACGAACGTGGCCCACGTATGCGCAATTTAGTTCTAGGCCGACCGCATAAGGCAAAGGCAACGGCGTACTCGCCGTAGCCGTCGCCGCCGCGATCCTGCCGATATCCGGCCACCGTAGACACTGGCTCGCGGACGGTGAGCAATGGGTAGCTCGCCGTCCGATCGTCTGGTAAGACCGAGTCCAAGTCGTCAACGGCACGCACCGTTCCCGCGCGCCTCAAGGAGTTGTCAGCAAACTGAAGGGGCCCTTCAGGGTCGAAGCCTCCTGGAGCCTAGAGGGTATGTGCAAACTGTTACCTCGACTCCAGAAATAAGGCAAGGAAGGTACGGGGTAGGTTTTTTAGTCAGTAAGAGTCTGACACTGGTCTCCCGCTCCGCCCAAGAGCGGGTTTCGTCATTGGATGATTTTCAACTACCATAAAAAAAAAAAAACCTTTAACAATCCGTAGCAAATCCAATTAATAAAATACTACTATCTCAATTAACCGATACCACCTGCGGTTTCATTCAGTTTCAAACTCTTGTGGGCATGGGTTGTTCGAAAATGAACCCCGAAAAGAATGGTCCGCTCCACCTAAGAGTGGGTAAAGGTCTGAGCATTATGTTTATTTCTTTCAATTATTCTCTGAACTAATTTACACTTCGTACCGTCTATTTTTTTTCGTTATCATCGTTTAAACCTTCCCTGAGCTATTACGAATATTTATTATTATTAACCTTTTTTAATATCTCTGTAGGTACCTTAAAAACAATGAACTATTCATCGTTACTTAATTAAAACATGGTCAAAATGATCTACGAACGATTTTTACTAACTGATTCTTACTAGGGTTTTCCATTCTCTAATTAATAATTTTTAAAATACTTATTGACGTGACAACGTCTTAAATTAGGTTGCGGCTGGGAGTCACTTATGAAAAAGTGTAACGCTCGGTAACGTTACGATGAGTCATCGAACGAGAGAGAGGCCCGCCGAATGCCTTGCGTCTCTCTCCCACTCAACTATGATCGGTCTGCCGCGCGCGCAGCACTAGAGAATTAGGCGCATTGAATCGGCGCAATAAATATTCTACCGAGAAAAAGACGTTGTCACGTAAAATCTTCGCCCGTAAAACCGACTTTACAGGCAACCATTTTTTTTTTTTAGTTTGTGTTTCTTGTTTTATTTCTGTGTGCTTTAACACAAAATCTTGTTTTTTGGGTTTTTTATTCTTACCTCAAAAGGAAAACATGGAACCTGATTACTTTGTTGGTACATCTGTTAAGAATTCAAGACCCTATATCTCGAGAACGCGTGAAGGTATCGAGTTGAAAAAACTATACACTCAGGTCTGCGTTCCCTTAAAGCTGTGATATAATTAACTTCTAAATTTCTTTGAATAGATACCGTTATTAGAGTTAGTGTCTAAACACACTATGCCGAGGATACGCGACGGAAGTTCGGCATGATTACGCCTGCAATGCTATTTGAATTACTGGCGACACATTATGCCGAAATTACGTTGCGTTATAGCGTACAGCCGAACTTCAGTCGGGCGTAAGTTCAGCGGAAATTCGGCGGCAACGTATTCTGTAGAACACACATTATACGCGACCGAAGTTCGGAGTTTTATTTTGCATTTGTCTGTCCGGCTGTTTAGATAACACGACACGACGCCACGACAGCGCTCGAAACACTGAATATACACACAAAATTGCGCAAATGAGTTTCTGCCGCGTAAGTTCGACACTTATGGTGTGTCATATCAGCCGAATACGTTGGAACATAAAATCAGCCGCGGAACTTCGGTCGCGTACGTTCGGCACAGTGTGTTTAGACACATACAATAGAAATACAATATGTGTGCCGACGCCGACTTCCGCTTGGGACTCACAGCCCCTTTTGGAGCCGTTACCAAGTTGCAGGGGCTAAAATTTTTCCGAAATCACCTCACCATTAAATTTACAACAAATCTTGGCTGCCATACGATGGTATGTGGTAACCACGATGACTAACACTGCCATCGCTCTTACGCAGGGCTCATGCATTAGCCCCGTACAAGATATCGATGAAGGATTCTATCACATTGCCAGAGAGCTCCATCAAGAGCAACCCACCAGCTTCCCCGACGCCTGAACTGATAAGGTCCTTTAGGTCTGAGGACTGAGGCTATCGAGAGCGCCAGCAGAACTGCTCCGGAAAGAGCAAACGGTTGTGATCACTTCATGACTTATGTTGAGGGTGTGAATATTCGGATCAAGGCCATTCGTTGGGGCAGGGTGTTTTTTCTCCAGATCTACGAGAATATCTAAAGAACATGGGTGTCACCACGTCACTACTAAACAGAATCCTGGCTGCTTCACTAATGTCACCTTCCCCCAACTTTGTTTCTACCAGAGATTTACCTTTTGGGGAGGTAAACCTCTGTATCGGAAATTTTGAATCTACATTACAGTTTTCTTTAATTTGTGCTGTTAAGGTCTTTTTTGATGCCAAATTATTTTGAACACGTAAAACTCTGTAGGGGAAGTTAAGCAGATGTTCCCAAGCGCTCTTTGAGTTCTCACGAACGACATTGTGAACACACCCTGCTAGATGTTGAGGACACGGTGGAGCACACGGTGGAGGTGTGCCCTGCTTGGGAAGAGCATCGCCGTGTCCTCGTGGGGGTGATCGGCGGCGGCGACCTCTCGCGCTGGGCCCTGGTTCAGGCCATGGTCCGCAGCGAAGAGTAATGGCAGGCGGTCGCCTCCTTCTGCGAAGCAGTAATGCTCGTAAAGGAGGACGCCGACCGCATAAGGCAAAGGCAACGCCGTACTCGCCGTAGCCGTCGCCGCCGCGATCCTGCCGATATCCGGCCACCGTAGACACTGGCTCGCGGACGGTGAGCAATGGGTAGCTCGCCGTCCGGTCGTCTGGTAAGACCGTGTCCAAGTCGTCAACGGCGCGCACCGTTCCCGCGCGCCTCAAGGAGTTGTCAGCAAACTGCAGGGGCCCTTCAGGGTCGAAGCCTCCTGGAGTCTAGAGGGTGGTGGAAAACTGTTACCTCGACTCCAGGAATAAGGCAAGGAAGGTACGGGGTAGGTTTTTTAGTCAGTAAGAGTCTGACACTGGTCTCCCGCTCCGCCCAAGAGCGGGTTTCGTCATCAGATGATTTTCACCTACCATAAAAAAAAAAAAAAACCCTGCTAGATGTTGAGCCACAATAGGTCTAGCGCCACGGGGAACTCGCTTTAAAACCGAGCATAAGATTTTGATTTTTTCCAAAACGGATCTAGAGATGAAGTAGTAGGAGTGGAAGATGGTGTACTTACAGGGTCTGAAGTGAGTGCATTTTAGGGTTTGTGTGCCTTCCCAATATGCACACTCAGACCCCGCTTACCTTTGAAAAATCGTGGCTCGGTACACAAAGACACCTCTCTAAGATGTTTATAGGTTGACTAGCACTTTTCCACCACTTCACTATATTGTCACTAGGAATTTCATTAAATGTATAAAATGTAGGTACTTGTTACACCTAAACTTATTTACAACTAATACAACTAAAAATACCTAAGGAAAATCACTAAAAATAATCACTGATTAAAAATATAGTTCAAATGTCACAAAAAAGAATTGAGAACACGTGTCGGCCGAAGCGGCAAAGTCGTGTAGGTGGCCTGGGGCGCCTCGACACCGATGATGGCATTTCGGTGGGCGGCGTCCTGACAACCGCTGCTGGACGATGATGACTGGCGATGTCGTCCTTGGCACTTACAAGCACGTCAGGGAACTTAGCAAAATTGTTGTTCCAAAAATTGGCAGTGGTACAGGCTGGATGATTTTCAAGTGCTAATTTTCCTTTTATTTCCGTGACAGCATTGTACAACTGTTATGGCTTTTATCACAAAAGTCTACGACAACTCTCAGTTGTAAAATCAAGAAAGTAATAAGAAATGAAAACCATGAAATATGAAATACAATCGAAGTATAGTTTCAGACCATTTGATAAATTACTGATAATTCGAGGTTTCATATTGGTTTATCTTTTATGAACAATAATTTCAGAATACATTAACATAGTAGTAAATCGTTCTTTTGCTAAATTTGGGTTTAATTCAATTATAGATTGATTACTTTTTATTTTTAACTACCACACTCTAGATTTTAAATTCTAGAAAAGTAGAGGTCATTCTTAAGGTTGGCATAAAAACAT
Organism: Mythimna loreyi; assembly: GCA_029852875.1. Classification (NCBI taxonomy): domain Eukaryota; kingdom Metazoa; phylum Arthropoda; class Insecta; order Lepidoptera; family Noctuidae; genus Mythimna; species Mythimna loreyi. Next base: position 12,857,473 of record CM056785.1, on the reverse strand, counting down.
TCATTTCTGTTAATAGGGACACCGTTCTGGCAGAAACTAAAAAAGAGTCCGCTGTTGGCTGCGAACAAAGCGACCCCATCGGGCCAGTGATTTTTAGCTTAACTATACAAGCAACCATTTCATTTCGGTGATGGAACCATGAGAGGCGACGTAGACACCGTTTTTTTATGATTTGCAATTTACGAGATACCGTACGATAACCCCGCACCATCCATATGGCCATGACGCTCTGGCAAGAGTGCAGCTGAGCCGTCAGTCGCTTTCAGAGCGATGGTGCCCACACTGGCGCACCGTAAAGGGCCATAGACTGAGCGTAATGCCTCCGGCAGGAGGCGCCTGGACCCCTTAGTTTTTGTAGAAGCCTCTTGAGGGCAGCCGATGTGAACTTCTCCTACCGTTAGTTATATAGTAGTCGAATATTGGCACCTTGTTCGACTATACTACTTTCCGCTTAAGAGCGGCCAACCCAGGGTATATTTTCATACAACCGCTCTTACGTGATTGTGATGTTATTACACATCTTTCTTCAGATATTTTGGATGCACAGACATCTTGTGAATATTATGTAGGCTTCTATATAAATCAAAACATGAATTTGTGTAAGAATAATCTAGTAAAGACCTCTGAAAATCTGCTATTTTACGTGAACTTTGAGTCTCCATAATGTACTTCTACATTAAAAATATAAAAAGTAGGTACTTTTATACTGAAGCCTAGCGCATTTAATCGAGATTCTAAATGATGTCAGTTGTTTACAAAAACCCTTAAGGTTTTAATAAAAACACGTTTTTCTTGGAACAAGTTTTATGAAACATTTTTGAGTAAATAGTAAAATTACCGAGTGCCTACAGAGTTTTATGGTGTTATCTCTCTTTTTTCGCATTACTTTTGCATCAAACATCACTTTGGATTGCGTTAAACGAAGCAACAAGCTCTTAAACCATGCGCGACGTTGACGATACGCGATTGAGGAAGGCCCACTTTTAAGTGTTGCCCTTCGTAGGCGCTCCTTGTTTTTCTCCTCATCGTTGCCACTGTGGTAAAGTTGTCAACATAGGTAGGTACTCTAACAACTGTTAATTTTTGTCTTGTCCCAGAAAAGATTTTTCCACTATAGTGAGACAGTGGAAAAATGTCCCAGCTTTCATACCTCCAAGCAAATTCAAGCCGGGCTTGTCTCTGAAATCGTTTCAACATGGGTACCTTTCTTTCTATCCTTCCATTCAACTTAGCTTCTATCAAACGCTTTCGGATAGTGTGAGCTGAGATCGCTAAAGAATTTTTTTCACTAAAATATTCTTTTCTCAACTCATTAGGCCCCTTGCCAAACGTCTCGCTGAGATGAATTTCTCTGTTTAGGTACATGTGGAATATATGAAATTGTTTGATACAGTAGGTACCTATTAGAATGATTCACAGCGTGGAATATTATCGTTTTTGAGCACTATAGGTGATTGGCTATCTTTTTATATGACCAATTCTTATCACGAAGTTTTATTATCACTTCCCTGGTAGATTCATCGCAAATTTTAATTTTCCCATTCTTTTTATGTGAAACAATCAATTTTTTTACTTTTATAACATGTACTAATTTGAATAAAAATTAAACTATCCAGCGTTCTTAATTATGTGACCCAGGTGTCAATTATTTAATCTAAAATGGTTTTCAATACACTTTCCCAGAAAGTAGCTCTTATTGTAGTAGGTAGTGCAATAATCTACTTTCTGGGGGCGCGCGCATTCAATTTTTTTTAGCCATAGGTGAAGTCTTTGGATACATAGTCTTTTGAGTATAGTTGCCGTTTGTTTACTTGCGTGAAAAGTTTTTATGAGTATTGTCACTACGAATGACATTAACTCGTATTCTATTTGATTCTATTGTACGGATGACACATTTTCTAGAGCTTTTGTAGCATTTGATTTTATTAATTAATACAGCCAATAATCTCCATTCGAAAAATATACGGCGATAACCGCGGTCATCTTAAAATGGCGGTCATAGAACACAAAAAAAAAACATTTTTTTATTTGAATGAATGATTTATACAGTCATGATTTTTTTTAATTTATATAATTATATCGTTTTTAAAAGTTAAAATAGCAGAAATTGAATAAAATAAGAATTGAATGAACACAATAACATAATGTGATTTTGTGTAACCACAGGAATGTCTTCAACTTATTTGCCGCGTAGGTACTATACATACGTTAAAGTTGGAAGCAGACTATTGAAACGTGAAGCTCCCGACGCACCGTGGTCCGTGACGCGTGTTGAATGAAAACGACATTAGGAACAACAGAAGCGACGTGACGTCGCGGCTCGTTGTATAAAATAGTAGATTTGATTTGACTCAACATCCGACGTGTCGCGTCGGGTAGCATCGTATTGCAATAGTCTGTTTCCGCCTTAACCCGTAGTCAGAAAAACTCAGTCTCATACAAAAAAAAAATGTGTTGATTTGATCTCGTGCGCTTGCTGTTCATCCCCTTACAAATTCATGTTTTTTCAAGTTGGAAACACTGTTGTGGCGTGCTTTGACATGCACTGCATGTTGACACATTACGTTTATTTGACGTCTGACGTCACCTTGGAAAATTTACAATGAAATGTCAAAACAAACTAAACAGTCAAAAGCGAATTATTGTAATTTTTACGACGAAATAGATCAAAAAAGAACAAGTTACAATATTGTACATTAATCGCTGTTTATCGTAAAATAGTGAATGTTTTCTCTTGGTGATAAAAAAACAAACGAGTGCTGTAAGTGAACCGTTTTATTTTTTTTACTGAGCTAGCTGCATCTTATTTCGATGTCGTGTCGTAATACAAAACAATCACTTATGTGTGAAATTTCAAAGTTTAATAATTAAATTTCTAATAATTAACTTAACTTAATTTTCTTGTAACTACGCATTAAACATACAAATTACTGGTGAAAATCGACGTCCAGATGGCATAATTAATTTAAGATAAATTATAATTAAAAAGAGATGATAATAACTATGTCATTACACATCCACCACCGTGATCATGAAATTATGATGAGGAATGAGTCATAGATCATAATTATTTCTTTATTAATAAAGAGTTAAGCAGTTGATAGAAACAGTAACCACGTTTTTACAAGCCGTTAATCATATTCTTATGATTCTCTTAATTTTCTTATCAATAGTTTAGATAAGTAATAAAAATAAGTAAACATCTAATCAATTTTTTAAATGATGATGCAATATGTATGTTTTTTTAGGCTAAAATGGCTTCTGAACACTTGGGATTAATACAACAAGTTGAAAACTTTGAAACACTACCCGAATCAGTTACGTTACAAAATGAGAATGATCCGAATGTTGAGAAAGCTGTTGAGGCTATCATGAAGGTGTCTCCAGTGCAAATACAACAGGAGTATTATGAAAACTTAGGGGACTGCGACTGGGTGAAGTAAGTATTGTTTGAAACATTAGATTATAAAGTAATTTCAACAAAAAACGAATACTGTAATTGGCCTAATAAGAGAAAGAACCAATCAATTATATGCATAATTAGCATTAGTTTACATCCCTTCAATATATATGTACTATGCACTAGATGTGGCGTACTACACAGTTACTTTGTTTCACTTAGATTGATGACTCAGTGTTGACTTAGTGTGATAGCACTGCAACTTTTAAATTTTATTAGACGATATAATGCCAAAGATGCACTGCAGTGGACTTGAATACATTTTTCAGTATTTTGACAAATAGTTTCTATGAACATACTTGTCTGTCATTAGGGTATAAGTCGATGTTTATACCAAATAAAAATAAATAAATAGAAATGTATACTTTCAGTTCTAATATTTTTTTTTACGATTAAATAAAAATTGAACCTTTACTGAATACATTTGTTATCAGTCTTTCAACACCCTTATTTCTCAGGAAGGTCCATACCTTCCCGAGACCCAAATATTTGATATTAATACCTCCATAGGTATTAATATGAAATACTTGAGTCTACCACATTTTTGAATAGTAAATATATCTAACTAGTTATCAGAATCAGAAGAAAAGGGTGTACATATTTTACGTATTTATTATGTTCCGTTTATATATCCCGTTACTCACAAGGGACTCAAAATTAGATGTACATAACTAATGTAGGTATAAGGCACTCCGCTTGTCTTAGAATCCTGTTTTCCAAGAAGCAGAGTTCTAGCTCAACTGCTACTACAACTTCTAGTCCAAGTTGTACTTTTTTGGTTTTATGTATTAGATCACTGTATCAACATATTTCATTAAAAAAAAATATATACGTATAATAACTTGTTTATAGAACAAGCACGAGACGTTAATAAAAATGACATCATTATTATCTCATGCTTATTCAATGAATAGACTGGGAATATACAGGCAATGTTTTTGTTCAGAACACTATCAGTACTTCTAACTATATACTTGAATACTGTTTATCTAACACTGCAGGAATTGTATATACTTCACATAATGGTAGCTATTTTTAAAATGAAAACTTTCCTGTTTAACACTTTTTCTAAAACAAATTAGTCAGCTATAATTTGCATAATTATTATGCAAACACTAACTATTTTTCCATTGTTCTAAGAAATTATTTGCAATGGTTTATGTGTAATTGCTATTGGCATCGACTTATATACTTATTAGCGATAGAACAGCATGTTCATATATTTGTCAAAATACTGATAAGACAATTTTCAAAAGTTTGGTGCAGCGCTTAATTGGTAATATTGGCATTATGTTGTCTATCAAAACCTTTTAAAATAAATTTATGGCACTAATGTGTCATGACTGCACTAATATCATCAGTGTAAAGATGTGTTTGAAGATCACTTAAATCAAGTAAAGTGACCGTATGGTACATACTTAACATACTCCTAACCTAGTGTGTAGCATGTAGTACATATATATAATATTGAGGGTTATTGGATTCTTGCAAACATCATATAAATTATCCAATGCTAATGCTTAGTTGTGGTAGAAGAAATGTTATGTTCATAAATTATTGGACTTTATTTTGACTTGTGTTAATTTATAAAACTAGTGTTTCAGTAATCCAATGACATAAATTTTAAAATTAAACTTGAGTCTTTTTTAACCTTTCGAGTACCGTAAATAGAGACATAATAGAAAGACTGAGCGCCAGCGTTTGATTGAGCAGCGTTTGCTTGAGACTCAAGAGTTTAAGTCGTAAAATCTGGGAAAAGAATGTGTCTTTAATTATTAATTTTTTTTGTTATTAAAAACAGAATTAAAATCTGTATCTTATTTTTTTTTTTATAGGTATGAAAAAAGCAACAGAAACTATTTGCTTCAAAATGTAGCATTTGCCCTCTTTGGTGGTCCAAGCTATGAAGGGGAGTTAACAGAAGTGGTTGGTGATCACAATGCACATCTGGAAGGTTACACTACGAGGCAGAAGGAACAAGTCATGAGAGTATATGAAAAATTATGTGAACAAAGTAAGCATCATACCTACTTTAAAATATGTTCTAACAATTACTTCAGGGATTTGTACAAAACAAAAATCTAAAGGTACAATGCTAGAGGAGGCGAGCACGAACCAAGCTCAATTTGACGGCTCGGCTGGCGCAGTGGTTGAGCGATTGATTGGTGCGGGTTCGATTCCACGAAACAAATATTTGTATGGCCTACAGATAGGTGTTCCGGGTCTAGGTATCTTTTGTACGCGACTTTACATATTTGTGAATGCACCCACGATATAGGATTAATTCCTAGTGTGGGCAACATGTAAAAAAAAAAAATTCTGTAGTGTGGACCGGCTCTACGAGAAGCCGAGCACGATCAACACTACGCGAATTTTATCTCGGTTCGTGCTCTACTCATTTAGTGCTGCGCCAGGCCAGATCTGGCAGCGCGGTGCGGAAAACGGTGCGGGTTCAGGAACGCACCATTTACTTGACAAGACTGGAAGCGCGATGCGGGGAGCAGCGGTTGCCATAGCATGATTCAACCGGTTTGAGACCTAAGCTCCTGCAAGGGTTACCGCTTGCCCACGCACTCACTTCGACCACTTGTATTAACGAGCTATGCTATGGCGTGAATTGCCCATGCACATCCTGCGTTGAGCAGTCCGCCCTCGTGCCCGGGGTGCCCACTATAAATAGTCAAAAGAAGTTCTTAGGTTAGAGATTGCCGTAGCACACCCGCCCCGCACCCGGACTTCCATTCTGGCTGACCACTTGAACCTCCTAAGGAATTTGTTGCAATATCATGCAGTTTCTTTTATACATACCTTTGTATTTTTGATAGGTATTTTATCCAACCCTATCCTGTTAAGTAAACAAACACACACATGTCTGTATTGTTTTGTGGTCATGTTTTTATTATATTGTAGGTCCACTCTACGGTTATAACGGAAACGAAGTCGAATTCAGACATTCATACATTAAATTAATATGCATTTTTTAATAACATTTATTTTGTTTTTTCAGGTAAATATTCTCACAACGATGACGACATAATTATGTCTATAATTCTTGTTGTGTGCGCTAAACCAAAACCACTGAAGTTCTATCAGATGCAGCCTTCAAACTACTGGTTAGACCTTCATGAGAGAACTGACACGGATATGTGGTGTACTGCTGTGTTCAGAGTTAGGAAGTGTATACCCACTACAGTTGGCAGTAAGTATGAATATATTGTTACGTCATAGGTACATATTTCCGCGCTTATTGGCAACCTTGCACTAGCTTCTGACGTTTTGTAAGTCCGATTAAAACGCATTGCTGAACGAAGCTTCCAGAATGAAAGTACGTATAAAGGCCTGGCGAATTCTAGAAAAGTCAGTCGTAAAGTACTTACTTCTATTATTATTATTAGAAATTATTAAGGCTGACGCTAATTTGAGCAGGCCGCACTACACTAGGAATCATTTGTCATCCTTCGCGTGTATCCTACATAACATGGGGCTGGGGTACGGACTTCCTCAGGCCCCAGTCGCCGGGACCCCAATCCCGATTTTTAGCTATGGGTACCGGGTGTACTACGCCAAATCGAATAACAAATACTCGAATATCAATTGATCGACCACTATAAATCGAACGTCTAAATACTCGAACGTTCGTAATATCGAATGGCTATTAAATCGAACATTCAATACATCGCACGCTCAATACATCGAGTGTTCAAAATATCGAATGTTTGTTTGATCGACCGTTCAACGCATCGCTTATTCATTCTATCGAAAGATCAATATATATAAAAGAATACAAGAAAACACAAAATTTAAAAAAAAAAGAGAAAAAGAGGCAAAAGGGGTGAAAATGGGATTGAAAAAAATATTTAATAATAAAAACAACATGGATTTATCAGAGTTTCTCCGTGCAATTTACACAAAATATTAAAATGTACCTATGAAAGTGAATAATTAAAGATTAAAATGTGATTTATCAGTAAATTTTGTGTTTTCTTGTATTCTTTTATATATATTGATCTTTCGATAGACTGAATATGCGATGCGTTGAACGGTCGATCAAACAAACATTCGATATTTTGAACACTCGATGTATTGAGCGTGCGATGTATTGAATGTTCGATTTAATAGCCATTCGATATTATGAACGTTCGAGTATTTAGACGTTCGATTTATAGTGGTCGATCAATTGATATTCGAGTATTTGTTATTCGATTTGGCGTAGTACACCCATGGGTACCTCGCCATCCGGACATTCGGTAACCTTCCGGACTGAGCCCGACTTTTCCATGTGTACCTAAAAGAGATGTCAGCAAATCCTTAGGTGCCCAGAAGGGCCGAAGCCTTTGAAAGTTAACTCCCCATCTAACAAAAAAAAAACATGACACGTGTATACACCGTTAAATCTTGATCGTTTTAATCCCTTGGAGGATCGATTCAGTACATGAAACACTATCGATTGGTAAAGTTAGAATGAAAAAACAAAGTACTTTTTTTTAAAACTCGAATTAATTTACGCATATTCTAAACGTCAGCTGGGCGAGTTCAATGACCTGTAGGTAGTTAGTACGCAACGACCGACAACTACCTACAAGGTCAATGACTCGTTTACTTAAAGAAATTAATTTCGTAAATGCGTATATCAATAAGAGATTTAGAAAAAAAGTACTTTATTTTTTTATTTTATCTACACAAATCGATAGTGTTTCATGTACTGGATCGACCCTCTTCGGGATTAAAACGACTAAAATTTAACGGTGTATATAGAATTGACCGCCATCATTTTCATTCATAAAAATATGACTTATATTATTTGTATATTTAATTGTTATATTGAATTTAACTGTAAATCAAAATGATCATTTATATTTATCTATAATAATAGTACCCATTTATTTCATATTATTTTTTAATGTTTTAGTGAAATCCTGCCGTGTTTACATAGATGAAAATGCACGCGTTTATCAAGACTGGAATTCTTATTTAACTGATAATACTCTTCCAAAATGTGTTATCATTGTGCCTGAAAATGGAGAATACACTGGAACTCTTCTGGAGGTAATTAGAAAACCTATACAATACATCTATACTAATATAATACAGCGGATAAGTTTTTAGATCCGAGATTACGGCGTTTATTAAAAAAATCTTTCTGTATGGGATAGCTAGACTCGTAATAAATACTGAAGTATCAGTTACATCACGACGTGACCGACGAAAGCGAAGCAGTAACCAAAGACGCTGGTGAAACTGCGGGGGACAGTTACTTATATAGTATAGAAAAATGGGATTTTACTTGAACTTTTACAAAATTAAGTTTTAAGCGCAATGCCACATATCATGGGAAGAGGGTTTCACTCGAACGAACATATGGAATATTGATTGATTGAATGACAACAACTATACTATTTTATAAAACATTACAATAGCCTGTTTGTAATAATTAAATAGTGAGTCAACAAAGTTACTGCAGAATAAAGGCATAATTAAATTAACATGAAATATTAATTTTTACAGGGAGAAGAAAATTTCGCTGTAAAACTGACAGTGGCGCCATCTCCGACGTTAGGTATAAAGGCGCGCGTGCTAAGTTCAGTGGACTCGGCGAGCACAATAGCGTCATTAGGCGCCATAGGCGTGATCGGCGTGGCGGCCTTCACGCCGGTGGCACCCGTCGTGTTGGTGGGCGCGGCGGCCGCTACAGTGGCCACCGGGGTCTACGGCCTTGTACGCTCCTCGCTGCATTTGCATGATAGAAGCGTGCACGAACAAGTAAGTGGTATATACAACGTGTAACGATAAATGCGCAACACTTCGCACCCCAAATGATTTTTTATTCAGTTCCTTTAATTGGAAAAAGGGTACATACAAAAATGGTAAAGGTTTTATGTGCTGTTTTAGTTTTATTGTCAATTCTGATAATTACTATAAGTCATCATCATCAACAAAGCGCCAGTCCCGGTTGCTACCCTTGGCTTTCACCTCGGTGCCCGGGGTCCGCTTTCCTGCAAACACGCCTCCACTTCGCTCGGTCTTTTGCGTCCTTTGCTCTAAGCCCATTAGCACGCATATCGTCCCTTTACGACGTCGATCCAACGCATCTTAGGCCTTCCTCGTTTTCCGGGTCCCGGCGGAGGCGGCATGGCGAGGCATCTGTTACCCACGTAGTCTGCCGGTTTTCGTAAAACGTGGCCATACCAACGTAAGCGACCCTCCTGCAGTTTATCGCTATGTCACGGACCTGAAGGCTGCCCCGGATGCGGGAGTTTTTAATTTCTATAAGTAATAAGAACTATTACTATCCCGCGCATGAGAAATATGAAATGGAATGACAAACTTTCTAGTTTCATGACCTATTTTGGCAGTTTTGCGCACGTGACAGCTTGGCATATTAATAAAAAGACTTTTGGGAAAATGTGACCTATATTAAAAAGTGGTTCTCTCTCGTTCATTATCATCATCAGCCTTTTTAATGTTCCCACTGCTGGGACACAGGCCTCCTCATCGCTCGCTATTCTGAGCAAACTATTTCCAGGTTTTATGCATTTAAAGTTACACGTTGTATAAATATGAGTTTCTTATATTGTGTGTTTATAGTGACAATTGTAACTACAAAAGTTCCTACTCGACCATTTTACGCCCTTATTTCTTAGTAATATGGTTGAAACTGGCCTATGAGTAACTTCTTGTTTAAAGTCTCTTTATAAGTTTAAGAATTTAAAGGACTAAACGAATTTAATAAGATAGCCAGCTGTTGGGCGGCTGTCCAACACGCCTTTGATAATTATGTAAAAAGTACTCTGTGCAAAATTATTTTTTAGGAAATCATCAAATGATTTGTCTTGCATTGGGTGGAGCAATAAAAGTTGTCAGACTTTTACTGACAAAAACCCACAGTATCTCTATAGTTGTTCTTTCCGAGAGCCACAAGAACTCTTACGAAGACTCTACATCCTCGGCAGAGTATGTGATTAACCCTGAACGCTGTTTAAAAGTACTTGCTAAAAATGTATTTCCTTCATTTCCAGACTATTAGCCCAGTGGATGCCGAAGCCCGCGGCAGTTGGCTGAACATCGCAGCATCAAGTGTGGGCCTGGCCGCCGGCGCTGCCAGCTCACTGCTATCGAAATCTGCCGCCGCCGGCACCAACATGACTAAAGTATGTACCTACAACTTGTTCAAATATTAACCTTGTGTTAATGTTAATAACGTTGATTTCAGATTAATAATATAATTTATTTATCATATTAAAATGACTACGGTACATTCGTTTTAAGAAAATAGTTACTTATCACTTGTTGCTGCTAAGTAAACTCGTATTCATACTGGGGTAAAAAATCAACCATTACTATTAAAGCAAAGTTTTATTATACGGTATTTCGTCTAAAAAGACTTAGCGTTTTAGCCCCCTTTGAAGACCTAAAAAATGTTCGTACATTTTACGTAGTAAAAACGACGCAGACGCTAGACGTAGACGCAGTGTTCGTACACAGCATGAAATAATAAGAGCCATGTTTAGGCTACAGAATTTGTCAATAACGAAATGTATGATTGTAGACAGGGCAGGCACTGGCGGTGTCGGTGGAAGTGCTGCGTCACGCGAACATGGTCACCGGAGGAGCGGGCGTCGTCAACAGCTTGCTTCATATCATACTCAAGGTATGTACGGATTTTATTTTGACTTTGAGTGTATTACGTGATGCCGAAAAACGTAACCTCGATTCCCGAAAGTTTAATAATCCGAAAGACGTAACAACGAATGCACGCTAACACGAAAATCTTGTTGTCATCCGTTATTGTTTCGGATTAGTTAACATACGGGGACGTGTTATTCTATATCACATTTTTCGGGATCATGTAATTCGAGATGACATGGTTTCGTTGTCAATATTTTCGTTGTGGCATGCATTCGTTGTTACGTGTTTCGGATTTGTAAACTTTCGGGAAAGTGTTATTCAAGGTTACGTTTTTCGGCATCACGTAACACACTGTTATAGTTAATTAAAACGGTACATGCCTACTTGTATTAATTAACATAGAAATGTGAAAACATGACAAATAATGTATAATATTAGTAATTGTATTGAAGATTAGAGTAGTAGTCCTGACTCTGTTATATCACTATATCACTCACATTAAAGTCAAGTTAAAGTTAACAAGTCGCTTAGATATTTTTACATTTCAAACTTCGATATCATACTTCTCAGAACCTGTTTTTAACGTTACACCTTTTGTTTTAGTATCGCAAGCACGGAGAGAAGCCTACGAAGCTGGAACTGTTCCAATTCGCGTCGGCGACTCTGTTCTTCTGTCACGCTGTGGTGTCTAACCGGACGGCGCAGAGCATTATTGAGGATGCTCAGGCGAAGACTATCAACGAGTATCGTTCCACACTGAGGAGCAATAGGCACAGGTCAGTTATGTAAAAGTTAACTTAAAAAAAATATTAACCAAATAAATTTTCTCACTGTTTTTGAAATGTGTAAATAATATTGTACTCTAAAATCCTGTTTTTTTTTTTTTAAATGATCTCACGTCATTGCTAAGCTTTAGGTCAAATAGTGGTCAAAGGCGATCCAATAATAAACATTAAAATTAAGTCTTAAAGTGACTTGTATTAACAACTTTATGGTGTCGGTGACTTAGGTCTATTTTTATAATATTTGTGTCGATGATATTTTTATAATATTAATATTCAGGTCATTTCAAATACTAAAATTTTAGCTCAATAGTAAGCCGAAATTTAAATCTTTAACTAAATTAACTTATAATTATTTTTTGTTTGCTTTGTGTAGGAAAATGTTCGACAAAATCAGCGCTGAATCAAGAAGGGTACAGGGTGCTGTACAGGGCAACACCGAAGTCATCCGGGGCATACAGAACATTTTCGACAAGGACCAGTACTTCGCTGACGTACTCCGAATCAACAAAGACGTGAACCAGCACAAGCTCAGGATATCTATGACTTCTGACGGACAGGTCAACTTGAACTCTCAACACAAGTTCAACCCTGCTGAGCTGTATAACCTCGGGAAGGAAGGCAGGGCACAACTCTTCAGTAACCTCGGCCCTGCTTCAGTTAATAGTACCAACGTGCCTACACGCATAGTTCCTTCCACGAACGCAGTCGGTGGCTATCTTGAAGGTGAGGAAGACAGAAATACGCTAGTCGGTATCCATCCTGGAGAAATACTGAGAATCGGTTCCCTGCTTGTGCGAGTCAGCGCGTCCGGCGCTGAGAATGTAGCCCTGATGCTAGAAAATTTGAGTCAAGATGTCTACGCTAACTTAATGACAATCTCCTTCAACGTGTTGTCTAAACTCGTTCCTGAAGACATCGCTAGACTTAGACTCCTGAGCCCTGAAGAAGACCTCATAGTCCAAATAGTCAAGTTCGTCTTCAACTACATGAAACACAAAAGACCGCTCGGCGACGCCAGTAGAGAAAACGATAATGGTATAACGATCGTGTTGAAAGAATTCTTCCAGGAAGGTGTTGTTCGTCAGGACACCATCTTACATCTGAAAGATCGCTTACTTGGCTGGGTCGACGGTGAAATGGATCGTAGGAGGCTAGAGTTCCCAAACAAAAAATCAATTGTATGCGAAATTTGTAAGGGTATTAGGTATGCTTAAGAATCTTGTATTTTTAGACCAATTTATATAGGTATGTAAAAGCGAAGTACCACTCAATGATTAATCACGAAATCTCAGAAACACGTACAAACTTAAAATTTAGCAGGTATGTTTTTTATAGGGTGTGGACGTATTTTACGAAACTCCACCCCTAACGGGGCAAACGGACTTTCATGTAGGCGAAGCCGCTATTAGAAACTAGTAGTTTTATATAGATCAGTTTTTTTTTAAGATATTGCTGGCATTCGCTTCGCTGAAGATGCGTCCTAACGTCACAGTTATTATGAACACAAGTTGCTTGGTAAACCGCAGAGATATAGGTATACATGCTATTGTTCGATAGCTTCTTTAGACGCGTAAGTAATTGTAAACACTCACCAAAGGGCTTATCATGAGGAAAATTATTGCATTAGACTGAAATAATTATATTTATTAATAAAAGAACATATATTCCAAATATCATTAGTCCTTTATAGACTTTACGGTGAGGGATTTCACAAATAGTGACTGTAATTCGAAGATTCAATGAACCCGAAAGTCTGAAGTAAGTAAAAAAAAATAATACATATCAAAGCTGTCCAAATATTTAAAAAGTTAAAAGAATAAGGCTTCTTTTTTAAAAACAGTTTTATCAAATTCCAGTTCCCATTTACAGAAATATTTGTATTATTAACATGTGATAGATTTTACACTGTGATATATGTACAATGCACCACTGATTACTAATTCTTAGATTAATGTAATAATTAAAATTGCACAAAAAATATAGTGCCTTCTAGATAGTGTAAAATCTCATTATAGAAAACGTTGTAATATATATTTACACGCAAAAAGTAGATATAAATTATAATTACACATTTAGAAGAGTAAGTTACATATTAAAACTATGTATAATCGATAATTATTGTTACATAAAATAATAAACTGTCTTATCTCATCCGTCTAAGTGTTTTGTCCTCGATTGGCGTTTATCGTAAGCATGACTTCATCTTTTATTAGTCCTGTCCACTACCGTGCGATTAGATAATATTCTATTCAATTGCACTTTTCAAATTAACTTCAAATGAAGTAAATTTAATAAAAAAATATAATAAAAAAAAAATGAAATTGAATAAATATTTATTTATTCTTTGGATGGTTTTTTTTTTTATGGTAGGTGAAAATCATCCAATGACGAAACCCGCTCTTGGGTGGAGCGGGAGACTAGTGTCAGACTCTTACTGACTAAAAAACCTACCCCGTACCTTCCTTGCCCTATTCCTGGAGTCGAGGTAACAGTTTCCCACCACCCTCTAGACTCCGGGAGGCTTCGACCCTGAAGGGCCCCTGCAGATTCTTTGGATGGTGAAATTACAAAATGAAGGAGTATGGAAAAGCGCAGTGTTAGCAGTCAAAAGTGGCGGGAAGTCATACGGTGTACCCTGATGACTTCCAGAGAGTTAGGCCCTAGACAGACGGACCGTATTTCAACTTCTTCTTTGCAATCCGACTGCAAACTTGGACACTGAATACATGCATAGAACTGCAAATCAAACGTGCAGTCCGATTGCACGCCGACTGCAATTGAACTGCAATCCGACTGCACGTTTGGTTTGCAATTCTATTGCAGTCGTGTTAACTGCTCTTGAACTGCAATTTGCAGTTGGATTGCAGTTTAAATGCGGTCCGTCTGTGTAGAGACTTACTTCCATGATTACCACGACCACTCTGCCAAGAATGAAAAAAAGTAAAATAACTGCGTTGTGTGCTTCAAGGCTCAGGCAAGATATGTGTTGGTTACACACACAGAAGTATTGATGAGTGAAGTCCTAAAAACTGCTAGAAACGAGTTATAAACCAATAAAAATAAGACCAAGTAATATACGACTTAATCTTGTTTTTACATATAATTATCATTCAATGCATAGATAGGTAACACATAATACACGGGTATACATATATTATATGACTCAGTGTGTATAAATATTAGACCACAGACTTAGACTTATTACACTATTCGATTTTTAGGAAATATGAAAGCCTTTTTCTTATTTATGGTAGGTAAAAATCATCGACTGACGAATCCTACTCTTGGGCGGAGCGGGAAACAGTATCAGACTCTTACTGACTAAACAACCTACCCCGTTCTTTCCTTGCCCTAGTCCCAGAGCCCCGGCGTAACGCTTTCACATCATCAACCCTCGGCCCCTGGAAAAATCTGAATGAAAGTGTAATAATTGCAGTTAGAGCTCCTCTAAATCTAAAATCGGATAGTGTAAATAATCCTTTTAAACTCGCATATCTTGAATACCACTAACGCCAGTCGCATATCGTAAGCTACAAACAAAGTATAGGACACAGCAGACGGACGCGACTGTCACAATGGCCAATCTGAAGTTAGGCTCTGAGAATTTAAGCACTTGAAAACTCGTACAAAAATAAAGGATTTTAAAAAATAAAAGCCAATAACAGTTTTTAACAGCATTAACAACTGCAAATTGCATTTTAATTGTTTAAACCATTTATTTTTTTACGAGTTTTCAAGCGCTATTCAGACTCGCCAAGATACGACGGCCGTACCTACTTACAGTACCTAAGTATCTAGTAGGTTATACCTATGCTCTAAGGTATCTAGACAATGAATGTCTATTGAGTAATGCAAACTGTCAGATGTAATGTAAGTCGTATGACGTGTACTTGTGCTCACCTCAAAAATATTATATAGAACACGCTCACCTTGACCGTTTGGACGTCCGAAAGAAATCTGGCGCGCTGCGTCCTAACTACCTATACTGAAGTAGTCTTTTGTCCCAACTATAATGTTGCACACTTATCAGTCACGGTTGTCTGTCGCGTCCTTTAATTTGTTTACAGCTTTACGGTACTTACATACCAACAAGTAAAATTAATCATCAAGATTCCGCGAGTTCTGGCAACCCTCTGTCATCGAAAAACTTGTCTATGGTCGGTGACTTTCTTGAGACGTACGGCAGTGTGTGTCCATAATAAGAGTGAAACGAAGAACGGCCTTCATTCAATGTTTAATTGCCGTCAGTAGTGGTTGTGCATCTGAATTAATTTAAGGTATGTATTGTTTTAAAATAATAATAAGTAATATATGATCTTTAATGAATAAACGGAGTAATAATAAATATGTAATGGTTTGATCGTATTGAAACTATGTATGTCATAGTCAGCATTGTAGTTTATAATGTGAATAATTATTAACAATTACCAGTATTAAGTGTATAGTCTATGTATCTGACTATGAGTCAAAGTAATAAAATGCGCCATTGAATGGAAACATTGTACCTATATCATGGACGATAATTTGACCATGTTTTCGTTCCATTACTTACTGTTTTACTACGTTCTATATAGGTATATTCTTAGTTTATTAGTTAGGTATCTACTTACATACCAATGTTTATTTATTGAGGTATAAATATCTTATTAGTAAGACCTTCTTATTGTTTTTGGGTCTTGTTATTAAGTTAGGTATAGGTTGTTACGTGTCGACAACCTACTTTATGACTGCGCTTATAAAGCGTGTGAATTGTTGTATGTAATTCATGCTATTTTCAGTTTCATAATGGTAAATCTCGGATGCGAACGCCTGCGCGTGCGTTCAAGGTTATGTCTACATGGGCTATATTTAGAAGCAGATTGTTTTGGAATACAAACTACTTAAAAACTTACTAAGAAAATATTCATGTTTTACATTACCTACTTATAAGAATTCGCAATGTTGCAATTAGACTACGGTCGTCGGATCTTGGCGAGTCTGAAGTTAAAACTCGCATAAAAATAAAGGGTTTAAGAAAATTAATGCCAATACAGCAATAACAACTGCAAAGTGCATTTATTTGTTTAAACCATTTATTTCGTTACGAGTTATCAAGCGCTAAAATTCGCTGAGCCTAACTTCAAACTCGCCAAGATCCGACGGCTGTACTGTACTTCATCTTGTCATGTATGACGTGTATGTTATTTGACAGTTGATGGTTTTTTTTTTGTCTTAGGTAATCAAGATGGAAGATCCAAATCAACGTCTCGACATGACCGCTGTCGAGATACAACAGGAATATTATGAAACAGTTGGCGATGCTGATTGGGAATTGTAAGTACCAATTTACCATCAACACCCTAGCGATAGACAAGCACGTTCATAGAAATTATTTGTCAAAATACTGAACAGTTATTCCAATTTTCCGCTGCAGTGCTCCATTAACATTAAGTCGTCTACTCGTAACAAGACATTCACGCTGCTGGAAGCCAAAACTACGCTTATATTTTAGGTTTTTTTTTAGGATTTGTTTAAAGAACAAAGGCAATGAGGGTGTGAAGAACCATAGTGCGGTGTGTATCTCAGTGCTGCACCAAATGGGAGTACACATATCTTGTGGACTTAATGTTATAAGAAAGAAACAACAATTTTTAGTTTTTATAAGGCATCGACATCCGTTAACACTACTACCTAAATTAATAAACATACTTAAGTTCTTTACATTCTTAATTTATTTTTTAATTTATTGAATTTATTACTAATTATCCAAATTTAAATTTATATATCTTTATGTGACAACTTTTTATGAATAAATATCAAAATACGCTATGAAGAAAAACGCTCCATATTTTATTGTTTATACGAACACTTGTTTTTCAACCGAATGGCGCGTTTAAACTTTTGCCTGCTTGTAGTCACCCGGGCGGATTCATTCAATGGGCCGCTAACAGACGATTTTACTTGGTTTTTATCTGCCACGCGGCCGTGTTCCGTCTACCTTTCCTTGTATAACAAGTCGTTCGATGGAGTCACCTTCACGCCGACAAATATGGCCAAAGTATTTTAAAAAAATACGACTTCGCACCAGAGTTGACAAGGGTTCCTTGATGTCTTTAAGCGGGATAAAAGGTGAGTCAAAATGGCGATCGACCTTTGACCGCCAAGGACGCTTCTTCTTCTCGAATCGATGGATTCCGCTTCCCTCAAAGTTTTTGGGCCCAGTAGGTAGCCACATTTATAGTAGCTTCAGTGGCATTTTTAAAGTCCTCCAGCGTGCATTTGTAGGGGCATTTTAATAAATTAATTTTGGGCACTCAAGGACGCTTAATAATAACTTGTTAATTTTTACTAACGAATAAAACTTTACTAAAGTAGGTTTTAAAAATCAAAAGCATTAATAACAATTCATCTTGATTTCGACTACTATAATGATATAGTTTAATCAGAATAAAAAAAAGCGCGCGAAATTTTAATGCTTTGCGTCGAGGGCACAGCGAGTTTTTTGTTGAGTTTAAGCTCTGGTGGGCGAAGGGTTTTTTTTTATATTTTTATTTTTATGGTAGGTTAGAATCATCCAATGATGGATCTCGCCCTTGGGTGGAGCCAAAAACAGTGTCAGACTCTTACTGACTAAACAACCTACACCGTTCCTACATCGCCATACATACCAGGGCCAGAGCCTTCCTTTCAGACACAAACCCTTGGCCCTAATTGGCTTCGACCCTTCTGCAGGGTCCCTACGGTGGTCGAAGGTCTAACGTTATCGCCAAGTGTTCGGCTGAATACTCGGAACGTATGAACATAGCGCCGAATGCGCGGCCGAGCGCTTATCTCTACAACTGGCTTTCATCACTGTCTTGGCTGAGCAACATTTTACTGTCTCGCCCTTTTACGACTTTTACCCGGTACATGAGATCATGGCAAAACTATAGGCGAGTAGGAACTACCTAAGTAGTTAGGCTAAAATACGCTATTAAGATTGGTATAATTAGGTATATTACTTTTCAGATAACATAATTCAAGCCATTACTCGATGCTAAGTATACTTATGCTGTACTTAAGTAGGTACTTACTAAGTATTCAGTAATTAGGTATTTAGATATCAAATTTTATCTGTTATCTGTATGTTCTGTAAGTAGGTTCCTAATCTGTCTGACCTAGTGAGCGATGAAGAGAACGAATATAAAAATATCAGACAATAATATTTTGCTATCGGCGAATTTACTCTACACCTAAGGGTCATCCGGATGGTGCGGGGATACCGCACGGTGTCCCGCGAAGCGGCGAGCCTCCTTGCTGGCCTACCACCATGGGATTTGGAGGCAACAGTCCTTGCACACATGCACGATCTGCGCGTGGAGATGCAATGCCGGGGCGAAACTCCGCTGCCTGAACATGTTAAGGCATGGCGGAAAGAGCTCCGGCGGGATCTCATGGTGAAATGGAAACAGCGACTGTCGCAACCAAGCGCTGGGCACGCCATAATTTCGGCAGTAGTGCCCCTCTTTGAGGCGTGGCTGGATAGACCTCACGGCGTCCTCACCTTCCGCATGACGCAGGTCCTCATCGGACATGGCAAGTTCGGGAGGTTCCTGCACCGGATCCGTGCGGAAGAGACGCCCGGGTGTCGCCACTGTGTGGACCGCCCGGAGGACACGGTGGAGCACACGGTGGAGGTGTGCCCCGCTTGGGAAGAGCAACGCTGTGCCTTCGTGAGGGTGGTCGGCGGCGGCGACCTCTCGTGCCGGGCCTTGGTTCAGGCCATGGTCCGCAGCGAGGAAGAGTGGCAGGCGGTCGCCTCCTTCTGCGAGGCAGTAATGCCCGTAAAGGAGAAGGCTGACCGCATAAGGCAAAGGCAACGGCGCACTCGCCGTAGCCGTCGCCGCCGCGGTCCTGCCGATATCCGGCCACCGTAGACACTGACTCGCGGACGGTGAGCAATGGGTAGCTCGCCGTCCGGTCGTCTGGTAGCAGTCCAGACCGAGCACAAGTCGTCGACGGCGCGCTCCTTTCTCGCGCGCCTCAAGGAGTTGTCAGCACACCGTAGGGGCCCTACAGGGTCGAAGCCTCCCGGAGCTGAGGGTTGATGCGAAAGCGTTACACCGGGACTCTGGGAATAAGGCAAGGAAGGCACGGGGTAGGTTCTTTAGTCAGTAAGAGTCTGACACTGTTTCCCGCTCCGCCCAAGAGTGGGATTCGTCATGCGATGATTTTTATCTACCATAAAAAAAAAAACACCTAAGGGTCAGTTCACACCGAGACGCTACGCGACGCGATGACGCTGCACGCACATTTTAATAGAGTGAGTCAAAATAGAACTTTATTTACTACGCGAAAAGATACACATTTCATTGTGAGAATTTAGAATACGTTGCTCTATGCAGCACTGCGCCTCGTGACGCCTCGCGGCGTAGCGCGACGCAGCGGTGCATCAGTGGTCTGTACGGCGTAATTTTACTATGCGCCTCCCAACGTTACGATGCGTCTCGCGGTGCAACGCAAAACGCGGTTCGGTTGAAACCAACCTCAGATAAGGACCACGTAGCTGGCATTTTTGGTCATCTGGGCCGGTTTGTAGCCCTGTGACACACATTGTTAGTTTTCTTTTTATTTTTTACTAACGACCCACCGGCCACTTTTTCGCTCGGGTGCAATACCTACTGATATTAAATATATTATCCATGTTTTATACATATAAACCTTGCTCTGGAATCACTCTATAAATTTAAAAAAACCCGCATCAAAATCCGTTGCGTAGTTCTAAAGATCTCAACGTTCATAGGGACAGACAGCGAGAAGCGACTATGCTGTATTCTATGTACCTAGTAGATATTTGTGTTGTGTGCCAAATAAAATAGGTATGTATTTCCTTGTTATCAGAATTCGGTAATCTATTTCATGTAGGCTATTGCAAAATCTATTAAAAACAAAACAAAGAACGCATGGGCTTATTTCTAAATTTAGCGATTATTATAGCGACACTCGAAACGGACAGAGATAAGAGTAAAGATCCTATAAGAGTGGAAACGCTCGAAATTCGCCCGTACTGGTACGACATACGTTATACAGAAAGAGCAAGTTTTGTTTTCGCATAGAACTCCTTCAGGCTCTTCCATTCATCACATTTATTACATAATCTCAAAACGCAGAAAACACAATCCACAGTACTTTTACGACGAACAGATGACATTTACATCTTCAGTTCTAGCAATAAACGATCATGATCTTTGCCGTCAAAAGACATCAACTGATGTACAGAGGCCTCCCACAAGAATAGATAATATGCCACAAGCATGGCCTTACCGAATATAGGTACTAATACCGGCGCGGTTCTTACCTCGCATGTCATCGTAATTTCAAGCCATTGTTTTCTAATTTTTCCAGGTACGAAAAAAAGGACAGAAGATATCTTCTGCAAAAGATTGCAGTAGCTCTTTGTGGGCCGCCCAGTAAAGCAGGCAATTTGATGGACTGTGTGAAAGGCAATGATACTCAACTGAAGCTGGAAGGGTATGAAGCGCGCGACGAAGATACATGTATGAAAGTGTTCGAGAAGATTCTAGAACAAGGTAACTATAATATTATAGAAAAGTATTATAAGTCAGATAGGTAGGCAGTTACGCCTTATAAAAAATCAGTATTCAGCTGCATAATGATGTTTTGGAAACCGACAATAACAATTTGGAAATACATTGATGTTGTTGATCACGCACACTCGACCGCGATAGTGCAACCTGAAACAAGGTGTTCTACTTATACGATTTAACGCAAATGAGATTACGAAGCGATGTGGTACGGACTGAAGAAAAACAATTGGGCCTCTATAATATTGTGGTAGCCTATCAAACCGCTTTAGGCTCGCGTGGTGGTTTATGATCCATTCGCTCTCCTAGAGAGGAGGCCCGCAATTTTCCCACCAGTGGGAAAATTATAAGGTTGATGCTATGCTATGCTATATAACCAACCGTATGTGGGTGCAAAGTGGAATGACATCAATTGCGGCTGAAGCGTCTACAATACGCGCACGTTTGACATGGCTCCATTGCACATTAGATCGCTTCGCAATCGCATCACTCACGTAATACCACGTCACATAAGCTTCGTGAGCAAATTGTTCTTGAATGTTTATTCAAGAACATCTGCTCAAAGCAATTGTTAAATGAAAGATTTCGGTAACATTAACAATGTCTGCCTTTTTCAGCAAAATATTCCCACAATGGTGAAAATCTGATAATATCCGTCCTTCGAGTCGTCTGTGTGATTCCAAAGCGAGAAATAGGGTTCTTTGAAAAAACCCCCGGAGACTATTGGCTCGATCTTCACACGAAAAAGGGGGACTCTGTTCATTGTTTAGTGTTCCATGTGTTCAGTATAAGGAAATGTATTTCCATGAATCCTAAAGGTAAGTTTATGTACCTACCTCCTAATAAAAAAACAACACCAAATAATATAGATAAACATAAAGCAGTCTTAATTTAGCTAGAAGCATGTTGGATTCCGATCGAGACGAAGGATGTTGAGTTTTAATCCTGAACACAGTAAGGGATTTGTATAATTAACCCCCGAGCACTACGAGGGAGTCTATATAAAAACCTGAGTGAAGTGAGGAATTTAAATCGCCTAAGACAAATACTATATTCTCGTGTTACTCCACTTTTTACGCCTTTTGTGGGATAATTAAAAGACAATATTTTGTAATAAATTGTAAATTAGAGAAAGTTTTATTTATAAGTTAATGTTAACTATCACACGACCTAATTTGAGATGTGAAACAAACAAAATTCAGTACTAAATTAAACTAGTATAAATTATAGTTTTAATTTTCTTTAAACACCCTTCTGCTCTTTCATATTTTTTTAGATACACAATACTGCCGTCAAAATTAATACTATGCCCTTTTTCATTAATTTTTCTTTCAATATACTGTCTTCCATAATTTTCCAAATGTAAGCTGTCCTTTTTCATCTATACCAGAACCGTCTAATTTACAGTTATTTCTTTCAAATTGCAGTGAAGGGATGCAAATTGTTCATAGACCACGATGCAAGGGTATATGAAACCTGGATCGACTATCTGACTGAAAATAAACTGCCGAAATGTGTGATGGTTGTGCCTAAAAATGGGGAATATACAGGAACGTTGGGTAAGGTAAGCTAGTCGATTTTGATGGAGAATAAACAAAAGAGAATCCCGACTACAGGGGAGGCTACAGTTTAAAAACCGGGCACGCGCTCTGAGTGATCCGTACAAAATTATAAAACAATTCAGTTCTACTTTCGAAGATTTTGTGTTTTTGTTTGCGACGTTACCACAAATTTACATACTTCAGATTTTACTATACCTACTTCTTCTAAAAGAGCTTGTTTCATGCCAAATTTCAGATTCTAGGTAAACAGGAAGTACCCTATGTATTTTTATTCCTTCTGAGTATGTCGAATACGTTTTTAGCGACAAACTTTTTTCGTTAACTTACATTTGTTTTTGATTTGATTTTTTCATAGCTTCAAAAATTAAGTGTGTGGTTTGATTTTCAACTCGCTACCTTTATACGCCTTCTCAAGCTAAAAGGTCTTGACAGACAGACAAACAGATGGACAACAAATTGATCCTAATAAGGTTTCCGTTTTTTCCTCTTGAGGAACCTCAAATTTTTCCCAGTAAATTGTACCTATCATCATTAGGGTATAAAATAAAAATAACTTTGAGACACGTCACGGTCGTGTCCTTTGGATTCATGTAGAGCTGTGTGGGTTTCGACTAATAACAGGCCTAACCATGTAATAATTTGGCATTGTTTTTCAACAGAGCGGAGAAATGCCAGCTGTGAACCTGACAGTGACGGCTTCTCCGGAGCTGGGACCTGGTGCGCAGGTGCTTAATGCTGTTGACAACATAAGCACAGGTGAGCTGTTTGCAAAGTAGTGCCCAGGAAAAATGGACTTGCGGATGACGGTTAATTGGTAGGTCGACTTCAAGCTGCCCAGTAAAGCTACAGCTCCAGTCACCGACGCCGACCTTAAAAAGATGTTAACTAAACCGAAGGGCCCAAAGCAACGCAAACGGCTACTGAAGAAAGGTTTGTGCGGGTATTAAAGCCTTGTATGAAATTTCACATTCGTTGATATGTCAGTCTGTTTCTCCTTTTATCTTATACTAACTTCGGCCAGCGGCTACGCCCGCGTGACAGTAAAACCCGTCTTACCGCCTTAAGGGTCGAATTTCGTAAAATTTGTTCTTAACGGATGTCTATACCCTATAAGGAAATTACCTGCCCAATTATGACTTTGTGGGTGTTATAAACTTGAAATAGTATATTTTGATACAAGTGCAGAAAGTTTGTCATAGAGCCGAGGGCTGCAATGCACGTGTGTCAAATGACGATTTTCAGTACACTTACTTTAATCGTATCTTAAACATACAGTAGAAATATAATAAAAATAGCATTAAAATCTTCTCTGGTCAGTTTGTAATTTCGTGGGGGTCGACCTGCCCCTCGTGGGGGACGACTCGCGCCTGATTCGATAAACTAACTATATAAAAATACCTTTTATCGTAACGATAAAGCGGAAATGAAAAAGCCCTTGTTGTGATAAATAAAAAAGCACTTGGGTGATATACATGCCATATTGAACCTAATCAGAAAAATCTATATTAATTCCAGCGGCCAATGTGGGTGCCTTAGTAGCGGTCGTGGGTTCTATATTCGCGACGCCAGTCGTGGCGCCGGTGCTGATCGGAACAGCGGTGGGCGTGGCTACTGTCTCCGGAGTCTACAGCATCGGACGCTCTATCGGGAACCTCGTCGATAGAGCTCAACATGAACAGGTATGAGTCTTTCGATTTACCATATTTTTAGTTAATTTACCTTGTAAAAGATAACAAGGCAAGATATATTTAGAAATTCAAATTTTAAACAGATATTGCGCACTGATTTGACTCTCCAAGATTTTGGAGAGCCAACTCTTCCAATATTTTTTTACACTCTCATAATATTGTAGGTATAGATCAAAATGACGGGTATATTTTTGAAAAAAATAATATTTTATGTCTGTAATTGCCATTTTTTATTACATATAAAACCGGCCAAGGGAGTGTCGGACCACGCTCAGTGTAGGGTTCTGTAGTTTCCCGTCACAGAACCTGTAATGTAACAGAACCCAGCAGCCCATGTAAAAATTAGTAACCCAATTTCCCGAGAGATGGCGCTATACCCAGTGGTAATTTTAATTTGCGTGAACCGATTTTAATCTTTTTGTATTAAAAGAGTGAGAAATAAAAAATATCGGCGGTACCGTGAGCTGGGACAGCTAGTTTTAAATAAATGTTTCTGAATCCACAAGACCAGTTTTTCTTTTACATCCTCAAAATTTTGTAAATCTTGATGTTCCAGCTTAATCTATTCCGTTTTTTCCACTCTTTTTTTTCCACCCATCTTTCCATATGAAGACATTGAGTTCAACTATGTGTAATTTTTGTTTTTCAGAGCATCGGTTTTGAAAGTATGGAAGCTCGCTCTAGCTGGATTAATATAATGGTGTCCACCGTAGGTTTGTCATTCACTACGGCAGGAAAATTACTAACCTGGGCAGCTACATCTGGCAGAAATGTCAAGGTGAGAAAAATGATTGTGTATGTGTTTTTGTTGTGTTATTGGTATGGTGTCTTTGAAATGGTGACTGATAAATGATTATTATTTGACTAGATTTAAGTAAAACAATGACATATTATATTTGGATTGAAACTGAAATATAAATAATATTGAAACTAATAATTTATTTTATATTTATTGACATTTAAAATATTATGTAACCAGCGTAGTTGTAATGTATTTTATTAATTCACATATTGTAACTGGTGTAATTATGAAGAGCTATATATTTTTGTTTTATATGAAATTTTGACATATTATTATAAATATTGTACACCTCATAGGTATGTTACAGTGAGCTATAACAAATCATTACTTATAAGAACTAATCATACACCTTGAACAAGCAATAAATTAATTTGGATTTGAAACAATTGGAAAAATAATTAAGCTATAACCAAAAAAAGTAGTATAGTATTTCGGTGATGCCCGTACAGTCAAGATGCATGTGTCCATTCTTTTCCTCATTCTCTCTATGGTCTCCATGCATGCCCTGCATAGTATGCCCTTCATTTAGTAAGAACTAGTGACCCGCCCTAGCTTCGCACGGGTACTGATATTGAATATATTATGCATGTATTATACACACAAACCTTCCTCTTTAATCACTCTATCTATTAAAACAACCACATCAAAATCCGTTGCGTACTTTTAAAGATATAAGCATACATAGGGACAGCCAATTTTGTTTTATACTATGTCATGATGATCCTGTGATGATCCCCGCCACAACCCTAGGCGGCCTTTGTCTATCAGTAGGTCCATAGATCGTCCGGAAGGGATAACAGCAAAAAATAAAACCCATGAAAATACCCCCACTTTTTTTAATTAACAATAAGTATAACCTGGAAATCTTTTTTTCTTGTCGATTCAGTTCAACTATTATTTTTTACAGATCTTAATGAGCGCACTGGACTTTTTGAAGTTTACGAATCTTGCAACAGGATTCATAGGAGTTGCCAACGGCTTGGGCGATATGATTTACAAGGTTAGTTTTAGATTCAGCAAAAATGTTAAGTATGTATACAAAGTGTAATAAAATAACCATATACATCAAGAATACAAGATTAGGTAGCCAGGTACTAAGCGCTCAGATTTTCAAAATGTTTCGTAATATTAGCGAGTGTCGTGGAATGTTATTGACCCCCGTAGTGTCGTGACACGTTTGTTATGGTTTGAAATCAAGAATCATACGATACCAAGAATTATAATAAAAAAAATATTTTTAGTTGAATCTTCGTGTAGAGATTCTATTCAGCCTGTATCCTTCGGCGCTTCTTGATGTATATGGTTATTTTGTTACACGTTCTATATGTAAAAATATTCATCTTTTTGCTACTCCATGAATTTACGATGTACTTGAGACCGTTGATAAAAAATGTAACTATACCAGTTAGTCGCCTAAATACTTACTAGTTTTCTGCTAGCGGATGAAAATAGGTTTTCGCACAAACTTTGGACACGCGTTTCATCCCTTTAGGGGGTGAATTTTAGAAAATTCTTTCTTAGTGTTCGCTTACGTCATAAAAGGAAGCACTGTGCTAAATTTTACTCCCTTACTCCCATTTTTTTTGACTGTGCGTATATAATTATGTCAGTCAGTCAGTTTCTCCTTTTATCAATATAGAATACTAGCTGTGCCCGCGACTTCGTCCGCGTGGAATAGTTATTTTGGGCATCATATTTATTTTTGAAAACAACCTCAGCTTTGTAAATTATAGCTGTTACCCACGACTTTGCCCGTATCGATTTCTGTTATTAATTTAAACAATTTAATTTTGAAAAGAACATAATTATCTAAAAGTACTTCATAGAGCTACACCCCCTACTTGGGCACGCCATAATCTCGGCGGTAAGTCCCCTCTTTGAGGCGTGGTTGGATAGACACCACGCAGGACATAACGCAGGTTTTCACCGGACATGGGATGTTCAGGAGATTCCTGCGCCGGATTCGTGCGGAAGAGACGCCCGGGTGTCGCCACTGTGTGGCCAGCACGGAGGACACGGTGGAGCACACGGTCGAGGTGTGCCCCGCTTGAGAAGAGCATCGCCGTGTCCTCGTGGGGGTGATCGGCGGCGGCGACCTCTCGCACCGGGTCCTTCTGCGAAGCAGTAATGCTCGTAAGGCCGACCGCATAAGGCAAGGGCAAAAGCGCCCTCGCCGTAGCCGTCGCCGCCGCGATCCCGCCGATATCCGGCCATCGTAGACGCTGGCTTGCGGACGGTGAGCAATAAGTAGCTCGCCGTCCGGTTGTCGGTTACAGTCTAGATCAAGACCAAGTCGTCGACGGCGTGCATTGCTCCTGCGTGCCTCAAGGTGTTGTCAGCAAACTGTGAAGCGAAGCCTCCTGCAGCCGAGGGTTGGTGCGAAAGCGTTATACCGGGGCTCTGGGAATAAGGCAAGGAGGAACGGGGTAGGTTGTTTAGTCAGTAAGAGTCTGACACTGTTTCCCGCTCCGCCCAAGAGTGAGATTCGTCATTGGATGATTTTTATCTACCATAAAAAAAATCCCTCCGTGCCGCCCGCAAGCAACCCGTCTCCTCGCCCGCCGGCCAGGCGCAGCGTCATATTTTGCACATCATGCGGCGCGTGTGAATTTTATATCGGAGTTATTTTAAAATTGTAATATCTTCTAAGATGTTCATTGGAAATAAGTAATGTCAAAGACAATTTTGTTCACAATTACATACTCTTAATCAACTACACATTTATTTGGATAACGATTAATATTATTATGTTGATACAACTCATTGGTTGCATGCATTAATTTCGGCCAAATTTGATTCCCATAAAAACGGTTCTAGTAAGTTAATCTTAAAAGATAGACATATACTGTCGCGGACATTTTTTTAGATCATTTTAAGAGGAATAATTCTTTCCTACATATTTTTTTGGTATCTTCTACCGTTTTCGCAGCGCACGCAACGGAAGCCCTCAAAGATAAATATTTTCCCCGTTTTTTCCACATTTTCCATTGTTTCTTCGCTCCTATAAGTCACAGCGTGATGTTATATAGCCTAAAGCCTTCCTCGATAAATGATCTATTCAACACAAAAAAAATTTTTCAAATCGAACCAGTAGTTCCTGAGATTTGCGCGTTCAAACAAACAAACAAACAAACTCTTCAGCTTTATAATATTAGTATAGATTCAAATCAAAGCATTTCGACTATTTTTTTTTTTTACTTTACTAAGAATAATTGATTTCGTTTTCTTCAATTTTCAGTACGTTAAGTTTGGAGAGACACCAACAGCCACTGAAGTGTTCCAGTTCACTACATCTGCTCTGTTCCTTGGCATTGGTGTTATGTCTAACCAGACTGCACAGGAAATCGTTAAAGATGCGCAAGCTAACAAAATAAATGAATTCAGAGATTCATTGTCCAGTAACAATAAAAGGTAAGAAACATAATTATTTAGGTGTCTTCAAAGCTACAACACTGAATAAGCTCTTAATAAACTAGTTCGCCCCACCATCAACGATTGCATAACTACTTACCATCAGGTAGGATCGCGATCAAACACTAGTTTATATCAATAAAAAAAAAATGTGTTTTGGAAAACTATTTGGCATACCTAAGTTTGCAATTACTCTAACCAGAACAGTATCAAGATATGGAAGGGTGCTTATGGCCAATATTAGTGGGTGCCTGCAAGCAATGAACGAAACTCAAATAGTACGTGCGCAATAACGAAAGACTAATCGTGGGCTGCGTGAGATAGCACCCTTTGAACGCGGTGGGCCGACAACAGAACGATTTACTTGTATCAGAGGGCTCTACGGATCTTAGTGGATTGCAGCTGTGGGGCTTAGTAAGACAATACTGTGTTAGTGACATTCCATTGTCTTCTTCTTAAGCGGAAGGTTACCATACCACCCTAGTCTCCTGAGGCAATGGGTTGATGCCAAAGCGACACATCAGAGCCCTGGGATCGAGGAACGGGGTGGGATTTTTAGTCAGTAAAGGTCACTCGAATGAATGCTTCATTTTTTTCGGCACTTTTGTTTCATTTGGAGTTCAGACGAATAATTTCGAATGAAAGATGCCGAATGAAAGACAAAATGAAAGAAAAGTGAAACGTCTGATATCACCTTTAGAGTCTGGCACTGTTTCTCGCTTCGTTATTAGATGATTTTTCCCACTTCAGAAAAAAAAAACTAATCATTTAGTTGTCAAGGATTTACTAAATAATTGATATTTTATTTGCTACAAAAAACTACCTTAATAATGTTTAATTTTTTTCTTCTAGGAGAATATTCGATAAAGTAACAGCTGAAACCCGAAGAGTAAAGGGCACCATAGATGGCAACACTGATGTTATAAAAGCTCTTAAAAAGATTGAAAACAAAGATGAGTTCTTTGGGAAATTAAAAAATTTGAATAAATCTTTCAACAAAAATAAAGTCAGGATTTCATTGTCTCCAGAAGGCAAAGTTTTGATAAACAATAGTCAAGCAGCTAATATTAACAAAATGTATCGGATGGGGCCGGCGGCTCGCAATAAAATACTTGCGAAATATGGACCTGCAAAAGTGACCACTAAAAATGCTCCAACAAGAATATATTCGTCCGCCCAAATGCCCGGCTCCTCAAAAACATCAGTGAACGATTTCGCATTATGCAATATTCGTCCTGAAGAAATTATCAAAATTTCTGCATTTATTATTAATTTGCGTGCGGCTGATCAAAATTTCATTATAGATTTACTATCAACGTTTAGTGAGGCGTTGCATGATGGGTTTTTGTTAGTCTGTACTGAACTTATAATTTCATTTGTAACCGTAGAATCAGAATTATTGAATTCCATTGACATTAACTGGAAGAGGCGAGTGGTATTTTTTGTCTTTCAATATTTACGGTCACAAATAACTGTCGATGAGGATGATGGTATGTTCATGGCTGCGTTGAAAACATACATTCGTGATGGTAGAATTAACAGAGAAACACTACTGAAACTGAAGAAGGCAGCAATGGATCACTTTGAAAAAGTGAAAAATGACAAGGAATCCCGTAACAAAAATTGGGAAGAGGGCGACGAGTACATAAACAATTATCTCAGCGGCTTTAAAACGCTTCGAGTAGGACAAGAGTTTGTTATTGGACGCCACACAATCGTTGTAAAACAAATCACAGTAGACAAGTTCCAAAAGTGGTTTGAAAACTACCCACAACAACAATGTGATTTATTTATGGAATTATGCTTTAAAATTATTGAATCTCTTCATAATGACGAAGTTCGTCGTTTAAATGCCATAAATCCAGATGAAGATATACTGATGAGGGTTTCTGCTTATTTACTGGATACATTTGACATTGACACTTATGCTGCGATATCTTCGGTTGATGACAAAGATACGCTTCTTACATTAAGAACAAACATTCTTGACTGGTGCAAGAGCCAACGTCTCAGACAACAATATACGTGTGTTACTTGCAAAGGTGTAAGATATTGCCCAAACAAATGAAATAGAGTGGATGAGTGGAATTCCTTGCCGGAGTCGGTGTTTCCTGATAGCTACAATCCGGGTATCTTTAAGTCAAGAGTGAATAGGTTACTTCTAGGTAAGCGCGCTCCATCGTCGACCGCATCGTCGCTTTCCATCAGGTGAGATAGCGGTCAAGCGCAAACCTATAACCAATAAAAAATAAAATACGCAAAAGTGGTCGTTAAAGAAACGTCAAATCCGCTCTCAGAGTGTTTCAATTAGTATTGGGACAAAAAACAACTTGAACAAATTGAATGATCTTGAAAAACGCATATACATGGGTTTCGTACCCATTCATTTGACTGAAGATTTTGTTGTCTATAATTATGTAATTTTTCCTAGAAAAAAAAAACAGAAAAAGTTTTTTTTTAATGTGATTTTGTAAAAAGCGTGCAATTATGTAGGTAATAATAATATCCCCCGGCGTCTGACGGGTTATAGCATTGGTGAGATATTGTTTTAGGTATGAAGACAGCGTAAAACGCGACAGGTCCATACCTAATAATAGTAAAGTAAAATATCAATAAATACGTATTATTAACTATATTAATATATCTTGGTATCTTTCGGTGCTAAAATTGTAAAATAAATTCGTTCATGTGCCGACAACCTGACTGCCGACATAACAACTTATAATTTATTAACTATTGTTGTTTTGTATTCATGCCCAAGGACCATGAGACTTGAAGTGGTAAAATGTCAGCCGTGCGAGAATGAAGGACGGAGCTATTTATCCTATATATTTAGTTCCATTTCTGTAACAGTTCAGGTTATCGTGTGGTAGCCATGCAGGATACCTACATTACAACATCATACATACATACAACACAATCAACCTACATTTTCCAATCATTGTACCACCCAAAAATTTGGTCCTTGGCACCAAAAGAGCTAACTGGCAATCAAAAATGAACTTGTAGTTAGAATAGTCTATCTAGGAAATTGATTTAGGTAATGAATTAATGATATTTTTCTTATGGTTCAAATTATAAATGTAAAGAACTGCAAATAAAAACCTAGATAATAGAAACTAAATTGTTATTATCATTTAAGTGCCTTTATTTAGTTATAAAACTTTATATTACGTTATTCACGTTAAGAAAATAGTGACTCATCATTGCTGCTCAGCTTAGCCACGCCCATTGATATTGTGGTGAAAGCCATTTAACCAGTACGAACGTGTCTCAATTTTACGAATGTATACTTCACCTATTTTATTACAATTTAATTTTAAATTAATGACTTTATTTTGAAATATTCTGCGTGATAAAAATTTTGCTTTAATATTGATGGTTTAATTTTTACTCTAGTAATCAATACGCATTTACTTTGTATGTTCTGATCAGTCACTATTTTCTTAGACGATGATTTGTACTATTGTACTATTTTATACAAACAAGAAATGGTTTTAGATAAGCGATTTATTGATACGAAATAAACATATTTGTATGAAAAATGTAACATTGTTATTTTATTCCGGCATTGATCCTATTCGATTTTCTTTTTCACGTTCCTCGGCCGTTGGAGGTGGATTGTACTCAAAAAATTTCGCAATGAAGTACCTGCAGTGAATAATGTAATTCATTAGCAAATATAGTTGTTATATTTATTATGAGCACGAGCACCCATGAGGTTAGGCCCTGGCTTGTGGACGGTGAGCAATGGGTAGCTCGCCATCCGGTTGTCTGGTCATAGTCCAGACCAATCCAATCGTCGACTGCGCGTTCTGTTCCCGCGCGCCTCAAAGAGTTGTCAGCAAATGGAGAGGCCGAACTGCAGGCCCGAAGCCTACTATGGCCCCGGTCCGGCTTCTGAAAGAAAGGTCCGACCCTGATATGAAGGCTAAGAAGGAATAGGGTGGATCGTTTAGTCAGTAAGAGTCTGACACTGTTTCCCACTCCGCCCAAGGGATTTATTTACGTCATTAGATGATTTTTGCCATCATAAAAAAAAGCTCATAGGAGCTTTTTTTTATGATGCCTCATAGTAGGTTTTATAAAAGCTGGCGCCTCTGAACGTGGCAGTTTATTTTAAGTTTACTACTAAACTGGTAAATAAAATCTGGTTTGCCTGTCGCTACGACACCGTGGTTACTTACCACGGTATCGTGAAGACGCCTAGAATTAGGTACTACTATTAAGCCTCAAGAGGACACCGGTGTCCTCACATCTATAGTCTTTTAATTGTGTTAATTGAGGTAGGCGAAAGGTTAAACCAATGAACTAATTAATTATCTTGAAATACGTACAGAGTTATTTTAAACCCCAAGGGAGGTAAGACATAGGTTATTTTTTTATCCGGGTTTGTCTTCAACGCAGTCCAAGACATCGTTGAAGTACCTAAAAGCTTTAGTCCTAAATAAATTAGACAATGAACATAATCACACTTTCTGTATAAGTTACCTACCAAACTAGTATCTCAACGGTGATAAGTGCAGCTGCGGCGGCAGTTTGCCCGACGACTTTGCTCGGTTCGGCTGAGCCTCGCAGCACGGCGGCGAGCATGGCATCACTGGCATCTGATGCCGTTTCCAAAGCGGCCACCAGCAGCGCCGGGGCGGCCAACCAACGAGCTCCTCGACGCCACCAGGATTGCTTTGATCAAAATAACAGACATAAAATTACCTGAGGCTCTGTAAAGTAACGTTCTACCAGCGAAAGTGACCGTCGAAAATGATTGGAAATATAGACCCTACCTCCGTCCTCCAAAGCTTCGGAACTAAGGCAAAGTAGAAACGGTGTGGGTTTTTAGTCAGTAAAGGTCTGTCATTATCTATTCTCACGCTCTGCCCAAGGGCGGGAGTTATCATTGGAATTAAAAGACAAAAGTGCCCGTAAATGATCTATTTGAAATAAATTATTTTGAGTTTGATGATTTTTGACCACTATAAAAAAAAACCTCCGTCCTTGTGAAACCTGTTTGACAAAGTTGCGATTCGCAACCTATACCTACTTCCTGTTTGGTAAAATACATAGGTACAGGTGACGATATCAAAGAATCATTAAATTTAAATCGCTGTAGTTTTTATATTTTAGAAAACTTTTCATAAAATCAATAACATATCAAATAGGACCTATTTCGAAATAATAATAAAACACAGACACCGTTGGTATATTTTGATGGAACTAGATAATCTTTGTCATTGCGACATGTGTAACATACAAAGTCGGCTCCATAATATCCTCGGCATAATAACTGCGGCTTCGGCAAAGTTACACAGTGGAAGTGTGCCCCGCGTGGGCAGAGCACCATCGTTTCCTCGTGGGGGCAATCAGCGGTAACGATCTCTCTCGGCCATGGTCCGAAGCAGTAATAATAAAAAGAGGAGGTCGCACGCCTTTGTGACCACCGTAGGCGCGAGCTTGCGGACAGCGGGCAGTGGGTAGCTCGCTGTCCGACCGTCCAGTAACTGTGCGGATCGGGCCTAAGTCTTCGATGTCGCTTAAATTTCCAGGCACGACTCAAGAAGATGTCAGCAAACGATCGGGGTCCAGCAGGGTCAAAGCCTACTGGGGCCATGGGTAACGTGAAAATGTACCCCAAGGCCCTAGAACGAAAACAAAGAAGGGACAGAAGTGGAGTGGCATGTTTAAGTCAGTAAAAGTCGAATGCAATCTCCCACCCAGCCCAAGGGCGCCGAGGTGTCGTTGGGTAATTTTTCTTCCTTAAACAGAAAAAAATCACCCGTCATACTTTTTCGAAAGACGAATTAAAAATAGAAAATGTAAAGCAATCTTAACAGAACCGGGCAAATTTCCACTTAGTTGTTGTTTATTTTTTATTATTCTAGATAGGCTCGCGTTTGACCGCAATATCACCTGGTGGTAAGCGATGATGTGGTCGACGATGGAGCACGCAATCTATTCAATCTTGACTTAAAAACCCCTAGGTTGTAGCTATCAGGAAACACACGACTCCGGCAGGGAAATCCACTCCTTAGCTGTATGCATGAATTTGTTCCCAAAACGCTTTGTTTAAACTCAATCAGCATGAAACTAGTAGATATTAACTAGGATAATTTTTTGCAGAGTCATAAAAAGATAACTACAATACAAACTACAGCATACCTTAGACATAACAGCCACTAATAAAAGCAATGAAGTTGTTGCGGTCACGAATGCACTAAGTTTTCCATAACCCATCACAAGGCGAATTGTTGGTTTAGTTATTCTGTAACATAAGAAAATATTAATGGAGGTACTTATTGTGCAGTCTAAACTATAAATAACTTATGAGCATCGATATATAGGTATATGTACCTACTAGGTACTGGATTATGCGTACCGTACAGTAACTTACTACTCTACTTCAGTGATCTGCATGCCATACACTTTAACATTGACGACATAAGTGCATATGAAGCGCTGCAGCGGACTTTTCAGTATTTTGACAAATAGGTAGTTTCTATTAACGTGCTTGTCTATCGCTAAGCATACTCGTATACGTTGATGCCTATGAGCAAAAGTGCAAAAAAGTACAATCGCCTTGTATATTAGTTATAGGAGAATGTAGAGGAGATTATAGTTAGCTCATGTTATATAATTATGTTGCATCCGTCACTGATTTGTTTTCAACAAGGTAAGCCAAGTGCGCTTGACAGAGTCAGTGACGTTTCCGATTTTGCTACGAGCTTGTAGAGAGGAGAACCCGCTCGGACAGGGACAACACACAGAGTCAAGACGTTCTGAAACTGTCCGTTTTGTTGTTTGTTACCTACCTAATAACAGTGCACTGTAGGTAGCGAAATGTATTGAGAAGTAAACCGATTTAACTCCTAGCTGTTGTTGTTTATTGCACGATACCGACGTAGACCCACCTGGTAGATCAGAACTCGAAAAAATCCTGGACGAGACGACATACATTATATATAAATTACCTTCTAGCAAAGCTGACGTTGTTAAGTTTCTGTGCGACTTCATCGTCGTCCAACTCCAGTTCGACAGGCTGGGACGCAAAAGCGCATGCCGACATGGACACACCTAGAAGCGCGACCAGCAATGCTCGCAGTTTAATCTTAAGTCCTTCCGAATTTTCGCCGCTGATGTGGTTTAACTGCAAATAATTCTTGGTTAGAGAAACAAGCAGTATTTATCCATCAATTTTACTTACATCAGTATATTTAGTTTTTTTTCAAGTCAACGGATTATAAGGTTTTTTTTACTACCTTCACTGTTCTGATGTTTGCTCTTTAGAAAGCTAATGGATCATCAATAATCAGCCCAAAAGTGAGGCTAATTTCTTTCAAAAAAAGACTAGCAAAAGCTTAACAACTTACAACATTCGCGTGATTCTCATGCTTAAGCCGAAGCTGATTCAAGAAAGCGGTACTCTCAGTCTCCATGTTTTGATTCAGTTACTGTATACCATCCTGGCAGCGGTCAAACCTATTGTAATATATATTCCATGAGTAACCACACGAATTTTCTCGCCAATTAGTTTGTTGAACGTTATTACATAATGCAGCACATTTAGAAGGATGAATTATGGTTGAATGACAGCCGTATGATATGTTCATTTCATTGACATTTTCAATGTCATTATTTTTCTAACAAAAACAAATGTTTCGTCAAAAGACAAGTAGGTTGAATGCGGAATCGCTTGAGGTCAGAAAATTCGCCAAGAGACCTTTCCGCTTTGTATCACGTTGTGCCGCGCTCCCCGATCACTAAACTAAAAGTACTACCGTATGCAGCGAGAGTCTTTTTACAGGGGTGATGGCCTTTTTACTTCCTCTGAAATACTCCTATAACTATATAGAATTTATCATCTTGGAAACAGATCCCCACCACATCAACGTCAAAACAAACGCAAGCTCGAATCCAGGATGGATCAGCGCCTCCGCCATGTAGCTTTAAAGATTTTTTTTTTCTGCAGGTACGTAACCATTATAAAGTGTAGCGTAGGTGATTCTTTGATGCCCAGATAACGTCTCATTCATCTGGGTTAGCTCTTTCGTAAGTGTCGTAAGCTACTGAGCGCAATAAAGTGCCTTTGATAAGTTGTGTTGTGAACAGGGAAAAGTAATACGATATCAAATAAAAATTTAAAATTTCAAACAATTTAAATAATAATAGAAAAAAGGCCAGATGAATGAGACACCCTCTCTATTTCAAAGAATTACCCCGTACGATTAGTTTTACGTTCCGGTTCACGGATGAGTTAAAGATAGAAAAATGGATACTTAAAGAATACAAACTGGCTCGAGTTAAGACGGTGTTTGGGTAGAAATATGTCCTACTAGCTTCTGCCAGCAGCTTCGCCTTTTGAAAGCAGTTTTCTCCATAAAATTTTAGTCCACGTTTCATCCCGTTGACGTAGAGAACGAATTTTGGCAAGTCCTCTCTTCGTGCTCGCTTATTTCATGAAAAAAAACACACAACAACAGCTTTTACGCTTCTACTTCCAGTAGATTCGGCTGTGCGTTGATATATCAGTCACGTTAGTTTCTCCTTTTATAATACCTCTAGATAACTTTACGAACCACATCAGTCATTATACGCCATATTACACTATCTCACTAATATTTTCTTTTAATATTTTTTTACTTGATGGTTTTTTTTTTATGGTAGGTGAAAATCATCCAATGACGAAACCCGCTCTTGGGCGGAGCGGGAGACCAGTGTCAGACTCTTACTGACTAAAAAACCTACCCCGTACCTTCCTTGCCTTATTCCTGGAGTCGAGGTAACAGTTTGCACCACCCTCTAGGCTCCAGGAGGCTTCGACCCTGAAGGGCCCCTGCAGTTTGCTGACAACTCCTTGAGGCGCGCGGGAACGGTGCGCGCCGGACGGCGAGCTACCCATTGCTCACCGTCCGCGAGCCAGTGTCTACGGTGGCCGGATATCGGCAGGATCGCGGCGGCGACGGCTACGGCGAGGGCGCTGTTGCCTTTGCCTTATGCGGTCGGCCTCCTCCTTTACGAGCATTACTGCTTCGTAGAAGGAGGCGACCGCCTGCCATTCCTCTTCGCTGCGGACCATGGCCTGAACCAGGGCCCGGCGCGAGAGGTCGCCGCCGCCGATCACCCCCACTACTTGATGGTAGAGTGGATAGTTTAGTGTCTTTGTTGTTGACGGTTCCATAGCATTAGTGCGTAAGGTATGTTCACTGACAATTTCAAACAATTGACTACACCGAAAAAAACACGATTTTACCGCATAAATAATTTATGTAATAACGAACCTATCATAAGTCACATATACATAAAAATTGTCGAAAGACACAAAATTCTTGAAGCCAGTTGAACGACATAAGTGCGATGGCAGGCACTTTGTGGGTGAGCCTGCCGATCGACTTCGTGTTAATAGGAACCAGCACCAGAAGAGCGTTCAGAATCTTCACAAAAACGATCAGCAGCTGACCAGCAAGATGTGGAATAAATAAAGATGGATTTTCCTGCAACGTAGTAGCACTGTATATTAGGCACATCAAATAAAATTCTAAAAATAAAACAATATTAATTAATTAAAATTAAAACCACTGAATAAATTGAGGATAATGATAGCAGTAATAGCTGATATTTTGATATCAGTAGAAAAAGTTTGTCATTGCGCCCAAGGTGGTATTCGCTCGAGCTTTAGGAGAGGGTGTTATCGAGCCGAGAGTTGCAGGGACAAATTCCCATTAGCATCAATCGATGTTTTCGATGTTTTAGTTCACTTACGAAATCATATATAAATGGGGATTGACGATTGGGGATTCGTAGTGTTTGACGAACGGTGTGTGAGTGTTTTCCTATACCTACATACATCTTCATCAATTCTTCCCACATACTCACTCGCCACACACACACCCTCACCACAAGTACACAAACTCCCCTCTCACACTCTCTCACCACATACACTTACTCTCCATACTCACTTACTCTCCATACACACTCACTCACCGTAACAGGCTTACTGTCAATATTTTTGTTTTTTTTTTTTATCTTTGATTTCCATTGTTTTTCTATTTATTTATTTTAAAGTACTTTTCTGTTTGCATAGGAATGAATTGTATATCTCCCGGGGGTGGGCACTGGCTTCTGTAACACAGGTTAATACCCTAGCACGGAAGTCAGAGACTCCAATAAAATTGTATTCTCTCTTATGTAAATAAATAAAGTTATTATTATAAAGTTATTATAACGCTTCGTGGAGGTCGTTTCGCAAACCGTGTTATACTTACGATGAATATCAGCAGGTCTAGCCAAGTTACAACTGTTTCTGGTCAGATCTCCAAACTTCCATATAATTATGATAATGACTCAGCGTAAGTATAATTCATGGGTACAATAAAACTTGAAGATGTAGCGATAATCATAGCAGAAACGACTACATTTCAATTTGATGTGAACTCGGCTACGAATTTTGTTGAGATAATGGCATTTTCATACATTTGATTACTTTTCTAATAGCTTTAATTAGATTGTCAATTTGCCCCTATTAGGAAGGATTTATCCTACTGTCCACATTAACTTTGGACCCTCGATTGGACTTTTCTTTCTTTGGATCTCTTAGGCATTGAATTTTGGAAAATCTTTTCTTAGCACATGCCTTCATTAAAATCTGCGTGCCAAATTTCAGCGCCAATGTTCAGTGGTTTGAGCGATGCGATGTGTTGATTGAATTAGTCATGGAGTAACGATTGTCTTTTATAAGTAGGGACATAAACACATAAAATTCGCCTTTATAATATTAAGATGATGTACCGTTAAGCATCCAATAATCAGACAAGCGTATTGCACCAATCCCATGGACGTGGCGATGATCTTCAAATCGTGAACTAGCATGAAGTTCTGTTCATCTCGGACTTCCACATCTGAGCGCACATAGCGTTCGGGAGGCGACTCTCCTAGATGTTTCCTCAAATGATTTGCGCTTATGAGCTGCAACCGTTTAAAATCAATAAAAACATCACAGTAGGTTAACAGATAACTTTTCAGTGTTGCTGAATATTGCACACAAGAGCTAGAAGTGCTAGGTTTCTTTGTATAATAAAAAATGAGTTATGTATGCAAATGAAATTTTTTAAAGATTGGAAAACTCATCAAATTACTTCTCTAAGATGAAGCTGGAGAACGTGCCACATACTTTTCCTGACTAAAACTACACCAATATTCCATCTTTGCCTTGAGTCCTAGAATCCCGGGGATTCTTTTTGAACTATCCATGGTTTCGTATGGATGTATGCAAAGGATAAGGATCGTAGATTTGTGTAAAAGACGCAAGAGAGGATTTTGTGTAACTACACACGGCTAGACGAGTCCGTAACGACAGCAAAGACACTGTTTTACAGTAACATAAAGTCTCCTATCAACATGCAAAATTCACGCACAGTTTTAGTGAAGAGTCGTATAATATATTCACAGGGCCGCGACTTTTTCTTACTGAGCTACCCCTCCCATATACGGAAAATGCTCGCACCTTTGTCGTAGGTACAAGGCGAGCAAGCACGAAGAATACAGGATGGCATTTTCTCTTTGTGACTATATGAGATACACTATATGAGAATAAAATCACAGTAATGATGATGAAATGCAACATTATAACTTACGAAACCAAGCACTCCATAAATATATGTGTAATAAATGCTCATGCTAAATGTAGGGTGATGACAAAATATCCTTGTACGTCCGAGGTAAGGCTTTAATACAGGAGCCAAAACTAAGTTAAAAGGAAGCTTCATTGTTAGTATCTATAGTCTAGCAGTGGATTTATTTGCATTATTAACATGATGAACTGTAATTTTGTACCATGGTAAACACAAATGTCAAGTTGATTTTCAAGAGTCCAAAGAGTATGTTCTATATATGTCTTTGACATAATTTAATTCGACCTATTAGGCAAATCTTTCAAAAATATCGGCAGGCTACTGCAGTGCTTAGGTAGTGCGACGACAGTGCTACAACAGCGAATGTCTGGTGATTTGCGAGAAGACTGAGTGAGGGGTCTAGTTATATAGTTTTTTATGTTATAATAGCTTTTGCCCATGGCTTCGCTCCCGGCATTTTATAGTTCTAATTAAATAAATAATGTTAATACAGTGTTACGACAGTGCTACGAGTGCTACGACTATGCTACGATAGTGTTAGGACTGTGCTATGACAGTGTCACGACTAACTACTACAGTATTACAATAGTTTCATGCTAAATATGCAACGTTCGTCATTTTAGTTCAAGTTAGTGGGCGCCTAACAGAAATAATGAATTACACTGCAGATATCGCTCACTCGTTGCACATCGCGCATCGCGTGTCATAACTTTGCTCAAGAAAGATTAATTTTAAAAATCCTGAGAAGACTCCAAAAATCCTGAGATCGCGGACAAATTCTGAGATATGGTAACCCTAGGTATAGCTTCCGGCGGGATCTCGTGATGGTGAAATGGCGTCAGCGGCTATCGCAACCCAGTTCTGGGCCCGCCATAATTATGGCGGTAATGCCCCTCCTTGAGGCGTGGCTGGAAAGAACTCACGGCGTTCTCACTTTCCGCTTGACGCAGGTCCTCACCGGACATGATAAGTTTGGGAGGTACCTGCATCGGATTCGTGCGGAAGAGACGCCCGGGTGTCGCCACTGTGTGGACCACCCGGAGGACACAGTGGAGCACACGGTTGAGGTGTGTCTCGCTTGGGCAGAGCATCGCCGTGTCCTCGTGGGAGCGATCGGTGGCGGCGATCTCTCGCGCCGGGCCTTGGTAGAAGCCATGGTTCGGAGTGAGGAGGAGTGGCAGGCGGTCGCCTCCATCTGCAAAGCAGTAATGCTAGCAAAGGAGGAGGCTGACCGCATAAGGCAACGGCGTTTGCGCCCCAGACGCCGCCGGGATTCCGATCCTGACTTCCGGCCACCGTAGGCGCAGGCTTGCGGACGGTGAGCATTGGGCAGCTCGCCGTCCGGTCGTCTGGTAATCGTCCGGACCAAGCCCAGTCGTCGATGGCGCGCACTGTTCCCGCGCGAATCAAGGAGTTGTCAGCAACCGTAGGGACCCTGCAGAAGGGTCGAAGCCAATCAGGGCCACGGGTTTGCATCTGAAAAGGAAGGCTCTGGCCCTGGTATGTATGGCGATGTAGGAACGGGATAGGTTGTTTAGTCAGTAAGAGTCTGACTCTTGTTTTCCGCTCTGCCCAAGTGCGGGACTCGTCATTGGATGATTTTTACCTACCATAAAAAAAAACTTGACCACAATCATCATCGGCATCGTTTCCAAACAGTATGTAGGTAATATTTCAAGTTTTAGAAATGTGAACATTTCTTTCGTTAAAGCTGACATGCCTGAGCCTCTCGAGTCATAAATAATTTTGTTTAAAAATTGATAAAGCAAGTCTTTATTGGTCAATCAGGCTTGCTGTCAGTGACTTCTGTGACTTGGTCAGTTGAATAAGCTGGATTGTAGTCATAATCTTTAATCACTTCCAAAGTAGTCACTGAAGCAGAATAGTACTTTAGTAAAAAGTTTAATATCATCTCCTATAAACGATAATTAGCTAATCGAGGGTATACATCTGTATTACAATCGTCGTCATTAAAATATCGGTTAGGATAATGTAGGTACTGCATAAGTGCGAGTCAACATGGCGCGTTGCGTCAGCGTTGCGTCGACGCAGTGCTGCTGTTGCGTTGTTTTACATACAAATAACCAAAGTGTTCACACGGCGCGCTGCGTCGTCGCAACGCACACATGACGGACAGCAGCCCCCGAGACGAAGCGGGAGGGAGTGTACTCATTGCGGCGACGGAGAGGCAGCGCTCAGTTGCTTGTGCGTTGATAGGGAGGATACAGCCAAGCTCATTTCATTTTTTACTTACGTACTTTTCGATTTCGGCGGTGACGTAGTAATAGGAGCAATGCTAGACGTCTTTTCCGATCCATGCTTTCCTATAGACTGACTGCGATGTTTTTACAAAAATGCTTGCCGCAAACGTGCGTCACCGCTGCGTCGATCGAACGTTAAGACTGTGTCGTAGTAACGCTGCGACGACGCAGCGCCTGTGTGGCCGGCTATGCGTCAAAATATTTGCGTTGCGACGACGCAACGCGCTGTGTAGACTGGCTCTAACGTTCACACACAATTGTACAATGAACAAAATAATTTAAATGACAGCGGCGAAAAAGAAAACGATCGTTTAGAAATGTATTTGAAGGTATGCGGAACAGAGAGTAAAGTCCCACATACCTCCAATAAAAAGGGAGGATCCCCCGAACCGATAGGTGTTACTAGTCTGGTGGGCAACTGCCCGATAGTTGACGTTCGAGCCGTAGCTAATCGCGACACCCCCGGCTGGGGGTGTAACGAGCGGTTTCAGGGCTGAGCCCTCTGACCGCGGAGTCCGGCCGGGGCCCGTTAAAACGGACCCGTCGTTGGGGTGCCCCATGAGGCGTTGGCCGCGGTAAGCGTTCGGCTCTATGTGTTATTGTCTGTATGTGTATACTGTAGGCACGACACGGCGCTATGTTACATAGCGCCGACTCTTCACGACACACCGGCGGATCATCACCGCCGGGTGAGACCCCTAAGGGAGGCCCAGCGGGGGACGACCAGCCAGGTGTGCCGGCTTGTTTCGGACCTACAGTAGGCAGTGTAACTCCCGTCCAACCCGCTCGCCCTAGAGCGGGACGAGTTGGACCGCAGAGTCGAATTGTGTATGTGTGTGAGCGGCATTGTATTGTGTTACATCGCTCAGTGTACGTGCACCGAATAGCAAGCTACGCTAACTACTCGGTACGTGAGTATGGCGAGTGTATAGAGGCGAATGTGTGGTCGACTCGCACCGTGCCTATATTAACTTAGCACACGGCGCTTATCGGGGTGCGAGTAGGAAATGTAGAGTATTTTTGTTTCAATAGGCCGCGTGTAGACTGGTACGGCCTATTCAGGCGTCAGTCCGGGGAGGTTGGGGACTCGCTGCTCGCAACCAGGTCGCGGGGGAGTGGTCTCGCGTCGGGGGGGCGCGCATGCCAGGGCGCCAGGTGCTTGACGTGAGACCAAGCTGAGGCGTCGGCACGCGCGAACATTCCCTTCGCGAGGCGTCGCACAAACTCATCCAGACTCTCTATACCGAGGTCTCGTTCAATGACGTCGTTCCTCACGTAGCGAGGGGCGTCAACGACTCTACGCAACGCGAGATGTTGCTGCGCGCGGAGTGCTGTTCGGCTCGACTCACTAGTGAGGGCGAACCATGCTGGTGCGGCGTACGTCAACACTGGGCGTATGTACGCCTTGTAAATACCCAGTTTGACGCGCGCCGGGATTCGGGATGAGAGCACTGGTGTGAGACGGTTGCGAACCACTCTACCCAGCGAGGCGACGTTGCGAGCGTGCGGTCCCATGGAGAGTCGACGATCGATGGTCACACCCAGGTACTTGGCCCGGGGCGTCCAATCGATGTCGGCTCCGTTGAGTTTCAGACGTGGTGGGAGGGGGGCCGATCCCGTAATCAGCGCCTGCGTCTTACCCACGTTGACCGACAGTCGCCATTTGGCGAGCCACTCGGGGATGGTGTCTAGCGCGCGCTGCATCTTAGTCGCCGCGTACTTGGCATTAAGGGATGTAGTAATGTACGCGGCGTCGTCAGCAAACAGCGCGAGCGTGGCGTCTGGGGTCGTCGGTATGTCGTCGGTATAACGTGAGTAACACGCAGGCGAAACGCAGCTCCCTTGGGGTACGCCCGCTAGTATGGGTCTCGGGGCGGACAGGGCCCCGTCGACCACCACTCTGAAACACCTGTTCGACAGAAATGCTTGGACCACTTTGACGACTCGACGGGGCGCTTTTGAGGTGGCTAGCTTGTACACTAGCCCCTCGTGCCACACGCGTTCGAAAGCCTTCTCCATGTCGAGGAATACTGCTACCCCGTACTCC
The DNA here is from genome assembly GCA_029852875.1 of Mythimna loreyi. Classification (NCBI taxonomy): domain Eukaryota; kingdom Metazoa; phylum Arthropoda; class Insecta; order Lepidoptera; family Noctuidae; genus Mythimna; species Mythimna loreyi. The sequence continues at coordinate 12,812,647 of CM056785.1, read as the reverse complement.
TTCTTATTCATTGCAGATGACAGGAGGTGCAGTACCCTCGACAACTGAAGCGTCGTGCTGTGCTCCGCTCGAAACCCGAATTGCTCCGGACGCGGAGAGATGTGCGGGGTGAGGTGTCGCAGCAGGAGTTTTTCGAACACCTTAGAGATGGCTGAGAGGAGGGTGATGGGCCGATAGCTCCCTGGTTTGAGCGGGTTCTTCCCCGCCTTGGGCAGCATAATGACGCGCCCCTCCTTCCATGCTGTGGGGAAGACCCCCGTGCGCAGTATACCAGTAAACAGGCGCGCCAGGGCCGCAACGGTACGGTACGGCAAGTGGCGCAGCGCTGTATTGGTAATACCGTCGGCACCGGGGGCCTTGCGCGGCTTCGTCTGCAGTATGGCGCGTCTAACTGCGCCAGGCGAGAAGTAAATGGGGTCCTCCTCAGGGGCTATCGGTGGTGCGAAGTAGTCTCTAAGGTGTTGCTCGACTGCTGCGATATGGTCGTGCTCGGTGGTCGGGTTCGGGCGGAACTGACGCTCCAGGTGCTCTGCGAAGGCTTCCGCGCGGTCCTCCGCTACATAAATGAAGGCCCCGTCGTCGGCTTGGAGTGGGCGCACCGGAGCTGGGGTACTTGTGAGCTGGCGGCACAGTCTGTGTGTTGCCTGCCAGTCACTCGCTGCAGAGTCAATTTGTTCCTCCCAACTCTCGGTGGCTAGGGCCTCTAACTCGGCCTTAACTCTCGCCGCTAGTCGGTTGAGCCGCGCTTTCAAGGTGGGGCAACGTGTTTGTTGCCACTGCTTGCGTAGGCGTCTCTTTTGGATAATCAGGGCGTGGATTCGTGATGGTAGGGGGGGCTGAAGCCCTCTCCCCTGCGACTGTGGTGTTGTCGTCGCTTCCTCAAGGGCGCTCTTCACGCAAGCAGTGACGTCGTCGGCGAGAGCGTCGACGTCTGCGGCGGTAGCGACGGGCCGAGTAGGTGTGGTGGTCTCAAGCAAGTCTGCGAATGTAGTCCAGTCCGTTAATCGACGTGGCGCTAGAGGCTTCAGTCGGGTCGGCATCCCCGATAGGACGACGAGTACGGGATGGTGATCTGACTGTAGCTCGTCGTCAATCACCTGTTGCGTGATCTGGCAGCGTAAACCCGTATGGACCACAATGTCCAGCACGTCGGGCATGTGCAGCGGGTTGTCTGGGTAATGGGTGGGCGTCTCAGGGCCGGACACCGTGTATCCATGGGCCTCCGCGTCTAGGAAGAGCCGTCTCCCCTCGTTGTTCTGTATCAGGGCGTTCCATGCAGGATGCTTACAGTTGAGGTCGCCGGCGAGGATTGCAGGCGATTCGGTGGCAGACAGGGTGGCCCTCAGCTCGTTGAGGTCTAGTCGAACTGAGGGCGGCTTGTAGCAAGCGTACAGGCGAATGTCCTCGCCGGCTACGTGCAGCTGAACGCCCTGTACGTAGAGCGTGTTAAGCTGTTGGGGGGGTTGACGTTCGAGCTGTCGTGTAGTATGTTCTAGAATAATCGCGCGGAGAACTTTCATTGCGCGATGCAGGATTCTTGTAGTTCTTATGTGACGCCATAGATGGCGCTACATGTGTCAGAATTCGTTATACAAAATTATGGACCAATCCCGCATGCGTGATGAAATTCACACGATGTTGAAAACACCCTAACAAGGTGTTGATAATTTTCTTAAAGCCATTAATTTATAAATTAAACAATAACTTGTAAAAATAATAACATTTAATACCAAAATTGTCAAAATGCAGTATATATTTTTATTAATGCTTGTTTAGTGTAATATTGAATTGGGGAAAAAGGAAACAGAAATAGCTAACATGAATATAAATATTAACGTAAAAAATAAATTATAACTAAAGTACATAAATGTTGTTGCAGTAAGTATCTTCATCAAATATTCCTGAACAATACGAAAAAAATGTGTTCTGAATCGTGAATTTAGGCTGTATATTTGGACAACAGGTGGACATCAAATTTGTTAAAAATGGATGCAGACTCGAAGAAGCTGCGACAAACAATCCGTCAGAATCAATAGAGAGAAGAACCGCTTTTTCAGATTTTCCAGCTTTTCCAATCTGTGGTTCTGGCAAACCCCGAGAAGACGCAATACCGTTAGGCTTTACTGAAATGTCGTAAAACATAAATACTTGAGGTTTACTCTTCTTCGTCTTAGGTATTATTTCCGATTTATTTAATCTCACTGTTTTATTTGTACTGTTAACTATACTGGAGTTATCCACATGTAAATCTTTGAAAGCGTCATTTATAGTAACATTTAATTTGCCTGAACTAATGTCAGGGTTGAACAATGATTGATTCTTCTTCAAATCTTTTTCTTCTGTCGAATTTATAGCTAGAACATGATCATTCAAAATGTCGACAGATCTATTATTTTTATCATTAATCGACGTATATGCGTCCCGTTTGGTTATATTCGTACGCAACAAAGATTTATATTTAGATTCACCATTTTCAGTAATAATTTGATTAACAGGAAAGTTGTTAGAAAAGAAACTTCTTGTATCATTGAAAATTTGGTGAAACAATCTATTAAACACGGCAAAAAACTCATTTTCTTCCTCACGGTTAATTTGCTTGAGAACGTTCGCATATTCTGCAACTTTAATACCATCATTATGTTGTTTCAATATAGCAGAAATTCTATGATCGGCTCGTTTAAGATTATAGTTGTCATTGAAGTAATTCAAGTCCATGGCTATTCCTCCATTTAGCCAAACTGAGAATATTCTCGCATAAAATGTTAAATATGAAAATGGTACGTGCCTCCAATCGAAGTTCAATGGTATCATATTCATGTACTCACTTAAAGCCATAATTGTAACATTCATATTTTTATATTTTGTTGTAAAGTGTTGAATTTCTCGAAAAGCGTATTTACTATGTGAATTGGAATAAGAAAATCGGTCATCCAAATCAAAAAATATAGGATTTCTTTGACTTCGTCTTGCAGTTACCAGCGAGTCGTCCACAAGAAAGAAGACATGGAAACAGAGTGAAGGGTACTGTGTAGCAACATTCGCGAGATAATCAGCATACAGCATGAATGGACATTGGCTGCCTCGTTGTAGGATATGATGGTAGTAAACGTCGCATGCTGGTTTTGTTGTTTTACATCTTGACATCAAACCGGACTGTCGTCGACATACTTCCATCCCCCATGGATAAAATAGAAGGAACAATATTCCTAATGACACAAGAGCTTGGACTGTTGTGCAGTTTTCTGAAAAAGCAAGTTACATATATTTTATATATCAATCACATTATTGTTGTATACTTAACTAATTAATTTGGGACGCTCTTAGGCAGAGTTGAATGACGGGTCTCGTAGGAGAGGGTGGCAACTTTTAAACCTGGCAGGAGTGTCGCCGAGATTTGGTGACCATCAGATCAAAATAGTTATAGTTTAAGACTGGAACAGTTTGCCAGCTGCGGTCTTCCCGTCCTTTAATAATTTAGGTGTCTTCAAGGCTAAAGTGAATGAGCTCTTAATAAACTAGTGCGCCTCACCAACAATGAAAGCTGCACTGCTTACCATCAGGTTTTTTTTTTTTTTTTTTATGGTAGGTAAAAATCATCGAATGACGAATCCCACTCTTGGGCGGAGCGGGAAACAGTGTCAGACTCTTACTGACTAAAGAACCTACCCCGTGCCTTCCTTGCCTTATTCCCAGAGCCCCGGTGTAACGCTTTCGCATCAACCCTCAGCTCCGGGAGGCTTCGACCCTGTTGGGCCCCTACGGTGTGCTGACAACTCCTTGAGGCGCGCGGGAACGGAGCGCGCCGTCGACGACTTGGGCTCGGTCTGGACTGCTACCAGACGACCGGACGGCGAGCTACCCATTGCTCACCGTCCGCAAGCCAGTGTCTACGGTGGCCGGATATCGGCAGGATCGCGGCGGCGACAGCTACGGCGAGTACGCTGTTGCCTTTGCCTTATGCGGTCAGCCTCCTCCTTAACGAGCATTACTTCCTCGCAGAAGGAGGCGACCGCCTGCCACTCCTCCTCGCTGCGGACCATGGCCTGAACCAAGGCCCGGCGTGAGAGGTCGCCGCCGCCGATCACCCCCACGAGGGCACGGCGTTGCTCTTCCCAAGCGGGGCACACTTCTACCGTGTGCTCCACCGTGTCCTCCGGGCTGGCCACACAGTGGCGACACCCGGGCGTCTCTTCCGCACGGATCCGGTGCAGGAACCTCCCGAACTTGCCATGTCCGGTGAGGACCTGCGTCATGCGGAAGGTGAGGACGCCGTGAGGTCTATCCAGCCACGCCTCAAAGAGGGGCACTACTGCCGAAATTATGGCGTGCCCAGCGCTAGGTTGCGACAGTCGCTGTTTCCATTTCACCATGAGATCCCGCCGGAGCTCTTTCCGCCATGCCTTAACATGTTCAGGCAGCGGAGTTTCACCCCGGCGTTGCATCTCCACGCGCAGATCGTGCATGTGTGCAAGGACTGTTGCCTCCAAATCCCATGGTGGTAGGCCAGCAAGGAGGCTCGCCGCTTCGCGGGACACCGTGCGGTATCCCCGCACCATCCGGATGGCCATGACCCTCTGGCAGGCGTTCAGCTGGGCCGCCGGGCGTTTACGCAGCGACGGCGCCCACACTGGTGCCCCATAAAGGGCCATGGACCGAACGATGCCGGCGTAGAGCCTCCGGCAGGAGGCGTCTGGACCCCCCAGGTTCGTGCTTACCATCAGGTGGGATCTCATTTAGTGTCATACTCCGCAGCAGAACCACTTATTCACAGAAATTCATAGCAGGCGCTTTCCGATAAAACATTTAAATATTACTAAAAATCGGCAAGTATTTATCTAAAATTGTAGATGTTATCTTGATATACAATAAATATACATTTGTTTAAATTATGGCCTGTGCATAATCAGCGTGAAATAAGCGTTATTTTAAAGTGGTCCTGCTGGAGAGTATGCTCTGTAGCATGACCACTTTGAATTGATATTTTCCAAGAAACTAACAATATTGTTAACAATTTGTATATACAAATTTTGATATTAAGCTACAAAAATATAGACATTATCTACATTTTATCCTGTAATTTGTATATAATGTAGTCAAAGTGGTTCTGCTGCGGAGTATGACACCTCATTTAAGCACTAGACCATTTTTTTTTCAAGTGATATAAAATCAATCGACAAAATAAAGTGCAATTTCAACTCGATACCTCCCCGCGTTCCTAAGATATAAAGTCTTGTTAGACAGACAGACAGACGGACAACGAAGTGATCCTATAAGGGCTCAGTTTTTTCATTTTGAGGTGCAGTACTCTAAAAAAAGAAGATGTAACTATTTTCATATAAAATATGTCTATAAATAGTGAACATTCTAAATTCTATTAGGTAGCGCCTGTACATAAAATAGTGATCTAAGATACATAGAACAAGGATGACCCCTCATATGTTATTCGATTATGGTAAATATTACATGCTAGATAACGCATTTATTACTACATTGCGCTGAGGTTGCCTCGCTAAATTTAATGCAAATGATGTTAAATATTAAAGTTTGTTACTACATTTTTGACCAAATTTACCCTCATCTGTTATTTGAAAAAATCAAGCATCAGCTGAAAGAATGTGCCCCAAGGAACTAAAAAAATACTGGTTGCCTTCGCAAAAATGATGCGCAATAGTTAGTTTCCTTGATTTAAGATATAAACTTTATTATGCCCTCACTGTCGTTAAGTAAAAATAAAGGCAATTAGTGGTTTTTATTACTTTAAACTATTAGCAAAAATACAACTGGACTTGGAAATGTAGAAAAATCAGAAATATTCGCGATTTACGCTAGCTTACATAATAGGATTTTGATAATGAGACATTTTATTTGATGACTAATTAGAAAGAAACCTCATTTAATTCGCTAGGATGTAGCTTAAAAATAATATTGTAAGCAATAGAAGTCCAATTAGAAACGTTTTGAAAAAGTTATGACTTGTTTTGTGTTCATGAAAATAGATAAACTGACTTTATAAGCAGTCAATGTCCTAAAAACTTTTTCATAAATTAGTGTATGTGAAATATTATTCTATTATTCTTTCATGTTGAAGAAGAGATTAAGACGAACATTTTGATGTATATATTGCAATGTTTTTATGAAAGAATAAATAAATATGGGTTCGGAAAGGGTTCTTTCTTTCTTTCTTTAATTCTTTATTGTACACCAAACAGTATATAAAAAAGAGGATTACAATATATATATATGTACAAAAGCGAGCTTAACTCAAAATTGAGAATTGATTGATTGATTGGGTTCGATTAAAGCGTAAATTAAAGTAGAAAAGGTTGTAAAGTAATCTTTAGTTTCACTTAACGACAAGTGAAAATAAGATTATACGCCAGGTAAAATATAATATTGATATAGGTAGGTTACTTAGTTTAATCCCATGCCAATGATGGTAATTTTTTTTTAAATATTTTTTTTATCAACTTTCCTGACATTTTATTTAAGAAAGTCTAACATCAGCCTTTCAGTTGATGCTAGATTATCTGGCGTATAATCTTTATTTTCACTTGTCGTTAAGTGAAACTAAGGATTACTTTGCGACCTTATCAACTTTTATTTTCGCTTTAATCGAACCCTTTCCGAAGCCATATTTATTTATTCTGTCATGAAAACATTACAATATATACATCAAAATGTTTGTCTTCATCTCTTCTTAAGAATAAAATAATAATATTTCACATACATTAATTTATGAAAAAGTTTTCAGGACATTGACTGCTAATAAAGTCAGTTTAGCTATTTTCATAAATACAAAACAAGTCATAACTTTTTCAAAATATGTCTAATTGGACTTCTATTGCTTACAATATTATTTTTAAGCTACATCCTAGCGAATTATATGAGGTTTTTTCTAATTAGTCATCAAATAAAATGTCTCATTTAAAAATTCTATTACGTAAACTAGCGTAAATCGCGAATATTTCTGATTTTTCAACATTTCCAAATCGAATTGTATTGTTGCTTATAGTTTAAAGTAATAAAAACCACTAATTGCCTTTATTTTTACTTAACGACAGTGAGGGCATAATAAAATTTATATCTTAAATCAGGGCAACTAACTATTACGCATCATTTTCGCGAAGGCAACCAGTATTTTTTTAGTTCCTTGGGGCACATTCTTTCAGCTGATGCTTGATTTTTTCAAATAACAGATGAGGGTAAATTAGGTCAAAAATGTAGTAGCAAACTTTAATATTTAACATCATTTGCATTAAATTTAGCGAGGCAACCTCAGCGCAATGTATTAATAAATGCGTTATCTAGCATGTCATATTTACCATAATCGAATAACATATGAGGGGTCATCCTTGTTCTATGTATCTCGTACTATAGCTACTTTGTATTTGATTTATTTGTTAATTTAATTCTACAGGCGTTTCATTATTTTTTTTTATTCAATAAATAGTAAATTGAATACAACTTTTATCCATAAAAGCTATGAGGTCCAAAACGATGTATATCAAGGTAGTAGTCTAGTATCTAATAGCATCCATTAGTTAAAAAAAAATCAATTCATTTGTACAGTTTGTTTTCTTCGGATAGGTGACCAGCCATCGTGATGTCAGAATAGGTACCCCGTCATCTTAAAAAGTTTATACTGAGCAAATTACTTTTTATTTAAGTATGGACACACTAGCATTGCAGTGTGCCGGTCATGTGTTCGAAGGTACCGAAAGCATAATCCGATGCGGCAAAAGTTATAAAACTAATTTTGAAAACAAATAAAAAAAATAAACGCCTGCATATTTTATACTGGCAATCATGAACAAACTTATAAAGAAACTATACCACAGGCGTTTCAGGATGGCAAGTGTACGTCAAAAAACAGTTATACATGAAAGCAATGCTCTAGCAATGTGAGGAATGGTGTCAAAGATGAAAAGTGCTTTTATAAAACTAAAGTTATTTGAAAACTTTGTAAACCGCCAATCTGATATCAGAATGACAGTTAAATTTTTGATCGCTTCAAAGAATCGCCCACTTGATAAAGGTTTTGATGATTTTAATGCCCCAGGCAGTGGACATAAATTATAGGACAATAGATTATTAAGGCAACACCTGCTGCAATTCTGTCACGCCTATGTTCGTTTTTTAATTCCGGACTACGATTTGACAACTCAGAATGTCACACTCTAGAAATATGTTCCCAATTTTTCTGGAGTTTGACATTTTAAGTTTATATATAGTTGTTATTCAGCTACTTCAGACCCATCCCTAATCTTTGGCCTAGAGTCAGGTTAATATAGCTGTAGGGTGGTTGTACTAGACTCAATAGATTTGGTTGTTGACGTATAACTTGTCCAAAGAAAGCCTTGTTCTCTCATAGCGTATGTACCACACATGCCGCCGGCCGTGCCGCTGGGCTTGTGTGGATACGCCATCAGAGAACCTTCGGGCTTCGATTTGACGGACATCAGCGTGAAGACTGCAATCTCATATATGTATATAATGCCTCTCCAATAGCTTGAGCATTGAATGACAACATATGTATGGTGACTTCTACAATATTTTGTAGTGATGTACGTGTAATAGAGTAAGATTGAAGTGTTAGGTTAGGTCTGATGTGCTTTAAATACCTGTGTGCTCTTGGAGCTCTGCTTGTGATCCTTGGGCACATATCAGGGAAAGAAGCTAACTAAAAATAAGAATTACTTTACCTTTCGAATACCGTAATTAGAGACGTACCTAACAAAGACGTGTGCAAACGCCAGCGTACTCTTGGGTCTCAAGAGTCTAATTTTGTGTGGCTAATTTTTATTCCTGTTTTGTAGAATATTATTCTAAAGCAGTAACGTAAGTGTCAGACACTTTTCATGAGCTAAAACTTTTGATAGGCAGTTTAAAGCTCCACAAAAATTATTCAGAGTTTTTAAACATTTTTTTTAGGTCACAAAGTTTTATTTAATGAAATTGATTGACATGTACATTGTAAGTTTTTAGGGTTCCGTAGTTAACAAGGAATCCTTATAATTTCGCCTCAAGTCTGTCTGTCTATCTGTCCGTCCTCGGATAATCTCAGCGTCCGTTAGCACTAGAAAGCTGAAATTTGGTCATTTGTGATAAACGGGAAACTACGGAACCCTACAATGAGCGTGGCCCTATTAAAGTAAGAGGAACGGGAGTTTCTACAGATATCTCACTCCCTCTGAAACGTATGCATGCGTAATGCTTCAGCGCTCAAACTCTTAGCAGATTAACTGTTGTTTAGTCACTACAGTATGTCCCAGTAATCAAATATAAAGTTATAATAGTTATCTTAGTAACGTTTATTTAAAAATCTGACTCATTTTAATAAAAATTTGTAGAGGCTTTAAAGCATTTAACAAAAATGTTGATCCATCATGATCCATGAAATGTGTGTGACACGATTTCTTATAATAATAATTTAGAAAAATATTCTTCAAAACATATAGGGTCCCATTAAAATAGATGGACAAAATTATATAGCTACCTTCCACTCCTGGTATCTGCCCAGAGTTCACAAGGAGAGCTCCACGGGCACACAGGTATTGAAATCACATGAGACGCTACTGGAAACCTAATGGTGCGTCCAGACCTGACGATTGCGATTGCGCCGCTTACGAGCTGCTTGCAAACTGCCGGCGTAAATTTCATGTTCGTACGAAACCCTTACGCCGCCTGCGCGCCGCTCGCACGCAAGCTACGCGCCGTAGTCGTGCAGGGCAAGAGGTGCGAGCATAACACACAACTTAGGAGCTCTGCACGCTCGCCTATCGAGCGTTGCCGAAGCTGTGCGCGGGCGGCGGCGGCGGCACACTGTAAAAACACGCGAGCAGAACGCGTGCAATCCGCAGGTATCTCGCGCAACACTCGCAAGCCGCTCGCAAAGGGCGCATTCGCCAGGTCTGGAGGACGCACCATAAGATTTCATCCTTGTGAAAATAAGTTATGTCAGATCGCTTTGGGTTGGGAATTTATAGTAAAGTTATTTGAATGACAATGACTAAATTTACAACGCTCGTAAAAAGTGATATGTACCTAACTAAAAGCATACGTTTTATATTAGAACTTCATTACAATGATGTCGTTACTAAAATAAAATGTCGCTCAGAAAGGTACATGTATGCATTGCTAAGGGAGGTATCTAAACGCCTCCCCCCCATAAACCAATAACCGATGAGATTTTAACAGAAGTGTTGCCTGGTTTATCTTACAGAGATGTATCCGTTTGGATACATTTCTAAGATAAATCAGACAACACATACTGACATGATATTATGTATAATTATACAATTCAAAAGTGTCAAACAAGAACATTTAATGCTAAATTTGTCAAAATTCAGTACATTTTTCTATGCTTTACAATTGAAAAAACAAGAAATAGAAGAAATTAACAAACACTAACGTAAACAACAAATTAAAACTAAAGTAAATAAATATTGTTGCAGTAGGAGTCTTCTGTAAATAATCCGGAACATTGAGTTAGGAGTGTATCTTGAATGGCGTATTTAGGACGTACACGTTGACAACCGGGCCCAGCGGAGATCAAATGACCTAAAAATGGATGAAGCCTCGAAGAAGCTGCTACAAACATCCCATCAGAATCAATAGCTAGAAGCTGCACTTCTTCATTTCCAGATTTTCCAGCTTTAACAAAATCCGGATTCTTCTTGTTTTGTCTAAAATCATTATGAATCAACGTTTTAGGCACAACGTACGAAGGCGCCGCACTGCCATCAGAAAATACTGAAAAGTCGTAAAATAAAACTACTTGAGGAGAATCGGGTTTCTTATTCATCTCAGTTTGTGTATCCGATTTATTTAACCCTTCGGTCTTATTTATACCATTAACTGTATTGGAGGTATTCATTTGCAAAGATTTGAAAGCATCATTTATAGTAAGTTTTAATTTCTCTAGTGCTACGTCGGGGTTGGACAATTGATATTCATTTTTCTTTAAATCTGTTTCTTTAGTCGAATTTATAGTTTCTACATAAACATTAGAAACTGCTTCAGATTTATTATTTTTATTATCATTCATCAGTGTAGGTGCGTCCCGTTTGTGTCTGTTCGTATGAATAATAGGATCACTCTGAGGTCCTCCATTCTCGGCAGTAATTTGAGGAAATTGAAAGCTTTTTGTAAAGAATGTTCTGGTTTCGTTCAAAATTTGATGTACTAAACCATAAAATATATTGAAAAATTCAAATTCTTCCTCACGGTCGATTTTATTGAGAGCGTTTGTATATTCTTCGACTTTAATACCATCATTATGCTGTTTCAAAATAGCAGAAATTCTACGATCAACGCATTTACGATTGATAAAATAGTTATTGAAGTGATTCAAGTCCATGGCCACTCCACCATTTTCCCAAACTGATATCACTCTCATGTAAAACGACATGTATGACAGTGGTATGGATTTCCAGTTGTATATCATTGATGGTGTTCTCGACATAAACTTGTTTATGCTCATAATTGTAACGTTAACGTTTTGATGTTTTCTTTCAAAATCTGCGATTTCACGCCGACCATCAGTACCACTTACTTTTACAAATGGATAGCTTGGATTACGCGGAATAAAATTTTTGAATAGTTTAATTCTTTGACCATGGTATGCAGTTGGATACAGAGAGTCATCCACAAGAAATATTACGTGGAAGTGGAGTGAAGGATACTGTGTGGCTACGTTCGAGAGATAATCAGCATACAGCATGAAGGGACAAGCACTTCCTCGTCGAACAATGTGATGGTAGTAGACATCGCTTGCTGGCTTAGTCGCGTTGCATTTTATAATCAAAATAGCCTGTCTTCGATATACCTCCATGCCTAATGCATAAAACACCAGGAAGGATATCCCAAACAAGATCAAAGTCATCCAGCACGTAGAGATGTATTCTGAAAAATAAATAAATAAATTAAGTAATTGAATAATTTACCAAATCAAACATTGACATATTCAGTAGTGGTACTTATACTTTCATACGCTCGTACATACAGATGCACTGCTTTCAGCTTCGAAAAATTCAACTTTATAGTCAGGGATAGCAACCAACTTAGGGCGCTTTCAATGTATGTGTTTTTTGACGCCCTGCGGGTGCTTGGGTGCGTTTACGTAATTACGTTTGTGTACAAAGCTCTCGGTGCGGAAACCGTAGCGCAAACGGTTGAGTACAGGATGATAACGTCACATGCACCTAACGTCACATGCACCACGTGTGCAAAATGTTGAAAATTAATGGCATACAAACGCACGACAACCAGATACATTACCATTACATTAGAAAAAAAACTTAAACAGATTTTTTTTGAAATACGCTGTATTATGAGTTATAATTGTAGTGATTGAATCTATGCCTTTTTTGAGATGATAAAAAAATTAGTAATTATTAGGTTAATATGTATGCTATATGCAAATGACCTTAAATAAGGATGAATTTTTTCATTAGTATATTTAGCAGTGCAGAAATGATGTGTGCAGACTAGTCGAAACTCGCTCAATTCCAATAAAAAAAATTGGCCTTTCGCGGCTCCCACTTCGAAAAGCAACCGCTTTTCGGGTGTCAATCCAAGTGGGGGTCGCGCAACCACAGTAAATGGTTCTACTTATTTGCCGCTTACTATAAATTACTTAAAAATAAAAAAAACACAGCTTGAGGTACCGCCAAACTTAAGTAACAGCGGGCAGGGCAGATTACACGCAGAACAGATGATCGAAAGGTTCTGGACCGTATATTGGAAGACGCAGCGTTGGTAGGTCTCTGGGATGTTATGGGGTCATCTGTGGATGACCCCATAACATGGTGAGGATCCTGGGAATCCGTGGGTTACGAGACGCATGTACCAGGCGTTGTGATGTTGGGGGAAGCTTATGTCCAGGACGTCTTTAAGCTAAAGTGATGTTGATGGATGGATATAAATAAACCATTGCAATATTAACCAGGCCAGCGGAAACTCCAGGACTTTTTGGGGGCACAAGTGACTCCCCAGCCGGGACCGGGGAGTGCTTGCGGGGGTTGATGATGAACCCCACCATCTCCACCTCCTCCAGCCACCTTCAGTAGTGGATACTGTTCATCATGTCGTGGCTGTGGAGCACGCTCCACCATATTGCCCTGTAAATTAAAGTCTTATTTTTCAAAAGATTCTGAAGTCAAAAGGTTACCTTATTTTTTCTTTTAAATAAAAAGGGAGGAATACTGTGAGGACTCACACACGCACACATGTGCTATTGTATAAGTGTAGTGCGAAGTAGCCTCGACGAAGTACTCATCGAAGTTGATCGAAGTCCGAAGTATGTGACTACACACTCAAGCCACCTCGCAAGGAGTCCTTTGACTCGGGCTCAAAAACTGACAACGACTGGAAGTCGCCCGAAGCGAGGTGAGGTTGCACGAAGCGAAACGAAGTACCCTTCTACACTAACGTACCTATTCGTTTAACTTCGACCAACTTCGCGAGTAGTGTAGAGCAAGCTTAGGAATTTTGGCATAATGAAGTAGTTTGCATTGGAATCCCAAGCGTTTCACTCGTCTACATAGTAGATATCTTCCATCCATACACCCACATATTTTTGGACTGTCAAACATCTTGTCATGTCATACAGAATTCCAGAAGCAAATTTGTGATACCCTGATATGATACCTACTTGTGTCATATCAGAGTTTAGTTAAGAGGATTGAGTCTTAGTATTCATATTTTGAGCACACTCTCCATTCAATTCGAATCTAAATCTCAATCTCAATCGGTCGCAAGCAACTGTACTTACATATACTTACCGTAATGTGTATGTATACTTATTGTTTACCCACCTAATGTTTTTCAAGGGATGATAATACATTATATATTAAATAATTTAAAAACCTAGATACTTACGTCACCTTCTGCTATAGAATATTAGCTTATATATTTTTTTTAATTTAAAACTCTGATTATTCAACGTATGCGAAAAATTGAAAACGGGAGATCGACATTTGCAACAAATTTTGTAGACATTCGAATTTTGAAATAAACGTCATTAATATTTGTTTTAAGTTTTAATATTTTTACAAATTGCTTACCTATTTATTAAAGGCCGTAATACTCCTTGGACATTTTTTTTATACTTTAGTAAAAAACTGGGACTACAACTACCTACATATATTTTTTGGAGGCTATTCAGGTCTACTTCTTTGAGGTGGAAAATCTAATATATTGATTCGTACTGGACAGCCGAACGGCAAGTTACCCATTATTTGCCGACCGCAAACCTATGCTTACGGCCAGGAATTGCAGTGCATCTCTTGAAGCTTGGGGCATGAGGATGTTCTGTCCTTAACGGTTCTGGCCAACACTTTAGCTCACATTATTGCTTCGCAGGAACGTTTATCTACCGATTCTCATTTCTTTTCGCTCAAAGCCAGGTCTCTGTCGCCGATCACCTCTATGAAGACACGGCGGTCCTCCATCCATGGGGGCTAGTGTTAGGACAGGGTGCGCTGTTTCCATGCTACCATTAGGTCTCTGTCCATGGTGTCGTGCCGTACATATGTGCAAGCACTGTTGGAAAGACGCTCGGGGATGCGTCCAGCTTGTGAATCGGCACTGTCGCTCCGAAAGCGATTGAGAGCGAGCGAAAAGAGCGATGAACCACACGATATCCACGTAACGCATCTGGACCCCTTAATTGGGCTATTTTTTGTTCGTTATGTACTTTTGTAATAAAGCTAATTTTATTGCTTTCTTTCTACTTCTGTGTTTAAATGGTGTAATTAGCTTCGACCGCACTGTTTAAATTAAAATTAAATTAAATTAAATACCTATTAGGTCTTATACAAGATGGTCAATATGATGGCTTTAGGTACCCTTATTCTGAATAATTGGGAGAGCAAGACAAAGGCAAAGTAACTTGTTAAAAATAGGTATAACACTCATTTATATTGCGATGAAAACAGTATTTTTTTAGGATTAAAATGGAACACTTAAACGAGTTGAAATAAAAACCATAAAATGAGATCTGTGATCCCTTGAAACTGAGAAAAAAGCAAACTTCTAAGTAGACGAAAAAAAATACGATAGTTACAAAATCCATTGGGTATCGTTGCGCAGAATCCTGAAATTTATCATAAAGCAAGGTCTTATAATGCTTATATTAAATCATCATCATCATCATTTTAGCCGAAAGATGTCCACTGCTAGACATAGGCCTCCCCCAAGCGCCGCCACAAAGACCGGTCCTGTGCGTCTTGCATCCATCGGCTTCCAGCAACCCTGACCAGGTCATCGGTCCACCTTGTGGGAGGCCTTCCAACGCTACGTCTTCCGGTACGCGGTCGCCACTTCAGAACCTTTCGGCTCCAGCGGCCATCCGTTCTGCGTGCAATGTGCCCTGCCCATTGCCACTTAAGTTTGGCGATTCTTTAAATTATATTAAATTATAGGTGTAAATCCAAAACTAAAACAAATTGTTGTAATGTCATAAAAAAAATGTTTGCTATTTATCAATATCTCCTGCCTTTACTTCGAGATATTGAACTATTTACATAAGTTTCTACGAAACCCTCAGAGCGCGAGTCCGACTCTCAGTTGCCCAGTGTTTTGTTGATGATGATGATCTCAACACCGAATCAGTAACAAATCGGTTTAAAAATACCGAAATAGATCATAATGAACATCAACAGACTATTATGCATAACAATGTCATATTATATTCACCTTCACAAGTGCAAAATCGGCAAAACTCAGTAACAATCATAACTATACAGCGAATGTACGTGAGACGAATCCGATGTTGAATCAACAAAATTATGGCGGAAAGTGTAAACGTGCCGGCGACACATCATATAATATAGGAAAAAACTAACGTGCACATACGTTAAGTGTAATTCATCGAGTGCTAAACCCGAACACACGTGATAGTGATTTAAATCATTTGATTTAAATCATTTACTGAAACTATTAAAAACAAGTGACTTTATCCAAGAATCATAAATGACGGTAAGTGTTTACATTCTTGTGAAAACAAAATTTGATAAGTTGTACATCTCACTTATTCTCATGTTGGTATAATCATCACTGCATAGTGTAAAACAAAGTCAGTTCCTGCTGTCTGTCTCAATGTGTGCTTAGATCTTTAAAAGTACCTATGCAACGGATTTTGATGCGTTTTTTTTTAGATAAAGTGATTCAATTTTTTTTTTAATTTTTTTAGATAGAGGAAGGTTTACATGTATTATATATTTATTTAATATTAGGCGGGTCGTTAATTGTTTTATGTAAGGTAAAATTAACAAACCAATGACCAATTTTTGGTGGGAAAAATCAAAACGGCCCACCCCTTTGCTTCTTAGACTTCATACGGGGGTCGGAACTTCCTTTCAGAAACCAAGACTTGGGCTGGAATACATAATAATTATTTTTGCTAGACCCTTTGGTATGGTGGTTTAGTTATCACTGTTATAAGATAGATATATTCTTTATTGCACACCAAAAATAAAAAAAATAACAATAGGAACTTAAAATTACTACTAGCAAAAAAAGCAGGGTGATGTTCTCTCTGCTGGTTCAATCCTATAAAAGAAATAGTTACGAACGTTAGGCCCGGTATCCACCAAAGCGGAGAGGAGAGGAGACGAGAGGAGATGTGCCGCGAAGCTGGCAGGTTATTTCCACCAAAGCGGAGAAGAGATGCGTTGCAGAGAGATGTGAGCTGTGTAGCGGAGATGTGAGCGGTGAGAGATCGAAAACAGTCAAGTTCTGTCCACGAAAGGAAGACGTCATGCGAGGCGCGCGGAGAAGGCAGCGGGGTGAACGGTGAGCGAGCACCTCTGCGCAGCCCGGCCGCCCGACTAGACACTTCTCCGCTCTGCCGCGCCGCTTGCTCGCTCGCTGCACTAAATTCTATAGAAAAATGAGACATCTCCTCTCCTCTCCGCTTGAGCCATTTCCACCAGAGCTAAGCGGAGAAGAGATGTAGAAATAACGAAATCGGATTGGTTTATTCAAACACATCTCCTCTCGTCTCCTCTCCTCTCCGCTTTGGTGGATACCGGGCCTTAGTCTGTAGTTAGAATAAACGACTATTAAAAATAGCGATAAGCCTTTAACTATTCTGATATATTCAAGTGACTCTATACAGTGGCGTAGCACAGTGTTCAATGCAACATAGGAGTGGGTTTTAGTCAGTAAAAGTCTGAAACGCATTCACGCTCCGCCCAAGGGCGTGAGATGTCATTAGATGATTACAGAACACAAAAAAGATGGCCCCCGAACCTGGAAGTCCCGGTGCACTGCTCCACCTAGTTTTTCTGTAGCTATACCAATATGATCTAGTCATCGCTATGCACATCACAAACTTCAAGTACTATGCGTTCCAAATAAGAAAAGGATCGATAACCAGGATGTGACGTCAGGCCGTACTGTCAAATCGAAGATATTTTTGCAAAATTAAGGAACTCAGAGATGAGTAAAATTGAAAAACTGGATTCTGATTAAACTTTTTTCGTTCACAGTTCGTAAAATAAATTTTTCGTAAGTATATAAACTGAATTTTAAAAATATCTTGCCTCGATTTGACGGTAAATCGTGACGTCATAACATGGCAATCGATCCTATTCTCTGGGAACTATTTGGCATTGTAAAATTATGTTGTAGGTACAGTACGGCCGTCGGATCTTGGAGCGCTTGAAAATTCGTAAAAAAATAAATGGTCTAAACAAAAAAAAATGCAATTTGCAGTTATTATGGCTGTTAAAAATCTCAATAAAATACAAATAATTTATTTTTAAACCTTTATTTGAACGAATTTTCAAGCGCTAAAATTCGCAGAGCCAGACTCGCCAAGATCCGACGGCCGCACTGTATTCAAATAAAACCTCTTTCATAAATCGAAATACTATAAACGCCATCAAAATTTTCAAGAGACAAAAATCACAACAAGTGTCATATTTGTGAATTTATCATACCAAATAATAATATTCAACGCACAGATTTTACGACTAATATTTTTTAGATAACTTAGGTAATTCGTCGATTTTTTATTATAGCAGTACGATTTCTATTTTATTTTTGTTAATAGTAGAACCAATGGCAAGTGATGAGTGAGTACTACAAGGAACAGCATCCATTACTATGTGAAGAAGTTTCGGAAGACGACCACTTCAGTCCTCGATACCATCGACGGCTTCGATCTTCGACCCACAGGGGACGAGTTAGACCTAACCTGAAGGGAGCAGCTTCAATTTTAACGCGTTGGCCAGGTAAGCAGTCCATTATTGTCCCAATCTGATGATACCCAATATATCTGGGTGATTCTTTCAAACCGTGAGTGTGTCTCATTCGTCTGGCCTAGATTTTTCATTACAATTTAATATTTTTGTTTGCATATTAGGTTTTCCCGATCACTCTTTTGCACCCAGTGGCTTACGATACAAAATAAATTAAGTACGAAGGCTAGGCTAGATGAATGAGTGGGACTTGTGTGTTCCATTTCAAAGAATCACCCATCTATGAGTTGTAGTCATACATGGTTGATTCTTTGAAACTGAACACATAAGAAATTAGGCTTACTTTTTATATAGATTCTCAGACTTTTTGTTTAAACATGTGAGTGCAAGTGAAACCTTGTGTCACAATCTTTGTAATGATTGTCACACACGGCGTAAAGTCGTCCAAAAGACAATAGAGAGGGCTACACTTAGTGTCTTGAGTTCTCGAAGTAGGAATGAAGATATCCGCAACAGAACCAAGGTTATATAGATACCTACCCTTGAAATTTGACAAACTTAAATTGGCAGGTCACATTACTTGCAAAACAATTGGTTGGTGAAGCCGAAAGGTTCTGGAGTGAGGATAAAACATCGGCAGACTTAGCCATGAAAGTCCTTCTGTCTAATTTTGCATCATTCGAGACGGCATTGGATGTCTTTGGCTCTGCATAACGTTGATGATAAAATGTCTACTTAGACAACAACCATTCAATATATTATATTTTTTCTCTTTACAGATCACTGGTCATCTTTTCTTGCATACTGGTGGGTAGGACTCGGTATGATTAGTCTTACGACGTTCATAATATACAATAGCCTGTTTGCATTTGCTATATTACCAACTGCTAATCTGAAGCCTGCTAGTTTGATAGTAACTAAAACCAACGACAAATCATTGCCTAATACTTTACCTGACGTGTTTATGCATGTTTTTGTCAACCAATATGAAGATATAGACTTTAATGAATACATGCCTTACGTTAAAGAAATATCAAGTAAATATGATAACATAAAATATCATTTTATTGTAGTGGCTAATGACACGAACTTAGGTTGGTTGAGTCCTGAAGAAAATAATGAAATAGCTTTGAATTCACTTTTGAATAAAGTCCCCAAAAAAGAACCATCACAATCTAATATTGCAATTGAGTATGTAAGTCTTTCAGCTTACATGGAAAACTCTCCTTTAAGAAAATATTGGCAAACATTGCCGCATCATCTCATGGAATTCTTAGCACGCTCTGTTTCTATTTGGGATAAAGGAGGTATAGCTTTTGATCCTATTATTTTAACACCCAGAACTCAGCATACTGTTTACAAAGAGAAACTACACAAATTACTTAACAAATATGCAGGTATTAAATCTAGCAGTGAAATTAAAATAATGAAACCCAATAAGATTGGAAAGAAAGAAAGAAAACTTAATAACATTCGGGACATTATTAATGCTTTGGAAAGTGAAGACGTATCTGCTAACGCCTTTTCCCAACAAACTCTTACTGAGGCAGAAAGTGTACAATCCCCAATTGTAATAAGAAGTCAACGTTATCTACCTACAACAACCGATATCAAAAAAGAGGTTAAAAATAATACTGAGTTATTTGATATTCAAACTCACTCTCTTGTTAATTCCTCAAATGAAGACAACTCAAAAGAACAGAAACTAGATCGTTTTGGGGTGAATAATAGTACTGAATCAACCATTGCTTTAGATACTAATCGGAATATGACCAAATTAAGTCTGCTGCCTTTATTTTTAGATTTTATTTTTCATAATAAACTTAAAACTAAACAAAGCTCGACAGAAGCAACAACAAACAGAACACGCAGACGTGTCATAGACGTATCTAAATCGGAAGATATTAAAAGTGCTGTGGCTATTCACACTTTGGATAGTGTTGAGAAAATACCGGACTACAAACCAGTTATTATTTCGGCGGTAGGCATTTATAACAAATCTGTAAATGATGACTCTCTTACAGTAAATCCCAGTAAAGACACAGATCAAATTTTGGAGAAAAATAGACTAACAATTGATTTAAGAGGCAATATAATAGCAACCGATACGGCTTGTCATGCCTTCTTAGGTACAATATTTAGCAATGCGGTTCATCACAGTGCGGAAGAAAGTGTAACAGATTTTATAATTGCTGAACTGACAATTTTTTGTAAAGGACTTTTATCTTCGTGCATGGGCATTGATTTGATTTTATTATAAAATGTATTAAATATAATTATTATTTTAGGAAGGTTTATTAAATTATTTTACTATTATGTATTGTTTTTTTTTAATCATGCTGCTGTACTGACACTTACATTCTTTTTTTTATGGTAGGTAAAAATCATCCAATGACGAATCCCACTCTTGGGCGGAGCGGGAAACAGTATCAGACTCTTACTGACTAAACAACCTACCCCGTTCCTCCCTTGCCTTATTCCCAGAGCCCCGGTAACACTTTCGCACCAACCCTCGGCTCCAGAAGGCTTCGACCCTGAAGGGCCCTTACAGATTGCTGACAGCTCCTTGAGGCGCGCGGGAACAGTGCGCGCCGACACTGATGATATTTGTAATGTTTGTGCCTATTCTATAGTGAAACTGATTCACGATAGTAGAAAAAAAACAAAGGTCATTTGCAAATAATTTATTTTCTTGCTCATTTAGTTACATCACTTACTAAAATATCGTCGTGATTCAAATATTGTTTCAAAAATAATTCACAACATTTGGTTCACAAGTCTTTATTCTTAATATTATGGCAGCAAGTACTGTTTGTTGAAAAAATATTATAATAGACTAGATATTTCGTAAATCATATTAATAATACAAATTGACTGTTAAATTAATTTTGTGAGGAAATAAGATACAAATCCAATATAGCTTTGAGAAACGAACATTTATACCACATTTACAAGAAAATAACACGCGTAAATGGATAAATTTATACGTGTTAGATTAGTTAAAACTATTTGTACATTTTTGTTGCATGAAAATTACTCGCCAGATATGATTATTTTATACCTCGCTCAATAAAATGTTTAAATACTTGCTTTAGACTTATTTTACTTTACCTAGATATTTAATACATATTGCACAAACTGCACAGTATGTTTTATCACAAAAAAATGCCGAGCTTATTTTCAAAGGTCTTAATTTAACAGCACTGTATATTTTACGAAGGTGCTACATTTCTTCTTTCTACTGGGATCTCCCATCTACCAGTCCAGTTGTTTTGTGAACGTCTGCAGTCCTTAACTTTATTCATTGGCTCACATCGCTTACTTATTGACCAATAAAGGTAGCCTGTTGGACACTGATGTACTAGACCTCTTAATTTATTTGTTTTATCTGTTTTACACTTCAGGAAGGCTGGTGAACATTCACTGTCCTTTTCAAACGAAAAATAGCCGGCGCTTGGACATGCATGACTATCTTTGGTTACCACGAGCTGAAATAAAAATAGATAATTAGTACATCTTATCTGAAAATAAACAATTATGTATTAGGAACTTTTATTTGTATCTTTATCTGTGTGAATGTTGGTTGTTGCGAATAGGGAGCCGTCATAGCCATATAAAATGTAACCATTAAAATCGATTTAATTATTTCTAGGGTTCCGTAGTCAACAAGGAAACTTTATAGTTTCGCCAATTCTGTCTGTCTGTCTGTCCGTCCGCAGATAATCCCAGCAATGTTTATCAATCACGCCAACAAAGTGGTAAAATAAAAAATATTCAGGTACCTACCCCATCCACATAAAAAAAAAAATCAATTTCTGAATTTAATCGTATAGCAAGCATTTTTTAACTTAGTTTGCATATTTTACTATCCTGGACGTATTTTCTTAAAAAAAAAAACATTTGAAATCAGTTCACGCAATACAACATTACTAATTTCTGCATGGGCTACTTGGCGTTGAAGTCGTAGTTTAAGGGTTTTGTTGTATTGTAAGCGTCTACGGAACCCTATACTGAGGGTGGAGCTCCACGCTCTTAGCCGGTTTTTTTAACCTTAATGACGTCTTCAATTTAACCATAACGTACTGAGCGGCTGTAGTTCGGTTGCAGTGCTGGTTTGTTATTTATTGCGATGCAACCGTGCTGCGGCCGCGCGTCATTCCATTAGACAGCGTTTACTCAGCTATTTTTTAGGTGTCCTAAACGCGCAACAAAAAGAGTCACTTTCCGACTATTAGTATTAATGTATTAACAATACTTACTGGCTCTTTATAGTGTTTGTCGAATCTTCTAAATCGTCTTTTTTGTGCTATTTTTCCATCGCATTTTTTGTCAGCTTTGCTTTCTTCTACGCAACGAGTTTGGCTTTCATCGTAAATAGTATTGTTGGGGCAAGTAAATACTGCTATTTTGACATCATGCGTGTCATCGTCTTCATCACATTGATAGAACAAATTGCAGTATTTAGGATGTCTTTTGAATGACGTTGGGCATACAAACAATGATTGGTTTTCATCGGTCTCTGGACATTTATTTTCTGATGTACTTTCATCAGTTCCGCTTTCCGTTGTAGAACTTTCATTCGTTTGTTCTGTAGTCGACTGCTCCGTAGCTGATAGCTCAGTAGTGATGCCCTCGCTAGTTGTTGTTTCTTCAGTTGTACTTTGTTCAGTAGCAGTTGATTGTTCCGTGGTACTTTGTTCAGAAGTGGAAGACTCACTGGTCGAAGTAGATTGTTCTGTCGTTGATTCACTAGTTGTAGATTGTTCTGTTGTTGTTGGCTCCGAAGTAGTGGATTGCTCGGTAGTCGTAGTTGTTTCAGTCGTCTGTTCAGAAGTGGTTGGGTTTTGAGTAGTTTGTTTTGAAGTGGATGATTGTTGTGTTGTAGTTTGCTCTGATGGCGTCGACTGTTCTGTAGTTGTTTGTTCAGATGTCGTCGATTGCTGTGTTGTTGTTTGTTCTGAACTAGTAGATTGTTGTGTAGTCGTTTGTTCTGCCGTTGTAGACAGTTGCGTCGTAGTTTGCTCCGATGTAGGTTGTTTGGTTGTTTGTTCAGAAGTAGTGGATTGTTGAGTGGTTTGTTCAGAGGTGGTTGATTGTTGAGTGGTTTGCTCAGAGGTGGTTGACTGTTGCGTTGTCTGTTCTGAAGTAGTAGACTTTTGTGTAGTCGTTGGTTGAGAAGTTGTGGATTGCTGAGTCGTTGGTTTTTCGGAAATGGTCGTTTGTTGAGTAGTCGTTGTTTTCTCGGAACTGGTCGTTGGTTGTGAAGTGGTTGACTGTGTTGTTTGTTCAGTACTCGATTCGGTTGTGGAAGTAGTTTGGGTAGACGTACTCTCTTGAGTACTTGTTGTTTCTTGCTTTGCTGTAGTAGTTCCTTCAGTTGCTGGTGGATTTCCACTTTGAGATTGGGAACCACTACAATCTCGTGGTGGATAAACTGAGTCTTCATGATTACAAGTTTCAACAGCTGGATCCCATATCGTACCTTCACCACAGTCAAAGTGGTAAACGGAGAATCGCTTACCATCGCCATCCCAGTCCACGCATCTATAAAATTTCTTACAGTCATTTGGATTAGCAAAGTAACCCGCTTTATCACAAGTAATGTTCTGATTTGAAGGTTTCTTAGAAGTTTCTTCTTGAGAGCAATTTGTTGAACCTTGTGAACTCTCCGTTGTAGTTTGAGATGATGATAGCGTTGTTGTCGAAGAACCCGGTGGTGATGAGGACTCATTGCTGGACGAAGACTCGCTAGTAGAAGATGAACTGGCTGCAGTTGTTGATGTTGTACTTCCATCTTGCTTTTGATTACAAGAAGGATTAACAACATCTCGTGGATGATTACAAGTAGTAACATCTTGATCCCATATAGTACCTTCACCACAATCAAAATCATATTTCGTGTAACCTCCGTTTCCATTATCTACGCATCTATAAAACTTTTTGCAGTCTTGCGTATTCCCAAAGAAACCTTCACTTTCACAAGTATCTTTATTGCCTGAAGTACCTTGATTATTAGTTCCAGAAGCTGTTGTACTAGAGGACGTTGCAGTAGTAGTCGTTGAACCAGAAAAAGTTGCACTAGTGGTCGTTGAACCAGAAGACGTTGCACTAGTAGTCGTTGAACCAGAAGAAGTTGCACTAGTGGTCGTTGAACCAGAAGACGTTGTATCAGAAGCTGTAGTGCTAGAAGACTCTGTTGACGGGCTATTATCTTCGTCATGCATAACAGGTTGTGTTTCGCTAGCTCCATGACATGTTTTGACTTGATCTATATGATTACAAGTTTGAATTTCAGAGTCCCAAGCTGTGCCTTCGCCACACGTAAAATCATATTTCGTAAATCCTCCTTGACCGTTATCTACACATCTGTAGAATTGTCTGCAATCATTTTTATTTGCGTAAAAACCTTCTGATGAGCAATCACCGCTTCCTGGTTGGGACGGTTTGTTCGAATTTCCGTTATCATATTCGTCTTCTTGTTTATCTATCGTCTGTGGTTCAGAAGTTGAAGTACTTACCTCATTAATTTGAGTAGTTTGATGTTGTCCTTCAGTTCCTGAAGGTTTACTTGTTGTTTGAGTACTACAAATTGCATCACCGGTATCGTGATCACAGGCTAGTATATCTTGAACCCAGATTGTCCCTTCACCACAAGTAAACTCATATTTTGTATATCCTCCTTTTTCATTACTTACGCATCTGATGAATTTTTTACAGTCGTTGGGATCTGCAAAGAATCCTTCAGACGAACATTGATTACTACTAGAAGTAGAAGTAGATGAAGTATTCGTTTTTTCTGTTGAATGCTGAATCTGCGATTCTGTAGTCATAGAAATATCGTTTCCTGCACTCGGCTGATGTTCAGTCGTTTGGGCATTCGGTGGGGAACTAAGAGAACATTTTTTGTTACTTGATTCATGATTACATGTTTGCATTTCTTGGTCCCAAATTGTGCCATCTCCACAAGCAAAGTCATATTTAGTGTAACCTCCCTTTCCATTGTCAACACATCTATAAAACTTCTTGCAATCATTCTGATCGCCATAAAATCCTTCAGATGTGCATGTTCCTGAGGAAACCGCCGGTCTTTGGGTCTGTTCATTAACAAATCCTTCTGTTGTCGAGCTAGACATACTTGTTTCTTCCGTATAAATTTCGTCATGTATCGGTCGAGATGTTTGTGTGGTAGAACTGCTTTCTTTTTCTCCACATGTTTTATCAGATGTGGCATGATCACATGATAATATTTCCTGATTCCAATAAGTACCTTCACCACAAGTAAATTCATATTTAGTAAATCCACCACGACCATTGTCAACACATCTGTAAAACTTTTTACAATTCTTTTTATCACCCATGAAGCCTTCTTGGGAACACGCTTCACCTGATTCACTTTCTGGATATCCATTGGTCGTCAAAGTACTAGTTTTTTCAGTACTTTGAGGATATCCTAGATCCTCTGTTTCAGTAGTTAATGTACCTTGTGTTGGACTTTCACTCGATGGATGCGCTGTTTGATTTCCTAGTTTACCACAATCTTTGACCGCCCAAGCATGATTACATGCTTCAATACTTTGATCCCACAATGTACCTTCACCACAGGTAAATTCATAGCGAGTGTATTTACCATTGCCATCATCAACGCAACGATAGAACTTCTTGCAATCATTTTGGTCTCCAATAAAACCACTGTTAATACAATTGTTGCCTCCACTTGGTTTTGTACTTTCACTTGTAGAATGAGTTGACGTGCTTTGTGTGGTTATCTGAGTACCTGTATCGATGTTCGAAGGATATCCGTTGTCAATTTCATCACTCATGGTCGGATGAAATTGCGTGGTAGTTTCGTAATGACCTGTGGAAGCACCTACAGAGCCACCACACTTCTCCACAGCCCATGCGTGATTACAAGCTTCAATTTTTTGATCCCAAACTGTCCCTTCGCCACAAGAAAATTCATATTTTGTGAATGATCCTTGTCCATTATCTACACATCTGTAAAACTTTTTACAGTCTTTTTGATCACCCATAAAACCGCTCTTTGTACATTCATTGCTACTCGTAGATACTGATTCAGTTATAATTGAGGTACTAGATGTGGTGATTGGTAGTAATGTGGATGAGCCTGCATTTATGTTGCCTTCTGTTGAACTACTGTCGGTGACTTCATGATTGGTTATTGGCTTAGCTTGAGTCGTAGCTTCCTGGTTTATTGTTGACCCACCACATTTTTCTACAGCCCAAGCGTGGTTACAAGCATCAATCTTAGAATCCCATACTGTTCCTTCACCGCACGTAAATTCGTAACGAGTATAACCTCCATTACCGTTATCAACGCATCTATAAAACTTTTTACAGTCATTTTCATCCCCCATAAACCCACTAGAAGTGCAAATATTATTCACATTTTGACCCCCATTCTGCGGTTTTTTAGACGTACTGGTCGTCGATGAAGTGACTTCATTGTTTGCAGATCCATAACCAGTATCATAGTCATCATTTTGTGTAGCACCCGATTCAGTAGATGACTGTGTAACTATAGTACTTTGCGTATGGGCAGTGGAGGGAGTATTTTGCTGTTCTGTCGTTGTCTCAATATTATTAATGTCTGTAGATGCATTGCCACCACACCTTTTTACAGCCCAAGCATGGTTACAAGCTTCTATATCGGAATCCCAAACAGTACCTTCGCCACACTTAAACTCGTATTTAGTAAAGCTTCCTTTGCCGTTTTCGACACACCTATAAAATATTTTGCAGTCATTTGCATCACCCATAAACCCACTAGATTGACAATTCCCGTTTCCGTTGGAAGAAGATTTTTCTGTTGTGGAACTCGCAGTTGTTGAACTCAAAGTTGTTGAGCTCAAAGTTGTCGACGAAGATGTCGTAGGGTTTTGATTTTGTTGACCGTAACCGCTGTCTTCATTATCTTCCGTATCAACATGTTCTGAGGTGGTATGATGGGGTTCATTTGACGTGGTAGGGAAATAATTTTGTGTGGAATGAGAAGTACTTATAGCAGCTTCCGTAGTACCTACCGTTTGTGCAGAACCTTTTCCTCCACAATCTTTCACAGCCCAGACATGATTACAGGCTTCAATACTTTGATCCCAAACGGTTCCTTCACCACATGAAAAGTCGAACTTGGCATATCCACCTCTCCCGTTGTCAACACATCGATAAAACTTCTTGCAATCATTTGAATCTCCCATAAAACCTGACCTTTCACACCTGTTATCTTTCTGGTTATTAACATGGTTTGTAGAAGAAGATGTAGACAATGACGAACTTGAAGTCGTCGATTCATGAATTTGTGTCTGTGTTTGACTTGCCTGTTTTGAATGATCAATCTGTAACTGTGTTTGAAAGCCTTTGTCACTGAAATCAATTTGAGTCTGAGCTTGGCTAACCGCAGATCCATGGCTGATTTGAGTCTGGTTTTGTTTAGCTTTTGTTTTCTTATTTTGACCTAAACGATCACCATAGTTGATTTGAGTTTGGTTTTGTATTACTGATGATCCATTACTTATTTGTGTTTGAGTTTGATTAACTTTTGTGCCATAACTTATTTGCAGTTGTTGTTGAATAGTTTTGTCTGTAGAGCTGTCTCTTTGAGGGATTTCTGCATTTGTTGTGAATAGGTTGTCCTGGTTACTCCTACCACATCTACTTCTTTTTACTGCCCAAGCATGATTACAGCTTTGAGTATCATCATCCCATACCGTTGTCTCACTACATGAAAACTCAAACCTCGTGTAAGTTCCTCTTTGATTAGCCACACATCTATAAAACTTGCGACAGTTCTCACTGTCACCCATAAATCCGTCTGAAGAACAGACATTTTCTCGAGAGTTCGATTGAGGTATTGCCGCCGACATAGTGGGTAAAGAAGTGGTTTTGGATACCATGTTATGTTGTTGATTCTTCGTTACTGTATTTTGTGCTAAATTGAATTGATTAACTGTATTATCCACGCTAGTATAACCTACAGTCGATCCTGGAAGTAGACTTGTGGATATTGTAGAAACTTCTGATGTTTGGCGTTTTGTAGGAGTCTGAGCATGAATAGCTAAGCTAGACACTGACCAAGGATTTAAAGTTGTGAATGTAGCTTTAGCACCGGTTGTGCTTTCGACACCAATGGGTGTGTTTGATATTGGTGATGGTATTTCATTCTGGATGTTCACTTCCTCAATGTCATTGTTATTTAGTCCGTCAACTGATGCAACAGGTAGCGGTGGTGATGGTAGACCTCCACATTCAGAGCGTTTTGTACTACGAGGATGATTACAGACTTCGGTGTCTGGATCATAAACCGTACCAGGTCCACATTGAAACTGTAATATAGCAAGTATTTTGTAAGTATATTTTTTATAGAGTTAAAATTATATTGTATACATACTAAGTAGTGTATATATACTAAGTAGCAATTTTAAACATTGTGGTCAAGCATCTGTCTATTTTAGAAACCTTTTTACCCTGAACACTGTGTATTTGCCACTTCCTGATTTCATGCAGCGATAGAATACTGCACAGTCTCGAGGATCCGCTTGGAAGCCCTCACCAGCACATAAGATGGGTTCAGGTCTTGTACCGGAGTAAAGCTTAACTATTCTACCGGTGACTCGAGATTGCCGACGCTCGGGTGATGTTTCTGCAATTTTATTTTTAAGTCATAAGTAACAATATCAAAAAGACATTGTTGATCTTTCTTATTAGGTAATTATATGTATACTGACAATTTTTGATTGCTTTACTATTTTTTCTTCTGTTTAAATCCACAATCAGCCTAAAGCTTTAATCAGATTTGATGTCATGCTTTTATGATTTTTGGAGAGTACACATCCTATGATGTGACCATGATGTGACTAAACTATTTTTAATGTGTCAATTAGTTTTGTTAAAATACATACCATTATTATTACTGCTAGTCGCTTCAACTATGAAACTAAAAATAATTATTGCATATAATTTCCAAAATCTTCTAAATGTAATATCCATTATGTTGATAATTTTGTGCTGGTTATAAATTGCAAAACATTTTTGGAACTACCTGAAACAAAAGGAACATTTTTTTTATTAGATATTATATTTAAAAAAATTTTCAAGCATAGTACAATCAGTATATCTAAAATTTCTACGGCCGAGTTTCCGGTTTCATCTCTAAGAGAGGAAACGGAGCATAATACGTAGATGGATTAAGATGCGCCTCAAGATGTCAGCAAATAGCATGGGCCCAGCAGGATTGAAGCCTACTGTGACCATCATCATCATCATAAGCTGTATTAACAGTCTCATCGCCATACGGTCCGCCAGCGGGACGTGTGTTTTCGAGTAAGGCACGCCACCTTTAAATTACACTAACCGAGGCGTACCGTATCTTTCGCTCCAATATGTAACCAAATTTCCGTTATTATTTACGAAAAATAGTGAGTCTGTCACGCCACTCATAATAATCAATCATTAGGGCGCCGGGCGTCCGCATGGCTTGCAACGGTTGCATTTTCGCGCGCTTTTAGTGTAATTTCACTACTTTCTTTTAGTTTTTGTTACTTGTGCGGAATTTTTAGCATTATGTCGGACTCAGAGGATGACCCAGATTACCAACCGTCTACAGACGAAGAATCGGTGAGCCTGAGCAAAAATTCTGATGCACTTTCCGAAAAAAGCGTAGAATTACCTACTTCTAACAGAAACCAACATCAACGTTCGTCTGAAGCCACAAGACCTCAGAGTATACCAAATTCTAGCTGGAAAATGCCATCAACAGATGGTTCAAGAAAAAAACAGTTTCTGTTCACTGTTGATCCAAAAACTGCTTTTTAATTCCTGTAATTAACCCTCTAGTTACCCTGAATGTAAAGGTAGATCAACCATTTTTTTTTATTGTGGGTATTTGATTAAATTTTACACCTCATACCTTCAATTTTCTGAAACAGCAGGCCATGCGCTATAAAATTAATATGAAATTGCGAGGTCGTAGCGGACCGCACGGCCTGCTAGTAAAAATACACAATGAGCCCGCCGGCAGACCGTATTGCCTGCTAAACCCGCTATAGATTTTTCGCCGCGGCCTGCCGGCAGACCGCACGGCTTGCTGCACTGAAAAATTTTATACATGGGTGACGGTGAGAGTGATAATATTCCCACTGCTTGGACACAGGCCTCGTCTCTAGGGGAGGGTATGGGCCATAATCCACCACGCGGGCCCAGTGAGAATTGGTGGTGGTCACATGTCTTCGAATGTTTGGTTCTAGGACATACCACGATGTTTTCCTATACCCTTGACACTGGGGCCATGCATTATGTGATAGTGAACCCCGGGACTTTGGGACGAAGGCAAAGAAGAAACAGGAATAAGTCTATCTCCCGTTGCGCTCAAGAACGAGAGATGTTATCGGATGATGCCCGACCAAAAAAAACCCGCAGATCCAGGGTTGGTAGATGTCGACATAAATAAATTTCACACAAAGTAATGCGTGGGTTTTAATCCTCGAATTACCAGTTGAACGGTAAGTCGAAGCTCTTACTACTGCGCTATCACTGCTTATTTCTTTTTTGAATTCGTTTATAATTGGAAACTGCTGTAGAGTTAGTTGCGTCATTTAGCCTCCCCAGCTAAATACTACGAAATGATGATCGGCGTGATTATCATTTTGGGGTGACTCTTTGAAACCGAAAAGGGGTTTAAAGGAAAATTCTTTACAATTTGATATTTTTTTATATTTATGCATATTATTTTTCCCCGATACTAAGTGTATGTATTTGCGCTCAGAAGTTTACGATACCAAATAGATAGGTACAAATGCTCGGCCAGGAGAATGAGGCGTTCTCTCGTATCAACTATCAAATATCACACATAAATATCAAGTATCGCCCTTTATGGTTTTCTTTGAAACATTATGAAGATTAATAACTGCTGATATTTTGTAATTGTAATTTGGTCATTATTCATCAGCGATAATTATTTAGGTATAGTACGCGGGGTTATGCAATAAGGATCATTTTTATAATAATAATGATTCCGTTTGTCATCAAGCACAATGAGTCATTTATCGTGATGAAAAGATTAAACACGTCTTTGAAAGGAATTTCGCTTTAATTAAACAAAGACACCATCATTGATACGTTAGTCATTTGCTGTACATGCGCTGTCATTACTTATTTGGACCAAGGGTCTTAAACAAAAGGTATCTTCCTTACGACTCAGCCGAAATTGAGGGGTTCCGATCACTGCAATCTTATCTTTGACCCTCTGTTCGATTCTGGTAACGGCTATTTTTAAAATAATAGTTGAAAATGATGATG
The DNA here is from genome assembly GCA_029852875.1 of Mythimna loreyi. Taxonomy (NCBI): domain Eukaryota; kingdom Metazoa; phylum Arthropoda; class Insecta; order Lepidoptera; family Noctuidae; genus Mythimna; species Mythimna loreyi. The sequence continues at coordinate 12,781,127 of CM056785.1, read as the reverse complement.
TAAACCATGGGATATATCTAATTAAAACACAGCGGAATGTGTGTAGATTTTTTTTATGGTGTGCAAAAAACATCCAATGTAAAATCCCGCTCTTGGGCGGAGCGGGAAACAGTGTCAGACTCTTACTGATTAAACACCACACCCCGTTTCTTCTTTGCCTTTCACACTGGGGCCTTCCTTTCAGAAAGAGACCCTGGGCCCCAGTAGGCTTCAACCCTTTTACAGAGTCCCTACTGTGAATATTATGTAGATCAAAATTGTATTAATTTAGCAAAACTTTACTACCTATTAACTATCTATAACTATTAATATTACAAATAGGTAAATTTTAAGTTTGTAGATTCCAGAGACTCAGCTCTTTCATTACTGAAAATTAGTTTAATCGTCATGCGGAAGGTGAGGACACCGTGAGGCCTTTTCAGCCACTTCTCAAAGCGGGGACTTACCACCCTAATTATGGCGTGCCCAGACTAGAGTGAAAATATATACGTACACATTTGACCTATAGTAGAGCTTCCTTATAAAAAATGTAAACTCAAAAGTTTCAGATCATTAATACAACCTTGACCTATCCTAACTTCTTATTGAGCCTTTTCTCGAAATAAACATTATCTATTAAAGTCTTGTAAGCAGTCCAACCACAATCACCTCCTAAATATTATCATCTTCCGAGTCTATACTTAGTAAATTATTTCTTTCTTAACAAAGATATGTAAAGGAAGAAATCAAACATTATTCAGTACGGAACCAATCGGTGGTTCATAAAATACGTGATATTATTATGCCTGGTGAGATTGTTTTTGTTACACGGGTATTATGTCGGATTAGAGTGTATTCAGTATCGATGATGAATCACAAATCAGGAATTCAGTACTAGCCTTAATCTTCGTAAGACATATTTGCAAGATGTACCTACACAATATTTTTGGGTAGCTCTGACAAATTATTTAAGTCTTATCAAACTTTTCCCTGGTTCAGGTGAGACAGAGGTCAAACGTGAGCTTACACATAATGAATAAAATATTTTCTGTGGTTATGGACGACTTATAATAGGTACGCTTAGCTGTTTTCGTGGTAACGCTTGGTAACCCAGTTGGCTCGTTGCATCCATCTAATGAGGGTTACCGTTTTTATCCACCTGTTGGTGCTACTGGAGGGCGAAGTTCTTCAGTAGAACTATTAAAAAATGTAACTGTGAGAATGGAAGCAATTTAGCGCTCCTAGAGAGTTCAGAGTCCCAGTAGTGGGAATATTATAAGGCTGATGCTATGCTATGCTGTACTAATGCCATTACATTTCTATCAAAAATACTTTACTCTCCTAAAACATACATAATAAATCGGTTCTAAAAAAATATATATTTCCCTACTAGCAAAAAAAGCTCACTAACATTAAAATTTGACATTTAGAAAATTCTATACTCGCGCCTCTAGCGGCGAATCACATCAACTCGTTGAGTCTTACTTAATACGCAAAAGCCTATTTTCTGGCATATACAGTACGGCTGTCAAATCTTGGCGAGTCTGAAGTTAGAAAAAGTTAGTTAGTTTTCTAGGCTCATTTTGCAGTTGTTATTACTGTTAAAACATTTTTATTGGCCTTTTTTTTAAAACCTTTTTGTTCGAGTTTTCATTCGTAGTGGCTAACTTCAGACTCGTCAAGATACGACGGCCTTACTGTACACTTGCAGTTGTTTTGCAATAGGTTATTCATAGTGAAATCATTTCCACGACCATAAATACATATATTCCCACGACACAGTCATGCTACTGTCATATACCTACAAACGAAAGGGCGGGCTACGATAAAAAATGCTATTAAAAAAATTATAAATATTATGCTCTCGATATTATGAATCATAATTTAGACCCGACATAATCATAAATTACTTCACGTACGTGCTAGTATTTAATTGGATTTATGCATCTACATACTCGTACCTACGTCGACAGCATGCATTCATCTTTTATGTTACTTAAAATTGCAAGTGAGCAAAGACATAGCATCTCTTTAAATCTCTTTACAAGTGAGGTTTTTAAATTTAACAAGAGCTTTATCTGAGTTTACGATATTTATATTCCACTATCCTTCTGCCAGCGGCTTCGCTCGCGTGTAAGTAGGGTTCTCCATACAAACTTTAGACCCCCATTATATCCCTATAGGAGCTGAATTTTGAAGAACCGTTTCTTAGTGTTCGCCTACGTCATAAAAGGAAGCCTTGTGCAAAATTTCACGATCCTAGGCCCAATAGTTTTCGTTGTGCGTTGATATGTCAGTCAGTCATTTTCTCATTTTATATATATATAGAAGATAATGCACATGATCCCATCCGTCTGCAACTATTTTAACTGACTTCGAAAAAGAGGAGATTATATGTTCGGCTGTATATTGATTTTTTGTATGTTCACCAATATCTCGATCAATTGTTGACCGATTTGTGAACGTATATATCGATAGTTCCTTAAATGTTTTGGAATACCATCAAAAGGAGTTGTTCGATGGATATTTCTCTGCTGCATATTTACAATAAAAAAAAAACAACAAAAAATTTTCTAAAGTTATATAATTTCCGTTCCGTTTGACATTACACCACGCCACACAATCGCGTGATATTGTATGATCAGGGTCTAGTACTTGATGCTGCAATATGTTAAATTGGCTGCAACCATGCGACTATACATGATAACATGATATAGTTAATGATGTGTATTTATAACTTCGACAATACTATTGAATAGAAAACCCCCTAGCCAAGTTACTATCGTTTCGATAACGTCGAACGCTTGGAATAGGCCACGCCTCCAATGCCTTTGCTTTAACCATGTGACTGAACGTTGAGATGACGTCAGAAACTCAAAATAAGGGAATTTGGCTAGGGGGGTAGATATAATTGACCTGTTAGTCCAGTGGCTGATGGCGCTGCCTGCTATGACGTCGTGGGTTCGATTCCCACCCAAAACAAATGTTTGTGTGATAAGTTAAGTACAATCATATTAAACTATAGATATTAAGAATTATATACTGCTTAGTGTGAAAGTTTTAGAATATTATTATTATATTAGTTAAATTTGCAAACACTTGTTTAAACAATTGATCCACGAAAGAGCTATTTAAAAGCACCTTGCCTATGTCACTTCTGCGTAAACTTCTCCCCATCCTGATCTGTATTGCATAAACTTATACAGTCATCTATTTAATTTTGTTACAACTACCTCATATCAAATAAGCCTGATATTATCAGAATACCTACTTATTAATTATTATTATCTGTTACGGTTTATTAAAACAGTAGTTACAAAAAATTACAAATATCTGCCACCTTTATCTAACTTTAGTCTGTTGGCACGCATTTATTAAAGCTACTATATTATTAAACAACTTAATAGCAAGTAATCTCAATTATATTTACCAACCATTTTTTATGAGAGGACCTAACAAAAAAAGCGTAAAAGTAGCACGCCAGCTAGCACTCATTCGCAAAGAATTCCCAACTATTCCTCGGGCTGTATTGTAAAGGTCATAAGTGAATAACCAAGTAGCCTTCATAAGAGCAAATTGATCGTTGTACTGTAGTTCGTTGCCACTAATAATTACAACTGGCAAGATGTTGAAAATAAGGCAAAACGTATATAAATACGGCGAGGGCAAGTTTCTTTTTACACCGACTCGGAGACCGTCATTACGCGGTTGTATGACGCGAGTTATGCAAAGCAAATGAGCTGAATAATCAGTAGCGAGAGTAAAAAAAAGTATAGGTATACTTATACTTAATTGGATTGTTATAACTACGTGCAATTTGTGTGGTTTATCTAGTACATAAACGTATGATTAACGAAACATTGCTGTCATAAAAATAACTGTTTGTTAATTTATGTTTCCTTGTACTCAGTACTTTTTATACGAAGTAGAATTTATTACGCTAGTCTTTAGATCATAAACTATCAATGAATAAGATTTATATGTTTTCTTCTTTGATTTAAAATAAAAATAACAGTATCTACTACTTACACACTAACCTAATTAATGCCGTATGCTTGTGTATAATTATAATAAACTCTTACTTTCGATTACTTGAGTAAATTGCATAGGGGACTTTAAAAGCGATCAACCCGAGGTACATTTTCATACAACCGCTCTTAAGTGATTATGATGTTATTACATATCCTTCACCACAGATATTTTGCGAATATTATTTAGGCTTCTACAAAAATGTAAACATAAATTTGTTTAAGAGTAATCCAGTAAAGACCTCTTAAAATCTGCTATGTTACGTGAACTTTGACTCTTCATAATGTACTTCTATATTAAAAATATAAAAAAGTACTTCTATAGAAGCCTAACACATTTAATCGAGATTCTAAATTTTGAAAGCCGCTTTTATTTTTTTTCAAAAATCCTTAAGTGTTTAATAAAAACACATGTCAAATAAGTTTACCTATAAATTAAGTTTCTTTACAGCAATTCAAATTTTTATTTTTAACTTTTTAGTGTAGGAACTTTTGTCGTTTGGCTTTTTTTGAAGGCGGTTTTTTTTTTTGTAAAATGTTTTTTTTTTCGCATTAATATGCATCAAACATCACATTGGATTGCTTTAGACGAAGCCACAAGTTTTTACACCATGCTCGACGTAGACGATATGCGAGTCGGGAAGGCCCACCTTAAACAGCCGGTACCAATAGTTTATTGCAGTATATTGAAGGGCGCCATAATATAAAACAGGTTTCTAGAAGATTCCCTTTCCAGCAGTTGTGGTGGGACAGCATTCTTGTGGCTGCATCTCGATTGAGTCCCGATATTAATGTCTAGAAATAAATTGGCAAGCCAGTGTAAACTGTTCACGTTTATCGGGTTTAAGTGTACAACAAAGTTATGGATACACCTGTTATTTGTTGTTGAGATTATGAAATGTTATGCTGTTTTGTGCTTTGATTTAAGCGTGAAACAGCGTGACATTTCAACCAGCTTGCTGTTTTTATTGTACGATAGTGGGACAATGGTTGAGTACTGTCTTCACTAATTTATAGTTATTTCATCAAACTCAAACTCAAAACCGTTTATTTCAAATAGACCATTTACAGGCACTTTTGAAATGTCAAAATTGAAGCTAATTTGCACGTTCCAAGGCGTAGACTCCTATGGAGAAGAACGTGCAAGAAACTCCATGGGCACTCTTTTAAATCAAATTTATATATTTACATATTATGTACTTGGTTACAAAATTATGTTGCTTCTATTATGCGAGCACGATGTAGTGGTATTTAAAAAAAGTAAGATAATAACTATCATGTTAGACTTTATGTTTTGTAAAATTACGAGTTACCTAATAGCTACGCTAGAGGGCGTGCCAAGTGTTAGGGGTACTATTGTTCAATTTTATACAAATAAATAAAACTATCTATCTATTTATTCAAGTTGGTGAGCTGGGTACTGGTTAAAGTTGACAAAATTACGTTACTATACCTGATTGAGTGTACTTCTAGGCAAATGTGCTCTAACATCGTCTACTTTACAGTTTACAAACAAACATAATTTTTTTTTTAATTAGTATTGATAGTTATGTATTTACGTAGCTATCAATATAAAAAAAAAACATTGTGATAAAATCGCTTATCTACTAAAATTGATCGGATAACAGCCGTCTACAGTCTATTTTACCTATATAAATTGCAGGATATATATTTTACTATAGATACTGCGGATAAGCCCTTATTTTCCAGACGCTCTTTTGTTCAAGAGCGTATATACATTCATGGGATACAAGATTAACGCCAGCTTTGCGGTCGAAGACCATCCTATCAGCGTCTTGTGGTTTAAGGCAAAAAGGGAGCGTGCCTCATCGATTTCCTTTATTATTTCCTTAAGGGGGAGATATACGTTTTTTGATGACTTTAAAACCAACATCTATTCGGCGAAATTTTTTTTTTTAATAATAATTATACCCCCAAAAATGGCCTGTGTGTATAATTATTATGAAAAAAAATATATATGTTAAACTTTTTTAAGGTTCTGTATTCAACTAGGAACCCTATTAGTTTCGCCAAATCTGTCTGTCTGTCTGTCCGTCCGCAGATAATCTCGCCGAATTTGGTACTAATATATTTATCAACCACGCCGACAAAGTGGTAAAATAAAAAGTGGGAATAATGTTTAATTACGGTACCACGCATACACGTAAAGTGGAGAGGGTTTTTTTTTTATTTCAACACTAAATTCAAACAACACGAATATCTACACTTTTATTGAACTTGGTGACAATGGCAGATAAAAAAGCGAAGATTAGGCAAAAACCATTGGGTGTATTTTTATGAAACCTTTAAAACTAAAAGATAATTTAACTACCAATCTTTTAATATACGTTTCTTATTCATATTATGTTTATTAAATGAAAGCCAAATAATTATTAACATAATCTTGATGCACGGGACGTGACGCTAGCTCCTCTTTTATTCGCTCAAGGTCGCTGGTGTATATCAGACCCTTAACATCCGAGCTATGGGCCGTATTCACAAGTCATCATCATTATCTAGTAACATGTAGAGTTCAATGGCGTGCCTAATCATTAAATTAATTACATTGTAGCATAATACGTCATTGATTGTAGCTAAACGCTTTGGTGACATGCTGTAACAACGACTTCCTAAATTGAATACGTTTTTTCTTTTCGAGTGTAAAAAGTATGCAAAAGTGTGCAAAAAGTACCTACAATATTGTAGGTACTTTTTGCATGAAAATCTTTAGAATGCAAATCCACTGACCTTGCAAATGCCTTAAAGTAAGTGAGAGAGGTGTTTTTTTTTTGGGTGGGAAAAATCATCGAATGACGAATCCTGCCCAAGGGCGGGACCGGGAGAGTGTCAGACTTCTACTGACAAAACAACCCACATTCCTTCCTGCCTTAGTTCCAGGGTCCCGGTAGTCCGCTTTCGCAATAACTCTCGGCCCCAGAAGGCTTCGACCCTGTAGGGTTGCTGACAACTCCTTGAGGATATTTGAAACGTTTTGCTTTTCATATTGTAGATACTTTTGCATGAAAAATCTTTAGAATGAAAAATCTTTAGAATGAAAAGCCACTGAACTTGCAAATTCCATTAAGTGAGAGGGGTGCTACGTTATAAAAAATTTACCGTCTTTTCGAAGTCGACGACGCATCACCTGAATAACACATTTTCGAGGTACGCGGTAACGTACCGTAGATCCACACGATACGACACGGCATCGTGGAAATAAGTGCGACGCGGTAACGCTCAGTCGTCGCGCTGTTTTAAGCAACGTGGCTTCCGTAGGGACTCTGCAAAAGGGTCGAAGCCTACTGGGGCCCAAGATCTCTTTCTGAAAGGAAGGCTTGGTCCCAGTACGAAGGGCAGAGATGGAACGGGGTGGGCTGTTTAGTCAGTGGGAGTCTGACACAGTTTCCCGTTCCGCCCAAGAGCGGGATTCGTCATTGGATGATTTTTTCCCACAATGAAAAAAAAAAGAAACGTCGCTTGCATAAAATAAGGCCAGACTTTAACGAGGCAGTTAATAGTTAGCCCATAAAAATAATTAAAAGTAACTGGCAGAAAATAAAACAACGAATAAAGAAAACGTCATTTAGACGATACAGTGTAAGTCATCATCAGACCCTTATCGTATGTTACTTGGGGTCGGTGCAACGTGTTTTTTTCTTCCACTCTGTCCTATCACCCGTTACACTATCACTAACTCCCTTTTCTTTCATATCACTCCTCACACAATCCATCCATCATTTCTTCGGCCTCCCTCTTCCAATGCAGTGTAAGTATGGCATTATTATGTTTGCAGTATTAAATGCGTAAAGATTACTATGCAACGGCCTTGAACTTGCCGTTGCACCTGCAATGGTGCCAAGTCGGTCGACTTACTTTCACAGTAAGACGAGAATATAGTTGAAAATATATAGTAAGTGTTACAGTCTACATACAAAAGAGCGTAACTGTAAATTAACAAAGTCTTCTTCTCTCTCTTATTGTTTATAGGTTCGTGCTTGACTGCTATCTAACCTGATAGAAAGCGTAGAAGCGGTCGACGATGGAGCGCTAGAGTAAGTGCTAAAGTTAGACAATTAATTGGTTTTACTTTACCCGTCATCATTTCAGCCGGAAAATGTTATTTTGAAACTACTTGTGTACATCGATCCCCAAGGTTTCCCGAAGGACCCCGATTTATCATTTTAATAAGTTGGGGTGTTTAGTCAGTTAAAGTCTGACATTATTTCCCGCTCCTCCCAATTCAAGTCAATGATGATTTTTATCCACTGTTTAAAACAAACCACATCATTGCTTACCATCATGTAAGATGGTCAGACGCGAGCCTATAGGAACATAATAAAAAAAAAAGTTTCGCAAGCGTAATGAGTAAATTCTTGATTTCTTGCTGATGCAAGTTAACTCGCAACAGCACCACGCTTCTAGTTCATTGTCAAGGTTACGCCGACTACGCGCGCTCGAATAGTGTTTACTCACTGTTGCCGAAGCTGCAATTAAGGCCGGTTTGCTACTTAACGATGTAACTGGCTCTGGTAGTTGTATGTCAGATGATTATACTGGTTAATTTAGCCTGTATGAGCTTTTGTGTTTATTACCACAGAATTGAAATACCTTGTTGAAGCTTAGTGCTTGTTTACGGGACACGCCGCGATGGACGATCTACAAACACTTGCGCGCATCATCATCATCAGCCTTTTTAATGTTCCCACTGCAGGGACACAGGCCTCCTCTCTAAGAGAGGGAATGGGCCATAATCCACCACGCGGGCCCAGTGCGGGTTGGTGGATGTCACATGTCTTCGAATTTTTGGTTCTATGACATGCCGGTTTTCTCACGATGTTTTCCTTCACCGTTTTGAGAGCAGTAGTGATGAAATAAATTACACAAAGTAATGCGCCTGGCTGGGTTTGAACCCGCGACCTACTACACGCAAGTCGGGGCCGTTTCCACTCGGCCACCACTGCACTTGCGCGCATGCTCTTGTAGTAACTTGAAGGCACTCCAAACGCCGCATGCGAATTTATTCTTTTGTAGACCGTATGTTAAGGTAGTTAAGGTTTATATTAAATTGTTGTCTTCAATTGCGCTCCACCGCGCCTCCAGCGGTGTGCGCTGGGCTTTAGGCGTTCGTCATACATTGCAGCAGCGGGCCACGTCATCGCACGTGCAAACACAAAGTTATGGCAATGTACGACAAACGTCTACTTATTGTCAAAAAAGCACTTATGGTATCGTGGAGCAGTTTCGATATTTAATCGAAACTGCTTCACGATACCATAAGTGCACGATGTTTTTATACTAATTTAATCATTACGCTAGCGAAATTTTTCAATAGCTGGATATAGATGTTTTATTTTTTATACACGTCTGAACATTGGTTATTAATTGGCAATTAAACTCCTGAGCCCTAAGCGAACGCCAGTGTTTGCATACCTATTGTCTCTCTATTATGTTTCTAAATACGAAATTGACATCATCGTGAAATTATTGACACACGGTTAACCATTGGTTATAAAATGGAGTTTTTAAGTCAAAAGTGACTAGGTTCTAGGCAAGAGAGCTCCATCATTAGACACAACATCGGGGCATCAGGGCGCAGCAAAATAAGAATATTCCTTATCTACATAATGTAATAAACATGTAGACCGCTACGTTCCACCGGATGTACCTCATTTGAGGGAACAATTAGATCGTTACATTTGCGACACGACTCGATGTCTGTCAATGGTAATTATGTATGCGCTTACGCAATTAATTGATCAGATCAACAACGTAACTATTGAGATTTTTCCTTCCTTAGTTTTTATTGAACTACTTCCTCTGTGGCGACAGGTGATGTCAGATTTATATTTTTAGTATCGAATGGCTGTCCATTGTTAATGAAACTGATGATAAAGTCTGATGAAACTTTTTTAAATATACAACGTGTAACAAAATTACCATATACATCGAGAAGCGCTAAATTAGGGAGCCAGGTACTAGGCGCTCAGTTTTACAGAATGTTTCGTAATATTAGCGAGTGTCGTGGAATGTTATTGGCCCCCATAGGGTCGTGACACGTTTGTTATGGTTTGAAAGCAAGAATCATGCGATACCAAGAATTTGGTATCAATTTTTTGAAAAAAATATTTTGAGCTGAAACTTCGTGTACCTAGAGATTCTATTCAACCTGTATTCTTCAGCGCTTCTCGGTAATTTTGTTACACGTTGCAAAAACAAGCGCTTGACTGTGATTCGATTTGAAGGAATTGCGAACGATCTCTTTATGATTTCTAATTTGGTGTCTTATCGATAACTACTTTTTTTCGTTTAGTTATGTGGCTACTTGGTCACCACTATAAGTCACAGTATAATATATCTCAAGTAGTTGCTTGGCTTGGGGTTGTGTCGAATACAAGTTGTGCGCATATTGGAATTGAGCTCTGTTTGGGATGGAAAGATTTTTTTTTTTATAGTGATATAAACTAGTGCTTTGACTTTTACTTTTTATACATTTTATTTATGTATAAATATATTTTATTATTTTAGACGTCAATCTTTTTTATCATTTCAATATAATTTAAGAATTAATTCACATCTAGGTATTAATTAAAAAATCTTAAAGTTACAGTCAATATACAATTAGATATACATTTATACAATTATACACGTGTAAACTATTATTTATAGCAATAATCCTCCACTGCGATTATCCTTCGAATAACCAATTTTGTTCAATTAAAAGTTTTCTGCGACCACAACATACATACATGAGTAACTGCTACATATTCAAGAAAATGAGTTCATAGAAGAATTAATTATGTACATCAATTATTATACATAATTAAATACATCACACTACTGACTAACATTGTATGATATACGCAGCATATCTAAATAAAAGATATCATAATCACTATCTTAAATTTTAGGGTTCTGTCAGAGCATTGCAACCCTATCGCTAACCCATTATGAATGTCTGTAGGAGCCCTACAGGGTCGAAGCCTCCTGGGGTCAAGGGTTTTTTTTTTAATTGCTATAAACTAGTGCTTGACTGCGATCCCACCTGATGGTAAGCAGTGATGCAATCGTTGATGGTAAGGCGCACTAGTTTATTAAGAGCCTATTTCTCTCTAGCCTTGAAGACACCTAAATTATAATCGGACGGAAAGACTGCAGCCGGCAAACCGTTCCAGTCCGTCGATGTACGCGGTATAAACGACGAGGCAAAATGCTTAGTCCGGGCCGCAGGTGTCTCAACAACGTAAGGATGGATATTTGCTGTACGCCGGGATGTCCGAAGGTAAAATTGGGATGGCGGAATCAAATCCTGCAATTCCTGCGCACATTCTCCAAAATGCATCCTGTAGAAAACCGCAAGGCTGGCTACTCTGCGCCTGTGCTCGATGGTTGATGCGAAAGCGTAACATCAGGGCTATAGGAACATGGCAAGGAAATAACAGGGTAGGTGGTTTCGTCAGTAAGAGGCTCTGCCCAAGGGCAATGATTCGTCATTGGATGATTTTTACCTACCATGAAAAAAAACTAATATGAAGAGGAAGGTTAGCTGGCACAGGATCCAGTGTTGAGTGTTGTGTATTTTAAAACATGAATGATAGTCAATTAAAACTGGCTAAGGAATAGTTTTTGTTTCTACTTAATCTTATCAAACGTCCTTGTTTGTATCATACTATTTAAACAATAATAAAAATTACATTAAAAAATGTAATTCTAACTAAAAATTTAATAGCTTTGTTTAATAATAAATCACGGTTCGATACCCAAAGGGATTTATATTATATTTTTGGCTCATAGGTAAACCTCGGCCTTATCTTTTTGTTCCTATAATACGTTTTTATGTAAAGCCGCTAAGAGAATAAATAATAAGATATCCGGAACCCGTAGTGCATAGAATCTACTCGAACTTAGTAGTACTTTTTCATCTTAACTGGATCGTTGTAAACAATTATTTTGTAAGTGAGGAAGACGCGGTTATAACGAGAATATTATGCATGAAAAACTTCCTGTAATGTTTTTGTGTTGAGTGATGCCACAAAGGTGTTAATTTTTTCTTTTTTATGAATAGCAACGTACTAAACGGTAATGTGTGTTTGCATCAAATCATTAATTTGCATAAAACACCTATGTATAAAAGGTTTCACAGTTATGTGTTATGTTGTCTCGTCAAAAGAGAATGCCCATAGCCCGTACCACATTAACACCCGTATTCACAAACAATACTCATACGACCCTTGACTAAGCAAACGCACAGCGTTGAAATAGAGCTCTGTGATTGGTTCGTTTGTGTTGCGTAGTTCACAAACCCTGCCCTGTGCGCTCGCGAGCACTGTGAGACCGCATAGTAACGTTTGTGAATACGGGTGTATGTGTCACACACAAGTGCGTATAGTTCGGCCGTAGGATCTTGGCGAGTCTAAAGTTAGGCTCTGCGAATTTTAGGACTTGAAAATTCGTAGGTACAAAAATAAAGGTTTTAAATAAATAAATGCCAATAACAGTTTTTAACAGCAATAACAACTGAGATTTGCATTTATTTGTTTAAACCATTTATTTTTTTAAGAGTTTTCAAGCGCTAAAATTCGCAGAGCCTAATTTTAGACTAGCCAAGATCAGACGGCCTTACTGTAATTATAATTAACCTTTCGAGTACCGTAATTAGAGCCTAATCTATAATACTATATATCTATATATATAAAAGAAAGTCGTGTTTGTTACAACACTTATAACTCGAGAACGGCTGGACCGATTGCCATGGTTTTTGATTTGTTGGATTTGTTTCCGTCCCGAATAGCAGAATACATCTTAAAAATAATGAAAAGGGTAGAGTAGGGTAGAGTAGGGTAGAGTAGGGTAGAGTAGGGTAGAGTAGGGTAGAGTAGGGTAGAGTAGGGTAGAGTAGGGTAGGGTAGAGTAGAATAATCTGTTGCCGGGAGCGAAGCCGCGGGCAAAAGCTAGTTATAAGTATAAGAAGAAATGAAGAGGATTTATGAATAAAAAAAGAAGTATGAAAAGGATTCTTTGTAAATATTCTATATTGGGTTGATGAAGCTTGAAAGTGACCGATAGTGGGTGGAAAATATTGTTTTAGGTTCTTTGGATATTACCTACCTATTTCATTATTTATTACTTTATAAATTTCAAGTTCAGATGAATATTATGCTCACTCATACTACTTATGATACTATGATTTCACCCTCTGAGAAACTAAACAATCACTTACGTGATTATGACGTTAGTATACATCGTTCTCTAATTTTTTTGGAATGATATAAGAAAATATACATAGACAAATATACAAACATCATTCAGATTAATAAAAATGTAATCCAAAAACTTTTCAAATTTAAATGTTATTTATTTCCTGGAATAAGTTTTGTGAAATATTCGACTGAATGTCGGAATTGCCAAAAAGCGTTCAGTTGTTCTCTCTTTTTTCGCGTTGCCTCATTATTAAACATTGTATTGGATTGTGGTGGATGAACCAACACGCTTTTAAACGATGATTAGATTGATGATAGACGGATCGAAAACGCCCCTCTTAACCTAATGAGACGTAATCTTACATTTCAGCATAATTTTTAGATATTCGTATATACCTACCAAAATCTTTAAATAATGGCTGCCTTTGAAAATAAATCGGCCAAGAGCGTGTCGGGCCACGGTCAGTGTAGGGTTCTGTAGTTTCCTGTCCATCACAAATTTCTCACAATGTAACAGAACCCAGTAGCCCATATAAAAACTAGTAACCCAATTTCCCGAGAGATGGCGCTGCATCCGGTGGTAATTAAATTACCACCATTTGCGTGAACCGATTTTAACCTTTTTGTATTTTTATTTGAAAGAAGATTTGCTCAGGTTAATGAAATATGTAAAAAAGTAACTTACGGTTAAATTACAAAATTAGTTCAGAACCTCTTTTTTTAATTTTTCAAAAACTCAACATCACAAGACCTTGACTCGATTCGGTACTAGGATATCATACCTGATAGACAAGTAAATTTCCCCCGCAATCACGATTTTCATGCGGATCGGCATGAGCAGTCATTATGATGACTTCACAGCGTCATTAGCGAAGGAATCCTGTCGGCAATTATGTTGGATACGCAACTACTGTCATACTATACATCTGTACCGGTCCGGATATTATTTTTTAAAGACTGATGAATATTTTTTATGCATATGTATGTAGGTATCTAGTTTGATTAATGATAGGAATTTGCCTTAAGAATGTTTAATGATCTCTAGTTAATTGATTTTTAGTTTTAAACACTTTTTTTCATATTTATTCTAATTACAGATTTGTGTTTCAATTGTTTAGTTATACTTATTTACGTTTTGTTGCATTAAATCCAGCTGCAAAAACCAATTTAAATTAACTTCACCTCCGACCTCCACAGTACAGGCTGAAAGGCAATAATCGTAACACTGGTAAAATAAAGACACTATTATAATAGGGTACAGGAAGCCTGCCTGTAGCCTATGATGGTCAGGTTTACAATACCTGGACACGGTTAACCCAGCAATCCGGGAATTAACGAAAAAGTTTGCTTATTTTCGGTATTTACAGGCATAAGAAGAACTTTTTTTTATGTTCTGGATAAATACCCTATAAAAAAATTGATCAATGTTTTATAATCTATGCGTTTGCTTGGCGTTTAACCGAATGGTATGAATTAATGCGGGAACGCTGGCGTTCGCTTCGTGTTTAACTGAATGGTACGAATTAACGCAAGAACGCCAGCGTTCACTAAGTGCTTAATCGAATGGTACGAATTCACGCGGCGTTCGCTTCGTGTTTAACTGAATAGTATGAATTATCGCGGGAACGCCAGCGTTCGTTTTGTGTTTAACCGAAAGGTACGAATTAACGCGAGAACGCCAGCGTTCGCTTGGTGATCGAGGACAAAACTCACAAAAAATTGTGCAATGCTTGTGATTCATATAATTCCTTTAAGTTTCGAATATCCCTTGTAGTGAGGGCTTTTAGTCGTAGTAACGTGTAAGCCCACAAGGCTGGCAGGTGGATAAGGGCAAAGCCCTCTCAACTAGTCTCTCCATAAACCGACATCACACGGCCTTATACAGCGTCAGTCTATTCCGATAAATTCTAGCCATAATCACACCATTCTCCTAAACAATACAGGAGTTAGAGTACTATAAATCAATCCAGTACAAAATCATTTAGTTTGGCAACTAGCGTTACGGGGTACGGCTCGGAGATGGTATCGACCATCCGGCGATTCTGCTGCTTTATCGTTGCACAACGGTATCTGCTGGAATCTATTCACTTTCTTATTGTTTTGTCTTAATTATGTATATAGGCTGCCAACGTTCAATGGCAAGAGAGGTAAATAGAACGAGGTGTAAGGTCAAGTTGACTTCGTTTGTATCAAAATAAATCAGCTTCTAAATTGGCAATTGTAATTAACAACAAGAAGCTACTTTTTAGGGTTGTGTACCTCAAAAGAAAAATAAAAGGGACTCTTATAGGATTACTTTGTTGTCTGTCTGCCTGTCTGAATGTCTGTTTGTCAAGACCCTTTACTTCGGGAACGCGTGGAGGTTTTGAGTTTATACCGCGTACATCGAGGGACTGGAACAGTTTGCCGGCTGCAGTCTTTCCGTCCGATTATAATTTAGGTGTCTTGAAGGCTAGAGTGAATAGGCTCTTAATAAACTAGTGCGCCTTACCATCAACGATTGCATCACAGCTTACCATCAGGTGGGATCGCAGTCAAGCACTAGTTTATTGCAATTTAAAAAAAAAAAAACAAAATTTAAAACATACACGTAGTGTTCTTTGAAGCTGTGAAGAAATTATCGAAAAAAAAAAAGATATGGATTTTTATATCACAAAAAACGTACATTTCGACACTCCAAAGGAATACTCAAAGGAATCAAAATTTAAATGGTACTTTCCGTTGTCCTAGGATACATAAAGTTATTTTGGAAATTTAGATATCTACAAGTTTTTTCCTCGTATCTTCAAACGATTTTACAAAAACACATTTGTTTAATTTTTACTTACATCATAAAAGAAAACTTTGTGCATAATGTCATGTTTCTAGTCCCAGTAGTTTCTGTTGTATCCACATTATGATGTCAGTCAGTCAGTCAATTTCCCTTTTATATACTTACTAGCGACCCTGCCCGACATCCTGCCTGAAAGATGGCTTTCAGTCAGAAAAATTGAGAACCTGACTGCAGCGCCACCTACCGTGTCTAACTGAATTTTTGAACCATCTAGATAATAACCTATATGTTTAGACACACGAAATTTCATCCATATCGGTAAAGCCATTTAAGAAGAGGACAAACACACACATATGAGAATTATACAAAGTTGATATGACAGATGGGCTTTCCTTAAAAAGGATCATTGTACGCACCAATATGAACAACTTTTACTATGAGACCAATCAAAAACCACGAGAAAAAAAAATAGCGACTCCATACATTTTGTCGAGGTATGTGAATATAAATCTATGGAGCAGCGGGTTTTTTTTTCGCAATTTTCGGGTCTCTAGTAAAAGTAGTTTATATTGATGTGTACAATGATCTTTTTTAAGGAAAGCCCATCTGTCGAATCAATTTTGTGTATAAAGAAATACTTTTATACATGTATACTTACCAATTTTTCAAACCGATATGCTACAAAAGATTAATTAAAAAAAAAAATACCGTACCACTAACAGAATAAAAACATCTTATATCTAATTTATTATCTAAATTAATTACTACAGCTACCGCTATATTAACGAGCCCAAATTAAACTTTTTTTTTAACCATTATCTCACTTGATGGTAAGCGATGATGTGACCGACTATAGAGCATACTTGCCTTAAAAACAACCTATTCACTCTTGACTTAAATACCCCTAGGTTATAGTTATCAGGAACTCACTTAATAATATAATAAAGAGGTAAAGTTTGTTTCTTTGTTTTTTTGTTTGTAGGAGGTAATCTCTAGAACTACAGGTCCGATTGGAAAAATTTAGCAACATTAGAAAACTGCTTTACTTCTGAGTGACATAGGCTATATTTTATGTACGCGGGCGAAGCCGTTGATAAAAGCTAGTGCATGATAAAAGTGTTCCCAAAATGCTTCATACATATGGGTGGGATGTCCGCCATGTCGTGGTGGTGCGATGCCGTACGTCTTGTGGTCTAATGATGGAAGGAACTTGTTTTAATTAAATTGTGCAATTCCAATACACATAGCCCGAAATATCAACGATAAAAGGCCAATAGGCTAGCGACTCGGTGTCGATGCTTAAGCCTTTGGAGTTTTGATTTCACAAGTAAGTACATATTGTGTGGCTAATGAGGTTGGACATCAGGTACCAATGTATTATATTTATATTTGTCCACAACTATCACACAACGTCATCTACTCCCAAGCTAAGCAGAGCTTGTGTTATGGGTACTAGACAACTGATGAACATACTTATATGTATACTAGCTGTGCCCGCGACTTCGTCCGCGTGGAATAGTTATTTTGGGCATCATATTTATTTTTGCAACAAACCTCCTCAGCTTTATAAATTATAGCTGTTACCCACGACTTTGCCCGTGTCAATTTCTGTTATTATTTTAGACAATTTAGTTTTTAAAAGAACATAATTATCTAAAAGTACTTCATAGAGCTACACCCCAACTTGGGCAGGCCATAATCTCGGCGGTAAGTCCCCACTTTGAGGCGTGAGACATCACGCCCTTCACGACCTTCCGCATGATGGTTCTCACCGGACATGGGAAGTTCAGGAGATTCTTGCGCGCCGGATTCGTGCGGAAGAGACGCCCGGGTGTCGCCACTGTATGGTCAGCCCGGAGGATACGGTGGAGCACACGGTGGAGGTGTGCCCCGCTTGAGAAGAGCATCGCCGTGTCCTCGTGGGGGTGATCAGCGGCGGCGACCTCTCGCGCCGGGCCTTGGTTCAGGCCATAGTTCGCAGCGAAGAAGAATGGCAAGCGGTCGCCTCCTTCTGCAAAGCAGTAATGCTCGTAAAGGAGGAGGCCGACCGCATAAGGCAAAGGCAACAGCGCCCTTGCCGTAGCCGTTACCGCCGCGATCCCGCCGATATCCGGTCTCCGTAGACGCTGGCTTGTGGACGGTGAGCAATCGGTAGCTCGCCGTCCGGTTGTCTGGTAACAGTCCAGACCGAGACCAAGTCGTCGACGGCGTGTACTACTCCCGCGCGCCTCAAGGTGTTGTCAGCTAACTGTGGGGCCCTTCAGGGGCGAAGCCTCCTGCAACTGAGGGTTGGTGCGAAAGCGTTATACCGGGGCTCTGGGAATAAGGCAAGGGAGGAAGGGGGTAGGTTGTTTAGTCAGTAAGAGTCTGACACTGTTTCCCGCTCCGCCCAAGAGCGGGATTCGTCATTGGATGATTTTTACCTACCATAAAAAAACCCATCCGCGCCGCCCGCAAGCAACCCCTCTCCTCGCCCGCCGGCCAGGCGCAGCGTCAAGTTTTTCACATCATGCATCGCGTGTGAATTTTATATCGGAGTTATTTTAAAATTGTAATATCTTCTAAGATGTTCATTGAAATTAAATGATGTCAAAGACAATTTTGTTTACAATTACATACTCTTAATCAACAACACATTTATTTGGATAAAGATTATATTATTATGTTGATATAACTCTAACAAATAATCGGCAAAAATTGGCTAAATTTGATTCGCATAAAAACGGTTCTAGTAAGTTAATCTTAAAATATAGACATATACTGTCGCGGACATTTTTTTAGATCATTTTAAGAGGAATAATTCTTTCATACATATTTTTTTGGTATCTTAAACCGTTTTGGCAGCGCACGCAACGGAAGCCCTCAAAGATGAATAATTTTCCCCGTTTTTTTCCACATTTTCCGTTGTTTCTTCGCTTCTATTAGTTGCAGCGTGATGTTATATAGCCTAAAGCCTTCCTCAATAAATAATCTATTCAACGCAAAAAGAATTTTTCAATTCGAACCAGTAGTTCCTGAGATTAGCGCGTTCAAACAAACAAACAAACAAACAAACTCTTCAGCTTTATAATATTAGTATAGATTTCTAAATACATACATATTATAGATAAATTACACCCAGACACAGAACAAATGATCGTGCTCATCACACAAACATTTGTCCTGGGTGGGAATCGAACCCACGACCTCCCGCATAGCAGTCAGGGTCACTAACTACTAGACTGACAGGCCAGTCAGTATATATATTAATATATACAGACTAAAAATAATAATATGTAAAAACAGATAGATAACAAAACTCATAGGGCATCAAAAAATTCATCCACATCGATGTCAGTGAGAAATGTTGATGATTTTTTGCCATCTACGACTCGGATTCGATCCGTACGGTTACCGGACGACTGGACGGCGAGCCACCTTTCCTTTGTTATTTTTTCACAAGCCCTTGTTCTCGACTTAAAATACAGGAGAGCTTTTCTCCATAGGAGTTTGTTCTTCCTTTTTTTAATATTTTATAATTTAAAGCGGACGAAGCCGCTTGTAGAAGCTAGTACAATATAATTTGTAAATAAAGCAACTCCTAATCAAAAAATAAATTCACACTTAATTTTGGTTTATTTATCACTTCATATTTACCAAAACCCACGTTTATGGCATAGGACAAAAACATCAATAATTTTAAAAGTTTTTTGATATCCAATTTTTAATAATAGACCATAAAGTTTATGATTGCTAATTGCACCTCGAACTTGATTTTCTTTAGTTTTTTTGACATGTCATTCACCTATAAATTGCACGGATGACGTATCTGCATATCAATGTCATGACATAAGTATTGCAAGTTAAACGTTTTGATAACTAGCTTCTGCCAGCGGCTTCACTCGCATGAAAGTAGGATTGTTCACACAATCTTTGGACCACCCCCTCATCCATTCTGGAGCAAATTTTTAAAATTCTTCACTTTATGCTCGCCTACGTCATAAAAGAAAAAAATGTGTAAAATTTTACGCTCCTAGTCCCAGTAATTTGTTTCCCAGTGAGTTTATGTCAGTCAGTCAGTTTTTCCTATCCATACTTAATACTTAATAATATTATAAATGCGAAAGTAACTCTGTCTGTCTGTCACGCTTTCCCGCTTAAACCTCTCAAACGATTTTGATGAAATTTGGCACAGGCAATCTTTAAACACTGAGAAAGGACATAGGCTACCTTTATTGCGAAAAAAACACACAGGCAAAGTCGCGGGTACCAGCTAGTTATATATATATAGAAGATAGATAAGCAGTGTTTACGTAATAAAGTATGTTAAATTGTTTAATCAAATCAGTCATAACACATTCTTATTTATTTTATTTTTTTCAGGAAATTATCAAATAACTCTTCCCACTCTGGTGCAACAGAAAGTGAAGACTTATATTAGACAAAAAACCATTTTTGTGCTTTCAGTTGCCTGCGTTCTTGGACTACAATTTGCAACATAAACCTCAATGGTCCAGAGTTCTCGAAACGCCTTAAACCGTGTCAAGTGGAGACGCATCGCGGGAGCCTCACTAGCCAACGAAAATGCAACATGATCAACCACGACCACTCTGTCAAAAGTGATCAACTAAGGAGAGACTACAAGTTTCATTTTCAGAAAATACATGTGGCCCTAAAGGGCATCGGCCTTGCATGGCCGCTACGGTTTGCTGACTGTTTCGCTTTTCGGCGCTTGGAAAACACTAGGCGCTGTCAACGACTTGGGCTTGGTCCAGATGATTATAGGACAGCTGGAAGTCGAGTTAGAGTAATACAGTAACTCTTTTAAGCAATCTTGAAGCCTAAATTTTGAGACCTAAGTTATGCTGACTTAAATGTGTTCCTGCAATAATAGAAGCATCTATCTTTTATTTTCTCTAAGAATCGTGTATTTCAGGTTAGGTTCAGCTAGCAAATTCTATTAGATGTGTAAAACCGTTACTAAGTTATGGAATATTTAAAACATTTTAAACTAATAACAGGAACCGTTACGTTAATAAAAATCATAAAAAATCAGCCATAGTTAATAATAATAAGTTTGGTTTATTATTTACTATGCTTGATTTTCTATGATTCAATCAATGATCATTAACTTGATTTACGTGAAAATAAATAAAAATAAACGCGTCACGCGATTGTTTTGCCAATCACGTCAAATTAAAACTGTGTCAGACTATGTCATAGTTTACAATTAACGGTATTTTCTAAAAAGATTGATTAGAAAAAAAAATGTCGTAAAATATTCCTCAAATTAATCACGAACCGATCACTCCGTCATTATGCCTCATCAATGAGTAAGATCGCGCCCATCACAACATGCCTTTTTTATTTTATAATATAACTAGCTTTTGCACGCATCTTCGTTCACGTTAAATTCGGGTAACACGTTTCCCCGTTTCGGAGAACACGGAAGAGAACTCGGACCAGAATATTATCACACTCTCACTCAAAATTTCACCCCCTCTTTTAAGGGGTTGGGGAAAGATTAAAAAAAAATACTTTGCAAGATTTTTTTTGTTTGTCACTAGTAGTCCACATACCAATTTTTAGCTTTCTATCTTGAAAATTGCGGAATACTCCATACAAACTTCCAACCCCATTGTAGGGGAGTAGGGTTTAGAAAGAGACAAAAAGCAGCCTATGTCACTGTCCATTCCTTTAACTCTCTCCTCTTAAAAAATCACGTCATTCGTCATTCCGTTTTACTGTGAAAGACGGACAAACAAACAGACATAGTTACTTTCCCAATTATAATATTAGTATGGATTTTCAAATAAACTGTGAAAATAATAATATCTTACCGAAGGCATTGACCTAAAGGATATTTCGATCCATTAGGTTTAATAACGTGAAATCATAGCACAAATTAAAAATTATTTTTGGTTTTTCGATAGTTAGAAAAAAATGCACATCCTTGCTGTATAAAATATAAAACTGAAACTTTAATAAACTGTATGTAATCCGTACACTACTATTAACTTTTTTTTAATTCAATTAATACAAGTTTGAGTTATAGTGATCAAAAATTAATTGCCGCAGTTATATTGCTAAGTACCGTTTCAATTACCTACACAGTTTCAAAATACTGATCAATTTATGACCGATAATTGCATATTTTGATAAGAAAGCTCTACATCCAGTAGGTATACAGGACTGGTAATTAGTGACTATTAGTCAAACACGTGATTGTAGTCATGATAACAAACAACTTTTGCTGAGAGGCCAAACCCGTAATCGTGAAAAAAAAAACACCAAGTTCAATACATTTTGAACAGTTAGGCGACCAGCAGATATAGTTTCACGGTTTGGTCCTAAAGTAAAAATTGTTTGTTATCTACGTTAGCTACAGTTAAGCGTTTAAGTATCGCTCGTAAATTACCAGTCACACTAAACACTGTTAAATATCGATCGTTTTAATCCTGTGGAGGGTCCATTTGTCTTCAATCGACTATCGATCGACCATCCACGGGATTAAAACGATCAAAATTTAATGGTATATAGAAAAACAGGAAAAAACTTTGATTTCAATGGTGAGCTCATGGTGAGCATCACCTTTAGGTCACCGTCGGCCGGACAGGGGATAATACTGGTTATTATTCCCTGTCCGGCTGGACGGTGTTCGTGTTCGAGTTGACAGCGCATAGCATTTCACAAGCTGAGAAAAGAGCGCAAAGGGATGGCCACAAAATAATCCAGAGCCCGGCAGAGTCCATGTAGCAGAGCTACGAGATTATTCGAAAGAGTTATTGTGACCCTGGAATGCTAAGGATAACTGAAGGAATACAGGGCGTTTATATCTAAAAAGATTATAATATTAAAAAATAAAACAAAAGATGATTCATCAAAACTGTGACCGTATTAGCAAATATTTTGACAAGATGGAATTAAAAATCGGATCAAACAGCACTATGGTACCTTGAGGACAAGGAAAAGATACCCTCAATAATCTTCTTAATATTCTGATGAAAAACAATAGATCGTGATATTGCTCCTCATGGGATTGGAATAAAAGTTGAAGGAATTGTAGGTGCGGCGGTTGCGTAGCGGGTTCGATTCCCTCACGGAACAAATATTTATAGATAGTATTTGTAGGTGTTTTGTATATATCCTTTTAAGGCCCAACCTAAATTTAGGTCGATATACGAACACAATTAATGTAGGTACTAAAAATAGATGTTACTAATTGCGGCCCAGGACTTTTTTTCTTTATTAATACTTTTCGCTAAATTCTTTTCAGCCATATTTTCTATACCTAAAGTTAACCATTTGATTTGAAAATATAGTGGAATAATAAAGTCATAGTAAATATTTTATTTATATATGTCTATAATCTTGTGGTTAAATTAGGTCGTTGGGCCTTTCGAGGTTAAGAGCTTATTTATTATCTCATCCACAATACGAAACTAATTCATGCGAGCTACACACTACGCGTATAATGGCGAATACGCGTCTGTATGCTACGCGTCCGTGGACAGCAGGCCTTAGATGGATTTCGTTACGAATATTAAACTCGTATTAAACTCCGGAAGAGTTTTCTTAGGATGATGTCTTTTCTTACTTTATATAAATACTAGCGACCTGTCCCAGCTCCGCACGGGTGCAATGGTGACATTCAATATATTGTAATATACCAATAATCCTTCCTCTTGAATCACTCTATCTATTAAAAAAACTGCATAGGGACAGAGCGACTTTGTTTTATATAAACATAAATATCATTACATAATGATATTTATGTTTAATATTTATAATTATTATGTATTAAGTGTATATGTATGTATGTTTATTTGATCATAAAATATGTATTCTTGTTTTCTAAATAACTTTGTTTTTATGCACCTACCATTGTCTCTTCACTACTAAGTTGACTGGTAGAGAATGCCTAAGGCAATAAGTGTGCCTTTGTACCTTATGTTAACGATAACATAGGTACATGGCCTAAATTAAAATTCTCAGTAATTACCTTAACTGTAACAGTTTAAGACGTAATAAAACTTGAACCATATGTGTAACATCCGTTGGTAACAATTATAAAACAAAGCGTTATTGTTAATACATAGCTTAATTTGGTAAGACAAAAAACTTTAGACGTTGTTCGCTCTCCTCATAAGAAACAAAACATCCTCATTTAGTACGGTGTCTGATAGCAATCTTAGTGTAATTATATTTGAGGATTATAAAGGAGTTCAACGGCCGTGTCATAGGGACAACAAAGAAGATATCCGACGAAGATTTTCTGACATAAATCAAGGACAACTTTGTACCCAGATTAGTTTTGCAACTAAAATTATGTAAATCATAATCCTGGACCATTTAAGCTGATATTTTAGAACTTAAGTACCCTTATTACTTAGGTAATACGGATCTGGGTGGGTGTTTACGGGAAAAATTAGCATTTCCTCAACTGTAATTGGCCCTTTGGGATGCGTATATTTAGGCTAACATGCGAGCATTTTAGTTTGTACTTAGATGTCGTTATAAAGAACTAATGAAGATAGTAATTAAGGATATTGAACACCAGCCTTCTGGGTATTTTTTAAAGAATAATTTCAGAAACCGAAGTTGGAACATCAGCAACATGGTAAATACCCCGAGGTGATTGACAAAAATAAGTACATAATAGTTATGGAGTTTAGCGAAAATTAAATAAATTAATATTTAAGTTGAATGACAAACTGAAATCAAATCGGCAGAGTATAAATTGTTATATTTTATGCCATCAATTTATAACAAATTTATCAAATAATCCTCCAATAAATCAATCTTTTTCATTCTAAAGTAGACTGTAAAAAGAAAAAGGAGAGAGAAAGAGAGTGAGAGAAAACGAAAACCGTGATATTGCACAACTGGATTGGACTCAGTGCCATTTTCAGGCTTTTAAAATTCAGAGTCACTGCAGTGAGTCAACTCAATTTGCGAAGCAATAAGATCGTTTAACAACAATCTTCTTTGAATTTCCTATAAACATATTTCAGAAATTAAAATACCAGCTAGTAAAAGCCTTGAGTTGATTGGCGAAAAATAAGTAACTTGTTAATGTATTAAACCAGTAGGATTGTAAATTTTCAACATCGTAATAAATCCATCTCCAAATAACTTTATAAGAAGATGCAAGAAAAAGTGCAAGTAATTTTGAGCTTTTCAAATCTCATAGGGCAGTATGTCAGTCAAGATTGCAAAACAACAAAAATTACTGTATCGTAAGGAAAAAAATAGGTATTCCGCGATTTCTTACAGGCAACCTGGATTTTACTTGGATTATATTACGGGATAATAATTACTGAGGCGTTTACCATGACGTAAAAATCTTTCGAGAGAGAAAGAGAGATAGAATTATAGACTCTATATATCTCTGTATGCCTTTAAAAGTTTAGTTTAGGTAGTAAAATGGATCGCGTTCAGAGCTCGCGGTACCTCTATTGCTCATTCAAAATTATTATGTAATTAAAATTCTCCAAGTGTAGAGCTATCGACCGCTCTACATAACCTTCAACACTAAATCATATCATTAGTAAGGAAACAACTATTTTTTACAGTTTTGAATAATATCGCATTACCTAACAACACTCAGTTATGTAGTTTTTATGAGTAAACCAGATGTTGAATTAAATGACCGAATTCCGTCATTGTTTTTTGAGTAAATGCTAAACCACATTATGCTTATTAAATCATAATGCATGCTCTAATTTTGTTAAAATTACTGATAGACTTGGATAATAGATGGATTCCGTGATACATTTTTTGGTAGTACATTAATAATAATGCTTAGTCTTAGTCGAAGGATTTTTTTTCTTCTTTTATGGTTTGGAAAATCTTTATTTATAAGATTGTCAGATTCATGGCGAATAGTATACACTCAATACGCGTACAATCAATAACAGGGCCATAACCAAATAAGCAAGTGATCAATAAATAATAGTATAATTATACATAATTATTATAAATATAAAATATTATAAATATGTTTAAAGTTTTCTACTTGTAAAAATAAAACGTTTCAATATTATATTAAATGAGTTTGCTTACGGCTACCTGCTTTTAAAATATAGACCACATTTCTATTTCTGCGACGTTCATTAACAATAAATAGATACATATCTATATTAAATTACTTTTAGTTAATAAAGTCTAAAGATCTAGAGATTTTTTAATATTCGATAACTAGAAAGATAAATGATAAGGTAAACCACCGTTTTTATAATACAAATTCTTCCAAAGGTCATGACCAGACCTTGCCTTATGAAACAAAACGAAAGATATTTAAGAACAAAAAAAAAATCGCTAAACATGTCTCGTCAATATTTCGCCAAATCATCTCATACCATTGTTGTTAATATGAGCCTCAATACTGATGACTGATAACTATCGTTTGATGACGTATACTTTCAAGTATGCGTACAGTCCGCAACAACAATCTCTAATAATGAAAAAAGAAAAACAATGATAAATTTTATGTTGACAGTGATATCTGCGAGATTATTGGAAAAAGCTACCACGACCATGGAATGCATAGAGCAACCAAAGGAAATAGGAATTTAGGCAGAAAAAGTCTGATATTCAATCTCGAAACTATTTGA
Source organism: Mythimna loreyi (assembly GCA_029852875.1). Taxonomy (NCBI): domain Eukaryota; kingdom Metazoa; phylum Arthropoda; class Insecta; order Lepidoptera; family Noctuidae; genus Mythimna; species Mythimna loreyi. Next base: position 12,754,555 of record CM056785.1, on the reverse strand, counting down.
TATTTGAACAATATTTTCCAGCATTGGAAAATATTGTGCCACATTTATCATTGGATAATAATACTTACGCATATATAAAGGCATACACAATCACATTATAATATGTAGGCTTCTCAAAAACTTTTTAAAGTTTCTCAAATTTAAATAACTAATAAATAAAATTATTAACTAAAATTATAAAATATTCGCGTTAAGTTCTTGGCTAAGTCGTTAAACCGTTGGTCTCAGTTATCATTTAAAGTTCTGTGACGCGAAACGAATAGCAAACCCGAAGTCTGAACAATTGAGTTGATCATGGAGAAGTCAAAGGCGATCACTACACACAGCATAAATCGTACTGAGACGGTGAGCAATAGGTAGCTCGCCGAACAAGGTCGAGTTTGCGTCATGTTCCACGCACACTTCAAAGAAATATCAACAAGACTGACAGGAACAGGACCCGTTAGGACCGAAAAATTAAACATTGGTAGTTTGATAAAAGCTTAGAATTTAAATTAATCAATAAGCTTTTGATGTAGACGGTACATTAGTACACGATCGCCTCCTTATCTTGCATCATACATCATCAGTAGTTCAGTACCCTGTCACCTGTGGTCTCTAGATCCCGTTCGTTCATTTACTGTTACTCATTGTCCTTTGACATGAGATAAATGCTAAATTGTTTTATCTACAAATCATGCACTATGATTAATTGATATTCAAAGATGCAAAAGATAAAACGAATGATTTGGAAGACGGATTGGGTAGCAAATAACTTAATAATTTTTAAAATAAATTTGTAAATTAATCTTTCGTGTTTGCTTATTATGTGACTTATTACTTATACACTTATATTGTATCATTGATGGTGTTGTAAGTCTTTCGTTTATTTTATTGTACTTAAAAATACTAATACACCTTGTATTGCATGCTTCGTAATTAGACTAGAAAATGTTTAACTAAAATTTTAAATCTCATGTATTGAACTATTAATATTTTCTTATAAAGAATAAAGATTCTATCGTCCTATTATAATATATGTTTAATGTATATAGCTCATGCTCTGTGTGATGTTCACTTCATTAAAGCGTGCCAAATATAAAAAACACAAATAAAAACATTTGTTTTTTTTATTTTCTGATGAACATTTTTTTGTTTTATGCAACTATATTGTTTCTTCACCATCCTAGTTGGACTGATAGAGAATGCCTAACGCATTAAGTCTGCTTTTATACCTTGTGTTGCATGAAAAATAAAATAAATATAAGCATCGTCTGATGATGATGATCCATCATCCTACCCTTAACCCATATTATTTGGGGTCGGTGCAACATGTTTTTTTTTTTTCCACTCTGTCCTGTCACCCGTCACACTATCACTAACTCCCTTTTCTTTCATATCTCTCCTCACACAATCCATCCATCTATAACCATGGAAAAGAAAATGATCCAAACGATACATTTCGCAAACGACCCATTGTCGAGGCAACCCAGAATCAATCAATCTACCTCAGAATCTGTTGGAATGTTCGTAACTACAAGAATGTAGGTATGACGGTCTCATTCATTGATGCCAAAAGGACAACAAACTTTTCGTCCACAATAGGAGCATAATAAAGTGTTATTGAGGAAGATCAAACGGATTCTTGGCATTGAACTTGAGAGGGAACCCAGTTGGCCAGCTTGCCAAATGTGCCGAATACATTGTAATCTTTATTTGCGGTTGATACCGCTTTGAATCTGTAAATGTTCGCTGGCCGACTTTTTGACTAAATAATGGCGGATCCTTGTAAATATTAACCTTTAAATTAACCTATATGTACGGATTGCTGGTGGTCATGCTTATCGAATCTTTCTGTAACTACAATTACCTACATATTAATATACTTTAAAAGAATAAAACAAAATAACAGTCACGTACGAGTCGTACTTGGACACTGAGGTTCACCGCAAGAAAGTAATTATTTTATGATGTAGCTTCAAATTTTCAATTTTTTTTTTTCGTTACTTGTGATACGTGCTTCTTGTCTTTCATAATTCTAAATCATCGTGATGTCTTCTATGGGTTTTTATTTGCTTGAGATCGTCAAATTATGCACCATAAACGCAGTGTTAACTATCTCATTTTTAGGTTAAGTTACTTTAATTAGTTGTTTGATTTTTGACGTTTAACTAACTGACTTCAGTATTTTATATTAATTTCAGCTTGATACCTTGACGCAATCTTGAGACGGGTCTTTGAAATATATAGGAACAGATCGGCCACAAAGTGATCCATTTTTGCTGACTGCTTGACCTCAGTCAACCTCAGTAAGGGACCCTAAAAAGTATCTTGTAAGTGAATGCACAAGGCATTTTCCTCTTAGTGTTACTATGGAACTATTAGTTATCTGATTGTAGGTTTATTTATTACTAGCAGACCCAGAGACTTTCGTACCATATTTTTACTGAACTGTCAAAGGATGATGTCGTCTAGTGCCTATTACTGAACCCATATATGACATTTTAGACATTTTCAGATAATGTTAAGGAGTCGTTTCTTCGACATTACCGGCCACGCTCAGTGTAGGGTCCCGTTCATTTTATCAGAACCAGCATAATTCATTTCAAAATGCTCTTTCACAAAGGCCATTAATTAGGAGTTGAAGTCAAAATGTCAATTTAATTAGAGTTTTAGAGTTATCTGTATTTTTTCATGATTTTTTTTTCTCACTGTATAAACCTTCCCTGAACTGTCACGAATATTTTAAGACTAGCCAAATCGATCCAGCCATTTTAGAGTTTTGGTAAGACTGACAAACTGCTATTATATATATAGTTTATCAAAATCCTATAGTATTTTTGAGCGCCTTATGAAACTGTTATAACTTTAAATATTACTCACACTATGTTATGGGATTGAACCATCAAATGCCATTAGGACAAAGGCACCTTTTTGTACAAGCGTGTACATGTCCCGTCCAATGACGCCCACACAATGGTCCGACATAACAACTTCACTTATTTAGATCATTTCGCCAAAGAAAATACTTTGCATAACGAGCAAAAAATGGATTGGATTTAGATCAAGTATACAATCTATTCATGTAATGATTTCACTGATCAGATTCTGGTTAAACGTTGATGTAAGTATCGTTCATTATTAGAAGCGTCTTGTTGATCGTTTATCGGCTATAATAAATGATTCACTAAGTATTAGCACTTATAATAGAAAGAAAGAAAGAAGAAATAAAAGTAGAAGAAAAATATTGTATAATAAATTATGGTTGGTGAATCTTTAAAACATAAGTTTTAAGTCAGTATACAATACAGAATCATATACCTAGTCATCCGTTTTTCAATACCATGATCCAAATTTTATCGTACGAAAGTGGTCATGACCGAAAATGAATCCATAAAAGTCTAAATACATGCTAAAACGTAACTATTTATTTAATTTGTACATAACCTCTAAATAAATTTCCGAAAATTTTAGCACTTTTTTAAAAACAGTTAGACCGTTTACCTATATTTTCTGTGAAGATAATGCTGTACTAAAAATATGATAATTGAGCATATTAACAGGTGCTCGATTTATAAGTAGAATTTATTTGAGCCGAGACTTTACAGTTTAACACAGAAAAATCCCATTCACAAAAAAAATGACTCTATGGTTACATGTTTACTTATGTACTCTCTATCGTGGGCTGTTGTCAAATCAATGTTTTTTTCTTCTCTTTCGATATTTGGTATTTCTTTCATAAATCTCATTATAAGTGTATAAAATTATTTTAATAATTAATTCAGTAGCTGAAGCTAAAAAACGTTTAAATTTTTGTATAGATCATTCTTACAAGAATCATAAAACAGGTATAGGCACTTAATGTAATAAATAAACAGCCTAGGTGCAAGTTCAATGTAGTTCAGTAACTCAGTATCGAACTGGTTTGCACTATTGACGAGATCCTACTTCTTGTTGCTTTTATTGTACGCCCCAACGAAAACATTGTACTTACCATCGACTAAAAATAAATACACTGCAGTACATGTTTATGCAATTCTACGTCGAACGCAATTGCACCTGTTATAAAATAAAATAGCTGAAGATAAAAAGTATGAAACGTCGGTAGGCCGACCGGACCGACCCAAGACAGGATTAATCATATTTGATACTTGATATTTTGATTCGTAGTATAATCCAATACTTAGATCGCATCTTGATTATAACTTGATACTTTAATAACAGGTGATTTGTTGTATTACTGTTTATTGAGTTTGTTATTTATATAAACTTCGTATGCAATAGCATTAACATTGCGGGAAATAATACAACACAGCATTCTCTACTTTTCAGTCTTTCGATTATACAAGACTACATTAATTTTATTGGGTGTTCACGAATATTTCAAATTATCTGCTTTGAAGTCACATGAACCCTTATCTATTTTATCATTCTCGTTTAAATCCAGATTAAACAACTCATGAAGTTCATTCTTCTTATTCTTAATCCAAACATTAATATTCTTCTTCTTTCTTTCTTCAATTTTACTATTAGATTCGAGAAAAGCTTTCGACACCTTGCTACATAAACTTTCGATGCTAAGATTTATCTTTAGACCTTTCTTAGTAAATATCTACAATGTCTCTTTTTAAGCGATAAGAAAATACAAAATGCTCACAAGTACACCGAATAAAAATAAAAGATACAGACAAATATGGACTGTAAAAGATAAGTCCTGTTTGCAAAGAGTTTCTTCGACGAGGTATTCTAGTTAATATTTTGAAGTAAGCGTTCTTGTAACATGTTTCATTATATTACATATTTATGGTATTAGTTAACAATAGTGAAACAATGGTTAATATTTTAATGTAGGTAAGCGTTCTTGTAACATGTCTCATTATATTCCATATTTATGATATTATTGTTACGTATCGATATCACAGAAGCGTGATTCATCTCTAACAGAAGAAGTGGAGAATCCCATGATGTGATGTTAGATACCCACGATAAAACATAGAAGATTATAGCATTACACAGGTTTTTCCTGTGGCAACACTACAGCTAACAGCTGATTTAAATTAGTCCCTAATTATTTTAATTTTAAATATTGATTTAATTTGTTTTTAAGGCCTATTTCTATTTACTCTTAAAGTAAATACAGTATTTATAAGTATTCAGTGTCAATTTCGTGCTATAAAGTGCAAAAAAGTTGTGAAAAACTTAACAAAACTTTGTGACAGTTGGAGGTTACCGGTACGAGTAATTTTTTCATTGTCATCTTGATATCAGGTATAATAATTTACATTTGAATTACTACTATAGTGTTTGCGTACTTTTAATTTAATTACATTTATAATCTACATTCGTTTATTCGTTTAGTTGTGAACAATACATTTGAACAAAAGTAAACATAACCTTAGTTAGTTGGTGACAGAACTTAACTTTCTAGTTTATTTTCTTTTTACTAACTATCTTAAACTTCTATCACAACCTACCTTGTCTTATTCTGTTTTCTTTTCATTTCTTTACACTTAATCATGCCTATGACTCGTAGCGCCTATGCTCGTCAGGAGGAGTCCAAACTCGGTCTGGCTTTGAGCGAACTTAAGGCGTCGCGAGAGTACTGTGACCAACTGAACAAGGAAATAGATGACAATGAGAGGGTTCTCTTGGAAGCCCACGAAAATAATAGGAAGTTGAGAAATGAAATGGCTCAGATACATAATCAACTAACTGATGCCATTGGAGACCGGGATAGGCTCCAGCTTGTTGTGGATGGGTTCAACCAGTGTAGCACAGAGTATGAGCTTGCTCTGAGTCAGAAATATATGTTGCAACAACAACTGCAAGAGGCCAAGACTCAAATTTCAGACCTTGAGACAACTAACCTTAACATCACGGCCTCGTTGAACCATAGTCTGTTCAGCGAGTTGGTGCCTATTGCTCCATCAATGGTTACACAAATAAACTCAAATTGTACTATAGACTTAACTAATGATGATGATTCCAAATGCTGTAAATTAGTGAGGGTAGTCCCTAGTAAAAATAAACTAAAAAAATATGTCAAAATCAACAAGTATATAATTAAAACTAAAAAAATGGTAAAGAAACAAAAATTTTTTATCAAAAATGTTAAATTAAATAGGGAAAGGTTACACCTTCTTGAACAATTAGATTTGTACTCTTCAAATCTAGAAAAAAGTACTAGAAAATACCAAGCTGACACTGAAGACTTACATAGTGAATTAAACCGCTTGCAACAAAAACTTAATTCAATGACTATCAAATATACAGCCTCAGAAAATCAGATGAGGGAATATGTGTTGGCGATGAACGAGCTGGTCAGCTCACAAAAAACCAATTGTGAGCATTGTGAACCAACATCTATTGCATCTGAGCCGGTTCATTCATTGACAATATGTGATACCTCTTTAACCCAGTCTAGTGTTAGTTTGCCAGTAGAAATTACTGATTGTTTGTCACAACAACACAACAATAAAGAAATTGTTGTTTTCTGTGATGAAATTGGTAAAGGTTTAGGCCACCTTTTAATAAATGAATATCCGGGTCACTCAATAATAAATAACTGTATGCCTGGCTGTTCATTATTTGATATAATGAAAAAAATTATAAAATATAAATTTCAACAGGACACTATACTATTAATTTTTATTGGCAATAGGGGTCATGTGAGCAAAGGAGAATTATTCCAATATTATGGTACTTTGAGTAACTTGAGTGTAAAAAAAATTGTGATGTTCACATTCCCTTATAGTCAAAGTTTGCCACAGGAAGAAAACTTAATTAGATATAAGATTAATGTTACATTGCACAACTTGATAATTAATAATAGCTTATTTCACTTAATTGACACCAACAATTATGTTGGCACTCATTTTTATTTGACAAAAGATAGATATCTTGTAGATAATTACTATCTTTCAAAATCATGTATGAGACAGATAGCTGTGTCGCTATCATATTATTTTTTTATTACAGCCAAGAACTTGGCTAAACAAATTGCTCCTATTGAGCAACGCAATCACATGACTGCTGACCTTGTCAATAACTTGGCATCAAATATTTATTTAAATTAGAACATAAGACAACAGAGTCAATCTCTAGCAATCATAATATATTAATGAATAAAAATCAATCCATTAAAGTTTTAAATTCTACAAATAGCATCAATCTGGTGCATCAAAATATTCAAGGTTTAATGAACAAAGACTTAGAAGTAGATCTTTTCCTTAATTGTAATAATATTGATATTCTTTGTTTAACTGAACATTGGCTTAAAAGCCACCAGCTCATGTTTAATTTTAGTAATCACCAGATTGGTAGCTCATTTAACAGAATTGATGCTTTACGTGGTGGTTCATTGATTTTAATAAATAACAACCTGAAATATAAAGAACGTAAGGATATTGTGTGTCTATCTGTTGAGCGGTCAATTGAAATAGCCTGTATTGAATTGGAGCAGTTTATTATACTAAGTGTGTACAAGCCCCCTTCTGGATTGTATGACTGCTTTGAAAAGGTAATGGATGAAGTGTTTCACAAGATTTGTAATTCAAATAAGTACATAATCACTTGTGGTGATTTTAATGTTAATTTGTTGGAAAACTCAGGTTTATGCACAAAAATTATAACTTTATTTAAGTCCTACAATCTTGTTAACTTATTTTTAGAGCCCACAAGAATAACTCCTACTAGTGCCACATGCATAGATAATATTTATACAGATGTTGTACCAAGCCACAAAGAAATTATAAATTTATTAGACTCGGATCATTGCGGGCAATTAATTACTTTTCAAATCCAAAACAAAATAATTACTAAAAAGAATATCACTGTTAATCCTAAAACTGCTGGACGTATAGAAACGTTTAAAACTAAACTCATTAATAATTTACCATACTTGTCAACACATAATGACCTCAATCATCAATATGAAAGTTTCTTTAACATGTATTGTAATCAATTTAATTCTACTTTTATACCCAAGACTATTTCGGTTAATAGTAACGTGTCATTCAGTGAATGGGCTACCATTGGTATTCATAAAAGCAGAACTCGGCTTTACGAATTGTATGATGAAAAGATTGTTGTTAATACTGCTGAATTTAATTTGTATGTGCGAAATTATTCAAAATTATTTAAAAAAATTTGTTCGGTAGCGAAATCACGTTATTTGAGTGCGAAAATTAAAAACAGTACTAATATAATTAAAACTACGTGGAATGTTATAAATAGTGAAACCGGAAGGTCTACAAAATCATCTAGTGACTATAGACTTGTAATTGATGGCAATGAGATCACATCAGATTCGCAGGTTGCAGCGGCTTTTGAGGATTTCTTTTCAGAGATTCCCATATCAACAACGAAATCTCTGAACTCATCACCGTCTGCTGCAGAATCCCTGCTTAAAGAAAACGTTAAAGTTTGCGAATCTGATTTTAATTTTGAACATGTGACTTGTGTGGATATTGTCAAAACGTTTAACTCCTTGAATGTAAAAAAGACTAAAGATTTATGGGATAATTCTGTGGACGTTGTTAAGTCTATAATCCACATTGTAGCTCCTTCTTTAGCTTTTATTTTCAATAATTGTATCGATCGCGGTGAGTTTCCTGACTTAATGAAGAATAGTAAAATAATACCATTGTTCAAAACGGGTAGTACATCTGACCCCACAAATTATAGACCTATTTCAGTGCTACCCACTTTTAGTAAAATATTTGAAAAACTTATTTTAGAGCAACTTCAAAGATTTTTTAATAGACATAAATTATTGCATAATAAACAGTTTGGTTTTACAAGGGGTCGTTCAACAACCGATGCCGGTGTTGAACTTTTAGGACACATTTATGATGCATGGGAAGACAAATGCGATGCTCTAGGCATTTTTTGTGATTTGTCTAAAGCCTTCGATTGCGTTCTCCATGACACATTAATCAGGAAACTACACCATTACGGAATCCGAAACTCCTCCCTGGATCTTCTTACGTCATATCTGAGTGAAAGGATTCAGAGAGTTGATGTAAACGGAAAAAGATCTCCCGGATCTGTATTAAGAATGGGTGTCCCCCAGGGCTCAATTCTTGGACCATTTTTGTTCCTTATTTATATAAATGACCTACCTTACCTCATAGAAGATAATCATAATATTGTATTGTTTGCTGACGACACTTCACTTTTATTCAAACTCAAACGTCAGCAGCCGGTTACTGACGACATAAATATATCTCTTTCCAAAATAGTACATTGGTTTAATGTAAATAACCTACATCTTAATGAAAAAAAAACTAAATGTATCAAGTTTACCATGCCTCATGTTAGGCAAGTAGAAACTAGTGTACTAATAAAAGGTAAAGAGTTGAGTCCTGAAGATACTACAGTGTTCTTGGGCATAACTCTAGATGCCAAGCTTCAATGGGGCCCACATTTAGACAAATTATGTAAGAAACTTAGCTCTGCAGCATACGCTGTTAGACAAATCAGAAATTTAACTGATGTAGACACAGCCCGTTTAGTTTACTTTGGCTATTTCCATAGCGTCATGTCGTACGGTATTTTACTGTGGGGGAATGCCGCCGACATCCAGACAGTTTTTGTTTTACAGAAAAGGGCTATTCGTTCGATTTATAAATTAAGTCCCAGATACTCCCTAAGGGATAAATTTAAAGATATAAATATAATGACTGTCCCATCGCAGTATATTTACGAGAATATTTTGTATGCACATAAAAATAAATGTATGTTTAAAAAATACAGTGATGTTCATAATTTTAATACTAGAAACAAAAATAAATATGTAGTTCCTGCTACCAGGCTCAAAAAAATAGGAGGCTCATTTAGATGCCAATGTATACACTTCTATAATAAACTTCCTAGTAATATCCAACAACTAAGCCTTAATAAACTTAAAGCCTTTGTTAAGCGTAAACTTTGCCAAAAAGCCTTTTATAGTGTAAAGGATTATATTGAGGACGTAAAGGCTTGGGATTGACCTGCTCCAGTACTCACTTTAACTGTTGTAACGTTTTCTTTGTTTTTATTTTTATTATCTTCTCTCGATTTGACATTAATGTTTATTTTTAAAAATTTTACATTTGTAAACTATATATATATTTTTTTGTGAACATGAGGACTATGTGGATTATGCTATATGTATTTTCTTTTTTGTTTCTGTCTCTTTAGTAAATTTAGCGTATGTCTGGCAATTTGAGTATTTGACGACCTACTCAAATGTCCTTTCCTTGGTATTGTTCGTCGGGTCGTGTTGAGCTCCTTAGTAGTCCTGAGTTGAGCTTTGCGAATACTGACAAATGCTTGCACTGACTGGACAGGTCTACTCAAATTTGTATGGATCTTTCTTCAAAAGACCATCTCAGACAAATCTGCATGGTTCTTATGTGATTTGACCAATACATATTTTCTGTATGGACTTTAAAAGAGACTTTGACCCCTGAGTTTGTTTCGGTGTTTCTTCTCAGGGTAGTCCGCTAGGAAACACCGGACTCATCTAGCATAAAAAAAAATGACGTGTAAAAGTGTTTTTTAAACCTACTTGCAAAATAAAGATCATTTATCATTTATCATTTATCATTTATCATTTACAGCATAATAGCATAGCATCAGCCTTATAATGCTTCCACTGCTGGAATGGAATGGATTGGAATGGTCCAATCCTTCTCCTAGAGAGGAGGGCTGAGTACCCAAAAATTTGCATAGTGGATTATGGAATCCACTATGCAAATTTTTGGGTGCTGGCCGGTTTCCTCACGATGTTTTCTTTCACCTTTTTGAGAGCAAAGATGAAATATATTACACAAAGTAATGTATTTCGTATGTTATGTTTTGTTTTGTTTTTATTTTATGTTCTCGAGTTCAAACCCAACCCTAGCAGTTGCTAGGGTTGGGTTTGAACTCGAGACCTAAAACTCAGCAATAACAATTGGAAACCACTCTCACATGAAAATACGTTCAAAAAGAGATTGATGACATTGTCCTATATTTCAGTAACACCTCATGACAAGAAAAATGCCTTTGAAATAATACGGTAATATGTGAGAAAAATCACAAGATTATAAGACATTTAATAGATAGAGTGGCTAGTAATTAGTGACCGATACTGAAACACGTGCTTATAGTCACGATAACAAACAATTTTTACTTAGGGCCAAACATGAAATCGCTAAAAAAATTAGCAAGTTCAGTACAATTTAACCTGTTAAGCGAACATATTTATGTTCGCCTAACAGGTTAACATTTGTTAATACCAAAATAAATTTAAAAGTAATACGAGTACTATTATGGAAATATTTCGATAATATAACAAGACTACAAGATAATGAATACAACATTTCACTGTGTTTAAGTCTAGAATTCTAGCTGCAAGACAAAATTGTTTTAGTTGTCCCTTCATCCGGTTGTTATAACAAGTTAAATAAATGTACGTAAAATATCAAGTGGGAAGCTTTTTATCTGCGATCTAGTGAGGGTTGTCTATGTTGATTACACTTGTAAAATGTAAGAAAAACAAGTGCTACAAATATTCTTTAATTAAATCCGGAACAGGGATCACTTTACATTAAAAATGGTTAGTCGAACGAATGAAAGGAACAAGGGAATAGTATCGCTGTTTAGTAGCGCTGTTTTGCGTCAAAATCATATCACAGAGTAATGTCTAGCAGAGTAAGAACCATCCACGAATAATTGTGATTTTATTCAAAGGCTTATAATTGAATATAATTTTTGTATCAAAAACCCTAGAAAATACTGTCCCAAAGAAATGTGCTACAAAATACTGGGATCGTATTCATATGTAACAATCATAAAAAAAAACAATAGGTATGTGGACACCGGTGTCCTCTTGGGGCTGAATGAATCCTCCTTTTAAAAATTTGTTCCTTCGTTAACTATTTTTGAGTTTTTTTGATACATTACAAACATCAATATTTTTGCCCATCACATAAGTATCCAGAACAATGTTCTTCGAATCATTTTTCCTGTTAATGGCACTACTTTCTTTTATAATAGTCACCTGCTTCTCGCTATTTCATTCAAACCTTTCTAGTCGCACTGCACACATTTCTTTTTTCACCAAACACGTCATATCCTTGTTGCAAATATTGTTCTCTTTCGTTTGGTGTCAACGTATCTTCATCTAAGTGCTGATTGTCAATTGTTACTTGCAGATATATCATCAAAGTGGCATACACGATGACCTTACTGCCATGACGGGGGTACAAATGAGGCAAATCAATGGCGCTTATCACGAGCCTTCGTAATCGTCACTCGATTACTGAGCAGGGCTCATAGAAGAGGTTGGATTTGAGGAAAGATAGAGGGAACAAGTTTAAGATTGCGTATATTTTTTCTGGCTTTGTTAAGGTCGGCTAAATACGAACATGTATGAAGGGACTGCCTATTTGACCTCCAGAATCCAATAATAAAACAACACCCTTTGATGTCAGAATACATTTTTTTTATAGTGGGGAAAAATCGTATAATGACGAATCCCGCTTTTGGGCGGAGCGTGAAACAGTGTCAGACTGACTAAACATCCCACCCCGTTTCTTCTTTCGCTCTGGGGCCAAGCTTTCCTTTCAGAGAGCGACTTTGGGCTCCAGTAAACTTCGACCAGAGTCCTTCTTTTGCAGAGTCCCTACGGCTTTGCTGACAACTATTTGAAGCGATGTCAGAACACATTTAAGATTAGTACAGTATGCGGCAAATAATATGATTACGCACAACCCCCCACTTGGTTCAACTTATTTGCCGTGTAGTATAATATATTTCATTGTTAATGTGCCCCTTCTGTCCGTTTTAATTTATTACTACTATAAACAGAAATTGTTCATGCATGTCAGATAAAATTGGTTGCGTAGTCTACGTTTTATTTTTATGGTTGAATCCTCTTTTTTCTTTTAGTCAATAATGTTATCCCCTCGAACGACGAGAGCATTGACCCCCTTTCCTAAAATAAAGAAAAACTAACTTTCACTGAATTTTACTTGTAAAAAAATATTCGTAAAAATGTGTGAAAAAAAACGAGAACTAAGAATTTTTCAAGGTCATCAAGTTGTACAGACGTATACATGTACATTGGCGAAAACGAAACGCCTCATGCCACATGTATTATACATATAAACCTTCTCCTTGAATTACTCTACCTATTAAAACAACCTCATCAAAATCTGTTGCGTAGTTTTAAAGATTTAAGCATACTTAGGGATAGCGGGAGGCGACTTTGTTTTATACTATGTAATGATTAGTTGTTTACTAGCGTTAACGATCGTAGATTAAAAACTTGGCTAGGGGGGCTGTTTGTTATAAGATCAAAAGCGTAGCGTTTAATGTTAAAAATGAAACCGTTAATTTGAGTAATTTTAACACATATTGTTAGTTTAGTTTTTGCCAAATTTATCAGTCTTAGATCGCCTACCATACTATTGTGTTAATCTATTACAGCAGATATTACAGGATGCTACATTATTTTATGACTGCTGCGGGTTTTTGCGAGCATTTTTTGTCAGTCTGAATATGCATTGTTTTAACAAGAAGAAATCAGTTACCGTACCATAATTATAAACTACATGCCCAAGAGGAGCTAGGAAGCGTCAGAAGAATCTTTGTTTACCTAATGTACAGGATGAATCTGTTCTTGACCTCAACCTTGCCCGAATAAAAATATTGGATGGGGTATACCTACTAAGAGAATTATTTAGAAGGCTAGCCGTTACCTATAACTTCGTTCGCATAAAGTTCTTTTTTGTTATGATGGGCAAAAATCATCCAATGACGAATCCCGGCCTTGGGTGAAGGACGAAACAGTGTCAGACTCTTACTGACTAAACATCCCAACCTGTTCCTTTAAAGGGCAAAGCTTTCCTTTCAGAAAGAGACCCTGGGCCCCAGTAGGCTTCGACCCTTTTGCAGAATTCCTACGGTTTTTCTGACAACTCCTTGGCTTGGTTCGGACTGTTACCAGACAACCGGACGGCGAGCTACCCATTGCTCGCCGTCCGCAAGCCCGCGCTTGTGGTGGTCGGAAATCGGGATCGGAATTCCGGCGGCGTCTGGGGCGTGTGCGCCGTTGCCTTATGCGATCGGTCTCCTACTTAGCTAGCATTACTGCTTCGCAGATCGAGGCGACCCACCTCTCCAAGCTCCGGACCGTAGCTTCCACCAAGGCCGGGTGCAAGAGATCGCCGCCGCCGAACGCCTCCACGAGGACACGGCGATGCTCCTCCCAAGCGGAACACACCTCGTTCGCTAAAGTTTAAGAACTCTCCTTTTTTGTTTGTCTATATAGATGTCTCCCAGACTTAATTCCGTTCGCGTGTAAAAATCACATAATATCAGCCATCCATTTGACATTTGACGAGACTGCCACTATCTATACAGTGATAGTCTCGTTAAAATCGGTCCAGCTCTTTTGGATATTAACCGGAACAAACAGAAAGACAGACAGTTTTTTAAAGTTATAAGTATCGAATCTATTTTTATTTAGTAAAAAAATACTTTATCATTACAAACGGATACTATAAGTATAGAAAACTACTCTTAAACATGGTTGATTATCTAAATAACTGACCTCACATCAGTGTTCAGTGGAATGAAGAATAAATGCCTTTAACGTAACCTCACAGTATTCCTAAGTGTCAAGCTTCGATCATCAAAGTTGATGATCGAAGGTGTCAAGAAACCAAAAAAAATAAAAGATATAAAAACTCCACATTCAATATTGAGAGAGTATTTATACAGTAGAATACCTACTTTCAAAAGTAAGTAAGTAAACAAAACAGATTAAATTAACAAAAAAAAAACCTCGAAGTGCGGAACGGTTGCTGTTACATGTCTTCGAATTTTTGGACATGCCGGTTTCCTCATGATGTTTTCCTTCACCGTTTTGAAACTACACAAAGTAATGCACCTGGCTGGGTTTTAATCCGTGACCTACAACTCGTAAACGGGGCTGTTACTACTTGGCCAACACTCTCAAGAAAACGAAATAAAATGAACTCTAAAGAAAACGAATCTCAAGAAAACGAAAATATAGATGATTATACCAAATCTGTAATACCTACGAATATTTTTCCTAAATATTCAAATTTATTGCATAAAGGAACAGGTACTAGCGCAATTATAAAAAATTATAAATAGTAGAAAAAAACACTGGAAATGATTTTACGCCATTGTCAGCATTCATTGTTTATCCCAACTGTAGTAATTAAGTCTCGTCAATAAGTAACTGTGTATATTTTTATTATTTTTAGGGTTCCGTACCTCAAAAGGAAAAATCGGAACCCTTATAGGATAACTTTATTGTCTGTCTGTCTGCCAAGACGATATATATTTCTAAAAGGGAATCTTACTAATATTATAAATGCGAAAGTTACAATGTTTGGATGTTTGTTACTCAATCACGCCAAAACGGCTGGACGGATCTGGATGAAATTTGGCACAGGCATAGGATACACTCCGGAATAGGACATAGGCTACTTTTTATCTCGGAAACCCCAACCTTAATACCACGCGTTCGAAGCCGCGGGCAAAAGCTAGTTACATATACATAGTAAAAATACACACCAGTTGCGTAATTCCAATAAACAAAATAGTAGTGAAGGCATCCATTACAAGCAGTTTACTTATCTGGCTGGTACACGGTCAGTATCGAAGCAACGATCGAATTAGCATTAACCGTGCGCCTGCGCAGCCTATCGGGGAATCTCTTTACAAGCCCTGCACTACACTACCAACTAACAATGTTTGTCTTACATGAAGTACAAGGTTTTTATTTAGGACTAGCTTTTGTCAGCGGCTTCGCCCGCGTACATAAAATATAGCCTTTGTCACTCAGGAGTAAAGCAGCTTTCTATTATTGCTAAAATTTTTCCAATCAGACCAGTACTTCCAAAGATTTCAAACAAAAAAAAACTTCACATCTTTATTATATTAGTGTAGATATATTTTTTTACTATTTATTTTAAAAAAGACTTGCGTGTACTATCAAGGTTTGTCAAGAAATTGTCGAAATGTGTTGTATAGATAAGTTTCTTTTTTATATGGTTGGTGAGGATTGTCACTGACTGGATGCCTGAGAGAGGTCGAAATCATCGAGATGGTGGAAAGATTCGATCATATTCGCGAAGCAAACTTGGCCAGAGGTCGTCCTAGACAGAGAAGTATCGAAGGAGCTAGGAGAGACCTTTGCCCAGCAGTGGGACACACGATAGACTTAAAAAAAAAAGTATTCAGTAAGGCAGGCAGTAAGCTGTTTTTTTTGAGGTTGCGGTCTCGATTTAGGACTGTTTTTTAAACGAGAAAGTGTCAATAGCATTCTTGACCTTACTCAACTTTCGAAGGATGAATAATTTTTAAACACAATGGTGAATTGTTTAAGAAACATTTTGGGACTTACTAATATCTAAGGAAAAGGTCGAAAAGAAAGCCGTGACTTCCTACTGCTCCAAAATAACTGACATTGAAATATCCCATATTACATAGGAAAATGCACTTTCAGTCTTTGCGGTGATAAATTCTTTTGCATTGTTATAAAATTTATTTTTTATTACAAACAATGTTTAAAATTATAATTCGGTCACTCGTTGTCAAATGATAAGCTTACTAACGAACAAGATTAAAAAGTATATTGTCACGATAATAATTGAAATTCTAAATTAAAAATAAAATGACTATCGAAAAAGAGTCCCGTTGTGAAACCTCCGAAGTCTCTCCTCAAAGTGTTTCCAACCAGTAACATTGTCGTTTGCGCGATAAATCGCATTTGCTACAAAACCCTTCGTCACGACCAATGTATGCATGCATAATGGAATACAGCACACTCCTTCGAACAATTTTCAAATATCCTGCCTGTCCTTTAATCTTTTTCAATCATTTGATAACGGGATTAACTTGAATTGCGTTAGGGACCGACATTTCAATTAAAATTAAATTATTTTAACTATATTTGGGAGTGTGTCAGCTGATTACCTTCATCACTTATTTAGACTTCAACGAGCGATTACATTTCTCGTCTGTTTTTAAATGGTTTGAAATACCGTTATAATATAAACGTTTTATTTTAATGACGAAACATTTGTTGTTTTTTTAAGTCTTATTGTTGTCCTTATTTTTCAAAAACAGTCATAAGTTATAGGTTTTCACATCGATTAAATTAAACTCAGCCAGAGACACCTGCAGAATTTTTTTAAGAAAAATAATTTTATTGTCACTGGTACTTACCAAAAAAATCCTTCAGCACAATTCAGTAATATCACAGACACTGTAACGTTCAGTCTTATTCTGTTGCAGAATAATAAAAACTAGCGTTAAATTTAAATAAAAAAAAATCGTTCTCGGAGTGAGCTTCTCGCTTAGGAGTCGTAGTGAAAATGGCTAGTGGACGTAGGGGCTGTAATCGTCCTTGCTTGCGGGCAAGGTCTCGGCAAGGCTGTGTAAGGCTGTATGTGGATGAGCGGCGTTGCTCCCCAGCCTCTTATACCGTGCGTATGCTCAACACATGATACACTTTGGCACTCTTATCGATACTATTAAACGCGGCCTGATGATCCGTCGTGGGGGCTTCGCTCGTGTTTTGTTTTTTACGATTACTACCTGTATATTGTAAGTTTGTACCACGGTTTGTACCAACTAAAGCGATCGCGATTAAATAGTGATTACTGATTCGGTTAGTGTGCAGAGTCATCGCGAGTATGGGATTATAATGAGTTTGAATAACTTATAGTACTTGTAGGTACGTAGTATTATTTGTTTTTTTTTTGTGGAAAGGGCTTTTTGTTCTTGTTAAGAAAGTATATTTATGTAGTTGAACATGAACAGTATGGTAATTTTAATAAGTAGCATAGTGTGTAGATACAGATGAAGTATTTTGTAGAAATTTCTTCAGTGATTTATTTCATGAATGTAAAGGGGTTTTTCCGAAGAACAATGAGGATATTTTATACCACATTGTTATTGGTAGGAACGTATGTAACATTTTTTTTATTGATTATGAAACTATAATACATATATTATATTTTTATTGATATAAACTAATGCTACAATCCCACCTGATGGTAAGCAGTGATGCAATCGTTGATGGTAAGGCGATCTATTTTATTTAGAGCCTTTTACACTAGTCTTGAAGACACCTAAATTATGATCGAACGGGGAGACTGCAGCAGGCAAGTCGTTCCAATCTAATCTGCTGCCATAGATAGGCCAAGGCGTCCTTTTCCATACCCAATATCCGTTGCGAAGTAATCCCTCCCATAAGAATCAAGTTCATCTCGCACTTTCATCTGGTCGGCTATGATATCGTCTAGCCTTTAATGGGTCCAATTAAGTATTTATTTTAGTTTACAACTCATGTGGCTAACACGTCCAATAGGTACGTATAAAACAATTATATATAATAATTACTTAAATGCTAGGAATTTGGATTAGAAGAAATATGTAGCTGCAACTTTGTTTTCTGCGCATTCTCAATCATTACATAGGTAGTATAAAACAAAGTCGCTTCCCGCTGTTCCTATGTATGCTTAGATCTTTAAAACTACGCAACGGATTTTGATGGTTTTTTTTTTAATAGATAGAGTGATTCACGAGGAAGGTATATATGTATAATACATGTATAATATATTAAATATCACCATTGCACCCGTGCGAAGCTGAGGCGGGTCGCTAGTACTATATATAATACTTAGATTTAAGCTGCTATATCAACTATTTTCTACGAACTAAAGAGAATAAATAATAATAAACTAAAAATTATAAATACAGATAGTACTTACGTACTCGTTATATAAAAAAGTTGTAAACCAATTTATTCTTTATTTTTTACAAATCAATTTATAACCTTGCCTCTTAAACTAGGATAAACCTGTATTCTAAGAGATAGTGTTCGGCCAGTTAATTCATCAAAATAAAATTATGATTTAAGACAACATTTGAACGGTGCTGAAGTGTCTGTTATTTTTTTTCTTTTTCTATTTATTGAAACTAAGTTCAGTGATATGTTTCATAATAAGTTGCTTCAATGCTGTGGGGGTGAATTAACCTTGGTTCATATGAGTTCCAATGCTTTTTCCTCGTCGTTTATACCGCGTACATCAAGGGACTGGAACAGTTTGCCGGCTGCAGTCTTTTCGTCCGATTATAAATAAGGTGTCTTCAAGGCTAGACTGAATAGGCTCTTAATAAACTAGTGCGCCTTACCATCAACGATTGCATCACTGCTTACCATCAGGTGAGATGGCAGTCAAGCACTAGTTTATTGCAATTAAAAAAAAAATTAACATTTTGTAAATAGGTTTTTAATACACAATTTTTCACGCATTTTTTTCATCAGTATATAAGCTTATTCCCAATTTATAATGGTCAAATCACACGAGAACCATGCGATTAATGTCTCAGATGGCCTTTTAAGGGAATAACCATATAAATTTGTGTGGGCGTGTGGCTATACTTATTTATTTATTTACTATTTATACTTATTTCTATTTCATCATCATCATATCAACCGAATATCGTCCACTGTTGGACAAAGGCCTGTCCAATGTGTGGCTACAACGACTGGTCCCGTGCGTGTCGCACCCATCGCATTTCCGCGGCCTTCACGAGGTTATGGGTCCACCATGTGGGAAGCCTTCCAACGCTGTCTTTCAGTACATGGTCATAACTTTTTCGTTTGGTTCATAACTTTTCGATCATTTTTTTATTTTTATTCTTTATTTATTTAGGGACATTTATAATCGCTATGCGTATTGTTTGATATATCTATGCGTATGTCAGTCCCATCGTATCCTAAATATATACATTCTACTCATATCAGGGCCATGAATCTAAACAGACTCTTCGCAGCATCGCTATTCGGTTTAGATAAAATGTTGTGGAATGTTCCTACTTCAAGTCTCAAGACCCTAAACAAGTCATTTCTCTCAGGCTCATATCGAACACATTACATCAATAAGTGGTGCAGGTCTTCAACAACTCCACACTGTACACAGTTGGGCGAATTCGTTTTTTTCATCATGAAAGCCAACTTATTACATGGAATGTGTCCAGTTCTGAGTATGTGAGCTATAACAACAATTTTTCTACTTACATGACTATCTACGAACCAGGGCACACGAAAAGGCTGACTCTGAATGGTTTTGTACCAGATCCCTTTGTCCAATGAGCGCTTGTCAAAATATTTCTTCCATTCGTCATAACATTTATTTTTATATTTAGGTAAAAGTTCCGAATAATCCAATATCACATTCATTTCCTTTCCATTTTTAACCGCATATTTTGCCTACTTTTCGATCATTTGTTCTGCAAGCAATGTTTTCGGATAAGGTACCTATAGGCCTCTTAAGTTTTTTTATTCTTCAGGCTATATCGGTAATCTTGGTTCTCTTGCGGATATCTTTAGTTCTGTTGCGACCAAGCAAGGAAACTCGGACCATAGCTGGTTCCGTTCCCCTCTAGGTTACTAAAAGAGGCCTTTTGTCACTTTATAACTGCCAACTTGCACTGGTCAGGGACTTTCGTCTTGGGACACTGGTATTTTGAATGAAAATACTGTGGTTACTTCCTTCGGTCTGTTTGATTGCAGTCAACTGAATGGACAGAATAATTCACGAAGAGTTTAAGTATGAGGAAAGTTTAGGAGGAAAATAATGCCGAGAATCTTAAAGCCTCTAATACCCGTGCGGAGCTAAGGCGGGTCGCTAGTAGTTTTATTACTAGATCTCCATAGGGCCGTTTACATTACTTTGTGGGGCAACCAGTCGCATCATAAATAAATGTATTCGATTCTATGGAAGGTACATGGTTTTTTATATTGTCAGCAAGGCGACTGGCCGCGCTACCACTGACGTACTAGTAAGATATAAGCCTCAATTACTATAATCATACGTCCGATACCCCCTGGGCAGGCAGCATACTTCATACTATTTTGCTGATTCTTGCTAACATTTCTTGAACATACCATAACTGCCTAACTCTTCAAAATGTACAGGCGTGACCTGTATGTGATTGACTGTAATAACTGGCCTGTTAGTCTAGTGGTTAGTGGTCCTGACTGCTATGCCGGAGGTCGTGGGTTCGATTCCCACCCAGGACAAATGTTTGTGTGATGAGCACGATCATTTGTCCTGTGTCTGGGTGTAATTTATCTATAATATGTATGTAATTAGAAATATATAAGTATGTTTATCAGTTATCTAGTACCCATACCACAAGCTTTACTTAGCTTGGGACTAGACGACGTTGTGTGAAAGTTGTGGAATACTTATATTATTATTATATTTTGATGAGTTAGGCAGAGGTACATACTTATTGTACCCTTAAATTTCCAGTTTTTCTTTTCTTTATTTTTAAGTTAGTGGGAGCGTACAAACATTTTAATTCACATACATAAGACCCCCAAGCCTGGAATAACAATATGTAAGTCATACAAATATTAGTTTTGTGTGGGAATCAAATCCATAGCACAGAGCGCAGCAACCGAAAGCTCAATCATTGCAAGAGATTTGTACCGTAAAAAGTCATCTTTAAGTCCCCTAGTAATAGATAGAATATTGCGACATAAGGCCAGATTTTGGACTTAACATAATAAACCTTAAATGTTTCCCAACCTCAGTCGCACTCAGGCTTTCTTTATAAAAAAGGCCCGCCAGAAATGCTCGAACTCACACTGCGATGTTCGTGGATGTGTCCTATTCCACTCTATATATTTATTTATATTTCTATATATTTACATATTTTTTTTACTAGCATAGCATCAGCTTTATAATGTTCCCACTGTTGGGACGATGGCCACGCGTGCCCGATGCGGTTTGGTGGAAGTCATTTATGTTTTCGAATTTTTGATTCTAGGACATACCACTTTCTTCATGATGTTTTCCTTCACCGTAAGAGCAGTAATCTATACTGATATAATAAAGAGGTAAAGTTTTTTTTTTGTTTTTTTGTTTGTAGGAGGTAATCTCTGGAACTACTGGTTCGATTGGAAAAATTTTAGCAACAATAGAAAGCTGCTTAACTCCTGAGTGACATAGGCTATTATAGGTACGCGGGCGAAGCCGCTGACAAAAGCTAGTGACGAAATAAATTACACAAAATAATGCGCTTAGCTGAGTTGAACTCCACGACCACGACTCGTAAGTCGGAACCTTTATCAGTCGGCCACCAGAATATAAATGTTCTAAATCTTCGGTTTTATTTTGTTCTAGGACGGTGCGGCTTCCTCACGATGTTTCCCTTCAGCCTCGGTTTTGAGACAAGCGGTGATGAAATGAATAACGGGGTAATTTGCCGTTACTACTAATCTAGCACTATTACTGTAGACAACTATTGGAAAAGGTTAAACAGAAAATCATTAGTATTTTCATAGAATTTTTACTACGTTTCGTAAGTGACTGTGTTGGCTGGCCTGTCAATCCAGTAGTTAGTGATCCTGACTGCTATGCTCCGAGGTCGTGAGTTCGTTTCCCGATTTGAGTGATGAGCACGATCTTTTGTTCTGTGTCTGGGTGTAATTTATATGCGTTTATTTAGAAATACTTAAGTATGTTTATCAGTTGTACTCATAACACAAGCTTAGCTTGAGACTAGACGGCGTTGTGTGATAGTTGTCGAATATAAAAAAGTAGGAACTATTGTTCCTTATTCATTGGTTTTGTACAAATTGAACTTGGAACGAACTTTTAGGACAAAAAAGCCTATTCAATTAATTGTTTTGCCAAATGAGTTTTTATTCTTTGGCATCGATGCATATGGCATTTATTGCTTTATTGATTTTAGTAAATACTAGCTGTGCCCGCGACTTCGTCCGCGTGGAATAGTTATTTTGGGAATCATATTTATTTTTGCAAACAACCTCCTCAGCTTTATAAATTATAGCTGTTATCCACGACTTTGCCCGTGTCAATTTCTGTTATTATTTTAGTCAATTTAGTTTTTAAAAGAACATAATTATCTAAAAGTACTTCATAGAGCTACACCCCAACTTGGGCACGCCATAATCTCGGCGGTAATTCCACTCTTCGAGGCGTGATATCTATCACGGCATCCTCACCTTCCGCATGACGTAGGTTCTCACCGGACATGGGAAGAAGGAAGAGACGCCCGGGTGTCGCCACTGTATGGTCAGCCCGGAGGATACGGTGGAGGTGTGCCCCGCTTGAGAAGAGCATCGCCGTGTCCTCGTGGGGGTGATCAGCGGCGGCGACTTCTCGCGCCGGGCCTTGGTTCAGGCCATAGTTCGCAGCGAAGAAGAATGGCAAGCGGTCGCCTCCTTCTGCAAAGCAGTAATGCTCGTAAAGGAGGAGGCCGACCGCATAAGGCAAAGGCAACAGCGCCCTCGCCGTAGCCGTCACCGTCACCGCCGCGATCCCGCCGATATCCGGTCTCCTTAGACGCTGGCTTGTGGACGGTGAGCAATGGGTAGCTCGCCGTCCGGTTGTCTGGTAACAGTCCAGACCGAGACCAAGTCGTCGACGGCGTGCACTGCTCCCGCGCGCCTCAAGGTGTTGTCAGCAAACTGTGGGGACCTTCAGGGGCGAAGCCTCCTGCAACTGAGGGTTGGTGCGAAAGCGTTATACCGGGGCTCTGGGAATATGGCAAGGGAGGAACGGGGTAGGTTGTTTAGTCAGTAAGAGTCTGACACTGTTTCCCGCTCCGCCCAAGAGCGGGATTCGTCATTGGATGATTTTTACCTACCTTAAAAAAAAACCCATCCGCGCCGCCCGCAAGCAACCCCTCTCCTCGCCCGCCGGCCAGGCGCTGCGTCAAGTTTAGCACATCATGCATCGCGTGTGAATTTTATATCGGAGTTATTTTAAAATTGTAATATCTTCTAAGATGTTCGTTGAAATTAAATGATGTCAATGACAATTTTGTTTACAATTACATACTCTTAATCAACAACACATTTATTTGGATAAAGATTATATTATTATGTTGATAGAACTCTCACAAATAATCGGTAAAAATTGGCTAAATTTGATTCGCATAAAAACGGTTCTAGTAAGTTAATCTTAAAAGATAGACATATACTGTCGCAAACATTTTTTTAGATAATTTTAAGAGGAATAATTCTTTCATACATATTTTTTTGGTATCTTAAACCGTTTTGGCAGCGCACGCAACGGAAGCCCTCAAAGATAAATAATTTTCCCCGTTTTTTCCACATTTTCCGTTGTTTCTTCGCTTCTATTAGTCGCAGCGTGATGTTATATAGCCTAAAGCCTTCCTCAATAAATGATCTATTCAACACAAAAAGAATTTTTCAATTCGAACTAGTAGTTCCTGAGATTAGCGCGTTCAAACAAACAAACAAACAAACAAACAAACAAACAAACAAACTCTTCAGCTTTATAATATTAGTATAGATATGTAGGTATAACTACAAGTGCATGTGGTGTTTGCTTTTATAGTTATTTTGTACTAATGAATAAAGATTCGCTTTAGCATTTTGTAAATTTATAATGTAAACAAATTGTTATTTTTATTCATATTTACATTATTATAAACATTAAAGCTTGCCAGTTATATATACAGATTAAAATAATAATATGTATAAACGTGTAGAAAAAAAAATCACAGAGCATCTACAAAATTTGTCAGTGATAACAAATTGTTGGCTTACCAAAATCACACTACATTTATTTGTGTTAATGTTATAAAGGAGGAAAATTTGTGAATGTGTGTGTTTTTACTTCTTCACAGTCTTACGGGTTTGCATGGAAATAAAATTTAAATGGGTGGTACCCATTGCTTGCCATCAGCAAGCCCGCGTCTACGGTGACCGTAAATCGGGATCGGAGAGAGAGACACGGCGAAGGCAGCTGCGGCATGAACGCCGTTGCCTTTGCCTGATGCGGTCGGCCTCCTTTTTTGCTT
This sequence comes from Mythimna loreyi, assembly GCA_029852875.1. NCBI lineage: Eukaryota > Metazoa > Arthropoda > Insecta > Lepidoptera > Noctuidae > Mythimna > Mythimna loreyi. The sequence goes on along the minus strand of CM056785.1, from coordinate 12,729,691 downwards.
GCATTACTGCTTCGCAGAAGGAAGCGACGGTGGGTTAAAATCCTTCAACGATCTCCGCACCCTCGGATGAGGCGGGAGATAGTGTCAGACTTTTACTGACTAAAAACCCAATCTTCTTCCTTCTTTGCCTTCGTTCCAGGCCCAAGACGTTTTCAGAATAATCCATAGATCGTATATCTACTCATTACCCATATTTGCATCTTCTAATCTTCTACAATCATATTCATAGGCATGTCAGTTATGATGCGTTTGGTTTTACAATCTCGTGACTATTCACTTGTCTAATTAAAGGATGACTACAAATTACTGTTGCATGACTGATAATCGTGTTTTATCATGCACGTTGGGTCAATTGTGTAGGTAGGTAAGTAGATATCTATATGACATCATGAGTCTAGGTATCTACTGAAAACCAGATTTCAGAAAGCCTATGATATACTTACAAGGCTCGGTATCCGCCAAAGCGGAGAGGAAAGGAGTCGAAAGGAGATGTGCTGCGAAGCTAGCAGGTTATTTCCAGTAAAGTGGAAAGAAGAGGTGAGCTTTGTCTAGCAGAGATATGAGCTGTGAGAGATCGACGGCGCGGGGAGAAAACCGCTGCTTTCACCCCGCTGGGTGCGGGAGCATGTGCGCCTAATTATGTAGACACATCTCGTCATCTCGTCTCATCACATCGCTTGCTGCACAAATCCTATACAAAAATGAGACAACCTTCCTCTCCACTTAATCGATCTCTGCCAAAGCTATACTTGGTTTATTCAAACTTAATGATATTTCCTCACGTATCCTTTACTCTCCACTTAAGTGAATGCCGGGCCTGAAGCTCTAAGTTCTTCAAACTGCTTCGTTGGTGTGTAAGGGTGGTGAGCGCTGCCACTGAACAAAGTGCTTTTTTAGGGTTCCGTAGTCAACAAGGAACCCTTATAGTTTCGCCAAGTCTGTCGGTCTGTCCGTCCGCGGATCATCTCAGCGACCGTTAGTACTAGAAAGCTGGGTATCAATATGTATATCAAACACGCTGACAAAGTGCAAACAAAAACAACACGTAAAATGGGGAGTGTTTTTTTTTCATTTGTACCATAACATGTTATATCTTGTTGGATAGGTATTTTTTTTTAATTGCAATATACTAGTGCTAGTGTATTTAAAATGATTAAGGATCTCGTAAAAAAGTTTTTTGATATTGTAAATATTTTCGGAAATAATCGCTCCAAAGGCAAAAAATAATGTATCCTGCCCCCTCTAACTTTTAAACCAGTTTAGAAAATATAAAAAAAAAAAACAGAAATGTAGAAGTTGTTTTAAAATTTCTAGGAAAATTAATTTGAACTTCATTTGATGAACAGTTTATGACAAATGTTACAAAATACGTTCTGAACTAATTTTATTTATATATTACGCTATTAATCTATTATAAATAAATTAAATAATAGTTTAAATATATATATATATATTATTTAACCGTACATGCAAGATTTTTTTAACTTCGTTTACATAATTAATATCCTGAAGGTATCTTCTTTCAAATAAAATACACAAGATTAAAATCGGTTAACGCAATCCAAAATTACCACCGGGTATTTGTATTACCATCTCGCGGGAAATTGAGTTACAAATCAATACTGTGTTCTGGTTCTTTGTGTGAAAGGACATTGACCGGCTCTGGGCCATATGCTGCCCATACATAGGAGTGCTTCCAAATGATTACTGGCATTAACATACGATTAAAAAAAATATTTAAAAAAAAATCGGACCCAGGGTTATTTTTTAGTTTTGTTTTTAAGATTTTCGGGGCGATTTTAGTTACTATTATTTTATTTAAATGTGTTTACACAAAAATAATATGTAGGTAACTCCATTACAATCAGATTCCACCAAACGTAATCTCGTTCGGCTCGATAACCAGTTCTAATTAATGTCCACCCTTTTTTATAGTAGGTATAAATCATCGAATAACGAATCCCGCTATTACTCTTCTCTGACTAAACCACCTACCCCGTCCCTTAGTCCCAGAGCTCTGGTGTAACGCTTTCGCATCAACCGTCGGCCCCAGGAGGCTTCGACCCTGTAGGGCCCCTACAGTTTGCTCACAACTCCTTGAGGCGTGCGGGAACAGTGCGCACCGTCGGTCAACGAAGTTTTTTTTTATGGTAGGTAAAAATCATCGAATGACGAATCCCACTCTTGGGCGGAGTGGGAAACAGTGTCAGACTCTTACTGACTAAAGAACCTACCCCGTGCCTTCCTTGCTTTATTCCCAGAGCCCCGGTGTAACGCTTTCGCATCTACCCTCAGCTCCGGGAAGCTTCGACCCTGTAGGGCCCCTACGGTTTGCTGACAACTCCTGAGGCGCTCGGGAACGGAGCGCGCCGTCGACGACTTGGGATCTGTCTGGACTGTTACCAGACGACCGGATGGCGAGCTATACATTGCTCGCCGTCTGCAAGCCCGCGCCTGCGGTGGCTGGATATCGGTGGGATCGCGGCGGCGATGGCTACTGCGAGGGCGCCGTTGCCTTTGTCTTATGCGGTCGGCCTCCTCCTTCACTAGCATTACTCTCTCGCAGAAGACACCTACACCTCCTCGTTGCGGACGATGGCCTGAACACAAGGCCCACCGCCGATCGCCCCCACGAGGGCACGCCGATGCTCTACCCAAACGGGGCTTGACAAATCTGTCAAGCCCCGTTTGGGTAGAGCATCGGTGGACGAAAAAAGATTAAACCGAAACCGAAATAGAGCCCATTTCGAAAATATTACTCTTGAGCAGAATAATGTTACCGCATTTCCAATATTGACCGCTAAAGAATTTACCCTTTTCGCTGTAGGCACCTACCAAATAAAACTTGCACCCAGTTATTACCGTGAACATGTACGCAGCAGTATATCATTTCTTATCCAACAATATAACAGAGATTTTAACGATCTGTCAGCAAGAGTATGTCGTGTCGTCGAAATCTACCACTGTTACATATTGATTGTGGAATAGAGTGCATAAGAAACGATTGCCGCTAATGTTCCACAGGTCGCAGAACAATATTGGCGGTTGTGCCCATATTATGTGCCTAGTTTGGTTTTTAGGATGGGCTAGGCACCAAGACGTTATTAGACGTCCTGCTCTGTTTCTTGATACAATTGTAATCGATGATGATGATGACTATTAAGTGAATAATTATAGATGTAAACAAATAATGTAATAATATCAATACTTGTAATTCATTGTTTAATATCAAGTAGTTATCTGTGAGTATTATTGATGTAAATCAATACTGAAAACCAGAAATCATAAAATACTTGATTGTAATAATAAAGTAAGTACCTAATTGTTTAAAATAATTACTGCATACGTACCATTGGATGTCATTTTTCACCAATAAAAAATCTTAATAAAAAATATTTTTTTCTCACATCTCCTCGAATAGATTTTAATGAGCTTTCGTTTACAAACTAGTGTTAGCCTAAGGTACATAATGCACTATGTGTTCATTCTGGGCAGCACTTGGCCAAACTCCCATACATAAATGGTCAATGTCCTTAGTAACGGATACGAAACTATAGAACCCTACACTGAGCGCGACCCGACACGCTCTTGGCCGGTTTATCAAATAATGACCTATATTTTTTAGATAAAGAAAAATACTTAAAAAATATCTTGAGTTATTTGCCGCCTTCTGTACTCCCACTGTATCAGCGTTGTTACCTGTCACTTAAAAGCCTGGTGCAAAATTAAATATAATTTTGAAAAATTCTGCGCATTTTTAACAGCTTTAATAATTTTATCTTAGCATCGTAATCCCGCTGAGGTGACAATGTACAAACGTTTATCAGTTGAATGGCGAGTTTATCACATCAAATGGTAATAAACTGGTAAGGTCAGTGATTATCCCGTTTTTAAAACATTTATAACCGTAAAACGTGTAATATCTTAACTCCTTGAGGGTCACACTGGAATGTTTGTGTTGTTTGCTAATGACGTTATTAATCGAACCCACCGTTTTGATTTTTGGTTTTAATATCAATTTCTTCAAAATTTTTGACGATGGTTTTAGAATAAGACATTATTTTTTAAACACCCCACCCCGTTCCATCTTTGCTTTTCGCACTGGGGCCAAGCCTTCATTTAAGAAAGAGACCCCGAGCCTCAGTAGGCTTCGACCCTTTTGAAGAGTCACTACGGTTTTGCTGATAACTCCTTGAGGCGCGCGGGAACAGAGCGCGCCTGCAGGAGTTTTCAGCAAACTGCAGGGGCCTAGCAGGATCGAAACCTCCTAGCACCAAGGATCGATGCGAAAGCGTATTACCGCGGCCCTGGGATCTAGGCAAGGAAGGATCGGGGTATGTTGTTTAGTCCGTAACAGTCTGACTCCGTGTCGTGTTCCGTCCAAGGGATGTAACGGTAGGTAAAAACATCCAATGACGTATTGGACGGAACACGTGTCGTGTTCCGTCCAATACGTCATTGGATGTTTTTACCTACCATAAAAAAATAGTTGTTGTGTTTTCTATTTCTATATTCCTCCACAGGAAACGCCTTGAAAGTCATCGGGAATTGGAATACCATTGTTCCGCTTGCTGACGATGAATAGTGGGTAGCTCGCCGTCCGGCCTTCTGGCAAAGTCCGAGCACGAGTCGTAGACGGTGTCAGCAAAACCGTAGGTGTCCAGTAGCCCACGGGGGCCACAGCTTATTCCTGAATATGGATACCGTGATCCTGGAAATAGTAACTACAAGGCATAGGGGAATTTTAGACAGTAAAATACCTTTCGAAGCCCTTTGATGAATACACCTCTAAAAAATGTACCACGTACTACATTATTTTAAAAGCAAAGCACCACTGGATGAATGCGGGCGACGTGGAACCGGTCATGTTGTAGCGATGCAGGTCTTCGTCAAAACGTGGATGTCCTCGGCTGACATGATCACCATCACATCGCAATAATAAATCTTAAGGAGAAATTTTGTATGTATGTGCGTATGTTTGTTACTCCCAGATAAGTGCACAATCGCGGAGACTCGAAAGGTCTTAATTAGGACCTTTTTAGGTGATCGGAGAATAATTATTATTCTCCAATCACCTAAAAAGGTTTTTTTTTTCTTGTTGAGTTTATCAACATAATTGAGAGTGCTATCAACATAATTTACAAAATATTTTCGATCAATGAACAACCACAGGGGATTGCAACTGTGTCTTTTACACACAGGTTACTTCGTAACCTACCTAGAAGAGTAGTATTGCACCCACTTACTAGTCTAGGTGGATATTTGGCTGTGTAACCCGACAATGTAACTTCGCTAGTTCTAAATTTATCAATAAATTTTTATTTTATATATGTTTTCTTTTATTTTTATTAGTAGTGAAATGTACAACGAATAAAATGGGTGTGTGTGCTGCCACTGCTGCGAAAAACACATTTTTCGGTTAGGAACTTTGGAGTGTCATTGTTCATACTCAAAGATTAAAACGGATTTAGATGAAATTTACCGCGAGAGTCAAGTCCAAACCATGTCCCGGAATACCAAAACTGTCCACAGTCGCATCGGTAAAATCACTAACAGAAGCTAGTATTAATAATTGTATTTATGTTTTTAAAACTTTATAAACATTACCTACACTGTACAAAGGCCGCCTTAGGCATTTTCTACCAGTCGAGTTCCTTGGGGCCGGGTGGTATACAAAAATTTGAAATGGTAGGTTACTAGGTAACTTAAAAGAAAAATAGACAAACCTAAAAGAAACCCAAATACAATGATAAATACATTCAGATACAGACATATTAAATAAGCCTACTCGTATCAGCCATCATGTTATTTTTATGTAGGGTAAGTTGTCTCACATTGAACCAGGTAAATTTCAAAGTCTCATAGTGGGCTGGATTTTCAATCAATCCCTTTAATTTTTTGTGTATAGTTAACAAATCTATTTAGCTTCAATTTTGTAAAACATTAATTTCTCATATTCCTTTTACTTTCAGTGTAAAACAGGTTTTTATGAAAAATGATTTTTGGTTCATTGAGTACTTCAGGTGGTACACATTTAACCAGGGCATCGTACACATTGAGCCACCTTATTGACTATGTCTTCTAGTTAAATTTATAAGACAAATACTTTGTAATACTGATAAAAAACAGTAATAATAAAAATCAGCCTTATATTTATTAAAATCACTTACATCACATAAACTTTTCAGTCAAATTCTATATTTTAAAAATAAATACAAAAGTAGCATAATATTCTTGATACCAAGTAAAAAGTTATTTAGTTTCTTAGTTTTATTTAAAAACTAAGAAACAAAACAAACAAACTTTAATCAAAGTAAAAAAAAAATCTTCCAAAAATAAAACAAAAAAAAATTCTATTCACTTCTTTCACTCGTTCTGTGCAGTTTAAAGGCTTAAAGCATGTCGGCATCACTTTGTTTGGCGCCATACTATAACAAATTAAAATAATTGTAAAAAATACACTCATTTAACGAGTGGGATTTACACAATGAACAATGGTTCAATGTGTACCACACTCAGGTGGCTCATTGTGAGACACACCACGTTTTGATAGCTAAACTCAAAATTTTACTGGTAAATCAATCTCGTTAAAACACAAATTATAGCGCTTTTTATTGCTAAATAACTGTAGAAAACAGTGTATATATAAATAAATCGATATCATTTAAAGAAAAAAAGGTAAAAAAGAATGAAATTTGCAAAAAATACTTACTTTTTGAGTCAGTTTGCTTTTGAATGCTCCTCACATTAATACTTTGCATACGATCGCCACGCAAACTAGTGGGCAGAAACGGAACGTAAATACCTCTCTTTCACTCATATTAGCATTGTTTGGCAATGTCGCATTTTCGAGATTCGGCGATGGTTAAATGTAGCTGCCTGGTTCACTGTGAGACACCTGACCCTATGCTATATTGTTGATATATCAAGGTACTGTATAGTTGGATATAAAAGTCCTCAATAAAATAAATTCCGTCATCGTCAACAACACTCCACAGCTAAGCCTCCAATCACATCTTATTTTGATAAATGATTTTTATTTTGTAAATAGTTTTTACAAACTCTTTTACACGTCATTTTTTTTCCGTCTGTTGAAACTAGATGAGGCCGGTGTTTCCTAGCTGAATACCCTAAGAAGAAACAACGACAACAAACTCAGAATTCTCGGCAACATAGACCTAACTGTTATTAGTTACAGATTCATAATGAATGACTGCAAAATGTTTGTAGTGCTAAAGGAGTTTATTTTTCTGTAATTTTTGAAATACACTTCGTTACGGTTGGTAACATGTTCTTTAAATACGGTGTTTTAAACCTACAACATAAATTTAAAAAAAAATAGGCAAGTGAGAATCGGACTTACGCACTGAGAGTACCGTACAGACTTAATTATGTAAATAGTTAATTTCCCGAATTAATTCTTGGAGACTTTTCTGAATCGCAAGAAACATTTTCTTTTGTGACGTAAAAAAAACTGTTTTTTTCAAATGTATTCCTATATCTGTGCCTGCTTTATGCTATACCTATATCTTTTTTTTATCAAAACTCGAAATATACATTACTTGCTACATAAACAGCTGTTTTTTTAGGGTTCCGTAGCCAAAATGGCAAAAACGGAACCCTTATAGTTTCGTCATGTCCGTCTGTCCGTCTGTCCGTCTGTCCGTCTGTCCGTCTGTCCGTCTGTCCGTCTGTCCGTCTGTCACAGCCGATTTACTCGGAAACTATAAGTACTACAGTGATGAAATTTGATGGGAATATGTGTTGTATGAACCGCTACAAAATTATGACACTAAATAGTAAAAAAAAGAATTGGGGGTGGGGCCCCCCATACATGTAACTGAGGGATGAAAATTTTTTTTTCGATGTACATACCCGTGTGGGGTATCAATGGAAAGGTCTTTTAAAATGATATAAAGTTTTCTAAAAAACATTTTTCTTAAAGTGAACGGTTTTTGAGATATCAGCTCTCAAAGTCGTAAAAAGTATGTCCCCCCCCCTCTATTTTTATAACTACGGGGTATAAAATTCTAAAAAAAATAGAGGTGATGCATGCTAATTAACTCTTTCAACGATTTTTGGTTTGATCAAAGTATCTCTTATAGTTTTTGAGATAGGTTGATTTAACTGTAATTTTGGTTAAGTTATTGTGCTTACACTGAAAACGATGGCTGAACCTTATAAGATAGATCAAAAAATATACTACAGTATTGTACACCTTTAAAAATCCGCGATGATATAAAATCTTTATAATGTAGGTACTTTTTACGAGAAATGCCGATTTGGGCACGCCTATAGCACGGAATATTTATAAATACATATATAAAATTAATATTCATACATAAAAGTACAAGGCAAAATATCGGGAGAGTTTAGGCTCCATTCACCAGGTGTATAAATTGACATAATAAGTTTATTATATTTGCTGCTACGGAACCCTTTGTGCGCGAGCCCGACTCGCACTTGGCCGGTTTTTATTTTTATTTTTCCTTAACTTAGAAGTTACATTTTTTTACAGTTTCAAGGGACAGCAGGTTTGAGTATGCAGTTTTAACTCGATATTTCCATGCGCTCCCTGGACCAAGGGTCTTGTCAGACAGATAGAAGAAAAACAAACTGATTCTGGGTTTCTGTTATTTCCTTTTGAGTTGAGGAACCTTAAAAATGCGTTACAAGAACATGTTTATTAATGTGCACCGTGTTAAATGTTCACACTTAACAGCTCATAAGTCACCAAGAATTTAGCGTTGACGGCTTTATTGATCTATAATTCACGACTCCAGGATACCTACAGAAAAAACATTTAAAACTAAATCTAGAATAATTTTTGAATATAGGTTAACGGCTTCATTGGCACGACAAAAAATAATGCTAATAATTCCCGTTACAATAAAACATCACTGCGGGACCAGTATTTGACAAATTGGACCTCATAATTCTTTATAATTAAAATAAAAAATCTTGATACTATTTTATAGCTGTTTTGACACCTATACGCCACCGTAACCTCGGCGGCATGATCTGTCATGTTTGGAGATAAAAAATCACTTAGCTCATCGGAAACAGATTGAGGCGAGTTGCTCCCGTGACAATTTATAGCGTGAACCGTTATAGAGTCACGTTCGAGTTCGCATAATCAGCATTTTCACGAGTCACAAGCGTATGCAAAAAAAAACAACATACCTTCCTACACACATATTACTTCCTTATAATTGCCAGCAATTTTTCATAAAGTTGTTATTAAATGTTATCTGAACATGATATCGTGGTTTGCAGTTACCTTTTAAGGGTCAAACGATTTGTCAAGCAAATATTAGTTTGATAAATATTTGATATTTGTAAAGTTTGATCAATTTTTCACGGCAGATATGACACCCAAATGTCCCCAAAGTTTTATTACCTGAGTAGGTACTAACCGAACATGATATGGGGACAACTACTCGTATTCCAATGATTTTGTTGAACATTTATTTCACGATGTACCTATGTGGTTTCTCTTCTATGTAGATAAATGCAAATCATGCCGAACATCGTATAATATTGTCGTAACACGAACTTGCTCCTGTGGCAGTCCAAAAGTCAAAAACCTTGCTTAAGAGGACTACAGGATAATCCTGTCTCGGGCTGCACACAAAAGAAAAAATCCACCGAGTGTGCCTTACAAACTTGCCTACATATGTAAATGGTTCAGTTCCCAAATGGAGTCTTAAAGATTTTCGGAATCGCAAAAATAGTACATTGTTATACGAGGGATGAAAGTTAGTTATTTAGACCCGAGAAATTTCTTGGCGACCGAGCGACAGCGAGGTCGCTAATAGTTCGAGGGACTAAATAACTCTTGAACCCGAGGTAAACACTGTGCTTTTCATTACGAATATGAGGAAAATAAAAATAATAATAAAAACCTGAGTCGTCGTCAAATGTCTTCGTATTGTTTTTAGGTAGGTAGGTATATTTCTTTTGATTTAGTCGGTAAGCGGTTTTCTCCTCAAAGAATCTTGCGTTAAATTTATAACTGAAGTTGATGAACTTATCGTGTTAATACAAATTTCTTATAACAGAGATTTAGCAAAATGTAAACAAAACTCTACACCTCGAAAAAAAATCAAGAAAAACCAAATCGGCCACAGATTATAGAGAGACTTTACCCGCCATTTTTTTTTTTAGTCGTCGTCTGGCTATTCAGTCAATATTTTTCATTTTATCATTGTAAAAATGGGTCAGGTCAACATTTTTCTCAAATAAAATATTAGTTTTAATGAAATAGTTGAAAGTAAATTAAAATAAAGTCATTAAAAAAGTATTCTTAAATTATTTCTATCTCTATGTCATTTTGATTGTACTGGCAGTATAAAAATTCGGGTCACGGTTCAATAGAAATGTCAAAATAGAACTAGTTTTTTTTTAATATTTGCTGTCTAAATATTAAAAAAACAACTGTCAGTTGTAAAGTAAAACTCCCTAGGGAGTAAAAGTACTTCTTCCAACCCTGTCCGCAGGCAACTTTACACCTACTTTCAGAGTATGAGTAATGAAAAAGTATTTTTCATTACTCATACCCTAGGGAGTTTTACTTTACAACTGACAGTTGTTTTTTTAATACTTAGACAGCAAATATTTAAAAAGAAACTAGTTCAATTTTGACATTTCTATTGAACCGTGACCCGATTTTTTATACTGCCAGTACAATTAAAATGACAGAGATAGAAATAATTTAAGAATACTTTTTTTTTAATGACTGCTTTTTTAATGACTTTATTTTAATTTACTTTCAATTATTTCATTAAAACTAATATATATTTGAGAAAAATGTTGACCAGACCCATTTTTACAATGACAAAATGAAAAATATTGACTGAAAAGCCAGGGAGTCGAACACTGAAAAAACGAATTGGCGGGTAAATGGTAGACTCTCTATAATCTGTGGCCGATTTGATCTTCCTTTTTTTTCGAGGTGTATAGTTTTGTTTACATTTTGCTAAATCTCTGTTACAAGAAATTTTTATTAACACGATAAGTTCATCAGCTTCAGTTATAAATTTAACGCAAGATTCTTAAGAGGAGAAAACCGCTTACCGCCTAAATCAAAAGAAATATACCCACCTAAAAACATACCTTTGACGACGACTCAGGCCTTTGACGACGACTCAGGTTTTTATTATTTTTATTTTCCTCGTATTCGTAATGAAAAGCACAGTGTTTACCTCGGGTTCAAAAGTTTCTTTCATCCCTCGTATAACAATGTACTATTTTTTTTGTGACGAAATTGGCAGTTTTCAGATTTTTGACAAAAATTTTGCTAAGAAACCTTCATGCCAAATTTTATGATTTTAGGTCAACAGGAAATACCCAATGAATTATGATTCCTTTGAGGAGTATAAATGTAATTTTTTTATCGAAATGTACGCGGCATAAACGTCCATAATTACCTTTTTTCGTTCCGTTAACTTAGAAGTTTGATTTTTCACAGCTTCAAGGGACAGCAATCATGAGTAGGTTTTAATTTCAACTTGATACCTCCAAGCGTTCCCGAGATAAAGGGTATTTTAGACAGACAACAAAGTGTTCCCAAAAGGGCTCTGTTTTTCCTTTTGAGGTACAGAACCCTAAAAATACGCAATGTTATTGTGTCTTTTCGCATCTTCTCGCGCTTACAAATACGAGACATTTTCTCACACATCTACAGAATTGATAACAAAATTTAAAACACTATAACGGAAAACGTTGCTTGTAGGATAATTAATCAATCTGATAAACAATTAGAATGATTGCATATATATGTATTAGTCCGGTTTTTAAACGATAAAAGTATTTTTGTAGGCATCTTGATGATTTTTTTCTGTCGTATTAAATTAGCTTAATTATTTTTTGGACGCACTATCAATATATCATTTATCCTGAAGAAAAACATTTTTTTATTGTTAATAGGTTCGCGCTTGACCGCTATCTCTATTTTTTTTTTTTACTGCAATCGACCAGTTGCCGTAGGCCTCTTAACTGTAGTGACCGGCTTCGTTATTGATTACCCCATTGCGATTCAATTATGGAAGTGTAATGGTAAGAGCTTCGTACAAAACACAGGCTATTTTCTGTGCTAATTAGTGTCGGTGCAAACTTACAGAAACGTTTACCTAAGTATTTCATGTCAGAAATAAAAACCACCTCAGATTACAGGAATTGTATCTACTTATCCCTAGGTTTTTTTTTTGAGAAAAAAAAAACAGTAATGGCCTATATCTTAATGATCATAAAACACTCCAACAGAAAGAAGAATTAAGGGATAGATATACGCGACCTTGAGTGAACAAAATAGGAACTAGAGTCAACCACCGCGCATCAAGATTATTCAGATCTTTTGCTGAAGAAAATCTGCTAAGAAAATCCAAATATGAGTTAAGCTCCCCTGTGTACATCACCTATTCTTTTATTTATGTAAATTTAATTTGTGTGCAATAAAAAATATAAGAATCAAAACCCATATAGGTAATATATCAATTAATTGGATTATCTTTTACTTAGTTTGTGAAAGTTTCATAAAAATACCCTAATAATGGTTTTTGCCTGATTTTTGCTCTTGTCTGAGTTAGACATAACTTTGAAAATAAATTATACTAAATTCAAAGAAATGTAAATATTCATATACCAAATTATTAGGAAAATAGTCTACTTTAACAGATATTTTTTACAAAACATACCGCATACTAGTCGTATGACCGTGATATTGGATTCAAAATCATCAAAAGTCGTTGGTATATATCCTCCTTAATAAATAAAAAAAAAAACATCTGACGCACATACTTTGCCGCCGCTAATGTCTGACCACAAGGGACCTTTTGTATCTTTTTATACGCAACAACGCATCTCTAAGAGCATGTTTGCTTACTTTGCGCTCAATGACTTTAAGTCAATATTAAGTGAGTGCTAACATCTAATAATTGGTAGGTATCGTTTTCCTCTCGGTTAACTTGTGATGACTAACGAGAAAAGGGGCTAAAATTAAAAGTAAGGCATCTAATTTTCACTATCGTAGTTTAAATTTTATATTTAACCTTTTGAATACCGTAATTGGAGACGTAATAGAAAGACGGTGGGAAAGGTGTACGAACGCCAGCGTTCGCTTGGGGCTCAAGAGTTTAAAGAGCTTTTGGAATTATGACTCCCTTTGTAATGTATGTTGATGATCAGAAATTACTTTAATCACCAACATACTGCAATTTGAATTTGAAGTGGTGGTGTAGCGCCATCTATGGCATTACATAAGAACTACACTATGAAATCCTGCATCGCGCAATTGTAGTTTTCTGCGCCATTTGAATATAACACAATAGTCCGAAATCATCTATCGGGTAGGTAGTAGTCCGAATTAGGTCGAAGGATTTGGTAAACAAGTTGGTTTGTTTGGTGATTGGTTTTGTCGGAACGTTCTACTAAACTATTCGTCTCGGGATGGAATTCTGTTGTGACACGCGTTGTACCGAAGGGCTAGGTTGGGCAATGCTTTGGGGCCTCTAGGGTGGAGGGGTTCCTAACACGATTAGCTCTTCTGATGTAGAGAAAAATTTCCGTCACCTAAATTTATATGAAATGGTTGCAACACTACTTTAACTAAGGCAACTCGCTGTAGTCAGTAAAGCTATGTTCAACCCTCCTGCTCTACTCAGGGTATAAGATATTACTTGATGATTTTTCCCACAATAAAAGATTATGGCCTAGAACCGTTAGTCACTTAGCTACGCCCCTGTGTCGTGAAGCAGGATTGTTCTCCGAAATTAACTTACCGTTTTAACCATTCAATTAAACGGCAGAAGACTCAAATTTTCCTTATGTCCCTTTGCTGCTCAAAGTAAACACAGAATTTAACATGAAACTTTAGACGACCAAAAATAACTGTCATGGAGAATGCAAAAACTTGTCCCAATACGGACCGAAGTGACTATAAAATGTAACGTTCCATGATGATGTAGTGTAGTTAATGACTTACGGCGAAAACGAGCCATTTTGAAGCTATAATTATTAAAAATAAAGATTGAAGCTCCGACATGGATGCGAGAATGGGGCGTTGTCGTAAACCGCAGACTAGACTGGTCGAAAAAATAGATTTAGTTATGTTGTAAGATTAACTCCTGCCAGCGGCTTCACCCGCGTGAAAGTAAAAAATATAATGCCCATGGTTGGTCAGAGAAATATTAATATTCCAAAAAGCGCTGACTGCGATCCCACCTGATGGTAAGCAGCGATGCAATCGTTGATGGTGAGGCACACAAGTTTATTAAAAGCCTATTCACCCTAGCCTTAAATAAACCTAAATTATAATCAGACGGAAAGACTGCAGCCGGCAAACTGTTCCAGTCTTTCGATGTACGAGGTATAAACGACGGAGCAAAAACGCTTAGCCCGGACCGTAGATGTCTCAACAACATAAGAGTAGATATTTGTCGTACGCCGGGATGTCCGATGGTAAAATTTAATGGTAGAATTTTTTAAATCAGTCCCATAGTTTTTGAGTTCATCCTAGAAACAAAAATCTCTTTAAAATATTATCCTACTAATAATTTGATTTGATAAGTTTAACTATCGTAATTTCTACGTATTCCATGATCTGAGTGTCTAGTGTGAGTTTGTTTTACGCGCTTCATTGGCCTGCTTCAAGCTCTTTAACCAATCAGAAAGCCAAACATGCTAAACGTTTCGATCCAATTAACGTAAAAACAACTCACACTCAGCACACTGTTGTTATATATTGTTGTTGTTGTTGTTGTAGGTATATTGTAAGTTGAAAGAGTTTTATTTTATTTAAATAGAGTTTGAGAATGAATCGCTCTCTTTTTACGAACTTTGGTAGATTAAAAAAAGCCTCTAAATTTAATTACATAAATGGATAATATTGATTTTTATTCGATAAAATTCTGATTTTATTATTTTAACTATCATAGTACTTAACAACTCCAATCTATCGGTCTGTTGTCCGTCTTGGTCCTTCAACATGACGTCAAGGTTCCAAAACAAAAGAATGCCTACCATAAAAGTAATTATCCTATAATATCCTGTTATAGAAACTAAACACGAATCATTCACCTCGATATCGAGAGGTTATTGCGGAGTCAAGGTTGATCATTGATTTACTATGTAACACACACGACCGACACACAAACCAAATGGTTTTTTTTGACGAATTGTCAATACTGTGACTCATTTGGGCACACTTTTGATGTAAACAATACTTAGCTTTGGACAACTGACCTAAAAACAACTACTTACTTACCTGAGAAATTAAGATTCTTAGTACATTTCTATTCTTCAAATGTCTACTGAGTATTTGAAGACAATAGGCACCCTTTACGGATCTATAAAGTGGATCTACGTATAAGTTTCGCTGTTTTTATGTTTGTGCTCGTACAGAATATTAGTACCTACTTACGTACCTACCAGCAATCTGGGGCCTTACCATGACGTGTTCAAATGTAGCGTTGTCAAGAAGTTATCAGAAAACCGTAGGGACCCTGCAGAAGGGTCGAAGTCAACTGGGGCCGAGGATTTGGGTCTGAAAAGAAGGCTCTGACCCTGGTATAAAGGCAACGTAGTAACGGAGTGGGTTACTTAGTCAGTAACAGTCTGACACTGTTTCCCGCTCCGACCAAGGGCGGGATTTGTCTTGGGATGAATTTTACCCACCATAAGAAAGCGTGCGAACGAGAAAGGGGAATAGAGCTATATACCCTGTATTTTTTTATCTCTTTAACAGTTCAATATAGCTCCGAGTCAAATGGATCGCGTTTAGAGCTCATGGTAAGGCCTCAGTTGGCATTACAGCTAAAATTGAAGTTATAAAGTGATATGAAAAAGGAAGTAGGTAATTCATTCTTAAACTCTATTCAAATCGTAAGGACCCTGCAGAAGGGTCGAAGTCAATTAGGGCCAATAGTTCGTGTCTGAAAGGAAGTGTCTGGCCAGTAAGAGTCTGACACTGTTTCCCGCTCCGCTCAAGGGCGGAATTCGTCATTGGATGATTTTTACCTACCATAAAAAAACTCTATTCAAATACTCTATCAACTTACTATATAAATATGTATTATTAATAACTACCAGTCCGCCCAGCTTTGCACGGATGCAATGATGATATTAAATTTATATTATGCATGTATTACACATAGAAACCTTCCTCTTGAATCACTCTATCTATTAAATCCGTTGCGTATGTAGTTACATAATACATGTAGGGACAGACAGCGGGAAGTGACTTTACTTTATACTATGTATTTTTTTATATAAGACTAGCGACCCGCCCCAGCTTCGCACGGGTACTGATATTGAATATATTATGCATGTATTATACACATAAACCTTCCTCTTGAATCACTCTATATATTTAAAAAAAACGCCATCAAAATCCGTGGCGTACTTTTAAAGATCTAAGCATACATAGGGACGAAGCAACTTTGTTTTATACTATGTAATGATTAAGAATATTTGTTAATAGAAAACATAAATATAAGAAAAATATAAATAGTCAACCCTTTAACCGTCTATTTCGGTTATATTTAACAAACAATCTCGTGTTTATTCCGCCAGGGTCACACATCGACGACCAACTACTCCATCTCGTGAGCTCATCTGCCGCCTTCTTATTATTTCTTCTGGGTTGAAGATCCAGACGAGATGGATACCCAGTAACAAACACACGACCCTGACGAATAGGACACTAAAACTAATCTAACGCAAGCCCTTAATATTTCAACTACCCTGGCGAACAACGCCCGCGTTCGCGGGTACCTATATATTAACGAAAAGTTGCTTATTTTCCAAATTTGTCTATAACACTTTTTATTTACGTTCTTATTTAATACTTGGATAAATATCAAAATACCCTATAAAAAAAATCCTCAAATCCTACTACTATTATAAAGGCGAAAGTTTGTATGTATGGATGTTTGTTACTCTTTCACGTAAAAACTACTGAATGGATTTGAATGAAATTTGGCACAGGCATAGGATACACTCCGGAATAGCACATATGCTACTTTTTATCCCGGAAACCCCAAACCCACGCGGGCGAAGCCGCGGGCAAAAGCTAGTATTGTATATTTTTGAAAATTTTACAACCAGATTGCGCGAAATAATGCGCGAGCGCCGGCGCTCGCTTGGGTTTTGGGTACTGGGTGGGTACGGTACTAAACAATTTAGAGGAATATCCATCTAGGACGATTAACGAGATAAACTTAAAGAAGAACAGATTCAACTTATTTGCCGTTTACCTACTATACCTACCTGTTTAGGGTTAACTTTTTACCTGTTTTGCTGTGACAACGTTGATTGTCAATTGGTTTGTTGTTTACTTATATGGCCTAGATATTATACAGAAGCATAAGGAAAAGATAAATAAGATCTATGCAAATAAATTGTCTTAGATGGTAGCTTCGTAGGTATTTTAAATAATGTTACATATTCAAATGTTTATCTACGAACAATGATATTAAATCACTATCATTATCATAAACAATGTAACTGTATATGGACTATGATATTAAAATAATATTATTTATAACTAGCTTTTGCCCGCGGCTTCGCCCGCGTGGTATTGGGGTTGGGGTTGGGATTTCCGGGATAAAAAGTAGCCTATGTCCTATTCCGGAGTGTATCCTATGCCTGCGCCAAATTTCATCCAGATCCGTCCAGCCGTTTTGGCGTGATTGAGTAACAAACATCCAAACATCGTAACTTTCGCATTTATAATATTAGTAAGATAATTATCATTGTTTACGACACATTTTTTTTTTACTCTTAAGTACTTACTAGGAATTATTCCTGTATTATGGGTGAGTTCATAAACATGTAAATTCACTTACATAAGACACCCTGACCCTAAAAGGTGGTGTTCTGTGGCCACATTTGTTCCTAGCGAGAACCGAACCCGTTAGAAGCAGCGCGGCAGCATAGCATTCACACGCTCAACCACTGCGCTAACCGTGAGAAATAAATAACAGAAAGTCTACAAATCTATAATATATCTACAAAATATAAATCCACGAGGACCACTTAGACGTTACCTACAATAATCGTATGAGGAGCCTAACTACCACCGAACCACTGTTTTCAATAGAAATCAAATTGCATGCATCGTTGTGATATCCATGATTAGATTATTACCTATGTTATTACTAGTTTTTAAATGAAGAACCGCTCGACCGATTTTATGCAAACTTCACATAAACTATCTACTAAATAGTCCGGATAAAGCCTAAACATGGTTTGGATAGGTGAGCCTGTTCTTCATTACTTACTTAGTATAAAACAAAGTCCTCTCTGTCTGTCCCTATGTATGCTTAGATCTTTAAAACTACGCAACGGATTTTTGTAGCAGATTGAGTGATTGTACAGGAGAGTTTGTATGTATATTACATGCATAATTTATTTTATAACATCATTGCACCCGTGCGAAGCTGGGGCGGGTCGCTAGTAAATTACAAAATTACAACGAAAAGAGCCATTGAATTTTATATTTATATACCTACCTACTTAACTTTTGTAACTTTTTTGGTGTACTAAAAAGTTATATTTGCTTTTAATGTCATCCCTACACCTACAGAATAAAAGTTAAACCTTTTAACTGTGTATTCAGACAGTAAAAAAGGTTTCCGTCCAT
This sequence comes from Mythimna loreyi, assembly GCA_029852875.1. NCBI lineage: Eukaryota > Metazoa > Arthropoda > Insecta > Lepidoptera > Noctuidae > Mythimna > Mythimna loreyi. The sequence goes on along the minus strand of CM056785.1, from coordinate 12,711,051 downwards.
GTAGTATTTTTTAATCATTTTTTTTTTTTAGAGGCTTAATGCAAAATGGAGTTATAGACTGTGTTTAGGTAGGTACTCGCTTAATAAGTATTTAGCTATGTCTTGTGACAATGTGTGACCCAGACCCACATAAAACCAAAAAAAAAACAACTAAGTACTCTACTGATAAAAATTACACACTTTTCTTTGTAAAACACTTGACCCATTTAAAACCCTTCATATTGGGCTGCAGTTTTAACGGTTGATGTTAAATCGAGCACATTCATCAACTTGATAAGATTTTACCGCGTGAATGCGCGATCACTTAAACGCGTGTCGATGACCTCGCTAAACGTTTAGGGTGCGGCCACAGAGCTAGCTTTAGGTATGTAGGTAGGTACCATTCGTTCGATTTTTGCACGATTTTCTTTAATACATATGTAGGTAGGTATACATTTGTTTTAACTAAAATTATAAGGGCGAGCAAAACAAGAAACTTACTTAGAATTTAATTTATTTCTGAACTGTGACGAAAAAAGTTTAATCAGAATCAAGTTGGTTCTTCAATTTTACTCATCTCCGAGTTCCTACATTTTTTTTTTCTCCCGCTCCGTAGATAGGAGAGTGTTGTGGCTAGCACTCTTGTGCATCCGCCAGCGTCAAGTTGTTTTCCTACATTTTGCTGAAATGTCTTCGATTTGACAGTTTGACGTGACGTCACAACATAGCAATCGATTATTTGTTTAAATTAATTTAATTAATAATTGTTTAAATTAAATAATTATTTTTAATTAATTTTTTACGAGTTTTTCAAGCGCTAAAATTCGCAGAGCCTAACCTATTACCTAAGACTCACCTAAGATCCGACGGACATACTGTACCTATTTCGTTTCCATTTCACATAGGTAATCAGAAAAAGTCCATATTATTAGTAGCTTTTTTATCATCTTCCTGTAGGGCAAGCAAGATCTTTGCATCATGCTGTCTTTGTTTCGTGTTACTTGGGGTCGTTGCAACAAATTAAAGTACCTACACGGCAAACATTTTGAACCATTTGCTATAGTTACGCGCAGCTCCCAATTCGATTGAGACTCATATTAATTATGAGTCTTATTCAGACCCGAAAAACGGGTAGGTACCTATAATCCTCGTCAACGGACTCTCGGGTCAACAAAAAATCATCAAAAATTAAATTAATATCGTAGGAGATCGTAGGTACCTATGTACTAGAACCTAAAATAACAAGGCTATCGAATTTGAAATAAGTATAATAATTTATTATAAATAATTTATTATGATTGGGAACCAACGGCTGCTTGAGAAGAGTTGTATCTTTCAGAAACTGATATCCTCATCTTTTCCAAATAAAACTATGCAAGTAAATTCAATTGCATTTTTACAGCATGTTTTAAATATTTTGATTCAATGAAAATAGTACAGTCCTTCAGTACTAACTTTCAAAAGATACCCTGTTCTCGTGGCTACTCGTCAGTGGCGCCAACTAGTGAACAGTGTGAGCACCAACACGGTAGCTCTAGCTCTATGTTCGATTCGATGACCGTCATCCCACGCCTGACGACATCATTGACGCTGTCTTTTTTGTTTGACATAACTGTGTCCCTGCCTGGCTATTAAATGTTGCAAATTAATAATATGATTTATTTTAATCGATTACAGTATCGATAATAAAAAGTTTAACTAAATTTCACAAATGCGAATTTTGGAATTAAGATCGATGCCTCCCACGTAAGTTGTTGTAACCCCAAAAATGCAATTTTACAGGAGAGCGTTTTAAAGATACTTTTTGCGATACAAGCCACATTTTTCAAAGAATCCTTTTGAAATTCGGTATGAGTGTATAGTTTTTAATATGTTATCGTTTACTACATGTCATTACTTTATAATTTTAACAGTTTCTTGAATTTTGTTGTTACAACTGTTTACCGCGACAGGAGGTCCTCACAAAATGTTGTAACTATCACTTACATTATTATACACGGGAGTTCAAGAGCCGATTTCGATCATATCTGATACTTACATCAATTTACGTCGATTACAAATAAAAAAAAGGTGTGGTATGTGTATCATTACTTGATATAATAAAATAAATACAATGTTTTTTCAGCCTAATTACGTTTAGGACAATACCTTTTCGTTGATATGTTACCGAAATATAAAAAAGCAGAATATTTTCAATCAAGTTTATCAAAATTTTACATTTTAGGGTTTAGAGTTTAGAATAAGAAACGATGCTTTAAAGATTAGAAAAACATTAAAGATTAAGATAAAAATCAGTAAAAAAAATCTAAAAATGAAAATTGAAGCTTTTTCAAAATTTAAATAATACTTTCAATTCATTACATCGTCCTTTAATCAAATTTTTAGTATAGTTTAAATAATCAGAACTCAAAAAAGTATCGTAACCAAAATGATTAAGAAAATTCTAGTAACCAATGAGATTTAAAAATAGGTAAATAATCATGTTCCTATCTTAGTCCAGTGTGATTTGGAGTCGGTGGAACAAGCTTATTCTTCCATTTTGTCGTATCACCCGTCTATCACTTTGTAATCTTTTCCTCTCTCCATTTTTTCAAGTGACTATACTTATAGCTCATTCTGTAATATGCTTTATTCTTCTTCTTTTCATAAGCATATCCAAGACAAAGGATAGGTAAATAAGTAATGTTTTATAACTTACACTGAATCTAGAAAAGCCCGCAAATATTAAGTTTTGCTCGTAATATATACAATAGAGGGATTGTTTCCCGACCCCAAAAAGCTGGTTTCATGCACCTAACTGGTGTATTCATATCATCAGCATTTTGGCATCTTAAGGTATTGTTGTTGAAAGAAGTGGTCATCACCTTACAGTCTGATAAAACATTAAATTAATATTGAATCTTCAGAACAAACTGGTACCTCTTTTATTTTTACGATATTATTATCTTTCAGATCTTTTTCTGTTTTCTCTGTGTACCCTTTAGGCAAAAGCTATACGTTATTACTATATACACTAAAAGTTTAAACCTCTGTCTTAATATAACATTAGTGAATTTAGTCAAACATAGTGTGACTCAACTTGCAAGCAGTTGAAAAGACTTGAATGGTCACAAACGATGGTTTTGACAGACCCAGACTTTTTAACTGGTGGTTAAATATCTTTTTGATCGGGGATTAATACTGCTGTTGGTATATCAAATTTAACTAACACCTTATTAAGAACTTAATCACTTATAGAAATGGGAAAACTGTTGTTTACACACGTCTGAAGTTTGAAGTTTCAGTAACGGCAACAGGCAATTTATTCTTATTTACTTATGTCTCACAATAGTATCAGCATAAATTCTAAACTTGGCTCTCCTATAACTAAATGAGCCATAGTTATACATCGTTTTCTCTGTCACCTTTTTAGTTTAATTTATTGAAATAGTGCTTACAGCAAACTCAATAGACCAGTTTTCCTACTGGCTGTTTTTTTTATATTTTACTAGAAAGGTTTTCTTTGACGTTGTTAGTCCTTTTGAAAAATCTCTAGTCTGTAAATATGTATTTTTTTCATTACCTTTTTCAAACGATACTTTATTCAATCAAATAACTGATAGTGGACTTAGCTTAAAGAGTTCAACAGTGCAGAAACATGCAGGTGGTGACTAAGGTAAAAGTAACGAACAACGTTTTCTGATTTGGGAAACTAGCAATAAACACGAGCAAGAAGGAAATTCCTAGTGAGTTTTAATCAGTAAAACTTGCTTCTACTGACTAAAGCTCACATGTAATCTTTCGGTGCCTTTTGTGTTCTAGGCCCTCATTTCCTCGACACAACCTGGGTGTCTTCGTTGAGAATTGGTACGATAAAGCGAGTAACTAAGATAACTGGAAAGAATGGAGGGAGGCCTTTGCCCAGCAGTAGGACAGCACAGGCTAGCTATAATAATAATAATATAATATAAACAAAAATGGCTATAACAGTCGTAATCCAAATGGTTATTATACTACACAGCAATGAAATACGAGTAAGTGAGCAGTTTCAAAGTCCAAAGTTACGAATATGCCATCACCTTTTAGTTTAGTCATTTAAAACTTCTCAGATTCATTGAAAATGGTTGCCTAGAGTGACTCTGACTTCAGTGATATTCATAAATCACTCCCTGAAAAATACATACAACGTACTTATTTCAAACGAATAGCGACGTAAATCATTGTATGTGATGTTACAACTTACTTTTACATATCTAGCATCGAAGTAAAATGTTTTACGTATCACTTAACATAAAATAATTTTAAAATTAGCGACGTAAATTGTTGTGTGGGATCAATACCATATTTTAAATGGTTATCATGTTAGTTAAAGATAAGATTAAACGGAATAGTAATTACTAGAATATTAAATTAACGACGTAAAAATTGCGTGAGAGGTGCAATTGGCAGCGAATTCCAGCGTAATCTGTGATATGTGTTACATACAACGGACGCATTTGCGCTTTTCCCCATTGTAAACCATTGCAAGTAATAAATACTACAGTCTACGCCGGAATCGTTCGAAATATACAACATGATACGTTTCAAAAGTACCTTAAATAATAGGTTATTTGGACTTTTTGTTTTTTTGTAGTATAGATTACATAAAATTAGACACTTTTACATAAAAAACCCAAAATCGCCATTTTGTGGGTTACAACAACTTACGTGGGAGGCATCGAGATCATCCATGAGTTTAAAAATCGTGCTGTTATTCTCTCAATGCTAAACATTAAAACATTGAAAAATCAGCTTTTCCTAGGCACCGCCTATTTAATCTACACAAATCTAAAAAATAAATGCCAATAACAGTCTGTTTTCGTTTTTAATAGGAAAACAACTGCAAATTGCATTTATTTGTTTAAAGCATTTATTTTTTACGAGTTTTCTAGCGCTAAAATTCGTAGAGCATAACTTCAGACTAGTGATGTAAAAATACCGTATAATACCAAAAGGTCACGTATTAAACAGGTATTATACTATAACTTACGGTATTATTGGTATTTTATTTTATTTATTTTGATATAAGAAAAACAAGTCTAAAAAACTAGTTTTATTAATTGCTATAAACTAGTGCTTGACTGCGATCCCACCTGATGGTAAGCAGTGATGCAATCGTTGATGGTAAGGCGCACTAGTCTATTTAGAGCTTATTCAATTTAACCTTGAAGACACCCAAATTATAATGGGACGGAAAGATCGCAGCCGGCAAACCGTTCCTGTTCCTCGATGTACGCGGTATAAATGACTAGGCAAAACGCTTAGTCCGGACCGTAGATGTCTCAACAACGTAAGAATGGATATTTGCCATACGCCTTTCGAAAACCGTAATTAGAGACATAATTATGACGAAAGAAAAATGTAGAATGACTAATTCTAATTTAATTATCTTTTTAGTAATTAAACAGATATATACAATATTATAGATATACTTATCCGTTTATTTCATTGTATTGTAACGAGCGGCTTACGCGCGGCTAGACGTTATTTGTGGGATCCCTTCTTTTCGCATAATGTTTTTTGTCCTAATATACTTCGGCATAACGATTTTGGCACAATTTGTTTTGGCATAATAATACTTTTGCATAATTTTTTTAGGCATACATTTTATGTTGGCATAATCATGTTAAAGACTAATTTGTTTTGGCATAAATTTGATTCGCATAACGTTAGTAGGCCTAATGACTATTAGCATAACGTTAGTAGGTCTAAAGACTTTTAGCATAACGTTAGTACGCCTAATGACTATTAGCATAATAATATTTAGGCATACAATTAATATGAATAACAAAAACAATGTTCATACAGAACCGAATTGCTGCAAAACCGACTTCACGTAGTCTTGTTTTTCCTACCCCTAGAGTGTTATTTAAAATCGCGTAGGCACGTAGGAGCGAGGCGGCCCGCGGGCTGAGGAGCAGGCGGCTGCGAGCGAGCCGCCGCGGCTGAGGCTGGCCGGCGAAGCCGGCCAACAAGCTGAAGCTGCGGTGGTGAGCGAAAGCCGTCTGCGACGATTAGCACGCGTGGGGCCGCCGAAGGGCCGCAGCGCCGGAGCCGTCACAGAAATCCTGCCTGTTGCATGATGCTTGCTTGCATGCTTGCTTGCATGCTGCATGCTTGCTTGCATGCTGCATGCTTACTTGCATGCTTTAGAACTTTATGCTTAATAAGTTTATGCTTTAAAATATTATGCCTAATCATTATTATGGTTACAGACATTATGGTTAAAAAAAAATATGCATGAGCTGTTATGCGTAATTATATTATGCGAAATAAGAATATAATTATGCCAAACAACATTATGCTAAGTTATATTAGGTTTATGCTAATGGATAGGGTTTTATGCTAATGGATTTTGTGCTAATGAATAGGGAACTGTTATTTGTCACCGTCGACACGTTAAGACATGTTCCACCGCGCTGCGTTCGTGCCGTGCTGATTAAGCTGAAAGTATGTTGGTAGAAAACGTTGTTGCGTTTTCTACTACCGAGAACGTAGTAGCAACACAAGCGGATTTAGATATGGAGGTAAAAGATCCTCAAAAATTCAAAATCATGAGTTCACTAGAGACACCCTAGATTCTAATGCTCAATGATTCTCATTATTATTAATTCAAATTCAAATTCAAATTCAAAGCGTTTATTTCAAATAAACCTTTACAGGCACTTTTGAAAAGTCATAAAGTCGGTCTGTCAGGAAAAAAATGACGCAATTACAAATTTAAAACACTGTTTCATGTTTTATATCTGTGCAATTCAACTGTATTCAGTTATTTTAATGATTACCCAGATAACTAAATCGATTTATACATAAAATACCGTAGCAAATGGTTTAATACCGTATTATACGGTATTTTTCATTTTACACCGTTTAATACAAATAGTACCTATAATACAGCAATTTTCTACTTCATACTCGTACCTTGTAAATTAATCGTCTAGGGTTCTCTTTATAGTTAACAAGGTGTAGTTTGAAGGAATCTACTAAAACATTTTTCCATTTGCCACATTGTATTTATTATCTAGGAGACGTTTCGATTTCGAATTCCGGTTCCGACGAGACGTCAACGCTAAATTTATCCAATTTTTAGTATTTTGCTTACTAATTTCCCTCATAGAATAATACTACTATCATACACATTCTACAGTAACATATAAAACTCGCAAATTTATAAATTCAATCATGCCACGCGGTAAGTCTATCGTATACGTGTTGTTTTTTCTCAATGTCGTCCAATGTTATGAGAATGTGCTTTCGTCTAAAATTCTCAATGATTTGTAGCTTGCCAACTAAAAATGCATTAAGAATTGCCTGAATAAGTTACTGTTATAAGAATTGTCGAAGGAAATATGTAACTATTTAATTTTTTTTCAATGCTATTGATTGTTTAGTTGGCCTAACCTTTGTGACGAATATTTTGTTTGTATAATGTTACAGGTAAGTTCACGAACCACAAGGGCCGCAACCGCAAGTTCACCAGCCCAGAAGAGCTGGAGGAACAGCGGAAACAAGAAGAACAGAAGCAGAAGTTAGTAATTCATTAACTATTTATGATATTGTCTATGACACAATTAACGCCTTAGATTCGACGCCAAGTGTTAGCACTCTTAAGATAATTTACTAAGCAATGTGTGTAGGTAAACTTCATGTGCAATAAATTATTAATTATCATTTGAATGATCTGATAAGCAAGTTAATTGTTTTATGTTAAAATGGTTATTCAATTGAATAGAGAGTTAGAAGACTATTTCCATATTTTGTTTACAAAAAGCATTGTAAACAACACTATCAGATTGTATACATTTCTTTACAGTCTCATTATTACAGTTGATTTTTTTTCTTATTTGAAATGCAATATTACAAAAATTATTTCTGTAAATCGGGGTGAATAGAAAAATAACTGGTTTGGTTTTATGCTTCGAAACCATAATATTGGCTTTTTACAAAGCAAACATTTTTTAATAATAATAATTTTATTTGCAAACAAGTTTCACAAACCCATTTAGTGTTCTTTTTTGAATAATAATTTATTAATAAATTGATATAGTAACATGTTGCTAAAAATATTCAATTATTGTGAAACAATCCTATAAAGTGTTTCTATTCGCCCCATTTGATCTGTATTATGACCTGTATTGGAGCAGTGGTGACTTTATTTTAGAAACCTACTCACTTATTTGTGACTTGCTCAGTATTGTGAGAAAAGGTTGGCCACCTAAGCAGTTGAGTGTGGATAAAATTATCTCAACTTTTCATTGTAACCTGTACAAAGAAAAAAAATAGTTTTTTTTTATTGTTTAACTCTTCATTTAACCTTTTGAAAACCATATTTAGAGACATATTAGAAAGTCAATAGGTATGCAACACCAGCATTCTCTTGGGGCTCAAGAGTATAAAAGTGTGCAACATGTTTTTAAACAATACCATAGAAAATTTATTATCCTTTCAAATGCTATGTAAAAAAAATACTATTGATAACTAAATCCTAAAAAAAAGCAGAAAAGAGTAAACAAGACACAGTTTAAAAAATATACTGTTTATAAAAATAAATTAAGGTAAAATTCAATACTTAATTACGAATTCAAATAAAAATGCTACCAATCTTATTTGTTCTATTTCTTTTTCTAGGTGGAGAAAAGAACATGGGAAAGAAAGCTCTAGTGAAGAGGAATCAGAAGAAGAAAAATCTGGTTCCGGCAGTGATTCTGATAGCGACTCGGATGATGATGTAATTACATTTTGTATGTTATTAGTTTTGACTTGAATCTCATCTCATACTGATCTTGTCTGTCTTTATACTGTGTATTTTTTTACATTCAATTCAGGGTTCTCAAAACGTGCATTAGCAAAGTGCGCATTTCAAAATGCCCTACATGTACCCGCTCTTACTAGCCAGCTCTTTCCCTTGGGTTATCCAATAAGTACACATTTCTAAATGTAGATAGATAGATTAAACTTTATTGTACACCAAAAAGTTACAGAACTTATACAGAAACTTAAATCTATGGGTACAAAGGCAGTCTTATCGCTAACAGCAATATCTACCAGACAACCTTAAATGTACCAAATATTATTCACTCTGTACCAGCTAACTTAAACCTTATTGTGCAAAAACTAAGGTTTTAAATTGGCTGGTATGAGCTGTATCATATTTGGTACACTTGTGCCTGAGACATTACGACAATGTCTTCTAAATTAGGTCCCAATTTTAGATGGATGAAAGCCGATGCCTAAGCTAGAAAAGCATCCTATACATTCAAAAAGAGCTTACTTCCAATGAAGTAAAAGTTGATTGAATTAAATTTTTCATTCATTTTTAAATAATTTAAATGGCTCTTCGTATTTATGTATGGTAAATCACCTTTTTGCATCATGAACACCAAGAGGATGGTTTTAATTTTATGAACTTAGTGGGTTGCACAGCACCTATAACATTGAGCAATAGTGTACCTTTCTATTGGTAAAGAAATTTTGCAATTAAATCATTGTTTTGTCCTAGAACCAAAAATTTGAAGACATGTGACATCCACCAATCTGCAATGGGCCCGCGTGGTGGATTATGGCCCATTCCCTCTCCTAGAGAGAGGAGGCCTGTGTCCCTGCAGTGGGAACATTAAAAGGCTGATGATGATGATGAAATCATTGTTTAAATAACCTTTATTTAATAATAAGTAATGAATAACGCCTACATCACCCTACTTGTCGTGCAATCGGTATGATACTACCAATTGGATCTAAGAGGTTAAGTGAGGGAGTGAGGGTAAGTGTGTGTGGGATTGAATTGGTATGATGCCAACCAATCCATTCCCACACTGTCAAATCTGTTTGATCAAACTGGTAGCGTCATACTGATTGTATGACAGGTAGGATGATGTATGGCCAGCATAAGTCATAGCTTCTGAGGCAGATTGGTGGTTGCGTGACCATTTTAACATACCATTGCGAAGATTTCTAAGTCACGTCTAGGAAATTATATTAACTGTTGGTATTTGCAAAATTTCGCGCGCTTTTTTTATGAATTTATTTTAAATATTATTTGTCTGATTGGAGTTTGGACTACCCATATCAGTGCCTAATACATAATTATAGTAATGGAAATCGGGATAAACTGTAATAATCGTTTCTGATTTATAAAACTTATATTAGTCAAATGAAGTGCGTTGTACGCTTTAATGCCTCGTTTACACGTTGGCCCAACCTCGGCAAATCGCCATTGTGTTTACGGGATTTTCCCATTTATACAATGGCCATTGGCCGAGGCTTGCCAACGTTTGGCAAGCGTGTAAACCTACCATAAGGCGTCGTCGGCGTCTCGACCAAGTTATGCTTTAATGCGTCCATGGTAGTGTAAAGGTTAAAATTTGTAATATATATAATGATTGTGGGTATCTTGTTAATACTGGGTTTTGGATGTCAGATGGGTAGTAAGATAATCTTACTCACCTGCGTCCGGTTACACTGGAAACTGACTCAAAAAAATATATTTTTACCTTTTTTTTAGTGACCAACTGAAAAACGATTAGAAACCATAACCGAATATTCTTAACTATACAATCAAAATCTCTATAATTATACACTTAATTAAATTGTTAGACGTTGAAAGGCATAATATCTTACCGTCAACTATGGCTAACGCGCGTAGACTGCTACGTTACATTAGGCAACCAGCGTAATAATGAAGGGATTTTAAATCGAATTAGGTATACTAAACTGTAAAAGTGCTTGGATAGTTAAGAATATAAATCGTGTGAAGCGGGAAATGAGATCATCTAGCGTAAAATCTGATTAAAATGTCGTTATCGATAACTATACTTATATACTTACAATACTTATTTTTATAGATTTTTTTTTTGTTTCTTCAAAGATTTAAATAATTTTTAGTTTCTTTTTAAAAGAAATGAATATATTAAAAATATTAAAATTGAATATCATTTTCAAATATCTGATTATCTATGTTTTAGTTTTTAAACTTGAGAGGGTAGTTGAATATATAAATAATAATTGGAAAGTAGTTTAACATTTTCGCCGCCAACGTACACAAAATGCAATGCCTCGCCGAGCGCCAAGCTATAAATGTATAACTAAATATACAGTAAACAGTAGTGATGGGGATATCGTTATATCGATGAATAAGATTTGTACGCGTAAAGTTAAGATTTAAAGTTGATTTTACGAATATAAATAAAAACTGATTAAATATTTCCAGATTTGTTGTGTGTGTGTTGATTCACAGTATCCTTAATAAGAAAAAACAGTATAATTTATGAGTATCAAAGAAACTAATACATAACTCAATTAGAACTACAAGGAATGGGGTACATCTCTATTTGTTTCATGATCTCATTCTTTAACTTCATATCAAGTTATTGGCACTGAGGGCACGTTGAATTCGATTCTGATCAGGGATGGGGTCTATGGTCTTTCTTTCTTCTATTTTTGTTTATTCCTGTGTTTTTTTTAATAACTTCAGTCAACGTTTTTTACCGTAGGTATCTAAGTGGCAGAATTTTGAATTGTTTTTAAAGTGTTTTTTGATATGAAAAGCAAGTATATATTTAAATTCTATCACGCTTGTAGCCGTGTACTTATCAAAGCATTGTTTTTTAAGTGTCGTTTCTGTTCTTTTCTTAATTCATGTATCGGTAGCGTTTACCCATCTGCGCGCGGGGGACCCCATGCGTTTCTCTATTTACCCACGACGGAACGGAGCAGGTATATGCGTTTAGGTTGAGAGATGTTTGTGTGTGTGTGTGTGTTTGTGCAATGTTCCCACCTATCTTCTGAACTAATGATCCGATACTGGGTTCACCGAACATTTTAGATACTTATTGAATTCCTACTCTTTGATGAATAAACATTATCATTATCATCCAGTTAGACATACCTCAGAATTATCTTCTGTTTCAATATTCACCACAAAATACTCCGAGTCCGATTCCAAACCTTGCAAAATTTTCAGACGTTCGTCCGAATCAAGTTTTTCACTCATATTTCTATTTGCAAGTGAAAGAAAGAAAGATGCATGCGCGCGAATCCGATTTTGTGCTGCACTACGCCAAAGTGACCTTGACAGCCGCACGCCTATGACGTCACTGACCAACTTCTATAGTAGTTCGTGGCACTCGGTGGCGCACTGGGGCATAGACGACCAATTGTTTTGTAGAGATGGGAAAATAACTATCGACAAGAATTAGTAACAACTTTATAATTACGTATCGGCATCTACCTGAAGATCGAAATTCATTTACTATCCTTTGTAATGAAGTAGATAACTAAGTTCATATTTTACTGACCTCAAATTGTTTTCGATATTCGTAACTTTCTGTATTTATAAATATTTCAATGGTGAAATCAACCTTTCACGGCACATCACTGGCCAACTTGATATGAAGTGATTGGCGTTCTGAGGAAAGTAACAAAATTCGGAGTTCCTGTTTTTGCCGATTTTAGGACAAACTAGGGCTTATTTTGTGTAGAAAAATAAAAAACAGGGTAGTAGACAGTGCTATCTTAAATAATAAAATTAAACAAAGCTTTTAATTACAGTAAATTTATTTTAATAAGATAGTTAAAATGAACAACTTCTATAGAAGTTGTGGCGCTGGTGGCACGAAAATCCCGAACTTCTATAGAAGTGCTTGGCGGTGAAAAGGTTAATAATACTTAGACCTAAGTGACTTGTGACTAAGCACAATTGATTGTTTGCTAACATCATTTCGATTAACTCGAAAACGTCACCTCAGGTCGCCACTTAGATGTGAAGATACCTACGCCATCTATAGTTGGTTTTTTAATTCTAGACTACGATTTGACAACTCTAGAATGTCACACTCTAGAAATATCTTCCCAATGTTCTGGAGTTTGACATTTTAAGTTGTCAAATCGTAGTCTACGATTAAAAAACGAACTATATTAAAAACCTTCAGCTCTTCGGTGCTTCGCTAACGTGCAAAGGAATGTAGGTACTAAGGTACCCAGGCACTTTTGCAGCTGATCGTACCTGTGATGAAAAGTGGATCTTGTATGATAATCGGAAATGGTCATCGCAATTGCTTAACTCAGGCGAACCAGGCAAATCTTGCCACAAAGCGAAAATTGACTCAAAAAAGTTACTTGTGAGCGTTTGGTAGACTAGTTGTCTAGTGTTGTTCACTTTCAGCTTTCTTAAATCCGGCCACACGATTTCGGCAGATATGTATTGTCAGCAATTGCAAACCATGTTGGAAAAGCTAGCTGCTAAACAACCGAGGCTGGTCAATCGCTGTAGGCCACGGCTGCTTCAGGACAATGCTAGACCATACACTAAAAATCTAATTTAGGTTACTTACAAAACGCTAATTTCATATAGACCTAATATTGAAGAATTCTTCCAAAAAAAATATTTTAATATTTAAGAGACAATACAAATTAAAAAAAAAAATATCTTAAGTTATGAATTCTACTTTGTCCTAGAGCCAAAAATTCGAAGACATGACATCCACCAATTCGCACTGGGCCCGCGTGGTGGATTTTGGCCCATTCCCTCTCCTAGAGAGGAGGCATGTGTCTCAGCAGTGGGAACATTAATAAGGTTGATGATGAATTGATGATGATGAAGAAATCTAACAAAAATATTTTTCTAATGTTTCAGAGACCATCCAAAGCTAAGGGTGTATCAGGCCTCATTGAAGTAGAAAATCCCAACCGTGTAGTAAAGAAAAACAAGAAATTGACCAACTTGGACAATTTAGGTGAAGGAGAGAAACCTCAATTATCAAGGTAGGTTATCCTACTAATATTATAAATGCGAAAGTTACGATGTTTGGATGTTTGTTACTCAATCACGCCAAAACGGCTGGACGGATCTGGATGAAATAACCCCAACCCCAATACCACGCGGGCGAAGCCGCGGGCAAAAGCTAGTTGATAAATAATTTATGGTAGGGTATTGTGTGGAAGTGACACATAAAACCACTCCACACACATATAGTTTACTAGCGACCCGCCACAGCTTCGCACGGGTATGTATTATACACATTAACCTTCGTCTTGAATCACTCTATTAAAAAAAACTGCATCAAAATCCATTGTGTACTTTTAAAGATCTAAGCATACATAGGGACAGCGGTAAGCAACTGTTTTATACTATGTGATGATATAATCAATTATATAATTGTGTAGTAATATGTAATTGAAGAAAGCCAATAAATTAAATCAATCAATTAGCTCAAACATCAGATGTTGGCCAATTTATAGGCTGCTATCTTAATTAGCTGTACTTGATTCGTCACCTTGTGCATCCATACTACCCCTGTCGCCTTTTTAATTTTATCGAACTAATTATTGCATCTTTTCTGTCTGCGTTGAGTAAATCTGACAAACACTTGCGTTTATTCCATCAGGGTTGCACATCCTCGAACCCAACTTAGTCAGCTTTTCTGTCGCCTGTGGGAAATTGCAGAAGTTAACGTCATGAAATACCCCAGTCACAAATATACGACGATCCTTTTTTTTCGGTGGGTAGAAATCATCCAATAAAATCTGTCCTTGGGCGGAGTGGGAAATGACCGTCAGACTACTGACTAAAAACTTACCCCGTTCCTTTATTGCCTTAGTTCCACGGCCCTGGTGTTACAGCTATATATACTTAAGGCTACAGGAGGCTTCGAAACTTTCTGTAGATGCCCAAAGTAGGGTCAAAGTCTGATAACTCTTTGAGGCGCGCAGAAACAGTATACGCTGTCGACGACTTGGAGTCTGGCGCATAAAACCAAAAACATTGTCAGACTAATCCAAAGCAAGCAGTTAATGCACTGTCGACGACTTGGACTCTGGCGCATAGAACACAAAAACATTGTCAGACTAATCCAAAGCAAGCAATTAAAAGGTTAATGATCTGTTACAGACGTGAACGAGAAGAGATAGAGAAACAACGCGCTGCAGCGGCGTATCAGAAGCTGCACGCGGAGGGCAAGACCGACCAGGCGCGCGCCGACCTCGCGCGCCTCGCCATCATCCGTCAGCAGCGGGAGGAGGCCGCCAAGCGCAGGGAGGCCGAGAAGAAAGCCAAGGATGAAACACCTAAGAAAAGGTACATTCTATTTCTTTACCAACTTAGTTTAGCAACCTAGCCCGTTCCATCATCGGACCACCAGACGTACGGCATTGCGCCACACCGGTACGTGGTGGATATCCCACATATACGTATAAAACGTTTTTGGAACACATTCATTATGCGTACAGCCAAGGAGTGGAATTCCTTGCCGGAGTCTGTGTTTCCTGATAACTACAATCCGGGTATCTTTAAGTCAAGGGTGAATAGGTTACTTTTAGGTAAGCGCGCTCCATCGTCGACCGCATCGTCACTTTCCATCAGGTGAGATAGCGGTCAAGCGCTAAACCAATAAAAAAAAAATAGTATTTGTTTAGCGACGCGGCATGATAGGCGTTCGTCGTACATTGCAGTAGCGGGCCACGTCATCACACACGCAAACACAAACATTTGGCAATGTACGACAAACGCCCAACGCGCCGTGTCTACGTAAACAAGCACTTGTTTTTCGATTGGAAATGCATAAATTAATAAACTTACTTAGAGCCGAAACTGCCTAAAAGGCGAGATGTTGCGCGTGTTCATGCGGACGATCGGAAATCGGATTATTGTACCTGTGCAGTGTCGCTAGTTAAATTTTAACGATGTGCATGTAGGCGTTTCGATAGAGAAGTTAATAAATTATTACGTAGCTACTTAATAGGGTGCGGGACGCAGTTCACCTTGACGGATACCCGTGCGGCGAGTCGCAATAGACCACTTGTATTTGGCCCGCGCGGGCTTTACGCGGTTCCAGCCCAGATAAGTAAATTAATTATGTCACACGTGCCCTAATTACACACACGAAAAAATTTATGTCGTAATTTATGGTGTTGTAAAAACCGTTGATAGGCATACACTTTGTTTTTTAATCCTAGACTACGATTTAACTACTTAAAATGTAAAACACTAGAAAATTGGGAACATATTTCTAGAGTGTGACATTCTGAGTTGTCATATCATAGTGTAGAATTAAAAAACGAACTATAAATTGAAACATTTTACCATAGAGAGAGATAGAGAGCAGTGGTGGTCGAGTGCTAACGGCCCTGACTTAAGTGTTGTAGGTCGCGGGGTCAAACCCAGCCAGGTGCATTACTTTGTGTAATTTATTTCATCACCACTGCTCTCAAAACGGTGAAGGAAAACATCGTGAGGAAACCGGCATGTCCTAGAACCAACAATTCGAAGACATGTGACATCCACCAACACGCACTGGGCCCGCGTGGTGGATTACGGCCCATTCCCCTCTCTTAGAGAGGAGGCCTGTGTCCCTCCAGTGGGAACATTAAAAAGGCTGATGACGATGATTACCATAGACTAATAGGAGTGGCCCCATGCTCATGGTCATCCAAACGAACACATTCAAAATTAGCTTAAAAGCAGTGGCGCTTAGTGTTGTTTATAATGAATTTGTTGCTACTTATTTGCAGTGACGAGATATTCAATTAAAGCTTTTTGGTATGCAATTGTATTTTAAAGATGCAACTAGATTTCGGTCGATCAATGCCTTCTAATGTTTGGATTCGTTTTATCGTGGTATTCAGGCATAGATTTTTTATTAAGACCCCACACTAGTAACTTCACATGTATGGTGGGCGTGTTTATAATCATATAAGTTCACGAACACGAGAACGGAACAACTATCTGTAAGCTATACAAATATTTGTTTCGTGCGGGAATCGAACCTGCGGCACACAGCGCACCAGCCAAATGTTCAACCACTGTGCCAAGCTTGTTTTTTATAGATCTTGGGTTGTTAATAGCTTTAAGGGATGATTGTATCATATTTTGAGACAATCAATATCGACTGACCGTTTGCGATCGAGCGCAATCTAGTACGTATTTTGCGAATTTAAGTCTAGTTAAATGAGTCAGGAGTTGTAGGTCGCGGATTCAAACTTGGGCAGGCGCATTACTTTGTGTAGGAAAAATATCCGTGAGGAAACCTAAACCCTACACCCTGGGGCCAGGGCTCAATGCGAATTATAATTCATCGATTACGGCCCATTTCATCTCCTTGAGAGGAGGCTTGAGTCTCAGCTGTGGGAACATTGTAAGGCTGGATAATACTTATGCTAAATATTAAATAACCAAGATACTGGTATCAAGTTTATTTGATTACCTTTGTATGAAACGCTGTGTTTTTTTGCCGAAAAAAAAAACACAAACGTAAAGATTAAAAAAAAATAAATGCCAATAACAGTTTTTAACAGCAACAACAACTGCTAATTGCATTTATATTTTTGAAGCATTTATTTTTTTACGAGTTTTCAAGCGCTAAATTTCGCAGAACCCAACTTCAGAACCCAACTTCGAGCAAACGGGCGACACAGCGCTCTCGTTCGAATACTTGGTACATATGAACTGCTCAGTCGAGCGTTTATCTATACAGCGCTTTCATCATTGTCTCGGCCGAGCAACATTTTACTCTCTCGCCCTTTTACTCGTTACATGTTATCATGGCATTAGGATGATAATTCATTAATTATTACTAGCTTTTGCCCGCGGCTTCGCCCGCGTGGTATTGGGGTTGGGGTTTCCGGGATAAAAAGTAGCCATGTCCTATTGCGAAGTGTATCCTATGCCTGTGCCAAATTTTATCCAGATCCGTCCAGCTGTTTTGGCGTGATTGAGTAACAAACATCCAAACATCGTAACTTTCGCATTTATAATATTAGTAAGACTAGCTTTCTGCCAGCGGCTTCGCCCGCGTGAAAGTACGGTTCTCCATACAAACTTTAGACCTCCATTACATCCCTTTAGGAGCTGAATTTTGAAAAACCCTATCATAGTGAACGTCAACGTCATAAAAGGAAGCATGGTGTAAAATTTCACGCTCCTAAGCCCAGTAGTTTTGGCTGTGTATTGATATGTCAGTCACGTCAGTTTCACCTTTTATATTATTGTGTATTGACGAGCTTTCTTTCTGATTCCAGGTAGACTACTGAGCTGACGACGTGCCGTTTCGCAGTTTCGCATGCTCATAATCTCAGGCTAGGTGGCTTTCCGAATCACACTCCTATTGAATATTGTGATCTTTAAACTTATACAAATTTTTGCATACGGAATTGTTCGTTCATGTTTAATGCATAATATATTTCTACATCTCTGATTTTGTGGAGCTTTCCTAGCTGTGACATACTTCTTAATTGTGTAAAATCTTACTGTATATTCATTTGACAATCCTGACGGCTTGAGTCATCCAAGTGGCTGGCTGGTCATTAAATTCTCGGTCGAAACTTTTAAATGTTGCAAACTGAAATGTGTGTTACACTGATGTCGTAAATGTTCATTGTAGTCTTGTTGTTTTTATATATCTAGGTAAATTAAATGTTATATTTTACAAGATGTGAGCAGCATTAATTTTAATGATATTATTATTATGGTTTATAAATGTCTACATTCAATAAAGGTAGTAACTATATCAGATCCAACTAGCATGGTGTTTTATTGACAAAGCTCTGACGTGGACTGGACATGGGTTTTTCTGTTCATCTTTCCTTTGCATGCCATCCAAATGTAGACATTTATGAAGACATCGCGTTATGTATATGCCATAATTACTTAATTCCGTCAGTGTTAGAATTCCATCTGATTTGTAACAGCAATATTGAAATGATTTCGCAATGAAATGTCGTAACTGAATAATGAATATGTAAATTTAAATATATGTATAAATTATTATTAAATATTTAATAATGAAGGGTACGTACCATGTCTACATAGTTATTTTGAATTCCACCGGAATACGAATTGTTTTATGAAATTTTCATTGGAAGAGATTAGACCTCAATGTCTTCTGACTGTTTAGCGAATTCCCCAAAACTAGATTTTAATCTACACTATGACCACCATGAGAGTTTCATAAAGCAATGTAATTATATGAATTTGCTTAGGACTAATTGTTAGATAGTCTCACTAGACAATTTTTATAAAGCAAATGTGTATCTATATAATAAAAATTGAAAATGATTTTAACATATTCGTTTTCTTGTTAGGATTATTAAATTAGATCATTCGTCAAAGCGTTATGACAAATCTTTTGATTCGATCAAATTCAATGACATGAATCCATAGTGCATCCTTTTTTTCTGTCGTGAAAAAGTATATCAAATTTATACAGGCGAAAGTTTTTAAATATTTATATTAATTTTGTTTTTTCATACTACTGAGGCCTCTGAAGGAACTGTTATGAAATTAGGCACATAGGATATATTTTGCTTTTAGTAAGGGATAATTGCATTTTTTTGTTGTTAGTAGGTAGTTAGTTTTCTATAAAAAAGCGACAATCTGAAAAATTAAAATCTCTGAAATCTTATAGGTTTCAGAGAAGTTTTATATAAAAAGTTGCCCTAACTTGATTACAAATCACATACTGCTGCCCGTGAACATAATTACAGAAAAAATAACATGTGCTATGAAGGGTGCTGTAGACAACAATCATTCCCAGAGCCCCGGTGTAACGCTTTCGCACCAACCCTCAGCTCCAGGAGGCTTCGACCCTGTAGGGCCCCTGCGATTTGCTGACAACTCCTTGAGGCGCGCGGGAACAGAGCGCGCCGTCGACGACTTGGGCTCGGTCTGGACTGATACCAGACGACCGGACGGCAAGCAAACCATCTAGGTATACATGTACTACGCACTAGATGAGGTGTGCCGTACAGTGACATTACTCCACTTAAGTGATCTGCAGGCCATACACTGTTACATTGATGATATTAGTGCAGTTTTGAAGTATTAGCGCTGTTAAGGTTTAAGTCTTGAAAGACTACAGAATCTTACAGATTGGGACGTATTGCTATAGGCTAGATAATGCAACTGGAGCCTAAAAAAAATAATAATGCCGCTAATCACGCTTCCAGTCGACAGCGATATGGGCATACCATAATTATGGCAGCAAGTCTCCTCTTTGAGGAGTAGCTGGAAAGACTACAGCATCACCGCCTTCCTCATGGCTCAGGTCCTCACAGGCCATAGTAATTTAACAAGGTTTCTGAATCCTGCTGTCACCATTCCATGGACCAAACAAAAGACACGGTGTAGATATCTACACCGTGTCTTTTGTTTGGTCCATGCTCCGCCCAAGGGATATCCCTTGGGCGGAGCACCGCCATGTCCTAGTATGGGCGATCAGCGGCATCGACCCCTCACGCCGTTCTCTAACTGGTACTCCGAAGCGAGAAGGATTGACAGGTGGTTGTGTCCTACGAAGCTAGCATTACACATAATGCTAGCGAAAGGGGCGGCTGCACGCGTAAGGAAACCAACTGCCACACGCCCCAGCTACCGACCCTAATTTCCAGACACAGTAGGCGTTGGCTTGCGTAGTGTTTCACGCGCGTCTCAAGGAGATGTCATTAAATCGTTGTTGGGCCCAGCAGGGTCGAACCCTACTGAGGTCATGGGTAACGCTTCTGAAAGTAAATCTAGGGTTCTAGAACGGAAGACAGAGAAGAAACAGGAGCGGGCTTTAGTCTGTAAAGGTCAGACACGCGCCAAGCTTTATGCTTATGTTCCCGGTTATGCTCTAGAAGTAAATAAAAAGAGAAATAAAGTGTAGAAATAAAAAATTGAAGTCATTGGATAGGTTCCCTACAAAAAAAGGTCAACAGCGATTTTTAAGATTTTTTTAGATAAAGTTGTAAGTAAGTCTTTTTTAATGTCTGTATTATTTGAGAATATTGCAGGTAGGTTGTACAAATGTTGGTCTGCGCAAACCAGAACGGTATTTTTTTTATGGTAGGTAAAAATCATCCAATGACGATTCCCGCTCTTGGGCGGAGCGGGAAACAGTGTCAGAGTCTTACTGACTAAAAAAGTAGGTTTTTTAGTCAGTAAGAGTCTGAAACCCGTTCCTGCACTGCCTTATTCCCAGAGCCCCGGTATAACAATTTCGTACCAACCCTCGGCTCCAGGAGGCTTCGATCCTGAAGGGCCCCTACAGTTTGCTGACAACTCCTTATAGTTTGCGGTATGGCAAAGGGTTTTGCCGCTAGTCAGCGCTAGGCGCTAAGATAGGTACTGCAGAATTCTAGTTCTTTGACACGGCAAGCCGCGTCACATGACATCAGACTCACGTCGCAATAAATAGGTAAGCCTTGACATTTTTGTTACCCGATACACATTTCAGTCATCGGTGCTGCTTGATGTGTTGTTTAGTCTAAACAAATATACCACCCGCGTCACGTCACAGCAGGTGCCGACGACGTTCTTCAGCAGTTGCCTACCGCAGCGTGCTACGATATCCCGCTGCGGGATCCCATGGCGCTTTTCTCAATGCTATGTAATGGTATTCTTTTAGGCGTCACGGGATCATTTCGAAGTATAGGAATTTAAGGTATAAATTCCTATACTTCGAAATGATCCCGTGACGCGATATAGGTATGTGTGATATGTGGATTTGCGATTTTTATGTTATTACGTTTCAAAGTGTGTTGTTTAAAATTTAAATCCTTTAACTATGCCATCCCGATAAATTGACACCAGGATTTCTAAAGACCTCGTAAAAGCTCATAGAACATTCACCTCTTCGAAGATATTCATCATTTGTTATTGGAGTGTGTTCGATATGAGGCTGAAAGGAGCACCTAAGTTGTTCAGGGCTTTGAAGTTAAACAAGAACATTATAGTACATTCCACCAAATATTAAGTAAGTAAGCCCTTAGTAGGCTCTTAATAAACTAGTGCGCCTTACCATCAACGGTTGCATCACTGCTTACCATCAGGTGGGATCGCAGTCAAGCACTAGTTTATTACAATAAAAAAAAGCCGACTTCCGATGATGCTAGAAAGTTGTTCGACTTTAAGGCCCAGATCCATTGATCTCTTTTGATGTAACAAGTGATAAGTACTCATCGAAGTTGATGGAAGTCGAAGTATGGAGGAGCACTTCGAGTCCTTTGACTCGGGCGCAAAAACCGACAATGACTGGAAGTGGCCCGAAGCGAGGCGAGGTTGCACGAACCGAAGCGAAGTACCCTTCTACACTAACATAGATACCTATTCGTTTCGTTCAACTTCGCGAGCAGTGTATAGAGTAAGTAGGCTTTAGGGTACGATGGGACGGCCATACACTGTGCGTTATAAAATTCCCTAACTTTTTAAGAAATAATAAATAGAAACGTTCACCTCTCGTATTTGGCACGCAGGTTTTGTTCCTAATATTTCATTCTTATAAATGAAAAATGCCAAGAATCTTCACAGTTCACGCATCATTACCCTTGGGAGGGTAATGTGGCGTCGTACGATACTCCTAGATGTATGCGCATATTTACCCGCGACCTCGTGTAACTTACTACTTATCTGTTACTGTGTTTGCTAGTTTTATTTACTTATTGATATTTTGCTTGTTGGCTTTTAGAGACCTCAACCCCTGGTATAAGGTTAGGCTGTGGAGACTTGATCTTAAAAAGGAAGGTGTTTTGGAGGTATGCATATAAAAAATTACTATAGAAGTAGAAGAAGAGTCGACGGGTGTTATGTCTAGTGGGTAACTGCACGCTAGATGATTTCGAGCGGTTTTTTTATTCGAATCGCACAGAGAATTCAGGATAGTTCCTTTGTACCACCATAGATGTCGCTACAGTACCTATGAGCTACGTTTTGATCTGTGCAGTTCGACTAGTGAGTTTGACCCTGTGGGTGTTTTTGTCGGGATTCGCTTAATGGTGATAGCTGGTTTTACTTTAAGGTAAAGGTTGGTAGGTACAAAAACAATAGTTTGGTATCTATCCATCAATCCTCTTACATAACCTTTATATGTAGGTATGTGTATTTTTACCTAACTCCTCGAAAACGACTTGACCGATTTAGATGAAATTTTGTGTACATTTTTGGCCACCTAGAGCCACCTTTGGGCAGGAAATATAGAACTTATTGAAAGAGGTCTAACCTGACTTAGCATTTGTGATTATTTTTTTATAACCACCCAAAATAAGTCGAGCTGTCTTTGGTGATAGCTTAGGACAGTGTCAAACGAGACAAAAGTGTTTCGCTTATTGTCTCCAGCAATTTATGAGATGTCGCGTCCGTTAAAATGCAACTTAACTGGATAAAGTGGCGATACTTTAAGTGAAAACATACTTAATCATTACATAATATAAAACAAAGTTGCTTACCGCTGTCCCTATGTATGCTTAGATCTTAAAAAGTACGCAACGGATTTTGATGCCTTTTTTTAATAGATAGAGTGATTCAAGAGGAAGGTTTATGTGAATAATACATGCATAATGTACAGTGGCGTAGCTAATCCCACAGGGGCCCCGTATCAAAAGTCCCTCGGGGGCCCCGTATAAAAAGTCCTTCGGGGTCCACGTATCAAAAGACTTTCGGGGGCCCCGTATAAAAAGTCCTTCGGGGTCCACGTATCAAAAGACTTTCGGGGGCCCCGTATAAAAAGTCCTTCGGGGTCCACGTATCAAAAGACTTTCGGGGGCCCCGTATAAAAAGTCCTTCGGGGTCCACGTATCAAAAGACTTTCGGGGGCCCCGTATAAAAAGTCCTTCGGGGTCCACGTATCAAAAGACTTTCGGGGGTCCCGTATAAAAAGTCCTTCGGGGGCACCGTATCAAAAGTACTTCGGGGGCCCCGTATAAAAAAAAAAACGTATTTTTGTTATAGATGCTTAGCTGGCGTGCTATTCTCTAAGAAAAGGGCTGATGATGATGATTGTTAACCCAATGTTCCTGTACATAGGATTGTTAATCAAATGTACCTATTTCGATTTCATCGTTGCGGCCAACGTTGCGATTAAGGATGTTTTCTTAAAGAATAGCACTGCTGCCCTATGAGACGGTTGTGGATAACATATTGCGAATTTTTGCCTAGGTCGGGGCCCCTGTACCGCGGGGGCCCAGTATAATTGATACGGCAGATACGGCGGTAGCTACGCCCCTGATAATGTACTCAATATCAGTGCGAAGCTGGGGCGGGTCGCTAGTAATATTTTAAATGGGAAAGTAACTCTGTTCGTTGGTTTGTTCGTCTTTCACGGCAAAACGGAGCGACGACTTGACGTGATTTTTTTAAACGGTTATTTTTGAAGGGATGAAGAGTGACACTTTTTGTCTCCTTCTAACCCCCCACTTCTTTACAATGGGAGTGGAAGTTTGGAGCATTCCGAAATTTTCAAGGTAGATAGCTAAAAATTGGTAAACGGACTGCTTGTGAACTAACAAACAAATTGTGCATAACTTTTATTTTGTAAATCTGCTCCCAACCCATTAAAATAGGGGGTGAAATTTTATAAGGAACTTTTCGCAGTTTTCAAAGTCAAAGTCAAAGTCAAAGTCAAAGTCAAACTCATTTATTTCAAATAGACCATTTACAGGCACTTTTGAAATGTCAAAATTGAAGCTAGTTTGCACGTTCCAAGGCGTAGACTCCTATGGAGAAGAACGTGCAAGAAACTCCATGGGCACTCTTTTAAATCAAAATTTATATTTACATATTACTTGGTTACAAAATGTTGATTCTAATATGCGAGCACGATGTAGCGGTATTTAACAAAAAGTAAAATAATAATAATAAAAAATAAAAAAAAAAATTCAAATAAGCGCCTAGCAGCCAAGAGATGACCGGTCTCAACTGACGGCACCCGTTCACGAGCATGACGCATGTATCAGCCCCACTCCGCTCAACCATTTTAGAGGGAACAGAATGACCCAACACACGCGCCACCATCAGCGAGACATTAGAGAGAGCATGACAAACTCTCAGCTGCCATGCTCGAATGTCAAATAAGTTGCAACCTAGCGAAAAATGCTCCATGGTACTTCACATTTACAAAATTTACAAAGTGCTTCTACATTATACAATGCTATTGTATCCAAATCAAAAAAATATAATAATTGTAGATGGTCATGAGCTTCAATTTAACAAATAAAATATAAAACTATTACGAAAAGCCAATATAAAAAGGGCAACAACTTCCATCCTTTCAATAAATATGTTAACAATAAAAAACAAATTAGAAGGCAAAAGTAGACTGTGGCTGTGGAGCAGAAACGGCATTTAACCAAGCATTATTATCAAGAATGTAATCTTCCAGTTTATAATATGCTTGTCTACATAGCGTGCGTTTAATACAAGTTTTAAATTTGGATTCATTCAATTGAATAATCTCACTTGGTAATTTATTATAAAATTTAATACAGCACCCCATAAACGAACTACGTACTTTGGCCAATCTGAACCGAGGTTGATCTAATTTGTCCCTATTTCTGGTATTAAAATTGTGCCTGTCACTTATCTTAGCAAAAAGATGAATATTTTTCCGAACATACATGATATTTTCATAGATGTATTGACAAGGTACCGTCAAGATATTTATATCCTTAAATAGTTCCCTCAGAGAATCGCGCCTCTAACTGCTCTTTTCTGAAGAATAAAAATAGACTCTATGTCTGCAGCACGTCCCCATAGCAAGATACCGTAAGACATGATACTGTGAAAGTAGCTAAAATAGACTAGTCTCGCGGTATCTACATCAGTAAATTGACGGATTTTTCTAACAGCATATGCTGCTGAACTAAGCCGTCCTGCCAGAGACGTTAAATGAGGACCCCATTGAAGCCTCGAGTCGAGCGCGATTCCTAGAAAAACTGTGTTTTCGACGAATTCAAGTTTCTCTTCGTTCAATACTATCTCTAAGTCGTTACTTTTAACATTCGGTAAGGCAAATCTGATACATTTCGTTTTTTTCCATTTAATACTAAACTATTAATAGTGAACCAGTTTTGGACCTGTTGTAAAGCACTATTTACGTAATTAAGATTTGTGGAGCTTCTATCGATCTTAAAAATTAAAGATGTATCGTCAGCAAACAATACTATATGTGGGTGGTTCTTTAATAAATAGGGTAAATCATTTATATATACTAAAAAGAGAAAAGGACCCAATATTGAGCCTTGTGGTACACCCATTTTGACTTTTAAACCAGGCGAATTGACACCATTTATTTGAACTTGCTGCTGCCTGTCATTCAGATAAGAATTCACCAAGCTCAGTGCAAGTTTACCCAATCCGTAATGATCAAGCTTTAAAAGCAAGGTTTCGTGATTAACACAATCAAAAGCCTTTGAGAGGTCACAAAAAATTCCTATCGCATCTTGGGATTCTTCCCACGCAGCAAATATGTGTTTTAATAAGGTCACACCAGCGTCAGTCGTACAACGTCCTTTGGTGAAACCATACTGCTGATTGTGTAAGATTTTATTGGTGTTAAAATGAATAAGCATCTGATCTAGCATAACTTTTTCAAATACTTTACTAAAAACTGGCAAAACGGATATAGGTCTATAATTATTTGTGTCGTTATGGTCGCCGGATTTGAAAAGAGGTATAACTTTACTGAATTTCATTACGTCTGGAAAAACTCCTTGGTCCACAC
Source organism: Mythimna loreyi (assembly GCA_029852875.1). Taxonomy (NCBI): domain Eukaryota; kingdom Metazoa; phylum Arthropoda; class Insecta; order Lepidoptera; family Noctuidae; genus Mythimna; species Mythimna loreyi. The sequence continues at coordinate 12,684,592 of CM056785.1, read as the reverse complement.
ACAAATTAAAAATTAGGGCCAGGTATGGTGCTACGGTCTCAATTATAGAGGCACACACTTTAACAGACAGTCCCCATAGATCTTCTGTTAATTTAATTTTAATTTGCCGGAATACCTTTATAACAGTCATAGGGTTTATATGCTTGAATTCAAATTTAATAGGACAGCCTGGCACGTTTTCTTTCAATAAAGCAATTGAGGCCTTGGGCGAGGAATTCAAAGTTTCCGTTATCTTATGGGGTATATTGGTAAAAAAATTAACAAATTCTTGAGCTACTTTTTTATCAGAGTTAATAGGACCATGTGAGGTCTGCAATAAATAATCTGTGTTGCGTACTTTGTTCCTACCAGTTTCACTATTAATAATTTTCCAAACGGTCTTTATTTTATTGTCAGCCGATTTGATTTTTTTGCTAATATACAGGGCCTTCGCTACCTTGCAAATATTTCTAAAAAGTTTAGAATATTTATTCACATATTTATTAAAGGTTTCTGTGTTGAATAAAGGCTTAAGGCCATAGAGTTCATGTAGTCTTTCCCTACTTATCCTTATACCTGTAGTCGCCCAATCACTAAATACAAACTTGGGGAAGATATTTTTCGACTTCTTTTCAAAACATGTATTAAATTCATTCAGTACTATTGAAAAGAATTTATCATAAAATTTATTAGCATCCTCAATATTATAGCCCAGAACATCTAACCTATTCTGTAAGTTACTATTAAATTTTGTTAATTTTCCAAGTGTAATTGGCCTAAATTGAATTTGGGTTTTTTCCAAGGCTGCTTTAAAGTTAAAAAATACAGTTTGTCCACTATGATCAGATGGAAGATAATTTACTATTGCTTTATCTAAATAATCACAATTGCAGAAAATGTTGTCAATACAAGTTGCAGAGGTTGGAGTTACTCTGGTTGGTTCAGTAAAAACATTAGATAAATTAAACGATTTAAACAGGTTTAAAAATCTACTGCTATTTGAATTATTTTCCAAAATATTAATATTAAAATCTCCGCAAATAACTATAGACTTGTTACAGCCCGCAAATTTTGATAGCACATCTTCCATTGTCGATTCAAACAGACCAAAGTTTTGAGGGTTCGGAGGCCTGTACACGCACACTATAACATTCTCATCTAGCTCAACACAGGACAGTTCAATGCAATGTTCAACAGACATGCCAACTATGTCATGACGTTGTTTAAATTTCAAACCCTTTTTTATTAACATTAGGGAACCACCACGCAGCATGGATTTACGGTTAAAACAACTTCCCACATCGTAATTATCATAACTCAGCAGCATTTGGTAATCCTTCAACCAATGTTCACTAAAACAAATAACATCAAACATGGTTTTTTCTAAAAACATTTCAAGGTAGGAAACTAAAAACACAGACTCTTTATTAGGTACCAATGAAAAATAACTTGCCTCATTTTTTTAACTCTTCCCCCAAACTCTAAAATAGGGGATAGAAATTTGTTTGAGACTGATAATATTCTGTGTTCTAAATCAGGAAAGGGGAACTGTGTTACCTCGAATTTCAGGGGAGCGAAGGCGCAGGCTAAAGCTACTAGATAATATGTTATTTTGAAATTATTCTAATAGATTAGTAGTTGTATGAACAAAATAACAAATCATAATAATAATATTTTTAGAAACGTATAGAGTTTAAGAAATTTTACTGATTACCTATGTGTAGGTAACCAAAAAACGAGGTAGGTACATTTTACAATATTCTTAAACGCGTCCGGAGTCCGGACTAATATATTAAGCGCTTATTACTGAGAACATAAATTTAGCAGCTCGGTCGTCTTCACAAAGATTTCGTGTGACTCGGATATATTAACTTCATTTACTTAATATGCGCATACATAAAGTTCTTTACGAGACAATATTTTCATGATAAAACACAGTAGAAAACTATATGGAAAATGGAAGCAAAAATATGTAAGTAAGATGAAGAAAAAACCTTGATACGGTTTTCTTTGCTTTGTATTATCAGCCTAAAATAAGTCTGTTGAATATTTTATATACTTATGTAGGAATGGAAAACTTTTGTTTATAGGTAGGTAGGTAAGTACCTTCTTTCAACATTAATCCTAAGCTCCTGAAACTGTCAATTTGCGATTGACAGTTATGTACGTGAGTAGGCCAATTTTTGCAAAAAAAAAAAAAATCGTTTAAACGATTTTGCTTGAAGCAAATTGCTTCAAGCAATTGTCAATAGGTATATTTTTATTGTCAATCAATTGACCGTTTCAGAGACAGGGTTTTAGTACAAGTTATACGCCTCTAGATGATTTACCACCAGAAAAACAATACGGATTGATTAGATATGTTCAAAGACATTAAATGTACGATAATTATCATGTGTTAAGATAAATAATCTTATTGTGTGCATTTAGATAAATAATCATATTTGGTGGTCGAAATGCGCCTCCGTCACACATTTTTACACTGATCGATGGTCAATAAGAAAGGACGTCCCTTATACACCTATTAGTATGTGAGTGAATCGCTAGAGCACTAGATAGATACTATAACGACTATTAAAGGCAAAAACACAGTCTTAATGCGTGTAAACAAAAAAAAAAAACAAAAAACTCTTTCATTTGAATTTGTATCAACCTAATCCCATTCCAAAAACGTATCGAACTTTATTTTAATGGAGCTTTCCCCACAAAGCGTAACAAAACAATTACCAGGCCATTTGTTATTCATCCATCTCCCCCAAACATTTGTTTATTCAAGCCACTTATACATACTGTCCAATATCTGAAACCCGGGAATCTAAACCGCCCTAATACCTATCTATCACGCCTTCCCCAAATGGAACGTTTTTGGGATCGAATTTACGGGAGTTCTCCATTACAAAGTGTAAACCCTAACGCGGCCGCAAGATATCGGCTCCTCAATTTTTGTAACACAAGGGTGCAGTCAAATTGCCCGCCGATAAGCATAGGGGAGTTGTAGGGTTGGACGAAGGTTGACGTAGGTAAACGCGATTCTAAAAAGGAGATAATACCAGCTCCGTATTCGCACAGCCCTATGTAGATGATGCCTCACCAATTTTAAGGCCTTACGGCCTCTATCACTCTCTCAGTCTTAGTAACCGGGTTTAGTACTAGGACCTCCTTTAACCCCGATAAAGGAGCGTTGTAAAACTGAAGTGAGGTGAGGTTACGAGCCGCGACACTACGACAATCTTCAATATACTTTCCTTTTGCATTATTAAATTCAGTTGTGTTCGTACTTTAGCCTCGAAAATTCTGAATACGTTATCTACAAGTCAAGTGCGACGAACCTACCACAAGTAGGGTTGCCCGGTCTGTCAACTGAAAAGCCGGACGGACCCGCCAGTTTAACTGGACATTTCAGTAGAAAGGTTGAAACACCATTAAATGTTTGTCTTCAATCTTTTTAGTTTTTCACGATATTTTCTTTAGGAAAATTTTTAGTTTTTCACGACAAAATGTATAGTATGGTAATTAAATAACTGATAAAAATGCCTTGATTGACAGAATTAAATTGATACTAACTTAATAGGGCAAATTCCGAATTAAACGTTTTTATTGTTATTAATGAAACAACAATAAATAATATTTAATGAATCAGTCTTGTACATAATTCAGCTGATCATTAATTTTATTGCAAAAATATTAATTTCCATAGTTATAGTAAAACATATACCTACTAAGTAGTTTGCAGTAATCATTGATAGTCCACTTCCTTGTACTAGCTACACAAGGTGAGACGGGCGGATCAGAAATGACAAATTTAAAACTAAAATTGTCAATTTTATTACAACCTAACAAATACCGGACAGACCGGACATGCTTTCAAAAAGCCTGACTCTGTCCTGTTTTATCCAAACGTCTAGCAACACTAACCACAATACAATCTAGACGAAAGGACCTTACACGGTGGCTGCATAGTTTATCAGGTTCAGTCTGCATCTCAAGATTTAAGCAGCAGGGGCAGATATACGCCTGAAACAAAAGAGGAGCTAGCGTCACTGCCCGCGCAGCAAGTTTATTCGAATAATACTTCATTTAATAATTTGTATTTCAAAACATAAGATTAAATTATCTTTTAGTTTGCGAAAGTTCCCTAAAAATACACACAATGATTTTTGGCTAATCTTCGCATTTTGTTCTGTATTAGAAATAACTTTGAAAATAAATTACACCAAGTTCAAAGAAAAATAAAATTAAATATTTGTACATCAAATTATTAGGAAAATAGTCTAGTTAAATACTTATATATTTATTTTTCAAAAAATTTCGACTAGCCGTTTAGATGGTGATGTTCGTTTTAAAATCACCAAAAGTCGTATGCCTCTCCTTATGTACAATAAGTTACCAAATACCAATATTCTCTTCCTGTTATTTTAAAAGTTACTTTTGAAATTCGAAATATCATTCAGTGACTAATTGGCGGACCGGCCGTTGGATTGGAATTCAGTAAAATTTTATTACTCTTTGGTGCTGAAACAATCGTTCACAGACAGATATTTTTGTAACAGAAAAAACATATATTACATTATAAAAGCGAATGCATGACGTCTTTTTAATAATTTCACTACATAGTATAAAACAAAGTCGCTTCACGCTGTATGTTCCTGTGCTTAGATCTTTATAACTACGTATTTTGATGCGGTATTTTATAATAGATACAGTGATTCAAGGGGAAGGTTTATAGGTTTATAAATATTTGATTTCGAAATATAAATTTAATTTCACTCCGTCATACGGACGATTGTAAAGGGCTTATTTAGTAAGCACCGGTGCATTACCACCATCATAACGTACGCCGTAGTACTCTATACATTTTATATGGCTACTAGACTTGTAGAGTCACATTAGATTCACACTTCACCACATGACTGGATTTGATTTCGAAACTTGTTGACTCAATTTTTATTATGTCGAACGCAGTGTGTGGATAATTCAGTTGTACGATATTTTATTCTATCGATGTTTTGTTGAAAAATTCTACAGTGATTACTAGCGCGCATTGAGATAATCGTAGATTGCCCGGTTGGTACAAGATTCCACGTGTTTAAGAGGTATCTGTGAGTTGAGTTCGGATCCTCATACCTTCCTAGGATCCTCGGGGCCTGCGAAATGCAAACGCATTGTAATAAAAAAGTTAGTAAAGGTAAACTGAAAAGTTTAACAACTATGCATATAAATGCAGTTTGGGTGCCTCGGCATAAAGATGAATGGAACCTGAAAAATGCACAGGGTATTTTTATCCCCGATAAATTTTAACTTTCGCATGGGGCTCGGGTCTGGGCAATAAAAGGAAAGACACGAGGAGAGGCTCTGTTGAGGGTAGCAGTTATTGTGCAACAAACTATGCCAGCCTAACAATGTCACTTGCTCAACATGTTCCTTGTTGTTGGAACAGATTCAGATAAAAAGTTTGTCTGCTGCACATAATGTTGTACTACCCTTTGCCAGTGGCTTCGACCGCAATTATTATACACTGTTAAATTTTGGTCGTTTTAATCCCGAAGACGGTCGATCCGGTACATGAAACACTATCGATTTGTGTAGATAAAAAAAAATACTTTTACTTTTATTAAATTTACGTTAAATGACCACATCCAACACTGGAGTGAAACCACGAGTTTCCCTTTGAGAAGATGTATAAAAACATTAAATCAAAATGATTAACTAAAAACAAATTAGCATTTGAGACTTTTCAACTACATTTTGTTTAAATTGCTCCACATTAGGAATAACTCCTCCCCTATCTCCTGTATCGTTCGAAAAACATAAAAACTCTTAAACATAATTATACATAACACCTAGACCCCGAACACCCATCTGTAAACAGGCCATACAAATATTTATTCCTTACGGGAATCAAACCCACGACACGCATTGTCGTCTGCTAACTGGCCAGACCGAGTCCAAGTCGTCGACGGCGCGCACTGTTCCCGCGCGTCTCAAGGAGTTGTCAGCAAACTGTAGAGGCCCTTCAGGGTCGAAGCCTCCTGGAGCCGAGGGTTGGTGCGAAAGTGTTACCGCGGCTCTGGGAATAAGGCAAGGAAGGAATGGGGTAGGTTTTTTAGTCAGTAAGACACTGTCTCCCGCTCCGCCCAAGAGCGGGTTTCGTCATTGGCTGATTTTCACCTACCATAAGTAAAAAAACGACACGCATTGTAGCAGGCAAGCAATTGTAGCAGGTTAAGCACTGATTTAAACGTGCTGTTTAGTCTAGTCTACACAATATTATCTCAGTATGTATCCCAAAGCGAATAAGAAACACATTATCACCAAAAGGGTTTCCCAACTTAACCCAGTTATTCCCATAAGTTGGTCTCTAGCGTGGCCTAACTTATTGTCTGACTGCCCAACGTATTACAAGTACGTGCCCGAATATCTAAATGCGTTGGGGGCATCCGTGAAGCAGTATATTCTCATTACCGGTCTGGCCGCGGTGGGCCATCGAATGCTATGCTAATTTAACATACATCTCCCCGTCGGCCTGAACAAGTCGGTCGGACGGCAAACGTGAGCCGTACTGCGAAAAGTTATGGCATAAATGTTATATGAAAACTCTTTTGTAGTCCATTGTAATTATTTGATAGTATAGTCCGTTTTTTAATCCTAGACTACGATTTGACAACTTAAAATGTCAAACTCCAGAAAATTGGAAACATTCTAGAGCGTGATATTCAGAGTTGTTAAATCGTAGTCTAGAATTAAAAAACGAACTATAGGTGTTTATGAGAGGGTTTTTTTATGGTGGGAAAAATCATCTAACGACTCTTTATTGTTTAAATAGTATGATAAGATTAAGTAGAAACAAAAACTATTCCTTAGCCAGTTTTAATTGACTAGCTATCATTCATTTGTTTTAAAATACACAACATGCTATGCAAGCTAACCTTCCCCTTCATATTAGGTTTTTTTTATGGCAGGTAAAAATCATCCAATGAATCTCGCCCTTGAGCAGAGCGGAAAACAGTGTCAGACTATTCCTGATATCTATATATCTTTCTTATGTAATAATTATGTTTGTTAACTAGTTTTAAGTTTGCGTCATTTCGCGTAAATAAACTGTTTTTCTTTCTTTTTGGCTTAAATCTATCACAATAAAATAATATAAATAGACCTATTGTAAACACCTTAGAGCCCTTATTGCGCTTAAAAGCTTCTTTAATCCTTTTGGCATTATAGTGGCGGAGATTGTTTCATGGATGGAGGTATCGCCTGAAAACTGCGGAGTCATTTAACTTCAAGAAAGAGGTCAATTGTCAAATTTGACTCGACTGTCAGCGTTTGGGAATCTGCGATGTATTTTTTCGTCCAACATACCATAGTGTCGTAAGACAAAAGCCTACGATATGCAACGGTCATGTTGCCAGTGAGAGTGATGTTAAGTAGTGGTTGGTCACAATGGGCTTCATCGGAAGGCTTAAAATTTTCCAAATGGCAATAGAAAGGGCTATGCCGAAACCTTACGTGCTCGAATCAGGAATGAAGATATCCGCAAAAGAACCAAGGTTACTGACATAACCCGAACATTCGCAAGGCTGCCCACAAAGTCGACCGATGACCTGGTGGAAATCACGGTAACCCGATGAATGGGACACGCTCAGTACCGTTCGTTATGGCGATATTTGAGGGAGCCCTAGGTCCAATTGTGGACATTTTTCTGCTAATGGTGATGAAACATCAACTCTTGAGAAGCTGTCTTAAAGACCGCTTATGTATAAGAATATGGGAATTTCCAAAATTACCGACCTTGTTTGTACAGATAATATCATTTAGCCGAGAGGTACGGGTATCTACATTTACGGGTACCTACCAACCAATTCAATTTAGACCCTAAATCCACAGCCTTTTCTAATAAAGCAAAGACTAGGCTCACCGAAATTTACGTAGAATCCAAAATTCAGGCCGAATCTATTTGACCTAATAAAACTCATAGCTCGGGGAGGACTTTTTTGAAAACAGTGTCGTCGTGGATTTTTGTGCCGTATGCCGCAGTGGATCAAATTGGCTCCGGGCAAATAGCTGTAGAGCAGTGGCTCCCAACCTTTTTTTGATCGTGGACCACTTTAGTTTCTTTGTCATTAACAGGGCCCCGAAATGCATAAGGCTAATAAAAAATTGCACGATGTTTGAAGTCAAAAGTAGTGTCCATTGCTATAATAATTAAATATCTGAGAGACACTTATAATTGGTTTTTTAATCTGTTTATATTTGTTTTTCTGTTGAAAAGAAGAGTTTGAAATATATAGACTTGTCACGGTTTGAATTGAGTATTTTAAAATATACATAATTAAATTTGTGAATAAATATTTTGATGACGATATTCGATGCCAAATGGTAAAATGTTTTCACATTTTAAACACACCTTAAAACCAATCATTAATCATCATTAATTGTATCAGAAGAACTGTTTTATATAACCACATTTGCAAAATAAGAAGTCTATATTGTTCCATTCTATTATTAATTATGTTAACTCTTGCGGACCACCAGTGGTCCACGGACCATAGTTTGGGAAACGCTGCTGTAGAGGAAACATTTTGTATCCAAGCAGGAATTGTGACTATTTGTGAAAACCGAAAACCTACAAGGTAAACGTGGGGCAATTTTCAGTTTTCAATATTCATCAAAATGGAATACTTTGTGCTAGATGGTTGAGTTAGTAAATAATTTTACGCTTAATTGTAAAATGCATGTATGTAAGGACGTACTTGGTACAAAGCATAGTACAAAGTCAAGCCCTAGGAAAGGATTTCGAACGTAAGTTAACGAATGTTTAAATAGGTACAGAGGTTATCTTTTCATAATGTATGGCCGTCATCATCATCATCATCATCAGACTTTTAATGTTCCCACAGCTGGGACTCAGGCCCGTAATCTACCACGCGGACCCAGTGCGGGTTGGTGGATGTCACATGTCTTCGAATTTTTGGTTCAAGGACATGCCAGTCGCCTCATGTTTTCTTTGACCGTTTTTAAGCCGTGGTGATGAAAAAAATTTCACAAAGTAATGTCCTGACTGGGTTTAAACTCGCGACTTAAGGTTACACGTTGTTACAATTAGGGGATTTTGTGGATGAATGTTTCTTGCTTGTCATAAATCAACAACTTTTGTTTCTCAACGGCCCCAGCTACCGCCACAGGAGTTATGCCGCACAGATGCACCTCATGACAATTGGTCTACAATATACGGCATCTAAATTGAACCAAATTAACCATGGAGTTTCTCGCCGTTTCTTCTCCATAGACAACGAGCAATTTGGAATCATGCACTATTGACGTTTTATACGTGCCCATGTAGGCTCATGTGAAATAAAATATTTTGACTTTGATTTTGATGACCACTCGAAGTGAGGGGCTGCGCATAACCACAGCAAGACGGCCGTTTTGGTTGAACTTATTTGCCTTACACATTAAGTTATTAATAAAAAGGTCTCAAATTCGAAATAAAAGATAAGAAGCCGATATGATCTTTATTTTGACATTGTCAATGTTATATTTTATTTTACTTGGGAAATAAACAATCGTTGCTTATTATTATATAGTTTAAAATATACAAATATGCTGTTAGTTAATAAACAAACGACTACATTGCTATAAAAGTCGCGACAAATATTTTGCGCGCATGTCTTATGTTTCAATATAAGTTAATAGTTAGTAAATTCAGATTAAGTTACTATATTTATTATTTTAGACTAAAATGTGTTCTAACTACAATTTTAGTGAAATATAATTTTACACAACTAAGTAGCAAATGCTATTAACCGACTGTTTGGTTACTGAAGCACATACACAGACGTAAAACTTCATTGAAACTGCATTTCCCATTTACGTTGCAAAATTTTCATTTTGTGCCAGTAACACAGAATGTGACGGTATCTTCTTTTATTACCATGCAGGTAGGTTTAGTAGAATGGGGGTAGTTTTGAAAATAAATTCTGTACGGGATTCGTAACAAAGTTCAGTGCGGTAAATGGAAATGTAGCCACGTCCAGAGTTGTTCGTCGCATACAACACATAAAGTAATAGTATTAATACAAGCTCGAGTTCGGTACGGAGGATTTGGTCCGCCCGTATCATACTCAAATGTGACCCAGAGTTATTAGTTTTAACACACGCTCGAACTTGGTACGATGTATCAAAGTTACGCTGAATCTGGTTCGACTTTGGTTTGGAATGACTGAATCCAGCGTACCAAGTTCGAATGTGTGTTAACACTATCACAAAGTTCGTTCGTGGCATACAATACAAAAAGTAATTGAACCGTTGCCTGCAAGTGTCCGAGAGTTCTTAATCAATACGTGAACGCTGAACTGCGCCAGCTACAAATTAATTATCGGTGTATAATTACGTGCTCGTGCTGAGTTTAATACTTGGTATTAATTGGAGCGGGCTGCGATTAATTATTAGATTTTATTTGTTTACTAGCTTTTGCTTGCAGCTTCGCGTGCGAAAAATGGAAATTATTATTAAATAAAATATACTTTCTGGATAAAAAGAATTTGCTAGGTATATTCTCCTCTCCGATCCTATTTATATCTATACTCTTCGGTTAACCGGACCCGCTTACAACTGGACCAATGGGTCCACTAGATCAAATCACTTACTTTCAGTGTTTTTATTACTTACAGAACCTACATTCAAACTATTTATTTTAATTAATGATACTGAGCTAAAGCTACAGTGATCAGTCAAATGGTCAATTGGTTAGTCAAATATAGTCAAAATTTTTCCATTTACCTACGAGTACATCATAATAAATGCATTGTATTCGAATTTAGTGGTGGCTTATAGACACAAGACTGTAACCTCTTATTGATGAGTTAAAATGAAATCTAGCCAGAGACTAGAGACTATTCTGTATTAGATATTAATTTAAGGACCTTGCCTAGATAACAGTGCGTTACGAAACGAGCAAATGAGTAGAAAACTTTCAAGCTTTACAAACGATTTTATTAATATTTCTCTCGGAGTCAGGTCCCAAACAAACGTTCAAGGATAAAAGTATCATGCGATCTAATTGAATAGCTAATAAACAAAGTGTCTAAGTTTCCCGCCGCGCAATAAATAATAGATAAATTAAATGGCCGAGAGCCGGGCGAAACAGAATTAAAACTTTCCGGGAGGTTTCACGTAAATCACAGTTGGCTGATTTATATTTCACGCACCTTCACTGCCTCGCCGAGTATCGCCAGTCGAGTACGTGCGATTCTGTGAACTGACTTTGATGTCGTGTGTGGTTTGTGCTGTTGCGTTACACTGAAGTTGAAGTGCCATGGTCGTCATAGTTCTGTTGATATTCCTCTGTGATATTTCTAGCAAAATAAACAATGTTGAAGTGTGCTGTGAAATGATCAAGCTCCTGTGAAAAAAAGAAACATTTGAAAAGCATTTGATGGTAAAGATTACAAGCGTGTCTGAACTCACTCAACAAAAGCCTTCTCAAATGTAACACCTAATCTTTTAGTAGACTAGTTTTAATACACGGTAAGTATGACAAAATAGTACCGACCTACTGCCCTAACGTGAATGACTATCAAAAGTATATATGATAACGGATTGTTCAATTAGTCACCGCGGCCCTGGAATGCAAAGGGCAAAATTTAAAATGTTTTAGTCAGTACAAATAAAACTGCTATCCCACCTGCAATCGTTGATGGTGAAATGCACTAGTTTGTTCAGAGCCTTTTTACTCACGGGAAGACTGCAGCAGGTAAGTAGTTCAAATCATCTAGTTCTTCAGTTGCTCTTTGTATTGCAGTGAATTTCAAAAGGTTACTGTAACAAACGAATAAATGTTAATTTGAGCAATCCCCTACCATACCTATTCAACCATTCACGTTTCTAGCACTATTCTTGATATCCGGCCACCGTAGACACTGGCTCGCGGACGGTGAGCAATGGGTAGCTCGCCGTCCGGTCGTCTGGTAACTGTCCACACCGAGTCCAAGTCGTCAACGGCGCGCACCGTTCCCGCGCGCCTCAAGGAGTTGTCAGCAAACTGTAGGGGCCCTTCAGGGTCGAAGCCGAAGCCTTCTGGAGCTGCCGGTTTGTGTGAAACTGTTACCGCGGCTCTGGAAATAAGGCAAGGAAGCAGTAAGAGTCTGACACTGGTCTCCCGCTCCGCCCAAGAGCGGGTTTCGTCATTCGATGATTTTCACCTACCATAAAAAAAGCACTATTCTTCCACACCGAGTACTGCAATTTATCCACCATGAGATTATATTTCAGGAGAGTATAGTATTGACTCATTAATATAGGTTGTGTGTATAGGTTTTATTTATTGAATGTATATTAGGTGATATGTATATATTTTTGTACTTGCACTTATTTGTGTAGTTTATTTTTAGTTTTTACATAATGTAATTAATGTTAAGGGTATAATAATATTAAGTTTTGTTGTACACAATGTGATATTTTCAAGTTTTTTAAAATTTCTTCAATTATATTTTTAAGGTTTGCTGTAAGAAAACCCAATTGTGGGTTAAGCTCGCCAGTGTACATCACCCGTTCTTTATTTTTATAATTTGATAATTTCTGTGTACAATAAAGGATATAAAAGAATATAAGTATTGTTGAAATGAGTTCAAAAACGACTTTACTATTTTTACCGAATCAATGAATGCTATCGGTCTTCAAATGTTTCCTTTTCAATGGCTGTTTATTCATGCTAACTTCCGGAGATAGAGAGCCGGATTTCACACCTTCCTTCGTGCTTCGATACGATCGCATGACACATTCGCTTTTCTCCCTTTTACGTTTTCACAGACGTTTGAAAACCTTTTTGCAGAAATTGTTACAGAAAAAGAGAACTAGAATTAGACTCAAAAAGGTGTTCAAAATAAGGTTGTCAAAAGCCATTTTTTTTACGGTGGGCAAAAATCATCCAATGACGAATCCCGCTCAAGAACGGGTTTCCCGTTCCCAAGGGCAGAACGGGAAACAGTGTCAAACTCTTACTGACTAAACACCCCACACCGTTTCTTCCTTGCCTTGCGCACTGGGGCCAAGCCTGAATGTCAAAAGACATTAAAACATCAATCCAAATGAAAACTTTGTTGTGTGCTGGTAGCGTTAATAAACTGGAAGACAGTGTTGAGTAATATAAAAATAATTATCTACACTATCTACACTAATATAATAAAGAGGTAAAGTTTGTTTTTTTGTTTCTTTGTTTTTTTGTTTGTAGGAGGTAGGTAATCTCTGGAACTACTGGTCCGATTGGAAAAAAAATAGTAACAATAGAAAGCTGCTTTACTCCTGAGTGACATAGGCTATATTCTATGTACGCGGGCGAAGCCGCTGACAAAAGCTAGTAAGTAAATATAATAATATACAAAAGTGGATTCTGAAGTTCGTATTCCGTCCGTTTTTAGGATTTTGTACCCAAGTCGACCAAAACAGAACTCATATTGGATTACTTAACTGTCTGTCTGTCAAGACCACAGATATCAGTGCTCTAGACGCTTTTTCTCAGCAATGCCTTAAGGTATTTTTGGTTGAAATTAATATGAAATACTGAGATCTGTCCCTTGGAGCAGTGAAAAAGTAAAACTTGTAAATCTACGTAATCTCATGATAAGGCCACTTTGTTGTCCGTTTGTGACGCATATTTTGACACTCGTAAGGAAATCAAAGGCTATTGGAAACTTTTTGTTAATTTAGAATTCTTTTGTAAAAAACTAGGACTCATGGAAAAAATAAAGGAAAAATTCTAAATCACCAAATAATGAAGTACCTACTCTTCCGATTCCGAAAAATCATCGAACTATTTACATTGGGAAGTTTGTATGCAAGGAGGAGGCCGACCGCATAAGGCAAAGGCAACGGCGCCCTCGACGTAGCCGTCGCCGCCACGATTCCGCCGATATCCGGCTACAGTAGCCGCAGGCTTGCGGCCGAGCAATGTGTAGCCCGTCCGATCATGTGGTAATCAGTCATCAGTCCGGACGGAGGCCAAGTCGTCGATGGTTCGCACTGTTCCCCCACGCTTGCGGTTGTCAGCAAACTGTAGGGTCGAAGCCTCCTGGGGCCAAGGGTTGATGCGAGAGCATAACACCAGGGCTCTGGAACTATAGCAAGGAAGGAAAGGGATAGGTTGTTTAGTCAGTAAGAGTATGACACTGTTTCCCGCTCTGCCCAAAGCCGGGAATCGTCATTAGATGATTTTTACCACCATAAAAAAAAGTTTCTATGCAACCCTCAGTACGCAAGTTAAATTAAATGCCAATAACAGTTTTTAACAGCAATAACAATATTGCAAATTGCATTTACTTGTTTAAACCATCTATTTTTTACGAGTTTTCAAGCGCTAAAATTCGCTGGGCCTTATTTCAGACACGCCAAGATCCGACGGCCGTACTGTAATGGTAATTGATATCTATTATGGAATATATTTTTTGTTTTAGATGGGAAATCATCAAGATATTTATATGGGAATCATCATCCTTTCAATTAAATCAGACTTACTGATTCACTTGGGTTCCTTCAGTTTCCTTTTTCATTCCGCGGTAACTTTTCGGAACAACCCCAAACACACTTTAATGTTTAGGCAATAAAACCGTGATACTCTTACTTTCCCTACAGGAAAAGATTTTTTTTCCTGTTATTAGGATATCTGATTGCAACTGGGGCCGAACCGTAATTTATAGACTCCGAATTTTTTGTCGTTTTAATCTCATGGAAAGTCGAATCGGTACATGAAACACTATTGAAATTAAAAAAATAAAGTACGAACAAGACCTATATAATATATAAGTAGTTAGTACCTACCATAGATATAAGAAAAAGTACGCAACGACCGACACTTCAACGACGACTACAGGTCATTGACTCGTTCAGCTGATGTTTACTTAAAGAAATTATTTTCGTACATACGTATATTGATACGAGTTTTAGAAAAAATACTCTATCTTTTTTTTTAATTTTATCTTTACCAATCAATTGTACCTACACACAATAAAAAACAATACAAAACAAAATCATGTAATCGTTTAACATTTTTTTGAATGCTATAAACTAGTGCTTGACTGCGATCCCACCTGATAGTAAACAGTGATGCATTCGTTGATAGTGAGACGCACACACCAACAACAACAAACAACAACATTACATCAATGTTATCAATATCATATAACAACAAAACTAAAGCTATGTAGATACAGAATACACAAATTTAGTTGATGTCAGTTTAGCTGTCTGGAGCGAGATGAACCCGTAACAAAGTGTACATAAGGCTTTATTTGTTCCTCTTCGACAGGTAGCTAACTAATTGAGACTTAAACTTCCGATCTCACTGTTTATGCAGTGTATAACATGCTGTTAATAATACGGATGAAGTAGTAAGTTTTTATTAGAAAAAAAAACACAGGTATTTAATTTCACATTTAAATTTCAGGAAAAAACACAACGGAAAAGACACGTGACCAATCCTACAAACGGAAAAAAGGCTTTGTTGAAGTAGATATCTCATGCGTGGTACTCAGTGTGAGATGACCGTCAAGAACGTTGTCGTCATGGTGTGATCATGTCCGGTGAGCAAAATTAGCCAGAAATTGTCCCAGATAGAGAGGTTGGGAAGGAGAGACGTTTTATAAGTGAAGGGCACTTATAAAACGTCGTAGGCCTATGTGAAATAAAAACCATTTTGTTTTTTTTTTTTATTATTTTGAAAGGAGGTATTTGTCCAGTTGTAGGATAAAATGTAAACTAATAAAAAAAGAGAGCTTCTGAAAAGAAGCTCTGGCTACGGTATGAAAGGCTAAGAAAGAACCAATCCTACAAACGGAAAAAAGGCTTTGTTGAAGTAGATATCTCATGCGTGGTACTCAGTGTGAGATGACCGTCAAGAACGTTGTCGTCATGGTGTGATCATGTCCGGTGAGCAAAATTAGCCAGAAATTGTCCCAGATAGAGAGGTTGGGAAGGAGAGACGTTTTATAAGTGCCCTTGTAGGCCTATGTGAAATAAAAACCATTTTGTTTTTTTTTTATTATTTTGAAAGGAGGTATTTGTCCAGTTGTAGGATAAAATGTAAACTAATAAAAAAAGAGAACTTCTGAAAAGAAGCTCTGGCTACGGTATGAAAGGCTAAGAAAGAAAAACGGGGTGGATTTTTATTCAGTAAAAGTCTGACACTATCTCTCGCTCTGTCTATTGGGCGGGTGATATCATTTGATAATTTTCACCCACAAAAAAAAAATGTTTTTATATTTTTTTGAGGGATCCGTCAGTTTCAATGGTATCACACACGCACACACTTTTAAAAGATATGTAAAATCGTTAACTATAAATATGAGTTTTCCAATTTCTAAGCAAATTTTCACTGTCAAATCACTGAAATAGCCTCACAATTACTTTAACCCTCGAACCTAGTGATGAGAAAATCGCTGAGTTTGCATAGAGTTGGGCCAGACATAATATTTCTGAGTGGCTTGAACATTTGCAGGCAAATCTACCAGGTTTGAATATAAAACGAACGAAGGTTATGTCACTTATGCAAATGGGAAAAGTTCCGGAACTCGTCTCTCTGATATGGAGTTCTAGTTTCTCATAATACAAATTAATACCTTTGACATACTCCGTTTTATAATTCCTATTTTAGATAATTTAATTTAGTCGACTGAAAGTTTTCAGCGTCTCCCGAAAGTTTCAGCTTTGACGGTAACTAGGTTTGTTGAAAGACTTTATTTTTACTCGACTTCGCTAGAAGGACCTAATATTCGATAACCTATTTCTACCATTTAGGGTCTTACCTGTGAAATTTGGATTTTTTTAACCTTTTGTATACCTTAATTAGAAACCTAATAGAAAGACAATAGATGTGCGAACGCCGGTGTTCGGTCGGGGCTCAAGAGTTTAAGACTGTTTTTTATTTTATTCTGTTTTTTGTTCTTTGGATTGCCTTGGAATTATTAGAAAGAAAGAAAGAAAAACGTTTACTTGTGCCTCACACACTATACATCAACTAAAAACAATACAATAAAAAAGTACGAAATCTGTGCGAGGCCAAAAAGGCGCCTAACTCAGCATATGCTGCGTTATTTAAAACAATAAATATGGCAGCGCTGGTATTCTGTTAGGGCCCGCTGTGATGCCACGAACCCAATTACGGACATTAAATTAATAGACTATCAAAATATAATAATAAATATTAAAGAAATAAATAAAATACGTAAATGTCGATGAATTAAAATCGTGTATAACAGAATTACATATAAACCGTCGACCGCCGTTTATTAGTTCAAATAAAGTTTTTATTAAAGGTACGTCATTCTATTTCCATATATAGTTTTGTTCGCTCTTTGTGTTTCGTATTTTCTGTAATATTGCTGTACCTATTTATAACAATTTTTATTTGAAATCTAAGAAAACTTTTTCGATTCCACAAATTCATTCAAATACTCGTATATACCTAGTTCAAAGAAACCGGTCAAAAAAAACGCTTTAATATATAAAGAAATAATATATGGGATTCGAAATAGTCTGATACTAAGCTGGATAAATAATAAATCGAATATTTATAACGTCACTTTTGAACTTTACATAATACCTTAAAGCTCTTATTTTACGAACTCAAATATAAGATACTGAAATCCATTTGTGGAAATATCTCTTTGAAGATGTAATATGATAGATATCTAAGACTATATTTCAAAGGGCAGATAGGAATATAATTTTGTTCTAATATCCTAAATATGAAAGTAACGTTGTCTGCCTGTTACGCTTTCATGGTTAAGCTAGTGAATCGATTTTTAAGAAATATGCTATAGAAGAAGCTTGAACTCAGATGGATATAGGCTATTTTGTATGTATCTTCGACTTCGGTTAACCAAACATTCACGCGGACGAGGACACTGGCAAAACTCATCATCGTCAGCCTTTTTATTGTTCCCTCCGTTCTCCCAGTAGTGGTTAATGGGACACAAGCCTCCTCTCTAGGAGAGGGAATGGGCCATAATCCACCACACGGGCCCAGTGCGGATAGGTGGATGTCACATGTCTTCGAATTTTTGGTTCTAGGACATGTCGGTTTCCTCACGATGCTTTCCTTCACCGGTTTGAGAGCCTGGCTGGGTTTGAACCCCTGACCTACAACTTGTAAGTCGGTGCCGTTACCACTCGGCCACCACTACTGGCAAAAACTAGTTCGTAGTTACTCAAGCACCGGCGCACAACTATAGTCTTTCTATTGCGTAGTCACATCAACATCAATCGACCTAAAACGCCTCACAAAGACGTACTTATCGCATTTCCCTACAATACGTTCAATTTCCTGGCTTGGCTTCAATCGTGATTGCATAATTTTCATTTATTTATCATCGTCTAAAAGGAGAAACAAGTGAGGCAGTGGCGAGCGCTTATTCAGCCACCATTAGTGAGCTCCCGGCGAGGAGCCGACAAGTCAATAAATCATTTCCCCGACATCGGCATCTCTTATCGATTCTATTCAATAGCGATTTATTCGCTCGACGCTTAATCGCCGCTTTTCAAATATGAGTAGGCTTTAGCCACCTAAGTAATATGTCTGGAGAATTAAACTCTGCTTGTAATTCTGTTGGCTATTCATGTTTGAGAATGTGTTTATCTAAACCTTACAATAAAGACAATAGGAATAACTTTTATTTTATTTAGGAAACAAACAGTCGTACATTAGTATAGGTATAGTTTGTAAATATAGAGTATATTATTAGTAAATGGATAATTCACTGTGTTTCCACATGTTACTAGTTAATAATAGAAACAGTTTGGAGAAATCACATGAAATCAATATTTATACTTATGAATACCGTAATTACAGACTCAAAAGACCATAGGTGTGCGGACACCGGTGTCCTCTTGAAGCTTAATGAACTCAAGAACAACAATACAATTTTTTTTTAAACAATTCATACTGGAAATCTATTAGTTAAAGTAATATATAATAATAAATTGTGAACTTTTTCTTGAAATTACAATTAAAAAATCTTTGTGCGTCCATTTTAATTATATAGAACTAAGTATTTTAGAATGTTTCATTTCTACATTTTGCTAGGCTTTTGAGGAATAAGTTATTATACTTTAATTACCAACAGGAAAGACTTGTTTTTGTTTGTTTGTAATAAATGAACTCAAAAACTACTGACCCCTTTAAAAAAAAATATCTGTAAATTGCTACTGTCACTGAGTGACTTAAGGACAATGGGAGAAGCCAGTATTTTATATTTATGAAGAAATTACGGTCTTGGACCGGTCTTGAAATTAAGTCTTTTATAACACTGAAATAAAGAGGTTCTGGTTTATGACATTATTCCGTCATCAAGGATGAAATATCTCTATGGACGTACATTTTTTTAATAAAGAAAGAACTTTAAGTTCCTGTCTGTACTGGGAAGCTCGCTAGCTTTGAAAGTTTGTTTAAAAATTTAGAATCCTTCACCAAGTAATGGTCACCATTTCCTTTACTTAAGCATAACTTGACATTAATTTGTATAAAAATAAAAACTTTGGACATCATTGAAGCTGTTTTTGCTATAGTAGACAATATAGATGATATATTAGTGGAGATAAAAGGACATCCCTTACATTGTTGAGACATCGGACACGGTTCGGACTAAGTGTTTTGCCTCGTCGTTTATACCCCGTACATCGAGGGACTGGAACAGTTTTCCGGCTGAAGTGTTTCCGTCCGATTATAATTTAGGTGTCTTCAAGGCTAGAGTGAATAGTCTCTTAATTGTTAAGTGCGCCTCACCATCCACGATTGCATCACTGCTTACCATCAGTTGGGATCGCAGTCAAGCACTATTTTATAGCAATTAAAAAAAAAGAAGATAATGAACCTAAAATACACGTGATTAGCTGTTGAAATTATTTGGATAATCTATTTCTGTATGGTAAAACTAAAGTTTATCTAACTCAGAGTTGGTCCAGTTTCTACGTGTATGTCAATTACTTCGTGTTTAAGTGACACGCGGACATTAAGTCTCTGAAAATAGAGCTAGGTATGTTGCTGGGATGTACAGGATTCTAACTTCTGTATTTCCATATTTAGATCGACTTCTGTTGTCCAGTTTTGTTATCAGCGCTTTTGGTGCACCCTGGACCCTAAAGGGCAGTCAACCTTATTGCCAACCCCACCATAGCTCGCCGTCCCATCGTCTGGTAACCGTCCGGACCAAGCCCAGTCGTCGACGGCGCGCACTGTTCCCGCGCGCCTAAGGAGTTGTCAGCAAACCATAGCGACCCTGCAGAAGGGTCGAAGCCAACTGGGTCCAAGAGTTCGCGTCTGAAAGGAAGGCTCTGGCCCTTGCATATATTGCAACGTAGGAATGGGGTAGGTGGTTAAGTCAGTAAGAGTCTGACACTGTTGCCCGCTCTGCCCAAAGGCGGGATTCGTCATTGGATGATTTTTACCTACCATAAAAAAACCCCATCATAAAAAACCTTTTTTACTATTGATAGTAAAAAGGAGAAAAATGTTTGTATGGAGTGCCAAATCCAAATAATAACAAAAAAATTAAGTAAAAAAAAACGGCCGAGAGCTTGTCCAGCCACGCTCTCTGTAGGCTTCCGTAGTTTCCTGTCCGTCACAAATTTCATGTTCCGTGGTCTTTATTGACTACGGAACCCTAAAAAAGAATAGAAAAAATAAAGTGCAAATACCATGCTAACCTAACCTAACTTGCTTTGCCTAAACGGATTAATTAGTAAAATATTCTAGTTACCAAATATGTCTATATATATTTCACGCGTGGCTAAAATTACACAGTATTTTTTGATTTGGAAAAGAAGGTTATGAGTAGTAAACGTCAATCTCATAGTAAAAGTTGTTTGTTATCATCACATGTTTAAATATCGGTCACTAATTACCAGTCACCCTATATATAAGACAAATTCAACCGTTATATAAATAAACTATTCCAGAATAAAATAAAAGTGAAGGAACTATTAGAAAAGCATTAAAGTTTGCTGCGCTAGATGTGACTAGGGGTTGTATTGGATATGCATAAGTTCTACATGGATGCTGCTCAGGTACGCTCGGGGGAGCGAGTTGCATTCGTATTTGAAATTTTACTACAAATGTTTCAGAATAGCGCTTCGAGCATATTTTGTTATTAGGTAGGATTTAGTTCCCATATGCTTGGAAGTTGTTCTGTCCAAGTGATATTGTTAGTTGTAATAAAACTTTGATATATTTTCTTCGTACCTAGTATTACAGGCTTTTATTTCATTTTACCTAATGTTTAGTGATCAAATCTTTTTTTTTAATTGTGTTGAAATTTTACATGCATGTGTCATCAAATGACAATTCAAAATTATTATGTCATGGAATTGAACTGAGAATTGAGTGGCCATAGGAACTCTGTAATTAAACGACATAACCTCGTCGAGTTTTGGCTCTATAGGTATATACCGCGCCTCCCATAAAGTGGACCGATGATCTGGTCAGGGTTGCTGGAATCCGCTGGATGCGAGACACGCGGGACCGGTAATTGTGGCGACGCTTGGGGGAGGCCTGTGCCCAACAGTGGACGTTTTTCTGCAATAATGATGATGATGATTAGTAATCAGTCAATAAAAGTTTTACACGCTCTCTCTTTTTCTTTCCGTGGTACAACAGGAGAAGGTAAATAATGTCTTTAAAAATTGCCCTACATCTTCTAAAGAGATCCTAATGAAAAAGGCTCTTCGATACTTACATTTTCTGTAGGTAGCGTTGTTTTGATTCGAAACTTCATACAATTTTTCAGAAAGCCACTGAAAAACTAGTCTACAAATCAACATTAGGTACGCTACTTCTGTCCTGTATTTCAGTCTCCGCTAACCAGGGTTAACTAACCAAAATCTGAATTTATTGCTTGGCGTGGCAGCAAAGAGCGGCAATCGATCACTAGTATCTGGTAATCGGATCTTTGCCCGCATGTCTCGATACATAACGTTTTGCGGTGTGACAGAGGGTTTGCCATGTAAATAATCGCTCCACATTTATATCTACTATTGCTTTTAAGATGTATTTTGCTGCCTACCATAAACGCTACTAAATAATAATATTACCCTATAACATTTCAAAACGGTGAAGGAAAACATCGTGAGGAAACCGGTATGTCCTAGAACCTAGAACCAAAAATTCGAAGACATGTGACATCCACCAATCCGCACTGGGCCCGCGTGGTGGATTATGGCCCATCCCCTCTCCTATAGAGGAGGCCTGTGTCCCAGCAGTGGAAACTTTGAAAAAGCTGATGATGATGATAACATTTCACGCTAGCCTACTGTAACATATCACGTAGTTGGCAACGAACACTCCATGGAGCGACTTGTTGTCCAGGGGCAGATAGAGGGTATGCGGTCATGCGGGCGCTTGCCTACGCGTTGGATCTATCCAACTCGTAGGCAAGTGCCCCGATAGGTCTACCTCATCATAGTTGCAACACAAATCTCCATAGTCGTGAGTTCCCGAGACGCCGTAAAACCGTGACCTGTGCTTCAGTCGCCAATTAAAATGCAACAATAATGTTATACAAAGTTGATACGACAGATGGGCTTTCCTAAAAAAGGATCATTGTATTCACCAAATGAACAACTTTTCGTGATTTTTAGATTAATCTCATAGTTTTCAATTGCTAAAATTCGCAGAGACTAACATCAGATTCGCCAAGATCCCACGGACTTACTGTAACAAAGTACAGTTTTCGAAGCTATAATAAATACGATTACTTAAGCAATTACGTAGGTAATATATCCTGAGTTGGCTCATATAAAAATGAGAATGTTTCTGTAGAGATCATAACGACTGGCTTACTAGGTTAATCGCACAATCTTGTTATGCTAGATTATAAAAAGTAAAACCGTGTACCCCCGATGAGGATTACCAGCGTCTAAGGGTCAGTGCACACTGAGAAAGGACGTCACGCTGTGCGAAAAGCGACTCAAAATATAACTTTACTCATTACTCATACCCTGAAAGTAGGTGTGAAGTTGCCTGCGAAGCGGGTTGAAAGTAATATTTTTCATCCCTAGGGAGAATTACTTTCAACTGACAGCTGTCAAATAAAAAAAAACTAGTTCTATTTTGACATTTCTATTGAACCGTGACCCGAATTTCAATACAGCCAGTACAACTGAAATAACATGAAGATAAGATTAATTTAAGAATACTTTTTTTAATATTCACCCCTAGGGTAACAATGTACTGACAGTACTATTTACTACCCGTAAAGAAATATTACAGATCGAAATGCCTCGCGGCGTAGCACTGCGTGGTGTGGAGTATTCTGAATTCTCAGAATTAAATCTGTATCTTTTTCAGTATATTAATATATATTACATACAAGTACCCAAATTTTTCTGAAAACTTCCTTATATAAAAGGCATTTTTCAGATGGAATAACATCCAATAACTTATCTCGTTGTCGGGGTGAAGCAAGAGGTGGAGAGAGAGTGTTAATTTCGTATTGACTGCTAATTAAACCCCACTTCGAGTTCTTTTGATAGCCTTTGCATTCAAGGGCCACAGCAACTGTTTTATATGATCCCGCTGCTTATCTGCCGCGCAATTTAAGAACGCAGTACGTAAAGAAAACAAATAAATAATCTCTGATCTACAAATAGTCGTCTTCTACGATGTCCCTCACACCACTGTGGACTTATCTACTCCTCCTTTTTTGTCCAGGCGATTTGACTCTGGAATGCGCTCCCTCTGAATGTCAGGATGATGTTCAGCTGATTTTCTTTTAAAGTGAAAGCACGTGAGAACATTCGCAATAAGTTGCAGAATCATCGCAGCACTGATTGGTTGGATTTGCTTTTTTTATACGATAATACATTCATATAAATTACTTATTTATATGTATGTATCTAAGAATGTACTTGATTCTTTTTCTTTGTTTGTCTATTTTTCTTTAAGTTTCTTTATGTTTCTGCATCACCTCAGGGTCGACTGGTAGAAAATGCCTATGGCATTAAGTCCGTCTTTGTACCTATTATGTGCCTAAAGTTTAATAAATAAATAAAACACCTTATACATGTTCACTGCGTTTATAAATTCTGCGGCAGTAATGAAAGACCCTATATTCATTGAGATATCACCATTTTGTTTATGTATTCGTTCATTAAACTACCAATATAATCTGAAGAGTAAACAAACGTGCTAACTGGATTAACTCTATCTAATCCGATATATGCGTATACTTGGTATTACATTTTAACCACATATTGGAAACATGATATGGGAACTAATTATAATACTGAGTAACAGGAGTGCTAGAGTGCGTACTATTATGAACATTGTGTATCTATTAAATTTAGTGATATTATCTAGGTCCCACTAAATAGGTTTCTACATAAAATCTATAATATGCTCAATGACTGACGGATTAACGCACAGCCTAAACCGATGATAGTATAGATCTGAAACTTGGAGGGTATGTTGATTGTATGATGTAGGTAGGAATCCAATAAGAAAGGTTTTTTTTTATATATATTATATTGATATTATATTTTTTATAGGTTTGCGCTTGACCGCTATCTCACTTGATGAAAAGTGACGATGCGGTCGACGATGGAGCGCGCTTACCTAGAAGTAACCTATTCACTCAAAATTCGCATCAGAAACGGATAGCGATTTGTTTTTTTTTTTTAGGGCAGTCCTTTACGTAATCGAAGTCGCTGGCAAAAGCTAGTATTATATAAAAAAAGAAACTAACTGACTTACATATTAATGCACAGCCAAAAACTACTGCGAAAAGAAGCGTGAAATTTTGAACAAGTTTTCCTTTCACAATGTATGTAGAGAAGATTTTCCAAAATTCGACCCTTATGTCGATCGTGGGGACCCTGCAGAAGACTCGAAGCCTACTAGGGCCCAGGGTTCCTCCTGGAGCCTAGAGGGTGGTGGAAAACTGTTACCTCGACTCCAGGAATAAGGCAAGGAAGGTACGGGGTAGGTTTTTTAGTCAGTAAGAGTCTGACACTGGTCTCCCGCTCCGCCCAAGAGCGGGTTTCGTCATTGGATGATTTTCACCTACCATAAAAAAAAAACTAGGGCCCAGGGTTTGCTTCTTAAAGGAAGGCTCGGCCCTGGTATGAAAGGCAACGTAAGAACGGGGTAGATGTTTTAGTGTGTAAGAATCTGACACTATCTCTTGCGGCAGGAGTTATCATTGGATTTTTTTAGCCGCCGAAAAAACACCCTAATTGGATGAAACAGGGTTCCAAAATTCCAAAGTTTGTATCATGAACCTACTTTCGTATAGGGGAAACCTCTGGCATAAACTAGTTCAGCACAGCCTAGCGGTTACCTCATTAGTAAAACCGATCATATTACATTTATTACAAGACTTTAAAACAGCCCTTTATTATACACACTACATATTTTTCAGTGTAAAATTTAATGTAAAATTTTATCTCAACTTTATTTAAAACAACGTTAAATACTCTCATTACCCTTTCCTTTTACATAAAAATAATTAAACTCGCAAAAGCTTTACTGCATCTCATTTTCAGCGTTAACGAAAATTAAACGTTCCGTCGCATTATTCGAGTACGAGCAATATTAAATTCCATATGTATCATCGCATAACGGATTATATTAAAAAATTTAATTCGTTCATAATTTTTTGCTGGCATATTACAACGGATGGTATTAATACCGGTCCGATTTTCATTTTCGCAGCGTCGTCGTGGGGTGTCGCGACAAAATTGCTTTACAATATAATTACAGAGTACTATTGTTCAGAAATCCGCTGACTGGGCTTCGATTTACATTCGGAACGAGACGAAATTTGTACAAATTGTTCGAGTAGTTTCATTAGTGATGAAATTGTGCTATTTCCTACTGCATTCCAGGAATTCTAGTATTTAAAACAATCATGTTTACTGGTAGCACTAACGTTATTATCTTTTTGGGCATCGTGGAATACTTACAGTACGTACAGCCGTTAAAATAATAAAGAGCTTAAAAAAATTGTCAATATTAGTTGTTAATAGCATTTACAACAGCAAATGGCATTTTTTTTGTAGCTATTTATTTATTTAATATTGTACAACCGCTAAAGTTCGCAGAGCCTTCAGGTACCTATTCCAAGTTATAACGACCGTACTAGGCTGTACTAGAACTCTATTTGTACAGTTTACAGCACATCTACAAAAAAATTAGACTAATCTAAATAAGTATATGCTCACAATAAAAAAAAAAACAAATTCATCCCATAGGCTGCAGGGGCCCTTCAGGGTCGAAGCCTCCTGGAGCCTAGAGGGTGGTGCAAACTGTTACCTCGACTCCAGGAATAAGGCAAGGAAAGTACGGGGTAGGTTTTTTAGTCAGTAAGAGTCTGACACTGGTCTCCCGCTCCGCCCAAGAGCGGGTTTCGTCATTGGATGATTTTCACCTACCATAAAAAAAAAAATCCCATTGGAGACATATTCCTTTGGGATGGATTTGTTTTTTTTTTATAATACTGACAATATGATCGCGAAAAATTTATACATGTATTTCTTTCTGCTTAAAATCTTCCATTTCTCAACACTATAGTGACTTGGTTCCATAAACTGAATCGTAATTCGTAACATCAAGTGAAAGTGTGTTTTATTCTACAAACACCAAACTGTTATCCTAGTGAAATCCATAAAATCCGATTATGCAAATTTGAGATCTAGACAATTACCATATATATTCGCACACTGTCGCCAAATAAATAGATATTACCATAACGTGCATTATTTAAGACGTACTAACAACCGTTTGTTTTGTGATTTGAGCTGTGAATAAACTTCTCTAAATTTCTTAGTGTAAATGTTCCACGAAAGCGGGTTCACTGTAAACAGAAATTTGTGAGCACTTTCTTTCAGAGTGTAAGGTATTTTCTATAACTCCGAGCGCACAAAAAACATGTATCTACTCCCATTGCAAGACCAACCCACCTTAGTGAAGCAGAACAATTACTAGGAAGAGAAATAGATATCCGGATTTCGACAGGGTTTTCGATTTTGGTCGGTAGGTCTTTAGATCACGTTGGGTCCCTAATCTAATAATGACCTATATCTTAAAATGAGGGTATCATTCCCTAGCTCATATAAAGATGATCGATGTCCCTGAAATTTTTGTCAGTATTTCTCATTCTTCAACATTATTATCTTTCCGTCTTTTTGACATGGCGGGTGTTTTCCGTGATTTATAAATGTCTTGTTCTCGATAAACTAGTTCAGCTGAATATTTCGTCAATTAAGACCGGTTTTTGTTGTCTGTGGACGAAGTCTTTGCAGAGTATTGCAATTAATGATAATGTACAATTCTTAATTGGCGGTCCTTTTTGACTTGTCAGAATAGCTAACTTATCTCAGACGACTGCTTAAGTTTTCAAGATAGCTACGCTCGCTTTTGCATATTGCTTTCGTGTCTCTGAAATGGTGATTGAGAATGATTCATAGGACTCATCTTGTTTGCTAAAAGTTTCACTTTCGCTCGAAGTCATCAAAATATCAAAAATAGCTCTATGCTTACAAAAAGTAAGTTAGCTCCTTTATCCTTATAACTCGTAATTTTAAAATGTGACAAATAATGGGTCGACCCAAAGGAACTTAATAGCTAGACCAGCCCTGCTTTATAGGTTTTTATGGTACTTATTAGTTCATCTATGCCACCTGAATATTATAAAATGGGGGTTTAATATACAGCCATCGGTCTTATCCTAGACCTTACACAGGTTTTAGCAAGCTAGCGTATTTGTCAACTTTAAGGTATGATAAAGAAAAACACAGTTTGGTTTCACTAAAGATCTTTATTTCTTATAATACAAATAACGTTATTTACAATATGTTTAATACATTATCGTTACAATATCTTAACCTAATAGTATTTTACACAGTACTATGTCATCACTGCTACTTTATGGTTTAGTCCAAACACATTTCTGGGTACTTATTGATGGAATTAACAGGAAAAAGTGTGCCTTATTTTGTCATTTTATGACACGTTTTGTTTGTTTACTACTAAAAACTTTTTGTCAATCAAATATTATATTTCGGAATCTTTAATTTAGTTCGTCTCGTTATTCTTTTTAGATATAACTTTTTAAACGTATTATTCATATTTTAAAAAGATTCTTTTAAAACTTTGTTAGTACCAAATAATTTAGATTATTATGGTCACGTAGTATATAAAAATATATTTAAAGTAAAAGAACTTAGATGTGAAGAAGCGATTAAATTGTGGGATAATTATAACAGAAATAAGTATATAGGATAGGTACGTAATTGTTTTGAGAACAAAAATATAACAATAGAACTGGTTTATTGTTCTAGAACTGTTATTGTGGATAGAAAGCAATATGGAAAACGACAGTAAGTAGGTTTGGATGACGTCATACAAGATCGTGAACCTAGTATTCAAAGAATATGCTAAGAAGCGGAAAAGTAACAATCATCTGCCTCATTAAATATGTTAGTATTCAAGCAAAATGTAGTAGAAAATAACAATATTATGAAGAGTTTTATTTACAAAAAAAAAACTAATAAACAACCATTGGCACTACATGAATAACAAGTTCCTTAGTTGTACATCTCGGTGAAGGATTTGGTTTCAATAATAAATCGATCGTTGCATCAACTACTTATTTATTCATATTTAAACCTAATATAATTTGTATCAATTGTATATACACGGCACATATTTTGTTAAATATAACAACACTATTTAAACGAAAAATACGTCAGTGCTTTTAAATATTTACACAATACTTATTATAATAAAATAAGGTACTTCAAACCATTATATTTTAAAACAGAGTTATACACAAACATAAAAGACAATTTTGTTTTGAATGAGCACTTCAAATTTTATCTTGTAGGCATTAAATACAATAAAATTTATTTCGAGAATAATAGGTATAATTTTAAAGATGAAATCGTCTACTATTCATCATCTAGTTTGGCTAGACGTGAACGTAATTTCAAATGCAAGTCATATCACTGCTATTCAAAACAAAATTATCATGCATCTCGAATATATCGCTAAAGTTCATTTGCTAATTATTGTTATATAATTAACAGTTTCACTTCTATATTAAATCACTTTTCGCTTACTTTTCTGTACACTAGTACATCGTTTCAATCACTTCAATCGTTGCTACAATCACAAGCCTTCGGAGCGCTTGCATGCCAGCTCCCAATCAGGATCGTCTGTGTAGCCGCATACCGATCGGGTTTGTCTAGTTCATTCCTGTGTATTGTGCTAATGTTTGATGCGTTATAAGTGTGCTAGTATGTCGATTTCTGAAGGTGGCTGTGTGTGGGTGTCATTGAATGCTGTAGAGCCTGACACGGTGACGATGACGGGTTGTGAGTCTGTGTGTACAATCGTGACGAGGTGTTCATCAGGGTCTTTCTCCTGCTCGGGTTTGGGTAAAGCTTCGATGGTATCGTCACCGTACTTGAGGTCTATGGGCGTGATGGTGGGCAGGTTGTCGGTGACGGCGACGGGGGGGTCTGAGCGGGGAGCGCGGTAAGATGGCGGCCCGCTGTACTCGGACCCGCACCACGCTGCGCCCGTTGATCCTCTGCTGGGGACATGAAAAAATGAGGTGAAAATCACAAAAAAATCATTGGAGTTTGGAGTTCTGTCTATTAGAATTTAGCCAAAGAACTTCTTGAACTGGCATGTTCCGATATCTACTTAATAGAAGATACTAAATATCTACTCCTACATAAGCAGAAACTTTTAGGATTACAATTCCAGAATTGACAAAGGTAAATTGACTCTCTCACATAAACACTATTCTCAGTTTCTATCAATTCGTTTCTACTTCCTCGACTATTTTAAAACAAACGTAAAACAATGTGCTTTACCGTCCACATCGAACGTTCGTATTTGATAACACTTCGAGATATTTTCGTTCCAACAAGGAAAGACAATTGAAGACGAAACAATCTGGCGATAGGTTTCAGTTTGCAATTGTATTGACTTTGTTCGTACCTGACTAGACTGGCTGAATTTGATCTGTAGGTCGGCGGAGGGGACACGGCGGGTGCACTTCTGTCTAACAGAAGTAACCTGGAATTAGAAATAATGGTTTAGGAAGAGGGCTTTGCACAAATTGCAACCTTAAGAGCGCCTTCAAATCAGCCGCGCTGCTGTCGCGCAACAGCCGCACGTTTTTATTTATTTGAAAAAACAAAGCACGACCGCCGCGTTACTAGCGCTCTACTATCGCGCGGCAGCAGCACGGCTATTTTTGAAAGCGCCCTTAGTGATGGATAGCAGGCTGTCAGTTTGACTGGTACTTAAAATTAAAAAGGTATTCCAAGTGATCTTTAAAGTACAGAATGTTATAAATGAGATGATATGAGTTCTTTATACATGTATGAGAGTAAGTAACTTTTCTGAGCACTTCTTATACACCCTTAAATTTTAGTCGTTTTAATCCCGAAGAGGGTCGATCCAGTACATGAAACACTATCGATTTGTGTAGATAAAATAAAAAAATAAAGTACTTTTTTTCTTAATCTCTTATTGATTTACGCATTTACGAAATTAATTTCTTTAAGTAAACGAGTCATTGACCTTGTAGGTAGTTGTCGGTCGTTGCGTACTAACTACCTACAGGTCACCCAGCTGACGTTTATTTAAAGAAATAAATTTAGAACATGCGTAAATTAATTCGAGTTTTAAAAAAAAGTACTTTGTTTTTTTATTCTAACTTTACCAATCGATAGTGTTTCATGTACTGAATCGATCCTCCAAGGGATTAAAACGATCAAGATTTAACGGTGTATAGTAATGTTAGATCTGAAATTTATAAACATAAATTGTCACCTCATTATCACGGTCTGTTTTGTAAATTAAAATAAAGAAAGTATGTTTCATGTATAACCTTTTTAGTAATGACACAAAAATATATCACAAGATTGCTAAAAGTATATAAAATTCAGTTAGAACTGCCAACATTCTCTTGTAAGAGCGGTACGTGGGTAGTTATAATATTTTCCTTTTAGCTTTTCATTACTGGAAGCTTTTTATTTTGATGGCAACCTACACCGTTTAATTCTAAAACAGGACTTAGCAAATTTTCTTAAAAGGTCGGATTACTCTTAAACTTTTAAATATAGGTAAGAGCTATATATTTTAAGACATCCTTAACATGACAAGTTAAAAACTTAAGTAAACAAGTTTTTGACAAGAAATCAAAAAGTTTCCAATTCCTGAGGCGCGTTTTCGCCCATGTTAGGGATGCTTTGATGAGTTCCAAAACCACAAAGGATGACATTTGAATAGTTTTTTTTTTTATTTTTTACATGTCTTCTGATTTTGTAATGTGTATTTGTTATTTTTTTCAACTAAGTGATTTATTTCTAAGATATTTATTATGTCCTATTCTGTCACGGTATACTATTTTGTCAAATTTCATATAAATCCGTTTAGACATTTGAGTGACATTTCTTCTATTCAAAATGATTAAACTTTTTAAATTATGAGTAAGTAGGTACTCCAAAGTGCAGATGTAGGGGCTTGGGACACTGCAATGTGTGACTCATGTTGTCACATTAGGCATCTGACTGGTCAACAAAACCTCGTTTCGCCTAGTTACATTTCCCTATAGATTACTACAGTGCACGTCTAGGTGATAAATGCCTCATCAAAAGGATAAAAAAAAAAAACATTTTTTTTGAGGTAGGTAAAAATCATCCAATAACAAATCCCGCCCTAATCGCTGTACGGGATGTTCATGCCACAGCTTTACTTTTGCAGTTGAATGTAAAGGAGTTAAAAACATGCACACACATGCAAACTTTCACCTTTCATAGCTGTAAATATATGCGATATGGTGATTAATAGGGAGGTATTTAGACTATTCATAATAATTGATCTAAGACCAGTTTTCCATTATGGGGCACTAGATGTAGTATGATGTGCAATCGACATATGGTGAATATCCCAACGTTACATTGTCTTGGGAACATTTTCATAGTCGTCAATTAGGTATAGATAGGAATTCCCTTCCGGAGACCTTAAAGTCTGAGAGTATTTCAGTTAAGATCATCGCATACCATCCCGTGAGAAAGTGGTGCTTGCCCACTATCTCACTGGTAAGTCTATGAATAATAATTTGTTGTTTTTAATAAAAGCTAGCATTAAAAAATACAAGGAAACTGCTCCGCACCTCATACCTTACCCAAGCATTAATACTTTAGTTTTTGGCCATTCAGTACACCAGCTCTTAGTGGCAATAGATGAAGTAAATTTCTACAAACCTAAATCTATATTCTTGCATTGAGGCCTGACAGCTGACAGGTCTTAAAGCGGAGTTTGGACTGCCTTCAAAGTTTCTTCTATTTTGCCTTCTAGGACACCAGACCTCGTTACTACGAAAATTGAAAGAAGAAATATTGATACATACCTTACAGATTGTGTTATAGGAGACCAGGTTTTGACACCAGGGATACTGTGACGTCTTAATGCCATCATGGTTCCCTTGTAGAAAGGGGATGGTGCGATTTGTCCTATATTGCCATCTCTCTCCCATTGGAACCGTTCTAGCTATAACATGTCACAGTACAGCCCCAGGTCTACATAGTAAAATTAAGGGTTGTGTTGACACCAACCTGAGTCTGTATTCTTGCATTGAGGCTTGATAGGTGGGGGGTGGCGGCCTATAGTGGAACTCTGGGTAGAGCATGGCCGCGTAGGGATGGTGTGGCCGTGCGTAGCTCGGAGGCAGTCGAGGCACGAGTCGCCTGCACGAGGCGCGGCGCAGCCCTAGCAGGGCGCAAGGCGCGTCACGAGCGCCTAACCGCCACGCCAGCCCCGCTGCTGTTACTAACACTACTCCTATACCTGGGGACAAAGAAAATCATAAATATTTCGTTATTTTTCGTTTTTTCGTTATTCGACGCCGAAGTAGATAAGTTTGGATGTATGTGGAACAGAGTATAAGGTTCTGTACAACTTCATTGATTAGAGGGGATCCTCCGACCAGCCATTGTCTTGTTTGTCTTCTTGCTGTTGATATGTTTAAACTTTTGAGTCCCGAGCAAACGCGCACCTATTGTTCTTTAATTGTGTCTGTACAAAAGTCGAAAGGTTAAATCGCAGAACGCTATAATTGAGCGATGCACTATTTCGTGGTCGTAATGCCATAGATGTTGTTCCAGTAGTATCACGTTTCAATGGTTGCAACGGCAAGCTTAGTTCTGCAGTACCAAAACTTCCGCAAAATGCAATACAGTTTACAGAGCTTACTGTGTTAGGTACCTAGTTACCTACTTCTTGATTAAAATAAATAAAAAAAAAGTTTATTGCACTTAATAACTTAATCTAGTTACAATGAGGAGGATCCTTTTAAGCAGATAGATTGCTTGTGTTAGGATGCTCCACCCTTCCCCAGATTGATTGATTAGACATTCGAACAATCATCTGAAAGTCTGAAAGAAAAGTACTGTACGTATTGTTGGCATGTCATAGCATAGACCTGGCACTTTTAAGAGTAATCAATGACTACTGAACTAGTTTAAATCTTAGCGATTTAAACTAGTTACTATTTTATCTAGGTTTGTGTGAATTTGACCTTTATAGAATCATATAACCGCTGACTGGCAATATTATCATTGGGGTCAAAAATTATTTAGGTTTAAAAAGATGTTAGAATTATGTAAGTTATTGAATATTATAAAACACATTTGAATATTAAATAATTTATTCAGGTTCAAAAGTATGTCGCGTGGTCCGAATACATTTATTTAAAAAAAATATATAGGTGGTAGGGAAGGAACACAGATGAATTTTAATCAGTAAAAGTCTGACACACTCCCTCGCTTTACTCGGGGCGAGAGATGGTATTCTTTACAATATATTTATGTTTATGGCCGCAGTCACTTCCTAATTCCTGATTGTTTGCAGAGTAATTCCTTGACATAATCTGATAACATTGCATTTATTTTACGTTAGTTAGGTAGGTATCATAAAATAATAATGAGTAGTAAAGTTCATGTGAGAATTTTCGGAAATAAATATTATAATCTATTATTCTTCGTTAGTAAATTTAATGTTTTTTTTTTTTTAATAAAATTAATAATTGCAGTGTATTAAGAAATATTGTAATTATTTTATACGTTAAGGGTCAAGCTTGCCTTAGTCATTGTATACTTGAACTACTGAATAAAATGGCCAGTGTTGGTTGCTGAGATTGACAAATGAGGTAACCGATGGTACAAAAAAAAATCATAATTATACGCGAGCGGGCAAACTACACTAAGTCTAGTGTACCTAGACTTTGCCTTTGTTGAGTTTGCCCAGTCGCGTATAATTATGTTTTTTTTTTTGCAAATGTAGTGTACAATTTTCGAACATCCAATTTTATTAGCTTGCAGACAACGAGCAATGGATAGCCCATTGTCCGGCCGTCCGGTAAATGTCTGAACTGAGTCGTCGGTGGCGCGTATTGTTTCATACGCAACTCAAAGAGATGGCAGCTAAATTGTTGGGGACCATTAGTGCCGATGTCTATGAGAGCCATGGGTCGACTTTCGGAAAGGTTACCCGTGGTCCAATAACGCTAAGGATAACTGAAGTAACTTAGGTCCGATTTTAATCAGTAAAAGTCTAAAACGCCGTCCTGCTCCACCGAACTCGAAATTCTCAATCAGTAAATCGTATTTAATACCTTAAGTAGTTTCTAATATCGTGCAGATTTCATCACGCATGCGGGATTGGTCCGCATACGGGGCAGCAGCATTACAATAAATATTTGCATGAAAAAATATTAGCGGGTTTCACGCGTGCGGAGCAATCCCGCATGCGTGATGAAATATTAAAAACACTGCATAATATTAAAAACACCCTTACACAATTTACATTGCGTAGATACCTAAATTTTGTGTTTCAAAATTAATCACATATGACATAAAACATTTTGATAACACGAATCAGTGGGTGTCACCGCCAGATGTCGCCCTAACAATGGTTATTAAAGATACGATAGCTGTCAGAAATTAGCCACAGATAATAACAGCAACTGACGCTTCAGCAACTGTTGTTAATAACTTTCGTGCTCGCGATCATGAACAATATGTTCCGGTGTAATCCGGGGCTTGCCACTGACTTTGTACGTGGGGTTTCATTAATTTTAACGAACAATAAGGCTGACTTAACGAAGAAGCAATAATGAAAATTGAAAATAGAACACTAAATTAATCGATTAAATGAACGGGCTGTTATAGAGCATGTTTTTTTTTTTATAGTATAGAAGAAGGCAACCCGCAAACGTATTTTTTTCTTTTGCGCGGTTTTGTGCAGTTGGCTGCATCAAGTTTAGAAAGTATTTAGTTTTTATATACAGTTTCTTTTACTAGAGTTCCTTTAGAATGCGGATGTAACACATTTAAACATTTTTGTAGTATACATATATCAGCAAAAGTATTGAGTCAGCCTTATCGGCAAAATTCGCTGATGTATTAAATGCTATAAAAAAATCTCAGGTCCATATTACCGAGATTACGCCTGTTTTAATGGTTCTATATACTGTCCACTTGAGACTGATTCAACTGACCCCAAGTTTTACATCACAATATTCACTAGGAATCACTAAACTCACTTTAAAAAATGCCGCCAAAAATCCACTAACAATTCTGATTATAAACAAAAGTTTTCGAATTCGAAATTCAAATTATTTCCAGCCAGCTCTTTTGAAACAATTGACACGAGTTCCAATTTCAACAGGATATACCATTAATAATTTTAGTGAGCGGCAGGGTGGTAGGAACCTATTCCATAAGCGCCTTGTGCTAAAACAATGCAGATGCGTGAAGTTTCGCCGATGGACGGCGCTGAGTGACGCGTACAAATTGCCCTGTCGACCCAACAATAGATCGGTTGCCTGTTACAATATCATCTGTCCCTAACGCTAATGAAAATCCAATTAATTTCACTCTAAAACTCATTAGAAGTTTAATTGAAAACTCCAGCGGCACTGTGAATGATGTAATGAGATTTCGGCCAGACTTGTTATTGTCATATGCATAGCGAATAACAAATGAGGTACCGCAGATTGTTTCAGGGTTAATTATGTGTGTTATGTCGGCGTGTGAAACCGTTTGGGTCATTTTATGAATATTAGAACGTGGACATTAAATTTTATGTACATCTGCAAGCACGGATGAATCTCGCCAGCTTTCGTTTGGCCGGTTCGCTCATCCGACCGGATAATTTTAATCGGCTATGAAGAAAAAACGCTTTGGCATGAAATGAGTTCGGTAGGTACTGTTAAACGATCAAAGACTGATTATAAAGGCTTTGGTCGAAGTCAGCGAATACAATGGTGCAGCGAGATTTTATAATCTTTAGACACGTAATAGGATGTGAGATAATTGTTTGATTTTTGTTCATCGGTGTAATTTATAGCGCATACTTTAGATGATTTGAATTTCTTTAGTCCGCCTTTCTTTGAGAACGGTAGTCACCATTCGATGCTACAATGAGTTATACCATGCAGAAATAACTCAACAGCGCGGTGGGCCCCGAAAGCGGCGCCGGCTACCACCAGACATGGTGACCGCCAACCATGCCGAACACACAGAACCGTAACGCCTCACGCAGCAAGACTTCGGTGGGGTGGGTGCTGGACTGGTCTGTTGATCTAGTTGTCAGTGACCCTGACTGCTAAGCCAGAGGTCGTGGGTTCGATTCCCACCCAGGACAAATGTTTGTGTGATGAGCACGATCATTTGTTATGTGTCTGGGTGTAATTTATTTATAATATTTATGTATTTAGAAATATATAAGTATGTTTATCACTTGTCTAGTATCCATAACACAACACAAGCTTGGGACTAGACGACGCTATGTGACAGTTAAAAAAAATAAACTGTCTGTATTTATATATCTTACCTATCATGAGTAGGAGTAATGTGAGCGGGGCTCGAGGGTGCGGCCGGAGGGCTCCCAAAACGGCGCCAGCGGCTACCAGGCAGGCGCCTACTACACCCAGGAACAGCACGCAGAGCCGTAGCGGGGGCCTTCCGCAGCAGGATTTGGGCGCGTTGCCTTCACCCTCGGAACAGGCGTAGGCTGCGCCTCTGCCTGATCTGGAAATAAAAAGAAAAATTATTTAATACATAGCGTCATTGGTAAAATCAACATAGATTTTAGCATGAATATTCTATTCTATTAATCTCGGCCACCACTGCCTTCGAGGCAGGCAGCGGTAACGGCCCCGACTAACGAGTTGTAGGTCGCGGGTTCAATCCCAGCCCGGCGCATTACTTTGTGTAATTTATGTCATCACCACTGCTCTCAAAACGGTGAAGAAAAACATCGTGAGGAAACCGGCTTGTCCTAGAACCAAAAATTCGAGGACATGACATCTCCCATCCCGCACTGGGCCCGCGTGGTGAATTACGGCTCATTCTCTCACCTAGAGAGGAGGCTTGTGTCCCAGCAGTGGGAACAATAAAAAAGGCTGATGACGATGATTCTATCCGCATTGTATGTGTTATCAGATATACCTGTGTATATAGATCCAATTACAGGTACCACTAAGTTTTTACCAAAGACGGACGCGTATTTTGTACTTCCTTACCATCTTTAAGATAATCTTTTTATACTAATGCATTGGCAACACTAATATTTATTACAAACACAGATAAATGTGAGCTAGAGTATACTCATTTCAATCCTTTGGCAATTACAAGTATATTGTAATAGGTCATGTTCAGTTGTTAAGGGTTACATTAAAAGCTGAAAACAAGGGAATACCATTGTAATGATAGCTTCATAACGTGAAGCCTCATCCACATCGGGCGTACAAACTTTTTGTAACAAAACCACTCATTTATATTTTATGTACTGCAAAAAGTCATATTAAATAGCACCGTGCATATTCAGACCCTTTTTTACGAGCTTTCCGTTTATTTCAGCTAAAAAGTTACCAAATCAGGGCAGCTGCGGCATAATTCTTATGGAAAGAGTGTTTTTACATGCGTAGCGGTTGCCATAAAAATTAATTACGGGGAAACTTGGTTTTTCGTAATGGCAAGGAGGTGAGGTGACATTTAATCTTTCTAAAATTTTAAATTTAACTATGCCGTTAAAATAACGTTCGAATAAAGTGGGAAACATTCGCTAAGAAAATACATTTCCCCGTTTTATGGCATCGCTTTCGTGAATTTTAAGAGACTGAACTAGTGATGAAATCTTGACGAGGAATTTTACTGTGGCCGTAGGTTGGTGCTATATTAAAATTCCAGGTCTGTCTAATTTGTAATTTTACCTTTTTGTGGCTTCATTTTGTTCCATGAATATTGTAAAGTAAGAGCAATTTTCTTTTTATTTTTTGGAAATCAGTATTTTTGTATTTAAAACGATATCATTTAATGAACTGGTATTTGGGGTTTCCAATGAGAGAAAAGATTACTTAAAGAAAAAGAGATAATAATAATTTATCTGTACTTAAACAGAAACCTTTTGGGTATTTTTTAGTGTCATGCAGATTTCATCACGCATGCGGGTATATTCTGCGTGCGTTACCCGCAAATGTCCTTTTTATAGAAGTATTTATGGCAATGCAAAGAATACGTATGCGATATGTGGAGCGTGCTATCAGGCAGTAACCCGCATACGGAGCAATTCCGCATGCGTGTAGATATCCGCACGAATTTCAAAATACCCTCACACAACTTAAATACTAGGCCATGTGTATAAAATCAATACTAAAATAGGTGGTCATGCAAGCATTTTGCCTTAAATTTTTAAACTTAATTATGGTAAAAATGTAAAGCTACCAGAAAAGATTTTCTGTCACCTGAAATACACATTTTTAATGAGGGCGTTGTTGATTGTTGATCTCATAAAATCATGAAAGTGCTTGATTTCCTTTTTCGGGATTTTTAATGACGATAGTGGCGTTCAATTTTAAATGCCGACGGAATTTATTTATTAATAAAATGCATTTTTGCTGAAATTAACACTTAATACAGATAAGTTTATTAAAATTTTGTAATTTTACATTAATTATTTGTAATTTGTAATATATTCAAATAATAAGTTTGACGAGTTGAAGTAAGTATGTATGTACCATCGATATAATATAATATGTACTACGCACTAGATTAGGAGTACCGTACAGTCACTTTATTTGACTTAGGTGATCTGTAAGTCATACACCTTTACATTGATGACATTAGGTCATATTTGACATTCATGCAGTGTGAGAGTGCTGTAAGTTTTTAAAGTTTTGGTAGACGACATAATGCCAATGAAACTTTTCAGTGTTTTGATAAATAGTTCATATAAACGTGCTAGTCTATCGCTAGGATATCATTCAATGGTATGTACAGTCAATATTGTTAATTAGTTGAAACTAGTTT
Organism: Mythimna loreyi; assembly: GCA_029852875.1. Taxonomy (NCBI): domain Eukaryota; kingdom Metazoa; phylum Arthropoda; class Insecta; order Lepidoptera; family Noctuidae; genus Mythimna; species Mythimna loreyi. Next base: position 12,645,244 of record CM056785.1, on the reverse strand, counting down.
TTACGCTTATTGAGTTTAAACAAGTTATTTTTATTAGTAAGTACTTAAAATCACAGCAAAAATATTTTCAAAATGGTCACAAAAATAAACAACCAGTCACAAAACTTACTACAACCTAGGCTTTTGAGTAAAGTATAAAGTAAGTAAATGTTTAATCAAAAACCTAATCTGTGCAGTCGCAACTAGTATTAACCAAATAGGTACCTACCTAACAGTTTTGATTGTGACATTACATAATTTTCCATAATCATAAGTACCAATATTCGTCCTGTCCCTTACATGGACTACAATAAAAAAATATATACGAACTTCATGCTACGCGAAATGAAACAAAAGAAGCTCAATGTTAATGCAAACAGTCTAAGGGTAAGCTACTTATACAGTGGTACCGTTGCGGCTTGTTCGAGGTATGAAGCCTACTCCTCCTTCTCTTAATAACCCTATTATTGCTCATTGAACGTCTGTGCAAACCTTATCTTCTAACCCAGCTCTGAGACGCAGCTATACCGCATTCGCATTATGTCTATATTTAAATTTCGAAATCGTAATGTGGGACAACAAACTCTACGCCTTACAAAACAAAGTTCCAATTTCATTGCACTTTGTACTGTTTTTAGGACATGGTATTTAGAAATAAATTTTGATGGCCACTTAAAAATCGACTCAAAATAGAAGGTGGTAAAGTCGATAATTGAGTACTTGGATTGTTTCTGGTAGGTATAGGTATTGCACTAAACACTGGTAACGTTTGCACTAAAAGCACACACACACAATACACTCTCACTAAATAGTGGTACATTTCGGTGAAACAGAGTATTTGGTAATTGGGCCTAGCTAGCTTTTGAGCTTTTGGTTACATGGAAATACATAGATAGACAAAGTACTTTGAGGTTTCACTTTGACAACTATGATTTCACAGGATTATTCGGATAAGGCTGGGCTTTAGTCAATAAACGATAGTCACTCCCTCTGGGTCCATTCAGAACGGGAGATGTTATCTGATGAGCACTAGCCCTCAAACAAAATTCAGCTTAAGCTATTAGAAGTGTTTTTAGACAATTTTGTGATTAGAGTACAACAATTGCGGTATTTTTTCGTATCTACATATACGTCTATTACAACATATTTATTTAATGCTAATTATTATTAAATACACAAAGCTGAGGAGTTTGTGTATTTATTTGAACGCGCTAAGGTCATGAACAGATGATTGAGGTGAAAAGGAAATTAGTTTTTTACTTAGTCGATATAGACATAACATGAGACGAATACGCGCTTTAGACAACTAGTTCAAAAATATGAGGCAGAGAAATAGTCCATAAGACTTAACTGGACTCTTCAACAAACCCTTTTTTCCAGTCCAAATTTCTAACCACACTAATTGATTTGTCTAAGAAATTCCTTTGTTCTGATAGACATTTCCTCTTTACCATTCCAGTCAGGTTCCTCAGTTCCATTAGCTTTTGACGATCTCTTGGTAAGGATGCCCAAATCTTAATGAAGACATTAAATAGTGCAGGTCGTCGTGACTGGCTTGCATTATGCATACGACGTTAACCGCCGTGTTCTCACATGATATGAGGCTCACTGACTTTAAGCCGCCATTATGCTGACGACTCATATCTGGGTCCCTATTACTGAAATAAGATTGAACTTTTTTTGTAACTGTCGAATATGATGTTGAAATCGTGCGTTTTCTATGGAAAATTAATTTTAGGTCTTTTTTTTCAGATTTTGTACATGTAAAAATTTGGGTGGGTTTGTATTTTTAATTACAATGGTAACTAAGTATAGGTATATAGCAAGCAACTCGACTAGTATTTTTTTTGTCACATTTATTGTGCGTTCTGCCAAGGTGTGAAATTTCTTGCGGGAGTCTGTGTTTCCTGATACCTATAACCTAGGCCTTTTTAAATAAAGAGTGAATAGGTTACTAGGCAAGCGTGTTCCATCGACGACCACATAATCGCCTACCATGAGAATTTAGTGATCAAATATGAGCATATTTGTAATAAAAAAATAAAACTGCAGATTTCATTTAGGCTGTCAATGGTCTGTCCTGCTGAGCAAGGCAGTTAGGCACGTTAATTACACTGTATGTGGGCACCATTCTGCTCTAAATGCCACCATTCCACCAATTAGGCTTTGGTAGCATACGGTTACATAGCCCTTTATACGCTAATGGACTTTTTATGTTTTCTGACATTTATCAACACTACGTACTTTTTTAAAGCACACCCAGGAACTCGACAACATAAATTAATTCTGCGCTCCTCCCTTACATTCGTGCTCTGTTATCTAAACGAATACTTAATGTACTTATGGTAATACTTTCGAAAGCATGTCCATCTTCACATTATGACTTCGCATCAACTCTAAATCCATCTTTTGTGCGTACGTTCATATTAACAACCGCCATTGAGAACGATCACAGCTGAATGCACACGAGTTTGTCGACCCCACATCGTCTGACCCCTAAAGGAAGAGGGTTCTTATAATGTTAATAGCTAATAGCGGCGCACATACAGATAAAACTCCACTTTTATCTCTGTCACGCTTCACAAACGAACTTTTGAACCCATTCATACATTAAACAGTCGTGACTCCTATTGATCTGTAGTCAAATAGGCATTAATTTCTATTTAACAAAAACAATCGGGGCCAACAGAAGCCCACGAAAAGTCGACATCAGTATTCAGCCGGCGTGATTTGACTCGCTTAAGAATGGAAAGCCGAGCTGTCAAAGGCAAAACATTTTATCTTTTCCAGTGCAGTGATCCTAAAAGATCTGTATCTCAAGTGTAAAAGCATTAAGACTGGGACGCTCTCATTGGTTAAATTTCGTATAAAGCAAGCGGTGCGATAGTTGTCGGGCGGTACGGTCGACGGACATTTTGATAAATTACTATTGCTACAATAACATCCATTCCGTTGCTCGCGCGGTTCTCTTCTGTTTTTAATTCGTCGAGTCATCGTCGACCTCGCCACTGAGTTCGACGAAAAACACGTTTTCCATTTCTACTTGACTGGATAAGACCTTTCATAACATCCGAGTTTTTATTGAAGCTTACGAGTCACGGATGTATTATAATAAAATATGGTATATTTCAGGCTCATTTTCCTATCGGAGTCGTTTATTCGGCGATAGCATCGCAGCAGTGGGATGAAATGAAAAAGTTCGCGTGCCAGATGAGATAGTCCGTAACATGGCAATACAATAAAGTGCATCGAATGACGCCATGTGTGCCGGAGATCGACTGGATAAGCGGGGAAGAGATGACTCACTAGTTTACGTCCTATGTAATGGCCCTCGCCACGCGATACGGGAATACTCGTTGTACTACTGTAATTATGTGCGGAGTTTTATCACTTTTACAACCTCTATGTGCTCGGGAAATGTTGTTACGGTTTGAAATGTCATAACTTACAAATACATTACAGTCACTCACTCATAGTGACTGCTTCTTAATGTGCGCTTTCATAATAATTGACCTGACCTCCCGTTATGTTAGTGCACTATCATTATGATTTTACCGAAGTCGCCGCTTTCTGATAGCTACAACCTAGTGGTCTTTAAGTGAATAGGTTACTTTAAAAAGCCGGGTAGGTACTAGCTGCTGTAACGTAACATGTGAGTTAACATGATAGAAGTATTTCGTAAGTGTGGACGCAGCGCGTACACGAATCGAGGAAGCACTTACCTTTTCGTTTCTGCTCCTTAGCCAAGTTATGATAGTTTCGTTAACGTCAAATGCTTTGAGTTGGTTACGCCCCCAATTTCTTTGTTCTGACGTCATCTCAACGCTCAACCTCATGGTCAAAACACAGAGGGCGTAGACAATTCCAAGTGTTTGACGTTAACGAAACGATCGTAACTTGGCTAGGGGGGCTGTTTCCTTAACTGAAATGCTACGCTCGCACGTAGTGAGCACGGTAAATCCCGTTTAAGGGGTCCTTGAACGGGATAGGTACCATGGGAATTCTGTTACATTACATAATATATTAAGACAATGTGGACGGTAAATTCTTTCATTGTGTTACATTGCATTTTACGTCGTAGTCTGTATCTGGCCTAAGCAAGCATGCTCCTTCATCACTTATCGTCTGATGGTGACATAGTGGTCAAGCACGAGCCTCTCAATAAAATACCAATGGGTATACAGTCACTTTACTTCGTGATTTGCAAATGAATAAACATACACCGTTTTTATTAGCAAAGGACGAAAGACTTATTAAGTCAGCTAAGTTCTTGCGCGTCATTATTGTCTCACGTTTTCAAGATTACATCAAGTTACGCAGTAATAGTAAGGACAACGCAGATTAACATTGTCTTGTACTTAAGCCACATTAGGCCTCAAACACTTAGTGACATAATTTCAGCGGTAGACACAGCGCTGAGTGTGTTATGCGCATATAAACCCGCATCTCGTCTCGAGTGGTGTGCGTCGGAGCGCGAAATTTATGTCGTTAATAAGGGCTAGGAGGGTTAATTAGCTGATTTATGTTGCCCATATTGCGGTGCGCACTCCGGATTATGACCCTCTGCCATTGACAGTTTAATAGCCTCTCTATATAACACGGCAATGAGTCGTCATGGACGCCAATTACGATGAACAAAGATTCTGCAGTGACGCGCGACGAACCAGGATAAATTCGAAGAGATTTCTTGATTGAACGAGTACGTTTGAATTGTTTTTTTTTTTTTTGTAATACGTTTCTACTAGAGAATAGCTTTTGTTATCTGTAGATTAAGTAAGACGAATTGCGGAGAAACTGTGATGATTGCTGTTGACTACAGTTCGTGTAATAGAAGCATCATGCGTAATTAACTTGTTAGTTAAAATATCCGTAGCATTTAATAAAATAACATATTCCTACACCTGTTCTTTGAATTAGTTTTAGAAATTTAATAGAAGTACAAATAATGAGCAAACTCTTTTTTGAGGGATGGTTCAAACACAACCGACTGCTAAGGGAATACGGGTGTTTAGTCAGTAAAATTCTAACATTCCTTGCTTCGACCAAAGCAGGAGGAGTCATGTGATGTTTTCCCTACAGAAAAAAAGGTAAACTTTAACATCGACGTTGTAAGTCTTAGTTAAAATCTCCAAACTTATCAAAACACGAGACTCGTAGCTCACATAGCATTAATATCTCCACGTGTAACAGTACCGTGTACAACTAAGCCAAAAAAAAAAACAACAAAATTAAAACCTTGACTCTGTCCAAATAGAATCGCACCGCGTCTCCGCAGAGCAAATATAACGTATTTGCGGTATGACGTGACACGACGCGGGACGTCAAGCAAGTAATGCCACAATATGATCGCCTTGCGTGCCATAAAAATGGCAATTTGGTGAACAAACAACCATGGCCCCTCGGCATAGACTGGATGTGGCACGCTCCATCAACCCCAGAACATATGAAACCTAATCATCGCTCTCGTTGACATAACTCGTGCTGGATCTGACTTAACCTTTTTTTTCTTTGAAGATTTTTAACAACATTTGTTTCTGTGGAGACGTGAATAATTAGTGAGATATAATTAGCATTATTTATAAAAAGTGACAAAAGCAACACAGATGCCAAAAGCTTTAATAAGAAGACTTGTGACAAATCCATAAAAAAGTAACAAGTAATGTATTTGCCAACAACGTTGTTAATAGAAAGGCGAAGAAAAACAAAATTTTAACGTTAGCCAACGGCAAATCCATCTATTACTTCGAGCCACTATATTCACACTAGTACAACAATCTAGACCTAACATCTACGACGACGTCACCAAAACCAGGTGACTTGAGAATCTCCTCCTTTTTTGGAAATCCGTTAAAATTTTACACAATCAAGTAAACAGCCAAGAAATTGTCAAAAATAACCCATTCATGATGGATGTATCCAGTGTAATGGGGTTATCTAATAATCAATCTATTCTAAACGTATTTGTAACACCTTATCCTTATATATTTTGGGACACTTTTTTTGAAAAGTGTTTTTTTTTTGTATTTTGTTTATTTGACATTTTTCTCTTTATTTTTGTATCATTTGACATTGTAATATCATAATTATTTGTAATAATTCATAGACTATTATATAACATCCTGTAAACCTATGACTTGTAAGAATCCCTTACCAATAAATAACTATGACTATAACTATGACTATGACTATCCATTCCTATTTCTTCTGTCAGCCATATCCACACTAGTGCAACCCGTACCTACCGCACGCTCGGTTAGCTATCGCGACGTCTGTCATGCCGCCCCACATCCTGTGGGCCGCTGCCCCACCAAGCGTGCCTAGCTCAAACATATCGCACCCTGCCGCCAGCTATTTGACGTTTGATTCACTGTCGATATTGCAACACTTCGCTAGTATATCTGGTAAACTTTATGGTGAATAAATTGGTGCAGGTTTGGCCTGTCTGCCCGTTTTTACTGCTATGTAGATGACTGTGTTTGTGAGTTATTGATTGTTCATCTATGTACATTTTGCCTAAAATGATACGTGCTTCACCAAAAAGAATGATGCTTTTGACTTTAGATCTTTCATAAATAATAAAATCGTGGAGTTTCAAAATACCTATCTTATCATATCATTATAAGCTCTCTCAACTCGTGAATCACTCACCAACGCCACAAAAAGTAAGTTTCACAAAATCATCTATCGCTAAAGACATCGCTTTTTAACACCGAACAAAAAATCCATCAAGCCTATTACTCACACAGACACGTCCACCGCTATTCATGTAGCCATTGCGTTTCACTAGTTCCACTCACACATAGCAAATACGAACACAAAGTAGGCATCGATTTACCGATTACACGTGTACAGGGTCCCTGGCTCCGTGCATCGCATCGCCGATGATATTCAATAGAATTACCGAGAACGGTCCCTTTGTGAAAACCTAGCACCGGCGGTACACATAGGGTACTCTACTCCACTATCTCAATTCTCGGCAGATGGGCTCTGATCTAGTTTACACATCATGTAGTGTGTGCGGTTGACTTTTGTATGTCAGTCTTAATAGAAAAAAAATCGTCACGCTTATAATATTACGCTGCAGATGGCAACAAACAACAGACCCGTTTTTTTTTTCACACTTTACAATATAAACACATTTCAAATGATGACCAACGAACGCAAGCGAATACTAAAAAAACTACTGTGAAAAACTAACAATACGCTATCCACATTTGCACAGTGTTACGGATCCAATAACTGGATGTTTAAAAAGCTTACGTTAAAAATTCATATATGTATGTAGGTATTCCTAAAATGTTTCAAAACTGAAATGCAGTTTTGCGTTCATGAGATTTTTGTTTCATTGATGAAAGAGCTTATATTTTTATGATCCATATTTCATTAAAAACGATCGCGTTTTATTACTGGCTAATTTACTCGAGGGGATATTAAGTGTGTAGGATGTTAAAATGAGTGATGAGCGATTAATCACTGTGCTGTAAAATTGAAAATGTATGTGTAATACACCTAATTACATTACCTACATTAAATGAGGTTATTGAATAATTAGTTGGGAACAGGTGGGGGTTGGGGATTGGCGAGGGTTAATTAGCTATTTATCCTTGTTTATTTGCTTCAGTAATGCAGCATATGTACATAGATAGAACTGTCAATATATACCATAGCATATTCCCTTTGTTCAATACGCAAAGCGCCATGCTTAGATAGGATTTCAGATCAGAGAGAACTGATTGACAACAAAGGCAATGTATGGTTTCAAATACAAAAACCGGCCAAGTGCGAGTCGGGCTCGCGCACAAAGGGTTCAGTAGCAGCAAATATAATAAACTTATTATGTCAATTTATACACCTGGTGAATGGAGCCTAAACTCTCCCGATATTTTGCCTTGTACTTATAGGTTCAGCCATCGTTTTCAGTGTAAGCACAATAACTTAACCAAAATTACAGTTAAATCAACCTATCTCAAAAACTATAAGAGATACTTTGATCAAACCAAAAATCGTTGAAAGAGTTAATTAGCATGCATCACCTCTATTTTTTTTAGAATTTTATACCCCGTAGTTATAAAAATAGAGGGGGGGGGACATACTTTTTACGACTTTGAGAGCTGATATCTCAAAAACCGTTCACTTTAAGAAAAATGTTTTTTAGAAAACTTTATATCATTTTAAAAGACCTTTCCATTGATACCCCACACGGGTATGTACATCGAAAAAAAAATTTTCATCCCTCAGTTACATGTATGGGGGGCCCCACCCCCAATTCTTTTTTTTACTATTTAGTGTCATAATTTTGTAGCGGTTCATACAACACATATTCCCATCAAATTTCATCACTGTAGTACTTATAGTTTCCGAGTAAATCGGCTGTGACAGACGGACAGACGGACAGACGGACATGACGAAACTATAAGGGTTCCGTTTTTGCCATTTTGGCTACGGAACCCTAATAAAAACGGTAATTAATATAAAATTACAATCGTGAAAAGGGAACAGCATATTATTATACACAATTTTACCCATATCATTCTATATGCCTAGGTACTCAATTATATGACAGAAGTTTTATTTTAAATTTTCAACAAAAGTGGTTCGTATTTAAGACACCAGTTCACCTGAAAGAGTAGGTATCATCGAATTTTAAGCAACACTGTAGTTTAGGTACATAACTTATCTAACTTATATCGGAGAAAGTATCCAAACTTTCGACAAAATACTAAGGTATAGACATCAAAGAGTTGCCAACAGTAATGTTCGAAGCTTTGAACATAAAATACTAGTTCACACGGCCTTCAGTGAGTTGGTACACAGTACACAGTAATCCCCGAAGGAAACTTTTTGCTCTACTTGTAACAGTGGGTGTACCAACATACGAGGAAGAGGAAGCACAAGATCACGACTCGGGTTGGACGCTCGGTTCACACGCGTGGTCGTACTATTAGCGACGAGTCATTTGTGTTGTCACTGCATCTAAAAGCATCTTAATTGATACAGACTTCCTTGGTTGCTAGAGGATGTGTAGATCTACATTCTTGATTTAGTACCGTTGTTCTTGTGTAGTACAATTCGATTTGGTATTAAGGTGGTTCTAGTGTTGTTATCTTGAGAGAAGTGAGATGTGAATCGATAGATGGACTGTATGAAAGATTATATGACTGGAAATGGAGTAACTTCTGAAATTATCACTAATAACTTTAAAAATACTCATATCATCTAGTTCTTTAAATTATTTATTGTACATCAAATTACATTAAAAAAGTAGATTACAAAGTTCGATTTGGTTCGGTTTTTAGGTAAAAAAAATAATATAAACTATAATTATAGTATATTTGTTTTATACGAGTGATTGATTTGATCTTGTGTTCATTATATTTAAATTAAATTATTATTAAATTCTGTATTTTGTAAATGAAAACTGGTTATTACAGTAGCTGTCAGTCTATTACTGTTCTTGATTTGTTTGTTATGTCTTGTATACTCTTTAATTAAAAACTCATTGCGTTGACCTAAAACAAATTGAGCTTTTGTTTAAAATTATGAGGATTGGAATTTTGGATAAAGCTTTGATCATTTATAGTTTTGTTCCTCTTATAAATAAACAAGGTAAGTATACTTACTTTAGGTTATCACACAATATGTCACTATTTTTTAGATTGGCTCGCGTTTGAGCACTATCTCACAATGCGATGAAGTGGCCAACGATGGAGCACCCTTGCATAGAAGTATGTAACCTATTCACTCTTGACTGAAAGACCCCTATGTTGTTTTTTATGGTGGGAAAAATCATCGAATGACGTATCCCGCCGTTGGGCAAAGCTGGCGACAGTGTCAGACTTCTACTGACTAAATGACCCACCGTTCCTTCCTGCCTTAGTTCCAGGACCCCGGTGTTCCGCTTTCGCATCAACCCTTGGTCCCAGAAGGCAGACTTCTAGGTGTCTGTGTAACTATCAGGAAAGTTTATTTACTGTATGAATATTAGCAGCTTTTTCAATTCAATAGTGCACACAATATTCAAATCGATAGTTCATATAAAATGAATATCTAGAGAACAATGAACGGTTATTTATGATTTCACTGTTACAAGTTCCGCTCCAGAGAGTTTATTTATTATTTTATAATAGGCCACTAGTTTTATTGTGCCCTATTCGCTTTATTCTCGTATATCGAACAGCAATAATATTTGTTAGAATGTGCCACTAACATTGTTATTGTTCATAAATGTCAGAAAGAGAATTGAAAGTGTTTATTTAGCTGAAAGCTCAGATGTTGTAGGAGAAGACTTTTTATGAGGTTCGGGAAACATATTTTGGGGAAATATTTACGAGCTTTAGGTTTTTAGGGTTTGTATGGCAGCTATACCCTTTGCGAAGTGGGACCTGAGCAATTCTGTAGTTCAAACGTCGTTTTCTGGTATAATCTAGTGCTTGACTACGATCCCACCTGATGGTAAGCAGTGATGCATTTCTCATAAATCTTCATACAACTTACCTATTAGTTAAAATATTCTCTACTTGCGTATCTTAAATTACTAAATGTTCATAAATGTTACAGTACAGTTTCTCATTTTGCAGGTATTTATGAAACTACATTTCCCAAAGGCTATTCATTTGCACTGACAAAGTTCTCATAAATGCTCGTATCCCGATAGCACAGTTAAGTTTGGTTCTATGAGCAGGAAGCGACGTTAACAGTACAGACCAACACAACATTCTCCACTTTACGCCGATAGCTGTCGTCAAGTAATCGACCACCATGATTAATACCAACCCATAAAGTTTATTTTGCTTTCTCAGTAAACATTTGCTCATAACAAACCACATTTTATTGTGGTTACTGACGATCGCCGTGTAATTCGAAGAAATACGTCAGTATGAGACGTCTATGACAAGGTTTACGTGGTAATCCCTCGGAAATAAATTGGGGCCACGATAAGCGTTCTCTTTGACGAGCCCCGTACGGGGCTGTACGGATTAGGCCGTGAAAAATGATAGCTTAGGTACACAATGACGGGTACAGTGCGAACATTTTCTGATGTAAACGATAATAGGTGTGTGACACGCCTGTCATCTTGGCGCTTTCATGTCTTACTCCCTGAGGTAATCCTTACAAGGTCAACGAACTGTAGGTTGCGGGTCGTTAGTTCGTCTTACGTCTAAAGTTATAAAGGTAGACTAGGTAGGTATACCTATGCTGAGCCCTAAATTCGGAAAAAGGTCGCTACGTTTTCTCGGAAAATACGCTATTGTTTGTTATTTTCAATTACGTAGTCACCTATGTGTATACAAAAAGTGCCAGTTAGGGTAACAAATTATAACAAAAGATTTATATTTACGCGGTGCGAATATTGTAACCCTTTTTTAGCTTTTACGTCGGGTCGTACCTAAATAAAAATACAAAGCCTGGCTAAATCACGCGCCGGCCGTGTGTGCCTATTTGGCCAAATCCACCCAAAACGTGAGTGGATGTATGCTGGGGTGACACATGTCAAAATTCGCAATTTAGAGCTCTTTTCACAATGTTTATTGTTATGCTAAAGTATCAGCTTGTATTTTAATACAATCATATTTCATGATTCAGTTGTTTTGTTTTGAATTTCGAATTATTCAGGGTTTTATGGTTTCGTTTTTCATAACGTTAATGACCGTGTAAGGGAATTGGATTTAGATTGAAATAAAACTTGGGATTTATTGAAAAATAACGATAGCTTGCTAGCTAAGCAGTTATTTCTAAAATAACTTGTTTTTTTCTCATATAATATAGGATTTTATCTATGCAATATAGGTAGTATCTAGTGTAGACAAATACAGATCTACGATGTTTATAAGTAGGTACCGTGAAGACATGATATTATTTTGTATGTCCTTAGTAACTAGAACCGTACTAAAAAGATACGTACTAAAAGTGTCAGCCTCGTTTAACCTATATACACGAGTGTTTTCCATCTTGGAGATATAACACCTAAAATGGTTCCATTTTCCGATTTACTTGGTGGACATCCCTCACATAATTACGTACAAAACGTTTTGGCAACACTTTCATTGTGCGTAGAGCCAAGGGTGGAACTCCTTGCCGGAGTCTGTGTTTCCTGATGGCTACAACCAGGGAATCTTTAAGTCAAGAGTGAATAGGTTACTTCTAGGTAACCGCGAACCATCGTCGACCGCATCGTTGCTTTCCTTCAGGTGATATAGCGGTCAAGCGTGAGCTTACCCACCCAACCCATAATCAATAAAAAAAAACTTTTGAGCCATCTCATGTTGGCACCATTTAATAAAGCTATTTAGTACAGTCAGATATAAAAGTTTTAGAATAGATACATATTTTCTGTATGGACTTTAAAACAGACTTTGACAACATCTCAGATGGAGTTGGTTTCGGAGTTTCTTCTCAGGGTAGTCAGCTAGAAAACACCGGAGTCATCTAGCATCGAAAAAAAAAATGCCGTTTAAAAGTGTCTTTTGGAACTACATGCAAAATAAAGATCATTTATCATTAACTATCTTAACTATTTTAAAGTGGTTTTAAAGTCACAGTAATATTGCGCCATTTAATGGCTTTGGTCCTTACAACCCAAATATAGAAACATACCATCATATAGTTTTATTTCAAGAAAGCAAAGCAACAATACCGACCGACTCGTTTCCCGAACGCACGTCGGTAACTAAGTTGAGTAAAATATCTTGTAAACTGACTAGATGGATGTAGATAGAGCATCTGTTTCATCTCGACTTGGGGTTCTCGTACAATTAGTCATGGGATGTTTACACACACGACTGTTTACCTCTTCGGTGGCCTTAAAGACCCCTGTAAACGGCATATAAATACGGCATATTGGCAATTTTTGTTGCGCAATATTGACTGATATAGCAATATTATGCAATATATTGCCGTATATAGCCCAGTAAGATGCTGCAATTGAATTGCTGTCGAATTTTTATACTTCGCTTGTTTAAAATATTTTTGCTATATCACCAGTCTACACTGTTAAATTGCTGCAATTGTTGCTATGTGTTGAGCAATATAGCAACTTACCGGCTATAGAATTGCAGCAATAAATTTCCACAAAACCAAACCGTTTCCAAGGACCTTAACGTGTGGCAAAATCACTAACTTTAGGACATAATGGAACTGTAGCTTCACTATCTCTATTAGCCCTGGACTTGAGAATAGAATAAGGGCAACTTGTATTGGTGTTTGTAAAAGGCTATCATCATATGCCATGCTGATATCTGCTGGACAAAATCTTTGCCAGTAGTGCTGTTTGGTATCAGAAGTGCCATCAAGAAATATCTGAACTCATCTTCCGCCGAGCTAGTATATGGTGAACCAATGAGACTGGCAGGTGAATTCTTTAGAATAGCTACGTAAAAGATTTCAATTGTTCGTATAGCAACGAATATCTATATCTATTTTTAGTCTAACGAACTGAAAATATTAACTGCGCCTTTCTATAGTTTATTAACTCCTGTCACATTAATATAGGTTGATCCCTGACAATCGATAGCCCCAGATAATGCAGTTACATTCACCGTCAGCGATGATTGGACGATATCCAAATTAGCATCAACCGATGCCATTAACTCAACTAATGATAAAATGTTTATGCAAATTGAAAATTTAACCCCAAACACGTATTTGGTAGCTTGAATATTGTTTCCAATAAAGTGTTCGAGGGGTTCTATATTCACTGGCGCAATTTCCATGGGAAGGGTGAAAAGCATTTGAATTTCTTACGGGAAATATTTCGTATTGATAGGAATATTTGTTTTCTCCTCAATACAACATTCTAGTTTCACTGGGGATACATTTTACAAACATTTTGTGGGCTTTACGAGCTTATCTTGCCTTGTCTTGTGGTACTGTAACGGTTTACACTTGATGGGACCACAGCGTAAACAAATCGTATGCAGTTACTGAATTTTGGAGATAAATAGCTTCTGTTATACGTGTTCACTTAGAATTAAGATCTATAAAAGAGTACTTGATATGTTACTATTAATATTTTAGCCAAAAGAAGTCTAATACTAGGTTTAGGTCTTCCTCGATTGTTGCGACTACGACTGGCCCTATGCGACTCGAATCCATCGGATGCCCGAGAATCTTACCAGGTCCACCTTGTGTAAGACCTGTCAACGTTGCGTCTTATAGTACGTGGTGATACTTCCAGAAGCTTTCAACCTCATCGACCATCGATTCTGCAAGCACTATGTCCTGTCCACTGCCACGTAATTCATTAAGCCCTAAGAGGACACCGGTATCCGCACACCTATTGTCTTTTGATTATGTCTGTAATTATGGTATTCGAAAGGTGTATAAAAAATAAAAAAATACATACTAAGATCAAAAGAAAGTCATAAGCTCATAAACAAGATAGCTAAGAAGAAAAACTTTTGGGGATAAAGAAACCGTATGTATTTTGCCTTTGCCACAGGGAAAACAAAAAGTAAAAGAAACACGGTGTAACATACATAAACAATATTAATAATTCTCCTAATAGTAATAACATCGAGAACCTTGTCTACCCGTATCATTTTGCTAACATTTTATTAAGGTATCGTGTACGTTCGAGTGGTTCAGGTAGTATCTTTTATGTTAGCTGTCTTTGTGGGCGTAGATGACAACGAAAAAAAGGTATTCGTACCTCCGATGCCTTTCAAATCGAACCCGAGGGTTGCGTTCTATTGGGACCCTTTAGGGATGTGCGCTCGGCCCCCGTCGCTGGTTTTTGTACGAATTTACAAGCATAACCCAGCTGCTGAATGAACAGAACCAGATGTGTCCACAGATTTATTATGTTCACAAAATCACGGTTACAGAATATTTATTGTCTGTTTACGTTGTCAAAAGTAAGTAATGAGACAGAACTTTCTAAGTAGAGGGCATGTAAGAGACTCACAATAATGTTTTCCAACGAAAGTATGTTCTGACTTTTAATCATATTTGTATGATTTTTTCATCCACGACCGAAAACAAAGGATGACGCCGAAAGCATTATGATAATGAGCTCTGTAATCGATATCCGACGCGTATTGTAAACAGATGAACAAAAAAAGGGAGAGAAAAAAGAAATGGTTTTATAGGCAGTTAAAAGTAAGTAAATTACGTTTCGATGGACGGTCGTAGTCCTTAGTCCGTATAACTGTCGGGGAATTGACGGACCCTCGTCCTCGATCTAATACCGGCTGAGTGGAAACAGTTCCGAAGTTCGGCCACTCAGACATTTTTGATTGAGATGCTGGGTGCACACCGACGTTTATGACACCAAGCACTAAAAACGTGCACAACATACATTTTATAGAGCAGCACACGAAAACTTGGCAAGGAAATTGTGTTTACAGGAGTTTTATACGTCGCTAACACGTGCGCCAGTTATTTGGTAGTTGATGCGTTAAATGAAGCAACGGACGATATAGTTTTCCACTCGGAGTTATAATAGTTTTCAATTTCATATAAAACTGGAGGAGCTCTTTGATAGGTAAAGTTTTGTTATAACTTTACCAAGTTTGATTTTTATGTGGATGTTAAAATTTATCTTTAGCATATTATTATCATATACTTGTATGTAGTTAACTAAAATAAAATTCAGAGGTTGAGACCTCTATATACTTAAGATACAGTCTTAGCTTAGACACCAGGCAAAACTTATCTATAAATTACAGTTTAAAGTATCCACTGATCAGATCAACAGCTTAACGAAACAGAATCATCGCTTAAATTAGATTAATTCAAATTACGAAGCAGCTTCAAATCTCAGTGATAGAAATAACAAAGTTCATTAGAATTCATCCTACGTTTTGACATCCCCAATTTTCGTGAAGCGAATTGTGACAATGTCCTAAAATGGAAGGTATTTAAAGTGCGGGAGAAATGAGAGAATCAACATCGTCGGGTGGCCGGGTGTTCGGGTGCTCGGGTACCGTCGGGCCATCCGGATATTCGCGGCTCTCGATTCAATTTGGCATAACGCTTCGGGGTGATGAAAAATTTCCCTTCCAAATTATGAACTTGATACCACCGTCACGCACTTCATCAATTTAATTACGACTAAGAATTTGTTTGCGTCTTATTAAATTCATCTCCTCGTTTCCCTGTCATGCATAATGGAAGTCAAGAAAATAGCGCTTTGTAACTTTGTTTTAGACAGGTAAGAAGAATATTCACCCATTCTGTTAAATTTCAGTTTAAAATGGAGATGGATAGTGATGTCAGCGAGAATGAACTCAGTGAATGATTCAAAGAGCCGATGACAAGAGACTAATTGGTGCGGCAGAGCCGACATCACACTATAGTGCCGATCAACGAATTTAGAACAAAAGGGTGACAAAGCTTTTGCTTTTACCAAACCCAGACCCAGATTAAGAGATAATTTTAAATAAACTGACTTTAAGTTAGTAAAAAAGATACCGAGACGTTTATTCATAGTCAAGCAGATAGGATCATAAAATGTTAACAAGTGGTTTAATTTGTTATTCCAAAAAGAAAGTGAAACGAGGTATGAATACGAATTAGCTATTGAATTAAATAAAACAATTAATGCGTCAGGCTCGGAGTTGGCCTCAATTCTTGAGAAGCGACACAACGTAGGAGGTCACAGTCTATATTTGTGGAGTTTGTAGTCACTGTAGCCTCGCGATGAGGAAAACGAACGGCGACTGGAAGCGTTGAGCAAAACGATATCAGCTGCCCGAGGGATTATCGGTATGCTATTAATCATCCCGCTAGGTATTGACGCTCCGTGCGGCACTAGACGGGTTCCGAGTCTGTAATCCTGCCGTGCCGAGGATTATACTAGCGATGCCGTTATACCCAAGCTTAAACCTCACACAATCCTCTAGAGGCTACCTTCTTTGCCAAATTGAAAAATCTTGTGTTGTTTTTTGTCCAAGGACGGGAGTTGGGGACTCTGGCCTGGATTTTATGTTTGTTAGCTTACTGTGAAGGTTTATCATTATTTATTTATGTGGCAATATTAACTTGGCTGTTTTTTCGCTGGATGGAAGAAAATATGGTGGAAAATATGTCGTGATTTAGGTATTTGCTTTCAAGGTATTTCTTTACAGAAAAATTACAGAGTATTTCTTTTCTGAATGATATAATATTAATGTTTATAATATATTTATTTATGTAAGTGTTATATTTATATTTAATTTGTTAATTTATACATGTAAGAAGGTACTTTTCAAACTACGAATATACATTGGATCCTACTTTATATTATAAAATGATCTTCGAATAAAAAAATGTTATAACTTTTTTTGGTGTGTGCTAAGCTTTTTGTATACTTAAGGGAGTTAATAGCAACCTTTTATAACACCCATCGTAGAAAATTATGCAACAAAAGATTAAGTCGACACCCATAAAAAAAATACTGCGTAAAAGTCACAATACAATTATTATGAGTGTACATAAACACTTGGTCATTAAGCAGCACATTACAGCATTGTTTTTGGCCACGAACAAAACTCATATAAAAGTCAGCGGCCATTACCGTTTGTTACGAGCCCGTGTCTAAAGCTCCATTAGTAAACCAGCTTAGATTTAGATCATTACAGTATAATCCGGTAACGAGAGATTAATGAGAATGTTTCTGTTAAAGAAAGGAGGGAAATTGATTCGTTGTGACGGTAATGAGGACGAAGGTTTTAACTTTGAAAAGTTTTTTGTTACGTAATTGAGGAAAATGATCTTTCAATTATGCTAGTTTTCTTTGAAATACTGACAACAAACACATCTTCTTTAAGTCTGTTGTTGTATAATTGGGCAGTTTGTACTAATAATTAATAATATCGTGTAAAAAAAAAGTTTTCAGATTTCAACATAGGTAGTAGTATTATAATCATAATGATATGTCAGTATATCATTAGTCGTGTAAAGAGGAGAAATGAAACGCATGTTCTAAATCGCAATCAAAAAGAGTTATGAGTGTACAAGTGAATGGTTGGAGACGGCCCTCTCCCTCTCCAACCGTTCACTTGTACACTAAAGCCAACCTAAAAGATAACTGGATTCTGTCAGAAAATGTTTATTTATTTATTTAACTATTTATGTACACACAAGAATAAAAGAAGAGGACAAGGAAACAGAAAAATAGGTACAGAGATAATGCTTATTTCAAAAGAAATCTCATCCAGCATACCTGCGAAAGGACAGTTGTGGAAGGAATGTTGTTGACGACAGCATAGTATACCATCAGCCACTCCTACAGCCACTGCTGGGACTCAGGCTTCCTCCCTAGCAGAGCAAATGGGTCGTAATCCACCACGCGGGTTCAGTGCGGGTTGGTAATACCGTTACAGGACAAAATGAAAGAAAAAGTGTGGTGCACCGACCCCTAATAACAAGGGACGGCCTCTCAGAAAGTGGACTGATGACCTGGTGAGAGATGCGGGAATGTGAACGATGTGAGACGCCCAAGACTGGCCTAAGTCCAGCTGTGGACAACTTTCGGTTGAAATGATGTTGATGATGAAGGCAGGAAGTTATTGCTGATGATAGTTCATCATGGTCTTTTATTACAGAGCATAAATATTGTACGTTTTCCACACATTCGTTCCATTTCATTTGTGTTCTATAAACAACACAGTACACAGCTGCAAACACACAAACTCGCCGATCCACGGTACAGATGAATTGATTGTTTTTCAGTTGATAGCTACTATGTAGTTTTATTTAGTGCAAAGCTTTCAACACAAAGCTTTTACCTATAAATCCTGTAATGTTTGTAGCAACGAAAAAGTTTAGTTTAAAAATCCAATCGTGATTTCTAGAAAAAATATTTCATTAATTACTATAGATTATAGTGAAATATTTCAACTCTCATTGCGTCTAAAAAATACTGCAGTTTTCACTAATAAACAGAAGTGATTCATGAGAAAGGTTATTTTTTTTATTATATTGCTACTTCTTTTAAAAAAATATATGTATTGTAGGTAAAAAATATCCAATAACGAATCAAGCTTGGGCGGAGCGGGAAACAGTGTTAGACTTTTACTGACTAAACATCCTACCCCATTCCAATCTTGCCATATATGTATATCAGGACCAGAGCCTTCCTTTCAAACGCGAACACTTGGCCCTAGTTAGTTTCGACCCTTTTGCAGGGTCCCTACGGTTTGTGGCAACTCCTTGATAATTGGCGGAGTTCCCATTTCGTACTACTTCTAATCTTCGATTGCTTACTTTTTTATAAGGATGACTTAAATGTATGTGTGTATGTAATATTAGGCGCATTATAATATGCAGTAGAGAAAAGCTGAAAATTTCATGTATTTTCAAAATCCATCCGAAATTGGAGCGGCTCACGTATTACGTAGATAGATATACTTTTTATTGTAGGTGTTGGTGGTGGTGTACAATGGGGTTACTTTAGCCCTAAGGTATAGCTTTGGCCCCAACTCGATAACCAATCGAAACACAGTAAACAGTTTCTCGTGTACTTAATAAGCTTGTGCCAAAGTTACACGCCAGTGCTAAAATAACCCTACTTTACTCGGTACATGGTCAATTATAATGGACAGCGCATAGTTTTTTACTTGCGTCTCAAAGAGATGTCAGCAAACCGTAGGAACGTAGCATGGACGGTACCTGCGAGAACCATGGCATTATTTCTGATAAGGATGTACTCATTGTTTTGGAAACTAAAGGCGAGTAAATGAATACAGGTGAACTTTTAGTCAGTAAAAATCTGACACCCTCGTACTCCACTTTAGAGCGAAAACAGTCATAAGAGTGTTAACCACCTAAAAAATTGGTCAACAACATAGCTCTTTGCCCTTTTCATACAAAAGTAATAAAAACAGAAATAAAGTAATGTTATATTTACGATCAAAGACTGTTCTGAAAGTAAGGGTAATAAAAACGGTATATCCCTACATAAATCCATATCCGATGACAGTAATGCTACACTAATAATGATAATATGATGTTGGTAGGTACACATATTTGTTTTTCTTTCGAATTTTTTTTGTGAAGAGGCCTACATACATACATACACCTATGTTTATTAAACTTAGGCCCCGTATTGTCTAAGAAAAACAGCTTTGAACGCAGCGTTGACCCTGCGACGAAATCCAAACAAGTACCCAGCACGGTCGAAGCCTTCTGGGGCCAAAGCTTGATGCGAAAGCGGAATACCGGGGTCCTGGAACTAAGGCTAGAAGGAACGGTGGCTTGTTCAGTCAGAGAAGTATGACACTGTATCCGCCCAAGGGCTGGATTCGTCATTCGATGATTTTTCCCACAAAAAAAGGTACATTGGATTTGTATATGATTTGAAAGTACCTATACAGATTTTGTCGCTGGGCCAGCGCTACGCTCAAAGCGCTTTCTTAGAGAATAGCACAGCACCCCTGATACTTACAGGAAATGGAGACTGATTTGATAGCGTGGAATCGTGACCGTATAGCCTACTGTTAGTTTTTCTGGATCTTGACGACTTGTATATGTCAGTTTACATGTTTTTGTACGTAGCTTAAGTCATCGGCGGCATGTTTCAGATGCAAACCGTTGGAGCTCAGCAAGGCTGATGCCAGCTGTGGGCACAGGGAATTTCTGAAAAGGATGCCCGTAGTCCTAACTAAAGGACACAGGTGTAATTTGACTCAGTAAAAGTCCGACACCTTTAAATGTCCATACCAAGACAAACTATTCCCCTTCAACTTTTCTACCACTTTCAAACTTCCTCTAATATACTCATTCCTCACTTTATTCTTTTTTGTCACGCCACCAACCATATCTTTTTATTAACATAGTTATATGTGCTTCATATAGTAATGAATATCGAGCAGCAATATACACAATACGAAAGCTGAGCCAATATCGACACGAGACCGCAGACATGCTAGGACCGTGTGCGTTGATGCAGCGAAATAGGTGATTTGCCTCAGGGTTGGTGTAGCATTATAACCGAGTACCTAGTATACACAGCTCAGTATAAACCGTTGTTGGTAGGAAGGTAGAAGCTATACAGGAGTTTCAGAAGGACAACGGGTAACAAATGATGTTCCAGTTAAAAAAGTAGTTAATTTATTAATTAGCTGGTAGATATTGCAGGCTAACCGTTGGATTTAGAATTCTCTCTTCTAAAAAGAGGAGGCGTGAGTCCTAGCAGAAACATTAAATGGCTAATAATGCCTCGCCTTAAGTTTGTATGTATTTATATGTACGAGTATGTCTATATACGTTATTCACGTTCAAGCTGCTGAACGGATTTGGATACAATTTTGCACACGGATAGAGCATGTTCTGAAGAAATTAAAATTTCTTTGGCTACCAATAGCTACAATGAATTTGAATTTTTGCACTACGCATTGTGTTAGTGTTAAAAATGAAAATTATTTACTTTGGTAAATGATTTAGTTAGGCTGAGAATCTATACCTTTATGAATATAAAAAGTCGTTGAAGACAGCCCCAAAAATGCACCTTAGCTTTGTCAAAATGTTGAAGTATTTTTTATTTACTTGGCATTCTGTAGCTATGTTTTTTTGACTTAGAAAATGTTATAATAAAAAAAATTAAGAAAGTAAGTATAAAAATTTTACTGACTAAAATCTAGTATATTCGTTTAGTTGTTCTTTGCATTCCAGGGTTTTTTATGGTGGAAAACCTTACCTAATGACGAATTCTGCCCTTGGGCGGGGCAGGAAACAGTGTCAGACTCTTACTGACTACACGACACAACCACCCCATTCCTTCTTAACCCTCATACCGGGGTAGAACCTTCCTTTCAGAAACCGGACCAGGGCCCCAGTAGGCTTTGGCCCTGTAGTTGGGCCTCTACATTTGTTAACAAATCCTTGAGGCGCGCGAGAACAGAGCACACCGTCGACGATTTGGCTTGGTTTGGATCGTTACCAGAAGATCGGATGGCAAGCTACCCATTGCTTGCCGTCCGCAAGCCCGCGCGGTCCGGTTACTCTTTCAACCAGCCCACAAACCCGTGTATAATTATGCTGTGAACTCAATACACAAGGTTCAAACCTTCTGATCCATCTGCTTTGCGGTAACGGGGTCGCCATTTCCCGCCACCTGACCACACGGATGTCAACCCAACTTCCCCGCATTATATTTCGAAACATTTATATAATAATTATAGGTTTGTGATTTAAAGAGACGTGGATGCATGGATACTTATGACTTTTATAATAATACCTGCCTATTTTCTATGAAATTTGCTTACGGATATTCTGTGGTGTCAAGGTAAAAAGGAATAAGTCATTTAACAGTAAGATGGGACAACTACAATTACCTACTGTTTGCAATTTTTATGCTTTTTTAGTATTTCGCAATCGTGGACTTGTTTGGTTCTTTGAACCCCGTCCTATAAAATAGGTAGATACTCTAAACTGACTTACCTATCTCTTTTTTTCCTTTAAGATATTTTTATGCTATTTTCCTTTTTATTAAACTTAACACCACCGATTTAAGAAAGAAAAAAAGAAAGACAACAATGTTTGCTTTTGCCCAAAATACACGCACAAAGTACAACAACCTGTCAGTGAAGTGTCAATCAGCGTTTTTAGTTTGTTTAATATAATTTTGCAGGTACAAGATTGTCCGGAAGAGTTACTATGACATTAGAAAGCAAAGGGCTACCTAGCCCTTTGCTTTCTAGTGTCATATTTTAGCACCTACTAAAGGAACTAGATGGGTTGTAGTCATCAAAATTCTGACATTTCATATTGCCCCACCTAGACCGGGCCGACTTATTCGATAATTTTTGACTTAAAAAAGGTACAAAGTGTAATCACGCCCCTTAACCACAGGAACCATATTAATAAAGACTGATTTATTACAATAAAACTTCATAGACTTATAAAATAATACCAAAATACACCGCTGATATGAAAGAAAGCTTTAGGTACCTACTATATACGATATTTTTAGCACGAGCTATAAAATCGTAGAAAATAAAAATGAAAGGCAGACCCTTCCACTGATATTAATATATACCCTTCCAAGAACTAGCCATATCAGTCTCTTAGACCAATCGATGAAGACCTCATTTGTCAAAACTTGTCCAGCGTGAAAGATGGATGCGAAGAAGCCCGAAGAAAACCTTCATGCTTCTTTATATGATACCAACTAGCTACTGCCAACGGCTTTTCTCGCGTGAATGCAGAAAATAGACCCAAAGGAACATACAATCGGAATAAAAGTATCCTAAGTGTTTTTTTTTTTTAAATAATTGCTAATGGTAAGCAGTGATGCATTTGTTAATGATGAGGCGCACTACTTTATTAGGAGACCATTCACTCTAGCCTTGAAGACATCTAAATTATAATCGAACAGAAAGACTGTAACTGGCAAACTGTTCCAGTCTCTCGATGTACGCGGTATAAACGATATAGATATTTTCAGGATATAGTCTAATCTTATGTCAAATTTCATTTAAATCCGTTCAGCCAATCCAGGGTGAAGAAGTAACAAACATACACACAAGCTTTAGCCTTTACTCGTATAATAACACTAGCTTTTGCCAGCGGCTTAGCCCGCATGAAAGTGGAAAATAAATACCTACTTTACTTGGTAAGATGTAGCTTTCTAATGGTAAAAGGATTTCTGAAATCGATCAAGTAGTTTTTAAGTTATATCGTAACAAAAAAAAATGTTCCTCTTTATAATATAACTTTAGATATAGATATAATATTAGTTTATATATGTGACATAATTTCGTAGCCTTCAGAGCTATTCCAGTCTGAAAGAAACGGAAGCAAACAGTCGTGACATTTTACATTACAAGGACATTTATTTGAATGCGAAGACGAAATTGATTGATTCAATACAGTCATTCCATCAATCAATTTCGTCGTCTCCGAATTCCGATTCCAAATTAAGGCATGAATAAATACTTGATGCTGTACAACCATAAAATATTGTCATAACTTTACCCAACTACTGAATTTTTTGTTAAAAGCAACGTTAAAAAGTTTCGCGTAAAATTGTAGCTTGTTAATAAATTAATTTGTGAAACTAATGGCTTTGGAAGCTGTTACAAGAGTTTTATTTATAATAAGATTGTTCTAATTAGTGTTGTCTTTCCTGTTTATTATGGACCATAATTTATAGAGTACAGCACGCGGCAAATAAGTTGACCCACATGATTACGCGTTATAATCACTAGGTATACTGAGACCCAAAAATTGGTTAATACGCATTCAAGGTTGACCGCCATTATGGTTCAACTTGTGAGACGAGGATTGTAGGGTAGAGTAACCATGGGTTGGGTTCAATTTATTTGCTGCGTAGTAGGTACTTTGGAATTCAATAATAAACTACGTCAATAATATACGAAGACTAACTGTATTGCGCAGTTTTTGATAACCCAAAATTCTCAATTCTAAAACTAAGTTTAGGGTTTGACTTTGAATGTTAATAAAGTTTTTAAATAGGTACTTAATACTTCCTAGATCTATGAAAAGTCGGATGGCTTTTCACAGATCTAGGAAAAAGGTGTGGTTTCCATGCGCCAGGGTTGGCGCACGCAAACCACACGGGTGGGTTTTTATCAGTAAAAGTTTAAAACTCCCTCTTACTTCCCCCATAACGGGAGCAGTTAATAATTTTTCACCCTCAAAAAAAAGTTTCCTAAAATATACTCATTCAAATTCTCAACGTAGAAAATAGCCATTAGAGTGTAAAATAAAATCATTTTCATTTCTGTAATCGGTTGTATCTACAACTAGGTCACCAGCAGAGAGCGCAGACACATTTTCCTTAAAATGAGCTATTCACCAAAGTTGGTAGATATGTACCAAAATGAATGAGTCGCGTACCTCTAACGCAATTTGTCTAGCAAAAAATGTTACCTCTACAATAAAGGCATATTTTGAGTCATTCATAACCATTGTGACATGTTCAATATTTTTTGTCATGAGCCAATCTATATTCTTGACCAATTATTTTAGAGATATATTCATAAAACTTCCTGTTCGCTAAAGTTCACATTGTCCTTGGTTAAGTAATATTTTACTTACCACGTCTTTGTCGTCATGTGGCTGATATTTGGCCCTCAAAAGAAGACAAAAGCCGTCTGTCCCGGGCTAACGATCTTGACACCGATATGCTATTGTCCATATAACTAACATTGTTCAATGACTTCGATTTATGGCATCCCTTACGTCAGTAGAGTGAGCCAAGACTCAAATTCGCTATTATATTGATGAATGCCGAGGATTTGTTACAAGTCTTGGTAAATTCGTAAATTTCAGCAAAAAGGTCTTATTTCACCCGGGTACGATATATTTTGAAGGAGAAACTATGTTTTGATATATTACCTACATGGTAACACGGAATTGATATTGATAATTTGATTCATGGTAGCTGAACATATGTCTTAGTCGGTACAATGAATAGCCTTGGAGATAATGTTATAATCATAACCGAAACGCTTGAGAAGCCCGATCATAATGTTATTGTCAAGGTACTGTTACTTTCCGATACACGAAATAAAAGGATGTTGTAAATTTGTATAATTCCTCAAGACATATTGTACAAGACGAATTTCTTTAATTTTGTTCACCTTGAAAAGTTCACAGAAATACTAATATCTTATTAAACGTGATATTCTGAGATATACAAAACTTCTGAGAACTACAAAGATATCTGTCATGTTTTCCGTGAGAAGTTCAGCGGCCATGATATTTTTATAACGTAATAAGTATTGATCGATCGTTCTCTAACATCCGTGTGAATATTACTCTACGATTCGACTTCATTTGTCAAACAATCATAAACATTAGATACAGTAGCAATTTACATGATGTTTCCATTTGGCTACATTAGTGCATATCGTCACATTACGTCAGCTCTGTAATCTGGAGCAAATATCATAAGCGACATAACGCAACGACATTGCAAAAACAAATGATTACGCTTGCATCCCTAACGAAGCTATTAAATGCAATGTCACGTATTATTACAGTTTTTAGGATTCTGTACCTAAACTGTAAAACGAGAGCCTATTCTAAGACTCCGCTATCCGTCCGTCTGTCTGTTTGTGTAAGCGTGAACGCTTGGACCACGTGACTGAGTGTTGAGACATCATTAGAACAAAGGAATGGGGGGCGTAGCCAACTTCAAGCGTTTACCCTTAACGAAACGATCTTAACTTGGCTAGGGGGGCAGGCTATGTTTCATAAGCCGTGATAGCTAGACAGTGAAATTTCATATTTCTGTTGCCGTTATAAAGACAAATACTAAAAAGAAAGCCCCACCTAAAATACCACCACCTTACAACAAACGTAATTTTTGCCGTTTTTTGCTACGGACGGTAAACCTTTCGTGTGCGAGTCCGACTCGCACTTTGCCGGTTTTTTAACTAACAATAAGCTTGTGTCACCCGTAACCAGTGACCTTAGCCGTGGTCACAGATTCCTCGCTCGACGTTGGCAGTGATCTTGATATTTTTTCTCACGACTTTTTATAACACGGATTTTCATGATTGTCAAACTTCTGTTTTTGTCCCAAAAAAAGCAATAAGCGAGGTGAATCTAAGTACCGTACCTTTATTGCGTTACAGAGGAATGATTCTTTTGTGGAAAAAAAAGTGAGTTACGATTCCAATGTGTTCATCTACAACGCTCGCCTTCGTAATTCAAAAGCTAATAAAAATTTTGATGGTTCTTTGTTGCAATGGAAAGGCAATTTGAAGCGATCAGCTTATGTGCGTGCTTTAAAATTAATTTAACTTTGCACCTTCTTAGTTTTATTGGCGTAACAAATTGAACTTATATGTAGGTCAAGCATACTTCCTATTGCATGTGCTATGGCTATACTTTGTGGTGACGGATATAAATTATTCTTTATTAGAAATTGACTAAGCCATGTATATATATTTTTTTTTGTAATATCTGTGGAAGTTTAAGAAGAGCAAAAGTTTCAAAGAAGATGCTGGCATCAATTTTTTACCCTCGAAACCCTGGGCTTTCTATCAAATGTGGGCCCACCTTTCAATAGCTATATACTCTGTGTTACATCGTTGGACAGATATTTTTGAGTATAACAAAAGTCACTATGACGCCAAATTCCAAATCTGAGACTGTTCAGAGTAATTTGAATCAAACCGAGTCGAAAGAAACATAAAAAGAATCGTCAATAAAACACAGTCGAGCCCCAGTCAAAGGTCTAGTGTTCTAAACAAGCGTGTGAATCGTTAACCTAGCAACGCAGTTTAATTTCCCATACAGTATGGTTGTTGGTGCTTGTTTTAAAACTCCGCCTTTGCTTCTGCGCAGGCGCTGCCGTGTGAACGCTCCGACCTTGATGTCACGATACGTGTCGAGTAGGGTTGTAATGGAGGTCATCTTAGCGGATGCGGAGCTAACGACTGTTACCTCAGCGGATGCGGATGTGGAGGCGGAGGTGATATTGAATGTGAAAAAATAGGAATTTATGGTTTATTGCAAAATTTAAATTTTAATAATTTTTAATACGTTTATACTTTCACAATACACTTAAATAAACATACACCTACATTAGTTTACAGGAAAACATTTTTTTGCACCTTTATTCAATGACACAGTTTTGAATCATTTGGAAGTTTCTGCCTGAAGTTATCAAGCGTAGCTGCTCGCGCGTTATTGTTTAATGATAATAATGAATTTATGACGTAATCAAACTCCATTATAATTCCGCATACATTTTGCGGAAGCGGATTCGAAGATACGATATCATACAGAACTTCCACAGTAACGGAAGCGTAGGCTTCTTAACAACCCTAGTGTCGAGTACCCGAGACGTTTTTGTACTACTTCCCTCTGATACTTATCTATCTCTACCATTAACATACATTCGGCACGCAACAGAAGAATTTTCGACACTCATATTCCCGAATTCGTCATTTCGACGTCTCGTTTAGGTAATGCGATGAGAATGTCTTATTCTGTAACTCTAGTTAAGTGCTTATTGTTTCGAATGTATTGCTCTATATTTGTGACGAGATTCTTTTGATGAAGAATTTAATATTAGAGTATGCTTGCGTAATACTCGAAGTATTTCTGAAGGTATCACAATTGCATAGAACTTGCGTGCCTTAATTACTTAAGTATTTTTAGGCTTTATTTGCATTTCATACATGATAATTTAAAGGTCATTGATTACGGTCAAAATTAACATGTTTAAGTGACCAGAACCATAAACATTTGGAATAAATAAACCATTTCGCGATTACTTTACAAATAACAAATATTTGGTAAGAAAACCTTCCCCATAAGATAGAGATCTCTTTCACTTTTCCAGTTAATTTTGGATAGTTAAGTTAGTTTTAACTTAGAAGAAAAAAAATAGTGATTCAATTGATGCACATTAAAATATTGAAGTTTCAGCTGATTAACTTTTCAACGATTGCAAAAGACGAATGAAGGAACAAGATGTTAGTTGATTAAAATTTAACACTCCCTTTTTTATTATCCGAAAAAAAATTGTAGTAATAGAAATGCTTTCCATTGTGATACACACAGCTTTCATACACACAAATGTGAGATAATAACGTATCTTGACTCGACATTGTTCAGTTATTACGCCCCATTGTTCTTG
This sequence comes from Mythimna loreyi, assembly GCA_029852875.1. Lineage (NCBI taxonomy): Eukaryota > Metazoa > Arthropoda > Insecta > Lepidoptera > Noctuidae > Mythimna > Mythimna loreyi. Next base: position 12,616,725 of record CM056785.1, on the reverse strand, counting down.
AAGCCATTACGATAGCATCAATAATAGCCGTTAATCAGTACCATATACATATCGACGGATGCGTATAATTCACGCATTAACTTTGACTCAGACCAACCCGCGAATTCACGCACGCACACCAATTAACCTTGCTAACCAACTGCCCATTCACACGATCAAAAATATTAAAAATCAACATTTTATTAGCTATACGCAAAATGGTCAGATGCCAACCCGAGTCCATTAAAACGGAGTCCAAAATCTCATAAAATTTATGTTCGCACATGACGTCGTAAATGCACCCTGTACGGAGAAATAAAACGAGTCTATAAAGTTCGGGTGAAAGGGAATTCCTTTAACACACTGCAATAAACCGTTCTTTATCGGTATCGCTAAAAAATTCGCTACACTTTGGTAAATAAATTACGAATTTAAGAAGTAAGAGGTTATGTTTCTTTTATTTTGTAAACGCTGTGAAATTGTATGAGGAACGGACCTGAAGATAGGGGAGTCTCATCACTCATATAGGTACGTTACACAATCTTTGGAACAAAGGCTGTCCATTTCCGAAGGAGGTTCGCCACGCGTTATTGCGAGAACTATTCGAACGTGATAGTTGCGACATGTTCGTGACCGAACTGCGCGCGCGCTCCACTCTGTGTTGCCACATAGCGATATGGAGACCTAGACTTGCCTTTGTGCCTAATAAACAGGATCTAGACTTGATTGAAACACATACTATTTGTAAAGTGTAACGTTAGTGATGAGGAGATCGACTGGTACTGTCACGAGAGTAATTGGGGAGCGGTGTGTGCCAAACTGACATTTGGACGTTCGGTGGTATCATGACGTAGACGTGAATGCTTTAATGAGCCACCTATTAGGTTCGGTCGGTGCAAATGACGCGGGTTCGCAATCAGCGCGATCACGAGCGTGGTTCCGCGCTGGGTCGTTGCGCCGCAGACAGATAATACCCCATTGACAAATCCGCGGTGCTCACTGACAACACGACATTTGCCTAAGTGTCCTTAATTATTGTGCGCAATGAAACGCGTGCTGTGATTAACGGTAATGACGGTTTAACACACAAGCAGCTCAGCTATCTATTGTTATACGAATGTATCAGTTTAATTGGGTACGTACAGAGATATGACATTGTCTCCAGTACATGTATGTAAAATTTTAATCCAGTTTATTTTCAAAATCGATATCTTTCTATTTTATCGACATCGAGAAGCATGTTCTCTTTCCCAGCGCTGGTTTTGACATGAAAGTATATTTCATTTCCTTTGTTTTTCTGCCAACACGTGCCATAATTTTCTTATTTTGTTTCAATGCCGCAGTGTTTCAATTACGTATTTGTATTCCCCGGTTTCTATTACAACAATACATAAATTAAAATAAGGGTCAGGTTCATAAAGGCACACACCTTCCCGTTTGTGTCATCAAAATGCATAGAAAGCATGAATATTTAAATCCGAAATTTCCATTTACGATTGTTTAAATAAATGGTAATTATAGCATTTATGGCTAGCAGTAGCACAAGTTTACGAATCAAGTTTCAAAACAAATGTGGAAAGACGTAAACGAATCGGTAATTTGGGAATGATTTGCACGTAAAACGTGTTATGCGTCGCTTTCTAAAATGTGTTTTTTTAAACTACAATATTTAAATGCTTTTGTTGTGTCCCGCGGTATTAAGATAAACTAAAATGGAGATAGAAAGTGGTGATATAGAGCGAGTGTTTTTTAAGGCCCATATGTGGACTTTTTAAGGCCCGGCTCTGATTTTGTCATTCTACAATAGACTTCAAAATTACAATACATGCACCCACTAGTTGGTGGTACTGGCTTCACCCGTCTGAAATTGGTCAATCGTTTCAAAGAAAAGTATTCCCAGGATAAATAGTACATTGTTATACGAGGGATGAAAGAAAGTTATTTAGTCCCGAGAAATTTCTTGGCGACCGAGCGAGAGCGAGGTCGCTAATATTTCGAGGGACTAAATAACTTTTGAACCCGAGGTAAACACTGTGCTTTTCATTGCGAATACGAGGAAAATAAAAATAATAAAAACCTGAGTCGTCGTCAAAGGTATGTTTTTAGGTAGGTATATTTCTTTTGATTTAGGCGGTAAGCGGTTTTCTCCTCTTAAGAATCTTGCGTTAAATTTATAACTGAAGCTGACTAACTAAAACTTATCGTGTTAATAAAAATTTCTTATAACAGAGATTTAGCAAAATGTAAACAAAACTTTACACCTCGAAAAAAAAGGAAGATCAAAATCGGCCACAGATTATAGACAGTCTACCATTTACCCGCCAATTCTTTTTTTCAGTGTTCGGCTCCCTGGCTTTTCAGTCAATATTTTTCATTATGTCATTGTAAAAATGGGTCTGGTCAAATTTTTTCTCAAATATATATTAGTTTTAATGAAATAATTGAAAGTAAATTAAAATAAAGTCATTAAAAAAAGTATTCTTAAATTATTTCTATCTCTATGTCATTTTAATTCGGTATAAAGTTTCGGGTCAAGGTTCAATAGAAATGTCAAAATAGAACTAGTTTTTTTTTTAATATTTGCTGTCTAAATATTAAAAAAACAACTGTCAGTTGTAAAGTAAAACTCCCTAGGGAGTAAAAGTACTTCTTCCAACCCTGTCCGCAGGCAACTTTACACCTACTTTCAGAGTATGAGTAATGAAAAAGGTATTTAATATGCCATTCAAGGACATGGTCTAAGCATGCGCCAAAATTAACCCGAATCCTTCCAACCATTAGAGCGTAAGTAAGTAACAAACATACAAAGATTATATGTATATATATCACAATCATAATCTATCACCTTCATAGCACTTAAGTGATACTGAGGTATACAAAAAGATCATAAGTATAGTAAGCGTTTTTGTTAGATTGCGTGCTTAGAATAGGATACGAAATTGTTAGGAAAATCAATCAATCAACACATCAGAAATGTCCAATCGTCTGGAGTTTCTCAGCATACCTATGTTACCACAAGCTCTTAACACGATTCATTTCACGACCAAAACTGGACTGTGAAAAAGGATGGGGCTATATAGGGGTTTATAGCACCGTTCTCTTTTTCGCTCGCACGACTGAAATTTTAACACTACGTGGTAAGGTGCACACACTTCCTATCTCTACAATACACACAGCGCAGACAAACAAATGGTCTTATTTCTTTTTGTTGTCTCTTACGTAATGGACGGACGGAACGAATCACGCTGATGGTACACGGAAGTACTTCCTCTAGTGAGTGAGCCGTTTTCAGATGAAAAGATTTATATGTTAGATGTAACGGCCACGATTGAAAAGGCGTTGATGTATCTCGTGTGAGCCTGTTGCCTAAACAAATATCGTAAGTGGATTGAAGATTACGTCGTCGCCTTTCAATTAGATTAATTGAACAAAGCGAGCAACTATGTTATGTTAGTGTTTGTAAATGTGGTAACGGAGTGGTAATTACAGAATTGAAGTAGACGTAGCATGAATTTTGAAGCTGAGTTTATATCAGGCCTGATTTTCTTTTATCTGAAGATGATGTAATGGTTTTACTCTAGAAAACACTAAACTGAACGTATAATTTACCTAACTACTCATACTCTGACAATTTATCCAATTATTTAGAAACGCTTAACTAACTCAAACTAACAAAGCAGTTTAAATATGGCGTCGCATTTGCATTGTTGTCAACTGGTTATGTGCTCAAGAGACTGACAGAATTGCTATGCCACTGTGTGATAATGCTTATCCTCTGTCCAAGGTAAAACCCAGTCCTTGGGTCACGCGAAGTATCAACAAGGCATTGGTAGGCCTTCATAAAATTATTTAAAATTTGTGACCACTCGTACCCCACGGTATGAAAGATTTTTTTTATTGTTGTTTTAATACATGATTATAGATTTATAATATAGCCAAATGTGTAAGTAGAGTGTTTAAAGTATTTTTTAATTAACCAATAAAGTTCGAAACCAATAAAACAAAAATAAAATTTAAAGCAAATAACTTGAATTTCATTTCAATTGACAATAAGAGAATTAAGGTCAAGAGAGAATAGGTTACTTCTATTCTAGGCAAGTGTGCTAATACAGAACCAATTTAAAATACGTTGTAACTGTATTGGGCCCAGCAGAAAGGTAAAACCATTTTTTTACCGTAGGTATGTTTAATAAAATATACAAGAAATCACGATAAAAATATCTTAATATATACTTCTACGTTTCATCTCCAGCCTATGTAAACTCAACCGAGTTCAACCCTCATAATTGTATGAAATCCTGGTCACCTAACCTCTCTAATATTTGTCCAGCATTTAAATCTATGTGTGAAAATGTGGTCTGCCGTGTTTTGTTTTTGAGTTTATTTCATACTAATATCATATTTGCGTAAAACCATTATTTTGATCTGTTCGTACCATTATCGTAATTAATTCATTAGCAAGCATGGTTATGTGAATGTGAACTAATTTCAGTAATAGCATAACGTAAGCTCTCTTGTTAATTATTTAGATTCACTAATTGTTTTAACATGTTTAGTTGTTTCATTAATAGTTATGAGTTTTTGAAATAATTTATTAACGTGATTCAGGCTTCCTGGTTATATCTGAGAAACTATCCAAAAGCTGTATCAATTTCTGTAGAACATAAATTCTTCTTTCTTTATTATTTTTTCTTTTTACAGTTTGCCGGCTGCAGTCTTAAAGACACTCAATTAACTAGAGTGAATAGGCTCTTAATAAACTAGTGCCACCATCAACAATTGCATCACTGCTTACCATCAGGTGGGATTGCAGTCAAGCACTAGTTTATAGCAATAAAAAAATTCGCTATAAACTAATGCTTGACTGAGATCCTACGTGATGGTAAGCAGATACATAACATAAAATATAATTTTTATATTTTCAAGAGATTCTACTAAACCTATTACATAATAAATTTCCAATATTACTAACATAAAGCTGAAGAGTTTGCCTCTTAGGTTGTTTAAACGCGTTTATCTCAGAAACCACTGGTAAGAATTGGAAAATTGTTTTAGTGTTGGATAGTTCATTTATCGAGGAAGACTATAACTTCACTCTACAACCCAAGGATGCAATGTGGAGACCAGAGACGCACATGAAACCATGGAATAGAGCTAGTAGCCAATATAATTAATGATAACATAATATATTCCAATAGTAATAACGATAGATCTCCATTGATCGATAAAATTCAATATTCGTTTCACGTCTCTATCAGACGTCGCTATTTTAATGACATACCCATTAGTTGTTCCGAAATCGGTTCGATCATTACAACAACAACACTGGATGTTTATATTGATTAGAATAACAATCATATCCATAAAACTAGGGATGGCACTTTCTATAACTGAAAACCGTAAAAAACCTTTATTAAACTTTATTAACTTTCGAAATTGTTTTCAACCGGTTTCTATAAAAGAGAAGATTCTCAATTCGTTACTGTTTTTTTATGTATGTTTCCCGGTATCTCAAAGATGTTTGGACTGATTTGGAAAATTCTTCATTTGTTTTGAAAGGTATACTTTCTAGGTGGTCATCAGGTCTGATTTGAAGATGGGACCCTGGAGAATGCAAGGGCACCCTTCAAATTATTTAAATACATTCAGAATGAATTTGTGCTATAGTCGCTATAGTGCATATTCACACTCGTACCGTCTTATTCCAAAACGCGATCTAAAACAGGTCCCAGTACAGATACAATTAAAAAACAATTGGTGTGCGGACACCGGTGTCCTCTTGGAGCTTAATGAACTAAGCCTAGTAATACATACACATATATACATATACATTTAGATTGCGTTTTGGAAATAAGGCTTTTTAGGTTTAGCTGAGGGGTACCACAATTGAAAACTGTAAAAAAGCTTTTTTTTATTATAAAATCTAAACGAAAATATGGAAAAACCAAATAGAGACTAATTGAAAGAACCGTCAAAAGTGACCCGACATGCATTTTAAGCGAACGTCGGCGTTCGCACACTTATTCTATTTATATTATGTATCTAATTACGGTTCTCGAAATATTAAAATCGTAGTTATAAATGGTTAACAACCCTAGACAGGACTAGGCGACCTTAACCTATAACAATCGGAGTCAAGTGTCCTCACACTTCCTTATTCAGACGGAGGTGTACGACGCATTGTAATGTGATATGAAATGCAGGGCAAGGATGGAGCGATACTCGAGCTAAGTATTTCATTAATTACTTCTTGTGCAAGGCGTTTTATTTAAAGCTATAGTATAACATAGCATCAGCCTTAAAATGTTCCCACAGCTAGAACTCAGGCCTCATCTCTAGAAGGGAATGGACCGTAATCCACCATGCAGGCCCAGTGCGAGTTGGTGGTTGTCACATGTCTTCGATGTATTTGGTTCTAAGCCATCTCAGTTTCCTCGTGATGTTTTTATTTACAGATTTGAGAACAGTGGTGAAATAAATTAGACTAAGTTTTCGCCTGGCTAGGTTGGAACCCGCGACCTACAATTCGTAGGTACTTACAGTAGAGTCCTGTTAAATATCGAGGTATAATTTAGTTTCCTCTAAAAGTTACCAGTGGCTTCAAATTGGAAAAAGTAGTAACGGAAATCTTCCAAAAGTCAAAATAATTATTCGCTTACAGTTTGGGACTTTTTTGTCGCTTAGCCTTTGTTTTGGAGAGTCTTAAAAAAGTTTTTTTTTTAATATACGTAGGCTGTGTTTGATCACTATCTCGCCTGATCGTAAGTGATGATGTGGCCGATAAGTCATGTTTTTCATATCACAATATTTAGGCATAATTACATTGTATTCATTTTAAGTAAGCTCTTATTATTTTTGAATAGATAATACATAATATAGTAAATATTTATTGTTTATGTCTTAAACATTTAAATTGACAGCAAATAAAATCATTATTATGTTGGTTGTACCTACTCTAACTGCGATTATTAAATATCCCAGTGATCCCTTGGTCTAGCGTAATGAGCAATCCCGAGTAATGCCGTTAGTTTGGTACCTATATACCGTGTTCTGCCAACCGCAAAGATTCTTGACGGCGGATAGGAATTGTGTATAGTAAATACTCTTAATGTAATACCTATATAATATATAATTATGAGGTATACAACCTTTTTACACGGAGAAAATCAAATACCAAAGATAACAAGTTTGAATTTAAAAATAGCATATGAGCAATATACATCAATTGATATCAAGTTGATTCGAGTTTCTTAATATAATTTTGTGTAGGTATATGCTACAGATTATTTTGAAGACTAATCATAATAAGTGTCAAAATAGATTTATTTTCAGTCAGGATTTTTTAATTTATTTTTGATAGAATCTCACTTAGCTACTATCTCAAGCGATGATGCGGTCGACGATGGAGTATTCTTATGTAAGTTAAGTACCAAAAAGATTAGGTATAAGAGTAATTTTATGTCTATGCATTAGCACCCAATATCTTGTCGCTAAACCAGTCGTAATGACTTTCATATTAGGTTTGTACGAGTAGGTACTCATAGGTTATGCCTCGTACTAATCAAATAACATTACCTCGTGTAGGTCGCACGTTTATAGCAGTTTCGTTACGTGTTTCCATGATTAGACGATAAAACGTATGTGTTACCTGAAACAAATAAAAACGTTGTTAATATATTTAATGTTGCCCATAAAATGTGGAATAGGTTTTTCAATAGTCATAAACGCAACTGGTACTGCGAGTGCGAATGTCTCTTGTTTTTTATTTTTTAGATTTGTCGCAAATTTTGTACCGGAAAATGTTTTATATGTTGAAGCCTTTTTTTAATGAAATAATCTAGTCGTTGATTGTGATCCCACCTGATGGTAAGCAGTGATTCAATGGGTAATTATTTGGTGATTGCGTATAGAAAGACCTGCCACAAATTTCTTTGTAGGTATAGTGGATAGTTTGTTGGTATATTTATACCGACAAACACGTTATATTGGGTTAGTGGCTTAAAGTAAAATTGTTAGTATCAACCAGGGTCCGTTTCAACTTTCCAACTTTGTATACGAATAAAATTCCATAAAATGATCCCGTAGCTTGTTCTAATTCAATTATTTATCAATTAACTAGAACTCTAAGAGCTACTTCAAGCGATTTACAAAAAGAAGAATGTTGTGAAATCTAATAGGACTGTTGGTAATTTGAACGTAGATGGAGCTGAAAAGCGTGAAGTGCCGAAATACTTAGAGAAAAACTAGGACTACAAGGAAACTCAAATATCACCTGCCCTCCCAGCCAAGTTACCATCGTTTCGTGACGATTCTCATTCTACAATCGATACGCCTCAAAATAAGTATTTATTATATTATAAAACTGCTAGATGTAGCGATGATCATTGTAGAAACGATTACACTTCATTCTGTCATTTTGAATGATGTGAACTTGGCTTCAAATTTTTTTGAAATGAAGTCTTTCTCATACATTTGATTAGTTGTTTATTAGCGTTAACGATTGTAGATTATGAACTTGGCAACGGGGCTAAAAGAGGAAACAAGTCGAGTAACAAAAACACATTTATTGTCAACACGACAAGAAATTAATATACTTAAACGGATTCGTGTTCAGCGGTGCCTAACAGCCTACCGACTTTGGTTTTGTCAATCGATTTTGAGGAGCGAAAGTTTTGCTCGACAACGAACTTAGAAATTGAAATACTTTACCTACTTTATTCTTCTGTCCGAGTTTATCGCAATAATATTGTACAGGCGAAAGTTTGTCTGTTTGTGTGCGTGTGTCTGTTTGTCACTTACTCCTTAACATCCTAATAGCAGGACGGATTTGGAATAACATAAACGCAAGTAATGACCGTGTCCTGAAATAGAACATAGGATACTGCTTATCCTGATAATAGATTTTTTTTGCAATTGTGAACATCCCTTGCGACGATTTTCTATTTTCACAGGACCAAAGACATTGGCAGAAACTAGCTGACCATATGGAACTGTGCCGATGTAGTGTGACCTGATGTTTGTGTTGTTTTAGCTTACTTTCAATATGTGAATAGCTAAGAAATGTTATTCCCTGCATAAGTCTGTGTTTCTAATAGCTACAACCTAAAAATGTTAAAGCGTGAGTCTACAATTCTACATCATTGTTTACCATCAGGCGTGAGTCGTGATCAACAGCAAGCCTTCCAGCAAAAGCAAAAAACTCCGTGGCTTACATCTTTGTTTAATATTCTTATAGGAACCTGGACGTGCTGCCTCTCGTTTTTGGTAAGTAAAAAATATGAAGGTTTAGTGTATTTCTTAACACCTTTAACTAAGTTGCCAGCTGTAAACAAAATCAATTTGAATACACAAGTGCTCTATGAAAACAGAATCAGCATAGACTTTGGTAAGGCAGAGTGAAAATCTAACAATAAGTTTAACTTTAATCAGATCATTGATATTAATGAAACTTACTCCCAAAAGCAATCTAGTTTGCTTGTAAGTTATGATTATGACTTATAAGTCATAACTAAGTTTATGGTAGGAATAACATTATGTATAAAGTCACTAGGGCGTAACACGGTAGGTGTGAGTTACGCAATATTACCGCACTTGGTTATTAGTGATCACTCGTGTGCAAGTGGATCAAGTGATGTTTTTGTTTTATGACGGTGTACTTAAAAGGATGTATTATCATATTATATTTTTTTATACTACCAGCTCGATAATGCTCTTTTATTTTTTATAGTACCATCACTTTTAGCAAGTCATTTTGTTCCTAAATACAAAATATAGAATGAGCAATCCCTACATCAAAAACTATCATTATGAAAAAAAATACTAAGTCAATTAAAATTTACGTGCATGAAATAAGTTTATTCAAAAATCAAACTGGAAACTTAACAAAAAAAAAAGATTAAATTGTCAATGTTTGACAAGCCTCTCAAAAAAATACCAAATTTTGTAAAAAATTATATGAACGAAAAGGGAATTAGAGATAGCATGAAGGGAAAGAAACTGTTGCGCTGACCCCAAATCACAAAGGAAGAGGTCAGGAAGGACAATCTGTCCTTCCTGTAGCACCTTTTGAAAGATGCATCATTTGCTGGGTTGTCATTGCTTGTGAAAGAAATCTTTAGTTAAAATATGCAAACATGATAATTTTGATACTTAGGAAGACACAAAAATAAAAATCTAAGTTAACTTATAATATTTGAAAAGTATTTTAGATTTTTTAGAAGATACAATATCTGATAAAAAAAAAAAACTAAAAACTGTAGCATGACTACTAAAACTTTTAATTAACGAAATCCTTACTAGTTATAAAAACAAACATCATTCAGCTTCACCATTTCATAGCTACAGCAAATAAGGTGTAAAATTCTTCACCAAGTTTTAATTTCTCTACGTACAATTTACATCTACAGTTTGAAGACAGCTGCAAGGCAATCACAGCCTTTATTGAACTTATAATTTCAACAAAGGAGCTTCGCTTCGTTTCAAGTACAATATTTAATTACGCCACTATTACTTGAGGAGAATGTTTTAGTTGCATTTGTTGTTTGACTAATATCTTGTTAATCTTTCAGAAAATATAATTAGTTTGTTTTATTTCTTTAATCTAGCAAACAAAAAATATAAAAGATAATAATCTCTTTTATATTTTTCTTTTCTTTAATTTGAATCATGTAAGTGGTGGGATCTTTAATGCCGATTGTCTCTATGTTTCATTTAACATCCATCACACTTCATGACATTGGTTAAAGAGGATACGCGAGCGAACGTTACAAGTATCCTAAATTCATTTCAAATTCAGTAATGTATCCATTACTATAAAGGGTATTTTTTTATTACATATTCCAGAGTAACCAAACGCTATACGATTTCTCGGCGGTCAGATGGTATTCCGTTCAAAATCAAAAACCGATTGTCGATAAAAAAAAACAAATAGATTGCAAACCCATACTACAAAAACGATTCAATTACATAACTTCTTGTTAAAGCCTACAAACGTTTAACTTCAGTTTTTTTCTAAAATTCGTTGCACTCTTTGTTCCGTGGGCACAAGTTACCAAGTAATTAGTTACTGTCGAAAAAATGCGAAGTTTCGTGTAGATTAGGCATGGCTGTCTTGTTTCGCAAAAACCAACGACGAAAACGAACCATGTGTTTTGTATAAGCAATATAAATTGATGTAACATTTATGGAGGCTTCAGTTCCGCTCCATTATGTTTGAGCTTTCAAACGTTTGTGATTTCCGTTGTGGCTACTTTCTTGTGATCTTTTGTTTATTTGTCTGTCTGTCCATACATCATGTTGTGAATAGGCAACGCACATTGCGGTTTGGGCTTATTACATAACGCGTACGTCAATAACTTCGGAAGTTTCGGAAATATTCAACTCCTGACCATAAATTTGCCTAATCATAGATGAAGGCCTGGTTACGCATGATAATGAGAGCATGACCATTAAAGACGGAAGACGACTAAGATAAAGAAAAAAAGGATCACCTCGGAAACCTAACGTAGCGGAAAGGGTTTCGTTTGACGGTGCTAGCTATTATTTTGTTGATCGATGCGTACAGTCACAGAGTTGCTTCTGCTACTGTTCGCTGACAGCTCATTGATCGATCGTCTAATCAAAATGAACTTTTCTCTCGATTTAAATCTATACGTAATAGAATTGCGTATACCTGGGTTCTTTAGCGTGCTAGGAAGTGTTTATACCTGTGTTATTTTAGTTGTCTATAGCGTGCTAGGGACACTTTTGCATTTAATGCTATCCTTATGCGTACGGAATAGAAGTTAAAATCGGTTGAACAGACAGTAGAAAAGTATACGCGAATAGGGTACAGATTCGACATAGTTCTCATAGTGTACAAGAGCCCGTACTCTGGCGTAGAAAGTTAACAAATAGGTATAAAATAATACTTCTAGAACGTTTTTAGTCACCATCATCGCCACAAACTGTTTCTTTCGGCCATATCAACTGCACCTTTTTTATTGGTTTATAGGTTCACGCTTGACTGCTATCTCACCTGGTGGAAAGCGACGATGCGGTCGACGATGGAGCGAGCTTACCTAGAAGTGACCTATTCACTCTTGACTTAAAGATTCCCGGATTGTAGCTATCAGAAAACACAGACAGACGGCAAAGAATTCCACTCATTGGCTGTACGCACAATGAAAATGTTCTATAAACGTTTTGCATAAAAATAAAGATAATTTATCAAACGAGCTAGGTACTATGGCCTACTCTTATCCAATAAGCCAGTACCAGTATCATCGTCATGTGATTGTCGGCAGGCTGTGACAGACAGCTCATTCAACACACGTCTCACCTCTACGTGAGCGCAATACCAACCGACGATTTGAATAATTGTCCCCTCTGATTGATACCTTTGATTTGTAGAGTTATTATATTAGTTCAGTTTAGCTTCTAATGAAACTCATAGCATATTTATCTTTTCTATATAAAAGGAGAAAAAGATGGAAGGTTAGGAAGGTTTGCAGGCAGAAATCTCATTGTTAAGTTAAGCTCGCCTTCGTAGGTACATCAATTGCTAAAAAAAAGGTTTTATTGTAAGTTTGTTTTTGTGTACTTACAACTATTGGGAGTAAGAACATGAAATTTTGATAAATAATTCCTTTTATGACATTGTGCGAACACTAAGAAAGGCCATAGAGACCCTGGAGAAGGGTCGAAGCTAACTAAGGCCAAGGGTTCGTGTCTGAAAGGAAAGCTCGGGCCCTAGTATGTATGGCAACGTAGGAACGAGGTAGGTTGTTTAGTCAGTCAGAGTCTGACACTGTTTTCCGCTCCGCCCAAGGGCGATATTCATCATCGGATGATTTTTACCTAACATAAAAAAAACACTAAGAAAGGGCTTTTTGAAATTCAGCCTATTGGTATGAAAAGGGGTTCAAAATTTTTATTCCGTCTTTTTATTTTTATACCTAAGTAAATATATAATATAATATATTTACTTAGGCATATAATAAAGGTGGTCATTATTTGTAAAAACTACCCCTAATAGGCTTTTAAAGATTTTATGGATGATTCTTATTCTTGAATTTATAAATAAACTTGAAACTTAGGCCAAAATCATTATTAGTTTTTCAAACTGCCTTCAGTGTAAGGTTTAAGAGGTGATAAAGTTTTACAAAAACATTCTCGTAAACGAAGTCGCGTGTAAAGTGCTAGTTTCAAATAAACCATTTACTGTTGAGTTGTCAAGGTTGATCAGTTAATAAGGTGAAGCTGGTTGTACGTTTCAAAGTGTTGATTGCTATGAAGATGAACTTGTAAAAACTTTCATGGACACTCTTTTAAATCTATAAAAGATTTGCTTACAAACAATAGTTTTGCTCCTTTTGGGAACCCGGCGTGGGTTCGTTTCCTACCCAAAACACATGTTTGTGTGATGAGCACGTTCATTTATCCTGGGTTTGAGTGTAATTTATCTGTATAGATTAGTATGTATTTAGAAAAAATATGTCTTTATCAGTTGCTTAGTACTCATAGTACTTGCCCCTCTAGCAAGTTACAATCGTTTCGTTTAGAGTTCGCGCTTGTAGATAGGCACGCCCCCAATTCCTTGGTTGGATAACGTCCGAACAAGGGAATTGGGGGCCTGAGCTACTATAAGCGCTAACTCTAAACTAAACGATTGTCACTTGGCTAGGATGTTGTTTTGTGAGATTTGTGGAATATTATGTTTCATGTTATTATGTTATACTATCATGTTACATCTAATTAATCCAAGACACACGTATTGTTTAACAGATCACACCTGTGCATAGTATTATGACGTACAGAATAAATAACTACTATGTACGGAAACTTCCTTACACAGTAGACAGATATGAATCACCATGCAACAGAATATTTGATAAAACACATCAAACGAATTGCTTGTATGCATCAAGTTTATTCAATCCATCTTACAATGTTTATAGCTGGAAGCGAAGTGTTTCCTTTAATCTTTTACGTCATGATAGCGTACAGAATTCAAAGATGGCGATCGACGGTTATATCCGTGTCGTATCTAGATACAGTCGACAAAATTAGCGGTTTTTAGGGTATCATTTTATTTATTTAATTACGGCATTCCAACAGAAGAAAACAAACGGAGAAACGGAAGAACATACCGTTTTAATCCACCAGTACACGGTGAACTGAACCCGTACATATAAAACGTTTTTAGAACATATTCATCGTGCGTACAGCTAAGAAGAGAATTTTCCTGTAGGAATCAGTGTTTCCTGTTAGCTACAACCTCTTTTCAGGAGTCTTTAATTCAAGAGTGTATAGGTTACTTCCAGACAAGCGTGCTCCATCGTCGGTCACCATTCATCGATGGTAAACCATTAGGTGACATAGTAGACCCTATTTCTAAGCCATCGTTTTTCGTCTGTCCGTCTGTTAACTAGTAACTAATAACTTTAACAAACTATAGAAATAATAAAATTAAAGTTAAAATTCCAAAGTGAGATATTTTTTTAACATATTTTTTCTCGATTAAATATTATTGCACCTATGAAACCCTTCGTATCCGAGTCCTTCTCGCACTTATCTAATTTTTATTGTGTGATAAAACATCAAATAATTGCTCCCGCTTTTTGTGGAGCGAAGGAGACTGAAGAAGAGACTGATGATAACTTTTACTGACTAAAACCTAGCCGTGTTTCTGCAGTTATCTTTTGAGTTCCAGTGGAGCGGTACCTAACTCTTTCGAACAATCTCGAAAAGATAGCGGTTGATCATTTTCATAAATTGTATCAAGGTAGAAAAGATTCATCGCACGTACAAAACTTATAGCACATTGAGTTTCCAATTGATTTAATTTAAGCGTTTGTTAAATATACTTAGTGACTTTCTCCATCGGAATATTTCTTTTCATAGACGTTTAAGCAGAACAAAATCTCAAATCTTTATTGCAATCTATAATGGGTAATCAGGTGATGAATATGCAAAAATGGATGTAAAAAATAAATGGTAGGAGAAGGAAAAAGTGCCGATATACGCATTTAATCTTTTAGTATCTATATTTTTTTGATATATTATGACCCGCCCCAGCTTCGCAAGGGCTATGCTGATATTAATTATATTAAGTATGCATGTTTTATACATATAAACCTTCCTCTTGAATCACTCTATCTATTAAAAAAAAAACCGCATCAAAATCTGTTGCGTACTTATAAAGATCTAAGCATACATGGGGACAGCGGTAAGCAACTTTGTTTTATACTATGTAATGATTTTCATCAGTAATATTAATATTGTTTTGTAACAACATGTACATTATATTCCATGGAGCGTTTGATAGCACCTTAAATAGACTTAAACCCATTTATTTTCTAAACAAATAAACACTAATACAGCTTAAAAAATCCACTGCAACAGCAAATAAAAGTTTATAAAAGCAAACAATATACTTATATATCATAATGTTTGATCAGGTCGAGGCGCAAGATGTTTCCAGGTCAAGTGCGAGCGTCGAACGGTACCCGGCAATTACATAAACGGGTTTACACGAAATCACGGTAACGATTCATCTTGTGCTTAACCTCTGTGTGTGGAATATGGAACGTAACGTTGTTGTGTCTTTAAGACCTCATATGTGTAAAACTTTAAGAGAAAACTATCTACTGAAAAAAAAACTAACCAACTACAACAAAAAATAGAAATGTAATTAGTAAACAAATGACGATTAAATCGTTTTATACACCCACATAAGAATTTTTGCATTAAATAGAGCTTCTAAATGTTAAAAAAAGGCTGGCGTAAAAAAAAATATTTTAGCAAAAGTGACACATAGGAGCTCTTAAAGACGCAGCAACGGTATAGCATAATTTTATTTGATTTTGTAGTTTTTTGTCAATGCAGAATGTTGCCCTAAAAACTTTAAACTTTTTTTATTATTACTAATTTTCTTGGAAATCTACGGTTTACAGTTTGTTTTGTTTGTTTGACACAGATTTTAGTTTTTTTTTTATTATTGCAAGTGTTTTAAAACTGAGCTATATTGAAAGCTCCGGATTTCATAAAATAAACTACACCAAGTTCAATGAAAATTATTAGAAAAATAGTCTAGTGTATTTTTATTTTTTTTTGAAAATTAACTGACTAGCTGTTTAGACTTTTTTTATGGTAGGTCAAAATCAACAAATGACGAACTCCGCTCTTGAGTGGAGCGTAAATCAGTGTGAGACTCTTACTGACAACATATCCCGTTCCTACGTTGCCATATTATATACCCTGAGGGCCTTCCTTCTAGATACGAACCTTTTGGCCTCTGTTGGCTTCGACCCTTCTGCAGGGTTCCTGTGAGTCTTTTTGACGGACGTGATGTTGGATTTAAAATCTTTATAAATCGTAAAGTAAAGGTAACATGTGTTACAATGTTTAGCTGTATAGAATCCTATTCACATATATTTACGTGTGCATTCGATTCTATAAATCAGCTCTCTAAAAGTGGCAACACAGAATAGGTATTAGTGTAACTGGGTCGCGTTTCGCATTCGTGGTGAATCCATTTTGCAGTGTTGTGTTCCGTGGCCATTGTCTCATGTTCCGTGATGCTCCAACTCCTTCCGTTTGCATTAACTATTCGCACATTTTTGCTCCATTTTCTTTTGTTTCTGACGAATAGCCTGAATAATTATCCTTTCCAATTAAAGCTGCGTTGTTTTATAATCTTTAAGGATTGTTGACGACGAAGATTTTTGTAATAGTAGGTACTCGTATTTTCTATTTAAATACAACAAAAAATACACTACACATAAAAATATAGCAATAAAATAAGAATTATGAGCCAATAATAAATAAAACTCAGCCAATAACTTAATTACATGTAAAACCTAAATTTTATCCGAACTCATTAACCGTATATAAGCCAGTAATGGTTTTTGTGGTTTGTAATATAAAAATATGATTTATAATGCGATGATGAACATAAAAAAAAATATTTTGATAGAACCTTTCGAGTTTTTATTTAAAAGATTTGTTTATTTAGGGAGTGTTAACTATATCTAATCTTATCCATAAGATTGCGGACATATGGAGAGCCAACCACAAAATGTGGTGACCATAACACGAGACAGGAAGTGACAAAAAAAAATACAAGACCGACATTTAAATATGGTATGTTGACCACCCAGTGTCAACTTTGCAAGAAAAAACCTGGTGAATTGCATGCAAGTTCTGTTGTAAAGAAAGTTTGCAATGTTCTTATAATATTTATTTGAACAGTTCAGTTGAACAGTTTTGATTGTTATGGATCCCATTATCAGATTTTTGATTTTGAAATGAGGGAAATATATATTTTTAAATATTAAAGATAATGTGTATAAAAACACCGACTAAATGAAAACCTCATCCTTTTCAAAGTTGATTCAAAATAATCTTCTTTCGGTAAAATATTGCCGATAAGCTTTCAAATTAATACACACACGGTTTATCAGACTAGGTTTTCAAATTCTGAAACATTATTAAAAAAATATGACGAAAGTTCTTATATTCCTGATAAAAAGTAAATAAAACTAAGTAGGTAAATATTACAAGTATTATTATTTATGTAGAAAACACTTTGATTTACACAGCTAATAAAAATAGAGCTCAGGTTTTCATTAGAGCAAGTTCCTTTATATTCTTCGAAGTAATAAACCAATCTAAGTAAAAATGTGGAGCTATTATACTACAAAAAACTAATTTATTTCTGAGACTTCTGTAGGTGTGAGTAAATACTTATCAGACTTCCATTTTCAATTAAGATTTGTTTAACTAGGAACACAGAGGCATTATCAAATCTATATAAATAAAAATGATAAACTGTTCATTAGTCTCGTTAAAACTGTTGGACCAATTTGGGTAATTTTCCATTTCAATTTTCCAGTGAAGGTACAGAAAAACTGGAAAAAATGAACTGATTAACTAAATGGTATCTAAGTAAGTATTGTCTTTTAGGCGGTACAACGAAGTTCACCAGGTCAGCTATCTCTTAATAAGAAAGACCACACACAGTTTAAGTAGGTGCCTGCTGGAAAATTGGAAAATAGACAATATTATCAAATTAAAATAAATCAACAAACAAATTAATTGCGTCCTAAAAGCCAACAGCAATCAAAAGGAAAGTGAAAATAAAAAAGGATTTATTCTTCGGAACATTAAGATGATTTATTTAGAGAATATCCTCTCCCATACATTCTCGGTAGTGGTACAGATTGGCTGTCAGCCAACACACACATAATAGTATCCTGTTTAATCATTCTTATTCAAAACTTGTGTATTTACATTCTCCACCGGAAAGGAAAGTTTTGGACAATAGCCTGAACAAACAGATAAATGTATTTCCAACTACATATTTAAATCTTAATAGAAGTTGAACGCAACTAATAAACATTCAGCATCCATGATCTCTGCTTGAATAATGAGATTTAAATGTGTGACTTTATTGACGCAAGCAAAGCATTATTGATGCAAAGGCTTGTTTTAGAATCTAGGTTATTCTAGATTTTATAAATAAATTTTAAGATTTTTTATATTCTATATTTAAATAAGTGAGGTACTTGAAGCTTTCTGTGGCCTGCTCTCGCTCTTTGTGCATCGAGAAAGAATGGGATTGTCAAACTTTTACTGAATAAACCCACCTTATTTCTTCAGTCAGTCTTAGCGTACCCGGCAACTGTTTCGAACAATACCAGATTGGCCTTAGAAGCTCCCGTCACGTATGATCACATCTCTTCGAAAAGCAAGTGTCATTAATGCAACACGGTGACAAATCAGGTTTGATCTTAATTGAATTTTCAGCTAGGAGTTCTTTAACCTAAATGAAAGATTTACCTGATCCATGCCACATTGTATTGGATGGAATAAAGATGAGATTGTATCTCATAACATTGGTATAGCTTTTCGAAAAGATTTCACTTAGATATTTTTAGATATTTTGTATTTGTATGCTAAGATGTCACACATTAAAAAACAGATTAGAATAACGACTAACACCGAACAAAATTCAATAGATTCTAGAGAACAATGACAAAATTAAAAGCAATTTCAGTTTTCCAAATGAAGTAATATATTTACGATGAGTTTATTAAATAAAAATTGTTTGATAAGCAATGAATTAGTAGAATCTAATGCGTGCATTCTAACGTATAATTTAGTAGTACGTGTATATTAAAATAGTCGTGTGAGAGCGAGCAATTATTGGAAACAATGAGTCTCAAGACCCGTTCGACCGGTCGTTGCTGGAGGAATAAGTTCTTCCTTGTGCTCGAACTATCTTGCCTCGCCTTGACTTTGTTTCCACTGCTGGTGTTATGACTTATGTTACACTATCTACATCTTGAACAAGGACGTTTAGAATCAAGCTTTCTTGGCAGTTCGAGCTTTGTATTAATCAATATAGAACCAAGTTTATGAGTAAGTATCCAAAAAAAAACCTAAGAATTTCAAAATGTATCTAATTTGTAACAAGCAAGTGAAGAAAAGGTATGATCATTTAAGGATAAGGGTCGACCCTTACCCTGGCCCTAGGAAGCTTCGAAGCCTACTGGGGCCAAGGGTTCTCTTTTGAAAAAAAAGGTCGGCCCTAGTAACGTACGAACGGGGTACATTTTTTAGCCAGTAAAGTCTAACACTATCTCCTGCACCCAAGGGCAGGAGTTGTCATTGGATGATCTACAGTTCCCGAAAAAAAGATAATTTAAAGGGTTAAAATAAATTGAACACAAAATCGGTCACAATCTTAATGTCTTCTTCATCTGCCACACCAAACAAACGATCACAAAATCATAGAGCGGATCATGTCACGTAAAAACGTTAAACACAGGTAAAAGATATGCGTAAAATTATATCTTCTCAGATACTTACAAGTACACGATTTACAAAAACATTACCCTCCTTTTCGCACTCAGTTGGGTAAAAGGGACGCAGTAAAGTATGATACCCGTCAACGCAATTACACTGTAAACTAGTTCTGAACACGGTTTTGCTCGGTGCACCGTGCGTGGGAAACTAGGTGTTGGAGATGAATCACAGTACCGCTGTCTGTGGATCCGTACCTGTGGTACGTAGTGTATATTGGAGTGTTAAACGAGCCCATGGATAATGGTTTGTGATAATTTGTGTGTCATATTTGCAGCAGCAGCATCAGCCTTATAATATTCCCACTGCTGGGACTCAGGCCTCAACTCTAAGAGGGGGAATGGGCCGTAATCTACCACGTGGGCCAAGTACGGTTGGTAGACGTCACATGTCTTTCGAATTTTTGCTTCTAGGATATGCTGATATCCACACGATGTTTTCCTTCACCGTTTTGAGAGCATTGGTGATGAAATAAATTATACAAAGTAACGCGCCTGGCTAGGTTTACCCGTTACGTACAACTCTTAAGTTGAGATTGCTACCACTCGGCAACCACTGCTCTTGTGTGCAATTGGTAATGTTGAATTTATTTAAAACAATCCTAATCTAAGAATTTAGGTAATTCAAATTGTTATATGATTAGTTTAGTTATTTTTCTTAAAGATTTTATTTTTTTAAGTTAAAAAACTTGTGCTGAATGTACACATATAATATTAATTTGTTTGCAGTAAATAAACTAATATTTTTCTATAAAATACAAATAATCCCAACAGTTTGCTTGTGCTTGCCCAGTCAAGCTCAATTTAAACAAATACATATTAATAGTACTTGGACAGTGGATAGCCTCCACATCGCCATGACACATATACCGTCTACGGTCAGCTCAGCGAGCACGAATCAAGAGTGCTCATTACTGATACCTTAAAGAGACAAACGTTCAACCTCTATGGTCATGTCTCCTCTGTTTGTTTGTGGTCGACAAATTTCAAATTTGGAACGAATTGTCACTGGGGAGTAAACGATAGTGAAAGTGATCGAACCTCGGTTTAAATAAATGCAAATTGAATTGATGACTACTATTAAGAACACAAAAGATGGTCAAAGTTTTCTAATATTTTAAGTTTGGCAATTACCGTTTTTGTTGATTTTCCACTAGTAATGAGGCTGTTTGAAACGCTACGAACTTGCTTTCGTAATAAATTCATTCAATTCTGGATTAACTATTCACAAGTGGTTCTAGCCTTAAAATAATTTATCTAAAAGTTCCAGTTTCTACACAATTTATTGCGTTTGAAATCAAAGTTTAAAGAGAAATGAAAAGCTCTTTTCAAGATTAACTTTATTATAATTTTATTTACCAAACTTGTTACGCAGAATCTAATAAAGATATTTATAATTAACATTAAAAGGCTTGGACGCCGTTAATTACGACGATACTTGAAGAGTGCGGCGTTAACTGGCTAGGAGGGCATGGTTGACATACAAGTTGAGCGATTTGTGCAAGGATAAGTTGCGGATTTAATTCCTACTTGGGTTAAATATTGGTTAGTCCCACCCACCCAGAACACAGAACACACGGTCGATGGGGACGACCACGGATCGGAAAAGATATAAGCGTTGGAAGGCCTCCCATAATTTGGACTAATGGCCTCGTGAAGGTTGCTAAAATCTGATGGATAGTGGACACACAGAACCCGTCATTATAGCGATACTAGGGGGGGTTGGCTTTTGTCCATTAGTGGACGTTTTCCGGTTGAAATAATGATGTATGACCTATTTACTATAAACGTATACACCTTTTAGGAGGAGGTACTCTAGGTCTTATTCCTGCCCTCCTAGCCAAGTCCAACTACAAGCGCTAACTCTAAACGACACGATTGTAATCGTTTAGAGTTAGCGCTTGTGGTTGGCCACGCCCCAAATTCCCTTGTTCGGACGTCATCTCAACAAAGGAATTGGGGGCGTGGCCAAAAAAGTCTACATGAAACAATTGTAACTTGGCTAGGAGCCTATACTCATGTACTCTAGTTTCAAATTGCCTCAGACTAATCTGTGGCAATTTCAAAATAGAGGGGTAATGTGGGGTAGTGTGGGGCAAATTGGAAATAAAGAAGACTACTTAAAAAAAAAAACGAAAGAAAACTGTTTATCCATAATTAAATAGATTTTTTACTTGGCTCGTAAAAGAATAAGAGTAATAAATTTTCCGGAGAGTTCTTAGAGTTTCCCGGGACTTATGTAAGGAACACGACTTCACAGTTAATTACTTTGTATCCTGTTAACGAAGCGCTAACTCGCAATATGTATGCAGGTCTCACTGCCCCGTTTAATTAATTGACTTACAATTCGCGCCTGTTCGCTACTTTTAAAGACGATTGGGCTGTTAAGGAACCGTGAAAATGTTCATGACTTAATTACTTTTTTTTATTGGTGACTGCACGTAGGTACTAAAATATTGGCGGCTAAAATTGGGCCAATGTTGGCCATAAATTGCATAGTGTAATAAAGATCATCATCACTGTATAAAATTGTAAATAGTAGTACGCCATACATTGGTCTGGTCTGATGATAGTACGGCCTTGGCAGAATTAAATTGTGCAGAGCCTAACTGGCTTTCACCCCCTGGGGAACACCATAGCCCACAGCTAATCAAAGGAACCTTCAAAATGTCTGGTTTTTAGCTACCAGCAACAACTGTTAATTCCCTACGAATGACAAAGCCACCCAAATGTCAAAAGATGCCCCTTTTTTACGGTGAATCATATCATCAGACAAAAACCCAGACGTACTTCTTTGGTTGTCTAAGGCTGTGGCCTTTTGAGCTATCCCACAGCCGTGGCAAAACTATGAGAAACTTTAAATAGATATACAAAGCAGCAAATATTTATATTAGAAACTGATTTTAATGTAGAATTGTAGGTACTCGTAATGCAAAATTTCGAGTCAGGTACAAAGCAGGTGTAAGGAGAGAGTGTTGGCTCTCTGCCTATGCAGGATATGGATAGTATCGCGATAGTGTCAGCTGTTGACTGTTAGATTCTATTCAGGGAACCCCGCGTACTTTACATGCACGCTGTTGATCTCTAACTGGATAAGCCACGGTTGCAATTCATGCCAAAAGTTTTGCAAGGAACTTTAGTTGTTTAGTCATCAGTGTTAGGCGCTTCTAGTAACAGAGTGGGTTTTGTTTTTGTGAGAGACAGAGTCACTTTCGTATTTATATTAGTGTTAATGTTTGGTAAGTTATTATTTACCAACATTTTAAAGAATTATTCAATCTTACCATTTTGAATTTTACGACAATGAGTGGTAGTAAATTGAAATTTCATTAAAGTTGAAAGTATCTAACTAATATACCTTTTTGTGAATTAAGCTTAGGTAACTCAAGTTGACTCATTTTGAGTACCAGAAAGCATTACTTCTAACAATAACTTAGTTTTTAATATATTTTTGTCCTCTTTGTCGATTGCAATTTTTTCAAAATGTTTTTGTCGAATAAAATGTGAACTTCACGAAAACATCTTTTGAACTATAGAGTTTTACAAAATGTATTTTCATATTTATTTATTTTTGTAAAACAGTACGATGCAGTATAGCTAAAAAAACTTAGAACTACTATAAATAGATCACCACATACATACAGGAAAAAATATTTAAAAAAAGTTTGTTTTACATTTTTTTTCCTTTTTATTTAAAAACGTGCAGCTTTAATATTGTACAGCCATCACAAAACCTTCATTTTTCTCTTAATTAAAAACTTCCGGTCACCTTGAGTAGGCAATTTAATTTTTTCGGACTCGTAAAAACTTTGTACAATAGGAGTAAGACCTCCAGAGTTATTTACCAAGTTGTTTAGATGCGCTTGCTGACTCTACAACTAATTCAAGGATAGTTTTATGCACGATTGGGCTGTTATCCACCCAACTAGGAGTTTTTGCTTAACTTGTAATAGGTTACGCTTATGCATTATGTTTTTTTTTATATATGACCACAGTTGGCTGATTAATACTAGGCTTAGTCGTAAAAGCCAATCTGCTTTGCTAAAACTATTGGCTTTTATATCATTATTTGTATATCATGCTGTTACCCGCTACTCCACGTCTAAAGCGCATATTTTGCGTACTACAACCTACCTTATGATTATTTTGGTTTAAGTACAATAAAGTTCATTATATGTATAGGTACTTGTATGTCTTCCTTGGGAATTGGCAAAAAGTGGCTCAAAATCGAGAACACTGGAAATAATGGAGGGAGGTCTTTACCCAGCAGTGGACAATATGGGCTAGAAATAATAATAATAATATGTATACTATTCTAATTTGATAAAGCGAAAGTTTGTATTTTTCATCACGCTCAAAGTTTTGAAACGATTTGAGTTAAAGTTTTCAAACGGTTTGAGTTAAAAATTGGTACACGGGTAGATAATGTAGTTCAAAATCAGAAATAGTTTACATTGAATACAGGTTTTTTTTCCGAGATTCCCTTGCGATAATTTTTCTAGTTTTTCACATACAAATGGAATTTTCACATTTTTTTACATATCGCTTGGTAATGTAATATGTATTGGTAGTGTAATATCTCAAAACAAAAGCATGATGCAGGTGCATTATTTTTCTGTTTTTTTAATTTTTAAAATAGGTTGTAGGGACCCTGCAGAAGGGTTAAAGCCAGCTGGGGTGAAAGGATCGTGTCTGAAAGGAAGGTTCTGGCCCTGGTTCAGATGGCGACGTAGGAACGGAGTAGGTTGTTTAGTCAGTAAGAGTCTAGCACTGTTTCCCACTCCTTCCAAGGACGGGATTCGTCATTGCATAATTTTTACCTACACCATAATTAAAAAAAAAAACATTTAAAGTAGGTTCTTAATATTTCACATTAGGTATTGTGTTAGATTTAGTTGTAAATACACAACGATCATTAAAATCACTCCAAACTATCAAGTCAGTACCTAAAGGACATTACCGAGACCATAAAAAGCCTTCACAACAGCGTCTATTCATGTCCTAACTTGTATGTAAATGAAAAACTCCGCGTTTGTTACGCGGCAACTGTTTGGTACTCCACTACTCAATGGAGCAACAGATGTCAGCGAAACGTTTCATATTGTGACTGGCGAGTTTACATCCATAGGATTGGAATACAAGATCCTTGACTTTACGTCATAAGTTTTTTTTTAATTTGATTTTACAATGCTTTCAAAACGAGATGAGGATCAATTACCGTATTGTGTCGTCACGATTTTCTGTCAAATCGAGAAAAGAAATCCTTAAAATTTACGAAAAAAAATGTTTTTTTTTCCGATTTGACAGCCCGACGTGACATCACAACATGGCAATCGATCCTATTCTCATTTATACTCCGTTTAAAATAACATCAGACATTTAAGAACATAAATAAATCTTTATATATATGTATTTATGAGTAGGTACATTTATTTACTCCTTCTATTTTGTATATAGATAAGTTATATTTTTATATAAGTATTTAAATTTTCTAACTTACCTACTATACATACTGTCTATAATACCTATATATCATCCAGTTCTTCTATTGCAAACAGCATTTTTGGGTACCTTTGTTTCTTTTTTCTTTTTATTTTAAATATTTATGTGCACACAAATTAATAAATATTACATCTTTAAAGGTCATCATAACGTGTGGATATGCCAACAGTCTTTTGGGCACATTATCCAATAAAAATTGATCTAAGATAAAGTAATAAGTTCAGTATTGGATAAAGTTGGAGAGTAGATAATAATAACCTTCCACAAAAAAACCTTCTTCGTTAAAAAAATAGTACCAATAAACCCAAGAGCGGAACATAGGTACCTACTG
Source organism: Mythimna loreyi (assembly GCA_029852875.1). Classification (NCBI taxonomy): domain Eukaryota; kingdom Metazoa; phylum Arthropoda; class Insecta; order Lepidoptera; family Noctuidae; genus Mythimna; species Mythimna loreyi. Next base: position 12,591,066 of record CM056785.1, on the reverse strand, counting down.
CGAACACCAGTCTGACAGTCTAGTTTCATTTAGTATGCCTGTTCACTCAACTGTAGGTTTACCTTACCCTTGAATTTTAGAACTAATTAATTTAGTTCAATCGCCCACTACAAAACTTAAGCATATCAAATACCTTTGAATTTAAAATAAATATTTTATCAAACTATGTTAAAGTTTGACTTATTCTTGTGTTAAATAAATTACAGCTTGACAGTTTTCACCTTCGAATTTTAAATACAAATCTCGGACGAAGATGCTATAAAAATAACATGTCACAGGCATGGCACTAAAAAGTAACCACATGGACCGATGTTGTCTATAAATTTTTATCCAGAAAGTTGAAAAATTCACAAAAAAATATTGAGTGTTTATATCAAGACCAAACGCTGTCCAAACCGATATTAATAATATCAAACGCATAAACAATTCTGTCTACATTGTTTATACGATCAATAAATTATTATGTATCGTAAATATTACAGCAGTTAACACGGCTGATAAATGCCTATCGTATATTAGCTTTCAGATAACCAGTTAGTAAAATAAACTGCGGTTATACGAGTATATCGGCTTTCCTAATACTGTAATAACTTAATAGTTTAGTTATAACCGGCACGAAAGCAATAGAATGCAAACTTAGTTCATGCTTCACTTACCTCGACCACTCTGATATCTGTATCGAACAATTTGTTCTAACTTTACTTCCTTACTAAATAGGTATATCTTGATATAGACACTTTTATGACGTGTTCACGTTCAATAGGTTTCAATAGAATGTTAAATTGTATACCTAGCAGAACTGAAAGTCAATAGCAAAACCTAATTTGACCTTTTTTTACTGTTGATTGTTTTTTGTCATTCGTCTTATTCTTGCTGGATGTTAATTTATAAACTGGTTTTTCAATATAATTATAATGAAAATATAAATTGTGTTAATGAACAGAATATCATAAAAAAAAATATTTACTTATCATATATACACAATAATTTGTTATTATCAACAAGTTAACAATTGTGTTCTAAATTCAAAAATATTTGAATTTTTATTTTTAATATCAAGGAGGATGTATCACTGTTTGATACCTTTGCTTCTGCTTCATCCTGCAAATGTTAAGGGAGGGAAAAAAAATCTATATAAATAACTTATTTATTCGTGTTATTTGTAAAAAAAAAGGTAAATAACTTATTACTTACAACGTGAATCAAACGCCAAGCTCAAAACGAATGATTTTATTTTATTTTAGGTCATGTAACCGCGGAAAATTTTAACACCGCGATTCAGCGGACGGCCAAAATATACACCATCTATCGAGTTGATGTGAACTAAAAATGCGATAGTTCGACTTATGAATCTTAACATGAGGATAGACAGGACAAAATGTAAAAAAAAAATATATTATGTGTATTTCAAATAATACAAGATAAGGGCAGATGATCATTGATAATACACTGTATAACATGAACCACCCAAAAAATAAACTTACCTACAGTACATATGTGACGAATGGCAGAACACTTTACGCTTCAAACAGTGCGTTTGTTTCCAACTGGTCTTAAAGTTAGTGTAATTGAACAGTCAAGTGACAGTTTACACGCTGCCAGTACGGAGTGCTGGGAGTTCTCTCCCTCCTCTTTTACCGGAATACACAATGCTAAGTGCTGTTTATTTGTTTCATTTAAATGTGTGTTTTGTTCGTAATTTGATTAAGTATTTAGTACTTAATTAACACGCTGTAGAGTTATTAGTTTTTTTTTTTAATTCGAACTTGAGACTTGCGCGTTCAAACACATTTGACTTATATTATTAGTAAGATTCACAAACTGCCGTTTAACAAAATAGAAAATGTTTAAGAAAATAAAATTGGAATGTAAAATTGGTTTTTCACTCATCACGAACGAATAGATGGTCTATTAATTGCAGATGCTTTAGTCTAACTTAAACACAGCCATAAACTTTGTACCAAAAACATAATTCGTTATTTGAACTTGAATCGTCGTCCCTCAGTATCTCGATACTGAATAAATAATAATACGATACTGTCCCATCACCATAACCATTAATAATTGGTTTAAATTATTAATGTTTGGTACCTCGGTCCCTACGGAACCTGTTCGATACCGTTGGCTCAATTGGTATTAATTTCTACTCCCTCTTCAATTGTAAATGTCATCATTCGTTTTATGTTCAACCTGACTTAAGTAATCTTTTTTTTTCTTCTGTTCTATAGACAGGAGATTGTTGTGGCTAGCACTTTTGTGCATCTTCGAGTGCATGACTATAAGCTTTTTTTTTTATTTTATTTTAACAGAGTTTGTATTTTTGGCCAGTGTCAAAGTTTAGATTTTTTTTATGCGGCCTATGGGCCTACAGTTACTTTGTTTTCCTTTAGAGTGCGGATAAGGGTCAATTCCCACTGAAAGAGCAGCGGCCGGCAGCGTCTTTTTGAGGCAAAATATTACAAACTATTTTGAATCTTATCTACGTGATTAAAAAGTTCATAGTCATTTGAAGGCAAAGGAGGGGTAGCGTGGCTTCGCGAGCCTACTACCGACTAGGCAAAAGAGGCGCCGCGCGGCTGATCGCGGCGCCGCTAGCAGACGTGCGGCCGACCGCGGCGCAGCTGACAGACTCGCGGCTGCGCGCTTTTCGCGTCTTTCCTTTTTCTTTCCGTTTTGTTTCTTACTTCTTGTTCTTCTTCTACAGCCAGTGCTATGATACATACATCCAAATCCACCATATTTATTGCCACACAACTTTCCTTGAGTGAAGTAGATCGCACACTAGTTTTCAAAGCTACCACGCGGAGGCTCGTTGCGCCTCGGGATGCCGCGCTGCCGCTCGCGGCGCCGCACTGCCCCGCGCGGCGCCGCACTGCGCCGCGCATCGCCGCGCTCAGTCACTTGCTCTTACGGCCGCTGCCGGCCGCTGCTCTTACAGTGTGAATTGACCCTAAACCTCAGTGTAATGTTTTGCAGTATTTCGCAGCAAATGTATAAGTCAGCCTTCTCAGTAAGCTTCACTGAGAGTCAATACTATATTAAAATTTTCAGATTCTTCACTCTCGCGCTTGTTTGAACAAATCTACTTGAATCTAGTATGTATCTATATGATCAAGGCGTATAAACATTTTCAATCACAATATCTCAGAAGAATATACGAATAATTAAACCAGCCACTTACTCGAAGAAATCCCGCCAAGAGCAAAAAAAAAACTATGATATGCAATTTATTTAATCTTCATGTACAGTAGTGGTACATCATAATTTAAGCTGTATTTTAATTTCTAGAACCGATATTTTGGACTGCGAGGGAGTAACGTTTCGTGCAAACTATGAGCAACGTATTAGGTACTCAAATTCCTAATTCGTTGGTTCAAAATGTATTTATTGCTCGTTAAGTGATCAGATCTAAACCCGAATAAGTGTAAAAATACAAACAGTATTATTTTATTGCCAGCCTACGTACTTTAAGCTTCCTTCCACTAAACATAAATAACACATTTAGTTTTCTATAGTGTAACAACAAGTTGGTTTTCGATTACAGGGTTGACAATATTGACATTTCCGTAGAGCACCTTCATTCTTTGAATAAATATTTGGTAACCGTTGCTAATGGAACCACACACACTACCAAGTTTGATAAAGAAACTTGTATTAAAGGCAATGTAAGAATTAATCAATTAAACTTTTAACCATTTAATTGAGAAATTAAGACTATTGAATATACTAGTAGAAACTGTAAAAAACGACTTGTAATAAACCAGTTCTCATTTTAGACAAGATTTTAAAAGGATTGGAAAATATAAATCCTACCGACCAAGTGGCAGGAAATGCTTCCAATCAAAATCGTCTAAATATGGAAAGTTAAATATAATCAGAACACAAAAATGCCTTCTCCAAACAATACGGAACAACGCACAAGTAACACTGTAACGACGAACAAATCAAAAGTGAAAGGAACAGGAATAGAAAAATAGGAATTAATTTAAGAGCCCGAGGATAATTTAGTGAGCCGATAAAGTTGGGTGTTCATAAATAATGAAGAGAGCAGAGAGCTTAGTTTATTTTTTTTAGACGCGTCCGAACGGCGTCGACTAAAAATATCCGGTCGTTAGTCGAGTCGTTCCTGGATTAAAATTAGTTAAGAGCGCCAACCCTGTTTAGGAAGGGACTTCCTTTAACGTGAGCGCCAACAAATTAAATCTCGTTTACACTTCTGCGCTAATCTAATCTAATTCTGTCTGAGTGTTCTGTTTAGTTTGTGTTTCAAAGACATTCGAACTGAAACTGATGACTAAATTATTATTGATTTTATACCGAGGTCCAATTCTCACATCTGCTTAAAGAGCGTAAAATAATCATAATCATTCAGATTTATTCATTTGCATAAACATGTGTACAAATAGGTGTTACAAAATAATTTATGGCTCAATTTCATGTTTGACCATTGCTGGTGTGCAAATTAGGTCGAAAGTAAATACAATTAAAAAAAATACAAACATAAATAACAAACAATTAACGTTAATATTAAATTCAATAGTTTCGTCAATAAAATTGTGCAGTATAAAATAAATGGAATATAATTATTATGTCAGTAAGCTTAGAGCGATTTATCATTTAAAATTCACTGATATTAAAATAGGCTTTTTCTACCAGTATATCGTTTATTTGCTAATATGAGTAATTTACACAAAATTGTTAAAAAAAAAGTCCAACCACATAACACCATGAGGCATGCAAAAGTAAACATAGATCCAAAAGGCAATTTGAAGTCAGTCACTGTCAAAAAACTATGGAAATTAGAAATGTTTTTGACAGTTGCGACTGAGTTGCGAATGCGAAATTTGCTTAAAATACGGCAATTGCGCGTCTGTTGTCCACTTAAAAATATGTGTTTACCTCGTTTGCTTTGTACTTCCGTCAACAAAAGGGTGCCTAGCGTAAACAAAGGAACAGTATTAAGTCGTTGAATAAACGATCAAAAATTAATTTACAGCCGCTTTTACTGAAACTTTAATAGTAAATCTTTCTACAAATAAATTACGTAAACCGCAATCGTAATAAATGTGACATAACCGAGCAAAAAGAAAATAGATTGATGTCTATCAAATAGTTTTTGGCTAAAATTTTTGTTAGTTCGGCTTGATTGTATTTTTTTAATATACATGGTGGTTAGATTCAGTGAAAATAGTTGGTTAATATTTTAGTTTCTTACATTTGTTTTCTTTTGGTATTTTATGACCTGGCAACTCTACTCTCTGGTAAGTCTTTATTTTCATTAAACACAATTACTTTGTTTACCATTAGAAAACGCATGTAACACATTCTAATGCTTTTTGTAGTATTTGGCAGCAAATGTATCGAGTCAGCCTTCTTGGCAAGCTTCGCTGAGGTAGCCGACACTAAAAAAATCTTAGCTTCATTTTTACTGATATGATGTCTAGTTGTGCAGACATTTGAGATACAAAACTACACTAATTTACATCACAATATACACTAAAAATCAAATTGTGAATAATTAATTTAGCCACTGAACTGCACTCAAAAAAAAACCGCCAAAAACTTTTGTTTTCATAGACAACTAGTACATTAACAAACAAATCGACCATAGAGCAAATGTCATCGAATTAAAAAAACAAATCTGGCCAATCCTTTTTCATTTATCTTATTTTCCTTCAGCAAAATTACAGTACAAATTAAAGTAGGTAACTGTAATAATGAGAAGCAAATTATTATCAAGAGCGTAGGGAATAATTAAATTAGCCACTGAACTGCACTCTAAAAAATCCCGCCAAAAACTTTTGTTCTCATAGACAACAAAAAAAAGTAAATAAAAAACAAATGGACCATAGAGCAAACGTCATCGAATTCAAAAAACCTAGCCAATTCTTTTTTATTTATCTTATTTTCCTTCAGCAAAATGGCAGTACAAATTAAAGTAACTGTAATTACGAGAAGCAAATTATTATCAAGAGCGTAGCCGTCAGCGGGCATGCAGCCGAAGCCGTAGACAATGGGTTGTGTTTGAGCGGCCATTGGCGCTATCGTCGTCCGCCATTATAAACGTTTAGCGATGCAATAAACGCAATGAAGCGTACTGACAGATAAGAGTTACGACGGTCAAACTTAGTTATATACCTTATTCGGGGACTTCTCAATATAGAATGTTAAACGCTGTTTTTCAGTTGTTTTTTTTGCTTGATTGCTTTAGAATGAATGAGCTCGTTTCAAATCGACTTTTGCTGTTTTTAAAAAAAAATGCTATTCAAAGTTCGATCGCAGTCACTTAATCAGTTTGTATTTATTAAACAGTTGTAAAGATTTGTTCATTATAATATATGGTTTTATTACAGACAGATTTTTGCTATATACTTTTTTTTTCTTACTTTTTTTTATATACTTGGAAGATAAATATTAAACCTTATTTTAACTGTTTTGTGTGGTGTATTGTTTTAGTGGGAATATATTTTATAACTTGGAAATTCTATTATTGTTTTTTTTCTGCTATGGGTATGTTATGGTTTTAGTTTTATTAAATATATTTTCATTTTCTAAGTTCCCATTGTTCAATTTTTCATAATATTTTATTAAGTATTTGTGAGAAAAATAAATATTTAGGTCTTTTAAATCACAGTTTGCTTTGATAACAAAGAAAATTCTTTTAATTACAAACAACAATAAGTTCTGCACGTGCTCTCCATTCTGCCCATTTGAATGCCAGTGACGTAATGGACATAGAAGGCAAACATATCTTGCATTCTCAAACAGGTACAACAGAACTACAGTTGTTTCCATGAATCTCGGATGCCATAAAAAATAAAAGGCACAATTCCGCCGGAGCAAGCAAACAGGCGCTTAATGAAAAAATCCATTTAGGAATGTCTGATTAAAATACGTAGCCACCACTCCGTCAGGTCGTGGGGCCAGATTAGTTTCGGATACTCTTTATTTTTCCGCTTTGCGTTCGTGCACTAATCGATGTCGCTGAGTTTTTCAACAATGGCCGTCAGGTGGGTTGATTACACAACGAGAATCATTGTTCACGACCATTACAACCACCTGAGAATATTTTTTCTTCAGTTATGTCTACTGAAGGATGTTGCCATGTCATTTTTAGTTTTTATATTAGTCTAGCTCTCGCCCGTGGCTTCGACCGCGCACATAAAATATAACCTATGTCACTCAGGCATAAGGCAGCTTTGTAGTTATGAAATAAAATAGCAATCGGACCAGTACTTTGAGAGATTACTTCCACTCCCATAAGCAAAAAAACAACTTTACCTCTTTATAAGAGTTGTGTCTTGATTAAACTACCACCAGATTGGGTGTGGAAATAAATTTTTATAAAAAATTTCGCTTTGGTGTAATATCTATTAATTGATTTTTGACGAAATATTTATCAATTATCAAAAGTTAATAAAAAACTTCTGCTTCAGCTTCTTGAAATGTTTTGTTTCAATTCACCCCATTTAACTGAACTCTAATTTAATGATACAACTAAAATGTAAAATAAAAACCCTTCTCTCTCCTACTTTATTGTGCCGAACATTAAAAGTCCACAAAAATCAAGATTTTGTTCTAAGTGTAAGGTTAAAAGACATTATGGAACTGTAATAAAATATTTTAGGTTGTTGTATTGAATATTGTTTTCACGTGATTTCGCCTTCTTCGTTATACTGTAAAGGACTATTTAGATGTTACGTAAAGAGAATTTTAGTAAATTAAACTCCTTTACCGTCCTCTTCGCGAGTAATACTAACCAAAGCTTTTAACCCCGTCCTCTCCTATATTTACGTAAAAACATTTACATTCATGAGTAGTAGTTAAGTTAAGAAATATGGAATTCAATGCAATTTTTGCAGACAATCAGAAAAAGGAAACACAAAATATTGATAACGCAATATCCATATAGAACTCATCGTCCCAATAGTGAGAGTCTGACACTGTATTCGGCTCCACTCACGGGCTGGATTAGTCATTGAATGATTTTTACAATATTAAAAAAAAAAACTGTCGCCCATGACATCGAACTAACAAACAAAACAATACAACAAAACAATCACTCCTCCTCCCTATTTGTCGGTAACAATACTTGTATAGCCCCTAATTAACTCAATTTAAGTTCCAACCACGCCATCAAAATTCCTTAATATTCCCCGTTTTCAGAACCATTCGAGATTCCCAAGATACTTAGCTCAATGGTGTCGTATAAAGGCGAAATAGAGCATCTCTGCATTAGAGTGCACCCCATTAAAACCACATGTGTGAGACGTCACCTCATGACTCGGGGCCAACGGTTCTCAACCTCAACGTTGCATCACTTACTTTTTAATTTAGTGGGTTAATGGCAAATGTACTGTAGGCACTATGCGATCTCATTTCAATCGATCCTAATGCAAATTATAAAACTCGTTGATTCGTTTCAGTATAAATGAATTGTATTTTCTTTATTTGTGACTAGCTTTTGTCAGCGGCTTCACCCGCGTACATAAAATATAGCCTATGTCACTCACGAGTAAAGCAGCTTTCTATTGTTGCTATTATATTATAGACTACCTCCTACAAACAAACAAACAAACTTTATCTTTATTATATTAGTATAGATAGGCTCGTGCTTGACCAGTATCTCACCTGATGGTATGCGAAGATAAGGTCAATGATGAAGCGCACTTGCCTAGAAGTAACTTAATCAGTCTTGACTCAAAGATCCCCAGGGTCACTCTTTAGATACCTCGTTATCGGTTTTTTTTTAGATTTCCGTCATTAACGATAGCAAGACATTCTTTTATTTTGTCAAAAATATTTTTTTTTGCCTTACTTACTAATAAAATAAACCCCATCCATTATTTATCTTCTAATCCCAAAAATAAATATCCTAAGATGAAAATATAACGAAGATGATATTAGGTTACAAAAATCCGGGCCATTTTGATTAATAAATGGCAATCGCTTATTTCATTAGGCGGGAAGAATGTAATTTTTCATTATGACTTAATGAATACCGAAAGCGACCGAATTATGTCAGAAAAGTCCGAATTAATAAATTCTTTCGTTCATTTTGTTAGCGGCGAAAATATGAAATATTTAATGACAACTTCACCGGTCCTCCAAATTGACCGATTGTTTTGTTATGACGATCAAAGGCCCACTTTTAGATAGACATTTTATTCGAGAATGGTTGGATAAGTGAAGTTTGTAGATTCAAACCTAAATAAGCATGTTGATTTGTGTAAATTAATTCATTACAGCCGATTACGTGTTTCCTAAAATAGTCAAGAAAAACATCGAAACAAGAATTACTAGAAGACGTCTACTACCAAATAGGCATTACCTTCTTAGATACAGTCTTCTGACCTGGTATTTCAGAGGTGTAAATCCTTGTTTCATAAAATCAACGGTTAAAAGATTCATCATCATCATCATCAGCCTTATTAATGTTCGCACTGCTGGGACACAGGCCTCCTCTCTAGGACAGGGAATGGACCATAATCCTGCGAATTGGTGGTCGAATTGGTTAGAAGACTAACATAATCTTTCTCTCTCACTTTCCTTTTTATTTTTTGTTTCCATACCAAAATAAATTTATATAATATGCTCTTATGCTGCATAAATTCATCCAGTTGATTGCTTATGAATTCACCAATCATAGGACGTCTTATTTGTCAGTCTAATTTCAATAATTGGAAAACAAACTTGGAACTTAGACAAACACGCGATTGGAAGTTTGGGAAGCAATGACGACGGTAATTTGTTTGTGCGCGGCGGTGCGCCACGCTCTCGCCTTGTTTATACGAGCCCCTAATATTTATACTGTTGGATCAAGACGACGATTTACATGAATGCGGTGTAGTTCTCTAAATGTCATCTAGATTGATGTGTCTTGAGCCACGGATATGAAGGCATGTGTACCAGTAGGTGCTACATTGTATTGTATTTATTTAGCTTACTTGCCCAAGTAAAAGTATAAAATTGTACCTAAAGAACATATTTCCACGGTAAAAGTTTCTCGTGTTCTATTCCAGGATGAGATTTTGGCTATAGGCCCCTTATCCTAATCCGAATTGCTATCACACATGCCTACATACTACAAATATTTTAGTTTATAAATCAGTATATGTGTAAAAAATGAACATAATTCAAATGCAAAAAATGGTTTTGCGAAATTTGAACATGCTTCTTCGTTTACGCTTTGATAAAATTCGATGATGAAAATTGGCGCGAAGTCATTTTTTAAATAATATTTTAACAATTATTTTTGATGTACAATAAAGTTTATTCTATTCTACTTTGAACTGTTCTAATAAAATAAACCTTGAGCTTAGATTAGAGGTCGACACTGGAACTTCTTTCACTAAGTGATTTTTAACAACCAAAATACTGAACACAATAATTTCTACTTAATCTTCGTCGGGCCGCTTTAAATAAAGCCCGTTATCGCCCATGATTTACTGTAACATTCTAAACTTTATGTATTTTTGATTGCTCACACATGTCACAGAAATACCGCTACATAATCATCTTATCTGTCCCTAAGCATAGCACAAAAACGCGTCTTTATTTAGAACATAAACACGAGAAAATTGCTTTCAGAAGACATCAAAGGATCTCAATAAAACTCTCTTATTTGAACAGTTGCTAAGAGACACATCTGCTTCTAATAAAATACATTACTATAGAAATAAACGCAAGATACCTATCCACATCATCTATCATTTTATATTCAGGTCGGGGGTGCTTATAAATTGATGGAAATTCAATTACCTGGCTGTGTTTACGATTGATGAGCCCGCTACGTATACCATTACGTTTTCTTATCATTCTTCTGAATATTAAGCAGGTAATGCCAAACAGATTTCGCGGTGCTGGTATATTATATATATGTATATATTATACATCTCTTGCCTTGAACGTTAACGTTAGAAACAAGCTCTACTAGCTTCATTTTATTAGATGTAATAACAGCATTTGCCTTCAACGAAATTACAACATTTAATTAAGAAATATAAAGGGTACTAAGACGGAAATCAAATCCAGATCATTACAAGTTGGTAAAATACTAAACTGTCTTCGAACCACCAGCGTTGTCTAAGTGCCGGTAAAACATTAATAGCTACATCAGAGAACACATCAAAAACGAATCAACCACTTACTTATAACCATAAATTCTACCTCCCATAACGATCAAGCTTTTAATAAATTAATTCACTCTAGAATTTCTTCGAGAGCAATTTATAAAATTGTCATTTAAACTTATTTATCGTATCATTATTTCAGCCGAAAGACGTCCACTTTTGGACATAGGCCTTCCCCGAGTGACGCTACAATGAACGGTCCTATGTATCTCGCATCGGATTCCCATACCAGGTCATCGGTCCGTGAACCTATTAACAACAATAATATCATCGCATAATATGCGTAATTACCAATGTCGACTATTTTAAAATTGACCTATATACAAAATCACGATAAATAAAAAACGAAATACCGAAAAGCAGAAAATAAGTTCGAATGGCGTTTCGCTTTCCCATTGCATAAATCTTAAAGCAGTCTCTAATTGAATATTCTCTTTGCGTAATGCCGTCTTATTTCACCCTTTAAAATAAAATAAAGGCTGAAGGCGAAACATGTAAATTTTATCGTGTCTGGGCACGGCCGCCGAGACAGGCACGGATTTTTTACCATCCAAGGTAAAGGAGAAAACTTGGCTCGTATTTTCAGCTAAAACTTCCCCCAGTGCAATGCTCGTTGAGAAATACTTTTGTGACTTACGGTGCGAGTTATAAAAGAATGGCGTATTGTGTGGACCGGGCAGAAGCTAACAAATCATTTCAAACGCTCCGGCTAAGAATTTGGGGCGGTCAGTGTGAAAGTTACTAGAGCGTATAGGCTGCGGGAAAAGCAGCTGTGTTAAATGTTAACATTTCCCGGACAGTATTGCACAAACTTTGAATTTCAACGCCGGATATGGAACAATGTTAAAAATACATAAAACATTTTATTCGTGCAACTTTTGCAATATACATTTTTTGCATGAAAGTTTTCATATCTGTCTCTGTTCTCTAGTTACCAAATGTTTTCTTTCATTTCCGCGAACTCTCCTGAAACGAAAATTAACGTTGACATCGGGACTCATTCCGTCACGATACAATTTTGTTTTGAGACAGTTATTTGGTAGCTCACGATTTATCAGGCCTTTTAATAAAGTTCAATTACACGCTTATTGATGCAAACAACGAGAAAATAGGATATATCTCTCACGTAGTTTATGAATAACATGATTTAAAAGTTACAAATAATATTTATTACAAACGCAAACTAGAAATGTCTAAAACTTTAGACTACTGAACAGTTTAGTTATCTAAAGTTTTTAAGTGAGAATAATAATGCACGTCTTGATTCATTTACGTTCTTTTTTATTCAATACAAAGATATAATTTTCAATAGAGTCATAGGTGATTTTAATTTAAAAAAAAAATTATTTAAACGTGGGCGAAGTCACAGGATATACATATTATAGATATAAATATAAATTAAAATCATACTCACTAGTAGTAAAACCTAGGTCAAGTAATGTTCCACGATCTAATTAAATATTCCTTTTATTTCCTTTGTTTACTTAAAGACACTGGTTTAGTAATTGTTAGTTTACGAGCAATACCTTATTCATGATCTAATCGCAATTTCATTTGCATCTTTCATTGCTTGCAAATGCACATCGTAATTAATTGTAGTAGAGTAGATTTTATGAGAAAAACATTACTACATATTATGTTTACATCTACATTTATTACTTACATTAATTTAGTTACTATTTAATTTTGGTGTACCTACAATAAACTTTATTCTATTAATTTCACTCTTTTATAAGATTTGTTTATTTTTAATTTTGTCGTGTAGTCGTAACTGTGGCGTCACGGACATATTTTATATTGTTATTTCATAAAATTGTAGATAAAACAACAAAAGTTTATTTCAACAAGCAAGTGTTCCATTACCTGTATCTTCTAAAGCACCGTTTTATTTTGGACTTGGAAAGTTTATTACGATTATAACATAGATATTCAAAATAAAAATTGAAACTCTTCTCGTAAAATGCACAAAATATACATGGCATAGAGATCATTAGGTAACCAGTTTATCTGGCGAATTTTTAAATGTCGCTTCTTGCATATTTCAATAAATTCTGTATCTAAAACCCACTGACCGAGCTATCACATTTTGATATGTTGATTTCATGTAATAGGTATTTTATCTAGAATAGCCTTGATTATTACAAACCTCTACAATTTTTTTTTTTACATAAATATACAACCGCTGTCTGGAGCGGCACAGAAAAAAACTTGTATATTCCCTTTTTCTTCCTGCAACCTCCTTCTGTGAGATAACATTCTCACAGAAATCTCCCACTTAAAATAGTTGATGTTGACGTGTTACAAATTAAATTATTATAACTGCACCTGCGGAAAATATCAATAGGTGCCTAAAGTAGAATACCTCAATCAGGTGCCGTTTAAGTGGGTATTCAAACTCGAATACCTCTTATTCTACAAGCAGGATAAACAAGTCAATCTACACTCTAACTGATTTACGTCCATTAGTGGGCTAATAAATCGAAGAGATCCATAGTATTATCTATAATATGACCTAAACTAACAGTGGTATATGATCCTATAACTAGGTACCCATATAGTATACTAATATGTTCACAAACATAAGTAAGGATTTACGTAAGCACCATTCGCCCTAACAGGTGCTGAATAATTTAAAGTTAGACGTAATACATCAAAGAACTAAGAACCCAGCCTAGTTTTCACTGAATCCACCACTTAAATTTCATGACACGTAAAGTACCTTTGTTAAATACAAAGTCCTCGTTGAGAAACCGTATATAAACGAAACTGCAAACAATATGTTTATTCCACATTAGTGACCGTATTTCGTAATAGGTTAGAATTCAAGTACAGAGCATTTCTATAAATAATACGAAGCAGGATCCAACTGCTAAACAAAAGAGTAACCGACCGAGTATAGAGTATTGTGAACACAGCAATGCCATTTTCCAGCACACAAAAAACAAGCTCAATCGAAATGAACCGTATTAGGAACGAAGTAAAGTTGAAATTCTTTCAGCACCTGGTGATCTGAGTCGTTCACTTCGTGGGTAGTGGTTTGCCTTTCACTCCGCTATTTATTGTTATATGGACTTAGGTATAGATATTGTAAGGTATAAGCTAGAGTCTGAGGATCTTTCGATTAGTGCAGTAATAAGTACAGTTAGCTCGTCGTTGATATAGGTCACAATTTTATCCACAGTGCACCGAGCGAATCTGTCGATTCCGGTTGACCTCACTTTCGATGAACCGTTAGTCTGTTCAACATCAAAACGAGACAGTTTTATTCGCTTTGTGATCCATAACCTTTTGATGATCTGCGGCTGTGGGTTCGCGTCTGAAAGGAAGGCTTTGGCCCTGGTATATACGGCAACGTAAGAACGGGGTAGGTGGTACCTATAGTCTTTGGAACGTGCAAATTAGCTTCAATTTTGACAATTCAAAAGTGCCTGTAAATGGTCTATTTGAAATAAATTATTTCGAGTTTGAGTCAGTTAGAGTCTATTCTCCGCTCCGCCTAAGGATTCGTCATTAAATTATTTTTCAATACACTTACTCGAAAACTGCCTCTTATCGCACTCCTATTAGGTTCAATATAGCATTTATATCACCCAAGTGCTTTTTTGAGTTTATCACAACAAGGGCTTTTTTATTCCTTCCTTATCGTCACGGTCAAGGGTGCTTATTTTTTTTTACTTAGTTTATCGAATCAGGCGCGAGGCGTCCCCCCGAGGCGCTGGACGTCACCCAAGAAATTAGAACCAAACTGTTCAGAGTAGATTTGAATGCTTTTATTATTATATTTCTACTGTATATTTGAGATACGACTAAACATTTTTTCTTTCTTTCTTTATATCACAAGTCGTAAGTGTATTGAAAAACGTCGTTTGACACGCGTGCAGATTTGTCATTGCAGCCCTCGGCTCCATAACACACTCGCCTACGGCTCGTGCGAATTTCGCCTCGGTCGCAATGACAAACTTCCTGCACTTGTATCAAAATGTACTATTTACCTACCATTAAAAAGACTTTTTAATGATTCTATTGAACTTTGAGATTGGACTCGTAATTAGTTTCGTTTATATGCGCTTTGACTGTATATCGTAAAAGCTGTAATATAACTACTTTGCAGCTTAACTTACTTTGCATACGTACGTGCAACACCTATGAATAAAGACGTAAACCTAACGATTTACGGCTAAGTTTAAATAACTTGTTGCAATTTAAATTTTAATATTAAAGGTTATATTGCACCTGTATAAATTTATTCACCTATGAAATAAGTCGATACTTGGGTCAGTTTTTTATTAAAAAATAATGTTATAGAATTTCATTATTTTATTAAAATTTTAAAACGTTTCCTTAATAAATTTGTTCATCATTATCTTCTATTTGCTCTAATCCACGCACGGTGCCGAAACCAGCCCTTGGGTCACATGAAGCGTCAACAATAATTTTTATAATTGAACAATATTCCCATATATTGTACCCTTATTTTTTTAAATAATGTTTGTCCTATTTTTTGTTATAATGTGGAGTACAATAAAGTATAAATAAATAAATACGTTATTGTTCTACCAAACACCAATTACCAATAGATTATATTGAATATTCACCTAAATCAGTTTTAAATTAGCTTGTTTGCACTGATATTGCATGTTTAGTTTACCAAAACTAATGATAAACAAACGAACTGGTATTTTAATTAAGTATATCATCAACGGATTAGTTAAACAATCACGCGAATAACGTAGCATCAACAATTCATTTTATATTAGTTTACACAGGCTGTTTCGCAGTTTCCTACGTTAGAGAAAACCACAGCACGAAGAGAAGCGATGCCGAATAGTTTAGCTCTTACGGAATTTTCTCCCACGACCATTTTATTGTTTGTTGTAGAATTATTTAGAAGAAAATATAATCATAAGATCTGCATCGCTTCACAACTTTCTACTAAGCAGATTACAGTATGCTTGTGTTTTGCACGTGACAGTATTTTACGAGAATTTCATATTCTTTATATTTTATTACATATTGCATTACACCGTTTGTAATGTTCACCTAGGATGCCAGGTTATACAAAGCGTTCTAACCGTAAGTACACGTAGGAAGTAGTAGGGATGTTACGATACTATCGAAGTAGGTATCGATACTTTTACTCGATGCAGAATCGGTCACTATGTATCGATAATTACTCGGTATCAATTAAAAGATATCAATACTTACTCGCATAAAATTTAAAGTAAAAACCTTAACAATATGGTGTGGTAATATTTATTAATAAGAAGAAAATTATAAGAATGAAAAATAAGGCTTTATTTATGTAGTGCTTCTCAAATATATTATTTTTTCCCCATGGTTGCCTGAAAAAATATGGCGTCGTCTACTTGATTCGTTTTTTTTTCGGGTATACACAAACAAGCAAACAAACTACACAAAACTAAGACTAGGATGTGTCCAAAAACCTCAGTTTATGATAGGTATGCATTTCATTTCATCATCATCATCAGCCTTTTTTAATGTTCCCACTGCAGGGACACAGGCCTCTAGGAGAGGGAATGGGCCATAATCCACCACACGGGCCCAGTGTGGATTGGTGGATGTCACATGTCTTCGAATTTTTGGTTCTATGACATGCCGGTTTCCTCACATGCGTTTCATTTGGCAATGTTAAATAAAATCGTGACATTTGTATACTGCTATGAGTACTTCTGGCCGAATGATACCTACGCGATACATAATTATAAAGTATCGATATTAAAAGTACTTGGTATCGAAGAAAAGTATCGACTATGTGATTGTATCGTTTCATCCCTAGGTAGAGGAGGCTGACACAATACAAGCGACAATCTGCGCGTGGCTTTCGACGATAAAGCAGAGAAACATTAAGACACTCACACTAGGTACCTATTATTTATGTATTTACACCGTACACACATTATTGTGTACTATTCTATTAACACTGTAGAGATTCATGGTTTAGAATTAAATTTTACTAACAAATATAAATAATATCTGGAAAGAATTAGGCCAAAAGGCGCCAATTAGTTTTTTGTAAATTAAAATAAAAGAGTAATTTCATAAAGATAAATCCTCTATATATATATATATATATATATATATAAACCTTTTTATTATTTCTAATCCCTGTTTTTAAGATGGGAAATCATCATCACATACCCAGAAAACATGCTAGAGTTATACTGATTAAAAACGTACGAACGTCTCCAAAGCCTTTTATACGTACAAATGAGTTTATTAGTTTAATGTTGCTTTAGAGGGTACAGTGGATGCTTTTTAAAAAAGCTGTCACTGCATTCAAATGTCACATGAACTAAAAAAAGTAAAAACATCAGAGCAAAAGAAAAATCGTTTAGATGGACAATTGTTAACTTCTCTTCATTCAACATAAAGCTCATTTCATAATGATTAAAAAAATAAAATAAATTTTACTTATACCATTCCTTTGGTATTGACAAAAATGATGGAAAACAAGGTAGAAAAACCATTTAATTTAGATAAAAGCTCGTTAAAAGTTTTTTAAAGTTAAAAAGAATTATGTCTCATTAATCAAAATTGGTCCAAACATCTGAGGTACAAGGGTAGGATTATAAAAACAAAAGTATCGACATAGGCACATCCTTGTTTTGAGGAATAATGTAGAAATATTAAATATGGCAAGAATAGAGTAGATAGAAAGCACGCTGTACACTGGCACTGTGAATGGGTTGACTGCTACGCTGTGGGTTGCTTGATTCGATTCCCACCCCAAACAAAATACTGGAATTGTCTACAGATAAGTGTTCCGGATCTAGGTGTCTTGTGCATATGAGTTTACATTTTTTGAACTAACCTACGATACAGGAGTAACTCCTAGTATAGAAAAAGAAACGGTTTTTGTAAATAAAAAACTTCAAACGAAAACAAACTTTTACGAAGGACATAAGACTACGTACACATCGCAGTCTTTATTTATTTATAAGGTACGTTTATGAGGACATCTTTATTTCAACTTCTTTTTAGGTCGTACAAATATAATTAAAAGACCGTAAAACCGTCATGTCATAAGTCTGGTTTCCCATTTATTTTACGATTAATCAAACGTTCCGTACTATCAATTCAGTACTATTAAACAATCTGTGTATTTTTTGTGAAACAAAATATAAATGGAATGGTCGAAGCCATTACCTTTGATGAAACAATCTTTATAAACTGTATGTGTGGTCAATATTCTAATAGACAAGTTATTATTGTGGTTTATTACGGTTTTTTTTTGTTTTTTTTTTATGTAGGTAATCAAATGGCATGGTTTTGTCAGATTTTGTAGCCAAATGGAAAAAACGGAACCCTTATAGATTCATCATGTGTCTGTCTGTCCGTCCGTATCTATCCGTATCGTCGTATACCTATGTCACATCCATTTTTTTTTTCGAAACTATGAGAACTACACTGTGGAAACTTAGCAAATAGATGTATTCTCTGAACCACATTGAGATACAAAATTAGAAAAAAATCATTAGGGGGTTCCCCATACTTAGAACTGAAACTCAATATTTTTTTTGCATCAAGACCGTGTACAAAAATTTCAACTCGCATACATAAGACAACAACCCAGAATTAAATTACAAGCTGCAGGCCATACAAATACAGAACAAGCAAATCGAAGCCGCAACACTGTCGCAACATTGTTGATAATAATAAGTCACTTGTCAACCACACCACAATGCTAAGAAAAAGGATCATTATTGTATGTAGTTAGCACAGCCCAATTAAATAAATAAGCAGTTATCTAAACAAAAATCCCAGACTTCAGAAATAGCATTGATATTATGCATAATTTATTTAATAAAGCAACCAGCTCTGTTTCAAGCATTCCGTGTTGACCCAGATCAAATAAAGCGATCACGGTTTTTCCTTTGTAACGTACGTGTGCCACGTACGTTTATATAGATCAAGGAGACAGATTAATTCGCTCCAAACTTGGCCAGGTGCTCGCTAAAAATACAGCAGTAATGTTTATAGGCAATATCGCCTTCATGCAACAACAATATATCTGATGAACGATCAAACAAAAAATTGTCGGTTGCTCAACAACGGGTTCGCTCAGATTTCAATCATCAACAGACGGGTAATTTGATGCAGCACCTACAATGAAGGTCGCTTCCGATGTTATTTAAACAGCTGCCGATTCCGAAACCAAGTATCACTGTTTACATAAATTCAACTATTCAAAGAATGGTACATAAACGAGAACAGAGCACATACCACAAGACGCACGAGAAAATAACGTATCGAACATCAAACAAAATAAAACTTTAAATCCGATCTACATAATGCTGTGATGAGGAGAAATGCTTACCTACTGTTTCGTGTGAAATCTTTTTTCTAACTTTTTCTTTTATTGAACACAAAGTTGAGTGAATTTCAGGGGTATAAAACGTGTGGCTTGCAGGCTTAGCGCGGTAGGCATAGCGTTTACAAGTCGACGGGGTAAATTGGATCCCCCGGGATTTACTGACGCCTCCTCGCAAACGTTCCGCGCTCCAGCCTTCAACGCTTACGTTGGCGCGTCAAATATTCAACGTCTTTGTCGATGTTATTTATAAGACGCTTCGTGGATAGATAAGAATATTTAGCATTTTACCCAAAGCTGGGAAGCTCAAATTGTAGTATTAAACAGCATTAACGAGTACACGTGCAGTGAACACAACGGGTCTACTAGCGTACCTCTAATAACGTGGGCCCGAGATTAGTCCTTACGTAGATGTTTAGACTACAGCGGTAGACAAAGCTGAGCATTGCTAATTGTTCATTCCCCTGTTTGGCGACAAATCCTTGAGGATGAAGGTAGGTGCGGGTTCTTAGGTAAGCTACATAGACTAATGCCTTTCTACCTCACTCTGTAATGTATGGAACCTTCATTTATTATCTAAGAGACTACAGTTACATACGACCCTGTGCGCGCCTTATATCTTCGCATCTAGACAGTAAACATCATTATCTTCATAAAACACAAATACCTACTATCAGATTTAAAGGCACACATTGTAAGAGCGCAGGTACGCGGACTAGTAATTGGGCCCGACTCCCGCAGGGCACCCATTTCAAATCCTTAACGTGGGTCCCGATTACTTTAATGACGCATATGTTGGGAGCTTTTTGTGCCTCCTTAGAAACTGATCGTTGATAATAGAGTGAGAAAAAAGTTTAACGGTTTGAAAATTGACAAATTAAGTTGCGTTTTGGTTCGCAATCTTCAGAATTGGTAGCTTCTACGAAACTATGTTCCTGTGGGGTACGTTTTTCGAGGTAAGCATGCATATAGACGGGCAAATAACCGTTCTTTGCACTATAATAAATGACAGAGGATAAAATCACAGATGTTGAAACTTCAGTGATAATAGCACAAAAGCTTGTCGATAGTAATATTGCAGGCGTTCACAAGAGCTTGCATTTCCGAGCGATTTGCTCTGACGTCACGGTAACAGTCAGCACAACGCATTCGCTGACGGGACGCATTCGAAGGAGATCGAGATGCGAGTATGTTTTGTCATTTATTATTCATCTGCTGGAAAGTGGGATATATACCGAGTTGTACGTGACTTCGCTTGTCAGCCGCATCTCATAGTAACCGCTTTATGCTTTCATCTTGATGTGATCACTGCCATTGCTAATAGTTTCATCTTACGTAAGAATGCGCTTGAAAATCTCTTTGTTTATGTTTATAAATTAGACACCGTACCAGATTTTCTTAGATTGTTCTACTAAGATATACATCTAACTTTTATGATCACTTATACTTTATATTCATGTTCTATATAAGATAAGATCTTCCTATTAGCGTCTTCAATTACTCTCGTTGCTCATTTAGTGAGTGACAGGTTCGTGCTTTTTGAGACAGGCAGAGGTCAGATGTCAAAGTACAGTCGCAACCAACGTTGCTTAACCCAGCGCTCTGCGAAGAAACTCCTCTAATTATATTGCACAAGAGTTTAGCAAATTGTGGCCAATAAACGACTGTTCAACATGCAAGTATGGTAATTCTGAAGTTTCATAAAAAAGTATTTGTTTATTCTTTTCCTTGTACGTAAGGTTAAGTTCCTAACGATTGCGTTTCCTTTACTTTTGTTTGTTTCAAATTTTTACTGTATACAGTAATCTGCACTTTCTCTGACCTATAGACACTTTAACCATGAATACTATGATATGGTCTCTGTCATGCACATATTGAACATGTTAAGAGGTATTGAGCACGTGAAAAAAAGGTTTGGATGGGAGATTCGGAAACCTCTTAATATTCTGAAGCCTTAAAGTTTGTTGGCTTAGTCGACAAGAATCCTATACAGCCATCGCCTTCCTCAAAAAGAGTTCCAATCGAAGATTCCAGGAAAAGGATCATAATATATATCGTTTATATACCAAGATAGTAATATCAGTGTGATCACCAATTCCAATGCCAAGATTGTTTGTGTAGTGGTCTATTGAAGAGGCAATTTACAGCCGTATCCATTTACGAGTTTATTTGCTATCGAAGCTTTGATACGGGTCCCTAAATTTGCTATATCATGTAATGTTGGTTCTACAAGGCCTGTAGTATAAGCCATAGAAGCTTGGAACTACGTTTTATAGCTATACAAGCAGCTTGTGATTTTGTTTATAGTCTGTTTTCGACACAACTTCATTTCGAAATATTGCTTTTTTACGAGTCTGGTGTGTTAGTAATTACTCGTTAGAAATTACTTATTAGATAGTGTGAAATAAAAACTATTTAAATAAAATAAGTCAACTTGTTAAGTTTTATTATTTCTTCTTTCCGTAAGAACCTCATAGTATACAGGAATGCATAAACAAACAAAAGAAATTGGTAAAGTCTTGAGAACGACGAACAGGGATTAATTTTATATATATAGGAATGTAGTTCATTTTCCGAAATCATAGCTATACCTAACCGTTATTATCTCAAATTTGACCTTCATAAATAACCAACTTAATAAATGGGCGAAGTTCGGACTCCAGATTATTGAATGTTATAGAAATGTATGGCATAACTTTAGTACTCAAAATAATTAATGATTGTTTGTATTTGTTTATCTATAATTTGAATTATATCGTATTGAAATGAAATTAATATTCATCGAGAGGATGAGAGATGTAATTCAATTTCGAATGTTGGAATATTTTTTGTAAACTAAACACTGGTCGAAATTTGAATGAAACAGATGAATAAAAAAAAATGGGGATAGAAAAGTCTTGCGTAGCACTAGGGTTGTCTGAAGCTACGTGGCGTAGCAAACGTGCTACGGCCTACGACGACCCATACGCCAGTTTGTATTGGCATATATTACTGTTTATTTTTTCATACATGCGCGCTGGGTGTGAGTGTACCTACTACTCGACCTTTCTGAAGTATTTTCTCAGACAGCGTAGCATAGTTTATTCAAAATATACTCTTCAAAATTTACTCAACCAAATTGTGAGCTACGTATAAAATATCATCCTTTTTATTCCGAAAGGACATTCAAAAGCCCATACAACGTATTTTCAGTAACAAAAAGTAACTAGCGAAATAAAATCCGGCAAGAGGAACACTGTTTCGAAGAACAACGGTCGAATTTTTCAACTTTTCAACTCAAGTCTGTTGTTTTACGGGAAAAGTACTTCGGATTCCTGTAACTATGCGGGTTTTAGACTGTCACTAACATTTTAGTGGATAGATTTTTATCATTTCAACGACCTCGTAAATTCTTCAGAGACTAAAACATGTAATAATATACATAGTTGCATTTTGTACTGCAAACATTCAGAATATTAAAAGCATTTCTAATAACGTTCTACACAATTTTATTACTAAACCAATAAAGAAATTCTTGTACTGAAAGTGTTCTACAAATAGCGTCCGAGTTCATAGTTCGTCATAATAGTATTTTCAATTTGAACATAAAGCCTCTTGCAAATTTATTCGAGAATGAATAACCATTTGACCGTTCGATTTTAAAAGCTCGCGAAAGCAAAGTCGAAGGCCTTTGTGTAGTAAACTAAGTCAGTGCGCCACATTACGACCTTTTACCGACCTTCAACGCGCCGAGAGAAAATCCATTTCAACGACAACAACCATTGTTAACAACTTGGCGATAAAAACTTTCATAATAACATAAAATTATCTTTTTTTTATATCATTCATTACTTGGATAGTAAACTAACATTATATCTGGACTCAGTGGGATTGTTCAAAAGACTCACTACGGCTCTGAAACGCATATGGATAGGTTTTAGTCAGTTATAGTCTTACACTCCCTGTTGTTCTACCCAGAGAAGAAGGACTATTTTAATGCTCTCTGAACCAAAAAATACGAAGCACATATTAATTAATTTATCAAATTTTCTTACATACCAATCGATTATTTTAATTTGATTCTCTCCTTCGCAATTGAATTATTTGCACGACACATACCTGCAACAAACAAACAAGATGTTGTAAAAATAAAGTTCAATATTTGATCTAAAATTAATTCTGATATTGAAAACCTTTGTGCAATAAAAGACCATTAACAATATCTAAAATGACAGTATTTTAGATATTTTTCAATGGTCAAACGATGCAGATATGATTGTTGTTAAAAACTGTTATTAGCTTTTGTTTTTTTTTTTAACATTTATTTTTGTACGAGTTTTCAAGCGCTAAAATTCACAGAGCCTAACTTCAGACTCGCCAAGATCCGACAGCCGTACTGTATTTGTGTGTATGTCGTATAATTGTCTACTAATCGCAGCCATTTGTATTCCAAAAACATTTCAAAATTGTTCACCATTTACATGTCTTAACACGATATTTCACGAGTGCAACTGTACCAAGAACAATTTTTAAATTTATTTAAAAAAATTGTAAACTAAATGAAAATATACTACAGCTTTCTTTAATCCTTCATTTTGTGTACAATTAACCACATCTGTTGTAAATCACAAAATGTGCCATTTGCAGAAACAAGAAAAAAATAATTAATTAAGCTGAGCTTTACAGAATTATTCAAATCACGTTCACCTTCCAACCCGACCTTCTCCACTTTTAGGGACCAGTTTGAAAATACCCGAGTACCTACTTTAAAAAAAAACTGCATTTGAGTTTCACGAACTCATAACGAGCAGACAAATTATGAAAATTCCGCTTGTGTTTATGGTAATCGATTTTTATTCGTTCTCCACGTGATTGAAGGCTCTCGCTTTTCGTTGGACTGCTTCTTGACATGACATTCTTTCTAGCTTTCCCACGGGTTTCAAACAAATCGAAGCTCCATCATGTCGCGATACACTTTGCCGCTATTTGCGCTGTATCTAAACGCGTTAGAAAAGTTTGAAAAGCCGTGTAACAATAGAAAGAAAAGAGTCTATTTGGAATACGAACACAGGTTTGTCATTTAGCTAGCTGAAGAGATTTGTGAGTAACACAGCGTTGTAAGTATTTCGCAAGACGAAGTTAATGTTTAATAAAGCGAACTGGGTTACTGCAGTAAAAGAAATAAAGCTTGTAGAACACAAGGGGTTCATTGACAGTGCGGATGCGGGCACGGGACGGTTTGCTGGTCGCCAACTTTACTATCAGTCAGTGGGCAATCGATGCGTGTAAAGTTGGTAAATTTTTAACATAGACAATGAACTTCATCACTTTGCAATCAGTCTTAAAAAAAAGTAAAATATATTTGTTATAGGTATTGCTATTATTACCATTAATAAAATATTAAGCAAATAACATGAGTAAAGCTGGAACTACGTATTAGACCGACGCACACGTGGACCACGCCTGATTTGTACGTAGTACAAAGTCGCGTGGCGTGGATCTAATGTAGCTCTACAAGTCTAGTTGCGATAATAAATATATGGAGACCTACAAATACAGATCGCGCGTACGTGGCCCACGTACAAACATGTAATTATTTGTATTAAACTTTGGTAAGGGATAATTAAATGCAAATATTTTCTTGATTAAAAGTAACAAATATTTAAAATTGCTATTTAAAATTCCAAACTTGACCTTTATACTCGTAGTTCAAGAATAGGAACATTTTCATAAATTCCTTTGAAAGGAAGCGTCTATTAGCACGTTATTGTGAGTCGAACTTCTCGTTGTATGCAACTATGAACCAATGGACCGCAAGCCAACATGCGTGAGCGCCGGTGTGGTCCAAAAGAACAGGCCCCCTACTATGATGTCTTAAAACCATCATGATTCTATTGTAAGAAAGAGAATGCTTTAATCTACAGCTCCGTCTCTCTCTCTTATACCGGATTCGTGATGTTTGTGAACGCCGGCGTTTGCCAAATTTTCAAAAATAGAAATTGTATATTCTATTTTTGAAAATTTATGCATTTTTTTTCATAGGGTATTTTGATATTTATCCAAGAACGTTAATAAAAAGTTTATAGACAAATAAATTTAAATTTGGAAAATTAGTAACTTTCCGTTAATACCCGTGCGAAGGCGGCGTTCACTCAGGGTCTACGAGTTTAAGACATCTTAGTAGGGCCGCAAAGCGACATCTGGCGGGCGAGCATCGACCTCGTGCAGCGGTACCGGTTTAGAAGACTCACTGCAGTCTGCGGCCGCGCATTCACTTAGCATCTTATAGTAATCACTACTCAATGTATGCACGGTCTGATTCAATTGTTTACGTGAGCGTGGCAACTATTTACTACGAGATTTGATTATTATGAACGGTATGCTGTAGTAGATTTTAAAATTGTATTTTTTTTATTATTATAAACATAAATATAGCATAATTTACCTATTTGTATGCTTATTTCGTATTTCTTTTATTTGGTTTAGAAAAAAAAAACTATATTGCTATTGATTTTTTTATTAATATCAATTTGATGTATTATCAAAGCATGAATAGAATACTGATCATTTACCATGAAAACAAATTGGTATCTACGAAAAAAAAATTGAAAAAATCCGAGGTAACGCAAAAGCTGAGCAAATTTTTTCAAAGACATCAAAGAAGATGAATAACCGAACAAAGGCCATAGGTATTCATCATTCGGTGTTGAATGGTATCCATGGCTACCGAGGCGTGATCGTTCCACAGGCTTGTTCCTAGTTATTCGCCGACAGTGCTGTTACGAAATCGCTGAGAAAAACGATTTACATAACATGATTCACGTTATATCACGATGTAAAAAACTTTGTATTAAAAGCAATAGAAAAAAAATGGTATTTTGTTTGAAGTTATAATCATTTAAAAACAAGAACAAATACCCATCGAGCTGGAAACAAAGGCCAATCATTATAAGCTGTAAAATGAAAGGAAGGACAGACACCTTGTTTCCATTGGTTTCCCACGATACTCGCATGCGTAGGCTCACAGTATTTCGTCTCGTTTCAGGACCAAGTTTAGTAAGTGTGCGAGCGAGAGAAAATATTCCCGTATCGACATGTTGCAACCAGAAAGAAAGGCGTCCTGGAGGAACAGGTTTCTCGATAAAACTAAAAATCAGGGTCAAGGATTTCGTCTAACCTCTCGTCAATCTTACTTGTCCAAGATAAGGCAAGAAAGATCACTAGAAATTGGATTCGGTGAGCAATTTAATACAATAGCTTGCGTTACAACAAATGAGCGTAGCAGATCTTCAAATAGCAAAATGTATTGTCCTAGATAACCTTGAAATATTTATGAAGCTTGTCAAGTGAGAAGCGAGCCTCACAATAAAGCATGGGGACTAAAAGCGTCCATTGTGAGCCGGAGTACACTTACGCATTGTTGCAAATATCGGCCACAGCAGGTAGGAAGAGTCCTATTGTAAGATAAACACCCGCCGGATGGGGATGACACAACGCAAATCGCCAACAGATACTAATCTGTTTCCCCAACTGTTTTGTTAAGCTAAACTGCTATTGACATTACCCGTAAACTTTAACGTTATCAGAGATTTAAGCAATTTAACCGCATTCGAGGGTGCTTTATCTCATATCAAAGTTCAATCGTAAGTACATGTATAAGGCTAAATCAAATTTGATTTAAACGATTAGAATATTATAGTCATCAGTTTTTTAAGAAAGCATCTTAGAAACTCCGGGCTTAAAATAGATTATTTATTTTTAAATCTTACGGGCCAATTCAAATATACAATGCAATGCATGGCGATGTTTCCATTCTTTAAGCATCGTAACCCATGGAAGAGGAAATTCCTCCTTCCCTCAAAGAGCACGTCAATCCGTCGGTCGGTCCCTGGTGACATTGAAAGATCTTTGACAGTTCATCATCATCATCATCAGCCTAGCGTAAGTCCCGGTTGCTACCTTGGCTTTCACCTCGGTGCCCGGGGTCCGCTTTCCTGCTTAGTCGTCTCCACTTCGCTCGGTCTTTTGCGTCCTCTGCCTTAAGCCCATTAGCACGCATATCGAAAGATCTTTAACAGTTGTTATGGGATAATTAACAGCCAGAAAATCTGATACTAGTCTGACCAATCGGGGATCATGTAACCAGTTACTGGGTTATAAAGATAAAAAAAATCAATCGCTCTATCTAAAATTCTGGTATCCAATTTGGCATTCGATTTGATTGGAAGCCGACCCAACTTAGATCAGAAAAGGCTTGAAAGATTGATAGCATCTTCGTTTTATCTGATCGGCAATAAAACGCCATAATAAATCAATTTTTCTACGTAAATGTTTTATCAGAAATAACCAAACGATACCATTTCACTGTACTATTACATCCTACGATATTCATCTAGCAAATTCGCTCGAACAATTTTCGCAAATGGCGTAATTTGAACCACGTTTCCCCAACCAACTATGAACTAACCAAGCATACGAAGGTCCAACGTAACATGAATAGAGAACTGTTGAATAAAGGTTATCAATACATTCTCGGGCGAGGGCCATTTCTATAGCAGGTAAGGCATCCCTTGTCACATGAATGTTTCATCCAGCCACACGTGCGCTCATACAATAAATCACTGCTAGCTTACAAATACTCACAATGTCACGGTGTAGACAGAATATTATTACTTCAGAGATAAATTAGAAAAGAGACAAATGTCAGCATATTTAAATCAACGGCAATGTCCAAAATACGCAAGGCTATAACCATTTCTAGCATTCTATACCTATATCCCGTTTTATTTACAATGTGACACATTTCAACGTTGGTGCCTTGATTAAGCAAATGTATTTATTTTCAAATATCTACCCAATTGGTCACTATAGACATAGAAAAGAGCAACAAATTAAGTTTAACATTTGCATAAAATCCAAAATTTGTTTCATTTTGTTCACTGTAGCACAATATTCCCTCGACACTTTCTGTGGACAATGTTGTTCCGGTTTATAATATGTCCAACAATAAACTAGCCGTTCTAAATTTGGGTAACTGAATGTAATGTTATATAACGATGTTATGTGGACAACCAATTCAATGTAAGTAATCCTTACCTGATACACCTGAGTCATCCTTTTATCGCTCCAGAAACCAGTTCAGAAAAAAAGATATGCCAAGTTGACCTGCGCTCCCGCAGCATACAGATACAAAACGCAGCGGTGTGAGTGAAAGCGCTTGTGTAGTTCGCTTTAGAAGCTGCAAGTTGTGCGTCTGTGTGCGTTTAACGAGTTGTAACCTGTTCAATGTGGTTGAATGAAGAGTGGCACAGGAGGTAAGCTACTTTCTACCGGTCGCTCGACGCGCGCACCACGTGACTGTGATGTTTACCGAATTCTACGGTATCCACTTTTAAATCTAATCCCGTTTGGTTTATAATCTGGTTTCTTGAAATCTAACTTTTAGTCAAATTAGTACCTCATATTCACCTATTGCCCTCTATTTTTATTTCTACGCGTTGTTTCATTGTAATGTCACGTACAAAATTATTTCGTTATCATCGAGGCCATTTTGTGTTACAACACTGACATTTTCGGAATTTATTTTATGAACGCAATTAGAAAAGTTTATATACACTTCGTAAAGCTTTCTATTATTTTATTTTCGAAGCACGTGACCCCAAATTAAATTTCGTATTCAATTATTTCTCTTTTGTATGTTCCACGTTTAACCTTTGTGCAAATAAAGGCATGTTTCATAATAAACGAAAGAAATCTTGTTTCGTGTATGGATTAGGAATACGTTCGATGGGTAAATAAACTATAAGTTATTTCCTGTTCCGGATAACCCTCGGATTCAGGTCGTAACAAGATTTGAACACATCCGACATGGAATAATAGCAGTGCCCTATTGGACCTTATTTGAAGAAATAGAACGCGACTCAAAGTTGTGCTCCTTTGATACATTACACTTCTTTCTTCCTTTTCAAGCGTTAACAAAGCTCTTCGAGTTCTATTGACAGTATTTGGAGCTTGGTAATTCATTTCAATGTTTTGTCGCTATTTCGTATTTCTAAGGACTGTTTTACGGGTTGATATTTCACACAAAGTTACATCAAAGTTTAAACAAATTCATTATATTTTGAATAATATCGTTAATGAATCGCTTACTTTGATTGGCAGCTAAACATTAACATTTATTTTGTAAGTTTTGTTTTCCTTTCTCATAACATTATGTGCAATAGATAAATCCTTCGGTTAACATGATATTATTAGAACCTTGATATTTAATTAAAATAAATTACTATTCATCCTACTTTAATTCAACAAAAACTTGAATTCATAATGACAACCTTAACGAATTCGGCTAATATGAAGATACTTTCAAAAATGTCGTCCAAGATAACACTTTTTCACTCAACTCAACTAAAGAAGGAATAAATCAAAAAA
This sequence comes from Mythimna loreyi, assembly GCA_029852875.1. Classification (NCBI taxonomy): domain Eukaryota; kingdom Metazoa; phylum Arthropoda; class Insecta; order Lepidoptera; family Noctuidae; genus Mythimna; species Mythimna loreyi. Next base: position 12,561,195 of record CM056785.1, on the reverse strand, counting down.
TTATAAAAGGAAACTAAACTAAAAAAAGGCCTAATTACAAGATAAACCCGCCAAGTAAAAGAATAGAGATAATTCTGCGGAGGTGTGAATTTAGGGTGGCGGGTCTTAATTCGAACATTGAGTCTAAATTGTCTGAGGGGGTGCAGAGGCGGAGGGTACAAAGAGCCGTGTCCACGCCATTAGAGCCCATTGATACAGACTGGGATGACATAGGGGATGTTTGGGATACAAACCAAATATGACGGTGAAACTAGTTTCAACACCTGCGTCCTGCGTTTACTGAGTGGTTTTAAAATCATCGAAGTCCAGTTTTTACGTTTACCAACAGGGCCTATGTAGTCCCAGCTGCGTATTTAATTAAAAAAATAATGGTCGGAGCTTGTTTATCTTCATTTCAGTTGATTACTGTTCTGAGTTTTATGTATAGTATTAACTCTGTTTCATGTGTCTGATTAGTTGCTGTCAGCGGCTTCACCCGGAAACCGTAGAAAAATATACCATGGTATTATAGTTTCGCGATAACAACTTCCAAACGGTGCGCTAAATTGCATCTAAATATTACACACACACTCACAGAAAATTACCAAACAACTTTTGCCATTGATTTTTTTCATCGCATCAGGTTATCAATTGAAATTTGGTAAAAGCTTTCAAGTTTCTTGTTCCTCTACTTTACCAATTCAATGTCTTCCGTATCACAAGACATAACTTCATCAGAACCGTTCCCTATTTTATTTTATTCAAATAGACGTTCACGAACGATACGAATACAGGCAGGAGTATACAATGTACGTAAAATATAGTTGTTCGTCCCGACCTCGACCGCCGGGCGGGCACACGACATTATTTATTAAGACCGAACTCGTGTCACCAGCAATAACCAAACTGCTACATGTAAAACAGATTTGAGAATTTTCTCCTCCAAACTCTGGATAAATGTTGGAGAATTTATGTGAATAATCCTTTGGACGAAATTGGACCGTGCGGTATATCACCGCTGTAAATAATATGAGTAGGTCTAATACTTTGTCCCTGAGTTGTGTTTTTCCCTAGAATTCTATTTTCCTGTGGTAGCTTTATTAATACTACTAATATTAACTAATAACTATTGCAAACATAAAACTTTTGTTGTGTGTTTAGGGCTGGTACAACAGTGTTGATCCGATTGACCTCTACAATCTGCTTATATAGTATCAGAGGGTTAATAACTTCCGACCGACTTATTTGTTTTATTATACAATGTTTTAGGAAGTTGTTATCGCAATGAAACTATTTTCCTTTACAGAATCACTAGCACTGGCACGATATAAAAAAAAAACATACGATTTGCGCACGAAGGGTTCTGTAACGTCTGTAGTAAAAACAGCCGATTGTTTTATAGGAGGTCCAATATTATATTGCGTGTTTAAAACATCATCTAGGCAAGAGCAAAAACATCATCTATGAAAATGTCTACTGTCTAGCTTCAAGAGTTTAGGGTTTAGGGCAGTTTAGGGTCCTATCTTTTACCTTTTGACTACGGAATCCAAAAAAGAGGTTAAACCAAAAAACTGACCTCTTAATTGAATTCTAAACTTCAATACACTCGAGTTGGGGATTCAAGTTAATGAATTCGAATCGTTCGGTTGGACTCGCGACCGGCATCGATAAATACCAACCAGGATGCCACAATAGCCTCGTGGATTCGAAGTAGTTCGTATTGGATCGCCATAAATTTAAATTTTGTACTTTAGGTCAGGTCGCTTGAATATAATTAAAGAGTTACGTGGGACAAATGTTAGTGTGTTAGGCGGTTATGTCACCTAATTGGTAGCTAAATGATGTGATTTGGAAAATTAGGCTCTATTTAAATGATAATGGTCTGCAGTGATCTAGATATATGCATAACTAAGGAGGTCTATGGGTCGAAAAAGATGTATTGTTTCATCTGTGTTGCGTAGTCATTATTGGTGGTGGGAAAATTGATACAAATATGCCATTTGGTTAAGAAAAATCATGTGTTTTTGTTTTTCAACTAAACAGAAAGCAAAAGTACCACTTTTACTTCTGAAATAAATTATTGCTATTTTACTCTTTTGTAAAATTGTTATTACTAACTTACACAGTATAAGTACTTCATTGATGATTTCATGCTTTACCTATTAAAAAGCTAAAATTTTCACATCGTTTTTATTCCCTTGTTCCATTATAATAGGCGCAGTAATCGAAAACCAACCCTTCATCATCTGCTTTTATTGTTAAAATAGAAAACAATGAAAACAATCCGAAACCAGGACATCGTATAACTGTGGGACCCTACAATTAATATGGTCATAAATTTATCGACGCACGACACTTATAGTTTCTATAGGGAAACATTAATATAATGTATCCTTATAGATACTATAATGTGGCGTGGTACCCAGCAGGATACAAAACCATTACAGGTATATGAAAAAATGAAGATCATATGGGGCTTTAAAAGTTTAAACATCGCACTTTAGATTCTAGTTAATTAATTTTAATAAATTAAATACTCGGTACTGATGAACTAATAAGTCCAATTTTCCTGTTTAGCACCCAATTAAAATGTGAATTACTTATCATACGAGGAAAAAATTATATTTACCGTACATGAAACAATAATAATATTATTTTAATTAACCACAATAGCAGGAAACTTCAAGTTATATTTTTGTATTATTTTACCTTTAGCAAGTGATTTATATACACCTAATAAACACCGATTAATACTGCTGTTGCTATGGTTTTCTAAAGGCTTCGTTGACTGACTAATATAATAAATACATATTATAATGTCTAAAAATACGAATTTAAAGACAACTTCCAAAACGACTTCTGTACTAAAATCTTTTCCCAGAGAAACTTTTAGAAATTGGATGCATTAGAAATGAAGTTAGTTTCTCACGAACTGGCTGGATACAAAACAGCGTAGTTTCCGTTAACTACAAACCAATAAACAAAACAGCTATCTAATAAACAGACAAGGTTAAAATTATACAACAGTAAGTCTGCAACTAGCTTAATTAAAACTCCGATTAAACCCACAATAGGCGGTAATTGCGAATGCATTGCAACGATGACTGTCACAGCGAAGCTCAATTCATATTTGGGAGGGTTCAAAACAACGGTGGGATAGTCCGGGGTCGGGTCGCCTCCCGGCGGGCTGTCAATGCCCCGTAATCATAGACACACTTTCCCACGACGGAATGACAGACTCCACGTCCCACAGAACAATAGAATACGTGGGTAGGACAAACATAATTGATTTGAAGAATCTTGTAATGACTTTTATACATAACTTCACAATCTTCGAATTCTTATTCTTCTAAAATAATGCAAAAGTTACGCAAGCAAATAAAGTAGCGGTGTGATTTCGTGATTTGACTAGGGAATCAAAGTTTCGTGGCAAAGTTTGTATGAAATAAGAAGAAACGACTTTGAAAACTCTGTTAAAATTGTTACTTTATGGATACTTTGTTAATATTTAAAAGCTTTACCGTCAGCCCGATGTCAGTTGCTTTACAACCTTATCAGCGTTTTGGGATTTATAAAATAGAGCATCTAAATCAACAAAGTTAACTGAAAAAGTTAATAAAGTCTTATTTTCTTTGAACTTTATATCAGTAACAAAGTCACATCACTAGAAGTCCAGACACTCCGCCATGTTTTATTCCGTTTTTAAAACGTTCCGTTTCTCGAATCGATGTGATTCGATACTGAATAATGTCTTTTGATACGTCTCGCTTTATGAAGCTCTCGGCTCTCCGCTATTTTTCCGTTTACGATTTATTTGCGTTGCCTCATAGCAGAGTTTACCTAGATATTCCTTTCATTTTATTCAACCTTTGAACTGTTTTGAGTCTGTGTTTATTCCATTTATGAATCGCATTTTTTTTTCTGAGCGTTTACAAATATGAATGGATGTTCGTTTGGATAAATGAATTTTAAATGAGAATAAACAGTTCTGCTATTCACAAGCGTAGATTTATAAAATTAATCAAAATTCTGATTGTATTCATTTTACGCTAAAAGGTAGACGCCGCTCTATCTTTATGATCACCAAATATTTGCAATAGATTTTATGTAGGTTTGTTTGATAAAGCTTGTAGGGGTATTAAATTACATTTATTATTATTTATTTCTATCTTAAACCAAATATCGCAGTCTCAGAAGATCATTGATGAATATAAAGGTAGGGTAACTTTAGCCCTAGGGTATAACTTTGTCACAAGCTTACTAACCAATAAGAACTTGAGAAACGAACTGAGTTTACTGTGTTTCTATTGGTCAATGAGTTCGTGTCAAAGTTATACCTCAGGGTCAAAGTAGCCCCACTTTAAGGTACGCTTGTTCTCCAAATTATCTACTATTAGCATTACCAGAAAAAAAATATTACCCATCAAATTGTTTGAAAACTGTCTAATATCTCAATAATAACATACATCATTACGGTTCATTACTATCAAGAAAACCAGGCACCTGATTTCGTCATAGAAACAAATTGCACACGATAAGTGGCGTTTGGTACAAGGTGCGGTCTACCACGGGCACGTGCCTTAGGAATATAGGCTTTATGATGTGGGACATAAGAGTCATGGAGATGTTAGAATGTAAAGTGCAGGCGTGTGGGTCAGTCGCACCGAGGTCGTTACCAAATGTCAGCCAGACAGGATCCGTGTCATTGTCGCTTTGACTGAACTAATCATAGAAGTCTTAGAAACTAAAATTTAACTTAGAAAGTTATTTCGAAATCTAATTTAACCCAACATTGAGGTATCTTGTTTGATTGTATAGTTGGGTAGAATTACTTTGAAAGTAACTCTAAAATTAATTAAAACCAAATATTTGTTACATATTATAAAACCAAGATTCCACCGGGACTGTTTAAACGTAATAGAGTCAAAAAATACTGTACGGATTTTTATGCACTTTACACTAATAGATAGAGTGATATCTATTTGTACAAGTATATTTTAGAAGTGAAATGCCAAGTCCGCCTTTGTTTAATAATTAAACAAATAAATAAGTGAAATACCAAGAATTTCTGACACCACTGCAAAGCTGTAGTGAGCAGCTTATGAATATTTTTTTCTTGCTTACTTATAAGTAAATATATAGGGTAACTGGTAATTAGAGGCCGATACTTAAACACATGATTGTAGTCACCATAACAAACAACTTTTACTGTGGGATGAAACCTGAAATCGCCAGTGTCAATCACTCTATACCTATATAAATGAATAGTAATAATAACCATAGTTTTATTATTTATCATAGGAAAGCTCACGTAATTTCTCAATGTTGCCTACATACTAATAGACCATATTCTTTGTAAATAGAAATAAGTCACTATCGCTAGATGGGGCAATATTTACTTCATGACTAATACTCGACCTTTGTGTATTACCAATACCCACGACTAAATTAGGAAAGAACATTATCAGTAGTTTAAAACAAACGTTCTTTCTAATGAGTCACACAAAGTACACTGCATCAAATATAAAGTATAATATAACTGCACCTACCATAAAAAAAAACCTACTAGTCCTTCATAAACAGCCAAACGTTTGAACTTTACATATTATATTGACCCTATTAAATTTCGCCATTACATTGTTTTTATAGGAATTACTTATCTCTACCTTAATTAAAAAAATATCTGTGATAATATATTTTTTTAAATTAGTAACTTATTCTACTCTAAAGAAAATCTCAGATAATAATAAATACATGGAAACGATGCAGTGAAACGCCGATCGACCAACAGATCAAAAGCTGCACTGCAACTGGATCAGTCACATCACATCCTCCGAAAAGACCCTGAACATATACCAAGATAAGCCCTAGATTGAAATCCCTAAGGAAAGCGTTAACGTAATCGGCTTAAGTAGACCTGGAAGACCAGGGGCAATAAGAAACGCGAAGCTCAAGACCAAACGTTATGGTGGCGCTTTGTGAACACTCTCTGCCCCCTCTAAGGGACATAGGAACTTAAGTATGTAATTCAGTACGAAACTGAGGCAGGTTGCTAGTAAACTCTAAAACAATAGAGTTGCTATTATAAATCACACACCCAGTGGGTATATTTATAACCAAGCTTAAAAATAAAGTAACTAGAAAGGTTAGAATATTAACCTCCCTTTTACATCACTAAGTAACAATTGTCTTGAACTTATTCGATAATAGAAGGGAGAAAATAAAACCATTCTTATAAAACCAAAGTCGACTCATCCATCTTAAGTAGTACACAACATAATAACGGTGATCAATCAATTAAGAGAAATGCAGCGACGCCTCCCAACCTCTTTAAAAACCAAAAGGTCAGAGGTCACAAACGTTAGAACTTAGTACAGTCGACTACACATCAGATACTGTATCTCACGAAACAATTTTTATGTGTGTAGGAAATCGACAGCATATAATTTATCCAGCCCCCTAGCTGTGTTATGATCGTTTCGTTAACCTCGAAAATTGGCCACGCCTTCAATTCCTTTGTTCTGACGTGGTTCTGGTTCAGTTGAGATGACAGGTCTGAAGGAGCAGCTGTAACTGGAGCCAAGGAGTGTGTTATAAGTGTGACTTACATTAACTAAAACTCAACCTGTGTACCTACTGAGAATTTCCCTTTCAGTTACAAGTTATGATCGCTTCGTTGACTTCGAACGCTTGGAATTAGCCACGCCTTCAATTCCTTTGTTCTGACGTGGTTCTGGTTCAGTTGAGATGACAGGTCTGAAGGAGCAGCTGTAACTGGAGCCAAGGAGTGTGTTATAAGTGTGACTTACATTGACTAAAACTCAACCTGTGTACCTACTGAGAATTTCCCTTTCAGTTACAAGTTATGATCGCTTCGTTGACTTCGAACGCTTGGAATTGGCCACGCCTTCAATTCCTTTGTTCTGACGTGGTTCTGGTTCCGTTGAGATGATAGATTTGAAGGAGCAGCTCTAACTGGGGCAAAGGAGTGTCTTTTGAATGTGACTTACACTGACTTAAACCCAACCTGTGTATTTTAAATTGCCCTTTCAGTTCCAGGGCCGCTGTGACTCTTTTGAAAATTCCTGAAGCTCAAAGCAAGATGGTCTTGAATGTGTGAGTGGATTCAAGCGCATATTGTTTTTGTAGAAAGTGTACGTGAACTTACACACACATCAATACCGACCCGCTTACTCTGACTACAACTAGAACTGACCTTGAGCCATGGACAAAAAGTCACTATGTTGGTCATTACTCGCTTATATTTAGTTTCACCAGTCCCGATTTTTGTGATCAAATCTGGTATATTAAATTAGATCCACTTCCCGGTTACCAATTAAACTGAAATTTTGTATGCTTGTGTAAATCAGATGACAATTCAATATTATTATGTCGTGGAATTGATCTGATGATGGAAACGGTAGGTAGACATAGGAACTCTGTAATTAAACGACATAACCCCATCGAATTTGGGCTCGTGAGATACGTCTTGACGAGTTTTAATTAGAAGCGTTATAAAATAGTGCTATGAAAAAAATATTTTCATTGAAAACTGGTTTTTCAAATCAGAATTAATACAGGACATTGCGTGGGCAGATGCTGTCGCTGACATAATGTTACTATATCTTGACCCTATTGACCTGGCTTAGAGTAGCCTACTACACAAGATCAGGTGATGACCTAGTGTAGTATGCGGTCGTAATACGACTAATCTCCTTTTTATTCTGAAAAGGTGATACAACTTTTGAAGGACTAGCTGGGTGGATGACGTGGCGAGGATTACGGGAGACCGATGAATGCAAACAGTATAGGACCAATCATTTTGGTGACAGTTTTCAAGAGGGCTATTTCCAGCAGTGGACATCTGACAGCTCTTGGATTAATTTTCTACTTTGATGCGAAGAAAACCGCAGGCAGAAACTATTTTTATAACATACTAGCTTCTGCCAGCGGCTCTGCCCTTTTAAAAGTCGGTTTCTCCATAAAAACTTTCAACACTTCAACCCCCGCTTTACCCTCTTGCGGGTGGAGTTTCGTAAAACCCGCGGAGCAAGCGGTTGTCTACATCCCATAAGGAACCTATCTGCCAAATTTAAAGTTTGTAGGTTTTATAGTTTCTGAGATTTTGTGACAAAACAGTGAGTGGTATTTCGCCACATATAGATAAAGTTCTAGATTTTAATAGGAATTTATGAAAATAAGTCAGTAAAATAACAGATAACTCTATATAAAAAGTATCTGTTGACAGTCGCTAAAATTCCGAGTGCCTAATCCAATGACCGATTGATCAGCAATGAAGCCAATGATGCAACAATAGACATTTCAATTGTATAACTAGCCAGGTCCCGTCCTCGAACTTATTAAGAAATATTCCATTCTAACAATAGTCGATGTAGAACAATATTTTGTATCAATCAGCTGACTTGTAGTTCAGTTGTTCAATATTCTCCAGTATTTATTGACTGTCGAAACTGTTTTTTTGTAACTCGTTACAGTTTTAGCTGTTTTTAAATAGCGTTTGTTACACCTTTACTTGCTACAAAGTGAGTAAACATTACTAATCGGTTTAGTAACACATTTGTTTGTTAAGGGGCAGATATACGCTAACAACCTTGAGAGAACAAAAGAGGAGGTAGCGGCACTTCCCGCGCAACAAGATTATTGGAATAATTATTTGTTATTTATTTATTAAAACCAATATGAATAAAAGCCGTATATCCAAAAGACTGATAATTAAATTATCTTTTAGTTTGTGATAAATAATGGAGCTATCCATTAAATTACATCCAATACAATGGTTGAAAGTTTAGATTAACCTGATCTTCGCTTTTGGTGTGTAGTAGAACAAATAAAAAACTTGAAAATATATTACACCAAGTTCAATGAAAATAAAATGTAAATATAAAATTATATTAGACAAATAGTCTCGTTTAACGTTTATTTTTTTCAAAACGACCTACCGTGTAGACGTGATGTTGGATTTAAAATCATTAAAAGTCGTATATCTCCCCCTTAAGAATGTATGTCACGATTCCATGGATGTCCGTCACCATCCTTAGATAACAACGAAAGTGTTTAAAACTGATATTGTGCAACGTTATTTAAGTGAGACTGAATAACACCAAAAACGTTACGTTACTATACCTATCTCTATTCAGTCGACAGTGGCGCTTGCGCAACCAATACTTTGTTCATCATTATGTTACACAAATGTGGAACAGCTTTATTTTCTAATGTTAATCTGAGTCAACTATTTAATGGGTTTGGGACAAAGAAAATTGGTGTTAAATACTTTAACATAACCAATTAAGGGCATAGTTTTAAAAAACAAAAGAACTCGTAGCCTAAACATTGAAATATATAGAAAGAAAATCTAGAAAACCCAGCAAAAAGAAAAGTCATACCCAGGGTAAAACAAAGAAGTGTTTATTACGACGAATCGTTAAATTACAAAACATTAACGTTGGACGTTCCGTGTTATGACAATTTTCATGTAAATGTTAGGATCGCGTGCATCGGTACAACGACATGGTACAATTAGTCGGCGATGATAGACCGCTGCGTGCTCCGAACTATTCACATCTAAAGCATAAACATGGCAGTAATGCGCTAAACTAATAAACACTTGATACGCAGGGGACGTGCTGCCACATTAATACTAAAAGCTTTCTAGAATTGATGATATAACCAACTTTATTACTCTTTATCACGTTTTTAGCAAGGTCGGCTTTCCAGTTACTTGAAACTGTTTTATGCACGTTTTATCTATATAATAAATAACTCGCTGGTTGCTATTATGCTAACGGATCTAAATGCGGGTGGCAATGTTAGGAAGGTCAGTCGTTGATTAAAGTTTAAATGTAAAATCATATTGATCAGCAAGCGAGCAAAGAGACAGGCAATACTAATGATTATTTTTAGAATGTCAAAACTAGATAACTTATTTATAATGCCATATTAAGTAGCAAAAACACCCCAAAGGTTAGGTTAAGAAATCGTTTGACCCGTCATACGCTTCATTAGATTCTCAGTAAGTCATTCCTCGAACCACTTTAAACTGTTCCAGTATTCAGACTCTATTCAACTCGCAATGTACATATTGCAAGAGTTCGTGCATAGCCACAAATGAGTTTCTGAAGCAATTATTTTACTATGAAACAAATCATAAACCAACTCTAAACGTAGTCATTTAACTTTCCAAATCATAAGTTAGTGAAAGAGTTGAAAAATGTGAGTTGTTACGTAATACAAACAAACATTAAATCTTCGTGGCTTGTGATGGAAAACTGATGGGATCTTCGTAAATATATTTTTATCACGATCTGTGGCTATTTTATGCTACTGAGTCTAACATTTTGGGAAAGCCTAAGCTGCCCTTAGATAACTAAAGGGAAAATGAGGCAACAGAACGAGCATAATATATTTATCAAGTACTTGAGAACAAGAATGCGAGCACTAAGTTCATTGAACATTTTAATGAAGTAAACATAAATTCAGCAGCTGTAGGTACAGAGAACATTCACTTCGCTTGACGTCGAATTCCATCTGTAAATTCAATTACAGTTGACAAAGCGTTAACTTACTCGCCTTGGATAGTAAGACATTCGACACCGGGCACTTTCACCGGGCCGTGTCGACTTGCGCCAGTGCTGGCAGAAAATCTTCCAATGTTGCAGAAGTGCAGCTCTGATTTGCAGGCTCATGATGTCATGATCGAACAGATACAGTGATTGTTAAGTAATGCTATTCGAGTCAAGCATCGACCAATGTTTGTTATTTCACTTGAGTGTTGGCGATGGTACGATCATCAATTGGGCCCGCGTGAAAATAGGATTGTCTTACAAACCCAACCTTTCTTAGTGTTCGCCTACGTCATAAAAAGAAGCCCTGTGCAAAATTTCACGCTCCGAGGCCGAGTAGTTTTGGCTGTGCGTTGATATGTCAGTCAGTCAGTTTCTCCTTTTGTATATGTATATAGAATTTCTTTTTTTCTCCTTTTGTATATATAGAAGCTATTAGGTAGTGCTGTCTTTAGTTTAAGTGTTAGGTGTCGTTAAATGCTTGTCCTTCAGTCTACTTGTTTCAATTGAGTCTTAAAACATATTGTCTTACATTATAATTACAATTTATACAGTCATTTTATTAATACGTTCATTCATTGTAACAAGGCAGCTATCGAAAATATCAGTTACCATTGTTTCAACAGTAGATATTAACAAACTCGTATTCAAAACATTTGCCTACTATCACTTTTATAATCTATTTCATAAATGAAACTAGACCTGAATTGCGTTATGATCTATGCCTCGTTCAATACAATACACACGTATATTAGATTTCGCAAGCTTGCTCTACTAACTGCCCATTTTGTCTACTTTACCGTATAAAATAGCATAATAATTTAAGTCCTTCATATATTTTAATCATAATCTTGAAGGAAAACATAAATCGCATCCTCAATATGAAGTTTACTAAGCAATTATATTCGTTTTAATTACTATTTTAGTCAAGGTCCGTTTGTTGTGTAAATTATTGTTATATTTTATTGTTCAAATACATATATCATCTCGATTTTTAGTAGGCCGACTAACTGAAGAAGCCAATTTAACGTTTAACCTAAAATGGTTAGTGAATTGTAAAAGAACGTGGTTTTTTTTACTAAAATATTTCCATTTTTTTTTTTTGGCTGTCCCAGTTTTTGTAATAGCAAAGAGAAAATTATGTCCTTATTCAATATTTCCGAGGGTTACAAATAAACATTAAAGATGGCTTAAGATTTGTGTAGACAGACGGACAATGCACTCGGAAATTGGATTGCCTCTGGGCCGAGCATCGCCCGAAGTCGACTCGTAATTGGCCGTTCGGCTCGCCTCAGTCACGACCCCGGCGAACAATCTTGAGCTCTCTCGAGCCACAAACACACCAGCGCAAACACACCGACTATTGTGATACAATCAAAGAAATTGAATTACGATTTAAAAAATGAACAGAAAGCCTTTGCACTCTCTCACAACAAAAAGAGCTCTAAACTTGTAAACGTTATTGTTAGAGGGCCGACATGAACATTAAGTAAATCCACTTCGAGTTGCAAGTTTAGTTTCCAATACCGATGATTTTCTGGCGGCTTTGGCGCGAGGCCCGAGCCATTAGGATGTTGGCAAAGCGCCAACACCGCTCGAGGTGCAACTATTTATTTGTAAGCTCAACATTCAAGGAAGTGTGGAATCTTGGAATAGAAGCCACGTGGAGTGTCAACTCGCTACAAATAGTGCGAAGGAATTCTTTATCCAAAATGATTAATTACTTTTGGCATAATCTCAAATGGCTGAATATAGAACAGATTTATGGAAAGTTATATAACTCCTCCACCATTAACATAACCACCATAGTTCTATGGCATTGTGTAATTGTATAATGTCTAAACTGGAATAAAATACGCATTATTCACGGATGTGTCGAAGAGGCACATTTCGCGCAACTGCGTACGCGCAGAGGTTTCGCAATGGCCAACGATATTGACCGACAAACCACGTTTGGAGGACAGAACTGTTTACTACTCGAACTCAAGTAAATTTCGCTTGCGACACGAGAAACATTAAAGGCGATAAAATGTGAAAACAAGCATTTATAGATCTCGATTCGAGTTTCAAAATAGACCCATTAGGAATGCTAACACCTAAAATCCACAACCTAACAATGTATAAAGATGTAGACTTTCATTTATGTGGCAGCTGAGTAAATAACACATCACTCCTCTTAAACTGAGAGACAATATAAATTGATACATGCTCAAATAAACACAGTGGCTTAATTAATTGCTTTATTTACTGCTTTGTTTATTTTTGTTTGCTAGCTTGACATAATTTAGAAGACAATCTAAAATTACAGCCGACAGAGAAATGTGCTTCAGTACCATTACTGAGAATCGACGTTGTCTAAATGACGCAAATTCGATGAACGCCAGACGCACAGGACCAGTCGTTATGGTGACATGACACTTCAAGGAGGCCTATGTTCATCATCAGCCGTCTTTCCGCTAAAATGATTATGACGATGATGATCTTTGTTAGTCGTGCTCGTGTTAATGCGATGCACTTTGTCGACAGTTTATTTTTTTCTGTTATTACAATAGCTCATTATCACCAGACATTAACAGTTGACAACGGTGACTCCGACTGAGAACAGTTTCCTATGTATTCAATGCTGCATAAAACAGCGGACGTCATTCTGATTGATGATGATTTTCTGATTGAATCTAACCGTGTGTTACTGACAAAAAATGTCATTGAAAACAACGTAGGTGCAGAAAACACAATTTAAAAAGAAACGTAAGCAATATTGAAAGTATCAAAACTAGTTAACGAAATAAATTAGTACAAAACAAGCATAAATGAGACAATTAACAAGTACAGTTAGATGAGTCATTAACAGAAGTCGCTGCATTTATATTTAAAAAACCGGTCGATTAATTAACCGATTGACAGAGAACAATGATAAATACCGTAAGTAAAGATATAAATATAACGCACTAGTGTGGTGCTGAGATGCATCGGCCCACATCCAGCGCCGTGTGCGACCTACACGGACCTTGTTACGATGTGGGACACACACACACATGCACACTCCACGAACTGAGACATTACAACTCATTTATATTCGATTGTAGACAACCCACATTCATATCACCAGACATTAAAATAGTTCTCTCGAAATAGGATTTCCTTTAAACGACGACGGCACTTGATTTACATTCAATTGTTTATGATGTATGAAACAATTAATAATTCTACAATCTATTTATATCTACATTTAAGGAGATACTAACTGATTGATATATCAACACATAGACCAAACTTCTGAGACTAAGAATTCGAAATTTTGCCCTACAGCAGGTTGTTTATATATATTTAAAATTTGACTTTTAAGCAAAATTAAAACGGGAACTTCGTTTGTACGCAAAACCTCATTCCATGTGTCAAAATATTTGAAAAGAGCAAGAAATAACCTAAATAAATAATATAGCTTGTCATTATATTTTGTTTTCAGAACTACTTTCATTAGAAAAAATTTGGAGGATTTAAAGAGTGTACAAGGTTAAAACTGGATAGTACCCCTGACCCCTGACCCCTCATAGTTACCTCAATTTAATTACTCTAGTTTCGCTAAAGAATTGCTTGCTATTTTATTTATTTGTCGAGAGTCTTCTCAACTACCACTAGAGTAACCGTGTTTCATGTCTCTATACGATTGCATGGAAAGGCATAATGCGCTTAAAGTTTTTTCGTTATGGACGTCCTATTTCTCGGTAGGTCATTTATCCCAAACGCAATTTATATGGATTTGGTAACTATCTGCTTAACGTGATAGATGCCTTAAAAGGACCATTTTAAAGAATCTATCGCATTTGTTTTTTTTTTTCACAAATTTGTAGATTAATAACTAAACTAAACAAATATATTTTTTTATTTTTTAGAAAGAGAAATATTCAGGGATTTTAAAAACAAGGTCAACTATACGACTTTTACCCTAGAGGATCCTTATTTCTTGGATTAATAAACATGAAACTTGGCACAAATTGTAATCAAAATAAATTAATATCATTATTAGTTAATAGTAGTATTGACCATCACTATAAGTTTCTCCAAATATGGCTTTTTTTATGTAATTCAAACATTCTCTCGAACGAAGTCGCGGGCAAAGTGCTAGTGATGTATAGACTAAACAAACTTCAGTCATCGCTAACCGACAGTTTAGAAATCTAAATAAGCTAGAAATAAAACGTCTGAGTCCTGAATCTGACCTTTACAGATATTTACTCATTTGAAATTCCAATAACATTAGATAAATTATTTAGTGGTAGAAATACGTAGGTCGAAGTTGTTTAAGATACTTCAATATCAAGTAAGTAGTTTGGATACTGTATACCTTTCAAAGTTTAATTTGTACGAAAAATAACTGTGCTCATAGAATATTTATTACTGGATTAAGTATAGGTATAGTTAATATACATTTGATGAGAAAATTTATAAATGAGTTCATACATAGAAAATACAGGAAAAAACATAGAACATGTTTTGTATGTATTTTAAGACGGTTCGAATAGAAAATTGAAAATATGTTGTATTTGAGGAGACACATACATAGCACGGCGATCCAAAGTACCTAATTAAGAAACTTTTGTCAATTATCCCTTACAAAAATTTAAAAAAGGCGAAAAAAATCCTTATCGGCATCGAACTAATGTTCGAGTTCCCAATATATTGATACAATTAAGCGTTTATTCGTACCACTTACATCGCTATCTCGCAACTGGGGCGCAATGTATGCAATCAACCTCTCGATTGGAAGCAATCAATATCGATGTATTAGTTTATCGGTGAACGTTCTCTAATCGATCGTAACGAGTATTTTACTACTTTTATTAATGTTACTTGTTGCCATTTACGTAATAGATGTTCCTATAAGTGCTGTTTTATTGATGTTTGCGGCTACTGATAAAAAATGTTTGGCTGAGCTCTCTTTTTGTGGTTTTAATGCAAGCTTTACATCATACTTGATCGCGATAAACTAAACGCCACTTCATACTGAGACCGTATAGTGCCGTCTGGTCGGAAAACCATTTCTTTTCTTTACGATTTTACATAGCGAACGTTGAATTGTGTATCAACGTTAAAAATTGCATGGAGATAGGGGTTCTTTATTTTTATTTTTGAGATTATAACAAATAAAATATTATCTGAACATAGTCGGAGGTAGCAAATTATAATTTCTCTATAAAAGATCTAAGTTTATTATCTTATCGACTATTACAATATTGAATTGAACCATATTGACTTCATAGATTCTTGAATACTTATTTTTATAGAGTCAATCAATTATTGTGAATTAGAATATTGTATTAAATTAAGAGTAAAGACCTTCTTCAAGATTACTAACACAAAATTTATTTAAATTGAGGTTTAGCCCTTCGTTGATTAAATTATTCCCAACGTTTATTGAAACATACCACTGTTTGATTTCAAAACCTTTACCGTATGGATTATAAAATATGTAGACATATTGACTTATTCAATTTAATGAAATTCATAATTGTATATTCGGCTGGTCAAAAAATATAAGGTTCTGGCCCTGGTGCGTGGAACGGGATGGGTTGTTTAGCTAGTAAGAGTCTGATACTATTTCTCCTTTGTGCGTGCTCCCGCGGGATTTGTCATTTTTCCCACAAAGGTCAATAAAATATGACAAAATTAATTATGTAGTTGAAACAAATATCTAAATTTATAATTATACAGTAAATTTTTCTATCAATACGAGTGCACCTGCACGGTGAACTCAAACCTCGCTAGGTTGTATTGAACACGATCTGACTCGTGTTAGCTGCAGCCTCGACGCCGCCACTTTCCACCATGTGCCGCAAACCTGTTTCAGTTGCCACAATGACTACTAGTACTGCTGTTTCTAACTCAATAAGCAGGTCTAACTACTTTTTTACTTGAACTTCCTAATGCTAATGTTTGTTACGCTTCCTTTGATTAATTTCCTTAAATATCTTAGAAACATTTTTACTACATTAACTTTAGCTTCGTTTGAATAATCATCTTCGAGGACTTCTTTGTTAAAACTACGACTATAATAGTTTTTTTTTTATGTGATGTCCTTGTTTGATTCAGGTTAATTCTTTTGTGTAACATTTTTTCGTCTTTTGACGTTGTCAGCATTTCAATAAGAGTCGTTTAAAATATGCAGTTTCCCAATATTACAACAGTTGCTTTATCAAAAGCCTTGAGCCCACGTGTCAAGCGACATTTTAATAAATATTTCAATATCTCTTTAACCGCAGTACGGCATTAAATGAATTTCTAAGATTTCTCGTCAAGAAGCAACTCTGCTTTCTTCGAGATCAAAGAAACTTAACACCATCATCTTTTTATGTATCACTTTTGTCTCCTTAATGGTAATAAAATTTATACCTGCAGTGAAATCTAAGGTTTTAGCTATTATATATGTAGTGTCAAAATAGTAGAAATACCAGCAAAATGGTATTAACTCTTAATCCACTTACATCTAATTTGTCCAACGAATGTTCTCGTGTCCCATACGCCAGGATTATGTGTTTGTGATCGAGTAATAGAAGAGCTGATAGAATAGGCAACGAGATGGAATGCGACCCTGGCGTTTTTGACAGTTTTTGACGGATATATAGACGTAGAAGATTATATCTTGAAGATATACATTCCAGAAAATCAATTAATGTGCCAACGCCGAATCCTTAAAACTGTAGCCCGACCTTGTCTGATATGTGTAAACAATCCGCTTACATAACGAGGCCACCCTAGTTAGCGTCCATTACTGAGCGGCTGAACGTTAGGCGTTGCATGACCGAAACAATTTCAATTACAAAAAACAACTGCGCACGTCTGATGTGTAACGAATACATATACAATGTGTACATTTATACATAATAAAATATTGGTTTCGTAATTCTTGGTAGATCGAATTAAAATAGTTGTGGAGAGGAGATATTGGTTAATAATTAAGAAGAAAACGCTACGGAAATCTTGCGTGGGTTCAATTGGTCAAGCAGTTACCAAACGCACTATTTTAAACACTAAACAGCAAGTTGCTTAACTTAATTTAATGCTTTACAGGTTTTTTTGATTCCAGGCTAGGTACATAAATAGAGTTTGAGATATCTTTTTATTTCTTCTTTGTCCCTTCCTGTTCCCGTTACCTGGGGTCGGGTCTCCTCACAATCCTGCGATCTCGTAAATCTGTCCTGGGTTGTGGGTTTTGGTAATTTAGGTCTCTCTCTCTTTGAGTTTGAGAATTTCTTTATTAATTTTAAATTTCTATTGTTATTCTGTACAGTGTATAATAAAGAGTAAATCTATCTATGTCAACTTTAATTAACCTGGGGATCCATAGAAAAAAAAATACTTTATTTTATAAATAGTTTTCTTGAAATTAATATGCCTACATACATGCGAGTATTAAGATGTAGTTATTCCAAGAAATATTGCTAATTTGCGTTTAAACTATACCTGTAGATGATGATCATTTAATTACAGCTAATTGTCAAAACTTGAATGAGGAAATAACTGTATATATCACAGGATTAAAAGGAGTATTAGGTACAACACAATCATTGCATCAGAAAAGTATTACCAAGACGACATTTGGATTGCGATTCTAGGTCATATATTAATTGATGAGCAAACAAACAACGTATATACGCTGAAGGTCAAGTCGTCTGCATTTCTGGGGCGATGTTTATAATATTATAAGTATGTTTGTGTTAGTTTAAGTAAACTTCCTTCTAACAAATTCCCTTTCAAAGTCTAAAATGATTTTTGGAAGAATTCTATTGGCAATATTAGTGTGTAGCGTTCGCATGTGCTCTTTTATAAATTTTTACTCGTTTAAAAAATGATTTATTTTTATTTATTTATTTAGTTTCACAGATTTATCAAAAGATTAAAGATCTAAATGAAACCTTTTCTATTAAATCATTAATCGTATATGTTAAGAGTTCATCCAATTTGTGAGGAAGTTCTACATGTTGATCCAATTTGGTTTCGTGAATATCTTTTAGTAGTATGCAGAGTGTTATGTATGTCATTAATATATCCTTTTAGAGGAAGCCGTGGGTGGTAATTGATATTGCTTGATATATCTTATATTGGACAGGTCAGTACAGTAGATCTAATTAATTTCTCTTCAGAGGTCCGTTATTATTCAATTGTCCTGGATAAATGAACTAAATGTTTTAACTGATATGGATTTTATTACTTCCAGTTATATCATCACTGTATGTATATCATAAAACATTTTCATTTCTTTAATCAACCTCTACAACGTACGATGATATATGTATTTTACCTATTCTGAAAATTGTTTATTCCATGAAAATGCAAATTGTTTTACCTTTAGTTGTGATGTCCTTAATTCTGTTGTTTACAACATGTTGAATAGAAAACATATTTCTCGGCTTTCATTTACAAGGCCATCGTTGCTGCTTATTCGCTCCACTTTTCGTTGGAACTTTCTGTTTACGACTTGATTTACAAAGTCTAGGTTACCAGAAATGAAAACTAAATTAATATGTGTATACGATACGATGTTCACCCATCCAATTTTACACGACGTGAGCGCAATTACTAAGATCTTTACGTAACCTTAGTTTAAAACAATGACTTTAATTTCAGTTTAGTCTATGTAATAGCTATTTACTGGTATTGTATGTCCATTCACATCATATTTGAGATTGTATAATCACTAATGATTTCTAATAATCATCGGTTACATAAATAAATTAAAACTTAACAAAAGACTTCAACGCACGGATGCTACAGGTTATGTTACGGGGTACTTGCTGTAAATGGGTTCAAAATCGTACTGATTTGGATATTGATGGTCAAAAGCGTACGTATATCTTCAAGTACTAATCAAGATATCATAATGTGACGTGATCGTAAATTATTGATGTTTACTGATATTTTATGTTTATATTTTATTTATGATTTAGGCTCTTTCTGTGTTCCTCCACATAGGTGGTCTTTTTAAAAAACATACAAGGTTTTGCACTGTATTCAAGCCTTCATTTTCTTTGTACTTATTTATTTTATTTTCTGAGTCACGCGAGAGAGATCGTGTGAAAGAAAAGTCGTATCTAGCTCTGAGTATTCGCTTAGGTGATCCTCATGTAGGTCAGATGTGCAGACGCAAAATTTGAAACGTCTTTAAACTATACTGTAGTTGTTGTATTCACCTGAGAGGAATTGGCTGAAAGGGGAAGCGATGTGCAGGCGGATGCACGGGTGGATGCACGGCGGGGTGCGGGGCCAGCAGCGGCGCGGGCGGGTGCACCGGCACCGGGTGCGGCAGGGGCGGCGGCGGCAGCGTGCTGTAGGGCGGCGGCGGCACGTTCTCCAGCAGCTCCGGCACCCGCGGCGCCCGCGCGCGCCGCAAACGCCGCCGCCGCGCTGGCTCCTCCGTCTGGCACTCTGCACTCGCCACACTCCGCTCCCTCTCCGTCTGCACCGCACTGTTCACATTCACGGGCGCATCCTGCACCTCCACTATGTTCACGTTCACGTTCACACTGGACACGTTTGGTCGGCTCGGCTCGCCCGGGACGCGCACCGAGACCGAGTCCGACTTGCGCAGGCCGGGCGCGGGCACGGGCAGCCGCATGTCGGTGTAGGCGCGGGGTGACGCGCGCGCATGTCGACCGCCGTGTGGCGACTGGCCGGCGCCCCCCGCGCACAGCGCCGAGTCGGTGCGCGAGCGCGCGAGGGGCGGCGAGCGGCACTCGTAGGGCTGCCACAGCAGCGCGGACAGCGCCTCGGCGGCG
This sequence comes from Mythimna loreyi, assembly GCA_029852875.1. Lineage (NCBI taxonomy): Eukaryota > Metazoa > Arthropoda > Insecta > Lepidoptera > Noctuidae > Mythimna > Mythimna loreyi. The sequence continues at coordinate 12,540,863 of CM056785.1, read as the reverse complement.
GACGGCGGCGGCGCAGCGCCCACCGCGCTCATCTCGCGACCGCGCTCCGCTGCCGCGCCAGCGCCGTCACCCGCCACCCGCCGCCGCCGACACCTGCGAGACAAAACATTGTCTTTATTACTCAATACTGATAATGCCAGTAAGGGTATTTACCTATTTAACGATGTCAATGAGAATAAACTGATTGAACATTGTAAAAATTTGGGTCCTTAATTCCGAGATAATTATAATTTATCAAAGTACATTTTGAATCATTTTTATGATACCACTTAATAATGGCAAAAATCTATATGAATACGAATAGCAAAAATAATATATTTAAAATATCTAGCTAGAACAAACAATTTAAACCTGAAAAAAGATCATAGGTCATATTCCTAGGTAAACTTGAATAAAAAAAAATGTGTCACTAGAAGCTGAAGAACTTTCAATACTACAAGATCATTAATTTAAAACAAACCAACATTGATATTAATAATAAAAATTTAAAATCAATAATATTTATCTTTAATTTTCTATACAATAAGTAACAAATAACTTCAAGTTAAAATAAAAAATAATGTAGAGAATCTGCTTTAGGTTATGTACATTGCCACAAATTACGGAACACTGAGCAATGTTGTCACTTTGCTTGACCGCAATAACTCATACAGCATAGTTTAGGACGGTAAACTCTTGCATTTGGCGCACAACAATAGGGTTGGCGCTTCATTTGTTGGAATGTGTATCTTTCAACTACCTGAACTACACTCATTGCGATCTTCGTAAAGGTAAACAGTGCATGGTACTATCGGTCCAGCAGAATTCATGTGATGACCAATATACTTTTTTTGTAGCGTACTTTGTGTCCCACTGCCGGGCAAAGGCCTTCCCTTTGTCCTTTCAAACTTTTTTGTCTTGAGCGAGCTCTGTCCAAGTTTGTCCAGCGAACATGATCTGGCCCCTCAGTCTTTAAGAACATAGCATTGAGCGCAGTGCTTGTCCAGCGACGAAATCCAAATAGGTACATAGAAATTGCATACAAATCCAATGTATCTATTGGGATTCATCGCTGGACCAGCGCTGCATTTAAAGCTGTTTTTTAGGGAATAGCACCCCAGATCATTACACCACCTTACCTGACTAATACACAATTGAAAAAAAGTCACAATGTTAGCAAAATTATTTATTTATTAAAGCAAAATCCACCAGCTTCTATGTACAGTGTTTACAGCTAATACTTAGACCTATAATCTCACACATTCGCCAATTACAACCCGCATTCTCAATATAAGGCGTGATATAAAAAAGGAGAGTAGTTATAATATAAAGTTGCAATGGAATAACAAATCAAATTAACAATACATTAAATAAAGACAAAACCATACATTGCAATTAAAAAGAAGAATTCAACAAAATAATTAATAAAATCGGCATATCAAATACTTAAAATAAATAATAGAAATAAGTTAAACAAGTTAGTCTAATAAATTGATTTATGAATATCAAAGTTTCATTTTATTGTTTGTCTTCTAACTTTTTGTTTCTTTTATTTAGATTTGATATGTCAGCATTCATACATACCAATTTCTATATGACAAATCTGTAATTTATCAATAACTTTATGTGCCATTCAATAATTTATCTTATTTAATTTATCCGTTAAGCTGCAACAATTTTAAAAATTTCAATTATGTTTATATAGGCTTAAGACTAAAATAAACTATAATAATAATAATGAATAGAAGCTACGAATTTTTTAGCGTTTTCTTAGTTTTGATACAAACTTCGAAAAAACTAGTTTCAATTAAAATTACACTTGTGACTATACTAATCCTAATTGAGGAAGTTATTAAGAACTTCCTATTCAGCGGCTCATACATAATATAGCAGATAGGTACAACACGCTCATAATTATTATGTTCGCTAGTTCTCTAAGACATTACGTCTGTATGATCGTACAAGTGTTTACTATCTTTGAATCTGTGAAAAGTACATATGTTTGGTTCTGTGTCCGCTTCGCTGCCCCTTCCCTTACGTAACTTTCTGTTCGCTCTACTTACAAGCACTCATGTAGACCTTCCCTTATCATTGTATTTTTATATTTCTTCTTCATAACACTTTTATCCTGCTCCTTTAAGATAAAATTTATTTTCAAAATTATTTTCAACTAGACCATCCATTTTAAAACAGTAAATTTATTTTTATTTGTCATTATGTGTCACTGAAGTATACTCAGTGAATGACAAATAAAAATAAATTTATACGCACTCAATTTTCCATAAGAAAACATCCGTCGGCTGCAGAGAATCGGACATTTGCATAAATTCACTGCCTACGTTGGTTTATTCAATCCCATCGTTCTAACTCTCCACAAGAATAAAGATTTACTGCGACCAAGCTTAATAATATGCAGCAAAGCTCTTATGTAAGAATAAGCCCTAGACAGCGGGGAAACTTTATGAAATTTTAATATTCGAGCTGGAAAAAGTCGAGTGGTTTAATAATTCTGACAATGTAACATCGTAATAGAAACTTGTTCGTCACAATATTACTGACGACAACAATACTAATGGCAGTGAACCTCATTATGTAACAAATTAATGGCTTCCTCCGTTACAATGAGACAGTGGGGACCGTCTGTCAAGAGAAACAGTTTTAGACTCCATGGAGGTAGAAAAAGTATTGTCAATGGGCATTAAGCAATAAAAAAAAATGTTATCTAACCATTTATATTTTTATATAAATTTTATAGAAATATAATACTAACTTCAAAAACAATATCAAAATTGATAGAATAGCAAATGAGATCTAATAATTTCCAACAAATGTATTTGTGTCTCTCGACAAGATGCTGTTTTCTATGGCGATCGTACCGAGATGTAATAAACTTTGACGTAAATTTTTTGCCCGATTTCTTTTTGTTATTATCCGCTTTGAAGCCTATTGTTGATAAAGATATTTTAAAAATTCTTTCATAATTGTTTAATAGGGCCAAACAGAGAATAGGAAGTTCTTAATAAAAAAACATATTCTCTCTCTATTGGTACTTTACTTTATTATTTATATGTATAACATATATCTAGTAATAATGATTGTAAATTATATTTTGCAATAATCTAGAAAGCAAGCTCTCTTTGCGGTCAGCACTATCGAACAGTACCAGTAGCTTCGCCCTCGTGGAAGTTAAATATTATAGTCGCGAGACAAAGGTATCCCACGTACTATTCCGGAACATGGTCTATGCATTTAAAGAGTATCGTCCTTTATCAATGTCAGCACGATGGTTTCATAAACATACTTATATACGCTGACTTTCGAATTTATAACACAAGTGTGAAATTATCCTTCAATATTAGACAAAAACCCAGCTTCCTTCAAAACTATTACTGTCAACTTTATTCCAAGTATATTCGGTGCCTCATAATGTACTTCTACGTCATCAAAACACAACAAATCAATGAACTTTAAAGGAGATATCGTCCATTACGTGAATATCGCAGGGAGATCAGCTGAGGCCGATAGTTGAGATCCGAGATCCGAGGTGAAACCGCACTCATACACTTTCTCCAAGGCCGCGCGGCGCCGGCGCCTCCCACTACAACCGTTTTGATCATACACATATAAAGCCCCCAATATGTCCGTCTATCGGTCCCGTTGATGGTTAACATAGCTGAATAGGTTTAGAGAAACTTTCTCGTGACGAAAGGGCTACCATTTTAGGACAGGCCTGAAACAAATTACGGATTTAGACTAATGTCAGTTGAGGTCTAATTAATTTGGTTTCAGGTCAGTTTTTAAATGAAGCACTGGATATGAAGAATTGGGTTAGACCCTCTCAGTTTTACTTTGACGCCGAAGTTAACCAATATTTCAAGTTATAGTAGAGTTTGAAATATACTCCTCTGAAAATTTCTAATTCAGGAATCGGGGTCAACTCTGCAGTGACTGTTGCTTTGATTGCTGTTTGAATTTCAGTTTTCATCAAAGTACTAGCTTATGTCAGCGAGTTTATCAACACTCGCATGAAATTAATAATATCCCAAAGAAATATATACTCACGGATTAAAAAGTTATGTGCTAATCTAGGACATAGTCTACTCGTGTTCCAAATTTTATTCCAATCTGTTCTGCGGTTTGACAAACAGATATCCAAACATTACATAGCTTTACATAACCCGAAGGATCGCCAAACTTAAGTGGCAGTGAATTGTTACAGCTGAAAAGTTCTGGAGTAAATGCAAAAGAAAACGCAGCATTGGAAGGAAGTGGACCTATGAGTGGTGAGTATAAATGCATGGTACATGCGAGAACCACAGGATCGTTCGTGGTAGCAACATCGTTCACCTCAAAGTTTGGACCTAGTAAGTTGCCACGTTTATAGCGGTTTTTTTTTGGGTCCAAGGTGTATTTGTGTGAACATTTTAGGCACTCTAATAGGTGGGCCATTATTTGCTCAGGAGCACTGCAGTTGCACTAGGTAACGGAGGAGTCAATAATCCCTCATTTTACCAGGTTGTGTTTTGGCTTACTTGGTGCTTTCTATACAGGCCACTGCAGATCGCATCCGAGTGGCAAAATACTACTGTAACGTGATAAATGCAAAGTATTCCCAAGCAGATACACAGCAAAAACATAGCAGTAAACAAAACACTCGGATACTGTTATATCACATACTATAATGTACAGTAATAACCAACGCTTTCGTTTACTGTTGACACTGTACATACGTCTTCCGTTTAGTCTCGACATTTATCTGATTGTATTATGAAACTAATTAGACGAGGATTAAGATTGTCCCACTTTGCTGTACATAATAGTAATTAATATAAAAGGAATTACAGTGTTACGTGAGTGTGAGCTGAAATGAGGCCGTACCGTATTGGATTATTACCTGTTAAGTACGTACTTCTTTTTGTAATTTGCGAGAGAATAAAAAAGTTATGGAGGTTTTATTAGACTTTTTGTCACAGTATTTTGTACATACTAGCAGCTGCCAGCGGATCTGCCTGTTTGATAATGAGACATGGAGTAAAAGATCTCCCAAGGGAACCTACTCCAGGAATAAAAAGTTTGCTATTTACAATTTATGTACACATATTACAATAAAAGAAAAAAAAAAGGAAACAGAAAAAAAATTGATACAAATCTGATGCTTATTTTTGACTACTTATTATAAGCTTTTTTATGTGACAAAAACAAAGATTTGTATTTAACGAATATTAAGCATTTCACGTAACCAACGTTAAACAACTATTTGCGACAGCCCGGATAAGAGATTATAAACGATTCTAATTAAACATATTACTACTATTGAAAATGATTATAAAGGACATTATTTTAGACCTAAACCTTGCGTACCTACTTAAGTGTATATAATCAATGAAAATCAAATTTCAGGATCAGAATTTTATTTGTGAAACATAGCTATTTACATAAAGATGATAATTGTTCTCCGAATATCATAAACAAATAATAAATAAAAACAATTTCAATGGTACGGACGGTTGCAGATTGATTTAAAATACCGTGAGTAAACGCTTTTCAATTATCTTTTTCAGAGAATTTAAATTTACTATTATGTTACATATTGTAGATGTATATTATGTGTTTGTGTGTGTAGTACATCGCCCAGATATTGGTAAAGATCTATGCATTTGAAAGAACTCATTCAAAAGATAAACAGAATTCATTATATCTTTTGAATGAGTTCTTTTGACGTTTTCTGCTTTGTCATATCAGTTCCTTTACTTATCTGGGAATAGATTCCTCTGATCTTGGATCTGTATTCAGAGAGGCGTTCTGCATTCAAACATTTTACTGGACTAATGATGGTTACCGTTAGCTTAACGGAAATTATGATCTTGTTCGCATTAATACTTATACTACCGGATATAATGTATACGTAATATCTAACATTACGAAATTCTGTGTTTCCGTGATGTATCTTTCTTAGGACTTCCGTAACTCTAGAGCAATCAGGAAAGTTTGCATCTCAATTGAGATACAAACTTTGCAAGATTGGTAAAGTTTTTCTTACATAATTATGTAAAAAAAACTTGTCATCTTTAAACATATACAACATCAGTTTTGTCTAATATTTTTATGTAAAGAATCTATGCATAACATTTTATAACTATGTCATGTAAAATCACAAAGTTATAAGTTTAGTTTACCTGGTTTTTTTTTCAAACAAATACATGGTCACCGGGCCATTCGGGTGAAAGAGGATTTGTTTTGCTCCTGCACCGAGCTGTGCGCTCGAGTTAAATGCTCGCTATGACCTGCCGGAACCTGTGTTGTACTTAATGTCGGTGGTGAGCTTTTTTAAATGTTTTTGGGATCAAATATAACATAGGTAGTCACGCCGTCTAATTGACACTGCGTGACCAGAGGGCTGGCACTTTCTTTGCCCAAAGAATTAGCATTGCCATTCAATGTAGTAACGTGCCCAGAAGACTGGCAGTCTTCTGGGCACGTTTCCAGATGACAGTGATGTGGAGGAGTATTTTGACGCTTGAGTGTATTGTGTTTTTGTATAATATGTACATAGTTAGGTTTAGTGTAAATATTTTGTTTAGTTTACTTAATATAAAGTTTGTTTTATATTGTACTATTTACAATATCAAACATAGGTAGTTTATAAATGATTGAAATTCATTCAGTTACTGACAGCAGAACAAACTATATTCAGTTTTCGCATATATTAAAACTAATATTGTACTTACATGATGGTCGAATGATTGATATTTTATTTACCAACCTGGGACACTGTTGGTAGAGTTACAAGCAACCCGAAATAGTAAGATTACATACCAATTAATCGCAATCTTATTACCAAATAGAAATCAGTCGTAACTCGCTTCATCTAAATAATAGTTTTAAAAGTATAGATCGGTCAAATGTTACGCTTTCTCTGAAGGTCGTTTGACAGAAAGCAAACTTGATTGCCCACGGCGTCGTGCCCCATGGCTTTGAAGTTTCTCTCGCTTATAATTGGAGGAGACACTAATCCACTACAGGTAATCTTTTGAACTAAGCGTCACAAACGCAGCGTCACAGACGCAGCGTCTCAGACGCAGCGTTTATAGCGTCTATCTGCAAATAACATATAGGGGTCCGTTATAAAATGCTGTCGTCCAATGCCGTTCTCAATGGCCGTATCAACCCCTATATGTTGGGACGGCGAGCTACCTATTGCTCGCCGTCGTCTGGTAACAGTCCGAACCAAGTCAAGGCAAGGTCGAAGCCTAAAGGGCCCCGGGCCAGTTTCTAAAAGAAAGTTCCGACCCCGGTATGAAGGTTAAGAAAGAATGAGGTGGGTCGTTTAGTCAGTCTTGCTGACTAAACGACACTAAACTCTTGTCTGACACTGTTTCCCGCTCCACCTAAGAGCGGGATTAGTCATTAGATGATTTTTCCCGCCCTTAAGAAAATCCCTATACGTTGTTTGTACATGGACGCTGTAGACGCTGTGTCTGTGACGCTTAGTTCGAAAGCCTACCTTAACACTTCGAGTCGGCGTCGCTTTGAATATCCGTCAGAGTTGATCAAGATCTCAACAATCATGGAATGACCGATGATGTAACTATAAAGAATAATCCGTTCACTATCTTCGTATTCACAGTAGATTGTATTTTTTTGTTTGTGGCATCATCCACACATGACTGTTCCTCCACTTTTGGGCGGTCCAGGTGATCGTATCAGACTTTTAGTTATTAAAACCCAGAACTATTGTCTTTGCCTTCGTTCCAGGGCCTTAGGATACTAACTGATGTTGTAGGCATACAGCTGACACCTATTTTGTCCGGAGTCTGGAGAGGCTGGTAATCTGTCATACGAGACCTGTATGTACCTACAGAAACCAGTCTCTCACATAGATCACTACAATTATCGCTAATGCCTTGTTTGTTTTGTTTTTCATGTTGTTTGTAAAATTCTATGTGAGAGAAGAACAATAAACTTTATTATTATTATATATTATTATACATTTTTGTACAACCCATTACCTTAGTAGGCTTTGACCCTGCTGCCCCTCCACGGTTCGCTGTCGACGCTTCGACCGGTCGGCGAGCTACCCGCTGCTCGCCATCCTAATTCCATGAGCCTACGCCAACATACCGTGGATTGATTAGTGTTTTATTACCAAGGAGGACTTAACTGTATTATTAAGGCATCATTCAGATTTTATATTGAAAAAGTTAACATCATCCGTTTGCAGTATATTTATGTTACTAAGACGAGGACAAATATCATGTTTTAATGAGATGTATCCGGAATCAGTCGCTCAGAACACAAATTAACGCGCATAACAAATTTATCGAACCCAATATCAGATAATAATCCGAATAATAAATTTATTATATGATTCATTTCGCTTTGACAAACCGACCCACAAACTTTTATTTTATAGATAGATAGATATACACTTTTTTTTTATTTTACTGTTAAGCAAACGCTTATTTTTATTTAATTCTGAACTAGAGTATCATATTAACATTAATGAAAAAGCTCTTTTAATAAAGAGTTTTATTTAATTATGTAACTTTTCGACTATCGTATGTTCATTGTAAATAACGAGTGAATGTACCGCTAAATGTTACTTAAATTTAATGTTAACGTGAAATAATTTCGTAACAACAGTTTCCTATAAATTAATTTTCATTTAACGTTCGTCGATGGGTCGTACGCAAGCGCATTATGAAGTAATTTATCAGAAGCCGCGGACGTTCGCATCGTAATCCATCCTCATAAGCGGGCCACTGCAGAAGCGCCCACAAACCAGTAACTTAATCCTCGTCAATTTTTCACAAACTCTCACTTTGTAATTATATTTCTGCACCGCCGCCATATTCTGATAATTCGCGTTGATTTCGAATTAATCAGTGCGCTTCCCAGCGATAGATTGGTGAGCGATTTTTGTCACAAAAGGAAGATGGTGATAGATTGTGATTGCTACTGAAATCTGATGACCTAGTAAGAGTCATGGGAGTGCGATGGATGCGAGACGCACAAAGAGACACATGTAGGAGGCTTGTGTCCAATCGTCATCATTATTTCAGCCGAAAGACACTTTTTCTGTGAGAACACTTAAAGGAGGTCTACATCCAGGTCTGTGGATGAATTTGGACTAAAATGGAGAAAGCTTTTTGAAAAAAAAAAACATAGCTGAAATACGTCGACCTTAAACAAAAAGAGACCAAAAGCCTTTATTCAGACTTCCAAAATTTAAAAACCGACAACTTTTACAGCGAAACAATCATCGGAAAACTCTTTTTAAAGTTGCTTAACCACAGGTACAATCGCGATCATTTCTACCAGATCACTTAGAAAATAATCGCTTGAAACCTGCGGCGAGGCACCAAACCAAACCTTTGAAGTTTTCGTTTCAAGTGCAAGCAAAAATGAACTTAGGGTTCGATGGTAGATCGGTTGATGTTGTGATAGCAATCCCCTAAGCTGCAGTTGAGAGCGGTAACAAAAGAAGCTCAGTCGTTATTGTACCGCCTGATGCGCCAGTAACCTGCTACCTGACACTACTAAAACACCTTAAAATCGATATCGAGGGATTACGGGCTCGATTTGAGTGCATTTTGGTATTGATGTCGATTGCAGACAGATGTACTCACTCGTAAAACAGAGCGTAGTAAGAAATAAGATGATATTTAAGATTCCGTGCCTCAAAGAGAAAAACACGGAGCACTTATAGGATCGCGTGGAGGTATAAAGATGAAATTAATAAACTATATACTCAGGTCAGTGGTCCCTTTCAGTTGTTAAAAAATCAAACTTCTAATTTAACGGGGAAAATAAGATATGGTCGTCTAGGTTGGTTAGTTCTGTCAACCTAGTAGTTAGTGACCTTGACTGCTATGCCGAAAGTCGTGGGTTAGATTCCCACCCAGGACAAATGTTAATGTGATGATCACGATCATTTGTTCTGTGTCTGGTTGTAATTTTTCTTAGAAATTTATAAGTAAGTTTATCAGTTGTCTAGTACTCATAACACAAGCTCTGAGAGCTTGAGACTAGACGGTGTGTGTGATAGTGGTATGAATACATACTATAGGTGCACTTCGACTCTCAAAGTAATCAAAATTCCCGGGTGATTCCCGTTAACCTAGAACATGGAAATTTGGCATGAAGCAATTCCTTATAGCACAAGCACAAGCTTAGGAATAAATCTTTTTTAGGCACACCGTAATATTGGCGGTAAGTCACAGCACTTCACGCCGCCATTTTGATGCCACTGTATTTCACCGGACATGGTAAGTTCAGGAGGTTCCTGCACCGGATTCACCATTGTGTGAACCACCTGGATTATTTTGGCTATAAATAACATTCAACATCCAAATTTGCTTGCTTGTTGCTTGTTGTGTGTTGTTGGTTTTGGTTTACAGTCAAGTTTATAAGTTTCTATACTTTTAATTTCTGTATTTTAGTATTTTAGTTTCTGCTTCTGTCATGGAAATTACCAACTTTCTTCAATGAAGTCACAGCGAACTCATTTTCAATGAACGCTCCGTGCAAAGTTATCAACAGCTGATTAAATATATCTTTTTTCGGGATAGGACAATAGTATTTAAAATATGTCTGACTATTCTAGTTAACTATGGACATTCGAATAAATACGCAATACGCATTCACTAAATGATTCATAAAAAGAATTACTTCGTAGCCTATTGTTCAAAATTTGATGTGTATAGTAAATGAGTCCTAATAGGAGTAACGTTTTTTTCTGCGTTACTGTAAAACGGGGTGAATAGAAACAGCTCGGGGGTGAATAGAAACAACATTTTGTTGTTTTGTCACGTAATTTAAAAATTGTTTGCAACATTTATTTTTTTATATAGGTATTTTTATAAAATCAATATTGAAAACAAAAATGCATTATTAAAATACCCCATTTTACCCGGTACCATTAGGTATTATCATATTGTCAAACTCGTTTTCCAAAACGATGCCTCCCACGTAAGTTGTTGTAACCCCAAAAATGCAATTTTACAGGAGAGCGTTTTAAAGATACTTTTTGCGATACAAGCCACATTTTTCAAGGAATCTTTTTGAAATTCGGTATGAGTGTATAGTTTTTAATATGTTATCGTTTACTACATGTCATTACTTTATAATTTTAACGGTTTCTTGAATTTTGTTGTTACAACTGTTTACCGCGACAGGAGGTCCTCACAAAATGTTGTAACTATCACTTACATTATTATACACGGGAGTTCAAGAGCCGATTTGGATCATATCTGATACTTACATCAATTTACGTCGATTACAAATAAAAAAAAAGGTGTGGTATGTGCATCATTACTTGATATAATAAAATAAATACAATGTTTTTTCAGCCTAATTTCGTTTAAGACAATACCTTTTCGTTGATACGTTACCGAAATACAAAAAAAAGCAGAATATTTTCAATCAAGTTTAACAAAATTTTACATTTTAGGGTTTAGAGTTTAGAATAAGGAACGATATTTTAAAGATTAGAAAAACATTAAAGATTAAGATAATAATCATTTAAAAAAATCTGAAAATAAAAATTGAAGCTTTTTCAAAATTTTAATTATACTTTCAATTCATTTCATCGTCCTTTAATCAAATTTTTACTATAGTTTAAATAATCAAAACTCAAAAAAGTATCGTAACCAAAATGATTAAGAAAATTCTAGTAAATTCTAGTAAAAAAAAGTGAGATTTAAAAATAGGTAAATCATCATATTCCTATCTTAGTCCAATGTGATTTGGAGTCGGTGGAACAAGCTTATTCTTCCATTTTGTCGTATCACCCGTCTCACTATCACTTTGTAAACTTTTCCTCTCTCCATTTTTTCAAGTGACTATACTTATAGCTCATTCTGTAATATGCTTTATTCTTCTTCTTTTTATAAGCATATCCAAGACAAACGATAGGTAAAAAGTAATGTTTTCTAACTTACACTGAATCTAGAAAAGCCTGCAAATATTAAGTTTTGCTCGTAATATATACAATAGAGGGATTGTTTCCCGACCCCAAAAAGCTGGTTTCATGCACCTAACTGATGTATTCATATCATCAGCATTTTGGCATCTTAAGGTATTGTTGTTGAAAGAAGTGGTCATTACCTTACAGTCTGATAAAACATTAAATTAATATTGAATCTTCAGAACAAACTGGTACCTCTTTTATTTTTACGATATTATTATCTTTCAGATCTTTTTCTGTTTTCTCTGTGTACCTTTTAGGCAAAAGCTATACGTTATTACTATATACACTAAAAGTTTAAACCTCTGTCTTAATATAACATTAGTGAATTTAGTCAAACATAGTGTGACTCAACTTGCAAGCAGTTGAAAAGACTTGAAATGGTCACAAACGATGGTTTTGACAGACCCAGACTTTTTCACTGGCTGTTAACAATCTTTTTGATCGGGGATTAATACTGCTGTTGGTATATCAAATTTAACTAACACCTTATTAAGAACTTAATCACTTATAGAAATGGGAAAACTGTTGTTTACACACGTCTGAAGTTTGAAGTTTCAGTAACGGCAACAGGCAATTTATTCTTATTTAGTCTCACAATAGTATCAGCATAAATTCTAAGCTTGGCTCTCCTATAACTAAATTAGCCATAGTTATACAGTTTTTCTCTGTCACCTTTTTAGTTTAATTTATTGAAATAGTGCTTACAGTAGACTCAATAGACCAGTTTTCCTACTGGCTGTTTTTTATATTTTACTAGAAAGGTTTTCTTTGACGTTGTTAGTCCTTTTGAAAAATCTCTAGTCTGTAAATGTGTATTTTTTTCATTACCTTTTTCAAACGATACTTTCTTCAATCAAATAACTGACTGACTTAGCTTAAAGAGTTCAACAGTGCAGAAACATGCAGGTGGTGACTAAGGTAAAAGTAACGAACAACGTTTTCTGATTTGGGAAACTAGCAATAAACACGAACAAGAAGGAAAGTCCTAGTGAGTTTTAATCAGTAAAAGTTGCTTTTACTGACTAAAACTCACATGTAATCTTTCGGTGCCTTTTGTGTTCCAGGCCCTCATTTCCTCGACACAACCTGGATGTCTTCCTTGAGAATTGGTACGATAAAGCGAGTAACTAAGATAACTGGAAAGAATGGAGGGAGGCTTTTGCCCAGTAGATCACAGGCTAGTTAGAATAATAATAATATTATTAAACAAAAATGGCTATAACAGTCGTAATCTAAATGGTTATTATACTACACAGCTATGAAATACGAGTAAGTGAGCAGTTTCAAGGTCCAAAGTTATGAATATGCTATCACCTTTTAGTTTAGTCATTTAAAACTTCTCAGATTCATTGAAAATGGTTGCCTTGAGTGACTCTGACTTCAGTGATATTCGTAAAACACTCCCTGAAAAATACATACAACGTACTTATTTCAAACGAATAGCGACGTAAATCATTGTATGTGATGTTACAACTTACTTTTACATATCTAGCATCGAAGTAAAATGTTTTACGTATCACTTAACATAAAATAATTTAAAAATTAGCGACGTAAATTGTTGTATAGGATCAATACCATATTTTAAATGGTTATCATGTTAGTTAAAGATAAGATTAAACGGAATAGTAATTACTAGAATATTAAATTAACGACGTAAAAATTGCGTGAGAGGTGCAACTGGCAGCGAATTCCAGCGTAATCTGTGATATGTGTTACATACAACGGACGCACGTGCGCTTTTCTCCGTTGTAAACCATTGCAAGTAATAAATACTACAGTCTACGCCGGAATCGTTCGAAATATACAACATTATACGTTTCAAAAGTACCTTAAATAATAGGTTTTTTGGACTTTTTGTTTTTTTGTAGGATAGATTACATAAAATTAGACACTTTTACATAAAAAAACCAAAATCGCCATTTTGTGGGTTACAACAACTTACGTGGGAGGCATCGAAAAAGAAATTGACTGACCTGTCAGCATAGTAGTTAGCGACCCTGACTGCTATACCCGAGGTTCGATTCCCACCCAGGGCAAATGTTTGTGTGATGAGCACGATCATTTGTTCTGTGTCTAGGTGTAATTTATCTATAATATGTATGTATTTACAAATACATAAATATGTTTATCAGTTGTCTAGTACTCATAACACAAGCTCTGCTTAGCTTGAGACTGGACGGCGTCGTGTGATGGTCGTCGAATATTATTATTTAAAAAAAAAAATGTTTCAGGTTTTATAAACTTTGCTCGAACAAGTCGCTAATTATATATAATTCTAGGTTAATAAAGTCAACTTTCCTTTAGTTCTCAAATATTGGTAAGTTACTTATAAAGTTATTCCTTGGGGACTAGCATGATTATTGTTTAAATTTACTTGTGTTGAACTTACTATTTTGTGAAAATGGTGATGAAATAAACAAATATTATTATTATTATTCTCGGACTAGAAAGATCATAACAACATTCCAATACACGAAAACAACCAAATTAATCAAGTACAATAACTCACTGAAACTAAACAGGTCATTAATTCTGACAGTAATCAACAACAAAATCATACTCAACTTAAACCAAAACAACTTATAAACAACAGAGAGTACACAAAGTAAAACTTTTGAAATTAACTTGTAAGTAAAATTTAGTTTAGCTTTTGTTAGTATTTGATGAATAATAACGAGGGATCTGTGAAAATACAATGAGTTTAACAATAAAAATATTATTATAATAAGTATTACGTAAAGAACACTTAAAAGTTTATGAGAACAAACGTGGTATAAAGACGAGCGAGGAAGTCGCGGCTTGACTTTATGTAATGCTTTCTCCAAAAACGCATTTGAGAAATAAAATAGAATGCGTTCCCTTTGTAGTGCTCGAACAACAATGGCGAGGCGCCGGAACTCGGTATAAAAATGAAAGTGGATTCGCCTGTTATTTTTATAAACCCGACAATCTTGTTCTCGTCTCTTTGGCTGGCACCTTATTAGCATACGACGGTAGTGTCCGCGCCGAAGTCGACTCGTACAGCTAAACTCCTAACACGATTTACGAAAACTCGATTCCAGCTTCAAAATATAAGCCAAATTTAATTACCCACTTTTGAAAACGTTATTACATAATTGCTGTTGACAGGTTTTTGAAACAAATTAACATAATTCGCCATCCTGTGGTATAAAATAAAACTTTTAATATGTTCGTACTTTCTTTTCACAAACAAGTGTTGCATATATGTTATCCTTTGAGCCGGGTAGCAATGTTCTCAAGAGAAATCGATTAAGTATCCGGTAGTAATAAATTCAGCAATAACTTGAAAGGAGTCTGCCGTTAAGCTTAAGTTTTTAGTAATTAATTTGTTTTTGGTTGTGACACTGTTTTACAAATTTAGAGGTCTGCGGGGATGGAATGAAAATATCCACAAAATACCGTTGAAAATGAAGGATCTTTCGACCAGACGGCTGTTGTATCTGGTCCAGGTAACTGCCCAGTAGTTAATTATAATTAGATAAATGCCAATAACAGTTTTTTTCAGCAGTAACAACTGCAAATTGCAATTATCTGTTTAAACCATTTATTTTTTACGAGTTTTAAAGCGCTAAATTCGCAATGGTGGAAATGGAGCAGTGGTGGCCGAGTGGTAACGGCCCCGACTTACGAGTCGTAGGTCGCGGGTTCAAACCCAGCCAGGCGCATTACTTTGTGTAATTTATTTCATTACCACTGCTCTCAAAACGGTGAAGGAAAACATCGTGAGGAAACCGGCATGTCCTAGAACCAAAAATTCGAAGACATGTGACATCCATCAATCCGCACTGGGCCCGCGTGGTGGATTATGGCCCATTCCTTCTCCTAGAGAGAGGAGGCCTGTGTCCCTGCAGTGGGAACATTAAAAGGCTGATGATGATGAAATTCGCAAAGCCAAACTTAACACTCGCCAAGATCCGGTGGCGGTACTGTACGTAGGAAGTCGTAACTCGTAAGACTTCTCATAATGAGTTGGTACTCTACACTAATACAGATAAAGACCTTTATTTATGTGGAATAGCAACTCCTATTTGTTGTAGTATCAACTAATGTTGTTTATATGCTACTTGTTTACTAATCTACTTATTTAATTAATGAACTGATTGATTCAATCATCTTAATTGATATCTATATAGTTATTTGGTGGGTATAATATCAATTTATAAAAAACCTGAATCAATTAATAGTGCATCGCTATCTAGGCAACCGTGTCGTTATTTTGATATCATTATAAAAACAAATGGGTTTAACTTTCTTTAGCCAAGATTCGGTCAATCGGTCAACCGGTCTATTACGGACTCTTTTATGTATAATAATAATAATTTATTCATTCGAGATCGAACGCGGAAACTGTTTATTATTAAATTAATACGGGCTTTTTATTAGGACTACAGTTCTCAAGCGAGTAAATGCATATTTTCATAGGAGAGAATGCTAAAGAGGTGGTATAGAAGTGCAAAAAAGGGCTATGGGATAACCTAACGTAACCAACCTCACCGTAGAGGCGGTGATAAACAAGGACCCGATGCTGGGATTGATGGGTTCATTTTAAGATGAAAAATCATGTAATAACTTATCCGGCTCTAAGGCGAAGTGGAAAAGCGTGTCAGACTTTTACTGACTAAACTACACATATGTTCCTTCTTTGCTTGCGTTACAGGGCCCCGGGTTTCACTCTTTGAAGTTCACCTCAAGCTCCAAATGGGAACCTAAGACTGTTCGTGGCCTTAGAAAGTAAAGGGCAAAAAAGAATCACAATTAAGTTTTAGTTAGCTTGTTATACCACAGTCCGGTAACGCGTAAAGAGTTTGGATAACAAACACTTTAACACGTCATTTTTTTTCGTCCTTTGCAACTAGACGAGTCCAGTGTTTTCTAGGTGGGTAGTCAGGTGAGAAGCAACACCGAAACAAACTCATGGGGAAATAAATATAAATGTGATGTAATATGATAGATAAAATTTAGTGCTTAACTGTGATCCTGCCAGATGATAAACAGTGATGCCATCGTAGAGTTTATTAAGAGCCTATTCATTCTAGTCTTGAAGACACCTAAAGTACAATTTTCCTTTGTTTGTTAGCTCTATACTCCGTTTAGAATATAAAACCTTTTTTACTGTTCACATAAGCGATTTTGGTGGAATGACAAATGGCGGCTGCAGTAAACAGTTGTTTTTTTAACGACTTTGCTTGTATTGCCATCTTATGTCTACGGAATAGAAGTTAAAATAGTTGAGCAGACAGTAAAAAAGTTTTGTTTCTTTATTTTTGTAATCTTAATTCGGATAGAGTACAGCTAATCATACCGAAAACTAGTCAAATAAAACCTAACGACAGTGGCATACCCGTTTAGATTTTTTACGAAACGGGATAGCGTCTAAAAAATTCGTACAGTTTATATTTCCAAGAGTTTCTTTATTTTAGGCACGCCACAATTTGTTGCGGTGGTAACTGCTCTTTGAGGAGTACTGGGTAGTAAGGTTTGTTGGTGAAAAACTCATTGCTGAATAAAGCTCGCCTTTGTACATGAACATTAAATAATTAAGGATTGAGTGGTTACAGAGGCGCCACGTACGACGTTATCACTCTCTGCCTGACGAACATGGACAGTTAGGTATATTCCTTCCATTTATAATTATAAATTGTACTGTTTTCTTTTTATTTTTTTATCAAAGCGTTGATTTTTTTTAATTACTCACAGTAATACTGTAATAGCGAAAGTTTATGAGTATGTGTCTGTTACTTCTTCAAACTCGAATAGATAAATGAACGACGGATAGACCATGTAGGTACTCTTCATAAATGCTAAAGTTACCTTTTGTGACATCTTACAATGCAGTTTTGTGCTACTTGGGATAACCTATGTCACTCGATATAAAAGAATCTCATAAGAATGTTTAAAATCGGTACTAATATAACGACGGACCGAATTATCATATTTTTTTCAAGATAAGGTAAAAATAATTTTCTTTTCATAATATTATTAGTATTCTTTCAGCAATTGCGATTGGAAATGACAAGCTGTGAAAATGACTTACATAAAAATATAAGAAAGATGACAAGCATGCCATTGTGAAATGTCAAAACATTTTACTGTGACAGAAAGCTAATTTTTAGGGTTCCGTAGTCAACTAGGAACCCTTATAGTTTCGTCTGTCTGTCCGTCCGCGGATAATCTCAGTGACTGTTTGCACTTGAAAGCTGAAATATGGTATCAATATGAATATCAATCACGCCGACAAAGTGTTAAAATAAAAAGTGAAAAATGTTTTAGGGTACCGCACTACACGTAAAGTGGAAAGTGTTTTATTTTTCCTTTTCAAACGCACATTGTGATATATTTTTGGATGGGTATTTAAAAATGAATTGGGGTTTAATAGTTTATTATTAAATGTTTTGATTATGTTAGTATTTTCGGGAATAATTACTATAAATGTAAAAAACAATGTGTGTGTGTGTATCCCCTCTGACTTTTGAACCATAAGTTTAGCAAATATAATAAAATCTCAGCATTACAATTAAAAAAAAAATATCTGAAATAGGTTTGTAATTTAACCGTATATGCAAGCATTTTTTTAACTTGGTTCACTTATTCTATTATCCAGAACTTGTATTTTTGCACATAAAAAAGAATGATTAAAATCGGTTAACACAATCCAAAATCACCAAAAGAAACCATCATACCTAACGTTTTTTATAAATTAAAAAACGTTAGGTAATTAATAATAGAAAGACTTATGTGAGCGAACGCCAGCGTTCGCTAGGGGCTCTAGAGTTTTAGAGTTCTGTTACATTTTGAGGAATTTGTGATGGACTGGAAACTACGGGACCCTACATTGAGCGTGGCTCGAGTGCCTGATACACTCTCGGCCGGTTTTTATATATAAAAACGTTCAATCCAATTAAGAATCCGCAAATCAGTTACGTGTCCGGATTGTAAAATCAAAAGTAGTTGCTAGATTGGTTTGACAAAATTGCTAGATAAAAAGACAATTACCTACCCACAACAAAAGCAACAATATTAAACTGGAATCTAGTTTTATAACGATATTATCCTAGACTAATTTTGTAGCCAAATGCACACAGCTGCTCGCAGCGCAGATTATCTAACAAACAGTTCCTAAACCGCGTCAGACTTTACCGAAATGATGTCAATTGAGCTCAAATCAGTTCACATTCAGTGGCCCAGCGCTATCGACCACAACAACAGAACAACAGTGCAGATACTGATGTAATGACGACACAGTATCTAACACTATAGTTGTTGCATTGTACCGAGTTGTAGCGGTCATTGACCGATCTACATTCTATTTAGCAAACCTAAATTGTGTCCCACTGCTTGACAAAACGGAAGTCGCAGGGCGATCCTTGGCTACTGTAGGTTGGGATTATGAACGACGAGAAATGCGTAACTTGCCGTCCGGTCGAAGTGTAGCGTCGACGACGGCGCGTAAAGAAAAGAAGAAAGAAAAACTTATTTGCGGGACGGACACTAATTTACAAGTAAATAATAATTTACATAAAACCAAAAACAGAAACAATTAGAATAGTGTGCACGTGCAGAACGGCCCACCACTCAGCATAAAGCCGAGGACACACATAAACGAGTCCACGGCGCTGGTTTTCGCGTAGTGGTAACGCGCGCCTCCGTATCCGGAGGCGCGCGTTACCACTACGCGAAAACCATACCATCCATACCACCACCATATCACCATAGATACCATTGTAACTGCGAAATCGTAGAGTCCCAGCAGTGACTATACCTACGAAGGCCACGAGGAGTTTCTGATAAGGAAACCCGTTGTCCTAGAACAAGGTTTAAGTCAGTGACAATCAGATACGCTCCTTCCTAGAGTGGGAGAAGTTATTGGCTGATTTCCTACCACAGTAAAAAATCGCTCGACAAAAGCCTCTCCTACATATTTTTTTGATTCTAATTTCAGAAAAATAAATCCAATCAATATTAATTTGTAAGTCTGTAGGTATGTTAAATTTTTTGTTAATCAATTACGTCTCAGTGATACATTTGATTTCGACGAAAGAAATGTACCTACTTCATAGGGTTGATTGCCCCGATAATTATGACTTTAGATACTTTTATCCCGAGGTAACTACCCGTTATATATATATATATATATATATAGCCTGTTTGTCAGCACCTCTTTAAATGGTTTAAAATAAATAAGGCAAAAATAAGTAAAACAGTAATTCGAATTTTAAAAATTAAAAAACTTATTTAAGTGAATTAGAACGACTGTGAACGAGCATTTTCGTATGACTAAATCTTACATTATTATGCGAAAAGTCTTTTATTGTCTTTTAATCTCCGTAATACCTACAACACCTATATTACGCACATAAAATCAATAAAAAGGACCAAAGACAAAACTGTTCTCAATCAACTTCTACGACCCTCACTCACCATTTTACTAATGAAGAAAATACACACAGAATTTGTGGTTCGGATAACAAAGAAATATTAGACAAAGGTCAATACCCTCTGTCGCCATGCTAAAATGAATCAACTACATCAAAGTTGACCGCAGAGAGATTAGACGATCAGTTGATTACGACTTATTGCTTTCTGCCCTTCACCAAAGCGAAATGTTGTACGTGATTTATTACTGTTGCCTATTTGTAACGCGGCAATCTTCTTTATTTGGTATCTGTACTCTGTGGTTGTGATCAGAAACTGTCAATCACTACTAGGGTATTGTCGTTAAAATACTAACGCACGTTTTTGAGGTGGAAAATCATTCAAGGACTTCTCACGAGCGAATTTTTTACACGAATTTAAGCTCGGCTATCCACTCGAACACTGTTGCCTTAGTGTTTACTCACTTTTAAGAAGCAAGAGTTTTCATGAATATACTGTTTCAAAACTATGACTACAAAACCAACGGAAAAATCATTCGTGCAAATACGATATAGCCATTCAACATTTAATTTCATGTAACAATCGAAAGTTATTTACTCAAAACGATGAAGGAAAACATTGTGAGGAAACCATCATGTCCTAGAACCAAAAATTCGAAGACATGTGACATCCCCCAACCCGCTTGGGGCCTGCGTGGTTGATTACGGCCCATTCCCTCTCCTTGAGAGGAGGCCTGTATCCCAGAAGCGGAAACATTAAAAAGGTATCAACCTTTTCATCATCAGACTATGACTCGAAAGTACATTACTTACAAGTATCTAACAATATCATTGCAATACAACTCCACACTTATACAAATTAACGTATGATACTCAGAGTCACGAACCAATAGTTCATTACGAACATGATACACGTTCGAATTACAAAGAAGTAGTTAGTGGCCGTATGTAGGAAGGTACTGTAGCTGAATTACTGCCTTTATATAATATGTGTATACTGTATAGGAAGGTATTATGTATTGAATTAGTGGCAATGTATTGGTAAGGTAGGTATCTACGATAGCTAAAATAATTTCTGTAATTATTTATTATTATACACGGTTATTTGTAAAACACCAGCAACCTCTCAGGACTGCAGTACTAACATCATAAACAACAACTTTCGTTCTATGACTTTTAAAAATGTATCACATTTTTTTCATCAGATTTTCATACAAGAAAAATAAAAATATATAAATTATACTATTACTTACTCTATGCGTAGCGGTGGGGGTGTTTGATGGTATATTATGTTTTATAAAAAATTGTTAATGATATTAGTAATAGTGTCCTGCAAGGTTGGTGGTGTTTTACAAAATAACCTTGTATAAGTACCTGAGTATATATTTAAAGTGACAGCTAGTTAGCACCATATCTAAATTACTGGCAGTATATAGCTAGATTTGACAGTAAAATTAATGATCGTATAATTATAGGTAGGTACCATAGCTGAATTTGTGATAACTAGGAATGGAGCAGTCGTGGCTGAGCGGTAACGGCCCCGATTTACGGGTCTAAACCCGGCCACGCACATTACTTTGTGTAATTTATCTGTCAAAACGGTTAAGGAAAACATCATGAATTAGCATCATGTCCTAGAACCAAAAATTCAAAGACATGTGACATCCATTAACCCGCAGTAGGCCAGCATGGTGGATTACGGCCTATTCCCTATCCTACAGACGAGGTCTTGCAATTTGCTGTTATAATTGTTGTTACAACTTTTATTAATTGGCTTTTTTTTTTTTTTTTTTATTCATTATAGGTTCGCGCTTGACCGCTATCTCACCTGATGGAAAGCGACGATGCGGTCGACGATGGAGCGCTCTTACCTAGAAGTAACCTATTCACTCTTGACTTTTTAAACCATTTATTTTTTTACGAGTTTTCAAGCTCTAAAATTAGCAGAGCCTAACTTCCGGCTCGCCAAGATCTGACGGCCGTACTGTGTGTAAAGTGTGTCTTCAATGATACATACAAAAAAGTGTGTGATATGTGTGTGAGTAGAGAACTGTATGAATCTGCAATTGAAAGGAGTCTATGACACATGCTCGCACTACTCAGCTCCCTAAAAAACTTTCGTGAAAACAATGAAAATATACTTAATACCAACAATTTTTAGTAGGAAAAATACCCTTAATGACCATATAGATACACCAAGATTGAAACCTACAATTGAATCTCAACCAGTATTATTTCATTGAGACTATCGCTGCCTAGTCTAGATCTCGGACGATGCACGCCTGACCAGATTCAATTACTACGAAATTGATTACCATCTGACTGAGCCGAGGCAAGCATCTGCCTACGCGTCCCTTATGCTGCTTATTACAAAGCGACGATTTGATTCAATGGCTAAATGGCTTCACCTCGTCTCTGATCTGATTGGTCTAATGAAGTCTTGTTATGTGTGAGTTTATGAAGATGTAGGACGAGAAGATTGTCTTTCTTTTCTATTGTTTTGCCTGATTAACAATTTGGCGCCTAAACAATGCAGAAACAATTTACCCTAGATATTTTTTACCGCTATATTGTTACTGCTTTTAAAATGATAGGTATATGGTACGCAATAAATCCTTGCTGCAGTAGTTTTCACGTCAACATATAATATGAAAGACACACGCAGTAAAAAAATTACACAATCACATTTTTTCACTCATCAATTATTCAAGCACATGGAACGTTCACAACGGCCGCATGCACGTAGTACGCACGCCACGCACCGCAATCCGCACACCGGCGCCAACATTGGCCGCCAACGTTTGTTCAGCGAACTCGTAAATTATTTATGTGCAGGATTACTTGTGAAAAAAGTTTGTCACGGACGGTCTCACCTGTCCGAAGCTCGGGGGTTCAATAAAATCCGAGTCGTCGCCAACAAGTGAAGCCATCACCCACAGGCCGGGGTGCATAAATAATTTAGCCGGGCAATCCGCCGCTTGTTTGCATGCGGATTATCATATTAAACGGATATCAGGGTCGTCGACCGCGGGCCCGATACAAATGCAAACAATATCATGCAACATTTATAAAGACAAACAGTGGACAACAGAAGCCGCCCGGCTGCCGCATTGAGCTGTCCGGCCGGTGCTGAAACCGGAATCGAACCGGGCGTACCTTTAGAACTGAACAAACGATTATCTGTCGACCATTAGATGGTTTTTTCCAGTTCGTGATGTTACATTTTGATTGAATGAACGAATGAAGGAAACGGAGCGAACCGATCATAAGGAGCACGATTTCATTTTTCCAACTAGGTAATTCCTTTGGAATCCTCTTCGACTAAGCTTTTGATTCTAGTGTTTGTTATTTTGTTACACGGAAACCGTTGATTGAGGCCTTGATTAAAAAGAACTTTTTTTTAGATGCTAAGTGAAAATGACAGAAGAACTAGTGAATAGGAATATTAGATTTGATTTAGTTCTTATTCGAGTTTATACGAGTTTAGTTTCTGTGTACCTGCTCAGACAATAATTTCAATTCAATAATTTACTGTATTTTATCAATGTTTCAATAATCTATAATTTGAAAATTAATTTATATATTCGAATGTAATTAATTCAATCCATTTATTATAATTCTGTATTTTATGTAATCAAATAATGTTGTTATGGGTTTCTTATTGCCTGAAATAAACAATAAATAAATAAATATACATATATTCATAATTCATATGTATTCAAAGCTATATGATACTATGTGTTACGAAACTGCTCAGGACTGGCTTGGTGGACTACATATTAAATGTCATGTATTCATGTCAGTAGACCGCATGTTGGCTAATTTTGGCATTTCCTTTCTTCCTGATAGTGTTACTATGTTGCTAAGGAATTATCTTCTAGTTTAAACTAACCTGATGCACCGCAATAGGACTTACCCCTGTGTCGTGGGAGCGCCATTTTTTTTAGTTGGGAAACGCAATAACTTCTCCTCGCTTGGAGTGGGAGCGTGTGTCAAACTTTTACTGACTTAAACCCATTCCTATTTTTCTTTTTACTTCTTTGCCTTGTTCACACAATGACGACACCTGAGCATTTCTTCCACACGGATCCGGTGTAGGAGCCTCGCAAACTTACCATGCCCGATGAGGACTTGCGTCATGCGAAGGTAAGGAAGCTGTAACGTCTTTTCAGCGAGTCCTCAAAGAAAGGACTTCATCATAATTATGGCTTACCCAGCCTGTGCGCCGTGGGGTCACAAACATATAGATAAAGTCACATACACAAAACCCCAGGCCCAGAACAACTAGCCGTAAAAATATATTTTTTCATGCGGGAATTGAACACGTAGCGCAAAAGCCAATCACTCAACCAGTACGTCAACCGAAAAAAATGCACAAATTCTAAAAAGTAACACTTTTTTGAACTATACAAGCAAGCAAAGGATAAGCCTTCAAAGAAAGCTTAGAAATAAAAAAATTAAAAAGCCGTTAAAGAACGCTTTCAAAATTCAGTAAAGCGTATTCAGTTTTAAAATATCTACTAGTGTCCGTGTTAAACGCATTATTTATTTAACTTTTCATGTACAAAGTATAAAGCAAAATAGAAAACGAAAAAATATGTACAAAGGTGATTATTATTTCTATAGAAATCTCTTCCAGCGTAACTGCGACACAAGAGTTAGAAAATATGAGATGTAGACACCGTGTGTAAGAGTAAAAAGAAAGTTAGTACACACTAAATGGTTTACCATTAAATATTAATTTAACAGGTAATTAAAAGTTTACTATCATAATTATATACACACATATAGTATAATAAGTTTTACAAAAATACACACTAAATAAAATATTATTTAGTGTATATTATAAGATGTACACATTAGAGAGCAGTGGTGGCCGAGTGGTAACGGCCCCGACTTACGAGTTGTAGGTCGCGGGTTCGAGCCCAGCCAGGCGCATTACTTTGTGTAATTTATTTCATCACCACTGCTCTCAAAACGGTGAAGGAAAACATCGTGAGGAAACCGGCATGTCCTAGAACCAAAAATTTGAAGACATGTGATATCCACCAATCCGCACTGGGCCCTCATGGTGGATTATGGTCCATTCCCTCTCCTAGAGAGGAGGCCTGTGTCCCAGCAGTGGGAACATTGAAAGGCTGATGATGATGATGATAAGATGTACGATGACTCAAATTAATGACCAATATTTAAACACATGATTGTAGTCACGAGAACAAACAACTTTTACTATGGGACTAAATCTGAAATCGCGAAAATAATCAGCAATTTCAGTAAATTTTGACCTGTTAGGCAAATCTACACTAATATAATAAAGAGGTAAAGTTTTTTTTTGTTTTTTTTTTGTAGGAGGTAATCTCTGGAACTACTGGTCCGATTGGAGAAATTTTAGCAATAATAGAAAGCTGCTTTACTCCTGAGTGACTTATGCTATATTTTATGTACGCGGGCGAAGCCGCTGACAAAAGCTAGTATACTATATAAGTACTGACCAGGAGATCTTTTTTCCTGCTTTCAGGTTTGATGCCATAGTAAAAGTTTTATGTTTATCAAGACTACAATCACGTGTTTAAGTATCAATCACTAATAATATTACCAGAACCTACCGTTTACACCGTCAAATTTTGGTCGTTTTAATCCCGTAAAGGGTCGACCCGTTACTTCCTTTTTTTATAAAAAAAGGAAGTAACGGGTTAAAATTCACGCGTATACGAAATTCATTTCTTTAAGTAAACATCAGCTGAGCGGGTTCAATGACCGTAGGTAGTTGTTGGTCGTTGCAGTCTAACATACTAATAAGCAACTATAAGAAAATAGAAAGAAAGTGACAAAAATAACTACAGATCTACAAATAACACACGATGCGATCTAACCCTTCTGGAAATATGTATTAAAAGTTGAAGAAAAGTTACAGCGTGCAGTGTACACGGAGAAGCAACGAGAAACTTGTTATCTCCGGCACTTATTCCATATTAGTTTTACATTCCATTTATATTTTCCATGTTTACCTGTGTATCCGAAGAATTTAAAATTTCATTACAGCGCCACCAGTAAGCCTTCTACGTATGTATGTAGGACAGCTCGGATATAGCTTTAAGCGAAATGAGATTTTAGTGGGTAGTCCCGCGTTGTACAAAATAAAATATTATTGGAGAGATATATGCGCCATTTTGTTGTTACTTTTAGTAATGTTTTATTCTTTGACTAATTTATATAAAACATTATAATACCTTATCCAGTTTATCTACGTCACCGCAAAAACCAAAAGCGTCTCTCTCTCAGTTCAAACAATCTTGACGTCTTTAACTCGGACTTCGACCACAATTCACGACCAGACAAAGACGATGATATTCTAATTATATCACGGGCTTTGCTACAAAACACAATAATATCTAAACTTGATAGTGGAAGTTGTGACGTTAACAAACTCGGTAGACTTCCGAAATTCAGTGGAAATCGTAGGAGCAGTCGTTTCATTTTGTAAACGGGTTTCCGTTTCCATTTCGGAGATCAGCCAACAATGCGCTGGGGTAATTACGTACGCAAACAATTTTCTTCAAGTTCCCTCGGTGTACAAAGACAACGTGACAAGAAATTAGTTTATTATTACCAAACTTGGATGTTAGTCTGCTTTGAATTTGTTCAAACACCAAATCTGAGAAACAATTGGGGGAGCAACAAATGATAACTTTGGAATAATATAACAATACCGGACAATTTTCAAGGCTGCATTGACATTGTGAAGACAAAATCGTGAAAACCGTATCAGAAAGAAGAAAGAAAGAAAAACATTTACTTATATATACTTTTTTTTTAAACATTTACATTTTATTAGAATTACTAGTGTTGAGTTGTATAAAGTGGATAAATAAAACGAAGACCCACTCCGACTATTGGACACAAGTGAATGTGGGTTGAATAAATAAATACTAACGAGTCCGCCGGTGATATAAAAATCAATGAAACTTTCATAAAATTAAATTCGGTTTCAAAATCTGCAATGCAAAGTTTTTAACTATTCATTTCAAATAAAATACGCTACGTTAAGTTGGTTAAGTTCACAAATTTCTATGATTTTGTATGGAGTGACCGTCGGGTTGTAGGGAGGTAATTACGCGTTGCTTTTACTTTATATTCCTTTTCCTAAACAGAATCCTTTTAAAAATAATAGCAAATATTCTTTAAGAAGGATTTACTGTGAGTTCTGTGGGAGCAAACCCGAGGTCTCTAAATTCATCTGCGAGTAAGAACGAGTCGGTATAGCTAAAGACGCTCACTAAAGTAGACCCTTCGGGATTTACAACCACCGTCCCGCACCCCTTTGCTCCTAATTCTCTACCTTTCTTTCAGCAAAAACAACTGGGAATCCGTTTGAAAAATAGTAAAAGCACTTTTCTTGTATTTACCGTATGAACAAATAGTATATGTGCTAAGCTAAATGTGTACAACGCTTTCAGGACATTTTATTATGCAACATTTGTTTTAAAACTAATTTTGTCTTCATTGCCTATGTTTTTGCTAAAGTATTTGGTAGTGTTACGGTAGTGGTAATCAAACATTTTGTAGTTTTTGTTCCTAACTCTGGTCTCTCAAATCACTCAGTCAATTTCTTCCATGATTTCTTCATACACAATCTTAATGGCAGCGTCGTTTCGTGTTACTTCCAACTATGCCCGAATGTTTCACCCCTCGCATCCCATGGGTCGAGCCGTCTCATATAATTGTGTTACCAGATGGATTATGGTCAGTAACATCCACTAGATAACGCACACGTTAGATATAATGCGATCGCGCTCTCAGCTGTATACAGAATAGTTCATCTGAATAGTTCAGTGATTATTAGGCTGGTTTCCACAAAAGATGTGCGAGGGAAATGTGTAGTGCGAGTATGTCTAGCTATGCTGTGAAAATGTGTGCTATGCTGTGCAAATTAGCTTCAATTTTGACATTTCAAAAGTGCCTGTAAATGGTCTATTTGAAATAAATGAGTTTGAGTTTGAGTTTTTGAGTTTGTGAGGTTTTCCACCAAAGCTGTGATTTGTGGCGGAGCTGTGAAAATGCGCATTAATGTGCAGCAGTGCGAGGATGCGTTGTGAAGGAGCGTTCCATATCTATTTTGCGCACTTCTACTTCCAACTAACTCCATCTATGGACAGGTACACAGTATGTCGCAAACCTCGATACACATCCCTCGTAACACATTCCTCGCACACATCCTTTGTTTCTTTTGTTTTGTACATAAATCTAACTCCGCTGAGCCGTTTCCACCAGAGCTGTGCTGCCCGAGGCGAGGAAAAGAGAGAGACCGAGAGAGAAAGAACCAATAGAATCGCTTCATTTAGAAGCGATTGTATTGGTTCTTTACAAATACATCCCTCGCTATGCATCCTTGCACATCTCTGGTATAAACGCAGCCTTATAAGGACTATTCTTTAGAAAACGCACCTTTGAAGAACCAACGTAACAACCCTTGCTCGACAGTGAAACAAATTCACATTATTATTATAAAGAAGTAATTTTCTAAGTTTGTATGTTTGTTACTTTTTCATGCTCGACTCTCGACTGAGACTTAGTACATGGAATAGCACATATAATACCTTTTATCCTGGGAATATTTTCTCTTAGGACGATTTTCTACTAGCATGCAGGTAGACTGCCACTGGCTACAGCTAGTAGATCAAATATAAATGATGGAGCCATAAGATGAGATGATAAGCTAATAGAAACAAGTCTTTTTTCATCTATACTTTAACTTAAATTCATAACCAGCTTACCATATATCTGGCATAAACCATATGTCACATACAAAATATTCCAGCCTATAGAAAACCAGGGACAAGCTAAATAATCTTCTAAAATAAGCAATAAGCCGATCGAATTACCCAAAAGGATCGTCAATAGGTGCAATACGGTTCGATGGCTTTACAAATCCTTTTCGAGGGTACAAAAGATCGCACGCCTTCGAAACGATAACTGGCTGCCGATTTTATCTGTGCCTTTGTGGTTGCTATCAGACTTACAAAGAAATGAGTGACGAATAAAGATTTAGCTATCGTTCCTTGTGACGCTGGCTGGCGAAAAAAAGAAAACGTTCTCGGCGTTCCATGATTCGTATTTCAAATTTTACGCGGGTGGCGTAGAAATGTATCGATCAAGTATTACTTTGTAATTTGTTAACCGACTTCAAAAAAAAGGAGGAGGTTCTCAATTCGATTGTATTTTTTTTTATGTTTGTTACCTCAGAAATCCGTTGTTTATGGATGGATTTGCAAATTTTTTTTTTACTGGTGTAAATAACTTATATTTGAATTCAGAAGCCCAGATTAGGTCCCTATATTTTTTTTTAACAACTCACTCACCTAACATTACAGCCTTTTACTTTTTGAATCACTTTTTTTTTGTCAATAAGACTCGTGAAAATCAACTTTATTTGATTTTAATTGAATGATGGTCTTAATTTTCCAAATAAGTTGACTAAGTTAAGGATAGTTAAGAGTACCTTTACTAACCAGTAAAGGTACTCTTAACAATCCATTTGCTTAAAGTGTATTTCTTAAAAGTTAGCCTTGGTCAGCGAAAAAACTTCATACCATAGCATATACTCGTACAAGCGATATTATATTTTTACAAAAAAAAATGCTTCAAAGAAAAAAAAATCACTTTTCTGTAGATGAAATGACAACTTATTTCTTTATTTACTTCATTGTGAAGTAAATAAACAAATAATTGACATAATAAAAGAGATATGACAAAAATAATGTATGTCTAACAAAATATCTTGTGACATTCACGAAAACAAAAAGTGGACATTGACAAGACCCTGGTAGGCTTCAAATTGTTTACATTACCCTTTTCAATCGAAATCCTCCATGTCTGCTCAATATAGAGACATACACGAGGAACACCAGCCTATGTAGGTAGTTACTTTATCCTTTTCAAATGAAGTTGTCTTATAAAATACTACTTCTACCAGTGGCTTCACCTGCATTAATGTCAGAATTATCCCAAAGGACCATAATCCTAGGATAAAAAGTCCTATTCCAATCATAGAATTCATATAGGACTTTACAGGACAAAGGCCCTATAAGAGTAGCACTTGAACTACTTGAGTAGTACTAGTGCCCTACTAGAATAGCACTTGCACTACTAGAGTACTACTAGTGCCCTACTAGAATAGCACTTGAACTACTAGTGCTCTACTAGAATAGCACTTGAACTACTAGTGCTTTACTAGAATAGTAGTTACTTGAACTACTAGAGAATTACTAGTACTCTACTATTATAGCACTCGAACTACTAAAGTACTACTAGTGCCCTACTAGTGTCCTACTAGGTTAAAGCCTTTAAAAGAATCACCCAATTTTTTTTTGACAGGTAGTCTTTGCACTAACAGTTGCAACCAATAATAATAGAGAGTCATTATAATATTACAATTTGTATTAAAGAAAAGCATAATAACATAAATTAGTTAGACCAATCATAATCATTACCGTTATGATTACATTACATTATTATCATTACATTATATTAAAAGCCAATGACTTTTTCTGCTCTTGGATGGTGTGAGAGGGCGTATCAAAACTTTTATTAACTAAGCTCACCAGTGTCCTTCATGCCCTTTGCGTTCCAAGAACACGTTAACTTTTTACAACAGTCCCGCAAAGACCGAGGGTTTAGCATTTATAATATTAATAATTAATAAGTATGGATATACCACGGATTTACCCACATTAAGTAAATGGACAAAGGACAGTTGTTCACAAAACGGACGAACGGTGGGGCTCAAAAGTCCAGTAAAGGTGACCACATACCAGTTAACATAACGTTGTAACTCTGGGAGATACTATAGAAAACGGCTATTTACTATTTAAATTTTTGCTGTACCTGACTGTATCCATAATTGTTTCCATTTTTTTTTTGGACTGCAAGAAGGTTAAATATCCATCTATAATATCTAGTATCTATCAAAAAATATTTAGGTGAAGGCTGCGAAAAGCCGCAAATTTCATAGTCAACCACATCATCGTTTACCTTTAGGGTAGAAAATGGTCAAATGCAAGACTATAGATAAAGTTAAAAAAAAAACAGTTTGCCAAACCATGGTAATGATAGCGCATTATGAATTACGATAAATTACTCAGAAACCACAAATTAAAACCATCAGGTGGTATCGTAGTCAAGCACTAGTTTCTAGCAATTAAAAAAAATACTCTTACATTTTAGAACCGAAAAGCTGTTCTAAAATGCAAAAGACCGAGAGAGAAAACAAAACCGAACCCTATAGTCCGGTACTACTTTCTGAACCAATTCACTAGTTATTGTAATCCCAGTTAATGCCCCAACACAATACCAACCTAAAGGAACTTTGCTAAACCAAGGTCAATGCGAAAGAAACAGGAAACTGTGTTGTAATACTCCGTACGTGTTGAGGAAATACCCCAACAAAGTATTATGACGTACAAGGCTGGGATGAAAGTGAAGAGGGGCTGCTAAACGTCAGAAGTAATAGGCACTTCCCTTGCTACAGAAATCAGGGCAAACACACAACTAATGAACTTATAATCCATATAATCCATTATTCTTATATTCTTGACTAGCGACCCGCCCCAGGTTCACACGGATGCAAAGGTGATATTGAATACATGCAGTATTATGCATACAAACGTCCCTCTTGAAACTCTGTCTATTAAAGAACACCGCATCAAAATCCGTTGCGTAGTTTTCAAGATCTAAGCATACATAGGGACAGCGGGAAGCGACTTTGCTGTCCCTATGTAATGATGACTATGTAAAAAATGTGATTATGACTAAAATTAACACTTAATAAATATTATTGAAGTTGTGGTTATAACTTTTAAAACAAGCTTTGTGTCAAAGGTTTTGGTCTAGACAATAATAAGGAGCTAAAGTGAATGGGAAACATTTACTTCCTTCTGGAAAGCAATACTGTGTGCAAAGAAAGTGGCGGGAAGAAGAGGAGGGGACTCTCTGAGTATCGTCTTACGAGGCGATTATTGGACACTAAGCTGGACGGCAAGTAATGAACAGTTCGCCGTCCGGCAAAGACCAGGCTCGGGCGGACTGCGCCTCGTGTCGTTTGCTCGCCTCAAAGAGATGTCTACAAGTAGACGAAGCATACTAGCTTGGCAGAACTTTACTGTGTGTCTTATTCATTCTAAAGAGTAACCGAAGCGCTGAGGCGAAACTGAAGGAACACAGGTGGGTATTTAGTCAGTAAAAGTCTGACACAACCACTTGCTCCACAGGTAGTGAAACGAAAAAGGTTTGTATCAACAAAGTACTAAAGAATTGATGACTTAATTCTTTAATAGTTATTACCATATTGTTACTACACCCTAGGGTAAAGAAAAATAAGTAGGTAAAAGAAAATTTATTTAAACAACCTAAATTTCCAAAAGTATAAAAATATCGCAACAATAAAATGGGTCCTTTGTGTAAAATTAACTTGAAACTTTTCCTTAAAATGGGCCAATTGAATGAACTTACATGAAGAACGCCTGTAGCTTTATTAATGTTTCCAAATTGCTCGCCGTAGCTCTCTAGGCGCACTGTAATGCTGTGCCGTGCTACGGAAGCAGGCGTTCATTGAACTGTTAAATATGAAACTAAATCTAACTCTAGAAATATTAATACGTGCTCTAATTTATTGTATACGTGAGCGTATAGGTATTATGCGCTACAATATAATACTAAATTCCCATGAAATACTAACTACACTTATTCTGAAATGAAAATTCAAATACTTAATAACTTTTGTAATCATTTGTTTCATTTGTTTTTTTTTTACAAAAAAAAAAATAATTGCTATAAACTAGAGCTAGACTACGATCCCACCTGATAGTAAGCAGTGATGTAATCGTTGATGATGAGGCGCACTATAGTTTAATAAGAGCCTATTAACTCTAGCCTTGACGACACCTAAATTATAATCAGACAAAAAAACTGCAGCCGGCAAACTGTTGCAGTCCCTCGATGTACGCGGTATAAACGACGAGGCAAAACGCTTAGTCCGGACCGTAAATGTCTCAACAACGTAAAGGTGTATTTTTGCCGTAAGGATGTCCGACGGTAAAATTGAGTTCGTTGATCATGATTTCTTGTATCCGTTACGCTGAATCAAATTCATTTATTCAATGAAACATAACATTTACCGTGTTCATATTTCGCGCTCCATCTCGGAACTCAATTAGCAAGTTGTAGGAGCAAATATTTAGTAGATAAGTGAGTTACAGTCATGATTACAGTACTTTAGTATTAATTACGAAGTAGATACAAATCCAAGCATAAAAGTTAGTCCGAGCTTACAGCAGAGAACTTGCTCAGATTGAATTTATCCAGATTTACTGTCTAGTTCGTTCCGGCCGGTACTCTGAAGTTTTTAGCACCTGACACGACTTACAAATTGTATTGGCAAGCTTCACTTGTGCCAACTCCTGCACAGTTGGGGACTTGAATTAATGATTATACTCACACAAGTTTGCTTTGCCCATATTCTTTTCTGAAATATATGGTCTGTTTCTAGCATAAGAAGTTATACCAAAATTTATAGCTGTGTGCACGATATTATGAAAAGTTGGTGTAAGTTTGCCTTAGTTTGAACTTGTTTATTGTCTAAGTTTCGCGTAGGTATATGTCTATTAGATTTTTTAACCTTGGCAGACCTACAAAAATTTCGTTTAATCATTTTGTATATTTTTAGTAAGCTTTTTTATACCTTGTTTAAGTACAAATTTAAGTAAATATTTTGTAGCTTGCGTAAAGTCAACCACATAAGCGTCAGCTTAGGTAATACCACTTTGATTTAATTTTAATGAAAGGTAACACGACCACATCGCCTCGTACAGATAAAACGTTGAAAACAATACACCACACACAACAATCACACACAACACCACACACACAACCAACACAATACTCACAACCACCACAATCTACCGGAAAAAACAATCAATCATCATTTACAATCTACCGGAAGACCAACTGAAACAATTGTTTAACTTTATCCCAACCACCACAACCCACCCAAAAATCCTTGTATTTTCCATCTCCGGACACACTCCATGAAGATATGGAAAGCATCATCAGCCACTCCATAATACCACTTATTATAAGTAGGTATTTTTTTTAATGTATTAGTTAAAAATAATCCAAAACAGATTCAAACTCTTACTGACTAAACCACTTACCACGTTCCTACGTTGCATTACATACTAGGGCCAGAGCCTTTCTTTCAGACACGAACCCTTTGCCGTAGTCGGGTTCGACCCTACTGCAGAGTGCATACAGTTGCTGTCAACTCCTTACTTATTGTAAGTAAGTATTACTAATTAAAACATTCGATTAGTTTCAATGGAGACATTAATCAAAATAAAGCTAATTAACTAGCTCGGATCCAAACTCGATTCGATTAAAACATTGACGTTCACGAATGGATATAACATCGGTCGCAGTCACACCGCTCCTTCGTTCGTTCATCCATTCACTATTAGGTCAACTAGTTCGCCATCTCGAGTTCCCCAGTCCCGCTTTTACCCTCGATTTCAGTTCGAACGTCTTCAATTCAGAAGTAGGAGTTAGTGACCTGAACAAGCTTTTGATAGTTGAACGATTAAACGTGTCTGACTCTGTGAACCGTGTTCCAAGTCTGACGTTATTGGCAATACGGGTTGTAAAGTTTTTATATTACTGAGTAGCATGTTTGCATTGGTTTGAAAATCATAGTCAAGTATTGAGTTGTTTAATATCTTATCTTTAAAATCTTGATGCTCAAGCGAACGCCGGTGTTTGCACATCTAATGTATTTCTGTTATGTCTCTATTTACGGCATTCAAAAGGTTAAAGGTTAAGGTCGCAATCTTAGGGTGTTTTTTTTCAGTATCGTGCGGATTTCTTCACGTATGCGGAATTGCTCCGCACGCTCCCTCAAACATCCTTTTTCATACAAGTATTTAATGTTATGCGTAAATTACGCACGCAGGATGCGGAGCGCAATATCGGGTAGCAACCCCGTATGCGGAGAGACTCGGACTACCGCGCGGACTCCCGCTTTACGCAGCGTTGGTCTTAACTGTCGTGAAAAACTTAGAAACACATAAATAATCATACTTATTAAAAAAAAAAAACCGATGTCTCTCATTAGGAATTACACCCAACCGCGAAACATTTATTTACAGGTCTTCAAATAGAACTGTCCTGTGAGGAAATAGAACCCACAACACTCAGCACATTGCACCAAACATGTTGTCACACTTTTTGTTATTGACACTTTATAACTAAGCAGAAGTGTGTACCTTGTATTACAAGTATATAAAGCCATATTAATGACAGAGCTGAATTATACCAGAGCAACAAATTCAACGGAAAATTATACGATAAGTACCTAGTGAATTTCTTGATAAAATTTAACTTTAATTTAAGTTAAATTTTATCAAGAAATTAACTAATTTTTAACTTAAGATACTTGAGATAATTTTATACTTTTTTTAATTACTAGATAATGCAATGTATTTAAACAAAGCTATGTATATGTTACGGGTAAAGCTAGAAGATGGAGTAAACCTAGGTTTACCCGGGTAAACTTAGTATTACCCAAGCTTCTTGGGTAAAGTCCGAATAATAAGTAAAATACATTTTAATTCGGGGTTTACCCATGCTCACCTAGGTCTACCCAACTCTGGCTGGGTAATGTTAGGTGTTGCGTTATTTTCGCACCCGTGGCTTAATTTTGGGGGGCCCGCGTTATCTGCCCACGCGGCCACGCACGTCGCTTACTTAGTGACATAATGGCGACCGAGCAAAGTGCAAATACACTTCTCATCAAAAAAATCGAAACACTTCCGTTTTCATTGTTTCTGTCCGAATTTAACACAAAAAAGAATTCATACGATGAAAAAAAATACATATATTATAGCTGGCAGTTTGGCCATTACAGTAATAAGCGAAAATTCTAAATTCAAAATTAGAATTTCATTTGTTTATCTTATAAACGAAATGAATCACTGTTTTGAGACAAATGTGTGTTTAGGGTTGGAGTACATTTAGCGTTTAAAAACTAAAAATTGGCGCCTATCCTTAAACTTTTTGTTTTTTATTTCAATACTGTGACTTTGGGACGTCTGAAAAAAGGTTTTTTTTCTAAAACGTATGGATACTTCGCCCACAGAAGCCGCCCAAGTTGTGGCATTGCTGGATTCTGGCCTTAGTCAGCGTGTTGTGGCTGCAAGACTGCATCTAAGCCTGTCATCTGTTCATAGAGTCTATAAACGTTATCGGGAGACTGGTTTGTTCACGCGCCGTTCAGGATCTGGCAGGAATCGGGTCACTTCTGAGCGAGATGATCGATTTATTGTAACAACTTCTTTAAGAAATCGACGCCTTAACGCTTTTCAACTGCAGCAGCGGCTTCGTGTTGTACGAAGGGTGGCTGTAAGTGACTCTACAATTAGAAGAAGGTTGAAGGATCGTGGACTGGTACCGCATAAGCCAGCAAATGGGCCGAAATTAACTGCAGACCATCGAAGAGCGCGCCTTAACTTTGCACGTGAGCACCTAAATTGGTCATACGTACAGTGGAGCAAAGTTCTCTTTTCTGATGAGTGTAAAATTATGCTGTATGGTAACGACGGAAGGAACAAGGTCTACAGAAGAGACGGAGAACGCTATGCACAATGCTGCATTGAAGAAAAGGTCAGCTATGGTGGCGGTTCGTGGACGGTTTGGGGAGGAATCAGCGCCGACGGTAAGACAGAGCTTGCTTTCGTGTCTGGGCCACGTCTGCCTGCACTAAACTGTCATCGGTACGTCGAAGAGTGTCTCGAGCCTCATGTGATGCCCTATGCACATTTTATTGGCAACGGCTTCATATTCATGCACGACAATGCTAGGGCTCACACCGCGGGCGTCGTACGAGATTATCTTAACGAAGTCGATATCTCTATTATGGAATGGCCAGCAAGAAGCCCGGACATGAATCCCATTGAACATCTATGGGATGAATTAAAGAGACGAATTCGAGCAAGAGATCCTGCCCCAGAAACACTTAGCCAGCTGCAAGATGCAATCCAAGAGGAATGGGACAATATACCACAGCATGTGATCGTGACTCTCATCCGATCGATGAAGAACCGTATGGAAGCAGTAATTAGAGCTCGGGGAGGGAATACAAGTTATTAAATAAACGTTTTTTAGCTTTTTTTTTCATTTACGTGTGTTGTTTTATCCATTTCCTTTATACTCCATACGGAATAAAAATGACTCATTTAACAAAATACGAAACCTATGAAAAATTCATTTAAATTTAGAACATTAACATTAAGATTTGATAAGCTCATATTACTCACTATTAAACGACATTTAACATTTATTCCTAAATGTACACATTTTTCTGATAATCCTGACAAAACGTAAACTTGCAAGGTGTTTCGATTTTTTTGATGAGAAGTGTATATCACTAGAAGAAAGCTTACGAGAGCTTGCAAATGAACAGTCGATTTCAGGAGGCTAGGTTTTTTTTTATGGTAGGTAAAAATCATCCAGTGACGAATCCCGCCCTTGGGTGGAGTGGGAAACAGTGTCACTCTTACTGACTAAAGAACCTACCCCATTCCTACCTAAGTTGCCATATATACCAAGGCCAGAGCCTTCCTTTCAGATGCCTTCCTTTCAGCCAGAGTTGGGTAGACCTAGGTGAGCATGGGTAAACCCCGAATTAAAATTGGTTTTACTTTTTATTCGGACTTTACCCAAGAAGCTTGGGTAATACTAAGTTTACCCGGGTAAACCTAGGTTTACTCCATCTTCTAGCTTTACCCGTAACATATATACATTTTCCTTGTAATCTGCATAAATTATATTGAAAATAGCAGTAAAAATATTTAATTAATTACTTTTTTCAAATTTTACGTATCCCTGAAGACCAACAAAGAGACACAAAATTCCCGAAGTAAGGAATTATCACAAAACTATTTAGAATTTCACCAGTAATATTTGACAACTCTTAGGTTAATTGGCAAATCTTAAGTATGACGACACGGTTGGCTAAATGGATTAGCGACTGGCTGTGGCGCTGTGTGTCACGGGTTTGATTCCCGAACAGAAAATTATTAACATAACCAAAATTTCAGTCAGTGTTATGTATGTCTTTATATATTAGTAAAACCATGCACAATACTCATACAAAAGTAATTTCTAGGGAGGCTAGGAAATGTTTCATTAACAAAAATATATAAGATTTTCCTTAAATTGAAATTTTACTGTAACATACCCACACAGACACATTCACTGAAAATAATCTTCAAAGAAAATACTTTCAGTAAATTATGGAAAAACAATTCAATCTCTAGTACTTAACGTTGGTTCAACTTTTCTGAGAAAAAAAAATACGCTCTCATTTCAATATTTTAAAACAGCTATACTCAACCTGCGGCCCGCGGACCGCATGTGGCCCACCAAGTAAGATGTATATAGTAAAGTTATATAATTTTATATTTATTTCGTGTCTTAGTAGCAGTATTACAGGAGTCTGCTTACTAGTTCACTCCTTGGCAATGTATGGGTCAGTGATAGTCCTGCTAACAAAACGAAAAAATAGGACCATGCTTATAACTTGTAAGAATTTTATCGAAATTAAAAAAAATCTATCCTCTCATGTCAACCTCGGCTGCAGGCTGCGGATAAAGGCTGCATCCGCAACCTGCAGCCTAGTTTTGAATAGCACCTTTTTTTCACAAAATTTATCATACATTAAATATATAACAAAACTACTACATGACCCGACGTCTCCGGGATTCTGAACCCTGTTTCCAGCCACCGTAGGCGCAGGATTGCGGAGGGCGAGCAATGAGTAGCTCGACATCCGATCGTCCGGTGACCGTCCGGACCGAGCCCAAATTTTCGTGGCCAAGGGTTCATTTCTGAAAACTCGGCCCTGGTATGAATTTTTGCTAACTAAAACAACCCACCTCACTCCTACGTTGCCTACGTAGGAACGAGGTGGGTTTTTTAGTCAGCAAAAGTCTGACATTATCTCCTTATCCGCCAAAGGGTTAGAAATGTCACACTTGATGATTTTTACCCACCGAAAAAAAACCGCTATATGACCCCAGAGAAAAAAAAGTTGAACACGACTGACCTAAAGTGTCTGTATTTAATTCGATCAACTTCTAACATTACTAAGTTATAGAGGCCATTAAAACGGCGCGTACTAACAGGCGCGGGCGGATCAGTTGACAGTACAATTTAGCTAATTTATTCTCGTGTAGTCTGCGCGCAAAAAGTTCCCTCGTTAACTTAGGCGACAACACTAGTAAATCACGCAGCGCCACTCGGCTCTTATCTTGAACTCGATTATTATCTTCAAATTAGACTTGAGTGAACTGAGCTGCCGAATTATGGATCCTATCTGCGTGTATTAAGGTAATTTGATTAAGAGGTTTATAGTTTTTCTTAATTCAAAAGTATTAAATGATAATGTGCGCCATAAACTGACTGTATGTTCACCATAAACTCAAAAAGTACTAAACGGATTTTTTGTACAACTTCTACGGTCCGGACTAAGCATTCCACCTCGTCGTAAATAACTTTAAATAAAAACTGAAAAGAAAGAAAAGTTCATTCCAGTAAATTAGCACCCAATTTAATTGCATTAACTTAATTCATTAAGCCCCAAGAGGACACCGGTGTCCACACTTTCATTGTATATTAATTATGTATGTAATTACCGTAGTCGAAAAAAAATCAATTAAATACAAATTAAAACAAATAATGAATTCTAATACGGAATATATTTACTGCAACATTCGGGACCCATGTCAAAAGAAATAATTTTAGTCTAGTTTATTTTAAAGGCTACACGCAATTTCCACAAATTTTGACAAGATTTTGACATTGATCATCTCAAAGTCAATCTAATAACTGTAGTTCAGTAACGAGAATTATCCCTCAGGTAAGATTTAAGACCTTTTTCAGTAGGTAAAGTATAAGTATTCATACTATTCATCATCTTTGATGTTGTTTTCTTGTGTACATTATGAACAAACTTCATAGTTCATTAGTGCTGCTGCCCGGTCTATGTTTTACTTTAGACGCTCGGTAACTTTGATACTCGCTCATTAGGAACACCTTGTTATAATGAAGAAGGTAATCATAAAATTGCTTATATATTAATCTAAACATAGGCGGTCCAAATGGTTTAGAAAAGATGCCTTTTCTACATAAGCTTGTCATCTAGATAGTGGTCAAAAATTACTCAAAAATTTGTTCAAGTTAGTCTTTAAAATGTTAATTCTGGTGCTACATAAGTTATTTGTTTTGCTTTATACCTAATTTAATTTACGAAAATTGAGCTTTTAATCGAATTTATTGACAACTACAACTTTTAATTAAAAACTTCGAAGCTACTGTCATGCAGTTCTTACTCTGGTTGGAGGAAGGCGCAGGCAAGTAGTGTTATTGATAATTATAAGATAAGACAGATTACTCGACGTATGGCTACAGAGTAAGTACGGTTTTTTACCCATACATGGTGGAAACTAGATACTCGTATATATTTTCGTACAAGTTTGATAGCACATTGTACGTACAGCTAATGAGTGGAATTCCCTGCCGGATTCTGTATTCTCAGATATTTCCAGAGGTTTTTAAATCAAGAGTGAATTGAATAACTTCTAGGCTAGCGTGCCCCATCGTCGACCACATTGTAACTTACCATCAGAAAAGATAAAGATCCAACGCAACCTCATCAACAACAAAAAAAAAAGTAACAACACGTCTAACGAAATGATTATTCGCTCTAAATACAATTTCATAACCGAATCAGTCTAGGGTCACCATTACCGACCTACGAAATCTATTTTGTACCGAAAACCGTTTACGTAAACTCAGTGTTCGTTGTCGATAAACTAGAAAAGCAAACAGCTCGGTACGGAACGCCGATGGTAGCTCAAGGAAGGCCAAGCTGCATTATACTCCTAGCTGACCGTTGTTTATGGTTAGTTGGTTACTTCAGGTGACTACAACTAACTCAAGTAACTTCACTGAAATTCCTAATATATCTCTAGATTACGGGTTAATTACATTACATAGTATAAAACAACGTCGCTCTGTCCCTATGTATGATTAGATCTTTAAAACTACGCAACAGAATTTGATGCAGTTTTTTTAATTGATAGAGTGGTTCAAGAAGAAGGTATGTGTGCATAATACAATATATTTTATATCACCCTTGCACCCGTGCGAAGCTAGGACAGGTCGCTAGTTAACGATAAACTAGGAAAACAAACAGCTTGGTACGGAACGCCGATGGCAGTTGAAGGAACGCCAAGCTGCATTATACTCCTAGCTGACCGTTGTTTATGGTTAGTCAGTTACTTCAGGTGACTACAAATAACTCAAGTAACTTCATTGAAATTCCAATTATTTCTCTAGATTACGGGTAAAGTTCATACTAAGTTAATAGAACAGATGGGCTTTTATTGAAAAGGCTCATTATACAAACTAATATGAACAACGTTTACTATGAGACCAACCCAAAAAACGCGAAAAAACCCACTGCTCCATATTCACATAACTCGACAAAATGTGTGAAGATCATCTGTCGTATCAACTTTGATATATAACGAAATAATGAGCCTTTTAATGTTCTCACTACTCATCTAGCACATTGCGACCCCCGTACCTCGGAAAGCATATTATGAAGCCGTTGGTCCCCGCTGTCATCGTAGATCTTTGACAGTCGTTACAGTCAAATCCAATGTCAAAAAGTCTAATTATCAAACTCTTTTCGATTTTCGATTAACTAGATAAATCAGCTCGATTTACCAGTTGTAGAACTCTAATAGGCCATCGATTCTTGTAAAACAAGGGTATTCACTATTCAATAGCATACATTTAGAGTGTAAACCGACCCCAGGCTAGTTAGGGAAAGATTTGGGTGATGATGATAATAATTCTCACTACAGGGACTGAAGCCTAAATTGTGAGAGATAAAATAGGCCGTAACCCACCAGGCGCGCCCAATGCAGATTGCTGGATGTCACATGATTATTTTTTATACTAGAACATGCCGATATCTTTATGATGTTTTGCTCCACCGTTTTAAGAGCAGTGGTGATGAAATAAATTACACAAAGTTCAAGCTAAGCTCCACGATTACAACGACAGGGCCGTTACCACTGGGCCACCACTGCTCGGGTAACATTCGACACTCCATAATTTATAGCATTTATTTATCTAAAGGTGAACGATAAATCTTTGGAAAGTCGTTCTTATAACCACTTACCTCGTAACATAACCCTTACTTATCTATCCGATATTATAATACGAAAGTGTGTTTATCCATCTGTCACATCGGTTTGGCTGAGGGAATTTCAACTAAACTAAGCACATAGCTTGGCTGTTCCCGACAATCCTAGCGTCGCATTGTATTGGTTGAAGCGGCGAGCTACGGAATGACGTGGAGCCAAGTCAAGCGTGAACCTCAAGACCGGTCGCGATAGAGCATTACTGTGGGCCCCCTATACACCAATTAGGGGACATAGGACTTTAAGTCAAGTATGTGCTTCAGGAATTAGGATATCCGCAGCATAACCAAGGTTACCGATGTAGCACAAAGAATAGCCCAACCTACGTGGCAATGGGTACAACAGATGGTTGATAGGAACGAAAGGTTCAGGAGTAGCGACTGGAATCACTGAGTTGAAAGACATCCTAGAAGGTGGAGCGATGATCTA
This sequence comes from Mythimna loreyi, assembly GCA_029852875.1. Classification (NCBI taxonomy): domain Eukaryota; kingdom Metazoa; phylum Arthropoda; class Insecta; order Lepidoptera; family Noctuidae; genus Mythimna; species Mythimna loreyi. Next base: position 12,497,772 of record CM056785.1, on the reverse strand, counting down.
GTGTGGGTCGGATCCGTTGGATGTGAGACGCACAGGAGAAGTCGTTATGGCAACACTTTGGGAGGCTTATGTCCATCAGCGGATGTCTTTCGGCTGAAATGATGACTTACATGAGTGGACCAAATTTGACAAAGGTAGACCTAATTTAGGATTTTACACTCCAGTAATAAATTTATTTTGAATAATAAAACACTTTAGATGCACTAGCCAAGAAGTAGACTAGAGAAACGATTTGTATTTTTTTTTTGCAATAAACGCAAAAACTACGAAACCATGCCTTTATCACTGGTACTTTCAAGGCAGTGTCGTTGGCTGAAGCTAGTCAAAAATTGAATTTTCTATAGTATATGTCACACGATAGAAGCGTGATTACAATAAACGTAAATTAAATGTAATATCGGTTGAATACAAGCGGTGACAGGAGAGATAGAGCAGACTCAGCGACGGATTGATTAATTCTATAACATGAAGGAACGATCTTACTTATTGTGTCCGTCCGTAACAATGAAATGCAACTGTATTTCCTAAGAAATAAAGTCTAATTCAGATTATAATAAAAAGGAAGGAGATCATTAATACCAATTTAATTTGCAGTTGAGATGTAAGGTGTAATTACAAGCGAAATGTCTTTTATTCGTAGCCCTCTCAGGACACATCCTATTAGCTTTAGGATTGTCTGAAAGTTACTGGTGCAATGTAACGCAATGGACAACTATCTCAGGTGGCTAATTCCTGTAACGAACGAGACTCTAGCCTGCTAAATAGGCGTCGTCATTTAGCCTCGGCGCAAATGGGCCACCGACCACAGCCACTGGTGGCCAACGTCACGCGTCGATACAAAATATATTAAAAGTGTGTTAAGTCGCCGTCGCTGGCCACCGGTGGCTTTGGTCGGTAACCCATTAGCGCCGATCCTTAGGTGTGCGTGACTCTGTCACGCTACTCACTGATGACGTAATAAAATTCTTCTTAAAGGGACCGACGACTTTGACCCGCGCGAGATTGAGCAATAACAGGTCTGTGATACCTTTAGGTGTCCTGGGCCGCACGCGCGCTACACTGAAGGAATCAGCGAGGTAGGGTTTAGGTAGTAAAAGTGTAACATATCGCCGCTGTTAACCCAGTACGGGAGAAGTTATGTGATGATTTTCCAACTCAAAAAAAGGCTGGACCTCTAACAAAGAATTGTGAGTAAATAGCTCAAGTGTCAACAAAAGATTTTTTCTACATCAAGTTTGTATTGCGATTAAGGGCGGCTTGCATGACTTGCTCTTAAAACTAGATTTTGTTAAAGTCGCATTAGTCATTAAGCTCGACTTAACCTTAACTGTATTAGTAGCGTCTTGCTAATGTTGAAATCTACTCGACTTAACAAAACCTAGCTTAACACGTTTCATTCTTTTCGTTCATTCATTTGCGTTCCATTTTTCATAATTGTGCTGGATATTTTACACATTTTTTAACTGTTTTGGAGGTATGGAACGTTTCAAATATAAAAAACCAAGGATTTTATAAAGGAGTGACTGGAACGCTTACGACAACCTCAAAAAAGTTCGGAAGAGTAAAGTTAAAAAATGGGTTTTTTAACAAGTTCGAGATGTTTTTGATGTTGGTATTATAATAGATATATATCGATATAGATAGATATCCATTTAATAACGCAACGGTACTCGCACCGTGGTGCATGCTGTAAAATTCTGAGCTCTGTCCTAAAGAAGTTAAATATGTTATTAGTACAATAATTACATAGACTTATACCCACTGCCGGGCCACAGGGCTCCTCTCTAAGTGAAGGAATGGGCCATAATCCACCATTCGTGTCCAGTGCGGATTTTTGATTGTTTTTCCTTCACCGTTTTGAGAGCAGTAGTGATGAAAAAATTAAAAATAATGAGGAAAACATAATTAAAAGGAAGATGGGTTAAGAAAAGGGGTAGCGAGGTAAGAAGGGGACCGGGTGATATTTAGCCGTTTTATGTCGCAAAAAATTTGGTCAATATGAGCACGTTGTGACTTTACAAGTATTGGCAAAAATTGGCCTAAAAATGGAAGAAAAGCCTTTGGACACTGATAGTTCTTGAGTGTGACAAACTCTTACAAACTGTTAAACCTTTCCGCCTTTGTTAACTGACTTTGACTACACTCCATGTTAGCGTGCTGTTTGCTGATAAAGAGTTTGTAATATTGCTTCGTCATCAATCCAGACTATCCGTAGGATAAAGATACAAGATCCTTGACGCAAACTGACGTTTGTTATTATTTATATCACTCACTAAACCTAGAATTAGCGACTTAAACCACCTACCATGCCGGTTTAAATTTGACATTTCTTTAAGTCTAGCTTTACGCTAAACCGATGTCGTGCAATGCGTTAAGTTCGATTTAAGCTTAAGTCGAGTTTAAATCACACTAAATCTAGATTAAACTGAGATGTGCAAGCCGCCCTTAGTTTATTAACTGCTAAACCAGAGATTTTTTATAAATATCTAAGATAGGTTCTAAGGTAAATAAACGCAATGCAAATATGAATATTTAAAAATACCAGGCAAATAACGCCACAGTCACAGACATCAATCGTCACAAAAAATATTCTATGAAAACTTTGCACCTCTCAAAGGACACGAAGCTCCGTCAAAAAATATATTATGTACCCAATATTACACAGAGAAAACAAACTAAAAAGCATCGTCCGAAGTTACCTAGGTATTGCAGCACCTCCGCTTTTCATGATAATTCCCCGACCAAGTTTCCCTTTATATCAACTTTTTTATTTTCCCAGTTTAATATCATGCAAAATGAAGGCCGGGCACGCCACTCCGAATGGTCGGCTCATTGCATCCCGACCGTAAATCCAACTCCCTTGTCGGTACGCCGCGCATACTACAGTCTACAGAGTGTCTCAGCAACTTAATATAAACAAGAATATAAAATAACTATATTATGTAAATTATGACACTAAATAAGAGCAGTTTCTTGCTCAGGATAGACTTCGTAATTGGGCTTAATTAATCTCTGGAAAAGTATGGGAGGATCGGTGGCTTAAAGACTTGTGTTGCATCAGGGAACCTGTGTTGTGGTGACCATGACACTACAGATTGCCTAGTAAAATGTACTCTACTAAAGGTAGCTTAGCGTAAAGGTAGCTTCACGTTTTAATTCCAATTTAGCCTTTCGAGTACCATAATAGAAAGACAATAGGAATGCGAAGGCCGACGTTTGCTTGAGACTCAAGGAGGTCCTTTGCCTAGTAGTGGGACAGTATAGGTTAGGTATACATAATATATAAAAGCTTACATACTTATCGCCTTTTACATAATATCTGTGATGCCAGCATACCATCAATTTTCAGTTATACTATCTGCGTAACTTCTTTCAGAACCTACTTCGACTTATTCATAAAAAGTTCATATCTATGAATGTTCGAGAAATCTGTACGAACGACATTGTCGCTTTCTTTCCAATAAATCGCGACGACGATAGAGTTACAGCGTTTTAGTAATGGAATAAAAAAACTTTTACGTTCAAAGGGTTGCGACTTACGAGCCTTCACCGGTTGTATTTCTTCTCAATCGTTCGATTACTCAGTCGAATGAGAAAACTTATTGTGTATTTACAACAATGTTTAAGAGTATGTAACGTAGAATTTCCTATGTATTTCTACTTAATATTTAATTAAATAAAGTTTTATGTTATATGTTTTTGACTAGCCCCAGTGTCTAGGTCTTAGTCTAGTGGTTATTGACCCTGACTGTCGTGGGATCGATTCCCACCTAGGACAATTTTTTGTGTGATAAGCACGATCCTTTTTTCTATGTCTGGTAAAAGTATTTTTATCAGTTGTCTAGTACAATCTATGCTAGTACCCATAATACAAACTTTGCTTAGCTTGGGACTAATCGACGTTGTATGATAGTTGAGCAATATTATTATTATATATGTGAAATTATATGTTCGTGGCCTACAATACAAGAGTCACAACCGCGTAGCAAGAGGACATGTCAGACTTTTACTGTACTATGTACAAAAACTTGTGTTCCTTCAGCAGCCTCTTGAATTGCAGGGTCTTGGTAACTCTTTCAATCATTCTCGCAAATAATTCCTAGAGTAGAGCAACGTTTTTTAAAAATAAGATACATAAGATAAAATGTCTCTCCGTAAGGCCTCCCGTGATATGTTATAGTCATGATTTCCAAAGGCATTTGTAACTACTAATTTATTTACATAGCAATGCCAGGTTCAATAGTTTCCGTTTTCATATCTTGTTGAGAAGAGAGAGTTTACAATATCACGCGAATTATTGTAAACTTGCGCTGCTTGCAATCCACATACATATCATGTTGCTAAGTGCGCACCTGTAGTTCTCCTTACAATTCCACAAGCGTGAACAGTGTTTTATCGTTGCAAAAAACTTACTACTTGGCTGAAAGGTATAATAAAATCTCCTAATTCAATTCAATTTCACAAAAATCCATTCCTGTTAAAACGTGAAAATACATACGTATTTTCATTTTTCGCTCAACGATTTTTTTTTATCACTAAATATATTGGGGAGCTATGTCCCAATAAACTTTATCAAATCATGATAAAGTATTTAATGGTACAAATATTTATTTTATACCAAAAGTATATTTACGTAACTCCGATACTGGATTGTAATCCCATTTTTATTCGGTAAGTATTATAAGCCTACCAACACACGCCACGGTTCTAATCCCCGTATTTTTATATAAAACTCACATCGGATACAAATCCTTTAATACTCAACGATTGCTTTCCTTACCATTATGTTTACTGCTCTCTCAAGGGTAATAACTCCGATGATGTACTTCAGAATCGACCCTAGTAATAAATTCATCGCCGTAGACCTCACATACATGAATATAACGTCAACAGGAAACTGAATTACGGGTACGTACATGTAGGTAGTTGAAGGCACTCACCACTCACCTCAGCCATTAGCCACTTGCAATGAACTTACAGCCTCAGATCGGAATAACTCGGCAGCACTGTCGCAGCGCTTTGTTCCTCAGTTTCAACTACAACAGATTAAAGTTCTTGTAGTTGTTCTTGTCTCGTCCGCAATGCGATGAGGGCTCCCTAAACGATTAATTCTGAGTGAAGTGAGAAGATTCCTTCTGCAGCAATACTGTTAATTAGTTTAGTGCCCCTGCGGTCACTTGATGAATGATCAACTTGATAAATTACACAAAAACAGATTGCAATACATATGGATCGCTTTTATCCTTTCGGCGTTCCCCTATTTAACATTTTACCCGGAGCGGAAAACAAACACCCAATTCTGAATTCGATTACAACGAAATAACTTTTTGATTCCTCTTTTATTCTCTTCGATCAAGTTCAAGAATACTGTAATTACAATAAAAATAAAAACTAAATAAAAGAGAAAATACAAACAGCAAAAGTACTCGGAGCCGTTTTACAATCAAGTCTAAATTAGAGGCTGCTACGTTTAAACGCGGGCGCCGGCCGAGCCTACAAATCCCCACGAATGCGGCTTTATTTCGTTCCGTCGCACCAATCAGAGCAATTAACGGACAATAAAAAGAAAAAGTCCCTTCTACGGCCGACGTGTGGGGTGTGGAAACAGGGAGGGTGGCAAGGGATTCCTAATTGTTCTCTATTGAGCAGACAATGCGTATACTTTGTGAATAACTCTCTGATTATGAGGTAAGTAACACTGAAGAGCTGTAATTGCGTTAGTGTCAGAGAATCTCTAAAAGATTTTTACAATTTCTTCATTGCTGCATTTTCACTTTTCACTCTAGATTTCGGTCATTCTGAAACTACGGGACGTTGATTCTGCGGTCTCAGGCGGTGAAATAGTAACTCGAATAGAATAGTACAACTGTTATTTAACCCAAATTACATGTAATCAGTGAGTTTTATCATTGTACTTTCAATAATATCACTGTATATTAAAATCTACGTAGTCGTAGGACGAAATTCACCAAATAAAAGTAGAGCGAATAAGGTCCGGCGACTAATTCTCGTAGCAGGGCCTACGAGAGTGCTACGAAAAAGTTTGCATCGATAAATGTGTCTACAACATGTGAACGTGCGCTGAAAACATTGAATAACGCTTCTACTGAGTGGTCCGATATAGAAGAATTTTTAAAATACCCTCATTTTTATATTAAAAAGATTCCATTGTACACATCGATCGGGGCGATGGGCAGTATTTCACAAGCGATTTTCTTTGACGGAGGAAACGTTTTGAATATAAAACACAGTCGCTAATGACGTAAACGATTATTGACAAAACGTTCCGAACGACCGATGGAATGATAAAGCAATTTACTAAATTAAGTTTGGGTTGGTACTTTGGTGTATCACAGCTGTGTGTGTATTTGAAAAGTTTTTTTTTAGAATCAGCTTTTTGAAGCAAATACTAAGCCATGATTTCAAGTACCGTATCGTACCCATTTGGGTAGAGGTTTTTGTATAAAATAAATCAGTAAACAATGTCGACTTCACCACAAAGGCCCTGATGGTTAGTTTACAAATACTTGTCCATTTAAAATGTTCACAATATATTTATCACGAGAGTGCGGCGCGAAACTTGTGTAATAAAAGTTATGGACGCACTGTTTGACGTGGTTAACCCTTTCGTACGCTCGTGTACTCTGCCCACGTCTCCACACTCACTTAATGAGCTTAATCTTTCTAGAAACTAGTTCAAACTAGTTTTAAGTGGCTCACTTTTTCATTTCCACTGCTCCACATTCATTGGTTTTCATTTTTATTAGAAATTTTGTTTGCCCTAATTTAAAACTTTAATTACAACATACTTTTGGGGTGAACGTTACGCGATACAGATTATTTTATTTCGCTATACTAATGAACTAGTTTCGGACTTTCATTTTCAAACCAGTTCCAAATATATTCAATTCGAAGGAAGGTTTCGTTTCGAGTGCTAAAGAAACAAATTCAGACAAAGACAAAAGCAATAGGAACTGTAAATAAACAGCCGAAGTACATCGATAGCATCTGGTTTTCGCACGTGTCTGTGAATAAAAAGGAAACGACTAATCGAGCGGAGGACGCTCAAGAAAACAAAACACTGCCTCCTGGGCTCCTGGCAATGGCGCATTCACCGAGAAAAATAAACTTCGGCCCCGGGACACTTCAAGAGACTTACCGTTCGTGCAAATGAAGTGGAGACTGTTACGTACAAATGTTTACTTACAGGACTGAATAGGAAAGGCGACGACGTTAATTTAATATTTCGTCGAAGTCTCAAGGAATCGTGTCCCCGCCATTTCACGATTCAGTTGCCACTCAACCCAACTTCTTTTATATTTCTTATCTTCTATTTATATTTTCTGTTGAGAATTGTTATATAAGTAGCATAAAACCGTCGGAATGGACGACATGTCAAAGTGGGTCGTTTTCTTTCCGTCTGCCTCGTGAAAGAATTTATGATGCGATAATGTCTCGTGAGTGAAGAGAACCTTCTGTCTGTCTACATTATGTACTGTTTTATAAGCCTTTGAGCTTTTATACAGACGAGAAACAGACTTACTTAGAACACGTAGCTATAGACTACAAGTAATCGAGTTTTCATGATGAAATGCCTCAAGCATCGATTCTTTTATATTATGAAACTGTAGACTACGAAGCTAAACAATAAGATTTCTTATACAAACTTTTCTTATATAATGCCTTGTCATGGTTCTGCGTAAGACGTGATCGATTTTGATCGGGGGCTCAAAACATTAAAATCTAATTAAAGAACTGAACACAACCAATATTTCTATAGACATTTTAATTAAACCATCGTCAAAAGCCATTAAGAATGGTACACAAAAGGGAGACAGTTCCTTGTGTAAGACAAATTACGAGAACATATGGGCTGTCGGCACATAGTATGGGATTGTAGTGATAGTATCACACAAGTGAGGCTTAGCGTGAGTGATGTGTACCCGGCCCAATGCCAACGGCTCTGGTAAAACCGGTGTTGTCTTCAAATTCAAAACCGTTATTATTATGCTATTTATAACTAGCTGGTTGCGTTCGAGTTTACGTTGAGTTATCCATTTTTGGTTACTGGTTAACCTTGTGATTCATACTAGTCAGAGTATTCTATCGATCCATTGTAGTTTGGTTTTTGCACTTCGTTCATGGTGACAATGTATGTGGTATTTTTATTTTAATAACTTTTATTCGTCTTTTGGTATTTAGCATGACGAGACTGCTTTTAAGACTTCCACAACCCGGCTATTGGGTAACACGATAACTAGACAAAGCTGATGTTTTATTTCCTGACTTCTGATCATTCATCCACAACGGCTGTGAAATATTTACAACTTCTTACAGCTTTCCGAGGCACGAAGAAATGTTGATATGTACACAAGCATTCATCTACAAACTGTCCTTGACATGCATATTTAGGATCTATCTTCTAATCAAATTTAACGCTGCATCACTAGTGTGCTTCTCGTATCACTGTTTATCATCACATGAGATCACTTTCAAGCGCTAGTATATATCATTAAAAAAAAACATACAGCTCAAAATGCTACCACAATTCTGAACTGAACACCAAAACGAATTATTCCTCTAACCATATGACAGCGACAACCTATAACTTCGCTCTTACGAGTATTTAATGACTATGTTCTTCTAAGCACTTTTATTTTATCACTTTTCAAATATATCGCTTCTCACTCGATTAACCATCCATAAAGTGCATGGTATTCCCTCGCTTGAATATTGGCGTCGAAGCGAGCTCAGATTATGCTGATGCGAACTATGTTCATCACCGCACGCTTTCAAGATGTTAATCGTTCTCCTTTCAAACATACGACGCAGACAAATTTAATTAAACAGGCTTTTACACTGTACAACGTTCCATTATTAATTAGTCTTGACGCGGAATAGGTAAGCAGGTATTATCTAAGTTTACGTGCCAACGGATACCGCGTGTGTTCCCTTTAACACAAATTAAGGTAGCTTGAATTAAACAGGCAATATTGACCCCTTTTCGTCTGTATTCAGGTTCCAGTGGCTTAATATTGTATATGAGAATAGTTCTACGTAGTTATCGGTATAAAATTAGTGGTGTATTTCAAATGTGGGGATGGCAAATATCTCAAACTAGATTAGATTTCTACACAGTAGGAGTTTTGAGGAGCACTATAGTTTTATGTTCACGTCGATATCAATGACTAGCTTTTGCCTACGGCTTCGCCCGCGTGATGTTAGGCTACCAGCTGTTTCACCCGCGTCTGTGGTTACTGCTCCGCCCTCATAGGTCATAGCGTGATGTTATATAACCTTCCTCGAAAAATGGACAACACAAAATATTTTTTCAATTCGAAACTGTAGTTCCAGAGATTACCCCCTACATACAAACTAACAAATTTTACCTCTTTATAATATTAGTATAGATACGAGTATATTCTCTCATAATAATCATTCGCTATGAGAAATATACCTGGCTTATTTCATTTTATTCGACCGTATGCTGATTTTTAATATTCGAGATGAACCGACCACTGAAAGCTGTTTCATGTTTATCGATATTGATATTTTAATGGTGGTGGTTTCGAAAACAATAGCCCCGCTACTATATGAAATTGATATGAAAACTAATAATCACAGCTATGTTATATTGCATAATTAGCGACACGCCCCAGCTTCGCATGTGCGCAATGGTGATATTAAATGTATTAGGTATGCATTTTTTTTTTATGGTAGGTAAAAATCATCGAATGACCAGAGCCCCGGTGTAACGCTTTCAACCCTCAGCTCCGGGAGGCTTCGACCCTGCAGGGTCCCTACGGTTTGCTGACAACTCCTTGAGGCGCGCGGGAACGGAGCGCGCCGTCGACGACTTGGGCTCGGTCTGGACTGCTACCAGACGACCGGACGGCGAGCTACCCATTGCTCACCGTCCGCAAGTCAGTGTCTACGGTGGCCGGATATCGGCAGGATCGCAGCGGCGTTGGCTACGGCGAGTGCGCCGTTGCCTTTGCTAGGTATGCATGTATTATACATATGAACCTTCCTGTGACTGGCCTGTCAGTCTAGTAGTTAGTGACCCTGACTGCTATGCGGGAGGTAGTGGGTTCGATTCCCAGGACAAATGTTTGTGTGATGAGCACGATCATTTGTTCTGTGTCTGGGTGTAATTTATCTATAATATGTATGTATTTAGAAATATATAAGTATGTTTATCAGTTGTCTAGTACCCACAACACAAGCTCTGCTTAGCTTGGGACTAGATGGCGTTGCGTGATAGTTGTGGACATATATGTTATATTCCTCTTGAATCACTTTATCAATAAAAAAAATTGCATTAAAAGCGTAATTTTAAAGATCTAAGCATACATAGGGACAAACAGCGGGCAAAGGCAATGTTTGATCCCAGAAAATGCACAGTTCTTGCGGAAAGGACCACCGAAACGAAGCCACACGAAAAATCTATAGCTCAATAAATTCCGTTTTGCCTGCGGCATCACCCGCGTGAGAGTCAAACGCACTCCTGAAATAGAAAAACCTTCTATGTTCTGTTGTAGTACATAGTATTCCCGTGTCCCAAATTACATCCTAATCCGTTTAACAATTTGAGCGTAAAAGAGTTACAAATATACACTAACATACTTAATACAAACTTATGTGTTAATAGAGTAACATCGTGATTATAATCTGAGTTCTGAAACTCATATAATTAAACGAATTATATTATTATATCACATCATATTTTATCAAAATATAGTTAAAAATGTATTCGAAAAATCTAATCATAGTCATGCCGTGTTTTCGTATGCTATACAATATTATGATGATAGTGTCACCGTCGCTTGACGTAGTACATGACAGACAGCTGAAACATCTGCCGATAATTGAAATGTCAGACGCCGACGTCAAGCAGCCTACAAGTGCCCGACAGTGCCCGACAATGCCCGACAAGCGAACAATGTATTACGAAAATATTCATTTTAATTAACGAATGTTTTGTATAATTTTTTATGGATTCTTAGTAAGTCGATGACGTAAAATGCAATTATTTATGAATTCTTATCGTTTCCATTAAATTGGATTTAAAACGGCTTGCGTAACGTGATTTTATCGATATTTTAGTGTTTGTAATGTATTGTATAGCTCTATTCTCGGGTTTAATTATTTTCTATTCATATTAAAACACCGTCATCGGCAAGTTTTTAATATCAAATTGCTGCGCATAACGTTCAAACAAAGTACGCTCTTCAAAGAAGAATTTTGCTTTCAATAACGATAAAAAATATGAAATTTTCGCAATACAAAAGTCGGGGACACTGATACGTTTTAAAGAAATTAAAGTATAAGTCCCTCATAAATCTGTATAGTAAGTAAAGCGAAAGCTATTATCTTTATGTTGCCAGCTCTCTATCCACGTAAAAAACACGGAGCTAAAATTTCAAGGCCCATTTAGCAGACCCGTGCTCTGGACAGAGATTAACGTGCTTTCTGTTTCATTAATAAATCCTCAGTTTATCAAATCCTGGAGCACGACGCTTCTGCCCCTGATAGCCTTTGAAAAATCAATAAGCGAGTTACTATCAAAACTTTTACCGCGTCACGTTATTTTGTAAACGGTGGTTAGTTTAATTAAATTCTATTGGAAAACACTTCAATGTTTTCTCGTCGAGGCAAATAAATCTCGTGGAATGCTTTTATGTGCATTATGTACGTAGTTCTGCAAATAGGTTCTAGGCTGGAATTCGAGTCCTCGATTCGGTTTCTGCACGAGTTCACCAGTCGTAGAGCCAAAGAAACAATTTTACAAGATGGCCAAATACAACTTTTTTTGCTAACATTTCGATTAGAGGCAAATTGCTGTGGTTCGGGACAGTCTACCTAGTTTTAGTTAGTATTACAATTTTGTTTGGACAATTTTTTTTTTAAGACTGTAACCACTACACTAACTTACGTTATTCTTTTTACTTTGAATTTGAAAAACTACTCTAAGTATTAATTGACTTCTTAATTGATTCGACTTTTTTCCTATTTTGTTTTTTAAGATATTAAATAACACTAAAAGCAGCATGTTGGGTACTTTTTAGTTGTAAATCTAAATAAAATATGCGAAAATGTAATGAAAATGATAAATTATAATATAACTGTCATTGTTTTCATTATAATTCCCTTAGGTTCTTCCTATTATTACATTTTCCTTCCTTTTTCTTTTTTAAATTAAAAAAATAAATAAATAAAAAGCAAGCTCATTTTAACTGACAACCACGATTACAAAATACAAAAGTTGAAAAGCCTGAATAATTTATTTAAAATAATATGTCATAAAAAAATAAACCTGAAACCAAAAATTCGAAGACATATCACATCCACAAAACCGCACTGGACCTGCGTGGTGGATTACGGCCCGGTAAAAAAGAAGGCCTGAATCCCAGCAGTGGGAACATTTATAAGTCTGATGCTATGCTATGATATAATATGTCTGGCCCGTTTCATCAAAAAGTATCTTAATTTAAAGTTGTTCCTTGTTAGCCACCCTGTATAAGAAAGCTTTCGCGACGACATTAAAACAGAACTTGTAAAAGGTTTCAGCAGAGTATTTCATAGGCTGTGATTTCATCGGATCATCATTGCGGTCACTGGGCATAATTGCAATTAAATCCGACATAATTTATTTTCGGAGTTGTTATCCCCGGGGCGTCGTTTGTGGATTACTTGTGGCGGCGCGATCAGGCTGCTCAGCGCCAACTTTACCGCCAACGATAGACTTTTATCGTGAAACTTTCTCTTGTAAACTAAACGCGGGTACGGCACTAACCCATCGTCCTATGTGTGTGAGTAAGGCAATGCAAAGGGGCGTAACTGCCGAGCTTGATACGGCTGAAAGTCATGTGGCATGTGTAGGTAAACTATTTCGTAGGTAATAATAACTTCATGTTTTACGGTTAAAAACGGGTTAAGACATTCACACACAACATAATGTACATTCACGACCTTTGAGATAAATATCTTATCGCCAAACCCGATTTTAGGATGAACTAGTTTCGCCTAGGCCAAACCAGTTGTCCATATAATATACGAAGAGCCCTGCTCTACGAGGCTCTTATTTCTGGGTAGTAAAAAAAAATAACCACAACGCCAAAGGTGGGAGCTCAACTCCGCTCCCACCTTCGACTTTTAATCTAACCTATCCGTGTCAGGGTACCATGAAATTCCGAGTTCACTTCTCTCGCTCTTGAACTAGTATCGCGGGTTTGACTTAGACCTATCTTATTGTTTATGATTGCAAGTCCTAAAATGATATGTTGATCATAGTGTATTGTGTTCAAAATCCTGATAAGTGCAATGACCCGGACAATTTACGTCAACGCAGCGGCATAGACGTAATCAGCGGATTAGCATGAGGCTGCTCAGCAACAACCCTAAAAGTTAATTAAACATTTATCAATTACAACCGACAAGGGTACAAACGTCTGGTCCATATTCCTTGTTTTTATTGATTCATTTCGTCCAAACGATGTAGAACGAATTCATTAAATAAATCGTAAAGGAAAAGTTCACAACCAAATATTTCTCAAGCCAACACGCATATGCGTATGACAATGACCCGGACAATTTACGTCAACGCCGCTGATTAGCATGAGGCAACTCAGCAACAACCCCAAAAGTTAATTAAACATTTATCAATTACAACCGACAAGGGTACAAACGTCCGGTCCATATTCCTTGTTTTTATTGATTCGTTTCGTCCAAACCGTAGTCCAAACGGTGTAGAACGAATGCCTCCTTCATTAAATAAACCGTAAAGGGAAAGTTCACAATCAAATATTTCTCAAGCCAACACGCATATGCGTACGACACCGTCGAAAGTAAAAACACTTGATTCATACGTCGTTAAAGGAATTTATAAGGGTTTACTCACCATACATAGGTAATGCCTACACGATATACGGAAATATTAAAGGAAAACGGAGCAAAAGCGATTTCTTTGTTCGACCTTATTCGTTTGTCTTTTGAGTTTTCGCCAGCTAGGAAGGGTATCCCTTGATCATTAAGTACGCTTGTTAGGTGGTGTTCTGGCATTTCTTTTGATGGAATCTTTTGAAACAATAATACGAACGAAATTACCTGCTTTTTTAGCCTTTGCACAGTAATTACCTAAACTAAAAATGAAAAAACCCGAAACAACATATAACTGTATATATGTTACACATAATTATATTTGTCTAACATAAATACAGCCAGCATTTTGTCAGAAAATAAAATTAAGAACCTAATTGCAAAGTCACCTACCGGGTCCAATTGTATGTTCAAACCAAGAGACCCACAAAGACCGTTTTGGAGGAGAGTGACAAACGCGCATACAAAAGAACTATAAATAAAAAGATAAAACAAAGTCCCTCATCGCGTCCGTTTGTCAGTTCTCGATATATTAAAACACCATTGAACAGATTTTTATGCGGTTTTCACTAATAGGCAGAGTGATTTATGAGGAAGGTTTAGGATTAGGAATACGTACATATTGTAGTAGATACAAGCCGAGAATTTCAAAGATTAGTAACACCCGTACAAAGTTGAGGAAGGTCGCTAGTATAACATAAATGTAATGTGGTATGTATACAAAGAATTCCCTACCGGAGTAGTACAGGGAAACGTTGAGGGTGCCAAGCCACGAGGAAGATCACCTATGAGGTGGACTGACCAAATAAAAGCGGCAGTAAATGGTTCATCATCACTGCATGAATACATTCGAGAGGAGTGGCAACGTGTTATGAAGCTTACCACCAACACCTAAAGTGATGACCATGACCACTCTGTCAAGAGTGATACCGCCAAAGAGACCAGACTAGAGTCTGTGTTCCCTGGTAGCTATAACCTAGTGATATTTAAAGTCAAGAGTGAATAGGTTACTTCTATGCAACCGCGCTCCATCGTCGACCACGTCATCGTGTCCCATTTAGTGAGATATTAGTAAAGCGTGAATTTAACCAATAAAAAAAAATTACAATAAGAAATTTTTAGCTGATATGTTTTCATAAAAATACCATTCATCCATCAAACAACAAAGTTTCATTTGAAATTCTTTTCATATTTGAATATTCGTATATAAAACGATACTCACTGAACCATCATATTAAAGTAATATTTTTCAAATAAGTAAAAAATAAAAGCTAGAGCTAGCTTTTATTTTTTACACGTACACGTCGAGATTCCTTTCCAAATGGTTTCAAGAATATCCATTCCATTTCGAAGTTCATTAAATAATAACGCCATGTATTCAGGCTCGGGGGAATAGGCAGGTGTTTCCAAATGTCACTCGTGTGTTGAACCGCAATGAATAATTAACTATTCATACTTTCTTTCTTTCGTGCTGAAATACAGAGACAGAATACTGTGAATTGGCAACCTGGTCCTATCTCAATTTTGACATCTTTACAGGTTGAGCAAAAGACTTCTTTGCGTCTTTAATAGCTGGTTTCATCATTACATAGTACAAAACAAAGTAGCTTCCTCCCTATGTATGCTTAAATCTTTAAAACTACGCAACGGATTTTGATGCGGCTTTTTTAATAGATAGAGTGATTCAAGAGGAAGGTTTATATGTATAATACACGTATAATATATTTAAAATCAGCATTGCGCCCGTGCGAAGCTGGGGCGGGTCGCTAGTATTAAATAAAAATAAGTAAGTACGTGTTTTTATTATTTTTGTTACACATCTTATTAAGAACAAAAGTTGCATAACATAATTAGTCCTCCCCCTCCCCTAGCGTGGTATTCCTCAATGCCGAGGGTCGTGACTATCCCCTGCTAAGGACAACATATTATAAATCAAAAGAACTTGAAATAGTAGTATGAAGTAAGTTGATTGAAGTTGATTCTGTTCCTATGTATTTGAGATCGGATTTTTTACAAGGCTGCAGCAGTAACAAATATTATAAAATGGTATTAAAAAATAAACTCTTCAAAAAATTCGAGACAAGGCCCGATGCCGTCAGGAACCCAGGGTCTCTTTCTGAAAGGAAGGCACCAGTGCGAAGGGCAGAGAAGGAACGGGGTGGGGTGGCTAGTCAGTAAGAGTCTGACACTGTTTCCCGCTCCGCCTAAAAGCGGGATTCGTCATTCAATGAAAAAAAATAGGTCCCTGTGCCAGTCAATATTTAAAAGCACACAGATGTTCGGATTCCAACAATGTGGGAAAGCAATAAAGAATATACGCGAATAACTATTTCCACTCGTATTCCTTTATCCTCGTAAAGACTCCATCAAATTCCACCAATGATCGCAAAAAGTGAGAGAAAAACTTTTATGGGAATACAAAAAAGAAACTTGGTTACTCTTGTACATAATATATAACATATGTACGCGTAAAAGTATTGGATTTCTCACTAAAGACTTTGATAACGTTAGAGTTAAGGGAAGATAGTCATATGACTGTAAATGATTTTAAATCGAACATAACGTCTAAACGGCTAGTCGGTATAATTTGAAAAAAAAAAGACGTTGAATCAAAAACTGGACTATTTGCCTAATAATTTAATATACGAATATTTACATTATTTTTTTTCATTAAACTTGGTGTACCTAATTTATTTTCAAATTGATGTCCAACATAAACAAAAAAGTGAAGGCAAAAACCATTGGGTGTATGTTTTATAGAACTTTCACAAACTAAAAGATAATTTAATTACCAACCTTTTAGATATACAGGACAAATTATTATTCGAATAATCTTGATGCGCAGGAAGGGACGCCAGCTCCTCTTCTGTTCGCTCGAGGTAGCTGGCGTATATCTGCACCTAAAATATAATCCCGCTATACTTTTAGACTACCCGGCCCTGTACCCATCAATGTATATCCATATCGTATCGCAATATTTACGTAGACGTGTAAACACAGCGGATATAGGAGCAATGTTTGCTGTATCAAAGCGATAAACATCCAATTAGCCTCCTAAGTGAATGAGGTGTCAAATATGTACAGTATATCTATGTCTAGACGTAAGTAAATGCCAAGAGGACCGTGCTAAAGTTGCCAGACTAAAAAATGATACAATCAACGCTATTAGCAATCTAGATCACCATTAATCGCAGTATATTATGAAAATGTTACTCCCCAATTATTATTTAAAACAGACTACCCATAGACCTCAATAATAATCTCTTTTCAATACACTTACTCGAAAACTGCCTCTTATCGCACTCCTATTAGGTTCAATGTAGCATGTATATCACCCAAGTGCTTTTTTGAGTTTATCACAACAAGGGCTTTTTTATTCCTTCCTTATCGTCACGGTCACGGGTGATTTTTTTTTTTCTTAGTTTATCGAATCAGGCGCGAGGCGTCCCCCACGCGGCGCTGGGCGACCCCACGAAGTTAAAAACTTACCAGAGCAGATTTGAATGCTATTATTATTATATTTCTACTGTATGTTTGACATACGATTAAAAGTTTTTTCTTTCTTTCTTTATTTCACAAGTCGTAAGTGTATTGAAAAACGTCGTTTGACACGTGTGCAGATTTGTCATTGCAGTCCTCGGCAACATAACACACTCGCCTACGGCTCGTGCGCATTTCGCCTCGGTCGCAATGACAAACTTCCTGCACTTGTATCAAAATGTACTATTTCAATACACTTACTCCTGTTGTTATCCCACGCAATGGACTGTTTTCCGAACTAGTGCAGAAAGTGCACGTGCTCGACACCGACGAGTCATATTGAAAAACGTTGTTTGACACACGTCCAAATTGGTCACTGCAGTCATAATAGATTTCTGCCTCGGTCGCAATGACAAACTTTCTGCATTTGTATCAAAATTTGCTATTTTCGTCTTCAAAGAGCCAAAACGACAGAGTCATTTCATGATTCTCAAACTCGAAAAACGTCTTACTTAGTAAAATATTTTTAGTCAAAATTTCATTTTAAAATCCAATATAGTCTTATACCTATCGTTTATAATATTGGCTACTTTCAGTAGATTCATAATCAGTGCCAGGCGTCGGGTCAAAGTGATATTAAGTAATAAATTCGTTGTGGGGAGCGCTCTAAACGCTTTCGAATTACCGAGTGGCGTAATGGGCAAACTTAATATTCAAGAAGGGATCAAAACGAACCGGAATCTATGCGGGCACGCGCCGCGCGCAACGTTTTATGTTCCGACCGATAATTTGTATATTAATATCCGACTTTTTTGTAAAATTGTCCAAGCCTGTTCGAAACTGTTGACTTATTGCGTAATTTTCTGGCTTTTTATGTATAAAAAAGATATATATTTTATTGAGCAAAACACTGGGTAAGAGTGAGTCGTACTCGCACTCTGAGGGTTCCGTGTAAACTAATTTCTGTAAATAATTCAGTTCCATAATCACGTCTCGAAAGATTTTTCCGAATCGAAACAGTACATTTTGATACAAGTAAGTGCACAAAGTTGGTCATTGCGACCGAGGTGGAATTCGCACCAGCCGTCTAAGAGTGTTTTATGGAGCTGAAGGCTGCAATGATAAATTTGTACGCGTATCAAACGACCTTTTCAAAACACTTATGAAGAAATACTTTCCATTTTATTTTGTACTGAAGAAAATTTTCCAAATTAGCCATATAAAACTAAAATGTTTTGATTTCGATGCATGTATTCTTTCATCAATCACAATACCTGGTGGCGTAGCATCTAAAAAAAATTTCTTCAAATCTTAAATTCGATTGAGAATTTATTTTTTCTCAAATATCCAAAAAAAAATTAGCCCAGCCGTACATGCGTTATGAAGAGAATAAGGGATTCATTTTTATACATCGACGCCTCCGGGCAATAAACCCAGTAATCGAAAAACTAATCTTTGTGATTACCTACTATTGTCTGGAGGCATTGACATATGGATAAGCATATATTTGAAACACTGTATTATATATAACCGCAGCTTCGCCCGCGTACATAAAATATAGCCTATGTCACTCAGGAGTAAATCAGCTTTCTATTGTTGCTAATTTTTTTCTAATCGGACCAGTAGTTCCAGAGATTACCTCCTACAAACAAAAAAACAAACTTTACCTCTTTATTATATTAGTCTAGATTAGAATTAACCTAATGGATTTAACATTTAACACTGGAACGGACGCTTTAACACTTCGTAATCAGAGACAATCTACACTAATATAATAAAGTGGTAAAGTTTGTTTTTTTGTTTTTTTGTTTGTAGGGGGTAATCTCTGGAACTACTGGTCCGATTGGAAAAATTTTAGCAACAATAGAAAGCTGCTTTACTCCTGAGTGACATAGGCTATATTTTATGTACGCGGGCGAAGCTGCGGGCAAGAGCTAGTATAATATAATATGCAATGAATGTTAATACCACGTCAACGACTTAATAAAATAAAGCAAACGGATGAAAAAATTACAATAACTTCTGATAATAAAAGCTATATTTTATTACGCGTTCAAAAGGCGACACATAATAATTTATTGAGCCCACTTCCCTTGCCTTTAACCTCAAGAAATATACGTTTTTATTATTAAGTTTCATCAAGAAATATGACCTGCAATCAGTATGTAATAGATGTAGGAAATAGGGCTGAATAATACACCTGAATTATTTTGGAATAATCTATTTTTTGTAAATAATTTTTTTTTCACAACTTAAGACTAGACGGCGTTGCCGTCTAGTCTTAAGCTCAGCAGAGCTTGTGTTATGAGTACTAATAAATATACTTATATATTTCTAAATACAAACGTATTATCGATAAATTACACCCAGACATAACAAATGATTGAGCTCGTCACACAAACATTTGTCCTGGGTGGGAATCGAACCCACGACCTCCGGCGTAGCAGTCAAGGCCACTAACCACTAGACCAACAGGCCAGTAATTTAATAGAAATACATCTTCCATCTTAGCATATGGCTACATTCGATCTGTCATTTAACATCTACATTCTCAAGTCAAACCTGCTTAGAATATTTTTTTATTATACTACTATTAAAGAGAATCTTTGCTAGTTTAAAAAATATTCTAATATAGATAATGGATATTATGAATTAAACGATTATTACAAAGCTTTTATCGTAACACCGAGCATCATTAAGGACATTGTAAACAAATCCCCTCACAAAGTTTGGATAAACGAGATGAAAGGGTACTCCCGCAATTAACATTTAAATATTTTCACAAGAGGTAAGTGAAATTAAACTCATGAAATCTCTACCTCCCTAGAAGCTGTAGGTATGCCGAAATACGCTACGTTAATTCTGTGTGTATTGAACGTATAAAATGGATGGTAATTAAAAGGTGTTGTTTACAAATAATCGTGACTTATCTTCAGGACAAAGCAGAGGCATGGTAGGTAACAATCATCGAATGACGAATCCCACTCTTGGGCGGAGCGGATAATATTGTCATACTCTTTCTGACTAAACAACCCCGTGCCTTCCTTGGCTAATTCCCAGAGCCCCGGTTTAACGCTTTCGCACCAACCCTCAGCTCCGGGAGACTTCGACCCTGTAGGGCCCCTACAGTTTGCTGACAACTCCTTGAGGTGCGCGGGAACGGTGCGCGCCGTCGACGATTTGGGCTCGATCTGGACTGTTACCAGACGACTGGACGGCGAGCTACCTATTGCTCGCCGTCCGCAAACCAGTGTCTACGGTGGCCGGATATCGGCGGGATCGCGGCGGCTCCTCATTGCGATGAGTTGTAGGTGGTGGGTTCATACCCAGCCAGGCGCATTACTTTGTGTAATTTATGTCATCGCCACTGTTCTCAAAATGGCGACGGAAAATATCGTGAGGAACTGGTATATCTTAAAAACAATTCGAAGAATGGTGCCATCAACCGACCCGCACTGGGCCCGAGTGTCCCCTTCCCTTTTCTAGAGCCTGAGTCCCAGCAGTGGGAATATTAAAAGGCTGATTATGCTTAGGTATGCTATGCTCAGGTCTACGACTTGAGGCTCTACTATGACGTCTAAAAATCATTATAATTCCGGTGTAAGAGAGAGAGAGAGAGTCAAAGATGGACCAGATGAGTGATATTATTCCTTTTACAGGCTTTTATTTGGTATTTTTTATTGATTTTAAGAAGTGCTTGACTTCGATCTTACCCGATGGTAAGCAGCAATGCAGTCGTTGATGGTGATGCGCACTATTTTATTAAGAGCCTATTCATTCTAGCCTTGAACCCAAATTGTAACCGGAAGGGAAGACCGCAGCAGGTAAATGGTTTCACCGGTCTCGAGGTTTGTCTGTAATCAAATCTTGTAACATTTTCTGGTCCTCGGTTGAGCTGAAATTTGGCATGCATGTGTAAATCAAAGGAAAATTCAAAATTAGTTTTAAAGTGGTATTGATGTGATAATGGAACCGGAAGCTGGCCATATGAATTCGCTAATTAGACGACGATTCCATCAAGTGTGATTCGCCTTGACGTCTACTTTGGTGCTGTATAGTACGCCCCAGTTCCATAATCAGACCCTGGCTACCGTTACAGGAGATAGAACGAAAAAATGGCCATAGAACTCTAACTTGTTTCCGTAGGGCCTTGCAAAAGGGTCGTAGTCTACTGGGACCCACGGCCTCTTTCTGAAAGGAAGGCTTGGCCCCCGTGCAAAGTGCAGAGAATGAACGGGGTGGGGTGTCAGTAAGAGTCTGACACTGTTTCCCGCTCCGCCCAAGAGCGGGATTCGTCATTGGATGATTTTTGTCCACCATAAAAAAACCCTATCATGTTTAAAATTTTAGAACGGTTTTGATGAGTATTAATAATATAGGTACAAACACTATTAAAATAAATAGAGTACTTGTTTCAGACCAGAATTATGATAATGTTAAGATGCCATAGTAGGGGGCTGATCAATAAAAAGCCGCTGGCAAGCAATCAAAACACAATAGTCGAAGCGTGTGCCGAGCCGGCCGGTGCTACGCGCTACGAGCGGTTACGACTCGCTACGACCATCAAACGATATCCCCGTTGCATTCCTTTTGTTATCCGCCTATGAGAACCATTCTCTCCAATCCTCCGCATTTTGCATTATTTTCCTTTTTCCACTAACGAATCGAATGTTTCATTCGTATATCAATGTCGATGCCGAAGCGCAATCGGAGTTTGTTCGTGATTTTGTGATACTTTTTTTGAACCGTGAATTATTGCGATTATTTTTTATCAGTTTTGTTTTTACGGCTAGACTGGTACTTTTATCTAATGTCGATATATTGGAGTTTTTATGTTCAGGTATTTCAAAATCTGGTGTGATTTATGTCCCTACCAAATGGAATGATGACAGTAAATTAATCAATCGATCATAAAATTTATTGGATGAGAGACTCGCAGTTTATAATTGAATGTCGATCATCGTGGTCACCTTTGACACTTGATGCAGCCACAATGTGGTAAATACTCGTATGTATGCAAATATACGAGAAATCCACCAATTTCAACATATTTTAGGTAGTACATTTTAACATATATTATACCGCTATATCTAAATGAACTTTTCACCATTTTTTTTATCAAATAGCTTTTTCATGTAAAACACAGGGTTTTTTTCAGAGGACATTTCAAGTACGTTTTCATTTGTTCACCAGACTGTGTGTGGCTACAAAAATACAGTCACTTTGAATGTTGAGTAGTAATTATAACACAGCTATTCGTTTGAGGAAGGTCCAGTCGCGATTCCAACAGTACTTATCCAGGACCAGCGGAAATGAATGCAAAATTACGGTAAAATATTTTGGCAACATGCCGCTTCCGATGTTGCCGTATACGGTTATTCAATTATACACCTAAATAAGTTTAACTGTAGCACAGGCCGGGTTTATAATCCAACGTTTACCCGAACCCGTTGCGAGTTCACAATATTAATGTCAATTATTAATTATAACGCAAACAATTATCCTGCTCCTTAATTTGGAGACCGCGAGTCGGCGCCGGGCCCGAATTATTGCGCTAAATACGCAGCCCAATTTATCTTGAATCTCGTCAGTTTGAAATTTAAATTAAAATGTAAATGTTGGGAGGGCGAGTCCTCTCTAATTGCAAGCCGAGTCCGTCCGTTGTCAAAGTTGTCCGTGAGGTTTAATACAGGACTCGCATGTTTCACCTATCGATATACTCAATCATTGTATGGACAGCTAGTTTGGAACTTAAATAGAAGGTGCTGTTTTGTTGCAATAATTATTATATGTATTGGGACATCCGTGTTTCTGTATGGGCTAAAATTAATTGATTTCATGGATCGGAGTATTTTGTGTATTGTGTTTTTGTATTATTTGTACATTAGTTAGGTTTAGTGTAAATATTTAGTTTAGTTTTTATATTGATTTCATCAGTTTTGAAACCGTTTACATAACCTTTAAATTTAAAACAATCAGGAACAAGTTTTCTCAATACTACTTATTGTTTTTGCTTTTCTAAACGAGTACTCCTAAAACACAAAGCTCGTTTCCCAAGCTTCTAATTCCAGAACCGTACAATAAATGAATCGGTAAATCTACCAAAATACACGGGTTTTCTTAATTGAGGCATCCAGCTAGATAGTTGTGGCAATTTGGCTCGCAATTCCGCCTGATACACTTTTCAAGTTAAAATTCCTTGTCAACTGTGGCGGGCGCAGCTATCCGAGCGCTAAATCAGTTTAATTGCTTTAGAATCTCTGGACACTGTTTGTTAGTCTGCACAGAAGTCATATCTCGAAATAACTTACTGTTTTGTTTTGTAATTAAACTATACGTGAGGACTTGTAATTAGTTAAATGTCGTGTATGATTGTTTTTCTTTTTATTAACGAGTTTTTTTTTTATACAAGCTGTAAAGTCTTCGAAGCTTCAATAAATAAAACCAGAAGTATATTTATTTTTTCTAGACAAACGTGCTCTATCGTCGGCCTCAAATGCGAGCCTATGCAAAATAAGTTGAAGCTTTTCTGAGGTACATCATCATCATCATCACTATCATCAGCCTTTTAATGTTCCCACTGCAGGGACACAGGCCTCCTCTCTCTAGGAGAAGGAATGAGCCATAATCCACCACGCGGGCCCAGTGCGTATTGGTGGATGTCACATGTCTTCGAATTTTTGGTTCTAGGACATGCCAGTTTCCTCATGATGTTTTCCTTCACCGTTTTGAGAGCAGTGGTGATGAAATAAATTACACAAAGTAAGGTACGTATTCAAAGTCAATAAGGAGCTCCACTTTGCGAAGTCGCTCTGATAACGGAGATGACCCTCAATCATTGTCAAAGCACACGCTACATCTGTCAATTTAATGAATCGAGATGAAGTCACTGGAGGACATGTCCTGGGGTGCTGTTCTCTAAAAAACAGCCTTGAGCGCAGCGCTGGCCCAGCGACGAAATCCAAGTAGGTAATACAATCAAACACATACAAATCCAATGTACCTATTTGGATTTCAACGCTGGGACAGCACTGTGCTCAAGGTTGTTTTCTTAGAGAATCAAGGGCCTGTAACATGGGTCTAAGGGCTAGTTTAACAGTACTTATCATATTACAGGCACTCTGCTGAATTAACCGGAATTTGAACGGAGGTAGTGCGCATAAATCTGACTGTAATGGCGATAATGGCTATTTTCCTTTCAACCATTTATCGCATCAGTAATTAATAAAATAAAATATTTGATTCAAGTTAACTAAATGCAATTGGTGCTCTCAGCATTGACTCTGATTAATCATCAAAATCTCAGAAACTACATATAACACATACAAACTTAAAATTTTACAGGTATGTTCTATAGGATGTAAATCCTATAAGCTCCTACCTGCCAAATTTTCGTAAAGGACGGATTTTAAGAAACTCCACCCCAAGGGGGTAGGGGGGTTTCCCAGATAGCGAAACCGCTGGCAGAAGCTAGTGTTGTATAATCTATGTCCATTTAGTCGAGAAATGTAACTGGAATTTATGTATTATTGTAGCGACCCGCCCCAGATTCGCAATGACGTTAGAAATCTTTGAAATTCCCAGCTCTCCATTCCTTAGAGGTACGATTGCGGTCATTTCTGCCTGATTACTTAAAAAAAAAATTGAATTCTGCGGCGCAGCACCAAACCAAACCTTTGAAGCTTTCGTGTCTAGTTTCGAATGCAAGCAAAAATGATCTATGCGATGCCGATGGTCAATTGAATCTGTTGTCAATGGTACATGGTACGGATTACGGATGTAGTTTACTAAACTTCAACCTTTCTTATGAATCCATCTATTGATGTAAACCGAGTATAAAATCGTTTATTAGTTTTTGAGTTTATTACGGACATACACACAGTTAGGGTTGCTGGAATCCGATGGATGCGAAACGCATAGGACCGGTCGTTGTGGCGTCGCTTGGGGGAGGCCTATGTCCAACAGTGGACGTCTTTCAGCTGAAATGATGATGATTATAAATACAGATATAGATACTGACACAGAGGAGAACTTTGTTTCTTTTTAATTTACATAGATACATAATCATTTTTAAACATAAAATAACGAAACGGATCCGATACGTAATAATAAAATATTCTCATTTCATTATTTATTTAGGTTTTCCGCTCACATTTTCGATGAGGAAAAAGCTCGAAATGTCTAATAAAACGTGTCGGGAGGTCAGGCCACGTGCCCTCGCAACGTGTTTGATGACGGATCCACTATTACTGTATATAGATTATGACGTACAACGGCAACATACAAACTGATAGATTGTCGTATTTTTTCGTAGTTTTTATCTCTCTCTATCTCTCTCTCTGGATGTGAAGTATCATTTGTGCTATGCCAAAACAAAGCTATCCATTAGTCAAAGGACTACAACAAACTTACACACATAAATATTCGACAAACTTTCGCCCCTATGAGTTTAGTGTAGGTAATATTGAACTTCAATACTTTTAAATCAGAAAATATCAAAATTACTTATTTTCCCTATTTTTCTCAAAGCTACCTTCCATTTTAAAAAAAAAAAAATCTAACCATGAAAGATTATTGTAGAATACTGATTACCAGATTCGAAAATAAAAAAATATGAGAATCTAACAATCAGTATTTAAATTGATAATTCGTATTGAAATGTATTTTGGGCCGCAACTCCACGACTGAAGAGCGTATAGTTTTATGTACATGTATATGTTGTTTTATGTATATGGCCTTTTAAGTTTAAAACTAAATAGAAGAAGAATAATACCTTGGGCTTACCTATACCCTTTATTTATCACAGCGCCTACTGCTGCAGCATTCATTGCGAGTAATTTTATAATTACCAGTATCGCTGCATGTAATTACAACAAGTAAATTGTACCTTAGGTAGGTGTAATTAATGGTTACCTTAGTAGGTTCTGTTATTAAAAAAAATCATACAACATTATCCGACCTTGTTAACAAACAAAACGACAACAACTTTAATTAACAAATTCGCCAACATCAAATCTCATCAGAAAAGTTTATCATTTTCTTCAATCATAAAAGTTTCCGCTTCCTAATGGAGTCTCAACTACTAATTAATACTTATACTTACTTATTTTAGTCATTCCAAATATCAGAAAAACATTACTATCCATTAACGCTTTCGATAAACGTTCATAAACTTAGTCGATCACTGTGTTTTTATATGATGTGAGATGACGTCACGTTTTATTTTTTTATTATTTTTTTTGCTAATAGATCACACTGATATTATTGTTCATCGGCCTAGTTAAGCTGGGATGTCGTTGGCGCGGTGGTATCGGAGTATTGTTCGTAGTTGCCGGGCGCGCGCTCGACGCGTCCATGCCCGCCGCCGCGCGTGTTCCAACTGCCAGCTTTTCCCCAAAGCAACACATGATTTTCTGAAACAACCCCCGCGGTAACTCGGTCGAGAGTGCAAAACCTTCACACAGTGACACGAGGGTGAAACATAATACTAGTTCGTTAGCATAAGTCCATGCACCATGCTCCGCCCGACGGCATCGCCTGACTTCACTTAAATATTTGTCTCATTAAATGATTTCAACCCTTCGAATTTCATTGTGTGTGCTTAATCTGGAATAATTTTGGGTGATCTTGTCTGTAATTTGTTATGTGTAAAATATAGTACAAGGAAAATAACAATACGTTTTTTGATGTATTTACAATGCAATGCATCGATTCTAAAATTATTTGCACACAAAATAAGAATAACTAAAAATACTACCGAACAACTTTTAATTAAAATTTCACTGCTTCAATTATTATTATAGAGGTCATTTAATTTTCTAATTATTATTATTGGATATGGGGAGGGTATCCACTACCTCACTTAATACTGCTGGGACACAGGCGTCCTCTCTATGAGAGGGAATGGGCCACAGCCCAGCACGTGAACTAAGTGCGGTTTGCTGAAAACCACTAGTCTTTGAATTTTTGGTTCTAGGACTTGCGAGTTTCTTCACGATGTCCTCCTTCACCCTTTTGAGAGTATAGATACATTGTGATGCATTTTGATATTTAGTTTTTAGTATCAATAAAAGAAAATGAGGTAATTACATTTCCTTAGGATTTCACCTGTAATTTTCTTGAAGTCGCTTCTACCCCTATACTAAGTTAAGCTGCAAAACTGTAGTAAGTTTTAATAGCTTAGTTTGCATACAAGCTACATGTTTACTTTCCTACTTAATTCTTGTTGCATCTCATTATAACGACTCGGGTCGCTTACTGCCACCCGCGCTGAGTTAGACTACGGCTAATACGCCTTCAAAAATAACTGACACACTGAGTAAATAAGATCCATAATACACAATCTTATTCTGAACATATTTATTTATTGTAGTGGTACATAGGCAGACTTAATGCAACAAGGCATTCTCTACCAGTCAACCTTTGTGTTAAAAAAGACAACACTGTGGTAGATGTGCAAAATAGATAAATACATATCAGATAATAGATATATTTAAAATATAATGTAGTATTATTTAAACAAGTTACTTATATTTCTTGAAGTGAAACAGATTTTACAGCAAATATTTTCCATGTACACTAAGTAACAAAAACAAACAACAAGAAGGACACATTTAAACATACACACACACACATTTACACATTTTAAAGTGTAAGAAAAACATTTCAACCAAAACACGTGACCCACTGCTGGGCATACGCCTCCCCCAAGTTTCACCACAACAGCCGATCCTGTGTGTCTCGTATTCATCACACTTCTGCGACCCTCACCAGGTCAGCGGTCCACCTTGTGAGAAGCCTTCCAATGCTGTGTCTACCTTGTGCGGTCACCGCCACTATACAACCTTTCGGGTCCTGTCGATCTTGTTAATAAATCATGCTCTTTACATACAAGCATAAAATAAAAATATTAAGACCAAAAATTGCCAAATAGATTTAAAAATTAATGTTATTAGGGTTGCGTGATAACTCTCCCTATGACTTTTAATAGCTGGGTTAGGTTAAGGGGTCGTTTACCAGGACCCCAGCGCTCAGCAGAAGACAGATATACCGAGCGTCTATTTTTATTGTCGTTATTTTTTTACTTTTTATTGGTGGAATATGAATTTATTTTTATACTTATTCTTGTACTTAATATCACTTTAAATAAGTACAGCTTTTCTAGTATTTATGCAAAACCCGAAACATACATTACAGATTTTTTTTAAGCAGATACAGCTATTTTGTACATAAAATCATAGAGACTATATGTACAAAATAGCTGTATCTAAAAAAATCAGAAATTTATAACCTTGTTATGTTTACACACTAATATGCACGGTCACCGCGGCATCAGGGTGGCGGACCTGAAGGGGTTTTGCCCCTACACCCAGCTGTACGCTAGCGGGCATGAGCTATGTCCAGTGTTGTAGATTTGTGTCGGAAGTGTTACCATTTTTAAATACCTATGTATGGCCACCCACATTAACGCGTTAAAATTATCGCGCTAGTGGGGCTTTAGTGTGACCCCACTACACTTAGTGAATTTTTTTTCAAGTTTGGTTTTAGTAAAAGTTATTTGTTATCATAATAACTACAATAACATCAATTTTAAATGTCGATCATTAATTACAAGTCACCCTATATATTTGCAATAGTTAATTTGTTTACTGTACACAAATTAATGGTTACTTACCTAGAAGGTACATACTTTTTTACAAATGAATGTGTGCATTAAATGTATTTCAATTATTATGATTGGAATACATATTTATTGTATATGTATATTTTATTGTACTCGTATAATCGATATAAAACGATATGGGTACAATATTAAAATCGTTAATGACACAAATAAAAGAAATGAAATACCACCCCTTAAACTTTTCTTAGCGAGTGTAAAAGCATAAAGTATCGACTGAAGTCGCCTAACTTTTACTTTCATACGGTGTTGCAAGGGTGGAAAACTAACATGCGACGAATTTAGTTATTTATAACACCTTAGAAGTTATATCGAACTAAGTTTTATATCATGGGGTCGGATTCCGGATAGTTTACCTTACTCCTTGAAGGATAACTTTACTAATCTGAAATTTCGGGTTCGTAAAAAGGATCGGGGAAAGTTTATATGTGAAAATTCTGTCGAGTGTAAATAATAGGTATATCCCCAAATTATTTTTATATGCTTCTTATTATTCTTTCACATAGCCTCATTTTTTATTAACGCGCTTAATTCACTATGATATCATGTTAATTCAACAATACGTATACACAGGACCGCAAAAGTTCCGGATAGCTAAAAAAACCGTGATAGAGTTTAACGAATTCATCTTATCTATCTATGAATGATAGTTTCATAAATCGCCAAGATGATTTCGGTACAGTCTATTACGCTGTAAATGACAGATTAATAATAATTCCTGTGCATTCTTCAGGTGTCAGCAACATGATGATCTCTGTGACCAATTAAAAAAAAATTACAATGATAACTTGGTTTGAAAAATATCGAACTATTCTGATTTAACCTTTTGAATACCGTAATTAGAGATATAATAGAAATACAATAGGTGTGGCATTCGCTTGGGACTCAAGAATTTAACGACAAATAAACACAAACAAAAAAGATCCGTATCAATACTATTTTTCAAACACAAAATTTAACTCATTAAACCTTTTTTGAGATTCACAATACCGTAATAAGTTTTACTAATCTGCTCACACGTTATGTTTAGGTATATAACGTTGGAAGATATCGCAGTTTATATATCTCATAGTGTATGTGACCCGTTATTTTGCGGAAAAGTGTGTTTAGTTTAATTTATGTGGGAAATCATCAAATGATTTCAAACACTCTGAGCGGGAACGAAAAGAAGCGTCCGCCTATTACTGACTAACCACGACCTGAGTTCCCTCACTTGTACATTTGCAAGGGTCTCTTTGATACAAATCCTTATTGTCCTGGTGTATTTAGTACGGATTAATATTTATAGAAGTAAATTAATGGTATTTGTTGACATAGAACAACTAAACTAAAAAGTATTTTAGTTTAGATGTTCTATAAGAAATTATAACTAATCTGCGTATTCAACTTTTCGGCTACCTTAATTACAGACACAATTAAAAGACAATTTGTGCACAGACACCGATGTCCTCTTGGTTCTTAAATTGTTGTGTCCCGCGCGAACGCCGGCGTTCACACACATATTGTCTTTCTATTACTTATGTCTCTAATTAATCGTAATACCGACTCAAAAGGTGAATTAAAACCCAAAAGGACAAAATAAAAAAAAATTAACATAAATCCAATTTCTATAACAAGTAAAATGCATAAAAAAACAAATGCAGCATTAATAAATTTGTTTTTCAAACAACCCCGAACGAAGTAATAGATATGTATGCCACGCACTACTTACATCGGGGCAGACATTTTTTTTTCACAAAGTGCTCAGTGCAATTCTGTTACAGAACACGTAGACATATTTTAAAGTTTAAAGTGTATTCAAATCACGGTGTAGGTGGGACCGCGGCTAAGTAAATTGTGTACGTGCTTGGCCCACTGCCGAATAGGTCACCGCAAAGGATGCATACCACAACACACGTAACCTAGGTACCCGACAACGTAATACTGTTAGCCGCTACATTCCTATCTATTTTGTATTCCACTATTGTATCGCTGACAGCGATGGTACACTCACTTATGGGATTGCCGAAACTTTAAACGGGATCGATCCAACATTTGTACGGCTTTGTACGTTAAGTGAATTGATAATTCTTTTTTCTAAGATTATTCTTCTGAACTAACAGCCTATTACTTAAGAGACGATGGCACCCCCGTCGTTAGGTTTAGATGACGTCAGAACAAGGGAATTAGAGGCGTGACCATTAACTCTAAACGATGCGGTTGTAACTTGGTGAAGGGAGCAGATATTATGAAAAAAGATTTTTTGATTACCTATTATTATTATAAAAAAGATTAGTTTGGTTTGTAATTAATAAGGACCTGAATAATCACCTAAACACAAAAAATCTTACACGAGTAAAACCGCTGACTGAAGCTTGAGAAGACATATTACAAGGACAATCTGCCTATCCCTTCAGAGATGACGGGCGTGTTGTTACTTTATGTTTAAAAATTTAGTAGTAGCTAAGTCGTAACCGCTCAACTGTAAGAATTTCCAGAAAAAAACAAGTAAGAAACGCCTGAAGCGTTGTTGGTGAAAATATATTTAAATTCCCAGAAGTTGTGTTACAAAAACATGACGCAAGGACGGAACGTATATAGCCCTGGTCTATAACGCAGCTTGGCTATGGCAGTAACAATTTATAGACAAGATGTCAGCACCGAACAGCAACTGACCTGGGAGACAAACTTGGAAACCTAAATTTTTAAACACTTCTCTATAAAACCGTCCTATCCTAAATTGATGTAGACGACGCCTAAACTTCTAGATCAATCACGAGTTGCGTCATCTTCCTTCGTCAATTTTTGTAATAGAGAATTACAAAACGTAATTCACTATTACAAAAAGTGACTTTTTCTAAAAGTAAATTTCAAAAAGTAATACCCTATTACAAAAAATGACAAACACAGTTATTCTTTTTATCTTCAAAAACAAATAACATAAATATTGTGTGTAATGAAATCAAATATTTTATAAATAAAAATATAGGTAAGTGCATCTAATAACAATAAATAAGTGCATAGACGGTTTTGATTTACGATTCCACCCTCACAGTATCATAAAAAAAGAAACATTGAGAAAGTGACATCGGTCTGTTATTGTCATTATATTAACTTTTGCCAGCAACTTTGTTCACAAGAAAGTTACGAAACTAGGATATAAGGAACAAACTATTACTAAAATAGGATTATACATATGTAGATAGTAATCCATGATATGGACTGCTAGCGTACCAATTTGTTATTGTTGTATTCATTGAATTATAAAATATCCAAAATATACATCGTATTATAATATGTATTTGTTCTTGTTTTTATTAAACCCTTAAGGATTTTTGAAAATAAAAGACATTATTTAGAATCTCGAATAAATGCGCTAGGCTTCTATAGAAGTACTTTTTTACATTTTGAATATAGGAGTACATTATGGAGAGTCAAAGTTCACGTAAAATAGCAAATTTTTAGACGTCTTTACTGGATTATTCTTACACAAATTTACGTTTTGCTTTCTATAGAAGCCTAGATAATATCCACAAGATATCTGTGTATCCAAAATATCTGAAGAACGATGTGTCATAACATCACAATCACGTAAGAGCAGTTGTATGAAAATGAACGTCGGGTTGACCGCTCTTAAATTGATAATACCTATAGTCTCCGATAGTTGTAGGTCGAGAAGCTGCGCCCATACATCCGAAAGTTCTACCACGTGATTTCTAACCTGACATTTACCTATATTCAGTTTTATTCATCCTACAAGATTTTACAAGATTTTTCAGGAGTTATCTATTGTGAACACAGATGGGTAAATAAAATTTTAACACTCCCTTTCGTGACCCCTGGAGCAAGAGAAATCATTAAATGATTTTCCTTCGAAAATAGAAAAACCTAAACCTAACTCTTAGTAATAAGACCTAAGTAATCGTGGTAAACACTAGAGCCACGGATTTTGAAAGAGGTACCGAGGTCCTAGAACGTGAAAGACCACTGAAGGACATAATTATGTGGGTTTTACACGCTCTTTCGTGACGGAGAAACGGAGAGATGTCGTTATAATTATTATAATGTGATTTGCCGCCGCAAAAAAAGTCATGTTAAGTGACAACATTCGCCAAGATCACAGTGATAAGTAGAGACAAGTGTAGCAATATCTCTCAAGTCGCACCCAGGACTTAATCCTGACAATGAAGCCACTTGACCCCCAGTCATCAAGTCCTCTAAGCACCCTCGGACATTTATTGTATAATTGTGAGCCCAGCAATTACTTTTTCCTGTCTGGCTGAGTTTATGATTATGACTTGTTATTTCAATGTCGGGTTCGTCTTGTTATTTCGCATTCGTAAAATGGTTTTTTTAGCTTGCTCTGAAAATATCAAATGTTTTGAGTCAAATACTTTATTTATTTTTTTTTGTATTGTTTTGATTGAGATTTTTTTTTGTTTATGTGCCTGCAAGGACTGCGGGGTAGTAAATTAACTAACTGGTAGATAACTACAAGAATCTAGGTGGGTATCTGTTGCATCTTGAGCGGGAAATTAAAAAATAATTATATAAAAAAAATTAAATATAAAACTAAAGAGTGAATTCCACAAGTGTCTCGTATAACTCTTCGAAACTTTCATACACAGTATATAAATCCTTTTTCCTTTTTTTTTAATCCTCAAAATTCAAAGATAAAAAAAAAAACATGTAGACCGTATAACCAAATAAAAACAAAAAACATACTCATTACAACTTCGTCATATTGACACTAGTGCGCATAACGTCGTAATTCAGGAATAACAATAAGTTATTCGCTATACGTAGGTAACTCAAGATCTATGAAGTTCCACAAAACTTATCCGCCAAGTTAAAGATGAATATCGCGAAAGTTTCGGCTAAACTTCATCGCGAGTTGGGAACAAATAGCTCGTCTATGTATGAACTAACGAGAGCACTTTGTAAGACTTCCTGAATCCTGCTTTGTGTCTCATCCTACCTGACTGTAATTATATGTAGGTATGTGTCTACAAGTATTTGCGTCATCACAAAACTTCACAACCATAATGTAATTTTGTTATTCGACTTTAACTTAATGAGAAAATGCATGAAAATTCAGGAAAACCATTTCTCTTTTACTATTTACTCTAAAATATACAAAGCAAAATATCATTACTACTAAATATCATCTACATTCATAAATTCAGCAAAGGCTATTTCAAATTTCATCGCCGTAATATTAAACCTCAGTGAAATATTTTGTAACTACATTACATTCGTAAAACTCCAAAGCGAAGCTATTATCATAATAATGTAAATATTTTATTAAAATAATGTTTGCCTCGCCATATTGTATCAATACCAATACCTAATACATATTTGAGGGACAAATTGAGTCCTATCTCATTTCGCATAAGCCAATCACTCATGTTTGCATACATTTACTCAGACACGTCTGAAAAGCAGAAATACGAAAATATTTTTTGGGAAATAATTTAATTCTATCAAAAGAAAAGTCATTAGCGAGAATGTTCCCAGGGGGATATTCAAGTGAGGTTATTAACAAAGACAATAACGGTTCCGAGGCTTAGTATGAAAATAAAGTTTTCAGCTTTGTCGTGGCGTGTCCCGGTTTATTTCAACGAAAGCGTGAGGCGTCCGCGTCGACAACGAAGACGTTCTCTTTTTATAGCGAGACGTTTCATCAAGATTATTTTCTTTTCAAGACGCTCTCGATGTCCCGACACTTCAATGGACGCTATCAATTCTCGAGACGAGAAACCACGACGTCGTACACTGGAATCGTTCAATATACCTATCGTGACGACGATCATATTATAGAACTCCTCGAAATCGCCACAGATATCTTTTTACTTCCCATTACCTCTACTTCAACCTGAAAAAGCACAGTCACGTCCATTAGCGCAAATAGAAAATGTAGTCTATCTAATTGAATTAAAAGGGTGCAGAAAGATCTCCACTTACAATCTACGAGAGAGCAATAAACAATGGAAACTTTAGACAAGTTTGAATGTATTGTGGGTGTGATTTTGTCAACAGGAAAATGGCGGACCCGGCTGTCGCTTTCGGATATTTATGACCGCGACTCGACAAATTCTGCATCCTTTTATTTTCAGCGCCGGACTAACTGAACGTGAAGGTAAATACTACGATAAAACAAACACGCGTCGACTAGCGCACATTCACGATAATGGATTGCGCAAATAGGACTTGTTTATTAACGTAATATTAATCATTGACTGTCCATCTATTGTGTTTAATTTGAATAATTCTGTCATAATCCCGACAGAGTTGCTGATATATTAATTAGGTGCGTTAATTAAATACCACCTACGTTTTATGATAATATGCTGATAAATGACTGAAATTAAAAAGTGAAATTAAACTAATAATAACCTACCACGATATTTTTTTCTTGCTGAGATCATCCAATGACATGCCCGCACCTTCGGGCGGGGTGGGAGATGGTGTCAGACTTTTCTTGACTGTTACGGAATAAAAAATCACTAATGTTCCTTCGTTGCCTTTCATACCGTTGCTGGACCTTTCTTTCGGAAAATCGGACAGTCGGATATCGAGCTACCAGTAGTAGGGTAGTTGCTCGCCTACGGAGGCTCATCCTCTGCTAACCATACTGCTTCGCATTAGGAAGCGACTGCCTATCATTCCTCGCTTCGGGCCTTTGCTTGTATCAAGGCCTAACGTGTAAGATCGCCGCTACCGATCAACCACACGAGGTCACGGTGATGCTCTGTCCAAGCGGGGCCTACCGTGTCCTGTGTCCTTACGGTGGTGACACCCAGGAGTCGCTTTTGCTTGAATCCGGTGCAGGAACTTCCCGAATTTATCGTGTTCGGTGAGGATCCAGCCTATCTTGGACACCATTTTTTTTGTGGTGGATGAAAATAATTCAATGGCGGGATGCGTCCTTGGCTATCAAGCATCTATTAAGCCATTGGCTGAGATGACTATAGGAACAATGATTGCTAAGTCGACATCCCACATGTCGACAACCTCGCGGATAAAGTCAATATACTTGATTTATCTTTCTCGGCTTTCACGAGGTTTTCGCCATGCGGAAGGGCTATGCTATTGATATTATTAAACGGGTAATGTGCTAAGAATACAAAAGTCAAAATCAAAACAACAATTTGAGCGAAGGAAATTGTTTTTTTGAACTAGGTTTTTTCAATCACGTAGACATAATGTCCTAATTACAACGCTCACGGCATTTCGATACTGTTCGATCTATTGCAATTCTAATTAAGTGTGTAAAAACCAGAGGAACTGTGGCCACGAGGGTGCATTAGTATTCCGGTGTCGAATTCGTCTCTGGTCAGGTGAAGCCACCTCGAGGCGAGGCGGCCAAGTCTCGGAGCGTAACATAACACTGTTACTGCTTCCGTAATTCTATCAACTGATTTTAGCCGGCCAATATTTTGGAATTTTTGCCACAACACGTAAGGGTTGGACTGGGATGTATTTTCAGTTATTTTTTCTATAAGTGACCTACTTCAAACCGTATGCAGACGAAGAGTTGACGAATTGATTTCAGGCTTAACTTGCAAAACAGAAGCTTATTTATTTATCTATTTATGTATACACATACTCGTAAGAACACATAAGAATAAAAGAAAAGAACAAGGAAACAGAAAAAGGTACAGAGGTGATGCTTATTTCTAAATAAATCTCTTCCAGCATACCTGCCAAAGGAGGGTTAGAAAAATAGAGATGTTGACACCGTGTTTAACAGAAAAAGGGAAAATTTTTACACACACAATATTTGACAATTAAAAAA
Organism: Mythimna loreyi; assembly: GCA_029852875.1. Lineage (NCBI taxonomy): Eukaryota > Metazoa > Arthropoda > Insecta > Lepidoptera > Noctuidae > Mythimna > Mythimna loreyi. Next base: position 12,460,957 of record CM056785.1, on the reverse strand, counting down.
TATCAAATTTAAACATAAATATGCTATTATAAATATATACATACAAAACTATAACCTAAGCTTTCTTTACTCATAAAAGGTCACTTGTAGCACACTAAAAGTCCTTCAAAATTTACTTTTGCCTTAAGAAAATTTATAAAACATCCTTCGTAAACGTCGTAAAAAAAATAATGGTCAAAGTAAGCACTTGTTTAAGTACTTTGAACTTTTTTCTGGGCTATGAAACTTCTCCCGTCCTGGGTGGAGCAAGACGAGTGTCAAGCTATTTACTAACTAAATTACCCACCTGTATTATTTTAGTCACCCTTTGCGTTAAATAGCTACTCATTAACATTAACCTACTTTAACCCGTAGAAGACACCGAAGGCGTGGGCTTGCGGACGGCGAGCAATAGGTAGCTCGCCATCCGGTCATCTGGTATCGGTCCAGACCAAGCCAGGTCGTCAACGGCGCGCTCTGTTCCCGCGCTCAGTTAAAGCAAGCTAAAGTACCTTAGACCACAAGGTCTTTTTGGGTGAAATGAGAGAGTCAGACGAACTTCAGTTGCATTATGTTATACACATACCTACGAAATGACTTAGTTTCCAACTAGCTTTAAAATAGATATTGGATTTTGTCTTAACTCTTTCTTGGTGTATTAAACTTCAGCAGGTGTTACCCACAAGTCTCGTATCGCACGATTAAGAATCGAGACTTAAAAGTCAGTTTATTCAGTTTTAAACACTATTCGATTATGGGCTCTTTTAATCGAATAGTGTTTGAAACTGTTAGACATATCTGTTTTTACTTTTATTGTTTAACATATCTGTGGTACCTAACTTGTGTGGAAAATGATTCGTGTTATTAACCCCTGTATTCTATAGCATGCGTCAGAGTGATGACCATCCAAATAAGTCCTCTTATGTACCTACCTACCTCCCCCTTTCCACCTCCTTTCTTTCTCCCTCCTTTTTTTAAAACCTTATACATATGTCTGCATGTTGTTTCTTCTGAAGTTCCTTACATAAACTTTAAATTAACAACATAGATAGTCGCAATCTAAACATAAAAAAGATACATAAACATGTGAATAAACAACTAAAACAATAAAATGATGTAACATGAAGAAAATAAATGAATGAGAGTAATTTAATAAACAATTATGTTTACTAATTACCGACTAAATAATCAAAATTACCAAAAACATACAATTATACTCGTTATTCATTCTAATGACATAGGAAACACAGACTATTAATTGATAATTGTAATGCTGCACCCACATTATGATTTAACCAACATTAAAATGTACATTTCCAACAGCAGATTATACCAATTAAGTCTCATCCTGCATCAAAAACATAATTTCATTACAAATTTCGGTATGGTTAATTGAGTTGAAATCACGGTAAACAACAAATTAGCGACATACAGCATTCATCTGGCAACATTGCTGAAATGAGTTGCTACATTGATCATTGCTTTTCAGCGGAGACGTAAATAATAAATAATGTTTTTTTTTTCTAACTAGCGACCCGCGACACCTTTCTAACCAGCGACATTATCGCACGAGTGCAATGCTGATATTAAGTATATTATGAAATTATTATACACTAGCTTTTGCCCGCGGCTTCGCTCCCGGCAACAGTTTATTCTACTTTACTCAAATCTACCCTACTCTACCCTAACCTTACTGTACCCTAATCTAACTTACTCTACCGTACTATACCCAATTTTTTTTTCATAAGAACCTTTTCCTGACAATATCAAACACAACAAAAAAAATATTTGCGAAATCGGTTCAGCCATTCTCGAGTTTTGCGCTTACCAACACATTTTGCGATTCATTTTTATATTATAGATATAAACCTTCCTTTTGAATCACCCTATCTTTTAAATGAAACCGCATCAAATTCTGTTACGGAGTTTTAAAGATCTAACCATATATAGGGACAGACAGCGGGAAGCGACTTGGTTTTATACTATGTAATATTATATAGTGATGTGTTACTTCAACTAATTTTTTTTTGATCTGGTTTCACTGTTCCAAATGGTTTCAAGTTTAATAGCATTTGCATAGCATGTGAAACGTGTTCCAGAGGACACGGTGAAACATACGATAATTTCGCCGAAGCGCAACAGACCTTTGGTTGCGCTTGAACATGTGACATCTCGAATCAAACACTGGTCTAAACTATGGTAGGTACGAAGTAAGAAGACATAATTTGTAACAATCACCTCCTTCGAAGCAATAATGCAAGAGAAGGAGGCGGCAGAAAGCGTGAAGGAGAGGCAAACCTCAAATACACCCAAGCGGCTGCAGAAGACATCCTGGACGGAAAAAGTAATTTGATGACTTCCAGCCTTCAAGAAATAAAGGATGCATATCACAATATAAATGCTATCCAATACTAAAAAAAAAATCAAATAACAAACTTATTCAGATCCCTGAACTGTTCAGCACGTAAATACTAAACATAAAAACAGTATTTCAAGTACTAAACCATTCAAAAGATGTTGGAAGAGTTTTTATGAATAAGACTGTACAAAAATAAAAGCCATGAATATTATTTAAAGAAAAAAGAACATTGTCCACGATGGTAACGAACAGGTAATTGGCCATCAAGTAGGGCACAAGGTACAAGTTTGCATTCCACGGCAGAGGCAACGTTCGAAAACAATCCCACGCTCCAATACACATTGATAAACTTAGTGGCGGCGCGGTCCAATTCCCAAATATAGCAGCCGCCTGGACAGTGGACTACGATGGCCAACTCTACCCTGACCAGTGCTCACAGTAATCGCCTTTAGTTCGAGCAGTTTTAATACAAACTCCGTAGTTTGGAAGCATACAGAATTTTGTTACTTAACGAATTATACCGCGATTTTTCATAATGGTACACGTAGCTGGTTTTTTACTCAAGGTACCTCTTACTCGGTTTTATGTAGGTTCAAAAATGTTATTACCTTGATGGTCGACCTCTCTAATTGCCAAATATAGCAGCCAGCCGCCTGGATAGTGACAACAATGGGCAACTGCAAATGATAGGCATTTGTAGTCACCTTAGTAGGTAATCACCTTTATTTCGTCCAGTTTTAACTACTAGTCCAGTCTAAGACTAGAACACAGAATATTAGATCTAAATTAATCAAATTGTGCATGCTGCTAAAACATTTTTTTCTTTACCTATTTTTTTTAAAGTAACTCTATTTGTTACTTTGCTGAAACTGCCTGTAATACCTACTCGTATAGCCTAGGTTGACTGGTAGATAATACCTTAGGCATTAAGTCCACTTTTGTACTTTGTGTTGCATGAAAAATAAAAAAAAATAAATAAAATTATTCTATTCCCAAATATAGCAAACATAGCGTGACAGTGGAAGACGATAGTGGCCTGTACCAGTACCTACAGTAATTATAATTAATTAAAAAAGCACAAACTCCGTGGCTAAGGGGCATGCCGAATTCGATTAATTATTAATGTCCGACCGAACTTTCGGTTTCGGTTTCGGTTTCGGCCGAGTTTCGGCCAAAAATCAAGTTTCGGCTGCAGTTTCGTTTTCGGCCAAAATCGGCCGAAACTTTTGCCGAAACCGAAACTTATCTCGCAAGGTCACGCACGTTCGCCTAACTTCGTCTTCCGCGGCAAAGCTGTGTCGTAAGCCGTCGGCTCTGTTCGGGAATCGTCGTGTGCCGTTCGGATAGCTCTGTAGTAATGCAATAAAACTTAGTCAGTGCGTGTGCGTCCGACGGAAACATTATAAAAACACCAAATTTCAGTATTTTAAGAAATTTTATACTTGACCATGTGAGTTTCGGTTTCGGTTTCGGTTTCGGCTGAAACTGAAGCCACGGCCGAACATTCGGTTTCGGTTTCGGTTTCGGCCGGAAAACCAGTTTCGGTCGGACACTATTAATTATGGAATTATACCGCAATTGTTTAAAAAAGTAGCCCAATTTGATATTTTGTTCAAAGTGCCATTAACAGTTAGATAAATATAGAGTAGGTCCAACAGAAAATAATCTCTAGTCCATCAGCATTAAATTTTGTCTCGCTATGCCAAATTCGACGCAGCTCACACCAAATTTGTTCCAAACTGCCAAAATTGGACATAGCATCTCTCTCTCTTTCTACAAATACCATTGCAAAGTGTTCCATTCACATAACTGCAAAGCAAAGCATTTCATAAGGAACAGCCCCACAAAACGAGCAATTAAATCGTTTGCCGCTAGATTTAGGGCGCAACTCGGCGCAATACATTCCCAGCAGCGATACCGGGGACTAATGGCTGGAACACACGTGTGCTTTGTGGACCGTTCCACGTTCTATTTTTAAACTCAGACTGGAAGAAGAACGAAAACAATGCTATTAACGGGTCTCGGAAGAACTGGTTAAGGGAATGCTTTTTGTTACTGGCCAGGATGCTTGATCACAACGAAAAAACGAGACGCACGAAATATCGATAAACGAAGTGTCCTTGGTAACTGCGCTGTGGGAAAATATTGTCTCTTTAATTGAATATCTGCTTTACACGACACGAGATATCACCATAAATACCTACTATAATTTAATTTATTTAACAGCTCACGTACATTCATTACGTTAAAGACTTCTTAATTAAGTAAGTAGGTATGACAAACACAGACATAACAAGCTTAGTTCATTACGTAATTCAATTCTGTTTTTCCTCGTTCAAACACAAAATTATGTGCCTATAGCTTTAATACCTACTGCCATAATTCAGTAAATCGCAATTGAAACTAAATAGCGTACCTGCCTAATGCCTCCGGCATATAATCCGATATGCATTCAGGTGATACGCTTAAAGCACATTAGTAGATACTTGCATAGCACGATAATTGAAACACTAACGTTGGTCGGTTAATATCGAGATGGAAACCTGCGCAGTGCTGAACTGAACACAGACAAAATCAGAGATAGCTCGATACAAAACTTTAAATCGATTCATTTTAAAAGTATCAATGGTTTTTCTTCTATTTCTAAGAATTTTCTTAAACTTTCGATCTTGTAATTACAGACACAACTAAAGAACAGGTGTGCGATTGTAGAGTATAAACAGATAGTAGTTAACACAAAAAGCTATGTATATTTTGGATCGAGTGCTTTTGACACCAGGACTACAGTCCCAAAAAGAAAAATAAAACAATTATTATATTATTTTTAACAAACATTTTGAAACCACAAAAAAAAGGAATTAAAGTACAGTTAACAGTGAAAAATTAACATAATTGTGTCCAATAAGTGTATTACTGCAATTATATTTGTCAATAAAGCAGTTCATCCCATCCATAATACTATTATTAACCATGTTATTGTAGTGAATGATGTTATTAATTATAACGCCATAATTAAACAACCGATCTGTTCAATTCTTGATAATTATCGAGTACATATTATCATCGATGTATTACATAGCTTTATGTTGATCGGTACTGATTACTTTGTTTATGAAATATCGAAACAGCACTAGGTACAAATGCACTAGAGGTACAAACAATATATTGCTGAACTGCAAACAGCCAGACAAAGGCGAGTCCTGGGTTTTAATCATTCATTTTCTCTCTCACAATATGCAGGAACGAATCCCCGCATTCCTCACAGACTAAAGAGCAAACATTTTTCATTAACAGCGGGCATTCAGTGTAAACGTTTTTTTATCCAACGCAGCACACATGTGTGCAAATCTTAATTAGTTTTAATTAGCTTTGTAGTTTTTACTATCTTAGAGATCTAGGATTTTGTTCACCATACCAGGATCTCGTGGTTAAGCAATAACATTAGCACGCGTTAATCCCAAGCTTAAACATACGTTGTCACGTTGAGATATCCTAGGGACCCAGGCCCTGGGTCGAAGCCTACTGGGGCCAAAGGTCTGCTCCTGAAAGGAAGACGGCCCCGGTACCAAAGGCAACGAAGGAACAGTCTGGAACAGGAGTGGGTTTTTAGTCAGTAGAAATCTGACATAAAACGGCCGGAGATTAGTTTATTGTTCCACCTAAAAAAAGCATAAGTTGTCGAGATTGGTATGTAGGTGGGTGACTGCTCCACTCCTCCACCTACTAGATAAGCCTCAGAAAGCGTTTGAATCCGTCGGCCCCAGCTGTCATATGATGTAGAGGCATGTAGGTATTTGCCTAGCTTTAGAGATTTCTCCACATCTCGGAAAGCACGTTAAACCATTGTTAGTGATCTGACTGGCATGCTAACATCTTTGACAGCCGATATGAATTGTTTGAAACAAGGAAATTTGACGCCAGTCTTGCCTAGGGGTATTGTGTTACCCGTTTATTGGGAAAACGCTAAGCAGATTTATTGGATGAACTATCTATCTACTAACAGTCGTAAAAATGTATGGTCACTGTCTATATCTCAAAGGTTTGTTGAGAAAAAACTAATTGTTAAGTTAAACTCGACTTTGAATATGAACTGTCAAATCACCGTTTTTGTACGGTGTATGTTTCTCAAGCATGAACTTGTGGATACGAAACCAGAAAAAGTATCAATGTTAACTGTTTAGGACATTACGGAACACCTCGTGCCTCGGAAAGACCGTAAAGCCCAAAGGCTCTGGTTGTCATGACTGGCCTGTCAGTCTAGTAGTTAGTGACCCTAACTGCTATGCCGGAGGTCGTGGGTTCGATTTCCACCCAGGACAAACGTTTGTGTCATAAGCACGATCATTTGTTTTGTGTCTGGGTGTAATTTATCTATAATATGTATGTATTTAAAAATATATAGGTAGGTTTATCAATTGTCTAGTACCCATAACACAAGCTCTGCTTAGCTTGGGACTAGATGGCATTGTGTGAAAGTTGTGGAATATATTATATTACATTGGTAGGTCTTCGTCATCGATGTCATTCGACAGTCGTTATAGGCAGTCAGATACCAGTAGTTCTGATTATCAAATTATCCATAACATAATATATTCCACAACTATCACACAACGCCGTCTAGGCTCAAGCTAAACAGAGTATATATAAAAAATATATATTTTTTTTTATATATACTTTATGGAGGTCTAATAGTTCCGTGAAAAAACACAGGTATTCAGCCGCATCCGGTTAGACTGGAAGTCAAACCCAAACTGTTATAGGAAAAATTTAGAGAAATGATAAACCGTAATATGTACATAGAAGTAAAACAGTTGAACCGTGCTATATATGTATACTCGAAGACATTGTTCAGATTAGTTTTGGATATTAATTACTTGCTTAATTATATTAGTAATCTAAACGGTATATTATCTTGCGCAATAAGACGCTACTGCATTCCACGGGGAATAGAATTGAATAAACTTTATACCAAAATAGTAGTAGAAGTAACAGTAGTGTAATAGTAGTTGTAGTGATTGTATTTTATTTTATTAGTCTCCCAAGTGTCGCCATAACGAGCAGTCATGTGCGTCTAGTATCCATTGAACTCCTGCGACCTTCCTCAGGTCATCGGTCCTCCTTGTAGGAGGGCTTCCAGCGCTCCGTCTTCCGGTACAAGGTTCCACCTCAGAACCTTTCGTTCCCATTCTATGACCAACAATGGACGTCTTTCGGCTGAAACGATGACTTTGAAAAACCGCATCAAAGTCGAAGTGAACCCAGGTATTTACAAGCTGTATATTAGTTTTACCAGTCCCGATGTTTGTGATCAAATTTATAAAATAACCACTGAGCTAAAATTTAACATGTGCATTGATATTGATATAATAATTTTGGATTCTCATCTGACTGTCGTGTGCCAAAACTGTATTATGTCGTGGAGTTGATCTGATGACTAAACCGAAAGGTGGTCATAGGAACTCTGTAATTAAGCGACACAACACCTTCGAGCTTGGGCTCGTGTGCTTCGTCTTGACAAGTTTTGATAACATAGGTTTATACTGCGCTATAAAAGCTAGCTATAAAAAAAAAATTCATTGAAAACTTGTTTAATATCGTATGGATTTCATCATGCTTGCGGATTTGCTCCGCATGTGTAACCTCCGCAATATGTCATTTTTTTGTCTTTTGACATTTTCTACATGCGGACCAAATCCGCATGCGTGATAAAATTCACACGATATTCAAAATACCCTAGCGGCTAGCGGTTATTAGTTCAATGGAACCCAGTTCAGTGTTACAAAACCTGTTCCATAGTATGATTAATATCACATCACGTGGGAATGACAGTCGAATCATTGAAACTAATTTGTATTATCGAGTAACGATCTCATCCGCGTGCACAAACAACATTTCGTGCGCTATGATGGATACATTCATCCCCCGTAGGCAATGTATTATTCATATAAGCGTAATAAATCACGTTTGTACTACATCCCAGTAGATTTCCTATTATTCCCTTTTCTAAATCTGAAGTCCATTAGAGGGAATGAGTCAAAGAGCCTCCCCTTCCCGAAGGTGCGAACGTTCGTGGTAGGCATATGCGATTACTTGCACTTTGACACCCCGTTTTCAGTGGCCCTTTGATGTGACTATAACTTTCTCCACTAACGGTGCCTTATTGAAAACAAAAGTTGTACCTACTGTGGACATTACATTATTGTATATGCATTATACCTACTGCAGTGTATGTTGTGTATGTGCACATATTGTGACTATCAGTTGAATTCATATTTTTTTAATAATATAAACTAGTGCTTGACTACAATCCCTGCACCTGCCCCCCTAGCCAAGTTACAATCGTTTCGTTTAGAGTTAGCGCTTGTTGAAGCCACTCCCCCAATTCCTTTGTTGAGATGACGTCCGAATAAGGGAATTGTGGGCGTGGCTAACTACAAGCGCTAATTCTAAACGATACGATTGTAACTTGACTAGTGGGGCTAAAGGTAAGTACTCCGATGATGGTGAATCGCACAGGTCTTGTAGACAGACACCTAAATTATAATCGGACGGAAAATCCACTGTGGGCTAATTCTTACAGTCCTTCGCTGTTTGCAGTATAAACGACGAGGCAAAACCGTAATTCTCATTCCGATTGCTACATTATTTACTTTTTTTCTGTCTGCGTCTACCCCACGTTTCTCTACCATATTCGACTGCCGTATTCCTTCATTAAATAAATCAATAATTTATATTTCAGTTTGATTGGATAACATTAAGACGATAATAACTTAATGAATACACAGTCATACAAAACGTCAAACACAATCGTGTCACTGACATTGCATAATACACATTACATGGTATTATGATAATACTATAATGATAATATGTGTAATAATTATTACAAGTCAATACATGAAGATGTCTTACCAAGCAGTCATTACGTTTATCGTAATTTTAGACATTTTTAAACATTGTTGCAAGACTTGCAAGTATCTGTTACTTACTTTACTTCATGTTACGTTGTAGAAACATCTACGGTCCGGACTAAGCGATTTGTATCGTCGTTTATACCTCGCACATCGAGGGACTGCAACGGTTTGCTGGCTGCGGTCTTTCCGTCCGATTATAATTAGAGTGTCTTCAAGGCTAGAGCGTATAGGATCTTAATTGACTAGTGCGCCACACATCACTGCTTACCATCAGGTGGGTTCACAGTCAAGAACTAGTTTACAGCAATTTAAAAAAAAATAAACTTAAGACATCAGACACATAAGTGTAATCTTCTGCACGTAAATGCATTCATACAACGTTAGTAGCAGAAAATGCTCAATAGGAAATCTAATATTCGAATATTATCCTCCATTGCAACACTTAGTTCCTAGCAATGCAAAATAAATGGTGCTTTCTCCATTGTTATTGCACCCATTTGCCCTGAGGCGGAGTCGCGCGCCCGCTATGAACTGCTATCAACGATTCTTTTGTTATTCGTGTAGGTAATAATAACCAAGTATGTACGAATTACGTGTCTCTATTGAAGATAATTATGCACTCATTACTTAATATTTATCATAGCAAATATGAAAAGGTCGTCTAGTTAACAAGAATTCATTTTTTTTTTTCAAATATTGCCCCACCCTAGGATTTATTCTTGTGAACACAAGACCCGGAACAATAATCTGAAGGCCACACAATTGTTTTATTAATATGAACTTTTTGGTCTAATTGATATAATATAATTAGATTTTGACATAAAACCCAGCTTCTTGAAGAACCACTTTATATAATAAAACCTTGATAACAAATTGTTCATAACACGTTTAATGCATATCTGCAATTGCAGAATGGTTACAGAACTAATTTAATTATTAGTAATTCTGTTAAGCCAATCCACGGTCTGCGACGAATCAGATCTCAAGGCGTTTCTCTTATCTACCTAAAATAATGAAAGAAACACGTAAGTTATACTAAACAAAATTGAAGTTTATACGCTGAATGTTCTAGAGTCACGAAATGAATATCGGCTAACCGAATCGTCCCGTAAAGTACGTGTGAACACAAAACTTTGTACAGAACCGTACGAGGGGAAACAATAAAATTCACGGGTCGCTGGCACTCTCGTACCGGAGTTGGGGAAGCGCTCGGTCCCAATCGTGGTGATAAATCTGATAGTAAGCCGACCGATCCCGACACTTCCGATACTGCAGTTTCGATCTTGAACAAACGCAACTACACTTGACAATGACCCCGACCGCTTTGCCTTGCGTTTGCGACGCAAACACGGACTAAATTGTTTACGCTTTACGCGACGGGGGACAGAACAGTAATAAATATACGCTTCATAGCTTGCGCTTACATTTCCTGTGTAGACGCTTCCTCTGCAAACATAAATCACACCCAGATTTTTGGTAACTATATTTAGTTAATACAAACAATAAGATTAAACCAGCAAAGAATTAGACACCTCGGTTACTTTCGGGTTAGGGAGCTCCGTAACCGTAACCAAAACTATCAGATATCCATGTAGGAGAAACTGAGGACTACTGGAACAAAGAGCCTCAAATTTTGCACAATTTCTTTTTATGATATAAGCGAGCACTAAGGGTGTTTTAATATCGTACGGAATTCATCAAACCGGGAAAAATTTCGCATGCGTGATGAAATCTACACGACATTAAGAACAGTCTAAGAAAGTGTTTTTCAAAATTCACCTCCTATAGGAATGGAAGGAGGTCCAAAGTTTGGATGGAGAACCTTCCTTTTATTATTATTACACGTTTGAAGCTACTGGCTAGTCCGAAATAAAAAAATAACCGAAATTTGTACATAGGTTACAACTGTTTCGGAGAGATTCGGATAAAGTATGGGAAGATAGTAAATTCGTGTAAAGTTAGTAAGTATGTTAGTTCTTGTTTGTTTATCCCGGTCAAAAAATCATAATATAGACTAGGAACATACCTTAATCAATACCTAATTGTTGTTTACTTCTACTTATATTCAAAATTCATATTATTATTGATTTAATATGAAACGTTCCAAAACAAGGAAAATCCGAATTTCACATATTTACATATATGAAATTATATGTAAATATATATCCGAAATTGGTACCTATAATATTATTCCTATATCGACATCTCCGAAAAAAAATTCATATCCATAACATTTCTGATTTGGGTCACCGTCTTGAAAAAAGTCTCAGGGAGCAAAATCTGTTCAGTGCTTATTTTTTTTCGTCGTTTTGCCACGTCTGTTATGACGGAGTAAATGTGTTTCATTATGAAACGACGTATGTGATACAGTGCAAGTAACAACACATGTTGCCGCTTTTACGGCTAAAGCTGTTTTATTATTAAGAGGACTACCTACATGAGCTAATCGCGAATTTTATAATACACAAAAGTAAATAGATATATAATCCACTGAAGTAAACAAAATCAGAATATTATATATTAATTTTCAGTATGTTAAAAGAACATAATAGAGTTAGTTTTGGAAGTTAAAAAAAAATCATGCTGATGCCTCTAAAAGTTACTTTTATCGATTAAACTGACTAATAGGTTGCGAGCGGTAGGCTTGCGATCATTCTGATTGACTGTCAGATTAAATTATTCTACAAATGACGTTTTAGTATAAGAGCTACAGATCAATCCGAGCAACTTGTTTGACACAAGGCTAGAACTTTGTAAGTAACGTTCTGGCAGGTTGCTGTGGTTGCGTCATTATCATCCTCTAAATTTTAAAAAATGTGCTTACCAAATAAAATTAAAAAATATACCCTTGTGTAAAACAGATTGCTCGGGTCGACCTGTAGCTTTATTATTGTTTTAAATTTTGCTAAAATGCTTCGTATTATATACAGTCCGAGAGTAACCGCGCTTTAGATCCTGTAGTCCTCTTAATGCTCCGTGCTGGTGCTGAAAATAAATTTACATGAGGTTTAGTGAGCTAGTAGATTTAACAAAACGATTAAATGAATGCTGTTCTTCCGTAATTGATAAGCAAAGAGGTGCTACATAAACTGCGCTTTAACCGTGCCATTAAACAGTGAGTTGGATGCACTACGCAATTATTAGCACATTTGTTTCAACTATTGCTGAGTCAAAGCTATTATAAAGCTGAATATGCACCATTAGCACCCGAAATTATCCGTATTTATACGCAAACTGTGAATATTCATTTCGCAATACGTTAATGTTTCATTCAATTCAATTTCTGTTTCATTTTCAGCTACAGATTCGTTCAATGAACCGTAATATGAAACAAAAATACTATAGATAATGCAAACTCACCTCATCCGTAAAACGTTTGACCTAAATAATGTTTTATAAATGTCAACACACTCAGCGAACTCTCATCATAATAAAAATGCAGATAAAAAGTGTTCAGTCATCGGTGCTCAGTAAATCGCGGGCGAAAACCAAACAAATATCCTTCGCGTGAAAATGGGTCGCTTTCCAATTGACAATGCATGATTAATGGGTGCCGAAGTTCGCATAAATCACGGAGATGTTGTGGTATCACATCTGAAGATATTACAAACGGTCTCGTGGTTTTGTGAACGAGAATCGCTCGTAATGCTCGTAACTTACGAAACGCGAACCTAAGTTTTGTTTTAATGAGATATGTAGATGTCAGTAATTGCGGAATTTTTCTACTAATGTTTTTGTAACAATGTTTTACAACAATTTCTGATTTTTTAAATTTTATTATAAAAGTAGTTAACAAACTAGATTGCAGTGCTTGTCCTCTTCTTTTATTTAGGCTTTGGGTGCAGTGAAAGGAGTTGTTAGACTTTTATTGACTAACCCACCTGTGTTTCTTCAATTTCCCTTTGCATCCCAGGGCTTCAATATATTCTAACCATCTCACAGCGAAAATGAAATACTAAAAAATCTTGTATACTTAATGAGTGAAAATTAAAATATTCACTCATTAAGTATACAATAATAATTTATAGCCTACTAGCGACCCGCCCCAGCTTCGCACGGGCGCAATGGTGATATTCAATACATGTATGTAGGTATTATACATACAAACCTTCCTCTTGAATCATCTATCTATTAAAAACCGCATAAAATTCCGTTTCGTACTTTTAAAGATCTAAGCATACATAGGAACGAAGCAACTTTGTTTTATACTATGTAACGATGATGATAAACACTCACAAGGATAGCGCATCAACATGTTAGTGAAAGATTTTTTAGAATCGGTTCAGTAGTATCAGAGATCACCCTTACATAAATCAAATACCTCTGTATAGTATCAATCCATATACAAAAATGACTCCTATTAGATTCTCTTTTGATTTTGATTTTTGATTTCTTTTGAGTAACCTGTTCGCCATGAATTTTCCCAAGATAAACTTTCCATCCCACGTTAGGATCGTGATATTAAAAGCCAAAGCAAATCCTAGCTTTGTCACCAAACTCGTGCCAAAGCCAACAGCTATCGACACGATATCAAACACATAACAACGTGTCCAGACACCGAGATACGCAGAGCAAAGGAACATAAAATGAGCACCTCTGTGAGCGGTCATGTTATTGGATTGATCCGAGTATCCCAGCTACAAAGGCCCAATTACGAGGGGATGGCACGACTACAAGGTCAATCAGCCGACTGACTGCCCGGCCGCTCAGTAATGACTCCACCCGGATTTAGCGTCCTTATACTCTAAATTCTGGGACTATGTTTTCCTTAACACACACATGCATGGGACACATCCCTAATAAATAATGGTGTGTGGACTATAAGACCCTGCTTACGTAACTTCGGCAAATTCGACCTTTATTAATACTCAAGACAATAACATGATGTTAGCGCTTACATTTGCTGAGTTGTTATTTGAAGGCACGCTTTCTAATGAAATGTTTGATAAACAGAAATCGCGCAGACAAACACACTGACCGTGACTTTGTTCGCAGTAAAGAACCGTACAGTACAGGCTATTCATCAGTACAAGCGCTTTATGATCATCTCCATCGATTCTGCGGCACGCTCCATTGTCCATTGTTAGTACAAAGAATTCATTCATTTGTGCGAAATGAAGACTGCTGTAATGTGTCGATATATCAAACTCCTATTGTCTATTTTCTGAGCAAGTGTACCAGCTTTGTTTAGCCACAAACGTTCCTCGTACATCTTCCATCTTTCATTGCGTTACACAATGCTTCTGGAAAAAAAATATTAGTAATGGATGCCCACCGATTTAGACAAACTAAAAGTAATATTTCGAATGATTGTACGTGACTAATCGTCGCTACGGCCTCTTTTAATTATGCATGGGCCGACATGTTTATAACTATAATTGAATACGTAACGATTACAGTTCAAACGGTCTAAGGCTGTAATTTAATAATGTCACAATTGGCAATATCGTAATCTAGACGAGCAATCTTGGAACTCAATATGTAGCAAGATATATATAGGTATATATACAGTAGTGCGAGCAGGGTGTGATGCCAATTGTCGCATTGACGACGGACTGCCCAAATGTATGGATTTGATTAAACGTCCGTCCTTCCAGGATAGAAATAAATTCTCAAATCGATTTTGATCATTCTTTTTTTGTTGCAAATTTGCTCTACCTGATTGTCCCTATTATATTTAAAGGAAGTCTGGTGAAGGACTTCAGAGATAGACTATGAAACACTTCAATTTCTATCAGTTACTGCAATCACATGTCTGTTTATTTAAGCTCCAAGGGAACATTCTAAAAACATATTCAGGTTATCAATTCTCACATAACGTCTTTATTGTTCCATAAATAATTATTTTGGTGGTCCTTTTTGTTCTGGGTTAAGTCATAACTCCGTGATAATTCCATTATCTACCTATGTTTAATTTGCCAATCCCGAATTAATGTGTAATTTAATTTTATAAAATATTTTTTACAAACATTATTTACAATTAATGTGTGAAATTTTTCATTACCAAATGTAAATGTAGAGCATATTCAGCTAGGAATAAGACGTCTTAAAACTCGGTTTTTACGTTTTTATTTTTCTTATTTTGATACATTATCTAAATAAATTGTATAAAAGAGAGCATATTAAATGATGTCCTGAGTATAATATTTTCGTTGTAGTTTTCAGTTGGCGATTCAGGGCCGGTTTCATAGTTTCCACAGTAGTCCTAGGACTAAGGTAGCTTAGCGCTTGTCTACTGCACTATGACGCAGATCCGCCTTCTGACGTAACAAATATTTGTATTGACAACAGATAATATTTCCCGATCTGGATGTCTTGTTGTTGTTATTTTACACGTATGAATGCACCCACGATATAGGAGTAATTCTTAGCATAACTTAGTGCACCTCACTATCAACAATTGCATCACTGCTAGCCATCAGGTGGGACCGCAATCAAGCACTAGTTTAAAAGAAGAAACCTCAGAAGGACTTACCTCATCATCATTATCCTAGCGGTATTCCCGGTTGCCAACCTTGGCTTTCACCTCGGTGCCCGGGGTCCGCTTTCTTACTAAGAGGGACTTACCTATTTAAAAATAATATAATTTTGTTCAGTGTTCCTAGTGCGAGATTTTTTTACATCAACGCTATCAATACGGTTATAAAGTTGGGCGCTCCGATTGGGAGCCGATCGGGATGAAGCGGGGTCGCTTCAAGTTTCAAACGGCTCAGGCTACAAATCAGAATGTTTCTTTCCCTAAATGTCCCCTCCCTATAACACCCATTTCCCAAATATGTCCCTTTCCCGAAACGTCTATTTTTCAAAATATACCATTCTCAAAATATCCGTTTGACTACTTGGCTCATGTTATTTAAATATTCCTAAACACCTAGTTTAAACGTGTGACTGCCGTAAGAAAGGGACATTTAGAGCAATTAACGTTTTGGGAAAGGGACATTTCGGGAAATGGAGATTATGGGGAAGGGATTCTTCGGGAAAGGGACTTTTCGAAACCAAGGGACATTTTGAAAAAGGGCCACTCAGAGCCTGAGCCTTTCAAACTTAACGTTTCAACTTATAAACAACTCAGCGCTCTGTAGGTATAATTCCTCTTCCTACGTTTAACCCTGTGACTGTAGTACTCAGCGATAACCTAATATTCATAACAGACGGCATCGAGGAGCTAGCAGCACAAGGTCCCCTCCGGGTCAATTACTAATCAACTCAAGGAACGTTCTCTCTCAGACACTAATGACCAATTATTCCGATTAACTCTTGACCAAAACATTTTTGTTCGTACCTTTAATAAGCCACGAGCTATTTCGACATCGGTCGGTCTGAGGATTAATGTTATTCGATTGTTATTAATTTTGGAGACGGTTTTAATGAGATAATTAATCTGTACTAATATTTTAAAGAGTAGTTGTTTATTTTTTTGTTTGTAATTAATAAATTCAAAGATTACTGTAGCGATTTTTTTTAAATTTCGCCAGTATATTCATATGCTTTGTCACTGAGACAACAGGCATTTAATGTGCACTTTTACAGAAGTAATAGTATTTTTTTTATAAGGTTTATAATTGAAAATATTAGTTACAGCTTAGCAAAGTATTGTCAGAAAATTTTAGCAGAAACAAAATAATACGCTAAATATATAACATAACAGTATTCTTCTAATACCTACTTTATAAAATTGTTAGCGGATAGATCTACTTAGGTATAAATATTGTTATTTATAATAAACAAATTAGAAATCTATCTAATCTACACCTACTACAAATTTATTACAAAAATTAATTCGAGTTTAAAAAAGTACTTTTTAATTTTATTTTCACAAATCGATATTACCGTGTCGATAGTGTTTCGTGTATCGGATCGAACCTCTACAGGATTACAACGGTCAAATTTTTCCGGTGTATATCTGTCTAGTAATAGAAAAAGCTTTTCTAAAAGCCAAACTTTTAGTAGATGTGATAAAAAGATTCTTTTGAACCGGAAAACCAGGACCATTTCACACTGACACCCTCTTAGCGTGATATACGAGTATTTTTCGGATATGTTCGTAGAACTTAATCGAGAGAGGTTCTCCGCTCGTTGTATTATCGACAATTCACTATATTTTATTCTATCGATAGCATATCGATGTTTCCTACATTGCTTTATTACATCCTAACATTTTCCCACGGTTTCGCCTCCGTGAATCCGACTATATCTCGGAAACCATTAATTTATTATGGATTAAAAGTTCCTAAATAACACAAAGTAATATTGTAATTTTCTATCTGTGAAAGATTTTTTGTAATCGAAACACCAATTCTACTGATTACCACCTACGAACAAACAAAGGATGTCTTTTAAATATTATCTAGTTTAGACATATATAAATGATTTTTCAATGATTTCCTTATAGTAATTCCCTTTTACGATCAAATTAACGTTGAGTAAATGTAATTATGCACAGCTATAGCTTACTTATGGTATGAGCAAAGAAACCTTACCTATTGCTCTACCGTGTTAAACCAGTTTCAGAATCCGATACACAAAGAAATATCTGCATCTAATCTTTGTCTGTGTCAACATTTTTTATGGAAATTTTAGTAGTGCATTGCTGCTTTTAACATTTTGTAAACCTTGAATACGAAATAAGTGCCTAAGCATAAAGAGCAATTCTAATGCAATCATCTAAGCTGTCATACTGCCAATTGAATTGAATTAAGAACAACACCTCATAGACAAGTTCGAAAAAGGAACACTTTAAAGAAAACTTTTCAAAGACAACAAACCAGCCAGTAATAGTTCTCTTTTGTTGTAAGTTACCAATATAAATCTTAGTACACACTAACAACAGGAGCGCTGTGGGCCACGTGCTCGCTCGTACTCGCCGCTTTCCACGAGCTGTTGTGTCGTGACTCGGTCATTACTTCGCCCCACATCCACTAGGTACTACTTTACCCTACTCTTAGCATTACCTCCTTGTCCTTACTTAGTTCCTATTCGGACAACAGTTTTTTTAAGTGAACACTAAATGAAATTTTCCTGTATTATTCTAAGAGAAAAGCGCCTATAGTGGAACAAAGACTAAGGTTTCCACTTTAAGGTACTCGAAATAAAATTAAGGTCTGCCTTTGTTTCTTCAAATATCAAAATGAATGAATCCTTGACATTTCAAGTAATCTGTGAGTCAACTTAGCTCACCATAATATTGAAAGTTTAAAAAGGGCGAGGTCACATGCGCTCGGCGCGACCTGTCGGCGTTACTGTCAACACTGTTCTAGCTGGCAGTATAGTCATCAGTCAACACGTCAATTGCCGGGATACGGTTTAACCAAACCAGTCGTAGTACTCGACAACCTGAGTTCTTTCTGCGTACTTGCAGTCCCCGCCACGCGCGCCAGTCACCGCTGAGACGTCCATTCGTACGAGCGTGAGGCGCGCGCGCACTTTGTAAGCACCGAATTCGAATTTCTAATCGTGACGCAAAAGAGTGTTGTGACTTGTGCCAATTCGTGACAGTGCATCGATACCATCTATGTTACCAATACAGATTTAGCGAAATTATAATGACGTGAAGTGACAGATATAAGTGATTGTTCAATACTGGTATGGAAGACGTTTACATTTTTATGGTAAGGAAGTATGTTTTTTTATTATTAAGATTATGAGTTCGTTGACATTGTTAGTAACAATAATATTCGTAAAATATTTTCAAAGTTTATTTAAGAAATTTTGTTTTAACCTTTTGCATTTCTTTTACATTATCGTCATATACTTTTTATATTATTATCGTTTCATATTGCCACATTCAAGGTTTATAATTATAAATAATATAATTTCATAAAACAAACAGAGACGAGTGTAGATCTATAGGGATACCTGAGATACCCAAAGTTCAATGAGAATTATTAATTAATATTAGATCATCAACTAAGTCTTAAAAAAAGAAACCTCTCAACCTTCACTTTTAAAACTAACAACATTCCGGTACCGTACTTGATATCCATTACATTTTCAGGTAATTAAAATTTGCACATAGCAAGCTACGCTTCTCTTGTTTCGTAATTGTTTAATAAAACAAAAAGCGATATTGAAACTGGAATAAGTAGACTGAATCAGCATAAAGGCGTAACCGCGTAACATCGAGAGTCGTCTCACCTCTCGCACATAGCAGCGATTGCCATATGGACTCGATGCATGTTAATGTGAACCGCATAACTCCTTACCTCCGACAATGTGGTTACGACACTTCCTGGTACGAGCGACAGCCGGGGCTACAGGAAA
Organism: Mythimna loreyi; assembly: GCA_029852875.1. NCBI lineage: Eukaryota > Metazoa > Arthropoda > Insecta > Lepidoptera > Noctuidae > Mythimna > Mythimna loreyi. Next base: position 12,441,445 of record CM056785.1, on the reverse strand, counting down.
CAACACGAGAAACGAACCCAACGGATTTCATTTCGATTCAAAAGCACTAAAACATAACTTAGAAAGCAATCCCTTGAATATGTCATTAAATAACTTGCTTTTACTAATCGTTGAAGGTCGGTCTCGTTAAGAATTTAGTATTCAACATAACTATGCACAAGTTATTAATAAAACATGCCAGGTCACTTTGATATCAAGACTCATAATTACGAAGTAAACAACGGTAGCAGAAAACAACATCTCGAGCAAACAAGGACACATATGTTTCCAGCCGATCATGACGCTTTACTCATACTTTATATTGTTTAATTCCGTCATTAATATTCATTTTGCGTCATGGCCTTGCTGAATCAATATTCCCATTCGTTTGACAGTTGCGAAAATATTGTCTGTATTGAAGTCATATAAAAATAATTTGTTAATGTCTTCGTACGTAAAGTGGACCTATGAGTACACAAAGCGTCGACGAAATTTCGGCAGGCAGACTTTGTTCCAGGTAGTACCAGCCCAACTGTTGGACTCTATAAACCCTAATAAAGATGATCAAAAGGAATATATACTCCGGAATCCTGTGCATCGTCAGGTACAAGCAACATACTCTGCTTCTCAAAATGAAACTAATACGTTAGAAATTAAAACTCACGAACAAAACGTAAATCACACTGAAGGTGGTTGGCCGCGCGAAGTAAACCCTGCAAACGAAGATCATGTACTGCGACATCGCCGAAGAATCATGCACGAGGATAGTTACATAAAATCTGTACAAAATTTATCAACATCTTTGTTTCACTATGCAGACCAAAACAATGCCATTGAAATGTACCAAACATATTATGCTGACATGCCTGAACAGGAACCTGTAGAAAAATATGGTATCCGAATCGCCAATGTGTTCCGTGATGAAAGTCAGAGACCAATAACTTGTGTCAAATGGACAAATGAGACAAATTCAAAGCTCGCAGTAGCTTATTGCTTCAAAACGTGCATGCCAGAGCCGGAATTAAACAAAATAAACGATTGTTATTTATGGGATGTACATAGGCAAACAAAACCAGTGTACAAAATACGACCCGAATACCCCTGTTGGCAACTAGCGTGCTCTCCTTCAACCCCTGAATTGTTAATATGTGGACTTGAAAAAGGTATTGCTAATGTATTCGATGTCCGTGAAGGTACAAAAGCTGTGTCGTCTAGCTCTATCTACAATTCGCATCGTGAAGGAATAACCTCAATACTTTACACAAATTCTCGCACCTACTCGGAATTCTTTACGGGGTCTTCTGATGGGCAGTGCCTGTGGTGGGATTTACGTAACCTCTCACATCCTCTGGATCAATTGCCTATGTCAATCAGGCTTAAACCATCAGAACACCCTAATATGAGTAATGCTGAAGGGGTAAGCACATTAGAGTTTGACAACGGTATGCCAACAAAGTTCCTCTGTGGCACTGAGACTGGTTTAGTCATCAATGCCAATCGCATGGGAAGAAGCCATTCTGACATTTTAGTTTCATACTGGAATGCACATACTGGATCAGTACAAGCAGTACAAAGAAGTCCTTGTACGTTCAGAATGTTTCTTACGTGTGGAGACTATACCGTTAAAGTGTGGAGCGAGGAAGTTCGTACAGCACCCATCATCGTTACGAGACCATATAAGAATCAAGTATCCGATGCCGCTTGGGCCCCTTTAAGATTCTCCTCCTACATGTCGGTATGCGCAGGCGGTATATTTTATTATTGGGACTTACTTCGTAAATATAAAGAACCTGTCATGACTCTACAAATATCTAAGCATGGACTCACAAGAATAACTCCTCATCCAGAGGGTGAATCAGTTGCTGTTGGGGACTGTAAAGGAGCATTGCATCTCATGCATCTATCAGAAAATATGGCGATACCGGGAAGTCGAGATAAGTTGCTGATGGGTCAAATTTATGAGCGCGAGACCAGACGAGAACATATCTTAGACAGTCGTTTAAAAGAATTACGTCTAAAAGCACGAGTTGAAGAAGAAGCTGCTGCTAATGAACAACCTGAAGAGGAAACTGATGATGAAGAATTGGAACATGCAACGGAAGAGGTATATTTTAGAATTGTTCAAGAAGAAATGGAAAAAATGGGTATTGTTCCTGAACAAACTGAATAACTCTTGATACATCTTGTATGTATTTCTTAGTGAAGAAAATTCGTGTTTCTGTTCCGTGTTTTGAGTAAATAATTTTTAGTTCTTCTACCAAACACCTTAAGCACTGTTTCCTCTATAGTTTGTCTATATGTAGATTGTAAAATACTGTTGACCCACTCAACTTTTATTAAATCACATTATTAGGAAAGTGTTTCGCACACGCCTTAAAAACTTGTTAGCAAACGTAGGAACTCAGTAAGACCGCGGGAACCCTAGAAAGAGTTACCACAGACACGGAAATCTGAAATAAATCCGTGATCCTGGAACGTAAAGGACCACTGAAAGACACAGGTGGGATTTAGTCAGTAAAAGTCTGACACTCCCAAGTCATTAATAAACCTCAAAAAAAGTTAGTTTCATACAACAAATATTATAAAATACATACATTTAATAAATAATTACGAACTCATTGTATCTTGATTCTTTGTTACATAAAGTTGTGGAAAACTGTTAGTTACATACTGTAGTTTATTATCTATTTATGGTCAAAGCGCACCTGCCTTAAGAATCAATGAAGAAAATGAATTACTTCACGATACCCGTTACAGATAAGGCATGTTGTTGAATGTTTGTAAAATGTCACAACCTTTGTAAAATAAGTGATTCACGTGTTATTGTAGTGAGGCGAAGGCTTGCCGCAACTGTTACAAACTCGTACAAAACAGGACTGCTTAAGCGTACATATTATTTACATTCTAACACTAATGTGCGAAGACCTTATGGAATATTTTCAAACGTGACTTTAAGTTTTAGGGTGGTCGGTGTCGAAATGTAAATTTTCAATGAAAGTTTAAGTTAGAGAGTTAGAGTAATTCTTTTAGATGATGTCTCTACATTTCGTTACTTATTTAGTAGGTAGTTTCATGAGGATATTTTCTTCTTGATCTTTTTATCTGTTGATGGAAATGAATAAATCTCAGCCAAATAAATGACTATGAATCTTCGTCTTCCTATCATTTGAGTGTAATGTTATGAACTAAGTAGTCATCATTTTCTAAATCACCCAGAAATATCTTTCGGTATTTTGTCCATGTCATGTGTAATCATAATCAGTGTAATAAGTTTACAAGAACAACCGTCCCGGATGTTTGGTACAGCCGAGAGCCCGCATGTCTCCCTACAGATCCGGCGACTGAGCACCGACTAGCAAGGGCCATGACCGCCGATTTATACAAAACGACAACTCTAACGTGAACCGCCAGATTTCAATAGAGATGCCCCTTTGTAAACTTATCTGATGAATTAATAAGAGAGGCGGGGGAGTTCTCATTAGAGTGGTGGCGTAAATTACTCGAGACTCGTGAGTTGCGTGAATACAAAAGTGCGTCACCGGCAACTTTCACCGCGGCGAGGGAGTCAGTACCTCGGGGTACTACCGACGCAGGCGCACGCACTGAGTATGCGGTAGCCTCGATTCCATTAAATGTGCTATTTTACTCCTATTTACTTTTCACATTCGCGTGTTCATGTTAAAATATATTTACCAAGTTTAACAAAGAGGCTATAACTAATTTCAAACGATACAAACAATCTTGGATTCGATTAAGGCGAGAGCTTTTCACTTGAACAAACTTTGAAGTTCATAATTTCATTAAGAACTCGGGATACTTACGCTCATAGCGATAGAGCAAAATTAGATTCTTCATTTAACAAACCAGTTTCATATAGCACGTTATAATAAAATGCTAATTAGCAATTAGTTAATCGAAACAATCAATTACGTAACGTATGATATGAACTAATTTTATCTTTTCGCTAACGTTAAGCTCGGAGGCAAGATTTAATGCTAGTACTTCCACAAATGTAGGTTAATGTCTACCACTCCAGATGCAGTACCTACTCATAATTAACTATATTATATACCTATAAATTATACCTGTGCATATCTAAGTAGACACTATTAGTATAAACTATGCTACTGTTGTTTGCTAAGCTATATTGAAGAGTTTTGTTCCGTGAATTATTTCAACATACAATATTTGAGTAGCACTTGACGATTCAATAAATTATACTATTTATTTGGAAAATTTAAAGCTTTACATGAAATTATTTGTAATGATTGAGGAGCTTTTAAACTTCAGAAGCAGTATATCTTAGTAGCTTGGTTGGATAGCACGATACCCTTACGATACCTTTGGCAAGACTGGTGGCAAACAGTGGCAACCATCTGCTAAACGTGCTTTCCGATCCACAAAATGGTTTTGCTACCTATTTTAAGAGTCCGTTCACGGCTAGACCTCGTCAAGTTATCAAAAGTGTTAAGAAAGTAACAAAGTTCAGTCATTATATAAAGTTGTGCTTGACTGCTATCCCACTTAATGGTAAGCACTGATGCAATCGTTAAGACTGAAGCGCACTAGCATATTATAAGCATATTTAATCTAGCTTTGAAGACACCTAAATTATAATAATCAGATGAGAAGGCTGCAGCACGCCAACTATTCCAATATTTCCAAACCTTCGATGTACCTACGCGGTATAAGCGACTCAAAATTTCACTTTATGAAAGCAAATAGGACCTTTTCCAGCAAACACAAAGTACTAATGATCTAGTACAAAGGTAACAGCTGGTCGTGCCTGTACCTAGCCTAGCTAGTAATGTCTAGGATAAGGCGAGCCGAGCTCACAGCCATTAGTACCACCTCGCGTTTCATAACCTTAGCTTAGTCAGACGCGATTATTAGATACGATCAAGTATACATAAATACGCTGGTTACACGCAAATGAACCGGATAATGTATTTACTTTGAAGCTTCATATTACTTATAGTACAGTGAAATCTGGATAACTAGACGGCGGATAACGAATTAGTATTTGTATGACGTACAGATAGTTCCGAGTCTGTTTATGTTTGTGAACGCACGCAGTTTCTAATGTATTTTTTTTTTATTGTGGGAAAAATCATCGAATGACGATCCGACCCTTGAGTGGAGCAAGAGACAGTGTCAGACTTCTACTGACTAATCGACCCACCGTTCCTTCTTGCCTTAGTTCCAGGGCCCCGGTGTACGGTGTAAGGTTTGTCGAAGCCTTCTGGTTGGCCCCAGAAGGCTTCGACCCTGCTGGGTCCCTACAGTTGCTGGTAGCTCCGTGAGGCGCGCGCGAACAGAGCGCGCCGTTCAGTTGCTAATGTGGGGCAAAGATTAATCATAAAGAAAAATATCTTGAGAAACAAGATTCCTAGATTTTATTTTTATTCAAAGTTACGTTGTTAAATTACATCCTTTGTAATGAGACATCATTTTGTAAAGAAATTCGAATGATTGTAAACAACGTAGCGTAACCCGTGGCGTCTAGAATAATATTCAAAATGCTAAATTATTAAATAATTATCTCAGTTACTGAAGATATTGAGTAAAAAGTTTTAACTATAAAGGTATACACAATACTTGCTATTCAGCACTCGGTGACATGGGTTATTTAATGAGATCTTATCTATCCAAGTCCCTTTTTAACAGGTTTTACTGTACTATAAGACACCAGATAAGGTGCCATCCACCACCACAGACCACCACGGTACCTGTGTACCACCATCTCATAAGGTAAAAATCTTGCTTCTTTTATCTGTAACCCCCACCACATTGATCTAAAAAAAATTACTGCCTCAACATAAGCGGGCTTATATCTAAAAAGCGTGTTCAATATAATCAGTTGTCAAATCACATGTCAAATAATTGGATTGACAGTAGTGATTTCCGACAAGCAATCCCCACGTTTAACATGAGATTGGACATCGATTAACATGGGACTTAATCGACCTTGCATGGACTGACTGAGTCATAAGTACGTTTACACAAAGTAAATAGGTACATAGAGGTACCAAATCTTTGAGTAAAAAAAAATAGCCAACACGCTTTTAATCGAAACGAATCACATTAATATAGGTAAGTTAGTGAGTGTGTATGTTTGTTACTTCTGCACGTTGGAACGGCTGAACGGATTTCGCTTAAACTTGTTACATGGGCAGACCATGTCCTGAAATAGCACATAGGATACTATATAAAGTAATATTAGGAAGTGATTGTTTTTTTTTTAATTAACCTTTTTGGGCATTTCCTACACACCTGTTCATTGGAGGATGCAGTAAAGCCACATCAATATGTGGCCCAATGGCCCAAGTAATATTTTTTCCGGTGGAAAAATCATCCAATGACATTTCCGCGCCCATGGGGCGGAAGATAGAGTCAGAATTTTACTGACTAAAAACCCACTCCTGTTCCTTTTTTGCCTTTCCAGGGGGGCCAAACAATTTAGAAAGCTCACCATCGACTCAAAAAGAAAATACACGATTTTTTTGGAGACAGTAGCCGCAGGCAAATGCTAACCGTTTATGTTATTGGAGCAGCCAATAAAAAGCTCCACCATATGGTCAAACGAATAACACTAAAATAAAAGAATATCTAGGATTATTTTGGGATTTATGACACGTATATCCTACACGTGTGGTCCTTTATTATTTTAGATGGAAACAGTCTCTAGCCGTTTATTTACCTACTTATTATACACCGTTAAATTTTAGTCGTTTTAATCCCGAAGAGGGTCGATCCAGTACATGAAACACTATCGATTTGTGTAGATAAAATAAAAAAATAAAGTACTTTTTTTCTAATTCTCTTATTGATATACGCATTTACGAAATTAATTTCTTTAAGTAAACGAGTCATTGACCTTGTAGGTAGTTGTCGGTCGTTGCGTACTAACTACCTACAGGTCATTGAACTCGCTCAGCTGACGTTTACTTAAAGAAAACAATTTAGAACATGCGTAAATTAATTCGAGTTTAAAAAAAAAGTACTTTGTTTTTTTATTCTAACTTTATCAATCGATAGTGTTTCATGTACTGAATTGATCCTCCAAGGGATTAAAACGATCAAGATTTAACGGTGTATGCAAATGCTTTCACTGATTGAAAACTAAATTGCCTTTAAATATTGCTGGGCAGGGTAGGTATTCGAAGACATGTGTCATCCACCAATACGCACTGGGCCCGCGTGGTGTCTGTGTCCCAGCAGTGGGAACATTAAAAAAAGCTGATGATGATGATTGGTGGGTCAACAGGGTCTTGGAATAAAGGTCACAAAGGAATGGGGTGGGTTTTTAATCAGTAAAAGTCTCACACTATCTCCCGCTTCGCCCAAAGGTGGAAGATGTCATTAGATGATATTTGCCCACCAAAAAAAAACCTATTGCTGAGTATCGTGACATAAGTTTTCGACAATCCCACGCCCATCCTTGTCTCTTATCTAGATCAATATTGTAAAGAGGAAAGAGTTTGATTTTTTGTTTGTTTGTATGTTATGATTTAACTCAAAAATTACTTGACGGATTTCAAAAAGTCTTTCACTATTTGAAAGCCACTAGTAACATAGGCTATTTATTTTCTAATGTGTTTTCTATGTGGGAGATTCCGTTGGCTGAAGCTAGTCTTATTTGCAATTACTTTATATGTTAGGTATGTCCGCCCCAGTCTCAATAAGAATCTACGTACTTATAACAATCTCTATATTACTACATTTTTCTACTTCTGATGTTTCATTAACAGCCCATTCTTCAGTGCAATACGCTTCCTCTTAGTATGGGAACGTCCAGGAGACAGTACATATTTAAGCAGAAGTTGAATAATTGTTTTCTAAACACAGCAGTCTCTTTCCATTTCTTTTCTTTTTTTTTCTGCAATATTTGTTGTTCATCGCCCTTGGTTGACTAGTAAAGGATGCTTAATAAATGAGTCTTAAAAAATAAATAAGTCTATCTCGGAAAAATGCATGCGACGAGAGCGAACCCACAGTCGAACCTAGTATGTGTGCAGATCTAGCTACAATATGTACATAGGTACATAAATAGTGGTTAGTTCTGCACGCAAGCAAGAATACTACAAGAAAGGCTGACACGCGATTGTGACTTACTTCATACATTGTGTTTGTTACATCAATTTTTTAACCTTCGATTACGTTACTTGAAATAGAGTTAACCATTTTTTGTATTGGGGTATTAACAAATAATTCCTCTCATTCTGGATAAAACTCAAGGGAGTGTTGAACTTTTACTGACTAAACGTCTCTTCAGTTACTCTATGTGAGGTGTTCAAATCTACTTCTAGTATGCCTAATTTATAGCTGCTGCTGAGCATGCTTTTCTTACTTGTATCTATTACTAGCTTCTACCAAACCAGCCGCTTCGCCTGCGAGAAAGTAGAAAGTTATCCCGAGGGATTAAACTCCGTGCATCCGTGATTCCATTGTCCAATTCAAATCCGTTGACTGTGAAAGAGTTATAATCATACACACACATACATACATACCAAGTTTCGCCTTAGAGAGAGTGTCAGACTTACCCACCGTGTACCTCCGTTACCCTTTGCCAGTACCGCGGCAATTTTTTCGAACAATCCCGTAAAATATTAGTGTGACGAGAATTGATTACTTATTCTAAAACTCAAGCTAAGCTTGGTACCTAGAAGTTACTTCGCTATACTTTGATTGCTACTATCTTCTGCTGCGAATTTTTCGAAAGAGTTACTGAATTTTTCGAAAAAGTTACTGTGGCCCACACAAAAGGTGAATGAACACTGTAGGTTTTGGTTTGTAGAAATCAAACATTTCCTCTCGCTCCACTAAAGCCGGAGATTTCATTTGATGTACAGTACGGCCGTTGAATCTTGACGAGTCTGAAGTTAGCTTCTACGAATTTTAGCGAAAACTTTTAGGTCTTGAAAACTCGTACAAAAATAAATGGTATAAACAAATATATGCAGTCTTTTTTATTGCTGTTAATAACTGTTATTGGCATTTATTTTTTTAAAACCTTCATTTTTGTGCGAGTTTCCAAGCGCTAAAATTCGCAGCACCTTATTTCAGATGTGTGCCATGTCTATTTTTTTTTTATCCCACGTTTAAAAAAATAGACATGGCACACAACCAGTGTATTCCCTAATGCTAACCGCATGCTAAACGTTTTGTTGTTAGCACTTAGCAGCTCTACAGATAGTCGACTCAGATTAGCTTGCCATGTGAATGTGAATGATAGGTAGCTAATATCTAAACCGCAGCTATTTATTGCTCAAGCTTATCAAATATTCAGACATATTGATCTGGCCAATCAAATTAGAAAGCGGTTGATTTATGACGATATCGATGTATATCGATGGAAAGACTTCATCGAGTCGGGTGGCAACAGACAGAATCTTGTAAATAAATCTTAACATAGTACGTATTTTATTTGAAAGTAGATCTATTTATCTCTTAAAAATTTCGAACAGATTAAAGAGTTATTTATTAACTAGTTACCCGACCTAGATTCACCTAGGTATTACAAATATTTTATTTAAATGCTAAACTTTTTTTAATACATTCAAACCTTTCTTATGAATGTCTATTGGTAAAAACTGGATAAAAAAAAAATCTGTTCAAAAAATGATTTTTACACGAACACACACACAGACGCGACTGCGATTTTAAATCATGAAAGATTATGAATAAATATGCAAGACTTAAAAAAATATATTTTAGAGATAGACATTATGCAAGTGTTTGAGTAAGTAATGAACTAAAGCCAAACATTTGCACACAAACAAACAACTAATTTCATAGCCAAACAAACAAACAACTTAATAAGCATACAGCGCATAAATATTGAAACCACGTGGCGTGTAGGAGTCGCTATCAGAGGCGGCTCTCGAATGCCAATGTCAACTGATTTGCAAACCCGTCGTACTGTTACTGAACTTACAACGAGATGGACAGACGGACAGACGAACGGACTGTCTGACCTACATCCCACATGGCCAAACTATATAATTAAAGGCACGGTTTTTTGCTAAAAGGACATTGGCCGGTCAGTAATGCTAATAATACTCCGTGACTCATCATCAGTCAGCGACCAACGCATCGTTATAAGGATTTCATTATAAACGATCGGTTTAAAAGAAGTTTTGTACGAATAAGGTACAAAGGAGACGTTTATACACTCATGTGCAGTTGCATGTAAATGCACTTATTAAAACTGCTTTTTGTAATAACAATAAATTATTTATTTGCTTGACATGATGGCTTCTTCATATTCCGCCTTATATTCAACGTGCAGATTTTTTGTATTATATTATGTGTATGACTGTAAAATGTTTACAATAAGAATTTCTAATTATAATATATTAATTAGGTTGAAAAAAAAACTAAATTGTTACAAAATGTTTTAAATAACAAGGTTGTCAAATTGTGTACGGTTATCAGAGATCAGAAATAGGTAGAGTCTAGCAGGGTATTCACAACCCTCAGCATTGAGGAACACGACGCAAGAAAGAGGAGAAAGATTTTCATAAACTTAGTAAAAGTAATATAGAGTTGATCCACCCTATAAGTATCTTCCCGCAATGTCTAATTTTAAGAATAAGGCTGCGGATGTGAAGACCAGTCGCAAACTTTGCTGCACCATCTGTCCAACCACCTATCCCTCAAAAGATGCAGCACTGGTAATCTCTGCCAAGCTAACTATTTGCCGCCGTGGCTAAATTTCAGGCAAAAGAAATAGTCATACCTAAAAGATATGTTTGAGGTATGGTTGAGCAATGATTGAGCAATTGACGTCGCTTGCCATGGATCCGATTCCCACATGGTACTAATATATGTACATATATAATATGACAATATACATATAGTTGTTGCAGGCCTTGTGTATATGAATTTACAAACATGTTTGTGAACGCACTCACAATACAGGAACTATGTTATTAATTTGGGGCAAGTTTAAAAAACAAAACAAAAATGTTAATTGTCAAGTGCATTAGTCATTTTGTTTTGAGATCGTTTTATTAATGTGAATTGTATGTGATGTGGCTGTACTTCAATTAAATAAATAATAATATACTAGCTTCTGCCAACGGCTTCGCCCGCGTCAAAGAAGGGTTCTCCGAACAAACTTTAGACCTCATTGCATAACTTTAGGAGCTGAATTTTGAGAAACCCTTTCTTAGTGTTAGCCTATGTTATAAAAAGAAGCCTTGTGCAAAATATCAAGCTCCTAGGCCCAATATTTCGACTGTACTTGATATGTCAGTCCGTCAGTTTCTCGTTTAATATTTATGTATAGATAATAACTACGCAAAAATGCACTACTGTGTCATTCAGTGTACAAATTTTCGTATAAACAAGAACATTTCGTGACTGATAATTTCGTGTTTATAAACAGGACAATGAGGTATTGATTGTATTAATAACTGTCATTGTTACTGATTCAAAATCAAATAATATTGGTATTAAATGCCTTTGTTATTAATAAGGTATAATAAGGTAATTAGCAGTCGATATTATACATCTCTATTAATATGTACTGTAACTGCGAAAATAATAGTAGATACTTGTCTTTATCTTTTTATCATTTTACATTATAGAAGGCTTTCAGACTTAAATAAAAATATTTTTTTTTATCAAATCGCTGATTACAAGCCTCCACACATAAATATCGGGAATTGCACATCCGATGGATACTAGACGCACAGGACACTTGGCCCAACAGTGAATATCCTTCGCCTGAAATGATTATTTATTTATTTAAACTTCATGTACAATAGTGGTACATAGGCGGACTTAATTGAACAAGGCATTCTCTACCAGTCAACCTTTAGGTTAAAATGACAACACTGTGGTAGGTGTGCAGAATGAATTAATGACACATAAAAAAGAAGAAAATATCTATAAAAAAGTACACACAAGTCAATTAATTTAGTAACGAGAGAAGTTAGGTGATCATCGAAAAATCTCTGCCATTCGTCGTCGTAACACTGGTACAAAACAATTTTCACGCCAAAGCAACTGAAACAATCCTATTGTTTGGCATAATCTACATATATGTATATAAAAGGAGAAACTGACTGACTGACATATCAACGCACAGCTAACTACTACTGCACACAAAAACTACTGGGACTAGGAGTGTGAAATTTTGCACAAGGCTTCCTTTTATGACGTAGGGAACACTAAGAAAGGATTTTCCTTAAATTTAAATTCACCCGCTAAAAAGATGAAATGCGTGTCCAAAGTCTGTGCAAAAACCTATTTTCACACCAGAAAAAAAACCACTGGCAGAAAGCTAGTAAAACATAATATAAATAATCCTAAGCCTTAAGACAAAGGATACTTTTTAACTACATAACCTCAAGACGCGGTCAAAAACTAGTTATCTACATACGTACTTACTAAAAAATAGATTACGTTACAGACAAAGAAACTTAAGCCATTTAAAAACGTATCTTAAAAATAAGAGAGCTATCTAAAACCGGTTACATAGTCGTAATGATCACTCTCATGATTGCTATGAATGTAGTCATTGCGAACATTACATGTATAATACGTCATCGTCTTAGTGAAAGTTAATGGGAGGTTTTGCGTGAACGGAATCTATTCGGTGAGTTACTTGAATTAAACGTATGCCACGCATTAAGATGAGGAAACGAAGCGATGGTAATACTAAGACTTAACTTACTTATTTAATTTATTTGTAATGTATAAAGAAATTGAGTTTTAAATTAGTGTACTCATCTTCTATCTTTACTATAGTATGTAAAAGGAGAAAGATAAGTTTAAATGTAAAATCTCATTTCATGCATTGGGCATAAATTAAATAGTAACCTGAGTATATTTTCAGAACTATGTACCCCCATTCGACAATTTGGAGGATCTCAAAAATTGTATATGGCATTGTTCATATTTCTTGGGCACAAATACTCAATTAATACTATCAAACTGAATAATAAATACTTTCATTATTACTTTTTCAAAACTATCCTAAAATTGTATGGAAACCATCTTGCAAACGAAGTAATTTATTTCAACTGGTCCATGTGGATAAGACTTTCTTATTTACTATAGATTTAATTAATAATTTGCGTGACTAAACCGAGGAATATGACAAATCACTATTTTCTTAACCTACTTAAGTAGTCTAAGTACCGATTATAATATAAAAAACAAAAATAAATGTATTTAGACGGGGACTGTAAAAAATTATGAATCATATAATTTAGCAGAACATCTTTTCTTTTTAACTCAACTAGCTTTTGAGCAAATCGTTAAAATCCCTTAAACAATAAATTGCAAGCATTGCATTGTCTCACATCTCTATCTTTCTTGTCTGATTGACAGTTATCGCCATATCAGGCCTTAAGAAAAATAACATTTATTTTATTGCAACTAAAAACTTTATTTTCAAAATAACGGTAACGACTTAACTTTTTATTTTATGACGATGTCATGTCCCAACAAAGGAAACCAAATCTGTGGTTTTGTATTACGCATAAAGGCAGAATATTCAAATTCAAGTGACATTACTTGTTTCTCACAAAAGTGATGTCACGAAAACCGTTATAGTAAAGTTTATACGCTGGTCTTAAAGTTTCTAGGTAATTTATCACTACTACGAAATGTAATATTTATTAATAATACCAACATTTAAGTATACTAACTTCTGTCATTGGCTTTGTTCGGGTTTATGACGGTTATAGTGGAAGCTAAGTAGAAAGCGAAGCCAGATAATTAATTAGTCTGTGTCCTTCATTAATGTTGGAGTTCTAATTTACTCCGTACTTAATTTCATCAAAATCAGCTCAGAAGTTTATCTGTAAAAGTGGAGACCAACAGACAAACATAGAGACAGAATTCATTACACATTTATAGTATGTATTAAGTAGGCATGAAGAAGAATTATTTATTTCATCATCCCTGCTCTGAAAACGGTGAAGGAAAACATCGTGAGGAAACCGGCATGTCCTACCTGACTGACTATGACCCAAAAATTCAAAAACATGTGACATCCATCAATCTGCACTGGACCCGCGTGGTGGATTACGACCAATTCCTTCTCCTAGAAAGGAGGCCTGTGTCCCAGCAGTGGGAACATTAATAAAGCTGATAATGACGATGAGGTATGAAGTACGAATTAGAAACTACTTTACTACCGTTACATTTCATCAAAGATTTTCCTCGTGTCAAACTGTTTAAAATAGAGTCATGACACTTTTCCACTTTTCCCTTTCCCATTACCTTTTAAGCACTTACGGGAAGTAGTCGACGCATCCGATTAAGTAGTAGGTAACTATAGGCGCCCACAACAACATAGGCGCTTGTCATTCCGTGAAAGTTGTGGGCGCTGACTCGAGAAAATGTTAATGGCGCACGTAGGTGTCGATGTAGCAACGCCTTACTACTTATAGCACATAATTAGCTATGTATTTCACACATTACTGCGATCGACACCGAAGCATCTAACTGGTAACAGGCAACAAGAACTGTTTTAGGGTTCCGTATCCCAAAAGGAAAAAACGGAGCCTTTATAATTATCAAGTTGACATTAAACTGTTGAGCCCCGAGCGAACGCCGGCGTTCGCATACCATTGTCTTTCTATTGTGTCTCTAATTATGGTATTCGAGAGGTAGAATAAGAAAAACCATATACACAGGTATCTTGAAGCTGTGAGAAAGTCAAACTTCGAAATTAAAGAAGAAAAGATAGGGCGTTTATGTCCCAAAAAATCTATATGTCGTCACTTTATTGTAGGGAAGACACTAACACCTGCAACACAGTTTTTACTAGCGCAGGCGTTAGAGAATCCTATAATCAAAATTGTAAATTATGTCAATAAAGAATTATTATTATTATTACTCTCAATGAAATCAAAATTCATATATGCCGTTCCCGTTGGTCTAGTACTCGAAAATTTGAGATGAACTGAGGTCGTATAGTATAAGTATAATAGAAATCTAAAAACTGTAAATAAATAATTACGTTACAAAAAAAAAACCTTTTTCGATTGGGAAAAATCTACTAGACTTGATATGATAATTGAACTATTTCCATACTTACGTAAGTTAGTTTGTACGGAACCCTCAGTGCGCGAGTCCGCATCGCACTTGGCCAGTTTTTTGATATGTGAAAGGTTCTCTCGTAGTTGTTAACTCTCGTTAAGGTTCTGTTGTGTGTACTTTGTCGATGCACAAAAGCATGAACAATGTCTCGTACGAGTAATATGTATATTGTATATGTCCGTGAGTACCTAAATGTCAAACTATTTTCCAAAGCTACCAAAGTTTCACTTCCAGTGGCGTATTTAAAGATTAAACTGCCAGAGTGTTATAAAAAAAAATACGTGGGCGAATGCTTTGGTAGAAGCCAGTACCAATACAGTGTAAAAGTTAATTTGCCGTGAAAAGCATAAAAGAATAAATGTAAAGGATGCAAGACAAAGAGCAGTGAGTTCAAAATTTTTAGTAGGTTTTTTTTTTGGTGGGTAAAAATCATCTGAATCCTTGACAATTCCAGCACGCAGACACATCGCGCACAGCTCCATCCAAGGGAGCAGGAAAAAGTGTCTGGAAAAGTGGCTGCCGCGCTACAGGTTAGGGCCCTACTGACTAAAAACCCATCCCGTTTCTACGTTTTATTTCAACCCGGGGCCGAGGAATTTTCCGACGTAAACCCTTGGCCAGCTTCGACCTGGATCGGCAGGGTCCCTAAGATATTTGGATAGGTTCGATTTTCAAATAACTGCAATGAATTCTGCTTGAGAACTATACTCGTAGCGTCGTTGTCTAAAGGCTTACGGCGCTGTAAGCAGCAAATCTTTAGGTATTTCCGGGTGGTGCATCATTACAAACAAATAAGGTTGTAAATGGCTATACGTTTGATTTTAGTTGAATCTCGTGTCCGCTAAAGCTAATATGAAGGATATTTCGCAGTTTTTTATTATTTAAAAAAAAGTACTACGGTTTGTTAAAATATTTTTACATTTCTCTTTAGTTGGTTAAATTTTCATTTTGATAGTTACAAAAATAAATTGTTTATACTTTCTTGCGATTTTTTTTCTCAATATTCTGAATTATTTTCAGAAAATGTTTTTGCATAAGTCTTTTACTTATATATACAATGTACCGATTTTTTTGGCGTTTGTACTGTGTAGCAATACGGCTAACTTTGCAACGAAAAAGAGGACGTTTTTACGGTGCCCCGTATGGGTAGTGCCTTAAAGAAATGCCTTTTATAGGAGACCAACCGATGTCTTACTTTCCGCATTTCTAATAATCCCTTCTCTCTCCCACAGTGAAGTCAAGATGAGTAGCGGAGTGCGATGAGGTGCGCGGCGCTGGTGGCGGTGGCGGTGTTCCTGACGACTGCGCGGGCGCAGCTGCGGCCTGCCGACACGCCCCTCGCCATCAACGACACACGTGAGTGAGTCCCGGATTATTACTACCCTTTAAGTGGTTGCAAGAAAGTGGCGATCGCGCACCGAGAAACCCCGCATTGAAAAGCCTTCCATAAAATGAACTGATGACCTGGAGAGAGTCGTGGAATGCGGTGCATGCGAAACGCACAGGATTGTAAGTTTTAGCGACACTTCGGAGAGGCCTATTTCCAACAGTAGACATCCTTGGGCTGAAATGATGATGATGATGATGGAAAGTTGGCATCCATATACCTAAATCAATAGCCGAAATAAATCGAATTCATTTATTTGGTTTGAAACAAGTTGATACATAGCCACATTATAGGGCAAACTCTTTTCATAATTGGGACTAAATTATTCTAATAGAAAGTACTCGTACAGTACAGCCAAAGGATCTTGGCGAGTCTATTATGCACTCGTACAACAAAAAAAAAACCGTAAAAGTTTTTAACAGCAATAACAATAAAATTTATTTAAACCATTTTATTTTACTTGTGCACAAACGTTAAAATTCGCAGAGCCTCACCCTAATTTCAGAATCGCCAAGATTCGTTGGCCGTATTGCAATCTAGTTGACGCTTGTACCTATTCTTATTTTACGACGATGTTTAAAAGATAACAGCGTACCAATGTTCACTTTTCGTAGTTAATTAATGGGGGCTCCATCAGTATCCAATTCCTTAATCTAGAAATCCATCCTAAAGACCTGTACAACACGAAAATGAAATATGAACCAAGGACTAACCCCTGCTGTCATTAATCACTTCAGAATTAATGGACCTAAAATACTAACTAACGATTTACTAAGTTTTGGTGTTATTTATAGCAACAAAATTAAGAACCGACGTCCGTTTATTTATCTAATAATAATAATCACTCAGGCTCTATATATCGTTTGACATTTATCCAATGACGTATTATATATAGTTTTATATATCATTGCATTTATCTATTCGTTTTTCAAAAAAGAAATAACTTTTTTTGGTTTAAAAAGAGTACTTCAAGTTTTTTTTTTATATTTTTTTTGTTTGGCTTACATTTAGCCAGTATTTTATTTGAATCACAGGTTCACTGTCCACAGACCACATACGGTCTGTAGAGAGACTTCCATATCGATGCCTCCCACGTAAGTTGTTGTAACCCACAAAATGGCGATTTTGGTTTTTTTATGTAAAAGTGTCTAATTTTATGTAATATATCCTACAAAAAAACAAAAAGTCCAAAAAACCTATTATTTAAGGTACTTTTGAAACGTATAATGTTGTATATTTCGAACGATTCCGGCGTAGACTGTAGTATTTATTATTTGCAATGGTTTACAACGGGGAAAAGCGCACGTGCGTCCGTTGTATGTAACACATATCACAGATTACGCTGGAATTCGCTGCCAGTTGCACCTCTCACGCAATTTTTACGTCGTTAATTTAATATTCTAGTAATTACTATTCCGTTTAATCTTATCTTTAACTAACATGATAACCATTTAAAATATGGTATTGATCCCATACAACAATTTACGTCGCTAATTTTTAAATTATTTTATATTAAGTGATACTTAAAACATTTTACTTCGATGCTAGATATGTAAAAGTAGGTTGTAACATCACATACAATGATTTACGTCGCTATTCGTTTGAAATAAGTACGTTGTATGTATTTTTCAGGGAGTGTTTTATGAATATCACTGAAGTCAGAGTCACTCTAGGCAACCATTTTCAATGAATCTGAGAAGTTTTAAATGACTAAACTGAAAGGTGATGGCATATTCGTATCTTTGGACCTTGAAACTGCTCATTTACTCGTATTTCATAGCTGTGTAGTATAATAACCATTTGGATTACGACTGTTATAGCCATTTTTGTTTATATTATATTATTATTATTCTAGCTGGCCTGTGCTGTCCTACTGCTGGGCAAAGGCCTCCCTCCATTCACTCCAGTTATCTTAGTAACTCGCTTTATCGTACCAATTCTCAAGGAAGACATCCAGGTCGTGTCGAGGAAATGAGGGCCTGGAACACAAAAGGCACCGAAAGATTACATGTGAGTTTTAGTCAGTAAAAGCAACATTTACTGATTAAAACTCACTAGGACTTTCCTTCTTGCTCGTGTTTATTGCTAGTTTCCCAAATCAAAAAACGTTGTTCGTTACTTTTACCTTAGTCACCACCTGCATGTTTCTGCACTGTTGAACTCTTTAAGCTGAGTCCACTATCAGTTATTTGATTGAATAAAGTATCTTTTGAAAAAGGCATTACCTTTAAAAAAAAAAAAAACACATTTACAGATTAGAGATTGTTCAAAAGGACTAACAACGTCAAAGAAAACATTTCTAGTAAAATATCAAAAACAGCCAGTAGGAAAACTGGTCTATTGAGTCTGCTGTAAGCACTATTTCAATAAATTAAACTAAAAAGGTGACAGAGAAAACGATGTATAACTATGGCTAATTTAGTTATAGGAGAGCTAAGCTTAGAATTTATGCTGATACTATTGTGAGACATAAGTAAACAAGAATAAATTGCCTGTTGCCGTTACTGAAACTTCAAACTTCAGACGCGTGTAAACAACAGTTTTCCCATTTCTATAAGTGATTAAGTTCTTAATAAGGTGTTAATTAAATTTGATATACCAACAGCAGTATTAATCCCCGATGAAAAAGATATTTAACAGCCTGTGAAAAAGTCTGGGTCTGTCAAAACCATCGTTTGTAACCATTTCAAGTCTTTTCAACTGCTTGCAAGTTGAGTCACACTATGTTTGACTAAATTCACTAATGTTATATTAAGTCAGAGGCTTTTAGTGTATATAGTAATAACGTATAGCTTTTGCCTAAAGGGTACACAGAGAAAACAGAAAACGATCTGAAGTATAATAATATCGTAAAAATAAAAGAGGTACCAGTTTGTTCTGAAGATTCAAAATTAATTTAATGTTTTATCAGACTGTAAGGTGATGACCACTTCTTTCAACATACTACCTTAAGATGCCAAAATGCCGATGATATGAATACACCAGTTAGGTGCATGAAACCAGCTTTTTGGGGTCGGGAAACAATCCCTCTATTGTATATATTACGAGCAAAACTTAATATTTGCGGGCTTTTCTAGATTCAGTGTAAGTTATTAAACATTACTTATTTACCTATCGTTTGTCTTGGATATGCTTATGAAAAGAAGAAGAATAAAGCATATTACAGAATGAGCTATAAGTATAGTCACTTGAAAAAATGGAGAGAGGAAAAGATTACAAAGTGACAGTGAGACAAAATGGAAGAATAAGCTTGTTCCACCGACTCCAAATCACATTGGACTAAGATAGGAACATGATGATTTACCTATTTTTAAATCTCATTGGTTACTAGAATTTTCTTAATCATTTTGGTTACGATACTTTTTTGAGTTTCGATTATTTAAACTATAGTAAAAATTTGATTAAAAGACGATGTAATTAATTGAAAGTATAATTTAAATTTTGAAAAAGCTTCAATTTTTATTTTCAGATTTTTTGTAATGATTTTTAATCCTAATCTTTAATGTTTTTCTAATCTTTAAAATATCGTTTCTTGTTCTAAACTCTAAACCCTAAAATGTAAAATTTTGATAAACTTAATTGAAAATATTCTGCTTTTTTTGTATATCGGTAACGTATCAACGAAAAGATATTGTCCTAAACGAAATTAGGCTGAAAAAACATTGTATTTATTTTATTATATCAAGTAATGATACACATACCACACCTTATTTTTATTTGTAATCGACGTAAATTGATGTAACTATCAGATATGATCCAAATCGGCTCTTGAACTCCCGTGTATAATAATGTAAGTGATAGTTACAACATTTTGTGAGGACCTCCTGTCGCGGTAAACTGTTGTAACAACAAAATTCAAGAAACCGTTAAAATTATAAAGTAATGACATGTAGTAAACGATAGCATATTAAAAACTATACACTTATACCGAATTTCAAAAAGATTCTTTGAAAAATGTGGCTTGTATCGCAAAAAGTATCTTTAAAACGCTCTCCTGTAAAATTGCATTTTTGGGGTTACAACAACTTACGTGGGAGGCATCGATATCAGTCCACGGACCATATATGGTCTGTTCGTCAGTACAATTTCCAAGTCATCTGATACTGCGGACGTGAGGAGAAAATCTCGTATTTAGTGCGGACTTAGCAGGACACCGACTTCTACTAAAAACATAACTGGACTTATGGACTATTCCCACTTTGGAGCCTGGACAGTGAACCTGTTAATAAGTTTTTTCAGTCCCTTTGCGTTCCATAGAATTCGAATGTAACCCATTTTTGCAATATGGCAGCATCGAGTCAGTTGGTTCTTAATTCAAATTTTCTATAATAGCCAATTTGAATTTAGAATCTGCTGAACTTATTTAGTAGATACTTTTTTCATAAATATATACAACGTACATTATATCACTATCAGGACATGAAACTATCAATAAAATTGATTGGAAAACGAGGTTAAGTGGACAATCAGACACAGATAATTAAAGCTAGCTTCTCCGGTAAACTAAGAATTAAGCTTTCTCTTGAACCTACTTACAACTTTAATTATCGAATTAGATTTGAATAGTTGACGTCGCTTAGCCAAATAATAATTCGTGACACGATCACAAAACACGCACTTAGTTACATGACAGTTTAATGATTCTGCAATTAAAAAACTTTTCTATTAATTTAATTTCTATTAAGTTAAAAAAAAAATTAAAGAATCTTTATTTTTTTCAAAAGAAAATTTCGATTTTATTGCTAGAATTTTGTTGCCTTTCTTTAACTATTCAAAATTAGCTGAAGTATGACACCAGGGAGAAAGTTGCGGGAATCCGGTGAATGTTTGCTGTACTGATACTTGGGGGAGGCCCATGTCCAACAGTGGACATCTTGCGGCTGAAGTAATAATGATGATGTAGGCACAAAAAGGCACTCCGATGGATTTTAGTCAGTAAAAGTTTGACACTTTCACTCTCTCCACCTAAAACGAGTGTTGTTATTCTATGGTTTCCTTTTTAAAAGAAAAAAAAGGGCCGCGGGATGTTTCGAAACAGTAACCGCGGCCTAAGGCAACTGAAGGAACGCCAGCTTTTTTATGGTGGGAGAAATCATCCAATGACAAATCCCGACCTTGTGCGGAGCGGAAATTGACTAAACAACCCATCCTGTTCCTTCTTCCTTTAGTTTCAGAACCGCAAGAAAGCAGATGGGTTTTAGTCAGTAAAAGGCTAACCCTCCCTCTCTCTTCTACCAAGAAAGAAAGAAGTCTCATGATATCCCACCTCATAGAAAACAAAATGCTGTGCAATTGCGATATTTAATCGCAACAACAGACCTACATGATGTATCAGAATCTTACAAAATACAAATAAAAATGATTGACTTTTTAGCTTCCACATCTTCTTGAATCGATGGATTCCGCTTCCCTCAAAGTTTTTGGACCCAGCAGGTTGCCACGTTTATAGCAGCGTCAGTGTCATTTTTTTGGTCCTCCAGCGTGCATTTGTAGGACATTTTGGGCACTCTAGTATGTGGGCCATTGTTTGATCAGAAACACCACACTCGCACTGGGTGTCGCAGAGGTCTATAATCCCCCATTTCACCAGGTTGTGTTTGCAGCGGCCTACTTGTTACGGCCTATTGATTGCTTCCACATAAAAATGTCACATTCCCAACATTTCTCCCACAAACAAGTCAATTAAACGGCATTGGAAGCAAAGATGACATCACCTCAATTTATATATAGAAACTAGAAACCATTTGTAGATTAGCACTTTCCAAACATTGTGAAGTCAAGTCGATGAGAACTAAAACAGCACAAAAACATTGAAGCATACAAGATTTCTATTTTCTACGATACAAACGCAGCAACCGGTGTCAATGTTCTCATATCTTTAGCGCCAATTGTACTTGAGAAGGCTGCACCCAAGTTACCGTCATCGTAGAAACTTTTCCTTATAGAAAAGTTATGTGATTACCAAGAAGGATAGATAGATATACTCTTTATTGTAGGTACAGTATAAATACAATTTGGTACACTAGGAGCTTAAAATTACTAAGGTGTTACAATGGGTGGTCTTATCACTAAAAGCGATTTTAAGGTAGGTATAGCCAGGGCTTTATACCGAAATACACAGCTAAATTTTGATCGTTTTAATCCCGTGGAGGGAAACACTATCGATTTGTAAAGATTAAATTAACAATAAAGTAGGTACTTTTTTTCTGAAACTCGAATTAATATACCCACATGTCATCATCATCTTCCTGCCCTCGTCCCGTTTTATTTGGCATCGGCGCGACTCACTTTTTTTCTTCCATTTGATCCTGTCACCCGTCACCCTATCATAGACTCCCTTTTCTTTCAAATCTCTCAAATCAAATCAAAATGGTTTTTATTTCACATAGGCCTACATGGGCACTTATAAAACGTCAGAAGCTAGTGCACACACTCCTCACAAAATCCATCCATCTCTCCACAAGTATCCAAAGCTCTATGTACCTATGGTATAAATATGTGATTTAAAAGGTACTTGTTATTTGAAGGCAATGAAATTGATCGGCTAAAAGAATACAACGATCAATCATACTCCGAAATAAATAAGCGATATCCGGTAGTCTGATGGATCGTTATTTATGGGCTCGTCAATATTGTTTCAAATTAAATAACCATTAATTAAATATTGAAGCTATGTCAATTTTCTTTTTTTTTTCAGTCTCAACATAACAAATGAATATAATATTTACATTTACATGATTATGATTTAATTTAGATCATTTCGCATTACTTTGTGTAATTTATTTCATCACCCTTACCCCCAACACTGTGAAGGAAAACATTGTGTGGAAACCGATATATCCTAGAACCAGAAATTCGAAGTCATGTGACATCTCATCTCTCCTGGATCCTAGGGTGGTGCAAACTGTTGACTCCAGGAATAAGGCAAGGAAGGTACGGGGTAGGTTTTTTAGTCAGTAAAAGTCTGACACTGGTCTCCCGCTCCGCCCAAGAGCGGGTTTCGTCATTCGATGATTTTCACCTACCATAAAAAAAAAAAATGTGACATCTATCAAACCGCACCGGGTCCTCGTGGTGATTTACGGTCGGCAATGGAAAAACATTGTAAACATTATGACTAAGCTCCTTAACCTTTCGGGTACCGTAATTACAGACACAATTAAAAGACAATACGTGTGCGAACACCGATGTTCTCTTGGGGCTTTGATGAATTAATTAAGATTAAATAAAAACTACTATACTCATTTTCAACGCTTTCACCATAATATAACTACGCTAGTGCCTTACGCCTCTTGGCCTTCCCACAGAAACCCACACACAGTGCTAAAGTTACCTACTTCAAAGTATACGATAACCATTATCTAGGTAACATAAACAAATGGTAATCATTTAATAGAGCTGTAGATTGGTGACTTAGCATCCGAACCTACCGCAAATTGACCAGTAGGATGAACATCAAACTTGCTAACTAGTTGTACAAACGAACGCTTAAGTACCGATCGCCAGAAATTGCCTATCATGCAGCGCAGCGCACGGGAGCCGTATTATGCACGTAATGCTGATCGTACAGTAAACAACACAGCAGTGTGTCTACTCGTCCGCCAGTCCCGTTAATTGAACAACGCACTAATCGCATATTGCGCGCGCTTTCCCTTTGGAAAGTATCGAAATGCGATCCAAATCACTGAAGTTGAATATAAATCGATTTCCAAAGTCATTGCTTCAGAAACGGAGAACTAAATGAACCCGTACCGTAAGTTACTTGCGCATAATGTACCAGTAAGCAGTAAGACTCTGAACTTTATGCCAAGAGCGAGCTCTAAAGCTTGACATTTAGACGCTCGCTGATGAGCTTTGTTTCATTTGTTTCGAAGCAGGCGGTAAACTTTTTAATGTTCTACTGCGAGTATATTAAGTAAACCGCTCGTAAACTCATTTTAATATGCAAATGAATGCGCTTATAAGTCCTACTTTTCTACATAATCAAAATTTATGTTTTCTTACATAAGTTCCGCATGCGCTGGTTAATTTTGGCGTTTTTCGGTCACCGCTGCGGTTTGACCCCCTACTGATATAAATTATGATCTTTAATAGCTTTGTATGGCGATGCCAAGCAGAAGAGGTGAAATGTTACATTCACCAATCTGCGTTTAGTAAGCGTCGTGCATTGCCATGAATACATTACGCCCAAACATGGTACCATTAATTAGCATAGAAATTCAAAATATTCCAATGGTACCTTCGAGTTACCTACGTAGGTTGTGTACAAAAAATCAAGGTCTTTAAAGAACTTAATACATAAAATGCAGCAAGCAAAAAATAAGATTGTATTAATTACATAACTGTTTAAAACCACAATAATGGTTTCGATTTCAATGCCGTAGCGAAATATCAAAGATAAAATCTGGTTAACGTGCCTTACATTTCATTTGGTACGGTCTTATCAAGGTTCATCAAACCTTTAGAAACTGTTGAAATGCCGGTACCGTAAAGAACCTTGTCATCTTATAGTCTAGTTGGGTTTCAAAAATTTTCCTCTCGAAATTAAGCTCCACTCACTTTTCGACCCAATTCTCTCCCAAAAAAACAAACTAAAAACTCAGTTTCAGTTAACTCTCTAGTTAAAAATTCCAAGATATTTTAACATGACGTAAAACATAATCCGATAAAAAGTAAACTTTGGAATGTTAAAAATTCCAACTCGTTCCATTGGCCAATACAATTTATGTAAACATCACTGTATTCAGACAATGATTCCATTTCACGTTCAATTGAAAATTCTAAAGCTACGCAAAAATAAAAGAAATGCTTATCATAAAGACGGAAAGACAAGAGCTACAGCGTGCCTTAAGGAATATAATAAGATCGTTTGCTTATTATACGTATATGTCAGCATAAACTGGTTCACTCCTTTGCAAAAGCCTCATTGCTTCGCCTAGTATTGTGCTTCATTTCAACAATATCCAAAATACTATAAAACTTCCTTCTCCTCCTTAATCATTAGATAGATAGATAGATTTATTCTTTATTGCACACCATCAATAAAAGTACAATAGTAACTCATTCCCTCGTCGTTGATGATCGTGACTCCCTTTCATCCTGTCAACCGTCGGTCTCCATCGATTCTGATCTGTCGTCTGATGGAGGACAAAGCTCATTAGACCTGCAACTGTTGAAACTTCTCCCTATTACTATGACGCGTCACTGCTAATCGTCTTGCAGATTTCTATCTCTTTTTATAACGCAATAATGATGGTGTGGCAATAATCTTAGTGAGAGGTTCTGTCTATCTACCAGGATTCAAATTTAATATCCAGTTTTTCTTCCAGGCTGTGGTACGGAATGCGTGCGCTGCGCCGCCGACGGGTGCGTCAAGTGCGCTCGCCTGCTGGTGTGGCCGGGAGGCACCTGCGCCCACGACTGTCCAGCCGGCAGCCGGGAAGCCTGGGCCCATGATGATCACCTGATGGGCCGGGTATGCTACCCGGCGCAAACTTATAATGAGGTATGACTAACTTTTTAGACGGAGACCACTTCTTATTTACAACGTATATTTATTAAATTGTCTATGCCATTTCCGATATTGGCCATATGCTAAAAGATTCTTATACAGTTATTTGTGAACTGTTATGCACATCTTATCTCACTCTATGAGCTCCTCTTTTAGGAAAATCCTGAATATAGTCGTTAAACCTGGTCGACGGTCCTGAAATCTATCGAATGTTAGACATTTGATAGATTTCTAGAATACAGTAGTATATACGAAGCGAATGGAATCGGGTCGAAGATATTGTTTTGTGGCATCCTTAGTAGTCAGATTATGTTGCTTTAGCATACAATCTTCCATATGAATCTCACATGTTAATTTTAAACGTACACCAATATCAAGTCATTAATTAGAAACTGGCTTAAGATTGTTTATCTTTTAAGGGGAACAATAAAGTTTTATTCTATTATATTCTACTGAGAGGGGTCTCTCGAAATCTACTACATTAGTTAATAGTTAAAATGGCTATACATCAATACATATATAAATATATTAGCCTAATTTATCGAATGCCAGAACATAAAAGTTCAACGCCTTACAGATTCAAACGCTATGATGCAATGGCTTTGAGGCGCGGTACAGATGTGTTTCACGGTAGGCAGCTTCATCTAAATCATTTTAAATCGTAAATCCGAACGATGATTCTGCACTCAGAACTTTTATGGAGCCGTTCAACGGACTGAAATAGTTTAATGATATTTATTTAAAAGATGTGGATTCCTTCCATGAACTTTCCATTTCAGTTTTATGGATCGGTAAATGTAAAATGTTATTTATGTCTTATGTATTGTGAGAGGATAGTATATTAGCCTTATTTCAATCATCTGTAATACAGGTAGTTCATTGTATACCCCTTTCTTAATTCAAGCTCTTATACTCCATCCTAAGGTTGTCTAGTAGATATCGCTGTCAGCGATAAGACCGTCTTTGTACTCATTCATATAAGTTTCTGTGAAATTGTTACTTTTTGGTATACAATAAAGTGTTACCCTATACTAGTATATAGCATGTCATGTGCCTTCCGAAAGAAAAACTTTATCAGCTTGTTGCCACGTAATGTCCGCGATACGTTTGATATTGTCCTATTGTAACTAACTACGATGCTGTTTTTTGAAAAAAAAACACGTATATATATTTAGTGGGTTTAAAAAATTCATTATCTGTAAACCCCTCAAGATCTTAGGCCATTGTTATTGAAAGCTCACTCCCTCCTATTGTTTTCAATGTTGCCGTCAGTTAGCTCTAGCGTAAAAGATCTAGGTTAACATCTTGACTGGAGGCTTAACTAGCAAAGTCGAGTTACTGGTGTCAGTCAAAAAGTCAACATCAAGAAACCGCCTGCGAAGACGAAAACAATGCCTATTTATTCATTTAGGTGGGAGATATGGAAATATTTTCTCGATAAATAACAGTTATCTTAATATCCTTATTCTCTTATTATTACTATTAATTAATTACCTATAAAATCTCATTGCCGGGTAAAGGCAATTCCAATGCTTCTGCATGCAATTCTTATTACTTCTGGGTTGTCCCGCCGTTTCCCACGTAATCTACAGCGCTATTTTGTCAGAGCACCAATCCTTTCTTTCGCTCATCAGACACGCGGCAAACATAATTTACCCCGTCCCACTTAAGTTAAGCCAAGTAAAGTCATGACAGAAAGTCAAAAATCAGTTCTCTTTCTATCTAAACTCTTTTTCGAAAATATATAAACTTAGTTAACGGGTCAACGTCGCATGATCCCTAAGGCATGGCATGATGCATTAGGCATTCTCCAGACAAATGTAAATAAATAAATTATATGCTCAGTTCAAAGCTTTTTTCTCTATTTGCCTTGCCAGATGACGTACGTGGGTACCAATTGCGAACAATATGAAACTAAATAAATAAGCGGTTCTATTGTAGCAGGTGCTATTACGTTACTCCTCAGTCCTCAGTGGCGTCAATTGAAAATAACCACTTGTAAATAATAGGGCTGGGCGCAAACACTATTTGTGGCATCAGAGACCAACATTATATCGCATTTTACTGACATTTAGCTTTATGTTGCTACATGGACCTAATTTCAACTATTGTCAAAACTAATAGGTTCTAATAAACAATTTGTTGTACTCTAAAAGCTTTATAGTTAACAGTTTCAAATGCACTCAATGGAAACATTAAGTCCTTATATTATTCAGCGTTATAATAATTAGTTATAATAACAGAAGTTTCCAATTCATTTCACATTCACGTCGACGTTTCGCGGAAAGAAACAATAACTAATTTAATATCATATTCTCAATTACAACAGGATATTCCTTAATTGGCAAAATACTTGTAATCATTGCTTTCAACGATTGCCACTTTATTATGATTGTTATTGTTATTTACGAGAGTTTCTACTATTTAACTAGATTATATCTAGGTCTGTGGTTGCACAAAACGTGGAACGTTTAGACAAGAGCCTATTTAGCCAGGTATTTACCACATAGGCGAACGTACACGAATTTCAGGAAACTTGTCATGTATCTAAGCCTGGATTAGCGAAAGAACTAACGTACAAATGTATGTATCAGACAACATAGTTCTTTGCAGTAACTCCTTTGGACAAAGCGAAGCCCTGACAAACATCAGCTGATGTCTGTCCAGTCGATTCTGCTGACAGTTCTTCTTCCGACGCCCGGGGCGTCTTCGGCAAGGGTCGGGGCGTCAGACTTGTCTTAACCTCTGGCCATTGCTGGGGTCCACAATGTTTCCAGGTGGAGTTTCAAAGTGATGAAGTTTGCAAATTTCGCTAAAAAGTTAGCTGATCACACTGCCCTCATTTGAACATGTGTTTGTCGTCTGCCGATAAGTCAGTAAATAATGTAGGTGTAGGATGCATAATGTAAGTGGTAGGTACAGATGTACGGACCCTGCAGAAAGGTCGGAGCAAACTGGGGCCAAGGATTCTTCTAAAAGGAAGGCTCTAGCCCTGGTATAGATGGCGACGTAAGAACGGGATATGTTGTTTAGTCATTAAGAGTCTGACACTGTTTTCTACTTCGCCCAAGGGCGGGATTCGTAATTAGATGATTTTTAAATACCATAAAAAACGTAGATACAGATTTTGACTAGAATACGTTCTGTTTTGCTCTTGGGTCTCCTAAAGTCCTAATACACCCATAATGATGACCTCGACCCCACTATTAACTATCAGAAAAGGTCCCTTCTCGGCTATTGGCAAATTATTATTAGTATGAGGGATCAAGTGAACAATCGCCGTCAACGTACCTGTTTTATGCCAATGTCGTGCTCACGATTTTTGGTAGAACCGACAGTAAATGAAGCAATAAATTGTATCAGGTGCCCGGTTATTGTACAACTGTGTTATTAATGAGGTTATTAATAGCTTCAATATGAAGGGGAAGCAGGATATAATCTACAAACAGGTACTGAAGGATGTTGTTGAAAACATCAATCATGAATATATAATACTAGCTTTTGCCCGCGGCTTCGCCCGCGTGGTATTGGGGTTGGGGTAGGGGTTTCCGAGATAAAAAGCCTATGTCCTATTCCGGAGCGTATCCTATGCCTGTGCCAAATTTCATCCAGATCCGTCCAGCCGTTTTGGCGTGATTGAGTAACAAACATCCAAACATCGTAATTTTCGCATTTATAATATTAGTAAGATAATAATCTACACTATCTACACTAATATAATAAAGAGGTAAAGTTTGTTTTTTTGTTTTTATGTTTTTTTGTTTGTAGGGGGTAATCTCTGGAACTACTGGTCCGATTGGAAAAAGTTTAGCAACAATAGAAAGCTGCTTTACTCCTGAGTGACATAGGCTATATTTTATGTACGCGGGCGAAGCCGCGGGCACAAGCTAGTATAATATATTCCACAACTTTCACACAACGCCATCTAGTCCCAAGCTAAGCAGAGCTTGTGTTATGAGTACTAGACAACTGAACATAATTATATATTAATTTCTAAATACATACATATTATAGATAAATTACACCCAGACACAGAACAAATGATCGTGCTCATCACACAAAGATTTGTCCTGGGTGGGATTCGAACCCACGACCTCTGGCGTAGCTGTCGGGGCCACTAACTACTAGACCAACAAGCCAGTCAAACATTCATTCAGTCAGTCATTGCAACATCTGTCAAGTCCCACGTTTGGTGAATGGTGATAGACTTTGTCTAATAGCAGATTCTCATTACCCAGCTCCGTTCAACTGAGACTTCCAGGAACAGAGCGTATGCTCAGCAGAGATTACGTTTTTTATACTAAAAAACTGGGTCAGGCGAAGAAATTAAAAAGCCAGTAAATGCAAAGCAATTTTAAGTATTCAATTACCATCTTAAAACATAAAAGATCTAGCTTTTGCCCGCAGTTTCGCTCCTGGCAACAGAAAATGTGTTAAATGAAGAAGCGCTCGACCGATTTTGTGCAAACTTTACATAAACCATCTACTAAATAGTCTGAACAAAGCCTAAACATTTGGTTTGGGTAGGTGAGCCCGTTCTTGAGTTAAAAAATAACAACGAAAAGTAGCATTGATTATTATATACTATAGATGAAGGCCCTGCAGAGGATAATAAGTTGACCCTCAACTCATTGGCCTTCTGTTTCATCATTTAATTCGTATTCGAAATCATGTCAATCCATCGCCAACAACTCAAGCGTTGCTTATGATCACATTTATTCATTCAAAAGTCCCAAATCAAAGTGTGACGTTATGAACTTGTCATGGTCAACATAAAGGTCAATGTCCCATAATAATCTCGATTTCTAAAATTTATATGATTTTCAATACTTAATCGAAAACCACCTTCAGGCATGCAATTGAATTTTTTAGCACTAGTGCGGAAAACTGTGCATAAAAAATTAGTAATTTTTTAAAAAGTGTCAGGCTATGGTCTTCGTAGTCGTATCAGGCTAGGCGCGCTTCGACTCCCACAAAGCGCGTGTTGGTTTCTTTTATTTTTTCGTAAGTATGTTGAAAAACGACGTTTGATACACGTGAAAAGTCACTGCAACTCTCGGTTCCATAGTACCCTCGCCAAGGCCGCCTTAGATGCAATGACAAACTTTCTCAACTTGTATCAAAATGTACTTACTATTGTCTTATATCTTGTTTGACAGGTGATAGTAGGCGGAGCCTGCGGGGTGGCAGCGTGTATCGTGCTGGTGGTGGCCGTAGCAGCCTATGCGCGCTGCCGCAACGAGGCGCGAGCGCAGCCGCAGCCGCTGCCGCAGCGAACGCACCACGACGACGACACAAGACTCAGGGAGTTCCACAAACAATTGGACTGCTTGCGGGTAATTTAACCTTTTGAATACCGTTATTAGAGACATAATATAAAAACAATAGAAGTGCGAACGCCGGCGCTCACTTGGGGGTTAAGAGTACTTCTTGCAACACAAAGGTACTAAGGCGGAATTCTCTATCAGTCAACCAAGGCTGATGAAAAAAAACACATAACAGGTGCTTAAAAAAGTAAGATTAATGACAAAACAAGGATATAAATGTACCTATATATGTAGATATAATAAACGTACACAATATAATATGCACTTAATCAATAAATTAAAAGACTCGGGTTTTTGAGCTGACTCCGTAATTTATGTAGAAAATATCCCGCAAATCCGCTTATATGCATATATCCTGATATCTTTTACTATTTTAAAATCTTCGACATAATAGCCTATTTTAAAGCCTGGTCGTTCTTCATATTTTATTTAGTTAAGAGTTATTTAGCTCTATCAAAAATAAACAGACATTTTTAGAGAGAATATAATATTAAGTAATCATATACGCTCTACAACCTAATAAAAAAATCTATTTCAAAATGTCGTTGTAAAAATAAAATGAAAGATCTAAAATGACATCCCATCTTATTCAAAAACTAAGAACCTAAACGAGCTTATAAAAGTGAGAACAACTTTGAAACGCGGTGCCTTTGAATATAAATCACACTGGTTATTTTAAAGTCATCAGCACCAATTAAAAGTAGTTTACACAAACATAACTTTGATATAATTGCGTTGCAGTAAAACCTCGACAGTTGTTTCTTATGATGCTCGTTTGTTTTTCGCTCTTGTTTTCTCTCTATTCCAAATTTGAAACTTAAAAAAAAACAACTGTCAATTCTAATGAACCTACCACACGCATAAGCTTCACCGCAGTTATACATGTGCAGTGTCGGTTCGCGCATGGAACCCCTTGCGTGTTGTTGGTAAAACATACTCAGGTTTAAGGGTTGACCGGACAGTTGGAAACCAACGTGTCAACCAAGGTGACCCTGCTAGTTTCAATGCATGTAGACAGCTGTTGCAATCCATGACCTTCAAAACTCTTGGTTGAGAGGTGCATTTTGCCAACCACAATGACTGATTTACGAACGTGATAACGCGTGACTTGCCTACCTACAACCACGTAGCCGCAACACAAACCAAGTGCCAACCAAGGTGACCTTGTTTGGAACCAACCATCCTTTATAGTGTTCTGTGTACCGGCCTGCACAGCTTACCATTGTAGTGAAGCTGGTGCATGTGGTAGGCCCATAAAGTTCTAAGGAAGTCGCTTTTCGCAAAATTGTTCAATCAAAACCTATCTAATGATGCCTTTTTTTTGTTAAAATCCATCAAGCGTAGGCTACAAATTTTACCAAACAATAGTAAAGTTTTAGAAGCATTCTAGTAAAAATAATTTATTGATTCATTCGGCATTGTACACTCCATTAAAAGAATGTTATATAATAATTAGAAAACTGATCAACAGGTAACAGAAACATCAAATGATTCAAGCAATCAATTGATATTGCAAGTTAAAATTTTACAGTTACCAAATTTTTGATGAAAAGATTGTTTGCCTCCGAACCAATAAGTTACATAAGCATAATCACTGATCTATTGGTTTTCTGTCTCATAGAGAATCAATAGATAAACGATAAAAAATGTTAAGAAATCAGGAGATTTATCAACGCCCACGTTAAGATCGCACGATATGTCTTAAGAGCCTACTTTTCTTCTAACACATTTCATAATTTGCTCTAGTTTAGGATTACAAATAGCTAACATATCTTGGCATACAGTTAAACTAGGTGAAGCAAAGGTGCGTTGGGATAAGTAACAAAACTTTAAAGAGGATTTTCACCTAGTGGTACTATTAGTGCCTAATACCTACCACACTATTGATTTAAAAAAAAAGGTTTTTTTTTTATTTAAATTGTTTTCAATAATATAGTACCTATTTAAATACTACCTACTATCTAGTATGAAATACAGAACTCAATCAAAATGTTATTTTTAAGCCTCAGATACTTTACTCGTCATGTTAGGGGACAAAACGTCCCCTAACATGACGAGTAAAGCTCAAACTACATGACAACGGTGCTCAGTGTCCCGCAACTTGCCCGCCAAAATTTTACAACGCATTCACGTGATCCAGGATATATTACTGGACAATTTCATAGCGTTGCGCGTCAAGTAGGGTACCTTAATGTTTCTGAAATTTCAAGCTGTGAAGAGTCAAGATATTCTGGTCAACTGTTTTTACTTAAGCAAGCAACTGATAAGACTTGTTATCATTTCAGCCTCACGCTTACACATTACTGGCTATTCTGAATCACACGCGGAACCAAGTGCGCGAGCTTTATCAGCTCGGCAACAATGATGCTGCAATGGCTTACAGGTATGTCACCTTTTATGAGACTTTTACGAGGTGGTTAGATACAGAGAGGCTTATTGGTGTCTCGGGACATGGCCAGTGGGTTTACTTTGTAACCCCTGGGATTATATAGGTGTATAACTAAGGCACTAACTTTACTTAGTCTTCAACTAATATAGCTACTTAATTAAGAACTAAAACAGATTGTTTGTAGGGCAAAATTGGAAGTAGATAGATAATAAAGAAATAGTATCTACGTTCTGATACAAGTAGAGAAAGTTTGTTATTGCGTCCGATGCGGAATCCATTTGAGCCGCAAGCGAGGGTGTTATAAAGCCAAATCCGAGTTCTGCAGTGACAAATTTCCACATGTATCAAACGTCGTTTTTCAACACATAACTTACTCGTACAATCGAGGTCTGACGGGCTACTCGTAGATTCGCTTAGCGCCTAGCCTGTCTGCGATCACGATTGATATCACTAGCAATTAGTTAGGCTATCATCAAGTACCATTTGCTGCGCTTTCAGAAAAAACCTAGGTACCTAGCAACTTAACAACCACAACTAACTTAGGTCGTCTGGTAGATATCGTTGTCAGCGATAACATCGCCATTGTACCCATAGATATAACTTTCTGTTAAAATATTACTATATTATTCTGTCTAACTATAGATTCAAGTTATATGTAGCTACAACATAACATCGTATTTATACCTTTGTGTATGGAACAAGCTAACTCGAGATTAGAAAGTAAACCATACCGACTCTACATTCATTCTAATAAGTAGCAAACATTCGTTTTTATAACATAGTGTCATTTATTTCGTAGAATGCAATCAGTGCAATGCTAGTGTATTATCAAACAAGCAAAGGAATCAACAGACCGATTATAAAGAGTTTGCAACACAGCATAGATACTGCTCTGGCTTTAATAACATAGCAAGCGAGATTGTTGACAGAGCTACCGACCTAACCTACAAAAACACATTCCTAACAGTAGGTAGTACCTCAACACCAGTGGCGTAGCTAGTAGCTACATGGGCCCCTTATCAATAGTCCCCATAAATGTACCATTTTTTTTTTGTATACGGGGCTGCCGTAGCCCATGTATGGGCTGGTATGCAATTGTGCTTTTTTTACAAATGCTTAGTTTACTCTACGAGACGGTTGTGGATAACATGGTTTTTTTTTATAGTGGGTAAAAATCATTCTATGACGAATCCCGGCCTTGAGCAGAGCGGGAAACAGTGTCAGACACTTACTGACTAAAGAGCCCACCCCATTCCTTATTTGTCTTTCATAATGGGCCAAGACTTCTTTTTAGAAAGAGACCCTGGACCCCAGTTGGCTTCGAACCTTCTGCGGAGTCTCTACGGTGGATAACATTTTGCGAATTTTGCCTTCTCTGGGGCCCCTGTAGCCCGTATCATTGATACGGCAGATGCGACGGTAGCTACGCTACTCAACACCGTAGCGCGGTGTTTATTTACGTTAGAGAGTTGAGATAATGGGATCTAATATTAGCTTGTGTTACAGTTGCATCCTGAGTGATCTGGCCAAGTTGCTGATACTGTTGAACAAGCAGCAGGTGCCCGTTGTGCCCGATGAGTGGCCGCGACTGGCTAGTTGGGCTGAAAGGTTCGTATTGTACTTTTTTTCTTTTGGTCGTCTTATACAGTAGTTTCCGATTATAGTTTAGGGACTATTCTATTCATTAAGCCCCAAGAGGACACCGGTGTCCGCACACCAATTGTCTTTTAATTGTGTCTGTAATTACGGTAGTCCAAAGGTTAAGGATGTCTGAAAAAAATCGCTTCCAGCGATAAGACCGCCCTCTGTGACATTGCACATGCCTAATATTTTTAAGTTTCTGTTATAATTTTATCTTATACAATAAAGAATAAATCTATCTGCATTTCAACTGAACAGTCCCTCTCAAAGTATATCGATGACAATCCTAGCTTAGTCTATAATGTCTACGCTAATCAAACAATATTAGTATTAATGTTACCATTTTTACATTTTCACAGAATTCTGAAGCGCTACAGCCGCACAACTGGTGGTCCGCAACAAGAAGGCCAGCTAGTTAATTTCCTTCCTGCCCCACCGAGCCAAGGCTCCGACTCAGAGACAACACAACAATCCTTCTCTACGTTCAAACCTCCATCGTACTCCCCCACGTCATATGACAGCAATATCATAGACAAGGAGATGGAGTGCGAGTGGAGTGACGTTGGCCGACCGCCGAGCTACTCGCAAGTAGAGAGAGAAAGAGAGACCATCGTCCTCTCCGACCCTTGGGAGAGAAGACCGATTGTGAGAAGAGAAAGCGTCTGGCTAGAAGACGAGTTCTTCGAAATGTCAAGGCGACCCCAAGACGAACTAACCACTGAACTTTAATCGTACCTATAATAATAATTTTATAAGCATTTGGTTCACCATTCCAAGTCTGACAAGTACAAAATACAAGATTACTAATATTTAATATTCTGTAAGTTTGTAGTGGTGCTTTCAACCTTGTAAATAAGTGCCTACCTACCTGCTCTGATACAAAAAAATAGTATAATTATGTAGTTAAAATTCTCTGAAATATGTTCATAGGTACATATCTATTTCATATTGCAGCGATAAACTTAACAACTGTCATGAATTGTCTATTAAGTACCTATATTTTTTAATAATTCATGGCAATTAATAAGTTTATCGGTGAAACAGCAATAGATTTAGGTACCCATATATTTGACTATCTTATACAATTAGAAAATCTAAAAAACACGTGTTAAACTGCACAGAATTATATTTTAATTAAAACTAAGCAATTGTAGTATGCTTTAAGTAGATTATGCAGAAATAACACTATTTTTAGGCACATTAAAACCAAAGTAGAATGTAAAATAGTTATCTAGTCTAATAAATAAATTCAAATAAAAAAAAAGTGTATGGAATCGCAATACGAAATTCTGTATTTTATAAATTTTCGATTTATAAGTAGGTAACATTTTTTACCACCTCCGTAGGTGGTCACCTAAACTAGGTAATAATTACAGTACCTCCTAGGTACCTGTGTCACTGTACCCTAGGAAAAGTATTTTATATTGAGGAAAAACCTTTACCACGTTCTAGCTTGTAGACATAGACCTTATATAAGGATGGGAGGTGGCCGAGGAGATCGTTCATACCCCAGTATGGTTTAGCGCGTACCTACCTTGAGATATTGGGTTACCGATTCGAAATTTTATTATAAACGCCAAAAGACTGAGAATTTCGCACGAAAACCAGGCATATCAGGGACCAGAGGCCTTGAACCAAGGTGTGTAAAAATGTCAAGCATGCTCGTAAAATGTTAAATTATATAGGTACTGACTTTGATAAATTATTGTGATTAGTTACACGGTTAAGATTAACTACAAACCTCCCTCCAAAAAAATAACCCGAGATACGCTATTACTAATAGATTTTCAAACTTCGTACCAGTAAACCAATCAATCTAACAAGATCCAATTATTTTGGTAGGCGAGTTAGGGGACAAATCCATATTTGTCCGAATTTGTCCCTAACTTCAATTATAACCTTCATTGAACGTACAGTTAAGGAGTGGAATTCTCTGCCGGTATCTGTGTTTCCTGATGGTTACAACCCGGGAATTTTATTTAGTGACTAGATTTACTTCTAGGTAAACGCGCTCCATCGTCGACCGTATCGTCACTTTCCATCAGATGAAATAAACCTATTATAAAAAAATACAACAATATAGTGGTAAACAAAGTTCAATCGAATCTGCCTGATGTACCTAGTATCTACCTACGTAATAGTACTTCCATCTACCTATGTAGGAAAAAAACGACGGTAATCACCTTACTATTATCTAGCTGTGTATATAATAAAATAACAGAGTAATTAGGTACGACTATGTGCCTAAATATTGTAATAAAGACAACGAAAATACCTATTTGTTAAAATAGTCTAGAGTATTTTTATGATTGTTAAATTAATAAATATGATATATTCTTGTTTATTATTTATTTTTGTAACCCATACATACCTACACAAACACTGATTCAGTTCATTAAAACCTAAGAGGACACCGGTGTCCGCGCACCTGTTGTGTTTTAATTGTGTCTGTAATTACCATATTACCGTAGTCGGAAGGTTAAACTTAGATTACCTAAATCAAAACACCGGAAAATAGGTGACTCGCCTCCTGCGCGTGGTACGCTGAAATCAGGCCTGTATGGCATAACTTAGGTCAGGGATGTCCAACTTAATAGTACCCAAGATCTACTGTTTACTAAATAGACTCGGTGAGATCTACCAGTTAAAAAATCAACTTAGTAAGAAAAAAAGAGTGAGCGAACTCACTAACGTAGTGCTTAAAAAAGACTAAGTTAGTTTTTTTTGACAAACAAGTTATAATTATGGATGACAAGTAGGCTTAAGTCTACTAGAGTATAATGGAGCTAAATAGCTATCTATCTGCAGTCTTGTACTATAGTCCTTTTGGGCGAAAAGTAAAGCTGAGATCGAATGCATCAGCAGCCGAGATCGACTTTTCGATCGCGATCGACCGGTTGGCCACCCCTGACTTAGGTAATCTAGCTGCAATCGCTCAGCAGCAATCGGCGAGCGACATAAACGAGGGTGCTACGTAAAAATATGATTTTGGATTATTTCTTTTTTTCAGAAATAGGGAGCTAAGAAAATTTATTTGCGTTGATAGGTAGATGAGAGCGCCCATTGTACAATTCGTTTTTATAAATGTATATCGTGTCCACATTGTGAGGTGTACAATAAAGCTTATAATTAACTAGCTTTTGCCCGCGGCTTTGCCCGCGTGGTATTGGGGTTGGGGTTTCCGGGATAAAAAATAGCATATGTCCTATTCCGGAGTATATCCTATGCCTGTGCCAAATTTCATCCAGATCCGGAAACATCCAAACATCATAACTTTCGCATTTATAATATTAGTAAGATAAATAGGTAGGTAGGGTAAGTTGTCTCACATTGAACCAGGTAAATTTCAAAGTGTCATAGTGGGCTGGATTTTCAATCAATCCCTTTAATTTTTTGTGTATAGTTAGCATATCTATTTAGCTTCAATTTTGTAGAACATTAATTTCTCATATTCCTTTTACTTTCAGTGTAAAATAGGTTTTTATGAAAAATGATTTTTGGTTCATTGAGTACTTCAGGTGGTACACATTTAACCAGGGCATCGTACACATTGAGCCACCTTATTGACTATGTCTTCTAGTTAAATTTATAAGACAAATACTTTGTAATAATACTAAAAAAACAGTAATAATAAAAATCAGCCTCATGTTTATTAAAATCACTTACATCACATAAACTTTTCAGTCAAATTCAAAAATAAATATAAAAGTAGCATAATATTCTTGATACATTTAAAAACTAAGAAAATAAATAACTTTTTACTTGGTTTTTGAAACAAACACAAACAAACTTCAATCAAAGTAAAAAACATTTAAAAAATTCTTCAAAAAATAAAACAAAAAAAAATTCTATTCACTTCTTCACTCAATCTATGCAGTTTAAGGGCTTTAAGCATGTCGGCATCACTTTGTTTGACGCCGTTCTATAACAAATTAAAATAATTGTAACAAATACACTCATTTAACGAGTGGGATATACACAATGAACAATGGTTCAATGTGTACCACACTCAGGTGGCTCATTGTGAGACACACCACGTTTTGATAGCTAAACTCAAAATTTTACTGGTAAATCAATCTCGTTAAAACACAAATTATAGCGCTTTTTATTGCTAAATAACCGTAGAAAACAGTGTATATATAAATAAATCGATATCATTTAAAGAAAAAAAGGTAAAAAAGAATGAAATTTGCAAAAAATTTTTACTTTTTGAGTCAGTTTGCTTTTGAATGCTCCTCACATTAATACTTTGCATACGATCGCCATGCAAACTAGTGGGCAGAGATGGAACGTAAATACCTCTCTTTCACTCATATTAGCATTGTTTGGCAATGTCGCATTTTAGAGATTCGGCGGTGGTTAAATGTAGCTGCCTGGTTCACTGTGAGACACCCGACCCTATATAATTATACAGTATAATTTACTTCGACATCCATAGGCATTAGTAGGTACAATTAACCAGCTGTTTACCGAGATTTCGTGTGATATTAAGAAAATTACTTTCCTTTTTTGGAGAGAATTATTAGTTTTCATAACAGAATATAACACATCAAGTTAGTGAAAGTCCCATTATTTGTATCTAATTCGGTAAATATCTACCTCACCTGATTTAAGTCCCGTTAATGTGAAATTAAACAGTAGCTTAAGGCAAGCCACGCATTATAACATTAGCTATATTTCAATAAAAATCCCGTCAAATTTCGTTCAAACGTTTCGAAGACGTAAGTATTCCATAATTAAAATCCAATACCTGCGGGTAATTTAAAATTTGTTACTTGTTACTTTTTATAACATCAACTATTCGTCTATGAAAGTCTAGTCAAACTCGGTTCAGCCGTTTTGGAGATAGGCCGGAGCAAGCAGATTGACAGACAGATAAAAATTTGAAAACGGCATTTTTCTTATAGGTTTTATATGCATCAACAAAAATGTTATTTAGATATTAAAACAGACACTTCAATTACCTCTATAATATCTACATAACTGTGTTTATAAATACATGATCAAATTGCATCTAGATGGAACAAAGAAAATTGATAACGTTATCCAAACCTTAGGCCATGGTAGGTAATGTTACTATGTATAAAATGATCGATAACCTTAAGTCAGATTACCGGTAAAAGGTCCACTAAATATCGTCACTAAGTATAACATTACCTGTACATTGTACAAATAATGTTTTCTTCATAAGATATAACGATAATTTTTTTTTAACGTTATTCTGAGCCTTGCTTGACAGTGTAAATATTTGCGCTGGCAACTTTCAATTCAAAACTGTCAAAGTGTAGTGTCAAAATCAAAGCAGATTTCTCGTATCGTCGTTCGCTGTTTCGTATAAATTCAGTCAATCGTGATAATTATATTAAATGGTTTTATTCGTTTTACTTTAGTGAATTGTGGGTCAAAGTGTATTTCTGCAAACTGTGTCCTAATTGCCTACAATACTAACAGGCTGTCAATAGATAAATTGCGAAAAATGTAGCGCAAAAGACTGCATAACGGTACAATTCTAAATAAAGCTTAATTATTACAATATTGCATGCGTACAATTGTGAGTCTGATCCATATAATTTTGGAGGTGACCTTGTATTTCCGCTCTTGGTTCATCTTTGAACTGTGGCGGTTATAAATCCATCCCAAAATGATATTCAATAACAACTTACTTGTTGACATACAGCTGATCAAACATTCTTTGTTCGGAGTATTGAAGTGCTTATCAGTTATGGAAATAATGTTTCATTTTCAGATGTCTTAAAATAAACTTGAGTTTTGATTTCACTGAAAAATTCAAATAACAATCTGCCATCAGTAAGACAAATGGTGAGTAAAATTATTGAGTTGCTTAACATCGCCGCTATCTGTGTAAATTGTGGAGCGAATCGATTAATAACCAATTAATAAAAACTTCCAATAATTAAGGTAATTGTCTATAGTTACCTTTCTCACACATCTTCCTTCATTGTACCTACATATTGCAATTTAAACCACTAACTAATGTAAACTTCACATTCAATTTAAAGAAAATATTCAGTTATTACTGACTGCAGAATTAATAATACTTAGTTCAATAGGTACTCTCATAAAACTCCTAGAGTGTTATTAAATAGATTTGTAGTTGAATTGCACATGCTTGTACAATATCCTGAGATAGTACCTATATTAATAGTTAAATATTTTACAAACAGGTCCTTATAGTGAGAGATGAATATATTTTCATGTTATTATATTTTCAGCTTTCAAGCACAATCAAAGTGAAGTCATTTAAAACATCTTCATATTATTCTGCCCGTCATGAAGCAACTAGCAGCATGGTAAGTGTTATTCATGTATTTTAGTTCATCAAGCCCCAAGAGGGCACCGGTGTTTGCACACATATTTTCTTTCAATTATGTCTGTAATTACAGTAGTGGAAAGGTTAATTCTATAATGCTTAGTACGTATGCTCAGTACATGCAATCTACATAGTATAGATGAGGGTACATTAATAATAATATTCGACAACTATCACACAATGCCATCAAGTCTCATACTAAGCTAGCTTTGTGCTATGAGAACTAGAAAACTGAAAAACATACTTACTAATTATTTCTAAAAACATACTCTAAAAAAATTACACCCTGTCACAGAACAAATAATCATCCTCATCACACAAACTTGTGTCCTGGGTGGGTATTGAACCCACAACCTGTGTTATAACAGTCAGGGTCACTAACTACTGAACCTACATGCTAGTCAACAATATAAAAGGGATGAAAATACTTGTGTGTGTGACCTCAAAGAGCCAGCTATCTAAAGACCATTTCAACTAAACAATTTATGACTATGGTAAAGTTATTGTTGAATAGCTTGACTAGACTTTTTAAAAGCTATTGATTTGATGGAGTTTTTTAAAAGAGTAACCATGAAATTTCTTGCTGGTTCTTCACCATATGAAATAACCAATTAGAAATGTGTGCTAGCTTTTGATATTTTATAAGTGAGGGGCACTTATAAAATATTGTAGTATTAGTAGTCATCTGTAAAATAAATTATTTTGAATTTTGAGTGAGTTTGAGACTTGACATTATAAGTATTTATAAATAAATATTCTAACACTGCCAACCAAACTTTTTTTTTGTTTTAACTTGCATAGTTTCTGCATTAGCCAGTGTCAAATTTAGAATGTATATTTAGTTTTTACACCCATTTTAAGGCCATTAAAATATAATTGCAACATATTCTAATATTTTGCAGTATTTGACAGTAAATAATTTAATTGTCTCAAGCTTTTCAGTGCTAGTAATATCTTATCTTGCATTTTACTGAGATTGCATTTGTCTCAATGGTTTACAAAATTTTCCAGTGGTATACATACTTGAAATACAATACAACATCAATCTTACAATTATCTAAACTTGGTTGTTTCAAGGTTATTGCTATAGAATTAAAATACAAAACTATAACAATTTTCAAAATTTGTTTTTATATATTGGTTCCTGTTTATATCCAGACTTGCATAATTCAGATTTATAATAAATACTTAATGTTATAAAGTAGATTTTTTTTTTCAAATTATGTTTTTAAGAAATTATTTCTTTCAATAAGGAACTAATTTTAAAATCATTCTCTGGTAAAAAGCTAAGAATAATTAGGATATTTCAAATATAAAAATATTTTGCAAATGAAAACGCAATTCTTATATTTAGCTTAATATTAAAATTCACTGGTGTAATAAGGAAAATTATATCTGTCAACAAATTTATCTAAATGGCTTAACATTATCTATTGATGATGATTCAACTATACAAAATAACAGGCTTTTAACACACTATGTTCCTTATTTTTTTTTAAATGTTATCACATTAACATCATGAGGCAATGCATGAACAAAAAGTTGCAAAACACAATTTATTGTTTCTAGAATTGTATTATAAATGTATTGAAATGATTGTGATAAACTGATTGGGTAAGCCAACTTAAGGAAGTTACAATGAGATTATGAAATGTTTATCCTTTCTATAGGATAGATAAGATTGTTAACCATTGCTGAAGAGTTGGTACTTGGTTGGTTGGTTAATTGTCATCATATCTTTGCAAAAAAAAACCTTAACTTGATTTTTATACAACATCAGTATGCAAATACGTTTTCGTTTTCTTTTTTTTTTCAACTTTAATCAGATATTCAAAATGCTCCA
Source organism: Mythimna loreyi (assembly GCA_029852875.1). Taxonomy (NCBI): domain Eukaryota; kingdom Metazoa; phylum Arthropoda; class Insecta; order Lepidoptera; family Noctuidae; genus Mythimna; species Mythimna loreyi. The sequence continues at coordinate 12,397,974 of CM056785.1, read as the reverse complement.
AGGTTATCTACAACATTAATAAAAAATAATGAAATGAGAAAAATATGTTTTCTTTTTTCTGTAATATGTATCTAATCTAATAAAAGGTTTGTTTATGTTTAGGAAAAAATGCAGCTAATAATTATCCTGAAAATTCACGATTCCTGTCACGTGACACGGAAGCGAGGTCTCGGGCAAAAGCTTGTACCTACTCAAATTTAGTTTAAGTCCCATAGTCCAGAGTTTCCGAGACGCCTTAAACCGTGACAAGTGGAGACGAAACGCGGGAGCCTAGCCAACAAAAATGCAACATTGTCAACGACGACCACTTCCCTCTTTCAAGAGTGAACGGCCGAACAGGAAATTTAATTTAACCATCTTTCATTTAATTCTCGTAACAGGTATCAGAAGAAAATAAGTTCTTACGACAAAGAGGAATGGGAGACGATGGTGGAACAGCTACTGATGCGCGGCACTTACCGCCGACGCATCGTCGACTTCTCCTCGCATCCTCGCTCCTACCTCATTGATGTGGACTTAGTCAGAGGTACACCTTCATTTGCATCTAATATTTAGTTTTAAAGGATAAATTATCCGTTATATGAACACCGTTTTGGAGTCGTAAGGGATCGTCCTAATACGCAGCGATACTCGATCATGTTGGTTTGTTCGGATGAAAGCAGAAACGTCATTTGACGGCACGATACGAAGTTCACCATTTAAACCGACGGCCGTACTCTACTCGCAGCGATTGCGTACCGAATGGTGATGTATTGCTTTTGGCACAATCCCGTACTCTGAATGGAAGGAGTACGGGATTTTTCAAATGAATAATCGCGACCCTAGAACGTAAAATCATAGGTTCAAAGGTAGCGCAGAAAAACTTTGACAGTCGTCTCTTCACCCAAATCGGACGAGTTAATTTGATGAATTCCAACCCTAAAAAATAAATAAAGAGCTAACACCAAACATACCTACTTTTTCCTAACAACAATCTCGACAAGAATCTCGTGATAGTGGAGAATGAGATGTTGTGTCTGGTGATCATATAGGCAGTGGTTTACATAAAGGTGCAGTCCTTTAGTAGCCCAAAATGATTTTCAAAGAAAGTTTGTAATAAAAAAATACATCCAAAATACTTTCGTTTTTCAATTGAAATTAAACTTAATGTAACATGAAATTAAGTTCATATTCGCAAAACAATTTTACGAGAAACTTAAGTCTTAATTTCCATGTGGACAGGATCATCATTTCCAAAAGCGAAGCCAACTTTGAGCATGCGCCGAGTGATCTGGTACGCTCTAGTCCGTCTACTGTTCTTCCCCGCGCTGTACCAGTGGTGGACCCAGCAGACTTCACCAGCTTGCGCCAAGTTCCTCCTCACACTATGGCTGATGCAGGTCCTGAACATTACCATATACTTCATGAGTCCTGACTTTGTGGAAAGCGATGTAAGTTGCCATACAATTTTTTACTGTATTGTTTTAAAATAGAGTTTAATTTCGGTGGTTTTTAATTAATTAGTATGTAATTTATTCATGGTCTCGAGTAAGGCTATCGACATGTTACTATGGATTGTAAATACAATGGCTCGTAGCTAAAATTAACTAGAATTACAATACTAATAAGGAGGACGCTACGCTTATTAAGCAGAACTGTAATTGTAATAGATATTATTTATACATTCCTTTAGAAATGCGTCATGGTTATAAGAAGTTGAGATAAGAAATGAAACAAAAAGTTGACATTACCTAGTTATGTTTGTTTCTTAGTAAGTATAGTAATGAAAATGTTTTATTATAATTAAATATTCGACAATTTCCTTCCTCAACGGTTTATGCTTCTTTCAAATAAATCCTGGTATTGCAGTAAGCCTTGGCAGTCAATTTTAATGACCAAATTGAACTACCATCAATAAATATCCAATGTATTTTTTTTTGTGGGTTATCACTTAGTAACTCTTCGCATTCTAGGTAGAGGCAAAAGGAGTGTTCTGACACTCCCTCAACATAGAGGAGGGACCACAGGTAGGTTTTTGACAGTAAATGCGCATTTACTGTCAAAAACCCACCTGTGTTCCTTCAGTTTTTAATTACAATAATTGTTTTGAGCAATCTCCGCAGCCTTGGAACGAAATTGGGTGATAGATGAAAGACGCTCTATTACTTTGGCGCCCAACATGGGACCAAATTCTTCTACAAAAAGTTGTTTCTTTTTTTAACAGTGTCCCTTTTTCAGCCAAATTGTTGGCTAGTCCCTCTAGGTTTGATGCTGGTTCTCAGCGTGGTACACTCACAGATCGTCAGCACGACTGAAATGGAGCTCGCTCGAGTCCGCCCCCGTACTACATTCCGTCGCAAATTACCTAGATATTTTAGGTAAGTTTCTAACACATTTTACTTTTAAACATTTTTATTATGTTGTACATTTAAAACTAACACGGATTTCTGAACAAATCTATTCGACTATAATTCTAATCTTCATTTATCAAAATAACGTAAAATAGTTAAATTATAAGTGATACTGGTAAAGGCACGTGAATGTTGACCGTGCTCGACAGCTGCGCGAGTGGATTGTTAGGCGTCCAAAACCTCCTGACAACATACAAATATTGAATTTTGTCACGTTGGTACGTCAATATTTGTATAACACAAATTTGCACCTTAATGATAGAAAAATAGAGTAAAATTATCCTATAGATGAAAAACATAAAGTTTCGACTCTGCGCCAGAATTAGTTGACCCTAACAGAAGTAATACCAAACCTAAGTACGTGCTAAGTATCTTTTGATAATCTCAGCTTTAATGTCCTGTAAAACAGGCGTGGAAGAGAATGCGATGGTGGTAGTGGTGGCAGTGGGGGCGGGTCTGCCGAGAGTGGTGCCACCTCCAGTCAGAGCAAGACGCCCACCACCAAACCAGCCAAGTTCCGACGAAGACAATCACGCACTGAAATCGCTGAGAATGGACTGAGGTTATTGCCTAATTTTATTTAGATTAGACAGACTCAAAGCTTTTTTAATGAAAATAATAATTTTCAATATTGTCAAATGGGTTAATTTAAATATTATTCGAGCTTTCATAAATATTTAATTTAATATGTGGCTAACCTACATCAAAAACACAAAATTTTATTAAAAACGTCACATAATATTTTGCGCATTTCAGAAAACGTAAGAAAGATTTGACAAAAGAGAATCTAATCAAAAACTTGGAGCCTGTGAAAAACAAAACTGTCATAAAAGTAAAAGCGAAAGACTCAGATGACGAGGACTACATGGTTTGGAAGAAGCCTGACCTCACGGCACCTATTGTGACGTTCACCCCACCGCCCGACGATGCTACACCGAGCACCTCCTTTAGATACAAACCTAACGTACTAACAAAGAAACAACTAGAATCCTTCAATGTCAGACAAAACCAGCAAATACCTATTTCAAGAGCACTTGCTGATGGCGACGACGGTTTTGAAAGCCTAAACGGATACAATTCTAATGGCAGCGAAGGAGAAAGAGTTAAAAATGAGACTGAAAATCTAACACAAAAAGAACAGACAACCTCTTCAGAACAAACTAACGAAAATGCTACGGAGAAAAATACTTCAATAATCAAATTAACTGAAAGTCCTAAAGCTACTACCAAAAACGAAGAGCCAAAAACTAATGAACCTATTAAAGCATTTGTTAAATCTAACATAATGAAGAAAGAAGAAGATGAAAAGTCTTTAGAATCTGATGGTGTTGCACCAACTAGCAGTCCCAATACAGGGAAAAGAATTGGAGTCCGATTTAGGAGTTCTTGGGCTCAAGAAGACATTCACATTCAAGAGTCTAGTGACGATGACTTTCCTACGGTCAATAAGAAGAAAGATAAGGTAAATATCAAATAATTCTTTCTCTTGCCTAAGCATGTTTCCATCAAAATTGTATGAATATCTAAAAAGCGCTTATTTTTGTAAGGTGCAACACTAAATTAACTTGTCTATCTTTTAACATTAGGTGATTGATGGAAGGAATGTACAGCACGCAAATAAAGGTACCTATTGGCCGTTTGGACCACATGTCAATAACACTCCGTTGAAAGCGCTTCTAATATCTCGTTTTGATGTACCTACTTAACTTATCATTAGAAACCGACCGAAGGATCATAGACCGGATTTCGTTTTCGACCAGTTTTAGATTTAGGCCAAAAAGGGGCCGACTTTTCAACTTGCATGAAAGTGGAATTTCTAAACTGACACGGTACTAAAAAAAACTAACTGACTCGACCATCTAAGTAAGTTGTAATTTTTTATGTAATCACGATTTATTCGATTATTTGGTATTTTATAAAAGACAACGTTTATGAAATTCAGCATATAATTATCGAAATATAGGGTGTCCCAAAATTAACGCAAGATTTGAATTTGCCGCCATTTATGCAGTACAGTGTTACCAACCCTAAAAACAAAATAAATCGACAGTTGACAGTTTAGGGTTAGTAAAAATGGAGCGTTACGCAATAGAACAACGAGTCTTCATTGTTGAGTAATATTTCAAAAATAATGAATGCTTGGCGACCGTAGTTCGAAAATTTCATACAAAATATAGTGTTTTAACTTCGTCAACTGTGAAGCGATTAATGTAAAAATTCCGAGAGACAGGATCCGTGGGAGACGCCAAACACACTGGTCGTCCAAAAACAAGCCGTTCAAATGTCAATATAGAGGCAGTGCGTGCGAGTGTCGGTGACAATCCAGGAACCTCAATTCGGCGAACTACGGCCGCCAAGCATTCATTATTTTTGAAATATTGCTCAACAATGAAGACATGTTGTTCTATTACGTAACGCTCCATTTTTACTAACCCTAAACTGTCAACTGTCGATTTATTTTGTTTTTAGGGTTGGCAACACTGTACTGCATAAATGGCGGCAAATTCAAATCTTGCGTTAATTTTGGGACACCCTATATTATATTTTGTCAGTTTTTCCATTTCCACGTCACTTTCGAATCCAATTAAGGCCAAAACTGGAAATGGAGTCGAACATTCGTATTTCGATCGGTCACTTCTTACGTATCATTGGGAATGTATCAAGCGGACTAATAATTTTATTATAATAAGCTTCATTTATAAACAAATAGGTACAGCAGTCAATTTCATGTCTGTACATCACTTTACATACTTACGCGTCGTTTCATACTTAGTCGCGCTACAGTGGTCAACTCTCGGGTCAAATAAAACTACACACAAGTGCTACGAAAGTTTTTTGTGCATAAACGAAAAACTACCGCATCGCACTTGTATCTAGTTTTATTTATTGTTGTAAGTGAAACAAGATAAATGGAAATATAAACCAATAATAACTACCTAACATATTCTAATTTTAATATTTATTTTTATATTACTAGCTTAAACGACAATACACTGTTCAATGTTGAATTTAAAACAACCGTTGACTGACTGTTTTTGGACAATAAGTGCACGGGCATCTGTCGCAAGCGGATTAGCGCCCGCACTGGGTGTCTACCGAAACGAGATAACCGGTCTATGCACGTATGCGTTACTCTAGCATACTTTGTATATAAATTGACTTCTGTACCTATCTCTCCTTTGCACTTACTGAATAGATGAAACATTTACTTACCAACCGTATATTTGTTGACCCGATTTTTTTTAGATTTTGATATGAATCTTACTTCATTCAAAAAGATACATAGGTCCCCAAACCGCATCATGTGAAATGTAAACAATAAGTTCATGAAATATTTATTCATTATAATTAAAATATTGAATGAATTTCCGTAGAAACTAGACAATTACCAGTCATCGTCATCGGACGGGGAATGCTCGGCGTCCGCTCCATCCATCGCCCTACCATCCCACCATACCATGTCTGATTGGGTTGGGCAAACTACTAACAGTAAGCATCAATTATGTATGTTAACTATCAAATATACTTTACTAATGTTTGTACGCATTTTTTTCCTACTGATTTGGCAATCGATACATGTTTTACCCAGGACTCTCGATATAGCTACATTCTAACAGCAATAAAAATTTTAGGTAGTCCAAATAATTTCTTTTTCTTTATTCCTGTACCGTAGGATACAATACACTCTAACTTAGAACAACTATCTGTAGACTTTCCAAATACTTGTTCTGTGCTCGAAATCATATGCACAGCTCCTAGTCCAGCAACCAATCGCTGAACCACAGCGGCAATGGTGTCCATTGATTGATTTTTCGTTTGAGTCCATTTCGATAATCCCATACATGGACTCATTAACTATACATTATTAAAAAGAGTGTCCATGGAGTTTCTTGCACATTCTTCTCCATTGAGATCTACTCTTTGGAATGTGCGATTAACGTCATTTTATTCTGACAGACTGACTACTTGACATTTCAAAAGTGTCCATAAAGGTTTATTTGAAATAAAGTCTTTGAATCTATGATTTTCCCTGATAGAATGTAGTTATAGTCTAAAAATCGAGCACAACTATAAATTCCATTAAGCATGTCAACAATCATTTATCCTTAAGTCGACGTGTTATTTTAATATAATTTGCATGTATCGACAGGTGAGGAAAGCAGTTATTGCTCTCAATCAGAAGGAGGCCACTCTGACGTGGGCTTTCCGTACACTGCTGACAGCTCTTGGGATCCGTTTGCTATTCTCAACCCTACCAGTGATACAGGTACCTACTAATGATTGACCACTAATATAACTACTGGGTAAAATGGGGTGAATAGAAACAAACATTTCATTAGGATTATTACTCTGATTTCATATTTTTAGTTTTAATAAAGCATTTTTTTTTTGTTTTCAATATTGAATTTATAAATATACTAGCATTAGCCCGCGGCTTCGCTCCCGGCAACATTTTATTCCACTCCAGTCTCCCTCACCCTACCCTACTCTACCCTACTCTGCCGTACTATTCCTTAATTTTTTTTTCATAAGAACCTTCTCCTGACAATAACAAACGCAACAAAAAAAGAATTAGGGTAATCGGTTCAGCCATTCTCGAGTTTTGCGCTTACCAACACATTTTGCGATTCATTTTTACATATAAGATTTAAATGCTGCAAACAACTTTAAAATAACTTGAAAAAACAACAAAATGATGTTTCTATTCTCCCGTTTTACGGTAATAGTACATTACTCTATCCACAATTAGCGTATTATTAACAATTATACAATTACAATTAGCGTGTTATTGTATTATTAGCGAAACTCCGCTCCCTAACAAGTCAGCGACGTAATAGCGGACACAGTTCCGGCGGGATCTCATGGTGGAATGGCGACAGCGTGTTATTGTATTATTAGCGAAACTCCGCTCCCTAACAAGTCGGCGACGTAATAGCGGACACAGTTCCGGCGGGATCTCATGGTGGAATAGCGACAGCGTGTTATTGTATTATTAGCAAAACTCCGCTCCCTAACAAGTCGGCGACGTAATAGCGGACACATTTCCGGCGGGATCTCATGGTGGAATGGCGACAGCGTGTTATTGTATTATTAGCGAAACTCCGCTCCCTAACAAGTCGGCGACGTAATAGCGGACACAGTTCCGGCGGGATCTCATGGTGGAATGGCGACAGCGACTGTCACAACCCAGCTTTAAGCACACCACAATCATAAATGACACTTACTTTGCAAATAGGTTTAAAAAACAAAACACTTTTACACGTCAATTTATTTTTTGTCAGTTTAAACTAGATGAGGCTGGTGTTTCCTAGTAACTACCCTGAAAAAAAAACTCCGAAACAAACTCAGGGAGTCTCTTTGAAAGTCCATACAGTAAATATGTAATGGTCAAATCTCATGAAAACCATGTCGATATGTCAGACATGGTATTTTGAAGAAAGAACCATACGGATGTGAGTGGACCTGTCCAGTCAGTGCAAGCATTTGTCAGTATTCGCAAAGCTCAACTCAGGACTACTAAGGAACTCAACGTTTTGTCGAACAATAAATTTAATAAGAAAGAGAAAGGAAGTTTGGATAAGCCGCAGAAAATACTCTGAATTGTCTGACATATGCTAAAATTAAGTACTGAAAAGAAAAGCAAAAAAGAAAGCTATCCACATAGTCCCCACATTCTTAATCATTATGGTAATAGGTCCACTTTTTGAGGAATGGCTAGAGGGGCATCACGGTGTCCTCACCTTCTGCACAACTTATTTATTTAATTCTTCATGTTCAGTCCGTCTCTGTACTCTTGTACAGAGGCGGACTTAATACCTTAAGGCATTTTCTACCAGTCAACCTTTCTTTCACAATACAGGTCATCACCGGACGTGGTTTTTTTTTTATGGTAGGTGAAAATCATCCAATGACAAAACCCGCTCTTGGGCGTAGCGGGAGACAGTGTCAGACTCTTACTGACTAAAAAACCTCCCCCATTCCTTCCTTGCTTTATTCCCAGAGCCGCGGTAACACTTTCGCACCAACCCTCGGATCACCGGACGTGGTAAGATCGGGAGCGTTTAATCCCGTATAGTATATCGGGCGGTGTCCCCAACTCCACGTCTAAAGCGCGTATTTTGCGTACAAAAAGTTAAATCCCGTAACTTGATATACCCTTCGTTCCCGCCTGTATATTCTAACACTAAAATACCAAATATCTTCATCCTGTTACTTGTTCCATAGTAAAATGCACGATGTGGGAGCGTGGGTCGACGCTCCGCGCGGAGCTGTCGGCGGTGGACATCAGCTGGTACGTGGTGGCGCGCGCGGAGCGGGCCATGGCCGCCGACGGCTGTCTGTGGGCCGGCCTCGCTATGGCCGCCGCCGTCGCCTTCATTAAACCTCTCATACGATTTACTCAGGTAATTCCTTTACTCAATATTAGTATTTTTATTTATTATTTATTTATTTAACTATTTTTGTACACACATAGTAATAAAAGAAAAGAAAAGGAAACAGAAAAATAGGTACAGAGGTAATACTTATTTCTAAAGAAATCTCTTCCAGCATACCTAACTCAAGCTTGTATTAATTTTAGCCACGTAGTTTAAATCTAGGCCAATAAAATGACTAGGGAAATGGAGTCAGTATTATAATAATAACACAGACCTTATTCAAGGAGTTCCAATGTAAAGAGCGAAATGAAATTAAATATTATGAATAGCGCTGTCCACTATGGACACCTAATGATGCCATTACGAGAATGATCACCATACAAATTTACGAATTGTATATCTGCCCCCTAGCCAAGTTACGATCGTTTCGTTAACGTAGAGCGCTTTGAGTTGATCACTCCCGAAATAGCTTTGTTCTGACGTCATCTCAAAGTTCAGTCACGTGATTAGAACAAAAGAATTAACAAATGTGGCCAAGTCCAAGCGTTTGACGTTAACGAAACTAGTGTAACCTGCCTAGGGGGCTGCATACTAGAATGTATTCTTTTAAACTTGTTTCTAGGTAGCTGCAGAACAAGACAGTAGAACGGACGAAGAACTTCAGGCGCTATCTATTCTCACTTACTTCCCGACGCTCATGGCCGGCTACAAGGGATCCCCGATTTCCGTCTTTATTGGTGCTTTCGGTGATAACATTTGGTAAGTGCAGTCATTAAATATATATTTAATTTAAATGCGATGTAATCAAAAATATTGTTTTATAAGTATTAACCAGTTATACCAGAATAGAATATGATAGAAAAGAATATATAACTGTCAATCAAGCTATTCATATGAACATAAACTTCTCGCTATTCATTGGAATGTGCAATTAACATCATTTTTTTTAGAACAGACAGACTTGACGTTTAAATGAATGATTTTGACTTTGACATTAATTCAATTGGAATAAGGTATATTTTCGCGTGAAACGCTACTGTAGTTAAATAATAATCCTCATTTTTTGTCCAGGTTAGTGTCAACAAACCTTCTATCTTGCATGCTACGCTTCGCTCTCGGCGCCCTCGTATTCTTCTTGCTGGCGGTAGCGGAGCGCGCGTTCAAGCAACGCTTCCTCTACGCCAAGCTATTCTCGCATCTGACGTCGGCACGTCGAGCGCGCAAGTCTGAACTGCCGCACTTTAGACTTAACACCGTCAGGAACATCAAGACGTGGCTATCGACGAGGTCTTATTTAAGAGTAAGTGCTATTTGACTGATAGTTAACTTTAGTTGACTAAGGGCCAAATTCGCCAATAAATTTGACCGTGATTTGACTCAATTTGATCATTTCGATCAAATTGAGTCAAATCATAGATAGCTTCATTTTTCGCGAAATAAACGCACTTTTTTGTTTTTAATAATCGCGATTAGTTTTATTGGTGAATATGGCCGCGAACGGGCCACCGACCATAGCTACTGGTGACCAGCAACAGCGAGTTAATACACTTTTACATATTATTTGTGCGCCTCAATGGATGTTAATACATTCGTATCGTCCACCATAAGTCGGCACACGCGCAGTAGGGAGCAGATTATAAAATGTGGTCGCTGAATGTGCTGTCGCTCGCTTCTGAAACTGTTTCGGTAGTGCACGGCAGTCACTAGTAGCTGTAGTCGATGGCCCAATTACGCCGGGCTTTGCACACTCTATTTTGTGGATAATTTGATTACAGGCTAATGTCATATTTATTTACATTGTTCTAGCGTCGCGGTCCTCAGCGCTCCGTGGAGGTCATCGTGTCAGCCGCATTCATGCTAATAGTAGTGTTACTGGGCTGCGTTAGTACACACCTCTTGAGAGTAAGTGACGTCAATCATTCTTTAATTTATTATCGTCTTACACTCAAAAATTTACGTCTCATAAAGGTTGTTATTTTTTTTAATCGAGTTTCAAACAGGGTGACATGTCAGATATGTCCACTGGCCTGTTGGTCTAGTGGTTAGTGGTCCTAAATCTCTCTCGACTCTGCCGGAGATCGTGGGTTCGATTCCCATCCAAAACAAATATTTATGTTATGAGCACAATGTGTTGTATCTTTGTTTTTTTTTTTTATTTATCTGTAATATATGTATGTATTTAGAACTATGCACAGCTATTATACGTGTAACAAAATAACCATATACATCAAGAAGCGCAGAAGAATACAAGTTGAATAGAATCTCTACATGAAGTTTCAGCTCAAAATATTTTTTTCCAAAAATAGATACCAAATTCTTGGTATCGCATAATTCTTGATATCAAATCATAACAAACGTGTCACGACACTACGGGAGTCAATAACATTCCACGACACTCGCTAATATTACGAAAGATTGTAAATGTGGGCTCCTAGTACCTGGCTACCTAATTTAGCGCTTCTTGATGCATATATGGTTATTTTGTTACACGTTGTATAAGTACGTTTATCAGTTGCCTAATACTCACAGCACAAACACAGCTTAGTGTGGGACTAGATGGCGTTGTGTGTAAGTAGAAAAAAAATGTCATTAATAGTTTACAATCAGGAAAATGAGTTGTCTATCACTAAACAAAGTTGATTGTCATTTGCACATCATAAACCGACTTGATATCTATATCTAGGCTAAAACTATAACTTGTAAGTTCATTAAAGTTTTAATTTATATACAGAGTTTGTCAAAATGAATCAACAATTAATTTTCCTGACTTTATTACAGCTACCAATGTCATTTTTAAACATGCCATTTATATTTTTCAATAATAATAGTAATCTGTTCTAAAACTGCTATACCATCGAAGACACTTCCGCCTGACCACCGCTACCCCGCTAAGTTCATTTTTGCTTGCACGAAAACTAATAAAAATCAAAGGTTTGGTTTGGCGCCGCGTCGCAGGATTCAAGCGAAATTGTTTTTTATGTAATCACACAAAAATGACCGCAAAAGTAGTAATTTATATATGTATCTATTTGTGCAAGTTCAGATAATTAATAAGATTAATAACAGTGTAATAATACTCAGGACTCAGTGACGTTAGAGAGCGGATGGTTACTGGAGGTGTTACTATGGAGCTTCTGCATCGGCATATACTTACTGCGACTCGGCACTTTGGGCAGCAACGTGAACAAAAAGTACCGCGGCTGCTTGTCCGCTATACTGACTGAACAGATCAACTTACACCTCGCCATAGAGCAGAGACCGGAGAGTAAAGAACAACTTATGGTCGCCAATAATGTACTCAAATTGGCTGCTGATTTGCTGAAGGTAAGGTTTAAACAACTTTTTATTATTATTCATCTTGTATGGAATATATTTGTTGACTCCTCACCACTTTGAGCTTCAATTGTTAAACTTTATGATAAGCAGCAATATCCTAAATCCTCACCTATATTAATGGCTATCTATAAATTACCTCAAAAGGAGAGGGAGTCCACAAAGTGTGGCAATGTAGAGTGATAACGTGACGTCACATACCAAAGAAATAATTTGTATACTATTTGACGGTCGTTGCGTATTAACTACCTGCAGGTCATTGAACTCCACGGGATTAAAACGCTCAAAATTTTGCTTACTCACGAAGATACGTTTGTTTCAGGAATTGGACGCACCGTTCAAAATATCAGCGTTATGTGCTAATCACTACCTCTACACCATCACGAAGGTGGTAATCCTATCGGCGCTGTCGGGGGTGCTATCAGAGATGCTAGGCTTCAAGCTGAAGTTACATAAAATTAAAATCAAATAAAAGCACTGAGACCTCATTATTGTGCTGATTTGTAGTCCAATAATAGTCTACTAGTCTCGGAGGCCATTTAGTAATACACGCCATCAGTTTCGGCGCGCAACTATCACAAATAATCTAGATACTTAAGAATAATTTATTAGAAATCAGATTACACCTTATATGTGCATAATACTGTAGTATCGCAAAAATCATGTTAAACACGCATAATGTGTCCATCTATAGGAATGTTTTGAATTACAAAACTACACTTAGCAGAATTAAAAATCGTTCAATTTCGATAGTTAGGTTTCGAAAGCCTAGGTTGTTTTTATTATTATTGATAGGTTCGCGCTTGACCACTAATTCACCTTATGGCAAGCGATGATGTGACGATAGAGCACGCTTGCCTAGAAGTACCTATTAACTCTTGAATTAAACACTCCTAGGTCTTAGCTATCAGGGAAACACAGGCTCCGATAGAGGAAAGGAGGTAGTCACGTATTGTGTTAAAATTATAAACAGGGATATATTTTATAAGTAAATTAAATATTTTAATGACATAACACGACCTTTCTATCAGATCTATCTATATAAGTTTGAACGAGGCGCGTTATTTAAGTTTCATTATATAAAAATAATGAAGTAAAAATTTTATTTTAATACTTGAGCAATATTTAGAAAATAATTTTGAAGATACAACAAAGTAAAAAAAAATATTTAGTTCAAAAATGGAACTTGTGCCAAAAGTATAACCTTTGAGGAAACTATTTAAGATCCTATATTTATGTTAAAACAGTCAGACGCGAGACGTTAAGAATGAACGCAGCCAGAGAGTTCCATAATCTATCTGTTAACTAAACGTAAACAATCTAGATGTCTTTTTATTTAAAAAAAAAAAAAAAAAACGTATAGAAGACGTACAAAAAATTATTTAAATTTGTTTGGTTAATTACTTAACATCGGGTTAGGTAAATAGCTAATTGTAAACATTTTTAGATAACATTTTTTACACACACACAAATTTAAGATAAAAGGCAAGTGAAGATTGTTTACATTAAGTACTTATACAGATGGAGTAACAATTGCAATTGTTTTATAAAAATTACTTCACTAGCTTCTGTATAACATGATAGCAACTAAACCTTGTCAATCACAAACGGTCACAACAATCCCCTTGACTTCAAAGAGGATTCACAATCCATTATTTCGTCTGCTTGATAACTTATATGTTGCAATGAATATTGTTGCATATCATTGCAAATGTGTTAGGAATTAGCCACAAACAACATTTGTTATATCTTAGTGCTTCCAAAAGTGTTGTTCACATTTGCAAATCCTACTTAACTGGTACATATATATGTAGCTGAATGTAGCATATTTATGAACCAAAACTAAAGCGCTTTCTATTTTAATCACCCAATCACATCACTTTTCCTTATTTAAAAATGACGCTACTATTGTTATGATCTCATTTGAACTCATAGTTTTATGTTATATTTTAATGAACTATAGTTAAATATAGACCTGGTTTTCTTTTATAATAACTAATTTGAAACTGTTTTGTTTCATCTCCCGTACTGACTTAGCTATATTAAGTAATGTGTTACCTATTTTTGAGTTATCGATTCTTATAAATATAAAATTAATAGCTACCTAACATCTGCAATAGTTTATTGTTACATTGATAACAAATTGTAAGTATAGTAAATATAAACTGTGCCAGTATATTATTTAAAAGCGCATAAAATCAATTTACTTTAAATCATGATTTTGTGTAGTCACTAATTTGGTGAACAGGCCCTTAATGTGACGATTTTTTTTTATTAGTGTTATGTCTAAGTGGCCGCGTCATGCTGTGTATTTTATGCCTTGTACGCACGTACGAACATTTTTTTTGCGTTGCATGAAACGCATCGAATTGGTTTGCACGTGCGTCCCACTAACGAGCATTCTGTTCGTCATACATGTGTGCTACCATCCTATTAAAATGTTCTCTATAGAATGGTGTACTAGTTAATCATCGCGAACACAAAAAAAATATCAAATTGACCTCTTCCAACGGCGCAATAGTTCAAGAATGTTGTGCGCGAACTTGATTCGAACTATGTTCGCCTTTGTGTTCGAATATGCCGTCCATACGAACGAACCAAATGATTTTTCTGTTCGCTATGTTCGTACGTGCGTACACAGCTTTAAATGCCAATCAAAGAAAACACATGAAGTCGACTGTAATAAGATGAGCCTTTTCATTGACTAACGTTAATTAATTATACATTATCAAATCAACCCAAAATTATTTTTCTCTTGTTGTAAATAGTACCTACTTACCAAAAAAATGTATTGCAAAATTCACACGAGTTAACTGCGCAATTCATGATTTGGTAGCAACAATAATCACGTAATAGGAGGCTACATATACCTACATAATTGTAGGTACTTACAGGTTACTTGCCTACTAAGAAAATCTGATAAGAATGTTTAGGTAATATTAATTTTCCGAGCATATTTGCTACATGTTTTTTTTAGATTATAACAAAATTATAATTTATCTAAATCGTGTTTTGTAGCCTAAGTAGTTTACAGACAACTGTCTTTTTATTTTAAATTAGTGTTTAATTTAATTCAATATGCCATTACTATTTTTTTACCTTAATCTTCTCTATGTTCCTAATAGCAATGTGGTGTTTAAATATTCTCAAAAGACATTACTTAGTAGGGTTTATTACAATATAAATAAATCCATTAATTTTGTAGATAATAGATGTAACGTAGTGTTTATTTTTGTATTACCTTTTTAGAACATTGCGTGATTGTAAGTGATAACATTTCACTTTTGATTCTAGTAAAGCAGTTGTTTAGAAGATTTCTAACGTTTCTATTTGTTATCCTTATTTTTAAGAATCATCTGTCTACGGTAGTTATACGGCGTTCACAATAACATTAGAAATTTAAGAAAACCTTTTTTAGTGTCTGGTCAACCAATTTTGAGTTTTATTGCGTTTGCGAAATAAAAAATAGCGGCTGTAGTAAATAGTTGGTTTTGTAACCACTTTTTATTTTTTTTAATGACATCCTTATAGCCTACAGAATAGAAATCAAAATCGGTTAAATTGACAGTAAAAAAGGTTTGTTTGAATGTCTAATCTTAACGCGAATAGGGTATAGTTACATGATTGTTTCCTACTTAAATCTGCAAACTCTTAGAAATTGTAATTAATAAAACGTAGGTGCTTTCTTTAATTGCTATGACAGGTATTTTTTTAAATACCAAGTATGTTACGTCGTTACAATTAATTTTAAGTAAGTAGGTAAATACTTATATGAGCATAAAATGCTCCACAATAAGTAAAAAATAAATGAACTATACTTAAATTGTAGTTATTAATTTATTACCTGATAATAATTGAAAAAAAATGTGAATGTTCTTCCGCAATATGTTTGTTTGTATGTCCAGTTGAGCACTTTAGTTGGCTTTGCAGAGCACCTCTTTGTGCCTTCAAAATTATAAGATCTTGTAACAACCGCCAAGGCGATAATTCTGTTAGTGAAAAAAATTGGATACAATACGCGGGATATAAGTTGAACCCACGTATGTTGAACATATATAGAACAGGACCTAGCACACTTCCTTGAGATATCCCAACTATTATAATTTTGAATTCGGAATCCCTTTGGCCTTATTTTAACTTTCTAATAATTAAAATAAGAGTTCAAAATAAATTAGTAAAAATTCAGATCTAAAGAAGATTTTGGGAAACAGCTCCGTAAAAGCAAGTCTGTCTACTGATGGTATGGTCCAACAAACGGCTACTTGTTTAATAAGTACCTATGCGAAAAATGCCACTTAGACTCGACACTGGTTACGCCAGCATTAGCTTAGTATTATAAGCACTAAACGCTCTCCTTGAATCCAGTCCAGGATTAGATCTGTTCGCCGATGAATGGAAGGAAATATTGACTGAAAGTTTGGCGATTTGCGCTGTTATATTTTTGTTTTTTAATATGTTTTACTTGTACCTAATCAGTGTAATTGGCATTTTGTCGTTCTGGTTAATGAATAAATAAGGCCCGGTATCCACCAAAGCGGAGAGGAGAGGAGACGAGAGGAGATGTGTTTCAATAAACCAATCCGATTTCGTTATTTCCACATCTCTTCTCCGCTAAGCTCTGGTGGAAATGGCCTGCCAGCTGCCAGCTTCGCGGCACATCTCTCGTCTCCTCTCCTCTCCGCTTTGGTGGATACCGGGCCTAAACCTCGGGGCACGAGAACAAAGGCAAAGAAGGAGGAACAGGTGTAGTTTTTAGTCAATAAAAGTCTACTAACTCCCGCTCCGCCCAAGGCACGTCATTCGATGATTTTCCCACCTAAAAAAAAGACATTCATACCTAGTGGTTAATTTCTTTCTTTCTGCCCAATCTCATCGCAGTAAAAACAAGTTTCATTGCGTTCATCTCTTCCAAAGCTTTACGCAGCTCTAAACATAAAGGGTAGGTAGCTAAAAGAAGCCTTTACATCAGATATGCTATACAGTTATGCTGCGAGGATGTGACCGCTTGCATTGTCGCCAAGCTATTTAACCAGCAATATCTATGAAGGGGCACTGCCGTGAAATAGCTAAACTGTGTGAGAAAGATGCTGGAGGCTGGAGCTAATCGGTGTATCGGCAGTAGAACTGCGCCTACTGTAGGTGGGTACTCTACTATGCAAATAGGTCCTTACTCCCGAACATCCATAGCATACATCCATCGTTTTAAAAAATTGCTCTTAGTTGAACCGAGTGACTTCTATGGCTCTATCAGTGGTTGAACCCTTTTCCACCAGTGCTAAGCTATAAGGACCAAGTAATATGATTGGTGGATATCACACGCATCCATAGCAACATAACATTACACTTTTTCACCTTTACCCGTGAAAATACTGAATATTTTCTGGGTCATCGAAGTTTATAAAAGAAACAAAATAATCAATTATAATATGATTTTAATTTTAACAAACGAAAAGCATTAAACTACTTGTTACATCATGCCGTCATGTAAATAAAACTGATGCATATTTTCTCGACTTGTTCTTGAAATGTTGTCATTTTTACCGTTTCTGCATCATCCAAAATATATCCATCCCATCATTTATAACTAGCGCAAATGAACTAGGTATTGTACCTATACCGACACGAAGGATTCTTAATATTTCAAATAATAATACATTAGAACCTAACAAGTCTTACATTTAATCTAAAACTAAAATATAACTTTTCATATACCTACTAGGCTAACACTTGGACGATCCAGCGCAGAAGTCAGTTCCCTATCTACTATATGCATTTCAGTTAATTTTTCTATTTATTACTTTTTAATCGCATCTTTTAAAAACAGTACTGCAAGACCGTCCAAGAAATACATTATATTATACAGACTGGAACTTTATTTTATTTACTAACATTGTCAGTCAAAAACATTGTCAAATGAATGAAAGTAAACTTTAGGCGTTAAATTACATTGCTCCTATGTCGGCAGTGCTAGTTATAATTATTTTTTAACCTAAAAAGTTTTTCGGTCAAAACAATATTGTTTTATAACCTCACTAAAAATTACAAATATACATCACGGTGAGAAGAAATATTTTATTTAACCTTAAACAAAACCACGAAATAAACTAAATGTACACACAACTATTGGTGATGAAAACGCAATAAAGGCATATTATGAAATTCTAAATCGAAGAATAGTGTTTGTTTATAATTCAAATATCGGTTTGAGTAAACCCCATTTATTACAGGTATACTGTAAGTAAATAAACATTAAACTCATTTGAGTTAGAGGTAATTAAGATAATAAAATCAGAAGCATGTTTTTTTTACAATTAATGCCTGAGAAAATTCGTTTGTAAGGGTAAGGGCGGATTCATACGTATAGGCAGCGGCTGACAGTGACGTAGTGGGCCGTTAGTGGGTCACTCGCGACGGTGCTCGGGGCCGCGGCCAACCGCTAGCTGCCGTTCACGGCCTCTTGACACCACGTGCCGCCTAGTCTCATTTTGATTAGTAGTATCTACACTCGGTAGAGCTTGTTTGGGAAAGAATGTTTGAAGTGAAAATTGTGGAATCTGACAAATGAACACTATTTTAGAAGAAAAAAAATAAAGAGACAGAAAAAAGGATGCGAGCGGCTTCGTGTCGCAGCAGTGA
This sequence comes from Mythimna loreyi, assembly GCA_029852875.1. Taxonomy (NCBI): domain Eukaryota; kingdom Metazoa; phylum Arthropoda; class Insecta; order Lepidoptera; family Noctuidae; genus Mythimna; species Mythimna loreyi. The sequence continues at coordinate 12,379,238 of CM056785.1, read as the reverse complement.
TCGCTGGCAGTGCCATTATGACCTTATCAAGCGATACTGGTCTTTTAAGTAGATATGTTTAAAAATATTTTATAAATTACTCGCTGCGTCAATGCCGACTGCTTTCATTCAGTATGAATCGACCCTCATAAGTGTGGGATTGAATCAACCACACGGTAAATTTTGAGAGAGAAAGAGGATCATAAATTATGAATATAGATTATACAATAAACGTCCGCGGCTAGTCCCGCCTGCGTTCTTTCGAGGAAGAGCGGTGAGAGCGACTGCGGCGAGATTCACGCTCACGTTCACGGTCGCGGTCGCGGCCACGAGAGCGCTCGCGCGAGCCATCGCGTTTACTTCTGCTGCGTGACCGGCTACGTCTGTTAACAAAAAAAAAATAAATTACTTAAATGATAGCCTGTAATAATAACCCAATTCGACCGGATGGTTCTGATTGAAGATCGAACTTGGATACGTTCATCGATCTTCAATTTCGAAAACATTGACACGATTCTCTCGTTGGACAGCACAATTGGGGTTTTCGATCAAATCGTCAGTTGCTGCGGTTGTCTTGACCTGCTGAGGTTGTCTGGTTAATAGCAATATGCTTGCATCCCGACTTCCAGTTGTGTACACCAGTAATAGGTATAGGTGTGATTAGCTACTTCAACATGGGACAAGAGCAGAAAATGATAACGTAAAAAAAGTAGGTATTGAAGTTTACCTTCGCTCACGTTCACGTTCTCTGTCTCCGTCCCGGCGGTCCCTGTCCTTGCGGTCACGGTCGGAGTCCTTGTTGCGGTCGCGGTCCCTCGCAGACTCGCGGTGACGTCGCGCGCGTCGGTCTAACTCCCGGCCGCCAACGTAGTGTCGACGGCCACCTGTTCGCTCACGCTCAGACGCACCCCGCTCTTCACGGCGTTTATCTACAGTTTTCTATAGGACCACAACATGAAAATTAGTTCACATCGCCTTAAGTGCTAGAAACAAACGACCTACTTCATCAATGACAATAGAACAATGAAATGGATGTTATAGTAAATTTTCAAGAAATACCTTTAAATCAGACAACTTCTCTCGAATCGTAATAAATCCAAGATGTAGTTTTCCTCCAAAATGATCCGCTAACCGTCTATCATTGTCATGTATACCCAGGTATGCTGAGCACACTTCACAAACGCGTAGTTTCTGTTGTTGGTAAGAAGAAGCAGGCATGGAATTTCGGTATTCTTGTTCAGCAACAGCCTTCTTTTTGCGTAGCTCATCAATCTGAAAAATAACCTCTTTAATATAGAGTAAAGTCCATTGAATTTGATATACTAATGACAACATTTTACAGATCTCACCTCTCCCATAAGTTTAACACTTTCTTCAACCATCCCTTCTTCTCCCAGTGCTTCAGCACGAGCTAGTTTCTGACCAATCTGTTCAGCTAACTCATGCACAGCATTAGCCTTCTCTGTGACTTCAGCAGACAGTTCTTCCTGAGTTTCAGCAAGCCTCTGTTTAGCTGCTGTTGTGCGACGATCGCAGTCGGCTATAAATGCCTCTAAATGTTCTGTTGCCTAAGCATTATAAATCAAATTAAAATTATTGATGACAAAAAACTCTTTCACCTGGCACTTTTCATATCTCACTTGAAAGCATTAGAAAAAAACATCATTAGTCATTCATGATAGCTTAGGAAGTAGAATAAGTAGTAAGTTAGGTAATCAAATATTTTTCTTTCTACAATTTATAAAAAAAAAATCAACCATCAAAGGTCCACAACAGCTGCTGCCATAATATTTTCTGCTTTTCTCTACTACTGGACATAGGTCTCCCCAAAATGTCGCCATTACGACCAGTCCCGTGCGACTCGCATCCATCATACTCCTCCCAGGCCACCAGTCTCCCTGATGTGGTTAGCATCAAAATGTCAAAAACATGGATTTAACGTAAAAATCATACTTACATCAATGTCGTAGAAATAGTCTTTGGTTTTGGAAGCTAATTCATAATCCGCACGAAGGGCCAAATCGTGTATTTTTGGACACTCACCTAAGTCCATACGCTGTAAAAAAAATTAAAACCACATAAATACTAAGTGCCCAATAATAAAGGGTAAAACCAGTTTTGGTGAGACATATGAGATTAAATTTATTAATTTTTCTGTTATACTTAAGTAATACAATTTTATAATTATTCCCTAATAGACACAGATAATATTTTAATAAAATAATTTTTAATACACAAAATCTGTCATAAAAAATATTTTAAAGAAATACATACTACATCACCACAGCTCACACAGCCCAGGTTCACGCACAGGATTATGTAATTTATCATAAATACTTACAAATGTTAGAGAAAACACCCTCCCGATTATCCTAACTAGACCGAAGATATATTTAGAAAGAACAGAACAAAATTAAAGGTCACAGACAATCTTTACAAACATGATTATAATACCAACGTATAGCAACATGAAGTGACGTGTTTCTTTGTACATTTTTGTTTTTATGATTTAAAATTTTGCCATTTTATCAGCCAAATATTTAATGTTAATTTTGATATTGAAAATTTTGCAGTGTTTTTGTCACCAAATAAAAATATTGAAAACTACTATATTAACATTGTTGTAACTAATATCAATAGAACACATTATATTTGCTATTATATTATACATATATTCAGGCAAATAATAAATTATAATTTTTTATACTTTTTTGACAATATCTATGACTTGTCAAGATCCAATTTTTTTTTTAGTACAATTTAACTAAAACATTCAATAATTTCATACTTTGAAAAATTTCCTTGCTCATGCAAAAGTTTGTTGGATATGCTAGCCATTTAAACAGCACAGTACGTACCCAATGTAGTTAGAATGTATGACACCAAATTGCTCTCACCCGGGCTTATGTTTTTCATGTTCCTAAAATTTTCTCATGTACTCACCGAAGCAGCATTAGTAACCGTTGGAAAATTTAATTATTTCATGAGCCTTATTAAATTAAATACTGCATAGCAGTAATAATACAATCAGCTAACTATAAATGTTTTTATACGTACATCTTGGTACTTACAGAACAGCCTAACTCATACAATCTATCCCTCATCTGTTAAGTATTGTGATGAGCAATAAAGACTAGTGTTGGGCATTTTCTGAAAAGCATATTTCACCACAGTTAATGCCACTCCGATGAAAGAATTCTCCAGCGAAACTAAATTCATAAGATCATACGGCAAGAGATGTGAGAGTGAAAATCAAACACATACATTAAGATTAGTACCAACTATTTCAAATAAAATGAATTAATTGGTTCTAAAGATGTGTAATACAATATCTTAATGTTTGTGGACCAAAAAAGCACTGCAATTCCCAATAAAAATCAAAATACTGAGATTTCATTAACAATTCACTAAGATTAAAGAACATTTCTAATTTACCGTCTTGCTAGTAAAGCAAAAACATGAAATTATTGATTCAGACAATACAAAATATTAATGAAAACTCAGAATTTATTGAAGAGTTGTTATCAAAACAGAAAGTCTTACCGTGGACGATAGGATTTCGTGAGGACAACATTGTAATAAAAACGATTTGCACACTGCATCGTCATAAAATTTAACACCATGTCGGTCTGTTTCACCTGAAACATTCATAAAAAACCCATCAATAATAATTGTATTTTCTACTCATGAAATGGAATGTTCATTATTTACAAATAAAAGTAAAAACACAAAAGTTACATGGCAAACGCAAGAAAAATAAAAAAAATAAATTACCATTACGAGCGGTGCCCATCAGTTGGTCCAACATTGCCCTCATTTGCTCGTGTGCTGACATATTGAATCGGTAATTTAGCCTTTTCCAATTTAAAAGTTTATACTCCTAAATAAATAATGAAATCCTGATAAGCTGGCAAGAATATTTTTTTATCATAAGTGTTCAGAACTGGTTATTATTTCAATTAAACTCAAAAACTTCCAGCCTTCACTGCAAGCCAACAAATCAATCAAATTACGAAACTAAAATGGCTACCATATTTTTTTTAAGGTTTATGCAAAGATTCGGTTCTAGAACAATGTCATTTGGCAGACTTAGGCGGCCCGTATAGAGTCTATGGTGGCCCGTACACAGTCACTTTTGATTGGTGGCCAGTACACAGTCAATTTCAATTGCGATCGTTAAACTTTAATTGTGATCTCAGATATAGATGTAAAGCCGATTTAAAACCTATCAAACCAAATGGTTTAAAACAAAAAAACATCGTTTGAAAACAAAACAAACCATTTTTTTGGTTTTTAAAACTATTGGTGTGTATGAATGGTCATCAACACCAATAATAATAAATAAATAATCAAATGGTTTGAAATGTTTCGTTTTTAATAGATAATTGGATGCTAAAAACTTGTCCATAACGAAGTGTATATTTTATTTTTGTATGCGAGTTTTCAACCGTTTAAAACGGTTTATTTGGGTTTTAAAACCGCAACACATTGGTTTAAACTTTTGGGTCCCAAGCAAACGCTGGCTTTTGTTAACCTACTGTCTTACCATATGGCTCGGTATTCAAAAGGCTAAAACGTTTTAAACCGGTTGATTTCCATCTATAATCTCAGATCACAGTATCTCGTCACAACATTACAAAATCAATCTTTATTTCTTCAGTCCGTGTATCGTAACTGCCGTGCTAACACCTGTTGTCATCGGGTACGCCATAATAACGGCGATAAATCCTGGCCTTGAAGAGTGGCTGGAGACGTCACGGCGTCCTCACCTCCCGCATAACGCAGGTCTTCACTGAGCATGGCAAATTCACTGTCCTTCTTGCACCGGATTCGTGCGAAAAAGATTAGATATCCGGATGTCACCACACACCACGTGTGGACCGCCCGGAGGACATGGTGAAGCACAGCGTCAAGGTGTGCCCCGCTTGGGAAGAGCATCGCTTTGTCCTCGTGGGCGCGACTATTTTAACTTTATTTAAATCTGTAACAACAGGTGTTAATACGGCAGTTACGAATGTTACGATACACGGACTTGACTGATAAATCAAGATTGATTTTATAATGTTGTGACGAGATCCTGTGATCCGAGATCACAATCAAAGTTTAACGATCACAATCGAAATTGACTGTGTACAAGCCGCCTTATGGTCGATGCCGCTCTTAGCAGCGCGCGCTCACTCGATCAATCGTCTAGTACCGTAACCACCTCATTCGCCACTACGAGCGTTACAAGCGGAAAGTCCTATACGTATGTAAACGATACTGTCCTTCATCCTTCCAAACTCTTTTGTCCTCGTGTTACTGTAAAAACTGTGAACGATATTCCCCTCCTTCCAAATTGCGTCAAAAGCGATTATCTCGCGAATCCTACCAACACGCAACGTCACAATTATTACTCAAGAGCCCTTATATTTTGTGACTAGAGTAGAATTTTTTTAAGTCTGCGCGCGGCTAAAAAAAAGAAACTAATTATTTACCGTCATCTTGACATTTATGTCAGGTGTCAAGAGAATGTTTTGTGTTCCGTGTTTTTAACCGTTTCCAAAGTAAAATATAATCGTCACCATTATACCGAAAGTGGTTAAAAGTGCTGGTAAAGATATTATCTTGAAATTCAAACGTGCTTGTTAATGGGAATGAAAAAATATCGGGCTTACGATACGATTTTCCAAAAGTGGACCATTTGTCAAATATTTTTTTCGGGTGACCAGAACAACAAATCTCCCTGAATATTCGTACCCGAGTTGTGCCTGGCAGAAAAACAGAGTTGGTTGAAAATGGACTGCTACTATGTATTTGAATCTTAACAAGTGATTATTATAACAAGTTAAAGAGTTTGTTGAAAATGGACTGCTACTGTGTATTTTAATCTTAATCAAGTAACTATTATGACAAGCTATTATATATTAAATAAAGTACATATTTTCGAAGTTCCATGACTTTTTTATAATAATTAAACAACCTATAATTCATCTACATCTACACTTCTACACTAATATAATAAAGAAGTAGTTTGTTTTTTTTACTTTTTTGTTTTTTTTTGTTTGTAGGAGGTAATCTCTAGAAGTACTGGTTCGATTGCAAAAATTTTTTCACTGATAGAAAGCTGCTTCATTTCTGAGTGTCATAGGCATATATTTTATGATTATGAATAATATAATAAAGAAGTAAAGTTTGTTTTTTTATCTCGAGAAATTGTATAGGAACTGAGTTAAATATGTTAAAACAAGAAATTTTCAGCGGACGAAGTCGCGGGCAGAATTTAGTATATTATAAAAAGATCAATGCAACTTTATAACTCAAGAACGTGTCCACTTATACAAACCAAATGTTTAGGCTTTGTTCGGACTATTTAGTAAATGGTTTATGTGAAGTTTTTCAAAATCGGTCAAGGGGTTCTTCATTTATCATATTTTTCTGATTCCGGAAGCGAAGCCGCGGGCAAAAGCTACTAATATATAAAAGCGAAATACCACTCACTGATTAATCACTATATCTCAGAAACTATAACACCTACAAACTTAAAATTCGGCAGGTAGGTTTCTTACAGGGTGTAGACGTCCGCTATGGACAAATTTTACGAAACTCCACCCCTATGGTGGTTAACAGACTTTCACGCAGGCGAAGCCGCTGGCAGAAGCTGGTATACCTACCTACTACAGAAAAAAGGCTGCGTGCGGCTAAAATTTGTTTTAATTTTTTGATAAAATTTGTTGTAAAATCGCTATCGCTACATCGTTAACTAATCGTCATCTATAATTTTAGAAAACCTGAAGAACCAACTAAAATGTAATAATATGTAATGAAATGAATCGTATTTCCCATTATTGATTTCAAAACGTATTTTTTGTGCTTTGTTTACTTTGTAATTTTTTTATTATATGAGGGAAAGTAGATTAATTACACTGGCAACATTAAGCACGCCCCCAGCTACGCGCAGACTTAACGTAATCCAACTCTAGTGAATTTGGCCGGATTCGCAATATGATCGATGTTGACGCAAAACGGAATGCTGTGATTATTGTATCGGACACGCACTCTGAATCTGAACGCAGGATAAATGACATTGTTGACAGATTGATAATTTGACACAAAATGACACTTGACTGTTGTTATCTGTATTTTGATTTGTTTTGAGTTTTATCATTCAATACCAATAATTGGTTCAAATAAAATATATTGAACAATCTTAGAAATATGCGACGTTAATTTTACGAAAATGCCTTCTTCGTTAAGAATATTGCTGCCTATATTACCGATTAATTCGAAGGAAGTGTTTTTTAAGGGTTATGTTACTGTCTTAGAAGATAATTGTTGCACGATTTATATCACCAAATACACAACAAACAATGAGGTATGGTCCGAGAAACAACAAGAAAACGAAATATACGGATACTGTGGGAACTATTTATCGAAGAAAGTGTTTAGAAGATTTACGAACTTCCTGATTATAGAACAGAACTCGTTGAAAATCAACAAGTTGCTAATAAATGGAAATCAAGCTTGCACTACCAGTAATTGTATTCTTATGCTCTATGATTATAACAGTATTAAAGACTCACAAGCAATTACTGTTACCAAGAATAATTACTTTACTAAACTAGTGAGTTTAATTCAAGAAGAACATGGAGAATTAATTGAAAAAGATGTTAAAGAAAATATTAAAACCAATCAGTGGCTCGCTTCTTCTATGTTCCTGCAACATGTTTATAATTATTGGAACTTAATTAATTGGCTAATATCAACTATAAAAAGGGATAAACGGGTAGGTTTTTCGTTCCAAGTATTTGCTAACTAAGCTTAATTTGTTGGTAACTAAATAAAAGTAAGGAGAAATTTTTTAAACTGTTTGTCAGCATTTTTGCAGGTCAAAACAGTTAAACAAGGCAACTTGATCCTGGCTGTAATAATGGACATCTTATTAGGATACATAGCTCTACAATTGCTTACAGAGGACAAAACTGATATCAGTATAGCACTAATGGGAGTTCTTGAGGTAATTTTCTGATGTAGACAATCTATTTTTCAAATTGAAAAAAAAGTACAAATTTCAAAGTCTTTGTACTATGTCTCTAATTACAGTATTTGAAAGGTTTACACAATACAATTTACTTTGATTGAGGTTTTTAGATGGTCTGAAGAAAACTGCGACTAAAATTCAATTATTGATATGTGTATTGCACATAGCAGCTAGAACATTCCATGTTCTTACAAGGTTTAGGATGAAATTAGTTAAAAAATCATTCATTTCTTCTTTTTCATTTTTACTTTAAAGTTTTTGTATAGAATTTACATTTTTTTTTAAATCTAAGGTCATAAAAACATTTTTCAGTGATCATGTCCTCCCATTGCACCTAGACCGGGAGAAGTCATTGGATGATTTCAAACCTCAAAAAATTGGCTAAATTAACTTTTTTTCTTATTTCAGAATTTGATTAATTCACTTTACTCTCTACTAAAATGGCTAATGGGTGCTCCAGTTGGGTTAAAACTTAATAATGCATTTAATAAAATGTTAGGAAAATACTTCTCCTATCATGTGCAACTATGGTGGCTGTTTTTAGGTAAAATATGACAGAAAAATAACATAAATTAGACAATAACAAGTTTAAAAAATGAAGTTACTGGAATATGAAATTTTACATTGCAGATGTATCTGGGGAAAAACTGGATACTATACTTCACATATACCACTACATTGGATATTTGGGATTCACTTTTCAAACTGCTATAGTTTCTGATCTAATATGCATTGCCACATTCCATTCTTATTGCATTTATGTGTATGCAGCCAGGTAAATAGAATATGTTTTAAGTATAAAATATCTTTGCATTGCTCACCACTTACAACACCTACGTCGCGGGTTTAAACCCATGCAGGCTCTACTTTGTGTCAATTATTTTGTCAAAGTTATTGAAATGATGCAGAAAAAAAATCGTGAGGAAACTGGAATGTCCTCGAACCAACACAGTGTGTCACCTTCCAACTCACACTCTCATACACTGAAAGCTTGAATCCCATCAGTAAAATCTACAAAATGGCAGAATATATTATGCTAAATTCGATATTTTTAGACTACCCACCACACGAGAGGTATGCCTCGCTTGTTGCATTCCCGACTGCTTTAAGAGACAACTGAAACTGTTGGTTGTAGGTATCCATCACTTTTATACCTACTACAAACAATAATCTTGCTGCATTATCATTTTCAGGCTCTTCAACATACAGATATCTGGACTTATTGCACTACTGAGATTGTTTGTGGGAAGAAAGTATAATCCATTGCGGGGCGGCATTGATTCCTGCGAATATACCAACCAAGAGCTTTTTGTAGGCACTGTAGCATTTACCATTTTGCTGTTATTATTACCTACAACCACTCTTTACTACATCGTATTTACTGTGGTAAGAAAACATGCTTTGTAAGGCTTTTGCGTGTTTCAAATTTTTATTCAGTTCTGACCATTGATATAAGGGAAGATCATCATCAACATCGCAGTCAAAAAAACCTGAACTTCAAAGTCGCATCATCTCAGTCGCAAGTCACTGATAGACAAGGACAGAGATAAGAACCGATGCTGTCGTGCGAGCAAAATCGAAGAAAATAATATTTTTGTGTAACGACTAGTGTGTACTAAGCAGCGAAATCATGCCGTAAAGACCTGATTTCAGCGGTCCACGCGCCATAGGCGATTCACCTATTTACCGCTTTTTTGATTTAATCTATGTAAGGTTCTGAGCCATTGAAGTCGAACCTTGTAAGTACTCTAGCTTTATGACTGAGAAAGAAAGTAACATTTTGTAGTGCAACTTCAAATTCACAAACATTGTAGATGCCTTGACCCAGATTGTGCCATACGCGTATCACATTTTTATGCAATATGCTAATAAGAGAACACAGTTTGTAAACTCTAAAAGTTTACCCATTACGAATGATACATTCATGCAAGTTTGTCTGAGTAAACTTCATTCTAACTGTGACCTACTGACTAACTTAAATGTTTGATTATTTTGCAGTTCCGAGTATTATCTCTGTCGGTCCAGTATTTACTAGCAAAATTGATCTACATGGTTCAAACACTACCTTTGTATGTAGTGACACTATGGATTACTCATTCTCCTAAAGTTACCGGTTTGTATGATTTCTTTGTATACAGTGGCGTAGCTCGTAGCTAGATGACCAACGGCTATGGGGCAAAAAGAACGAGCCCCTTTTTACGTGGAAAATCATCATATAACTTCTCTTCATCTCTTGCTCTGGATAGCGCAGACGGAGAGTCAGACTTGTACTGACTAAAACGAGTTGCCATAACTAGTGTGTTGCAACCTTATTTATTTAGATTGTGCGATTGATAATTTGGTTAGAATTTTTCGCTAGTTCAAAAGACTTTTTAATCAAGTTTGTATAATTGGAGATCGCCCAGCTTAGGGGCCCCAGGGCACTGCCTCGACGGCTGCCTAGCCCTTCAGTAGCTACGCCCGTGTTTGTATACTAATATATGGAAAAAATAACCAGAATACTGTCACCTTAAAAAGCTCTTCAATTCACAGGTAATATTCTTATGGAAGTGATAAATCAAGAAGAGAACGCACCTTTAATACTCAGGATAAAGTTATTCAATAAATCAATCCCTGAATTGGTTGATATATTTAAGCCTCCAGTTGAAGTCCCCAATAAAGTGGAATGGACCAATCTATTTTCAAATGTGCTCGTTGGGAAGCAAATAGTTTAAGACTGAATTACCATCAGCATATAATGCTATATTATAATTATAAGGAAAGTTTTAGAAAAAAAACCAGTCTGTTATGACTTACTTTTATTATCGTTCGATATTTCATATTGCGTAAAAAATAAAAAGTTGTTTGGTCACCACACGCGTGAACGTATAAATGCTAGATACTTAAAACTATTTGCAGCAAACTGGGCAAATACATTTGAGTAATATTACGCAATTAACAAACCATTGTTTTGACCCACTAAGAGTGTAGATATTACTAGAACAATTTTCAATCTTACATTATTTATTATAGACGTCACATAAATTGTTTAGAGGTATGCTACATTGTGAGTTTCTAAATTATACTATTTTGTTTGGGGCTATTTTATGAAACAAATGTTAAATGTATAAAACGCTGTGAATTTAATGGCAGAAATATTTAAATACAAATTCTACCTACAGTCATGTTTTATTTCAATTTCTCTCATGTTATTAAGTTAATGATAGAATGTAATGTAACTTAATTAAAATCAAAATTAAATTACTGCCACTCACTAATAAGATCTGATAAGGCAAGATACGACTCACTCGTCATAATAATGATAAATAATAAAATTATTTTGTACCAAGCTTCTTACTCTATGAAAAAATTTCAGGGAGAGTAGAACTATCTTCTATAAACTTGGTAATGATAATATTGACAAAACAGGTTACATATAATACATAATGTGGGAGTGACAAACAACACAATAATTATTATTAGTGCATGCTAAGAACGATGTAGTGATACACTCATGCAATTATTGCCCAATAGTAACTAACGGTTAGTCACGAATATTTTTATTCCTGCAACACCTAGAAAGTTTTCAAAATCTAGTAGAAACTCATACTATTCTTAATATATTCAATCTGTTTCAGTTCAAGTATTTTACTAATAATGTATTGAGCACCTGATTATAATATTACAGTGGTGTTATAAAATTATTCTTGTCGCAAATTGTAAAAATACCTTCAAAACAATTATTTCATGATGGTACAGCACATTAACGGAAAATCTAACTTAACATTTATTGCTATAATATATTCTCATTTCAATGTATTGTCGAATACACAGATCTGATTGTATCTACATAAATATGTTACTATTATGCAAGTACAAAATACATAAATTTATACATGTCATTGCAATTTTTGCTGATAAATTTTAATCTTTAATTTTAACAATTTCATACATACCTCTTTACCTACTATTTACATAAATATCATTCGAAAATATTTTTGTCCACCAAGACTAAAGTATCTTATTTATTTATTGTAGTAATGTAAATGTGAGTCCAATACTCCTAACATTTACACCGAAAATACGTGCACTCAAGTGATAAGTATATTAATAACTGAATATAACAATTATTATTTATGTCTGGAGTTAATCGAACCATAGATCTAAATTACCGCTAATTTCGGTAGCTAAAAACTTCTTTTTTTTTTAAAAGATGGACGCTTTATTTTTTTTTATTTTATTTTATAGAAACAACGCATGTTTCGTGAAGCTAGTAACTACATGATGTGCGGCATTTATTTCACACAGTGCTAGTTCTCCGGTGGGTAGGCCAAAACCGTTCACATAGATAGATATACCGATACTTAACTATTTCATTATCATCACAGATATTAGTAAAATTAGGAAAAATGTGATTACGATCACAGTACTCGAGTTGAATTATGATCAGCAAGATTAACTTGAAGCGATGTTTAAAGATTCGCCTGATATAGTATCACACTATGATAAAAGCTAAACGCTGCGGCGGCACGTCACGATACAGATGTGATGATATGAGGGACGTATCTAGTTCTTGAGTACACACCTGTAGTCCTTATTGACATCCGAAGCTGAATTTGGTGAATGTTCTTTAGGTCTAACTGTACCGCGACACGATGCTAACTTTGATTCCAAAGCCTACAATGAAGAAAAGTACACAGTAAATGATGATGTTAATATTAGTAGGTGACAGGAAGATAATTATGTGCGCTGGTAACCAACACCTATTATTCAAAGCGAACTTTACGATATGTACAACAATGTAAAACGATGCGGATGACAAGCTGAAAATATACATTTAAATAGTACGAACGTGCAATATAATACAGATAATTAAATGAATAGTGATGCAGCAGTCTGTTTAGTTTGGTTCGTAAATACCTTAATTTAAAAGTAACATGATAAAATAATCTACATTACAAACTAGTTAATTTTTGCTAGATATTACAATGTATGCTTGTCAGTTAATACATGTACGTATTCACAGTAAAAACAAAACAAAAAACATATCTCTAGTAAAGCCTTCATTATGCATTGTACAATTTTCTATTTGTAAAAAAAAAAACACTAGAAATCTCATTAGTTTTGTACTTTTTTCGCTTGATCTTGCCCTTTTCTGATAGAAGCAAAACTGAGAAGGTTTTCTAGACCCTCTCGGGAGCGCACAGCAAATGATCTTCTCAACTTTCCATTTCCTGCTTGTGTGGCTCGCACAAACGGTTGTTCCGATGCGCGTTGTGTTAAAACAGGCGGTTTCCTCGCTGAGGAATCGTGATCAGATCCCGAGTTAGAGCGTGAGTATACTCTTTTGTTTCTGTATTCTACAGAATCACTGTTATCTAAATCATTGTCACACAATCCATTCTCTGTTGTGCTGGAGTCGCTCGGCGTGGTTATTTGTAAAGCAGCTGCAGGCGTTTCACAGGAACATTTAACCTTACCACATTCACGGCAAAGAAACCTTTCAAGCTGTAAGCAATAAATTTCATGCATACTACAACAACACAACCATGCAAATACAAAATCAACAAAACTACAATTAATCTTTGTTATGAATCTACTGCTATTTAAAATTTTAAACTACTAAGTTTTCTTTGGCTGTGGTGTTATTGATTGACCTAATACTAATGTCTATAATACAATTATTATAATTATAATAAGTAGGTAATCATGAGATAATAGAGGGGTGACATAGCTGATATAGTAAAGAGGTTTGATATAGTTTAACTGAAACCAAACACAAGTGTCTTTACTTAAAAAAATATATATTTAATTTGATCTAATTCTTTCTATTTATTAGAATGATAAGAAACTTGGTTTCAAATAATGAAGTATGATTATTTTTATAACGTTTTCACTAGTCTACGAATGACGAATAAATAAATAATTGAAAGATCCACTTAGGTTTGCTTTATTTTAAATCCATACTTACATCTATCGAAGATTTAACTGTATACATAAAAATAAATACGTATTATAAAATTGAGGCATTTGCGCTTTCTACAGCTTTATATAATATAACATAAATACATACATAAGCATAAATAATACAATAAGACATGATTACATATAATAAATATGCAAAAATTAAATAAATAAATATAATAATATCCCTTAGCTTTTCCCCTACTATCTGGTGCATTCTAAAGTGACTAGTGCTACAATAAGGACCAATGCAGCTTTGAATAATGTAAATATATCTAGTTGACTCACCCCTACTTTACGCAGTAGATCGCCGACTATATTTATGGCTGTTACTCGAGACGATGGTGTCATTGCGTTGCCGTTTATTTCGCCTGTAACCAATGTTTAAAATACACATATGCTTATAAAACTGTGGCAACGTAGCTGTTAGGTACCTTCTAATTAGCTGTACCGTGCGAGGGCAACTTTGTTATTCCATATCAATATGAATGCACGACCGCAGCGCGGATGTAGCGCAACAGTCATGCAGTCTGAATTTGATGGCGCACTTATTTTTCGGATAGTGTGGGGATACCCACACGCTCGCGAGTTTTCTTGCTGGCTTGGCAGTTTGGGATCTGGAGGCGACAGTCCTTGTACACATGCACAATTTGCACATGGATTTGCAATGAAAAAAGGAAAAAACTCCGCTGCTGTTATAAGTCACGGCATGGCGAATTGAGTTCCGGGTTTTTATGGTTAAATGGCCTCTGTACAGTAACTGTTGCAAACCATAATTATATGTATATCTTTGAGGAGTGGCTGGAAAAACGTCACGGCGTCTTCACCTTCCGCATGACGCAGGTCGAGGTCTTTACCGGAAATGATAAGTTCGGGAGATTTCTGCATCGGATTCGTACAGAAGAAACTCCCGGGTGGCAAGCAACCAAAACATGAACACATTGTGTGAAAAATTTGATCTGTCTACTATGCACATGCACTGGCATGTGAGATAGGTATATCACGCTGACAAAAAGACGGATGGATTGACTTATAGTGGAGGCTTCGCTTAATATTCGTTACGGATCTGATACAAATTCTATAGGTTTTCTCGTTCCCAGGATAGGATAGGGGAGTATGCCAATCAGTATTGTGAAATAACAATTTAACAGGATTGAATATCATACTTAGCACTGTGAGAAAAGGTGCAAAGTGTTCTATCTGAGCGCCCTGATGCTCAGATGACAAGTGCAATCTTTTTATTTGCTTTCTTGCTTTTCGCACTGGGGCCAAGCCTTCCTTTCAGAAAGAGACGTTGGGCTCCAGTAGGCTTCGACCCTTTTGCAGAGTCCCTACGGTTTTGGTGACAATACCTCCCGAACTTGCCTTGTCTGATGAATACCTGCATCATGCGCAAAGTGAGGATGCCATAAGGTCTTTCCAGCCTCGCCTCAAAGCGGGCCAGAATTGTGGCTTGCCCAGCCAGAATAATGTTTTTCAGGTGCCTGTTTTGAAAGACCCTAGAGCTTAAATAGCTATTTGTAATTTAGCTTGATCGGTGTTGTTAGATTCGTTTTAGTCATGAGAGTGATACTGAGTCAACAGAAATAAAATTAAAATGGCTAATTTGGATGTTTTCTAAATTTTTTTTAAGACATTCTATTTGACTAATCATAAAATGTATTAAAATAAAGGCTTGAGGAGACAATTTCAAAAGTATTACTCAGTAACATGGGAAGGGAAGAAAATTTATCTGTTATAGTTTTGGTGCAAAATATAATATATTGTTCAATTCTCTATTATCAGAAGCCTGCTGGAATAAAATGGAACTATTTAAGTAGTAAAAAAATTCAAACTTACGTTTTTGTGGTGTTATCAGAGAAGTTTGTGTTTCTATCTCAACTTGAGTCCGAGATGGATTTGGAACATGTCCATTGACTAATGAGCCTTCTATTGTACTATCATCTCCTGCCTTCGGTTTGGGAACTTTTTCCATAACCCTCAGTTCATGCTTCAGATCTGAAATAAATTTTTATGAACATTTCTATAGGTACTTAATTCTAAGATATTCTATATTGTCCCATCCCTATATTGTTTCGTGCTCTAATTTCATTATGCATATGATTGCAAAGTACATAGAAATATGTGTAATAGCATTATACATTCATGTTTGTTTGTTTGTCAGTTTCAGTAGTAAACCATCTACCTCTCCATATTTCTATAGTGAAAATAAAATGACCAAAATTGACATTGATATTCCGAACTTCTAGTGTAGACAATATGTTAAGGTTTACATATATTAAATTGTTGTCTTTAATTGCACTCCACCGCACCTCCAGTGGTGTGTGCTGGGCCGTAATGTGTATCAACATGAAAACATACCTCTAGCTTCATCTGTTGCTCTCTGCAATCTGATCCTCAAATTCTCCACTTCATCCACTTCACTCTCAAGGACAGCATTTCTTTCGTATGCTTGATTTAACATTGATTCAATGCATGATACCGATTCTGATATTACCCTATAAATAAATATTGCATTACTTATATAATAGTGGAATATCATCAACATTGATCAATTGTCTATTGTTAATGGACACATCAAGCACTGTTGTTTAATGAGACAATTAATAAATCTTTTGTTTAAAGATTCCCTGCAGCCCTAGACACTTAAATTGTTTTGAACATATAGTATGGTCCTTGGATCTTGGTGTGTCTGGCTCTGCAAATTTTAACGCTTAAAAACTTGTACAAAAATAAAGGTGTTAAAAAAATTAACAGCAATAACAACTACAAATTGCACTTATTTGTTTGAACCATTATTTTTTTTAAGTTTTCAAGCGCTAAAAAAATAAATCATCATTATCTTCCTGCCCTTATTCCATGTTTAATTG
This sequence comes from Mythimna loreyi, assembly GCA_029852875.1. Taxonomy (NCBI): domain Eukaryota; kingdom Metazoa; phylum Arthropoda; class Insecta; order Lepidoptera; family Noctuidae; genus Mythimna; species Mythimna loreyi. Next base: position 12,362,426 of record CM056785.1, on the reverse strand, counting down.
GGGTCAGTGCACATATTTTTCTTACATTTTGTCCTACTGTCACCTGTCACTCTATCACTATAGAACATATTGAATAAGTGTAAAAAAAATAAAGATAATAAAAGTCTGTAAAAATATGTGCAGTGACCTAAGATTAATATCTAGGGCATTTTAATTAGCAGAACAGTACTTGTCGTCATGTTGTTATGACAATGTATATAATAAAAATAAACAATGCATTCAAGTATGAATTTGCTTTATAAAAATCTATGTACTGTAAAGATAAGAGAAAGAAATACTAAATTACAAACAAGTTGTAGATATCATTCAATTCACTTCCTTCTTACATCAATAAGATTATTTACTTAATAAATAAAATCTTATGTAACTGCTTACCTCTGACCTCTCTCCAAATCATCATTTTTTTGTTCTAACTCTCTGATGTATACTCCTTGTTTATCTTTATCTATTTTTAATGCTTGCAGTTCACTCTCTAAAGCATTTGTTTCATGCTGACTTCTTTCCAATTTGTTCTGCAAATGAGAAATAATATAATGAAAATATTACTATAGCTAAGAATGATTAAAAAAACTTGATAATATTTACCCTTAACATTTCAATTTCATTTTTCAGCCGTTGATTCTGATGTTCCAGATCTCTGTTTTGTTTCTCAACTTGTACTAGTGAAGCTTCTAATTCTTTTTCAAGTTGTGCTGAGTTTTCTGTGTATTCATCTAATTCTTGTTGTATATCGATAACCCTAAAAAATATAAGAAATCATGAATCATGGAAATGTTAGTTGTCATGAGCAATACAATGATGTTTTTACATTTCTTCCAAGGTCTATAGATTCTACTTACTTTTGTTCATAATACTTGGCTTGCTTTTTCCAATACTCGACAGTATCAGAGTCTGACTGTCTCGGAGATTCCATGTTTGCGACAATTTTCTACTTTCAATAAAAGAGATTCCAAGGATGTTTAACGAATCATAACAAAATAATGTTACGGGTTCTACAAACTAGTGCGCAGATATTATTATTGTTACTTATTCGTATCGAAGTCGTTGTGATCAATAATTTTCACGTTTTGTTAAACATCAGCCGTTAAAACACAAAAACTGACACAACTTCGTCGTCAAAAAATCCAAAACAGTAAAAATTCAATGAAATTAAAATGGCTGCGAAAAGACAATGACAATTAATAAGAAAAAAAGTGAAATGTCACTTTTTACCATATTTGAGTATGTGGATTTTCAGTAGACTGGCGCTAGCGATAGCGGCGTATTTAACATCAATCATCTTTCATCGTGTTCGGTCCCCTTAGAGAAAAGTGTACGCATAGACCTAAATTTTTTTTTTCTATTGTCTATACTTACTTTGACATTTGCTTGACAGCACACTCAGCTGACAAGCTGACATGACGAGCCCCATACGAATAAAATTGATTGTTATGATATAAATAAATGCGTTTTACACCTAATAAGTGAAAATTTATTATGAATTTTCCATTTAAGTCACTTAGTATTGTTAGTGCCAATACACTTTACTTATATTTTTTGCAATGCTGTGTTATCGATGATCGAATTTCGATATCATTATTGTTTTTGAATGACGTGTAATGTTTCCAACGGCGGACGCTGAAGATATTTCGCAGGTCACGTCATTAACAACAAAGTCTAGTGCTGCCAGCGATGCCCAAAACTCGGTTGAAAATACTCAAATTGCAACACAACAAAGTACCAGGGAGTTAACACTAAATATGTTAATAAAAGAGATATTATTCTGCTTGGCCCTGGCACTGACCACGTACGGGGCCCTACATAATTCGTAAGTGTCACGTTTATTTATTTACAAACTTGAACACACTTGCAGTACCTAGATCAAAACAAAACTAACATAATATAGTAAGGTTCAATATTGTGAACCATTAAAGTTTAATTTTAGAAGATATTGGGGGTTAAGTAAACTGTCAAGTTAATTAAACTTGTAAATATCGTATGAAATTTAGGTTAGCTAAGGTGCAGCATAAAAGTAGTCAAAAGATGTATTTTAATTTAAAACATGATGTGCAATCTAAAGGAATAGTTTAAATTTGTTTAAAAAATGTTATGTTTCAGACCCACAAAAGTTTCAAAACACCCACAAGCCACGAGGTTCTTCAGACCAGACTCAGTAGTTCAGGATTGGTACCGAGGACAACTCAACAATGTGCTCGCTAGTGTTAATCGTGTGGATGTGTCATTTGTCATGTACTATGCACCATGGGATGCGGAATCTCAGTATGTCAGGGGAGAATTTGAGAAAGCTGCATATATTCTTAAAGATAGAGTAAGTATTAATCTTTATTTACACTTAGATCTGACTAGCTTTTGCCCGTGGCTTCGCCCACGTGGTATTGGGGTTGGGGTTTCCTGGATAAAAAGTAGCCTATGTCCTATTCCGGAGTGTATCCTATGCCTGTGTCAAATTTCATCCAGATGCGTCCAGCCGTTTTGGCGTGTCTGAGTAACAAACATCCAAACATGGTAACTTTTGCATTTATAATATCAGTAAGATTTGTATTATTAGACTGTTAAGCCCCAAGCGAGCGCCGGTGCTCGAAAACCTATTGTTCTTTAATTGTGCCTGTAATTAAGGTAGACAAATGGTTAATCTAGTAGCATAGTATATCAGGCCGGTGTCCACAACTCCACGTCTAAAGTGCGTATTTTGCGTACAACCCGAAGGTTAATTAAATAAATAAACATATTTGATATAATGTAATATCTCCCTTTAAACTCTTGAGCCCAGAGCGAATGACCTACATTTGCACACCTGTAGTCTTTCTATTATATATCTCTAATTATGGTATTTGAAAGGTTAAAATGGGGCCATCCAGACAGTTAGTAGGCAATATTCTGCAAAGTAGTTGCATTTCCTAAAGTTTCATTTCTTATCTGAAATGGCTAATTTTTATTATACTGTGTTAAACTTTATCAAATTATTAAATGGTATTATTTTTTTTTAAGTACCACTTATCTATAAATGATAGCAAATAATTTTATAGCCAATGCTTCGAGTATTATTACTTCGTTTTTTAAAATCAACTTCCAAAATAAAAGTTATTATGTATTTTTTCTTTTTTGGTAGTCAGAGGGTTTATTTTGTAAAAAAAAATAAACGAATAAACTAAATTAGTGTGTGGCCACAATTGGTTTTTACGACTGAAACCGAATTTCGGCAAGCTTCAGTTTCGCCAAAACGAAACTTCCTTAAAAGGATCATGTTTTGAACTTTTGAAGCAGTACCTAATACATTTTGTATTTAGGCAGCTAATACGCTAGCGTTTTACGAGCGTTGGCGCTTCTCTAACGTCTGCGCCGCCCCAACTTTGCGTAGACACGATGTCAACGTTGCGAGTTTCTAGTGGCAAGAGTTACATCCATTATCGCTCATAAAACGCCAGTGGTATAGCGGCCTTAACGTTCAGTTTAGTGGATGTAAGCTTGCCATTAGAAGCTCACCAAGTTAACATCGCGTCTACGCAATGTTGGCGCTTACATTGAAGAAGCGTCAACGTTGGGCCTCACTGTCATGAATTTTATAGCACTTGATTTTAGTTACCCACAAACTAACGGTTTTAAAAGTTGAAAACCAAATAAAACAATAAATGTTATCATACTGATACTTAAGTAGCTGATACCTATGTAAATACGTATTCATTTAATTAAGTGGTTTCAATTTATAAAAACAATTAGAGACGTAGGTCTAACTGTACTTGCCACTTGAATACCTACTCTGATAATAAGTATTACAATGAATTTCTAAACACAATCCACAATGTTGTCACTACTAATCAAGTACCTAACTCATGTTTGTTAGGTATATGCATTAGTGAAAGATAGTCAGGTTAAACTGTGCAATAAACTAGTGCTTGACTGCGATCCCACCTGATGGTAAGCAGTGATGCAATCGTTGGTGGTGAGGCGCACTAGTTTAGTTAGTTTGATTATACTATATGTATTAGTTTAATAGCTACATAAATTATATTATGTTTATTACTTACCTACATAAATTATATCCTATATGTAAAATAAAACACAAGAAAACTCACAAAAACAATGCAAACTGCAAACACAAACCAGTAACAAACTCACGACAGAGTAGGCACGTGGACACGGAAAAGGTCATCGTCGCTTTGGAATTTAAATCGCCAAACACCAAAAAAACTGCCGAAACTACAACCACGACCGGTTGTAATTTCGGCAGTTTTGGTGCCGAAACTGAAACCGAATTTTCGGTCGACAATTATGCTACATAATGATGGAGGCACACGCGAATGACCAAATATACATTATACTCGTAAGTCAATCTAGACAATGCTTTGGATTCGCAATTCATATAATAGCAATGGTACCTACTGCCGCAGAGGTACTAGATGACTTTTTGATTCAAGGCTGATTTCCACTTGCGTAGAAGTTTTAGAAACCTTTAGTTTTGTACGAGTTTTCAAGCGCTAAAATTTGCAGAGCCTAAGCCTAGCCTAGACTTGCCAAGATCCGACGGCCGTACTGTACCTATCCGATATTTCATTTCTGCGGTAAAGAGACCCGACGAAAATCTGCAATTTATTTTTTGAAGCATTCCATGGTTTGCTTCAAAAGTTCTTCATCACATCTTCACTAAGTTGAAATAGGAGCAGTGCAAGGACGAAAAACTCTTCTAAATAAAAAAGAAAAATCAACATCAGTTAACATTTGGTGTACATATTGCTGAACAAGAAAGAAAACATTCAGTCATATTAAAAAAAAGCAATATTTTTCGAAGTCATTCAATATCAATCCTCAAAATGGAGGCAAAACTTGATATATCACTTCCGTGTGTTTGTTCCAGGTTCTGTTTTCTGCAATAAACTGTTGGAACCCAGGCAGCGAATGTAGATTACACAATAACAAAATATCATCATGGCCCATTTTAATGGCATACACAACCATATCAACAGGAATATTGTACTATGGTAGGTATATTGTTTATCATATATGTGTAAATAATATGTATGTTGATAGTATTGTTCCCTAGTTAACATCAATCCAAAATTAAAATAATAAGTCTACACCTATGAAATTTTTGTTTTTTAGAATGGGTTGCTTTCAAGGGTTTTATCTTTGAATGACTTGGAATTCTAATTTCAAATTAACTTTATATTAAAGAGGTTTTATTATAAAGTTTATAAGTGTATTTGCTGTAATATCGCTGTATCTACTTATAACCAAAGATCAACCCAACAAACAAAGTGACCCGTTTTAAAAAACGGAAATTTCAATGTCTTATTTATTAGTAGTTATAATTATAATCAACACTACCATTGAATAGTTTTGAGGCTTTCATTACTTACTATATTTGCTCAGTATCTATACTTAAGAAAAATCGAAAAGTTATTTTAGCAGAGTTATTACGAATTAAAAGGCTATAATAGAGGTACATATTTTATCATACTTCACTTATATCATCAAGATTGCTATCAGTCAAGCATCACTTTATCAATGTTAGTAAAATAGCAATGGCCTTGCAGCATGCAAGATATATATATTTAAGATGAAAAATTATACAATGACTTTTTCCGTCCTACGGTGGAGTTGGAGGGAGTGTCAGAGTTCTATTCCAATCGTCCACAATCGACTAAACTAAGTTGGTATTAGGTTAGATCCACCGCAAAAAAAAAAACCGCAAACTATGCCAGCAGGGCTGATTATTTACGAAAAACTGGCTTAAATATACAAGCTAAACTAAACCAACTTAGTTTGGTTGGCGGTGGAGGACCGATTTTACGGAATTAAATAGATCAATGTTCCTTCTTTGCCTTGTATTCCAGGGGTTTCTCTTTCGGAAGCCCCCTTAGTCCAGACCATGGCCTGTGTCCTCCACCCTGATGTTATTTCAGTCACTCCTCGCCGCCATGATCTATGGTGTGCCCAAAATTAGGTACACCTAGAACCTTGTGTTTCAATTTTAATGAACCAAAAACTAAAACAAACAGTCTTTGGCATGTTACTCGTATATTTGTCCTAGAGTATAATGGAAGGTTAGATGGTAATAACTATTTCTGTAAATTATACCAAGCATGTAAGGCCACGGTACTGAACGGTACAAGACAGCAGTTTTATGGTGTACTGTACTGACCATTTTGCATTACTTTTGGTTCGGTTTGCTTGTTATACAACATGACATGTGCTTTTTCAGGGCCGCGGGACGCGCACAGTATGGTCAACTTTTTAGAAATAATGATGAAGCCTTTAAGAAGAGTTTCGTCTTCAGAGGATCTCGTCAATTTACTCTCGCGTTGTGATGTAGGTACATATTATTACTTTGAATGCTTTTTTAGTCTATATTCCACTTCCTACTGCCATCGGCTTCGCCTGACTGATGGTAGAAAATTGTCCCAATGAAACTTACTTACAGTATAAAAAGTCTCATACACAGTTAAATTTTCATTCACGTTTTATTCCCGTGAAGGGTTTTTTTTTTTGATGGTCGTTCCGGTACATGAAACACTATTGATTTGTTAAGATAAAATTAAAAAATAAAGTCCTTTTTTTTCTAAAACTAAAATTAATTTACGCGCATACGAAATTTATATCATTAAGTAAAGAACAGCTGAGTGGGTTTAATGGCCGTTGGTAGTTGTCGTCAATGCGTACTTACTACCTACGGCAATTGAACCCGCTCAGCTGTTCTTTCAATTCAATTTGTCACCTAAAAGATAAAAACAGCCTTTTCAAACCTTTTTCATGCCAATGAACCCTAGTAGGTAATAAAATATGTTTTCGTAATTTCACTTCTGTATTAAAAATAAATCCACGGACCACTTGGGACTTGCTCATCGGTCCGCAGAGCTAGTTTTAAGGAACCCTAGCCTAAATAATAATACAAAATAACACAATATTGCTTTAAATGAGTTCTCTTTGTTTCATTATCTAGTGTTTGTTACTGATGACGTCATGTTTGCAGGCTGTAGCAGTTGGCTACACACCGCTGACAGACACGTCGAAGTATTACAATATTTGGTACACGGTCGCGTTGAAGGCAAGGGAGGCGGATATTCTTGGAGAGATATGCTTCGCGGCCGTGACGTCAGAGGAGCTCGCAGCAGAGCTGGGTGTGGAGAGCGTGCCCAACGCTAGACTCATGTTGTGGAATGATACCAAGGTTAATACCTAATATTGTATTATTTTTTTAGGATTCCTTATCTGTCACATATGTCAATTAAACCCGAAAAACGTGGTAAATGAGGTGAACTATTTGCTACAGTTACCTACGTACAAGTTCCCACTTTGATTGAGAAAATCGGTTATTGGGCTGGGTTAAAAAATAACCATAGTAGTGTAGAGTTGCAACCCAAAGTGGTTCTTTTATGAGTCGGGTAGCTACCCTAGAGTCAACCCAAGTAACTCTAACATCGAGGTCGGTTGGAGTAAGCCATTGACAATAGAACTTGAAGATTGCGTTCAAAAATGCGAGTGTAGGGTATCTACCCTGTGACGTCATTAGAGTTAACTCTGACCTCAAATTTGAACGCAGCCCAACGTATTCAATACAATACGTAAAAGACACGCTTAGGGCGGCTTGCACGTCTCAGTTAAATCTAGATTTAGTGTGATTTAAACTCGACTTAAGCTTAAATCGAACTTAACGCATTGCACGAAATCGGTTTAGCGTAAACTAAGACTTAAAGAAATGTCAAATTTAAACCGGCATGGTAGGCGGTTTAAATTGCTAATTCTAGATTTAGTGAGTGATATAAACGTCAGTTTGCGTCAAGGATCTTGTATCCTACGGATAGTCTGGATTGATGACGAAGCAATATTGCAAACTCTTTATCAGCAAACAGCACGCTAACATGGAGTGTAGTCAAAGTCAGTTAACAAAGGCGGAAATGTTTAACAGTTTGTTTGTCACACTCAAGAACTCTCTGTGTTCAGAGGCTATTTTTTGCTTTTTTAGGCCAATTTTTGCCAATACTTGTAAAATTACAACGTGCGCACTATTGACCAAACTTTTTGCGACACTAAAAACTTCTGCTAAATATCACCCGGTCCCCGTCTTACCCCGCTACCCCATTTCATAACCCATCTTCCTTTAAATTATGATTTTCTCATTACTTTTAATTTTTTTTCATCACTACTGCTCTCAAAACGGTGAAGGAAAAACAATCACAAATCCGCACTGGGCCCGAATGGTGGATTATGGCCCATTCCTTATCTTAGTGAGGAGCCCTGTGTCCCGGCAGTGGAAATATTAAAAAGGCTGAACGTCAAGTCTATGTAATTATTGTTCTATTAACATATTTAACTTCTTTAGGACAGAGCTCAGAATTTTACAGCATGCACCACGGTGCGAATACCATTGCGTTATTAAATGGATATCTATCTATATCGATATATATCTATTTATAATACCTACATCAAAAATATCTCGAACTTGTTTAGCGCACTTGTTGGACACACTAGATGAACGAGATAAAAACCCATTTTTTAACTTTACTCTTCAGAACTTTTTTGAGGTTGTCGTAAGCTTTCCAGTCACTCCTTTATAAAATCCTTGGTTTTTTTATATTTGAAATGTTCCATATCCCAAAAAAAGTTGTAAAATATCCAGCACAATTATGAAAAATGGAACGCAAATGAATGAACGAAAAGAATGAAACGTGTTAACCCTTAATTTGGCAACGTACTCCACTGGTTTAGTTAAGTCGAGTAGATTTCGACACTAGCAAGACGCTACTAATACAATTTAAGTTAAGTCGAGCTTAATGACTAATGCGACTTTAACAAAATCTAGTTTTAAGAGCAAGGGCGGATCCAGCTTTGGCGCCAGGAGGGGGTCACAAAGTCGTGGTCGAGTCAAAAACTTATAATTTAATTTTGATAACAATAGATGCAAGTAAAAAGTAGGTAGGTATTTAATGTACGTATGAATGTACTGTACTTAAAAATATTTATTCTTTATTGTACATTTGAAAAACTTAACACATAATAACTTGTACATATACACTTACATAATGCCATCTTCTCTTGAAGACATCCAGAGAAGCACTATCACGGACAGAATGAGGCAGCCTATTTATATTCCACTAGCTTTTGCCCGCGGCTTCGCTCGCGTACATAAAATATAGCCTATGTCACTCAGGAGTAAAGCAGCTTTCTATTGTTGCTAAATTTTTTCCAATCGGACCAGTAGTTCCAGAGATTACCCCCTACAAACAAAAAAACATAAAAACAAAAAAACAAACTTTACCTCTTTATTATATTAGTGTAGATAACCGTGGTGAATGATTTGTCATAACAGCTAGAGGTATGTCCAGGGCCCGATGTAGCTATTTAGCCGCTCCGGACAAAGATAATTTTCGCCGCCCTTTACCACCTGTTCCACATGAGGTCTGTTGTTGAGGCGCGGTTCAGGTGTGGGTGTAGACGTCAAACCAGATGGACCGGTGGTTCGAGAACGTCACCACCCGTCCATGATGCGTCAGTCGACATCACGCGGTGACAAAGTGGGGCTGGAAAAACGTTATATCACCACGGACTCGCCCTGCATCCACACACACGTGGGGATAGAACCCCAGTTTCGGACGACGAGGCCTGTTTCCAGAACTCAGTCCTCCAACATCGACCTTGCTGGTTCCTGAATCGAAAACCCCAGCCCAAGTCCTTGGCATTGAGTTCCCCGCAAACGACTACGGGGAATGAATCAAATCCCACGATGAAGGTATTCCTCTCTAAGGGAATCGTGGAGATCAGCGAGAGATCTGTTCGGGGACAGATGGATGCCTACCACTGCAAGTCTCCAAACAATGCTGCAACGTAACCCCGTTCCCTCGTGACGGCCTCGAGGGACGAGGTACCGGCGGCGGCCGACGAAATTACTGTCACCGAGCCACTCAAGACCTGCACCCAGTCAGCTATCAAGATCCTGAGCCGTTGATTTGGCGGGGGTGGGTCTTCAGACTTTACCTTGGCGGAGGGATCGTAGGACCTGCTCCCAGTGTGTTGGTCAGCCTGTTTGCCTGCTGCCGTACATGCGTAGCAGTGCATCGTAGCACAGCATTCTGTAGCCTAGTGCCCAGGTTTATAACACTGATAGAGTTATAGCAGTGGTCACTGCGATCCACTTTGCACACTGCAGCGCAATAGGCCCCCATGTAGCAGCGGTAGCACCGCAGAGGTCTGGGCTCCAGCAGTTTGCTTGCGTAGAGACCTAGCTCAAAGAAGCCTTCGGCCCTTCCCAGCGATGGTCTTAGCCACCGACACGGGACAGCTAACCGTCACGGCTCGCACGCTTAAGCTAAAACGCAAATTATTGACGGCTCAGAAGTCTGCTTAGCTTAAGGCAGGATGTAGTTACATAACATCGGTATGGAGCCAAATCTATCTTCTTCTTCTATCTATACTTATAATAAATCTGTAGAGAGGTCTATCCTATACATGAAATATATTTCCAAAATAACTATTAGGGGGTGATTATGATTAGTGATCGATACTGATGCCAAAAATGCAGTCAGTAAAATTTTGTCAGTCTGTCTGTCTGTCTGTATGTTCGTTATAGAAAAAAAACTACAAGACGGATTTTAACAAAACTTGGTACAATTATTCATCATACTCCTGGGCAGGTTACTGTATACTTTTCATCACGCTACGATCAATACGAGCAGAGTAGTGAAGGAAAATGTTGGGAAAACGGGAGAAGTTACTCCATTTTTTAAGCTTCCGTCGCGTGTGCAGCCTTAATGGTTAAAGCTACACAGAAATCACGTATGACAAAAATGGTTTCCATTAAATTACATAACAATTCTCCTCAACAGCTATCTGTCTATCTTTTATGGTTGACTCACAATAACACGTGTAACTCCGGATAGCTTAGCAGAAGTTCGGAGCTTTCTGATTATATTTGTCTACTCTTACATTTGTAACATTGTCACTCATCCCTAATTAAAAAAAAATGTTACAGTATTACTCAATAAATAAAGTTTTTTGCAATATTTAAGTTTTGTGGATTTACATTTTTTTTCTCACTGTAATATGGAATCTAACGTTTTTGTAGAAATTAAGTTGTAAATTTTAGTAAAATTAGTACATAATGATCAGAAATTTCTGACTCGAGTTTTTTGTATTTTCTGAGCAAATTTACTGTAGTAATGTATACTTTTTTTTACACCATCAAAAAGTAAAGATTTCGATGAATAAGAAGCCAACAAATTTAAAAAAAAATAACATATTTTTACATGAGATCTTTCGATTGAAAAATTGGCTGTTTTTTCTATGTGAAGTCAAAGTAAAGAGCAAATGTTAATATTTTAAATCAAAAAAATTATAGTAAGTTTCGAAAGGAAACTTCACCAAATATTCTGAAAAAAAAAAATTTTTAAAAAGATAAAAATTTAATTAAAAAACTCGGTTTTTTGGACTTGTCACGTAGATTTTGAGGTTAGGTATGTGAAAAAGTGTAAATACGAAAGTGTTTGACCTACAAGTTTGCCATTAGTTTTTTTGCCATAGAACCAATAGTTTTGCCGGAAATCAAGATAAACCATTTAATACCCATCCACTTCCCGACCAGATCGACCGTAATTTATTTTTCCTTAAATTTTGTTATGTTATCTTCCTATTCTAATGGGTTTCATCTTACTACTATTTTGTTCCCTTGCAAAAGCTATCTGCAGTGGTCTAATAAGCCATCGCATGAATACTGAATCATGCTATAAAGATTATTTTTAAGGGGGTTAACCGACTTTCACGCAGGCGAAGCCGCTGGCAGGAAATAGTATATAAATAAAATCATTATGTTCAATTAGTGGCCATCTAAGTCCTGGTCCTAGAACCAGCTCAGGGGGGGGTCATGACCCCCATGACCCCCCCCCCCTGGATCCGCCGTTGTTTAAGAGCAGGTCGTGCAAGCCGCCCTTACACAACACTCTCCTATCTACGGAGCGGGAGGAAAAAAAAAAAAAAAGCCGCCCTTAGAGTAGATGTCAGTGATAAAACCGCCATGGTGCTCAGATTTAAATACAATTATGTGTAAAAGTTTGCTACTATTTTAGTGGACAATAAAGTATATTCTATTCTAAACCTGATGAGAAGCGAGGCGGCCCCATTAACACTGAAGGCACTTTTATATTGTACGAAAAGACGTTCTTGGAAACTATTAAAAACTTTTTAGATGTGTATCTTTTGCCCATATTTTTTTAATTGCTGACCGCTATATCACATGATGGGAAGTGATGATGCGGTGTTAGAGTACGCTTAACTGAAAGTACCTAATCTTATCTGTCATAGACTGAATCTTCAAATAAGTTGAGACTGAAAAACAAGGCCAATATAGATAATAGAGTTGTGACGAATTGTTAATTTCGTCTCAATTAGCTAAATTAAACAAAGTATTATTGTTTCAGTTGTTTTCCTTGTAAGTACTACATACATATATAAGTACTGCATACAGTAATAATTTACGCTTCAGGAAAATGTGTTTCAATTGTGTAAACTTTGGTAACATTAATTTGGCTTAGTACCTATTATGTTGATATGCAGTTTAAGCGATTTTCTGTTTTTGTTTTTTCAGGAATACATATCTCGGGATGGTGACCTTCAAGCGTGGAACCATTCGTCATTGATACATTGGGTGTTGGACAACTTTTCCCAGCCCGTGGCCAGGATAATGCCTCTATGGAGAAAAGCGTTCAATTTCGAGAGATACATCGACGGGAATCCTATATTGATACTCTTCGCGCCACTGAATCCTTTGTATGAACAACTGCCGTCGTACGCTTTGGTAAGTGGAATGAGATGGTTTTCAATGTAAACCAAAAGATAATTTATTTACTTACACCAATATGCGACGGAAGAATGGAACACCGGGGAAGGATGAATACACACAGTGTAAAGGCGCCTTGAAGCAAAACAGAGCAAAGGGCAACAAAAGGAATACGAGAATTCTTACCATGACGTTATAATACGTCAGGCGTGCGAGCAAGAAAGAGGGCTATACAGCCTATTCACATTATATAGTTCCATCTCTTTTACTCGTACAGTTCATTGTAAGTCGAGTTAAGAGCTTGTGATGGTTTTTAGTCAGTTAATGTCTGACATATATTGGAAGGAATTTTTTAAGGCTTCCCCACCTCAAAAAGCGCGTTGGGGTTGAAGCGAGGCCAAGGGTCGATGCGAAAGCGGAACCCGGGGCCCTGGTACTAAGGCAGGAACTAACGGTGGGTCATTTAGTCAGTAGAAGTCTGACACTGTCTCCCGCTCCACTCAAGGGACTCGTCATTCGATGATTTTTCCCACCATCAAAAAATACCTCAAAAAGCGTCTTTTACTATGTATACTACATCACACCTATGTATAGATACTACATCACTCTGTGATGCAATTGCTTAAAGGCCACCACATCAGTTTTACTATATAACTAAAACAAATGTCGCAAGCACTTCGTTGGCGCAAGTTCACGACCAGTTGTGCGCAACGTGACAACACCAGACATTGTACAAACAGCAATGTCAAGTAACTCATTTGCATTTATGTAAATAGGTGTATAGTATAGTCAGATGTTTTATGTTAACAATGTTCTTATGTGACATTGGTACTGGCTTTATCTTCTTGTGGTTCTTTTTTATGGTGAGAAAAATCATAGTCATAGTTATTTATTGGTAAGGGATTCTTACAAGGATGTTATATAAAAGTCAACGAATTATTACGAATATGATATTACAATGTCAAATAATACAAAAAAGAGAAAATGTCAAATAAACAGAAAACAAATACAAAATAATCAAATCACAAATTAAATAAAAAGAAAAATTTCCCAAAAACCAAATACTTAACATCAACAAAAATCCCGTCCTCTAATGAATACGGCCCTTGGGTGGAGCAGGAAACAGTGTCATACTCTTACTGACTGAACAACTTCCCTGTTTGTTCTTTGCCTTGATCCTATGGCCTCGGTAATTTGAGCATCGACCGTTGGTCCCAGGAGGCTTCGGCCTTGCTAGGCTCCTACATTATTTCCTTGTAGTAAGATCGGGTTTCGTAATTTAATTTAGTACTACAGGCGTGGACTGTACAAGTGTTCGTGCTCTTTTGAATAGAGTAACCTCGTAGTAAGAGACCTCGGTCCCGCCGCCCCACCCAAGGACGTCATTGGATGGTTCCAATGACGTGCTTGGGTGGGGTGGGAGATAATGCCAGGTTTTATTGACTAGCTCCTGTTCCTTCTTTGCCTTCGTCCCAAGGCCCCGTGGTACATTTCCACATTACTTTCGCATGATCCAAAGTGATTACTAAACTTCATGCCTCTTCTGTATGAGAAAAGGCCTGCCTTGGTAGAAATAATAAATTATTGAACAGCAAATACCAGATCATAGCAAAAACCCCACAGAAATACATTCATACTATTTCTTTCAGTTACGTGAAGTAGCTATGGAATATTACAACTGTAAGAACAAAGACAGTAATCAATGGACATCTGAATTATTGAAGTTGCAACAAGTACAAAGACTCCTCTACCAACAAAAGAACTACACGAAATTCTGTAACGAGTTCAAATTCAAGAAACCCATTAGAAAACACAGTCGTATTTACAAAAAAGGTGTAGAATCACAAAATAATAAATACCCTTGGTACAATACAACACAGAAAAATAACAAAAATGGAGTTTTCAATTTTCTTTTGAAAAGAGGTTTTACTACTTCGAAAGCTATTGAGAGTATAGCGGAGAGTTCTCAGTTGCTCGCGTCGTTGGACTGGTTGCAAGAATGCAGTATGAAGGCTTTACCGGCTGAAAGGAGTTTCTATGAGCATTACGAACAATGTCAGTCATTTGAGGAGACCTTCAGTCAAGAACATGAAGAAATTCCTGAAGCGGAAGAGTAAGTAGAGCTTTTATTGTTTCGGTGTTTTCAAGCGTGATTGCCGTTTTATGATTTACTAGCGACCCGCCCAATCTTCGCACGGGTGCAATGCTGATATTATGCATGTATTATACATATAAACCGTCCTCTTGGAACACTATCTATTAAAAAACCGCATCAAAATCCGTTGCCTACTTTTAAAGATCTAAGCAGACATAGGGACAGCGGTAAGCTTGACCATTATCTCACCTGATAGTAAGTGATTATGTGGTCGGCGATGAAGAATGCATGCCTAGAAGTAACCTATTCAGTCTTGGCTTGAAGACTTGTTGTAGCTATCAGGAAATATCTTACGGCACTTAGCTATATGCTCAATGAACACATTCATTCCAAGACGTTTTATGCTGAGACATAGTGTTTATAAGGCCCTAAGTAATATAGTAAACATAGCATCATGAAATGCATTTTTTAATACGTTCTATCTTTACCTATTAATCAATTAATGTTTGATATTTAAGCAATCAATTTATTTATAAAGCAGGTTTAAATGCATCGGCATAATAATCATTTTCCATCTAGACTACATTGTTGTGTTTGTTACGATATTTGTCATGATAAACTTGTGATTGATTATGAACTCAATCTTGTAATAAAAAGTAAACATTTCTCTGTTTTTGTTTTTTTACATACTTGCATAATTTATAGAAATGAAGTATGGTTCGTAATTCGCCATTTTGAACCGTGTCCCTGTGAAATTAGAGTTGATTATGATTTGTCAGACAAAAATCACTCATATTTTCCTTTACTTATGTGTATCTGATTAAGTCTGCCCTTTGTGGTATTAGCAAACCTTACCATCAGCCTTATAATGTTCCCACTGCTGGGACTCAGGCCTCCTCTCTAGGAGAGGGAATGGGCCGTAATCTACCACGCGGGCCTAGTGCGGGTTGGTGCATGGCATTATTACTTGCATATCAATTTTTTATTAGAAATTTTTAGCATAGGTAAACTACTTACACTTATTTAGATAATTTACAGAACAAGGTTATTTAATTATGTATTTTATTTTCAGAATAGAAACTTCGATGCTACCATTTGAAGATGACCCACTATCAGCAGAGAATCTTTTACAAGACAGTGTCAAACACTTTTGTAAAGTGTATCGATTCGCCCAGGAGTGGGGATCTCCGATCTATCCTTCGGGTCAGCCGAACTTTGACGAACGCCGTACAAATATGACGCACATAGAGGGGTTGTCGTGTGAGCGCAACTTTAGTCTACACATGCTTGCAGTTGATAGTAAGAGGAACCATCACTTCGCTGAATCACTCGGAATTGATATTACTAATAAGAAGGACATGACAGCTGTTGTTATTTTAGATAGTAAGGTAAATGAAATGTGAATATTTTATCCCACAATGTTGTTTAGATGTGTTGTTGCCAAGTTGTTTAGCCACCATTACTCCAGTATTGCCATAACTATTTTTCACTTCTATTAATGTGGGGGCTGCAGAATGAAAACAAAGCTAAAATAAAATCAGTCTTATTTACTCGCTTTTAGAGTTGATATTTATCTATGTGGAAGTTTAAGAAACGTTTATCTAAAAAATAGTTATGTTAGCGGTAGTTAAGTGGCCCAAGAATTACGAAAAAAAGGTCTTATAACTACTTTTAATATAGCGTTTCCTCGGCCTCCCTTTGCAATAATGCCAGTACTTTGGTTGCCAATTCATGACAACTTTGACCCATCTGTTTTAGTGATTTCTTCAACCGAAATATTATATGAATGTTAATGAAACAATATTAATTGTATTCCCACAGCACGAAAGCCAGTACTTATTATCAGAGGACTACAATGCGAAGTCAATAAGGGAGTTCATAGCGAACTTCACGAACAAAGACCTCAAGCGTTCGCTGCGGTCCCACGTGTACGAGACGGTGCACACGCACTACTTCGGGTCCGATGGCGCTTCCGAACAGATGGGCATCAACCACAGATCCGTATATATTGAAGATCTTACGTCGAGGAGTTTTAGGAGAATGGTGAAGACTCCGGGCACTGTGAGTTATGATTAATTTATATAGAAAGGACGTAAAGTCGTGACTCTAAGAATATACTAGGTTGCCTGTGCGGCCGTAACAAAACAGTTACGTTATTACTTATCAATATGAAATGATTGGGAAAACACGTCAATTGTATAGGGTTTTAATATAAATATTCTCGGCTTCTACACTTATATACAGTCTCACTCAACCTTTTTAAATAGAGTATGGAATTCAGTTTCAGTTTGAATCCATTAAAAAATGTCCCAACCGTTGAAGGCGGCAATTAAAAGAAAAAAAATGTTTCCGCCTGATAGAAGGCTATTGAATACCTTGACCAAAGAACACGCATCAACAATACACTTTATTATTATTGTCGTAAAGTGCAAAGTCCAAGAATTTAGATAGACGACAGATAGACTGACAGCTCATCGATTATCCTCATTCGGGTTGTTTTGTTTTATGCATTCCTTAAATGTTGCGTAGTTAAATAATAATTTGAATTCAGAAATGAGAGATAACTATCGCACAATAATATTGATAGACTTTATTAAACCTGTAACTGATTGCGTCTGTTTGTTTATATGTGGGTGGTGTGTGTGTGAGATTGATTGAGATTGTTTGTCTTGTGTCAGAGTGAATTTATGTCAAATTCACTTGTCGTGTGTTTGTGACTGAGTACTCAGTTCGGCTCTTCAATCTGTGGGGATTAAACTTTAGAGGTATGTGAAACAGAGAGTAAAATGCCAAATGCCTCCATCGAAAAGGGAAGATCCTTAGACCAGACAGATGTTACGTCTGGTGGGCTACTGCCCGATAGATGATTTCGGGCTGCTTTATATGTTCAAGTCGCGTGGAAAACATTGATTTTGCGATGTAGGATTAGTTCTTATGTTACGTCGTAGATGGCGCTACAAAACAACCGTCTCGTCAAATCTTTTGTCACCTTACTTGACGTAGTATTTGGTCATGGATGTGTGGCCCTGGTGGAATAAGTGCGAGAGTGTTTGTTGGATATATATCCAGCGTTATAAAATTTTAAATTGAAAGAAAAGAAACAAAAAGAGTTTATTTACTTAAAAAATATATATATAGCGCAACATTACATAGTATAAAACAAAGTCACTTCCCGCTGTCCCTATGCATGCTTAGATCTTTAACCTTTTAACCGCCAGACATTCCTAAAACCAAATGTGCCCCTAGCGCCAATCACGTATTTTCAAGGTCAACTATAGTGATGTGCACCAATCCTTACGGCAAACAAGATTTGTAAGGTAAAATTACACGTTTTTACGAAAATCTTATGTTTTTTTTAATTCACTACCCTCAAACAACAATAAGATTAAAATTACCCACATCAAAAACCTATAACCATGTACATAGACACTAACAAAGCCAAGATAGAGTTTAGTTCATAATTCTAAAAAAATCGACTTTTGGAATCCCTATTGTTGCATTTATACAACTCCGGCGCTAACATTAGAGATAAACAAGAGCGTAGATAGTGCGGGGACAAGTGAAATTATTTCCGGTTATCGATTTTAATACTCAAACTATGAATATGTTCAATTTGTGTATGACAAAGGGTAGTAGAAAGTTTTAAGATTTCCTGTTTAAAAAAAATCTTAATTTATGGTCAATGTTAGGACATTTAATTGTCATTTAATTGTCACTGCTTTAACGGACATTGCTTTGCGAGTCTCCGAAATGGCAAATACAGGTACCTATGTGTTAATTTTCTTATTTAAATTTTAATTAAATATGAATTATATTTGCTTTATGTGATCTAAACCTAAATACCTAAAATATTATATTGTGTAGTGAATTTTTACTTTCTACAAAAAAAAATAGCAATATTTTTACAGACACTCGACATTTTGCGATACAAACACAGCCACAATACCCATTGAAATAAATTAGGTACCCATTAATTCATTAATTTTTTTTAACAAATAAAACAGATGTACCCCCTCACTATTATCATTATGAGTTCGCTTATGACGTCACAAGCGGTTGCATATATACAACTCCGGCGCTGGACTCTTTTGATAATATTAAAGTGCTAGGGTTGTTACTAAAATACGATTTAGTAAAAACCGTCGCTACAATTGTAATATGAATCTACCTGAAATCATGTGAAGTTTTAGATGTTTTAGTTAGAAATAGAATCAAACGGCAACAAGCATTGAATTACTTTCTAATTCTGAATGGCTAACTTATTTGTATGTTATTTGAATAAACTAAAGTTGGCATTAATGAACAATAAATAAACGTATGTGTTACATCACTACTGTTGTATTTATACAACTCTGGCGGTACAAGTTAAGGTTACACTTGCATTTTGCGATGAGTTTTATTAGTTTTTTTCACCGTCAATTTGGCGCTCAGCATCAGTGGGTTTAGGGAAAATGCGAGAAATTCCTTGAATGGCAAAGGTGGTCTTTATAATTATTATGAAATTGCTGCTACATAAATAAAAATATGCTTGAAAATCACTTCGTAGACTTCAGTTGCGAATTTACAACTGTGGTGCCAGGGGCTCAAAAATAATAAGTTGCTTATATACAACTGCGGCGGTTAATGGGTTAAAACTACTCAACAGATTTTGATGCGGTTTTAATTGATAGAGTGATTCAAGAGGAAGGTTTATATGTTTAATACACATATTTAATATCAGCATTGTACCCGTGCGAAGCTGGGACGGGTCGCTAGTACCATATAAAATTGAAAACAAAAACAATTCTAAGTTAAAGTGCAAAAAATGCGAAACATCTGCGCAAAACAGCCAGTACTCAGCAAAATGCTGGCACTCATGTAGCAAATTTCTGGGGCTCATCTTTTACGTGTTTTCTGTCAGATGACGCTAGTAGCGGTGTGCGGCGGCGCGTGCAGCGCGCTGACGACGCGCGCGCTGTGCGCGGCGCGGCGCCTGCTGTGGGCGTGCGGCCTGGCGCTGCGCGTGGCGCGCCTGGACGCGCTGCGCCACGACCTGCCCTGGCACTACACCGTGCACCACTACCCCACGCTACTTGTGTTCCCAGCTCACAGGTACTAATAACACTAACTTGATCGCCTGTAGAATAAGTTGATTTCTGAATGACTTGTATTATTGAACAGTATGTGAGTAATAAAGTTTTTTTTTTCCAAAATTGCATATTGCCAACTTTTTAGGATTCCGTAGTCAACAAGGAACCCTTACAGTTTCGCCAAGTCTGTCTGTTTGTCTGTCCGTTCGCGGATAATCTCAGCGACCGCTCTAGCACTAGAAAGCTGAAATTGGGTTACTAATTTTGCTACTGGGTTGTGTAACATTGTGAGAAATTTGTGTCGGACGGGAAACTACGGAACCCTAAACTGAGCGTGGCTCGACACGCTTTTGGCCGATTTTTAATGTTTTCGTTTAGGTATGCAAATTATTGTTTTCTGCTATAGTACCAAAAATTCGCGTCGATTAACTTCGTTAATTTATTTTTTCGTAAATGTATTGAAATCTGTCGGATACACGTGAAAAATTGTCACTGTAGCCTTCGGTCCCATAACATTCCAACTGTTTTATTAGAGCAGTACACCATAGACTACCCCTTTTTTAGTTCAAGCTCTTATACTCCATCCTAAGGTTGGTAGATATCAGCGAAGTTTCTGTGAAATTGTTACTTTTTTGGTGTACAATAAAATATTATTCTATTCCGCCTGGGTTACTATGACAATCTTTTTCCACTTGTATTAAAATGTACTATTTACTATTTGTTTTGCAGGCGAGGCGAGGCCGACAGCGAGTCGTACCCGGGCGAGGAGCGCGTGACGGCGGCGGGCGCGGTGGCGCTGGCGCTGCGCTCGCTGGACGCGCCGCAACACCTGCGAGTACGCCTCGCCTTGTGCGCAGCCGTGCAGGTACACAGCTTGTATACTCTGTCAAGCTACATTCACATTACTTAGTCGTATCATCAGCCTTTTTAATGTTCCCACTGCTGGGACATAGGCCTCCTTTCCAGGCTTGCGTTCATATTTGAGGTTGGAGTTAACTCTAATGACGTCACGGGGTAGATACCTTACACTGACATTTTTGAACACAAGACGTCAAATTCTATTGTCAATGGCTTACTCCAACTGACCCTGCTCGAAGTTGGAGTCACTTGGGTTAACTCTAGGGTAGCTACTCGATTCGCTTATTAACGACTCTGGGGTACAACTCTACATTACTCTGGTCATTTTTGAACACAGCCTAGGAGAGGAAATGGGCCATGATCCACTATGCGAGCCCAGTGCGGATTGTTGAATGTCGCGTCTTCGAATTTTTGGTTCTAGGACATGCCGCCATTTACTTAGTCGTATAGTGCTGATGTATTCCAATATAAGGCAGCTATTAAAGCATTTGTTTAAAATTGACCTTAAAGTTTAGCGTGGGGAAAATACTACGCGCCACAACAACAACCAAAAAATCATCTAACAAAGTGGCATCCGCAAGCGACTAAAGAGTGCGATACACTGAATGAAGTTCTGACTCTATCCACACAGAAAAATCGTGCCCCGTATGAAATGAAACAACACGCTCGTTTAAATTGCTGTTTTGAAACGTAAAGTTTGAAAAGTATCATTGTATCGGCTAAGAAAATTTGGCTAAGTATCGCCGATATATCAGTATCGATACTGGATGCATTCCTAGACAATACCTATGTGAATTCACTTGTAACATCGTCGATATTGAACAATGGTCGGACGTGCATCGGTGTAGAGTGGTTTTAATAGTCTAAAATATTTTCTTTTATTTACAGAGTCACACCGAAAAAAGGACATGTTTAAAAGATATAAAAGAGCACGTGACATCAGTGATCGGCAGGAACCTTAAATACTGGCGACAGGTTGAAGACAGGGAGCTTAAAGAAGCCTTATTTAAAAGACTGCAACACTTACACACACTCGCGTTGGACTTAAGTTTGTTCCACGTTAGTGACCTCAGTGAAAGTAGTATGAAACAGACATCATTATCGAATACACTCAGTATATTATCGAAGAACTGGGATATCGACTCAGTGTTAAGAAAAAATGCCACAGTCGCATCACTACGAAAAAGAAGTTGATATTAGATGTAACTTTGTAAATAGTGTACATTGCTCATATAGAAATATGTAACTATGTTATTTATTTTTGAAGCCCGAAGTACTATTAAACGTTGAAAACAAAAATATTTCACCCGTTATTTTTTTTTTTATCTTGTACACACCCATTTAAAAATAAATTACTGTTTACCTATTAGTTAAGCCTAAACTGAAAAACGGTTGCGTCGCTTTGATTTTTTTGTTTTTATAATAAAAAGAAAGGGGAAACCTACCGTAACGCGACGTCCTGCGTGAGCGATCTAGACGCGAACGCGAAGCGGCGCGGCGCGGCGTGAAAACAACAAACATTCGAAACCTATTGAAGTGGCCTACGTGACCAAACGCACGTGGGGTGCGGTGCGGAGGCTTGATATTTTCGCGCGAAGTGGACGCGTCGGCCATACTGACAACAACTGAACTGAAAGGCGGCGGAGGACGCGGAGGGGACGGTTCGCGCGCACGTAGGACAGTGTAGCCGCATCGCTCCGCATCGCATTAAATTCGCATCGGATCGTTTCGCAACCGCGTTCGCGTTGAGTCGTCCACGTAGGACATGGCGTAAGGGCTTGTCCAGAAAGGGCGAATTCGTCGCGATTCTCTCGTGCGAATCACGCGCGATCGCTGCGTCCAGAAAGAGCGTACCGACGCGCGAGCATTTGGGCAAAATTTTGGTGCTCCATTGTTCCCGATACGTCCCCTAGGCCAGAGTTCGCGCGTTTAACTGGACGCAACAAGGAGTCCCTAGTATCTCGCGCGTATTGCGCGCGAGTCGAGGGTCTGGTGATATGCACGCGATTTGCGCGCGTATTTTGAATTCGCGCGATGCTTGTGGACGCGATGTATTCGTGCCTAATATCTCAATAGCGCGCGAATGAATTCGCGCGAATCGTTTCGCGACGAATTCGCTTCTTCTGGACAAGGTCTAAAAGCACAGTTGAAAAAAATAAACCAGTCAGTAAACTGACTTGTTTCCTACTTTACAGTTTTTTTTCTTACATTTAGGAGGTTAAGATCAGCGTTGAGGTAATAACATATATATAAAATATAGTATTTCAGTTATTTCACTATATTTTAATAGAAGTTATATTGTGTGCCACATCATTATGTTCTGCTACAATCACGAATGTGGCTAGCGTAAAAAAATTCTAGCCAAATAGGGGGGATTATTTATATGTTTTTACCTCAGCGCCATCTCACCCCAACATACTATACAGCCAGTCAAAGAAAGACTTGTCCAAAATAATTTATTCAGTCATTCTCACTACATATTCAGAACTCCACATCCCTCCCGAAGAAAGAGAGCGTGTTTTGTTTAGTACTGCTCCGCCACCCGCGGACCACGCTCAGAATCGTCGTTAGAGACTTCTTTACGTACAAATCTGAAGAGAAAGAAGAATGTAATCAGACTTATGTTCAGAGCGCTACAAAGATATTTTCAATACACTTACTCGAAAACTGCCTCTTATCGCACTCCTATTAGGTTCAATATAGCATGTATATCACCTAAGTACTTTTTTGAGTTTATCACAACAAGGGCTTTTTTATTCCTTCCTTATCGTCACGGTCAACGGTGATTTTCTTTTTTTTACTTAGTTTATCCAATCAGGCGCGAGGCGTCCCCCACGGGCGCTGGACGACCCCCACAAAATTAGAAACTGTTCAGAGCAGATTTGAATGCTATTACTACTGTATATATTTCTACTGTATGTTTGAGATATGATTAAACGTTTTTTCTTTCTTTCTTTATTTCACAAGTCGTAAGTGTATTGAAAAACGTCGTTTGACACACGTGCAGATTTGTCTTTGCATCCCTCGGCTCCATAACACACTCGCCTACGGCTCGTGCGCATTTCGCCTCGGTCGCAATGACAAACTTCCTGCACTTGTATCAAAATGTACTATTTAGCGCTTGAATCTAATTGGTTGTTTGAAGATAAGCTTGAATTTAATTGGTTGTTGGTTGATAGACAGCTAGCGTTGCGATTCTACGAATATTAACCTTATTCGAATGATTCTAATGCAGATAATGTGCACAGGATTAGTATAGACCGCTTGATTGCTATGGAATTGATCAAGCGTTTCATAGTAATCCTCCATTATACCTACGCCGAATCCGGAGGTATCACTGAAATCCAGGCTTTCATATCCACTTACAAATTAATATTTTTAACCACTATGCCATATGATTCCACCGTCGCACTTGGACATATCTGCCGAGTCGCACTAAATAAGAGTTTCTCCACCACTTGTATTATGTACGTATGCCGAGTGAGGTACTCTCTTCCAGAATCTGTTTTTCCTACAACCTATGACTGCTTCAAATGCTAGACTGACAGACATCGTCTGGGCTCGGACACTCTGTCATACACATTAGCCATCGTTCATCATTAGGCGAGATGAAAATCAGTGGAGAAAAAAAATAAAGAAGACCTATCGTGTAATGCAGGAAAAATACTCACTGAGATGTTTATTGTCGGTGAAATTGGGGAACATTTCGTGGTATGGCTTGATGAGGTACACCAGGTCAATGCCCACCACTCCGCTGACGTAGTCACTTAGAGTGCCGGCAATTCGCTCGTCATTACTGCCTTGGTGAACCTGGAATTCAGTATAGGTAATATAACGCCTGTTTCGCCTCAAGGGGTAGGTAGAGGTTGGTTTTAACATATAATATGCTGAAATTGTGTGATGGTCGTTGAATATTATTATTATAAAATTAAATGTAATCAGGAATTTATCAAATGTTCTCATATAAAAATAAAAAAGCTCTTGAAATATTTCTAAAACTCTAGGGAAGGTTCAAACGGTTTTAACGGGGAACAGTTTGTCTTAGATAAATTAAAATCAGTGAATCGAATCCAAGTATACTAGAATTCTATCACTGATTGGGCCATGTGGGTCGCTCTTGCGACCACTAACCTAAAGAAGCTGGTAGTAACCGTATCAAGTCTACGACTTTGGAGGGAAGGACGGAAAATTTAGCTCCCTAATTGCGTATCGGCTTATTTGACAACTCGGCTGGCGCAGTGGTTGAGCTATTGACTGCTGCGCTGAGGGTCGCGGTCGCGGGTTCAATTCCCGCACGGAACAAATATTTGTATGGCTTACAGATACGTGTTCCGGGTCTGGGTATTTTGTGAATGTGACTTTTTTTATTGATTATAGGTTCGCGCTTGACCGCTATCTCACCTGATGGAAAACGACGATGCAGTCGACGATGGAGCGCGCTTACACAGAAGTAACCTATTCACTCTTGACTTAAAGATACCCGGATTGTAGCTATCATGAAACACCGACTCCGGCAAGGAATTCCACTCCCTGGCTGTACGCATAATGATGTGTTCCCAAAATGTTTTGTACGTTTAAATGGGATATCCACCAAATACTGGTGGTGCAATGCCGTACGTCTGGTGGTCCGATGATGGAACGGGCCTAGCCCGTTGAAATTAAATTATGTAATTCCGACGCACACTCCCCGAAATGCAACCGGTAGAAAACCGACAGGCTAGCAACTCGGCGTCGATGCTCAAGACTTTGAAGTCTCGACTCGACCAGTGCATCATCGCCAATGATCCTCTTGGCTCGCCTCTCAATAGACTCAAGCGCATCAAGTTGGTATCGGTCAGATCCGTCCCAAAGATGAGAGCAGTACTCCATAACCGATCGAACTTGCGCCTGATAAAGTTTAAGCAGTTGTTTGTGCAGCTTTGCGAGGATTCCCAACTTTTTTACTTGTTTGTGAACGCCTACACGACACATGAGTAATTCCTAGTATGGGGTAACGTTCAACATAATCCAGTATTAGTATTAGTTATTATCCAGTAATTTGAATTTACGTTAGACATGGTCACCTTTTCGATTCGGGCACGCTCAGCGTACCATTTAAGTTTTGGTTGTTATTTTTTATCGTATGTTTTATAAATGTTGTGCTGTCTGAATTGAATACATGTTTTTCTATTCTATTCTACATATCTAACTTAAGCTATTAAAATGGCGGGCGTGCCTTCTAGCTATTATTTGTGAGCTATGCAATTACTCAGCTGATTTCCAACAAGTTCAAACTGTAACAAGGCAGACATTTACCTCGTACAGTCGACCATCCGGCAAGCGGGCCTGTCTGGCCGCGTATTCTCCGATGTCCTGCAGAGTGCGGAAGTTGCTCGGCGATCGTAGTGAGTAGCGCCATGGATACAGAATGTACTCCTACAAACAAATGTACTAGTATATAACAAAATAATAATATTTTCCTTGCTAGTATATTCTGCTCTACTCTTGAACTTTGCCTCTTCACTCATTCCACCTTTCCTGGGCTGCTGTTTCCTCCTTCCAGCTCCGGCGAAATTTATCTTGCCCCCCTAGCCAAGTTACAATCGTTTGCTTAAGTTAGGCCATGCCCAAAATTCCTTTGTTAAGAAGACATCCGAACAAGGGACTTGGGGGCGAGGCCAACTACAAGCACTCACTCTAAACGAAACTATTGTAACTTGGCTAGGAGGGCTGTTCTTTTTGGTACCTACTGCAAGCCACGTTGGCTTGCAGTGATCCTGTCTCGTTGTCTCAGAGCACCGGTCTGTGCTACTCTGCCATTCCGTGGTGGACTTACATCTGGTATCTACATTTATATCAATATTTCTCAAACTCTAGTTCAAATAATAGGTACCTAAATTAATAACGTTAAGTTTATAAAATAAAAATAAAGTTTAAAAACTAACACCCGACTACTTAAAAACACGCTCTAAAAAGTACGAAACAAGAAAACAAGAAAGCTGTGGTCGTATACCACTTTTTTTAATTTATTATTCTTATGGCATACGACCACGGCTTTCTTGTTTTCTTGTTTCGTACTTTTTAGAGCGTGTTTTTAAGTAGTCGGGTGTTAGTTTTTAAACTTTATTTTTATTTAACATATTTTGGAGTTCTAAATAGGTTAATCTTGGGTTCATTGATTTCTCAGCCCATGAATACAGGTAGTCACAAGCAAATGCTAGTAATATATATATTCAAAATGTACAAGTAAAGCGCTTTCAAATGATACCAAACACGGCATATTTATCTTAACTTTATTTTTTTACTTCGTATGTTTTGTCCGCTAGAGGGCGCCACATTAGATTTTGTGAAATCCCATATAGCCTATAACCAGCGGACAATTAAGACGCTTCTAATGATATCATGATCATTTGTCGAATTCTGATAAGTAGTTTAGAAGTTACGAGGGAACAGATGAACATCCATACCCACATACATACATACATACAGGTCAAAATCATAACCCTCCTTTTGCTTCGCCGTAGTCGGGTAAAAACGGGCGCATTATCAGGTCGAACCGCGGGTTTGGAAGTTTTAGTTCTAATAATCGTCGCAAGTAGCGCTGCATATAATAACACAAACTGTGTAACTGTGAGTCAGACACTCGCGCAGTGAAGGTTCTGTACAAACTTACCTATGGAGCCTCGAAGATGTTTCCGAATCGTAAAATGGTTTATTTTTTGTGACATAACAACATTATTTATTATTTTCAGATATATTCCTATACTAAAAATACCAGTGTGTGATTTTGGGTCAACGCCAAGTACCTACCCTTTGAATTTGGATTCCCTTGATAGTGTCGAAACAAAGTTTTTACAACAAAAATGTAAATCGTATCTTTTTTGACGGACGAGTGATTTTATAAGGATTCTGTTTTTTGTGTTTTTTCCTTTTGAGGTGCAGGACTCGAAAAATGACATCAAAATCGACAACGGTGTTACAACAAAGGAAAATTAGAGAGTCCATCAAAAATATGAGTCACAGACAGCAATAATATCTCGTACATAGCGGACCTATTACCTACTTAGTCTAATCAACAATCTATAAGTACCAATACCTATACAGACGTAATTAATTAGAATATTGGTTCAAGAACGAGCGAAGCGAGTTCTTAATTCTGGGGCACATTAGGATTTTTTCCGGTGGGCAAAAATCAACCAATGACTTCTCTCGTCCTTGGGCGGAGCGGGTAATAGTGTCAGACTTTTCCTGACTAAAAACCGACCCCGCTCCTTTGTTGCCTTAGTTCCAGGGCCCTTCCATCCATCGACCGACGGTGAGCAATGGGTAGCTCGCTGTCCCACCGTCCGATAATCGTCCGGACCGAGCCCAAGACGTCAACGGTACGTAGGTACTGTTCCCGCGCGCCTCAAGGAATTGTCAGCAAACCTTAGGAGCCCTGCAGAAGGTTCGAAGCCTACTGGGTCCAAGGGTTTGGGTTTGAAAGGAAGGCTCTGGCCCTGGTATAAAGGTAACGTAGGAACAGGGTATTTTGTTTAGTCAGTAAGAGTTTGACACTAATTAAGGTGTCCGGGTAAAAAACATATTTCTGGGTTCTATAAGGTAAACAGGAAGTTCCCTATGAATTTTGATACGTTTGAGAGTGTCAAAATACATTTTTTTTGCGATATAAATAGCCTATCTTTTTTTTCGTTAACTTGGAAGTTTAATTTTTTTACAGCTTTACGGGACTGCAGTTTTGAGTAGGTATATGGTTTTAATTTCATCTCGATACTTCCACGCGTTTTCGAGATAAAGGGTCTTGACAGTTAGACTGACAAGAAAGCGATCCTATTATAAGGGTTCCGTTTTACCTTTCGAGGTACGGAACTGTAAAAATTAAATTAAACAATTACTCAATTTGTGAGAACAATAAAAATATTGATGAGGCCGCAAGTTAATTAATGCAACTTGCAAACCGTCGCTGCTAAAACCATTTGGTAAGGTGTGCGGGACAGGTCCGATCACGAAGAAAAAAATAATTAATAAGTATGTCCGCCTGATTAGTAGTTAGATAGTAAGCAGTGATGAAAGCGTTGGTTGTAAAGCGTAATAGTTTAATAAGAGCCTATCTATAGACAGGTATTTAGAATAAATTTAATAATTATATTAGTCACACAAATATCTAACAACCTATTAAGCACCGTCAACGTGTTATTTGTGAACAAAAGCGTAACCATAACCAACCTTCTTAGGGGAGAAACTGGCATGTAAATGTATGGCTAAGTTAATCACATCTCCGAGCTTATCCACGTATTGTCGAATCGCTTTCGCTTCAGCAGTAGAAAATGGTTTGGCACCTGGATAATATTGACAACACCGATGCGGTGTTCTGTGCACGTCATCTGAAATAAGTAGGTAAATAGTATACGCTTATTTATCTACTAGTTTATCTATATTATATATCTCGTGGGCTTATATGGCGGTTATCCTGAATACTATCTGATATGGGACTCACTATCAAAATATCCGTTTTTTGTTTATCACATTTGCGTAAAAACTGGTGACGTGATGCAACTATTCTACTTATGGAATTTCCGAACCTTTCGTTTCAGGTACAACGTATTCTGGTACTGTGCCAGCAAACGATCTTCTTCAGTGTTATTCTCTGAGAACAGCGTTGAGCATGAACATTGGATTGTTCCTATAATCATTGTGCCTGTTTGGAATTTGTTGCTGCGGCCGGCGCTGTGCTCAAGACTGATTTCTCAGAGAATAGCACCGCAGATCGGGTAATTAGCGATGTAAATTACCCGATCTGCGGTGAAGAAAAAGTCGTAGAATGGTTAAAACCACTTTCCTGTAATACCTTAGAGGAACTTGTGGATATATTAATAAACAAAATTACGTGCAAAACAATCACACACAGTCACAGACGGTGCCTCTCTCTCACACACTGGGCGCATTAGTTATTTATTAACCATTGTCTTTTACTACATTGTCGTACTATTATTATTAGTGTCCGACCGAAGCTTCGGCTTCGGCTTCGGCTTCGGCCACCTTCGGCCAAAAAAGCACCTTCGGTCAAATCTTCGGCTTCGGCCAAAAATTTGCCGAAGGTTTGGCCGAAGCCGAAGCTTTGCTAATTGTCAAAATTTGTACTTTAAGTAAATAAATATTTAATTAACATTGTATATTTGAAACTTTTATTTTAGACAATATTTTATTACCTACTTGTATATGTTGGTCACTCGGCTCGTTATTGGGCTAAATCTCTAAAGCTCTCACAATATGTATCTAGTATATTCTGAGATCAAAGTAACTATCGTATTTCTCAAGGTCAATGGCACCTTCGGCTTCGGCTTCGGCTTCGGCCGAAGGTTTTGGTGAATACCGATTAATCGGCTTCGGCTTCGGCTTCGGCCAGAATTGCGCCTTCGGTCGGACACTAATTATTATATTTTTTAAAGTAGTTGTTATTTCATTGATCCGGAACAACTATCCCTCTCATTTGGACTCAGGCGTTGATAGCTGAGCCACAGTTTTAAGTTTTGCAGCTATCATCGCATCATCGTATATCATTTTTTAGTTTTTATCTGAATTTTGTTTTATTCAACCATGCATTATAATAATTTTAGGGTAATCTATTTATAAAAAGCATTGGTTCTGCTTAACTGTAATTTGTATACCAAGTAGGGTAGACCGGGTACAATAGTACCACGGGTCAATAGTACCGTCATCGATATTTCTACTACTGAGCTAAATTTTGGGTGTGTGAGTGCGCCAGGACACGCGCTACTTGAGTCCCGAGGCGCACCTCAGTCGCCGACGCGCGCGCTTTAAACCAGACTTAACAGTGGCGAATTTTTGGTTTTCGGCTAGTCGCGGTAAGTTTTATGTACAATATAATTGACTGTAACTCGTACTACCAGAGCCATTTTGAAAAATATTTTTTGTTAGCAGTTTAAATAGATATTAAACTTTTGATTTACAATCACTATGGAAGCTTTAAGTTAAGACTTATGTGTCTATTAGAGGGTTTTTCTGAATAAGTCAGTTTGGTGCAATTGTACCAGGGATCAATTGTATTATATTATTTTATATAATTTTCTAATTGTTAAAAAGCTAGATAACAGCAAATACGCAACGTGTGAACCAAAGTTAATAAAAACTTGTTTTATTTTTGTTCTAACTGAAGAATTTATAAGTTAATGTTATATCATTCATTTGTGTTGATTTAAAACACCGAACTCGTGATATTTTTGTTCCAAATTTTTAAGAATGGCTATAAACCCATAAGACTGCAAAAATAAATGACTGAGAACGTATAATTTATGCCTTTATTCGCGTTTTATATACCCTATGCAGTTTTGGTACAATTACCCTTATAGTGGCTCGTTTATAACACGAGCTATCATTTCATATAAAGTCAATTTTGACCAAGTTTAGTTCAATCTCGGTCAACTTTATGTATTTCCTTTGGTAGATAATAAACCAAGGCAGTTAAATAATAATATTGAAAACAAAAAGCTACAGTCAATTTTGTGTAATCAACCGATGTTTCGAAAATGGTACTACTGTCCCCGGTCTACTCTACATATTTTAAAAGCTCTTATCCAAGTTAAGTATATCTTAGTAAAAAAAAACCATGATAGTTAAATTTTGGTTTTCCCCTTAATTCATGGAATAGGGGATTTTTCATACTAAATTAATCATAATATTTACATGCGTAATAAAATTAGATATCAACTTACCTTGCCAATGATAAGCGAAATTGCGATTTATATTTGTCCCAAAGCACGCGGGATTCTTTTCTTTGGCGTCTTTGTCTACGTTTTTGTGCCACTGGGATGGGCGGGTGTGAACTCTCATAGTGTCATTTCTCACCCAATCTTCGTAGTCAAGCGGTGGCTGCGAGCGAATCTTGTGAGTGAACTCAACGCCATCCGGGTTAGCCAGCGGTATCAGATACCTTTCACAAAAAAAAAAAAAAATTAATGTAATTAGTGTTTTTGTAGGATATATATTTTGTAAAATAACTCTTTTATCTACAATTGCTTTTGGTTTTTCGAAGGAAAAAAAAAATGACTGTTGGGTTACATAATGCATCACTGCCAAAATGTTGTAGAACCAGGCATTGCAGACACGTTACCATTTTAGAGACAGAGCTGAAATATCAATGTGCCCAGAAGTGTAATTATGTACCTACTACCACGTGAAGTTAGACAAAACACAGCAACGCTTTGTATGTTTAAATATAGATATTTCACCGGAAAAGTTTCGATTCTGAATGATACCATCATACGAATACCTTTGTTAAGTTATAATTTTCGATATATTCTGAAAAAAACGTTTTTATACGGTAAATTAGATCAAAATTAATTAGTTTCCAACGTATTTTATATAGGAAAAATGTTCCTATTACTCGCGATATTTTGAAATCACACTGCGTTTGCATTTGCCTACCTACCTACAACCTATCTACTAGAATGCATTAACTGTTCAATACAACAATAATTGCTTCCTACTTATTTTTTTCGTAATTTCTAATTTCTATATTGAGATTTTCCTATGTAGGTACCTACATGATCACGTGAATAGCTCCACTACTATCTACGATTACACACAATTTATCATATTACATAGCATTTATTTCAAATTAAATCACTATTGGCAGGCGTATGATGTGCGTAAAATTTATCTTGCAGTCTAGACTAGCAGTGGCGGGGCAAGACCAAAATTTGATGTGAGCAAGATATTTTTGCGAGGCCCCCTGAAGGACGACGCAAAAGGACTGATTTTGTTGAGAGAAAATATTTTTTTGATACTCTAATTTTTACGCGCGCGCGTACGGTGCGCGGTGGCCAAAAATCGGTATCGGAATCCAGGCGGCATCTGGGACGTGAGTGCTGTTACTTTATGCGGTTGGTCTCCTTTGCTAGCATTACTGCTTCGCAGAAGGAGGCGTCCGCCTGCCACTCCTATTTTCCCAGACCATGGCCTGAACCAAGGCCCGGCACGAGAAATAGCCGTCGCCGATCGCCTCCACAAGGACACGGCGATGCCAAGTGTACCCCGCCCAAGCGGGGCATACCTCTACCGTGTGCTCCACACAGTGGCGACCTGGCCGTCACTTCCTCACGAATCCACTGCAGATACTTCCCGAACTTACCACGTCCGGCAAGAACCCGCGTCACGCGGAAGGGACGCCGTGAGGTCTTTTCAGCTTGGCCTCAAAGAAGGGACTTACCACCAAATTATGGCGTGCCCAGAACTGGGTTGCAACAGTCGCTGTCAATATAACACCATGATACCCCACCGGGACTCAATCCACCATCCCGCGACTTGACATGGCAGTGGAGTTTCGTCCTGGTGTTGCATCTCCACGCAGAAATCGTGCATGTGTGCAAGAACTATTAGGCAATAGTCCTTGCGTCCTTGGGATCTGGAGGCCCAGATCCCAAGGAGACTTGTCGCTTCACGGGAAACCGTGCGGTACCCCCGTACCATCCGTATTGTCATGACCCTCTGGCATGCGTTAAGCTGGGCCCTCGGTTGCTTTTGCAGTGACGGCGCCTTCACTGACGCTCCATAAATGATAAATGATCTTTATTTTGAAAGTAGATTAAAAAAAACGCCTTTACACGTCCTTTGGTTTTCAATGTCAAATCACATAAGGACCTTGCAGATTTGTCTGAGATGGTCTATTGAAGAAAGATCCATACTAATTTGAGTAGACCTGTCCAGTCAGTGCAAACAATTGTCAGTATTGTAAAGCTCAACTCAGGACTACTAAGGAGCTCAACGACCCGACGAACAATATCAAGGAAAGGATATTTGGGTAGGCCGTTATATACTCAAATTGCCAGGCATACGCTAAATTTACTGAAAAAAAAGATAGAAATAAAATAAAAAACAAATAGCCTGATCCATATAGTCCTCACATTCAAAATCATATATAAAAACATATATATATATTTTATATATTCTCGTAAATATACTGCGATGGATATATAGTCATTATATTTATGTATATCTTTAAATTTATTTCTGAGGAAGTATCTGGGACTTAATTTATATATCAAACGAATAGCCCTTTTCTGTAAAACCAAAACTGTCTGGATATCGGCGGCATTACCCCACACTAAAATACCGCATGATATGACGCTATGGAAATAGACTAAAGTAAACTAAACAGGCTGTCTCTGCATCAGTTAAATTCCTGATTTGTCTAACAGCGTAAGCTGCACTGGAGAGCTAAGTTTCTTACATAAGTTTGTCTAAATGTGGGTCTCATTGAAGCTTGGCATCTAAAGGTATGCCCAAGAACACTGTAGTATCTTCAGGATACTGGGCCAAGGATCGAACGATTCCTGCGTAGAGCCTCCGGCAGGAGGCTTCTGGACCCCCAAAGTTCGGCTGGAGCCATTTGAGAGTAGCTGTTTATTCTGTTTATATCACACATAAATCTGCCTTTCAATATTTGATACAAGTCCATAATGTTCGTAGTTAGTATCGCTTTCTATAACAGATGGCGTTGTGCCGTGACGTCATCTTTCTACATCGCGGTGTTAAGATTTTCCGTCGATATAATAACTATGCAGTTTTTTGTGCAATAAATTGTCTTACTCTGGGACACGAGTGTTTTATTCTCTTGGGAGATATTTTTGGGACGTTGTACAAAGTGGTCCTTCGAGCCGGATAAAGGACTGGTGTGCATCGTCATACGGGAGCGTAGGGTTGCATGGTCAACCTGCCGCGAGTGTAACGTTAGCGCGGGCAGCATCGACGGATCGTATATGTTTGGCGCTTACGCGTGCATGTACAAGTGGTACACAACGGTCGGCGGTGGTGCTGGCGCTACAAGTTCCTGTTGGCGTGAGCAGCGGCTGCGGTGCGGGAGGAGGAGTACCCCGCATATCATTGCGATGAGCTACGTAAAAGTGAGTGACAGTGAAGTGATGTAATGCGAAGACAAACTGTAAGTACTTTATAAATATCAAAGTGACTAAATTAATACATTGAGACTTAACAAATTTCAAGCAAATTTAGACCTTATCAACTTAGAAAATTTTACTTAACTATTTGGACTTAGAAACTTTAACGTGTGCATGAACTTAGAATAATTTCGAGAAAAGGTGAACTACGGGGAACCTATGCCCGATTTTGCAGCAAAGTGTAATAAGTTCAAAGACTTGTGATTTTTTACGTGTTGACTACGGACTTAGCATAAAATTTGTGTAAAGAACTATTTATATCAACATGGAAGCGTTAAGTAATTTACAATTTAACTTACAATCTACCATCACTAAAGCAAGGTCTAATTTTAAGAAATCACCTAAGGAGCGACTAACCAGTTCTTACGTAGAAACTAGACTAGAAAATTTAGAAGCTAACTGGTCAGCCTTTTTTGAAACTCACATGAAAATTGTGTCATCTGTTAAGTCCATTGAATATGAAAAATCTGAATATAACTTAAAAAATGTTTACGAGACTACGGAAGAATTATTTATGGAGTATAAAGCAGAGTTGAAGGAAGCATT
Source organism: Mythimna loreyi (assembly GCA_029852875.1). Classification (NCBI taxonomy): domain Eukaryota; kingdom Metazoa; phylum Arthropoda; class Insecta; order Lepidoptera; family Noctuidae; genus Mythimna; species Mythimna loreyi. Next base: position 12,327,140 of record CM056785.1, on the reverse strand, counting down.
GAAAAAAATAGTTTGTTCGGACAGTTCAGTTAAAGCGCTCGAACCTTCTGCGAAGGAATCTAAAGGGATATGTTCTGTAAAATTACCTAAAATTGAATTGCCTACGTTTACCGGAACTTATTCTGAGTGGATTAGTTTTAGAGATCTATTTAAATCTTTAATACACGATAACAATGCACTTGACGACGTTCAAAAATTGCACTATTTGAAGTCACATTTGTCTGGAGAGGCTGAAGGTCTTTTACGGCACATTCCTATTACTAGTAGCAATTATGCAATCTGTTGGAGTAAATTAGAGAACCGCTATAATAATAAAAAATACTTAGCAAATTGTATAATTAAACGTTTTATGAGTCAAAGGAATATTGTAACAGAATCCTCTAGTGCTATTAAGGAATTATTAGATACTTCTAATGAATGTTTACAGGCTTTGCAGAATTTAGGCATAATGGTTGAGCATTGGGATGTCATAGTTATTTACGTATTGAGTTTAAAACTAGATACCGAGTCACGTAAACAATGGGAGATGAAAATTAGCGATTGTTCAGATGAATTGCCTACAATTAATCAGTTCAAATCATTCCTTGAACAAAGATTTCGTTCTTTGGAATTTTTAGATAACAAAGGTCAAGGTCGTCAGCTCAATCGTAATGTGCCAGTCAAATCACTTCATGTATCGACTACATTGTGTATATGTTGTCAGGATAACCACAAGCTTGCTAATTGTAAAAGGTTCGCCGGTCTCGATATTGATAAGCGTCGTAATTTTGTCCAAACAAATGGTTTATGCTATAATTGTTTAGGGGCAAATCACTCCGTATATGCATGCCGCCAGTCTTCTAGATGTCGTATATGTCAAAAGAAGCATCATAGTCTTCTTCATCTCAAGAATGTCTCCAAATCAGGTGGTGATAGTAACAACCCGGATCAAGTTGTAGAAAGCAGCGGGTCTGCTGTTACCACTTCAAACCAGAGTAATTCCACCAATATTGTTAGTTGTTTTGCTAATAGTCATAGCCAAATATTATTGGCTACTGCGCTGATTGCAGCGGAATCAAAGAGCGGTACTGCTATAGTATTAAGATCCCTGTTAGACCAGGGATCTCAGCCTTCCTTTGTGACGGAGTCCGCAGTCCAGCTCTTAGGCCTTAAAAAAATACCAACTAAGGGCTCAATTTCAGGTATAGGTTGTGATCAAGACAAATCATCAATTTCATTAAATTCGATGGTTCTCATTAAGGTTAAATCACGAGTTGACCCTAGTTTTATAATCACGGTTAAGGCTTATGTTTTAAGGAAATTAACGACTATTTTACCGGAAAGAAAGGTTATGGCAAACGTTTTGACCACAATCTCGTCTTTGGCTTTAGCAGATCCTTCGTTCGATACGCCGAACAAGATTGATTTGCTTTTAGGCGCCGAAGTTTATGGCCAGATTTTGTTAGAAGGTTTAATCAGAGGTTCACCTAGTCAGCTCATCGCACAAAATACAAGACTAGGATGGATCTTATCTGGTCAAGTAGGTGAAATCAACCAAAGCGAGACATGCCATAATACAGTCGTCACATTACATTCTACTCTCACAGATGAGAATACACTCCTTAAAAAATTCTGGGAGCTAGAAGCTGAGCCCAAAAGCATCAACGATAAGGTCTACTTGACCCCAGAAGAACAGAAGTGTGAAGAGATATTTAAGAGCACGACTAAACGAGATGAATCGGGTCGCTATATTGTGCATATGCCCTTCAGGTCAAGCGATCCTGCTTGCAAGTATGGTGGATCAAAAGACATTGCTCTCAAACGCTTTTTAACCTTAGAAAAGCGATTTCTAAGGAATCCAGACTTCAAGGCTCAGTATTCAGCCGTTATCAAGGAGTACATAGATCTCAATCATATGGATATAGTACAAGATGGGGACAAAGAAGGTTCTGTGTACCTACCTCATCATGCCGTCATCCGTAACGATAAGAGTACAACAAAGTTGCGAATCGTGTTTGATGCATCATGTGTAGGTAGCAACGGGGTGTCTCTTAATCACGATTTAATGGTGGGTCCTCGTCTACAACCTGAACTTCGTCATATTATCATGCGGTGGCGTTGTGAACCTATCTGTCTGGTCGCGGATATCGTCAAGATGTACCGACAGATTAAGGTATGCAATGATCACACAGATTTTCAGCGCATATTGTGGCGTGAGAATCCAGATGACGAAATTCAGGTGTTACGTCATTTGCGAGTAACGTTTGGAACATCATCTGCGCCTTACCTGGCAGTAAGATCATTGCAGCAGTTAGCTCAGGACGAAGGCGCTGAATTCCCATTAGCAAAGAACCGTGTTCTTTCAGATTATTACATGGATGATCTTATGACGGGCTGTCAAACCATTGAAGAGGGAGTAGAAATATACAAGCAGATATCTGAGTTACTCAAACGTGGAGGGTTTCAGCTCCAAAAGTGGGCTAGTAATGACAAAGAGTTAATGAGATTGATTGAAGACGGTCAACAAAGGTCACAAACACAAGGGAACATGGAACTAAAAACAGATGCAAGTTCAAAAATATTAGGTTTAACGTGGGACAAAGACAATGATGAGTTCGTTTACAGTATTCAACTTAATGAGCTAGATTTTCCAGTTACGAAGCGTAAGGTTATTTCGGACATAGCGCGACTGTTCGATCCCCTTGGATGGTTAGCACCGACAATCATCACTGCGAAGGTGTTCATTCAACGATTATGGATGACTGGGATCGAATGGGACGATGAACTACCTGCACCATTGCTGAAAGAATGGCTTGACTTTCGGAAGAACCTTTGTAACCTTGTTAAGTTTCGTCTGCCACGTTGGATCAACTCTAGCAAAGAGAACAGGGTTCTAGAATTGCATGGCTTTTCAGATGCATCCAATGTAGCATACGCCGCGGTGGTATACGTTCGCATCATTGATAGAGAAGGATACATTCACACAACCTTGGTGACTTCAAAAACTAAGGTTGCTCCTGTTAAGCAGGTATCAATCCCTCGCTTAGAGCTCTGTGGAGCTGTCTTACTAGCAAAACTTCTTCAAGAAGTCGCTTCAACTCTAGAAGTTCCCAAACAGCATTTATATGCGTGGACAGACTCATCCGTCGTATTGGCGTGGTTAAGCAGCCACCCTAGTCGGTGGAAAACGTTCATCGCGAATCGTGTTTCCGAAATACTTACCATTATGGATAGAAGTCAGTGGTCACATGTTTTGTCGTCGGAAAATCCAGCAGATTGCGCATCTCGGGGGGTTAGTCCTTCTGAATGTAACGACCTTCAACTCTGGAAAAAGGGTCCGGTATGGTTACAAAATGGACAGATTGTAAGCCTGAACCTGAGATTGGAGACGTAGTTCTGGTGAAGGAGGATGGGCTTCCACCTGCCAGGTGGCTATACGGTATCATTACAAATAAGCATCCAGGTTTGGACAATATTACTCGCGTTATAACAATACGGTGTAAAAATAGTGAGATTAAAAGACCTATATCTAAATTAATTATTTTACCTGTAAATGCTTAGTCTTGTTTTTGCCTTATTGATGTAGATTTTTTTTGTATTTTATTAGATAAGGAATGAACTTGTATTTTTTACTTGTTTGTTTTTTGTTGTATTTGTTTTATATAAGGCATAAGCTTGTATTATAACCATAAGGCCCTAGATTAGATTTAATGCATAGTCAAAAACAAATTAATTTAAGTTTATATTGTCATGTTTTGGTTGATGGACAGAGCCGTCCATGGTGGGCGGAATGTTTATTCTGTTTATATCACACATAAAACTGCCTTTCAATATTTGATACAAGTCCATAATGTTCGTAGTTAGTATCGCTTTCTATAACAGATGGCGTTGTGCCGTGACGTCATCTTTCTACATCGCGGTGTTAAGATTTTCCGTCGATATAATAACTATGCAGTTTTTTGTGCAATAAATTGTCTTACTCTGGGACACGAGTGTTTTATTCTCTTGGGAGATATTTTTGGGACGTTGTACAGTAGCCCTAGTCCGATTCAGTTTGCGAGCCAGTCCCAGGTATGTCATCGAAGATCCGACGCCGATGCGAACTCTTCCATTAGCTGTATTACCGTTCCGGGGGCCGAGGAAATACATGGTGTCGAACTTGTACAGCGCCTCCTCTAATCCCAAGTGCTGAATCCTGCCAACGACTATTGCAACCCCGCGTTTCCGACCGCGACCTGGTACGATTCTCCCTGTGCTAGGACCGACGACGTCAGAAAATAGCCGCGCAACACGCAATCGTACTCAATGTTTCACAAGAGTGGTCGCAGTACCGATCCCTGCGGAACACAACATGTCATTTCTCGCCGTTTCCACTCTCCCTGGTGATCGTGGTAGATAATAATATACTTGACCGATAGGTAGACCTCAATCACACGACAGAGGTGATCGGGAACCCGGTGGTATTGCTAGATACTTGCTAGCCGATTTTTATATTATTTATTGCTAGACGAGTAATTTATCTACATTTGCGTTCGTGGGCCTTCGAGGCGCGAGGCCCCTTGGACCGCGAGGCCGTGGGCGGTCGCCCACGTCGCCCACGCCTTACGCCGCCTCTGTAGACTAGTACTAAACCACGTTGCTTGATAGATCTTGTGGTGGTAAGCGTGAGAGATAAGCACGGGTCCTAAGTTCGATTAGATTTGCCTCAGGTAACTAGCCTAACTTTCCCCTCCAACAAAAAAATGTGATAATGTTATGGCTACTAGGTTATCCATTTTTTTTAAGAGGCGGTATATCATATCTTCTTATATATAAACACTAGCGACTCGCCCCAGCTTCGCACGGGTGCAAAGGTAAAATCAGGTAATCATTACCTACATAGTATAAAACAAAGTCGCTTTTTCCCTATGTAGGTATGTTTAAATCTTTAAAACTACGCAACAGATTTTGATGCAGTTTTTTTTTAATAGATAGAGTGATTCAAGAGGAAGGTTTATGTGTATAATACAATCTACACTAATATAATAAAGAGGTAAAGTTTGTTTTTTTGTTTCTTTGTTTTTTTGTTTGTAGGAGGTAATCTCTGAAACTACTGGTCCGATTAGAAAAATTTTAGCAACAATAGAAAGCTGCTTTACCACTGAGTGACATAGGCTATATTTTATGTACGCGGGCGAAGCTGCTGACAAAAGCTAGTATATTTAATATCACCAGTGCTCCCGTGCGAAGCTGGGACGGGTCGCTAGTTATTTATATGTTACCAGCCAAACCCGATTTCAGGACAAACTAGTTTTGCCTAGGCTAAACTAGTTCTTCCTATACGCGATAGGATAAACTAGTTTAGCCTAGTTCAAACTAATTTGTCCTAAGCCCGATAGGATAGACCAGTTTAGGCTAGGCCAAACTAGTTCGTCCTGATATAAATGCGCACACTCTAGGATAAACTGGTATGGCCTAGTCTAAAGATTCTAATATATATAGAAAGTCAAAATAAATAGATTAACTGAATAAAATACTCCGTAATTGGAAAAATAATCAATTTTATTGAACTATAATGATTCGTTGTTAAAAGTTATGTTTAAACGGTAATACGAACAATCATACTACAACAAATAATACAGTTTTTTTTTTTTAATAGGAACAAAAATCAAATTATGTCAATTATTAAAATTGTTATTTAATTTTACATGGTTCGTTTCGGTGGCACTTAGAATTGCAGAGTATCATTGCCTTCTTGCACTGGCATCTGTTTGAGGAACAGTTTTTGTTGTAGCTGCATCTCATAAAACTTTGGCCTGATCTAACTGAATGTTTCGTAGCTGCAGTTCGTAACGATATTTCAGAGGTAATTTAATTTTGTTATATATTATCTATTAATATTTAATTGTATATATTACAATGTTTAGACTAGTCCATACCAGTTTATCCTAAAGTGTGCGCATTTATATCAGGACGAACTAGTTTGGCCTAGCCTAAACTGGTTTATCGTATCGGGCTTAGAACAAATTAGTTTGAACTAGGCTAAACTAGTTTATCCTATCGCGTATAGGAAGAACTAGTTTAGCCTAGGCAAAACTAGTTTGTCTTGAAATCGGGTTTGGCCGGTAACATATATAAACCTTCCGGTTTCGGTTTTAAGATAATGACTTTTCGAGAAATTCCGCGTGGAAGTTACACTTACACTTGACCTTTAATTTTGATCGTTTTAATCCCGTGGAGAGTCGATCTGGTACATCAAACACTACCGATTTGTAAAGATAATATTAATAAATTAAAAATAAAGTAGTTAGTAGTACCTAGTTAATCTATACATATAATAAAACAGTAACGAAAAAAAGACTGTACATTGAGAATTTTCTGGAAAAAATAAGTGGCTTTTGTTAGAAAAACGTAACTGATGACAAAAAGTGACTTTTTAAATTTTTGTCTGTTTGTCTGTTTTTCTGTGCCTATGGTAAGGGTTGGCGCCAAAACTACTGGATAGATTGAATTGAAATTCAGCAAAAATAATCCTTGTTAGTTCTAAAACTTTAATCGTGATACGCATATAGAAAAATTAATGTCTTTAGGTAAACATCCTTTGAATGACTGCGACAACTACCCTTTCCCCGCCGTTCGCAAGCCTACGCCTACGTTGACTGGAAATCGGGATCAGGATCCCGGCGACCGGGGCGCGAAGGCCGTTCCCTCATGCGTGCTGCCGCCTCCTTCGCTAGCACTACTGATTCGCAAAAGGAGGTGTCAGCCTGCCATTCCTCCTTACTTCGGAGCATGGTCTGAGCCTTACCAGAGCCCGGCGTGAGAGATCGTTGCCGCGAATCGCCTCCACGAGGCACATCTCTAATGTGTCCTCCGGATGGTCCAATTCTACATATATTATTTCATACGAGTATGTATGATAATAATTAATTGGTAAAAAAGCAGCTGAACGGATTGGAATAAAATAGGCATACAACAAACAAGTAAAACATATCTTGGATTATGACATACTAGCTTTTGCCCGCGGCTTCGCCCGCGTACATAAAATATAGCCTATGTCATTCAGGAGTAAAGCAGCTTTCTACTGTTGCTAAAATTTTTCCAATCGGACCTACTGGTCCGATTGGAAAAATTTGGTTCCAGAAATTACCTCCTACAAACAAAAAAACAAAAAAATAAAAAAAAAACAAACTTTCCTTCTTTATTATATTAGTGTAGATAATTTTCTTTTTGGCGAAGCCGCTGGCAGGCACTAGTACGATGGCCTTTGTCCTGGAGTGAGTCAACAACATTAGGCAATTAAATACTAGCATATGTCGAGATATATTTTATTTGATGAGACATGACAAACCATATTTTAAATTCCGTCTGCATTAGCAGAATCCATCAGGATTATTTAAAGTAATTAGGTAGATAATCGTAGATTATTTTTTAGATAGATGATTTGTTAAAATGCTGATGAACGTCAGCAAAAAATTTAGAGCACGTCATAAGTGGCATATTTATAATCAACATAATTATGCACTTGTGTTTATATCAAAGATACTGTGGGGTGACTAAATTTAAAGTGTTACTTTGTGTTTGTGCTTTGTAATCGTATTCGTATATGTATGCATTTGCCAGTACCTATTTGTGTACAAAATTATATTATAAAAAAAATAGTTAAGACTGCCTCACTTCTGAAGAGCCTAGTGAGATGGCTTAGCGGTAGAGGGTCATAAGATTTTGCTGAAATTTGGGATTTATAGTGAAAAAATTCAACTATGGTTTCAACTTTCACTTCACGCCAGAAATAACCGACATTCACGTGGAAACTACGTCTACGTGAATGTCAGTTATTTCTGACGCTGGCAGAAGATAGTACTTACCTAAAGACCTCCTAACCAGATCTAACCGGTAACCAGTCTCTCACAGAGTCTGATCTGTGTGAAGACTGACATCGACGAGTAAAATTACAGTGCACTAACCTTGAGTGTGTGTAATCATAGGCACATCATCATCATTCTAGCCGAAACATAGGCCTCACATCACAGATGATCACCGGCGCACTCTCCGCTTACTACCAAGACTCCCTCCCATAGTAGGTACAATAGGACGGTAATTGGACCAAAATTAATAAAAAAATGAAGAGCCTGACTAAATTAGGCAGAGAAGGTGTTTTTTGGTGAAACATGGGAATATGCACGCCCAGCACCCAAATTCTGGGCTAATAAAAGTTATGACTAGATACTTAGATAGATATGCTATTCTCATAAATCAGTCGTCAGACAGCAGGCAAATATCTACACTCCCTGTCGCTCTACCCAGCGTTGGTAAAGATACTCGCTCATTTATCAATACAAATAAAACAAAGGTGACTTGCACTATATGATGGAAAAACCCTATAAGTAGATAGACTAGATTAAGAACATAATTAAACCGTTCCATCACAATAATGTGATTAAAAATATATTGGGAGGCTGATAACATCAGTCTGCACCCGTCCCGCCACGCGCCGTTTGCACCAGCTGGTATCGGTGGCGCTGGGGTGCAGCAGACAGTCTGAACACCGATAACGTATCGTTCCAGTCTAAAGGTCATTGTGGCACTCGATCCTCGGACTATATTAACACTTTTTCTAAGCTTAAAAGCTTGTGAAAAGTGTTGGTTTCATTGACCCGATGTTTGTAATCAAAACTGATGACAATTTGATCAACTTTACAGTTATCAATTGAGCTGAAATTTTGCAAGTATTTGTAAAACAGAATGCTCATGCAAAATTATTATGACATGAATTGATGTGATGGTGGAACCTGGTCATAGGAACTCAGTAATTAAACGACTAAGCCCCATCGAGTTTGAATTCGTGTGATTCGTCCTGACGAGTATTTTGGTGTTAGATGGTAACCAGGGTCTGATGATGGAACTGGAAGATGGCCATAGAAACTCGGTAATACTAAAATCGGCAGTGCCACCCCGTACGTAGCGGTTCGTAGCGGATGGATGGCACTTTTAGCTTTTTAGCGGCGCGGGGTCGCAACGCGGTGTTGTGTTGTTTACGCCGCGTAACGCGCCGCGTCTCGGTAAACAAGCACTTAGGCCAGATTAGCGCTGAGATTAGACTGCCACATTGGTCTTGTGATCGATAGACTAGTTTTAAAGTTGGGGTGTCTAATCATGGACACCCGAGCCTCGAAAAGCTCGTTAAGTTGTTGATTCCTGTGCCTAATTTGTCCCTGGTCCTACCAGATTACTGTTCCATCGAACTATAAGATTAAAAGAACAGAAAATGTATCTGTGTTTGCGCTAATTTGCTCACTATAATATCTCCTTCATAGCCAGCTTGATTAGCCAAGTGGCTAATTTCCGCTGAGATGGGACACGACGATAATAATTCGATCGGATGGATTGTCTATATATTAATAGATACAAGGGCGTTGTCAGCCGTTGTTCAAGGGGAGGGCTATAGCAAGTATATAGAATGGCAAAAGCATTAATTGTAGTTACAGTTGAGAAATGTTACTTGATGATGTGATGTGATGACTGTGGCAGATTCAATAAATCAATCTTTATTCTCAAGGGGCCGCCGCCACCCCCTGCCCCTATTTGGCGACGCCCTTGCTTACCTGTCCATTAGCTAATTACACGACTGCCCAAAAAAAAAGAGTGTTATTAGAAACTTACTACTTATTTTTACTATTTCTACTAATTAGAATATTACCGACAAACCATAAGTGGTACTTACCAGTCATAGTCGTTGAAGAATGGCGTTTGAAAGCTCGCATCATAGAGTAGTTTTTCTGACAACTCCAATATAACATTTGGTGCTCCCCAGGCCATTGGGTTCAGTGCTGGTTTAAAAGGAAAAATGTGATTGTTATTTTATAGTCTATGACTTTCATAAAAATCATGACAGCCCGGCCGCTTGGCTGGGCGACCCGTGGATAGTGGAGCGGCAGCGTTGACTTGTTATTTACTATCTAGTCGAACAGTCGTAGCACAATGATACCTTTTTTTAGTTGTTTCAATGATATTTCCGTGCCCTTGGTTGTGGTGGGAGATAGTTCAGCCATTAAATTAGCCGCAACTTGCTGCGGAACAGCAGCGCAACAGGAGCGCGACGGACGCGCTGTTGCGCGAGGGTCCCGGGTTACGATTCTTCACATTACCCCACTACGGCTTCCGTAAGCCCAATTAGGGCTTAAGGAGTTAAGTAAATACTATTAAGCACATGGAAGCATAGTTTAAATTAAACTTCACTTAATATTAGTTGTAAACAGACTTGTGGTCGGTATACTTACCTCCAATAATTAGAATGCCAGGTTTTCTAGTTTGTTTATCACTGCGCAGTTCCAAAGCCAATATTGTGCGGTTTTCGAAAGTCACCGGAGTCAGGTGCACAACATTCACGACATCCGGGTCATGGCGCCGGAACTGCTCCACCGTAGTCATCACCATCTTCTGATTGGCGTACGGTTTAAAGCGTATCTTGTCCCCTGTACTTCTTGTCATTCTTAACTTCGCTCCAGATCTGTATGGTTAAAATATTTCAAGATACTTATTCATGTTAAAGTAGACAAAAGATAGTACTCAAAAAAGGTCTCAAATATTCGATGAGAGGCTACAAAAAATTTCCACCACTGCAAAGGCGATCTTGATTTCACACAGCACACGTTGTGTTGGAGGAGTGCCTTGGGCCGATATCCGAGAACTGTACCTCGATCACCAGGTTTGGCCGAGACTTGTCTCTGCCACCAGTAGTAAGGGTTATGCTGATAACAATTTCATGCTCCCCGGTCGTTTTCTCTAAGTCTCTTGAAAGTTTCTCCAGGAACCAAACACCACATTTACATCACTTTGCATCACTGCTTACCATCAGGTGGGATCGCAATCAAGCACTAATTTATAGCAATAAAAAAAATAACCAAAAAATGGCGCCACCTTTATGAATTTAGTAGTTATTCCACACCTTTTATATTATAGCCGGTGTTTATCCAGCGTGTATTCTAGATAATTATTAATAACATGGTACCAAACTTCATACAAAGGCGTTCAGCTATTAGAGCGTGAACGTGGAACACAAATTTAGGTGACTGGAGAGAGAATAGGTGCAGAAAAGATAACTTTACCTGTTCTAAATGCCACGAGGGTTTCTTACCATCTTCGCACTTCTGATACTTAGATATTCCTGATGGAATAACATTTTTACCCCATAAACTTAAGAAGTAGGTAATAGAAGGACTATCTACTATACAATAAAAATACAGTCCAATCGTAAGGTACTCTGCTACTCACAGATCATAATTTCTCGGTGGAAATAAGACCATAAATAGAGCACCAAGGAAGTATGAGACAGCTATCAAATATATTTTGATCTGTAAAAGCATTTTTGTAAACTTGAAAATCAAATTCAACTCTCGATTATTGGATGTTTAGCGAGAAGTTTTAGTAAATCTAGTACAAAATGCATTAGACGCTGAGATGTAAGATAAATTACAAGATGTATAAAAATCTGTCAGCATGAAAAGAAAGCACAGACAGAAGTGACATAATATGACATGGATATGAAAATATAGGTACAATCCGTTCCAAATGAGAATAGGATCGATAGCAATGTTGTGACGTCACGTCGAACTGTCAAATCGAAGAAATTAGGTTTTTTTTTTTAGGTAGAGTGAACAAAAAAAGATGTTTAAAAAAATAATTTACGTACGAATCGTGAATGAAAAAAGTTTAATCAGAATACAGTTTTTCAATTTTGTTTATCTCTGTTTCACTGTCTAAGTAGTGGTAAATAGAAGAAAAAGACGAATTGTTTCTAACAATGAAAATAAGAAAGAAAATAGTTTTTCTTGTAAACTATTTATGACTTAAAACAATATATTTGGCAAACTTATATTAAACCCTAACGTTTTTACTTCAACTAGAATTAACTAATTTTTACTTAATAAAAAGCAAAAAAAAAACTTTTTATTGATACGCAAATAAGATTTTTTTGCAAACCGTACTTTTCACTCAAAATTTGACAGATCGAGGTTATTGACTTTCCGGTTCTTATTTGGAACGCATAATACAGTGCTACAAGGATCTCTTTGTTCTAAGTTGCTGCGCTGTTAATACACTTCCGATTTCTAAATTCCACAACATCGTGACAGGTTCAACACGTGGGCTGCGGGATTCTTTCGAGTGAGTTATTACGGCTTTGGAACGCAACTGAAGAAATACAGGTGGGCTTTTATCGTAATAGTTTTCTATAACCCTGGTTCGTGTGCGGATAGGGATAATCGTCGGTTAGTACCACGTTCCATGCAAATTGTCTAAGGGGCCTCTGTGAGTTGGGTTCAGCCCCTCGTAAGCCTTCCAAAGATCCAGAACCACCAAGTTCTGAGATAATTAAATAAATAATTACATAATAATTCAAGAACACATAGAGACGTATGTATTAGCGCGTGAGGCAGTCCTCACGCCCCCGTCGCCGAACATCGCCGCGATTCCGGTTCCGGTTTCCTGCCGTTTCTACGGGCTTGCGACCGGTGAGCAATGTGTAGCTTGCTGTCCGATTCTCTGGTAACCATCCGGGAGCCCAAGTCGTCGACGGTGCATATAGTTCCACGTGCGCCCCGAGGAGTAGTCAGGAAACCGTAAGGACCTAGCCCACCCAAAAGGGTCGAAGCTTACAAGGCCATGGGTTTGCTTCTGAAAAGAAAATTTGGCTCTGGTATGAAAGGCAAGGAAGAAACAGGAGTGGGATTTTACTCAGTAAAAGTCTGACACTATCTACCACCATCATTAAGAGCGAGGAGAAGTTATTGGATGATGTTCCCACCGGAAAAAGGCCTATTTTAGTAGTTGTTTCCCAAAGGCGCATTTTTGCTGGTATTAAAATCATTTACAGCAATACTGTAACCGAAAATGGATCTTTTAAAAAGCTTATTATAAGTCCCGATATAAGCCCGATATTCATAAAATTCAAATGTAATATGCAAACAATTTTCAAAGATACCAACTACATGGAAGGTTGCTCCTTGTTATAGAAAAATACAAACCATAGCAAGAATCTGGCCACTTCAATTCTAGATTTTATGATAAAATACTCTGAATCAAACGTCAAGAAAGGCATCATGTTATGTCAAAATATGAAGATTTTGTTAACATGAAAACTTATGTATTTTTGATAACATTAGGTTTTATTCAATTAGCTTTCTGCAACCAACAATTAGTTTTTTGCGACCACAATATTACTGACTATGATTTATACCCTGTTTGTCCCATTCATTGTGAGTACCTAATGCCTAAGTCATACATAGCGTCAAATTGGTTTTGTTCTTAATATTTTATTTTACAACTGTATGCTACTCTAGTAAAAATATATGTTCTCTGTGTTAGTTATCCGACGGAAAAGGTTATATGCCGATTACACGCGATGGCGCGCTAACCAAGACCTGAGTACAAACGAGTTCCTAGTGAAGGTTTTAGATGAAGACTTGACAACGCCTCAAACTAAGAAAATCGTTGCTGTAAACATTCTACCCGTGACAGCAGGAGGAGAAAAAATTATTATAGGCGGTGCGAAGGTCCCTCCTCCGACTTCTGCGTCAGTGACAACCGACCCGCTGAAAGATTACACACGATTCGCAGTACCGCCTACAACACCAGCGCGGATAGATGGCGTTGTCCATGCCCAAAAACCCCCTTTGGAAATTACAATTCCAGCAGTTCCACCTCCATCGGAACCAAAGGGTCTGTGTAATGCTTTTTTTACTACTATGACTAATGGTTTTTATCTTTAATAGTGGCGTGTAAATATATGTAACTATTGTAGTTAGATATTTAAGAAAAAATAGATTGTACAACTTTTTTATACTCATACTTTTTCAATTGACTGATTAGAAGTCGTCATTAAAATTGATTTCAGGCGTCAACGTTGTCCGGCATTCCCAACGTGATGATAGTCCGCCGGCCAGTCCTCAGTTCCTAGCGCGGACACCCATGTTGCTGGGTCGTCAGTATGCACCAATTGCCCCTGTCGCATTCAATCGCCGAAAAAATATGGATCCGGTGACACCACCGGCCACGAGTACATATGTATGACACCTTTTATTTATTGGATTATTTAAATTTGAAGTACCTAGCGTTAAATTTTATGTACTTGAGTCTTTTACAGGATCCAGAATTAGAATCGACGCATTTAGTTCCAACTCGAGTGCGACCAATTTCAGAAATAACAATTCCTACTAGAACTACGGATCAACTTGATGAATTTAGAAAGTTTAATTCATTTGATGAAGTGACCCAACCACAAGATGTTCATGAATCAGTAACTCGGTCAAGTTATGTAATTCCGGAAAGGACAGCAACACCACTTGAAATGAATGAAGTTGAATCTGAAGTTGAATTGACAACTGAACCAAAAGTTTTAGAAAGTAGTAGAAAACGAGAGGAAGAAATAAAAAAAGTCGTCGAGAAAGATTCAGAATCTTCATATAATCAGATGTTTTATAACGATGAAGATAATAGCGAAGCTAATGCTAAAAAAGACGATCAAGATATTAATGATACCTATTTCGATAAAAGAGGTACCACTGAAGATTCTAAAGAATCAGTTATCTCAGAAAATAAAGAAGACGACATGGAGTATATAGATCCTAAAAGTTATACGTTTAATAAAGACTTACCTACTTCTCCAGAAACCGATGATTCAGATAACGTTACAAACAAAATGCCATCTACTGACATTCCTGCTGTAGAAGCAATAAAATTTAAGGGTATAAAAGACACCTTCAGGGATAAACGTCATCCGTTTTGCAGTTTACTTACACTGAGACAATTAAATTTTAACTCACCCAGGACGTTACCAGAGGTTAATAAAGACTTTATCTCAACATCCCAGCATATTGTACTCCATAATATGCTGACGTGCACTTACAGCATATATCACCAATTTGCTAGACACATAGACGTTCCTTTGGTCCAGAACCAGTCTCAAAATTCTTATTACCAACTACAGTATTGATTTTATTATACTAGCTTACTATACTCTACCCTACTCTACCTTACTCTACCCTAACCTACCTTACTCTACCCTAACCTACCTTACTCTATCCTACTCTACCATATTCTACCCTACTCTACCTTACTCTACCTACCTACCCTACGTTACGCTTACTAGATATACAGTTAATGGCTATAGGTACTTACGGCCACTAACTGACCACAAATCCAGTCCCATGCTAATTGTTACTCACGTGCACATATGTACAGCTGAATGTAAAAAAGCACTTTCGAAATCATTTTTTAGATAATGAATCAGTTGAAGCAATGGGCAGATAACAGCCCCTTGGCCAAATGCATAGACATAACTAATGGAAATTTCACTAATATGGAAAATCCTATTTATATGATGATCATTGATGACCCAAGTAGCGGTCAAACTGTAGCAGCTAAACAGACAGTGATGATTGTTGCAGGTAAAGTTTATTGATTAATATTATCAAAAATGCGATCGTGCCTGATAGCGATATTGGTAACCTATATGTTTAACTTTTTTTGTTTATCATCAGCCCTGCCATGAATTATTTCAGGTATACAAGGACGTGACCACCATGCTGTAGCCGCCGCCATGTATGTTTTATACCAACTTATAGAACGAAGCGATGCTCATTCTGATTTGCTGACTAGATATCGGTTCTGGATAGTGCCGGTATTCAACCCCGACGGTTACGACTATTCTATGACGTTTCCTCATGTATGTCTAATCTCTATTTTATATTTGATTGATTCCAAGAGGACACCAGTGTCCGCACACCTATTGTCTTTTCATTGTGTCTGTAGTTATGGTAGTCGAAAGGTTAATTAAACTAGCTGCTTAACAATATTGATCTTCCTTTTTGGAGCAACCGTGTAAATACATTTCACCATTCCAAAGATCTTCTACCCTGGAATTAAGTCCCGTTTCCGCAGGAGAAATAATAGTACATTGTTATACGAGGGATGAAAGAAAGTTATTTAGTCCCGAGAAATTTCTTGGCGACCGAGCGAGAGCGAGGTCGCTAATAGTTCGAGGGACTAAATAACTTTTGAACCCGAGGTAAACACTGTGCTTTTCATTACGAATACGAGGAAAATAAAAATAATAAAAACCTGAGTCGTCGTCAAAGGCCTGATTAAGTAGGTATATTTCTTTTGATTTAGGCGGTAAGCGGTTTTCTCCTCTTAAGAATCTTGCGTTAAATTTATAACTGAAGCTGACTAACTAAAACTTATCGTTTTAATAAAAATTTCTTGTAACAGAGATTTAGCAAAATGTAAACAAAACTTTACACCTCGAAAAAAAAAGGAAGATCAAATCGGCCACAGATTATAGACAGTCTACCATTTACCCGCCAATTCTTTTTTTCAGTGTTCGGCTCCCTGGCTTTTCAGTCAATATTTTTCATTTTGTCATTGTAAAAATGGGTCTGGTCAAATTTTTTCTCAAATATATATTAATTTTAATGAAATAATTGAAAGTAAATTAAAATAAAGTCATTAAAAAAAAGTATTCTTAAATTATTTCTATCTCTATGTCATTTTAATTCGGTGTAAAGTTTCGGGTCACGGTTCAATAGAAATGTCAAAATAGAACTAGTTTTTTTTTTAATATTTGCTGGCTAAATATTAAAAAAACAACTGTCAGTTGTAAAGTAAAACTCCCTAGGGAGTAAAAGTACTTCTTCCAACCCTGTCCGCAGGCAACTTTACACCTACTTTCAGAGTATGAGTAATGAAAAAGTAGTTTAATTTACTCGTTATAATATTCGTTATATCTCAATGATAGACCATTTCAAATTTTGTTTGTGTTTCGAAGTCGTGTCTCGTAGCTTGAAATCCCGTTTCCGTAGGAAAATTATTTAGACGTACGACTACGACTAAACCATTTGTTTTATAGAGACGAGAGTGGACTAAGAACTTGCGTCAGTCCTGGGACGTGTGTAAAGATCGAGATACATGCGAAGACTGCGAAAAACACGGCTTGCGATGTTTGATTCAGCCATGCTACGGAGTTAATCTTGATAGAAATTTTGAATATCAGTGGATACCTGGTTAGAATAATATGATTTATTTGTGTTTTCTCCACATGACGTTCTGGTAGGTACTTATATTATACGAAGAGAATATTAGAGATGTACGTAGAACCTTCGTAAAGTAGATGATAGTAATTGAGATAATTCCAGCCTACAGCCTTTTCGTCTGAAAAGTCTTGTACAAACTTGTCAAAAAAAGTCTTGTGTCTTCTTGTAGACACAACCCGATTCTGTAAAGCGTGACCGCGGTAATACTGATGAGTGACGATGCGTCCGACGAGATGGCCAGTGCATCTTGAGAACGACCTACTTCTCTTTGCAGTCGGTGAATTAACTAAAGACAATTTGATATGATTTTTGCATCATACAACTACCTCGTTTTGCTTTTGCTGTTTGGCATTCTTGCTGAACTGAACCTATCTGAACAAATTGTTAGTTTTCTTATTGTTATTTATGTTTGTATAATCTTAAGCTACATGTTGTTTCTACTTTGTGGATGATGTGTATGCGCACTAGACGAAACGTACCGTGGTGACTTTACACCACTTAAGTGATCTGTATGCTATACACTTATACATTGATGACATTAGTAGTACCTACAGTTTTGACGTATCAGCGTGCAGCGCTGTAAGTTTTACAAGTATTAATAGACGACAATGCCAATAAAGCGCTGCAGCGGACTTTTGTATTAATTTTTCAGTATTTTGACGAATAGTTTCTATGAACGTGCTTGTGTATCGCTGGGATATAAGTCGATGGTGCCAAATAATTTTTTTTTTCTTTCGTTCTTATTTCCATGAAATTTAACGACCTACCAAATAACATAAAAGATTGTGATAGTATCAATATAGAAAACTGTGAAATCATGTCTGTGAAATGTAGTTATACCACAGAACAAGGCATATCTACCTAATTGTTAGTTTGTATAACTTCACCAACACGCAACGAAGGCAAAAATGTATTTATATTGATAAATAATTCTTTGTATCTCATTGTAAGTGAACCTACTGTTCTTATGAGAATAAATTCTTTAAAGCTAAATTGATGGTGGTGGTTGGTTGCAGCGGAGGAGCTGCGAGCCGAGCACCCCTGCGGCAGCCTGTACTCGGGCGTGCGCCAGCTGAGCGAGCTGGAGACGCGCGCTCTCACGCAGTACTTGCAAGATCAACGCACCACCTTGTACACCTTCCTAGCTTTCAAAGAAGGAGACATCCTGGTTAGCCTTTTTGTAAATATATTAAAACTAGCTTTTTCCCGCGGCTTCGCCCGCGTGGTATTGGGGTTGGGGTTTCCGGGATAAAAAGTAGCCTATGTCCTATTCCGGAGTGTATCCTATGCCTGTGCCAAATTTCATCCAGATCCGTCCAGCCGTTTTGGCGTGATTGAGTAACAAACATCCATCATCATCACATCGTAACTTTCGCATTTATAATATTAGTAGCATAGTATTCACAACCTGGGGCCCGAGTCTGCTATTTTTAACCGACTTCAAAAAAAGGAGGAGGTTCTCAATTCGATTGTATTTTTATTTTTTTTTTTAATTTTTTTTTTTATGTTTGTTACCTCAGAACTCCGTTGTTTATGGATGGATTTGCAAAATTTTTTTTGTACTTGAAAGGATATGCTTCCAGATTGGTCCCATTTTTTTCAAAATTGAGTTTTGATGATGGGATCCATGAGAAATCGAGGGAACTCCTCAAATATTATAGGCAACTATATAGTTTTTTTATATTTTCATCGAGAACTCAAGCATTTACAGTCAAAAAGTAACATTTGATGAGGTGGAACTGGTGAAGAAGATCAGAAAATGGCTAACGAAACTTGACACTCGCATAGATATCACAATTAAGGTAGTTAAGCAACTATGAAAATGTACTATAAACCAATGATCTTAAATAATTATGTTGAAAATGTTATCATCGAACTGATCTGATGATGATGATGGAGCTGGAAGGTAGGCACTGGAACTGCGTAACTAATTAATATATCCTAGCCGTGTTTGGGCTTGTTAGAAATGTCATAAGATGCACTTTGGCTGTAAGATACTATTGAACTGATGTGATGATGAAGCTGGAAGGTGGAAGGTCGGCATGGGAACTTCAAAATAAAATAATCTATCCTAGCATGGTTTGAACTTATTAGAGCTGTCATGGGCAATACTGTCAAGGGCAAGGGAAAGGGCTATGCTCGGAATTTCCTTGCGTGTTCGAATCAGAAATGAAGAAATGCGCAGGAGAACCAAGGTCACCGACATAGCCCGAAGAATTGCCAAACTTAAGTGGCAGTGGGCAGGGCACATTGCTCGTAGAACAGATGGCTGATGGGGCCGAAAGGTTCTAGAGTGGCGATCGCGCACCAACAGACGCAGCTTTGGAAGGCCTCCCACAAGGTGGACCGATGACCTGGTGAGAATCACGGGAACGCGATGGATGCGAGTCGCACAGAAACGGTCGTTGTAGCGACGCTTGGGGGAGGTCTATGTCCAACAGTGGACGTTTTCTGGCTGAAATGATGATGATTATGAGAGCTGTCATAAGATGTACTCATGAGATGAATCATAAGTATTTCATGCATCATATCATCTCTCCACGAGATCAAAACGATTACACTGTAACAATGTACCTATAATATGTATTCCTACTTATATGACATTGGTAACTTTTCCAAAAGAAATGTAGGAACGATATTGACTTCGTTGCCATAACACATTATAATAAAAAACACTAAACGGCTACAAATAAAAAAAAACTTTTTACAAAAAAAAAAACCGCCTTCAAAAAAAGCCAAACGACAAAAGTTCCTACACTAAAAAGTTAAAAATAAAAATTTGAATTGCTGTAAAGAAACTTAATTTATAGGTAAACTTATTTGACATTCATATTTTGCAAATATTCAAAATTTATTACTTCTTTTTGGAGTCGGTGCCAGCCAAGGCAAGGAATTACGAATGGGCAACAATCCCTTGAAAAACTACCTCTAACTTAACTATAAAATTACATAGTACCTATTTGCATACTCTAATATATAATACTTAACTATATTAAGACATAAATACATATTAGACTTCTCTAAAAAATTCATCCGATTTGCACATTTTTTTTTAAATAAAAAATATATACTTACAAAAACCTTCTGCCACATTTTAAGTACATTGAAAATGTTTAAGCATTGCAAGCACAAGCAAAGCTACCTAACATTAAGTTTCAACAATAAAAATGCTGGCACCGACTCCAAAAAGAAGTAATAAATTTTGAATATTTGCAAAATATGAATGTCAAATAAGTTTACCTATAAATTAAGTTTCTTTACAGCAATTCAAATTTTTATTTTTAACTTTTTAGTGTAGGAACTTTTGTCGTTTGGCTTTTTTTGAAGGCGGTTTTTTTTTGTAAAAAGTTTTTTTTTTTAAATATTGTCATTCCAACACGATTCCATTGTTATTTTGCTAAAAGTTCGTAATCTGTTAATTCATAATGGCTGATCATTGGGCGGTCAGTGGTGTCGTAATAGAACTGTGGTACGAGCTGTTTTGTAACGAATTAAAAACAATAGATAACTGCACAATAACATTCTAATCGTAAGTCACTGATTAAAGGAACTGTCAAAATTTTATTAATTTACCGCATGTCAAATATTCATTTGTCATTATGTACGAGATTACCATTCTAAAAAAAATCTTTCAATGAATTGTCAGTGGCTGATCATTGGAAAGTCATAATGACGCCATTATATTAGTAGATCACCACTATAACTTGTCAAAATCAACCATTTTGAAATCAATGATCAACTATTCTGACACTATTGTAATAGCAGACTTGAGGCCCTGGTATGATTGTTCCTAATCTGTGTGTATATAAAAGGTGCTGTCCTGACTCACTCACAACATGGAACGCTGGAATTTTAAGAACGATTTAGAAACGATTTCGAATCACCTCCTAAAGGGATGAAACGAAGTTCATTGTTTATACGGAGAAAAGTAGTTTTCAAGCGGTTGAAACCGCTGAAGAAAGCTTGTTCTGGATATTTTTTCGCGTGTTTTCGCCGCCTTGCCATGCTTGTGTGACGAGGATTATAACTATTATATTATACTATGCAACTAAACACTCGAGGGTGTCATTAAATAACAATTCTTTTCTTGGTTCTAATTATATGTTTTTTACAGGGTATCATGTATCCACATTCACACACTAGGAAGAAGCGCGCTTTCGATTATGTTTATGTTAGTATGTTTTTTATTACCTTTTCACATGTGTCAAAAGTTTCTTTGATTTCATAACTACCATTTCCCTCTTAGCTGAGTATCTGTAAGATTTGGAATATAGACTTTAAAAGTATCAGCTTGTTCATGGTTTTTATACAAATCAGCGTACAGTATTGCTTTATTCAGAAGACTGTACGGTAATAACATTTTTTTTTTAACTCATACCAAGCGACAAGCGTAGCTTTTAAAAAAAATGTTATTTTGAGACCTTTATTTATCTCTAACACCGTGCTGACATCACTTATATGTTTATAGTCTGTAATTTATTAAAGGATATTATATATTTTGTACATCTACTGTATTTTTAACTCAAAAGTTGATTGGTAGAAATGACTTGTTACATAAAGCCCGGCTTATGTCCTACAAGGAACAATAAAACCCTAAACAAAAATAAAGTCCACCTATGTATTGCAGTATAAACCGAGAATAGACCATAATATCAGGTAAAAACTCAATCCTAGGTCCTATTACGTCTTACGTAATTTTTTTAGTAACTTTGTTTAGTGATGTTCTAATTTTGCAGAGACAACGGGCCTTAAGGGCGGCCGCAGCAGCCTCCAGCATCAGCAACAGACCCTACGTGGGCGGACAGACCTCCGAGTTCCTACGTGAGGTTTTTTACAAGCATTCAATTATAAACTGTCCATTAGATCTATTTTTTATTTATACCTACAATGCTTTATTGTATACCAAGTAATAAATTGATAGAATTGGAGCCTTTAATTTAAAAAAGGAACCACAAAACTGGTGGCCTTGTCACTTTTAGCGAACTCTATTCATAATCGGTAGTTTAGTTAGGTATATTGTAACTGTTACAGTTACTTGTGAGATTCTAGCCAGTGGACTGTAGTCATATTACACTGGTTGGTATACTTTTTAAATAAAAAGTCTTGTCCTGCTTTAATAGATCTTTATGTTTTTTGGAAGGTTTGTTTCCCTTCAATTTTCTTTTAATGTGTAGTGTCTATTAACCTGATTTATTTTTCCATTTCAGCATTATACGCAGGGGGTATAGATGACTGGGTAGACGGTCATTTGGGCATCGACAACACATACACTATTATGATGTTTCGCCCTTCGGATTCTTCTTACAACTCCAAACTTATTACTGAGGTATAATATTTAAACAATATTAAAAAAAAAAAAACAAACAGCTGAGCATTCTATAGCATCCTGAGCATTTTGGGCGCCTCCAGTTAGTAGCCAGCAGTTAAATACTGTAGTATAATCTTTCTAGTTACCTCAAGTAAATAAATAATAGACTCTAAAGACTTTAATACACTGGTAATATTTTAGGTTATATTATTTATGTCTGATCACATATCAAAAGTGGTTTAATTATTAAGGGTTTTGTATTTTCAGTAGAGTAAAAGTTTCTGTAGATTTTGAAATGGACAGAACTGTACCTATATTTTGTTTTTTACCTGATTACGTTTTTTTTCCAGCGAGTAGTCCACGAAGCATATGCAGCGATGGACACTCTACTACTTCAGAGTATAGAGAAGGCACAAGTGGCATCGCCTCGGGTTGCGTTGAAGAGGGCTGGCGAGCGGTTCACAGCCATGAGCGACGCGACATGTCCACGTCCACACTCTCTTTCTATTCTTCTTACAGCCTTTCTACTCTATGCTTAAATCTTTGTTGTATTAGCAATAACGTATATTTTATGATTAGATTGTTATTGATGAATCGGACGACGGAATGTTTTTACGGTTCCAAAAAGAGCAATCCTTTATTATAATGACATATTGTCATTTTGGTCGCTCCATTTTGTGTGCAAGTAGATATATATAACAGTATTATAATGACATCCAAAACAAAAAATGCTAACAGATCCTGCTTGTCTGACTGCGCACTGCTTGTACGAACGGATAGGCAATCAACAAACAATTAATATTTTTATGAAACTTCAGATTTTTAAAGTTCTAGCTTATTTTCATATTTAACTGCAGTGCGCATCACTTTGTACTGTTTGGCTTGAATAATTATGTTTTTCTTTATATACCAACTTATGTAAATGTATATTTAAATAAATGGGTTTTATTTGAAATATTGTTTGGTGTTCAATCAGCCGACTTACCTAATACCGGGTCTTTAGACTGCTTTGTGGAGAGATAATTATGAGTACTAAATTATCTCTTATTAAAAGATACTTGCTTGTTGCTATACGTGTATATATAACCTAATGTTAACCTTACACACTGGCGACATTTACCGGGCCTTCGTAGTTTTATAGGATCTTAATTTTTTTTAGAATTCATTTTTTTTAATAGGTTTTTAAATTGATATCATTAATAAAAGAAAAAACCACAGTCGAGGCCCGGACCTTGTCCTCTGCCGACTTATGTACTCGCTCATTATCAGTGTCAGGTGGTTTTATATAATTATCCAGATATAGATTAGTTAACATTAAAAGACATGGTTTTATAATGATAAGGTAAGATTCTTTTGGAAGCATCATGTGCTCGCAGAACGTTAATTGGCGGTAGTATTATATACAAGGTTACTGATAGTGTGGTCAACGTAGTTTTTCATCTCTTATACATTTTCCGTCATATATTCTCACCGTCACATTTGAAATGCACTTTGCTATTCATTTTTTTGAGGCGCTTATAATCGAAATTTAAACAAACGTTTTAAGAAGCCATAGCAAGAAAATCCAGTGGTATAAATAAGACTACAATTTTTATCAACTATTTGTTTACCGTAAGTGTCTAGACAAAATTAATTCGAATTTTATTTGGGTTTGGTCGGGAGATGCTCTACAGGAACCCCTAATTCAATTGCCTGTAGGTACCTTTTGACCTGTTCTGATACCTATTAATTTTTTGGAGTATGTACATATCGATTGCGTACAATTGTTATATGCAATACCAGCAAAACAGATGATATGATTTCTGGGGAACATACGCTCTATTTCATAACTATAGAGTTTGTATTGGTCCAATTATTGATGACACTAAATATATCATTCAGCATCGGTTTGTCGTTGGCAAACCGATGCTGAATGATGTAAGTCATTAACATTAGGTACATTTCCATTGTTATGGAAATGTTATTACACTTATTGTTGTTTTATTAAATGTATTTTTAGTTTGTAAGTTTCCTTTTGCAGCCTCTTGGATATGCATGAATTGTTGCGGGTGGTCAAGACATAGAGCCTACTGTGGACAAACAGCACCGTTTTGTACTAGTTTGCACAGTTGCAAAAAAAAACTTTTTCTCAATTTATAAATATAACAGAACCCAGTAGCCCATGTAAAAATTAGTAACCCAATTTCCCGAGAGATGGCGCTCTACCCAGTGGTAATTTTAATTAACGTATTTATTAAATTGATCCGATTTTAATCTTTTTGTATTTCTGTTTGAAAGAAAATTTGCTCAGGGTAATGAAATGTGTAAAAAAAAAAATGCTCGTATGTGCGGTTAAATTACAAAATTAGTTCAGAACGTTTTTTTTTTTAATTTTTCGAAAACTTCATCATCGTCATCGTATCGAATCGCTCTAACTTTTGAACCATAAGTTTAGAAAATATGAAAAAAATCTCAAACTCTGTAGAACTTTATAAAGTTTTTTTTATATAATTATTTCGAACTTGGAACGAATCTCAATCGAGTCCAGTATTGGAAAATTAAAATTTATTTTTGAACTAGGTAAGTTTGAACGATACTCTGAAAGCGAAGTCCGACTAGCACTTGGCCAGTTTTTAGGGTTTCGTAGTCAACAAGGAACCCTAGTAGTTTCGCCAAGTCTGTCTGTCTGTCCGTCCGCGGTAGTCTCAGCAACCGTTAGCAATAGAAAGTGGAAATTTGGCATCAATATGAATATCAACCACGTCGATAAAGTGCAAAAACAAAAAGTAGTATAAAATGCTTTATTAGGGTACCTCCCCTACACGTAAAGTAGGGCGTAATATATACTGATAGTGCTCTATATTTATATTGCTCTATATTCGATTTTTAGTCAATTAATTAGACACAAACTCGTGGTTGATACCCATCCTTTAATTATTGCCTTACGTCAAAGCAACTTTGCACATCAATTTATCCATCGGTAAATAATTCGTTTCTTTCAGTTGCTTTCCTAAAATTTATTTTTTTGGTCCGGATAGAGATAGATATATCAGGTAAAATAATTGTGTTTTTAAAATACAGGCGCTATTGATAATACTGTACTATCGTTGTTAGACATCTACGATTACTTGTGTTCCCAGATTAGCTTTTAATGTATAACTCGTTTGATGTTTTGTTCGATCCAGATATTGCATTGATAAACATTTTTTCCTCATAAACAATAACAGCTTTTTTACATGTCGCTTTTTTTTTACTGTTACACAGATAATGCTATAATCGTTTTGATAACCGTAAAACAATTTAAACCTTTGTTTTGATAATATCTGTAATGTTTTTTTTTTTTGTTCATGTCAGCCCCCTCTACTAAGAGTATGCCATTGCTACTACGAATCCACTGTGGATAAGAATTTAAGTCGTTCTTTTTTGTCTCATAATGGCAATGACAGCAAGTCATAGTTACCTTTACCTACTATAGACAAAACCGCCCTTACAGTTCTTTTGGACCTAACAGACAAAAGTGGAATGATAAATGTAGGAAAGGAGAATGGGCAGTTGTGCTCTTGTCCTATTAGTTTTAACACATTCAGGTTGGCTTGTACCCAGGGGCGTAGCTACCGCCGTATCTGCAGTATCAATTATACTGGGCCTCCGCGATACAGGGGCCCCGACCTAGGCAAAAATTCGCAACATGTTATCCACAACCGTCTCATAGGGCAGCTCAGCATCTGTAATAAAAATACGTTTATTTTTTATACGGGGCCCCCGAAGGACTTTTGATATGGGGCCCGTGTGGGACTAGCTACGCCACTGCTTGTACCATTTGTAGAATACGGAATATTCGCTGACAAAGTCTTGGTTTATAAGGCAGTGATGTACCACCGGTGGGTAGATGAAGACTTTTTTCCGATAGGATACCGAATACTTACTCATGAGGTATTGATCTGAACAAGATGGCTTCAAGGCGAATATTTCTTATTTGGACGACCTCTCTGCATTGTAGATAAAAAAATTCCATAATATAGCTGTAAATTTGAGTATATGATAGTACATTATAATACAAGTTTGTAATAATGGTGATTACCGTCAAGGAGGTATTAAGAGAGCCAAGAACGGTAACCATTAACTACTCACGTGTATCATACGACGTTTTTCAATACACTTGTGAATAAAAATAATTTCATTAACTACACTTCTCATCAAAAAAATCGAAACACCTTGCAAGTTTACGTTTTGTCAGGATTATCAGAAAAATGTGTACATTTAGGAATAAATGTTAAATGTCGTTTAATAGTGAGTAATATGAGCTTATCAAATCTTAATGTTAATGTTCTAAATTTAAATGAATTTTTCATAGGTTTCGTATTTTGTTAAATGAGTCATTTTTATTCCGTATGGAGTATAAAGGAAATGGATAAAACAACACACGTAAATGAAAAAAAAAGCTAAAAAACGTTTATTTAATAACTTGTATTCCCTCCCCGAGCTCTAATTACTGCTTCCATACGGTTCTTCATCGATCGGATGAGAGTCACGATCACATGCTGTGGTATATTGTCCCATTCCTCTTGGATTGCATCTTGCAGCTGGCTAAGTGTTTCTGGGGCAGGATCTCTTGCTCGAATTCGTCTCTTTAATTCATCCCATAGATGTTCAATGGGATTCATGTCCGGGCTTCTTGCTGGCCATTCCATAATAGAGATATCGACTTCGTTAAGATAATCTCGTACGACGCCCGCGGTGTGAGCCCTAGCATTGTCGTGCATGAATATGAAGCCGTTGCCAATAAAATGTGCATAGGGCATCACATGAGGCTCGAGACACTCTTCGACGTACCGATGACAGTTTAGTGCAGGCAGACGTGGCCCAGACACGAAAGCAAGCTCTGTCTTACCGTCGGCGCTGATTCCTCCCCAAACCGTCCACGAACCGCCACCATAGCTGACCTTTTCTTCAATGCAGCATTGTGCATAGCGTTCTCCGTCTCTTCTGTAGACCTTGTTCCTTCCGTCGTTACCATACAGCATAATTTTACACTCATCAGAAAAGAGAACTTTGCTCCACTGTAGGTATGACCAATTTAGGTGCTCACGTGCAAAGTTAAGGCGCGCTCTTCGATGGTCTGCAGTTAATTTCGGCCCATTTGCTGGCTTATGCGGTACCAGTCCACGATTCTTCAACCTTCTTCTAATTGTAGAGTCACTTACAGCCACCCTTCGTACAACACGAAGCCGCTGCTGCAGTTGAAAAGCGTTAAGGCGTCGATTTCTTAAAGAAGTTGTTACAATAAATCGATCATCTCGCTCAGAAGTGACTCGATTCCTGCCAGATCCTGAACGGCGCGTGAACAAACCAGTCTCCCGATAACGTTTATAGACTCTATGAACAGATGACAGGCTTAGATGCAGTCTTGCAGCCACAACACACTGACTAAGGCCAGAATCCAGCAATGCCACAACTTGGGCGGCTTCTGTGGGCGAAGTATCCATACGTTTTAGAAAAAAAACCTTTTTTCAGACGTCCCAAAGTCACAGTATTGAAATAAAAAACAAAAAGTTTAAGGATAGGCGCCAATTTTTAGTTTTTAAACGCTAAATGTACTCCAACCCTAAACACACATTTGTCTCAAAACAGTGATTCATTTCGTTTATAAGATAAACAA
The DNA here is from genome assembly GCA_029852875.1 of Mythimna loreyi. NCBI lineage: Eukaryota > Metazoa > Arthropoda > Insecta > Lepidoptera > Noctuidae > Mythimna > Mythimna loreyi. Next base: position 12,299,146 of record CM056785.1, on the reverse strand, counting down.
ATGAAATTCTAATTTTGAATTTAGAATTTTCGCTTATTACTGTAATGGCCAAACTGCCAGCTATAATATATGTATTTTTTTTTCATCGTATGAATTCTTTTTTGTGTTAAATTCGGACAGAAACAATGAAAACGGAAGTGTTTCGATTTTTTTGATGAGAAGTGTATTATTTCAACAGTACAACTAGTTTATTTTTGTGATATTGCGTAAAAAAAAAATCTATTTTCTTAAGCGTACGCGCATCATTTTTTTTTATTTATCCCTGAGAGAAGGCTGTTTTTATATCCCATAAGTCCAGAATTTGAATGAGACCAAAATTATCAAAGAGTCAACTGACATATGAATTTTATTATTCAATAATTATTATGTGATGTTTGTTTGTTTGTAAACTACATTATCAATGACGTCAAAGTTTGGCAAGGTCGCAAAGGTAAACATTAGTCATACGGGTGTCAATTTTTGACCTATATTAATAATAAATTTTATAATCATATTACAAAATAATTACGATAATGAATTATGATATCTTCGAAACCATGCATTTTTGAACCACTCTACTATTAGAATATGTGGTTCAAAAATGCATGGTTTGGGTGGACTTTTAGTACCTATTATTTATAATAGATATATAATAGATAAATTCGGTTCTCACTCAGTTTTCCGTTCCATAGTTTTGCTGCGCAAGGAAAATTAGTTTTCCTAGTCAGGAATTGCGTATTGGAAACGAAACAGGCTTTCGCTAGATAGAGCTGAAAAAAATATTTTTAAAAAGTCCAAGCTGTTTAAAACTATATATTTTTTTAAATTTTTAGTGGCATAGTTGAGAAAACAACAGTAAGCCTAAGTAAACCTTTCCTTTTACAATATGATGGTTAGAATATGGGATTCCTTTAATTTATATACGACTCATCTGATCGATTCGATCGATCGATTGTTCGATTTCAACTGAATGATTCGGCTGAATACGAATACCGAATACGCCGAATACCGAATACAAAACAAATAATCGGTGCATCTCTAGTTAGAATTAACACCCGGACGATATATTAATGCTTAGTTGTTATCAGATTGCCCTCTTATTTGGGGCATTTTTATAATGTGTTAATTAATCAGTTGTCCACAAATCATATGTCATGTATTTAATTGATTCCTTTTGTTCCTCGAAGAAAAATATTATTTTAAAATAAGGAACGCTTTGTTATAAACTATAGATTAAAACGGCACAAACTAAGGCTTAGTAATGCCCTGAGAAGTTGAGGCAGGTCGCGGACTCGCGGTTGATCACGAAGGAAATTGAGTTTCAGGTTTATCTAGGTAGATTTTACCAAAACTATAAATGGGAAGCGAGGGCTCGTAAAAGGTGGAAAAGGTGGAAAACCTTCCTCCACGACTTTTATTGGGCAATCCCAGTAGTGAAACTGAATAGACAAAAATGGTAACTGGCCTCTGAATGCCTGCCAAGGTTTCTTAAGAGGCAAGTAACAGCAATACCTACTACCTAAACTACCTAAGCATAATACCGTAATAGTAAGTATTGACGGAAACTCTTCATAATTACCGCTAACAATTTGCGACGCAATGGTATGTGATAAGGTGGCAGTATGAGATACTCGTAATCTCAATTACTTGTTAAAGAACGATGAACAAATTTGTTTGAGTTCTAAAGGGTTAAAATGAAATGTTTTATAAAACTTAAATCCCATACTTTTAAACTCTATTGAACTCTATTCAACTAGACGCTTTGAATGACTTCTGTTTTAAATCTGTCTGTACACGCCAACAGATTTGAAAAAAGAAAAAAATTACACAGTGTCAGACTCTTACTGAGTAAACAACCTACCCCATTCCTATGTTGCCATATATATCAGGGCCAGAGCCTTCCTTTCAGACGCGAACCCTTGGCCCCAGTTGTTCTCGCCTTTTACAGGATCCCTAATGTTTGCTGACAACTCCTTGAGGCGCGCGTGAACAGTGCGCGCCGTCGACGACTGGGTTTGATCCGGACGGTTACCAGACGTTTGGACGGCGAGCTTTTGGGCACAACTTTGTCAAATATTTTTGTAGAATGCTCGCCCTTATGAAACTATGTTACGATTATATTTAAAGTATAAAACACTTGGGTTAGTTAGGTTTACATAAAATAGTACATTTTGATACAAGTGCAGGAAGTTTGTCATTGCGACCGAGGCGAAATTCGCACGAGCCGCAGGCGAGTGTGTTATGGAGCCGAGGGCTGCAATAACAAATCTGCACGTGTGTCAAACGACGTTTTTCAATACACTTACGACTTGTGAAATAAAGAAAGAAAGAAATAGTACATTTTGATACAAGTGCAGGAAGTTTGTCATTGCGACCGAGGCGAAATTCGCACGAGCCGTAGGCGAGTGTGTTATGGAGCCGAGGGCTGCAGTGACAAATCTGCACGTGTGTCAAACGACGTTTTTCAATACACTTACGACCTGTGAAATAAAGAAAGAAAGAAAAAAAATTTAATCGTATCTCAAACATACAGCAGAAAGGGGTTTGGATAAAAGTGGCATGATTTTTTAAACACGCGGCCACTAATGAAAATTATTTTGTTAAAAGAACACATTAAGCCCTTCATTTTTTTCTATGAACGTTACTTTCCCAAGTACATCGAAGCCGAGATATTTAAAGTAAATAATCTATAAAATCAAATTGCCGTTTGCTATAAATTGCATTTATTTCATTCATTACATTGTAGTATACTCTTTATTATAAATCGTAATTAGCGATAAACAAGAGAGAGCAGAGCCTTCCTTTCAGACGCGAACCCTTGGCCCCGGTTGGCTTCGACCCTTCTGCAGGGCCCCTGCGGTTTGCCGCGGCAACAGTGGGCGCCATCAACGACTGGGCTTGGTCTGGACGGTTACCAGACTATTGGACGGAGACTACCCATTGCTCGCCATCCACAAGCCCGAAATCTTATAGCCTTAATAAATTCCGTCACCTACTGAAGCCATTTCTGTTAGTTTCCCCTACGGTCATATAATTTATATCTATGGATTATACGAAGCAACTTAGGCTGATGCTATCATTCTGTCGGAGATTATGAACAATCATACTGATCCGTTTCATTGGTACTTCCACACAGACGATGTGCTAATCTTGGACAGAGGCTTCAGAGACTGCATTGAAACAGTGGAGTACCGTGGGTACCGAATACATATGCCAGCCACAAAAGATTAAGCAGAAAACCAGCTGACTGTTAACACGTTCGTTGCATTATGAGATCTATCAGATCTCTTGCAGGACTTTTGTATTGTGCGTTGAACATAATCGTGTTGTTTCACTCCTTGCGGGAGGATCTAACATGTAAAGTTCTTTAGGTATGAGTAGGACAAATATACATATTTGCTTCTCACTTAAAGATGAATTCAAGGACATTAAAAAAGAAATTAGAGATGGATTAGGTCCCTAACGCACAGTACTGTAATTATTTTCATTCCTTGCGTTAGGAGATATGTCGGTACTCGTGGAATCGTACGCCTCGTAGACGCAAGAGAGGGAAGGTGGGCGGCGCGGGCGCTGCGTGACTCGTTTTAGTGTTGTCCTAGCATCGACGTGGGAGGTCGCGCGCACGTTTGCAAAATAACACTCGCGTATATTACGTATTACGTGTTGATTATCATTTTTGTTATACAATGAGTGCTTATAAAAGAAAAAAGTGTAAAAAATCTATTTATTTTGGTGAGATTACCAACAAAAAATCAACGCCGGATTATACTGCTACATCGCAAATAAAAATTTTGGAAAATGTTCAAATTTGCCCTCCATTGGCTAATAATGACAGTGATTCTGATTATGAAATATTTGACGCACCTAAAAAGAAAATGATGAACCTTTCTACGTTGGAGCACACGCAGCTAAGTAATGAAAATAATATATATATCAGCCCATGTACTGGAAAACGATTTAGTGTGCTTCAGAATACGATATCCAGTCCAAAAAGTAGTCATAATAATACCACATTATTGATGACGAATACTACAACGACTATACCTACTGATCCTATGACACCTACTCGTAGATTTTGTGGTACTGTTTCTCGTAACCATAGTGGTTTATCTACTCCTAGCTCGTGCACTCAAATGCTTACAGAAACATCCAACATAAATGCTAGAGCTTCTCCTATCTCATTGAATGCTTTATGTACATCAAGTAGGTGCTCGTCTTTAAATAATATTTCATGTTCGAACTTATTACCTTTAGAATTTAATGAAAGCAGTATGCAAAAATTGATTAAAACAACTATAAAGGAAAGAAGAACCACGGGTAATACAAACAATAGTCCATTTTCTTTTGAGTATACTTTTGAGGATGATGCGCTCACTTATGACGAAAAAGCAGAAAGAAAAACGACTAAATGCAACTTGAACAATAATTCACAAAAACATTTAGAAGAGAGAAACACTGAAAAGCAACAAGAAAATAATATAATAGGACAAGAAAAAGATCAGAATAAGCAAAATAGAAGTCTAGAAATACAGAATGAAAAAGTGGAAGAACTAGATCAGGACATAGAAAACGAAAAAACACAAGAAGACGCTCTGGAGACGCAGACTGATGAAGCAACCAATACTGAAATAGAAGAAATCGTTTCAAATGGAAGTGATGATGATACAAGTAAAAATCTCTCATCTGATATAATAAGTGAAGATGAAGATAATATGTCTGAAAATATATCAGAAAGTGAGGGTGGAGAGCTTGAGGGTGATAAAGATTGGATTGACATTCCCGACAATGACGTATTGAGCTTCGATGAGAGCATACTTGATAGCGTGACAAATGTACCTATTCGTAATAAATTGCCCGTCGATATTTATAGTTTGTTTCTCACTGACGATATTATTGATAAAATAGTAGAAGAAACTAATAAATACGCAGATAAATATTTATTAGAAAAAGAAATTACAGCAAAATCACGCTTTAAAGCTTGGAAACCTACAAATGCAAATGAAATGCGTCAGTTTTTCAGTGTCATACTCACGATGGGCTTAAATAAGGTTCCACATTTTCACGATTATTGGTCAAAGAAATCCATTTACAGAAATGAATATATATGCTCTCTCATGGGAAGAGATAGATTTATCTTGCTTCTAAAGTTTTGGCATTTCAGCGATGAAAGGAATGATACTGAAGATAGACTCTACAAAATTCGAAAAATACTTAATATGTTAAATAATCGTTTTAAAGATATTTTAACTCCAGGAAAATTTATCGTGATAGACGAATCAATGATTCCCTGGCGCGGGAGACTTATTTTTCGCCAATATATCAAAAATAAATCGCATAAATATGGAGTTAAATTATATAAACTATGTACTCCTGAGGGGTACACTTTTAAAACCATAGTATATACAGGTAAAGAAGGAAATCGCAGAGAAGTGAACCATGGAAAAAATGTAGTTATGAAGCTCATAGAGGGTCTAGAAAATGAAGGACGAGTTTTAGTAGCCGATAACTTTTATTCTTCTCTTGATTTAGTAGAGGAACTCTTAGAAAAGAAAACATTTTACTGTGGCACGCTAAGATCAAACCGAAGAGGACTTCCCAAGCAATTTATGTCTAAAAAATTGAAGAAAGGCGAAGTTGAAGGGATAATGCTGCCTAGTGGTGTAAAAGTTATTAAATGGCACGATAAGCGCCAAGTTTCAATGATAACTTCCTGTAAAGCACATAAAGCGTCTCTAGTAGATACAGGTAAGATACATAAGAGAACTAATGAAATGATCAGAAAGCCACTGTGCATTTTAACTTATAATGATAATAAAAAAGGGATAGACTACTCAGATCAAATGTCGGCATACTATACTACTTTACGACGAGGTCTAAAGTGGTATCGGAAAGTGATGATGGAATTTTTATTTGGTACTGCACTCATAAACGCATGGATAATATACAATGCAAATACAGACAAGAAAATGTCAAAAAAAGAATTCACAGAATCAATAATCGAAACATTCGGAGGCCGAAAAATTTCTGGAACAGGTATGATTAACTTATTATTGCACAAAATATTATTTTTAATACAACTCGTGTGACAACAAGCGTGTATATAAAACCTGCAGGTTTCTTGTGACATGATATCTAATGTAAAGCAGATACACTAGGCCATCCCTCTTGCCTAAGAGCGCTCAAAATACTAGATACATACTTGTGTACTTACCTACTGCGTTTTTCTCACCATTTTTGCAGAGTAGATGTCATGTTGTAGTACATTTTTTTGAGGAAACACATCTTGATTTGTTCTAAACATAACCGTTTAGGTTCAAGGGTATGCTGATAAATCCGATGGCGAGCGTGGTGGTGTCAGAAGATTGCCGTGGTCAACATACCTAACAGTTCTTCGAAAACAAACTGTTCTTACTCATAAAGGTAGCTAAAATCTCTCCAGAAACTTAGGTAATGGTTCCAGACAACGCGTAAGCTTAGCATCGTCAACTAACTGCAGCACGCTTTGCATGAAACTGAGCATATTATGCACTTTAATCATTCGAGTTTACTGAACAAAAATCTTCTTGGATACAATTCAAATAACATAAATTAAAGAGGGGAGACTTTATTTCCAACTAACATCTGCCTGCCTTTTTTTCGATATTACGTGGTTTTTATTTTTTTGTGTTTGAAACGCGTTATGTACCTACTTCTTCTGTTGATTGCCTGAAAATTTTTGGTTGTTTTTGAGATTGTCTTAGCTTAGTAGCATTTCTGGTGGGCTTTGCTACTTATCTCTAATGCTAGAGTGTTTTAATTATGTAAGCATTATACTACACAGGGGGAAGGGGGGGGGTTCACATCACTCTCTGGTAAGTTTCTGGTAGCCTAAATTTCGGTTATTAAAACAAAAACGTTGTTATAGTAAACTTACAAGAGACCTGTGACATCCAGCTTTTATTTAATACCTTCGTATATTTTTTTAAAGCAACAACAGCCTAAGTACAAAAATATACATAAGACACTCGAATAACAAAACTAATAAAATTAGATTCCATCGCATTTACTTCACTGACATAGTTGCATGCTGTTTATTTATACAATGCACTTTATTACAGAATTACCCGAAGGAAGATGTACTGATCATGTTTTCCAACGTGGCGACAAAAAAAGACGTTGTGTGGGTTGTTATGAAAAATTACGACGCACATTAAACAGCACTGACGCTTCTAAAAAAACTAAACGAATTGTTACCATTTGCGCGCAATGCAAGCAATCAATGTGCTTACCATGTTTTAATGAAAAACACTTTCCATAATTAATAAAACTTTTTCAATCGACAACTGAGATATTATTTTATTCCCATCACTACTTACTACACATATTGAACTATCTTCCGTTGCGGTACGAGATACAATCGATATCATTTTTTTTTTTGTTATTTGTAGTTTATTCAAATGTCATAACTGCGTGCGAACTTAGCAAAATATTAAGCAATAGGCTATCTTTCACCCACAAAAACTTCAAAATATATTTGATTATTTTTTTGGAAGATATAAACTATTTTGTAAACTGTATCTTTAGGAGACCGATTAGGTCTCAAACGCACCAAATGGTAGGTTAGTTTGGAGACCTTTTAGGTCTCCTAAGCACCAGCTGAAAGTTTTTTGAAAGTGATGGCGCAGGGAACGTGTTAATGGTACACCAGCTGACGGCTAATGAGTCTAGGAAAGTTACAATGTGTCGCTGGGTCGTAGAAACAGTAAACGGTAGATTAAAAAATGCTGTAACTCCTCGTCATCATCATTTCAGCGCCAGTCCCAGTTCCAGACCTTGGCTTTCACCTCGGTGCCCGGGGTCCGCTTTGCCACAATTTCGCTCGAGAACCGGAGAACCGGAGACAGCACCTCTTTGTGCTGCTTGTTTAGCAGCTAGTGGTGGTGGTTGTTTACGAGCGCCATCTCTCCTTCACCGCGAGGTCCTCGCATAACAGATGGCCGTCAGGGTTTCTTACACAGCGGCACTTAGTGATATCCAGTGCTGGTTTGACCCTGGAACGTGCCAACTTATAAATGAGCTTCTGCCTCTCAGACGATTCCAACTTATCATAAAGTAGTCTCGTCTGGCTCTGGCTACGGCCCTCTTGGCGGCACGTTTTGCAGTTCTGTATGCGTCGCGGTCTTCGGGAGATTTGGAAGCTTGCCACGTTTTGAAGACAGCTTTCTTCTCTCTGATCTCCCTCTGGACTGTGTCATCCCACCACCAAGTTTCCTTGTCACTCTTGCGGCCGCCCCTGGACAACCCGAGCACCGACTTTGCCGCTTCAGTGATGGCAACCTGAATCCTGTCCCAATGGCTTTGCACAGGTTCGCCATCGGTACCATCGCACTTATCGCCGATGGCCGACGCGAACGACTGGGACGTTCTGGGCTTCATTCAATCATCACCACCGTATTCGGCGTTGTTGGCGCTTAACAACCTTGACCCTAGGCTTGACGCGCAAGTCCATGACAAGGATGACGGTGTTGTGCAGTGAGACTCTCGCCGTGTATGACCTTGCAGTTGGCCACCCTACTGATATGGTGCCTCCGTGTGAGTAAAAAATCGATTTGGGTAGCGTACCTCCCACTCCTGTAGGTAATCAGGTGTTCGGATTTCTTTTTTAAATACGTGTTCACGATGGCAAGGCCGGCAGCCGCACACGTTTGGAGGATATTCTCCCCTTCAGCGTTACGGCTACCGTATCCAAAGCCACCGTGAACATGCTCAAAGTCCTTGCATCTGTCTCCAACATGACCGTTCAGATCACCACCCAAAACGATTCCCTGTGACAACGGGATGCCACGAAGCACCCCACCGAGTTGATCCCAGAACGCAACCTTTTCAGCGTCGCTGCAACCGACCTGAGGCGCGTAGGCACTTATCAAGTGGGTTATAACCCCGTCAATCAGCACACCTAAGACCATAAGCCGATCACTGTAGCGTTTCACCTCCAGGACTGCGTCTTGAAACTCCTCGGAGAGTACAACGGCCACCCCGTTCTCCCCACCGGCTGCGCCCGTGTAAATCAGTTTGTCATTCCTGATGAGCCGGGACCTGCGGCCTTTCCGCCGAGTCTCCTGCAGGAATGCCACGGCCCCCCTTCGCCTAAGAAGTACATTGGCTAACTCTCTCGCGTGTCCTGTCAATCAAATGCTGTAACTCCTGATGGCGATGAATTTCCATTATTGAGTGCGGATGACCTCATCATATTGCTTTGGGTAGTTACCACGAGGATGCCAAGGAATAAATGCCATAATAGGACACTATTGTTCGTGCATTGTAGGGAAACGCACACTAGGTTGTTTGTTCCCACATTATGGCTCTCATATGGTATTTAGGGTGGAGGAGATATCAAGAAAGTCTGTCTCCTCCAACGCAGTTCCTCGACCTAATAATCAGACATGATATAGAAGAAGAAGAACCATAAAACACCCGAAAAGTCGTTTTATATCTATTTATATAATTGAGGTTTGTGTAAAAATATAGTGATTTTATAGTAATCATGTTTTTTATTTAATTGTCGTATAATAATTCCGTACATACTCCTCCAATAACATTCCTAAGTTAATGAAAGTATGTAGTGTGCGATGCGTGCTGTATTTTTTTTCGTTTATATAGACGACATGATGTTGAAATTCTCCCAACTTCGATGTCATATATTTCAGCTCCGATATTGTTTAGGGCAAAGTTATTTTATGAATCATTATTATTACATATATCACTATACGTTAGCAACAATAAGCAATGTGGCCGCTCAAAAAAAAAATCATGCCACTGGTTCATACAAAATTACCCAAACCCCTTTAAGAAATATATAAGTATAGCATTCAAATCTGCTCTGGTCAATTTCTAATTTCGTGGGGTCGTCCAGCGACTCTGGGGGACGCCTCGCGCCTGATTCGATAAACTAAGTAAAACAAAATAATTACCCGTGACCGTAACGATAAGGAAGGAAAAAAAAAGCCCTTGTTGTGATAAACTCAAAAAAGTAGTTGGGTGATATACATGCTATATTGAACCTAATAGGAGTGCGATAAGAGGCAGTTTTCGAGTAAGTGTATTGAAAAAATGTTTAATCGTATCTCAAACATACAGTAGAAATATGTATAACTAGCTTTTGCCCGCAGCTTCGCCCGCGTACATAAAATATAGCCTATGTCACTCAGGAGTAAAACAGCTTTCTATTGTTGCTAAAATTATTCCAATCGGACCGGTAGTTCCAGAGATTACCTCCTACAAACAAAAAAACATAAAAACAAAAAAACAAACTTTACCTCTTTATTATATTAGTGTAGATAGTGTAGATAATAAATGCATTCAAATCTGCTCTGAACAGTTTGGTTCTAATTTCGTGGGGGACGTCCAGCGACTCGTAGGGACGCCTCGCGCCTGATTCGATAAACTAAGAAAAAAATAATAAGCACCCATTACCGTGACGATAAGGAAGGAATAAAAAAGCCCTTGTTGTGATAAACTCAAAAAAGCACTTGGGTGATATACATGCTATATTGAACCTAATAGGAGTGCGATAAGAGGCAGTTTTCGAATAAGTGTATTGAAAATATTTTATATAACCTAAAACTTATCCTTTTCAGAGTTTATCATTACAGCCGAAAGATGCTGCTGGACGTAGGCCTCCCCCAAGTGTCGCCATAATGAACAGTGCATCTCGCATCAATCGGATTTCAGCAAAATAAAAAAAAATCTCACCTTACTCAGATCTGTTGATAGACATACATGCATGTTAAATCTGATGGACGATGTTGGGGAGACTTTTTTACGCAACATCCTTTCTTCATTCCCAGTTTGCCGGAGTGGGCAGTGTGTAGTATATAGCGAGGTGTTGTCACAGTAGCAATTAATACGTAGATAAAAAATAATTTGCGCATACTTAAAATTGCGATAAGGCTCGTGCTTGACTCAGATAATCTTCGCACGATAAAAGTGGTTAATATGACGCGACTGTGTGATCTAGACGCATAGCTCCCTAAGGAGAAAGTTTCGGTTCAATTCCAAACTAACTTTTCGAACGCAATTTAGTTTTTTCTTCTGTCCATGAAAAAAAAATTAAAGTAGGCAATTAGTTGTTTTATTTATCATTTACTTGATTGCAACAAAACAGTAAACTCGAGGTTTGGGCTTATTAAGTTTAACGAATAATACTTTGTTATGTATAGGTCTATGGTAAATCATGAACAATCCTACTGATTGTTCAGCTTGCAATCTGCTGACGCTGCTGTACCCAACTTTCTCCTTAATCCGTGTCGGAATGCCCTGAATTCTCGAATTAAATAATCCTGAAGCCCAAATACTAAAAAAAATATCTACCATTTAATATAAATTTACATCACCACCATAATTTCCCGTCATCCCTCCCTTTCAACTTCATCAACGGGTACTCGGGTGTTACATCTGCTTATCGTATACCTAATAATAATAAATCGGTCACGAGCTTGTCGGGCACGCTCAGTGTAGGGATCCGAAGTTTCCCGTCCGTCACAAATTTCGCACAATGTAACAAAACCCAGTAGCCCATGTAAAAATTAGTAACCCAATTTCCCGAGAGATGGCGCTGTACCCGGTGGTAATTTTGGATTGCGTGAACCGATTTTAATCTTTTTGTATTTTTATTTGAAAGGAGATACGCTCAGGACAATGAAATATGTAAAAAAAAATGCTTGCATGTACGATTAAATTACAAAATTAATTCAGAACGTTTTTTTTTTTAATTTTTCAATAACTGTTTATTATAATAATTTTCCTAGAAAGAATTTATAAAGCACTACTTTTGTGGTTTGTTCATATTTTCTAAACTTATGATTCATGATGATAAGTTTAGAAAATTGGACGCTTTGTTTTTTGCTTTTAGAGCGATTATTTCCGAAATTATTTACTTTATCAAAAAACTATTTTACGGGTTTAGTAATCATTTTAAAATACCTATGCGTAGTTACGCTGGTTTTCGAAGCTTTACGGCATTAATATGGAGTTACCATTATAATATAAGGATATTGCTGATATGAGACTAGTCTAGACGATATAATAGATATCTTTGATAGTAAATAAGATACGAAAAGCATTCCAAAAAGTAACCATTATTAACAAAATACATCGCTTGCATCAGATTGGTCCGATAAGTGTTTTTGTGTCTTATTCGCCAGGGTCATATGATTGCGACTGGGTACCTACTCCATCTTGTTCAATTTCAATCCATATAGGTTTTTTTGTGGTAGGTAAAAATCATCGAATGACGAATCCCGCCCTTGGGTGGAGCGGGAAACAGTGTCAGACTCTTAATGACTAAAAAACCTACCCCATTCCTTCCTTGCCTTATTCCCAGACCCTGGTGTTAGGTACTCTTTCGTATCAACCCTTGGCCTAGGAGGCTTCGACCCTGTAGGGCCCCTACAGAATCCATGTAGGTAGCCGAAGATCTGACGAAATGGAGTATTTGGTAGTGGATATGCGACCAGGGCGGAATAACGCTAAAAGTTATTAAGTAATTTAATTTACTTCAATAATGTTACTATGGATTCATTCATTTAGCCCCAAGACGACACCGGTGTCCGCGCACCTATTGTCTTTTAATTGTGTCCGTAATTACGGTAGTCGAGAGACTAATTAATGCCTGAAACTAACGATAAATAAATAAAATTATAACAATTTTTATTCATGAATGAATAATTTATATTTGCCACAATGTAGTCACAACTTCGAATGGTCTCACTGCATCTGACCTTTAAGTGAAACAAATATTTCAGTTACTTGCATAGAACTATACAATTTAGCATAGTCACGTTGTAGAATAGATAGATAAAATAGATAAAGCACATAAAATATACTATGTCGGTATACCTATATATAGGTACATAGAATTGATTTTATTATTAGGTACTGGTCAAGATAATGGGAGTATTTATAACAACAGGTATATTAAAATGCTAGAAGCCCAACACGAGCTCTTAGCGCCAATCCATTGGACGACTGAAACTGAACTGGTAAAAGGATGGAGTTAAGTTTTCGATAAAAAAAAAATATCAAAGAGTTCAGTAGAGTTTATGGCTCTGTCTCGGTCGCACGCTTCACATTTTAACAAGTCATAATAAGACTATAGGGGAGTAGTTAATATTGATTGGATATTACATAAAATAAAATGTAGGTTTGAAATTTAAAAAGTTATCTATCAATTACCTAAATTAAAAATTTCGGTCACATGGCCATATGGTTTATTTTTAAAATGGTCCGATGATTCCCCATTTCGCATTGCGTCCCAAACTGTAACTTTGGGAAAGTATAACAGCTTCTGATATTTGTACTGCCCAATAACTAGTTTTGTTAATTTACAAATCCGTTCAGGTAAAAATGGGCTAAGTACATCCGGGAACAGGATGTTATTGAAATTACTGAACCCTTTCGCATTTGATTTGCAAATCTCAATCCCGATTCGAAGTCTGTTGCCTGTACTGTGATATCAAATCAAACCGTAATATTCGCTGCAATGTCAATTTAGACACGGGAGTGTCAAGATCAACATTGCTACTTGATGAAATTCCTTACCGCTGTCCCTATGTATGCTTATTAATCTTTAAAAGTACGCAACGGATTTTGATACGGAAGATTCATGTGCATTTATATCAGTATAATATCAGTATAATATAGTATATACATGCATAATATCAATATAATATACCTAGTACCCGTGCGAAGCTGGGGCGGGTCGCTAGTAATATTTAAAAATAAGTAGCATTTTTCGTTGTCACTTTATATCAAAAACGGGCTCACCTATGCAAAACCAAATTTTCAGGGTTTGTTCGGACTATTTGGTAAGTAGATGGTTTATGTGAAGTTTGCACCAAATCGGTCAAGCGGTTCTTAATTATCACATTTTTATGTTGCCGGGGGCGAAGCCGTGGGCAAAAGTTAGTAGTATATATAAATTATTTTTATATATACTACTAGTTTAGTTAATATTACAGTTAGTAACATCATTTTAATACCGTCGAGGGTGGATCCAGTACATGAAACACTATCGATTTGTATATAAGTAGATAAAATAAAAAAAATTAAGTACTTTTTTTAAAATCTCGTATTGATATACGCATTTACAAAATTCTTTAAATAAATGAGTCGTTGACCTAGTAGGTAGGTATTTGTCGGTCGTTGCGTACTAACTACCTATAGGTTATTGAACTAGCCCAGCCAAATCGATAGTGTTTCATGTACCGGATCGACCTTCCACGGGATTAAAACGTCCAAAATTTAACGGTGTATACCTACATGCTTAAGTGTTAAATAGGTAATAAATAGTAACATAAATATATAGACATATCTATGTAACTTTAACGTCTTCACAAGAAAACACAATGGATGCTAATGTAACTAATTTAAGTTGGAAACATAGATAATAGTTTGTGCACCAACTGTCATATGTTTAGCTTGTACAGACGTGAGGCGATCAACAAAACACGTTACATTATTTATTTTTCTCGTTACTAAGTATTCAGTTATATACAACACTAGCTTTTGCCCGCGGCTTCGCTCCCGGCAACAGAAAAATATGTTAAATGAAGAACCGCTCTACCGATTTTGTTCAAATTTCACATAAACCATCTACTAAATAGTCCGAACAAAGTCTAAACGTTTGATTTGGATAGGTGAACCCGTTCTTGAGTTATAAAATTACAACGAAAAGTGGCATTGATTTTTATATATATAGATTATTCTTAGTATATGTGATACCTGAATATCGTTTATTCAGAAACAGGAACTGAATCGATTCCAATATTTTATGTACACCATGTTAAACTGAATACGGGAGCACAACAACCTCTTAGTGGCCGCCTCAGTAGGCGCGGGCTTGCAGACGGTGAGCAATGGGTAGCTCGCCGTCTCACTCGCCTAGTCGCCGACGGAGCGCACTGTTCCTGCGCGCCTCAAGGAATTGTCAGCAATCCGTAGGGACCACGGATATCGGTAGGGACCCTGCAGAATGATCGAAGCCAACTGAGACCAATGATTCGTGTCTGAAAGAAAGGCTCTGGCCCAGGTATATTGCGACGTAGGAACGGGTTTTAGTAACCTACCTGGTTTAGTCAGTAAGAGTCTGACACTGTTTATGATTTTTGCCTATCATAAAAAAAACCTCTTAATGGCCCGGATAGCCCGGTGACCATGTGTTTGTGTGGAAAACCAGATAACATAACAAGTTTATAACTTTATTAAATTTTGTACATAGATTCACAATACATAAATCGCTGACATAGGTAACTCAGCCGCCAAACTAAAATGGAACTGGGCAGCTCACATCTGCTGCATGTCGCAAGAAAATTGAACGAAAGCAACCACTGACTGGGTTTCGAACAGCAGGAACCGACGACGCTGTAGGCCCAGAAGGAGATGGCGTGACAATTTGCATTCCTACCTTAAGGATTGGCCAGAAGTGGCTAAGGACCGAAAAGATTGGAATAACAGAGGGGAAGCTTATGCCTTGCAGTGTGACACAAATAATAATGAAGATTCTTCACATAAAAATACTAGGCCCGTATTTAGGGTTTCACATCTACTAAAAATACGAAAGATTATCCTATCTATCTATAAGGTATCTATCTATCTATCTACACCGTGAAATTTAAATGGTTGTTTTCCCGCGGCAGAATGACTTGCCATAAGGAGTACTTTTGAAGCATACAGAAAAAATTAAAAAGTTTGTTTTTTATAAATAATTATTAAAAATATTTATCAACTCAAAAAAGCGAAAACAATAGTAACATTAGACGTAATTTGTAGGTACTACTAGAGTCGCATGAGCAGCCCGCCGTCAAAGGAAACCGATTCATTAAATATTTGGAGGTATGCGGAACAGAAAGTAAAGTCCCACATACCTCCATTGAAGAGGAAGGATCCTCCGACCAGACAGGTGTTATAGTCTGGTGGGCTACTGCCCGATAGTTGACTTCGGGCTGTCGTATATGTTCTGATCGCGCGGAGAACTTTCATTGCGCGATGCAGAATTTCTTGTAGTTCCAATGTGGCGTCATAGATGTCGCTACATCACTCCCCTCCGGAGATCGGAGATCGATGGTTCTTGAGGCTTCTAGATGCGTGCCAGGCCAGTGGTAGGTTGGTTCCAGTGAGTCGGATCCGGAATCCGCATAGTTCTCGGTGAGTCGGAACTGTCTGCGGTAATGCCCCAGTGAGTCGGGGTGGTGCTATCCCAGTGAGTCGGGATAGTTGCTGCAGGCTCCAGTGAGTCGGAGTAATGCGGCTAGCTCCAGTGAGTCGGAGCGGTGCTGTGCGACGTAGGGCTTGACTGCTGTCGTCGACCAGGAAAGGTTCTTGATGGCTCTTCTTGTGACTGGCCGAAGGTGCAGGTGGTTAGCCAAGGTCGCTGATGAGGCTGAAGGGGATGACCAGGTATGACCAGGATGTCATGCTGGTGGTCAGGATACCGTTTATAGCCGTGGGTACTGGCTGTACGGCTCGCTGCTCGAAAGCTTGAGGAAGTGATGATGACGTCACGAAGTACTTGCACGAAGGCTGCGCTGACGTTCACTGTCGAGGGTCACCAGTTTGGAGGTATGCGGAACAGAGAGTAAAGTCCCACATACCTCCGTTGAAAAGGGAGGATCCTCCGACCAGACAGGTGTTATAGTCTGGTGGGCTACTGCCCGATAGTTGACTTCGGGCTGTCGTATATGTTCTGATCGCGCGGAGAACTTTCATTGCGCGATGCAGAATTTCTTGTAGTTCCAATGTGGCGTCATAGATGTCGCTACAAATATTTAAACCAAAATAAGCTCTCGCACGTTGTGATACGTTATAATTAGCTTGCACTCTACAGGTCAATTTTTTGTTTTTAATATTTTATTTCTTTATCAAACGTTTGTATTACCAAGATACAACCATTTCGCTGAGGGAAAACAACCATTTAAATTTCACGGTGTATACATCTAGCAATGTAGAATGTATGTAGAATAATAATATTATTCACTGAAGGACGATTCTGTACATACGTAAAGTTAAAAGTTACTTTCTAATCCGTAGCAGAGCATAGCATCAGCCCTATAATATTCATTCCCACGGCTGGCCTCCACTTTAGGAGAGGATTTGTGCCGAAGTTTCCTCACGATGTTGTCTTTCACTGTTTTGAGAACAGTGGTGATGAAATAAACAAAATACTAGTAGTTTAATAGTAGCGTGTTTGAACCCGCTACCTACAACTCGTAAGTCAGGGCCGCACTCGGCCACCACTGCCCAATTCCAATCCATATTCGTCAATACTGCTTCAAATCAATCAGCTTAATTACATAGACGCAACATTATTTTTTTCATACAAATTAGTTACCCATTATGTAGTAATGATTATGCCCTAGTTAGTCTTATCCTTCTGCACGCCGGAACCGATTACTACCTAATATGTAGACGTAATATTGTCATGTTTTTCTATTTGCAAAACCATTTTTTTTTAATTTTGCAATTAAAATTTATTTTTCAACTTTTTTAGATGTGATTC
This sequence comes from Mythimna loreyi, assembly GCA_029852875.1. Classification (NCBI taxonomy): domain Eukaryota; kingdom Metazoa; phylum Arthropoda; class Insecta; order Lepidoptera; family Noctuidae; genus Mythimna; species Mythimna loreyi. The sequence goes on along the minus strand of CM056785.1, from coordinate 12,281,634 downwards.
TTTAGACGCTACTCCGTAGACGTAGATTACTAAAACTAAAATCAACTTTGGAAACATTTTTTTAGTACCTACAACATGAACAAAAATGCGTCGTAATCTTCAGAGAAAGTATATCTTTGTAAGTGTATTGAAAACAGTCGTTTGGTACACGTGCGAATTTGTCACTGCAACCCTCGACTCCATACCTACTCGCCTAGCTCGAGTGAATTCCGACTCGGTCGCAATGACAAACTTTCAGCACTTGTGTCAATATGCACTACCTATATTTACTTAATCTAAAACATACATATGTACACACATATACACATGCATCTTAATGTTACGTTCAAATACTTTCAAAAGTATAGGAAGTACTTACTCGCCTCAAGGCTGCGCTAAATAAGTCTCGCTTCATCACCTGCTTTAAATACCAGACTAATTACCTATTAGATGTGTGACACTAGTTTTGTTATTTTCTGAACAACTGGTAGTTCTTCTTTACTACGAAGATTTAATACACTTTAAGGTCAATGACACTTTATCCACATATGGCACAGTATTTAGTCATCGTCAATTGCTCAGAATACAAAAATGTGTCGAGAGCCTTTTGTAGTTTTCAGAAAAAAAATAAGTTCATTTGCAAGTAGTAGGTATATCAAAGCCACATCACTCACTCAGTCTGTTAGTTACCAGTACACATAAGACCATCGTCATCACGGTCTCCTGAAATTAACGCGTCTAACCAAACTCTTCAACTTTCTATTAAATAGTACAATTTGCAAAAAGAAACTACATGAATACCAAAAATAATAAGCTACAATAAAATAAAAGTAGGTATATTTGTTTAGACAAAAATTAAATAAAACATGAACGTTTCATTGTGTAAAAATTACGCTGCAGTTTGATAAAATAAAAATATTTTTCACTCAACTTGAAATTTTCCACTACGAATGTAATTTTTCCATACATTTTTCTCTTCGTGGAAATGTTTTTCCGATACCCCTGCGTAGGTATTTACAGTCACTATAATATAAAATTGTATTTTGGTTTGGTTAGGTGGCGCTTGAGATAAATGACGCAGGACAAAAAATACTATCAGTTTGATTTAGGACGCCAAATATTTAGACTTACGTAGTAACTATTTAGTAATCTGTGATTTAGACCTTGTAGGTTACCAAATAAACTTATCATAAAACTATGTACGTCAAAATTGATCGTTACAACCATGAACTAACCTACTTATGTAGCTACATGCACTGCCTACGCCCCAGTTATGCACAGCAGTTTTTTCAAAAAATCATCGCATTTTTATCGCAAAAGGCATATTCCATAGCAGTGTTCCGAAAATTTTGGTGGTCACGGCACACCTAGGTAATTTAAACATTTTGGAGGCACACGATAAACAAAATATCGTTTTTTTTACGTAATCCCTAGGTTAAACAATTTTTTCTTCCATCTGTCTATTAACTTTAATAAATAAAGTTATTTTTCTGAGGGATATCAAAATACCATCATGGCAGACGGCACACCCTTTGCGGAACACTGCTCTATTTTATAATGCAGGGAGGACGACCGTATCTATTAAAATTAGGTATTTAATTGTAATGCATGAACGTAAAAACTACTGTAAGTTAATAAAACTAGTTTAAGGGTATAATTTACTCATATTTATAAGAAAAAGCCTAGAATTTAAGCCTTGAACTAAATTAGAAAACTCTAACAGACGTGCGAAGCCAGGGTGAGTTGCTAATGCCAAGATAAATTGTAACTTTGTAAATACGGCGGGCGTAAGTGAAATACACTTTCACTTTGTATTAAATTCTATTCTAAATATAGGTATTAAACTAGATAATTTTTGTTAATCAGTTTCCTTAATTGTACCTAAAATAGTCTACAGCGTCACCGTAACAAAATCGATTATGTCAATGTGCTGAGAGTTAGATATTTCCAAGCAACAAATGCGACTGGCCTTTTCTCAATAAATGACTTTACATGGAGTCACTGTTTATGTGATCTCCACACCCATGTCGATATCTGTGTAACAGACACAAAACAGGACACTTTAGCTGTCAAATTTTCTGACACACTTAACGACTGTCGCAGGTCTACAAATCATAGTTGAGAACTTGAGATTTTCATGCGATGCGTGGGTCACCTGTCCACGGACCTACCGTTGCTTAACCTAGAAGCTCAACCCGTGCGGTTGTTATTTCTTCGCCACGACTTCCTCTAGATTTCCAAGCAAATACTAATTAAAGATACATTTAAATTATCCATTACTATGATAAAACAAAGTCGCAAACCGCGTCTGTCGGTTTGTATGAATTTATGAATGCATTAAACATAAAAAAGTAGTGAACGGAAATTCAAGCAGTTTTTTCCTGTAGACAGAGTGCTTCATGAGGAAGATTAAGCATAATATTATAGTAGGTAACAACCAACAATTTCGGTGAATTTTTCAAAACACTTCTGGAATGGTGATTCTGAAAAATTTTCTTCAATACAAAATGAACAAAACATCGTAATATGAAATTATGTCTTCGTAAATGTATTAAAAACGTCGTTCACACGTTTATCACACGTGGTCACTTTAGCACTCGGTTGAATTTCGCTTTGGTTACTTGACAAACTTTCTCCATTTGAATTAAAATGTATTAAGGGGAAGATCGCTAGTTTATAGGTATAACAATAAATCCAATTTATTCTGCGCTAAATATCTGGTAATTCAGCGTACTTCTAGATACAGGCATCTTCGGCCTCGTCCGTTTTCTGGTGGCTTCTACCTTGCATGTAGACTATAGAGTCATTAAAAAAGAAAGAAAGATAGAAAAACGTTTGTTTAAAACATAACTTAATCTCCCACGACCAGTATGACTGCAGTATTTTATACCATTTACCTGCTGCTTATGGAAATATCAGCGGAAGAACCTTCGTACAGTGCAAATGCAGAATTGTAGAGTTCACAGTCATCGCATACTCGTTTTTCTGCTATATTTAGATCCTAATTACGATCAGGTCAGAAGCCAGCAGCACGGTGGCTAGATATATAGTTATAAAACTAATCTATGTATATAAAAAAGAAACTGATTGCCTGATATATCAACATACAGCCGAAACTACTGCGACAAGGAACGTGAAATTTTGCACTAGGTTTCCTTTTATGACTTACGCGAGCTCTATGAGCATATTTCCCATAAATTCCAAATTTTTTATGGAGAAACCTACTTACACGCGGGTGAAGCCGCTGACGAAATCTAGTAGACTTATAAAAGTACAGAAAAAAACATCGCGTTTTTAATTCTCTTGAAACTGTGATTGCGTTTTCGTAAAATTGGGGTTCATATGAAAAAAAAAATATCACTACCCACTTTACATGTAGGGGGGTCTACACGTAAAGTGGGGAGTGATAAATGAAACCATAACAATTTTTTTTCCTATTTTTATTTTATCACTTTGTCGGCGTGATTGATATTATATATATATTAATACCTTTCAGTTTTGTAGTGCTAACGGTCTCTGAGACAGACAGTCTGCAAGAAAAAACTATAAGATTTTAAATAAGCCATTTTCTAAACAGCTGATGCAGTTGATGGCCATTTAGTTTAGTTTACACAAAAAAAAAGTGTACTAAATAGAAAAATATAATATAGAGCAGTCATTTCAAATGAAAAATGTTGAAAGAAACCTAATAATGAATTTCCAACTATCTATTGAATGAGACCCCACTTGTCACACTTGATCATCTTTATTTTTTTCTTCTTCATAATCTAGCGTATAGAATTTTGATTACTGTCTTGTCTTTTGGGGAACTCACACGGCTATGACGAATCGATTGACGTAAGAATCAACAAATTCGTCTCACTCGTTTGGTCTCTTGAACGCCACAAAGTAAGGCGCCAAATACACCTTCAATGATATAGCACAATAAAATTGAAGCTCACTACCTTTCGTGTAGGTACCGTAATTAGAAACATAATAGAACGTACGCAACGTAGTTATTGTAGACGCATATCTTAGATTACTTCCTATCTAATTTTAAGTTTATTTTTATTGTGTTCTTGAATACAATATTGATTGGTCTACACTGTCCTTACATAATTTATATCTGTAATATGGAAATATTGTAACTAATCATTTTTTTTTTAAGAGTAACCATCGAGTTTCTTGCCGGTTCTACTTCATAGGAAACGATCAATTTGGAACCGTGCACTAGTTTCTGACGTTTTATAAGTGCCCATGTAGGCCTATATGAAATAATAGTACATTTTGATACAAGTGCATTAAGTTTGTCATTGCGACCGAGCCGTAGTCGAGTGTGTTACGGAGCCGAGGGCTGCAATGACAAATCTGCACGTGTGTCAAACGACGTTTTTCAATACACTTACGACTTGTGAAATAAAGAAAGAAAGAAAAAAAATTTAATCGTATCTCAAACATACAGTAGAAATATAAGAAATATATAAGTATAGAATTCAAATCTGCTGTGGTCTGTTTCTAATTTCGTGGGGTCGTCCAGCGACTCTGGGGGACGCCTCGCGTCTGATTCGATAAACTAAGTAAAACAAAATAATCACCCGTGACCGTGACGATAAGGAAGGAGTAAAAAAGCCCTTGTTGTGATAAACTCAAAAAAGCACTTGGGTGATATACATGCTATATTGAACCTAATAGGGGTGCGATAAGAGGCAGTTTTCGAGTAAGTGTATTGAAATAGTACATTTTGATACAAGTGCAGGAAGTTTGTTATTGCGACCGAGGCGAAATTCGCACGAGCCGTGGGCGAGTGTGTTATGGAGCCGAGGGCTGCAATGACAAATCTGCACGTGTGTCAAACGACGTTTTTCAATACACTTACGACTTGTGAAATAAAGAAAGAAAGAGAAAAAAATTAATCGTATCTCAAACATACAGTAGAAATTTAAGAAATATATAAGTATAGCATTCAAATCTGCTCTGGTCAGTTTCTAATTTCGTGGGGTCGTCCAGCGACTCTGGGGGACGCCTCGCGCCTGATTCGATAAACTAAGTAAAACAAAATAATCACCCGTGACCATGACGATAAGGAAGGAATAAAAAAGCCCTTGTTGTGATAAACTCAAAAAAGCACTTGGGTGATATACATTCTATATTGAACCTAATAGGGGTGCGATAAGAGGCAGTTTTCTAGTAAGTGTATTGAAAAATATTTTGACTTTGACTTAAACGCCGGCGTTCGCTTGGGACTCAAGAGTTTAAACTTTTGTTAAATCATTGTACAATGTATCAATACTATCACTACACGTTGAATAATATTGTACAATTAGATATACTGTGCAATATTATTGTGTGGTGTATTTGGCGTCTAACAAACATACATAGACTGATAAACAGGAGAGTGTGAATGAGAGACATTCGCAACAGTATCCTTACAACTGCCGAAGAGTTATACTCATAGCTCTCCAATTTAAAGATTTCTTGTGCAAGGGGTAATTGATACTAACACTATATATTAAGTAAAAGTTACTAACACTGTATGAATATGTTTGTTTTCGGTATAAAATAAATTATATTCTAAACATATAGGTAACCGTCTCATAGGAAAAATAAACGCCTCTGCTGTGATGAACCCAAATTCGGAGAGTTAAATACGAGAACAGTTAGGAGCAGGTTTTACCTTTGTCAATTAGGGAAATATAAAATTTGTAAAAAGGTAACATAGAGTTTAAAATATAATTTAAAAGATTTATAAATATGAACAATCATAAATACGACAACGATGATAAACTAGGTAATAAATGTCTTAAAAGATATTCTCATGGATTTAATAATTATGTTTACCTACAGACTGCTTTTCAATAATTTGGTAGATAAACGGACTAATTTTAATTTGATGTATAAAGTTTATTAGGTAAAGTTAAGGTAATAAAAAAAAAAGTTTAAAGTATTTTTAAATCGAGTTGATGCGCGAGGCCTCTAAAAGAGCAACGCCTCGGGCGATTATCGGTTATCCTGCTTGTCACCCCCTAAGGGAGCCTTTAAGTACAATTCGCACGATTTGCGTACCTAATCCTATGCAATTCATATATTACATCATACAGTACAGGTAGGTACGTTTCTATACATTGTCTATCTCCACGTCTTACATCTATATTGTTCTTTTCCACGATTTGCTGTCAACTTCAATGTTGACTCTACAGCAAAGAATTTGAAATGATCACGTTTACTATTAACTATGAAATCATCATTTTCGCTTTGATCTTCTTACTATAGCCCGGTACCAAAGATGGACACGATTATATTGTGTGGGCTACATAGACCATATCATAGATATGTCATGTACCATACTAATTAGGTACAAATCATTATGTTCTTAAATTAATATTTTAGTTTTGATCTCCTCCGCATACTGTATATATATATTTGATAATAAGTTAATGGTTTTACTTACGGATGCAGCAGGTTTCACCCTTCAGGTGAGTAAGTCTGAGATGATTAAAACCTAAAGTAGAAATGGGGCGATAGGCCTTTTTTTTGTTTATTATAGATAGGCACTCTTTTGACCACTATCTCACCTGATGGTAAACGATGATGCGGTAGAAGTAACCTAAATAAACATTTAGAATAAAGTATGAGCATTATTTTCGAATAATCGGTATTATTTTAACTTACTCGACATTTCTGTGGACAAAGTCATTGGATTTACGAATACTGTCAAGTTAACGTAGTTGACGATATTCCTTTTCGTACTTCCTCAATATCGTTAACAGTCGGAAAAGAATGTAAAGTTCTATAATAAACGACCAACGTTCATATATGCTGCGAATATGTTAAGAATATCACTGATTTCGGCGTACATCCGTCCTTAAGTAGGTAGGTCAATGTCGTCCTACAATTTATTAAGATGCATGAATTTAGAGTTAAAATTAAGTCGATTTTGTTATTCGAAAAACTTAGCTATCTTTCCCAGTATATATATTTACTTGAACTTTCTAATTTGAAATTATTTCAAACATCTCAAGTATCGACTTAAAAGTTGAGTATTTTAAGTTGATTTTTACATGTCCATATATGCTAAAATACCTCAAAAAGATGCAAAGCATTTTAAACTGTCTTGTATGACATAGAGTTTATTGGTGTAAAGTTAGACAGATATCTTGAATTCCGAGTTTAAATATACAAAACAGACGGCATTTCAGTACGATTTATTGATGTTTAATTTGCTCTGAAATAATTATAATAAATCACAAACTATAATGATGGACTTATTAGATTTTTACGATTTCGACCTTAAGAATGGGCACATGAATGCATAAACTATGATTAGATTGACTGACGTAGAAAGGTAGCCTTTAAATTAAAAGTTATTACAAGTCGAGGTGTTTCAAGGTAGTCGAACACCGAAACGGTTAGCCTGACTCTAACTGAGATCAGTAAGCGAGGTTGCGTCGGGTTAAGTGGTGCCTGTTATCGTCTTTAAGAAATTGCAGAAGTGTTGGCGATTTTAATTTCATTATAGATAACAGAGGATCTGTCATCGAGGCCGGCCGGTGCTTGACGTTTGATACGTATTTGTATAAAAAGTGGGGAAGAGCGGCCAGTACGTGTCATTCGCGAGCAGCAGGTGTGCGTAGCCTAGCTGTTTGCCTGAAAACCCTACTAATTACAATCAGCTGATTGTTGTCTTATAAACAAATCACAAAGTGATCTGTGAAAATGGTGAGGAGAATTTTTATTAATTTATTTGTTGTTCTATTGCTCTTGGATTTCAGCTGAGCCCAAATGGAACCAACAGGTATTTTAAAAGATTTTATTAAATCCTTAGGTGAATTTTACGATATTAATGAAATATAAATGTACTTTAATTTTAAATTATGCATAGTAGATACCCACAACAAAGTAATACTTTAATACTGGCCACTGGCTATCATATTAGCTGTAAATGTGATATCTACCTATGGATAATAAATAAATAACGCGATAATTCTGCTCTCTAAAATATTATTTTCCATGTGTACCTGATAGCAAAACATTTCGAATCGACTTAATACTTAATTTGCATAAATATTTCTTTTTTACGTAAGCCTTTGTTTGAAAACATAAACAACAACATGTGACAATGAAGAGCAGCAATGTTTTAAATGATAGTCAGTAGTATTGAATCCCATTTTAAAGTTGTAGAAGATGTAAAACAATATTGAGAATTCACTAAATTTACCTAATGATAGCAAATAAATATATTTCTGTTATTTATACCTATTTCTGTTTGCCTTGCGGAAATATCCCTTACTGAATGTAAAAAGATTAACTATTTACTAAGACATGTGCATTACCTAGATACTAAAAATAAATATGAAATCCTAGATTATGGGTTGCGGGATTGATCCAAAGAGTCTCTAAGACCCCGGAACGTAAAGGGTCGCTGAACAGTTGTAGTCAGTACAAGTATGACATTGCTTCAAGGGAGTAGGAAAAATTTGCCACCTCAAACAATAAGGTATCAGGTCACACAATTAGTTTGCTTAATACTGTAACTAAATTTAAACAGTTGTACGAGCACGAAAGTGAGTCGATAAGACATTCATTACATATGCGCCATTCACGAGGGTCGGCGCAGCCTTGGTAATGACTTGCTGACTTACTCGTTATTACCGTACTCGAATGCAACGATTCACATCTCGCATCTTAGGACCAAATTAACCAATAATCGCGATTACCTACATAAAACAAAACACAAACTGCGTTTTGTTTTGAACGCAAAATTAAGCAATGATCTCGATTAGACGCACAAACTGTGTCAAATCACGATTAATTGTGAATTTGGCCCTTAATTGCTGTCTAAATCTATGGACAAAATTATCAAAATATAAAATTTAAATACAAATAAAATTTATTCAGGCTATCGTAAACATGAATCAGGGCATTATATTTGCTAATCGGCTGATAAAAAAGTGTTTTACTTAATTTAGTTGCATTGAAAAGTTCTGAGTGACTCTACTGCATTACATTAAGTAGATATCCGACCCATCAGGTTATTCTCCTTGTTGATAACTAACTAATTTAACTTAATAATCAAATTAAATTAATTTCTAATTCGCCTAGCTTCGCACGGGTGCTGGTATTGAATATATTATGCATGTATTGTACACATAAACCTTCCTCTTGAATCACTCTATTAAAAACAGCATCAAAATCCCTTGCATACTTTTAAAGATCAAAGCATACATAGGGACAGCGGTAAGCAACTTTGTTTTATACAACTACAACATATATTTGTATACCTTTTGCTACTTTGTTTTTGTTATTGTATGAATAACAATAAGTATGTACTCTAACTTCACCTAATCTCAGTGTAACATCATCATCAAAGTTCAGTACATTTTAGACGCATGCGCTTTCACGTAGGTACTACGCAAGCATCTTATCAGCCAACGCTTTCGCTTTCCCGGTTCTAACATAACACAACATTGATAAATCCCTATCAAAAAAATAGGTAAACATTTAAAAACATTCAAAGCTCGATAGGTAACATTATTACCTACTAAAATAATCAAACTTACATTGTCCTATAGAAAAAAAATTCGATGTTATACATTATTTTTCTGTTAATTGATTGTGAAACATACAACATAAGTAACTTATAATTTATCATGTATACAATAACGTAGTAGGAAAAAGTACAAGTTTAGTTTATGTTTTTTGATGATTAACGTGCTTTCAAAATAATTAATGAGTAATAATACCTAAGTACGTAGCTGTAGTTATACGCATGTCTAGATAAACACGCGACTAGTAAAATCCAATCACAACGATCTATAGGATATAGATCGTTGTGATTGGATTTTAGTAGTTGATAATGATTAGGATGATGAAGCAAATTATTTACTTTAGTTTTTTCCTTGAAATATTGCTGACCGATGTATAAAAAATCTACTGGTCAGTACAGTGTTCGCCTAACTGGTCAAAATGTACTGAACTTGCTGATTTTTTTCATGATTTCAGGTTTGGTCCTATAGTAAAAGTTGTTCTCGAAAACTGCCTCTTATCGCACTCCTATTAGGTTCAATATAGCATGTATATCACCCAAGTGCTTTTTTGAGTTTATCACAACAAGGGCTTTTTTTTCCTTCCTTATCGTCACGGTCACGGGTGATTATTTTTTTTTCTTAGTTTATCGAATCAGGCGCGAGGCGTCCTCCACGCGGCGCTGGGCGACCCCACGAAGTTAGAAACTGACCAGAGCAGATTTGAATGCTATTATTATATTCCTACTGTATGTTTGAGATACAATTAAACAATTTTTCTTTCTTTATTTATTTCACAAGTCGTAAGTGTATTGAAAAACGTCGTTTGACACACGTGCAGGTTTGTCATTGCGACCGAGGCGAAATTCGCACGAGCCGTAGGCGAGTGCTTTATGGAGCCGAGGGCTGCCTTCCTGCACTTGTATCAAAATGTACTATTGTTATCATGACTACAATCACGTCTTTAAGTATCGGTCACTAATTACCAGTCACCCTAATATTAAACGGTTTCTTAATAGCCTTGACAAAATGTAATCATAATCAATAAATTATCAAGCTTAATTACCACTAAATGATCAGCCACTTATTATCGTGATATATCGATAATTAGATTTTCATCTATTATAGTTAATGATATATGATAAGTAAATTAAAAAATGCGAAACGTGTGAAACACTTATTAGATATTTATCTATCACGTTTTCAAACTTTCTTTTTCTTTTAAACGATTGTGATTGGCGTCAATTTATTTTAATTAAATTAACTGCATATTTACTTAGCTGAAAATTATGTTTTGCTTCTTTTGCTTTGCATTTGCATTTATAAAAAATATTTATGTAAAAATATTATAAATTTTTAGTTTACATACAAAAAATTTAAACCATATTTTAAATGTTTTTAGTTAGTTATTATTACTTAAAAGTTTTTTATTTTATTTAGGATAGAGGTATGTACAGAGTGACTGGTAATAAGATACCGATATTTAAACATGTTATTGTAGTCATTATATCAAATAGCTTTTACTATGAAGCCAAACCTAAAAACACGTACAAAATCATTCAAGCCCAGTACATTTTGACCAATTAGGCGAATATAAAAGTACAATCTACTGGAGATTGAGATAAATTTATATTTCATTCTCCAGTAGATTGTACTTTTATATAGAGAGGTGTGATAATTTGAGTAGTGAGGAGGTTAATGTGATTAAGTAGGTCTGTATGTGTGTGTGTGCTTCATAAATGAACGGATTTGGATAAATCAAGGCACAGGGTTTGACAATGTCCTTATTATTGCAAGAATATGTTTTCCTAAGTTAATTTTCGACTTTAATTAAGACTGCGAAGCACTAGCCAGAAGCTATAAGAAAGCAGAAGTATATAATCCAAAAAGTAACATCCTATACTGATCACAGCTACAGTGACTATTTCTCTTTCTGTGCGACAATCTGTAGTTAGCCTAATATGGCTGACATAACCTATCTTTGCTTTCTATAAATGTGTGCGGACATGTTAAAAGTATCTATACTTTATGGTCAATATGGATATGAATATTGGAGAACTATACTTTAATTAATAATTTGAGTTAATTTCAATACCTATGCATGTCTTATAGGATCCCATTTATTCATAATAATTTTAATTACCTAATCGGTATCAGCATCATTTAAATTTTTATTACTATATATCCTGATAGCGTACCCTAATCTTTCAAATAATAACGAAGGATTAGATAGTGTCGTATCGTTGAAAAGATACGGAATCTTTGACAATGTATTTATGAATAACCCGATAAGGTATTTATGACCTTAGGCCACGTGACTTTTATTTACCAATTATAAATATATTAAAGGACCTAACATCATGTTTAATGTCAAAAGTTAAGTGCTTACACAATTACATATACAGTACTTTTGATACTAACTTTCGTTTGCGGTTTTTCTCGCGGGCCATAATGCCGGTAAAAGCAAACATCCTATCTTAGAAATTGATAGCATGGTTCATCCGAGTCTTAAATTTTATGTACAGTTCTGTTAAGCTTTTGATTGATCAACAATGATAAACAAACATCAAGCAAACATCGGAACGCTCAATCATCCCTTAGTAAATAAGCTAAATAAGAGTTGCAAAACAAATCGAGCTTAATTTACGATTTAATCGTAAATGAAAAAGAAGGAAAGAAAAGAAACAGAAAGAAAAGACGTTTATTTGTGCGAGAGTATAGCATACAATAAAAAAACAAAAACAACTAAATAGGTAATAAAATAATAAAAAAAATAATAATAATAATGCAACACACCCGCACAAAACGGCTGGTGCTCAGCAAAAGCATGTGAAAACAATAATTGTATTCTAATAAATGGGTACCAAGAATTAGACATAAAAAAATGCGAACTAGCACTTAAGTAGGTAAGTACCTATATATACTTACAAAAGCAAAGCAAGGCCGTCGTTATCATACAAACAATTCGGTGGCCAGCTAGATATAAAAAACATGAAAATTATTCATGTTATTAAAAGTTGTTCTACAAATGCTGCATTGAAATTAAATTAATAAGGTCGCCGACAATTACGTATCTACTTTGTATTTAAACGTTCGTTATCTTGGTTAAAATCAATTCTTTCTTCTTTATTATGAGTGGAAGAATTTCTTTGTTTCTTATGATTACTTAAAAGAAATTAATCTCAATTAATTTCAAAGTAGTAATAGTTCTTTTAAGTGGTAAGGTACTAAGATTAGGTACTTTGCTCACAAAGAAGTCTTAGTACCTTTGTTGTTTGATATATATGTATTTTATCTGATGTTAAATCTGCATGTGACTAAGGCCAATAAGTAATATAAACCGACCATATCAAGTCACATAAATACATAATGAAAATATATAATCGTGGGAGATAAAGAATCAAATTATAATCCGATGCAAATCATGCATTGAACTTTCATCGTCAACAAATCGCTCAAAGTCATTGTGCAGGTCTTTAGCACTAATCCTTAGCGCAAACAAAGATTTATATTTATTCCTGATTTTATACCGGACCGCCATCGCTAAGGCAATAGTGAAGTAGTACAGTAAGACGTGTTATTTTATTGGTATAAATTAATGCTTGAGTGAGCAGTAAAGCAATCGTTGATGATTGAATACACTAAGTTTATTAAGAGCTGAATCACTCTAGCTTTGTTTAAAATTATATTCAGACGGAAAGACCGCAGCAGTCAAATTCTTCAAGCCCTTCGATGTAGGTCGAGGCGAAACTCTTAGTGCGAGCTGTGGACGTTTCAACAACGTATCTTGCCTGATATATTCGCCGTACAAATGAGATCGGAACTTTAGCGACTGTCCCGGTGTGAAGTACCCCCGGACCTTTCAAGATTGCCGTGTTTCTTAGCAGATACCTTAGCTTTATTTAATATAAGTATAACCGATACAACAAAAAACATTCGGGACACGACTTAAACATTATTATTGCGTAACAGAATAATTAATTAATTAGCTGTGTTGTAGAATCACGTTGGTGACCGTTGATGATGGTCCCATAACAAAATATTCCTATCTCCACGGATAAAGAAAACCCAGTGATATCAGCTATACGTAGGTACTACAGGTTTAAATTAATCCAGTTTAATCTAAGCCATAATTCAGTCATTCACAGCAACAAAATACCCGAAACAATTACATAGAAATACAGCGGCTTATCAAATGCCATCAAACAATTACGCACGTTGTAAATAGAGATACGATCTTCTTCGGAATTTTTTATTAATTTTTTCCGATATGTTTACAGAGCGGTCAAGACAACAAATCCTTCGACATATCGGAGTACCCTTCAAGTCAAGGGAGCAAGCTGCCCGAGAAAACTCTTAATGGAGTTAACGGACTTAATGAGAAAACAGTAAGTTTTTCATATTTGTTGTATGGGGGACTACAAGCTTACTAACTCTGTGTACCGTGTAGTTTAATAAATAGGTACTATAGGAATACTGTGTATTCCGCAACATCCTCAAACAAAAACATTCTGTAAAATCTGTAATATGAGAATCATAAATTAGGTTTATTTTTACGATTTACCTAACAGTTAGACCCATCGTAAATTATACAGCCCTACAATATTTCTTGTAAATAAAGGAAGAACTAGCTTTAGGTAATATGCATGCAGGTACCTACAATAATCTACATGCAATCGAATAATAGCGTTAGATTACTTTATGGCAACCTTCCTGTTATTTACATTTTGCAGATAAGATAGAATAATCTTTTTTGCATTCTTTACGATGACCAATATTAGGGTGAAGCACCTTGCTTTGTTTTACTACCTGAACAAACACGCGACCGTTATATTAGTAAACACTGAACAACGCACTGTCATAACAAACGTGTTTAAGTTAAAAACAAGATAAAAATAATCTTCCGCAAAAATAACTTTACAGTTCTACCTTCCTTTAGTTTACCTTCTTACTGATTAAGTTAACAGAGAACATCTAAAAATAGCCACTGTGTTGTAATCCCCGATCACTATAATCACTAACACAAATAATCGGTGTACTACGCCAAATCGAATAACAAATAATCGAATATCAATTGATCAACCACTATAAATCGAACGTCTAAATACTCGAACGTTCATAATATCGAATGGTTATTAAGTCGAACATTCAATACATCGCACACTTAATACATCGAGTGTTCAAAATATCGAATGTTTGATCGAGCGTTCAACGCATCGCTTATTCATTCTATCGAAAAATCAATATATATATATATATAAAAGAATACAAGAAAAATACAAAATTTACTAATAAATTTCATTTTAATCTTTAATTATTTATTGAAATTTTGCATAAAGCTTTCTTTTATGACGTAAGCAAACATAAAGAAAGGGTTTTAAATTAAGAAAATTCAGCTCCTAAGGGAATGTAATGATGTGATGGACGTTTTATTTTTATTTTTTACTGTATACGTACATGAAGGTTGCTATAGAGTCTAAAGTTTGTATAGAGAACCCCACTTTCACGCGGGCGAAGCCGCTGGCACGAGGCTATAGTATTGACATATTTCCTTATTACTTATTTAAATTACTAATTTCAGGATGACCCCGAAAGCAGCGCGCCCAAGCGTGCAGTATGGGACAACCAAATCGAATTCCTCATGTCCTGCATCGCCACATCAGTGGGTCTGGGCAACGTGTGGCGGTTTCCTTTCGTCGCCTATGAAAACGGAGGAGGCGCCTTCCTCATCCCTTACATTATTGTACTATTACTCATCGGAAAACCTATGTACTACCTCGAATGTGCCCTGGGACAATTCAGTTCCAGGAACTCAGTGTCCGTCTGGTCGCTGTCCCCAGCCATGAAAGGTAATTTTTCTTTTGTTAAAATTGTTTGTATTTAAATACACGATAGTGGTATATATAACCTAAATTATTTCTGTACGTCATAATGGTACCTTCAAATTAGCGCGCTAATGTCGCGTGGCAAGTTGCGGCTAGATTGAAGGCACTTTAAAAATGAGGGAAAGTCATAAAAGTGTTGCTTTCTACCAAAAAACGGCGGCACTCGTATATTCTTTCATTGAAATATAATATTTTCTTGATTGCATTCATTTGCATAGATATAATGAAAATAGGCGATGGATCTTTAAAGCATCTTATACCGAAAATTCGCAAATATTTAAAAGCCGCCTTTATTTCCCAAAACAATTAGATGCGCAAGCGATGGTCTTATGCTGCCGAGTGCTGAAGTGACTGAAAAACGACGTCTGACACATCAGACGTCGTTTTTCAATACGCTTAATACATATAAGTAAACAATGGGTTGACGCGCGTACTCGTAGGGATCGCTTAGCAGCCTGATACGATAAATGTAGTTAAAATTGTGGTAGAAGCGAGCATGCGCACTTTTCTGCACTAGTGCAAAGAACCGTCAATTGCGTGCCAATTGCCAGTAGCGGATTTTCGAGCAAGTATGTTGAAAAATAGTGTTTGTTGTTTCTAGGCGCCGGTTACGCTACAGCCCTCGGTTGTGGGTACATCCTGTCGTACTACGTGTCGATCGTGGCTCTCTGCTTGTACTACCTGGCCATGAGCTTCCAGTCCACGCTGCCCTGGGGCATCTGCCAGGACGAGTGGCTGAACTGCGTGCCTTCAGACCCGAACCAACCTCAAACCAACCCGATCGGAACCCCTGCCAGCAGTGCTGAACTATATTTCACGTAAGTGTTCTTGATTACATATACCTACACCTCTTTATCTATATTTTAGGTTTAATTTTCTGAAATGAGATATGAGGGTACCTAGAATCTATAATATCATTCCTTCCTACCTATGTATGCTTAAATCTTTAAAACTTCACAACGGATTTTGATGGGGCTTTTTTTAATAGATAAAGGAAGATTTATGTGTATAATACATGCATAACATATTCAATATCAGTACCCGTGCGAAGCTGGGGCGGGCCTCTAATAAATAAACTGAGAACATTTTCGAAATAATTTAATAAATAATAATCGTTGCCAAGTATTGCAATTGGTTTTTTCTTATGTTCTTTTGCAATACCATATCCACGTTTCGAGAATTACGATTCCTTTGAGAGTATAAAGATTCAGCCAGGCGTACAAACACACCGAGCCTTGGTACAGGCCATGGTCAAAAGCCAGGAGGAGTAGCAGGCGGTTGCCTCCTTCCGCGAAGCAGTAATGCTGGCAAAGGAGGCGGACGCACGCGTGAGGCAACGGCCCTCACGCCCCAGCCGCCGTAATCGCTAGATTATGGAAGCTGCAAAATGAGCCGCCGCGCGCCGTGCGACCCTCTGATAACTATCCGGATTGAGCCCAAGTCATCGATGGCGCGGCTGGGACCCAGATTGTCGGCCCCGGGGCTCTGAAACGAAGGCAAAGAAGGAACAGGAGTACGTTTTTAATCTGTAAAAGTCTGACACGGATGTCATAGGATGATTTGCTTAGCTAAAAAAAAAGACGGCATTCAATATTATATAGATACATGGTACTACATAGTAGTAATTTTGCTATGTCCGCACAGTAAATATTTTGGGATTGAGGTTGCAATAAAGTATTTTTCTATTTACAGCAAAACAGTACTCCAACAGAAAGATGGCATTGAAGGAGGACTTGGTAAGATTAATCCTCAATATATATATATATATTAATACTCTAAATATATTCTTAAATCAATATTTTTACGAATTTCTGACTGCTATGTTATGTACTTAATAATGTTCATTTGTTTTTCTCTTACATTTTATTCTGCGTCCTGAAATACAGGCTCGGCCTAGCTCAGGCGCAGTTGCACAGTTATAATTCTTATGCATTTGTCACCGTACATTAATTGCCCAAAATTTATGTACAATATTATTTATTATAATCAAAATTCATGTTACAGGCCTGCCCATCTGGTACTTGGTGCTGTGTCTCTTCGCCTCGTGGCTGGTGATCTTCTTCATCGTCGCACAAGGAGTCAAGAGCTCCGGCAAAGCTGCCTACTTCTTGGCTCTCTTCCCCTACGTCGTGATGATTATTTTGCTCATAACGTAAGATATTTCTTTAATTTTGTTATAAATACTTGCATCCCGTAATGATATATTTACTTCCAGTATTTGGAATTAAATTCTTTCAGATCAATACTCAATACTCAATATTTTATTGCAATCCATATGTGTACATAGATGGTGTTTAAAGTTATCACAGATCAATATGGACCCTGTCGGGCACAGCAAAAATTAGGAGAGAGATCCCGTGTACTATCGTTAATTTTCTGCCACCTATCGTAAAGATAATTTTTTGATTAACAATATGCCTTTGACAATATTAATTTTGCTATAATCTTCATCCCTGAGTTAAAACTACTTACTTTTAACGGATCGTCCGAAAGGCAACCCTTAGGGTTCAATACATAAGAATACATAGGAATACAAGGCTAAAAGGAATATAGGAGAGGGATTTAGTCACATAAAATCTGCCATGACTTCTGGCTGCACCCTAGGTAGAAGACGTAATTGGACTATTTCCCAACTAAAATAAAGTATAAATACTTTGATAATCAGCTTCATGATGTCATTGGTATGGTATGGTATGGTATATCGGGCTGGTGTCCGCAACTCCACGACTAAAGCGCGTATTTTGCGTACGGTTCATGATATCATTACTAGTTCACAATTGTATTGAAACAAGAACATTTATAATTCCAGAACTGTGATCCTGCCCGGAGCCGGTGATGGCATTCTTTTCTTCTTGACTCCACAATGGGACAAACTTATCGAGCTTGATGTAAGTAGAATAGATTTATACTTACTGTAAATATGACCTGATCATTGTCATAGTATAAATGATAATCAGAATCATTTAGTTCCTCTAACTCCTTTCTCTGTCCTGTCGAAAGTCCTTTTTTCTAGCTATCTTAGTAGTCTTTGTTCTTACCATTACCTCCGCTCCCCTACTCCACTCGTCCCCTGTAAACATCGTCATTCATACACAAGATCTGACCCCAAGATGTCGTGTGTTTCGTTCCAGGTGTGGTACGCCGCCGTAACGCAAGTGTTCTTCTCCCTCTCCGTGTGCACCGGTGCTATTATTATGTTCTCCTCCTACAACGGCTTCAGGCAAAACGTTTACAGGTATATTATCGTAAGATTTTTTTTTGTGATTACTTAAAAGTTAATTTGGGCATAGTCATGTTACGTTTTGGCACCCTAAAAAATACGCCATGCTTAGGTACTTAAACCATTTATCTTTATTTAATCAATTCTTAATTTTTATCTACACCTAGTTGAAGAAGGCATGTGAAAATAATGTCTGGCTGGCAAGATTAGAAGGAGGCCTAAGCCTAAAAGTGGTACAGTAATGACTTCCATGAAGCCGATTTTACTCGAAAAGAGACTTGGATTAGCTTACAACTTAGTCCAGAATGTTCATTTCATCGACATGTTCAGAATGTATCCATAGTAGGCAAAATGTCAATGCCATTTTTATACCAACTCGTATTTTTGGATAATATTTGATCATTAATACTTAACTACTAATAACTACTTACCATTAATTAAACGTGGTATAACATTTTTAAAATTAGGTTTTTTAACTAGTAAAACAAAAATTCAGCAATTTTTTTCTCCCTAAGGGACGCCATGATTGTGACGACGTTGGACACGTTCACGAGCTTGCTGTCCGGTATCACGATCTTTGGAATCCTGGGCAACTTGGCGTATGAGATGAACCAGGATGTTTCCAGGGTCATAGGGTCTGGTGGTACTGGACTTGCCTTCATTTCCTACCCTGATGCTATTTCCAAAACATTCCAACCACAGGTAAATTTTGATTCTCGCAGGTATATGATAGTAGAATAACATACCTCTGTGGTACCTACCCTCATTTAGCTAATTTTGGATATTTTGCATGAAAAAAAAATCGCCACAAAATAGCTTTTTTAAAGATGACACCACTTATGAATTGCATTACTGCAAATCAATAGAATATTGGTTTTTATAAATAAAAAGTTAACCAAAGCAAATGTTTGCAGTTGTTCTCCGTGCTTTTCTTCCTGATGATGACGGTGCTCGGCATCGGCTCGGCGGTAGCACTGCTGTCCACCATCAACACGGTAATGATGGACTCGTTCCCGCGCGTGCGCACCGTCTTCATGTCCGCTTTCTGTTGCACCGCTGGCTTTGGCATCGGACTTATTTATGTTACACCTGTAAGTTGTTGTATACAATCCTTTTTCTATCATCTACACACGATTCTGAATTAGAATGTGGAATTAAGATCAAAATGAATTCTACTTCAATGTTATATTCATCACCGCGGACTCAGTGCTTGGTGGATGTCACATGTCTAAGAATTTTTGTTTTTAGGATATGCTGGTTTCCGCACGATGTTTTCCTTCAACGTTTTGAGAGCAGTGGTGATGAAATAAATTACACAAAATAATGCGCTTGACTAATAGTGAAATTTGAACGCGCAACACGTAAGTCGAGGCGATTACCACTCGACCACCACTGCTCTAAAACAGGCAACTAATAAAAACAAATATAAGTCTGATCATTTCTAAATTAGAGATTAAGAATAAGTATATCTCCTGTTTGTGTACATTATCTGTAACATGATACATTGTATCTTCATTTTACAGGGTGGTCAATATGTCCTGGAGTTGGTTGATTACTTCGGTGGAACTTTCCTTATTCTCTTCTGTGCTATCGCTGAAATTATTGGAGTTGTTTGGATTTACGGTAAACCCTTTAAATTGCTTGATTTAATCTAACATCTTCGATATATTTTTCTTTTTATGCAATAATTTATTGCTCATAGGTTTGTTTCCGCGATAAAGATAATTAGATTGTTTAAAAAAAAACCTTCTTTGTAGGTTTGGAGAAATTATGCATCGACATCGAATACATGTTGGGCATCAAGACTGGCTTCTACTGGAGATTCTGCTGGGGCCTCATCATGCCTGCTATGATGGTCACCGTCTTTATCTACGCGTTGATTACAAGCGAAGAACTGACGTTCGGCGACGACTATTACTACCCAACGGCTGGATATGGTTAGAAAATTATTTGTGCATTCTATTACCAAAAATTAAGACAGATTTCATTGAGAGACTTGAAACTCATTAGCATAACTGTAAATTAATAAAATATTTCATCAGTTCAATAGAGGGATTAACAAAATCTAACAATTTAATTGATTGCTCTATTTCACCGGTGGAATTTTGGGATTCATTCTACACTATTGATAATATTTTTTAAGGCTTTCGAAAACTATAAAATTTATAGTTATTGTGTATAACGCAAGACTCATTAATTGTTTTATTTTCAGTTTGTGGATACATGATGCTCGTTATTGGAATCTTGTTCGTACCGATTTCTATCGGACTAACGCTCTACAAATATAGATCCGGGGATTTTGGCCAGGTATGATTTTCAATTTTTTTATTTTATTTTTGATTAGTAATAGAGTTGGTTGAGTTGTTTAATACGGCCATCAAACCAATACGGTGAAGTGGGCAGGCTCACTATCCGATCGACACAGACTGGAATGGGGAGTCAGGCAGGGAGGTCTGACCTCACCGAAAATCTTCTGTATGAGGATTAGTTGGTTCATGAGTTCTGCAGCGCTATGTAGGTTATTCAACTGACGAAACATTTGTCAATAACATAATATATGTTACGCCGATGACATGGTGCTGCTGACTGGCACTGGTGTCGATTTGTGAGCGATGAGTGGAGGCCCACGGTCTTAGATATAATGCAAAGAAGAGCGACTGTCTACTATTCAAGGCAGGAACAAAAAGGTATACGTAGGTACATTTTCCATGGCGCTCAGAGATCTTGGCTGCCTTTTTCACAATGCGAAACTACAACTATTTGTATCAAAATGACCCATTTCAGTATCAGATTACACAGACAAAAAAAAAACTTTTTACAAAATATAAACCGCCTTCAAAAAAAGCCAAACGATAAAAGTTCCTACACTAAAAAGGTGAAAATAAAAATTTGAATTGCTGTAAAGAAACTTAATTTATAGGTAAACTTATTTGACATTAATATTTTGCAAATATTCAAAATTTATTACTTCTTTTTGGAGTCGGTGCCAGCATTTTTATTGTTGAAACTTAATGTTAGGTAGCTTGCTAGCAATGTACTTAAAATGTGGCAAAATGTGCAAATCGGATGATTTTTTTAGAGAAGTCTTATATGTATTTATCTCTTAATTAAGTATTATATATTTGAGTATGCAAATAGGTACTAAGTAGTTTTATAGTTAAGTTAGAGGTAGTTTTTCAAGGGATTGTTGCCCATTCGTAATTCTTTGCCTTGGTTGGCACCGACTCCAAAAATAAGTATTAAATTTTGAATATTTGCAAAATATTAATGTCAAATAAGTTTACCTATAAATTAAGTTTCTTTACAGCAATTCAAATTTTTATTTTCAACTTTTTAGTCTAGGAACTTTTATCGTTTGGCTTTTTTTGAAGGCGGTTTTTTTTTGTAAAAAGTTTTTTTTTATTTGTAGCCGTTTAGTGTTTTTTATTATAATGTGTTATGGCAACGAAGTCAATATCGTTCCTACATTTCTTTTGAAAAAGTTACCAA
Source organism: Mythimna loreyi (assembly GCA_029852875.1). Taxonomy (NCBI): domain Eukaryota; kingdom Metazoa; phylum Arthropoda; class Insecta; order Lepidoptera; family Noctuidae; genus Mythimna; species Mythimna loreyi. Next base: position 12,259,561 of record CM056785.1, on the reverse strand, counting down.
TGTCATAAAAGTAGGAATACATATTATAGGTACATTGTTACAGTAGTGTAATCGTTTTAATCTCGTGGAGAGATGATATGATGCATGAAATACTTACGATTCATCTCATGGGTACATCTCATAACAGCTCTCATCATCATCATCATTTCAGCCAGAAAACGTCCACTGCTGGACATAGGCCTCCCCCAAGCGTCGCCACAACGACCGATTCTGTGAGACTCGCATCCATCGCGTTCCCGTGATTCTCACCAGGTCGTCGGTCCACCTTTTGGGAGGTTTTCCAAAGTTGCGTCTTTTGGTGCGCGGTCGCCACTCTCTAGAACCTTTCGGCCCCATTGGCCATCTGTTCTACGAGCAATGTGCCCTGCCCACTGCCACTTAAGTTTGGCAATTCTTCGGGCTATGTCGATGACCCTGGTTCTCCTGCGCATTTCTTCATTTCTGATTCGAACACGCAAGGAAACTCCGAGCATAGCCCTTTCTATTGCCCATGACAGCTCTAATAAGCTCAAACAATGCTAGGATACATTATTATATTTTGAAGTTCCCATCTTCCAGCTTCATCATCACATCAGTTCAATAGTACCTTACAGCCAAGTGCATCTTATGACAATTCTAACAAGCCCAAACACGGCTAGGATATATTAATTAGTTACGCAGTTCCAGTGCCTACCTTCCAGCTCCATCATCATCATCAGATCAGTTCGATGATAATATTTTCAACATAATTATTTAAGATCATTGGTTTATAGTGCATTTTTATAGTTGCTTAACTACCTTGATTGTGACATCTATGCGAGTGTCAAGTTTGGTTAGCCATTTCTGATCTTCTTCACCAGTCACTCATCAAATGTTACTTTTTGACTGTAAATGCTTGAGTTCTCGATGAAAATATAAAAAAAATTATATAGTTGCCGAGTTATAATATTTGAGGAGTTCCCTCAATTTCTCATGGATCCCATCATCAAAACTCGATTTATGGATGGATTTACAAAAAAAAATTTGCAAATCCATCCATAAACAACGGAGTTCTGAGGTAACAAACATAAAAAAAAAAAAAAAAATACAATCGAATTGAGAACCACCTCCTTTTTTTTGAAGTCGGTTAAAAATAAATATTAATTGATACCCAGGATTGGAAGGACTTAAGGGAAGCCTTTGCCCAGCAATGGGACAGTTAGGGCTTTATAAAAAAAAAATTGATACCCAATATATTTATTTGTATTGCGTAAAGTCATTTCTCTTCAACCTGTTCCTATTACAACATAACACAGTTACTTTAATAATGTTAATGGTTTCAACAGACGATAAGGCGAGCATTCGCCCCGAAGGCATCATGGGGCCCCCGCGGGGCTGCCGAGAAGGCTGGCTGGGAGCAGTTCACTGCTGAAGCCAAGGAGGCTCGCGAGAGGCTCTACACCACCCTACCCAGGCATATCTGGTACATCCTCACCGGCGGCTACCGGAGAAGAATATAATCTAGCAGTAGTATTAGTAGTAGCTTTAATTAATTTAATGTAGACTTAGGATAAATCTACGCAGGTAATCTACCTTACCACCTGATGCCTAAGTGACGATTTGTCAACTGTCAATACTTAAATCAGGTAACTATTGCCAAAATGATGTTATTTAAATAATAATAAATTATAATAATGCTGTAAATATGTCGTAAACTTTTTATACTTACTATTGTAAAATATATTTTTATTAAAAAAAAATAACATAAATTTCGCATTTTTAGTATTTTGATATACCTCTGACATACTAACACCACATGTTTTTACTATTCTTTAATCGAATAAATACCTACGCTTTTCCTTACAAGTGGACTAACAAATATATGATTCTACGTGTTATGGCTCACGTGAAAGGAAGGAAACTACTACCTAACTGACTTGTAGATTTGTCACATGAACTGCGATTGAAACGTCATCATAATCGTTATTGCAGCCAATAAATATCACTGTTAGACATAAGCTTCCCTCTAGTGTCGCCATAATTACTGGTCCCTGTAAATCAAATAAATATCTTGTTAAAAGTCGAAGAAAGTAGTTAAAATTTTTGGTTAAAAGCTACAAATTGTAGTTGCAATTACGAAACTACTTTTTCAACTACCATTAAAAGGTTGCTTTTTTATTTACTTGTCAATCAAAGGAATATTAACATTATGTAATATATAAATACATAATTATTCATTAAACATAAAACACACGTGAATTTTTATTCAGTCAGATTTAGTTTTAATAAATCAATAATTACATCACATTACATATTTATTTAATTGCAAAATATTAGTTCTTTGTAATCAAATAATCAGTAGGTAAACATGACTACTAGATTACAGCAATCAAATTAACCACTACTTCATCGAGTCTGATTACTGTGGTTAAGTTACAAGTAATAATGTAATCTGATTGCAATCAAACTACATGTAGTTAACTACTTTCAATAGCAATTTGTAATCTGATTACAATATAGTAGTTAACTGTATCTTACACTGATTACAAAGACAAAATGAACAAAGTTTACAGGCCAATCCTAAGCATTTAGTCCTAAACACTACAAAATTAGGTAGTCAGGTACTAGGCGCTCAGATTTACAGAATGTTTCGTAATATTAGCGAGTGTCGTGGAAAGTTATTGACCTCCGTAGTGTCGTGACACGTTTGTTATGATTTGAAATCAAGAATCATGCGATAGCAAGAACTTGGTATCAATTTTTTGAAAAATTTGTTGTGCGCTGAAACTTCGTGTAGAGATTATATTCAACCTGTATTCTTCAGCGCTTCTTGATGTTATGGTTATTTTGTTACACGTTGTATAGTACCATCGCAATCAACCAATCAATCCAACATCAAACATACCAATCTTACTTCTGAGCATACCAATACAGTGTACTCACCCTCCGCATGACACCACCTCACCTCCTGACCTTCTTCATGACCTCACCGGTCATGGCAAGTTTGGGAAGTTCCAGAATCGGATTCAGGCGGAAGAAACGCTCAGGTGTCACCATTGTGTACATTGGCCGTATTGGAGTACAGAGAGTAGCTTGGGCGGAGCACTGCCTGCCATGTCCTGGAAGCAATCGATGGCAGCGATCTCTCAAACCCTAAACCGAAGCGAGGAGGAATAGCAGGTCTCCGTCTGCGAAGCAGTAATGCTAGCGAAAGATAAGGCCCCACGCGTGAGAGAACAAACATCCTCACGTGCTAGCCGTGATATTTCGACCCCGACTATCAGCCTCGGAACGCGCGGGCTTGCTCGGGCTCGTACGTCCGGCCGTCCGGTAATCGACCGGACCCAGCACAATCGTCAACAGCTCTTAGTGTTCAATGCGCTGTATGACACAGGTGTGGTTTTAGATAGTAGTAAGTCTGACACATCCCTTCGCTCTAACCAGAGGAAGTGAAGTCATTGGATGATTTCCCAACTAAAAAAACCCAACTGACTTTCGTCGAGAGCAAAAGTTTTGTGTCAAAAACCTACCACGTGTCATTGTACCCAAATGATCTGGACAATCAGACATAATGAATTAATGACACCTGTGAACCGCATACAATTTATTGATATTTATCAATATACTACTCAATATTTCCAAATCTCCAAGGTTAAATTCGCATGAAAAGCCCCAACAGGGCATTAATCGCAATAAAAAAAAAGAATTAGCACGAAGATAAACATTTAAAGCACGTGTCGCTAATTACGATTTGATCGCTCCGGCTTCAATCGGCTTTAACTTGATAAGCTCTAGATAACACTTGATCCATTATGCCCGCATTAATACTACCTACTGCTTGTACATAATTAATTATACCTACTTTCAGAACCGCGCGTTTGATATAATCAACTGCAATTTATGAATATCACCTTCTTTGTATTTAGATAGAAATCATTCAATGACTTCTCCCACTGTTGGGAGGTGCGGGGGAGTGTCAGACGTTGACTGCCTGAAACTCACATGTTCCTTCATTGCCTTGCATTTCAACACCCCGGGTTTTCCTTTCAGAAGCTAACCCAAAGCTCCAGTAGGCTACGACCCTACTGGGCCCCTACGATTTTGCTGACATCTTGAGGCGCGCTTGGAACACTACGCGCCGTCGACAACTTAATTAGACTTGGTGCGTACGGTTACGGGACGGCTGGATCCATAGGAAACGACCAATTTGGAACCGTGCACTAGCTTCTGACGTTTTACAAGTGCCCATGTAGGCCTATGTGAAATAAAAAGATTTTGACTTTGACTTTGACTTTGATTGCTCGCCGTTCACAAGCTCCTACCTACAGTGGCTGGAAATGAGGGGCTGGGACTCCGGCGGCTAAAGCGAGTGGGCGTTTCTTCGCACATGCAGCCGCGTCATTTTCCAGCATTACTGATCCGCACACACCTGTACCGGGTGGCACCCGGGCATTTTTTGACACACAAAGCATAATCTATAGCGTAAGTTGAGGATACCGTAGCGTCTCTCCAATCACTTCTCAAAAATCAATAGTCAAAGTATCTATTCTACATGAAATCTAAATAAAGCTGATTTCTTTGGATTTGATGTATAGTCAATTTAATTCCTAAAAATTCCTAAGCACGAGCACTAATCTTAAAATGCAACAGATATTTGTCAAGATATGACACAATGGCCACAAAATTAAGAACCACTTAGCGTTCATTATGTGACGAATTTGATGATGGTAGATTGCATGTTCATCAAATCGGAGCTTCTGAGGGAGATTATATGGACTGTTTGAGTAAGCGTCAACTTCCAAACCCGTTGCGATCTAGCAAACGTCCCAAGAGTTATATATATATGGATCTGACAAAACATCCAAGACGTCCCAGACATCAGCCTGTACGAGATTAGTATGAGTTTGAAGCAGTTCAAAAACAACAAAGTTTCGGGTGATGTGGAATTACGGCTCAACTTATGAATAAGGATGGATTTCTACCGTAACATGTGATATTGATTGATATTGTTGGAATAATTTTTTGATAATGTAAATATTTTCGGAAATAATCGTTCCAAAATTTAAAAAAAAAAGCCACCCTCTAACTTTTGAATCATAAGTTTAGGAAATATGAAAAAAATCACAAAAGTAGAACTTTAAATAAATTTTAATTAATTTTTTTTTTCTAATATTTACACAATTTAATTCCGCCTAGCCCGTTCCATCATCGGACCACCAGACGTACGGCATTGCGCCACCGGTACATGGTGGATGTCCCACATATATGTAAAAAAAGGTTTTGGGAGCACATTCATTATGCGTACAGCCAAGGAGTGGAATTCCTTGCCGGAGTCGGTGTTTCCTGATAGCTACAATCCGGGTATCTTTAAGTCAAGAGTGAATAGGTTACTTCTAGGTAAGCGCGCTCCATCGTCGACCGCATCGTCGCTTTCCATCAGGTGAGACAGCGGTCAAGCGCGAACCTATGATCAATAAAAAAAAAAAAAAAATCTTGGAAAATTTATTTTGAACTTCGTAAGATGAACAGTTTTTGAAAAATTAAAAAAAAAACGTTCTGAACTAATTTTGTAATTTAACCGTACATGCAAGCATTTTTTTTAACTTTTTACATATTTCATTATCCTGAGTGTATCTTCTTTCAAATAAAAATACAAAAAGATTAAAATCGGTTCACGCAATCCAAAATTACCACCGGATACAGCTCGATCTCTCGGGAAATTGGGTTACTAATTTTTATATGGGCGACTGGGTTCTGTTACTCTGTGAGAAATTTGTTACTGACGGGAAACTACGGAACCCTACACTGGGTGTGGCCCGACACGCTCTTGGCTGATGTTAACTAAAAGTAACTTTGTTATACTAAAATAAAGGAAATCATCTTTGCTATATTTTACTTTAGCTATCTTTGTTTACACAGGAGGCCCCTAGGGCAGATTTGCTAAGGGGCCCCAATCCGGCAATGACTGCTTCTAATGACCCTTCCTTTTCTTTCATATCACTACTCACCTAATCTATTCTTGTTACCATTTTCGCCCATTTTCCACCCACATTTATATTCAACGCGCATCAAAGGGCGAGTGAGACAGATAGTGGACATTCGGCTTCAGTTATACAGATTTGCGATATCCCATATTACCAATCACAAGCAATTATGTATGGTTATAATTTGAAAGATAAGTATAAGTAAGCGACATGGGTTATCTTTCAAAAGTTAATATAGAATACAAAAGCCGCTTCTTTACATTAATTCAATTATCCGGATTTTCTACTACTTACGACAGCAATTAGTCCAATGATAATGATGTATGATTTTTATGATAACGGAAATAATTGTCACATTAAACAGGAATAATAGATAAACCGGAGAAGCTGAGCAGATATCGTTAAAAGCACATCAAAACTACCTTCAGCTATTATTAAGACGATTACTAGAAAATAAAACGAACATTTCGGACTTCATAAAACTTTAATAACACCATTTAGATATATAATCAAGCGATAGATACAAAGATAACTGTATCACGAAAAAAATAATCTCTATCGTATTTACATAATTTTTCAGGGAAAAAATCAAACGAGCGATCACTTCAACCACGTATGTTGAAGTGGTACGTTTATTTTTGAGTTCATCACGAATTCTGTGAAATGGTAAATATATTATTTTTTTTGTACAAAGGCTTGAGCATCCAATCAAAACTATATCTTAGTTATTTTAATAACATGAAATGAATTTTGCTATATTTTTGCTAAGGCATCAAACGACGTAAACGTGGTTGAAAATGGAACTCGTGAGAATCCAGCTTTTACCGCTTCACCTGAAAAGGAAGACGACTCCTTTCCTAAGAAACGACCATCGGCAAAGAAAGTAGATCTATCTACGGGCTTGCCTGAAAAACCAATAGTAAGTAATTACATATTCTAATAATATTTTAACCTCCTGGACTAACAGTGTAGTTGTACCTTTAAATAATTTACAAACAAATTCAGCAACATGCTGCTAGATTTATATGTCGCAGAGAAGATAAAAGAACATATAACGCTAAAAGAACTGCCAGTTCATCATGTTTATTTATTTTTAATTTATTTGCTATACCTATCATGTTTGAGGTCTAGGAGACCAATCGATACGTATCTAAATAAGATAGTTCATGTGATAATATTGAAAAGAGATAAATTTTTAATTGTAATAGCCACAAATAATGTACAAATTTAGAATATTAGGTTAATCGGACCTCCCATGTTTCACAACATTGATAAAGAATGATTATTATTATCTACTTTTATTGGTATTTAGGACACGATTTCTTGAAATATCAATAATATTTACCCATCACCATAATTTACATAGTTTGAAATGTAAACATGACGATTTTAGATAATATAGTAATATGTTGAATTTATCCTATCTACAAATGAGATAAAAATGGATAGCTTATATAGTATAAGATCTCCAAAGGCTCAAATCTGCTATTACAATAGTATTAGAATGGTCTATTATTGACTTCCTAATTGTTTATTTTGACAAGTTTGATAGTATACTAATATAATGCCGTTATTATGACTGTCCAATGGTCAACCACTAACACTCCATTGAGATAAATGACATAAAATGGTAATCTTGTTTATCAATCAAATTAATGAATGATTTACACGGTAATCTGCTAAAATTTTAACAGTTCCTTTGATCAGAGACCTACCATTAGAGCGTTATTGTGCAGTCATTGCATTTAATTCGTTACAAGACAGTTCGTACCACAATTCTATTACGAGACCACTGCCCGACCAATGATCAGCTATTAATCGGGAATTAACAAATTTCGAACTTTTAGCAAAATAACAAAGGGGTGACGTGGAATGACAAATTTATGAAAATAAGTAGACAAGCTCGCCTGTATTCTGGATACGTTTCTTACGTGTAAAGAAGTACTTCGGCGCCTATGTGTATTTGCTTGCACATTATGTCAGTACTTACATAGTATTCATTCATAGTTAGTTATGTCCCTATATAAATATTATTCCAATATTTCCAAAACTACATTACTGATATTCGTTAACATCTCTCTCTCTCTCTCTCGAAAGAAGAGGTAATCCCAAACTTGAATTGATTTGTTCAATTAATACCAATATTAGGTGCAGAAAGCTTTGCAGATTTATTCCTAAATTGTTCATCTTGTCGTTTTATTATGAACATCATAATATATCAATAACAAGTACCCGCGTCAGTTCTTTGTTGGTATCTATCAGGCCCTGAAATCTGTAGATAAATACCTAATAACTATCGGCACGCTACTGCTTCATGATGGTATCTATGTATTGTAAATTTCCGAATCGATTGAAATCTAGTTATTTATTTTATTGGTGTTGGAGCTTCCTTATATAAAGCTACTGGTATACTTCGATGTACAGTTAGTTAATCTGGCACTGTTGGAGAAATAAACTGCAGCACAACCGTATTCAATATTTTTTCGAGAACTGACTGGATACTTTGCGTTTGAGAAGCATCGTGGTATCATCTTATTCAACATACTACAGTATCTCGAGTCTATGAGCAGTGTGTATTTCGCTCCAAAACGTGGTCGCTCACAATGGGCGTCATCAGAAGGCCTAAAGTTACCCAAAGGGCAATGCTTGGAGTTTCTTGCAATATCCGCAGGAGAACCAAAGCTACCGATATAGCATGAAGAATAGTGGCAATGGGCAGGGCACATTACTCGTAGAACAGATTGCAATTGGGGCCAAAAGGTTCTGGAGTGGCGACCGCGTACCAGAAGATACAGCGTTTAAAAGGATCCTACAAGATGGACCGATGACCTGGGTTGCGAGAATACGATGGATACGAGAAGCAATGGACCGTTCATTGTGGAGAGACTTGGCAGAAGCCTATGTCCAACAATGGACGACTTCCAACTAAAATGATGAATGATGATGACCCGGATCTGAGCTAGTTAGTTTGGCTTGTCTTATATATACGTTAAACCCAGCAGTCTTAATTTTTTTTTGTGTCATGTCTATAAATGTTTCTCAATCCTAACATATTATCCCCGACACTCATCCACTTAGTAAAAATACCCAAAGGACTTAAGATGCAAGAGCGAGCGAAGACAGCTCGGTAATTGATGTTAGGTTTGGTGGGAATTGCGGGGTTTAGTGAGCAACTGAACACAGACCCCGCCATCCTCTTCGTGGCTATTATTTGTTTAAGCCATCCAGCAGAAGCTCCTGCTAGATGACTTAGAAAACAAAGTTTGTAAAATTTGTGTGAGTCCCTCGAACTATTAGCGACCTCGCTTCGCTCGAAAGCCGAACCACTTCTCGGGACTAATAACTTACTTTTACACCTAGGAAACAATGTACTATTTTAACCTCGAAACTGGTCATTTCCCGCATCATTGTTTAATATTAAGGCTGAATGTGATATTGCCAATTTATTATTCAGGACAATGTGAGATAAGATAATAGAAGTTTTTTTATTGTTTTCGTTTATATTCTGTATGTAACCATTATAAATTAATATATGAATCAGACAATTTGGAAACATAAATCAACTATTACTACGTAAAACTTTGTTATTTACAATTTCAGCTATCTTTATTAGCCTGTCATAAAAAAACGATATTATTTTTTTTCCTTTTTACGTACTCAGATATTAGTTTCCAACAATAGTAGATTTTACATTGAGAGGGCAAAACAGTCTCTATTAAAACAAAAGCGCCATATCGAATCCCCATAAAAATTAAGGACTGTACTGACTTGTATAATTCCCGAGTGCAGCAAAGGAGTTATTATTATAATAAATAACATGTCAATTTTGATGGTCTATTTTGCATATTCAGACAGAACTTGCTAGATTAGATAGGAGCCCTGACCACTGGTAGCTTGGACTCTAATCCGGATAACTGTGGGATATTATATTAAAAAACGAAAATAATCGTTTTTGTTAAAAAAATAAAAAAAAAGATATAAATGAAGCCCTAGTTTCGTTGTTGTAAATGTAAAAGAGAATCGATGTTTGACCCAATACTTACTTATTTCGAATTTATTTTTATTTCAGGATACAACCGGAACAGAAACTGAGAGACCGCAATGGGACAATCAGTACCAGTTCCTCATGTCATGCATCGCCACATCGGTGGGCCTGGGCAACGTGTGGCGGTTTCCTTTTATAGCGTACCAGAACGGAGGCGGCGCCTTCCTCATACCCTACATCATTGTGCTTTTAGTTATCGGAAAATCGATGTACTACCTAGAAACCTCACTTGGACAATTCAGTAGCAGCAATTGTGTCAAAGTTTGGGCGTTGTCGCCAGCAATGAAAGGTCGGTAAAAGGGTAGATGTAGTTATGTACACAAAAGTTTTTACACCACATGCTCGATAATGACCTTTTATAAATAAAACACAACAACAACAGGTATTATTTACAAGTCATATTTATATAATACCTACTCATATTTCCCTAAATACAATCTTATAGTCTTTCGTATATGCGAAACCAGAAACACGGGTCTAGTATTTTAATTGCAAAGACGAATTTATATTTTTCATAACTGTATCATGAAAAATCACAAAGTTATAAGCTTGTTATGTAACCTGGTTGTTTACACAAACACTTTGTCACGAGGCCATTCAGGCCAGTGAGGAATTGTTTTGCTACCGCATCTAAGTGTGCACTCGTGTCTTACTCTCGCTAGATCCTGCCGTGACCATCTGTATTGTACTTGGTCTATGTGGTGATATAGTAAAAATAATGTTTTATAAATTATAGTAAGTTGTCTTTTAATTATCTCACAGACTCTGTAAAACAGTAGAGTACTCAGCAAGGGAATACAGCTATCTTTATCTTGAAAGGCTTAAATTTCCCACTTAACTCTTCACTTACGCTTAACTCGTCACTATTGTGCTCCGGTTTAAAACTCAAAAACATTCGTTTCGCAGCTTAAAGACATTGCTTTATCCTTGTCACATAATCTACTATTACGTGTTTGTGTTCATATCCACGAAACATACCTAATGACTGGCGGCACCACATTAGTGCTGTGAATTCACGCACGAATTCACGCCATGATTAAACTACACAAGTTGTACCCCGTAAACACCCCGGGAAAACCGTACACATTCACGTCTGTTCACGGAACTTTACGGCACTAATGTAGGTACTGGAGCCGCCATAAGAAATTTCTAGTGTAAGACGAAAGTTTATTTACGAAATCGGTTTAACTGACCTCAAATCTTTTTTTTTTCAGGAACTGGCTACGCTCAAGCTCTTAGTGCTTTTTATGTGGTATCTTACTACATGTCAATCGTGGGATTATGCTTGTATTATTTACTCATGAGCTTTCAAAGTACACTACCCTGGGCTCTCTGCCAAGATGATTGGGAAAACTGTGTCCCATCAGGCCAAACCGCTAATATGAGTGAAATAACCGGAAGACCAGTCAGCAGTGCAGAGTTATATTTCACGTGAGTTCACTAAGATCACTAGATACCTAGATTAGTATGAGTTATTAGGTCCCGTCACTCTAATAAGAGAGCAGACAGGCAAACAGATAAACATAGTTTATTGGTAAAATTACATTTACAAGTCACAATATATTTAATTAAATGAAGTGCTGAGTTTTGTATACAATTTCACCCAATAAATACAACAATTTTATCAATAACGAAAAATTACAACAATTGCAATCAATATGTCTGGTTAATATATGTATATCTTAGTCCAAATATCTGGTGTCACGATAGTGTAAGTCTGGTTTTTCTTAAAATGTAGATACGTAGCTCTCTAGAACAGCACAGCTGGTTTTGATAAATGGGATTACTTAAATCGACTCGTTTACTTAAAGAAATTAATTTCGTACATGCGTATATTTCATTATTTATACGAGTTTTAGGCAGTAGAGGCAGTTGTAAAATATTGTTTATCGATTGTCCTGTTAGATCGAGAGAAATATTAGGGCCACCCCCTAAACTATTTTATATTTAAGGTTTGGGCAGTAATAGTGATGTGATTAGTTTTGATATTATATTTATTTTATTTGCTGAGCATGTTACTTGTAATTATTTATTATTGTTATTTTAAGGACTATTCTTAATAGTCCTTAACGTAACTTTGTAAAATAACATTTAATATTATGCATGATCTAATCTTAAAATAATTAATATTTAACAAATACTAGATAAAATAGTCCATATCACGAGACTGTTTACTCTACATAAATACCTTGATATTAGTACATTGGTAATTTCGATTAATTAGTTCGCTGATAAGATATGATAGCTAGTTAGTTCACATGGGCATGTACTCAATTAACCTCAAAATATGCTTTGACTTTTTTACTAATAGTACCTACACTTAACTGTAGTACACTTAGTTGTATATGTAGTCGACATATACTTGAGTTGGTAACGATTGATAGAAATTATATTGAATTAAGTATAAATTGAAGTTTAAATAGATATTTTGATTATGAGTTTATAGAAGTACTAGCATAGGTATATATCATGCGAACGAAGTCGTGTGAAAAGTTAAAGAAAAGGCAAGAAAAAAACAGTTACTACTTTCGTCCTACATATGTAGAATACGGCTAATAAAAACCACGTATTTTTGAACCACTCAAATGTGTACATAAGCATGTCGGAGACGGCGTCTATTTGTTAACAACAAGACAAGGCACGCCATCTAGTGGCAACTAGAAGAACTAAACAAAGATGGCGCGCTTGACAGAGTCGGTGACGTTTCCGCTTTGCTGCGAGCTTGCGGAGGGGGGAACCCGCCCGGGGAGCGGACGGACACTCTCAGCCAGCCCGTCGCAGAGTCAAGACGTTCTGAAACTGTCCGTTTTGTTGTAAAGTGATAACAGTGCACTGTACCGAAATGTATTGAGAAGTAAACCGATTCAACTCCTACCCGTTGTTATTCATTGCACGATACCCACATAGACCCACATGATAGATCTGATAGACCAGAGCTCGAACACCATCCTGGACACGAGCCGACATCAGAATTGGGATTCAATCGTGCAAATGAATCGAAAAGCTATGTGAGCAATAATCACGCAACACTGAAGAAAATGGCGAGAACAAAGATAGTTGGCGGTTATTATTCGAAATTCGAAAATGAAGACTCGGATCGAAGCATGGACTTGAATGGTTTGATTAGGTTTTTACTGGGGTTTTTCCCTAATCCTGAGCAACGAATGTTGGACCATGGTGACGTTGTGCCCCCAGAGCGCAAACTACAACGTTCTACCCAGATTGTGAATCTACCCAAATTCGACCCGGAGAGACGAGAGCAATTCAGAAATCACTATGGAAAAATTGGACATACGCAAACTGAAAACAAGAATATTCAAGCCTCAAGACCCCCGACAATAAGGTAGCAAGATAGGCCTGGATCGGCTTTGGAGAGCAGAGTTCTTGATGGAGATCTGGATCCCTGAGAGAAGTGGCGCGGTGGTAACTGTGATGGTGCCGTTGTGACAGCGAGCGATGGGTTGACGTCGTGGTCGCCGATCTTTCATCAGAAAAAGGTCAGGTATTCTCATTCCACTTTTATTCTAAAGTTGAGTTCTCATTCGTCAAAGATTTTTTTATGGTGGGTGAAAATCATCCAATGATGAAACCCGCTCTTGGGCGGAGCGGAGACAGTGTAGGTTGTCAGTAAATTTTGGGGTAGATCTAAAGTAAAAGGTTACATTGACAAGTGTAGGTGACATAATATGACGGTACTCGGTACAGATCATTACTGGTGTGGTTGAAATTGATAATAGGGGCTAAATCGCGATTTTATTACGTGAGCCAACATTTTTTGCGAAATTAAGTCTTAGGCCGTGAAATGTTGTTGCAAAAGTTCAGTTAAATTAGTGACCGTGAAACATTTTTTTGAAAATAGCTTAGGTTCATGGCTTAAATAATTGTAATTACAAAGTACCCTCAGTAGATCCGATAATAACCGTTTCGATCTTTTTATGACGGTGACAGTTCTCCGAAATAATGTTGACGTTTGTTGACACCGACGTGACCTAGATTATTTCTTTGTCGTTTCGTTAATAATTGGACTATTTTACTATCGGTATGCTACAAACGCGTGCAACAAAAAGTGATCTTAATCGTTCGACTAATTTTTGACTGTATAAAGATGACAATAGTAGTTTGGCGCGGATGAATTTAAAATAATTCGTAAGCGGGTAAATGAATTATGGTGCGATCGTCTTCGGAAAATGCCTGACAGCGACAATTTTGACGACAATGACTCTAATACCGACTCTGACCATGACTCTGACCAAACTAATGAGATAAGACCGGCTGACGATGAAAGTGTTAGACCTTAGGTGATGAACAAAGATTCAAATGTAGTATGCAAGTGACTCAGATTATGTGCATTCCAATGTTGTTTGTGGCTGCGAGCCTGAGTTTTACTTGAGCTCTGTGACCAACGCCAGCATGGCAATGTAAGTAATCGCTAAAGGTGCTAAATGGAGGCAATGTGTGTGTTGAGGACGGGTACCGGAGGGAGGTCCCGTTGGATTGCCGGATGGAGGCAATGTGTGTGTTGAGGACGGGTACCGGAGGGAGGTCCCGTTGGATTGCCGGATGGAGGCAATGTGTGTGTAGAGATCGGGTACCGGAGGGAGGTCCCGTTCGATTGCCGAGGTTGAGTACCAAACAGAGCATTGCATACTGGATTTGGTCGGAATGTTTCATGAATTGATTTAAATGTCGTGAGAGAATATGCATTACGCAATAAATACCGTGTAGTACCCTATTAAAAGTGTACGAGGAGAGAAAACCAAAATACCCACGAACAAAATAAAAAAAAGACAATAAAAAAAAAACGCGTTTGAAGTAGGAGGTAGGAGAAAATCAGAGCTTATAAAATAGACGTCCAATAAAGTAGTTGAGATAATGAGATAATTAAGTTTACAATATGATCGGACATTTGATATGTAAGCGTATCTTAATAGAAAACAGTAGTTGGTGGTCATATTGTAGGAAACCATTAAGTCGTTAGAGACTTGGCGATCCCGGAGGGATGCGCAGGTATGGAAAAGTGACTAGAGGTTACTGGGCTATGAGTAGCCAGAGGTCGTAACGTACAGCTTAATGATTAGTGTTTTGGATTAGTTTGATTAGTTGTGTGTACTGTGAAGGTATCACGACAGGTTAAGAAAGAAGCCAGAAAGTCATGTACCAGCCGAAATACATGGTGATAGTAGTGGTAGCCTATGTTGTGGGGAACACGCAAGTAAGCGATGCGCGTTAAGCTTTGACGGAAGTCGGTGACTAGCCTACCCAATGTGATCCACAGGTGGTGGATGCACATGTGGGAAGGCAATTGTGATTGCAGTTCGGCAATGAGTGCCGTGGCGTTAGTGGCTTGCTTGTGGGGGTTCCTAAGGCTTTAAGATGAGAACAATGAACGTTGGTACATGACTGGATGACAATTTCTATTATCCAAAATTATGATTTGGTTTGTTGAGTAAAGTTTTGTTATCACATTGAGCGATGGACTTCGTGTTGCGGGTTCGATTCCCGCTCGAAGCAGACATTTGTGTGGCCTGTAAATGGTCGCTCATAGTCAAGATGTGAATTGTTAATTTTGTGTGAGTGACACTTAAACTCAAACTCGCGTGTTTGGGAATGCACTCGCGATGCAAGAGTGATTCCTAGTGTTTGTCAGGAGTGACCGAGCTATATGATACTGCGAGATGTGTTTTGTTTCAGAGTAACACAGCGATGGATGACTAGTTCGAATATTTCATCAGTGGACATCTTCCAGCTGAGGTAGCGATGACGACTAACACACGAGGACGTGTGTCTCGCAGGATGGCCGTGTCGGAGACGGCGTCTATTTGTTAACAACAAGACAAGGCACGCCATCTAGTGGCAACTAGAAGAACTAAACAAAGATGGCGCGCTTGACAGAGTCGGTGACGTTTCCGCTTTGCTGCGAGCTTGCGGAGGGGGGAACCCGCCCGGCGAGCGGACGGACACTCTCAGCCAGCCCGTCGCAGAGTCAAGACGTTCTGAAACTGTCCGTTTTGTTGTAAAGTGATAACAGTGCACTGTACCGAAATGTATTGAGAAGTAAACCGATTCAACTCCTACCCGTTGTTATTCATTGCACGATACCCACATAGACCCACATGATAGATCTGATAGACCAGAGCTCGAACACCATCCTGGACACGAGCCGACAAGCATATCTTTTTATTTAAATTTAGTTGTTTGTGTTAGCACAAATAACTAAATTACAAGTTTGTTGGAGCAATGAATAAAATTTTGCATACGTAAAATGGAATCGTTTATTTCATTTTCCCCTTGTAACCGTCTAAAAATTCAATTATCAAAATAGCTAATTTTCATATTCCTATTGCCAGTAGTTTCAGCTTTGCATTGATATGTCATTCAGTTTTTCCTTTTACATACTTACGTAGGTTTTTGTTAACAGGAAAACCATACTGCGGCAGTCAGATGGCATCCATGACGGAATTGGTAAGCAAACTTATAGAGCTTTATGAATATAAATAATAATGATAGGCTTAAGGTGACACTAAACACCAGCGACCTTGAGCGAGTGTCATTTTTTTAGTGTCACTTCTCGCGCTTCATGATTATTCGAATAATTATTTCTAGAGATGCGCCGAATAGTGGTTTAACCGAATAATATTCGGTTAAGTTTTTACCGAACCGAATACACTGCCGGAT
The DNA here is from genome assembly GCA_029852875.1 of Mythimna loreyi. Classification (NCBI taxonomy): domain Eukaryota; kingdom Metazoa; phylum Arthropoda; class Insecta; order Lepidoptera; family Noctuidae; genus Mythimna; species Mythimna loreyi. Next base: position 12,242,899 of record CM056785.1, on the reverse strand, counting down.
AACTTGTAAACGGTAACCCGTTCTACAGTTTTGCCGTGAAAACAAGTTTATACAATGCGCGGAATAAAATATAGAACACATATAGAAACGTAGTCGCTCACAATGGATCTCATCAGAAGGCCTAAAGGGCAATGGAATAGGCTATGCTTGGACTTTCCTTGCGTGATCGTATCAGAAATGAAGATATCCGCAGGAAAACCAAGGTTACTGACATAGCCCAAAGAATCTCTAAACTTAAGTGGCAATGGGCAGGGCACATTGCTCGCAGAACAGATGGTCGTAGGGGTTGAAAGGATTTGGAGTGGCGACCGCGTAGCGGAAGGAATGCCTCCAACAAGGTGGACTGATAACCTGGCAAACTGATGGATGCAAGATGCACAGGATCGTTCATTATGGTGACAATTAGGCCTAAGCCCACTGTTGGATATAGGCCTCCCCTATATCCAACAGTGGGCTTAGGCCTGATGATGACGATGATAAAAAAAACTCTTTGTATTTTTACAGGGTTGCCGTTGTGGGACCTTACGCTCAGTCTGTTCATATCCTGGCTGATCGTATTTTTGATTGTCGCTAAAGGAATCAAGAGCTCCGGAAAGGCAGCCTATTTCCTTGCTTTATTCCCTTATGTCATTTTGTTCATACTGTTGATAAGGTAAGTTAACGAATACTCTAGCTTAATATAAAGCTTTAATTCAGTCTGTTGTTGATCTACGCCAAGTAGACCCTACTTTTTAAAGGAACGGTCACGCGAACTTCGCAAATAGTTTGCTGTAATAGCATAGCCGACCTTAGACAACGTCGCGTAGATACTGCCTAATTAATTTCAAAAACTACCTTCCCCCTAGCCAAGTTACGATCATTGCAATAACGTCGCTTTCAGTTGGCCCCAATTCTTTTGTTCTATCGTTATCTCAAAGCTCAGTCACATGGTCAGAACAAAAGAATTGTTGTAGTTTTAGCATAGAGTTTATTACACCTTCCTATACTCAGGATATTCAGGAGCTGATTGAAGACAAGAAAGTTGTTCATTTATCGAACTTAAACTTACCTAAATTTAGGAACAAACCTAAACATCTGATCCTAAATTTAGGAAGGTGTAATAAGCTCTTCTAACGTGTATTATAGCAGTCGACTTACTTTGCGTAGCAATTGTTGTAGAATGCGCGTAGCAGTCGTAGCACTCGCGTAGCATCTACGACTTGCTACACGTTTGCTACGACTGTGTGCACACTTTGACAAATATGAAACCAATCTGAAAAATATCCTTTCAAATATAAAAATATGTTCTACATTTTTTAAAAGAAAAAACATATTTTCGGTTAACAAACAAAGCTAAATGTCGTGTAACGTTTGTTTCAGAGCTGTCACCTTGCCCGGCGCTGGTATGGGAATATTATTCTTTATCACACCGCAGTGGGAGAAAATCTTGCAAATGAAAGTTAGTACCGACGAGTTTATTTAAACTTTACAAGTATTTTTTTTTTGTAGTTTGTACTGTACAGAAAAAATATTAAGAATCGAAGATTAATGATTTGCTTATTTTTAACTAGCCAACTGCCCCAGCTTCGCACGGGTACAATGCTGTTATTATATACCTTATATAAACCTTCCTCTTGGATCACTCTATCCATTAGAAAAACCACACCAAAATCCGTTGAGTAGTTTTAAAGATCTAAGCATACATAGGGACAGACAGAGGGAAGCGACTTTGTTCTATACTATGTAATGATGTTACAGGTGTGGTATGCGGCAGTGACACAAGTGTTCTTTTCTCTCTCCGTTTGCTCAGGAGCTCTTATAATGTTTTCGTCTTTCAACCACTTTACGCAAAATGTTTACAGGTAAGATTAACCGTTCATAATTATTTATAGGTGTCTACTCTACATCTTGTCATCTAACATTTCATAAAAGTTTGTTATAGAAAAACAAGAAACGTTGCTAAGGCTTCTGTAATTTTTGCCGTACATATTGAATTACTACAGCTTTTATAATATAGAATAACAAGCCTTCTGCCAGCGGCTTCGCCCGCATGACATTAGGGTTTTCCATACAAACTTTAGACCCCCATTACATCTCTTTAGGAGCTGAATTTTGAAAAACCCTTTCTTAGTGTTCGCTTACGTCATAAAATGAAATCTTGTGCAAAATTTCACACTCCTAACCCCAGTAGTTTTGGCTGTGCGTTGATATGTCAGTCAGTCAGTTTCTCCTTTTATATATATAGATAAAGATAACGAAGTAATATCGTTGTTGTCCATACACAAAAACTGTTCTCTTAATTTCAGAGATTCGATGATTGTAACCACATTAGACACGTGCACGAGTTTAATCTCAGGCATCACTATCTTCGGGATCCTGGGGAACCTCGGCCATCAACTCGGCTACGACAACATCAATGACGTCATCGGCAATAATTCCGGTGGCTCGAGTCTTGCCTTCATTTCTTACCCCGACGCTATTGCGCAGTCACCGTTTGTACCGCAAGTAAGTTTCTTGGATACCTACACCTTTATCTATTTTCATTTTGAGTAGACTTTTAATTTAGTAGGTACTGATATTTATTCCGAATGCCAGTACGTATCTGCTATAAAACCTTTTAAACACTTTTCCCATTAAACACAAATTGATATACCTAAAGCATTATATCGACGGCTAAAAATCAAATTTTTAATGTCTATCTAAATTTTTTGCATTATCTACTTTTTTAAATCCAATTTGACATAGGTTATTTAAGCTGCTATCTCAATATTCACAATATTTCCTAAATTATTTGCCATAGAAATATCACCTATGTTAGGAACGCGTAAATTTTTCTACCAATATGGTCTATCTCTCCTTCAAACGTCTATTTCTCTGCTGTTTGTGTCCTTTCCAGTAACTTATTATCTCAAGCAAAGAAATATTTTTTTATTTACTGTACCTAAAGTTGACTTTTGTGAGATAGACACTATTGATTCTTAACCGCGTCGATATATGAGTCTGGGTTTGATTAGCTTTCAAGAAATAATCTGTGTAGAATTGCCAATGTTTAAAATTCTCTTGTCTTTTTCAGCTTTTTGCTGCGTTGTTTTTCCTGATGATGGCAGTGCTTGGTGTCGGCTCAGGAGTAGCGTTATTTTCAACGGTTAACACAATATTCCTCGACGCGTTCCCAAAAGTGCCCACTGTTGTCATGTCCGCAATAATGTGTTCTGGCTGCTTTTTAATTGGACTTGTGTATGTTACACCGGTAAGATACTTATCCTGCGTTTAGTTATTTAATTAAGTACAGTTAGCAATTACATCTATGTACATACTTAATATCTTTTTTATAAAATAATGTCTATTATTATATTAATTTGAACTGTCTTTAATATCTTTTATATTATCATGTTTTTCATTAAGTTCATTTTAATGTTACAGGGCGGTCAGTACATTCTGGAAATAGTAGATTACTACGGTGGAACGTTCATGAGATTGTTTGCAGCAATCGTTGAAACCATGGGCGTATTTTGGATTTACGGTAAACATTATTTTTTGTTTTGATTTAAAAATGATATTTTCAATTTTAAAAATATTAAAATGATCCAAATTTTTCCATAGCATCACGTATGGAAGTACGTAGCATCACCATATGGAAACCATAGCATCACCGTTGGCGACGCTTGAGAGAGGGTTATGTCCGGCAGTGGACGTCTTTCGACTGAAATGATGATGATGATTATAACATCACAAACTTTCATGTGACTATTTCACCATTTTGGTCTTATTTAATTACTAAATTCATATTCCAGGTTTGGAGAACATGTGCGTGGACATTGAATTTATGCTGGGTTTGAAAACTTCATTTTATTGGCGAATTTGTTGGGGTATTGTTACTCCAATTATGATGATGGTCGTCTTCTTCTATTCTCTAATAACAACAGAACAGCTATTGTTCGGCGGAACGTATGAATATCCGAATGCTGCTTACGGTGGGTATATTATCTTTTTTTTTTAATTATTATTGTTCCCTACCTAGTTTATTTTTATTTTTAAATATTAAATCATTTGCGTGTTTCAGTTGGTGGTGCATGCCTTCAATATTTTGGAATAGCATTGATTCCCTTATTCATGTTGACTACGTTTTGGAAATATAAATCTGGATCATTTGTTGAGGTTAGTAAAAGAATACACTCATACTTGTTAAACTATGTTTTTAAGGCACTCCTGCACGGATAGGTTATGTTACAAGGGGTTACGGTGCCTAGAATATCGCGAGAACAGTGAACGAACGAATTCGCTTCATGTTAGGTTACTTTAAACTAGGGTTATTGCCGATATAAACATTTGCGGACGTGGATGCTGTCATTTAATAGAAAATTGTTTGAGCAGAGGAGGATTGATAAGAGGCATTTTCATTCAAAGAAAAGGTTTCTGTATTCGACTGTTTTTAAACGCATTTGTATTGTAAAAGTTATTTATTTTTATTCAGTGATATTTTTACGATAAATTCTGTTTTACGATAAAAGTTAGGTACTGAATAAAAAATAGATACCTATCTGAAATTAAAAATAGTCGGTAACAGCAATTTATTTATTTAGTGTGTGATGGGCGAAAAATACCTCTTATCAACCCTCCTCTCCTCAAACAATTCTCTATTAAATTTCAAACGCAGAGTATATTTCGATAGAACTTTATCTAAATATGTATTAGAATCCCCACCCGTATCCACGGTCTCCACGGATGTGGATCTCCAATAATTATCCACAATATCTCTAATAATACCTACTATAATACTTCCGCATCCGCATCTGTCAAAATATTTGCATCTTACAATCCTAGTGGCTTATTTCGATTTGCTAACTGCCAAATTAACTGTTCTTTTTTGCTAAATATTTATCCATTTAATTATTTTTCTAAATGTTTTTGATTTATTGGGTTTTAACTGCCGAATTTGTTAATAAATAAGCATTTTGTTACTTTTGAGTGCTCCTGTAATTCATAACCCAAGTTAAAGAAACAAACAAGTAATAAAAAAAATCAATATTAATTTACAGACTATAAGAGCTTCGTTCAGAAAAAAGAAAACCTATGGGCCCAGTAATCTTCGGAAGCGCGAAGAGTGGCGGGAGTTCCGTCGCCAAGCCAAGCTTGAACGGAAACTTATTCGCAAAAACTGGTTCCACCACATAGGTTTAAGTTTAATAGGAGGATACCGCCGAGGACGCAAATGAGCACCACTGAATATTTTTATCTCGATATTAATTTATTACATTATTGTATATTTAATCTGTGTTATTTTGTATTATACTTACTTGTATGAAATAAAAATTTAAGTAGGAAAAATAATATCCATTGTTTATCTTATCATTTCACAGGGTACGACTCCAGGGCAGCAAGTAGTGTAGGTATAATATGTAGAATGTCTGAGGCATTTTTTTTTCATTTGATTAACGCAAATTGAGTAAATTAATACATAGTAGGTATGTGTTATATGGTGCAAGTAGGTACTTAAAGAAAACAATGAAAGATATGTCATAACTTAACGACTTCCGAAAGACTTTAGCGACATTTATGACGTCACATAAAAATTAAACTATGAATTAAAATTTTCAACCGTACACTTTCAATAAGGTTCAGTTGAAAATCAGTGTCAGGCCACTGGCTAAGTTCAGCAAAAATGCCAAAAAACTACATGGTGGCCACTGGTATACTATATCTAGCATTTTAGCTGAACTGAACCTATTTAGCGCAGCCGTCAGACACACCTCGTGACATGATAATATGTCCCAATTAATAGTAAATACATTGTTATCCTACGGGTGGAAGTAGGTACCTAAGTTATTTAGTCTCGAGATGCTAATAGTTCGAGGGACTAAATAACTCTTTAACCCGAGGTAAACACTGTGCTTTAATCTAATGACATTATATAATCTAAGGGTAAACACTGCTTTTTATTACGAATACAACGAAAATAAAAACCTGAGGCGTCGCCAAAGGTCGTCGTGTGACGTTAAATCCTTAACTGAATCTGATGAATTTATCGTGATAATACCAATGTCTCCTAACAGAGATTTAGTAATCCATACACAAAACTCTACAACTCGAAAAAAAAAACAAAGATCAGATCGCCATTTTCCCGCTTATTTGTTTTTTTTTTTTTTTTCGGTGGTCTGCAATTCATCAGCAATTTAGCCAATATTTTTCGTTTTATCGGTGTAAAAATGTGTCAGGTCAATATTTTTTTTACTACATTTCTATTACGACATATTTGTATTAACACGATAAGTTCATCAGATTCAGTTAAGGATTTAACGCCAGATTCTTATAATTCTGAGAGAAGAGACAATAGGGGACCTTTGACGATTTATTCGTAATGAAAAACACGGTGTTTACTTCGGGTTAAAGAGTTATTTATTCCCTTGAACTATTAGCGAACCTTCTTCTCGGGACTAAATAACTTAAATTCACCCGTACGGTACTAATGTGTTATTTTAAGGCTAGTCAACTCGAGCAAAAATTTACAAAGGTACGTGATTTCATAATCACGTATGATACTTTTTGATATCATTGTCACTAATCTTTCTTCTGATATTTTGGATACAGACATCTCGTGGATAACAACTAGGCTTCTATAGAAATCAAAACATAAAGGGAGCGATCATGGTACGGCCCGAGACGAGGACAATATTGTTATTTAGGTAAGTATACTAAACATTTTAATAAAAATTACTAGAATTAATTGTGAAGATAATATTATGTCAGTCAAAATGGGCAATTATACCTATAACATTAAACAATAAGCATATTAGGTAATTGGGTTTCCTTTACCTACTTAAACATGATCAAATACCAACGTGTTAAAAATAAAAAGTTTTCGTCAAAAAATAAATATTCTATTCTATTTCAAGTCTTCTGTGTTCCTGCAACGATTACATTTTTTTTTCTTGACCATAGATACAAAGTCCATCAGTCGGAATAATAGAGATTACTTTTTCAGATTAGAATTATTTTAGTTGTCTCTATAATACTTGAGATACAAAACTACACAATTTTTTTTCAACTGGACATTTAATTACATAAGTAGAATCTCTTTCGAAAAGAAACTGCTACTAGAAAATGGCGCTGAGTATTTTATTGTAATACCTACCTACCTATTGACTACTAGTAAAGCTTGCCGAGAAGATTAAACTTGATATATTGTAAAAATATAATTTGTTGCACCCATATTCTAATGTAACTCAAAAAAAAAGATAATTGGGTAAGGTAATGACGATGAGGCGGAATGGTCACAAGACCTTAGCCTTAACCTACCCAAATGTGGTGAAGAAAAAACAAGTGTCATATTTTGCCGCGTTACCTACATTCGATTATGTTGTCGGATATTTCAGATTGAGACTATTTTAACTATTCGGCTTTATAATGCTCTGTCCTCGCTATTCTCGACGACTCCAGCTTGCTTATGGATTCTGAATCTGCTATATACGACAATGACCTAACTCGAACACTGTTTTTACTTTTTTGAATAATCTCAGCATCCAACAGTTAGACACCGACTCTATGCATCCCATTTCGAAAATAAAAGAAACCAACGTTATATTCATTGTGCTCCAGATATTACAAAATGAGGTATCGACATTCTTTGGAAATTGCTGTAATCTAAATTGGTGTTGCAATAATGGATTTATCAACAGCAGGTAAGAACTATAATTTGTCCAATACTTAAAACTACCTACTTAATATAAATAAAATTATTAAAAAATAAAGTTCTAGAAATGATATTAAAATTTACTGATGAGTAAACAAGCTAATACTTAGAAATTACGTAACTCTGATCTAATTAAATGCCGTAGGCATAGTAAAATAATATTTACCGAAAATTAAAAACAGCCAATAAGTATCTGCTACGGTTCTATACTTGTAAAGATAAATGCTTGGCTCGCAGAAAGTACGGAGAAAAGAAAAAGCTAAATATGTAGTGATCGGTTGGATCCGCCGTTGAATCCAACGGCGGATCCAGGGGGGGTCATGGGGGTCATGACCCCCCCCCCCCCCTGAGCCATCTGGACCAGGACTAAGATGAATCATTAATTGAACATAATGATTTTATTTATATATTTGGCACTATACCTACAGATTTTACGTAACTACATCCTACCTTAAGCTGAGCAGACTTCTGAGCCACGTCAGCCTTGTTTAAAGCTTTTTAAAAAAAGCTTGTTTAAAGCTTTTTTAAAAAAGAAAGATCTGGGAACCTAGATAAATATTGTCTAAATTCAAATATCACCATAATTTGGTTGAAATATGCTCGACTTGCAAATGATTTTGATATTACGTTTGTATGGATAAATCGTCCCGAACCGGCCTCTTAAGTTTTTCAAGTGTACAATAAAGAATAAATATTTTTAAGTGCAGTACTTACTTACCATTAATTTAATTAACATTAATAAAATACCTACTTTTTACTTGCATCTATTGTTATCAAAATTAAACTAGGTATAGGTAAGTGACCACGACGGTGTAACCCCCTCCTGGCACCAAAGCTGGATCCGCCCTTGAGTGAATCATTTTAAATATTTTAATTATAGGGTGAACTAAAAAGGTACCTATCGGTGTAACCCCCTCCTGGCACCAAAGCTGGATCCGCCCTTGAGTGAATCATTTTAAATATTTTAATTATAGGGTGAACTAAAAAGGTACCTATAACTTCAGAATCTTTGGCAAGAGGTAGGGTTTGGTAGTAGAGGAGTTGGAGTCAGTTGACTTCCCCCCTGGGCCCTGCCACCACTCCCATGAAAACTCAGTTTCCGAGAAAACGATCTTTCGTTACCTAACCTAGCTGCGTACCGAACCTGTGCATAACCACAGCAAATGGTTCAACTTATTTTCCGCTTGCTATACCTAGGTATATAATTTAGTTCATTAGTTCTAGGTATAAAATTTAGTACCTTTAGTGTTCATTGCGATTCGGTTATCGGTGATTGGATGTTATTATTTGTGGTAATAAATTCTCTGTACACCCTCCGGCCTTTAATTTTCCACGTTACAATATTTTATATTTTTAAATATTTTCGTTTTTGTAATTTTCTAGTAAAACCATTAAAAAAATATAATTATATATTATACTTACATCTAAATATTACCTATCTAATGAATAAACGGATAATAACAATGTCTTAAATAAGTTTACTTACCTAACTGAATAAAGATACCAGAACATTTACAACTTACATAATTATTCGAACTGCATCGCGTCAAAATTCACAATGTTAAATATAAAACGTGAATTTTGACGCGGATGCGAATTTTCGAGGTTTATTTATTAATAAACCTCTAAAATGCTAAAAAAAAAACAATTATTAATTTGCATAAGGTCAGCCAACCACCACAAGTAGGTAGGTACACTTTCATAGGACCGCTCTTACGTGATTATGATGTTGAATGTGATTTCTAATTATCAAATGCCAACAGTTTTCAGGCGTTATAAAAAAGGAGGTTCCCAGTTTGCCCTGTATGTTTATTATACGCCATTATCTCGCGTTTAAATACATTTTTACCTTTTGTTAGTCAATAAAAAATATAATATTGCTTCGTGATCAATACATAAGTCTCGGTCACAGTGGCAGCCATCCATCGGTTTCCTGCATCTTGCGATATCTGGTCGCCACTCCAAAACTTATCGGCCCCAAAGGCTATCTGTTCTGCGAGCAATGTGTCCTGCCTATTGCCACTTAGGTAAGTTTAGCGATTATTCAGGCTATGTCGGAAACGTTGGTTCTCCTGCGGATATCCTCATTCCTGATTCGATCGCGCAAGGAAACTCCGAGCATAGCTCTTTGGGTGACTTTCAAGCCTTCTGATGAATCCCATTCTAAGCGACTACGTTTCGGAGCCATACCTACGTCATCACTGGCAACACGCACTGGTTATAGACTTGAGACTGGAATATTGGATGGTTGCTTCACTTCCCGAACTCTGCCCAACAGAGTTTGATTCGACGGTTGACCTCTTTTTCGAAATTAGATCTACCCAACTGGGCTGTCTGTTAGACCTTGCCCAGAAGAAGCGAATTCGTCGCGAAACGTTTCGCGCGAATGAATTCGCTCGCTATTGAGATACTAGGCACGAATCTCTCGCGTCCACAAGCATCGCGCGAATTCAAAATACGCGCGTAAATCGCGTGCATGACGCCAGATCCTCGACTCGCGCGCGTATTGCGCGCGAGATACTAGGGACCCCTTGTTGCGTCCAGTTAAACGCGCGAACTCCGACCGAAGGGACGTATCGGGAACAATGGAGCGCCAAAATTTTGCCTAATGCTCGCGCGTTGGTACGCTCTTTCTGGACGTAACGATCGCGCGTGATTCGCACGAGAAAATCGCGACGAATTCGCCCTTTCTGGACAAGCCCTTAGAGGAAGACGACCTGTCGAGAACGAGTCGAGGTGTACGACTGTACAAGCACCCCATGCCCACATTAAAGTTGAACTAGCGACACCCCGTTTCTTCGTTGCCGTTCATACCATGGCACTTTTCCTTTCAGAAGCGAACTCTTGATTCAGTTGAAAACCAGCGTCAAGCAACTGCTAATATGAAGTAGTCTGACATCATGCAGAATTAAACCTATTTGGCGCAGCCACGTTGTTATTTTTATTTTTTGTTTACGTTTTCATAGCTTTGTATTGTTTCATTGGGCCCTTACGGTTTGCTGGCGCTGTCTACAAACTCGCACAATTTGGTGTAATAAAGTAGGTATAGAAAAGCAGAAGTATAGCAGAGGGTGTGGCTGACCCCAGCTTGCCCACCATCACGCATTTTAATTTGGATAACACGAAAATTTAGTCGATAATTGGTCGAAATTTGTCGCCAAATATTAGAATTTGTCGGTCAGTGGTTTAGAAGTTATAAGGGGTCATTGTGGGCCAAGCCAGAGTCAGCTGTCCCCAGCTTGCCCACATGTGTATCTCAAAAACTAGAGCACCTAGCGAAGATCTGTTTTCTCCCAGATTTAGTCGCCAATAAGTCGAAATCAGTTGCCAAATCTCAGAATTTGTCGGTCAGTGGTTTAGAAGTTAAAAGGGGTCATTGTGGGCCAAGCCAGAGTCAGCTGTCCCCAGCTTGCCCACATGTGTATCTCAAAAACTAGGGCATCTAGCGAAGATCTGTTTTCGCCCAAATTTAGTCGGTAATGTGTCGTAATTTGTCGCTAAGTCACAGAATTTGTCGGGTTATATTTTAAAAGATATAACAAGTTTATTTTTTTAAGGTATAGACCAAGAGCTAGTTGGAAGATTTTACAAGAAATTGTCAAGAAAAAATATTTTAATTATAATGTGAAAATATATTTCCAATTTTTACGGTCTAATGTCCTTAGACAAGGCAAAGAGAGAAAATTTTTTAATTAAATACATGTTTTTATGTTTAAAACATAAAAACATTGTTAACTTAGATTTCTTTAAAAACATTAAGCCTTGCTCTTGGTCTATTTACTGTCAAGACGTACAATCGCGTACAACTATTTTACCGAATTATAACGTTACTTTATAATTTACGTCAGAATAATAAAACATGTTGGTTTTTTATAGAGATGAGTCGTACTGGCTAAAATGCGTACTAGGTGCATCTAGTCCTGCTCCGTACAGATACTTGATCCAAATACCTATTCCACCTAGTCCATGAAGTACGCATACAAAGTGCGAAGTATTCTTACTATTTCGGCGTAAAGCGTACCCATATACGTGTAGGAACGTATGCGTTAATGAATTATAATCTTCCCTTCATACTTTACACAGACTTAGGACTGTCAACTTAGAGATTTACTGTTGTCGTACCTACGACGTAAACCTCGTTTTCAATTAGTTTTTCAGATGAATCAGACTTTTACCTTCTTCATGGTTCTTTTGTTTTTTTTTTACTTATCTAAAATATAATAACAATCAGTTATTGCCATTTTAATTGTAAACACTATAATCAGTCTCTTAAACCATTATTTAATCCGATATGCGTATCAAAATCAAACGTTCGCGTTCGCGTATTACGTATCAATACTTCGAGCCGGCGTCCGCGTCTACGAGTATCAAGATCACATTCGCGTCCGAGTCCGTATTTGATACTAGATATGATACTAGTCTTTGTTGATACTGGACTAAAAACTTAAAGTGCATAAAGTACGGAGTATATTCTTGCACGACACGAGTGCGCGTCGCGTTACTTTTATTCACATTGAAATATGGTTCAAATTCAAATGACTAACAAGCAAATGATTTGGTAAACATGAGTGAGCGCCTGAGCGGCATAGAAGACTAGTAAGTAGTGCTATCTCGCTTCCCCGCGCTCTGCGCCTGTACTAGCTATAGCTAGGTAGGTACTTTGATTCGAGCGCGCTGGCTGGAGCGCGCCACGGGTGCCGTACGCATAGTACGTGAGACTAAGTTGGACTAGGTGGACTAAGACTATATTGAAAGTTGGAATAGGTGCAACTTAGTATCGATAAATATCTAGTCCCGGGATCTGTTCTAGTATATACGCTTCATCTCTAGTTTTTTAATAAAGTTATTTATAAATTTAATACAAGACAAAAGCAAATAAATAAACTAGTCATTGATTGCGATCCCACCTAATGGGAAGCATATTATTATTCTTACCTAACGTAAGTATGAAACTATTACAAGAAAATTCAGCCACTGTACAAACGACGCTCAATAACACTTTTACCCGAAGTCAAAATACTAACCCTTTCTAAAGAATAGCACAAACTATTTCAATAAGCCTCACAAATTGACAAACTTATTATAATTAATTACATTAATAAAAGCTGTTGGTGTGTATACTAAAACATTATAAAGAGATGTGATTACAGTAATATTGCCAGGTTATTAATTAGCATGAATATACAATTATTGTACTAATGTCACAAAAAATTGATTGATGGTGCTAATGTCATAATGTGACTTTATACAGATTGCACTGTTTAATGGATTGCTGTAACTGTGACTACACCAGGTGTCTTGATTAGCCGATAGATGGCACTTTTAGATGGGCTGCACAAAGCCATAATACTATGTATCAGGACATCAGGTTTTAGCATGATTTGTTTAAGTGAAATTCAGTGGCTGTTTTAAATAATTGCAAATTAATTTCTAGTGGATATTGTAATACAAAATTGAGGTAATAAATGATATAACTACAAAATCACAAATATTTACAATATCATTTTTTTTTTAATTAATGAAGTCAAAGTCAAAATCTTTTTATTTCACATAGACCTACATGGGCATTGTAGGGTGGGAAGGCAGGGTAGGTAGAGAAGTTGAGGTAGATAGCTAAGGTAGAATAGTTGGGGTAGGTAGGTAGGGTATGTATGAATTCAGACCGCATAACCTTATTTACAACGTGTAAATAAGGTTATGCGGTATTGTTTCTGTGGAAGGTAACGAAATTAAGTCTTGTAAAACGTCGTAGCACTCCCAAATTTTAATAAACTTTTGTCTTTTTACTGTAATGTGCACTGGTATGCGACTTATATTAATTTAGAGAAATAAAATTAAATATCTCAAAATATACTACGTGTTAAACTATGGATCCAGTGAATTTTTTTGTTGTTTAGTATATTAAGTCGGTTAATTTATAAAAAAAAATTGGAGGCATGAGGTTTGACTTCTGTGGGGGAGAAGGCGATGATGTAAAACATTAGACAAGAAATTAATAACATTTGTCCTTCCTACTCAACTTCTGAGGCGTGTTTTCATGAATGTTAGAGATCGTATTAAAGAGTTCCAGAATCGTGGGGTTAAAGATATGAATTATGTTTAAATTTTCATTTTCTGATTTTGTAAATTAACGCGTTCTCATCAAATTAAATATTGTAGCGCGGGAAAAATTATTTTAGTACGCTGTGGCTTTGCTACACTGTGGTTGCAACGCGTCGCAGCTAATCGTGCGCCAGCGCAGGCCGAAGGCAGGCATGCGGCGGCGGAGAGCGTGCTCCGATCATCATCGTGTGCGGACGCACGCAACGCAGTACTAACTGCCCTGATTACCCGAACCATATCGTGGGTATCCAAAGATGGACGATGCCACCGAGTTCGACCTGGACACTTACTGCAAGGGCTGGATTGAGGTGGCCCGAAACAAATATGCCTGGAAGAGGTTGGGGGAAGCCTTTGCCCTTCGGTGGGAAAGTATAGGATATAAAAAAAATAACTATGGATGGAAGCTACGTGGAAGCCATACTAGTAGTTAATGAAATATGAAAAATGTTCTTAGCTGTTTTTTTGACATGACATTGTGCTGGTTGCCGAGAGTGGTCTAGAGGTCCAGAACAGATTGCAGATTTGGTGGCACAGACTGGAAAGTGTTGGCCTGAAATTAAGTAGAACTAAAACGAAGTACTTGTTCTGTGATTTCGGCGGTCTCTCCAGTCCTATGGCCTTAGCTCTCGCCGGAACGCCCATACCAACCTGTTCCGACTTTAGGTACCTTGGGTCGCTTATCCAAGGGAATGGTGAGATAGACCGAGACGTAACGCATCGGATCAACGCAGGATGGATGAAATGGCGACAAGTCACGGGAACAACTTGCGACCCACAAGTTGTTCCCGGGTAAAATTTACAAGTCCGTGATAAGACCTGTCCTACTGTATGGATCAGAATATTTGGCTGTGAAAAAGATGGATGAAAAAAGACTGCATGCAGCGGAGATGAGAATGTTGAGATGGATGTGTGGTGTGACGAGAAGTGAGAAATGAGTAAGTATATTAGAGGAAGTCTGAAAGTGGCGCCAGTGACTGAAAAGTTGGAAGGAAATCATTTGTCTTGGTATGGTCATGTGAAGAGGAGAGATGAAACGCATGTTACAAAAAAAGTTCTGGGTTTACACGTAGATGGATGGAGAGGAAGAGGGAGGCCGAAGAAGAGATGGATGGATTGTGTGGAGCGTGATATGAAAGAAAAGGGAGTTAGTGATAGTGTGACGGGTGACAGGACAGAGTGGAAGAAAGAAACATGTTGCACCGACCCCAAGTAACATGGGATAAGTGTAGGATGATGATGATGTTCTTAGCTGTTTTTTTAGATTCTGAAACATTTCTCCGACATTTGTTTCGCCGTTGATCGGTTCACCGACAGAACGATTCACTATTCATTTCTTCTCCGACAGAACCTTTCAATGACGAACGATTCGCCGACAGAACGATTCACTATTCATTTTTTCTCTGACAGAACTTTTCACCGGCGAGCGATTCGCCGACACAATTGTTCATCTGCTCCTGCATTTCGAAAAATTATATATATATATATATCAAAACAAACGAGCAAAGAGCATTATTCATGATCATTAAATATCATACTGTATAGGTAGTTAAGGATTTTGTACTTGCTTGTACCAATGTATGGAGAAATTAAATTCTCTAATATCTTTTTCATTGCATGCCGACAAATTCTGTGACTTAGTGACAAATTACGACACATTACCGACTAAATTTGGACGAAAACAGATCTTCGCTAGATGCCCTAGTTTTTGAGATACACATGTGGGCAAGCTGGGGACAGCTGACTCTGGCTTGGCCCACAATGACCCCTTTTAACTTCTAAACCACTGACCGACAAATTCTGAGATTTGGCAACTGATTTCGACTTATTGGCGACTAAATCTGGGAGAAAACAGATCTTCGCTAGGTGCTCTAGTTTTTGAGATACACATGTGGGCAAGCTGGGGACAGCTGACTCTGGCTTGGCCCACAATGACCCCTTATAACTTCTAAACCACTGACCGACAAATTCTGATATTTGGCGACAAATTTAGACCAATTATCGACTAAATTTTCGTGTTATCCAAATTAAAATGCGTGATGGTGGGCAAGCTGGGGTCAGCCGCACTAGCAGAGGGATTTGAAGTTTGCGTAACCGAGATGTGACCTGTAAGATAGAAACTAGCCTAGCTCTGTAGAATTGAGGTAGAAAGTATTGTGACCATCCTAAATAAAATGTCACAGCCACGTCGAGAATATCACATTCTGTCTAGAATTTGTTTAAAAGTTACATGATTGTGTTGAAGAAAATATGAGTCATCTATCTTGTCCACTAGATCCATTTCCACCAAAGCAAAACGGAGATCTGGTAATAACAAATTCGGATTGGTTTATTCAAACGTATCTCTAGTCACCTCTCTCCGCTTGGGTGGATATCAATTTATCAAACCTTAATCTGTTTGTACTATTATGAGAAATGTAAGTAGTATTATTAATTTTATTTGCCACTTGGCTGCTGCAGATTTCAATGTGCGTCAAAGAATAAGGTGACTTTATAAAAACAAAATTAAGAATTATGAATTTTATTTTCAATAACACAAGTTTCTTCTTTTTTTATAGCTAACTCTACTTAGAGCTTACATATAACTTATACCTTCAAACTGATCAGAACACCAAATTACATTATATAATTGTATAATAATGAACAGAAAACCTGTATTACATATACAAGGAAAATTAAAACTTTACTTGTGTTTCGATTTCTTCTTCTTTTTACTGGATTTTTTCTTATGCTTACGTTTCTTTTTCTTTTTCTTGTGATCGTCGGAGCTAGACTCCGACTCGCTATCGCTTTCACTTGCAGCTCGTTTTTTCTTTTTCTTGCTTCGTTTCTTCTTTTTCTTACGTTTACGAGCATCAGATGACGAAGATGATGACGAATATTCTGAATCACTAGTAGATTCACTCTCAGAATCAGGCTTCTTTTTGACATTAGTCAAATCCAGTTTAATAGTTTCATTATCAAGTTTAGCTTTTTTATTTTCGTTAAGCACGTTCGGTGATGCAGAACGTTCACGTTTCTTAACTATCTCCTCTTTATTCTCATGATCAGATTCTACAGTTTCGTCATAATCTGGCTCAAAATGAGCTTCGTCCAAAGTAGATTTTTTCCTCTCACGGTCTGTATGTGTGATTTTTGCATCACCTGGTGCATTTTTCTCCTGACCTCGATCACGTGTGGAGCCTTCATAAGTATTCGCTTTTTTCTCTTCTTTAATAAGTTTTTCGATATGTTTCTTTTCAGTAGGACTTCGCACTCGATGCTTCTCAGTTTTAACAGCTTCAGACATAATCCGCCTCTCACTCTTGGAAGGTTCTGCTCTAATATTATCCGGTTTCCGACCCCTTTCTCTTTCCATGGTCACGCGTCTGTATGGTTGTTCGCGCTTAGGAGTTTTTGATCTAGATTTAACACGTTCTACGGTACTTTGAACAACTCTTGGCTCCCTACCCCTTCTCGCATCTTCTACTTTCCCACCGAGCCGATCTTTAACGGATAATCGTGGCGGTGGTGTTTTTGAATATCTTTTTTTTCTTTCATTTAATTCAATTGATCTCGGTTCGGAATCAATCACTGGAACCGTGATTTGTATATTATTCATAGAAGGTTTAGGCACTTCGTCACCGTAAAGTTTGAGACGATCACTGCTGATTTTCTTAATTTCAATAGGTCTCAAAGAATTTATTGCTTTAGCAAATATGGCATTTTCAGCTCGTTTAATCACGTCCGACGTAACCTTACTTCCGTCTTCTTCTTCTTCTGGAGAAGTAATCTCGCCAGGTTCTCTGGCTTTCTCCGCGTGATCTTCGTCAACTTCCCACTTAGATAATTCCGGTAAAGTTGCCAACATTTCTTTATTTGTTGGATTGCTAACTTCTATCTCAGCTTTAAGATCTAATTCCTCTGCATTCACTTGAAGCTCGATACCGTCAAATGGCTCTTCTTTAGAATTGTTTATATTCTCTGTTATTTTACTTTCCGTGGAAATTTCACTGTCTTGTTCAGTTTTAACATAGTTTTCTATAATTTCCTTATCAACAGCTTCAGATGCTTCATCACCGTACAAATCATCTGTAGGTTTTGCTGGGGACTCTACTTTAGGAGATTTTTCTTTTTTAATAGAAACTATTTCGGTATTCGTATTTTCTTTTTTAACAACAACGACAGGCGGTATTTCAATTTCTACTTTATCCGTTTCTTTATCATCACTTCTAACGTCTTCTTTTTCAGTTTCTTCATCCTCTTTTTTAATATGGTCTTTATCTTTCTTATCTTTTTTCTCTCGTTTCTTCTTCTTTTCGGTATCTTTTTCCTTTTCTCTTTTCTTCTTTTTACGCTCCTTCATTTTCTTTTCCTTTTCTTTGTGATCTCTACTTCTATCAGCGGACGATTTCTCACGAGCTCTTTCCTCTTTCTTTTCCCTTCTGCAATCTCGGTCCCGAGAACGACCTTTGGATTCGCTACGCTTTTTCTCTCTTGCTTCCCTACTACGTTTTGGTGAATTGCGAATCTTCTTTTCTGGAGAAGTCTTATCATGTTCACGTTCCTTTTCATAATCACGGGGTCTTTCATAGTCTCTAGGGCGTTCATCGCGGCTTTCACGTGTATCTCGATTTTTGTCATATCCAATTCTTCTGTCAGAATCGCGGCTTCTTTCCGTTTTCTCTATTGGCTCGCGATTGTCATTATATCTCTCCCGGTCACGAGCTTCTCTTTCTCTATGCCTATCATGTTCCACATTAGGATTGCGTCTGGGCCCGCCCCTATTACGAATATTAGGTCTGTATCCAGGCCGAGAATGATCTCGCGGTAAACCAGTTTCATCTCTGAAATTATCGCGGTAATTTGGATCATGATAACCAGGTGGTACTGTTTCTCGAGGATCTGTACTAGGAGGTCTGAATGGAACACCTGGTTCACGAAAGTTACTATGAGGTGGATTATCTCGGAACCCAACATCCCTGTATGGAACGTTTCTGTAAGAGTTTTCACGGAATGCAGGTGGACCTCCTCTGAAATTAGGATCACGATACGGTCCAGGTGGTCCAGGTTCTCGATAAGCTTGTCCATCTCTAAACGGCATGGGACCCTGATCACGGTAATGACCTGGTCTGTAATTGTCTCTATAGCGAGAAGATTGCTCTCCTACATGCACAGGAATTTCGTTTTGGACAGGAGGAGGTATCGATATATCCCTATAACCAGTAGGCCCTTCACCATATGGCGGTGGTCTATAAGGATCCCTATAATTAGGCGGTGGCAAACGGTCACGCTCAATTGGACCAGATGGACCAAATGGTGGTTTTTCAAAAGGCGACGGCTCGAACCCGGGAACTGGCGGTTCGACACCAGGTGGGATTTCTTCAAATGAAGGAACGTCATAGCGACCTCGATACCCCGGTTGCTCCGATTGCACCGGTATATTACTCATTGGAGGCATCTGTTTCACGCCCATCGGTGGATACCCAGGAGGTGGTGCACTGCCTCTAGGTCCATATCTGAAAAAATACATTTGAATTTGTTATATTTATGATAAAAT
The DNA here is from genome assembly GCA_029852875.1 of Mythimna loreyi. Classification (NCBI taxonomy): domain Eukaryota; kingdom Metazoa; phylum Arthropoda; class Insecta; order Lepidoptera; family Noctuidae; genus Mythimna; species Mythimna loreyi. The sequence goes on along the minus strand of CM056785.1, from coordinate 12,223,592 downwards.
ACATAACTTATGTGGGAGCGAAATATAAGGGTATTTTAGGAGCCTATTTTACAGCTTTATATATCAAGATACACTTGTAGTTTCGATTGAAATTTAATTTACCCTTGAAATGATTTAAAAAGATAATGATACCAGGGGTTCTACGTAATTTGGGCCGACCTCCAATAGCTATGTGTGTATCATTCGATAGGTAATTTAGAGCTGAATGTAAGCTACTGGCACAAGTTCCAAATCTTATAAAAAATGCTAGTAAAAAGGTAGGAGCAAGTTTGTTGTTGTTACGCGTCCCGCGTGCGGTAGTGTTCTGAATTAGCCTCATTAAGGGGGCCGCGAGGCGCAGATACATTTTTACGCCTACAGTGCGGAGTGCGCGAAAACCGCTGAAAACGATAATGCGATTTTGCTCACTGTTTTCGCGTAGCAAAACTTAACTAACGACACAATTTATAACCATAGGTCAGTATAAACAAACATGTTAAACAAAGAAAACCATAAAAGGTCTAAGATTTAAAACTCATCGTCACTTTTGTTCATGTCAAAAATACCTGTCCAACGATGTAGCACACATAGCTATAGAAAGATGGGCCCAAGCATATGACATCATCTTTTGTTCAATTTTTAGTTATAGATTGGTAATTGTAAACATGTTAAGGCTACTTCTTGTTATATATGCCCAAACCAGCTTAAATAGTTTGAAACAATCAAACCGAAAAAAGAATTCTTTCAAATCATGAACCACTGAAAAAACCTACTTCATGAGCAATTGACCAACACAGGGGGTAGGTACGACGCCGTATGCGAATAAATCACCTTTTTTACGACGGATAAAACATGTGAATAAAAGGTTCTATCGTGAATATATAAGATTTACCATCGACGTCTGAAGGCGGAAGTAACACCTTAACTGATCTCGATATTGGGTGCTCTAAGCAAGCAGCTTTACATAACATTCTCTTGAAGGCGTTACGCTTAAATTATTTGATTTTAATTTGGAAAGCAAGTTTTACTACGAGACACGGATACTTGTAAATATCATAAAGAAATTTATCTAAAGATTTGTTCGTATCAGTCATATAGAATATTTGCTGTGCGAATCGAACCTGCAGTGTACACAATGTTACACCTGGTTTTTTTATATTAAATTAAGGTATAATTAAACTTTTTGAAGCACTACAATTTAACAGTAATCAAAAGGTTAAAGACCTGAATATTAACAAAAGAATGTACACAATAACAATGAAGAAATACAATATTATCAATTGATATTGCCGAATTGATCCGACAAGAAATAAATTCAACGCTTTACCGTTAGTTATAACTTGTTAAGTGCTATCTATTAAAAATATAGACCCTATTTCTCTTTATATAATAAAAGTATACTGTGCCCAGCTTTTAAATGTACGAATTATTTTTTTTATATAAAAAATAAATAAACGGAAAGTATAGCGCCTGTATTACTTGCAAGTGAACAACTAAAATGAGGATAAACTTGAGTATTTAGGGTGCATGGGAAGGAGCTTTTGTAAGCGGTGTATTTTTTTACATTTGTTTTGACTTCTGTCGATTGACTAATCCTATCGCCAGTCTTCTTGTAAATGTAAGCTATAATCGGCACTTTTTAGGGCCAAGTAAATACTTGAAAAGGCCAAATGGCCTTAAGCCTAAATTAGTTAAGAGAAGCGTAAATAATGATGAACTCTCTATTATTACATTTATATTGTTCAGGTAAGAGCCAAATCCATTTTATTGTAGTAACTTGGCGATATCAGCAAATACCAAATATATAACAAAAAGTTCAATTGAGGCACGCTATGTTGTTTGTTGTGTATTATAACATAGTGTATGCAATTCGTTATTTTAATCAATTATAACTATTAAACAACAAAGGATACGGTCTCCAAGTTCTGTATCCTTATTGAAAACTTGTCACAAGTGATTCAACTTGTGCGTATGGATTGAATATCATTGACATTTTATATACTCTAATCTCTGTGTATCTATCAGTCTATCTTAAAATTTAATGTTTAAATTTCAGAGAGCACTATAATTCTGCTTACGGCTTCTCGTACCCACTTCTTCTGATTACTATTCAATAGCTTTCTCTAATCCAAATTATCAAGAGGTTTATTGTGTTAAAAACTGTAGACTTCACACTATCGAGTATATAACAACCAGCATAAACATATATATCATGTATAAACTATAAAATAAAAAAGGGTAAATTTTGACGTATCTTTGCGTAAGTCATAGTTTGCTGGGGGCATCAGCTGTTTTGTCATAAATTTTATGTTTAAATACATAACACACACCATTCCTTTTCAAAATGAGATAAAGTTTACCCGCAGTCTGGTGTAGCAGCCACCCGTGGCTTGCGGACGGATTCTTTCAGGATCTTGAAGAAACAAGTCGTCTTCTTCGCTAGAAAAGTATTTCAGATGAAGCTGCCTTAAAATAGCAAAGTTACAATTTAATAGTCTGAACCATTAAAATTAACAAAATAATTTAATCAATGCAACATTAAAGCTTTGGAAAATTCCACATTGAATATTTTGCTGCTTTTCACTAAACGCTGAGCCACGTGTTTAATATATCAATACAATTCAAAAATAGTAAGGTTTACAAATCAAAAATACCTATTTTACGTGACAATCCTTTTAATTACAATTCGGCAGATTTTCAATGTCTTAATGGCAAGGTTTTTATTTTTATAAATCGATTATTTAGGGCTCTAATGCGCAAGATCAACAGTCATAATATCAACAATTAAAACATCGACACCGTAAGACCAACGATTCAAAATCTCAACACTTCAGAATATCAACAGCTTAGTAAGTCAACAGTTCAGAAGACCAAAGCTCAAAATCTCAACTTAAAAAGTATTGGCTTACTGTTGTATACATTTTACTGGGTTTGGTTAGGTTAGGTTTTGAGATTTTAAACTTAGGTCTTCTGAACTGTTGACTTACTAAGCTGTTGATGATCTGAGGTGTTGAGATTTTGAATCGTTGGTCTTACGGTATTGATGTTTTAACTGTTGATATTATGACTGTTGATCTTGCGTATGAGTCCCACTATTTAGTTACGCAGAAAATAAGGCACTAGATAACTTAGAAATTAAGGTACGTAAAACTTATTTGTAAATACACTATTTACAAAAGCATTTATAGCTGTCGATTTTAAGACATTAAAAACCGGGAATTCACCATAAAGTGAATAGTAAAAATTACAGGATAGTTTAGAGTAAACATAGTAATACAGTGTGGTAACATATTATTTAACAAAAATAACTAGTCTCTGTTCTACGGAACTAGAGAATTCTAAGCTACTTGCAATTACATACATTTTAACGGATCTTATTTCTAAATCTTGAACTTTCACTATTTCAAGTATATGCAATTATCATCATAATCACTGTGTCATATACATGGGAACTTGCTTTAACAAACTCACATCTGTATAGTAAGCAAGCTAAGTTGACAATGCTCATTTAAAGCGCCTTCAAATTAGTTGCATCGTGCCGCGCTGTTTATTTTTTCATATTCGCGGGGCATTTTGCGGCTAATTTGAAGGCGCCCTTGTTGTAACAGATTATGAATCGAATAATCTTGACATTAATACTTATTTTATGCTTTAACTAAATCAACGGGAGGGAATACTGCAAAGTTCCTCAACTTATGGCACAAACGGCACCAACAGAAATGTAACTGTCATTTCTTTTAGATTAAAAAATCTAGTATATGTTCAAATCACGTTATGTTGTGCTGGTGGTGCAAAGGTTGATAGAACGTTCCTCCGCGTAACCATCCCATTTTCAAATGGGATAGTTACGCGGTGGATAGTATACATAACAAAGTAGACCTCCATTTCAAGACATGTTTTACTTATATTATTGGTAAATTAGGGATGCATCAATACACACTAAAAATATCGAAAACACATAGGGTTCCCAACCCTCCCGGATTGCCTGGGAGTACCAACAAACATTTATGATTTACATGTAAAAACTTTTATAATTTTGTGTTATAAAACGGGCAAATATTAGCCATGCTGCACATAAGCAAAGTATAAATTTAAAAATTATTATATGACTGATTTTGTTTTCCATCACAACTCCCTTTCTTTAAATTCCCCCGGTTGGTCCTTTCGAGAATTGGTAACCCTAAATACCTGACACTAGCTCGAATAGAAAATTCATAATAAGTATTGCATTTAGCATTATCAGATACGGACACTTTAAAACGACTCAATATACTCAATACAGGTTGGGAATATTATTGTTTTTTTTTTTGTATACCACACTTATGAGTAGCTACTTTATTATTATCTTTCTGCCCTTGTCCCATTTTATTTGGTGTTGGCTCCACACGTATTTTTCTTTCATTCTGTCCTGTTACACGTCACGCTAACTCCCTCTTCTTTCAAATCACTTCTCACACAATCCATCCATCTTTTCTTTGGCCTCCGTCCCCCTCTCTATCCACCCAATCCACTTGTAAACTCATAACCCTTTTTTTTCACAGCCCAACATTTTGATCCACACAGAATGACAGGCCATATCACGGACTTGTATATTATACCCTTCGACTTGAGGGGAATCCGTGGGTCACAAGTTATTCCCGTAAGCTGTCACTATTTCATCCATCCTGCGTTGATCCGATGTGTATATAGTATAGATAGATGGATTAAACTTTATTGTACACCAACAAGTAACAAAACTTAAATCTATGGGTACAATAGCAGTCTTAATCCTGACAGCAACTAAGAGTGTGTTACGGTCTACCTCACCGGGATGGTGAGGTAGACCGAAACGTAACAACCTGAGCAGATTGGTATGCAAATTCCGGCGAGAGCTAAAAGCACTGGATTGAGAAGACCGCCGAAGTTTTGGTTCTACTCAATTTCAGACCAAAAGTCTGTCCTACCACAACTTCAATCTGCTCAAGACTTTTAGGCCAATCTCGACAACTAGCACAATGTCACAGGCAAACAGCATACACCAGGAAGCCCGTCCATTATCATCAGGAAGAGATAAAGGCTGAGAGCCGACCCTTGATGTAAGCTGTTGCTGCCAGTGTAGACCCGACTTGTGCACTGCGTCGACTGTTCATCGCTCGGATCAATTGCACATACTCCATAACAGCCCACCACAGAACATCACGAGGCACCCGGTCGCATGCCATTAATTCTAGGTCAACGAATGCCATGTGCAAGTTTTTTTGCGCACCTCTGTATTACTCGCACAGCTGGCGTGTAGCAAAAATGGCTTCCGCTGTACCCCGATCGAATTAAAAAATAAAACCGAATCGGTTCTGTGAAATTTCACTCTCTTCTCTCAGTCGCTTTTCAATAACTTTCTCCCAGGCTTTCATATTATGTGACGTTAGCTTTATTTCTCTATAATCTTTGCACTCGAGCACATCACCTTTGTTTTTAAAAATGAGTACCAAAGTGCTGTTGTACCACTCATCAGGTATGAGCCGAGTAACACCGGAATAACAGAGGCCGGCAGCGACGCGGCGTGCACTTTCAGTGTGAAATAATTTTAAACTTTATCTTTTAAAAGAAGAAAAGTCTAGAGATTAAAAGAGAGAGAGGTTTAAAATTGGTTTAAAATTAATTCACTCAAGAAAGTAGCTTTATAGGTATTTAATTTTAACAATTCCGCAATCATAAGTTAAAATCAAAGGAACGATGTACAATAACCAATTAGCCGAAAAAAAATTAAAACAAAAATGCAAAAAATACAATTCAAACGCGCAATTTTTACCTCATTTACATGTATTGGTGTAGTGGAAAACTAATAAACATTAGGCCCAATTTAACAAGTCTAAAACCAATCATCAAGAATTATAATAGAGGCATCAGATACATACGATATCAACCTATTACAATTTCACATTCTTAGATTTTCAAGACCTCAACTCAAATTAGTTAATAACAAAATGTTTATAAAATTAAATTTCACATGAAATAATTACATAGCAATGATTACCTTATTAATTACAAACTCTACTTATTCCATACAACATTATTCATTATAAAAATAATACAATTTATATACGGTTTAATCCAATAATAATAAATACACACGTGTAACCACATATTTTATCTAATAACAATATAATTCTTATAACAAGAAATAAAAAACAATAGTATGTCAATACATTTTTTATTCAAGTTTATCACAGTTATAATGTCTTTATATAATTAGCTGTAACAAATGTAAAAAAAGCAATAACAATACTATAAAAGAAAGAGGCACTTGATTTTTTTTTTTAATTATTTAAAAACCAACTTTACAAATCCCAAATAGTTGCCCACTGACCAACGCATGGTTGTTTAGAATAAGTTTAGAGTAATTAAGTTCAAAACTGGCAATACTGTAATATTAGGGATATTGACTATTTTTGGAAAGGTTTTAAATCATGCAAATGTACAGTATACGGGATAGTTTTTATGAGAAAGATTTTTGATATGAGAAAGACAAGTTTATGTCAATCGTAACTAAAGTAAAACATTCTTAGTAAACCGTTCTTACTATACAAGTGATTGCTAACATCATTCTATTTTATCATAAAACCGCTAAGATGCTGTCATTAGAAACAGCAACGAACGCAAGAGCAGTTGTATGAAAATGTAAATCGGGTTAACCGTTCTTAATTAGGAAAAGCCGATAAAAACATTCCTTAATTGTTGAGGTTTTAGAATCATATTTTGTGTGTAGCTCAAGTAAAGTAACATTTAAATTATTAAGATTCTATATATTTGCATATTTTTGGCAATGTTGTATGACTAGTATTCTGGCTTTATTAAATGTGAAAATAAAACCGTTAATATTTTCAGTATATTACGGTAGCATAATTTATTCTCCAACACACAATCACAACTCCCTACATTCAACTTCAACAATTCCAAAATTTTAACCAACATTATTTTTTCCAGTATAGATAGGACACAACACATACTTCATATATATCGCATTTACTGACTCGACAGTCATCAGTTAGTGATAACAAAAAAACTGGGATGATAAAAATAATTATTCAAATTGAATTAACCATGTCCCTACGCTTTTAGTTCAACTAAATGTAATATGTATAATATATTTCATTGAGTTTAAACTTTTTACAGCTGTTAAAAGTTGAACTATTTTAATGCACAGTGAAGTATATAATCTATTGTTTAAATATTATTTATTATCCTTCAATATATGAAGAATTTTTGCTCTTATATTACAAAACTATAATTGGAACTGTCAACTTATTGAATACCATTGAAATTATAAAAGATTTTACTAACAGAATAGTTGGAAAAATAGAGTAGGGTCGTTTTGGATATGAAATTACGGATTTGGATACGGATATATATTATACCGGTTTCGGATACGGATACTGTAGTAGTAATATTATGTTATGTGTTTCGAATACGGTTTAGGTTAATGTATTTCGGATTATCATCCGCTAGTTTGGGATAGTTTCAGATACGGATATTAGAATTAAAACAATGAAATTGCAAAATACATATTGCATGATTTGAATTTTATTTCTAGGCTAGATTATTATTTGTTAGGTCGGGCAAAACTTATAAAATACTGTCGTAACCTGTAATTTAGACTCAGTCTTAAGCTAAAGCTATCCAACATTTTATATCGGTTCCCGTGACGCTTATGGATCTCCTTAACGCCCCTGCTACAGAAGTGGTTTGATAAAATAAATCAATAGATTGATCAATAGAGAGAAATAGACTTCAAAATAGCGCTTTATTTATTAATCTTTATAACTCGATAAATTTAGTTCAACGGCGCCAACAGTGACTATTTCAAGCTTCCTAACCTCAAGAAATAGTTGGGTGGAAGATTTGGATATAATGAATAGTAGACCAAAGTAAATCTAATAACTATTTTGAGAGCCTTGAGAATAAGCTATTTCTGGAAGCAATAAAACTAAAATTTAAAAACTGTCAACTAAACGTGAGTTGCAAGAAGACTAAGAAATAAACATTTTCGTGATTTTTTTGTCCAACATATACATAATTGCTTACAAGTGGTCACTTATTCATTTCAACACTTTAAAGCACAAATGATTCCTGATAGATTCAAATATATATTCTAACCAATAAGACCAATACTACTCCGCTGTTTCAGTAATATATGGTTTTAATTTCAAGTCCATACAGTGAACAGTTCAGTATTAGTTTGTATGATGGTAAGTCTATGCTTACCATCATGGTAAGTATTGAGTTACCATCATACCAACTACTATCTTAAAAACTTAAATATTTGTTGCCTACCAATAAGCAACAAATATTTCCAATTGGAAATACGTGAAACAGCAGATTTTATAAGTACCTAGCACTAAATGCAGTTTGAAGCTACCAAGAAGATGAAAGAAGCCTTATAAACTTTCTCCGATTTTACAATTACTATTTTTTATAAATGCACTACAACAATATTGAAAGTTACTTGGGGAACTTTCTTGTCAGTTTTGATTCGAGATAGGGACATATTTTATGAATAATTACAAACATTTATTTATAAACAATTAAATAAATGTACAAACATATTCAGGAGCAACAAATGTGATCAAGGGGTCAAACCATAAACGTAATTTTGTAAACCAACTAAAGCTACTAGTATTTTTTTATGAGAAAGTATCTTTAGTTTGATTTAAGTAAATGATATTACATTAGGTTAGTTATATTATATTGACTGGTGGAGGATTTTATGTCAGAAGTAATTTAGCAGTTCTCCAGAAAATAAAGTTAAATTTATAATGACTTATTATTGAAGCGTAGGCTGTTAGAATTCGTTATGTTCAATTCCGCTATCATTATAATTTATAACACGTTTTATCAAAACTCGACAGTAATCAGAACGCGGCCGCGCGGTGACGTTATCATTTTATTCGGCAATTCGCTAACAACAATAAATGTTATCTTGTAACACATTGTTCACGAAAAAATATCAAGAAGCGTTTACAATGACTGATGAACTTTCCATCATCCTACTTTCATATAGTGAAAATGATAACATATTATTATTAGTGTGTTGCTATCCCGTTTTGACCCTGCTGTTCGATTTTTAACTTTATAATAGGTCTTGAAATTGCCGTCTTAGAAAACGGAAATTTCATAGCAATATTATAGCACGAATAGCGTTTGCAGAATTTCTGCCTTAAATTAATGAATAAATATCGTGTTATATTTTGGCGCTCAACGTTATATTCACCAGCACTAATATGGATCATAGAAAAAAATAAACTACGAATATAGCACCGTTTCCACTCGTCTGCTTGTTACCTATTCCTCCGGAATCTCAATGGCGGTATGGACTGCCGAAAGGCGGTATCGAATGAGCTTCGAATACCGTAACCCAGTGCCGCTGTCGCGGCGGTTATACCCTCTTTGAGGAGTGGCTACAGAGTCGCCATGGAATTTTCTTTCTGCCTGACCTGTGACCTCACCGGACAAAGAGGATTCGTGTACTCAAACGGCCTAAAGATGGCGACCGAAACCACTAACTGAAGACAAGTCTCACGTCTCGGCCTTCTCCGAAAACGCCTTGAACGTCTGGAGTTCCAGAGCGATTTCCGACTAACTTCTGCGCGGACCTGTGGACAGTGAGTATGGGTAACTTACCGTCCGGTGGTCCAATTTTTCACTGCTGTTATGCCCACGCAATCGTCAACAAGGAAGAACAGAACTGATGAATCCACAGACTATTGGAAAGACCAGAGCATGACAGGCACGATAGTGATGCACCTCTCAGATTTGCTCAAAAACTCGTTGGTTTTAAAAAGCACGCTATGTACCAATTTCTTACACAGAAAAAAAAATTAAGTTACTCTAGAAGCACCAGATTAAATAAAAACTACAAATAACAAAGATATTTTTTTTACTTGTCGCCTGCGATAGAGCCCCGCTATCGCGAGGTGTAAACGCTCCTAAATAATTTCTAATATTTTTCAAATTGAGTTTTAGAATCTAAATTTGTTTAACCAATTCGTGTTTAGGGTTTTGACCACATTTATTGCTGCTGAGTGTATTAAATCTATTTGCGCCACAAGAATTTGCTAGGAAAAGGATTTTATTAACATAAAAATACATCATAAAGGTTATAATTATAGGGCTTTGGTATATAAACAAGTTATGATCGATCACCCGCACGTCAATAAAGACAGTACACATAACAGCTGCAGCAGCAACTGATTTCATTGACGTACGGCTGAATCAATATTATTATAAAACTACATCTTATTTTAACAAACAAGTCAGGCAGTGTCAGATACATAATGGCTCATAAACAGACGATGTCAAGCAGCATTGACTTTTCTTATATTATAATTTTATAAATATCAGCCTTTTGTCGAGGATTTCCGAAACGACAGTTTTCAACACATTTGCAAAGAAATCTATCTATTTATAAATAAAATATAAACTATTGATTAACATATCATCACATAAACAAAACTACTAGGACTAGGACGCGAAATTGTGCACTGGGTTTCTTTCTATGACGTCGGCGAACACTAAGAGAGGATTTTCCAAAATTCACCCCTTAAGGAGTGGAAATGGAGTCCTAAGGTTTGTATGGATAATCCTACTTTCACACAGGTGAAGTCTTTGAGAGAAGCTAGTAATTATTAACTACCAAAATATCTTGCACTAAAAAAAATGAAAGTATTTGCTTAGCTGAGATACTGAAAGGCCACTAGGGAAATATCCCTTTGCCTCAGATTGGACTGAGATGTCCTTATCCATAATTTTATAGATATATTTTAATTTATTATTTATAATCTTTATATATAGGATATGAGTTTAGAGACGCGTGTGACGCTTATGCCAGCAGTATATAATACCAAAGAAAAAGTACGCTGATAGTATAAAGCTAGCTGTGACGCGAACAATAAACATCACGCGTGGCTGCGCATAGCAAAACCAAAAGCAATGCACTAATAAAACATTTTCCGAGCAAATGTGTTGAAAATAAATTCACGCACAGTCAGAAACGTTCGTGTTCTGCTTGAAATCGTGTTTCACATTGAAATCAATATCTTAATTACATTACACACATTTAGGAACTTAAACGACTATATCACAGCTTCGGAATTAAGTAGACGTCAAAGATACTCGTCCGTGTTAACAACTTTTGTTATTAACTTACGCATAACAGTACTTACCACAACGCTGACGAACCTATTTACATCTCACCAACTAAATTGTTGTGTTTAACCCCATTTTATTTGCTTAATGAAAATGTCATACAATAAACAAGTAATAACATTTCAACAGCTTACGCTAACACAATTTAAAATACATAGCGCGATATCCAATTAAGTTTGTACACTGAAACGCGAACACAGGTTCAATCCGCGCAGAAATTTCATAACATCAACGAACAAACGCATTGTTATAGGTGTCGTTAAAAGGCGCATGAAGACACTATTTAGACTTTTACAATCGTACCTGGATCCGTAGGGCGGCTCAACTGTACGTCGGGGCGGAGACAACAGTTCGTCGTATACACCAGCATATCTAGAACAAAAAAAAACTATTATAGTCATTCAAACTCAGATCTTTGCATAGACGAACATAGCCTGAACAACGTCTCTACTAGGATTAGAGATCTCGATCTTGACTCTGATATAATATTCATTTGTTAACAACACTTACCGATGTGGAGACATGTTGCGCGGCGGCGGCGAGCGCATGGGTGGACGAAGAGGTGATCGCATCGGTTCGCGCGGCGGAGAGCGCAGCGGCGAGCGCGGCGGCGAGCGCAGCGGGGAGCGCGGCGGCGGCGAGCGCGGCGGTGAGCGCAGTGGCGAGCGCAGCGGCGAGCGCAGTGGCGAGCGCAGCGGCGAGCGGTACCGCAGCGGCGAACGGTGCCGACGCCGGGGCGATGGCGATCTGATACAACAAACGCTCACATTAAACTACTTACATAAAAGCCTGACACCACCAAAAAACTTTGTACATTATAGATTCTGAATGTAAAATTGACATTTTGATCAGGTTCGTGTAAGGCAAGAGAAATTAGAACACAAAGGATTTTCAAAATAAGACAAGACACTTTACCCAACAGTGGATTACACTTTATTGTTATATTTTATGTTAACCTTTATCGCTATTCAGGTTTACCCAGCCTGTTGAGGTATCAATGCAAAAGCATCCCATCGGTTGTAACAAATAAAGGAACTGACCTTGTCAACGACAATGTCCTTTCACGAGTTCGCCGACGTCGCGGTGACCACGGCGATCGACGCAGGCGCCCGCGCGACATCGATCGAGACCTGCAAAATAAAAAATAGATATATTTATTTTAATTTCTATGTTTCTTCTGTAATTTTTCAGGCATAAAGTGCTACAATATGTGACAGAGTTCTTTTCATTCAAAGTTTGTTATTCACATTGTGCACAACATAAAAGCAACATGCAACGTCAAATTTTGATCCTTTTCATCCCTTAGACCGGTGGTTTTACTTACAAAACAATATTCATCAAAAGTTGTTATAGCATTCTAACTCTTAAAACAAAAAAAAAATAAATAGCAAATGATGTTTCGTAAAATTCTTACAATAAATTAAAGTCAGTAGTAACGCCACGACTTACTTTGGTTGTCGTCGGTCGTTGTGTACTACCTACAGGTTATTGACTCGCTCAGCTGATATTCACTAAAATAAATTAATTTCGTACAAGCGCAAAATAATTACGTGTTCAAAAAATACTTTTTTTATTTTATTATATCGGTATAGATCAATAGTGTTTCATGTTGTACCCGATTGACCACTGGGATTAAAACGATCAAAATTTAGCCGTGTCTACGGACATAGACCACATAGTTGAATTTTTTGCTAAAATAATATTAAATCTTAAGCCAAGAATTAAGCATAATTCATAAGTAATTAATTTGACTACTGGTCGGGGAGTAAATTACTTCATATAAAAAGTAAACTGTAAATAAACTAATGCGCATGCCATCAATGATTGCATCACTGCTTACCATCAGGTGGGATCGCACTCAAGCATTAGTTTATAGCAAATAATTAATAATAAAAAGTTTTTTTTTTTTTTGTTGGCCATTTCCAGTTCATTGACTAATAGAAAACCAAGTTTTGAAAGCGATATGAATTGGTTCTCACTAGAATATAATATTTTGAATGATGTTCTTTAAAAATTCTTAGAATATACTTTTTAAATTCGTAATGACCACAGCAGGTGACATCTTCGGGTCATAAAAACGGGTAGTGCAATTGCTTAGTAAACAAAATGGGTAAAAATACTTAATACACATGAAACGCGAAAATTGTACATTATAGATGAAATTTTAAGATCATGTACAGCCAGGTCTGCCTAAATAACATCAGCCGACAACTTAATTTGGACAGTGTTTTATTGTTACTGAATTGAAAACTTTGATAAGAATATTCAAAAACCGAATTTCCTGAGAGAAGTAATGACAGGTGACTACAAAGACTGCTCAACAACAAATGCGTACAAAATAAGCAAGCACATGCAGTACAATTATGAAGCATAGACGATGAACAACCACAAACCAACTTTATTATTCAAATAGAACGTGCATAAATGAGGACTATCAACGAACCTAGAGTACCGAAGACGGCTGGAACCTCGACTACGGGGCCGGAGGCGCGGTGAGCGCGGCGAACGTGGCGAGCGGGGCGAGCGCGGCAGGCGAGGCGAGCGGGGCGAACGTGGCAGGCGAGGCGAGCGGGGAGAGCGCACCGGGCGCGGCGAGCGGGACGTGCGGGCCGGCCGCGGCGAGCGGGACGCTCGGGCCGGCCGCGGCGAGCGCGACGCGCGCGGCGGCCGCGGCGAGCGCGACGCACGCGGCGGCCGCGGCGAGCGTGGGGAGCGCGGAGAACGGGGCGAGCGCGGCGTTCGGGAACGCGTGCTACGCGAGCCGGACTGCGCTCGTCGGCGCTCCTCTTCTCGCCGCTTTGCCCGCATCTCTTTCTCGCGAATCATTCGGTTGAAAGCCTCGAGAGGATCTTCGCCGTGCCTACGACAACACAATATGCAACGGTCCTTAGACGAACGATGAAGCCCGAAGTAGTCTTCGAGCGGGTTTTATCCATCGAGGGAGACGACCGTCAAATTTAATTAACTAATATATCAAAATTGAAGAAGCAAATTCAACGCTATGTAAATTTAAAAAATTACTTTAAACATACATTTTACGGCTTTGAAGCACTTTATGAATTATAAAACAAAGTAGAATACCAGGTGTTATACCACTATTAAAATCAGAAACCTCTGTAGAAAAACAAATCACGACTGTAGTCTCCGAATCGATGTTAAAACCGCGAGAGCAAAAATACATTGTTTTAAATACCATACCCGTTAGTGGGCGAGTCTTTGATGCCAGGCGGCGGAGGCTGGTAAGGTTCTGGAGGATAACGCTCGTTGTAGGGTCGAGGGCCCCCGGGTCTCGGTGTTCTGCCGAATGGTGAACTGGTAAAATAGGCGATATAATGTTAATATGGTCACATAAATCTAATAAATATTTAAAGTATAGATAGTAGATAGTCTCTTGCGCACCCCTCTATGAGTACTTACGTACAGGAGCAGAGAAGCGCGCAAATTAAAATTATTTATCAAAGTTTGTTTAAGTTTTAAACATATCTTACTTATAGCGTCGTGACGGTGGCGGACCTGGCATGAATGGTGGAGGTCCGCGATTGAACACTACCTGCAAATACATTATCGGGCTATAATATAATCGACGAAATAAAAGTGAGGTTTTCAATTGATTCTTTTAGCCAGCCCAAGATAATAATCTCATCATCATCTTTTTTATTTTCATTATAATATTTGAATTCTTCGCGCTCGGTGTATTTCAAGAACGGTGCATGGTATCGAAAATGTGTGCCTAGGTAGATAATGATGTGATTGTTTATCCATTAAACTTTCACATGTGCACTGGTTTAGTTGCAAATTGTCACTTATGGTTTTTTCTGATATTACAACAAGATGAATACCAGAAGTTCATTTGACATTTGAGACGGAAAACCATCGAGAAAACTCCCCAACAGCTATAGAAATTCTACAAAAACATAAAAACAGGTAGCAAAAAACAGTCTTACTTCATCCATACCGTATTCTCAAGCAACCAACGTTTGACGAAAATGTTGGCTCTTTATACTAATCATTGATGCAAAAAGAAAACAAAACTGATAACATTATTTAAATTGTACAAAAAGTTGTGAAAATAAAAATGAATTTGGCATTTTCGCGTGTTTATGTTGGCTATAATATTGGACCACACTGACTTCAAATATCACCACAGAAGGGCGTTCAATGTATTCTCGGTATAAGCATGAAAGAAAACTCGGAAAATTTTGGAAAAATTCTATTTTTCAATGTAGTCCCCTAGACCTTCAATACATTTATTAGACCGAGGAATTAGCTTCTTTAAGCCTTGTAAAAAATATTCTTCTGGCTTCTCCTCAAAATGGGTATTAATTGCTACCTTCAGTTCATCATCGTCGAAAAATCGCTTTCCACGAAGATCTTTCTTCAAATTTGGGAATAGGTAGTAATCACTGGGGGCCAAGTCTGGACTGTACGGAGGATGATTCATTTCTTCGAAGCCACAGTCCCGTACAGCAGCCTTCGCCACGCGGGCCGAGTGAACCGGTGCGTTGTCAGGAAGCAGCAACACCCCCGCTGTGAGTTTTCCTCGCCTCTTTTCTTTAATTGCTTCCCTTAAATTACGCAGAGTGGTTGCGTATGATACTGCTGTGATGCTTTCGCCTTTTTTAGTGTATTCTATTAATAAAATACCTTTAGAATCCCAAAAGACCGTGGCCATTATTTTTCCGGCGGAAGGGGTGACTTTGAACTTCTTCGGAGGCTGTGCACCCTTTTTAACCCACTGCATGGACTCCTGTTTACTCTCAGGGTCATAGTGATGAACCCACGTCTCATCTCCAGTAACCAGCCGGTCGAAAATACTCGATGGATCTTCTCCACAGAGCTCTAAAAACTCCTTACAGCACTCGACTCGCACTTGTTTCTGAGGCGCGGTGAGCATTCTCGGCACCCATCTTGCACTGACCTTTGAGAGATTAAGATGGTCATGAAGGATTGCATGTATGGTACCCACAGATAGGTTAATCATCTCTGCTAACATCCCGATTTTTATTCTGGTATCTTCAAGTACCAATTTCTCCACTTTTTTAACATTTTCTTCAGTGAGGGCGCTTACGGGCCCACCCGAGCGAGGGTCGTCTTCAATGCTTTCTCTGCCCCTTTTAAATTCACTAGACCACTTTTGAACGGTGGATAACGACGGGGCAGAGTCTTGGTAAACAACAACCATCTCTTCGTGAATGGTTTTTTGACTTTTTCCCTGCTTAGTGAGGAACTTTATAACAGCGCGATGCTCGATTTTCTTAATCATTGTGGCGTCAGTCATTCTGATCGTCTTTCACTGCAGATAATTAGAAAACTAATGAACGTAAATAAGTGAAATTTTATATTTATACCCTCAGATAGTGTCATTAGTAAATGAGATAATTAGATTACCCACATTATTAGCAAATCACCCCGATACCGAGAATACATTGAACGCCCCTCGTATTTGTGGTGATATTTTTCGGGCCGTTTTCGAAACAGTGATCATTAATCTAGTACATTGATGATCGAAGATTTTTTCATTTAGAAAGAAAAACCACAAATTTCTGATGTGATTATTTTTTTTACATCGTGAACTATTATAAGATGCTGAATTTTCCAGCGTCTTGTCCATTGGCAGTATAAAGCCCAGTCTAGACAACCTATCTAGACTGCCAATGGACAAGGTGCTGAAAAATCAGGCACTATTTTTTTTAACGGCATTGCAGCACACAAACTACCTAGGCTATATTTATTATAATCCGTTCATATAAGCTATTTTATTATACAGCATCAAAGTAAACATTATTGTCATGAACATAAACTGAATGGACTGTAGTACCTGTGTACAGACCAGATAGTGTATAGTACAAAAAAGAAAAGTTTCGATAACACTGTATATAAAAATCGAAGCCTAGGGGTGCGTCTCGTCAATTAATAGTATTAATTGACGAGACGCACCCCTAGTGTGCGCGGCCAAACCTTTTCTCAAGGTTCATTATGATGAAATAAAAAGAATAACAAAACCAAGCATGTTTTTCCAGCAAATGAGGGACTGCTTTCATACAATAAATTGAAACTATTATTACAACATTTAAAAGATTTTAATTATATACAATGATTAGTTTATACAGAAACACCTATTCTCTTTTACTATTAAATTCTTTGATAATTAATCGAATTGTAATTAATTAGCACATGTTTCTTGAGCACTATAACAAAAAATTAAAATACCTGGGAAGACATTGGATCTCTTCTTTCATCAATAGTTGGCGTACTGGCTCTCTGCTCGTCAATCCTTGGCATCTAACAAGGATAAATTAATTCATTAGGTATCATTCATTCGTTCACAATTTATTAATCTGTTATGAAAATTTTCACTACTCTAGTGTGGAAAATAGAACACTTACATTCATAGGAATTGATGGTGGAGCGTCTATTACAGGAAGCTTTGCGCCGGGTGGTGGTCCTGAAACAAACATAATATTATACATATTTTGCGCAGAGGTAATTTTACATCATGAAGACATTAGGTATAATTAATGCTCATGACTAACTTTCCCCAATACCCAAATAATGCCAGAAACATTTTTTTCAAACCCCAAATATTAATTAGATTGATAATATTTATAGCTAGATATTGTAAATAAATTGCCAATTGTCAACCCCTACAGCATTAGCACCTAATAATATAACAGATTATTCTTAAGCTCCTATTTTAGTATCATTCAACACCTACTATATCACCGAAACCGATCGAAACAAGCAGATATTCAATGTTACTAGCAGTGTTAATAAAACAAGATACAACGAAGCAACAAACTAAAACAATCCAAAACGAATGTTACCAGAGTCTCTCTCTTATTGGCATTCCAGTTTGTATCACCTGTGTGGTACAGGTTAACAATGTTTAATTAAGGCATTTGTTACCACGCCTGGTGGTTAAATAACTAAATTAAGACCTGATTTTTCAATAATCCAATAAATGCAGCTACTTTAATGTATAATACTTTCTTCTTCCAGCACAATTCCAAATTAGTTTTATCCATACAAACATTGAACCCCGTTTCATTCCCTTAGAAAGTGAGTTTTAAAAATGTCTTTATCATTCTTCACAAAAGAAAACTGCAAAATTTCAACGTTCTAGGTTGAAGAGTGTTGATCAGTTAGTGAGTCAGGACTTTGCCCTGTAGATAGACAAAAGATATATAGAAAAATATTACTTTTTGACATATTTTCTATACAAAAGCTGTTAAAACACCATATTATTTCTGAGTTAAAAAAATATCTTATTGAAAAATCAACCTTAAGAAGTAAAAAAACTGCAGACTTAATCTTACAAAGTCAATCAAGTCAGAAATGAAACTGGCGTAAATAAATATGTGTATGGTAGGGCCCCATTAAAGCATGCAGACATGTGGCAGGCATGCGAGCGCGGCTGTGTACCGTAGCGCGGGTGTCGGCGGCGCTCGGCGAGGGGCCCCGGCGGCGCGCGGTGCGGCGCCGGCAGCGTGAGCGTGATGTTGTCGTCGGCCGAGCCGTCCGACTCATCGCCCGGCGCGCCGCTCGCTGCGCCGGACACCCCACTCGCTCCGCTCATCGCGCTCGCAACCACCCGACCTTCTTTAATACAGAAGCCAACGCAACACTAAGACAGGTGCCATCATCGCCGCGTTTTACACGATACGACCAATAAACACGAGTTTTATAATCATCAGTGATATTACAATAATATATTTTGTTGCAAATATACTAAGTTTGTCATTACAGCGGAGGCGGGATGGTAGCCCAAGCCGAAGACCAGGGCGTTATGGAGCCGATGATGCAATAACAATGCTGGATTGTACCAAACGACGTTTTTCAAGTCAATTGTCAGCGCCTTTTCTTTGAATAAAAATGGCTTCATGGCTAGCGGTTTTTTTTTCAACCAGTGCTATAAAGTTGACCCTCAGTTGAAAATAAAGTCTAACAAAAAAATAGTCTCATTGAAAAAAAAAAATATTTTTGATATCTTAAACGAATAAGAGTCAGCAAGCTTACAAAGCTGACGTTGTTTGCTAGTGAAGGTTTAACATTAGTTTTATTTTAATTTTAATGTAGTATAGTTTCTTTATTTATGTGGTGTATGAGCCCAAAAGCGTAAATTAGCTTATATATTTAGAACTATAAAATATATTTTTATTTCTTAATATCTATTTCTTGTAATTTATGATTTGAATGTTAAATTGGTTTAGATATTAATCATATAAGACCCCCCACCGCTTATTTCTAATATAATTTAGCTAGTGAACTTTTTCTTTGTCATCTACGAAAACATAAATGGTATCTCAAGAAGAGATATGATAATTTACATCTCACATTGCTCGCCAAAAATATACAGTGATCGAAAAAAACGCTATATACAAAAACTTGTTTAGTTTAAACCAAAATACGTCACATTTATAAATCTCATTCGTGCGATTATTATGAGACATGATGAAAAACATCATTATTCAAACATTAACATGCTTGCAGCACTTTTTAATTATTAGTTATTTATTAAATTAACTCCAAACCTCTGCTTGATTAGAATTAGTGAACATGGAACATCAAACCCAAAAGTAAATAAGAATACTAACCACCACTATTTGCGCCGGGCTGTACCGGACCAGCCGGTGGAGGTTGCACTTGTGCATTCGGCGGTGCTTCTACAAAAAACGAGAAACCTTTAAGCACATGTTACAAAACATAAAAACACTAAACATGCTTGAATTCATTATTCGAAATTAGTACCTAAACGTAGCACCTAAGTCGATTTAGGCGATACGTTTTATAAGCCGATTTTTATACAATCGTTTCAAGTATAAAAATATGTATGGGTTGAAATATAAATAAAATTTTATCATGCATGATGTGTCGCTATTTATCACGAATTATGAATTCAAGTAAAATATATGTATGTATATGAAATATTTCAAAAAATATAGTAATTAGAATACAATTACCTAAGACAGGTGGGTGTTGTTGAATAGGGGCAGCGGCTATTCGATGAGGCATACGTCGACTATAGCCAGTTTGATTGCGAAAAGACGACACCGAATTCCTTA
Organism: Mythimna loreyi; assembly: GCA_029852875.1. Classification (NCBI taxonomy): domain Eukaryota; kingdom Metazoa; phylum Arthropoda; class Insecta; order Lepidoptera; family Noctuidae; genus Mythimna; species Mythimna loreyi. The sequence goes on along the minus strand of CM056785.1, from coordinate 12,203,370 downwards.
AAAATCTAAAGAAAAGTTTATGTGTAATGAAAATTGGGTTGGTTTTAAACAAATCATACCAGTTATTAAAATTAAAATAAATAAATTTATAATAACCATGTACAATTGTACATAGCATAGTATAGCATAGCATCAGCTTTAAGGTGAAATGTACGAGTTGCTCATTGCCCTTTTCCCGCGAGATAGCGCTGAAGTCAACATTTTTAGTTTTATCCTGTTTTGAGTGTAATTAGAACAATATTAAGTCTCAGAAATAATGGTGCGACAATTGGATATTTCACTTTATCGAAATCAGTCAAAATACGGCATAAAAACCCTTCTGATTCGCCATACAGTACGAAAATAATATCTAACTCTGCATATAGTATCGTTTACACACACAAAGACAAGATTGACAACTTTAAATCAAAAGCATTCAACCAAAATTTACCACTAGATGGCGTGCATTTAAAAGTTATTACCCTGGATTCTGTAGAAATTATATCTGTGGGCACGTCTGGGGGGACTAGTTTGAAATAAAGAATGCCACCTGATACGATTATATGATAAAAATATTTCAGGTGTTGTTTAATTGACTAATCATTTTGGGAATTAAATGAATGTCAATAATGCAATGTGAGACAGTTTTATTTTACTACTTTATACAACTATTTATTATTACAGTATCTAGTGACATAAATGCTTGATACATGACTGTTTACTAAAACAAACAATGATCTTCAAAATATTTATTCCATATGCAAGTTACAATTAAATACAAACAGAAAAAACTATTAATCATAAACAAGACCACAAATTTAAAACACAATTTAGATTTACAAACAGCAACCAAGAAGGTGGAAAAATGTTTGATAATATCTAAGCATCCATAAACACATACTTTTTAGTATAACCTATACATAACAAACCAATGGTTATATACATATCTGCTAAAATATGATTTTAGTTGTAAAGGAAATAAAAAAGCAACTTCAACTTGTTTTTCAAAAACCTGAAAAGTGTCAATGTATTCATCACATCATATTGTACATCATGATGACAACACCATTTCAGGTTTCTGATTACAAAAAAAAAATATGATTGAAAATATTGATAATGTATATTCTAAAGACACTAATATAACTTTCAACATGTTATTTTCACTGTTCCTGACTGCGTTATTATGCAATATTAGAGCAAAGTTTTTCTGTTTTCTAGTGCGTCTACCTCTAGCTTTGAATTTGCTCGGTAATGATGGAGAAAACACTTGCATCTCAGTTACGGCTCTCATTTTCAATTACACCTGTAACAAATTTATACAAGATTATAAAACAATAAAATGGGCCTTTTTATGAGATTTGAAACTGGAACACAATTTATTCACGTATCATGCATGTAATGCTTGGTCCGTCATTATTATAACTAGGTCTATAATTTTCCATATTTATCAAATATACTGGTAAGATCCAACTTGTATAAGTTGTGTGTGGTTGTATGTGTATACACATGATGGAGAAAAACTTACCATCTCGACTGCTAGCTGAACATCAAAATTCTTCATCAATGAAAAGATCTGAAGGCCACTTCAGTTTTATTATACTTTGTATAAGTATACTTTTTGGCAAATTTTTTTCTTTGTTTTAATTTTGCTGTCTATGCTTGTGACTTGGTATTATAATATGGTGTTTGCAAACCTGTAAAAGAAAAAATGTGTGTTGTAAATATTTTAAAAATTGCGTTGTCATAGTTCTATAAAAACAGAAATTACACTTGTACATTTCTGATTACATTACCGTTTCAAATTGACTAGTTGTCAGGCGGTTACTCCGATGAGTAGTATATAAAGCATTTTAATGCTACTACAGTAAACATTATAATGAAAGCTATGTCTTCCGGTTAGTTTTGATTCTTCGCACCATATTCTCAAACGTATTTCATCAATATCAATAGGATCACTTGCTTCAGGCTTTCGTTCCCTTAGAACAAACAATCACTTGCGTGCTGACGATTGTTTTTATATGGTCTACTTTTACCAGGCAGTCTCATGCCATTTGTGTCCAGCGATAAGTCAGTCAAGTGATAGCCCTGAAAACAAAATATAATGTTACTAGAAAGAATGGAGGGAGGCCTTTGCCCAGTAGTGGCTAGCACAGGCTAGTTATAATAATAACTAGAATTATCCTATGTTCCATGTTGTATGTGTATTATGTCCTAAGTTCAGAATATTTTCAAATATTTTTCGTGTAAGGAAATTCTGTCATAATTTTCCTTTTGTTGAGTTTAGCTTACTAAGCATCTCATATTATATTTTAATATTTGTATGCCAGATGATGGCGAAATGTGTCATTGAGCTACTAAATATGTTACCATCAGTAACCATCTCCTGTACCACATTTTTTACAAATAAATACTTTGACTTGTTTGGTGTACAATAATTACAAAATTATAAACAGTATACACGCAAAACACGCTCCCATGTCGTGGAGTTTATTTTTGGTATCAACTTCAGTTCTAACAGAAATGAAATGGCACTAACCTTGATTATTACATAGTCCTTGCAGTTTCCGTGAAATCCTAATGATACACATAACAAGTGATATACAAGACAAATTGTGTTACTTTTGTAAACTCTGAATTCGAATATAATTCAATATAATCATAGTATCAGTTGAAATGCAGCACACAGCTAATTTTTTTCATTCCGAGCAAAAGTACCTAGATCGTAAAATGTAACATAGATAATACCACAGATTATACAGAATATTACACACTGACGTTCAAAAATTACGTTCGAACCTACATTCGCATTTTGAGAAAATAATATATACCTACCGTAAATATAATATATACAGTAAAATTTACCTACCCAAAATATAATATTGATTGGCAATTAAAAAAATAATATCTAGTGGGAATAAATCCCTGCAGAAAAACCATAAATAATAAATCATGTTTCATAATTGTACATTTTGATGTTTACTAGGTAGTTATTACGGAACGCACCGCATCCATCTATGAGACGCAACGCATGTACTTATTGACTAAATATGTACTAAATAAAACTTGTTGAATGTCCGTCGATAATTATTTGTATTATTAATCTGAAAAAAAAAAATATGTATATATGGTAGGAAATATTATATACATACCTAGCAACTTAAAAATTTGATTTACAAAGGATAGATAAGAATAAATATTATCAAGTAAATAAAATTTTATTTACTTGATTATTACCTATTATAACTTGACGAATCGAATATCGTTCGGTGATTTCTATTATGAGATGATTTCAATTTGTAATAGCCAGCTGAACTCTCAGGCCGTCTTGTACCTACTACCTCCAAAATATTGGTACCTTTATTCCTTTTATTTTAAAATAAATTTGCGTATAACCAACCTATACTACTACCAATCCAAAAAAAAACGATAATGAATACCTTGCAATAATTATAATCAATTGGAACGAAATACATACAAGAAATATTAGTTCTAATCCTTCGAAACATTGAAAATGCATACAATTCAAAACAGACAAGAAATTCCGCGCGTAAAACCTATATTCTGCACAAACTAGTCTAAAGCTTCAAAATGTACAAGTCAACCGAAAGATCGAGCCTAACGAAGTTTGGCAACGATGCATAAGGTCAAAGGGACAAATACAAGTACAATGGCAACGTCGCGTTTTGTTTTGCTACCTATATACAATTGATGAAATTATTGCCAGCTACAATAAAAAATAAGTAACGCTAACAATTTTTTAACAACAAAAACCATGTTCTATGTTTTCTTTTATAATAGTTAGTTTTACGTTATTGTAATGCCTTTCTTAATGAAAACCATTATTATAAATATAGTAATGATTTTTCAAATTTACAATATCACCCGATATTGTAAACACGCCATCTAGCGATGAATATTATAACCTATCACAAACATTGCGGTTGTCAAATTTTACTCACACTAGTAAACATAATGTCAAATTTTACTCGGTTTTTAAGACTGTTTTTCTCAATATATAATGCAAATTAATTACGAAAAAGTTCCGAGCGGCAATGTTTCAGTGTAGAAAACTAAAAAATGTGTTCGTTTTGAGTAAAAATTGGTTATGTGCGCAGTATAAACCGAAAGAAAAATGTATGAAGAGGCTATCGGAACATCAACCTTAAGGTGTTAAAGTAATTAAAATTGAAATGGTATGTGTATCAAATATTTACCTATTAGGAATTAATGTTGTTGGAGCAATTTCTTTTTCACGACAGTCAGGACATTCATGATCTTCTGATTCCAATAGTGCCCCTCGTATACCTGATAAATGATAAATGATCTTTATTTTGCAAGTAGGTTTAAAAAACACTTTTACACGTCATTTTTTTTATGCTAGATGAGTCCGGTGTTTCCTAGCGGACTACCCTGAGAAGAAACACCGAAACAAACTCAGGGGTCAAAGTCTCTTTTAAAGTCCATACAGAAAATATGTATTGGTCAAATCACATAAGAACCATGCAGATTTGTCTGAGATGGTCTTTTGAAGAAAGATCCATACAAATTTGAGTAGACCTGTCCAGTCAGTGCAAGCATTTGTCAGTATTCGCAAAGCTCAACTCAGGACTACTAAGGAGCTCAACACGACCCGACGAACAATACCAAGGAAAGGACATTTGAGTAGGTCGTCAAATACTCAAATTGCCAGACATACGCTAAATTTACTAAAGAGACAGAAACAAAAGAGAAAATACATATAGCATAATCCACATAGTCCTCATGTTCACAAAAAAAATATATATAGTTTACAAATGTAAAATTTTTAAAAATAAACATTAATGTCAAATCGAGAGAAGATAATAATAAAAAAACAAAGAAAACGTTACAACAGTTAAAGTGAGTACTGGAGCAGGTCAATCCCAAGCCTTTACGTCCTCAATATAATCCTTTACACTATAAAAGGCTTTTTGGCAAAGTTTACGCTTAACAAAGGCTTTAAGTTTATTAAGGCTTAGTTGTTGGATATTACTAGGAAGTTTATTATAGAAGTGTATACATTGGCATCTAAATGAGCCCCCTATTTTTTTGAGCCTGGTAGCAGGAACTACATATTTATTTTTGTTTCTAGTATTAAAATATACTATAGTACTACCTGAAGATATAAAATATACTATAGATACCATTATTGTAACTGACCACATGAAAATTGTTTTAGAAAGAAGGAGGTAACACCAAACAGACGTATCTGTTACCATTTTTAGGGAGTAGTTATTAGTAAAAGCGAAGTTCAACTTTTAGTAAAAGTAATATGAATTGTTGAAGGTAGAGCTTACATTCATCGCAGAACGAGTTGCCACAGCACGGTATCATTACAGCGTCCGTGAGGAGGTCCCGACACAGGCTACAGATTAGTTCGTCGGGTATGTTGGGTTCGGGCGCGGCCGGTGCATTCGTTGGCGTGTCCGCGCCACCAGCGCTCTCGGAAGCCAAATATGCGTCACTAAAACATAAATATTCTGATTGATAAAGTTAATAAATATTAGAGGAAAAAAATTATACACAAATATAGAATCACTAACTTCCTCAAATACATTGAATAGTTACCGATCAACAGCTGGTACAGCAAATTGTCCACTTGGAGTCATCATGGCGCCAGGAGCTTTTGGCCCTTCAACAGGGACCATAAAACTTCTAGGGATTCCTGTGCTTCGCCTAATCTCAACAGGATCGCCCTAAAAGAAATGTACATACATAAGACTAATACTTACTATTGTATACCACTTAGAAAACTAATTCTATAAAACAGAACGTAAATCAGAAAGAATGTTGTCAGAAAAGTTCCTGTGAAGTCTGAGCCAATCTTCCAAAAGCTATGTGACTAGCGTGTTAAATCACCAATAGGGGATTTGGCTGAATAAAAGTTACTATGGCACCAAATTCTAAATCTAATCCAACAAATAGTGCTATAGCACTATAGGAAGGTGGGATATACAAAGCATCATCCTTTGCTCAACTAGGACAAATTTTCATTTACATGAAGCTGAGTAAAGGTTTTCTATCAAGATCTTCCAATTGTCAAAGAAAGTGTGTTATATAACTTTTCATTTGTCTTAACATATCACATAGAATCTGTGTATTTGGCTCATTTGCTAAGTGACTTATTTTTAAACCTAATCTGAACCCTATCAAAATGTCAAGAAAATTCTTAATTAAAATATATAGTACATACCGCGATTGCTGCTGGACAGTCTTTAATCCAGTGTCCACGTTTTTGACACTTGTAGCAGATATAATTAGTAGGAACAAGACCTCGCTGATTCTGCCCTCTAATTTTTTGATAACTAAAAGAGAAACATAGGTGTTTTTAAGTTTGTTAAAATAGACATTGATCCCATTTTATGAGGAATAGCCATATAAATAAAATAAACTAGTTGTTCTTATTAGTGTATATAATTGAAAACCATTAATTTTTAATGCAATATATCTAACAGTAACAATTTAATTCATAAGCTCCAAGAGGACACTAGTATCTGCACACCTAATATCTTTTAATTGTCTATAATTATGGTAGCCAAAAGGAAAAATAAGCAATTTACCTTCTAGTAGATAATAAATACTCTGAATAATACCAAAATAATTAATCCATATCACTTCCACATTCTTAAACCCATAAAAAGACTGTCTTTTGTATTACTAGACGGACACTCGACGTAGTCACAACAACACACAAGTCAATGGATGAAAGTCTTGTGTTTGTTTGACTAGGCTATAAAACACAGCTACCAAGTTGTGAAGCAAAAAAAATTATAGGGGTTAATGTAATAGTGACCTATCCTACCTATGTTGAGAGTTTAATGTTGTTACCCAAATTTTAGATATTTTTTTTATGATGTTCCTTATAAATTCTACATTATATTTAATGTACTAGCTGTTGTTGTAATAATCTACCATTTTGCAGTGAGCAACCTAGTAATTACTAAAATACTCATAGCACAAATAAATAACAAATCAAAAATCCATAAAAACATATATAAATATATTTAATTTACACATAAACCATGGGTTTTAAATGAAATTATACTGTATTTTTGAAATAAGTGTAATTGATGGACACCAAATCATACTAGACTAAAATTATATCTCTCAAATTCACCTAGATACATTTGCTTTTTGAGTTACCGATTTAATTTTGTTTGGGGATGGATGATGGCAAAATAAAGAGGCAGGAAAAATTCTTGTGTCATCTTACTTGCTAGGGTCGTAGTCAAAAGTGGATTGTGAAATCATAGCATTTATTTTATCCTGTTCGCTACCTTCCATGCGAGACAGATCAGCCAATCCTTTGTTAGGAGCGACATCTTTGTGTAGGGACTGATTACTATTGGATCCTTCCCACTGTTTCTTAGGTTGTTGAGAGAGTGGCACTCTAGCAACAAGAAGTGATGTATTCTTTGGTATTAGAGTGTTATCATCCACATAAACTGTAAAAGATAAAAACATAATACTTAAAAAAGCATGCATCACTGAGAAAATTTATAGAACTATAAACATGGTAATAAATTGTCGTGTTTGTTACTAAATACCATATCTGTCTAAGGATATTCAGGACTGTTATGCATGCAGTGATAGCATACATGTCAGTTACATAGACCTGTGTCTTAGGTTATTAGGGATAATCTGACCCACTTATTCTAATCGTGTTATTAATGGTTTAAATTCGCAACATTACTACAAAATTGGTTTACTAAATACTAACCTTCTTTTGTTTGGGCATTAGTTATTTGGAGATCAAAATCTGACGTCTTTCCTATTCGTTTCTGCTGTGATATGGCAGATTTCAAATCTCCTACAGATATATGTAATCCATCAAAAGTAACCGTGTCGTAATCCAATGCACTTTTGAATTTGTAGTGTACAGACATTTCAGTTTTTCAAATACTAATTGCAACATGACAAATCATGAAATCACGTTTACCAAAGTAAAGTTTCACAGTCACTACAACACCTGTACATGCGGGCAGGAACTTCAAAAAAAAAGTACTAAAAGTGTGCTTATCTATTTAAAATTGTCCTCTAGATATCAATAAAATATTTTCATTAAGTAGACAAGGTTACACGGATAAACGGCACCAATTCGTCCCAAACCGAAACTGAATGACCGCCATCTTATATTTTTGTGTATGTAGAAAGCAAAGGGAAAAGTAACTTTATTTTTTGTTGTTTTGGTTTGGATACTAAGGCTTTTAAGCAATATCGTATAACATTCATATTTGTTTAACATTAAAATGTGTACATGATCCAGTACATATTCTAATGTTTTTCTAGCATATCGCAGCAATTTTATCAATATTTGTTGAGGTAGTCGATAGTACAATCATAATTATCAGCTTTATTTTATAAAGATCGATTTAATTCAATACAATGTGCAGACACTTAACACAAAAGTACACGAATTTTATATCATAATAACCACGCAGAATCAATTTCAGAATAATAAATTAAATAGTAAAAATATGAAAAGAAAAACTGGTCAAGTGCTAGACGGGCTCGCGCACTAAAGGTTCCGTACTAGTAACACACCTACGTGAATTTTTTCAATTCTCGAATGGAGTCTAGAAAGATTTTTCCGAATCGCAAAGAAGTTTTTTCATGGCGTAACTACAAAACTGATTTTCGATTTATTGATATATCTGTGCTAAAAGACCTGGATTTACGTCAAATTTCAGGTTTCTGTACCTTTTGAATTTTGACTTCCTTGACAGTGTAGAAATATACGTTTTTTGGATAAACGCTATCTTCTTTCAAAGATTCTTCAGGTGTGCGGTACACCTGAGTAAATAAAATCGATACCTCTATGCGTTCACGAGAAAAAGCATCGTATCCATATCAGATATGCACATGGACAATAGAATAATTTTTCAAGGTTTTTTTTATAGTAGGTAAAAATAATCTAATGAAAAATATACATTGTATTGAATTGAATGGAAACTGGCGCGATCTCTCTGTATGACAACACTCAACAGAGTCTCTTCTATATTTTTTTTGGTCATAGATCAACTTGCAGCAACGTGTGAACCCAGCATAAGAAGTGCAGTTTTACGAATGGCAATACAAGTAATTTATCTATCATGGCAGCATTTAACCGGAAATAATCATAAAATATATTAGTTAATTATAGTATTTTAAAATAAATGCTACTTTTAGTAAATTATGACGGAAAAAAATCTTTCAATTAATGAATTAGAAGTTCACAGTTTCTAAGTAATTGAGCTTTGTTTAATTTTAAGTAACAAGTGATTGTTTCTCGACATATTTGGCAAATTGCCATGAACTTCCGGTTTCAGATAAAGACACACGCGGATCTATCGAGAAAAAAACGTGAATAATCATAAAAATAACTTGAAAAGAAAGACTTATTTAGTAAATTTACACTGTCTGTTTTTAATATGTCCAATAACGGTGCTCCGGACTCTTGGGAAAGTCAAGCTGATGTCATAAGTGAACAAGGTGCAAAAGATTCGGACGATGTGTCTGCAAAATTTTCCACGTTGAATGTTAATGCCACGGAGTTCGTGCCTTCTTTTTGTAAGCCTTCACAGGCTTCCGACGATTCCGAATCCCCCACTACTCCACAAAAATCTGAAAGTGGATCAACAAAATCTGTGGGGAGTCCTGTCTTAAACGGTAAGTCAGATGTCTTGTCATGTCTATCTGCATTGAAGCATTTCGTGTCCGATTTTGTCAGAATTTATTGTTATTACTAAGCAATCACCTTTACGGTTCCAGTACACAAACTGAAATCAAACGGTTACTAAAGCGGAACATACGTTCGATGACTTTATTTTTTTTCTGAATCCAGTTATAACGGGTTATTTCTCGACACGCGGCGCGCGACTTTATATCTATAAATTCCGTATATTTGCTATTTTATAACTTTCTCTTGGTTAAACTTAACGTTATGAAACAATAGATAGTGCAAAAATAAGGAGAAAAATGGTTAAAGGTGTGTATAGTTATTTTTTAACAGGCTTCATATAAAATAACACGATAGTTCTCTTTCGTTTACGTGAACAATTATTTGACATGCATATGGAATGGATCAGTGTCCCTTAGTCGTGAATATCTTTGTTCTAAGCTTATAAAACTGAGGCAATATATAGTGAATAGTATAGAAAGTAGATGTATGTTTTCTTTATGGCTTTCTAGACTACAAAATCATCTGTTCATTATGTTGCATTTTATTTCATAGTATAACCTACTTGAGCTTTTCATACCTTGCATTTATATCATAACTTTTTCCTTGTTTGGTGTTCAGTGGAATGTTTATTAAGCATAAAGTCAAATTTTGAGAATTACAATGAATGAGTGACTGTGTGGCATGTAGTGTAGACATTCTTTCAGACATTGCATTATTTAAGCATGAGGTTATATTTTGTGTATCATTAAAAAAAAGTGAATGTGCAGGATATATATACTGTGATATTAGATAGTTTCAAGAAAATGTAACTACAAATCAATTTATTTATTGAAATATGTTTCATAGGTCATAATTTAACAAAGATGGAAAGAAAAAATCACTAGTTTTATTCATAGTTCACTAAAATGTCTATGGTCTATGTCATCGTTCATCCCTCATGTTATGAGGAATTTATGCAGTGTTAAGAAGTTGATTATACCATGTAAACTAGTTCACAATGTTAAAAATGATATTTAAATTAATTTTTATCATTTGAATCATTTCCTATAACCCCAACCAGTTTACACAGTTTGATGAATAGCAGAGTCCACATGAAAAAAAATATGGAGCCATCTCCTGTATAATGTGTTTAGAATTTGTTGGATCTATGTATAATGACATCACAAAACTGAGGTTTGATGTCCGTCATTGAATGCTCTTTGTTCATGTCTTTTGATATTCACGGTTTGACTGCTTGACTAACAAATATTATGTACTAGCTTTTACCCGTGGCTTCGCTCACATCTAATACTGATACTCTATTGTACTCCACTCTACCCTAGTCTACCGTTTTTTCATAAGAACTTTCTCCTGACAATAAAATAAACACAAAAAAAGAATTGGTAAAATTGATCCAGGCTTTGTTGAGTTATGCGCTTAGCAACTAATTTTACATGTAACTAGCGATCCGACCCGGCTTCGCATGGGTCTAATGGTGATATGAAATACATGCATGTATTATACATACAAACCTTCTTGAATCACTCTATCTATAAAAAAAAAACTGCATCAAACTCCAATGCATAGTCTTAAAGATCTAAGCATACATAGGAACAGCAGGAAGCAACTTAGTTTTATACTATCTTACTAATATTATAGCGAAAGTTACGATGTTTGGATGTTTGTTACTCAATTACACCACGGATCTAGATGAAATTTGGCACAGGCATAGGATACACTCTGGAATAGGACATAGGCTACTTTTTATCCTGGAAACCCCAACCCCAATACCACGCGAGCGAAGCCGTGGGCAAAAGCTGATGTAATGATAAGATCATGCAGAGGTAAATTCCAGAAACCAGGCAAATTGTATATTGATATTTATTTCATGAATTGGTCTGTAAAAATGACAATATATGTCTTTTGGCTGTAATATGAATATGTTATAGATATCATTTAACTTTATTATTTCATCTTTCCACCCACACAGTCTTACTTAGCATTGGATACCCGCAGGCCATAATTTATTGTCTTTTTTTTCATGTAGATGGTAATTTTGCAATATATTTATTAGTTTAATTTACCACATTGTCATCTGGTTTGTTGTGGGTGTACATTATCCGGAGTAAATAAATAAAGAATCCAGTTGTAGGTAGGGACTCTTCTCATTACAAATTTTTCATTCCAACATATTATCAGCTATCTCAAGGAATAACTTTCATACGTCACCATCTAATCTCAAACTAAGCAGAGGTTCTGGTGTAAAAACTAGACAAACCAGTAACAAACTTCAATTTCAAAATAAATACATATGATAGATAAATTACACACACAGAACTAATGATCATGCTCATAGCATAAATATTTGTGGGAATTGAATCCACAACTTCTGGCACAGTAGTTAGGGCCGCTAACCACTAGACTACCAGGCTATTCATGTGTTGAGATATAATGTCATTTAGGCTGACAACTTCCATATTCACTTTTATTTTCATGGTAGTGTCAGTGTGTGTTATATTTGCATGAACTTGCTTACAAATAAGCACTTCATTCATGCCATCACTAACATGGGTGATGTTAACAATAAGTTTAATTAATCTTAAAAAAATAACTGCAGATCAGTTCTGGCTAGGGTGCTAGAATGTAAGACCTCTGTTAACAGTTTAAAATCTTGAGCTCCAAAGCACATGGATATCTATTGTCTTGACAGAATATTATAGCCTATAAATTTGTTATGGCATCAGGTTGCGGTGATGGTGGTGGAGAAAGTGGAGATGGTGGAGCTGCATCAGCTTCACCTCGAGTGGAGGAGCCGCCTCCCGTGCCTCCCGCCGCTGGCAGCCCCGCCGTTGCTTCTCCAGCAACCGGCACTCCCGCGTCTGGTACACCGGTAGATGGCAGTCCTGCTGCTGGCACACCTGAAGCTGCCTCTGCACCCATAGCCCCCACGGCCACTCTACCTGTACCGACTGATGTCTCCCCCACTGCCGATAGCTGGGAAGCAGAAGCTGATGATGCCCTGCTTACCCCTGAAGAGAACAACGAACCTGAGGATGAAGAAGCTGAACAACAGGTGAGTTAATGGCGGTTACGCAAACTGCAAAATTAGGTTCGATTTACGAACTTTGTTAAGTTCAATTGTTCAAATGTGTGCTTGTTCTTGTTAGAACAAGCACACATTTGCTTTCTTTGTGTGGCAAGTGGTGGCATAGGAAATGGTTTATTTATTTATTTATTTTATAATTTTTGTACACACATAAAAAATAAGAAACAAAATTACAGAAAAATGGTACAAAGGTACTGCTCACTTCTAAAAGAAATTTCTTCCTGCAGACCCGTTATTACAATTACTCATCGTTTTGAATGAATCATCAGTGTTAAATAAAAATTGATTTCTTACCTGCACATACACGATCGCCTGCCTTTGCTGTAGTATTTAATACTGCAATAGCATTCTCAGTACTACCACACTATTATAATAATCGCGCCAGTCAATCCGCACTCTTGAGATGGAAAACAATACCAATTTAAACATAACAATATCCATTTAATAATAATCAAATTGCAAATTTTTACAAAATCTGCTAACAGAAAATCGCGCCAGAAAACAATATTTTCATAAATTAATATGATGTTACAATACAACACTTGTATTGTCTACTTACAGATTTTACTTTAATTTTTTTATGATGATGATAAGTAAGTAGACTAGTAGACTCTATTGGGGACTGCAATCTGACCAATAGAGCATGTTTCTTAAACGTTTTATTTTCATAAAATTACGATGTAGGTAAACATTCCGACAAGCGTGAGTTATCACGATTTAACAGTGTGAAATGGAGTTATTTCCTAAATTAATTTAAAATGTTTTGTCATACAGGAGGATGGCGAGGCAACAAAGAAAATCCCCAAAAAGAAGCCACCACGGGTGGAAGACACTTGCAGCAAAAAAGAGCACGTAAATGTTGTATTCATAGGTCACGTAGGTAAGTGAAGTAATGTTTCACAGCATAACCTTATACAAAATCATAGTATACCTTGTAAATATAACAATATTCTATTATCAGATGCTGGAAAGTCTACAATCGGTGGTCAAATTATGTCGCTAACTGGAATGGTCGACAAGCGAACACTGGAAAAGTATGAAAGAGAAGCGCGAGAGAAATCTAGGGAATCCTGGTACTTATCGTGGGCACTCGATACTAACCAAGAAGGTATGTGACATAGTTTTCTAAACTGATATTATAAAATCGTAGAAATTATAATCGTGTTAAATATATTATTTTTACTGCAGGCTCAAGCCTGGCAATGTTCTTGCTAGATTTGCTAGGTGCTTGAACTCAACATATTTATTTTATTATGTTTTTAGCATATGCAATGCTCCCAGCATTATAGGCCTGAGAAACGGGGTGTATTTTAGGTAAAAGACTAACAGTCCGTCGCGCTCTGCACAAGAGCGGGAGAAGTTATCGGATGATACCCTATAATAAAAAAAACCATGGCTATTGATGTCACGTAAAATGTTAGTTTTGAACAAAAAAGGGTGTTTAAACCGTAAGCCCTAACCGCCCGTCTTTTTGACTTTCGCTAAATTTGTGTAAATCTTATTTCGTTCCACGAACGATTTGACACCCATTTGCCAAAGTCACTACAACAGAAATTTCATAGTAGCCCTACTATGAAATTTCTGTTGTAGTGACTTTTTGATATATTCATATAACAATATGTACACATTATAACATAGTACACATGCACTGACGAACTCTAAGCTCTCAATGATAGTATGACAGAGACGACTCTTAAGCCCTGTGAAAAGCAGTTTTTATAAACGCACCTTTGACGTTGGGACAGGCCCTTAGGCTTAATGGTTACTTTAACTTTGATCAAGTTAATAAATTAAAAAGGTTGAGTTCAGCACCAACCATAATGGCCGTATGTATATAACCGATCAATCCAAGAATTGATTTAACAAGTCAATCAAATCGATATTTCAAATCTATCTTAAACAATGGATCGATTCTGTGAATTAATCTCAGGAAAGTTGAGATTTAATTATTTTTTTCACAAATCACCTATTTTCCTCAAGTATTTTTTTTTTAATATACACTCAATATCATGACTGGTGAGTAATCGGGTGTATGATTACTCATCGGTCATGATACACATGTATGTGCTGTAGTCCTGTAAGATTATCTGAAACATGATTTTTAGGACTTGGTACTTGTAAAGGTTCTATCTTTAGGTAAACGAACTTTTGAAAGTCGGATTTATTCTGAATCGATTCGATCTTCGAGAAGGCTATCCCTAGTTGAGCACTATCTAACAAGAACATAGATGGACACGCTCGGGAACGTAGCTTACTGTTTGCAATTAAGAACTATTTGGTTTATATCTGAAACAGCATTTGTAGGCAGCAAATAACTTGAACTATAATAGCCGTCGTTGCTGCCGCACTTCGATGTAATCCCGGCCGAAAATCTGTTACTGCGCATTGAAGGTCGATAGCCATATTGGTGCAATTATATGCCACGTATTGTACACTATAACTTAAGTATTGCATCTTATCGCAGAAAATGCTTATTTATTTTACGATAAAATGTAATAACACATGCCTGGGAAAAGAGTAGTATTATCCTTTAAACCTGAACAATTACAATAATTCTTGTTAATCATCATCATTTCAGCCAAAGACGTCCACGGTGCCCCGAATGTCGCCACAATTCTTGATAAAAATAAAATTCTTTTTCAGAACGTGACAAGGGAAAGACTGTAGAAGTGGGTAGAGCATACTTTGAGACTGACAAGAAGCATTTTACAATCCTTGACGCTCCTGGCCATAAGAGTTTCGTACCGAACATGATCGGAGGCGCCGCTCAGGCTGATCTCGCCGTCCTGGTATGTTTATATCATGTACTTATTAGTTATATTGTCATATTAGTTTTGTAGAACTATCAAACATAACATATTTTATTTCTAAGGTAATATCTGCGCGTAAGGGAGAATTTGAAACTGGCTTCGATAGAGGCGGCCAAACTCGAGAGCATGCCATGTTGGCTAAAACTGCAGGAGTCAAACATTTAGTGGCACTCGTTAATAAGATGGATGACCCTACAGTCAACTGGGACGAAAAAAGGTTTGTTAAGATCACATATCTTTTCTTGTTTTTTTTTTTTCGTTGGGTAAATAAATCTAATGACATCTCCGCGCCCTTGAGCGGGGCGGGAAATAGTGTCGAATTTTACTGACTTAAAACTCACTTCAGACACACTTCCATCTTTGCCTTCCATACCGGCCGAACCTTCCTTTTAGAAAACCATCCTTGACCCAAAATCTTCTCTACTTCTTTGATTAACTTTTACTTTGGAACCTAAACTGATAGCAGATTTAATCTGCAGTGTTATGGCTTTATATGAGTGTGAAACTGAGTTCTTTGAGACTGCTACTATTGTGAGTTAATTTTATTCTTACATCGATATGGTACTGACTACAGGATCAGCTAACTAGGAAAAGCAGAAATGGTACGGTTCCGCGAATTTGTGTGGAACCCTGCTTGCCCTGGGGGTGCCATGCAACTTACAAAAGAATTCAAGATAATTACTATGCCATATGACTTTTAAACGCTTCAGATTTTCCATAAAAATAATTGCATATAAAATAAGCAAGTTTTAATTTGGTTTTATTTATAAAACTTTCAGTAGAATTTGCTATAAACCCCAAGGTGACACTACTGGCATATAATGCATAAACGAATTTTATTTTGTAAGAAATTCATAACCCTTACTAAAGTTTCTTATTTTTTCAATTACAGATACAATGAATGTCGAGACAAGATCATGCCTTATCTCAAAAAGTTAGGTTTCAACCCAGCAAAAGATTTGTCGTTCCTTCCCGTGTCTGGCCAAACAGGACAAGGGTTACTTCAAAAAGTAAGCACCTTTTTAATCCATGTACATCAAATGTGACTGTAAATGTATTTGTTTGTCTAATTTTTATCAATTGTGAACTAATATCTTTGCTGTATTTTTTTATCAGGTGACTGAAGAAATCTGCCCGTGGTATCGCGGACCGTCCTTTATACAGCTGATTGACGAACTTCCATCGCTAAACCGCAAGATGGATGGTCCCTTCATAATGCCAGTCGTCGACAAATACAAAGACATGGGCACTGTGCTCATGGGGAAGGTGGAAGCAGGAGTTACTCGTAAGGGCGCTGCCCTATTCCTTATGCCTAATAGGGTACGAAGCTAAATTTTGTATGTTGTCCACATTTCGCCAAAACGAAAAGCCAAATAGATTGGAATTTATTTTTATAAAAGATTTTATTCTTCATATACTAAAGCAACATTTATGTTCTGAATTCAGGTACAAGTTACTGTAGATCAATTATGGTCTGACGACATCGAAGTCACGTCGATTGGTCCTGGTGAGAATGTGAAAGTCAAGCTCAAAGGAATTGAGGAAGAAGATGTTTCTCCTGGCTTTGTTCTTTGTGACACAGCTGAACCTATCACAACTGGAAAGGTAAGCTTTAACATAAATTACAATGACACCATGGTAGTATTAATGCATGATGATACTAGTTAATTAGTAATTTTGATTACTGTTATAAAAATTACAAGATGATGGCAATCTACCAGATTTCAACTGCCTGTACTGTTGAGGTTTTGTTCTTTAATGAGAGGTCCTTTTGAATGTTGAATCCAGCCTAAACATTGAACACTTACAAAAATATTATGTCAATTTACAGGTGTTCGACGCTCAAGTCGTCATCCTCGAACACAAATCAATCATTTGTGCAGGATACTCAGCAGTGATGCACATACATTGCGCGGCAGAAGAAATCACAGTGAAGGTAAGTCAACATCTTTATTGCAGAACACAATATACCTAGTAAGTTTTATGTAATAAGGCATACAAAATTATAGTAAATTCAAAAAAGATATAAGTAAGTAAGATTATACAGTGCTGGTTTATTACCTTCTCTGTCCATGCAAAACTGTGCCAAAATGTCAAGTAATACTTATTTCAAGCGAGATAGAGCTGGTCCAAGTGACATACAGATGCTGCACCCGGCTCCTATATGAAATTGACAAAGTGCAAATATATCTCGCCGGTTCGGCCAGATGCGACTTTGGTGAGAGAGAGAGATAAAGGGTGCAAGCTGGAATGTAAACCCAAAGACTGAAATAAATAAAAAGTTACCAAAGAGGAGACACACACACACGACTCCTGAGAAAGCTAACTAAAGAGATAGGCGAAGAATGGTTAAGAAAAATATGTACACAAGGGTTAAAATAGCGAGTAAAAAGTATGAAACGTAAACAAATTTTACTATAAGGTCTACTTTCTTCGTCAGAGTAGTTATACGTATTTAGATGTTCTTTATCCATAATTATCCAATATATCACAAACATCCCATTGTAACACCGTAGTAATTTTTAAGTGTCCTTATATACCAAGTTTTGTTTATGGTGTACCTACAATAAAGAGTATATCTATCTATCTATCTCTTATTCTTTTTTACAGGCACTTATCTGTTTGGTGGACAAAAAGACTGGCGACAAGTCAAAGACGCGACCGCGTTTTGTGAAACAAGATCAAGTGGCTATCATGAGGATAGAATGCGCAGGAATTATATGTTTAGAACCATTCAAAAAGTTTGCTCAAATGGGCAGATTCACATTAAGAGACGAGAGTGAGTATTCAGTCATATTTTATTTACAATTTCGTACTTGTTCCTACATAGAACACAGGTGGTTACAAAAACGACAGCCAGTAAATATCCCCTATCTTGTTAGGCATAGATTTTTGAAAAACTCAAAACTTGTCACTTTTTTCGTATGTGAGTCCGACTCGATGTTGGTCAGTGTTTCGTGTTTAAAAAAAAAGAAATTGTTTTTTTAATTATTTTGGCTACTAAACGAATTTTTCACTTTTCATCCCCCTTATTAGATAAATAATAAAAACTACTTGGTACTTTCCTACATCATTAAAGGAAGCCAATCCTAATGCAATATTCATGTTCCCAGAAACTGTATTTTCGATTGTGTGTTGTTATGTCAATCATATATGTAGATATTATTAAATCTTATATTCTTTCGATTTTTAAGATAGAGTAGCCAATTTAATTTACATTTTGCTTCTTAGTTCCTTAAATAAAAAATATATATTGAGATGACATGTACATGTATGTGTACACAATTATATGTATATTTAATCCATCTACTAATATTGACACAGCTGATATTATAAATTAATTCCTCTTTTACTTAATATATCACATTAATTAACAACACATAATAAAGAATTGTCTCTTCTCATTTCAGATAAAACGATTGCGATCGGTAAAGTCCTGAAGGTCATCGAGTAACTTGGCACTACAATTTGTAATTTAGCTAGGATAGGCCTTTCCAAAACCTATATCAACAGAGAATGCATGTAATATGTAATCCTGAATTTTGGGATCTGTATCCTGTGAGAGCTCGAGTGTATTGCTTCATTATGATCACTAAGTAAATCATCTCCCATTTTCTCAATATCATAGAACAGCTAGGCTTTATATAAGAATACTTACAGTCACACAAAGCGACACACTGTACTGAATTCCTCACGATGCTCTTACGTGTTTTTAATATTTCTTATCATTCAAGTGAATTTTGCTTTAATGTTTAAGCTCGTAACTTATTTCGTACAACATTACTACCAATGTACAAGTTGCATCAACTTTTTTTTAGTTTTTACACTAGCTTCTGTTTCTTCCAATGCCATATTTTAAGAATGTACTACTTTTTATTGCAACTACGCATTCTGTGTATTCCTTAAGAAGTTACATGACGTCCTGCCTCGGTTTTGATCGTAAAACCAACTAACATTCGTCCAATCCCGTCGAGCATCGCGTAGAATTTTAGTATTGAGACGCTTGAACAATGTTTGTAAGTTATATGGAATGCTATATAATTTTGTCTATGAAAAAGCCGCAATTATTTTACTGTAACACTTGTATTATCATAAAGATCAACATGGTTTCGATGGAAAAGGCTCTCATGTAAACTGTTATAGTGATCATCCAGCATACCTGCCCTACATGGCAGTCAACATATTGTTTGTACTTCCAAACCTCATTTGGCTATTTCGACTACCTATTTACTTCTTTGTGGTGATCACTCTAACACATTTATTTATGCTATTAATAATGATATTTTCATATATTATGGATAATGGTTATTATAATACTGTTTCGTATTCTAAAACAAAATTATGTTTTATTTATCAATAATTTGCCATGATTACAGTACATATTTTATACATTTCTTGTTTCAGCTCAGTCTGAAAATTTTATTTGTGTACTACATTATAGTTTGGCTCATATCTGTTTTAATGTCTTATTATAATCTGCAATATTTTTACCTAGTTTGATAATAGATTATAATTTATTGCGAAACGAAGATAATTATCTTTTTTCTTCTGACTGTGTCAGAAAGAAAACTGTCGTGGGTATGTCTTAGAAATGAATGCGGCTGATTTCTTGCTAACTAATAGACAACATTATATTTAGAACAATTGGTATCGGATGTCTCCTAAATAACGATATACAATCAGACTTGATCAATACATATTTGGAAACGCCCACAATTCTACTCATACATAAAGTATTAATATGTAGAAACATAATGAGAGTACTTATGGAAAGATGTGTAAAGGGGTTCGCTTTACGAATATGATTTCTTAAAATGACGGCCCTAACTCGGAATCGTTATGATAATGTATATTATGAATTTATAAATTGTCAGCTTTTTTAATATAATCAAATTTACATTTAAGGGCGTTTGTATAATGTCATATTTTGTGTATATCAGGACAAGATGTGAGGCACACGTAGTCCCCCGAGCCGGTTCACCTCATATTTTGTTTTCGTCGACATGCTTGTGTAGAGGGAAGTAGGGCGCGGAGAGGCCGCGGGCTGACGGTCCGCGTCGTAGTGCCTTCAGTGGGGACGCGTGCGCCTCGCGCGCCCACTCCGACCGAGCACTAGCAGGCTGCGACTATATTATTTTGTTTAAAATAAAATTTTATTAATACTACATACTGTACTTACTTTTTTCCATGACTAATGCAAAACAAGTCAATATCAGCGTCAACAAGATGTCATTAGGTTTTCGCATATTTAGCAAACTCTATAACCTCGATGGTTACCTAATCTGGCTGATTAAATAACCCAAAGCTGGGTAACCACTTTATTCGCGAACCTCATGGCGTTTCGCGCTCATACTAATGATCCACGTGAATACGTTCGCGCTCCTGGAGTGTGCAATGGTACGCGCCCCAATTGATGGCAGTTTTTGGAGGAACACAAAGTAGTATTTGTGGACGCGAACAAAATATCACGTTTGAACGCTCGAATAAATTAAAGTGATCGGATGATAAATTTTTGCAAGGAGATACAGGCAAGCAGTGTTTTTAATATGCGGATTTTGTCACGCATGCAAGATTGCATGCAGAAAAATCACGCAGCGTGAGACACTGGGATCGCATCCCACATGCGTATTCAACGAATTACAATAAATACTTGTATAAAAAGGACATTTGTGGGGGGTTACACGTGCGAGGCATTACCGCATGCGTGATAAAACTGCACGATATTAATAACGCCCTTTAAGCCTTTAAAATTAAGCGTCACAGACGCAGCCTCTATGGCGCTTATGTACAAATTTAAAATGCTGTAAATAACTAAGCCGGCATTGTATGACGACAACATTTTATATCACTTGAGCAAAGCGGAAAACAGTGTCATACTCTTATTATTCCTCTTTACCTTCCTTTTAGAAGAAACCCTGGGCCCCAGTAGGCTTCGACCCTTTTACAGTCCCTACAGTTTTGCTGACAACTCCTTGAGGCGTGCGGGAACATTGCGCTCCGTCGACGATGTGGACTTTTTCGGACTGTTACTAGACAACCGGACGGCGAGCTAGCCATTGCTCACCGTCCGGAAACCCGCGCCAACGGTGGCCGGAAATCGGGATAGGGATCCCGGCGGCGTCTGGGCCGTGTGCGCCGTTGCCTTATGCGGTCGGCCTCCTCCTTAGCTAGCATAACTGCTTCGCAGGAGGTGACCGCCTCCCACCCCTCCTCGCTCCGGACCATGGCTCCCAATTCCCGGCGCGAGAAATTGCCCCCATGAGGACACGTCGATACTGCTCTCAAGTGGGGCACTCGTACTGTGTGCTCCACCGTGTTCTCCGTGCGGGCTACACACACAGTGGTGACACCCGAGCGTCTCTTCCGCACGTATCTAATGCAGGTATCTCCCGAACTTACCATGTCCGATGAATACCTGCGTCATGCGGAAAGTGAGGAGGCCGTGAGGTCTTTCCAGCCACGCTTCAAAGAGAGGACTTTCCTCTTGAATTGTGGTGTGCCCAGCACTGGGTTGCGATAGTCGCTGACGCCATTCTACCATCAAACTAAGGTATACTGCCTTTACTGGAAGATTTTTATTCGCTGTACACATTTTCAATCCTCAAGAAAAATTTCACCTGGACCTGAACAGCTTTTTTTTTTTTAATTGCTATAATCTAGTGCTTGACTGCGATCCCACCTGATGGTAAGCAGTGATGCAATCGGTGATGGTAAGGCGCACTAGTTTGTTAAGAGCCTATTCACTCTAGCCTTGAAGACACCTAAATTATAATCGGACGGAAAGACTGCAGCCGGCAAACTGTTCCAGTCCCTCGATGTACGCGGTATAAACGACGAGGCAAAACGCTTAGTCCGGGCCGCAGGTGTCTCAACAACGTAAGGGTGGATTGCCCTACGCCGGGATGTCCGAAAGAAAACACTTAATTAATCAGTTTCGCACCCAGGTAAGTCGCCGCAACTTGTCTTAGGAAAATTAGGATTTTATAAATCATAAAATACCATATTAGTGAAACTCTAGGACCGGACCTGAAACCTAACCACCTATAGCAAAGCAGGAAGATGCAATTTCTCCGGAACTGGTCGCAATAGGGGACTTATAAGCTGCCTATATTTCTAAGAAAGGAGATACTACCTACTTTTATTTCTGTTGACTGTTCCGTAGTGTTTTTAGGTGGGGGGACGCATTGTTTTTTTTTTTACATTTGGAGAGGAATATTTCAGAAAATATTGAAATTGTCAAAAAAAATTTTTTATCCAACAATATATCATACGTTATGGCAGAAATTTAAAAAAAAATCACTCCCCACTTTACGTGTAGGGGAGGTACTTTGTCGGCGTGACTGATATACAATATTGATAGGTACCAAATTTCAGCTTTCTAGTACAAACGGTCGCTGAGGTTATCCGCGGATGGACAGACAGACATACTTGGCGAAACTATAAGGGTTTCTTGTTGACTACGGATCCCTAAAAAAGGCTGGCCTTAAAGGGTGTATGACGCTATGACCAGATTTTACGAAACTCCATCCCTAAGGGGGTTTTTTAGGGATGGAGTTTATAACGGGGGTTGAACGATTGTAAGGAGAAACACTTTCACGCGGGCGAAACCGCTGGCACAAGCTAGTTAAATCATATTTGGTGTGCCTTTAATATTTAAAACCTCCTAATAGGTATTTTCTGGGCGCCGGTTGAAACAAGTGTCGCGGGTTCGATTCCCGCACCAACACTTATATTCTGTGTCGGTCGTTCAGTGCATTTCTCTACTCACACTTCGCCGCCGATCCTATTCTGTTACCGATGATATTTCCTCCTGGGGGCTACGAGGACACGACTCGTGTCATACTCCCCAGCAGAACCACTTTGACTACATTATATACAAATTACAGGATAAAATGTAGATAATGTCTATATTTTTGTAGCTTAATATCAAAATTTGTATATTGTTAGTTTCTTGGAAAATATCAATTCAAAGTGGTCATGCTACAGAGCATACTCTCCAGCAGGACCACTTTAAAATAACGCTTATTTCACGCTGATTATGCACAGGCCATAATATAAACAAATGTATATTTATTGTATACTAGCTTTTGTCAGCGGCTTCGCCCGCGTACACAAAATATAGCCTATGTCACTCAGGAGTAAAGCAGCTTTCTATCGTTGCTGAAATTTTTCCAATCGGACCAGTAGTTCCAGAGATTACCTCCTACAAACAAAAAAATAAAAAAACAAAAAAACAAACTTTACCTCTTTATTATATTAGTGTAGATTAAGATAACATCTACAATTTTAGATAAATACTTGCCGATTTTTAGTAATATGTAAATGTTTTGCTACCGGAAAGCGCATTTGTTTATATTATGGCCTGTGCATAATCAGCGTGAAATAAGCGTTATTTTAAAGTGGTCCTGCTGGAGAGTATGCTCTGTAGCATGACCACTTTGAATTGATATTTTCCAAGAAACTAACAATATACAAATTTTGATATTAAGCTACAAAAATATAGACATTATCTACATTTTATCCTGTAATTTGTATAGGGTCGGGTGTCTCACAGTGAACCAGGCAGCTACATTTAACCATCGCCGAATCTCAAAAATGCGACATTGCCAAACAATGCTAATATGAGTGAAAGAGAGGTATTTACGTTCCGTCTCTGCCCACTAGTTTGCGTGGCGATCGTATGCAAAGTATTAATGTGAGGAGCATTCAAAAGCAAACTGACTCAAAAAGTAAGTATTTTTTGCAAATTTCATTCTTTTTTATCTTTTTTTGTTTAAATGATATCGATTTTTTTATATATACACTGTTTCCTACGGTTATTTAGCAATTAAAAGCGCTATAATTTGTGTTTTAACAAGATTGATTTACCAGTAAAATTTTGAGTTTAGCTACCAAAAAGTGGTGTGTCTCACAATGAGCCACCTGAGTGTGGTACACATTGAACCATTATCCATTGTGTTAAATGAGTGTATTTTTTACAATTATTTTAATTTGTTATAGAATAGCGCCAAACAAAGTGATGCCGACATGCTTATGGCCCTTAAACTGCACAGATCGAGTGAAAGAAGTAAATAGAATTTTTGTTTTGTTTTATTTTTTGAAGAATTTTTTAAATGTTTTTTACATTGATTAAAGTTTATTTCTATAACGATATTTATTTGAAAATAAAACCTTAAAAAACCAAGTAAAAAGTTATTTAGTTTCTTATTTTTAAAATGTATCAAGAATATTATGCTATTTTTGTATTTATTTTTAAATTATAGAATTTGACTGAAAAGTTTCTGTGATGATTTTAATAAATATAAGGCTGATTTTTATTATTACTGTTTTTTTATTATTACCTATTACAAAGTATTTGTCTTATAAATTTAACTAGAACACATAGTCAATAAGGTGGCTCAATGTGTACGATGCCCTGGTTAAATCTGTACCACCTGAAGTACTTGTAGCTGTAGCCACACCACAGCACAGCAAAAGTACCACGTGTCAACCACACCATCGCCTTCACCACGTGTTCGACCAAAGCGAAACAACGTTACCGTTATTACCCAAGGTTGCCGCACGCTAACGGGATTTACTCAACAGCACAACGCACCTAGTGACACCACGCGGCACGCGCACCAAACCCGTCACCGTGCTGCGATTGGACATGCCTCGTTAGCGGGGATACAACACGCCTCGTTAGCGGGGATACAACAGTGCGGATTGGACAATGGTCACAGCGCCAAGGAAGTGAAAAGTTTTAGTTTAAGTTTCTATTGTTAAGTTTAGTGTAGTGCTTCCCTATTGGTCGCGTTTCCCTATTGGGTAATAATTTAGTTTGTAACGGTATGTAAGCAGTTTATAAGGAGATGTTTTAGGAAATAATTTACACACATTAAAGATACGTTCTACTTGGAGTCAGAACATCTTTTACTTTATACCACAATCCCCAAAGTGGTGACCCCGACGTGATTGTGCCGCGCCCGACGTGATTCTACTTAGCTACGGACCCGGTGTTTACGCCTGCCGGCTAAGTAGATATCACACGCAACAAATCTCCACGTGATCGCTGCCCAACTCTTTGCTCGTTGTCGACACAACGGTACACCGTGATTGCACATTTCAGTTGGCTTCCCACAAGCGGGTCTCACCAACTGAAATATCAACAGGCAACATACACGGATATCGTTCGAAACATTCGACGTCGCCCAGCATCGCAGCTGTCTGAGAACTTGCACCAAAGATGTCCCTGCCAGCAAATCCCAACCAAACCGAAAACCAAGCAAGCCCGCCAACATCGCACACAAACGCTGAAACTGCCGCCGGCATTTCCTTAACGATGCGACTCCCACCTTTTTGGCGTGATCGACCAAAACTCTGGTTTATCAGCTTTGAAGCCGCCACCAGCGACCTGAAAAAAGGGCAAGCGCAACTCGCGCAAATGGTTATAGCTCAACTAGAGCGGCAGGATATCGAACAGATAATAGACATCCTGCAAGACCCGCCTGAATCTGGCCAATACACGGCGATTAAAGAAAGACTCATATCTGCATACGAAGAATCCGACAATCGGCAATTTCAGAAGCTGCTGTTAGAGATGGAACTCGGGGAACAGAAACCGACTCAGCTACTCCGCAAAATGCGAAACCTCGCTCGCGACAAAGTCCCAGACTCCACGTTGCGTCTCATGTGGACAAACCACCTGCCGTCACACGTCCGCTCAGTGCTCGCCGTCAGCGAGTCGTTCAGCACGAAGGCCACCCTAGAAGATCTGGCACTGCTCGCCGACAAAATGATGGAGCAGACCGCAACAGTAGAAGTCGCCGCCGTGCAGACACCTGCTTCATCTACACCAGCACTACAGGAAGATACTCAGCACCTTGCTAGCGAACTTAGAAAACTCTCGCTAGAAATGGCAGAGATGAGAGCCGAACAACGTCGCAGCCGCTACCCATCTCGCCATCGTTACAAATCGCGGTCACGAACGCGAGAAACGCAAAGGCAAGAAACTTCGCCAGTTTGTTATTACCATAAAAAATTTAAGGAACAAGCTAGACGCTGCACGTCGCCCTGCGCATTCAAAAAACCAAACGCGGTAAACTAAAGAGAACGTTGGCAGAGGCGGACACCGGCGTTCACAATGTATCACACCGCCTACACGTCAAAGACAAAAACTCCAACCTATCGTTCTTGGTCGACACGGGAGCAAACATTTCCGTGCTACCAAGAACAAACGGTCAAAAAGAAACGCCGCTACCATTTAAATTATATGCCGCAAACAACACAACGATAGCCACGTACGGTGAGAAAACACTGTGTCTCAACCTACACCTACGACGACCGTACAAATGGCGATTCATCATTGCTGACGTCTCAAAACTAATACTCGGAGCTGACTTCCTGAATCATCATCAACTCATCGTCGATTTGAAAAATCGAAGATTAATCGACGGTGTCACGAATCTCAAGGTTCAAGTTCCGGTACAAGCATCAGATCAACCCACGGTACGCAGTATCGATATGTCTCAAACATACCACGACATATTAGCGCAGTATCCCGGAATCACGAGGCTAACATCGATGGAATTGAACAGCAATATAAAAGTGCAACATTTCATCGAAACTCGTGGACCACCGATACACTGCCGCGCCCGACCGATACCACCGCATCTCTACGAGACCGTCAAAAAAGAATTTGAAAACATGATCGAACAAGGGTTATGCAGACCTAGTAAAAGTCCTTGGGCATCACCACTACACATTGTACCTAAGAAGAATGGCGATATAAGGATATGTGGCGACTACCGCCGCCTCAATGCTATCACAGTGCCAGACCGGTACCCCGTGCCACGCGTTAAGGACTTCACCCATCTTCTATTCGGGAAAACTGTATTCTCTACAATCGACCTTAACCGCGCATACCAGCAATTAAGCGTACGCGAAGAAGACATAGAGAAGACTGCAATAATCACCCCCATGGGATTATTCGAATTCCCACGCATGTGTCCTGGACTGAAGAACGCGGGACAAACGTTCCAACGGTACATACATGAAGTGTTACGAGGAATAGATTTCGTTTTCCCATTCATCGACGATTTGCTGGTCGCATCGGAAAACGAGTCTCAACACCGAGAACACCTTCACACCGTACTCAAGCGCCTGGAACAAAGCGGCATTACGATCAACCCCGCCAAATGCAACCTAGGCAAATCAGAAGTCCAGTTCCTAGGATACACAGTATCAGCAGAAGGAATTAAACCTCCACAAGAAAAAATCGAAGCCATCGCAAACTATGCCAAGCCGACTACGATCGAAGAGCTCAGAAGATTCCTCGGAATTATCAATTTTTATCGCGATCATATACCAAACGCCGCCTCCCTACAAGCACCGTTAAACGCTTACCTGCACAATGCTAAGAAAAAAGACAAAACCCCAATCACATGGACCGACGAGGCCATTAACGCCTTTGAACAAAGCAAAGAAAGCATCATAAACGCAACCCTGCTCGCCCATCCGTCGCACCACGCAACAATAGCCCTATTCTGCGACGCATCTGGCAATTCAGCAGGCGCCGTGCTACAGCAATACCGAAATAACATCTGGGAACCACTCGGATACTTCTCAAAGAAATTCACCGACGCACAAAAGAACTATTCAACGTTCGATCGTGAATTACTAGCTATTTACATGGCAGTAAAACACTTTCGTAAAATATTCGAAGGACGCCATCTCATCATATTTACCGACCACAAGCCGCTAACCTATGTCATGTCTAAGATACAATCCAACTCGGAAACACAGAGGCGAACGAGACAACTCTTGTTTATTAGCGAATTCACAACGGACATACGTCACGTGAGCGGTAAACAAAACGTCGTCGCCGACACACTCAGCCGCATAGAAACCATTTCGTGCCCATCTGCACTCAATTACACCGACATAGCCAGCGCACAAACAATGGACAGCAATTTAGAACAGTTGTTAACCCAAGACAACATCTGTTTTAAAAAAGTAACAATACCCAACACCGGCGTCGAACTCTATTGTGAAACATCTACCAATTATGTACGACCGTACATACCTGAACAACATAGGAAAGAAGTTTTTGAGAGCGTTCACAACATCAGCCATCCAGGTACGCGCACGACTCGCAAGCTACTCACGCAAAGGTACTTTTGGCCATCCATGAACGCAGACATCAGCCGTTGGACTCAAGCTTGTATACTTTGCCAAAAAAGCAAGATACAACGCCACACACACTCCAACACCGCATCTTTCCCGCCAAGTGAACGATTCCAACACATACACGTCGACATCGTAGGACCGCTACCTACAACACCTCAAGGTCATCGATACCTAGTCACCATGATCGACCGACTAACGAAGTGGCCTGAAGCAATACCCACCGATGAGATATCAGCCGACCGCATTGCTGATATTGTCTACCAACATTGGATTTCAAGATTTGGTTGCCCGGCCACACTAACCAGTGATCAAGGCCGACAGTTCGAGAGTCAACTGTTTCAACACCTAATGAAACATATGGGGATTAACAAGACTCGGACAACACCATATCATCCACAGAGCAATGGAATCCTGGAACGTTGGCACCGCAGCCTCAAGGCCGCATTACGAGCGAAACTCACCACCGCAAGCTCATGGATCGACGAGCTTCCAACCGTGCTGCTTGGACTACGAGCCGCTCTAAACACCGACACCGGTGTAAGCGCCGCTGAACTCACCTACGGGTACAACTTACGCCTACCAGGCGAATTCTTCACCGCAAGCGCTGACAATCCCACGATGGATTACACTTACGTCAGCAAACTTCGCAATATAATTCAAGATAACAAACCGCAACTCGCTACCAAGCATCACAACAACAATAAGAGCGTGTTCGTGCATCAAGATTTGCTCAAGTGCAGCCACGTTTTTATTAGAACCGATGCAGTAAAAAAACCTCTTCAGACTCCGTATGAGGGCCCCTACAGGGTACTAAGCCGAACAGATAAAGTGTACATCATTGAGCTACCTAATCGGCAAGCGAACGTGTCCATCGACCGCTTGAAGCCCGCATACGTCGTCTCTGAAGACACTCATAGCCTTTCACCAACCGCATCAACTACCATAACTCACACTCCACCATCAATCAAGTCAACCGCATCTCCTTCCATACCAGACAACAATAGCAACATACAGAACACCAGGCCCGGTACCACGCCAACTGCTGCTCAAGAAACCCCAGTACCACACGCAAGCATGACGTCACAGCCCGTTAACAGAAAAACACGTTCTGGTCGTGTCGTCAAATTGCCGGTACGCTTCGCTCAAGGGGGAGTACTGTAGCTGTAGCCACACCACAGCACAGCAAAAGTACCACGTGTCAACCACACCATCGCCTTCACCACGTGTTCGACCAAAGCGAAACAACGTTACCGTTATTACCCAAGGTTGCCGCACGCTAACGGGATTTACTCAACAGCACAACGCACCTAGCGACACCACGCGGCACGCGCACCAAACCCGTCACCGTGCTGCGATTGGACATGCCTCGTTAGCGGGGATACAACACGCCTCGTTAGCGGGGATACAACAGTGCGGATTGGACAATGGTCACAGCGCCAAGGAAGTGAAAAGTTTTAGTTTAAGTTTCTATTGTTAAGTTTAGTGTAGTGCTTCCCTATTGGTCGCGTTTCCCTATTGGGTAATAATTTAGTTTGTAACGGTATGTAAGCAGTTTATAAGGAGATGTTTTAGGAAATAATTTACACACATTAAAGATACGTTCTACTTGGAGTCAGAACATCTTTTACTTTATACCACAATCCCCAAATACTCTATGAACCAAAAATCATTTTTCATAAAAACCTGTTTTACACTGAAAGTAAAAGGAATATGAGAAATTAATGTTTTACAAAATTGAAGCTAAATAGATATGCTAACTGTACACAAAAAATTACAGGCATTGATTGAAAATCCAGCCCACTATGAGACTTTGAAATTTACCTGGTTCAATGTGAGACAACTTACCCTATAATGTAGTCGAAGTGGTTCTGCTGGGGAGTATGACACCACGACTCTGGGCATACCTCCACGGTATGCGTGTCCTCCGGGCAGTTTACACAATAGTGACACCTGGGCGTTTTTTCCGCCTGAATCGCGTGCAGGAATTTCTCGCGGAAATGGAGAAGTGTAAATATTTTTTACACTTCCTATGTATGACCTATTTTTGTAAAAATCCGTCGGTTTTGTAAAATACTGTGATACGAGAGTTTATCCTTTCGAATACCGTAATTACAGATATTATTCAAAGACATTAGATATGCGGACACCGGTATCCTCTTGGGGCTTAATGAATTGATTTAATATGAATGAATTCGTTAAATTTTGATCGTTTTAATCCCGTGGAGGGTCGATCCGGTACATGAAACATATCGATTAGTAAAGATAAAATAAAAAATAAAGTATTTTACGCATGTACGAAATTAATTTCTTTAAGTAAACGAGTCAATGACCTTGTAGGTAATTGTCGGTTGTTGCGTTCTAACTGCCTACGAGTCATTGAACTCGCCCAGCTGACGTTTAGGTACTTAAAGAAATTAATTTCCACAAGCGAAATTAATTCGAGTTAAAAAAGGACTGTCTTTTTTATTTTATCTTTACATATTTTCACGTACCGAATCGACCTTACACGGGATTAAAACGATCAAAATTGAACGGTGTATAAGATTAAATTTTTTCAGTCCCGATGCATTGTGTAAATTGACCAATTCGCGGTGACCCTACTGCGACTACCAGCCAAAGCTAGAATGCAAAGTGCAACTGAAGGACACAGGCCTAATTTTAGTCAATAAAAGTCTGACCCTCCCGCCCAGTCTGGAGCGGGAGAAGTCATTGTATGATAACACACATAAAAATACCCAGGGCGTACTAGCGTCATGTTATGTTATGAAATGGTGTACAATAATAAACTGAGTGATGCAATTGCAGTTATCTCAGAAGATTTGAAAACATCTGAGTCAAAGTTTTTCATTAGATCTATAATAATTTAAATGGGACCAAAAGTCTTTGAAACAAAAAGGAATTGTCAAAGTCGGTTAACATTTGATGACGATACTGAATTAATAAGATCCAAAAATTCCGATTTTGTAAGTTGGTTAAAAATACCTCTGAAATTCAGGTTAATTTTGCTTTGTCCTTTTTAAAAGTTAGTTTATTTTTTAACCACTATTCTTACTCGAAAGAATGGAGGGGACGCCTTTACCCAGCTGTAGGAAAGCACAGACTAGCTATAATAATTCTGTTGTGCTAGGAAAATATTTTTCACAAATATTGTACAATCATCAAAGTTATTCGAACTTTTCATGTATTACCTTTGACAGTACCTATAATTTGGTCAATTTGTTTAGATTTTGCGTCAGTTTATCATTTAACACTGTTATCTTTATGCGACATTCAAATACTTATCCATTCGCCACGTCTACGCACAACCGCAGCGTATTTCATAATACTCTTCGTATTTGGAGTGCAAATGTGGCTCCCATACTAAGACAGCCAGATTTTGAAAATGTGACAATAACAATATACACCGTAAAATTTTGGTCGTTTTGATCCCGTGGAGAGTCGACCTGGTATATGAAAGTAAAACACTGAGGATTTGTAATAAAAAAAAGTACTTTTTTTTAAGTCGAATTAATACGCATGCACGATATTAATTTCTAAAACGTAAACGAGTAACTACCTTCTAGGTAGTTGTCGGTCGTTGAATTCGAGTTTGAAAAAAAAAGTTATTTTATGTTTTGATTGTGTTTTGCCCTTCATTGACTCTTCATAGGATTAAAATGAACAAAATTTAATGGTGTAAACATCATTGTAGTCCACAATTTACCTTTGCTAAATTCTATCTTGGTTTTTCAACAAATTGCAAAACTCTAAAGAATATTTTTAATTATTTTGTTTGCAAGAAGCACATCCATTCTATGTAAAGTTTTAAATAAAACTGCTTTACTACAATATTAATCTATTATTTTTCAGGCAATATTTTTTGTGCAAGATTTAGACTCAAGTAGCAATGAAAAAGGTAAAAGTAAAATAAAATGTACAGCAGTAAAGAAATAAAAAGGTACCTTTGATGCAACTAAGAACAATATTTACATAATTTTTGTCTAATTCCATCACTGGAATGTTAAATAATTTTAAAAAATAAACCTAAAGATAAACATTTATAAAATATAAAAGTACTTTATGTACATTTTTAAATCTCACAATATGTACCTACGTAATTTTGTTTAGTACGTAGTACTAGTAATACATTCATTTACCTTATTAACACTTAACTTCACCAGAGATACAAGACTAACATCATTGAACATTCATTATCAGATTATCAGTCTCAATATCTTAATTAAGTACCTACAGTAGCTAAAATTTGGCAATGGACTTTAATCCTGTGATTTGATATCATTCTTCTTGACATTTTGATTCATTTGATCATTCTCATACTCCACAAAATCATCAAAGAGACTAGGCCAAGCCTCTGTGTCATCATAACTGCTGAGATCATCTCCAATGAATTCACAGAAATTCAAAAACATATACCAAGTGTCTTTTGGAATGCCTCTTATGTGTGGATTCTTTTCTAAATACAACAGCCATCTGTCAAGGATAGGAGGCTCATTGTTTGTAAAGACTAGACGCCACAATAGGATAGCAATATCTGTTGGCAGTATTCTCTGGCCTGTGCTCACATCTAAACCAAATTTAAAGGTGAATCTATACAAATCTTTAAAGTTTTCAGTATCTCTTTTGAGCTCACTTGTTATCTCATTTAATTTTTGTTGAATACCCTTTATTGATTCTGTTTTCATATTCTTCAAGCCCTGTATAAATTCAGACTTTGTAAACCTACACATTTGACTAGCATTCAATTTCCATGCCAAAACCAAAACTTTAAAGTCATCAGGATTTAACTGCAGATCATTACACAGGTTTTCTATTCCTTCTGCCAATATAGCATCTTCTAATGAGTCTTTGTATTGGTCGAAAAGCTGATTAATTTTAGATTCAGATATGCGTGAGTCACCCAATGATGACATAGTCCGAGGAATGGTTGGCAATTTTTGATAAAACGGCTTAGGTGTCCTTTCTGACACTAAATTGGTTTTCTGTGTACTAAGTAACTCTACTGGGCTCTGCTCTCCAGACAGTGTGCTTGAAACTTGTGAATTACTTGTGTTTCTGAAGTTGTTTATGCTATTTTGATTGTCATGAAGAAGTGGTTCTTGTTGTGGATAAACAGAAACTGTGACTGCAATTTCTGTCATCTCTGGAATAGTAAAAACAATTACGATTATTATAAAATCGATAGGGTATTTTTATCAACTTAGCACATATAAAACTATGTTACTTACCATCTTTAGTTCTGTGAGGAGAAGTGGTAATATCTGCATTAGCTTGGTTTTTGAAACAGCTTAGACAATGGCCCATTGGACAAATTCTGCTCGAAAATCTTGAAAGTCATAAAACTTTTAGTAAGCACAGACACAGACTTTATAAGTTTTTCATCATAAATGCTATAAAACATAATGATAAAAAACTGTCCGCTGATGTGACCTCTTAAGATTTTTCGCCGAAAACCTGAGATAAACAAATTATTGAAAGAAAACTAAAATAAACACATGACATACTGATAAAATCTGCCTTATAATTTCCTTACCAGAAATTCATATCCTTTATAATAAACACAAAAATAAATTGTTTATCAAAACTGGCTTTTGCATGACAGCGTATTAGTTGAATTGTTATTAGAACTATACAATAGTTTCAATATGAACTCGTTTTATCAAATATATTTTCTATTCACGATCTTCATTGACAATTTGACATTTCAAGTTTTCAATCAACCCACAAAGGCAGAAACTAGACATCTTTTATTTAATGTTCTTGGCATGGATACTAAATCTTTTTGTTTTCAATAGTGTAAAGCACAGATTATATATTACGCTATTTATCAATGGTGAATACAGGGCTAAATGCTGCTAAATGGGGTGAATAGAAACAAAAATATTGTTTCTATTAGCGCCTGACGGCCTGATTTGTTTCTATTCACCCCGTTTTACGTTAATCACTACCATTCTACGATTTTAAAATACGTTTTTTTTATTGTTGAATGTTGATAGATTCGCGCTTGTTCGCTATCGCTATCTCACCTGATGCATATAGAAAGTAACAATACGGTCGACCAGTTCGACCACACGGCCGATGAACGTTTGATAGAATATTAAGCAGGGGTCAAACTAAATAGAATACACATGTTCATAAGCTTACGCTTCAGATACGTAAGAAGAAAGCTTGTACGTCATCAACTAACGGTAATATTCCAGGCGTTTTCTGTTTAAAGTATTCCTTAATTCCTTGTCTCTTCTTTTTCCTCTTTGTCTCATCTTGTCAGGCCCAAGTAAAAATAGTCTTGGATAAAACTGCCCTTTACTGAGCTTTGCAAAGCCGTATAAGTTATGCAAGGTTCACACACATGCCGCTTAACGACATGAAACCGAATATCGATTTTTGCATTATTTGGAACGCACCTCAAACAAATAAAAAATAAATAAAAAAAACCTCAAACAAACAATGTCAATGTCGATCTTCTAACATCAATTTGAATTTTGTCAGTTACGTTATTTTGAATTCGAGAAACTAAAACTTGAGTTGTTTTGAACTTGTGTGTGATTTTATTTAATTGTTTAAAATGAGTATTATTGAAGAAATTTGGGACATCCAAATTAATCTAAATCTTATTGAAGAAAACAGTTACATAGAGTTTGAAGCAAAAGTGGTATCCTTACATGAACATGTTCTCAATATAATATCAAACGATTTCAGAGCTAAGAAATATAATAATTACAACAACAATATAGCTCAAAATCATGACGATGAGCTGAAAAATTTGATTGAACGTAATAAGCAGCTACGGCATGATATTGACATCAAACTTGAAGAGCTCTCACAACAAAAAACTCAGTATGAGAATTACAAAAAAGGTTTTTATTTGTACTACGCTTATAGGCTTAATTTTTTTTGTTTTTTCACTGCATGTCAAGAGTATGGACTGTCACATATTAAACGTGTACTTTCTACCCATGCGTTATAAATATGTACTGTAAAACATTAAGAAAAGAAAATTGGTCTTAAAATATTCTACGGTTTTCACAGGTTCATAGTTAAATCGTTTGGGTTATATATATAAATATATATATCCTATCACATAGTAACAATTATGTAAAATATCTGTTTAGTAGAATCTTAGAAGATATGTTAAAACTTTGCTGACTGATCCTATGTTCAGATGAGTTTAAATTATGTAGGTGATGAAAGGAAAGCACTTCACTGACATTGCTCTTATTTAGGTACTTATTAACCCATTTAAATTAACAGTAAACTGCTGCACGTAGAAATGATGGTTCATATAAAGAAGGAGAGCAATAATCAATATATTTCTTTAAACTACCTTGGCCTTACAATGAAACGCTAACAATATCAGGCATGTAAATGAGACACAGGAATGGAGCTTTTATAACATTTTGCTGCTCCATTCCTTTAACAGTTCAGTTTAGATCTTAAAATGGATGGGAATTGCTTGTGGTGGGGCGCCTGATTCATTCTGCAAAATCATTGGAATCCAACATTGGGTCTGTTGGATCATCATTTTAAACTCTTGAGCTCGAAGCAAATGCCAGCATTCACACACCTTTTGTCTTTCTATTATGTCTCATTATGGTACTTGAATTGTTAAATTGAAAGTAATAAAAACTATTTATTGCAGACCAGAAACTTTTGTCTCAAGAAATTAAAGAGACTCATGAAGCTTTTCTAATGGCTAAGAAATATTACAAGAAGTTTTTGAAAATGTACTACACCATTGAATCAAAAAATGAGGGATCACAAACTATCTTTGTACAGTTTTTTACAGAAGCTAAAAAAGAATCTGAAAATTATTCCGTCCGGTTATTGAGAGACACCAAGACAGGATGCTATCAGTGTAAGTCATTATAATTATAAGATCCTCCTTAAATCCTTCATCCTTTATTTAAGCAAAAGGCTTTACTACCTACTATGTCAGATCACACTCATTTTGATTTAGATATTATACATTTTTCTTTTTTTTTATAAAATTGAATAAAATTTATAGTAGAGTGATTTAAAATTATAATTTTTAGAAAAAAAAAAAATGTTAATATGTGATGAAATAGTTTAACTTATAATTATTAACGTCACGATAATAGTATCTAAATCTGACATTGTTTTAACTAACAATTTTTTTTAAGTGTCTGTAAATTTTACTCAATTTTATGCTATAATTATATTCTAGTTAATTATTAATTACATAAATTGCTCATTGCATGTGGGATGAAACTTAGCAACCTTCATTTTGTTTAGAATCCAAGATACAGACCTCAATTTTAAAACATTGCTTTGTCCCATTATCCGTATGGGTGCCAATAAGTGACAAGCAACTTATTGTATTTTTTTCATTTCAGTATCTAGTGTCACACCAAAACTGAACATATTCAAGGAGGTGCAGAAACGACTACAAGAAACCAATGATGTGCCTGGTGCACTTTGTTGTATACGACAAGCATTTATGATTAAAAAGAACAAGAAATAATTTGTAAAACTTTTAAATGTAGATTGTCTAAGGTAATTATGTATCCTTACTCTATGTATTTCAATAAGATTGATTATTAATAATTGTAATAAAATCGGAATATTGTTAGTAAGTATTCCTGAATGATGATGTATTGATACAAGTAGATCGAAATGGAAAAGGAAAATCCCCTGAGTTCTGTAGTAGCATTCGATGATGCATGCTTGAAAACGGGTCAGCTCTGAGTGCTTGGCCAGACTGCCAGTACTGGCACCGCAGGGCGGGGCACGAGTCAAGAGTGTCACAGGATCTGATAACGCGGATTTACGCCTTAGCAACCACTGAGGTGAAAAAGGAGTTTCTTTTTGTGCCTCTTACATCAACTGAATTATATGACAGTCAATTAACAATTGAACGTTCAAAATGCCTGAAACTTTCGCGAGTAACAAACTATAAAAAAAAATCACTACTACTTTCACTGGCTTTTATTGACGAGTGCTGCTAGCTTCACATTGAGGTCGGAAACTTTTCAGACCACTCATACATATAAATAATTATTAATTCACGCAATTAGCTCGCGCTAGTTTGAAAATCTCTTTGCCGCCATGGTAAGCGGCTACCCACGCGGGAACTCAGTGCGGCCTTGTATGATCGAGCTATGACGTGAGTTGCTCACGCGTGTCCCGCGTCAAAGCGCCCGCGTCTCTTCTCAGACCCTATAATTCTTCTCCCTAAACTCGTAAATTGTTATTTTCGAGTTAGTGTGCTCGCCCCGCACCCACGGTCTTCAAGTCTGGCCCAGCACAGACAGACCTGCACGTTGTCCTAGCAATCTTCATAGGTTCACAAGGGAATAAGTAAGTTTTAAACTGACAAAATTTTACTTGTTTCAAATTACCATCACTACATAGTATAAAACAAAGTCGCTTTTTCTGTCCCTATGTCCCTTTGAATGCTTAAATCTTTGAAACTACGCAACGGATTTTGATGCGGTTTTTTTTAATAGATAGAGTGATTCAAGAGGAAGGTTTATATGTATAATAACATCCATTAAATAGTGGAGAAGTACTGTTATTTTTGAGGTTTCTAATGTGATGTCGTAAATAATTACATTTTTTCCGCTTACATTGCAAACGCAGGCTGAACCCTACGAGTTTTATCAAAATAATGTACTAAGTATTGTACACATTGAAAAGGTCTACAGAAAAGTCCATGATGGTATATGTCTATCTCTTATGGATAACCCACAAAAATTTTTTTTTGTCATTTACTTTTTACGACAAGTAATGGCTAATTTTCGAAGCGATTTTAACCAATACAGCATTAATACTTAACCAATTAAATACCTTGAATACATTGTTCATTTAATATAGATCTAAATGGCCCTTTACACCGTATGATTTAAGTGAATATTTTCGAAGATATTACAGATTTAAAAATTGCAGGACGCGTTTGCGGCGGTACCGGCCGGCCGCCCGGTGCGGCAAGAGCGTGCCTCTAAATAGCGCGTCTGAGGCGCGGTTTTCCCGTTCCCTGTAGCACTTTGAATTTAGCAGCGATCGGACGCGTTGGTATAGGGAAAGGGGGATTGATTTACTCCTTTAACGCGTGCGGGCCACGGGCAGTAATTAATAAATCAAAACTACTGGATCGATTTTAATCACATAGGCTATATATTTTATACCCGTGCGAAGCCGGAGCGGGCTGCTATGTTTTTATATACAACGTTCACAGTTTTTCTGTAGTGTATTTAGTATCAGCATTGCACCCGTGCGAAGCCGGGGCGGGTCGCTAGTTCCATATAAATAAAAACGTGGATTTTGGCAGATTGCGCCAAGATGAACTCAAAAAAGCCCCGTGGCCCTGACCCCCTGATATATACCCAATATTTGAACTTTCCCTTAGTGTGCTTACTGAAACCCTCCTTCATGTGATGGCAGGCCTGTGGTTCGGTAGATCGTGTGTCAGCCGAGTTTAGTCGTATCAGGACACAAACAGCTTTCTTAACAATGCAGTGTTAGCTAAAAACAATTACGTTGCTATCCGCTATCCCGCAGTTCAATATCACTAGAATGAGGATAATATCGGTTGAGTGATCAGAGGATGAGGTTTTAAGATGAGAATATTCTGGTTCCGGTGGGCTGTGGCCCTGTCGTCAAGGCCAGAAGGATGAGCCGCTAAGTGATTTTTCCTGGAATTATGGTTCACTTTATGGTTCTAACGTTTGATGGTCAGGTCCTACCTACACGAGTAATAATTTTTTTTTCATTGCTGCCAGTCGAACGCTACACATATTTTATGATCCCATGCTACCACTCCTGCCACTTTGGACATACCCGCACCTTATGCAGATCAAAACGGAAGTGTTTCAAATGTTGAGAAAATCATTCGGGCGATAGTTGTGAAGTCACCTCGGAATATGGGCTTCTGTGTTTCGTGTACTGGCCAACCATTTCGCGAACGACAGTGCTTGTCCTGAATTGGGCCGACAGAAGTGCTAAGCTCTGATGTCAGAAAAGTCGATCTCATATGTAGAGACAAGTCGGGTATTCCCACCTGCTTCTCGATAATATGCTGATGTTTCCAAATCCCCACCTCGTAAAAACCTTATGATTAATATACCTCAATCCCAATTTTCAAACCTAAACCTAACCTCTTACCCAAAAATGATACCGTATAATGGTCCTCTCAATAGCAGAAAACTCACACCCCGCTGTCACCTGGCTATAATAGACAGGTTCACCGAGAACTCACTAAAGTAAATTTAAAAAAAAATTGGGAGTTTGCATGAAACTATCGTTTTTTAAAGATAAAATAAAACTAAACTAAAATTAATTCACTCGTATACGAAATTCATATCTTTAAGTAGCGAACAGCAGAGCGGTTTCAATGACCGTAGGTAGTTGCCGGTAGATGCGTACTAACTACCTACGGCCATTGAACCCGCTCAGCTGTTTTTTGAACATAAACCATTTAGCCTAAAAGAACTAAAAACTGCTGTCCCATGTTATAAACTCAGCTCTGGGTGTGGATGCATTCACCTACTCCTTTATCTCTAAAGCTAGTCCAAAAACACCAATATTACCTGGATTTGGCTATAGTCTCTTCCAGATACATTCCCATAGAATGGAGGGTTCAAGTTGTTATGCCGATATTAAAACGAGGCAAGGATCAAAGGTCCTAACTAATTATCATTGCTCATATAGGCCTATTGCTTTATCGTCCATACTATTTTTTTTTTAAAGTCAAAAATCGTTTAGGCTTATCTCACGTCAGCAGTTCGACTGGCCCTCAACGGGAATGAGTCTAGGGTTACAGTCTTTTTGACATATGATTCTGTCCTCCTCTCTAACCTCAGGCAAACGCAGCATGAGCTGAGATTCCCGGCTAGGATTTGTCGTATCATCAAATTAAGAATCTCTGGGTATTTTTCTCTCTGGAAAATCTCTGGGTCGGACTCTTATCAAAGAACGGTCTGGAGAGGATTACTTCAGGGGTCTGTTCTTAGTCATCCTCTGTAAAACATCTATACAGCTAACCTACCCTCTTGGCGCAATTACTACTGCAAAATCCTTCAGTATGATATTGCACTCCTGGTTTTTGGCAGTTCTATTCAGGATGCCGCTCTATTAATGAATATCTCTTTATCCTCATTAAACCAATGGGTGCTAGATCACGGTTTGTCTTTAAGTGCGCTAAAGACTAATTCTTGTTCCGGATAGTTCTCTGTGCGAGTGTGGTCTTGCGGAGGGTACTTTGGCCCATATCTTTTTCTCTTGCTCCTTAAATAATGTCTTTTGACCTCTACCGAAAAATTTCAAAATTAAAATTCCTCTTCCTATCAATTTCCACTATTTTTATCTTACTTTTCACCTAATAATTATAATAAATCTTTTGGCTACCTTCCTAAAAGAAAATTATTTGAAAGTTTGAGTTATTGCGTATTGTATAATAATTTGTAGTATTAGTATTGTATATTTTTGTATATAAGTCTGTAAAATAGATTACATGTTTTTACTAACCCCCTGTGTTCGTCTTTTCAGCTGAACTAACACCTACCACGAAGTACAAGGCGACTGTCCTTACTCGGTCGCCGTCCCAACGTGACGCTGGCAGAATAGTCGAAACCAGCTCAATTGCCATAAAAAAAAGTTGGTCCCAACATTACGTTTTTTTTTTTTTACACTTTGACAGAATGTTATTTGTTCGCGTGATTTGTTGCCTCGTTGCTGCTCGAGCCTATCGTAGACCTTTATAAAGAGATGTTTCTAATAAGTCCTTGCCGGCAAAGACACACGTATCCGGGAGCAGTAAGTAGCACGAATTTCTGTCATGTAAATGACTCGTGTTACTGTTCTGTAGGCGTTGACCATAATGATAAGGTTTACAAATAAAAACAAACAAGTAAAATATTTTTTTTATTAACCATATAAAATACGTTAAATATAAAATTAATTTGTAACAAAAATAAATACAATTCCATGTTTGAGGTATACACAGGTATTGCATCCACATATTTGATGCAACACCAAGATTTCCATTATAGGTACATTTTGAAGTACACATTCACAATCATTTGGGCAAACCAGTTGAGTGCATTGTATCAAAAATGTTGGAAAAATCAAAAGATCAAAAAGTTGGAAAAATTCATTAGACATCAGCGTATCGCTAAAACATAGATCCATCATTCCAGTCTTTGTGCATAGGTTGCAACCATGCTGTAAATACTCGCCTACTTCGGCGTTCGGCCCGTTTGGAATTTCAAAACAAACTGATAATTTCAAATGATTGTGAATAACTTACTTAATGTATCTTTGGACATAACATTAACAGTATCCTTTCTTGGATTAATAAGCATTCTGTAAATACGTGAAAATGTAATACTTTATTAAATTCTTTCTAAATATGTTTCTATGCAAAAGCACATGGAAACATTCAGTTTTTGAGTTTCAAGCTCTATCTTGGTTTACTTACTTATTTTTCTATTCAAAGTCGTTAAAATATACCTATATTTTTTAATCTATAGCAGTTATAGTTAAAAAATATTTAAATTGATTTAATATAATTATTTTTAGTTGTGTCATAATTTAAATTTATTATCATGCATTACTTTTTCTTTTGCGATGTAAATGATTTATTCAAATGAAACAAGTTAAATGCAAAGTTCATTAAAATGCTCGACGAATCTATTATTAAACATATTAAAAAGTTAGCATATTAATTATACTTATAGTTTGAGACAGACAGAATTACCTTTTAATTAATACTTGTGGTTTACAGAGTTGAAGCAATGCATAAATTATACTACTAATTTAATAGAACATTAAAGATATGTTAATTTTTAAATAAACTTATTTTAATAGCTAATATAAAAATAGAGACTCGATAATTTTAATGTGGAAGTATTCGAAAAATTTGTAAATTATGTACAGTCGACAAAAGAGACACTTGTTCATAATTAAAAC
This sequence comes from Mythimna loreyi, assembly GCA_029852875.1. Classification (NCBI taxonomy): domain Eukaryota; kingdom Metazoa; phylum Arthropoda; class Insecta; order Lepidoptera; family Noctuidae; genus Mythimna; species Mythimna loreyi. The sequence continues at coordinate 12,160,727 of CM056785.1, read as the reverse complement.
CTTTTATAGTATTACGTAAATAAAAATGTTAATTTAGTGATTAGTTACCTCTTTTCACGTTTATACTTATAACTAGCTTCTGCCCGAGAATTTGCTCTGAAGTCGAAAATATTATTAATATAATGTAACATGGTGAAATAGTTTCACCATTATATGAAGTTTAAAAAATTCTTAATTATGGTACCAGATAATAATGCTGAGAAGACTCGGTGGCTACAACTAAAATTTTAATAAGATGAAACTTTTATGTAACGAATTTAGATTCGCACCATTATATTGAGAGATTATTCCAGTGCCGCTGCGCTGCAATCAGAATCGGGATCTATTAAATGATTATTCGAACGTAAAACCAACGTTCAAGCAGAACAATGTCTTTTAGGTCCGCAGTTTTTATATTAAAGCATAGAATGGTGGTTATCATTCTCCGTAATTTTTTCACCGTAGCAACAATAAAAGATTTACTGTATTTTATTAGTGTACTTTTTCAGGTCAGTTGTGTTTATCTAACGGTCAAACGAATTTATGATAATATAATTATAAACAGAATAACAACTATAGTATGTACCTAACTATGTATGTATTATACGACGATAATACTGAATTCTACAAAGCTTAAAACAAGAGGTTTAGCTGTCATCAATCAAATTAAAATTCCTCTAAATAAAGTATCATATAAAATAAAATACAAAAACAATAGACACATGTTTCATTAAAATCAGGTATATTGGTTAATATTGTACAAAAATAAAGCCACTATACAATAATTATAGTAAAAATAAAAGACAATAAAAATAAAATATTCGTGCCCCTTTTTGTCTTATATAAAAGCAGCCATAATTTTCTGTCGAGTCTTGACACAAAATTGAGTGTGTTGAATTCATTACTGAGACACCTAAATTAGTATTTGTTTCTTATCATACTGCATAAAAAATTACAAGTTATTTACGTGGTCGTGACTCAGCTTGCAACCACACTTGAGATTCCTCTTGAACTTACGTAGTTCTATAGTGACTTTCGTATCCTATATTTCTGGAATCTTGAATTTTGCTTCGCCTTAGGAAGACTGCCTCAGGCCGAAACGAAACTAGTCCCCGGAAAAATCATCACAAAATATCCCACTACAGATACTAGATCTCAAGAAGTAAATTGGTGGTTGAAATAGTCCTTACATGTGTGGCACAGAATTATTACCCTCACAAACATTGATATATTCAATCAAAAAACCCGGACTCTAAACTCACACATCTATGAATCAGTACATTCACTTGAATGTTTACAACGTGACGTGAGCTCCATCTACACCAAAACAAAAGAAATCTCAAGAAAATTTTAGTTTTCATGTACAAATCACGTATTTTTGTTTATTTAAATATTGTAATTATAATATTATATTTGTACAACGCATAAAAGCATATGAAGGCATTGATAACCTTTATCCCGTTTAAAACAAAATAATATTTTTGTCTAACACCCTCGTTAATGTCACTTCCGATTGCGACTGAGTAAAATTAGGACAAACAATCCTGATTTCAGCGGTCCACGTGCTAGAGGCGAGTCACCTATCTTCCGCTGTTTTAATTATATCAATGTACACCAAGCATAATACCTATTGTATCCCAAATTTATGTCAATGTATTGATCCTATAACAAATAAAGTTACCTTTGACGTAGATGGACGATGACGATGACGCACATGTATCATTATATGATTGTTTGATGTATTTAGCTTGAAATATATACTGGTTTGGTCATCTCAATAAAAAAAAAAACTCTAAATTACCCATCTTTAGCGGTAAACCTATTATTAAAATAAAATAAAAAAAATAAATGGCATATCAATATCAGAAATACAATCAGAGCAGAAATGCCATATTTGTAATAAAACTATTGTCACAGACCATCCCTAGCCTTAAAATGGAATGGACACGAATTCCGACACTATATACCCGAATCGATGCAACTGATACAAACATGTCAAGGAAGTCAGTTCTTAACATGTTGCAAGTTATAGTTATCTCCAAGTCAAGTAAAGGTGATTATGTATAAAGAAATTAATTAGCCGTCAATACAATATTCTGTTTCTGTTGATGTTAGGATGTGATGATAAAGATCCAAGAACTTGACGTAAAAAAGTGAAGGGTCGTTAGCCCTTCGATAGCGTGCCTCTGTGACTTATTTTATTTTCAGTTTACCATTTAAGTTTTCTGTTGTATCATTAGATGTGGAAGGTTCTTTAATGGTTACTTGACGTTTTGACGTCTGTGCTGTTAGACCATTTGAGTTTTCAGGTATAAGCATAGCACCCAACGCGATGAAATGAAGAGAGTAATAAAATTTCCTGAAAAAAAAAAGATTAACTATTTTACTGTTACGATTATACGGTATATATATACTGTTACGGTTATACGGTTATACTTATACGGTTTCGCTACTGTTACGGTTATACGGTTATACTTATACGGTTCCCTATCCATTAGCATAAAATTTTAAGACCTAATATAACTTAGCATAATGTTGTTTGGCATAATTATACACCGTGAAATTTAAATGGTTGTTTTCCCGCGGCAGAATGACTTGCCATAAGGAGTACTTTTGAAGCATACAAAAAATAAAAAGTTTTTTTTTTATAAATAATTATTAAAAATATTCATCAACTCAAAAAAGCGAAAACAATAGTAACATTAGACTTAATTTGTAGGTACTACTAGAGTCGCATAAGCAGCTCGCCGTCAAAGGAAACCGATTCATTAAATATTTAAACCAAAATAAGCTCTCGCACGTTGTGATACGTCATAATTAGCTTGCACTCTACAGGTCCATTTTTTGTTTTTAATATTTTATTTTTTTATCAAACGTTTGTATTACCAAGACACAACTATTTCGCTGAGGGAAAACAACCATTAAAATTTCACGGTGTATTTTCGCATAATATAATTACGCATAACAGCTCATGCATAATTTTTTTAAGCATTATGTCTGTAACCATAATAATGATTAGGCATAATATTTTAAAGCATAAACTAATTAAGCATAAAGTTCTAAAGCATAACTTTTTTAAGCATAAAGTTCAAAAGCATAACTTTTTTAAGCATAATATCCTAAAACATATGCACTGAAAGTTTTCTGGGTGGTTTTAAAAAAAAATAACCCTAACCTTATCTATCCGACTCGGGGTGCCCTAAATTTAGTGTGGGTGGTTTAAAAAAAAAATAACCCTAACCTAAATCTATCCGAGTCGGGGTGCCCTAAATTTAGTGTGGGTGGTTTAAAAAAAAAATAACCCTAACCTAAATCTATCCGAGTCGAGGTGCACTAAATTTAGTGCGTTTCTCGCGATTGAAAATGTCATGTATATCTACACTTCTACACTAATATAATAAAGAGGTAAAGTTTGTTTTTTTGTTAGTTTGTTTTTTTGTTTGTAGGGGGTAATCTCTGGAACTACTGGTCCGATTGGAAAAAAATTAGCAACAACAGAAAGCTGCTTTACTCCTGATTGACATAGGCTATATTTTATGTACGCGGGCGAAGCCGCTGACAAAAGCTAGTTTATAATAAATCATTTGCATGAACATTGTTTTTGTTACTTATATTAATTGTATGCCTAAATATTATTATGCTAATAGTCATTAGGCCTACTAACGTTATGCGAATCAAATTTATTCCAAAACAAATTAGTCAACATGATTATGCCAACATAAATGTATGCCTAAAAAAAATATGCCAATATCGTTATGCCGAAGTATATTAGGACAAAAAACATTATGCGAAAAGAAGGGATCCCTTTTTATACAACTTCATATAACATATATCTGGACATTGGGTTCCTATGAAAGACATGCCTGAGATCAAGGCAGTGGCACCGTTAAATATACTCAAATGAAATGCGACACCGACTAAGGATCATCTCTAAACTATAACAAATGTACTTAAAAATATCCCTCGGTTGGTTTTATGATTTTAAATCATTACTGTTTTTTGATTTGATACACAAAATGCTGTGATAAGCGGCAGCCCGCGCGGGCACCCGGCGCGTATCGTCATTCGTAAGTAGTATCATAGTGTAGTCGTCATTCGTAGGTAGCGTAAACCGGATTATTACCTGAAGGGTGCCATAATTCTACTTTAAAAGTGTGCATGTAGTCATATCGAGCGCACACAGAGCTGGTGCGCAGCAAGCCCGGACGGAGCACTTTTGTATGGGACCGCGCGGGCTCCCGCTTTACGTAGCGTTGGCCATGTATAGTTTAAGAAAATATGAATAATTTGTCAAGCTACGCTCTCTGTTGATTTCAATATTAGTTGTCTCAGATTTTCAATATTAGTTTAAAAGATAGTTTTTATGAAATGTTAATATATAATAATGAATTGTATTTAAAATATACAAACCCATAGAAAGCCAGACTAGGCGCGAGATGGAGGAGAACAAATGGTACCGTAGCGTATGTCATCGCAACCCTCGTGGTGATGAATGTTAGCGAATCGTAGAAAAGCTTCTTGGGTGGACTGTCTAAAAACATTGGGCGAACCACGCATCTTACCTGTAACACGTTTGATCTTTTTAGAGTGAATTCCGAGGAAGGTGTGGGTACTTATACTTATTCAAGACGACAAAAATTCTCATCACCAATCAATTACCTATATTGAACATGTTGGTAGGTAATTAATTTAGTGGTGATCAGTACTGTCGAAACAAATATACTTCAAAAAGTGTGTAAGTATCTAAGAAGTACACTACAAAATATTACAAAGTATGTATATGTATAGCGTTGAAACTTATTGTGATATTACTCACCTTCTTAGCTGCAATAGTAAAGATGCCACCAGCGAAAAAAGTTAAGTAATAGCCTGGATGGAAACCGTGCCAGACGGCAGACAGAGCGTACACACGGGCAGTCCGCCAGGCTGCACCGCCGCGCTCATAAGCTACGTCCCGAAGCCACGCGTTCGTATTCTTGTTCCAGCTGGAAACGGCTGTGCGGAAATTCTGCGCGAACTATTAAACATACAAGTTAAACATTATATTTGCATTCATTGTTTCGATCTCACTTAACATTCGCCTAATCTAAACATGCATGTCCCAAAAAAAAAAGAATCAGGAAATAATTTAGGAGGGTATCAAGAATTCTGAATGTGAGGTAGCCGCATTACATTAATGCGGCGTTTTTAAAATATGCCTGCAATTCTCACTCAGTATAATTAAAAATATATTAATTATACTGTCCCCTTATGGGGTGAGTTAAGCCTCTCATTGTGCTCGTCATAAACGCTCCTAGTCCTAGTAGTTTTGGCTGTGGGTTGATATGGCAAAAAATAAATCTAAAACAAAAAATGTTATACACTCCTTAGTTTCAAATTTGCTTGTCACCTAGCGAAACGTAGGTAATATTTAAGAAGCGTGCACGCTGAGCACTTCTCAAAAATCTCTTTCTATCTAGTGGTGGGTCGTTGTTGAATTTTTGACTAACAAAACGACGACGGTCTTACGACGCCAGAAACGGTCGTTGAAATCGGTTATCGTCGCGTCTGGTTTGAAGACGAAGATTACGGACGACGATCGTTAAATGAAGTAATTGCAGAAAATGTTCATTGTTGCAAGTAGTTTGAAGACGGTTTAAGAGTAGCAATAGAATTTGTGCTTTATTCAATAGCAATAAAGTCCATTTTTCATTGCAGCGACTGGTTTTGAAACAATGAGTGTGATGGTTGAGTCAATGGATTCTCAACCACATTTCCATAGTAGTAAAATTATTATTCGCATACAGTAATTCGAAGACTGGTTTTGAAACGAAAACACGTTTGTGCAAAGAAGACTGTTAGGTCGCAGAACGGAAAACGGTTTTTCGGTCACAGAACAAAAAACAGTGTTTGAAAGACATACAGAACTTTATTAATCTTTAATATACGGTATAGGTACGCCACGCGGTTACACGCGATGCACGTATGTACTTCCTTCGTTTGTGAAAAACAATAAATTTTGTTTTCGCAGAAATTAGGCAAATGATAATGCACTTTATTGCACGTTTATCTGGCGCCATGTATAATCACATTACGACATGCCGTTGACAAATTGACAGTCCTGCCCGTTAGGGCCAATGCTGCGTAAAGCAATAGCCCGCACGAAACCGGCACAGTGTCGCTAGTTCAACTTTAACAGTTAACCGCGCGGGCGCGGCCCTTAAGAATGAAGAAATAATTTGCAATTTATGTTTTCATTGTTATCTATGTTTGGGGGCGGGGCCAGGTGCGTGAATGTGTATAAATATTTCATACATAATATATGCTGTCAAAATTAGTATTAAATTACCTCAAACCCAAATATATCGATGTTAGACATCTTGTCCCATTTAGGCGTGCCGTTATTGTCGTAGCCGTTGAATCCCATGCCACAGTTGTTGCAGATCGCTTCGGACAGTAGCCAGGCGTGATAGTACTTGCACCGTACCACTAGAGTCGACAAGTATGCGTACCATAGCAAGTACAATGCTGACCATGAGCGGGACACTTCAGACATAGGATCGGTCAATTCTGCAAAATAATATTATCAGTTTGTAATCGCGCCACTGCGGACTTAATAACGTACTAATAAGATAATTGATAAGTCAAAGACTGATAAGGTCGAGCACCTTTCTCCTCAAGGTGAGGTTTTTCAAGAACTATATTTGCTTGCACTGTTTACAGGCGTATCGTCAAATTGATACAGTCTGAGTTAGCTGCACGGTAATGGATTGTATGGAGTAGTGAAATATCGCAAACGCGATTTTATCTACTGCCCCAGCGCTTCTACCCGTAACACGCAGCTACCTCAGTTAAACAGCAGGCATAGACAATTTACGCTTTCCTAGCAATAGGTATAAATAAAAAAATGTTTTGAAAGCTTTGGATATTAAAATGTTAGGTTGGGTACCTCTGCAGTCTAAGTTTCAGTTATCAACATCTTTTTCATTCCATTTGGATTTCAAATGGGATATTGCGTTCAAAATTAGACAGTTTTTAAATTGTTTCACTTGCAAATTAATCGACCAAGCATTATTTAGATGCGTTTGAAAGAATAACCGTGATCCAAAAAAGCAAAGGGCAACTGAAAGACACAGGTGGGTTTTAGTAAAAAACAAAACTGAGACGTCCCCGCTACACCCTAGAGCTAGAAGTCATTTGAGGATTTCCCACCTCAAAACAAAAGCATTATTTAGATGTAATATGCAAGATTATTATGCAGTGGACGTATTTTGAATTTTTGACTAAACAAATGTTGATGAATATTCAGTTTACTTAATTACTACATTATGTGCTAATATCACTGTGTCGTTAGTGAGATTTGTCCAAGGGTGGATCCAGGATATTTTTCGCACAAGAGGCGGACCACCAAAAACCAAAAAAAAAAATTAACAATAACGGTGGAACACGTCCTCCGTGGAAAAACTGCCTTTTTGAAGGTCGCAATCCTCCAAGTTTTATTACCTTCTAAAACTGTCAAGGGATATTTCTTAGCTAAAGTTAGGTATAAAACAGCGGCAGCCACAGAACCGCCAACTTTATAGAACACAGCTAGTCGTGGCGATGGCTCCGTCGCATCTTTCCTCTGTTCAAACTGAAAAGAAAAAATAAATATGTTTGTAAATCTAAAGCGATTATAGTGAAATTGTCTTTGGCGTCATTAGCTCCTCTTATTTGTTGTCTAATACCTATGTGAGTTGCCTGTGTAAATCAACAAAACTTTTGAAAAAAAAAATCTAGTGTAGTGAATTCATCGCGATTATTACGATTATTGTGGTGTTTAAAAAATATGATGACTAAGTTCGGAAAAGCGGTTTATAGTTATAAAGAAAACTTACCTCATCGACGCGAGCACCTTCAATAAACTTTATATAGTCTGAATAAAATACTACGGGACCACACATTAACGTTTGGAAGGCTAGTGTAAATGCGAAGTATTCAAGCGGTGAAGGGATCTTCTCTATTCTCACTACTTGAGCATTATGTGGTTTATTTGGGGTAATAGTTAAACTGTCCTGTAGTAAATACGCTAACGATGTTACCCTTTGAGTGATCACCATTAACGGACCTGGAAGAAATATCTTATGTGAATACGAGATTGAGAATCAGAGAGGAGAAAAATGAAGTCGGAAATTGATGTAGAACAAATTGACACCCAATTTCATGTGTAATTTGTTTGTAATTTACAAAGACAGTACGAAGTGAAGTCATACCTCCTGTCTATATAATTTATTTCTTATTGACACATCTATAGCGGTGTCAGTTAAGTATTAATATATAGGTAGGACATAGGTATGGATGCCTCTTACAATTATACACGGCCCTTTGCAATTTTCCAGTGGGTAAAAATTATGACATCTCCTGCCCCTGAGCTGAGTGGGAAATAGTGTTAGGCTTTACTGACCAAAAACCCACCCATTTCCTTCATTGTCTTAGTTCCAAGGCCCTGGTGAAATACAAGACACATTTACCAGGAGGCTTTGACCTATTGGGCCTCTACAGTTTGCTGACAACTCCTTGAGGCGCGCGAAAACAGAACGCGCCGGCGACGACTTGTTCGGACGATAACAAGATGCTCGGACAGCGAGCTACATATTGCTCGCCGTCCGCAAGCCCTTTCCCTTGTACAGAGTTAGAGTGTACATGAAATTAAAACAACCAGTGACAGGAACCAACTGTTAGCCATTTATAAGATACGACGCAAACCATCTCCAAAGGGATCCGTAGATACCTTAAGCACAGGTGATAGGTTACTCACCTAGTCGAATACGCTGCTGAAATCAGTGTATACTGACGTCGACAGTCGATTTCGTGTCTACCATTGAGTGATTTAAATATGTCGGTTAAATATCTTAAGTCTTGGTAAATCGTGTAATTTGGAACCAGTGTTGGCTGTCATGAGTATGGTACGGGTAACCGGGGTAACCAAGCAGTTTGTAATAATTGGACCACAGAGACATTTAAACAGCTTCGAGATACAACTTTCTAGGAAATCGGCCTGTAGTTCTTAGAGTCGCCGTTTTTGTGTATAGACCCGAAGTTTCTTTATCTTCGTTAGGACTTCTAATATAATTTTTATTCATGCTTTAAAGCATTAAGTAATGTAAAATACATAAAGTGGTTGTACCTCGACAAATTTGCGTAATGACTATTTAATTAATACTTACTCAATTAATTTCCGAGATCGTACAACATTTTAACAATATAACTCACCTGTTATATCTAATGTGTAGTCATCTGTATGATAAATCTGTCGATGTACATGGAGACATGATAGATATATCATAGACACCGCCAAGCTTATGCTGTAATTAATAAAAACAGAATCAGTAAGAAAAATCTACTGAGAATGAAACACTCAAAAAATAATAATTTTGAATACACGAACATTATACAATAATTTATTTCGAACACATTTAATTAGAAATACTTTGTTTAAATTTAATTAGGTTTTATTCACTTACTTTCCTACAGATTGGGCAGATACACTTTTCAGCAAAGTGTAGGTTAACATTGGTAGCACCGATAAATGAATTGCTTGCCTGAAAAAAAAAGACTTAATAAATCGCTTAATCGTGGCGCTTTATTAAACTGCCGCATAATTTATGAACGCAGTAAAGATAACGCCTTTCATTTTCGTTTTTAATGCGTTTTTAATTTGTGCGGCAGAAAAAAACCTACCAAATAAAACAGCATCTTTCTTTTTTGATGTCTAGTAGACCAATATCTCGAAATCACATAAATATTCCAAACCCACGTTTATAAATTTGCTAACTAAACATCATGTACTTGATCTCAGCTTAACTTTATAGTTTAAACTTATAATAATACTTAGCCATAATTATAATATTTTTCATCATTGAGAAAAATTACGTCTGTATTGATTTTTATTAATTTCTTGGCCAGTTCTATATAAAAGGACTATTTCATCTGGCAGCTAAGAAATCAACGGGCGACAAATATGTGGCTATTTATGAAAATAATTGGGTCGGTCAAATGGGATATAATAAATCGAAGCTGAAATATCAAAATTCTAAATCCGAAAATTCAATAAGTACTTATAAACAGGCGGCTGGAAATACTGAATGGATGCTCGCTATACCTCTAAAATTAGAGTCTATTATAAATCAATGCATAGATCTCTTGTACTGATTAGATAGTCCATAAGCAAAGCAAGCGAGCTCGAAAATTTAGGGCATATAGGTCCGATACGTAGAAGTTAAACAAAGTGGATGACGGGGGCTACACTGAGCGAATGAAGGTCGCGGCCTTCCTTTCGTGTTTCGTTCCATTGAACGATAACTTTTATATGTCAACAAATATGATAATTATGATATGTAATCATTTTAAAAGTTATTACTCAAATAGAAAATTATTCACACAACAATTATCATGCCGCTAGTTCAAATTATATTTGTATTTTCAAGTCGCCTTTAAGTCAAGATTTCGGTGTGCCATATTTAGATTTTTTATCTACCTTGAAGTTTAATTTACTTTCGCTCGTTTATATACTGTGTCTATTCTATGCCTATTCAATACCGATTTCGTGTTCTGAGTTTTCTTTAAATTGATACAAACAAGTGTTTGACTGTGATCCCACCTAATGATAAGTAGTGATGTGATCGTTGATGGTGAGACGCACTAGTTTATTAAGAGCCTATTCACTGAAGCCATAGAGACATTAAATTATAATCGGACCGGAAGACCGCAGTATATACCATCTGGTCCAATAGCTTTGTTCACGTCTGTGTCATCTACAGTGCTTTCAGAACTTCTTTGTTCCTTAAGCGAACTTAAGGCATCAAAGTGTCGCAATGAATCAGAGTCGTGGAATAGCACTGCTGTCTGCTAGTATCTAAACGAGAATTATGGGCGAAAATAGATGCAAAGAAATCAGCTTTCTCTCTCGCCATATGAGCCTGTGTTCCATCAGGTTTAACCATCGGAGGCCATGAGGGACGGCAGAAGTGCGCTTCGACCGACTTGGCAAGAAACCACAATGTTCTGCACCGAAGTATACAATAAAGAATTCCATAGCGCTCGTCCGCTATATGTAGCGACATCTGTGTTGTATGTTACATCTATGGCGCCACATGAGACCTACAAGAATCCTGCATCGCGTTTGCGCAATCAAAGTTCTCCGCGCAATTTGAACATATATGATAGCCTGAAATCAACTATCGGGCAAAAGCCCGCTAGATATAACACCTGTTTGGTTGGAGGACTCCCTTTTCAACGGAGGTTTGCGGGACTTTACTCTCTGTTCCGCACACTTCCAAACGTACGTTTGGCATTGGCGAGCAGCGCGGCGCTGCAACACGTTTATATGTTTTAGCCCATAGACAGTAGATTTGCAGCGGGACATAAGCGCAGTAATCGAACCAGCCACGTAAAAATAACGTCCTGGTAGCCGCAGACAATAGGTAATTAGATGCAGTCTTCAATCGAGCAAAATGTTTTGGTATACATTTTGCGTTTATTTTTGCTGTTACTTGTCTTTTAAAGATTTTGCATGTTTCGCAATACCCAGACTGCCTCATGCATTTGCTATAAGTATTAATATATGAATTCATTCGAAAAAATACACGTGGTTATTAATTACATACATTTAGGGGTTCCCTGCTTCAATTCGAATGACTTTAACTCGAATAACAGTTGCTCGAAAAAGTTAACTCGACAGTTCTTCAAATCGATAAATTATGAGCGCGACAGTTCACTACCTCGACACATACAAAATCTCGAAAACTACAAGGTCGAACCATCGTCAGCGAGAAGGCCCATTGTCTTGATACATCATTTCTCGACCGACTATCTAATCGCTCTATAGATAGTTTTAAGGATTATATATCTGAACATCTATACTTATAAAATGCTTTGTCCTGATTGACTCAGGAATAACGATCAACGCACAGCATTTTACGCTTATCGTAAAAACTTGAAACTTAGAGGGTATGTTCTTTGTAGATATATTGTAGGCAATACGATAAGAAAAGATTTTCTAGAATTCCCCCAGTAAGCCTAGACACTTTTTTTTTGGACAGCTTCCGTTTAAACTGGATTCATTTAAATACAAATATGTTGCCAGTATTATGAGTTTTTTCGCCCACCATGGTTTGACCTTATAGTTTACGAGATTTTGATGCATCGAGGTAGTGAACTGACGCGCTCATAATATAATTTATCGATTTCAAGAACTGTCGAGTTAACGTTTTCGAGCAAGTATTATTCGAGCTTTCAAGCTAACGACTCATTTGATTTCAAGTAGGAAACCCTATATTTAGAATGGCAATGAATAACATAAAAGATGACTGTAAAATAGTTGAACGCGAAAGCAAGTTTACAGCAGAATACAAAGCCATTTTACTCGACTCGAATTAATTAAGATACAGTTTCAAAATTACATTTTTTTTACTCTGACACACTGCCGTAAGCGTTAAATAGATAAATTTAAACATGCACATTCATAAATTAAACAGAAAATAGATAATTACCTTCCAAAACAGAAATACCCCATCACTAAACCTATAACAAGGCACACAGAATGTCGAAATTCCGGCGAAGCAGATCTCAATGGTTTTCGAAACAGTCTTGCCAGGCATAGTGCAGCTACTTGTGCGATCAAAAAATTTACCTATTAACAAAAAAAAAAACTAATGAATACTGTGCAGCAAGTAAAAGAAAAAGTATACTATGCGTTTCAAATAAGAAAAGGATCAACTTAAAGCCATGTAGTGTGCTAATAGCTGGCAAATCGAATCAGGTACAATACGGCCGTTCTAACTTGGGAAGCCTGAAGTTAGGCTCTGTCTGAAGAAGGCAAATTTTGGTCAACAATAAAAATACAAAAAAAAAACAGTTTTGTTTTAACGTCTTCAATATGTATGTATGTAAGAATTGCTTTACAAAATTTTAAAATACCGTTATTGACATATAAAAAGTACCATAATTTTTAAATAATTTTTGATAGAACTTATTGACGTTACTATTCTTATTTGAATCACATCGTAGGTACAGTTCTGGCTAAGAACTCACGGAGCGATTTTGTTAGGTTTTGCGCCATCGCGGTTGCGATTATGCGCGTTTCTACTATTTGCCCGCCCGGTACAGGTAGAGCAGGAGCTACAAATAACCGCGCACATCATGGGCATAAAATGCGTTGTAAAATGCGCTTTAATTGTTAAAATATATATCTGTATTATAGAACCAGAAGTTGTGGGCCCGCAACCCCGCCGGACGCGGGTGAATACCGCTTCGTGAGTTTTTAATTTTTATGCACATCGACAATTGGAGAAGTTCGAATTGTAAGGCGTTGGTTCTGTAAGAGCACCTACACCGCGAGAGCAGCGCGGCTAGTTGCGGTTATTTTCTTGGGGCCATTACTCATACAAAAGTATGAGTTAAAGAACAACCTTTAATCTTTCATTCTTTAATTTTTAGAGATTCATTCTTTCTTTTTTTGAACTCTAAAGATTGATGTGTCATAGTAACGCACCGTTATGCCATGATGACACAGTAAAATGTTACTCGGCCGAGACAGTGATGTAAGCGAGTTGTTAAGCCGAGCAATTATACGTACCGAATATTCGGCCAAAAGCACTGTATCGGCCGTTTGCTCGGTACGTGTGATCAAGGCATTATTGATACAGTACTTAAGCAACGATATAAGCAACTAATTATCTACTATAAATAATTATTTAATAAAATAGTGAAAACATAAAATAATCTTAGTTTGGTACTCTTGCCAACTACGTTTTAACACGCTAAATACAGTGACAAAAACGGAAACTTTGTAAAATCTAACTTGATTTATTTGCAATGTAAATACATGTGGAAACAAATAAATGGTAGTCTGAAAAGGTCAAATAAGACATCTTATTATGAATAATACGTGTGTGTGTTCAATAGTTCGTTTTAATAAGTTACATTTGATAATCTAGCCAAACTTTACTTTACTTGTTCATGGTAAAACTTTCATTTAGCTAAAGAGAACCAACTAATGCGGATGACTAAATCACTTTCTCCACCTTGTATGTAGATCAACTTCTGTATTTATCTATGTCTTTCGCCACCTAACAAAAATACACAGTCAATCTACATAAAGTACGATCGAACAACGCACACATAGACATCACAAATCGGTTGAAACTTAGTGTTCATGTAATATTTATTATACATTTACAAGGTACTATATATATACTAGGTACTATGCTTTTATTGTTATACAGGCTTGTGTTTAATAAAATAATTATATTATAATTATAGTATAAAAGGTGAAGCACATACATGAGCTTGACTTTTGCACCTATCAATTTTTGTGCTTTCGCTCTTACTAAATTACCTACCTACCTTCCATTTAAATATCTCCTACCCTACTACTAGTTTTCAATTAGACGTGACGTGTCTTTCAGACCTATTCTTTTTGTAACGTCTGCAAAACCTCTATTCTATAGCATACATCTTGAAGTCTGTTTAAAAAATATTTCGTAATCAAAATTTAGAAACCGCTTATCTACACCAATTCACTTCAACAGAATAAATGAACACCGAAGGGTTGCCTTTTCTCATTGCAAGAAGGGTAATCGTCAACTGTCATCAAAATCCCGAACATTGGTTTCAATTGAAGTCTGGGTAGCGCGTGCGTTATGGCAGTTTTTTGAGTCTTGCCAAAAAGTCCATGCTATATTTTAATGAAGGTGTCTTTAAAAGGCTTACGCCGAGATACTAATCCATACAAATGTAACTCGATACACTTAAGCAGATGGTTTCCCCCTTTTTCACAAATATGGCCCTTGGCCACTCCATGATGGGACAGCCCCCGACAAACTATTATGTACTGATGTCACAAATGACCACGCAGGACTCAGCCAACCAGTTGAGAGGTTTCTTTGGAGCTACAAAAATACACCTGATCATTGTGTAAAGATGTGAGATGTGATGTGAAAATCTCATCGGAAAAAAATAATAATCTTGTGTTATCCATCAGCGTAACGAACATTCAAACATGTTGATGCGTCCACGCTCTTCGATTAAGCGACTCGTAGGTGTGGCTCTTATGTATATCGCCGGTAAGCAGATCTGCATTTTACGAGAAAATATTTTTTCTCAAGGGATTTCGTCAAATTCTGGCCCTACCCTGACAGCATTCACTACCTGTTGTCTGTTGAGTCCTCACAATAATAGCACTGGCATGATCTTTTATGATTGTGAAGAGAAGTGTTGACATCACACTTCTTTTGCCTACGTTTTATGATGAACAAGCCTAAGATTAAATACGCAAGATAAAAATTATTTTAAAACTCTGTTTGTTTCAGCGTTTTAAAAATTGTTGTAAATCTCCGTCTATTTTTTTTGAGAAAAAAATGCTAAGAGGTAAGAAACACACAATTTATACCTATTATTTAGAAGGCACTTTTTGATATTCCTCTCGCCTAGCAACTTCGTGCAGTAAAAGAAAGATTTTGTGTTTAGATATACCATCATATATAGATTTTATGTACTTATTTGGTAATATTCACTAAGTTATCTTTCTTGTGTGAGATGTCCTCATCTCACACAAGAAAGATAACTTAGTGTATGAGAGACCGCAATTTAGTCGATATATTTTTATCTTTGGTGCTTTGTGGTCTGAAAATTCAGTAAATATCGTTACAATTTTTACTAACTTTCTGTACTCACTATACTTAATTTTTTTAGATACATTTCGAGATTTGGCTGATAGTATGTGTGGACTTTAAGAGGAGGGATCGCACTTTAACTCTTGAGCGCCAAGCAAACGCCGGCGTTTGCACATCTACTGTCTTTCTGCTATGTCTTTAATTACGGTATTCAAAAGTTTAAGGGCTGTATTTTTGATGTATTTATTTAAAAATTCCCAGACTTGTTTTACGTCTACTTCTAAACCCAAAATATAAAATCCCAGAGTGGTCCCTCAGTTCACAAAGGTATATTTAAATTTGCCCGACCTTGTACCCAGTTATAAATTGTTTGATGCGCGATTTCTATAACAACATCAGATCTGGTTATTGGCTACATAACAAAAACAGACAGCCACCAAAATGATAGGTACCTAATTCAAAATGCAATAAAGTTAGGTATTTTTTTTATTATTCATTCTTGCTATAAAAGTTATCTTATCCATGTCAAATGTTCTTTGTAATGATAATAATTATGTGAATGAACTCAACCTTGAAGCATAAAGCATCCTATCTACAAGAAATCTTCAAAACATTACAGTCGCTGACGCATTACAGTCAATATGCTAGTAGTTTATACTATACTTATCATTGTGAACCGATTTTTTTTTTATTTGGATTGAAAGATTATTCTTTTTTTTATTCAATACAAATAATGCTTGACTCCGATCCCACCTGATGGTAAGAAGTGATGCAATCGTTGATGGTGAGGCGCATTAGTTTATTCTTGAGCTATTCACTGTAGCCTTAAAAACCCCAAATTATAATCGGATGGGAAGACTGCAACAGGCAGATCGTACCAGTCCTTCGATATACGCGGTAACGCGCGTAAGGACGGATACTTGCCGGGCATCGGGTTGTCCGATGAAAGCAATGAGATGGTGGAAATAAGTCAAGTAATTCCCGCGCACACTCTCCAAAAATTGCTGCATACTCCCGAATTGGTCCCATAGAAATATTGTTTTTATCTGATGATGAACTTCGAAGATATAGAATAGAACTTTTCAAAAAATCAAAGTAGAACTATCGTAACAAGTAAAATACAATCGAATTGAGAACCTCCTCCTTTTTTTGAAGTCGGTTAAAAATTTAACGAAGAAGGGAAGAGGATAACATAGAACTGGGGCTCTAGACAAGTGGCAATCGCTCCGTGTCTAACAATTAGAGAATCGAAAACATTTGACCACGTGACTTTTCGAAGGCATATGTCAGTTCCATACATTTCGGAGTTTCGAATTTCGTTATCGTTAGTGAGAATGTGACTTTTCTGATAAGGTAGGTAGGTAAGAATTCTGTAATCAGTGTACCCTAGCCGTGTTTGGTATCTAGTTCAATTTGGCTGAAGGGACCTACCCTTAAACTACAACTAAAAAGTATGAAATAAAAAAATACCACCGACTAGGACTTCGGAATACCTACGTCAGTGGGAAAGTTGTTTTATCGAAGTTTATTTCTTCGACAACCTTTCAACGATATGTTTATACTGGGACGCCTAGTTAGGCCGACATTTTGTTACGTCGATGTTTCGTTAAATCGAAAAACTGTAGGTACTGCAGTATTACTATAATCTTTGAGGTACTGCGAACTATTATAAAGCGCGAATATCATACTGCAAAGCCTTGTTCAATCGACGTCTTGTAACTGCGATGCTATGGTTACTTAGGAATACTAAGTAACCATAGCATTGCAGTAGCAGTAACAATACTAAGCTATTCCTAAGTAACCTATTTAACTTTTCTAATTGAAAAACTTGAATATCCATTACTAAAACTATCTGAAAATGGCAGATATATAATGATGGGTTTCGAGCTTCATCAGCAAAGTTAATGAGATATGTAACTTCGAAATGCGATTTGTATGGCGTGGGTATAGCCACTCATTACAAATGAAATCCCAGGCATCCCAGAGTGTGGATTAAGTGTAGTTCTAACAGTGCAGTTTCCATATAAAATGTTAGGAGGCAGATATTAGCAACCAAAAACTCCATCTTATAAAGTAATACAAGGTGTTAAAATAAATCTAATCTATCAACAAGCTTTCAGTGATGGCTTAATTTTTTTTAGAATACTAAGACCTGAACTTACTAATAAAGTACTAGCCATATGAATATAACTCAACAATTAAATAGCTATGTATAACAATAATTGAAGTGGTGGATTGCGGCCACAACTAAAAGCAAGGAATTTAATTAAAATGTTTAATAAGTATACGGTAACATTATAATATACTTATTAGATAACCAAATTAGGTAAAAACTAAAGCCAAAGTGGTTGGACAGATTCTCCCTGAGATAGATGAATAAAATAAATTAAAAAACTGTTTTGACTAAATTTTTTGAATTGTGTGACTTTTCTTAATAGCACATTCTACCAAGGTTAAAAGAACAGGATTTACATACAATAGAATAAATAAATATAAAATAACTACATAGTGTTTGTCATGTAGGTCAGAAAATCTTTGCTGTAAAAGTTAAGATGTCCAGCCTATTAACCAACAACTTTGGGTAAACTGGAAATTATGTTCAGCTTTCTGGTTCAGGGCCTGACAAACTTATGTAGCTAGCACAAAGAATGTGAAGCCTGGGAGTCTTTCAAGAGTTGGCATAAAATTCTTAACCTTTCATTAATGTCAAATTTTTATATTTTTAAAGATAGGCTTATGACTTTGATAACAAGGTTGTGACGGATGGTATGATTGGTCAGTTTTATTCATATTTTAATTTAAGTAACACAGTTACGGTACATTAGATTCAATACAACTTGGAGCATCAAATCTTTAAGCTTCATTAGGGTCAGTGGGTCGTCTAATAATCCTTTCTTGACTGAATTGCAATGCAATCAGTTAATTTATAATTCTATATTATTCTATGATGCTACATACCTTAGTATCATCAGCATTAACATGAAGAAATTAAACATGAAATACCTACTTTAAAATTGATAAATTGCTGTATTGAGATCATACAAAATATTACAGAATGATACTGGTTAGACAAAACTTTATATAGAGATACTTACTACATCTAGAGGAAGCCCAATTTTGATTGATAAGAACAGGAATAATCTACTGCCATCATAGTAATCATAATACGTCATTGTCGTTCCAGGCTAGTTACTGTGAATAAACAAACAAGACCACTCAATATTTTACAAGAAGCGCCAAAACAAGAAATCAAAAATGTACAACCAATTATAGTTACTTTTAGTCGCGGTATGCTGACAATATAGGTACCTTAGAACTCGTTTAGTAACTGTAATTTAATTTCTTGAACCTGAAACACTTTACGGCTATATTGTTTTCTAGTAAACACAACACTAATTTATCACTTTTGTTGAAAGCCTTCAAAACATTCGGTTTATATAGCCCAAACTATGTAACTATCCATTGAATATAGTATCAATTCACGTCAGCTTTGCACTACATAACGTATATAAAAGAGATTGTTAACAATGTATTTTTCAATTTCATAAACTTGTGTCGATTACAAACGTCATTCATTTCAATTGACGGCTTTATGGCATCTCGGCATCACACCGCATTTAGGGTTGCCAACATAGAAGTATATTAAATAAAAAAAAAAACTTTTTACAAAAAAAAAAACCGCCTTCAAAAAAAGCTAAACAATAAAAGTTCCTACACTAAAAAGTTGAAAATAAAAATTTTAATTGCTGTAAAGAAACTTAATTTATAGGTAAACTTATTTGACATTAATATTTTGCAAATATTCAAAATTTATTACTTCTTTTTGGAGTCGGTGCCAGCATATTTATTGTTGAAACTTAGTGTTAGGTAGCTTTTTAATATCCGGTGCCATTTTTCATACATAATGCTTAAACATTTTCAATGTACTTAAAATGTGGCAGGTTTTTGTAAGTAGGTATATATTATTTATTTAAAAAAAATGTGCAAATCGGATGATTTTTTTTAGAGAAGTCTAACATGTATTTGTCTTAATTAAGTATTATATATTTGAGTATGCAAATAGGTACTAAGTAGGTTGCCCATTCGTAATTCCTTGCCTTGGCTGGCACCGACTCCAAAAAGAAGTAATAAATTTTGAATATTTGCAAAATATTAATGTCAAATAAGTTTACCTATAAATTAAGTTTCTTTACAGCAATTCAAATTTTTATTTTCAACTTTTTAGTGTAGGAACTTTTATTGTTTGGCTTTTTTTGAAGGCGGTTTTTTTTTTTGTAAAAAGTTTTTTTTATTTGTAGCCGTTTAGTGTTTTTTATTATAATGTGTTATGGCAACGAAGTCAATATCGTTCCTACATTTCTTTTGAAAAAGTTACCAATGTCATATAAGTAGGAATACATATTCTAGGTACATTGTTACAGTGTAATCGTTTTGATCTCGTGGAGAGATGATATGATGCATGAAATACTTATGATTCATCTCATGAGTACATCTCATGACAGCTCTCATCATCATCATCATTTCAGCCAGAAAACGTCCACTGTTGGACATAGGCCTCCCCCAAGCGTCGTCACAACGACCGATTCTGTGCGACTCGCATCCATCGCGTTCCCGTGATTCTCACCAGGACGTCGGTCCACCTTGTGGGAGGCCTTCCAAAGCTGCGTCTTTTGGTGCGCGGTCGCCACTCTAGAACCTTTCGGCCCCATCGGCCATCTGTTCTACGAGCAATGTGCCCTGCCCACTGCCACTTAAGTTTGGCGATTCTTCGGGCTATGTCGGTGACCCTGGTTCTCCTGCGCATTTCTTCATTTCTGATTCGAACACGCAAGGAAACTCCGAGCATAGCCCTTTCCATTGCCCTTGACAGCATTGCCCATGACAGCTCTAATAAGCTCAAACAATGCTAGGATACATTATTTTATTTTGAAGTTCCCATGCCGACCTTCCACCTTCCAGCTTCATCATCACATCAGTTCAATAGTACCTTACAGCTAAAGTGCATCTTATGACAATTCTAACAAGCCCAAACACGGCTAGGATATATTAATTAGTTACGCAGTTCCAGTGCCTACCTTTCAGCTCCATCATCATCATCAGATCAGTTCGATGATAACATTTTCAACATAATTATTTAAGATCATTGGTTTATAGTGCATTTTCATAGTTGCTTAACTACCTTGATTGTGATATCCATGCGATTGTCAAGTTTCGTTAGCCATTTCTGATCTTCTTCACCAGTTCCACCTCATCAAATGTTACTTTTTGACTGTAAATGCTTGAGTTCTCGATGAAAATATAAAAAAAAAACTATATAGTTGCCTATAATATTTGAGGAGTTCCCTCGATTTCTCATGGATCCCATCATCACAACTCGATTTTGAAAAAAATGGGACCAATCTGGAAGTATATCCTTTCAAGTACAAAAAAAATTTTGCAAATCCATCCATAAACAACGGAGTTCTGAGGTAACAAACATAAAAAAAAAAAATAAAAAAAAAAATAAGAAAAATACAATCGAATTGAGAACCACCTCCTTTTTTTTGAAGTCGGTTAAAAAACAGAAGTAGTAAAGGGGTGCGGCGCGGCGGCAGGCGGAGGCGGGCGTGTCCGTGTTAGAGATGTAAGTTTGTGAGGTATTATACCATTTGTATTAAACGGTATTAAACGAAAAATACCGTATAATACGGTAGAATACCATTAGCTACGGTATTTTAAGTATAAATCAATTTAATTATCTGGATAATCATTAAAATACTAAATACGGTTGAAATTCACGGAAATAAAACATGAAACAGTATTTTAAATTTGTAATTAAATTTGTATTATTATTAATAATCAGAATCACTGAGAAACAGAGTCTCTTCAGTGAACTCATGATTTAGACTTTTTGAGGATCATCTACCTCCATACCTAAATCATTTTGTATTGCTGCTACGTTTTCGGTAGAAGACATTGCAACAATGTTTTCTACCAACGTACTTTCAGCTGAATCAGCACGCTGCACGGTGCAAACACAGCACGGTGGAACATGTCTTAACATGTTGACGGCGACGAGTAGAATAACCTCGAACCTCGCGCGAGCTGCTCACGCGGTAAATAGTACCTACTCTGCGGTATATTTCAAACACAATGAAAAATATACGAATAAGTCATCATCATCATCATCAGCCTAGCGTAAGTCCCGGTTGCTACCTTGGCTTTCACCTCGGTGCCCGGGGTCCGCTTTCCTGACTAGTCGTCTCCACTTCGCTCGGTCTTTTGCGTCCTCTGCCTTAAGCCCATTAGCACGCATATCGTCCCTTACGACGTCGATCCAACGCCTCTTAGGCCTACCTCGTTTTCCGGGTCCCGGCGGAGGCGGCATGGCGAGGCATCTGTTACCCACGTAGTCTGCCGGTTTTCGTAAAACGTGGCCATACCAGCGTAAGCGACCCTCCTGCAGTTTATCTGCTATGTCACGGACCTGAAGGCTGCCCCGGATGCGGGAGTTCTTAATGCGGTCTTTCCGCGAAACTCCAGACATCCAGCGCAGCATATTCATTTCCGTGACACGCAGGCTTTGCTTATGTCGCTCAAGTACAGGCCACGCTTCACTGCCATACAAAAGGACAGGCCTAATGATGGTCTTATAGACCTGTCCTTTGAGCCTAACCGGCATTTTGGGGTCACAGATAACCCCCGCCACCTCACGCCATTTCGCCCAGGCCGCCGAGATACGTGACTCGACGTCGCAATCGACGTCCCCGGACTCGTGGAGCACCGATCCCAAGTACCTGACCTGTTCCGAGCGCTCAACTGTGTCTTCGCCAATGCGAACAGGAGCAGCGTTTGTTGTGTTACAGGCCAAGTACTCGGTCTTCGCCGCATTAATTTTCAGACCGCCGTTTTCCAGCGATTCCTTCCACGCTGCCACACGTCGAACCAAGCGCCCACTGTCCGAGTCCGCCAGCGCGATGTCGTCTGCATACATGAGCAGCCATGGCGGCTGCTCATGTAAGTCCCTGATGGTGGAGGACAGCACGTCCAGCACCACGCTGAACAGAAACGGACTAAGGACAGAGCCCTGGTGAACTCCGACGGTGATGGGGAAGGGTTTCGTATCGCCAACAGCGGTCCGAACCACAGAACCGGAGTCTCGGTACATATCTCGGATGATGTCAACATAGGTCTCGGGTACTCGTTTGGATCTCAGCGCCCACCAGATCACATCACGGGGGACACAGTCGAAGGCCTTCTGCATGTCTAGGAACAAGAGGTGCAGAGGCGTATTCTTCGATCTGTATCCCTCCATGGTAACCCTTAGGGCAAAGATGGGATCCATGGCGCCATGGCCTGGTCGAAACCCATATTGACATCCCGAGACGGTGCACTCCTGTCGGATCCGAGAGTCAATCACCCGCTCGAAGAGCTTCATGGTGTGGGACATAACCTTAATCCCCCGGTAGTCGCCACACTCCTGCACCGATCCCTTGCCTTTGAAGACTGGAGTGATAATACTCAGTCTCCATTGACTAGGGATCTTTCCGGTGAGGAGCATGCGGTTAAATAGGTGGGTTAAGATGCCCACACCATGAGGACCCATCGCCTTCCAGGCTTCAATGGGGACTCCATCGGCACCGACAGCTTTCCGGTTCTTCATGCGGCGAAGAGCCACATGCACTTCCTCAGGCGTAACCGGGGGCACAAGTCCCTGATTTGGAGGGAGAACCGGAGCAGTGGCGGTCCCTTCATACAAGCCCAAAAGCCCGGCATGCCTTACTAAAATGCTCGATAAGAATCAATATCAAACCCGAACAATTTAAAAGTTCGCGCGCTTAATTCTTATCAAAATAACACAAAGTATCTACTTAGGCCCGCCCGCTGCATTACACATCGCGATTGTTCGCGCGCTTCGCTTACACTCGGCACTATATATAGCTATCTCGCTTACACTTACCGGCTTTTACCGGGCTTTCAATGTCTCTTTCGCACTCATAGCGATGTGCCGTATAAGTACTTAGGACGTTTTGCGTCTACAAATCGATCAGTATAGAAGATTTAAGCCGGGATTGCGCATGAAGTTGCACGCGAATGCGTGACCTTGTCAGTTTGTCACACTTTAGTGTTGCCGTTTTAGCAACGTTGTGAGATCTTGGAGATTTTTAACGAGTTTGGAGACTTTTTTTAAGATTTAGCAACAGTAAAAACCAGCGACTTTTTAAAATAACGAAATTAAATATTCAAGCATTAACTTAAAAGTAAAAAAAATGCGACATTTAGCTAGATTTCTCGTACACCTGGCGACTTTTTTTGCCTAAATGACAACACTACAACTTTGCGTAAATAGTTTTTGACACTCGAGTGCAACTAACTTCAGTTTTATTTGTTTTCTTAGTTAGTAAGTTTTTTTATGTGTTTTCTTAGTTTTCCCAGTGTTATATGTAACTGTTTTGGTGACTTACCTACAACAATGGAGCTAATTGTACCTTGTGAGGATTTAAAATGCGTTCGAGTTTTGATTGGCGAAGATACGGTAAAATCTTTAAACTTTGCTCAGAAAAAAACAGTTAATTTCTTCATTAAAACCGACGTCTAATCTGTGAATTTCTCAGTCTAGTAAATCGCATAAACGAAAATTTAATAGATCAGTGTACCTATATATAAATTACTTACATTTTCCTACAGAGGGATTAGATTCATTATTTGACATTTATGCAAACTATTTCGACAAAAAAAAAACAATAAAAAGTTAATTGATTTGCCTGTATTCTAGTCCTGATCTAAAAGATCGTAATGTTTTGGAATTAATTGATTTCATTCATGAGAATAACCTCGAAGATGCCTTTCCTGAATTGTTAAAATTAGTGTATCTTGTTTTAACTATTCCGGCTGTAATGTAATTTAATCATTTTAGAAAGATAGACAATTCCTATTAGAATATAAATAATTAATTTAAATACCTTTTTATATTCTATGTAGGTATTTTTTTACTTTTGCTTTGGAACTTTCTGTTTTGTTTTTTTTTTGTCTGTAACCTGTTAGTCCTGTTAGGAAGCAATCAACTACTTACCATAACTTTGTTTCCTCAAGCAATGAACCAAATCAAATGGCTTTTTTCAAAGCCACCGGAGGAATGCAATTGCTGATATGTTTATTATATTCAATCTAGTACTAGCATGCCTTCAGTGAGTGAAATTGAATAAAAAATAGGAAAGAAGATTGATGAATTCACTTTTAATTTATTGTATCTAACCAGTAGTTTATGACAAAATTGCGATGATCCATACGTAGGTACCTACATACTCAGTCCAAAACTGAACTTTCTTTTTTTGAAATTGGTTAAAATTTTTGGGCTTGCCTTATATTGAAACCCTAGGCACGCCACTGAACCGGAGACAGCACCTCTTTGTGCTGCTTGTTCAGCAGCTCGTGGAAGTACGAGCGCCATCTCTCCTTCACCGCGAGGTCCTCGCATAACAGATTGCCGTCAGGGTCTCTTACACAGCGGCACTTAGAGATATCCAGTGCCGCTTTGACCCTGGAACGTGCCAACTTATAAATGAGCTTTTGCCCCTCAGACGATTCCAACTTATCATAAAGTGGCTGTAAGTGGTCTCGTCTGGCTCTGGCTACGGCCCTCTTGGCGGCACGTTTTGCGGTTCTGTATGCGTCGCGGTCTTCGGGAGATTTGGAAGCTCGCCACGTTTTGAAGAGGGCTTTCTTCTCTCTGATCTCCCTCTGGACTGTGTCATCCCACCACCAAGTCTCCTTGTCACACCTGCGGCCGCCCCTGGACAAGCCGAGCACCGACTTTGCCGCCTCAGTGATGGCAACCTGAATCCTGTCCCAGTGGCTTTGCACAGGTTCGCCATCGGTACCATCGCACTTATCGCCGATGGCCGACGCGAACGACTGGGACGTGGCTTCATTCAATCGCCACCACCGTATTCGGCGTTGTTGGCGCTCAACAAACTTGACCTTAGGCTTGACGCGCAAGTCCATGACAAAGAGACGGTGTTGTGCAGTGAGACTCTCGCCGGGTATGACCTTGCTTAATATACGAATAAGTATATATATAATATTGTAATAATGTCTGTGAAATTTAATTAAGTACTTAATAGATACCTAATTAAATTAGAATTAGTCAATCTAAAATTAAACTTTTGAGCCCCAAGCCAACGCCGGCGTTCGTAAACCTATTATTTTTCTATTATGAGTCAAATTACGGTATTCGAAAGGTTAAAAAAAAATAAAAAAAAATACGTAGCCTTTTGGTATAATACGGTATTTTACAACACTAGTCCGTGTCCGCGGAAGTGATAAGTCGCTGTCGAATTTTTGATCGACGAAACAACGACGGTCTTGCGACGACTGAAACGGTTGTTGAAAATGTTTATAGTTACGACTTTAATATGAAGACGACAAGGACGCGCAGGTTTAAGTTGAAAGCGCTCTACCAGGATTTCTTATGGAAACGTTCCAATTCCCACTTTCCCAGCGAGTCAATTGCCTTTCAAAAGCAGACTCCTGGGTAGGAATCATAACCACGACCTCCGGAATAGCAGTCAGGGCCACTAACCACTAGCAGGCTAGTCAAGTAAACGGATTTCGTGCGGATTTCGTAAACGTCATTTAGCAAGCGTATTGCAGGCATGCTCTAACGAAGTCATAGTACAAAAACGCCGGGTACTTTAACTTCACGCTTGCTAAAACAGGTTCATACGAAACCTTGGCTTAAAAAACTTAGTATTTGGGCCAACAAATTAACAAAAAAAAAAAAAAAGAATTTTCTGACCACTCGTTCCGAATTGCGTCAAAAGTGATTATATCGGGAATTCGACCAATGCGCAATGTCATATTCATTACTCGATAGCATTTATATTTTGTGACTATTAAATTTAGTCGGCTTCGCGATTTAATCACTTTTGACGCATTTCGGATCACGGCTTGTCTCATGTCACTCTGACTATCATTTTATCAGGAGTGACATTTGACAAGAGAGAACAATTTTAGCGTTTCATTGTTTATATTATAACGAAAGAAAATACGTTTTAATTGAGCAGGACGATACCATTTGTATTAATTGTCATTCAATTTGTAGAAATATGTACTTTTAGTGAATTAAGTCATTCAAATACCATCCATTCAAAATGTCTATAGGTTCAGTTTATGAAACCGCTTACTTAGGAGACTTCAATCAAGTTAAAGTGAAGGTTGAAGAAGATAATGCTTTAATACATACTCCAGATTCAGTAAGTTTATCTTTTTCTTTTCCCATTTTATTACACTTGTACTCCCATATATTCAAAACCGGCCAAGTGCGAGACTCATTCGCGCACGAAGGGTAAAAAAATCACATTTATTGTATGGGAGCCCAATAAATGTTTATTTGATTCTTTTTTTAGTATTGGTGTTAGACAGACAAATAGAGGGACGCACAACAACAAGCCTGGGTAATGAACCCTGATAATGAAAAGGTGCCATTACGAGAATGGCACCACCATTAGCATGTGCTGAACTGACAATTTACTATTGTTTGTTATGAAATTTAAAATACTCTTTCAGGCTAACAGAATTTATAGTATAGTCTTAGTACTTATACTAAGAGTATACTATAAATTCTGTACACATAATATTACTATATTAAAAATTTTCAGAATCGACGTCTTCTTATTCATTGGGCAGCACTAAGTGGAAATGAAAATTTAGTGTCCTATTTGTTAGACTTAGGAAGTCCTGTTGATCCAATGGATGACACAAATTCAACACCTTTAATGTTAGCCTCTGCTGCTGGTAGAGTTGATGTGGTGAAATTGCTGATATACAAAGGAGCTGACATCAACAAAAAGACAATGATTCGAAAACAATCACCTCTACATTATGCTTGCTCGAAAGGACATCTGGAGGTAATTGAAATTTAATCATTGCCTTATTATGGACTAATTAAACTGAGCATCATTGATGCATTATTTTCAATTTTGTCTTCAATAACATTCTATGTGTTTTTAATCTCTGTTATTAATATTTAAAAATTACATTTACAGTTAGCAAAGTTGTTAATCGATTTTGGCGCTGATGTCAATGCTGCAGATGTTACGGGTGCAACACCACTGCAACGTGCTGCCGCTCAAGGCAGGAGTGCTATAGTGGCACTACTTCTTAAATCACCTGAAATTAAAATTGATATTTGTGATGTGACTGGCTCAACAGCTCTGTTAGTATTTGGTCCAACTGATGTAATTGTGAGACGATACAAAGATCCTTAGCTTTGAAATTCACATTCCCATGTCATCTAGTTATGAAATAATAATAAATGTTACATATTTATTCAATTAATAACTTGAACACAACCAGCAAAATGCAATAAACTTAAGAAAATTAAAATTTCTAATTTTCTTGAGTTTTTTTGCATTTTGCTGGTTCTGGTTATTTCTTTTGCCTGATCAAAAGTTAAAAGGTTATTTATGTTTCAGTGACTAGCACTCTGATAAAAAAATATTTTACTGATTTCCTGAAGTATAAGTAAATATATTCGTAGTGTAAACATCTCCTGCTTTTATTTTACTATACCACAGAATTCTTGCATATTTTAATGTACCTATAATTAATTTCTTTTTTAGGCACTTAGCTTGTGATGAGGACAGGGAAGCAGTAGCACGTTTGTTGGTGGATGCTGGAGCTAGTTTAAAACTTGCTAACAAAAATAATATGACAGCACTTGATTTGAGTTCTACCAAGCTGAGAAAAATTTTATGTGATATGCAATAATATCACATAAAAAAAAATAATTTTATTTAAATTAAACAAGTTTTTGAAAAATCTTTTTTTTTTTCATTTTGTGGTTTTTTTATGGTGGGTAAAATCATACTAAGGACAAATCCCGCTTCCCAGGTGGGGCGAGAAACTGAGTCAGACTCTTACTGACTAAACGATTCACACTCTTCCTTGCCTTGATCCCAGGCAGGGCTTTGAATAACGTTAAAAATCTGGTAACGTTACTTTCATCGTGAGAAGGTAACGTTATTAGTAGAGGTAACGTTATGCTTGATAACGTTACTTGTGACAAATTTTACCGGTAAACTGACTTAACGTTATTGAATATTTTATCGGTAAATAATAACGTTACCAAGACCAAGGGCTTGATAACGTTACCAAGTGCATACGAAAAGTAACGTTAAATTTCTTTTATCTCTTTCTTTCGTTTACATTAAATATACTGTTAACTGCAATGATCACGTAGGTATTCAAATCAAAAACACTTGAGCTGCGCATCATTTTCTTTTTAAATAGGAAGTACGAATACTGAAGAATATTTTCGCCGTCATTGTGATGATTCTTAGGATTTACATGAAGTTAATAGTGGATCTGATTCAGGATCTAGGGGTATATATAAATTCTATACCTACTTAAATCTAAAGAAAGATTTAAGTAGCTATAGAATTTATCTTCGATTGCTTGACTTACGTGATACTTTTTTCGCTCGTAAGTCTATAAATACTTAACGTTATGTTGAATATTTGTGGCTTTGCAGTCTTTTACTTAATAGGGTCAGTAAGGACGATAATACTTTTCGAGCGTTTGTGTGTGTTTATGGTTCGTGGTTCATATTGGAGCAAATGTTACTTAGTAGTATAGGGTAGGGTGCAGGGCTTGTTAACGTTACCAAATTCACACTATAAGTATCGGTAAGTAACGTTATTTTCATAATGTTAAAATTTTAACGGTAACATGAGTCACAATACTTTGGTATCAAATCTATAAAATAACGTTACCAATTAACGTTACAGGTAACGAAATTGTTATCGTTACTTAATGCGTTGTTGTCAAACCGCGCAACATGCGGCGCACGGCGTGCACTACGGAACGGCAACATCGCTACACCAGTCAAACGATGCTTGCTACTAAACAAAATTCGCAGTACGATTTCACAAACGAGGTGTGCGGTAACGGATTTAATACCTGTATAGGATAGTGTTGAAAGTCTAATGCCCTTTTTATATTGGCGTGTTCGTAATAGTTTTATATTTATTTGTTTAATTAAAGCTCATGACCATCTACTATTTTTTTTATGTGGATACAATAGCATTGTAGGTATAATGTAGAAGCACTTTTTAAATTTTGTAAATGTGAAGTACCATGGAGCATTTTTCGCTAGGTTACAACTTATTTGACACTAACTGTGCCCGCGACTTCGTCCGCGCGGAATAGTTATTTTGGGCATCATATTTATTTTTGCAAACAACCTCCTCAGCTTTATAAATTATAGCTGTTACGCACGACTTTGCCCGTGTCAATTTCTGTTATTATTTTAGACAATTTAGTTTTAAAAAGAACATAATTATCTAATAGTACTTCATAGAGCTACTAAGGGGGGGTCCCTTTGGGCACGCCATAATCTCGGCGGTAAGTCCCCTCTTGGAGGCGTGATTGGATAGACTTCACGGCGTCCTCACCATCCGAATGACGCAGGTTCTGGAAATGGGAAGTTCAGGAAATTCCTGCGCTGGAGTAGCCGTCGCCGCCGCGATCCCGCCAATATCTGGCCACCGTAGACGCTGGTTTGCGGACGGTGAGCAACGGGTAGCTCGCCGTTCGGTTGCCTGGTAACAGTCCAGACCGAGACCAAGTCGTCGACGGTGTGCACTGCTCCCGCGCGCCTCAATGTGTTGTCAGCAAACTGTGGGGCCCTTCGGGGTCGAAGCCTCCTGCAGCCGAGGGTTGGTGCGAAACAGTTATACCGGGGCTCTGGGAATAAGGCAAGGGAGGAACGGGGTAGGTTGTTAAGTCAGTAAGAGCCTGACACTGTTTCCCGCTCCGCCCAAGAGCGGGATTCGTCATTGGATGATTTTTACCTACCATAAAAAAAAACCCCTCCGCGCCGCCCGCAAGCAACCCCTCTCCTCGCCGGCCGGCCAGGCGCAGCGTCATATTTTGCACATCATGCGGCGCGTGTGAATTTTATATCGGAGTTATTTTAAAATTGTAATATCTTCTAAGATGTTCATTGAAAATAAGTGATGTCAAAGACAATTTTGTTCACAATTACATACTCCTAATCAACAACACATTTATTTGGATAAAGATTAATATTATTATGTTGATACAACTCTAACAAATAATTGGTAATAATGCATTAATTTCAGCCAAATTTGATTCCCATAAAAACGGTTCTAGTGAGTTAATCATAAAAGATAGACATATACTGTCGCAGACATTTTTTTAGATCATTTTAAGAGGAATAATTCTTTCATACATATTTTTTTGGTATCTTGAACCGTTTTCGCAGCGCACGCAACGGAAGCCCTCAAAGATGAATAATTTTCCCCGTTTTTTCCACATTTCCGTTGTTTCTTCGCTTCTATTTGTCGCAGCGTGAGGTTTTATAACCTGAAGCCTTCCTCGATAAATGATCTATTCAACACAAAAAGAATTTTTCAATTCGAACCAGTAGTTCCTGAGATTAGCGCGTTCAAACAAACAAACAAACAATCAAACGAACAAACTCTTCAGCTTTATAATATTAGTATAGATAAACGAGCATGGCAGTTGAGAGTTTGTCATGCTCACTCAAATGTCTCGCTGATGGTGGCGCGTGTGTTGGGTCATTCTGTTCCCTCTAAAATGGTTGAGCGGAGTGGGGCTGATACTCGCGTCATGCTCGTGAACGGGTGCCGTCAGTTGAGACCGGTCATCTCTTGGCTGCTAGGCGCTTTTTGAAATTCTTTTTTTTATTATTATTTTACTTTTTGTTGAATACCGCTACATCGTGCTCGCATAATAGAAGCAACATAAATTTGTCACCAAGTTATATGTAAATATATAAATATGATTTAAAAGAGTGCCCATGGATTTTCTTGCACGTTCTTCTCCATAGAGGTCTACGCCTTGGAACGTGCAAATTAGCTTCAATTTTAACATTTCAAAAGTGCCTGTAAAGTTTTAAAGTGGCGATAAAGCTGCAAGTCGTTTTTTGCATTTTGGATTTGATAAAAAAATAAACTTTATGTATAGACACTTAAATTTTATGAATCATACAAATCAGCATATCAACACTTAAAAGGCAAAAATTACTAAGTACCTAACATTGAGTAACCTTTACATAAAAGTGATTCAATTTTATTTTGTTTGGAAAAAATTATAGTTAAAAAAAAGACGGATTTAGATATTACTACCATTGTGTTAATAGTGTACTAACTATCTCGTCATTTTCAACTTTTTTTTTCAGTTTTTTTTTTTTACTTTAAATCACTCTCCCTCTCCCGTAAATTTTACTCAATGTCACTAACAACTTTAGCCTTTCAAGCGTCCGAATTATTAAAATAGTTTGAAATATGACTTAATTGGAAAACAATATATCATTAAATCGGTTTATTACTAATGAATGATTTCAATAACAAATTATTTAGTTTCAGTAAGACTTTTTTTTAAATAAATCAAAATACAAAGTCTCATAACTTTTTCAGTTTCAATAATTTTCATTATTTATTCATTAAAATCAGGACCTTGACCATGACGTTTAAAGTAAGATTGTTTTATTCCTGTTCCAGAGTGTGGTCTCTTTCCCACTGAAAGTAATATCGAAGTAATACTGCTTTAAGGGCTTGCGGTAGGCCCCCTGGTTCAATACTTTGATTTGGTTCTATTATTTATCTACTATAATATTGAACAATGTTTGTTCTTCGACTTCCAAACACAGACAATAAACTTTGTCAACTATATATACAAAATGACACACACTGTTGACAATCTACAGAGCAAGCAGCAGCAGCAGGATTTAAATTTTCCACGATACCCCTGTATCAGCTTATTTCAAATAGAGCAATTGCAGACGCGTGTATTATTAAAATTTCGGGCAGTCAAAAAAAGTGAAGCTAAATTGCATGTTCCAAAGTGGAACACCATGGACACTCTTTTAAATCATATTATGAGTTAGGTACATACCAAAACCATGGACCATGGTTACGTATTTCTTGTCACTTTGTGAGGACAATGTAGGTATGATAAGTAATGAAAAAAAGAGATGAAAAATGAAGATGACCAGTCTCAACTTACGGCGCTCGTTCAAGAACATGACGCGTGTATCAGCCTTATTGAGCTCGACCATTTTGAATGGAACTGAATGACCCAATAACACGAGCCACCATCGTCGAGACATTTGAGTGAGTTCATAATGTCAAACAAGTTGTAATCCAATAAACTTTTGCTCCTTGGTACTTTGCATTAATATTTTAAAAAAAAAGTGCTTTTACATTATACAATGCTATTCTTTCAAATGCAAAAATAATAAATCATCACAATTTCTATTTTAAAAATAATCAATATCAA
Source organism: Mythimna loreyi (assembly GCA_029852875.1). NCBI lineage: Eukaryota > Metazoa > Arthropoda > Insecta > Lepidoptera > Noctuidae > Mythimna > Mythimna loreyi. Next base: position 12,127,809 of record CM056785.1, on the reverse strand, counting down.
CAATACAAAAAGGGCAGTAGTATCTCTTCCAATATATAAAAAAAAAACTAATTAGTAGGCAAAATACAGCTGCCACAGCTACAGCCATCGCAGAGGCGGCGTAAGGCGTGGGCGACGTGGGCGACCGCCCACGGCCTCGCGGTCCAAGGGGCCTCGCGCCTCGGAGGCCCGTGATAGCAAATGTAGATGTACTCATCTAGGAATTAATAATATTAATATCGGCTAGCAAGTATCTGGCAATACCACCGGGGGCCCGACCATCTCTGTTGTGTGAATGAGGCCTACCAATTGATCAGGTATATCATCTACCCCGAACACCAGGGAGAGTGACAACGGCGAGAGATGACTCGTTGTGTTCTGCAGGGATCGGTACTACGACCACCCTTGTGAAACATTGGGTACGACAACGTGTTGCGCGCCTATTTTGTGACGTCGTCGGTCCTAGCACAGAGAAATTGTACCAGGCGGCGGTCGAACTAGCGACACGTGTGGTCTTTGGCAGGGTTTAACAGTTGCGATTCGAGGTGGCGCTGTACAAGGTCGAGGCCATGTGGTTCCACGACCCTCGGAACAAGCTGCCAACGGGTACCCACCTAATGGAGGAGTTCGCATCGGCGTTGGGTCTACGATGAAGTACTTGGGACTTATCCTCGACAGCCGGTGGAAATTTGACGAGCATTTCCTACGTCTGGCTCCCAAACTGAATTGGACTGGGGCTATTCTCATGCGGCTCCAGCTGAACTTTGGGCCAGAAGCCTCTAGCTGGAGGCTCTACGTAGGGATCGTTCAATCCTTGGCTTTGTATGGACTGCCAGTGTAGGCGCCGTCGCTGCAAAAGCAACCGAGGGCCCAGCTTAACGCATGCCACAGGGTTATGGCAATACGGATGGTGCGGGGATACCGCACGCTTTGCCGTGAAGCGGCAAGTCTCCTAGGGATCAGGAGGCAACAGTCCTTGCACACATGCACGATTTGTGCGTGGAGATGCAACACCAGAACGAAACTCCACTGCCGCGCCAAATCGCGGGATGGCGGATTGAGTTCCTGTGGGATGTCAAGATATTATTGGCGACAGCGACTGTCACAACACAGTTCTGGGCATGCCATAATACGGCGGTAAGTCCCCTCTTTGAAGTCTGTCTGAAAATACGCGAGTTATTACCGGACATGGCAAGTTCGGTAGGTAACGGAGTTTTGTGGAGGCGATCGGCGATGGCGATCTCTCGCGCCGGGCCTACGTACAGGCCATGTTCCGGAGCGAATAGGGGTAGCAGGCGAACGCCTCCTTCTGCGAAGAAGTGATGCTAGCAAAGAAGAAGGCCAACCGCATAAATCAAAAGCAACCACGCCCCAGACGCCGCTGGGATTCCGATACCGATTTCCGGTCACCGGACAAATTCGAATATCAAAAAAAATATTCTCAACAAAATCGGTCCTTTTGCGTCGTACATCAGGGGGCCTCGCAAAATATATCTTGCCCACAACAAAATTTGGTCTTGCCCCGCCACTGCAGCTATGGCTGTGGCACAGGACCTAGCATGTAGTCAAACATTTTTATCTAGGATATAATCCTCTAATCTATAAAATGATTCTCTACATAAGGTGTTTTTAATTTGATTGGAAGTCAAATATACTACTTAAATATATTATTAATTTCCTCATGCATGTTTTAAGATTTGATTTATTTAGATGGCGAATCTCAAGTGGTATTTTATTACAAAATTTTACGCAGTACAGTAAGAGCTATGTACTTTACGATGTTGCAGTTGAACTAATAAGTATTTATAAGTTTAATTATTTTTACCGACTTCACAAAAAGGAGGAAGTACTATGTTCGGATGTTTGTATGTTTTTTTTTCGGTTCACCGAATACTTCGCCAATCATCGACGTCCTATTTTCATCAAGTTTAGATTTGATGATGGGATCCATGAGGAATCGAGGGAACTCCTTAAATATCATAGGCAAACCTATGGTGTTTTTGGTATTTTCATCTAGATTTTAAGCATTTACAGTAAAAAAGAAACATTTGATGAAGTAGAACTGATGAAGAAGACCATGGCCAATGATAAATGATCTTTATTTTGTAAGTAGGTATAAAAAACACTTTTACATGTCATTTTTTTTTTGATAGATGAGTCCGATGTTTCCTAGCAGACTACCCTGAGAAGAAACACCGAAACAAACTCAGGGGTCAGTCTCTTTTGAAGTCCATACAGAAAATATGTATTGGTCAAATCCTCTGGTTATAAGTGTATCGCAACTAAAAAGGGTGAAATAAAAAACTTTTTACAAAAAAATATACCGATTTCACTAAAAAAAAACTTTTTCGGAAATCGGTGTTTAATAAGAAATAAACAATACCGAGAAACACCGACTTCCGAAAAAGTTTTTTTTTTATATATTTAGTGCAGTCGATATATTTTTTTGTAAAGTTTTCTTGTAACATAACAGGTCCGATCAATCACTTACTGCAATGCTTGTAAATTTTAATTATTTTGTACATGATGAAACGCCGTTTTATTGGGGGAACAGTAGCCAATTTCCACGGAAAGCCCAAAAGCTTTATTTAATATACCTATCCATTTTGTGAGAAAGTTCTGCCACTTCTTTTTCAGTTTGGCTGGAGCAATTCTTCATTATTTTTTATTGGGTGGACTCAGATTTTTGCATTTATCCATATCCTAATTTTGACCGCATCGCTCAAAAATTTTATTATTACTAGCAGATTTTATATTTTCGTGATCACCTGATGAACACAATTATTATTTATTGTGCAGTAAGTATATTTAATACTAAGCAGAAGGACGGTATTTAAGTGGCAGAGAATGACTGAAGCATTAATGCCCGTTTTCACCAACAGCCCCTAAAAAGTCACCTAAGTAAGGTCCACTTAACTTAAGTCCACCTCTGTGCATATGTGTTGCATAAAGATATCTAAACAAGTAAAACTCTGGCGAAAAAGCCTATACTTCAAAAAGGAACGGTAGTCACTTTCTTCAAAAGCCAATACATCAGATCATTCCCTACAGAAACACTGTTTCTATATTGTTCATAAAGAAAAAGACCATTTGGAATTAAAAGTGTTTTTAAGAAAAAAAAATATTCTCGATCGATAACAATAAGTATAGTCGTTTGATTCGAAAAATAGTTGTTCCCTCAATTTTAGCTACCTAGAAAGTTTTAATCCAGGAGTATTTAAAATATGTAATTTTATGGATTTTGGTGTGCTCTTTCCAAATTTTGACTTTGCCAATTCGTATTTTTGCCTTTTGTACCATCATATTGGAAAAATGCGCCTAAAAATTGAAAAAGCACATCACAAAAAAAATCGGAAATAGCACATTCAAATTTATAAAGTTACTTAGCCCTGGACAACTTTCCATGTAAAACAAGGAACTCACGAAGCGGTTTTCACCCACAGCCGCCACGGTTGCAGGCCCGCGGCTTATGTAAAATGCTGTTAAATATTGGCGCTTGAAAGGCAAAAATTACTAACCGACACTGAGCATACTTTACAAAATGTTATTGGGCCCCATCAGTTTAAAGAGTTTATCATTGATTCGAAAAGAAGAAGAAGAAAGTGTTATTTATAATTAATAACTTTAAATCACTCTTGGCAATGTCTACTCAATGTCGCTTAGTATTTTTTTTTTCAAGCAATGGATATGTAAAAAAAATAACTTAATCGGCCGCCAGTTTTGCGGTCGAAATTCGCAACCGTTATGGCTTTTGTAGATCTACCGCCTCGTGAGTTTTAAAATAATATAGCTGTTTCCTCTACAGCGGCGGGCGTGGGTGAAAACCGCTTCGTGAGTTCTTAGCCTCAAACTATCAAATTACTTTATTCAAATCCCTTTTCTAGTATAATAAGGCCGATGTAACTTAGCGAGTCTGAACACATAGGCTTTGCGAACTTTAGCGAATATACACTCGTAAAAACTGTCATTAGCAATTACATTTTAAACAAAAATGCGAATTAATAATTTATAATGAAAGGACCAATACCTACACATAATCTGCCACTGAATCAGTTAGATTCAGCGGCAGATTTAAAAAATAAAATAATAATTACTTAAATACCCACATAACTAAACGAGAAACCCGACTGCCTTAAAAGCATTAAATGAAAACATGCTATACGTAGGGTAAGTTGTCTCACATTGAACCAGGTAAATTTCAAAGTCTCACAGTGGGCTGGATTTTCAATCAAACCCTTTAATTTTTTGTGTATAGTTAACAAATCTATTTAGCTTCAATTTTGTAAAACATTAATTTTTCATATTCCTTTTACTTTCAGTGTCAGTGGCGGGGCAAGACCAAAATTTTATGTGGGCAAGATATATTTTGCGAGGCCCCCTGAAGGACGATGCAAAAGGACCGATTTTACATAGAAACAAATTTTTTATCCTCGAATTTTTACGCACCAACGCGAACGGTGCGCAGTGGCCAGAAATCGGTATCGGAATCGGCGTCTGGGGCGTAATGCCAAGTGTGCTTAGCCCAAGCGGGGCATACCTCTACCGTGTGCTCCACCGTGTGGCGAAACTCGGGCGACACTTCCTCACGAATCCAGTGCAGATACCTCCCGAACTTACTATGTCCGGTAAGAACCTGCGCCATGCGGAATGTGAGGACGCCGTGAGGTCTTCTCAGCCAGGCCTCAAAGAGGAGACTTACCACCATTATTATGGCGTGCTTAGAACTGAGTTGCGACAGTCGCTATCGTCATAGCACAATGACATCCCACGTACATCTTTGTATCTCCACGCACAAATCGTGAATGTGTGCAAGGACTGTTGCTTCCAGATCCTACGGAGACTTGCCGCTTCACGAGAAACTCGTGCGGTATCCCTGCATCATCCGTATTACCATGACCCTCTGAAATGCGATACGCTGGGCTCTCGGTTGCTTTTGCAGCGACGGCGCCTACACTGGCGCTCCATACAGGGCCAAGGATCGAACGATTTTTGCGTAGAACCTACGACATCTCCTATGTCTGGACCCCAAAGTTCGGCTGGAACCGCTTGAGAGTAGCCTCAGTCCGATTCAGTTTGGGAGCCAGACGTCGGAAAACTCGTCAAAATACCACCAGCTGTCGAGGACGAATCCCAGGTATTTCAATGTAGTCCCGACGCCGATGCGAACTCCTCCATTAGCTGGGAACTCGTTGGCGGCTCGTTCCGAGGGCCGTGGAAACACATGGCCTCGGACTTGTAAAGCGCTACCTCGAATCCCACTGCTGAATCCTGCCAACGACTATCGCAATGCCGCGTGTCGCTAGTTCGGCCGCCGCCTGGTACTATTCTCCCTGTGCTAGGACCGAACGACGTCAGGAAAATAGCCGCGCAGCACCTAGTCGTACCCAATGTTCCACAAGGATGGTCGTAGTACCGATCCCTGCGGAACACAATATGTCATCTGTCGCCATTTCTCCTTTCCCTGGTTATAAGGGTTTATGATATAGGTACCTGACCGATAGGCAGGCATCAATCACGCGACAAAAGTGGTCAGGCAACCGGAGGTATTGCCAGATATTTCCTACCCGATTTTTATATTATTTATTGCTAAATGAGAAAATATCTCTATATTTGCATTCGCGTAGGGTTTGTAAGATTGAAAGAATGGTTAGTATGGATGAAGTCAGAATAGCAGTAAATGGAATGAAGAATGGTAAAGCCATTGATCCAGATGGAATACCAGTTGAACTGTGGAATATATTGAAAGTGGATGGATGTGGTTAGCTTTGTTCTTCAATAAGTGAGAGTTGTTGATGTATTTTAGAGGAAGACTGAAAGTGGCGCCAGGTACTGAAAAGTTGAAAGGAAATCGTTTGTCTTGGTATGGTCATGTGAAGAGGAGAGATGAAACGCATGTTACGAAAAGAGTTCTGAGTTTACACGTAGATGGATGGAGAGGAAGAGGGTGGCCGAAGAAGAGATGGATGGATTGTGTGAAGAGTGTTATGAAAGAAAAGGGAGTTAGTGATAGTGTGACGGGTGACAAGACAGAGTGGAAGAAAAAAACATGTTACGCCGACCCTAAGTAATTTGGGATAAGGCCGATAAGGGTAGGATGATGATGATGATTTGCGTTCGCAGGCCTTCGAGGCGCGAGGCCCCTTGGACCGCGAGGCCGTGGGCGGTCGCCCACGTCGCCCACGCCTTACGCCGCCTCTGTTCAGCGTAAAACAGGTTTTTATAAAAAATGATTTTTGGTTCATTGAGTACTTCAGGTGGTACACATTTAACCAGGGCATCGTACACATTGAGCCACCTTATTGACTATGTCTTCTAGTTAAATTTATAAGACAAATACTTTGTAATACTGATAAAAAACAGTAATAATAAAAATCAGCCTTAAGTATATTTATTAAAATCACTTACATCACATAAACTTTTCAGTCAAATTCTATATTTTAAAAATAAATACAAAAGTAGCATAATATTCTTGATACCAAGTAAAAAGTTATTTAGTTTCTTAGTTTTAAAAGTTATTTAGTTTCTTAGTTTTTAAATAAAACTAAGAAACTAAATAACTTTTTACTTGGTTTTTGAAACAAAACAAACAAACTTTAATCAAAGTAAAAAAGAAATATTCCAAAAATAAAACAAAAAAAAATTCTATTCACTTCTTTCACTCGTTCTGTGCAGTTTAAAGGCTTCAAGCATGTCGGCATCACTTTGTTTGGCGCCATACTATAACAAATTAAAATAATTGTAAAAAATACACTCATTTAACGAGTGGGATGTACACAATGAACAATGGTTCAATGTGTACCACACTCAGGTGGCTCATTGTGAGACACACCACGTTTTGATATCTAAACTCAAAATTTTCCTGGTAAATCAATCTCGTTAAAACACAAATTATAGCGCTTTTTATTGCTAAATAACCGTAGAAAACAGTGTATATATAAATAAATCGATATCATTTAAACAAAAAAAGGTAAAAAAGAATGAAATTTGCAAAAAATACTTACTTTTTGAGTCAGTTTGCTTTTGAATGCTCCTCACATTAATACTTTGCATACGATCGCCACGCAAACTAGTGGGCAGAAACGGAACGTAAATACCTCTCTTTCACTCATATTAGCATTGTTTGGCAATGTCGCATTTTCGAGATTCGGCGATGGTTAAATGTAGCTGCCTGGTTCACTGTGAGACACCCTCAGGGCCTGGAGCCCTCGTGTAACGCTTTCGTATGAACCCTTGGCCCCAGGAGGCTTCGACCATGCTGGGCATTTATAGTTTGCTGGCATCTCCTTGAGGGGGGAGAGATGTGCGCGCCTTCAACGATTTGGGCTCAGTCCATAGGTACTTACCAGATGACCGGACGGTGAGCTACCCGTTGCTCAACGTCCGAAAGCCCGCGATGAGGTCGGCCTCCTTAGCTAGCATTACTGCTTCGCAGAAGGAGGCGCCCACCTGCCACTTCTCGCTGCGGACCATGGCCTGAACCTAGGCCAGGTGTGAGAGGTCGCCGCCGTCGGTCGGTCTCCCTCACGAGTAGGATGAGCAATATCGACAGCTAATTCTGGTATTTTTTCTGATGGTTTTACTGTCCCTTCTCTATCTGGGAAAATAAAAAAGAATGTTTCAAATCAAACAAAAATAATCATCATTACATAGTATAAAACAAAGTCGCTCTTTCCCTATGTATGCTTAAATCTTTGAAACTACGCAACAGATTTTGATGTAGTTTTTTATAATAGATAGAGTGGCTCAAGAGGAAGGTTTATGTGTATAATACAATATATTTGCCAGTGCCCCCGTGCGAAGCTAGGACGGGTTACAAAATTTGGTATTTATCATTTCCCCTTTTTAGGGTTCCGTAGCCAAATAGCAAAAAACAGAACCCCTTGTCAACATGTCTGTCAGGTGTCCGTTACCCAGGCCAGATGTTGTCGACAATGGTCATTTGAATCTTATAGATAATTAGTTGTGCGGCTTCTGTAATTGTTGCGCACATTTTTAAATTTGTTGCGCTTATAGTTTTTTAATTATTTCACAAAAACATTTCCTGCTGCGGTAACGTTACTCCAGCCAGACCTTTTTCTTTCTAATGGGAATATTTAAATAAATATTAGCTATAAAATTAGTTGTCTAGATAAAGTAAATGTTGTGCCTTATTTTGTATTTGTTCTTTCTTCGGTTGCGAAGTTATTCGAGATTTTGCTGCGGTAACGTTTTTGGTTTAACGTTTTTGGTTTATGTAGGTATAACGGAGCCCCAGGTCAACGTCCTTTGCAGAGTATTATCCATGAATTTACGGACGGTGTTGGACATAAACATTTTTTATTTTTATTAAAGAAAAATTGATTATTCATTTTTAAATTGAGATAAACATTTTTATCATTAAATCAACTACCTATGCTTTTAGTGACAACGGTGTTTACCCTTACAGGCGGTATATATTCAAAATGTACAAGTAAAGCGCTTTCAAATAATACCGAACACGGCATATTTATCTTAACTTTATTTTTTTACTCTGTATGTTTTGTCCGCTAGAAGGCACCACATTAGATTTTGTGAAACCCCATATAGCCGATAACCAGCGGACAATTAAGACGCTTCTAATGATATGTCATTTGTCGCATTCTGATAAGTAGTTTAGAAGTTACGAGGGAACAGATGAACATCCATACATACATAGCCTGTCAAAATCATAACCCTCCTTTTGCTTTGCCGTAGTCGGGTAAAAATAAAAACGTAGATACATTTCAATACTCAAAGGAATCAAAATTCACGAATACTTTCCGTGGACCTTGAAACCTGGAATTTGACACGAAGCAAGGCCTTATAGCACAAATCAATACTTCCATGCTAATATTAGAAATAGGAAATTAAAATGTCTGTTTGTTTGTCCGTTTTTCTCGGCAAAATGGAGCGACGAATTGACGTGATTTTGAAGTGGAGATAGTTGAAGAGACGGAAAGTGACATAGGCTACTTTTTGTCTCTTTCTAACTTCGCTACAATGGAGGGTGGAAGTTTGTATGGAGCATTCCGCAATTTTCAAGGTAGAAAGCTAAAAATATTGGTATTTGGACATATTTGTGATATTATTTATGACATAAGTAAGTATACTATATTTGTGACAGACAAAAACTTCACAAAAAAAAAAATCTATTCCTAAAAATCTTCAAGATTTCATTCGCGAATTGAATTGTTTACATTAGTTAATTGGTACGGAACCCTTAGTGTGCGAGTTTAACTCGCACTTACCCAGTTTTTATTAGGTCCTTACATATGAAATTGTCGTTTTGTAAGGTAAATATAATAAGTAGGTACCTACCTATATTTATTTAATCCAAATATGTACCTACCATTGCTATTTATGCACTTTTGCCATCTCATAGGTAGTTCATTGATGACGATGATGATGGACGGAAATCAATGAAATCTTTGAAGGCGCTTTGGACTGCCCCATCAGAGTTGAATTTTTCACATTGCAGAAAGATATCCAAATTTCGAAACAAATTGTACCTAATCACTTGAAGCAAGGTCCGGGGAGTACGATTGTACGGTGGTTGTCTTGGACTTTCCATTTGAAGCTCTTCTAATAACTGTTTGTGTTGCAGTGTGTGTTCTAGCGTTGTCCTGAAGCAGCAGTGGCCTACGGCTATTGACCAGCCTCGGTTGTTAAGCAACTAGCTTTTCCATCATGGTTTGCAATTGCTGACAACACACATCTGCCGTAATCGTCTGGCCAGATTTAAGATAGCTGAAGTGAACAACATCGGCCCTAGTCCATTAAACGATATCAAGTAACTTTTTTTTTGTCAGTTTTCGCTTGATATTTTAGGTACACGGATATCTCGTCGATATTATCGAAGCTTCTCTAAAAAATCAAAACATAAATTTGTGTAAGAGTAATCCAGTAAAAAGGTCTGAAAACTTGCTGTTTTACGTGAAATTAGATTCTCTATAATGTACTCGTATATTAACAATATAAGAAAGTACTTCTATAGAAGCTTTTCGCATTTAATCGAGATTTAAGAGAGAAAGAGAGGAAATTGAAGCTGCGACCCTGGCTTCTCACGACCAGTCTCGACCACGGCGGTAAAAGGGTCGTCGGGTAAGGAAAAAAATCCAATCCCTAAAAGGCGGTTACTGATCTGTTTCTTGATGTCTATTCTGAGGGGTGCTCGGCATCCACTGCATATTTCGCACGGGTGCTTGAGCCCCCGAGCACTCACAGAGTCGGCGTCCTTGAATTACTCAGAAGTGATGATGATTAACAATAAGGCTTTCGTGGCAGGCCCTATCACAAGCCATAGATATTTTAAGGAAGACGGCAAGGTATACTTATTTTGGCGAGAACCGTATTGCCGATCGCTAAGGATTTTGCGAGCTTCCAGTTATGCCAGAATTGTCCCGTTATGCACCCATTTCATACTCTTACAGACAAGAATGGACGTAACAGCAACGGCTTGGTAATTTGTCGGATCAGCTCGACTGCCCTTCTTGGGTACATACATGGTGCACGTTAACTTTCTTCCAAGCAACTGGCACTTTTCCAGTCTCAAATAAGAGGTGAAATAGGCGTGTCAAGGTTGGAAAGACAATTCAATTTATTCGGAGAGGTGCATCGGTTTTAAGTTTGACTTGTGGTATTTTGTCGGGGCTTTGGCTTTGTTCACATCGAGGTTAAACAGGACCCTGCGAACGTTGTCCTTTTGAATACAAATGTCCGACATACTCGTCACGCATCCATCAAGAGAAACGGGGCTGCGCGCCATCAGAATTCTGACACACAAAATGAGGCAAGTAAGTTTGATTTCTCCAGTAGGTGTAGGCCAGCGACCCGTCGGGTTTCGTGATTAGTGGAAATAAAGGACATGCCTCTAGGGCTGTGATCGGACGGAGAGTAGACAGAGACAGACTTAATCAGACAGTGGTAGGAACTACCTAAAGAAGAAAATATCGACAGTCGCCAGTGTCCACTAATGTCCAAAAGTCTAAGTCGTCGACCGTCTAGTAGAGTTCTAAAGGCTAGGGATACACCTATAGCAGATGTCGTCCCGGTTGTATTGATATACTTACTTCTTAGAGCATTTAACCTTATTTTACAATTTATTTCTCAGTTATTGTGTATCGGGTTCGCATTTCGCTATATAATCGCTTGTGGGTTTGCTTGTGGGACGCAATACGGAACACGGGGATTCTGACACTGACGCCGCCGTTGACAATGACAAGACAGCGACTCCCACGATGTCGATGTCAATGATCGATTGTCAATTTGTCATTAGTGCACATCAACAAGACAACAAATAAAAATAAACAACAATGAAATAAAATTATAAATTTTATCTAAACGATTACTACTTTGTTTTGTTAGAATCTTTTAAATTAATTGAAATTATCTGAGTACTTAATTTCGGATTCGACATGGAGTCCTTTTTTAATTTGAATGACGTTTTAGTTTGCAATAATTATTTTTTAATAGGGGGTGTGTTTCTCGTTTATTTGATTTACCGAATTCTTCATTCTCTTCTTTCCGATAGTAATTACATGCGGACACGATATAGAGTCCGAGGTCATACTTGGAGAAGTATACAGTGTAACAAATCTGTTCCTTATAATATTTATGTAAGTACATTTTAGGAATTTCATACACCAAGCGCGATGCAGTGCATTGCGACGCTATTTGTATAAACTTTTATATTAAACAGGAGGTATAATTCTCGGCACACAAGTTGAACCATTATGGCAGTTGGCCTTGAATGTGCAGTAACCGATTTTTAGATTTCCGTTGTAGTGGGGCCTTCGCTTATCCATTTTAACTTATTTGCCGCATACTATGTTGCTTTCAAATTGAATATTAGAATAAGCAATGTGTACCCTGATTAACTCATATATTGTGATCACTCATAAACATAGCATTCAATAAGATTTACAAATCTTTATCTCATAAAGGCTAAGACTTCACCTATTTATTTTAACTTTATTACAGTGCACAAATTGTGGTGAACTCATGCTGCCAACGGTGGGATTATTTTGTGAATGTTGTGCTGTGAGCGCATGCAAAAAGTGCCACAGACCTATAGATAAAAAGTTTAAATGTAAACCTGTTTCATGGCCAGGGGATAAACCATTCTTTCATCATTGGATTCAAGGTATGTATTTTGTAAAATTATTTTTACAAGTATTGACTTGCACTAGACATCTCATTATTCATCTTATTATTCTCTCATTTATTTACTACATATTAACAATTCTATGTGGAATAAATAATTATCAGTGGGAACGAGTCAAACCGAGGGTGTGGATCAGCCTGAAGAAGGCCTTAGAAGATACTTCTGTTCATGGTGTTACAGATCAAAATTATCAGTTGATTCACTTGCTAATGATGAGGTAATTTTATAATATTTATTACAATAATATTCAAATTAATAAAAATATATTAGGTTTTATGATTGGCTTTATTTATGCATGTTTTGAAATGAATTGAATTATTACATTATTCTATAATGAATTTATGACACAAAATTGAGTTTGTTATGAAAACACAGAGTTGAATTTCTAAGGTTCATTATTGATCATTAAAAAATAGCTTGCCCAGTAGATTGGAAGCCATAGTTAAGCTAAATTACGGCTGTTCTAACTTGGCGTGAATGAAGTTAGGCTCTGGGAAGTTTAGTGCTTGTACACTTGTTAAAATAAATGTTTAAAAAAATGAATGGCATTAGCAGTTGTTATTGCTGTTAACAATATTTGTATTGGGATTAAGTTTTTTTATATTCTTTATTTTTCTGATGCACAAAAGCTTATTGAGCATAAGTTAAAACAAACCAAGTTAGAATGACCATACAAATCTTAAATGTAGTTTAAAGTTGGTCTTACCAAGTTTAAACTGTATATAGTGCAATTATTTTACAAAGCTTGATGAGGGTTACCAATAATTATATTCTCCTAACTCCTAAATCTAATATCTAGTCAAAGTTCTTTGGAAAATGTTTATAACTTTTATATAACCTCGTAAGGCCCAACAACCTAATTTAATGACAAAAAAAATTTAACACTCCGGCCCAAGACACTTTTTAAAAACATTGAATTACGGCCCAGCAACCTAAAATTATGACATGATATTTAAACGTATTTTTGGTTTAAATAATCCCGCCAATTTAAATCTACCGTCGACAAATGATTAATCTTGAACGCATGTGTAATTTTGACTATTTCAAAATATTTTTTGCATGAAATAGGTATAAGAAATACCCCATGAAAAGAGTTTTGGCAAAAGCATTACATTTAAACATTTTTAGTACATTGGGCCGTAATATATATCGACCTAAATTTAGATTGGGCCTTACGAGGATAAAAGAAAACATGTTAGGGTTGCCATAATACACATAAAGACAACAAGCAAAACAAAAGATAAACTTTATTTGTGTTATCAATATTTATTTTATTGTCAACTAGCTTTTGCCCATGGCTTCACTCCCGTCAACTGACTACTCTATCCTATTCTACCCTAACCTGCTCTACCCTATCTTACCCTACCTTGTGAGTTTCGAAAACTAAAAATAGAGTTTTAGTAGTTTTTTGTTGCGTTTCTTATTGCCAGGAGAAGGTTCTCCTGACAGTAGGAACAAAAAAATAATTTAGGAAAATTGGTTCAGCTGTTTTCTAGATTTGCGCTTAGCAACACATTTCATGTTTCATTTAGACGAAGGATATTAATACATATGTAAATTTAATGTAAACACTCATTGTATTAGGTATAGAGCCAATTGTCGACTTTACGAGTATAATACAATGGTCACGTGTAGGGTTGCCATCCGTCCGGGTTTCCCCGGAATTGTCCTAGTTTAAAGGGCATCCGGGGACCGTCCGGGGAAGGTTATTAGGTATATGTTTAAAAGATCTCGTTGATATGTCCGGCTTTCGGGCTCTAAAATCCGGGGTTTTCACCCGTCTTGTCCTGTTTCCCAAATTTTAGAGATGGCAACCCTAGTCACGTGGAAAGGTACTTGCCATTTATTTTTACACATTAAGTAAACAGCAAAAACAATTTGCAATTCGATAGCAACGGATATCTTACTATCACATAAGTGATGGCTAAATGCACTGACTCGAAAACTTTTATGGAATGGAGGAAATAGGGCTGCTTTACGAGCAGGGTTTAGGTACATTTCGCGTTGCATTGCGCTAAGTGAGAACGACGCTTGAGAAGAGCGAGACGATCACGACGGTCTCGCGAAGGGCCGCGGCGAGGGCTCTAGGGGCAACGTTGCGTAAAGCGGGAGTCCGCGCGGACGTGTAGTTTGCGGTAATCCCCGTAACGGAAACCGGATTATTTCCTGCACAGTGTCGCTAGTCCAACTTATCGATGGAGCCCCGCTGCCTTATGTGGTCGGCCTCCTCCTTTGCTAGCATTATTACTTCGCAGAAAGAGGCGACCGCCTGCCACACCCGGACCATGGCCTCTACCAAGGCCCGGCGCGAGAGATCGCCTCCCCCGATCGCCCCCACGAGGACACGGCGATGCTCTTCCCCAGCGAGGCACACCTCCACCTTGTTCTCCGGGGTGGGGGACGACCTGCGACGAGCGTGTGACTTGTTACGGACCTGTAGTAGGAAAGTGACTCCTGCTTGACCCGCTTCGATAGCGAATTAGTGAACCGGTAACGGTTCAAGAACTCTACTCTTATTCAACGAAAAATGTAGTTTCGACCAAAACTTCACTGGCTTCCTACCATGCCCCAGTTTAATTAGAATCAGCGCAAAGGAGGCTACCAACTATAGCCATTGGTGGTCATCGACAGCAACTTAACACTCTTTTTAATAAATATTTTGTATAGACGGTTAACACGTGTAGTCGGTGTCAGAGACTTGGCCACTCGACCATTTTTGGTCGCTACGAGCCACTTTAAACGCTGAAACCCGCCACTGCCATGATGCTATACCCACCGCACTGCTAACGACTAGACATTCTACGTAGCGCATGCGTCACCAAGTGGCCTGACAAGGCCACCATGCGCTAGCAAACTTTCCGTATTCATAACACTGCTGAGAATGGGTTTTACAATGTGTTCCGAAAGCCGGTGGCCGTCGCTCGCTCCTTATACTGTTACAAATGTGGTAGGTAGAAGCGCGCGACAGTCATCAGTTGCTCCATTTGCGCTGAGCTTTAATACTCGAAATTTTATACGAACGAAATTTCATAGAAACAGAGTAGACGTCCAGAATGCAAAGTCGTCTCGCTTGTATGTATAGGCGGCATAGTACTGCGAGTCGCCGTTCAGCGCATCTGTACTGAATATTGTATCTGTACGTTTTTGATTTGTCGTTTCTTCACCTTATTTACTTCGACCGCGTCACCTGCCTATGTACTCTGGCGGCGTATACTAGATATAACGTATCAAACTTCTTTTCCCTAAAACCCCTCTCATTTTCGTTTCCTCTTCCTCAACCCTGAGGAGGTTCCGCATCTTTGTCTTAAGCAAAGGGACACTTGTATTTGGATTCTGCCTGATGTCAGAGGTTATGGTTTCGACAGTTGGCAACCTTAGCACGTTTTCTTTATTTCTACATAAAATAAGAAGAAAGAAAGAAAAACTTTTTATTTGCAAACTAAAAAAAGCATAGCTGCCTGTAACTAACAATGTTGTTATGATGATTTTGCAGCTTTGTGACTTTCAAAGGTACAGAAATATAATAATTCCACCTGCATGTGTTCAGTTAGAAAAAGGGCGTGTTTCTAACATAAAGCATCCAGGTGATGATGACTGGGAGCCATTCATAATTTTAGGTATGTTTTAGTTATTTTACTCCTTCGAAATATGCCTTATGTCGGAGAAGACGCAAATGAAATGCTTTCATGTTTTTCAGTTAGGTACTATTAGAAGTACATATTGTTAGAAGCGTAATTTACGTAATATTTCATTTAATTCAAATTTTAATACTTTTTGACATAACAATTTTTCATCTTTTTTTTTACTTACAAAAGATGAACACCTGTGGTTTTAAAACCATAAACTTTATAAGGTATAATTATATCGCCAATTTGCAAGTTAATAAGAGTAATACAGCATGTCGTTTAACAAAATACAAAAGTCATTTGCAGGTACTAATTATTCTATGCACATACTTTCAGCAAATCCCAAATCTGGAAGCAATAGGAGTGATGAACTTCTTTCATTATTTAGAGGGCTCCTTAATCCTATTCAAGTAAGTTTTTTTAATGATTATTTAGTATATGTTAAAAAAAAAGATTCTATAATTACCTACTCTTAATTCTACAACATAAGAAAACACAGTATTAAAAAAAAACATTTTGCGAATTAAATTATGAACCAAACAGTTGGGGCAATAAGAGTAAGTTTTCGAGTAGGTAAGTGTGTTGAAAATAGTAATTCGTACAAAAAATTCAGTAATCCTGCACATAATCAAGAACTAATTACCCGACTACGGCGAAGCAAAAGGAGGGTTATGATTTTGACCTGTATGTATGTATGTGGGTATGGATGTTCATCTGTTCCCTCGTAACTTCTAAACTACTTATCAGAATTCGACAAATGACATATCATTAGAAGCGTCTTAATTGTCCGCTGGTTATAGGCTATATGGGATTTCACAAAATCTAATGTGGCGCCCTCTAGCGGACAAAACATACGAAGTAAAAAAATAAAGTTAAGATAAATATGCCGTGTTTGGTATCATTTGAAAGCGCTTTACTTGTACATTTTGAATATATAAATATTACTAGCCTATTTAGAACTCCAAAATATGTTAAATAAAAATAAAGTTTAAAAACTAACACCCGACTACTTAAAAACATGCTCTAAAAAGTACGAAACAAGAAAACACTCTCCAATGAAATTAGTATGTACAAACTATTAAATATAATAGATAAAGCCGTGGTCGTATGCCATAAGAATAATAAATTAGAAAAAGTGGTATACGACCACGGCTTTATCTATTATATTTAATAGTTTGTACATACTAAGTAATTTCATTGGAGAGTGTTTTCTTGTTTCGTACTTTTTAGAGCGTGTTTTTAAGTAGTCGGGTGTTAGTTTTTAAACTTTATTTTTTTTGAATTTACAGGTGGTAGAT
Organism: Mythimna loreyi; assembly: GCA_029852875.1. Classification (NCBI taxonomy): domain Eukaryota; kingdom Metazoa; phylum Arthropoda; class Insecta; order Lepidoptera; family Noctuidae; genus Mythimna; species Mythimna loreyi. Next base: position 12,110,746 of record CM056785.1, on the reverse strand, counting down.
ATTAGCTCAACATCGCCCGAAAGTGTGGTGCGGTGGTTGCCGCCAAAATGTCGCATCCTTGTCGCTGGCGGAGACGGAACCGTAGCGTGGGTCATGAACTCGTTGTTTTCTTTCCCACATGTTAAGGTAATTACAAATTCACAAATTATATGATGACTAAGAGATCTGGCTAAAGTATGATCTTGAGAGCGTCCCTCTAGCTCTTAACCTTTCGAACATCGTAATTAGAGACATAATAGAAAGACAATAGGTGTGCGAACGCCGAGTTTAATTAATAGGTACTTTAATAATAGTAATGAAGGTGTCATTTATACCGATCTATTTATTTAAAAGAGAGCTTTACCCCGTCTTCGCCGTGGAACAGGTGCATACCTATTTCACTGCGAAGAAGGAATGTATCTACGTACTTACATGTCTGTCTTAAACATTGTAATATTATCAATCGTATTTGTTTTTTAGCTAAATATTTAAAAGGGAACTCTCATAATTTTGTCGTGTCCTTTTACTCGGGGCCTATTGACATTATTGATTTCTGTATGGGAGGTGTATTCTGTCCACCTGTCTGTATCTGGTGAACAATGGGGTAGGAAACATAAAAAGTAATCGAATGGCGGCCACTCTATTCATTTTTATTTATTTCATGATAGGTGCTCTAGTCATTCACAGTCGAAACTAACACGTCCAGAGAGTCATTGATCTATTATAAGTATTACAAAAAAAAAACATAAGTTGCATATATACCTATTACAAATCATTAATTTATCATTAATCATTTAAGATAAAAAAAATGTAATAATAATTAACATTAAAAAAAATATAAGAAAAAAACAAACAAAACAACAAAAGGGGAAACAAAATAAAAATAAATAAAAAAATAACACACAAATATTAAAAATAGTCATAATTTACATTAAATATTTGTCATCACATAAGGTTGACAATAATAGTATTTTCTGTAAATAATTCTCTTCACTTATGTAAATAAGCATGACAATGTGGGTTATTGTTGGATGAGCGATGTTTCTTTGTGACTTTTTGTTCAAGTCATCACATGAAATATGTGTGTAAAGTTAGAGCGCGATGTATGTATAACAGGTATTCTGTTGATTTAGGCTGCAGTGGCGATCTTGCCCATGGGCACCGGTAACGATCTGTCGCGCGTGCTGGGTTGGGGCGCTGGCAGCAACACTTCACTGGACGCGCACGACATCATCAACTCAGTTCAACAAGCCAGTCTTCAACCACTGGACAGGTAGAAAAAAGTTAGATTGTTATGGTCAGATTTTTAAGGTACCTAATGGATTTTATACGCTAGCATCTTGTTTATCGACACTAGAGGATCCTACATTATAAAAACCGGCCAAGAGCTTGTCGGTCCACACTCAGTACACGGTTCCGTAGTTTCCCGTTCGTCACAAGGCAAAAGTTCTTTCTCACAATGTAACATAAATCTATCTTTGCGTTAAAAAATGTAAGAGTAGAGTTAACCCTGTGTTGTCATTAGAGTTAACTCCAACCTCAAATTTTAACGCAGGGCTGTAGTGTGATGTTGACCTTGTGTTGTGTTTCCAGATGGAAAGTTACGATAATTCCGAAGCGCAGCCGCCTGATCCGCTACCGACAGCCGCGCGTGCTGTACGCGTACAATTACGCCAGCATCGGCGTGGACGCGCAGGTCGCTCTCGACTTCCACCACGCGCGCGCGCAGTTCCTCTACAGATACGCTAGTCGGACGCTCAATTATGTGAGTTTAACTGACACCAGTCTTGTCAAGACGCATTGTTTTTGAAAAGACCGCGGAAAATATTGGGCTTCGTGTTCAGTTAGACAACAAAAAATTGAATGTTTTACAATGGTATATATAAGGTGCTTTTAAAATATATGCCACGCTTTTTACGAAGTATAGTATTATGTTTATAGATTACAATAGTGAAGAGCTTTCGGAACAGTTAATCCAGTTTGAGAAAATAAAGTAGTTAAATAAATATTGACTCTATTCTGCACAACGTGGTTCACAATTATCTCTTTCGTCAATGAAACAGCTATCTGTTTCCATTCGTTCTACGAATGAAAACTAAAATCAGCTGACTAGTTTGTCCCTACCTAATTCACTAGGTATGCAATAATACGTAGGCAAACAAGTGTTTAAAAGTGCAATTACTTACCAGTAGTTACCAGTTACTGTATTTTAAGATGATAAACTTCACATCACACTTAAAACAGTTCAGTTCAAGTTAGTGTAAACAATAGGTACTTAGATTAACCTTTCGACTTTTGTAATTACAGACACAATTAAAGAACAAAACGCCGGCGTTCGCTTAGGGCTCAAAAGTGTAATATCAAATAACGATAAATTACAGAAACTTGGCGTATTTAAAAGTTATTTACCTACACCAATTGCACCGTACCTATTTACATACTCCCTACCGACTTTGAAACTGTTGCAGAAGTCCACCTCTGCGTTGCACACAAATGTAGGCACGCTTTTCACTTTGTTCAGTGTGTCCGTTTTACTGTTCACATGTCTAAATTTTTTTAATAAAAACGCGCGCGATAATAATAAAACTAAATCCCGTAGCGGTCGGGGGGCGACTGGCAAGCGGGTGGTCGACCAGTGCGTGCGGCGAACGGGGTAGTGCGCCCGGGGGAGGGGGGGAGGCGGGGCTGCGCATTGACGACCGAGTGGCCGGCGCGCAGGCGGCATTCGTTTGAAATGAATGACAATAGTAGTATGAATGGCGCCGGTGTTTTGCGGCGCGGAGCGGCAACATCTTATCGTAGTGTACGTATCGTGTGTAGGACGGTTTTATGCGAAAAAAGAATTAAAATTTTACGTGAATAATTTTTTGTATAAAAAATAACACAAATTTTCAACATTTTATCTTTACTATTGTAATCTATAAACATAATACTATACTTCATAAAAAGCGTGACATATATTTTAAAAGCACCTTATATAGAATCCTTTACAATGGTATAGGATTCGATTTTTTGTTTGAAAGAATCCCGAGAAATTATTTATTTATTTAAAGTAATATATATAGGCATTTGATTATTTAAAGTAAGTGACATTCTGTAGTTTGCCTATTCTTATTGGAAAAAGGGGTTAGTATAATACGCACACATATATGTAACGAATAAAGGCGTGTGTGTTCAGATAGCGTACCTGTTCCTGGGCGTGGGGCGCGCGCTGGACGCGGGCGGCTGCCTGGCGCTGGAGCGGCGCCTGCGCGTGCGCGTGGGCGCCGCCGCCGAGCCGCTGGCGCTGCCGCCGCTGCAGGCGCTCGTGGCGCTCAACATCCCCTCCTGGGGCGCCGGCGTCGACCTCTGGAGTCAGTACACTAGCTTTCTCTCATTTATTGACTTTCATTTCAGCATTAGAAAGAATTTTATAATTGACATGAGTATAGTTTAAATGCACCTCTGCCTAAACCTCCGGGAATACATGCGAGATGGATACATAAGTATGTTGACATGCTTTTTGTTACAGGATATAGATAGTACCTACTCGTACAAGAACAATAGCCATTGATCATCATCATCTCAGCGCCAGTCCCGGTTGCACTCCTTGGCTTTCACCTCGGTGCCCGGGGTCCGCTTTCCACAAAGCCTTAAGCCCAAGCATGCATATCGTCCCTTACGACGTCGATCCAACGCCTCTTAGGCCTTCCTCGTTTTCCGGGTCCGGGAACAAGAGCCATTGATATTAATGTCTAATGTGTGTTTTAAACAAATACATGATTATTATTTCATTATTTTTATATATAAAATATTACCGTCATCAGTCCATTTCTTCTTGCTTTTTTCTAGTGCCCTTACTTTCTGGTTATTGCGCTTAACGTTTATATCTTATATCTTGTCCCTATTCCAAGTCAAAGTTATAGTAATTATCAGCTATATATAAAAACATCACTAGCAATCTCATTTCGCATATCTAATGGCAATAAAAAAAACTAAACATTTTATTTAAAGTAGGTACCGTTAATTGCAATTAGTAAATGTTTTAGTATCACAACGTCTACTGAGTACCGCTAGTTAGTTAGTTTACCCCATATTGTTGGTACCTCAAGGTACCAGGCTCAATTCGCAAGGTGAGCAAAATGACGTTGTCTAGTCTCAGATTCAGAAAACCTTTAAAGTCTGTCAGCACTTCAGCAGACAGTTACACGGTGGTTGGTGGGCGTACTTGCCAAGCTAGACCAGGCATTGCTTGGAGTTATCCTTGCCTACCATTGGATAGATCATAAATTCATGATCCATACTGAAGTGTCTTGGCGACTCTTTGTTTTGTACCGAAAAAGTTACAAGGCTTTTTGCCCAAATACCTAAGCCAAAGTATACTATCTAAAAATAGATCGCTTAGCATTTCTTCATCAGATATCATTATAATGCGTCCTTAAACTAGATCATCTGCTTTTTCATTCTAGGTATGGGCAGCGAAGAAGATGTCGAGGAACAGAGCATACATGACGGGAAACTTGAGGTAGGTATATATAATTAAACATTTTTATAGTCATGTATAGACTAACCGCAGTAGTTTTAGCTACTGAATTTCAGTCCTCTGTAACCAAAATTGATACCTAAGTTTATTTAAGCTCTGAAGATATTATAAAATACTATAAAATAATAAAGCAGTGCACCTCCAAAACCTAAAGACTACCTACATAATGAGATGATCGAGCGATTAATACGTATACCTTTTTCAATACACTAAAAACCAGTTTTAAGCTGGTAAGCTGTCAGCCACGCAATTTAGGTACTGGTTTTTGCACAATTGATTGTATTATCGTATCAGACTGGGCGCAAAGCGATACCGGTGTCTTCGAAAGTGAATTAAAATGTGGTTTGATACACGTGGAAATTTGTCACTGCACTGCTCCGAACACACCTCCACTGGATGCAAACGCTCCAAAATCCTGTTCTGTTTAAAATCTTGGTGATGAGTTTATACGTAGTTGTTATATGCCTACCATATACAGCAGTTTCTTAGACGCTGTCAAACATTGAAATCCACTAATCACATCATTCACCCGACACGATCCACTACGACCACATCTCCAAGATTCACCAATTGAGGCACACTGTCGTTACTACCAATGACGCTATTGTATTATCCTGGTGCAAGAGAACCGTATGAAAAATTAGCACTATAGAAAAACCTAGACCGTCGTTCTTTAGTTCTTGTCGCTCCGACGTTCTCGCCAAGGATCGACATTGACGGGCCCATCCAGGGTCCACCCCCAGTGTGGTAGTTTTAAAGTCCCTAAATTAACCCGCTTCCGATTCAGACCGTCTCTCGATCGATTTTACTATTGTGATTTTTTTTTTTTTGTGCAGGTAGTTGGAATTTCATCATCTTTCCACATTGCCAGATTGCAGTGTGGGTTGGCAGAACCTTACCGATTTGCTCAGGCTTCTAGCCTTAAGGTAAATAATATATACTTGTATATAATGTGTATCCATAAATCTGCAGGACTTATCAAGATATATAAATAATAATATAGTTTATTTACCCAAATAATATCTACACACATACACAGTTCAAAATAGAGGCTAAATACAATATGGAGCATATTATTAAATTTTGTGCAAAGATGATAATTTATGACGACAATTTAAGTCTATGCATACCAAAAAGGTCATGAAACATTGTGTTTACTTACTCATTTCATTTTTTCAGATTGAATTGGAAGGATCTTGTGCTATGCAAGTGGACGGAGAGCCTTGGATGCAAGGACCTGCAACCATATTGATAGAACCGGCCGGCCAGAGCCTCATGTTACGAGCGTGCATTAAACAGCGCCGGAGTGAATGATCTATTATTATAAACTAAGGAGAGCACTTATTATGTACATTAATTTCAATTTCGGGTCTCATTTGGCTTTATAACCACTATTTATGGTAGATTAAGGACTAGGCTTACATGATTTTAAATGATATACAATCCCACCACTAATTTTAGTGCCATGTTTTGATGCACACGTATATAAGTTTGTCACAAAAGTTATAAGTAAATGATATGTCAAGACATTAGATTTTTTTTTTAAACCCTGTTGTGAAAGAAATCCTGTTACCAACTCAATAATTTGACTACTGCGATGCAACATCAGGCGATCTTAGAATTATCACTAGCTACATAGTATAAAACAAAGTTGCTTTCCACTGCCTGTCCCTACGTTTGCTTAGACCTTTAAGGTCTCTGCACACAGCCGGCGTGGCGCGGCAACATCGGTCACACTGCGGGCGCGATCACGTCTCTTCACGCCCCGCCGGCAGTGTGACTACTACATATGTAAACCAAACAACACAAAGCGCCGGCGTCCTGAAGGCGCTGCGCTCGTCTCCGCCGCTTCTGACTTGTATTCCCGCTCGGCGCCGCGATCCCGATGCGCTACAGGGGTCCCGATGTTGGCAAAAATTCGCATCACGTTATTCACAACCGTCGTAAAGCGAACGCCCCGCACCCGCGGGGCGTTCGCGCGGGCAACTGACATCGCGCGACTATGCACATCTTTCGTGTGCGGCGGTCCCCGTAGCGGAAATCGAATTATTACCTGCGTAGTGTTGCTAGTTCAACTTTAACGGTGTGCTGATGGACAACTAGTGTGTAAATATCGAAAATAAACAAACTTTTTCATTACCTACTCCCTAAATATACCCACATATCAAGCTTCATCGATAAGTTACCTAATGTATTATTATTATTACGTGGTAAAACAATCACGGGGCGCGTAGTCCGTGCGGGCGCCCGCTTACCGCAGCGACGGCCTTTAGGAGGATAATACTAGGTATAGTATTATGTAATATAAAACAAAATTTAGTAACAAGAATTTATTTTAATAAACAACCACCACAATGGAATCTAAAATAGATCGTAATCTACACGTGTCCTTGTCTAGGTCGGGTGTAAACGCCCGGAATGCTTTTTTGATTTCTGAAAGTCTTTTTATAAACAAAAAAATTATCTATTGTGAACCATGCTATGTTTTTCCTATACTCAATGATTCAATCAACGGACGACTCATGTCAGCCATACGTGGCGAAGTACCTGCGTTATTTCTCGAGACCATAAATTTATAGACTATGTATTGTAAACACAATCTATCCAAAAGTTTTCATCGTTCAGTTTAATCCTAAAATTCTATTCGAGTACTTCAGTAGAACTATGACAGGTAACAGCTTTAAAAAATTCTATTTCTAGTTCTAAATTCAGGCATTCCGGATGTTTACCAAGTCATAACTGACTAATTGGACACATTTATTTATTTCAACTAATGATGGTATTTACAACATACAACACTAAGTAACAATATACTATACTACACATAAAATAAATTCATACAAAACATTGACATAAATATTACAAATTGTGACTATTGAACACAGGAATTTATAGGTATTAAACGAGTAATAAAATAATTTACATTTTTGGGAAAACTATGAGCTAAGTCTAATGTCAAACATTATAATACCTTGGGTATTAAGAACTTCTCGCGTTACAATTTGTATAACATTTATAATAATTTACTAAGTTAGGCTATAACAGGTGTGTCAACATTTAAAAAATAACAATTCTAAAGTTTTTAAATATAGGTTTTGTAACCGAAGTGGTCACTGTTTTAGGACACTTGAATGGAAGAACTCTATGTAGGTTGGATACAAGTGTGATATTTTCATATTCATATTTATGATATTCATTATCATATTTAACATTCAACAATTGTCATGTAGTCGGACAGATTGGTTATGTGCGATATACACAGCGGGGGTATGTATACATAGTAAGTATTTGTATATAGATTACATGAGTTTATAAAGTCATAAGTAATATACCTATACAATAATAAGAGATACTCTACCTCGTTGACAATAGGGCTGTTTTACTTATAATATTAAACACTGCTTTAATTCGACAGATACTGTTCAAGTCAATGACCGTTTTTATTAGGCGATAACGACACGACATACCTAGTGAGACTATTTATTACTACAATTTGCGTATCAACAACGGTTTCTTTAACTGAGTCTTAGTTAAATGTATGTGTAGTTACGTTATTGTTTAATATAAATTAGTTCCATATAATATTATTTATAATATAGTTTTAAAAGCTTTCTTATTTCCATTTTTGTAAACGATTCGCCTTATTCCATTATTTACTGCTCAAGGCTCTTCACACAGTAATGCAGAGATGAGCGAAATTGAAGTTCTAGATTCTATTTCAACGTTTTTCGTTCATGATTCGTAAAAAAATTACATTTAAAAAAAATCTTGTTTTGCTCACCTTACTTTCCTCTCATATTCGATTGAACACCTATGACGTCACAACATGGCGCTAAATCGGTCCTATTATTTGAATCACATGCTACAAGGTGTTGGTTAATATCGACGCGATATTAACAGATAAATTACTAGCCCCAGGATATCGTGTCGTTATGATTATTGTGTAATGTGAATACAGTCATATATGCCCATTTTCACTAGTTCTGTTGATTTTAAATCTCACATTTAAAAGCATGATGAAGGATTTAGTGTTAAGTGAAAACGGGCAATAGTTTGGAATGGCATTCATGACAAACAACAATTCCATGACTCTTTTAAGGATGCCTAACTTTATACATTCGGCTGGAATGTCACAGTGTAAGAGAAAGAGCCATTGGTGACTAGTTTCATGCCATACCATTATGACTTGTAGTGAAACAATTTACAATTGGTGTCTGCCAATATTATACAACATTATGTAAATAACAGTCCTATCCTAAATTCTGTATCTGAATACTGTTTTGGAGGAATGTTTGTATCTCAAACCATTAAAAAATACATCCAAAAATAAATTATAAAAAATATTTGTAAACCACTGTGTAATGGAATAATGTTTTTAAAAATCATGAAATTCCTTTGTAAAGATATTATTTTGGCACAATATAAACATAACATAATTTCCTATACACAGCCCAAAATATACAGCATTTAAAAATCTCGTTTCTTGTCCCTTACAGGGTCAGTTAGCATTTTATATGTGCCAATAATTAAAATATATCCTCGATCACTGGACGCCGGAACCTAAGTTTAAGTTTGAAAATCTCTATGAGATCAAACATGTTATTTTAGTTCAAACTGACTTGGTTTTTCATTACATCTTCAACAAATTATCGTCAGAAAAGTTTTATATTGCCTCATTACCAATAATAAAAGTTGAATACCTCTTAAGGGGTCATTTTAATCCAAAAAAGAATCAACTGCTTATAATATGTTTATGTTTTCATAACTTGACAAAAGTAGGGCTATAAATAAATTATATATTTTTTGGACTTGTTGTAGATCGTTCATGAATCATGATCCCTGAAGTTGTATCCTCATTCCAATTATATAACTTGTATTTACCTACTACAAACAGAAAAATATAGCTTAGTTTGTAATATTATTAGTTAGGCAGTATTCCTAATTTCTATTGAGCAATTTTAATATGTAGAATATGTTTCAATTCTTAAGTATTTTATTAAGGTGGTATCTTTTTCATTGAGTGTATTGGCAAGTATGACCAAAGTTTAAAAACCAATTACGCTATGGCCGTCTCACACCATAGACGGTCGGCTTCTATGTTTAATTCAAAATTAAATAATCTCTAAGTAACCTAAACTAACGTGCCCAATTCCATTTATAAATATTTAAATAATAAATTATTTCTAAAACATTATAAAAAATATCCAAGAAAATGGTAACTATTAAATTCTTTCATGTCTCGTTACTAATTTAAAACTTATTTCCAGTCTGTTCTAGGTGAATTCTAAAGGTAACAAAAACGGTGCCTTCATATTAAAGATAAAAAAGAATATTTGGCTTATTTTTTTAAACACTGCCTTATTTCTCTTTGTTTATAGAATTTGACATTTGTCGGCAACACAATTAGCGCGTGCAAACAATTTAGAGCTTATTCATAGCATACCTTTCAATTGACTTATAAAGCAGATCTATTTGTTCTTCTTTCGTAATCATTACCATTAGGATTAAACATAGTCACAGGAAAATGTTTGTTATTTTGTCAGTCATCAAAGTATGAGATGATACTCGTAGATGCTTATCCCATGGACCAGTTCAGTTTTGTGTCAACAATCTAAGTAAGCAACTACATTATAAAATGATGGATGCTTGAATAACTTTACTTTGAAAACTAAATGCTCCTAAAAAGTCTAGTCAGCACACATAGTCTAAAACCAATTCGCACTATGATATAGTATGTGTCCTACTCTGACTAAAAAATTTAGATGACTAATATTTCAGTTGATTTGATATCACCAAATCTCGTCCTCAATTGCTCTAAAAATACGAATGTTAAAATAGTATGAGGTGCAAGCCTAACAAATGCTGGAATGTATCCTTTAAATAGTGCAAGGGGGCCTTCCTTGGCAGTGCTGGTAATAAGATGGAATATGCCGTTAAACTCGCCTGGCTTGGCGTTCATTGCACGTGTTTTGAGGACGTCCACAGGCTGTGTCATAGTTGTTGCTACACCTCCCTGGAAATAATAAAAAATATTTACACTATAGAATCAAAATAATTGGGGAAGAAGTAGGTAGGTATCTTACTAATATTATAAATGCGAAAGTTACGATGTTTGGATGTTTGTTACTCAATCACGCCAAAACGGCTGGACGGATCTGGATGAAATTTGGCACAGGCATAGGATACACTCTGGAATAGGACATAGGCTACATTTTATCCCGGAAACCCCAACCCCAATACCACGCGGGCGAAAGCTAGTATACATATAATTTAAAAAATCTTTACCGCTAATAAACTCGATGTGACATGTGTTACGACATTCTCGTCGAAATATGGCGTAGTGAGTAGTAACATCTTGATTTGATCATAAAAGGCTAGTTGTCCTATTGTCATGAGAGCTGCTCGGCTGCACGTCATAGTGGCGCCCGCCCAAAGTCGTGTCACGCCTTCAGTTGCTGCTACTCGCCATAAGCCATGAATAGCATTTTTGTAGCTGAAATAAATTTAGAATTAAATCTTTTTCTAAGAATGTTTATTTTGAATTGAAGTTTAAACCAGTAGTTTGTTTGTTTCACAAAATGAAAATGACAAAATCCTACTTTAAGAATTGTCAAGCATCTTTTACTTATTTTTAGTTAATTGGTTGGTCTGTTCGGCTTTGGATCCTGGTATACATATTCCTAGCAATTAAGCACAACATACGACTACGAGAGTTTACTGTGAAAACCTTGCTACCTAAATTGATGGCCAAAATGATTTAAATACATGTTTTATTTTTTATCTTTTTGAGTTCCCCAGAACTCAAAAAGATAGGCGGTTTTATAAGTAAATACCCATATTTACTTATAAAACCGCTGTAGCGCTATGTTAAACGGTTTCGAAGATATATATTTCATGGTAAAAACAGTTCAATGAAACAAAGCACTCAATGTTCGATTGATAACATAACATGAACAACGTTAGTAATATTTTCTTAACAAACGTTAACAAGCAAGAAAAACTAAGCATTAATAATCTCTTTGTCTTTGCTATAAGTTAAACTAAATGTACGTACACACATTCAGTATATACAATTATCAGAGTTTTAACGGTTTTAACAGAATGACCTCGTCGATTTCACTGTTATGACTTTACAACAAAACCTGATTACCTACAATGACATTTAGCTTGTACCAATTTATTATTATAATTAGGTGCTAATTTAACGTTGCATGACTACTATACCCTACTTTGTAGCTAGTTCAAGCGTATAAAACCATTGTCAGAGGGCTCACCATGGCGTGTTCAAATGTCAAGCGTGCGAGTAAAGAGAATTGGACCTATACATCCTTTATAAAAGACGTTCACTGTTGGACACATGCTTCTCTCAAGAATCGCCACAATAGCTAGCCCTGTGCGTCTCGTCTCCTTCAGATTCGCGCGATCCTCACCAGGTCATCGGTCCATCACACAGTAAGCCTTCTAAAGTTGCGTCTTCCAGTTCGTGATCGCAACTCTAAAACCTTTCGTCCTCATCGATCGGCTTAGCAAGTAATGTGCCCAGCCCACTGTTACTTAAGTTTGGCAATTGTTCACTATGTGATAATCTTAGTTTTTCTGTAGAAATCAACATTTCTGATTAGATTATGCTAGGAAATACCAAGCAAAAGCCCTCTCCAATGCCCTTAGGTTGAATTAAATCCTACGGAATAGACCCATTGTGAGAGGCCATATTTTAGATTCGTATGTCATCACTGGCAACATGCACTGGTCATAAGACTTTTATCTTGAGACAGTGTAGTATGTTGCTAGCTTTTTTCAACCGAGTCGGACTTGATAGTTTCTTTCTTGAAGTTATATCCACCTAACTGAACTTTTTGTCCCAGATAAACGTAATCGCCTAAAACTTCGAGTGTAACGTCTATAATCTTGACAGAAGTGCTACATGGATGTTTATAATGACTTTGATTTTATTCATATTTATTTAAGATCCCCTCTTCAATCGAAGAAGAGTGATGCAATCACCATTAACATCGCCCTCTCCAGTCCAGGAATTTAAAGGCATCCTCCATTGCTGATGTGAATAGTTTGGGAGAAGCGATATCTCTCTATCTCATCATCTCATTCCGCTGCAGGAGGATAGATTTCGAGATCTTGTCTTAAAATCGGTGCTAAAGTCTTTTCGGAAGCCGGCTGATTAAATAGGTAAGTAGAAAGTTGTCAAACCTGAGCGCCAGACAATGCTATGTATTAATGCAAAACAGCCTGTAGATATGGCTCAGATGAAGAAGGGCCTTATACTCTTGAGCCCCAAACGAACGCGCGGCTTTCGCATACCTATTGTATTTCTATTATGTCTCTAATTCCGGTATACAAAAGGTTACGGGTCAGTTCTCCACCCGCCTTCAGGAGTGCGGCTCTAACTCCATTCTCACCCGGTGCTTTATTGTTTTGAAGCCTTTCTAATGACAGGTGACGAGTATAACTGTTCATAGAAGGCCTTTAGGTCCTTTGTGATCTTTTTTCTGTATTTGTTATTTCATTTTTAAGTGTTTGTGTGTATATAAATTTTCGCCGCTAAATTTTTATCGTTTTAATCCCGCAGAGGGTCGATCCAGTACATGAAACACTATCGATATCTTAAGATAAAGTTTTAAAATAAATTACTTTTATTCTAAAACTCGAAATTAATTTCTTAATGTAAACATCAGTAGAGCGAGTTCAATGACCTGTTGGTAGTTAGTACGCAACGTCTGACAACCAACTAAGTTTTTTCTTTATCAGTACACAGTAAATTCCCTTGTGTTACCTACATTATTAATTTCATTTTCTTCTCGGACGGTCGTGTTTATCACGGAGGTACTTCTTCGGAAGCTGTCAGGCGATTTCCCGCCTCTTTAGCCTGGTAGCAGTCATCCGGGCGCACTCGTTCAATGGGCCGCCAACAGCGGATTTGACTTGGTCAATCCATCGCATCTATGATCTGCCACGTAGCCTCATTCCAGCTTCCCTTGCATAATAACAAGGCGTTCGATGGAGTTACCTTAACGTTGACGAATATGGCCAAAGTATACATAACATTCAGTAATCTATCACAACTACCCAATTTTCAATCTACATTGTATAAAACATCAATAACCTAGCTTCAAGCAGATTTTCGCAAAGTACACGTAAAATTGACTAAATATACGACTTTAGTCATGGATTTCCTGATTTCTAGATTTTAATATCATATTTACTTAGACTAAACAAAAATTTAATATTCTAACTTGTGATTAAGTATTGCTACTGAAGCTACATATAAAATGGTATTTTAATTAAGTACAAACTTTTGAAATGTAATAATTCAAAAATTATTTGACTGCACTTAGTTTGTTTTCACAGTAAACCCTCAATATATCCAGTAGTTTATATGGATACTAATAAACACAAACTATGTAAGACAGTATTGGATTGTAGATGGGAAAGGGAATTCCCTTTCCCATCTTGTGTTCACAAACAACTTTTCAGAGTACTTAAAAAATATTAGTCAAGGGGCCTGATGATTCACATCTCATGTAAAACCTTTATATAAATAAAACTTGTTTCTTTGTTGTAAATAATGAAAATTATTACTCACTTTCTTCTTTGCTCAGGTGGCAGTTTCACATCATTTTGCATTCGCACATTGACTAGATCTGCAGGATTTCCTACAAACCCTCCAGCAAATCCACCAAGCCCAGCAATAAATGCTGACATATAAAATGCTAAGGGCCGGCCCTGAAAAATATAAAAGGAAAACATGTTTTACTACAGACGCATACAATTTTACACAACAAAAAAAAACACAGTAATATTTTTGTGGGGTATCCCTTAGAGAGTGTGCAAGTGCACACTGATCCTACTAGACTAATCAAAATTGTATACAATTTATAAACACTTAAGCAACAAGTTAATACAATTAATTCTTGCGTAAATCAAAAAGAAATAAATAATAATATAACTTCTCTGTAATTAGCTCTAGTTTGCCATTTTTTGTATTTGAGATTGTTTAAGCAAGTTTGTTAATTTATTTTGTTCATTATTTGTAAGTAAAGGAAAAATATTAATATAGCTTTTGAGAAATAATTATAGTTTTATCATAATAATTTAACCAATCATAATTACAGAGATTTAACATGCCCACCCTTTTAAGAAATTAATATAAAAGCATTTGCTCACATCTTTGGGAGTAAGTTGTTGTTTAGCCATCTCATATATTCCAAATCTTGCTGTTGAGTATGTTAGCTGTCTTAGCAATGAAGCCGAGATACCATTATAAAGACCCATGATACCTAAAAATAACACAATTTAGTACCCACCTCCATTCAGTTTATAATACCTAATAGCCAACATCAGCACTGGCTGTTATTGCTGAGACAATTTTACAACAGGAAATATCAATAAATAACTAAAGAAATATCAATAAAATTTTAATTTTTTAATTAAAAAAAAACTGAGACACTGAATTTATTATATACATATAAAACTTGCTAAATGTATAGATAGCTCTAGGTTTTACCTTGATTTTTTACCACTATTCCAACAAGTTGCACCATTGAGATATTCTTTCCTTTCTGGGTTTGCATCTGCACTTTCAGCAAATCCAATGGGTGCGTGACACAGGCAGCTCCAGCTGAAGCTAACCCTCCAAAATACCATTTCGATACTCTTACTTCCTTATTCATTGTGTGACCTGAAAACCATGGCAATGTTTACAAATTTGTCAGAGTAGAAGATATAATAAGCATGATACATACGAAGAAATTACAATTCGAAGTAATTGTGAAGTAACCAGAACTGTTTGTTCATCAGTTGTTATAGACATATTTTATTTACTTTATAAGTAGCGGTTTTGATTTTGCTTATTGACGATTGATAAAATAGATGTAATTAGATAAGCCAATTATTTAAAATTACACTAGCCTTACTTGTCAGTAAATAAATTACAGGCCACCAATTATTAATCTAATAAAAAACGAAGCGCTATTAATATTATTATAAATGCGGTTTTAGCTTCTAAAAGAGAAGTAACGTCCATACTCCACTAACTAATACTTGACACTAGTGACATTAATGAACCGACACGGTGTCGGTGGACATCTGTAACATTGACATTACTTTTTTTTTTTCTGATTTGCTCAAGATCAAGGTGGCATAAGTTGAACATTTGACGTAAAGATGAGTGAAATGATTATAATTGCTCATAACGTTAGTTGCACACGATCAATTATTTTTGTACTATGCGTTCCAAATGTGAATAGGAAAGTCAATAACTTCAATCAAATATTGAGTGAAAAACACTGTCGGTGCGTAGAAGAACTTATTTGCCTATCAATAAAAGTTTTTTTTTTTGCTTTGTATTAGGTCGGCATTCGTCCATCTATTGTTATTCTTTTTTGTCTTTAATTACGGTATTCAAAAGGTTTATGTAAAGCCGCATTTATAAGATTCGCACGGGTGGTGACTGTGAGGCAAATGCATAGATTTTACATAGTAACCGTATCCGTAGGATAAAGATATAATATCCTTGGGCAAATGTCAGATATACACGTTTGAACAGTGCGCTCGTATATCTACAATCCGTTCCAAATGAGAATAGGATCGAAGGCCATGTAGTGACGTCACGTCGAACTGTCAAATTGAAGAAATTAGGTAGAGTGAACAAAAAAAGATATTTAAAAATCGAATCGTGAACGAAAAAGTTTAATCAGAATACAGTTTTTCAATTTTGTATATGTCTGTTTCAATGTGTGATGTGTCTGAGTAGTGGTAAATAAAAGAAAAAGGCGAATTGTTTCTAACAACGAAAATAGGAAAGAAAATCGTTTTTCTTGTAAACTATTTACGACTTTAAAACAATATATTTGGCAAATTTATATTTAACCCTAACGTTTTTACTTCACCTAGACTTAACTAGAATTTAGTAATAAAAAGCAAAAACACTTTTTATTGATATGCAAATAAGATTTTTTTGCAAACCGTACTTTTCACTCAAAATTTGACAGATTGAGGTTTCCTTTCCTTTTCTTTCCTTTTTTTTATTTGGAACGCATAGTACACACTTACACAGTAGGTAAGTGTTTGACCAACTCGCACTTCCGACAACTTGAGTTACTTGACTTGATAGCTGACTCGAGTTGGAACTCGATTCGGTAGGCAAGACGCGTTAATTATTCGTTCCACAGAGTCAACTTGGTTGGCTGAATCAACTCTTTCTACACAGTCAACTCGAGTTCTACAGAGTTAACTTGACGCAGGGTCGTTGCTACTTAGCTAGCTTAGTTACCAATCGAGTCAACTCCATCCAGTCCGAATACCGACTCGTAACGCGTGGGGTATGGCGACTCGCTTCATCTTGCTTTCAATCGTCTGCTGAATCATTACCAAGTTAGCCCAAGATACCAAGTCAAAACGAGTTTTAAAATTTTTAGTCTAGTTGTCTCGGTCGATAATCATCAATAACAAAGAAAGCAAGACGATGTGAGTCACGACGACGCCGGTTTTGAAGTTGATTAAAAGTTATAAAGTTCCACACTTTCGCCTGAGCTGTGAAGCGAACGAGCACGAAAGTAATAAAAACAGCTCACTTTATTTAAAAAAAAATCATCGAACGACGAGGTACGAACGAATAGATAAATCGATTTTATCGTGTATTTAGGTGAATCTGTAATACAATAATTTATCAAAGTAATATGCCCATCACTTGACTTTACATCCATGCCAGTTTATTCATGCTACCGGTAATTGTGTGTTCGTACTACGAACTAGCAGTGGACGAATACCTACGAAACGAACACGAATTCATTTAATTGGTATTCGTAATAATTATTATGACTACATTTCTGTAAAGTTCGTAAACAATCGCATAGACTCGTTATACGAATTGAATGCATGCGCATAACCAAAGAGTTCAAACAGTCAAACGTTTTACTCACAGAATAGTTTTTAGTATACTTAAAGTCTTACTTTATCACGATAAACCATGGGTAATCGAATAATCCGTATTTTTCAAATACTTAGATTCCATTAACAGTGACGAGTTGACGAAATGTATGTCTTTTCTTTTCACTTCACTTTATACGTCATTTATGAGAAACGTTGACGCTTGACGTAACGAAATAACCTTCAAAGTTCATTATTTATTATTTTCAAGGTTGTTATCAGTTTGGCGAACTAAAATTATATTGGCAGATTTCCGTGCATTCCACCATTCTGTGAAGTTTTTAAATATTTAGACGAACAATCGAATAAAAAGGTACATACTGTTTTTGTTTTTCAATTCTCACTCGTAGCAAAAAAAGGAAAAAACGTTTACGGCACAGCTGATGTGCTTATAAATTGTCACTACGAACACCTTTTACGAAAATAATAACTGTGTACGTTAAGATCAAAATCCAGCCAAGAAATGTTAATACCGGTAAACTAACGAGCTCCTACTGGCTAAGGTCGCGCGGAGCTAGTCTTTCTTGTGAACACGCGGCCAGTGTTATAAAACACCCAGTAATGACTGCGTTACGCTTATCGTTCGCTTCAGAGGGTTATAATGAAACTGTAGCCGTAATCACTTGCTAAACTTTATTTTATTTCTCACTAGGTACTAGTTTTTAATCGCTTTAGAATAATTGTGAAAGTTGTGCAGTTATTAATTAATTTGTTGCAGTATGTCGTCAGATATAGTGACATTACTACAGCTGGATAAAACTTTATCCAGTAGAACAGTTGTGGTAAAGGAAATCAACAGATGTGACAGTTCATTTATCACAAGTTGTGTGTTAAACTATTGCATCAAGAACAAGACTGCTGTTATCATAGTGTCAACACACAATTCTTTACTACACTACCAGAATGTGGGCCTCAAGATGAATTACAACTTGCAGAGATATGTGGATATAGGACTTGTAGACTATTTTAACCTAGGAGAGTATTGTATAAATAGCTTACTTTCTAATAATAGTTTACCACAATTATTTCCTAAACTGAAAGAAATGGTTTTGTCAATGCGGCAGAAGCATGATGTGGTTAATGTCATATTGGATGGTGTTACACACTTGTTTGATTTGAATTACTCACTCAGAGAGGTAAATAAATTGTGTCAAGAGTTGATTCCATTCGTTACTTGCTACAATAATTCATTTATTATTTGCCACTGCAATGAGGCCATTGAGGATGATGTGTCATGTGTAATGTCAAATCTTCTGTCACATAAAGCTCACACAGTGGTGGAGGTGGAGAATCTACCTTCAGGTTGGAGTACAGATGTGTCAGGACATCTCACAATTAAGTATCCCGGCCTAAAATTTAACAATGAACACTTGTATATCATGGACATTAAACCTTCTCGATATCTTTTCAAATTATTTGATAGAGGTGTCAAACTGTTTGCTCCAGGCACAGTTTAAATATGTATATATATTGTACTTAAATAGATATTATTGTATACTATTTACTATATTATATCTGCAGGCCTACTGGAAAATAGTAGTAGCCCTGGCAGGATATGATAATGTAACTTATTTATAACACTTAACCTTTCTACTACTGTAATTACAGATACAATTATAAGACAATAGGTTTGCGGACATCGGTATCCTCTTGGGGCTTAATGAACTAAGTACCAATTTCTTTGAGTTAGGTTGTCAACAATGACTTCTACCAGTTCTCCAACTCTAAGGCGGAGCGAGACGGTATATACACATCCTTTATAGTTAGTGTCACAGAAGGAGTTGGACATGCCCTATTCTATAATAGGACATGTCCATGTAGAGAAATAGGACTTCTAGATCCTTTCCCTATGGGAAGGATCTATGGGTCCTACTTCTTTCTCACTCCAGAGCAGAGCCGGATGAGGAGGTCACTGCCGCAACAATGAATTTGTTAAATACCTATATATTTTTTGTAAAACTACTAATTTTTCAATTAGTGACATGGAGTCTATCAATACTCATAGATTTTGACCTATATTTCCTTGTGTTTAATTGTTACTAATAGGTCACACTATATATACAAGACATATTATAGAAAACATTAAAATAGTTCAGAATAAAATATTGCTGGCCTATCATCTTTGTGTTTTATTTATACTAATAGAAAAGAGGTAAAGTTTGTTTTTTTGTTTTTTTGTTTGTAGGAGGTAATCTCTGGAACTACTGGTCCGATTGGAAAATTTTTAGCAACAATAGAAAGCTGCTCCTCCTACTCCTGAGTGACATAGACTTATTTTATGTACGCGGGCGAAGCCGCTGACAAAAGCTAGTATGATATATAATTATTCCATCAAACAAGATAAGACTGAGTCTTACCAAATTTGGGCCATTTTTTTGGAAAGTTTTGTAAATCTGTGTACATACATAAAAATACTTAGGTACATAAAACATGTCTGCAAAATTTTATGTAAGTATGTAAATAAATGTAATGTTCTTTGATTAGATGCGTATAAAAGAATCAGCTGCACCGATTTTCATTTTGACGAGACTCACTGGCGCATAGCTAAAGTTACAAGAATTCCCCTTCGGTATTTTGATTGCCTTTTGTTTGGTGTAATTTAATCACTATCACTTCAGTCCACTGCTGGACATAAACCTCCCCCAAGTATCACCACACCAAGCGGGCCTTGTGTCTCGTGTCGCCACTCTAGAACCTTTTCGGCCCCTTTGACCATCCGTACTACGTGTGGCTATGACGGCGACCTTTTTTTTTATGGTAGGTGAAAATCATCGAATGACGAAACCCGCTCTTGGGCGGAGCGGGAGACCAGTGTCAGACTCTTACTGACTAAAGAATCTATCCCGTACCTTCCTTGCCTTATTCCCCAGAGCCGCGGTAACAGTTGCACACAAACCGGCAGCTCCAGAAGGCTTCGACCCTGAAGGGCCCCTACAGTTTGCTGACAACTCCTTGAGGCGCGCGGGAACGGTGCGCGTCGTTGATGTCGGCGACCTTAGTTCTGCGGATATCTTCGTTCCGGTAGCGATCACGCACGGAAACTCCGAGCGAAAAAGAAATAGCATTAGCATAGTTCTTAGCATTTCTGAAGTTCTACCCAAAAAAAAAAAAAATGGGAAAGACATCTATAAGTCAATCTTACTTACAAAATATTGGGGGCAGTGTTTACCTCTGTGTGTCTCTGTGTGGTGTTAACTCTAATGTTTTTCACCCTTATTTTTTTTACGAGTGGTTCTACCTCTAGCGTATTTCCACTTTAAAAAAAATCAAAAGTGTTTAAAATAATAAAAAAATGTAATGGTACTACTGATAATAAAAATCAACACTAGTTCCATTATTTCCTGATTCTTTTAAGTAAATGGAACTAGTGATAACAAAAATCATCAGTAGGTAGTGACGACACAATGAACCCTTCCCGTTGACCTAGAATCCTAAAAATGTTGTATGAAGCAATGTCTCATAGCACAAGTTTTTTTTTATGGTACTTACCTAGGTAAAAATCATCGATTGACGAATCCCGCTCTTGGGCGGAACGGGAAACAGTGTCAGACTCTGACTAAACAACCTACTCCGTTCCTTTCTTGGTTTATTCCCAGAGCCCCGGTGTAACGCTTTCGCACCAACCCTCGGCCCCGGAAGGCCCCTCGGCTCCGTGAGGTTCTCATAGCACAAGTTTAAAAAAAATTCGGAAAACTACAGTTTTCCGAATTTTTTTTTGTGAACTTTAATTTGTAAATTAAAGTTGCGGCACAAAAAAAAATGTGGTTCTAAAAATCTTCGTTACTCAATTCGTTAATTGAACTGTTTCAAAGCTATGTTTGTACGGAACCCTCAATCCGTCTCGCTCTTGCCTGGTTTTTTTTCAGTCTATAAAAAAAGAAGTGAATGAAAGGTACTGGGTTTGGGAGAAAAATGGGGAAAAATAAATCCACTAGAATAGCTGATGGTGTTATAGCAGGAGGATTCAAACAGTTGCAAGTGGGGAATCATCCAATGACTTATATTGTTCTACTTGCGACTTGCTGACTAAAACCTTTGCCCTTTGCGTTTCTGGACCATGGGTTTCCTTTTCAGAAACTGCTGGGCCTCCGATTTGGTTGACATCTCTTTGAGCTCGTGGAACTTAGCACAAGTTCGGATTTTCTCGCTTCTTAGTAGGTCCTTGCTTGTAGTGTTTGTAAACGTTCTATAAGTGACGGCCAGAATCAAGATCTCAACATCCGAGGCATGGCAAAATCCCTATATGATAAAATAGTCACTCATCCATAGACTGACCTCGGCAAGGGTTGCTTAACCTTGTATATGGAGCCGTGCTGCTGCTACCTACTATGTTGGCCATTCCATCTCAAAGTTGGTAGGTACTAATCAAGACAAGAATCATTATAACTAGATTAGATATTCTTGGATCGGTATACCTATCTAATGATTCACAACTCTCTATGGTCGGTATGGCACCGTAAGGGGTCGTGGATTGTATTCCAGCACGGAAAAATAATCGTATAAAAAGCCTTACAGTTGATTTTATAATAATGATTTATGGCGTTGTTGCTGAAACACCTGCCTCAAATTTAAGTTTTGATGAGAATCGAACCATAGCAGCAAACGCCAATGCAATGGCGTGTGCATACATACACCTAGGTACAAGGCGAAATAATAAGTAATTACCTAGATGGAATATAGGGGCGAAAAACTGAACAGTTGAAAAAATAAAAATTTTACGATTACTTATCGCAAGAACGCGGAACAAGAAGTATTCGGTCATTTACATTCATATCAAACGTTTGTAAAATTTATGTATGGTCCAATTTATGGGAAGGTACATATATAATTACCTACAACTGGTTGTATGACGGCGCATGAAACTTTTATTTGTGGTGATTAGCTGTTGCCCCAGCGACCGCCCAAAGTGAAGGCTGTATTTTGACCAGCGTTCAGTCCACGTGAGGCGACGCGAGCGGAGAACGTTTGACTTCGCACCCCATGAATATACCATTAGAAAATAACGTTTAACCTTACGTATTCAGTCTTAATTGATAGTTCATCATAAGTTATTTTTCCGGGCTTATTAATTACAATGTGCTTTACATTTTTGGGCTGAGTTTACAAGTGTAAATAGTTTGGCACAGTAAATCCACAGGAGACGTCATTGTACTTGGATGCGTTTGAATCAGCGAAGTGATGCGATGACTCAGAGCACTCTGGCTACCTCTGAAAGATCACATGGCAGCATCCGTACCGTCTCCGAGGAGAAACTGATGGTAGGTAATATTTTAATCCATATAGTAATATAACTATCTGCCACCGCCAATTTAGGTAGATCTTGGAGAAAGACATACCTAGCTATATGGGATACATACCTAGGTACTTTCATAGGTACGTTTCTTTCGTATCATTTCCGAATTCAAAATTTACACGGCCGTTGACAAAATCTAGAAATAATTTACACACAATAGCCCATAGGACCCCAAAAACTGCCATATTAAAGAAGCAATGTTCGAATAATATGCTATTGCAATGGAGGATTTTCTTCAATGTTTTGGACTATCATCACTCACAGTCGGTTTTCCGACGACATATAAGATAGCATAGACTACGGAGGAGGTCTGTAGGTACAATGCTAGATGACCTTACAGCTACTGAAAGAGTGGGTCTTAAAATGAGCATAGATAAAACCAGTCATGGTATTCAAATAACCATGTAGCACCCAGTCCGATCAAGATCGCAGGCTCTACACTCGAAGTGGTGCATGTTTTTTTTTGTTAATAAAACCTAATCTTTATTGCAAGGTCACAGAGTATATACATAATATGACTTATAATTAGAGATATTTAACTGTTAAGTATCTATAGGTACTGGTACTGTTTCCCAAATTAAGCGAATGCTTGTGTTTTTGGGTTGCAGTGTTCAGTCGTTTAGAGTCTATTTAATTTTACCTGGATTACGTTTAACCGGGAGGCTGGGACAGACAATCCAGTTGAGTTTGTGAAAGAAAAAAAGAATAACTTTGATAGAAAGGTTCGTCGAATCCGACTCGCTGGGCAGCGTTTGGGAAGCTACGCGGTATCTTCTCGTACAATGTGCTGCAGTGTCTCAAGACGAATGTCTATGACCAGCGTGTGTTCCCGTGGTATTCCCAGTGATGACATATGGTAGGTATTTGTGGCTTACAATAGACTTCATCAGAAGACTTAAAGTCACCCAAAGGGCAATGTAAAAGGCTACGTGATCGCATTAGGAATTAAGGTATCCGCAGGAGAACCAAGGTCACCGAAAGCTCGAAGAGTCGCTAAAATTAAGTGTCAGCGGGTAGGGTATATTGCTCGTAGAAGGGATGATCGATGGGGCAGAAAGGTTCTAGAGTGACGACCGCGCTCTGGAAGTTCCAGCGTTAGCACGGCTGTTCGTTGTGGCGACTCTTGGGGAAGGCCTATTTACAAAAATGGTCGTCTTTCCGTTGAAATGATTATCATGAAAGGCGACGCATTTTTCATAACCCGCCTCGAAAAAATTCAAAATTCTATTTAGCTGGTGTTTTTTTAATACAAATGTACACACTCTAGGCAAAATACCTAGGAGTTATTCCCAGAGGTCCCATGATTCTATTGTTCATTATTTCTCACTGAGTCCATGAAAACAAAAATAGTGAATAAAATAATGGTCCTACATCAATTCCCAACGGGTCCACGGGATTTGTCCGAAGAGCAGTCAGTAATAGTAGGTACATTGTTATACGAGGGATGAAAGTTAGTTATTTAGTCCTGAGAAATTTCTTGGCGACCGAGCGACAGCGAGGTCGCTAATAGTTCGAGGGACTAAATAACTCTTTAACCCGAGGTAAACACTGTGCTTTTCATTACGAATACGAGGAAAATAAAAATAATAATA
The DNA here is from genome assembly GCA_029852875.1 of Mythimna loreyi. NCBI lineage: Eukaryota > Metazoa > Arthropoda > Insecta > Lepidoptera > Noctuidae > Mythimna > Mythimna loreyi. Next base: position 12,086,418 of record CM056785.1, on the reverse strand, counting down.
AAAACCTGAATCGTCGTCAAATGTCTTCATATTCGTATGTTTTTAGGTAGGTATATTTCTTTTGATTTAGGCGGTAAGCGGTTTTCTTCTCAAAGAATCTTGCGTTAAATTTATAACTGAAGCTGATGAACTTATCTTGTTAATACAAATTTCTTATAACAGAGATTTAGCAAAATGTAAACAAAACTCTACACCTCGAAAAAAAATCAAGAAAGACCAAATCGGCCACAGATTATAGAGAGACTTTACGCGCCATTTTTTTTTTTTTTTAGTCGTCGTCTGGCTATTCAGTCAATATTTTTCATTTTGTCATTGTAAAAATTGGTCAGGTCAACATTTTTCTCAAATATAATATTAGTTTTAATGAAATAGTTGAAAGTAAATTAAAATAAAGTCATTAAAAAAAAGTATTCTTAAATTATTTCTATCTCTATGTAATTTTAATTGTATTGGCAGTATAAAAAATCGGGTCACGGTTCAATAGAAATGTCAAAATAGAACCAGTTTTGTTTTTATATTTGTTGTCTAAATATTAAAAAAACAACTGTCAGTTGTAAAGTAAAACTCCCTAGGGAGTAAAAGTACTTCTTCCAACCCTGTCCGCAGGCAACTTTACACCTACTTTCAGAGTATGTGTAATGAAAAAACAATTTCTTGTTTGTCTTATTCAGTTTGTAAACCTTGAGAAAAAGAAATAGTTACATATAACAACGATTGTTATTTGGATATACCTACAGATATCATTACATAGTATAAAACAAAGTTGCTTAGATCCTATGTAGGTATGCTTAGATCTCTAAAAGTACGCAACGGATTTTGATGCGGTTTTTTTTAATAGATAGAGCGATTCAAGAGGAAGGTTTATAACTATGATATATCACCTTTGCACCCGTGCGAAGCTGGGGCGGGTCGCTAGTAAAATTATAAATCATAGTTTCAGAATTTTGATAGTTAAAGGACACATTAAAAAAAAAAATCGAAAAGTGATCGCCGTGTATAGGGTTGCCAGGTTATAAAATACAAAGGCCGGACTGCGCACTTTATAAGGCCGGACATTTTGCCCTAAAAGCCGGACATGTTTTTTTTAATGCCAAACGTAATGTTTTCACAGCTGGGCTGTTGAAAAAAATATTTATACGTGCTGTAAAGTGAGGATTAGATCGAAGATGGAGTGTGCGATGCGCGGGTCTGAAGACAGTTTACTCTCCGCTCGCCCTTGTCCGCTCGGGTCAGGCGCTCGTCCGCCCATCGTCGTATGAATCGCCACTCTGACAAAAAGCCTGACAAAAGCCGGACAAGCCGAACACGTACATATTTGGCCGGACGCGACCGCAAAAAGCCAAACATGTCCGGCTAAAGCCGGACATCTGGCAAGCCTAGCCGTGTAGTATCTGAGTACAAAGCTAAACCTGAGTTTTTTATGTATGTGTACAAAAATAAGTTGAGGGAAAAATGTTTTCGCCGAGTCTGTAACACCTAATAGGTACCTCCCTATCCAATTAGGTGTCATAGATTCTGCTATGATAGCTACGTAGTACATACCATTAAGCTGGCCTTTAACTTTGATTGCTCGGTGTTCAGTGGGTAAAATAGGTATATATCGATGGTAGATAGCTAAAGCAACAATTAAAGCAACTTTTAATAAATTTGGTAGTACCTAACAACATCGTCAGTTTATTTGTTAGGTTCCTTTCAGGCTTTGATTTGAAACGTGATCACTCACAATATAATATCCCACAAGATGCACTGATGACCTGGTAAGGATCCTGGGAATCTGATGAATGCACAGGTGCCCGTTATAGCGACACTTCGGGGAGGTTTGTCTCCATCAGTGGGCATCTTTCGGCTAAAATGATGATGTTGATGACTATTGGTACTTTTTACCTGACTACGGCGAAGCAAAAGGAGGGTTATGATTTTGACCTGTATGTATGTATGTATGTGGGTATGGATGTTCATCTGTTCCCTCGTAACTTCTAAACTACTTATCAGAATTCGACAAATGACATATCATTAGAAGCGTCTTAATTGTCCGCTGGTTATAGGCTATATGGGATTTCACAAAATCTAATGTGGCGCCCTCTAGCGGACAAAACATACGAAGTAAAAAAATAAAATTAAGATAAATATGGCGTGTTTGGTATCATTTGAAAGCGCTTTACTTGTACATTTTGAATATATATATATTACTAGCATTTGCTTGTGACTTTACCTGTAATCATGGGCTGAGAAATCAATGAACCCAAGATTAACCTATTTAGAACTCCAAAATATGTTAAATAAAAATAAAGTATTACATATAAATAAACTACTACATTAGCAGTAGCGCAAAAGGAAATCTAGATCTAGAGAATGAATATCTGACCCCAACTAAAAGGATGACGCTAATCAAATCCAAATGGGTACCCTAGATAAATGTGCAACAGCACAGACTATGTGCACACAAGTTTATAATATAGTTATAGGTATGTTACTAATCTCTATAGTTCCAGAAAATAGACCTTCACTAGGTATCTCTTCACTTAGACTAATTGGAAAATCCAATCAATGTGAGAAATGAAGTTGTTGATTTGAAAATCCATCTATGAGTCAGTATCCAAGTCGTCAACGGCGCGCACCGTTCCCGCGCGCCTCAAGGAGTTGTCAGCAACTGTAGGGGCCCTTCAGGGTCGAAGCCTCCTGGAGCCTAGAGGGTGGTGCAAACTGTTACCTCGACTCCAAGAATAAGGCAAGGAAGGTACGGGGTAGGTTTTTTAGTCAGTAAGAGTCTGACACTGGTCTCCCGCTCCACCCAAGAGCGGGTTTCGTCATTGGATGACTTACACCTACCATAAAAAAAAATCTATGAGTAAGTAGGAACTACGAGTAGAAAGAACATGTATCTATAGTAAAGTTTGATGTTAGTGTCCTAATGGACTGCCGGTTTCTGCTAAGTTTCGGCAAAAAAATACTTTTAGTTTTGGCCAGCAATAAGCTTTAAAGTCCATCGGTTAGTAATCTGTGGTGTGCAGCTCATCAATCAGAGGTGCTGTTGCCGCCATTGATACACTTGGAGCCGAGTCATTCGCGCAGTTTTTTGTCGATTGCCTCTGGCCATGGATATGTCTATGCCTCTGTTTAGTTCGGCTCACATAAAGTGTTCTCTACTTAGCGAGGAGTTACGCCTATTACATAAACATTCAACAGTTTGACAGCAATGGTATAGAAAATCTAGACCTCAACATGTAAACAAAGATCTGTATCCTGCGATACAAAACAACTCGCCTAAGTTGCAGATGTGCTTATCTAGAGATGATTTTATCCCGTCTAATAAGGGGCAAATTTTTCCGAAATCAGCTGAGAAATATCTATGACTTTTCTTCAGAAATATCTATGGTACCGCAGCGTCGGCAGGCTTCCTAAAAGGTGGACTGATGCCCTGGATGACCGGGGACTCTAGTCAGCTTTTAGTCGCTATTAGCAGTTTTCATAAATTTGTAACCACAAATTTAAAAAAACACGATCCTATTCTCATTTTGCTAAAAGTTCGGAATCTGTTAATTCGAAATGACCTATCATTGGTCGGTCAGTGGTACCTACTGATAGAATTGTGGTACGACATGGCCTAGTATCAATAGCACAGCGGATATGGTTCCAGCAATGTCTGGCCCATCATCGGACTCATCTAGTTTAAACTGACAAAAAAAAAAAACAAAAATGACGTGTAAAAGTGTTGTGAAAAACCTATTTACAAAAATAAATATCATTTATCATTTATCATTTATCATTTATCATTTATCATTTATCATTTATCATTTATCATTTATCATTTATCATTTATCATTTATCATTTATCATTTATCATTTATCATTTATCATTTATCATTTATCATTTATCATTTATCATTTATCATTTATCATTTATCATTTATCATTTATCATTTATCATTTATCATTTATCATTTATCATTTATCATTTATCATTTATCATTTACCATTTATTATTTATCATTTATCATTTATCATCGATGGCCGGGTCATCGGTTTCGACTGTGCAACCAATATTGCAGGGTTAATTTCTTACAAAGTGGGATGTTAAAGATACAAAAGAATGTAGATAATACGTTACTTTAATTTATTTTCCTCTAAAGCCTGATTTACAACAATCCATTAAATCAAATTTCCCTCTCCTAGAGAGGAGGCCTGTGACCCTGCAGTGGGAACATTAAAAAGGCTGATGATGATGATGATTAAATCAAATATATTTGGTATTTCAACTGAATGATTCGGCCAAAATGAATAGGTACATCAAAATTCTGTCGAATACCAATACCGAATATAAAACGAATATTCGGTGCATCCTAATAAATAGATATTTATCTGTTTGAAATTTGAATAACTTTGAGATCTGTCATTATTTGACAGCAAATGTATTTTTTTTATGGTAGGTGAAAATCATCGAATAATGAAACCCGCTCTTGGGCGGAGCGGGAGACCAGTGTCAGACTCTTACTGACTAAAAAACCTACCCAATTCATTCCTTGCCTTATTCCTGGAACCGGTATTTTCGGCGAACTTTACAGAGGTACCTAGTTAATACTAGGTAGGCATAAAATTTTTAAGTACTTCTATTTTACCTTTTACCGAAATCACGAACTGCAATTTTCAGAGCTGTAAACATGAATAATTGTTACTGTGAATTTCCATAGGCTGAGTCCATTAACCCATTTTTTAATATTACTAAAAACACGCTAATAAACTGAACATAAAAATATAATGATATTTTTATACTTTTTAATAAATCTGATTCCCGAAACACGGTTCTAGTAGTTTTATGGAAAGAATCTATGTACAAAATTTAATAACTGTGTCATACATGTATAATGAAAAATTACTAAGTTTCAAGTTTGTTGTTACTGGTTGTTCGCACAAACACATGGTCACCGGGTCATCCGGGAGACTGAAGGGTAGTTATGCTCCCGCATTCCGTTGTGTACTGGCACCTAATGCCCGCTCTGACCTGCCGTGACCTGTGGTGTCTAATTTGTGACCTTCATTAAAATTTTTTTTTTTGGAAAAACTATAACAAAAATTATAGGAATCGATTCAGTTACCTACTAATTTTGAACAAATTAAATATTTAGGTATTTAGGTTTCGTATATACTAAACCTATATTAATATTTGCGGTGTTTTTTAATAATTATGCTTATTCTACATTAAGTAGATATGTATGTATCTATATGGTATAGTGTCTCAACTTCATATCAACAACATTTCCTTGGGCTGGGTTGTATTCCGCCTGTGCGGCAATGACAAATTCAGTCCACGACTCCACTTATGCCTACCAAAATGACAAATATCTATTCGGTCAAATTTAGCCACATATCTTTATAATTGAGGATCTTTGAAAGCTACCTAAACTTTGTAGGATCGTATTGACGGGCGATGTATCATCATCAGCCTTTTTTATGTTCGCACTGTTGGGACTTAGGCCTCTTCTCTAGGAGAGGAAATGGGCTGTGGTCCACCTAAAGGGTCAGTGCGGTTTGGTGGATGTCACATGTCTACGAATTTTTGGATCTAGGACATGCCGGTTTCCTCACGATGTTTTCCTTCACCGTTTAGACAATGATAAATAATATTTATTTTTGTAAATAGGTTTTCCATAACTCTTTTACACGTCATTTTTTTTTTTTAGTTTAAGTCTAAACAAGAAGTACAGGTCTAGTAGTGTAGTTTAGTCATCTAGTCAGATGAGTCCGGTGTTTCCTATCTGACTATCCTAAGAAGAAACACCGAAACAAACTCAGGGGGAAAAAAAAGGAGGAAGACGATTTATAATAATCCTAGTTTATTGACGCGGTATATTTTTGCAACAGGTGGCGGTGCGCGTGCGGCCGCATCGAACAGATGAAGGTCCCCGCATCGTGCACGTGGTCAGCGATAAGGTGACTGCTTTATATCTTATGGACGGGTACTGACTAAGCGAACGAAGGAAGGCGAATACTAGCGTTGAGTGATTAAGAACAAGGCAGCGTTTTCTTTTAAAATGGTATTATATGTGGTAAATAAGTTGAGCCATTAGCTATAGAAACGTTTCACTTCGACTTCGACCGAAAATCGGTTACTGGCTGCGCATTCAGTGTCAACCGTGACAATGTTCAACTTGGGAATATAACCGATTTTCAGGTCGCTATCGAAGTAGGGGGCTGCGCGTAACCAATGAATTCTCTTGTTCTGGGTGAAGCTGGGGAGTGTGTCTGACTTTTAATGACTAATACCATACGTTTTGTGTTCCTTCAGTTCCCTTTTGCGTTCCACGACTATGAGTACTCTTATAGTAAATGTTCGCTTGGTCTGCACCCGGCATAAGATATCCTACAGCTCAGCACATACATATTATCGCACTAGTAACTAAGATGTTCTTTAATAAGGTTAGCAACTTGTGTTACATAATAAACTCATGTGTAGTACAAGTAGTATGCTAGGGCTATATCACTAACTAGTTGCATAAATGTTACCAATAAATATTGAATAAAATGTTCTGGACATTTAAAAGAACAATGGACAATGAAAAAAAAAGTAGTGTTCTAAATCACCTACTTGTTCATGTTTTCAAATTGTTAAGATATCATAACGTGCAGAAGGCGGCAAATAACTTGATTCGCGATTTTCTGGTGGGAGAAACGGCCACCCACCCATAGTTCCATATATTTTGACATGGGAAATATTTAATAAAGTTATTTGCCGCCTACTTTATCTAGATAAACCTATCTAAGGGGTAGCTAAATTCACCTTCTTATTTACTTATCTAAACATATAAAATGCATTGTCATGAACGACTGGTGGATCGAATGGACGTATAAAATAAACCGCTGATCGTAAAAACCTAAAAGGGAATGTTCTTTAAATGACGGCACCCGTTAAGGAAGGATTTTCCAAAATTTTAACTCTAGCTAGGGGGATTGGGCACGTCATAATTAGGTATCTGGCTACTGTGATCATGGCGGTAAGTCCCCTCATTGAGGAGGGGCTGAAAAGACGTCACGGCGTTCTCACCGGCGTCATTCGGGTGCATGACGCAGGTTTTCACCGAACATCGTCACTTCGGAAAGTTCTTGCACCGAATTTGTACGGATGCGACGTCTGGGTGTCACAACTGTGTGACCCGCCTGGAGGTCACGGTGGAGCACGCGTTATAGGTGTGCTAATTTGGGCAGCGCATCGCCTGTCCTCGTGTTTCCGATTGGCGGCAGCTCTCAGGTCCGAAGAGACATGTGATCGCCTTCTTTTGCGAAGCAGTAATGCTAACAAAGGAGCTCACGTCACATCCGCTACTGGGATTCCGATCCCGATTTCTGGCCACAGTAGGCGCGGGCTTGCGGACGGCTAGCATTGGGTTTTCTTATGGTGGGTAATATCATTCAATGAGAAATCGGGAGTTCTCAAGGGCGGGCCCTTAAGCGGATTTTTCCACCCAAAAAAACCCCTACAGCGATGAAAAAGGGTGACCAAGCTTGCATGCTTACGTTCACGCGGGCGAAGCCGCTGGCAGAAGCTAGTTAAACAAATTAAAAAGACTCAGTTTGAATGAACCGTACAAACACACAAACATATATTGAAACTGAATCTTTTTAAATAATGATGATTTTGTTTGTTGGCACTGCCGACGTTTTTGAGGGTCCTCTCAAACGTTTTGCCTTGACTGGCATTTTTTAAAGTGAATTTAGTGACATCATATTTTATAAGTAGATTCCATTGGAGCAAAACGGGAGGAAAAGTATCAATGGTACCTGCTTCATGCAGTGACCCACTGACCAAGTCGCTATGATTAAGTAGATAGTAACTAAATCCAACTATTTTCATAATATAGCGCATTACAAGTGTATTTAAAATAGTGCTTACTGAATTACATTAGTCGGCAACGATAGTAAAAATACCTGCATGTTTGAAAAGGTGAACTTATAGTAGGTACTTGAAATAAAACATAAAAAGTTTTATATGCTGCGAAGTAAGCCATGATAAACCTAAACCTGCCATGCTGTTTATGTCATAAATAATTAAACAGTTATAGTGGTTTAATCTAACCTTCTATTAAAATTTCACTATTTCTTTAACACAATTTTGTTTAATAAGGAGCTGCACGATTTTTTCCTACTCATCGTAAAATGCAAATGTAATTAATAGGTACCTATATTAGTAGGTAATGCAATGGATTTCAGCATTAATAATTATGATATTTACTCAGTAAATAGGTTTTAAAAAACACTTTCACATGTTATTTTTTTCGTCATTTTGAACTAGATGAGTCCGTCTAATATATATCACTAGAAGTTGAAACAATGTGTTCTATACTAGATCAGTTGCCTAACCTACGAGTATGTATCTAACAAATGCCAACAAAAAACAAAAGTGAACCTACTTGTAAAATCAATAACAAAACACTTATTTAGACAGCAGTGCACTCAATCATGTGAATGTCATAAAAATTTGAACAACAGGCTAAACATCAAAACCTTTTCCATTTGTTCTCATAAATCGATCAATATTATCATATACAATATAAGATATCAGGCAATACAGCAATTTTTATCAGCAGCTATTCATTTCACATTTAAACTCTATCGCGTTACTATTACCGATAAGATATCGTGTGTTATCAGATGCTGGTGCTGACAGAGGAAGCGGACAGCCGGCGAGATGTGCTGCGCCAGCGACGGCTCAACGACAAGCACTACGTCTACGACCGCGTGTTCGGGGAGGGCAGCACACAAGTGAGTGACGACCACAGCTTGTTGTCGTATCAGTCATCACTGTCTGGCGGAGTGACAATCACACAAGGACCACCACTACCTATATGCACGACCACTTATTCGATGAGGGGAGACATACATACATACACAAGTTCGTAATATCACTGAGCTTCCTGCTATAGGATCTATCACAGTACTCTGTAGTATTCAGATAAATGCATCAATGTGCTTCGTCAGTGACGACTCAACAACAAGTATTAAATTTACGACAGCGTGTTCGAAGAGGCACACGTTCACTGCATGTTGTCAGCAGCTCACTCAGCTTCCTGGTATAGCATCGATCACAATACCACAGATTACTAAATAGTTACTACGTAACAGATACTTCACTCCATACAAAATTCTCAATACCTACTGCTATAATAGCCTACTTCGTCGCGTCAGCAACCACTGCATGCCAAAATGTGCCTTAATACTTAAGCGTACAGTTGTGATTGCATCGCACCGCGTGATCAATCGCAGCTCACCGAGAAATCGCAGGGCTGTTTCTTCGATAAAATTAAATTAACATAACTTTTTCTATGTTATTGAAAAATGTAAATATGTTCTGACTTATATGTGGAAATTTAAAATTGTATCGTTTATAAAATATTTTTTTATAAATTGGTGCTGACTGTGTAATACGTCTAAATAAAACCATTGTCAACCTTGTATTTCTTTGTTTGTTTCCTAAGTACCTACATGTGTTTCTTGTTTATGTTGACTGTATTTATATAGGTAGGTGCTTAGTTTTAAAGTTTAATTCTGCCCTACAAAGCGCAAAAACGGTATCTCAAAAAAATCTTAAATATTGTTTTTGTGCCATCAAAACTGAGACAGGGAAAACTTTCTTAATGATATTTTTTTATGTTTCGGACAAGTTTGCACTAAAAGCCTTAATTACTTAAAATAAAAGCTATCTAATGTGATAGCTATAAAAATAATTATTCGTGATTTAATTAATTTAACAAAATAATAAAGTTGATTTTTATACCATTGTACAAAAATCAACTTTACTGTTTTTGTGAGATATCGCTTTTTGGCTTAGAAGGGCAGAATTGTGCTTTCGTGTATACATTGTATTGTAACAAATAAATGGTTTATCTATCTATAAAACATAATTATAGACGTCAGTGGGTAGCTAAAATAAAAAATCTATAAAAGTTAAAAATGTTAGATGTTTATCACTTCTTTTACTTGATTTGCGGTACGAGTACGAACGAATGGAATGCGTGCTTTTCGCTTGCGACAACCGCACTGAATTTAGGGCGCCGGCGGCTCGAGACCGCTCGGCCGGGCGGTAGGTAATTATAGCGCGCAAGTACATGGAGTGAAGGAGGCCTGACAATACGCTGTAGTACTCAACAGTCACTACAATGCTTCAATGTGCTGCGTCAGCAATAGCTCACAGTCAAACACTTGTTCTATGTTTTGCAGGAATAGCTACGTGTTTGGTATAACCAGTACATAACTTAAAATAAGAATAGACAATATACTTATGCCTCTTTAGTCAAAAAATATTTTTTTACCTCTTCGATCATCAATTTACCTAATATAATCCATTATTTTTGACACTTTATAGTGAGAGAACATCAAGAACCTAGTCTGTATGTCCAGTTGGTACAAACACCTCGTTTGTCCAGTCAGTTCTATTTAGCGCTAAACTCGTACCACCTGCTGCGCTATTTTCCCAGTTTCCTTTTTGTATTTCTAATTCTAGGGTATTGGTATTAGGGAGCAATAGTTTTATTCCATTTTTCAATAGGTAGTGTATTATCCTTGTAATGACATTGTCTATTTTTGTTCGTTTCCTGATTAATGTATTTCTTATTCTATGTGATTTCCTTATGTTAAGCATGCTTCTCATGATGGTGGTCTGGCATGTTTCCAGTTTCTTAATTTGCACTTTTGTCTTAGTCCAAGTCTGGCAGCTTTACTTATGCTGGCGTTATATAGCTTTCTTTTTCTTGATAAACGTAGTCATATCAGTACTCTTCATATTTTTTACCTATTTTTGTCTAAATTTAATTTTTTATTATGTTTGTATGTGTAACAAGTTGACCTAAACTAGGTTCTATATATCTTCATTATTTGATTGGGTCGTATATAATGATTAATCTTCTATTGTGTTTGTAATGGTATTTTATTTCAATGATGTTCATTGTTAGATCTACTACTCACCTAGAGCATGTTTTGGAGATGATTTTTTGCTGTAATAATAATATCATCCGCATATCTTAAACGAGTAAATCTTTCACCTTTTACCCATGTTTTTTCTTAATTAACAATACTTAAGACTTGATCCAAAACAAACGATACCACCCTGACACTAAGTATACATTATTTTCGAGTGTATGGAGTCCATACAGGGACATCCGTCCATGCTACGGACTACTTGTGCAGTGACGAATTTTTTTCCGAATCCATTAATTACTATCGTCATCTTATATCAGCAAGTCCAACAATCTGCAACTGTTTTATATTCAAAATTATAATTTATTATAAAAACTTGTACTGTATGATGATTCGTCTTGGCAGTTTTGAGTTTATCGTAAACAGACAGTCAAACGCAGGGGGGCTTTTTTTAAAATAATATCTATGTAGTGATAGTAGTCACTGATGTTATAAATTAGGTACTTCAGACTATTTATTAAAGATCCATTACACATTTTAAACAAATGACGTACAATTATAAAAATATATACTTACTATTGTGGTGGAGACTACTCTACAATCAGAGACTTTATTAATTTTATATTGTATTCGTGTCTCGAATCTCTTAAATAACATATATTTTATAATATTTTAATTAATTTTTCTTTCTCTGACAATCTAAGACATCTCATCTGTCTAAATCTAAACTATATTCTTTTTCATAAAGTTTAAAAGTAAAAGCATTATGCCAGTAAGAACGATATGACCTCCTTGCAGTCATTACAATGAGCTACGCCCTTACGAATAGAAATGCTGAAGTCAACGAGGCACTTCTATTCCAAAATACTTTTAAACTTTACGTACAACCTACCTATACCTAACCCAGATGTCCCTACCTATGGGCGAAATAATATTTACACACATACATTTATTTGTGGTGGTCGTCTCCTCTAGGAGCGAGCCTAAGCCATGACGAACGATAAGCAAAAATTCGAAAACTATTTACACAATTATTATGCGCCAACTTTGCGCTCACTATCCAACGTTGTCATGCTTAAACCCCACTATGGCAAAACACCGATAAAATCCATAGTGCTGCACCCGACTTGTCATAACTGACATCTACCCAGAAGGGGTCTAACATAAATCAACTACAACTTTTACTGTCATGACTTTAACCTCATCGGACGCTCATCGAGTCTGAGAAGAAAAAGACAGAACTGTGCAAGTTCCTATAATCGCTAAAAATTGAATATCCTCCAGTGACAAAACTTAAAAAAAAGTCAAGAGTCAAATATTAGTCTATCAGTCCATCTTGACTGAACTGTGGTACTTCAATTATTATCTGCTGAACCCATGGTGTCTATTAGACTCCCTTTGCGAAGGCTATGCCTTATCAGCAAAGTCGGTATCAGCCTCGTGAGTGACTACACTCAACACTCCCTCCACCAGGGAAAACCACAGTTTACAAAATTATTTTAGGATCACCAGGTAATATCTAAGTCTACTGGAGAGAACTCATTATTATATCTAATTAAAAATCAAACATAAAAGAATAAAATAAATAAAAGAATAATAATATGACGCACAGTTTTCGTCTTTCTTCTTTTTTCGATGGCGGCGTCCCTCATCACCACGAACGAATATGAAACAAAAGAAAATGATTAATTCTTCATGCCCTGCTGATCTCACAAAAATAATGCAGTGACATGATCTCAAAACTACTAGCCAAAATATTTACAAATTTCGTAAAGTGAACCGTTTCCTAATTTTATAATTATAAAAAATAACGTCTAATTTCCTTTTATAAAACTTCCAAAATTTATGTTTAGATAAAAAAAAATGTTTTTTAAATTTATTACAATAATATTCACAATTTAATAATTGTGATTTAATTTTATTTAAATTTTCATGATGGACGGACTTTCTTCTAGCCATGGACTTTCGTGCCATGCATCGCTGGGTCTTAAACTTGATACGATGAAATATATGAACGTTACGGGAGGACTTTCGTGTAGCCATACCTTTTTGTGCCTTGCACTTTTTAGTTTTAAATGGGACACGATCCTTTTTACGTAAGTGAAACTCAAACCTGTTAACCTTTTGAATTATCATGGAAGAATGGTCAACCTCTTTTGTAACAAGAGCCTGGGTCACCTCCTTTGTTTCATTCTGTAAAAAACTTTTAGTTTCGACATACTTATTCTCAAAATTATGACTATCGTCGTCATCGTTTCCCTTGGATACGTCTTCGTGATCATTTTCAGATTTGGTGAAAAACGTATCTTGGTTTTCTGGAATGTAAACGGATGAAATAATAATAGGACTGAACACACCCGGGGATCTGTCTTCATCCGTATCCTCCGTGGCTGTCTCGTCGCTGATTTGGCCACTTATGTCACAGCCCTGGTCATCAATGTCATCATGGCTGCTCACGCCACAGCCCTGGTCATCCTCGTCCTCCTGGCTGCTCACATTACCGCTCTGGTCATCATCATCAACACTTGGCTCATCATTTTGTGGATCATCCGTCATGCTAGAATATAAAACAGCATTATCATCTTTATTCAAAACACTAGACGGTCCACCTTCACCGCATAGCATTGTATTTTCCTCCATAACACATACTTCCAATGCGGCTCGATGTTTGCAATTGAAACATTCGCACGGGAACTCGCTTCTTAACAACTCGCATAATGTTGCGAACTCCATATCGTCATGGTACGTGTACAGGGCCGGTTTATGCACGTCGGGGCCCCTAGGCAATGCACGTCTCGGGGCCCCCCTACCCTACTAACTTTATATACTTTGTGTCTAAAACTTTATTCATAATTACGCTTTTTTTTTAATATATAGGTATGTATATAGTTTGGCAAATGGCTAGTTAAATAGAATAGAATAGAAATAAATTTATTCAGCACAGACACAACACAACAGTTACAAAAAACACAACAAACATTAAAAATAACAAACATAAAGTGTACGCTGAGCGTGCCCGAACCGAAAAAAAAAAAATGTCATGTCATCGAAATTTCAAATTATTCTTTTTACTGTTTATGAAACATGGACTATTTTTTTCTTGAAGCACGGGGCCCCTAAACCTGGCGGGGCCCCTAGGCAGTTGCCTACATTGCCTTATGGATAAAACGGCCCTGTACGTGTACCTAAAAAAATATTGGGCTGGTCCCTGCAGATACACGCCCAAAATGAGTGCGTAGTCCTTCTCGAACCACTCGTTGGTTCTAGCAGTGAGCTTGAACTCGGCAACAAATTCCTCGAAACAGATATCTTTATCTATTCCCGAGTAATACATTTTTCTTTTTATAAAAACTAATCAAATAATGAAAAACCACTTAGCTCTCCAATGCTCAGGCGTCCTTTCGCCTGCTTTACTTAGTTTCCCTCGCTTGCTATACAAGAAGTACCGTTTATAAGGGGCTGTACTTATGCAGCCGTTTCCTTCAAACTATCATTCACCTATATCTGAAATCAAATTTTTATGGATCGACTTTCACTACGGCGCCTCCACCATTATGTGGTGGAGACTACTCTACAATCAGAGACTTTATTAATTTTTTATTTTATTTTATATTGTATTCGTGTCTCGAATCTCTTAAATAACATATATTTTATAATATTTTAATTAATTTTTCTTTCTCTGACAATCTAAGACATCTCATCTGTCTAAATCTAAACTATATTCTTTTTCATAAAGTTTAAAAGTAAAAGCATTATGCCAGTAAGAACGATATGACCTCCTTGCAGTCATTACACTATCATGAAATGGAATGATTACGTGAATCCCTTCAGACATGTCGCTAAGAAAGCTATAATCTGAAGTGTAAATATTTGAAATTATTTAACATCAAGATAGCAAAAGAGCTGTGTAAATATGATACAAACATTATGACGAAACAATCTATTTTCGTGGCCCACCGGAGAGAAGTACATCACCGTCACTATCTCGGTTACAGTTTACATGAAAATAATAAATAGCTTTGTGATCAGTGCCAAACTTTCCAGTTTCATCCTTAAACACATTTACGAATGTTTAGTTACATTATTCATCTTATTTTGAAGGTAAAACTTAGTTTGGAGATCAAATTTTAAAGACAACCCAGTTTCTACCAATGTTGTGTCTTGAATCAACGATGTCTTCCTAAAATGTTAAACGATTTTGATGATATTTTTTTTAGTCTGAAAAATTTTGCCAGGTGGTTTCTTCGATCGCACGTTTTTTTATTGTTTAAACCATTTCATAATATGACATCATGCTAGTACACTCTACAGAAGTACGGCTGAAGTCCTGTCACCGCCTTCAGCCTGGTCACCTGAAACTGCGCTGAATCAAGTTTCCTTAAATATCTTTATCTGTTTTTTCCTTTCGAGAACCTTCATGAACTTTTTAATTTGATAACTGAATCGTAGACCATCATGAACTAATATCAAGTACCACTTGCATAAATGGATATTAATAAATAGGTCTTGATCTTGATATTTTGTCGTAAAGAATCAAACTAGGTGTTTATTCCCTAATCAAAACAAAAAAAAATTTGTAGGTCAATTGTAGAAATCCCAGAATCCACTAAAATTACCTTTCCCTGTGTATTAGGAAGACGTGTACGATGCAGTGTGCGCCCCCCTCGTGGGTGACACGCTGAAGGGGTTTGCCGGGGCTGTGTTCGCGTATGGAGCCACCGGAGCCGGTAAAACATACACCATGACCGGCCTCATGTCCCGGGCCCTAAGCCATCTCTTCGCCAGCATCGCTGAGAGCGAGGACCCCCAGTCGTACGAGGTAAGTAGCAAAATTTTTCTTCTGTCTTATTAATAGGTACATACTATAAGTTTATAAATTTGGATGTCTTTTTCACGCATAAACTCCTGAATGGATTTAACTTAAACTTTATAATATGAATAAAGAACTAGTGTCTACTCCATAAATTAAAACATAAAAACTAGTGTCTTACAAAGTTACCATACCATCCCTAATAGAGACATTCAAGGACGGTGACATTTTGTTATCACATATTAATCACGTGCAGGTATTCTTTACGTATCTATGTAATGAGATAGCCTAAATTAATTTGTTACGTGATTATCTCCTCATGACGATGAACCGTTACCTAGGTATAGTACCTTATCTAGACTCATATCATGTGCACTTTTATCATAAAGATTACTAACATATTGATTTTTGCTCATGTAACCAAAACCTAGAATGGGTTGATTGTGGAAACTTTTTGTGAATAGCGCTGAAAGGGCGTTTCATTAGTCCCCATTATTTTCGAAGGTCGGATCGCACCATCGTTGTGGGTTTAGGTGGAATAGAAGCGCCGTCGCCAGGGTCGTCTTGCAAATCTCTATTACCGATTCTTTTGTTACCTTCGTATGCATTGGCTTTTGTTGGGCTTTCCACAATCACTCTCCACTATTGTTCTGCTGGACGATTAATTTATACTCTCGTAACATAACACCTTGTATGTAGTTTAATAACTTTCAATAAGGAAATCAACAACTAAGTCAGTTATTTTGTAATAGGGATTTAAGTTGTGTGCAACAGTAATCAGTCTTATCTGATATTCTTGATAAGTAAAAGGTTAAATACGAAATTCACGATTTCAGTAGCGCTAATATTGAAATTATATGTCTACGAGCAACCACGAGTCTATACAAACAAAATGTCTTGGAATGTCATTTGTCATGTGTTATTTATGTGGATAGTTCTTGGCAGTACATATGTACCTACTCTGTGCTATGTTGATTACATAAGCGTCAAAAGGAAAGTTATGAAACTGAAAAATATTATCCTCAGACTTAATTTATTAAGATTGCTTCGTATGTTTAAGTCACTATACTTTAGCAAAGTGGAAAACTAATTACATTATAGTTATAGGTTTTAGCTAGCAACGTACATTTGCAATACTTTTTTTTTATAGTATTTTTAAAAATCAACATTTAAAGTAGAAGTTATCAATTTAAAGTTATTTTCACAGGTTTTCAACCCAAAAGTGGTTAAGTTCAACAGCCTATTTATTCAACTTGACCGCATTTGGAGCTTCAAACTAAATTCGGAAAAAAATAGAGTGGGTCAGTTTTGATATGTTTCTATTGGGCGTCTGCCAATAATATCTAAATTTTACATAAATATCCCTATCTGTGCTACCACGGTCTGCTCACTCGTGTCACACGTGATTATGGAATACTTACCAGACTGCACGGTGAAATGTGGCAGCCTACATACAGGCGACGCTTTTACTTGACCGGTGATGTCTTAGAACCAAAAACTCGAAGACTTGTGACTTCCACCAATCCGCACTGGGCTCGCGTGATGAATTACGGCCCATTCCCTCTTCTAGAGTGGAGGCATGAATCCCAGCAGTGGTAACATTGTAAAGGCTGATGACGATCATAATGACACGCCTGTGTTCAGCGAGGACGCTGAACACAGGCGCCATGTCATGTGTTATATTATGTAAAATAGCAGAATTTTAATGGCGTGATGTTTCAGACCTTGTATTACATTGTTCGGTCACATCGAACATGGAACTGCATGTAGGTATCATTATGCTGGCTTGTTTCAACATCGGAACGCACTTAGCATGTTTTACATTAGGTAGGTAAACTTATTATCGACTCTACATAAACAATTCGTCATTATCTATCGCATTTATTCGTTTCATTAACTCTGCACTGGCACATTGACACCATGGATACAACGCGTGCCAAATCTTGGGCGATGATTGGCATTTGATTAATTTAAATAACTATTAATATAACTGTTTCTGGTATCTAAAAATAAATGAGTGGGTGCTTATAATATATCTACAGCGATATTTCTTTTAGAAATGGTTCATTACCTATTTCTTCGAAAAAAACCTATAGGATCAATCTTTGAGAAAATACAGACATTGAGAATATGTTTGAGATGGACGCTTCTATCACCTAGTTTTATGAATTAGTATCGAATAATCGAATTGTGTCTTTTAAACTTTAGATCAGTTTTTATTCGAATATTCTTTACAAGCTTGTAGGTTTATTAATGCCCTTGTATGCCCCATAATGAGTACATTTGATATCGGAATTCTCAATAGTTCCATGTTGGACACCTAAGTGATCTTATTATCTTGTATCGGATACGACCTGTCAGTAAGATAACGATCAAGTTCAATACGTCTCGCAGAGGTCGTGCATAAGTGAACACATTATTACGAAGTGTTATAATCACGAGATTGGTGGTGAGGGGGCGGGTGCGGTGGGTAGGCGGCTAGAGGTGGGTAGTATGTAAATGTGGCGAGCTGACCGCAAGCCAGCGCCGTCGACCTTGACCAAACGGAAGTTCTTTACTGTTTTCATGCATATTTACGAACCAAACTAAAATTGCACGAGCCATGAAATCCATTGTAGATTTTTTTATTTATTCCTTGGGTCAGTTTGCTTTAATATTTAATTACAAAATTACCTTGGTTGGCAAGAAAACCCATTTATTTATAAGGTACATAAATTGCTTTAATTAATTACGTGCTGGCTTTTGAGTTAGGTATTTCCTTATTAATTGTTGTGGTGCCGTCACTTAGTGCAACTTTCCCAGGCGACGCGAGTGATGATAGGTTACACGGAATGCCCGTTAAATGTATTATAATTTCCTTATGGCATGAAATTCATTACTGTAGTCATTGTTTGTCTAAGTACATAATTCCAGTTTCACTTAGCGTTATGCTAAGGAGCAACCAAGTAATGAAGGTAAACTTTTATTACCTACTTAATTATAGCACTATTGTTTAATAAGTGCCAACATTGCCATCAGTTATTCAGTCATGCGCCTAAGACATGACTGAAACCTGGAATTTTCCAAAGAAACCTCGATCAGTTCTACGATTGACCCCGATGTCAAGATCCAAGTAGTTGATAGTTGCTATCCATTAGATTGATGATTGTTTAGTAAATTAATAAATAGGTAACGTAACGTAGTTTGATAAGGGAATGGATCGTTCGAGTCGAGTTCGAGTCGAATAAACGCTGTCGACGCCTGGAAGAGCTAAAATTATTGGTCTACGAAGTCACAAGAGAATCACCTATTGTTGTGTTGTATTGTATTGTTTGATCTTTCGAGCAATCTCGCAACTCGATTTACCATTACTAGTGGTTATTTAGCTGACCACACTAAAGGTGGATCCCAATCCCAATTAGATCCCAACCGAACCAGAGAAGTCCAAACTCTAACCAAAAGTTATTAAACACAACGATTGATTTAGATAACTTATTTAAGACTAAGTTTAAAACAGGAATCACCTGTAAGCTGAAGTGGGACCGACACTGCAAGTATATGCTATATGGAATTCGCAACGATAATAAATTGCTAAATGATGATTTTCTAGGGAGTTGTGCTATTGTTGGAGTTGGAAATTGTCCGATTCTATTTTGAGAGCAAACCTTCGTGTAGCTGATCTCATTTCCGAACAAGAGTATAGGTACGTAGTACAATGTATTCCAGAACGACATTACTGTTATGCAATCCCTGAATCAACACGTCGCCTCTTGAGACAAACATGGCAGTGGTTATCTTATCGATTAATCAAGAGATAAGCAGATAGAATGGAGGGGTTCAGCTAAATGACAATAACAATCAAATATACGTTAGTGGTGTAAGGCAGGCCGTGGGGCTGCGGCCCCCGTAAGCCACAAGGTCACTGCCGGAGCCCTCCACTCGCGTGATTGACACCGCGCCAACCATTAACCTATGACGATGCTTTCTACAATACACTTATGTGCTTATACCCACACATGTTAGGTATGTGTCATTAACACCTATTTACTAGAAAATACTTTTCAAAGAATTATTTCTTTCAATTTTTGGTGTCTATCATTACACATATAGGCCAAAGAAAGTTTCAGTCATTTTTTAGTGTTAATATATTGTGACGAATATTTAGGTTACCTTAACAATCACTTAGACTGATGGAAATAATTATAAGTTTCAGATATAAAGAAAGTAAAAGTTATTGATACTAATTCTGCAAATAAATTTTATTTAAGTACTTTATTGCAAGCATTTGGATATTTTATTCAAGTTATTAATTTAAACTAATTTGAATTATCATCATTCTATTCGTCTCAGTAGGTAATTTAATTTATATATTTCTATGTATTTAATTTAAATAATTAATTATGCTACAACAATTATAAGTACGTAATTAAATAATGTTATTAATGTTATAATATATTAATAAATATTGGGTTTATTAATGCCTGAAATAAATGATAAATAATAATACCTAAATAACAACTGACAATATCATTGTTATATACACTTTCATATTTTCGTGAGATATCATCAAATAATTACAAGCTTTTATTTCATTATAAAGTTGTCTGCTGTGGGCGGACTGACAGAGAAAATATGATTTTTGCTAACTAAAACCCACCTGTGTTCCTTCAATAGTTCTTCACGTCTCAGAGTGTTTTTAATATTGTGCAGTATCATCACGTACCTACATATTATGTGGATTTGCTCCGCATGCTTTACCTCAGTGAATATCCTTTTCATTCAAGTATTTATTTTAATGCGTGCAAGATGCGTTTTTATTTTGCCTCTTGAAATTTTCTGCATGTGGTACAAATCCGAATGATATTAAAAACATCCTCAAGGATGTGGTAACTCTTTTGTACAACCCCATAGACCTGGCAGGTTTATACATAAGTACATAACTTTCAATTTTAGAGTTTCTTCTTTAGTATCTTAACTAAAAAAACAGTCTGCGAACAGCACTGTTTCTTCCACCGTGGACACCTTATTAATTCCACTCGTCTATTTGTGACTGCCCTCCATGTTATGTCGAGACAGCGGCGTGGCGAGTCAAGTTCACGCGGCGCAGCTCGTAGGCCGTGAAATTGGCCTCCCTACGTCACTCGTCACTCTTCAGCCACTCAGTAGTCAGTAGAAGAAAGCAGCGATAAAATATTCAGGGTTATCGTGAGACGAGGCATTCTATTAGCCTAAGCACGCTAGCGTGACCAGCGGACAGTGATAATAACCATAGGTAACGTGTTACAAACAGGTGTATCAACCTAACTAATGATCCCGCGCTCGTAAGCGAACCTCATTCAACCATGTTATTGACCAATATAATTTTAATTCGAACGTTTCACATTAAAACCTTTTTTTAAGGGTTGGCCTCAATTAAGACGGTTTTTAATAAGGTTTGTTATTTGTGGGGCGACATTCTAGGACAAGCCAGACTCTGTGGCCTTTACCTAGTTCGGTGAGCTGGGTTAGCGGAAATCTTGCTTCATAAATAGCATTAATGTATTAATAAATATTGATTGAACGAGATTATGTTTAACAAACTATGGTTTACATTTTGGGTTTAGTAGTACAATACATGTCCCAGCACTAAAATAGAACGATTTGCTGTTTTATTTATGTAGCATTTCAGCAGATCTTAATTTCGAAGATATGTTAAGAATTATTATATTTTTAAAGTAATAAATAAATGTGACGGTTTGACATGTTTTTTGTATAAAAATTGTCAAAACGCCATTTATGTTACTCAGGTAAAAGTTATCGGACTCTTGAAAATTTGGCTTTCAGTCACATATGATATAATTACTAGCTTTTGTCAGCGGCTTTGCCCGCGTACATAAAATATGCCTATGTCACTCAGGAGTGAAGTAGCGTTCTATTGTTGCTAAAATTTTTCCAATTGGACCAGTAGTTTCAGAGATTACGTCCTACAAACAAAAAAAAAATAAAAAGCAAATTTTACCTCTTTATTATATTAGTGTAGATGATTATCACCAGGTGGTGAAAATCATGTTGTGATCTGTTTGTAATCTACACTAATATAATAAAGAGGTAAAGTTTGTTTTTTTGTTTTTTTGTTTGTAGGGGGTAATCTCTGGAACTACTGGTCCGATTGGAAAAAATTAAGCAACAATAGAAAGCTGCTTTACTCCTGAGTGACATAGGCTATATTTTATGTACGAGGGCGAAGCTGCGGGCAAAAGCTAGTATAATATAGTTATGAAATGATTTTATGAGGAATAAGAATGCAATATCTTTACCCCGATTTCTGATCAAACAATTTAAAGCTGAGCATTTCTCAAACTTTAGTCTGAAAATCAAAACACTGAAATTTAGCAGTTAAGCAGGGGTTAGCCCTTATATACTGTTACAAATCTGTTAGTTGTTGTCTGTTGTTTATAAAAACCTTTTACTTTATTTCAAATGATCATTTAAGTATTAACTTTAATATTCATTTAAATTTCACTGACTCACTGTTAATGACAAAAAACTAACTAACTAGATTACTGACTCAGAACTGCAAGGTCAGTTAAGGTCATCATCTGCAATTTAATTAATCGATGTAGCGCTGGGAAGTTAAAACAGTTTGTTATGTAACAAAGGAAGTTGATATAAGAGGCGTCAGGCGTGGCACGATGAAGTGTGCAGATAGCCGGCGATCGCCCGATAAACACCGTACGGCTGAAAATGAAGTATCGAGGCGGTCGTGCGCTTCAGTTAAACGTTTGTTTTGTGTGTTTCATCTGATAACAATACTGCATTAATGTTTATTTCTTGCCGCATTGTACACTTGGGCGTGAACCATTTATTACAAAACTGGGTCCTTTTTTCTTCCACAGTTTCGAGGCTATTACTTCAGAATGTAAATTCCTTTTTTATTACCTGTTATCCTGAACAAAGTGATTCATTTAATTTGTAGTAAAAAAGTGGTATGATTTTATACAGTATGAAATAATGTGTGGTTTAATACTTATATGTATATGTTTCGAGGGTATTGACTTTATGAATCATTAAACCTCAGGATTAAGGATAAATATTTATGTACAATTTACCGAGTGTAAAATTTATTGTACTGAGTCACTTAATTGACAAATGTACGGGATATATTTCTTGAAGAAGATCACCTCTCACTCTGGGGAAAATACATCATGCAGTTACACAACATATTTACCTGCTATAATTGAAACGTTACAACAGGTACTAATGACCTACTGCGGTTTTCCCGTCCGGTTATAATTTTGGTATGTTTAAGGATAGAGTGAATATTCTAAAAGCTCGCTCTTAATAAATTAGTGCACCTCACTATCAACAATTGAATCACTACTTGTCATCCAATTAAACAAATATACATCTACAGACACTCTTTGTCACATTATTAACAGTAAAATTGCTACCATTTTCCCAACCAAATAAATTTCATTTATAGGTCGATTGGAAATTAATTATGATTGATTTTAACGATTATTTCTCAAATAAATTATTACATAGATTGTTTCAGGTACCATGTCGTGACATGATAATAGTTCGTTGGAGGCTTAATAAGTTTAATCATTAAAAGCTTCGTTATGAGGGTCATCCAGGCTACACATTCACTCAATTATTGATTGTGTGAACTTCAGTAATTGTGGATATGAAGTCAAGATCCTATTTCGAGTTCAAATACATCGATTCGTCATTAGTTTTGAGGTAATAAATAATACTGCCAACTGGCATTAGCTGGAGTTGGTAAATTATAGTCAGTTGCTGGCCGCATAAAATAATCCAGTAGCCTACGTATGCACCCGATATACAAATATTGCAGAATACGGCAAAATTAAAAAAATATGTTTTTCGTCAAATTAACAATTGCCAGTGGTTTGGCCCACGTCAAAGAATAATAGAAATAAAATTATTTTTTAGTATGTGGTGCATACAGGATCTTAATTTAAAAAAATGGTTTAACATACACTACCTACCGTTGCCGGTGTAGAAATATTAAAATTTATATTAAAGTAGGTATGTGTTATTTTTATGTCAAGACAGCACAGCAGCAGTTTTCATTAATTATATTCCTTTATATGAATATCACAATCATGCCACTATAATACTTATCTAATAGGTACTGTGACATGAAAAACTAAACTAAAAAATTAAAAAAAAAGAATATCTACAAGTCAATAGGTATACACAACCGAAATATATATTTTTATACTTTAAAAAAACATTTAGAGTGTAGAAGAATATTGTCCTAAGGCAACATGCTCCCAAGATAAAAGAGAAAGAGCTATTTGACTTGGACAAGATGTGTCCTACCTGTTTTTCTCAATTTCGTTTAAAACAGTTCAGCGCTTCGAGCATAAAGAAGCGAAAACATTGTAAACATACACACTTCATTACATAAACGTTCACTTTTACAATATTAGTGTGATAGCATAATTAACCTGCTAATATTCCCACGGCAGGAATTCAGGTGTCCATCCTACAAGGCTACGCATGTTGGTGGATGTGGTCTACGAATTATCGATACTGGAACATGCCTTTTTCTCACGATGTTTTGTTTTTGGAGCAGTGATAATGAAATGAATTACACAAAGTTTACTTTAGGTCGTGGGTTTACTTACACTGAACCCACAAAATGTATGAACTCGTAAGTCGGGGTCGTTACCACTCAGTCATCACTGCTGATATTGTTTTATTAAAAACTTAATTGACAAAACGATTTTTAATGGAACATGTGTTAGTAATTAGGGCTAAGGAAAGAATTAAGCTTTACAAATAGAAAATTGTAGCTTTGGTGGCCAGGGATTAAACTAGCGTAGCAAGGTCTCGTAGCACGCTACGTAAACCGCTACGAATCTTCGTAGCCGATTTGAAAGTCCCGAAAAAATGTACGCGATTTATTTGCGTAGTAGGACTTCGTAGCACTCGTAGCAAGTGTCCGTAACCGTAACATTTGTAGTTGTGCGGTTCTAAATATATTAAGTCCTGTAATAAAAAAAAGGTTAATTGGTCGTCAAACTCGTGTATATTTTGAATAAAGAAAAGTTATAGGGCGGGAGTAAAAAAGTGACACTGATCGTAAGGATCTATTATAATATTTTAGTTAGCTCTTTTCAATTAGTTCTCAAAAATTTCTCAAAAAGTACACAAATAATTATGTACGTACATCTCTTACGTATGTGCTTGTCTTGATTGACAAATGTAAAGTATTGCGAGTTTACGAGTACGAGTGATAAATGTGTAACAGATATTTGTATAATTTATAAAAGTAGAATAGAGTTTTTTTTTTTCGGTGCGAAGATCAAGAGTTTTTTTTACAGTTTTTTCTCCACAGAATGAAAGTGTAATTAGCATACTTTTTTCTGACTGAGTGCATATTTAGCCTATACTGTCTCAGAGCCGGGCGGAGGCCTCCCTTCATTCCTGTCCTTTAATTGTTCTCTTCCCGGCTCTTCACTTCTTGTCAATTCCTAAGAAACAATGGTGATGAAGAAGAACAACATCATCAACATCATTACATAGTTATAAAACAAAGTCTGTCCATATGTATGCTTGGATCTATAAAACTAAGCAACGGATTTCGATACGGTTTTTTTTATTAGATATAAGGATTCAAGAGGAAAGTTTATATGTATAATACTTGCATAATATCAACATTGTACCCGTGCGAAGCTGGGGTGGGTCGCTAGTATACGTATAAGTTACGACAATTTAATACGGTGTTAGTTCTCTTTTACCTAAAAAATGTATTGATTTCAAATTAAACTGTCAATGACCATTAATTTCTTGCTAGTTCATAAGCAACGAGGAACTGGAACCACGCGCTTAATTCTAGTAAACGGTTCATGTGTAATTACCCCAATTTCATTTGTTTGATCTGCCAGCCATATAGTATTGAAAAAAGTGCCTCACACTGAAATATTATCGTTTTGAAAATTTATTTCATCGATTGTTTGTCGATGGTTGTCGGAAATGTTATTTACTCGGCACACTGTGTAGTTGAGTACACTTCATAGATATTTGATATTAGTAAAGACCAAAATGGATGTTTGCTGTTCATCGAAGCGTGCAATCAATAGGGGTGGTGGGTAGGGGTGAATACACCACTCTTTGGACTAACGATCCCCTAATGGTCATCCATGTTTGTCCTGTGCGAGAAACAAACAGTTCAGCGATGAGACATTACCGCTCCATTGAAACAAACATTACTCACGACGAATGAGTCCATCGGTCAATAGCAAAAGGCGATTCAATTTGTTGAATAGTATTTTATTACAGTTATATTTTTTTAAGTTGGAAATTCAGCAAATAACTTATATCGGTTTATGGTGGAGCGAGAGGTCGTGTCAGACTTTTACTTACTAAAACCACACTTGTGTTCTTCAAGTTTCATTGCGTTCTAGGACCACGGGAATCCCTTTCATATTCTTCCCTTTGGTCCTAGCAGGCGTGTAATACAGTGATTTTTAAAATGCAAAATTTATGAAGACGTCAGTCATGTTTGTGATGACGTTTCTCATTATTTTTTTTTAGGTCACCACTGACTTTACAATCATACTTAGACATAGATATTCTATTTCATCACACCGGTTTGGTTTTTATTTTGAATTGCAAAATGGACCGAGAAGGGATGTTAGACTTATAAGCAAAACCCCTCCTGTGTTCTATCAATCGCTTTTGGCAATCCAGGGTTGCCGTGACTTTTGCGAATATTCCCGAAGCCCACGGCGTTAATATTTAGCCTTATATGTAATTACACGGTAGGATGTGTCACGTTAGAGGCACGTGCTTTTTTGGCAACTCATCGCTTTCGGGTTCTCCCTCGATGTTACGTCTAATAAATGCAATATATTAAGTGCACAGTCATTTTATTTACCAGCCCACTGAGTACTTAAAGTACTGAAACCAGAAATATTGTAATTGCGGCTTTTTCATTAAAGGAATCATACAATTATATTTCCTAAAAAGTTCAAAGTTATTTCGATTTCGGAAATCACTAAACATTACTTATTCAGGAAGTTATTAAAGTATTAAAAGGTTTTATATTTTTTATTGGATTTCTACTAATTCATAAAAAATAGAGCTCATTAAATTGAGGCTTATTGCTAACGGAATTATCTAAGAAAAGCTGGAAATAATGATTGTGTAGACTGGATTGAAACAGAATTCAAAGTTTTATGAATGACTTGAAACTTTTCTAAGAAATAAAATCTGATTTTGTTGGCTTGACTCTACAACATTACAACAGATATAAATTATATAAATTCAGTATACAAGTGGTGTTTGGATATCCAAATAGACTTTAATACATCAAAGTGTTATGTAATGGCTTTTGGTCGATTGCGGCGCTCATTATACTTTAGATACAATCTAAATAACAATCCAAAGCGGCAACTGATGCTATGAAATACTTAGAAGTAATTTTTGACCAGAGACTCGCCTTTCAAAACTATATCACCTACCAACAAGGATTTGTTATAAGAAACTGCCGGGACTTTCGTAGTCCACATGTTGTCAAACTTATTTTGAGGTGCATTTGTCCTTAGTAAACTTGAGTCAAGCGTTTGAAATCGTTCAAAAACAATGTAGGTTAGCTTTAGAAAAAGTGCAAAAGCAATTCTTTGGAATCTTTAAAAATGTTTTTATGGCTGTCACCCTTTTATCCCATGAATTTTTGCTGGGTTATTTGTATTTAATTTCCTTAAAAGCTAAACGATCTCATAACCAGATGATTATGGCATTCAAAATACTTATGGGAATTATGGAAGCTATTGACTTACCTACAAAACCTAATGTACCTATGTACCAAACAATTACAGTCGTGACAGGAAACACTGGTCCCTGCCAGTTCCTACGCATCGTACCGTTGCGTTCTGCAGATTTCCCATACATTACATATTTAAACTATTCGCGAACATAATTGTTGTTTAATTTCTACATACTTACCTAACAAATTCTTGAGTACGTACCTAAAAAACATGAATAAAATTTATTCTTGTTCGTCAAATGAACTGACTTGTTCAGCAGGCCCGGTTTTAATCAATTTGCCGGTAATTTTGATAGCAGCGGTAATTGAAATGATAGGAGTCAATTAACTAGGTACACAGTAGCTGTGACGATTACTGCCACTTAGCGAGGCTCAGCGTCACTAAACTATTGTGTTTGTCAATAACAGCGGGGTTTATGACGCATTTGGTTTCAACAATTTGCTTTGGAGCAGGAAATGCACTTTAACTAATTAAGACTTACTTGTATTCTGGACCCATTTTCCACCTCGGATTAAAAATTAAGTGCTCATATATATTATCAAATATTTTGATCCCTATAAACATATAATTATTATTAATGAGTGGAGAGATATGCAGGTGTTATTCGCATGTAGTGGCATCTATACGACTAGATATCAACTAGTTATCGTCACACAAATCAATCTCACATAACAAAGTTCTCCACGCAATTGAAACATATTACAGCAGCTAAAAAAACGGACAGTTACGTTACCCATACCAGTATGACACCCGACTTGTTGGATTGGTTGGATCCGCCTTTTCCTACTGAGGCATTAAACACCCTGAACACTGCATATTCCTGAACACGAATTTCAGTGTCGGGGTTACGACAGTCAGACGCCAAGGGTGGGAAGAAAATGCTTGGAATTTTTTTTTAAATATATTTCTTGACTCGTAAATTACACATGGTGAGTGTCTTGAAGTAGTGACGAATTGGCCAGGCAATGAGTGAATATCCCATTAAATAATCCAACAGGTCAAGATGTCATACATTGAGATCTACAACGAGATCATCAGGGACCTGCTGAACCCGAGCGCGGGGCCGCTGGAGCTGCGCGACGAGGGCGGCAGCGGCGCGCCGGTGGTGGCGGGGCTGAGCGAGCTGCGCGCGATCAGCGCCGCGCACGTGGCCGAGCTGCTGGCCCGCGGCGACCGCTCGCGCACCGCCGAGCCCACGCACGCCAACCAGCACTCCTCCAGGGGACACGCTCTTCTCAGGTATTATAACCTACGAAGCTAAAAATGCTGAACTTGAATAAAATTGTCACACTCCATTCGCAATAATATGTTGACATCATCCGAGATATGTACCGAGACTCCGGTTCTGTGGTTCGGACCGCTGTTGGCGATACGTAACCCTTCCCCATCATCGTCGGAGTTCACCAGGGCTCTGTCCTTAGTCCATTTCTGTTCAGCGTGGTGCTGGACGTGCTGTCCTCTAACATCAGGGACTTACATGAGCAGCCGCCATGGCTGCTCATGTAAGTTTGAAGATTAATGCGGCGAAGACGGCGAGAACTTGGCCTGTAACACAACAAACGCTGCTCCTGTTCGCATTGGCGAAGACACAGTCGAGCGCACGGAACAGGTCACACTTGGGATCGGTGCTCCACGAGTCCGGGAACGTCGATTGCGACGTCGAGTCACGTATCTCGGCGGCCTGGGCGAAATGGCGTGAGGTGGCGGGGGTTATCTGTGACCCCAAAATGCTGACTAGGCTCAAAGGACAGGTCTTTTCAAGACCATCATTAGGCCTGTCCTTTTGTATGGCAGTGAAGCGTGGCCTGTACTTGAGCGGCATAAGCAAAGCCTGCGTGTCACGGAAATGAATATGCTGCGCTGGATGTCTGGAGTTTCACGGAAACACCGCATTAAAAACTCCCGCATCCGGGGCAGCCTACAGGTCCGTGACATAGCGGATAAACTGCAGGAGGGTCGCTTACGCTGGTATGGCCACGTTTTACGAAAACCGGCAGACTACGTGGGTAACAGATGCCTCGCCATGCCGCCTCCGCCGGGATCTGGAAAAAGAGGAAGGCCTAAGAGGCGTTGGATCGACGTCGTAAGGGACGATATGCGTTCTAATGGGCTTAAGGCAAGGGATGCAAAAGACCGAGCGAAGTGGAAGCGACTAGGCAGGAAAGCGGACCCCGGGCACCGAGGTGAAAGCCAAGGTAGCAACCGGGACTTACGTTAGGTTGATGATGATGACTCCATTCGCAATAAGACTAGAATAAACATTAAAATCTTTTTCACTGCCAATTTAAACTATTTTGACTTCGTTAGGTACTTTTAGTTAAGTTTCAGGGTTTTATTTTTTTTATTTACTTAGTTAATAAAATTCCGAAGTCACGTCATGATATTTTGTCGAACGTTTCATTTTTGACTTCTATTTGAGGATAAAGATGGCATTCAAAACAAAGAACTGGTTGCAATAGATACAAACCTTTTGCTGTACCTGCCTTTTGTCATGCTACCAGTACCAACGCAACGCGTTTTTAAACGTGTAATGTTATTTCAATTGGAGTATACCTACAAAAATATGTACCAATATTAGCTGTGTAGGTACTACATAAAGTACAATACGCAGCATACAAGTTTAACCAATATGGCGATCGACCTTCAATGCGCAGTGACAGATTTTTGGGTCTCAATTGAAATTGAGACCGCTGCTTCAGCAGCGGGCTGTGCGTAACCTTAACATCAATGGCCATTTTGGTTAAACTTATTTGTCGTGTACTATACAAGAGGTAAGCGAGCCCCATCTGTTTTCCAGTGTGACAGTAAGCCAGCAAGTGGAGAAAGGCACCCAGCGCGGTCGACTGTTCCTCATCGACCTGGCCGGCTCAGAGCGCGCGGGGTTACGGTCGCGACGGCTAGAGGGCGCGCACATCAATCGATCACTCCTGGCCCTTGGAAACTGTATCATGGCTCTCTCTGGAGGAGCTAGGTAACCTAGCACATATTATTTTTTACATAAAAGTACATTTACTTTTCATCCAAACTATTATAAAGGAGTACCTAAGGTTGTTGTAGAAAGCGCCTTTAGTATTGTGATCGCAATAAGTAGCGTAGTTTTGATTATCTTACGGCGCTATCGACTGTGCAGTCATCAGCATACACCATCTTTTGAGATACTACAGGCCTCTATAAAATAAGCTGAGATTATTAAAAAAACTATACTACAATCATTCAAGTAGCCTAAAATATGAAGTCTTAAATCAATTATCACAATCCATAGGTATATAATTATCTACCAGTTTTAACATTTAAATTGAGATAGTCATTCTAAGAACTCACGTACCGTGAAGTTGCTATACAAGCGTTTGCAGGAACTTGGACTAGAAGATTAAAAAAAAAAAATGTTTTCTTTTTATAAATAAGTTAAAAAAAGTATTAGTTACATCATACATGTCAAACAGATCTGCAAATACTGAAGTTCTTACCTCAATTCTTATATATAATTGTGCTGTACGTAATAGATACGTGAACTACCGCGACTCGAAGTTGACACGGCTGCTGCGCGAGGTGCTGGGCGGGCGCTGCCGCACCGCCATGGTGGCGCACGTGGCGCCTGGCGGGACACACCGGGACACCACACGCTCCACGCTGCACTATGCACAGAAGGCGTCTTCCATCACCAACAAGGTATGTTGATGAGGTGACTGCTGCGCGAGGTGCTGACTCGTTTCAATTTACTTCTAATGGCGTTATATATGTCGTGGCCAGATTGTAGAATTTATCACTTCATGATGTAACTGACCATATCATGAAATGGTTGTATTTTTTATGATATAGCAGGCTATTGGGACTCTAAGACCTGGCCACGACATACATATATATACTACCTACATAATTTCAATTTAAAGAAGTCGAGAGATAGAAATAACGGAAATAACTGAGCTAGGCCTTTACCCTTAGGTCAGCCAACATTTTTGATGGATAAAAATAATTATAATCGTCCACCACTTTAAGAATAGAGTCCCCGACAAAAATGGATGTGATGTCTTGAGCCTTAAATACATGACATTTTGCTAGTGTTAATTTTATTTATTATAGGTATTTCAATTCAACAGTGTACCCCCATAAATTGGACATTAAGAAATATTGTCTTGAAAAAGACCCGAGTAATGTTAGAACATTACTCGGGTCTTTTTCAAGACAATATTTCTTGAACTTAACAATATTTAAAACTAGAGTTTTAAATATTGTTAAGTTCAAGATTGAAGAGAAAAAAATAAAAAGAACAGAAATCCCCTTTAAAAAAACCAAGCAGCGTTTTAGGACACATTTTTCACAAATCATTGCAGTCAGTGGTATCGAGCGGTGCAGGGGTTCAATTAGTAGTATAGGAACTTAGAATACTAAGAATAAGTAAGTACTTAGAATGGTACTGAGAAGCTTACGATGATAATATGGCACTAGCTTTGAAAACAATCACAGTACTATTTATTTATTCAAAAGTCATATTTTATTTCACATAGGCCTACATGGTCATAAAACGTCAGAAGCTAGTGCACGGTTCCAAATTGGTCGTTTCCTATTGAGAAGACCCGGCAAGAAACTTCATGGTTATCTTTTAAAAAAAAAAGGTTTGTTACAGTAATTCCATATTACAGCATTAACATATGAATTATGTAAGGACAGTGTAGAGCAGTCAATATTGTATTCAAGAATAAGTACTAACGCGCTCCCTCACTAGTTAACTAACATCGCAATATGATTTCAGGTGGAACGAGACTTGGTGGAAACTCCAATGCCTCTGTCTCAGTATCGAACAGTCATCAACGAGCTGCGAGAGGAAATCGCTCGACTGAAACTGAAGATGAAGGACGACCGAACAATGTAGGTTTTTTGCTCTAAGATGATGACGCATCAAGATTAGGCAGGCATGGTCAACAGAATTGTGACTGCGCTGAGTGTTTTAAGTGTATGCTCTGTAAATAATACTAGAGACGACTTAGATACATTAAATCTTAGTTTGAAATTAGATTTAAGAACTCTTTAGGGTATAATAATGAGAAAGGTAGGTTTACTGCAAGTGCCTTTAATGCCCAAAGCTCTAAATAGTAGTAAGACTTAGTTGATGGGTTATTGACAGCATCTAGTGCGAAGATCGTTCACCGCATTTCTTATGGAAACATTATTATCCATTAAATTATTTGAAAATAAAACATCAAACATTTCAACAGTAAACCAAAAGAGTTCGCAATTGTTGAGCAAGAAGTCAATAAAGAGGATGCAGCAGAAAACGCAGCACATCTGAAGTCTTTGCGCGAAGCTATCGTGTCCACCTTCAAGCAGCAAATGCGTCTACGACGACGGCTGATGGAGTTGGACAGCCATCTGCTAGGATTGGCCCTGGACGCGGAGCGGCAACACGCAGCCATCTCGCACTGGGAGGCCAGGTTCAACCGCCTCTACAAACCTATCAACATTCCTGGCTCTAGACTGAGCACGCAGCAGAGTTACAGGTAAAATAATCTGTTAGTGTTTACTTTCTTTGTTAGCAAGTTTGTTTCATTTAGTATTGTTTGTCTGTTAGGCACATTATTAAGAATGCATGGATGAAATGCATTTTACTTAATTCTCAGTTATCTTCCATATTTTGGACCGAAAAGAAATGCAACAGAGCTGAGAGTGTTAAGCGGGATGTTAGTTGTCATGCAAATGTATAAGAATGAAAGAAAGAAGTTTGTAACTACTACTACTGGTACTGTCACATGCTCCACATAACTCTTTTACTTTACCATAGATTTTAGCGAGATCATGAGTATATGTGTTCAGGGGCGGTACTGGGATGTCGTCGAGCAGCAGCGAACGCGCCGAAGCCGAGGTGGCCGTGGAGCAGGCGTGGGCTGAACTCGCTGCAGTTGAGAGGGAGCAGGAATCCGCACGCACTGAGAGAGAGCGCGTCGAGAGGCAGCTGGAGCAGGTCCGGCTAAGAGGAGCCCAGCTTGAACAGGTATAACTTAACATAACCCTAAAAGTTAACTCATAGAATTCATGTTTCCATTGGTGAAAATGATATAAATAATAATATTTCTTAGCTCACCTACGATCTATTTAAGGCGGTGATTTTTTTATTTTAATTGCAGGAATTACCAGCTACCATCAGTAGTGGTCCGGAACGTGAAGTTCTGGCTTTAGTGTGTCGGGTGCACGAACTGGAGGCAGATAAACTGGCGCTGCAGGGCGAGCGGGCGGCTCGCGCGCACGAGCTGCGCCGCCGGGACCTCGCGCTGCAGCGCCGCGACGCGCAGAGGAGGCTCTCCGACGAGATCATCACCAGGCAGAGGCGTGCTCTTCAAGGTACAAGTTTGAACAGTTTTAGCATTATGATAAGGCTTATGACCTAGTTAACAATCCAATTATACAATTGGCTTATACCACGAATCTAGACCGTCTAAGATCTTCAGAGAATTTATTGTGAAGTCAAATTTTGTTCTACGTCAACAAGCGACGAATATACGACATTTTACGGTGATGCTGGTATTGCTGTTATTTTTAGAATAAACAAAATATAAACCTATTGTTTTACAGACGTTGGCGTAGGCGTCCCTCCCGAGCTGGCCCAGCTGTACGAGCTGTATCAGCAAGAGATCCATGCCTCCACCTACACGGAAAGCAACGACATTTACACGCCACCCTACCGCCTGCCTCCTATATCTAGCAGGTAGACTAACCGATAGAAATGCTTGATTAATGAATTTACAGGATAAGCATAGTGCGATTTGCGATTTATTTGAAGGCATAAAGTGTATGCCTTTACAGTAAGTACCTTTACATTTATTATGTACATGTCACTAGAGAACCTGACACTTAGTTCGTTGCAGCATGTCGGAGCTAACCTGGTCAGAAAGCTCGAGCGGGTCTGGGCGCGGCTCCAGCTCGGGCTCAGGCGGCACCCTCGCCTACGACTACCGCCTGCCGCGCCTGGCGCCCACGCCGCGCCCGCGCACCAGGTACAGGTGAGTTCACAATGTTACTAGTTAGTATAGCTCGGGCTCGGGCGGCACACTCGCCTACGACTACCGCCTGCAGCGACTCGCGCCTGCGCTCCAGGTACAGGTGGGTGCACCATGTAACTAGCTAGTATAGCTCGAGCTCGGGCGGCACACTCGCCTGCGACTACCGCCTGCTGCGACTCGCGCCCGTGCTCCAGGTATATGTGGGTGCACAATGTAACTAGCTAGTATAGCTCGCGCTCGGGCGGCACACTCGCCTACGACTACCGCCTGCAGCGACTCGCGCCCGCGCTCCAGGTACAGGTGGGTGCACCATGTAACTAGCTAGTATAGCTCGAGTTCGGGCGGCACACTCGCCTGCGACTACCGCCTGCTGCGACTCGCGCCCGCGCTCCAGGTATATGTGGGTGCACAATGTAACTAGCTAGTATAGCTCGCACTCGGGCGGCACACTCGCCTACGACTACCGCCTGCAGCGACTCGCGCCCGCGCTCCAGGTACAGGTGGGTGCACAATGTAACTAGCTAGTATAGCTCGCGCTCGGGCGGCACACTCGCCTACGACTACCGCCTGCAGCGACTCGCGCCTGCGCTCCAGGTACAGGTGGGTGCACAATGTAACTAGCTAGTATAGCTCGCGCTCGGGCGGCACACTTGCCTACGACTACCGCCTGCAGCGACTCGCGCCTGCGCTCCAGGTACAGGTGGGTGCACAATGTAACTAGCTAGTATAGCTCGCGCTCGGGCGGCACACTTGCCTACGACTACCGCCTGCAGCGACTCGCGCCTGCGCTCCAGGTACAGGTGGGTGCACAATGTAACTAGCTAGTATAGCTCGCGCTCGGGCGGCACACTTGCCTACGACTACCGCCTGCAGCGACTCGCGCCTGCGCTCCAGGTACAGGTGGGTGCACAATGTAACTAGCTAGTATAGCTCGCGCTCGGGCGGCACACTTGCCTACGACTACCGCCTGCGCTCCAGGCACAGGTGGGTGCACAATGTAACTAGCTAGTATAGCTCGCGCTCGGGCGGCACACTTGCCTACGACTACCGCCTGCAGCGACTCGCGCCCCGCGCTCCAGGTACATGTGGGTGCACAATGTAGCTAGCTAGTATAGCTCGGGCGGCACGTCCTCTATAGTTGGTACAGCAGTAAGGCAATTAAGTATGGCAATAGAATCATTACCCTTTCCTAACACCCATTGATTTTGATCTTCAATTACAAATCTAGTACAATTTCATCAGGGTTCAGACGTCAGAGTTCTTCGTGGTATAAGTAACGTCACAAATAAATTTTCTTGTAGTAATGTAATAATAATCGTTTTCAGCCAAGCAAGCGCGTCGGCACTAAAGCGATACGCCAGCGACGACAGCCTGGTGACGGCGGCGCACCGCGGCGACGACGAGCCCGAGCCCTGACTCCGCACTCGGCACTCAAACGGCTCTAGCTTCGCGTGATCTCGCAGTTATCGATCTTGTCTTGCCAGATTATATGGCACTATTCAGTAGGCATTTTTCTAAAGCCAAAGTTGACTTTTGGGGCATGGACGTCGATTGTAAGATGCCAGACGGCAAATAAGTTATGTTCATTAATATATAAATATTTAGGATTAAGAATGTCGTTGGTCCTAAATTTGGGCCCTCACTTGATTTTGGCTTTATGTGAAGGTGGTTACCACCAACTAGTCGTGTGTGAATGATCTACCACGTGGTTACGTCGCCAGTCAGTGTTGCGTGTAGGTCTCTGTAGTGGTGTTGTGGATTGTTGTGTCAGTTTGCTCCCTAAAGCTTGCGTATCAAGCAACATGTTGTGTATTTGTTTTGTAAAATATCTAATAAATATTTATCGCCACTTACCTGGTATAGAAGTGTTTTTATTTCCTATTGAATCTTCACATACGATGGTAAAGATTAAATAACTCACTGGTGCTAACTTGTCAATGTAAATTTCGCTTTGCGCCAAAACGCTTTGTACACATACAAAGCCTTTTGGGAGCACATTCATTATTCGTACAGATAAGGAGTGGCGGAGTGCCCTACCGGTGTCGGTGTTTCCTGATAGTTGAAACTTTTACAACCTAGGGGTCTTTAAATCAAGAGTGAATAGATTACTTCTATTCACTCTCCTCATTTGAAGTGGATTGGAAATTTGTTTTTAATGGTAATATATTAAATTGCATTAAATGGTATAGTGCGCAATTTCTAGGGACCTATCTTTTTATATAATTATTTAGGCCCCTCGGCCACAGCGACTTTTTGTACGGCGAGTCGGCGACACATCGCTACTTACGCGCGTTAGTTATATTTGTAACACGCTATAGAAAAATTGCTTTCGCGCTACTAACGCGCTACAGTTTCGCGACTGCATCATTGCGGACGCGCTTCAGCATTGCTACAAAAAGTCGCCGTGGGCGAGGAGCCGTAGGTTTAGTTGACACCACCACGACTAAAAAGAGTAAAATAAATAGATAAGAATGTATAAATAACTAATTTCGGAAGCCGGTGTTAAATAAAGAAGAAACTAAACCAGAAACATCGATTTCCGAAAGTGACTTAACTTTCAGCAGTCGCCTTTTGTTCTTTAAAGTGTTTTTGTGCTAAGTCGGTTGTAGATAGTTTTTGTAGGCATTTGCGTTTATTGAGCTAAACATTTGTCATTATAGGTATAAATGTAGGTTTTATAATTCAGTTATAAGGACAAATACAGCCACGTGCGCCTAACATCATGTCGAGGGTGATGTCCTGAGAATAGCAACAGACAACACGACGCATGAATAATAACGAAGTGAATAACCGCCGCATTTACCTCATTAAGGAAAGAAACATAATGCAAGCAAGCAATAACACACAATAATGATGATTAGAGTTTATATTATTGAGATTACAAACTGCACTTATCTCATGTTAGACAAGTTCTCTTACTCAATCTAAAATAATCTCAAGAAGGTACTTAAATAGTTTAGAAAATGAAGTAAAACAAAACATATTCTAAATGCATCTATGTACATTGTGAAGTAATCAAACAATTCAAACCTAATAGGATATAAAGGTAACAACTCTTACTTAACATAATAAATTACTAACTATTTCTTTTTAAGG
The DNA here is from genome assembly GCA_029852875.1 of Mythimna loreyi. Taxonomy (NCBI): domain Eukaryota; kingdom Metazoa; phylum Arthropoda; class Insecta; order Lepidoptera; family Noctuidae; genus Mythimna; species Mythimna loreyi. The sequence goes on along the minus strand of CM056785.1, from coordinate 12,048,853 downwards.
GTTATTTAGTCACAGTCACATAATTATGTATAAACAGTTTTATTAAAATGAAGATAATTAAACACACCGCAGCGTAGGTACTTCGGTAACATAAATAAGACTACAATAACAATAGCATAATTTAATTTGATCGTAATCCCGGATGCTAACGAACACTTAAATAAGATAGATTACTACTTAAATTAATTTCTCTTACAATATTTTGTTTGACTAAAATCGACTAATCTCATTTGATATATTTTTTACATAAATGCGAATCGAAAACAAATCTTATGATATGCGTATCGCAAATCCAAATTATCTTAAGTAGTACTTAACTACCTAACTGGTCCCTTAGTGTTGAAATGACCAATTAACGCAATACTGATATCACACTCACTCAAAACATTTACCAACAAAAAGCGACGCAACCACTACGAGTTTAGGTAGTGGGGTCGCGAAAAATTGTATTTACTTACGTTATTAATAAATAAATTATTTGCAATAAATATTCTTTTGCCGTATTATCTTTCCAATACTCTCGAGATATCACAACTGTGGGTGCTTCATTGTGCTACCCAATAGTTTCTAGAATTAATACGTAGACTCGATACAACCTCGCGTAACTAGAATCTTAACAGGCAAGTTGCGCGGATTGGCAAAAGACAAAAGCTACTCTTAATTTGATCAAATCAAATAACATATGGCCACTAAAGTTACTTACAAGTAACTACTAGATATAAAGTTTTTATTGTTTTACCTCTACAATCGCTAAACATGTCTTTTTCCTTTTAAAAGCGGTTTTCCAGATGATTCATCAGAACCTGCTCAGACTTAGTTTGGAACTAAGTTCGTATTCGCGCTTTTTATAATTGGTACCTAATGCTAATAATTTAAAGTCGATTTCCTGAAGGTCTGATGTATGGAAACACTCTTTGACAAGGTGTCTCTGACTCGTATTAGGGTTGTTATAGACAATATACAAAAGTCCAGTAAAAAATGTTGAAGACGATGAACATGAGTGGGAAGAGTATGCGCGATCGTTTGTCGATCCAGGTGGCGATCTCCTGCGGCGTCATGGTGGTCCAGTTGTGCTTGGGCGGCTCGTCGGAGCCCTCGCTGCCGCCGCGCGGCTGCTTGCCTCCCTGCCCGATCAGCTCGTCGAAGCTCTGCGTCGTGATCGTCGGCAGGTTCATCGCAGATGGGAAGCTCTGGAACACCAAGGACGGCTCAAATATAATACTGTTCTTTCATCCTTAAACATTATAATTTATTGACCTATGACAATGTAGGTCAAAGAAGGCTAAAGATGACCTAGCTTCACAATATAACCGTACAGGTGTATGGATATGGGAAGAATGTTCCTGCTTCCGCATACTATCTGACGTATTTAGTCATAAGAATGTCGTAGACTCATTGGTGGACGGTTTTCATTCAATACAACCATGTATCCTTATGTAATTGGTGTTGAATTGAATCTATCATGATCATTGATGCACGTGCTAAACCAATATATACCCATCCTTTATTTGTGTTTCGAATTTACCGTTGATAACAATTAATTATGATTTACCTTGACGCATCATTGTGGTATAGTTACGCAAATAATATTGTAGTTAAAGTACGTCACAGGCAAGTGACAAGTCTTATTGTTGCCCGCATAATGTACTTATAGGAGCTGAAAGTAGATCATGTTCTATAATTGTCCACGATATGATGATGAATTTAGATATCATGTTGTCGTCTCGTTAATTCACGATCTTAATTCTTTTTAATTACTCCCAGGCTCCTAGTGTTAGCGATGACATCAGTACAATAATATTATAATTTACAAAATAATGGATGTTTAATAGGCGAATATGGAAAGAGGTCAATCACTTCTTAATTTAGTTCTAGCAATTTGAATAACATGAATAAATAAATATGAGTTGGAAATATTAGTACATATTATTATAGTAGCGCTCGTGGTGGAGTAAAGGCAAAATAATAAACTTACGTGTACAGTCAAGTAGTTGTTGTATCCGGGGCCGGCGGGGTCGGTGCTGGTCTCCTGGTTGAGCGAGGAGCACGAGCGCGACTTGCTCAGCTGCGGCGACGACTCCTGCAGCTCTTTCTGCAGCTCCTTGCGAGCCAGCCGCGGCGTCAATGTACTCTTCAATATATACTTGCTGTTCACCTTCTTCAAGCTTACCGCTTTCCTTTAAAAACAAGATAATGAGGTATTAACAATATGTTCCAACCTTTAAAAAAGTTTCTTGATCTTCAGAAATTCAACCTACTTTCTACGCCAAATAGTGTTGACGAAAGCAAATTCGACTAATGCAGAGAAGATGAAGCCGATGCAACCCAGGAACCATATCTCACTAGCCTTGATATAAGACACCTTCGGTAATGTCTTCGCCTGAGAGGATGCCAGTGTGATGAACGATAACATAGTGCTTGTACCTGGAATGAGACAAGATGGAATGATATAGTAAATGTTCAGATTCATAATTAATCTCATTATCCATTCTTGCGCATTTTTGTTTTTTTTTTTTCAAAACGTACCTAGCGTAATCCTAGGAGCTGAAGCGTCAGCTTGCAGCCAAAATGTTACCCATGACATAGCGACGATCATCATCGAAGGAATAAAATAATCCATCAGATAGTAGCCCACTTCACGTCCTAGCTTGAACGTGAATTTGAGGGCACTGTAATTCCCCGCTGGAAAACAATACGTAAATGATTAATTGATGCTGGAGTAATGTGTAATGAAAGGGTAAGGACGTCACAGACAGAAAAACGACATTACATCTACCTTCCCCGAGCCTCATGTTGACGATGTCCCCACGTACAACTGACTCGTTCGTCCAAAAATCCAGCAGTGAGTACTCCGTGAGATGCAGCTCCGACGATAACCGGACTGGGTTGTCCTTTTCCCACATTAGTCGTAAGATGGATGCATTGTATTTCCCTAAAATTAAGGAAAATACTTCTTTATTGTATGCAACACGAAAGCCACGTTTCGCAGACTTGTGATTCACTTATGGTGACGTAGTTACATGTATAATAAAGTTTTATTAAAATATACGTAAACAATATGACACAAGGCGTTGGACAGTTTTGAGCGGATGTGACGCATATTATCCTTATTTATTTGTTTATGTTTTTAGCTAGTTTTAAGATTGCGCCATTTTCATCGTTACAAACTACTTTTCTTTCTTTCTGTTCTCTTTCACCTGTATGTAAGAGCCACAAATGAATAAAGAACGTAGTTTAAAACCAAATTAAGTTGACTTACAGCTTTCCAAGTTCATTGAGCAAGTTTGATCGTCAAATGGGAATTTCTGTAGATTCATCCAGCAATATAATACAGCTTGCATACGTCGACTGAAGAGCACCTCTCCGTTGGGAGCTATGGATATCAGCACGTCTTTGCTATCAGTGCCCATCAAGCTTGACGACTGTTCGTTAGACATGTACAGATGTGGTACCCATATTCTTTCTCTCAAGTCACTCTCGCCAATAATCTTCAACCTCTCTGGCGAAAACAATCGATACGCTAACCGCGGGTCAGTCCATCGCAGTTGGAGGAGGTAGTGGAGTTTGAAGTTCTGAAATCAAGATACAGTGTTATGAACACCCCAGAATTTTCAGAATTTTTTAGGTTCTCTCTACTTTCTTTAAAGTTTCTCAAAAAAGTTGAAATGGGTAGACGATGTCTCTTAAACAGTGTGAGAAACAACGTAAAAGTAAGTAGACAATAATTTATAATGAAAATTATATTTCAACTTCCGAATACAGACACATCAAATAAAGAGTGTGGAAGAGCCGACCTCAAGTAGGATTAGACCCAATTAGATAAGGCTAAGAATTTGAATAAATCTTTATAGTGAACTTTCTCTGTGTGGAAAATCAACAAATGATTTCTCCCCTTAGGAGTGGAGTAGGAGGGAGTGTCAGACTTTTTCTGACTAAAATCCGTAGTATTTCTTTAGATTCTCTTTAAGAGCGCCACGGTAACTCTTTCGAATAATCTGGCAGATTAGGCAGGCGTCGGCTCTAACGGTTCCCGAGATATACTAGGTATATCTAAGGTAAGATTTTAGTTGATGTTTTAAATTGTGTAACAGAAAAACGTGGTTACCAGGTCGTGAGCCTCAGCGGGCTGTATGAAGTAGACATAGGCGCTCGCGTGCACATACACTACATCGCCTGAGGTGTAGGTAGGCAGCAGCAGCCGGTCGTAGCGGCACTGGTGCGCCAGGCGCGACAGGAACTCCGACTGCGTGTAGTTGTCGCCGTCTTTCAGGTCAGGACAATCCGCCAAGCTTGGCCTGAAAACAAAAACAATCAGTTCGTTACTATGACAGTTTGACAACAATACATCATTCGTGTTCTCATCACGTAGCCTACGCACACTTGTGCAGACTGCTCAATCACGCGCGCTATTAGCGGCCTTAACTACTCGAGGGCAACACGCAAAAATTTTATCATTGATTTTAAGCTAGTGATTAGTTTTCCTTATCCCGATTCCTGGTCTATTGATAATGCGTGCTGTTAAGGCCACGGCCGCGGGTAAAAGCGTCCATTAGTGTTAATGTGCGACATCTCATCAATAATTAATATCTGCTCGTCTAAAGTTAGCTGCAGTGTCGCTGTGTCACGTGGTCCGTGAGAACAGGATGGCGATGGGTAATTAAAACAAACATAGCCACTGGTATTCGTCACCATTACCATAGCCAGGCAGTGAGCTCGGTGGTCGGTTCGGATGTTGTTACAAAAATGGATGCTGCTGTCAATCTGTCTGTTGGAATTAAGTAACAGGAGTTTTTTGGCCAGAGAACTGAGCTCCTGTTTAATGCACAAAACTTAAAGTTTTGATTACAAGTTAAGATTATACGATGTGTGGCAACAACGATGGTAGGCATTTAAACAGAGTTCAAGGTGTTTAATGACTAGTCTCAAACGAGGCCATCTTATGGAAAAGTAGATCAAACCGACAAAAAAGTTAGGTATTACCTGCAGAGGATACATATACGTCTATCACATGATCGAATATTGTGGTTAAATATCTATTGAGCCGCTCAGTATGCTCTTTGTTCTTTAATTATGTAGCTCTATTTATTAGAAATTTAAAAACACTATAGCGTAGCCAAAACTTAATAAATGGTACAGTTAAAGAAATGGACAACATAATTATCCTGTTTAAGTGAACAATAAGGAAGCATTAAATTGTAATGAAGGCCATAATAGATTGCCATTGTTAAAATTCAGCTACCGATCTCAGCGAAATTCATAGTCCGTCTGCCGTTTGTCATCTTAACAAAAGAATATCGTAATTTAAAACTATATCTAACGTTCCTCTCTTTCTGCACTGTCTACCGACTATTGTAGATGTTAGTTCTGCTTCAACCATGCATATCTACAATTTACAATGGGTATATCTTGCATCTAAAAGTTGTATCGGAATCTAGCAAAAAATCTGGTTGAGATTTTTTAAATTTTTTAGGGTATTAAATGTAGAGATAATTTATCGATAGGATTCAGTTGTGTTGCAAGTTATTACTATCCCTTTTTTTAGGTGGGAATTTATCAAATGACTCTCTTATTTTCAAGGGTGGGAGAGCGTATCAGGCTTTTACCCACCCGTTCTCAAAGGAGGGGACTTATCGTCAAGATTTTGGGTTGTCTCATTTTTTTTAATTATTATAATTTTGGTATTCTGTACATCTGTTAAAGAAGAATAATTAGGTCAGCAGTAAGATAACCACCTAATCTTGCAGTACATTGGGTACATGTTATGTCACGTAGATATATATGGATGATCATTTGTTTGTGATAGGTACCTATCACAAATAAATGATTGTAAATCGTTCATCGAGGTGTATGAACGTGTGCCATTATTTCTGCTAAAACAAAGTACTAACGTAACCTTACCAGCGTTATGTAGTTCATTATGAATTTTATCTATGCTCGATCACGTCTACGCGCTGTGACAGTGATTGCGCGTTGAACAAACTCTCTTTTCAATAACAATACTTGACTGTACACTGAAAGAAGTGGTGGTATCAGTTTAATATATGGACTTGTGGTGCGGCAAGGTCGCAGGGGGAGCTGGTAACGACAACAGTGCTAATATTTGTGGTGCCTGATAACATTATGAACCAATTCTGAGAGATATCAACAAGATTTACTCTCAGATTACGGCTAAGCCGCCCGCTACGTGTAGGTACCTGAAGTATAACATTCTTATGCAGACTGAAAGTACTTTATAAGCAAATTAGGTGAGTGTATCATACAGTCTGGACACTTCAAAAAGTTAGTACCATTCTAAGAAATTTAATGTTAGCAGAAGCGAAAATAACTGATTTCAGATAAGGTAATTTTATTGATACATCGGGAATCTACAGATCATAATCACAATGCTTTCAGTATGGTTGTATAGTCGTTGTTTCAGTGACTATACAAAAATCGTAGATTATGTGACTAGGGGATTTTTTTTTTTTATGGTAGGTAAAAATCGTCCAATGACGAGTTCCGCTCTTGGGTGAAGCGGAAAACAAGTGTCAGACTCTTACTGACTAAACAACCTACCCCGTTCCTACATCGCCATACATACCAGGGCCAGAGCCTTCCTTTTCAGACACAAACCCGTGGCCCTGACAAACCCGTGGCCCTGATGTGACTAGGGGATAAGCAGTGTCTTTAAGCCGAGAGCGGTATATTGAATTCCGAACGAAACAGGTTTCAAAATTTTAATCTCGAATGTAAGTGAGGGATTTATAGAATTAATTGCCGAGCAATGCGAGGGAAACCTGAGTGATGTGAGGATTTCAAGCCTCCGAAGACAATCTTTAATTCGTTTTATTCTCTACTTTTTCACTATCTGTGAGATAATTAAAATACAATATACGAAAACTACTAAATATACGAAAAATATTTTAGAGAAATTTACAAGCTAATCTTCCAAAACTGGACTTTATCAATAAATTCAGTATTCCAAGATTCTATAGTTTTAATTCTGTGTATCGCTCCCGATGATTCACTAGGGATCGCCCATACTACATTATCCCCAAGGAAGATAATATCTTTCTTTAAGTGCTGGTTGTATGACACATAATAGGACATTATGAGTAGGTGGTGTACAAAAAAAATTATAATATTAATGATAGGCCAAACGCAGGACCTCTATCTTATTTGATGGTAAGCGATGATGTCGTCGATAATGGAGTATACATTGTATACAATATAGAATGTACAATACGAAGTAGGCTTAGCCTGTTTTCTCTTAAATCCCCTTGTTTATTTATACACCTACTCCAGCTAATGTACCAACTACCGCGTAGGCTTAATCAAATTTGTTCAGCGGCACTTATATGTTAATCTGAGCACACATTATCTATGAATTTACGCAACTAATATAAATTTTGTTTTGATAAAAAGATAACAGTAGTAGAGATATGGAGACTTTCAAAGTAAGCGGATAACAAGCTTTAAGTAGTTTTACTTAATAAACTAATTAAATCATTATAATCTTTTAATAATTAAATCTCAATGGTGAACTTTTACTAACTAACCTTTCGACTACTGTAATTACAGACACAATTAAAGAACAATAGGTGTGCGGAAACCGGTGTCCTCTTGGGGCTTTATGAAAAACTAGCTTTTGTCAGCGGCTTCGCCCGCGTACATAAAATATAGCCTATGTCACTCAGGAGTAAAGCAGCTTTCTATTGTTGCTAAAATTTTTCCAATCGGACCAGTAGTTCCAGAGATTACCTCTTACAAACAAAAAAACAAAGAAACAAAAAAACAAACTTTACCTCTTTATTATATTAAGTGTAGATTACGGTAGACGAAAGGTTAATGAACTAAATCATTAATATTGTGTGAGCTTTTAGTAATCAAATAATTAATTTCTTCATTTTCTATAAACTTTTTGTAAGCTGTTCTTGTTGTTCAAGATTTGATAATAGATACTGTAATGTTAGGTGACATCATTTGCTTGAGAACCACACAGTTGTAAGAATTTGTCAGATTATGTATTTTAAATAGCTGCGACATATCTGTTACTGCTGCTAGTTACGTTTTATGTCCCGCTACTAGAATTTATTTAAATGTTCAGTCATCTGTGGTAATTACTGCAGTTATGGACTTGCATTTATTTAGTTGCAGTCTTTAATTCAAAAGCCAAGATATTTAAAGAAATATGTTTAGCAAGCTCACACTTGAAAGAGTCAGTCAAGGCGTCAACAAACTTGAACAATGCTTCTTTCTTCTCTGGCTTCACGTCACTAAACGGGAGCCGTGAAACTTAAATAATTCCCGTAAATTGATAATTTTATATTTTAGGGCAAAACACGTTTTTATGCCTACGTATACGTGCTCCGTGCGTAGGCGCTCTACAATATCCTGCCGCAACGACGTAACGTAATTTCCCAGGAAATGCATTTGGTAACTGTTCAATACTTACCGCTTGAGCATATGCACCTATTATATTAAATTGTGAGACATTAAACAAACAAAACTATAATGAATAATAGCAAAGCGATAAACAAAGATAATTAAGATTTTATCAGTGACTACTGTGTACTATCAAACGCAGCATGTTAGTCAAAGTAAATAAAATACATAAGTATGTCTATATGTAAATGTGCATCTAATGATACTGTTTTCTAAGAAAAGCCTTTTATAAACGGGTGTTAGTTTTGGATCAGTGTTTAATGTGTATTTACATACATTTACTTTATTCCGCACAAACAGTGTGACTAAAGAGACGATGCAGTTGTTATTAAGATGAGGCTGTTTAATTACTTGATAAAGCTTCTTAAAGAAAGTTTTAAGATCTAAGTGTATTTTTTAAATTAAAATCGAGTTCTATGTTCCTCTTTGCCTTGCGTCCCTTAACACCGTGGTTCCCTTTCGGACAATCCATGACCCTAATAGGCTTCGGCCCTGCTGACCGTGGCGACCCGCTGTATAGATGACAGCTCTTTGAGGAGCACGTGGCAACTCGGTTACGGTCCGGATCACTACCGTACGGCCGGACGGCATGATACTCATTACCCACTACCTCACATGTATGACCATCTCTTGCGAAGGACGCAAGCATTACTGTTTCGGAGAAAAAGACGACCGCCTGTCATTACTCTTTGCTCCCGGCCTGTATCTTGGGCCGAATCGAGAGGTTGTCGAAGCGATCGACCCCCAAGCGATGAGCCCCAAGCGAACGCTGGCGTTGGCACATCTATTGTCTTTCTATTATGTTTCTAATTACGGTACCCATGCTTTAAACTATACGGCAACAAATAATATAATGTGGAGAAATAAAACATAGGTACTATTGATAGCAGATAAATACAAATTTGCTATCGCTTAAATTACCCGAAATACGATATTTTTGTCCCTAAAATTATCCTAGTATTTAAATTGGATATTCCATTTAAATACTGGTGAATATATTTGTTTTCCTAATATGTTTAAAATATAGTTGTGTACTTAGTACATATGATTGTCAACATATTTCCCGCGACCTTTTCCTAAAATTAATTAATAACGATCTATCTTCACTTGTTTGAGAAACAAATTGACGTGGTAATCGCGGTTGGCGACCTCGACAGCTCTATAAAATTGTATGTAGGCTTATAAATTAGGTGTCTAGTACCTAACAGAGATAGTGTACCTACGTAACACGTGTTACTGATGTATAATACCGGAAAAAAGGTCAAAATCGAGATGAGCTATATTGATTCAATGACTTTTGTTAAAGCTGATTTGAATCTGAATTTTGTCTTATATATTTCCTTGTACGATTTATAAAATTTTGTTAGGAGGTAAAAAAATGTGTTATATATATTACTCGCGTAAATTACTTAAACATTAACGAATTATTTTAACAAGAATAAGTAAAAATAATGAATTAAAATGAGGTGTCATTGATTGGATTTAAACAGATGGATGCCCCGCATGCAAATTTAATGATAAAAAGGTAAAAACAAAACTGTAGTATTCACACTGAATGACTTCAATAGGTAATATTTTCTTAGAAAAAGAGTTTGATGGGGATGGGGTCATTTATTTTTTATTTTTCCTATTGATTATTCGACCATAAGTATAGGTAACCTATACCTAAGCAGTTAATCTTAACTTCACGAGCACCTATTGTGAAGGAGTCATTCTCTCCTGGCTACGTAACTGTTACATACGTAGGTATAACAGTTACGAATTTAACACAAATTATCGCAAATCACACAAATAATAATTTAGTGCCTACGTGTGTCATTATTTCCTGTTTGCTCTCTAAATTGTCGATAATATAGTTTGCAAATAATTCACAATAAATTAGCCAAGAGTCACGCAATATTAGTCACGAAAGAGTCTATTAGATATTAACTCTCATATTAACGTAATTAGCAGTTCATTACAATACGGGCTAGACGTAAGTCGCTGTTTGCTAAACAATTAAGATTTCACGAAATAAATACCTATATTAGTTATATGTGTGCGGTAACTTGTCATTGTTTTTTTGGGATTTAATTTTTCACATTTGTATTGTAAACAAACATACAGTGATTCAGAATCTACTCAAGTTATTTTCGTTTGAATATCAGAACTTTGCAAACCTCATTAATAATAACGACCAAGATGGTTTTTTTTTTTAATTTTATTTATTGAGGAAAACAAACAGTAACATATATCTAGAGTAGTACAAAAAGATAGGAATAACACAATAGTTTTACAAATGTGATATCAACAACGTACTCCAACGTAATTGTGCTATAAGACCTTGTTTCATGCCAAATTTAATGATTCTAGGTCAACGGGAAGTACCCTATGAATTTTGATTCCTTTGAGAATGTCAAAATATGCGATTTTTTCTAATATCTTTTTTTCGCGTTCATTTAGAAGTTTGATTTTTTCACAGCTTTCGGCCCGGAGACTTGAAATTAGTGTCTAAATTTCATTTTTAACTGGGTCTAAATTATATTATGAAAATATGTAAAATTATTCAAAAAAAAAATATAGGTACTTACATAATCGTGGATGAGTCATACAATATAGTAACCTACTCAAAATAAAAAAATAGACAAAAACGTGACCTTAAAAAAACCAAAAACTAGTTTGGAATTTTATTGATACGATTAATTCTCCAAAAAACTATGAATATAATAGTGGAACAGTCTGATAGATGTCAGACAAAATTGAACGCTGCCTATCACACAGTATATTAATTCAACAACCAGCATGATGACCAGTTTGATGACATCATTAAAGTCGAAAATTACTTATTTATAGGAGTTGGTGTAGGTATGTCAATGGAATCATTTAGGGTACGGGTTGTAAAGGGTCACACATGTTAACAGTAACGTAAACGGAACCGTCGAGCTATAGCCCGTGAGAGTACGATATAAACGTCAGGGGTAATAATCAGACGACAGCTGCATGGCAAGTACCTATAATTCTCCCAGAATATTGAAAACGACATCCATGCCACGGGCTTTTCATTGGATAAGAATCAAAATAAATAAATGGCCATTGTCACTTACGCTCTAGGTGCCTAACACCTAAATACAAAGACTAAATTTTTTAACACTTCGCACAGTGTAAAAACTACAGGTAAAAACACTGAAGTCGCCGAGTGATAACGGCCATAAGACCGCTGAATAAAAACTCTTTCTTTGCTCAGTGAGAAATATAAATTAAAAGACGGAGGTACAGTATTCCTTAGTATTACGTGACATCTAGCACATAATTATACAAATTAATAATAAAGCTATCTAAATACTGAAAACTGAACTGATTCTTCAAAACAAGTTAACGTGAAATATATTTCATCCAGTTGTATCGAAAAGATTTACATACTTACAAAACACGGCGAAGAGAGAATCATGTAACACGTAGAACTATTTAATAAAATCCAAAAGCTCAAATTAATATACAGGTCCATAAATTAAAAAAAAAATTGTATGACCCCAGACCCATAAACATTTATATCAGAGGAATAAAAAGGCCTATTTTATTAAATTTCATAAATAAATCAACGTTAATTCAATCAATTCAATTCTGTACTTTATCACATGTGTTTTATGAGTTTTTTTGGATCTTTAGATGTGTTTTGTTTTTTTTTGGGTCCATGTCCTCAAGAAACAAAATAATAATAAATTTATAAGAAACATGACATGGCTGCACTTTTATTTTAAATTTTAATTTTACAAATCAGCTTGCTCGTAAATTGTACTTGCAATCGTACTTATTCTTATTCTAGAAAAGGTAAATAGACTCCAAAATAATAATATCGTCATTGATTGGATACACTTGCGCAACTATAAAACGCCAACCAACATTGCTGAATGAATCGGTTGTCAATAAGATGATCTGTGCGGCACATTTACCTTAACTAAAAGGTTACACGATTCGGAAATAGCTCATCGCATTAATTTATTGGTATTTCTTGTAGACAATGCTGCAGGGAGGGTTTGTGCGGCGGCGGCGGCGCGGAGTAAGGTCGGGCGAGCGAGGCGCCGCCGCGACACTCGCCCGCGCCAGTGCCGCGCACGCGCAGCCATCTGCATCAGAATAGACGACGCTTCGCCACGCTCATTGTCAACTAACAGATGTTAATAATTATAAATGATACTGCAACTTCCTCTCCTCATCAATATTCAGCAGCCACGCTAACAGTCGTGAGCTAAAATCACGAAAACAAAGTGCACGTCAAAGTTTTCTTTTTAATAATAATGATGTAATTATTATGTGACATGCATGTTACAGTAGCATCACTTACAATAAAGTGTTCATTGAATTTAGTCACCTCGGTACTTATTTATGTGTTAATTTGTGTAGTAATTTTATAATCAGGACTTTTTTCAAAATTATATCTATTTGAAACTTGTTTTAGAATAATATTTACATATTACATTCGACAGATTTTTTATCAAATTATCCAGTAATCTGGGAATTCAAATATGTGGTTTTTGGCAAGTGTTTAATCGATGATAGTCGGTCCACCTTGAATCCAAGTCATGTGACTGATGGCCGAGAGCGCGCCGAGTTCTTCACTTCCCCTTCGATGAGCATTAAGTAGATAACTTCCTTTCTACTTTGTCTTCAACTATTTCCACACTAAAACTAGTTAGGTACTGACGCTACAACCTAGCTTTGCATATTGAAAAGATCATCGTTCCATAATAAATGACTGAATGAGGAAAAATTAAGTATAACCAGCATTTTTTTGCACGTGTAGGGGCCATGTCTAAAGGAAACCAATTTAGCGTTTTACATAATAATCAGTAATAAAAAAAATACATGCTAAATGGTCGGCCATAAGTTAGTTACGGACTCAGAGATGTTCAACTGTTAGTAGGTATTAAATGGATCTTATAATGGAGTTCGTACCTTTCTTGTTTTTGCAATGAGAGATTTTACCTCACTAAAATCACCCTGGTGATCAACATCAGCATATGAAAATATGCTTCATGACCTCTTAAAACAAAACCTCGGAGTCGCATTGTGTCTCCCTCGAGAGTCGAGCCTTGGTATGCCTAGCAGTTCGTAATCACAGTGCCACCATTTTTCCAAGTGTCCTTCGGTGTGCAGTCAGAGTTCCCACTTGGACAGCCGGCGACCCCACGAGTACGGCCCGAGAGTATAGAGATAGAGAGAGAGTAGTAGAGATATTTTTCATAGTAGATGTAGAAGCATCTCATAATTTAAAAACCACTTCTTCTACTTCTCACATTTCGACTCAATCAATTTTATTAAATTTGTAAGTCCACTTAAACGGTCTATAATAAAAATTGCATTTTGTTGGCAATTTTTTTAGCGCAATATTGATTATAGCAATTAAGCCTTAGGGCAATAAATTTCCGAAAATAGTCCAGCAAGATTTTGCAATTGAATTGCTGACGACTTTTGTTCGTTTTCCGTTTATAATATCTTGGCTATATCGCCGGGCTGCACTTGTAAATTGCTGCAATTATTTCTGTTGAGTGATATAGTCAGCAAATTGTCACAAATCTAGCCCGTTTCCAAGAACCTTTAGATAGGTAGAATAATTTTAAACTCTTGAACGCCATGCGAACGCTGGCATTCGCACACTTATTGTCTTTTTATTATATCTGTAATTACGGTATTTAAAAGGTTAAATAAACAGCAATTATAACTAAATAAGATGTTGTCATCGACCACCAAATATGAATCAAAATGCTTAATTTATAAAGAGGAAGTTTTACCTTATTAACAGTGTGTGAGTAAACTTAGATATATAAACCAGGGCTTAAAGGAAAATGTTTGACACCATTGTAATTTAGGTTTTTTTGGCAGTTATTAATTGTGTCCGCTCGAAACCGAAGTGATAATTTTATCAAACAAAAGCGTTTTATCTAATTTTTAAGCTGAAATTTGGGTCGAACACTTAAAATAACGATCGATAAGCGAATCTATTTTTAGTTAGGTACCGACACGTAAGTATCATAAATTACCCAAAGAAACTGCAGTACTATTCAAGTGGCATTCAAAACTAGTGTTTACTGAAGGAGAAAATTGTCAAAACTTGTATCATGAGTGCATTGCGCTGATTTGATTGTATTTTCCTGGTTGCTACGCAAACCTAGAATAGGTACCTCGATGACCGGATTTCGTTTGATTTAATAAGTCAACAATATTTAGGTATATTTGATATACATGTATTTATTATATAGCATATATGAATCTGTGTGTTTATTATAATATATTGTGGTAAATGTTAGGATTTTTTTTGTTAACTAATGATAACCTCATAATTATCATGTTCTGAGAATTCTTGTCAATTCCAGTTACAGGCGTCCTGGAAGAGATCGCGGAATTTGATAAGACTGCCCATTGTATGTGATTTAGATATCAGATTTTCTTTCTTATGTTTTTTTGGTGTAAAATATATAATAAATAAATAAGTTACCTAACAGCTGACAGATGAGGTCGCAAGTTTTTCTTAGCTCTGGAAATCGTACAGTAAAAATAATTTGAACTTATTTTACGTTCAAATATTTTATTTTTAGCGAAAAAGAATAAAGTTACTTCAAATAGCCAGTTCTGCAGAGCGGCAATTTCGTAGGTAAATACTTATTATATTAGTTGATTTTTTATTTTTTTTATATTTATTTTTAGCTTTTACGTTTGTAGGTAGGTATTGAAGTTGGAAAAAGTGGAGAGAGGATTTTGCCCAGGAGTGGGACATAACAGGCTTACAAAACGAAAAATAAGGTGAGTAGGTACAATCTTGTTTTTGAAATGAAAGAGACTAGAGCGACGGCACAAGGAATCCTAGTGTAGGGTCTAACAAGGGTTTATATTGATACATACGTGACTCTGTAATTCCTCGGAAAACTTTACTATACTAGTGGAGAGGAGGCCTGAATCCCAGCAATGGGAACATTATAAGGCTGATACATTGCAATTATATATGCACTATTACTGAGTTTATAAAATATTTTCATATCAATTTTGCGGATGCAGCCGCTAACGGCAGCTAATTGTTTAAACTATGTATTTAGTAACTCTTAGATTGACTCCACTTCCCATGAAAACTTAAGCAGTTTATTTACTCATCTAAATAGTTAGGTATATAGATCGAACAGTTCTTAGATAAGATACCCATTAACGCTATGAATGAGTGCGCAGTGATTAACAAAATTAATTGGGATCCATTCCATCTAAAGGTTGCAAAGTTTTGATAGATCTTGGCGTTATCTTCGATACCACATTATTTCTCTAGCCAAAGAATACTTTCGAAAGTAGGGGTTTGTCCTTAGAAATTGTTAGGTATTCCGACTTCTATACGACACACTTGTTGGAAGTAGATAAACTGATACAAACTCTTGTGAATTTGTGATAGGAATCAATAAAAAAAAAAAGCTTTAGTAAGATATTTTTAAAAACGTAAGTTTGTTTACACTTCGTTTTTGTATTCAATCAAATTTTTGTTAGGCTTTAGTTCGCTGCAGGTTATATATAAATTATTTATGATATGACGCTGTGGTACAGTTTCGCGACGTATGACACTCATTTCGCGAAGATTAATCGCACTCAACGCTCTCCTTGAATCCAGTCCTGGATTAGATCTGTTCGCTAATGAATGTTGAGTGAGAGATTTAATAATATATAACAGTTATCTTTAATGTGATTTAAATAATTTGTATCTTATGAAATCAGTGTTTAGCATTCAGTTGGCATTTTGTCGTTGTGGTTTCATAAATAAATAAATTTTACTTAAACTATATTATCACATTTAGAGGAACTATATGCTATCCACCGTTATTATTAACACCTATTATTAAAACTACAACAACTAAGAACATAATAAAAGGTCAGTGTCATTATGGTCCTTAGCATACAAGGGTTGTACAATTAAGGTTAGGCGACATAATGGCATATAATCACCAGTAATAATCTGATATATGGAGTCGCACATATTTTGCATAATACGTGGTTTGACATTGTACCTCTAGGTACCCCACTAATTCATGGTCTAAAGTTCCCTACCTACTATGCCAAAATGTTAAACGAAAGAAAGTAAAATTGTTTCTTTGTGCAAATTAAAAATATGAAATGTATTTGAGTTATTTGAATTACGGTAAGCAGAAATTTTGTTTAAAATTAGCAGTAGTTACCTTTGTACTCTACAATCAGTATTTGATCTTGTTTCTTTCTTTCTTTCTTTTGTAAGTGTTTATGTGGTACATAAATAAATAAATAAACGATGTCTATTAAGTATTTTAAAACGAAATCAAAATTGAAATATTATATTAACAATAGCAGATATTATTAACATGATAACTGGAGTTAAGTACCTAAGTAGTTTCTCACTTAGGATAGATATAAATAAAATTATGATCTTTGAGCATTTGGCATCACGGAACTTACTCCGTGTTTGGCATATACTAAGTAATCACCGTGAAGAATAAAATCTCAAATAGAAGTTAAGTAAAGAGTTTATTCTACCACTGTCCAATGATACAATTTCAAATTATTTAAATGGATTAGTCAACCTACAGGTAAATTGTTTGTGCCTGCTCCGACGATTCAAGTAATCATGACTAAGCAAACTGAACATTGTGGTTATTCTACTGTAAAAGTGCTCTTCATCTACAAAATCTAGAGTGTTTTAACTAATTTATAATGACGGGGATTTTTTTATTCGATGAATTGTTACTTCTTAACATACCCATATGGTAGCACACGTTGTGACAGTATTTGATGGAAAACGTTGTTTCACTATAGCAATCTATTTAATCGGCGCCTTGAGCCATAAAAACTTGGAAAAAGGTCAAGTCGCCGCTTCCTCGCTTTATCGCGACAATTAGTTGCCTCGTAATTGGTTTTATCACCCATAAAAACTATTATTTACCTACTTAAATACGTGAAAGTGTTTGGTCAATATTGTTTTCAACAGAAAAAAAGAGAACGGCCCTTAGCTGGCAGGTACTAAAGTTTTTTAATCGAAATAAAAGTCTGGATATATCTACCATAACCTATTTACCTCTTGTCTTTCTATTATGTATATCCTAATCTTATTTTTTTATAACCAAAGGCGTTATCACTACATACCGAATATACAACAAAGTTGCTTCCCGCTGTCCCGCTTTGTTTTATACTACCTATGTAATGATTATAATATATTCCTTTTCCTAGAGGAGACCTGCGTCCCAGCAGCGGGAACTGAGATGAATCCACAGCTGAGAAGACCAGTAAGCATCGTCAGAGCTGCGGCGAGTTTGTTCGTGACAACACTGTACGTGCTGACGACACGGTCAATAGCCTAGCTTCGCGGACCCAGCTGTTAAGTGGATACAAAAGGAACAAAACGCCTCGTAGTCACAGCAATGAGAGCTAATATTACCTATGTACTTAAGCTTTATCAATTTTGAGAGAATCAAATTGTATTTTTTTAATAGGTATTCTTTTTTTGCATTGAAATTTAAAACTCAGCATCACATATGCTACTCCAACAACCCGCAGGAATATTGAAAAAAAAAAACTTATTGCAAATGTGAAAATAACTTTGTTTGTTTTGTCTTTACGCCTAAACTGTTCAAACGATATTATCAATTGAATTTGACTCGGGACGTAGTCTAGGACATAGAAAGGACTTACGTATCTACTTACTAGGTTATTCACAAATTCTAATGTTTTTTGTCTTAAAAGCTTCTGAAATGTGTAGTAAGCAATGTAGGCATAGCTATGTAGTTAAAAGAAATCTAAAGAAGGCTTTAAGACTTGTCCAAGCGTCAGTGCTATAGGTACGCATTACGCCACTCACATACATTTAGAATATTTAGAACACATTCCAATTTAGGATGATTTTGTATAAACCGCAAAATTTTTGTACTTCATTAGATATCATATTATAATGATGAATTTTATGATTTAAATTAAACAAACAGGAAGTGCTTTTATTACTTTTATTACACAATCGGCCTTTAGGCAAACCGTTCCCTATAGTTAGAGTGAAGTAAGAGTGAGCACTCTTATGAGGGAAAGCGTGGATGGTACGAATCTGACTTTAAACTCAAACTATTTAAAACACTATTTTTTAAATAAATTTTATATATTATAATAAGTAAAGGTAAAATTAGTCATAATTAGGGGTTTTGAGGCATACAGATGATGCAGTTTAGATATTTATAAAAGTGTAGGGTGTGTGGTTAAATGTGTTACACTTACACCCCTACACTTTCATGGAAAGAGAGGTCCTCAGGTCAACGGTCGTTCTTTAAATAAATGGTTGGATAGATATATTTTCGTCAATTTACTACCTGACAAATAAAAACATTGAAACCTGGAGGATGGGCACTCTTTTATAAGAGTGCCAGGGAGGGCGTGGATGGTACGAATCTGACGTTAAACTCAAATATTTTATTTCAAATAGACCATTTACATGCACTATTGAATTTTTAAAAAAAACAGTTAGAAAAATGTGAACTTAATTTGCACATTCTAATAGCTAACTGGCTAGCATATCACCCACTTGGAATGTTACACATTGCTTGAATTAGGTACCGACATTGAATGATTCACGTAATTTGATTATAGTTTCTTTATTTTCTTAGGTTGATGCTTACTTCTTTTTCCTGTTGCAACACCTACCTTGCCATTAGTCAATTTCTCAATGTTTTTAATCTTTTGTTATAAGTAGACTTTGAATCGAACTAAAACGATTAAAAAAATGTCTGATAAAAGTAAATACTTTTAGACTTTGTCCATATTCTGTTGTAAAAATTTCTCAATAATTTAGGGTGTCTACTAACCCACTTAGTCACAAGGATAGGAATATTAAAGCGGAAATAACAAATGTAACAATAAATTATGTTATGTGTTGTTATTATGGTTTTGTATGGTATTTCCACTTTTATTTACTATTAGTTATTAGGTAGGTACTAGCATATAAACCTTCCTCTTGACTGATGCGTGATAGAGTGATTACTCTATCTATTAAAAAAGCCACATCAAAATCCGTTGCGTAATTTTAAAGATTTAAGCGTATATAGGGACAGGAAGCGACTTTGTTTTATACTATGTAATGATATAGGTACGTAATTGGTCAATCCAATCCATGTATTATCCTTCCCTACTTATCAGTAGGGAAGGTTGTTTACAGTATCCTGTAAACAACAAATTTATAATTTGTTAATTCATTCCGCTTCAACGACTCAACGGATTTAAATGAGCTGTTACATCTAAAGGAAAGGCGAGGCAACCAATAAACATGAATCCACAGAGAAGAGCACAGAATATTATAACTTATTGAAAAATATGTTGTTAAGTAATGCTGATCATAGTAGGTAATGTTTGTTTACGAAGCACTTTAACAATAGTGTAGGTAACCTGTTATATTTTATCTAAACACGGAATTTATAGACAATGTCTAACGCGCGGTCACGGTCAATTATCGGACCGTGTCATAGAGCCGTTCTTGTAACTTATTGTAACTTTTTATCAAGCAAATAATAATGATCAAAAATCTTCTTTAGTTAACGTAAATAGTTCTGGGTATTTTTAGTGTGTTTTTCTTTAATGTACCGATGACGATTTCAGATTTCACACGATAATTCGGTGCGATATATCGCACCAATGCGTGTAATTCAGTCGCGACAATATTTTAATTCTAATGTGTTTGCCTGGTTAGCAAAATATGGTCCATCCCTTATATGGAACCTATTTTATATAAGAATATAATATAGATACATAAAAGGGTGATTGAGGTACATCTGCGATGGCGGCAGTTGACCTAATCTATTCATAACACAGCCAATCACTCAGGCTTAGAGTGCAAGACTGTTTAATTGGTAAAAATTGAGATATCCAGTGATTAAAATCTGGCTGAGACTGGTTAAAAACGCGAGAATTTGTACAAGAAAAGAGAGGCCGATGTTCAGCAGTAGGCGATCTCAGATTGTGGATGACGATGATACTGAGGTTAAAATGTTTTTTTTTGTCAGGCAGTAAATTGACGAAATTATATCTTTCCAACCATCTATTTAAAGAACGGACATTGACCTGATGACCTCTCTCTCTATGCATGACCCCTACACTTTTATAAATATCTTAATAGCTAAACTGCTTCTACTGTGCCTATCATAACCCCTAATTATTGCTAATTATTCCTTTACTTATTGTAAAATATACGCTGTATAAAAAGATAAATTCATAGGTATATAATATATAACTCTTCGCTCCGTATTCACCAACTCTGTCTGGCAAGAGTTTAGTCGTAGTTCTCTCCTACGTTATATTTTTTTTAAGTGCGACTTTCAGCGGTTCATATTAATTATAGATACTGGAGATACGGTGAGAGATGAGGTGAGAGAGAGAAATATAGGAGTTACTGTGTAGGTAAGTATAAGGGTGAGCGACCGAAGCGATTTGCACGACCCAGGAACTAGTACACCGCTTTTCCATTATTTGGTCCTGATTCTGCTAAAGTTGGTAAGCGTCACGGTCACACTCATCACTGAGAAGAGAGTTACTATTTCGTCATGTTGGATAAATTATAATTTAATTACCTACTTGTAGCAATAATTACCTACTTAGTTATACAATCTTGATATCCTTCTGTCTGCCGGATAATTGAAAACTTTATCTCTGTCGTCACATACTTATTTACCCGCAAGTAATGCAGATGCAAATTGAACATCGACTACAAAATAATTACAATATTGTTTTACAGATTTTGTAACAGTGAGGTATTGAGGGACATAGGGTTGGGATGGAAGTTCATACAGTCATGTGGGATGTACGGAAACGGTAAAAGGGCTAGATGCCTTGAAAACTTGACTATATGTGACAGATGCCTCTGCATCGTTAGTTACCAAATTTGTTAGTAACAATTTATTTTCTTTTATAATATTAAATCTTGGTATTATTAACTTCCGAAAGAAATCAGAAGAAAAGTGGACTTAGGCCACTGTTGCGTAATCCTTTCATACAGATACACCATAGATTCTTCATTTCAGCGTGTCACATTTCGTCACGACATCGTGACGATTTCAAAGTCGTCACATAGATTCCTAGCTTACTGTTCCAACAATGTGTTTTTTGTGATTCTCTATCTTTTCGCTTATCGTTAAATAATACTTTTCTTGGTTCATAATACCCATCGGTTAATAAAACATTGCGGTCATTAGGGGACGACGGCGTCGGCGGCGTTAGTAGAGATAGACGTACGTTATTAAGAGATTATAGTGCACCTCATGATGTACTGATAATGTGATTAACACGCGGGGAAATTAATCCCAGGATAAAGTTCTAACAAAAAGAATTTCACCTCACAAACAGTACAGATATTCTTTTCAATGAGTTGGCTCGGCATAAAGTGTTTAAAATCTGTTTAGGCTTAACAATAAACTGCAATAAAAGGAAACGTAAACATCGACGTCTAGTTAGTATTATTTTGTTGGACTAGTAATAATTACCTGTTCATTATGAATCTGTTAATGAGCAGGGTAGCCTTCGTGACCACGGATCATTATTAAACAATAGGAACAAACACAAACAGCCGGCACGACAGAAACTGGCACTTTTCCTGCGCTCGAGTGGTGCAGATATCTGCGGACAATGTCGCGAAACCACTTTGTACGAAGGCCATCCCTTAGGATGGAGGTGCTGTTACTAGCTAAACATTATATGTAAACAAGTAATAGGCAAAGTAGGCTCACTTATGTACTCACCATGATGCACATATAACAGGTGCCTACAATCTATACATATATAAATACAGATCATATTTGCATATGAGTGTGCCTTCATCTAAAAGTGATTAATTAAACAATTACGATAGCATACATACATTGTAGGTTAACGTAACTGTTTAATTACCTTTAACTCATTGCCTTCAGTTATCTGAAGGTAGTTCGTACATTAGAAGGTTACCTAACCAACTGCTTCAAACAAAGTAGACGCGTAGTAGACGGGGTGCATTATATGGGATTTAATATAACATAACAATAGTACATTATTACCCTAGGGATGAAAGTATAAGTTATTTAGTCCCGAGGAGTTAGGCGTTTTTTTTTATGGTGGGTAAAAATCATCCAATGACGAATCCCACCCTTGGGCGGAGCGGGTCAGTCACTTACTGACTAAACAACCCACCCCGTTCCTACGCTACGTTGCCACATTTACCAGGGCCAAAGCCTTTCTTTTCAGACACGAATCCTTGGCCCCAGGAGTTTGGCGTCCCAGCGAAGCAAAGTCGCCTATAGTTTAAGGGATTAAACCAGTCTTTATTAACCTGAAGTAAACACTGCGCTTTTCATTACGAATACAAGAAAAATAAAATAATAAAAACTTGAGTCGTCATCAAAGGCTGTGGTATGATTTTACGGTACAAGGCTTTTTCTTTTTTCTGCTTTAATATCTTCTCTTGCTAATCTGGCGTTCAATCTTTAACTGAATCTGATGAACTTATCGTGTTAATACAAATCTCCTCTAGCAGAGATTTAGTGAAGTATTTAAACAAAACTACAAAAAAACCAATACAAAATGATCGGATCAACGCTATCCCGCATATATTTTATTCTGTGATCGGCCGACTTTTCAGCCAATAAATTTTTCACACGTTGCTCGCGACTTAAAGACACGTTGCTTTATCCCCTATTCACATAATATGCAATTATCTCACAGAAGATGTAAAAAGGATTCCTTTTTGAGAAAAGAAGACAGGAGGGGAAGAAAGGATTTCTTTTTTCTGCCGCTCTCGGGCGGAGTGCGAGGGTGCGAGAGACCTATACTGACTAAAACCAATACTAGTCCTTCTTTGCATTGCGTTCCAGGACGGGGTTTTCCTCTTAGAAGCTATACCATGGCCCGAGAACGAGCTCAAGTCACCCCAGGCGTTGACCTATCCATAACTCGCTGTCCACAAGACCATGCCTACTATGGCTGGAAATCGGGTTCGGGATCCCGGCGATTGGCACGGGAGGAAGTCCGTTCGTTAAGGTGTGCCTTCGCTAGCATGGCTGCTTCGCAGAAGCGGCTACTACCACCCCAGAGCCTTCTAATGGCGACGGTGTAATGCAGAGTGCCTGGGCAAACCATAATTATGGCAATAAGGGACTTATACTCTTTGAGAAGTGGCTGTTTGCAATCTCTACTTAAGTGTCTACCATCTTTGACGCAATATGCTCCCACTCCACTTTTGAATTCACAATTAAAGAGGATTATTACTCGTTATTGATCATAGATCAGTTTCTATTCTATTCAGTAATTCTGAGTAATGACTGTCAAAGAGCACCAGAGAATAGTATTTTATTTTAATTTAATTAATTGAGAAGTAACCAATTAAATTTAAAAATGTTTATAAAATTTAATCTAAAATTATAATTTAATTTAATCTACAATTCTTTTTATTATTCTGTTTTTAGAATTTTAATTGTATGATCTTCATTATTATTCAATCGATTTTCAATATTTATTACCTTTATTATATAATACTAGCTTTTGCCCGCGGCTTCGCCCGCTTGGTATTGGGGTTCGGGTTGGTGTTTCCGGGATAAAAAGTAGCCTATGTCCTATTCCGGAGTGTATCCTATGCCTGTGCCAAATTTCATCCAGATCCGTCTAGCCGTTTTGGCGTGATTGCGTAACAAACATCCAAACATCGTAACTTTCGCATTTATAATATTAGTAGGTAAGTAGGTAATATTAGTAAGATTATATTTTTATTCTATTTCGTAATTTTTATTTTTGTTAGCTTAGTTGCTTAGATTATTTTTATCTTTTCTTCTTACATTTATTTTTTCTGTCATACTACCCAAGCTATGTAAAACTAGTTAAGCACATTGTAGAGTCAAGTAGAGCAGAACTTCATTAGAACTTCTTTACTTCACACAACGAACAGACATTCACTTAAAAAAACCGTTTTTTTAATGGTAGGTAAAAATCATCCAATGACGAATCCCGCCTGACTGACTAAACAACCTACCCCGTTCGTTCCTTGCCTTGATCCCAGCGTCAGGTTTACGCTTCCGCATCAACCCTTGGTCCCAAGCGAGTCGAATTCGCGTACTGTGGGTTCCGTATAAACAACATAAACATTTTTCAATTCCTGAATCGAGTTTCGAAGATTTTTCCGAATCGCTAGAGGTTCTTTTTGTGACGTGACTACAAATTTACAGTTTTCAGATTAATTCCTTTACTTAGGTATGCTGTAAGCTTATACATTTAAAGATTCTAGATCAACGTGATAACTATGAGAGTGTCGAAATATGCATTTTTTGCTAAATAAACGGCCATAGGTCTTTCTTTCTCGTTAACCGAGAAGTTTTTTTTCACAGGTTCAAGGGACATGAGTACGTAGTTTAAATTTCTACTCGATACCTCTGAGCGTTAGGGAGATACAGACGGTGAGACAGGCGGCCAGACAGACAACAAAGTGATTCTATAAGGGTTCCGTTTCTCCTTTTGAGGTTAAAAACATATGAGTCGATCTATTATCACAAAATCCTAGGTTAGCCAACTACCTGGGTACCTACAGTGGGAAGTAGCATAGGTACCTACTTTCCAACGTTTATACGTAAAGTAAATAGTCAATTTTCCTTCTTATGCAAATGACCATACTCAGTAATTAAATTACTCAAAATAACTGGTGGTATGTATGACTACTCTAACCTACTATGACCAGGTACACCTATGCTATAATTGCAGTGGTTTTCCGTTTTGATGTACCTAAGTGGATACAATACAATACACTACTACGATGACTTGACGCCCTTTAATTTTGTGACAGCAAAATTAAAGACTCAGACTCAACGACTCAGACACAACTCAGACGCCGCGCGGTGGTCTGTTCGTGCTCTCTATTAATCTATAAATATCTTATCTTCTTTATTAGCTGCTCGTTTTTCTCGCCAAAACTCAAGAACGACTGGACCAATTTGGCATATTTTGGTCTTGAAATATTCGGGAATACGCGCCTTAGTCGTAGAGTTGCGGACACTAGCCAAAAGTACATAATTATATATAGTTCAGGAAAGTTTTAAACGGCGAGTAAAGCAACTACGGTTCGATGTTTGCCGGGTCGGTTAGTTCCTTAATAAAGATGAGCCTCTATTTCCTCTGGTCACACTATAAGTTACTAAAGAACGGCTGGACCAATTTTCATCATCATCAGCCTTTTTAATGTTCCCACTACTGGCGTTCCTATTTTTTTGTTTTGTTCACCAGCATAGGGAACGTGCAGAAACTATACAGGGCTGCCCTGTATAAAACTGTACAGGGCAGCACTACGCCGACACAAGAGTGACGATGCAGTCAAAAAAGGAAGCCTTCTGGCTTGTTAACTTGCTCGTAAATAAGATATTTTTAGGATTCCGTAGTCAACAAGGAACCATTATAGATTCGCCAAGTCTGTCTGTCTGTCCGTCCGCGGATAATCTCATCAACAGGCAACTGAAGGAACAAAGGTTGGGAATAAATCTTTTTCATAACGGGAGGGGATTATTCGAAGAATTCAATTCCCAAAATATATTTAACTAGCGACTCGCCCCAGCTTCGCACGGGTGCAAAGGTGATATATTATATCCAATTATATCTATAAACCTTCCTGTTGAATGACCCTATTAAAAAAAACCGCATCAAAATCCGTTGCGTACTTTTAAAGATCTAAGCATACATAGGATCTAAGCAACTTTGTTTTATACTATGTGATGATTCCCCTGTAATAGAGCTTTTTGCCAGCAACCAGGCAAACTAGCTTACTAGATTGAAAAACTTGATGACTGGTGCACGACAAAGCGGTTTAGACCACTACGCCAAATGACGCAGATTGCTTGCAGGCTACTCATACCAAAACCATAGTTGGTATGGGATTTTAGGGTACTTGTATGTACCCTAAAATACATAACAGGTAATTAGACACATAATATGCATAATACATCATTACATAGTATGAAACAAAGTTGCTTACCGCTGTCCCTATGTACTCATATGCTTAGATCTTTAAAAGTACGCAACGGATTTTGATGCGGTTTTTTTTAATAGTAAGAGTGATTCAAGAGGAAGGTTTATGTGCATAAAACTTGTTTAATATATTCAAATCAGTTCCCTTGCGAAGCTGGGGTGGGTCGCTAGTTACATAGTATAAAACAAAGTCGCTTCCTGTCCCTATGTAGGTACCTATGCTTAAATCTTTAAAACTACGCAACGGATTTTGATGCAGCTTTTTTAATAGATAGAGTGATTCAAGAGGAAGATTTATATTTATAATACATGCATAATCTATTTAATATCAGCATTGCCCTCGTGCGAAACTGGGGCGGGTCGCTAGTTACTTATATACCTAAGGAATAACTGAAGGTAAAATTAACCCGAAACGTCGAAACATGGGTATCATAGATCAATCTGCCTGACCTTTCAGCCTTTATCCAGGTATCTCCTTATCTCAGTTGCTGGGTAACATGATAGGTACTCCAAACTCAGTTGGTGAGTAGACCGGTAGGTACTCCTTGTTATGACAGGTTGACAAAAGTTGTTGCCATATTTTCCGCCTTGTCACGACGTGAGATGTCTTAGCCACGGGACTTTATAGTTAGTGAATTTTATTATCATGTTGACTAGAGGCACTGAGGCAATATAACATTCGGACGTTGACTAGGGACACCGACTCCGTGGGTGTACAAGGACTCGAGTTCCCTTGAGAAATAAAAAGTGGGTGCCTAAGAATAAAGAGAAAGATCAAATCTTTTAGGGATGGGCGTTTATCCATTTCTCGACGACTCGTGTAGCGCAGTGGTTAGAGCGCTGTTTAAGAAGCAAAGCGTGGGTTCGACTCTCGCACCAGCACGACTCTAATTAAGTATATTTTTATCAAACAATTATCCTGTATGAAAGTAGGACTTTTATTTATTTGTCGGTCTAACAGTGTGCATTTCTCTTCTCACACTTCGCCAATTTTTAGGGTCATCATTCACCCATGAGGTTTTCTAACAGTCGGCGCCCCCTTATGCTGGCGGTTTAGGGTTCGAATAATTTTAAACTTCAGAAAGTACACTAGACTTCCAGCTTTTTAGTATATTTAAATAATAGTATTAGACAACACTTAGGTACCTATAATACGCGGCATAAAAGTTGAACTAAAATTACGATCAACCTTCAGGGGCACAGCAAGGGCTGCGCGTTACCATAGCAAAGGCGGCCATTTTAGTTCTATTTATTTGCCGTGTAATATACCATCGTAGACATTTGTGGCACCTATCTATATAATTATAAGCGAGTACCTATTTGGGCGTAGGAAGCTGTCGGGTGTCGTAGATGACCATGTCTACCCCTTGACGCTGAATTGACCTCATCGTGATGACTCCGTTCGATTTTATTCAGGTCGTACGCATATTGTACGTAAATTTTATCACTTGTTTAAGCTACTGCTAATAAAGTTTTTCTTATTCAGACTAGTAAGTACTCAATCGTTCAATCGAGGTCGAAGGCATTTGAGGGCCGCGGCCGAGGCTGGTTGACGACATTTGGACGTCTTTACGTCTCGGGAATCATAAACAGAACCTTATTTTACCTATCAAAATTGTTTTTGCGAAAAAAATAAGTTCGGGAAAAAATTAAAAAACATTAATTGCGCAAGTAGAGTCCGACTTCCGTACAAACTTATATAATTAATTCAATTTCCGGATCGAAATTTGAAGATTTTTCCAAATCGAAATTTAAAGATTTTACCGAATCGACGTAATTAAATCTGCAATTTTTAGATTTATTCCTATACTAGTGCTATATGACCTTGTTTCGTGCCATATATCAGGGTTCTAGGTTAACCTGGTCTCCTGTAAATTTAGATTCCCTTAAGAGTGTCGAGATATAAGTTTTTTTGCGACATAAACGGTCATGTCTTTTTTTCCGTTAACTTAGAATTTTTATTTTTTTACAGTTTATTGGGACCGCAGACCTCCACGCGTTTCCGGGATAAAGGGTCTTTGACAGACAGATGGACAACAAAGTGATCCTATAAGGGTTCCGTTTTTACTTTTTGAGGTACAAGACCCTAAAAACGACGAATATGACAGGGTAGCCCAGGTTAATCTTAATTTTGGTGACCACTAACCAATACCTACATAGGTAGGTGCTTGTAGTTATATATAACAACAGTATTATTTAGCCATTGTATTATCAGCATGGGTTACGAGTAACGGCAGATACACTTATAAGTATTTCTACGGCCCATTGTTCATATATTTCAAATTAGTTTCTTAACGAGAGTCTGTGTATGTAGATGTTTTAAATATTTTTTAAATCATGTTTTTTTTACAATCGCTATCGCTGTCCCATATTACATATCTTAGCACTTGTCTCAACATCTAAATCGTCATTAGCTACTGGTTTTATACTGAAGTATTGTGGGCACTTAAAGCATGCGCGTCATTGTAATTTATAGGAAGTTCTAAGTACTTACCTATTCGAAAATTCGGGTAATCCAGATTGAAACGTTGCAATGTGGATTCGATTATTTAACTTAATATTTAGACAAAATGTAGCCTATCTAGACATCACGACGAAGTAATACTTAGTTAATAAGTAGTTAGATGTACTTTTATTTTTTTAATTTTATTTAGGTAATGTTAAGTAGAACTTATGACTGTTATTTATGAATACGAGATATAAAATATTAGTAATTTCCACATAGCTTGTTCAATACTTGAATCACTTAATTAACGTATGAGCCTCTCCCGGTGACTAAGTAAGTTAATTAATTATATAACAATTAAGTATATTATTTTCATTTATAAGTAAAATGTTATGGACATGGTCAAAAATAAAAAGAAAAACTTACACTTGCAATTTTTGTCCTTTCGCATGATTGCAGAATATTAAAAGTAAGATATAAATAATTGAGATTTTTATATCCATGATTTAACAACTAAACATTTGCGACTCGCGGAAAATAGAAGCGCGAATTTAAGCGAGCGGTCCGCTTCGCGTGATCGATTCACTACTACTGCGTGCACGCAGGGTGAACTTGCTCTCCGTGGAAAAAGGCTGCGCGGGCGCTGACGCGCTCTAATATCTGAGCTTTTGCATACAGAAGAAGCAAATTAACATTTCGCAAGCTTTGTTTGAGGAGAAATATTTACATGCGTCATAGGTTATAATCTAAACCAGATAAATACGATCAACGATGTTCATTCGAGTACCTAAAAAGGCAAATTAAACATTTTCAAACAAATATCAGAATTTGGAGCATGGAACCTTTATTTCCCATTTAAACATTGTTAACAGCATGAGGTTGCATACAATTTACAGTGTATGTAATAAAGTTAAGATCCTGCAACAGATTTGTTAGTCTTTCAAAATGTCTTTCGGTATAAGGCAGTGCACCTTCAATGAAACTAGCTAAAGCAGGTACTTTTAAGTTTCCAGCGATAATTTCCGGCGCCAATATGTTAAAGACGAGTTGTGCAGCATGACAATTCTTATTGTTTGTATTCCATTCTGCAGCAAATTTTAACAGAGTTTCTTTTTGAGTGTGGTTGATTTCTTTGAGCGTTTCATAAAGTTTTTCGTTGCCACCAGCCAGTACCTCATTAACTATTTTTAATACATGCATAGGTCTTTGCATGCGCAGTGCTAGTTTCAGAGCTTTAATCAATTGCTTATCATGTAACAAATTCATCAATTCCTGCTCTTGTAATATCATTTCTTCTCTTTCTTTTGCTAATTGTTCTCTTCTTTCTGCTGTAACATCTTTTAGTTTCACGAGCTTGGAATCAGAACCACCTGTGATTACGATAGATTCACTCTTGTTGACGGCTAAAGACCACACTTTGCCATCATGATTATCTAGAGACATTTTGCTTTCTGATGTTTTTATATTCCATAACTTGACAAGTCCATCTGCTCCACTAGATAGTATTTGTTGACCTCTGCTTACAAATTCGATTTTTAGAACTGAGCTCTCGTGACCTTCAAAAGTTTTTAAGCAGCTCAAGTCAGCTATAGACCATAACTTGATTGTACTGTCTGCTGAAGATGTCAATACAACTTGATCCACAGGTGAAAATCTCACACACCACACACCTCTTCTGTGTCCTTTTAGGATGCCCAGTAAAGTCAACTCCTCTGACCACAATTTAGCAGTTTTATCCTGAGACCCAGTAGCAATCATTTTATCATTAGGTGCAACAGATACACAGTTTATATCCATCTGATGAGCTAATTCAGTGTAAGTAGATTTGACCTTTTGAGCACTTTCTGTGGTCTCTTTAGGAACATTCCAGACTTTTAAACAGCTGTCTTGACTTACAGAAACAAAGAAGTTATTTGATGCCTGAGAAGTAAATACTGACCCAACAGATGCTGTGTGTCTAGCTCCAACCCCAACACAAGAAATTGTATAATCAGTGTTTTGCAGCCAAATTCTAACAGAGTTATCTTTGCCTGAAGATACAAACATTTCAGGTTTTGTTGGGAAGCAAGCTAAAGCCAAAACAATGTCAGTGTGGCCCTTAATGATCTGGCAATTCATACTTTCAATTTCATAGTATTTTAAATCTGGGCTATTTGTAGCTACTACTAAGTACTTTTCTTCTTTTCCTACAAATATGATATCCAGCACTTCATCTGTAAATCCAATTAACTGCTTCTTACAGTCAAATGTTTCAAGATCATGTATGATAATATTGTGGTCAGCAGTAACAACAGATAAAACATTCCTTAATTCATTGAAAATTAAATGTGTTACAGCCAAGCCGCCCTCCTCAGATGCTGGGGACACCAGACTATTGCCCTGCTCATACATGAGCCTGCTCATCAATACATTCCACACTTTGACAACACCTTTCTCACCAGCACAAGCAACATATATTCCTTCTGTTTCTAATTTTTTCTTAAAATTTGGTATTCTAAATGTAGCAGGTAGTAAAATTGTAGATTCTATGCTTTCATATACAGGAACTACCCGAAGAGCCTTGCTATCATTTAAGCTCCACAAGATTAACACACGGTCTCTGCCAGAACTGACCATATATTCGCCATCAGGTGTAAATTGCAATGAAGTGATTTTGCTGAAATGTCCTGAATAAATTAAATGTTCTTTACCAGTTTTGGAGTTCCATGATCTAATTTTCGTGTCATCAGCTGCTCCAAATATCAACTGTTTGTTGGAATCTGGGTGATACTTCAAAACTGAGAAGACTCCCATTGCGCCTCGTAGGCTGCTGGTACATGTGTTGTGTGTTATATCCCATAACCTAATGTTACCATCGGAACCACCTGAGGCTATGTTTTCATCCGTGTATTCAAATGCTAATTTAGCAACAGGTCCTTTATGACCTGATCTCCAAATCTTCTGTTGTAAGCCTGTTTCTTGATCCCATAATTTCATCAATCCACTTTTGTGTGCAGTTATAACCATTTTATTATTATGTGACATTTGAAAAGTATAAATTTGATCTGATTCTGCATCTTCTTCAGTCTGTCCAATTGTGTAGACTGTAGAGAAAGTGTTGACGTCGACTACTTTAATGACATCTTCACAGTGGCACAGCAGGTGCACTCCATCTGTTGTCCATAGGACATCACCGCCAGTATAAAATGCAGTGTACTCAGCAGTTTTTTCGTATCTGAAAGAATGCAAAGGTGTTTTTTTTAATATGCAAATTATTATTAACTAACTTTCTGCGAGTGGTTTCTCCATACAAACTTTTGACCCCCCCTGTTTCATCCCTTTAGGGGTCAATTTTGGGAAACTTTGTACAAAATTTCATGCTCCTAGTCCCAGTAGTTTTGGCTGTGCATTGATATGTCAGTCAGATCTCTCAGGTACTAGTGTACCAATTATGGTACACCTCATACCAGCTAACTTAAACCTTATTTCATAAAAATAAGGACTAAGTTAGCTGGTACTCTGGTACCTGAGAGGTTAGTGTGGAGATTATTGTCTGATTTAGCTGAACTTATAATTTTGCACATGTGATTAATTTAATGTAAAAATTGACTACAAGGATAAGGCTAAGATTGAATATAATAAGTAAATAACAAATAAAACCATAATGTTTAACTTTACATCCATCCAACATAGCTGTTGCACCAACATACATTCTAAGCTGTTCAAAACTTACATGTGGTTATAAACAAAGTGTAACCCTTCACTAATGTAAATACAAAAACATGTTACTCATAAATCAGAAAAAGGAGTACTTATCAACCAACCGGCTAATATTAAGATCAAATCACACAATATATTCTGTAAAGATTGCTTATACTCACATTTCTTTCAATAAACTCGACATTTTATCGTTTATTATTCCAACTCTGCAGTACTTAACCTATCAACTGTATTCTACGAGTAGGCATTAATATTAAAGGTATAGTCTTAACTGTTATTTTACATTAGATACTATATTGAAACACTACACATTAGAGTAATTATTCTTTAAAATATAATTATATAAACGAAAACGTATCCTCACGAAAAATCAAAACATAACCATGCTTTGATATTTTGCTTATTATTGACAGTGACAGACTGACAGACAGAGAGCTCCAGCCCTTTTTTTCCTTCAGCCCTGCGTTCAAATTTGAGGCTGGAGTATGGTTGGAGTTACTCTAATGACGTCACACGGTAGTTTACTATACTCGCATTTTTGAAAGCAAACGTCAAATTCTATTGTCAGTAGCTTACTCCTACCTACTCTGATCGAAGTTGAAACCTTTTACTTGGGTTAACTCGAGGGTAGCTACCCAAATCATAAAAGAACGACTTTGGGTTACAACTTTACACTACTCTGATCATTTTTGAACACAGCCAGTGTTGCCAAGTTTGAAATCTAGCGGGTGGTATAATTGTTCTAAAAATACGGTAGATTTTCCGAAATTACGTTGTATGTATATTTGAAATACGGTAGAATTGCCTTCTTTATTTAGTAGCATGTAAAGGGTCGCAGAGTCACTTTCCTTCTTGTAAAAGTTTCAAATCTTACACAACACACAACATATGAAACTCTTAAATAATGTGAATGAAATGGCAGTCAAATAAGACACAAATAAACTAGGTAAATTAAAAAGTTCTGAGTATACATTGAAATTCAAATACATACAGTACTGTGGTTCACCGAATTCGTTCGTGTAATTCCGGTACCGCGTTATTGGGGAATTCCCGAAGAATAAAACAGTGTGTCGGTAGGAGAAAAGAAAAATACCCTTACGTAAAATATATCATTAAAACTCGCTAAAATTACTTTTAAAAATAGATTATCATTTATCTACAACATTTAAAAATAAATATGCTCTTCATTGGGCATTACGGTGTATTTTGCTACCGTAATTATAATCCTACGGTAGGTGGTAAATCTTTCCTGATTACGGTGTTTTTACCGTAATTACGGTGCAGTTGGCAACACTGAACACAGCCCAGTTAGTATGTCAATCTGACATATGAAGTGATGTGATGCAAGTTACTCATGGTTGCTGACTCGAGTTGCAACTCGACAAAAAAAAATATTACTCAGTTAGCCAAGTTATCTTTTTCGTTCGGTAATTCTCACTGAGTGCTGCTGCAATTTCAGGTGGTTTTATTATTTAGTCACACGTACTGATTTTATGAATATAAAAAATAGGATTATTTTATTGAAACTTACTTAGAACTTTCTTTGAATTATTAGCGCTGCCTTTGCTACTCGCGTCGCGTCATCATGTTGTGCATTATCTTGCTTTTCGAATCAACTCTTCGTCAATTCGTTTTAAAAAAAACTCGATTGCTAAATATGTACTCGCGTTGCGTCGGCGCGGGCAGCGTCGCCGCGTTGCGTCATCGACTTGCGAATCAATTCGATTTCAAGGAAAAAGCAATACGAATTGATTCGTTTGATCTTTGTATCGAACAACTAAGTAGTCAAATCATCCAATTCGCCCATCACTATGGTAATGTCATTGTCAAAAAATGTCAGATGTAAGATTTTATGATCATATATATGATTTCTGTCCGAATTCTGCGTTCAGCTTTAAAATAGATACCTATCATAGTCATTAAATTACAGAAATGTTGAAGTTATTATTAAGCAGTAAAAAGTATAATATCATTAACAGAAGATGTTGTTCAAGTGTAAAAGAAAATGTAACACCATCCCAACCTGAAAGTCCCAGTATTTATGAAACTGTATTTTCGTTTCCTTTCGTTAGATATATTGCAGCATTTAATAGGCTTAAAGTGTACCACTTGACTGGCACATCATTAGCCGTACCAGGTTGTGCCTTAATGGAAATATTCGATGTCTTACCAAAAGGTGCTTTTTTTACAGCAGCATATATAGGTGAGCCAACAGACTGATCTTATTTGTTTTTCTGGCTTTTAAGTCAGATTGAGCAGTATGATAAAGTTTTTCCAATTGGCTTTTATTTTGGTTTGATGCCCATTAGAAACTAAGTCAACTAAGCACAATACTACTCAATGCATAATACATCAACAGTAGCACTCTGTATAAGTACACTTACTCTCAAAAACTGATTGGAAGACACTAACACAGATAAACATTTCCAGACTAAAACTCAAAACATTTCATTAGCCATCTTTTGAATTGCAAAAAAATTGGTAAGTCAGTCATTAAACTGACTAATGGGCATCAAACCAGTAATAGTGTTAGCTAGAGATCTGTACCAAGTGAGGTATGTATGTGCCAGCTGTGTATGTGACAGCTGAATCAGACACAACAATGCATGATTATTAACATGACATACCTAGATGGTTTTGACTTCATTATCATTTCAGCCACAAGATGTCCACTGTTGGACATAGGCCTCCCCCAAGTGTCGCCATAATTAATGGTCATCTCACATTCATTGGATTCCTGCAACCCTTGTTAGGTTATTGGTCCACCTTGTAGGAGGCCTTCCAACACAATTGGAATTAGGTTGGGTTTGGCCTATAAATAACAATTTAGTTATAAAGAATGGTCACACATTGGATGCACCATGAGCTATTAAAAAAGTAAGTATTTATGTGAGCTCCACAAAAAATAATGTTATGTACCGAGTAAATTGGGGTAACCTTGTCCTTGGGGTATAACCCTGGCACAGCTTACCAACCAATAGACACACAACACAGCGTTTATCATGATCCTATTGATTATTTGGTTTGTCAATAGTTATATCCCAGGCCCAAAGTAACCCCACTTATGGTGTTTAAAAAAAAGCCATAAACATTTTTATTACATTGACTTACCTGATTTTTTACAATCAATTGTAATTTTAATGTTACTTGTATGTCCTGATACCATTCCTCTAACTTTGTATCCCTTTGTTACAGGTATCACTGGGACAGCCGTTTTATCACTGGCTAGTTTGCCATTCCGGAACATAATTGGATATTTATACTTAAGAGTAGATGATAAGAAAATCAAGATATCTTCAGTTGATTTTTGGGGGAATAGGAAAGATAAAATAGTGAAAGTGGAGGATTGGTTTCCATTACTTGACATGCAGCCAAAAGCCACAGATGCCGTGTATCTAACACCATTACTGGCAGATGGAACTAAGTACAAATTATTTGTCAAGTTTGGAAATGTTTTAGATTCTAAAAGAATGGGCCAAGTGTTAGAATGAATATGATAGTTAATGAGTAATTATATTGCAAGGCAGAGTGTAAAAGAAACAACAAATTCATAATATTACCAATCTACTTCTTAAACATACAGTAGTATTGACAACCAAATCTTATAAATAGGTGAATTTAGATAAAATACACTGTTAAAAAAATTGAAAGTGACTTTAATTTTTAACACAATTTTCATCCATGTGTATCTAAGATAGTGAATAAATACTTTATCAGTATTTTTTAATTAAGTGTAGACTTGATAGCTTAACATAAATTAAATTAAAATAACACATGCCATTGATTGTTGGCAGTCAAAAGTTGCCTTATTTAAAATTATGATTTCAACTCCAATAATGAAGCATTCCATAAGCTCTTCATTTAGTCATAAATTATTAAGCAGAGAAGCAACAACTTATGATCAATTAAAAATGATCAGACCTGTTGGCAATATTTAACCCATCTATGGTTAACAATAACATACAATGATAAAATTCATAATAATTATTTAGTTGGTATATACAAATTTATAAAATCACTTTTATGTAGGTATATTTAATGATCCATTTTCTAACCCACACATTTTTGCTAAAAGCAATGTACAGTCAACCACACAACAGTAAAAAAACTAGAATTTGCTGACAGCATAGTCATTATTCTGTTCAAGCACAGTAGTCTGCTATGTCATGTCTTTTGAATTCGTTACCGTTATGTGCAGCCAACTGTACAATTTGTTAGTTTTCGTAACAAGAAATGATGCGACCTTTTAATTTGCTTTTGTAAATGTTGCAGAGATAAAATTAAGTCTAGTAGTTAACTACGACTGCACATGAGATAGCTGCGGCTGCGCTATCGCATAGGCATGGTGTGGACGGGATGGTGGTGCCCGTCATCAGCACTTTCGTATTTAGTACCACCCTTTTATACCTCAGCTTATCTGTCGCACGACAGTACCTGTGATAGATAAGACGAATATTGTTACAGGAAATGTCATTTAACGATTTACGCCTTGGTTAATCATTTTGAACTTGGATATTGCTAATTTATGGAATTTCAAAAAAGTAATAGCAATCCACAATCGATTCATTAAAAATTGATCGATACTTATAATAGTAAATTTACCAATGCCATAAAATAAATTATTAATTTAAGATTCATGGGTAACTTGCGAAATTGAAATTTTCATAAGTTCTTTACATTTTACAGGTTGGTGTTAAGTTCTATGTTCATTAAAAATATTATTTTCTAGGTGAGGGTTGAAGCCGTGCGGGCTTCAGTCGCGTGTATGAAGTTCGCGGTGGTACCCGTAACCCGGATTATTTTCTGCACAGTACCGCTAGTTCGACTTTAACAGTGTGCATGTAGTCATATCGATGGCGGACTTTAGTGTATTATTACGTAGCGGTAGGGGCGCAGCGAGCCCGGATGAAGCATTTTTGTATGGGACCGCGCGGGCTCTCGCTTTAGGCAGCTTTGTCCTAAATAATACGTGTTGAGGTCGGAAATCATACTTTAATGAAAACATAAACCTGGACAATGACCTGTAAAATACACAAAACTAGAGAAAAAATTATATTTCGCGCGGCCTACCCTAATGCTTTTACCTTTCAAAGGGACTACCACTGGATATGCTATAAGACTAAGGAAGACTAGTCTGCAACATTTGCAAGGTAAGAGTTATAAATACAGGATATTTCGTCTTTAAGTCTTATTTTCCAACTACCTAATCTTGGAATTACCATTGCAATAATTTCAATATCAGATAGTAGATGTATTTGTCTAATCACATGCAAAAATTAGTACCTATAGTACGCGGCAAATGAGTTGAACCATTTACTTTGGTTACGCGCAGACCTTCGATTGAGCGATTAATTGATTTTCGGGACTCAATACTCGTAAAGTAGAAGAAGGCTGCGCGTAACCATAGAAGATGGTTCCACTTATTTAGTATAAATCTATATACAGTAGGAGGCAAATAAACTATTTTTTTAATACAAATTCCGTAGGTTTCAAAATTTAAAATAGTTACTAAAATTCATGGCCTGCCACCCGCCTAAATAAATAAAAGTATAGTAAAATAATCTAAAAAACAACGACAGAGTAAAAAAAAATTATAAGGATTAACAACATTACTATGATCATATGATTGATAATTAAAGTTTAATTATAGTTTTTTTTTTAAGATGAGCAAATGACTGTTTCCCGCTCTAAGATGAAGTTCTTAGAGAGATGAATGTTCCCTATAGCTCTACTGAGCCCCTATAGATTTCTTCGCGTCTACGGTGGCCGGGAATCGTCCTGCAATTCCTGACGTACGGAGTGTCGGGGGACCGTTTTAATAGTTTTTTTTTATTATATTAAATCATAATAAATAAGAGCTACATTTTATACATATGTGAACATAATAAGTTTAACGGGTTTTAAGTTTTTATGTACTTTTCGCATGTGACTACACAAGAGGAACTTAATGCATTAAATTAAATAAATCTTAAATGCACAAGCAGCAGTGTTAGTGACAAAAAAGAATTGATGAACTCTTTAGAAATGATCTCAGTACTAAAATAAATCAGTTAGACTTAGAGCAAGCTTTAGATCTACCTACCATCAGCAGTTACATCAAAATGATTAACTGTAAAATTATTTTGAGAAATTATTGTCACCACCAACATCTCACATTGTTTTTGTAATCAAAAACTTGTAGTATGACATATACCACTCTTAGAGTTATTGCTCGCAAAATGAATTGCTCCCTTATTAAAATAAAAAGATTTTAGACGACATTTTGATAAATAATTTAATTGGCTGTCTTTATGTGATGTGCCGTTGCTTTTAAGTGAGTGTGTTTCTACGCATATTATAGGATGTTTAGACAAAATAAAATATCATCACTATCAATGTTGAAACTGTAAATTTGGTAGAGCATTTAGTGATTCAGATGTTTCTGAATCCATTCTTGATGTAATAACAGTAACCTCGCCGCTATGGGGTAGCGACGAGATAACACCTAAACATATTTACAGCATCAGCATTCATAGCAGAATTCATATTATAGATATACAATTTTTGCAAAGTTAATATGTAATAGTTATGTTACACTTCTAAAAAACACAATCACATTTTATTTAAGACAAAATCACTGGCAATTAACAATTTTCCTAGTTGCCCTAATGTACTACACAGTAACTGTTTTGATGCCTATTTTATTAGTCACATTCAGTCTTGACTCCTGAACATATTGAACCTTCTTCAAGCAGGGTTTAACATGAGTTGAAAACAATGAACTCACAGTGCAAGCTTACCTGAAAGTGACTAATATTTTGCTAATATTTCAAAGCTTATTGTTAAAAAGATACTTCATCAAGGTGAAATAACGATCTTAGCTTGTACAGATTTTAAATAAAATTAATCAACATTGCTAGACATGTAAAGATATTTTGAACACATTCTTCTTAGGTACTGTTGTTAAAACCATAAGCAATGTCAAAGGTTACATCAATTTAGTATCTTCCTAACAAATTATTTTAGATATTCCTTGAGCAGAATTTGGATTTATAAAAATTTATGGTAAAATATTGCAAGTGATTGGTGTTATTAAGTTTATATTAAGCAAATACCCCACACAATCATTTTAGATATTTAATCGACCCAAGCTTGTGCAGGTTGGTCTGTTGTAAAAGGACTGACGCCATTGCGCTCCATGGCTTCTAAAATTTCACAAACATGTTCAGCAACTTCGGCCCGGTTTTGGTCAATGCCTTTGATAAATGGGTGTTCCAATAGCCTGTTATATTTAGGGCGCTGATTCTCTTCTTTGATGAGGCTGTAAATTAAAGATTAAGTTGTTAAGATATATGATAACTAGTTACGAAGCAGTTTATGTAAAATTTGAATGGCTCACCAAGTATTGACAAAGTTGACGAAGTTATTGGAGAATGTATTGTTGGTATTAGTAAGTCTCGGTGGGTCCCCTTGTACGACCTGTTGCAGCTGTTCGAACACCGAGCCCCAGCGAGGGTAGGGAAAGGCGCCGGTGGCCACTTCCATGAGCGTGATGCCAAGCGACCACACGTCCGATCGCACGTCGTAGCCGCGAGCTCGTCCAGGATCGATGCGCTCCGGCTAGGTGCAGGGCAGGAAAATGTTTTATTAACCCTCAACTGATAAGGCTTAAAACAAACAAAATTTAATTTTCCAGTGAAGCTGGCTGCTACTCCTCTAAATATTTTCAGTGCAGTGCACGCTTTAATCATGCTTCTGTAACCAAACAATGTGCCTGAGCTAGTTCTATATTTATCCATTTTAAATAAGTAAGCTTCAGCTGGGCGAGTCAATAACCTGAAGGTAAATAGTACGCAACGACCGACAACTACCAAGGTCAGTGATTCATTTACTTAATGAAATAAATTTTGTATATGCATATATTAATTTGAGTATTTGTGTTTCATGTACCAGATCGACCCTCCAACAGGATTAAAACGATATTTTTTTTTGCGATATATGTATATAAAATATAAATAACAATTAAGGTACTGAGGTACAAAGCAGCGGAAGAAATGGGATAAAATTGATTAATATAGAAAACTTACTGCCATGTATGGTCTGCAGCCAGCGTCGCGCGTGCGCGCTATTGAGTCCACTAGTTTCCCAGATATACCAAAATCACATAGTTTTATGTTTCCTCTTCGATCCAATAAAATATTAGATGGCTTCACATCTCTGCAAATGAATATAACTTTGTAGAACTATGTTACAAAGTATAGAAAATTAGATATTGAAATAGTAAATGCTCACCTGTGTATTATTTTTAATTTTTCTTTTAAATAATTTAAAGCTTTAACTGTTGCAAGAGTTATTTTAGCTAAAATGGTTTCAGGTATTCGAGTCTGCATACGTTCACATATAAACTTATAATATTTGTCTAATGAAGTATCCATTAACTCCATACAAATCCAGCAGTCACCCTGAAATGTGTCAATGATAATAATTAATCAATTTGTCGCGTTATGGTCAAACTGAGACAAAGTTTAATGTTGCACTGTACTGTTGTTACATTGAAGTTTGATTTTTTTTTTTTTTTTATTTTATCTACAATCAGCCTATTGGCTTTAATCAGATGAGTTGTTGTGCTCTTTGACTTTGGAGAGTGCACATCCTGTGATGTGTCAACTCTTTCGTTTTTTTTTTCCTTTTCAGGGTTCTAAATTGATGCCAGTCGCATTCTCTTCAGTCTGAATAAGCTGTTGTTTGTATTGATAAGCCGTGTAGCCAGATGGTTGATGTGTCGCTCGAGGCGTTGTTTATATGACACACAAGAATTCTTTATTTCCTCTTTGACTGTTGGGATCTCTAGATACTCATGCACCTCCGTATTTTGCGTAAACCATGGCGCATTGATCAAAATCTTTAGAACTTTGTTCTGGTATCGCTGTAGAACTTCAATGTTTGAGTGACTCGCTGACCCCCAGAGTTGTATACCATATGTCCAAATTGGTTTTAGGATACATTTGTAGATAAGGACTTTATTTTCCAAGCTCAATGTGGACTGTCTGCCCAGCAGCCAGTACATGTCTCCAAATTTTTTGTTTGCCTGTTCTCTTTTGGTCTTTATGTGGGCTCGCCAAGTGAGTCTCCTGTCTAGTTGCATGCCTAGGTATTTGACAGTCGTGTCTGCTGGTAAGACAGCACCGTCTAGTGTCACTGGTGGGCAGTCCCCTCTTTTTAGAGTGAATGTTATGTGGACCGATTTTGCTGGACTGGCTTTGATTCTCCACTTCTTCAACCATAGTCCTGTTTCATCCAGACATTCTTGCAGCTTTGCGGATGCTGTGTTCGGATCTCTACTACAGGAGAGTATTGCGGTGTCATCTGCATATGTTGCGGTCATAACTTCGTCTGAGGTGGGTAGGTCAGCAGTGCAGATTGTGTATAAGACGGGACCCAGCACCGAACCTTGGGGTACTCCTGCTTCTATTTCGTATATATTAGACAGAGAATCCTCGCACTTGACCAGGAATCGTCGGTTTTGCAAGTAAGACTTCAGTAGCATGTACAAAGTATTTGGTAGATGAAGCTTTAGTTTATATAACAGGCCTTTATGCCACACGCGGTCGAAGGCTTGCTGGATGTCAAGGAAAGCAGCCGAGCAGTATTCTTTCCTTTCTAGCGCTTGCCGTATTATATGAGCTACTCTGTGAATTTGTTCTATCGTTCCATGGTGTGCGCGGAAACCAAATTGGTGGTCTGGTATAACTTTTTCTTCTTTAAGTATTGGTAGAAGGCGTGTCAAGACCAATTTCTCAAATACTTTCGACAGCAAGGGGAGAAGGCTTATAGGTCTGTATGAAGTAACCTCTGTAGGGGGCTTCCCCGGTTTGGCTATCATATTTATAACAGATACTTTCCAAAGTTCTGGGAAATACTGAAGTCTAAGAATAGCATTAAAGAGGATTGTTATCAAGACGATGCCTTTTTTTGGTAGGTATTTAAGAACTTCTCCAGTTATAAGATCAAATCCTGGTGCCTTCTTTTGTTCTAAGTGCATGATAGTTCTTTTGACTTCTATCGTTGTCACTGGTCTCAAGGGTGGTGATAGCTGTTGATCGCTGTTCAAGACTTCATCAATTTCCTGTTCGGTGTGTATGTTATCAGCCTCATTAGGTTTGAATACACTTTGAAGGAAGTTAGCAAATAACTCAGCTTTTTCCTGTGGCTTCCGAGACCAGTTACCGTTAGCTTGTCTTAATGGAGGTATGTGCTTTTTTGGCCTTTTCAGTGAGTTGGTCATTCTCCAAAGTGTATAATCCCCTGCTTTGTATGGTGATAGATTCTTCAGTTTGTCTTGAAGGGTATTGTTCTCATTTTCTTTAAGTAATTCCTTCAGTTCTTTTTGTTTTTTGTTGAGAGCTTTTTTATCTTCCCGATTCCTACTGGTGTGCCATCGATGCCGTAATCTTCTCTTTGCCGATATCATCTCTCTTATTTCCAAAGTAGTATCATGACTTTGTGGTTTCGGTGCTATGTATGGAGTTGATAGCCAGGCCGCTTTTTGTATAATGTTTGTGATATAACACGTAGCGTCTTCTATTTCATCTACTGTTTTGAGAGGTATGTTCAGGTTAACATTTGCATCGATATATGCTTGAAAGGACTCCCAATCAGTTTTATGATTATATAGGGCCTCACGTGGGTCTTTCCAAATAACTGTGGTGCTTAATGTGCATATCACGGGTGTATGATCTGAGGACCCATCTAAACATGACTCCACTTTTGTATATAGTCCTGACAACTTTTTAGTGATGAAAAAATCGAGGAGATCTGGAATTTTATTGGGGTCCGATGGCCAGTAAGTTGGTTCTCCTGTTGATATTATGTTGAGATTATTACTGTCGATTGCCTTTTTTAGTTCTCGACCCTTTGTCGTTATCAATCTGGAGCCCCAGAGCGTATGTTTAGAATTCCAGTCTCCTCCCACAATGTATCTGTCACCAAGTGTGCGGAAGAAATCTGTAAACATTTGTTCATTTGTACGATGCCGCGGTGGACAATACACTGCAGCTACATTTAGTGTTCCCTGCCAGTCATCTATAGATATAATAGCTGCCTGGATGTGTGCATGTGTAAAACTTGGTACAACATGATGTCTTATGTGTTCCTTGACTATCACAGCAGCCCCAGCATGTGAAATGCCATCTGGATGATTGGCATAGTATATATTGCATCCTTTAATATGAACTACTTTTTGATCAGTCATGTGTGTTTCAGAAATCAGTAATATATCTAATTTGTTGTAGTTTATGAATAATTCTATTTCTTGTTTATTCGGGGATAAACCATTTATATTCCATGTTGCGATTCGAAGGAATTTCATTTTTGCTGTTGGGCTATTAGTGTTGTCAAAAGGCCCATTAGGGTCCCTATTTGTTGTATGAGAATATCTATCTTCTCTGATTGTTTTATAATGATCTGCTCTAGCGAGCTAGTTGACTGAGATTGTGAATTCTCTATTTTCTTATTCCAGTTGTTTCCCGTGTTTGGTTCGTTTCCAGGTGGGTATACATTGTTTTCATCCTGGTTATCTGTCAATTGCTGTGTGGTGTGTCTGGGACGTTTTAATGGAGGGAAATCTTCTTTTCGATGTGAAATCATATCTATGGCCTTTTTGATTGAAGTTTGATTTAATTAAGAATAATTTATTTATGATCTGAACTAAAAAAATATATAGAAGTTTTTAGTTCAGGTCATATTTAAACTGTTTACGTTTCATTTGAACTTTAAAAGGAGTCACTCAAAGTAAACTAATATTCCAATTGT
This sequence comes from Mythimna loreyi, assembly GCA_029852875.1. Lineage (NCBI taxonomy): Eukaryota > Metazoa > Arthropoda > Insecta > Lepidoptera > Noctuidae > Mythimna > Mythimna loreyi. The sequence continues at coordinate 12,004,524 of CM056785.1, read as the reverse complement.
TCCAAAAATTAAACAGTTCTGATGTTCCCATTTTTCGGAATAGTGACTCGATACAGTAAAGAGTTATAGAGAGCATAAAATACATATGTACATTTAGTGCGGTAATTGCGTAAAGCGGACGCCTATGACGGACGGACAGCCGTCGCTCCCCGTCGTGGAAACCGGATTATGGAACCGGACCTACACAGTGCCGCTAGTTTCATGGTGGAATGGCGACAGCGGATGTCGCAACCCAGTTCTGGGCATGCCATATTTGTGGCGGTTCTTTGAGGAGTGGCTGGAAAGGCCTCACGGCTTCTTCGTCTTTCGCATGACGTTCGGAGGATACAGTGGAACGCACAAATTTTCCCCACTTGGCCAGAGCACTGCCGTGTCTTAGGGACAATCGGCGGCTACGACCTCTGTCGCCGCGACCTGGTACAGGCTATGGTCCAGAGCGAGGAGAAATAGCAGGCAGTCCTTCTGCTACTAAAAGATAGCGAAGGAGACGGCCGTGGGAAGGAACAGCCTTTAAGTACCAGCTGCCTGGATCTCGATCCCGACTTTCAGCTACCGTAGGCGTAGGTAAATGGTGAGTAATAGGTAGGTTGCCGTCCAGTATGACTGAGCTCGAGTCATCTACTGCACTTAGTGTTGATTTCAGTAAAGCCGTAGGGGCCTAGCAGGGTCAAAGCCTATCGGGAACATGGGTTGTGCGAAACTGTACCCCGGGACCTGGAAAGAAGGCTAAGAAGGAATACGAGTGGGTTTTAGTCAATAAGTCTGACACGTCCTCGCGCTCCGCACAAGGGTGAGAAAAGTTAATGTATGATTTCCCACCTAAAACGTGTGTCGTTTGTCGTATCACGTAGAAAATCAAGCGCGTGAAACGGCAAACCGTAAAGGATCACTATTGTTTGGAATCGCGCGGGAGACCATTTTACGCATATTTACGTTCGATCGGTGTGCGCCAATCAAGCGGTCTCCAGAGCGTCTACACTGGCGTAGTATTATTATTTTTTACTTATTAAAAAAGTTTTAAAATGCAAGCAAATGTGATCGAGCAAATTATGAAAAATAGTAAAAGTGGATAGCAGTAGGACAAAACAGACACATAAAAAAAACAGCGTAATTTTTAGGATGGTTTTAAATTTTAATCTTTAAAAACTTGATTTTATGCATTGGTTAAAAGAAATAATTTTGGATGTAAGCCTTAATTTTTTAACCATATAAATTACAAAACAATAATTTAGAATTTATGTGGTTAAACATTCGGCATAATAGCATGATACTTCTATTTGATACGATTAAAAGACAATAGGTGTGCAGATAACGGTGTCCTCTTGGGGCTTGATGAATGAATAAATAGGTTAACATAAAAATATTAAAATATTACCTCTTTGAAGAGAGCTCCATAGAACTGTACAATATAAACACAGTCATTGCTTTTCATGACAACCTCGAGATCCATCAACAGTTGCTTTTGTTCCTTCTCATCAATTGTGGAGCGGATACGCTTCACAGCCATCACACGATTTGTTCTGAAAAGAAAAATTAAAAGCAACTTTAAAATACCTTTACGAGTCTATTTGTACTATATATTTTTAGAGCAAACTTTGTATTGTAAAAATGTAAAATAAATATTATTTTTTCTTATAACATCTCAGACTCTGGTACTTATCAAGTACCAGACAAAGATGTTAGAAATTAAATAGATTATTATTACATAATACAAATTCAATATAAATAGCTAAAACTGCTTCTCCTGAAAAAAGCAGTTTTTGCCCTTCAACCAAGCATGAAAGGTGTTGAAATATTGTAGCATTTTGATAGTTTTTTTTAATTGATCCATAAAGAATTTGCTCTTTACAATTTTGTAGTAAAACTGAATTATTAACCCAGTGAGCACTAAATGTTGACATAATAGTGTATTCTACTAGGCAAGGGATGTTTTATGCCACTTTTCAAATTTACTCTGCAATCTATGTATGTAATTTTTTGCAAAGAATAATAACTTCAGGGACTGTATTTACATTTTATTATTTTCCATTACTTAATGATAACAATGAGAAAAAAAAGCTGGTTAGCACACTTTACTTTAAATTTTGACGAGCAGGCAGAGTGTATGATATTGCTGCACTGATATCTTATACATTTTCCATAGGGGATATCGTAGATTTAGAAGAGAGAATGATTATTCAATTCAGTTGAATAGTGACTTACTAAAATTAATATAATAAAAGAGCCTTACTTTCTGTGGACCATTTTGTTTACAGCTCCAAATGCACCTCTGCCTATTTCACCAAGATCCTGCAGGTCATCAGATGTGAAGTCATACACTTCTGTTGCAGAAAATTGCAATTTTCCTGATGATTGCATGGATGGATATATTCTACATCTATCTCTGAAATATTGAGAGTGTTGTTGTATTCTGAACAATAAAATATAAAAACGTCAGCAAAACAACCATAAAAAGAACTCATTATAATAGCTTTACACACTAGTTTTGAATTGTCAGTAAAATGTGTAGCATTTACAACAAAAAGGGATAAAAACATCATTAGATAATGGGCAATCAATAAATACTTCACCTTGCGTTTTCAGGCAATACATCTCTTATAGTACGAGACGGAACTCGTGGTCTCTGTACTGGAGGAGGATTGGCAGGAAACGGCATAAATGCTGACCCATCACCTGATGGACCTCCGGCTATTTGCAGGTTTAAACCTTTGCGCTTCTCCAACCCAAATAAATTTAGTTCAGGCTTGGGCATTGTCGGTCTACTTGGGCCTAAAGTATCATAACACGTTAATAAATAAACTTGTACCAGTATTATGACTTAAAACAGTAAAATACATGCTTTTTAACGTTTATATTTGCCTGCTATTACCTTGATTTGATGACACTTCGCCATTCTTCGACATTTTTGTCTTATACGAAAGTGTTTATTAAAATGTTTTCACTATTCTTTGGTGCAAATTAGAGCTTCCAAATTCTCCATTTGAAGGTTTTATAACGAAAGATTGGTCACGTTTTCATAATATGCCATGTAAATATATTGTCGAATGTAAGCATCGTATCAATCGACAACATACGATTCGTTCAACGATGGCATACGTTTGACAGCTGCCTTGTACTCTATATTTTCATGCTTTATGGTACGGCTTTGTGGTCAGTTTATTTGTTACCTTTAGTGATAAGATCATAATATTTTCAATATAGTAGGTATTTTGTTACTTTACAAAGGGTAAGCTCGCCTCGCAAATGCAAACGCAAAGAGATATCTCAAAGCCACGGAGCAGAAGTTGGAATCAAAGCTCAAAAACTTGCCAGCTCACAGTAGCTTTTTCTTAATACTTAAGGGCTGCTTTTTATTTCAATATGCGAATAATGATTTCGCTTTAATAGCTATTTCTTAACCACACTTTTCTAGGCTTTCTTTTATTCTTTTGCAGTTGAATCAAAGTTACATGTGAAAGGAAAAGAAGTTCATTTTCCATTTAAACGAGTACCTAAATGAAGATCGTTGCATCCGATCGTTTCGACCAATCGTTACGTGTATGTATGTGCGTCATTTTTGTTGCGATCAATCGTTTACGACCTCTAGCAGATTGATAATACAGACGGATCGTACTGTATATGGGGCGCTATATATTATTTTTTGGTTTTTCTACAAATACAGTGAAATCGTGTTATTTTTTTTCTCCTTATGGTTTCTGTTCTCTTTGGTCTTTAGATTTGTTTATGGTTGTTTTGGTATAAAAAAAAAACAAATGTAAGGGATTTGGGATGCGAGGTGGTGTCAAAAATTTATTTACTTTTGTTTGGTGCTATAATAGAGAATTGAATTAAAATTTATATATGTGGTGATAAAATGTCAACAATTATAAAATTTGATATCAAAGAATTAAAAAAATTAGCTCATGATAAGAATTCATGTATTCTTGAAAAAAAAGTGACACAAAATCTAGCCCTACAACCCTGGTGTCTTGGAAACCTCAAGGAGTCTATAAAAAACTTGTTGGACTATAAAATAGGAAAGTTTGATAAAGAGTAAGTGATTTTTAGCGAATCCTTTATTTTGTGTAAAAAAATTCCCATAGATAAGCCTAATAATAAAATCAGTCCATACTAAAATGTGCAATATCTTGTGTATGACTATTACATATATCAATTATATTAATCCAATCTTACAGGTTCAATGGAATCCTATTAAGTTACAAAAACCTCAGAATCTTGCAGAATGTTGGAACCATCAGAAACGATAATGCAGATATTCACTTTCAAGTTCAAGCAGACTATTTCATTTTTCGTCCATTTGTTGGAGCTACACTGACAGGAATTGTTAATAAAAAAAGTACCACGCATTTAGGCATTCTTGTGCACAGGTAAGATTGACAAAGTATATTTTTAATTTACTTATAACAAAAGTAACAAATATTCGGAATGTATCAATATTATAAAACTATTAAGTCCCAAGCAAGCATCAGCTTTTGCACGCTTATTGTCATTCTATTATGTCTCCAATTACGGTATTCAAATCAAAGGTTTATTTTTAGCTTTGTTTTTTTTAACTTTTGTTAGGGGAAGTACTTACTATTTCCGACTCATAGCAAATATTGTGCAATCACTAGTAGTTTTGTGGAGTTGGTAAAATATTATATTTCAGGGTGTTTAATGTGGTAATTCCAAGACCGACAGAGGAGCCTGGCAATATGTGGGTTGGATCAAACATACAGGAAGGACAAGAGGTCACATTCAGAATTGTAGTATTGGACCTTTACGGAGCCCTGCCATATATTAGAGGAGAGTTGGATGACAGGTATCATTGATTGGTCTTGTTTACTGGTTTTTTAATCGAGCATGAATGCAATGATTGAATTTGCTGTTCAAAGGGTTTTAAAATAAAATAAAGATAAGTTTGTATTTGATTGCTTAAGTTGGGTGCCCAAAAGGAAATAGTTTTATAAATGAGTTGTAGATAGGAAAAGATCAACAAACTCAACCTGAGCATACAATTACAATACTATTGCTCGGGTATATTTTGGAGTTTTTGGCAAAATTATAAAGATCAATGCTGAGTTATGTGGACGTACATGCAGTCTTATACAAAAGTCCTTGCCTGCACTGCACCATTTTGGTTCATATTAAATTATTATTTAAGTTCTCCATTGATACAACTACATGCACACTGTTATAGTTGGTTCTAACATCAGTTCAATAAAAAAAAGTGATAAGTTGAAACTTCAACTCCATCTAATTATGGCTTAACACTTTTTTTCACTGAAGTCCTTCCATAACATACTGACTTCTCTGGAGTCCTGGTAAGATTGGAAGCTAACTCTATTATAATTGGGAATAGGAAAGGCAGATAGTTAGAAGTCTATTTTCATTACAAAACTCTTTGTTTATTACTTGTTTCATTTATTTTCAGATGTGTAAAGTTGGGCCCTGATGGAGATGATGACGAAGAAGTGGATAAAAAAGCAACACACACAATCAATGTATCATATGTTGACTTTGACAAGACTAAACCATACATTCAAAAACAAATTGGCGATGGGCTTCCACATTCGGCTTCAAAAAATAATGGAAAATTACCAACTGAACCAAAGAATAACACTGCAACAGTAGACAATCACACCCAGGTAGTTAATGGAAAATCTGGTTTGACAAAAACAAGGAATGTTGACAGTGACAAAATTAAGAGGCAGAGTAGAACAGAGTCTGAGCCGAAGCAACCAGATGCTCCCATTTCCAGACCATCGAAAAAGCACAAACGTGATATACAATAACTTTATAAAGATTTAGAATTATAATTCAAGTTTTACATATTGTAAAATTTCAGAGTACATATTTCACTTTAATATACTGTTAAAACACATTTATTATGTATATTAATTTCCCATTTATTAGCAGCCAAAATTCAATTGATTTTTTTTCACATAGGCCTACATGGGCACTTATAAAACGTAAGAAGCTAGTGTATGGTTCTAATTGATTGCATCCTTTGTAGAAAAACCGGCAAGACTCTTTAGTTACTCTTTATTATCGAAATGTTGTCCTTATAATATATATGTGAGGACAGTTTAGAATAGTCAATATTATTATTACATACTATATAACAAAGTTGCTTCCTCCCTATGTATGCTTAAATCTTTAAAACTACGCAACAGATTTTGATGCGGTTTTTTTTTTGTAATAGATAGAATGGTTCAAGAGAAAGGTTTATGGGCATAATACATGCATAATATATTCAATATCAGTTCCCGTGCGAAGCTGGGCGGGTTGCTAGTTGACTATAATATAATAGATAGATATTATTGATATGCTAGCTTTTTTTTCAAGTTTCCCAAAAAACTTGACAAGTTATAACTAGCAAAAAAAAAAAACAAATCAAAATTTTTACAACAGACACAGTATTATTTTTTAAAAGCTTTTTTATTTATTATTTAAGCACAGTATTATTTTTGAAAAGCTTTTTTATTTATTATCTAAGCACAGTATTATTTTTTAAAAGCTTTTTTATCATTTACTAGCTTTTGCTCGCGGCTTCGCTCCCGGCAACAGATTATTTTACTCTACCCTAGTCTACTCTACCCTTCTCGGTGGGAGAGTAGAGTTCAGAATTAGCAAATATACTACATAAAAAAAAAAAAATATGTTATAATATAATATGCTCTGAACTACCTCCCTGCCAATTTTCAGCTAAATCGGTTCAGCCGTTCTTGAGTTATAAGTGGAGTAACTAACACGACTTTATATATATAGATTTTACTCCAAAAAAATATGGTACATTTTAAATTCTCTTTTAGCAGCGGTGTACTGTTCACATCATTAAGGTCGCAGCCTCGCAGGTGAACTTGTGATATTCCGGCAAATGAAATTTTGTTACCGCAGTAGCAATTTTTAAGTACATACATTCATGCCTAAATGGCGTAAAATACTGTCGAAGTGGTTTTTTTTATGGTAGGTGAAAATCATCGGATGACGAAATCCGCTCTTGGGCGGAGCGGTAGACCAGTGTCAGACTTACTGACTAAAAAACCTACCCCATTCCTTCCTTGCGTTATTCCTAGAGCCGCAGTAATACTGTCGAACTGGTTGGATAATGGATGCGGAAAAATGAAACTGAGAATTTTATTGGAGTAATAACTACTTCAACGAAGTTTGCCGAAAAGGCTGACTTGTATATTAGCTGTAAAATAGTTAGAATATGTTACATCCATAATTTTGTATCACTCAAAGACTCCAAAGTAATTACTTCATGCAGAGATATAGTTAAAAATAAAAAGACTTAGTTTCCAAGCCCACATTTAAAAAATGGTTTTATTTGACTTGACATTGACATTTTATAATTTATATGCTGTCAGGTGGAGCAAAAAGTAGGGTTATGTTGTTGATTTCGGACAAGATTGAACTATTTGTATTATTACATTAAATAAAACAAGAAATTATGGCTAATAATATGAGGATTTTGAATAAATGTATTCCTTGGTATCCATCCTCTTATTTGCTTCCTAGGTAAGTAAATTATACTTTATCACATACCACAACTCGAAATCCAATACATTTGGGCAGTAATGGATTTAGCTATGGAAATAGTAGATAGCCAAATAGTTCCACCGTCTATCCATATAAATTTAACAGTCATATTGTCAGTATGTATAGTAAAAATATTGAAGGATCGTCAGCCCACTCACTCATGTTCTTAACTGTAGAATTTCAGGGGTACTGCAATCCAGAGAATATTCAAGGCCCACCAGTTTTCCAGACTATTTTCAGAATCCAATATTTAGAAAAGAAGATCAAGCTAAACTAATAGAAAGTTCAGAGTTGACTAAGATTGCTGCGTTGCCTATGAAGCCACCAGCTGTTTACGAAACCAGCTCTGTGTATCATGATCCCTTGGTGAAGTAAGTCTTTATGATGGTTTTTATTCGTCCTAGTATTTTAGGAAAGAGTTTAACAATAACTTTTATAATATGAAAATGTATTAAGTAGCAAGTGTTATTTTTACCCAATTTATAAAATTGTGGGATAGTTTCCTTTATGCTAATAGACATTATATTTCTACTTCAGCAAACTGATCAACCATGTTATGGAAATGGGAAAAAAACAGTTGGCCAGAAGTCTTGTTGAGAAATCATTTGAAAATATTAAGAGGGCACAGATTGAGCGCTACCACTTGGCATCAACACCTGAAGCAAAGGCTAAAATAGAGCTAGATCCAAAGAAAATTTTACACAAAGCTATTGAGAATGCAAAGCCACTTCTTCAACTTCAACCAATCAAGAGGGGAGGCATCACCTATCAGGTAAAAAAAAAACACTGTTCATTACTAAAAAGTTTAATATGAATATTCTATTTTTTGGCTTATAGCAATGCAAAGCAATAAATGCAACCTATCAGAGGATAGATATTTGGGTGATATTAGATTGACAAGATACAAAGTAGTAGATATACTGTCTTTTTCAGTCCTTTTACTTGGCAATCAAGCACCCACTTTAGGGGTGGTTTATTTAACTCATGATTACAGTAACTATAAAATATGTAAAACAAAAAATTAAGATTAGGAAAAAAGAAAGTTGTAATGAAGTACACAATTCTAGTTTTTTTTTTTTATATTATTCATACTGCCACCTTTTTAGCCACATGGCAAAAAGAGTGAATTTGTTTGTTTAATGAATTTAATGGTATACATTTTCCTATCCAGGTTCCAGGCCCAATCACAGAGAAGAGATCTTTGTTCCTGGCAATTAAATGGCTGTTAGAAGCTACCTATGAAAAAGAAAGAACAGTCCATTTTCCAAAACAATTTGCTTGGGAACTTCTAGATGCTGCCAACAATACCGGCAAAGTTATTAAAAGGAAGCAAGACTTACATCGCTTGTGTGAAGCAAACAGAGCATATGCGCACTATAGGTGGCAATAATGATTAAAATCACTCTGTTTTTACCTTTTTATGTGTAGTACTTTATGTATAGTAAATGATGTGTGTCTATCTCTATTATGTGCTGTTGATTTTGGACACATTATAATGTAAATTACGTAATTTTTTTTTTTTGTTTTATTATGTACTAGCGACCCGCCCCAGCTTTGAACGGGTACTGATATTGAATATATTAAGCATCTTTTATGGATATAAACCTTCCTCTTGAATCACTCTATGTATTAAAAAAAAAACGCATCAAAATCCGTTGCGTACTTTTAAAGATCTAAGCATACATAGGGGTAAGCAACATTGTTTTGTACTATGTAATGACTAGCGACCCACCCCAGCTACGCACGGGGTAATGGAGATATTAAATATAATATTAAGAGAGAAAGGTGTGCATGTATTATACATACATGCAAACTTTTCTCTTGTGTCTATTAAAAAAAATCGAATCAAAAGGGTGCCTTCAATTTAGCCATAACGTGTCGCGCTACTGCCGCACTGCTTTGTTATTCTATACTAAAGCACTTCACGGTTAAAATAAGCGGTTCGCGGTTAATTCGAAAGTGCTACACTTGCATCCTCGCGAATTTTTCGATTTAGGATCATGATTTCCCTTACAGAAGTTCCTCGTTGTCCTAGCAGGCCCTGCCGGGCTGCTATGGTTTCCTGACATCTCTTTGTGTCGCATGTGGAACATACGAACTTCTCACTCCAGACCAGGGCTTGACGCGAGAGGTGGCTGCCTGTTATCGCCTCCACGAGGACACGGTAGTGCTCCGCTCAAGCGGGGTACATACACCTCTAACCGATGTTTTACCACGTCCTCCAGTAGCGGTTCGCATAAAGGTGACACCTGGGCGTTTCTTCAGCCTGAATTCAAAACGGGCATCTTCCGAACTTGACCTATCCAATCTGGACCTGAATTTTTCATAAAAAAGAAAAAGAACTTCAATTGAAGTATATAAAAAAAATAAGGTTTAGTGTACTCCATCCATACGACTACACGCACAAAGTTGAAGTAACGACACTGCGCAGGTAGGTAATCTGGTTTCCGCGACGGCAATCGCCGCCACATGACTAGATTATACGGTTTATCTACTTATGTGCCGCAATACACGTGCATAGTCACGCGACAGTAGTCCGCGCGGCCACCCGCGCTTGCTTAACGAAGCATTGTCTCTTGGAACCATTTTCGATGCCATTTTGAAAAAAAATATTTCTATATTATCTCCGTTTGTTTGGGTACCTACTTTAAATAACGTTAAGTTATTTAAAGTAGGTACCCAAACAAACGGAGATTGTTACTGTTAGTTATTATGATAATCATCGTTGATTTAGGATCTTAGTCAATGATTAGCTGTTTTATATAAAATATTATCACATTATCACATGGATGAAAGCTAAGGTTATCGATAGCGTCTCTGTGCTTTGAATATCTGTGTATTTGTGGAGTTCCCCCTCGGGCACAGAATTAATATCGAACAGTAAAGAAAAGAAACTAGGCCTTGTTTATAAAATAAATACCTACACTCCATAAAAGCAATAGGGTTGTCACTATTACTTAATGTTTTTGATATTGTTTGTTTTTATGAAAAAAAAAACAAATATGTTCCGTAGTGATCAACAAACTGAATATATAATTATATAGGTAACTAGATCATAAATAAAATTTATAATCTAGTTACAATTTAAATGGTTATCTCGTGACGTCGCCGTCGTTGCATCGGTTAACCTGAGCAAAATAGTTTAAAAATATGGAAAATATTTTAATATTGATACAATAAGTTTTAGATCTTAAACTTGTCAATATGGTGTAACATACGTGTGTAATAATGTGTTACGGGTTTTGGCGGGAACGTACGCGAGCCACGGTTGGACGAAGATGTTTCGGGCGCGCGGTCCTTAAGTACTCCGGTGACTCGCGGCGGACTCAAGAGCGGTTTTCGGGTGTTTGTTGCATGCGATTTTTAACCGACTTCTGAAAAAGGATCTGATGATGGAATCTTGGCAAAATCGACGGAAATGGAAGGTGGTTATTTTTTTTTAAATAAAAAGTACTTGTCGATTTTAGGGCAATCGCACCGCTTATAAATCCGAAAATGTGTTTAATTAGGTAGGTACTTTTTAAGAACCTACCTAATCCCAAAATATCACAAAAACTTGAATAGACGAAAAAAAAATAACTGTTAGGACCGCACCACCAACCATCTGTGTGCACTTGAGATTAAATAAGTTCTCGTTTCAATTAAGTACTTAAACTATAGTTTCAAAAAAGTAAACTCAAACGTGACCACTCGTCTTGACGTGACACGCACTACTCATGCACTGCGAGAATAGCTTATCGGTCTCGTAGATGCGTATGTTTGTGTGAGTGTGCCGTTTCCGAGCGTTTGTAGGCAGTTTCCCTACAATCTACTGTTCGTTTACTTCTACTGTGCCTCGGGGGTCTGCGTAGGGACTAGGTAGAAAGGGAACTAAAAATTAGACTTACTTGTCTTAAATTTTAATGGCTGATTTTCAGGGTTCCTAGTTGACTACGAAACCCTAAAAATAACCCATAAATATTTCGAACAATCAATCAAACCTACGCCCACCAGCAAAGTAGTCACGGTTACTAACCACTAGACTAACAGACCAGTCAAGTGTAAAATAGAAACTTTTCACACAAAAATACAGTTGGATTCAATGTAAAATAACGAAACACCAAAACTAGAAATATCAACTTCAAGAATTAAAATTATTTTGCACTTTCCAGTCTATTCTTAAATAGGTGTTACATTCCGCGACTTGGAGCAACACGTGCACGCGTAGTAGGCACGTAGCACCATTAATCACCACTCGTTGCAGTCTTGTAGCAACAGGCGTAGTCTGTGCGTAGTAGAGCCATTGTATCAAGCGTAGCAGCGCCGTAGCATCACGCGTAGCAGAGCCGTAGCATCACGCGTAGCAGAGCCGTAGCATCACGCGTAGTAGACGCGTAGCACCATCAATCACCACTCGTTGCAGTCTTGTGGCAACAGGCGTAGTCTGTGCGTAGCAGAGCCATAGTATCAAGCGTAGCAGATTCGTAGCATCACGCGTAGCAGAGCCGTAGTAGGCGCGTAGCATCATCACTCACAGTGTCGCAGTCTCGTAGCAACAGGCGTAGTCTGTGCGTAGCAGAGCCGTAGTATCAAGCGTAATAGAGCCGTAATATCACGCGTAGCAGACACGTAGCACCACTTGTCGCAGCCTCGTAGTATCACGCATAGTAGATATACGCAGCACCACGCATACTAGACACGTAGCAGAGTCGTAGCATCGCGCGTAGTAGCCTCGTAGCAACTGGCAAGACGCCTAACATACTTATAGCATGAGGTGTCAGGATGATAAACTAAATCACAGTTCGTAGCAGTTTCGTAACCAAACCGTAGGATATTCGTAAATGACACGCAGCAGTTTCATAACTATAGGTATTGTAGCAGATTTGTCACTTAGAAATTAGTTACAAAACTTTCTAATACTTGACCTAGTTCAAACCAATTTTCGATAGATGTTTATATGTACATCACAAACTTTTTTTTTAGTTTTATCGTTCTATTATTTTAAAAGTTAGAGGTTGCGCAAACTGTTTATTTTATAAAAAAATGATACCAGGAACCTCAACATTGGTTAAAAGAAAAAAAATTGATGAAGAGTTTCAGTTCTAAGTATGGTAACCCCAAATAGTTTTTGTTTTTATTTTTGCGTAAAAATCTTAATGCGGTTCACAGAATACATCAACCAAACCAAGTTTCAACAGTAAACTTCTTATAGTTTCGGAAAAAAGTGGCTGTGACATACGGACGGACAGACAGACTTGACGAATCTCTAAGGGTTCCGTTTTTTGCCATTTGACAACGGAACCCCAAATATACCTAGTTATAGCCTGCAATGCTGTTCAAAGATTAGCTACTATTAAAACTAAAATTAACCTTATAAAATCGGGCTTATCAAAAACAAATAAAGATTGAAGTTATAAAACATTATTGCTTGAGTATGGTTGGGCGGAGTACCGCCGTGTTTTCAAAGAGAGGAACCTCTTTACGGTGCACCGCCCAAGCGGGGCAAACCTACACCGTATGCTCCACCACATGTCCGGGCGGTCAGCATATCGGTAACGACAAAGATCTATTTTTCCCTTAAGAGTTGTAAGGTTTGCTTGCGGCTTGACTCCCGTGTCAGATATGATATAATTTTTTAGAATATTAGTAGCATGTGATACTCAGTGATAGTGTAATTAGGCTCTATCGGTAATAATCTATTTTTTATCGGATCAATACTATTTATAGATTAGCTTCTGCAAACTAACGATGACATACACCTCTTTTTTTAATATTAAGTCTTTTTTATTTGTTTGAAACTGCATTTTGAGCTTTAGATGGACTATATCCATTTCAAATATTAATATTTTGTTTGTTTGTGCTTTGTGTTTTCTGTTTTATAGCCGTGTTTGTAATAGTACATTGTTATCCTAGGGGTGACAGTAAGTTATTTAGTCCCGAGAAATTGCTTGGCGACCGAGCAAAGCCAAACAACATCTCTTGACTAAATAACTTACTTTCACCCCTAGGCTAACAATGTATTATTTATTTTATGACATTTCAGAAAAGTCGTGCTATTAAGAAGGGATTTTCTGAAATTCACCCTCTGGATACAACCTACTTTCACGTTGGCAGAAGCTACGCGTTTAGTAGGTACTCTTTAAAAGCACCTACTGGATCGATTTCGATGAAAATTATAGTATACCATGTTCTGAAATAGCATACATATTGTCGAAGGGAATATACTCCCGGGATAAAAGTGTAGTAAGATACTACGAATAAGTCTCTCTTCACTTCGCCACTTGCTTTTAAAGAACTTTAGTTTCAGTGTTGTTATGGATATGGGACGTCGAAACGTCGTAATAATTCGAAAGACACGCGCGCATTCTCCGAGGACTTGGCAGCATATCTACACTAATATAATAAAGAGGTAAAGTTTTTTTTTTTTTTTTTTTTTGTTTGTAGGAGGTAATCTCTGGAACTACTGGTCCGATTGGAAAAAATTTAGCAACAATAGAAAGCTGCTTTACTCCTGAATGACATAGGCTATATTTTATGTACGCGGGCGAAGCCGCTTACAAAAGCTAGTAACTAATATTGTGAATAGTTACGCACAGGCACTGCATGCCGCCACTATATCGGCGCCGGGAAACTGGTCTAGCGCGCAAATAAATGGCAGATCACGTCCATTTGTTCTGTTTGCCTAAACCATCCTCCCAATCATGATCTTAATAATGCATTTTCCAAGACATGACTAGATAAGTACAACAGTATGACTCAGACTAACTAAACTTGTCTTTCTTGATAAGGTGTTTGAGTCAATACAAATGTGAGTCACAGAGCCACTTTAAATAATTTTAAATGGTGTCAATATTACATAAAACTTTGATAAACGCGCAGTCAAATGTATCTAAATACCTAATCGCCACGAAGGGGATACATATATTGATAACATAATGATAACTATCAATAAATCACGAGAACAAATCAACACAGCTGCTTTTTTTATTTAAAAATACAGTAACTATTTATTGATTTCAAAAGAACGTTCAAGAAACTCCTCGGACACTGAAGTAACAGTAGAGTTTCTTGCATGTTCTTCTTTATAAAGAGCCACACTTTGCAAATCTTCGCGTGTGACCTTGACAATTCCAAAATGCCTGTAAGTAAATAGTTTTACTACAATGTAGTTTTTATTTTGAAAAATTGTTAATTACGTATTATATTACCTATATTTATTTTCGGTTTGATGAAATTTCATCTGATGAATTCATGATGATGATGATGAATCAGCATAAGATTATCACGACGCTGGAATACCTACGTAAAGCATTTTGTTACACAAACAATTAGATGTGCCTAGCTAAATTATGTAATACTAGCTTTTGCCCGCAGCTTCGCCCGCGTACATAAAATATAGCCTATGTCACTCAGGAGTAAAGCAGCTTTCTATTGTTGCTTAAATTTTTCCAATCGGACCAGTAGTTCCAGAGATTACCCCCTACAAACAAAAAAACAAAAAAACAAACTTTACCTCTTTATTATATTAGTGTAGATTGTAAATAAAATACGGTTATCATTGTTAGGATATCTTTGTTTCCTTTAAGAATTACAAAAGGTACGTATCACTCACGTGCAAGTACGGTATTTATTACTTACAATTATAACAATAAAACTCGTGCTAGGCGCACGTGTCAATTAAACTTCTAAGTTACTCGATATACTTAGTTCTCCTTGTACATAAACAGCTTGTGTACTAACTAACCAAATAAACTAAAATATTATTTAATAAAGTTTCGGTTCCTACCTTCTGGTTTTTTCATCATCAGATTCAATTTGTGTTCCCCACTCCCTCTTCTTTCGAACAGTATAAATAAAGTAGTACACGTATAAATAAAGTACACGTACACGACTACACGTATAAATAAAGTAATTTTACCTGTTACGACAGTTCTACTATTCCTATGAGGAGTTCCGATCCATTTTTTGTAATTAATTATCACTATACATTACCACGATAATGTTTCCATTGAACCAATTAGGGATTATATCTTTCAGTAAAAAATCTAAATCGGTCCACAATTGACTGAGAAATCGATGGACATACTAACATAAAAAAAACATACAGCTGTACAAATAATCTTTTTTCAATACACTTAATTTACAAAGAAAGTATTTCTTCGTAAGCGTATTAATATATGTCGTTTGACACAATATGTGCACAGTCACTGCAGCCCTCGGCTCCATAACACCATCGCCTTCGGCTCGTGCGAATTCCGCCTCGGTCTCAATGACAAACTTTGTGAACTTGTTCATACGACTGCAGAAAATAATGAAATGAAAGAAAATGTACTATTGAAGTCGGTTAATGAAATAGGTTGCCTAGGAAGTGTTCGTAGCTACAATTTTTATTTTATTTATATATATTTATTTTATTATTATTTACCTACCATAATACCTACCAATAGTTTTTCAAACTTACTTTTCCAAACAACCTCTTAAAGGGTGACATGACATATAGCCTTTCCCAAGACCCTATACAGGCCTGCGTGAACATTCACGCAAGCCTATCAAGTCTTGGGAAAATCTATAATTTCATCTAAATGAAATTATCTCTATATTTCACTTAATACGTAGTTTTTATTATCAGCAAACCTGCAAGCCTAGGATCAAATTTTCTGAGTCATTCGGGTTGACTGATAAAAAGAAGTACTTCATATTGTTTTTTTTTTTCACTTTGATCATTCAAAGCACATATTGAAAGCGTAGAATTAACCTACCTACAAATCTGGAGGGACTATCGTACAACATTTACAATTAAAATAGGTACCTACAGAACGGCAGTCGGATCTTGGCGAGTCTCAAGCTAGGCTCTACGAACTTTAGCGCTTGAAAACTCGTATAAAAATAAAGGTTAAAAAAAAAAGAAATTTAATTTGGAGAGTCAAAAACCAAATACATTGAAAATGCACGTGCAACAAATAAGTTAATTTGAAAAATGAAAAAAATATAAAATGTGGTTACTGACGAGTCGAAAACGTAATGAATGAGCGGAGCGTTGTAGAACATTGAATTGAATATTGTACTGCAATTTATTGAATGTCAAGTGTGGAAGATACTTATATTTGTCTAAAATATAGTTTATTTTCATAAATTTTCTTCTAATTAATTCACAGATGGTGTAAAAAGTAGAGCATTCATTCCAACAGAGGAATAGAGGATAAAGTTGTCTCTGCCTTGGGTAGCTTGAAATCCTGACTTTACTCAGGTTTCTTCATTGACTCCCTCGCATTTTTCGGGTGTCAATTAAATGATTTCTTTACTAACGTTCCAGATTAAAATATTGGAATCTACGTACCGTCAGGAATTCAGTATACCGCTGCTCTATTATTAGGGACCCGAAGTCAGTAACCACATTGCATATTTTTCTAGTTAGTGGCCAGTTTTATTTTTGAATAAACTTGTTTGATGCCTTCTTTGATGCACGTGCATTTTAATTCGATTGTTTTTTTTATTTTAATTGTTTATGATGTTCCAAATTCAACTCTCTTTCTTCCTTAGGGATCGGCCATTTTACATTATCTGGGTACAGATTGACTTGCGATATGTGATGGTTGTACGACATATAAAGGAGTAGGTATTACGGAGCAGGTGTCGTAAAAAAATCTTATCGTTACGCAGATGAACGAGTATTTGCAAGGCTAGATATAACGTTGTCAGTAAGCTACCTGTCACATTTCACTACGGGAGAGACCACTTTAAATATGCGAAAAGAGTATTACCGCGAATACATTACACTAAAAATGTAGAGAATCAGTTGAAATGGTCGACACTCAACACAGATTTGTCTGCAAGGAAAAATTAATGAAAATCTTTTCCAGAAATTGATTTGCATATGCAGGAGCAGAAATCAGCTGAACATTCATGAAATACGTAGTAAATAATGCTCCACTAGCAGAAGCCAAGAAGGAGATGGCGGAACGACTTGGAAGCCTTCCTTGGGAATTTGCAGGAAGTGGCTCAAAGCCGAGAACACTGGAAAGAATAGAAGGAGGCCTTTGCCCAGCAGCTGGACAGTATAAGCTATAATTAATAAAAAAAAGGAGCTGTCATTCGCTGTACAAAAGCGGTACAAAAGGCGCTGTACAAAAGACGGCGACGGTAAGAAAAACGTTTATTCTATCTTCGAAATCTAATAAAATCTTTGTTTTATGAAAAACTGTCCTGGTAATAATAAGATTAAGTTAAGACTTAAGCGCTAAGACTTAAGTTTGTGGGGTCAGAAGAAAACGAAGCTGATTCCATGACGAAGGGAATGCCTGGGCCATGCCGTTTCAGATCGAGAGAGCTGATGGGGCTCAATTCATTAAGAGCATATATCCATCATCTGCGCTAAAGAGGAGTGTTGACATTTATGGTGCATGGCGAAATGGACAATCTATAAACAGAATTTTGTACATCATCAGAGATCAAACCTTTCATTCCAAATAATAGTGTCATAAGTAGTAAATTATTTCTGATACATAAAAATTGCCTTGTTTTGTATATTTTAATAATATTATAAACAGTGATTGACTCGTAGGGACTCTACAAAACGGTCGAAGCCAACTGGGGCCCAGGGTCTCTTTCTGAAAGGAAGTCTTGGCCCCAGTGCAAAAGGCAAAGAAGGAACGGGGTGGGATATTTAGTCAGTAAGAGTTTGAGACTGTTTCCCGCTCTTCCCAAGAGTGAAATTCGTCATTGGATGAGTAAAAGTCATCCAATGACGAATATCACTCTTGGGCCAACATAAAAAAACAGTGATTGACTGCGATCCTACCTGATGACCTGATATTTGTAACAATGTCTCTGTTTATAGATACTACATTAAATAATGTAAACTTAGTTCGTTGATTTGAATTGTATAATTACACAAAGAATAGGAAATAATACGTTCATTAGTTCTATGAGCCGCCTTCTGTTATGGAAAATCAAATGACTGCCTGTTCTGGGAGGAACAAATGGGAGTATCATAACTGACTTGACCTTATAATTTAAGATCAATATAAAATTTTAAAACCTTAATTCTAAACAATATCTACACTAATATAATAAAGAGGTAAAGTTTGTTTTTTTGTTTGTAGGGGGTAATCTCTGGAACTACTGGTCCGATTGGAAAAATTTTAGCAACAATAGAAAGCTGCTTTACTCCTGAGTGACATAGGCTATATTTTATGTACGCGGGCGAAGCTGCGGGCAAAAGCTAGTTACCAATATAGTGCCTACTTGGCATTCTATTGGTAATGTTGTTTACTAGGTACCTAGGTAGGATGTTGTTTGTCATATCCATAGCGGGGTACAGTACAGCCGTCGGATCTTGGCGCATCTGAAATTAGGCTCTGCGAAATTTAGCGCTTGAAAACTCATAAAAAAAAAAACTTAAAAAAAATGCCTATAACAGTTTTTAACAGCAATAACAACTCCAAATTGCATTTATTTTTGTAAACCATTTATTTTTTATAATTTTTGAGAGCAGTGGTGGCCGAGTGGTAAACGCCCCGACTTACGAGTTGTAGGTCGCGGGTTCAAACCCAGCCAGGCGCATTACTTTGTGTAATTTATTTCATCACCACTGCTCTCAAAACGGTGAAGGAAAACATCGTGAGGAAACCGGCATGTCCTAGAACCAAAAATTCGAAGACATGTGACATCCACCAATCCGCACTGGGCCCGCGTGGTGGATTATGGCCCATTCCCTCTCCTAGAGAGAGGAGGCCTGTGTCCCTGCAGTGGGAACATTAAAAGGCTGATGATGATGATGATGATTTATTTTTTTACGAGTTCTCAAGTGCTTAAATTCGCAGAGCCTAACCTTACGCGCCAAGATTCGACGGCCGTACTGGACTGCGCGGAGCTCCAGCCCGTCCGAGTCATCCAGGTGCCTGTCATCCTTCCTGAGACGTGCTGCAACCGCACTCACCCCGATCACCCCGACTCGCAACTAAGGTAATTAATACGTAATCGGATTTAGGGGTAAACGCATTAAAACAAGATGGACTCTACTGGCATTCTGGATTTTATCTGATATCAAAGCAGGCAGATCTAAAATAGCGGCTTTGTTATTCGATTAAAGGATAGTAGGGGTCTTATTTGCTCGAGAATCCTAGAATCAAAAGTAAGAAGCCGGACCGATACTGTACCAACAAGTAATAGAGATCAGGAGTGTTATTCTCTAAGAAACAGCCATGGCAGTGGCGTAACTGACCTGAGCCTCGTGGCAAATTTATTGGATGGGGTCCCAAAAAAAATCATCACATTATGTTTGAATTTTGCCTAAAACATTTTGTAATTTTGGGTTACTTGTTCATCGAATAGCATTTTGCCAGCTTTGCCACCCTATAGTTACGCCACTGAGCCTTGGGCGTAGCGCGGGCCCAGTGGCGAAATCCAAATAGGTAGGTACATTAAAAAAATAGGCACATACAAATTCAGAGTTCTAATGCGAAACAACAGGAAATAGTACGAACACAATGGAAAACCCATTGTGTTCGTACTTGTGCGTCCTTTCTCTCAGTTTCTTCAATAAACTAATATGAATTAAAGTAAAAAGAATTGAATGACGATTATGAAACAAGTCACCTGTCATAATAGATCACCTACAGATGATCTGTTTCATTCTGCATAACAAGAAGTTTCACTGTTTCAAAATGTAATAAATTTATATAAACTACAAACTTAAACTTTTCAATTTATATAAACTCTATGAAAATGATTACTAAACATATATTCAATTACCATAAAATACAGTTGGTATTTTATGTTTATGTTAGGTTATTTTATTATGTGCTTAAATCGATGTAACTGTAAAATATATAAGTATATTTATCAGTTGTCTAGTACCCATAACACAAGCTCTGCTTAGCTTGGGAGTGGGTCAAGTTGTGTGACAGTTGTAGAATATTATTATTCCGTTTATTCAGTAAATCATTACATATTATAAAACACAGTCACTTCCCGCCATCCCTATGTATGCTTAGATCATTAAAACTACGCAGCGGATTTTGATGCTGAGTGGTTCAAGAGGAAGGTTTGTATGTATAATACATGCATCTATTTAATATCACCATTACACACGTGCGAACCTGGAATATATATAATAAATTACATTTTTAAATATTTCAATAAAAACATTAAAAAAATAGAGTCCTACCGGTATCGGGAACAGGGTCCAAGTTACCGGCGGTCAGGGCTCCTGAGAGAGGAACCTCCGGACAATACGTGCCGTGTCCAGGACTACCGCTTTCTGAATCCCCTTGAATGCCCTTGATCCTGCCTCCTAAGGTGTTGGTCTTGGCTATTAAGCGATTGACCGTCACGACAATCGGTACAATGATTGCCGAATGCACATCCCACATGTCGACAACCTTGCAAGCCAAGTCCGATCTGAAAGCAAGAGTCTTTTCATATATTAACGTAAAAATTGTGTGAGGAGGTATAACGCGTAGGTGAAATTCCGCTGCCTCTTCTGATCGCGCCATGAAATCTCACCTGAACACTAACCACTGTTTAGGCGAGATTTCATAGCGACATGGAGACGCCGACAAGGTGACTGTCACGTTCAGCGCCGGGCACGCCACAATCGCGACGATAACTCTCCTCAGAGGTAAGACAGACGCCACGGCATCTTCCATCTGACTCAGGTCTTCATTGGAATGTTAACACGATTGTTTCGGGAGGTTCCTGTTTCACATAACTTACTTCTAGATCAAGAGAAGTTATTCCAAGATTTTAGAAAAAAACACGGTTGCGATTAATTCAAACATAGGTCATATATTTTGGACCACTTTTATATCCTATTGAACTATATTATTGATATTGCACAACACAAACTAATTGGCTTAATTTTAAGTTAAAAATAAAAGCGCTGGTGGTGAATGCAGTAATATTATTACTTTTGGTTTAGAATAAAATATTTTTTTATTCTACACAAACTAAGACGTAGCAACACAAAAATATTCAAAAATCCATTTTATCGCTGTATCCTGCAGGTTCTTCTAGCCAGGATACAGCGAGCAACTTAGCGCCCGCGTGCAATTCCTACAGTACCATCCTCAACCCCATTTTCCTGAAATAATATTATGTCTTTCATTTCAGAAAATGTCGACGCTGTAGTACCTGCCGATCGATGCTTTGCAGCAAAAATGCTTCGAGGCACCTCGAGAAAAGTATACCTGGAAGGTTTTGGGAGAGGCTCTACCCAATTATGGTAAAAAAATTGAATCAATAAATGCTAGCCACCGTTCTAATGTAATAAAGAAAAATCTGTTTTTTTTTTTTATAGATTTTAAGTTTAAAATTTAAATTAAAAAAAAACACGTTCGTCTTTATGGATCAATCATTCTCGATATATTTACCAAAATAATTCAGGCATTCACTTTTCATTCATTAACTAGTGACCGACTCTTGCTTTGCTCGGGTGCAAACTGCATAAATAAATCTCGTTTATAGCTCTTTCTATTAGTGAAAACCGCATCAAAACCGCATTTAGGAGTAAATAGCAAATAAACAGCAAGACGTGGGTTTCGCAATAAGTTTTCACACAAACTTTGGACACGCGTAAATAATAATAATAATATATTTATTTAAAACATGGTATCTTTATATACCGTGTTTTAAAATTGTTTAATTAAATTGTTGTTTTAAAATAAATATAAGGTCCAGCATGTTTTGCTTAGAATTAAAGCCATTTAAAGCATACAAACTTGTAAGTGTCAAGTCTACTATAAAATTTTATAATACAATAAACTAAGATCTATGTTCCAAAAATTGCTTAATACTGTAGAAATTATATTGCGTCAACAAATTATACAACTTAATCTTAAACAGTCTACAATTAAAGGTTTTTAAAACATTTGGTAGTTTATTAAATACACAAATACACATTGCTGGACAGCTCTTATTGTATTTCACTATCCTAGGAATCTCTTTCAGTACTAGTCTGTGCTGGTGCTGATCACGCCGACTACGTGAGCTTACTTCTTCTAATGTTTTAAACAGCTCTATATGTTTTCGTACAAACATAGACACTTCATATAAATACAATGAGGGCAATGGTAGCAGACCAAGTTTTTTAAAAATGGGTTGGCATGATTCATCCGATGGGATACCATAAATAGCTCGTATGCATTTTTTTTTTGGGCAACAAACGCTCTATTTTGGTCGGCACTATTTCCCCAAAATATTAGACCATACCGTAAGGAGGACTCAACATATGCCTGATAAGACATCACAGCCGTTTTTACACTTTTATTTATTTTTCAATACACTTACTCGAAAACTGCCTCTTATCGCACTCCTTTTAGGTTCAATATAGCATGTATATCACCCAAGTGCTTTTTTGAGTTTATCACAACAAGGGCTTTTTTATTCCTTCCTTATCGTCACGCTCACGGGTGATTATTTTGTTTTTCTTAGTTTATCGAATCAGGCGCGAGGCGTCCCCCAGAGTCGCTGGACGACCCCACGAAATTAGAAACAGACCACAGCAGATTTGAATGCTATACTTATATATTTCTTATATTTCTACTGTATGTTTGAGATACGATTAATTTTTTTTTTCTTTCTTTCTTTATTTCACAAGTCGTAAGTGTATTGAAAAACGTCGTTTGACACACGTGCAGATTTGTCATTGCAGCCCTCGGCTCCATAACACACTCGCCTACGGCTCGTGCGAATTTCACCTCGGTCGCAATGACAAACTTCCTGCACTTGTATCAAAATGTACTATTATTGCACACATGGTCAACCTGAGCTTTCCAATCTAAATGTTGGTCTACAATTACTCCTAAGAATTTAGTTTGAGTCACTTGGGTAAGTTTGGGTACGTTCATTTTAAAATTATATTTCTGATTATAAGATTGATTGAATTGAATATAAACAGATTTATTGAGATTAATAGATAAATTATTCATATTTAAATAGTTAATTAAAATGTCAATTGTTTTATTTATGTCCGTTTCATGATCAGTAATAGTTTTAAATTTTTTGTCACTAGTAATAATAATAGATATGTCATCAGCAAAAAGAATACAATTATGATTGGTAATGTCAACTATGTCGTTTATGTAAATAATAAATAGAATAGGGCCCAATATACTACCTTGTGGTACGCCACATTTGACATTTTTATAATCAGACGAGTAAAATTCTATGTCTCTCTTTTCATTAAGCTTGGAGATAACTACTCTCTGTTGTCTATCAGTTAAGTATGATGATAGCCACTGAAGTGACAATCCTCTGATTCCGACGGACTCTAGCTTTTTCAATAATATCTCATGTGAAATTGACTGGTAGAAAATGCCTTAGGCATTAAGTCCGCCTTTGTACTGTTATGTGCATTAAGTGTTAAATAAATAAATAAATAAAATTAGGTCAAACGCTTTTGACAAATCAAAAAATAAGCCCGTTGTTAATTGATTGTTATTGATACTCGCCAATAATGTTTTTAAAAGAGTAAAAATGGCTAAGGTAGTTGATTTTCGTTTTTGAAAACCAAATTGTTGCTTATTCAAAATATTGTATTTTTCACAGTATCTAATTAATCTTTGGTACATACATTTTTCATATACTTTTGAAAGGATAGGTATTAAAGTTATGGGACGATAATTGTCCATATTACTTTTGTCACCTTTTTTAAAAATCGGCTTCACAAGGGATATTTTTAAGGCATTAGGAAACACACCCTGTGAAAAGGATAGGTTGATAAGATAAGTCAGTACCCCGCTTATTTCATTAACACATGTCTTAATTATTTTAGTGCTAAGTTCATTGTAATCCTCAGAAGTAGTATTATTTAACGATAATATATGTTGTCTTACCTCACTTTCGGACATTGGCGTGAGGTACATTGAATTAGCAATTCGATTTTTATTAAAAGATTTGGTGTTATAGTTTTGCGTTAGGTTACGATTTGCATAGACACTATTAAAGGCGGAAGCTATTACTCCTGGTTTTGTAAGGACAGTGTTATCAATTTTTATGTATTCAATATTATCTTTGGGGTACATATTGTTTACTTCGTTTTTTATAACAGCCCAAGTGGCTTTGCACTTATTGTCATTCTTGTTAATATACTTTATATTAGCATTACGCTTGGCATTGTAGATACATTTCTGTAGCAGATTAGAGTATGTGTTATATTTTGTCTTGATAGCTTGATTTTTATTTTTATAATATTGGTATCGTAGACCACGCTTGGTTTTAGAACTCTGTTTAAGACCTTTACTTATCCACGATTGTTTTGTTTTTTTTTTTTTTAAGTTATTTTAACCCTTACCTTTGGGTAGCAGAGGTTATAAAACATACATATCAATTCATGGAAGCAATCGATTGCCCCATTTGCATAGTTTTCCATGTATATGTTTGCCCAAGACAAGTTTTGTAAGCATTCTCTAAATATACGTGTATTATGCAGATTGTAATCTCTCTTATAGATATAATATGTTGCTACTTTTGATGTCTGAAACTTTACGTCTTTTTTTTACGTTTCATCCCTTTAGGGGATAAATTTTGGAAAATCCTTTCTTAGTGTTCGCCTGCTTCATAAAAGCAAGCCCTGTGCAAAATTTTACTTTCCTAGTCCCAGTCATTTGCAATGTGTTTATATGTCAGTCAGTTTCTCCATTTATATATATAGATTATGTTCATCAGGACTTGGCCGTAACGACTAACGTACACGTGGCGGAAGATGTGGAAAATAAAAAGCTAAATATTTTATAATTTGTTGCCCGGAAAGTGTCAATAGTGATCGCCTATTCAAATGGTTCAGTTCATTATTACGCTCTGCGCTTGACGGTTTGTGTAGTACCTACTGACTACTCCATTATGTAGCAGACAGACTGTACCTACTTTAATTGTATCGTAGGTTAAAATTATTGAGTATTCAAAAACTCCAATGCCCAAAATAAACTTCACTTGCTATTTCAAAATCAATTTTAATTTTTTTTTCCTGTTTAAAGTACTACAATAGAAAAAAAGTATATTTACTACAACAATAAGTCACACTGTCGCGTTGCTGAATTACCTACTAATGTGTGGTACATGGAAGTGTTACATTATTGACATTAATAACTTAATGTTAGTACTTATAATAAATAGATGACATTTGGATGGTTTAACCTTGACGCCTCTATGAAGTGTATTCCCCTTAGTGCACACAATAAGTTCTCAACGAAGTGCTAATACAAAGTGCGGATCTAAAACTTGGCTGTATGGGAAAGTCGTGTTTTTTTTATTATGTCTTTTAACAACTCAGGATTGTCATGAATCCGACTGGCAAACCTTGGTCGGCTGGGAATCGTACTGTACAGGTTAGTGTCTCAAATATAAAATTAAATTTTTGTCTACTGATAATATGAAACTGGTGGCCTTTTTCTCAATTTTTTGTGTTATCAACTTGGAAAATCATGTGTTACCTACGATCTTTGAGGATTTAGTTAAAAATTAATTAAGATGAAAGTTGAAATTGACAAGAATGTATTGAAATGATATTTTGTGAACACTGGCGTAATTACTAGAGGGCTGGGCTAGGCAGTATCCCCCCGAGCTCCTAAACTTATTTTAGCCTCTTATACTAGAAACTAGTGAAAAATTCTCCTAATTAATATAGATTGCAACACAACAGTTCACAACAATTTCTCCTTTCGCAGGTCTGCTGGAAGAAATTTCTTTATGAAATAAGCAGTACCTACCTTTGTACATTGTTTTTTTTTGTGATGTTCATTATCTATTAATTATATGTGTGTACATAAATAGTTAAATAAATAAATAAACAGTCATAGTTTGACACTCCCACTCAACCCTGGCATCTTGCGGGGTTTTTACTCCCTTTATAAGGGGTGCAAGTTTTTTTTTGCTGGAGGCCTTTGTTCGCCAATTACGCCACTGCTTGTGAAAAATTCTCTTTAGGTATCTAGCTATCTACTGTTCGGGCGGCTCGTCTTAGCAGGACAAATATTTTTTCAAAAGTTACAGCTAGTTAGTTGCTTCCTAGAGTTTCTTAACTGGGAGGCAGACGCAGAAGTCAGCAGATCTCAGCACGGTGGGTGCGTTTACATGTTATTACTCGAGTTAGAACACTGCTATTGGACGTGCCCGCGTTACAGCAGTGTTTATGAATAATAGCGCATACGTAGTATTAGTGTCGCCTCTCAAACGGCCGCTTATCACTCTATTATCTTTGTACCGTATGGAATTCCCGTGCCGTTAATATGTCGTGATTTCAGAGCTATTTGACTGTGTAATTTTTAAAATACTGGATAGTGTTTTAGTGCTTCTGTAACGAGCAAGTAAGTACGTTTAAAAGTGTTAATTTAGTTCATTAAGCCCCAACAGGCACCGGTGTTCACACACCCATTGTCTTTTAATTGTGTCTGTAATTACGGTATTCGAAAGATTAACATCGGTCATAAGGTAGGTATCGAAAGGTGATGTGCACCTATGTTATTAGATTCAACACATTTGATTCGTGCGTAAAACGGTAGATACGGACAGTATTATCAAAATAATAACTGCGATATAATCTAATGAATGTCTAGCAATGCTAACGTATTCCTTATTAAGATGATTCATACCGTTAGCTACTACTATAATCTAGGTAAACACTTGACTATATGTAATTTCAAGTGCAAGAGCTGTTTTATCAAAAGTGCGTTAGTCATAAGCATGAGACCTTATGTTATGGGATGAAAGTACTAGTACGTATCTCTACGAATCATCGGGCTATGAAAAGCGTTATAATATGTGATACAATTGTTTTCGAGTGGCGCTATTAATCTGTTAATTTGTAAATTTGACATATTGGTAATCCTCCTTCAGTCCCTTCTTGTTGATCTAATCTAAGGAAACCAGCACACCTGAGAGATTTTTCAACGGTGTGTGAAGCCATGTCAGAGGCCTACGGGCGGTTTAAACTCTGACACCAGGTTGTTTATCAACCATACGATAAGAAGAAGAAGATCTAATCTTAAGTCTTTCCGGAGTCCTATCTGCTATTACAGCTGTTGCGGTTGTTGTTTAATTTATAGTCTAGGATAAATAAGACTTTACCTAGGTTTTTGATAATTAACCAACTAATTAACAAATTAATTATCAAAAAACTCTTTACGTTTTCGTCAACTCTCGCTAATTGCAGTCTCACCTACCCGGTCCAATTGTATTTCCAAACCCATTCAGGGACCCAATCAAATCATATAAAGTTTCACTCGGATGGGACAAGCCGTCTAGGAAAAGTTAGGTGACAAACACAAGTACAAAAAAACTATATATATAATTAATTAACAATATAATTAATTTTAGAAGGAAATGCTGTTATCGCATAAATTTTAATTTCGTTATTTTTCCGGCTTTTATGCATTACTCGTATAAGTAGATAAGTTTTGAATCCATGTTAGGTACATGGCAATTAAAATATGACTAGTATACCAAAATACGTATAAGTGCATACCCATAGGTTTAGGTATTACTGTGTGTAGATGTTTTTATTGTATTCTTAAAATCTGTGCCTTATATCGCGAGCCCTTATCAAATGATCGTAGTAATATTTATTTAATGCTTTTTTACGTGGAATCGTTCAAAAAGTTACTGTGGCCCTGGTATGGAAAGGGAACTGAACGAATACAGGGGGGTTTTTATTTAGTGTTAAGTCTGAGACTCTCTCGCTCAACCCAAGTCGAAAGCATGGTTTGGCTTCTGAAAGGGAAATCCAATGTCCTGGAATGACAAGCAAAGAAGAAATATAGGTTTGGTTTAGTCACTATAAATCTGTCTTTTCCGCTCCGCTCGAGTGCGCCAGAAGTCATCGGATTATACACCTTAGAAAAAAAACCCAGAGTAGGGGACGTGATTTATTTCTGACCTGAAAAAAGAGAATTAATTTTTAATAAGGAATAAACTTGCAATAGTAGACTAACCGAAATAGTTAGACCGTCAAAAATTGCATTTATTTTATTAAATATTCTTGTCATTACTGTTAACAGGCACTTTAAATTTTTGTTTATGTATCTACAGATTAAACATAAAATTTCATTAATCGAAACTGATGACAATGACGACGAGTTCCTACGTCGATATTAATATTCATTAAATTCATTACATTAATACGATCGTGTATGCCCACAAAAGAACCACGTTCTTTATGTTTTTGTCTATATTCAGATGCGCAGAACGTGTCGTGTTTTTAATGAAGCTAAATACATAATATGGAAGTGTCAAGGCACATTATCCTAGTAGGTCACCTGCCTATTATTGTATGTTTCTTCATCCTAGCTGAGTATCATTTTCCTAGCATCTTTCATTACATACAGAGTGTGAGAACATATAGAGTTTTGAATCTGAATTAAGTTTCAGGGTGCAATAGTGTTAAACATTCTTGAAACAATAAAATGTTTTTTTTAGGGTTTCGTAGTCAACAAGAAACCCTTATAGTTTCGCCATGTCTGTCTGTCTGTCTGTCTGTCCGTCCGCGGACAATCTCAGCGACCGTTAGCACTAGAAAGCTGAAATTTGGTATCAATATGTATATCAACCATGCGGACAAAAAGTGGTAAAAAATGTTTTATTAAGGTACCTCCCCTAAAAATGTTTTTTTTTTTCATTTCTACCATAACATGTGATATATTGTTGGATAGGTATTTAAAAATGATTGAGGGTTCAGTAAAATAATTTTTTGATAATGTAAATATTATCGGAAATAATCGCTCCAAAAGTAAAAAATGTGGCGTCGCCCCCCTCTAACTTTTGAACCATAAGTTTAAAAAATATGAAAAAATTCTCAAGAGTTGAACTTAAAATGATCTTTCAAGGAAAATTATTTTGAACTCGATAGGATGAATGGTTTTTGAAAAATTAGAAAAAAACGTCCTGATCTAATTTTGACGTTTATCCGTACATGCAAGCATTTTTTTAAAACTTTTTTACATATTTCATTATCCTGAGCAAATCTGCTTTCAAATAAAAATACAAAAAGATTAAAATCGGTTCACGCAAATTAAAATTAGGAACAGGGTAACCAGGGCAAATTGGATACAGCGCCATCTCTCGGGAAATTGGATTACTAATTTTTACATGGGCTACTGGGTTCTGTTACATTGTGAGAAGTTTGTGAAGGACGGGAAACTACGGAACCCTACACTGAGCGTAGCCCGACACGCTCTTGGCCGATTATTTTATTCTTATTATGGAAATTGTCAAATATTTTCCTAAACTCAATAATACTAAGAAAAGAACTAAAATAACAACTATTATTGATTGTAGACAAGATATCGTACTTTAAAGGTGAGGCCAAACGAACGTAATTTAGCGAGACATGAGTCGCAGAATTTCGGTCGCAGAATTTCTGATTTCTGATCTGATTAGATTTCATAGATGAGTCCCTATTTGATTCACACGGTGACGCAAAATAAGTTGTCTGCCTACCTACTGAGATATCTCTGCAACCGAAATTCTGGGAGTCACGAATCACAAAATTACCTACGCTCGTTTGTTCACCCTTATATAATTATTTACAAGTTTTACAACAACCTTCTCAAACTTTGTGCAGATTCAAAATTGCACCTTGTGTACTGTGGTCGGTTTCCAGCTGAATAGAAGCATTTTATATGGAACAACTCCACAACCTTCCGCCCTCTCCTAGAGAGGAGGTCTGAGTAAAGCCCTGTGAATATTATAAGACTGCAGATTAGGCTATGCCATATGCAAAAATAATTAATTCAAAGGTTTCCCTATTCCCGCAAATATATAGTTATATAAATTCAATATTTGTATGGCTTTTTGATATGCATATATCAAAAAGCCACAAGACACATCTCTTATTTGCTTATGTCTGATAGGTTTATGTGTTTGTGCATGCAACCACGATACAAGAGCAATTTCTAGTGTAGAACTACATTTTCTTTTAAACAAAGAATAAAATAAATAAATCAGGCAAGTGCGAGTGGGACTTATCCAATCAGGGACCGTACAAACTTATCTACGAAGACAGTTAAATTTCCGAATGGAATGTAGAAGATTTCTGTCTTGGTGTACACCCCCGCCTGTGGGGCGTAGCAAAGGGGGCTTACGGCAAAGGACGCGAAAGACCGAGGCGAGCGAAGTGGAGGCGTTTGAGTTGGAAAGCGAACCCCGAGAAAAGTGAAAGCCAAGGTAGCAACCGGGACTGACGCTGAAATGATGATAATGTACACCCCCGCCTGTATAGGTCGAAGGGCGCATAGCGACCCGTCGACCACCACTTTGAAACACCTGTGCATGTGGACAGGAAAGTTTGGACCACTTTGACGACGCGACGGGGCACGATGGAGGTGGTCAGTTTGTAAACTAGCCCCTCATGCCACACTCGATCAAAGGCTTACTCCATGTCGAGGAATACTGTTACCACGAACACCTTTTTAACTAAAGCGTTGTGATATAATTGACCGAATTGTTCTGGATGCGGTGTGAAATGCGGTGTAAGACATCGTAGCAGGAGTTGTTCGAACACGTTAGAGATTGTAGGCAGCAGAGTTATAGGCCGATAGCTCTCCGGCTTCAGTGGGTTCTTCCTCGCCTTAGCCAGCATTGTGATGCGTTCTTCCTTCCATGTGGTGGGGATGACCCACCTGCGCACTATTCCTGTGAACAGGCGCGCCAGGGCCGTAACCCTACAAATAAGTGGAATGGGGAGAAGGGAGAGTGGGCCGTGCAAATTGGCCTAGAGACATAACCAGGCCTATTTCAAAGAATTAGTGGACTTTAAACATACAGTTCATAGGCTACAACGCGACGAGTTCCTGCCATACCGGTAGCGAGCGTATAGATTAGCACTCAATTGCGCAATGTACGGAATGAAGTCATTCGCATTAATTTGTTCATGACTTCATTTTACTTAATGTGTGTCCACTTTATGAAATGGAAGTTGATGTTTTCATCGAAATAGAGGTCTACTGGTACACAGACTACAACAACCAGGTCAGTCAATAGCTAGTTTAACATGAAAAGCTTTTGTATACTTACGTACCTAACTATATAAAACCTTTTCGGAAAGAACATGGTAAACGACAATTTATGTTTTTTGCAGAAATTTGTTTTTCTTCCATTATTAAAAAGTATTTATGGTAATTTTATATAATTAGGGATTTTTTCACAGAGGGCTGTTATTTCTTTCTATTAAACCATAGAATTATATTAAAAACAAAAAAAAGAACAATTTTATTTCATTTCTGCATATTTATTAATGCTAGGCTTGAGTTGGGCACTATCTCAACTTTTTATTATTGACCACACCTGATGGAAAGTGACGATGCAGCTGACCATGGAGCACGGTTTACCTAGAACTACTTACTCTATTTAATCAGTTTGAATTATCTAAAAAAAAGGCCTTTGCCTTTTAAGTATGTAGATAATTCATCAAGTCAGGACTTTTCCTGACTCATCAAAACGCCTAGCCCAAACCCTAGAACGCTGATATTTTGCACAGTTTCTTTTAACCTCTCGTATGCTGATGCGCAGATCTACACGAAACACAATCGCTTTTTAATTGTGTCTCTAATTACAGCATACAAAAAGGTTAATGATACATATATACAAAAAATAAGGATGGAATTAGTAATATTCAATTCACACACGAAACGAGGGCCGAAGTTTCTAAGGACAAACCTAGTTTTATGCGTGTGAAACTGATGGTGGAAGCTAGTAACTTATATATTTTTAGTATGATATTATTAAAATAGTACATTGTTATCCTAGGGGTAAAAGTAACTTTGTAACTTTGTAACCCGAGGTAAACACTGCGCTTTTCATTACGAATACAAAGAAAATAAAAATAATTAAAACCTGATGCTTCGTCAAAGGTCGTCGTATGATTTTCGATATATTTCGGGGGTAAAATGACTACCGCTACCGCTTTAGCCTTTTCTCTTAAGAATCTGGCGTTAAATCCTTAAGTGAAATTGATGAATTTATCATGTTAATACAAATCTCTCTCTCATAACAGAGATTTAGCAAACTATGAACCAAACTCTACAACTCTAAAAAAAAACAACATTGATCGGATCGCCATTTTCCTGCTTATTTTTTTTTCTTTTCAGTGGGCGGCCGATTATTCAGCCAATATTTTTTATTTTATCGATGTAATAATGGGTTAAGTGAACATTTTTTCCAAGTATACGTAAGTTTAAAAAAAAATAAGTGAAAGTAAATTAAAATAAAGCCATTTAAAAACTTTGATTAATATTATCTTTATATTAATTCAATTTCTATACAGCCAGTAAAATTTAAATAACATAAAGATAAGATTAATTTAAGAATACTTTTTTTTTAATTAGTTTATTTTAATTTACTTTCAAGTATTTCTTTAAAACTAATATTTGAGAAAAGTGTTGACCTGACCCATATTTACACTGATAAAATGAAAAATATTGGCTGAATAGCCAGCCGAACACTAAAAAAAAAAAACAAAATAGGCTTTCTATAATCTGTGGGCGACTCGATCTATTTTGGTTTTCTTGCTGTAGAGTTTTGTTTATACTTTACTAAATCTCTGTTAGGTATAAGAAATTTGTTTTAACATGATAAGTTCATGAGCTTCAGTTATGGATTTAACGCCGGATTCTTAAGAGGAGAAAACCTTTTACTGCCTAAATCAAAAAAATATACCTACCTAAAAACATACGAAGACCTTTGACGACGATTCAGGTTTGTATTATTTTTATTTTCCTCGTATTCGTAATGAAAAGCACAGTGTTTACGTCGGGATTAAAGAGTTATTTAGTTCCTCGGCCTATTAGTCTATTAGCGACCTCGCTCTGCTTGATCGCCAAACAATTTCTCAGGACGAAATAACTTACTTTCACCCCTAGGATAACAATGTACTATTTTATTATAGAAGAAAAATCCTATTCATCCAAAAAACTTTCGATAATAATAAGAGTCGATATCTAGTCTTCCTACTGATGCTGGCTATCACCTTTGACATGTTCTATTATCAAAGTAAACCGTTTTGGCACAAACAATAACGTATGAAATAATAGCAATAGATACCTATACACGTCGGTACGCATGCTACGCGTATTGATTAGGAGGCCATTATCTTTAGCAGATTTGTTATCTACTATGTAGATATCTGGTATATTATATTTCGAAGTCAGTACTGACGAGTGAACACGAAGTAACAGTTGTAATGTAACGAAGTGACAATCTACTTATTGATATTAATAATTATCGATTGACAACAAAAACATAGGTGAGAAAGTGTTCAGTGTAACTAGTATAAGTGGTGTCTTTAATATTTATTCTCAATACTGTAGTTTTTTTTATTACAAGATTTTTATTACAAAACGTAAATAGATAAAAATGTTATGAAAATAGTTTTTCCTTAAGATAGGTAATATTAGGTAGGTACCTACTATTAAAAACTTTCTACTTATGACGCAATTTTTAGTCGTCATGATATTGCTAGAAACCATTTAATTCATTAAGCCCCAAACAAACGCGTTCGCACATCTATTGTTCTTTAATTGTGTTTGTAATTACAGGGTTGAAAGGTTAATTAGCTTACCTACTAAATATCTATCTGTGTACCTATTTACTATTTATTGACAAAACCTAAATATACAGAGAAAATCACTTCGCAAAAGCAACGAAGTTTTCTTCTATATCTGCATGTCCAAAGACATACGCTCCGCGTAGGTAGTGATGATTCTGTTCGTATTTATAATCGTATTTGACGTTCTAACTTTACTTAATAGTTTTACTAGGTACGCGATAAGATTTTTTTTAAAATATGAATATCATATCCCATTCGGATGTTCATGCGCAATACGACGCCAAATTTATTAGCTCTTTTTAAATATACCGGTGAAGATTTAAAGTATTCGAATCTAAGGTCTAAATAAGACTGTTTCGAATTGTCATTGCCCAGTCATATTCCTATCAGGGATAATTAAATAAGCTTATCTAATAGATAACAATAATCCTAATTAAAACAATGGTGACTAACTTACTATAATGAAACATCTGTCTAAATGCATTAATTGTGAAAGTTCTTATTATATTTTTCTCATGACAAATAATAGTACCTATAGGGCACGAGAATGTTGACGACAATTCGTTATGAAAAAATTATATACAAATCCGTCTATTACATCACATTTGCAAATCCAACACGAGGTGACGCGGCGCAGTTACTTTTATTTACCGGAAATACGAGTATATGCCTATAAACCTATGCGACTCAGCGTTAAGTAGTATTTTACTAGGGAAATAAATTTTTAAATCAGCCCAGTAATTTTTTTATGAAAATACAAAACTTTCATTTTTAATATTACCTACTAGCGACCCGCCCCAGCTTCGCACGGGTGCAAAGGTGATATATTATATCTATAAACATTCCTATTGAATCACTCTATCTATTAAACAAAACGCATCAAAATCCGTTGCGTACTTTTAAAGATCTAAGCATACATAGGGTCAAAGCCACTTTGTTTTATACTATGTAATGATTAGAATAAATTTATCAGTCACGATTTAAATTCTGTATTGTTTTTCTATCAATAAATCTCGATGTCAATTAGTTGCATTATGGGTATCCTTTCGTGCAGAAAGCCTAGGTCGCTATTTTCGTAATCCTGCTTGCCGAATGACAGGTTGGTTCTCTTCAGCAATAAACGATTGTATTAAAATTACAATAATGTAACCTCTGGACATCGATACGAGCTATAAATCGAATCAGCACTTTCCTTGTCTGGTAGTGAATAATGGTCATGTCGAATTTTAATTAGAGGCAGACGTACGTACTCGTACCTATATGCGTCCACAATCTGACTCATGCTAGAGTCAATCTTTTCAGTTCGAAATGTGTTCCTCACTTGAAGAGGACTCGCGATTGGGTCGAGGGATTCCCGCCAAAAGCCCTTGTTTTTTTTTCTTTATCTGTGGATTTATAGTTTGTTTTAGCGCGTGTTTTCTTTTTTAAACGATTTCGAAAAGGAGGAGGTTCTATGTTCGGATGTATGTATTTTTTAATATATATGTTCACTGTTCACCGATATCTCGGTCAATAGGGGACCGATTTTGGAAATTATTATTTCGATTGAAGGATTATCATATTGGTTCCATAAAAGTATTGTTTTGATCTGATGATAAACTTCAAAGATATAGAAAATTGCTAGTAACAAGTAATTTTGCATTGCTTATACATGTACTTAATGGGTGACTAATTGAAGGAAGAAGAGTTGGGGATAAAAAGAACTGATCTGATGATGTAGCCGGGTGGTATGTACCTTAGAACCGGAACTCTGTAATAAATCTTTTTTATTTTTATTGCTATAAACTTATAGTGCTTGACTGCGATCCCACCTGATGGTAAGCAGATGCAATCGTTGATGGTGAGGCGCACTACTAATCAGGGTCTACCTTTTAAAGCAGAACTTTTTTCGTCATAATTTTATTTCGCATAACAACACATAGCATAATCTTCATTTCGCAGAAAGTTGTTTGGCATACACTCACTTATCATAAATTCGAAAATCATAATTTTGTTAGTCCGAATCATCTTGAGGCATAAATTTTATGTCCATAATAATTGAAAAGCAGAACAATCATATCACGGAAAAATCATTAATTGCTACATTTTTGTGAACAGGCGTTAATGAAATCATTTTTTTTTAGTGGGAGGTAGTTATTAGTAGTAGTCAAAC
The DNA here is from genome assembly GCA_029852875.1 of Mythimna loreyi. NCBI lineage: Eukaryota > Metazoa > Arthropoda > Insecta > Lepidoptera > Noctuidae > Mythimna > Mythimna loreyi. The sequence continues at coordinate 11,968,333 of CM056785.1, read as the reverse complement.
CATTTTATTTTAAAACAGTAGATCCTGCATGTATTTTTCCAATAAAACAATGTGAATGTAAGTGGTTTTTAATTCTCTATAAGAAGCATTTACACATGCAAACTAGAATAAAATATGCAAAGTAACCAAGCTGTGCAGCATGCATACAGGCATGTAGCACGCAAGCAAGCGTGCAGCATGCAAGCAGACATGCAGCATGCAAGCAGGCATGCAGCATGCAAGCAGGCATGCAGCATGCAAGCAGACATGCAGCATGCAAGCAGGCATGTAGCATGCAAGCAGGCCTGCAGCATGCAGCAAGTATCGTTTCTGTCACGGCTCCGGCGCTGCAGGGTTTGGGCGGCCCCACGCAAGCTTATCGTCGCTGATGGTTTCAAAGCTCACCACCGCAGCTTCGGCTTGCTGGCCGGCTTAGCCGGCCAGCCTCAGTCGCGGTGGCGGGCCTTCAAACCACCTGCTCCTCAGCTCGCGGGCCGCCCTACCCCTCCGCGCCTAGGCGATTTTAAATTACACTCTAGGGGTACGGCAAACAAGACTACGGAAAGTCGGTTTTGTGGCGATTCGTTTCTGTCAATAAATTTATAATATAACATATTGACAGTTTATGATACTATTTTGTAAAGTTGAGATTTCAGTAAAATGAAATTTAAGCATAAAAATATCGGCTCCTCAAATATCACCATCCCTCTAAATAAACATAATGCTAATGCTAATGACAATCCTAATTATGTCAAATAAAATTCTGCCATGTTAAAAGTATGCCGTTGCAAATTCTGAAATGTAAACGTTCTGCCAATCAATAGTTATGCTAAATATTTTTTATGCTTTAAAAATATTCGATTAAAGAAGATTTTGCCAAGTGTGTTATGCCAAATAAAATTCGGACTATTAAGTTTCTGCCAGATAGATGGAACCCTACTAATCAGTGTCCTAACCGTGTTTGGTTTTATTAGAATTGTCGTGATGATTTGTTGGAACCGAATGGGGGAAGGCATCTATTTGAGTTTGACTTTGGGTACGACTACTAAAAGGGTGAAATAAAAAACTTTAGGTATACAAAAAAAAAACAATCGCCTTCAACGTAAAAAAACACAAACTGTTTACAAGTCGATGTCGGTCGGTTCGGAAGTCGGTGTTTCTGTAATAACTTGGTTTATTATTCGTCATTTAAATACTGACTTTTGAAATTAAAGTTATTTTGCACCTTTTTGATATCTATTATTTTTCGTCGTAGCGATCGAGAATCTAAATGCGATCAAATGCCGAATACTGACCAAGGATCTTATATCTCTATCCTATGACAAACCAAAACAATGCCATAAATATGTTCATATATTTTTTTATAGGCTGACATTCTTGGACAACGTCTGTCATTAATTTTGATACTATAAATCATGAGTGCTAAGGAAATTTGGTCTATTATCAGTTTGCAGGTGTTATTGGCAAAATTCTCTTTCACAAATGCCATGAAGAGTTGGAGTTGAAGTAAATCTCTTGTTGATACAAACAATAAAATAAAAATTTAAACGTAAATGACAAGTATCAATAGAAGAAGGGACAGTATGAGTAGGTATTCAATCGACTAGGTAGATTGAAATAAATAGGGTACTATAATTTGGTCCACCAATATATGTATTGCAGTCAGTATAATACGTGACTAATAAGTTGAGCCAAATTGGCCGCCGTTGTTATGGTTAAGCATGGTCCTCTACTGTGCGAGCTTCGATTGAGACTCAAAAATCTATTACTGTGGCGCGTATGGTACGTACACACCTCTGAAGTACCTAAAGGGAGTGTGAGGATGTCCTTAAATGATGGGCACGTTTTGTTCGATAACATGTTACAAGTGTTCTGGTTATATCAACATTGTCGATGTACCTATTTTGACTCATGAAGGGTTTTTGAAATGTTTTATTAGGTGCATTACTAGTGCAATCGATATAAATAAAACTGTTAAGAACTCTCGTAGTGTTGCAGTAATACGGTACATAACGATATTATTTAGTAGACGTTTTAACTTACTTTTAAGATGAAGTATGTATTTGTATAGATAGGCATTGTGCATTTTCACATACAGGTTTCGCGTATGAATTTTTTTTTTTGCAAATTTTATATAGCTTTTTAGAGTTCCGTAGTCAACAAGGAATCCTTATAGTTTCGCCATGTCTGTCTGTCTGTCTGTCCGTCCGCGGATAATCTCAGCGACCGTTAGCACTAGAAAGCTGAAATTTGGTATCTCTGGAACTACTGGTCCGATTGAAATAAAGCTGCTTTACACCCGAGTGTCATAGGCTATATTTTATGTACGCGGGTGAAGCCGATGACAAAAGCTAGTATTTAAAATACTTACTTTGGCATACGCTGACACCATTATTAATAAACTTAATAGGTCCTTTAATTTAACCTGTCCGTGCTTTTTAATTTAATCATTTTCAAGTCATATAAAAATTATATGGTGCTGGACTTTGACCAACCCCAAAAATAATGGGACACGGGTTTGCGACGGAACACGACGGAGACTGTGGGACGACTAAGTCTTTATCCTTAAGCATTTGCAAGAAGTAGCCCAGAGCCAATGAAAGGAATAGAGGGATCCTTTGCCCACCTGTGGTATAGGATTTGCTTGATAATATTAAAAAATTCAACAACACTGCGAAGCTGTGGATAAGATAGACTTTTTGAAAATTAATCTAATCCACAGCACACACATTCCATGAAGGAATGGACCAGGAATTTCCTTAAAAACTGTTCTCCTTTCTTCTTCTTGTCAAGAACCTGTGTTACGCAACTGGGCTGCGTATCTAAACGTGTCATGTCTGCTATGAAACATAGTTAATATAGCTATCTAATATTAACTAACACAAACTGACATGTAAACTTTAGCATGTGAAGTAGGAGCAGGTTGCTTTCAATAACATCCATTGTGTGCACGTGTCGACATTTGAGCAGTTGGGCCTTTGATTCCTTCAGTTGTTGAAAGTAAAGGTAGACCTTTACTTTCAACAATAAACTCGGGTAACTGACCTTTTTCGATTTCTATTTATTGTTTTATTAGGTACTTACCAATGATATTAATAAAGTAGCCCTTATCAATTTCGCACTATGTCCATCAAACACGTTATTATAAATAACAAGTGTTAGCTAGATAACTACATAAATAACATCGGTAGCTAGTTTTTGTGTAGGTACTTATATTCATTTATCTTTAATTTATTCTTAATCGTTAAGAAATTTAAGCTTATCGAATTGCGAGATAATATTGAAAGAGCGAATCAAATAATTATGTTTCTACTTTAAAGAGTGCACGTGTAATATTAATGTGTAACTGGTGAATATCACGCAGGACGCAGTTCGTCAAAATGAAGATGAAACTAGAAGGGAGGCAAGCTAGCGCGGCCACCAAGTTCCGGTTGCTGATGTGGAAGAACTTCCTACAGCAATGGAGGCATCGGTCGCAGACTGCTGCCGAGCTGATGCTGCCAGTCCTCACCATGACTCTGGTGCTCATTCTACGATGGCAGATAGCACCTTCCGAACGGGACACAGTCACCTTCCCATCGTTACCAGTTCACACACTCAACTATTCTTTACAAGTACTGTGAGTTATTCTTGATATTTTTATTAATTGTCTGTCTCATCGATGATTAATTTAAGTTGGATCACACTTGCATTCGTTAGCTACGGTACGGGCAACCTTTCAGTGGCATTCAGGCATTGCCTTGTTTCAAAATATTTATTTTTTCTTTGTTGATTTTCATTATTACAAATTATCTCTTTACTTATGATAAATAATTAACATAATGCGCTGTCATGAATGGCACGTGACGTACTCATGGTTAGATTGTAAGCTTATATAGTCTCCTATTTTTAAATATGTAATAAAATAGGAGATAATACGTAGAGACTAGAGACACCTATATGTGATGCAAGCTAACCTCTGCCAGAGGCTTTGTCCGGGGGAATGTCGGTTATTGCGGAAGTCGAAACCTACTAAAAGTTCTGTATCCTTCCTTAGGGTTTAATCTTACGCTGCACAAAATTTCATCACAATTAGTTCCGCAGTTTAACCGTAAAAGCGTAACAGTCAGAGTTATTTTCACATTTTTAACATTAGTACGGAATGATTATATGTAATTACAAGGTTTTATTTAGTTTTACCTGTCCCGACCCGATGTTTGTAAATTAAATTTGATCCACTTCCCGGTTACCGATTGAGCTGAAATTTTGTATGCATGTGTCAATCAGATCACAATGCAAAATTATCATATCGTAGAGTTGATTTGATGAACCGGAACTCTGTAATTAAACGACACAATCCCAGCGAGTTTGGGCTAGTTTGATTCGTCTTGACGAGTTTAACTTATGGATATGGGTTACTTAAAAGGAAAGAGTATCATCTACTTATCATTCTACATAGTTTAAATATATATATTTCTGAATTATATATTTTTTACATTATTTACGTTGTTATACACTGACAACCCTAAATCTATTTGCGTTCGTTTAGTCCATCCAAAGGTTGTCTGATTGCTCTGTGCGATAAGGCCGCCTATAGTGCACTTATTTTCGTAAATATTTTCCTGTTTTATATAAACACAATACAATGTTTGGTTTTTGGTATTCCTAACTCAAAGTTTTGAAGACATTATCAATCACAAAATCAATTTTGGTTAAAAATTGTCACCTGTATGACAAATCTTTACTTTTGAGACTTTGCCAATCATCGTTGAACTCTAAAGTAGTTTGCAAACAAATAAATGATATTACGAGTACCTACATATGTACGCAAGTCAGAATAAAATATACATATATATATAAATCAAATTATTTAGTATAACAAAAAAAGATGATGGTAAAATAATTCATATGCCAGTTGCATGAAGCACTTGCTTCATGGCCAGTTGATTCTTTGACATGACCTACCCAAGAGACTAACCAAGAGTTATATTAAAAACGAAAAACGTTGTATATATCGCGGTATATATAGAGTGACTGGTAATTAGGGAGTGAGACTTAAACACGTGATTGTAGTCATGATAACAAACAACTTTTACTATGCGACTAAACCTGAAATCGCGTAAAAAAGCTGTTAGTCTTGTACTGGCAGCTGAAATATCGACTGTTAAAATGTACTGAATTTACTAATTTATATTTAAATAATTTATAAAAGATTACTATTTATAAATGAAAATATGGATGGATTGTGTGAGAACTGATATGAAAGAAAGAAAAGTTAGTGATAGCACGACAGGTGCCAAAACACAATGGAAGAGAAAAACATAATGCACAAACCCCAAATAAAACGGGACCAGGGCAAGAAGATGATGATGATGAAATATTTTCATTTATATAATTACATATAACGTATAAAATAATATTTCCATGTCACAATGTTTATTATATCTTGGACATGTTTTTTTCAGAGGAGGCATGAATGCGAGTGAACTATCCATCGCATATTCACCAGAGAGTGAGGTGTTGGACGATGTTATAAGAACTGCTGTCACTAATTTACTAGTATTAAACATGAAAGATCTGATGCCTATTTTTATCGACAAATTACCAGATAATTTTCCAGTTATTGAATTTCCACCTGACATTCAATTAAATTCGACAGAGGTTATCGATTTTATAAAGCCTCGGTTAAGGGTCGTTCCATATAGGAACAGTACATTCCTAAGGGGGATATACGTTGACGAAGCAAACACTCGTAAAGTTATCGCAGCCGTCGAGTTCGACGATCAGCTTTATGGTTCGTTTTAATTTGTTTTTTCAATCTTGCGTACTTATACATTTTACTGGCAGTACCAATGGTTTTCTGTTTGTTTTAGGGGCAACGCAGCTATCAAATAATTTATCTTATTCTTTACGCTTCCCTGAGAGGCCACGCCTGAATTCATTTTATCAAACTGGAGGGCGGACTTGGAGAACTGATGCGATATTCCCTGTTTTTGAGTCTCCTGGGCCAAGATTTTCTAAGTCTTGGGAAGGTGGTAATGACCCAGGTAACTTGTAACCATTATTTTATTTAATATAGCTACTTGTATTTAGTTCTTTAACTATAGATAATTATGGTTTTAAAAATGATTTAGTTTTTATTATTTTTTGATCAGGTTACGTTAACGAGATGTTCATAGCACTACAACATGTTATTTCGACCGAATTGATAACAAGAGTGACAGGTTTGGACTTGAAGTCGTTCAATGTGAACATACAGAGGTACCCACACCCACCCTACGTGAACGACCTGGCGATAGACCTGCTGCAGTTCATGTTCCCCATGTTCATCATGTTGAGCTTCAGTTACACTGCCGTTAACATTGCAAGAGCAGTTGCTGTAGAAAAGGAATTACAACTGAAGGTATTTTTTGAAATTTCTTAAGTCTTATCTTATCTATATATCTCAAGTCTAAGAGTTACTATATATTAACATTATCTAATTTCAGGAAACAATGAAAATTATGGGTCTCCCCACGTGGTTGCACTGGACCGCATGGTTTTGCAAGCAATTTGTTTTTCTATTAGTGACTGCAATCCTAACTGTTGTACTTCTAAAGGTGAGATTGCAAAATATTGGTATTTATACGAAAATGTTGACCGCTGAGTTTAATTTATATCTTATTCACATAATCTTTATATTATTTTTAGGTAAACTGGTTTACTAACGACGCTGGTTTCAGTGAATACGCTGTATTTACTAATACGCCTTGGACAGTTTTGCTATTTTTTATGGTACTGTACTTAACTTGCACGATATTCTTCTCTTTCATGATAAGCAGTATATTTTCGAAAGGTATGCTTTCTCCCTATTAGTCATTTGTTTCTATCTCTGTTAGCTTATTATTTGTAACAATGTTTTGTTTCTTTTTCATAGGTAGTACAGCGGCGTTGTTCACGGCGATGGCCTGGTTCCTGACCTACATACCCGCCTTCCTCTTGGCTATGGACATCAGCATGTCGACTGGGGTGCAGGCCATCACGTGTCTCAGTCTTAACTCAGCTATGTCGTATGGTTTCCAACTCATGCTTGCTAAAGAAAGCACTGGAGGTAATTAAAATAAACTCCTTGCAAAGATTTAAGTAAGCTGAATTGTATAGTGGCACTTATGCCTCAAAATAAAGTATTAGGAAGAAAAGAGGATAAGCATAATTGCCCTGTTATATTCGCACTGGACTGGGTTCTAAACCACCACGAGGGCCCATTGTTTATTGGTCAATGCTACATGTTTTTAATTTTTTGGTTAGTGGTTTTCACGATACCTGTCTGCATTGTTTTGTGAAAAGTGATTATGAAATAATCTACATATAATAATGTACTTATTGCGGCAGTCTAAGACAAAAGTGAGATCTTACCGTAAGTACTGGTCCACAATAGCCGAAAACAGACGTGTTTTAAATTAGATTAATAGGAGAAAAGGAGGCCTTTATCCAGCTGTGAGGCATAACGGTCTAATTTAATAGATATATATCTATCTTTTACTAATATAATAACTATGCATTTTTATCTGTTAATGAAATAAAAATATAGTAATTTTGCGAATTGCATTACGTATAGAAATTGAAGTATATATGGTTTCGGTGATACGTTTTAACTTACATAACATGCTTCATGATGGCGACGTGGAGTACGTAATTGGAGACGATGTAACAAATATGCGTAGGAGAATAAATTCTTACATAGCGACGGTTTAAGTGCTAAATTGCTTGACTGAACGTATTCCTTCAATTAGGCTTGCAGTGGGGCGACTTCATGTGGTCACCCGAGACGGAGACGACTCGCTTCGTGTTCGGCCACGTGGTGATCATGATGGTGTTGGACTGCGTGCTGTACATGCTGGTCACCCTCTATCTTGAACAAGTGTTGCCAGGACCCTATGGGACACCTAAACCTTGGTACTTTCCTTTCCAGATTCGATTTTGGTGCCCTAATTATAAAGCAGGTAATTATATTATAATTATTTCAAAGTCACAAGCAATTTCTTTTCAACGGCTATACAGATTCCTATGAAAGGCAACAAGTAGGTATACCATGGCCTAGATGGGACACTTTTTATCTCAGTGGTATCTACGTTACATTACCGTGGAATAGTTAATTTTACATTTTCACCTTTGCCAATGGCAAAAGCCAGTATTATAAATGGGTAATAAGTCTGAAAGGGAAAGAAATTGAAATTTGGATCGAGTATCTGGATGAAAAGGAATTATTTGTTTAACTAGGAACTACTAGGAAACTGTACTTTTGTGTGCCTGACTGTATAGGTAGGAGCAGATAAGAATAAAAAAATAAAAATGTTAAACTATTTCAGATTCTATTTTCATTTTGGAAAACGAAAATAGTGAATTTGATGATATCATAAAAGAAAAGGATCCCACGGACCGTGATATTGGTGTGAAAATGCATGTAAGTGCTTCAACACAATATTACAAAAATAAAAAAAAATGTTATTTTTAAATATTTTAATATATGAATTTGTTCCATTACAGAATTTAACAAAAATATTTGGGGCTAACATAGCAGTTAATAATTTATCTTTGAACATATATGACGATCAAATCACAGTCTTACTTGGGCACAATGGCGCTGGGAAATCTACTACAATATCTATGATGACAGGTTTGTACCATGTTGTATATTTTTAACTATTTAGGTCTCGACTCTGCAAAAAGGTGGAAGCGTACTGGGGCCCAGGGTCTCTTTCTGAAAGGAAGGATTGGCTCTAATTCGAAAAGCAAAGAAGGTTCGGGGTGGGGTATAATCAGTAAGAGTCTGACACTGTTTCTAGCTTGTTTCGGATTCGTCTTTGGAGGAATTTAAACCACCATAAAAAAAAACTATTTACGTCTACTATCTAATAATTTTACCTATGCAGACTTTAAAATATCTATTACTATTTTTGCACTGTGCTGTCAATCATTAAGGTGCTGGATAGAATAAGTACTTTTATGTGTATCATAGTGTTGTGAGGTGGGTGCAGTACAATTGAGATAATTATGCACTTCTGGTAAGCAACAGAACCATTGCACAATTTTATATTATTGTCGAGCAAGTGGCCCACTGGCTTGAATCTAATGATACCAGCAGCTAGTGTGACGATCTATTTAAATAAGAGTTGAAGGTTCTTCATTCTTATGATTACGTCTAACACAAATATAATTTCAGAGGCATGCGGAATCTACCTACACAGGTATACAGCATCATAAAAGTGGTCACGTATATTTATTTACTTCCCGTCGAGAATGGGAATGTGGGAATTAATATTAATAACTTAAAAAAAAAGCTCTTTGTGACTTTGATACTGAGTAGGTAGGTTTAAACGCCCAAGGAAGGACTTTAACTACATTTTATCTGGTTTCCACATCGCATCCGCTATAAAAGCCGGACGAAGCCGCTAACAGAAGCTAGTTAGTGTTAATTTTTTTTTCCACGTTTCAGGAAACTTAAAGGTAACAAGTGGTTCGGTGAACGTTGCCGGATTTGACATGGCCACTCAGGGCTCTGCGGCTCGCTCCCATATTGGGTTGTGTCCACAGCACAATGTACTATTTAACGAGCTCACGGTCAGTGAACATTTGGAATTTTTCGCCAGGCTGAAAGGATTCAAAGGTAAAGAGCTGCATGCTGAAATGGATGAGCTCATTGAAAAATTAGAACTACAAGAAAAGGTTGGTATTGACTTGACGAAGCTTACGAATCTTTATTGTTAATTGGTCTTTTAAACATTTTTTTTTGTTTTACAGCGTGACTATCCTTCAAAGGGTCTTTCCGGAGGCCAAAAGAGACGTCTGTGTGTAGGAATAGCTCTGAGCGGTGCAGCGCGTGTAGTATTACTGGACGAACCTACGTCTGGCATGGATCCGTCTTCACGCCGAGCATTGTGGGAGCTTTTGCAGAAAGAGAAAAAAGGTAGGCGTTTCTTTAATAGCCGGTTTATTTTCTATTATTCTTACGATATATTCAACGTAGACTTATGTAGTATAGTTTTTGTGGCCATGGAAATAATAATAACGAATAGTTTGTGTTAACTTGAACTTTCTAACTTCTTTACGTTTACTCATTTAGGTCGCTCGATGATCCTCACGACTCACTTTATGGACGAGGCAGATATTCTGGGTGACAGAGTGGCTATAATGTCAGGCGGCCGCCTGCAATGCGTGGGCTCTCCGTACTTCCTCAAACGTCATTACGGCGTCGGATACACTCTTGTGATTGTTAAGGACGATGACTTTGATTTCGAAGCGTGCTCTATACTTATAAATAAGTATATTCCAGGCACTACTGTGAAAGAAGACCGCGGTAAGTTGCTACTACTAATATTCGTCTTTTTTGTCGTCTTATATTATTGCTGTACTTACAAAGTAGTTTAATAACAAAGCATTCTTTTCTATGTAGGCACGGAAATCACGTTCGGTTTAATGAATGACTATTCACATGCCTTTGAAGATATGTTAAACGATTTGGAAAGAAGTATCGATAAAATTAAATACAAAAACTATGGATTGACTGCTACTACATTAGAAGATGTATTTATGTCGTAAGTTATATTTATATTTGGTTGGTTGTTATGTCTATTGGTTCCGCTTGCACTTGCTAGAGTTATTTAATTTGTATCATGGTGAATATAGAACTTAACATTGAAATACATAAAATTATTTGTGTGTTACAGTGTGGGCTCGGATTTGTCTCTAGTAACTTCAGAAACGGATGACGCTGTGACGGCTACGACAGATTCAACTATAGATGATACGCTGAAAAACGAACTTGATTCATCTTTAGAAGAATGTAGGTTTTTTTGTTCTTATACAACAAAATCGTCGGCAAAAATAGCACGTTCTTTTAAAGAAATCTAGAAGCCCACTTGGATATTCTTAATTACAGAAAATACGTATTTAATTTATATCTAATCTACCTGCAGATCAGTTTAGCTTGACAGTCTTTTGATCATTTCGGCTTATCAATACGCCAACAATGAAAACATGTGTTCAAAGTCCATAAACTTTTAAATCGTTTGAAGGTACTGCAACAGACTATAGTCAAAGAACTGGCTAGCTCATACAATATTGTTTTTTATTTGGTAGTGGATAGAGACGAGAGCAGCGTGACCGGCTTCCGGCTGTTGTGCCAGCAGGTGTTGGCGGTGTGGTTCAAGCAGGGGCTGGTGCTCATCCGCTCGCCCTGGATCATGGTGCTGCAGTTCTTCGCACCCATTGTACTCATCAACACCACGCTCGGAGTGCTTAATTACGTGTTGTCTTTAACACCAGTCGTACAAGCAAGACTTTTGACGCTAACAGAAGGGTAATGACATTTTTATGATTGAATGGAACGTCTTCTTCATATCTTTGTAGTTTTGCTTCCAACCATTTGTACGTGAGCAATAGTGGCCCTTATTTCAACTAGTCTGTGGCTCCCTCCAGATAAAGATGTCGATGAAGAGAATCAAGTCAAAAAGAGATGAACGAAGATCAACTTAATAATTCTTGCTCAGTTTGCACTACCACCTGCACCCTTAATGACTTGTACGAGACTAACGAGAGAGCTGTTTAGGTGGCTAAATATTGGTCGGACAAAATTTGAGTCAAATCGACACGAAAAGAAGAAGAACTTAATAATAAAAATATTTCAGATATTCGAGTACAGAAACCTTGTTGAGCTTCAACGGCACTCTGGCATCGTCACTGGGCGCTCTCGTGGCAGCCGCTTACGAGCAGATGTTCACCACTTCGGAAGTTCCCAACATGATGGTGACCACCATTGGCAGTACACCTGTAGACACATATTATCTAAACAGGGTAAGTCGATTTCAATAACAAATTGTTTCGATGGTAAAAGTTAATCATTGATTGAGATACAATATTATATAAATATTATTATGATTAAATATTTGTTACTAAGTAGGTGGTTATCTAAAAGCTGCATTTCCTTATCAGGTTTGTTGACGTCCTAAAGTACGTGATTAATGTAATCCTTAGCATGTACGTTAAATAACCAGCTAATCGAAATAGGAACACAGATGTTTTAGACAGGTCTGACACTAGACCATTTATGATATTACAAATCGAATAATTGATTTTATTTTATGTTCAATCTTAAAAACGGTGATACCATTTTTAATTAATTAAGCCCCAAGGACATCGTTGTCGCATACCTATTGTCTTTTGTGTCTGTAATTAAACATTACATTTACATTACATTACTTACACATAACATTTCACTCGGACAAAGGAAACTTTGTTTTGCCTAGTGTTTATGGTGCAATACAGTAATACTCAGTTTATGCATGGCTGACATTTTTATTTTATTTTGTGTGTATATTTTGGGCAAAATAAACATTATTTTCTTTCTTTCTAATGACGGTAGCCGAAAGGTTAAAATTGAACATCAAAAGGGCATAATGCTAATCTGAGGGTTCCTTTTAGTTTGATTTTTTACGCTTACGAGTAAACTACTAAAAATATTTATTTAATCAGAGGCTTTTGTTTACTTAGACACAAGACCCGGCCGCGATGGGAACGCTTCGGCACCGCATGTTGATTGGCTCCACGTTCCAGGACAGCGCTGTGACTGCCTGGTTCAGTAACTTTGGCTATCACGACGTAGCCACTTCTCTCTCCGCAATCCACTCAGCTATCCTCAGAACCAAAAACTCTAGCACCGTACTCAATGTGTACAATCATCCATTGGAAGCCACTTATACAGATCAGGTAAAATTATATTTAGTTTTAGGAAATTTAAATCGTTACCTGCAACAACCCTAAAAATGTTTTTTGGAGCGAAACTGTTTTAGTGTGGTTTTACAAGACCAAAGAGTTAACTGAAAGAAAACCTAAGGATGCTTTGCTTTAAGGTGAAAGCGCCAGGAGGGTAAACCGTGAAATTCTTTACTTTTTTGTAATTTTACAAGAAGTATTCCATTGAATAGGATAAAATTATCTGAAAACAACTCAGACATCTGTACACATATTAAATAGCTATCGCCTGGTCTCCTTTTCTAAGGTATAATGGGAAGGTACAGAGAGAGGGAGAGAGTGAGTAAGATACTGCTGCTCCCCCAGTCAAGTTAAAACGGTTTCATTTAGAGTGAGCGCTTGTAGTTGGCCATGCTCCCAATTCCCTTGTTCGGTCATCATGTCAACAAAGGAATTGGGGGCGTGGCTAAGCGTTCACGTTAAACAAAACGATTGCAATTTGTGTTAAGAGTCCAAAAACACTTCAATTTTTAATCATTTACTTTTCAACATTGCTTATTTCTTTCATCTTTCTCTATAAAGTTACTACAACGATAATTGAAATGATTCCAGACTGACATGCAGATAATGATATCCATGCTGTCCATGCAACTGTCTTCCGGGATCGGCAGCAGCGTGAGCATCGTCAGCGCCGTGTTTATCATGTTCTATATAAAGGTCAGTTATCATATTATTAGTGTTATGTATGTAGCGCCATCTATAGCGCCACACAAGAACTACAAGAATCCTGCATCGCGCAATGAAAATTCTCCGCGCGATTTGAACATATACGACGGTCCGAAATCAACTATCGGGCAGTAGCCCACCAGACTATAACACCTGTCTGGTCGGAGAATCCTCCCTTTTCAACGGAGGTTTGTGGGACTTTACTCTCTGTTCCACTTACCTTTAAATGTACGAGGCCCCCTATTTTCTAAGTAAACAGCCTGGAGCGCAGCTCTAGCCCAGCGACGAAAGCCAAATCAAGAGGCCTGAGTCCCAGCATTGGGAACGTTAAAAAGGCTGATGATGATACGACTTTTGATGATTTGAAACTCAACATCACGTCTAAACAACTCATCCGTATGTTTTGAAAAAAAAAAAATGTTAAACTACACTATTTTCCTAATAATTTGATAAGCGAATATTAACATTTTTTTTATTAAACTTGATGTAATTTATTTTCACAGACATAAAATCGAAGAACAAGCAAAAACCATTGGGTGTATTTTATGGATCTTTCAAAAACTTAAAGTTAATTTAATTACCAATCTTTTGATATACGGCTTTTATTAATATTTTGTTTAATAAATGAAGGACTTATGATTATTCAAGTAATCCTGATGCGCGGCCAGTGACTCTATCTCCTCTTTTGTTCGCTCAAGGTCACTGGGGTATATCTGGCCTTTAACAACCTGCACGAAATGTACTGGATTCGATTGTTTGTACACCCTAAACACAAGATAAATCTTAAACTGTTACCTCGACTCCAGGAATAAGGCAAGGAAGGTACGGGGCAGGTTTTTTAGTCAGTAAGATAAGGCAAGGAAGGTACGGGGCAGGTTTTTTAGTCAGTAAGATAAGGCAAGGAAGGTACGGGGTAGGTTTTTTAGTCGGTAAGAGTCTGACACTGGTCTCCCGCTCCGCCCAAGAGCGGGTTTCGTCATTGGAAGATTTTCACCTACCATAAAAAAAAAACCTTGGGTGCCAGTGTTCATCGAAATAGTACATTTTGATACAAGTGCAGGAAGTTTGTCATTGCGACCGAGGCGAAATTCGCACGAGCCGTAGGCGAGTGTGTTATGGAGCCGAGGGCTGCAATGACAAATCTGCACGTGTGTCAAACGACGTTTTTCAATACACTTACGAACATATAACACTTATAATACACTTACTTCCTTTGAAAATTACGACGCATTTTTGTTAATTTCTTACTGAAGAAAAATTTCCAAAGTTCCCGTACATTTTAGATTTAGATTGCAGCAAACTATAGTAAAGCAAAATATCTGAAGGAAGCGGCTTATTGTCTAAAAAAATCTCTTATATCTTACATTCAACATATTTTTTACAACTACCAATAAATAAGTTACTTATTATGACTATTATTTATAGACTTTTTCCCGCGCTTATCCTTTGCAGGATGAAAAAGAAGCAAAGACATCAAACCGCTATACATCCTACTTAATATTAAGAATAGAAAATCAAATATTTTTGAATTTAGAACACAGATAAATGTTAATTTGTTGTTAATAACAAATTATTGCATAAATAATCATGTTTATTTATTATATTCTGTTAAAATCACGATTTAAATTTTAATTAAATATTAAAACCTCAAAAATCTGCACCTCATTGCTTTAAAAAAAAAAAATAATTACGCTTGACCGTGACGATAAGGAGGAAAAAAAAAGCCCATGGTATGATAAATGAAACAAAAGCACGCGGGTGATATACGTGTCATGTCAAACCTAATTATAGTGCGATAAGTGGCAGTTTTCAAGTAAGTGTATTGAAAACGTATCTTTCACCATAAAACATAGTTGTAAATAGTGTTGTTGGTTCAAATTTATGCAATAAATATCTTTTAGTTATTTTATTTTTTATTTATTTGTTGCAGGAGCGCGTGTCTGGAGCGAAGCTGCTACAGAACGCGGCGGGCGTCCAGCCCGCGGTGCTGTGGGGCAGCGCCGCTGTCATCAACTGGGCGTGGTTCCTCATCACATGCGTCTCTATCGTCATCTCCTGCGTCGCTTTCAGCGTCATTGGCTTGTCTACTGTGCAAGAACTAGGTAGTTTTACGAACACTAATGAAAAATTCTTGTCTTCGTTGTAAACGGACTAGAAAAGTTGGCTAATTTTATTGCGCAATATTGATCAACATAAAGCGAGATGCTGTAATTGAATTACTGACGATTTTTTTCTTTCGTTTGTTTAATATATCTTAGCTATATCGCTAGGCTTTGTGTTGAGCAATATAGTCAGCAACAGTGTTGCATTGCAACAAGAAATTGTCACAAAACTAGTTTTCAAGGACCTTAATAATTGTGTTTAATATAATATAAATACTAATATAAATACAATAATGGCACCCTAGAGATGTGGTGCTGGAGGAGAAAGCTCAGAGTATCGTCTACTGAATTTCGTACAAACGAGTCTATACTTTGAGGATACGAGACCGTACCAAAGATGATAGGTATATGTAATATCATCTTTGGTACGGTCTCGTATCCTCATCTTTTTTGGTTACACATGCCACCAAAGTGCCAAAGTCCACCAATTCCAATTTCCAGTACCATTCTTCATTGTGGATACTTATACATAGTCATTTTGCTTCAGGTCGTATGTACTTGGTCATCATGCTGTACGGCGCTGCGATGTTGCCGTTCACCTACATAATGTCGCTGTTGTTCAAGGGACCAGCTATCGGCTTCGTTGGCTTCTATTTCATAAACGTACTGTTCGGTAAGTGAGACAAGCGGTTGCTAAGCATCATAAAAATAAGGCTGTTGATATGGGTTTCATTCATTTCCGAAGTATCTGCCATATCAATGATACGGGGCCTCCGCGCTATACACCGTGAAATCTTAATGGTTGTTTTCCCTGAGCGAAATGGTTGTGTCTTGGTAATACAAACGTTTGATAAGAAAATAAAATATTAAAAACAAAAAATGGACCTGTAGAGTGCAAGCTAATTATGACGTATCAGAATGTGCGAGAGCTTATTTTTGTTTAAATATTTAATGAATCGGTTTCCTTTGACGACGTGCTGCTCATGCGACTCTAGTAGTACCTAAAAATTAGGTCTAATGTTACTATTGTTTTCGCTTTTGTGAGTTGATGAATATTTTTAATAATTATTTATAAAAAAAACTTTTCATTTTTTTATTTTTACTGTATGCTTCGAAAGTACTCCTTATGGCAAGTCATTCTGCCGCGGGAAAACAACCATTTAAATTTCACGGTGTATACGCCTCGACGTAGGAAAATATTGGCAATTTGAAGTTATGTTATCCAATCGTCTCGTAGGGTAAACCAAACATTTGTAACAAAGCACCATTTATTTTTTTGTCCATTGTATGGCACTTTCCCACTCCTAGGAGGCATCCCAGCAGCGGGATCATTATAAGGCAGATTATGCTTAAGCTTACTCTCGTATTCGAACTGACTGCATTTTGGCAACTAGCTGACTGATAGATACTTAAAAGTTGAGGTTCAAACCAATATTAAAAAAAAAACATTTAAATCGAATGTAAAAACATAATTAACTATGATTTGGTTGTACAATAAAGTTCTATACAATTCTTGTTATCAATTATAAAATTACTATCAACGATTGCATCACTGCTTACCATCAGGTGGGATCGCAGTCAAGCACTAGTTTATTGCAATAAAAAAAAAATAGCTACAATATTGTTGGTTATGTTTGGCAGGTATGATTTGCGCGCAAGTGGTAGAGGCGCTATCTAATCCTTTGCTGGACACTCAGGAAGCCGCCCGAATTCTCGACTACATACTGCAGTTTTTCCCGCTTTACAGTCTCGTCACTGCGATCAGGTAACTCTCTTATTTTAACGTAACGATCAGAACATAGCCCCCCGAGCCAGGTTAATGTCGATCGCTTGGAATTGGCCACACCTTCAATTCCTTTGTTTTAACCACGTGACCGAACGTTGAAATGATGTCAGAACACAGGAATCGGGGGCGAAGGGAACTCAAAGCGTTCGACGTTAACGAAATGATCACAACTTGGCTAAGAGGGCAGAGCAGGCCTAACAAAGCTTTATGTGTCAAAATGGTACCTACTGTTTGATACACTAAGCCTTACCATTTTGACTTTGACGAATCCAATTACGTCAGATTTTTTTTCTCTTCAGTTTTTAGAATTAAAAAAATTAATGAGCAATATTTCATATAAAACAAAATATCCAGATACCCAACCACATCACAAGCTGCCTGCAAGGCGTTGGCGAAATATAATTACTTTAATAACATTACCTATATTATAAATTGTTGGTTGTTGGCAAGTCATTCTTTAAACTCTCTTCTCTCTCTCTTTCTTCTCTTCTTTTTGCTTTTAACTTTAAATGTGTTGTTTATTATTCAGGTTCTTGAACCAGATCGGTTTACGCGAATACACGTGCCTACAAGGCTGCGAGTACTTGCAGGCGGTCTACCCCGGCCTCGAGTGCACCATGGAGAATATGTGCCAACACTCGGAAAGTTGCTGCGGTATGTTCTATCATTTGCCTGACTTGTATAAGTATTTGTACCTAGCTACTTAGTGGTCGAAAACCCGCATCCTCTTTACACATCTTTTCTTTCTTATATACAATACGAAAGCCCGGCTTGTTTATTTGGTGGTGCGATCTACTCCACCCCCTTCTTTTCAAATAACAATTTAGTTTTTTTTTTAAAGGTGGGAAAAATCATACAATAACAGAACTCGCCCTTGGGTGGAGCAGGATATAGTGTCAAATTCTTACTGACTGACTAAACGACCCACGCTGTTCCTTCCTTACCTTGATCCCAGGGCCCTGGTGTTACGCTTTCGCATCAACCTATGGCCACAGGAGGCTATGAGCCTGCAGGCCCCAACTCCTTGAGGCACGCGGAAAACAGAGCGCGCCGGCGTCGACGACTTGGGTTCGGTCCGGACGGTTGGGTAGCGAGCGGCCCAATTCGCATACCTACTGACTTTTGCACTAGAAGATATTAAATCACTCCTGCGTACAATTACTAATTTCATGTGTTATTAGGATTTAAAAGTAATCTTCACTATAGTATTTAAATTTACCCTCATAATCAAATTCGTTATTGAATTAAATCAAGCAATTAGCTTAAAGCACTATCCGAAACAACCTAATACTTGATTGATATTACTGAATGATTTTTATACCTACAATGTTTAGCCACCTGGTATGGCCTAACGCTGTCTCTTAAATACAGGAATACCTAGTTTAGGAGACAGGGTTACATTTAGTGTATAGATTTATGTAGATATACCTAACAATCTCTTGTTTCATGAATCTTGTGTGTATGGTAAATAAAGATTATTATGATTTTTATTTCCAGTCCGTGAAAACTCGTTCTTCGACTGGGAAGAGCCGGGCATCCTGCGGTATTTGATGAGCATGTGTTTCTCCTGCGTCTTATTCTGGTCCATTCTCATGATCGTCGAATACAGACTGCTACAAAAGGTAATACTTGTGAAATTATGGATTAATTTTTACAGTTCGCTTCAACTAACTTTGCCGCTCTGAAGTTGACTACAAATCACAGCGCAGTAATCAATTTTACGAAAAATTTTGTAGCGGTTCATACAACACATATTCCCATCAAATTTCATCACTGTAGTACTTATAGTTTCCGAGTAAATCGGCTGTGACAGACGGACAGACGGACAGACGGACAGACGGACAGACGGACATGACGAAACTATAAGGGTTCCGTTTTTGCCATTTTGGCTACGGAACCCTAAAAAGACGAATACAATAGACGAACCTCAGTGTTATGTTTCTATCTCAGTCGCTCGTATACGTCCGATACCAGCTTGTGTTCCGCTCGCACAGTACCGCACGGTCCTCGATGCGAAAAGTGCTACGCGTATAATTATTACCTACCTGTTTTAAGTTTGTTGTTTTTTGTTATTTATTCTTATAATTATTGTTGTGTTTGTTTTGTTATAGTTGTGTTTGCCTTTTTATTGCTGTGTTTGTATTGTTATTGGTTGACGTTGCCCTTAGTTTTGTCAAATAAAATGCCAAAACGGAACACGGTTTTACGCCGACAAGCGCGTAAAATAATTCATAATGTGGTGAATTATATGCAGAAAGAGAAGGACGAAGGCATGCAAAATGTTGCGAGGGTACAACAAAGAGCTGCTGAGGCAACCGGCTGTTCGATACGGACCGTGCGCAATATTATTGCCGAAGGGAAAAAGACGGACATGATTTCCGTTTTCCGTACCCCGGGAAAAAAAGGCAAAAGTCTAGGCCAATAACTGGAATTGACAATTTTGACAAAGGCGTCATCAAACGCTGTATTCATAATTTTCACGTTGCGGAAAAGGAGATGCCAACATTAAAAAAACTACTTGCTAAGCTGCAACGTGATCTAAATTTTCAAGGTTCTGTAAGTAGCTTAAGCGGAATAATTAAAGACTTAGGTTTTAAATGGAGGAGAACCGAAAAGAATAGGAAAGTCCCCATAGAAAAACACGACTTGCGGCTCAAGAGAATTGAATATTTGCGAAATATTAAAAGATATAGAGACGAAGGAAGAACAATCGTATATACGGATGAGTCATACGTGCATTCATCTCATACGAAGACTAAATCGTGGTCAGATAAATCTGATAAAGGATTGAAGGCACCTCTTTCAAAAGGACAAAGAATTGTCATCGTCCACGCGGGGTCCGAAGATGGATTTATCCCGAATAGTTTGTTAATGTTTAAATCTGGGACAAAATCGGGTGACTATCACGACGACATGAACTTTACCAACTATGAAAAATGGCTGAAGACTAAATTAATCCCTAACCTGAGTCCTAATTCAGTTGTCGTGATAGACAATGCGCCCTATCACAATAAATTGCGTGACCCCGCACCGACGTCGACGAGTTCAAAAAAAGACGACATGAAGTTGTGGTTGTCAGAAAAAGGCATACCGTTTGATGATCACATGCTCAAGCCACAGCTGTACCAGTTAATATGTTAGAATAAAAGTGCCCACAAAAATTTTGTCATAGATGACATTTTGGCACAGCACAACCACAATGTTCTGCATCTACCGCCCTATCACCCAGACTTAAACCCCATAGAGATGGCGTGGGCGGCTGTTAAGGGTTACGTAGCCACAAAAAATGACGACTTTAATGTTAACCGGACAATGGAGTTGGTCAAAGAGAAAGTTGACTCAATGGGACGAGACGAATGGGTGGCCTTGTGTGCAAAAGTAAAAAAAATTGAGGAAGATTATACATCTAATGAGCATATAATAGAGGACATGACTGAGAATTTTGTAATATTCACGGGAGATAGCTCGGATTCCGAATTGGAATCTGAGAACGATTCCGATTCGGAATCCGACTCAGATGGAGAAACACCTTCTACGAGCATGTTTCAAGGTGATAAAAGAAGTTTTATTGAAGGAGTATCAGCAATGTCTACTGATGATAGCGAGTGAATATAAGTATGTTCACAAATAAATAAAAATATGTTTTGCCACGAATGAACGTATTGTCTTTCTTTTTCCTTTTCCTAGATATATAAAAACAGGTGAGTAAAAAAATACACTATTTATTTTCATTGTAAAATAAAACAATTTAAAAATTTTCACGTCAGTGAACACTTTTTTACGCGATAGTACTTGCGCTGTTGTTAGGAAAGCCTAGCTTCAGAGCGGCATAGTTATTTGACGCGTACTGTATATCTTGTCTAACACGCATTTAACATAAATAAAATTTTCAAAACTTTCTGTAATATTTTGTAACAATTATTTGTGAGAAATGGCTGAGCTCCAAGTTTTTTGAAAATTGTAGACGGCTCTGCCCATACATCTTTATACGTGACATCCTGGCAATCGATCCTATTGTCATTTGGAACGCATTGTACCTGCTTAGCTTTTGTCGCTAAGCCAGCGTTGTTCTTAAGACTGTTTCTTAGAGAATATAGGGCCCAGATCGGCGTACGTTGTTGACGTGGGTAGATCGGCGTACGTTGTCCTTGTGGGTCTACGAGTGGGTAGAGGTTTTTTTTTTATGGTAGGTGAAAATCATCGAATGACGAAACCCGCCCTTGGGCGGAGCGGGAGACCAGTGTCAGACTCTTACTGACTAAAAAACCTACCTCGTACCTTCCTTGCCTTATTCGAGTGGGTAGTTGTACGTTTAACGATGATATGTTGGTGACAGTTGTTTACATGGAAGAAGACGCCGCCGCCGGTGGACGCCAGCTCACAGGACGAGGACGTGGCGCGCGAGGCGGAGCGCGCGCGCCGCGCGGCCGCGCACGCGCCGCGCCGCGCCGACCACGCGCTGCTCGCCAGCAACCTCGCCAAGTACTACGGGAATCATCTCGCCGTGGACCAAGTCTCATTCAGTGAGTACCTACTATATATACCTCACAGCTCCTTAGTAAATGTATGCTTATATCTTTAAAAGTACGCAACGGATTTAGATGCCTTTTTTTTAATAGATAGAGTGATTCAAGAGGAAGATTTATGTTTATAATACATGCATAATATCTTCAATATCAGTGGCCGTGCGAAGCTGGGGCAGGTCGCTAGTATCGTATAAATTTGAGATTTATGCAATATTTTCTTAGTAGCTTTTGGGTAGTTTCTGGTTGAGATAGCGCCGTGTAACTTCATGTAACCAGTAGGGAATTTGTTATTAATCGATCAGATGCAACAAATCAGAAATTTGTATTTTTTTGAGATACCGCTTTTTGGCTTATGAGGGCAGTATATCTGACACATAGCACATAGGTAACTTGAACCAAAATGCCGACAAACCTTCGAAGCGCACTAACAGTTTTTCAGGTCTCAATTGATAATGATATAACTTAAGCAATGGCGACCATTCAACTTATTTGCCGTGTACCTACTATATTTACCTTGAGTTTAAAGCGAATTTTTATTTACAACTAGCTTTTGTCAGCGGCTTCGCCCGCGTACATAAAATATAGCCTATGTCACTCAGGAGTAAAGTAGCTTTCTATTGTCGCTAAAATTGTTCCAATCGGACCAGTAGTTTCAGAGATTACCCCCTACAAACAAAAAAACATAAAAACAAAAAAACAAACTTTACCTCTTTATTATATTAGTGTAGATTTAAGATCATTTTCAAAATTTTAATAATAAACTGAAGTGAACATGCTAGAATTCGACATCTATTGCAGCTCTTTCTTGTTTATGCCAATACTACTTAAAAATCAATTAAAAATGCTAAAATTTTCACTTGAGTTGATGTCGATTTTGGCGATAGACTAAAATATATCTACTGAAGTGAGAATAACACAAGCACAGGTATTGTTTACCCTGATCTGTAATAGTGAATTTGTCATTACAGAATTCAATGGTAGCTTTAACGTAATCATTTAGTAATGCTAAATTAAGATTGCTAAAGAAGACAAATTTCATCTAACGTAAATCTTCTGCTTAAGGTGTAAGTGACGGTGAATGCTTCGGGCTGTTGGGCGTGAACGGCGCCGGCAAGACTACCACCTTCAAGATGCTGATGGGTGACGAGTCCATCTCCAGCGGCGAGGCGTATGTCAGCGGACACTCGGTGCAGAAGAACCTCGACAGGGTACATGAGAATATCGGTCAGTAGCTCAGACTCCCGATATCTATATTGTACATAATGCTGGCGCTTTTCAATTATATTCTTAATCAAGTGCCCGGGTAACATTTTCCCAATTATATTAGAGCAGGCGCCCACAGCTGACATAGCACAGCATGGCACAGCAAAGAATTTTATCACTAACTAGCTTCTGCCAGCAAAACAAGTTTCTTCATACAAACATTTACTCCCGTTTCCTCTCTTTGGGGGGTGCATTTTATAATATTAGTGTCTTAATGGTCACCTACATCATTAAAGGAAACGATGTGAAAAATTTCACGCTCCGGTTCAGTAGTTTCGGCTGTACGTTGATATGTCGCAGTCAGTTTCTCCTTTTATATATAATACAGATCAAGTTATTTTGAATTTTATTTAAGTAGTTTAGAATTCACGTAACGTGACCTACCGTGCAGCAGTGTGTGCCGGCCCTAAGAGTCACTTTTCAGTGTAATCGGCTTCAGCTGCAACTGTATTTTATATAAACCGATTAATGTAGTATCATCAAACATTATATTGACTTGTAATATTCCAGGCTACTGCCCGCAGTTCGACGCGTTGTTCGACGAGCTGACGGGACGTGAGACGCTGCACATGTACGCGCTGATGAGAGGCCTGCGCATGCGCACCGCCGCGCCCACCGCCGAAACGCTCGCGCACGCTCTCGGCTTCCTCAAACATCTTGACAAAAAGGTAATTTGTGTGCCTATTTACTTGATGTATAGATAGGTATTTGGAGGTATGCGGAACAAAGAGTAAAGTCCCGCAAATCTCTTTTGAAAAGGGAGGATCCTCCGACTAGAAAGGTATTATATCTGGCGGGCTACTGCCAGATAGTTGATTTTGGGCTTTTTTTATGGTAGGTGAAAATCATCGAATGACGAAACCCGCTCTTGGGCGGAACGGGAAACCAGTGTCAAACTCTTACTGACTAAAAAACCTACCCCGTGCCTTCCTTCCCTTATTCCTAGAGCCGCGGTATCAGTTTCACTCAAACCGGCAGCTCCAGGAGAGTTGATTTTGGGCTGTCGTATGAGTTCAAACCGCAAGAAAATTATGATTGCGCGATGCAGGATTCTTGTAGTTCGTATGTGACGCTATAATCGTCGCTACAGTACTTATATTGAGTAAAGCAACCACGATAGGTACGTACTGATTGGTTGGTGTGACTTATGTGATCTCTATTTCGTCGCAGGTACACCAGTACTCCGGCGGCACGAAACGCAAGCTCAACACGGCGATAGCATTCATGGGCCGGACGCGGCTCGTGTACGTTGATGAGCCCACTACCGGCGTCGATCCCGCCGCCAAACGACACGTATGTATATTTTAAATAATAGCTGATTATTACTAAGTACCTACTTCGCCTATCTCTCAAGTATTCCTCATACACATCCTCGTTACTTGGACTGGTGTTGTCAGATTATAGTTATACTTGACTGTTAGGAAGATATTTGACAAGTCTTGCAGAGCAAGCCACGGAGTCCTCATACCAGCAGTGTCAGAGTGGGTTCCCATTAGGTCAGACTAACAGTTTTATCGGATCTATTCATACTCAGCAAATCCCATAGTGATAAGAACTTTTTTTCTTTAATTGCTATAAACTAGTGCTTGACTGCGATCCCACCTGATGGTAAGCAGTAATGCAATCGTTGATCGTTGATGGTAAGGCGCACTAGTTTATTAAGAGCCTAACGTACGAGGAAAATCTTCTTCTTCTTAGTCGTGGACTCTTGACAGAGTGGTCGTGGTCATGTGTCGGTCAAGTCCTGCGCCACCGCTTCTCTCGCGATGCGACGCCATGAATTTCAGTGTTTGGCGGCTTTGGAGTTTTCATTGACGCGGCAATGCGTCACCGATTTGATGAGGTCTGTCCACCGTGTTGGAGAGCTTCCACGTGACCTTTTGCCCTCATGAGGAAAATAGGTACCTAGTATGAAGTTATGAGCTGTATGAAGAGCGTGACGTTGTGCAGGTGTGGCGCGCGACGCGCGGCGTGCAGCGCGCCGGGCGCGGCGTGGTGCTGACGTCACACAGCATGGAGGAGTGCGAGGCGCTGTGCTCGCGACTCACTATAATGGTCAACGGCCGCTTCCAGTGCCTCGGCACGCCACAACATCTCAAGAATAAGTTTTCTGAAGGTAGGTATTTCCGATGCCTTTATAAGATTCAGATTCAGACTCACAATAGTTAATGCATTATTTCAGTTCGGTAGGTACGTAATATGTTCATTTCTACAATCACTTGTGAATTGAACGGCCTTATAAACTGTACCAGAAGGTTTAGATAGTCTTTGGATCATGAGGTAGCCAGGGCCTCATTTTTAGGGTTCCGTAGTCAACTAGGAACCCTTGTAATTTTGCCAAGTCTGTCTGTTCGTCCGTTCTCCGATAATCTCACTACTCGTAATGCGACTTAAATAGACAACATTTTAGTAGTTAGAATCTATATCTTTTTCTTAATTATCTCCTTCCTTTGTAGGCCCATTTTTATGGTAACGTACTTAGTGTGTCAACTCATTGTAGCAAATAGCCTACTTTTATTAACTCGTTAAGTGGGGTCACTTATTGTGACGGATGGGAAACTACAGAACCATATACTGAGCGTGGCCAGTTTTTCTTTATCTATCACTTAGTGATAGATAAAAAAATCAAGTCAGAAAAACTCAGCATTCCTAGTCTAGGAATGCTGAGTTTTTCTGACTTGATTTTTTATACAGAACATTTTACACATATAAATATATCGACAATATTATCGTAATCTGCCTATCGTTATCATATTAAGCTCTTCTCTTTTAATCACCAATATAGCCATCGATTGCCGTGACATTTAATAAGTATTTTGATAGGAGTAATCACAAATAATAATCGCAAAGTTAACGAAGAGATTTGATCAGTTTATATACTTACTTTACTTATGTTTCAGGTTATACGTTAATTATAAAAATGAAAATGGAAGAAAGTGAAACGGCTTCGATAAACAGCACGCGCAGTGTTACTGACATCGTCAAAGAATACGTTTCTAATAATTTCGAGAATCCACGGATAATGTAAGTCATTTTTTTTTCATCATTTTTTCATTATTCAAATTCAGAAAGTAGGTTCGAAGTTGCCTTAGGAGTTAAAAGAGAGGGTTAAAAGTAGTCTTTTTCATCCCTAGGACAAATTACTTTCAACTTTCTATTTTCACATTTGTATTAAACCATGACCCAAGTTGTTATACAGCTAGTTTTCTATACAGCAATTGAAATAACATAAAGATCGTATTAATTTAAGAGCATTTTTTTTAAAATGACTTTATTTAAATTTACTTAACTATTAATTTCTTTAAAACTAAATATATTTGAGAAAAATGTTGACCTGACCCATTTTTAAACTGATAGGTAAAAAATAGCTGAATGGAACGTTTCATTTACAGTATCTCTCTATTATCTGTGGGCGATCCGATCTTCCTTGCTTTTTTCGAGTTGTAGAGTTTTGTTTATACTTACTCTACTAAATCTCCGTTACAAGAAATTAGTTCAAACTTCAGTTATGGATTTAGAGATTTTTGCAATTCTGTAACATATTTAATTTTATCGAAGAATCCGCGCGTATTTTTTATCGCCTGTGCTGATACTTCCATAAGATTCAATGTGTTACAGAATTGGGAAATAGTACATTGTTATACCAGGGATGAAAGAGAGCTATTTAGCCCCAAGAAATTTCTTGGCGACCGAGCGATAGCGAGGTCGCTAATAGTTCGAGGGACTAAATAACTCTTGAACCCTCGAACTATTAGCGACCTCGCTATCGCTCGGTCGCCAAGAAATTTCTCGGGACTAAATGACTCTTGAACCCGAGGTAAATACTGTGCTTTTCATTACGAATACGAGGAAAATAAAAATAATAAAAACCTGAGTCGTCGTCAAAGGTCTGTTCGTATATTTTTAGGTAGGCTATTTCTTTTGATTTAGGCGTTAAGCGGTTTCCTCCTCTCAAGAATCGTGCCGTAAATTTATAACTGAAGCTGATAAAATTATCGTGTTAATACAAATTTCTTAAAACAGAGATTTAGCAAAATGTAAACAAAACTCTACACCTCGAAAAAAAAACAAGAAAGATCAATTGGCCACAGATTATAGAGAGACTATCATTTACCCGCCAATTTTTTTTTTCAGTTCAGTCGGCTGGCTTTTCAGACAATATTTTTCATTTTATCATTGTAAAAATGGGTCAGGTCAAGTTTTTCTTAAATATAATATTAGTTTTAATGAAAGAGTTGAAAGTAAATTAAAATACAATATATAATTATTGTTTGGTGTACAATAAAGTTTAATCTATCTATCTATCTATACAATCATAAAAAAGTATTCTTAAATTATTCCTATCATTATGTTATTTCAATTGTACTGGCAGTATAGAAATTCGGATCACGTTTCAATAGAAATGTCAAAATAGAACTAGTTTTTTTTTATATATTTAGACAGCTGTCAGTTGAAAGTAAAACTCTTTAGGGAGGAAAAGTAAAACTTCCAACCTGGTCCGCAGGCAACTTTACAACAACTTTTAGAGTAGGTATGAGTAATGAAAAAAATATTGCAGTGCGGACTTGCCCTTAGACTTCTGCGCATCAAACAAGTATTTCTGGGTGTAGCTTAATTTCGCTTGTTAATTTTCAGGGAGGAGTATGAGGGTCTCTTGACGTACTACCTGCCAGACCGTAGCGTACCGTGGTCGCGCATGTTCGGCATCATGGAACGTGCCAAGCAGGAACTGGAGATCGAAGACTACAGCATCTCACAGACCACACTCGAACAAATATTCCTGCAATTCACTAAGTACCAGCGACAAGAAGGCGCCACACAATAACGAATAGTAAATTATTACTTTAGATAGAAAATTTAAGAGTTCGGGGCTAAGGGTCAGAGTTTCTACTGCCTTTATTTTTCTTGAAAATCTGTTACCAGGCTTTAGTAAGCCTTGCGCTTGCGTTCATCAGTTTGTCCGTTTGGTATTGACAAATGATGTGAAGTGGAGCGCAGCACTAGGCGTGTGTCTGTGAGTCACTATTGTATTTATTATTCTTTTTAAATATTTATTTTATACTTACATGACACACCAACATAATTTTACGCGATTTATATATGTTTTTTATTATTTTGTTTCGATACCTGTTTATTTTACTTTACCTTTGATGACGACTCAGGTTTTTATTATTTTTATTTTCCTTATATATTCGTAATAAAAAGCACAATGTTTATTCACCCTAACCCTAACCGGCCCTAACAGAATAACAGCGTTGCGATATTTATATTTTATTTTTAAATATAGCAGCATATGCTGAGTTAGGCGCCTTTTTGGCCTTGCACAGATTTTAATGGTTTTTTTTTCTTTACCGTTTTTTATTTTATTTTTTATTTCTACTGTGTAAGGTACGAATAAACGGTTTTTCTTTTTTTCTGTCTCTTTCTTTAAGGCTTGAAAAGGAGTATCGTAGATGTTACGAGTTACCAATTACTTGGTTATGAAGATTAGATATATAGTATCTCCGTGTAAAATACTAAAATTGGCGTGATTAGTCACTTAGAACTAAGGTTGCAGTGTGTTAACGCAGATAAATGATGAGCCAGATAGACCGAATAGTTTTAGAAGTCGTCAGTTAGAGAACGTGGCCCCAATGTTTAGTTTATAGCTAAGAAATGGCATTGCAGTTTTGTGGTGAGCGTTACCTACAATGATAATAACTAAAGGCGCACTTAGACAATTTTAAACGCTGCTTTAAACGCTACTGAGAGATGGGTTTTAGCAGCAACACGTAGACAATCAGCACATTACAAAGTAGATAGGTTCTGTCAGAAATAATAATTGCTTAGCAGAATAACACATTTTCGCATTAAGATTTTTTTTTTTGACGACAACTCGGGTTTTCTAAATTTTAATTTTCCTAATACATTCGTAATACAAAGCACAGTGTTTACCTCGGGTTAAAGACTTATTTAGTACCCACGAACTATTAGCGACCTCGCTTCGCTCATACGTCAAACCTCTTCTCGGGACTGAATAACACTTTTACCCCTAGCGTAACAATGTACTATTTTACTTTGACAAAACAGACTTACTGTATTAAATGAAGGGCTTGCTTGCTTTAGTGTGACCATGGCCTTTTTAATTGTTACGATTTGATTGGTCAAGGGGCGTGACTATGCTGAGTTACTATTTTCTTGATGCGAATATACTAGAATTATTCTTTTTTTTTTTCGTGTAATCGTTTCAACAGAATTGTTAATGAATAAAATAACGGTTTTATTTCAAATTACAGCGATAGTTAAGTTCCAATATTGAGTAGTTAACACTTCTTCCAAAAAATAGGTTTTCTGTTTTTTTTTAGTACTTACTATCATCTCTCTTTCTTTCGCGGGGATACCGGATAGCGTAATAAATAAATAAGTACTCCTAAAATCTATATTTTAATATTTTCTTGTGTACAACTGGCATTGTAATATCTGATACTGCGTATTACTACACAATTATAGTGTAGAAAAACAATTTTTTTTTTTTTAATATCCTGTGTACCTCATTTATTTTAAATCAAAATAACCGTGATATGAGGTACCGGAGATAGCTGACGCTTTACCCTGTTGATTGATTGACAAGCGGAGATAAATACAGAACTACCTTTGCGTCTGGTCAGTCTCAAATGGTGATAATAAATTAGATTTTATAGGTAGTCAGATGTGTAGATAGAAATTCATCAATGAATAAGAGTACGACGTAGGCATTAATAGCTGGCAGTATTAAATTTTAAGTTTAGCGATATTCCATGACTTTAATTCATTTTTTCATTAGAATGCTTAAGGCTTAGAGATTAATGGACGTTGTTGGGATAGTAAAATATGATTGTTAAGTATAATGTAAATAGATAGAATTATTTCAATAAAATATGTATTTGACCAACCTGCCTAAAGGCAAATTAGGAAATGAGGCCTATTTATTATCTAATACATATTGAGTTTTACAATAAATTGATTTATTTGTAACACATGCTCAAGCGCTTTGGATAAGCCTGTTTTTATTCTTTAAGTTGATGTAAATGATTGAAATATGTGACAATAACTGTTTTGTAATATTTTATAACTTATGTGATTGAACCAAAAATATATTTTTTACTTTCATACCAAAAAGCTTTATTTAGCATTTAATTTAATTGTAGAATATGTACACAATACCAAATTATATATTTAGTTAGTTTTAGATTTATTTATTTATAATGCGAGTACCACATGTGTGATGATCAAAAAGTAAATCTTATTAAAAATATCCATAAATATGCTTCATTTTTATTCTTTAAAAATACCTACCCAATAAATACCAATTGAGGAGTAGTTACTTTTACGTATCTACCTTTTGACCTGCCTTTATAGGTATACAAGTGACTAGCGACCTGCCCCTGCTTCATACGGGTTTAATGCTGATATAATTATATTATGCATGTATTATACATATAATTATTCCTCTTGAATCACTCATTTTTAAAAAAACTGCATCAAAATCCGTAGTTTTAAAGATTTAATCATACATAGGGACAGACAGCGCGAACCGACTTTTTTTTTACTATGTAGTAACTACATACCTTAGTAGGTATGTAGTTACTACATAGTAAAAAAAAGTAGAGTAGTAGCAGCGATCTTTCAACAGCAATTAGATAGTTCTAATTGCTGTTGAAAGATCGCTGCATGAGTGTGTTCATTTCAGCTGAAAGACGTCCGCTGTTGGACATAGGCCTCTCCAAGTGTCCACAATGGACGGTCCTGTGCATCTCACATCCATCGGATTTCCGCAACTTTTGCCAGGTCATCGGCCCACCTTGTATTCCAACGTTGCGTCTTTCGTACGTCTAACGGCCATCTGTTCTGCGAGTAATGTGTCCTACCTAATGCCACTTATGTTTGGCGATTCTGCAAGCTATGTCTATAGCATTGGTTTTCCTGTCTTAATTTCTGATACAATCACGCAAGGAAGCTCTGACCATAGCCCTTTCAGCATAGCCTTCTGATAAAGGCCCATTGTGAGCGACCACATTTTGGAGCCATTTGTCATCACTGGCAACATACACTTGCCATAGACTTTCGTGTTAAGACACTGTGGTATATTGGACGAGAAGACACCGCGCAGCCTCCCGAATACCACCCAGCCGAGATAGATTTGACGATCGAACTCTTTCTCGAAACTACGAGACGAAACGAAACGGGACTGTTTGTCCGAGGTAAACTTACCTAATCTTGCACAGCTTTAGAGTCTCCGATCTTGATAGGAGTGGGTCGTATACGGCTACAAGTTAACAAGTTTTCAATGAAAATATTACCTACCTTTATTATGAATACTCATCAAGACCTCTCCGAAAACTACAAACACGTTAGGGTTATCTAATTGTATTACGGAGTTCCTATGGCCACCTTCTAACTCCCCCATCAGACCCTGGCTAGCCATGTAGGATCAAAGTTCTCGTCAATAAAATATCCAATGAGCCAAAACACGATAAGGCTGAGTTGTTTTATTGCTGAGCTCCTATGGCTACCTTCCAGCTCCATCATCAGAGCAGCTCCATGTCATCATAATTGCAGCTCAATCGGGTAAAGAAATCTGCTTCAAAATTGAGTTGCAAGATTTGAACCGAACATACCTACATAGTTACATTGCAAGCTAATAAAAAGCTTGTAAAATAGCCGAAATTTAATAAAATAACCAAGTAAGATTTGAACGAACACAATAATCTAATGTGAATTTTTTTCGTATTTGAAATTTATGATTTTCGTGCAAAAAAGTGAATAAAAAGGTTACAGGCTACATTACAGCACTAGTGCTTAATGGTAATCAAAATGTCTCAGTTTGGTAACTGATGCTACTATATAGGTACCTAAGTGTAGTGCAATAAGAGCCACTTTCTCAGCAAGTGTAATTAAAAATTAATTACAGTACGGTTTAAAGTACGTTTATCTCACTGATAATAGTCATGTTTGTTATTCAATTTTAATTACATAGGTACCTTACTTTCATAAAAAGTCCTAAGGTAAATTACCAGGCTTATCTGATTTGAAATGGTAGTGACGAGGTAATCGACAGCTGTGACGCAATTGCATTATAATTAATTAGTTTATTGATATCATCATTTCAATATAATGAAAACGTATTGATTTTTTTACACTTTAATAATAAGAATAAATTACTTAATTATTAATTACGATCTATCCTAAAATACTATGTACCTAGTCATACCAGAATGGCAGCGGCCGGCAGCGACGGGGCGATGGCGAGGCGAAATTAACTCTTATTATTAAAGCGTTTTGGCGGCGTTGAATCTGTTGTACGCTGTCGCTTATTATATATCCTGGTAACGGACCCGATCTATGTATCTCACGATTCACTCGTTTCAATGACAATGATAATGATGAAAGTAAAATAAAACAAATAGTAATAAAATATCCTTAGTTTTATTAAAAATTGTCTATAAACACTACACATACAAACACCGTCCTTATGAATGTAATATACAAAACATCGAGAGGTACAGAAATACTTTAAAGCCAGAATGTTGCATAAATTATAAGTAGTTATGTATACTGTTGAAGCGTAATAATAATAATTATGTAGTCACTGTAAACTGAGCTGAGTTCAGCAGACACAAAATATCTTTTATAATACTGAGGTTCACAAAAAAATGTACTAATTAAATAAAACATAAAATGGCATCAGCTATATCATTAGCATGCGGCATTTTCTTATATAGAATACACATTTTGCTAATGGCAATAAACAATCAAAATTACAATAAATCACAAATCATATCACACAAATTCACACATTGTACAGTGTATTTTTTAATAAACTTTAACAATTGTCGCTCGCCTCATAGCCAATAATAATATCAGAATTGTTATGTATAGATTTTCAAAAAATGTTCGATAAATAAGAGAGGACATGTATTATCGATTACGTATCTAGCGGGTGATGTAAACGGTAAGTATACACATGTTTACTCTATTATACTGAGAACTGTCCGACTGCGACAATTGATAATGATCAATACAGCTTATGAAAAGGAAGATAGGGTGTCACGATACAACGTGCTATCACTGATTTTTCAAAATAGTCAAAGGGTAACTGAACGAATACATCAACTGCTTACCATCAGGTGGGATCGCAGTCAAGCACTAGTTTATTGCAAGTTTAAAAAAAAAAAAAAAAAGAATATGGCTCGTGGTTTAGTTAGTTAAAATCTAAAACTCCCTCTCACTCCACCCAGAGTAGGGGAAGTTATTTAATGATATCTCACCCTGCAAGCAAAAAAAAAATAGATGTTTGCTTGTGTGTGTGTTGAAATGAAATGCTTCATCTTCCTTTTCATAGACTGACTGTTTATTCTACGAGATTGCGACCAATATTAATATGTATAAATTACTAGCTGCTCCGGAAAACTTTGTACCGCTTCATAAAGATAATTTTCTAGCTCGTCCAACCGTTATCGAGTTTAAACGAGACTAACGAAAAGTTAATCCATTTTTATATATAAGTGTAGTTGCCCCGGCAAACTTCGTACCGCTGATTTTTATTTCGTTCTCACTGTTTAAACCCTGACCCTCAGCTGTTACGAAAATTCAACGACCAAAAACAGCCAAATCGGTCCAGCCGTTCTCGAGTTTTAGCGAGACTAACGAACAGCTATGCATTTTTATTTATAAGATTAGGGAAAATTAAGATAACAACAAAATAATACAGTTTTGAACATGATCTACATTTTGCATCTTTTTAGGATCAATATACCTTTGGTGTTAACTATAATAGTAAAATAATAAAGCATAAATATAACAGGATAATTTTAGGCCATGTTAAAACATTTCAGTGACACAGAGAAATCCGTTGAAAAGTATGCGTTTCGGTCATATCTATCTGACATCTTTTTAGGAAAAGAAAAAAGGAAAAGAACGTGCATATTACATAAATATTGAATTACTAAAGCAAATTCGTAGGATGCTAATTTTTGTTCCAGAGTTCTCAAAATTATCTATACCTTTTCATGTCAAATAAAACATTACAGTGCATAGATCGTTATTGTAAAGAACCTAAGCGCATCTTTTACTGTACAAACATGACAAGACAGCCTCATGTTACGATCCTTATAGTACTCCTTTTGCTTTGTTTACGTTTACAGATAATATATTATGGTCTTAATTTGAACTCTTTCGAACATAGCACTATATCGACCCCGAAAGGGCAGGCTTATGGCATACATGTATACATTTCCCTTTGAGAAAAAATGGGTGTTTATTTTCAGTTATGTCCAATAATATTATCCGCGGCAACCCTGCTGCCATGTACCAGACTGGATTGCTACTGAAAAATTCCCTATCTTAATAAAAACCTTTTTTTTTTTGTCTCCAAAAATTTATTATTGAGTAAAAAGAGCTGCACCAAATAAGAACGATACTCGATTCATTTTATACATTCGTTTTAATTTTCTAAAAGAACAAGCACCATTGAATTATCTCACTAAAATAAGTACTGATTAGGCACGTTATATGAAACCATGATTTTAAAATTATAGGCTGTTTTGACTCGCAGCCCCATGTTTTTGTTTGAAACATTTCGGCAAAAAGATTTTTTCTTAAATATGGCGTTTTTAGTTAGTGACCGTAGCCTAACTTAGCAAAGATCTTAGAACGTAATCAATATTAACTTATAATAACACAGTAACAAAGCTAAATAATAATGATGTCATACATCTTGAGATTTTGTTTGTGAATGTTCAGATCAGTTCAGATCTAACTGTACTATTATACCTACAAAAACGTGGAATGGCGTAAATTATTTATTTATTCGTTTATTTAATCGGAAAAGATGTTTTTAAAACATTATGAAAACAATCATTTATGTACATTAACACGATGTGAGACCTACTACATAGAAATTTCTATTGAGCTTGAATGACACGATAATAAGTACTACCTACAATGTCTTCCGATAGATTTAATACCAACAATATGCTAAGTTTCAAAAGTTTTTTTAAAAAGGTTTTGTATCGCTTTGTATTTACGCCAATTGTAGGCTTCTGAAAATTTGATCCTTGTGGAACCATTGCATTGTATACGTTATATTTTATGCATTGAATACACAGCCAAACACATCAACAACAACATTTAACGACAGTTGTAATACACTAACTATACCTAAATATTTATTTATAAGTTAATTTTCACATATAAAATATTGAACATTCAAAATGGTTGTGTCGTTTTTTTATTACTATGCATAGAATTACTTATTGTTAAGTACTAAATTTAGTTTCACATCTCGTATCCTCTTGACTTATCCTTCAATTTCGGACCGTTCAGATCGTTATGTTGTGCCTGTCTTGGCTAGATTTTAAAATTGATCACTTCATGACATGACCAACTAGACAACTAAAAGCAGCCAGATCGTTTAAATATTAACAATTAAATGTTGTCAATCCTCGATTGGCATATCACCCCTTGACACCCAAGCGAGCGCCGGCGCTCGCGCTCATGATTTCTCGAAACGCGCCGTTGTCAAATTTTCAAAAATATAATGTACAATATTTGTTTTTTTTTTTTTGTAGGGTATTTTGATATTTATCCAAGAACGTAAAAAAAAGTTTTTATAGATAAATAACTTTCCGTTAATACCCGCGAACGCCGGCGTTCGCTATAGTACCCGCGAACGGCGGCGTTCGCTGTATGGCTGACAGGTTAATATACTATTTCAAAAGTTCAAAGAAATTAGCCCAAATGAAAATCGAAATATCATCAAACTTTTTCACATCATGAAGTGATTAATTTCTCAGATCTGGCTACGATATCGACGACTGATCAAAACGTGAACGACTTCTTAAGTAGAAATGTACGTAAACTTATGCATAGCCAGATTTTTATCAATACTTGTATAATACTTCAAATAAGTACATCTGACATTCCAGGCAATATGTCACACATCAAATTTGTAACTTTGCTTTATACAGACAGCCAAAAAAGGGTCTATCTCCGATTAGGCATTTAGAAATTCGATTAATGTCTGATTACTCCGTAGTTTACCCTGATGCTAAAGTTGATTTTAAAGATTTTAAACTTCAGCATTGCCTTGCAATTTCGTAAACTGCATGAATACCTGCTCTAGCGTGGTTTGTGTGACGGAGTAGTCTTCGATGGGGAACTGCTCGCGCGCTTCCTCCATGGCATGGAACAGGCGCCACCACGGTAGCTCCAAGTCGTTAATGTAGTACGTACTGATGCCTAGGTGGGATTCACTAGAAAAAAAAAACGATTATCAAGAAAAGTATTATACAGACCTAATACAAAAAGTTTAATTTTAGTTTTAACAGTTAAACTTTTCAACTATTAGGTATCGTTACATTTTTATTTCATTTCATTGAAGTCTCGTCTGCCACTTTATCAGTTGACCTTTGAATTTTTTTCTGTTAATCCGACGTTTCATTTACTCGATTTTTTTTCACCGATATTGCTATGGCTGTAATAACATTTGTTCGAAGTATTATGTTTCTGAACATTCATTATACAGTGGTATAATGAATGGTTGAGTATTACATAAGGTTGAGTACTTACATAAGTCTGGAGTCGCTGAAATTTTCAGCAACGTAATTATGTATCTTGATCACATCGTTGTCTCTGGTTGGGCCGGATTTGCATTTGACTATTAAGGAATAACCTGAAAGTATAAAATTACATTTTGTTGTTGGTCTATGTAATTAAATTATGCTACGAGCTACAACACTAACCACTACGACGTATACCTACGCCATTTAATTAAAAGTAGTATTTCAGACGACACAGTTGACCTCAAAATATAATCTAACTAAGTACCTTCTATTGAGTTTAACTAATATTCCTGTGACTTGGCCCTGGCACGTAACTCGAGCTCGAATGAAACAGTATTCATGGATTGATCAATTATCAAGTAGCTATCCAGTCACTATATGGATCTGAAACGGTTGAAGTCCTTGATCGATAGCTTTAAATACTGCGGTCTTATGACCATGTAATCATAAAATATCTTTATATACATATATAATTTTCTGTGTGTGTGTCACCAAAATTTTACTAATGGTTTGATAGATTAGGATGTAATTTTGTATGCACATATGAGTGGGCCTGTATAAAATAAAAATGAAACCGGCAGATGGCGCTGCAATAGGGCTCGTTTTTTGTATTCAGGCAGCCCAGTTTTGGACAGAATAACGTATGCCGGGTTCGCTAGTATAACATAAATTTTCAAGTAACAACTCTTATACTGTTATTTACGATTTAGCAAACTATATTAAACAAAAAAAAATTGTTTCACATGAGATTCTGCAAATATTCCGGATTTGCTGCAATGAATCCCTACCCAAAACGTGTCAATATATAGTTCACGCGAAACTAAAGCCATACTGATAGGCTCACCTTGCGAGAATTTGTTCTTTAAATGCTGCAGCGGGCCGAGGCAGTACATGCGGCCGTTGACCATGACGGTGAGGCGCGAGCACAGCGCCTCGCACTCCTCCATGCTGTGTGACGTCAGCACCACGCTGCGGCCCGCCACCACCGCCTCGCTGATGCACGCCCACACCAGCCGCTTGGACGCCGGGTCCATGCCTGCCACACCACATGTATCTTACTTATAGTTATTATACATTCATACTATGGAGAACATTTTAAAACATACAGAGAACTAGTAGGAGTCTTTTGCCTAAAAAATATGTTTGATAATAACAATCTGTACATGTACAGGGGTAGTAATCGGCCAACATATTACATTTCGGGCCCTGTCCGTGACAGTGTTGTCTCGAGATATGCCAAAATATTTTAAATTAATAATACGTATATAAAACGTAGAAGAATGGCAATTGGTGTAAATATATAAAAAAGTTTAGCTAATAAAAGAATTAACCTCATTTTGAATGCCGTCATGTTGAATGTATGTAAGTAAATACTTCATCGTGAAATATCTTGTGTTAGCAGACGTTGTGCTATCTTGGCAATGACGTAACGGAGTGTTTATTTTCGAAGTTTTAACACTAGACGTTTTCACGTCTAGTGTTAACAGAAGACCTGTATTTATGAATACTCTGGTTGATTTTAAAGCATTTATTTTAATTGATTACCTGTAGTCGGTTCATCAAGAAACACCAATGATGAATCTCCGAGCAATGATACAGCTGTACTGATTTTCCTTTTCGTTCCACCGCTGCATTCATGTACCTTTAAGAGAAGCAATATGATCATTGATTGACGTAACTGCCATTTTTTTTTATTAGCCTACAGTATGTCCCACTGCTGGGCAAAGGCCTCCCCTTTTTCCTACCAAACCTCTCTTTCTAGGGCTACCTTATTATATTCACATTGTTGGTCGTGTCGCGACAACTTTTGTTGTAGCCAATAAAAACTTTTTATGACTTAGCCTGGAACAGATTATGTTCGATTGATGACCCTTGAGTTTGTTTGTGTGTTTCTTCTCAAGGTAGTCAGCTAGGAAATACTGGCTTCATAGTTTAAACTGACGAAAAAATTGACGTCTAAAAGGACGACCGGACAAACGTGCGATGAACTCGTAGCTTAACCTTTAGATCTGTCCCCCTACTATGTCCTTTACAGCTCCATCTTTCTCACATAACAAGCTAATGAAGGCTTGGTATTTAGGAGTAGCGGTACGCAATGCCCTGCGAACCGTCAGAGACAGAAACAAATGGAAAAAGGTCGTGCGAGTGAAAGTGATGAAGCATTAAAGAATACAACACAAGGAGCCCCCTCCTTTTTTTTTTATTTAGTAGTAGGGTTAGTGACCTTTTTATCGTAGTGCCTCAGGAAGCCGAGCGTGGTGGCGAGGCTGAGCGCGCGCGCGGCGCCCGTGGCGGCGGGGATGCCGCGCAGCAGGCACAGGATGCGCAGCGTCTCGCGCCCCGTAAGGTTGTCCAGCAGCGCGTCGAACTGCGGGCAGTAGCCTGCACACACCACACAACACTAATAATAATAATAATATTCGACGACCATCACACAACGCCATCTAGTCTCATGCTAAGCAGAGCATGTGTTATGAGTACTAGACAACTGATAAACATACTTATATAATTCTAAATACATACATCTATAATATATAGATAAATTACACCCCGACACAGAACAGATGATCGTGCTCATCACACAAACATTTGTCCTGGGTGAGAATCGAATCCACGACCTCCGGGCATAGCAATTTGTTTAGAGTAATTTGTTTTGATTTGTATGTATCGAATTTTTATTTCTAAATACATAAATTACTACATAGAATAAAATCTTAAATATAAACTTAACTAAAATAAATATTTACACCAAACCTAACTATGTACATATGATATAAAAACACAATACTCAAGCGTCGAAATATTCCTCCACATCGCTGTCATCTGGAAACGTGCCCAGAAGACTGGCAGCATTGCCACGTTGGATGGCAATGCTAATTCTTTGGGCAAAGAAAGAGCCAGCCCTCTGGTCACGCAAAGTATCGATGAGACGTATGTATGTATTAGCTTATTATTATGTAAGATTACTTGTGTATTGTGTCTATGGGCCTTAGTTGCCTGATAATAAAGAATTATTATTATTATTATAGCAGTCAGGGTCACTAACTACTATGCTGACAGGCCAGTCACACTCATTCATATCTACTTTATACCATGTAAATATAGGCCCGATTGCCTAAATGATAATAGCCGCACGATTTGATATTCAAGGTAGACACTCTTGCCGTGGGGGAGCATTCAAGTATTACGTAACGCAATTTTTGAGGATTTTTGACCCCCCCTCCCCCCCTTGTAACGCACCGTAACTTTTTTCTGTACCCCCCCTCCCCCTCTCTAAACGTTACGTAACATTCAAAGTGAGCATTTTTACCTAAACTTTTCTTTATTTTTCAGCTTTTTTTAGCCGTTGTCTAAGACCAGACTAATACAATCGAGGGATTCCTATAAAAAGTACCACGTATATGAAAAAGGTTGCCATTTTGGGAGGTTTGATTTCCTAATTTTTTATTAAAAAAAAAAAACAATGTTACGTAACGTGTAGTAAGAAAGACCCCCCCCCCGTCCCTGTAACGCATCGTAACGTTTTACGAGACACCCCCTCCCCCCCAAATCGCGTTACGTAATACTTGAACGCCCCCTGGGCGGTCTATAGATAGCATAACAAAGCCTTATAATGTTCCCACTGCTTGGACTTAGGCCTCTTCTCTAAAAGACGAAATGGGTCGATATCATCCGGACGAATCCACCACGCAAGCTTAATGCGGATTTTTTTTATTCTAGGGCAATAGTAGGCTAGTTCCTTACGATGTTTTCCTTCACCATTTCGAGAGCAGTGTTTATGAAATAAATTAAACAAAGCAATGCGGATGCTGGATTTAAACCCGCGACCGTTCAAAATATACTGCAACCCATACTTGTTTTAGGACCTTTCGTAGGTACAAATGATCATTTAAAAATCAACTTAAAATTTACTATGATAAAGACGATTTTTAAGTGGGTGTCGATGGATTAAAATTACACATCTCAAATCATACATTCAAGTATAGGTAAATCCTTCAAAAGTGTAACTGACCGATATGCCTGTAGACGTCTTGCAGGTGCGTCTTGATGGAGAGCCCGTGCACGAAGGCGTCGCCGGCGGAGATGTGCACGTCGCCCGTGAGCATGCGGAACGTGGTCGTCTTGCCCGCGCCGTTGATGCCCAGCAGCCCGAAGCATTCGCCCTTGTGCACCGCTGGAATGTAACCAACGTGATCAACGACTTTTTAACTTATTAAAAGAAGGTTCTATAACGCTTAGTCTGAATTTGTACATGCATAAGTACATAAACTCAGACCTAAATTAGTGAACACCATTTATTGCAGTCCTTGCACACTCTTTTTCATAATCATTTATTTATTTTCCGAACATGGTACAGTACATAAATGTTTTTATTTTTTAACATTCAGTCCTCCAAATTTAGCCATCAATCACATAGGCATGCAAATTTTAACAATTTATTAAATTTCATCTCAATGTGCACCCTAATTCAACTTACCAAACGAAAGTTTGTTGACAGCGAGAAAGGTGTCGAAGTACTTGGTGAGGTCTCTACAGACGAGGCTCTGCTGGGAGATCTCCGCCCTGGTGAGCGCCTGCACGTGGTGGCGCTCCGCCGCCACGTCGCTGTCCTCCTCCACCACGCTGGCGGCTGGCTGGTTCTTCGAACGGTAGAACACCTTCATGGAACACACAAATCACCCATTTTATCACCTGTTTACATTTAAAATTCAACCATTCAACTCGACTCTGCATACCTTGTTCACAAGCTCATATTCCTTGATCAGCAGCAACGTGAACGAGATTAATCCAACCATGCCCATCATGAACAGATATCTTCCGATGCCCGGCTCAGACCATTGCAGGTAAGGGTTTTCGTCGACTGAGAAATAATAGATAGGTACATTGACATTTATACTTACAACAACAGAAGTTTTTATATCTCGATAAAATTAGAACATCCAAAGCATTGTTCAAGTCATACCGCTAACTGGAAGCTGACATCAACTACATTGAGAAGTAAGAGATACAATGTCAATTCTTCAAAAAAGTTTTGTCCGTACAAGGAAAATTCTCGCTAATTTATAAAACATTTAGCATATCATGATCAGCATGCCGTAATGTAAAAAGACACACTACTGTTCAAGCAATACTCGTAACTAGGTTCGGGGATCACAGTCAAAATTGCCTTGAAGGCTTTATTACTGCGTCAATGTTGCTATAGAAATATCGTTTTCGTAAATCGGCAATCTTCTTGTATAATGCTGGAAAAACTACATTCTGCGCCTGTAAAGTTCTGGCGAATAATAGTATTAGAAAACTATGATGTATTATAATAGTAAGCTTGCATTGTAAAGAACTACAGTACATACATAACACGCACCCACAAGACTCACTTACTACAACA
Organism: Mythimna loreyi; assembly: GCA_029852875.1. Lineage (NCBI taxonomy): Eukaryota > Metazoa > Arthropoda > Insecta > Lepidoptera > Noctuidae > Mythimna > Mythimna loreyi. The sequence goes on along the minus strand of CM056785.1, from coordinate 11,926,277 downwards.
CACGTTGAGGCGCATCTGCTTGCAGATCGTGTAGCGCGTGCAGTTGGTGATCTTCAGCTGCGTGCACAGGCCTTCGCAAGCCATGAGCTGGAACGTCGACACGCTCATGTCCCTGCCGACCAAGTATTACAATAAAACAGACTATTTATTTTGCGAATGAATTCTTGCAGTTCAAATTCAAACTCAAAATCATTTATTTCAAATAGACCGTTTACAGGCACTTTTGAAATGTCAAAATTGAAGCTAATTTGCACGTTCCAAGGCGTAGACCGCTATGGAGAAGAACGTGCAAGAAACTCCATGGGCACTCTTTTGAATCAAATTGATATTTACATATTACTTGGTTACAAACTATAAGGTTGTCGTCTGGTTAACTGGACTTGCCTGAAGCAACCTTAATAAAATGAGAGCCTCAAATACCAGTACTTATAAAAAACCTAAAACTAATTAATTACACGCTAAGGGTACCTCTTGTGTACCCCGACCTCGACAAAGACGGCTGGTGTGGAATCGAATATTAAATTATTCTAGGGCGAATTTACTTTAGTACTTAACGCTGGCTGGTTAGAGCAAGGTGGGGGGGGGGGAGCCGGACAGTAAAAAATTTAAAAGACAAATCCAAACTTTTATTAAAATTATTTTAATAAACACTTCGATTTATACAAGTAGTTACCTAATTGGTCTTAAACGAGAGCATAAGCAGCCAATTGCTAGGCAATTAAACAATAGCTGTGCATAAGTAAAACTTTCTGTAAGTCTGTTACTACTTGTGCAGTAAAACGGCAATTAAAATCATAACCCTTAGAGCGTGAATAAAGCGTGTTTCTGGACAAGTAAATCCAAAAATGTATCCCAGCATATGGATGTTCACAAATACTTATTTACACTAAATAATAAATTAATTACCTGAAACTTCTACTGATGCAGTAAATTGGCAACGGAGAAAAAACCCAGTCGAAGAGATGAGCGTAAAACGGACTGCCTACTTCTGGTAATCTCAATAATTCGGTGATTAAAAATGGCATGCAACCTGATGAAATAAAAACAATGGGTATATTATTTCCTTTAAAATTAATACAGCTTGTGAAATCTGTGCCATTCCCAAAATACAAGAATGATTAATATCAATTTCGATTTAATGATTGTATTGTGTAAACTAAATTCAAATAAGCTGTTCATATTGTACCATTACATATCTTTTGAATTTTTTAAGCACCCACTCACCCGTAAAGATATTCATGAAACACATTTTCGAGAAGCCCGTTGCAGCGGCTTCGAAATAGAATGATGCGAGGTAATGTAACGGTATCGTGGCTACGGAGAACACCATTAAGACTAGAAGTACTCTGCCTGCAAAAGAATATAAGCATTTTAAATTGAAATGGTCAATACCTATTAGTCTGTTTAGAAACTGAATTATTATATTGATCCAACAATTTGAGAGCAGTGGTGGCCGAGTGGTTAAGTCCCTGACTTACGAGTTGTAGCCCACGACGGGTTTATTTCCAGCCAGGCGCATTACTTTGTGCAATTTATTACATCACCACTGCTCTCAAAACGGTGAAGGAAAACATCGTGAGGAAACCGGCATGTCCTAGAACCAAAAATTCGAAGACATGTGACACCCACCAATCCGAGCCCGCGTGGTGGATTATGGCCCATTCCCTCTCCTAGAGAAGAGGCTTGTGTCCCAGCAGTGTGAACATTAAAAAAGGCTGATGATGATGATATTGATTCAACTGACCTAATTCAGCAGGCGTAGAAAGTGTGTTTTCTTGAAAGCAGGCGAGAGTGATGATGATACAGAGGTAGACTAGGAACAGCCACATCCAGTCCCAGACGAAGGCCGTGAGCCACATGACCGCGGGCCGCACGCCCGACACGCGCTGAAGAAGCTTCGCGCCGCTTGTGCGCTCCTGGTGGAGTAAAGGTAAATGTTCAATAATCTTTTCGAAACTTTGCATTAGGGGTGAGAGTGATGCTTTTGACAGCACCGAAGGTGGTGAGCGCGCATAACGGGGTTTAGCGAAGATTTTTAAGATGCGCCAATAAGATAAACTAAGGCACTCGGAGAGAAAAGCTCTTTCCATTCATAAAAATCTTATAGTTATTTTTCAGTAGGTACTTTGAACAAAAAATAAATCAATAGATTCGGCATAAGTCGCAGTTAGTACTGTAGTAGTACACTGTAACATAGCTGTATAGCTTATGGCTATTCAGGTTTGAAGAAATTTTCTATAGTTTCGCTTTTCTCTTTTTAACCAACGTCAAAAATGGGTAGGTTGTGTTCGGCTGTATTTTTCTATACCTGTATGTTCACCGATATCTTGGGCAATTTGGAACGATTTTGATTGCAGAGATCCCAAGTTCCAAGAGTCCCACAGAAATATTGTTTTAATCTGATTTTGAAATTCGAAGATATAGAACGGAACTCTTAAAAAACTAATAGCAAAACTGTGGTGTCAAGTAAATTGCTTTGTTTGTACTTGCACAGTACAAACTTTTTACAAAAAAATACAACATTTTAAATAAAAAATTAAATACATTTCATTTTTTTTTTAATTTAAGTTAAATAACGAAGAGACCAAACTATTATAGAAACACCGCCGTCCGAATTTAAAGTTATTTTGTAAATTTTTGTATTTTTTTTTACATTGAAGGCGATTGTATTTTTCTGTAAAATGTGTCTTTATAAATATATTTTACGAATAATTGTTCATTTGTATATTTCTTGTTTTAAGTTGGTAAGCCTTTAGTGATTAAAAAAATGTTATCGTAGCCCCGGGATACCTGGGGAACCCATCTGAAATATATTTTTCTGTTGCAACAATGTTATTGTGATCAATTTTAAGCTCATATTTGATTTTATTCGTGACAACATGGCTTTCTGTTACTGACCTTGTGCCTATCTATGACAGATTTAAATCGACAAAAATCCTTGTCCTGTGAAGACGATTACAAGTTAGACAGACGTCATTGATCGAGTCTATGACCTTTCAAGAAATACGGTTTTACGTATAATTAAATTACATGTGTTTGGTAATTAATAATCAATATTGACGTTACCTTAATAACAAAAAGTACTAGGAAAGCAGTGACGAACGCCATACAAAATCCGATGTTAAATGCAAATTGAAATCCCATACTGCTGCCAGTAGCCATCACCTTGACCTGCAACCAATTGTAGAGAAACAGCATTAATCAATAAATTGAAACGATATAGCAGTATGTCGCATTCTTATTAAAGTCTAACCCAAATACATTTAATTGGACGGCTGGCATACTGTTTGAACAATTAAAAGGCTCTCAAATGGACTGTCTATTACAGTCAGACAAAAAATACAAAATACTTGGAGATGTAATGGTAAAAAATGTTTAGAGAGCAATCATTTATTAATAACTAGCTTATGCCAGCGGCTTTACCCGCGTGAAAGCAGGTTTCTCTATAAAAACCGTGGAACATCGTTCCATCCCTTTAGGGGGGGGGGGTTAATTTTAGAAAATACTCGCTTAGTGCTCGCCTACGGAATAATTGGATATCTTGTAAAAATTTCACGCTCGTTGTCTTGACAGTTTCGACTGTGCGTTGATATGTGCGTTGATATGATAATGTGTGCGTGTCTAGTGTTTTGTGAGAGACAATATGCGAGGGTGTCCACTGTTACATGTTAATTTATGATGTATTTAATTTATTTAACCATTTACGCAAATAATTATTATTAATTTTATCCACAAATTGTATATCTTTGAATTTGACATTAATTTTGTATTGTATGTTATTTCAATGATTATTATTATTATTTTTTTATAATATTCTATGTTAATTAATGTAATTGGACCTGTGCCGTTTTAATTAACTATAAATAAATAAATAAATAAATGTCAGTTAGACAGAATTGGATTAGTTAAAAGCCGGCATCCAATTGGATGCTTTAGCCGATAGTCATTTGAACTAAAATCACTCAACGTTTTACAGCTTGGCGTATCGAAAGTTAATCCTTTCGAAATGACTAATCAAGAATCAGCCCAGTGATTCAAATTCCCTACTAAACAAAATGAATACACAACGTTCAGCCATCTGGTTAAAGGTAGTTCTTCAGTCATTTGATTGGATGCCGGCGTTTAACGTACGCCCTAGGCGTCCAATTGAATAGCTAATTTAACCAGATGGCTGCGACATGTATATATTTACACGAACTTACTGTATAGCCTGCCCAACATTATTCGCGAAGTTGCCTCGACGAAGTACTCATCGAAGTTGATCGAAGACCGAAGTATGTGACTAGTGAGTATACACTCGTGCAACCTCGTGAGGAGCACTTCGAGTCCTTTGACTCGGGCGCAAAAACCGACGACTGGAAGTCGCCCGAAGTGAGGCGAGGTTGCACGAAGCGAAATACGTTAGTGTAGAAACACTAACGTATTCGTTCAACTTCGACCAACTCCGCGAGTAGTGTGGTCGTTCCACTGGCCTGTCAGTCTAGTAGCTAGTGACGCTGACTGCTATGCCGGAGGTCGTGGGCTCGATTCCCACCCAGAAAAAATGTTTGTGTGACGAGCACGATCATTTGTTCTGTGTCTGGGTGTAATTTATCTATAGTATTTATGTATTTAGAAATATATAAGTATGTTTATCAGTTGTCTAGCACTCATAACACAAGCTCTGCTTAGCTTGAGACTAGACGGCGTAGTGGGATAGTTGTCAAATATTATTATTATTAGTGTAGAGCAGGCTAAGGGGCTATTTTCATAAATGTCACTTACTAAATGTTCAATAGAGTACGGCAGCGGATGATTGACGATCTTCAAGGAGCTGCCAGGCGACAGTGCGCTCATGAGCGCGTTGTTGACGTGAGCGAGAGATATCGCCGAGTCGTGGTACCCGTAGTTGCCGAACCAAGCTGTGATGTTGCGGGCCCCAAACGTTGCACCGATAGGAATTTCATTTCTCACTCTGCCGTGTTCTGTTGCGCTCTAAAATAGTAGTTTCTTACTAAAGACAATTAGAAATTTTCAACGATTTTGTCAGATCCAGCTATTCCGGAGTTTTATCTCTGAGATGGGTATTTTTCTGAAAGGAAGGCTGCCCCAGTGTGAAAGGCAAAGAAGTAAGAGTCTGACACTGTTTCCCGCACCGCCCAAGAGCGGGATTCATAATTGGATGATTTTTGCCTACATAAAGATGGTATAAAATAGATGTCGAAATTTGAACCCCCGACCCCGATATCCGGCCACCGTAAGCGCATGCTAGCGGACGGAGAGTAATGGGTAGCTCGCCGTCCGATCGTCCGGACCAAGCCCAAATCGTCAATTGCGCGCAATGTTCCCGCGTGTCTCAAGGAGTTAATTGTCAGCGAATCGTGGGCACCCTGAAGAAGAAGCCTACTAAGGCCAAGGGTTTACGTCTAAAAGGAAAGCTCCGCCTTAGTATAAAAAGCAACATAGTAATGGGGTAGGTTTTCTAATCAGTAAAAGTCTGATACTATCTCCTTCTCCACCCAAGGGCAGGAGTTGTCATGATTTTTACCAACCTAAAAAAACCCTATTATAGGTTGTCCCTATTTAGGCACTATTATGGGTTAGGTACCTTTGAGGTGTTTAAGTGGTCATTTTTACACACACTTACACCACCACTTACTTAATAGAAGTCTTGGCGGTATGTTTGTTGCGAATATAAACCAGGCACTTACCAGTTTTAAATAAAATTTCCCTAAATCTGCCGTCCCTATGTCTGTAAGCCTCATTCCTGGGTACTTCGATGTTTTAAAGTAATTTTTATACGCTGTCATTGCCTTAGCTTCAATACTTCCGTCAGTTACATTGTCTTGAGACAATAAAGTCTGCGTGGCCACAAACCCGCTCTCCAGGCTTAACGTCAAAGGTGGCAGTTCCGATAGAAACTTCCAGGATCTCGCGATGACCACAGATATTGATATGTTAATTATGGGTGTCACGAACTGTATCGCGGCGGTCAATTTATTCCTCATCGAGTTGTAGGCCAGTTTCAAAAACATTGCTTTAATGTGGTTCCTGAGCAGTTTAAAACCGCGTACTTTTTGTATTGGTTCATTGTCCGCTGAAAATAAAAGAACGATTGTAAAAATCTGAGATGACGGCTGTTGAAAAAAGTTTTATCTATACTACCTGCGTTGTGCGGATTAGCCAGAGGTGCTATAGCGCAGTCATTGTACGGTCCAGTGGCGTTGTTGCCTTCTGCCGATGAGGAATCCACATCCTCGGCTCCTGCCCTAGTAACAGTAGACTTATTAACTTCAATAACTCCTTATAAGATGGACATGAAACATGTTAAAGTATGTGAATACGTACTTCATAAAGACTTCTTCTAAACTAGTAACGGAAAGCCCATAGCTAGTAACGGACAACGCTTCCCGTTTTGCCTCAAATTCTTTAAGCATTTTTGGGAATTTACTAACATTGTCACTCGGCAATATGTATGTTAACTCTGAACCTGAAAACGAAGTGTAATTGTATAGGAGCAAATCCGAAAGTATAATCACAAAACAGCGACCTTGAAAAGAAGTAATACATAATACGGGCAATGAACTCTTACTGTGGAAACAAAATAGATGATGGTAAAGTTACGGATATGAATTAGGTAATTTACAGGTAAGAATGTTTTAACTAAGCAGAATTTACATGCAACCTTTGATAAAGACTAACCTATGTTGGTGTTTTCTTTGATATCGGGTACATAATTTCTGAAAAATTTGGTGACGTCATCGGCTATACAGTTTTCTCCTTTCACGATGGTCATTTTGTAGCCGATGCCGTAATGTTTCTTGAGGAAGTAAGGTGTCCCGACACACTGCAGGCGTCCTCCAGACATGATAGCTATTCGATCTCCCAGAATATCAGCTTCATCCATGAAATGTGTTGTAAGTATCATTGTCCGACCTGAACAGAATAATAATTTGTGTGAGTAATTTTCTCACATAATAACTTTTGTCTAAAACATTAGATTTCAATTATGATAATATATATAATATGACTTAGATATTATCTAAGAATATAAAGACACAAATTAAGATTGTATAAGACTGCATTAAAATATGAGCACAATGACGTTGAAGTTATGAATTGCCTATGTCGCAGGCATTATACTTAATTATGAGCGTAAAACAGGATTCCAGGACAAACTTGAAAGAGATTCTACATTTCTTACACAAGCGAGGAAGTCATAATTGCCACTAAAGTACAAAGTAAATAACTTCGATGTTACTCGTTTCAAAAGTTTACAATGAATTAGGTCGGTCAATTTCTGCTAGGTCATTGCCTACAATTATTTTAATAGTATGTTTCAATCCAATGACTCAGCCGAGACGACGAAATAACAAATTGTCTAAAATTTACATTTAAATACGAGGACCACACACAAACAGATACATACAAACAGTTTTGAATGGCCTGGTCTGATCATGTATATTTGGGGACCGTAAACGATTTTAAGGTCAATCATGCATAGCATAATTATGCGACTTTGTCTAGTGAATACTGCTACACACAGATATAACGTTGTTTGTTGAAATTGATTCAGTAGAATCTTCGATTGATTAAAAACAACGAATATACTGTCCTGCAATTATTATTGGTCACTAATAAAGAACGATCGATGTAGATGGTATTCAATTCTGGTCGCGCCAAAGTCCATACAGATGCAAGCCGTCACTGTGCTATGAAAAATGAGATACCTATTGTTTGTAATGATTGATACGAGTTTCATATTAAGACATGAAACACTGAGATCATTTACTGATTTTTTTATCAAATAATCCTTACACACATCGTAAAACAGTCTCCCACCGCATCTGTCAGTACGAAGTGTACAAACGTGATAAATCCGAAATCGAATGTTCATGTAATTTTCACCAACAGACAGTGATTCATGAGGAAGGTTCGATGGTAAAGAAAATAATTTAATGATTTCTACCAACCGTGCGTAACTGAAGCAGGGTGTTAGTATGTCAACCTTTTTTACGCATCAAAACTTGTGAAGTCGTGACCTATATCGATTGAGGAGGAAAAATAAAACGATACGCGTGTTGTCGTTTAGAATCTTGAAAAGAGCTATTAGGGGTCGGGCAATTGGGTTGCAGGAAGGTTCGAAACATTTACCTTGAACGTGGACCGCAAATAATATCTAAAATAATACGGGTGGGTTTTAGTCAGCAGGTATCTACAGTCTGCAATTCCATGGAAATTCATTTAGAACAAATTTTTATTTTTAAATATCCAACGATATGGATATATGAATTGAATTAAATTAAATTAGATATTCAGGATTACTTAATTAAAATCAACAGGCTCGTTTCGTAGCTAGGAATAATTTTTAAATAAGCTAATGATGTTTTAGTTTTCTCTTTTGAGTAGTTTTCGCTATACCTTGTAATGTAATAGTTTAACAAACTATACATAAAAATAGAACATTGACAGTGACATAAAAATAAAAATATCGGCCAAGAGCGTGTCGGGCCACGCTCAGTGCAGGGTTCTGTAGTTTCCCGTCCGCCACAAATTTCTCACAATGTAACAGAAGCCAGTAGCCCATGTAAAAATTAGTAACCCAATTTCCTCAGAGATGGCGCTGTACCTGGTGGTAATTTTGGATTGCATGAACCGATTTTTTTCTTTTTGTATTTCGTTTGAAAGAAGATACGCTCAGAATAATGAAATATATAAAAAAGTTAAAAAAAAAGCTTGCAAGTACGATTAAATTAGAAATTTAGTTCAGAACGTTTTTTTTTTTAATTTTTCAAAAACAGTTCATCCCATCAAGTTCAAAATAATTTTCCTTGAAAGTTTACAAACAGTTCTATTTTTGAGATTTTTTTCATATTTTTTAAACTTATGGTTCAAAAGTTAGAGGGGGGGACGCCTCATTTTTCACTTTCAGAGCGGTTATTTCCGATAATATTTACATTATCCAAAAATTATTTTACTGGACCCTCAATCATTTTTAAATACCTATCCAACAATGTATTACATGTTATGGTAGAAATGAAAAAAAAAAAACACTTTCTACTTTACGTGTAGTGGAGGTACCCTAATAAAACATTTTTTACCACTTTTTGTTTGTGCACTTCGTCGGCATGGTTGATATACGTATTGATACCAAATTTCAGCTTTCTAGTGCTAGACTACGGAACCCTAAAAACTGGGCAAGTGTAAGGTTACCTAGGAGTATTATAATATGTCATATAGCATATGTCATTTTCAAGGAACTTTATCAAAAAAGGTTTATGAATTCTCCCGTTAAAGAATAGTAAATAGACACTGTTTACAAGTTTTTAAGTAGACACTGAATATACAAAGCCCGTGTCTTTGATCATTGTTGATCTCACTCATGTTTTATGCGTCTACGTGTTTTAGATACCTACCTTTAAAACATCTTTAAGTAGAAATTTCATGATATATCTAATAATTATTATTACATCTAACAATGGAATGAATATGCAAACCAAATTGATAATCCAGCTTTTTTTTAAACTACTGAGAAAACCTATTTAAGTGTATTGATGCACAGTAATTACAGTCTTTGACTTGATTGTAGATATTGTAGATGCCATTTTAGGTAAAATCGCACATCAAATCACATAATCAATCAATAGTTTCTTAGTCACGGACTAGCTCTCGTCCTATTCATAATTAATTTATGTACCTATTACTGGCCATCTTTTAATTTATTAGTATATAATATCTTAACAAAATAATAGTATTTTGTTGAGATATTATAATGATTATTTTATAATTAATTCTGCTGGCCCCTGCCCTTTTGGTCTAGCCAAGATAAAGGTATCATAATTCCTAGTCAACGGATCGTGAAGAACCAATGGCAGTCATCATCATCATTTCAGCTGAAGGACGTCCACTGTTGGACATAGGCCTCTCCCAAGTGTTGCCACAACGAACGGTCCTGTGCATCTCTCATCCATTACCGCGACTCTCAACAGGGCAACAGTCCACCTTGTGACCTTCCAATGGCAGTCGCTCCATACAAATTAGTGATGTTCAGAAGCATTAAAACTTCATTCAAATTCAATTCAATTCAAACATAGTTTAAAAATGCTTAGGCTTAGGGCTGAAAAACAAAAACCGCGTTGCGCCGCACCGCTAAAATGCCGCTCGCATGCGCGATGCGGCGCCGGAACGTGGTTTACGGTTAAGTCCGCCTTTGCATTGTTGTACTGCAAGATGATTTAATAAATAAACTGATCGACATACCTTTCTTTTCTTTGAGCAGCAGGTCCCAGAGCGCACGGCGCGCGGCTGGATCGAGTCCAGACGTGGGCTCGTCCAGTAGCACGACGCTCGAGTTGCCGCACATTGCAGCACCCACCGACAGTCGCCGCTTTTGGCCGCCCGATAACTTGTTCGATGTCACGTTACGCTGACACAATTTACAACAACTTAGTATTTCAGTAGAGAGATCAACCTCATATTTGTTTTACATTCATTGTAAAGTGAAGCTTTCAAGAAGTGAGTCGACGACTCTAAACTAAGAAATGCATCTTAGGTAGTCGGCGCTCCACCGTTCTATATAAGTACGAGAATACCACATAGTATTATCACCATCTTATTTTATTGAAATATGGTTTATTGCATAGTCCAAACCATTTTAGCTTAAAGATGGCCACAGCTGGACGCAAGCGTCCCACAAGCGCAGCCACACCAACCCACTATGTTTGTTTAGTATTCAGCCACACTTACTTTGTTAATCACATGATATGTGGGAGCTGCTTCAGAAAATCGACCAGCTCTAGATTTCGTGGAATACCGCCATTTGCTTTGTTCAATAATTAAGCCTTCGGAAAATGCGTCGTCATAGGTAGATCAATAACTATTTAAAAAACATAAAATATTTATCTCATTCGCAACTCGTACATTTTCCGCGAAGTCACTGTGTAGGACGGAGGTACAAAGGTCAGTTATGGCGGCAAAAACTAAATGCCAACGTCACACCACGGATAAAAATATAACATAACTTAGATTTTATAAGAACCAACCAACCTTTTCTTCCAAGTTGAGCAGTTTTACAAAATGATTTACTTCTTCCTCGAGTTTACTATTCGGTACACCTTTTAGCCTTGAATAAAATATGATGTGTTCGGCGACCGTGAGGTCTGGGAAAAGCACGTTGTGTTGCGGGCAGATGCCCAATGACTTGCGAGCGAGGCCAGTTTCGCTTACTATGTTGTAGCCGTTGATGTACGCTTTCCCAGATGTCGGTGGGACAATACCTGAAAATTCACTTAGTATATGAAATACGTTCGAAGCATTGCTTAAAAAGCTCGTCTAACTTTAAAGAGACTGGCCAGGATATGTCTACCGAGCTTTAGACCCGTAAAACATACGATTGCTACCCAGACATAACGAAACGGAGCTGCGACAGACTACGAAAGAGATGACAGGACGACTGGATAGAGAATGTGAGGAATCGTAATCGCTGGTAAGAATGGAGCCAGCTACCTTTACCCAGCACTGGAACAATACTATTAAAAAAACATGAGGTACAGCGTAGCTTTACGCATTTTTATTATTTTGTGACGGTTAACAAGGAAAAAACATTCATCTGTGATTGTTCTGCGTAATCGGAACAGCTAAATTGCAGTTAAGTGGCTGTAATTGAGCAGTTGTTTAACACGCAAGTGCTGAGTTACTGGTAGCGCAGCCGCAGCCCAGCGGTTATATTAGAGGAACGTTGTTAACCTCTGCATCTGTGCGTCGAGTGCGAGTTATTGTTACGTTAGCATGATCAAGATATTCACCGCGTTTGGCTCTCTGATTGGTTAAGGAGCTTGGACCGCGTCAATCGGAGAGCCGCACGTCATAAACGCGACGACAGCGTTAACGTAAAATAAACTCACACAAGTTACTCTGAACACATTCTCAATGATTCTCTCTCTAATTAAGCCATGTATTCACACGGACTACACGAGACTACTGTTTAGCATCAAATAACAATGACTCAAATCATACAAAATTATAGTGCAGGGATCTGTCAACTCGTTAATATACGACATTATTTTCTAGTTCTCCTCATATGATTGCTGAGAATCAGGCAGTTATGAACATAGCGCGTTGCTATCGTATTGTAATCATAATAATAGGCTAGTCTTCCTGAGTAGAATGTCGTGAAAGTCGACAAAAATAATCAAATTAAGTATCCTGACTTGGTTCGTAGGGTTGTCGACATGTGGGATGTAAAAGAAGAGATCGTTGAACCGATAACAGTGTCTGACATATATTCTGCTTTTCTGCTCAGTTTGTTGATTGAGCTTGGGAGGCTTTCTTTAGGCGGTAGGATTATAGGCTTCAGAAAGCGGTAGTTACTTCTGAACACGGCTTGCATTTTTTGGAAGACAGAACTTTGGACTCAGTTCCCGAAACCGGTAGGAATGCTATTTAAACTGTTTTTTTTTATTTAAAAAATGCTATTTCTATGCACATTTAAATAAATAAACGAAGTAATGGGTTACTTCTAGGCCAGTGTGCTCCAATAGCGACCATATATCATCACTTACCATCAGATAACATAATACTATCTAATACAAGCATGCATACAATTTTCCTGCTGATGTTGTCAGTCATCTCACAACAGTCAGTCTCTCTTGGAGTCTAATGAGCGAGCTCTATGCATTATAGCAATTGTTACAAAATATTTTTTCTTAGAATACCTATGTTTAACTACAGAAACCTACATAATAACATTAAATTCAAATCGATAACACTATTCTTTGATTCAGAAGCTACGAAACAGTCGTAACAAGTTGTGAAGTGAAAAACAACAGCTGTACAATGGGCACGTGAATTGAGCTACTTCAATTAACGAGTAACCATTCTAAAAGTTATTTCTTCATTACGACAGTGTGTAAGTGCCGATATTGACTATTCTGTCAACGTTAGAGGGTCATTTTAACTTACAACTTTAGTTTTGACCGTAGGCACTTTACAATACTTTTTTAATTAAGAAATTATTTCACTGTATTTCTCTTTTTATAAATAAGAAACCTTATCTGTATCTATTCTTTCAAAGCTCGACAAAAACATTTTCAATAAGATGGTTGAATTATTCAATCTTGTTTAGAGAGTTTAGTTGTTCTAATATTAGTAATATTGATATTTTCCTTGCAAGAAGAAAAGTCATAAAGAAAAACCAAACAAAATAGATAACAGAACAAACTATATAACCGAGGAACTTGACAGTCTGTTATTGCAGTGTACAACAGACGCAAAGATTAACTAGCAGTCGTTACTGCTATACGATCACGTATTAGGGTCGTTACTCTAATACGTAATCGTATGATGTTGTACTAATGATTATCCCATCATAACATATCATCTATGATAGATCATATCTCTATTATAGACCTCATAATATATAATCAATAATAGATAAATAATAACCTGTCAGCATGGAGATAGTGGTTGTTTTCCCGGCACCATTGTGACCCAGTAACACGGTGATCTCGTTCTCATACATCCTGAGGTTCAAATTGTCCACGACTTTTTTACGACCCTTATATATTTTTGTGAGATTCTGAAAGAAAAACATATTTTAATACTGGTTCTTATTAAACTGTTTTTAGGTTTGTGATCGTAGTGTATTTCTATTAAAAATTATTCTAGGATACCGATTCAAAATATAAAAATAATGATTTTAGCGATGTCAATCATCGCTAAAATGCGATACAGTATTGACACAATATTCTTCATGTTTGTGCCTTCGCAGCCTTACCCTACATCACCCGATACGGCAACGCATCTTACGGTATAGCGATGGTTAAACGATACTAATTACATACGTACTCTACGAATGTACCCCTTATGCTTTGTAATGCGACAAAACGCCAAAAGTAGCGATAAAACAGTACGTAAACGAAACACGCAACAAAATCGTACACAATGCTGACGTAGGCGACCAAAAACCGTGAAAATGAAATTAATTTGTGTTCTTAATATAAACGCAGTTTTTTTTGTATTGCATCTATAATAATTATTAGGCCTAAGCAAAAGTTGCCAGGCTGTATAAAGAGTTAATCCGCATCTTTACGTAAATGTGAATAGGTATGTGAGTCATGCCATATAAAGCATAGTATTTTGATTATCCACAGTATTTTGATGCGGTGAACGGTGGCCATGACTGATGAACCACGGCCACTGGCCGGTCAGTTTTTCTAAGGTACTAAATAAACAGAGTACCTATAGCTGTTAAGGATTCCCTTCGTCGATGTTTTTAATTAACGAATACCATATTGATGTTTATATTGAATGAGCTTATCGCTATAACAAAAGGTATATAGGTATAGGTAGGCACTACTATGAAGGTCGACTAAGCATCGTAATATTCGATTAACCGGAACATATAATGATGAAACATCTTTTTACTAAATAAAAAAAAATATCTATCAATTTTATTTTGCGAGCTATTTCTTCCAGGCAAGGCAAACACACAATACGACAGTTATGTAACGCCTTCAATGAAACCGTTTGCATTGTTTTTGAATTTCATTTCAGCCACTGAAAACTTGCCATGTAATGTAATCGTTACTTAAACGCAGTGTTATGTTAGCACCGTAACTTGTAAGTTCCATATTTTCAATTCAGTTATACGCCTTATTGTGTTCGAGTTCTAACATATAATTACCAAAGATAGCAGGTTTATAGAAGGAAAATACCTTAACATTATAAGCGCGCCCTGATTTTCTTATGTTTTGCTCGCGTGGGGTGAATATAAGACCAATTTAATTTATATATTTTTAAGTTAATTTAATAGAATTGTTATTAAAAAGTGTTTAAATATTGTGAAGTATTTCTATAAATAATATGACACTGGTATATTTTAATGAAAGATTTTTTTTAAAGGAGGATAAGTCGCAAAGTTTACTATAACTCCAGAATTATATTTTTATTACATTATTATTAAATACAAATCTATCCATTTTGACAACAAATTGAGCAAACAAGGACTCGATGATCCGGGCAGATCCATTTATTATATGTTCTAGCCTTTTTTTGCCATTTCCGCTCTCGCCGAGTGCTGTAAATGTTTACTTAACGAAGATAATACTAAACGCCGCAATCTATATTCAAATAAGTACCTACTTTAACTAATATGGACATTAGTCTGGAGCGACTATTCACACCACGAATGTACTAAAGTGCTAATACTAAGAACAAATAACAAAAACTGAAAAATTTCATCAGCCTACGGTAATATAATGGCTGACGTGTTTAATTTTTATAAGGAAAATTGAGGAAGTCACAGGTCAAAAGTTACGTAAGGAACATTAAATTCGGTGGCACACGGTGCGTGACTTACCTGTATGTTGACGCCCACGGGCACGCCCTTGGGTTCCTCCTCGTGGTCGTGAACAACCTTGAGCAGTGCATCATTATATTCCAGGTCACGCATATCCTTCCTATTTATCTCTGAAAATATTACGTTTCATAGTAATGTGCAATAGATAACGGAATCAATGTTGCTTGCTTAGTCACATAGAATCATTGACGAGTTTAAAGTTCACAATGTTCATTTCATTTACTGTTTTTGTGCTTGAATGATTCACTTTGTGCAGTTTAATAAATCATTTTTATCAGCAAATTAATTTCAAATGTGCATTTTGCTACGATAAGAACCGGCCTATGTAATGCTCGTTGAAAAGACTATGCTATTGATGATAAACACAGACAGCTATAGGTTTATAACAGCTTTCTTTATGTGCAACAGTTAAGGACCACAGGCAAAGTAAGCCGGTCATTAAAAAATGCACAAAAAAAAAACAATGACTTCTGATTCATAAGGCATATTTTACTTTCAATGCCTAAATCAAGAAACCTGTTTGAGATCTCGAACAAACGCAATGATAATGACCTTCGTTGCATAATTACATCGATGATTGTAACTTCGTAAGCGATTCATTGATTCGTTACAAGAGTTTCATAAGCCAACAAAAGCAGTGGAAATGGAAAACCACAGACATGAAGATAGGCGCTAATTCAGAACTAGATCACAACAGTTATGAAAAAAATATGTACCTATCCACCTAAAGAAACCTTATACCCAAACAGTATTAATTGTAAACCCTGTTCTACACTACTCGCGAAGTCGCGAAGTTGGTCGAACTTGAACGAATACGTTAGATTAGAAGAGCACTTCGTTTCGCTTCGTGCAACCTCGCCTTGCTTCGGGCGACTTCCAGTCGTTGACGGTTTTTGCGCCCGAGTCAAAGGACTCGAAGAGCTCCTCGCGAGCTTGCACGAATGTGAAGTCACATAATTCGGATTTCGATCAACTTCGATGAGTACTTCGCAGGCTTAAGGAAAAAATATAGTAAAATTTACTTACAAGGCAAGACAGAAAACTAACCTGCAACTTTACGCTTATTCGGTAACCAGAAGCTTTTAGTAAAGGGGAAGTACCAAGGCAGCGGGACCCCGTACAGCCCGGGGCGTATCTTCTCTACGTACATCGCAATCAGCATGTACAGTATCGTATCGAGAATCAGCATTAGAACTATATGGCCCGGCTGTAGTTTATCCTGATAAGAGATGGGAGTGAAGAACTCGTTCCATTGTAAACCTAAAAAAAAGGTTTTTGTAAATTTTTTGATCCGGTATTAAAGATTAAATATGGAAGTACCGATTTTTTTAAGTGTGGAAACATGAAATAACTTTTTGTGGCAAAAACCCACCTGCCTATGTCGTCTATCAAAACTTTTAAAACTTATAACGCTGATACGTCAAAATTGCACTAACGTCATCAATGTAAAAGTATAGCATGCAGATCCTTAAGTGGAGTAAAGTCACTGTACGGCACGCCTCATCTAGTGCGTAGTACATATCATTGCATAGTATAAAACAAAGTTGCTTATCCCCTATGTATGCTAAGATTTTTAAAAGTACGCAACGGAATTTGATGCGTTTTTTTTAACAGATAGAGTGATTCAAGAGGAAGGTTTATGTGTATAATACATGCATAATATCTTCAATATCAGTACCCGTGCGAAGCTTATATTATACACTAGCTTTTGCCAGCGGCTTCGCCCGCGTACATAAAATATAGCCTATGTCACTCAGGAGTAAAGCAGCTTTCTGTTGTTGCTGAAATTTTTCCAATCGGACCAGTAGTTCCAGAGATTAGCCCCTACAAACAAAAAACAAACTAACAAAAAAACAAACTTTACCTCTTTATTATATTAGTGTAGATATAAACCTTCCTCTTGAATCACTCTATCTAATAAAAAAGCCGCATCAAAATCCGTTGCGTAGATTTAAAGATTTAAGCATATAAAGGGATATAGGGACAGAGAAAGCGACTTTGTTTTATACTATGTAGTGATATCGATGTACAACATTAACACATATACGCCTATAAGTCTTCTAGCTAGAACACAGATATAAGGGATACAGCAACATTATTGCAGCTACTCAAGATTCAGTTTGTTATATTGTTGGATTATACAATATTGTGACGACTAAAAAAGTCAGTACAGTAATTTAACCAAAGAAGCTTTTCATTGCATCCACGTCCTCTACAATATACACCTTCAAAAGTCAATTGTTGTTCCTTATACTCACTAATACCTACTCAAAAACGGTTTAATCGATTTTTTTGGTCTGATAAAAAATAGCGAAAACCCATCATAAAAACCATTGTTTAAGAATTATTCATTATAGTTGGGAACGGGCTCTTAAAGGTAAAGCACTCATATGATAGAGACGAAACCACTTCCTGCCGCTAGCTAGTTCTTATTCTATTCCCTGCTGGAGTCTATGTTTCCTGATAGCTATAACCTAGGGGTCTTTAAGTCAAAGAGTGAATGGGTTGCTTCTAGGCAAGCGTACTCCATCGTCGGCCAAATCATCGCTTACCACAGTTACCACCAGGTGATAGTGGTCAAACGCAAACCTATCTAAAATTTAAAAAAAATGGAAAATATAAGACTCAAAAAATAAAATGAGACACATTACCAGTATGTCTAGTGTATATAGTTTTATCAAAGAACACTACAATGCGCTAAGTCACAAATTACTAAATAGTTACTACGCTATGTTACAAAACTAACCTAATAAGTAAGTACTTTATCTAGGTATAGGTAGTTACGACATTAGTCAGCTATTGTCTTAGTTTCTTCATGTGTCGTGGAAGGCGACGGTCGAAATTCATATGAATAATTAAGTTCTTTGTCCAGTGATTTAAGATTGTATTCAGATTATATTAAAATATTACGTTTTATAAAATTATTATGTGAGTAACTAACATTTTTTGTTTGATGTGGGAAATATTAGGCCTCAAAACTGACGGGTTGAATAGAACTGTAAGGTTTTGTTATGTGTAAGGTCTTACTATTAGGTACCATAGTGTGTGGTTGTGAATAAACTACTAGACAGTTCCTGATCTTGTAAAAGTTTTTAGTATCGTGCGGACTTCATCAAGCATGCGGGTTTGCTCCGGCCCCGCAAATGTTATTTTACTATAATGCACGGAATACGCACGCGGGATGCGGAGCGTGACATCGGGCAGGCGGGGCAATTCCGCATGCGTGATGAAATTCACACGGTATTAAAAACAACCTAAAAGGAACTCACAATAACTGCTAACACCTCATACTCATGTTTAAAGTGTCATTATGTGAGAAGTTTTTTTGTCAGTGTTAATTAACCTAAAATAAATAACCTTGTGGTTATCTATTTTTGATCTTGGTTCAGTAAGTACTGGCAGTCAAATTGAGACAGAGAAACTAGTTGAGTTCTGCAACTCCTAAAATATTTACTCAAATCAAAACCAATATTTACTTGTTCAGCAATTCAAGATAAATTGAAAAAAAAATAGAATTCACATATAAGAATTACAGAAGAGATTAAAAATCTAAAAAAAAATCGCATTAAATTAGACATCGCACGCAGAACAGATGGCCGCTGGGGCCGAAAGGTTCTGGAGTGGCGACCGCGTACCGGAAGACGTAGTGTTGCTAGGCCTCCCACAAGGTGGACCGACGACCTGGTCAAGGCTGCTGGAATTCGATGGATGCGAGACGCACGGGACCGGTCGTTGTGGCGACGTTTGGGGGAGGCCTATGTCCAGCAGTGGTCTTTCGGCTGAATTGATGATGATGATAATATTAGACATACCTTGTGAAGTTCCTTCGCACATGACGAGCATTTGAAACGCATATCCCATAGCAGTGTTAGATATCAGACTTAGCAATAATTTCGTCGTCAGACTTATATCTTCGTAGAGCACTTGAGTGACCATGTATATGGAGTAAGCTGCGAACCACGCCAGCCCCATGAAGGATGCAGCGGTGTTAGCTGCAAAACATCAATAGCTTTACAATCTGATAACAAGAACTACAAAGATAATATTATTATTATCTATAATAAATAAATATGAATCGCAAAATGTGTTGGTATAACATCAGCATAACTCAACAACGCCTGGACCAATTTTACCAATTACTTTTTTGGGTTTGGTTCTTATAAAAAAAAATTAGGTAAAGTAGGGCAGTGTAGGGTCGAGTAGAGTAAAGTGGAGTAGAGTAGAATAATCAGTTGACGTGACCGAAGCCACGGGAACATGCTATTTACTGATATAAGTGTTTTTTTTTTCGACAAAATTAACTTTGTGTAGGTACAGTACGGCCGATGGATCTTGGCGAGTCTGAAGCTACGCTTTGTGAACTTAAACGCTTGTGCGTACTCGTACAAAATAAAGTTTGAATGGATTATCATCCTGCCTTTGTCCTTGTCGGCGTAACACGATTTTTTTCTTTCTTATTACCATTACAATACGTGTTAAGATGTCAGGCGCAAAAGCGGGAAAGAGAAACGGAGCTACACTATAGTCCATCCCTCCAACAGTTCAGTTCAGTATGGATCGCTTTAAAAGCTCGTAGTAAGGCCTCTCTGCTGCACAATTTTAAACGCAGTAAATTACATGTGAAAGATATTGTCTTTCCTGCATTTATAAATTGAGCGTCAGCCGTTCTGTCTCTTGTTATGCTATCACTAACTCCTTTTTTATTCTGAGTCTTCACACAATCCATTTATATTTTAAACATCGACGGGTCCCAAGAACAAAGTCGCATATGAAAAATTATCGATTAACGGTATCAGGTTTTCAAGTTCTGTGTAAATAATAAGATAGTGTTCGATTGGATATTTCAATACGTAATAGGATATTTAACAAAAACAAGTACCTAGTGCAATATAGTTATTAGCATGTAAATACGAATACGTAATAAATTATTATTAAAAAAACAAAATACCCGACTGCACACTAAAAAAAGAGTAAAACAAGCCCCACAATACAAATTTACTGAATATAATTTATAAATGTTGATGGAAAGCATCGCAGGCGGGGACCAACAGAGGCTTATTTATCTATCTAAGTCATTTCTGTTGTGCACCATTTAGCAGAATTTTCGTTGGTGGCGGTCAAGGTGGTCCCCGCCTGCGATGCTTTCCATCAACATTTATAAATTATATTCAGTAAATTTGTATTGTGGGGCTTGTTTTACTCTTTTTTTAGTGTACAGTCGGGTATTTTGTTTTTTTAATAATAATTTTTTTATTTATAACTTTTTAGCTGTTTTTAAAGGGAAATTTAGAAAAAATATTATTATGTCTTTATCCCGTGGGACTTTTAGGATAAAATGTATCCTATGACACTCCCGTAATCAAGACAAATCTAACGATACCTCATACATCAAAATCCATCAAGCCGTTTAGGCTACAGGAGGTCACAAAGGAAAAGACATACATACATACTTACATACACTCGAAAAACATTACCCTCCTTCTTTGGCAGTCGGGTAAATACTTTTCATCTTAGTTTTTCTTTAGCTGTTGTTTCTTGGGACTTGTCGATGTATAATTTTAAAATAAAAATATAAAATTCATTTATTTCAGACTAATTTCAATGTCCATATTATGTTAGTGACAGAATCTTAAAACTAAGTCAGTATAATATATTTTATTTTTCCTTTACCTCGCGAAAAGAAGACGCTGACCATAAAGGAGAATGCTAATGAAGCTATGATGAACAGGGCTAGGAAGAAGAACAGCACACTCCATGGCGTGAATGTAAGTACAGAGTATCCGTGGCCCGCAGTCGTCTTGTTGAATGGTATCTACAAATTAAAGTACGTTTTAATATATCTATACTTCTATACTAATAAAGAGAGTATAGAGATAAAGAGGTGAAATTTGTAATTTTGTCTGTAAGGGGTAATCTCTGGAATTAATGTTTCGAATTGAATAATTATTTTTTGTGTTAGATAGTCCATTTTTCGAGGAAGATTATAGGCTATATAGCATCACGCTATGACCTATGGGGGCGGAGCAATAACCACGCGGGTGAAGCCGCTGGTACGTTCTAAACTCCAAACAACAAGATTCAGAAACTGAAAACATTTTTTTTAATGTTGATAGGTTCACTTGATGGAAAGCGAAAATGCGGTCGACGACGGAGCGCGCTTACCATACTCTATTCCCGTTATGATTTAGATACTTAAATAAACCTTTTTTACTGTTTGTTCAACCGATTCTAACTTGTATTCCGTAAGCATAAGGATGGCATTAAATGCAAAAAAATCGGTACAATACCAACTATTTTACAGCACGTCATTTGTCATTCCACCAACGTAATAAAACTCAAAATCGATTGAACGGACAGATAAAAAGGTTTCTTAAATGTCTATTGTTATTTTGAACGGAGAATATCTCATTATTAATAGAAGTAACCTATTTACTATTGACTTAAAGATTCTTGATTCTCATAATTGCACATTAACTTACAAAGCTTATAAAATAATTTATAGATATTGTTACCGAGAACCTAGAAATTTAATATTAGAATAGAAAGCCTTTGAGAACAGCTTTCTTATTCCATTCGCTAGTTTGTGTTGTTAAATTATACTAGAACAGAATCTGCAAAAGTTTCTGTGAACTTCGCTCGTATGCCGAATGTCTATGTTAGATCTTTTGAATACAACAGATTTTAGCAGAAATGGAATTTGAGTAAGATTATATATACATCTCATTTTCAATAAATGTATTTTCTCGGAATGAGAAGAATGCTACTAGAAAATACAGCACATATGAATTTCTATTATATTATAAACTTGAAGTTGATATGCGAGTAAATACAAATACTCTTGCCAGTAACTAACCACTGAAAAGGATTTTGTTCGTAATTTTATATTTATTTTTTTGCACAGGTCCCTAGTCCTTTTTTTTTAAACATGAGTATCTCCATATAACATCGGCTATCTGTCAGTGAAAATGCAGTTGAAATCTGTTCAGCCCTTTGGAAGATTAAGGAGATTAGCTAAAACAAACCGACTAATAGATAGACAAAAATGTAGATTTGGTTAAGTTTAAGTCAGCTCCTTACCATCAGGTGAGATTGCAGTCAAGCACTAGTTTATTTCAATAAAAAATGTGGCGTGTAAACATACATTAACATTTAGTAAGAAGCTGTTTTATAATATTATAATCAACATCATAATCATCGGTATCAACTTTATTTATTTTAATTTACTTAAGTGTAAAACTCATAATGTTAGAATGTTTGTAAATTATAATTACGCAAAATTAACGAAATTTGATCACAGGCAGGATTGAAACAGAATACTTAGTTATTTTTTCCAGGGTCAGCTATTTTTATAAATTCGTCATTCCATCACGATTCCATTGTCATTTTGCTAAAAGTTCGTAATCTGTTAATTCATAAAGGGTGACCTTTGGTCGGTCAGTGGTCTTGTAATAAGTTAAAGGTAGCTCATACCACCACTTATATTAATAAATGGTGGTATGAGCTGTCTTTAACTGCACGATGACGGTAGGTCACTGACCAAAGGAACTGTCGAAATTTTAGCAAAAACGTCAGACGTTAATTCTAGGTTACCATTCTATGCGAATATTATATGCCACTTTTTTCAATGGAGTGTCAGTGGTTGATCACTAGAAATTAAAATACATACTAATAATTAATAAGCCATTACATTATAAGGCAGACTATTTGATTTTGAATTGTTGATATATCCGAATACAATTACTTAACATGGTGACGTTTCCCTATCTATTGAGAAGTAACAACTGCCTACATCGTCAATTGATGTACTTGTACCGAACCTATATTAATGAGAATAAGAATCGAAGCGTAACCATTAAATAGACTGTTGAACTCACCTTGAATAATATCACAATAAGTACAACAGATATCATAAGGAACGAGAACTGTTTGATGAACCAAGCCAGCCAATGTAGCCACGATGGAAGGCCCATTATTGTCATTGTCTCCTGTCAACACACAATACACATATCGTTTGGCAATAAATTTATTTACATACACTTCGAAACAAATACAATCAGACTTGTCGTCCTCAAATATACTGGATTGGTTTTATATCAACATCATCAAACCAGCAACCAGCTGTTGCGGTGTTTTATTATCTATAATATTAGCAATAAAACATCGCAACACCAGTGCCCTAGCTCATGCTTTTTATTGCAATCCCCGCGCGAACGCCGGAGTTCCCGTGTTGTTTAACGAAAACGTTTGTTTATTTTCCATATTTAAATTTATTTGTCTGTGAAAAACTTCTTATTTACGTTCTTGGATAAATACCACCAAGATAAAAAAACGCTCAATATAATATACGAACGGCCGGGGCGTTCGCTTGGGGATCAAGAGGTATACTTTATAGCATCAACCAGAGCTGTTAATAAAATATAAAAATATTATTTTTACCTTTAACTGTAACTCCTTTTCAAAAGTTACAACCCTGACAGTATTCACGAAGGTATATGCAAAGCACAGCATGATGATCATCGATATAAATCTCTCTAGCGCGACTAGCAACAGATCGTCCCTGTACGCAAGCTGAGGCAGTCTTTGTAGGTACACCTTCGTGCCAATCGGCTTCCCAGATTTCTGCTTTATAATTTCCTGTGATACAGCGTGCTGGACAGCTAAGAACATTTCTGGTGTATACCCTAAAAATAAAAATCCTATTGAGTTTGATGTTTACACATTCGGTGTTTATAGTAGTACTCGCACCAAGATCTTGATTATTTTGAGTAAGTACATATTTAGCTAGTGAAACGATGCTATTTTTAATTCATGTTTTTACAAGCTTTTATTTAGTTTCACCTGTCCCGTTGTCTGTCGTTCTGTAATCAAATCTTGCAACTTAAATTTGATCCACTTCCCGGTTTCCGATTGAGCTGAAATTTTGCATGCCGGTGTAAATCGCATGACAATGCAATATTATGATGACATGGAGCTGATCTGATGATGGAATCACGAGGTAGCCATAGGAACTCTGTAATTAAACGGCACAACCACGTCGAGTTTGGGCTCGTGTGAATCGTCTTGACGAGTTTTAATTATATAATTATAGACCGCTGCTATAAAAGCTTGTTATGAAAAAAAAATATATTTTCATTAAAAACTTGTTTTGAGATTTGTTCAGCGATATCTTCTTCAAGTTTTGTGCGAAATTTGTAAATATCTTTAATTTGGTAATCCCAAAGGTATCTAAAGGTGTTTAGATTTTCATTCTTTTATAACTTTTTTTAATAGTATGAGAGTGAGACGAGTCGGGAAAAAAATCGGAACTTTGTAACAAAAAAAAAGGAAATAACCAGAAACATCTGCTTCCAAAATTGAATGTATTTTGTAACTTTATATATATTAATTTTCTAGTCAAAGGTATTCTAGTTAGCGTTTTTGTAACTCTCTTAATCTCTTGTCTTTACGTAAGCGAATACTGATAAGTTTATTTATTTTTTTAACGATGTATTCTCATTTAGCCTTGAATCTGAATTAGTACATAACACAATATCTGTTCTAATAAGTGTTACTAACGTAAAACCTCCCAATAAGTCAATGCTTAAAGGTCATACCTAGTGTTAGACTATGTATTAGCTGGCAACTATCCATCAGCGAGCGTAATCGATGGTATCTAAGTAAATAAGTAAAGTCTTAAGACGAGAGTATGACCTACTTGTACTTATGCGATATGAGCTTAATAATAATTTCAGGAGTCAATATTGTTACACGCAACAAACCCAGGAGGAGGGTAATGTTTTACGAGTGATTGTAACTATGTATATGTTTATTTCTTCGACACGCCTCGTAACGGCTAGAAGGATTGATACAAATTATTATTATTATTAGATGCCTTTCTTGGGACTTGGCAGGAAGTAGCTTAAAGCCGATAACACTGGAAAGAATGGGGAGGGCCTTTGCCATTTGCCCAGCAGTGAAACAGTATGGGCTAGAAATAATAATATGTAGACATTCGTTTTTACGTCGTTTTTACCTGTTGGATACCTTACTGTAGTCAAACAAGTCTCACGTTCTGGGTTTATTTTTTTGTTTGAGGTTAAAGCTAGGACTTTGCTTGCTAACGTTACTTTTTTATATCAAATAATAATATAAAATGTGTGACAAGTTTACAACGAATTTTTATCTACCACAATGTCACATTCACACATTTTTTATTTACGACTTTACAATGAATTTATGGAATGTATGAAAGTGTGATGAATCGACGTGTCAATTTTACAATGACCCGTTGTAAGAGCCGGCCGGCGAATTTATTTACAACAAAATTTAGTAAGTACTTAATGTAACAAATTTTACGAAGTTTGACTACCTATTACAAGTTCATAGGAAGAACTAGTCTGATCACAAAATGTATCGGCAGCTTACCTTATATTTAATTATAAAGAAAGAAAGTTCCGATTAGAACAAAGAACAAACAATCAAGTAGGTATATACATACCTTCTATAAAATAAAAACCTATGTTATTGTGTTAGGTGATCTAATGAACAAAACTTATATGAGAAAAAAAAATGCGAAAAGCAAACCTGGTGTAAATCCGCCATACATGTCGTCTGGATTACGGGGCCCTGGCTTCGGGAACAGCGGATACAATAAATTAGTTCTCCAACTGGCTCTCAGTGGGTGCTCTACCATTGGTGTTCTCATCACGGCCGGGAATCTTAATGTTACCTTCACGTCGTTTGGCCACGCTGTAGCATCTGCAAAACATTTAAATTTACAGCACTGCGTTCCTTCATAAAATAGAAGGTAAACTTATGTGAACCAAGTAATTGTGAATCATCATCATCAGCCTTTTTAATGTTCCCACGGCTGGGACACAGACCTCCTCTCTAGTAGAGAGAATGGGCCATAATCCAGCACGTGGGTGTGCAGTGCGGATTGGTGTATGTCACATATCTTCGAATTTATGGTTCTAGGACATGCTGGTTTCCTCACGATGTTTTCCTTCACCGTTTTGGAGAGCAGTGGTGATGAATAAATTACACAAAGTAATGCGCCTGGCTGGGTTTGAACCCGCGACCTACAGCTCGTAAGTCGGGGCCTTTACCACTCGGCCACCACTGCTCTCTAATTAATTAATTATTATATTAAATTAATTGTGAATAGTAGATATTAAACTTACTTGCCATACTGTCCTCAAACTGAATGCCAACAAGAATTTGGCTCATAGCATCAGGTTTGGTAAGAGCAGTCTCCATTTCTTTCGCATTCTTAAAGCCTTTAGGTTGAGGCAGAACATTCGAGTCAAACAGGAAGGATAAAAGTATACTGAAATTGTCTTCAGCCACCAAAGTTATGGCATCTTTAGTTACTTTTCTAGTGAGTGGGTTTTCAGGGGAGAATGCCAGTGTTCCTGTTCTTGTTGTTGTTAGATTGCCTCTGAATAAAAATGTTACTCATTAGCAAATTGATTAATATCCTTCCAGCAACATAGAGCAATGAAACTTATATTTTCTGAAAACGCTTCTCAAATAGATATTAAGTACGTTAGTATAGTATATCGGGCTGGTATCCGCAAAGGTGGGACAAATGCGTCATTCGATCCACCCCAGCAAGTTATTAAGTACGTTTTATCTTATGAAAACTATTCAATTGTTTCTTAATTTTGTCATTTTGGAGAAACAAGCGACAAAACCGATTTATTAAGAAGATTTATGTTAAAACCAATCAGACTCACGTATTCTGAAAGGGTTTACCTACTTCATTTTCTGTTTTGGAAGTTAAGGTTAATGTTGTTCGTTTACTTAAATATTAGAGTGAAGAAATTGTGACTTTTTTTTTGTCAATTGCGTGATTACATTTTCTATTATATACTAAGAAATAGCATTTTCGACTAGGTTGCAAGTGGGACCTCTGTCATCATCATCATCATCAGCCTTTTCAATGTTCCCACTGCTGGGACACAGGCCTCCTCTCTAGGAGAAGGAATGGTCCATAATCCACCACGCGGGCCCAGTGCGGATTGGTGGATGTCACACGTCTTCGAATTTTTGGTTCTAGGACATGCCGGTTTCCTCACAATGTTTTCCTTCACCGTTTTGAGAGCAGTGTGATGAAATAAATTACACAAAGTAATGCGCCTGGCTGGGTTTGAACCCGCGACCTACAACTCGTAAGTCGGAGCTGATACCACTCGGCCACCACTGCTCTCACTCGGCCACCACTCGGGACCTCTGTACGTAGACAAAAAACGAAAATATACTCACAAATTTCGTCCACTAATATTGAAATATGTTGGTAGAAAAGGTGGATAATGTTTTGCGGGTTTTTCTTCTGGATTCACTAGGCATCTCGTTAATATTAAAAACAAAGAAAATATCACAGGTGATGCAATCTCGAATATGGTTTGCCATTTGTGCCGTCTCTGTAGAAGAAAGTTCTTCCAAATCAGAAGTTTTAATTTATCAAAGGACGACATAGTGCCAGGTGACGCTCATCTAAAAAAAAGAAAAAGAAAATGCACTAACATTAACACTCAAAATTACAGAACAGTTGTAGCTGTGATACTTTGTAGGGTTTCCTAAGCTAAGCCGGCCAAAACAGAGCCCAAGTCGTTGACGGCGCGCTCTGTTCTCGCACGCCTCAAGAAATGATTGGATGGTTTTGGTAGCAGAAGGATCGAACCCAACTGAGGCCCAGGCTCTTTTTGTGAAAGGAAGACTTGGCCCAAGTACGAACGGGGGCAGGCAAATAGCGAACGGGGAAGGCTGTTTAGTCAGTAAGAGTCTGACACTGTTTCCCGCTCCGCCCAAGGACGCCAAATTCGTCATTGGATGATTTTTATTCACCATAAAAAACCTTTTTTTTGAACAGTTTGTTGTCCGTCTGTCAGTGTTTTTTTTTTTTCTGAACGCGTGGAACTTTAAATTAATATTCCTACTCAAGGCTACTACGCCAAGCGGTAATGAAAAAAAAAAACTTTTCAGTCAATGAAATTTAAAGGCCACTTATATTATGCTTCCTTTGGGGACACATATTTTGAGTCCAGCATCAGGATATCCAAATATTACTATTACTTCCCGTTATCCTAGAATCCTGAAATTTGGCATGAAGCAAGGTCTCATAGCCCAAACATAGAAAAAAAAAGTGATAACTGTAAAGGAGAATGAAGCCTTGAACCTTTTGTTATACATTGCTGGCATACAGTTTTTTTCTTTTCGTCAATAATGACACCTAAGCCAATTGTAAAAAAGCTGTTTGAGAAATCAACAGCAAAAAGAATTAAGTATGTCTACCAACCCTAACCAAAAGAAGCTATTTAGTAGATAGCTATTTTTGTTTTGTGCAATATTTTTTATTTTTATATTTGTGGCGGTGTGAACGCTTTAATAGTGTCAATAAGTATCCCAACAGTAACGGGTATCTTTTGGATTCGTTAATCACTTTTTCAATACACTTATTCGAAAAATGCCACTTATCGCACTATAATTAGGTTCGACATGACACGTATATCACACGCGTGCTTTTGTTTCATTTATCATACCAAGGGCTTTTTACTCCTTATCGTCACGGTCAAGCGTAATTTTTTTTTTTTTTTCAAAGCAATGAGGTGCTGATTTTTGAGGTTTTAATATTTAATTAAAATTTAAATCGTGTTTTTAACAGAATATAATAAATAAACATGATTATTTATGCAATAATTTGTTATTAACAACAAATTAACATTTATCTGTGTTCTAAATTAAAAAATCTTTGAATTTCTATTCTTAATATTAAGTAGGATGTATAGCGGTTTGATGTCTTTGCTTCTTATTCATCCTGCAAAGGATAAGCGCGGGAAAAAGTCTATAAATAATAGTCATACTATGTAACTTATTTATTGGTAGTTGTGAAAAATATGTTGATGTAAGATATAAGAGATTTTTTTAGACAATAAGCCGCTGCCTTCAGATATTTTGCTTTACTATAGTTTGCTGCAATCTAAATCTAAAATGTACGCCAACTTTGGAAATTTTTCTTCAGTAAGAAATTAACAAAAATGCGTCGTAATTTTCAAAGGAAGTAAGTGTATTATAAGTGTTATATGTTCGTAAGTGTATTGAAAAACGTCGTTTGACACACGTGCAGATTTGTCATTGCAGCCCTCGGCTCCATAACACACTCGCCTACGGCTCGTGCGAATTTCGCCTCGGTCGCAATGACAAACTTCCTGCACTTGTATCAAAATGTACTATTTTTTACTAATTTCTGTGATATAAAACTGCGAGTGTGAAAAAATATAACAATAATAAGCAACTTAATCTATTTTATTAATAATAAAACATAAAATATTACGTATTACACTAGCAATGTTTTTGTTCGTATCTTCGTTCGGTTA
Organism: Mythimna loreyi; assembly: GCA_029852875.1. NCBI lineage: Eukaryota > Metazoa > Arthropoda > Insecta > Lepidoptera > Noctuidae > Mythimna > Mythimna loreyi. The sequence goes on along the minus strand of CM056785.1, from coordinate 11,896,583 downwards.
CGGTTTAAGTACCTGTTTTTTTTTTATTTCTCGTATTGTCCTCAATCATATAACCTAGGTTTCATTTCAGGCGAAAAGAAAAAAGTAAATCATGCCAAGCCAATGCAAATTGGTTTTTGTAATAACATCACAAAGAAGAACAATATTTTTGTTTTATGAAAAAATCTTCGAGATTCAATTCGAAACCCTCGGAGCATAAGTACGTCTTGCAAACGCACGCAACGTTTGTCTATTTAAAAAAATCGATCAAGTATCGATTTTTTAAATAGACAAACGTTGCGTTCTTTTAATCTTTACATTATTAAATGTAAAGATGAACATGGAACGTTACCCTAACAACTTTTACTTTACATAATAAGTACATGCATTCAGGATGGATTTTTCGAACAGGGACAATAAAGGCAATTACTTTCATTGATTTGATGTCTTTCGACATTGCCAATCTCCAGGGTACCAATATACCGGGGTTAGATCGCAGTCAAGCACTAGTTTATAGCAATTAAAAAAAAATCCGCTGCCACTACCAATTGCGGCTCGGCAGATAAAGCCTTGGAGGGATGTAATGACGGCATCACGGAGGCAGTCGCAACCCAGCGTTGACTAAGCCATAATCGCGGCTGTAACTCCTCTTAAAGGAATTACTCATTAGTGGATTCTTCTTAGAGGCATCTTGAAACCGAGACAGAAACTTCTTCTTGTGTCGGGTTCAGTGGGAATGACTGGGTGTCACTTTGTGGATAACCCGGAGAATAGGGCGGAGGATACGGCGGAAGTCTGCCCTACTAGGGCGGAACATCGCCGTGTCCTCGTAGAGGAGATCAGCGGCGGCGACCTTTCAAGACCGGCCCTGGATCAGGCCATGGTACGGAGCGGAAATGAGAGACGTTAACCGCCTTCAGCGAGGCATTAAGGGCCAACGCTGAAGCCAATCGGAAGCCCGAATAGACGTCCGTGCGGACTCGCATCGCATATCGTCGCGGGTGTGCAGTTTTCGCACGTGTGTAGCGGAGACCAGATTATTACCTGCGCAGTGTAGCTAGTTCAACTGTAACCGTGTGCATGTAGTCGTATCGATGGAGAACTTTAATAAACTACATTAAAGTTCTCGCAAAAGGGGCGTGGGGCGTGACTAACCGTGACGGTTCCGCGTGCTGCGAGCTCGGACGGAGCACTTTTGTACGGGACCGCGCGGGCACCCATTTTAAGAAATGCCATTATCTTTTGAATACAAAACAGTCCACACTCTCCTCGTTCAAGCAGCAAGCAACTTTCCCAGATTTTCATCCTAGGCTTTTGAAGCCAACATCTCACTTCACTATATTGAAATTAAGACCCACTGGAATGGTGAGCACCTAGAACCAGCTTGCTTGGGGTGATCTCCAAACCTGGCTATGGTCTAAGCCTGGCACACTCCTTCATTTGCCTCAAGGTAGCTCACCAAAAGACAGGTGCTTTAAAAATTGTAGCCAATTTTTTTTTTTTATAAAAGGAGCCTAATATTTTCGTACCTGGTTCACTCTAATTAAAAAAAAAAAACATTTTATTTAGCAAGGTGAGCAAACCAAAGAACAGTAGGTAAATATTAAAGTGCTAATTTCACTAGATCATTAAAATAACATACATATATAATTTAACTATATGCTTATGAATTCTATTTAGCCAAATTTTAACTGGCAGCCTTATTAATGAAAATCGTTATTTATTCACCTGCAATAAATAAAAACTGCTTTGGTAGAACATATTGCAGGTAGTAATGAACCTCATAAGTTAGTAATAAATAATCTCATATGAAAATAATATTATTAATCAGTTTTCTTTGAAATATTTATTGATTTGCGCATTTTTTGCGTATAATAAATATACGCAAAAAGCGCTTTATATTAAGTATTAGTTACTGTGGATTATGACCGAGAGGTTTCTATTATTTATAAACACCATAATTTCAATTTGATTCATAGTTAACTAGTTCCATCGATCCTTGGTGTGTTTACTGTACTATTTATAGTGGCAATTTTTATTATTTTCGTCGCAGCAAACGCTTTACGACAAAGAAACTATAATAAATCTTACCTGCGCATTACGTATTCATCATATCTTTAAAGATATTATTTCACACACTCACACTGGCCGCTGTTAAGGCACAATTAAACACGACTTAATTAAATGAAAATCTTAATGAAGGTCATTTTTTAACTAAGCCCGAAACAAACCATTCTACAGGAGCCGAACCTCCCAGCCACTGTGAGAAATTCAAGAATTTTGTCACTGTCAAATTTTGTGTCACTGTCAAATATTTTGTCACTGTCAAAATTCATGAATGATAGTCGTCATCTTGACTCCGCGCAAGATAAGTTGGTGCGGCCGAAATTAAAACTAATAGTTTAACTCGGGTTTCCCTTCAAAAGGCACACATAACCTGGCACTAAATAGTTTGCTGCCATTTTGACGGTTACATCAGGTAACAGGAGAAAGTGTTCTGAGTTTTTAATCGACAACATTATACAGATAGTAATTAAAAGTGCTGGGAGGGATATTTTCTGGAAAGTGAAACTTACTTGTTAAGAGAAGAAAAAACCATATCGGGACTGGATTATTATATTATATTTTCCAATGTGATAAAGTGCATACCGAATGCATCACTGTATGTGATGAGACTGTATTTTCCGCGGAATTATACGGGGCCGGTATTTTTTAAATTCTAAGACCCTACACGACCGCGAGGTATAGAATCTTAAGGAATATTTCCTAGCTGCCGACGTGAGCATGCATCGAGATGTAGTGGCAGAGAACTGGCGCAATCCTGTAGTGCTTGACACTAACAATCACAGGGAAGTGTGGCAGAGCAAGGAACTTCATGGATGCTTTTCCATCTACATCGAGCCCAACACGGGCCCGGTGTAGATCAATTGGCGTCCGTAGCATGGCTGCGTTTCGGTGACCTCTTTGGGGAAACCGAAAGTTTTTTTTGTGCAATTATGGATAAAGTTATCATGGCGAATAACTGCCGATGATTTATTGAGTAAGATGGCACAGTGTTGACGTCTGTCGGGCATGGCACCGTCGGGGAGAATCAATCCGTCACATTATCTCTAGTTGTTCTCGTCCAGTCAATGGTGAGTAATTGCATAGGCACAAACTTGTAGCCAGGATTATCCATCAGCAGCTTGCTCTGAAATACTCTCTTGTGGAATCAGAAGTGCCGTACTACAGGTATGAGCCCAACCCAGTTCTTGAGAATGGTCATCACACTGTACTGGGATCGGTCTATCATCACTGACCGGTCTATTGTAGCCAATAAGCCTGATATATTGGTGGTGGACCAAAGCGAGAGGCGTGTAATGATTGTTGAAATATCCTTTAAGACGAAAACTTCGTGAAAGCTGAGAAAGATAAACAAATGCAGTATATTGACTTGGATCGCGAGGTTGTCGACATGTGAAAAGTGGCTTCGGCGATCATTGTACATTGTTTGCCAATGGCTTAATAGCTCAGAGCCTCGACCAACAACTTAGGAGGCTCGCGTTAGGCGGCTGGATCAAGGGTCTGATTCAGAAAGCGGTAATCCTGGACATGGCTCAAAAAAAAAAATTTCGTCAACATTGCACAAGAATCCATAAGATATGCAAACAAAAATTGTTCCTAACACACACACCTATTGATTTACTTATTTATTTAAGGATCTCCAACAAAAAGTATACACAAAATATTATAGTTGTAAGACGGCATAAAATATTATGTAGGTGTACTCCAGGTACTCCTTCACTTATAGGAGACCACAGCATTCACAGTACAATAATTTAATTTAAATTAAATTGGATTATAAATTAAATTAAAATAATAAAATTTCTAGTTTTTTTAATTTTGACAATTTATGATAACAGTATTAGTATTTTGGATAATTTGAACATAAATGATTACAATAAATAAAATTTAAAAGTTAAAATGAAAAGTCAAATTAAATTATAGTCATTAAGTTAAATTAAAAATATAAACAAATCAGTCAGGAACCGAGAACACATAGTCTGAATTCATTAAAATTGTTCGCAAATATGTCTAGGTTGTTGGTGCGTGTGCTCAGTTTAGAGGAGCCGAACGACCAAGATTAGTTCTACTATATAGCATCTAAAATTTGCTGTTTTAAAATTGGAGCTGTAAGAAGTACGGCGGGGCATGTTTAAACCGATCTCCGAAACTAATTCCGGTACTTTCGCCAAATCGTGTAAGGTCTTATATAGAAAGATCAAGTCCGAGCAACTTCTCCGTTTTTCCAAGGAGTTCATCTTAGAGTGACAGAGCCTTTGCGGATATTCAGCTTCGTGTTCACAAGTCGGTGATCTGTAGCGCAGGTATCTCGCGAATTTTTTTGGATGTTGTCCAATCTGTCGATGTGGACGCGAAATTAAGGATTCCATACAGGAGATGCATATTCCAATATACTCCTTACCAGACAGTTATATGCTTGTATTATAATTATAAAGTTCATTCCCTTTATGTAGTTAGTTCGTACTGAGCAATGCCATCTAGCGACGTGTCTCAGAATTCTGTATTTCACGATGTATTTCTTACTTGTCTAAGTCAATTTAATTTCTAATTTGTTGACTTTAAAGTTGCATGTCGTATAATATTTTTCTGCATTTCGTTTACGCCCATTGTAAAAGCAAACAATGGGCTTATCTTCAGGTTTGTAGTAAAAGTAAGTTTTGGCGACACTGGTTTTGCTGCAAACATTTTCTCAAGCTACTTTTATTGTCTTTCTATGTTCAGTGGTATAAACAAAGCAACTTTACTTGTTACGACAGTTCTGCTAAAATTTTGTGAAAATATCCGTTCTATATCTTTAGAGTTCATCATTCGATCAAAACAATAGTAATCAAAACAAAAGTCCACAATTGACCGAGATATTGATGAACTTGCATTAAAAAAATACAAACAGACAAAAATAGAACCTCTTCGTTTTCAAAGTCGGTTAAATAATATAGAAGCATTCATTCTAAATGCACAGGACTGGTGATTGCTTGGGGGAGACCTATCTTCAGTAGTGGATGTCTTTCAGCTGAAATGATGATGATGATTCATTTTAAATGGCAGGTGGCACTGACAGTCTGGCATCATTAAGCACGCCTCTAGGGCCCAGGCCTAGCGACGCCCTGAGTTATCTTGCGCGGACTCAAAACCATAGAGTAGTTTACAATAAGTATACTGAAACTCTAAGGCGGCCTATACACATAGAATATTATTGCATAATAAATCTGTTAGATAATACCGCAATTATTGAACGTGTAGGGATTGTATTGAAACATTTGCACAATCATTTAAAGATAGTAAGTGAGCTTCAATTTTATTGTGCAATATTATTGTCAATACTTTTCTATGTGTATGGGGCGCATTAACCACAATTTTCATTAATTTACTAAAATGTGTAGTGCTGTTTTAGTCATTTTAGTATCTGAAAACACTATCAATCATTGACAAATTGAGAGCACTTGGCAAGAAATAATCAAAATGGCGTTTACGTCAGTGACATATCAATGTTTTCTATTAGATTTTTTGTTTAAAAATAAGTTATAAATGTAAAATTGCAACGAATGTTTCTTTAACATGTCTACCAATAATATATCTTCGGTTTTAAAATCTTGTTCAGAGAGTGAGTTGATAAATGAAGTGTCCGATAACAGTATGACACAGAAGCAGGTAGAAGGATCCCGATTAAAACGTACATTTACCCTGCCTCGCAATCCTTTTGGAACTTCAAAGCCTGGATCCAGCAAGAATAAGAGCAATGAGAACGAAAGCAAACCAGCATGTGCCAGTTCAACAATTGTAGATACTCCTAAAGACGAGAGTGGTATAGAAAGGAAGTTGTTTAGAAGGCCATCATGGAAAAGATTCCTAAACAAGATAGCGCAACACATGAGCACTGTTCACGTTTCAGGCGTAAGTTTTACATGATAATATTTTGCGGTTTTTTTTTTAAATTAAATATTATAGTCATTCCCTGTATAGTAAACTTGTTGAAGTTCTTACTCTATTGGCATTGTCTAGTGGTGAATCAGACTGTAACTGGACAATTTTTTGTGGTTAAATAGTGATTAATACTATGTACCTATTAGGGTGATTACAGTTTGCTAATTTGTGACATAATTTTATCGTAATTAAAGATGTCTAGTCTCAATGGCATGGCTGAAAATTATACATTTTATAGGTAAAATCTGCACCTGCATTAATGAACGGTGAGCGTGTTCCATGTAGCGGGGATCCTCCATGGCCACCTGGTTCAACCCCTGCAGCCTCAGGAATTAAAAACCATGGAAATACTTGCTATATGAATGCTGTCTTACAATGTCTTTCACACACTGATGTTATTGCTGAATACTTCGTTTTGGACCATTACAAAGTGAGTATCAAATTATTAGAGAGTATTGTATTGAAATACTTAATTAAAACAATACATATTTAATAGGTACTCCAGGTTTTATTACTGAACATATGATAGTAGTCAACTATACAACCTTATTTTAATTAATTATACTGCTTCACTACACACACTGCAATTAAGCACTATAAATATGGTGTACCTATCAGTTTTATATCTAACCATATATCATCTCCTGTAAGGCAAAGTTGTAAATTGGAAAACTATTTTATCAATTGCCAGATTCCCAACTTTGCCATACAGGTAATGTTGTTAATCATTGTTTCAGGTGGATCTGCAAAAGAGAAATAAAATCAATTCAAAGAAATATGGGACCCGTGGGGAGGTGACTGAGCAACTGGCAGCAATACTGAAAGCTCTCTGGGCTTGTCATTATACTCCTGACATGAGTACTGCTTTTAAGGTATGTTTAAATCTGGAATGTCTTAGTGGCTTTTTTTTCCTAAGATACAGACAGTTTTTCTGCCTAGTTTAGGAAAGGATTTCCTTTGACCAATTTTATACTGAGTGTACTATTTTTCTGTACTTAGTGTTTAAGACTCTTCTGTAAGCCTTGTACAAGCTTTTAAATAAATTATTATTATTATTATTATTTTGAGTTAGGGCTTGAGCGTGGTTGATGGCAAAAGTCCCCTTAAATGCAATGAAAAATGTTGGTGTATTACAACCCTCCAATATAGGTAGTACAGGCATAAGATTATGTACTGTTTAACCTTTTGAATACCATAATTAGAGACATAATAGGAAGACAATAGGTGTGCAAATTGTTATTTGATGTACATTTGCTTGGGGCTCGAGAGTTTTGTCAGTGGCTTCGCCCGCATGCATGAAATATAAAGCAGCTTTCTTTTGTTGCTAAAATTTTTCCAATCAGACCAGTAGTTCCAGAGATTACCTCCTACAAACAAAAAAACAAACTTTACCTCTTTATTATATTAAGTGTAGATATAGTTTATTAATTAAACATATCTTATTTTAATATTCATGTAACATATAAATAAAACACTGGATGTGCCAAAACAGATAAGCAGTTTAGCTTAATTCAATTTCGACCTTAACTGGTTAAGGCAGTCAAGGTTGAATTCAGCTTGATTTGTTTGTGATTTATCTTTAGTTGAACATGCTGGAAATAGATAATTCTATTTTTTTACTGCTTGTCAAAAAAGTGTTGCAATAATAGTCACTTAAAAAGCTGATTTGTATTTTTATCCATTTTTAGAGTGCAGTTGAGAGGCATGGTACACAATATAAAGGGAACAGTCAACATGATGCACAGGAATTTTTGTTTTGGCTATTAGATAAAGTTCATGAAGATTTGAATACAGCCACTAAAAAGAAATATAAAACAATAAAGGTGAGTAGTTGAAATATATTTCACCTTGTAAGTGAAAGTTGAACTTATTTTTCGGACTCTTTTTGTTTTGATGTGTCTATTTTTTTTATTTCAGAATACATGTGGTAAGCCTGATGAAGTAGTTGCAGCTGAAACATTAGCCAATCATGCTAGGAGAAACAGTTCATTTGTACAGGCTGTATTTCAAGCTCAATACAGGTACGGAAATCATATTCATACTCATAGTTTACTAAGTACTTTGTAAATCTGATTTGCATTTCCTCAATGTTATATTTCTCTTGGTGGGCAGCAAATCAATATTCAATCTATGTTACAGGTCAGCATTGACATGTGCAAAATGTGAGCGAACATCGTGTACATTTGACCCATTCCACTGTGTGAGTGTGCAGCTACCTTCTCGATTGGCTACCACCCAGCCCTCACCGCTACCTGTCAATGTAAGTCTTAAGAAGCTTACTAGGGATGCAGGGTTGTTTGTAGGAGGAACTGTGTACCTGGAATGAACAGTCTTAATGCTTCCACTCACTCGTCTTCCGCCAGAAGTCATCAGATAGTTTCTAACCTTAGAAAAAAAGTTTGAATACAGAGAGAGTTAGTTACTTTCGCATAAATACAGTTTGTTTAGATTTGTAAGAAGTGGGTCATATTTATGCAAAGTTGCCACTGTATTTGAAGTATGTCGACGACGCATTATCAGGGTCAGACGCCACACCGTCTCAGTAAACTATGACTATTATAATATATTGTATACTTACGACTTTATAATATGTTTTTAGTGTTCCATAGTCAACTAGGAACCGTCATAGTATCGCCATGTCTGTCTGTCTGTCTGTCCGACCGCGATAATTTCGGTGACCATTAGTACTAGATAGCTGAAATTTGGTATCAATATGTATTTTAACCACACCGACAAAGTGCAAAAACAAAAAGTGGAAAAAATGTTTTTTTTTTTATTAATAAATAAAAAAGTAAAGTAGTTTTGAGCGCTGAAATTCGCAGAGCCTAACTTCAGACTCGCCAAGATCCGACGGCCGTACTGTACATTGGGAGAATTTTGTGACAGACGGGAAACTACGGGACTCTATACTGAGTGTGAACCGACACTCTCTTGGCTGGTTTTTAATATTGTTGTTATGTGTAAAAAAAATGTACAGATTGTAATTGCACATTAGTCAAACTCTTATCATGATTTTGAGTCATCTGTTTTGGAGTAATATCACTTTATAAATCAGTGTTATCCGTCATAAATATATGTTTATACTCGTTAATCTATTTAATGGTTTTAAGGTTAATAATTAATTAACTGGTGCCTGTGATTTCACCCCTTTCATACTTGTAAACATCACAATGTAATTTGGTCACAAAATTAAGTTTTAGTTTTTATGTGGTACCCTAGTTCTTTATCTAATATAATGTCTAAGTAAATCCTTATCTATCAAACATCATCTATCAACCAGTGGAAATGGCGACATAAACTAAAAAAAAAACAATTTTGTGTTTGGGGTTCAAATTATTCTTTCATAAGCATTTAACATAAAGATATTTTCTTTCTATATATCAGCTTCAATTAACTATGATTCGTATTTCAGGTAGTGTACGTGAACCAGCAGCCACGACAAGTGCGTATCGGCGTAGAACTGACGCCGAACGCGACTATGGAAGATCTGCGAACAACACTGCACAACGACACGGGCATAGATAGGGACCACATCATCGTCGCGGAAATCAACGAAATGGGTAACGTAATCTAATGGGAATTTTATCTAATCTTCAATACATTACAAAATAATTGATTTCACTATAAAATCTTGATCACCATTAAAATTACATTTTAGAAGGTACATTAAAAATAAAATAAAATTTATAATAATTCCAATTTTTCAGTGGTGATTATAAAGGGCACAGAATATTGATCCAACCCCCTGAACTAGGTGGGAACCTGCATCTCAGGGGATTGAAATTTTAATTAAATTATAATATACAGTTTGCCGGCTGCAGTCTTTCCGTCCGATTATAATTTAGGTGTCTTCAAGGATAGAGTGAATAGGCTCTTAATAAATTAGTGCGCCTTACCATCAACGATTGCATCACTGTTTACCATCAGGTGGGATCGCAGTCAAGCATTAGTTTATTGCAAATAAAAAAAAAATTAAGAGCTTAGGGTCTCTTTTTAATAGCTCTGATTACAGGGTTGGTGTCGACTCAGTTATTGTATCTTTCAAATATAACCCTTATTTTTAAAGTATTAGGAGTTGTACGTAAGTTATTTCTTTTCTATACAGGCTGGTGCAACGCACGGGCGGGTTGGGAGGCGGCGGGCATTGACTTCGGAGCGCTGTATTGTATGGAAGCACCACCGCTACTACAGACGCCTACCACTCCCTACCTCCTAATACTGTGGGTCAATTTATTGGAAGGAGAGAGATTTGGTTAGTATTATTAGTATAAGTCCCAAGTGTAAGTCTAGAGCTTTCTCATATACTATGGTCCACTTAACCAAAGAGGTGTCACTATATTACAACTTACTAGCCATTAGTGTCCGACCGAAGGTGCAATTCTGACCGAAGCCGAAGCCGAAGCCGATTAATCGGTATTCACCAAAACCTTCGGCCGAAGCCGAAGCCGAAGCCGAAGGTGTCATTGACCTTGAGAAATACGATAGTTACTTTGATCTCAGAATATACTAGATACATATTGTGAGAACTTTATAGATTTAACCCAATAACGAGTCGAGTGCCCAACATATACAAGTAGGTAATAAAATATTGCCTAAAATAAATGTTTCAAATATATAATTTTAATTAAATATTTATTTACTTAAAATACAAATTTTGACAACTAGCAAACCTTCGGCTTCGGCCAAACCTTCGGCAAATTTTTGGCCGAAGCCGAAGATTTGGCCGAAGGTGCTTTTTTGGCCGAAGGTGGCCGAAGCCGAAGCCGAAGCCGAAGCTTCGGTCGGACACTACTAGCCATTACTCGATTTTCTAGACATAGTCCATTTTGCAGCAATGCCATGCAAATCTGCACTTGGATTGATGTGAAAACAAACTTAATTAGATTTTTAGAACATTTGAGTAGTACCAGGGTAAGTTGGCGTCGCCAGCGTGATAGTTAGAAATGATCCCAAGAGGGATAAAAAGGTATGTTCTTTTTCAGTACGTCGTATAGCCATGTGCCAAGTTTAATTTAAATCTCCTCAGGTTTTAAGAAGTGGATAGGTAATAATTAGACAGTTTGGGAGAACACATTAAATCCTGTAACACAGGTATTCACATCTAGCGTAGGAGTGCCTGAGTGCCTGACTCTATTACCACAATGTTTTTATCGCAATTTTATCCTGTCTTAGTTAATTTCGCATTCATTATAATATATAATTTTATTCCGTTCCGTAGGATCACCTTACGCTATGCAAGTGCCTCGTGAGATCTCGTACGAAGACCTGCAGAAGCTGATGTTGAAGGAGATGTGCCAGGTGGTGGCGGAGCGCGTGCTGGAGAGCGCGCAGGGCAGCGACATCTTCCGCGCGCGCATCGCCGAGGCGCACCGCCCCCGCGACCCCGCCTACCTGCAGCCGGAGGTCACTTGTAGCCTTATTTATTTATTTACTAGCTTTTGCCCGCGGCTTCGCCCGCGTGGTATTGGGGTTGTAATTGGGGTTTCCGGGATAAAAAGTAGCCTATGTCCTACTCCGGAGTTTATCCTATGCCTGTACCAAATTTCATCCAGATCCGTTCAGCCGTTTTGGCGTGATTGAGTAACAAACATCCAAACATCGTAACTTTCTCATTTATAATAATAATAAGATATATACTTTATAGTAGGTACACCAAGAAATTTATACGTATAATAAGACCTCATCCTATTGTGTAGTGTTATCCTTGTGGAGATGTAACAAATTAGTAATACATTGAGTGTATTGATCTATCCTGACTATATTTCGTTAAAACAATTGGTCACTTAAAAATCAACTTAAAAACTGTACACATAAAGTCGTAAATTCATTAGGTAATAGATTCAAATTATATAAATACAAACAAGTTCTGCTCTGATCTTACTGAAAAGAGTCTAATGACCAGTTTTATATTACAATGGTTCTCTCCATAGTCACCTTTTTATGTTAATTTGCTTGCCAGTGAAAATACGGGGAATATAAAACCTGATAACATATATATTATATTTTGTATTTTTTTGGCACTTTATTGAATCCCATATATTAAATGCTTTTTTTTGGCATATATCATATTTTATTATTCAGTATCTACTGCCTAGCTGCTTTGCCTGCGTGACAGTAGGAAATTAATTATCCCAAGGGAATGATACTCACAGGATAGAAAGTATCATAATGTGCTATTCCAGAACATAGTCTACTTGCGTACCAAGTTTCATAGAATTTCGTTCAGTAGTTCGAGCATGAAGAAGTACAAACAAGAAACACACTCGTAAACTTTGCCTTTATAATATTGTTGTGATTAATTCCACAGCTCCCACATCCGTTGTTTTCTCTGGACGTGGAGCAGGCATTGTGTGCTCACGACAAGCATCCTCACCTACGACTCGAACTTCTCTGGGATCCAGCCCATAGGGACAGGTAATATAAATCCTGCAGTTTTTATACTTCCACTTTAAACATAAAATATCTGTTTTTGTCAACAATATTATTCAATCACTAGCCTGCGGCTTCGCCTGCGTGAAAGTAGGGTTCTTCATAGAATCTTTAGACCCCCATTACATCCCTTTAGAAGCTGAATTTTGAAAAATCCTTTCTTAGTGTTCGCCTGTCATAAAAAAAACCTTGTGCAAAATTTCACGCTCCTAGTCCCGGTAGTTTTGCTTGTGCGTTGATATGTCAGTCAGTCAGTCCTTTTAAATATTGATTTTAGAAACCCTGTATCGTGTAGTAAGCCTTATCACGCCAGTACTGTCAATAACGGTGCTGCAGTTGTGTAAAGTTCATTAATTATTTTCAAATGCCATGTAATAACATGGAATTTTTTTGTAAAAAGTTTCACAGTCGACATTGCATTTTGCGGGAAGTGTACTCATAGCGAAAACCACATGTGGCACCACATCCTATGATAAACACTCAACGATAACGTAGCCTTGACCTTCTCGCTGATTAAGTGTGATGCGCAACAACCTACTATGAACCTGTTTTGATTTAAATATTATATTCGGCAGTATTTGGATCGAAATATTATGGCAATCTGTATGTAAACATGATAAGCCAGACGTACCTAACCTAATTCAAATATGGCTAATTTAGTAACTGGATACCATTCGTTTTAATTGCGTAGCAATACCTGGCATTGACATCATCGTCCATCTCCATCCATTCGTCACACGCTGAGTAAAATGGAATGCCTCATAACAATGAAGAAAAACATCGTGAAGAAATAGGCTCGAAGTAGTACCGGGTTGATAATTATTCCATGCAGTTAGTGATTGTTAAAATACTTAAGCACAATCTCCTTTGAACTTCACTTCACACATGGACAGTTGCGTCTCAAGAATTTAAATTAAAGCTTTTAACCACAGTACAATTTAAATGCACCCAAAGTTGGTGTTTTCTGAAACTTTTAGGGGGCAGTTTATAAGTGGCTGATAAAAAAAGGCGAGAACGCTTTTTGAATTCAGAGCGAAGTGAAGGATTCTAAAGTAGAAACTCGAGCGTAGCGAAGGATTATTTTTGGCTCGGGCAACGTACTTTGAATCCCTCGCTATGCTCAGGATTTTACTAAAGCATCTCTCGCTACGCTCGGGATTCTACTCTAGGATCCCTCGCTTTGCTCTGGATTGAAAGAAGACCATGACCTAAAAGCTGAGCGAAATATTGTTTTCTTCAGTATAATCCGGTCGCCGAGTGAGGCGTGCGAGGTGCACGTGTCGGCGGCGGGCTCGGCGGCGCCGCTCACGCTGCACGCCTGCCTCGCGCACTACACGCGCGCCGAGCATCTCGCGCAGGAGGACGCGTGGAGGTAACTATCAACTTAGTATAATGTTGAGTGAGGCGTGCGAGGTGCACGTATTTTACTTAGAGCGGGCTTACGTTTAGAAACAATACATTTACTAACAAATGTTTTTTTTTAGATGTCCACAGTGTCAGCGGTATATGCCTGTGGTGAAGACTCTCGGTCTGTGGTCTCTTCCGGACATTTTAGTAATACATTTAAAGCGGTTTCGACAGTGAGTATTTTTCATCTTATTTATGTATTTTGTTTGTGTATGATTTCTAACAATAACATATTTTCAGGCAAGCAAAAGGTCGTACGAGCACAAAGTTAACGGCGATGGTAGAGTTTCCTTTGAACGATTTTGATATGACGCCGCACCTAGTAAGAAGGAATGGGCTAGTGGCGGAGTCGCCGGGGCACTCGCGCTCGCCGCGCCGCCGCGCCTCCCGCGCGCCCGCCGGCGCCGCGCACGACAACATGTACGACCTGTACGCCATCTGCTACCACCACGGTGACGATCTGGAGACTGGACACTACACTGCAGCTTGTAAAAATCCATATGACGGACATTGGTACAAATTCGATGACTCTAAAGTTACACCAGTCGACGATGAAAATGCATACAGTGAATTAGTTAATAATACCGCTTATATGCTTTTTTATAAGCGCAAAAAACCAATTGTTACACATTCATATTCCTCAGACGACCACAACGGCCACTGGGCGTTACGAATGCCGAAATACGTGAAACGAACGACCGAAACTGTAAACGAACTATCTGAGGTTAAAGAAGAGAGCGTCATTGAAGAAGTTAAAATTGAATCGCCCCCCAACGAGCCGGATTCAGAATCGGATATCACAGCTCTCACGCACAGCCCCTCACTGTCCCGAAGTGTTGCCAGTCTTCCCGATGATAGCATTAGTGAAGTGACGTCTCCAGTAAAGCACACAGTATGCGTGACAGTTATTCACAACACGACTTCCGTGGTGCAGTCGCCGACGCTTCAGCGGCCACTGATAGTTGAAGTGAACGGGAATAGTGCTGCCGACGACACAAGCGAACACGAAAACCAATCGAGCGTATCCCTGGAGCCGTATATTCACAAGGACGTGCACGTGAACCCCAAGATGACGCCGGTGGACTCGCGGCGGCCGCGCTCGGTGGACTACCCGCCGCGCGCCGCTCCCGCCACTCCCACCACCAGGGACGCCAACAGGAACTATGACAGTTCTCCATTAGTAGCTAGTATAAACGAAGTCGAATATCATCCCACCACTGAAGATTTAATGTTATCGATGTTCCAGGAGTCAAAATTCATTGTTCCTAGACATACCAATCATGTGACAGGGGAATCTCATAGGACAGGTTAGTAATTCATAGATTTACATTGCTATTGTTGATGTGTTTCATAATAATTTTGCTTGCTTGTAATGATTATTATGACACATGTGATATAGTTTTGTATTATCCCACATCAAAGTATACCGAATGTATTAAACGATTTTGTACAAATTCCATGTATCAATATAACTACATGATATTTACAGGAGAGAAGTCCGCTGTTTGGAAAACTCGAATATCCACATGAGAGCAACAGACGAGGTCTGAAGAATACCTTACTTTACACACTTGTTCTTTATTTATTTTCTATTTATACTTAGATCTGAGGATTTCGTGTAGCTGACAGTTCATTTGTGCATAACTTAACATTTGCGCAGTTTTATAACAGAGGCTGCTATCATAGTTTCTGTAATTAATTTATTTCCTTGCATTCTCGACTTCATTCATGTCCATTTAATATTTATTGTTAATATTGTTGTTGCGATTTAAACATATAAAAAATTATAATGAATACTACTACACCTTAAAATACTGGTGACAGCCATATAAATTCCCATAACTTAGTTACGATTATAAATATGTAAAGACAAGAACATTTTCTGATACCTACATACCATGTCGCAACAATGATATTTAACAATATGCCAATACCCAAATGACTAACATTATACTTATAATATGAAGTTTTTCGAGTTAAAGTTATATCCCGAAGTGAGCGAACGTCGCAGTAACATTTAATAGATTATTTAATTATTTTTTACCATTATGGATATTAATAAAATTTTGATTGGAGGCGAAAATGAGCGTTTAGATGTACTTTAAAAAATTATAAGTACATAGGTAATGTTAGTAAATTTACTGCCATTGATTTTATCTTGTATTGCATTTGGCAATTATTATATTGTACTACGCACCACTAGCTTCATAAGATCGGTAGTAATGCTAGTAACGTAGTGTAGCGGCACTGTTCTGTATACTGCACTCTACATCGGGATATTATCTTTATCTTCTATTAGTCTTTCAGACATATTTTTAGAGGTAATGAGGCCTTACATAATATTTTGTTCAATAATTAGATCAGAGATTATTGACAATACTAAGTTCATAGTTAACAAAGTACTTGTTAAACAAATAGGACCAATCATGCCCTTTTACATTTTGATTATTATCATTTCTTTTCTGATATAAAATAATAATTATGTACCTATATTATGTAATAACGTACAATCTGTAGATAAAAGTAATAACTTGAATTATATGAATGTAGCTAGAGGGCGTTATAAGTAATCACATTTGTGCCTTGGCCCTAGAGATGTTGTGATTTTAAAAATGAACATAAAGAAATACATTTTGCTGTGTACACTGTGACTAAAGATTAATATTTGTACAGTTATTACGATATACATATTGGTAAGCGAAATATTACATGTATAAGTAAAACTTGGATAACTGGTAGAAGATGTATGCGACGAGAGGTATGTTCGAGAATACCTACCGTGATTTATAATTCTGTCACTTGCAAGGAGTACGTGAGATCATTGGTATTTATTAAATGGTTTTTTATTCACAAAGTACTGTATATATAACGTGGAATTTATAGGTACGTTTTCAAATGTGATTTTCTATTATTTACCTAAACTGATATTTAAATTAATATAAAGTTTTTGTAAATATATTTTCTTTTTCGTAAATGCACATAATTTAGAATTTCTTTATGCATTTTACTGCGATGATTTATTGATTAATTTATAGTATTGAAATTGATTTATATTAAAAGACATTTTTTTTGTTATTATTATCACAATCAATGAGACAGATATCGCATTACGTTGGAACTCGGTGTGCCGACCGGCAGATGAGCAGCTATGTACCGCCTGGCGCGTTATCTGTGTTAGCCTGTGGCCTAAACAATGTACCTGTGATCCATTTACCTTATCCGGATACTAAATTTCTTATGATATAGTTCCGCGACATTTCCAGCATTGATTTAAAGATAATATAAGAGAATATATACAGTAACAGTCTTGATTGATTTAATGCGATTTTTTCTTTTGGCAGATAAAATTGTTTTGTGCTGTATATGATTTTTCGTTGTATCTAAATAAATGGTCAATAAAATTAAGGTCAATCTGTATTGTGATAAAATTGGTTCAGTGCTGGAATGTTTTTGGATACATGCTTAATTTAAAAGATTATTATTCTAATTTTGTTGTATTGGAAAGTTGATTATGTTATTGATTGTATAACTACAAATGTCTGGCTCTCAACTTTGATCGCAGATTAATTTATTTATAAGTCTTCGGAGTAACCGACCCGTAAAATATTGTAAAATCAATGTGTTCACACTGAATCACATGATAATAACGAAATTTAGGCACTTGAAATCAAAATAGTTGCAGGAATAATTTTCTTTAAACCAGTGAAAAAATCTCTGTTTGTGATGTTTTCTAATTCTAAACAATATGTTGTTTCAAGTATACAAAGCTTCGTCTAAATCTGAACGATTGTGATGATCAATCTCCATGCACGAGTCGACCTCCGAATATTTGTATTATGTTCGTTGTTTTAATTTAAAGATGTTTATTTTAATTTCACCATGTTATGTTAAAATATAAGCGTTATGTCCACAGATGTGTAGTTTAATTTTATTCCCATAAACTAAATCAGAATAAGCTTGAAAGCGAGTTGAAAGCAAAGTATTTTGCAAAGGGATTTTGATTAGCGTGGGAATCAATTAAGTAATCGTTCCCCACCTGTTATTAACAAGGGACTACATTAGTTTCTAAATTGTTAGCAGGGACCAGAAGTCCGGAAGAAAACTTGTCTTTGCATAATCAGACTTAGGTATATTGTTCCCAATGCTGGGACTTAGGCCTCCTCTCCAGGGGAGGGTATGGTATTAGTGCATCATGCGAGCTCGGTGCGGATAAGAGGATGTCACGTCTTCGATATTTTGGTTCTAAGACTTCCTGGTTTCCTTACAATGACCTTTACCGCTTTGAAACCAGTGCAAAAAATGTCGTAAGTCGCGGCTGTTACCACTGAGCCACCCAGTTGTTTTAATAATAAAACAATATAAAAACTCGAATTTAAAAAATCATATTTGTTCTTTATAATCAAAACTGACAAACATTGTCAAAATAGTACATTTTGATACAAGTGCAGGAAGTTTGTCATTGCGACCGAGGCGAAATGCGCACGAGCCGTAGGCGAGTGTGTTATGGAGCCGAGGGATGCAAAGACAAATCTGCACGTGTGTCAAACGACGTTTTTCAATACACTTACGACTTGTGAAATAAAGAAAGAAAGAAAAAACGTTTAATCGTATCTCATACATACAGTAGTAATAGCATTCAAATCTGCTCTGAACAGTTTCTAATTTTGTGGGGGTCGTCCAGCGCCCGTGGGGGACGCCTCGCGCCTGATTCGATAAACCAAGTAAAAAAAAGAAAATCACCGTTGACCGTGACGATAAGGAAGGAATAAAAAAGCCCTTGTTGTGATAAACTCAAAAAAGCACTTGGGTGATATACATGCTATATTGAATCTAATAGGATTGCGATAAGAGGCAGTTTTCGAGTAAGTGTATTGAAAAAAAATTAACAAGTTTGCATCAATGTAGGTAGGTACAAGTTGTATGGTTCAGAGTTTTTTTCACAGAAGTGGGCCACTTTTCAAACACTAATAAGAGACTTAGATCAACATCTTTTGATCACTGACAGCATAATTTAAACCGACACCCGTCAAATATCAGACAACAGTATCGAAAGGTGACCACCTTGAACTAACTCGATAAATTGTTAGCCAGTTCATGTTATGTGTTCTACGGCCGAATTGATTCCGGAAAGCTATTATTAGGGTACCTATAAGCACTTACATACGCTATCTAAGTGTCGAATATTGCAGAATACATAATTATTCGACCTTAATCTGTCATTTGTCTAACACTAAAACTGATAGTGCTCAAACACAACCCTATATTATAAAAAACTGGGCAAGAGCGAGTCGAACTCTAACACTGAGGGTTCCGTACAAACTAACTTATCTATGTGAATATATACATTTTTTCGTTTCTTTTATTCGGATAATGAAGCATTTTTTATCTACACTAATATAATAAAGAGGTAAAGTTTGTTTTTTTGTTTGTAGGGGGTAATCTCTGGAACTACTGGTCCGATTGGAAAAATTTAAGCAACAATAGAAAGCTGCTTTACTCCTGAGTGACATAGGCTATATTTTATGTAAGCGGGCGAAGCTGCGGGCAAAAGCTAGTATTCAATATACATAATTCAGAGGGCCGCCTCCGACCTTGACTACCAGCCACGGTAGACGCGACCTTGTGGATGCCATACAATGGGTAGGTCGCCGTTCTTTAATCGACTGAACTGAGCCCAAGACGTCGACAGCGCATAGTGATTCAGGCGCTCCCCAAAGAGATGTTAGCAAACCGTATTGGCCCAGCAGGGACGATGCCCGTTAGCTAGAATCGCGTGTAAATTCTGAAAAGGAAACTTGTAGTCCTATAACGCAAACGGTAACTGAAGGACACAAATGTGGCTTTAGTCAGTTAAGTCTTACTCACCCTCCTACTCCGCTCAGAGCGAGAGAAGTCATGAGATGATTTTTAACCTTAAAAAAATACCCTGCAGAAGGGTCGAAGCCAACTGGGGCCATGGGTTCGCGTCTGAAAGGAAGACTCTGGCCCTGGTGTATATGGCAACGTTGGAATGGGGTAGGTTGTTTAGTCAGTAAGAGTATGACACTTGTTTCCCGCTCCGCCCAAGGGTGGGACTCGTCATTGGATGATTTTTACCTACCTAAAAAAAAAAACCTTAAAAAAAGTACCTACCTAGATTACCTTATTCTTACTTCAGCATTAGCGGAACCGATTTAATCAACGTTTTGGAGACATGTTGGTGAGGGTTAATAAATAGGTACAAGTAGGGACATACTTAATTTAATATTTAATGGCAATTTTTGCTTACGAAACTTATTTTATGATACGTAGGTGAATTCCCTTGGAGAGTGTCTAGATAGTTAGTATCTAGTATTAGAAGTAAATGTTTTAATGGATCAGCAGCTACAGCAGTGGTGGTCAATCGCGGGCCCGCGGAGTGTATGTTGTTGAGCCGGGACGAGTTGAAGGCATCGTGTGTGTTCCACACCAACACGTCTGAACATTCAGTGTGACGGAGATACACGTGGGAGCCGTCTGCACCCAGCAACACCACTGGCTTGCTGTGCTCGCCAAATACTGTAAAAAAAAATATGCAGGTAGTTTGCACGTAATGGAAAACAATCACAAATGAATGAGTAGGTACATTTTTTATACCAGTACAGGCTTATTATTATAGCTCCATTTTAATAAGGTGCTGTGACTGTTCGTTTTTATTTTATTTAGTGTGATTATTACGAGTATCTGTAGATATGTCAGATAGGAAAATTGCTTTGTTTGTTAAGACAGGTGTATACCTACTTTACTGTCAATCTAAACCGTGATAGATTGCCATATAATAAAATAAATAAATAAATTGGCCAAGAGTGTGTCGGGCCACGCTCAGTGTAGGGTTCCGTAGTTTCCCGTCTGTCACAATAATTGTCCCCACTTAAGAACACATTGAGTTGACATACTAAGTACGTACGGTACCCTAAAAAAGGACCCACAAAGAACGGTGATAACTGACGGTGGAAATAGTTATATTTCTATCTTATAATTAGGTACCTATGTGTCGGGATGTACCTTACTGATGAAAAGTTATTATTTTGCACAGATATGTGCTTATGAAACGTTAATAACAACGTTTTAACAACGCAAGATGCTCAAGTGGCTCCCGATCCGATTTCGCAGGAACTCTCGAATATTGAGTCTGCTATTTAACATCCTCCACAATCCTAAAACGCCCTCCTACTTGCGGGAACGCTTTTCCTTTTCTCATCCTTCTGATGCTCTTTGCAGATCGCATCTTAAAAATCTCCTTAAATCCCCTCCCCACTCCACCGATTTTTATTCCTACTCCTTCACTGCGCACGCAGTGCGGTTGTGGAATGCACTACCGCCTGACATCAGAGGCTGCCAAACTCTTTCAATTTTTAAGAGTAGAGTGAAAGAACACTATCTTTCTCTTCCCTCATAGTTGCTTATTTTTATGTATTATTTTATTATATTATAGTATATATTTTTGCTGTATTTATTTTACTATGTGTATGTATATTTTTATAATAGTATATCTTTGTTTACATTTTATATTGTATAAATAATTGTCAATTGTTGTGTGTGACAAATTTTACCTTTTACTTTTACACACGGTGTCTACATCTCTTTTCTTTTCTCTAACTCCTTTCGCAGGTATGCTGGAAGAGATTTCTTTAGAAATAAGCATCACCTCTGTACCTATTTTTCTGTTTCTTTTTCTTTTCTTTTATTATTTCGTGTGTACATAAATTGTTAAATAAAATAAATAAAATAAATAACTTCTGAGCCGGAACCTCGAATTTGAACTAGCTTCACTCACTCTTTCATTTGACATTCAGGCTTTAATTAAATTAAATAATGGGTTAAAAATTCCTACGAGTGCTTGTCCGCGTCTTTTAAATCTGTCGAGTCCGTTGTCCCCACATTCATTAGCTTTAGTTTCAGCAGCATTATCTTAGTATCTTACCTGTAAGAGGCGTGAGCGAGTCTCTCCTTCGTAAAGCAGTGGTATCTAACTCAATGATACCAGGGTGGTGAAGCCTGACCAGGATCAGGACAGTGTGCGCCGTCCGCTTCACTAGCGCGATCTGCAGACCAGTGGTAGGCCCACTAGCCACCACCGACCACCCGGCTCCCGAGGAGATCTCGTGCACGAGGACTGCGCCGCGTGATGCGTCAGATGCATATCTAGAGGATTATTGTCACAAATTACTATCGCTGATGCCGTAATGATACCGTCATGATTTCAGTTCACCTAGTTGTAGACATTTTTTTTTAGAATCATTCAATGACGAATCCCGGTCTTGAGCGGAGCGAGGAGGTAGGAGGCAGGTTGTAGACATTGCATTTTTATAGCATTATGAAGATCATATACCTACTTAGGTAAGTACCTACACATATGTTGAATGTTTATTGATTAAAGTAGAAACTGATTCACAAAGTTGAGGAAAGTGTCGGTAGGTTAAGGAAAATGGGAAAGGTATCTTTACTTACGAGTTCGACTATAAAATAAAGGTTCACCTACACTTGCGAAAGTGCAGAAGTAAGCTGATACCTATACCTACTTAATGCTTATATTAAGTGCAAATAAGATGTAAGTAGGCTACAAATATTTATAATTACAGCACATTGACACTATAAGATTAATAAGTGTTTGATTTTTGTAACGATGTATGGCGTATTGCAAAACATGTGTCAGTGTCGCTTAGATGGGTTTTGAAATATGGACCGGACTAATATCATTTTTCTTGAGGTAGGCACAGGTGGCAAAATAAATAGAGACGTTGGTCAGTAGGCCTAGCCTAGTTACTACGGCCAAATCTCTTTCTACAAACGATAATGCCACAGCGTGAATACCATTAAAATTAGGGTAGTATATTAGCGGAAGCGGAGGCGAAGATTTTGCTTTCGCTTTAAGGAACCCGTATTACAAGAACGCAAAGGGCAACTGAAAGACAGCTGTGGTTTTAGTCAGTAAAAGTCTGACACCCTCTCGCCCCACCCAGACCGGTAGAAGTCATTGGACGATTTCCCACATCAAAAAAAAAAATGGAATTTTTTAAGTATTAATTAACAGGTTTTTACTAAATAACATCATATTTCACAGTACTTAGTAACATCGAACGGCCAGATGATGCCAGTAGCTGAAGCGTTCAAAGAGCTGTAGGTAGGTAAATCTACATTGCAAGTGGTTTCACTTACAATGTACTGACTTTAAAATGCTCTGATGAAAACATTACGACATTACGATGCTCTGTGTTCTGAGTGCGAGTTGTTTTTGCGACTGAGACGTTTAGAACGTTCGGCGCTTCGACTGGTCCTCTCCGAGATTTTTGACCAATCAGAGAGCTAAATGAGCTAAACGTTTTGATCACATTAATGTAAAAACAACTCGCATTCTGCACTCAAATCGAAACGTGGAAGATGATACTTGGCAAAAGTTAATTTTACTGGTAAGCCTCGGTTTTGTTTTAAGCCAAATAATGTAATAGATCCTTAGACCTAAGTGTGGAGTCGACCTGGGGACCTACACACACTCAATGTAACATTATTTATTGTAAAAGAATCATAAAAAAGGATGGTTTGTATTGATACTGGTACCAGTGGTACCTATAGGGATGTATATAGGAGAATAGAGAAGATAAGGAAGAGCGAGTTATATATTGTGAATTAGTGTGAAGTATTTGCTTTGTGTAATTTATTTCATCACCACTGCTTTGAAAACGAGGTGTAGGAAAACATCGTGAGGAAACTGTTATACCAGTTTCCTCACGATCCTAGAACCAAAAATTCGAAAATATTTGACATCTCCGCACTGGGCCCACGTGATGCTATATGGACCTTTCCCTCTCCTAGAGAGCCTCTCTCTCTCTTCTGAGTCCCAGCAGTGGGAATTTTTCATTACAAGGCTGACGCTATGCTATGATATTTGCATAGAAGCATGCACGGATCTACACGTATCGTATAGGTACTACTATCTATAGCGTAGCAAACGGGTTTCGGTGCTGTGGACCCGGCTGGAATGATAAAGATAGTGTAGGTATTAGGTAGGATAGATAAACTTACATAAAAGTCTTGCCTCCTATCCCATATTCAACGACGATGTTCTGTAGCAAGGAGGTTGGTTCCAAGAGAGATGAGATATCGATGCGCTTGATCAGTTTTCCGAGGAGTAAGTTGATAACAACTACTTTTGGCGGGCACGTGCATCTTGGATTCGCAAGCGTATCGATCACGCCAGTATCCAATACCCATAGCTTTCCCTGTGAAACAAAGAATTTTAAAACATTATTTTATAGGTATGTTTTTTAACTAAGTACCTCCAGGGTCTTTTGCCTTTGAAAACGATCGCTTTGGCCCAAACACTTATTATTATTTATAGATTACATCGTGAATAAATCGACATGTCTTAGAACCAAACATATGAAGACATTTCACTATCCCGTACTGGGACCGCGTGGTGGATTATGGCCTACTGCCTTTCTTAAAATAATAGGAGGCTTGAGTCCAAGTGGTAGGAACATTATAAGGCTGATTATGCTATGTGGTGCTGGGTACTTAAATACTAATGGCAATGTCTATATGTAACAATAAGCGGTCTCGGATAATCATCAATTCATCACGCTTGGCAAATATAGAACCACAAATCGGTAAATAGCTGTATTATTAGTGAAAGAGTACGAGTAAAACTAGAAGCTATTTTCTTTGACTGAGGGCCTATTTATTACCTTATGTGCTATTTCAAGTCATAACTAAATACATTCAGCTGCTTGAGTGTTAAGGAATAAAAGACCTAACTATACACACACGCTCACAAACTTTTGCATAAAGCTCAGTGCTACGCGGTACATGCTACATGGCCTGTGCAAAGTAGCTCATAATACGCGGCCTGTTAAATTAAAATATTTTTTATTACATGGACACTTATAAAGCATCAGAATTTTATGCATAGTTCTATGTAGTTCGATCTCAGCTAAAAATTTCGTGGTTATTCTTCAAAAAAAAGTTTTATTTTACAACATAAAAAGGTATTAGAGGAAAGTGTTGACTACTCAACATTATATAGATAAATGTGCTCTTTATTGTATACCAATAAATCCAATAATACAATTGTACCTAAAAGAATAATAACAACAATAACACTTGAATCGAAATGCAAATTAACATCTATAGAGTTCTCACATTCACATCATCATTATCATTACATAGTATAAAACAAAGTTGCTATGCCCTATGTATGCTAATATCTTTAAAAGGTTTTTTTTAATAGATAGAGATATTCAAGAGGAAGGTTTATGTGTAAAATACATGCATAATATATTAAATATCAGAACCTGTGCGAAGCTGGGGCGGGTCGCTAGTTATAAAATTGAGGCTATGCAATCATAAAAATAAACACATCAACAAAATACGTTTGAGATGATAAATCACTAATGAAGTGAAGGTGTCTGTAAGTAATTTAAAATAATTGCTGAAATATTATGTAAAAAATATTTATTAATAAATTAAATTAAAGCAAATATTATAATAATGTAGTCTGACCTACTCGTCTTGTGTAAGACGCATCCGTTGGTCTGCACGGTTTATGCTATGTAGCGCGTGCTACGCATAGTGCGCTACGCCGGCTACGCAGTTTGTGTTAAATGGCATGTTAAGATTATGTAACGCGACCTGCACTACGCGGCCTGTGCTATGTGGCCTCAGGCAGACTGTGCCATAATAATAATATGTTATGTTCGTGAGCTGCGTATTGTATGCTGTTAATTTACATTTCTTTTTTATTATCTTGCTTTTTGCAACGCCCGTGCTAACGCTACGCAAAACGTCACTGTCGAAGGCTGCAACCATGTCAAAATACTAATAACTGCCGCTGATTAAGTATATGTATAAATAGCCAGAAGCATTACCTGTATAGTGTATGTACCAAATAATTGACCGTTAGCAAGAAGAAAGACAAAAAAAGATTAATTAGAGTTTAATTAAGCACTTGCCTAACTTCAAATATACGTTTGGGGGCGATATGTTTCGACTCCACGCCCGATCTAGCCATTCTTGTTGTACGAAACTCACGTCATATCTTTAGCAATAATTGAATTATATGGAAACCGATAATACTGAGCGTTTCCACGTTCTGAGCAAAAAGTTTTCTGTGATATATCAAGGAGAATTAAATTCCTTGTAGTTTCCACAAAAATATAGAATTATTATATTGCGAATACTATTATAATTATAGAAGTGATTGTAAGCATTATTTACTTTATAAGTAGTAGGTAGTTCATAATCTGATTGACTTAATGCCAAACGGATGTAGAGTTATATAATAACTGCAATTGGCTATAATGTCACGGCTAGGCCGTCGAGTTTAATTAAACAATGTGGAAGTAATTTTTGGTTTTGCTTGACATCGGATTAGTGCAAGACTACTGTTTTATTGGCATGATGATGATATGATATCAATATTTTTATTTTGTGTGTTTAAATTATTTTTAATAAGTATCGATTGTAATAAGGAAATGCATGTGTATTATTTATTTATAAAAATATTATTTATTTTATATTACAGTTTTATGGTTGGAAAAATCATCGAATGATGTTGAATCGCGCCCTTAGGCGGAGCGGGAGACAGTGTCAGACTTCTATTGACTAACCGTTCCTTCTTGCCTTAGTTCCAGCCAACCCTAGGCCCCAGAAGGCTTCGACCCTGCTTCTTGTTCCCTGCGGGAATAGTGTTTTATCAGGCTGCAATTTATATTTCTTATTTTCGGACAATAAATATAAATTGCAGACCTATTAATTGCAGATTTAAATCTGTTTACTGTACTTTATAAGTTCGAGTGACTTGACGACAGGAAAAATAGGCGATCTCGAAAGGTGCCAGCTGGCGCGGACGTGCGAGTTTTGCAGTAGCGAGATGACTCTACCATTAGAAATGTACAAATATTGACTTGGTCCAAAGAACAACTGTTTTATTTTACCACCTCAAGTTTTATTCATAATTAAACAAATAAACGATTTGTATTTTATAAATTGACTAATATTTCGGTCTTGATGAATGTCTAGCGCGCGACGATCGACGATTAATAGAAACATGATATCTAGTGATTGTTTATCTGTTATTCAATAGAGTAGAATTGATCTTTTGACATCGATCGCTAGTTTCTGCTACAGCAAAAGCCACCTCACTGACGATCGTTGTCAACATTGCTTAATAATGCCACTAACATCCTAAATGATTGAGGACCTCATCCATCCAATTAGTGTTTTCCTGTTCATTAAAATACTTACAAGGTGGTCCAAATAGAAGTCAACAGCATTTTGTATAGCGTTACAGTCACTGATTTTATGATCTCGAAGCTCTGGGTAGGGTTGGAGTTCCACACCATTTTTTGTCCGTATGATCAGCCAAAGTGTCGCCAAAACACCTGGTTTCATTCTGTGTAAAAAGAGAACACTATTGCATCAAACAAATTAGATTATTGTGACATACTTCTAGATCAAAATAAAAATAAATGCAATGTATTTAGCTGTTCCAATTTCTATTAAGTAAAAGGCTTGAATGACATGTCTTTGAAATTTAAATATTATTTCATGTAATTATTAAGCAAATAACTGGGTCATGTAAATATTCGGTTACCACCTACACAGATTATTTCAGTCTAAAGTAGTCCTCATTTAAATAACTACCGTTTTAACGGTACGATTGGAGCATTGATTGAGCGACTGCACTATGTCTCATGGGTTCGATTTCCGCGCGTATAACATGTCCTATTGACAGTTGTTTCGGGTCTTGTACTTAACTGGAATGTTATCTTTGAGTGGCCTTTTGGTCTAGTGGATATAGTGGCTTTGACTGCTAAGCCGGAGGTTGTGGGTTCGATTCCCACCCAGGGCAAATGTTTGTGTGATGAGCACGATCATTTGTTCTGTGTCTGGGTGTAATTTATCTATAATATGTATGTATTTAGAATAATATAAGTATGTTTATCAGTTGTCTAGTACCCATAACACAAGTTCTGCTTAGCTTGGGACTAGACGATGTTGTGTTGTGTGATAGTTGTGGAATGTATTGTAGTTCGAGTTTACATGTTAGTAAACACGCCTTCGATACAGAAAGTAAATGCTGATGTAGAGCAAAAGCAAAGGTTTAAAAAAGTGGTTTGTTAGTTGTGTTTGCTGTACTGCGCTTCAAAAGAAAATAAGTATAATCGATGTTTGTCAAAATGCTATCCAAATTAAATGGGTCTAGGGAGGATATTTCTGCCATATGATGAAGACATAAACTGTGGGACAAAGTCGCAGGGAATTGGTGCCTTAACATTGGTGACACGTGGTAGCGGCAGATCACGAATGGCGCATTGCACGGTGGAACAGATTTTGTAAGAATTATGAGGAAGAAGCGCGGCTTTGCGATAAAACCAGCAGTATTCGCTAATTAGTTCAATTATTCTCAGTATGACAGCGTTACAATATATTTTTAATAGGTATCTATTAATTACATTGTAGGGACACAAATGCTGACTTTACTAATTGCACTGAGCATGCTAGGAAGCTAGTCAGACTGTCGCTTGTAACACCGAACCGTAGGCGCACGTAGGAAATATATACCTACTGTGTTAACGTATTACTGTTTTATGTACTTAATCCCAAATCATTGACCCTAAACTTTATATGTAGCAGCATTAAGTATGTGGTGTATAGGTACACAAAGACATTATTACAGTAACACCAACAACATTATTACTTACAGGTCTTACAGTACTTATTCGATCTAGTAGGAACTAGATAGAATACATTTAATAACCTATAGCAGCTGCAGTCGTCCTGCCCGGATATAGACCAGGTATTACTTATAACGTTTTTTTTACCACTATTTCGATACGAGGCCAAATTTTGTAGTTGTTTTGTATCATATCAAATATAAAAGAGCCGCAATATTTTTTTGGCGATCATGACCACTGCAACTTTAACAATGTTATTCTAACGTTCTAAATATATTTTTTATATTGCTAATAGGTTTGCACTATTATATCATGTATTTTATTTCGGGTTATTAATCCCAATTTTTTTCAAAGCCGGGTATTGCGGGTGTTGCTTTATACGAAAATGAGTTTCAACTGCCATTCAGCCAAAATTACTGCTGAAATCGGAAAATTCGCGAAGTTTCGTGCTGCGATTGGACATAATATCTTGCACCTTATTTATTAGGTAAAAGGTAATTTTATTTTTTACCTAATATGAAACTTGAGATTTAAAAATGAAAAGAGATTAAAATTTAATATTTTTTCCATGTTGCACTAAATACAGCATTTTTTTTAAATTGGTCGCCGGAATGTCTAAAAAGTAGTAGATAATGAATTTGCCGAAAAAACACGGCAGTATGAAACACTTTTTTTTAGGCATCAAAAGCCGAATATTCGATACGCAACGTCTTTCAAAATCGCAAAGTCTTTAAAATATAATCATGGATAATATCTAGCAATTTTCGATTAGTAAAAAAAATGTTAAATTGAAAGTTGTATACATCCGAGTTCAACAGTGAACACCCTTAATAAGTCGTATTACTCTACATTTAAATGCCAGGAGCATTCAAATGCTCCTGATAACGTACATTTTGGTTGACTTATAGTGTCAAAGTAAATTAGTTATTACCTTGGCGTGATGATGTAAATCTCATCTTGATACGGTACTGTCTTCACAGCGATCACATTTTCCTTCACGTGCCTATTAGTCATCCACAAATCCGATCCAGATTCACACTGGAGGTGCAACGGCCCTCCATTCCAAACTAAATTCTTCGGATGACCAGCATCCAACATCACGATATTCAACAAAATCAGTATAAATATTTTTAAGAAATTGTGCACCATTTTGTTACGATCAAAAATGTAGAGCGGTTCCAAATATTCTTTGTCACTGTATGAGGCGAATAAATTATTCGGAAGAGTACCTCACGAATTCAATTAAATTGCTAACGTAGAAAGTTTGATTTCAGAGAAACTTACATTTTGCATTGTTATAATTAGTCATACCTGCTAAAGTTAAAATCATTTTTATTTCCGACTTTGATTGACTTCATTAAAAATATTGCAAACACATGATACGTGCTTATGAAATGTTTTTTAAACAAGCTTAGATACAGTTACGAAACTAAGATTAAATGTAAATCGATAGGACCCGAATTCCGTTGCGCTCTGATTGTTTTTGCAGGAACATGAGCTAACTCTTCCGACACATAGGGCTGGGCTCATGTTTCCTGTTGCTCTCACAGTCTCCAATACCGTGGCATTATATCGATCGAGGACAAAAACCGGCAATTGTGTGCCGCCTGGGAACCTGCCATGATCGTAGATGTACCTCGTAGTTGCGGCATTTACCTAGTACCTTGGTACTTGTGAACACTGCGCTGGCGCCGTTATTGGTAATCACTTGTTTCATTACCCTCCATCATTATATTAATTGCCCTATTGCTGAATAATTTTGGTGTTCAGCTTAGCGTGGAGACTGATAAATAATTTTTCATTTAGGAAGGATATAGGTACTTACTACTTTATGCCAAGTTAATAGGCGATATCATTAGTAGCTGATTAAAATAACAGAATGTTGATTACTTATTGTTAAAGTAGTCAACAACTGTACAGGAAACTCGAATCATAAATAGTTCCCAATTAATGTAGGTACTATAGCGGATCCTAATCCTTGTCTTGTAAGTCTTCTTTATGAGTCTGTCTAACTTTGTTTTGGTAAAAAGTAAATACTAGGTGATTAATTTAATTTATGTGTTTAAAACCAGTCTAGACAGAACCCATAAATGGCCAGATATAATCTATAATTATTTTACAATCCAGTATAGACAAAATACACTTAGCCTGAATAATTAAAAGTAACAAGGCCGGTTGAAATGGTTCACTCGTGTAAGTCTAGATTTTGTTATAAGACATCTAGGCTGCTTAATATATGACATTGACATTTCCTGATTAAAATGCGTGATTGGCAAGCGTGATAGCAGCTATCACGATTACCAAACACGCACCTTGATAATAAAATAATGGTGTGGGCAATGCCGAGTCACGGCTGGTGGCCGAGCGGCTGCCACGCCTTCGGGATCGACCACTTTTACTTTTAAGGTGTTATGTTGTGTAGAGGGGCGAGTAAAATCGGTGCGAGTGCGAAGGTTCTCTTCCAGTATAGGTCGTAGGCGGCGCACCGTGACACGCTTTGCCTCCCTGCGTAGCTCGCAAATTTGTGATTGAACACGTGCTGCGACCGATCGCTCGCGTCCCCGGCTACCGGCTCCGCCACGCTCCGCTATACAGGTACACAGTGCAGTGCTATTACATACTGACGGCGAACATTCGTGCAGTGCTTTCTTAATAAAATCATAAAGTTATCACAGCAGATTGCGTGCGTATTACAGCCGAATACGACATGTGGATTTGGCAATAATTAACTTTTTTATTCCAAAAACAATTGCGCTTTAAATTTTGTTCAAATAGTTGGCAATTTATATGTTGTACGCTGTCGTTCATCTGATACCCAATCAACAAACTTTTTGCATTAATCTGAAGAGGTGTTTTGTTTATGTAATTATTTATTTATTTTGTTAAAGTAAATAACCAATTTTATACAACATTATTCATTATAGTTTAGCGAAACCCGAATATAATTTGTATATCGACGTTGCATAGCCGGGTGCGGAAGCAAAACAACCCCTCAATAATTCGCCCAATAGGCCCTAATGGCCCGGTGACCATGTAATTATGTGAATAACTAGGTAATATAATAACCTTATAACTTTGTGATTTTTCATGATATGGTTTTGATATTTGGTAGGTTCATAGAGACAGGTGTTTCAGGTTTCGCATTTACTAAAAATTACGTTGTATAAATTAATAATATTGATTAATATTTACATAATTATAGAAAACTTTTGGTAACTAACAAAAAAAAAACTTACAAAAGTAAAAAATGAAATAACTACTTAGACCCGATTCATGTTGACCTTTTTATTTTAACTGAGATATATTAATCTATACATTAATCCACTAATGATATGTACAATGAATAGGTCTTTATGCATTTGTGATACTTAGCAGTAAACACAAATAACCGCGAAAATACGCGCATGCGATCATCGAAACCAATTGCTGAAAAATGTTGCCTATTAAATAGATACCTTCAGAAACGGCTAGAGGTACAGACAATAGGTTTATTTCGTAATTGAGTTTAGGCAATAGCTAATAATCTGAGGTAAACAATAGTTCATTGTGTGATAAATTAGCCGTTATGTGTTTACAAACACGAGACAATGAGTGGACGTCTAACAAGCGAAGGAAGTTGTTGTGGCTGTCCAGTTATCTTGTGCCTTGAACAATATTATTATTTACTAGCTTCAGGCCGTGCTCTCATCCGCGCAAAAAGTGAAAATTCAACCGCAAAATTTTTATACCAATTATGTAGCCCCGGGGATTGAGTTCAAAAGTCTTAAATAGAACCTACTGAAGAAATGTACTGCTCTACCTTATCTTTGTAATTCAGTCAGGCATGTTTATTATATTTATGCACATTAGATAAAGTCATAAAGTATGGAAGTCGACTGATGCTTCCATTTTTCTGTCGTTAAATGGTATTAATTTTACAAATAGATTTTGTGTATAAACCTAATTAAAAATTTAGTTTAATTATATTGCATGAATTACTAAATTGTACGCTCTAGAGGCAAAACATAGCGCCCCCAATGTATTTAATAAGATCTATATAATGTACATATGTTTTACAATTAATAAATGAATCTTGAATCTTTTGAAAACATTTTTGAACGTTTCGTCAATTCAATCTATAGGTATGCGTATGTCCCTAGTACCTAGTAGTAGAAATAGATACATATTAGTATGAGCCATGGGTCCCAACCATGGCTCATACAGGCTCATTGTAATATGTATCTATTTCTTATCTTCCAATTTGTATATTTCTCTGTAAACTTGTGTGTGATCCATATACAAAACTTTAAAAAAGTGCTCAACTGCCAGACATTCTATACTCGTTACATTGTTTGGGCCCAGTAGGTGGCTGCGTAAACAAAGTAAATATTGCGAATTTTAAAATTATAGTAAAAAATATCATCAATATCAAATTCGAATCAGACAATTAAAAAAAAAACAATTGTAATCATTACTGGAGCAGGTCAATCTCAAGCCTTTTTGTCCTCAAGATATTCTTTCACAGCATAAAAAAGCCTTCTGGCCAAGTTTTCGCTCTAATAGATAAGTCAAATCGGAACGGACTCGAAAAAGTACCAATTCAAAAATGCATTCTAAAAAATAGGCTTAACTATTATGTAAAATAAAGACTATTTTAAATCATTTGTAGATATAAATTTAGATGACATTGTGATAAGACTTTCGTTGCTCTGACCGTATTTCTTCAAAATCTAGATCGCATCTTCGAATATCTTGTATAATATCAGTTTACGATTGATTGTTTAATTGCCTACTATTTGGTATTTCCACGTAATGACGCTATTATCGAAAGTCTTACATCGGTTAACAAGTTTGTTACATGCATAATATTAATGATTTTACTTTTGTCAACGTTTGTAAAAGGTAATTTTTGGTAGTAGTGAACTAGTCACGAATATTCTTTCATCGATAGGATAATTATACCCATAACTTAGCTGCATACTTTTGTTCCAAAAATGCTTGTATTTCATGTAGGAAAATCCACGAACCTGTGAGCAAAATGTTTTATTTTTAAGTGCGGTTAAACACCTTCATTCACTGGAAAATTTCGAATTATCCCCGCTACAAAAGGTGTACAATCAAGTCAAGTGCGCTTATTTAGAAATTCTTTAAACCTAAATACAAGTATAATTGCCCATAAAAAGTAAGTTTTAGGTAGATGCCATCAATAAATAGACTGTCAAATAACACCCGAACATGCACGAGTATGTTCGGGTGTTATTTGAGAATCTATCTATGTACGAACATGGGGTACATTTCGGAGATCGTGGTCATGGAATCAGGATTCGAAGAATTTCTCCATAAAGGTTTATTCTATATATTAACATATGTCAAGGATGCGGAATTGATGGATCACAGATGGGTTCTAGTCAGTTAAAGTCTGACACTTCCTTTCGCTTCATCCAAAGGTGGGGAAGTTATTAGAGTTTTTCCCATAAAAAAGCATATTTTTGCAAATTGACTCGATTTCGGATTATATTAAATCATCCAGTAACATTTCCCGTTCTTGGGCGTAGAAAAGAAGGATGTGTCAGACTTTTACTGACTAAAAACCACTCCTGTACCTTCTTTTCTTTTTCGTATCTGGGACCCGGCGTTTGAGTCGATTTTGGTTGTGTTTGTCACGACAAGAGACAATGGTGTGGATGCAAGTATTGTAAACATTTGATGGTAAATTTAAACACCGTCATTAGGTTTATTCCAGGAGCGTATATTTTCATAGCACAGGTAAAACAATCGCTATTACCTGCATCTGCTATTCACATGATTAAGGGGCCTAAACGTGAATATGTGTCAAAATATTTACAATATGCACATTCCCATACATGCCAGCTATTGTTCTGAAGTAAGTGGGTAAATATTACAATCGGTGTGAATAGGTTTCATAGCATGATGTGTATCGAGCCTTTGCGACATAGCTATCGAAAAAAGTATGCCTACTCTAGGTTCAACATACTATAGTACGACCTATACCAGGAAACTAAGCGGTTCACAGTCTACACTTTTGCTCTTTGATTGAATTAATATGAGATATGAAATGAATGTTCGTATTGCGCCCTGCTTTTATTAGAGTTCTGTCCCTGATATTTAATACCATTCACAAATACAGTATTAGTTTATCTAGGCGTGGAAGCCAAATTTGCAAGATTCTGATTATGCTTTTATGAGTTCAACTCATAAAAGCATAATCATAATCTTGCACGTGCGCCATTTGAACTCCTAGCTTGTAGATTTAGTATTCACGTAGGTAAATGCTTTTTAGGTAATAATTGTTATTGCTTCTATTGCAAATCAATGTGATAATACTGTAATATGGAAATATTGTAAAAGAAACAATTATTTTAAAAGAGTAACCATGGAGTTTCTTGCCGGTTCTTCTCCATAGGAAACGACCAATTTGGAACCATGCACTAGCTTCTGACGTTTTACAAGTGCCCATGTAGGCCTATGTGAAATAAAAAGATTTTGACTTTGACTTTGACTTTGAATCGATATAAGTTGTTATATTTAGTAAAAGTTGGTATTATATTATAGACATACGATGAGGTTTACCAAAATTCTCTATGAGACAGTGGCTGAAGTAAATTTTGTATTAGTTTACTCAATACTTTTTGAGACATGAAATAGTGTGAAAACCTTACAAGGAACTACCCTTGTAAGGCAATCGTCAGAACTCATTGTCTTTGAGACAGAGCGAAAATACAATATTTAAAAAAAATCAGAGCAGACTCTACGTTTACGCAGTATTGGGCTGATTTTTCAATTGTCAGATAACTTATTTTTTTCATATTTTAGGTATAAATATGGCGGTTTTTATATCAAAAATATGTCAAACGGTATATCAAATATTAATATCAATTTAAAAAGTAGCCAATTATTTACCATATTAAAGTAAAGGTGAATGACAATGAAATGACTATTGTAAAGTCATTTCTCAAATTAGCACTTGATTAAACAATTTGTGTTATATTTGGGCATTTACCACTTACATTATTATCAACGAATGAGTAAACGATAATTATACAAAAAATGTATTCAAGTAGCACACTTGAATGCGTCGCGTCGCAAGCATATTTTCACACGTGTCCACTACTCGAGTACACACGTATAGCATTTTGGTATTCTCCTTTTTCAGAAGCCACTTATATAGTAGGTATAAGGAATTCCTCACACGAGGTGTGTTAATTACGCTGGAGGCCTCGTGTAGCAATCAAGCCATTGGCTTAAAAGATTGCAAAAGTGTAGGTAACTGTGACAAGTGATTAAACACCTTAATCCACGTCCTTTTTGTAGTCAATATTCTGCTAACTGCGCAGGGCATATTGCTCGCAGAACGGATGATCGATGCAGACGAAATGGTTCTAGAGTGTTGACCATGTATCGGAATACGTAGCGTTAAAAGGCTTACCATAAGGTGATCCGATAACCTGGTGAGGGTCGCGCATATTCCATCCACATTTGAGGAATATAGGCCGTATCCGGCATTGGACGTCTTTGACGACTGAAAAATAAATTAATCATTCAGTTAACTCTATTTCAGACGTTTACAAATTGAAACCCAGCCATTTTTCTTTAGTTTTTGCCCTTAGCATTGCAGTGCCGTAACTCATTCAAAGAATGTCGCAGGTTTCTCTACTATGTAGCTACATTTTGGCAGCAACTCTAAAATCTGTAAGGTATTCGCCAAGGATGTATAAGTACTTAGGTATTCATAACTTTCCATATTTACGAGCAAAATACAATATATAAGGAAATTTTAAGTGCAAATATTTTACATATATGTAAAACTCATACAAAAATGTATATTTCTGTATATCACCTTCCTCGAAGACACATAAAAATTCTTAAATTAAAAACAAGTATATTCGTTGGTTCAATGTCTAAGTATTTATATTTAGTACAATTATGTTGTAAGCAAACAACGTATCCTTGGAACCGTTTTGCAAAACCGTGCAGCGTTCGATCGCATATCTCGACATTAACAATAGATCGTTTAATCCGATTTAGAGGTTTCAGAATAATTAGGGCTACTCTACTCGTGCCTTGCAAGAAACAATTTCTCAACGTTCCTATTATGTTATTCTAACAGCAAACATGGGAACCAAGAAAGAGGTAGTTTTACTAGGTATATTTCGAATTTACTGTATAAACCTTCACAAATCTCCATGCAAATAGGGAGCTGTGGTTGAAACCCAGCCAGGCGCATTACTTTGTGTAATTTATTTAATTATCACAGATCTCAAAACGGTGAAGGAAAACATCGTGAGGAAACCGGTATGTCAAACCAAAAATTCGAAGACATGTGACATCCACCAATCCGCACTGAGCCCGCGTGGTGGATTACGCTCTACAACTTACTTTATAAGGTTATTTTATTTTATTTACATCGGAAAACATACAGTATTAACAGCTAACAAAAACACTATTTAAGGTTGATGCAATGCAAAAGAAAAGTATTGAATCTTGGAGTAAAATATGGGGAGAATCTTATATTCTTATTCTTTAATTAGAACATGATTGTTTCCTTGATTCTGACAGGTTATTGAAAATTATGTTCAAATCAATCAAAAACATTTATTTCAAAGTAGACTTATTACAGACACTTTTGAATTGATAAAATGAAAATAATACTTAAGTACATGTATTAGGTTTCTAGGATGAACCTAGATAGAGATACAAATTTCTATCCATATTATTGTGCTCTTTTACAATAGTACGAACTGATTTCTACATAACTGTAAGTTTGTAATGAGTATAAGATCCTGGTGTCTGTCGGTGGTAAACAGAAACATAATAACAATATTTCGTGATGCGGATCTTTACGATACTGAACTTCACGCATAGTAATCAGTGGTTGGTTAATAGTTGCTTCTATAGGGTTTGCAGCCGTAAATAACGAAGTTAGATATCTATATATACCAGTAGGTAATTTTATATTAAAAGGTATTTAATTAGCGATAGTAAAATCAACGGGCAATAATTTGTAAATTGGGCCCTGTGACGATGATTGTTTTTTTTTTTTTTACAACTGTCAAACAACGTCGTCTAGTCCCAAGCTAAGCGAAACTTGTGTTATGTGTACTAGACAATTTATATATTTCAAAATACATAGGTACATGTTATAGATAAATTACACCCAGACACACAACAAATGATTATGCTTACCACATAAACATTTGTCCTGGGTGGGAATCGAACCTCGTATGCCGGAGGTCGTCCTCCGGCATACCAGTCAGGGCCACTACTAACCACTAGATCAACAGGCCAGTCATATTATGTTTTTGTTATTTCTTTAACCTACATAATAAAGCATTATGCATTTTTTGATACAAAGCTCAAGAAAGCATATATTTTTTGTATAGATTTAGCCAAATAACAAAGAGCTTGTCATTTACGGAAATAAAGGACGTGACTAAATGTCTCTCACGAGTTTTAGAAGCCACATCTAGAAAAGTTAGTGCAGCAAGCGCATAACTATTTATGCGCTATATACTGTATAGCTATCTATATTATCATTGTTTCGGTAACTTACTCTCCACGTGATATACTTGTAGGTATGGTATTTTAACTTGTCATAGTTATAGGTATGATATTTTAATTTGTCACATTGTGCACGCACCTTTGCAGCAAAGATAGGCTTTATACATTAGTTGCTCTGGTTCAGAAACCAGTCTCCGTAACCGAAATCGGCTAAGGGAGTATAAATATATACAATATACAGTTGTAGGTAGTAAGTTAGTCACAGTACAGCCCTAGTGAAAGTGGTTTGTTGTGGTTACAATGTGTTGAAACGCGTCATCAGCTGATACATACTCCGTACACTTTTACTGGTTGGCGCGTGTCAACTTTTTGCTCACTTTCCGTCTTAACTGTACCGCTTATTGTATTTATAATTGCTCGTATGTGTCCGGTCGTAGGATCCTGGCCAGTCTGAAGTTAGGCTCTGCGAATTTTAGCACTTGTGCACTTATAAATAAATACCTTAAGGGATGATTCTCATTAGAGCGGGCCGTGCCAGGGCCGGGGCGTGGACGAGACGGGGCCCGTCCGTGCTACACAATTTATTTTCGGACGCAGCGCGGAAAATGTTCTGATTACGATGGGACGTGGAGGGAACGGGGCGGGACCGTGCAACAAACGTGGCATTGAAGTGCGTCGAGCGGGCCCGGACGGGACACGGATAATGCACTGTGTAATATAAATTGATTCATACAAAATATATGAAACAGATTAAAACCGTGCCCCGTCCGGGCCCCGTACGGGCCCCGCACCGGGCACAGCACGTTCTAATGAGAATCATCCCTAATGGTTTCAATTAAACAAATAAATCCAATAAGTAGTTGTTATAGGCATTTATTTTTTTAAATCTTCATTTTTGTGCAAGGCCTAACTTCAGACTCATCAAGATCTGTACACATACGAGCAATTGAAATAAAAATGATTCATGGCATATTCGAAATGTATACG
The DNA here is from genome assembly GCA_029852875.1 of Mythimna loreyi. NCBI lineage: Eukaryota > Metazoa > Arthropoda > Insecta > Lepidoptera > Noctuidae > Mythimna > Mythimna loreyi. The sequence goes on along the minus strand of CM056785.1, from coordinate 11,857,605 downwards.
GACCGTGGATAAAAATGTGAGATCTGTTTTGAATCTTAATTGTAGAAAACAGTTGAATTGTATTTGTATTTTCCCATATGAGTTTTCCGAGTGTACAATGAGTTAATTGATATTTTTTGTAGATAGGAAATAATTCATGCCAGTATCATACAATACGATTGAATTGGTTTCTGTGTTACCTAGGCAATTATTATACAATAATTAAACTTTTATGTTGTATTGATGTAGCAAAAGTTTAGTTAGGTAGTTTGCATATATTTAATTTTTCCGTCATTTATTTGATAGAAAAATGTATGCATACTCTATTTCGAAATAAAATAATTAGAGCATACACTATTAAGTAGTTAATTACGGAACTAGGAGAAAAGAAAATTCTGAGCAACAATTTAAAATTTTGTAAACTCTTTGTAGGTTAATAATTTGCGAATTAGTTCTGCAGCTCTATATGTGTGCGCCAGAACTTTTCAATATCAATGTTACAACCTTGAGATTTGAACACATGTCAATATCTAGGTAGGTATGTAGGTACCATATTACTTGTGTAACCGCTAACCATTCACCGCGAATAGAGACTGTTTTTTCCGCCTAGCACTGCACATATGGCAGGCATGCAGTGATCGAGATTTAAATGTTATTATTTTTTAACATTGGCCAGGATTTCTCTAATCCTCTTACATTTTGATTGCCTTCAAATCAAACTGGCAGGTTTACTAATAATGCTATCCTTACGTAATAATTAGTCGAGCATCCATCCACTTCCGATGACAAAACCAAAGTGGTATAGTCAATCACACCAATTACTGTCGAAACACGCATGACACGGCGTCGTAAATACTCATAAGTGCTGGTTGGTGGGATGGAAACAATGCTAACATAGCGTGCGCGTGCGCCGAACGCTCTTATATTCAAACTAAAACCAGCAATTAACATCTAAGTTTCACTTTTAAATCTTATTAAATGTGCAAAACTGTGCAAATGATTCAATGTCATCTCCGATGATTATTAACGTGCTGACTAAACGTAGTAATTAAGATTAATTATGCGTTTAGTTATAAAAATAATCGTAACTGTCTGAAACGATAAATTTCTTGGCGTTCGTTACAATAAATAAATTTAATCTGAGTTTTAAGTAGTTAGGACTATGTCTATTAGATATTTATTATGTTTATAAAAATGATTATTTTATGCATAACATAATCATTATATTATGCATATTACAATTAATTATCTAATGCGACATTTTTGTTTGTTCGACTACTAAGAGAACATGTCTTAAGACTCTTCGTTTGCCAAAAATGCACACACGGCGCGTACGTAAACTGTCTCAGCATAGGTGAAGGCATTTTCACATCAAGTCCGGTTTCACTTACATACGGCCTCGATCACGTCCACCTGTACTGTCAACCGCAATGATAATCGAGCAACGCGTTGACACAAACAAAATGTAACATCTACTTAATGGTCACGTAATATTTTTCTAGCAGCTTTGCAGTTGAGTCTGTCATCTTAAGAGCGGTGCAAAGGAGATCATGTAAGTGCTTGGCGGATTAATTCAGTTCAAAGTTACTTGAATTAGGAACCGTTTTGTTGACATTATCCTGGTAGAAGTCAAAATTCCAGGTTGTTACTGAGAAAATTAGGATGTGATTTTCCCAGTAACAATATTGACTTCTACTTAATGCAAATAAACCGTAAGCTCGTTAATTAAACTCTTGAGCCCCAGGCGAACACCGGCGTTCACACACCTATTGCCTTTCTATTATGTCTCTGATTACGGTACTCAAAAGGCTAAACTATAATTCGTAAAGTATATATTACATTACAAATTATATATTTAATTACCATAATGTTTTCTAATCTCGTAACGAATCGCATTCAGACATCCGGCTAAAACATTCAGAAACGAATTAATCAATCCATCATTTTTTTTAAATTTACAGTCTTATTCAGGAATTCAGTTTTCATACACGGAAATGGTTTTGAAAATGATTACCTACGTATATTATTTATGTTGTCGAGACACGAGCCGCGGAATTTATCCTTCATACTTACTTATTCAATCAACTTAATCTGTTGTTAAATCGATTTTATTTATGTACTTTTGTTATTTCGGTCACGGGTCAAACAATAATAACAAAGCTATTGTGACCGGTCGAGCCATGTCAATTTGTCAAATACCTATCTTATGATTTGACAATAGATTTGCTGATCAGACACTTGATTAAGCGTTTAGAAACTGTATTCTTATATTGTCATAAATAAACAGGTACCTACAATATAAATGCTTAAAATTTGAAATGCTTTTTTGTGTATTTGATCATTTATTTAAGCCACGAATTAGTGATACGAGAGATATACGCACTGTATTTATATTGTAATTAAAAATCATTTATATAACGTGACGTATGGTGACTATGTATTTAGGCATGGAACTGCAGGCTGTACCTTAATAATTTCTAAACTCTAGTTTAATGTTGGGAAAACTAATAATTTCAGGTGCTTGTTCTTGAATTCTAACTTTATTTATAGCTGGAGACACATAACATTACAATGACAAATCAATTTAAAATCTGTATTAGCTCTAAGCTTGAAAGCGTCTAGCCTACAATTATATATTCATACTTACATAACGTCAATTACCGAGGTATCTAAATAGATACAAGGCTATCGGGTGTCGATCTAGTTGCAGTGTCTTTTCTATATTCTAAATTTCATCTAGCAATAATTTCATAATCGTAATTTTATTTTAGGATTAGATAGCGAAGCACTCAATCAGCTATTTCACACTTATAAGTGGTGCAACACCCATCGGGTGCAGTCTGACTCATAAGGACTATGTTTAAGCCATTGTTTTGTAATTTCGTGATTGTAGAGTCTGTGTAATCTGCTGTTCGATAAGTTACATGTGTAATTCTGTTTGAAACAATAAATACATGTTGAGTAACAGTGGACTATGAACCTGAAGCGCATTGCCTTTATGAGCTACTGCAACTTTTTGCGTTGCTCTCAGACATTAATCAACATATTAATAAAACTGTCTCATAAATCATTGCATTACATTGAATGTTAGAGCTGCCAAAAGTTCTAAATGAACACGGTTATATCTATCACAGGATAATTGCTAACCTTGTTACTTTGTAATGAATCACGTAAAATTGTAATAACTTATTTTTCAATAAGATTCGGATACATAAACCTAATAATATTAATCGAATTTGAATGAGTTTTTTTTGTTGGTTCCACAATGTCAAAACTTTAAAAACTCTCAACATTTATTACAGTTTTGCAGTGCTTACAATAAAATTATCTGGTGACATATGCATGTTTCACGAATGCAAGACTGATTAATTGCGGTACTAGTTTTGAGAGCAGAATAAATTAATTCACAGTTAGAATCCTGAGTTACATTCATGACCATAGGAACATTGCGGTCAATGCTTCCAGCTGGTGAGGTTTCAACGAATATGTGAATCAAGCTTGACCAAATAATAATTTTATATTGAACTACTGTTTAAGTAAGCTAGCAGGTAATATTTATAATCATAATAATTTTAGTACTACACTAATCGTGTCAATTTCGCGCGTTACTCTATGTACAAATGAGGTGAATAGGCATGCGAGGTTGAATAGAAATTTGAAATAAGCTTTTTTATTTTGAGTTCAGATTATTGAATTTTTTAGTAACATTTCAATAATAAATTGGAAAAAAAATGTTGCAAAAAATAATCCAATTGTTACTAACCATTATGTATCATTGTTATCTGAAGAAAGAAATTATTATTATTAATAGTGAACCTATTAAATATTACTATAAAATAGCCTAGTAATTTTATTGTGTATGAGAAAAAAATTTAAAAGTATGTAATTGAGAAACTTAAGCAATAAGAAGTCGGTAAATACTCATTTAATTCTTAATGTAATAAAATTCTTTTCAAAGTTTTTTTAACATTATTTTTTACTTTTGTACCTAATCGGTTTTAATAAGCGAAATAGTAGCCACAATGTTAACACTTAGCGTGATATAAACTAAAAGTGTCAACTAATGAACTGGCGATTATAATTATGTTACTTTAATTTTTAATGACCACCTGATATTATGGCCTCAGAGCAACATGGCGGCTATAATTTTCGAGAAATTATGCGCGAAAATATAAAATTCAGTTTATGGCATTTATTGATTGAGCAAAAATGTCGTGTTTTATTATTAACTAGTTTATTGGAGAGACCCTTAAGATTGAATTGTGACACTTATGGAAAATGGATATAATACCCTTATTTTTTTATACAACATGAAAATCCTCAAAGTTTACTTCTTATGCACCCCTTTATTTATCTTCTACCTATGAGCAAAAGGGAGTGTCAAACTTTTATTGACTAAAACTGTACAGTACAAGGTGAATATAATACATACTACTTATTATTAAACTGTTAGATATTGATCACTAATCATAATCACCATGAAGTGTAGCTGTTATTTACAACATGTCCTTTTGACTAATTAATTACATAGAAAAGGCAATCTACTTTTTATTTGATTGGCCATAGACATTACTTTTTTTTGTTACGGCGACCACTTCCCTAAGCGGTGAACGCACTCCAACCTTGGAGGTTGGTATCATACTCGTATTAGAATAAAATCCGGCACGAGTACCTACTCCCCTCCTCTACCTACCTACGCCAGTGGTCTACTAAATGACACTACGCACAATTATTTACTATTCAACATTCAAATGAGTACAGATCGGACTAGCCCAAACTTCCTGTGAATGTCGTAAGACTAGTGGAAACCATTATCTAGGTGGCAGAAGGATGGGCGTCCATTTATGTACTCGAAACTCTAACATTGTCACATAACGTACGGCATTTCTAACTTGGCTCTATTACCATTTGTTACCTTTATTTTGGGACGAGTGCACAAGCGCTAGAGTTTGCAGAGCCTAATTTTAGGCTAGCCAAGTTAGAACGGCCGTAACTATTGCACGTATATTGGGACGTTGGGGGCGTGACACATTATGCATTAGCTTCATGATTCTTCAACAGTATTCTGCAACCAGTGATCCGTGTTTCATGAAAGTCTTCCTTACTCCAAGGTCTTACAAAAACTAAGTAACTTAATAGGTTCACTACAGTGGCAATATTTTTTTTTTGCTAGCCTCTTATATCCGATTGCGGGGCTAATGCGCTTTTCTTGCGTCAACTCAGTTCTGATCATCTGGCCTTCTTTCTGGGCCAATCGCGACGTAGTATATTTTTAGGTAACCATTGCTTAGTGATCCTACGCACTTTTTTGGTTTGTTTAATTATAATTTAAAACTATAGAAACTTTCAAAACTTGATTGCATTCAATCGATAATTTATGTTGGTATCATAAACCATAGAAAAAAAAAAAAGATACTTACACTAACTTACTCTTTTAAGAAGACTACTACGACATTGTAATGTATTATTTCCTCAAATCCACTCACCAGTTGACAATTTGAGTGGCTTGCTGACATGAAAATTGAGCTTAATTTGATTTAATGCCTCATTCTTAACTTGATAACTACATAATACGAGAACAATCGTCGACGCAACAACAAGGGATGAAGACGGTGTTTTATGTGTAATAAATTTATTCCATGTGTCAGGTACCTCTTTACAGAATAGTTTGTTGTAGGTTTTTATTATAACCGTGCAACGGGAGCCGTCCGAAGTTTAGTTTAGCAGGAATACGTGAACTAACTTGCGAACTCACACGTTTCAAAAAATTTTATGAAACCTCTTTGGATAATTACCAATCTATTTCTTTATTATATGGCTTGCCATTAAAAAAAAATAACAGAGAAGTTCTAAAATCAATTTATTTTTTAAAATTTGAATTTAGAATCTGCTGACCAGTTTTAAACTAACTATAATATTTAATAGCGAATATGGTTGCAAACCTGCAGTAACCACGCGAGCGGTTGCGTTAGGTCGACCAAAAAGCAATGAACTGGCAAGAGTTGACGATAGATTAAATCGATTAGCTTGTCATAATCTGAGAGTTAGTACTCAAAAGGCAAGGTAAACGTCATGTCAGCTTGTGGAGGTATTTGTAAAGGCTCAGAACCGGTCTATTGTCTCGTTCTAGCTGTGTAGTGTTTAGTTGGCAGACTGCTATAATTTAACGCCTCGAAATGACGTCCATGTGGGAATGCATTAGTTTGAAAATCTACCTGAAAAATTTTATTTATATCATCTTACCTTTTTAAACCTATTAGTAAATCATAAAAAAATAATACAGCTGGTTTATGAGTACATTATTGTGTAATGTCATTAATAAAAAATAATGAGTGCTAGTTTTCGAAACAGTGATAGTTGATGAACTAGCTTGAATGACTTGTACCTAATTTTATGTTACAATAGCTATGTAATTAATTATCTAACAATACCGCATTTTAACCCTTTTTCATTATGATTGTGACTTTATTTTACGAATTCAGAACTACCAATATCATCATTATTTTTTTAACCGAAAGATTTCCCTTGCTGTAGAATGATATTACTCGGAAAGTACACAATTTAAATAAATAGGTGTCTGTACATAGTTATAATTTAAAAATGCTATCTCTAATCACAAATATGCACTTTACGGGGCTTACGAATTTGTGTGTCAAATTGACGTGCAATAAACATTTTTTACATAACATTTATTACTTCGCGTATAAACTTTTTTGTTGAGTGTCAAATCACTGGCCGTTTCTGCTGAAAATATTATGCAACGCCAATTTTTTTTCTTTTTTAGTTTTTTATTTTTCTCTAAATGACCTCAAGTCTTTTCAGCAAGTATTTTAATAAAAGGCTTATATTAAATTGCTAAAAATTTATATATATAAAAAGTCTGGTGGGTACCGATTACAAAATTTTAATTTTAAACTACTATTATTGTATTTTTTTTTTTGGTTTTCTTTTGTTACTTTTCAGATAGTGTCCACATCAGTAGTAAAAAATTAGATGTCATGTATGTTTAATTTTTTATAAAAAAAAAAATTGGAAACTGCCAGATGCCAAACCAGTTTAATACACATTTTAATTGTTTATTTATTAATAATTATTTTCACATTATTTTTTTTTTAATTTAAATTGTTTTTGTATATTGAGCATAAATTACGATTACATAAATACTTTTTAATTATAATCTCTCTCCGCGTAATCATGTTATTAAAACAAATAATAAAAGGAAGTTTTTGGCGGTATTTTGCGAGTGACAGTGAAGTTTAATGGTAGTTTATTATTCGCAAATTGATTCCTAGTGGATATTGTGATGTAAAATTGTTGTAGTTTTGTATTTTAAGTGTCGACACAACTAGACAATATGGAGACTCTTTGAAACAGGTGCGTTCTAAGCAAAATAGATCTGAACTCAACAATGAAATTGCAATTTTTACTATCACGTCTATCACAAGCTGAAGGTTGCCGAGAAGGCTGACTCGGCATTTGCTGCTAAACAATACAAAAATATTATATCCGCATAGTGGAAAAAAGTAACTATGAATTTTTGCTGTATCAAAAACTAAATACTTAGATACTTTCTAAACTTGGCACTGGTTAAAGATATAAATCGTATGAAGCCAAATTATAATAAATTATTAAGAAAAATGAGTTCCTATTTGTTTTCATAATAACACTACAAAATGTTTATTTTCAGAACCAAAAATATATATAAGAATTGTTTGTGATTGGAGCCTCCTTATAGACTACTAATGCCCGTATAAGGAGACTGCGCTCTTCCATAACTTAACAATATAGCAAAAGTTGGTAATATAATTAATTAGTTAATTATAGTTTCCCGTATTTTTTTATATTGTAATATCTTATTGTGATCCAAGAAGGTTTTTTTTACACAAACTAGTCGTAGAAATTAGAATGTTAAAGTTACAGCTTTAGTTACGGTTTCATATAAATTGTAAGTAAAGGGAGCTTAAAAGCTAGAGGCATGAAGCTGAGTAGGTACTTGTTACACTAACTTGTACAAGTGAACAACGTGAATCTAGTTTGCTGGTACGTAACAATCATCTTTGCTGGGAAGCGCCCTTGAACCAAAAGTAAAAGTCGGTCACATGCCAGCTGGGTCATTATCAGCCGTTTGTTTTTGACATGCACGTTTGAATGCGAACCCGCATGTCATGTAGATGTCACAAAATTATTGCACTTAAAGTGCACTCTCTTACTTCTTATTGAGGACACATTGACATTTGAAATGTAATAAATTTCATCGGAATTCAATATAAATCCGTGTGTTGCGGATACGAAATAATCTTTAATTTCATTATATGTTTCATGTTTATTATATACTCACTGTATATTGCCATAACTGGGTGACATACACGCGGTTATAAGATTACATCAGAATAGTACAATTAGAGTAGGTACTTATACCTACGCTTAGTTTATGGCAATAAAAATGCATAACCAGCGTGTTGGTTCACTTATTAGGCACGCAGGTTTGGAAATAAGTAGATAAATATCTCGGGTATCAGGTCAGCGGTCTTTCGGAAAAAAAAGCAATAATCTTATCCAATGTCAATGTTGCTACGCCGTGTTGGGTTGCAGTACCTAACCATAGCATTGTTTTATTTCATTGTATTTTCTAAAAATATTTGAGTATTAGGTACGTGACCAAAATGAAGTAGGAAGTTGTAAATCGTACAATAGATTATTTCAATTATAGTTTTAGCACGGAAACAGATACAAATAATCATTTTATATAATAGTAGGTAGACATTTAAATCGGTAACTAATCGTTCTAGACTTCGGTCTTAGTCTAGGATCAATTTGTAACAAAAAAGTTAATCCTTTTATAACGTTTATATTATACCTATTTTATATAAATCCTATTTACTAATTGATCTTCTATTGTTTCAGACCGCGACGTAATGAGGAGGCACATTGTAGTGCTGTTGGCTTACATAGCCACAGCCAGTGCTACGCTTGAAGTAGTCAATCAATGGAACTTGATGCAGTTCGACTTTCCCCCTGACCCAGTGCTCTTGGAAAAGTTTCAACCAGAGAACACTGTCCCGACTGGGCTTGAGATAGGATGGGACAGGCTGTACCTGGGTATTCCAAGGCTCAGGGCAGGAGTACCCGCTACTTTGGCTTGGATTCCAAGGAGTTTGCCGCCAGGCGTCAGTCCAGTTCTTCAGGTGACATGAAAATCAACTTTCTTTTATTGCACCATACAATTATTACGCACCACTTGCCTCTGTACTTGTGACGTATTCATTTAATGATTGATTCAGTTTTTAGTAAATGCTTTAGTGAGTTTTATGGTCAATATAATGTGGTCGCAAAATTGACTTACCTCGGCCTTTGTGGCTACAATGGTATTCGTGACATATCACGCCGTAGCCGATCAGTCGCCTCGAAAATCGAGAGGCCACTGAACATAGATTTTACAATTACCATGAGGCTAAAACAGTTACGTAAAATTAAAGCATTTATCAAGGGATTGTACGTAACATTTTGTTATGAAATTAGAGCCGGTGTCATCAATCATTATTACGTTATTATGCTTGCTCTCGATAACTGTACTTGTCCAGATCATGTCAGACATGTTTGCACTGAATAGATTAGCTGCCAATACGTATGTGACAGTTACAAGCAATTTTTTATTCAAATATATCTTATCTAAATACACTTCTCATCAAAAAAATCGAAACACCTTGCAAGTTTACGTTTTGTCAGGATTATCAGAAAAATGTGTACATTTAGGAATAAATGTTAAATGTCGTTTAATAGTGAGTAATATGAGCTTATCAAATCTTAATGTTAATGTTCTAAATTTAAATGAATTTTTCATAGGTTTCGTATTTTGTTAAATGAGTCATTTTTATTCCGTATGGAGTATAAAGGAAATGGATAAAACAACACACGTAAATGAAAAAAAAAGCTAAAAAACGTTTATTTAATAACTTGTATTCCCTCCCCGAGCTCTAATTACTGCTTCCATACGGTTCTTCATCGATCGGATGAGAGTCACGATCACATGCTGTGGTATATTGTCCCATTCCTCTTGGATTGCATCTTGCAGCTGGCTAAGTGTTTCTGGGGCAGGATCTCTTGCTCGAATTCGTCTCTTTAATTCATCCCATAGATGTTCAATGGGATTCATGTCCGGGCTTCTTGCTGGCCATTCCATAATAGAGATATCGACTTCGTTAAGATAATCTCGTACGACGCCCGCGGTGTGAGCCCTAGCATTGTCGTGCATGAATATGAAGCCGTTGCCAATAAAATGTGCATAGGGCATCACATGAGGCTCGAGACACTCTTCGACGTACCGATGACAGTTTAGTGCAGGCAGACGTGGCCCAGACACGAAAGCAAGCTCTGTCTTACCGTCGGCGCTGATTCCTCCCCAAACCGTCCACGAACCGCCACCATAGCTGACCTTTTCTTCAATGCAGCATTGTGCATAGCGTTCTCCGTCTCTTCTGTAGACCTTGTTCCTTCCGTCGTTACCATACAGCATAATTTTACACTCATCAGAAAAGAGAACTTTGCTCCACTGTAGGTATGACCAATTTAGGTGCTCACGTGCAAAGTTAAGGCGCGCTCTTCGATGGTCTGCAGTTAATTTCGGCCCATTTGCTGGCTTATGCGGTACCAGTCCACGATCCTTCAACCTTCTTCTAATTGTAGAGTCACTTACAGCCACCCTTCGTACAACACGAAGCCGCTGCTGCAGTTGAAAAGCGTTAAGGCGTCGATTTCTTAAAGAAGTTGTTACAATAAATCGATCATCTCGCTCAGAAGTGACCCGATTCCTGCCAGATCCTGAACGGCGCGTGAACAAACCAGTCTCCCGATAACGTTTATAGACTCTATGAACAGATGACAGGCTTAGATGCAGTCTTGCAGCCACAACACGCTGACTAAGGCCAGAATCCAGCAATGCCACAACTTGGGCGGCTTCTGTGGGCGAAGTATCCATACGTTTTAGAAAAAAAACCTTTTTTCAGACGTCCCAAAGTCACAGTATTGAAATAAAAAACAAAAAGTTTAAGGATAGGCGCCAATTTTTAGTTTTTAAACGCTAAATGTACTCCAACCCTAAACACACATTTGTCTCAAAACAGTGATTCATTTCGTTTATAAGATAAACAAATGAAATTCTAATTTTGAATTTAGAATTTTCGCTTATTACTGTAATGGCCAAACTGCCAGCTATAATATATGTATTTTTTTTCATCATATGAATTCTTTTTTGTGTTAAATTCGGACAGAAACAATGAAAACGGAAGTGTTTCGATTTTTTTGATGAGAAGTTTAAATCTCTTCTCTTTCATATTACTTATGTATTTAGGTTTACAGAGCTACTAGATTATTTTTAGATACTAAATTATTACAACATAAATTTTCTAAGATATGATCTGTGTTTACCCACTTTGTGCTAAGCACCTTAACATTTATAAAACAAGTCGTGCTTTATGTGCAATCAGCTAGTTCTTTAAGTTATTTTATTAGTGTTGTTTTATGTACTTGCACACTTTTGTTCTTTTATTGTGTGAAATACTTGATATACAAGTCGTATTATGTTTGAACCGTGTTTGAACACATGAAAAATAATTAATCTAGTTTAAATGTTGAGCTCTTGAATTCGTAAATTCATCTTTTGGCGACCTGTCTCTAAGACGAAGATTAACAGTTTTCCTGAAAACTAATAAACATTACAACAACTATAATAAAATAGCGGTAAGAACATAGATAATATCGTTGACTCACTGCAAAAAGTTTCACGTATATATCGTCAGCTCACTACAGTAAGACGACGAACATACGAAACAAATATTGAAGCACATCATTTTGATGCCTGCAATTTTATGAGTATATCCTTTTAGATCTACGATAAACATTTCTCATTAACTAATTTCTAGGAAACACAACAGTGTTTATGACTTCAAGTACGTAATAACTATATTTCAACGGTAACTAACGCTAATTACTCCTTGTCTAGTACAAATTAGGCTTATCTAATATTAAGTCTATCTTATATGTCAAGTCACCACACGAGCCTGAGAACTTGGCATTAATTTTTATGAAGAATGTCAAACTCATTACTTAATACGACAAGCTATGAATTATTGGCTAGGAATGAATATGTCCGGTATCTGAGCTGTTCAACAACATAAAAACCAAATACGTTCATGTCTTTGGAATAAATTCTACAGAAACAGGTCGCAGTATTTGGATTTCAACCTAAAGTTGTGCAATTACTTTGCGGAGCCTGTGTCGCCTTCGAGAACAGAGTTAGTATAAATGCGTTCAATAGGACTTAGGTACTGACTGACCCACTTATTAAGCTTCATTTATTTATAATTAAGTGTAGAAATTTTGTGGTTATCTTAAAATAGTATTAGAGTAAAATAAAAATCATTTATTCGACACAGACAAAACGCTACAGCAAAAAACACGAAGTAAAAAAGAAGAATAGTATATACGCTTTCAAGAATAAGTTTAAATTTTGAGTCTATTCTTTCAACTTGCAAACTGATAAGTATCTAACTCCACCTTAATGTCTTATTTTGGTTAGGAAAGGCCATTGTTTTTAAAGTGGGCAGAAATTGGTTATTGAATTTAGGCAGGTTTGCGAAATCACCAAATGCATCAACGTATATTTCAGTAGATTTCGAAATCTCCATTGATTTTAGTGCATTCGAGCCAGAGTGGGCTCTTAATCTAAAACCATTTATTTAAAAGATGATTGAGAAAGATGTAATAATGATTTTGAGATAGTTTTTATTCATATAGATAAGAAAACTTTGAAACCAAGTTTATAGCTTTGAAAGATAGGTTTGTTACAACATGTCTAAAAAAATTTATAGTGCAATTTGCAACTTAACGGGTTCAATCTATTTAAGGCGGTAATTGGCCTACATTGTATCTGTATTTTGCACATATTTGACACTTGTATGGTAGTGTAAGAAATAATGCTTAGGCTAGGCTTGAAGGTCTTCAAGTTTAACAGATAAGTCTATAATAATTGATCTGTCAGTCTAACATCGAAGTGTCAGATCATTGCGCAAAACTTGGATATCTAAATCCGTTCGAATAGACTAATTATCTCTTTTCTTGTCGGCTATATTGTAATAATTATATCATTATTAGTTCCTATTAGGAGTTGCAACAATATCTAAAACGTAATAATTATATAGGTTTTGCATTACTAAAACGGAATAATTATGTCGATCGTTAAATATAAATAATAGCTGCGAAAATAGTAATTTTGCGTGTTGTTTAAAATTGAAGTACCTATTAGTCTATTTATATGACTAGTACTGGCGGTAATAAAAAAAAGTGTTCCAACCTTTCATTTTAAAATAGCAATAAGTACAGAAAATTTCCGATAGACAAAGCTGAATATAAATGTTATTTCAGTACATTAAACTACCTGATGTGTTAACTTTAGTTTTTTGGATAGTTCGACACTACTTAGTGAATGCTATTTTTTACATTATCTATACTTATAAATTAATTTATTTAGATTAACTAACAATTGTTTATACAATATACATTTCTGACGAAATGACTCGGGTAACGTGAGCCCATTTATTGAGAAAGGCTATAAGGCTAAATATAGTGTAAGAGTCAGTGGCTGCCACACTTTCGTCATTTTATAAAAGCTCATAGTGTGTCAACGCTTGTCACACAGGTACAAACGATTCCCTAATATAAATGCTTCAGTTATGGCATAAAATATTATAAAATGACGAAAATCTGGCAGCCACGGGCACCCACTCATATCTCGTTACGATCAAATGCAATAGAACAGGAATCAAAGACGCGGGTGGAGCCGTGAGGGACAGCCTGCTAGTAAAAGAATAATTTATTTCGCCACACCACCTCCACTCCAAGCAATAGGTCCCTCAATCAAAATCACATAGAAACGACATTATGGATAATATCACAGAAAGGTATGCCAAATGACGTATTTGTAGATAATATGGTCCCTCTAAGTCTTCACAAGAAAAACACCAATGTGAACGTGTTTTGCTCTAGCAAGAAGTAAAACTATTAGGTAAATGGAGAAATGTTTATTTTCGTTTTCCGGGCAGAAAAACATTGGCATTTTTATTTTTTCCTGTATCACTTGCATTTTCCAAACAGGTTGTACTTAGAAGGCTGGCCGTATCCATTTGTGAACTACCGAAGCGTTTAAGGCTAGTGTGCGCTAGAAACGAGTGATCTTAATAAATGTTCCGTGTCGGAATTAGATAACGCAGGCAGTGTTATAGTTATTATAAATTTTAATGCGAAGTGTACGCGTACGGCAGTGGAAAGCGTGAAGGGCAGCGCACAGTTCGCGGACTGGCCTTGTTGTCGCGGTCTGTGACACTTAGATGTGAGACGCTCACGTTTGCACCAACATGTCTTAGTATATTATTAACTTATACCTAACGTTAACCATACTTATATGTAAAGTGTAAAGTGACTATCCACTACTGACAAAAAGTTACATTTTGTCAGTAGTGGATAGTCAAAATTCAATGCTCATATCAACATGCTATAAATTAAATCATTACTACTTACAGATAAAACAACGATTTACATTCAAAGTTGCCGGCAGATGGCGTTGATAGTATTCATAAACGTTAACGTATAGGAAATTGTTTTTCTGTCACTAAGCATTGTGCTTTATATTTTTGCATTCATAATCTTCTCGTCTTATATTTCATATTCATCTCGATAAAATCTTCTGATGTAACAGTCATCATATTTTTTTGTTTTTCGTATAAAATTTAGCATCGACGACGGCATTACGACTATCTCGCATAATCATATATTATTATTACTTTTTCGCATTTTTATCGTTATTTTATTTTGATAAGTACATAAAAGACACCTCATTAATTAACTGGACTTAGAAGTGTAAGAGCTCAGGAAAATGACCCTTCCTGGGTTTTCCGTAAACGGATAAAAATGTAAAGTGAGTGAACCAATTTTTAGTCTTTATGGCAACAAACCTTTGGCATATTATAGGTACTGATACAATTCAACGCAAGAGATATTACGAAACCCTTACAAACAATATTCTGTATTTCTTGTCCAGAATATAGATACAACAGAGAGTTTGTCTAGAATTACTTATAGGTAGGTAGGCTTACATAAAATATGTGGTGCTATTGAATTTAAGCACAAACGCAGCTTTCCAATGCGAAACTGAGAATAGTTACGTAATCGAGAATCGATAGGCAGGTTTGGAATCCATACATCTCTAAAGTTAGTTTTTGAAAATTAGTGCTTCGAATATTTGTGGTCCTATTGATTTTTAAGTACGGTCAGCAGCACATCAGACTATACAAATCTGTCAGATTTCTCCAATACATTTTGAACCTTGTTATATTACGGTTAAGATTTGAAAATCGTTTGTAGAATTTTGACAGTTTGTTGTTGTTTGATGTGCTGCTGACTGTAAAATGGTACCTATACCTATAAAATAAATATTCTCTGTCTGTCAGTGCAACAAGTATTAGCATGCAGTCAGATCTTTTACAGAATTTATCATTGAATCAATTTATGTCACTATTTATTTACATGAATGTAAATGCACATTGCGGTGTCAACAACATTATTCATCCTTTGTTCGTTTTGGTCATGTGGTCATTAGTATGCCGCCATCGAAAACACGCTTTATCAATATGAGATGTTTCCCTTTTAGCAATACGTTTATAGGAATCAAATCAATGGTTGTCGCTGTAAACGAATACCAATCGTTGTTGACAAATACATTTATTTGTAAATAGTCTCTCTGTAACTTACCGGTTTTGTGGATTATATTCAGTAGAGTTTTTACTGCTACATGCTAAAGGTAATTGGCGTTTCAAATGTTGATCAATGACTTTTTGAGGCATTATAATAGTTGGATTGTTTAAGAAGTTTGTTCTTACACTGTTGTTAAATTTTTTTGTATTAGGTTGTTTGCATTAAAATTTTATTTAGAAATATTCTGTTTCCAGGCATACCCCGATTGGTCATGGCACACCGCTGGTCGTGGCGACATCAACTGCACGGGTCTGATCTCCGTGTACCGAGTGCGCGCTGATCGTTGCAACAGACTCTGGGTCTTGGACGCCGGAGTCGTGACCAGCATCGATGACTTCAGGAGAGTTTGCCCACCAAAGATCCTTATATTCGACATGGCTACCGACCGACTGGTAAGATTAAAAAAAAAGTTAAAACGGAATTTCTTATAACTGTAAGTTAGTCGAAGAATTCGCAGATTCTATTCACTTTATTCGGACTTATAATATTTATAAAATAATAATTCTACTTATACTATTCTTTATTTGAACATTAGAAGACTCATATGAGACATTTTTTAGTCAACTTACAAAATTTATTAATTTCATAAAAATATACATTTAATTATTATACTAAAAATAACCTAAATAAACTAAAAATATACTATACAACTGATTTAAAGGGCATCAAAAAATTCATCCACATCGATATCAATCGGAAAAGTGCCCAGAACGCTGGCAGCATTGGATAGCAATGCTAATACGCTGACAAAAAAAAACTATCAAAATTATATCAATTTTAACTCGTTACACTTGCATCATCTTAATCCACCTCAAAGCAACACATGTTTTCTTATTTTTTAAGAAATTTCGTCAAAATAAAAAAGGCCCTATCCTCCATAAACTCTATTCACGTTTCCCCTAGACTTTCGAGCAAGAACCTTTGCAATATAGATAGATCTATGTACAAAAACTGCCTGTTCGTAGGCGACTTGTGCGGTCTTGCAACTGTTGCATAAGGACCGTCGCATATCGAATGTAAGTTTTTAATTAATTACGCTCTATAGGTGAGGCTCTTGCGTTTAACATGACGAGCTTGGAGTTCCGTGTTCCTGGATGGCAGCAATGCATATATTGATGCCAAGTGTCCCCATAAAACATATTACGAGTTTATTGACGTTCGCTTTATTATTTACAACATGTAGGATACAGAATATGTAGATAGACCTGATATCAGTTTTACCAATAAGAGGAAAACGTTCGTAGAAATCACACTAATATTATAAAGGCTAAATTTTAAGAGCGTGTCTTATATGTTTGTAACTTTGTCATGCTGAAATTGATGAAATTTGGTACAAGGATAGCTCATGTTCTGAAATAGTATTCAGCCCAAAGACGTCCACTGTTGGACATAGGCCTCCCCCAAATGTCGTCACAACGAACGGTCTCGTCTTGCATCCTATCCTCGCATCGGATGAGAGAGTATGTCCGTATGGGATAAATTTCAATTTTAACACAGGTGATGTCGCCGGCAGAAGCTGGTAATTTAATTAATATTAAATATCGCTCATTATCATATCTCAAGGAAATTATTTGCTTTTCGTCACTATGAATATTGTCAACATTTCCGTAAGTGCCGGAATTATACTAGCAATAGTCTCGGGTATTACGATAGGTGTAGTAGTGTTAGCAGGAAGTATCTACTCTATGATTAATATATTCAGAAGTTACTTTCAAACAAAAACCCTTGACGCAGATCCAAATATTGTAAAACCAAACGGATGTATGAATCTAAAACACTATTTAAGTCAGTAATACCTGAATATTTGAATATAAAACAGATCATGTGAAACCAACCATTCGATACTGCTGTAGACGCTGCAGGTCAATCATTTTAAAAGCGCTTAATTAAGCATGCATTGTGTAACAGGAACTAATCAAAGTCGTGCCGGAGCTTATCTTGATTAGTCACCAAGAGTTCTTAGGAGCTAGCTACGTTAGTTACAGGCGTTCAATGTTCCAGTGACAAGTCAAACAGTCCATTTACATCAGAGTGCTTAGTGTGTGTTTTACGCTAACGCTATCGACGCGTTATGGCTTTCGGCGCTCCGATTGGTCCGCTTCAAGCTCTTTAACCAATCAGAGAGTCAAACGTGCTAAACATTTCACGTTAACGTAAAAACTCACACTCAGCACATAGTAGTACAATAAAAATGGCTTAAGTTACGAAGAAAATGGTCTATTAGTTGCTTTAGTAGATGCTTGAATATTTTTACATGATTTTTACACATTGAATTTTGCACCTACGTCAACATTCATGTCAAATAATGTTTCATCGCCACTGCTCTCAAAAATGGGGAAGGAAACCTTTTAATTTTTGGTTCTAGGACATGCCGCTTTCCTCACGATGGAAACCGGCATGTCCTAGAACCAAAAATTCGAAGACATGTGACATCAACTAATCCGCACTGGGCCCGCGTGGTGGATTATGGCCCATTCCCTCTCCTAGAGAGGAGACCTGTGTCCCAGCAGTGGGAACATTAATAAGGCTGATGATGATGATGAATGTTACACTTAGTTAAATACTACTTTCATATTTACTGAACGTAAATTATAATATGGATAGACTAGTATTTTTATTATAGTTGCAAGTTTTGTCTGTATAGTGGTACATAAACAGACTTAACAACAAGGTATTCTCTACCAGTGAATCTTTTTTTATTAAGTATGTCCTTTTGATGATCATTCTTTCTCGATTGCGGCAAAAGTAGGTCATCACTTCCCAGTCCCTCTCGCCCTAGACTCTAGCCTGAATCAAGGCTGGATGCGATAGATCGTCACTGCCGATAGACTACAGACTTCCGGAAGACATATTGGTTGTCCAGCCAAGCAGGGTAGACTTTCACCCTATGCTTTCATCATTTTCTCTTTTTTTGCTCATAATGGTGACACCTGGGGCCTTTTTCTGGTTCAATTCGAAACAGGAACCACCCGAATTGACCAATGGTGCACCAAAAGGTGACTTTGACGTGGTATCCTTCCAGTTATTCCGCGAAAAGCAGACGCGCTGCCACGATAGACACATGCCTAGCGCTGGGTTGCAACAATTGTGTTCCGTCGCGACGGTGCGCTTCCATGTGGAAGTCGTGTATGTGTGTAAGGTCTGTTGCCTCTAAATTCCACGGCGGCAGGCCAGCAAGGCGGTTCATAGCTTCGCAGGAGATCGTGTGGTATCTCAGCATCATCCTGATAGCCTTGACCTCTTTGAGACGCGTTTAATTTGCGGGCCGGGACTTCTGTAACAACTATAACGTTCAAAGACCACATTAATTATGCATTTAGCTAAGGAGCGGAATTTCCTACCGGAGTCTATGTTTCCTGAAAGTAACAACCTAGGGATTTTTAAAACAACAGTAAAACGTTAATTTTAAGCAAGCGTGCTCCATCGTCGGCTACATCGTCGTTTATCATCAGGTGAGATTGTGGTCAAACGCGAGTCGATTATATAAAAACAACACTCCGCTCATCCCGGTGCGTCCATCAAAAGGTGTCTGTCTGAACTCTTTTGAGAATGGGCAGGTGACCTCAAGCAGGTCAACCGAGACCCACTCGAGGCTAGGTGTCAGACGTCCTGCGAGTATAATTTAGTTGCCACATCTACGTCGAATTAAAGTATCAGTACATATTTAGTCACACATTAGCAGCGACTTTGTACATAAATCAAAAGAACTTTTCCGCTTTCCACACCAAGTTAATTGCGACGCTAACTGACGGATTATGTCCGACCTTGTGATTGTTATCATTTCGTATTAAACGATTAAAGATTAATTAAGTATTGGTTTACTTTCCTGCACGTATGCATTAGTTAACTGATTTTATGGTCGAGTGCTCCGATAACACAGTAGAAATGTCTTCATAATCAGTGTGAAGTTTGTTGCCGACTTACAAGTATTTAACGGATGAATGGTTTCAGTGAATGAGTGTGTGGTGATAGGTGTTACTTTGTTTCTTACAACTTCGTTCGTTATCATCACATTTGTTACCAGTCAAACAGTAATGGGTACATAATTGGAATAAATGCGAAATGAGTATAATTACCGGCGTGCATTTATTCAATTGAAAGAAGGGTAGCGAGTATAATGCGATGTTTGTTTAGGTCTTTAAATATACAACTTATTACAGTACAGTAAAAATGTAGCTATCATATTCGTCGCGTTAATGATCACTTATCTTGGTGTCATTTCACCCGAGAAGAGTCCACGGCTGGACATAGATTTCCCCAAGTGTCATTAGATCCACTGATCTCTCACAGATCTCACCGATCTCTGTGTGAACTTACATCAAATGGCTTCCCGCGGCCCTAACCAGGTCATCGGTTCACCTTGTGGGAGCCTTTCAACGCTGCGTCTTCTGGATCGCGGTTGCTATTCCCTTTCAACCTCATTTGATAAGTAGCTTGTAATAAATCATTATAATACTAATTTTATTTTAGCGACATAATTATTTAAAAAAAACATATTATGGTGGCATATGTATCTATCCGAGCCACGAAGATTTTTTACCATACCAGGAAGTTACTACTACTTAATTAAAAAAAAAAACAAGAACCTCAAATATTTTTTCTGTCGAATTAGTTTTATTTAGTAATTATTCAGAAAATATAAGAATCGAATTCGTGTGCTCAAAGACTTGATACGTGAAAGTTGTTTTTGACAACGGCTACATTGTACGTAGTCGTGGTTTTGTTTTATCATTTTTATCTAAATATTATAACGCAAATGTGACACGTTGGTAGTGCTGTGACAATGTCGACATTAGTCCGTCGTGAGGTGACTATCATCGACTTTTCAAGATCAAATCTAAGCAAGATCGTGGTCGCTGGACTTTTTAAACAACAGCATTTTTGTTTTACGTCATAAAAACTCCATTCATAGCCAGATATATCAGCAGTTACTCTATTTCATCAGCTGTTTTTTTAATTATCCGTGATTGTCATTATGTAAGCTAATTTCCTAATAAGTTTTAATATACATGTTTATTTCATAGCGCATAGGGGAGGGTCCTTGGAGGGGCCTGAGTTATTTTATCATGATAGATATTTGCTACAGTTCACGCATTGAAGGTAAGAGAAGTAATAAAGACAGGTTTCTAAAAACTAAGCAAACACAACACCACCTCTGGTTACTTTGAATGTTTAAGCAGAGATCGGGGCTGCTGGAATTTTCGAAAGAGTTACTGTGGCCCCGGACCGTAAAAGTCAATTTATTTTTTTGCTTGTCGACTATCTCACATTATGGAAAGCGATTATGCAGACGACGAAATAATTCTATGACTTGAAGATCATCAGCTTGAAGAATCGTAGATAACGATATTCAGTTGCATCCAGAGTGGGATAAGTCGCTTGAAAACTTACCACGTGAAAGTAAGAAGGTAGAGATATACCGAACCAGGAACAAGGTATAAGTACAAAAGTTACATACGTAACACAAGGACAATGCAATGAAACTGACTAACTGACTGACTGACTTTCATAGGATTATAGTGTCTTAAAGCCTTGCCAAGGTGAGCTTTTATAAAAAAAGATTCTAGGTAGATTAATGTCTAGATTAGACATATTTGACAAAAGAGTCTCGCAATGTATAATTAGGTTAAGCTTCTTATTTAGGTAGCCTTCTTGCTAGTCATTGTTTGTATTTATATTGTCACGAAAAAGATTAAACTATAGATAAAGTACAGTACCTATTAAAATATAGAACATTTGCAGTGAAAGGAGATCTGGTTATTATTCGTCGTGCTGTGATAACTAAGTAATAAATTCTTAAGTAACTGGATACTGGTGTTCAGTAGACAGCTTTGGAGTTTATTACACAGGAACCGGAATCCCACTGAAGTTCTGTTAGAAAGGGTACGAACTTACTGCACACTTATCTGATGCCGGTCGTTGTACCTAAAGGTGTTCCCACATTGCTAAGAAAATATTTACAAACATTTACTAACAAATGTTGTCAATTGTTACACTTTAGGAACTGTTACATGTTATAAGTGCTCCTACATTAATAGAAAATGTTTACTAACATTTCAATCTGGTACCTATTGGCTCGCAGTTTGGTTTGCGTTCTGAGAGCGACACGAAAATGTTAGAGGATTTGCTCATTGGAATAGCTTTCATTTTTTGTTTAATTTAAAGACAATAATTTGTTTTGTTAAAATTTGTTAACTAACGTTATTAAACAATTTCTAACATGATTTTTTACATTTGTGATTAAATGTTTGCTAACAAATTTTTACTAACGCAACGTTACTAAACATTTTCTAACGGCAATGTGGAAGCACCATAAGTGTGCGATAACTATAGTTTCTCTTTTACCTACTAAATAAATTAGTAATTAAATGCGGATATAGGGGAATTACCATTAATTTATTTACTCTTAAGGGCACTATTATTTAATAATATTCCACAACAATTACATAACGCTGGACTAGATGCTGGGACTAGATCGCAAGCTAAGCAGAGCTTGTATTATGAGTACTAAACAGCTGATAAACATACGTACGTATCTATTTCTAAATAAGAGCCTGGAGATCTATCATACAGGTCCCGAACCTACTATAGACTCCAGCTCTCACAAAGGTACCTTTTTGAGAGAAAAAAAAAAATATAAATTATTAATCGTGCTCATCACACAAACATTTGTCCTGACTGGGAATTAAACCTACGACGCATAGCACTTAGGGACACTAACCATTAGACTAACAGGCTACTGGGCATTCTCTGTCTACATCGGGTGTCTTCCAATTAAAAATGACGAATTTAGTTTTATAGTCTTAAACCGTCTTGTTTTTGCATAAGTAGAGATGGTAGATGACAAAAATGATGACAATTTAAAAAAAATTGCCATGCACGCTTATAGAGACGTTAACGAATCTCAGGACCCAAGCATATCGACTACAAACGGCACAATGCTTTAATTAGTGATGAGATATGCCATTGTGAAAGTTTGTGAGGACGGATGTTTTAGATGACCGTTAAAAACCACTGAACGGACGTTAATGAAACTTTGTATTATACTCAAGCCCTGAGCGAACGCAGGCGTTCGCACTCCTATTGTCTTTCTTATTGTTCTGATGTAGGTCAGCTATTTTTAATGGGTAAAGTAATGAATTCCACGCGAGTGAACCCGCTAACAGATGCTAGTTGTGTAATTGTATATAGTGGGCGATATTAATACACGTTGATTGTATCAATGATAAGTATTTATGCTTTATTGTGTTTAATTAACATCAATCCATCACGAATTCACGACTAATAAAGGATGTGTAGGCATTATTTTTTTTGTTTACATCCTAACAAAGTGTACAGCAATCTGCAATTTATTAGATCAAGCAAAATTTCAAGGCGCTAACTGCATCAAGCCTATGCAATTAATCAAAACTTCGACGTGCGTGATAATTAATTAAGCATACAAATTATCCTATTAATTCATGTATGTATGGAACTTATTCAAGGCTGTTGGTGAAATCTAAGATATTGTTCAGCGTAGTAATTGCTATAAAAATATACAAGCGGCAATAAAACAAAAGAGCCTACGATACTTAATGGTTTATACCCGTGACATTGGCGTATTGTTTATAAAATCCCTGACCAGGAATTCCATTCATATTTTGATTAATTGAATTGGTTGATTAATCGCTTAGTTCATGACTGTTAACAGCTCTTATATTTTATGATATCATTAGTCATTCTTTATAGTGTTAGATTCAAATAAACGACTGCGAGAACAGCTTGCACTGCCGACGCTAAGTCCGCACTGGCAGGCGAGGTCGTGTTATTATTTGAAAGGGTGTGGCTTGTGCGATTGTCCATGCTGCAATTGTTAAATACGCACAATTTGTGGGTAGTAACGCTGTATAATTCTAAATTAGTGAATGGCATTTTAACCTCGCGAACGGCCATACAAACAAAATTCGAGGTATTTGTTCTTCAAATTTTTGTAGGATAATTGGATCATGACGGAAAGTATTGCATTTCTCTGTGGCCTTTTTACGATCAATTACATAGATTTATGAAGTCGATGTATTAAAATACAGGTAATACGATATCGCACTAATTTATAAAGGCTAAAGTTTTTATGTAGTGTGTGTGTGCATATTTGTTAAACCTATTCCTTCACGCATAAACAACTGCACGGATTTATGTTGTCTAGAAGGAACGATTTACTTTCATGTCAGCGGATTCGCAAATATGAAATAAGTAGTTGTATTTTAAGTATTTTTTTTCTGTGCCGCCTCGCTATAAAGATTGTTTACTACTGTTATATCGGCACGTATTGTTGTGCTAACAACTCCTAGATGGCATAGATACAGCTATTCTACCAGTGGACGACCAAAGCGGTTTAAACGATACCTCATTTGTCAAATTATGATAAGTTGTAACATTTCTTTTGGGTCCACCATATAGTCGAAAAGAGGCGATTTAATTAATATTGAATTGAATAAGTAACACTTATCAAAATATCGAAGTATTTTACAAGAATTGTTCAAAAGATATCATTAAATAGAGATAGATAAACCGTATGCTTCGTTCTATTCTATCTAACCTACGGATTTCTTAATTTGGAGAGCATATTATTATTACGTTGAAATAATTTTTAGATGTTGCCGATATAAATGTAGTATGTATCTGTAGAAAAACTAAAGCTTTCTTCAAAAGACGTCTTTTAAAAAGGAATCATTTACTTACTTATCATCATCATCATCCTAGCGGTATTAGTCCCGGTTGCCAACCTTGGCTTTCGCCTCGGTGCCCGGGGTCCGCTTTCCTGCAAGCACGCCTCCACTTCGCTCGGTCTTTTGCGTCCTTTGCCGTAAGCCCATTGGCACGCATAACAGCGTGCCAATGTTAAGCCTGGCGAAGGGGATTTTACGGGTTGGGGCTCGCGTCTTCAGCCGTGTTCGCCCCAGACACGGTAGCGCTTGCCCACTTGCCACAGGAGTCGGGCGAATCTCCTGCGCGCCGTTTTGCGGCGGCGCCCTATCCGTGGCAACATTCTTTCCTATCTTATCCATTTTTAATGGCTATTTGTGGCCTTTACGGGAGCGACTGCCGTCTGACCTCCCAACCCTAAAAGGGAAAGCCAGCGCCAGAGCCTCGTCTGCTGTTCGGCAGGTGCCCCAACTTGCAGGGGAGGTTGACTTGGGCCCCGAAGATCGTGGTGGGGCCCCATATGCACCCATTTACTTACTTATGTTAAGTGTAAAATATCCATTGTTTCTTAATTAGTTGGTGAATGTACGTCTATTTCTTTTAGTAGTTACGATTTGAAGGTCGTTAAGTCAAGAGTGAATAGTTTACTTCTAGGCAAGTTGGCTCAAGGGTCAAGCGCGAGCCTATAAATAGTAATAATAAAAAAAGTACGGTTATAAACAAAGAAAGAAATACGCACTATTCCTTACCCGAGCGGTAAATTAATGCTAATCATTGCTGCTAATGTGATACGTACACGCATTTTATCAGCAGTTTTCCACTACACGCCGTCGCACAAAGCCAATTTAAAACTTTCTTATATAACGACATTTTTTGGAATGATCAGTTTAACAATAGTAGTAGATAGTAATTCAATTTCATGTTTTCAATATCCTAAATAAATATAAACACCCCAATGTTAGTAACAAAAAAAAATTAAGAACCTGACTTATTAAAGTAAAAACTTTAAATTAAAAAATAATATTTATAGGGCTCTAAGTATAATAATATAATATAATTACATATAATTTCAGGTAAAAACGGTAAATACCTAGTACTCATACCTCTTTATCTCTATATTTTCTCTTATCTCTTTTTTAGTTAGAGGCGTCTGAAAAGAACTGTGGGTGGGACCGTAGAGAATCTCCGTGTTACCACGATTGTTATCAGTATTCGCCATGCAGGCGTTTTATATTTAGATGCCGTTCGGAGACGCTCGAAGCTTCCTGTGCACTCGATTGCCAAAAGTCCCATACCTATAGTACCTTCAGTAATCAGTTGATATCTTTATAGTTCAGTTAAATTGTTATTTTGCTAGGAAAGTTATTAGTTAGTAGTTATTTTGCTAGAGGTAGTTCTGATTTCTTGAATTATTTATGTATTTTGAGGTGCTGAATCAGAATCTGAGGTTTGCAGACAAAATTTTGTGACGCAACATTAACAAAAAACGAAAAGAAGAAAAAAAGACTTTTTTGCCTAAAACTCGAAAACTGTTAAATTTTACTTAATTGTTTGTTTACAGAAATTAAAGTACTTTAAATTCTCTAACAATGTCACTAACTAGTTTCTTTTTCAGAATCGGCCTCAAGTGCGAGTTGAAAATTAGCAAATTTTCAGCAAATTATTACCATATCCTATAGCTTGTAATCATAATGTTCCAGGTAAGAAGCGTGTACTTCCCGCGTGAGCTGCTGCGGCCGGCTTCCTTACTCACCAACATCGTGCTGGACGACACCCGCACCTCCAACCCTCGCCTGTCGGCTTCCTGCGACCATCTGTTCGCGTACATCAGTGACACTGTTGCACCAGGTTGGTCGAACCTAATAAATTGTATTAGATGATTTCTGGATTTTTTCGCGTGGCCTTTACGATTAATAGGTACTGTCATCATTTTCTAATAAAAAACTATAGTGAGCGATGGGTACTGTATGTTAAGAAGGGATTTCAAAATAAAAAGTTGACGTTGAAGTTGACGTTTAAGAATCGTCTCTCATGAAAAATTCCCTATTTTGTTACTTTGGTATAACTAGTGCACAGTTCAAATAAGAAGAATCTAACGAAACCTCTGAAACTAAAACGCAACAAGCCGTCTTGGCTCTAGTGCTTAGGAGGGTGTTCCTAAGAAATATAAAAATACACTAGAGAAATATTACCCTCCCTTAGAAGCAGTTGGGCAAAATGAGCCACTTGCTACAATTTTCTGTAATGAATCAAACATTCCAAAGATTAACCTCGTAAAAAAACAGTGCTACAATGGAGACATTATGTTGAGATACTCGTAATGAGTGCGCCCACGAAGCTCATAATTCATATCGTTTAGTTTTAGTATGTTGCAAGTCAATTACTTTCAAAGATCGACAAGTTAGAAGAAGTCAGGGCTAGCCAGTGACTCAGTCATATCACTCTTGTTATGTCACACTAGTGCCGTTAGATAATAGCAGTTTAAATATGAGAATCCATGATTTCGCTAAATTTTGTGACAGTAGCTTTCACTGGGTAATTAAACAGTGCTCAACGTAAACTCCCTTATAATATTATCACACGATTACAGAAATAATATTATCTATCTACAACTTGAACAGGTTAAGTCAAAGAATGTCTCATTGTCGATTTTCGTTCCATTGTATAATAGGTGCTAGGCATTTTGACCTACTCAATTTGATTACCTACTGTTGTCCCAGTTTTATTCGCACAGTTCGTAACAATAAAAATACAACAATTAATGCTTTGTAGATAAAGACCTATTGCAATCTTGAAATACTTTTTCTTTCGTATACTGTCATTAATATTTTTGCAAATCCAAATTAAAATAACCATCTGTTATCATCGAGTTATATCGTGTTCTACAACCCAATTACACAACATTTAATTATATGTACATTTAACACGAGCTCCTCAACTTGTATTTTATTAACTTAGTTACTTAGTATATCATTTCAAAAGTACCTAGTTGTAGAATCGTTACGGCACGTGAGCTAATATCAAAGCGGATGATATCTATCATTTTGTATAAACGTTAGCTACTTTAAATAGCCAATTGAGTATTCATACTTCATAGTGCACATTAATCACAGTATAATTAGTGGCAGTTTGTAGTAAGTGGTACATTGAATAATTGCAAGTCAAACACATGTGTTTCAGTGTTTAGTGACCACCCGAGCATGCACAGTCGGCCAAAACTCTGCTTTCTCCGAAAATGTGACGCAATTGCTAACGTACACGCAAACTCGAAACAAATACTAATTAAATTGACAGAATGTATTATTTCAAGAAACTGTAGCATTGTGTAACAATAACAGTTTTGTGTGAAACGTATGATTTAGAACCAGAGCTACTCGAATAGTTTCGTTTTTTTCAACGGGCTATGGGAAATAAGCACATATAGCCACAATATAGACGCCTAAGAATTATTGATTGAAAGAAAAACATGAGTTCCACAGAGACTAGCAAATACTTATTTACAACGTTGTAGTCTAAACATGTTTTTTTTTTATTACACAAAAATGGCAGGTTTTAGTGCAGCGATGACTTTTATAAGCTTCGTGTCATGTATACGCAATTCGTGGCAACCGGTTGATACCAATAAGTGTATTTCTCCTGTAATAATGAGCAATGACCCTAAAAACCAACTTCGAACGAGTAGCGGTTATTTAACTTTCAATTATCACATTCAAGTGTTACTTAGGACTTAGGTGTTTATAAAGAAAACCAATAATATCTATACAATTCATATTAGATGTTATGTTGTGTTTTGTTTATTAATTGTTAGAGTCATTTTGGAAAAAAAGTTAGCAATATATTACTAAGAACACATAAATAGAAAAATTATACAGTAAATATGTTATCAGTCAGGTTGTGGTGCTCTTTGCGTATTGTGATCTTGAAAACAAATCCAGGAATTAGAATTTCCACGGAACAATGTGGAGAGCCTTTTTTATGCACTTCCTTTCACAACTGACATAATATTTGTATGAACGTATATTTTTACTATTAGACTTATTTATGTAGGTTTATATTGTAAACTTGATTCTACCCTTGATTGTTTTCTCTCTCTGTCACCTAAACATTTGCTGGATGATAACTCGTTGTTGTCTTTGTATATGAATTGTCATAACTGTCTGCTTTATTATATGTTTTGTGTGTAATAAAGAACTAAATATTATTAAGATATTATACTGTAGAAAATTATAAACAATGGGAAGTAAGCATTATGTACATATTTCAGACACCTAATAGAAGTGGCTTATATAAAGGAATTACCAAATTAATTGGCCACTTGTTACGAATATTGGTGTAAGTAAAATTCTGGTTTGAAGACATGAATACAAGATCTAAGTTATGTGAGAACGTCTTGGTATCGTTTTGGGCTATCGAGTAAGTGTTGTTAGTGGCTATTGCCTTATGTATAGGCAATATTCCCACAACTGATATATGTATTTACCTCTGCTTGGGAAAACTATGGATTCATGTATTACGTACTTTATTATCTTCATTGTTGCTTCCAGCTTAAGAGTAATATAAGTTGTGAAACTATAATTTCACGTACTGTCTAATAGGTACTTAGAAATAAATAAGTATTTACTTATGAAATTGCCGTTTTTTAAAACGGGTTGTTTTGAAGTGATGTTTATATTTTTTTAATTAAGGATACTTATATTGATTTTTCTGTTTTGTATTGTCTGTAATTTTGCAGTACCTGGCCATTCACTATTTTAGTATGAAATCTAAGAGCAATATTTTGTAATACGAGTTCTATTGTGAAATCAATCATATAATAACGTCGTCATGAAACACTGTTTTCTGATACAAATGAAACGACGTGTTGTGATGTGCATTAGATTACTTACATCTGTTTGTTGTTGGTCAATGTAAAAAAACAAGGATGTTTCATGGATTTACAAATTTACAAAAAGGCACACAATTAGATTCCCTCTCTTAGAGAGGAGGCCTGTGTCCTTGCAGTAGGAACATTAAAAAGGCTGATGATGATGATGATGATGACACAATTAGACCCGTCCCAGCGTGCCACAGCCTGATAACAGGTCAACGCGATGTAAACTTTCAAGATCCTATTAATTCGATATAATACTGTTTTAAATTACGCTTTATATTTTTGTCATTAAACGAGCATCTGATGTCTTTTGTCTATTAAATCGGTTAATTGATTAAAATTGATTGACAGATCGTGATTTAAATTTTATTTGTCGTATATTCCAGGTATAATAGTGTACGACGGTAGACGCGACAACGCGTGGCGCGTGACCCACGCGTCCATGTACCCCGACCCCGACCTGGGCGAGTACGACATCGGAGGCGAGAAGTTCACGCTCATGGACGGCATCGTGGGGCTGGCGCACTCCCCCGCGCAAGGCTTGCTCTACTACCAGCCTCTGGCTACCGACAGGTAAACTATTGTGTGTTGGGGTAAAATCGGCGCTGGGGTAATAGCGTATAATTTAAATATCCACTTATTTGCCTAGATTTTTTCAAATTTTAACCCTATTAACTGAAAACAATAAATTTTATGTTTCTATTTCAAATGTTGTGTTACTTCTGATTTTAATAAATGTATGCTACAACAATTCCCTGCTCCTAGGATTCTTACTAACAAAAAAAAAAGGTTAGGAACCTCCGCTCTACAGTATTTTGAATGGTTGCAGGTTGTTCAGTGTATCGACCGCAGTGCTGGCGTCAGGCCCGCCGGCGGAGGGCACGGACCTGCCCGTCAACCTGGTGGGGCGCAAGTCGTCGCAGGGGCTCGGCGTGGCCGTGGATCCGCGCGACGACACCATCATCTTCAGCCCCATCACCGAGACCGCCATCGCCGCGTGGAACCCCATCACTAACTCGCATAAGTACGTAGATCCCTGGTGAAGGGTCGAAGCCAACTGGTGGTCAAGGGTTTGAGTCTGTAAGGAAGGCTCTAGCCCTTGTACTTAGGAAGGGGGTAGGTAGTTTAATCAGTAAGAGTCTGACACTATTTCCCACTCCGCCCAGGGGTGGAATTTGTCATTGGAGGAGCCCACCATAAAAGTAAGAATACCAAAATATTTATTTTAAAAGACGCGGCGAAAGTGGTGTGACGATTTGATCATGTTCGCGAAACAAGCTTGCCCAGAGATCGTTCTAGACAGGGAAGTTTGGAATGAGAAAGGGGAGGCCTTTGCCCAATAGTGGGACATAAAGTAAGCTTAAAAAAAAGAGTGGTATACGCACGTGGAACGAGTTTTTTGGCTTTTGAAATTTTTTGCAAACTTCCTTAGTGAAACCTATAAGTGCCCCCTAGCCAAGTTGATAATCTACAATCGTTAACGCTAGTAAATAACTAATCAAATCTATGAGAATGACTTCATTTCACAAAATAAGTAGCCAAGTTGTCATCATTCAAGATGGCAGTATGAAAAGTAATCGTTTCTACAATGATCATCGCTACATCCTACAGTTTTATGATTTAATACCACGCTGAGGCGTTTTGATTGTAGAAAGATTCACGTCACGAAACTATTGCAACTTGGCTATCTCGACGTTTGATGCAAAAATAGAGTACTTAGAATAAATAAACTTTAGTGTAGACTAAAATAGCAAAAAAGGAGGAATCTGTAAAGCACAATAGCAGTCTACGATATCTATCAGACGACGTTTGAATGGATCGTAAGATCTTCACACTTTTTTATTTTTTTTAATAATAAAAAAGTGTGAAGTAGTCTGTGGTGTACTGCTAACGAGTAAACATATTATTACAATATCAAACGATGATTTATTTCTTATGTAAACGATAGCACTTGACAGTCAAAAGTTATTTGAAAAGTATGACCACAAATAGCTTTTTGTTGTGCGCTCAGTGTAACTATGCGGTCGATCAAAAAAACTGCATCCTTAGAGCTTTTTGTCTGTTATAAAGAAAAACTAACCGTGAGTAGGAAAAAAGTTTACTTTTTTATAATGTTGGTATTTCTCATTCGTAAGCTCCAAGCTGAAGCTTACCAGACCCTTGAAAGACAAGAGTAAAAGAAAAAAAATACTTGTTAGCTAGCTAGGAGATAACCTGGTTATTCCTATGGAGCTAACAAATAATCTAGTTATGGTCCTATGGTGATGGTGGTATGTGTCCTGTATGTATCGTTCTTTTAGCGATGAGACCGCCCATTGTAACACCTTAGTAATTTTAACCTCCCAGTGTACCAAATTTTACTTATGGTGTACCTAAAGTCAAGAGTATATTTATCTATCTATACACAAAAAAATGGTCGGTCGTTGTG
This sequence comes from Mythimna loreyi, assembly GCA_029852875.1. NCBI lineage: Eukaryota > Metazoa > Arthropoda > Insecta > Lepidoptera > Noctuidae > Mythimna > Mythimna loreyi. The sequence goes on along the minus strand of CM056785.1, from coordinate 11,825,842 downwards.
GCGACGTTTGGGGGAGGCCTATGTCCAATAGTGGACGTCTTTCGGCTGAATTGATGATAATGACACTAAAAACACTACTACTAACTACTGCTGTACCTACTTTATGTCCGTTATAAACTTTGAAACCAACCAATTGAAGTGCCTTAAATCGGGTATCCGCTAGTATTTATTAATACATAATATATATTAAAGTAACTGTTGAAAAACGAAATCGAAATTTATCGAAAAGCAAACGAGTCGTAACAAGTTTTGGACAAACATCCTTGTCTCTCGTCTGGACGTCACAGTCAGTCAAACGTGCCTTTCTAATTACTGCTTTGTGTCGTTGAAAACATTTTTTAAAATTCTATCATATTTTATATATACTTTTCTAGATATAATAAGTATTTTATTTAGTACCTATATCTAAAATTACGGTCATTTTGCGTATTGGTAGGAAAATTTTGAAATTAATTACATTATTTTTTTCAGCTCTATTAAGGAACTTTTCATAGCTAAATTAACTGCGGTCCCCCGTTAGAAATATTTTCTTTTTCCTTCTACCTTCTTCGTCGTGATGAAAAGCACGTTTATTGATAAGCAATACTTTTTATTAATAACTCATTGATAAAAAACGATCGAAAGAAGTTTATATTTAAAGTTTTCCTTTTCATTACGGATAAGTTTTTGCTTAACAACGTGGGAAATACCGATTATTGCGTCGGGGATAATTATGTATTTATTGCAAGCAGTGATGAAAGGTCGTTGGAACTGCAATAGAGTATGTTGTGGGAAGTGGGAAGATGATATTATCGTTTACTGAAGTCATTCGATGAGTTAATTACAATTACTCATTGCATGCACTCTCATAAACTTGTGAAGTAATAAAATCTTCGAACGATCATCGACTGTTAACCTTGGCATTGCAATTGAAGTTAGATAATGTCTTCATTCTTCACGCTTCTGTGGCAGGTCAAGCTGAAGTGGCTGGCTCGATGTTTGGAACCGACTTTTATGCACGTACGATTAGTTAATCGATATTTTTTACTTTTATTTTTATAAATATGTGACTAAGAAAGTGCTAAGGACTTCTATAAAAGTGCTAAAGAACGTTATTCTTAGTTTTAACAAAAACTCTATTGTATAATAATATCTAATAATAAGGATGTTTGTCCAAAACTTGTTACGACTCGTTTGCTTTTCGATAAATTTCGATTTCGTTTTTGAACAGTCACTTTAATATATAATATGTATAAATACTAGCGGATACCCGATTTAAGGCACTTCAATTGGTTGGGTCATGCCGGTTTTAATGTACTCTTTCGGCATACTCAAATGGACTCAGACCGAGTTAGACGCTCTGGGTAGGCAGGTCCGTACATTGCTGACCGCAAATCAGATGCATCACCCACGGTCATCGGTGATGAGACTGTACATCCCGCGGAAGTGTGGAGGTCGAGGCTTTTTGAACGCAAAGACTACACAACCGCGAGGTGTGCAGCCTCAGAGAATACTTTTTCAAAACCGACGTGGGTATGCACCGCGATGTGGTCGCAGTGGACAAGGGTCTCACCCCGTTGTCCATGGCTAAGGAGGACTGGTGCAAAGCTGTGGTACTTACTACTGATGACCGCAAGGTAGTATGGAAAGGCAAGGAGCTCCACGGGCGCTTTTATCGGGCTCTACATGATCCTGATGTAGATTTTTCAGCGTGCGTGGCCTGGTTACGTTTCAGCGACCTCTTCGGGGAAACTGAAGGTTTTGTTTGTGCGATTGGAAAACTAACAAAATTTAATAGCAACTTACAGAATAAGTTAAATGTTCTGGACCATAATATTGAGGATGCTAATAGATTTTATGATAATTTCTTTTCAATAGTACTGAATGAATTTAATACATGTTTTGAAAAGAAGTCGAAAAATATTTTTCCCAAGTTTGTATTTAGTGACTGGGCGACTACCGGTATAAGGATAAGTAGGGAAAGACTCTATGAACTTTATGGCCTTAAGCCTTTATTCAACACAGAATCTTTTAATAAATATGTAAATAAATACTCTAAACTTTTTAGAAAAATTTGCAAGGTAGCAAAGGCCCTGTATATTAGCAAAAAAATAAAATCGGCTGACAATAAAATAAAGACAGTTTGGAAAATTATTAATAGTGAAACTGGTAGGAATAAAGTACGCAACACAGATTATTTATTGCACACCTCACATGGTCCTATTAGCTCTGATAAAGAAGTAGCTCAAGAATTTGTTAATTTTTTTACCAATATACCCCATAAGATAACGGAAACTTTGAATTCCTCGCCCAAGGCCTCAATTGCTTTATTGAAAGAAAACGTGCCAGGCTGTCCTATTAAATTTGAATTCAAGCATATAAACCCTATGACAGTTATAAAGGTATTCCGGCAAATTAAAATTAAATTAACAGAAGATCTGTGGGGACTGTCTGTTAAAGTGTGTGCCTCTATAATCGAGACAGTAGCACCATACCTGGCCCTAATTTTCAATTTGTGTGTGGACCAAGGAGTTTTTCCAGATGTAATGAAATTCAGTAAAGTTATACCTCTTTTCAAATCCGGCGACCATAATGACACAAATAATTATAGACCTATATCCGTTTTGCCAGTTTTTAGTAAAGTATTTGAAAAAGTTATGCTAGATCAAATGCTTATTCATTTTAACACCAATAAAATCTTACACAATCAGCAGTATGGTTTCACCAAAGGACGTTGTACGACTGACGCTGGTGTGACCTTATTAAAACACATATTTGCTGCATGGGAAGAATCCCAAGATGCGATAGGAATTTTCTGTGACCTCTCAAAGGCTTTTGATTGTGTTAATCACGAAACCCTGATTTTAAAACTTGATCATTACGGTTTGGGTAAACTTGCACTTAGCTTGGTGAATTCTTATCTGAATGACAGGCAGCAGCAAGTTCAATTAAATGGTGTCAATTCGCCTGGTTTAAAGGTCAAAATGGGTGTGCCACAAGGCTCAATATTGGGTCCTTTTCTCTTTTTAGTATATATAAATGATTTACCCTATTTATTAAAAAACCACCCACATATAGTATTGTTTGCTGACGATACATCTTTAATTTTTAAGATCAATAGAAGCTCCACAAATCCTAATGACGTAAATAGCGCTTTACAACAGGTCCTAAACTGGTTCACTATTAATAATTTAGTATTAAATGAGAAAAAAACGAAATGCATCAGATTTGCCTTACCGAATGTTAAAAGTAACGACTTAGAAATAGTATTGAACAAAGAGAAACTTGAATTCGTCGAGGACACAGTTTTTCTAGGAATCGCGCTCGACTCGAGGCTACAATGGGGTCCTCATTTAACGTCTCTGGCAGGACGGCTTAGTTCAGCAGCATATGCTGTCAGAAAAATCCGTCAATTTACTGATGTAGATACCGCGAGACTAGTCTATTTTAGCTACTTTCACAGTATCATGTCTTACGGTATTTTGCTTTGGGGACGTGCTGCAGACATAGAGTCTATTTTTATTCTTCAGAAAAGAGCAGTTAGGGCCATCTATAATCTTCGCAGGCGCGATTCTCTGAGGGAACTATTTAAGGATATAAATATCTTGACGGTACCTTGTCAATACATTTATGAAAATATCATGTACGTTCGGAAAAATATTCATCTTTTTGCTAAGATAAGTGACAGGCATAATTTTAATACCAGAAATAGGGACAAATTAGATCAACCTCGGTTCAGATTGGCTAAAGTACGCAGTTCGTTTATGGGGTGCTGTATTAAATTTTATAATAAATTACCAAGTGAAATTATTCAATTGAATGAATCCAAATTTAAAACTTGTATTAAACGCACGCTATGTAGACAAGCATATTATAAACTGGAAGATTACATTCTTGATAATAATGCTTGGTTAAATGCCGTTCCTGCTCCACAGCCACAGTCTACTTTTGCCTTCTAATGTGTTTTTTTTTTTTTGTTAACATATTTATTGAAAGGATGGAAGTTGTTGCCCTTTTTATATTGGCTTTTCGTAATAGTTCTATATTTTATTTGTTTAATTGAAGCTTATGACCATCTACAATTATTTTTTTATTTTTTTTTTTTTGATGTGGATACAATAGCATTGTATAATGTAGAAGCACTTTTTAAACTTTGTAAATGTGAAGTACCATGGAGCATTTTTCGCTAGGTTGCAACTTATTTGACATACGAGCATGGCAGCTGAGAGTTTGTCATGCTCTCTCAAATGTCTCGCTGATGGTGGCGCGTGTGTTGGGTCATTCTGTTCCCTCTAAAATGGTTGAGCGGAGTGGGGCTGATACATGCGTCATGCTCGTGAACGGGTGCCGTCAGTTGAGACCGGTCATCTCTTGGCTGCTAAGCGCTTATTTGAGATTCTCTTTTTATTATTATTATTTTACCTTTTGTTAAGTACCGCTACATCGTGCTCGCATATTAGAATCAACATTTTGTAACCAAATAATATGTAAATATAAATTTTGATTTAAAAGAGTGCCCATGGAGTTTCTTGCACGTTCTTCTCCATAGGAGTCTACACCTTGGAACGTGCAAACTAGCTTCAATTTTGACATTTCAAAAGTGCCTGTAAATGGTCTATTTGAAATAAACGAGTTTGAGTTTGAGTTTGAGTTTGATTATGGACGAAGTTATCTTAACGAATAACTATCGGAGACATAATGAAGGACGGGACGGTGGACGTGTGTCGGGCATGCCATCGTCCGGGTGAGTCTATCAGACATATTATCTCTGGTTGTTCTCGTTTGGCTAACGGCGAATACTTGCACAGGCATAACCAAGTAGGATTATTCACCAGCAACTTGCTTTGAAGTACAACCTGGTGGATTCTGAGGTACCGTACTACAGATATGTGCCCGACCCAGTTCTCGAAAATGACCATGCCACGTTGTACTGGGATCGGTCTATCATCACTGACCGGACTATTGTAGCCAATAAGCCGGATATAGTGGTGATAGACCGATTAGCGCGCCGCGCAATGATAGTCGATATCACCATCCCACATGACGAAAACCTCGTGAAAGCTGAGAAAGAGAAACAAATTAAGTATCTCGACTTAGCACACGAGGTTGTCGACATGTGGGATGTAGACTCGGCTGTCATTGTGCCGATAGTTGTGACCGCCAATGGCCTTATAGCCAAAACCTTCGACGACCATCTGTCGAAGCTGTCGTTGCGCGGTTGGATCAAGGGCCTGATACAGAAGGCAGTACTCCTCGACACGGCTCGTATTGTGAGGAGGTTCCTGTCTCTGGAGCCCTAACCACCGGTAGCTTGGACCCTGTTCCCGACACCGGCGGACTACTATTTTTTATATTTTTTAATGTTTTTTTTTATGTGTTTTTATAAGAAAATATTTAAAAATGTAAATCATATGTATATAGAAAATAAATAAAGAGATAATAATAAAAAAGTTAGATTTTCGGTCGATTATTAAGAAATTTGTTCCTAATAATAAAGTGTTTTAGCATTTTGTAGGTTACCAGAACAGGTTGTTGACTCGGGAGGATTTTCCGATCAGACTGGTTTTTGTTTGGCCCGGTAACAGATGCTCGGTAGGCAATTTCGCTGTTATAAAATTTATTAAGCCCCAAGACGACACCGGTGTCCTCACACCTATTGTGTTTTAATTGTGTCTGTAATTACGGTAGTCGAAAGGTTAATGAGTTCTAGGTTACCAAATTTTTAGTTTCTATATTGTATCAAAGACCTCGATATAGTATCAAATTTTAATACATACTGTTACTGTCTGCCCAAAGTTTATATTCTAAATCACATATAATATACATTTATATTATTACCTACCTTATTTTGCACAAAAGTGCAACGCTTAGGATTATGACACCCACATAAAAAAAAAACTGTCTGTAAGCCAAAAGTAGGTTATGATCATAAAGTGGCTTACTTACATTACATCTTTAAAAAAATCTAAAAAACAAAACGTAGTTTAATTTGATGTCATTTTTTTCTTTATTTTATAAAGGTGTTTAATTTAGATTTTTTATTAACTATCTTTATTGAAATATATCGTTATTCATTATTCTTTTAAATTGTCACGGTGTTTAATCAATATAAATAAATAAATAGCAGTATTTATTTATTTATATTGATTAAACACCGTGCACGCTGTTATGACTGTTATGGTGCACCGTGCGACGGTGCACCATAACAGTCGTGTGCAGACACGACTGTTATGGTGCACCCACCCATGCCCGACCGGCATAATATGCATCTTTTCTTCGCTAGATTTCAAAGGCGGTCTGAAAGCCGGCGCCAAACCCGGCGGCTTGTGTGGATGCACCATTATTGATATAACCATTAGTTCAAGACTCATAAAATCATGATTACATAGTATAAAACAAACTTGCTTATACCCTATGTATGCTTACAACTTTAAAAGGACGCAACGGGTTTTGTATGCGGCTTTTTTTGTAATAGATAGAGTGATTCAAGAGGAAGGTTTATATGTATAATACATGCATAATATATTCAATATCAGTACCCATGCGAAGCTGTTGTTGGTCGCTAGTGTAATATAAATGTCTATGTTCATTTTTGTGTTGTTGATGAGCCATAACGACCAGCTTCCTTTGCGTTATATATATATATTGGTTTCCTGATGGTGTGGTTGTTCGGTGCAGGGTGCTGGCGCAGGACGCGGAGAAGCTCCAGTTCTGCGCGGAGGTGCGCTGGGCCGAGCGCGACAACGGCGCCGTGTGGGCGCTCTCCACGCGCTTCCACAAGTTCTTCCGCCGCGCCGCTTCCAAGCACGAGGTCTCACTACCTACTATATTTACAACGTTTTACTTAAATGTGTAAGGTCGAAAACTACGTAAAACTCACGCTTTCGTAGCGTTCGCCCTTACACATCCACGGGGGCTTACACAAAAATACTCTATACCGGCTGGCCGCGCGGGGAACCGCCGCGGTTAGCCTAGCCCGCGCTCCGGGGCCCGCATGACGGGCTCCCGCGCGGTGCCACGCGCGGACTTGTCAACTCAATAAACGGGCCGTGTCGTTTTTGTTTGCTAGTCGTCGACGTTTGCTACATAATAATAAGTTCTCTATCGACACGACTGCACATGCACACCGTTAAAGCTGAATAAGTGACACTGCGTCCGCAACGGGAACCGTCACGGGTCCACGGAGACCGTCCAAGCACCAGCGCGTGGCCTGCGTTGCGCAGCGTTGGCTCTATGGAACTCTCGTCTCCTCAGTCTCAACTACTCAATTGAGTAGTTTTACCTTAAAAGCATGACAAACAGACAGACTGAAATTTGGTACAAAGAAAGCTTGAACTCCAAGGATAAAATAGACTACTTTTTACATAACTTCGACTTCGCGTCCGCAATAATCAACATTCACGCGAACGAACCTGCAAGCAGAAACTAATTAACTTATAAGTTTGTTATCTGTCTTACCTTAAATGCTAGGTAGGCAAATATTTAGAACTGCTTCATAAACTTTCTCGTATTTTAAACTCTTTAAGGATCTAATTTTCTTAACAATATTTTGTTACAAAAGGAAGTCTTCTGCAAATTTCATGCTCCTATACCCAGCAGTTACTCTTATCGGTCGGATAAAGGCAATCTCTTGTTGCATAAAAACCTTGAAAAAATGTGTGAACATTCTATTATACTTAGATACTAAACTAATAGCCTAATGTGGGGCATCCGCTAGAATGTCCGGAAACCTGCAAGTTAAACTTTTTTGTGGCATATGATGTCTGTACAACTTTAAAAACCTTTAAAAAAATTTTTTTTTTTCATACATTTTTAAGAAATATATTCTGCCGTAATTTTGGTTTTAACTATAAAATTCAGTGAAAGTTTGTTCCTTATTTTTTTTTTGGTGGTTTATTTGTTTATTTTAAGAAAAGGTGGTCATAACGAAATTAATTTGAGCTTAAATTTTTATCTATTTTTTGGTTTTTCCAATAAAAGTTTAGTGAAAGTTTTTTTTACTTATAATTTCTTGTGTGATTTTTTATTTATTTTAAGAAAGGGGTTCAATGCCCCCTGCTTCCGAGGAGATAAAAACTTACAGTATGTTCAATTTCATATTACAGACGAACATCCGCATCGTGCGCGTGGTGGACAGCGGCTTCGTGTCGCTGCAGCCGCACGTGCTCAAGCGCGCCGCGCGAGCGCTGCAGTTCAACGCCACCCGATACGGACAGCAGTAACACGCGCAACACTACCATAAGCATTATGCTATCATACTGCAGCATAATGCTATCACATTGCAGGATAATGCTAGCATCGTGACATCTAAGTGCGGGCATAGCATAGCATCATGCTTCGTGCAAACATCGTGCGGGCATAATACAGCATTATATTCATGTTAGCATAATGCTGGATCATGCATGATTAGTGTAGCATCTTGCATGCACTACGCAACCATCTTGCATCTATCACGCTAGACAACGTCAGCTGGCGTCCACACTGCCAGACAGAATACTGTCTCGATGTGATGAGTCACGTCTGACTGGCCTGGCTTGTTACATTACAATAATATTAATAGAGCCATTGTTTAACGGTGGCATACATATTTTTTGTTTCAGTCGGCTTTTTAAGATAAGCGCCATTGTCATTCCTATTATTTAAAGGGAAATAATAACAATGAAACAAAAATACAATAATAAACATAATAATTAATTATGCCAAAAATAAAGAAATATATAGTGATTTATTAATTATGTCGCAATTCATTGTTATTATTAATGGTATGTTTATTTAAAATAAATAAATAAACACAATAAATGCATTTGAAATGACAAAACAGTAATTAAAACATTTGTAAGCCATTTAAATAAAATCTGATTGACTGATATAAATAAAAAATTCTTGCCCAATCTACCCGCACTGCACCTGAAGTGATTAATTATGCCATCGTGAAACAATGTATCTGAAATAAATAAAAATGTACATATTGTAATTGAGATGAGCAATTGAGACACGCTGATAAAAACATTAATTGCAGCCTCGTTTTAAACAAATATTCTGAAATGTTTTTGCTAACCATCTTGATAATTACTTTTTATGCAACATAGTGTGTGTTTGTAGCGAGGAATTCAGCCACAATGACGTAAACGAGTTCTTACTGTGTGTCAGATATCTCATTTGCTGACAAAACAAAAAATATTGACCTGAAATTAAAGATTGCAGAAAGTTTTTGTAATAACCCGATAATCATTGTCAATTTAACTGAACGATCATATTATTTAACAAAAGACATAATTAAAACAACATAATTAAATGTCTTTAAGAATGAATTTGACTCGAAAAAGGAATCAAAAAAGCAGTTTGACCGAGTAACTGTTTACTTAGTGCAAGTTTGTTTTACGATGACACGATCGACATGATTTTGTCGTACGGTGTTCTGTATGCTTAGTGCGAGTTTTTATAACGTTTGCGTTTCGTGCATTTGGCTCTCTGATTGGATAAGAGCTCGGAGCGGACCAACAAGAGCGCAGAACGTCATAAACGTGCTGATTGCGTTAACATAAAACCAACTCACACTAGGCACTCTGATTTGCCCAATCAGAGAGCAAAACGCGTTAAAAACAACTCGCACTACGAACGAATATGAGTATTGTATGGCCCGTTCATTGTTCGTCTAATGTCGGTTGTCGATACTTATTGAAGTTGTTCTGATAAATGAATGATAGCTACAGTTTGTACAATAGAAACGATTACATAATCGTTGTAGTATCGATAACCTATATAACTTATATCCGGATACAATACACAACCGCTAGCACGAACACATTGTGTCTACGTAGTTTATTGAAAACCGTTTTGGGTATTATTGTGTATACGTCCATACAAATTGACTTTTAATTCGAGTAATTAAAATAATATGTTAGTCCTGAATATTTTTGTAATTGGATCTGCTCTAAAATGGCAGTTAGTATAGTACGCGGTAAATAAGTTGAACCCGTTACTACGGTTACGCGAAGCCCGCCACTTCAATCAAGACCCGAAAATCGGTTAGTCGATCGTCATGACGGTTGTGTGTCGAGGATTATACTTACTTTAGTTCCACAAACAATGTAAATATTTTTATCTTCGACTAGGAAATCGTCACACGACCCTGCTTGTGCTTCTGCGATAAAAAAATACTTGTGGGAAAAAAGAAAAATGCATTTTTCTAATGCATTATTGCTTTTCCAATGAAACGGTTAGGGGTACATCGTTAGGACAGTTTCAAAGTCTATATGGGACATAGTCAGAAACAATTAGTGTTCTATTGGGATTAAAACTTTACATAGAAAACAAAAGAATGTTCCAAAGTACGAATGATTTACTTTGAAGTGTGAAAAAATATCAGGAATTGCAATTTGTCACCCCTTCTAAATTTACTGATAAATTAAAGTTCACCTTTACTGATTTATTTCGAGAACGGATTATATTACTAGATTAGTTAGACTAGCTACTATCTACGATGGCGCTTTTGGTTCGTGCTAAGGACAGCGTTGTGTACAACGTGTAACTTTAAATGCGCTAAAATCTCAGACAACCCAAATTATTATTAATTCAATTTATGTAATTATGATAAAAAAACAGGACGACAACCTTTCTAGGTTGTTGACTTATTTTAGCAGGTTTATGCACGTGGTAGCTTAGCTTATTAATAAATATATAGGGTAATATTTGTAATGTAGATTTTTGCAAAAATGTCATCATCATCATCAATTCAGCCGAAAGACGTCCACTGCTGGACATAGGCCTCCCCCAAACGTCGCCACAACGACCGGTCCCGTGCGTCTCGCATCCATCGTATTCCAGCAACCTTGACCAGGTCGTCGGTCCACCTTGTGGGAGGCCTACCAACACTACGTCTTCCGGTACGCGGTCGCCACTCCAGAACCTTTCGGCCCCAGCGGCCATCTGTTCTGCGTGCGATGTGCCCTGCCCATTGCCACTTAAGTTTGGCGATTCTTTTCGCTATGTCTGCAACCTTGGTTCTCTTGCGGATCTCTTCATTTCTGATTCGATCACGCAAGGCAAAAATGTGACTTATATTAAAAAGTGGTTTAATTGACTCTGCTCTTTGTTCTGAGCAAACTATTTTCGAGTTTTGCGCATTTAACGTTACACGTTGTATATTTCCATTGGCGTACTATAGTGTTTTCGTCCTATGATGAGTTCCCTGACAGTTCTTGTCTGACAATTAAAGTGATGAGACCTAACGAAATTTAATCGTTTTTTTTATAATATTGAATCAGTTGGCAAAGAAAGTGGAATCGGATTGCTAATTTTCACATAGGCTACATAACATCATGGGAGCAGAGCAAAAACCTGATATACCGCCGAGGAAACCGCGGGGGACCGCTAGTGATAAATAAAATGCAGTATGTTTTTAAAATATTAATAATTTATTTACTCTTCACTGTCAGAACTTGATTCTTGATTAGAGCTTATATCCATATCGGAAGGATACAAGGTAGACGCACTCGTACTGACGCGACGCGGTCGCGATTGCAAGATGGCCATTCCGATTCATCTATTTTTTATCGATTATTGTCGATTAGGTAGTGTCAATCTCTATAGTCAGAAGTTCCGTTCAACGCATTACACATTTTCTAAATTCATACTTTTTTATTTTTTATACTTAATTTTATGTACTTAGATTATAATCACGATAATTTACTGTTTAATTTACAAATGGCAGTATTTTTATTATCATTCAATTCGTAATTATTTTGCCAGTTTATTTTTTTTTAGTCTAAGGTAGTATGCGTGCCAAGGAAAAAAATGAACTGTCAGGGAACTCATCATAGGGCGAAAAAACTATAATTATGTTGATCTGATATTAACATTACTGTACTAGGTTCGTTGGATACAGCAGTGAGAAAGAAGAGGCTAGTTTAAGGCCTCTCGTCTACGGCGATCTTTTGTAGCAATGATATCGCACACGTTAGTCGCATTTACAACGCGCTATAAAAAAGATGCCATCGTGCTAATAACGTACTACAGCATCGCGACTATATTGGTACGAATGCGCTACAGCATCACTACAAAAAGTCGCCGTGGACGAGAGACCTAATACTTTTACTCTATAATTTATTTACATTTATATAATGCTGCGGATGAAAACAAGAAACGGGTGTGACTGGATACTGACTGGTAGAATGTCTGAAATTAAATGTATTTTGTTAGAATTTATCCTTTTTCCTTATAAGGTTTTATTTCTTTAAACATGCTAAGATAAGCAAGGCAATGTTCTGTTTTCGATTTTAAAGCTTTATTTTAGAAATTATAAAGCTGTAATTATCTATCGCTCGCTAACAACTTTGGAACTAGATGTCAAGTTTAGCTAAGATACGAAGCTTGCTTAATGTCCTTAGTGCGTTGAGTGTGACCTTCTTTTACGTTAATGTGATCGAAACGCTTACCGCGGCTGGCGATGAGAGTGCCTAATGTGAGTTTGTTGTACTCTAACGCGATCGCGGTGTTTTTATGACGTTTGGCGTGCCGATTGGCTTACTCCGAGCTCTTGAACCAATCAGAGAGTCAAACGTGCTAAACGCCTCGAACATGTTAGCGTAAAAAAAACTCACACTCAGAACACTGATTGGTTACGAGCTTCAAGCGAGCCAATCGGAGCGCCGAACGTCATAAATGTATCGATCGCGTTAACGTTAAACGAACTCGCACTAGGCACTTATACTATATTCGCGATAAGAATAGACACTTAAAAAATCCTTTTTTACTGTCTGTTCAACCGATTTTTACTTCTATTCTGTAGGCATAAGGATGGCATTAAAAGTCGTTAAAAAACCAAATATTTACTGCAGCTGCCTATTATCATTCAGCCAACGTAATAAAACTCAAAATCGCTTAAACGGACAGTAAAAGAGCTTTTCTTAAATGTGTAATGCTATTTTAATCGGAGTATAGGACACTTACTTTAGTGTGTAACTTAAACAAATGAAGTTAACAAGTAGGACTTTTCAGGGTCACGAAATATTTTATCTAATATAATACTCGTATTTTCGGATATATTTTTATATTATAATATAATACCTATGTTTATTAACAAGGCTTTCTCTTGTGCCATAATGTTTATGGTATTCCAAGATATTATTTGTACCAGCTTGTAAATACATTATATTTCACAATAGGTTAAATGAATATTGGCTAAAATTGTTTAAGTATACCAAATATTGAACAATAAAGGTTGTAAAGTTGCCTGTTTGTGGACTGCTCTATAAAATCGTTACAAAATATTATTTAGCTACTTTATCTGCTCAAATTTCACAAATATAAGTTTTATTCTCTACTGTTTTCATACTATTTTTTATTCCACCGCTAACTGGTTTAAATAATAGTAACAAAAATTTAAATAATCTTTTAAATTTAAATAAAGATAAACAACATAATGTTAACCTTTATATGACGAGTTTTCCTGAACAACAGGAAAAACCTTGTCTCTTAGTATCTTCTGTAAATACTGACATGACCTAATGCATTAACTGATAATATAATATATTTAAAGAATCTTACGTTATCGATTTAGGCCAAGGAAAAGTATCAAAGTTCGTAGAACGTTTGTGACGCGAGCATTATTTTTTAGGCTTAGGGGTTTCCCATTCAATATTTACTTACTTATAATATTTTTAAAATCCTCGACAAAAGTCTTAGAATTTTATTGTTTAATCATTGAACTTGGGAATGCACTAACTCTGTATGACGTGTACCAGATATTTTAAGAACTGTATGTTAACCTACATTCATGATTTCGCTTAGCTTTAGGCTTGCTATATCTTATTAGTTTAAATCATTATATTACGAGATTGTTTCTAGATCTAGTCTAGGTGTCTGACATGGAAAATATTTGAACTTTTAACAAAGATATCAAAATGGATCGGTTCGATAATATTGTAGTTCTTACTAGCCCAGTGCCGTCCTCGTTTCTGTAACGTAGAAATATTTTCTTGATATTATATCTTAAAAAATGGTTTCGATAGAAAAAGTTAATAACCACAGTATTTATCGAGAAACTGCGAAAAGATAATTATTTCCTAAGATATCTTTTTTCGCAATTCCCAATTAGTTTATAACATGTTTAATTATTCACGCGTGCAAATGTTGTTTGGTAATAAACCCAAATATTTACAAAAAAATACAATTTAAAACATTGAAATTGTAATTTTTTGCATTGATTGGCTGCAGTAATCAAATGAGTGAAATAGTTTCATATTATCAGTTAATTAAATTGGTTTGAAAAACATGTGTTTGGCATTGTTTAATTTATAAGTATATGATTTTGTTAGTTACCAATATGTATGTAAATAGTTACAGTGCCTTAAATTAGAGTGAAATAAGTAGTCTAAAACACAAAGAAAAACCATAAGAATAACAAAAATATATTATGAGGTTTTCAATATAGTTTTTTAGAGACAAAAAATTTGAGCCTCATCAACACCGTATTCAATGTCTATTGACATAAAATATCAGTATTATGTACGTGTGACATCATTTATACATTTGGTATCAATGATGTCAATGTATCAATGGATTTGGTATCAATGTCCTACCACATACATAAAGTAAGGGTATTGTTATAAGTCGTAAAGTGACCGCAGGCGTGGTGAGAGAACCAGTCAGGACGTCACGCGGCTTACAAAATAGTAAATAATAATCCCAGTGCAATACCTACTAACTATATACTTAAAACTTTTTAGTGCTCGCTTGTACGCTTTTGTAAATTCATACATTCGCATGATTGGGCTTGTTTATAGGTAGTTATATAGTAAGTCTATCGATATGTTATCGTCTACGTGTATGCTATTTTTATATTTTAATAATAAAAAATTTATTAAATTAATTCTTGTTTTATTATCCTCTAGTTTCACAATTACAGTACCGCCGACGGATTTTAGCGAGTCTAAAGTTAGACTCAGCGAATTTTAGCGCTTGAAACTCGTACAAAATTTAAAAAAAATAAATAAATGCCAAGAACATTTTTTAGCAACAATAACAACTGCAACAAGTCGTCAACGGCGCGCACCGTTCCCGCGCGCCTCAAGGAGTTGTCAGCAAACTGCAGGGGCCCTTCAGGGTCGAAGCCTCCTGGAGCCTAGAGGGTGGTGGAAAACTGCTACCTCGACTCCAGGAATAAGGCAAGTTAGGTACGGGGTAGGTTTTTTAGTCAGTAAGAGTCTGACACTGGTCTCCCGCTCCGCCCAAGAGCGGGTTTCGTCATTGGATGATTTTCACCTACCATAAAAAAAATAAAAAATAACAACTGCAAATTGTATTTATTTGTTGACAGCATTATTATTTCACGAGCTTTCAACTAACATTCGCAGAGCCGAATATATACTCTGTTACAACCATTGTTCTATTCTAGAATATAATAGAATTTTAAAATATGTGTATCTGATGTTTTAATGCTTTAGATATCTTGCCAAACTGGTCAGATTTGAATCTATTCTCTACAAATAAACGACTGAATATAACGTGTACCTATAGTGCTCAGAGAAGCTGAAGATCATAATCGATTTGACGATGATAAGAACTAATGATTATTGTATCATTAGTTTTTACTATCGTCTACAATCAAAGATCAAATCTATAGGGTTTAGCAACTTAGCAGTGCTTATTACCAACACAGAGAAGTAACTTAAAGCTGATCGTAAAGGCATCATCATCAGCCTTTTCAATGTTCCCACTGCTGGGACACAGGCCTCCTCTCTAGGAGAGGGAATGGGCCGTAATCCACCACGTAGGCCCAATGCAGGTTGGTGGATTTCACATGTCTTCGAATTTTTGATTCTAGGACACGCCGGTTTCCTCACAATGTTTTCCTTCACTGTTTTGAGAACAGTGATGATGAAATAAATTACACAAAGTAATGCGCCTGGCTGGGTTTGACCCCCGCGAGCTACAACTCGTAAGTCGGGGTCGGTACTACTCAGCCACCACTGCTCTCTCTAGTTTTTATTATCGTCTACAATCAAAGATCAAATCTATTGGGCTTAGCAACTTAGCAGTGCTTATTACCAACACAGAGAAGTAACTTGAAGCTGATCGTAAATGTAAAATACCCTAAAAATAAATTCAAAGTACATACATCCGATTTCTTCAACATCCGATTTCTTCTAATCCGATTTTCATAAACATCCGATTTCTTCAACATTTATATTTCTTCAACCGAATTTCAGCTGTTTATAGATTTAATGTTGTTAGAATTGCTTTTTTGACTTAATTACCGCAATTAATTGTCTCGACAAGCATGAACTGCAACTGATATTTTACCAAATCGATTAATTGACAATTATTGAACTATTGATCACTATGTAAAGTGGATGATCGACGTACGAGCCTTTACCACGGTTTCAAAAACATCGGTTTTACTTGCAGCTGGGGTGGATCGAATGACACATTTGCCCCACCCGTACGTAAAATACGCGCTTTACACATGGAGTTGCGGACACCAGCCCGATATACTATACTATAGTGGCAGCTCGTTGGTGCTGATAAGCTAGCGAGTAAAACAGTTTTGAACGATGATCCAAGTAAAAAATTTAAAAAAAAACACGACAAGCCGTGACCAGGCTTGCCAACTCACAAAACCGCGGTATTGCAATAGCGAGCTATAAGATCGTGGTTTTACTCGTTCGTCGATCAAGGCTTTAATGAATCAAAGTCGACGGTACGTTAGGCGAAATGGTTGAGCGAGTTGTTACTGCAGCTAGTACTACGCTGTGAGTCGCGGGGTCGATTCTCGCTCGGAATAAATGTTTTTATGGGGTCTGGGTGTTTTCTGTAAATGATTTTATATATATAAGGAAACATTCGTAAAGCAGGCGTACCGTGTCCTCCAGGCGGTCCACGCAGTGGTGACACACGGGTGTTTCTTCCACATGAATCCGGTACAAGAACCTCCCGAACTTACACATCGTAAGTTAGGGAGGTTTTTGAGGTGAGGACCTGCGTCATGCTGAAGGTGAGGACGGCATGAAGTCTTTTCAGCCAATACTAAAAACCCCTTTTTGAGGAGTGGCTGACATATAGCTTTAATTACGGGTACGGAACCCTAAAAGTAAATTCTGTTAGATCAAATAAAACATAATTCCTAACACAAGATAAAAACTAACTCATCTACGCATCAATCAAATCTTCTGGTTACAATACCAATTGGACAAAAAAGGCTTAATCAACTCAATATAAATAACAAAAAAAGAATGCGCAATATGTAATTTGTGGTTGTATCCATCTTATTTGGGCATCCATTCGGGTCATATATACCTATGTAAATAATGAGATACCGAACATGTTAGCGGACCTCCCATTATTTTAATAATGAACAGTGTGTGACAGTGTGCCTCATAGCAACCATTTGTAAATGTTAAGTAAATCTGTATCATCATCATTACACAGTATAAAACAAAGTCGCCTGTCCTTATGTATGCTTAAATCTTTAAAACTCCGCAATGATTTTGATGCGGTTTTTTTTTATTTTTTTTTTATTTTGTACACATATTAAAAACATTACAAATAAAAGAACAGGTGATGTACACAGGCGAGCTTAACCCATAGTTGGGTTTTCTTAGCAGCTTTTTTAATAGATATAGTGATTCAAGAGGAAGGTTTATGTGCATAATACATGCATAATATATTCAATATCAGTACCCGTGCGAAGCTGGGGCGGGTCGCTAGTAGGTACATAAATAAAAGCGAAATACCACTGATTATTCACGGAATCTTAGAAACTATTACACCTTTTTTTTATCTAGCCTATACTGTCCCACGGCTGGGCAAAGGCCTCCCCTAACTTCTTCCAGGTAGTTTTCTCTCGGGCTGCCTCGAACCAGTTCTTACAGTAGGCGTCTAGGTCAGCTCACCACCTCTTCTCAGGTCGACCTCGGCGTCGCCGTCCATCTTCAGGTACCCACTTCGTGGAGACTCTTACCCAACGGTCGGACTGCATGCGGCTGATGTGACGCGCCCAATCCCATTTTAGCCTGGCAGCCTTTTTTCCCACGTCTGTGACTCCCGTCTTTACACCTATAAACTAAACTATTACACCTACAAACTTAAAATTAATCTGGTAGGTTCCTTATAGGGTGTTGAAGTCTGCTAAAAACAGATTTTACGAAACTCCACTCCTAAGAAGGTACACCGACTTTCACGCGGGCGAAATCGCTTGTAGAAGCTAGTATTTCATATAATTTAACACACACGGCAAGGTTAGCGCAGTGGTTAAGCTGTGCGTGTCGTGGGTTCGATTCCCACTCAGGACCAATTTCTGCTCGACTTATTTATGGTTGTTTCGGATCTTAATATTGTGTACACAAAACAGGAGTAAAAATCCAGTGAGACCTTATTTTAAAAAAAGTTATTACCACCCACAAGTTCGGTTCCTCATTAAAACATTAGGTATAGTCATTAAGGTAATTACCGCTATCTAGTCATAAATAGAATACCTAAGTCATACTTTTATGGCATGTGTATATCAGGGGAATTTTCAGGCCCATTCATGATTCATTCTCTCGATACTGACTGATGAGCTATTTACTCGTAAGCGATACCAAAATGGCGCATCACCAACCATTATAATTATTGAAATCGTGATTCGTGACGATCTTACGTCTTACTGAGATCATATTAGCTTAACACAATAGGCACGTACATTCTTAGTCTTAGCACATTGCCTCTTATGTTTGTTCTTCACATAGAACACAGTCTTGACGTCAAGATGATAAACAGCTAGTTTGAGGAAACTGTACATTCCAAAATACACGAGACAATTAAAAATATTCCACAAAAAGCTGGTTCCTCCCATTCGTGCGTTTAATATCGGAAACAGGTTTTCTAATTTGCTTTTTATGCGCTTATCGACGTATCCGAGCGGTAAGTTTTTGCGGGAACGTTTGAAAGATTTACTGTTTCCCTGGAACGCGAAGGGCACATGGTTCAAACTCACGCTCAAAAGTCACATTTAGTCTGCTGACACATCTTCTCGCTCCACTTTAGAGTGGAGAAAGACAGTTGAAGTTTTTTGTTTTATTGTTTATAGCCGCTATTTCACCTGATGGAAAGTGACTAAGCGGTCGACGATGGAGTGCGCTTACCTAAAAGTATCTAAACCTATTCACTCTTGACTTAAACCAACCTACCTAAAAAAATAAAAAAACTTAATAGTCTAGATAATATATGTATTATTATATTATTACTATACATATGTTTTAGCGTATAGGTTTGTGTGTCGACTAGTTTGAACCACTTGTTGACATACTAACTGCTCTCACGTAGAACTCAAAAAAAAACATGCGAATACCACGGAACCGAGGAAGGTGATTGTATAAAAAAAAACCTACAAATTTAGCCATTTCATATATTTTCATCGTATATAGGACATAATTAGAGCCGGGCTGTATAAATATTGCAGATCGGATTCTTTGGGTAAATATAAATAATGACAAACCTTATTAACTGATAGGTACTAACTGGTAGAGAGTGCCTTGTTTAGATATATACACCGTTAAATCTTGATCGTTTTAATCCCTTGAAGGATCGATTCAGTACATGAAACACTATCGATTGGTAAAGTTAAAATAAAAAAACAAAGTACTTTTTTTTTAAATTCGAATTAATTTACGCATGTTCTAAATTGATTTCTTTAAGTAAACGTCAGCTGGGCGAGTTCAATGACCTGTAGGTAGTTAGTACGCAACGACCGACAACTACGTACAAGGTCAATGACTCGTTTACTTAAAGAAATTAATTTCGTAAATGCGTATATCAATAAGAGATTAAGAAAAAAAGTACTTTATTTTTTTATTTTATCTACACAAATCGATAGTGTTTTATGTACTGGATCGACCCTCTTCGGGATTAAAACGACAAAAATTGAACGGTGTAGATAGATAGATAGATATACTCTTTATTGTCGGCACACTATAAATACAATTAGGTACAATGAGCTTAAAATTACTAAGGATTTACAATGGGCGGTCTAATAATTAAGTAATTTAGACATATTTTATTCCTATCTTTTTTAGCGATAAGACTTTATTGTAGATAAAGTTTAAATAAATAAATAAACTTAGGATCTTTAACTAACTAAGCCCCGAGTGAACGCACATTTATAATAATCTTTCTATTAAATACGTCTCTAATTTCGGCAGGTACTCGAAAGGTTAATGGTAATACCTACTACTAACGAGTAAAACTAGGGTTTGCAACCCTCTCGGATTACCAGAGAGAATTCGGTAATAATGGTTATCATCCTTACCTTCCGCGATGCAATAATTTCTCTCGATTTTCTAAATTTTTAGGGGCTTATCACACATGTGAGTTATAAGCGTATTTTCCGTGCAAATATTAGTTGCAGCGAACTTGAGATGCAACCACGTCTTGTTTTTTATGGACTTACATTTACGATGGGTTTTTTTTTGTGACGATGGTTTGACTTGTTTACAAAAATAAAAGTCAGGAATCAAAAAAACCTTGTAATATTTGTTCTTTCTTGTCTCTAATGCTTCTTAGGAGTTCGTATGATGGAAGAATAATGAAGTAAGGAAAGAAACCAGACGAATATTTCGTTATTATAAACAGGTTCAAGTAGCGACAAACTTCGATTTTTCATGTCGAAAATTTTATGAATATGTGTTAGAAAACCGGCAAATATTTGATGCTGCTCGTAAACTAAGTATAGAAATTTAAAAATGATTGTGTATATGTACAATGCAATATTATGATGACATGGAGCTGATCTGATGATGGAATCGTGAGGTAACCTTAGGAACTCTATAATTAAATGGCACAATCACGTCGAGTTTGGGCTCGTGTGAATCGTCTTGACGAGTTTTAATTATATAAGTATAGACCACCGCTATAAAAGCTTGTTATGAAAAAAATATTTTCATTGAAAAGTTGTTAACACCTATTTCTTCAAATTCCCCCGAATTGGTAGTTTCGAGAGTTGGTAACCCTGAGTATAACTCACTTGGATGTGGTGGCACAGTTACATAAGTAATGACCACGCCTCCGATGACTTCGGATGCATTCCACGCAGCCGTGCGTAAGTGTGGGGTTTTCCTGGGGAAGCCCGGCATCGTCATTAGCAAACAATATGTTAAGAAAGTCTTTTCTCAAATAAAAATAATGGGTATATGCGTTATTACTTTTACTATTTTTAAAAATTACTTTTGTTTTTAGATATAAAATATTTTCCATTTAATGTTTGTTTTACTTGACATATCTATGTTTTTATTATTTATTTATACTTTTACCACTTCTAATTTTCTTTTATCAGTGTTCGCGACGAATTATTAAGTTTTAGTTTTTTTTCCTAAACGTTCTTTACGCTGTATATTTATAATGCTGGATAAAATTATGATCTACAAATTATACGTTTAGTGGTTTTTTTTTTTACGTAAAAATCATCGAATGACGAATCCCACTCTTGGGCGGAGCGGGAAACAGTGTCAGACTCTTACTGACTAAAGAACCTACCCCGTGCCTTCCTTGCCTTATTCCCAGAGCCCCGGTGTAACGCTTTCGCATCAACCCTCAGCTCCGGGAGGATACGTTTAGTGGTGGAATGTAGTTTGCTTTGATTTATTGCGCTACACAATGCAAAATTTATTAATTTATTATTGTCACCTAGAAATTATTTATTACAAATAGACCGTGAATATTTAAAGAAAGAGAGAATGTTTGAGAAAGGTTTGGTTTTTTTAGAAACAACTTTAAATGATTATACAAATTATTATTATGGTCCATGTCAATTTTTTACTGCAGCTTCAATAACATGATTAGTTAAATTATTTAAATCAACGTCATTCAGCGCCACTTACAACAACTGAGTAGCCCTAGAAGATTGGAATCACAACTTTTATTGTTTGCATACACATTACACAGTGCACAGACTCGCACAGTTATTTCATTATTGATTCATTATAAAACTGTATAGCTAACTTTTATTTGAAGACGTCAAAATAATTTAGATATAAAATCTTAAAATAAACTTGGCCTGAAAAACATTACTAAGAAAGAGTATAATGACTACTTATTTAAGTACACATTAAAATGATTCAAATGGAATTTACGTCAGTATGTTGGACAAATAGACAGTAATAGTAACTATTGAACAAATGCAGTCATGCGTTTAGCTGTTGTGTAGGTACTCGTATTGATTACATGATACACGTAACAAGAAGTAAATGAACCTGCCTGTCAAAATCTATTGTTCAAAATATATATTACTAGCTTCTGCCTGCGACTTCGTCCGCGGAAAATTTGTGAGACAAAAGTTGTGATAGCTCGGTTAATATCCATGTTATATCAATAATTTATAGCCTATGTCACTCAGGAGTAAATCAGCTTTCTATTGTTGCTAAAAGTTTTTCAATCGAACCATTAGTTCCAGAGATTACCTCCTACAAACAAAAAAATAAAAAAACAAACTTTACCTCTTTATTATATTAGTGTAGATTTAGCGTAGGATCCCATCCGGTGTTTGTTGATTTTCCACTTCGAAAGCACTCTATCACTACACGTACAACATTTTGGAGTTTCACTCTAGCAAACGTTATTTAAAATAAAAATCTGTAGCAGAAAAATGTATTGAAAACTAGTCACTAAATATTATAAAACTTTTTAATATATTAAAAATAGTATGTCATTATGTAACACGCGGTTGGTGGTTGTGGTCACATTAAATATCACTTCGATTATCTCTCATTTTAATATTGAAATACTGATTTAAAAACTCGTAGTGACCGACAGTGTGGTTTGGTAGGTGAGCTAAGTCAAGTGTAGTAGGCCAATGAGTATTGTAAGGAATTTTAATATTTTAATTAGAAATGTGTGTATTTCATTAGGTTAATCGTTTCTTAAAAGTTATGACTGACAAAGTGGGTCTTATGACTGACAAAGTGGGTCTCAGTGCCGCGTGAGCAGTGAGTTTTGTTAAACCTGTGAAAAAACTCTCTTCGGTGGTAGTCGGCTGTGCGAAGAGGAAACCGCTGAAGATGCGCGGCGAATCTTTCCGGTCAAATACTATTTACGGGTATTATTTATAGCAATTTGACGGCTTTCGCAACAGTTCACGTTCGTCTCTCGCGAGAGACACCCGCATATTTCAAATATTTTTATAAGTTCAATACTTCCCATAAGTATTTACATAAACGAGACTAAAGAAACAAGGCTGTCAGCATTTTAATAAAGGTATGTGAAGTATAGACTCGAAAATCAACATTTACGTTAATGGCTGTTTTTGCCATCAGTCGTTTGGTAAACAACCATAGATCGATTATTATTATTGTTAACTTTGTATTTTTGTTTTGGGTTTTATACAGTAATTAATATAATTTCAACAATTCAGATTAATATTTCACATTTTCAGCTGTATTATAATACTGAGTTTTTTGGTTAAAATGTAGATTAAGGTGATATTAATAAAATAAATATGTCAATCAATCAAAGCAATAAAATAATGTATCAATTAATTTTATCTTAGCGATTAACTAACGACTTTCTTACAACAAAAGGTAATTAGAATCAAATCTCTATTTCTCCAAATTCCCTCATGAGCATAACTTTTAATTTTTATATTTTATCATTTTCTTGTTCAGATTCAAAACTTGAATTTAATTTAATAAAAAAATTAATAATTTGGTATCCTTATTCTCGAATCGATGGATTTCGTTTCCCTTAAAGTTTTCGGCCCAGTAGGTTACCACTTTTAAAGCGGCGTCAGTGGTCGTCGTTTTATACGTCCTCCAAAGTGTGTTTGGATTTTGGGTACTCTAATATGTGGGCCATTGTTTGGTTAGAAGCACCAAACACCTGGCGTACCCTGGACAACTAGCACTCGGTAACAAAGACTAGATTCTGACTAATCCTTTCACCACGACGGAAAACCAAATATCCGCACGACCTGATCTGGTAGCAATTGCGACTACTGAGCGTTCTGGATTCAATTTCTACAATATAGGGCACTTGCTCTATGTATCTTTTTATCAGTATGCTTAGATGTGTTGTTGTCTTTACGTCGTTTTGGTTCTGGCAGTTCTACTAATTTACGTACACATTCCTAACGACTTTTTTGGGTGTAAAATGATCTAATAACTTATTTCTCTGGGTATAGTGAGAGGGAGTGACCAAAACCAACCTATGCGTATTCCTTCAGTGGTTGCGGTAATTCATTCGAAACCTTGCACCCATTTTCGAAAACTTATCTATTTCTATAGGTACAGTCGCAAACACAAGTGCCACGACAAATTGTGTAATAACAGATTGTTTTACAACCTAATCATTTATTACAATATTGAAAAACAGAAGTAATATGATATTTATTGCGTCTGTTCATTTCATTGTTTTGTACCGGTTTATTGGTCAATAAAGCGCCATTTATATATATATGTATGTATGTATGTACTACATAGTTATGTATGTATACAGTCGTTAAACATAGAGACGATAATCTTGCATCATCATCATCTGATGGCATCATTGAAGGCTAGGCTTTTTTCAAACGACTTAGGTATGTAGGTACCTAGTAGGTACTGTAGAATAATAATATATTAGACACTTGGTGATGGTGGTATTTTACATTTGCATCCTATGTAATGTATATTGAAAATTATGACGATCCTATATAATAATAAATAAATTATTTTATTTTATATGAAAGGAAGATCTAAAACACTTTAAAAAAAATATATTTCGGAAGACGGCGTTTCTGGGTTTGAGTCGTCTTTATTTTAACACTGATTTCCATGTCTCCAAATTATACTTTCTGTACGCGTTTATTAAGCTAAAACTACATTAAAGCGACGCACATGTGGACTACGCCTGATTTGTACGTAGAACGGAATGTCACGAGGCGTGGATCTAATGTAGCTCTATAAGTCAAGTTTCCATATAAAATGTATGGAGACCAACGCGCCCAGCTCGTCTAGCTAAGTTGAAATCGTTTCGTTTAGTATTAGCGCTTGTTGATAGCCACGCCTTCAATTCCTTTGTTGAGATGACGTCCGCGTCCCAACAAGGCAATTGGGGTGTGGCCATATAGGTACAAGCGCTAACTCTAAATGATACGGTTATAGATAAATAAAAATAAATAAATAAAATAAAAAATAAATAAATAATAAATAGAATAAATAAATAAATAGATCGGCGTGCGTATACGCAATGTGGTTCTACCTTCATAGAATAGTTGAAAGCAATATTAAAATCGCTGTACGCAAGTATGCGTCATGCGTATAATATTTGACGATTTCCCTCTTTTTCTCAAAGTTACCACTGTCAGGATTGGATTTTGATAAAATAAAAAATAATTTTCCACATTGGGGACCAAAATAAAAATAATTTCTCACATTGGTTCACAAAATAATGGAGTACTGAGGTAACAATCATATTATTAATACAACTGTACCGAGAACGTCCATCTTTTTTGAAATTATCAATGGGTTCCGGAAGGATGTTACGATGCGGCTACAAATAGGATTTAGGAAAAAGGAAAGTAGGATTTTTAAAAAAGGCTTATTGCATTATCCGATTTTTAGCAACCAATTTATAAAATCGGAATGTGTAATAGCAGTTAAAAGCTGCTCTACCTGCTATTATTCCTTCCGATTTCCTAAATAGGTTCCTAAAAACCGGATAGTGTAATTACGGTCATTAAGCCCAGAGAGGGCACCGGTGTCCGCAAAGCTATTGTCTTTTTATTCTGTCTGTAATTACGGTAGTCGAAAAGTTAAGTTTTAGCACCAATAAATACCCTTCAGTATATATGTATATAAATACAAAAGTATGTCTGTCATTTTGCTTACACCCTTTTAACATAGGGCAGTGGCGTCGACACGTTGAGTGCTCGGGGGCTCGAGCACCCATTAGAAATAACCAGTGGGCGTCCCTGAGAATAGACCTCAAAAAACAGATAGTAATCGCTATATTTTATTACCCGACGACCCGTTTAGCGCAGTGGTTGAGACGCAAGGATCGTAGGTTCAATTCCCGCACCAACCCAAATTTAATCATAATTTTTACGCATTATGTAAGTAGGACATTTATTTGTTGGCCGATCAGTGTGCATTTCTCTTCTCACAATTTGCCGCTTTTTCGAGTTATCAAATGAGCTTGAGCACCTATGAGGTTTTCTAAAATCCGTCGTCCCCACGCATAGGCATATTGTATTAAAGTTTATAACTTAAGAAATTAGCACTCAACTATACTCGTGACGTTTTAGGATTACATCCGTAGTCATCTTAGTCATAGTCACGTTTGTCCAACCAAGGTGCTCTTGTGATCTTTAAGTAGTTGGCCTGTTGTCACGTTTAGAGCAGGAAGAACAATACACACAAACTTTAGTTGAGTAGAAAATTAATGGTAACCACATAGTTCAGACATCTGTACATACTTTTTTATTGGTGAGAAATCTGATGGTTTAATTAGATTAACTTGTCTCGCTCAAGGTGGGACAAGAGGGAGAGTCTAACTTTTTATATCTTAAATCCACCTATGTTCCTCCAGTTACTGCGGTGAATAATGCCGCAGCATACCAGTGTTAAGTTAGTTGAGTGCAGAAAGTTTAATCTATAAAAGCAAAATACCACTCACTTGATTAATCACGAAATCTCAGAAACTATAACACCTACAAATTTAAAATTTGTTAGGTTAGACATCCGCTAAGAACGGATTTTGCAAAACTCCGTTCCTAAGGGAATGAAACGGGGCCCAACATTTTTATAGAGAAACCAAATTTCACGCGGGCGCAGTCACTGGCTGAAGCTAGTTTCTATATCATTACATAGTATAAAACAAAGTTGCTTAGATCCTATGTAGGTATGCTTATATCTTTAAAAGTACGCAACGGATTTTGATGCGGTTTTTCAAGAGGAAGGTTTATAGATATAATATATATTACCTTTGCAACCGTGCGAAGCTGGGGCGGGTCGCTAGTAAGTTATAAGTTTAAAAAGGTGTCTAAATAATTGTCCACCCTAACGTCAGCTTTATATTTTTTTTATTGCTGTAAATAAGTTGCCATTAAGAAATATAGGTAACATTTAATGCTATTTATTTTTAAATTAGTTTAAATTAATTATAGCGGATTTAAAACCGCAAAATTACGTCTATATGATGTTTTATTATTTACTAATCATTGCGGTGCTATACTACCAGTCAATTGCGAGAAAAAACATGATAGCCATACAATGAAACAAAATGGCAGGTCGTCACGTGGCCGACCGGCTGTCTGCAGTAATTGTTGTGTTATGATGTCATATTAGCTATTATAATTTTAGGTTATTTTTTGACGAAATAATTATACACCCTAATGTTATGTTGTAAACATGTTATTAGTTTGCTCGAGAATTGAAAACTATCAACCGATTTTAACGTTTTTGGAATTTAATATTTGTATAGGAAACAACGAAATATGTGAATATAAATAACTTGATTTTTAAACTCTATCCATCTATTGTCTTCCTATTGTGTCTTTAATTACGGTACTCGAAAGGTTAATTAACTACTTACAAGAACTGTATTAGATCCGCCAATGCTAGAGTTCGCACATCGTTTTTTCGGACATACACTTATTTGCATTAGCGTCTACCACAGTCTACTCTCTTTTAATGTAAAGGTTGACTGGTGTAAATACATCCACTACTTTACTTAATATTTAAAGAAATACTTCTACTGTTTTAAATTTTCAGCGCATCTTTTACAACGGCCACTAAAAACTAATTTAAAACGATTATTATAATTAAACAATTTTCCCATCAAAATATTTCTACAAAAAAAGATTGGTTGGTTGGATTGGTGGTTGGTTTGGCTTGACTGCGATCCCACCTGATTGATGGCAAGCAGTGATGCAATCGTTGATGGTGAGGCGTACTAGTTTATTAAGAGTCTATTCATTCTAGCCTTGACGACACTTTTTATTTATACAACTACAGCAAGTTTACATAAATGAATTTTTGGTTACCATTTCCGCTAAACGCGGCAAAAATGTATGGCAACGATACAATAGTACGCGGCAAAAATGTATAGCAACTACACAATAGTACGCAGCAAAAATGTATGGCAATGACACAATAGTACGCAGCAAAAATGTATGGAAACGACACAATAGTACGCGGCAAAAATGTATGACAACGACACAAATAAGTGTAAATCATTTGCTATGGTTAAAAAAATATGTTGCTTACGACATTCTTCCTAAAAAGGTTCGATATTATTATGCCAAGTGGTGTAAAAGAATGATGTAATAGAATAAATAATGAGAGAATATAATTACAATTTCCAACTTATTGTATTGTTTCTTGAAAACAGGAAGTAGGCAGGCCGTGCAGCTGCTAACAGTTCAAATAAAGAAATACAGACTGTTTATTTAGCGAAAACTCATAGTCATGGTGCATACTGTAGACTATAGGTACAGGTGAAACGAATTGGGACAATATCCAAGTAATTAATAGTCTTTGCCTTTGTGGTCTTTACCTATCGTGTGGTCGCTTTAAAAATGTTTTATATAGAGTGTATGAAAAAGAAAAGGTACAAGTAACACAATTATGTAAATTGATCGTAAACTATGCAAATTTTTTACCACAAGGCGAATGACCTTTTTTTTGCTCGTACTTACGTATGCACTATGACTATAGGTAACTAACGTAAACACATAAAAGTAACGCTATTTATTCAGTTGGTATTGCTCCCGCAGATCATTCCTCAGGAATTTAGTGGTATTTTTTTTAGGGTAAAAGTAGCGGTAAGGCACCCAATAATGGTGTCGATGTCTAATAATCGTTTTGATGATGGTAAAATTACATATTATTATGTAGGTGCATCAAAATCAAAATTCGATATGAGCGTCAGTCCATATCGAATTTTTATTGTTACTAGCTAATAATTTGGCATTCTTCATAAATTCTAAAACATTCCGAAAATGTATAAAATATTACTTATTCCATCTTTATTACACACTTTTTATCTATCTCTGTCTGCAGGGTTTTAACCATGTTTTAACCTTTCAACTACCATACCGTAATTACAGACACAACTAAAAGACAACAGGGGTGCAAAAAACAGTGTCCTCTTAGAGCTTAATGAACTTAGTTAATGAATTAAAGGAACCTGGCACGGAGAGGCTGACGGTGGCTTTATGAATGAAGAGACAATCCTCACAATACCTGAATTTTATAGTTTGTTGATAAAATAAGTACGAACTTAATCCACGCTTCATTTGTGTATCAATTGGTATTTAGTCGGACACAATTCGATTCACAATTGCGAGGAATTTATATAACATGGTTATACAGATCGAACTCATGCCTGATGGTACAGCTAAATATGACAGTTTTCTTGTTAGTGACCTCATAAAAATACCCTTGTGCATCAAGAGTAGGCGTGGCATAATTTAATTCGTCTTGTTAAGTAAAATCGCCTTCACCCAAATCGATACATTTATGTAGTAGTAGGTATATTGAGCAATTTGTTACTTGAATGAGTTTCTCGAAGCAAGTATTTTTATCAACATTTTCGTACGTTTATGAAAGAGCGGACGATTACTACTGGTGTTATTAGCAATATTATAGAAATGCATTCAATAATCTAGATGGTAAAAACACCTAGGTAAGTAGTACCTAATAAGGTAATACCTACCGCTACGTAGATTGATTAATAGTCGTATGATATATAAAACATGTTTTTTTTTTGAACAGCAATGACAAACGTGGACTCCACATAACATTCGAATGTGGCCCGAATCAATTTTGAAAACAGCCAGAAAATACGGGGCCTCAAGCTTGCCAAAATCCATTTTTAGTGTTGCTACATTCGAATCAAACTGAATTTAACAATGTACTGGTAAAACGCATCATTTTTTTTAAAACTTTTAGTTATTTGTCTTCTGTAAGATTAGATTTTATGGGCCATCTAGTCTATGGTCTTCCTGCTTTTCTCCCACCAATGAATTGATGTTTGACAAAGCCATAGATGACAAAGCTAATGTAGAGGTTATTCTGAAAATCGTAAGGATATCAGAGACTAAATATCTTTTAAGGCTGTGATGTCCCACGGCTGGGCATAGGTCTCCCTATCTCTTTTCTAGAATAAACAGGTATATTCTTGTTCATACTGGATTATACTAATTGAATGTTTGTTGATTGTTTGTTTATCTGTAGTCTGAATGATTTTTTACTTAAATTAATGCAAAATCTTGATTGAGTCAGAATTACTTATTATTTATTACAGTAATGTCGTTTACAAGGTCTTGTTACATAAGTTTTGTACGTGAACACTGCTAGGGCTCCGCAACATTATAGTATGTATTGTAATTATAATTGCATGCCAGCTAAATATATTTATATACCTAAACTTTTGTGTCATGCATGCATATTAATAATACTACCTACATTTTCTTATCTTCGTGAAGTAATTGCGTACATAATCTTATGTCATAAAAAATATAAATTAACGAAACATTGTGATAAAAGTTGCATATCCGCCGGAGCCGGGAGGTGTCATCGACACGTTTATTCATTTAAACACAACAGTACTTATGGAACTGGTTAATTATTGATAACACCATCATTATTTTCACTACTTAAGGTGGGTTTCTACAAAAAAGTGTTTAGTGCGTCGTTTGTCGTGAGTACTTATTGATTGTTCTGTCGCGGAAGCACGCTCGAGTAAGCTCAAAGCTTTTCTATCTTACGGTTAATCGCGGTCTCAGTGACAGTAATTACCGGCATTTTTTTCGAAGGCTGATTTTTGTGTTTTTCCCCGTATTAGAAAGTATAAAAAAAGGAATTCATCAAAAAAGGTTCTCAGTATAACGTTGAGAGGTCAATGGTCTAAATACATCGAAACTTGTTTACTGAATTCGATTTAAAAAAGAATTCGTTCCGTTACACATAAGCGTCTCACATTTCTACCTGATAGGATAACACTACATTTGCCAATGACGTCTTTATAGTGAAATAAACTTCTACAAAAACTTTAAAATAAACTATTAATGTACTATTTACTTTGTAAAAACTCTATAGGTATGTCTGAAGCAGAACTGAATTAATTTTGCCAATTCAGGAAAAAATGAGCAAAAACTTCGATTAAAGTTATTTCATTAGGAAAATCCTAAAATAATTTGAAAGGATTTATTAATAAATTAACCTGATGGCTGCGCTAGTCTCTTAAACAGTTTAAAATACGGAAATAAAAATAACCTGCTAAAAACAATGAGGAGAAGTTTTAAGTTTAATATGTAGTAAAATGTATCTATTGGTGTTGTTTTATAATATGTTGAAACACATTTAGAACAACTTAAAATTAACCCTGATAAAATTTGTCCGAATAACAAAAATACCACAAATTCGATGTCTTGAACTACATAAAACTGATTATAATTTCACTTAAACTGGTTTTGTAAATAAAATAAAAATAGATTTCCACTTTATACAGTAAAAAAAGAAACAATTACAATGGTGACAATAAAAAGATATTGAAGAGTGAAAGTATTCCCCATGGGGCCGCAGTCCCATGACTTGGGCACGCCATGACAACTGTTCAATGGCCATGACTGATGAGAGATCAAGAAATCTGTTCAGCCTTACATAAAATATACATAATAATTCTATGCAGAAGATTGAATTGCTGAGGAAAATAAGTATTCATTTATTTCTAATTATATACGCGTTGAGACTTTGAGAGCCTAGAATTAACCCCTTGGCCCTTTTTTATGGTGGGAAAAATTATCCAATGACAAATCCCGCCCTTGAGTAAAGCGGGAAATAGTGTCAGACTCTTACTAATTATACGACCCACTGTGTTCCTTCCTTTTTATTTAATAGCAATTAACTAGTGCTTGACTGCCATCCCACCTGATGGTAAGCAGTCCTTGTCCTTGCCTTGATCCCAAGGCCCTAGTGTAACGCTTTCGCATCAACCCATGGCCCAGGAGGCTTCGACCCTGCTGGACAAGCTCTTTATGAAACTAGTCTTAGATTGATTTGACGATGCTGTAGTGCTTTTATAGTTATGTGAACATATTACTATTTTTTATCTAGTTGCAGGCATAATCTGGAATAAAATCCAGTGACATAATACAGGAAATTGTTACCTTTTTCTAGAGCAAAGCTGGTAGTTCACTGTGTTGAATTTGTCAATCGAAATCGAGTTAATTTCACTTCATTGTCACAGGGTCAATAGGTGCCATTGTTTTTTTTTTCTTATTTATTTTTTATTCTCCTATACAACACAATGTGAACATTCAGGTAAATAACGTTTAGAAGGTCCGAATTCACTTGTAGCTACTAGTTTTTCCGTTTTCTGATCATATTAGTTCTTGTGTTGAATTAGGACAGTCACTTAGTAGAACTAATAGAAACACGGAATTGTTGGTTCAATTTAAAACATACTTTACGTTGGTTCCTATAAATGTCAAACTGACTAGATCCTTTCACACGAAGTAAAGTTAAGATTGTGTGTGCTTAGGATATAGGGCCGGACGTTCATCGTTTGCGACGGGCCTAAACAAATTGATCAGTAATTGTATCTCAATTATTTGTAAAGTATTGCAGCGAAAATTAAGTGTTGCAACAGTTTGCAGTGTTGAAGACTTGGGCTGCAACCACGACACCACAAGATTCAGTGAATAATTTGCGTGTAGTGTTTCGTAGCCAGTGCTAAGTGTTTATAGTTTAAAACAGTTTTTCTTATTTTTATAATGAAGTTTAGTTCAAAAATGTGTGACAAGTGGGCTGAGGAAAATGCAGGATCGTATAAGGAATATATACGGAATAATACCAGATCCTACACAAGTATGTTTACGCACATTAATATTTTTACGTGTCTATATCACCAACATCTACTTTTACTTATAGGATACAAGTAGTCCAAAAAACTAAGAGTTAAACATTTTTTCAAAGCAATATTTTATTGTCAATCGTACTATTTAATCAATCACTCTAATTTCGCCCTGTATTTATTATGAGTTGTAAAATAATGTGTCTACATGGACATATTATTTTAGCAACAAATGAATATAATACAGTAGATAATTTGGAATCGCTGTTTCAATAGATAGTTTGGAATTTTAATCTAAAAGTAATAAATAATTAGTAAGTATATAATTTTTCCAATTAAAAATTTAATTAATAAAGTATATTTCATTCCTAAACGGCACGTACAAAAAAAAAAATAGCCAACAAAAATATTTAAAAAACCGACCAACCGAATACGAAATATAAAATTATGAAACACAAAAATACGAACAACATTAGTATCTTCTTAAAATATTTGCCCTTACTGTGCTCGAGCCGAAATTATATCAGAAGTAACGGAGAAGAGCAGGTTCTAAAGAACAGGTAGAAGTAATAAATGAAAAGGTCTGCAAAATGAAACCTCAATCAACATCTTACATTTTTCAAATGCATTAGAGTAAACAAACCTATAGTCGCATAATGTCTACTATATCAAATTGTTCACTGTAACAAAATGGACACTGTACCAAATATTTAACTGTAAAAGGTGAACTGTGAAATGAGACCCCCTCTGATTTCAGATTTTCTCTGATAACGACTTCAAAAACAAAAACTAAAAATGTTTCTTTTCTTCGTTTTTTTTTTTTTTTTTTTTTTATACAAACTTCCGAAATTAAAGATAATTTCTAAACTTTTAGTTTTTTTTCTAGTAGTTGATTGTATTTTTTAAGTATCAATTTATTTTTTAGTCATGGTACTTCACAACTAAAACTAAGTTGTGAACAAATTCATTCAAAAGAGTAATGACACAATCTATATTCTTTTTTGGGCGTGGCAAATGTTAGAGAGAACAACGACGTTTTGTAACCCCAATAACATAAAAATTGCCCTGTACCGTTACCATTTAAGTATATACTTTGTATAAAAATTTTTGTCTTTTTCTTATACATAGAAATTGAACACATTTTGTTTATGGTGTGAAAAATCATCTAATGACGAATTGGGCGGAGCGGGAAATAGTGTCAGACTCTTACTGACTTAATGAACCATCCCTTTCCTTCTTAGTCTTCATACCAGGGTCGGACCTTCCTTTCAGAAGCCAGACCTTACTTTCAGGGCCACAGTAGGCTTCGGCCCTGCAGTAGACCTCTTAATTTGCTGACAATTCCGACGTCGACAACGGGCTTGGTCCGGACTATTACCAGAAAACCGGACGGCGAGCTACCCATTATTCAACTGTAGGACTTTAACAGCGTACCAGCTAAATGTTTCCTTATGTTACGAAATGGTATTAACGACAAAAAGTTAGTCATTATATTGCTATAGTGACTAATCTTCTGGGATTGCTCCCAGAAGATGATATAATAGCCATATCAAAATCAAAATGGCTTTTATTTCACATAGGCCTACACGGGCACTTATAAAACGTCAGAAGCTAGTGTACGATTCCAAATTGGTCGTTTCCTATGGAGAAGAACCCGGCAAGAAACTCTACGGTTAGGTACTCTTTTCAAAAAATCGTTTGTTGAAGTGTTCTATGATCCATCTGCCAAGATCTTCATCAGACTTTAACCAAATTGAAATGGGACCACTTGTAGGCAAAACATTTATAAGGAAAAAAAAGAAATCATCTAAATCGATTCACATTTGGCGAAAATATCGCAGAACCAGTTATAAAAAAAAGTAGTCAGCCGAATCGTCTTTTTTTTAACCCGGTTAAAAAGGACGAGGAGATTCTTGCGTAGAAGTGTGCCACTGTGGCATTTAGAAAAACACTACCCTTGATGTTTCCTATAAGTTAGTGGGAAGATATATACTAGATTCTTTTTGTTTTAAAAGGCGGGAGCCTTAATTGCTGACACAAAATGTTTCTCCATTTTGTCCCCTTGTAATGACGTGCTATGCAACGAATTTAAAAAAGAATCATCGAAATCGATTAAGATTTGGTGAAAATATCGCATAAAAAAGCAATCAGCCGAATTTCCTCGATGTTTTGAAGCCAGTAAAAAAAAGTAACGTTGATGGGTGAGTAACTGTTCATCTTCCATGGACGTTCTTACTGGCTTAAACTTCGTGAATCAGCGTGCAACTGCGGAATTCAGCACCCCTAGCCAAGTTAGAAACGTTTCGTTTGGGAGTTTGTGCTTGTAGTTGCCACGCCCCCAATTTCCTTGTTCGGACGTCATCTCAACAAAGGAATTGGGGGCATGGCTATCTACAAGCGCGCCAAGCGCGGCGAGAAGCCAAAAGACCACATACGATTCGAAATTTTCGATGAGTCACCTTGAACATGTCGCGCTAGTTTTTTCTTTTCAACTGCAACTTTAAATAGCTACTATCATAAAATGTTTCCCCATTCTTAAGAAATTGCTCAAACTGATCACATTTTAATGATTCTATCTCCTTGAAATGATGACCCTTGTAACTGATTTATTTAATGTGAATTAGTAAAGGTATCTACTACAGTCACGACATAATAAAAGTTATTTTTATTGGTTAAACAGAAATAACCGAGAAATAACTTCAAGTAATTACTTTTAAATCGACCTAGTACAGATATAGTCGCAGCTACTATAGAACTAGCAACGATTTCTTATAAAAGTATTAGTACGAGATACATAGAACAAGGATGACCCCTCATTATGTTATTCGATTATGGTAAATATTACATGCTAGATAACGCACTTATTAATACATTGCGCTGAGGTTGCCTCGCTAATTTTAATGCAAATGATGTTATATATTAAAGTTTGTTACGACATTTTTAACCAAATTTACCCTCATCTGTTATTTGAAAAAATCAAGCATCAGCTGAAAGAATGTGCTCCAAGGAACTAAAAAAATACTGGTTGCCTTCGCAAAAATGATGCGCAATAGTTAGTTGCCCTGATTTAAGATATAAATTTTCTTATGCCCTCACTGTCGTTAAGTAAAAATAAAGGCAATTAGTGATTTTTATTACTGGGGTGCATATGGGGCCCTACCACGATCTTCGGGGCCCAAGTCAACCTCCCCTGCAAGTTGGGGCACCTGCCGAACAGCAGACGAAGCTCTGGCGCTGGCTTTCCCTCTTAGGGTTGGGAGTTCAGACAGCAGTCGTTCCCGTAAAAGCCACAAATAGCCAATAAAATTAGATAGGACAGTAAAGTTATTTGCCACGGATAGGGCCCCGCCGCAAAACGGCGCGCAGGAGATTCGCCCGACTCCTGTGGCAAGTGGGCGAGGGCTACCGTGTCAGGGGCGAACACGGCTAAAGACGCGAGCCCAAACCCGTAAACTCCGCTTCGCCAGCCTAAACATTGGCACGCTGACCGGACGCGCGAGAGAGTTAGTCGATGTACTTCTTAGGCGAAGGGTGGCCGTGGCATTCCTGCAGGAGACTCGGTGGAAAGGCCGCAGGTCCCGGCTCATCGGGAATGGCTACAAGCTGTGCAGCCGGTGTAGAGAACGGGGTGGCTGTTATACTCTCCGAGGAGTTTCAGGACGCAGTCCTGGAGGTGAATCGCTACAGTGATCGGCTTATGGTCGTGGGTGTGCTTATTGATGGGGTTATAACCCACTTAATAAGAGCCTACGCGCCTCAGGTCGGTTGCAGCGACGATGAAAAGGCTGCGTTCTGGGATCAACTCGGTGGGGTGCTTCGTGGCATCCCGTTGTCACAGGGAATCGTTTTGGGTGGTGATCTGAACGGTCATGTGGGTGACAGGTGCAAGGAGTTTGAGCATGTTCACGGTGACTTTGGATACGGTAGCCGTAACGCTGAAGGGGAGAATATCCTCCAAACGTGTGCGGCTGCCGGCCTTGCCATCGTGAACACGTATTTCAAAAAGAAATCCGAACACCTGATTACCTACAAGAGCGGGAGGTACGCTACCCAAATTGATTTCTTACTCATACGGAGGCACCATATCAGTAAGGTGGCAAACTGCAAGGTCATACCCGGCGAGAGTCTCACTGCACAATACCGTCTCCTTGTCATGGACTTGCGCGTCAAGCCTAGAGTCAAGTTTGTTGAGCGCCGACAACACCGAATACGGTGGTGGCGACTGAATGAAGCCACGTCCCAGTCGTTCGCGTCGGCCATCGGCGACAAGTGCGATGGTACCGATGGCGAACCTGTGCAAAGCCACTGGGACAGGATTCAGGTTACCATCACTGAGGCGGCAAAGTCGGTGCTCGGCTTGTCTAGGGGTGGCCGCAAGTGTGACAAGGAAACTTGGTGGTGGGATGACACAGTCCAGAGGGAGATCAGAGAGAAGAAAGCTCTCTTCAAAACGTGGCAAGCTTCCAAATCTCCCGAAGACCTCGACGCATACAGAGCTGCAAAACGTGCCGCCAAGAGGGCCGTAGCCAGAGCCAGACGAGACCACTTACAGCCACTTTATGATAAGTTGGAATCGTCTGAGGGGCAGAAGCTTATTTATAAGATGGCACGTTCCAGGGTCAAAGCGGCACTGGATATCACTAAGTGTCGCTGTGTAAGAGACCCTGACGGCAATCTGTTATGCGAGGACCTCGCGGTGAAGGAGAGATGGCGCTCGTACTTCCACGAGCTGCTGAATAAGCAGCACAAAGAGGTGCTGTCTCCGGTTCTCCCTCCAAATCAGGAACTTGTGCCCCCAGTTACGCACGAAGAAGTGCATGGGGCTCTTCGCCGCATGAAGAACCGGAAAGCTGTCGGTGCCGATGGAGTCCCTGTTGAAGCCTGGAAGGCGATGGGTCCTCGTGGTGTGGGCATCTTAACCCACCTATTTAACCGCATGCTCCTCACCGGAAAGATCCCGAGTCAATGGAGACTGAGTATTATCACTCCAGTCTTCAAAGGCAAGGGATGTCAATATGGGTTTCGACCAGGCCATGGCGCCATGGATCCCATCTTTGCCCTAAGGGTTACCATGGAGGGATACAGATCGAAAAATACGCCTCTGCACCTCTTGTTCTTAGACATGCAGAAGGCCTTCGACCGTGTCCCCCGTGATGTGATCTGGTGGGCGCTGAGATCCAAAGGAGTGCCCGAGACCTATGTTGACATCATCCGAGATATGTACCGAGACTCCGGTTCTGTGGTTCGGACCGCTGTTGGCGATACGAAACTCTTCCCCATCACCGTCGGAGTTCACCAGGGCTCTGTCCTTAGTCCGTTTCTGTTCAGCGTGGTGCTGGACGTGCTGTCCTCCAACATCAGGGACTTACATGAGCAGCCGCCATGGCTGCTCATGTATGCAGACGACATCGCGCTGGTGGACTCGGACAGTGGGCGCTTGGTTCGACGTGTGGCAGCGTGGAAGGAATCGCTGGATAACGGCGGTCTAAAGATTAATGCGGCGAAGACCGAGTACTTGGCCTGTAACACAACAAACGCTGCTCCTGTTCGCATTGGCGAAGTCATAGTCGAGCGCACGGAACAGGTCAGGTACTTGGGATCGGTGCTCCACGAGTCCGGGGACGTCGATTGCGACGTCGAGTCACGTATCTCGGCGGCCTGGGCGAAATGGCGTGAGGTGGCGGGGGTTATCTGTGACCCCAAAATGCTAGGCTCAAAGGACAGGTCTATAACACCATCATTAGGCCTGTCCTTTTGTATGGCAGTGAAGCGTGGCCTGTACTTGAGCGGCATAAGCAAAGCCTGCGTGTCACGGAAATGAATATGCTGCGCTGGATGTCGGGAGTTTCGCGGAAAGACCGCATTAAAAACTCCCGCATTCGGGGCAGCATTCAGGTCATGCGTTCGGGAACACATAGCGGATAAACTGCAGGAGGGTCGCTTACGCTGGTATGGCCACGTTTTACGAAAACCTGCAGACTACGTGGGTAACAGATGCATCGCCATGCCGCCTCCGCCGGGACCCGGAAAACGAGGTAGGCCTAAGAGGCGTTGGATCGACGTTCGTAAGGGACGACATGCGTGCTAATGGGCTTAAGGCAAGGGATGCAAAAGACCGAGCGAAGTGGAGGTGTCTAGGAAGGAAAGCGGACCCCGGGCACCGAGGTGAAAGCCAAGGTAGCAACCGGGACGGGCGCTAGGTTGGTTTTTATTACTTTAAACTATTAGCAACAATACAATTGGATTTGAAAATGTAGAAAAATCAAAATTATTCGCGATTTACGCTAGTTTACGTAATAGGAGTTTGATAATGAGACATTTTATTTGATGACTAATCAGAAAAAACTTCATACAATTCGCTAGGATGTAGCTTAAAAATAATATTGTAAGCAATAGAAGTCCAATTAGACACGTTTTGAAAAAGTTATGACTTGTTTTGTGTTTATGAAAATAGCTAAAATGACTTTATTAGCAGTCAATGTCCTGAAAACTTTTTCATTAATTAATGTATGTGAAACATTATTATTTTATTCTTAAGAAGTGATGAAGACAAACATTTTGATGTATATATTGTAATGTTTTCATGAAAGAATAAATAAATATGGCTTCGGAAAGGGTTCGATTAAAGCGAAAATGACAGTTGAAAAGGTCGCAAAGTAATCTTTAGTTTCACTTAACGACAAGTGAAAATAAAGATTATACGCCAGATAATCTAGCATCAAATGAAAGGCTGATGCTAGACTTTCTTTTTTTTTTTTTAGGTAGGTAAAAATCATCCAATGACGAGTCCCGCCCTTGGGCGGAGCGGGAAACAAGTTTCAGACTCTTACTGACTAAACAACCTACCCCATTCCAACGTTGCCATATACACCAGGGCCAGAGCCTTCCTTTCAGACGCGAACCCATGGCCCCAGTTGGTGAAGGGTCGAAACCCTTCTGCAGGGTCCCTACGGTTTGCTGACAACTCCTTGAGGCGCTCGGGAACAGTGCGCGCCGTCGACGACTGGGCTTGGTCCGGACGATTGGACGGCGAGCTACTCATTGCTTGCCATCCACAAGCCCGCGCGGCCGGCCTACGGTGGCCGGAAATCGGGATCGGAATCTCGGCGGCGTCTTGGGCTTGAGCGCCGTTGCCTTAAGCGGTCGGCTTCCTACTTTGCTAGCATTACTGCTTCGCAAAAGGAGGCGACCGCCTGCCACTCCTCCTCGCTCCGGACCATGGCCTCGACCAAGGCCCGGCGCGAGAGATCGCCGCCGCCGATCGCCCCAACGAGGACACGGCGATGCTCTGCCGAAGCGGGGCACACCTCAACCGTGTGCTCCACCGTGTCCTCCGGGCGGTCCACACAGTGGCGACACCCGGGCATCTCTTCCGCACGAATCCGATGCAGGTACCTCCCGAACTTACCATGTCCGGTGAGGACCTGCGTCATGCGGAAAGTAAGAACGCCGTGAGTTCTTTCCAGCCACGCCTCAAGGATGGGGATTACCGGGCATAATTATGGCGTGCCCAGCACTGGGTTGCGATAGCCGCTGACGCCATTTCACCATCACGAGATCCCGCCGGAGCTCTTTCCGCCACGCCTTAACATGTTCAGGCAGCGGAGTTTCGCCCCGGCGTTGCACTTCCATGCGCAGATCGTGCATGCGTGCAAGGACTGTTGCCTCCAGATCCCATGGTGGCAGGCCAGCAAGAAGGCTTGCCGCTTCACGGGAAATCGTTCGGTACCCCCGGATCACGCGTATTGCCATGACCCTCTGGCATGCGTTCAGCTGGACCCTCGGTTGCTGCTGCAACGACGGCGCCCACACTGGCGCCCCGTAAAAGGCCATGGACCGAACGATTCCTGCGTAGAGCTTCTGGCAGGGGGATGCTAGACTTTCTTAAATAAAATATCAGGAAAATTGATAAAAAAAATATTAAAAAAAAATACTATCATTGGCATGGCATTAAACTAAGTAACCTACCTATATCGATATTATACTTTATCTGGCGTATAATCTTATTTTCACTTGTCGTTAAGTGAAACTAAAGATTACTTTGCGACCTTTTCAACTTTCATTTTCGCTTTAATCGAACCCAATCAATCAATCAATTCTCAATTTTGAGTTAAGCTCGCCTTTGTACATATATATATTGTAATCCTCTTTTTTTATATACTGTTTGGTGTACAATAAAGAATTAAAGAAAGAACCCTTTCCGAATCCATATTTATTTATTCTTTCATAAAAACATAGCAATATATACATAAAAATGTTCGTCTTAATCTCTTCTTCAACATGAAAGAATAATAGAATATAATTTCACATACACTAATTTATGAAAAAGTTTTTAAGACATTGACTGCTAATAAATTCAGTTTAGCTATTTTCATGAACACTAAAAGTCATAACTTTTTCAAAACGTGTCCAATTGGACTTCTATTGATTACAATATTATTTTTAAGCTACATCCTAGCGAATTAAATGAGGTTCTTTCTAATTAGTCATCAACCGGCCTCTTAAGGATATTTCAATAAAGTAGAATGAAGTCAACTACGAGTACGATATATGTTTTTCTAAGTATCCATATATGTATGCTAAAGCGTGCTTTGTTTATAGCAATCTAAGTATTAAGAAATACACAAGGATAATTCGATAATAATATATAATTCTCATTGACACCCATCATGTACAAGAGAATATGACTTGCCTGACACCAGGAGCATCAAACAACCCATGTCTAGTGATCAAGGATTTTAATTAAATTATGGCGACTATAAATATCGAAGTAATCACGTAGTATCGTTGAGAAGGTAATAATCAGGTTTGCATAACATAATCTAAGGTCTGGTTAGGAAAAACGTGTGAATTTAATATTTTATCTACCGTCTACCAATCTGAGATGTTTTCTTAGGAGTTTTCCTTCAAGATTATTGCACATATTGACAGTCTAGCTCAGTTTGCGTTTCAGTTAGAACTGGACTTCAATCGCTCTTAGTTCAAGCTTAGTGCTCGAGTTGAATATTAGTGCAAGTATTTTCATAACTCAATATTAATAAACCAAGTTTAAAAACTTTAATATCGTAATTTCAGTTCGTGTTATTGTAAAATTATTCAAAAATGTTACTGCTTCATTTGTTTCAATTAGAACTCACTACCGAACGTTGTTTTTATGTTTACTTCTAAATGACGTGCATTAGTGAACCATTTCCACGACGTGATTAATGCATATTATACATTATTATATCATATTGATAAAATATAAGTAGACTAACTTCTGACAGTGGCTTTGTCCGCATGAAATTAGGTTTCTCTATACGAACTTTGGACCCACTTTCATCACTTTAGGAATTAATTTTGGAAAATCCTCTTTTAATGCTCTTCTAAGTCATATACCTTGTGCAAAATTTCACGTTTCTTTTCCTGTAGTTTCGGCGATGCGTTGCTCTGTCCGTCAGTCAGTTTTCCTTCTATATATTATTAAAATAAACGAATACTTAATCAAACAAAAGTTAGCACTGTGCCTGCAGATTTATGAATGAGATATAAATGTACAAATTAAGTTCCGTTATTCATTTAAATGAAGCGGGCGACGACGAATACATTACCTCTTTAATAATTTTGTGTCTGATAAAAAACAAATCCATATTTTTGCCAGTATAAAAAAACTATGTTAATTTATTAGTGATGGGGATTTTCACATAATTTGTTTAACTTTACTATATGCATATGTAGGTAACGTAACATAATCTTTATAGAGCAAAAGCTAGAGCGACAACAGGGACTAAAATATATATATATATATATTACTAGCTTTTGTCAGCGGCTTCGCCCGCGTACATAAAATATAGCCTATGTCACTCAGGAGTGAAGCAGCTTTCTATTGTTGGTAAAATTTTGCCAATCGGACCAGTAGTTCCAGAGATTACCTCCTACAAACAAAAAAATAAAAAAACAAACTTTACTTCTTTATTATATTAGTGTAGATTTATTCGATTCGTTTTGACTATTATAAATTACAAGTTTCTGCTAGAGGTTTCACCTACCTAAAATTAGAAAATAGATGTATGTAGCCTATGTCAGTCAGTAAGAATATAGTATTATACAGGTGAAAGAGTGTTTTTTTTTAATAGGTCCAGTAATTTTTGAGTTTATTCGTTACAAATGAAATTTATTTTTATAATCTATCTATATATAAGCGAAATACCACTCACTGATTATTCACGAAAATTCAGAAACTGTAACACCTACAAACGTTGGAATTTTTTATAGAGAAATCAAATTTCACGCGGACAAAGCCGCTGTGAGAAGTTAGTAATAATAAAGATACAAATGACGGAGCTGCATTGACATATAAGCTTGTTGGGTGCAGCTGTCATAATTTTATTCTTAATCATAGGAAAATATGCGGAGCTGCATGCCGCCTAGAATGTGTAGAGACAGCCAGTCTATATGGCCCACAGTGTGGTCAGAGCCAAAGCCATCGGTCAGTTTTGAATGAAAAAATAGTAACGACAGACGTTCCGCGATGTGAAGTTCACTTCGCTTCGGTCGCGTGACTTCATAATACTTAATAATAGACTTAATAATATTACTTAAAATCAACGATATCTTAAACTGCAGCTTAAATGAAACTACAAATGTAGTTGAATTAATAGGATACTTAAATCATTTAAAATTACTAATTACCTGTTTATTAAAGTTTTAAAACCCTTACACCAGTTATATTTTAGCAGAACAAACCAACACTGGTGTTTTTTGTGACATTACGTTTGCTTAGCTGATTTCTATGCATCCTGAGATTTTAAAGTTTTTAATTTATTTTAACATTTATTTAAAGGTTACTAAATAGTGTGTGCACGTGAGATATTTTATTATAGTGTTAGGAATGGGGCTCCAAAAACTGTGTTGTACTGCTGTGAAAATATTGGTGATATTTAGTCTTCGTCCGGAACAAGCGGCAATGGTTCCATCGTATGAACAAGAGGAGTACTGCGGAGTATTGCTGAGTCAATATGGTATTTAACTAATGTTGTATCAATTCTAATAAGTGCTATTTATGGAATCCACACCGCTTTGGCGCACATTTTTAATTTAATATTAATTTGTATCAAAAGTCATACATTATTTTTGAAAACAAACAATAAATAAGTAATATATAATATTTATTTTAACTAAAATATTTCAGAAGAAAACTCTATTTTAGTACATATTTAGTTAAGGACCATATATTATACGTATCTGTATACCTAAGATTGGATGTGAATATCTTAATTGCATCTATTAGCCAGCATAATACTGCATACATGTGCTGCTGTTTTTGTTCATTATATATTTCCTTAATTTAGATTAGGACAGTCAAAGTTATTAATTAAAATGTAATAATAATAAGAATGTAAAGTAACTAAGGACTTTGAATCTTACAACAGGTATCCTAGTGTGAGTTCCAGAGAAACAACCCATATAATTATTTTTTATATATTTACTAATTATTTTATGTACACACATATACAACCAAAATATTTAATACATTTAGGAGAGTACAAAATGGCTCTCTGCTGCTTATTTCAAAAG
The DNA here is from genome assembly GCA_029852875.1 of Mythimna loreyi. NCBI lineage: Eukaryota > Metazoa > Arthropoda > Insecta > Lepidoptera > Noctuidae > Mythimna > Mythimna loreyi. The sequence goes on along the minus strand of CM056785.1, from coordinate 11,781,502 downwards.
ATATTTCTACCAGCAGACCTGCTGGTTAATTTGGGTAAGAGATTGTATACCTAATTATAATTAGGTTACAAAGGTTACAAATATTTTAATGTGTGGCATTTTAATATGTTTCTTAAATAATAAATTCTTATCCTGTTTTATTTCAAAATTGTTTAAAGTGCACCCAACTAATTTAACATGTCGTTGTTACTAAGTTTTACATTCAAAATGTATAAAAGACGAACAAAATAATGAAAAGCTTAATTTTTTTTACATTACTCCGAGTATAAAACCGAAGCTCGCATCAGACATGAAACATTTGCGAGACGAGTTATTTATAAAATCTTTGGATTGTTGTTTGTATCTTGTGCAACCGGTGTAGGAGATCTTTGTTATGGATATGTCAAATGGAAATGTCTTTCGTCCTTCAGATCCGCATTTGCTGGACACTTTCAAGTTGGAGATGTCGCAAGGAATCGAGAGGTTCTTCCTGCTGTCCTACTGCCTGGCCTGTTGTTGGCCCGGGCTGGGCGCCAAGAGCGACCTGCGCGTGGTCAGACAATGGTCCGAGCTGCAGTTCGTGTTCCCCAGTCAGACAGCTGAACATATAGCCCTCGAAAACCGCTACTATGTCCGGGGGAACTCCGTGCCCATAGACGTCGATGTACACCATAGACAAGGTCAGTTTTAAATTTGGAAAATAATGCAAGCTTTTTTAAAGTTTCTCTATAGTGAAAATCGTTCTTGTAATTTCATAGATATGAAACAAATTGCTTTACCTTTTATTTCAGTTTAATTGAGTTAATTGGAGCAGGTTAATACAAGTACAAGACATCCCACTAAAAACATGAAATGTAAAAAAAGCCAAGTCTCTTTATGCAATTCTTCCATCGCAAAAAGTTATGAGATCGCATAAAAGCCAAGTCCTGTTCAGCTTAATTTGTAATAATAAGCTAATATTTTGTGACTATATCAATAGTTTTGTGTTTATAATAATAGAATAGAATAGAATAATACTTTATTGTACACCAAAAAAAAAGCAACAATAATAATAATAACAATAACATAATAACAATAAAATAATAGTGACACAGTGAGTAGTGATAGTGTAGTGTGTTAATAATAATATAATAGTGACTAATTATTGAACTAAATCAATTTCATAACTGCCACGTTGAAACTAACTTTATTTGCGTTGTGTGGAAACAGCAGCAGTAGATATTCTGTAAATTGGCAAAAGCGACACCCACTCACATGAAATGACAGTGCCGTGTGAACCGTCTCCTTTTCAATTAAACTGGCGATAATTTTGCAACATACATGCCTGTCGGTGAGTGGAATCTTCAAGCTTTCGCCGTTTAGCATGTCTTTAAAATTTTGTAACAATTTATGTCCAGTAGTAAGACTCGAAAGAACAGAAAGAAGCCTTCTGTTCTTTCGAGTCTTACTGGGTTTTTAATTTTTAGTCATTTACAGTGCCAACAGATAATATTATTACCAGTGGCTTAGCTATTCCCACATACGGCCAGTATCAATAGGCCCACGGAGGCCCCGTATAAAAAAAAATACCTTTTTTCAAATGCTTAGTAAACCAGTGCTTTAATGCGATCCCACCTGATGGTAGGCATTGATTCAATCGTTGATGGTTGAGGCACACTAGTTTATTAAGAGCCTATTCACTTTTCCCTTGATTGTGGATAAAATGTTGCGAATTTTTGCCAACGTCGGGGCCCCGTATCATTAATACTGCCAAAACGGCTATAGCTACGCCTCTGGTTGTTACTTTCAGCAACTCAAGTTCAATATCTTCTAACATGTCCGTGATAATGACCACTTGGTGACCTCCCTTCAAACCGTTAATAGTGATGGTCAAGGGTAGAGGCTAGAGGCCGATGGAATGTTTAGCATCACATTCACAGATTTTTTTCCATTCTTTTCAAACAAACGTGTGAAACGTGACTATACGTGTCGTTTTTTATTCCTAGACTACGAATTGACAACTTAAAATGTCAAACTCCAAAAAATTGGGAACATATTTCAAGAGTGTGACATTTTGATTTGTCAAATCGTAGTCTAGAATAAAAAAACAAACTATAGTAATGTGTGTAGTATTTACTTGTGGAGTGATAAATACAGCAACATCACGATTCACGAATAAACAACATCTCTTTTTTTTGTCTAGTACAAATGAAAGCAACAAGATGTGCATGCAAAGGATTCTTTTTTCTGAGAACAGTTCATCAACTGATAAATACCGGTATTTGAGGTATTTTTTGCATACATCAAAAAAGTTGTTAATGCATACCTAACATTTAAGACAAGTTGAGACGTAAATCTTGACATATTTTAAACGGTTGAGGTCATCATACGAATTGTTTTTTTTTTGGGACTTGTTTTACCGTGGTTTCGTAGTTGTTTTTTAAATCTAAAAAGAGGCTAATGAATCAGAGAATCAATATAATTATTTTCTTACAAAGACGCAAATAAAATAGAGAATTGTACTGCTAAGTTTATAGCCTGTACCGTAATTAGAATCTTTACGTCTTTACATTAGATAGTGATCTATAAGCTTGTGCCTAATTACGGTAATTACATGCAACCAAGTTAATAAGGAACCATTGTACAATTCCAACGTCTCGTCTGTATAAAGTTTATTACCTTTAGAATATTACGACTTTTAAGTTGTACAATAATAAATACATAAGATCGGAGTAAACGAGTTATTACTATGTAAACAACAGTCAGTTGTAAGGTGGGTCGGTAAAGTATCTTAGGAATGATCTTTGTACACTTATAAAAAAAATTCTATTAAGAATATAAAATAAAGGTTTTTTTTTATTTACACGTTACATTCCTTACAGCTTAAGACAGTAACGTGAACTTTGATTATAGTTGTAGTTTTCTGGAGCCATTTGATTTTTAGAAATCACCAAATGGCTCTAGGGTAGAACAGGAGGGTGTGTCAGACGTGCACTTACCTCCTCCCTATTAAGGGAATAGGAGATACCGTAGAGTTAAAACGAGAAGAGCGGTGCACTGTTTTTTAAGTGTTAGAAAACAATGTATAACAGTGGAGTTAGACCCAACCCCTTGAATTCTTTCAATGGGTTGGTTGGTAATACAACACGACTATGAAGAAATTAGCCCCAAGACCAACTATCGTGCTTTTCGAAGCAGTCAGAAAATAATTCCTGTTTGAATATATCCCTACTTTGCTTGAAATGGTAATCGGATCCAGGATCATTCTGCAGTTGCACTGCTCACTACCGTCACCCTCACTTTTTTATGGTGGGTAAAAATCAGCCAATGACAAATCCCGCCCTTGGGTAGAGCGGGAAATGTTGTCAGACTCTTACTGACTAAACCATCCACCCCGTTCCTACGTGGCAAGAGCCTTTCTTTCAGACTCAGACCCTAGGCCCCAGTGACTTCGACCCTTCTGAAGACGCTCACCCTCATAAAGTCCATATATGTAAAAAACCGTACTAAAGATTTAGGAGATACTAGCGGGCGTAGTCAGGGGCAACGCTCTAGTTAATTCTGAAACTGTGTTCACCGTTTATGAAGAGGTAGGTACGGTGTTCACCATTTAGGTAACTCATTTGGGATATTGACCGTAACTCGTTAACCTTGAAGCAACTGGCTTTTGAAGATGATCGCTCTTATTTGGCTAAATGTTATAAGGCCTTTTCTTTTATGCAGTTTCGCTGCACCAGGCAACTGGGTATTACGAAATAGTTAAGTTTTATAAACCATATTCCTAGTTTTCGAACAAAAATTACCCTTTCTTACTCATGAATGGAAAAATAATGTTTAAAATCTCAAGCTCTCAACACACGCGAAGTATTTGGCTCAAAATCACACATGTGCTACTGCATATAACGCGAGCAATACGTTGTGCGCTACCGTGTGCGACTTTTCACACCGAAAATAAAAGTTGCTTCATAAGAACGTACAGAGATGGTGGTTTTACAATGGTTGTTGTACTCGATCTACGAATAAATATTATTGAGAATGCTCATAATTATAATACTTTTATTTCAGGAGAACCCTGTCGCGGTCAGTTGAGACTGATCATTTCTGGGCTGCCAGTGGCTTATTTAATTTCTATAGTCTAATTTTTCTTTTCCTTTTTTTACTTACATTGTTTACATTTAAAAGAGTGTCCATGAAGTTTCTTGTAAATTCTTAATTCTCTTTCGAAGATCTTAGCTTTGCAATGTGTAATTACTTAGTATAATTTTTCTGAGTGACTGATTTCTTGACCCAAAAGAGCCTGAAAATGGTTTGTTTGAAATAAATACTTTAGGTTTTTTTTAAACAATATTTCTATTTGTCCTTAAAGGTCGCGAAGGATCACGGATCTTCGTGACAATCCCTCGGTTCGACGAGGGGCGGCCCATCACCCTGGGGACTGTGGACGAGCAGGGCAACATCCTCGCCTACCCTGACTACTCCTGGCATGACAACCAGGGCCACAACTGTCTCGGCCTTACGTCCGTTTTCAGAGTTGCTGTAAGTAAGAATTATGTTACTAATTTGAGTGCTTAGTGCGAGTTTGTTTTACGTTAATGCGCTCGACACACGTTTTTGATGTTCGGCGCTTCGATTGGCCTGCTTCAAGCTCTTTAACCAAACGTGCTAAACGTCTCGATCATGTAAACGTAAAAACAATTCGCACTCGCCTACGATACATCATCGCCTTTATCACTTATGAGAAAGGTCTTAGATTTGATGTCACGGCTAGCATGGGTCACTGGAAAGTTCATTTATTGATGATTTATTTATAGTTACTGCGTCCAAAGCACCTAATAAAGATTTAAATAATAATATAGATCTATTAGGAAAAATTTAAAGTTTTTAAAATTGATAACTTAATAATGAAATAATACAGACCAAACAAATTACAGGTTAATTTTCATTTGAAAATGAATATTACGTAAACAAGTGAGAATATTAAGTTTTTACACGAAATAACAGGAAAATATCGTTTAGCTTGGTTATAAAAACTATTAATTAGGTACCTGCTTATTTATGTTAAAGACGTTGTTATTTTCGTAATTAACACATAAAATGAAGAGCAAGGGATAACCTTGTGTGTTCATACTTGTTGTTTAATATCAACAAAGGCCATTGTTGATGTAATAACCACATTGATGGTCTTTATTCCATTGATATCTAGGTAATAAGATGTCCTCAGAAGATCATCATTGTGACCTGTTGTTATTGCGTGATATTTCCGTGTCTGACGCAGGTCTCAAAAGATTGGTTAAATCAGGATATTGAAGATGTTTGTTGAGAACACGCGATGAGTCTTACAATAGGAACTGTCTATCTAGTGTACTGTCGTAGGAAGTAAGTAGGTTACAACACAATAAACAAAACAAGTAAACTATAGATAGCACTGTAGAACAAAATGTATGAGTGCAAATTGTTGTTGAACAAGCGCCAGCATTGTTTGTTGCAAAGTATGATACCATACGTAAGTATGAGTTAAACGGAACGAATAGCAGTAGGTACTATAGAGCATATACAAATCTAGCTTTATGTCCAATTGAACACTCAGTTTTAGCTAAGTATTTTTGCTATCGGACTATCCTAAAGTATTTTCCATGTTAAGTCGCACATCTTGTATCTTCAAGACAAAAACACAGGACGTGACCAGTTTTCCTTTTGTAACTTTAATCAGTTATTGTGGTTAGTTGAAAAAAACAAACAAATCAATGATATCATCAGTAGGTACGCAGGTCAACATACCCGGACTTAATGGGCGATTAGATCGAAATCTCTGTGAGCCACCATTATTATATGGGTCGATTACTTTTCGATCATTACACTGGACGTTGAAAGCCTACGTAAAATTATGTTTCATAGATTGATCGGCAATTTTCGGCTTTATTGCAGCTTATGCTCGTCTTTCAAAGTCGTCAGTCATTAGTTTGAAACTGGAATCATTTTCAAGCGATTATCATCGATCGATTGATTTATCAACCAATCAGCAAATAATTCTCAGAATGACGTGAAATCGAACTGATCGCGATACTGAATTTATAATCTGTGTAGTTTCACCAGTTTATATAGGTACAAGTACCCTGTATATGTATAAGTATGTGGTTCTGAAATCCAGCATTCAATATTGCCACATTTGCATGAAGCTAATGTGCACCTCCTACTTTTCAACATCGGAAGTCATAATTTTCTTGCTCTTGTTCCTTATTATTTAGGATCGCCGTATTATGTTTGCTTCTTCTATTCTCTTTCTCAACCGTCAATCCCTTTCATAGTTTTTTTTTGTATGTCTTTCATAGTTCAACTATTGCCAGTACTGTAATTGAACGAAGTATAGGTTTAAATAATCTTTATTTCTCATAAAAACATATTACAATTGTTCACTTATATGAGATTTAAAATTTAAGTAAAACAATTTGTCCTCTAACGAATCACGCAGTACACGGTACACAATATTAGTATGAATATAATAAAATAATCTATATGCTTATAACATCACATACTATGACGATTCATACATATACACAAGCCACAACAAAATCATCGAAATACAAGTATATTTAACACAGCACGGCACAGCTGACTGATTAGACGTTACCGAGGTATCCTCAAATTCTTATACCTATTCTTTTTACTGCAATGTAACTATGTATGTTCGGCTCAAATATTACAACTCAATTTTGAAGCAGATATCTTCAACCGTTTGAGCTGCAATTATGCATACAATATTGTGATGACATGGAGCTGATCTGATGATGGAAACGTGAGGTAGCCATAGGAACTCTGTAATTAAACGGCACAACCACGTCGAGTTTGGGCTCGTGTGAATCGTCTTGACGAGTTTTAATTATATAAGTATAGACAACCGCTATAAAAGCTTGTTATCTTAAAAATCTTACTAAATAAATGCGAAAATATTTGGATGTTTATTAATCACGCCAAAACGGCTGGACGAATCTGGATGAAATTTGGCACAGGCATAGGATACACTCCGGAATAGGACATAAGCTACTTTTTATCCCGGAAACCCCAATCCCAATACCACGCGGGCGAAGCCGCGGGCAAAAGCTAGTGAAAAAATATATTTTCATTGAAAACTTGTTATAATTCCAGATCGACCAATGCCAGCGCCTGTGGGTGATGGACGCCGGCAAGATCGGCGACGACCAGGTGTGCCCCCCGCAGCTGCTCGCGTTCGACCTGACGACCGACACCCTCATCTACCGACACGTCGTCAGCAACAGCTCGTATACCGACGCGTCGCTGTTCATTACACCTGTGAGTACTTATGTTATTTGGACCGCTAAGATTTGGATATCGAGCAATTATTATTTTATTATTTGATATAAATTAATGCTTGACACTCCCTCCCTCTCCTAGAGAGGAGGTCTGTGTCCCAGCTGTGGGAACATTAAAAAAGGCTAATGATGACGATGATGATGAATGCTTGACACTTGATGATAAGCATTGATGCAATCGTTGATGGTAAGGTACATTAGTTTATTAAGAGCCTATTCACTCTAGCCTTGAAGACACTCAAACTATAATCGGATGGGAAGACTGCAGCAGGCAAATTGTTCCAGTCAAATTAGGTGGTGGAATTCCCGCGCACACTCTCCAAAAAGCAGCCTGTAAAACACCGAAAAGGTGGCGACCTGACGCCTTGGCTAGCTTTGAAGCAACAAGATTAAAAAAAAATATGCTCAGCCGAAAATTTTATGTAACGTGCCTACTATAAATAGAAATGCAACGTTTCTCTGTCCGTCGATAGTAAGCTTGTAATAAAATTGTAGGATCAACATCCGAAAAAATTTTATAATGTTCACTGCCTATGCTCTACTTATTAATTTTACCATCTTGGTAAAGCACCTTAAAAAACTAGCCAAGGACCAGTCAGAACCACATGAATCTTGAGTATAAGGAAGCCGTTTGTTATTTTATTTTACAATCTCGTAAATCTCATTATTTTACTATTATTGTATTATAAAGTTTAATGATTAGTTAATAATATTTTGTAATACTATTATATAAAAATAACATTTACTTGTATATTAAGATAATGAATTGTGATTGTACATTGATTGCGAGGAGCAACAGCAACACAATCAAAGCTTGCGAGCATCCAAATAGAGTTAACCTCCCAAGTGCACAATTGCTTTGGTTTTTCTTTCAAAGTATACTGAACTGTTATTACAAGACGATATGCTGTTGGAAAGTCCAAACTTTTAGTTTTAAATAGGTACTTGCCATTATTACATTATTTTGTTAAATACCGCTACATCGTGCTCGCATATTAGAATCAACATTTTGTAACCAAGTAATATGTAAATATAAATTTTGATTTAAAAGAGTGCCCATGGAGTTTCTTGCACGTTCTTCTCCATAGGAGTCTACGCCTTGGAACGTGCAAACTAGCTTCAATTTTGACATTTCAAAAGTGCCTGTAAATGGTCTATTTGAAATAAATGAGTTTGACTTTGACTTTGACTTTGACTACGTGTTTTTTTTTTTGACTTTATCTATCTATCCTTCTCTTCGTGTGTTTATCACTTAAGTCTTTCTAAACGACGTAACCGATGAAATTTTGTGTGAATCAGTAAGTTGTATACATACATTGTATAGGTACCTATATTATATTATATTATACTTGACTTTTTGGTCAATTACTTCAATGTATTATTTTGAAATCTAATTTTGTAATGATGGAGCCATGCAGCTTACCTACACAATTATATACCTACTGCTTATATTGTGTAAGCCTTAAGGCCCCTTGAGTTTTTTATGTAGGTATTATCAGGACTTAATTTACCAGCACTACTAAAAGTCGCACAAATCTCTCGTTCAAATTCTCACCTATTACAAGCGCAAGTTTAATTGTGTATGAAGTACAGCTACTACTCTCAAGTTTGAGATAAATCTACCAAATACCAGCTTGATGAGCTAGAGTCGGTCGAGAAGCGAGTCAAGAAGATCATTAGATATGTCTTGAGCATCAATGCTGCGCTCATTAGATTCCTACCTTATGCATTTTGGGGCGTGTGCGTCGGAATTGCATAATTTAATTATGTGTTGAGCATCGATACAACGTGATTAGCCTATCAATTATCTACCGTATGCATTTTGGGGCGTGTGTGTCTGAATTATACAATTATTTAATTCCGCCAAGCCTTGTCCGTTACTTGACTACCAGACGTACGATGATGCGCCCCCGGTACATATCTGTAATTATATTGTACCATAAATTACAATAAAACAGTTTTTTTCTCATCATCTGTACCTAATACCGGCTACATGTTGGACATCCTACCCATACGCAAAACATTTTGTAACAACTTCATGTTGCGTACAGCTAAGGAGTGAAATTCCCAGCCGGATTCTCTATTTCCTGATAGCTATAACCTATGCCTTTAAGTCAAGAGTGAATAGGTTACTTCTAGGCAAGCGTGCTTCATCATTGACTACATAATCGCTTACCATAAAATGAGATAGTGGTGAAAAGCGTCCCTATCCGTAATAAAAAAAAGTTGCTTCTTCTCCACTTCGCTCGGTCTTTCGCGTCCTTTGCCTTAAGTCCATTGGCACGCATATCGTCCCTTACGACGTCGATCTAACGCTTCTTAGGCCTTCCTCGTTTTTCAGGTCCCGGCGGAGGCGGCATGGCGAGGCATCTGTTACCCACGTAGTCTACCGGTTTTCGTAAAACGTGGCCATACCAGCGTAAGCGACCCTCCTGCAGTTTATCCGCTATGTCACGGACCTGAAGGCTGCCCCGGATGCGGGAGTTTTTGATGCGGTCTTTCCGCGAAACTCCAGACATCCAGCGCAGCATATTCATTTCCGTGACACGCAGGCTTTGCTTATGTCGCTCAAGTACAGGCCACGCTTAACTGCCATATAAAAGGACAGGCCTAATGATGGTCTTATAGACCTGTCCTTTGAGCCTAATCGGCATTTTGGGGTCACAGATAACCCCCGCCACCTCACGCTATTTCGCCCAGGCCGCCGAGATATGTGACTCGACGTCGCAATCGACGTCCCCGGACTCGTGGGGCACCGATCCCAAGTACCTGACCTATTCCGTGCGCTCGACTGTGTCTTCGCCAATGCGAACAGGAGTAGAGTTTGTTGTGTTACAGGCCAAGTACTCGGTCTTCGCCGCATTAATCTTCAGATCGCCGTTTTCCAGCGATTCCTTCCACGCTGTCACACGTCGAACCAAGCGCCCATTGTCCGAGTCCGCTAGCGCGATGTCGTCTGCATACATAAGCAGCCATGGCGGCTGCTCATGTAAGTCCCTGATGTTGGAGGACAGCACGTCCAGCACCACGCTGAACAGAAACGGACTAAGGACAGAGCCCTGGTGAACTCCGACGGTGATGTGGAAGGGTTTCGTATCGCCAACAGCGGTCCGAACCACAGAACCGGAGTCTCGGTACATATCTCGGATGATTTCAACATAGGTCTCGGGCACTCCTTTGGATTTCAGCGCCCACCAGATCACATCGCGGGGAACACAGTCGAAGGCCTTCTGCATGTCTAGGAACAAGAGGTGCAGAGGCGTATTCTTCGATCTGTATCCCTCCATGGTAACCCTTAGGGCAAAGATAGGATCCATGGCGCCATGGCCTGGTCGAAACTCAAATTGACATCCCGAGACGGTGCACTCCTGTCGGATCCGAGCTGCACCTGTATGCCCAATTTGGTCCGAAGCCTTTTAAGCGTGAACTAATAAAACACTCGCACTTTGTCTTTATATATTAGCAGTAGCGAGCCGTTCCAGCTTCGCACGGGTGCAATCATCGTCATCATCATCATTTCAGCCGAAAGTCGTAAACTGTCAGACATAGATTTCCCCCAAGTGTCGCCACAATGACCGCACCTGTGCAACTCGCGTTCATCGGACTCCCGACACCCTTGCCAGATCATCGGTTACTTTGGTGGAGGCTTTCTGGGTGCAATGCTGGTATCAAACATATTATACAAGTAAATATTATTAAAAAAAAACACATCAAACTTCGTTGCATAATTCTAAATATCTAAGCCTACATAGGGACAGAGTCCCGGGGCCGATGGTTGGTGCGAAAGCGTTCCACCGGGGCTCTGGGAATAAGGCAAGGAACGTACGGGGTAGGCTGTTTAGTCAGTAAGAGTCTGACACTGTTTCCCGCTCCGCCCAAGATTGGGCGCCCAAGTGGGATTCGTTATTCGATGATTTTTACCTACCATAAAAAAACATAGGGACAGATAGCGGGTAACGACTTTATTTTATGCTATGTAGTGATTATTGTAATTAATCTTGCCATGTTTTTATCTGCAGGTGGTGGACGTCCGTTCCCGCGGTCCCGGCGACTGTGCCAACACATATGTGTACGTTGCGGACGTGTCTGCGTACGGGCTCCTGGTGGTGGACGTGATGCGGGACAGGTCCTGGCGCACCACGCACCGCACCTTCTACCCCTTCCCCTCCAGAGGAACCTTCACCATCGATGGTATGTACTTAGTTACCGGTATGTGGTGGACGTCACGTGACCGCGTATAGGCTGGTGGTGGTAGTGTTAAAAAATAAAATGGTGGAAGTATGTAAAACCTGTCCAAATCATTCCTCAATAAGGGCTATTCAAAAAATATAAAAGGGCTATCATAAAGTTATTTTATTTTTCAATTCGAATCAGCCCCCTAGCCAAGTCACGATCGTTTCGTCAATGTCGAACGCTTTGAGTTTCGAGTTCGACGTTAACGAAACAATCATAACTTGGCTATGGGCCAGTAGTTCTTGAGATTATAGCGTGATTAATCAACCAAACAAAAAACTCTACATTGAGGATTGCACACATAATCTGACACATAGTATTATTGTTAATTTATATGGTGAAACAACTTGTATTTTCATGGCCTTAGGGTTCCAGATTAGTGCCGTGAAACACCGTAAACAGGCGTGAACGTGAATATGGTCGGTTTTCGCGGGGTGTCCGCGGAGTGTGACTTCTGTAGTTTATTCATGCCGTGAATGCAAAATTTATTCATGGCGTGAATGCGTGCGTGAATTCACGTCTTTTCGGCAATTTACTCTGCTCACATAATAACAAAATTCAATGTGATAGGTAACTTTCTTCGGTTTCGGTAACCAGTTTCATAAGAAGTCTAGACTACTAGACTAGCTTTTACGCGACTAAACTAACAATATCTATTGTTTATGTAATTACTATCATTCCGCCAGCGGCTTCACCCGCGTGAAAGTAAGTTTCTCCACACACACATTTGACCCCCGCCGCATACCATTACGGAGTGAATTTTGGGAAATATTTTTTAGTGGTCGCTTACGCTATAAAAGGAAGACTTATGCAAAATTGTACGCTCCTAGTCCTTGTAGTTTCTGCTGTGCGTTGATATGACAGTCAGTCAGTTTCTCCTTTTATATACAACTAGCTGGTACCCGCGACTTTGTCTGCGTCCTTTTTATACTTTCAACCTCTTCATCCCTTTTTTTCTCAATAAAAGCTAGCCTATGTTCTTTTTCAGGGTCTAAAGATTGTCTGTGCCAAATTTCATCAAAATCGCTTGAGAGGTTTAAGCGGGAAAGCGTAACAGACAGACAGACAGAGTTACTTTCGCATTTATAATATTAATATAGATACAATATATAAGGTGCTTTTAAAATATATGCCACGCTCTCCAGGGCGTGTAGCACTATGTTTATAGATTACAATAGTAAAGATAAAATGTAGATAATTTGTGTTTTTTTTTCTCATACAAAAATTATTCACGTATAAATTTTAATTCTTTTTTGGCATAAAACCATCCTGTACACTTTATGAGCTGTTGCCGCTCCGCGCCGCAAAACACCGGCGCCATTCATTCTACTACATTCATTCATATCAGACGAATGCCGCCTGCGCGCTGGCCACTATGTCGTCACTGCGCAGCCCCCCCGCGCGCACTTCCCCGTTCGCCGCACGCGCTGGCCGACCACCCGCTTGCCAGTCGCCCCCCGACCGCCACGGGAATTATTATCGCGCGCGTTTTTATTAAAAACATTTAGGCAACTGAAAAGTAAAACGGACACATTGAACAAAGTGAAAAGCCATGTACGTAAGCGTGTCTACATTTGTGTGAGGTGGACTTGTGCAACAGTTTTGTGGATAAGTCGGTAGGGAGTGTGTAAATATAGTGCAATTGGTGTAGGTAAATAACTTTTAAATACGCCAAGTTCCTGTAATTTATCGTTATTTGATATTACACTTTTGAATCCTAAGCGAACGCCGGCGTTTTGTTCTTTAATTGTGTGTGTAATTACAAAAGTCGAAAGGTTAGTCTAAGTACCTATCGTTTACACTAACTTGAAATGGACTGTTTTGAAGTTTATCATGGTAACTGGTAACTACTGGTAAGTAATTGCACTTTAAAACACTTGTTTGCCTACGTATTATTGCGTACCTAGTGAATTAGGTAGGGACAAGCTAGTCAGCTGATTTTAGTTTTCATTCGTAGAACGAATGGAAAGAGATAGCTAATGCAGCTGTTTCATTGACGAAGAGAAACATCGCGCGTAATTTGTGAACCACGTTGTGCAGAAAAGAGTCAATATTTATTTAACTACTTTATTTTCTCAAACTGGATTAACTGTTCCGGGGTACGAAAGCTCTTCACTATTGTAATCTATAAACCCAATACTATCACCCATTAAAGGGGTGGCATATATTTTAAAAGCACCTTATAGATGTGATCCGTAACAACAATAATAGTAATTTCACCTGCAGCAAAACAAAAACCTAACCTAACTAAAGTTTGGTTCCAAATGTTATATTGTACCTCTTCTTACTTTCAGGAGAAAGCTTTGACCTGATGGATGGCGTGTTGGGCATGGCCTTATCGCCGTACCAACACGGACGTGACCGCTTCCTCTACTACCACTCGCTCGCCTCTACCACCGAGAACGTGGTCAACACCAGAATCCTCAGGAACAACACCTACTCCGACGACCCCAATATCGACCCGGACGCGGTTTACGTAAGCTAACGAAAACTATACAAATACGTGACTAATATATTTATGTATTTTTAACATACTTGAAAACCTGCTCCTACCCGTGTGCTTGCACTGGTGCAGAATTTATTACGTGAATTGAAAAACGTTGTTTGATACACGTGTTTTGCCACTTATAGTCTCTCCACTTGTATCAAAATGTACTATAGCAAGTATTTCACGTTTAGGTATTCCCGGAAGAACGCCCCACTCAGTCAGCAGCTGAAGCCATGGACAGTAACGGTATCCTTTACTTCGGCCTCATGGAGCCGCCGAGCATCTGGTGCTGGAACTCTGCCACCCAATTCTCGCCACGCAACTTCCACGAGGTCGCCGTCAACAAGGAAACCCTGCAGTTCGCCAGTGGCGTAAAGGTTGTCATGAACGCCAAAGGGGAAGAAGAGTTATGGGTGTTGACGTCAAGTTTCCAAAGAGTTATGACGGGATCGCTTTCGTCAGATAGGATAAACTTCAGGATTCATGCTGAGAAGATTAAAAATATATTAGCCAACTCTCCGTGTAGAAATTCCCCAAAGGGGCCAAACCATGGCTACCATGCCAACCTTATCGACCGGGCCGGAGACGGTCATATTCGTCGGCCGAGCAGGTATGGCAGTGCCTCGTATCTGTAGAGATCAGTGCCATGTCCGATCGCTTGCTTAGAAGATTCATGTTGTACAACTGGCCATATTTATAATAGACTATATCTAATTGATTTCAGTTCATGTCGCTCACATGCTTTCTTTATTAATTCGGTTATTATACTTTTGAATATTTTTAAGTCAACCATCTTTTTAATAAATTCATGCAATTGAATTTAATTACTGATGCGACCCGTATGATAGGATTAAGGACTGAAGTTTTAATTTAGATTAATTTATAACAACGCTACCGGTTTTACTTAATGAAAAAAAAATCCTATAAATATTATAAATTGCTTCTACACCAAAGTATTTTTTTTTAAATAATAATAAATTGTTTTTGTTCCAATATCCATACAATATCTTGTGTTGTAATCATGTTAATTTTAAATAATTATAAAATACCTATTAATAAAAACCTTCATTTTAAAATAAACCTTTTATTTGTCATATAAATTATAACTACAAACTTTAACTAAAGATATTAAAATCCAACAAATGTTTATTATGCAGTAAAAATGATCGTCTTTATTGATATTTAATATAATATTTTATTCTTCCTCGATACAAGGTAATTCTCTTTGCAATGGTCATATCGATGTGTTTGTCTTCAAATCCAATAACCACGCCACCAATGGCATCTGGTTTTACCAGTTCTTGGAGTTGAATTTTCTTTCCTGCTGGAACGAACCTTTTCAATATATTGACGAGTTTTGTTCTGGTGGCGTCGTCGAGCGGGTCCGCGGTGATGACCTCGCACAGCGCCTCGTTCCGGTGCGCCACCATGACGGCGAGGTACATCTTGATCATACGGTCTAACAACTTCAGCCGACCATTTTCAGCCACCAAACCAAGAAAATTAGTCATAGATTTCGGCATTCCTGAACGATAAGGGTATTTATATTAAACATAGCCATTTTGAGTTCTGCAATTCTAAGTTTTGTATAGTGCGCGGAATAAGCTGAACTTCCACGTCCCAGGTCGATTGAGACACAAAAATCTGTTATTATGCATTCAAAGTCGACCGAATTTGTAAGCTAAAAATTTCTTATACATAGACTAAAATAATGTGAAAAAGGTTTAAAAACTTTCCAGAGAGAATTCAACATGGAACTTCATTGGCATAATAATTTACCTATATCATTACACCCATGTATACATACAAAGAGAGTAGCATCCATTCTATTCAGACAGTCGATGTATAACTGCAAATAGTAATTTATACTACTCCTTCGTCTCGAAAACCACTTGAATTCACCATATATAAAGTTTAAAACTGAAAAATATGTACCTGCTTCGTTGCTAATAGCTATCAATAACTTAGCTTTGGCAGCTCGAGATATAAGGCTGGTTGCACAGAAATCAACAATTTTAGGCTTTTTCAGTTCTTTTTGAAGATTTATTAGACTTTTCTCTACTTTCTCCAGCTCATTCATTTGTGACGCAGCACTGTACAGAGCCGACACGTAGCGTCCTTCCAAACCTTTGCGTGAACAGAATTTTATTTTGAAATTGGTACTTACAAACTATCGTTAGTATGAATTGACTGTGACACGAATATAAATTTTAATAGATGGAGGGTAATACATTGTCAGATAGAAAAGGCGAAAAATAACTTGATTCAAGGTTTCGGGCAGGGGAAGCTTCCATAATTCCATTCATCTTGATATGCTCGCGCTAGGCCAACACGAGATCTCTAGTCATTTGTTACCTACTATAACTTCTCCGACTCCTAGTGGAGTGGAATATAGTCTCAAACTTTTACTAACTAAAGCCATTTTTCGTTTAGTTGCACTTTTCCAGGGCAGCGATGACTCTTTCAAACATTTCGCAGCCCGGAGGCATAAGAAATAAAATTTTGCCAGAAATAAAACGGATTGAATGGCGGTTATAACGTGTTCTTCTTCTCGAATAATGGTTTCAGTTTCCTTCAAAGTTTTTAGAACCAGTGGGTTGCCAAGTTTATAGCGGCGCCATTTGTGTTTTAGGTCCTTCCGAGTGCATCTAGGACATTATAGGCACTCTAATAAGTGGGTCAACATGTTTTTACGGTCGGTCTAGGAATTTGTTTCTGTGTAACCTATGGCGTCGAATGGAAGAATCACTTGTTGCCTCGACCTCAAATACCTACCTACCGTAGAACAAGTGCAACCAAAATAAAACTTATTATTCGAATCTAAATAAATTCAGTAACAAAATTGTCTAACTAGGAAAAATAATGTTTAAATTAGCTATGATTTTTTATCGATTATCTCCGTCGATTATATATTTCAGAAGGAAATTATTTGGCAAAAACTGTTTCATTCAAATCTTACCAAATATTGAAATTGGTGGTTTTTTACTCTTGGTTACGGATGGAGGAGGGGATGGAGGTTTGTCTGCCATGGTTCTTACCATAGATTTAGCATTTATAGTTCTTATAAACATACGTAACATTATCGGTTGTAAATAATTTTTAGGAAGAAGTGACACAATTTATATTTACGAAAACTGTCAATATGTCACTTAAACATGTCAACTTATTATAAATAAATGCATATATTTTTAATTCAAAGATAAAAACTATTCCAACAAGAAGTATGGTATACAAACAATGTATTGTTTTAAAAGAGTGGTTGAAGGTGATTCAAGTTAGCACATCGTATTGGAAGGCCTGATCGGTCTCCAGCAGAGCCCTGACGTAGATGACCAGGGAGCCGAGAGCCATCGCCGACGTCAGAGAGTTGCAAGGGCCGCCTTCAGATGTCGCTGCTTTCTTCACTCTATATTCTTCCTGTAACAAAGGCATTTAGGATCTCTATTTCGTATTCATTATCATCATCAATTCAGCCGAAAGACGTC
This sequence comes from Mythimna loreyi, assembly GCA_029852875.1. Classification (NCBI taxonomy): domain Eukaryota; kingdom Metazoa; phylum Arthropoda; class Insecta; order Lepidoptera; family Noctuidae; genus Mythimna; species Mythimna loreyi. The sequence continues at coordinate 11,764,010 of CM056785.1, read as the reverse complement.
CACTGCTGGACATACATAGGCGGGAGGCCTATGTATGTCCAGCAGTGGACGTCTTTCGGCTTTCGGCCAAACGTCGCCACAACGACCGGTCCCGTGCTATTTCGTATTAATAAAAATCAATTACTATATGTATAGTATGACAATAATAAGTTCCATTAACTTATGGTGTGTTGGTAGTTGTTAGGACGAGGATTGTGAGAATTATTTTTATATTGTCAACTAGCTGGTGCCAGCGGCTTTGCCCGCGTGAAAATAGGTTTCTCCATATAAACTTTGAACCCCCGTTTCCTCCGTTTATAGGGTCAATTTTGGAATATCCATTCTTAGTGCTCGCTTACGTCATAAAAGGAAACCTAGTGCAAAATTTCATTTTCCTAGCCCCAATAGTTTCGGCTGTGAGTTGATATGTCAGTCAGTCAGTCAGTTTCTCCTTTTGTATATATAGATAATACCTACGTGATTTGTAAACGTACACGTAGGTTACGTAATTTGCAGAACCCAAAATATAAAAAATTCAACCATTACGTTGGCGGAACTTAGTTTCTGGCTAAGAATACCGCCCGCTACGATCATTAGTTTCAGAAACATAGTCAAAGTGTGAATAAAGCTGAAAAACTTAAATAACGTGGTTCTCATTTTAACAGTTTTTGTGATCACTTTTTAGGCGGAGTAACTAATGATTGAATTGACAAGGCACGCTCATTTGTATCGGTCTAATGTAGTCATTTTCGATTTAAAATAAATCATAGCGGAGTAAACGATTTTACAGTGTGCTATCTTTATTCTTTTGTTGAACAGTCAATAGAACTGATAGCCCAAAAAATAAATTGTAATTGGATATTTTAATTCAGAATAAAAACACTTTATATTATTATGTATAGATTTTTTCACTACAGGATTTTTTTTATATTGGGCAAAAATCATCCAGTGACGAATCTGGCTCTTGGGCGGAGCGCGAAACTCTTACTGACTAAACACCCCACCCGTTCCTTCTTTACCTTTCGCACTGTGGCCTTTCTTTCAGAAAGAGCCCCAGTAGAATGGACCATACGATCATAGTGCAAATACAGGACAACCCAAGAAGATCGCGATGAGTTGATCCATGGATCTTGATTCCAAATGTATTTCAAAGACGCTACAAACCTCTCTGTCTTTAGCTGATGGGACTGATGCAGGCCCCACGAATCCAGTGAGTTTCAGGAAGGGCTGGCGATCATCTGAATAGCACCCCTTGGGCTCCTGCCACGTCAAAATTCTATTCATCCAACGAGGTTTTATGAACTCCCCGTAGCCTTGTGCTGCACAATATAAAACTGAAAATATAGAAAATTAACTTTAACCTATACTAAATGAAAACCCGTATTCGCTAGGGTGAAATGTGACTCATAATACACATCTTGTTGCAAAACGTAGGTAGATAGCGATAGAATCTATCAATGCTCTGAAGTTAACATTTTAAATAAGCAAGAGAGAGCCAAAAACCAATAATTCAATAATGAAAATACATATACATTATAATATATCTCACTTTGTTGCATAAACAATGTTTTAGTTCCAGGAGGATGGTCCCAGGCTTCCAGGGACTTGGATTCTTTATAAACTTGTATGCAAAGTTTGTAAATGTGTGCATTCATATCGAGTCCTTCCATGCAATCGAACAGATAAGCCAAAGCGGCTGCTCTGATGCGGCTGGTCTGCTGGAATGCCAGACCGGAGCCCTTGAGCACCTGCGCGGAGCATTCGGGTGTCAGCTCACAAGTCCCGTCCGTCTTGGTCGTCTGCGACTCCATAGCCGAGATCAACAGCTGCATTGTGCACGCGTCTGAAATTCCAAACTCGCAATTAAACGTGGCTGGCAAGCTTTCACCTCATTTTCATTGTCAACATTGTTGATTATTACGATTATTACCAAGTGGCGACGCTCAGCGGTTATTGTTGGAACTAAAAAAAAGTTGGCCTTCGAAGAAACCGGCCGTGTCAGGGTCTGAATTGAAACTAGCTTTACATTGAATACTAAAGTAAGTTACGCAGAACCGCAATTGGAATTTCTATTTGTTACAATTTCACATCATCATTACATAGTATAAAACAAAGTTGCTTACCGCTATGTATGCTTAGATCTTTAAAAGTACGCAACGGATTTTGATGCGGTTTTTTTAATAGATAGAGTGATTCAAGAGGAAGGTTTATGTGTATAATACATGCATAGTATATTCAATATCAGTACCCGTGCGAAGCTGGGGCGGGTCGCTAGTTCATTATAATTTATTTGCCTTTAAAGGTAAACTTCTGTCCATTTATTATTGGTAATATTTATTTTAATATATGCAGCATTAACAAAATTTATAGCTTATATGGCATATGCCTTGTACCAAAACAAGAAAGGCTATTTGAATTTATTGATTGATAGTTGGCACACCAACATTAGTGCATACAAGGCTGCATCTGATCACCGGTATGCATACCTATTACAGATACGCACGACTTGTACCAATTAGGTACAATATTAATTATCACGATATTTAATTATCAATTTTAATTACGATTAAAAGTAGCTCCGAGCAGTTTTTTTAAATTGTTCTAAATAACGTTTCAATACATAATACCCAACCTGCGGCCTTCCTTGTCGGCATCTTAGTTCTCGCCTCTTGCACGTATTGTTCGAATGCGAAGCGATAAGGCTTCTGTGTACCCATTGTACCGATCGTTATTGGCTCCATTAAACTTGATAGCACGTCTAGATTTTCGAATATCGCTTTTGCAACTGTAAAAAAAATAAAGCGGTTATTTTATTTTTACACTAACAAAATCTTTGATATTTAAGTTGAGATATCGTTTGATTTAGGTCAGTTTCTATTTTCGGTGTTATATTACGTATTCTAGACATCTCTTTAGAGTAGTGTGAGGTAAACTCTACATTCTCATCATCAACGATTGCATCAATGCTTGCCATCAGATGCAGTCAAGCACTAGTTTATACCAATAAAAATCTACTTTGTATTGATTGCCTCAATTAATTAGGCCAGTAACTACATAATGTTAACGCAGCATCGACTCAGATTGTGTGTAGAAAAAGTTCGAATATGGATGGATGTAATCATAGCTATGTATGTATGTATAACTGCTAAACAGGTTTTGATGAAACTTGGTACCTGGTTACCTACACTGTCTATACACTGTGAAATTTAAATGGTTGTTTTCCCGCGGCAGAATGACTTGCCATAAGGAGTACTTTTGAAGCATACAGAAAAAATAAAAAAATTAAAAAGTTTTTTTTTTATAAACAATTATTAAAAATATTTATCAACTCAAAAAAGCGAAAACAATAGTAACATTAGACGTAATTTGTAGGTACTACTAGAGTCGCATGAGCAGCCCGCCGTCAAAGGAAACCGATTCATTAAATATTTAAACCAAAATAAGCTCTCGCACGTTGTGATACGTCATAATTAGCTTGCACTCTACAGGTCCATTTTTTGTTTTTAATATTTTATTTCTTTATCAAACGTTTGTATTACCAAGATACAACCATTTCGCTGAGGGGTTTCACGGTGTATATTCGACAACTATCACACGAATATAGGACAAAGGATTTACATCCCGATAGAAATAGGTTCATTGGGATAGTAAAAGACTACGCTAAGCAAGTCGGGAGCAGAAGCAACTAGAAATGTTGTAACAACTCACACACACATACGTTTGTTTAGATTACACTTACACCAAGAAAGTGTTATTGTATACTAGCGAATAAATCAAGCGAAAGTCAGCAAAGATATGCCTCAATGATATAACTTCAATAAAATCCATTTAAGAGAGAAACGCAATGATTTCGCCGTCCAACTCCGTAGTACCAACGCGACGTAAACCATAATGCGAGTAACAGAGCACTTACATTGATTTATTACGATTTGAGGTAATGTTTGCACTCCACCAAGTTAAACTTTGCTTAGACGGTCGTTTAGAAATGTTAAATACTTTCTCCAACTTGCCATACCTGGTGTATTGGTTTGATTTCATAATCGAAACAATGATTGGAAGTGAAAAATAAGTATAAATGTAGTTGTAGCTTTTCAAAATACGTTAATTCTATCGAAAGAAAAAAGAAAGCAAGAAAAGAAACAAAACAATGGTACATCAATCGGAATTGGTAATATATATTTAAAACTATATTTATAATGAGAAACTGATTGATTATCCTGTAAACACACAACCGAAACTAACATGACTAGGAGCGTAAAAGTTTCTTTCTTTCTTTCTTTTCTTTAAGAGAGGATTTCCCATAAGAAATGACACTGGGTGCAAAACTTGTATAGAGAAACCTAATTTCACGCCGGCGAAGCCGCTGTCACATGATATTACATATAATGCGGACGACGCATTGGTAATGGTGTTATACCTAATTAATAAATATACAACATGTAACTATAATAACGCTCACCCTACATTCCAATTATACTTACAATTGTAATGTAGTTACAGAAATTTTCCATAAATGCATTTGGGTAAAGTTTTTTTTTAAGAAATTAGTTATTGTAATTGTAGGCAAATAATATAAGCATCGACCCAAAACATTAGTAGAGAATCGATATTGGTTACACACGCACACACTAACACGCTAGCGACGCAACTAAGATCTGTCAAAAATGTATCAAAATATAATTATTTTGGGATAAAAATAAATCTAAAAAAAATTAGGTCCTATTACATACTTTAAGAATTACTTTATTTATTGGAAATTTTGATATGAATTGGGTAATATACTAAATGGGCGGCTCAGAGAAATACCAATGACTCCAATGAGACCTGTGCTTCTAATATCAGGACTTCAAATATTTTTGGTGATTTATGGAAGAGAGAAGATGTGGGACTCAACCACATTAAATTCAATAGTCAATTCCGAGCCGATGACAAGTTAAATAAAAATTTAAATACATATACCGAATAATTGAAAGGAATGGAGGGAGGCCTTTGCCCAACAGTGGGACACTATGGGCTAGAAATAAGAATAATATATATTTTTTTTATGTTTTTTTTTTATTTTTTTAATTAAATGTTTAAAAATATATTTTATATTTCAGGTAATGAATAAACGGAATAATAATAATAAATATATATAAAAATCAATGCCACTTTTCGTTGTAATTTTATAACTCAAGAACGGGCTCACCCATCCAAACCAAATGTTTAGGCTTTGTTCGGACTATTTAGTAGATGGTTTATGTGAAGTTTGCACAAAATCGGTAGAGCGGTTCTTCATTTATCATATTTTTCTGTTGCCGGGAGCGAAAGAAAGGAACGAAACTACGGGCAAAAGCTATTGTAATAATATGAAAAGTAGTCTTGTAATCGTGATTGCAACTACAATTTGTACTTTGTAATCAAAATGTTAACTACATTTTACGATTTTTCAATGTGATTTATAGTTGCGATTACTAGCTACAATGCGTAGGCGTAGTTATTAATCAGTATTTAGATATTACATATTGCCCAACACTGATGATAATGTTGTTTTACTTTATAATTACATATGTAGTAGGTACTGAAGTGATTAATTATTTCCGTAAACTTCAGTCAGGTACTGCTTTACTAGCCGCTCTTTTAAGTAATACCTAGTAACAGAAACGACATAAACCATATACAAATACCACCAATTTAATATTTTTTTTATGCCTTTGTGATGGCTAAATATGGAGGACTATGTTAAAAAATAAAAACATCTATGTACTGTGGTGATTGCAAGGAGGGTCACATATCATTCTAACTGGCACTTTTAAACTTTATGGAAAAGAATATAGAATTGATAGATGAATTTGTCGTACAATGTCAGAGAAAAGAAAATTATTATAAAAATATTAATTAAGATTTCAGTCCAGTACTAAAAGAAGAACTACAGTACTAGAAGTCCAATTGCATCAATCGAAGATTTAGACAACTATAGTCACTTCGTTTCTAAATTACGAACCCTTTGAATTCATTTTAATATACTTGCTTATCCAATCTACTTTTGACGTTGGCAGAATAGTCGGCGACGGCTCTACTTGCCTTTTGAAAAAAATAGAATTGAATTAATTAAGAGAAAACAAATATAGTATAAAGATAAAGAAGTCTCTTTGATTGTAGCATAGCCCGCGACAGTACTGTACCCATGTTCGCAAAATAAATAAATGATTATGAAATAAAATAAACTTTGTTGTATGACAGCTATCAGATCTAGTGCGAGCGCGCCTTAACTAGAAAGTTATTACCTCCGAGAGTGAGTGTTTAGAAAAAAAAATATGTTCACTTAAATTGGCACATATTGACATCGTAACGATTTATTATTGACTAGCACTCTACCAGCGACTTCGCTCACTAAAATCGTATTGTAGTACAGTACGGCCGTCGGATCTTGGCGAGTCTGGGGGCTTAGACAAAGTCACATTCTCACTAACGATAACGAAATTCGAAACTCCGAAATGTATGGAACTGACATATGCCTTCGAAAAGTCACGTGGTCAAACGTTTTCGATTCGCTAATTGTTATTAGTTGTTTATACGTCAAATTGGACGTTTTAATTCGATAACCATAGCCAAGAAGTTGTTATTTTATCGAACCAACACTTCAACTTATCGATATGTTAGTCGATGTCACTTTGTCTACCATTTTGTGGTCGACATCGTTAAGGCGAAATCGAACTTACAAATGGATTCGACTCGGAGCGATTGCCACTTGTCTAGGGTCCCTGAAGTTAGGCTCTGCGAATTTCAGCGCTTGAAAACTCTTGCAAAGAAAAGGGTTTTATAAAAATAAATGCCAATAACAATTTTTAACAGCAATAACAACTGCAACTTTTACTGTCTAAGCAACCTACCCCGTTCCTACCTTGACTTTTTCGCAGAGCTCCGGTGTAACGCTTTCTCACCAACCTTCGGCTCCAAGGAGGCTGCGACCCTGTAGGGCCCCTACAGTTTGCTGACAACTCTTTGAGGCGCGCGGGAGCAGTGCGTGCCGTCAACAACTTAGACGGGGTAAAGATACGCCTTTACCCCGCTATGTGGGGGTGATGTCCGCCACTAAGGACATAGCATATTGGAATGCCCCTATAGGCCGTAGCTCAGCTCACGGCAAGCGTGCACACACCGCTTGTTTTAACTTGTCAGTCTGTCAATTTCTACTTATATATATATAGACTAGCTGCTCCAGCAAACACTGTATATGCCTAATGAGGATAATGTTCTCATCGAAAAAAAAGAGAGGAAGGTCAGGTTTGCTGGAAGAAAATTCAACTTTGAGTTAAGCTCGCCTTGGTACATACATATTGTAATCCTCTTTTTTTATATGCCGTTTGTTGTACATTAAAGAATTAAAAAATAATTACAGGAAGAAAGTGCAGGGAAGGTTTAAAGCCTCCCTGCACTTTTTTTTTAATTAGCCAATTCGGTCCAGCCGTTCTCGAGTTTTTGCAACACTAACGAACAGCTATTCATTTTTATATCTAAGAAGATTATGCAAGTCAAATCATATCTAAACCAAACAATCTACCGATATATTATTTATGCTAGTTTAAATCTATATTGCAATTAACATATACCAATGAATTACATGTAATTATTTAATCATAAAATTAGTTATTCTAAATTAGTAAATGATGCATTACTCAAGCGACAGGTGTGCCGACCAAATTGGTCTGGGAGGAATAAAAAGTAGCTAGTGCATCAAGCGTATTTCAAAACCTTTAGGCTAGACTAGGCCAATGGTTTCACAATCATGATGACTGCATTCTTAGCTAACATTTACATTAATTAAATTAATCTATATATATAAAAGGAGAAACTGACTGATTGACATATCAACGCACAGCCTAAACTACTCGGCGTAGGAGCGTGAAATGCACAAGGCTTCCTTTTATGACGTAGGCGAACATTAAGAAGGGATTTTTTTTTAATTCAGCTCTTAAATAGCTGTAATAGGGGTTTAAAGTTTGTATGGAGAACTCTACTTTGGGTGAAGCCGCTGGCAGGAGGCTAGTTTAGGACAAATCCTTTTAAAAACGATTAGTTTTTATTTGCATTGGTACTTTTACTTTATATTATTAAAAATGTTTCGGGTTTGGAACCCGGGCATTATAAAGGGGAGAGATTAAAGACTAAAAGAATTACGAGTATGCATAGGTATAAATATTTTTTTTTTTAATGGGAAATCATTTAATTATTTCCCAGGTCAGTATAAATGTGAAAGAATGGATAGGGAGAGAGAGGTCAAAGAGATGGTGGTTAGATTGTGTAAAGAGTGATAATGAAAGGAAAGGGAGTTTGATGATCCAGAGGGTTCGACCGAGACCTTGACCTTGTATATAGGTACGATTAGTTAAAAACTAATGTTATTGTCTACATACGAATTCATGAGCATCGTCAGGCCCTTTTCGTGTGGAATTTGGGGTCGTCACAAAACGTTTTTTCATCCAATCTGTCCTGTCACACGACACTACTGTTTGATATATCTATGCACGACACGCTATCTATCACTAACTAAAAAAGTACATAAGTAGTTAAAAAAAATAGTTTACATCATGAGGAAAATAGTGTATCGATTACTATAATGGATAAACAGTTTATTTTAAGCAGTTTTTTTTTTCAATTTATGTTGACATCAACTTATCTAGAACTTATCTCAGCACCTTCACTTAGATAAGTTCTGAGAAATTGATACAAATCGATTCGAGATTGTAATAGGATTTTAAATTCGTTTTGATATATTGGACGCATGCCTGTGTTGTGATGGCCCAGTGGTTACAGCACCCGCCACTCATAAGAGCGCCTTCAAATTAGTCGCGCAACAGCCCCAAGTGCCCCAAGATATCTATGGGTTCGATACCCCGAAATGATCTTTGGGGTAGGTTGTTTAGTCAGTAAGAGTCTGACACTGTTTCCCGCTACGCCCAAGGACGGGATTCGTCATTGGATGATTTTTACATAACATAAAAAAATCTAAAGGGTATCATGTTGTCCAGTTACTTGGATATGGAAGATCTGATAGGCAGGCGCTCCATGTAAAACAGGTATTTAGTCACATCCAGTTAATTTTTATTACAGCATTGCATTGTAACGACGACTCGTTATAATGTTGTAGGTAATAAAAATGAAATATCCATCTCATTTCTAAAATGAGTCTGTTTAATATAATAGGTTGTTGACTTCTTACATAACCTCACTTTTACTTATAAGTAACTTAGTTTTCATAAGGTTTTCAGACCGAAAAATTTCGCAAAATATTTTCAATAAATGGTAGAAAATATATCGACATTGGAAAGGTAAAACGCTTAACTGCCATTTTGGTCGGAAATAAGTTATGTACGACGAGAATAACGAAATTTTTCTACATATTTTATCTGTTAAGTATAGATAAAATCAAAGGACTTTTTGACGTATAAGGGTACCCAATTTTTTACGTTTCATATCGCTGAATCAACGCTAATTTCTCGGTTTCTAGAACCAACGTCGCTAAAGTCACTGTATTTGAAGTCAATTTTCAAGTCAAGTCAGTTATTACTTTATTCTTGACTTTAGGTCCGAAACTGCGTGTCATATAAAAGTGCACGGTCATCATGGTTCGCCGCGCGGACACCCGTCGTGCCCCACGACCATTTTTCTGCGCAATAATACATTAAAGTTTTCCATCGACTCGACTACATGCACACTGTTAACTAGTTGAACTAGTGACATTGCGCAGGTAATCCGGTACACGACACACGCACATAGTTACGAGGAAAATGATGGGGGCACCCGTGCGTCCGCCCTTTAAACACAGCGTTGGCTCTTATGATCCCAATGTTTATCGCTTTACCACACAAAATTTCGAAAATAAAGTCTCCATAACTATTGAATCAAAGGATTAATAGGTGTTTTCACGAATCTTCCGTCTAATCCGCATGAGAAACGAGATATTACTTGTTTTAGTAATCAAAATGGCAGTTTACCTATGTTTCCCTTTTTTTTATTAATATTTGTATATCATCTACCTAACGGCACTACTTCTCACTATTCATTGATCTATTTACCGCCATGCTCAACATTGAAAATCTGTCTCCTTTATAAATATTGTTATAACAACACTGTTGCAATCAGAAAAACATGAACATCGCAATGTGACAAAGCTCAATCCATTTGTTAATATATAGTATAGTTTAATTCTCATCAAATGGTACATATGTATAACCAATTTAGGCTAAGCTTACGTTTTGGGGAACTAGATTGGTTATATCACGTTTGGAGTATCTATTAAGCTTTACATGCTATATTTTTATCAGAGATTCACCCAGATACTCTTATTACAAACTCAAAAAAATCTTAAAGTTAAGGGGAAGTTAATAATGAATAAATTACACCTAGGTAACCTAAAGTGCCTCGGGAACTATTAGGTGAGATAGCGGTCAAGTACGAGTCTATCATTAATAAAAATAAATAAGATGTTAATTACAATCATAACGCGCTACCTCGGGCTAGGCAATATAGGCGTCACCTATATTAAACTATCTGTTACAAGTGAATTATTAAAAGGCTGTCGATAATTGCTTTTTGCTAAATGCCATGGCAATCGACTTCTATCAAAGTCTATCACTCCATTCAGATGCACTAGTTTTAAATATAAGAGGAGTTACTCAATTCCAAGCCTGGAGCGAATGTAATATATTGGCCAAGAGCCCGACTACGGGCAAAAGCAATGCCTCAGCATTGTTCAAAGTTGTGCAAGCATACGTGAAAAGATGCCTAAATGATTTATTTATATTTTACCCGTCGGCCTGCCAAGTGCAAGTTGAACTTACGAAATTAGATATTTTTTTAGATTAGGTACATGTAATGACTTAATAACTTAGTGATGAATTCCGATTATTAACTAGTTACCTTTCATGAAGTCCGTTTAGTTCTGGTTGTGTTAGGCGTATGTACCGATTAGTTTGCTTGTGTGTGTAAATTTTGGGTGCGGTGGCAAAGAAATCTGATGCAAATTTATACTAGCTTCTATCAGCGATTCCGTCCGCGTCAACATGCTATATGTTATTCTAGGACGTGGTCTACCGTATACTAAAATTAGTTCATCTGATTTAGTGTGAAGGAGTAACAAATGTACAAACACTGCTATATCCAGTAAATAGAAACAAAACAAATAGGTATATAAATCCTTCCAACCACATATAACTCATAACTCTTTTAGCAACAATCGTTTCATCTGTCCTCTTCACATGACAATATCAAGACAGACGATTCTCTTTCTTCTTACGGTACTCTAAAAATAGCAATAATAATTACGCAACCGTTTAATTCATAATGTATAACAGCTAGATGTATATCTAACTGGATTCAAAACTAGCTATTGCATCGCTCGCATTTCAGATTAGGCAATCGTAAATTACATAGCTAACGGTAATGGATAGCGTCCCAAGGATTCAGGCTAGCCACGGGGGGCCAACTTCTGTGAATCTACATTTAAAATTAAAATGCAATTGCAAATATATTACACTTTGAAGTTTCATCTACACTTTTACAATCCAAAATATAATTGAAAATTTGTAATACCTACTTTGTCTATCTCTATTTCTAAACTGAAATCATAATTTCGGTGTTATTAACTGGGTTTCTCATAAATAAAAAATAACTTCAACAATTATACATTTTGAAATATTTATTTCGAGTACAATCACTATAAAAATTCAAAATAGAACCTATTGTTATTGTTATTATTTTTCACCATTATTATCTGTGAAAAGATACTGCACTAGCAAAAAACTTTTAAAGAAACCCAATCCAGATCAACCTATCAAAATTGGGAGCAAAAAATTATTGAACACTAAATCATTTTCGACATCATTAGATGTAGAGAACTAGTTATAATAATCGTGACCGCAAACAACTCGTAGGTATGATAGGTAATGATCGAGCTTGATTGCATATTGTTATAAAGATACAAATGCTTAAACTGTAAATTCAACCTTCAATGCAAAAAATTGTAAAATATGCAATGCCGTCCAAAGAAAAAAGCATATCTGCTCTTTTTGGTAAAATTAAGTTATTATCATTTTTGGCATCACAAAAACATTCGCATCATGTATGTTTCGATCAATATCATAATATGCTCGTAGTGCAGTAAGTCTAGTTATATGGAATAAATGTGCAACATTTCAGTTTTTTTCTTTTCCGTGTTGTGTTTTCAGTTAGTTGCCTTTTTTGGGTTTTTAGGGAACCCTTATAGTTTCACCAAGTCTGTCTGTCTTTCTGAATTCAGACATTGAGAAACTCTTGCGTCTACAAATGAAGTTACAACTCTATACTTATTATGGACTGGAGACAACAATTCATAGTAAATAGCAAACGCGGAAATGGCTCTTTCTGTCAGTTACTTCGTTACGTCTTTACAGCTGAACGGATTTAGATGAAACTTGGCTCACCTCATCCAAGATTGGATCATAGAACACATTTTATTTTGTGAGTATGTTTCCTTGGTATACATTTCAACTTTGAAGTGCTCATACCGCTATTAAAATACTCTAATAAAATAAAGACACTGAGTCCCTGGCAAAGCAATACTGAAATAAAAAAACTATAGGCTAACCTAACTCAAGTTAAGTTAAGTACATTAAGTAATAAGGGGCAGAGTGTTAAATCAAGAAATAAATCTATTTTTTACCTACTACTAACCTGAACTAATAATATAATTGTAGTTATGTAAAAGAACGCATAAATAAAAGCTTGTAAAAAGATATCTAATAAGGAATTTTTAAAAAGGAGGGAAAGAAGAACTCATTGGGCATCATGAAAATCAACTATATTGTTTCCTATAAACACGACAGGATTCTTTGACAAAAAAAACTAGTTTATGGAAACATGATAAGTAGACTATTTGCGAATATCATGAGAACTCAAGAAGCACATAAATGTGCTAAAGTAGGTTCATATAATAATAATAATAATAAAGCTGGTTTTAATGAACTCTTTCGGCATACTTAAATGGACTCGATTGAGGTAGACGCTCTGGATAGACGGGTTCGCACATTCTACGGGGTTTCACTATCCCACATGACGAGAATCTCGTGAAAGTTGACAAAGAGAAACAAATCACATATCTCGACTTTCTTCTCTTTATAAGATGAAATATCTTTTCTTCGACATGAGGTTGTCGACATGTGGAATGTGGACTCGGCTGTCATTGTGCCGATTGTTGTGACCGCCAATGGCCTTATAACCAAAAGCTTCGACGACTATCAGTCGAAGCAATCGTGGCGCGATTGGACCAAGGGCCTGATACAGAAGACTATATGTATTGTGAGGAGTGTCCTGTCTCTGGAGCTCTAACCACCGGTAGCTTGGACCCTGTTCTCGACACCGGCGGACTAATATTTTTAAAATGTTTAAATATTTTATTTTGTAAAGAAATATTTAAAAATTTATTTAATATGTAAATATATTATATGAATAAATGGAATAATAATACCATTTATTTTTAGATGAGAGTCCATACACAATTAATAAGATCAAATTAAATAAATAAAAATTTAAAATCACATAAATTAATAAAATAAAATGACTTTAAATGATTTTGTAATGATAAAATACAAACCATATTCGTAGTCTTTACTCCGATACACAAAACTGGTAAAGTCCGTGTTGTTTCTGATGCGGTCCATGCGCCGGGTAATGTTCTGCAAGTTCTCCTTGAGCTTCGCTGGCACTGACTTATCTAGCTCATTAATCGTGTACTCCAACTGACCTGGAAAACATATTACACTTTAGAAAGGCCTACGTACAATTTTGGTTTTGACTGCCTTTCATTTTTCGGACCTGACTTACATAGATGCATCTTTTGACTTTGATATTACTCGTGCGACTCCTTAAATAAAGCATTACTTATCTAAAAATCTTGCGATGGCCTCAAAAGATAGTTATCAGCAAAAATGTTCAAGGATATGCTAAAGCTCCTCTAGTGAACTCGTTTTGCTTTAAAAGATAATAAAATGGTTATAAATATAGATACCTCTAGCCATTCCCAGGGCGATATACCACTCAGGGTCTTTCGAAGGCTTCTTCTCATAATATTCTAACAATTTGTCCAACGTGATAGATATTCTATAAACTTTGGGAACATTGTATATGAAGTCTTGAGTATCGAAGTACGGGTAGATACCGTGACAGAATTTGACACTCAGAACTGTTAACAATACGACATATTTTACGTACATTTTGTAGAAAACTAACCGTAGAGTAGAAACTAATTGTAGTCGTAAAAAACAATAAAATGGCCACCCGGCAACTACCGATTGGACCATTTGTACGTATTTTATTGAACTTTATCGTAAGTTTCCGTCAACAGGAGTTATGATCTAATTTACTATAGTTCGTTGATATAATATAAGGAACCGCAAGAATAAATATTTATGATGTAATTGTTTGTGATTAACGATTTATGATTTTAAATTAATGGTTTGTTAAACAAATTAAAATAATAACATTTATGTAATTAGTCGTTACATCAACACTATCTCGTCTACTTATTCTAGGCTCAAGGAACGTTTGAGGCTAATATTATATAGCATAAAAGGTTGTATAAAGAAGACCCGGTATTTTTGGTCCTACAGTGTTTATAATTGAAGAACCATAAAACAAAAGACTACTCATCAATTTAATGAAATCGTGATAATAGTACCGTGCAAACAGAAAATATTAACCTACTTGTGAAACACCTACAAGTACAGAATCCCTTTACGATGTCACGACGAGAACATGTATAAATGAATTCACCAAAGCTAAAGTACTAATTGTTAGTAGATAAATGTTCAGTAAAGGCCGTATTAGAAGGCTCGTTAATTTAGAGCGTTTCGAAATTAATCGTGAGGTATCCTCGATCCCCGACGAAATGCAGAAGCTGCTCGTGTGTGTGTCCAAATCGCGAAAGCTAACCTGAGAGGGGCTGAACGTGGTGTTATGGAAAGGGCGCGAACATACTACGCCGCCAGACAAACTCAAGCGGCGTACTTGAACTCACGTATTTTTTGCGATGCAGAGTTTTGTGTCGGGACCGTTCTACTCACTCCGACTAATCAGCAAAACAAACGTCAGGAGTGAGCGATTTCAGTTATAGTGTTTTTATAGATAGCTATTTGCATGTTACGTAAATAATGGCTGTGTCGCATCAGTGGTTCGTGCAGTGGTCCTCCCCGCCGATGCTCTACGCGGATATTACTAGTCAATACAACGACGTCAACGAACGATGGAAAACCGCCGGACCAAAGTGGAGTGATCCTTTAGTAGTTCCTGAACAAAGTGATGATAGTTATAATGACGATCGCAATGGAGGAAGCTGGACAGATGTTAATAAATATAAGCTTAAGTCAGATAGATCTAAAAATAATGGTAAGTGTAAAAATTAATAATATTCTTATGTTTTTCTAAAGCTTGGCTTAGTGAATATTACGCGAATTTTATAAAATACTCGATTCTGTCAGCTGTTTTGACCGCATGATAGTAGATAATTATCCCAAGGAAACATAACCCCAGAATAAAAATTAGGATAACTTTTATATCTACACCTGCGTCAAACTGCATCTAAATCCATTGTGACGTTTAAATTGAACTTGAAGAAGTAACAAATATAATTATAGTATTATCTAACCCAACCAACGGTGTCCTGTCACGCACGAAGATTTAATAGTCGTCATAGTTTTCTGATTTTCTGCACAGCTTCCTTAATTTTTTTTTAATAAGAGACTTCTGAACACAACAGGGAGAGGAATTATCGAAATTGGGTTTAGCCGTTACGCGTGATGACGTGATCAAGGAAAATAAGTATTTATTTGTATGTAATATAAATAATCTAATATAGATTATTAGATATTATTATTGTTGTATAGATTATTGATGTTATAGTGTATATCTGTATATGTACTTCAATAAAATCTCTACCTATTTAGAGCAGGAAATTATTAGGTATATTGGCGAAACATCGTAAATACCATGAGGCCGGGGCACGTGCCCTATGGTACTTACGACGTATATAATGATCATTAATCGAATCAGTCGTGCGTAATTGACTGGTGAATATGGCACGAATTAGATTGCATATGAATTATATAATTATTTGTTTCAGAGCATAATCACGACAAGTTACAAAAAAACGGAAATGCGTTTTTATCTTCACGTATCGAAATTAACCTAATGTCCAATGAAGTGGAAATATATAATTTCAATGATTTAACTCGGATTAAGACAGTTAGTTACGCACTAATTACGTGTTGTTTAACGGTTCATCATGACCACATGTGAATATCTTATGGACTAAGTACCTAATTAGGTGTTGAAGTTTCCCTGACTTCGATTATTTACTTTATATAAATAATTCATAGCATGAGGGAAGCTGCTATTATTTTTCTAAACCACCCTAATAGTATTTATTAGTGTTAATTATGAGCATTTATGTTGAGCGTTCAGATTGATGATCATGAAGCAGGTATTACCTTAATATGTAACTTTAGTTCGAAACTTTAATCGTACACAATTATACACCAGGTAATATGATACATAACTCAACTGCATGGTATTAATACACCAATTAAGCATGAAGATTACAATTTTTTAATTCAAGACCAAAATAATCGCACGCATGCCTTCAAAGTTTCAGATCAAAAACTGGAGAAAGAAACTTATAATTACTTTTATGTCAGTCAGGGTCAACTGTCTCACAATCCACTCTCAGTTCACTTAAAACTCGTGGGATTGGGTTAAATAACATACCTACATAATTTTAAGTTCCTATTGTAATTTTTTTATTTTTGGTGTGCAATAAAGAATATATCTATCTATCTATCTATCTACATTTTGGCAACAAATGTCCTTAGTAATGAATATCGTGATGACGCTGATCTTAACACTAATGCAACGACACCTAATCGCTATCGACCGTGACTTTGTCAAATTGTATAATTTATTTGCGGCAGGTTGATTTTGTAAGTCAAGTGTGATGGAGCAATATTATAACAGATAATATAAAAGTAAATGTCAAAATTCTATAGGTAATTTAGTCTTTTCATATTGATAATACAAACATTAATAGAGTTTAAACATAGAATAGGCAATTTGTATAAAAAAACATGCTTCTATTTTTCAAACGTAACATTGCAATATTTACTAACATAGGTGTCAACATTCTTTTACTAGAGTTTTAAAATAATTGTCTTAAATATTAAGAATTGCTGCATGTACGGTTAATAGTAGTATGTAACCCACTCAACGTTTTTCTTAAGCAACATCGAGTCGGTGAAAGTGAAGTGGATTACACTTATCGGTACAAAGCCATAGCGGGTGGAATATGCCTCTAATTGTAGCATAGCGCACGCAAATTTAAGAGAATAGCACCAAAACGGCCAGAACAAATTTGTATCTACAAAGTTAACGAGTAAATTAGTTGTTGTGTAATGAGAATTAATCGGACTGCTCAATGTTCCGAAGACGGTAGAATTCTTAATGGTGAGCCAAATGCAACTTCCTGAAGTGTTTTACAACAACTGAGTTATCGCATTGGATATAGCCATAATATTAAACTGATGCCATTAACTACGTAGGTGTACACAATTTAATATTATTAGGTTGTCTTGAATACATAAGGGGCCCTAGACAAGTGGCAATCGCTCCGTGTCGAATCCATTTCTAAGTTCGATTTCGCCTTAACGATGTCGACCACAAAATGGTAGGCAAAGTGACATCGACTAACATATCGATAACTCGAAGTGTTGGTTCGATAAAATAACAACTTCTTGGCTATGGTTATCGAATTAAAACGTCCAATTTGACGTATAAACAACTAATAACAATTAGCGAATCGAAAACGTTTGACCACGTGACTTTTCGAAGGCATATGTCAGTTCCATACATTTCGGAGTTTCGAATTTCGTTATCGTTAGTGAGAATGTGACTTTGTCTAAGCCCCAAGGTTAACAAGATGTATAATAAAGTATACGGATGAGCAGATGATTGTTGTGTACATCTGCCCGTCTACCACCAAAGTAATGATGTAACTGAGTGCAACGAATTGAATTCTACGAAATGTGATCTAAACTTCTAGATGACATAAGCATGACCGTAAATTATAATAGATTTGTTTTCCCATTTTCAACTCGAACAAAGCTCGGACGATCTGCGCCGTTGAACCGTATGATGAGAGCGTCTAATGAAAGCCACTCTCGCACCAATAGCATTGACATCTTCTCCAATACCTTGACTCAGTTTCGTCAAAATCTTTTGCTCTAACTCGTAAACTAAAAAAAAAATTATAAACGACCTAATTCAATTGAAATTAAATCATTTGTCCATTGCATTCCACTAATTGTCTAATTTGTATTGTTATTTTTTTTATACATGTTTAACCTTTATAAGTATCCAAATCTCAAGATCTTGGTGTCTTGCCGCTCTAAAAGACGTTCGAGGAGTTGAAGCCAACTCTCAGCGATCAATTTAATCAATGTAATTCAATATTTAATTAATGTTATAAGTTTTTTTTTTTTTACTTGCAATAAACTAGTGCTTGACTGCGAAATTCTATAATAAAATTGCTGTGCGTACCTTTAAGGCTTTTTCTTGATGATTAAATATAATTATTGAAAATAATTTTGTGTAAATATTTTTGAGACCTACTCGTTGGAGTGTAATAAATTTTAAACAAAAATGTGATTTTAAATATTCGTGTAGTTTCAAAATTGTATTGTTATATTTTTATTGTTTTATTGGCGTGAACCAGCGTGAACCATGTCTACAGACTAATCGCAAGAAACAGCATTTGATTTGGTGCCAAATCTTGCTTTTTTTAAGAGTCTTAGTTTTGTTGATAGCTATAGCTACATATTACTAAATCAAGAGTTCTAGGATACGTGATATCACTAAAAACTATCACCCATATTCCAAAACAATGGAGATTGAAAGAAAGTGAATCGGTCACGCATAAAATCGATTAACTTTGTTTTACGGATCGATCCCTATTGTGTGCACAATGCGTGGACAAGCGACTCCAACTACCGGCGCTAGTTGCTCCGCACATCATTAACCACGGATCGCTCTATCCGATGGACATCCTTCATCATGAGTTTGACGGGACGGAAATGTCGGATATATTAGCTAACATTAACATAGATATCTAATAAATCATTACACGCAGGTTTTAATAACAAATCCATCAATCTAATAACCTCATCACGAAACCGGAATGACCACAAGTTGTGGACAACCGATTTTACACGGTTAACCAAATGAAACCTTACTATTCTGCCATCGGAAGCCAAAAAGCGATTACCCAATGAAGGTGGGTTTCGAGATAGACTTTTTTGCCTGCATTTTTATTCCATATAAAAAAACAGTTTCTGCCTCCACTCAATATAAAATATCTTAACTTTATTTTCAGAACAATGTGCACGTTAAATTTAATTGTGATTAGTTTAGTGAGTTAACGTGGAGATGCAATATACAAACAAATATTTTTCCATGTGTATGAATTGTTTCTTTTTTAATATTCCAATAAAGATAAGCTTTTTTCGAGAAGCCCTTTTGATGCGGAGTTGTCGAAAGAAAAAAAAATACCGATTGTTTGACTTTCTTCAGACGAGAGAGAATAGATTACTTGAGATGATGAATGAATGTAAATTGTGAGATTGTTGTAGTGAATTATTATGTTCTCACAATCACGGCGTTCACTAAACTGATAGGCGATTGTTTTGAGATAGCTACTAAAATGTTTTAAACGAAATCACTTTACAAATACTTGTGTGCAATGTTTAAGAAATTAATTTAGGCTTGCAAAAAAGTTAATTAAAATCACAACAGCGTTAGGCTCAGCCGGGGACGGTGAAATGAGCTTCGATCAAAGTTTGACTTTAGACAGCTACGGACAGAGAAAGGCCTAATAGTAGGACAGAATTACATATAGGTAGGTACTAAGATGCCCTTCAAGTTGAAGGGTAAAATCTACAAGTCCGTGATAAGGCCTGTTATACTGTATGGGTCAGAATGTTGGGCGGAAAAAACGGATGAAAAGAGATTGCATGTAGCAGAGATGAGAATGTTGAGATGGATGTGTGGTGTGGCGAGAATGGATAAAGTGATAAATAAGTACCTATATTAGAGGAAGATTGAAAGTGGCGCCAGTGACTGAAAAGTTTAAAGGGAACCGTTTGTCCTGGTATGGCCATGTAAAAAGGAGGTATAAAACGCATGTTACAAAAAAAGCCATGAATATAAATGTGAATGGATGGAGAGGGAGAGGGAGACAAAAGAAAATATGGATGGATTGTGTCTTGAGTGAGAAGTGATATGAAAGAAAGAGGAGTTAGTGATAGCGTGACGGGTGACAGGACAGAATAGAAGAAAAAACATATTGCGCCGACCCCAAATAAAACGGGACAAAGGCAGGAAAATGATGGAATTACAAATAGGTACTAAGAAGGGTACGAATAAGTTGGTACAAATAGGTGAAACAAGTTTTAGCTTTAATAATAAAAGGCAACTTCTACCGTTGAAACAACATGCATCGAACGATAGCTGATACTACAGCTCTTGTGAATTATAAAACCTAAATATTTGGTCAAGTTACCATTGTTTAAATGGTTCTTATTTAGACCGAATGTTTATATTATTGTAGTTACATGTATAATACGACTGTTGTGTGTCAGTCGCGTATAACTTCTGTTACCGTGAAGTGCAGTGTTCCTAGTTTTTTGGATTTTACAAATGATTGGAGGTCTGTATATTATGTATTTTTTGATAATGTATATCTGAATAAAATTTAAATAGACCAGACTATTTGGTAATACCAAATTATGGTATCTAAGCTGTTAAAATTACTGTTTTGATTCAGTTGCATATATTTTTCCCTAGTTAGCTGATCAGTCAGGAAAAATGTATGCAGTTGAATCTAAAATAAACATAACATTTGTGTATTTGTATATTATGCATTTTGAAGCAAGTAAGCAGAAGCAAGATTAAAATATCTTTAGTAAGGATATTTTCTAGACTGAAATGACAAACTACGTATATCATTGTAAACAACGTTTTTCAGCACATCTAATCAAATAAACAAAAAAACTTAAATAACATTTTTTTTAGCCTGAACATATTTTTTTTACACTTAGAAACGTATTTTTACAAGTTTAAACTTGGAGCGAGGCTATTTCATTCAAATACAGATTTGGTGTATTTCCGTGTAGTTTTTCCCCCTAATTCTAGTAAATTAAAATGGAATGGCGTATTTAAGAAAACAGAATTAAATTACTGTGTTTTTTTTGCATGAAATGGGAGTGGAATGATTTTTGAAACGCTACTAAACTAAGTCGTTTGTTTCCCGCATTACTTACATGAACATGAATATAATACATAGGAAATACCTACCTATTTGTATTTTTATTCGTAATGAATAAACTCAAACACTGCTGGACTGATTTCAAAAAATGTTCCACCAGTGAAATGCTACTTAATCACTGATACCTATTTTATTGACGTCTTGTTGTCCATAAGACCAAGCACTCGGCCATAAGGCACGCGCCACCCAGGCTTGGCAGCAAATGTTTGACTTCATTATGGCTGACAGTTGACTTGCTCATTTCCCGGACTACAAATTGTAGTCTGTGTTAGAGGACAAATTTCAGAGGCCTAACACTAACGTAACGAAGACCTGTTAAGGCGACCCGCCCGGAGGACATGGTGAAGCACACAATAGAGGTGTGCCCCGCTTGGGAGGAGCATCACCGTATCCTCGTGGGGGTTATCGGCTGCGGCGAACTCTCGCGCTAGACCATGGTAAAGGCTATGGTCCGGAGCGAGGAGAGGTGGGAGGCGGTCGCCTCCTTCTGCAGTAATGCTAGCTAAGGAGGAGGCCGATAGCATGCGGCGTCAGGATTCCGATCCTGATTTCCAGCCACCGTAGGCGCGGGCTTGCGGACGGCGAGCAATGGGTAGCTCGCCGTCCGTTCGTCTGTTAACAGACGAACGTATTAAGCCCAAGTCGTCGACGGCGCGCTCTGTTCCCGCATGCCTCAAGGAATTATCAGCAAAACCGTAGGGACTCTGCAAAAGGGTCGAAGCCTACTGGGGCTGGGGCCCAGGTATCTTTCTGAAAGGATGGCTTGGCTGGGGCCAAGCCGTTCCTTCTTTGCCTTTTCGCACCCCAATGCTAAAGGTAAAGAAGGAACGGGATGAGGTGTTAGTCAGTAAGAGTCTGACACTGTTGTGTTGACTCGTCATTGGATGATTTTTTCCCACCATAAAAAAGGCTTGTTAAAAGGCTAAACGTGGACATTTTGAAATGCATTAATTTCTTGTTTGGATTATCTACATGTAGAAAATTATTTTTAGAACATTCAATTGATAAATGATAAAATTATATTTATTTTGAAAGTTGGTTTAAAAAACACTTTTATACGACAGTAAAAAAAATTGTCGTATAAAGGTTTTTTGTCAGTTAAAACAAGATAAGGCCGGGGTTTCCTAGCTGACTACCCTGAGAAGAAACACCAAAACAAACTCAGGGGTCAAAGTTTCTTTTAAAGTCCATACAGTAAATATGTATGGGTGATAGGACATAAGGACCATGCGTATTTGTCTGATATGGTATTTTGAAGAAATTAACAGATAAATTTGAGTAGACCGGTCCAGTCAGTGCAAGCATTTGTCAGTACATATTCGCAAAGCTCAGCTCAGAGTCGAGAAATACTAAGGAGCTCAACGACTTGACGAACAATACACAGGAAAGGACATTTGGGTAGGCAAAAAATACTTAAATTGCCAAACTTACGCTAAAATTACTGAAAAGAAAAGAAAGGAAGAAGAAAAATTGCCTAATCTCCATAGTCCTCACATTCACAATGTTTAGAAAATCAAACATTAATTAAAAGCAACAAAAATTACAAATTGTAATTGGAAAATAAGTAATAATACAAAACAAAATTAAAAAAAAAACATAACAACAGTTGAAGTGCGTACTGGATCAGGTCAATCCCAAGCCTTTTCGTCCTCAACATCGTCCTTTAAGGCTAAAGCCTTAAGGGACGATGTATGAAAAAGACTTTTTGGCAAATTTTGCGCATTACAAAGGTTTAAATTTATTATGGCTTAGTCACGGTAACATTATCTAGGTATAAAGTATCCAACTTCATACAAACGGAAGACACGCGAGCTATACGAGGCATGTAAAAAGCCGCGACTGCACAGTTGCAGTGACGAACCGACGGTGTATTATTGTTTAATAATAACCTCGCAATTTCATTACCAAATCAAGTCTAAGTACATATTTAATATGACGAGCAGGATATATTGTGCTATATTTGCAATTTTTAATTAATATTTAATTATAGCAATAATAATAAGCATATCGTACATCTCAGTCGAGGTGCAAATATTTTTCGGACCGGCCGATTCAAACATAAACATGTTTTTTAAGGACGGCGAGCTGCCTATTGCTCGTTGTCCGCAAGCCTACGGTATAATTATGGCATGCCCCGGCACCGGGTTGCGACAGTCGCTGTCGTCATTCCACAACGAGATCTCTCCGGAACTTTGTCCACCGCGGGCCCGGCAGCGAAATTTCACCCCAGCGGGAGTTAAATTTCCATGCGGATCATTATTCGCATGGAAATTGGGCAGTGAAGAATAAATTTGAAAAAGTATTTATTACTGCTTACCTTACTAATCGATAACCTTAATAATAATGTGTCATTAGGGTAGTGTTTCAAATAGATTGTTAAACAATTCTATTATAACAACCGATTTAACTGTCTATAACAATTGAATAATAGACTTTTATTTGTTATATAAACATCGTTTTACTTACTATAACATTATTAATCGACCGATTAGGTCGCAAAAAGTGTGTCATTGTAGGATGGTACAGAACTAACGTATCAAAATTTGATAACAAAACGTAAACCAGTTTATGGTTCCTAGAGTATGCAGAAAGTTTATGGAAAATATATTTTTTCAAGAGCCACCACTGCTTTGTAGTCATTATCATCATCATCTCTGTGGTAACGGCCCTAAATTAAGTTATCTTAGTGTAGAACCCGGGATACAGGACCGATCTTTGTATAATTAATTTCATCACAATTGCTTTCAAATCGGTAAAAGAAAAACTAGTGTGGAAATCAATATGTCAAAAATTTGAAGACCCGTTTGTTGGATTACGGTCAATGATTTCGATATATATCTATAATTATGGTCTATTCCCTCTCCTAGAGAAGATGCTTGAGTTCCAGCTGTGCTAACATTATAAGGCTGATGATGGTAAACTATATTCTTATCAAATGCAGATAAGCTTCCAGTATAGAAGTTAGCTGCTTCTCTAAAGATACCAGGTTTTTCTTGTCAGATTCCTTGCAAAATCTGATTTGAATACCAAATGGACTGTTACTCTGTTAATGGTGAGAGTTATTCTTGAATTGTGAAAAATGTTATGTTATTGTATTAAACTGTGCATGTTTAAAAAAAAATAAGACTCATATGAAGAAAAATTCAGGAGTATGATGTCCCTCTTTTCCAGCCTAAGGTCAAAAATTGCAACTTGTAGACAGGTGATGTATATTAACATCATGACGGTTCTTCCCAATAGGTTGGGCAGATGCGTTATATTGTATGTATTTAGGAAGCAAATCATCTATTCAGTTCAAACTCCGGTCTACTACTACAACTTTTCAGATAGGAAAATGTCCTATTAGGAGATTTAGGAACTCATGCGTGTGACCAATCAAAGCACAGCTGATATGCGGAGCATTTTAGACGATGCTAAAAAACACGGACGTTCGAAAAAAAAAAAGATATAGCTGTTTGGTTCAGTAAGGTAGAGCTGTATACTAAGCAATACTATAATACTTACCACTGTAGCACTTAGTTTTACTACAGCGTCATCAATTTCACATCAAATTATGAAAGTGTCTAAGAGTTCGCGACCTATGAAAGTATTTATAATTGGAGACAGGCTAGATTAACTTCTTGACGGAGCAACCGTCGTCACGATTCATTTTACTCGTAACACAGTAACTTAAAATGTTGTTTTTAATTAAATGTAGGAAACATTCAATTAGAAGCAATCATTTAAGTAAACTAAACGCATGTGCTGAACACAAGTTTCCAGTTGTTTGTACTAATTAGGCAGGTCTAGTTTACCAGTAGGTACGTGTACCTACCTCCAATCACAGACTAGTTTCAAGTATTTTTGTGATTGGCATTTTTTACGGAGGAACAATAATTATGAACTACTTTCTTCTACCAGCGGCTTTGTTTGCGTGAAATTAGATTCTCCATATAAACTTAAGACTTCGGCTGTGCATTGATGTCAGACAGTTTCTCCTTTTATGTATACAGATTATAATGTAACATTGTATTTCAATGGCTGCTACGCTTTTTTAAACTTTTTTTATTTAATAACCTCTTTTTTAATCTCTGTCAAAAAACTAGCTCAGATTTAGACACTTTTAAACTTTTTACCGTTTGCAGTGGATTAGTGACGTGTGTTATTTTGTCCATTTCGCCAGGGTACACTTGTTCTTCTTGTTTAGCGCTTCCAATTCCCAAAGGTGACAGAAGAACTGCCCCCTAGCCAAGTTACGAACCTTTCGTGTCGACTCTCTTTTTACTATCGAAACGCCTCAGCGTAGTTTTCATTAAATAATAGCTTTTGCCCGCGGCTTCGCTCCCGGCAACAGATTATTCTACTCTACTCCACACTACCCTATTTTTTTTTACTATTCATAAGAACCTTCTCTTGACAATAACAAACACAACAAAAAAAGAATCAGCGAAATCGGTTTATCTGTTCTCGAGTTTTGCGCTTACCTGTTGGTAAGCGCAAAACTCGAGAATAGATAAATTTTGCGATTCATTTTTATATACTTATAAGTTATAAAACTAAAAGATGTAGCGATGACCATTGTCAAAACGATTACATTTCATTCTGTAATTTTGAACGATGTGAACTTAGCTACTAATTTTGTTGAGATTATATCATTTTCATACATTTGATTAGTTTTGTACTATCGATAACAACTGTAGATTATCAACTTGGCTAGAGGGCTGAGTAGATGAAGTATTTGGTCATGGATATGCGACACTGGTGAAATCGACGTAAGAGTGTTTGTCGGATTAATCTGAAGTAGGGGATTAAGGGTTAAAGTTTATAGAACAAAATGAATAAGTTTACAAGTTATCTACCTTGTAAACTCTTTTATATGTAACGCAGTAATGTAAAACATATTGAAACTGAAACAACATAATTACATATCTAGTATTAAACAAAGTTGCTTATGTATGTTTAGATCTTTTAAAGTACACAACGGATTTTTATGCGTTTTTTTTTTTAAATAGGTAGAGCGATTCAATAAGAAGGTTTATATGTATAATACATGTATAATATATTTAATATCAGCATTGCACCCGTGGCAAGCTGTCGCGTCGCTAGTATTAAATATAGCAATGGGTCTGCGACATGCGGTTTGCTCAGCAGCAGTCATCAGGGACAACTCTACCAGCCTTAGGAGGGACAAACTAAAACCTGTTCAGCTGCAGATATCAATATTTAAAATTTAATTGGTTAAGTATTTTTTTTATCTGTAAAATACTAATGAATAACAGGTTTATAAAAAAAAAATGTTGTATTCCTATAAAGGGGCGTAGTTACGGCAACTTTTTCATTTGCAAAATATGTGTTCAGGCGTGGTGTGAGTTTAATGAATACTATTTTTTGCAAGTCCATAAAAAAATACATACAATACAGAGCTACACCAGCCTAATATAGATACAATACAATACTATCCAATCCAATATCCTTCAAGCGAGATGTTTTTTTATGAATATTTAATTTAAGTAGCGGTCCCCTGCGGGTGACACCTGCGTCATTGGTTAGTGCTCCACTTCCGCGGGTCTAATCGTGGTGTTTTATGTACATAGTCTATAGTCTTTTTCGATAAAAAGCCAACACTAAAATATATATTTTTTAATACGACCTTGTAGGGATTAACGCAAATAAATAAACAAACAAACTTATCAATCTAATCTATATATTATTATATAAAAATCAATGCCACTTTTCGTTGTTATTTTATAAGTCAAGAACGGGCTCACCTACCCAAACCAAATGTTTAGGCTTTGTTCAGACTATTTAGTAGATGGTTTATATGAAGTTTGCACAAAATCGGTGGAGCGGTTCTTCGTTTATCCAATTTTTTGTGTTGCCTTGCTTCCGTTTAAAGCTAGTTTTATATGTATGTACATGCATATAAAGTACTAGCTGGTACCCGCGACTTCGTCTGCGTCTTTTTTTCGCAATAAAAGGTACCCTAAGTCCTTTCTCAGGGTCTAAAGATTGTCTGTGCCAAATTTCATCAAAATCGGTTTAAGCGGGTTCAAAACCCGCTTAAACCTCACAAAACGACAGACAGACAGAGTTACTTTCGCATTAATAATATTAATAGTATGGATAGGTACAATACTCATGCAACAAAAACATAACACTAGGTAGTTATTTAATTTATACTGATATCGTAATATAATACCATAGTTATTCAAAACTGCGGTATTATGTTATTAAATATTATTCGATTTTATATACAACGTACACTACTACGTTGAATATGAAATCAAATATTTACTTAGGTCTTAGCTAGACGTATACATAATGAAAGAAGAATTTATGTGACATCAAAAAATTCATCCGCAACGCCATTACGTAATGGAAAAAGCGCCCAAAAGACTGGCAGAATTTCTACTTGAAATGGCAATGTCGATTCTTTTCCAATCTCAACCATCATTTCATCTATTTTGCCTATCTATGGGCACTTATAACACACTAGCTTTTGCCCGCTGCTTCAACCCTGGCAACGGACAAATGGGATAATCAATAAAGATGAGAGCAGTGGTGGACGAGTGGTAAAGGCCCCGACTTACGAGTTGTAGGTCGCGGGATCAAGCGCAGCCAGCCAGCATTACTTTGTGTAATTTATTTCATCACCGCTGCTCTTAAAACGGTGAAGGAAAACATCGTGAGGAAATCAGCATGTCCTGGAACCTAAAATTTGAAGACATGCGACATCCACCAATTTGCACTGGGCCCTTGTGGTGGATTATGGCCCATTCCTTCTCTTAAAGAAGAGGCCTGTGTCCCAGCAGGGGGGGCATTGAAAAGGATGATGATGAAAGGAAGATTACTTCATTAACGACCAAACCAGCATGTCCTAGAAGTAAAAATTTAAAGACATGCGACATCCACCAATTCGTAATGGGCCCGCGTGTGTGTCCCAGCAGTGGGAACATTAATGATGATAATAATAATAATAAATTTGTTTATTGACAAAAAATTATACAGGTAACAAACATTTGAGGCCCTGGCTCCTGAGCTAGGTAGCAACCTGTGTTACAGGAGCCAGTGTGATGATGATGAATGAATACTGTTCCTGATCACGCAGGTGCCGCGGGCGTGACGCTGTGGCTGACGATGCTGGGCGTGACGGTGCAGTGGGAACAGTAATGCTGATGAAGAATTGATACTGTTCCAGATCACGCAGGTGCCGCGGGCGTGACGCTGTGGCTGACGATGCTGGGCGTGATGCGTGCGCAGTCCGTGCCCGCCGACACCGACACGCCGCCCTTCAGCACGCTCTACAAGTGGAAGCACGTCGACTTCGAGTTCCCCTCGCCGAGGCATCGACGGCATGCACTTTCTACTGGGTAACCATTTAAACTCATTCTCGCCGTAGCCGTTGCCGCCGCGATTCTGCCGATATCCGGCCACCGTAGCACACTGGCTCGCGGACGGTGAGCAATGGGTAGCTCGCCGTCCGGTCGTCTGGTAACTGTCCAGACCGAGTCCAAGTCGTCAACGGCGCGCACCGTTCCTGCGCGCCTCAAGTAGTTGTCAGCAAACTGTAGGGGTCTTCAGGGTCGAAGCCTTCTGGAGCTGCCGGTTTGTATGCAACTGTTACCGCGCCTTAGGGAATAAGGCAAGGAAGGTATGGGGTAGGTTTTTTAGTCAGTAAGATTCTGACACTAGTCTCCCGCTCCGCCCAAGAGCGGGTTTCGTCATTCGATGATTTTCACCTACCATAAAAAAAGTATCACGACGACAACCTTGAGATTGAATCCCTCTCTCTCATAATATGTCGTCGCGGCCAGTCTGATGTTATTTAATTTACACATGTAATTTGGTTTTTCTTGGACATCAGTGCAAGAAAAAAATCATGAAAAAACCAAAGTACTGACATCTATGTCGTATTAAAACGTATACAAGAGTCCAAAATCAACTAACGGGCAGTTGCCTGAACCACAGTCTAAACCCGTCTGAATGGGAATCCTCCCTTTTCAACGGAGGTTTGTAGGTCTTTATACCAGGATTTAAAAATTTTATATTGCCAAACGGCTTCTAACAAGCACGGCAATTCGTTTATTCTCTGTGTGCGATGCCTTTACTCTGTTATGAAATACAGACTATTATTAATATAAGTACAGACTAGTATTAATACAAATACAGACTAGTATTGATACAACAATCTTTGCTGCACATAAATTAATAACTATCTATACAATAAATAATTACTTAACCTGTGGACCATTACATATTATGTGCGCAAATAAACAAATGGATTTTTCATTACTCATACTCTGAAAGTAGGTGTAAAGTTGCCTGCGGACAGGGTTGGAAGAAGTACTTTTACTCCCTAGGGAGTTTTACTTTACAACTGACAGTTGTTTTTTTAATATTTAGACAGCAAATATTAAAAAAAAAACTAGTTCTATTTTGACATTTCTATTGAACCATGACCCGAATTTTTATACTGCCAGTACAATTAAAATGACATAGAGATAGAAATAATTTACGAATACTTTTTTTTAATGACTTTATTTTAATTTAGTTTCAACTATTTCATTAAAACTAATATTATATTTGAGAAAAATGTTGACCTGACCCATTATTACAATGATAAAATGAAAAATATTGACTGAATAGCCAGACGACGACTAAAAAAAAAAAATGGCGGGTAAAGTCTCTCTATAATCTGTGGCTGATTTGGTCTTTCTTGATTTTTTTATTCGAGGTGTAGAGTTTTGTTTACATTTTGCTAAATCTCTGTTATAAGAAATTTGTATTAACACGATAAGTTCATCAGCTACAGTTATAAATTTAATGCAAGATTCTTTGAGGAGAAAACCGCTTACCGCCTAAATCAAAAGAAATATACCTACCTAAAAACATACCTTTGACGACGACTCAGGTTTTTATTATTTTTATTTTCCTCGTATTCGTAATGAAAAGCACAGTGTTTACCTCGGGTTCAAAAGTTATTTAGTCCCTCGTATAACAATGTACTATTATTTCGTGGTTTCAGTAAATTCGTGCCTACTAACGTGCTTCCGCTGGGACTGGAGGTGTGGGGCTCACGCGTTTGGGTGACGCTGCCGGCGTGGCGACGCGGCGTGCCCGCCACACTGGCCACCGTACCACGCCAGGGTGGTACCGCCTCGCCACCACTTAGACCCTACCCTGATTGGAACTATCACAGAGCATTTGGTACTTATGTTTCTCTTTGTAACATGATACTTCTACAAAGTTTAATGGATCAGTTGTAGCACCTTGCAAAAGAGACTCAACAAGTCCTTCTGAACACCAAGTTCACTGCCCCAATCGAGGGATTTATATTATTAAGTTTTTTAACTTACGTCGCGGGCCGCATGTTGAACGAAATGAAGGTTTAAAATGTTTCATTCGTTTCGTTCAACATGCCACCCGCGACTTAAAGATACTGCTTTATCCCCTAGTCACATAATCTAATTAGCGTGTCGCTCTCGTCTATAAATACTTCTCATTATGTTTATTCATTTTTATTTTTAAAACTTTCAGGTGACATGAAAAACTGCACGGGACTGACTTCAGTGTTTCGAGTGCAAGCCGACCCCTGCGGGCGACTTTGGGTATTAGATTCCGGACAGATCGACTCTCAAGATAATCCGAAACAGTTATGCCCACCTAGTATAGTGGTGTTTGATCTCCAGACGGATAAGGTTATCGCACGTTATACGATACCGGAACAATATGTGCTACAAGATTCATTATTCGCGAACCTCGTCATCGACACAAGGGTGCCCAACTGTTCAGATCTTCACGTGTACATATCAGACACTTGGCGATTCGGCCTCCTAGTATTTAGGCAAAGTGATATGAGGTTCTGGAGATTTACAAACCCATTCTTTTTCCCGGATCCTTTAGCATCAAATTTCACTCTTCATGGACTT
This sequence comes from Mythimna loreyi, assembly GCA_029852875.1. Lineage (NCBI taxonomy): Eukaryota > Metazoa > Arthropoda > Insecta > Lepidoptera > Noctuidae > Mythimna > Mythimna loreyi. Next base: position 11,732,738 of record CM056785.1, on the reverse strand, counting down.
AATTTCCGATGGACTGATGGTATTTTTGGTTTAGCCATAACGCCCATTGATCCATACAATGAACGAATATTATTTTTCCACCCCATGTCTAGTTATAGAGAGTTCTATGTCTCCACAGAAGTATTACGAGACCCGTCCCGAGTCAACAATAGTTCTAATGAGTTCAACATAGCCGGTGAGAGTAGAGGATTAACTGGGCATTCTTCTGCTTCTGCTATTGATAGACGAGGTGTAATGTTTTACGGCTTAGTAACGCGAGACTCCATTGGGTGCTGGAACACAAGAAAACTGTATATGAAGAGAACCAATGGAGTAGTGGCTCAAAATGAAGAGACTTTAGTGTTTCCGAATGACATTAAAATTGATCAGGAGGAGAGACAGAGTCTTTGGGTTATTAGTAATCGGTTGCCAATGTTCCAAGCGGGGCCGCTGGACCCGGACGACTACAACTACCGCGTGCTGTACGCCGACACGGAGGAGGCCGTGCGAGGCACGGTGTGCGACCGCGACACCGAGCTGCCGCGCGCCGCCTCCGTCTTACACAGGGGATTGCTGCCATAAAAACGTACCTCACTAATAATTTTAGTTCTTAATTAATATTTTAGCACTTAAAAAAAAACTACTTCATAAACTTTAACGCCTGTACATTCTTAGATTGCAACTATCCTCTCAGTAATATGTAACTTCATGTTTTCCATGTTTTATTTACTGATTTTATTATCTAGCTTCTACTTACTCTTTTTCAATAATGTTAACCTATTGTATAATATTTTTTCTAAGTCACATAAAAATGTACCTACTAGTATTTACACAAACATAATTTGTTTTTTTTTTAATTCATTGCCACCAACTCGACTATAAAGATTTAAGTTTCTTTTTTTGAACCAATGTTTGTATTATAAAGGTCCTAAAAAGTATGAGTTGCCATTGAATTTGAATTTAACAACATTTTGTCTTTCCATAAACTATGACCTGGAATTCTGAAATCAAATAAACGTAATTATTACTATTTTTACATTAAAACTTGTCTGTTGATTTTACTTTTTTACTCATATCGCTCAAAATATGTGTTACTACACGCCACTGGACTCACAAAATAGCATTAAATTGCATGAAGCTGAGCGAATTCAGTCTCCAAGGCTTCTTCTCTATTCTGAATCCTGTTTGTTAGTAGTATAGGCAGTTTTTTTTTTCAAATTGTTATGATATAGCATCATTATATATCTCAGAATACTGCTATCTTATTAAAGACTCCAAAGTATCTTTGAGGTTTCAGCAAAACTTCTACTACAAAGCGCAACAAACCTTTTATGACCCTTCTATGACACTGGTACGAAGTTTATACGACACGTCTACGAAGCTTCTACGATGGGCTACGAAGCTCCTACACTAACGCCTAGTTAGTACGTTTGCATGAAATTACAAAATCAGTTCAAGGATAAAATTTATACAAAACATTATTGAGCTGTTGCCCATCACAAACGTAAAAACGTCCCCTTCTCTGTACAGTGGCGAATTTTCTCAGTAGGCTTTAGCTTACCAAATTTTGGTGCGGCAAAAATCGAATTTGCTTTTCACAATAGCAAATCATACCACTGTGGTTCAAGACGAAAGTTAATGACCAGTTCATGTTGCCAGTGACGATGATGATGATGATGAGCGATGATATACAGCTTGTCTTTGACACCGACGCACAAACGAATACCATAGATCAAGTACATGATCCTAGGGCCAGGGGGGTCTCTAAACCGACGAAAAATTTCACCACTGGGGCGTCCAGAGTCATGTACTGGATCAGTGGTATTATTTGTGCGTCAATGTCAAAGACACCTTGTATTGCTCTGTAATTTAGTCACTCATGATAAGCCTTGTGGGTGACTTTGAGCCTTCTGAACTCAAAGTCGCCCAAGGGTAATGAAGAGAGTTACGCTTGGAGCTTCCTTGCTTGATCAAATCAGAAATGAAGATATTTGCGGGAGAACCATGGTTATCGACACAATCCAAAGATTCGCCAAACTTTAGTGGCAGTGGGCAGGGCACTTGAATTGCAGAACGAAGATGAGGGTGAAAGGTCCATCCTCAAGTGGCGACCTACCCTAGCTCGTCTTTATACACGATGACTCGGGAATCCGATTGATACGAGACGCACAGAATCGGTAGTTGCAGCGACGCTTGAGGGAGGTTTATATCCAGCAGTAGACGACTTTAGGCTGAAATGATGGTAAATACATATAAAACGGGTTTCTGATGTTGATTAGAAAGAAGTTTATAAGAGTAGGTAAATAAACCAACGGCACAGCAAACTAAAGTACAAATCCAGTTTACGGTCCTTTGTATGAATGAAAATAGAGTGTGATTGGGAGAAAAATATGAAAATAGAGTGTAATTGAAAGAAAAATATTTCACACTCCTCCTACTACCCTTAGTAGCTTATAAAATGGTACCAAAGCAAAAAGCCGAAACAGAAAAAGTAGGTAACGAGAACCTTAGTCCAGGATGGTAGAATGCAGGAGCTGTGACAACCGCCCTAGCCATGCTGTATTCACCCGACAAACTCTTCGCTCTTACAGCTTCTTTAAAAAAAAACGATCTAAATCGGCGTAGTCCTAATACTCCTAATATATTCGCAGACGCCTTTACACTTCGCCTGCGTTTGTTCTTAGTTTACATACCTAATTTTATGCTTACGTTAACAAAAACTGTTTATATATTGTTTGGTTAATGGTTATTCTAATGTTTTTACATAATATAATATTCATTGATTACATAATCCTTCTGCATACGTAACGTTGTATACGTAATACGTGCATGTCACCTAATTCTTTGGACCGTACAAAACTGCATCTAAATCGCTCAAGCCGCTTAGGAGTTAGGTGACAAATACGGCGAAAAGATTTATATAGGTATGCCGTGGCTAGTTTGTTGAAACGCTAACATTTGATTATATTTGAATAATCTTTAAAGTAGGCCAAATGAGGATTCAAATATTATCAAACTTTAACGTTAATAAGGATCTAGTTAGTTTTACATGGACATATCGTGAAGTGAACAATTTCTATCACCTGGCTCCGACATAAAGATACCAAAAAAAAAAACATAAAGGTACCCAAGATTTATTCACCTTTTAGTCGATACCAGAACAAATACATCTTTTTTCTCAACCTAAAACAAATACTTTTTTTTCTGTTTTGCGCGGACGCGCGAAAACTTTAAATACGCCCCTATATACCCATTCATGCATATCCGACCAACTGGTATTACGTGCTCTATATAATTAATTATAGGTATACATCACCTATAAAATTTGCATAAAATTTAAGTAAAATTACCCTGTATTATTCGACAGAATAAATTTGTGTATACTTCCATAATTGAGCTTTGTTTAACTTAAAAATATACTTACCAAAAACTATTGCTAGTGCAATATCAATTAAGAACTAACAATTGCAGAAGGACGGCAAAAAATAAAACAGCTTATACTTGGGAAATCAGTAAATCTAGCACTGTCTGTAATTTAGACTGTGTGGTATGTGTATCAACTTGCGTTCCTTACTGGAGCAAGTAAATTACAGCTACCAGACCACTCCTTGAAGATTCAAGTAACAACAAACTACGAACTGGTTGCTCACGGCAAACCATTTTATGTAATAACTTCTTTAATTCGTATCAACTCCTCGCTGCTATACATAACAATTCTAAGCAACCGACCGAACGGACGTGCTTCATACAACTATGCATAAGTGATTTAGTGAAAACGTTAAAATGGAAAAGGTAAGTCCTTATACTCACTTAATTTTGCTAAAGAAACCATTAAAAGTTTTTAAACAAATTCTTATAGTACCATAAAATATAAATACTTCGGCTTCGAATATCTGTCTACTTTCCAAAATATTATATCCAACATCCATTCAAGTTTTCCCAAGGATATGTAAAAATACGATGCCCCAAAAAAAGTAAGGTCTTCCGCTAACTTATATGCAAAACTGTTTAGTATACAATTATACTACATAATAAAAGAATCTTATATTTATCAATTGTTGTCAATAATGAAACAGCTGATATCCTCGGAGTTTATTGTAATTTACGCGATAAATAACGAGCATATTTTGGTTGATACAAACTGGTTTGTCAAGCCGTTGTCCTCGACGGTCAAACTTATTTAAGCAACCCTACAGTACATACGTTAACCTTCCAGTCAATGTTAAACTCAAGACTTGAAAACACTACAAGAACATGTTTTTAAATAAGTACTAAGTTTACGTCATAGTACAGTATAGCCATTGAATTTTGGTAGGTCTGAAGTTAAACTCTGCGAATTTTAGCGCTTGATAACTCGTAACAAAATACAAGGTTTAAACAAATAAATGCACTTTGCAGTTGTTATTGATGTTGAAAACTGTTATTGTTTTTTTTATCTTTATTTTTGTACGAGTTTTCAAGGACTGACATTTGCAGAGCTTAACTTCAGATCTTCGCCAAGATCCGACCGCTGTACTGTAGAATATAATTATAGAGCCTTTTTACGATGTCAGTGCAGTACAAGCAAACGGGATATCGCTCAGATGTCTATTGCAAAATATATTGCTCATGCACTGTTTGGAATTATTCATAACAAAGTGATCCTACTCCAACAATTGGACATTCATAGTGCCTACAGCAGAATGTCAAATAGGTCGATAAAGATTTTAGGAGATTGACCCCAGTGTTATTCAAAACCGGATTATAGATTAGGTAGCTAGACTTACCTACATTTTGCCGGTTTTGGCATTTTATCTGTGCGGAATTAAAAAACGTGTCTATTCTTCTTTCTCTTCGACTTTCTATGTGTAATAATTATATTATTTTACTAGCTTTTGTCAGCGGCTTCGCCCGCGTACATAAAATATAGCCTATGTCACTCAGGAGTAAAGCAGCTTTCTATGGTTGCAAAAATTTTTCCAAACGGACCAGTAGTTCCAGAGATTACCTCCTACAAACAAAAAAAAAACAAGCTTTACCTATTTATTATATTAGTGTAGATTACAATCATTTTTTAATTTTTCTACGACCCTAGGGACGACTAGTAGAAAATTCCTAAGGCAGTAAGTCCGCCTTTGTACATTGTTTTACACTGCTACTGTTTTGCTTAGTGCTTGTGCACTCTCTGTATGGTTTCCTCCTCAAAAGACCATCTCAGACATAATCTACATTGTTCTCATATGATTTGACTATTACATGTGTGCTATATGGACTTTAAAAGAGACTTTAACCCCTAAGTTTAATTCGGTGATTCTTTTCAGGGTAGTCAGCTAGGAAACACTGGACTCATCTAGATTAAACTGACAAAAAAAAATTGACGTGTAAAAGTGCTATGGAAACCTATTTGCAAAAATAAATATCATTTATCACTAAAGCTTTAATAAATTAATTAAAAATTAAATTTCTGCTATAAAGACGAGTGGAACTTTATACTTGCAAAACATAACATTATATTGAAATAGCTATCTTAATTTTGGCGAGCGGTCTAGCAAACTAAAAACATAATTTATTTGCAACCTGACCGCTATATCCGTTATGTTTATAACAGATACATATGAATTAGTTTCTTAACATATATTATTTCACTTTCGTGATATAATTAGGAACCCAATATACCAATCAAGCAACTTTCTAATATTTTTGCGCATTACATTTACAAATTATTCTCAAACTTCCCGTAGTTGAATTGGTCGATTTGATTAGCTTATACGACAAAGCTGCGGTTCATAATTATGCCTGAATTTAATGTGGCTTATGGTTTCAAGGTTAATTCTACAAAAACCCAATTCATTGTTGTTGGTAAAACTAGGTTGTGCTCGAGATTCCTTTGAAGGCTTTGTTATCCCGATGGCGACTCAGGGAAAAATCTGTTAATATTCGACAACTATAACACAACGCCGTCTAAACTCAAGCTAAGCAGAGCTTGTGTTATGAGTACTAGACAACTGATAAACATACTAATATATTTCTAAATACATATTATAAATAAAACACACTCAGACACAGAACCAATGATTGTGCTCATCACACAAACATAGGCTATTCAAATAGACGTTTCTCTTGAGACGTTTTAAGAAGTTAGTCCAAAATTATTTGCGTCTGCAAGTTCTTTAAAAGACAGGGTAATCAACTGCAATTAAAACTGCGATTGCCAAATCGCTTGTTCTTCGTATCCTGGATTATTTAATAATTCAATATTTTATCCCTTAATACATACGTAAGCAAAAAAGAATGATTACCCTAGTAACTCAGTGTTTCGTGAATACAAAGCTACAAAACCAGACCAGTCATACCATTAGTCATAAAAACTAGTACTTATACAAACTACCTTTTACCCGCTGCTTCGCTCCCGGTAACAGAAAAATGTAATACTCGTAAATAAAGAACCGCTCGACCAATTTTGTGCAAACTTCACATAAACCACCTACTAAATAGAATAAAGCCTGAAGATTTGGTTTGGATAGGTGAGCTCGTTCTTGAGTTATAAAGTAACAACGAAAAGTGGCATTGATTTTTATATATATCATTATTACATAGTATAAAACAAAGTCGCTTCCTTCTGTCCCTATGAATGCTTAGATCTATAAAACTAAGCAACGGATTTCGATGCGGTTTTTTAGTAGATACGAGTGATTCAAAAGGAAGGTTGATATGTAAAATAATACATGCATAATATTAACATTGTACCCGTGCGAAGCTGGAGCAAGTCGCTAGTATTATATAGATTATTTTGTTCGTGCAGACTATCTGTAAACTATGAGTAGCAAAGGTACACTAGTGTAGTGCACGTTACAATGAACAGTTTTTTTACAGCAAGTTACTGTTATTTAACTAACAAATGTCACTATTTCTCTTTCAGATATGGTTCACTATAATATTCACGAGCATCGTGACGACAAGCTTCGGATATATACAAATTGCTAGCAGGAAACCACTAGGCACTTTGTTCAGATGGAAACAGATGGACTATGCGTATCCCACGCCCCAAGATCGCCAGGCCGCTATCAACAATGGGTAATGATTATTTCGAAATTATTGATTTGTGTAGCATAGCATAGCATCAGCCTTACAATATTCCTACTGCTGGAGCTCAGGCCTCCTTTCTAAAGAAGGAACAGGCCGTAATCCACAACGCTGACCTAGTGCGCTTTGGTGGATGTCACATGTCCTGGAAATTTTTGGTTCTAGAACATGCCTGTTTACTCACAATACCGGCCACCCCACTGATCACTGACCGCCCCAAATCTATCTCCTTTCGTTTAGTCCATCCTAAGGTTGTCTGTAAGAATTGCTCTGTGTGATAAGACCGCCCATCGTATACTTAATTTTTGTAAATGTATATCCTGTCCACATTATGAGGTGTACAATAAAGTTTATAATAAATATATAATCGATTAAGTTGTGTTCTATACAAAAATAGATAATTACAATTTTATTATACTTCAGGCAATTCAACGCTACAAACGTAATACCTCTGGGAGTAGAGCGCTGGAAAGACCGCGTGTTTATTAGTACGCCTCGGTGGAAGACGGGTACACCCGCCACGCTGTCCTCCGTACCGATTAGTGCGCCGACTGAGTCGCCGCTTTTAGAACCTTACCCTAACTGGGACTGGCACAATGCAGGTAGGTCTAAAGTCATCAAGGTATAGTACGCGTTATATAAGTTGAACCCATCGCTATGGTTACTGATGACAGACAAAAATTGGTTACTATCCATTCAAGATCTACCGCTATAATGGTTCAATTTATATGTCCAGAATTAAACTTCAATATTCTCAAAAAAAAAATTATAAAACTTCTTTTTCTTACCAACAGATAACTGCACTGGTTTGACTTCGGTATTCCGCATGAACATAGACCACTGCGGCGTCATGTGGGTTCTCGACTCTGGTCAAGTGGAAGCCTTTGAAACGCCACGTCAACTTTGCCCACCAACATTGTTTGCTATAAACCTCAGTACCGACACAGTAGTGGGCCGTTACCCAATCCCAAGCGAGTTCGTACTTCAGAATTCTCTTATCACTAACCTCGTGGTGGACTCCAGGGATGTAAGGTGCAGAGACCTGCACGTGTACATCGCAGACGCATGGCGTTTCGGGCTTATCGTCTTTAGACATGAAGACGCTGCTTTTTGGCGATTCAGTCACTACAGCTTCTACCCAGAGCCTTTATTGTCAAACTATACTTTACATGGTCTGAACTATCAGTGGTCTGACGGTCTGTTCGGTATGTCATTGGGCAAGTATCAGCAGGGTGACCGACCACTCTATTACCACTCCATGTCAAGTTCCTTAGAGTTCGTAGTGAGGACATCTGTCATACGCGACCCGACGCGCGTGAGCAACTCGGTGGGCGAGTTCTCGTTGCTCGGCGACAGTCGTGGCGCGGACGGACAGGTCTCCGCCGCAGCCGTCGACCGCAACGGTGTTATGTTCTTTAACCTCATTTCACGAGACAGTATCGGATGTTGGGACACACGCAAACCGTACACCAACCGGAATTTAGTAGTTATCGCTCAAAACAATAATACAATGATCTTTCCCAACGATTTGCGAATGGATCATGAAGTGCCGCAAATGGCTTGGATTATAACAAACAGATTACCATGTATCAATTTAATTTGATAGACCCTAACGAATGTAACTATCGAGTAATGTATTTAGATCCAGTGGCAGCGGTACAGAATAGCATGTGTCAACCAGAAATTCATAACACAAGTGACGATGAGGATACGACAGACTTCTAAGTCAAAAGTGTATATCGTTTTATTTATAAATAAAATACATAGTAACAATTTCAAGTGTTTTCTTACTGTATTGTTTGCTTCATTTTACTTTCCTAAGCGTTTGCATGATCTTTTTATTATAAGTCTTCTTCATGTTTTGGCTGTTTACTACAATCGCATCCTATTTTATTACAGCCTATTTCTTTTGGAGCTTTTTCATCAGTAGATCCTTTACTATCATCTTTATCTGATACCTTTACATTCTGGGTGTTTTTAATGGTATCATCATTTGATAGTATACGAAGTGGTAATTCTTCATGTTTAGTTTCATTAATTTGGCATTTTCTATTACAATACGAACATTTTAACTTGCTATCTTTATTTGAAACGTCTTTGTTTAACATTTCTTTTTGTAAATATTCGTTGTTGTCTTCATTCAATGTCTTAGTATCCGTAATTTTAATTTTACTATTTCCTTTTGATACAAGAGAACCTTGAGTTTTATCATCGGTAGATAGTATACGAAGAGGTAATTCCTTATTTTTCTCGTCTTTCGAGATTAATTCTGTTTTAATTTCATCTTTAGGTAAATTTTCTTTATGTTTACTTAAATTTGAATCATCTTTTGGTATTTCACTGCTAGTACCTGCTTTTGCGATTTTACTGTTATCATTTACCATTTCTTGTGTAGTTTTGTGAAATTGTTTTTTATTTTCTTTTAATGCGGTACTATCTGGTTTGATTGATGTACTACCATATGGTGCATCGGCAACTAGAAATTGACTAAGCGTAGATTCTCGCTCATTAGATTCATTAAGAATTATTTTTGTTTGCGAGGTTTCCTTACAGATATCAGCAGCATTCAATTGTTTACTTTGTGTTAAAGGTTCAACTTCTTTAAGACTACACCCATCATCGGCTTTTTTCTTTGGTTTTTTATCTTCTGAATCATCTTTACTAATGCCAGCATCAAGAATAGCAACGTGTGGTTTTTTTTTACTTTTCTGGTTATTAGGTGTTTCTGTGGAATTATTTTTTTTGCTTTCATTTGGATCACTTGCAAAAGCTTTACTTTCTTGCAAATCATCCAGTTCTTTGTTAGCAATTTCACTGGTACCTTTATCATGCTCACCTTCTGTACCGCGTTGTTTTTTTAGTTTTGATTTTAATTTGATTTCTTCTGCTTTAGCCGTTCGTTTTGGCTCCAGTTCCGAAGTTAGTTTAACAGTTTTATCTTGCGGTGTAGTAATACTATCTGATATTGTTATTCTCTTTTTGCTAAGAACTTTTTCAACTAGCATTTCTTCATGAGAAGTACTACTAGGTGAGCTTTGTTTATTTTTATTTGTGGCGTTTTCATCAGTTTCAACGAGGCTTCGAACAGATTTCAAAGTTGCAAGAGTAAGATCAGTCTGAGAAATGTTACTTTGTTTTTTATTAAATATTTGTGGATAATCACGAAGGTACGAAGCTATATTTCCTCTACTGCTACCTACGTATGGAGGTGTATCAGTGGCATCCCCATTAATAGTACTGCAATCAATATTGTCTCGCGGGTGCCATGTCGAAGACATTGCTGTATTGAATATCTGAGAATTAACTGATTCAATGTCTCCCTTTTTCATATAAGCACCTATTCTTAACAACATTAAAACAAACTGTTCTAGAATGCGGTCAGCATCACGAGGTATCGTAAGTTCACTTCCAAACCAATCTTCATATACGTACGTACCTATATCCGACCATCCCGCCGTAGGCGGTTTCATAATTTCTGATTCTGGTCCTTCATCTTCAATGCTTGCTTCAGTGGAGACTTCTGCTTCCGGTGATGTTTTTAAAGCTGGGCGCAAATATGTTTCATCGGTAGCACTTGGAGTTTGTTCCCCGTAACTGCAAAGTAAGTTATTACGTATTTAATTTTTTTTAATTATAATAAGTTTTGTATATGTTGAAGCTCATGGAGATAATCAAAAACTAGCCTTCACTAAAATGACAATTTCAATATCTCCAGATACGGTTAAATACCGGAACTAAGTAATAAAACAAAATTGTTCGCTGGCCTTCCGGCTTCTTTCTTACTCCATCATTTTGAGATGTTTTCTAATTAGCGTTTTTCATTAATCTCGAACTATTCCCTACACTGGCGTAGCTTCCAAGGGCCAGGCGTGGTTATATAGCAGGGGCTCCCAACACAGCGGGTTCCTGGGATCTATTATTTTACATTTTAGCCAGTAAAAACACTGACACTTTCTTGCTACATCCAGTGCTTGTAGTGTAGTACGAACTAGAAGTAGTGGTACCTACATAAAAAATAGGACCCAGTTTTGCGGATTTGCTCCGCATGTGTACCCTCCGAAATTGTCCTTTTCGTGAAAGTATTTATCACAATAAACACTTGCATGAAAAGAATCACTAGTTATGCAATACTTACATGATATGATACTTTCATGAAACAAACGCGTCTCGCGAGCATATTACATGCATTACAAATCAATGCGTTTTGAAGTTTGAATTTGTTGTTTGTTTGCCTTTTGAAATTTTCTGCATGCGGAAAAATTTACTTTGTTCAGATCTAGTTGGGCCCGTTTTAGGGAAATTGATTTTAAGAGAAAAAATATTCTTACACTATATCTGAGTCAGTGTATATGTAATTATATTTACAAGTTAACCAGTTTCTTGCGGAGCTGGTCTTCTCCAAACAGGGACTTGGTGCGCCTCCTCCGCACAGCAAGCTCTAGGCCGTAGTCATTGTCGCTGTTAGGCAGGTTAGCCGGGAATGTTTTGAATGCCGCCGCCACTTTGAGAGTGTGATAATAGCTGCGAGGAAACTTTCAATAAATATGGGTATATATAACATTAAAATTAAATATAATACAACTAGTAACCTCAAAAGGATATCATTGACTCTGTCTTAATATATCATCATCATCTATAGCCCCTTTGCTATAAGCTAAGGCCTCTGTTGTAAATCCAACGTTCCTGCATCAGCCTTATCCGGGTTTTACCAGCTATAGAAACCATATCAGCTGCCCATTTTGGAGCCGGATGACTAGCACTACTTCTTCGAATCCTTGGGTGCCACTCAACGACTCCCTTACTCCACTTCATTACTGCATCACGCCAAGAGCTTTCATACAGCTGCATTATAGGACTATAGTTTCGTAATTGTCTATTTTATGAGTATTGATAAATGTAAAGAAGATTATCAGTACTATGAAAGAATTTTTGAAAAGTTTGGGCGTCTCAATAGAAATCACCTGAAAACAAGCATCCACATGTAGAAAGCAGGAATGATTGACGCGAACTTGATGATGACGAACTTGACACAGGGCTGCCTGGCGGGCCCGAGCAGCAGGCAGGTGCCGAGGCCGAGCGCCAAGCTCGTCAGCTCGCACAGCAGCTTCCGCACCGCGGCGAGAAGCAGCCACGGGAGCACTAGCGCAGGCCGCTCCTCCTGTACCACAATAATATTTTTTTATTTATTTAGAATTTCGTACATTTGGTACCTAACGATGATATGGTCGCCGATGGAGCACAGTTGCCTAGAAAAAACCAATCCACTCATGGTGCTAAGACCTCTAGCTAACTGTCTGTGTGAGTATGTAGCTATCTGGAAACACTAGAAACATACTTAATAAGAACCTAGTTAACTATACTGCTTTATTTGCCAAAGAAAATAATATTATGTTCATTCACTTGTGAAATCTGCTTACGACAACGATGACCGTTGTCTTTAGCAGCATTTAAAGGTACAGAGGTATTTTAGTGTGTATAAGTTGCAATACTGAACTTATCTCGTCAGTATATAGGAATGTATTAGGTAAGCGTGACTGTTTATGAGGACCTGTAGGTTTTTCCTCAAAACCGTAAATGGGTATAAACATTAAACTTTTGTCCGCAGACATGAATCATATATATTGTGTGGCCTTTAGGAATACGTACTTAGTTGATAGCAATGCAGCTCGTCTGATTTTTGGTATAAGTATTCATTTAGAGCAGAAAATTAAATAACAGTCAATCGGACATTTAACTAGGATAAACGCTACAATTACTGGCCCCTACACAGTAATTGGCCACTTTAACTTCAAAGAATTAAAATAAGCAGTACAAGAATAGCACATTCAAAATTGCTTACTGTTTATTGCAGTTTTAAAACTACTTTTCTGGTAGGTTATTGCTTATTTTATGTTCATTCATCATCAGCCTTTTTAATGTTCCCACTGCTGGGACACAGGCCTCCTCTCTAGGATAGGGAATGGGCCATAATCCACCACGCGAACCCAGTGCGGATTGGTGGATGTCACATGTCTTCGAATTTTTAGTTCTAGGACATGCCGGTTTTCTCACGATGTTTTCTTTCATCGATTTAAGAGCAGTGGCGATGAAATAAATTACACAAAGTAATGCGCTTATCGGGGTTTGAAACCGCGATTTACAACTCGTAAGTCATGGGCCGTTACCACTCGGCTACCACTGCTTCCTTAAAATGATTAATAACTGAGCAGGGGCCAATAATTGAAGCGCTGCCCCTAGCATTATCTTCTATAACATTGGCCAAATATCAGTGTTATTTGCTTGATAGATAATGGTCAGATTGTATGAAGGATATAAATGAGACTGCCTATTTTTCTGAACATAATTGACATGGGCGTACAGGCTGCTGTATAAATTGGGTACTCTCATTAAAATGCCTTAAGCTCTAGACAGACGGACTGCATGTCAACAGCAATCTTACCTAAATCGCAGTTGGGGTGCCATGACAGAAAACCTCCTCGAGCGCCCGCAGGCTGGAGTTCCCTTGCGGACACGTCCGGAGTGAAGACCAGTCTGCGGGACGGTGCACCCCGGGAGGCCGCCATCGACCCACCCTTGGGCAATCCCTGCCTAAGGGTGCTCGATGGCGGCTTGCGAATATTCTGTTGGGAGTATCGCCTCAACGCGTGTCCCTCTGATTTAGCAGAGGGCACAGCGACGAGGTAAGAGCGGGCTCGGTGTGCACTCACCCTGCCATCGGGCAGGCAGGAGGAAGAGTTCCTCCTCCTTCTGCCACCGCTAGACTCGTAGCCCCAAAGATTGTCCAAGGTCATGTTTCTGACTTTCGATGGGGGTCGAGGGCCTTGGCTTAACCGCCCGGGCCGCGAGGAAGACAACCTCTATAAAAAATCACCCCAAACCTCCAAGCGGCGGCGCACCGTGAGGGAGGTTGTTAGCTTGACTAATGGGTAGCTAAATTAGTCTCTAGTGCGAACCACGTATTTGAGCAAGTAAAATATGTTTTTTACTCGTGGGAACAGCTATGAATAAATTTTTCACCAAATCAACAATTTTAGAGAGTGACGAGCGGTCGGAGTCCGACGCTGCGTCCAGCGGGAGCTCAGGCTCGGAGTTGGAGGAGGAGTTGGTGGGCAACTCCGGAAGGGACTCGCGCTCCTTCCGGAAGCGCACCAAATCGGGGGACGGGCAGTCGTCCTCCGAAGATGGGAAGGGCTCGGCCCCAAAGATCCCCACCGGGAGTCGCGGTGGGGGTCAAAGCCGAGGCAAAGGGAGGGGGCTCACGCCGAAGGAGTCCGCTCAGCGAGCGGAAAAGCTTGCCGCGGAAGGGCGCCACCCTGGTGCGGTCTGCGCTGGGGAGCGCCCGCCGCGTCAGTCTGGTGGCGCGCCAGACGCTGGGGCGGACTCCGCCGAAGAGGCCCGCAGGTCCTTCGGCGAGCTAATGGTCGCGGCGCTGCGCGACATGGGCCGCAAGAGGGTCGCAAAACGGGCTTCGAAGGAGAAGACCGTTTTGAAGCACGCCACCTCTTTGTCCGAGGCCTTCGATAAGGCCTTGGACAAGAGTGTGGCGAAGCTGCGGGCCGAGCTCCAAGCTGAGCTTCGGGCCGGGCCCGCGGGCCCTGGAGCCGTTCGGCGGGAGGCCGTCGGAGGGGGTTCCGGGCAGGGGCAGGGGCAAAGTCGGCCCCAGCCCCAGCCTGAGGCAGGGAACCAGCTGCTGACGCTGGTGCGGTCGGAGCTGGCTGCCCTTCAGCAGCAGCTGCAGCAGCAGCAGCAGCAGTTCCAGCTGCAGATCCAGCGGCAGCTGTCCCTGCTGGAGGGCATAGTTTTGCGCCCTCCACTGGCGACCTCCGGCCAGCGCCAAGCGGCAACGTATGCCGCTGCCGCTGCGGCCACGGCTGCTGCGCCCAAGGCGGGCCCGTTGGGGCAAGCCGGGCGCAGGGCCTCAGCGCCGGAGCCTGCGAGGCCAGCCCCGGTGGCTGGGCAGCGTCGGGCGCGAGCCGCTCCTCCCACGAGGGGTGTTGTGGCGCCAGCTGCTGCTAGGCCAGCGGGCGCTCCCATCGCGGTGGCGGCGACCCAGTCGCGCCAAGTTCCATCATCGTCTGGCGCCGACTGGACGGTCGTCGGCGCCAAGAAAAGTGCAGGCAAGGCGCGCAGGGCGGCCAAGAAGCGCGCTAAGCGCCAAGAGCGCAAGAAGCGTGCCATGGCGGCGAGACTTCGCGCCCCGAAATCCGAGGCTGTAGTGATCACACTGCAGCCTGAAGCGGGAAAGAAGGGCGCGAATTACGACTCCGTCATGGCGAAGGCAAGGCGGGCGGTGGAGCCCCACCTTGACGAGCTCGGAGTGCCTGGGGGCTTCTGCATAAGGCAGACCCTAACGGGGGCCCGAATTCTGGAGGTCCCCGGCTCGGCCAGTGTCGCTGACATCCTGGCCGACAAGATTAGGGTGGCCCTCAGTGCGGAGGAGGCCCGAGTGTCCAGGCCCACCAAGTGCATCGACATGCGCATCATGGGCCTGGACGATTCAGTCAAGGTGGACGAGGTGGTGGCCGCCATCGTCAGGGTGGGTGGTTGCACGACCGAACAGGTTCGGGCGGGTACCATCCGCGCTGACAGCACGGGCATGCGAGCCGTAACGGTAAGCTGCCCCGTGCCGGCGGCCAAGGCCATCACTGGTGAGGGCCGACGGCTTCTTGTGGGCTGGGTCTCCGCCCAGGTAAAACTGCTGGAGCCCAGACCTCTGCGGTGCTACCGCTGCCACGTGGGGCACCACGTGGGGGCTTTCTGTGCCGCGGAGGTGGATCGCAGTGACCACTGCTACCAATGCGGTAAGCCCGGTCACAGGTCTGCTGAGTGCCGGAATGCGCCGCACTGTTACGCATGTGCGGCGGCAGGCAAGCAGGCCGACCACCGGGCTGGGAGCAGGTCCTGCGACCCCCCGGCCAAATTAAAGGCCAAACTAAGTCGCCCCCCCAACACCACCGCCGCCGCCGCAGCCGCTTCCTCGGCCGCCGGCGCGGCTTCTGTCGCCGCCACTACCGCTATGGCGGCGCCCTCTCAGAGGGCTAGGGAGGAGACAATGGACTGCCAATAACGGCCCCATTACGTCTCCTCCAGGCGAATATCAACCACTGCGCCCCAGCTCAGGATCTGTTGCTCCAGAGCATGGCGCAGTGGTCGATAAACGTCGCCGTGGTCTCCGAGCCGCACTTTGTCTTGCCCAGAGCTGACTGGGTTCAGGACCTGAGCGGCTCGGTGACCCTTATCTCGTCGGCCGCCGCTGGTACCCCGACCCTCGAGGCCGTCACGAAGGGTCGGGGTTGCGTGGCAGCACGGTTCGGGGACATTGCAGTGGTAGGCGTCTACCTGTCCCCGAACAGAACTCTCGCCGATCTTCACGACTCCCTCAGGGAGCTGAAGACCGTCGTCGCTGGGTATGGTACCCTCCCCGTGGTCGTTTGCGGGGACTGGAACATGGAACTGGAACGCCTGGAACATGGCTTGGGGTTCCCGGCTCACGAACCAGCGGGGTCGGTTGGTGGAGGACTGGGCTCTGGAAACAGGCCTGGTCGTCCTAAACCGGGGTTCTGTCCCCACGTGTGTGCGGGTGCAGGGTGAGTCCGTGGTGGACATTTCGTTCGCCAGCCCCGCTCTGACACCGCGTGTAGTTGACTGGCGCGTCATGGAGGGGGTGGAGACATACTCGGACCACCGGTATATCCGGTTTGACGTCTCCGCCCAGACCTCGACCGCGCCGGTCCGACAGACCCCATGTGGTCCGCGTTGGGCGCTGAGGCAGCTGGAACGGGAGCTCTTCCTGGAAGCCGCGGCGGTGCAGGCCTGGGTGCAAGCACCGGTCAGGCCTGCCGACATCGACGTCGAGGCGGAGTGGTTCCGGGAGGCCTTGTCGCAAATTTG
Source organism: Mythimna loreyi (assembly GCA_029852875.1). Classification (NCBI taxonomy): domain Eukaryota; kingdom Metazoa; phylum Arthropoda; class Insecta; order Lepidoptera; family Noctuidae; genus Mythimna; species Mythimna loreyi. The sequence continues at coordinate 11,715,806 of CM056785.1, read as the reverse complement.
CGACGCGGCAATGCCCCGTCTCCGCCCAGGACGCGCCCGACGCCAGGTGTACTGGTGGTCGCCAGAGCTTGCGACGCTGCGCGCCGCATGCAATGCTGCGCGGCACCGGTATACCAGACACCGCAGGCGCCGCTTCCGCCCGCCGGATGCGGAGGCCGTAGAGGCGGAGCTGTATGAGGGATACAAGGTGGCAAAGCGCACCCTCCGATCGGAGATAAAGCGGGCCAAGGATGAGGCCTGCAAAGCGTGGCTGGGGACGCTCAACGCTGATCCGTGGGGACGCCCATACAAGTTGGTGCGGGAGAAACTCCGCCCATGGGCTCCCCCGTTGACGCAGAGTCTCCGGCCACAGATCGTGGAGGGTGTGGTGAGCGCTCTGTTCCCTGAGCGGGGGGACCACTCCCCCCCGCCCATGGCTCCGCCACCAGCGGTGTCTGACGTGGACCACGTCAGCGACGACGGTACCAATGCTCCGGAAGTGACCGAGGTAGAGATGAGAGTGGCGGTACGCAGGATGGGTGCGAAGAATACCGCCCCAGGACCCGACGGTTTGCCTGGAAAGGCTTGGGTCCTGGCCATGGAGGCTCTCGGGTCTCGATTGGGGGGGCTCTTTAGCGCATGCTTGGAGAGGGGCCAGTTCCCACTTCCCTGGAAGACGGGAAAACTGGTCCTCGTTGCGAAGCCGGGGCGCCCTGCGGACTCTCCGTCCGCGTATCGGCCCATTGTGCTGCTTGACGAGGTGGGCAAGCTCTTTGAAAGAGTCATTGCAGACCGCCTCGTCAAGCACCTAACACTGAAGGGGCCCGATCTCGCGGACGACCAGTTCGGGTTTCGCAGGAGGCGCTCCACGGTGGACGCCATCATGCGCGTGCGAGCCCTCACGACGGGGGATGCGGTGTCCCGGGGCAGGTGTGTCTTGGCGGTGTCGTTGGACATTGCCAACGCCTTTAATTCCCTGCCCTGGAGTTGCATTAGGACGGCACTCCGGTATCACCGGGTGCCCGACTACCTCTGTCGTACAATTGAGGCCTACCTGTCCGACAGGTACATAGTATACCCCGGTCACCAAGGAGATTGGAAACGGCGAGAGATGTCGTGCGGTGTCCCACAGGGATCGGTACTAGGACCGCCCTTGTGGAACATCGGGTACGACTACGTGCTGCGCGCCGACCTCCCCGTAGGGGTCAGCGTGGTCTGCTACGCAGACGACACGCTGGTCCTAGCGCAGGGAAGGTCGTACCAGGCGGCGGTCGAACTAGCGACACGTGGGGTTGCGACAGTCGTTGAGAGGATCCAGCAGTTGGGACTCAAGGTGGCGCTGCACAAGTCCGAGGCCATGTGCTTTCACGGCCCTCGGAACGCGCCACCATCGGGTTCCCAACTAACGGTAGAAGGAGTTCACATCGGCGTCGGGTCGACGATGAAGTACCTAGGACTTGTCCTCGACAGCCGGTGGAATTTCGAGGAGCACTTCCGACGTCTGGCCCCCAAACTCAATCGGACGGGGGCTGCTCTCAAGCGGCTCCTGCCGAACCTTGGGGGTCCAGACGCCTTCTGCCGGAGGCTCTACGCCGGCATCGTCCGGTCCATGGCCCTTTATGGGGCACCAGTGTGGGCGCCGACGCTGCGTAAACGCCCGGCGGCCCAGCTGAACGCCTGCCAGAGGGTCATGGCCATCCGGATGGTGCGGGGATACCGCACGGTGTCCCGCGAGGCGGCGAGCCTCCTTGCTGGCCTACCACCATGGGATCTGGAGGCAACAGTCCTTGCACGCATGCACGACCAGCGCGTGGAGGTGCAACGCCGGGGCGAAGATCCGCTGCCCGAACATGTCGAGGCGTGGCGGAAGGAGCTCCGGCGAGATCTCATGGTGAAGTGGAAACAGCGACTGTCGCAACCCAGCGCTGGGCACACCGTAATCTCAGCGGTAGTGCCCCTCTTTGAGGCGTGGCTGGATAGACCTCACGGCGTCCTCACCTTCCGCATGACGCAGGTTCTCACCGGACATGGGAAGTTCGGGAGATTCCTGCACCGGATTCGTGCGGAAGAGACGTCCGGGTGTCTCCACTGTGAGGCGAGCCCGGAGGACACGGTGGAGCACACGGTGGAGGTGTGCCCTGCTTGGGAAGAGCATCGCCGTGTCCTCGTGGGGGTGATCGGCGGCGGCGACCTCTCGCGCCGGGCCCTGGTTCAGGCCATGGTCCGCAGCGAAGAGGAATGGCAGGCGGTCGCCTCCTTCTGCGAAGCAGTAATGCTCGTAAAGGAGGAGGCCGACCGCATAAGGCAAAGGCAACGGCGTACTCGCCGTAGCCGTCGCCGCCGCGATCCTGCCGATATCCGGCCACCGTAGACACTGGCTCGCGGACGGTGAGCAATGGGTAGCTCGCCGTCCGGTCGTCTGTAAGACCGAGTCCTAGTCGTCAACGGCGCGCACCGTTCCCGCGCGCCTCAAGGAGTTGTCAGCAAACTGCAGGGGCCCTTCAGGGTCGAAGCCTCCCGGAGTCTAGAGGGAAGTGGGAAACTGTTACCTCGACTCCAGGAATAGGGCAAGGAAGGTACGGGGTAGGTTTTTTAGTCAGTAAGAGTCTGACACTAGTCTCCCGCTCCACCCAAGAGCGGGTTTCGTCATTGGATGATTTTCACCTACCATAAAAAAAAAAAAAAAAAAAAAAAAACCTAAATCGCAGTTCGGATGCAGTTGACACGACTGCAATAGAACTGCAAACCAACCGTGCAGTTCGATTGCAGTTGGTGTGCAATTTACATGATTGCACTGAGCCGCCGACTGCAACCGAACTTCAATCGGCCTGCACGTTTAGTATGCAGTTCTATTGCTGTCGTGTCAACTGCATCGAAACTACAATTTACAGTTGGATTGCAGATGAATTGCGGTCCGTCTGTTTAGAGCCTTAGAAAAGGAGGAAACTATTTGATAACAATATTATTCGTACTAGGAACACAGGATACAGAAGGACTATGTAAGCAGCGAGGTAGATGTAGACGGTGAAGCACTGCACCAGCATGATGCCGGAGACCATGGTACGCAGCACTCGCTGCACCGGCTTCGACAGCTCGTCCGGCATGTTCATCTGCCATACCTGGTAAAAGAAATGAAAACGTGCAATGCAAAAAAGAAATTGGTAAAGTTTGTTTTTTTATTTATTTTTTTCTTTTTATAGAAGGTAATCTCTGGAACTACGGGTCCGATAGGAAAAAAAATAGCAACAATAGAAAGCTGCTTTATTCCTGAGTGACATAGGCTATTTTATGAATGCGGGCGAAGCCACTGACAAAAGCTAGTGTATTATACACATAAACCTTCCTCTTGAATCACTCTATCTACTAAAATGAACCGCATCAAAATCCGTTGTGTAGTTTTAAAAATCTAAGCATACATAGGGACAGACGGGAAGCGACTTTGTTTTATACTACGTAATGATTTATTTTTATCAGCCTGAACTGTATGACACTTTTACTCCTGGGCAAAGACCATCCATTCCTCTTTATGTGAGCTTCTTTACGCAAATTATCGAGAATATTCATAATATATATATACGGTAGTGGACAGTGGTATATGTAGTACTTAGATAAACTTATGGCTTTTCCCGAGTGGGGTAAATTAGGTTAGGTATGTATGTTAACCACACTTGGTCTTGCTAAAAATGTCACCGATAAAAAAATACGTCCACAGCTTTCCCAAGCGTCGCCACAATGGCTGGTCCTTTATGTCTCATATCAGAGAAATCTTAATAATAAGTCAACTGCAAATTGCATTTATTTGTTTCCAATAATTCGAACAAATTCGGCGGCCGTACTGTAACTTGGAAACTTATCACTAGGTCCGATGACCTAAACAGTGGTGGAGATATAGCAAAATCGTGCAAGATGCTCTGGTGACTATCGTATTAAGACACTGTGATACGTGGGACTGTAAGATACCGTGCAGGTTCCCGAAATTTCGTAATTATTCTATAGCTCTTACAAATCGTTCTTGGGTTGGTTCCCTGAAGCTATATTAGCAAACGAAGAATAATATTATGATGAAGCAATCATCACTTCAGGCAGTTTCCAAGTGGGGCGAAGCTAACCTGGTAACATTCAACGCCACCAAAACACAGGCGTGTGTATTCACCGCCAAAAGGAGCCCGTTCACCTTGGCTCCTGCTTTTCGGGATGTATCCCTGGAGTGCACCGACCGCCTTCAGCTCTTGGGAATGGACATTGCTTCAGATCTCAACTTTGGGCGGTTCATTGAGTCCAAAGCCAAGGTAGCTGCTAGAAAACTCGGCGTTCTTGCAAAAGTCCGACGGTACTTCACACCGAGTCAGCTTCTAATGTTGTACAAAGCTCAGGTCCGATCGTGTGTGGAGTACTGCAGCCACATATGGGCTGGCGCTGCAAAATGCCACCTAGCGGCTTTGGATTCAGTGGAAAGGCGTGCAAAGAGGCTGATTGGTGATCCAGATTTGGTTGGATCCAGTCTTCAAAGTCTCGAGCACAGGCGCAGAGTAGCCAGCCTTGCGGTTTTCTACAGGATGCATTTTGGAGAGTGTGCGCAGGAATTGCATGATTTGATTCCGCCATCCCAATTTCACCTTCGGACATCCCGGCGTACGGCAAGTATCCACCCTTACGTTGTTGAGACACCTGCAGCCCGGACTAAGCGTTTTGCCTCGTCATTTACACCGCGTACATCGAGGGATTGGAACAGTTTGCCGACTGCAGTCTTTCCGTCCGAATATAATTTGGGTGTCTTCAAGGCTAGAGTGAATAGGCTCTTAATAAACTAGTGCGCCTTACCATCAACGATTGCATCACTACTTACCATCAGGTGGGATCGCAGTCAAGCACTAGTTTATTGCAAGTTAAAAAAAAAAAAAAAAATCATAATATTATTCTTCGCCAGCGGGAATCTATCATCTGCTTATCATCTCACGCAGGTCGTCAAAACTGACGGAGAAAGGGTTATTTATAGAGCAGCGGTGGGTAAGCTAGCAACCCACCTCTATATTAGCTGTATCGCATCATATTTGGACCAAATGTATTTTCGGTATTAATTTGTTATTGCATTATAAGCTTTTTTAAATATATATAGATACAAAGATAATAATCCGACAAGCAGAAGAGAAAAATAAGATAGCTACAAAGGTGATGATTATTTCTAAAGAAATTGCTTTCAAATTGTTTTCTTTCCCCTTGTTAGTTCTCTATAGGTATATATATAAAAGGATAAACTGACTGATTGACATATCAACGCACAGCCGAAACTACTGGGACTAGGAGAGTGAAATTTTGAACAGGCCTTCCTTTTATGACGTAGGCGAACACTAAGAAAGGATTTTCCAAAATTCACCCCCTAAATAAAAAAAAAACAAGTGTCCAAATTTTGTGCAAAAACCTATTTTCAAGCGGGCAAAGCCGTCGACAGAAAGCTAGTTTCGTATAAAACGTAATGAAAACATCAATAACACTCGTCAGCTGTTTGCCAATGGAGGAAAATAAGACGATTAGGTCGACTTCCTGTGGTAACTACTATTTTACTCACTATATTAGGTGTATGGGTAAATGTTCGATGATAAGTTGACAGTCATAACTACGGGGATCATTCACTTGAAGAAAAAGGTTATTATAATATGACGTATAACCTAAGCTGTGTGATTATACGCGTAATTCAAATTCACGGACTACACATGAATAAAATCTGACTTACATCATACCATCGTCGATTCATATAGCATACCTAATCATTACATAGTCATTACATAGTATAAAACAAAGTCGCTCTGTCCCTATGTATACTTAGATCTTTAAAACTATGCAACAGATTTTGATGCAGTTTTTTTAAATAGATGGAGTGGTGATTCAAGAGGAAGGTGTATTATGTATATTATGTATAATACAATAAATTTAATGTCACCATTGCACCCGTGCGAAGCTGGGACGGGTCGCTAGTTTATAATATATTAAAATTTAAAGTTGTTGCCTATTTTCAATCTTTATTTCTTTTCAAAATTTCTGTGATCTGTCGCTGAAAGAAATTAATTTAGAAAGATCACAGAAATTTTGAGAAGATACATAAGAATATTTCTGAAGTCACCTCACTCACCCCACCAAACCCTCTCGCTCCCACGCACAATTTGCACAGCAACACATTTACAATTTTAAAACACAAACAGCGGAGATATGACAGAGCATTTGGTTTATATCAATAACGGTTCAGTAATTTCTGAGATGTAACAGATGAACCTATTGAAAGAGCCTCTTTTTAATCATTAGAAAATGAACTTTGCACCATGCTTTACGCTTACGCTAAGCAACTCTTGTTGATAATTATCTATCTTTCTAAAGAATAATATCGTAAATAAATTTTTAGGAAAATATTTAAATGTTACCAGATTTTTTTATCATCATCATCATTTCAGCCGAAAGACGTCCACTGCTGGACATAGGCCTCCCCCAAGCGCCGCCACAAAGACCGGTCCTGTGCGTCTTGCATCCATCGGCTTCCAGCAACCCTGACCAGGTCATCGGTCCACCTTGTGAATTTTTTATAGTGGGCAAAAATCATCCTATGACGCCGCTCTCGAGCGGAGAGCGAGACAGTGTCAGACTCTATCAGAAGCATTCCTTTCAGAAAAAATGATTGATGAAACAATGTTTTTTTTGGCCCCAGTAGGTTTCGACACTTTTGCAGCAGATTATATTATTGTTTTAATCTATACTAATATAATGAAGAGGTAAAGTTTGTTTTTTTGTTTGTAAGAGGTAATCTCTGGAACTACTGGTCCGGTTGAAAAAATTTTAACAACAATAGAAAGCTGTTTTACTCCTGAGCGACATAGGCTATATTTTATGCACGCGGGCGAAGCCGCTGACAAAAGCTAGTTTTTCATAAAATTGAAAATCATAGGATAACGCCAGAAGGCCTTATAACAAAAAATACTCTTCAAATAAAATGCTATCTATCAGCTACCGTATTGCTACCTATACAGATAATCCTACAGCCCACTAAACACTCCTGCAACCTACACACATGTGTGTCAACAGTGGGCGGCTCTGCTTCTACTTAATTATATTCCGATAGGATTATTTAATAAATCTGTCGTCGGCGGAACGCACCTGCTTAAGATTGGCGTTTACTTTGAAGAGTGTGGCGTCGAAGATGGTCCGCACGAGCCCGAGCAGGCACCACAAACAAACCTCGGACTGCATATTCATGCCCACGTACGATAGCACGTTTATCATTTTGATTAATATTTAGAAACTTATGTTAATGTTGAAGACATCTTTTGTAAACGCATTGATTATTTCACTGACTTTTCGTTTAATTTTTACTGATTTAATTCACTTTAGTTTTGTACATTTTGTTTTGACAGATTCACAAAGGTTTTTGGCATTTCATTTACTTGCCCCGATTTTTTAATTTTATGACGTTGCCATTGCAACGAGTAAACTCGTATTATTTCTTTCAGCCAAATTCATACCTTATTTTTGTAAATTGATTTTCCCTAAGACGACCCACTGACCGGGATGTTTTGTTCAAGAACTCTTTGAAGCATAACATCTTACTAGTTTGCCTAAATTACAACTTATTTACAATAATTCTAAGTTCTATATTCTAGGGTTTTTTGTTTGTTTCATCGTCGCGTTATGGGTAGCTTCTATACAAATATAAATAACTAAAACAACTGTAACATTCGGTTAAATATTGCTAATTAGCCCAATAAATCCGATCCCAGAGAACGCATGGTTCAGTGCGGTATGATTAGCGCTGTGATCATCAGCGTGCGTCAGCATCAGCCGTCAGCGGCGCGCGGTACAGTCGCGACGACTCCTTCAGACGATCTCTAGCGCGCGCTCGGTCACCTCGCGTACTGCCGCCCACAACACGCACTACTTACGACGCGGTACCGGTGTTCATTCACATTGTCCAAGTGATTAACAAGTGCTAAACAGTGATAAGCAGTGATTTACTTTATTAGGTTGAAGCTCACAGACAAGGTAAATATCTGAGATCATACTCCAAAATATACTTTTGTTTTTTTTTTTTAACATTGATTAAAAATATCTTATTTATTAGACGCTGTGTGTGGTGAAGGCCTTGATTTTGTTTTAGAATACATTTGGGTTACGCTACGTCCTTGCCTTGAACAGTGTGAGTCGCAAGTTATTTTTGATAATTCAGTCTTTACGTACAACCCGCCAATGTTTATGTAGAGATTCGCGAATAGACGTGACTATCAGCAATACTCACTCTCACTCATAAAGAAATTCAAATTTGAATGTTTCACGCGTTCATCAGGAAAATCGAATAACATTCGGTGTTTCCTACAATTAACATTCACCATACATACAATAGATACCTATTTACAAAAATAAAACTGGTTTAACCAATTAAACACTTTTGAATGACTAATTAATTAATTTACTATAACAACGTCATCGCTTCATTATTATCATAAAAGAGAATTTGTTCAAGAACAAAAAACAAGGTGGGGTTTTTTATAGATTTCTCCTTTTTCAATTTTCTTCTATCACTTTCAATGAACATTATGGAATAATTAATACCCAGTACAATTAGATCTCTCTAAGAAACATTAATCAGGAACAGTGTTCATAACAACATACACCATGACATGCCGAACAATTAAAAACAACGTGTGGGAAGACGATTACAATGAATCTATCGCCCAAGCAAATAATTAACATTATTTATTTGTTTTTTTTTTTTGTTTTAATAAACATCTAGTAAAACTGGGAATGGTAGAAGAAAAAAAGTCAGATGATAATGATTCTGATAAAATCAGGAGAAATATCTAAAGATAAACAGTTAATGTATAAATATAGCTACCGTTATGTGCCTACTTCTAATTCAAAGAATGTTCTAATTGACAGTACACAAATTCGCCAATGTTTAACTAATAGCAGTTCGCCAATATAAGAACAGAATTTGAGTATGATGTCATTCGCATCCACAACGTAATTTAGAGTCACTTAGTCCCCAACATGTAACCCAATTTGTCCAAGGATCTTATTCTATTTCTGCTCGCTTAGGTAGGATGGATTTAAATCGCAAAATAGTTCGTGAATAACAATTAGATCATCGATTTTACGAAATGCATTGCAATGCTTGAAGGCTGCATTGAGGAAATAAAAAAACCGGTCGCAAATGTTATCTTGTAACTAAATTATAGCGATGATGTTAATTTATGTGTCTGAATGTGAATAACCTTTAGACAACCAGGTTACATTTTTATATAAGAACTAGCGACCCACCCCAACTCCACATCTGCCGACAAATTGCTATGCAGTTTGGCAGATGTTATATTAAGACTTTTTAATGTAACAAAATGCGATTATATAAATAAAAAAAAAATAGGTGCATGTATTATACGTATAAACCTTCCTCTTGTATCACTCTATCTATTAACAAAACTACATCAAAATCCGTTGCATAGTTATAAAAAATCTAAGTAGGTACACATAGGGACAGACAGCGGAAAGCAACTTTGTTTTATACTATGTAGTGATTACGAGTAGCTGTTACTAGATATTATTTTATTACTTGTCTAACGTAAAGCCCGCAGTTTTCCTTACACACGATTGTCAAGAAATCCTTCAGGTTGAGTAAATAGCACGTAACTCTCTCAGCACGCTGCATTTCAATATCGCTACTAAAATAAATATCGCATCAATTTACATCTGGTGAGTTCACTAATCTCAAATTGATCGTATCAAAAGAAGCTCAGATCAAACGATTCCGTTACACAGAAAAAAATGGAGCAAGAAAAAGTCGTTAGAACTGTTAGAGGTAACCAAAGCTAAATACAAAGTAACAGTCTCACGTTAACGACAGTTAAATACCGCCATAAAACCATAGTTTAGCACGGTACAGTTTTCTGTTACGAAAACCATGACAACGGAAACATGTGTAAAGATATAAACGAAGCGGAATTCCACAGTGATAGCTCAGCTACGCATAATGTTGCGTCAAGCCCAAGACTTGCTTTATCGTCAAAGTATTAATAAAACTGTTCCAGAACTTCAGCTCATTATAGAACTCAATAAAATAAACTGTTTAATTCAAGAAACAAGACAACATTGACAGTATTTGGGACTTTGACAACACCAAACAGTATGGGGACAGGTAGTGATATAGTCCTGAAAATGTCGGTCGAGTTTAAGGTTTTTCTTATGTCTACTCTTTTAAGGCTGTCTTTTGTTTTCAAAACGTTTCATCTAACAGTTGTGTCAATACCGGTATCAAATGGAAAACGGTACGAGCGGTTGTGACATTCTTGATGTACGTGAGAACACGTCTATGTTCCCGACTCTACCCATATATGGAGCCTCTGCATATGGTAGTACTAACATGCCTCGAGAGCTCGCCTGGTAATTTATCCTCGTTTTCCCTACTTTCTACTTAACAACTGTATGAGAACAAGACGGTAGCTCACGAACCTATGTACCCTCCGTTATACCTCCATGATTCTTACAATTAACGCCCATATTAACATCAATTGCATGCCAAAACTCACACCTACAGACGCATTCCAAAAGGATTTGGAAACATTGAACCTTTTATGGCCTTTGTTTCCTAACTGACGAATCATTTTGAATAATTATCATTGATCTAGAATAACAAAGCGATTCAATATTCATAACGAAATTAAACATACATGAACTTTAACCTAATTTGGTCATGTAATTAGATTCAGTAAAAGTCAACGTACGCATTAACAGTAGTAGAGGGGTAGGAGTATGATTTGTTATTAGTCCTAAAAGATATTCCAAGAAGTATTACTTAAGGTTGTGATTATTCATCCCCACGAATATCATTTCCATCCAGCCATGGAGTTTGTGGAATCAGCAGTTCATATAATAACAGTATGTTTGTGAGTCATTTCTGTTGCATATTGTATTACACATCGCCGCAACACTGATGTTTTGGGTGATGTCATCCACATCATTTATGTCGATTTAAGATTCTATGTGGCTTTAGAAGGTGGTGGAGTTACCTCTTTTATGTGTTCTCAAAGTATACACTTAAACAGTTAAAAATGTCCTGATATTGACGCCAATATGACTGAGTTGTACCTAGACTAGACGAGGTAAACATGATTACTAAACATGACGTCACTTAAAAATGAACCTTGACCAAGTAATGAATAGTGGGTAAAACTGAGGGTCGTCTTATAGATGCCTGGCTAAAGAAGTCACGTTGACATTTACGTGGCATAAAAAGAGCTAGCATTCTTTATAGCGCCCTCAGACGGTGTTTTGTGGAATAACTCGCCAACAACCAGAAGCGAGATAAAATATTTATAATTTTTTTATTAGATCAGCAGTCAATAGTGGTTAACCTTGGTCTCCGTCAGTAATCGCTGAGGTGTACGACCATATATAGTTTTTGCGTGAGTTCACTGCTTCGTCGAATCGTAATCTACTAACCACGCTTGACACTGACATTGTGCTGTGGTCGCCACTATCGGGTCCTTATTAGTCACCCTTTAGTATTTATAGTAGCTTACAAAAACAAGACATATTTTTACTTGGTAATTTCGTTTTATATTACTTTTAATTCTTTGAGACGATTGTAGAACTTTATTAGAAATTAAATTGTACATAACATAATCAAGAGACAGTTTAAGGGAGTTTAAGGGTTTTTACGAATTCCTCCTTTCATGGTTGGTAAAATTGGGAGCGTTGGGACCATAAAGGTATAAGTAGGTATATTTATACATTAATCGTCAATCTTCCCCGCTTTATAATAAAGTGAAACACCCAAATGTCTTAGCTCATCAAGATTTAAAACCTAAAAAGGAGGGCATATTGTATAACACAAATACATATCATCCTAGTGAGCTTTTTGAACATTGTGCTCAATAATAACACGGGTAACAAGCACAGTAAACTATACTCCCACATGTGAGAACTAGAAAAGAAAATATAATTTTATGGTTGATGTGACAAAGTTAATCCTTCTTAGATAAAAGAGGCCGACGTCTTTGTTAGAAAGGAGAGGACTCATTGTTTACAATATACATTCTTGTACGAATGAGTGAGCGTCACTCGACGTGAACCATGACGTCACGCTGCCTTCTGCGGTGCGCGTGCGTCGGCCTTCGCGGACGGCGTATCTGTCCAAAGCGAGGTAAACCGCGCTTCTCGTAGGTGACACGGACCACAGTCTCTACTCTTATCCTTACATAAACGATTTCTCAAACTCTCAAGTAAATATTCCGTATTTGTCGTACGCTATTGTTCCACTGTCGTGCACTGAATAAAGACAACGAACTTTTAGATTGGGTAATGTTTTAAGTCATAGATAACAAAAAAGTGGGTCGGTCTGTATTCATAGTTTCGTTATTCATATCTTCTAACGTCGGGCATCATAAAAAGCCATGAAAGACGTTTTTCGTTGAATGGTGCATTGAACACAAACATATGTATGAATGATGTATGTGTTTATCCGCGGTGGGTTAGTGTGCACAGACCAGCGCAAGGCCCCATGTTAATTAGTTAATGACACTGACTTTGCTCTACTGACTAGTACACGTTTGACCTTCTAAAGCCGTATTTATTTAAACAGCATTTATACTATTTCATTGTACTATTCATAGGTAGTGAACTAATTACACACTGTTTATTTATTAATACTGTTTATATAGTAGTAAAAGAAAACTAAACACTAATAATTATTTTTATTATCTGTTCCTGTCTCTGGAGCCCTCACCACCGGTAGCTTGGACCCTGCTCCCAACACCGTCGGACTACTAATTTTTTATAAAGCGGTTTAGAAAATATTTAAAAATGTAAATGAAAATATGTAAAGAAAGCAAATAAAGTAAATAATAATTTAAATACCAAATTACTAAATATTCCTGCAGCAGAAAACAATAAAAAACCTCAGTACCTACAGTGCATCTTAAATTCACACGACATGACGAGACTATCTTTAACTCAAGAATCAGTCATCAATGGGATTACGCGTTGTATGGGCGTTTGAATCGGGAGCATGCATCTGGGACTGGTGCGGGCACCGAGTGGAATGCCCGCTTTGCCCGGATCAATTGCATACAGATGCTTGCAACTGGCTCTTGATTGCGTTACTTAACATCGATTAAGTGAATTGGGAGCGTGATAGCATTAGATGATACGGAGTTACGGACATGTGAACATCCGTAAGTGGATCTCATATGTTAACGTTTTGTTTGGTTTATAGATACGTATGTGGGTGTTGCTGTACACTCAACATGAAGGTATCTTAAGTGACTTTTTATTGTTAATCGGTACCCAAATGCTGTGACTATGTTTTTTGATACGATGATACCATAAAAGGGATTGTTATCTGTAAATATTACCTACAGGTAGTTATAAATTACTAGCGACCCGCCCCAGCTTCACACGGGTGCAATGTTTATATGTATTATACACATAAATCTTCCTCTTAAATCACTCTATCTATTAAAAAAAAACCGCACCGAAATCCGTTGCTTAGTTTTAAAGATCTAAGTATACATAAAGACAGCGGTAAGCAACTTTGTTTTATACCTACAGTATAAAACAAATTTGCTTACTTCAATACGTAGTATAAATTATACTATGTATTGAAGCGAAACTCATCCAGAAGAAATATTAACATTGCCCGCTATGCCCAAGGGCGGCTTTGTTATTAGATGATTTTTCCCACCATATAAAAGCCATTCCTTGTTAAATAACTACTTTTTATTACGTGGGTAGTCTTTACAGGTACACACATAATACATTTACGTTCCACATTCGTCGTTCTTGGCAAACGGATCATTGATGTGTTTTATTGTTCGGGCACACGGGTATCTTCTTACGAAACCTTCGTTGAGTAAGAACATGTTCGTAGTCTGGATCTATTTATTTTCTCTCTGTGATTTCTTATACCTACTATCTTTTATCTCTTTCTTCTCTAATTTCTAAATAGAGAGTCGCCGTTTACCTCTCTCTCATTCCTATATCTATGGTCTCTACCATTCCTATATCTATGGTCTCTACGCTTAATTTTTCTAAACTAATTGAAATCCCCCAATCTCAAGACAATGTTTTCACTTCGCTTTTCGTCTAACTCCCCAATTCCAAGACTTTCTAGGTTTCTCAATAATTGCGATGAATCTAGAAATATTTATTACACAAGAGTTCAAAAATTTAAGCACTAAGTTCAACTAAATTAGATAACCACTACACTTAAGAATTATATAACTCTAGATATTATTTTAAGTGGATATCTGCGCCAAACTAAAAAATCTTTTTAATTTTATCGTTCTTTATTAATGCTGTGTCTATCGCAAAAAACTGTACTTACACTTGATTTGCCTGGGGTCAAGGGTTGATGCGAAAGCGTAATCCCAGGGCCCTGGGATTAAATCGAGGAAGGAACGGGATAGGTTGTTTAGTCAGTAAAAGTCTGACACAGTTTCACTCTCCGCCCAAGTGCGGGATTCGTCATTGGATGATTTTTACACACATACATAAAAAAAACCTACACTTGATTTGTACCGCCGGATGTGTAATTAATTTATTCATCGTCTATATATCGTGATATAACATCACGTTACGGCTAACAGGAGCGGAGCAGTAACCAAAGACGCTGCTGAAACCGCGAGGGTCAGTTAATCAGGTTAGGTAAGAGAACACGAAACAGATATCGTTATGCGGTTTTTTTACAAGTAGAAAGACTTATCGAAGTACATTTGTGTATATAACTTACACCCGTGCAAATCTGGGGCGGGGTACTAGAAAGATTTTATATCCCTCGAACTTTTCCGTCGTCAAAAATTCGGAGTGTCCGGTCGAAGCGGTGACAATGACACAGAAAGCCGTGCTTTTAAGGCCGGCCTTCATTTGTTTAATGACCGATAGTCAAGAACGCACTGCGCTTGCCAAACTCCACTTTCGATCTCGTAAATATCTACTATACCTAGGTACATGCTATAAAGATTCTATTTTAACTAGACTGACTCAGAAGGGTGAATTGGGTTTTTTTTTTTTTTTTTTTTATGGTAGGTGAAAATCATCCAATGACGAAACCCGCTCTTGGGTGGAGCGGGAGACTAGTGTCAGACTCTTACTGACTAAAAAACCTACCCCGTACCTTCCTTGCCCTATTCCTGGAGTCGAGGTAACAGTTTCCCACCACCCTCTAGACTCCGAGAGGCTTCGACCCTGAAGGGCCCCTGCAGTTTGCTGACAACACCTTGAGGCGCGCGGGAACGGTGCGCGCCGTTGACGACTAGGACTCGGTCTTACAGACGACCGGACGGCGAGCTACCCATTGCTCACCGTCCGCGAGCCAGTGTCTACGGTGGCCGGATATCGGCAGGATCGCGGCGGCGACGGCTACGGCGAGTACGCCGTTGCCTTTGCCTTATGCGGTCGGCCTCCTCCTTTACGAGCATTACTGCTTCGCAGAAGGAGGCGACCGCCTGCCATTCCTCTTCGCTGCGGACCATGGCCTGAACCAGGGCCCGGCGCGAGAGGTCGCCGCCGCCGATCACCCCCACGAGGACACGGCGATGCTCTTCCCAAGCAGGGCACAGGGTGAATTGGGTAACAATGTAACATACAAATGTATAGAAGAAAGTTAAATATTTTAAGTAAATTCATTTTACAAAGTGATTGAAGATAACCGTATAATCCTGTAACTGCTTGATGATGATACGTGATAAAGGTTATCTTAACTGCTAACACTCCGTTAAACTGATCTAGTTCGTCTCATCATCATCATTTCTGCCAAAATATATCCGCTGTTGGACATTCTCTCGCGTCTCAACCCGCTAATATCATCACTATGAACGGTCCTGTGCGTATTGCATCCGTTGGATTCCTGTAACCCTCACCATGTCATCGATTAGATAGATTAGATAGACGTATGGGAGGCCTTCCAAAATCACTAGTTTGGGTTTCGGGTTTATAAATTAAACTACCAAATTATCGGTAAGCAGGGACAACTCAAGAATAATGTTTAGTCGTTCCCTGGGACTGATCAGGACTACCACGATGCCACTACTTGTCTTATCTACCCTACATTTAATGTGTATACCACATCTCTTCACGCGGTCGCTACCCCAGAACCTTTCGGCCTCATCGACCATCTGTTCTGGGAGCAATGTACTCTGCTCACTGTCGCTTATGTTTTTGGGATTCCACGGGTTATGTTACCTTGGTTCCCATGCGGATATCTTTATTTATGATGCAATCACGTGAAAAAACTTCTAACACAGCCCTTCCCATTTCCCCTTTGAATGAACTTCAGTCTTCCAATAAGGAGCCTCATAATAATGGATTATGAGTGATCTATACGGATCATCCAAATTTACTCCCAAACATGTGCCTTTTATGACAATTTGCTACAAGCACAAAAACAAGCGTGTTACAACGTCGATCACAATTGATCACTTACTAAGACGTAATATAGTGGTCAAACACGAGCCCATCAATTAAAAAAATATGATGACTCTACAAAATAATTTCTATAAGAAGTCTGGAATGCAGAAGATTTTACCAGTTTCGATGAAATGGCTTCTTAGAGAAAACTTTTTAATGATTTTCATTACGACCTTGCGATATTCGATCCACAAATGTCAAAGATTTTTTTTCAAATACTTACTTTACCCCATATATTTATTAAATGGTTGATTTAATATGTTTTATCAATGAAAGCAGCTATAATAGTTATGATATAGACACCATTTTTCAGAGTGCGCCGGGAAGCCCAGATGCTGAATACTCTCTAATAAAGATTTGATTCTTGTATATGTTACCGTAAAATTGTAAATACCTTTCGATTATAATCTATCTCGAAAGATTGTACAGTAACGAAAGATTGTAAACCTTAACAAGCAACTCACATTTTAAAGCATTATTTTTCGGTACATTGTAGATATATACGAGTATATCACCTATTTGAAAAATACTTCATAAGCTATCCGTAATAAGCAAATTACCTCTTGAAACAATTGAACTGAAGCATGACGGGAAGGAGGCCGTTAACTGATGGTTTCATCCTGCTTGAACATTGATATAAACAAAGATAGACACAGCACTACACAAAGATCATACTCATTACAATGTAACAAAGAAATCACGCGAACTGTGGCTCATGGACCATAACAACTCTATAAAAGTACAAGGATTAGTAATCCATGTGCCAATGAAGCTCAACATGGAGTGAAAACGAAGATGAACGTACTCACTGACTCCTAATTGAATATGGAACAACTACTACTAAATGTTTTAAACTAACTACTACATATCGTAATCAAACACTGAATAACCATTCCTTGACTAAATTGTTTATGTGATTGAAATAGATACCATTTTTCTGAGTGTGCGGGAAACCCCAAGATGCTAAGTACTCAATAATAAAGTTTTGATTCTTGTATTTATGTCACCGTAAAATTGTAAATACCGTTAGAGTACTATCTATCTTGAGACATTGATTGATATCATTATTATGGCGCCCAACAAATTGGTTTGGGAAGCGCCGAGCCATTGACGGAACAGGATAAGGTACTAGAGCAATACCATGACATCTGTTTGGTGTCCGTATTGCGCAATGTCCCTGACAAAGACAGGTATGAAGTAACTGGTACTTATACCGACTGTAGCTACCGCCCAACGCGGAATTTATTACTCACACGATTCTCTATTTGCATTGATATCAACCATCTTCTCAATTACATTACGATACCCTTTGTCTGATGCTGTTTGTTTGTTTTGATTCTAATGTAAATATTATGTAGGAGACATTTTATGAGGCTTTTATGCAATCTCTAACTAAGTAAAGGTCAATTAGGTATGTCTAAGGTGGATTGTTCAAAGGAGCGTTACCGCGACCATACAACTGATAAATGGGTTTAAGGGTGTTTTTAATATTGTGCTAATTTCACCACGCTTCCTGCGAAATCGCTCCGAATGCGGGGCTGCTCCCCAGTATCTCGCATGAGGATTCCATTCCCATTTCATATGCATGATTAAATCAGTATGATATGAAAAACCACCTGACACTTGCTCCAGAAAAGTTAAACAACAATTTACCGCCGTTAAAAACACTTACGTACTTACATATCTAGTAATGTCTGCATAATTATAATCATAGCAGCTAAATAGGTACGTTAAAATATCTAATTAATAAATCGCACAATCTAATGGACCCAGATTAAGTTTGCAGTAAAAGCTTTCAATGTTAAACATTTGCAAATGGTAATGGGGTGTAAAATGTCTAGGTGTGTCCCGCAGTCCCGCAGAATGGCTGTAGCAGTATAGGCGAGGCATTTGTTCTAATGGGGCCGATCTGCGAACTGGGTCAGGCCAATGCCAGCGATAATAGAGCGAGGGTTATCGTCTCCCTACTTATTGCAAACTATTTGCAAATCAGTTTCAATCCGGTCTATAAAGCAGTTGATAACACACGCATTGGTAATGTAAATAATAAATATCTTACATCTCCGCAAATTGCACATTGGACTACTTAAGTACAGTCAAATCTTCTTAGATTCAATAGTACTCTTTGTAAAATTGCTTGTAGAGTTCATAATTTAATCATATTTTTTTCTTTCTTCAATTTTTCCGAACTTTTAAAAATTCTAAAATTATGCATAATCATGCTCCAATTATCATCTATTTAAAAAAAATAGGCCACAATAGTGGAAGTTCTCGATGCGATGGGCCAACAAACAAAAACATTTGATTGATACCCATACGAACTAATAGGCGACCATTATTATGATTGATTGCTCAAATCAAAAGGGAGCACAACAACGCAACTTCCCGTCGCCACAGTTTCAACCATCGGACTTCATAAATACGTAATCGAACTATACTAAGCGTGATCCACAATTGATTTGGTACCTGTTAGGCAATACGTCTAATTCTGGACCGCAACTCCGCAACGCTAGTGCAGTCAATCAAAATGGATCGCCATTGCGAAATTTTTAATGCATACCATCGGTAACATGTTACACTTCGCTTTGATATTTAACGTCTGTTTAATACAATACTTATGATAAATATTTATCTATTGACATTTAAATTGGAGTAAGCCAAAACCGGTCCACCATATTTCATGACATCAATAACATATTATTTTTTATGTCAATAGAGTGTATCAAGAATGGGAATGTAACATTTAACATTCTTTAATTAGAAACAAACCATGATAAACATCAGACAGTACCACTAAAAGTGATTGGGAAAACTCTACCTAGCTTAATATAGACGGAAGATGCGACGCTAAATCAGTCTAAATTTTAAGGTCATCTAATAAGTAACATTCATCATCATCATCATCATCCTACCCTTATCCCATATTACTTGGGGTCGGCGCAACATGTTTTGTCTAATAAGTAACATTATCAACATAAAATTAAATGTCAAACTAATCGAACGAATGTAACACAAACTCAGAGGGAAAAAAAATAGTAACTAGTTTCTTAAAAATTCGTAGCGCCACTGCGACTCCCAGAATAGATCGCGATTCGAGTATCGACAGCATAAACATTTTAATGTTGCCTTAGGTAAACCTAGCAATCTCATGTAGCGCTTGTTGTCTAACGAACTTGGAAATAGGACAAACTTAATGAAGACTACGTCATTGAGGACAGGCGAAAAGCGTTTGGCCACATAAACGAAATATTGAACTTTTCTCAATATTTTCGTTCATGTGGCCAAACGCTTTTATGAAGAAAAAATAGCATAATAGTGGGCACGGTGCTGCCCGCGTTAATGAGCTGCCACGTGTCATTAGATCAGAAATAGCCCCAACACCGAGTCACAGAGGAACCGATAACAGCGGTGGGTGTCGCACTCTGGACGACTTGCGAACGGAAGTCGCCACGGTGCTAGTGATGCAATGTTTTTACGGCTTTCTACTCGGTTTATGGCGCCGACATCGATATTTGTCTTCTCACCTCATAAAATATTAAACGTTATGCGTTTTGTTCACGTTAGATTAATATTATTATATTCATTTATTTATTCTCGGAGACAGCGTAACAGCGTTGCCTTTTATAAATTACCATTAAATGTTCCTAAAATATAAAAGATGCAGACAGTTTTAGCTCAATTTTTAGATTTAAGAATGTAAATAAACGTTTCGTACATTCTTATGTGTCTAAACATTTAAATTTATGCGCGGTGTTGCAACATCTCGAATATCAATGAGATAGAGTTGACTGTTATCTAATATAAGTGATAGCCCAAACTTGTGGAGCCGCAAGAAATCACTGGCACAAGTCAATGGCGACGCGGAAGTAACGGGTCAAGCCAATGACGAACGCCCACGGCCTGTGGGTAGTCAGCTAAGAACATTTACAAAACATAATCAGTGGATATCAGTAAAACTAAGACTCTCTGCGCATACTGTATTTAGGTACACATTACGTAGGCAACATAAAACACATACCTAAATTAAAACTGTACATAGATGTTATGTAACCAGAAATGAGTAAACAAATCGTAACGAAGCGCATGGAATCAGACAAAACAGATATTACGATATAGAATAGAACAGTTACTGTATTATGAAAGAAAGTAGGTAATATTATGATAGTATAATTTATTTATATTACTTTTGTTTATATGTAAATATTTACGTACTTATTTAAACTTCGATTGAAAATTACTCAACTAAATAATGTTATTTGAGATTTTAGTACATAGTCAATAAATAAATTAAGTAAAGTAGTAAAACACAATTAGTATACAAAAATCAGTGGACCCCATAATTAATGAATATATCAGAATGCGCTGAAATGCATGCGATACTAGATGATTGCATTTTATGTCAATGTATAATACTTTATTACCACCTACGTATTTACGTAAGGATTAAGAACTAACACATATTGTTCTTATCAAAGCTTAATTATTTTAATTGATTTTGTTACAGCCATGAGGCGGTGAGATCCAGAAGCTATTGGGACTTGAAGTGAAGTGATACAAAGCAGACACCATGAGACGGTTACAAAAGTGTTGTTGCTGTGCGTCCACCCGCACGGGCACCATCATCACATCGATCCTCGGCATCATCCTCTCCATCGTCACCATCATCGTAGTATGGGTCGTGGACAAGCGATTGATCAGATACAGCACATTCTTCTTCGATGAAGACTTTGATAAGAAACTTACAGAATTAGACAGTAAGTAACATAAGCAACACAATATTATTTCACAAAAATCAAGGCGTGGGCAGGCATCAAGGTGGCTAGAGTAAATAGGCTCAATAAACTAATGTGCCTCACCATCAACGATTGCATCACTGCTTACCATCAGGTGGGATTGCAGTCAAGCACTAGTTTATATCAATATTATATATTGTATATACCTATAAAAAATAGATATAATTTAAATTAATGAATATAAATATACATCAGGATATCAACCCATTAATTAGTAAACAAATTAGAGACTCCTAGGCTACATTCAGGAGATCACACCAGAGGTTACTCACAGTCAATCAATACGTCTAATGAATGTCTAAATCGTTGTTAATTATGCGCAGTATCGCTTCAATGATCACATCACCCAAAACGAATAAATCGAAATCACTCTGGTATTCTTCACTGTTCGGAGATGGGAATCAAATGATTTTTCGCGTTCTAGGTGGATCTATTTTCGCTTTTTGCGTTCTGGGACCAATGTTACTTTTTCAATTAATTTTAGAGCTCTGCTGGGCCCTATTGCTCGTATTATCCACCGTATCCTCCGGGTGATCACCATAATGGTGACATCTGTGCGTCTTTTCCGCATGATTCCGAAACAGAAGCTTCTGTACTGGTCATGTCTGGACCTGCGTCAAGCGGAAAGTTAGAATACCGTGACACCTCTCGAGCCACTCCTTATATAGAGTAACTAGTATAGAGTCTTTGGATAACTTGATTAGAATTGTTATTAAAAAAGACATACTTAATCGTAGGCAAGGGTATGTTTAAGTAGATTAATGTTAAACTAATGTTTTTTGTTTTTTTTTTCAGTTCCGAGGATAATATTAACAATTAATTTATGCTTCACGATACTGATATGCTCACTGCTGTTGATAGCAGTACACAAAGTAAGTGAAAATACCTTCCTTATAGTCGATTTTAGATGTTCTGTTTTTTACCGACAATTGATCAGTTCAAAAAATAATGTGACAGAAAACCTATTTCACCTAGTCTTTATTTTTAATTTTCCAAACTTGAGAATATTACAAAATCTGTTCATCCCTGCTTTGCACGAATTCAATTTATGTATACATTCAATTTCTTAAAATAAGTATTTTTTCCAACAAACCTATACTGAACTCCTGGTCATTACGACCATAACAAAAAACAATTACCAATAAGAAGTTCCGCCGATTTGAACTTATGCAGATGCGCGTCTTATATTCGGTACTTCATTGATTTTTAACTTAAATTTAAATAATATTTACTTTTATTTTAAAGTATTTTTTGTTGGGCAAGCAATGGCCGGTAAAAAACAGAACGTCCCAAACTATAAATATCCGGAATATAAATAGGTACCTACTTATCAGAAACTTTAATATTGCATGCTACTGACAGACATCGTATTCGGTAAGTTGCTGAATAATTCGACACTTGTTCAATTAAAAATAACTGCACATTCCTGATAACGAAAATGATGTTGGCGTAAAACTGAATCTAAGGGTGTGGTCACTAATTGGCAGCTATTCGAAATACTTAACATATGACGCAGAAAAGTAACTAGGTAGTTACGCATTTTTGTTGCAACATCTTGTGGCTACACATCGTGATTGATTAACCTACAATACCTTACAATAGGCGATAAATTTTTCTTGATGTTGGCAGTTTTCTCGCTTATCAATGACCTGTTAGTAACTGTTTATAGCTATTTAAAAAAGAAATAGGTGTGTATGACAACCTACCATTGTCTACCCATTGTTAAGAGTCCATTGATTTAATGCTCTCATATTTTGTAACAAGTATCTTAGCGTAACTGTATAAATATATGTCTAGGTACTAATTGTATTATTGCTAAACTTGACTAACCTGGGCCTCATGCATTTAAATGCATACAAGATTAAACTTTAAAAATTATTAGGTATCATTACAATTAGCTACCTACCTAAATTAAGTGTTCATCGTGTTCATGAAGTGTATTTTGTACTGTTTAGCGGCGGTCATGGCTGATGCTGCCGTGGGTGGTGCTGGGGATCGTGCTGGCCATCGGCTTGCTGATCACGGTCCTGCACACCTCCATCACGTACTATCTTGATGGACAAGACCACGCCATCATCGCCACAATCATACTCATTGGCGGACTCTTCTATTTATGTAAGTGGAGGACTTTCTTTTCTTAACTTCTCTATAGCTCTTAATCTACAGTTCTACAGTAATATAATAAAGAGGTAAAGTTTGTTTTTTTTGTTTCTTGTTTTTTTTTTTTTGTTTGTAAGAGGTAATCTCTGGAACTACTGGTTCGATTGGAAAATATTAAGCAACAACAGAAAGCTGCTTTACTCCTGGGTGACATAGGCTATATTTTATATACGCGGGCGAAGCTGCCGACAAAAGCTAGTAACTTATAATAAAAAAGAATCTTAAGTTCATAACTTCTTCACGATTTCGAAAAAGGAGAAAAAAGACAATATGAAGAACGTCCAAATATTTTAAGACATAACGAACCCACTGGGCTCGCGTAAACTATGTTCGCATGATGAATCAGTTACCCAGGTACCTATTACCAACTACTGCTATTCACAAAAAGGAGGTCCATATCCCAGCAGTGACACATTGTATCTCTATTAGCACCTTTTGACTTTTAATTTCCTCTTTACAGGTCTGTACCTCTACCTATGGGCAGTGGTGTTCAGCCATTACTTGGACGTTCGCGACGAGGAGGAGCGAGGTCGATACAGGAAGGCTCCTTACAGACGATAAGAATTCACACGACTACTACCTACTCAACTAGACTGCATAATAATAAAAAAATCTCGTCAACACCTAATCTCAATGCTTGTATTCGTAAACGTACCTAATAAGTGTATAGTGTAGGACATAACGGTTAATGTCAAAAATAAAATCGAACTTTTTTAAACTAAGTACAAGTCGTAAATAAAAATTTAGGAAAAACGTGAAGTGTCTTATCATGAAGTGTCTTACCAGTGCCTTAAGTAGATTTTTCTCAAGATTCTCTCTAGTAAATTAAGTACAATCTTTACAAGCACAATATATTGTGGATCTAGATGTTTTATTTATAATATAGAGTTATGTAGAACTATTAGGCCATACAAATGCTAAAACAAAAACATAATTATTAAGTTGGTACCTCAATTATCAAGTTACCGTCATGGTTTATATAAAATTTATTACGAAGACACATCTGAATACTTGTGTTATCTAAGAGAATACAAGTTTATCAATTGTTATTAACTTATTTTTATATTTATTTAACAAAATAACTATAGAGATACATGATATTGATGTAAGTATAAGAATATTTTTATGTATATTAAACGTTTAAGAAAACCAGAAAAATCCAATTTGTTTTATATGACGCCTATAGATAAGCCATACACATTTTTTTGTTGATCCAACCCCAAGCAACTCCAACATAATATGTTTTTTATTACTTATCGCCATATTGTGAGTTTTATCTAATATCTAGGTACATATTGAAAAACACAAGTCACGTTTTAACTATGTTGAGTCCTTTTTTTTTCTTTTCGGGGGGAAACCTTCAAAAGGCACCTGGACTTTTGGGGAAAAGACCAGGGAGTGTGGGTTTCTTAAATCAATAAAACCACCCCGGTGATCACCACCAGCACATGAAAGAGGACCCCGTGTCCTCTTAAAAGACCACCCCGGAACCCTCAATGTGTGCAACGCCTGTTAGGGCTAGGGTTGCCAGGCCATAAAGCTTTCTGCCCATTATCCCGTAGCATACCATGACCGTGCAAGGAACGTATCCGGCACGGAAAGCAATCTGATACGCTCTATTAAGCCCACTGACGCGGGCCGACAACGTTCTGAACCCGTTTGCAACCCGTATTCAATCTGTATGATGCCCGTATGTAACACGGCAGGAATCCTTCCAACACACTCGTAAAGCACTGGTTCATCTCGTACAAATATCAGTGTTGCGTAGACGCGTTAAAGTGGTGAAATATTGAAATAGTTATGGCTATAAGGAAACTAACGATTGAACAACTGGCAATGATTGCTATCATTTTGGATGAAGAGGAAGAGGAATGCCCAAAAAACACTCGACGCTACTGGATTCACAATTCTATAAAAAAACGAAAAACGGAAGGTGAATATTGGACATAATTCAGGCACTTAGTTGATGACGAAGAAAAGTTTTTTCAGTACTTCCGAATGTGTACATTCAAATTTAACGATTTGCTGAAAAATATTGATGATTAACGGTCATACTCCCCGCTCGGTCACCGTTTAGCCGCCCGCACGCAGCGATCTGGCAACGTCGCGTGCCATGCACGTAGCGTGTCCACACAGGCAAAATATTCCCTTCGACGAATAGTTGACGCCCCGTGCATGGCACGCTACGGTGTCGGCCAGTGACGGAACGGTCTAGTGGGCATAGTCTCATACTTCTCAATACAAAGAATAGTTTTATGTCTGAAACGGTCCTAGTACGGTCATGGTATGCTATGGGATAGTGGGCAGACACCTTAAAATGCAAAGGCCGGACTGCGCACTATATAAAGCCGGACATTTTGCCCTAAAAGCCGGACATGTTTTTTTTTTTATTGCCAAACATAATGTTTTTACAGCTGGGCTGTTGAAAAAAGTATTTATACGTGATGTAAAGTGAAGATGAGATCGAAGATGGAGTGTGCGGTGCGAGGGCCGGAAAACAGTTTGCTCTCTGCTCGCCCTTGTCAAAAATTGAATCGCCACTCTGACAAAAAGCCTGACAAAAGCCGGACAGGCCTAACACGTACATATTTGGCCGGACGCGACCGCAAAAAGCCAAACATGTCCGGCTAAAGCCGGACACCTGGCAAGCCTAGTTAGGGCACATCCCTGAGGAACTATGTTGAGTCCTGGGTCTTCAACGTAGTCGGCGATGTATTGCAACGAGTGATGAGTCGTGCTTGTTACCTATTTGTAGTCACCGTCGTGCTTATCACACAAACATTTTGTACTGGGTGGGAATCGAAACCGAGGTCGTTCTAGCATAGCAGTCAGGTCCACTAACCACTAGACCAAGAGGCCAGTCTATAAATAAATAAGTACCTATAACATTTTTATGTTGCACATACTCGTACTTTGTTATTGTAACCGTTAAAGCGTTACAACCTCTATGGTCATCGTTAACAACAAATCATGTGTTACTAAGTTAAGATCCATCATGCTATAGTAATGTAGACAGAAACGAACTCTCCTTTTAGTAGTTTCTTCTTTTGTATAGGTACTTATTCATCTCTTTGTCAAAAATAAACTTGATCGGATGGCTATACTATAAGATAGGTGAAGGTTGTTTATTTCACCAGATAAGAGATTCACCTCTAAGCAGTATCAAAGGGACAAAATATGAGTACCTACAAGAGCAATAAATCTGTAGCGTTGGTTTTCACAAACCTGTGCACGTAATTTAGGATCGAACTCACTCCGATTCTCCCCCGAGCAAGTAAAGTAGGTAGGTTGGTAGTAAGTAGGCAGGTAGGCACCTTGGAGGAAAACCGGAACGAGTTCGGTCCGTGAGTCTTGCCAACTCTTACCAAGGAGGTTTTGGCGGTCTTCTCAAATGAAGTTGAGTGGCTGTTTTAATTAGTCGCTATGTAGGTATACGAGTATGATACTTACGATATATTGATGTAAAATTAGTGTAGTTATGTATCTCAAGTGTTTACTCAACTGGACAATAATTTTGTAGAATTCGGTACCTATCAAACCCGGCGCGATCTCGGTAAATGAAGTTGAGAATTGTGTAAAATAAAAAAAAAATAATAAAAGTAAATAATAATAGTAAAAAGTCCTACTTAAGTAGGACTATTTCAGCGAATCTTTCCTCAATTTGCTGATAAACACTGCTTAGTTGGTAACTGTAATAGTACCTAGCATATGTGACTAGGGGATAAAATAGTGTCTTTAAGTCGCGGGCGGTATGTTAAATTCCGAACGAAACAAAGGTTGCTAGTTATAATTCCGAACGTAAGTGAGGGTTTTGTATAATTAACTTCCGAGCAATGCGAGGGAGTCAATGGAGAAACCTAAGTGAAGTGAGGAGTTTAAGCCCAAGAAATACTCGAACGCATCAGATATTCATAGGGTACACGCGCTTTGCCTTTCTGATAACCGATAGATATTAATCTGACGATTTACTTACACTATAGGGTGCAAAATTTTCTCTATATGATTTTGTGACGCGCTCAAGTAACGCGTAAAGTCCCCATCTGGGCACCCCTACCATAAGTTAAGTCATTGAAGTCCTTACAATTTTCCTATACACATTACACAGGCAGAATTCGAACAAAGGTGGAAACAAGTAGATAGATAAGAAGGAAACTAATTAAGTTTTTACAAAGTAACAAAAATTTGCTTAAAAAAGACATTTGCAATACCGATAGCGCATAACGGATGCGCTATCGGTATTGCAAATGTCTTTTTAACCTAGAAATTCAGGTCGAATAGTTATAGTACCTACTCATATAATGGAGAAACTATATGTGATTGTGACCAAGACTGAATTCGCCTGCGCTCCTGACCAGGATGTTGGAGCCAAGAAGTGTTTCAATATATAATTGTAAAAAGTGAGCACTTACACAAAAACAAATTATAAAAAGAGAAAACGTAAAAATGCAACAAGAACCATAGTTTTTTTTTTTTATGGGGAGAGCAATCTCAAATCTTTAGATTGACTAATGGAAATCGGGATCGGAATCCCGGCGGTGGCAGCCGATCACTCCCATGAGTTGCTCCGCTCAAGTGGGATACACTTTTACCGTGTGCTCTACCATATCCACCGGGGGGCGATCCAAACAGCTTTATTTTATTGTTGATAGGTTCACGCTTGACCGCTATCGGCGTGAGAGATCGCAGTCGCCGATCACCTCCACTAGGACACGGCGGTGCTCCGCCGTTGCCCAAGCGTTCACCTCCCCTGGCATGAACCTTATTGCGGTGTGCATGTCAATGTTCCACATACTTGGAGTCCATCATCACATGTATCGGGTCACATACGTGATCCGAAAAGGACAGGAGAACCTCAGAAGTGAAAAGATGGGAAGACAACCTTAAAGGTTAAACTCCTGCCATAGTCATAGACCAGTAGGTGGCTTTTATACCGGTAGTCAATAAGGATAAATAAAAACTACTACTTGCTATCGATTTCTATCTTTGATCCTAAATCCCAAACCTTGTTAAAATTTAATAAGTAACCAATCCAAAATTTTCTTTAAACGTTACTTTATTTTGATCCTTTAACATCAGGTATAGGTATAGATATGCGTTCACATAGAACGTCCGTTTTACAGGTATAAACGTTTAAGTTATTAGCGTATGTAGTTATATGAGCGAGTTCACACAGGATAGGTACAGGTATCCGGATCTCATAAAAAAAAACCACACAAAAGGGAAATAGGTACTGATCCAATTTATCGGATCGAACCGCGGGAGGCTTGACACGGGGTTGGGCGGGGTGCAGTGTGCTGCGCACAGCCATTTGCCATTTTTGCAAAAATGGATGTATCCAATGACGCCGGGGCTACCTCCGACGCAGATGACGAGTCGACGATAAAATACGACAACGTCCATCCTCATAGAACGTAGGCGATACACTTTTTTTTTTTATGGTAGGTGAAAATTATCCAATGACGATCCACCAATGACCATCCTGTAGCGACGGATCCATTAAAAGTTGTCCTGTAAATGTTGTGTGAATGTTACCTCCAGTAGCCAAAGACAAGTTAAAAAGGATCCAGTAAAATCGGACGTTCTATTTATAAGCGACGTAATGGAAAACTCTACACAAGGAGAATAACATAGCTATACAGTAAACCGCATATATCTACAATGCCACTAGAGTGCATAAAATACCTCTTTCATTTTCCTATATATATACATACCTTTTTACGAATCTACCAATACATCATCATCATCATCAGCCTTTTAAATGTTGCCACTGCAGGGACACACACAGGCCTCCTCTCTAAGAGAGACAATACAGCACATAATTATTTTAATCGTTTAACAAAAAGGAAATTATGGTTACTGTATGGACTTTAAAAGAGACTTTGACCCCTGAGTTTGTTTCGGTGTTTCTTCTCAGGGTAGTCAGCTAGGAAACACAGGACTCATCTAGCTTAAACTGACGAAAAGAAAAAAATATTGACGTGTAAAAGTGTTATTTTAAAACCTATTTACAAAATAAATATCATTTATCATTTAATCAAGACAAATAGACACCTAACAACGACTGTTTGAGTTTCAAGTATAGTATATGGGATTCGTTTGTCGAACAAGTTCTCCATCGTCGACCGCATCGTCGCTTTCCATCAGGTGAGATAGCGGTCAAGCGCGAAGGAACCTATAATCAATAAAAAAAAATAAAAAAAAGAACAAGTGTAAAAACTGAACGCAGCTCAACTTGTCATTGTCAAAAGTCAGTCAATGTCAAATTGTAAAGTCAAAAAGGATTCTGTCAAATCCACGTCTAATCAATTCAGTGCGAGCGGTTCTGCGGGCTTGTAGTTTACTCATGTAAATTAAATTAATACTAAACGGTGGCGTAACAATTCTAGATATTTAAATAACAGCTGGAAAATAACATTCTGTTTAAAATGGAAATCTCATTTAAAGGCAAGAGAATACTCGTTACCGGCGCCGGCCAAGGTTAGTTTGCTATAATCTTTTTTATTTAATTTCTTCGTCATTAGTTGATTTTATAGGTTTTGAAACAATCAAACAACATTAACCATAAACTGCTACAGTCATACGTCGTAAAAATGTAAATCGTGTACGTGTGCTATTATAATCACACGTTGTAAAATTACAGGAATCGGCAGGGGCATTGCTGTAGAATTGTGGCGTGCTGGAGCAAATATAGTAGCCTTGTCTCGAACAAGATCTCATTTAGAGTCGCTTCAGAGCGAATATCCTTCTATAGACATAGTGGACGTTGACATAGCAGATTGGGAAAAAACACGAACAGTGGTCGAGTCTCTTGGCCACTTTGACGCATTAGTGAACAATGCCGCAGTTGCTATTTGCGAACCTTTCCTTGACTGCTCACCTTCGGATTTTGATAAGTATGCTTTCAGATTTAAAATGCCACCATATGGCAAACTACCTAAAACTGTAGAAATAGTATTCTGCCTGAACAAACACTAAGCCCCTCTTTTTAATTTCAGGATGTTTAATGTCAATGTAAAAGCAACTCTTAATATTAGTCAAATTGTAGCAAGAAAGATGGTAGAAAACAAAACTCCTGGTACCATAGTCAATATCTCTTCACAGGCTTCCAAGGTAATTCAATGTTTTATTTAATTTGATACTGGATCATTGTGGCTTGTTATCATCAACAATCAGCTAGGCTTACATTTATCTTTCATAAACAATGTGATCTCATTACTATTCAACAACTTAAGGTTTTATTACCAGTATATACAATAAACATTATACACAATACAACAAAATTACATTTCTTACTTGCCATGCGTGAAGTTAGGCTCTTTGAACTTTAGTGCTTATGCACTTGTAAAATAATAGAGTTTAAAAACAAATGCCATTATCAGTTGTTGACAGTAATAACTGCAAATGGCATTTTTTTTTTTTAAAGCATTTCATCTTTTTATGAGTGCACAAGTGCTAAAGTTTCCAGAGACTAACTTTAGACACACCAAATTATGGTCATGCTGTATTTTTGAGGAAAGGTCAATCCAAAAAATAAATTAATAGATCCAGATAATTTAATGTTATGTATAAATCTCAAGGGACTCACTTTACTACTACAACCCTGCCTTCAATTTTGAGATTAGAGTTAACTCTAATGATGTCATCAGGGTAGATATCCCACACTCACTCTTTTTAATGAGAACATAAAAGTTCAATTACCAATGGCTAACACCATCCTACCCTGTTCAAAGTTAGAGTAAGTTAACTCTAGGGTAGCTATTCAAGTTATAAAAGAATAACCCTGGGTTGCAACTCTACCCTGCTCTGTTTATTTTTTAATGCAGTGTTGTTATTACCAATCTTTTCTCTTCTTTGGTAGATATATACATGTATTATACAGCTAACCTTCCTCATAAATCACACTGTCTATTGTGTTAAAATCACATGACAATCCACTTAGTCATTTTTGAGTTTATCACAGATAAACAAACAAATTGATTTTAGAATATACTTGTTAACCAGAAAAATATCTTACAATGTTTAAATTTATAAATAACCTATCCGTGAAACTTGTTTGCATGAGTGTTTCATTAATTCATGTTTAATCTTATAATTACAGGCTGCATTGAAAGACCACGCTATTTACTGTGCATCTAAAGCAGCTTTGGATGCTCTGACTCGCTCCATGGCCCTCGAGCTTGGTCCCTATGGCATTCGAGTGAACACTGTCAACCCTACTGTCATCATGACTGAAATGGCTAAAGTTGGCTGGTCAGATCCCGTCAGAGCTAAAGAAATGATTGCTAAAATACCACTAGGAAGGTAATGACTATCTTTTCAGTCTAATTTTCCTCATTTTATTCTTACTTTATCTATGAATAAACACATTTGGTGCCAAGGACTTGAGTGAAACTGAAGCATATCATACAATACTACAAATTTGCTCCAAAGGCTGGTGTATAAGGACAAAATTAAAATATACATTTATTTACACTTCATGTACAGCATTCTCTATCAGTCAAGCTGCAGTAATTATTGTATGTAACTGGTATTCAATGTGTTAATTAGTACAGTTTTGTACAGTTGTTAAGAATTTTAACCAAAGAGGTCATAGCCGTTTTATCGTACAAATGATACAACCACACAATAATATAGATAAAAAGTGTTATCAGTAGTGGCAATAAATATGTTTTTGTCACTTTCAGGTTTGGAGAAGTTTCTGAGGTGGTGAATGCTGTAGTTTTTCTCTTGAGTGAGAGATCCAGTATGATCAACGGTGTTGAGCTGCCAATAGACGGAGGCTTCCTTGCCACATAATATTATGACTTGACATACAGTCTTTATTTTTTTACTTTACTGTATTGTATTTATGGCTTTTATATGAAACACTTGCATATTTTAGTTTTAAGTATATTGGATCTATGTTAATTAGTAAATCAACCAAAGATGGTAATTTATAATACCTACTTATTGCCATGATTATACTTATCATGTATGTGATAATATTGTTATCAATTCTGGTTAATTAACTATACTATATTAAAATAAAGAACACTAACACAAATAATTATAATTTCCAAGATGCTTTATTATATTATATGTAGAACAGTTACTTACCCTAAAAAAAATAATATCTGCTTTTCAATCTTAAAGGCAGATTTATATTGAGTAAGTAACTGACGTCAGTCCACTGACGAGTCAGTGCTGACCTGGCACTGCTATAGTGTAAATTGATTTCAAGTCAGCACAGTACTGTCACGTCAGTACTGACTTCAATATTCGTGCTTCAATATTTTCGGCGTCAGTCCGCTCCCCTGCCACCCGCGCCAGCGCTACTGACAACGTGTAAATTGCCCAAGTCAGTTGCTGCCGCTTTGTTGTACGGTGACCACGATTCGTCGCACCGGATCACAAAATGACGCGAAAATTGAGCGACACGGAAAACTTAAAACTTGTACAACTATACGTGATAATTAATGCCTATGGTGTTTCAAATCACAAAATTATAGAAATAAAGAAATGCGTGCAACAGTATTGCAGAATATTGCACAAGATCCTTTGATTCTTTGCAATTTTTGAGAAATAATTTTTCCGCACTGACTTTACGAACGTGTGTACACCAAAAGAAATATCCTCGACTACTGATGAAATACTGACTGCTTGTAAATAGTACGCGTCAGTTTTCGGCGCCAGCACTGACGACAGCTACTGACTCAATGTAAATCTGCCTTTAGTTCTATGAAATAGATCTGTATTGCTGGAGCCACACTAACGTCTAACGTCAATGCCCATTAGAACGATATTTACTGCGATAATTGTCGATAATTTTAACGCGCTAAATTGATTGGCTACTCAAGTGTAGCTTGAGTTAGCGCCAAACGGCAATGTTAATAGCATTGTCAAATTATCGCGTTAAGTCGTGGTTACACCTTCGGTTAACATCCATTATCGCGAAAATTAACGGCATTTCTCGTTAGTGTGGCCCGGACATATGATTTGCCACATAAGTTGTTTGAATCATCGCAGTCCCTTTGCTGTCATCTTGAGGCGCGCGTGGAGCACTGTCGACTCCTGCCCGGTCCGGACGGTTGCCGGACAGCCGAACGGCCGACGAGCTAACCATTGCACGATGAGTGATGTAAAAACGGGAAGTCCTCTTATCCCATTTATTTATCTCATGATATTTATTGACTGTGGCAGCGGGCATTTGCACGAAATTGCTTTGTCACATATGTATATCAGACTATGATGCTAAAAGGGATTTTTTAAGATGTAGGTAAACTCAAGTCAAGTCAAAATTATAAAACTAATAATTTTGGTAAGATGCAACTGTTGACATTTTTCGCAATTATTTTTTTTATACACTTAGGTATAGATACATACTGTATCTATAGTTAAATAAAAATGTACAAAACTATTTCAAATTTATTGTCAAAACAATCTGAAAAACTAATATTATACCTACTATTAGTAAAATATCTTGGACCCAGTAGACTGGAATAAACTTTATTAGTTGTAGTTATTATGATTAAATAATAGCATAAATAATGGACAAGTAACAATTTACTTAACATGAATGTTTTTTATCGCTTGCTGGAACATTTCTACACTTCTTTGAAGCCATTACATGAAAGTTATGTTGTTGAATAAATACAATTTGTTAAAAGTAGCGTTGATATTTTTATTTTTTCCTAAATATTTTGTTTTCTTTCATGAAACATACTTTCTGCACTTCAAGTACGCTGTGCATTGCAAGTTTGTCATTGCGACCGAGGCAGAATAAGCACATAGCGTAGGCGATTGAGTTATGGAGCCGAGAGCTGCGACACATGGGGGTTGAAGCGCGCCTCGTGGGGGAGTGCGCGACCACGCGGACTTTCTGCACTAGTATGGAAAACAATTGGGTGCCTAAAATTGTTGTGGTGAAAAATATGTAGATGTAGGTACTTGGACCTGCAATTCGCCCTATTTAGACTTGACTTATTCGTGACCGACTGAAATTGATTATATCTATTCCTATATGTCGGTAGATACCTAATCATTAAAAACATAAACAAACCTTTTATCTAAGTAATAAAATAAACGGCCGAGTATATTCAAGATATGGCTTATCAAAAACGACAACAGCTCGAAAATATTATTTTACTTATGTAGTACACTCTCAGTAAATAATATCAGAAGTTATTACCATTAGTTACGTTTTATTCTTGAACAACCTTGTCGAATATGGATAAATATTTTAAAGAAAAAAGAATACTCATCACCGGGGGCTGTCAAGGTAAAATATGTTTTTTTTTTTAACTTAAGTATCTAAAAAATATTAAGCACCTATCTATATATCATGGCCGGATCATAGAAATTGATCAATTCAAGATAAAGGTAAAATTGGGCAGATCGTTTTAAAAGTTAAAGTTTGATGGTACCTATTTGAATCCTCATTTGTCCTACTTTCTTTAACCTTTTATTACCATAGAAATTCTACATCAACGGTCAAATGATCATTCAAATAAATGTAGTCAAATGTTAGAGTTTCAACGATCTGGCCACGACATATATACTTACACCTACCTTTATGTATTTCTGGTTAGAAGTAAACAAGATGTGTTTGCAGGTATTGGTCGTGGAATTGCTATAGAGTTGTGGAGACAGGGCGCTCATGTTGTCGTTCTCTCAAATCAACTTGAAAATTTAGAAAAGTTGAAAAAGGAATATCCTACTATAGAAATTGCGTGTGTAGATCTACTGGATTGGGACAAAACTAGAGATACAGTAGACTCTTTAGGCACTTTCCATGGACTTGTGAACAGTGCAGGAGTGGCCATTATTGAATCCTTTTTTGAGTGTTCACCAGCGAGTTTTGACACGTAAGTAGCTAATATATACCTAGTCTACGTATAGTAACTGGTCTAAAATTTTGGTTTGGTTGAGCTTAGCTTGCCGTGCGGTATAAACTTTATAAATAATAAAATTTAAGGGGTTTAGTGGGGAAGGTTGCGGGGTTGTTCGAGTTACCATAGACCTGGAACAGAAATGGCAAATGAAAGAACACAGGTGGGTTTTAGTCAGACAAAGTCTGACACTGTCACTCTACCCAGAGCGGCAAAAGTTATTTGATGATTTGCCACATCAAAAAATCGGCTTGACTCGGATGTGGTTACTTTTAATCTAGGACCTACGACTACTCACTAGGTAGGTACATACCTATATGATAAGAGGTGATGATGTAACAAGAAATAAATGTGCATGATTGAGCGATCACGATTAACGTTATAAGTACATACGTATAACGTTGGGTTTGATAATTTATACATAAACATTAGATTCTCTTAGTTCACCTGAACAAAGTGAATACGTGTTGACTTCAGTGACCCACTGAAGTCAACACTTCAGTAGGTTATTTCGTGGAAGCCGCATCAAAATCCGTTCAGTAGTTTATGAGTTTATGGCAAACAAGCAGATGGACGCAGCATAGAAATATAGGTAGGCTACATACAAGCACAATACACTGCTGTGGCTACTTACCTAAGTGTAGGAACCACTACTGTAAGTTTAAAAAATACCTGCGCGTATTTGTCTCTTGATTATAACTTTGCTGCTGTTTGGGGAAGATGCCCTCTTTTACTCCAAAGAAACCTACCTACTTATTTCCCATGAAAGCTCGAGCCTGTTTAAAAAAAAAACAGCAATTTAGCGCCTTGTGGAACCAGGTGTCATCAAATATTTCTTATCTTTGCAATTTTGCGTTTTTTTGCTCTTTTATAGGACGATGGCGCTGAATGTTAGAGCTATTCTTAACGTTAGCCAAATTGTGGCAAAGAAAATGATTGACAACAATATAAATGGATGCATTGTAAATATATCATCACAGGCGTCCAAAGTAAGTTATTTTTTTATATGTAAGGTTTTTTTTATTATATCAAAATCATTCGCTCAGTTTGCGAAAACTTTTGCCATCGAATAAAATCGCGGTCGTGGGTTCGATTCCCACTCACGACGAATGTTTGTGTGACGAGTATCTACGATTATTTGTCCTGTGTCTGTGATTTATGTATAATTTATTTATATTTATTACGAAATATAAATATGTTTATCAGGTATCTTGTACCTACTCATACCACAAGTTCTGCTCTGTAGAAGACGTTGTGGAATATTTTTATTATTATATCGTGTCGTTATACTTTTCATTTGCGATTTTGATCTTTGAGCGTAGGTATAATTATATCAAATTAGCGATTTAAATACAGTGATTATAATTAAGATATTTTTAACAGGCTGCACTAAAAGACCACACGGCATACTGCGCATCAAAGAGTGCAGTTGATTCGTTGACTCGCGTGATGGCCCTAGAACTTGGTCCACATGGCATTCGTGTCAACACCGTCAACCCAACGGTTGTTTTGACTGATTTGGGCCGCAAAGTGTGGGCGGATCCTGCCAAGGCGCAGGACATGCTTTCAAAGATACCTATGGGAAGGTAATCATTGTTAAAGTAAGACGGGTTGAATACAAACGAAACTTTGGATATTGGTTTTTCACTTTGATAGGTACCATATTATTGGGTTGTAACAAATCGACTTTTTAAAATAACAATTAATAAATTGATATAATTATTAAATGCTGCAAAAAATATTTAAATATCGAGAAAATATCTTTTAAAGTTTCGTTTCTATTCACCCCGTTTTACGATATTTATTACTGTTGATAGTTTTTTTTTTTTTTTGTTTAGTTCCAATTTTATAATTAATTATAAAATTCTATAATTAATAATTAATTATTTTTTTTAATTTCATGTTAGTGACCATGATTACAAGGTTAGTTTGAAATTATATCACTAGTACCAGTACTTGGACATATATACCTATTATAGTTCAATAGAAATAGTAGAAAACATAGCATTTAAATTGTAAAATAAATCGTTAATTCATTAATCTTTTTTTCATTTAAGGTTTGCAGAAGTGCAAGAAATTGTCAACACAGTTATATTTCTCCTGAGCGACAGTGCCAGTATGATCAACGGCGTCCACCTGCCTGTTGATGGAGGGTTTCTGGCTACATAGACGTAGGATTAATTATTAATATACAAGATATAATGGAAATTTCCAATACCATACGCATTTATCAGTACATTTATTTTTGGTTATTGACTGATTATTGAAATTTCCATGGACAGAAGCTGCATCTAAAAATATTGCCACATATTTCCGTTACACCTTGTACGTAGGAATATCTATACTTCTATAATAAAGCAAACAAAACAAAATGGTTAATTTTACTCAGTTTATTGTGCCAAAGGAATTTATACATACTGGACATAGAAAACAATGCAAGCATAACAATTTATTTATTATGCTAAGATAGGCTAGCACATTTCGTATCTGTGGTGAAAATATACCATATTGAAAGGTAAATTAAACGTAGCATGGTTAGACTACAAGAATTAAATTAGTCTCATGTTATTAGTGCATTTTACTCGTTTTCATTAGAGGGAACAAAACGTATGGACACTTGAATTATTGTATCATATGCAATAAAAGCCACGATGTTTTCTAAGTCCATTATTCGTTCTAAGACTACTAATTTGGATTTGTTCCCTCCCCTATAACAGTAACTGAAGAATATTAAATAGGCAACTCTCGATATCAAAGACGTTATTATTTATATATCGTATGGTACGAGACACGTCTACAAAAAATACAATAACAGCAAAATAATTTCAATGACATTAACACTACAACAGTTATGTATGTATTCCATTACCTAGGATATTGTAAAAAACAGTGTGTCTGCTTACCTAATTATCTTAAATTTATTATTTACAAAATTAAGTCCGTAAAGTCTTTCGTCGTTTATAGCGTACACTTAACTTTAGAGCAAGCCACGACCTTCCTCGCCAAAGCATTTGAGATACAAGTTGCGCACTCCACACACTGACGACAAGCACAGGACATTCAGGACGCGAGCCCGCGCCGCGCGCGCACTACGCGCTCCGCCGGCGCATCGCTTACATTCACGACATCGTTGTTGCCTCCATGTATTTGAACACGAAAACATCATCTAATATACAATAAGTAAGATAAATTCATAAGAATTAGTAACACAATATCATTAAAATATTTGGGTACTAACATATTACGAACTCTGCTAAAAGAAGGAATTAACATAAACACACTCATATTGTAAACGCTAAAAATACACTGATATCAATTGGCACAGCGTTGAAAAGTAAAGACGACTTTCACTTGGGGATGAAAACTTTGAACTGTCTACAAAATTAATTGAAAAATTAGTGAAATTCTCAAAATGCTACAAAATACCCTGTAGATCTAATTAATGTAATATTGGATTAAAACTAAGAATAACGTGCATTACAATAATACGATACAACTGAACAATAGATGTTGGCTACAATATCAATAGTTTGATTATTAGTCGTACTCTCAAGTGCCTGATGGAAAAAATGATGCTTAGACGATTTATTCTAAACTAAACCCCT
This sequence comes from Mythimna loreyi, assembly GCA_029852875.1. Lineage (NCBI taxonomy): Eukaryota > Metazoa > Arthropoda > Insecta > Lepidoptera > Noctuidae > Mythimna > Mythimna loreyi. Next base: position 11,676,965 of record CM056785.1, on the reverse strand, counting down.
ATCTATCTATACAATATCATGACATCAGGATGATTTTGAAATCTCAAAGCTTTGCAATACAAACCCCTGAAATGAAATTGAATATATTACCATTATGTATTTACAAAAAAAAAAAATTGAACCTAATTCTCAGTCATATAAAGAGGTGACGCTTCTACTTTACGTTCTAATGAAAGAATCATTCAATCCGTAAAAAAATTGCTATACTTTTTAAAAGTTGTATATTTACAAACAATGTATTATTTATTTTAACATTAGCTAGATAGTATTGACAGAGAATAGGACTTTTTACAGCTCTGCATTACAAAGCAAATGAACAAAAATATTTTTATCTGATTATATGAAAATGGTAACAGATTTAATTGAAATAGGTACATAATGTATGAGAAAATTTGGTAATTTTTATGAGATCATAGATTTCTAGACGTTTTAGATCGGTTAAAATGAAAGCACATATTTTAGAGGAAGTAATAGCTCTAACGGGAATGTAGGTATATCTACATGCACGCAAATGTATAAATAAACAAAACTTCAAGTACTTTTATAATTTTTTTTGTCAAATTCCATATTTTACAATAGAAAAACCAAAAAGTAATCAACATGTTTTCTCAGGTCAATTTTATTTCCGAATAAACTTACCTAGATAAAACTATGGCAGTGGCTGGACATAAATTGTAAGACTGACATATAATTACCACTTTAGGCCGCCTATCCGCAAACGGAGGAACAATCAGAGAGTGACGAAACTGTGTGAAAGTTTATCATTTAGGTCCAAAACATTGAAAATGTTGAAATCATCTGAATTCTACAGAATCTCGCTCTTCTCACTGATGGTACCTTATGACAGACGTCCTATACGTCACGTACTTATCATAAATATACTTCTTTCAGCACAAAATCAGAAAGTTAGTCATACTTTAAATCAACTTGGAAGACAAAATGCTAATTCAATACACCTCGTATCGAAAAAATTAACTAAAAGAAAAAACAAAATTACTAGGTATATTGCACAAAGATTTACAAAAACAAATGAAGAATTAGCAGAAACATTTAAAAAGATTTTTTAAAGCCTGCTGATTGGATTAATCTGTCTAAATATGTGTCCGCAAAAATATCGGCCTCCAAAGGCTTGGATCCACATGACTGATTAACTACATTATTACATATTTGAACGCTCAGACCATCAAATTACGAACATAAATAAAAATAAATGTTTGTGTTTCGAATGACAGCCTTGTTGGCGATTAAAGTCAGTAAGTGATATAGCTATGAAACCAATCCAGTTATTATACAACGACAATAACAACGTTTGGGCTACTCAATGAACTGCTCCGACATTCAAAATATTGCTAGGATCGCGCCTATGGCTTCAATCGAAAGCGTCGGTATACGAAATACAGTTGGAATGCTATAGCAAGATTGTCAGACACATTTACATGGCAACAATATTATGTACCTATGGCTAATTTACTTAGTTGTGCCAAGATGAACATATCATCCACAATAATAAGTTTCGCCGAGTAGATGTTCACTGAAGCTTGTCAGAATAGTGTGTTATTTACTAATATACAGAGTCAAGGCCCTTGACCGATTTTTTTGGGACCAATTGACAATTCACTGTTTAATCTTACCAATATGATAGAATATGTATCTTACTTCTAAATATAACTGAGCATAAAGTACAACGATGCATGGGTAGGCCTATCAATTTACTCTATGCTTAGATGAGTCTCATTCCAACAGAAATAACTTTTCATTTCTCGGCCCACTCATCATCATACTTAATCTATTATTAAATAATTTACAATAATATGAATGTTAACACGAATGCATACAAAATTGTTTCCTTATTTTAATACAGAATCTATATATCGAAACGTGATAACGTCCAACGACGTCCACGCGCCTCAATTCCTACCGCGCGGCTCGATGACGTGATAAGTCGTCGTTAAAACACACCGTCTTAATACGTGAATATATCGAGTCTGTGTTATGTTTGTTCGGTCGAACAGAACAAGCAGGTCACAATACGAACGTGGTTCCATAGTGGTGGTGTTAACACTGCGACGACAGCAAGATCCCTCACCGCCACTCCGAGATGGCTGCCACCGTGGTGCTGGGCTGGCCAGCCGCGCCCGCCGCTGCGAACACGTACAACACACAGTTAACAATTGAACACGACATGGCTTCAACCACTCTTGCCCAGGCCACCCATCATCGGCGCAAGTGGCTGCTTAACTTCCTCTACTCAACGAGTCACTCAAGAGATCAAATTACTTACTGTTTTCTTGTTCTTGGTTTTGTTCATGACGTCTTAACGTACGGTCGTTGCCACCTGATTGGTAATTGCCGCGCTGGCCACCTGAAACGCATTTTTAACACAAATTAAAAAAATTACAAGTTTTACTCCATATTGAAGTAATAAAAATATGTAGAAATTATGATATCTCACCAAATTTGAGCATATTCCAATCGAATACGTAGTCATATGTGAATCCTTGTCTATGGAAAAGTGTGCGGAACAACTGACGCAGATGACTGTAGTCAGGTCTCTCCTCGAAACGTAGCCGTCGGCAGTATTTCAGATACAGTTGGAACTCAATAGGATGGTTCTAGAACAACAAAGTATGAACAATATAGTCTAGGTCAATATTTTATTCAAACAGAAAAACTATGTTAATTAAACGTAATACTATACTTTATCTAGGTATTCAACTCTGCAAGCAGAAATCTGCAATAAATACCAATTTTATTCTTCACAAAAAAAATATACATATAATAAAACCTTACTTTGCAAAGTTCGTCAAAGGGTGTTGACAATTTCTTTTCAGATATTCTCTCGTATTTTTGGCGTTTGGTAGCGGCTTTAAGCCCTTGCCAGGGAAGGCTTCCACGATTGAAATACATGAGTACATAACCCAATGACTCCAGATCATCGCGGCGTGATTGTTCGATGCCTAAATGTGTATTTATCGATGCGTATCTCGCTGTTCCTGTAATTTACATTATTTATAATTAGTTTTGTTGGTGTAAACAATAATAGTACATACCTACACATTGCACAGTGCTAATCGACACTTGCATTTTTGTTTATGTACTTTTGTTTTGTAATGATTAAATTCGAAAACTACTGCACCATTTTACAAAATCTTTTAGCAGAAGCGTGCTACTTCATCATTGAGTTGACCTAGGCTAAATATATTTTTTATTACTAGTCTAGAAAAGCCACTGACAGCAGCTGGCTACATCGGAAATAAAAACAACTAGTATAATTGTACAATTGATCAAAGCATCCACTTGTTGCTAAGGGACAGCCTGTATTCAAGAAGTGATGAATTATATGAATAACAATAATAAATAATTATCAAGGCAAAACACGATGCGTAGTGATGACGTCAAAATTTCGAGTGGAATGCATAATGACATCAAAGGACCAGAACCACCTCAGTTACACGGATGACATGGTGCTGCTGTGTCTAACTGCAGGCTCCATAAGAAAGCTTCTAAGAGGATTTCTGTGAGGGATGTGCTGCAAGTCACAGTCTTATTTATAATAAAAAAGGCTTTTCATGATCTATAAAGTCTATGGTAAGAAAGATATATGATTCAATTATCTCCCTAAATGGCAAACCCCTACAAGATTCTATGCCATCGGCACATGAATCTTTTCTTCGCTAGATTTCAAAGGCGGTCTGAAAGCCGGCGGTATGTGTGGATGCATCATAAGGATGTAAAAATATAATTGTTCAAGCCTTACTGTCAGGACTACTACTCAGCCTATGGATCTGCCATATGCGGAAAGCACTGGACACTCTCCGAGTTCAATATAATAACTGTTTCAGAATGCTATTGGGGCTGCCGCATTTCTGTAGTGCATATAGCAACGTTTGCACAGACGAAATTTCGACTTCGAGCATCATGTCTTAATGTTGAGAAAAAAAAGACGGTCACTGCTTGAAAAAACGTGGTAAGCTCCAATGGCATTCTGAAGATGTTCAGACATATGAACTGAAGATGGTCCTAAGATGAATCATTTCAGGCAAGAGTGATTCATCAAGTCTGTGGACCATCTTTTTTTTTCATAGTTTTAATTTTATTTTCTTGCTTACATACAGTTTTTAAGTATCTTTATGACTAACCCGCGGATCTAAAGTTATCCAAGTGAATCAATTATAACTAAATTATAATGCATGCAACTGAGTAAGGAATTAAAACGTCTAATACAATTAATCTTGTTTACCTGTCAGCAGAATAACAAGGCACCATTTAACAGAGAGAATTGATAGTTAACTATTAAAGTGCCTTATAATAAGAAGCATTTACTAAAATAGGATAATAGTGTTGTTTTATGAAAAAATAAAACTTACCTGTTAAGTTTTTGTTTTCTCTGTATGGGATATGTTGCAATGTGCGTGCATCTTTGTACTTTTTCGCTAAGCCAAAATCTATTATGTACACTAAATTCCCTTTTTTACCTAGGCCCATAAGAAAGTTATCTGGCTTTATATCCCTGCAAAGAAAGAAAAATATCATTTTAATTAGTTATCTTTCATATTCCCCTATAATAGCTTACAGCACACAAAAGGGAAATGAGCTGCATAACAAAGAAACTTGATTTTGTATATATGTTACCAGCAACCTAATATGTATAATTCAGGTATTCTATTCTATACTTTACCCAGGTATTGTATACAATTCCAAAGAATTGTATAGAGACCCTGCTATTCCATCGGCAATGTGTAAAATAGATAGATATTGGTCCATATTTATGAATGTTTACTAGCCTACCTATACACAATTGAGACATGTCCAGAGATGGAAGTGATGTAATTTTAGGACACCTTCATATGGACAGGTAGCAAAGCAGAGCAACCGTCTTAGCTGTTGTGGTTATTTTTTTTTATAATGACACAGACAAAAAGGAGACTTGAGTGTTTGTAACAAATTACAATAAGTTACTTATAGCTAAAAGAATTCTAGTTTTTTTAGGTTAGTTTAGTTTAAGAAAACCAAGTGTTTTGGCTCATTATTGAAGTAATATGTATACTAGGTTATTTTGAACAAAGCTTTTGATCACATGAAATATAGTTTATCAACTGATTGTTACTTCAAATATCAGTAAAAAATATTGCCTGAACAGCAGTGTCAGTAATTTGGCTTGATTAGGAGATACCAATCAGACATGCAATTGTATCCAATGTCAATGATAAATGCACAGTAATAAAAGTAAATAATAATAAACAGGTAGTTAGTTATACTATCTTTTACCCTTACATCTGACCTGTAACATGCAACTATATCAGCTGTCCTTAATACAAAGATAATATAGATTTATTATCAGTTTAAAAATAAAAACAAGACCATAAAGCAAATTATAACAAAAAAGAAGTAGGTGAGTAACTATCCTGACTTATCAAATTACATCGCATTTCAATTATTATCACTACGTTGACACAAATATTTTATACAAATACATACTTTGCATTAATTTGTACAGTACAAGGGGATTTTTATTTATACATACTGAAGTTTTACAGTCTTAATGTTACAATATACAATTCACCCAAGGCCTATATCAGGTCTGTGTAATCTAAGGTTATATTTTGCAATTTGAAAATAAACATAACACAATGTCAAGTAGATTCTAAGCAAAGGTCATTGTAATGAGTAACAATGCAATGTAACTAAGAATATTTACTATAATAGAACGTAAGTGAATCTGCATTAAAACATGACAAAATTATTTTCATCTTATTAGTAAGTGGGAACATGTAGGTTCTAGCTTCAATTCTTTGTCACAGGCTCAAGTAAATTAAAATATATGTAAAACTCCACATAATGTCATACCTATGAATGAAGTTCCTGTAATGTATGTCCTCAATGCGCGTAATGAGTTGATCAGCAAGGAGGAGAACAGTCTTGAGGGAGAAACGACGCGAGCAGAAATTGAAAAGGTCTTCCAGAGAGGGTCCGAGCAGTTCCATTACCATAACATTGTAGTCTCCTTCTGAGCCGCACCACTTTATTGCAGGAATACCAACTGTTAAAAGTTACAACATAGATCACTAACAGGTTACATTGTACTTCTTTTTTTGATATTGGTTATAAAATCTCTAAGTTTTGGTATTTCACTTGATACCTGCTTTTATTGAGCTACTCTAGCAAATGAAAATATTGTAGACAGTGACAAAATTAGTGAATCAAAATGTATAATTGCATACATATTGCCAATAGTTAATATATAAATACAAACATATGGTTTAACATCACTATACTGTATTTATTACACTAATACAACCACACTAATGTATTTATGTATAATGTTAACATAAACGCACTGATCTGTTAACGCAGCTACCACAGTTAATTTTGTTAGAAGGTATCTTTTGATTTGTTTAAACAAAGTTACATCTTGTTATAATTTCTCATTATGATAATTTACTATTATTACTTACCACCTCCTTGCATTAGTTTATAAAACTTGCTCTCTATATGTAGTTGTGGGTGCCTTGTCTTTATACATTCTAATTTGATAGCAACCTCCTCTTTGGTGACAATGTTTGTTCCTGAGAAACAAACGAATTATTATACAACCACTTAACAACACAAAACCAAGTCAAAATCAAAGTCATTTTCCAATGTATTTTCAATTTCGTGATACATTAACTATCGTATACTGCCGTAGTAAAAGACCATTCCTGTACATTTCCTTTACCCGTTTACATAGGTCCCTACACAAAAAAGGCAAAGCAGTACTAGGGATTCAATAGTCAATTACACCTGACTCCTACAATCAATGTTTGACTAGGACTCGATAATAATAATAGTTTACTTTATGAGCTACTCCTAGCGTTTATGAACCACTTAGGATCAGATACTAACAATAGGACGTTGATATAAAAAGATATGCTAGCTATTTCGAAACGAAAAAAACTGCAGCTGGCCTACCAAATGACCACTTTTCTTTGTTTACTATAATCTCTTAACATACTCACCAAGATAAATGTCTCCAAAAGATCCTGAGCCGATTTTACGGCCCAGTCGGTATTTATTACCGACTCGAAGCTCCATTTTGGTATTTAGCATACAATGAAATCACAATAATATTACTGGCCACCAAATCATTACAGGACGGCCATATTGCGATAGACGCAGAATGTATCTAAGTGAAGTATGTAACTTAATTTGGGTGGAATTGGTTACAAACTGTGTTTTTCTGCAAGCTCAAATCGTTTATTACTTATAAACTCAACCTTAAATCGCATATAAAGTTTCTTACACAAAATTGCTCTAAAATTGATCTAATCTAACTACACACGCACATGAGGATTTTTTCGTAGACAATCAGTTGGTACTTTGGTAGATGAAGGCATGGACCTCTCTCGCTTGGCTACTAATTTTGAATCGAGTCGAATCGAGAACAATTACGACTGGAATCGATTACTGCTTTTGTTACTAAATGTTGTGCTGGCAACATTTTTAAGGTGTAACCTGTAGGCTACATTTTGTGAGACTGTGCTCTAATAGGGTTTTCAAAATATGTACTACGCTACGATATTAGTGATTTGCGTCTTTAACTACTGAATATTTGCTTGAGGAAAGCATGCTTTTGAGTAAGCTTACACAAAACAAACACTCTATTACGGCCCGTTCATGACTTTGCCGGTGTAAGCGGTAGCCAACGGCCCGTTCAATACTTTATACTTCGGCGAGTGTCGCGACACTCGCGACGAGCGTCTTTTGTCAACATATCACAATTGATCAGCATACTCATAGGATAAGAAAGCGCAAATGTAAAAAATAAGCCAATTTTCTAAAGTTTCGGTTTACACTAAAACTAAAACGTATCTAAATTGCCGATTTCAGTAGAAAGTCCTGTTTTTGGGTAAAAAGGTTACATTTAAAATACCTATCGTCCGGGTCCTGTTAATCTGACTCAACTCAAAGAGAATGTAAGCACTAAAAGTGATCGAAATTCATTGACTCGTCATCGAAGCTATTGTTTTAAAGCTAGTTTTTGCTCATTGAGTCGAGTTTTAACTTGCAAGTCGAATCAGTTACTATTTCAACTCGAGTAACTCGAGCTTAGAGCATTACTCGAGCTGTCGAAAATGCAAGTTGGCCCATCTCTAGATTAAAGTATGATCCATGTCTTTGTGTTCCATTTGTAAGAAAACCGTAATTGCTACCAAGCTTTTGCATTACCAGCGTTTTTTAAAATCTGCAGCGATGCCGGATCGCCAATTACTGTAACCAATTTTTTTTAAATCTGGTTTTGTCCCACTTCTGAGCAAAGGCCTGCCTCCACTATTTCGATCCCTCGCGAGCCGGCGCTTCCTCTTACCAGTGCGGTAGGAATCTGTCTAGCTCATCGCGTCCCTTCGTGGTCTGCCGAGACCCCGTCGCATTAACTCAGGGCACAAACTCTGTGTTACATTGGCCCACAGTTTGTCAGGCATGCGGTAGACGTGGCCTGCCCGAGTCCAATTTCAGTTGGGCCGCCTTTAGAACCACATCCACAATTTTGGTTTTGGAGCGCAATGTGGTGTTTTGAACTCGATCCGTTAATTTAACGCTAAGTATAACGCGAACTACAGAAGTAACAGCACTGCGACTGTTACCTATAGGCACAGTTTTTATGTCAGTACATTTTTGGCGACTAAAATGATTGCTGCATAAAGAGATACACGACGCCCTAACATAAGTAATAGATAATATTATACTAAAAATATCCCGCTTGCAGTCCGACTACAAGAAGGGTTATATTTGGTATTCTTTTCAGAGAAGTTCAGCGGCCGTCTTATGATTATGATTTTTAATTTTTCAAAGATATTTAAACTAATTTTAACATTCTTCAAAGGTGTGTTAATTGACAAAACAGGATGATTTCACATGAGTTTTAGATTTTATATTCTTTCTTTTTTGCAACATTTTTATGAATTGATGGCATCCACACTTCAAAATAATATATAAAGGAACGGCCCCCGAGCTTCACCCCCGAGTATTAGGCACTCAAGTTGTTTTCCTTAACTTAAAATACAAATTGGCCAAACAGTTAAAATAAATAATGAATTGTTTATGGTGAACATAGATTGAGCATGGAATTATTAAGTAGATAAATAAAATAACAAAAAATTATTGGTTCCTTTCATTATTTTATTAGCCATTTATTTATTGGTAGTATGTTGCGCATTCGGCATTTGTAGGTACCTGTTTTGTATATTCAAGAAGTTATGGCATCGTTCACTCTTACCAAATTAGGCGCCTCCCGCACCCCTTGAAAACCTTTATCTATCGGTATTGATTGATAGTTGAGGATCTTAGAGAGGTTAAATGCTCTAAGTTGAGGATACGGTTTTCAGGTTTTGTTTTGTATGTTTTTACTTGGTATTGCTTCTTGTCAATTTTCATTTTTCTAGATCTGGGTCAACTGAAATTCTTGTTTTTAAAGTTTTTGATTCTCTTGGTGTAGCGATCGTCAAAACAGGCAAAAATAAACGGATGATTGTTTCATTAATCTATGACTGTTCTCCGAACCGCGGCATGACTGTCCGATTTCCAGGGTTACCTTATGGTGCAATAGCGACAGTGACGATCGTATCGCAACCCAGTGATGGGCAAGCCATAATTATGGCGGGAAGTCCTTCCTTGGAGGAGCGGCTAGAAAGAACTTACGGCTTTCTCTCCTCGCACATGTTACATGGTCTCCCCGGACATGTTACATGGTCTCCCCGGACATGGTAAGTTCGCGAATTTCCTGAACCGGATTCGTGCTGAAGAGACACCCGGGTGTCACCATTGTGTGGTGACCGTCTGGAAGATACGGTGAAGCATACGGTAGAGGGGTCCCCGTTTGGGCAGAGCACGAGAGAAGCCGTGACCTCGTCGGGGCGATCGGCGGCATTGACCACTCGCGCTGAGTACGCGCCCTGGTACAAGCCTTGGTGTGGAGCGCGGAGGAATGTGAAAAAAGTGGTCGTCTCCTTTTGCGAAACAGTAATACTAGTAAAGGAATCCGCCACACTCGCCCGGCAGGGACGAAACCTCTGGGGCCATGGGTTCGCTTCTAAAAGAAAAACCTTAGGGCATTAGATACACGACAACGAAGAAACGTAGCAGTGGGTTTAAAACAGTAAAAGTTTAACACACCCTCTCGCTTTGATTTTCTTGAATTTTAGTTTGACATCTTCGCGCATTTCTGGGAGAAAGGGTTTGGTCTTGACAGCGAAATAGGTAGCCTATGCCTACCAGGTAGTTACGGGTAGGCAGGGGTGATGTGGGTCCTGCTCACGACCTCGCACCCAAAGGGATCTCGGTAAATCCTAGCTTCATTAAAAAGGGTTTTATTTTAGGGTTCCGTACCTACCTTAAAAGGAAAAAAACGGAACCCTTATAGGATCACTTTGTTCATCATCTGTCGGTAAAGACCCTTTATTTCGAGTACACGTAGAGGTATCGACGTACAATTAAATTCAAATAGTCAAATCTAAGTCCATTGAAGATGTGATAAAATCAAACTTCTAAGTTTCCGGAAAATAAAGATATGGTTTCTTCAAAAGAGTAGAATTTAAGACTGTGTAAAAGGCCTTGTCAGTTTTATGAAACCTACTAAAGAAAAGGGATTAAATATTAAAATAAACTTCTGTATAATGTTCTCGCAGATATAATTGTCATATAATTTAATCACAAATTGTTTGCATAAAATACAAAAAAAAACATTTGCACATTTTATATTTCCTATAACTACTAGATACATCATACATCTAAGTCCAATGACTGTAAAAATGCTTAATTAAGAATGTACAGTAGCCAGCAAAATGGCTTCTACAAACATTCTCATTGTTGGTAAATGTACTTAAACAATTATGTAGGTACCTATTTATATCATAAACTAAACTTAAATAAACTCAAAGGTAGGTAGGTAACTATAAGTTGAGATTTCATTAATATTAGACATTATTTTAACGTAAAAGATCGCACGAAGTGACGATGCCTTTTAAATACGACGGAAACAGTTAAATCTAAACGAAAATTGTTACACGCATCACAAATTACTGACATCTTTTATTATACTTAATTCGTCAAAAATCTTAAAAAGTTGAATTGACTATATTTACCTGTAGACAGAATTGATATTTTGTAGGTATTAATGTAATTGTTAAAAATACAAATTACTAGACGAAAGCAATTTGTTTGGCATATATTTATTATATGGGCGTAAGTAGGCCCAGGTAAGCGATCATTTTGGCACCATGAGATAAATCAATTTACAACAGACGATTCATAAAATTAAGTATTAGCACAAACACTATTATTCTAACTCTATTATCGGAATGCTTCGAGATCTGATTTATTAGTGTCTCTTGATCGATGTTTTTTTTTTTATTCCAGTTAGGCAAGTAAGGTTTGGGTATGTCTTTGAATTAATCATAATATGTAGGAGAAGCAGGGGAAATGGCGTTCACCGAGTAATTAACTACTGCTGCGATAACTTGTAATACTCGTAAGTAACGGTAACATTTAGTGTGACCATAAACGCCTGGAAATTGGCCGGGACCATGACGCTTAAGCTGGAAGCGACAAGTGTACAGAGTCAGTGTCAGCTCCAAATATAAGAGGCGTTTGTTTGTGGCCTTACTTATTTAATTTTGGTGTCTTATATAATTGATAATGGTTTTCTCTTGTCTTTTTGCCCATTCATTTATTACGTAAGACAGCAAACAGGTATAATTATCATTACCAAAGCGGCATTGCCCATTAACAGATAAGATATATTTTTATAAGTCTTTTTTATTTAGTGTATTTTTCAATTATAACCGAATAAAAAAAGTTTCTTAAACAGAACGCCATTACCCTCACTTACTCAAGCTGCCTATGTAGGTATATGTACAGGTTTTTACATTTCTTCTTTTTAAATTTATTATTAAATTAATATGGTGCCCATATGTATTAAAATAAGATAAACGTGAAAAAAATAGCATCCTTCATCAATCTAAATACCTATCTTGTTTCTTTCTTTTTTTTTACTTTTTTTGATGTCATTTTAATAACATGCTTAAATAACGATTACAATATGTTAACATCTAGCAAATAATTCGTACCATTGGTCTTTGGGTGTGCTCTTACAGGTATCGAAGTATATTGTATTTTTTTCATTGTCGGATTAGCTTGCATACCTAATACTTTTAACAACTTTATTAAAATAAATTTCTCTGGCCGTAACTTATAAGATTAAACGCTTTACTCGCTCTTATTACTTTTGTTCTTTACCTCAATGTTTCCATTCCATGAAGTTCCCAAACTAGACAGGTACACAACCTCATTATTTAAGATGGACAGGGCTACGCTACGACCGTAAAAAATGCTACTACTGCTTGACTCTCACGATTGATTCTTGACAGAATAAAAGAATTTTGGAAATCTAAAATGCTTGGACTAACGAAAATAACGTTCAAGATTTTTCTTATCGAGAATACGTATTGAAAGATAAATATGGATATAATATACAAAGATACTATAACGATGCACAGCGCGAGCATTAGTCTCGAATAGTATTCCGTAGTGATAGTATTTGTTCTCGTCTAAAGAGTGGGGGAGCTGTCGGCGGACACGAGGAGAGCGAGGCGGGGACTAGTGCGTCTTCGTCAGAGGCAGCTCCGGGAGCCCGGGCTGGAGTCCTCTCGGTCCTGGTCACTCGGTACGTTGTTGTTTTGTTCCTGGTCTCGGTTCAACACGAATACAGGTTCCACATTTTCGTCGTCACTGTTAAATCTGAAAATGAAATTAACATGTTTATTAATCACTAGCTTCTGACAGTGGTTTCGTCCGCGTAAGGGTGGGTTTTTCATTGAAACTTTGCACACTCTTAGTGCTCGCATACGCCATAAATGGAAACCTTGTGCAAAATTTCACGCTCCTAGGCCATGTGGCGTCGTCTGTGTGTTAATATTGTTAGCCAGTCAGTATCTCCTTCTATGTTTAAATAAGGAGATTAAATTACTTAAGTTGTGCTGAAATTTCGAAGAGTGAAATTAGATACTTATAATTTAGGTAATAGATATACGTACTGATATCGAGGAACTTCACCCCTCATGGTGCAAATTGCATTTGTTAGGGCTTTCACATAATTTTTGGCTAAAGTTAGAGTTTCTATTTTAGATAAACTCCTGTTGTCCTTCTTGACGTGTGGTATTACTCGCCGGAGATCCTGGAACATGAAAGAATCTAAGTCAAGCCAAAATGCTTATTGATGATAGATTCGGATTGTTGTCGTTGTGGTCGGATTCAGATTGATGCTTACCTCAAAGGCTCTGTTGAGCGAGTGCATCCTCATTCGTTCCCGCTCGTTGCTCTCGAGCCTGCGCAGGTTGCGCTCGCGAGCGGAGATGCCGCAGCGGCGCCGACGGCCGGGGCCCGCGGGGCCACCGCTGCTGGCCGCCGACGACGACGAGCCCGCTGCTGCTCGCCGCGGCCGACACACGCGGCGCGCTACTTGCTCATCGCTGCCACTGCCACTGTCATAGAAATCTGAAACGTTTTTTTCCTGATTAGGTACGTGTAGGTGAAGCACTGTTTAACGAACTTTTAATTCATTTTACTAATAGATATATAATATTTATTAGAAAATGTAAAAATAGCCTTCGATGCACGGTCTGCTAGTCATCAATACCTACTAATTAAATAAGAGATAAGCCACGTAATAAAGAAAGTAAAAGCGTGGGCGTGAGTTTATTAAAAATAAGCTGTTGTATGCATAATGCATACGTCACCTCAGCGACTGAGTGCTGTACGTTCTCCGTCACGAACCGTTGGCAAGCACGAAGCTGGCGGCGACACGATACCGAAGTGAGAACACTTAAACATTTGTGCAACAAGTCAGCTGCTCTGTACGAAACTTGGGCATTACGTGACGGCGCTGCACGCTTGATAAACTATTTGCGTAAGAGCGCGAGTGCAGACTAATCGATTTGTACGCACGGCTACGGGTGATTTTCGTAATGCCCTTATCTGCTTCGTGCTTTCCGACGGTTGTACGTATTATAATAATAAATTAAAATTCAATATCCATGTAGATTAATTTTCAGAAAATATTTCTGTTAACCGTCGTCACACTTGCGCGCTGTAATGCCCAAAGGCTTCAGTTAAGCGAATATCAAGTTAAGTTGTGGTAGACTATACACACCCACGTTTCAGTGTGCGTGGGAGATACGCTGTAGCCTATATTTGACCGATGGAACTGAAACCTACAATGCTGCCGTCAGTTATGATTTTTTTTTTGGAAGCTATATTTTCAGCAAAAAGTTTCTGGTTTGTGTTGTGTTACTTGTCGAGGCTACCGGTTATAAATAACATCACGTTACGACCCACGGGAGCAGAGCAGTAATTAAAGACGTGGGTGAAATTACAGGGGACTGTTACTACTGTAGATATGGGTATTTACTTAGGCTGTTACTATGGTACCTACTAGATATTTATTGATTAAAAATTACCTCCTGCTTGTTCAATTTTATCGGCGATATCAGGTTTGTTGTCATAATACTGGGAGGTCTCGTCCTCATAATACAGCATCATCTGGTCGGGGGACTCGGCCTCCGAGCCTCCGCCCTCGGCACTCGCCCACTGAGGCATGTCTTGATCTGAAACAAACAAAGTTCTCATTACACAGGTGCACATTGTATTATGTGTTAATATTGAGTTGCTGTGGCTGCTGACAGCAACGTATGAAGGCTGCATTCTGTAGCTGTCTTTATTTAAATACATTTACTTATTTTGTTCTTTAGTAAAATATGGCATGGACTTACGACCCAATATATATTGGTAGTCGTCCAAGTGTTTTCTCAAGGTTCCGCAATACTTTGGCCACATTGCAAGGAAAGACGGTGGCAACCTCGAAAGGCTCATTGTGACCGACAAAGTGGATGGGAAAAGGCCTCTTGAGCGCAGTCCAATACGTAGTTCCAACCAGATCTGAACTGCTTTGACTCTTCATGATACAAGGCCTTCACATTTACAGTGTCAGAATCACACAGATGAAGGAATATCAACCAAGTAAAAGTGATGATCACGACCCTTAGCATTGAGACATACGACGCAAGGAAGCATGGAGGAAATATTGACATTATACAAGCATACCTAATGTAAAAGTTACGTCGCATTTGCTATGTATAAATTACGCACTGGTTTCGACACGAGTAGGTTCCTAATTAGGAAATGCTAATAGGACTACATTTTGTTTGAAAAAATGCGGAAAACTCATTTTGGTACTAAAAGATGTGAAATGTCTGAGTTAACCCAAAGAGACACTTGTTGATTGTTTGTCTGAATCTTCTCAATGTTATAACGTAAACGTTTATTTAAGTGAGCAAGTTCTTCAGGACTCGGTAGGTAGCTTGGACCATAGGATCTTGTTGGAAATAAAGTTTAGTATATAAATTATTTCTAACGAAATCTGTATAATTTGCGTACGACGTTTTGGCTCTACGCCTATTTACAAAGAACATAGGTATAGCAGTAGGCAACTACCAACTTAATAATGTATTCCTGCATTTGACTGGTATGTTTATATTGTTT
This sequence comes from Mythimna loreyi, assembly GCA_029852875.1. Lineage (NCBI taxonomy): Eukaryota > Metazoa > Arthropoda > Insecta > Lepidoptera > Noctuidae > Mythimna > Mythimna loreyi. The sequence goes on along the minus strand of CM056785.1, from coordinate 11,661,395 downwards.
ATATATAATATACTAGCGACCCGCCCTAGCTTCGCACGGGTACTGATAGTGAATAAATTATGCATGTATTATACAAATAAACGTTGCTCTTGAATCACTCTATCTATTAAAAATAAACCACATCAAAATCCGTTGCGTACTTTTAAAGATCTAAGTATACATAGGGACCTAGCAACTTTGTTTTATACCATGTAATGATGATATTGATACATTCATGGACTTAAAAAAATTATAGATTTTTTATAGATTTTGAACTTACCTACTCATTTGACATTAAAAATCAGGTTTTAGTTGGTGTAGATTATTTATGAACCTACATGGTTCCTAAAAAAAATAGTTATTAAAATAAACTTTATTAAAAAGGGAGGTATCCTTGTCATAACATTGTAGGTACATAAGTACCAACCCACACAAGAGTTTATTCAACAGATACGTATCAACAGTTCGTCCTTCAACTTGATAACAATTTGTGACGGAGTCAGTGACGTCCGCTGGTGAAATTTGAATAGCCGTTAATAGCCAGAGCGTCGGGAGGTGACTGGCGACGGGGCAGTAGGCAGTGGGCTGTCGCCAGTACGATGTAATGACAGTGATGCCAGATGCCGTAGCCACACGATGGGTTAGGGCGCCTGACATAGTAAATGGGGATGACAGACGATCCATTCTTAACGCCGAAAGGTATACTTATGCAGTACAGAGTGTGGGAAAGTTAAAAACCGTACTCAAACAGTCGTAAAAATTGTATTTAAGATTGACGGATAACGGTGAAGCTGAAGAAGTTATTATTATTTATTTCTAGCCCATACTATCCCACTGCTGGGCAAAGGCCTCCCTCCATTCTTTCCAGTGTTTAGCTATTTATTATAGCTTCATTTGTTAGCTTAATTAATTTGTTATAAGGTTGAGGAAGACTTACAATATGAAAGGCCGGAAAAAGCCTTTCTTTTCACACAATCGTTACGCAGTTGTAGTCGTATAATTTATGACTTTTCAACTGTTTTATTTACAACGCAATCATCATTGTTTTAAATTGTGCTACTGTGTCCTGTTGCTGGGGCGGGGGTGCGGAATGGCGCCGTCGGTGGCGCCGACACGCGCGGCGCCCACGCGGCGCCCGACACGCTCACACTACATACAGTGATACATAGTAAGTACCTACGCGCCCGCGTTAATGGAAAGCGCCATTTTAGTGTTATGATTCTCGATAAGCTGGAGAAGTGCTAGATTAACGGTGCTTGGATGGTTAGTGTTTGGCTGATTCCGTTCCACCGAAAATGTACGTCTGTTGAATGCTCAATTGATATTGTTTATTGTTATAGGTATATAAAATGATGTTAAGTAAAGAAGGAGCGAATCAACGTTCAAAGAGAAAGAAAATAAACATGGGTAGGTAACTATTTTTTCCATAGCAGGTAAACAAGTCAAAAATAGTAGTACCTACTGTATTGTATTTACAAAACCATAGCAGGGATACTGTACGTAACACACAACGATCTAGAAATAATTGCATCCACGATACAGATTTTTTAAAGCTTTTTAACATAGCTAATTAGTTTGTATTGTTTATACATTTTCTAGGACGCGATGTTAAGATTTTCTGACAACACTATAACAGGTATAAACCCCACGGAGTTACGAAAAACATGTTTCTAAAAATATACATCGTTGGAACAAGGTTGCCGTGTTTTATTCCTATGGGGTTCCTTGATCTCTTCCGAAGCTCCTGTAGGACATCAAAGGTCATACAATATGTAACCGGCAACAGTAAGGTACTTATTCAGTCTTTGTTTCAATTATTCGTGATTTACATAAGTTTAATTAAAATTTCAAATCATTCGATCAGTTTTCGGTTATTTCGACCGATAACTTTACATGCATAATAGACTTACTTAATGCCTAACTAATTAACCGAAGCAATAGGCGGCAATTCAAATTGTTAGCGGTTTTGCAAGCTAAATAAGTCACACTTATTAGTAGTAACTTAAAAAATAATTATGTTTAAACAACTTAGCATATCCGTGGAATATTTGTTCAAAGTATGAAAGTTACAGCTAGAAAGCTGACTGGATCTGCAATGACTAAAACTGGAATACTATAATATCCTGTTTACCATTATCTATTATTGTTAAAATATGCATAGGCTTGTTACTAGAATAAACTCAACGAAGGAGTGAGCTTTCTGTGCCACGTCATCTTTGCTACGAAGATGCTACGCGGCTACGCCGTAACCCCTAGGGCTACGCTTTTTTATTTATTTTTTCTTTTAAATCTGTTTTTCGTTTCCAATATTATTTCGTAAGTAAGAGTTTTTATTAAGGTTTAGCATATGTGCGCTTATATTTATTTAGAGAGATCAAACGGTACAGGCGATAAACTGGTACAGTGACGAAATATTATTCTAGACTACAGCTAGCTCGCTCGTTACACTGAAGCAATAAGTTAGAGCGACTACTCTCACTTAATTTATACCGCGAGTGTAGCAGTGCAGGCACGTGTTTAATTATTCATTTAAAGAACCCCGCCCGTAGCCCTGGTTTCGAGATTGACTGGCCAGTTTCGCTCGCCAATAACTATGGGTATCGTGCCACTTTAAATTAAACCGGTTACTAAGAGTTAATTGCTGTTCCAATGAAAAATATCAATTTTGAAATTAATTAGTAATTGCTTTTATCATTAGAATTATCGTTTTGATAACATTTGTTATTTAGATACTTATTATTTATTTTACTGAACGTTCCGTTTAATTTTTCTGCAAAGTTTAGTACAGTAATCACATATTTCACTGGCTAAACATACTATTCCGATCCAAATTGACATGAAACCTCTAAATCTTGAGATTGGGAATGACTCTGAACCTACTTGAAAACAACTAGGTTGGTGAAGGTGATATCTAGTGACTTCCAGCTTCCCTAAAAAGACAGAATCCGAAAAGGCTTCAGCACCATAGGCCATTTATATGCTGCGGTAGGTTATACAACAGACGAAATTGTATGTAAGCCATCGGTCATCAGATACTTTACACCCGAAGTTGTAGCCTAGGCGGCCTACACTAAATAGGAACAAACAGTCCAGTTTGGTTGTGAGTACATTTGGGGGCAGTCCATGTCCAGAAATAGTCATTTTTCAACTGAAATAATGACTATTATGCATACTATTTGAATAAAACAGAATTTTCCCGTAATAAACATTAGGGTTAAAGGGATTCGTGTTTGACACGTGACTAAGAAACTTGTAGCTCCGGACGGACCTTTGACGACGAAATTTTTATGTGATCGCATTTGTTTTATATCAAAAGAACTTGTCCTATAAAAATATGTTGCCAAAAATGAGATAAACGACTCAATTAGCGACTTTACATTCTGTTCACACATTTTTAACGTACGTTGTGTCACAAAATGAGGTTTGCGGCGCGTCAGGCCAAGAGAATGTAATTGAGAAATAACTAAATCATCATCATCATCCTAGCGTCCGTCCCGGTAGCAACCTTGGTTTTCACCTCGGTGCCCGGGGTCCGCTTTCCCGCTAAGACGCCTCCACTTCGCTCGGTCTTTCGCGTCCTTTGCCTTAAGCCCATATCGTCCCTTACGACGTCGATCCATCGCCTCTTAGGCCTTCCTCGTTTTCCGGGTCCCGACGGAGGCGGCATGGCGAGGCATCTGTTACTCACGTAGTCTGCCGGTTTTCGTAAAACGTGGCCATACCAGCGTAAGCGACCTACCTAAATACGGTAGAAAAATGCAGTGGTGCCTACATCCGGATGTTTTGGTAGCGGGGCTCTGTCGGAGCGCGGAGCACAGCGCGCCGGCACTATCGCGTGCCTCTCGCACGTGCACGCTGCATCAACCACACCAATTATGCACACATTCGCAACATTGCATTATATAATAGCAGTAATACCGATTTACAAAACAACTTAATTACACCTCTTCTTTAGTTAATCACTAAAACCATGTTTAATTAAAAGGATAACGCATGATGAGTCAGGTTGTAGGCGTTCTCCTATCTATAATCAACCGGATGCGGGTAGCTCTCTGTCTAGCTCTACATAGTCACGACTCTACACACCTGTACGACAGGCCTGAAAAACATTATCTATAGAAAAACAAACTCATTCAGTTTCATTGTCTATCGTATGTTTGATACATAATAGCGATAAAAAGAATCTTATTGTAATAACTCAGACATAATACGGTAATGTATTCACAATCAACCGTTTGCGTCACTCGTATCAATCTTCCACCTGTTCTAATAACAGCGAAATTTTATTTTACTAGTTGTTTATAGCACAAACATTTTCATGCAGAACGAACGACCCTTGCTTGCATTTTCATCGGCTACAAATACGATCGATAAATCCTTTGAAAGGGTTTACTCGAGTTAATATTTGTCATGTAACAGCTTCCGCGTTTGAATAGTGTTTACGACTAGCGGATACATTGTTAAGCTCAAGTCTACAATCGCGAGTAAACGTTGACATTTGCGTGACATTTGGATCGGTAATGTCAGTGACGACGATGCGTGCGCGGTGGCCGGCGGCGGCACGTCACCGGCGTGGCGAGGTGGCGACCTTCGCAGACCCCGCTCGGACACTTTCACCATATTTACCACTACTGTTAGCCCACATACGCTTATCGTTTCCATTGTTATTGTACTAGAGCAGTTGCATAATTATATATAAGAAGGCAACCGAGGGGCGAATTCCATTCTAAGTATTTCAAAATTTCCAATTTTCGAGCCTCGCATTGTTCGTTCTTGTTAATTGTCGGATGCTTTAGTTGCGAAAATGGAATGTAATAAAAAATGTTTATGCTTTAACGTAACCTATCTATTTGAATATCTAAAGCCTCAGTTTCCAGAATGGAAAAACTTGTGATCAATACCTACATTTTACACCTAAGAATATTTTGGCTCGATTAAAAATACAAGATATTATTAGGTAGTAAAAATAGCTAAAATATTGTACCCGTAATTATGCAATCTTAAATGTTTTTAAAACTAGTTTAAAACGGTTTCCTTGCAAACTGTATTACATAGCGTTATGCTTTGATTTGTATAAATTGTTATTGACCGATTAAAAATACTTGTAAGCTTTAATATTTCGAAACTCATGGAGGGATCATGTATTAGTAACAAGAAGAATCGAAGAAAAGAAGGGAAAATACATTCGTTTATGGGCCTAAGAACTACACAAGAAATTATTTAGAGTTCTGTGCATCTATGCGCTTAGATTTATACACATAAGCATGTAAAATACTGCTACATAATCAAATTAAATAATTCGTGCATGCCGTCTAACGATGGAAGGCGTACCTACGCTACAAGTACGTGTATTATCGTGTTTTTATTTGAGTGTACGTAAGCTGTTTTGAACGTCGTTAATAATACGACTGATCAGCTGGTTAAACATTAAACAATTGAAGTAATTTTATTGTGGTCATGCAATTATACTTTCTGGCCTTTTAGTTACAAGGTTTCAGTAAACAAAAAAGATTTTTCAATTTATTGATATTTATATTTACTATGTTGAGTTTATGAAGGTCCCAAAAATAAGGGTCATTATCATCATCATCATCATCCTACCCTTATCCCATTTTACTTGGGGTCGGTGCAACATGTTTTTTTCTTCCACTCTGTCCTGTCACCCGTCACACTATCACTAACTCCCTTTTCTTTCATATCACTCTTCACACAATCCATCCATCTCTTCTTCGGCCTCCCTCTTCCTCTCCATCCATCCACGTGTAAACTCAGAACTCTCTTTGTGACATGCCCAAAAAAAAGGGTATCTCATATTTATATACTTAAAGAAAAAAAATGTATAATATGTGGCGCCATAGATGGCGCTAGTGTCATTAACATTAATTTCACAAACACTACTGCATTCAGGAGCAAGTTCTTTATCTTTATTTTAGTTTCTACATACATACACCTACCAGAAGTAGGTATGGGTAACAGTTTTCAGAGCCAAAGTTGATTAGATAACACAACTTTCGTTGAAAATATTTGCTTAACTCTGATATATTTTGTTTTTTATTTTTTATTTGTACCTATCTAGATTTTCTCTATCACAATAACTGTCTCAATTTTAGACGTAAGCTAGTAGATGTATGTTAGTTATTAAAAATGTTAAATTCATTATAAAGATATAGGTATTGTTTTTTTTTATTATAGCCAGATGACGTTAATTGTTTTATGCTGATCGTGACTCATATTTATTAACCTATGTTATAGACAATTCGTGATAGTTATACATTTATACCTTTTGTTACTTTTTTATGGTGCGGGTAAAAACTCAAGTCCTACCTACCTGACTAGTTATAGGTACCTACTTTTGGTTTCAACAGGAAAAACCTAACTAGAACATCTATTAGTAGATTAACGCTGTCGGAAAACTACAGAAACCTGGGTTTCCCTGCAGTGAAAATCAAATAAAATAATTTGTGTTGTTTGTAAGTAAAATAATATTTATTTTTAGCAAAGGTCAATTGAGTTATTACGTAGTTGCAACATTAAATACCTCGTTAGAATGTCCATAAACATTTTGAGAGTTATTGAGTACCATGAATTGCAAGTCCTACCTCATCATTATACTAGGAAAAGGAAAACAAAACAAGACCGGGAAAATACCATACGTTTATTATAAAAAGATCGAGATATGGCTCGATAAGAACTCGTAGAGTCAATTGAATGAGTTTTCCGAAGATTGAACGGTGGCTTGAACTTGCGGAGTCAAATCACTGCACCTGACCACGATTCAGGTTAGCTAAACAGTACAAGGTGACCTAGGTTCTTTAAGTTGTTAGCTATGTGATTAGGTAAAATTAGTAATAAGTGCGAAGAAGCCGAGAGCAGTAATTGAGTTACAGTTTCAATAAGCTAGGCGTCGCAAGTAATTGTTAGCTGCGTGCGTCTAGTCCGATCTTATCAGTGGTCTAAGATTAGATTTCTAGTTGAGGGAATATAGCGGATCCGGCTGGGATAGCTGTACAAGAATTCTGAGAAGTACTGTGAACACGATGAGGGTTTACAGAAATCTGGTTCACTTATATAGTTCTGCTATTTATCTTAACTTAGCTATATAACATATTTACTTGTTAGGTCTTCTGACAGTTAGCGACATAGTAAACACAACTTGGCAAAATGGGGGATTATAGACCCTGTGACACACAGTGCGAGAGCGGTGATTCTGATCAAACAATGGCCCACCTATTAGAGTGCCCAAAATGTCCCTACAAATGCACGCTGGAGGACCTTAAATGCCACTGAAGCTGCTATAATTGTGGCAACCTACTGGGCCCAAGAGCTTTGAGGGAAGCGGAATCCATCGACTCGAGAAGAAGAAGTAAACGCGTTGACGTTTATATAGATTCCTTGCAGTTTAAAAGCTGGAGTGACAAGCTACTATTCTTTAGCAGTCTTTGGAACTAATGGAAAATAAAACGATTATAAAAGTGTATTTGGAGTAAAAGAATTTGAAGCGTGACTGCCATTCACGACTCAGCTACTTTCATTCGAAGAGCCCAATCACGAGTACCTGCCTACGTAATAAATATACATAATTGTAATTTCGATCGGCGATCGGTACCAGATGAATTTCATCGACGGAACAAACAAAAAACACCGCTTCACTTATTAAGTAGAAGCGCTAAGTGTCGAAATAGTTTTTTTTTTTCGACAACTATCACACAACGCCGTCTAGTCCCAAGCTAAGCAGAGCTTGTGTTATGAGTACTAGACAACTGGTAAACATACTTATATATTTCTAAATACATACATATTATATATAAACTACACTCAGACACTACAAATGATCGTGATTATCACACAAATATTTGTCCTGATTGGGAATCGAACCCACGACCTCTAGCATAACAGTCAGGGCCACTAACCACTAGACCAAGAAGCCAGTCAGATTGTACCAAAACGTCAAAAAGGTTTTATTCTAACACGATCCACTACAGCAGAAACTTCATTACGATTTTAGGTCAGCCCTGTCACTAATCGAGTAGACTGGATATAATGCTGTCGCAAAATAAAAGGTAGTATAGACCTGTCACGCCTACGACGCGTTAAAGGTTAAGCAGAGGTTTGTTGCGTTACACCCACGGTCCTACGACAGCAACACTCTGCCCGTGACGTCAGAACAATTCTCCGTATTTTATTTTCTTTTTTTTTTCGATGCTTTAGTCGGAATTCGACGACAGCCTCAGTACAACTATCACTTGTGTCTTACACTAGACACTAAAATAAGGCTCTTATGGATCTATTGCATACAAAATTTATAAAGCTCATTGGTCACTTCCGAATTAGGACTAGATAAAATACTCCAATGTCACTTCTGTTTAATTTATGCTTCCTAATGTACTCTAATCGTGCCGCTTCATTTTTTAAACTTAAGTACAGTAAGTAGTATATCTGTTCTACTGTACCACAGACTAAACAATCGGTGATTCCGTTTTCTTCATTAAAAAATTAAATTTGCGGTTTAATTACAGAATGAATCTGATGGACTTAATCCAGCCTGAAAATCAAAGCTATGAATTTTAAACCTCTTTACTAATATAGAAAAAAGTACTACCTACTAACATAATTATATTGCGGACCAAATGATGTCTTTTCATAAATAAATTATTATTTACAAGTGTATAATAACACTTTCTTGTACAACAAACAAAGAGGGAGATGGCGGGACGACTTGGATGCCTTCGTTAGGAATTGGCAAGAAGTGGCTCAAGACCGTGAACACTGGAAAGATTGGAGGCAGGCCTTTGCCCATCAGTGGGACAGTATGGGCTAGAAATAATAATAATAAAATATATATATATATCTTCTTATATATAAAAATGAATCGCAAAATGTGTTGGTAAGCGCATAACTCAACAACGCCTGGACCAATTTTTCTGATTCTTTTTTGTTGTGTTTGTTATTGTTAGGAGAAGGTTCTTATGAAAAAAAAAATAGGGTAGAGTAGGGTAGAGTGGAGTAGAGTAAAATAATCTGTTGCCGGGAGCGAAGCCGCGGGCAAAAGCTAGTATAAAATAAAATCTTTTATTTCAGACAAAACAGTCCATAAAAGTTGTTAGTAACAAGAATTTAACTTATAATATTATTATTTATGAAACCAGGAACAGCCTTCTATCGATAGATTATTGTTGAGGCAGTAAGAGCATTACTCGTAAATAATGTTAGTTACATACAAATAAGTGAGCTGAAAGTGAAGGTACCACTTTCGCTAGCATTTCCGTTCTCCCAGCAGAGCCTCTTGCGAGTTTAGACTTTATATTCGTTCGATTAAGAACAACACTTTCTATAAACTGAAGCGCCATTTATTGTACTATTGGAATCCTAATTTTTTTAGTCTTCATCATCTTCATCTCAGCGCCAGTCCCGGTTGCTACCTTGGCTTTCACCTCGGTGCCCGGGGTCCGCTTTCCAACTCAAACGCCTCCACTTCGCTCGGTCTTTCGCGTCCTTTGCCGTAAAACCATTGGCACGCATATCAGTCTTCATCTCGACTCAAAGACTTTGGTGACTAAACAATCAATTAGATTGCTTTGCTTCTTTTTTTGTTAATAACTTATTTAAACCCTTGAGCCCCGAGCGAAAGCACACACACATACACACACCTATTCTCTTTCTATTTATCGTCATCATCATCATCCTACCCTTATCCCCCCTGGGAATAAGCAAGGAAGGAATAGTAGGTAGGTTTTTTAGTCAGTAAGAGTCTGACACTGTCTCGCACTCCGCCCAAGAGCGGGTTTTGTCATTGGATGATTTTCACCGACCATAAAAAAACTCTTATCCCATATTTTTTTTTTTTTATTAATTTATTTTACCGCAGACATGGTGGTCCGCGCACTTTTCTATAATATGCACTATTGTTTTTTTTTGTCTTTTTTTTATTTTTATTTTTTTTTTACTTATTACTACCTTATCCCATATTACTTCCTATTGTCTCTCTATTATGTATCTAATTACGGTATTCGAAAGCTTAAACTAATTGTAATCTACATACCTACAGGTAGTTCTAGTTTTTTGTACACATTATTTTTATTTGTAATGTGTGTTGTAACCATCGAATAAAAAGCTTGTCTAAAAAGTCGGACAGAGTTTAACTGTAATAATGCTACTATACAATTAAACGTAGGTACATAGTGTTCTACCTAACTTTTTTACTAAAATTGAAACTAAGGAGTTGCAATGTTTATTATATAATATTAAAGTATTACATGCTAGAAGTGTTAGTATAAAATAAATTATGGAAGACAAAATGACTTAGAATGATGAGTAACATTCACAGGTACCTACTGCATACGATAAAACCCCAGTATAACTTTTTTCAGACCCCCTATCCAAGTTAAAATCGTTTCGTTTAGCGTGAACACTTGAAGTTTGTCACGCCTCCAGTTCCTTTGTTTTGACATCATCTCAATGCTCAGTCACGTGGTCAAAACAACGGAATGGCCAACTACATCTAAGCGTTCACGCTAAACGAAACTGTTGTAACTTGTCTAGGAGGGTAGTTGATATAAACTAGTGCTTGACTGCGATACCACTTGATGGTAAGCAGTGATAGATAGTCGTAGATGGTAAGACTAATTTATTAGGAGCCTATTCACTCTAGCCTTGACAAGTATATTACGAGTATAATCGGACGGGAAGACCGTAGTAGACAAATTGTTCCAGTCCTTGAAATGACATCATCACATACATTTACTTGAAGTATGAGGTTTGAAGATCTATATAAGCTGAAAAAAACAGCCTTAGGTCTGGTGGTTTAATAGTTGCAGTTGAGCATATTCTCGGGTAGCGCCCCTGGTATTAAGTTTTTTCGTGGCTATTTGGAGCTATGTTTTTCGTGCGTCTGACAGCAAGCTTGCCCCTAATAAATGAGACTGAAATATAACTAGCTCAGCTCAGGCTGAGCTGACATTTGACATTTCAGCGTACGTATAATAAATATTCAGAAGTGCGGGATTTTTCAGAGAACTCAGTCAGAACATGGATAGAGAGAGGGATCTCTCTCTCCATGTGGATCGGAAAAAGTAATTTGATTTACCTCTTACTAACCTTATGACGCGACGTTATTTTATGCATATATGACATAATAGTTAAAGTACGCGACAAATAAGTTGAACTCGCTATGCTATGATTACGCACAGCCCCCTTTTTGAAGGCCATTGAAGGTTGATCGCCATTTGTGTTCAACTTATGTCCCGTTTATCGTACTGAACTTTACGTATTGTGATTATCTTTCTCTTCACGCAACCGCTTTGCAAAGATATATTGGTGCAGTGTAAACTATAGTCAGGTACTATTATATAAGTAGGTACATTAGCGCTGATATTAAAATACATTGCTAAAATATATTGTAGGCGATACTTTCACAAGTACATTGCACATGCGCTCACTTGATCTTGGATTTGATAAAATTCCGTTCTGTTTTATAACTATTAATTTTGTATGTTTTGGTTGTAGTGAAATGATTAAATGATATGTGATATTATAGACTAGTAACCATTTGATGTGTACTCACAGTATAACCGCTTGAACATGGCGAGTCGGAAGTTAAACTCTGCGAACTTTAACGCTTGTGCCATAAAAAAAATGGTTTAAAAAAATTAATTCCATTAGCAATTACTATTGCTGTTAACAACATCATCATCATCATCATCATCAGCCTTTTAATGTTCCCACTGCAGGGACACAGGCCTCCTCTCTCTAGGAGAGGGAATGGGCCATAATCCACCACGCGGGCTCAGTGTGGATTGGTGAATGTCACATGTCTTCGAATTTTTGGTTCTAGGACATGCCGGTTTCCTCACGATGTTTTCCTTCACCGTTAACAACAGTAATTGGTATTTTTTTAAAACCCTTATTTTTGTGTGAGTGCACAAGCGCTTAAGTTCGCAGAGCCTAACTACAGCCCCCCTTGCCAAGCTACAATCATTTTGTTTAGAGTTAGCGCTTGTAGATAGCCATGCCCCCAATTCCTTTGTTGAGATGACCTCCGAACAAGAGAATTGAAGGGAACGGTCAACTACAAGCGCTAACTCTAAACGATACGATTGTAACTTGGCTAGGGGGCAGGCCTGCTTAGAACGGCCATAATGTACTCTACATACATCTATCATATATGTATGTATGCATAATAGTATGTAACTATAATGCTTACATCAACTTACATTTTTGGAGAAAAAAAAGGCTTGGAAAAGTCAATCTTATTTTTGTGAAAAAAGTTCCGTGACACGTGCATCAATGAGGTTTGTCGATTACGTGCCTATAAACTTTATTAATACAACTCCATTACGCTGCTTTCCCCAAGGGGTGAGCACAGCAACTGGTGCCCGCATAAATTACATCGATTGCGCTCGCAATAACAACATTTATATCCATAACCTGTTGAGTTAAAAATTGCAACGTGCATAGTGACTGGTTTTTACGCTATTTGGTCTCGACTACAAATTAATAGATTACTCCATTTCTTTACGTAAGCACTGATTGCTGGATTGTATCCGCGGAATGGAGAGCAATCATCTCATCTCAACATTTCTTAAGATCATTGTTGAAATCATTTGGATTGCCATTATTCCATTAGTGACATACCTTTATTTAGTGTTTCTCATTTAGATTGTCGGACTGATAAAAACGATGATAGTTTGAAATGTTAGATAACAATAACTTCCGAGTTGTGGCAGGAAAGTTGAACGATATCAAAATTTAAACAGTGGTTTTCATGGATATCTGCATCTTAAACAGATAAGGCCTATTAATTAATTAGTTTAATTGCTAGATAAAATTGTTGTAAATGATAAACTCTTTACCAAAAACTAGCTTAGTCATGAATGTTTCATTTGACCACACTAATCGGAAAAATAAAGTAGTTTGAAAATAGAATAAAAAAAAGTTTGACATGTGTAGTTTGGCGCCAGATACCGACAAAAAATTCGAAATCTTGCATCGCGCAGTTAGAATTCTCCGCGCGGTTAGGACATACACAACAGCAATAAGACTGCGTATTTTTATCCTGTGATAAGCTAAGGTGCACAATAAAGTAATAAATAAATAGTAATAATAACAACGGAAATTATCATTTGGGCAGTTGTCCAGATCAGACATAACGAAGATTCGGAGGATCCTCCCTTTTCAACAGAGGTTTGCGGGACCTTACACTTTGTTTCTTATACTTCTAAACATTAATGGCGAAACATTCAAAACAGTAGCGTCTCCGATAGGGATTATACGATTTATATTAAAATGGACGGTTGTCGTAATAATTCATCTTTAAAAGCACCGAGACCTGTCCAATCGGCCATCAATTTCCATTCACTTCCCGCTTGTGCCGTAAGAAGTGATTAAGGGATTATGTGAATAGAAAGGGTGGCAGAATGCACCTGTGCAAGAACTTAACACAACCGCAAGAAATAATGAGTCTTTACAATCTACTGTCAAGTTACTACACTTACCATGTCTGCTAGAAGAGGAATATTATATCTATATATATATATACTTATAACAAATTCAAACAAACCAATGCTTGCGTAATTAAAATTAGGGCCTATAACATTGAAATTATTACATCCAGAATTCTGTCTTTTATTCTACATTAATATACATTAGCTTCTTATAAATTAGCTACTTATTAATGATACGAAATAATGCGCAAGCGGGAGGTCACTCTATCTCACTCGAGATATTGGAGAGAGCAGGATAGGGATATAAAACCGGGAATTGAACGTTTCCATAAGAGGTCGTGGTAGGTAAGCCCCGAATGCGCGCTAGCTCTAAGCAGTGTAAACGACGAGGCAAAACATTTAGTCCGGATCGTAGAGCTATGTAAACCTTCTGTTCCGAATAAATGATAAGTATAAGCATAATCAGCATTATAATGTTCACACTGTTGGAACCATAGAAATATACTTTTCTTATATCTATGGTTGGAACTAAGGCTTCCTTTCAAGAAGAAAGAATGAGAAGAAGAAAGAAAGAATAATATTATGTCAAATGTCTTTGAATTTGTTTTAGTTCGATTTTTTAGGACAAGCCAGTTTTCTCACGATGGTTTTCTTTCACCATTTTGGGAGCAATGGTGATTAAAAAATTACACAAAGTAATGTGCGTGGCTGGGTTTGAACCCGCGACCGACGTAACTCGGGGTTGATACCACTATGCCACGCATAGTGCCACTACTGCTTTCATCATGCATCATTAATAAGATATAGTATTTTTCTCAGGCGATAAGTTTCTGATTTTTTCCGTCTGGAAATTCTCAGTCGGTAGTCTGAATTGATCCGGTGGATGCCGCTTACCCATCCCTTATAAATGTAGCTTAACGTTAGGTACTGGCAAAACGACGGCAGTGATAATGTTATCAGCAAAAAGTACTCTGCTATCGCAGTTTTATTATATTATGTAGTAACCATATGATATAATAGAACCTTGCATTACTTATAGCACTTTCAGTCATTTATTATTACAGCCCTCAACTCAATGTGAGATTATAATGATTTTCTTCTATGACATAACTTCTGTTAAATTTAAAACTCGAGTATTCAGACTCTAATATGGTTAATTATTATTTATTATAATTAATTATAACATGCACTCCTATCTATATCTATCAGATTTATTTATTTGCAATAGACTCTCAAAAAAACAATTTATAGCGCACATTTCACGACACCATGCAAATATAAAGATTTAAAGAAGTATATAAAAAAATATAATCGCAAATTAACATAATCAAAAAATATTTTTAATGTTATACTTTTTTTATCAAGCTCTCTCGTCGTTATGTAAAGTCAGCTAAATTCTGTAGCAACATACCAAAGATGTGAATATTGAGATAGATGTGTGGTGTGACGAGAATAGATAAAGTGAGAAATGAGTAGATTAGAGGAAGCTTGGAAGTGGCGCCAGTGACTGAGAAGTAGAAAGGGAATCATTTGTCTTTTTATAATCTGAAACGGATTATTTTGATCTGTATCCGTTATTCCATAGACACATTAGCTAGTTTAGACATTCTTTTTTTTGTAATACCTATTAGGATACTAAAAAAAAACTTAAATATTAACACAGCATGGCTTAAAGGTCTTGGTATCCAAAAACTAGAAGTAGTAGAAAGACTGAGAATCTTTTTTTAAATCATACGAAGAGAGGATTAAAATGGGGTATGTTACTAAAAGAGAAGGAGAGGTATACACATGGATAGATCGAAAGAGAGTCAGTGATAGCGTGACATGCAAAAAATCGTGATTCACTCGCCAATATCCGACGGCCGTACTCTAAATGGCATTCTTGTTTTATATTGATACACACACACTAAGCACTAGTACCAAATAATCATAATCGCTAAGATCTCAAGGACATGCTAAACTTCTAGTGGGTAGGAGATGCTCTCACTTTTTATAATAGAATGTACAATGCAACGATCTGTACTATGTAAGTATGTACACTGGTCCACGTAGCCGCGGCAAAACGTGACGCAGACCATATAATCAACCGTATAATATGGTAGATATATATAAAGATTGTGTTAGCACAAGTGGCGAAAACACTATCGCGTTCAGCTTATCATCAAGTCTTCGCTGGGGCTTTCCGACCCCCACGTGCACAACGAAAATCAATACACTATACTCTGTTCACAGAAAACGTTTATCAGTAATAGAATCATAATAATTATATACATCATCATCATCAGCCTTTTTAATGTTTTTACTGCTGGGACACAGGCCTCCTCTATAGGAGAGGTAATGGGCCATAATCCACCACGCAGGCCCAGGCCAGGCCCGAATTGATGGAAGTCACATGTCTTCGAATTTTTGGTATACATAGGTACTTTATATAATTATACATAAACTTTATTATTATTATTAAATCGTAACCTTGTCCACTAGCAGATAATTATCACTAATCCTATTTTTTAGGACTTCTGTATTTAAATAATTTATGTTTTTTTTCCTCAACACTCATAATACAATAAATAATGTATAATAAGCATGTATATCTGTCCAACGATTATTTTTATAACCCATTTGATATAAAAGTGATATCTAATAGAAGATTTTCGTGATAAACCTGCAAATGATTAAGTTAAAACTTTGTTTATGGTTTCAAAATATTCTTATTTTGAAAAAATATGAATGACCAGATAAGATTTTACTTTGCTTGTCATATATCTTGGTTTTATTTAAATAAAGTTAATTAAACGCAATGCAAAAATAACTGAGATAATGCAAGTTAATCACTGTTACATAGTTGTAAAAGATGCACGCAATAAGTACTTACAATAGTAATTAAAATATTGTTTTTGTTTCTTTATCTCATTAACAGACAGACAAATTGGATAATACTATTACAGCATGTAAATATTACGTTGTCGTTTTAATTTATGACAATGTACTAAAACTGTATAGATCTACTCAGATAACGTGTATAACACACACTTTTAAATGTATCAATATTTTAACTTCCTGAATGTTTCATTTTATTCAGTCGTTTCAGGTGCAATATTTTAATTGCACCACATTTATTAATAAAAAAATACTCAGATAGAATAATAGGATCATTTCGTGGATCTACTAATAAAAATACATGCAACTATATTAATTTTACTTAATGCATGCGATTCTATTGGCACTGAATACAAAACATCTTTTTGTATAATTAAGGCATTTGCACACGTTTTAATTGTTTGTCGCTTTTCATTTTATTTGTTTAAACTGCAAATAATTTTGTTTTAATCTGAATGAAATACCCGTATATTAAGAGGGAAATGTTCTACTATCTTCTGGTAGGTTTATATATCAAGGACAAATATGCTAAATATATGTATCTAATGAGAATGTGGGTCAGTGTTAAATGATCAAAACGTTACCTTTAAGTAAGCAGATAATGTAATTCGCAAAGGTAATCAAAATTACGAGTTAGTAATGCGTGGTGGAAGCGCGATTTATACAACAAACATTATGAACACGCACGTTACTTGACCACCAATTAACAACTAATGGTTTTTAATGAATATCCTGTTACTCTGATCGAAAGTGAGTGCTTTTCGAGATGCTCTATAGAACTTGTTGTCAACCTATCCACGTAATTTAACAAAGAGTTTGCCTTTCACTTAGCATTCGGAACTGACACGTAGACTCGATTTTGATTCTGACCATGGAAGTATAGATCAAATAAACTCACCTACCTTGCGATACTGCCGTGGTGGTGGAGCCGGACAGTGCACACTAATAAATTCACAGTGTTATCATGGTTCAAACTTGATTGTCATCTGGAGCGAAAGTGATAGTTTCCGTGTAATGCGCGGTGAGCGAGTTCGGTTCGAGTGTGCGTGGTACGGGGTCGCGGGCGCCTGCACTCGGCGGCTACTCGGCGCGGAGTGGAGCGCGGACTGCGGGGCTGGCGGAGGCTGCCGCGCGAGCCTCCGGCGCCGCTCACCACCACGCACACCCGACCGCTCCCGACCTGCACCCACCACATCCAGGAATATTTATTTCCATTGTCAACAATTCGCGAAATATTTGAGTAGGACATGGGAACCGGACCCGTAGCAAAAATCGAAAAAAAAGTAATGATGACGCACGTACTATAGCTGACATCCAGTAAATAGCATACTGAAGGTGCAAAAGAAAAGGTGTAGAGTCGACAAGTATCTGAAATCTCAACAGCAAGTTATACTATTACTACTACTGCAGAAGTAAAATTATTTAAAAATATTTTCTAAAAGTAGTTATGCTACATGGTAACAGAAATTAAATAACGAGTTGTTGCTATGGAATAATTATACCACTAGTTTTATGCCTAGCTCTGCTCTCCATCGAAACGATATTTCATTCGGAGCGAGTGTATTGATTTTTAATAACGTCTGCAATTTCCATGAAACGACATCAATAATTGTGTACGTACCTTATTCAGACAGGATAACGTCATGCCTGACCTATTTCTAGGCTGAAATTATGTACATTTTGAGTTTATTCACATTGCTCTTAAATGCTTGTACCGTGTGTGTTTATCTACCTACTTAGCTAAGTAGGTACATTTTCTTCTAACATGAAAATATTTTCTTTTTCATGAAAAGTTAATCACATTGATTACATTGCTGAAACTGACGTGTTCGTTTTCGTTCGTAGCTAATCCATCCTGCGTTTTCATTATTAAATGTTTATGTTAATATTGCTTAGGTATAACTTCTTGATTCGTCTCGCGTGCGGCAGAGGGCGTGCTAACTTGGTCAGACTCAGCATGTATAATATTCATACACCTAAATTCTAAATATTTGAAAATATTATTATTAGAATGGTTTGGGTTAATTCCCTGTCGAAGTCTGTGAATCCTGGTAGCTTTTTTTATGGTGTGCAAAAATCATTCAGTGAAGAATCCCGCATTTGGGCGGCGCGGGAAACAGTGTCAGACTTTTACTGACTAAACACCCCACCCTCCGTTCCTTCTCTGCCCTTTGCACTGGGGCTAAGCCTTACTTTCAGAAAGAGACCCTCGACCCCAGTAGGCTTCGACCCTTTTGCAGAGTCCCTACTATCCTGATAGCTTTAACTTAGGAGTCTTGCAATCAATGAGTGAATGAGCTACTTCTAAGAAAGCATACTACACGTATAATAAACGTTTTTTCTTTTTCTTTCTTTTCTTTCTTTCTTTCTTCACCGTGGACCTTTTCATTTTACGTAGATAAAAGTTGGAGCACTGAAAAGGTTTGTGACTATGGAAATGGTCAGAAACTGCGGTAAGTCCCGAGTCGAGTAGGTATACTTAGGTACTCTTAGGTTTCAGCGCACGACTAAGTCATCAAAAGACACCACAGAGATAAACAATCAAAGACACTTTCGATTAAAAAAACAACAAGAATTAATGCGCCAACTTGATAACGATAACTTGATAACGTTTCAGAATAATTATTAAATAAATACCAATATTTGTATATAAATATTATGTACTGTACTGTTTCTTTGAGTACCTATCTACCGCTCTGTAATCACTTGGGGAACTGGAATAGAATAGTTCCTACCCACAATGCCAGACAAATAAATATACGAGTACATAATTTGTCTTTGTGCCACCCCAAAATGTTGTCGACAGTCGTCAACCTGTTGAACAGTTCGAGGCGACGGCTTAGCAACAAGTGTGTCGCCGGGGTCGCCAACCCGGGACCGCTCATTACATCATGCTCCCACCCGCCGCACGTTCACAACCCCTGGATAACTAACTACCATCAACTTAATGCTTTCGACAACACCCCACTGTGCTTGACAACCTCTTATTAAGTTATCTTAGGCTGCTAGGGTATGAATCGATTTGAAATACGTAATTTTGAGCAATGTTATAATCAAGTTTTCTTTTATGGTGGGTTAAAATCATCCAATGACAAATCTTGGCCTTGGGCGGAGCGAGAGATAGTGTCTGACTCTTACTGACTAAAAAACCTACCCCGTTCCTACATTGCCTTTATACCAGGGCCAAGCCTTCCTTTCAGCCGCCAACTCCTAGCTCCAGTAAGTTTCGACCCTTCTACGACTAAAGAAGCCAATCCGTTGCCTTTATACCAGGGCCGAACCTTTCATTCAAGCGCGAACCCTTGACCCCAGTAGGCTTTGACCCTTCTGCAGGGTCCCTACGGTTTGCTAACAACTCCTTGAGATTATCATGTATAATGTTACTTACTCTCAAGCGGTGCAAATGGTAATGTAAAAACAAAAATGTTGACAAATACATAACGACCTATCTACACTTTACTCGGTCAGAGGGCTGGCTAGTTCTGTACCCATGGAAAAAACGTTAGCAATGCCATTCAACGTGCCAATGATGCTGCGAGTCTTCTGGGCGTATTCTGATGTATTTGAATAGTTTGGTTTAATAGTATAGCGCCATCTATGGCGTCACATAAGAACTATAAAAATCCTACATCGCGCAATCAAAGTTCTCTGCGCGTTTTGAACATAAATACGACAGCCTGAAGTCAACTATCAGGCAGTAGTCCACCAGACAATAACACCTGTCTGGTCGGAGGATCATCTCTTTTCAAAGGAGGCGTGCGGGACTTTATTTACTCTCTGTTCCGCATACCTCGAAATTAGTAGGTAACTGTTAGTTCATATTTAAGTTTCTTATGCATATCTAATGTATAGTGTTATTTCCTTTTAAGAAAAACAACAAGATAATACTTCGTTACTATAGAATATTACTATAGAATATAATGAGCTACGTAGAATAATTAGTCATAGATAAAATTGTCGATAAGTCTTGGCTTTAAGAATAACGTAAGCTAATAATAAGTAACAGACTTTTCTGGCTAGCCGATGTATTGTTTTTAGAGTCACTCAAGGTACCTAAGGGGTTTAGGGGTTAAATAACATTTTCTTTTTATGCACCTACCATATTGTCTCTTCACCACCCTAGGTTGACTGGTAGAGAATGCCTAAGGCATTAAGTCCGCCTTTGTACCTTGTGTTGCATGAAGATTAAATAAATAAATGTGGTATCTGGACCGTAAGTAACAAAAAGATGAAAAGCCCTTGCAGAACAAGGCAAGTCCTTGCTCATGTCTCAAAAATGTTTTATTATAGTGTTGGATTTTTTGTTTTCAAATATAATTTGATTTATGCTTTTTAAAATTATGTATTGATAGATTGATACCAATTACAGAAAACTGTTTTTTAAATAAGTATAAATGTTTGACTTAGGTACTTAGAAAATGTAGATTGCAAAGTGATCTATCTACTTAGCTAGTAATTGTAGTTTTCTTTACAGAATTGAAGCATATAAAATACTTATCAAAAATTGAGAATGC
Organism: Mythimna loreyi; assembly: GCA_029852875.1. Classification (NCBI taxonomy): domain Eukaryota; kingdom Metazoa; phylum Arthropoda; class Insecta; order Lepidoptera; family Noctuidae; genus Mythimna; species Mythimna loreyi. The sequence continues at coordinate 11,640,586 of CM056785.1, read as the reverse complement.
AATGGTAGCTATGATTTTAGCACGAAGTTACAGGGAGGTAGGCTACAAAAACAAATGTTTGATTCAGGAGCAAACAGCTGTGGTAATTAGGGTGTTTTAGTTTAATATCATGCGGATTTGTTATGTATACAGAAAAAAAAAAACAAAAAACGCGTTCTGGGTGCGTATTGCCCGCGTTACAATAAATGCTTATATAAAAAGGATATTTGCGGAGGTTATGCATGCGGGATGAAATCCGCACCATATTAATAAAAATACACTCAAAAGTAGACTAGTTTCAAGAATCAACGTTTAATTTTAGGAAAACTGCATGACTGAAAATCAATAGGTAACACATAGAAATATCATATTATCTCTTTAATTTGTTATCAGCAGATTAATGTGGGGTTTCCACTTATCTGCTAGTACCCAAAAATAAACCAAGATCATTAGATAATCATAATTAATTTGACGTCTTGTTGTGCTTATGTAGGTCCGTAGCACAAAGCTTAAACTTGATTAGAGTCGCAAGTGCTGATATATTGATTCCAACTCGATTGCCAGCTACCGTACTCGTGGGCTTGCAGACAGCAGGCAATGGGTAACTCGCTATCCGGTAACCGTCCGGACCGAACCCAAAACCTAGGGATTCAGCCGGTTGAAGCCTAATGGGCACATGGGCTGTAATGTGAAAGTGAACCCTGGGTCCTGGAACGAAGGGGAAACAAGAGTGTGTTTCAGTCAGTGTCAGTGTCGTGTGTCTGACACGTTGAGCTGAGATATTTATGGCACCGCGCGTTGAGCTTACTACTTTTGTCATTTTTGCCATTGAAAGCCGACTGTTTTTTGAACTCGATATTGATACCAATTACTACTGAAAAACCTAATATATTGATCTTAGGTATTTCAGTTAGCTTAAATGAAATATACAACAACTTTTACCAAAATATCAAATGAATTGAGCAAGTGACACATCCACTCGTTCAATTCATTTTTGCATAAAATCCTTCATTTTATGCTCGACGTTTTTTAACACTCTTACTTACAAAAACAAAAAATATTTCAATGAGCCACTCTATAACAATAGGTAGCACTATAACTGTTGGTCTAAGGATCAATGCTTCGCAAAGCGGGGCCATGTCCGGGTGTACGGACGGTTTCCCTGGGCCCGCAACGGACCTCGTTGCGGACGTAGTTGCGCTAGTTCAGCTTTAACTGCGTGCATGTACAGTCGTGTCGATGGAGAACTTATTGTTACATAGCAAAACGTCGACGGCTAGCAAAAAAAAAAAATATTGAGTCGACTATAGTCCGCGCGTGCATACGTCACACGGAGGATGAGCGTGGGCGTGAGCCGTGGTAGCCCGCGACGGGTCCAAGCGCGGCGAGCCTGGACGCTACTGGACTCTTTACACAGCTTTGACCCTAAAAGTTCAAAATTAAATGCAGCATCAAGTCGATTACCATGTCCTTGAAGTAGGTATTATACCCATGAAGCTGACAATCTTCAAATTGCTAAACCTGTTTTTCTTGAATAATTAACAGCTAAGAACATTCTCTTTCTTGACCTATAAAATAAATAAGAACTTTTATAAATCAAAATCGGTCAGTACCTACCCATATACTTAAAGGAAGCTTCACTATCATTACATAGTATAAAACAAAGTCGCTTACCGATATCTGTCCTGCTTAGATCTTTAATACTAAGCAACAAACTTTGATGCGCTTTTTTTAATAGGTAGAGTGATTCAAGGGGAAGGTACCTACGTATAATAATACATGCATAATATATTTAATATCAGCATTGCACCATGATTGCACCTGTGCGAAGTTGGGACGAGTCGCTGGTAAATCATGATCGTGGATGAATCATGGGCGAGAAAGTCAATCAACCAACCAACATGTAAGAAATTAGCTCTTCAGATTCAGAAGTGCATCAGCACTCACACAGTCAAATGGTAAGTAGTCGTATATGCACACATGATATTGGTTTTAAGTGGGTAATCTACTTATTGCCTAATCTATCTTGATGATTGATTTCACTACGTATCTAAATACTTTAATATGCTACCGTCAAAGTGCATTAATAAATATTTTTTTAACAAGACAGCTTTTGGTTCACAAATATTTTGTTAGTAGTAATAATCTCTGTGTTGCCTATTTTGAAAATGTATGGAAAAACCTGCATGTGGTTTTTTTTTATGGTAGGTAAAAATCATCCAATGACGAGTCCCGCTCTTGGGCGGAGCGGAAAACAAGTGTCAGAATCTTACTGACTAAACAACTTACCCCGTTCCTACATCGCCATACATACCAGGGCCAGAGCCTTCCTTTTCAGACGCAAACCCGTGGCCCTGATTGGCTTCGACCCTTCTCCAGGGTCGCTACGGTTGCTGACAACTCCTTGAGGCGCGCGGGAACAGTGCGCGCCGTCGGCGACTGGGCTTGGTCCGGACGATTACCAGACGACCGGACTGCGAGCTACCCAATGCTCACCGCTTCACGGGAAATCGTACGGTACCCCCGGATCACCCGTATAGCCATGACCCTCTGGCACGCGTTCAGTTGGGCCCTCGGCTGCTGCTGCCGCGTCGGCGCCCACACCGGCGCCCCGTAAAGGGCCATGGACCGAACGATTCCTGCGTAGAGCCTCCGGCAGAAACCTGCATGTGGTGGGAGTTTCCCCCACCATAAAATTTCGAGATATTTGGCACCTTCTGTAGAATAATCTTACGTTATTCCGTAGTTTTGGAATAAAATTTAAATTAACACTGCGCAAACGTAACTGGCAAGTTAAGCCACATATATCTATATGTCGTTCTCCATACATTTTATATGAAAACTGAACTTGTAGAGCTACACTAGATCCAAGCCACGCGACGTCGTTCTACGTACAAATCAGGCGTGTACAAATGTGTGTGTTTTACTGCACACACAGAAAATAATTTTCACGAACGTGAATAAGGTCTGATCTGCCTAGTCTTTTGCCAGCTAAAGGGATGGTTTCCAGAGTTGTTGGGTGACAGGACACACCTTACAGGATCAAGGCTGGTGTCACATTGCCTGGACGCTGACTATTTATAATGACTGCTAAAGATCTACAAATGACTAACGACTCCACATGCTTGCAAGGCACGGTTCTCGGTATGTTGAGATGGTCACTAACCCACAGACCAACCTCGGTTTACAATGCTTAACTTAGGGAATCGACCCGAACGGCTGGTGTTGTATATTCTAGCCACGAGCTCGTCTCTGGAAACTAATGAGACGACAACTCAATAATTTCTTGAATACTCAAAAGAGTATGGAATAATTGGAAAAAGAAAACTCAAATGAAAGGATTTATTAATCAGGCCACGATGACACATTTTCTCAATATTTTAACTTACAAATAAAACCTGTTTCACGCAGTAGAAAAATAAAAAAAAAAGGTCAACGGTCGGTCAGGAAGTGAGGACCCAGTTGACTGTTGCCCAGTAGCAAATGAACGTCCATTTAATAATTTGACTTTTCACAAATAAGATTGAATCGAATTACTAATGACATTGACAACTTGCATTAATACATTTTCATAAAGTCTAGGTAGTAAATTTTCCACAAATTTGAAAATCAATTAGCATTCTCCACTTTATCTTGCATCTGATAATCTGTAGATTAACGTTTTTATATCACTTTAACTGATATGGATACTTCAAGAAATCATAATACGCAAACACTTCACGATATTTTAATACCAATACTCATAAAGTAGCGATTTTCAATCAGATACAGTTCCACTAAGGAGCGATAAACATTTCTTGGCTTGCTAGGCTTTCGTCCAGATGCCATTTCTTGACTATTTAACTGTTGATTTGTTGATCGATCAATTTTTTCCAGTGCTACTTGCTCCAATCACTGTAACTGCGTTGCACGTAGGGTACAGACGTTAGGGGACGTAAAAATACAAGTGAAGAACAAGTGCATAATATTTGTTTTCCTAAATGGATGCCTTCATAATAGTGGCTTGTATTATATTCGTTTTAAATTTTGTGTTTCTAATTGGATCTTTGGTATATACAGTGAAGGTTTCTAAAAACAAGGTACGTTCTGTTATTAATTTATGCTATTATTTCAGTTTTTTAAGGTCTTTTGATAGAGTGACTTAATTTAAATTTATCACTTTCCTATGCTGATTTTTACTATTTTCTAAATTGTGTTTAGGTTAAGAATCCGCTTGTACTTACACACAGCAAAATTCTTCTGATACTCAACGGAAGCAGGTGCTCTTATCTTTTAGTTAAAAGCTACAGGAACTTCTAACACAGTTAATGTATTAGATGGGTTTCGCATAGGGAACGCAACTTCCCTATACATACAAATGTTTAAAACATGCAAATGTTGTGCTTAGAATAAATAACATAATTCGCCTAAATTCTCCCAAGTCAATGTTGTCAGTGTTTTAGCTAATTGAATTTAAGGCTTTTCAATATAAGCTTTTTCTGATTCAACGAAAATTTCTTTAAAACCAACTATATGTATAAAAATAATAAATTATAATATAATAGTTTGTTTCCTGATTGTGTGTGTCAATAATTTCAATTCCTTAAATGATATTTTTAGATTAGTTTATTATTATTATTGCGTATCATGTATAATATAAGTTGTAAAGTAACAGTTTACATATTTATTATATTTTAGATGGCCTTCTCGACTCATCTATCGTTAACTCGAGCATGGTTTAAAAGCTTGTTGGTTCCTCCAACGCATCTCAAATTCCCAACGCATTGTTTGATAAAGAGGTAACGCGAAAAACGAAAGATAACAACATAATAAACATTGTGTAAATATTCCATAAATATAACTTTTGACTTATCGATTTATGAGTATATTATGTTCGGCCAAACTCCACGAAAATTATATTTATAGCAAATTATCCGAGGACTTCATTGGGTTAGTATTACACAAAGTAAAGGCAGATTTATATTGAGTAAGTAACTGACGTCAGTCCACTGACGAGTCAGTGCTGACCTGGCACTGCTATAGTGTAAATTGATTTCAAGTCAGTACAGTACTGTCACGTCAGTACTGACTTCAATATTCGCGCTGCAATATTTTCGGCGTCAGTCCACTCCCCCGCCACCCGCGCCAGCGCTACTGACATCGTGTAAATTGCCCAAGTCAGTTGCTGCCGCTCTGTTGTACGGTAACCACGATTCGTCGTACCGGATCACAAAATGACACGAAAATTGAGCGACACGGAAAACTTAAAACTTGTACAACTATACCGTGATAATTAATGCCTATGGGATTTCAAATCACAAAATTATAGAAATAAAGAAATGTGTGCAACAGCATTGCAGAATATTGCACAAAATTCTTTGATTCTTTGCTGTTTTTGAGAAATCATTTTTCCGCACTGACTTTACAAACGTGTGTACACCAAAAGAAATATCTTCGACTACTGACTGCTTGTAAATGGTACGCGTCAGTTTTCAGCGCCTGCACTGACGACAGCTACTGACTCAATGTAAATCTGCCTTAATGATTTCAATTCAATAGAAACCAACAAATCCAGGCAAGTGCGAGTCAGACTCGCGCACTGAGGGTTTCGAACAAATTACCTATGGATGGTAAAATTCATTCAGGATTCTGGGTCGGAAGGAAGTAGCCTATAGCTATAACCCTATTTAATTCCCTTGAAAGTATCAAAATTTGCATATTTTTTTTGCGATATAAACGACCATATCTTTTTTTTAGTTAACTTCGAAGTTTGATTTTTGTACAGTTATAAGAGACTGGAGATTTGAGTATATGGTTTAAATTTTCACTCGATGCCTTCTCGCGGTACTGAGGTAAAGGGTCTTGACAGACAGAAAACTTCCCTTTAAGAAAACTTTCTTATTGTGATTTAACAAAAACCTTTGTGTTTTCAGATTTAGAAAATACCCTATCAATTTTGATCCCTTGAGAGCATCGAAAACGCATTTTTTGTAACATAAACGGCCGTATCTTTTTCTGTTAAGTTAGAAGTTTGATTTTTTTGCAGCTTCAAGGGACCGCAGACTTCAAAATATGTTTTAAATTTCAACTTGATACCTCCACGCGTTCTCGAGATAAAGAGTCTTGGCAGACAGACACATGGACAACAAAGTGATCCTATAAGGGCTTCTTTATATCCTTTTGACGTAAAAAGAAGACTTTTTTAAGTGACACACATACATCTTTTACCTACAAAATGCTCAAGATACCTTAGGATATAAAATTTTAACATATTCTTGATGATCATTCAATATTTTCTAAATAGTAAAAAATAACAAAACTAAGACAGTATACGTGAACTTATTTACGTCCTTCAAAGATGTAAAGGTTATTATAGGTCCTGAATCGGAGTTTGCGTCAATATGTTTCACCCGGCCCACGATCTGCCCACGTTCATATTGCAGGCTCATAAGTTGGATTTAAAGTTTATAAATAAACTGGAGTCTGGGCGTCAGACATGAAAACAAAGATATACACCGTGAAATTTTAATGGTTGTTTTCCCTCAGCGAAATGGTTGTGTCTTAGTAATACAAACGTTTGATAAAAAAATAAAATATTAAAAACAAAAAATGGACCTGTAGAGTGCAAGCTAATTATGACGTATCACAACGTGCTAGAGCTTATTTTCTTTTAAATATTTAATGAATCGGTTTCCTTTGACGGCGTGCTGCTCATGCGACTCTAGTAGTACCTACAAATTACGTCTAATGTTACTATTGTTTTCGCTTTGAGTTGATGAATATTTTTAAAAGTACTCCTTATGGCAAGTCATTCTGCCGCGGGAAAACAACCATTTAAATTTCACGGCGCATAGGTACGGTAGATACTTAAAATCGATATCTTGAAACTGTCTGAGTACTTATTTTTATTTATGAGTATTTTGTTACGTCACAATAAAAAAACCTTTTTTTGAAGGGTTATTGGTCTGTCTGAAAAAACCCTTTATATCGAGAACGCGTGAAGGTATCGAGTTAATATTTGAATCATGTACCTAATCCAGTCTCCGGTCTCTTAAAACTGTAAAAAAAACAAATTTCTAAGTTTTGCCGTTTATGTTGCAAAAAACGCACATTTGGAGGGAATCTTAATTCATAGGATAGGTACTTTCCGTTGACTTAGAATCCAGCACATCATTAAAAAAAATGCATTTCGGTAAAATTTTCTTAACTCAACTCGGGAATTTTACTGTTTTCATAGATATGTTCGTTGTCGTGTTGTAGACCCTCAGTGGTTTTTTTTTTTTATATTTAGATATTATAGCTGGGCTAACTTTTAAAGATTTAATACGGAAAATCATATAGTTTATATGTAACTCATAGTTTTATTATTTATGTACAAAACGTAAATAATATAACATGTAATACTAATAATGTAATACTAACAAAGAATGTGTAAATGTATGTTGTAAAAAGAGAAAAAATAATTGGGAAATCTACTAGTCTAATAAATTGCATCTTAACGTGATACAAATTAATAATTACAAATGCTCATTTATTTAAGTATTTTATTGAATTAGTCAACAACTATACATTGATATTATACTACAATATTTAATTCGTTAGCGTAGCAATTATAAAGGTTAACAGCACATGCATTTTTTAAATATTATTATTTAGTAGAGACAAAAAGTTTGAGGGAAACGCGAAGAAATACAAGTAAAAATCAAGTACTTATTTTAAATAAACCAATTGCTGCCGCACCACATTTGAACTGTTAAAAACTCGATCTAAAAAATTAAGCTGATTGCACATTCCAGAGCGTAGATTATGGAAAGAACGTAAGTCAAGCTCCTGCGTGGTCTGTTTTGAACAGTTCTGACAATATAGATATAGTTATAATAAAAAAAAATGTATTTAAAATAAAAATTGAAATAATGCACTGGCAGTTTAGACACGATCATTAATCACCGACCATTTAAAGTTTATGTTTTTTTTGATCACACATACACTTGGTAACTCAATAAGCGCCTGCTACAGTTCTGTGAGCAACAAATGCTCAGTCTGTATATTATTTTAAATGTAGTTAAACTACTCGATTTAAACGGAATCCTCAATTCAAATTCAAAATTCAAAGCATTTATTTCAAATAAACCTTTACAGGCACTTTTGAAATGTAATAAAGTCGGTCTGTCAGGAAAAAAATGACGCTAATTGCATTCCTCATCTTTTGTATACAGGGATTGAGATAGTATCATTGACATGAACCCCCATTTGCTCAAAAAACATAAAATCTATATGACTTTAGTGATGTATTTCTGCTGCATTCAAATATAAGGCAGATGATATTTTTAAACATATTCTAATAATTATTGTCGTGTGTGATGAACCATTAATCTCGAAATACATACGTCTGAGAGAAAAATAAGAAAACTACGGCTATATAAATTATTATTATTTATGTATATATATTGTTTAGGTAATTTTGCTGTACAGAATTTGTAAAACAGCATATAAGGTACCTAAAGTCTAAAAGAAAGCCTAGCTACAATACAAAACAGCAAAATCGATTAAATTAATTAAATCGATATTGAACTTCAATTAAAGGTTAAACGACAATAACCATAAACTGTCTCAAGAACACCCGCTGTGAGTTAATGAAAGCCTTGTGCAATGTATTAAACCTAGCTGGGGGACGTTTTGTACTTTGAATGTTTTTACTTTGTAGTTAGTCATGGCGTAGGTTCTACGAAAGCGTCGGGAATAGACTCGTAGTATTGCGTAGCGTTTCTGCTACGCGCAGCATTGTCTCTACAACTACGCGCGATCCTACCGTACCTAGCTTTGTTCCTATACGTAAAGCGTAGCACTTCAATTACTCGTAGCATTCCTGCTATGCACACACGTAGTATACCAAATAGTAGCTTTTCTTTTACGCATACTTTACATAATTTTTGATTTGATTAGCGTCTATATAACAATTTAGGTCAGTAATTCTTGCAGGCGGTGATACATTGTTTATATTCGGGATATGAATTGAAAGAAGCAAAAACAACTAAAATAAAATAAAAAACTAAATAAAAAATAACTACTTAATCTATATGTAAAAAAAAAATGCAAAATTAAGAAAATTTCCATTTAAAATGAGCATTAAACATACAACCATCTCAGTTCCACAAACCTTTTTCTTGATATAGTCCTTCAGTTCGTATAATCTGAACATATTATTTATTTTATGTTCCAAAACGTGTAACCCTTTCCCTCTTCTCTTCATATAGTTTTCCCTAACTATGATTAACTTACCAATAATTATTTAAATGGCAAAATGATAGGTAGGTACGAAATGCCTGAGTTATTACAACAACACTATGTTTAAATTCGAATCAGTGTTTAAGACAGTCGTAAGGCGCCACTGCCAAACTGATATTAAACCTCAGTTTTATTAACAATCCAGGAACAAGCAGTACTTACATAAATATGTATTTTATGCGAATTTGTATCTTGTGTAATATTGCCATTGTAAATTTAAAAATATTCAGATTCCCATGAATGTACCACGTTTAATTTTCTCAAATATCTGTTACAATGCGTGATATATTATTACAGGCGCTGTGTAGTTACAACACACTGATGAGCTTAAGGTTGTGCTTTAGTAACATTGCCAGCCTTTTAAAGTTTGTAATTTTGTTTTCAATACTGCTGTCCAAACAGCGAGGATAAATATCATAAACTTGGATTAAAATGTCAAAGACGTATATTATGTCATCTATCAATTTGCTCTAGTGATCCCTTACAGTCTACAGTTTTCTCGCACAAAGAGAAGATCAGGTGTCGAAGTTGTATATGACAATAAGCATACATTTAAGCAATATAATAGAATCAGCTAGTGGCTTTTGACAAAAAGTACGTCGATTAAGAGACATCATAAAAATAGAATTGTGGAGCTTAATACACATAATAATATGTTTGTATGTACTCGTATATGGTATTAACAACGGGCCTATTTTTATATAGGTATACATAATCGTAACAGGTATTCTGTTGATTCTGCCTTCAGCCATGGAACAAAGGTGTGAGTCTATATTTGTGTGTATGTGTATGTCTAAATCATGTATCTTCTATCTTCCAGGGAGAGCCTCGTCTGTCAACGCTCAGCTCTGTGCTGGACCCGCGCCTGAGCCTGCAGCCCCAAGTCGTGCTGTACGAGGCCATCGTGCGCTTGAGCGGGAACCCCTCGCTTCACAAACATCATGGCGCGGAGAAGATGGACCACAAAACTACTCAGGCAGCCTAGTGTTAAGAAACTCTCATATTTAACTACTCATTACTATGTAAGAATCGATTAAAATAGTTCTTAACTCTTTGTTGATAATATACATAAAATCTAATACCAGTTTCACTAAAGAGAAACTATATCACTCCACGCCTCTCCTGGGTTGTAATACCACTGGGTATGATGGGAACCTAGGACAGGCGGACACCATTTGACATTTTCATCCAATATGAGTAATTCAATGACGAATTGAGAAGTACTTCGGAGTATACTATTCGGGAATATCGTAAAATATAATATGCTGTCCGAACTTAGGCCGCACTTACTTCGTTTGCTCATGCATAAAAAAAATAGTTCGGTGATGGCTCCTCTGGGTTCGTAGTAGTAAACTGTTTTGATGACGGCAATGTCCTCACCTATCACCTATAATATAATGTGTGTGTACCAGAATGCCGTGTAGCTCAAGTCTTTGGTAATGGCAGTCAATTTAACCTAACACGATAAAACCAGCCGTGCTTGGCAATGTGGGATCGAATGTGGTATTAGTGGGGCCAGAACACTCATTGACAAACTACTTTGCTTCAAGTGAGGCAAAAATCGTTCATATCCATATCTTGTCTCAAAGAATGCATAGACTTCCTGAAGTCGAAGCCTTTATACCTACGGATACGGTAATAGTACATTGGACAAATCAAAAATAAACCCAGAATTGCATATTATCTCTTATATTGGTCTATATTGAGTATACCGGAACTTCTAACGTTGCATCTTCAGATTCGTGGTCGCCACTACAAAAAAAAAACATCTTTTATATGAACAATGTCTGCCCTCTCCACTAAGTTTTTTTTTAAGGTGGGAAAAATCATCCGATGACAAATCCCGCCCTTGGGCGGAGCGGGAAACCACCAAACGCATGAACGATTTAAAATATTAAAACAAAATTGAAGTAGTTACTGCGTAAATTAGTGAGTCAGACGGTGCAAGCTGTAAATTCAACCCCTTTTTAATGCCCATTAAGTTTTTTTTTAATAATGTTAATAATTATTAACGTTAGGTTATTATTGGAATAATAATTAAATGCATATTTAAAAGTTAATGTACACAGACATACCCAGTAGATAAACAAAATCAATTATTGTAATTAAACAAGAGAGAAGACACTAATATTTCATTACGGCAAGCATTGTCAATTACGCTACTGTTTGTATGATATTTAAGACATTAGTCACAAAAAAATAATAAATTTGTGATATAACGTGATTGCTATTTAGTTCTATTTCTTCAAAAATATCCCCGGAAATAGGCACGGAGTATGGCGTAGCGATGTAGCATTCCAGCTACGAATGTGTAGCATCCCTGCTACGAATGCGTAGCATCCCTGCTACTATACGTAGTATCCCTGCTACGAGTACGTAGCATCCTTGCTAATAGTACGTAACATCCCTGCTATGATTACGTAGCATCTCTACGCGAGCGGCTATATGACGAACTACTTTACATAATAATTACTGCATTATGGACCGATTTTTAGGGTTCCGGGTATAAAAAGGAAAAACGGAACCTTTATACAATCACTATGTAGTACGTCTGTTTGTCTGTCAAGACCCTTTATCTCAAGAACATGTGGAGGTATCGAGTTGAGGTAACGTATTCTCAAATTCACAGTCCCTAGAAACAGTAAAAATATCTAATATCTAAGTTAACTAAAAAACAGACATAGTCGTTTATGTAGCAAGGGAATCAAAATTCATACGGCTAAATTCCAGTTGACCTAAAAACCTAAAATTTGGTATGAAGCAAGGTCTCATAGCACAAATACTGGAAAGAAATCTGAAAACTGTAAATTCGTAATTACGTTAAAAAAAATGCTATTCAGAAAAATCTTCATTACTCAATTCGGGAATTGGACTATTTACATAGTTAAGTATATAGTTAGTTATAGGTAAGTAACACCCGTATTCACAAACAATACTCAAACGACCCTTGACTAAGCAAACGCACAGCGTTGAAATAGAGCTCTGTGATTGGTTCGTTTGTGTTGCGTAGTTCACAAACCCTGCCCTGTGCGCTCGCGAGCACTGTGAGACCGCATAGTAACGTTTGTGAATACGGGTGTTAGTTTATTTTCATAGTTAAGTTCCCTCTCCTAGAGAGGAGGCCTGAGTTCCAATAGAGGGAACATTATAAGGCTGATGCTACGCTATGCTATGCATAGGTTTTTTTTTTATGGTAGGTGAAAATCATCTAATGACGAAACCCGCTCTTGGGCGGAGCGGGAGACCAGTGTCAGACTCTTACTGATTAAAAAACCTACCCCGTACCTTCCTTGCCTTATTCCTGGAGTCGAGGTAACAGTTTGCACCACCCTCTAGGTGCTTTGCATAGGTAAGTTCGGGTGGTACTCCCAATTACTTGTTTTTTTTTTCAAACATTAGATAACTTTACTATAGGAAATTAAATAACAAAAACACCAAGCAATATAAATTTGCCATAGCGTAAGATAAGGAGCTAAGAACAATATAAGTGTCGATCATTAAAAAACAAAAACAAAAATACACTTAGGGATTTTATGTTAGGACCTAGTAGGACAGCTTAAACAGTATTGCCAGGTATTTTTTTTTAAACTCGTGACATCTACTTAAATGGAATAAAATCATTTTGAATTGCTTCAAAAAAATCATCAATAAAATAAAAAGAGTTTAAAAAATATTATATCATTCCTGTTCACATCAATTTAGTCCAATACACATACAAAAGTCTATAGTTTTTGTTCCCACGATATCATAAAAGGAAAATAAGCGGTTTTATAGAAATAACAAGACAAATATTTACATACGCGTACCGTACGTAGCTCATAATCACTTTTTGCTACTTTAAATTACCGGAATGACCTTCAAGAATATTTGGCTGTATATGTTGATTACATTGTTCTAAGGGCTAGTACATACTGGGCGCTCGGCGTTGCGTTGAGCGCGCGTTGGTCGCGTACACACACCGCGCTTTTGGATTTCATCTATAAAGAAATCAGTACCTATCAATATGCTCGATCCCCATTTTCGAAAAGTGCGTCCTCCCTACACAAAAGCGCACGTTGAAATGTACTAACGAAACAGCCGCTCATGTATCTCAAAGCGCGCAGCTGACGCGCCCGAGCAACGCGCGTTTGCCCAGCAGTGCGCGCTTACATGTGTACACTTCATATGAGTTCGTGGATCTCCAAACGCGCGTTAGGAAAGCGCGCGTTTCAAAACGCACAATGTATACCGCTCTTAGAATCGAAATTTTCGTCGAGATCGCGTAATAGAGACACAACAGCGTAGGAGTTACGCCTTCCAGACTGTATTCATATAATTTACAAAACGAACAAGACATTTGTGGATATGAAATAGTACACTATTTTATGCTGGACAGGCTAAGTTGATTTGCCTATTGTTAAATGACCTTCTGAAATAATTGAATCCGACTAAATAAATCACCATCGATCGATTGGATATCAAAGCCATGTAACAAAATGAACATGAAATATTTGTAAAATGAACGCAGAGTACAATGTGAACAGGGGCGTAGCTACCGCCACATCTGCCTTACCAATGAAAGGGGGCCCCCGCGGCACAGGTACCCTGTCGTAGGTAAAAATCCACAACTGACTCGTAGGGTAAATCAAGCATTTGTAAAAGAACACCGTTTTTTATGTGTGGCCCCTGTGGGACTAGCTACGTCACTAAATGTAAAGTAAATATGTTACGTAGTTTACAATAACATTGGGCACCTTTCAGTGAAATTCAAACGCACTAAGCATGATAATACTCTTTGATAAACGCTGATTTTCGAGTTCCGTAGTTCTAATAAAGAACTCTCATAGTTTCAACATTTCCTGTCCTTCCGACCGTGGCGTAGCTTAGACACTGTTAGCCTACAAATCTATAGTTTTGCATGGCTATTTTGTTCCTTCACGTAAAAAAAAACTTAAAAGTGCTGTAGTTTCGTAAGATAGAGTCATCTATATCATCATTACATAGTATAAAACAAAGTTGCTTATCCCTATGTATGCTTAGATCTTCAAAAGTACGCAACGGATTTTGATGTGGTTTTTTAATAGATAAGAGTGATTCCAGAGGAAGGTTTATAGGTATAATATATAACCTTAGCACCCGCGTGAAGCTGGGGCGGGTCGCTAGTGTATAAGGAAAACTGAAACTACTGACTACGGAGCCCTACACTACACGTGGCCCATCATGCTCCTGGCTAAGTTTTTATTTGTACGGAGCTACTTAAGTCTGTGACTAGTAGCGGTATCTTATCAAAAATTATTAGTAATACCTAATATCTTAGATAAGTAAACTTCACAAAGGATTTGTGTTGTCTAAAGAGTATTTAATTTATATATGTTTTGAGATATTTATCTATCTAAAACAGCTCCATTTTATATTAATTAATTATTAAATTACTTTATGCACACAAGTACAGAGGCGGACTCAATGCCTAGGAAGTTTTTTTTTAATTTTATTTCTTCTCGCAAAAATTATATTCCCCTCTGTTATTTCACATTGCAGTATTTTACCAGAAGGGTGAAAAATAACAGTTTAGGTTATATCAAAACTGTATGTATATTTAAGAGTGTTATTTTTTAATGTTGCCGGGCGCTGCTCATTTTTAATTGAAGTTCAGGTTTTTTTTTTAAGTTTTGATAAGCTCTCGCTTGATTACTATCACACTTGATTGAAAGCGACTATTACTTTTAACAACCATACCACTACAGAAATGCTGTATTTTCTAACTCTACATACACTTTATAGAATCTCGAATTAGCAAATAAATAACCATGAAAAAGGACGCTTGCGAATGTTATCTAGTTCTGCTAATTAACTTAATTTATCGAATCCACCTGACTTTGAGGAGGATTCAAAAACGTTGTATTGTAAAAGATATGGGACAAATATCGATGAGATTAGCAGTAGCTTCATTATCTTTAGAATTAAATAGTAAATTCATATTTTTTTGGCTCACAAGCCGCACGTATCTCCCTAGCCAAACACCACATCCATTGAAGGTATTGTAACATTGCTTCTATTAGAGATATTATGCTGATATTCTCTCCACTATCTTACTAATATTATAAATGCGAAAGTTACGATGTTTGGATGTTTGTTACTCAATCACGCCAAAACGGCTGGGCGGTTTTGGATGAAATTTGGCACAGGCATAGGATACACTCCGGAATAGGACATAGGCTACTTTTTATCCCGGAAACCCCAACCCCAAGCCCAATACCACGCAGACGAAGCCGCGGGCAAAAGCTAGTTGTAGAAATAAAGAACAAGCAAGTCTCGTCGTTTAGTTTGTTCTTTCATTTCCGAGTTTATCACGCTTGTTTCCGCAAACCTTCACGGAGCGACAACCCGAAGGAATGTTAATGTCCGCTATGAGGATATTCTTTCGTCGCTACTTTTGTCATTGTGTCTTGAAGTGTTCGTGAAAATTGGGTCAAGACTGTAGACCCGGTAGTCTGATGTTCTTATTAGTGTGAAGTAGTTCAGTAAAAGGTCTCTCTATCTATTGCAAGATAGTTTAGGCAAGCCTTCTATCGCTTAGAGTAAGGACAAGAGTCATTCCAAGTTTACACATTTTTTTAATTCGCATAAACTAGTCCTTGACTGCGACCCCATCGTGCTTTCTTTATAAAATAAAGTAAATCCAAAAGTAACTTTAGTTACCCATGTTAGAGGAAACAGTACCTAGGTGGCTATTTATGTATGCGACCTAGATGGTAACATAGAATTTCAAGAAAACTTCGTATTTGGACAGTATTGGAATAACGGTGCGGACTGTCATTTGTATACTTTTATAACTATATAGTCTTTAAACACCGCTTCAGTTGGACATATTAACAAAGCAGTGAATTGTCATTGTCAACATTCTCATAACATGTTTTGAGAAAATGACTTTTTTATGGTGGAAAAACTCATCTAATGACGAATCCCGCTCTTGACTAAACGACTTACCCCATTCCTTCTTAGCTTTCATACCGGGGTCGGACCAGACTATTACCAGACAACCGGACGGCGAGCTATCCATTGCTCACCGTCAGCAAGCCCAGTTCACCGTCCGCAAGCCTGTCACCGTCCTTAAGTGTGGTGTGTTCCCGCATGTTTTAGACAAATCTCAAAAATTAAGTTTTTGATTTGTATTTCAGCAGTTTGGATTTATTGGCACTTTGCAGTTGAAAAATTGTATCTATTTGGTACAAAACATATAAAGGTTGTACAATCGCAGAAATGCCAGGTAGGTATGCGTGACGACAGTGTTTTGCAATAACAATAGCTGAGTTATACAGCTGTTCAAACGTAACTGTCGAAGAAGTACCTATTGCTATTGCGAAGCCATGGGCTCATAATATAACAATTAATATGGACAATGGGCGAATGGTACTACGGAGCCAAGAGTGCGGACACGCAATCCGACAGGAAACTGCTGACTTTGATATTTATAGGTACTAAAACGTGACGTCAATGTATTTTGTAATGTAGATTGGTACCTCCCGAACTTTTCTTGACCCTTAAAAACAAAAATTATATTGAGTTTTAGATAATTTAAATCTGTCTCATTAATTCAAGTATCAACTTTAGAGTCCTGTATTAATATACAGGACTCTTAAGTTACTAAAAAATATAGCTACTTTAATAAGTAGGTATACTTTTTAATAACAAGGAATTTCTATAAAAAAGGACTTTGAAATTGGATTTGAATTTTCCGAAGAGTTTGCGATTCCAAAATTTTACAATATTTTCTAATCCTTTATCCAAATATTAGATACCTTCAATAATTGTTTTGTAAGTACAATGTTTGCTTATTTTACATGGTATAATTTTTTTGTGGATTTTCCCACAAAAACCTATGCTGACAAAAGCCTAGATTCGATAAGTGGACACAGTAAAAAAATAATAGTAAGTAAAATATACAAGTAGATTATACGTAGGTATACAGCATGAAATCCCATTTCCGACGCAAGATTATCCAGATAGGTAATCTAGTTTTTTTCTTTTTAATAAATTCCTATAGGTACGACATCAGTGTATCAAATCACTTTTTGCTTTAATGTGTTTAATTTTTTCTAATCAATTGATAAGAAATTTTATCGGAAAACGGTTGGGTTTATCTTAAACACATAGACGTATCCATGGTACATTACGCCACATTAGACCACTACAACGCACTGACGGCGACCTCTCACAAGATCAAGTTACCTACGTGTTTAATGTTTTGGATGGAGAGTGGACACTGTTGAAAACTAAAGTCGCTTCTGCTGACTTGTGAGTCGTGAGTCACCGTCACCGCACGGCAGCGTTGAGGTTGACTTCGATAAAAAAAAAAACAACTCAAACGCTCAGATGCCGTAAGTACCTCGTTCTCGTGCAGTTTTGGTTGAACACCGCAAGGCGACTCACGACCGTTTGCATTTGGAATTCAAACTTTTTACGACGAAAAGTAATCATGAGTTACGCATTTATAATAGTGGTGTCCGTAGCGATTACAGTGAAATTGATATTTTTGAGTTTGTCGATGTACTTCACGATGAAGTACAACAAAGAAAATGAATTAGCTCAGGTGAGTGTCTCTTGATCAATTTAGAAATCAGCGTGGACGTTTCTTGTCGTCGTTCTTGTGTATTTGAACCTTGTGTTTGGATGTAAAAGCGAGTTTTGGTGAGCCGTTTTGCATCACCGAGTAACCGTTATCAAAATTAGTACGTTTTAATTTACACCTAAACAAAATAACTTGAAGCATGTTTTAATAGTATTATTTTACTTAAAAAATAAAAAGCATTTGACTTTTCTAATTGAAGATGTAAAGTCAGTGAGAGTGAAGCAGTTACCTGCCACTGCCTTCACCTATGTACTGATTGTTAACTTGTTTGGGACAGGCAGGTCTTGCTTATTGAAGTAAATAACATTTCTCGACTAACATTTACCTACTTTCAAACGCAAGGTCGAAACAGATTGTGTCTGGTTTTGGCTACAGTTTTGGTACATTCTCGAAAAGAATTGCTATTCATTAAATATTCATTGTGGTGGAGTATTCATTGTGGTGGGATTCAAAGAATTTTATTGCAAATAAACCATGTACGAGCATTCTTGGAATGTCATAAAGTCAGTAAATAAATCAGAAAAATTATGCTGATTGCGCATTCCAAAGCGTAAATCTGTATGGAGAAAAAAGAGCAAAAAAAAGTGTAAGAGCCCATTCTATCCAGAGCTCCATTATAATTACATATAATTACTACTACATTATTAGTAACATAAATAGGTGCTATTAGGCAGCACCTGTTTGAACCTATATTGTATTTAGGTATTAAGTCTAGCTTGTATTTGATATTTTGTTGCTAAATCTTACTAATAATATTATAAATGCGAAAGTTACGATGTTTGGATGTTTGTTACACAATCACGTCAAAAGGACTGGACGGATCTGGATGAAATTTGGCACAGGCATAGGATACACTCCGGAATAGGACATAGGCTACTTTTTATCCCGGAAACCCCAACCCCAATACCACGCGGGCGAAGCCACGGGCAAAAGCTAGTAGCTACATAAACCAGCAGAATACTCTCTAGGCTGTAGGCAGGTATCAAGTGTTTATGAAAAAGTTATTTAGTAACGCAGTCCTCCGTTTGTTGCATGCGTGTGCATGAGTTGCGCTGAGAGACGTGCCACAGCTGCAATTGTTTACAATAATGTTATTATTTCGTTGTATGAACCTATCAATGGAATGTTGATACGGGCTGATGTAGGTACCTAGGTGAAGAAACCATAAACTTGTACCTACAGTAAGTAGTAACGTGCATTATTTCATACAATGACCAACCGATGTGACGGAAGTATATATACATATGTATATAATGCCTCCCTTTGTATTTCTGTTCTAATATTGATAACCAGCAGTGAGATCCTAATACGTTGGTACCTACTCATTTCAATTCCAAGAAGTTTCCGGGTATTAAAACCAAAAATCCGGCCAGTCTAACCAGTTTAGTCGGATGTTTGCGTGAGAAGCAATAAAAAGCCTGAACATGGACCCTTATTTTTTAATCTTGATTTTGAGTTTCCAGTGTTTGAATTTACGGATTCCACGGTTTTGAAAGTTGGTCACTGAGAAACTACCTAGTAGGTACTACCCAGTAGAACTTTTAATCCTGTTCTAGGAGATAAATCCACTTCGGTAAAATTGAAGTTTCACTTGAATTACTCATTAAAGCACTATAAGCATATAGGAACACTACATATCACTAATTAAACAATGGGTAATAGATTAAATTCGTCAAAGATAACAGCCATTGTAGATGCCTATGCATCATAAATATGAAATAAGTAAATATCTACACTAATATAATAAAGAGGTAAAGTTTGTTTTTTTGTTTTTTTGTTTGTAGGGGGTAATGTCTGGAACTACTGGTCCGATTGGAAACATTTTAGCAACAATAAAAAGCTGCTTTACTCCTGAGTGACATAGGCTATATTTTATGTACGCGGGCGAAGCTGCGGGCAAAAGCTAGTAGTATATATGTACGTATGTAGGTAGGTATAGATATACTCGTATAAACAATAGTATAATTATTTAGTCCCGATCGATTAGCAAACAGTTTACATGAGAAAATAAAAATGCCATACCATGATGTTACGTAAAATATAAAAAATGCTTAGGTAATGGCTTCATTGGAGTCATCATCTTGTTTGTTTACTAGATGAATATATAACGTACAGTCAGCAGCATATCACACTATACAAATCTGTCAGATTTCTCCAATACATTTTGAACCTTGTTATATTAAAATTAAGAGTTGAAAATCGTTTGCAGAATATTGACAGTTGGTTGTAGTCTGATATGCTGCTTACCGTACTCTGATAGATAAACGGCCATTATAAATGTATTCATTGAGAACGAAGTCTGTCGAGTTGTTATTGAAAAGCGTGACACGTGTTATCTTATCTCATAATCTTCATAAATATCGGAAATAAGCCCGAACATGGGCAGCGATAGTTCGATCCACACGTGTATTGTCTCGAGCAGGTATTTACTACTAACTGTGGTTCCCAACATTTTTTGACCTGAGCCGCCATTACTTTTTATTTTTTTTAAGGGACAAGAAGTTCTGATGAAAATCACTAGGTTTATTAAATGAATAAAAATAAGAAATGTCTGAAATAAAGAAAATAAGAAATAGAGAAAATAAGAAATAACTGGCCTGTCAGCCTAGTACCCAGTGGCGGATTTGCAGTGTTGGCCGCTGTAGGCCCCCGGCTACGTGCCGCCCCCTTTCTCAGCACTCATCATTACTAGACACATTATTCATGAATTACTTTATTCCCATTTTTAATTGATTCCGTAAACTGTTTAACTAAAAGTATTAGCTTATAAAGCTAGTTTAGAATATTTTTGGACATTTAAATAAAACATTTAAAACGGTTTTAGATTTTATTTTTAATAAAATAAATGTTGTACAAAACTCGTCTATCTTTTATATTTTATCGTTTTCTTCTGTTTTATTGTTTTAAAAAATATTTTTTTACGCTTCCTTAAGTTTGACTAATTATTTATGCAACAAAATATTAATTCTGATCAAAATAAATCATCTCACTCTCACAAGGACATTATACAGATAAGATTTACCGTTTACAGTATAGTCCAGTGCAATTAGCACTGTTAACGATAAAAAGTGGACCTAAATAGTAGTAGAATGAAACCCATTAGAAAAGGAAGATAATATAGCAAAAATTTAAGAAAAAATAAATTACGGTCGATCTGAGGTCGGGAAGTGGATGGGTTTTAAGGGTAAAAAATGGTTTATCTCTAATTCCGGCAAAACTACCGGTTCTATGGAAAAAAGCCACATTTCCAACGTGAAATCCCCTTTAAATCTTATAAAAAATTTAATAAACACCTCAGTACATTATTACATAGTATAAAACAAAGTTGCTTATCCCTGTGTATGCTTACATCTTTAAAAGTTCGCAACGGATTTTGATGCGGTTGTTTTTAATAGATAGAGTGATTCCAGAGGAAGGTTTATATGTATAATATATCACCTTTGCACCCGCACGAAGCTGGTCGCTATTAATGATTAAACAAAAGTAATTTCCGATTCGAGATTTTTTAGTTTTTTGCATTTTCTGAAAAAACTTACTGTATTAATATATACTTTTTTTACACTATCAAAAAGTAAAGATTTCAATGAATAAGAAGACAACAAACTTTAAAAAAAATCACATATTTTTACGTGAGTATATTAGACGAGAAGACACCGCGTAGCTTCCCAACCGAGTCGGATTCGACGATTGGCCTCTTTCTCAAAGTTAGACCTACCCAACTGGATTTTCTGTCCAAGGTAGATGTCTACTACTTCGAGTGTAGAGTCTCCGATCTTGATAGGGGTGGGCGCTACATGGATGTGAACCATGACTTTAGTTTTGTCCATGTTCATTTTAAGGTCCACTCAGACGCGATTTATTCGTTTGTTCATTCGTGAGCTGCGTTGCGTTTCTGTCCTTTGTAGGTGGCATATGAGGCTCATAGCCACATTCTTCGATTGCAGGAATTTAGTCTCTGAAGCCTCTGTCTAATATAAAAGTATCATTCTCGTGGAGCAAGTAATGAATCGGATATGTATATATCTTTTCAATTCAATGACACATTCTGCACATCTCTACACCCCACACTTACTACCTGCTCAGCGTCGTGTGGCGCTGCGCGTGCGGCTCTTATTATAGCCATTCTATACTGCTCTCAAAAACTTACCAAAATGTAATATATTGTAGTAGGTATGGTTACATCATGTCGAAAAAGTATAACAAACGGCACAATAAATTGTTACTGATTCCGGTTTCTTCATGTCGATATAACTTTTTTCGGATGCACATTTCAGTTTCGCCGTCGAACAACAAAATGATAAGATGGTTATGGCCCTTCGATTAACATAGGTTTTAAAGTGCTACAAGGGTGGGGACGGTGTTCATACATTTTTGGGCATTGTTCTTTTGTGAAAAAAAAGTAATTTTTAAAGGATATAAAAATTAAATTAAAAAACTCGGTTTTTTGGACTTTTCACATAGATTTTGAGGCTATGTGAAAAAGTGTAAATACAAAAGTGGTAGATCTTTTTATGACCTACAAGTTTGCTATTAGACATTTTTCCATAAAACCAATAGTTTTGCCAGAAATCGAGAGAAACCATTTTTTACCCTTAAAACCGCACACCCATCCACTTCCCGACCTCAGATCGACCGCAATTTATTTTTCCTTAAATTTTTGCTATATTATCTTCCTTTTCCAATGGGTTTCATTCTACTACTATTTTGTTCCCTTTCAAAAGCTATCTGCACTGGTCTAGTATGTCAGTTGGTCATACAGTTTCGGAGATAATATAAAATTACTAAAAAGTCAAATGCCGCTACCACAACTTTCATTACGGACGTTATATCCATTTAAACATAGATGGCGTTCTGCAAATACCTACGTCATTTTTCTGAATCGCGGTATTAAGATTTTCCATGCATTGATGACCCTCTCGAATTTTTGTGTCAACGTTCCATTCAATTGATGTTTTATTGATCGTCAAAAAAACGTAATGATACTTGATTCTGGTACGTTTTATTTATGTAGGTAGGTATGGAGAATTAGAGATTGAGTGAGACCTTTTTCATTATCTAAATATAGCGCCTGTCCAACTCCAGAGTCGCGCCCATTGCCACCAGCTTCACACTGCCGTCGCACCCATTACAATTTTTTTTTGCACGATTTGCCGCCCTTCATATCCGGCCGCCCTAGGCCCGGGCCTACTGGGCCTTAGGGCAAATCCGCCACTGCTAGTACCTAGTTAGTGACCCTGACTGGGTTCGATTCCTAGCCAGGACAAATGTTTGTGTGATGAGCACGATCTTTTTTTCTGTGTCTGGGTGTATCTATAATATTATGTACCTACTACCTATATATTTAGTACAACTATTCTTTAAAATCAAAAGTAATGAGCAGTGACATGAAAACCATATTTCTGATGAAAAACTTAATATATCAGAGATACTCTCCAAACTCCTCGATCTCTCTCGAACACGAACGCGATCCATTTTACAACCTAAAGTGAATTGTTGAAAGGATGGAGCTAAAGGGTGTTTAACTCCTTTCCTCTTTCTTGTGCGACTAACATTTTAACCCGTCATGTTAGAGGACATCAAACCGACATTGTTGCTTTTCAATTACCATCATGATTTCAGCTGAAAGACGTCCAATTTTGGACATAGATCTTCCCCAACTATTGCCGTAATAAACGCGCGTCCTGTGCAGCATCCACCCACCGGATACCCGCAACCCTTGCTAGATCATCGATCCACCTTATAGGAGGCCTTCCAACACTGAGACTTCCGGTACGCGCTCGCCACTCTAGAACTTTTCGACCCCAAACCATCTGTTCTGGGTGCAGTGTACCCTTCCCTTTCTCATTTGGAACGCATAGTAGGTACCTACCTATGTGTATGAAGAAGTAAGTGTGGTTAGCAGAAGAATGACCTAGAAATACTTATTAAACCATTGAGTATAGGTACAACTTACCGTATAAACATTTATTAGCAAGTTACCTTAATAGTTTGAAGTAATAATTATCAGGTCACGAAACTGTAAAATTCACTTCTGTAAATGTAAAACAAATACCTACCTATTTGAATTATTAGAAATACTACATAAATTCTACTAGGTACTACCGTAGATGGCTACTTACTACGTGTACCTATTACAGGTCATGAACCTGTACCTATCTGCGCAAAAACTATTCCACCACCACCGTGTAAGTACTTGTAATTAGCAACCTGCCAAACTATGCATATCGCGATAAAGGTACCTATTCAATACAAACCACTTACAACAGTTATCCCCCATTAAAAAAAAACCAGCCAAAAGCGTATTAATTTGTTTAACTAAACTAAACGCAATACATTTTGTACAATCCAATGACGTTGAAAATTATGGGTAAAACACTATCTTACTAATATTATAAATGCGTAAGTTACGATGTTTGGATGTTTGTTACTCAATCACGCCAAAACGACTGGACAGATCTGGATGAAATTTGGCACAGGCATAGGATACACTCCGGAATAGGACATACTAGACTTTTTATCGCGGAAACCCCAACCCCAACCCCAATACCACGCGGGCAAAAGCTAGTGATTTAATAAAACTGTTTAATCGAATGTGGGACGAAGTTCGCACTGTGACGTGACTTTGACATATCTGTGACGTGACCGTATGCACCACAATGTTGTTGTTTTCCTGTACTCCTGTCACCTATGTGCCTAATAAACTGAATTTGAATAAATCAAAAAACCCTTAATCATTTTTAAATTCCTATCCAACAATAAATCACACTTTATAGTAGAAACTAGCTTTTGTCAGCGACTTCGCCCGCGTACATAAAATATAGCCCATGTCACTCTGGAGTAAAGCAGCTTTCTATTGTTGCTAAAATTTTTCCAATCGGACCAGTAGTGCCAGAGATTACCTCCTACAAACAAAATAAAACAAACTTTACCTCTTTATTATATTAGTGTAGATGAAAAAAAAAGTACTCCCCTCTTTACGTGAAGGAAAGGTATCCTAATAAAACATTTTTTACCACCTTTTATTTTTGCACTTTGTCGGCGTGATTGATATACCTACCTACCTACATATTGATACCAAATTTCAGCTTTCTAGTGCTAACGGTCGCTGAGATTATCCGCGGACGGACAGACAGACGGCATAGACTTGGCTAAGCTATAAGAGTTTCTTGTTGACCACGGAACCCTAAAAAACAGATTTATTGCTTTTAAAGTTTGCAGGTCTTCCATTTTCATTAGTGTCATTCCATCTTGAATAAAATCTCTCAAGATCGTTTTTCCTTATCATGTTTTTACATATTTTTTTGTCTGTTGGTATCAAAATCAGAGATATTTTCTATTTATCAAATCTTTATACACACAAAGACTTTGGGTACTTATGAGTGAGTAACTATCAGTATAATAACCAAAGGAGAAAATACGTATTATACAGAGTGTTCTAAAGACGGAAGAAAGCATACCGCACCCATCAGAGTCATAGAGCCTAATCGCAGTCAAGCACTTTATATGAATCTAAAAAAAAAATAAGTAGGTACCTACCTATAACATTGTATGTGAAGTGTGTTATCGTAACTATCACTTGTTGTCGTTTGGGGTACCTACGAGTAGGTACGTCAGAGTTCATCGACGTCAATAAGATGCCGATAGTTTATCTTACTCTTCTTCTGTTTGAGAGATTACAGACATGATACCATTTGGAACACAAAACTTCAACTACTTATGGACACCTTAAGCTGGGAACACATTATGGTATTGTGGCACCTTCTGAAGAAGATGATTGGCTAAAAAAGTTGTTGTAATATGATTTAGACTTGAATACATTATTCTGAGTAGTGTAAACTGCGCCGCGACACACCCCAATACAGTAATGTAAACCAAGCTTTAGCCGCAAAAAAAACCTTCAAATAGGTACCTAGTTTTTGCCCCCTCAAACCCCATCTCGCAGTCACCCAGTTTTCCTGTCAGGAAAAATTAAAGCTATGGTTTTAGGTCACGGGTTCAAACCCAGCCAATTGCTGTACTTTGTATAATTTATTTCATCACCGCTGCTCTTAAAACGGTGAAGGAAAACCTTGTGAGTAATCGTCATGTCTGAACCAAAATTCGAAGACCTGTGAAATTCACCGATCCGCACCGGGCTCGCGTGGAGGATTACGGTCCGACTCACCCATTCCCTCTCCTAGAGGGTCCTAGAGTCACCGCAGTGGAAGCATGAAGACTGATTATATGCTTATTGATAACTGCATATTAATTAAGTACCCGAAGATCCTATACAATGTGTCCGGGTTCGGACTGTACAAACTTTAGGGGGTGATACTTTGCTCTATTTTATCACTAAAACTATTCTACATGTGAGGTCTAAACCCAACCCCCTCTGAAGGGCAGCCATTTTTGTAATTTGGTTCAGTCCATAGTAAAAATTATGTAAAATTGGAATTTATGATAATTTTGACATGAAGTTTATGTTTCAGCATTTATTTCAGTATGATACAGCAATAATTAAAATAATTTGAGTTATTTATCTGATTGCTAATACTTTGCCGTTACGGGAAGTTTTTTTATACGATAATCGGGCATTAAATTCCAATTTTACATAAGTTTTACTATGGACGTTACCCAAAACTGAACCAAAATACAAAAATGGCTGCCTTTCAGAGGGGGTTGGGTTTAGACCTCACATGTAGAATAGTTTTAGTGATAAAATAGAGCAAAGTATCACCCCCTAAAGTTTGTACAGTCCGAACCCGGACACATTGTGTAGATAGGTAATAAATAATACAGGTACTGATTCACCTTGATTACTTGAGGATAATGTGAGAATATTCGAGACACCACCTTGGGGTAAAGTATGTCAACCGTTATTGAAACTAGCGAGGCAGATGTTTTAAACGAAAACCAATGTTGCTTAGGTGTTTATTAAAATAATCATATTTTTATATTCCCTCCTTGCGTCGTTTATCCTCAATGCTGAGGGTCGTGACCTCGACGAATAACTTTTTGATGGACTATATAGGTATATTTCGCCATGTTGCTCTA
Organism: Mythimna loreyi; assembly: GCA_029852875.1. Lineage (NCBI taxonomy): Eukaryota > Metazoa > Arthropoda > Insecta > Lepidoptera > Noctuidae > Mythimna > Mythimna loreyi. The sequence continues at coordinate 11,613,702 of CM056785.1, read as the reverse complement.
TCTTCGGCGATGTGGATGGCGTCGCAGACTGTAGTCTCCAATGTACTACGGATTTGGTCTGACCAACGTAATGGACTCCTGCCCCTTGATCTTTTCCCATCTACTTTTCCTTTAAGCAGCAGCGTTTCCAGGTTATCACCTCTCTTCCGGGCAATGTGGCCAAAGAAATCAAAAATTCTTCTTTGGCATATGGTGGTGAGCCTCATTGGTGACTTGAGTTCGGCTATTAGAGTCGTTGGTCCGATGCTCCGACCAGTGGATTCCGAGCTTTTTCCTCCAAACCCACATCTCAAAGGCGTCAATCCGGCAACGGTCAGCCAAGGGCGGATCCAGCATTGGCGCCAGGAGGGGGTCACATAGTTGAGGTCGAGTCAAAAACTTATAATTTAATTTTGATAACAATAGATGCAAGTAAAAAGTAGGTAGGTATTTTATTATGTACGTATGTACTGTACTTAAAAATATTTATTCTTTATTGTACACTTTAATTTAAATTTCACGGTGTAGATAGAAGAAGAAAAAATATAGATTTGGCTCCATACCGATGTTATGTAACTACATTCTACCTTAAGCTAACCAGACTTCTGAACCACGTCAATAATTGCGTTTTAGCTTAAGCATGGGCAATGGGCATGCGAGCCGTGACGGAAGACCATCGCTGGGGAGGGCCGAAGGCTTCTTTGAGCTGGGTCTTCACGCAAGGAAACTGCTGTAGCCCAGACCTCTGCGGTGCTACCGCTGCTACGTGGCGTACTATTGCGCTGCAGTGTGTAAAGTGGATCGCAGTGACCACTTCTATCACTCTATCAGTGTTGTAAACCTGGGCACAAAGCTGTATAATGCTGTGCTACGCACGTACGGCAGCAGGCAAACAGACTGACCAATACACTGGTAGCAGGTCCTACGATCCTTCCGCCAAGGCCAAGGGTAAAGTCCGAAGACCCACCCCTGCCAAATCAACGGCTCAGAATCTTGATAGCTGACTGGGTGCAGGTCTTGAGTGGCTCGGTGACAGTAATTTCGTCGGCCGCCGCCGGTACCTCGTCCCTCGAGGCCGTCACGAGGGAACGGGGTTACGTGGCAGCATTGTTCGGAGACTTTGCAGTGGTAGGCGTCTATCTGTCCCCGAACCCGATCTCCCGCTAATCTCCACGATTCCCTTAGAGAGGAATGCCTACGTCGTGGGATTTGATTCATTCCCCGTAGTCGTTTGCGGGGAACTCAATGCCAAGGACTTGGGCTGGGGTTTTCGGTTCAGGAACCAGCAAGGTCGATGTTGGAGGACTGGGTTCTGGAGACAGGCCTGGTCGTCCGAAACTGGGGTTCTATCCCCACGTGTGTGTGGATGCAGGGCGAGTCCGTGGTGATATAACGTTTTTCCAGCCCCACTTTGTCACCGCGTGCTGTCGACTGACGCGTCATGGACGGGTGGTGACGTTCTAGAACCACCGGTACATCTGGTTTGACGTCTACACCCACACTTCGACCACGCCGCCCCAACAGACCTCATGTGGAACAGGTGGTAAAAGGCGTGGAAAATTATCTTTGTCCGGAGCGGCTAAATAGCTAGATCGAGCCCTGTCTGTCTGTATGTTCGTTATAGAAACAAAAACTGCAAGACTGATTTTAACGAAACTTGGTACAATTATTTTTCATACTCCTGGGCAGGTTATTGTATACTTTTCATCACGCTACGACCAATTGGAGCAGAGCAGTGAAGAAAAATGTTGGGAAAATGGGAGAAGTTACTCCATTTTTTAAGCTTCTGTCGCGTGTGCTGCCTTGATGGTTAAAGCTACACAGAAATCATGTATGACGGAAATATTTTCCATAAAATTTCATAAAAATTCCCTACAACAGCATATTTATTTATTTATAAAAACTTTATGCACATAATAAGTACAAAGGCGGATTTAATGCCATAGGCATTTTCTACCAGTCGACCTTAGGGTGGTGCAGAAACAAACACGGTAGGTGCAACTTAAAGATAATTAAAAAAAACAAAGAAAGAAACAAATAATACAATAATAAATACATACTTAAATACATACATATAAATAAGTAATTTAATCGTGAAAAAGAAATATAAATCCAACCAATCAGTGTTGTGGTGATTCTGCCAACTTCTTGCGAATGTACTCACGTGCGTATGTCTATCTTTTATGGTTGACTCACAATAACACGTGTAACTCCGGATAGTTTAGCAGTTCGGAGCTTTCTGATTATATTTGTCTACTCTTACGTTTGTAACACTCTCACTCATCCCGAATCAAAAAAAAGTTAACATTATTACCTATTCAATAAATAGGTAAAAAAAAAATCGGTTTAGAAAAACCAAAGTTATACATGAAATACGCTAATATAGTCCAGTGCAAATAGCATTGAAAATGCTATTTTTTAACTTTTTTGATTTAAAATGTTCACATTTTTTTGCAATATTTAAAATTTGTAGATTTATATTTTTTTTTTATCACTGTAATATGGAATCTAACGTTTTTCTAGAAATTAAAGTGTAAATTTTAATAGTACATAATAATTAAACAAATTTCTGACTCGAGTTTTTTTAGTTTTTTGCATTTTCTGAGAAAATTTACTATAGTAATGTATCCTTTTTTTACACCATCAAAAAGTAAAGATTTCGATGAATAAGAAGACAACATTCTTTTTAAAAAAATCACATAGTTTTACGTGAGATTTTTCGGTTGAAAAATAGGCTGCTTTTTCGATGTTAAGTCAAAATAAAGAACAAATGTGAATATTGTAAGTCAAAAAAGTTATAGTAAGTTTCGGACATAAAAAGGAAACTTTTCACCAAACTTTGTGAAAAAAAAAGTAATTTTTAAAAAATATAAAAATTAAATGAACTTGTCACGTAGCTTTTGAGGTTATGTGGAAAAGTGTAAAAGCAAAAGTGGTAGATCTTTTCATGACCTACAAGTTTGCCATTAGATTTTTTTTCCATAGAACCAGTAGTTTTGCCGGAAATCGAGATAAACCATTTTTTACCCTTTAAACAGCACACCCATCCACTTCCCGATCTCAGATCAAACGTAGTTTATTTTTCCTTAAATTTTTGTTATAGGTACTATCTTCCTTTTCCAATGGGTTTCATCCTACTACTATTTTGCTCCCTTTCAAAAGCTATCTGCACTGGTCTAATAAGCCATCGCGCGTGAATACTGAATCATGCTTTAAGGATTATTTTTAAGCGGGTTAACCGACTTTCACGCGGGCGTAGCCGCTGGCAGAAAATCTACACTAATATATTAAAGAGGTAAAGTTTGTTTTTTGTTTCTTTGTTTGTAGGAGGTAATCTCTGGAACTATTGGTCCGATTTGAAAAAAAAATAGCATCAATAGAAAGCTGCTTTACTCCTGAGTGATATAGGTTTTTTTATGTACATGGGCGAAGACGCTGACAAAAGCTAGTAGTATATAAATAAAATCATTATGTTCAATTAGTGGTCCATCTAAGTCCTGGTCCTGGAACCAGCTCAGGGGGGGGTCATGACCCCCATGACCCCCCCCCCCTGGATCCGCCGTTGCGGTCAGCTTTTTTGAGGGTCCAGGTCTATTATTATATTATACATTTAAAAACCTATCTACTATTTTAAAATTTTAATATCTAATTTTTTAAACGTGGCCTTATACTAGGAATAACCTACTTGGGTACCTACAGTGTGCGGCAAATCAGTTGAACCATTTGCTATTATCGGTTATAAGTCACACAAGTTGAACTTAATGATGGATCTTGAAAGCGCAGCAAGGGAAAGAAGCGCGATTGCCGCATTAGCTCAACAGTTTTAGCTCATTTCCTACTAGTAATGAGTTCGGTTCCCGTGAACTGCATTTTTAGCCGTTTGCTCCGTCAGTCATAACCTAATGTTTATTGGAAGACCCTGCCACACACATCTAGGTACCTGGTAGGAAGTCTGAATTCAAACTTTTTGGCTCTAGATAGAAAGAAATTGTAACGTGCGCACAATTTCTTTCTATTGTTTGGGGTGTGGCTGGAGAATACCGTGAGGGCTTTCCTCACGGTATTCTCATTTTCCGCATGACGCATGTTCTTACCGGATATTGTAAATTCGGGAGATAGGTTCATGCACCAGATTCGTGCGAGAGACGCCCGGGTGTCGCTACTGTGTACCGTGCGAAGGAAACGATCGAAGTGTGCCCCACTTGGGTAGAGCATCACCTTGTCTTCGTGGAGGCAATCAGCAGCGGCGATCTCTCGTGCCTGGCATTGGTAGAGTCTAGGCCATGGTCAGGAGTAAGGAGTGGCAGGCGGTCGCCTCCTTCTGCGAAACAGTAATGCTAACAGAGGAGGACGACCGCAAAGGCAACGGCGTTCACACCCCAGACACTAACGGGATTCCGATTTCCGGCAACGAGCCGAACAGAGAGCAATTGGTAGCTCGCCGTTCTATCGTCTAGTGAGCGTCCGGACCAAGCACAGTCGTCGACGGCGCGACACAAAGAGTTTTAGCAAACCGTAGGGATCTTGCAAATGAGTCGAAGCCAACTAGAGCCAAGGGTTCGAGTCTGAAAGGATGGCTATCTTCTGCTCTGCCCAAGGGCAGGGTTTGTCATTCGATTATTTTTAGCAGCTATGAGGCACACACAATGTTATCAGCCGCATCTGGTTAGATTGGATGCATTTTGGCAAATAGGATTTTCTTTCTTCCTAATACCAAAAACTTTTAGTATGGTTAACCTTAAGTAAAATAAGTGTTTACACATCTGGCAGCTTTGCAAAGCATCAGATTTGTTTACATAAATAATAAATTATGTACATTTATTACTTCTTATGGCCCAAGCTCAGGTCAAGTTCTTCGACATTACATTAGGAACCTATGTACTAAAAATAGTCGCAAGTAGTTGCGGCCAAGAACTTTTTCTTTCTTTCTTCTATAAATTTGTTAGGTACATTCTGTTAAGCGGTATTTCCTAAAAATATACTAAAAAAATAAAATCATAGTTAACATTTTTTTCAGATTGTTAAAACCCAAAATTACGGTTAAAAAACATGTCCTAAGTTTTGGTCGCTACTGGAGGCCCAATTTAAACATCTACCCACAGGTACTTATCAACACACTTTAAATTACTAATACCAATCTCTCTTTCAGGGAAAAATCCAGACTAAAGCGAAAAATAAGTCATTGCTCATCTCGTGGAAGGAAATCCCGCGCAAGATCCTACCGAAATCGATGTACTGTCCCAACACGAACACCAAAGACTTTCCTAGTAAACCATGAAGAACAATAAGCACTTCTTTTTAAAATAACGAAGCAATTCTGAAATATAACTGTGATGGATCTAAAGAAAAAATGTTTTATGACTGTTCCTATCTACTATTGACTATATATTTAATTATATCTTTAAAAATAAAGATTAATTAAACTTAACAATGTTTTTATTGCAAAATATATATATTTGAATTTTATTTAACATATTCACAATTATGTACATTATAGAATCGTGTAAGTATATCATTTGTCAATATATTTACAATCTTCAACTACTAAAAAGTTTATGTCCCTCTGGTAGGTAGCCCACTTAAGGGTCTTTTTCTGTATGTCGAGTTTTAAATTTCGTTTCTTGTACTCTAAAGCTGCATTTACTATAAATCTATTGAATTTGTGTACATGTGGATGATTAACATACTCGTCTACGTCCATCCACTTACAACTGTTTACTTCCCTTTGTGAAAGTATAATTTTATCTGAGATAGCTTTCATCATGAGAATTACATAAATGTCTGAGTTTTCAAACATCATGTTGTGCGTATGTCGAAATGTAACCAGTGATTCAAATACAGCATCAACTCCGGTTTCTTCTTTCACCTCTCTCACAGCTGCATCAATGATATCTTCACCTGTAATTGTGACAATTTAATTTATGAATAAGAATCTTCTAAAATCAATTAAGTTGGTAAGAAGGGAGGACAGTTTGTGGCAGTGTTGTTTGTGTGTGACATTATAATTTCTGTTTCAATTTTGTTTTGTATTATAACCTTATGAAGATAGGAAATCATTACTTATCAGTGGACTTTAGTCTTTTTACTATTTAATCATACTTATTTAGCTAAAATACAACTAGGTACCTTTCTCTACATAGCCTCCAGGAAGTTTCCAGTGAGGATACTCATAATGTTTTTCTGATATCGCTAGCAAGTGGTTTTGATTGTTGAACACCATTGCACCAACACCAAGGTTTGTATGGCATGCAGGAGGCAGGTTGGGCTCGGAGTCTCCGGGTAGCCACTTGTACATCATCACAAACTCATCTCTTGCATGATGGAAATTAAAGCCTTTCTAAGAACAGCAAGCCTTAATTAAAAACAATAACAAATGGGTAAACAACTTTAATCTTAAACTTTACTGATATGGAATACTATAAAATATAGCTTACTTCTGCTAAAATAGGAACGCAGAAAGCATCCTTTATGTTGACCTTGAACCATATACATCTATGTCCTTGTGATGCCCAGGTAGAAAGTGATGCTGAAACAATTTTTTTTAATAATTGTAATAAGTTGTTAATAAATAATTAGTTCATTAAGCCCCAAGCCAGCGCTAGCGCCAGCGCTCCAAACCTATCGTTCTCTAATTGTGTCTGTAATTAAGGTAGTCAAAAGGTATAATATTAGCTCTCATAGGTCATTCTTAATCATGTCAAATGTGACTTTAAGTAGTAGAGTGCTTGTAATCCATAAATCTAGGAAAAAACAATAACAATGTATTCAGATGTGTATTCCATTTATTCTTGCAGTTCAAAATCAATACTATATATTCTACATGGCATATAAAAACTATTCCAAACAATTAACTATTTTAATTCAAATTTAATTAATTTCGAGTACCATAATTAGAGACATAGTAGAAAGACAATATGTATGCATTCGCCAGCATTCGCTTGGAGCTCAAGAGTTTAAAATAGCTAAGTTTTGACAACTCTTAAAACAGGTATTAGAGTCAAAGTTAAAATAATATGGTAGACATAATTATGTTAATGAAAAACCAACCAACCCGAAAGGGTCTATAATTCTAGTGAAGTATTATTATAGAACATATATCTTGATCAGTTGGTAACCTGATAACCTGATGATGATGAAATCCAGATATTTTTTTCTACAAAAATGATTAATAATGTAATGTAATGTACCTTCAAGATTTTCAGTGAACTTCTGCAAATTAAATTTCTCTTTTCTGGAGTCGATTGTGATACCATTGTATCTGTCTTTGGCACCTTGAAATACATTCCTGGCTGTGTCAGTGGCGTATGCACATATGGGTTGTCTTCTGAAATCAAATCAAGCCTATGAAGGTACCTAAAAATAACCCATATACTAGCAACAATAATCACCATTACAATGTATTTGCTTCACTAATACGCTAAGATAGCGTATTCAAAGCCTGAAAGCAGTATATTATGTAAATAATATTACAATGTATTATTGCGCACTAAGTTTAGGTCAACTTGTTACAGTTAAAGGCTACATACCCCAAAAATATACTTTTTCGGTTAAGGCGTGTACAAAAGAATAATAATTTATTCATAATTACAATTATTATTAAAACATTATTATAAGAAAATCCGTATATAAACCCAGCTCCCAAGTCTCAAAATCCTAATAAGTATTCTGACAGCCACTGGACTGTCAGTCATGTCATTGTCATTTCCATCTCAAACTTATAGTAGGGGAGCCCACCGTGCTAAATCGGGATTTACTCGAGCGTCATAGAGACTTATTGAGTGCAAAGCTTAGATGATAAGAAGAAAAAAATGTAATATGATATATACCTTTTCATCGGTGGGGGGAGCAACTATAGATTTTCAAAAATGTAAAAAAAAACTGTTGCATGGACATACTCGAGCGTGTCAGATATTGATAGAATCTATGTTTAACGTTTTTTCAAACATGTACGTATGTTAATCTGATAGTTTTCATGATGGGGGTGGTCGTACGTAAGGGTTGAAAATGAAAAAAAAAAAAATTTAATCGAGCGCGTCAGATTTTCGAAGGGAATGTTAAGTGAACTTAAAAAAAGCTATTATATAATAATCTGACGATTCAGATGTGACGCAAGCTCACGGCCATTATTAGAATGTGCAAAAAAAAATCGTCATCTTGAACTACTCAAGCGTGTCAGATTAAGATATATATGGTTCATCTTAATGCCCTGGACGTAATATCTCATAATCTGACGATTACCTGGAGGGATGCGCCTAATCTGACAATTAAAAAATTTTTTTTTTCATTTTTCTAAATCATGAAACTTAATTAATTGAAAAGCTCAAGAAATAGCATGCAAATTAAAAAGTGTGAATTTTTTTTAGAAGAATACTTGTATTTACAACAAAATAATTATAAAAAAATAAGTTTTTGTAAGTATTTTTTTTGAACGCGTCTCTGTGATGAGCTGTCATGGCAACAGAAACCAGAGTGGAGTAGGGACGGAATGAGAGAGCAATAGATAGAGGAAAAGTGAGAGAGGAATAGAAACGCGGAGAGGGGAATACAGGCATCGCGTAGTTGCACGAATAAAACTTTATTAATTAATTTTTATTACTTCGGCTTGTGGAAATCGTCAGATTATATATTTCTCATAAATCTTGATCTATTCCCTTCAAAATAAAAAAAAATTTAACCACGCTCGAGAATGTTGAGATGACGTTTTTTTTTTTCAACTTTGTAGCCCTCCCCCTTCTTTACGTCACCCTTAAATTGTCAGATTAGAGGAATATAGATGTTTTAGCATATAACTAACTCCTCCTACCTTAATCTGACGCGCCCGAAAATTTCAAATGAACAACTTTTTTTTACTAATCTGATCCTTTATCCTTTACGGGCGTCCTTATAAATGAGGCTCATATCTGGTGGAAGTAAGTATCCGGGTACCAGGTATCCTACTGTATATTAATCTGCCGCGCTTTAGTAAATCCCGAAATCCCCTCTTGGGCTCCCCTACTATTACCCCTCGTTCCGAATTGCGTCAAAAGCGACAATATCGCGATTCCAAGCAACACGCAACGTCACAATTATTACTCAATAGCTCAATTTTGTGACTATTAAATTTGGCCGGATTCTAAAAAAATCATAATGACCCACAGGGCTGGGTTCAAAAATAACCAGAGTAGGTTAGAGTTGCAATCCAGAGCCGTTCTATTATGACTCGGGTAGCTACTCGAGACTTAACCCAAGTAACTCTAACTCTGAGCCGGGTCGGTTGGAATAAGCTATTGGCAATAGAACTTGAAGTTTGCGTTCAAAACAGCGAGTGTAAGGTAGAGACCCTGTAACGACATTAGATTTAAAGAACGCAGCCCAGAATACATACTTTGTAATGTTCCACTAACAAGAAATGCCATTGTTAGGTAATAACTCAAGCTCATTTTACGCTCATTTCATTATCTGAAATATATCTCATTTCGTTATTTTGCAATTTAACGCATTAGGTAAATACCGCGCTAATGGGCATTGACGGTCAACGCTAGGGTTGGGGCCACCCTAGCGTTGCGCATAATGATAATAAGGTAGAGGCGAAACAGACTTTTAAAATGCAACCCAACGCACAACGAGACGCGTGTTGATTCGAATCTGTTCAAATCACTAGGGGCTTACTATGACCTGTTAGCTGTGCAAGCCTGAAGTTGAACTGCCTGGGGTTTAAGTATTTACATTATAGCAGGCCAGACGCAGGCCTGCTATAATGTAAATACTACGGTACTACGTTTACGAAATCCACTCAAAATTCGGTCACCTTTTTTTTCTATAATTTTTCATACTACGGCGCCCTCTTTAGGGTATATTCTGTGCTACGGTGTGCTAATTGACAGCATAGATGACCGTCTTTTATGTCAAATTAGGTGATCTTCAAAATGTTAGTATTGTAGAAGCAAATTCAACCACATACTCAACATTGGTTTTTGGATGTAGATTAGTATTCGACTGTTCTGTCATAGTACGATTTGTAATGAGACAGTTAGTCTCAGGAACAGACCTGCTTTTGAAAGGAAATTGACTCATTAGGAATTGAGCATTTCCCTAAGAGAAAGAGGAGCAAAAATTGATAAATGTTTGATAAATTGAAAAGTCCATATCAGTTGCCAAGAAAAAAAAAGAAGTCCATATGATTTATACGTCAAAGTGATTTTCACTGTCAACTGTAGTGTCAATGTCAACTGATGACATTGACATTTCCTTATCAATCAATAGCAATGATACGACGACTGACGAGTAGGTACATAGTTAAAGTGTAGTTATGGTTTATCTGATCATTTCCTATACGTAGTAGAACCAGAATTTAAAAATTTTAAGCGGGATCTGGGATAACAATTTTAGTACATTATAAGTGACTGTCTCTTCGACAGTTTTGAATTAAAATGGGCTCTAAAACTTTCGAAGGCGTTTCAGACAGATATAATGGAATCACAGTCGATTCTCAAGAAGAACCTTGTGAAATTAGTCAGCTTCTAAACCAGTTGAAAGGTAAGTTAAACATTTTTTTTTCTTTGAATATTGTCTCATTAATTGGATACCTTAATTAGATAAAAAACGTTTAAATTGCCACCTAATTCTACACGATAGAAAATATAATTTGAGATTTCCATTTCCAGATTCACTAAATTTGTGGTCTGAACAGAAAAAACGATGTATCTGGTTCAAAATTAACATCAAGGACGCAGCATGGGTGCCAATTCTTGCAAATGTATGGTTTTTTAGTAATATTTATGGGACTATATTTTTTGCTATTAGAAATCAAATATTACTATCAAAACCAATTTAACCAGCCTGATAATATTAATATTTAATATAATGTATATTTCACATTCAGGAAGGCTTCAATTTTCATCATTCCAGAGGAGATTTTGTAATGATGTACAAATGGCTTCCGAATAGTTCATCTAACTTACCACCAGCTTGTCATACAAATCTTGGTGTGGGTGGAATGGTTTTTAATGATAAAAATGAAATATTAGTAGTTGCTGAAAACTACATTGAGGTTCCACATTGGAAACTGCCTGGGGGTTATGTAGAAAGAGGTAAGTTAAGAAATGAAAACCTTAATATTTAACATTATGTACACAATAGTAAGTTTGCCCTTTATATAATTGTAGGAGAAGACATTAAAGATGCAGCCATAAGAGAAGTTAAAGAAGAAACAGGGATTGACGCTACTTTTGAGTCAATGGTAACACTGAGACATACACACAACATGATGTTTGAGAACTCTGATATTTATGTGATTGTACTATTAAAAGCTACATCAGAAATAATTTCCAAATCTGAAATAGAAATCAAAGCATGCCGGTGGATGCCTATTGAAGAATACATGAACCACCCCGATGTCCACGAATTCAACAGATTTATTGCTAGACAAGCTTTAGATTTAAAGGCCAGAAACTTGAAATTGGATCTCCGTACAGAAACACTCAAAATGAAAAACTTTTCCAGGGAAATGACAGCTCTGGTAATAGAAGATCTTGATAAATAAGTTTAGTGGCAATGTTCAGGGTCAAGTGATAATAGCAAAGTTGTTACAGTGATAAATTTTTATCTTAATATGTAAATGATAACAATAAGGAGATGGATAATTTATACACTTCACATTATTATATATAAACTTCCTGCTACTAGGAACCAACATAACAAAATGTCACATCTTTAAAAATGTAATGCTATGTTACTTTTTAATATCAATTTAAAGTATTACACACTTTATACTACGTATGTATGTGTATCCACCAATACATAATGTGATATTTACAATTAGAATTGATGCATTAGTCATATTGAATTTGGTTTTCACTCATTAATGTAATCAATGAGTTTAAACAAAAGCAATTTTCCTCTTTCAATATAATTGACTGTACTAAATAGGGTAGATAGTTAAATCAATAATAAATTCATTTAAAATCATTGCCATGTATTTATGATTATTGTGTTACATAATTCAGTTTTACAATTGGTTACCTCACAATGGTATGGAATTTAAGGGTATTATTTAATTTATGTACAACATCCATGTATCTGGCAGTTGTCTACAAATTGTCAACTGAATTACCTACCTACTATAATAAAAATGTACCTTTAATGATTTTATGACTATAAATTTGTTATAAATAAATTAAAAGTTAAACAATTTTTACAAATTAATCTTTCCACCTAATATAATTATAACTTCCTAACAAATGGTTTTAAAATGACAAAGCAGAAGCAAAGTATATTTACATAGCAAGTTCAATGAATTGACCTCTTACATCATCATTTCTAACATTGTGGTTCATTGTATTGCTATCTTATAACATGACTTTTTAAACTTTAAAATCACAAAATAATGACTATTTGATAGATTAAAATCAATGATTAATTGAATGTGTCAAAAATAAGCAATAAATTGTGTCTGGCACATTGACTACAATTTAAATGTGAGAATATTATGCCTTTGTGTGGGTTAGGTACTGCAGAATAGTAAAGGGCCACTTCAAAAATATCTAGTTTTGTATTTAACATTTTTAGCATCATTTGATCACTAAAACCTAATAAATTTAAGATCTTATAATTTAATATAGTACCATAACTGCTTATAACAACTTAAAAATATATTAATAAAGAAACAGAAAGCCAATAAACAAAAAATAATTTAAAATATGAAGATCATGATATTGAACATTGCACAAGTATATTAATAGTATTGGTATGTTTTGAGGTAAACCACAATGAACATGTAAATAATATCAATTTACTTCATTATTTTTAGGACTATGTATTAGAGGTTGATTGGCGCCAGATATTAGATGTGTCAATAAAAACAAATGCCATGTCAACTGATTTAGTCTAAGTCTGGTGCAGCAGCATTTCTTCCTACATAGTCTCCATCTTCATCTGAACTATCAGCTTCACCTATTATAGATTTCAGAAGTCCTCCAAATACTGAATTAGGATTCTTGTTGTCAGGTGGTATTTCTATGCCAAACCAAATGCGACCAATGTTATCTAAATACACCGAGTAGTTGGGATCCCTTTTAATACTTATTGCATACCAACTTCTAAGTATTTTGAATTGATTAGAGTGTCTCCTGAAAAATTATAGCAATTGTTAGCATTAAAAAATCAAAACTATTTCCTTATAGTAACTTTAAATGAAATTGAATATATTTTACTTACTGTTCAATAGCACGTAATAGAAACCACAGAAAATTTAATAAAGGAAATATGTAAGGAGGCCCTTTATTATTATTTATTGTAGGGTGTAGGCCAGTGTATTTATTAAAAGTTTCTGTAGCCATTTGTATATTACGCAGACATAAGATCTGCAATACTGGCTGGGCAATGAACAAATCTATTTCAGATTTTAATCCCTTCGTTGTATGGAGTTCCACAAGCATACTAGCATATGCTGTTCCATCACATGAGTGCAGGAAATGTCTGTGAGCTGCGGCATACTTCTTTTCTTTCCAATAAACTTCAGCAATTCTCTAAAACAATATTAACAAAGATCCGTAAGTATAATATAATTAGTTAGAAAGAACAGTAGATAACTTCAAAATACATTATTATTGTTAACCCAATTTAACAATAAATATATGGGACTGCTGATACTGCTGATGAACAAGTAGGTCAATGAAACAATAGTGCCCAGATGTTTTTTTTTTAAAGTCCTACTGCTTTGATGATATATGAATGGTAGTAAACTGTTTACATAATCTGCTTTACAAACAAAAAACAATTTTCACAATGTAAATAAACCCAAACTATGCCTGCAATGAGCTGACTATTATCTTCTAGGTTAGTCAAGAAGACTGAAAACAGTATTGTAAAAAACGGATTTACAAGGTAGGCTGGTTGTAAGGTATTCAGAAATAATGCAGATGGAAATCATAATAATCTCAGAAGATAAGAACTAATCGTAGTGAACCAATTTACCTGATGAAGAAAAGGATGTCCTTTTTTGTTACTGTCCATAGACCATTTGACACCATTAGTGAGGAAAGATTCCCTCTCAGGTATACTAGCACTCATCAATTCGAATAACCTTGCTATTTTGTCGATCCATTCGTGACATGGCTTTGTTGCAGATTTATTCAACACGTCTACGAGTAATATAGCCAAGTCTGCCCCACTCTCTTGCTGGTCGCGCTGTAGTAACAAAGTTGAACCTTTGTACAGTAGATTTAGTAAATCCGCATATTTTTTCTGACTTAGATATCTGAAATATCATAACAAAGCATTAATAATGAATGATTTAACTCCCTGAACAACAAGAAGTGTACATTTGTGATTGGTACCTGAAATATAGGGTTCTATACATTTGATGTGCCTCATAGTAATGTCCAGAGTTTACTGATGCTTCTAACTTATCGAGTACTCTTGAGACTCCTCTGTCTCCTCGTGCAGCCATCATTTAATTTCTAGAACAATCTGTTTTTCTTCTATTTCTATTTCACATACACCAATTTACGCCATATCCATGAATTGTATGATTTTTTTTAATATGTTTTTTTTTTTCGAGTACAGGTCTTTTAAGCTAAATTTGTAAATATAAATAGTCCGCTCAGTTTTTTCTCCGAATGTAAATATGATGCTTGCTTATGCTCGTTCTTATCCAGTTACCTAAATTTTGAGTAATTTGGTGTTTTCTTGCATTTCCTAACGTCCGCTTCACACGTTTGGTAAGCGTCAGCGTCAACACCGAAGAAACAATCATAAACAATTCAATCTTTTGAATAGACTTTACGAGCACTGGGAAAAATGACACAAAACTTGTATTTTTGTCTCCGAAGTTTAGGATTAAAGGGATTTAGGTAGTAGGAAGTGTAGGAACCAAGATCACAATTTATAACAAAAGTTGTTGGTGTTGCTCTTTGGTTACTCTTTGAATCCTCTTTGGTAATTACAAACCATAAATAAATATAAAAGAGGTTTCGAGAAAATGGAGTCGTGGTCGGATACAAAACAGGAAGTAGGTAGTGAATAAATATAATATGTTTTTATAAGTTATAATCATAGAAAAAGAAAGAAAAAAGAAAGAAAGAAAAAAAAGTTTATTTGCGCGAAGAGTGTGGCGCATACAATAAAAAAAAACAAAAACAACTAAATAATAAAAATGAGGTACTTTTTTACCCGCAAACGCTGGCATGAAGCCATTTTTAGGGTTCCGTAGTCAACAAGGAACCCTTATAGTTTCGCCTTGTCTGCCTGTCTGTCTGTCCGCTCGCGGATAATCTCAGCGACCGTTACCACTAAAAAGCTGATATTTGGTATCAATATGTACCTATATCAATCACGCCGACAAAGTGCAAAAACAAAAAGTAGTAAAAAATGTTTTATTAGGGTACCTCCCCTACACGTACCTAAGGTGGGAAATGATTTTTTTTTCATTTCTTCCATAACGTGTGATATATTGTTGGATAGGCATTTAAAAATGATTAGGGGTCCTGTAAATTATTTTTTTTGATATTGTAAATAATTTCGGAAATAATCGCTCCAAAAGGCGTTGAGGCGTCCCCCCCTCTAACTTTTGAACTATAAGTATAAAAATATGAAAAAAATCTCCAAAGTAGAACTTAAAATAAACTTTGAAGGAAAATTATTTAGACCTTAAAAGGATGAACAGTTTTTGAAAAATTAAAAAAAAAACGTTCTGAACTTATTTTGTAATTTAACCTTTTAAATTTTTCATTTTTTTTTTACTTTTTTACATACTTCATTAACCTGAGCATATCTTCTTTCAAATAAAAATACAAAAAGAATAAAATCGGTTTACGCAAATTAAAATTACCAACAGGGACAGCGCCATCTCTCGGGAAATTGGGTTACTAATTTTTACATGGGCTACTGGGTTCTGTTACATTGTGAGAAATGAAGAAGATAGCTAGTGTCAAACTTTTACTGACTAAAACTAAAGTCATACCGGTGTCGTGTTTTTTTTGCAAAAGCATTGAACGACACCGGTGGGGTGTCGTTCAATTGCTTTTGCGTTCTGAGACCGCCGGTTTCCTTTTAAAAAGGAAACTCGTATAGGCACTCGGTACTGGCTTTGCTGGGCTTCAACTATTTTGCTGACATACACTACTCTACGCGCTGTTGACGACTTGGGCTTGCTCTGGACTGTTACTAGACCTGAACGCATGACCGCGTTCAGATCCAAGTAGTGAATAGGCTCTTCTAGATCTGAGTAAACTTGAAGCTAGTCCGCGACAACTGTATCCGGTTCATATTTATCTAACGATTTTAAGGACTATGAATGGAGGTTCAGATCTGAGCTCAAATCGATTCGTTTTAAAAATTGGCTTAGACAAAAATGCTCAGAATAATAGGTACTAATTCCAGTTTTGGTGTATCTCTAATTATAGCTCTGAATTTACCAAACCGAAGAGAAGAGACGAAAAATGTGTTTGAATAAACCAATCAGAATTCGTTATTGTCACACTCTTCTCTGCGTAGTTTTGGTGGAAGTGGATCAAGCGGAGAGGAGAGAAGATTTCTAATTTTTCTGTATAATTTTGTGTGGAGAGACTAAGCGTTGCGGCAGAACGGAGAAGTGTCTAGGCGGGCGGCCGAGCGGTCCGCTTCCTTCTCCCCGTGCCTCTTCTGTCACAGCTTCAACCTGCCAGCTTCGCAGCACATCTCCTCTCATTTCCTCACCTCTCTGTTTTTGTGGACACTGGGCTTTACACTAGCGAGCTAGCAATCTCGAAAAGGCTGGGTTAGGTTAGAAGCGTTTGTCCCACTGCACCCGCAATCCACGACACAAGTGTACGAGAGAACACTGGGGTAGTTTCAGTAAGTAAACAGGCCAGTCTGACAGGCCTCTCCGCCCACCCCAGGGTGAAGGACATCCATAAGAATTACTACCCACACACTCTGTGGATTGTTTTTTTCTTTTCAGTACCTACTCGCATGTTTGGCAGCTTGTGTATTTTCACGGCCTATCCAAATGTCCTTTCTTTGGTATTGTGCGTTAAATCGTTGAACTCCTTAGTAGTCCTGACTTGATCTAAGTATACGAATATTGATAAATGCTTGTGCTGATTAGACAGACACTGTCTTAAACACTGATCTGAAAGGTTCAAATATATGATTTGACCATTTGTTTGCTGTGTGGCCTTTACACTTTGACCTCTGAGTTTGTTGTAGTGTTTCTTCTCACAGTAGTCAGCTAGGAGACACCGGCTTTGTTTACTTTAAACTGATTTAAAAATTGGCGATTAATTTTTTTCAAACCTTTTTTCATAATAATTATAATTTAATAGTTACCCTGAAAAAAAAAAGTTTGAAAGGGGTTTTATTAAAAAAGGAGAACAGGGTCAAGTGAGGCAATAGTGCAAAATGATTGTTACCTCGTAAGCAATTGACGACGAAAATCGCACGTCTATCGATGTAGATGTGGTATGGTTTCCATTATTAATAATTCTTTGAGAAGACAAGAACCTATCTGAACATTCCGAACTATGTAGAATCAGTCACATGTTTGTTCGCAGTGGTAAATCTTAGTAAATAATACATTGGTCGAGGATTTACGTAGGTGCAAAGAAAATACATGGCTCTGGGACGAAGCCCCCTAAGGAGTCGTTTCTTTTATTCATAGATGAGCGTTTGGTAAGTAGGTTGCGTTTCTTATTCAGGTCATAGTCTATCCGTATACAAACTTTAATTAAATCTGTTCAGCGGTTGAAATGTAACAGATAGTAAGAGCGACAAGTGTGCTTTTAGACTGTTATGCCTTGATCACACGCACCGAAATAAAGGGCAAAACAGATAAAATTACACGTTGCTCGGCCGAGACAGTGATGTAAGCGAGTTGTAGAGATATACGTACTGAGTATACGGCCGAGAGCACTGCTCGCCCTTTTGTTTGGGACGTGTGATTAAGACAGTAGTATGGCTTTTGCTACAAGTAGAATAGAGACATTTTATGATATAAACTAATAAGATAAACTGGACGAACTGTATCGGTTGACGTTGGTATCTAGATACTCTTTTTCCGAAAGAGTTATGTTGTCTTGTCTACCGCATTGCGGCTACCGCCTGGTTTTTTTTTCTTTGCCAATATAAAATTCCCGATGTAGATAAATTGCTGGGTTTGCTGAAATACCTAGCTTCGAAAATAATACCTGGAACTTGCCTCTAAAAGTATCTAATCAAAATAAAGCAAGAAATATAGACATAAAGAATGCCGAAGTCTACTTTAATTCGCTAATGTATAGATCATCATCATGTCTAACTTCACCAGGTTATCCCTCCACCATGTGCGATGAGAGTGATAGGCCTTACAACGCTCTGTCTTCCGTTACGCGGTGCTCTCTCCAAAACTCATGGGCCCTATCTACCATCAGTTCTGCATCTGCAAGCAATGTGCCCTGCCCTCTGTCACTAAATTAGGGCAATTCTTTGGGCTTTGTCGGTAGTCTCGTTTCCCCCAGCGGATATCTTCATTCCTAATTTAATCACGCAAGGAAACTTTGAGCATAGCCCTCTTCATAGTCCTTTGGGTGACTTAACTTCTAATCAGACCCATTGTGATCGACATGTACATATACATGTACGTATACATGTATATGTGGTGACCAGATCTTAGAATTGATCACTTCATTTCATGAATTGGCCGGTAACATTATGAGGTGATTATTTCTAAGAGCTGAGTACGACAAATACATCTGTACAATGTAAAGTCTAACCTAGTCTTAGATAGATAGATAGACTATTTATTGTAGGTACCTACACCATAAACACATCTTGGTAGGTTCATCTCGCAACTAGCTTATACAAACAGATATAAAATTGTCAAACTCATGCGTAAAGTTGATCACTGTACATATATACTTATCTACTTAACTACGAGTACCATTTGTAAAGTACCTCTAAAGTTGGTCTCAGAGGAAACTGTTGTTATTTAATTATAAACTCTTATAGGAGGAGGGTGCGCTTGTCGATAGTGTTATTAATGATCAAGTACTAACTAATAGTGATGGATACGTAACGAGATAGCGAACTTTGTTGTTAAGTAAATCATTATCAATGATACAAAGAACATTTATCTTCACAAGATAAACGGATGTTGGAGGTCTGGAAGCGTCTATCTACTCTGCAGAGGTTTTATATTATGTTAGGGATGCTTCTCTTACTGAAACGGTGTTTTCAGTTTCTGTGTTGTAGTTGTTTCAGGAATGAATCGCTTTATGTCGATTAAAAGAATTTGATATCACGATTCGAGATTGGCATGGTATAGAAAAACTTTTTGGGTCTTACTTCTCTTGTTTTTCAGGCTCTTTTAATGTAAAAAATCAACTTAAACTAATGTAATTGAACCATTTGGGACATCTACTGTAGGTACGTATACCTACCTCAAAATAAATAAATCAAAAATATAAAAAAACTAGCTTTTGTCAGCGGCTTCGCCCGCGTACATAAAATATAGCCTATGTCACTCAGGAATAAAGCAGCTTTCTATTGTTGCTTAAATTTTTCCAATCGGACCAGTAGTTCCAGAGATTACCACCTACAAACAAAAAAAAACAAATTTTACCTTTTATTATATTAGTGTAGAAGACTATTTGTAATATCATAAATAACATTTTTTTTTACATTTTATAGGTATAAACAAGTTTAGTTAGAAGGTCGAATTAGGCGACTTTTTGCAATGATATTTCTGTATTCATTTCTAAAAGTACCTACCTAGTTACCATTTAATATCAGCGATACGAGAGCAAGGGCATTCTTTATCCCAGTTTGTTCTGTGATTCGGTAGCCCTAGTCAGGGAATTCGAGACCTCTCCGCTCGTGAACATAATAGTGGCTCTAACGCCCCCATCCGCGCCATCTCACCAAATACCTCAATCATTCGTATCGTGTAACTACAAGGTGTCCATCTAATTATTTACAAGTCCATTAATAGTAACTGAACTCTCAGCTGTCGGCCTTGTTCTTACTTCTGGAAATCAACTGAATTTAAGTTAGATACCTACCGACGGCAAAACTTTTTGATTGAAAATTGAGTTCGGAATAGAAGTCGAAAACTAGCTAGCAAATTGATGAGTTTTTGGCAGTTCATTTTAGGGGTACAGGTTACCTACCCTTAACACAAGTTGGACGTTCCTACTTGTTCCTCAAAGTTTTTGCTTGCCTTCATTTTAGGGGAAATGCTGGACATGTGAAGTATCTTAGTTAGATGTCATGTTTTAAATGTTATGTTTCGGTTTAGATCTATTTTGCGGAGGCGTGTTGTTCTTGGATGTGTACGGAGATTCGTTCGCGTAAGAATTGTGTCCATGTGCTCAAGCGAGCATTTTTGTGGGGGGTGAAAATCATCTAATGATGGGCGGATGGATCTCTTGGGCAGAGTGAGCGATAGTGTCAGATTTTTACTGACTTAAAACCCAAACCGTTTCTTCCTAGCCTTTCATACCTTTCCGATCTTGCTATCAAAAGCTGATCCATGGCCTCAGCAGGCTTCGGCCCTGCTGGGCCTCTATGTGTGCTCCTTGAGGCGCGCGGGAATAAAACGCGCCGTCAACGACTTGGGCTCAGTCCGGACGATTACCCATTGCTTTCCGTCCGCATGCCCGCAATGTTCTTAAGCGACCTCACATACACAGATTAAAAAGTGTACGTTAATATACACAATTGATAAAATCTCGCCTTGGTAAAATAGTTAAATCTAAACAATGTATCTGTAACCACGGTACCCACTACAGAAATAAGAACACAACAGAACGTACAAACCTGAACACACCGGCATGGATATTGATGGGAAGTAACGTTGCAATCGTTAACTCCTCAGTGAATGAATGGAGGAACGTAAACAATAGATATTTTCGAACAATCCTGTGGGTATGTGTACCTTCGTTCTAATAAAAAGAGATATTCACCGTACCTAAACGTAGATTCGTTTATAGTGAACTAGCGACCCGCCCCAGCTTCGCACGGTTACTGATATTGAATATATTATACATGTGTTATGCACATAAACCTTCCTTTTTAATGACTCTATTCATTAAAAAAAACCGCATCAACATCCGTTGCGTACTTTTAAAGATCTAAGCATACATTGGGACACAGGAAGCCACTTTGTTTTATACTATGTAATGATATGTAGGTATTTTTTGGTTTTTGGTTTTTTGGTTATGCAGCGGTCGACGTTGGAAAACGCCTACCTAGTAGTAACCTATACGCTCTGGACTTAAAGACCATACGGTGGTTTTGTAGCGTTATCAGGAAACACAGATTGCGGTGTGATTTTTTTCTTCTTCTTCTCGAATAAATGAATTCCTTTTGGTTGGTTGCCACGTTTATAGCAGGTACAGTAAGTCTGTCTGAAACTGCGGGATTTTTCGACAAATTGTCACCGCGGCATCGAAATTGAAGGAACACGGTTTTTAGTCAGTAAAAGTCTGACACTCTCTCCCACTTCGCTCAGAACACGACAAGTTGTTTTATCGCATTTTAAAGTAAAAAAAAACCTTGGCACCTTGCAACGGTGGCGCATTCCCACACGTCTAGTGGTCCGCTAATGGAACTGTCCTCGCTGTCTGTAGCCACCTAAGTGAAACATTTTTACAAGCATTATTTTTAATCATACTTTTTGTTAATAACTTCATTGACTTCATCTTTCACAGAGCAACCGCTGCATCGCTTTGGAATGAGGCCAAAGGATCTCCAGCGGGTAATTAGAGTCTTTTAATGTCTGCAAAATTCTGTTGGAGAGTTTTTAAGCTTCGTAATTAATGGCTTTTTTCCTTAATATCCATTAAGAGTTAGCAGATTTGGAATAAATAATACAATTTTTTACATAAAGTTGCAGCTATTCTGGATACAGAAAGAGTCAATATTGCCATTTGTTGAAAACTTTTCAATATTCTTGCTAGTGGGCGGGATGCCAGCTTGGATGAAGTTAAGCTACTCTATCTTTTCAGCATATTTTCAAGGTAGTCATTTGTTTAACGTGTGTGCATTGCAGGTGAAAAGTATATAATTATGTAAATAACAACGTAAGTGTTTTTTTTAATAAATTCTATCACTTTCTGAACGCAACTTCAATAAAGCTATATTGGCTTTTAACAAAGAAAATTCACTCAAACATAACGAATTTATTCCATTTAAACCACTTACAGCCAGCATTTGATTTGTCAAACACATTGATTACAAAATGCGGCATGGCTGACATCTGTTGGTATTTATTACGCAAAAGAATGATTTAGAAAGTTAATCTCAGCTTAACCGAGGCCTATTTGTGAAGCGAGGCTTGTACGTAATCCCTTCAAACGAAGCTCGTCGAACCACCGGAGAAATCTACTTATTTGTAAAACATAATGCCAATCTTTTTCACTTACAAAATGAACAAACAGCAAAACATTTTGATTTCACATAAAGTGCAAAATAATTCTTAAATTTTGCACGTAGGTACTCCGATTCCGCTCAGTCCAATAAAATATAAGTTACCTTAAATCCTGATGTTATCGGATAATTGCATTGTTTCCGTATCTTTGGAAATATGATCGCACCAATTTCGCTGACCAATTTCATGTTATTTTGCTGTTATTAATGTGTGACATTAAGTATATTTGAAGAAGAGCTCACGTCAAAATATTATATCTTTTATCTTTCTTGTCTTGACAATGCTCATAAATTATTCGAGGAAAATGCAATTTCCTGTAGAATTTCATAACGTTCGATCGATAGACTTCAAAACGAAATGGACTTGATCTTGTGTCGCACGAAGCTTTCGCGATAACTGGTGGGTGAACGAACTGACATGACGTAAACGACAGTTCAATTAAGAAATGTAATTAACAACGTCGGTAGTATGAGTGGGCATTAATTTAACAAACGGCTTTTTTTAACTGTTAATCTAATGTTAACGAATTAACCACTTTTTATTTACAGCAAAACCCGTTAAATCTATCAACTGTTTCATTAAACGATTTTGACAAAGAGCATATGTAATTAACTCAACGAATAGGTATTCAAAAGTAGCTAACGTTCGTACGTAGCTCCTTTTTCAATTTGAACAGTTTCGTATATTAACTGCTACATTGGTACAAACAATCTGTTACATTAATGAAAACCTGTTAATAACGTTAACGGCTTTTTTTAACAGGTTAACAGGATGAAATTAACGGCTTCGTTGCGTTAACCCAAAAATCGTTATCGACCCACCACTAGTGGGTAGTACTATTAGTAGAGTAGTACTACCTATTCTAATTTGACTACCACTTTCACACAACTGGACTAGAAGCGATTCTTTAACTTGCTAGAATAATAACGAGTGACAATAGCCTCGCCTACTTCTTCATTGCTCAGCAAACAGACTCTAAATCAATATCTAATGAGCAATCAGAAAACTTTTCTCATTGACGTTATTATGATTCTGATATTTATAGATATCTAGTGGATAAGTGAGTAACGCCATTTATAGATCATCTGCTAATAAAGTTTTACATTCATCCCTTTCTGCTGACAAATACTTACCTAGCCGTATTCGTACTCGAGTAAAACAAAAAGTTACCACAAAGCAGTTTCTCCACAATAATCATATAATCGTTTTGTTTGTCAGGCTACATGGAGAAAGCGAATAACATTATTCGGCCCAAAAAACACTATAGAATCTGTATTGTATTCGCTGGTAGTTGAGTAGCGTGAATAAATTTTGTTTTGTTCGGTTTTTCTCTATCCGGATATGCCAAGATCAGCGAAATGTTGAAAATATAGAAATAAGCTCGGTGCCAGGATTGCCAGCCTAAAATTCAAACACGATGCTGGCGTGTAATGTCTGCCGTTGCATTCGTATGTAAATTATCTGTCATGCTGCTCAAACGGGAACTATGGCGGGCATGTAGTAGCATTGCAGCGCGAGAGCCTCCTATAATCCTTCCCATAAGTGAATAACTCACTAAAATTTGGTATTTAATTAAGACCAAGCTTGAGCTGTTCTAAGTGGAAGTTTAACTAACATAATATCTACAGCAGCCTGCGTGAAGTTACATTGAGCTGTGTAACTACTTATTACTTAATATGTGATTCAAAGTTTTCAGTTGCGCGCTAGGATTCGGCTGCATTTAATTGAATATGTGAAAACTCTGTGATACGTAGATTGTTACCTACTTGCAAGAACGTAAACACATGTAGGTAAAGGTTTCTGCCAACTAGAATGTATCAGCAGCATATCATATCCGTATATATCAGGCTTACTGACGGTAGCATGAGCACTATTTTTCTGTGTTTTAATATGAATACGTCGAAGCAATAAAATCTAGATCTGAATCCTGTAAAATTAAATTGCTCTAAAAACGACAGTAAATTAAAAAAAAAAAAAAAAAACTCGCAAATGCGAGTCGGAATCGCGCACTGAGAGTTTCGTATAAACTTAGGTACCTAAGAAAACAGTTGAATTACCGGATTGAGAAACGAAGATTTTTCCGTTTTTTTTGTGAAGGCACTACAACTTTATGTTTTCAGTTTATTTCCCATACTGTGCTATGAGACCTTGCTTCATGTCCAATTTCATGATTCTAGGTACACGGAAAGAGTACCTTTTGAATTTTGATTCTCTTGGAATTGTCCAAATATGCGTTTTTTGCGACATAAATGTCCGTTTCTTTTTTTAAATTAACTTAGAACTTCAAGGGAGATTTAAGTATGGTTTTTTAATTGTTATAAACTAGTGCTTGACTGCGATCCCACCTGATAGTAAGGAATGATGCAATCGTTGATGGTGAGGCGCACTAGTTTAATTAAGAGCCTATTCACTCTAGCCTTGACGACACCTAAATGTTCCAGTCCTTCGATGTGGTTTAATTTCAACTCGATATTTTTTTGACTTGCTGAGATAAAGGATCTTGACAGATGGACAACAAACTCATCCTATAAATGTCAGTTTTTTCCTTTTGAGGTACGGAACTCCAAAAATAAGGCCGCTTAAATAGCTTTGTATACATCCACACGCTCGTCTTTACCCAGGTAGCTGGCGAATGTAACCTTTTAATTTATTAGCAACATCAACGTGTAGAAAAGGAAATTTAATTAAACGTGCGGCTCAGTGTAAATACTTATTGTAGAAATACATAGTTTGTCTCCGAAATATAATTTGCGGTCGACATTGTTCCTTATAATCTACCGCATTTAGTTTACATAATTACAGAGTTTTCAACTGCAGGAATTCTCTTAAAATATTATAGAACAGCTGTCTCGCAATGCATTTGCGGGGCAATGGAGCATTTTTCTCATAGTTGAGCTGCCAAAAATGAAGTGTTATGTTGAGTGCACTTACATTAATTATTACGGTATTTCAACTACGTGTATCCAGCCAAAGCCAAGCCAGAGCTTTATTGGATAACTAGCGACCCGCCCCAGCTTCGCACGGGTACTGATATTGAACACATTGTGCATGTGTTATACACATAAACCTTCCGCTTGAATCATTCTATCTATAAAAAAACCGCATCAAAATCCGTTGCGCACTTTTAAAGACTTAAGCATACATGGAGACAGTGGTAAACAACTTGTTTTATACTATGTAATGATTCCAATCTTTTTAGTGAGACAATACAATACTTAGTAGTCTAATAATAATGTGAACGGTCCGTAGTTATCCAGCATATTTAGTGGGTAATAATATTAAGGATATAATATAACAATAAACTCAAAGAATGGTCTAAATATTAAATTCTCCTCCTATGCCATCTCTATCAATCTGGTGACTAGGCAGAAATAAACATAAGCAGAATTCGTATCTACGTAAATACTT
Organism: Mythimna loreyi; assembly: GCA_029852875.1. Taxonomy (NCBI): domain Eukaryota; kingdom Metazoa; phylum Arthropoda; class Insecta; order Lepidoptera; family Noctuidae; genus Mythimna; species Mythimna loreyi. The sequence goes on along the minus strand of CM056785.1, from coordinate 11,587,952 downwards.
AGTGCCAATTTTCCGGGTCTTGTTATTGTGTATGAATACCTTAGTAGACAATACAACACTTAGTAGACATACTTCGATAATAATGCTATGTGTTTTTTTTTTATTATGGTTCTTAGGTTCGGTCTTGACCGCTGACTATCACTAGCAACGATGTGGTCGACGATGGCGCGTGCTTACCTAGAAGTAACCTGTCCATTGTTGACTTAAAGAACCCTATGTTACACCATTAGGAAACACAAACTCTGACAAATAATTCCACTCCTTAGCGATACGGTAGCACGCACAATCCTTAAGGTCCCAGCTGGGTCGAAATCTACTGGGGCCATGTGTGTTGTGAAAACATCACGCGGAGTCCTGTTACGAAGACGAAGAAGGAACAGCAGTGGGTTTTTTACAGTAAAAGTCTGACACTCTCCCGCCCTACCTAAGGGCGAGAAGATGTCATTCGATGATTTTTTACCCAGCAAAAGAAAAGCTGTACCTACAATGGATGTGTTCCCAAAACGTATTGTGCGTATAGGATGTCCACTATGTACCACGTGCTCAGTACAATTTATTTTTTTATTTTCTCATTTAATTATGGAGTTTTAAAATAACAAGTAGCGACCCGCCTCAGCTTTGCACGGGTACTGATATTAAATATATTATGCATGCATTATACCCATAAACCTTCATATTGAATCACTCTATCTATTAAAAAAACTGCATCAAAATCTGATGCGTACTTTTAAAGATCTAAGCATAAATAGGAACAGCGGTAAGCAACTTTGTTTAATACTATGTAATGATAATGTTTATGTCAGTTCTATCAAACTGTGATTACATATTACTACAATAATATTCAGGACATGAACCTGAAGAGATTCTGTAGGCTGCGTATTAATATGTATAATGTTATCCGTATTGCTGTAGCTAATTACCATCGTGTTAGCGCGACATTCAACGGGACGGATGTTCGCTAACTAACAACTACTTCAAACGGCAACTACTTGCGATTCGTGGCTTTGAACTTTAAATAACTATACGTAAACCTACATCACAGTTATCTAAGTTGAAAAACGAGCAGAGCATACATCGTCCGCTTGAATAATTTACATAGGTGTATAACTTGTGCGGCCTTTGCCAGTATCCAAGCCAAGTAACGTCAAAGTTTTCATATCAATCTAATAACCCGATTTTGTGTCGATCCCTAACTTGCAATATATCCTAACTTGGGGACAAAACGTACCAATTTATGCTTTAGTAACTTATGAAGAAATTGGATTAAGTTTTCTAGACTAATCAATTGTTGAGTGCTGCTTTTAGTGTTTAATGTGACTTAACATATCATTAAATAGTATAAAACAAAGTTTGCTTTCCCTATGTATGCTTAGATCTTTAAAAATACGCAATGGATTTTGATGCAGTTTTTTTAATAGATAGAGTGATTGAAGAGGAAGGTTTATGTGTATAATACATACATAATATATTCAATGTCAGTACAGTACGGCCGTCGGATATTAGTGAGTCTGAAGTTAGGCTCTGTGAATTTTATCGCTTGAAAACTCGTACAAAAATAAAGGTTTTTAAAAAAGGAATGTCAATAACAGTTCTTAACAGCAATAACAACTGCAAATTGCGTTTACTTGTTTAAACCATTTATTTTTTTACGAGTTATCAAGCGCTAAAATTCGGAGAGCCTAACTTCGCCAAGATCCGACGGCCGTACTGTACCCGTGCGAAGCTGGGGCGGGTCGCTAGTTTCCTTATATAATAATTTATCCAATATGGAAATATAGATAAAAAGAGTAACAATGGAGTTTCTTGCCGGTTATTCTCTATAGCAAACGACCAATTTGGAACCGTGCACTACCTTCTGACTACTTATAAGTGTCCATGTAGGCCCATGCGAAAAAAAAATTAGACTTGACCTTCTAAATTATCTGAACAATTACTAAAGGCAAATTAATCCTAAAATGCCTCATATTGCGCCATTAAATTCGGAAAGCACATATAATCCGAGAGGCGGAAATGACGTCAGTCAGGAAAGCGTTCATCATAACCTGTCCTAATATCCGTGACTATACGGACCCCATGCTACATGGAGGAGATAACTCTCTCGGTTGTTTTTTTTTTAACATGTTACACAATACAAGCTCTTGATATATTATTATTCTCTTTGGTAATCGAGAGGAAAAAGGTCCATGATGGGTTTCATTTGTTTTATTGTTTTGAAACGGGAAAACGGTAGGAAAATGTTTATTGTTTGATTGATTGTTAAAAAAATCCTTTTGTGTTCAAAATCTGTACCTATTGAAGTACTTGAAGGGTAGCCGTTGGAACTCATTAATAAGCTTCGGTTGTTTGTCCGTCCGTTTGTCTGTCTGTGAGCGACCTTAATGTATAAAACCGTCCTAGGTAGAAAGCTGACATTTTCACAAAGTGTGATTCTATTTTTCGCTATAAAAACAACAAACAAGAAGTATCATAAAGATATCGTCGTCCAGTCTTCTGGTCGTCGACGGTGCACAGTGATCAACCCACTCCAAAAAGAGTTGTCAGCAAACCGTAGAAACCGATTCCCGCTGGGACTTTGAGACTTTTCTGAAAAGAAAATCCTTAGCCTTAGAACACAAGAAGTAACTAAAGGACATGGGTTTGGTTGTAGTCAGTAAAAGTCTGACACTATCAGCGGAAGAAAACATCGAATTGATTTCCCATATTAAAGGGATAAAGGGTAAAATAAGGGTAAACACACGTGTTTAATGTTTATTTCATTGAAGCCATCGTATCGACCAAACCAGGAGTCTCTAAACACATTCCGTTAAGACAATATACATATTATCTCAAGACGACTAAAACAGTTGCCGATAGTATCAAAATCAACACAGCGAACAACATTATCGACGTGCGGCTCAAGAAGGAGACGTTTCGCTCGCACACAATTCTGTTAATGGCATAAACGTCATTACGTCGTAACGTAAACATCATTTGCTATTCAACTGTAAAATCTAGTAAGTAAAGGTGCTAATGAACACTTTGTGCACAGCTGATATAATTACCATGAGCCCGAGTCGCGAGCTACCCAGCCGTTACATTAAGTACATTTGTGAGTCCCCGCACATTCAGATGTGTGTACAAGTAAGTATATAATAAGACTTCTCCATCACATTCAAGAGAGCAATTAGGGAGGTCCTTGTTCGTTTACACGACGACGTCTGGTCGGCGAATTAGTTGTTTACACTGACAATTTATTATTTTATCTTATTATTATTTAGTAGACTAGTTGCTGTCAGCGGCTTCGTATGCCTAAATGTAGAAAATTGTTCCGAGAAAACTTTCTCGCAATATAAAAATCTACCTATTTGGATTCCGTCGCTGCGGCCGCACTCATGGCTATTTTCTAGAGAATAGCACGGCAGATTCTGATGACATGGACTTTCTCCAATCTTGCGACGCCAATATATTAACACGTATATTATTATTAGCAAGTATATTACCGAGTTTCTATAGCCATCTTCCAGTTCCATCATCAGACTCTATTATAGTTACCATCTAGCACCAAAATACTCGTCAAGACTAGTTACACGATCCCAAACTTGGTAGGGATATGTTGTTTAATTACCAAGTTCCTATGGTCACCTTTAGGTTCCACCATCACCTCAGTTCCATGTTTTAATAATTTTGCATTGTCATTTGATTTACACATGCATGCAAAATTTCAGCTCAAACAGTAACAGGGAAGTAGATAAAATTTAATTTACAAGAATTGATCACAAACATCGGGACAGGTTAAACCTTGAAAAAAAAAGAGGAACGATTTCATTTTCTGTTTGTCTATTAAGATAGAGTTTAGTAGAGTTAAAACTACTTGACCGATTTTAAAAATTCGTTCACCATTAGGAAGCTACATCTTCACTGAATAAAATATACCTAAATAAAAATAAAAATTACAAATCCTTACATTACACCCACTTTTTATGGGAAACTAAAAAAAAAACCAACAGTTAATAATCAAGTTAGCTAAGTCTTCAAGTCATGTTTGTAAGATCATTAAACAGTCAACACGTATTTAAATGTGATAAAACGTCGTACCCTTTTTCCTTTCAGGACGGAAAATCCTCTAAGGACTCTATGCCAAACAAGGTTCGTACATGAACGCTGCTGTATACACAGCAGTTAGTATATATACAGGGTGGAATAGAAGTCGTGGCCCAAAGCGCTGCTCACTATACTAATTGCATTAAACTCTTACGAAAATCAAAAATGTTATTAATGCTGTTGATGTTAAAAATGTCATCATCATCAACAGCCTTTTTAATGTTCCCACTGCAGGGACACAGGCCTCCTCTCTAAGAGAGGGGAATGGGCCGTAATCCACCACGCGGGCCCAGTGCGTGTTGGTGGATGTCACATTTCTTCGAATTTTTGGTTCTAAGACATGCCGGTTTCCTCACGATGTTTTCCTTCACCGTTTTGAGAGCAGTGGTGATGAAATAAATTACACAAAGTGATGCGCCTGGCTGGGTTTGAACCCGCGACCTACAACACGTAAGTCAGGGCCGTTACCACACGGCTACCACTGCTCTCGTTGTTGTTTGTTGCAAATATACACTAAAAGTAATAATAAAAAATACTTCTTAAACGCCAAAAGCCGTAAAGTATAAAAATCTTAATTAAAGCGCAGTACAGCGCGGAACTAAAAGTAAACATCAAATAATACTAATAACTACTATAACTAGTTCTTGTTAAAATAAAATTTTTGATTCGCTTCATGTAATCAATCAAAATCAATGTAATTAATGTCGTACTTGGGTTTTTTTATGGTATGTAAAAATCATCCAATGACAAATCCCGAACTCGGGCGGAGCGGGAAACAGTGTCAGACTCTTACTGACTAAATAACCTACCCCGTTCCTACGTCGCCATATATACAAGGGCCAAAGCCTTGGTATATATGGCGACGTGAGTAAGAATAATGCCTACGACTTCAATAATAATAATAATATTCGACAACCATCACACAACGCCGTCTAGTCTCAAGCTAAGCCAAGCTTGTGTTATAAGTACTAGACAACTGATAAACATAGTTATATGTTTCTAAATATATACATAATATTATAGATACAACCACGACGACCGTACATCAACAACGAACGTTGTGGCGACGTTTGGGGGAGGCCTATGTCCAGCTGTGGACGTCTTTCGGCTGAATTGATGATGATGATGTCGATTATAGATACACCCAGACACAGAACAAATGATCGTGCTTATCACACAAACATTTGCCCTGGGTTTGAAACGAACCCACGACCTCAGCATAGCAGTCAGGTTCACTAACTAGGTACTAGACTGACAGGCCAGTCAAACAAATGCCCAGGACTTCAATGCCACCCTGTATATGGTAGGAAGTAGCTATATGAATGTATATCTGTACGTAATAGCCTGTCAGTCTCTTCAGTATCGAGGCGCCAGAGTAACTTGTTTTCTTTCATTTAATTCTTATAATGACGTGAAAGGAAGCGGACTCATTATGTTTCCGTCATCCGTTGATTAATGTGCGCAATGATTCATGGCTAAATAACTGTGAGGGCTAATTAAGTTTTCAAACAGAATGTCTACAGATATATTTGTATCTGAAAATTGATTGAGTTCTTGTTAGAAGCTGTTGGTATATTTAAAGTTACCGACTAAATCTGTTTAAACTTTTGAGTCCCACGCAAACGCACACCTATTGTTATTTTATTGTCTCTGTAATTACAGTGCTCGAAAGGTTAAGAAATGTTGTTCATTGGTAAACATATGATGGTAACAGCACGTTTTTTGATACAAGTGGACATAGTTAAGTCATTACATCTAAGGCGGAATGAGTAATGGAGCTGAGTGCTGCTGCCACAAATTTCCATCTGTATGAAACAACGTTTTTCAGTAGGTACACTTACGTTCATATAAATAAAAGTGGGTTGACCGGAGACTCGAGAGGGACGCTTATTGTCCAGTGTGATACCATAAACACAATAAATTTGTGTGTGGAAAGCTATGGTAAGCCGCTTTTCCTAACTAGCGTGAAAAACAGTAAAAACACTAAAAGCGGTAGGGATAACAGCAGGTTTCTGAGTATTGAAAAAATACGATAGTTCAGGAAAAACTAGTATCTCTATATCATATTTAGGTTATTCGGTTTGGACCGGACAATGAATGCCGGGTTCGGGTAAGCTATTATAATAATAACGCCGTGATTAAAACCATAAACATTTATACGATAAGTCAGAATTGCCACAAGTGTAGACTTTCAGTTTGAATTTATTGGAATCCTGACTTAGTCGTACAGTGTGCAGCGAGAACCCGATATCAATTATATTCAGTGACGCTGCATGGCTGCACCGCTTACCGCTCACCGCTCCACAATGTGCGAGTCGAGAGAGGGTGCTGTGAACGTACACTACGTACTCGTACCAGCAGACTGCCACTGCGGTGACACTATGATAAATTGAACCACTCATTGGAGCACTTATCGCATCCTGTGACGGGCTTATCTATACATAGGAAGTACGCTGAAATTGACACTTACCGAGTTAAGTCTAGCTCCGTGGTTTCCACAAAAGAGAATATACATTCGAGAATATATATTCATAAATTCAGAGTATGAATATACAGTATTTTTGTACACAGTATTGAATGTTTCAGTACAAAATATAGTAATAATAATGAAGGTCCCCACATGTCCCGACCAAGATCAGACCCATTTTGTCTCGAGGGTGTCGTAAGATACGATAAAGGGATTAAATCAGGTGGGTTCGCAGTGAAATACGCCTCTAACTCCTTGATTATATTGGAAAATATGTTTTCTGGGTTCCGAATGTCATATTTTATGATACAACGTTACGCCTAGCCTTTAGAAAATGTACATGTATTAGGTACTAAGTAGAGCGCGTGCTAATGAGCGCTAGTTCTAGTTTACGCAATACGAATGTCGCTTTTTGATTGGCATATGTTCACACGTAGACGAGCATTGATGTTGCGCAGTAGAATGCTCTATTTGCCATCATCATTAGTTCAAAATTCAGCTAATGCGTTTCAGAAACGTTTCAATATTCTTTGGATACTTTATTACTAAGGAAAAAGCTGACAATGAATCCATAAATTTTCTAATAACACAATCCAAAAGAACAAGAAAAACGTTGAGCCCACAATCGATGGCAAACGGAAAAGATAAAGAAAAAAAAATCAAATCCTCTGAATTTATGAAATTTCTTAAAATGCTTATCTCCGTGAGTTATTGGCACCGTCGCAGCCAGTGAGCTAAGAGATCTTGCGAGCGTCACGAGTTCACGCCCACTCCACGGCGCCGAGAGAAATGTCTCTAGGTTTTGCTTGTTTTTTATAAATGCGATTTTATTCAGGAATTTTATTTCTGTCAAAGTTAATGCTACAAGAAAACTACAAAATAAAATTGGAATGTCACGTAACATCAAAAGATGATGACGATGGTCGTGAGCTTATGTTTTGTGTTTTCATTCGTATTGTATATCAAGTTTTTTTTTATGTATAAGTACTCACACCAGATTTGCAACAGAGAATTATTTATGAAAGGCTTGTGGCGCCCAAACAACGAACATAAAAAAGCAATGCAATTTCGGAGAATCCTCAGAAAGTTTTTTGACGTCCTGCCAAACCCCCATTCTAATTTAATTAAGACTTTATTAAAATTTCAGCATAGCATAAATTAAGTTTATTAAGATATTTCATAATAATTCTGGTTAATATTGTAACAGCAGTAAATGAGTCATTCCTAGCCTTATCTTCTCTAGGCAGCCGCACGCCTGACCCTTTGACTGATGAAAAAATAACTTCACACCGTCTCCTGTATATTTAATTGGCCACCGTCAGAATAAATGAAAGCGTGACAAAAAAGAACAACAAATGAAGAGTTTTGCACCTTGTAATGATGTACGTAACGAACTGCAAAACTTTGTTTGCACGTTTCTTTGTTTAAACAGAAAAACTGGACCTTTTGCATAGCTGCTAACTACGTGACGACAGAGCGGCAAAAAGGCACTTATGAGTTTAGGAGTCGTGTTTAATAGTTCGTTTTATCGTGCCTTTAAAGTAACTAAAAACATAAGTTGCTAGTCTAGGAATAAAAAATAAGGTGCATTTTGTTTTTATTATTCTGCTCAAATATTAAAACCTTTTTTGTTCTTTGGATAGTATACACCAAACTACACACTATGTACTTGTTGTTACAGTTTAATATATATAATTATTTTTATCACAACCTCACCAAGCCTAATAAGTTTTGTACACATGTTTAAAGGCACATTGGGCTCAGCCCGGGTTAAATTCGAAATCTTTCAACAATTATGATCCCCGAATAAATTTGGTCGACCCATTTCCATATCTTTCGCCACTTCGGTTAAACGTGTGTTTTTTGTCATCGAGAAAGCTGGGTACGTTCATAAAATGATAAATATAATTCCGTAATGAATACTAATTATGCCGGTTGTTATATATGCCAAAACCCGAGGATTACCCTTTGCGTCCGGCGTGCCGCCAATTTACCCTGACATGTGATTATTCAGATGTCGATCGGTGCGGACCGAGTATCGTAGAATTGAATATGTGCATGAAGCCAGGAATATAAATTTAGCATTGGCCGGATTTACGAGCCTTTCAAAAGGGAATCCTTACGCTAAGCTGACGACCATTCAGTTCAGTCGGTATCATAACGGTCCATGGGTCTATGACAACATCACAAAATGTAAACGATAGCTTAAATTTTGTCAATAGAAGCCGTGATATTCGCTAGGCAAAGAACCTACCTTATTTGTAAGGTTCACCGATTCATTGTAGTTCTATATAGTTTTCTGGTGACGTTGATTGTTTCTAAGCGTCTCGACATAATAAACCAAATTCCTAAACGATATTTTTGGCACAAGACCAAATTGTAGCAGTATTAATATCATGGTTGTTAAATTGGATATTTTTCATCGATACTAACTTTGAACAATGTTTTGTCAAACATAACTGACATGGCTGGCAGTCGGATATTTGCTTGAAAAACTGTACAATACTCCGCTGAAAACAAATCGTTATACGTACATTGTGAGTCCCCCAAACGTTTTCAAAATTAATCTATGGCTCACAATACTCCATTGTTATAATTATTTCGTTTATTTTCCTTAATAAGTGTACGTTGGGGTCCTTTTGTAAGAAGGTTGAATTCATTGTTTATTATGAATGATACCCTAATGAACTGCGAGTGATCAAAGTCATCATCATCAGCCTAGCGTTAGTCCCGGTTGCTACCTTGGCTTTCACCTCGGTGCCCGGGGTCCGCTTTCCTGCCTAGTCGTCTCCACTTCGCTCGGTCTTTTGCGTCGTCTGCCTTAAGCCCATTAGCACGCATATCGTCCCTTACGACGTCGATCCATCGCCTCTTAGGCCTACCTCGTTTTCCGGGTCCCGGCGGAGGCGGCATGGCGAGGCATCTGTTACCCACGTAGTCTGCCGGTTTTCGTAAAACGTGGCCATACCAGCGTAAACGACCCTCCTGCAGTTTATCCGCTATGTCACGGACCTGAAGGCTGCCCCGGATGCGGGAGTTCTTAATGCGGTCTTTCCGCGAAACTCCAGACATCCAGCGCAGCATATTCATTTCCGTGACACGCAGGCTTTGCTTGTGTCGTTCAAGTACAGGCCACGCTTCACTGCCATACAAAAGGACAGGCCTAATGATGGTCTTATAGACCTGTCCTTTGAGCCTAACCGGCATTTTCGGGTCACAGATAACACCTGCCACCTCACGCCATTTCGCCCAGGCCGCCGAGATACGCGACTCGACGTCGCAATCGACGTCCCCGGACTCGTGGAGCACCGATCCCAAGTACCTGACCTGTTCCGTGCGCTCAACTGTGTCTTCGCCAATGCGAACAGGAGCAGCGTTAGTTGTGTTACAGGCCAAGTACTCGGTCTTCGCCGCATTAATCTTCAGACCGCCGTTTTCCAGCGATTCCTTCCACGCTGCCACACGTCGAACCAAGCGCCCACTGTCCGAATCCGCCAGCGCGATGTCGTCTGCATACATGAGCAGCCATGGCGGCTGCTCATGTAAGTCCCTGATGGTGGAGGACAGCACGTCCAGCACCACGCTGAACAGAAACGGACTAAGGACAGAGCCCTGGTGAACTCCGACGGTGATGGGGAAGGGATTCGTATCGCCAACAGCGGTCCGAACCACAGAACCGGAGTCTCGGTACATATCTCGGATGATGTCAACATAGGTCTCGGGCACTCCTTTAGATCTCAGCGCCCACCAGATCACATCACGGGGGACACAGTCGAAGGCCTTCTGCATGTCTAGGAACAAGAGGTGCAGAGGCGTATTCTTCGATCTGTATCCCTCCATGGTAACCCTTAGGGCAAAGATGGGATCCATGGCGCCATGGCCTGGTCGAAACCCATATTGACATCCCGAGACGGTGCACTCCTGTCGGATCCGAGAGTCAATCACCCGCTCGAAGAGCTTCATGGTGTGGGACATAACCTTAATCCCACGGTAGTCGCCACACTCCTGCACCGATCCCTTGCCTTTGAAGACTGGAGTGATAATACTCAGTCTCCATTGACTCGGGATCTTTCCGGTGAGGAGCATGCGGTTAAATAGGTGGGTTAAGATGCCCACACCACGAGGACCCATCGCCTTCCAGGCTTCAATGGGGACTCCATCGGCACCGACAGCTTTCCGGTTCTTCATGCGGCGAAGGGCCACATGCACTTCTTCAGGCGTAACCGGGGGCACAAGTCCCTGATTTGGAGGGAGAACCGGAGACAACACCTCTTTGTGCTGCTTGTTCAGCAGCTCGTGGAAATACGAACGCCATCTCTCCTTCACGAGTGATCAAAGTCAAATTAGTGGTAATTGTTTTCGTCTGTTGAACGTTGTACCGAGTCCGGCTACCACATTACATGTTACAATACTCACATGTTACAGGAGCTGCACACTGAAGGTGCCTCATTAACATTAATCTATGGATGAACGTCATATACGTAGAGATACAAGTCCATGATGTACACGAGACGGCGAATAGGTACATGCTTAATTAGATATTCACGCAGAAAGGCAAAAACGGAATTTCGTGGCGTGGCTCGGTCGTAAGTCCGCCCTTTCTCAGGCACATGTGAATATTTCTAAAAGGTCTCAAGGTGCTGTAAACTTTACTATAGGTATAAAATTCGGATGTTCACGAGAAGTAAGTATTCAGAAAGCATGGATAGTCACAATCTGCAGAAGTGGTTTTTATTTGAAAAATACAAACCTGTTCGTTTATGCATTCATGCGTTCAAAGACATGTTTGAATCGCTTGGCTGCGTGCGTTACATTTTTACTCGCGACTACAAAAAATGGGAAGACGTGATAGGAGTTTAAAAAAGTATATAAAAGCTTTATAGGTATGTACATATGTCCGTTTAGTCTGTGCCTAAATAGCACTTAGCCAATTAGGAATCAAAACGTTCACATTATTTTAATATGAACACAGATTGCTTGAACAACGATAAAAAATACCGGAATCTTGTCCGAAATAAAACACGAGCTTATTGTTAACACTGAAAAACATCCCACAGGACTTATATTGTTAGGATATTCGACGTCGGCTCGCATCGACGGGGAAATGTGAATGTAAATGTTCGTCGATGTTTGTTTTAGCGACGCCCATGGCCTCGTGCTCCACCGCATAATATTCATGTAAAGCATAATAACATGAGAGTTGGACGCATAAAAAGAGGAAAGCTGTAAGCCAAGTATTGTCGTCACAATAGTTTCACCATGTGTTGTTTGTGGAGCGGGCATTATTTTCTGTTAAAATAACGTACAAAAGTAGCATACCTGTTGTAAAAATTAAATTACCTATGTGATTAAAGATCAAAGACATTAACCTACGCACAAAAATAAATAATTACGATGGTTCTATCCAAATACAATGATATTTTAAATTATAATATTGTTTGTTTAGTAAATGAAACGTAGAAATAAGTTCATTATTTGTCGAATAAGCTGTCCTTCGACTGGCGAGCTACAAATAAGTTCGCGGAACTGAGCAAGGGCGTTCGTTTCTTACTTTATTCTCGAAGTTGTAATAAGACACTTAATTATTTAATTCTTTTTTATATGAATAATGCTGTCGCGCTTATGATAATGGCAGTAAGTCACATTTTGCTCGATATTGAATTGAGTATATATTTGGAATGTAGAGATCGACATCTACATTCCTGTAAACTTAACTCAATATCGACCAAAATGTGACTCACTGCCATTATCATAAGCGCGGCAGAATGGGTTTAATGTTTTTTGAGTTGTTATTTGTCCATTTTAGGTTAAATAAATTATACACTAGTCAAAAAAAAAGTTATTGGGCAACCTTCCCACCATAAAGATTCCCTATGAAATCCCCTACAGAATGAAAATTCATAGGCATCGAAAGAAACAACGCGAAGTTGGCACATTTTTGTAGTCAGATCGATGTTTGCTAGGACATAAGCGTAAAGGACACTGAACTAGATATTCATTGTCACAGTTATTAATTATTATTATTAGTTATTCTCGCTTTACCCTTGTAACTTTCAACAAATTATCTACACTAATATAATAAAGAGGTAAAGTTTGTTTTTTTGTTTTTATGTTTTTTTGTTTGTAGGAGGTAATCTCTGGAACTACTGGTCCGATTGGAAAAATTTTAGCAACAATAGAAAGCTGCTTTACTCCTGAGTGACATAGGCTATATTTTATGTACGCGGGCGAAGCCGCTGACAAAAGCTAGTGTAATATATTTTCTTTCAAATAGGTATATTAGAATCAGGGTCAATGAACATGTTCTATATACAAATTTACACACTGGCTAAGCGGACTAAAAACGTGTCAAATACCTTTGTATGTATAAAATAGTTACTTCAGTAGCAAAATGGAATGTAAAATAAGGCACAATCATAGTTTATATCTATAAAGCGGTTCTTTTTCGGTGCAATTCCTCCTTGTTTTTAGTAGGAAATCATCAAATAATTTTGGCCACTCACCACCACCAGTAAGTATTCAGGTATATAAAAAGTAATTAAGTTTATTTTTCAGGGTTCCGTACCTTAAAAGAAAAAATGGAACCCTTATAGGATGAGTTTGTTGTCCATCTGTCTGTCTGTCAAGACCCGTTATATTGAGAAACCGTGGAGTTATGGCTTTAATACTAAAATCTGCGGTGTTTTGAACCTTCTTCTAAGTTTACGTGAAATAAAGATACGATCATTTATATCGCAAAAAAGTCTATTCCAATACACTCAAGGGAACCAAAATAAATTCATAAGTTACTTTCCGTGAACCTAGGACCCTGAAATATGGCGTGAAGCGAGGTCTTACGACACAAATATAGGAATAAATCTTAAAGCTGAAAATTTGTAGATACGTCATAATTTTGTTTTTTCTATTCGGAAAAGTCTTCCGTGTCTCGAATTGAACTATTGGAACCGTCAGTACGAGAATCTGACTCGCGCTTCCACTGTTTTTTTTTTTCAGGTTATCGCAAAACGAGTAACAGAGGAGCATTTCGTCGAGCATTAAGATCTCGATACTAATTCAACAAGCACAATAGTCGCGCCCAACCTTGCGGTTGTCACTCTCTAATTACTAATACACATCTCCCGCCACAGGATCGAATTCTGCGGTCGCCATTCCGGAACATTCAAGTTATATTGTCAAATTAGTCTACTAACATGCACATTCTGAACTAGGCTAGTTATAGTTAGAAGATAGGTCTGTTATAGTTGGAAGATAGGTTTGTCGAAGTTGCAATGTTTTAGCAATGATTTGTATTACTTAGAATTTTTTTACGGTTGAAAATGATCAAATAACAGGGTAGAACGAGAGCGTGTCAGACTTTTACAGACTAAAAAAAACACATGTGTGTGTTTCTTCAGTTGACTTTTATGTTTCAGGGCGGATTCTTTGAAACCGAGAGAATATCTCATCCATTTGGCTTAGATTTTCTTCAAAATTTGATATTCTTTATTTTCATATTAGTTACTAGCTTTTTCCCGCGGCTTCGCCCGCGTGGTATTGGGGTTGGGGTTTCCGGGATAAAAAGTAGCCTATGTCCTATTCCGGAGTGTATCCTATGCCTGTGCCAAATTTCATCCAGACCCGTCCAGCCGTTTTGGCGTGATTGAGTAACAAACATCCAAACATCGTAACTAACTTTCGCATTTATAATATTAGTAAGAAGTAAGATTAGTAAGATTCTCAGTCACTAAATGTATCAAAGGCATTCGTTTGAACCCAGTAACTTACGACATAAAATTGATCGGTACGAAAACTAAGCCAGATGAATGAGGAACATTCTCTTGGTTTCAAAAGAATCACCCAATAACTCTTTGGAATGTTCAGCAACTGTAAGGTTGATAGTGTACAATGCTCACCTAATCAGTTCATCCTGCTCTACGTTTCGAGATAAGATACAAAGCAGGAAAATGTGTGTTTCTTCAACGGAAGCCACTCTGGTATTGTATACACACTATTGTATCGTATTGTCGAGTATCTTGTAACGTAGAGCCGGACTTACGCTTCACCTCGCGTGTGCGTCTCCCCATTCCAACGCGTACATTTCCCGTTTCCGTGTTAACTACTCAGTCCCTTCGCCGTTCGCTTCCCCACTTTCCCCATATACCTACATGTGTTGAGGGCCACGTGTTGCTTGTGGGGAGACACGGCCAAATTGACTTAGCCAGCTTTGGAAGCAAAGGTGACAGGTGAATGACGGCTCTTACACGTCGGTTACAGCGAGGGTCAGTGCACACGCTTACAGGTAACTTTTAATGCCCGCAGCGGTGTGCCTTAGACCGCAGACGTTAAATAACTTTAGGAATATAAGCCCGTAAACCACGTAACATTAAATATAAGAGGCAGCACATCGGAAGGAAACCTGATTTGATGCCAATATAGCTTTTATGTATTTCTCAGACTGTTTTTCTAAAACTTTGCTCTTTTTTAGGATATCGTACCGCAAAAGGAAAAAGCGGAGCCCTTATAGGATCACTTTATGTGTATATCTGTCTGTCAAGATCATTTATCTCAAGAACGCGTGGAAGTACCGATTTGAAATTAAAGCCATATACTTAGGTCTGCGGGCCTTGAAGCTGGGAAATAATAAAGCTTCTGAGTTAAAAAAATACGGCCGATAGCACGCAAAAATGTATATTTTGATTTTTTAAATTTTTAAACAAATATAGGATAACATAAATCTGAAAATATAGTTTTCAGATTTGTGTTATCTATATATATACCTTGTTTCATGACAAATTTGAGGGTTTTATTTCAACGGGAAGTACCCTATACATTTTGATTTCCTTAAGAGCGTCAAAATATCCATTTTTGCGTGCTATTGATATTATTTTGTAGATAAGTTACAAAAACAACTATTTTTGATTCAAAAAATCATCGAGATTCAGTTTGGGAATTAAACTATGTATTAGATAGTAACTAACTTATTTATCTAATGTACAGAAACTTTGGTGTATGAGTCCAACTCACACTTGCTCTTTTTTTTTCTGTTCTTTAAGTTAAGGGGTGTTTACGCTTCTCGTCGCTTTTGTATTATTTATCCTATCGTTTGCCATCACAGCAAAGTCACGGGCATTTGCCAAGGTTGAATTGCCAACGACTTCTCAAGGTCAACAACAACATTCTACTGCGTAAATTGGATTGAAAAAAAAATTGTGCCCAGTTATTACATATTTCAACTAGCTTTCTGCGAGCGGCTTCGCCCACATGTAAGTAGGTTTCTTTATACAACATTTTGACCGCCGTTTCGTCCCCTCGAGGGTGAGTTTTGGGAAATCCTTTCTTAGTGCTCGCTTACGTCATAAAAGAAAGTCTTGTGCAAAATTTCACGCTCCTAGTCTAAGTAGTTTTGACTGTGCATCGATACGTCAGTCAGTAAGTTTCTCCGTCAGTCAGTCAGTTTCTTCTTTTATATATACAGATTTTGAAATCAATAAATAAGTTTGTTAAAATATTCCATTATATGGAACAGGTTATTTGTGATGCAACAACTTGCGCTAACGGTGAAAGGTAAAAGAAATTGGAACCAACCGCAGAGTAAAGGTAAACCATCTACGAGATTAAAATCTGGAGAAGTTTGCACTACATTATGGCACTAGTAAGTACATTGTAGTCAACGTCTCTGTATTTCTGTACTGTTATGTTTATAAAACAGTTGCAGGTAAAAATTCTAAATCAATTTATTAAGTCAACCTGCGAAGCTTTATTCATTTGTGTAGGGCTCAGAAATCAAAACCAGTTAAATAATTAAAACTATTGTAATTATATATCAACAAATATTAAATTTCATAATAGTTTTTATTAACCACTTATACTTATGTATGCTATGAGAGTTTACTGTATCTTTTAAAAGTTACTAAAAGTATTGTATTGTAAGAATCTTCTTGGAGCTCTACCCAGTACACATCACTATTTACTTTATTGTACATCGTTATATATAACTACAAATCTGTCTTAGTCTTTTTGGTACCTTTGGCGCAAGCTTGCGGACGGCGTGCAATGGGTAGCTCGCTGTCCACCCATCCGGTAACCGTCCGGACCGCGCCCAAGTCGTCGACGGCGCGCACTGTTCCCGCGCGCCTCAGGGAGTTGTCAGCAACTTTAGGGCCCCTGCGGGGTCGATGCCTTCTCCTTCTTCTAAGGCAGGAAAGAACGGTAGGTCGTTTAGTCAGTAGAAATCTGACAGTTTGTCCCGCTCCCCTTGGGCGGAGCGGGACTCGAAACTCGTCCTTTGATGATTTTTCCCACCATAAAAAAAAAACTTCTTTTTGGTTCCTGGTATTTGTTTATTGAAATAATAACGTAACATAAAAGATTTTACACCCTTTTTCACTTTTGAAAGATAATACATTTGATTTTTCGCTTAAAAACGAAATTGCCAGTAAACTCAAACCCAGTACATTAGCATCCCGAGCCAGAATCTGAGGTAATCATTATATTGACTGAGCAGATAAAATATCCGAGTACTATACTAAAATAAATATTATGATACATAAAGCCGAGGGATAAGCTGCTCGAGCAAATTTCTGTTTGCTCACATATTAATTCACATTGATTATATTGTCCAATATCCGACAGACCCACGGACAGACCTGAGGCTATATTTTGCATCACAAATAGAAATGCAGTTTCGGGTTTATGTTACTGACAGTATGTATATTTCGTGAGAAAACGCAGCATCGGCAATCATGGCCGCCTACGAGAATTCCATGTCGAAACTTATGATAGACTTGACCTGAATATAAATCGACTGGACAAATAACTACTTCTTCCGATAGCGGAAAAAACAGAACTCCCTCAAATAAGAATGCAAATGATGTAGTTGCAGAAAAATAATTTGCAAATGGAGTTAAATCCTTTTATTCAAATTTTGATATCTCACAATTTACATCAACAACAAATTGCATTAAAAAGCGAGCATGTATAAAGCATATATTATTAAATTAACACAAATGTAACCTAATATTACGGCCACTTAGGGTAAGTACAGCGTGGAAATATTTAAATTGCGCAAAGCCGAACGCTTGCCAAGACGGGCGGCGGGGCACGGCTCGCGGGGGGGAGGGGGCACCTGCGGCCGCTGGTGTGAACACCACCTAATACTGACAGATGGCATAGGTAAATCAAGCGACTAACATTTTTCGCACGATTAATCTCTCGCGCAATTATGTCGCATAATGGTTTCGCTTTTTATGTAAAGATCATGAGGTTAACGAAACCGCTAATGGAATTTAGACTACAAATTTGATTTGCCTTCTTTATACTATGCAGTGGTTTAAATCGAATAGTTTGATTGGGATCGAAAAATAAATAAATCCAACTTCAGTCTAACGATAGCAAAACATCAGTAATTTGTCCATTGACAAAAATCTCGTGTACGCGAGTGTGGGTGTACTCGCTGTGGGTGTAGTACACCTACTGTACTCGTTTCACTGGGGGCTGACAACTATGTCAGTTGTATATTTAAACCATTTTAGATCAATGTTTATTCTTTGCTTCTGGCCAAATCCGCCCACACTATGAGCATAAAGTAAAAAATCCTTACCTAAGAAGGTGGGCGTTTTTCGCCGGGAGCACTAGCGTATCCCAGATTACATGAGTACAGTGAGGCCTGCTGGTATACTGATAACTTCATACTATTAAAACTTTTACTCTTTTGCTGTTGCGGAACTTTGACGTTAATTGATCCACCTTCAATATAAAATGTACCTTAAGAGGCAATTTTCTTTTAGAAAACCCAGTACGACGATTTTCTTGTTAAGGTAAGAAAAAGAAGGTAAAGTTTTATTTTAATACAAAAATATAAGCTTAAAATCCAAAACAATATGAAACAATACTTACATTAATATAAATAAATACACTTTACTACAAAAACAGGCTTTTAATCTCGTAATGCAATACGTATAGTTTACAGCTGTATTTCATTCTGCTAGTTCGCCCAACTAACATAAATCAAGCCCAGGCTCATTAATAGAAACAAATGATCCCTCTTTTATTGATAACAAGCTCGGGAACCGTACGTAATTGCTACTTCATTGAGTGCACGTAGCACCGCTACGCTCGTAGCGCCGTAGCTCCGTAGCTCCGTAGCGCTACGCCGTAACGATACAAATGCTACGCTCCGTAGCTGATAACAAAAACGATTTGCGTAATGAAATGATAATAAAGGCTGCATGGTTGGTTATCATATTGCTTACTTATTAGAGTAGTCATCTGGAAGTTCTATGTATACTGAAATACAGTCTATTTTAGGTTAACATCGATAAAAATAGGGTATCCTATTTTTGCTGTAACTGATTTAGACGTTGTCAGAACGGTTGTTTATATCTTAAATTGGATAAATTTATAGGTATAGATTGTGAAAGTTATTTTTGCTGAAAATC
This sequence comes from Mythimna loreyi, assembly GCA_029852875.1. Lineage (NCBI taxonomy): Eukaryota > Metazoa > Arthropoda > Insecta > Lepidoptera > Noctuidae > Mythimna > Mythimna loreyi. Next base: position 11,568,989 of record CM056785.1, on the reverse strand, counting down.
TTTTGGGTTGAGGTTAAAGGCAGTGCTTTGTGGACGTTATTAGTTCCACGTGCATGCATGTAAACGCATTCATGGATGAAGATTAATACTCTCTTGCTGAGGCACTTGGGTAACTCGGTTATAGTGGAGCTCAGTCACGTTATTGGATCATTGAATCATCGCAGCGGTTCACTTGTGTCTGACGGAGGTGCGAGGTGATCGCTCATCGCTGGAGGTAACTCAATTTGTCCTTACGCCCGTATTAATAAACCACTCTAATTGAGGGATAGTTAACTTAATTATTTGCTACAAGTCTTTTTTTGTTTTGGACGTGTTTCTGTGGGAGTTTTGTTATTGTCAAAACCTTTGTTTTTTATTTACTAGCCGCTGCCACCGGCTTCGCCCACGTGATAATAGAAAACTAACCCAAGATGTACTCCCGTGATAAAATGACGCTATTCTCGAAAATGGTCTACCAATGCGCCAAACTGCATCGAAATTGGCTCAACTGTTTGGGTGTGAAAAGTAGCAAACATATACACACTCACAAACTTTCACCAGCCAGCGGCTTCGCCCGCGTGAAAGTCTGTTTCTCCATACAAACTTCCAACCCCCTTTTACTCCCTTAGGCGTGGAGTTTCGTAAAATTCGTTCTTAGAGGACGTCTACGTCCTATAAGGAACCTATTTTACTAATTTACATCATTAAAAATTTTCTAGAAAGGGAAAGTAAATATAAACTTTACAATAAAAATAGAACACACGGTCACCATCCTCAGCACTTCTGGTAATCTAAGATCTAACAGCGGTAACTATTTTATATAGTTAGCTGATCCCAGGGGAAGCAAAACCATTTCCTCAACACACTCATGAAGTACGGCAGCACGTGACCACCACGTGCCAGCGTCTTCCCCAGGGTATACTAATTGACCTCATTAATAGCTATCGAGGTATTCAGGTACAATTATGGCATGTGTGATTCTCTCTTTGTTTTGATTTTAAAGTCCCGCAGAGAACTTACTAAGAAAACAAAGGAATGTATGAAACAGACTTTTATTGCACCAAATATCACATAAAAGAAAACATAATACTTAGCAAATAAGATTAACAGGGAAAATATTTAAAGTAGCCATCATAGTATCGTTTCCTTGAAGAAACCGATGAAACATCACCGGCTGGTCAACATTTACAAACAAGCAACCAAGCGACATTGTTGAATCCAGTTCAAGTGTAAACAAGCAATACTTTTGAACTCAGACTCAGTATGATGTGGGTTCGATTACCTGGTCTGAAAAGGGTTACTGGGGGTTTTCAGACGTTACCCGGAATTGCGATAAGCTCTCCTCCTATTACAATCACCCTCCAAACGCCCGGCCGCAGGTAGCATGTGTGACAACACTGCCTACCCCTTCGGGTATCATCGGCGTGACGTGACAGATATCTTCGTCGCAAAAGTCGGAAATACGAAAATAAGGATACAGTCGCGAAGTTTGAACCTACAAAGACACGGCGAAATAAGTGTGAGTTTAAGTTCAAGTAAACGGTTTATTACAGATCCGAATGCTCGGGAAACGAATCTGTACGAGGACTTCCCGTAAACAAGAATAACTTCGAGATATATCCTCATTCATCGCGCACAACTTTACAGTTGGAATTCTGTTCAAAACAGCAAAAGGAAACAAGTCGACCCACCTTCCTGTTCTCTTCATATTCGTTCCATAAATACTTTGCCACGTTCGAGTGAAAGTATTGCACCGAAACTAAACTAGCCGACATGTTGGAAACATAAAAATATTAAGTATGTGGCTTGAATATATTATTATTGCCGCTAGTTTCCTGTTGCTAACCTCCCGAAGGGGTTTCCGCGGCAACATATGGAACGTTCCGATGATAAACTGATAATATTACACATATTTTTCAGCGTTTTCGCGCCAGTAACTCGTGATTTTACTAAAAAGTTCGCTGTTTCATCTGAATATACAAATGAAAAGTCTGCGTATTTCAGTTATTTAGAGGCTTTTTATGTATCAATATTAACTAATGTTTAAGAGATCTCGAGTTATTTACCGGTAATCGGATTTATGTACATTGAATGAACACGCGAGCGGCGCCGGCCGCCTTTCAGCGCTCCTTTATTATTGTATACTTTTAATTAAGCGCTCCTTTGCCAAGCTTTATCTACAAGCTTGCCGCCTTGTACAAGCTTAAAACATTTTAAATAGATAAAAACACATCTGTGAGGCCCATTTTTCTCTAATAAAAATATTTCACTCATTGTGAACCCCCAAATTATTATGATCCCGACAAAATAAATACAGATTTAACGTTGTATCCACGAAGCCTCGCATTAGTTTTGTCTCATTCTCTTATTAATTAATGAAGTTCCTCGGTTCCTATTTAGTAGTAAGTTCGGTGTTTACTTTCTTTGTGAAGTGCTCTAGTTTCTGTCAAATAACATCATTAAAGTGTTATTTGCTCTGAGTTTATTTCAAGGAAACAGACTCATTATTTTACATTTAACGCGTAATGGACCAAGTTACGCGAAGGCTTCCATAATACTAGCAGATACTCACTAAGTAAACAATTGATGCGGAAAACAAAATAAACAATATTGCCTACGATCTATTAGGTAAATTAAAACAAATAAACTGTAACACATGTCAAATATTGCAACCTATACAGACCACGCGACGTGGCTGAAATATTTTTCACAAGGTTCAAATATTTTTACTCTTTTTGATAGCAAAAAACGTAAAAACTGATTAAAAAAGCGACTTCATAAAAAGTACCTATTCCCTATTCAAATTACCGTACACGAGGCCTTACTCAGAAGTTACACGTTAAAATGTTAACAGGACTTACACATTACGGAACCATAAAACATTTTGCTATTATAAGAAAAGTAAGATGCCCTGGGCGGCCTTTAACCGTGAATCCATTCCGAATATTAATGGGGCGGTCTCATATCGTGTGTACTTGGTGTAAGTTAACTATAGAAGCCGTCAATAACAGGTATCTGTGACCGGAGGTGTGCGGTGTTCATCCCAGCGGACGTGCCTCTAAACTTGCTCTCAACTCTCTCAACCCGCACAAAGTACACTGCATACAAAGTGTGTGTAAACCATGTAATAAAATCATATAAAACCATAATCATATTTTATCTTATTTTATTATGTTATAATAAAAGCTGGGCCTTCAGTGGGGATCAACCACTTAGAAGCGAGGAGTGGCGCGTGTGTATGGCTCACATATTGTGTAAGTGTGTATCTAGCGCTATACTGAGAGCGTCTACTGAAACTACCATTGTCAAATACACACGATAGTTATAATGATCCCGCGCCTGGCGCTGTAAATCTTCCAGAACTGTTTCAATGACACCGTCTTTCATGACAGCGTGCTATTGTTTCTATTTTCACAGCGAAATAAATCAAAAGTCCTTTGCGTTAGCCCGTAATATAATTGTTATTCCCGATAAACATGGTGATAAAATTCAGCGTAATTGGTTATTATGCAAATAATGATGGTTTTCCTAAATGATTTAGACTTGTTAAATGTATATTCGCAGAGCTGATACTGTCTAAATTAACGTGCTTATAATTATTTTGAAGCTATCAGATGTTGTACACACTCATTATCTAACTAGCAATGCAAAGCTATTAATGAAATATTAATGTATTACAAAACAACGTATTGTCTATTCTATGGATGTAGGTATTTGTATTTGTACGTTCACATACATTTTGTTTTCTATGTGCGTCAGCTCACAGCGCTCGATGTCACAGAAAATAACCAACGTAAACAGAAAAAATATGCACTACTCACACATTCATGGATATATGAGTATTGCCAACCCACTTTCATAAAAGAGAATATCTACAACATTTTTCTAGCATTGCTTTAACTTCCGCAGATCATTAGCGTAGCAATAACGTATATGAACATTCAAACTATTTTGAACTTTAAAAAACAAGTAGAACAATTGAGTATCGTCCGATAATAAACAATAACTCGAGGCTTATGATCGCACACAAAGCTAGGAAGCAATTGAATAGTCCAACCACGCGTAGCACGTATTTATATTGCAAGCGGTTGAAAGGCTTGGCGTGGCTCCAGTGCGCCGGGTCGAACATCGCCGTCGGTATCGGCACCGGCTAGCGGTTCGTCTACACGCCTCCAGCGGCTTATTTTATAACTTGTTCCGCCGTCGTTCGCCGTCCGACGCCCGTGCCCGGTCCGTCGGCATTTTATCCGAGAACACGGTTTGTGTTACCATTGTCATAAAACGATGAATATTTTGAGTCTCCGAGAGATTTTGTTCCACTAATTACCTTTTGCTACCAAAAAGTTTTAACTTCTTAGGACGTTTTAATTTAAAATGATTTATCACTTCCGTCTGGATATTGTAAGGTCTTTCGGAGATCGACGAGAACGACCTCCTTTTACAAAACGTCTTGCCGCTGTAAAATAAGGAGATCTAAGGTTACCTCATTCAATGTGAGAGAAGGCTAGAAAGAAGAAGAAGAAGAACAGATTCTATCTATATAGGTTTGCTCACCACAAATAGATGCTGCTACCAAAACGAAATAAGAATTAAAACGACTAGCAAATTACTACTCGAAAACACACCGCGAATTGAATTTAATTAATTGAAAGTTGAACTCCATGTGTAATTATCCCAAGAGAACATATCCCCGGGATTTAACACATTTTATATGCTATTCCAGGAGTTGGGCTACGCCAGTATCATCAAAAACTGTTCAGTCATTCGAGAGTGAAGGAGTAATAAACATTCACACGCTCACAAACTTTCGCCTCTATTATATTAGTGTACCGTATGTGTGATAATTTTTTTTAAATATTTTTTTAACTTAACGTATTGCATCACAAAACAGTATCACAGTACGTATTTTAGATTTATAGAATTTACTTCTTATAAAACCCAATTCCATCGCACGAAACGAAACGAGTAAAATAAATCTTATAAAATTAAATTGGAAACGACGCTTGGAAGTTAAAAAATATGATAGTCGTAACGGAATGCGATGTGTTCCTGCCTTATTTGAGTGAGTGAATACAGTAAGTAAGGGGCACTCAGGTCTCCGGGCGTTGCATACGCTTCGCCGAACGTGCATCGCAGTCTTTGAGCAATTTTATTCAGTCTGCAACTTCGCTCCGATAGACAACGGCAGAACGTGCGCACAAATTAAAAGTTACAACAGCGCATTGTTATCATACAATACCCAATTCGTGCTTATATTAAAGTACTATCTGCTCGTTACGGTTTGTCTCGCAAAAAAAGGACTTCACGAATGAACTTTGTTTTAATAATTTCCTCGGGCACGTTTCAGCTTCCTTCGCATAAATGCTTTTATTATTCGTAGCCCATACAACTTAATGAGACATTGTGAGTTATGCGAAGATGAAATTTTAACGCGTTAAGCATTTTTGTGCAAAAATGTAAACGATATGACACATCAGATTGCAAAGTGTCCGTAACTTGTTAGTATAATGTGTTTACATTCTACTTGATGCTCGGCGGTAGCTTTTGACGTCATTGAAACAATCATAACACGTAGATAGAGGTCACGAATAAATGTGTACACAAATCGAAAATGAAAACCGATTTTCTTATTTCTATAATACAAACATCAAAAGAGTCTAGAAAATTAGTATGTTGACTATCCCTGCAGTTGAGATTTCTACCCAGCCTTTTTCCAACTACGTTGAAGTCGGCTTCCATTGTAACTGGATCAAGCTTAATACCAGTATTTTATATGGAATGATGTCCACAAACCATTAAATAGGTAAAAAGATACTTCTTGGTAAGGACCAACGGCTTAGCATGCTTTTCGGGTTTTCGTGGCATGAATTTTGTTATATTAAAATGGTCAGCCATCCACAAGCCGACCTAGAAATGTGGTAAGTGACACGTAGCCGTAGTCACGTAAACCATCTACTAAATAGTCCAAACAAAGCCTAAACATTTGGTTTGGTGAGCCCATTCTTGAGTTATAAAGTCACAATAAAAGTGGTATTGATTTTTATATAAAAGTGGTATTCACACACACACATTTTTTAAGGCTTATTAATAAGACATCAAAACATCGAAAATCGTTTACATGAAGTGAGTTTGTATTCCCAAAATCCCATCCAAGAATTGCAGGATCCGTTTACTATGGGCTCGTAAACACAGATACTGAGAAGAATACTGGCATTGTGTGTGCTTTTCCGGTAAATCTAGTTTCAGTCTGAAACCGGATACAAAACGTACTTCAGTTTCAAGAACCTTTGGATGTCAAGAACATTTGAGATTTTGTCAGGAAGTTCATTCTTATGGAGGGGGTTCCACAGACCCAAGTACCCATCGATACCGATCGCATTTGTATCAGGGACAATCACAATGCCCGTGGTGAGAAATGTTACAGAAAAAAATCTCTGCACGCAACTGAACACCCAATTGGCCCCGCTAAGAGACCAGTTGGGTGTTTCGTTTCAACTAATGCTCGTCCAATTACTGCTAGAACCCCACCTTGGCGCCCTACTCTTGGCGAAGCTCGTATTAACGTTTTACCGTGGTCTGTTCAGTAGCCATTGAGATTGCATGGGTTATATTTCACCAAAGAGCCATGCCAATATGGTCACTGTGTCGTGCCTACAATAACATTTTAGGTTTCTCCTAAGCACATGGACGACCAATCCTCAAAGTGTTTTGATAATTTGAAATTAAGCATGTCGGATCATTGCAGTTTTGTTATTCAAGTTAATAGTTAAAATAATTTATAGATATTATATAAAAAAAAATTGAATAATTTCCATTTTTGCCCTTTTTTGACATTAATTGACGATGTTAACTCTGGTTAATTGAGTTAATTAAAGTTAATTATTCATCTTCAATTTTTCAAATTTCAAACCAAAGTTAAAATCATCGTCATTCCAACATTTGAAAATAAATGTTAATTTGTAAAATTATAAAGTAGCATTGTTAACTAAAACAGAAATTACAGTTAAAAGCCAATCTGGAATACTATATATTTTCCAAACCTTTATAAAATTGTCCTTATACTATTTTAATGTCAGTGTTTCGCTTGTACTTACTCTGTACTATACCTACATCCTTTCAAATCAATTTCAACTTCAATCAATACTTTGTAAATCCCTTGTGAGTCGAACGGGTAGGATACATTTAATTTTACCCTTCAGAGATTCAGACATCCATTACATTCCACCTTGAAATACAACAAAACGACAGACTATTTCCGATACTTAGTAGTACAAACTTACTAAAATTGACAAAGGACATTGTTATTCGGAATCTAAAAAATCTGGTGACAGGCGGCCAAACAAATAGTAAGAATAATTTACTATCGAGGACTAGATTCACAGCCTATAAATCCAAACGGAAAAATAAACCTTTCTCTCGAAACGGAATCAGAGCGATTGTCTACACAGGCTGACACCGAAAATAAAACTATCACGGGTAAAGTGCTGTGACCCTCCCTTTGGAATGAGCGAACATTCTGATCTGTGATCGAGAAACCTTCTCACGGCGTAACGTGGCCAACCTCGAAGCCTCTATACAGCTTGATTAGTAAGAGTAATTACTTAAAGTAAGTACAAGTACAGCACGTTGTGTAATACAAATAAGGCATCTGCACATGTTAGGAGCAGTCTATCTAGTTCTTATTAAAAACTAGCTTTTGCCCGCGGCTTCGCCCGTGTGGTATTGGGGTTAGAGTTTCCGGGATAAAAAGTAGCCTATGTCCTATTCCGGAGTGTATCCTATGCCTGTGCCAAATTTCATCCAGATCCATCCAGCCGTTTTGGCGTGATTGAGTAACAAACATCCAAACATCGTAACTTTCGCATTTATAATATTAGTAAGATAATCACACAATTAAGCATCATGAAATATTGACGGCCGACAAGGAAGGCTCTAGCCCTGGTATAGATGGCGACGTAGGAACGGGGTAGGTTGTTTAGTCAATAAGAGTCTGACACTGTTTCCCGCTTCACCCAAGGGCGGGATTCGTCATTGGACGTTTTTTGCGTACAATAAAAAAAAACGGCCTGAGTATTTAGCCAAGTTTTTTTTATTCTTAAAGAAGATATATCTTCTACTTTTTTTAAACTTAATAGGTTCAACACTTCAGAAGTTAGAGTATGTAACAGACACATGAGCTAGATCAATAGGTTCCGTTTTCACCTCCCTGCACTTAAGTACAAGTACTCCTTTCTTCGTCTGAACTGCAAATCCCCCTTAGATTAATGTTATATTCATACAGCTTTTTTAAGAACCTTACCATATTAACATTACGAGGATAAACCGGTCTCGTTGGCTTTTAAAAGAGAGCTATAGAAAGTAGAGGAATATTTCGTTTAGCGATTTATCACGAATATCTTTCAGAGCCATAAGTAGATATAAAACGTAGATTTCGGTCGACTTCTATTGCTGTCATTCTTCGCTTCAGACTTGATAATTTCAGTCATCAGATCTTAAAACTGTTGTTGATTACATCAAATAACGTGACAAAGCATTTGAAGTTAGAAGCGGCTTTAGCCACTTTTGAGTTTCCCGGTCACGTCCTCCCATTCAGATAATCCTTGCGCCCTGACGGTGAGCTTCCACCTTTATAACTAGTTCATTTCTTGATCGATAAGGAAATAAATCAGTTTGATTGACTGCAGGTTTAGATGTGTGTTAACATAACACGGCTTAACGTGTGGACAAATTAGTATTTAATTTGGAACACAGCAGAACATGGTCTGGGTTTTGGACATAGGATGCTTTGTCCGTTAATACGTTTCCATCGGATAATTTTCGTCATTCATATTAACTTTTTTTTATCTCATTTTATTTGCTGGGTTTTTTCTAAGTAGAATATGTCACCCTTGATGATGTAATACAAATATACATATTTACAATGTAATAAGTAGAACACATCATCATCAGTCTTTTTAATGTTCCCACTGCTGGGACACAGGCCTCCTCTCTAGGAGAGGGAACGGGCCATAATCTACCACGCGGGCCCTGTGCGGATTGGTGGATGTCACATGTCTTCGAATTTTTGGTTCTAGGACATGCCGGTTTCCTCACGATGTTTTCCTTCACCGTTTTGAGAGCAGTGGTGATGAAATAAATTACACAAAGTAATGCGCCTGACTAGGTTTGAACCCGCGACCTACAACTCGTTAGTCGGGGCGTTTACCACTTGGCCACCACTGCTCTTCTAGAACACACAAAATTATAATACGATAAAGTATCCTAGGCTAAAATGCTATTATAGAAGCCCACTTTAAAAGTATTGGCAAAAGCTTGATACCTTTGGACACCACGACACGATCACATTCCGAAAAGATATGATACACATCTTCTATAGTACCAGTTTACTGAAAGAAGTATCAAATAAAACACGTTATATATATTTTTTTTTATTATTGATAAAAAAAATATAACTAACTAAAAATATAACTCGCGCTTGACCACTATCTCACCTGATGGAAAGCGACGATGTGGTCGACGATGGAGACCAATTTCCTTTTCACTTATTACTTATATACCCCCAAATAAAGCTGTTCTTATCGACATATAGTTCACAGCAACATATCGTCCGATTAAATAACTTACTTAGACTAGATTTTCGTTCGAAATTCTATACGGAAAGTATCGCTCGGGTGAGAGGCTCTCATGTAAGCGGATCTGCTCTGTGAGCATGTACTTACAGTACATGGTCTGTGCTGCTGTTAACTAACGCCTCGCGTAGCTTTGCATCGCCTGATTCATGTACTCTGCAACATTAAAACGCCTGCAATAGAGAAACAGAGCCAGGAAGTTCGTAAAATTAATTGTAAATGCTTATTAATGCTTCGTAAAGCACTTATACGTATTATCACTTTACTATTTATTATTTTATTTATTTAAGGACAACCAACAAAGCATACACCATTTTACAAGCTAAAGATTCAACATTGTTACATTTCATAGTGTAGACTTAATGAAAGGCTGCCACAGCATGCATTAAACATAGGTGAAGAGAGGAACTAACTAATCTATTAACATTTTGATTGACATTAAGCCAACCATTATGAAAAAAAGAAGTATGATAACAAGAACAAATTCCAAATATTTGAACATTTACACTTCAAAATATTTATATTTACTCCACTCTTAAGGACCAAATAGTCTTGAGACATCATGATCGTTCTCGTCATTTTCAAAGGTCGCTTGGCTTGAAATAGGTCTATCATCTGTAAGGCGCTGAAGTTCGAGAAATTTCAAAATAGTCTGGTTCGATATTAACTGCCAAGAAGTCATTTGCGTAAACTTCTGTCAAAATATATAGGTAGGTCAACAAAATTTCGAATTTGCAAAATTCAAAAGTATTCTTTTTCTTCTTCTTTGTCGGTATCACTCTTGACAGAGTGGTCGTGGTCATCACTTCAGGTGTTGGTCGCCTTCCATGTGCATTCATGCAGCGTCAAAAGAGAGCAGAGTCAAAAGTATTTGCAAATATATTTAAGTATATTATACATATATTTATAAGTTTATACATTGGCAAACGTTCAGCTCCTAAGCAAAGAAATACTACATTTACCTATTGATATTCCATTATTCTATCATAAATATCCGTATGACAGTTGGAGCGATGTCTTTAGACCGCCGCCGCCGGTTTAACGGGTTTTGCGAGACACGAAATAAATTCAGTGTTTAGAAAAAGCGGTCATCCATTCATGACTTGACGTTACTTATTCTGCTAGATCAATAGGTAGAAGATAAATAGGGCCATAGTTTGTATTCTTTGAAAATAATCAGGTTTTAAGGTTCCTTGCAAAAGAAGGAAAATAAAATAGGGAAGCTACATATAGGATCACGCCGCAGTTACCGCTGCCGTGTCTCATCCGGTCACCGTAGGCGTGGGCTTGCGAACGTTGAGCAATGGATAGCTCGCTGTCCACCACTGTGCGCCGACGGCGCGCATTGTTCCCGCGCGCCTAAGGGATTTGTCAGCAACTGTAGGGGCCCAGCAGGGTCGAAGCCTTCTGGAGTCAAGGGTGGATGCGAAAGTGGAACACCGGGGCCCTGGAAATAAGTCAGGAAGGAGCGGTAGATCGTTTAGTCAGTAGAAGTCTGACACTGTCACCGGCACCGCTCAAGGGCGGGATTCGTTATTCGATGATTTTTCTAACCATAAAAAAAATACTGTATGTATATGTGAATATGAAATGTCTTCAAAATTTTCCTGATTAAATTCGGTCGAGGGAAATTCGAATTTTGTGTGATATTGCAAACAAAAGCTTTAAACTCACCTTGATCGTAGCGATTTCGCATTGCCCGGAAATTAAACCAGTTTGAGGACCCACTTTACCTCCAAATCACACTTACTTCCAATTATTATGAAGCACCATCAAACACATATGTAGCCTCTCCAATTTGTTTGCTACAAATCGCTAACGATAAATTTGTATAACAATTACATAAAGTAAAGAAAATACTTTATAAGGACTAGTATATGTTATTATCGGAAACCCATGCAAATTCGTACAAAACATATATTTTGAAATAGACAATATATGTTTTGTTCGATTTTTGCATCGCAAAAGGAAAATAGACAAAAATACGAACATTATTGTTTTCATTACCTAACCATATCCTTTTAAATAGCATAGCGTATCCGAGTCTCATCGAGCCGGCAGTGTAACCGTTACCATACTATGTAAATACCATTTCCCTACGTTGTGAAACTCCTATTTACGAACCACTGTTTGAATTGATAAACATTGACTACGCCTCCGCCGCTACGAGAGTGCTACGCCGTAGACCCTGGTGAAAAGTATAAAGTCGTTATAATTAATTCATTTACATCTCACGCAGTGTATCTCGCGAGCTTCATAGACATCCGGACACATGCTTCCCCGTTCCAATTTACTCTATCTTCAGTGGCTTGCATATTTTATGAGTACTTCCGTGGACCCATGCCGGTTATGGGCTTGCTTTTCGCAAGGGCGGACTGTTTGGACATATCCGTATTGTAATTAGAAGTGTATTAGGAGGTGGTTGTGTAGACAGGGTGCAAGTGGATGCAGACGGGGCTGGCGTGGGGCGGGGCGCGGGGGTGCAGGTGCACCTGGGCGGCGGCCGGCGCCCGGCGGCCCCACGTGCCCGGGCGCGCTCAGTCGCTCGAGAGCAGCCGCGGCCGCCTGTCGTCCGCCCGGTCGCGCCGCCGCCGACAGCGACAGGTGGCGCCGACGCCCGCCGCCTGCGCGCTCCGCTCGCGCCGACCCGCTCGCGCCTCGCCACTGTTCACACGGCCGGCTTCAACATCAAACTTAAATATTAAGCTTCGCAATAAATCACTGTGCAGTGCTAATTTATATTATAAATGAAAATGATAATATCTAGGTGGTTGTGTGCTGATGAGATATAAAAATGCGAAGGAACTTTACCCAATTTTGAAAATACTTTATTACGTGAAACATTGTAAGTATGAGTGTGAAAGATTCGCAATGTTAACAAGTGACCGTTAAAATTGATTTTTAAGAAACAGTCTGCGAACTGTAGTTAACTTAATTTTATTAGAAAGTTAAGAGGAATTAAAAGAGTATTATTTGCCCGTTTATGACGAGTCTGTCATAGACTACGAGTTTTTATGGCATCCTTATATGAAGAGATGCTGATTTTAAAATGTTGAATTAGTATGCAAACTGGACAAGAAGCGCTTTTTGTTCCGAAATCTTTTACTATCTTTTAATTGTCCAGCTTGTTGCCGGTTAATAAAGACGATTTACTTTTAACATTCGATAAATACAGGCTTGTATTTTCTTACATTTTAATTTTCAACCCTTTAGATTGTGTTCGTAATTTCGGTTCTTTGAAACATGAGCTCTGATAGTGTCTAGTAGCTCAACAACGGGATTAATTAGCAAGGCTTTATTACTTAACTGTTTTTTTTTTATTATATGATAATTTTAAACGTAAGAATAAAAGTCATCAATGATTGTGTTAAAGAGATTGCGAGATCTTAGTTACCGTTTGTCCCTTCGATGAAGGTTGGGGCTACCTGGTACACAGTCATTAATTAGTTAAAGTAGGGTAGGAGCATTTTGTAAGCGATTGTATGAGTACCTTTGTGTGTTCGGCCAGTGTACTCCTATTTATATCTTCGTACGCAAATATGCGCGAGCCGTCGCCTGTCTGTTCCTCCAATCGTAAATTGGGACGTGAAACATGAAAATCTACTTCAAACTTCAAAAATGTTCATTAAGCTAAGAATTACTCTTACTTGGAAGATGAAGCTGTGTGCCATGGAGAATTAGAAGTAATGTTTAAGTCAAAGTGTAATTCCTTTTAACCTTTGAACTTTGCTTCCTCGCTTGTTATCTGAAAGCCAGTTATCGTTGAGGATCGAAAGCCGCTCGTGTGAAATTAAAGCTGTGCCATAGATCGAGCGTCGGCAATCTGTAGAAACATTCAGAGCTGCCACTAGCATTCAATAGTCCAGTTTTTCCCATTGAATTTTATTCGACATTTTATATAACAGAATTCCGTTGCGCTCTGTTTTATTGTTATTTGATTGGATGTACGGTTTCAGTCGGTTCATTCATATTTTCTGCATAGCAAATTCATGAACACAGTAAGAGCAACTGACGCTTTAGTTATGATTTACGATCAACAATCTGCTTCGAATATTAAACCTCTTAGTTTCTGCTGTCGTTAGTTAATGGCGATCGAGTTTAACAGCCAATGAAATTACACAATAACAACATCGAACATTGTGTCTACTCCTGGTGTAAACATATGTGTGCATTTCTTAACAGTTGTATTGGTTTATTGAATCTAAAATTCTCCTTCGTTCTCACTAAAAACCCGGTTCTCCCGGTCCGTTAAAATAGATAATATCTTGAATTCTCATAACAAGCTTTCCTATTCAATTCATAGGTTATAGCGAGTAAGAAGTTCAGACAATTTCAAACTCTATGAATAGTAATGGATGCATGCAAAGGCGCAATGGAATAGATGTCCGTAGTGTGAGTGTTCTGTCCTTTCGAGTTACATTCACTTGGATGTATTGCCCCACGAATGTTCATACTCGTTCAGGTAAATAACAATGTCTGTTTCTTTGTTTAATTCAAGATATTTCTTCAGTTCAGAAAAGATTCGAAGCTCTTCTTTTATGAAATTCATTTGTAATATCTAGCAACTAAGTCGTAACGTGATATTTGATTATAAAATTTCTGAAGAAAATGAAATACATCAAAGGATACACTTACACGTGTAACGTGTATCAGATAGTATCCCTCGAGTATCGTAAAGCAAAATGATTTCGTGACTGTGCCATGAAAATAAGCAACAGAGTCGAGATTTGATTGTAAATATCAAGTAAAGTAAGTAATATTAATACAAGGTAAAAATCATCGTCTACAGTCTAAAATCTTGAAGTGTCTACCCAAGAACACTTTAAACACTCAATAAAAAATGTAGTTAAGGTGTTAATCTTCCTTAAGTGGTCCTTGACACCTGCTTAAAGGAACTTCAATTGTACAGTGGGTGGTTGTATCGGTCACTCAGTTAATTGTGAACATGCTGTGGTTTCAAAAGATTCTAGAAGATTTATGTTTATGTAGAGCTGAAATTAAGGTTTCTTACGATAATTTTTGTTGTTTCTCCGATCTTTTCTTTGCATATACTTTATTCAAAGTTCATGGACCCTCATCCACTATCAATTTATAACGATTTCAGCCTGGTTCTGTCAGCTGAAGCACTACAACCTTCCTTCTATCGCTTGTTTCCCCGATACATAATTGCTTTTTAATACACAAATAAATTGGCAAAAAGGATCCCGAGAGTACTGTGACCTTTTCGTGAACGGAACTGTTATAGCATCATTTCTACATTGCCATAAAATAAATAGGTGCCATATAAAGTAGATATATGTTATTGAATTTGTGTTGTTTGACGGATAAGAGTAAAAAGTGGTATCATTGAAACTGTCTTGTGTTGCTTCAGTATTATTTACATGTGATGCTATACAAAGTTGTCCCAATAAAGCAATGTTAGTTATCAATATCCACGCATGTCAAACACGAGGTTTGTTCTTTCCCCAGAGGTATAATACATGTGCCATAAATTGGAATCGATGGTTATGAGTTCGTAAGTACGTGACATCTATTGTTGTTTCGCGAGCGCTCCCCTCATTCATCACACTGTCGCCTATTTTATTGCAGCATCATATTTTCTCTTCTACTGGCAAGTTACACAACATTTACAAAAAACATTATTAAGAATATCTTCTCGTTCTCTTGGCATTTTACCGTTTTTCGCTGAAAATTTTGCGCTGCGTTTAAAAGCATAATTCACAAGATGATCTTTTTTTGGCTTTGTTACCCGTCTCGCATCCGCTAAAGCCTTGATTAATCCGACGCTCTGCTCTCGGGTTGTAAAATAATAATATACAAGTTTTCATAATTTATATTCTACATATTGTGTCTATATTTTCTCAAATTTTATAACGTATTACACAAAAGTGATCAAGATGACGCAACAGAGGTATTTTGAAAATGTCCTGTACTATCGTACACATACGACGTTGTCAGTAAAGTGGGAATCCCGAACACTTCAGGAGTCGCCAGCTGTAAATAGCTTGTGCTAAAGTTATCGACACCATCCGCGTTATTTATAAAAGTTCCCAGCGTCACCTGTCTACTTATAGGGCCGATGGCGACATTATCTTACTTATTTATAAACCTCTACCATCAAGTTTGTAGAATATTACCGTCATAAATTTTGCCGATATACATATCTTAATGGCTTGTAAATTGAATCTGTTTTACCAACTTTCATTCACAAACTTCTAGGAGTACTCCCTTTTTCAAAGATAACACATGCACTTATGTCTATAGCAGTAAATATATATTGGCTTTACGAATTTCTTTTACAATCTTCGGGTCTGAAGGTTCAATCTTTTATGTTTCCTCCTGGTTTTCCGGGTGTGTTATCGTAATCTTGAAGTGGAAGGCAACACGTTGTTTTTTGTTATTAGGGTTTAATCTTTTAACCGATCTACAAGACGGCGCGAGCGTAAATAATCTTGCGTCTGGAAAAAAAAAGAAAAAGAAACATGTTTGGTAAATATTTACACATAAAAGCACTTATGTTTCCGCATACCTACTAAATAAAGCTCTGTTAGCGGAGTGAATAAATCTCCAATAGAGAAATTCCCCGGATATCATTCGTACGGATGTTTTGGCAAGCATGACCCTTGTCAGGGCCGCGGCGCGCCGTCCGGCGTCCGTCCGCGCCGGCCGCTCGCCGCCGCCGCTCGTCAATACCCAGACAACGGCCGCGTGACGGCACTCTTAGCCAACCATCCACTATTTCGCCTCCTAAATGAACTCGCTAGCCACCCTTAACAAATTAATTGTAGCCAAAGCAACCATTAAATATTGACCACCTGTTGTGGCGGGAACTTATCTCCGAGAACTCGACAGGCGTATCAGAGAATCTGTTTTAAACGTTTCGGAATTTAAATCTGTAATTTGTAGGGCTATTCTTAAATGTGGTTGTAGCTTTGGGAAAATCTTGTGTTGGTTGTTTTATTTAATAATTAAGGCCGTGTCATGATCAAAGGAGCGGTCGATGTGAGACAAAAGAAAAAAGAGATGCGCGATGATAATTATTTCTTATTAATTTTACCGATTTCCGATGGCTGAAATAAATTAAAACGATTGAAAAGATAAGTTAGATGAATGATTTAACGGTTATATTAAGGAAAGAAACTGTTATTAAAAAATCCACAATTTCAAAAATATACTCAATAGGTTTGTTAGAAGACTATCAATTTTTAACATATTTGGGAATGACATTCTTTTAATATAAACATATTTTTTTTTTATCATATGGTCATCAAAATGAGTGAGTGAGGTGATGTTGTATTGTTGCAGGTTGTGCTTGCAGAGGTGCTGCACCGGCAGAGCTGTGGGGGCGCGAGGCAGCATGTCGCGGCGATGACGCGCGGCATGCCCTGCTGACATGGCGCGCAGCCGCTCCGCCCTCCTTACGCTGGCAGCTATCGCAGCACTCGCCGGTAATGTGCCCCTTTCCAACCAGTCGCGAAGATTCCTAGCTTAGCTCTCGCCGATAATGTGTCTTTTCGAACCACTCGCGAAGATTCCTAGTTTAGCTCCCGCCGGTAATGTGTCCCTTTCGAACCAGTCGCGAAGGTTCTTAGCTTAACTCCTGCCGGTGATGTGTCCTTTCGAACCAGTCGCGAAGATTCCTAGTCTAGCTCCCGCCGGTAATGTGTTCCTTTCGAACCAGTCGCGAAGAT
Organism: Mythimna loreyi; assembly: GCA_029852875.1. Taxonomy (NCBI): domain Eukaryota; kingdom Metazoa; phylum Arthropoda; class Insecta; order Lepidoptera; family Noctuidae; genus Mythimna; species Mythimna loreyi. Next base: position 11,551,690 of record CM056785.1, on the reverse strand, counting down.
TCCAAGCTTAGCTCCCACCGGTATCGTGCCCCTTTGGAACCAGTCGCGAAGGTTCTCAGCTTATCTCTCGCCGGTTTTTTTTTTTATGGTAGGTGAAAATCATCCAATGACGAAACCGGCTCTTGGGTGGAGCGGGAGACTAGTGTCAGACTCTTACTGACTAAAAAACCTACCCCGTACCTTCCTTGCCCTATTCCTGGAGTCGAGGTAACAGTTTCCCACTTCCCTCTAGACTCCGGGAGGCTTCGACCCTGAAGGGCCCCTGCAGTTTGCTGACAACTCCTTGAGGCGCGCGGGAACGGTGCGCGCCGTTGACGACTAGGACTCGGTCTTACAGACGACCGGACGGCGAGCTACCCATTGCTCACCGTCCGCGAGCCAGTGTCTACGGTGGCCGGATATCGGCAGGATCGCGGCGGCGACGGCTACGGCGAGTACGCCGTTGCCTTTGCCTTATGCGGTCGGCCTCCTCCTTTACGAGCATTACTGCTTCGCAGAAGGAGGCGACCGCCTGCCATTCCTCTTCGCTGTGGACCATGGCCTGAACCAGGGCCCGGCGCGAGAGGTCGCCGCCGCCGATCACCCCCACGAGGACACGGCGATGCTCTTCCCAAGCAGGGCACACCTCCACCGTGTGCTCCACCGTGTCCTCCGGGCTCGCCTCACAGTGGCGACACCCGGACGTCTCCTCCGCACGAATCCGGTGCAGGAATCTCCCGAACTTCCCATGTCCGGTGAGAACCTGCGTCATGCGGAAGGTGAGGACGCCGTGAGGTCTATCCAGCCACGCCTCAAAGAGGGGCACTACCGCTGAGATTACGGTGTGCCCAGCGCTGGGTTGCGACAGTCGCTGTTTCCACTTCACCATGAGATCTCGCTGGAGCTCCTTCCGCCACGCCTCGACATGTTCGGGCAGCGGATCTTCGCCCCGGCGTTGCACCTCCACGCGCTGGTCGTGCATGCGTGCAAGGACTGTTGCCTCCAGATCCCATGGTGGTAGGCCAGCAAGGAGGCTCGCCGCCTCTCGGGACACCGTGCGGTATCCCCGCACCATCCGGATGGCCATGACCCTCTGGCAGGCGTTCAGCTGGGCCGCCGGGCGTTTACGCAGCGTCGGCGCCCACACTGGTGCCCCATAAAGGGCCATGGACCGGACGATGCCGGCGTAGAGCCTCCGGCAGAAGGCGTCTGGACCCCCAAGGTTCGGCAGGAGCCGCTTGAGAGCAGCCCCCGTCCGATTGAGTTTGGGGGCCAGACGTCGGAAGTGCTCCTCGAAATTCCACCGGCTGTCGAGGACAAGTCCTAGGTACTTCATCGTCGACCCGACGCCGATGTGAACTCCTTCTACCGTTAGTTGGGAACCCGTTGGTGGCGCGTTCCGAGGGCCGTGAAAGCACATGGCCTCGGACTTGTGCAGTGCCACCTTGAGTCCCAACTGCTCGATCCTCTCAACGACTGTCGCAACCCCACGTGTCGCTAGTTCGACCGCCACGTGTCGCTAGTTCGACCGATCTCTCGCCGGTAATGTGTCTCTTTCGAACAAGTCGCGAAGGTTCTTAGCTTAGCTCCCGCCGGTGATGTGTACCTTTCGAACCAGTAGCGAAAGTTCTTAGCTTGGCTCTCGCCGGTAATGTGTCCCTTTGGAACCAGTCGCGAAGGTTCTTAGCTTATCTCTCGCCGGTAATGTGTCCCTTTCGAACAAGTCGCAAAGGTTCTTAGCGTAACTCCCGCTTTTGATGTGTACCTTTCGAACCACTCGCGAAGATTCCTAGCTTAGCTCCCACCGGTAATGTGTCCTTTCGAACCAGTCGCGAAGGTTTTTAGCTTAACTCTCGCCGGTAATGTGCCCCTTTCGAACCACTCGCGAAGGTTCTAAGCTTAGCTCTCGCCGGTAATGTGCCCCTTTTGTGCAAGCGGCGAAGGTTCCAGCTACTTGATTCGTGGAAGTTTCTTTTTAATATTCAACAGTCAGAAGAAGTTCTAACATTGCTAAATCACCACGTAATAAATAAAAATCAAAAAGTACCATCACGTTGAAATGTTTATTTTTTCTCTTTTGGTATTACGTGTTACCATATAAAAATAATTCTTACATATTATTTTATTATTTCCGTCAAGCCTCATTTCTCTTCTTCTCTGAGAATGAATCAAATAATAAGTAAATAAATAAATGTAAAAAAAAACAAAAATCACTTACAATAAACATAAAAAAATATTGGAAACTTTTTCCATTAATTACGCAAAAAAAAAATATAAAGCACTTTTTATTGCTTTAATATGCTTAAAGTAGGCATTTGAAAAAATACTGGCACGCTGGTAAATCGAAACCTAGTCATGATAGATTTTTTACTGTGTTTTAAAGAAAACACAGCAAAATATCTATCATGACTAGTACAATGTACAGAACTAATCCGTTTTACCTACCAGTTCAGCGGGTACAAAAATCATGACACGGTAAATAAGATAGGAAGTGAATATCTCGCATCTGTTTTTCTAAAAAGGATGTACGCTAACAATTTTTCAAGAAAATTTGAAGAAAATTCTGCAATGTCGCACCGAGGAACGCGTCGCTGCATGACATGGCTGTTCCAATAAATATTATAATAGTATGACATTTGGCTCCGTTACAGCTAGCAAACCGAATTCGAATAGACAAGAGAATTAACTTTAATATAATAAAATTGGATCGGAATATATCTTTTCTCAACTAAAGTTTTAATTTATGGGACAATGGATTTTATATACATCCATTTTCTCTGTTCAAATATCTCATTCATCTATAAACCAATACATACATAAAATCCTACAAAGACTATTTCTATAGCGTCACTGTATCGTCTGCATGATTCATGTGCAATGACTGGAATAATATATTCTGTGATAAGACTACAGTTTACAACCCTGTAGGTTAATATTCAGGGAAAATATTCACGGCACACTATTGCAAAACGTCAATAATACTTAACTGCTTGGTCTACGCTGAAAGTTTATTGAGGGTAGCGGTTTAAAATGTGACCGAGTGCGTCGAACAAACACGGCTATTATGGTTGTTATATTGTTAGATACATCGTGTGCCTCGCAGTTAAAACGACGCATGTTCCTGGCATTTTAAATCAACGGACGACTGCAATGGTGTGTAACGAACCAATGCATATTGTTCTTGGTTGCTGTTATTGGAATACGTTTAACATACAATTTTAGACTGCGAACAAGTGATAAGAGCGGCCAACCCGTGGTACATTTTCATACAACCGCTCTTACGTGATTATGACGTTATTACACATCTTTCTTCGGGTGTACTACGCCAAATCGAATAACAAATACTCGAATATCATTTGATCGACCACTATAAATCGAACGTCTAAATACTCGAACGTTCATAATATCGAATGGCTATTAAATCGAACATTCAATACATCGCACACTTAATACATCGAGTGTTCAAAATATCGAATGTTTGTTTGATCGAGCGTTCAACGCATGATCTTTTGCCTCTTTTTTGTGGAGTAGGTCTTCCCAATCCCGCGTTTACCTTATCAATTCTCCAATTTGTTATAGCTTGCTCCTTAACTAAAAATTCTATGGTAGCACAAACAGTAGGGACTCTGCAATCTCAATTTATTGAAATAGCATCTGGTATTTCTTCTTGGGGTAAATAAGCAAGTGCGATAATTATTATTTATTATTCCCTACTGTTGTGAAGTGTGAATTTTTAGTTAAGGAGCAAGCTATAACAAATAGGAGAATTGATAAGGTAAACGCGGGATTGGGAAGACCTACTTCACAAAAAAGAGGCAAAAGATGATGCGTTGAACGCTCGATCAAACAAACATTCGATATTTTGAACACTCGATGTATTAAGTGTGCGATGTATTGAATGTTCGATTTAATAGCCATTCGATATTATGAACGTTCGAGTATTTAGACGTTCGATTTATAGTGGTCGATCAAATGATATTCGAGTATTTGTTATTCGATTTGGCGTAGTACACCCGTGTAAGAGTAATCCAGTAAAGACCTTTGAAAATCTACTATTTTAAGTGAACTTTGGTTCTTCATAGTGTACTCTTATATTAAAAATATAAAAAAGTACTTCTATAGAAGCCTAATGCATTTAATCGAGATTCTAAATGATGTAATTGTAAAACTTTCGAATAAATTGTAGAATTACCGAATTCCAACAGAGTTTTCAGATGTTGTTTCTCTTTTTTCGCATTACTTTTGCATCAAACATCACTTTGGATTGCGTTTAAAGAAGCAACAAGCTTTTAAACCATGTTCAACTTTGACGATAGACGAGTGGGGAAGGCCCACCTTAATAACCGACGCCAATAAAGTTATTCCATTCTATAGATGATGAAGCTGCCTTTAACCTGGATGTTAGACATAACAATGTCTCTGATACAGTTCCGTTCTAAAGATTTAATTGTGTTACAGAATAAATAAACAATTCGAACTTCTGTTTTCGTTTCCAAATCAACAATGTAATTTGTTTATAAGCACAACAAATTTGTGTAACTACATTTAAATAACCAAAATATTGATTATATTCCAATATGGCACAAAATACACAATATAAGATACATAACCACATATAACAATATTGGCTTGTAGGTATAATATTTTTTACGCGATGTGATAAGGCCCGCATTCTAGAACAAAAGGCGTCGTTCGTAAGCCATACATAGGTTCATAGTCACGCTATACTGAACTCTAACAGCTGCAAAATGTAGTGTAATGTCACCAAACTACTATCCTTTTAAGGGTCACAGAAGACTCATTGAAACGTCCTATGAAAAAATCCGAAATCGCCCCAAATCCTTTAGATATAGATTACAAACGAGAATAGCATAAGCTCATGTGGCTCCATTGACATATTTTTTTCGTTGTCCAATTCGAACGTGTCACATAAATTCGTGTTTCAGCCTCGAAAATAATAAATTAAATGGTTACATCGTAACGTATTACTAAACCAGGCCTCAGCTTTGTTTTGTGCGCACATAATTTGTGTCACTAAACCTTCGCAGAGCAGCACACTCAGATTATGAGGATTATGATTTGCTGCTCACCTCTACCAACGAATAACTCAAATGAATAATTCAAGAGTCATTCTCGCCCCCTCTCTACGAGCAAATAGAAACATAAGAGGTGTATTTGTGCCAGCGCGATAAACGGCGTCTATTGAATTGCTTTTGAGCGAAAACAATGGGGCGAATGTAGTGCAATAGCGCATCTTGAAAAGGACTGTCACCGTGCCTTCCACCTCCCTTGTCCTGTTGTCGTGTCTTCCGTGCTCTTTGTGTGCGACGCGAGCTTTGCTGTCTTACATTACATCAAGGTTTTAATAAAAAGAAGAGCGAAAATATTTAGACGAAAGCAATTTTCAACGTCTAACAAATATGGTTGCTTGCAGCTCCACTATTAAAATTCCTTAAAGACCGAGCCAAAGAATTTTTGAGATAAGAATCTTCATTTCATAAACAAATTAAGCATGACCAAGATACAAAACATTATTGAAGCTGGTTACCATAAACCTGCTATAATCCTGTTGTCGCTTCTTTAAGCCGAGGACAACGAGGCTAATGAATTTGTATTATCATATTCTATTAGGCCGGATAATGTATTCACTTATAGATCCGAGCCTGGCACGTTGAGCCACAAATATAAGGAAACCTGGTTAAGTGGGCTCTGGATAAGTGAGAAAGTCCTACTTCTTTACATATACACTACACGTGCATACATATTGAAATTCTGGTAGATAAATAAGATATACTTTTTTATTTTACACCATCAAAATAACCTGCAGTTGAAGCTAAAATTTGGCGCACAATGGGCGGTTTTGTCACTGAAAGTGATTTTTTACAATTTTTAATTCTTGTTTATTTGGATAAAAAAATACATGTTTTAATAAATTCTTGATAGATCTTGTTCGCAGCACTAGAGTGTTGATACCAATATCGATTCACTTCCAGTGTTTTGCGTCAGTTCCCATTTTATTTACTTACAATTGAAATAGCTACGTGTAATTTCGTCAAAAAAAAAAAACTACCTAAGTGCTTTCTTCGCGTGGCTATGACAAAACCAGTTAAATTCATTGCCTAACCCAGTATACGGCACTGAAAAAAAATAATTGCTTAAATTATGATTTTAATTTTCCAATTGAGTGTTTAGAATAAGCATTATTATATAGTTACATTATGTATATGCTCATAATACATAACAAGTAAAACATATCTTCATAAATGAGAGAAGTAGCGGTACCCCTAGTGTTACTGGAAATAATAAACTTATATAACTAACTACTTAACTTACTTCACTTTTATAACTGTGATTTAGTTTTTGAATTTATTAGATTTTCACCTCTAAAACTTTTCAGCTTAATATAAATATGACAATAATGAATCATTCATAACATACTATAGCTTCTCCCAGTAGCTTCGCCCGCGTGGAAGTCGATGTTTCTGTACAAACTTCGAACCCTCGTTGAACCCCCTTAGGGACGGAGTTTCGTAAAATTCTTATCGAATATCTACACCCTATAAGGAACCAACCTGGTAAATTTTAAGTTTGTAGTTGTTATAGTTTCTGAGATTTCGTGATTAACCAGTGAGCAGTATTTCGCTTTTTACGGTTCCGTAGTCAACAAGGAACCTTCACAGTTTGACTAGGTCTGTCTGTCTCTTTGTCTGTCCCTCTGCGGATAACGTCAGTGACGGTTAGCAATAGAAAGCTGAAATTAGTATTGGTACCTATATGTATATCAATCACGCCGACAAAATTGATTTTTTTTTTTTTATTAGATTCTCTCCCTACACATACAGTGGGGAGTGTTTTTTTTTAAATTTCAACCTTAATGTTGGATATAAAGTTTGATAGGTATTAAAAAAGGAATAGGGGTTTGCTAGTTTAACGAATGCTTCGTACCTCCTTAGTGTTACTGGAGTTCTGTAAATAAGGCGAAGTTTGTGTTATTTTATACCTACATTATTTAATAAAATGTAAGGCATTTTATTAAATAATGTAGGTTTAAAATAACACAAACTTCTACTATTAAGTGATAAAAAAAAACAAGGGCCTTTGTAAGAAAATAGAAAGGAATATTTAAAATTCGAAACGTATAAAAGTTCAAGCCTTCTCCGTACAAATTTTATTTAAATCTGCTCAATATTTTAACCTTGAAAGCATAACAGAGTTACTTTCACATTTACTTATAATACTAATTAGGGATTATGACCATACCTTAAACATTGATTCAAATATTCAATTTTTTCAGGTAACACTAGCGCTCTCTCTCTTCACCATAGAAATTTATCTATATAAGTATATCAACAACTAAATTTTTTGACTGACCCTCCTTTTGAATTTAAAAGGGTCTGTAAATGGTTTAATTAAAACACATTCTTCGAATGTTTCTACACGTAGCAAAACATACCTGTGAATAGTCTGAGGGCCGTGAGTAGATAATTATAATTGGACGTCTGTGAGCCAGCATCTCGTAATCTGGCCATTACCTACAATGCTGCGCTAAGGCAGGCTGTGTGCGCCATAAATCAGTCAATACTGACGACCGTATAATGGTGCTCGTCTGTCCCTACTGCACTTCACTAGACCATTGTATTATTGAGATGGAAACAAAGCGATGAATTATTGCGAGATTGGAGGGTGAAAATTATGACATGAAGGCCATTTGCCAATCTTTGTATAGAAGTAGGACCAAGAGCTGCTCAGAATGAACACATAGTGCATATTTGTATTTTTTCGTAGCCCAATACTAATTACTAAACCGAATCACTCCAAAATCTGTTCCAAGAGTCAAGAGAAAAACGTGTCGTTGTGATTTTTTTTATTTTTAAATAGTAGGATATTAAGTTATTGTTTTATCGTAATTGATTAGATACTGGCTATTATATAATCGGTAATCAATTACACTGCAGTGCGTGTTAAAAAGGAGTTAAAGTTAATAAGAAGTTAAATTTTAATTGGTCACTAGTATAATAGTAAATACTTATTCCAAACCTCATCAAGTGTGGTGGTCTACAACGCCATTTTAGTAACAATAAATCTGTATAAAGTAAACATCTACAACTAATATGTAAAGTCAAGAACCGTTTAACACAATATAATACTGGTACGTATGTGTGTGTATAATGTATAACATAACGAGAACGAGAAAGATAAACATTGCATCCCATTCTCGCTTCACACACCCATGCGCCATGCTCGCGGCCGAGCATTGAACACGGTAATGCACAGAGAAATACTCGTACCGACCGAGTTTAATTAATATTAAAGTACAGCCATTTATATGTTGTACAGTAACATCATTTTAATAATTCAATATCTAGTTACACAGTTGGATGAGTCGCCCATTTCCGTGACTGTTTAATCAGTTTTTACTTATCGTCATCATCATCATTACAGTCGAAAGACGTTCATTGTTGGACAAAGGTCTCTCCCAAGAGTCACCACAAAGGCCTTGTACGTATACGGCTCCCTTCCATCAGACTCCCGTAACTCTTTCTCCTGGGTTGTCTTCAAAAATCGCTTTTAGCGATAAGACCGCCCATTGTAACACCTTAATACCTAATTTTGAGCTCCTAATATACCTAATTGTATTTATGGTATACCATAAATACAATTAGGTAATAAAGAGTATATCTCTCTATCTATCTTACCAGGACATCGGTCCACCTTGTGGGAGGCCTGCCAACACTGTGGCTTCCAGTGCGCGGTCATCACGCCAGGATCTTTCGGTCTCAACGACCATCTGCTGTAACTCACAGGAGTTATATGTCCTCCTTCTGTTCTGTGAGAATATGTCCTGCCCACTGCCAATCAAGTTTGACGATTATTCAGACTATGTCGCGAACTTTAGTTTAGGTATACCTATATAGGTTGACAGGTGACCGAAAAAAATAAATAAATAAAAATGAAAAATGTTTTATTCATTTACAAGTTTGGTTCACAATATTGAGGTTGACCGAAAATCTGCTACTCAATACATTTATAGTCGCCTAATTGTTCAAAATGAACTGAACTTAATAATTTTTTTCGCGACTACAAAAAAAAGTTGTTGGATAATATGATTACAATCACGTGTTTAAGTATCGGTCACTATTTACCAGTCACATTAACCATCACCAATACAAATTTAAACGTCTACTGTAGGTAAACATTGTTGTGGCATTACAATCAGTCAACTGGGTACTCGTAGCGTTAGAGTATTGCGTCATAGGTAGGAGTACGACGCACTTATCTGCTACGATACGCGTCATCGCTACGAACACGTCACTGATGACATGCGTAGCCGCGGCGGCCTCGCTGATAAACATTATCATGCTAACCACAATGCTTTTAGTGAGGAAACTGTCCACGAATTTAAAGATGACAGCTGGAAAGGAGATAATTCTTCCGGTTAGTTCAATGGAAATATCTTATCTATATATATAAAAGGAGAAACTGACTGACTGACATATCAACGCACAGCCGATACTACGGGGACTAGGCGAGTGAAATTTTGCACAAGGTTTCCTTTTATGACGTAGGCGAACACTAAGAAAGGATTTTCCAAAATTCACCCCCTAAAGGCGTGAAACGCGTGTCCAAAGTTAGTTCGAAAACTTATTTTCACGCGGGCGAAGCCGCTGGCAGAAAGCTAGTCTTAGCATATAATATGTATTATTTCGAGTGGTTATTCATCCAATAACAAATTTATAAAGGATAAAAATCTCATGCATATGAAATCAATGGAACCAATTCTAATGACATAAAAAAATGAGATCAAAAATTCAGAAAATAAAACAAAATATGATATAAGTTTTTGGTAATGGTTGTAATGGCATGAATTGAAATTTACAAAATAAATTGAATGAATTCAATTTCACACATATTTATGAGTACTTACGTGCTGTTCAACCTCTAAAAGTCAAAGAATTCAAAGTAAAAAATAAGAAATACTTTTTCACGTCTTAATTTCGACAGCACGGCCCCATTAAACGTTTTTCTACAGTATCAAGCAATTTAGAGGTCGTAAACATTTTAGCGCACCGTTATACAATAAAACCATGTCAATAATACCATGCCATAAAAGTACATTTCCTTTTATGTGGACTATTTGTACGAAGTTGATCTACAAATGAGTTGGTTCTATCGGTGTTTGTGCTCCGTCATTATTTGTCTTGGATATTTACGAGATTATTTTATTTCATTGAATACTTACGTTGATCTAATGGACAAGCTTCACTGATTTTTGCTTCTAGAATTTTGTAACACATATTTATCGTTTGTCACGTGGCTCCCAGTTCGGTCTCAACGGATTTTTTCTAATCCTTCGAAATTATCTAAATAAATAGACATGTTACCACAGTTTCCTTCGCATCATCAATAAATATTTTACACGTATTTTGTTTTGCGTGTTTACCTCCATTTTGCACGAAATCTTTTCCACCTCAATAGGCATAAAATCTCGTAATTGATAATAAAAGTCGTAGCATTTAACGGGTGTAATAAATATAAAATAGGTAAGATTAACAATATTAAGATAAGCCGATAATTATATTCTTCATTGCTTAGTCATTATATTTGTGCCAATTTTGGTACTATTGGAGTTATCTCTTTCAAGATCGTATACTTATTTTTTAGTATATGTGTAACACAAAACACGTGTCTAGTATTTTTATGTAAAGATTCTATGTAAAAAATCACAAAGTTATAAGCTTATTATATTACCTAGTTGTTCACATAAACATATGGTTACCGGACCATCTGAACTACTGGGGGGTGGTTTTGCTAACGTACCCAGCAACTAGAGTTGTACTTAATGTCGGTGGTGTCCAACTTGTGACCTTAAATATTTTTGGGAAAAGATATATGGCGTAAAAACTCTTGGAATCGATTCTGTTACTGATTCTGATCAAACTATATTCAGGTTTCGCATTTACTAATAATGATATTGTATTTATATACAATATCATTATATAAGGTATAATAAAAAATTAAGAATACTTAATAATATAATGAACATAAATAGTATTTAATAGTAGAATATCAAGTAGCTCCACTGCAGGCGCAGTAAAATGGCCTGGATAGGTCCAGTACTTAAGCGCTTAGTTGCAAATAACACCGCGCATTGTAGTACTTAGAAGTTCCGTAAATATCCCTTTATAGTTAGTAAAATACCGTACATTTTAAAACTATCGCGAGACTTTACGAACACATAGAATAGATCACGCTTTACGCGCATGGACATAAAACGTTCAATTCTTGTTTATTCGCGCTGTAAAATTAAATTGATGTCTACTTAGTGGTCGCTGGCGAGCGGAAACCGCTGTAACAAGCTGTTCCGACATGCATTATTCTAATTTTACTGTCCATTACATCAATTGCTGTAATTGCCTTCAGATACCAATCGCTAGGGCTGCTCCGTTGTCTTAACAACTCAATGAAGAAACCGATCTACATAATATACTCGTTGGTAACAACGCGACGGCTGGTCTTCACTTCAACACAAAACAATACTCGGACTTCGTACTTAACTTGTTTTCTGCGGAAAACTTCAACTCTGAAGCATAATCGAATAAAACAACTTCTCGTGGTACAAAGACTGGCTGTATTTCGTAGAGGAAATTACATTATATGATATGCTATGGGTCAGCTTTATAAATAATTGAACGAAACAAATTAGTTCCGTTCGAGAATTTACCAAAACCAGATTGATAACCGCATACAATAATGCTCTCAATTTTCCTGTTGTACTGTTATCTGTATAAAAACTTTTGGGAAACCTTTATAACATCAATTTTAAAGTTGTGCTATAACGCTGTTATTTGGCAAGACTGTGACAATATCGCATTGCTGTCAGAAACTGGTGTAATCCGTGATTGATGATTGTTTTCGACGAAGTAACTTTAGTTCTTCGCAAGAAAGGCAACTGTTGCGGGACTCCTGACTTTGTAAACAAAGAAATAGTAACTCATATAATACACTGGATAAAATATAATGGGATCGAAGTATAAATTACTGTTTATCGGTTATTAATATGACGATTTTGATCTCAACATGGCCGTGCTTTTATATAAATAGATATCAATTCGTGCCTACTCGTAGCTGACGGACGATTAAAGCTAGTGTCCAAAGGATTCTGTTCGAAAATTACTTTTTTGGCGACAACTACATGAGTTTCGGCTTCGAATTGGATTTTCACTCTTCGCTAGCCATTATTCTTACCTAATACGATTTTTTGCTACCAGTTACCAAAGTTCAGACATTGCCTTGATGAGAATTGAAACTATTTCATACTTTTTGTCGACAGAATCATTGAGTAGTCTCTGATTGTTATTTGAAGACCAAAAAAGTTGGATGATATTTGTGACCTAAACTTTGTGACAAATAATTGGTTTTAGAACAAGCGATAAGACCACCCATTGTAACACCTTAGTAATTTTAAGCTCCTCCACCCAAGGGCGGGATTCGTCATTGAATGATTTTTACCTATCATAAAAAAAAGCTTCTAATGTATTAAATTGTATTTATGGCGTACCTACAATAAAGAGTATATCTATTCTATATATCTATCTATTATGAAACCAATGTACATGTCTACGAACGTACATATTACACTAGTATTAAAACTGTATTACCTCTGACTAACCAGCTTGTTTCCTCGCCTTACCATTTGTGCTTTTAATGCGGATCCCGCCTGTCAAACTGGCTTTACTTTTTATGAAAGCTTTCATAAATGGATGCTGCGGTTTAAAGGTATTATAGGTTTTAAACCGACTTCAAAAAAGGAAGAGGTTCTCGATTCAATTTTTTTTAATATTTTAACTGTGATATACTCTGTTGATTAAAAATTGTATTAATGATAGTGGTATTTTAGTATAGACCATTTTTATTTTTTTAATGCAAGAAAAGGGAATGGGAGAAATCACTTTCCACTCCATCTCTTCGAAATATATATCAAAAGCTTAGTGGCCTTGGCTTGGTTAAATGCCATTCACAACTATTACTGCATTAATGATTACTTTTGTCAGTCTGCATTGAGATTGATCAAATTCGTTCTTTCTCAAGTATTAACATTTAGTAAGATATCATATTATTCTATTTGCTGATGAAATTTTTCTTATTTCTGAAGAAGATAGAAAAAATGCGGATGTCTTTATGTCAACGAAAGCTGGGTTGTGGTCTCAAAATGGTTCGTGGCTAAATAACCTTTTTCTAAATTCAAATAAAACTAAATGTTTAAAGTTTTCATTACCAAAATGTCCCTCAATTTGGCCTCAATGTAATTCTTGACATCAACAATTTCATGTCAATATGGAAACTGTGTTTTTAGGTAGCCATTGATTCATATTACAGTGGAGCGCTCATATAGTACTTTTTAAGGTAGATTGGTTGGTTTGATCAGTAGCATATGCATTATGCAAAATAAGGCAATTGATAAATGTAGCCACAGCTAGTTTAGTCTAGTATGCTTATTTAACACAGTCTTCTTATGGCATTTTATCGTGGGAATCTAGAACTTATGTATTTAGAATGTTCAAATTCCAATAGAGAGCAATCCGGGTTACTTACACATACCGTCAAAGAAATCAAATCACTACATCAGTAAAAAAAAATTGAAGATTAGAAATAATTTTGTAAACTAAAGAATTTTGCATAATTAGAAGCCACTTCCATAACAAAAATACGCGTAGTAAACATAAAATTACAATACCCAAAGAGAGATTAGCTAAGACAAGCAAGTCATTCCTCATAAACAGCATACGCTTTTGTTATAAAAGCTGCCAAAGTCGGTAACAGAACTTAGCGAGAGAAAGTTCACAACCCACATCAAGCGTGTCCTCACCCTTATTGAAGACACGCTTGTTTGGCAAAGACTGCTCCCGCACATGTGGCTTTCGCTGGTAATTCATTAACTGCATTATCGTGAAAATGAGTTTACGTATATTCGTGTAACTGCTTCATCTACATTTTTTTCTATTTATGACATTGTTTTTTTTTACCTTAATTCCATTATTATATACATACATTGTGTGGGTATAATTTATCTATAATATGTCTGTATTTAATACACAAGCTCTGCTTAGCTTGGGACTAGTCAATGTTGTGTGACGGTTATGGAATAAGGTACATATAGTCTTTTTTAAATAGACTTCGAAAAGGAAGAGGTTCTATCTTCGGCTGTACGTTTTTTTAAATGTATGTATGTATGTCTCAGTAACGTCTATCCTCAGTAAGGATATAGAATAGGTACTCAACTCTAAGCTTCTGGCAAACGTACAAGCACACACATCCTCTGTGATCATCACTGAAGATGTCGTTAGCTTATAGGTATGGTATTCGCCGAAATCAGTCGACGGGGGATCTTCTAAAGTATGCCACCCATCTCTAAAATGAAGCTATCAAGAAGCGTTGAGAAGTGCTTGCCATCTTCCTTGACATCCCGAAGCTTTCTTAGGACGTCAAACATAGTCTAGGTTACCGTCAAGATTGCAGCATGCTTGACAAATCTATTTCTCATGCATACTGAAAACCACACACGATCAAGTTTAACGGATGCCGAGCCACTTCAAGCGCACAGCAAACTTGACAGTAAACTGGATCTTGTGTGGCGTCCATTATTAAACTTCCTTCCCTCGGTCCACCCGCTATATTGTGTGCTTGGATTGCACACTTCCTGAGTGATCGGCTCATCCAAGGTCTAATGTTTCTCTTCAATGGCTGCTCGTCCAGTCAATTGGCTATTAATGCAGGTGTCCTTCAGAAGTCGGTGGCCTCGGTAACATTGGTGTTGTAACACATATGCGGACGACAGCACTGTTACTAAAAGCTACTTGTCCAGAATGTCCAGCGTAAAAGTAAACTTATCCTAGCAGGCGGTCTCTGAATGGTCTCTGAAATACAAATGTAGTCAAGTTCAACTCTTCATAAATCCATTTCAACAAACCATACTGAGATTAAAATGTTTAAATTTTAAGACCGAGCGAGCAAGTCCCGTGACTTACACAATCAAATACCTTGGAGAGGTAACCAAAAATTCCTATGACATCTTGGATCTCTTCCTACACTGTAAATATGTGTTTTAATAAGGTGATACTAGCGTGAGTCGTATTTAACATCCTTTGGTGAAAACATACTGTTGATCGTATAAGATTTTATGAGCGTTAAAAAGATTGAGCAATACTTTTTCGAACCTCTTGCTGAAAACCTTCAACGGGGATACAGGACTATAATTTGTACCATTACTGTTGCTGAATTTAAAAGTGGTATCGATTATGATTTTTAATACTTTTTCATCACTACTGCTCTCAAAACGGTCACTGGAAACCTCTTGAGGAACACTCATAAATTCGAAGACATCTACAATCTATTACCAGCACTAAACCCCGGTGGATGAAGGCTCATTACCCCTCCTAGTACTAAAAGTGAGAAAATTATGAGACGATGCTATTATTATGCTAAGAGAATAAACAATTATTGGTAAAAAATATTTCTGGGCTATATAACTATAACTATTAACCTAAAAATAAAACCGGCCAAGAGCGTGTCGGACCACGCTCAGTGTGGGGTCTCGTATTATCTCACAATGTAATAACAAAACCCTTAAACTACGACTTCAGTACGAAGTAGCACATGTATAAATTAGTATCCCAATTTTGAGATAGCGCTGCACCCGGTAGTAATTTTTGGTTGTTTAATTTTTTCTTCTTGTTTGAAAGAATATACATTCAGCAGGATGATAAAATATCTAAACTAAGTTCAAAATAATGCTTGTATACACAGTTAGGTTACAAACTTAGTTCAGAAATTGTTGTATTTTTATTTTTCAAAAACTGTTCATCCTATCAAGTTCAAATTTTCCTAGAAAGTTTATAAAAGTTTCGGTTATTTCTTCTGTCTTTCGGTTATTTTTTCATATTTTTTAAACTCATGGTTCAAAGTTTGTTTAGAGAGGGGCACGCATTTTTTTTTACTTTTGTAGCGATTGAAGGAAATCCGGAAATATTAACATTATCTTATCAAAAAAATGTTTTACGGTACCCTAATCATTTTTATATAAACAACAACAATATATCACACGTTAAAGTGGGAAGGTACCCTAAAATTTTTTTTACCACTTTATCGGCGTGATTGATAAACATATGGGTACCAAATTTTAGCTTTCTAGTGCTAACAGTCGCTGAGGTTATCCGCGGATGGACAGATAGAAGTTGGATGGACTAGCCGTACCACCTGTAATCTTCAACAACACTGTGATTCCGTTTAGCTCTGAGGTCAAGGATCTTGGTCTGCATGTCGATGCTTGTCTTGATTGGCGGAAGCAGATCACAAGTGTCAGTCAAAAAGTCACTGGAACGTTACGATCTCTCTATCGTTTGAAGAATTTTCTCCCAGCTCACATAAAGGCAATGCTTGTACAGTCACTAATCTTTCCCATAATCGACTATGCTGATGTGTGCTACTATGACCTGAATGCAGATCTCCTCAATAAACTTGACCGACTTCTGAATAACTGCATTCGATTTGTCTTCAACCTACGCAAGTATGATCATATTTCTAAGCATCGTTTGCTTTTGAAGTGGTTACCCATTCGTCAGCGCAGAGCGCTTAGGGCCTTGACTACTCTATTCTCTTTTCTAGAAAAGCCTTCTTCCCCTCTTTATCTGATGTCTGAAATTAAATTTCTAAGCTCAGGGCACAACAAAAATCTCCGATCTACAAATAATCGTCTTCTACGATGTCCCTCACACCGCTCTGGGCTTATCCATTCCTCCTTTTTTGTCCAGGCGATATCACTCTGGAATGCGCTCCCTTTGGATGTCAGGATGGCGACTAGCCGATTTTCTTTTAAAGTCAAAACACGTGAGTACTTTCGCAAGAAGTTGGCAGAATCACCACAACACTGATTGGTTGGATTTATATTTCTTTTCACGATTAAATTACTTATTTATATGTATGTATTTAAGTATGTATTTATTATTGTATTATTTGTTTCTTTCATTGTTTTTTAATTATCTTTAAGTTGCACCTACCGTGTTTGTTTCTGCACCACCCTAAGGTCGACTGGCAGAAAATGCCTATGGCATTAAGTCCGCCTTTGTACTTATTATGTGCATAAAGTTTTTATAAATAAATAAATAGACAGACACACAGAATTGGCGAAACTAGGTATAAGGCTTTACTTGTTGTCTACAAAACCCTAAAAATAGTGTTTCGTACTGAAAATGGAATATGCATGTGATAAAATTTTTTTAATAAACTTTATTACTCCTGCATTAAGCATACGTCAATATTTTAAATTGTAGATGGTTTTGACCAAGAAATTGATTTTTAAATAATGCATAAAAAATATTGAAACACGAAGCCATTGGCAAGAGTAAATGTGGCGTCAAAGTCTATGATGTTATTTCACTGAGTGAGTATAATTTCAGTGTAACTTAAATTAATCTCTCTATTTCATCGTCATCAAGTGACAGACAAGAGGTTTTTAAGTCATAACTTTAAGACCTCTTATCTGAGACTTTTATAAAAAAAAAAAAACACTTTTTTACGCAAGCCTTTTTAACATTTTGAAGCGCATATCGAGTGCATTTTAAAATTAATAATGTGAATATAAATAAATTTACATAAAACCGTTTTTTTACTTTCATATTATTTTTAATTTCAACTAATAATAACAGCAAAATTAAAAGGCTTGAAAACTATACTGCCGTCGTTATTAAGAAAGGCACAACTAACATTTTACAAATGTTGAGAAAATCGAGTTTAAAATATTTTTTGAATTTTGTTAAAAAAATCACGTTTAAAGTATGTTTTTCAAAATTGTGAAAATGTAAAATATTGTGTTTTTTTGGTATGTACACAACGATAGCAATATTATATTTTTAATTTAAATGGATATATTTAATAATTAGCATAATTCTTTTTAACTTAACATAAAAAATAACAAGAAAGGAGCAATATTATGTTGAAAAGGCACATATAACCAAATATGCCTTTTCAATGTAAAAATTTGAGTAAAAAATTTAACATTTTACGACGAAAAGGCATATTTTTTAAATTGTGTCTTTTCATCGTAAATTATTAAAATGAATATATAGGTACAGAAAATATTAGAATTAATTCATCGATAGTAAAAAGGTAAAATAAAAGTCACATCATACAATATGCCTTTTTATTGTAATAAAACTTAAAAAATGATGTAGTTGTGCCCTTTAAGCTTATGCTATCTCTGTTTATTTTGCAGCTAATAAAAATCCACAAAAAATCAGGCAAATAGGCCTTTTTTTCCTGATTCCGAATATATATATAACTCATTTTGACAAAAAATGTTAGTTGTGCCCTTTTTCGGTAGCACGGCAGTATATTTTTAAGTTGTAGTTGGTTTCATTATATTTTTTTCAGTATGTGGTTTTTCCCGGTCCTCTCATAAAGTTTAATTATACAGGTCATAAAGTCGAAACGACGATTTGATAGTTTGTTTTACAGATTTTAACGCGACGCAAAGTGCACTAAATCTGCTCTACGGATTGATGAGGTTTTTTTAATAAAGAGAGTGATTCAAAAGGAAGGTTCATAAGAATAATACATGCATAATATACATTTAATATCACCATTGCACCCATGCGAAGCTGGGGTGGGTCTTATATAAAAATGAAAACTATCGAATGAAAAAAATAAAAATGCATGTATATTCCTACTACCTAGTTTAATTATATTGGTAACTTTCTAAACTTTGCCTTTATTATATTTTCTACAGGGTTTATTTACCTTGCAGACATTTCTAATATCCAACTTTATTTTCATTTTTTACTTATTTTTCATTTACTTTTTCTAGTCAATTTTATAGCCCAGACTTACGTAGCAACTATTTTGTCTGTGCCTAGACCATTTAAGGTGCAATTAATTTTACTTTCCTTGCCAATTGTGATTGGCCTAAATTATATTTGAATTGATCGCATGTTACCAATAGTTCAATATGATAATTGGTACACTAGGATGTAAGCTTAATATGAAAAAAAAAATTGCGATACAATATTAATTTTGTCAATATTTATGTTATTGCCAAGTTAGGATATTATTTTGAGCACGCCAGAGTCTTAAGTCCTCTATTTAAGCAGTGTTAACAGAGGTACTATGGCGTCCTTACTAGAAGTCTAACTTCCCTAGGATGCTGTTAAGAGTTTCTTTTTTCTTTTCTCGGATTCAGCAGAAAGATACGCTTTGGTATTCCATAACGTAGGATACGGTGAAGCATACAGTGGAGCACCACCGTGTCCTTGTCGAGGCCATCGGCGGTGGTGATATTTGCGTCCAGCATGGTACTGTGCGAAGGCAAGAAGCAGTTACCTCATTCTACGGAGGTGGCAGAAAGAGTGTGAATGAGTTAATCTTTACGCCCCTACCGCCACAGGAGAAGCTTTGGGCTCAGAAGTCGCATGGCGATTCCCAGTCGCTGTAGGCTTGTAACGCAGGCAATACAGTGAATTTGCCGTCGTTGCTTGCAAGCAATAGGTAGCTCACTGTCCGATAAGGATCAGCCCCGGGTCTGAGAGTATTTTGATCCACACGCGGCTAAAAAAAATGATGTCAATCGTACTGCATGTGCCTGCCAGAGCTTTGGGATTATTAGCAAGAGTCATTGCGGGCTGCAATGACATAAATTGCGAATAGTAACTGAACGAACACGAGTAGATTTTAGTCAGTATAAGTCTGACTCTTTCTCTTGCTTCTCTTAGTAAGACAAGAAATTATTAGGGTACAATAACCTATATGTGTCATACTATTAAAATTATTTAAAACGGAACAGAGACAGGACTCTTTATATTGTCAGGATCTTTTTATTGTTTTCAAAATATAAAGAAGAGATTCTGCACAATGCGAACTCTGCCATTCTATGTTTCCAGAGTGTTGGTTTGTCTTTGGCTACAGTTTAAGTGTTACATTGTATGCACAGGGTGTTGTGTGTGCGCCCCGCAAGGCAGTGTGCAGGGCGGCGTGCAAGGGGGCGCACAGGTCCCGCCAGGGGTGCCGCACTCTACCGCGCCGCCGGCAGGAGTCGGCGGCATACGAAGGTACCACACCACTCAATTACTACTCTTTTGTTTTATTTTTTTAAATAAACTCCACAGGTTACGTAGTAAACAGAACTTTTCTCTCACCCAATATACACACATACATAACGCTCTTTTATACAAACAAGGCTCGCTATCCAGTAGTCTATCGTGCTCTACGTTAGACGACTCGATTTGTTCCCTTAAGCAAAACGCACGTAAATATCGATACTATAATCAATTCTTAGTATCGCAGAAATGCACTACATTTCAAGCAAATGACTAGTAAGAACTGTTTTCAAAACATTGACCATTATTACAATACACTTTTTCTTTAAAAAAGAAATGAACGCAGCCATCTTGGATATATTTTTCCGGCTAAAATCCTCACTAATGAGCAATGTGATTGTGCATGTGTGTGCTATGACAACACGTTTCCAAATTTCTCTTGATGATTCTGTATAATACGTAATCTGTGCTATAAGTGCTATACTAAAACTCCAAGTAAATTAAACTACTAAACTAAATTTAAAGCTAAGAGTGGCTTTACCATAATTTATAAGCAGGGGTACGAACACACGACTTTGATCGGCAGCGCGACGCCTCTGCCGTTAGGCTATTGTCATTTAACCCAACTTTCATATCCCAAGTAGGTTTATGGCATAGTTATACCTGGAAAAGCAATTACGACCTTCATTTGTCACAGAGGAGGTCGACCGGTACAAAGTTCAGTATAATTGAAATCAGTTTGGGTAACGAATTACTATATAGGTACCTAACTTAAGATTTTCCAGAACGTAGCCATTTAACAACCTTTATTTGGCGCTAGCATTTATTTACTTTTAAAGTTTTGAGCACATATTTTTAAGCAAGCAACGTTTACTTACTTACTACTTTCTTAGTTCTCTTAAAATAGCTCTAAGTTAAGATGAAGAAAGCAATGGTTTTCTTGTTACATTATAAGGTACTTAACGTTCAATATCTTGAAGAACGGCTGAAATGTAGCAGGTGTGAAATGTGAATACGATATCAGGGATTTATTTGTGGTACTTTAGATCAGTATTCACCACTCCGTATTGGGGGAGCAGGCCCGCTAACTAATGACGTTGTGGATACTAAAACGAATCCAACTATTTATTGCCCCATTGTAATACCCTTTCTGCTAATCGATTAGGCCATTTAGGCTGGAGGTAATAAAACACAATCACATAATGCACGGGGAAAGCTTAAGGGAGAGCGCACACGACACCGTTTTTGTAATAACATTTTCATCCATTTCGAAAGGGTCGATTTTGTTGGTTTCTCCGATGACACATCGAAGTAAGATTCTCCCGTAGATCTTAATCAGAGCCGGGCTCTAGTTTGGGGAATTTTAGCTCAGGTTAAAGTACTAGATCGAAGGTTGATAATACGGTTGCCAAGAAAAGATTGAGCACCGATTACTATCAGTCGACTGTGGTCTCCCTTATCGGTTTTCATCTCCACTATAGCTGATATATTCGTAGAACGAATTAACTGGGTTCATTTATTTTGATTCATTAATTAGCACAGTATCGTGTCGTTAATAAATAAGTGGCTGGTCACACAATGGTACATCGGCTAATATTTGTTAGAAACTCAATCGTAAAATGATTAACAATGCAAATTCACAAACCCTGTAAGCCTTTTAATAATGATAAACAAAATATTAGCTCTATGAAATAAAATAATTTGTAAACAAACAATGAGTACACAGCTTTACAACCACTAGTTCGCAAAACTTAATGAAACCGTTAAATTCCAAATTGCTTTCAAAATAATTATGGCAATCAAATAACATAATCAAAATTGCAATTTCAATAAAATAGAGTAATCCTTTACTGTATTATGCAAAGGATAATCTTAATGGGCAATGTTGAATTAGTGCCAGCTCCATAAAAATATTAACATTGCGACAGCTGGAGCTTCATTAATTTATGAATTCAAACTCCAATGACAACGTACTAAAACTTAGGACGGTTAAATGAAATTTAACATATCAAGAACATGCATGAATACTTAACGAACTTAACATAGTTAACATTTCTAGTCTATATGCAACGGAAGACAATTCTGACATGCTTAGTTCAGAACTAGTGGTGTAGTAAATATTCGCGTTCGTATTCATCGTATCCTTGAGTTACTGTTACTAATGTTATAAACGTAAGGAGCTAGTGTCAAGTTAAGACCGATGCACCAATAACTTAAAACTAGTGACAGGGTCTGCTATCGATAGTTTAAAGGCTCTCACGGGATCCTATAAAATAACCCCGTAACGTGAGTCTCCCGCACAACAGATGCCACTACGCTAAGCCCTATTTATGTTACCAACTTCTCAAGTAAGGGTATATGTATGGCCGGTATGGCCATTGTAGTAAGTACGTGCAGGTAAGACTTATTCATAGATAGAATATTGGATATTTTTTATTATTGTAAGTTTTACGTACGAAAGTGAGGCTGACGGTTATGTGTACCGCAGGTGCGCGCCCGTGCTCTGCTTCCAGTACTTATCTAATACCCGAGTTTGTTTCTCACTCCAGTAAATAAAACAGCGGATTCGTGACGCATTTACCGAACAAGTTTAAATTCCAGTCCGCTTGAGAAATACGTTCAGTCAGCGTCGGGTTCAGATCTTTAGATAAGAGCGGTACATAGAACAAAAGCTCCATGAATAAGGAAATCTGCCCCTTGTTACAACATTTAGGCGGTTGAAAATTAAATTAGTTATTAAAAAGAAAGCCTCAATAAACGGAGGTAGTGTGACCCAGAGGACGCGCCGCTTCGCCAGCATATCCTGATTATTTATTTATTCACCATTGTATTTAATGTTGTTATCAAAAGCTGTCTTATAAAACGATTATGAGTATAAACCCAGCCGAATAGAATCGAGTTCAGTAGGCTAGATATTTTTTCCAAGATTTTCACATATTCTCAAACAGCCTTATGAGGTTAAATGCTTCGACGCGCGTTCAGTGAAAGGGTATCTATCATATAAGAACATTGTAGTTTACGATAGGTCGGTAGGTAGCTCATAAAAGTGCTTTTATGATTCTATTCCCCTTTTCTCTGTCACTGAGTGTCTTAACATCAACTTTATTGTAAATACCTTGTAATATAAGTAAGTGGAAATATAAAAATATATAGATAACCGGGACGCAGGGGCCAAAGTGGCACTGAGCTAAAGTATGTGCCCACAGAAAGATGGTAATCGATGAGGTTGTCGAGACACGATGTGAACGTTCACATACGCGACCAACGCGTTCTATGATGTAACATCATCGTAAAGCCTAAACACTATATTACTGTTGATTTATTTTTATTTAGCTATGAATAATGACTTGTGATTATTATAATTTTGTTTTTATTTATTTGATGTGCTATAAAATCCATATATAAATATTTATTTCATATTTTATTATCCGCTACAATACCGGTGCGACGAGATAATGTAAGTCATTTGTTATTTAGAGTGTTTTGACAAATTTTTCTTTATAATAAATTAGGGGCCAAATGCAGAGATCATTTTTGTAAGCCATCACTTGTGTCCGATGGGTGAACAGTTCCGCTGCATGACGATAACATTACATGGTTGACATTTTGCACGTTTGACTCACAAGTAGTTCGTAGGGTATCTGAAGCAGGGACGATTGATCTCAATAAAACACATTGATGATGTTAGCAACTAAAATAAGTAGGTATTTTGTTAAGCTAATAAATACTATTATATTCGATTTTATTAAATCCTAAAAGTAAACGACAACAAGAATTTAGTAGAATCTAAACCTACAAATATTTCCCGTAAACATAACTATTATTTATCCCTGATAATCCATAATAACGTAACACTGAATCCTAAATGCTGCGAAATTGAATTGTTTTAAACTATCATCCGAATTTAAAAGCAAGACTTTTTCGGCAATTCAGAATCGACTGCATCATCTACCAGATCCATACCCGTTTCCATGACAATCAGCTTTAATTTTTGAATTTATGATACAAAATTTTATTCGCTTTAGTAACTATAGTTTCATAATACCTATTTATCACGGTAGTTACAACTGCATTCGCATGAACCACTTATTTACACTAGGCATATGTGCACGAACCGCAACGTAAATATCCTATGGACGGAAAATGGTAACAATTCAATTTCGCTTTTTTGCTAAAGTCAGTATCAAAGTACTATTTGTACGATCAGTAAGCTTCAGCATTGAAGGCTTGGCTTTACGCCAATTTTGCGATCAAAGCACCTTCGGCAGCTTTGCTGTCTCATTACAAGCAGTGGTGTGACATTGTTTTATTAATGTAGACATACTTAGCATTTTATATCTAAGTAATGTTTTAATTTAGGCATTATAGCTATACGTAGGTAGTATAAATTGTTTGTGGTGTAGAACAAAATTAATAATACTTTTATGTTTCGCAGATTCAGTCAATATTCCAGAGGGAGAGGATACCGCGACTGGCGCACGCGCGGAGACCCCACGCTCATCAACTCGCTCTGGCGCAGCCGGCAGCCGCTGGGCATCCGCAAGCAGCTCGGTTAGATACACATACATACCGCTCAGACTTGTTCCATGCTTTAAAGCTGGTTTGACGTGATCTAATATGACACTATATGTTCCGTAGGAAACGCGGAGGTATACATAATCCTAGCGCTGCTGATCGGGTTCGTAACCGTGGTGGTGGGTTGCTGGCTGTCAGACAACTGCTGGTCTCCGGAGCCGGAGGACGTGCTGGCGGGCGGCTGACCCGTGGCGGCGGGCGCGTGCACGCACGTGTAGCGCCCGCCGTCCGCGGCCGACAGCGCGTCGCGCGCGGGCTCGCTGTCGCCCGTGCTGGCGCCGCGCGCGCCCGCGCTGCTGCACGCCGCGGGGCACCTCTGCCGCAGCGGCTGCCTCGCCCTCGCCTGCGACACCCGGCAGCCTCACGTTTTCTGACAGGAGTCCTCGCACCACTCCTGTCGGCTGCACGAGAAGACTAATGGGAATCATATTCCTACTATAGCAAACGGTGGAGTGTGCGATAATTAACTTCTGATACGCTCAACTGAACATTTTCTGACGGTCGCTCCTTTTCGTATAAATTGGGTTGTGTAAGTGGAAAGTGTTCTAGACTACTCGCGAAAATGGTGATACAGTGCAGGTAAAACTTTTAATGAACTCTAAGAGCTTTGATTTCAATTTGTATGTAATATTAATACCATAGTTACGGTGTAAAGACATTATAGGGTAATTTCAATGATGGTACTTGTCGGTGTACTTTGTATCGGTAGCCGAGCGCTCGGGATTAGTACTAGGAGGTTCATCGTGTATAACTGAATCTTATCGTAGGCTACGCTTCTAGCGGTCGCTCTGATTTGAACTCATTTGACGTAACCTTACCTGACGGTGGTGCAGCTACGTTTTCCATCTGCGCCACCTTCCTATTGTTTCTAAAAGTATGTGCCTTGAAACGCTTTCCTCGACTTGACTCGTAGATTAGAGCGTGTTTTGAACCATTTAGAAGAATTTCTTCTCTCTGTCTGTACGGACAAGTAATCCCATAAGTGCAATACACATCATGACCGTGCCTTTACCGTTCTATAGACTTTGAGAGGGACGTAATTAACAATAGGTTTTAAAAATACGCTTTCCTCGATGGAGGATCAACCTACCAACGATTACTTTTGTATTTTTGTAAAATATCCAGCTTGTTTTATTGTTTTGTGGTAATTAAGACGCAGTTAATAGTATAGAGGAAAGTGACTTAGGACCAAGAAGTCTTAATAAACGCGCGTCAATTGAATATTAATAATCTATTCGGAATTACCATCGCAATAGGATAAGATTCAACTTTGAGAGACAACGACATGGGTATTTGACTAAAAGTAGAATTTTGATATTTGTTTCGCAATGTTTGCATTATCGTTGATGTAACCGCAGAATTGGTCATGGATACCTGCCAGTGTTCTAAGCCTACTTTGTCTTAGCCATTCCTTACTCATGCATTATTAATGTGAAGTTAGTCTAGTGTCGAGCATTTAAACAAAACGTTTGTAAACAGTAACATAACTTTAATAAATACGAGATAATAAAAACACAACGAGTATGAGAATAATAAAACCATCTTAAAATAGTAAATAAATATGTAACGTTGGGCATAGAGAATGGAGCATCACGACAGAACTCATCACAAGACACGACCATTGTGCAGAGACAACGCAGTAATTCTTTGT
Organism: Mythimna loreyi; assembly: GCA_029852875.1. Classification (NCBI taxonomy): domain Eukaryota; kingdom Metazoa; phylum Arthropoda; class Insecta; order Lepidoptera; family Noctuidae; genus Mythimna; species Mythimna loreyi. The sequence continues at coordinate 11,525,401 of CM056785.1, read as the reverse complement.
ACATGTGGAGTTATTCCGGAGTGTGCTCTCAGTTTTGTTTAGCACGAGCGTGGCGCAAACTTTTAAATTATGAAATATTACCCATCTTCATTCGTTTCATCTGTTCTTTTGTTGCGTAGTTACCCTTTCTATAAAGAACCTACTATACGTCTTGTACAGCATGTATATTATAAGGTCGAATTTAGATTAGTAAACGTGGAATAAAAAACCGGTAGAAGAACCTTAGCGGCTTTTGTGTAATACATCACTGCAACCCAGATACTGTAAATATGTAAGCACTAACGTACAGATACAATAACGATCAATAACGTTTTATAAAATTAAACGAAATAGCTACAGTTTTATTGTTGTAAATGAAGGTGATACTACTGCTTTTATATTTATAGAGTAATGTTTCCGTCGCTCAGGATACAAAGCTAGCTACCAAGTAAGCATTGTACATTAAACGTTCATAATTAAATAGGTTTCCTCTTTACATAAATCGAGCACAAAATATGTACTGTCTTAATATTGAATTGAGTGTGTGTACTTTTCGTTGTAAGCACAGATAAATTATGTAAATACTATTGACAAAGGATGGCGTACTTATTAAGTGATACAACGTAACTCAGTTTCTAAGCAGTCTTTGTGATCTTGCAATATTTCTTTGGCTCGTTCAGTTATTCATATAGCCAGCTAGTCCCATGCGTATGTAGTAGAACACACTAGGAACGTCAACACTAAACTATCTCGTCGTGTAGTTCTCGTTTCCGTTGCGTTCTCGTAGTAGTGATACTCGTACTTGTAAGACACATAATGTATAAGTTGTGTGTTTAGTATACCCATTAAAATTAAATATTTGTCGTAGAGTTAAGGAACCCGACTGAATAGTCAACATTTTTAAGCATTATGTAAATTGTAGTTAGGCGGTAGTCGGTTATAGATAAACATTGTACTCGAATAGTTCGGCAGTTGCGAACCGAGGATTAAATACTGAAAGAACAACTTGATTTACTGTTGGCCAGAAACGTTTGTATTCACTTCAGTCACATTATGTACCATTAAGACATTTCCACGCACAAATGGCATCGTACTTAAACATCTATCTGTCAAATTGTATGCTCTACCTTTATACAAACCGAGTTGGTGCAATATTTTACTATTCCACCACATTTGAGCGAAGCATGTCTGATGCGACCTCAATTTGAGATGTTTGCATTTTTTGAAAGCTACAATTTGACAGGTACGTACTTCTTTTCATATATTTTGTCAAGTTGAATGTCCGTGTCATTTTGCTAATTAAACATTTAAATGTACCATAGTTTTTATATTGGATTGTTATTAAGTAATACCACAATCATATTATAATTTGCCAAATGTAATCATTTTTTTATGAAATTTATACATTTTTAATAATTAATAAATGTATAGAATTTTAAATTCCATTACGATCAAAAATAATAGATCAATAATATTTTTGAGGTATATATTAATTCATAAAGTTTACTGATTATTGAACGGGTAATATTGATCCAAAGACCTTTCAATTGTATTATCAATAGATACCATTTATAAAATGTAAAAAAAGTCAACTAGATTAGTAATTTACAATAATGACAATTAAACATCCTCAATACTGTTAACCATTTCTATTAAAGAAACAATTGTATCTGCATACTGAGGTTCAGAGGCATCTATCCTTATTTTTCCTTATGCGAATACCTTTCTATCTTTCAATGTCAATAAATAAATTCATTAATACCTATTTTTTAAGTATTTCAACAAGAATGTAATATATCTTGTTCAAAGAACATTTCACTCAAATATTTTCAATTTATCTGATCCTGAAAAACTAGGCATAAGATATTAAATTTTGCAATTTGTTCTCTACAAACAATACAATTCTCTAAAATGAAAAGCGTGACCGATACTTACAAACGCATATTTTAATGTGATTCTGATTATCAATTTCTAGTTGTATTTCATCAAAACGAAATTATTGAGGACATACACAAATAGTCAATAACCTCAGTCTGCAGTACAAGATGAATATCAACATAGAAACTGCAATCCCTTTTACCAGTTCAAAGTATAGGAACACAGTGTATTTTATAATGACATATATATGTATGTGTATAACTAAGTACATGGCGTCATTACTGTATACTTACATCTGATACATAAGTCACGTTTTATGTGAATATTGTAAATATTCGAGGAATCATACGCGATTGTGCGGTCACGTGAAGGTCTGGTTGGCTTGGCTGATTTAGGAATTGAGAGAACTCATACGCTCAATACTTAGTAATTATAAATAATAATTGATGTAGGTATTGTCATTATTTGTCACGAATAAATTAAAATAAATGTAATAACTTAATCCATAGAGTGTTTCATTCCGAGCTCATTTCAGAGGTAATAATGCGGAGTGGTGTGTCAGTGTGTAGTGTGTATGCGAGCACAAGTCAGCCTCGTTTGCTTAAAGAAACTGCAGCATGATAGTCAGAAGAAAACGTTCGTAAAAGGAACTTTTAGCACGCAAACAGTTTTCATAGAAAATATAGGGCATGGCGCTTTCCGCGCTGCGAGGGGTGACACAGAAAGGCTTTCTCGCTTGACACTCTATACTACGGCTGGGTATACTACACTATGCTCATCTGCGTTATTAAAGAACTTCCTAAGGTCCTATATTCAAGATCAGATTCTTCAATCTTTTATACTGCTTTTCAATGTAATTGCTTTGATCACTAAAATAACATTGAAATTCATCTTTACTTGGGGAAATTGATTTGTGTGTTAGCTTCAATTATTGATAATAGTCCGAAGCAATTTAATCTGAAATGAAATTACTTACATACTTAATTGTTCGTCCAATTGATAGCTATGAATACAAAAGACCCTTCCATTATAAAACAAGGGTCAATGAGGAAAAGGTTAATCAGGTTTAGGTAACTGGTTTTTAATTAATGTTTATCTTCAACTTTCAGACAGGTACAGTATCGGTAAGTAAAACTCTTGATGTTCGTCAACGCGAGGACCGTTTGATTACGGGTATGTTGAAAAAAACATTAGAAAAAAACAATGATAACATTTATTTTTCAAAAGTATTAAAGTACGTGTTCGAGTTCGTAAGTTATAACAATGGTGCTTAGGGTCGTTCCTTATTAGAGAGAAATTCGTATGTCTTGGGGACACTCCAAACGTAACACTTTTTGTTTTTAATTTATTTGCAAGTTAATGTTTGTTACCTTTTTTATTGATATATAGGTTTTTTTTTATCTCTTGTAAGTGAAGAACTTCATCAACAAGATATCTGAACACTCATTATTTATATAAGGTATGTAAATGGAAAAACTGGCTGACATATCGATGTGAACCGGAACTACTGGGAATAGGAAACTATGTACAAGATTGAGGCGAACAGCTGATTTTCAAAAATTCCTTACAGTTTTTGAAAATCAGCTGTTAAGGAGGATAAAAGGGGAAAATACTTTTGTATAAAAATATTTATTGTTTGAGCCAACTACTAACTTAGCACAAATAGTAACCTAAATAAATAAATAAAAATTAATATCACCTCATCATCATCATCATCATTTCAGCCGAAAGACGTCCACTGCTGGACATAGGCCTCCCCCAAGCGCCGCCACAAAGACCGGTCCTGTGCGTCTTGCATCCATCGGCTTCCAGCAACCCTGACCAGGTCATCGGTCCACCTTGTGGGAGGTCTTATATCACCTCAATAAAATGATTTAATGGGTGTTATAGGTATTATTGGAATATCTTATTCTTCTGGTAAGTACCCCTGAAACATGACACGATTTTTTTTTTCAAAACTAGACAGTTTAGCGGTTGTCAAATTTCCCATAAAATAATCATATACTTTGAGTTCATCCACTTGAAAAGTAAAGAACATGACATGAGTACCTACCTGAATAATAAAACATGTAACTGTAAGTTCTTCTAAAAATATTTCCGTATTTTCACAAATTTAAGATAATTTAAATTTGTGAGAGTAAACCTTAACTCACGAATAGACCGAGTTTAATGCGTTACAATTCAATTCAACTATATAGAGTGATTATCAACTGTCTAAAAATCTACCCCAACAGGATAACATGTAGTATAAGTTGATTTATTGTGTTTTTTATTCGCCGTATCCTACGTAAGAGAGAGTACGAAATTCATGTGAACGAAGTCGCGGCTAAAAGTGCTAGTAAGACATATTTTATGTATATCACTTGTTAGAAATTCTGAATAAATAAATAAAATTAACATGAAAATCTGAACAAATGCAGAGTTATATACCAACAAATATAATTAAAACTTTAACATTCATATAACTGAGATTGTACAGTAGCGTATGAATAAATTAATCACATATTAGCACGTTCGCAGGTTTAATTAAGTATTAACGTGTAACATTCTGCCGTTAGTAAGCAACATTTTAACGGCGACCCGGCTTATTATGCCTTCTGTTTCCCGTGAAGAGTCTCGACTCGATTGCTCTAAACGAAAGAGGCTTGTTAACGAACACTAAGGAAAGCTGTCGCCTAAACGAGCAACTGTTATATTCTTTATCCAAATTGACCGAAACAATTTCCCCACAACAAAAAGTTAGTAAAGTGTACTACAAATCTGATTGGGTTTCGGTCTTAAGTGCTCCTGAGGTCAAAGGTTCGACTGCCATAGACAAAGTGTAATTGAGTTTTTCTATTAGGAACTTCGCAGTTAAAGTCCAGGCGTCGTAATTGCTCTCTTGCTTTTGGTGTGCGCACATTAATAAAGTCCCGTGTGGCGCTTTATTAATGTGCGTACACGTCGGCAGCTCGGGGGAGTTACAAGTCGTGAGTGCGCTGCCAACGTTATGTTGCAGCAAAGTCTGTTCATAACAACAAACTCTTGATAATTGGTAAAAAGTTGTGCGTCTCTGTCTAAGCCGACTGCAATACGAGTCTGAAACTAATACGAGCACAGCTGCTGCAAACGTTAACGTCTGTAACCTAAAGCGTAACACAGTGTCGACGACGACATTTGAACTTACTACATCTATATATACACATGTCGACGATCACTATGTACACTACATATGAAATTGATAAAAATACATATAGGTTTTATTGCACTAATTACAAGGAGATATATAACTTTATAAATCTATATATTTGTATAAATTAAGTACCAATTTTTATATCTTCTAGATGCTTCTATTTTCCAACTAAATAGAATCGAAAGTGAATAAGTTAAAACACATTTTTTTTTTTGACGGTAATAAAACGAAAATAAGGAAGTAGTACCTATATTTTCCAATTTCGATAGTATTCGTGGATGCCGTCATTGTGTTTGAAACACATTTAACTTATCATCATCTTCCTGTCCTTTTCCCGTTTTATTTGGGGTCGGCGCAATATGTTTTTTTTTCTTCCATTCTACCCTGTCACCCGTCACGCTATCACCAACTCCTCTGTCTTTCATATCACTTCTCACATAATCCATCCATATTTTCTATGGTCTCCCTCTCCCTCTCCATCCATCCACATTTATACTCATGGCCTTTTTCGTAACATGCGTTTTATCCCTCCTTTTTACGTGGCCATACCAAGACAAACGGTTCCCTTTCAACTTTTCAGTCACTGGCGCCACTTTCAAACTTCCTCAAACACATTTAACTTATGCAATTCGTATAATAAACGTACGTAGAGAGGCATCAACCCAAAAGAGCTTATAGCAATCAAGCCGATTGGTAAGACCGATAATAACCAACGAACTATGTAGACTCGATAAATAAATTAACCGAACGATGCGATAAAAGAATATTTTCAATCTTGCATTAACGAAAAAGCTGAAATGATTTCGACTTTACTTCTCCATTGAAACATTATTTTAATTAAATTGAGTTACAGTGAATTTTTTTATTGAATCTGTATATTTATATATCGACAGAGTTGTTATTTCTGGATGGAAATATTTTTTACATTACAACGATTAAGTTCTATCTTTTTTTTTTTCAAATCTATCGTAACACCGCATCAATTGACTAAGGCCCACTTGCGCAAACCAGGGTTAATTTATTAACTCCCAGTTAGTTACTAAAACGAGGTTAAATAACAAATATTGCAAAGCTTACCTTCAAATTGGAGTTAACAATAATCCTGATATGTGCACGCGGACCGCAAATTACAAATATTTTATACATAACGGACTCGTTAATAAATAACTCTGAGTCAATAAAAAAATTAAATGTTACATACATTTAATTTTTTATGATACCTAAGCATACAATTGTAATAATTAATTGATTTTCGTTTTAGTGTAACCAAGCCCAAGCAGCCAATCCTGGACCTGTTTCTTGCACCTTAACTACATCAAAGTTAATATGAATTGGTAACGTAAATGACTTTAAAGTTTTATTACTTTTCTATTGATTTGCGACTTGTAAAGAGAAGACTTGTCCCACAACTAGGTTGCAACCACCAAAGTGTTCATATTAAGCTCACACTCCGTTGACTTAAGCTGACTACTTCGAGAGAGAACTGTAAAATATATTCGCAAAGTTTCAGTGACAAGTAACGTTAACTCCGTTTTATCCACCGTCGGAATACTACCTGAAGAAAGTAAACTAAAATAACAAAAAGAGCGTAAGTGCGAGTTAGACACGCGCATTGAGAGTTCCGTATAACCTATGATCATCCTCTTCACCCATTTTTAATGTTGCCACTGCTGGGACACAGGCCTCCTCTCTAGGAGAGTGAATGGACTGCAATCAGTCTCAACCGGGGGCCGTTATCACTCGATCACCACTGCTCTCCGCTCTGCTCTTCTCACTTATGAAAATAACTTAATTCCTGGATTAAATAACAATGATTTTCTCAATCGCAAAAAAAAAACATGTCATAATTTAAGATTTTTCAGGAAAATTCAAGCAAGGTATCATGGCACAAGTATTGACTTTCAAATCGATATCTCTACGCGTTACCGAGATAAATGATCTAAACAGGCAGACAGAAAAATGATCCTATAAGGTAAGGAACTCTAAAAATGAGATGTCATGTTATTGTACAGATTGTTACTATGTAAGGATTTTTAACATACTTTTACAGATTTGACAAACTAGTTCAACAGCTCCTGACTGTGTCACAAGTTGCATCTAGATTAGACCAAAACTAATAAAAAAATCTCACAAAAACACACACAAAAATGTAAGAAATAAAGCACGACTGTGTCTTGTTAAATCATATAATCCAATAATGTTTCTATTACTACTTCCCACAGAAGATTTATTTTCGTTCAACTAGTACCTACTCAAAGAACATTCTTAAATGAATCTGTGAAACAAATCATATTAATACACGTAGGTATAACAAAAGGTCAGAGCGCTTGTTAATAATAATGTTGTTAATAAATAATGTTGCTTGTTAATAATGTTATTATAATTCTATTAGACATTTAAATGCTTTCGCTCGATGTACATGCAGGCTTTGTGAGTAAAGGTCGAGTATTCTGGTCGACCCGGCTGTGGACGCGATGGCCCATATACATGGACTATATGCGTCACCCATCGCTGGGACTCACACCACGTACTTATGAACAATCATCCCTACAGCTTATAAATAAACTCTCAGGCAATAAATAGCCCCTTTTTCCGCGGACATTAGTGAGCTTCAATACAATTTAACTTTTCTTGCGACCGAGCGACTGTAAATCTTCTCCCCCGTTCGGATTCTTACTTGAAAGACTGAACATTCATTGTGGCGGTGACGCAAGACAGCGCTAAATAAATTCGCTTGAATATCTTTGCAAAAATTTAGCAAAGCTTTGACATCCAAAAAATGATGCTCATTTACATTGTAACAATTTGCTAAATCGCTTTATTATTAATTAGGCTGTATTATAATAAATCTAAATAATTATTGTTCAGCAAAAACGTTTCTAAATGGAATAAATACACTATTTGTTGGTATCGCGCACTGACCCGTCACAAAAACTACGTTATATGTTTTGGGTCAAAACAAGAGGATAAAGGTCTCAAGTAGGCGCACAGTGACTTTGTTGCGGGCTCAAGATTGGATTTTAGGAAGCTTTCATCATCCCTCGAGCAACATGAGAACAAAAACTGATTCCTACACACGCTTCTAATATATACTTGAAGCCAGTCATTGATTTTGAACAGTGTTCGTGTAAACTTGTAAAAGTGTTATATAGAAGGTAGTAAAATCTCATTAGTTAAGACAGCATTTTAACAAAAATCTTCCCCATAAAAAGGCGTGAAGGACGATTGTAATGGCCGTAATTATAAACTTTACAACTCGTATTTTACTGTTACAGTAGCGTCTACAGGTTTCATTATAGAGTTACGAAACCGTACAATGTGATACTAACTAGGCCGAAAACAAAAACAGCTTTGAGTACTTTATTTTTATTTTATTACAGTAGTTGTACCGTCATACCGACACATTTCGGTAGCAAAATATTCAGAAGACCCGGCCTTGGTCGAGTGTCGCCGAACTAAATCCTCCTTCGAGGCAGCAGAAGCTGCATGCTGGCACGACATTCGGAAACTCGATATTGGAGACAAAAATCTTACCGCCGATTGTGCAGAAAATGAAGACTTAGGAGGAAAGCTATTCTGGCACTAGGCCGCGATCCCGTCAGACATAAAGTCTACAAAGTGAATGACAAAAGAAACAAAAAATACCGCAGCATCAGAATTTTTCTTGTTTCCCTCGGTCACGCCATAACTTGAGGATGACTGAACCGATTTCATTAATTTATTTTTTCAGTTTTTACTACTCTGTAGAAGGTTTTTAAGGGACAACATTTTTGATAAAATATTATAAAACTACAACTTATTAAACTTTGCCTGTTTGACAGTTCACAGCTAAGATAGAATAACGACCATCATGTCTGCTAGTAGTACAAAATACGAGTATTTGGATCGATTTTGTACACACGTACACTAGCAATACGCAAAAAAAAACGTTTTAGGAACACATTCATTTCAGCTAAAGAGTGGAATTTTCTACCAGATTCTGTGTTTTGCTCAGCGCTACAACCTAAGTGTCTTAGGTGTCTAAAAAACTACGTAACAGATTTTGATGCGGTTTTTTTAATAGATAGAGTGGTTCTAAAGGAAGGTTTATTATGTAGAATATTATGTATTTAATATAACCGTTGCACCCGTGCAAAGCTGTGGCGGGTCGCTAGTAAATAAAAAAATAAGAACTAAGACAGTGATTATACACATTTTACTTAGAAAACCTCAAATAGCTAGTGAGGACCAGAATGAAAATAACGATGTCATTCCTCAGCCACATTAAACTGGATCCCTAACGACTTGCTCGTTTATAAAAATTAAACGATGAATATAATTCGTACTTTACTACAAGTATTATGTAAAGTAAACGTATTTGCTTCTGTGGAATTTATGCGATATTTTCTCGTCCTTGGTTTTACTTCAGTTTTATGTGTTTTGAAATCTTAAGGTGAGGTTAGTCAATTGTAGTAAATTTAGCCTAGGTATTGAAAGTTTATTTTAATAAAAAAGTTATACATATAAAAAGAAAAGCTAACTAACGCGATCGCCTCCTTCTGCGATGCTGTAATACTAACGAAAGAGGCGGCTGCGCACGTGAGGGAATGGCCCTCACGCCCCCGCCGCCAGGATTCAGACCCCTATTTCCAGCCACCGTAAGTGTGAACTTATTGATGGCGAGCAATGTATAGCTCGCCGTCCGGCCATCAGATGAAATGTCAGTAAATCGTAATGACCCAGCAGGGTCGAAGCCTATTGAGCCCATGGGTTGTGCGAAAGAGAACCCATGACCCTGCTACGAAAGCAGAAAAGGAACAAAAGTGGGTTCTAGTCACTAAAAGTCTGAGATCCCTCCCGCTCCACCTAAGACAGGGAGAAATCATCGATTTCCCACTTAAGAAAAAGGTGTGGGTGGCTGAAAATGGTGTTACATACCTTTTCCTGCGAATGTTTTCTATAAGTGTGCACTGGAATAGTTTGTAAAGTAAGTAATATTTTATTAAAATTATTTGTAATCTTTGTAATGTTTGATATAATTTAAAAAAAACTCATTAACAATCTCAGTATGTTTTAAATAACGGAAAAAAGGATGTTACTGTCATTGTAATTGTTGTAAGGATTTAGAAACCTGAAGCTCATCCGCTGCATACTAACTAGGGTGGCGCAAGCTGACAACGACCTGCGGATAACTACGGTAAGTGCTAAGTAGCAAAAACAAGTAATAATAATCAAAGTTAGATCGGTAACTAAGGACTGTTTTAAACTTTTGAGCCCCCCGGCGTTCGCCCACCTATTGTCTTTCTATTATAGATAGATAGATAGATATACTCTTTATTGTAGGTACACCATAAACACAACTTGGTAAATAAGGACACTTAAAATTACTACTACTTAAAATTATTTTGAGAGCAGTGGTGGCCGAGTGGTATCGGCCCCGACTTACGAGTTGTCGGTCGCGGTTTCGAACCCAGCCAGGCGCATTACTTTGTGTAATTTATTTCATCACCACTGCTCTCAAAACGGTGAAGGAAAACATCGTGAGGAAACCGGCATGTCCTAGAACCAAAAATTCGAAGACATGTGACATCCACCAATCCGCACTGGGCCCGCGTGGTGGATTATGGCCCATTCCCTCTCCTAGAGAGGAGGCCTGTGTCCCAGCAGTGGGAACATTGAAAGGTTGATGATGATGATGAAAATTACTACGGCTTATTATTATGTCTCCAATTACGGTATTCGAAAGGTTACTGTAATTAAGGTTATCTATATCATCATTTCAGACGCAAGACGTCCACAGCTGGACATAGGCCTCCCCAATTATCACCATAATGAACGGTCCTGTGAATCTCGCATCCATCAGATACCCGCAGCCCTTTCCAGGTCATCGGTCCACATTGTTTAGACCTTCCAACGCAGTGTTGTCTTCCGGTTCGCGATCGCCACTCCCGAGCTTTTCGACCCCAATGGCCATCTGTTCTGCGAACAAGTGCCCTGCCCATTGCCACTTAAGTTTGATGATTCTTTCGCTATGTCAGCAACCTTGGTTTTCCTACGGATATCTTCATTTCTGATATGACCATGCAAGGCAACTCCGAGCATAGCCCTTTCCATTGCCCTGGGTGACTTTAAGCCTTCTGAGGAAGCCCTTTGTGAGCGACCACGTTTCAGAGCCTAAATCTATATAGTAAAAACTATCTTCTGCCAGCGACTTTGCCCGAAAATAGGTTATTTCATACAAAAAAAAAACTATAGACCTTCGCTTTATCTGCATCTGAATTTTGGAAAATGGCCTAAGAGGCGTTGGTTCGACGTCGTAAGGGACGACATGCGTGCTAATGGGCTAGAGGCAAGGGACACGAAAGACCGAGCGAAGTGGAGGCGTCTAGGAAGGAAAGCGGACCCCGGGCACCGAGGTGAAAGCCAAGGTAGCAACCGGGACGGGCGCTAGGTTGATGATGATGATGATGAATTTTGGAAAATCCATTTGAAGTTCTCGCTTGCGTTTTAACCTTTCGAATACCGTAATAAGAGACATTATAGAAAGATAATAAGCGTGCGACCGCGGCGTTCGCTTGGGGCTCAAGAGTTTAAAAGTAAACAAAAATTTCACAGTCCTAGTCCCAGTCGTTTTGGCTGATCTTTGATAGGTATGTCAGTTTGATTGACTAACATATCAAGATCAACACACAACCAAAACGTTGCTCCTTTTATATAATTATTTAGACTAGCTTCTGCCAGTGCCCACGCCCGCGTGGATCTTTGGAGACCGGTTTCATTCTTTTTGTGTATGAGTTTTACGAAATCCCTTCTCAGTGCTCGCTAAAGTCGTAAGAGATAATCTTGTGCAAAATTTCACGCTCCTTATGTCTGTAGTTTTGGCTGTATGTTGATAAATCAGTCAGTCAGTTTTTTTTACAGATTATGAGATTTAAAATAAACTTTCAAGAGTCAAGCCTATCCTTCTGCGAAGCTATAATGGAGAAGGCTGACCGCACCAAGCAAAGGCAACAGCGTTCTCACCGCAGCCGCCGCCGCCACGATTACGATCCCGATTTCCAGCCAACATAGGCGCGGGCCTGTGAACGGCGAGCAATAGGTAGCTCGCCGTCCGGTCGTCTGGTACAGTCCGGACCAAGCCCAAGTCGTCGACGCCGCGCACTGTTCCCGCGCGCCTCAAGGATTTGTCAGCAAACTGAAGAGGCCCAGCAGGGTCTAAGCCTCCTAGGGCCAAGGGTTGATGCGAAAACGTATTACCAGGGCCCTGGGATCAAGGGAAGGAACGGTGTACGTTGTTTAGTCAGTAAGAGTCTGACACTATCTCCAGCTCCGCCCAAGGGCGGGATTCGTAATTGGATGATTTTTACCTACCATAAAAAAGGCCAAAGTTAAGACAATGGACTAAACTCTCCTTTACATTTCAAAACCCATAAAAATGAAGTAAAACCAAGGACTTTAAATCTGAATGTCGAGAAAATATCGCATAAATTCCACAGAAGCAAATACGTTTACTTTACATAATACTTGTAGTAAAGTACGAATTATATTCATCGTTTAATTTTTATAAACGAGCAAGTCGTTAGGGATCCAGTTTAATGTGGCTGAGGAATGACACCGTTATTTTCATTCCGGTCCTCACTAGCTATTTGAGGTTTTCTAAGTAAAATGTGTATAATCACTATCTTAGATCATATTTTATTGTAAACTAGCATTTGCCCGCTTAGATAAAACCATGTATGCTTAGATCTTTAAAAGTACGCAACGGACTTTGATGCGGTTTTTTTTTTAATAGATAGAATGATTCAAGAGGAAGGTTTACGTGCATAATACATGCAGAATATATTCAATATCAGTACCCATGCGAAGCTGGGGCGGGTCGCTTGTAAAATTTAAACTATGTCACTCAGGAATAAACCATTGTGAAAGCATGTTAGTCAGTCAGTTTCTCCTTTTATTCCAGTTCATATATGTAGATGTGCACTTCAATTTACTAACACTATTAATCGCTAACGAACATACAGTACAATGGAACACATGTATCAAAGTTTCAAAATACAATGAAGCGTTCATGTACTGTAGCAATATTAGCTATTGGCATACAAACAATCTGCGCGATCGCTCGGCATACCTCTCAATCAATCCACCTGTGTCCTGTAATATATCACGTGCCTTTGTACGAAACAACAGCCGCTCGGAGCATTTCGCTTAGGTGTTCAATAATGTTTGGAATACATGCGGCCGGTATGCAACCCACGGTAATAAGTTTGAGCAGAATTTCTGAACTCCCTATTTACATCCATAACTAAATTACAGACAGAATATTCGTTTAGAATTCTCTCTTCTTTGTTATTTTCTAGAGACAATAAAAAAGTGGGTAATGTAAGACTAGGAAAACTGAGCGGTAGATACGAACAACCCTTAAACATGAATTCCACTTGAACAGTTTCAAAATAATATTATGTTGTTGTAACTTAAATTTAACCAACTAACTTTAAAATGCTGTTTATGCAACACTGTGTCAAGCCGGCAGCTGGCTAATGCCTCTATCTTACTACACTAGCTCGCTCGTGTACACCAGGCTTAATGCGTGTGGATTGGTCGCAAACCCGGCCAATTAATATGTGTAACTCTCTGAAGTCACACCGCTGAGCGCTGTGCAGTATTGTGTGACAAGCACACGTTCTCGTTTGACGTTAAGCTCCATTGCATCGTTGATTTGCACTGCGGCATCGACGTCCCTCGCTTACAAGAGCAATCTTTTATCAATAGCACTCTACTATATCCCCCTCACAGCCCGTTTAGAAACCACAGAGTGAAGCGGGATCAGCACAAAGTATTTTACATACCTACCGAGGCTACTCAGCTAGTTCCAACTCCGAACATTGAATTTACAAAGAATGTCTAATCTGTTTTGAAGCGAATGACGAAACTTATTAAACGAGCATTATTTCAAAGATTTAGGAATTTCCTAAAGTTGTGCTAAGTTAATTTTACATCATCGACTTTGATCTTTAAACAATTAATTTTATGAAAAGGCTGCTGACGATAAATTTGCTTGGTGTAACGATACCTATCAAAGACAAATTAACCAAAGAGATAAAGGATTAACATCTACCCTGATATAATAATAAACGTTTATTCACTGAGCTGAGCTGGTTGATATAATGCTTCATAACAAGAAAATTACGCCTTCTGGTATGATAATTTGCTTCAAATATGTTATTACAGACATAATATGCATAAGTAAGAATAAATGGAAATCTCACAGCAAACATAATTTGCACTCGTTGTAAAGCGTGCAGACGACTTTGACAAACCCTCCTTGTTCTTTGTTTAGAATCTACAGAGCTCTGCAATTTAAAGCCAGAAATAAATCAGTAGATTTTCATTTTAAATGTTGTAAATTTGTATAAGGACGACGCAAACGCCTTCCCTGCTAAGGACGGGGCAGCTCGCGGTCTGGAAAATTCATTATTCAGCAAAATTGCGAGTGTAACTCATCGGCCAACCGAGCGCCTCGCTGCTATTACCTATATTGCCGGCCATCTGATTCATGGCAAGTTTGAGGGAACCACCTGCAATATTTATTTACAACCAAGATCCACAAACACGGTACAAATTGCCATAACTCAAATAAAAATCCCTCTAAAAATGTCAAACATGACTTGAAATATCTGTACCGTAGCAAAGTGAGTATAAAAACTCTTCTAAACCCGTACAGGTATAAGTAAAAATAGGAAAGCGCAGATATTTCAGTCACGTCACGAGCACCGATAAATATAGCTGCGGTGCCAACTAATAATTCAGGAAAGTTGTGCGCCAACTACCGCAATTGGAGAGTTTGTCCTCCAAGACGTCTAATGAAACCTGCGAGTAATCAATTGTGACAAATGGTCTGCAGCCATGCTAATTATATTATAGATGTGGATGTGTGGACACCACGATCTTTGTGACGATGGTCATGTCCACCAGTAGCTCTTTAGTCATGAGCCTCGACCAATATCATAGGAGATTCTTGTGAGACTCCTGAATCAAGGGCCAGATTCAAAAAGCGCTACGTCTCGTATTTGTTAACTGTTTTTTTCTCGCTTCCCGAGCTCTACCCGCTAGTAGCTTGAAACCTGTGCCTGTGTTTTTTTACTATTAGATTTTTGATGAGCAAACAGAATTAATTTATTGATATCAATAATTATCTTAAAAGTTTATCGCTCTCATTTTAGTTTTGACATTTTCAGCCGTAAACTCAACGTACTCGATACAATCGTACGTTCTAATCAACTCTAATGAAACAGCGTAAAGTAGGTCATACAGATCAGTTTATCGTTGGCGCAAAATTCCGAATTTCGTGTAACTTCTGCATGCTTTGAAAATGACGAGGCGTAACGTAGCGATATGTTTCCTGAAGCACGTAAGATAGCTGGAGTACCGCATGTGAGTGAGTACCATGAATGCCAAGACACGCGCATTACTTTGCCCTCAATAATATGACAGGATTAAAAAAAAAAAAGTAAAAGAGTTATGTAGTATAATAGATTTCTTACTTTAACAAATGCGGCATTTAAAATTATTGCGGAAAAAGTTTTTCGCTTGCAGGAACTAAAATAAAAATGTTATCTGCAGCATTACGACTTTCCTCACAGTGCGCAAACAAAGTGTCTCACTAGATATTATACAAGTAAAACTCTGCAGCACTGTTCAAGAACTTCTTGTACAAATGGTCAATAACAAATCCTCCCATTGAATATCAGCTTCGTAAGTAAGCAGTTTGTTTTAAATTCTCAATAACGTTAAGTTTTTGAACTCGAAACAGCGACTAAGTTCTGAATAGCTTGCTTTGTCGACACTAACAGGTCTTCCATAATGGAAAAACTTTTGCATAGGTAATTAATTCCCCTTGGACGAATTATTATTACGTTAATGGACACTTAAAACTCAGCTCACGTAGATCTTCGTTTACTGGGATATTCGAATTGAATATTTTCATTTGTTTGAGAGCACACGAGCGAGAATGGAGATACAAAAGCAGATGCAGTTAATGTGGTGTTTGCACTTCACTCAGCTCACAAATGAAACAACAAACAATCATCTGTTCCAGTTTTATTTTGGGAACACTTTCATGATCATTAGAATTATAATGACTATATTATATCATATACTATATATGACTATTATAACCCTGTTAGTACGTGTGGGTGGTTAAATATGATAGATATTTTGAAAAAAAAAACACATACACACAAAGTAAAGCTGAAACACATTATGTTCAATTAGAGTTAAAACCAGCAAATAATTGGCCAGAGAAATAGCACTGTGTGTATGTAAGTAAGGAAAGAGGTTTTTGCCCTGAAGCGGTAAAATTACAAGTCATTTTCAGGGTTCCGGTTTCTGAAAGGAAGGTCCGACCCGGTTTGAAGGCTAAGAAGGAATGGAGTGGGTCGTTCAGTCAGTAAGAGTCTGTCACTGTTTTTCGCTCCGCCCAAGACCGGGATTCGTTATTGGAAAACTAACACTTTGTTGCCCGCCTACCGTCTGACAAGGCCCCTTTTTCCAAGAACTCATAGAGTTATGAAGCTGAAATTAAAATCTCTAATTACAAGTCAGCACAAGTCCACAAGCAGTAAAAATACAAACTTCTAAGTCAACGCAATCTTAAGATAAGGCCGTTTCGGCACATATTTCGACACGCGCTAGGAAATCTAAACGTATACGGCACTTCCCGTCGGCTTAATATCCTAAAAATTCGCATAAAAACGCAAAAAATTTAAAACTAAAGGAGCGCATCTCCTACAAACTCACTCAGGTGCTGACCGGGCGTGGTTGCTGCGGTGAGTACCTGAACAAAATTGGGTGAGAGGCCACAGCATTATTATGACTATTGTACAGTTTTTTGATTTTTGCTACAAACATCATAAAACGAAAAAACGGTTCGGAAAAGTATTCGTGACTCGATTTGGAAATAATGGAAGCATTTACATAAGTTATGTTGCATTGTACGAAACCCTCGGTGCACAAGTCCGACTCAATTTTTTACTTAACTGCCCACAAATAAGAAATATACTAAAGAAAAATATCTTATCTTAGTAAGTTATTTCAAGAGTGTAGTCGTGGTCCCAAAAAAATGAGAAGTGGATAACTTGACAGCCGATGGACGTATAAGGGACATCGAAAATTAAGTAAACGGGAGCCTTTACAAATCCGAAGTGATCGCTCCACAGACGAGGAAAGCCTCGCTAAAATGTAACAGTGTTTTCACACTACTGGTAAAAAAATATTACGACAACACTACGTGCTTCGTCGTAGCAACTACTATGCTACGATGTAGCAACTACTATGCTACGACGTAGCAACTACTATGCTACGACGTAGCAACTATTAAACTCTGAAAAGTTAATTAATAATTTGCAACAGATACATGATTTTTACAGCTATCATACGATTCAGTGCGCAAACTGTACGTGTTGTGTAGACAAATAAGAGTTAGTTTACTTTGTTCCTCACCTCCGTACTTCAGTCACGTACTTATCGAGAACTACTCGCACCTCCACAATCCTCGCACCACTAATAAAAACACATTGTACCCCAAACTTGTCTGACGTGCAACTCTCATAATTCCTCAGCTAAAAATATTTGTTTTCTTGCTTCTTGGCTAAAGTTTAAGTGGTTAATGTACAACATACATAAATTATTAGTTGCGCGGACGGATTTTGTTGGTACGAGGCGGTTGAGCTTGTTTCCCTGGAAGGTCGAGTGACTGTAAAATTGAAATATTTTTTTAGCTAATGGATTTTTGTTACCATTATGAATTTTCATGGTATTGTTTATGCCGAGTTTGCTTATGTACATACGAAAACTAATTTCTGCCAGCGGTTTCGTCTGTGAGTGTTTATTTTTGCTGACACGAAGTGTATCCTATTTTCATTCTTAGAGTTCAAGCTTGCTATAAACCAAATTTCATCAAAATAGGTTCGGTAGCTTAAACATGATAGAGTAACAAACAAACAGACAGAATTATATACACAGAAGTTCACTGATGAACAAGAACAGTTTGAAGATGAAAAGGTTTTCCAATCTCCTTAAAGTACACAGTGGAAACATAGACAAATGTCAAAGTTTCCTCAGACATATTCTTAGTAGTAAAGTTGTTCAGAAAGTGTGAGCGGAAATCTCACAGCACCGCGCTCAGCGCTCACGTAAAGAAAATTCTTGGAATTTTAGAAAACAAACGTTTACGGCTTTAGATGCTGGGGAGCTCATTTTTCTTTGCTTATCTAAGAGGAAAATTGTGTGACGATTGCATTCGTTTCATTTTTAAACGGTCGTAACAATATACTGAATAACCGCGCAGTTACAGGGACACAGTAATTTAAAATTACGTAATAATTGAGAAGGTCTACAGACTATACAACATTACGCTACGACGCACTGAAACGGGGCAATAACCAGAGATGCGGGTGAAACCGCGAGAGATAGGAATTATTTCATCATGGGCGTCTAAGACAATTTGGAAGCAAGTACGAAATTCTTAATGTTATTGAAAGTTACAATATCTGGTATTACACTTCTTAATTTGGAAAAACCACACAGGCTCTATGGGAGATGATGAAAAAACGCCACTAGTTTAAAATACAAACGCAACAATACAGTACAAAATAAATACATAACAAAACGTTCACAAACGACAAATGCCGAAACTCCACCCCATTAATCATTGATTCACAAACGCATTCAAACGAGCTCAGCTCAACTGGTTTGTTGGTTCTTACTTTGAATTAGGCGCGCCAGTGCAGCCTAAAGCACAATTCCTGACAATACGTAAAACGTCACGCGCATTCATAATGAACGAAGCACGCAAACTGCACGTTTCACGATAGCCGCAGCCTCACCGCCACCATTTTTGTTCTATATAATACCTTTACGAGTGGACGCTTCTGACAAACTAGCTGCATCCAAACGTTATCGCAGTTTTAAAACATGCCACCACCGAAACACGCCAACTCTACACACTCTTTATACAAAAAAAAAAACATAATAACTGATGTAGATACTGTCTATTTCGTGCTCTATTCTGTTGGACATAAATATGCCTACACAAAGTGGTACAGATAACAACATTATGTACAATACACCTATACAAGTACGTCATAAGTTCTTGGGTACTAAAAATGCTAGTTCGACAAAACATTAGAATAAATTTTCACGAATTAGATCATGAATACACATTTCAATATCTCGGCATTGGCGTGTCGTATAGGTAAGAATTTATTCGCACGCAGTGTACATCAGAATTTAAAATAAGTAAATATAAACACAGACACAAGATGACTCTCCCCATTTTAGATGGATTTAAATTTTTAAAACTCCGCAGTTTTCTTAGCTTTTCTTGTTTTATGTTTACGTGAAGATATCCTTTGCATGAATTAAAAGTTAAAACCGTGCAGCAAAAATATTAAATATATATATTTTTTTTTAATAGTATAAACTGCAGAATAATTAAGGCTAAAAATAACATTCATTACAGAGAAAGATGAAGACATGAAAAACAGATTCACCTTGTTGGACTAAGTGTAGCCATTTACTAAACAAATCCTTGCAGCGGGTCGCGGGCGGCGGCGCGGCGGCGCTCGGGCCGCTATCATTACACAAGCTCGCATTATCTCGGCCTGCACGCAATATTGACATTCCCTTTTTGTGCTCACGCCAAAAGTATAATAGGACATCACGCCTCTCATTAGCTACTACCATTTTTTGCTCGTAAAGTTTTCGGATGGGAGTTTCCTTATGTTCACGTGGGCAGATAAAATATTAAAGGGAACCGATTCCTTTGCGCTCTAGTACGAATATACTACTGGAGAAGTAAAAAAATCCAGAGGCGCTTAAAATTTTAAATAGTCAAAAGTAAAATGCGGTGGTGAGGTGTGCGTTTGTTTAGTGGAGCGCCAGCTACCCGCAGTTCCGTTCGACGGAGCTATTCGCTGCGGGCCGGCGTGGTGGCTCACGTTTGCATTTTGCATGAGAACCATTGTTTGAGCCACTATATTCCTGACACCCCGGGACGTGGTGCGGCGACGTGACGTCCGACGGCCCTCTCAAACAGATTAATTTACTTACTACAGCTGGAAGGTGACTTTGACTTATGATGTGTTCTTCAGGGACGCTCACCGCCAGCTTAGATCGAAACACACCAACGTGATCTCATTAAATCAACGAGATATTTTAATATATAGGTATATAAGCATTTTTTTCAGTTCATACTGGTCCGCACATTAATTCTACTTACATTGAGTATTACGGTGGCTCAACTTCGCGCTTTCAATCGGCTGATTGAAAATTTACATCAATATACGCAAGTACAATTAATGAATCGGATTCCATTTCATTTTAAATTATAGTACCTATAAAATGGTATTTTAACAAAAACACATGTCTCAATTTCTCGGAATTAACCCAAAAGGGTCCAATGCGGGTACGGAGAGCGGCTAGCCAAAGCCTCCTTCGTACATAGACGTGTACGTAAGTACCGCCGTTAATTACAAAGGAGCGAACTTTATGTTGTTTGTAGGTATTTAAAATGAACTCAGGTTCATATTTTATGAACGACTTCCATTTCAGATTTCATTTAAAAGCTTGTACTTACTGGACGGGTAATCTTCAAAGAGTCTGAGGTCACCTCGTAGAGTAGGAGAAGTAGAATTACAAGAAAACAGTTCTAGTAAAGTGTTGATCGAGGCGGGTAAATGAGGAGGAAAAAAGTGTTTGGAAACGATCGCACCCAAGTACTAGATACAGATAGCGGCATCGATTGGGTAGCCTACCCAAAATTACCACATTCAAATAATTTATCACAAGTTGATGACACTGTCTGTAAGTATACATAAAAGTCAGAAACCTTTATCCACTTTCAACTATACGCTGAAGAATGAAGATGAAAATAATAAAATGTTCGATCTACTGAATCAAAAACTTATGGGACTTGTAAACTTCATAAGGCACATAGAATGCTAAATGAAGTTTTAAAAATAAAAACAAGCTGTTTACTATTTATATATGGGGTGCCATAAAATCAGATAACTGTAAATAAAATTATGGAAATGTGTATGTAGCACTCGCGCCCAGAGACAGATAATTTGCAGTCTGAAAAAGAATTTTATGCGTATGCTGTTTATCTTCATTTTGGAGGAGCTCACAAGTAGAAACTAGTTTTTACTGGGGTGCTGTGAATGGGTGACGAGGGACCCTCATAAGTTAGGCCTGCCGCCAGTCACTCAATCAGTCCGTCATAATAAACGCGCATCACAGGCTTGTTTTCGTGTATTAAACGACGAGCCAATATACACTGATCGATTTTTTCCACAAAAAATTTGAAGGCATCAATCAATCAACTACTCGAATCTTTTAAAGATTTTAATATTGATACAAAAATCACGTTGTATAAAGCTTTGTAAAAAATGATTATAGGCACCCCTACATCTACGTGTCAATGGGATAATTTATCTGTGTTAAAATCCCAGCACTGGCTCGCATGTGGCGCACGTCGTCAGGCGTCACCCGTTTATTGATATTGTTTCAATATCATATCCCAACATTGGCGCTGCATAATGCATTTAAGTGAAACGTGCCTCGTTTGTGCACTGCTGCTATTGTTCGTTTAGATTTACTACTATCGTTATTGACTTCAACGATAAACATTCAAGATATATTATGTGAAATGAAACTAAACATTTCAATGTTTTAGTAAGGATTAGGTGCCGTAGAAAACACCCCATTTTGGTCGTGATCTCATTACATAGTTATCGCACCGGCAGATCATTTATTTTTTTGTTAGAGAAAACTTGATCCAGCGAATTTCTTAAAGATCGCTTTACTCAACTTAAATACTTTGTTTTATAGATCTGCAATATTATTTTGTGTTGCACCACTTAAACACGAAGAATATTTAAGTACTGGAATTTTCTATTTAGTATTTCCAGCTACGATGCAGCTATTTACTCTTCCGTTCATATTTTTACAAAGTTTCCACGTACCCATAGGATCGCTTCGCGCGAGGAACGGCTAAAATGTTGACTTCTCTATAATTCAATAGACTCAGGCTACAATTACACTCAGTCTGAGCGGCAGGCGGCCGGGCGAGCTGAGCGCCGGCGAGGCGGCTTGCTACACGACCTCATATTATTGTGCTCTATTGATTCCACATAATCATCGCCTTAAAACTACCACACTCGTATATTTATATAATACTAGCTTGTACCGACGACTTCGTCCATGTGAAAGACAGTTATTGCACACCCAAGTCAAAGAAACAATCACATAAAAAGTTACCAATGTCGTTTGCGTTTAAAGCACACTTGGTGCTAAATTTCATCAATTTCAATTATATTTAACCACGAAAGCATGACAGACAGTTAAGTACTTTCACATTTATAACATTAGTATGGGTGACATCACACTACAACACGAAAACAAAATACCGTCGTATCCTGAAAGCCTTGGATTGCGCGATAAGCATCCGAAAAGGATTTACGCAAAACTTTTGAATTTCCAGAACGCGAAAATTACAAACAAAGTCATTTGACTCCAAAGGGAAAAGGTCGCAGACATGGGCTCTTTTTTAATGGAAAAGAATTAAAAAAATCTGTTTAGAAAAAGCGTGTTAAAAAGATGAGTATGACGGTGGAAGAGAAACATGCTAACTGGTTTCCGCTATGTTGATGGGTGGGTGACGCGGGGTCGAGCTCGAGGGTAGTCAGCGCCGACAAACGGAATAATTAATCTGTCATGAGGTGTCCGTGCTTATTGGAGCTGGCGTCAAGAACCGCCCAGCACCACTAATAAACTCCGCGCAAATATGAAAACACGAATAAATGAAAATGCACATTTTTTATATCTCATTTTCAAAGCTCTGGCTAGACGGTTAGTCCGTGTGTAATTGGATGGAGTTCTATGACAGATGTATACAGGTTTAAATGTGACCTCTGCCCGGCGGCTCCCACTGGTATTTCCCGTAGTTACTTAGCTGCAAAACTTTAGCATTGTTCGAGATATGGATAACGGAAGGAATGCTTTAATTAATTAATTCAAACTTAGTGTATGATCAAAGTGCTTAATTGTTAAGTTATTAGAGCCTTATAACAGTGTTTATCAATTAAACGAGATTGAATAAAAGTAAAAGACAACTGAGTAGACGTTTATAATGAATATTTGCAAGTTAATATGTTTGTGGCAGCATAGTACGCCACCGCATTATTTTCATAATATAAAAGAAATTTATAACTCATATAAATGTCTCGGTTTGGAGATTAATAGAGGCATTCCAAAAACTTTCATGTAATCCAAAAGTTTTTTATACGAGTCTCGATAAAGTCGGTCCACCATGTATGTATGTGGGTACTTACGAATGTTTTTAGGTAAATATGAGTGTGTGAGCAAGATAAAAAAATAATAATAACATACTGTATTCGAAAACAGAGATCGTTGACGTAGTTCCGAAGGCTACCCAGCTTAGATAAATAGGATTAAGTTTTTTAGGACATTTATACCGCATGCTGATCGAGTTTTTTTCCTTTAAGGTGGGAAAAATCATCTAATGACGAATCCGCCTATATAGAGCGGAGAACAGTGTCAGACTCTTACTGACTAAACGACCTATGCTGTTCCTTCCTTGCCTCGATCCCAGGGCCCTTTGGCCCCAGGAGATGGCGAGATAGGCTTGTAAAACTTAAAATGTGAACTGAGAAATCACGAGACAGACTTTCATGAGATCACTTCTTCAATTATTGGTAAGAAGTGATCCATAATCGGGCACAGTAAAGAAAAGGGAGGGAAACCTTTGCTCAGTAGCGATACAGTGCAGGTTATCATTACAAAGTCCCTATGTATGCTTAGATCTTTAAAACTTCGCAACGCATTTTGATGCGGTTTCTTTTAATAGATAGAGTGATTCAAGAGGAAGGTTTATATGTATAATACATATATTTTAATATTACCATTACACCTGTGTGAAGCTGGGACGAATGGCTATATTTGGCGTATATAATATGCCTAAGAATATGCTTGGTTGAGAGCAATACAAGTAAAGACAGCTACCTAACTTTATAGATTATATTTAATCATCAAGAGTGTCAAATAAACTTTTAATCAGTTCAAAATTAGTATGACTAAGACGTATGTATTTGTATGACCACTACTGGACACAGAACTCCCCATTTATCAACAGAATTACGGGCCCTTTGTATCTCGGATCCAAATGTTTCTCGCGACCTTCACCAGTCAATCGACCTCGTCAGTTCACCTAGTGGGAGGTCTTCCGATAAGTGATCACCACATTAGAACCTACTCATAATACACATATCAGGGGTATATAATACTTAATATACTTAATAAGATAATAAATTTCTTGTCTATTTATCTAAAGTATTTTCACCAATCATGTTATATGCATTATATCATAAAGACTGAACTTCATTCGGTAATAAAATTAATCTCGAAGTCAGCGTCTAGTCAACACAAATCAGATCGGAAGCGACTGTCGCCGGCTGTTTCAGCTTATTCAAGTGTTGCCTTGTTATATAACAAATACCAATTCAATTTTCTGCAGTTTTGTTTACACATAAATGCAACAGACAGTATGAATTGCTCTAGCTTTTGTACAACGAATAATTGTACGGTTTCCGTAAATACATGAACATTTTCACGGAGGTTGCTTGGGCTTCGTGGTCAGGGCTTTGTCATCGCTTTGAGCGTGTTCCGAGTCTTGAGTATAATCAATTACACCACACACAATAACAGTTGCTCAGTTATCACGCACACTGTGACAGCTGCCCTCTCACAAGCACAGATGCCATTCGTTACCTGCTCACTTTACCCCTTTGTAGTATGTACAATCTTGTCCGGTATAAAATGCCGTAGTATTAGTTATTTATGTACAAAGATTTCCCTAACGGTTTGGAAATAGAACTTAGACAAACCTAGATCCGTCGTGTATTCTAACGCCGCACCAGTTGTAAGGTTCCACCGAAAACTTCGCCTAAAAATAACAGTTCGAGATATATTTGTTTTGTGAGCATTTAGCTGCATCCAATTAATGCTTTCTCCGAGGCTATATCCGAACCAATTCCGAATTCCTTTAACGCTGTTACGACACTTTAGAGTCGTAAAGAAAAGAAACAAAGTAGCAATCTACCTTACATTAAACATTCAAATGCAGTTTTAGTATTCTAGAAAATTGGAAACAAAACTTTAATATGTCGAAGTCAACCTTATTTTCTAGTAGGAACATAACGGTCAGGAGGCATGTAATTCCCATCCAGTACACGTAGCAAGCGGCTCGTAACATAACACAAGTTTAATTCTTAAATAGGTACACACCTAATCCTATGCAGCGTAACGCGTAACGTTGCCTACAAATTCAAATAAAGACACATTAAAATAAATAATGTAGTTTGAGGCGAGTTCAAACAACATTAGTCAGCCAGAAGTGGGTCCATTTTCCTGCTGGTTTTCGTTTGCGCAATCAGGAAATTAAATAAAGTTCGCGACCTCATGTCTGCCCAGACACTTAAATAAGAAATTTATGCAAAAGTCATTTAAAAATGTAACTCTAGCTCTGCATTTAGTACCTAGAGAACTGGAACCAAGTCTAACTGATTTATTTGTATAGGTGTACCACCACACTAATGGCGTCTAACAATGTGGCGCATGTTACAATAATTAGTGCCAAAGCATCATTCGCCGCCGACCACGGTTGGTGTAAATGTGGTTGGTGAAGCCATGATAGTTTGACAAGTTGCCAGCCAGCCTATGCACCAATACAGCAAGACCACGCCGTTTTAGTAATTTACAACTAACTACAGCACTATTTCAAACAATGTACTTCTGGTTTTTAGAATCCCAGATGAACTTGAAAGCATATTCAACAAATGTGGTACGTGATTTATGTAGTATAAAACGCGTTCAATGATGATTTATTTCTTCCCGCATTCGTACTTTTTCCGCTCCATTTCCAAATTTCAACCGCTCTTATGCTTTTATTCTCGATTCCTTATTAATGTGTAGGTACGTAATATATTATGTTCACGTGTGTAAGTATTTATAGAGATGATCAACAGCTTATCTTCCGTGTAAGTTGCAGCAGTCGGCCGGGGTTAACGTGTTCTTAATGGCACTTGTACGCTCTTATGGAGGATGTCACATTTGCACACTATGCAAATCTTCCCCATCGTGATACGCGACATTATCATACGATGTATATTGTAACAGGCCATTCGTTTTTCCCCGAGCGTGATTAATCTGTTGCAAAAGTAATCAAAACAAATAAATCTCGATATGTTTTAAACCATTTCATTGTTACGAAAACTCATTCTACTGTAGTTTATTTACAAAGCATGTCTCATCAATCTTAGATCTATGTACACAAATTCCAGTAAATTGTTTGCATGGTAATTGGCTACACATTCATTATAATTAGATTACAATATATGCAGATATAATAACATGTTAGGAGCACACAACCCATGTTTGCCATAAGCATTCTTACCCACTTCAGGGCAATTTGCGAGATAATTGCAAACTTGAATGGCAGCTGTCAACTGAAAGGTTATACAACTTATATTTTTGGATTTATACAGATTTTCAATTGGTTCTCTCGCAGGAAATCTTGTCTGTAGTGGTCTACGAAGCCGGCACTACGTATACCGTGCAACGTTCCCTAGTACTTGTGCCTCTCTTAAGGCGCCATTAAGTGTCAACGACGCGGTTGCCTAGCGCTGTTGAACTCGAGCTCGAGACTCGACCTCGTAGGAAAAGAATGTAAATATGAATGTAAAAATACGTGTACAAAGGTAGGAAGGGTAATCAATCTTGTAAGATACTAATCTTACTAAGCATTTAAACTCACTTCTTCGTACAAAAGATTATAAACCATTATACTCTGTTTGACGATTGCAAAACCGTATGGAATATATCTTTTAGAAAAAGATAAACAAATTGCACAAAAAAGTATTTTTTAATTTTTTCTAGATTATTGAAAATTTAAACAGGTAGCTTAGATGTTTAGAAGCGAACTATTTATCCAACTCAGCAATCGGCTCCTAAGTAAAAATCGATGAGGACTGATTCGTATCTTCAATAATGCCACATGAATTTCCGCTCTTATTTTTGCATTACAATAGCCTAGGCATAAGAATGGAATGTATGACTAAACTTATCATGTATCCGAATACGAACTAAAAATATCTCGGAAAACCTTCATACGCGCGGTGGCATTACTTACACGCCAGAGAATGTATTCAGCGGCACATTTTTCATATTTTTTCGAATAGCCCAAGCTGACTGGGTGTTTTAAATTTTAAAGCATTCGCAATAGAATGTGAGTGCGGCACTCAGCGTGGAGAAGACTGGTAGTGTAGGGCGCGCAGTGACCGGGAGCCGGGCGGCCGGGCCCCGGGCGGCTGGGCCCCGGGCGCGCTGAGCCCCGCACCGCCGCCGCCGCACTCCGGGGCCGTTACCGCCCATACACGCTTGCACAGCACAACTAAAAAGACAGACGCAATTGTTACATTCGTAACAGTTTGCGTTCTTTAGGGTGACGCTGAGGACCCTGTTTGTAACGCCTAGACTAGCCCACTCTGCATTCATGACGTTGCTCCGTAAATTTTCCGCTTCCATGACAATCTGCACTCTTTCATACCATAGAATGTGTTTAAATAATCCAAAATATATCCTCCAAAGCCTCTGAAAGGCATTTTTCATTGTACACAGTATTTTCTTGGCAAACGGAGTGATTACCTTGTCCTTAATAATTTATTTGAGCTTCTACCAAGTAACACAAAGGCCAGTCTTATCTCTTGAATAAAACATTGTTTCTTTAGAACTGAGAGCAAATCGCAACGGTAGGTTTTCTTTATACTGTCTTCCAAGTTTATAAAAAACTAATTTGAAGCATGTGTGAAACTCATTTAACGGTAGAGTTATTCTATTTGTTGCCGTTTAGCACGACCTGCTTTTCAGTGTAAATTGTGTAAAATAATTTTGTATTTCGTCTACAAGTTAATCATAATCATACCCACTTATTTATTAAACGAGCTAAACCAAGTCTGTGTTCTACTCCTAACAATAAAAAAAAAACTATGGAACGATAATATTCTTATTTGTAACTTGCTCAATTCTACTAATTTACACTTAGTTTGCAAATACGTATTCCACACACATATTTATTTGCTTTTTTTAACCGCACTTACAAATCGTTTAACCTTTACCATACACTTAATTAAGTTATATTGAGGTCAAAACTAACAATAAAGTTGCGAAAATATCAGCTATCTACGTCGAGCCATTTCTTAGAAAAGGTTTTATCGTGGTGAAACAAACAGACTAGCAGAGTTGATTTCATGTTTCATTTTTCCAATTCCCAAGCGAAATGTAATATAACTGAACAGAGCTAACACTTTGTTTCGACAATAACAAACAACAATTTAATTAAAAACATTTTGTGAAGTAACATGTGCATATTAAAATACAATATAACAATTTCAAGGTGGCGTTTCATATGAATTTTATTTTCTACAATTTGAACGTAAGTAACCCAGCGCCATGCTGCCACGTGGGGGGGCGGTTCGCGCTGGTGCACTATTGGTAATTTATCCGCCTTCTATCTGCTCGATCCACTTTCGGATAAGTCTTTATTTGCTATCCGTCTTGTCTTCCCCAAGTAGCATAGTTGCAGTTGCCAACTCGGTTACCGCTTGCATAATTTTGCTTGAGAAATTGTAAAGACGGTCGGCAAAATTGAAACGTGGCCCGTCTCTTCCTTTGTTATTCCGCCGTGCTGTAGCGCTCTGCTGTCATATTTCTTAAATAATGCCAAGACTAGTGTACCTTGTAGCAAACATGCATTTTAAATATACAAATGTTAGTGCTCTTGGTAGACAAGATTGCGGATAACATTTAAAATCGTTTAAACACGTTTAATAACGTAAATTACTCAGTATCGTTTTGCTGATTTGAACAGTACTTACCTGATCTTAAATTTAACTCACGTACACGTCTTCGAACCTGCTTTTTGATTTATGGCTTCGAGGTCCATTAGCGTTAATGATTACTGTCTGTAATTATTCACAATCGCGCACCTGTTTTGTTCAAGTGAGCCTTTAAATAGCTTTCGTTAAAGATTCAGTCCGGAAAGAGTTCGCTACCTACGTTCGTAATTGACACTTTAGCGTCTCGTGTAGACCTTTCTTCGGAGACTTAGTGTCTAGAGGACACAAAATCGATGGACAGTAGACCTAAATATCACATGAGTCGTGTTTTACGAGTATCGAAGCATCTACCTACTACAAAATAAATACGTCCGTATGAGTTATAAAAAGACAAAAGGTAGGAGCGACGATCACGTATCCAACCCCCGTTTATCCCAAACCACTAGCACGTATAAATCTCTTTATGCGAGAACAAGTTTTGTGACTTTACATTGTTTTATCTTGACACATAACTGTAAGTTTTTGGACGTGCATATACAAAACATATCGGGCAGGCCCCTCTAGACTTTGGCGAACAAAAGGGGTAGTGGCTCCGTAAATAAATGGTAAAGTGTAGCTGCACTTTGGCAATTCAGCGAAAAACGAGGCTTATAGTTTTAAATTCAGGTGTTAACGTTCTACGCTAAAAGATTCAAACGACGCTTCTAGCGTTTTTTATATACTTTGTTATTTTATCCACGTTCTGATTCTAAAAACGTGGATAACAATATTAATAACTGAATCTCAATCAAATCGATTCAATAGAACCTCGCTTGAAAGCGTAAGCTAGTCGACTCTCTAGCGCATAACCCGCTCGACATATTTTTTTATGGAATTTGCATTTTTGATGAGCACACAGAATAGACCAAATTATTTTAGATTTTTTAAGTCTACCCTTTTTGTCCATTTGCATTTGATTTCCGCGCCTTTCAAACCTGAAAAATATAAAATGTACTTTTATGTTTTTGTTAGAGCTTAAATAAAATAAAACAAATGACTACCTGGAAAAGACACGCAGCTATTTAACCTTTATTTGTAATCTTGTTAAAATACTTAATACAAAGCAACTACCACGTAAAATTAGACTATAGTTAGGTGTGTCAAAACACATAAGAACCAATATCGTGTGTATAATTACATACCCTACTCCAATCCACTCAAACAGCTAACAATTTTCCTGAATGAAGGTTCAGAATTCAATTTAAAACAGGCAGATTGACAGGATTTAATATCACAAATTAATTTAGTGAAATTGTTTCATAGTAAACGTTTTCTCATATGAACAAAACAAGTAAAGGATACGTTACCTAAATAATAAACACGTGTATGCAAATGTTATTTTTATGGGACGTTTGTATGTTGGAGTCGGCGGAACATCGTCGGGGGCGGACTTGCCGCCTGGCCACGACGCGCCGGCGAGCCCGCCTACCAGTGGAAGCGAACAGCGGCGTGAAGAGCAAAAGAACCGAATAAACAAAATTCAGTAAAACCTGGATTGGAGTTTAGACACCTGCAAATTTGTTTCACTTAAAGAAGTATTTCACTTAACCAGTACCTATCTCAGGTATAAAGAAATATAAATAGGTAATTTCAGTTATAGAGGTGCGATTATTAAATCAGAAGGCAATGCCAATAGAATACATATACAAATATTTAAATAAATATCTTCTCTTTAAAATAAAGTCTTAGTCCTGTACGTTGAATATCAACCCTTACGTTGTTAAGACATCAACGGTCCGAACTAAACGTTTTACCTCATCGTTTATACCGCGTATATCGAGGGACTGGATCAATTTGCCAGTTGCGGTCTTTCCGCCCAATTACAATTTAGGATTCTTGAAGACTACAGTGAATAGGCACTTAATTCGTCATTATTATATAAGTACAAAGCCAAAGCAGTCGATGGCAATCTGCTTCTGAATCTTCCTGTTGCCCCCGCTTGTCGCTCCGCGTTCCGTTTCACCAACAGTCGAAGCCAGACCGCCAGTGGAGCGCGTGGGACGGTGCGCAGCCCGAGGGCAATCACTGCAGTCTGCGGACTGCCCGTGAATATTTTACATCAGACCACCACCATTATCCAATACACTGCATTGTAATTACTCCGACAAAGCCCTATTGTAAACGTTGAATTTTCTGTTATTTTTGTTTTCAAAAATGAGGTTTGGAGCTTTTAACACGTAGATATAACTAGCTGGCAGGCTTTAACAGCGAGAATTTAAAAAAAAAATCCAAAGCAACATACTCCCCAAACAAAAAATATCATATGTGCTATTCCAAAACATGGCCATCCCGCGTACCAAGTTTCATCAAAATCCGCTCAGCCATTCAAACATACAGAAGGAAACTTTGGCGTACCTACCTATAAAAATAATACTTAGCAAACGTCACACTCTGGCTGTCACATATTTGGTCGATTTTAAACAATTTCATAGCTATTTTATTTGCTAAGAAAAATAATTCACTATCCAAACGAAACCTAAAAGGAATGATCTTAAAACCAAGTTGTGCTGAAACTGCACGTAAAAGTAAAAATAAAACTATTTAAAACAGTTCACGTAAGCTCTCGATTGAATTCCACGATGAGAACAGCTGATAGATTTCGCATGGACAGTTTTCATATAATGTAACGTAGCGACGTCGCGCCGTAGTTGCGTCGAGGCGGCGGCGGCCCGCTCCCGGGCTCGGCTGCGGTCGGAGAGCTCGCAGCCCGCACACACACCCCCGGGGATTCTCAGCTCTGCTCTGCCTTCAACGTACCAACAAAGTATCGACTACTTCGCCTTTTATTAAAGCAATTACATTTATTTTCCCTCCAATGCTAGTCAAACTTATTTCCCTCGGTCCTTGTAGAAACTGCAGTGCAAAGGTCATTAATTTTACGCTGTTTGCTATAGTTTTAAAGATTCATTCATCTCAAAACTCAAAGGAAAAATGCCGCAAGCCGCATGAAACGAATCCTGTTTTAAAGATTGGAATGGAGCATTAAGTTGTAAAAGATACCTCGGGCACTCGCCGCTGCCACCGCCGCCACCGACCGCTGTGGTATCCCATTTGGCTGAATGCGCTTTTACTTCGTGTGTCTGTTACAGGATTCAATTTTGTCGATTGTTTCCTTTCCCATTTGTGTTTTTCTAATTAAAGTGCAAAACGAGTTAATATATAACAGATCATCGGCTTATATCCTAGCCATAGACAAGCACGTTCATAAAAACTATTTGTCAATATACTGAAAATGTAATACAAAAGTCCGTCTAATACTTTTTTTTTAAATTACAGCGCTCTCACACTTTACATTGATGACAATAGCGCAGTTTTGACGTTCATGCAATCAATGTAAAGGTGTGTGGCCTGCAGTTCACAAAGTGACTGAATGGCACGCCCCGTTTAGAGCGTGGTACATATATAACGATGTCACAGATAGTCTGTCCAGCAAAAAACTTCCAAGTTGCGTTTGGTTAATTTTTTCTTTTATAAAAGTTTGATAATATATATTCAGTTTGAGTAGCATCCTCGCCACTTGCCACATCCCATGGTAACTACAAAAGTTCTTCCATAGTTTTCCTTTCCCGAAATAAAGTTCGATGTTTCCTCCGTAATAAACAAACAATAGTAATTTATCACAATTCATTCAATTGCAGGCGATAATGGGATAAAATTGAAAATAAAGTAGGCAGAGCTTCATGAAATACTGCGTAATTGTCGATATCCACTCCGATGATTTATCAATATCGCTCGCTCCAGAACAACTACGAAAATCCGATAAGTGCGGATTAAACGGCCATTGAGTAGGGTTCCGCAGCCGTGATAATAATCACTCTAACTGCAGTGGACTTAGTTAAACTGCTCTGGCATCAATTAACACAATTTAATGTAACCATAAATAAATAGTCGAATTAAAAGTTTCAAAACTTTTATTAAGGGAGTTTTTACTCAAACTGCTTTAATGTTTTTCAATGTCTTGGAAAACTATTATTACTTATATTAAATAAAATGACAAAACAAAATGACATGAAAGTGCCCAAAAGGCTGGCAGCAATGCCACGTTGTATGGCAATACTTATTCTCTGCCCAAGGTAAACGCCAGCCCTTGGGTCACGCGAAGTGTGAACAACCTCGCTGCTTCTCTACGTCTAGGCGCTCCTTGTTGTTCTCCTAAACCTTTTAGGATTTAGAGTTTCAAAGTGACAACCACAGATAAGACCAACAGTTGCAATATAAAATTAGTAAAGGTGACGTCCACTTCATTTGTAAGATCCACCGATGCCACCGATGTACCCTCAGTCGGTAAGGTTAGTGAATTGACACAAATAGAGAGAATTTGTCATTACGATCGACGCGGTATTAACTCGAGCCATGGCTATATGGAGCCAATGGCTGTTGTTACCATTTCCACGTGTAAAACGATATTTTTCTATACACTTACGAAAGCATAAACGGGGTTGATCTACTCCTAGCCTGATACGATAAATGTAATAATTATAGCGAAGGCGAACACGCACACTTTTCTGCACTAGTGCGTATAACAGTTAATTGCGTGCCTAAAAGTAGTGGGAGAAGAACGGGGTTTCCAAGTAAGTGTATTGAACATATTTTTACTATTCTCTCCTCATTCCGTGGTGTTTATATGCATATTATTATTAAAAAAATGTAACCATATTATATAAAAAACCAACTGGCAGATACTTAATTCAAATCTGAAAAGAATGCTAATTCGGTTTGCATGTCTGAACATGTTTATCCGCAAAGTGACTAACTCTTTTTAATCATCCTCTAACTATAATTTTTCATGTGGTTTTCACTAAAGAAAGAATAATAAAACTCGCAAAGCCTTGCGGGTCGCTAGTTCAAATAAATCATATGGTTAGGTTATATAGATAGAGCAGCATATTTTTAATCTAAGTAGGTTATTTGGCATACAGTTTAATTGATTAATATGTCTAGACAGCCGCCAAAGTAGGACATAACAAAATTATTAAGTGAATCATTCTTCCCGTCCGCTTCCGGCTGAACCCAAAAAATAATGGATGAAGAATAATCGTAAACAAATTTTATGTTTATTGGACATCCATTTACTTTTTAAATGTTTCAAATGTTTATAGCTTTTGATCTTATTCAATTAACGACTGGCTTTTATCTGCTGGAAATGTTAAACAAATCGGTGAATACAATATGGCTACGACTGGCCTGTCCCTCAGGAAATGCCACGGTGCAGATCTCTCCATACTTTATATTCTGTCTTCTTTCGTGCTTTGTATAAAGAGTCAGGGGAATAAGCTGGGATTATGTCATACGTTACTTTCTATTTTGATAAATGTAAAAACAACGTGACAAATGACAAAGAGGTGTCCGTCGTGAACACATTATTTCATAGTCGGGACATTTCTCTTAGTTATTGTATGGGCTGGGCAACGGGATGGAAAACCTTTTCATGTATCCAAGAATAAAGTGAATAAATACATATAGGTGAAAATAGGACATATTGTTGTTAGCGTTTGCTAAAAAGTAGTACATACCACCTACGGTTCTTTATTAGTTACCATTTTACCACCAAATATATTTTTTTCTTTAAGCTTAATGCAAAGAATCAATCCCATACATCTGGATCGGTAGAT
The DNA here is from genome assembly GCA_029852875.1 of Mythimna loreyi. Lineage (NCBI taxonomy): Eukaryota > Metazoa > Arthropoda > Insecta > Lepidoptera > Noctuidae > Mythimna > Mythimna loreyi. The sequence goes on along the minus strand of CM056785.1, from coordinate 11,490,773 downwards.
CTATCATAATACCTACTGATCTGGTCGATCATTGATTTATAAAGCGTACACTCTACTCGATACATGTAACTTACACCCTACACATGTGATATGCACACTACATAATACATGAAAAGTACACTTTACATTATACATGTCACATACACTATGTAATACATGTCACTTACACCATACACATTTGATATACACACTACATAACGCATGACAGATATACTTTACATTACACAAGTCACACACTCTACTTAACGCATGTCACTTACACCATACACATGTAATACACACTACATAATGAATGACAGATATACTTTAAATTACACATGTCACACACACTCTACTTAACACATGTCACTTACACCATACACATGTGATAAACACACTACATAATGCATGACAGATACACTTTACATTACACAAGTCACACACACTCTACTTAATACATGTCATATAGGTTACATTTTATGTTATACATGTAACATAGGTACACCTGCGAAGTACATATCATATACACTCTACGAAAAACCACTTCGTAGAGAATGTTTAACTGTCGGTTAATTGGCAGCCCAAACAAAAGAAAGCATATTATTTTTACTACCTATATTTGAGGGAGTATTGCGCCCGTGTACTGGAATCAAATAAATATGGATGAGGATAAGAAAAATATGATTTTATTTCTCATTACATTACCTGATTAATCCTGTTGCTTTGCATCAGCCTTATAATATTTCCACTGCTGAGACACAGGCCTCCTCTTTCTAGGAAAGGGAATGGGCAATAACCCACCACGCGGGACCAGTGCGGATTGATGGATGTCACATGTCTTCGAATTTCTTATTCTAGGACATACCGGTTTCCTCACGATGTTTTAATTTATGCAATTAGCCATCGAGACAAACTGAATCAATAGCTTTTTAAATGTTTTGTACAATGTTTCCCAAAGCATAGGTCGCGACCCACTGTTGGGTTGGGAATGAATTTGCATGTGTCCTGAAAATAGAACAACCGATCGAGGGGACCTACCTACGGTCATGCAACCAATGACGGTGACAGAGGATAATCGCACAGAAGCGCGATTCCATGAAAGTCCTTATTTATTTTACTATTTATGTATACACATATAATTCATATACAGAACATGATAATAAAAAGAATGTACAAAGGTACTGCTTATTTAAAATAGTACATTTTGATACAAGTGCAGGAAGTTTGTCATTGCGACCGAGGCGCAATTCGCACGAGCCGTAGGCGAGTGTGTTATGGAGCCGAGGGCTGCAATGACAAATCTGCACGTGTGTCAAACGACGTTTTTCAATACACTTACGACTTGTGAAATAAAGAAAGAAAGAAAAAAAAATTAATCGTATCTCAAACATACAGTAGAAATTTAAGAAATATGTAAGTATAGCATTCAAATCTGCTCTGGTCAATTTCTAATTTCGTGGGGTCGTCCAGCGACTCTGGGGGACGCCTCGCGCCTGATTCGATAAACTAAGCAAAACAAAATAATCACCCGTGACCGTGACGATAAGGAAGGAATAAAAAAGCCCTTGTTGTGATAAACTCAAAAAAGCACTTGGGTGATATACATGCTATATTGAACCTAATAGGAGTGCGATAAGAGGCAGTTTTCAAGTAAGTGTATTGAAAAATAAATTTCTTACAGTAGACCTGCGAAAGGAGAAATTGGAAGAAATGTAGAAATTAGTGTGCAGAAATAAGAAAACAAGCCTTCCTCCTACCTCAAATAAGCGGGGTTTTTAATATGATTGATATTAAAATAAATACCAAAATACACGTACGTATTTTGATAAAACTCATTGCGGTTGAAATACAAATTTATGCTTAAAGGTGTCAAAAAATAGGAAACAAATGCATATAGGTTCTTATTAAAAATAGTATTGCTTGTATTTTCCCCTTGAAACCCAAGAGGAATTCGATACTTTTTATTAGGTGAGTCGGGAACTCTCGATCGACTGTATCGCGAGTTCTTTGGGCAAACTTTGAGGAACCAGTGGTCTAATAAAATCATGCCTGCGGAAATATAGCGATTTAACATGAGCGTGAAGTTTGGAATCCGGACTGTTCGGGGATCAAAATATACGCAGTTCATTTGGTGAGGCGAGATAGTATGTATGTGTAAGATAGGCTTCAAGTAGTATTCATATCTCCTAGTTAAAAACCAGCGTCAGGCAACTTCTACGTAGTTGTCTGGCATTATGCTGAACTGAACCTGTTTCGCACGGCCGTGACAAATTTTATTTCTTTTTATGTTTCTTTCTATTATATATTTTTTTTGTTTTTAGTATGTTTAACTTAAGTTTGTAATTATTTATTTTATTGTTCATGTTTCATGGAGTGCCAAATATACATATTTTCTTTCTTTCTTTCATCTTATATCCTGAACAATAAACTTAATGGGCGTTGGCTAGACGGGTTAGCCATTAACTTTCTGAGTTCCAGTAAAACAGTTTCCTGGAAAATCAGGCGCTTTATTTGATTTCAGTTTTTCTACTACTTTTTAAATTTAATGTGGCTTAATAAGTAAAGAGTAGCAGATAATATACCTGGTAACAATCTAATAACCTAATCGATTCTTAGAATGCCTTTTGGGTGCCAAGATTGCCAAATGTTTGGTTAGGTTCATATTCTATAGGAAAGTATTAACTAGTGTCTCGCATTGTTCAAGTACTGAGGATGCCTTAGTATTATTTGATATTTTTAGAAGGGCTATCGAGATAGGCTAATGGTTCAATGACTTGACCACTCTCCATAAGTCTGAAGTATAATTGGTAACTTTAGCTAGCATATTATTCCAGGGACTGTCATTAAGGATCGTAGACTTTATATGCTTCTATATGTTGTTGATTCGGAGGAAAATCTATTGACGTTTAAATGAATTGAACTCATTTGAAGTCAATTTTTGAAGACCATTTATGTTTTTTACCATCATTAAGTAAATTATGAAAGGTTTTACCTGATGTCTATTTCAAAAGACATTGCGATTCAAGAGGTGAGTTGAACGTGTCAATTTTCTGATTTTATAAGGCAACTTTTACTCGAATACTTTTTGTTTTATCTTATATAGATAGTCAGAAGAGAAAATTTTATGTCCGATTTAACAAAAATGGCAACCCCTTACCCGTTTTCTTCAGGATTCATATCGTGAAACCGTGAAGGAGTATGTAATTTAATGTGGAGGATATTCCAGTTTCTGTGAAACTACGATACAAATAGAAAGCTCGGTTACCAAGTCTAACAGCTCCGCAACATTAGAGCGAATGCCGCCAGCACTCCAGTAGAGGACACGTAAGTTTTGCATTCTATACGTATAGCCTTAGATGGGTTAATATAGTTAATATAGAATAAGAAATTACTTCAAACCAAACCAGTTGTGCACTAAGATCCGAAGTTTCTGAAGACCTGTACCCGAAAATCGGTTATTGCGCATTCAAAATCGACCGTGATGATGGTTCTACTTGTATGCGGATGCACTGTAACTATAAACTGCTCTTTGATTAAGCATTATCTGTTGTAGATTTAGACAATAGTGCATTTAGATACAAGTGGAGAAAGTACGTCATTGTGACCAAGACAGCAGGGCATTATGAAGCTGAAGACTGCAGTGACAAAATTCCACATTTATCAAAAGACATTTTTCAATTCACTTACAAAACTATAAAATAACGGGCGTCAACGCATAACTCGTCGGGGTAGCGCCGCGCCCAGATTGATATTTACTAAATCTGATTCTCTTCGGGCAGTCTTCTAGTGGTAATCAGTATACTCCACACAGCAGAGTACCTTCCTGGAGTCAAGGGTTGATGCGAAAGCGTAACATCAGGGAACTAGGATTAAGACAAGGAAGGATCGGGGGAGTCTGATATTATTTTCAGCTCCGCTCAAGGGTGGGATTCGTCATTAGATGATTTTTCCCACCATAAAAAAATCGGAGTGCCAAGCTACAGTTGGTGGAGGAATAAGCGTATCCTAGGCATCTGTACCACTATGTTCCGTGACGATAGTGGCTTCGGTATAATGTATTCGGATTTGTGCAACTGTGTTGTAGAGGAACTTGGACGGTCCAAAATTAGCAAAAGCTTTAATTGGATGAAAGGCAGACGGAATACGAATGCTTACGGAACTTTCATTTTACGGATAATCACGTTTTCGAACCCAAGCGAGTCAATATGGGCTGAAAGTAGATCCTTGACTTAATCTAACACATCTCCTCATCTAAGGATGATGAGATGATACACTAGTGGTTGTGGAAGGTGTCCTTGGTACGTAGACCAACTTTGATAGCTTGATGGTTTTTAGACGTATGGTAAAAAAAAACAGCTGCTCGATTACTACGTCTGTAGTGCAGGTGGAAGTTTTTCGAATATATCTAATAGATTCATGCGTTCATCTGAATTATTTCTCCAAGAGGTAAGGAAGAACCCTATTAGTTATCGTAGGGACCCTGCAGAAGGGTCGAAGCCAACTGAGACCAGGGGTTCTTGTCTGAAAGGAAGGCTCTAGCCCTGGTATAGATGGCGACGTAGGAACGAGGTAAGTTGTTTAGTCAGTAAAAGTCTGAAACTGTTTCCCGCTTCGACCAAGGGCGGGATTCGTCATAGGATGTTTTTTTCTTACCATAAAAAAACCCTATTAGTTATTAATTTAACAAAATGACCATTACACGGCAAGTAAATTCAAAAGGTATAGACTTATCTAATCTATCCACATGAACACACAGTTACAGCTGAATACCTAGGAAATTAGAACGACAAAGTTTCACTTGCACAACTAAAACGAACTCCTAAAATGCAGATGTTAAATTAATTGCATTCAGAATTCCGTTCGTGCAATGTGTGCAGTGATTACGTCAAAAGTCGTAACTGTAAGCATTCAGCATCAATCATGTAAACCGATATAAATGAGAGAAAAAATATTTCCCATTTTAAATAAATACCACTGAACGTAATACTGAATTTCGTTATGCAAATATTTTTACTGCTCACATGCTACATACAGCTAAAAAGGTACACCATAATTTACGAATCTTTTGCTACGTATTCGTACCACAAACGTTCTTAAATAAATAGTAAGCTCGAACAAGACTGTAACTACGCAATGGCAAATAGAGCCCCGGGATATGAAGTCGAAGGGGCTGCCCTTTGCGAGCGCCGGCCGCCCACAGTACCTACTCTGACTACGCAACATTTTCATAAAAAAATCTTTTGTCACCATTTTTACGAGAAAACAATGCTCTCACTGAAGACCTTCTCTTTGTTCTTAAATCAATAATGTGAAAATGTAATGAGGATATATACAGAAACAAGTAAACGTGCTTGTTGAAAACAATTTATCTATATACTAGCGACCCGCCCCAGCTTCTCACGGGTGCAATACTGATATATTACGCATGTATCATACTTATAAACCTACCTAATGAATCACTCTACTTATTAAAAAAAATTGCATCAATATCCGTTGCGTAGTTTTAAAGATTTAAGCCTATTTAATCCCTATGTATGGGATGAAACGCGTGTCCAAAGTTGTTACGAAAACCTATTTTCACACGAGCGAAGCCGCTGGCAGAAAGCTACTCTATTCTATTCTATATATAAAAGGAGAAACTGACTGATATATCAACGCACAGCCGAAACTACTGGGACTAGGAGAGTGAAATTTTACACAAGGCTTCCTTTAATGACGTCGGCGAACACTAAGAAAGGGTTATTCAAAATTCAGCTCCTAAAGGGATGTAACGGGGGTCCAAAGTTTGTATGGAAAACCCTACTTTCACGCGGGCGAAACCGCTGGCCGAAGGCTAGTGAGGATATATACAGAAACAAGTAAACATGCTTGTGTGATTGTGAAAACACAACTTATTCAGCTAGACAAAATATATAAAATTCATGGCGTGAGGTTTAATTCTTCTCGTAAATCCTTTAAGTTAAATAATTCAAAATGTTAGGTGACGAAAACCGCGCTGCATTGGGTTCTTACCGAAGGATCGCGTCCCAAAGGACTCAATAAAACAGATGTACCTTGCCTATGACTACACAAAGTCTGACACTTTTACGAGCGTAACTTTATATAAAATCTGATGTGTATCATTTATGTACTTGACCTATTTATTTAGGCACGAGCATACATAATGTAGTAAGTAACTAGACAGGTATATCTATTGCGAAATGCTTTTACGGGTATTATGGAGCTTTATACAATACTATTTTTAGTATAGGTATGCGAAACCTGAAGTAGCCTGTTACCTGAAGTAGTAGAAGTAGTGTACAGAATTAATAACTATTGAATCGGAATTATTGGAATCCAATCATTTTTACATCATCATCATCATCATCAGCCTTTTTTTAATGTTCCCACTGCTGGGACTCAGGACTCTTCTCTAGGAGAGGAAATTAAAGAAATTAAGATATGAGTCACCCACCAATCCGCACTTGGCCCGCGTGGCGAATTATGGCCTGGGTGATGATGATACTTTTATTCAATACCTACTCTTGTAATAATATTCGACAACTATTACACAACGCCGTCTAGTCTCAAGCTAAGCAGAGCTAGTGTTATGAGTACCATTATAGACAGCGTGAGACTAGACGGCGTTGTGTGATGATTAGAGATGGGTTAATGCCCTGGCATATTGGGCGCATTGAATAAACGCCGCATAAATGCCCATAAACGCCCAATAAATGCCTTTTGCCTGGGCAAAAACTCTAATAGAACTTTTTAAATTTTTTCATTCTAATAGCTATATTTGAGTGTGCGGAAAAGGTAAATTCACAAAAACATATTGGATTATAGCTAATATATCGCAATAAACCAGAAATTGATATAATTAAAGCATGAGTATGCTTTACCTGTTAAGCGAGCGGGACGTATAAATACGTCAAACGTAAACAATAGCCTAAATTTACTATGTGCAGATGCCATGAAAGTGAGTGTCATTAAAGCTTGTATTGATCTTGCAACAGAAGTTATAAAGTGCATTAAGAAAAGTCAAATTTTGAGCGCACTTTTAAGAAAAATTCGGAGAGACAAGGAAATTCATGGTGAAACCTTGAAATTACCATGTAACACTAGATGGGGGAGTCATTTGGCGGCTTTAAAAAGTCTGAAAGTCAATAAAGCAGCACTTCGAATTCTCGCCGTCCATGAACATACCCAACCTACATCAGATGTCAAAAGTACGATTCTCGACGATGGTTTTTGGACTATGGTTGAACAATGTCTTAGTATAATGGAACCAATCACACAAGCGATCTTTGAACTCGAGGGTGATAATTATAACATCAGTAAAGTTTATATATGACCTTCAAAAATATATTATCAAAATTGTTATTTGCTTGCACTTCGACAACTATTCTGGAAACTTCTGATATAGAACGTTTGAAGACTGCAGTAGAACATAGAACTACACAAGTTCTCAAACCTATGCACTACGCTGCACATATGCTGGACCCTAAAGCTGAAGGACATGAACTCACTCAGCATCAAGAGATGGAAGCGATGGAGTTTATACAGAACATAGCGGTTTTTTTTAATTTAGATTGTCTGGTTGATCTTGCCCAATATCTCTATATTGGATGGTTCGAGAGATGGTTTATGGGGAAAAGAATTCATATGGAAAGCTACAGAAAAGGTAGATGCCGTATTGTGGTGGAAAGGAATTTGTGGTTCCTCGCCGCTAAGTAAAGTGGCACTTCGCATCCTGACTGCACCTTGCACATCTGCGGCTACGGAACGCTCGTTTAGCATCCATGGTTTCATACACAGTGCTAAACGAAATCGCCTTACTTCAGAAAGAGCAGCTCAAATCACATCTTTGGCATACAATTGGAACTTAAAGAAAAATAATGATCCATCTAAAAGTACCGAATTGTCAAATGTTAACGATTTTGATACGGAAATCGACGATTCTTTTAGCGATGATTTTGACAGTCAAGATGAATCTAACTCGATTCAATTCAATACGCCTGAGGATTTTGATTCCCGCCCATTCATCAACATCCACTTCAACAAACCGAAACCTAGAATTTGTTGATGTTGCATCTAATATCAACTTTAGTGATGATGATGATGATGACTGAAGCTATCTACGTTGTATTAAGCGATTTCATTACCTATTATTAGTTTAAGTAATAGACATAAAAAAAGCCAAAATTTTAGGACCATGATGATGGTAAAAATTGTCAAATACCTATTTTATTTTATTCGGAAATCTTACAGCGTAAGACCATACATACTATATTACTTACTTATGATTATTGTAGTATCAAAGCCAATTACGAAACTTCACTTCATTTTTCATTTTACGAGTGTTAAAATTATATTTTCTAAAATTACGTATTCGAATTTTCAACTCTGATTTTTTTAACAAGACTGATTATCTTATGACTGAATATTTAATTAAAATTTTAATTTACAAAATACCTACTGACATTAAGTTTTATTTTAAGTTCCTGCTTTATTTTTTACAAAACATAGTTATTCATTTTTATGCCCAGTGATCGGGCATTTATTTGGGCATAAACTCATTTATGCCCAATATGCCAAGTTTATGCCCATTTTGTCCATATTTGTTTTTGCCCTCGACCCATCTCTAGTGATGATTCAAACAAACAAATTTCTAAATACGTACAATATACATATTATAGATAAATTACACCCAGACACAGAACAAACGATGCATGCTCATCACACAAACATTTATCCTGGATGGAAAACGAACCCACGACATCCGGCACAGCAGTCAGGGTCAATACCCACTAGACCAAGAGGCCAGTCAAATAAATGAGACAACTAATTTATTTCGTCACACAGTGCAAGAAACAAAATAAAGCCAAACTTTGTATCGTCAGCTCCCTTGTATCACATAAGTAGATAGAACACATTGTACTGGTACACTGTTCGTAATAAGACTTCCTGTCTTTTCCATTAAGTTGACCCTTCTGTTTGTCCTGCGAATACTACGTTCCTTAACAATACAACTTGTATGTAAGCCACCCAAACTGTGTAACCACCACGTAACATTGTTATCTTGTCGTGTAAATACTCAATCATACAGTATCGGCTAAATAATATTCCGTTTCAGCTACATCAATACAGAATAAGGAATAGAGATAAACCGTAGAATAATGGAACCACATAAGGTACAATCACCGACGATAGGCATATCACTTGTCTGAAAAAAATTAGTAATGTTATTTGGCACCAACTGACAATAATACTAATCGATTTAAAATTGGCAAACAGAACCGTGTTTTTAGTGATAGTACCTAATAGAGTATAGCCTAATCAATATCATCATTACATAGTATAAAACAAAGTCGCCTCTTCCTATGTATGCTTAAATCTTTAGAACTACGCAACGGATTCTGATGCGGCTTTTTTTACCAGATAAAGTGATTCAAGAGGAAGGTTTATGTGCATAATACATGCTTAATATATTCAATATCAGTACCCGTGCGAAGCTGGGGCGGGTCGCTAGTAATAAAATAAAATAGTATTATTTTCTCATGTAATCCATCACAATTATTCATAATATTTGTTGTAAAGATTGATTAAAACTTTTAACTATAAATATTGTGGTATTTTTCAATCTTGCGGGCAAGCGTGGCGGCCGTACACAGTCAATTTCGATTGTGATCGTTAAACTTTGATCGTAATCTCGGATTACAGGAACATTATACAATCAATCTATCAAGATTGATCATTCTTCAGTTCGTGTATCGTAAGTGCTGTGTTAACACCTGTTGTCATGGATTTACATAAACTTAAAACCAAAACCTTACATAAAGTTAAGGCCAAAAAAAATGTCAATACAGTCACTTTTTTGGCCTTAACGTTGAAGAAAAGGATTCGATATAAGTGCTGGGTTAAACAGTGGTTGAAAGTTCTTGAATTTATATATTTTTGTGTCAATTTGTTAGGCAACAAATTGACACAAAAATATATAAATTCGAGAAATTACTTTAAAGAGTTAGGAGAAAAAAATAAAAGACAAGCTCTGTATTTTTACAAGTGATTTATTTTCTTTAAATCAATCCACCAAAATAGTCCCTTCAGAAAACCTTAACTTTTGTTCTTGAATGTACTTATGTGGTACCAATTTCTAGGAAAGGTAGATACCGACCTACAAACAAAACTATCGTACGTAGGACATTCATTCGGGGAACTAAGCTTTTCCAACGTTCCGCGTTGGTGGAAATATGTATGAAGACTTTGCCATTGTATATACATACTCCCTTAGCCGATTCCGGGTACGGTGACTGGTTTCTGAGCCAGAGCAACTAAGGTTTGCGACCATGTGATCAAATGTGGCTAATGCAGCTTATCTCTGCTGTCAGCAAACTGCAGGGGCTCTTCAGGGTCGAAGCGTCCTGGAGCCTAGAGGGTGGTGCAAACTGTTACCTCGACTCCAGGAATAAGGCAAGGAAGGTACGGGGTAGGTTTTTTAGTCAGTAAGAGTCTGACACTGGTCTCCCGCTCCGCCCAAGAGCGGATTTCGTCATCGGATGATTTTCACCTACCATAAAAAAAAAAGCTTATCTCTGCTACAAAAGTGCGTGCACAGTGAGGATAAGTTAAAATACCATCGTTGCATAGGTATTGAATGTTGGAAGGGAGACTTACACTTCAAGACTTTGTTAGATATACCGACCCAAATCTAATACCTATTTTACAATAATCCTACTTTACTGTGAATTTGAAATGTAGCCGCAAATTTATTTTTATATGTCTTAACCTTCCTCAGGAGCCTGGGATCCTAGGCCCTTGAACTTCATACAAGAGGCCGAAACCAACTGGCATAAACATATTTATTTAAATGTGACACCTGACACCAACAGAAGATTATCTGTATGTGCTTTACGAGGGCACTCAAGGACAACCCCTGGTTGATGTGGAGTTATTGCAGGATAACTCAAACAAAATCAAAGATTATAAATTAGGAAAAAAAAAAATGTAGGTTTTTTATAGAAGACTAAATTAGACTGGCTACCAATAACTATGTAAAAACTATGACCTCTGTTTGAGAAATGTTATTCAAATTACATCAACAAAAAGTTAGTACTATTTTATTATTACCTATTCATTGTTGTTACTAATCTGCATTTACCTACTACAGTGCAAAAGCTGTATAGGTAATACGTCACTTTGTCTCTGTATTGGGGTATAAGGTAATACGTGATTTTCATCAAAGGAGTCCAGCTCTTCCTGCAATCTCCGCCTGGACATGTAGAGGTCGCTTGCCGCGAAAGGTAACCCATTGGGACGTGCATTTGGCCCATTGGTCGTCTAATATGCAGCTCCAAGCCATTGGGTACTGGCCCATGAAATGATATAGGTAGAAACCTACTACATAATAGTACCTACTTACTTTTTACTAGCTTCAATTTATGCAAGAGTTCAACTTCAACATAGGTAAGGTAATCATACATTCTAAATTGCAAATAGCGTATCAAGTATTCATGTTACCGATAGTGCACTACATGCATAATGAACAATCTAGATGGTCCCATCATTTCGATACAGATTTTGTAGCATTTAAGATTTATTGGTAGAAGTCAGGACAAGAAGAAAGACATTTAGATGTTGGTATCAACTGTCTCTTATTGAACTCTGACCTCTCGTTCCTTCATGGTAGGTAATCATTATGGTGATGACAATGAAAGTGACCCTTAATCCCATTGCAGCCTCGTCAGCGTTGGCTGACCTGGGATTACGGTTCTCGGGTTCAATTCCCTTACGGAAAAACAATTTTTTCGTCAGATAGTTCAAGTATTAGGAAGGCAGGCAAGGAAAGGTTTTATTTGTATAAGATATTCATAAAAACAGTCCTTCGTGATCAAACTTTACGCGGTCATCGGATTTTCTATATGATTTACATGTACATTTAGGTAGGTGCGTCTAAGCAAAAATATAGAAAAATATAAAGTTCAACGTGGTTTTAATTGCTGTTCCCACGTCCCTGAAGGTTGGGCGCCTCTAGAGAGGACTCGAGGCTCCCACAGTACCTACCTATAGCTTTCTTTTCGAGAGAGCGTCAAACTTTTACTAACTAAAATGAGGGCCACAGTGACTCTTTTGAACAATCCGCAGCCCCGGTAGCCGTCGCTTCTAACCGGCGCTATCAATCTTGCTGTTGCGCACTTGGAACTCAACGCACCGTCGACCCGGCCTTGATCCTTACCGGACGGTGAACTACTGATCGCTCGAACATTCATGTACTGCTGCACCATTGGAGTACACCTTTTTAGATTTACGTACCTCAACAGGAAAAAGCGAAACCCTTATAGGAACACTTAGTTGTCCGTCTGTCTGTCAGTCTGTCAAGACCGATTAAAAACATTAACGCAGCTCTCTTTCTCCCTTGAAGCTGTGAAAGAATCAAACTTCTAGGTGTGCGAGTCCGAGTCGTACTTGCCCAGTTTTTTTTTACTCTTCCTGTCCTTGGGTACAGTGAAAACACATCCCGGGGTAAATCCCCTCTTTCCGCAGCGATTGTGGTGTGCTTAAAATCTTTAGGTACATAGATAGGTAAATCTTGGGAACCTATAGTTTTTTTTATGTTGGGTAAAAATCATCCAATGACGATTCCCTCAGATTGTCAGAATTTTACTGACTAAATAGCCCACCCCGTTCTTTATTTGCCTTTCGCATTGGGTCCAAAGGCAATAAGGAACGGGGACTGGAGCCTTCCTTTTAGATAAAAACCATGGACCCCTGTTGGCTTCGACCCTTCTGCAGGGTCCCTATTGAACTCCTTGAGGCGCGGGGGAACAGTGCGCCCCTTAACTTGACCTTGGTCCGGACTGTTACCAGACGATCAGACGTCTAAGTACCCATTAGTCGCCGCATACGGTGTTGGGATGGTGACCTTCTGTGTCATAGACAAACGCTTTCTGGTATTCCATCTATTCCTGAAATCGCTTTTCCTACGTACAAAGTTGCTAATGATGCCAACGCCGGGTAAACCACAGATAGCAGTTAGGTGTTAGACCGTAACTTTTTAGGACAGCCATTGTGCATAATTACTAACAGGCGGCCGCTTACGGTAATGAACCATTTCCTACAATTGACTCTAGTCTAACCAGTCGCACGGGATAAAACCTTCTGGTTTATAAAAACGTATTTTTATCAATGAAATAAAGACTTCCAGGTTCGATTTTTATACGTTCTAGCTAAAATTTTCTTTCATAGTTAAACATTTTTGTAAAAGGAGCACCTTATTAAAATCGTAAATCACACTTTACTAAGTAAAAAACCTATAAATGCGAACCGTACTCGCTCGTTTTGACAATCTGGCGCTTTAAGAGCAATAGGCTCTTTATCCCGTGTAAATGTAAAACATTTACTTATTGCAGCGAAAGATTGGACCACAAATGCATTTCCTTCCTCACAGGTGTTATGTTTTGGACGTTTGCCAGAGCCTGAAAGCAATATCGCACCTCTTTAATTGTGCGGGGAAACGCGATTTTACAAAGCATTCTCAAGTTATTTATGTTGTAAGTTTTATTTATTTGATTTTTAAAATACAAAAGAAGAAGTAAATGTACCTAATAACAAAAGCCCGCGATTGGGGCAATTAAAAATTAAAAAAAAAACACGATGATCTAGATTCTTATATTTTGTTTTCTTTATGTCAATACCAAATCCCAGATACCTGAGCTGCTTCAAATAAACATTTAGAGCTACCCACTATTGACTTCGTGAATATTGACATCGACTATTCAATGGGACCTCAGCAACTCCCCTAAATTACAACGCCTGAAAAAGAAAATGTTGTTTGCAGATGACATGAATACATTCTCACAGATGGATATTGCCGCTCACCCTCCTCGCAATTCGCAATTACATCCTTTAGCGCCCTTTGGTGACCTTTTTATGACACCCACGGTAAGCGATGATGCAGGCCTATTCAATCCGAGATTCACAATATAAAGCTCAGAGACAATTTCAAATGCCTAAGGGTGGACGCTTCTAAATTCCAGTTTGAATTCCAAAGATGAGTTCGAAATGTGCCCGACAAACGTTGTTAGACGAAATTCCCACACGATTCGTAGCGGTAGATTTGATGTCCAAGTTCGATAGTTGACATTTTCAGGTTTCGATGTGCGCCGGGTGATTTAAAATCTTTAGCATCTAGGCAACTCTTTTTTGTCCTGCGTAAACACTGCAATGAAGTTGTATCGGGCAGTCCAAAACGCCTTCAAAGACTTTATTGACTCCCATCCTTAACGGTTTTTTTAGTAGGTAAAGGGATCAATGAACTACCTATGAGATAGCAAAAGTGAACAAATAACAATGATAAAAATACGTGTGGCACTCGGGGACTGCCGCGGTAAAGCTATTGCATAGCATTCTGTATCAACTTATGCAATTATAATTATTTATTTTTTATTTTTATTTTATTCATACAATATTTCTTTTTCTTTGATATTAATTCAAGTTACACTTTTTGAGCGTGGTGACCGATAGGAAAACAAATTTTTCTTTTATTAAATAAATAAAAAGTTAAATTTTACAAGTACAGCCGTTCACTGTTGTAGATAAATACTTATACACCTATATACTTTCTCACAAACAGCTGATTATGTATTCGTCCGATTTCGGAGCAGCTCGTCTCGATTCGGGCGAGTTCCGTAAAGTCGTACAATACGTCTAATCGCAAGACACACAGCGCCGTGTCGAAGACTGCCGAACTGACACGACGTTAGACGATGCACGGCCTTCAAGCCACACCTCCGTGCCCGTCGGAGTAGGGAGCGTGAGGTTTTTTCGTTACGGAATTTCTGGATTTAGTCCCCGCGCTCAAGGCCTGCGATAGAAGCTATGCAATAGCTTAAAAAATATATTACATCTATTTGCTTCACTGTTAGTTCCTGAATGCCTATAAAAGGACTTATTCTAGATTGTAACCCTTATTATGACATGTGCCAATAATTACCTATAACATCTCTCTTTAGAGTCGAGGGGTTACAAAATAGCGAAAAATCTTTTTATTTAAATTGATATAATTAAAGTAGTACTGTAGTAGTGTACTGCGATACCACCTAATGGTAAGCAGTGATGCAATCGTTGATGGTGAGGTGCACCAATTTATTAAGAGCCTATTACTCTAGCCTTGAAGACACCCAAAAATAAGATAGCAAACTGTTATTGCATGTTATCTCAGAATGCACCCGGCACACGCTAATGAACACATGCCCTTTAACCACTGTGAAGTCTGGCGGTAGGCCAGGAAATGTTCACTTACATTCAGTTAATTGACTCCGCTACAGAATATGTGATTTGCACATTGAAATACTGTGTAAACAATTATCAGCACCTAGTTTCTTTTAGGGTAGTGGAAAATCAGATTGGAGACTCTGTCTACCCTTCAAATGACCCAAGAACTTCTGGGGTAAAAGAAGGACTATGGTACAGTGATCATATAATGCTGTGCACAGTAAAGCTCAGGGGAGACGTGTTTACAATCTCCTTAAGGATGTCCTTCAGCATGCTTTGTGGAGAGTGAAGGGACCCCTTCCATGTGTTAGATCGTCAGTGTGGTTTTAGTCAATAAAAAAGCAAAAGCGTCTTTCGTAGGTTTCCCCCAAAACAAATCAAATACTGGACAAGTATGAGTTAAGCTTGCAATCACTGCGGGTTCAGTACAACTTACCATTGTAAATAGTTCATTCCTACATGCAGTCTTGAATATTTTTCGGAATCTTATCTAAATAAAAATTAACTTAATACCTGACTGGCCTGTCAGCATAGTAGTTAGTGACCCTGACTGCTATGCCAGAGGTCGTGGGTTCGACTCCCACCCAGGACAAATGTTTGTGTGATGAGCACGATCATTTGTTCTGTGTCTGGGTGTAATTTATCTATAACTAACTTTTGCCCGCGGCTTCGCTCCCGTCAACAGATTATTCTACTCTACTCTACCTTATTTTTTTTATAAGATCCTTCTCCAGACAATAACAAACACAACAAAAAAGAAGTAGCGAAATCGGTTCAGCTATTCTCGAGTTTTGCGCTTACCAACACATTTTGCGATTCATTTTTATATATATGTATGTATTAAGAATTATATAAGTATGTTTATCAGTTGTCTAGTACTCATAACACAAGTTCTGCTTAGCTTGAGACTAGACGGCGTTGTGTGATGGTCGTCGAATTATAATTTATATTTATAATTATTCAAAGATATAAACTAAAAAAAAAAATATTATCGTGCATGTCTAAACGAGCCTTTCACGGGATAAAACCAAACTAAACCTCTACGTGTTCCCAAGACAAAGGATATTAACAGACAGACAGAGAGACGTATAACAAGGTAGCCTAAAAACGAGACGCAGGTTCACACTAGACACGATAAGTTTGGGAGGTACCTGCACCGATTTCGTGAGGAAGCGATGCTCGGAAGTCGCCACTGGGTGGACCGCCCGGTGGACATGGTGGAGCACATGGTTGAGGTGGGCCCAACTTGGGTAGAGCATCGCCGTGTCCTCGTGGGGACCATCGGTGGTGGCGATCTCTCTCACCTCCTTCTGCGAAGCAGTAATAATAGCAAAGGAGGTGGCTGACCACATCAGGCAAAGGCAACAGCGCACACGCCACAGCTGCAGCCGGGTTTCCGATTCCGATTTCCGGCCACCGCAGGCGCGGGCTTGCGGACGGCAAGCAATGGGTATCTCGCTATCTAACGGTCCGATAAACTTCCGGCCTGAGCCCCCGTCGTCGACGGCGCGTACTGTTCCCACGTGCCTAAATGAGTTGTCAGCAAACTGTAGGGTCCCAGCAGTGTCGAAGCCTACTGATTTCTGAAAAGTATGTAGGGCTAAGAAGAAACGTTAGAGAGGAGGCCTGTGTCCCTGCAGTGGGAATATTAAAAAGGCTGATGATGATGATGAAAAGTCTGATACTATCTCTCGCTCCCCCCAAGAGCGGGAGTTGTCATTGGAAGATTTTTGTTCACCGTAAAAAAAAACCAAGTTTATTCCCACCGTATAGAATTCAGCAGAACCAACAGTTCAACGTGCTTTCCGAGTCAAGAGCCCAGAGAAAGGGTAGCACACAATAAGATTCCAAACTTCACAACGACTGACGGCGTGCCAAACAGTTTACGACTTCGATATTAGTGGCAATGAGCTTGGTGAGCGAGTTGGTATCGGTAGGCGGGCGCGCGCCGCTATGAGCAAAGTCTCGTGGTGTGCTTCAAACATTTTCACACTTTGAACTTACCGCTCGGCGCCCCGCGCTTACGACCTATTTACGAGCGGCGAGCGGCGCGGTGAGTGGTAAGTATTGGTAGACGTTTGGCTCGGCGCGGGCCCGTCTAATTCCCTATCGATACCGTTCCACTCCCCACTAAGATTGAAGTCGTAAATGGGCTGTTAGCTGCCGCTCACAGCGGCAAGGTTGTGAACGGGCCGTAACTGCGTTGCATGATAAAAACAGATCGGAACGCAAACTTCTTTATAAAAAAAAAATTACGTCAAGTTGACGTTTTAGCCAAAGTGAGGTTATGAATTGACATGTGTGATTTTCGTTGCGGCTAGAGGTTATTTTGTTGTTGTTACAGAAATAAACAGTGAAAATATTTAGATTTGTTAGATAGCATAAACTATTAAAAATGGTATCTGTAAAACCTAAGTTGCCGCTGAAAGCTAAAAAGAATAAAAACATAAAATCCACTAAAGTTGAAAAACTTAACAAAAAGAGCAAACCGCAAAAACCTCAGGTTAAGTCACCACCTGTACAAAAGACAAAAACCGTGAAACAAGTTACTGAAGAAGTGAAAAAAGAGGCTGCTCCCGCTGCACCGAAGAAAAAAGTAAAATATGTAATGCCTTCACAGAGTGTCACACAAGACCTCGTTCAGTCCTGTTTGAGTGCATTACTTGACGTTGTGGTGAACCATGATAAACAGAAGAACGCAATTTTCGACGATGAAAAGCCCATATTTGCAGAAATCCATTGTATTAAAATACAAAATACAAGAGGCAATATAAAACTGTAAGTAAAAAGTTTAATAAATTTAATAAAGCAACTATTGATTTTATATTTCATAACGTTTTTTAACACATAACTGTTAAAATTTCTAGGCTGCTGCCACATAGCACTGTTGCTTCGACAGGAGAAGTTTGCTTAGTAACACCAGACATAAAAAAGGGAAGAAAACATGACCATGAGCCGACTATTGATCGCTGGGAAGAAATTTTAAGGAAAGAGGGTGTTACTGGGGTAAGCATTGAAAATATTTAACACCAAGAATGCCTACTTTTTTGGTTTTTATCTGGATATTAACATTATTGTTGTTTCAGGTCAAAACAGTACTCCCAGTTCGACAACTAAGAGTAGAGTATGACCAGTTTGAATTAAAACGAAGACTGTTAACTCAACATGACTTCATAATGGTGGATACTAGAGTACTGAACCATGTATCACATTTATTAGGAAAGATGTTCTTCAAAAAGCACAATATGCTGATCCCAGTGAGAATAAATGAAGAGAAAAACTTAAAGAAGAGTATTGACATGGGTTTACGTACTGCTGTTTTACGGCTCAGTGAAGGAGAAACTTCCACAGTTACTATAGGTCACACTGCCATGCCGCAAGAGAAGCTGAAAGAAAATGTCATGGCTTTGGTTGAACAACTAAAAACCAAATTCCCTGGAGGAGAACAAAATATTAGGTCCATCTCTCTGAAATTGCCATTGTCAATGGCATTGCCATTGTATCTGACATTACGTAAGTACTATGTTTCTACTGATGAAAACGAATTTTTATAAATATGTAAACACAAAATCCATACTTAATATTATAAATATATGAAAGTAACCTACCTGTAAAAAATTGGTACTACTGTGTGCTACCGGTGAAACGACTGCACCAATTTTTACAAAATTTGGAATGGAACTAGCTTGAACTCTAAAGATAGACATAGGCATCTTTCTTTTCATTCTTTTTGTCAGATTTGACTTCACATCTGTAATAACCAATATTTACCCCAATAAAGCCACTGGAAGAAGCTAATAAAGAATATTTGTATGTTTTAGGACCATCCAGTACAGTTAAACCACCAAAACTAACACAGAAGAGACCTAAGCACTACACTGTGTTGGAAGATGAATTGACAACAATCCCTGGAAAGACTGTCAGGGTAGCTCCTGATGGCACTGTCAAACTGAAGAAGATGAAATTAGCTCCAAAAGCAAGGTAAAACTTCCTTACAACATTTATATTTGATGAACTTAACCTCTTAAATCCTAACCAAAGGGGCCCTACAGGGTCGAAGCCTCCCGGAGCTGAGGGTTGGTGCGTATAAGGCAAGGAAGGCACGGGGTAGGTTCTTTACAGGGACACTGGACACTGTTTCCCGCTCTGCCAAGAGTGGGATTCGTCATTCTATGATTTTTACCTACCATAAAAAAAAAACCTCTTAAATCCTGTGTGCCTTAAATCACTTAGAAAACACTGGAAATGTCAATGTCAGGCATGTAGGGAAAAAAAATGTTGTTTTAAATTGCTTAACCTTCATGCTTGGAAGGCAAAGTCTCAGGAGGAACCTAATTTATCATAAATTCAACCTTATAATGTTCCCATTGCTGGGACTCAGGCCTCCTCTCTAGGAGATGGACTGGACTGTAATCCACCATATGGGCCCAGTGTGACTTAACATAACTAGGCTTGATAAAAAACTGTTATATTGAAAGAGCCATTAAGTGACTATTTACTTTTTTCATCAACAATTTTAATTAATATTATGTTCAATTTTTTTTTTCAACAGTGACAAAAAAGAGGAAGACGATCTGGAAGATGATGATGAAGACCAGGATGAAGAATCAGATGCATCTGAAGAAAACGAAGATTAGTTCAAAATCTTTATTATCTTGTCCTTATATTCTGTACAAAATAACATCTTACCTAATTGAATAAATCATAATGAATAATAAGTATTTTTAATGTTTGATAATCAAGCGGCAGTATTATCTCCAAAGCTTAGTTGAGACGCTTGAATAATAGTAACTTGTCTCTTCAATGGCCATACTTTCTTAAATGTCTTAAAATTCTTAACTGAGGTATTATTTGCTGAACTATTTTCAGTCACAATATGTGGTTCTCGCTTAACAATCAAATTATTACAAGTTTTAACAACTGTAGTGCATAAATCAAGTTTGTTCATTTGCTCTTCTAATTCCTCAGTTTTTTCTTTTTTAACTGGGTTCAGTGTATTACATGTCAGATTACGTTCCATCAGCTCTTTCAATTTTGATCCTCTCATAGATGCTATTTCTTCTGCTGTAGGACCTTCTCTTTTTGGGACAGGTGGTACTTCAGGTGCTTCATCATTTTCATCTTTCTTCTTCTTATTTATATTGAAAAGGTTTTTTTTGGATGGTACTGTGTTGTTCATAACATCATCATTAGTTTGGACCTTATTTTGAACAAAATTAAATAAGTCTTCATCATCATTACTATCATTTAACTTTCTCTTTTGTGGTCTTAATAAATTAAGTTTTTTAGCTTTATTTTCAGTTCCGCTGTTAGTAGGTGCTGTTTTCACAAAATTAAACATATCATTACTATCCTCATTGTCAACCTGTTCAGATGGGTTCAACAGCACATCACTACTATTCTCTTTATCAATTGCTACTTTCTTGGCTGGATTCAATGATTTATCATCATTATCAGAAATTCTCCTTTTGCCACTTTCACTTTTTACATTAACAGGAAAACCAGAAGCAATTTTCTTGCTAGGATTGACATTATCTTCACTTGTGAAATCACTAAGTTTCCTTTTATTTGTCTGATTGTCAAAGTTGTCTTGAGATGTCACACTTTCATTTATATTTACATTATCCCTTTTCTGTTGTGCCACAGGTTCCTGAGATTCCTGTGCCAGCACCTTGGAATCCTTAGCAGGTGCTGATGTTTGTTTTACTACTTCAGATGTGAAACTAAAGTTAGGATTGCAATACTTGTCCATTGAGCAGTACAATATTGCAAGACCAATCTCAGCATCAGCTACAACTCTTTTACCTCTATTTTTTAATTGATTAATAATATCATTTATTGTTTTCTTTTGAGTCTGTGTTTCTTGACTGACACCAGTCACAATATATTGTATAACAATCACATCTGAGGCACAAAGCATCGAAATTGTCATCCTACACTCACTTAGGAGCATTGGTGAAGCACCACTTTTAAGCAAGACCGGCTTGTACATCTCATATTGCCTCCTTGAGAAAAATATAAACTTCTTTCCTTCAAACAATGCTTTACGGCGCGAATCCGGCAGGAATGACACAACTTCTCTGTTGAGTGTAGACTCCACAACTTGAGGTAAGAATTCATGAGGATCTGGTAAGGCTGTGAGTTTAGTAACATTTTCAAGGCATTTGTTCCAAAAGTCAACTGTAACTATGTTTGACCCTTGCACCAACGCTAACACAACTTTGATTGTCAAGGTAATTGCAGGCATAGTTAGATAATTGCAGGTGTCATCCCAATCTCCTTTTATCATTCCACCAATTTTAGACATGGTCAATTTCAAATTCTGAAGATTTTCTCCTTTCAATGTCGATGTACATGTTACCAAATTAATAACATTAACTTTCCAAACATTATTCATTTTGCCAAACATAACAACATCGTTCTCATTCAATTTAATGTTTGAGTTAGCCACAGCCTTGTTGTTGTTGATAAAAGTTCCATATCTAGAGCCCAAGTCTTGCAGAAATAAACCATTATCAGTTACGGCGAGAGTTGCATGTTTTCTACTTAGAGAAGGATCATCAGGGATAGCAAAGTCGCAGACTTGGTTATCAATACTTCTTCCTATAACTATTTGTCCACTTGATGAAACAACATAAATAACTCGACTATCATTTTCAGATGTCAAGTACCACATATTTGTAGATTTCTTCCAAACAAAAACCAAAATAAAATAATGTATAACACAACGCCACCGAAATTATACCTTGTTGACTTGACATTTGATTCCAAAACGCCGGGCAGATTAAAAATATCTCGAGTAGAAGAGCTCGCATATTACTTGAATCGATTCATAATTTTGATTTGAGTACTCCAGACTCCACCACGCCACGCAGCTTTGATTTGGTTTTGAGTAAGTGGACAGTGATAAATAAAGTGAAAAACAGTTATTCCGTAATTAAAGATTTCATAGAAGACGGCGAAACATCACTACCACGAGAATGGAATTGATTGTCAGCCGCTTCAAGGTATGGTGTTAAAATTCAGGTTTTCTAGAATTATAATATAGGTACTCTACTCATGACCTTAATTCAAACTACGAGCTACCTGCGCAAAAAATTCTTCCGGGTAAACTGATTCCGGTCCGGAGTAATATGCTACTACGCTAAGAAAAGCTACACAAGAGAAGTAGCACCAAAGTATATAATTTGACAACAGATTTGTGGACTTCCGATAGTAGCAAAAAGCTATTTTTGAATTTCTAGACTTGAGTTTTGGACTATATAGAGTTCTCGACTCAAATTCCTAAACATGAGGCAACATAATATAGAAATCGATAGTATTACTGGGTACGAATTGCAGAATTGATACTTAAATGGAATACCGTCCGTATAAACCACGAGTGAACTTGGTTCGTCAAAGTAGGGACCCGGCACATCACTAATGACTACTGAAAAAGATTTTAGATCTTTGTAAAGTTGTTAAGTTGAGTAATGTCTTGAATTGTGTTTGTAATTTTATCTTTTCAACTACCGTAAGTTGAAAAGATAAAATTTTCTAAATAATAAATTCTTACACCAATATTATAAAACTACGTAAATATTTGTGCTCAAATTATTTATTCGTTGCAGGCAATAATATAGCATCTGATGCGTCTTCAGGATCGGTTGTTGTGGACTTATGGCGGCGCTTGGGGGATATATATATTCAACAGTGGCCGTCTTTGGGCTGAAATGATGAATAATATAACAAAAATAATTATATAACTTTATATAATAGGTTGAGACTAATAGCGAGCGAGCTGCGTTTTTACATACGCTAGCTTGGCTTGGGCATTCTCGCTATTCATTTTGTCTAAGATTTTGCAATTCACCAGTTGCTTAGTATACAACTTACACTGGCAGCAAGGAGCAACAAAGAAAATTATTTATTTGTCTTCAACACAACAACATGCTACCACTGTGAGGACCCGGCATTGAGGTAAACTAAAGATGCAGAACATTTAAAACCGTGTACATATTTTCTCACAATTTTTTAGATTTTCTGCACTTGCTACTCTAAGACTTGCTGCGGAGAGATAATGCAATGAGAATAGTTAAAATTTAGATAATCTCATAAAATTTCATTGGCTAACAGTAATTTTATTTCGATTAAAAATAATCCTTTCTTCCAATTCCAAATAATTGAATACGATAATATTATTAGTGTGTACGCAGCTTTGATTCTACAAGTTCCGTCAGTCTATGGTTCCGTCCAACCAAAGAAAATTCAAATTATCTCCATGGCAACCACACGTAAACGCAAAAATCAAAACAAACTTTTTGTTGTCGATTTGATCTGGAATAAGTATTTTATTGAGACATATTGATTTATTTATTATTGTAATAAGAAAGTAGAATGTAACTATTTAAGACACAGTGTTGTTTAAACTCATTGATCCATTAAGATTAATGTTAGATCGATTAAAAGTTCTGCTACGCCTGAGCAATGACTTTGTATATTGATACAAAACTTAGTTTTACTGATGGTAATGTTGTGTCCACGGTTGGTACCTGGCACCCTTCTCTACCTCTTCTGGCTGTTGGTTCCTATAACCAAGAAAAAGGAGGATTCGTCACAATATTTCAAGAAAATGTAAGTTACAACAAACACTTTTTTACCTTTTGTGTTTCTATCCATATTCATAATAAATAATATTTAATTCCAGGGTTTTCCTCTTGAAGGCTGTGACTGGCCCATTTTGTTGTCAAATCAAGTGACTGCTCTAGCATGGCACCCTATAAGACGGTTATTAGTAGTGGGCTGGGATGGTGGAGAACTCTACATTTGGTTGGAATACTCATGGGCTCGTTTAGAGGCACCCCATAATGCTGCCTTGACTTCAGTTTCCTTCAGCTTGGGAGGAGGTAGACTTTTAGCTTCCGATGCTGCAGGTTCACTGTCTGGTTGGCAATCTAGTGCAGGTGCTCCTCTTACTTCATTTCACCACCAACTTGGTGATGTTATCACCCACATCACCTTCTGCACTCCCCAACCAAGCTCTGAAACATCTATCAGAGGGCTAGCTCGTGCAGCAGTTGCTGGAGACGAGAATGCTTTGGATGCCCTAGCTGCATGGCGGCCTAGAACAACAGCGAGAATGAGGGAAGGTGCACAACCAGACAACCATTCATGCTATGCTGCTCAGGATAATGGAGTAATACTTTACATAGATCACAATGGGGCCTGTTCTGAGGTGTTGAATGCTCCTGGAAACATTATATTTATGGGTATAATAAGCAATATATATCTTCTAGTGGCTTGGGAGTCTGGTGGTGCTCTTAGCTTAACTAGATTTATTATGTCTGATGATGGTTCTTTGATGACTGACACTCATGTAAGAATGGCTGCAAGAAATGGCCAGTGTATAGTTCTTGCTGGCAACTTTTATGTGGCAGTAATAACTGGAGATAATTTGATCAGGGTTTGGGACAGTGATACTGGTGATAATGATGTGCTGCCAAACGAGAAAGAAGAGATAGTTGCAGGAGACATATTTACCAGCATTAGCTACAGTAATTTGAGTGATACTCTTTGCTGTGGAACTTCACAAGGGAACCTATATCTTTGGCGAAGAGACCACAGAAATAATTGGAAACTAATAAGTAGCACTTCTGTCAAAGGCACTGTTAAAGAAGTTAGCTGGGGATCTGAAGGACTGATGAATCCGTTACTACATGTCAACTGTATAACAAGTGCATTTGTTCTGCGTGAACAGCCAGTGTGTTGGGGATATGCACCTAATATACATATGGTGCAAAAATCTGCAAATGAAATAGCTCTTACAAACAAAAGCAACATTACATCAATCATTAATACCTCCATCACCATCAGAGCTTTTGCTTTTAAAGACCAGTATATTGCTTTAGGTGATGGTAAAGAAGTTCAAGTAAGTATTGTACAATGTTGTTGTATTATTTTTTTTAAATAGAACACATAGTTATGTTTATCTTAATTTTTAGATTTGGATGTGCAGCAAAGACAATGATACAAAATTTTCACTAATAAGAAGTTTCCCATGGAAGACAGATGTGCTCATCATTTATAATGATGTCCTGGTAGGTGTAGTGAATCCTCACATTGAATGCTACTCTATATCTGGCACTAGTCTAGGAATACTGCCAAGTACTGAAGGCGAAGGTGAGCCCATTGGGATCACAAATACGAGCAAGTTCATTGTCATTGCAACAATGGATGGTACACTCAAACTAGCTGAAATAACTAAGAAAGGCCTAAGAATGCCTTATCCTCCAAAAAATTGTTATCAAATGATTGAAGACTTTGGTGAAGTAATGAGAGCATCAGTAAATTGCACTGGGCGTTATATTTCGCTTAGTATCGCTAATGCGGGCTTAGCGCCCGACCCCAGGCTATATCTCTGGGATGTAGCAAATGACGTCATCACAAATACGCTCATCTCTGAAAACGCTACTCCTCCATATCAAAGTGTTCCCATAGCTATAATATGGGACTGTAATGACCCGAGAATTGTTGCGGTGCATATGAGGTCAGCTGATCTAGATCGCGTTCATCTATTTCTTTGTCATGAAGGAAGCCTTTACGAATATAAAAACTGGTGTTCAAGTGCTGAAGATTATTATATGACTGACTTTATGTTATGCTCTTTAAATACGCCGTATGTTGTTATTTTATCTCAGCAAAATATTAAAAAGATATTGATACATGAATTTGAAGACACAGGTGAACCTGACGCTGCAAGTGTTAGACAAGTGCTGGACTTTTTGTACTATATGACAACTGGCTATTTAGAAAAAGCAGTTGTCGTCGGAACTACATTGTCAGGTGGCAAGAACTCTGTTATTTGGGACAGCTTAGCGAAAGTTTGCGTTGCCCGAAAACGGCCCGATGTGGGCGCTGTATGTTTAGGCAAAATGGGCAACATTAAAGGTGCCTTGATGATGCGCAAGGTGATGAGCGACAACAATATAGACGACACTTGCAAGGTTGCCGTGTTGGCTGTCAATCTCGGAATGATCGAAGAAGCTGAAAACTTATTCAAAGAAGCACAAAGACCAGATTTGATCACGCGATTGATATCGGCAAAAGAAGGCGGCCTGAATGAAATTACTAACGGGAGTCACGAAGGAGAAAATATTCTGCTAATAAAGAGCGCTCAGCACAAACTAGCTAAGGTGTTGTGGTCAAATGGAGAAACAGGTGCTGCATTGAAATTGTTTGAAAGCGCCGGTACTTTAGTACCACATGTGCCTAGAATGCTTGTAGCACAGGGTCAAGCTCCTGTACTAGCACAGTATGTGACAAATTCGAATGAGCCTAGTCTGATAACTTGGTGGGGACACTACCTAGAAAGTATTGGTGATCTTGATGGTGCGTTAGAGGCGTACGCACGAGCTAATGACTTCGGCGAGCAGACTAGACTTTTGTGTCACATGGATAGAACAGACGAAGCTGAGAAAGTCTGTCAGAAGAGTCGATCGTCGCTGTACCAAATGGCGCGTTATTTCGAAATGCAGCCGGATAAGACTGAGAGTGCAGTCAAGGTAAAAAAACTGCCTTATCTATAGTAAAACCCATATACCTATTTTATTTTTACTGTGCTGTAAAGAATCCTTATAATCCCCAGATGTATATAAAGTGCGGGGCGGTAACGTCAGCTATCCGAGTGGCCGCGGAGGCGAGCGCGTGGAACCTGGTGTGGCGCGCTGGATCAGCGTCGCCTACTCACGCGCTGCATGCTGCGTCCATATTAGAGAATGCGGGGCAGATTGAACAAGCTATTGCTCTGTATCAGAAAGCGGGTATATCTTAGATTATTGAACAGTTCTTCCATTTCAGATGCTTGCTGTCAATGATTTCTTCTTGTTCCTTTTAATATTACGCACACCAGAGAATAAAACTGAACTATAATCTAAATCAATCGACCTAAATACAAGAATTCGTCTCTTTTAAAACATAATATCAAATCTGCATTTCCCAAAGGCTTAACCTTTTTTTTGTTATATATTTCACTTTCAAGGTAAAATCCACATGGCATTAAAGCTGGCAGTGAGCAGTGGCGACACGAACGCTATGATCGCGGCTGTGGAAGCGCTAGGAAACAAAGTGGACCCGGAACTGGCCAACACGCTAGCAGCCCATCTGAGACAAGCCAACCAGCACTCACATGCTGCTGCATTGCTAGCTACCGCTGGAAAGGTCAGTAACATATTGTTGTCGGTGTCCGTTTCCTGATACCAAGTCTCGCTACTCGCCTGCAAAGCGAGTATTTATCTATATATATGCAGGCCGAACGCAGAGCCTAGATCCCACAACACAGGGAATCTTAGTGTGGGATCTAGGGCCTCAACCATTGTAAAAATTTTGTTCGTTAATAAATATTTTTTCAATTTATCATATCTGATAGGTATGCGGTAAATCGTCCAAATTAACAATGTGGTATGAAATACTTAGTTTTCTTAGCCCAAAAGGATTTTGAGGTCGTATTGGATCCACAGTTACTTTAGAGTAAAAAATATTAAAAGTTATTAAAAGCTTACGCTGAACAATTTTTCAAAAAAAATTTTAAGACATAAATTCCTATGCTTGTAAACGGTCTCGTGGCACAAAAATATGTGATATCCAGCTCACACGGAAAAATGCGACCACTTTGCTCCGCTCATCGCCTTACCACACCCACATGCAGGACGGTCACGTAAGCCACCCCAATAGAGTAACCATTGATATTCAATGGTTTGTTTCATTTGCTTAATCACCTACGCAGGAAGCTTTAGACTTCTAACGTACCTAAGCGTCCAACCCAATACTAAGAACTCGATCAAAAAGCTATAAATGAAAGTGACTAATTTTGCAACTACATATTTTCAGTACGAAGAAGCTTTAGACATCGTTGAACAAATACCAACACCGTTAACGGAAGAACTGAGTGAGAGGTTGGCAGCGCCAGCCGGTACGACTGGCAGGGATGCGCTCCTGAGGCGCCTGGCTGACGTGTTGGGAGGCCGTGGCCTGTACCACCAAGCTGCTAAAAGACTGGCGCATGCCGGAGACAAGGTAACTTAACTACACCAGCCCCCTAGCCAAGTTACAATCGTTTCGTTTAGAGTTAGCGCTTGCAAATAGCGACGCCCCCAATTCTTTTGTTGAGATTATTTCCGAACAAGGGAATGGCCACGCCAACTGGCCACTGGTTTGTAGTTACAAACGCTAACTCTAAACGATACGATTGTAACTTGGCTAGGGGGGCAGTTACAGTAGCTAGCAGCTGTTCTACTCTACTATTTTACACAGGTAAAGTAGAAACCGCGGCTTTTCTTGCCAAAGAGAAATAGACTCTATTTAGCTTCAAACATCCTTATTTGAAGCTAGAGGAGTCTATTTCTTAAGAAAAAAAATCTTAACTGAATATCTATATATACGTATATATATAACTACCCTCATAGAGCAACACAGGCCACCGGCGGACCGGAGGGGAGTAGCCATTGCGTTTTTTACCGATACAAAACTGTCTGTCATTTTTTGCGGGGGGAAATCACACATTCTCAAAATTTCACACAAAAACATTTGTCTGTCACTACGAAACTCAAAATCTATCCCCAAATCTATCTCCTTTCATTTTAGTCCATCCTAAGGTTGTCTGTCAGAGATTGCCCTGTGCGATAAGACCGCCCATTGTACACTTAGTTTTTATATTTGTATATCCTGTCCTCATTTTGGTGTGCAATAAAGTTTAAAATAAATAAATAAACTCACATCATTACAATAAAAAAATACACTAACAATTACACACACACATTTAAACAATCCGTTTCATAACAGTATAATAATATGATGCAACTACACTGACAAGTCCTTACAGCCGTAGTTGTAACTACTGTCGATATGCATTATCGATAAATTCAAGAATTTTGTTTGGGAAATTAGGTTCAAAAACTCATACAATTTTTTTTTAATTAAGATGAACTTTATTTATTATGTACTACACAATAATCATCATAAATAACAAATACAGTTTTTTGGCAGTTTTAAGTACTTATTTACTATATTAATTACAATTAAAATTTATATATTTTTTTTAAAACATCCTCATTCATCAATTCAGCCGAAAGACGTCCACTGCTGGACATAGGCCTTCCCCAATTGTCGCCATAATGAACGGTCCTGTGCATCTCGCATCCATCGGATACCGATACCCGCAACCTTTGCCAGGTCATCGGTTTACCTTGTTTGTGGTCTTCCAAAACTGCGTCTTCCGGTACGTGGTCACCACTCCAGAAACTTTTACCCCGAACGGCCATCCGTTCTACGAGCAATATATCCCGCCCATTGCCACTTAAGTTTGGCGATTCTTTCTTTGGGCTATGTCGGCAACCTTGGTTTTCCTGCAGATATCTTCATTTCTGATACGATCACGTAAGGGAACTCCGAGTATGGGCATTTCCATTATCCTTTGGCTGAATTTAAGCCTTCTGATGAGGACCATTGTGAGCGACCACGTCCTGAGATACTGATCCATGTATCCCTAAAATGTGCATCTTTAGGAAACCTGTAATAAAGAAATAAAAATACATTCACACTGAGTAATTTTAATAAAATGTGCTAATACGTGAATAATAGTATCTAATTTAAGTATACAACTATATCTATAAAAAACAAAGCCCACAATATGATAAGTATTTAAATCGATAAACGATCTCAAAAAAAAATCTGACTCCTTTTTCATTTTCATCGATAATAAATAAATAAACTGTCTAATAACAAACCAGTAACAACACTATCGCTCGGCGACAGCGACTTCTAGGAAAAAAACTCGGATCTGTCGCTCGACCGATCGACACAACCGAGCGAATTGGACGGACTTGGTTGGTAAACAAATCCGAAACAACACGTTCGATAATGTTATAGTTTTTTAGTTTAAAAGTAGTAAATAGCAATAATGTGATTAAAAATTACTTACATATGAAAGGTAATGCCATCTTTTTGTAAACTTGACGTAGCAGATCTCTTTTTGCAGCAAAAAACAGAACAATTCGGCATTTTTTTACGACGTCGATTCAGGCACGCAACTAGATTGAGTCTAGTGAACAGTCCGGTTGGAACTAGTTTTATTGTTTGCATAGGACCATTTGGACTTGTACTTTGACAGAGGGGAACGCTTGTGTATGGCTACTCCCCTCCGGTCCGCGGTGGCCTGTGTTGCTCTATGAACTACCCTACGCGTGGCCTAATGTACACTTCGAAGTTCAATTATTTAAAAATACACAGCTTATGGTTATGATTATGACACCCGCCTCTCATGAATCAGAGTGCGGTTTGGAAACTGTGCAAGTGAATTTCGACGTGACAATGTCTTATAATTCGATGGAGCCGGCTGCACGCATGAAAAAACATGACATGATGAGGCGAGTCCATTTAAGGTTTGAAGTGCAAGCGAGAGCACGCAACGAGCGACAAAGAGGCACAATCGGCCTCGTTCGGCAGTGTTCGACATCTGTTTCTCTCCTACTTGAGTGAGCGATGCGTCCGCGTGGACAGCTGCTATACAATAAAATAAAATAATACATTTACATGTTTTCGTCAAGTATGCAGTGAAAAATCACACATGTTTAAAAGTTGTAACAAACAATTGCTCAAAGCACATTCATACTTGTAAAAAACTATGTACATTAAAAAAAAAAATTGACATAATTGTATTTATGCGTACAAATAAATGTATTATGCGTTCCAAATAAGAACAGGAAAGTCAATAACCTCGATCTGTCAAATTTTGAGTGAAAAGTACGGTTTGCAAAAAAATCTTATTTGCGTATCAATAAAAAGTTTTTTTTTGCATTTAATTACTAAATTTTAGTTAATTCTAGTTGAAGTAAAAACGTTAAGGTTTAATATATATTTGCCAAATATATTGTTTTAAGTCATAAATAGTTTACAAGAAAAACTATTTTCTTTCTTATTTTCATTGTTAGAAACAATTCGCCTTTTTTTTCTATTTACCACTACTCAGACACATCACACAGTGAAACAGAGATAAACAAAATTGAAAAACTTTATTCTGATAAAACTTTTTTCATTCACGATTCGTACGTAAATTATTTTTTCACTCTACCTAATTTCTTCGATTTGACAGTTCGACGTGACGTCAAAACATTGCCATTGATCCTATTCTCATTTGGATCGGATTGTAACTTGATCAATTCAATTGTGATTTCCATTTATCTCCTTTTCTATATCCATACAAAATATCTATCAATAAATAAAATTAAAATTTTCTTTTGAAAAATGAAACCATTCTATAAGTATTTTCTTATGACGTTGTCACGTTCAACTATCGTCAGTAAAGGTCTCTGCTCACAGCGGGCACGGCGCGGCGGGACCGGACGGCGACGCGACGACGCCATACAGATCCGACGTTACCGTCTCGTCGAGCGGGATGGCTCTGTGTGGCGTCGTCCGTAATATCTAGTACATTACAACTGCTCAGCGTCGCGTAGCCGTCACGTCCCGCCGCGCCGCGCCCGCTGTGTGCAGAGACCTTAAACCGACTTTACAGACAACCGATTTTTTTTCAATCCATATGTACTTTAATATATCGTTTTCCCAGGCAGGTGCAATGCGTTGGCTGATGCGTTCAGGCGACGCGGACCGCATAGCAACATTCGCTGCGGCCACCCGCGACCGTAACGCGCAACTGATGGCCGCCGACTACTTGCGTCGCCGCGCCGACTGGCGCACTAGGCCTGATCTCATGAGGCACATCCTGCACTTCTATACCAGGGCGAAGGCATACGGGAAACTAGCCGCTTTCTACGCTGAATGCGCTAAAGTTGAAGTGGATGAGTACGATGTGAGTATCTCAAACTTTTCAGTTGTTCTTCTCTGCCCCTCTAGCGGCTCTAGCCAAGTTACAAACTTTTAGCTAACTAGCTTGAGTATGTATTTCGATTTGATAGTAGAAATTAATTACTTTTATTTAGCACAGAATAAAAAGCAATCTATTTTTAGAGATATGATATGTGTAGTTGTGTGTAAAAACAGAATCATATCGGAATTAGCACGTCATAGTAGGCTGTTCCTGGCTCTTGATTTCACAGTCAAATTTCTTTCTAGTCCAAAAATGTCCTTAGTCTCCTTGCCTTGATATATGTGTGCGTTGTTATGGCGTGTGGTGATAATCTGCGCATTTAATGGTTTATTTATTTTTCAGAATTATGACAAAGCTTTAGAAGCATTAAAGGAAGCTATTAAATGTTTGTCGAAATCTTCTGACACAGACACAGGTGATATTATAAGGCCTTACATTTATTTTATCAAATCCATTAAGAATTCCAAATTTACTTAACGAAACTAATATTTCAGGGGCTCAAACAACAGCACTTCAAGAGCAAAGCGCCATCGTCAAACGCTATATGGATGTTAAGAAAATGTTAGATGGTGGAGAAATTAACCCAGGTGAAAAATGCATTCTCTGTATTTTTTTGTTTTACCTTTACATATTTCTATTTTTTATTCTACAATATTCCTACGTAAATGTCTTCAGGTGTTGTAGCTGGCCAACAGCTGCTTCGTGCTGTGACTGGACGTCCAGGGTTGATATCGGAAGAGAAAGTTCTACGATTGCTCATACAATATGCGCCTAACCACGTTGATACTCCTCGTAAGAATAACATATTATTGATTTATAGCATTTTGACTTCTGCGGCTGCCCTGTCTTTTAATAAACTTAGATGGAAAAATAATCTAATGACTTCTCCCGCCATTGAACGAAGTGTGACGGTGTGTCAGACTTTTACTGACTAATAACTTTCTTAGTCTTCATTCCAGGGCCCAGGGTTTCACTTTCATATAACCCATAGTCCCAGTAGGTTTCAACCCTGCTGGGCACCTACAGTTTTTTGACATCTCCTTGAGCCGCATGTGAAACAATACGCAATGTCTACGACTTGGGCCCGGTTCGGACGATTACCGGATGGTCGGACGGCGTGCTACCCATTGTTCGCCATCCGATAGCCCGCGTTTACGGTGGCCGGAAATCTGGATCGAAATCCCTGCGGCGCCGGCGGCTGGGGCGTGCGGAATCCTTTTTTACTAGCATTACTGCTTCGCAAAAGGAGACAACCGCCTGTCACTCCTCATTGCTTTGGAATGGTCCAGACCGCGCTTTGGAACGCGCCAGAGCTTGGTGCAGGCCATGGGGCCTGCACCAAGCTCTGGCGCGAGAGATCGTTGCTGCAAATCGCCTCTATGTATTGCACTGTCCGTGCGGGTCACACCTGTCCTCCAAGCCGTCTACACACAGTTGATACTGATCAACTGTGTGTAGACGGCTCGGAGTTCCTGCACAAATTTGGTGCAGGAACTTCCCGAACTGACCATGCTCGGTAAGAACCTGCGTCATGCAGAAGTACCGACGCCATGAGGTTTTTCCAGCCACTCCTCAAAGAGGGGACTTATTGCCATAATTATGGCGTGCCTAGCACTGATACTAATACCTGATTTATTATCTTCCAGGTTTCGAAAACCAACTTAAAGCACTGCAACAGCAACCAGATGAACAAAGCTTGAGTCCTGACTCGACAGATCAAAGCATTGAAGAAGTTGTATAAGACTTCGTTTAGTTTCTATGTGATAGTTATAGTCCGTTCAATGACAGTAATCCGTCCGTATTTATTAAGAGTTATTGAATAAAAAATAATAAATTAATATTCAGATTTTTTTTTGCGATCAATTTTGAATCTTTAATATGACTTCCTTCTTTGTGTACCTATGTATTTGTAAGGGCCAACACTGCGTAAAGCCGGTCTACGCGTGAGCGTCTGCGCAAACTCCTGCTGGTGTTTGCTGGTTCAACTGTTACAGTATGCATGTAGTCCCATCGTTGGACAAACACCTTTCGAGTAGGTATCGTAATTCCCAGAGCCCCGGTGTAACGCTTACGCACCAACCCTCGGCTCTAGGAGGCTTCGACCCTGTAGGGCGCCTACAGTTTGCTGACCACTCCTTGAGGCGCGCGGGAACAGTGCGCGCCGTCGACGACTTGGGCTCGGTCTGGACTATTACCAGACAACGCGTCTACGGTGCTGCGGCTCCGCCCTAGAGCGGGATTCGTCATTGGATGATTTTTGCCTAAAATAAAAAAAAACAGCTTAAGTATTTTTTACCCGACTACGGCGAAGCAAAAGGAGGGTTATGATTTTGACCTGTATGTATGTATGTATGTGGGTATGGATGTTCATCTGTTCCCTCGTAACTTCTAAACTACTTATCAGAATTCGACAAATGACATATCATTAGAAGCGTCTTAATTGTCCGCTGGTTATAGGCTATATGGGATTTCACAAAATCTAATGTGGCGCCCTCTAGCGGACAAAACATACGAAGTAAAAAAATAAAGTTAAGATAAATATGCCGTGTTTGGTATCATTTGAACAGAGGCGGCGTAAGGCGTGGGCGACCGCCCACGGCCTCGCGGTCCAAGGGGCCTCGCGCCTCGAAGGCCCGTGAATGCAAATATATATGTTACTGGCCAAACCCGATTTCAGGACAAACTAGTTTGGCCTAGGCTAAACTAGTTCTTCCTATACGCGATAGGATAAACTAGTTTAGCCTAGTTCAAACTAATTTGTCCTAAGCCCGATAGGATAAACCAGTTTAGGCTAGGCCAAACTAGTTGGTCCGGATATAAATTCGCACACTCTAGGATAAACTGGTATGGTCTAGTCTAAACATTCTAATATATTTAGAAAGTCAAAATAAATAGATAAACTGAATAAAATACTCCGTAATTGGAAAAATAATCAATTTTATTAAGCTGTAATGATTCGTTGTTATGTTTAAACGGTAATACCAAGGGTAATACGCACAATCATACTATAACAAATAATACTGTTTTTTTTTTAATAGAAACAAAAATCAATTATTAAAATTGTTATTTAATTTTACATGGTTTGCTTTCGTGGCACTTAGAATTTGCAGAGTATCATTGCCTTCTTGCACTGGCATCTGTTTGTGGAAGAGTTTTTTTCTGATCCAACTGAATGTTTCGTAGCTGCAGTTCGTAACGATATTTCAGAGGTAATATATATTTTTTTTATAGCCTACTTTGTGTCGCACGGCTGGGCAAAGGCCTTCCCTTTCTGCTTCCAAACTTCTCTGTCTGTCTGTCTTGGGAGATCTCCGGCTAAGTTTGCCCCGCGAACGTGATTAGATCATCACACCACTTTCGCCGTGGTCGACCTCGACGGCGTCGACCTCCCTCAGGCGTCCAGTGAGTGATAATCTTCGCCCATCTGTCCGGATGCATTCGGGCGACGTGGCCAGCCCACTCCCACTTCAGCCTGACTTTTTGTCTCCGACATCTGTTATTTGGGTTATGGAGCGCAGCGTGGTGTTCCTTACGCGATTTGTTCGCTTAACACCTATTATGCTACGCTCTATTGCCCTTTGACAGATCTTCAGTTTGGGACTTTTGTTGTTCAGTTAGTGACCAACTTTGAGCACCGTAGGGTAGGACGGGCAGGATACACATATCAATGAGATTTCTTTTAAGTATCATCGGGAGGCTACCCTTCAAAAAAAAAGGTAAAAGCTAAAATACTATCATCCATCCGATGAACTTTATGATGGCCACGGTGGTCGTGATAGGATGTTAGCCGAAATATTAAAAAAAATATGCCAACATCACAAAAAAAATTATAAGCTTGTATTTATCTATGTGTAGTGGCTGTCATCAAACGTAAACAAAGAAGAAGAGAGAATTAGTCTCTAAGTCCATTCTTCATTCGGAAATTTATAGTACGTGCCAAGTAGATATGATCGATTTTCAGACACAACCCGATGGACATTTTAAATTTATTATTGTTTAACAACGAATCATTATAGTTTAATAAAATTGATTTAAATTTGATGAATTAATATTGATTATTCCAATTACGGAGTATTTTATTCAGTAATTTATCTATTTATTTTGACTTTCTAGATATATTAGAATGTAGAAATTAGTCCATACCAGTTTATCCTAGAGTGTGCGCATTTATATCAGGACGAACTAGTTTGGCCTAGCCTAAACTGGTTTATCCTATCGGGCTTAGGACAAACTAGTTTTGCCTAGGCTAAACTAGTTTATCCTATCGCGTATAGGAAGAACTAGTTTAGCCTAGGCAAAACTAGTTTGTCCTGAAATCGGGTTTGCCCGGTAACATATATATACCTAGCAATAAATAATATAAAAATCGACTAGCAAGTATCTGGCAATACCACTCACTGGGTGCCCGGCCGCTTATGTCGTGTGATTGAAGCCTACCTATCGGTCAGGTATATCATCTACCCCAATCGCCAGGGAGAGTCGCAACGGCGAGAGATGACATGTTGTGTTCCACAGGGATCGGCACTACAACCACCCTTGTGGAACATTGGGTACCACTACGTGCTGCGCGGCTATTTTCCTGACGTTGTCGGTCCTAGCAAAGGGAGAATCGTACCAAGCGGCGGCCGAATTAACGACACGCGGGGTTGCGATAGTCGGCGATTGGCAGGATTTAGCAGTTGGGATTCGAGGTGGCGACTGGCGCTGTACTAGTCCGAGGCCACGTGTTTCCACGGCCCTGAGAATGCGCCACAAACGGGTTCCCAGTTAATAGAGGAGTTCGCATCGGCGTCAGGCTTACGATGAAGTACCTGGGACTCGTCCTCGACAGCCGATGTAATTTTGACAAGCATTTCCGACGTCTGGCTCCCGAACTGAATCGGACTGGGGCTATTCTCAAGCGGCTCCAGCCGAACTTTGGGGGTCCAATCGTAGGAGGCTTTACGCAGAAATTGTTCGATCCTTTGGCCCTTTATGGAGCGCCAGTGTAGGCGCCGTCGCTGCAAAAGCAACCGAGGGCCCAGCTTAATGCATGCCACAGGATCATGTCAATACGGATGGTGCGGGTATACCGTACGGTTTCCCATGAAGCAGGTAAGTCTTCTTGGGATCTGGAGGCAACAGTCCTTGCACATAATTATGCACGTTGCACGTTGTGCGTGGAAATGCAACACCAGGACGAAACTCCACTGCCACGTCAAGTGGCGGGATGGCGGAATGAGTTCCGGCGGGATGTCACGATGTTATGGCGTTAGCGACTATAGTAAGTCCCTTCTTTGAGGCCTGGCTGAAAAGACCCCATGATGGCGTCCTCACCTTCCGCATGACGCAGGTTCTTACTGGACATTGGTAAGTTCGGGAGGTATCTGCATTGGATTCATGAGGAAGTGACGCCTGGGTTTCGCCTCTGGACAGAGCACACTGGGCATCGCCGTGTCCTTGTGGAGGATTAGAGCATTTATAAATGCTCTAAGTGTGGAGGCGATCGGCGGCGGCCATCTCTCGCGCCTGGTCAAGACCTGCAAGCCTGTACCAAATACAGGCCATGGTCTGGAGTGAGTAGGAGTGGCAGGCGGAAACGTCCTTTTGCGAAGCAGTAATGCTAGCAAAAGAGGCCAACCGCACAAGGCATTCACGCCCCAGACGTCGTCGGTATACCGATTCCAATTTAAAAAACCACCGCGCACCGTACGCGTAGGCGCGTAAAAATTCGAGTCTCAAAAAACTTTTTCTCTTAACAAAATCGGTCCTTTTGCGTCGTCCTTCAGGGGGCCTCGCAAAATATATCTTGCCCACATCAAATTTAGGTCTTGCCCCGCCACTGCATTTGAAAGCGCTTTACTTGTACATTTTGAATATATATATATTACTAGCATTTGCTTGTGACTTTACCTGTATTCATGGGCTGAGAAATCAATGAACCCAAGATTAACCTATTTAGAACTCCAAAATATGTTAAATAAAAATAAAGTTTAAAAACTAACACCCGACTACTTAAAAACACGCTCTAAAAAGTACGAAACAAGAAGACAAGAAAGCCGTGGTCGTATGCCATAAGAATAATAAATTAAAAAAAGTGGTATACGACCACGGCTTTTTTGTTTTCTTGTTTCGTACTTTTTAGAGCGTGTTTTTAAGTAGTCGGGTGTTAGTTTTTAAACTTTATTTTTTTTGTCATCTTGTTACCTGTCTACTAACTAAATCATATGATATTTAAATCCACTTTAGATCCTTGGGTAGTATACTAGTATTATGTACTGATTTCGTAGTTGGGAATGCAACTAAACAGCTGATTGTCAAAATGCGTGACAGCAAAAATAACCTCTAATTTCTCATTGCATTGGTGTGAATTGGTGTTATTTATTAATTATACGGATTATATATTACTATAAATGAATGAAACAAATATAATCGACAATGGTTAGGCTCATAAATAATGTGAGAAGTCTATTATCAATTAACTATCGAGGATTTCCAAGGTTTGTTTTCTAGTTTTAAAACTTAATAATTTCTTGAAATAGTATTATATAAAACAGCATTATTTTTACATTTTCAGAATTATATCAAGGCGTTTGAAAAGCTCAGATACCCTTGAGAAGAATATTGATGTGAAGAAAATACGTAACTTTAGTATTGTGGCTCATGTCGATCATGGTAAAAGTACTCTTGCCGACAGACTCCTGGAAATAACCGGTTCGATCAAGCCGGGAGCTGAAAAGGCTCAAGTTTTAGATCAACTGCAAGTAAGTTCATAATATTTTAAATGGCAATCATTGTTATGTAGAGAGAGGGAAGCAAAATACGCTAATTTCTTAACTAATACTAAACTTTTTTGCAGGTTGAAAGAGAAAGAGGCATCACAGTGAAAGCGGTCACTGCATCCTTAAATTACAAATACAATAATGAAACTTACCTCCTTAATCTCATAGACACACCTGGACATGTTGATTTCTCAAATGAGGTATGTAAAAATTATCATCCCCTAAAATTAGAAGCAAGTCTAATTGTATAGTAGTGATTCCATAATTTACATTGCAATATTTTATAGGTTGTCAGAAGCATAACAGCATGTCAAGGAGTAATAATGTTAGTAGATGCAAATGAAGGTGTTCAAGCACAAACAGTGGCTGTGCACTCACTGGCCAAAAGAAACAACCTACTCATAATACCAACACTCAATAAGGTGGACCTGCCCAGGGCTGACCCTGACAAGGTCAAGGCACAGTTACATTCTTTATTCAAAATAGATCCAGACACTGTAATGAGTATATCTGCCAAAAAAGGTTGGGGAGTCAAAGAGCTCTTAGAAGCAGTTATAACCAGAATACCTCCACCTTCTGTAGATACTGAGGGCGATTTCAGAGCACATATCATTGACACATGGCATGATAAATACAGAGGGGTGCTGTGTTTAGCATACATCCACTCTGGTACAGTGCAAGTAGGTCAAGCAGTGAAATGGAAGTCTGATTCTAAACCTCATATAGTGAAGTTCCTTGCTATGTTGAGACCAAGTGAGGAGCCTATTGATAAAGCTGTGGCGGGACAAGTTGTCATGGTAGGTAAGTGATATATCATTTTGCTATGGTCCTCCTTTTTTTGTCATCAAACTGTTATGGTTCCATTCAGTTAATTTTAAATTGTTCTATCTTCAAATAGTAGAACCAAATAGAAATTAACTAAATAAAGCAGTTATATCTAGATTCCGAATCTAGGGACACTTGGGTTTAAATAAATATTTATTAGTAGTATAAAATAATAGTTATGTTAAATTTCTTTGCCTGATTAAAAGTCAAGATATTCTGTGGCGGTGTACTTTGTTTTAGCCGTATTTAAATCCGGTTGAACATGAGGTACCCGCATTACATGAGCTCGACGATTCGACGATTTTTCCAATTCAACGCTTCAAAATGCAAAACGGCGTGATATGCATTTAGTAGAGCCATATCGTATTATAGTACAAGACGTGACGCATCCGGCTCGAATTACCAAATATTGTGGCGTACCAAAGGTTGTTCAGCGAAAAAGCGTAAAAAACTTCAAAGAACGAAGCTAGTAACAATATTGTACGAAAATACCGAAGTTTTGCAATTAGAAGCTAGTCGCGTATACTGAACAAACAATAATTGAGAAGTGTGAGCGCAGACGTACATCAAGCATAAAACAGCTGACTGGTGCGGTGCTCCCCACCGCTCGCGATTCACCGGGCGGCTGAATCACATCCAAATAACAGAAACATTTCTCATTAGTTAGTAATATTAGTAGCAAGATTTTTGTAATCTTCACCAAAATATTAAATCTTAAGTTAATATTTTAAGGTTGCGGACCAAAAGGTGGTGGCAGTGTCGGGGACACACTACTAGCAAAAGAGGTTGCAGACAACGAGTCAGTGTCATCAGTCCCACCAGTCAAGCACATGGTGTATGCAGGCATTTTCCCAGCAGACCAGTCGCAGCATCCCCAACTTAGTGACGCCATCAAGAAGCTGGCTTTAAATGACTCAGCAGTTAATGTTACTCCTGATTCTAGGTAAGAATTTATAAAGAACTAACAATTCACCAACAACGCAAGGTTAAGCAGAATATCGTGAAGAATCCGGCATGTCCTAGAACCGAAAATTCGAAGACATGTAACATCCACCAACCTTCACTTGGCCCGTGTGGTGAATTACGGCCCATTCCTTCTCCTAGAGAGGAGCGCTGAGTCCCAGCAGTGAGGACATTATAGGGCAAATGCTATGCCATGCTAACCCTAGTAGTACAAATCTTTGAAATTCATTTTAATATGTATTTCACACATCTTATTGTATTGTTGCTTAAATATATACACCTAAACATTCCTCATGGATCACTCTGTCTATTAGTGCAAACCGCATGAAAAGCTGTTCAGGATTTTTGAAGCTTGTTGCGGACAGACAAACAGAAATGGTGGGCAGGCTGATTAAGACGTGGTTTTAGAACATGGAAATAGGTGGAGAGTTTTGGGTAATTTTTTATTCAAACTGTTGCATAGTTTCTGAACGGTTACTTTTTGATTTTCTTATAAATTTAAAACAGTAAAAAACCTTTCATTTTCCAGTCCAGCCTTAGGACAGGGATGGCGCATTGGTTTCCTGGGCCTCTTGCATCTTGAAGTGTTCACACAA
Source organism: Mythimna loreyi (assembly GCA_029852875.1). Lineage (NCBI taxonomy): Eukaryota > Metazoa > Arthropoda > Insecta > Lepidoptera > Noctuidae > Mythimna > Mythimna loreyi. The sequence goes on along the minus strand of CM056785.1, from coordinate 11,449,539 downwards.
CGTCTATTACAAGAATACAAAGCTGAGGCCATTCTCACTGCTCCTTCTGTGCCATATAAAGTCAAGTAAGTTTTCACGAATCAGAATAGAAATAATGACTTAGGTATATAAAGGCAATAATTTGTATGAATGTGTGTAAGTTTGTTACTCCTTCACTTTCAAACGTCTGAACCACGGAGTAAATATAAAGAGGAGTTGTTGTATCAAGATTGTCCTAAGAAACAGCGCGTGAAATTTTGCGGGGTGAGGGGGAGTTACACTCCGCGCATTTCTTTAATTTCCATCTGCCGGTCAATAGCCAAACTACTTGCTCGTTCTGTCGATTTTGTCTTGATGTCACGTAACTATCCATCACTAGATGTCGCTAAGTACAGGGTTCCATACCGTTGTATTTTCTATGTACAAAAGTGACTTTTCTACAGATTTATTATAATATACCATATTTTATTTATAGATTTTGATATCCAGCGTATTTATTGTTTTAGATGAGACAGCCACGGGACATACGTAAAATAATTGGAATCTAATAACGGAGCTATCTTTTTGTTCTGTTTCTTTTTGTTGACGATAGATGGCGGTCTGTTTACGTTTACGATGTTGTGCATAGGACGAACGCCAACAATACACTGACTTAAGCCACGCCCACCACGATGACGTCAGGACCGTGCTGAGAATCACAGTGCACAGCCGTTTAGGCCATCTCCTCTTTATATTTACTCCGTGGTCTGAACCGATATGAGTAAAATTTGGCAAATGAGTAGACTATATCCTGGATTGGACAACATACTTTTTATCCTAGGGGTATGTTCCCTTTGGATAATTTTCTGCTTTTACACTGATAAAGCCACTACTCAGTAGATGAAAAATATCCCTCCTCCCTATAAATTTTTAACCCCCGTTTACCTGCCAGGGATGGAGTTTCTTTTTTTTTGTGTAGACATCCGCTAAGAAACATATTACAATATGTTTCTTATCGGATGTCTACATCCTATAAAGCATCTACCAGCCCAACTTTAAGTTTATAGGTGTTTCTAAGATTTCGTGATTAATCAATCTTCTTCTTTTCGAGTCGATGATAAACTCTTTAAACCGTTGGGGCCCAGTAGGTGGCTACGTTAACAGCAGCATCGAATCAATGAGTGGTATTTCCACATTACATTTCGCTCTTATGATTACTCCAGATTTTACATTGTAATAATGATTTCAGGGTGAAAGGATCAAAAGCAGTAAAACAATATAAAGGTACAGAAATAATAATTACGAATCCTTTAATGTTGCCTGATGCTAATCACATTGAAGAATACTATGAGCCATTTGTAATAGGTAAGAAATTGAAGACAATATTTATTCAAGACCCTATTCCTCACAATGTCGAAAAGTTTTCTTTATCATACAAACCTTATCTCCAGGCAAAAAGGTCGTGATTCGTTTGAATGTATTAATTTGAACATTTCTTACAGGCACAATAATAACCCCTGTAGAGTATATAGGAGCAGTAACATCCCTATGCATAGATCGTCGAGGGACTCCGCTCCCTGCAAACGCGGTAGATGACAAAATGACCATGATGCAGTACATACTACCACTCTCTGAAGTCGTCATCGACTTCCACGACACACTTAAGAGCATCACGTCAGGATTCGCAAGTTTTGATTACCAGGATTACGGGTTTCATCCTAGCCCATTAGTGAGGGTAGGTTTTTTTTTTATTATTTTTGAATAGCATAGATTTGTAAAAAAAAGGCATCTTCATCAAGCAAGACGCTTGTCGTATTTTTTGTTTTTATTTACGACTTGCTGGTGCCCGCAACTTCGTCAGCGGCAGATTCATAAAACATCACAATGTTATTTGGTTACAATTTCGAGAAGTTACCGAGACCCTAAGCCATTTCTAAAATAAATGAACCCTAAGTTATTCCTTATAACATCAGCTATATACCAGTGAAAATCCCTTTAGAATCGCTCCATCCGTTTCTAAAATTAGCCGGAACAAACTGATAGATAAACCAAAATTAAAAAAAAATGCATTTTTTTTTCATCTATGTCATTATGGCGACTCTTGTGGAACACCTACATCCTACAATAGATTTCTTTCTACTGAAATGATGATGATAACGCAATTTTATTTAAATATGTATAGAAATAGATAAGATGTATGAATACATTTATTTATGAACGAAATACACTTTGCAGATGGACATTCTTATCAACGGAATGTTAGTCGACGAGTTATCGACTATAGTGCACACCAGTCGGTTAGAATATAACGCTAGGAGGCTCACTGAAAAACTAAAGGAAATGATACCAAGGCAAATGGTTCAGGTAATGTAGTGTAATTTAGAAAATGAGCCCAAAAAAAAAGTATAAGTATTTTTTTATGTAAGTAAATGGGTTTTTTTTAGGTTGCCATTCAAGCCGTCGTTGGGGGAAAAGTTTTTGCTAGAGAAACTCTGAAAGCATACAGAAAGGATGTTACAGCTAAATTGGTAAGTGTGCACAGTGTGCTATGATGCCAAACCAAAGATATTGAAAGACAAAAAATCGGCTCGGGCTTGGTCCTTACCAGATGGCTGGATGCCAGCTACCTATAGCTCGCCGTCATTTAGCTCGCACATATGGTAGCCAGGAATAGCTCTGCGCCCTAGGCGGTGAAGAGTTACTTAACCTTGAAGAGTCGATCGTCAGGGTTAGGCGAAACTGTTATTGTCTATTATTTTGCCACGATGTGTCAAAAAAGCAAAAGCTTGCTCTCAGCACCAACGGGCAACTTGGCAATTTCAACTTTTAACAATAAAAAATAAAGTTTAAAAACTAACACCCGACTACTTAAAAACACGCTCTAAAAAGTACGAAACAAGAAAACAAGAAAGCCGTGGTCGTATACCACTTTTTTTAATTTATTATTCTTATGGCATACGACCACGGCTTTCTTGTTTCGTACTTTTTAGAGCGTGTTTTTAAGTAGTCGGGTGTTAGTTTTTAAACTTTATTTTTATTTAACATATTTTGGAGTTCTAAATAGGTTAATCTTGGGTTCATTGATTTCTCAGGCCATGAATACAGGTAAAGTCACAAGCAAATGCTAGTAATATATATATATTCAAAATGTACAAGTAAAGCGCTTTCAAATGATACCAAACACGGCATATTTATCTTAACTTTATTTTTTTTACTTCGTATGTTTTGTCCGCTAGAGGGCGCCACATTAGATTTTGTGAAATTCCATATAGCCTATAACCAGCGGACAATTAAGACGCTTCTAATGATATGTCATTTGTCGAATTCTGATAAGTAGTTTAGAAGTTACGAGGGAACAGATGAACATCCATACCCACATACATACATACATACATACAGGTCAAAATCATAACCCTCCTTTTGCTTCGCCGTAGTCGGGTAAAAACAAGAAAAATACTTTGTAAAAACATTTATTAGTCTTTAAATCTGTCATGTAGACGTGACCTTGGCGTGGTGGGCTCATTTTGCTTTATCATAAATACTTAAATATGGCGGTCAAAATTTCAGTATGGAGGCGATGTCACTCGAAGAAAGAAACTGTTGAAACAGCAAGCGGAAGGAAAGAAGAAAATGCGGAGTGTGGCCAACATTAGAATACCTAGAGATACCTTCATTGATGTACTGAAAAGATAACTAATACAAATATAGTTAATAGAAATGTTTCTTTTATTTTCTGTACTTAATTGGAATATATTGGAATACTAGTGCACAGATACTTTTGAAACGCTCGTGTTTAACGACTGTTGTAAATTTCTGGTGTACAAGCTATTTTGTTTCCTAGTTGCGACTACAACTTATGGCATTTTATTGTGAACGGGTGTTTTGTTATGTTGATTCTGTTCATCGACTTTTGGTGCTGACTGTACAAACAAAAAATCAAATCTTCCCTCTTTATAACATTAGATGTAAATAAGCAAAAATAATACACATTTAGAAAAATATACTTAATTTATTAAAAAATTACTTGATTACAATTAAAGGACATTGCATGGTTAACAAACATCACAAAAAATAATATGATTCTTAAAAAAATAAATTCTACAGCTGCTAATTACCAAATGTCGTACATAAAAACAGCGAAAGTTAATCTAGCACTGAACAAAACGTACTAAAGTCGAGCACTTCAATCGGATATCACAAAAAAAGAAACTTAATTAATTTAACAATTTTCGTTATAACAATAATTTAAACTGAATATTTTTAAAGCAATGTGTTGTGAGCCTCGTCACCTTTCTACATAATGACATACGCATCGTCAAACTATCATTTTTAAAATAAGTTTAGTAATAAATGGTAGAGTACATTGAAACGATTATTATATCCGTTTGGAAGTCATCACGAAGATACAGAGTTCGTCGCAGAGATCACATGAAACAAAAATTACTTTGGCATAATACTTATACCGAGTATAAAGTTCATGTAAACAATTAGGGAAAGGCACGGTAGAAGAAGTAGCACTAATAGTACGTAGAAGACCGCAACCATGGTAATCAAATTTTAATGCAACAAATAAATCGTCCAATAATCTCGTTCCATAAAGTCCTTATCCATGTTAGGGTTGAGCTACCTCTGGCCGCAGCGATTCACACTTTCCTATGATTTAATCCGTTTCTGTCACCTAAGATTTTTTTTTAAATAGGATGGGTAGGATGACAGCAGGACAAAAAATATGCATCTTGAAGATGAAAGAATAGACTAGGTTCATTGTGTGAATCTGAAAGCTTTCATCCGATCCATCCTAATCAGGTATTGGTATAGAACTGTCATTATCACAGAAAAGGAGCAAGGCATAGGAAAGAGCGATTCAGTGCGGCTCAACCCTAGGTAATCTTATACAAAAGTATGTTTGACATTCTTTGGTTGGTCTTGCTTGCACTACTTGATACGATTCATATCACATATTCTTTCACAAATGATTTATTTTTACAACAAGAAAGAGTAACAATATTGTTCATTCAAATTAAACAATTTAAACTTTGTGTAAACTTTCAAGAACACGAAAGTATCCTACAATGGTTTTTATAAATTTTACTTAGATCTTATTGACAATGTTCATGACCGTTGTGAAAAAAGATTATGAATTGATATTATAACATGTCTGGCAGTTCTAACTTGGCGAGTGTGAAGTAGGCTTTGCGAACTTTAGCGCAAAAAATTAATGGTTTTAAAAATACATGCCAAAACAGTTGTTAACAGCAATAAAGCATTTATTTTTTTTAAATCCTTTATTTTTTTTTACGAGTGCGCTTATAATCGAAAAGCTTAAATTCACACTCGCCAAGTTAGCACTATCTTACTGTAGGTACTTTATGAAAAAATATCCGCTTAACTTTAATTCTAGTGCGAAATTTTTCACTAATATTATTATAGTTACTAACAAATATTGATCAGAGATCCAGTCTTTTTTTTTAACTAATCCAATTACTCGAAATAATTCTCAAACAGAATGAGGTTTCTCAGCTGAAAAACTAGTCACGTCATGCCTTTCGTACATAAGACATCATTTTAATGCATTCTTTTAGCTTTCATATATTGTTTTAGTTTGTTAATACTATTTACTTAATACAGAAAGAACACATCAACATTGCAATAAACATCAATTTAATTGTTTTTAAACAAAGTAACATTAAATTCATTTTGGCTACATTTTAAATCTTTTCTTCACATTTATAAATTTACAAAATTTATATATCGTATTTTTATTTATAACACAAAATATAATAGATGTTTACCTTCTTGTGGCAAGCTTACATGGAATGAAAGTTAGTTTGTAATTTATTAATGATATATTTACTGCGTGCAGTAAATTATGTGAATTTCTGCATGCGTGATTCGTTGCTTGCCTGTACTGAAAGTCATTCGCGTGTTTTAAGCAATATTGTACTTATTGGATTAGCGCAGTGTCTACTCCGAATCTACGTGCCACCAAGGAAAAAACTAATGGGCTGCAATCAGGATATTTTAAGATTTAAATACCTCACAATATACCTTGAACCCTTTTCTTGTTTTTGTGGAAAGTCGCACAATTCTAGCCTTAAACAACTCGACTTGCCTTAAACAGTTTAATCTAAGATGTAAAGATATTGAGTTAGTTGAGCAACAAACTTCAGGCCTACCGTTTAAGTGAGTGGGTGCCCAAGGTAGCTGTGCTGTGAGGGAAGGGTGTTAACGCCTGTGAGATGGTGAATATCACTGCACCACATGGCCATCTCAGCAACCGTCTCAATTAAACAGCAGGCCTACAGGATTCAGATTAAGTATTCTATTTAAAAGGGCATTTCGGTTGTTGCAGGAAGAATTGTGGTGTAGTTAAGCCCAATGTTCTAATTGTCTACACTTGTTTATAAATGAGCCTGCCTCCAAAATTAGAATGAAGTAGGTACAGTCAAATATATGTCAGCTTATGATTTTTTTCCCACTGACTTGTGGTTGTCTACACCTGCATACATAATAGAACACAGTGGTTAAATGATATGTGAACTTTTTCGCATCGAAGTTGCATGGCTAAAGCCAGTGTCTCTTGAAATTAAAGTTTTTTTATTTATAAATATATGCATTTATAATATGATCTTTACATCTATGTTGGATATTATTATATTTCTATAAATTTCTGGTTGTATATCACTAATAAATCACACGAAATATTTAACAAATATCGCGAATATGAGCTCTCAGGAGACAACCTCACTTATACACTCACTTTCGGGTGACAGTTTGTTATAATCTCATCCTCTCTGAGCTGTTAGACGTTTATCTGTCTTCAGATGTCTCCAGGAATTGGGCATATACATCTCTCGTACATTCTCCCTTTTCATTAAACTTGTATTTGTAATAAGATCCATCAGCACAGATAACTGTAACAAATAGTGAGATTAGATACCATGTTGTCACCTTTAAGTTAATCAAGTGTGACTCATAATATTTACTATCGTAATCTGAGCTATTACTAAGTATACTCACCAATAATGGAACTTTTATCAACCCCAAATGCACAGATGCATGGGGGACCATTTGGGATAGTAAATTTGCAAAAACTCCAATTGCTTGAAAAATATTTTGGCAAGAAATTTACTGTTGCCAAACTTGACTGTTTGTTTAGCTTTTCATCTTCGAGGCTAAACACATGAACTGTCCCATGGTCTGATGTCACGCATAAGTTGGTGCTTGAGTGATTAAAGTTTATGCAGTAAATTGTAGCCTGGAAACAAATTTATGGATAATAAGTGCACAGAATAAATATACACCAAAACATTTTGCAGCAGCTCTTCTTGGGTACCAAACAATTTTGGTGTGTCCATAAAACATAAAAAATTTTAGAGCAGGGTTCTGTACTCTGTAAAATCTTTTATTGTACCTGGTGTGCACCTCTCCTGAGTTCAGCAAGTTTCTGTCCTGTGGCTGTATCAAACACTCTGATAAGTGTGCCTTTAGTGGAGGCTGTAGCCAGTCTGGTGCCACCTACATTCAGCGCCAGGCAACTGAGAGGAGCCTCATGTGCTGCTATCAAGTGCCCCTCTGGTGCTGTACTGGGGCCTGCATGACTGCTTAACTCTACCAACTGTTAAAAAACAAACATGTTTACTCAATAATTTTGAGCTTATATAAACTTTTTCATAATATTTAAGACTGGTCTTTGAAGTTTGGTTTTGAACATTAGATATTTAATGAAGCTCCAAAACCACAACCTATTAGAGATCTGAAATATAAAAATATTCCTAAATGAATCTGTAGTAATTTTACATCCATGATCCCGACCCACCCTTAATCATTATTTCATGACTTTTATTGATACAAAAATAAAATAACACATTTAGTGGCAGAAAAAAACAATAGCTAATGTGTGAACAAATTGTATGCTGAGTCATTGTTTCACATAGCTATTGTTGAATAAAGAAGGGAACCATATTTGTAGGGCATATTTATTACATTATAGGGAAACCACAAATACAAATAATCAATACATTTGAAAATAAGGAAAACTTATAACACTAAAGTTCATACAACTAGAATACTACATTTTCACCAGGCTGACTGGCCGGCCTTGCATTATTTAAATACTCTTTACCTTTAAAACATAAAATATATGAATACATTTACATTTATAATTCTATTTCAGGTAGACTAAGATTATTATAATTAAAAACTGAGTTACATAGAACAGTATTTATACAAATATGTTACCTACCTACTCTTCCTATTTATCTATCTACATAAGGGTAAGTGGAAAAAGACGAAAATTAGGGTAGGTAGGAAGTTCCCTAAAAAAATTTAGAAAATTAGGGTAACCTACCCTAATTTTCTAAATTTTTAAAATTAGGTAGGGTTAGGTTTTTAAATTTAGGTAGGTAATAGTTCCATACCTACCCTACCCTAATTTTCTTAATTTTTTCTATTCATTTGAACTTTCTCCTGACAATAACATGCACAATAAAAAAAATGAATTAATTAAATTAGTCCAGCCCTTCATACATGACGGCATTACTAAGGGAAACAGCGATTCTTTTTTATATAAATAGTAGTGTCCGACCGAAACTGGTTTTCCGGCCGAAACCGAAACCGAAACCGAATGTTCGGCCGTGGCTTCAGTTTCGGCCGAAACCGAAACCGAAACCGAAACTCACATGGTCAAGTATAAAATTTCTTAAAATACTGAAATTTGGTGTTTTTTACAATTATTTTGCATTAATTAGGGCATGAAGTGAAAACACAGTATATTAATTCAGTTTGTTGTATTGTAATCATTTATTTAATACAATATTAAAAAATCTTAATAACATTTTTAATACTTTTTCAAAGTAAGTTCTCATAGCAAAATGTTTTTCAGTTGACAATATAATTAAATAAGTAATTGTTACTGTTTCACTAAATACTAAGTTTTGAGATCTTTCTATTTCATACTTTGGATTGTACTTAGAATAATCATCAGTCTTTTTAGGTACCTCTTATAGGCCTAAAAATAATAATTACTAAAATTAGTTTTACACTCAGTTTCAGTCTCAACAAAGAAATAATCAAAAATCACATATTTAAAGATAAGTTATCAAAGATACCTAGCATTCAAGTACAGAAACAAAACAAAAACTTACATGTTATCAGTTCCATCAAAACATAACCTCCAAATAATGTTTCCGTCGGACGCACACGCACTGACTAAGTTTTATTGCATTACTACAGAGCTATCCGAACGGCACACGACGATTCCCGAACAGAGCCGACGGCTTACGACACAGCTTTGCCGCGGAAAACGAAGTTAGGCGAACGTGCGTGACCTTGCGAGATAAGTTTCGGTTTCGGCAAAAGTTTCGGCCGATTTTGGCCGAAAACGAAACTGCAGCCGAAACTTGATTTTTGGCCGAAACTCGGCCGAAACCGAAACCGAAACCGAAAGTTCGGTCGGACATTAATAAATAGCTATATATAATTTTTACCTGAACATGTCCAGTTTTACGGCTGGGGTATGCTAGCAGAGCATTATTACTGTTGGGGCACACAACACACAGCCCTCTGGAGTTCTGACAGGTCTCAAACACATGCAGCATCTGTGGCTGAGCCGTGAATGTGTACACTTTGATCAAGTTCTCTGTGGAAAGCAAAAATGCAACAAAAATATAAGTAAATTTGCCCAAATGAAGTGTTTTTTTTTTTAATCAAAAATAACCTTGACTAGAATATACATGTTTTCTCATTGAGATAAGCATTACATTTTAAAAATATTTGAGTAGACAAAAGCTAGTTTTGCTTTCTAATAGCTATGAGTCAGTTACAGAAGTATACTAATGATAGGTACCTACATATTTTATAAAAAAAAAAGTTTATTGTATTAAAGATAATGAAGAAAAAGAACAGTAAATTTTACCCAATACAACAACTATGCGGTCTCTTCGTAGTTTCACAGCCTTAACAGGGCTGTTGAAGTCAAGTGATATTGCAGAATCTTTCTTCAAATCGTCCCATATTATGACTCTGTTCGGTGGGTACACGGGGGTTTTACCACCGCCTACCAAAGCCATGTAATTGCATCTGAATAACATCTCCACGTAAGATAGACCGCCTTCAGCGAAATTCTGTCGCTCTTTTTCTTTAAGTGGGTCGCTATTAAATACCCGAAATCCATTCTCTGTTCCGCAAGCAAAACAACCTGAAGATTGCAAAACAAGAATGTAAACCGATTTGTACATGAAGTGCAAGCAAATGAACAACTAGATCAGCCCCATTACCTTGATCTTGATTAAATCCCACATATAGAAGTCCATTTCCAAATGTATTATCGTCAGATAAATTCATTGTGTAGTCTTATCGCAGAATATTTGGACAAAAATCTTATAGCAAAACAATAAAATTATCTTCAATAGACTACACACAACTTTGCGGCAATTTGACAACAAATTTTGCAACAGAACTGCCAACTTGAAGATTATATGACATTAGCAACTGTCAGAGTAAAATGTCAGTGCTAAATCCACAGTTAAATTAAATCCAAGCAAAGAACTTGGTTTTATTATAAACTACCTACCCTACGTAATCTTAGTAATATACTGAATAGTGCAATTTCCTCAATCCAAGCGAGAAACCAAAAATATAAAGTTGGTATCTATTTAGTGATAAATGATTTTATTTTGTAAATAGGTTTTTTACAAACTCTTTTACACGTCAATTTTTTTTTTCTCGTTTTTTTTATACTAGATGAGGCCGGTGTTTCCTAGCTGACTACCCTGAGAAGAAACACCGAAACAAACTCAGGGGTCAAAGTCTGTTTTAAAGTCCATACACAAACATGTAATGGTCAAATCATATGAGAACCATGCAGATTGGAGTCTGAGATGGTCTTTTGAAGAAAGAACCACACAGTTCTGAGTGGACCTGTCCAGTCAGTGCAAGCATTTGTCAGTTCTCGTGTAGCTCAACTCAGGACCACCAAGGAGCTCAACGATTTGACGAACAATACCAAAGAAAGGACATTTGGGTAGGCCGCAAAAAGTACTCATAACTGCCAGACATTATAAGTTAATTAAAAGTTAAAATTAAGGAAAAACGAAAAGTAATCCACATAGTCCCCACATTCACAATAATAAAAATTTACAAAAATGTAATTTTACCCATTAATATTGCAAATTTAAAAAAAAAAAAAAAACGATACGATTGTCAATTTCAAATTTAAATGTTAAATTTAATAGTTGCAAAAAAAAAAGAGAAATATGTCATAATTGTAAAATAACAATAATCGTCAGTTAAAAATAATAATAATAAAAAATATATATATAATAATGATACCAAAAAAAAAAAAAAAACAGAAAATAAGAAATGAAATTACATCAATTACAGTGATTACTGGAGCAGGTCAATCCCAAGCTGTTTTGTCCTCAAGATACTCTTTTACAGTATAAAAAGCCTTCTGACAAAGTTTATGTTTTACAAATGATTTAAATTTATTAAGGCTAAGTTCTTGAATAGGACTGGGAAGCTTATTATAAAAGCGTATACATTGGCATCTAAATGTGCCTCCTATTTTTTTGAGCCTTGTTACCGGAACCACTAATTTGTGTTTATTCCTAGTATTTACGTTGTGAATATCACTGTATTTTTTAAACAAATTTTTATTTTTATGAACATACAAAATGTTTTCATAGATGTACTGAGATGCCACAGTTAAAATATTAATATTTTTAAACTTCTCTCTGAGGGAGAATCTGGGACTTAGTTTATAAATGGAACGAATAGCCCTTTTCTGCAGAACAAAAATCGTCTGTATATCGGTAGCATTTCCCCACAATAAAATACCGTACGACATTACACTATGAAAGTAACTAAAATAAACTAAACGGGCTGTCTCTAAATCAGTTAGCTTTCGAATTTGTCTAACGGCATATGCTGCAGAGCTAAGTTTTTTTGACAACTTATCTATGTGTGGGCCCCACTGAAGTTTAGCATCCAGGGTTATGCCCAAGAACACTGTAGTATCTTCAGGACTCAATTCTTTACCTTTTATTAGCACACTAGTATCCACTTGCCTAACATTAGGCATTGTAAACTCAACAAATTTAGTTTTTTTTTCATTAAGATGCAGGTTATTAACATTAAACCAGTGTACTATTTTGGAAAGGGCCAAATTTATACCGTCAGTGACATTCTGCTGACGTTTAAGCTTAAATAAAAGCGAAGTGTCATCTGCAAATAAAACTATATCATGGTTATCCTTTATTAGGTATGGCAAGTCATTTATATAAATAAGAAATAAAAAGGGGCCAAGAATCGAGCCCTGTGGCACACCCATTGACACTATAGACCCGGGTGATCTTTTTCCGTTAACTTCAACTCTCTGAATCCTATCACTCAAATAAGAAGTAAGAAGATCCAGGGAGGAGTTCCGGATTCCGTAATGATGTAGTTTCCTGATTAATGTTTCATGGAGAACACAATCGAAGGCCTTGGACAAATCGCAAAAAATGCCCAGTACATCGCATTTGTCTTCCCATGCATCATATATATGTCCTAAAAGTTCAACACCGGCATCGGTTGTTGAACGACCCCTTGTAAAACCAAACTGTTTAGTGTGTAATAGCTTATGTCTATTAAAAAATTTTTGTAATTGCTGTAAAATAAGTTTCTCAAAGATTTTACTAAAGGTAGGTAACACTGAAATGGGTCTATAATTGGTGGGGTCAGATGTGCTACCAGTTTTAAATAATGGTGTTATTTTACTATACCTACTTCATCAAGTCAGGAAACTCACCACAATCGATACTATTATTAAAAATAAAAGCTAAACTAGGAGCTACAACGTTTATAATGGACTTCACAACATCTACAGAATTTCCCCATAAATCTGTAGTTTTTTTTACATTCAAAGTATTAAAGGTTTTAATTATATCTACATATGTCACATGTTCGAATTTAAAATCGACATCGCACGCTTTAACATTTTCTTTAAGCAGAGACTCTGCAGCAGTAGGGGATGAGTTCAGAGATTTTGTAGTTAATATGGGGATCTCTGAAAAGAACTTTTCAAAAGCTGCGGCAACCTGTGAATCCGATTTGATTACATTATCATCAATGATAAGGCTATAGTCACTACATGGTTTTGTGGACCTTCCAGTCTCACTATTTATAATGTTCCAGTACGATGCTATTGGCATTGAATATTGAGTTTTTTTGGAGTTTCTAAATCATCCTATGAATTCTACTCTGCCCTAGGGCGAATTTTTTAAATCTGTGTCTTTCCTTTGCTCTTTGTGTTCTAGGACCACGGTTTTCCAAAATTCCTGTGGGCCTAGCGAGCATCAGAATTATTGGGCCCCTACGATTTTATTGACATTTCTTTGAATCGCGCGTTGGACACTATGCGCTGTGAATTACTTGGGCTCAATCCGGATCAACGGACGACGAGCTACCTATAACTCGTCGCCCGCAAGCTTAACATACCTGGTAGTCGGGTTAGATGTCTTGCGCAAGTATTATTGTTTCGCAGAAGAATGCGATCCTTTGCCATTCCCTTTCGCTTTGACCGTGGCCTGAATCAGGGCTTGATGCAAAAAGTAACCGCAGCCGAAAAGTCGGTGTTCCACCCAAGGTGGGTACACCTCCGACGTGTACTCCGGTTCTGCCATGTCCGCCGAGAGTGCCGTCAAAAGTAAGTGCGCCGTGACGTCAATCCAGTCATCCCTCAAAGGAAAGACGCCATGATTGCGGCGTGCCGAACGGTTCCTGCTATTCATAATTCCGTACTCGTACAAAAATAAACATAGTAAACAAATAAAAGTCAATAACAGTTTTTAGTCCGGTCAATTTAGACATTCGAAGTTACATAAATTCCCACCTAGCTGAAAATCGGTAAGATTGTTTAAAATATAATTAAAAACAAAATTTGAAAGTTCCCCATCTTTCCCCTGTAAGGAAAAAAATTTATTCAAGGTCAAAGGTCAAAAAAAAGAGTTTTTCGCGATTTTCAGCAAAACGGTAAGTTTTATCATAAAAATACGTCAGACAAAAATTGTAGATCATAAAATTATCTACAAAAAATGTATTAATACTTTTTTTCTACGAGCCACCGTTTTTGAGATATAACGATTCTAAAAGTTGCAAAAGTTGTAATCGTCTTAATATGCACACGTTTCCTCGCCACCTATGAGGTAGTGTACTCAGCGCGTTTTTTTTAACGGGGTTTCCCCAGTAGGCCTATTCCACCGGTTAAACTCAAAACAGCACGATATAGGTTAGAATAAACACGTGTTTTCACTAGCAACTGGCATCCAAGACTAACAGTGTTTCATTTATTATAGTAGGTATAAGACCCTAGCCACGCACACAATTGACCAGGGGACAGATGTTTTCTCAAGGTTACAAATGTTACAATGGTGTATAAATTAAGGGACTGGGTTTCATTTTACCTGATATTTGTATAGTTATAGCTTATGTATATTTTATATTAGTAGTTTAAGTTACAATGACCGATAGAAAAATATTTTAATATATATTACAACTATAGAGATGTTTATATACGTGGCGTATTCATGCATATTATGACGATTACAACTTTTGCAACTTTTAGAATCGTTATATCTCAAAAACGGTGGCTCGTAGAAAAAAAAGTATTAATCCATTTTTTGTAGATAATTTTATGATCTACAATTTTTGTCTGACGTATTTTTATGATAAAACTTACCGTTTTGCTGAAAATCGCGAAAAACTCTTTTTTTTGACCTTTGACCTTGAATAAAATTTTTTCCTTACAGGGGAAAGATGGGGAACTTTCAAATTTTGTTTTTAATGATATTTTAAACAATCTTACCGATTTTCAGCTAGGTGGGAATTTATGTAACTTTACTCTTATTTTTTGGTCTAATTTGACCGGACTATTTTAGCACCAATAACAACTGTAAATTGCATTTATTTGTTTAACTTTTTTTTTGTACGAGTTTGTGTGCTAACTTCAGACTCGCTAAGATTCGACGGTTGTACTGTACCTACCAGTATATTTCATTCTTTTTTCTAGTCAACTTATTCTTAGTCCTACGATCTTCCGCTTCAGAGAAGAGCGCGCGGGCCTATTAGATTTTATTGACCACAAGTTCCACATCTGCGTTTTTCAGTTGCCGGCAGCATCTGGAGCGTGAGCGCCGTTGCCTTATGCGTTCGGCCTCCTCGTTTGCTAGCATCACTGCTTCGCAGAATTTGGCGACCGCCTCCAACCCCTCCTCGAGCTACCCATTGCTCGTCGTCCGCAAACACGCATCTTCCGTACCTGGTAGTCAGGGTCGCGGTCGCGGCGGCCGAAGCGTGATAATAGACAGATATATTTTTATTTATCACTAAAAATAAATTTAAAACAGGAACTAAAAGTAACTGGAGATGGATGGAAAGGGAAGAGAAAGGCCAAAAAAGAGTTAGATTCTGTAAAAAGTAATATGAAAGAAAAGGGAGTTAATGATAGTGTGAGGGGTGATAAGGCTAAGTGGAAGAAGAAAAACGTGTTGTGCCAAATCCAAATAATACGGGATAAGGACAAGACGAGGTACTAAAAATAAATAGGGTCACAATGGGTGGTTTTATCGCTCAAAATGATTTTTGCAAGTCTGCCTACTCAGACTTCCTTGTTAATTTTTAATTATTCATGTAAGTAAACAAAGAAATCTCTTTTTATGATTGAAGGATGTTACAACTTAGCAGCTTGTTTTTATATCATCATTCATTCAAAAACCTATCTGAAGTAGGGTGCTTAAATTATCGAGTTAAGCTCGCTTATATTCCCAAACACCATAATTGCAAGAAATTGCACCATAATAACATGTATGTACGTAATAACATGTATGTGAATATGTACTTTATAAAATAATTTCAAATGGTTTTTTATATAATTTTAATATAAAAATTCACATTATGCTAAACACATTCTTATTATATTTAAATCAATTTTATATTGTAATAGACTATACATATAAAAACATTTAAGCAGTAATTGTATCTTACAAGAAAATCTCGAAATGTTATGAACTTGCAACTTGTTTTAAGGGCCCTTCTAGATATTGAGCTATAGCATTGATTTTTTCTTTGAGGATACCAAATCCAACAGTTTCTTTAGCATAAAGGCACAATAAGAGATTAGCAACTTGTGTTATAGCAATTTTTCCATTTGAACAGTCCACCAATATCAGATGCAGCTTATCTTCTTTGAAAACATTTCTTCCGTGCTTTTCGTACGCTGACCATACATTGCTAGCGATTGCTGCTGTAACTCTTGCATCTTTGTCATTATAACCAGAGTAAGCCAAGAGTGCTCCTTGATGATTTAACAACCTGTAATAGTTTAGTTTAAATGTTATCATTGCATTGGTTGATACACAATAAATGCGATTAAAACAATGTAAATATTATGACACCCACAATGTGTTTTCAACTCCACCTGTGTTTGCTTGGCTAAGCACTTGCGTCAATGCCTTTGGTTTTAACATAGTTATAACTTTGTGAAATATTTATAATTGTTATACACGCACTTCTCAACAAAGCTACAAATTAATACAATACAAAGAAATTCTGACTAATATAAAATCTGAAACTGCTATCAGCAAGTGTCAGATTTGACAATCAGTGTTGCCCACTGCTTCCTTTTTTTTTTTTTTTTTTTTTTTTTTTTTAATTTGGCAACTTGTTTTAAACATTACTGCCAGATTCTAGTATTGAGCGTTGCACATTAAAAAATAAGAAAGGAAAGAAGGTAGATAAAGAAAAATCAAGAATATAAAGAATAAAGAAGAAAAGGATCAGTTTTTACAGTCACTAGATTACATGGAATAAGATACATAGGATAGGAAAGATTGGTGATAGTTCTGATACTGATAAATAAAATATAATGAGTACATAAATATTACAGTTTTATGTTATTCTTTAATATATATTGGGATAGACATAATAGTATGGAATGATTGGTATTAGCTAAATGTAACAATGTAGTAATATTAAGAGGAAAAGGAATTTTTAATTTTGATAGTGAGATCCACATTTCAGAACGATCGAAACGTGGGCATGAGAAAAAAATATGGTTAATATCGCCTTCATCCAGGCCACATTCGCACAACGAAGAATCTTTTATACGCAATTTGTATAAGAAAGATTGGGTGCAACAGTGTCCAATACGCATACGACATATAATAGACGTAACTTTTTTGCTGAGGAAAGTTTTATAGAACCATGGTTTTTTGCGAATATCTTTTTGAATACTGGCGTAATATTTCCCTTTTTCTTTGATAGACTGTTCCCAGTGCTTAGTCCAGGATTCTCTCAAACATTCCCCAGCAAGTGCTGCTAGATCATGGCAATAATTTATGTACGGGACCGTATCACCACAGACTACTGCTTCTTTTGCCAAAACGTCAGCCCGCTCATTGCCAGATATTCCTACGTGACTAGGTATCCAAGCAAAGGCAATGGAGAGGTTTAATGCTTGTGCTTTTATGAGCGTGTCTTTTATTTGGAGGACAACTGGGTTATGGGATCTATCGTGAAATGGATTATGACAGAGGGCTTGTAAGGAGCTTAGAGAATCTGAAAGGATCAACGCAAATTTGAGTCTAAAAAGGGCACAGTATTTGACCGCTTCAAATATTGCAAGAATTTCACCAGTATATGCAGAAGATTCTGGAGGGGACTTTTTCTTTAGCACAATATTCCAGTTTTGATGGAATATACTATAACCTACACATTTTTTGGGGTCTAGTTTTGATGCATCGGTGAATAGGAGGTGATGATTAATGTAATGAGTGCCAATTGCATTTAAAAATTCTTTGTTGGGATTGGGAGAGTCCCCACTTATACCTAAATTTACAATTTTGGGTTCAAACAATAGTGCGGGCCAGGTAACGCTAAATAATGGTAATTTGGAAGAACGGTGAACAGGATTATTCTGACCCTGCCATACTCGAAGGCTATTTATAAGACAGGGGTTAGACTTATGGGTCCAGTAGGGGTGAGTTCTAGAATGTTCTGACAAGAGCTGTAATTTTGGAATAAGGGGATGGTTGTTAAACAGTAGGGAACGAAAGAAGAAGCGGTCTGCCAGGAATTGCCTCCTTATATAGAGGGGAGGATCTCCACCCTCATTCTGAAGAACATTAATTGGGCTGGATTTCATAGCACCAAGAATTATTCTTAAAGCTTTTGATTGTATTAGATCAAACTTCTTAAAATTTGCTTTACTACAGGGTTCTAGAAGAAAAGTGCAGTAGTCCAGATGGCTTCTGATCAGCGCGTTATATAACAGTTTAAGGCTGTAAGGATGTGCTCCCCACCAGACTCCGCATAGGGCTCTTATGATGTTGATATTTTTTTCGCAAATATTACTTATATAATTTATGTGAGGGAGGCCGGTTAATTTTGAATCTAAAGTGTATCCTAAAAATTTAATTTCCTTCACCTGTTCAATGGGACAATTTCGTAGCGTAATTACGAATGGTGGTATAACTCTCTTATTGGAGAATAAAACTATTTTGCTTTTCGATGAGGATAGTTCCAGACCATGGCATAAAAGGAACTCATCCAAGGATGCTAGCGCATCTGTTACAGCACTGGCGCATTCCTCGATATCCTTGTCTGCGCGATAAATGAGCAAATCGTCAGCATACTGGAGCAGTTTGCATTCTAGGACAGTGAAATCAAGCCCAGACATGTACAGATTGTACAGTAGGGGGCTTAACACTGAACCTTGGGGGAGGCCCTTGTAGACCTTGCGTGGATGCGCAACATCACCGTCAATTTTTAGAGATATGGTGCGGTCAAGTAGGAGGTTTATAATAAATCTTGTCAACTTCACAGGGACCTTTAGTTGGAGTAACTTCTCCCTAAGGATTGGAAGTCTGACATTGTCATATGCTGAGGTGATATCCAGGAATGCCCCCAACACATACTCACCTCTAGTGAATGCGAGCCTAATATCTGTAGTAAAGATACTGAGACTATCTGCTGTACCCTTTCTCTTCCGGAATCCATATTGTGTAGGTGATAAAAGACCTTTGCTTTCAGTAAACCACTCCAGTCTATTTTTAATCAAATGTTCTGTAGTTTTGGCTATTGTCGAGGACAACGCTATGGGACGATAGGATGAACTACTGCCTGGGTCTTTTTGGGGCTTCAAAATAGGGAGGACAATTTGGGTTTTCCAAGAGTTAGGGACTGTTCCGGATGCAAACAGAGCATTTACTATGTTAAGAAAAATAGAAAGACAGTGGACATTACACTTAGAAAGAAAAGAATAAGGGATACCGTCTAAACCAGGAGAGGAATCCTTAACTCTAGAGAGAACCAACTTCAATTCTCTGAGAGTGAAGGGTTGGTTAAGGGTTTCGGACGGATCTGTTTCGAATAGGATGGATGGGCAAGAAATTTCACTGTCGTGGGGCACGTAGGGGGGAGCCAGCTTGTTTAAGAAGGAGTTGACACATTCAGAAGGAATGGTTCCTGATTTGTCAGCTTCGGGAAGAGATGCACGGTAACGCCTTATGTTATTCCACACCACAGAGGAGTGTAAAGCGGGTGAGACAGATGCACAAAAGTTCTTCCAGCCATCACGTTTCTTGGAGCTGAGGATAGATTTAGTCTCCTTTTCTATGCGTATCAACTCATCAAAATTTTGGTTTGACATATCTCTGATAAAGTTTTTTTCAGCTTGCTTCCTATTCCGGACTGCTTGCGTGCACTCTGCGTCCCACCAGGGGGGGGAAAGGCGCAATTTCTTATTTGGGTCTTTAACAGGAATAGCTGTTTCCGCACCATATAGTAAGGCCTGGCTGAATAATTCCATGCACTCTACAGCATTATCAGTGGTGACAGCCGGTAAGGCGTTCAGTTTGACAGTAACTGCAGAGTTAAATAATGTCCAGTCTGCTTTGTCTATCTTAAATTTTATGCACGGATTATTTTTAACAGCTACTGAGCCAGAGCAGGGATATGGCACAAGGATCGGAAAGTGATCACTGCCATGTGTGCTGTTCAGGGTTCTCCAGGTTAATAGAGAGGCTAACTCATTGGAGCACAACGATAAATCAACAACACTTGGTGCAACACCGGGTTGGGTTCTGCGGGTAGGCGATCCCGTATTTAGAAGGCAGAGATCGAGGTCGTCTATTATGTCAAATAGAGTTGCACCACAAGTATCTATGGAGCTTGAGCCCCAGAAGCTGTGGTGACAATTGAAGTCGCCAAGTATAATTAGGGGTTTAGGTAAAGAAGAGATGATGGATTTTAGGTCGTTAAGTAAAAAAGGAGAGGGGGAAGGAATATATATTGAGAGATAAGTGATACCATGCACTCTAGCCGCAACAGCGTTGAAGTTGTTGCGTCGAGTAGGCAGGCTCACTGGGGAATAGGGAATAGACTTACGAATAAGAATGGCGGTACCGCCATAACCATCATCCCTGTCGTCCCGCAGGCCACTGCTTCCTTTATCCATTTGCTAAAAATATAAGCTATGTTTGATGCTAGATATTTTTCAAAATGTTGCTACTTGTTTGTAAGTGGGCTAGCTTTGTGTGTGACAATTTCTTGCTGCAATTCTAAATCTATATCCGCCAACAATTGTAGTAATTTAACAGTGTAGCCTGCTGTTATATCTGAGATATTTTAAATGAACAAAGGAACAAAATTTGTTGCAAATTCAATTGTAGAATCTTGCTGGACTATATTCGGAAATATATTGCATATTAAAATTGCAGCAAGGATTGAATTGCTATATGTTGGGCAACAAAAAGAAATTTTTATAGCCCGTTTACAGGGGTCTTTAAACTTTTAGACGGAATCAATCACGTAGCATTCAGCTCACCGGCTGCTTTGTCGACGAAAGTGCCAGAGTACCTATTTCGCGAAATTCAGTTTCAGTTTTTGTATTTTACAGATTAGTGTCAAGTTTGATTTAAATACAATCGGCAAGAGTGTTACATATGAAAGTTACGTAATTAGTATCAAAGAGGAAAGTAATATAAAGGATTATACTGACGGCCCTGACAGACGTCCTTTTTTCGTATAGGTTTTTATCAGAAAGAAAATTAAGAACCCTACTGCAGCACTACCTATGAGGTCTAATTTTATTTCCAATCCGTACACAGGAACCCATTCAAATATTCGCAGTTTCATCCAAATTGGTCAAGCCGTCTAGAAGATAGTTGAAATGCTATCTTTAATCCACCCCTTAAAAAGTAGACCACTATTAATGAGATTTAAGTTGATTCCGTATTTAAATTCAGGGACACTAGATAACACTTGCAGCTGCAGGAGCCGAGACATTGTACCTATATAATGTACTTAGTGGTATCATGCTGATAGTAAATTCTGGATGTATTACAAAAAACGATAATACATGATTATCTTTTTTTGCAATACTCTTTCAGTCTCAGGTCTCAGGCTATGAGGACTTCGCGGGCTTTAGAGGAGAGGTGGGGGATTAACGGGGCCATGCCTACGCCCATAAGATCTAAGGGCTAACTTGACTCCTTAAAATTTATTCAAGATATCACTAACATAGTGTTTTATTGTGTGGCTTGAGGTTGGGTTTGTAGTAATAAAATCGCACTTTACAGTAGTTGAAGTTTTTATTGTTTAACAAATGCACATTAATCAACGCATCTTCTTTTGTTTGATTAAATAATTTCTGAAAGCTATCTGTTTATCTTTAAAAGACCTCTTGATCTTTCCCTTAGCTTTGTGTTTAACCATTTGATAGTTCTTGGTCTTCCTTTTCTCTCTGTTAGTTTTTGAGCAGTGGATATTCTTCCTTCTATCTTTGTAACCATATTTATCTCGTTCTTCACGTCCCTTCATCACACTATCTAACCTAGCATCCTTATCGTGTTTCCTTTTCTTATGAATATTCTCTATAGCAGACAGTTGTACCAACTCTCCAGATTCATCTTCCTCTTCTATTACATTACTTTTGCGTTTTGTACCACTTACTGCTTTTTTAAGTTGTGCTGCTTCAATGCGTTTAAAATCTTCATCAGTGAAAATAGTTTCCATGGCTATTTCTCGTGCACTTTGCACTTTTTCTTCCATATTTTTCTTCTCCAGTGATTTACGTCTGGCTTTTAAAATTTTTCTGTCTGTTGTAGGCTTTTTTGTCTCTTTTTTAGTCTCAGTAGCTTCATTATTAGTACCCTCTTTATCATCCTCTATATTTTCACCTTCACTCTCTTGTTCTTCCTCCACTTCTTCTTCTTCAGCATTGTCTTCTTCTTCATCACTATCTTCACTATCAGTTATGTTAATTTCAGAATCAGAGGAAGCAACATCAACCCATTCATCACTATCTGAATCATCTTTCTTTTTATTTGGTTTTTTAGATTTCTTCTCTGTGTTTTTAATTTCTTCTTTCTCCAATAATACCTCTGATCCAGGGATATAGTCCTTAATTTCTATTTCACCATACTTTTTGTTTTTTAGTTCTATAGATGCTTCTGTTGGTTTGCCTCTATCTTTTTTGTGTAACATGTCTGGCATTGATTGTCTGTATAGCTGAATTAAAGATCTTGCAGCCATCATCACTGATTTTTCTTTGTATGTCTTATATTGAACCAAATCTCTGAGTAAATCTTCACCAAGAGCAAGTGGACATCTGGCACATATTTCCCTAACAGCATTCAAGCCAACTGCCATGACATCAGTTGAATTCCTCTCAGTAATAAAATTATTTGCTATTGCTTTCATGACAGGTTCTAAAACCTCAGGTGGAATAAGTTCATGGGATGCTTGGGCAGCAAATAACAATATGCGAGTTACCTCTCGCTGATGAGGGAGAAGTAATCTTGCAATGAATGGGTAATAGTTGAACAAGAATAAATCATGTAAACCAATCAATCTCGAAATAACATCCAACAGCATTAGTTTGACTTCAAATCTATCATTGGATGATTCCAATTTCTTAAATAATTTCTCAGCAAATCCTTGAGGGTTGTTTATAAGGTGTAATGCTGAGAAGTTAAATATTGGAGCTTTTTGTTTCTTTTTCTTCATCTTCTTGGCTTGTTTCTTAACCTTCTCAACCATTTTTTCTCTTTTCCGGGTCTTTTTGTTGAATTTATTTGCAATCATTGTATCTTTTGGATCTATTTCATCTTCGCTATCTGAATTTTCTTCTTTCTCTTCTTCATCCCTGCCCAGGAAGAATTTCAATGATGCAACCATAACTTTAGTTATTTTTGAGAAGCAACCAATGTCAGCAATGATGTTAACAGTCTTCTGATCATTCCATATGTTCTTGTGATACAATTCCACTAATATGTCTAGGGATAATTTTGCTGCTTTGGGATTAGAATCTTGTAACATTGAGAACATAAAGTTCTGTAATGTTGAATTAAACTTCATATCCTTATGTTTCATGTTCATATTTTTAATATCTGTTATGATATGGGTTTTTAAGAATTCTCTTAAATGTTTATCTTGGCACTTCAACAATAAGAAAAATAATTCCAATAAATCAAAAGGGGTGATAAAATTCTTGTTTCTTAATAAAATGAGACATTTGCACAGAGAAAGCCGCATGTCATTGTGAAGAACTGTGTTGTGTGTTTTCAAAACATCAACAATTTTCTGAGGAAATAACTTCATTTCATCGAGATAACATTGGGCTACTTGAGCCAAGAACATGGCTTGTTCATCAAGCTTTTTGTTATACTGTGTAGGATTCAAGTTGAAAATTTCCAAAGTTGTTTCAAAGTGAGCAAGTTGTTGATGGAATTCTTCTTTATAGGAATCGGGGTCCCTCTTGATCAAGTTTTGAAGCTGCGTTAGATTATTCGGCAACTGATTGTTATGTCTCACCATTTTGGATAATTTCGATGTCCAATTACACAAACTAGAAAATGTACACTTTTATCAATGTGCAATTAATTCTTCACTGTACAAAATGTATACTGTACACAATAATCATTATTATAACCTCTGTTTACCACCTGGTACATAACAGGAAAGGAAATAATACATAACCTAACTTTTTGTGTCGTCTGTCATCACATGTCACTGTCACATGACAATTAAAAAAAAAACATTTTGGATAAAAGGCTTTTATCATAATGTCCAAATCGTCGGTTTTTAACTGTAACCATATTACCATACCTTAGAGCATCTAAGTACCGTACTCATAAAAATAGATCATAATCGTACACTCGTACTAGTATAATACAAGTACAAGCCACAAGCACTTACCCGCAATTTTGTCCAGTAGGGCTATTATGTAACTTTCCATAGACAGTGGCCAGTTGCCATTCCAATATCCACTCAGCTCAGTTACCAACTAGCCATTTCATTATATTGGTATTACGTATGACATCAAGTGACTATGAATCTACGGTGGCTTTGACAAATTAACGGTGTCTATTTGTCGCCTGGCGTCACAGCACTAGTTTTTATCGACTATTATACAGCAAAATTGAATAGCGCATTTTGCGCGTTACAATCCTGCACTTTGGAGAACATTTTATTTTACGCGGCTTATAGAATGCATTTGACATTATGTAAATAAACATAACTAAAAATAACTAATTAAAACAGATATATCATGTTTTGTGAAAGAAAAACCTAAAATAAGAGTAAGTAACACCACGAAATACATAGATATATAAGAATAATTTTAAAATATGTAATTTCATGGACTTAACCTACATTTGAATAGTTACTTAATATTTAACTTTTATTTTCAAGATTCCTGACCGAAGAAGGATTTCGGCAAGGTAGATGGAATTGCTAGTTACACATAAATGGAATCCAATCTCAATGTAGCACTGGTACGCTCTTCCGGGAAGCGTTCATCTCTAGCAATCCAGCTAAATTCACTCGAAGAACCAAAAACTCAGAGATTAGAGTATCAGGCCAATGGTAAATCTAACTACTGCTAAAATAATAATTAGGAGTATGGGGTAGTACTTAGCTATTTAAATACCAGCTTATTTTTTCACAATTTTACTGTAACTTTCATTCAAAATACAGATTTTTCAAGCATTTGCTATCTTTACCCCACATCACATAAAGTTCCTCTACTTAGACTATTTACAAATATTTATCACTCCAAAAATAGTGTGCATTTTAATTTAATATAGGTAATAATTAATATTCTAAATAGTTTTGCTTGGTATAAGGTAACAATTAATCTGGATAGTTTTAATAGTAGGCATTGAATGAAAGTATATTTTCAGTTACAAATTGTTTTCTTTTTCTTTCTAGTATTTGGAGTAAGGCCAAAGGAATGCAGCCACAAGCAATGGAGGACCTAACAAATAAGCTTGTTAGCCTCTGAATGAGTTAGAGAACAAAATGCTGGCAATTATTACGTCCACCGGCGCTGGTGTGGTGGATGGATTAAATTACCTGAAACATACCTACCAAGAAATGTTAGTTTAATGATTGTTCATTATTATATTACCTATTCTACTAGTTTCTGTCAGCCGCTTTACCCACATGTAAGTAGGCATCTCTATACAAACTTTGGATCCCTATTTTATCCCTTTAGGAGGTGAATTTAAAGGAAGCTTAGTCTAAAATTTCAATTATTTGTTTTCATAATGTCAGTGAGTTATGTCAGTCAGTGTCAAGAGTTATGTTAGTCAATAGAAAAGTTTAATTAATGATTATCATTAGGTACCTACTAAATGCTTTTACACATTGGTATATATAAGATGGTATGGTATGATATATATATATTTTTTAATATTACAGATTCCATCAGTAAATAAGGTTGCAGTCCTGTTGGATTCCGATTGTGCAGCAGTTAATCCTCCACTTCTCCGCTCTTCTCCTTAGATCTCATAAAGGATTTGGAACAGCACGATGACTGTGTTTTTAATTTATGTAACTGAAAGTAATGACACTTGGTTTCTCTATACAAAATATGAGTGGATAATGCACATCTCCCCAAGTTTTTAGTTCCTCAAAGCTTATATTATTATAGTGTATTGTTTAAGTTTGAAACTAGGTATATTATAGGTGATTACTGTGATTTTCAAAGAATTTAATTTGTGTTTCCTATGCTGTGATTGATAGCATACAATAAAAATGTGATTATAGTCTACATGATGTTTATTTAATTTTTTTTTAACATAAATTCTTCCCTCCAACTACATTTTTTCCCCAAAACAACCAATATTTATGTACATCTTATAAAGAAAGAATGTAAAAAAAAACCATGGTTACTTAGTCATATTAAGTTTATTATCTTTAAAAAACTATTCCTAGAAAATATAATAATCATCCTAGGTATAAAGCTTCTGCGAGCGGCTTCGTCAATGTGACTGTAGAAAGTTATCTCAAAGGCATATACTGTAGGAATAGAATGTATCTGTTCTGCAATTCCTGGATATGGTCCATATCTATATCAAGTTTCATCAAAATACATCTAGCCAGTCCGACTGTGAAGAAGTAACAAACATGATATGATTGTGGCCAAATTCTTCCAATATCTATTGGAATAATTGAAATCCATCCTTATTCCGGCCTCATCTAGTATCAAAAGACGAAAAAAATTAAATAAAATTGACGTGTAAAAGAGTTTGTAAAAACCTACTTAACAAAATAAAAATCATTTATTTAAACGAAAATTTGCAATGAGTTCCCAGTCTGACATCTCCAAAGACAGTACTATGCGTTCCAAATAAGAATAGGAATTTAGTGAAATTCTCAAATTCTTTTGTGTTCGCTGTTCTACAGCAGATGCAAATAATATTAGGTGTTAAATTCTTCACTAATAATACAAATACAATCCCATAAATAAGTCAACATTCGGCCAAACTAAACTTGGGCACCGGTGCCTAATACTAAAACACTACCCAAGAGCAGTGTCTATCAAGTTGTATAGTGGCTTTCAATTTGATGTACACTCGAAACTTCAAAAGCTTACATAATCGCAATTTTAACAGTATCGATACAATTACATCTGTCAAAACGTGTTACGGTGGATATCAAAGGCACCGGTGGCTAATGACGTCATAGCAGTTGGTCACTGAAGATAGATAATGCGAAACAGGCTGTTTGACAGTTGTTGTTGTACACTTTTGTTTGAGTGCTCATCACTTGAGTTGTCAATAGAGTTACATAATAGCCCTGCTGGTGAGAATCGGATAGTTGTTATTAATGCGAAGTCAAAGCCAGACTAAATTTAATCCAGAATGAAAGGCAAATAAGTTGAACTAAAATAGTAATCAACCTTCAGTACTCAGTAACAAAAGTTGAGGTCTCAAACGAAGTGCGGTACAGCAGGGGGCTGCGCGTAACCACAGCTATGATAGCCTTTTTAGTTCAAATTATTATTTGCCACGTAAATCCATACTAACGTGAAAGTGCAATACAAATATTAAGAAACTTTATTTTACACAAAATAGTAACAGTACACATCCATGGTGCATGGGTGCCCTAACCTTATATTTAATTTATTCACAGTGTTTAGTAGCTTCGGAGGAATTTTGAAGTTGAAGTGCAGTGTATTGATGTTCAATTGTTGATAATTTTAATGATAAAAACTCATTAGGTTCGCCTATTGTACATTGGGCTTGAATTAAATGCTTAGAAATACTTCTATCACGTATTAAATAGAATTCTATTTAACAAATTTTTCAGAACGACTTTTTTATTTCAGTTGATTTAGTCTTGCCAAACAAAATAATTATTAGTATTAATTAAAAAGTTGTGTCAATGCTGTCATGTCAGTCAGCCACGTCATTTTTGCTTGAATTGAATGATAGTGTACGCGGCGTAACTGAGATAAGCATTTCTGTGAAAAATGAATATTTTCCGTTTACTTGGTGATTTATCCCATCTTTTAGCTATTATAATATTACTACTGAAAATCTGGAAAACTAGATCATGTGCGGGTAAGTGATATCGACTTGGAAGCGATCCGATCAACCGGCACATTATGTATGTATTTTCCAATCAAAACTTATTCAATTTGGTTTATATTTTCAGGTATATCAGGAAAGTCCCAGATACTTTTCTCCGTGGTGTACACGGCGCGGTATCTGGATCTGCTAACCAATTATATTTCGGCATACAACACGTTCATGAAGCTGGTGTTCATTATGGCCTCATACGCCACTGTTTACCTGATGTATGTCAAGTTCAAAGCGACTTATGACCACAACCACGACACATTCAGGATCGAATTCTTGTTGATACCTACATTGGTTATGGCTTTGTTGATAAACCATGAATTTACTGTGATGGAGGTTAGTATGTTTTTGATAGTAAGATTTTAAATACATATTTGGTAATCTTTACATGGGTAGGTGGTGTTTATGTAGATTGTGTATTGTATATAATTTTGAATTTATAAAAGATTATCAAATCAAATTAAGAATAGATGGTTGATATCTATTAGTATATCAGTTGATCTAATCACAGATAGTGATATAATTACATTAAAGTAATTGTCTACATTTCAGATACTATGGACATTCTCAATTTATTTGGAGTCTGTCGCTATCTTACCTCAGTTGTTCTTGGTGTCGAAAACTGGAGAGGCTGAAAGTATTACATCTCATTACCTGTTTGCACTTGGATCATACAGAGCCTTGTATCTCTTGAACTGGGTGAGTAAAACTTGACTCTATTGACTTATTTGATTGTGTCAATAACAATAAATATGTGTATGATTATTTTATGCCATTAAGTTTGAAATAAATTATTCATTTTGTTTTTTATGCAAAACAAAAATAAATAATATATAAAAGTCACATGAAATACATTAAGTCCTTGGTAGCTGCCAAGATTACATGTGCAGAACCATGAAATTTGTTGCAAGCATAATACATTTTTTCTTAATTGCATAACTAAATTGCTATCATCTATTTTCAGGTGTACCGTTATGTTGTGGAGGATCACTATGAGCTCATTGCTATTATCTCTGGAGTAGTGCAGACTGTGCTATACTGTGACTTCTTCTATCTTTACATTACAAAAGGTATGCATACTATGTTGTACTGCTTCTTTGAAATTAAATCATGAGCTTAGTATTGACAAATTTTTTCCTTCACTGTTTTTGACAAATGATACCTTACATTATGTATTATCCAATTAGTAAACTTGTAATATTAAGTTAATGCAATAACAATATTTTTCTTTTTATTTCTAGTATTGAAAGGAAAGAAACTACAGTTGCCAGCTTAAGCCAGGAAGCAAGAGGATTGCATTAAATCAATCTGACAGTAATGTCTGTGAATATATTTGTGTGAGCCAATAAATTACCTAAGATCTAGTTGTACAAACATTACCGGTATTGTACTGTTGTGAAAATGTTGATTAACTAATGGCAATTACGTGTGATTGTGTATCTTCATTAACTTGTACAGCCACCAGCAATAATTAATGGTCTTTTGCATTAAAAACCAGTTTTAATCTTGTATACTAAGTGCTTTTACCATCTCTAAAGTATTGGCTTCTGTACATAATTATTTAACATTTTATAAAAGTGCAATTTTATAGTTCTCTCATTTATATTAGGTATTGAAATTAATTTTCTTGGACATTTTGTACCTATTTATTAAAATCTACACAATTACAATGTTTTTATATAGAGCAATAATATTCTTTTGGCTTCCATTAATTGATAGAATTAATGTGCATATGGTACCTGCCAGGTATGAATAACATCTTTAATGCTAAGAATAAAATTATTGTGTGCATTGTTATAATGATTATATAGTGCTAATTCTGACATGTTTTGTTTAAGTATGGTTGTTCTGGAAAGTAACATGATTAAGAAATTACATGACTAGAGGCTTTAAATTCTCATGTTGTATTATTTCAATAATTGCTTTAAAACATTTTTCTCATAAATTAAGGATAATTAAAAAAAAGAAATAATGCATTCTGTAATAGCAAATAGAAGAAGTTTGTAAGATAACTTTTATATAGTCTGTTAACCTATATTGGCATAAACCACTCCTTATTGTTCGTGACTGTACTTAATATTAATAATTACGATTAACCTATATAGTTATTGACAATATTTTCAGTGCAATTTAATTTATAATATCCACCTATTGTGACGCAAATAGTTAATTTGTAACTTTTTAACAATATTATATTGCCGAGAATATGATTTTGTGTCTAACCCTTAGATTATATGAACTTTGTTTACTTATATTGTATTTGTCATTTCTTCCCATTAGGTAAGATATTCGACATTGCGAATTTTAGACAAAGCTTAATCATAAGGGATAACTACTTTAATTCGTATTTGCATGTGGTAAGTTTTATACTTGCATTAGAATGATGTATGTATCTGTCACCATATTATCTCAAATTCTTTTTATGAGTTAACTTAGACCAAAATTAGTATTATATGGACTTGTGTGCTAACTGTCATGTCGAGGTTTTCCATGCATGGCATATCAATGTATGGGATGTCAATTATTCCATGTATTAAACACTCCTTCCATACATTGTCACACAACTTATTAAATAAATATGTATTTAAGTGTACAATATTGTTTATTTTTCTTTTTATTTGAACACACAACTTGAATATCATTGAAGTCAGGCATGCCATTTGTGTAACATTATGTCATTGCTTTTTATTCTATTATTATTTTGCATTCACTTATTACTCTAGTTTTGTTTCCAATGTGATAAATGGAAAAGGGCGGATCTGCATTTCATTTCTAGTTCCATATTGAATTCCTAAGGATGTTTATAGTTCTAATATTTGTATTCTTTATCCATTATTCGTTCTTGGAGGTACTTTTTACTATGGTAGTGTCTTCTCCACCCTTTTATTACAAATTGTGTTCACTCAACGAAACTCTAAATCAGGTTTTGGCGTTATATAATATGTAGATCAAACATTGCGTTTTATACTGTTTAGTCCTAAGATCCTATTGTAATGTCTTGCTATAAGAATTTATGAATAAATAAAATTTGGAAGTGAAGAGTTTTTTAAAAATATTATTAATAGTAATAGAGCGATAGGATGGTGATTCCATGAGAGATTAGTAAAAAGAGCGTGATGTCGCATGTCCTAAATAAGTCCGTCCAGTGACCGGGGTAACAATCACTTGTCCGAATTTTTTTTGTTCGAATTTCATTTTAGCGAAAACTATTGACTAATGTCTTTTTTGCTACACGCATGATTTGACACATTTTTAGATCATCATAGTGGTATTTTGCCGAATTATGTTTCGCCGATTTACAAAATCGAGACACTTCTACGAGACAACAAGCCTGACCTTCGGTGTTTGCTCTTAACAGAGACAAGGCCAAGATGATGATAGTGGATCGAGCTTTGAATCATCCTGATATCACTTGTGAAGTTGTTCAATCGTGTGTATAGCTTGGTTCCATCGACACGAAAACTGCAGGATGTGAAGATGAGATTAGAATATGTACTAAGTATTTATGAAGATTGGTGCTACCATAACATCACTAAAGCCACGAAAGTCCGCCTCATGAGGAGCTTAGTCTGCCGAAAATTTAGATGCACTTGAGTTGTGTTGGCAGCGAGTGCTGCGGATCCTTTGGAGAAGCTAAAAATCAAACAGATGTTATCGTCGACTGTGCAAATACGAATCTTCAAATATTTCGGTCACGTTACTCCCAGCGAACACTCCGTGGAGTGACTTGTTGTCCAGGGAAAAGACCTCATCAGAGCTGCAACACAAACCTCCATAGTCCGAGTTCCCGAGCCGTTGTAAACCGTGAGAAATGGAGACGCATCGCGGAAGACTCAAACGCCAGCGAAAATGCAACATAATTAACCACGACCGCTCTCTCATCAGCGACGACAGCTTGCGTAGAGCCGTTTAAAACTCACAGCGTGACAGAAACAATGTTTGCTGCATGTTGCAAGCCTACTTCCATACTACATGCTTGCTTGCAAACTTATTACCGTTGATCCCGTTGCACCAGTAAGATCATGCTACATATCCAGACGGCTGAAAAGCTAAGGAAACTAAAAGAAAGACACCAGAACAGGTAGGATTTGTTAAAGGGAAACGATCTCAAGAACATATACTTACTAATAGTCCACCAACTCATTGAAAAGTCTCGGGAATTCCACAAGGCTACTTTCATTTGCATTGTTGACTTCTCGAAAGCATTTGATTCAGTGAAGTGGTCTAAACTTTGGGACACTTTGTTGAAAATGGGTAGGTACACCGAAACACCTAGTGCAATTATTGAGACAGAATACTCAACGTATTCTCAGAAAGCTTCAAAAGCTTCGAAGGGTGCCTAATATCCCCACTTTTGTTCAACATATAGACAGAACTGATAATGCACATTATCCTTGAAGACGGGACAGACGGTGTTGGACGGTTGACGGTGGTGGAAGTGAACGAAAAATTGACAATCTACGCTACGCAGATGACACCACCTTGTTTGCCATTAGCGCTAGCCAAATGTAACTCGAGATTGGTAAGTGTTAGCATACAATTTGGTTTGTTTTTAACCGTAGGTAGGTAGCAAGACCAAGATGATGATTGTCGACAGAGCTA
Source organism: Mythimna loreyi (assembly GCA_029852875.1). Classification (NCBI taxonomy): domain Eukaryota; kingdom Metazoa; phylum Arthropoda; class Insecta; order Lepidoptera; family Noctuidae; genus Mythimna; species Mythimna loreyi. The sequence continues at coordinate 11,417,071 of CM056785.1, read as the reverse complement.
ACAACAACTCACCTCACATAACGCAAATAGCGAACTGCGATGTCGTACATAAGATTATGTGTACCTTGGGACTCCAATATCAAGTCAGGAAAACTGCGTTGCAGACATCAAGCGAAGAAGCTTGAGCTTATCCATTGCCGTTCTGTTCAGAACGGCAATGGATAAGCTCAAGAAAATACCTATGGAGAAACAGGAAAATAACAAATGCAACAAAGACCAGGCTCATTAAAACATTACTGTTTCCCATATTTTTATACGCTGCCGAAACAAGGACCCTACGACAGACAGAAACCAAAAAGATTGACGCTTTGGAAATGTGGTGCTGGAGAAAGTTGCTCGGGGTCGGAAAGGACGTTTGTCTACGCTGGTGCGAAGTCGTACCTAATTTTAATACTTTGGTCACATTTGTCGGCGTGAAGGTGACTCTATCGAACGCCTTGTTATACAAGGGAAGTTGGATGGAACAAAGCCGCGTGGCAGATCATCTATGCCATGGACTGACCAAGTCAAATTTGGATTTTGGCGGTCCATTGAACGAGTGCGCCCGGATGACTACAAGCAGGCAGAAGTGGCGGGAAGTCATGCGGCGTATCCTGACGGCTGATAACCACGACCACTCTGCCAAGAGTGAAACGACTAAGAAGGAGATATGTAATCTTTCTTCGGAAACATAATAAGTAATGCGACCTAACGTTATTTCGACTAAGTGTTACATCTCACATCGGTGAAGAGTTTTTCGAAGAAATAAAACGTCGGAGTAACGAAAACAATCGAGTTGACGTAATAGGTCAACTGACACAGTGACAGACTTGAAAAGAAAGCCGGGCATGCGAGAGCCGGACTCGCACACTGAGGGTTTCGTACAAACTTAGGTACCTACCTACATATGAAAACAGTTCCCGATTCTCGAATCGGGTTTCGATGATTTTTCCGTTTTTTTTTTTGTATTGTATTATAACTATTGTACAATTTCAGATTTTTAGGGTTCCGTAGTCGAGACGCCTGCCAACTAGGAACCCTTAGTTTCACCATGTCTGTCTGCCAATCATGTCGACAAATAGCAAAAACAAAAAGTGGAAAAATGTTCCACTTTTCAACTATTTATAATTTTCGAAGTGATGATAGGTTTTTTTTATGGTGGGAAAAATCATCTAATGACAAACCCCGCCCTTGACGGGGCGGGAAACAACGTCACTTTTACTGACTAAAGAATCTACCCCATTCCTTCTTAGCCCTCATACCGGGGTCGCACCTTCCTTTCAGTAGCCGGACCCAACTCCAGTAGGCTTAGGCCCTGCAGTGGGGCCTCTATTATATTTGCTGATTAGCTCCTTGAGGCGCGAGGAAATAGAGCGTGCTATCGACGACCTGGATTGGTCTGGACCGTTACCAGACGACCTGACGGATCATTGCTCGCCGTTGCCTTATGCCGTCGGCTTCGTTCTTTAAGTAAGGACCTATCATTAGGTAACCTTATTAAGGTTACCTATACCTTACCTATAATTACTTAATGTTACCTTAAGTAATTATAGGTAAGGTACAGTACGTCCGTCGAATCTTGGCGCGTCTGAAGTTAGGTTCAGTCTGCGAATTTTAGCGCTTGATAACTCTTAAAAAAAAACAAATTGTTTAAACAAATAAATGTAATTTGCATTGTAAAAACTGTTTTTGGGATTTTTTTTTTAAAAGCTTTATTTTTGTTCGAGTTTTCAAGCGCTAAAATTCGCAGAGCCTAACTTCAGACGTGCCAAGATCTGAGGACCGTACTGTAACCTAATGACGGGTCATAAAATGTGTCATACTCCGCAGCAGAACCACTTTGACTATATTATATACAAATTACAGGATAAAATGTAGATAATGTCTATATTTTTGTAGCCTAATATCAAAATTTGTATATTGTTAGTTTCTTGGAAAATATCAATTCAAAGTGGTCATGCCACAGAGCATACTCTCCAGCAGGACCACTTTAAAATAACGCTTATTTCACGCTCATTATGCACAGGCCATAATATAAACAAATGTATATTTATTGTATATCAAGATAACCTCTACAATTTTAGATAAATACTTGCTGATTTTTAGTAATATGTAAATGTTTTATCGGAAAGTGCCTGCTATAAATTTCTTAGCAAAGCTAGCTTAGCTTCTGTCATTGGCTGTTATTTACATACAATAAATATACATTTGTTTATATTATGGCCTGTATTATGGCACGCTCATTATGCGTGAAATAAGCGTTATTTTAAAGTGGTCCTGCTGGAGAGTATGCTCTGTGGCATGACCACTTTGAATGACACTAAAATGTGTCATACTCCGCAGCAGAACCACTTTGACTATATTATATACAAATTACAGGATAAAATGTAGATAATGTCTATATTTTTGTAGCCTAATATCAAAATTTGTATATTGTTAGTTTCTTGGAAAATATCAATTCAAAGTGGTCATGCCACAGAGCATACTCTCCAGCAGGACCACTTTAAAATAACGCTTATTTCACGCTCATTATGCACAGGCCATAATATAAACAAATGTATATTTATTGTATATCAAGATAACCTCTACAATTTTAGATAAATACTTGCTGATTTTTAGTAATATGTAAATGTTTTATCGGAAAGTGCCTGCTATAAATTTCTTAGCAAAGCTAGCTTAGCTTCTGTCATTGGCTGTTATTTGCTAAGAAATTCATGGCAGGCGCTTTCCGGTAAAATATTTACATATTACTAAAAATCGGCAAGTATTTATCTAAAATTGTAGATGTTATCTTGATATACAATAAATATACATTTGTTTATATTATGGCCTGTATTATGGCACGCTCATTATGCGTGAAATAAGCGTTATTTTAAAGTGGTCCTGCTGGAGAGTATGCTCTGTGGCATGACCACTTTGAATTGATATTTTCCAAGAAACTAACAATATACAAATTTTGATATTAGGCTACAAAAATATAGATATTATCTACATTTTATCCTGTAATTTGTATATAATATAGTCAAAGTGGTTCTGCTGCGGAGTATGACACCATAAAATAGGTACCATGGTTACAAATGAATGAGAACAGAAGTCGCTTAAGTATATTGATTTATTTTTCACGGCCTATCGTTTCTATTTTGCGTAATGAAACCACATCTTATCATAGTACCTACTTAAGTAAGTACCTACATGTCTACTGCGGTTATTAGGCGCACGTTGCCGTAAATAATCATATCATAAGTGGATTGTTAAAGTACAGTCAAGCAGAAATTACGTGTATTTATCAATTTGCTAGCAGTATCAACATCAAGGACATGTTTCTGTATTGTCTGTTAGGAAGTATTTAGTTTGTTTACTAAAAATATGAGTTACTCTTCAGTCACAAAGTTCTTGTGTTACAAAGTGTAATTAATATACTGTAATTTTTCGTTGGGAGCCCGCGCAGACGCGCGTTTTCGGCGGTCCTCGTAGCGGAAACCGGATTATTTCCTGTACAAAGAATGTATGTACCTAGTCATATTGATTTTTTTATTGCAATAAACTGGTGCTTGACTGCGAACCCACTTGATGGTAAGCAGTGATGCAATCGTTGATGGTAATGCGCACTAGTTTGTTAAGAGCCTATTCACTTTAGCCTTGAAGACACTTAAATTATAATCGGACGGAAAGACTGCAGCCGGCACACTGTTCCAGTCTCTCGATGTACGTGGTATAAACTACGAGACTAACCGCTTAGTCCTGGCCGCAAATGTCTCAACAACGTAAGGGTGGATATTTGCAGTAAGCCGGGATGTCCGATGGTAAAATTGAGATGGCGGAATTCAATCGTGCAACTCCTGCGCACATTCTCCAAACTGCATTTTGTAGAAAACCGCAAGGCTGGCCATTCTGCGCTTGTGCTCGAGACTTTAATGTTTATTACGTAGCAAAAGGGGCGCGGGGCCCGACTCCCAGCGACGCCGACGGGTCCACGCGCAGTTAGTCCAGACGGAGCACTTTGACACCATGGGACCGCGCGTGTTCCAGCTTTACGTATCGTAAGGTAGTATGCCAAGCTTATTGACCTAGGAAAGAAGAATCCTCTATATCCAACAAACTTGAGGACCAACGCTGTGTAAAGCGGGAGCCCGTGCGAGCACACGCCGCGCGTTTTTTTAGCGGTCCCCGTGGTGGAAACCGAATTATTACCTGTGCAGTGTCGCTAGTTCAACTTTAACAGTGTGCATGTAGTCATATCGATAGAGAACTTTAATGTATAATTATAATTATTTAGCAACAGTGGCGCGTCTGCCCGCACCGGTTCCCGCGCGGCGAGGCCGATCGGAGCACAAAGGAAGCTTTGTACATAACGTTCCTAGGACCAGAATTTTCAACTGTACACCGATGTTCTGTTTTTATTCTTGTGACTTCAGCGCGTGTGAATTGCTACGAGTCAGCTCAAGCGCATGTGGGTGTGGTCCATAGAGCATAGGTAATACCACAAAAATAATACGCAGCGTTTGCACCCGCTTTTTTCACGAACAAGGTCGCGCTCGCGCAGTTACTGCTGTCTGTATTGTATATAACCCTTATTTTTTAAAGCGAGTAGGTATTAAACGCGAGTATAAATAGAAAATATAACTTTAAAAATCCTGAATCATTTGAAACTAAATCCTATCACGTAGGGAATTTGGAATTATAATGCAAGTTAATTTTTCTTTAAAGGGTTTATTTTCTATTTACCTAAACTAATTTCAACAATAGTTATATTTTATTATTGAATATTAATGATGCATTCTTACAAAAATCTGCTACATGCACCTGTTCCTGAAAGATGAAATTAATAAAATATTAAAATTTAATAAATACTCGCCTTCACAATTCTTGTAATTTGGATGACGAGGAGGGTAAGCAAAATAAGTAATTGAGTTAGTGTGACTAAAAGTGCTACTTATATTGCCACTTGAGGTTGAAGTGGAAGATATAGAAGCAATAAGTTTTATTACAATGGGAATAAATTATATCAATTCATAAGCTAGACATAATCATAATATACAACGTGTAACAAAATAACCATATACATCAAGAAGCGCTGAAGAATACAGGTTGAATAGAATCTACACGAAGTTTCAGCTCAAAATAAATTTTTCAAACAATTGATACCAAATTCTTGGTATTGCATGATTCTTGTTTTCAAATCATAACAAACGTGTCACGACACTACGGGGGCCAATAACATTCCACGACACTCGCTAATATTACGAAACATTCTGTAAATCTGAGCGCCTAGTACCTGGTTACCTAATTTAGCGCTTCTTGATTGACGTATATATGGTTACTTTGTTACACTTTGTATATTACAAATAAATTAATACCAACCAATGGTATTCATTTATTTGTAATAATTATAAAAGTTTCATTGTAGTCAAAGAAAGTTGTAAAAGCAACATAATAATCATTTATCATGCATGTAAAATGGATGGAGAGAAAATATATTACCGTCAATTTTGTACTACTGTTCATTAGTTTGAAAATACCAAATTTTAGTGTTTCGTCGTCGAGGATTCCAGTATAGACAACGCCCCTTTTTAAATTTTCCTTAATCTGAAAGTAGAATGGGTATAATTATTTTCAAGTATAAAAATGTACTTTTACCTGCGTCTATTTAGGCACTGGGACTTTTAGTTCATAGCATTATAATGATTACTGACACAATATCGGTCGAGTCAAATCTTATTAACAACGTTGCAAGCACTTTTAGTGTGAAATAATTTTAAACTATCTACTTATATACTTAAAGGACGCGTTGCCGCTGGCAAAACCACCGACAAGATATTCACGCGATAATGGTTTTAATAAGTTAAGTTTAAAATTGTGTTAAAATAATTTCATGCTGAAAGTATCCGTCGCGTCGCTCGCTGCAATTCCGGTATGACTCGACCCATAAATAGGATAAATAAAAAAAATGGAACCATAAAGTGGAAACAAATCATAGGTTCATTGTTTTCTTGAATTTTTTAAACATTTTATCACATCAAAATAAAATTCTAGTAGGTAGATATGTAGATTCTAAAGGTTGGCTTAGGATTTTTTTTAAATTAAGGATTACTAAATTTTTGTAGGGATGATGCAAATTTTATGGCGTCTTGGAACTGATATGTTATAAAAAATTACCTGTAAATCCAATGGAAGTGAAAAATCTGGTAACCAAGCTGATATCTTCTTTAACTCCAATTTATGATAGAGAAGAGTTGCTAGTCTACATAAAAAGGCCCTATTGGCTGTTTCACCTGTAACAGAAATAAATAGATCAGGCACATAATATCAACTTACTCCTATATGAATCTAAGCCATCAATTATTTTGTTCATACTTTCTGAATCTACAGCAAAGGATATTTTGAAAGGTGCGATTTTTCTGTGAAGCCTCAAACTATCTTCCTCTCCACTGCTGTGTAGTCCATCCAGTAAAAGTATGAATAATGCATCTTCTAAACACATTGTACAAGTAATTTGGTTAGTCCTTTCCTGGAATTTTAGTACAGAAATTAATTATTTATTTAATTGAAGGAAAACCAACAGCTATAACTAAAGAATAACAATTTTATAAGAAACATTGAATTAGTTATAAGTTCTCACTGAACTGAAAAAGTAGCAGAAAACTTAGGATCAGTAACAAGTACGATAAAAAAAGAATATAATAAAATATCACTTATTACAATCCACATGCTAGAAAATATTTAAATTCAGTTGAGTGCATGCTGTATACGTTTTAGTGGTAAATAGGTAAAATGAGAAGTCATTATCAGAGAACAGTAAAGTCTTTACTCGCTCACACCATGTAAGAGTTTCACATATGGTTAGTTAGTAGTATTCCTTATGTTACTTTTATAGATGGTTTGTTATGATTAAATTTAAGAAGAGTATAGTAAGTTTTGTTGGTTTTATGGTAACCGGTTTCTTACTTTTGCATCAGCCTTATAACAAAGATTTTCCACAGGATGCTGACCACTTGGCAACTGTGCTACTATATCAACCTTAGCAGAATCGTTTTCATGCCTGAACTCATTTGTAGAGAATAAACTAGGTGTGCTTGATATCTGCAAATGGGAATTGACAAATAAGAATTAAAGTCATACATGGCAGATTTCTTTGTTTACATATCAGTCCAGTAATGGGTGGTTGTTTGGCTGAGATTGATACTCACACAGCTCCACCAATATTTTCTATATCTCTGCCATTGAATGAGGTATTGCATAGCATCTTGCTTTGGTATCATCAAATTGAACTTGAGTAAAGATTTTTTTAATGGAGAAAAGGTACTAAATAGAGCTTCAAATGCTTTATTTTTGTCAAATTCTTCAAGCTCTTGTTCTATAATCCCAAAAATTGAGGGAAGTTCTTGTGGATCAAGACTGGCTTCATCTATGAAAACAGGAATATGGTGCTTCTGAGATTTTGCAAGGTTATATCGTAACCAGTTAGCATGAATATTGTCCATTAGTAACTTACTAGGTTCCTTCAAATGTAATTTTACACAATTTTTATTATTTTTTATCTGTCGGACAGTAAGAAATTGTTTCATATGAAGCAATTTAATAAATTCAGTTCTCATTTTGTTTAACTTTGGTTGTCTCTTGTTCAACTTCTACTTCATGTAAGGGTATATTTCCTATAGGTGCAACAAAATAGTCATCCTCTTTTACTGCTGCATTTTTAAGAATCTCCTTCTGGCAATTGCCTTGAGTTATTTTATCTTCACGTAGAGTTAGGTTTCTGAAACAGTACAGACATCATACCATTTGATTTGTCAGTTGGTTAAGTGAAAGACATGAACCTGGCGAATTAACAAAAACATTGCGGTACTTACTGGTCTTCCAGGACTGTGTATAAGGGTTCGACATTGTCCGTATTGACGTGAAGAATTTTATTAGCAAAGGCAATTGAATCTTCCAAAATTTTCACGCCTTCCTCTGTGTCGTAACTTACTAAAGAAAGTCTTTCTAAAAGAGCGATGGTATTTCGGTCTACTTTAACAGTAGAAGCATGTTCATTTTCCAACGTAGGAACTGGAGATATTGGTATTTTTGTATTTAGATTTCTACAAGCTACTTGTATTAAGTTCAAAGACCTAGAAGTTCTATTCATCAACTTTAATATCATACTTAAAGTGGGTTTGAGAAGTCTTTTATATTTTTGATGGTTATGATGTAGCACAGATGTTAAGTCGAAAAAGTGATCCAATTGAAAATTTCAACTCCGGGTTAATTTCGTTTTTTTTAACCTCTAAATAAAACGAACCTGAAATGTTAATGTCAATTGACCTTTGACAATTGATTGGCAGTTAACGTCATTGTCGAAAAGAGTCTTATATTTTTTTTGTAATGATTTTGGCCGTAATACTAAGTTTTTTGATTTTTATAAAGCCTTGAATACACTGACCAAAAATATAGATTTAAAGCAGATATAATTTATTTTTGTTAAGTTTATTTTATTTTATATATTATATGATTAGTTATTAGCATTAATATTCAAAATATAGATGAGATTTTTCCATCACATACTGGCTGTTCTCGACATTAAGACACGAGAATTTAAAAATCGAGCCGAGCGACGTGCGTGACATGTATTCTATGAGAGAACTAGAAAAATCAATCAGATTACTTTTCTAGGAAATCAATACAAAAACACAATTGTTTTTGTATTATATGTACATAGTTAAGTTTAGTGGAAATATTTAGTTTATTTTTATAGTGTAATATTAGCACATAATTTGTTTTTTAAATTGATTACATGATTTGAAAAATAAATATCAGCTAATTGACATTTCCTCCTTTTCTTGCTTGAGTTAGTGTCAGTCAATGTCAGTTTCAGTTTGACATTTGACAGTCTCGCTCATAACATAACCTCATCTCTTGCATTTCATTATCAAAAAAAGGGATTGCTATCCTGAATTAAATTACATATATTTCTCAAGATATTGAATCAGATCAGGTAATTATGATTTTCCTACACAGATGTATTCATGTCCAGAAAAACTCAATCACGCCGCTTTACTAGTATAATCAGAAATGTTTACATAAGAGTATTTTTTGTTTTTAGGTACTGTTAAAATAAAAAAGAAATACATAAATAATAAAATTAGGCCCGCTATCAATATATAAGGCCAATATCCAGATTGAGTCACGTTTATAGCATTTTCTGTTGGTAGTCCAGATGATAATGAGTCTGAAAAAATATTTCTGATTTAAGTAAACGCAATTTTCATAGTAAAACGTTTTCGTTTTCTATTTCAGAAAATATGAAAAAGCATGCTCGAAATGTGTTGTATGACAAACTACACAGAGGAGGTGTGTTAGTCTGTATCGGCCTCACACTGTATGGGACCGTTCTCTTAGGCGACCATTTCTATAAGTATTTCAAATATGTCAAACCTCAAATACAAGCAAGTAAGGAAGCTGCAGAGAAGGAACTTTTAGCAGAAGGAGCTGCGGAAAGACTAGTTTCATAAATATTGTTGGTACTTAATGTATTGGAATTAATTTAAGCTATAAATGTATTTATTATTAGTGAGATTTGTTTGATGTTGTTTTATTAAATCAATGCTGGAGTATTTGTGTATCTTTTTTGTATACTACCCACAGCCTACCTCATATTTAATTATGTGCAAAACTAATTCTGTTTTAATCAATTTGTCACTTTCAACTGGGTAAAAAGGGGCGATCAAGACCGAAACTCAATTATTTAGCTAACCATCAACATCTTTCTGCCCCTGGTCCTGCTTTATCATTCACACATACACCACAGCCACAGTGATATGACAGAAAAGGTAGTTAGTTCCCTTTTCTTTCATATCACTACTCACAAAGTTCATTCATATTTTCTTTTACCTTCCTCTTCTTCGTTTGTTACTTGTTTTTGGTTAGCTTAGCTTAACCAAAAACAAGTAACAAACAAAAAAAAAATGAAAATGATCCATTTTATTTTTACTTACCCATACTAAAATTTGTAAGTATTTTATAATAACAATTACAGCTGTTGTTAAACAGTAGTGATGATTAGTTGTTAAAAATATAGTAGGTACAGTCCAATCATAATACACTTACCTACGGCCATTAGAGAAATATAGAGGGAGGAAAATGTTCATGGGATATAATACAGCTGTTCTACAACAGATGGCGCTATAAGTGCGTTATTACTTTTATCTTTTGTATGTTTCCTAAATTATACATTATTAAGAGACTAAGATGTTGTTAAAAAATAACGCTGGATAGGTAGTTATTAGTAACTATTCATAAATACCAAAAATATATGAACTAGCAGCAGCTGTTCTCGGCGGTTTCAACCGAATCTTTGGTTACTGTTTCGCTCTCATGGGTCGTAGCGTGAGTTATTGTAGCCAATATTATTTTTCTATATTAATCCATCATCATCTTAATGGATAGCCATACATAGATTGCATTCATAGCCCTTTCTTAAAGCTTTGCCATAGTTGGGCTTTAAGTAGTTACTTCAGTGCTCCAGCCAAAGTCGAACACACAAGAAGCAGCAGAACACTGTCAGGTCTTAGTCGGTAAAGGATCCCTGAAATGGTCAATTGCGATTGACAATATTTACCCTACGTGATTTTAGAATCCCTAATTGAGGCAAAACATTATCGTTTATAACGACTGAAGCAATTAGTAATACATTGTTATTCACGTAAATATTGTTTTTCGCAATTAACTTTTTCGCATCCCTTTTACAGTTTGACAGACCCGACCCGGGGGCCGGGATGAGAACATCCACAAAGATTTCCACAAGATAGAAAAAAGGTACACACTTAGGTAATCTGTAATGAACACCAAGCCAGTCTATCTCTATTAAAAGGATTTAATATGTCAAAATGATGGGTATCTTCCAAATCTTTTAACACACCTTTTGCAGTTTCACACACACGTTCGGGGTACCTACGCAACGTGATTGCTAAAGTGTACCTACGCGATATCCTTAAGAGAAAACGTGGACGTAATAAATAGCCAGATAGGGCTGGTCACGTGCAGGTCGTCCCATTTATGCTTCTTGTGAACACTGAAGGAAGTGCTGCAATTACTCGTGATGGATAGTGAGAGTTAGATGCGGCCGTAAGGGTCGCGCCATCCATATAACTTTCTTATCTACCTCTGAAGGCAAACTTTATGACATCTTTACGGGAATCGAAAAATATGGACGACCCTTGACATTAAAACGCTGGTCTCGTATACCCAAATCGGATTTAAGAACTAAGGTTCTGACCACACTACACCGGTTAGCGAGTAATCGGCGATTAACCGTGCCGTCCTTGCGTTGTTTACGCGCCGGCCGAGAGTTAATTGCGGTCGCAGTTGGAACTTTATACAAAATAGCTACCACTAGGCTTTGAGGGTTGTCTTGGATTTCTCTGGCAAAAAATTAGTTACGGCGTTTGTTGCTCAGTGTTAATCTTATTTTAGGTATTAAGTAGGTACTTGCGTGCCTAGGTAACTACTAAATCCCACTCAGGAAAACTTGATGTGGATTGGTGTATAAGTAGGTAGGTACAATTTAGTCTTTCACCAAAGGATGTTGTACGACTGACGCCGGTGTCACATTGTTAAAACACATACCTACACACACACTTACAGCGTGGCGAGAGGCCCAATAGGCCACAGCACAAGAATATTTTGTGACCTAACTTTTAAAGCAAGCTGTTGAAACTAAAATATAATGGGCTAGGTAAATCATATATTCGATTTAGTTAAGTCTTATTTACATAATGGATGGACGGTAGTAATTCAGAGAATTGTTGTAAATTGGTCATTTACGTGGTTTAAGTGAAATAAAGGGAACCACAAGACTCATTTTTAGAATTTTGCCTCTATATAGTAAGTAATTTGGTTTTCAATACACTTACTCGAAAACTGCCTCTTATCGCACTCCTATTAGGTTCAATATAGCATGTATATCACCCAAGTGCTTTTTTGAGTTTATCACAACAAGGGCTTTTTTATTCCTTCCTTATCGTCACGGTCAACGGTGATTTTCTTTTTTTTACTTAGTTTATCGAAACAAGCGCGAGGCGTCCCCCACGGGCGCTGGACGACCCCCACAAAATTAGAAACTGACCAGAGCAGATTTGAATGCTATTACTACTGTATACATATATTTCTACTGTACGTTTGAGATACGATTAAATGTTTTTTCTTTCTTTATTAGTTTCACAAGTTGTAAGTTGTATTGAAAAACGTCGTTTGACACACGTGCAGATTTGTCTTTGCATCCCTCGGCTCCATAACACACTCGCCTACGGCTCGTGCGCATTTCGCCTCGGTCGCAATGACAAACTTCCTGCACTTGTATCAAAATGTACTATTTCAGTACACTCCTCGAAAACTGGCTCTGATTGCTCTGTGATTGGGTTAAACATGCCATGTATATCATACTCACGTTTATTTTTTATCCAATCCCATCGACAGGAGATCTATTTTTTAATATATTATATTTTAATATTTAACGAAAATTTTAATTATGCTTGTGAACAGCTTTAATATTTCCAAAATAATTTATTATTACCAACAAATTAACGATCATCTGTGTTCTAAATACAAAAATATTTGAATTTCTATCTTACCTTTGCTTCTTTTTCAACCTGCAAAGGTTAAGCGCGGGAAAGTTATCCTATTCATTTGTGTTTTTTTGTGAAAATGTCGAAATTATGCTGCCATATATTGTAAGCGAGTTAAAAATACTTGCATCGAAACATCAGGGAAAGTATTTTTTCGTAAGTGTATTGAAAAACGTCGTTTGATACCCGTGCAAATTTGTCATTGCAGCCTTCGGCTTATACACGTTCGCTTACGGTTCGCGCAAATTGCAATGATAAACTTTCTGCACTTGTATCAAAATGTAAAAAAAAATTGTGGCATAACATTGTACAAAAATAATTAGAATATTCGCCAGATAAATGAGGGTAAATTTGAAACACGCATAAAACGCACACAATGCAGACAAGCATAAATTACAGACTTGAAGATAAAATTGGTATCATTTAAATTTTAGCAAAACCTAATATCTCTTGAAATTTGTTTTAAAATGTATATCTTACTAATATTATAAATGCGAAAGTTACGATGTTGGGATGTTTAGATGTTTGTTACTCAATCACGCCAAAACGGCTAGACCGATCTGGATAAAATTTGGCACAGGCATAGGATACACACCGGAATAGGACATAGGCTACTTTTTATCCCGGAAACCCCAACCCCGATACCACGCGGGCGAAGCCGCGGGCAAAAGCTAGTTTTTAATATAGTAATTAAATTTTTTAAATGTAACATTTATGTTTTCTTTCTTTCGCCTATGTGCCACTACTGTACATGAATATTAAATAAATAAATAAATAACTTTGCATAATTAAGAAGCATTTTTCCATGTTTTGTAATTTAGGTGCCACAGAGCCATCTGTGTTGTTATGCAAAGTTTACTGGTTTGGCATGAACGACCACAGCGGCAGAGAGTATGCCATGCTCACTGAAACGTCACGCTGATGATGGCGCGTTTGTTAAATACTTTGGTTCCCTTTAAAATGGTTGAGCAGAAGGATGCTGATATACGCGTCAAATTCGCGAACGGGTGCTGTTTGTTGAGGCCCGTCATCTCTTATCTCTTAGCTTGTTTTAAACTTTATATGTTTATTTGTATTTTTGTTATACATAGTGATCTTAGATATATTTAGAAGCAACAAGAAATTTAGGTGTACAACATAATTAACAAGACAAAATGAACTCAGCTCATGTGTTGCTTTGCGTGACCTATGGGCTGTGTTTTACCCTGGACAGAGGATAACCATTGCCATACATTGTGGCAACGCAACCAGTCTTTTGGTAACAGTATTACTTGACAGTGATGTGGAAAAGTTGCCGCGCCGAAAATAATAATATTATTTATGTTTATTTTTACAAGCTTTTAGCCTGTCTCGTTTCACCTGTCCCTGGCGCTTGTGGTAAAATATGGAAAATTAAATTTGATCCACTTCCCTGTTACTGATTGAATTGAAATGTTTGCTTGTAAGGGTCAATCAGATGACAATGCAAATTTATTATATCGCGGAGTTGATCTGATGATGGAACCGGAAGGTGGCCATAGGAATTCTGTAATTAAAGGACACAATCCCATTGAGTTTGGGCTGGTTTGATTTGTCTTGACGAGTTTTAATAATATAGATACACCATATAGCGCGCTATAAAAACTTGCTATGAAAAAAATATTTTTATTTAAAACTTGTTAGATATTAAATTGATTTCTTGAGTTGTCAAGGCATTGAGTTCTTTTTCTCGTCTCGACTAAAGACAAATTTCTCGAGAATTCTTGAGCAGAATCTCCAATATCTACCTAAACAATTATTAATAGTAAAAAATTGAAATTGAAATTGTAGGTAGATGGCGAGGTAGTAATTGGGTAGTAGTATTTTGTTTTGTGAAGTACCGAGAAATATATACCGCATTTGTTAGAGAATTTATTTGAGCGATACCTGAACTTTATTGAGCATAGACAGACATCATTAAAGCCTCTCGTTACACATGTAGGTTAGGTACCCAGAATATAATTTCTAAGTATTTCACTGTTAATTGAACTTTACTTTAACTAGATTGTAGTTCAAGGAAAGTTCAATTAATAGTGAATACTATCGCCACAGCCACAGCTATAGGGAGCAGTGGTGGCCGAGTAGTAACGGCCCCGACTTACGAGTTGTAGGTCATGGGTTCAAAATCAGACAGGCATATTACTTTGTGTAATTTATTTCATGACCACTGCTCTCAAAACGCTGAAGGAAAACATCGTGAGAAAACCGGCGTGACCTGGAACCAAACATTTAAAAACATGTGACATCCACCAATCCACACTGGGCCCGCGTGAGGAGGCCTGTGTCCCAGCAGTGGCAACATTTAAAAAGGCTGATGATAATGATGACTATCGCCACTATAGGCAAAATTACTAAACTTATAACTTGTTATTTCTTTAGTTGATAACCTTAATTATGAAAACCTTGACCATGGCCTTCAATAGTTCTACTCAAACAGTGATAAAACATTATATAATTAGTAGATAATAATTACCATACATTTAAACATACCTATAGAACATGTTTTCGCGAGATATGTCAGTTGTCAGATTGTCATCTAGAGAGCATGGCCGCGAACGTTCCTTGTGTTAAGTTTAACAACGGACTAACCTGTCCCATTCTAGGGCTTGGGACATGGCAGGTAAGATTCTACCGGTTTTTATTATACGTAGGCATATTTCTCGTACCTAAGCTCACGCCTATTTCCCATGGGGGATAGCCAGAAACTATTGAGGCACAGGCTACGATCTGTACTAAGTAAGGACGTAGAGTAATGTTCATACCTAATATAGTTAACTGTATTATATCATTAAATTTTGATCGTTATAATCTCTTCGAGGGTCGATCCGGTAGATGAAATCTATCGATTTGTAAATAATAAAAAAATAAAGTACTTTTTTAAAAGTTATAATAATATACCTACGCATGTTTGAAATTAATTTCTTTAAGCAAACGAGACTATAACTTTGTAGGTAGTTGTCAGTCGTTAATTATCTACTAATTACCTACAGGTCATTGAACTTGCCCAGCTGACGTTTACTTAAAAAATATAACTTTGTGCATGCGTAAATACTTTACAAATCGATAGTGTGAAAACAATCAAAATTTTGCACTCCTTGGTTCCCGGAGGTAAATACTAATGTGATATCGAAAGTGATCGTAAAAAAGTACCTTGTTAGATGGTCAGACAAATATACTTAAAAAAAGCCTCTACTTTACTAAACATCATCTGACCTTTTTGAGAGAATGCCACCAACTTCACCACACGTAGTTGACTGGCAGAGAATGCCTGAAGCATTAAGTCCGCCTTTGTACTTAGTATTGCATGACGTTTTTTTTAATTAATACATATAAAATTAGTGCTTCTACTAACTACCGCTTTCCATACGGCCGACGTTTCCACACGTAACAAAATTTGCAATTGTGTTTTGTTAGGCAGCATTAATTCTTTTTACATGTTGATCATACCAAACCTTGGCTCACTTTTTACCCGACTACGGCGAAGCAAAAGGAGGGTTATGATTTTGATCTGTATGTATGTATGTATGTATGTGGGTATGGATGTTCATCTGTTCCCTCGTAACTTCTAAACTACTAATCAGAATTCGACAAATGACATATCATTAGAAGCGTCTTAATTGTCCGCTGGTTATAGGCTATATGGGATTCACAAAATCTAATGTGGCGCCCTCTAGCGGACAAAACATACGAAGTAAAAAAATAAAGTTAAGATAAATATGCCGTGTTTGGTATCATTTGAAAGCGCTTTACTTGTACATTTTGAATATATATATATATTACTAGCATTTGCTTGTGACTTTACCTGTATTCATGGGCTGAGAAATCAATGAACCTAAGATTAACCTATTTAGAACTCCAAAACATGTTAAATAAAAATAAAGTTTAAAAACTAACACCCGACTACTTAAAAACACGCTCTAAAAAGTACGAAACAAGAAAACAAGAAAGCCGTGGTCGTATGCCATAAGAATAATAAATTAAAAAAAGTGGTATACGACCACGGCTTTCTTGTTTTCTTGTTTCGTACTTTTTAGAGCGTGTTTTTAAGTAGTCGGGTGTTAGTTTTTAAACTTTATTTTTTGAGGAATGATTTGCGAATCAATCGCTGATCTAAGCATGCATGTACCTACTCTATATAAGAAAGTCAAAGTAGACGTTCTGACCTAAATTTAAATATCTAATTTTGATCAGAAAGTCCAATTTGTATATGTTTTAAAGATTTAATAATATACACCGTTAAATTTTGGTCGTTTTAATCACATGGAGGGCGATCCTGTAGCTGGTTCAATGACCGTAGGAAGTTGTCGGTCGTTGCGTACTAACTACCTACGGCCATTGAATCCGCTCACCTGTTCTTTACTTAAAAAAATGAATTTCGTATATGCGTAAATTAATTTCAGTTTTATAAAAAATTACCTTATTTTTAATTTTATTTTTATAAATCGACAGTGTTTTACGTACCGGATCGACCCTCTTCGGTATTAAAACGTCCAAAATTTAACGGTGTATACGAATATCAACCATTTGTTTAAATCAAAAGTGTATTATGATCATATTTATAAATAACTGAAGGATTAATATCTAGAAGGATTTCTGCTTTCGATGCCAAGACAGTAGACATACTATGCATAAAAACTTCTACAGCGAAATTTACCCATGCCTATGCTTTATAAATAACGGAAGAAGCCTACTCAGTCACGAGTCATGACAACAACAAACGCACATTAAGTATTTACCCACCTGCCAGCTATGTGAAGGTATTCCGCACCTAGATTTGTTTTACAACCCCGATTTTCAGGTTGTGTGTGGAAACGTAACCAGTTATTACACTGTAAAATTTATCACAACTCTGTCTGCTAGTACATGAAGAGTGTTAAAATTTTAAATATCCTCCTCATCTCGTGACTGGGTAGCTTTATTTATAATAAAAAAAATCTCGTTAAAACAATGTTTTTTTTTACGATTTTTAGTCAAATCCCGGCGAGGTGACGCGGGCAGTCGGCGAAGCCATTGACATCGGGTACCGACATATAGACTGTGCACATCTATATTTTAACGAGAAGGAGGTCGGAGAAGCGATCAAGGAGAAAATTAAGCAGGGCATCGTAAAAAGGTCAAAATATACGTCCATTTAGCCCGTACCTACTCAATGCTTTCTCTTTTCCGGGTCCGACCTGTCTTTGGTCCCGCTTATCCCTAATCCACGTGCCATTTTCTTGTTATTAAATAACAAAGTTTTGTTGTGTATGGTTAAGGTTTATAAGCAACAGTGAATGCTTACCTACTTACGAGTGTTTCGGAATCTACAGAAAAATATAAATAGATTTGATGTTCATACATTTTATTATCTATTTTAACCTATCTGTGTATCCAACTCGGTAAGGTAAACTTCAAATTACCTTAATCAAGTATGTTTATGTGTGTAAACAAACAGGTTTCACTCGTGCGCCCACACTATGTATTTTCAAATATGCTTGTTAGTAGAAATTAAGTTAAATTAGTTGGTTAAATTCTATAAATATCCAGAAATGCTTATCCCAATTGCAATCTTTACAGGGGTTGTGCCGCTATTTGGCGTAGATAAGCCGAGTAGGTACCTACCTATCTAAATGTGTTATTATTACAAACATGTTTTATACGCTACGTTAATGTTTTACAGAGAGGACCTTTTTATAACATCAAAGATATGGAATACGTATCACAGGCCGGACTTAGTAGAAAAGGCTGTAAAAATCTCGTTGTCTGATCTCGGATTGGATTATTTGGATTTATATCTTATTCACTGGCCTATGGCTTACAAGGTAAGCCCATTTTTATTATTCTAAAAGTTGTATACTGCGAACCAAGCCTGACGCAGCTTCGAACAGAAATTGAGGTTTTATTAGGTTATCTGAATTCTTCAAATCCACAGAAGACTTATGTAAATTAAACGTGGAAAAAACTTTTCAATTTGGGTTAAAGCTTTTGCCAAAAACGATACTCGGGGAACATTAGCTTTATTATGTACAAAGCGAAATAAAATGTTTGTCTGATTTTAGGAAGGCAGTGATCCGTTTCCCTCGGATGCTAATGGCAAAGTGATTTACTCCGACGTCGACTACGTGGACACGTGGAAGGCGATGGAGCAGCTCGTCGAGAAAGGCCTCGTTAAGAGCATCGGCGTCAGCAACTTTAATTCTGTACAACTGACTCGAATTCTGAACGCTGCTACAATTAAGCCGGTGACCAATCAGGTGAGGTGTTGAAAACGATTCAATCAACGGTGATTTTGTTGTGGAACGTTAAATCTCGAAATGTTGTTTGACAACGCAGCTCAAGTCTTTAATCAAACTCTGGTTCACCTTGCTAGTGGAAACAAAATATTAGAAAATAAACTTTTCTCTAATTCTAGTTGATTAGAAGATTTGTAATATCTAATGTGTTCTAAAAAAATGTGAATGTTTTAATTAATTTATTTATGTACATACAAATATTTTAAAAAGATAAGAACAAAATACAGATGAAAGAGTACAAAGGTACTGCTTATTTCTAACCAAATTTCTTTCAGCTGACCTGCGACAGGAGAGTTGGATGAGAAATGTAGACAAAGTGTATATAAATCTACACTAATATAATAAAGAGGTAAAGTTTGTTTTTATGTTTTTTTGTTTGTAGGGGGTAATCTCTGGAACTACTGGTCCGATTGGAAAAATTTTAGCAGCAACAGAAAGCTACTTTACTCCTGAGTGACATAGGCTATATTTTATGTACGCGGGCGAAGCCGCTGACAAAAGCTAGTAATTCATAAAAGATAAGATACTAAATTTAATTTTAATATTTATTTTTGGAATCGAAAGCGGCCAAATATTTTTTTCCTAATTATCATATAAGTAAATATTTTTTAACTGATAACCTCATGTTTATAAGTAACAGTTTATATTGAAAGAATGCTTATATTATGATTCTGCTCAATACATCGTATCATACTCTGACCGCGTGTCTAATTATTTCCGTTTATTTGTATTAAACCATTAACGAGCACTATTAAATGATTAGGGTCGGTCAGTCATAACAAAAAAGAAAAGCTATTTGCATGTTCCAAAGTGTAGATCTCTATGGAAATGCAAGGAACTCTTTTATTTAAACCAATAAATAGGTAATTGGGTTCTGTTGCCAAATGGCAAAATATGGAACTTCTATAGATTCCCTTTTTAGATGTCCACGTTCACGAACATGACTAACACCCTTCTGTTCAACAATATCGAAGGGAGCCAAATTATCCAAGACATGCATCGCCATCAGTAAGACATCATAGTACGCGTGAAACTTCCAAATGCCAGGCCACATTATGTCAAAGGCATAATAACATAGGTACATAGTACTTAAGAACACATGTGCTGTTAAGACATGAAGTTATATGCATATATGCTACAGAAATTGAGTTTATATACACATTGTTTTTTGATGTGGGAGGTCGTAGGTTTGATTCCCATCCAAGACTCATTTGTTCTGTATCTGGGTGTAATTTATCTATAATATGTATATATTTAGATAAAATTTAGTATGTTAATCAGTTTTCTAGTACTCATAACACAAACTCTGCTTAGCTTGAGACTAGATAGCGTTATGTGATAGAACGGTCAAATATTATACAATATTATTATAATATTATGTATATTATTGTTTTACATCGGCTCCGTATTCTTTCCAAATATGTATTGATGTAGTTTCGAACGACATCCTACATCCTAACGGGCTCACGCACGGAGAGTATCGCAACGTCAAAATATAACGTCACAATGTTCGGCGCGCTCTGTTCCCGCGCGCCTCAAGGAGTTGTCAGCAAAGCCGTAGGGACTCTGCAAAAGGGTCGAAGTCTACTGAGGCCCAGGGTCTCTTTCTGAAAGGAAGGCTTGGCCCCATTGCGAAATGCAAAGAAAAAATGGGGTGGGGTGTTTAGTCAGTAAGAGTTTGACATTATTTCCCGTTCCACCCAAGAGTCATTGAATGATTTTTGCCCACCATAGCAAAAACAAACATCACAATGTTGGTCGATAACGTAATGGTCGTGGTCACTAGCTTCTGACGTTTTATAAGTGCCTATGTAAAAATAAAACTATTTTTGATTTGGTTTGCTTAAATTGTCCCACAAATGGGCAGAAATTCCCTTTTCAACACAATACTTTTTTCTACTAGTACGGGCCATTCCTGTCGGTAAGTATCGTATACATCGAGGGACAGGAACAGTTTACCGGCTGCAGTCTTTCCGTCCGATTATAATTTAGGTGTCTCCAAGGCTAGAGTGAATAGGCTCTTAATAAACTAGTGCGCCTTACCATCAACGATTGCATCACTGCTTACCATCAGGTGGGATCGCAGTCAAGCACTAGTTTATTGCAATTTAAAAAAATAAGGCCATCGGTAAAGTTACGCTTTATGATTTGTTGCAGGTGGAATGTCACCCATATTTGAATCAAGACAAGCTGTTTAACTTCTGCAAGGAGAGAGGGGTCACATTGACAGCGTATAGCCCGCTCGGAAGTCCTCAGCGGCCCTGGGCAAAGCCCGGTGACCCTTCTCTATTGGAGGACCCCAAAGTGTTGGCCATCGCGAAAAGGCTGAACAAAAGTCCAGCACAAATTTTAATTAGGTAAGTTCTTGCTTTACAGTTTTGTCTAGCATACTTGATTTAGGAGTAGGTGTTTGTGTCAATATTGGATTTATTTTTGATATATCAAGCTCAGCTCGTTCCGTTTTCTGTTATGATTATAAAAAAAAAAAAACGGAAAATTTATCTAATTAGGGCTTAACGTTTCCATTAGAAGGTAATTGTTGTGATTGTAAGAAAATCATTAAATAAAGTGCAGTTTTATATAAATACTAGCTTCTGCCTCGTGAATGTATTGCAGACGCGATGACGAAGATGGATAAAAAATTGGCGTATACAGTAATTTAACCGTGAAAAAGTAGCAGACAGACAAATAGATTTACTTTCACATTTATAATATTATTATGGATATATTTTTGGTAAATGTGACTATACCTGTGAAAGCGTATTTAGTGTAAATTAGTATATCATTTTATGTATGTAGGTATATAATACTATATTAAAATGAAGTTCAATGGTAAAAGTTTTGTGTTAGATGAATATTAATGAGGACTCCATCACATTAATGATAGTTTTATTCATAAGGAAAGTTCTCCAACATAATGCCGGAAATCGATGTGTATTTACTGCTAACAGAAAATATAGAAAGCTTTCGACAAGGGAGCCTTGCTTGTCATAAATTATTTGTGCTGTGATTTCCGGTCCGTCTTTACACAGAAAAGAAATATTGTAGTTTGCCTATGGGCAAGTTGTGTTTGTTTAATTTGTGTTTAATGTTTTTAATGAAACCTTTACGTTGTTATAGATAAAAAAATAAACAAAACTTTCGTGGGACAGTTAGATTTTTTAAATGAAATATACATAAAAATATACATTTAATTATTATACTTTAGGGATTATACACACGGGTAATGTTCACGGTAATCCCTACTTGAGCACTACTTCTTCTGGTTCAGGGATCTGGAGTCAATGAAAATCTGGTTATGTCAACCGAATATATTTCGCGTGAGCCCAGAGAGAGGACCGTTCGCCCTAACCAGTGCGCAGTAACTGGTCGTCCAAAACATACATCACGCGCTCATACAATTTGCTTACCTTGCACTCTGCCTCGCATACATACATGTGTCTCTACAATACTAAAAATAACCAACATAATATAGATATTTCAATCGAGTCAAGTTAGCCATTTGCATGATCAATATACCTACTTAACCTTTTGAATATCGTAATTAGAGACATAATAGAAAGACAATAGGTGTAAAAACTCCGGTGTTTGCTTGTAGCTCAAGAGTCCAATACATAAACGTTAAAAAAAGACCAATGTTACTGTTTGATTATGCCATGTTTAGGCAAAATGTATTTATATTTCAGAAGGTATGAAAACACTATTCTCACGTCAAATAAATCTAAAATGTTCAATGATTTTTTTTTCAAAGCGAACGCCTAATTGACGGCCAAAGGTCACATTGGAGATTTATTTATAAATGAAGCCAGCAGAAATAAGAAGCGTATTTAGGCGTAAATAAGAAATTGCGATTTCAAAGATCGCAATTTATTGCTTCAACAGACCGATAAAATAGATACGATGATAAAATATTTCTAAATAGCATTTGATATATAAAATTTAGTGGTGTACAAAATTTTTGCACAGAAAATAAAAATAACCGGGGACGCGAGGCAATGGAGCATCATTTGATGCGATCGACACCAGCCCGAGTGACCGGAACGAAGCCGTTTAGCAGATTTTATCGTTTTTATTTGTATTCCTATACTAGAAATAATAAAAATAAGATATTACTGGTATTGGACGTGATATTGATAACATCGATCAATTAATATTTGTTTGAATCATATCGTCTTTCTACATTTATACCGATATCATTTTCGGTACTACGCAAAGTCATTAATTAAACGCAACCTAATTTTCGATTATCGCTCTTCAAACATTTATTATTAAATGGAGGGAAATAAAGCGTCCCACCTGTTCAAATAAATTATACTTGGGAAACAGGTTCGAAAGGAATATTTTTTATGTAATGATCGATTATGTCAATAATGAGAAAGAAGTAAAGACAGTTAAGTAAATAATTAATTGTAATACTGAGGGGTTTTGATATTTAGATTAACTGTTTATTGATTATAATTTATTAAATTAGTGCAGAAATGTTTTATCGTAACACAAAGTCGACTTTGCCAACTGCGCAATGTTGCACCGTTGCACATTCGAAGCACCGACGCGTAGCTTATAAAGTGCTACGAGTGCTACGAGCGCTACGACGCGTCTACGACAAAACATCGTAGCCGCCATTACGCCGATGCCTCTCTTGCGCTGTGTGTAGCTAATGTGCAGTCATCTTTTTGTTTATGTTACTGTCAACGTAATAAACTTCAACTTGATATGACAGTTTGGTCAGTTCGTACCAAGGTCGAACGCGGCTCAGCGTAATTAGTATTGACACAAACTCGAACTAGGTATGACGGACCATACTGTCTCTGAGTCACCTTTGACCTTAGTGCGAACGAACCAAATCCGACATACCAAGTTCGAGCATGATTTAACACTATTTGAGCAGTGACGTGTTGTTTTAGGTTCCAGATTGATCGAGGAATAATTGTAATACCGAAGTCTGTATCAAAGAACCGTATAGCAGAGAATTTTAATGTATGGGACTTCACTTTAACGAAGGAGGATATAAAGATTATCAATAGCTTGGATTGCAACGGTCGACTCATCCCACAAGCGGAGTAAGTAACCTCAAAATATTTCAATACTCAGTAAATACTCTTTGAAATCCTTCCCATTGTTCAGATTGTTCAAACTATAACATGAAAAATAACCCATTAATTATATTATTTGTTGCATTACTTTTAAGAATATACAGACAGTATAACTTATACCTAGACTAGTGACCCGCCCCAGCTTTGCACGAGTACTGATATTGAATATATTATGCATGTATTATACACATAAACCTTCCTCTTGAATCATTCTATCTATTAAAAAAAAAACGCATCAAAATCCGTTGCGTACTTTTAAAGATTTAAGAATACATAGGAAACGATAACTTTGTTTTATACTATGTAATGATAGTCACTAACCTAACCTAACTTGGACGCGTCACTTCGACTTTGTAATAGTTTTAATCGATATTTGACACTTTTAAATACCTTCATATTTCGACGACGTCATTTAATATTAACTACGACTTTAATATGAATCAGTTTTTAGGGCGCTACAATATTGTCTTAATATATTTTTGATTTTCAACTTCTAATTTATCGGGTTCCAGTATATTGTATTTTACTTTACTGTTATTATCTTAATTAATATCAAACAAAAAAGTTTGAGTAACACGTGTTGCGGACGCTAAAAATTGTTTAAATTTTTTTTGGTAACACGTGTATATCATTGTTATTCAAAACCTTTTTCAACCCACTGTTGTCAGATATTTTTTTTTACAATCTGTGCCTTTTTTGGACTTGTTAATTATATCATTAATTCTGTAATAAACACCGATCTTCTCTCGCATCGTATTAAATTCTATAAAGTATATCATCATCAGCCTTTTTTAATGTTCCCACTGCTGGGACACAGGCCTCCTCTCCAGGAGAGGTATAAAGTATATGTTAACTATTATTAATTAAGTAGATTGGACACATGAACAAAGTGTTTTTATAAATATGAGACTCTAAGAAAGTCTTAAGGACTTCTATAAAAATGCTAAAATGCTTAGTTTTAACAAAACTTCTATTGTATACCTAATAATAAGTTAGAGTTAAATTACTTATTAGTCTCTTAAGCTACATTGTAATCAATTATTAAGAAATTTGTTCTTAAAAATAAGGGGAAAACATTAAGTAGATATTAAACTAGTGGACAGTGTACGTAGACCCTTTACTTAAATCTCTTCTGTGAAATTTCTATCGAATACATACGAGCACTTTACTGTTATGAACAGTCCGAGTAGATAGGGTGTGGGTTTAAAGGCTTATAATTTTACTAACTGCTTAAATTAAACAAAATTGTACGCCACCTTCAGTTAGGTTTCATGACAAGGACAATTTTTTTTAAAAAGAGTTACCCAATTTGAGATAGACCGCAATAAATCTGCGCTTAAATTTCCCCTCTCTATTTGCAATTTTAGGTCCTAATTAGACTTATAGAATCGCTGACGTACCGCTGTTAAATAAAACTGTTATTTTATCTTGGCCCAGAGATATCAATCTCAGCAAATCTGTAGGGACAAAAATTAACGGATGTCGTTTCCCAAGGCAAGTCGCCTGCACAGAAAGTTTCATTGTCGTCCATTGATCCGTTGGGAGGTGACTCAGTGAATAATAGACCTTCTTTGCTGTCTCACTAGCTGTAGCTCGCGGCTTCACTCGCATGAAATTAGAAATTTAATATTTAACCTCGTGTCAATGCCATGTGTTGGGTTGAAAAAATGTTTTTTGGATACATACATAGTTTCCAAAGATATGTTTTTTTTTTAGAGAAAAATGTTTTTATAGAAACGTATAAATGAGTTTTATCGTAGTTATAAATGGATGGTCAAGTGGTTGCTAAGTTACGAACAAGCTGACAAACGAGCTAACTTTAGTGTTAACGATATTAATAATTGGGATGGTAGTTAGGATTAGAGTCCGAATGATTAATACGGTCGTTGGAACTAATACGATTTTAAACTTATTCTTTAGTCAAAAATTAACGTTTTGTTTTCAGGGGTCGAGCACACAAGGATCATCCCTTCGCTAATCCTGATATTATCTTTTAAATGAGGCGGTTGACAAATGGTTCTGAGGTTGCTTCTTTTACAGATTGTGGTGCGATAAAAAATGTAATATGAAAAACATGTAATGTGTGAAAAGCTCTGTCAGTTGAACATAAATTGTGATAAGCAATTATTTCTTATTATTTCTCTATGTGACGGTAATATAAAAAATAGATAAATAACTTTCTTTTACAAGCTATAAAAGTGACATTACACATCAAAGAATTATTTGCAATATTTTCCAGTCATTCTTTAAGATGAACTTGTCAAACGTACCAATAATTATAAATACTAAACTAATCTTATTTTTTTTTACCCTCTTACAAGCTATAAAAACGAAATTACGCGTCAAAGATTTTTTTGCAATATTTTCCAGCCATTCCTTAAGATAACTTGTCAAACGTACCAATAAAATTAATACTAAAATAATCTTATTTTCTTTTTGTTAAACTGATACACCTAAACTTTCTTCAAAAGTGAACATGCAATGAATACATAGCCTCGTGACTCACTCCCAGCCAAGTTGGTTGGCAATGAGTGGTCGTGTAAAGGAGTTGTGGGATCGTGCGGGCCGAGCAATATCCGGCCAAACAGCTATGGTTGCGTGTGTTTCCGCCAAACTGTCAGACGGTTGATTTCGCTAAATTGTTCGCATTCCTTAACCCTGTCTTGTCTGATTTCGAAAATACGGGCGCATTGAAATAGTCCGGAGAGTGTTCAGTGCGGACTTTAATCATCTTGATTGATAAAGGACACATGGAAGTAGGAATTCATCTTACAAATGGCCTTTGTTCGCGGTTACACGTGCCTTTTACCTTCGGGCCTGTGTCCGTATTAGTAGCAATGTTCCATTTTTAATTAAACATATGTTACGACTGACATCCACTGACCCATACATCGATTTAAGTTTCTGTGAAATTGTTACTATTTTGGTGTACAATAACGTTTTATTTATGCGCGGGTTTAGCAAGGGTTAAGTTCTGGAAAGATGGTTGAACGGCATTAGACCAGCATCAGGATTATTCTAGGTATATCTATGTTAAACAAGAAATTATTATTAAGTTAAGAGAGATTTGTTAAGTTAAAATAAGGATTTATGTGTACAATATTCGGGTGGTAGGTAGGTACGCCTAAATTCCTACTTTAGCGTCGCGCATCTGTTTACACTTCCATTGTATGTAACATTCTAGCGGTTGTGCGTACAAACACACACGAAAAAAAATCTGGTTACTGCGAAAATATGCCTTTTTCAAAAAACATTGTACACGGTCGTCCCTTCGTTACGTTGCCATCTCAAAATATAGATGAGAGAGAAAAGTACAAGGAAGTTATTTCGTACGAAAAATTATTTCCCTAATGCGGAAGCTTCACAAACTAGCAGCCGCGCGCATTGCACAGGCAGCGCCGTTCTTAGATAAGGTAAGACCTTCAATAACTTTACTTTATGACGTTAGAAATGTTTGCAAGATACCAAACTTGATAAATTATTAGCATGACTACCCCTAGTGTTCGAGTGCGTTCTATAAGCATTACAAAACAAATGACGGCCATTGTTTTAGACGACCATTTCAGACCCTAGTAAAGTTGTTCAAACCATTGAGAATAAATTTATTCTATTCTTGAGAAGTATCGATTTGTTCCGTGCGCGGTCACGCATTTTTACCTACGTTCAGTATTTCGTGCTAGACATGGGCGACTGAAAGAATTTTAATGATTACCTCTACTTTGCAAAAAATAGGTTACCTTTACCAGGGTCTTAGTAGAAAAATAAGAAATTCAACTCAGCAGCGTTTTTTTTATAAACGCTGCTGAGTTTAATGTATAAAACACGAACAAGTTGTAATTGACCTGCAAGAAAAAAAGAAACATGTGGCTTGTTTTATGACTGTAAAACCTGGGTCTTTACAAAAACATACGGGGAAAGTATAAGATGGCACAACCAAATTCATCAAGATAATAGGCTATGACAAACTTGAAATGGAACGTAATTTTGTAAATTGTATATCACGGTAAGATCCCCTCGGGGGTTTCTTTCATTTTGGACTACGTTTGAACATTTGATATTATACCTGAGCCTTGAACAATACAAACTACACTCCTGTTCTGTCGGTACTAATATTGAAACCACTTAGAAAGTATACACAGAAGCATCTTCAAATAAAACGTATATTACCGTACACGAGAGGTACTTACCGAAAACGAGAAAAAATGATAAAACCGTGATTGTCTATTTAGGAAATCCCGATCATTTATGCTTTTGTCTACCTGGGGATCGGTTCCCGGGCCTCGGCATTCACATGACCTTATTATAGCGAGTTTATGGTTTAGTGCAGAGTGGCTGCCGACGACCCCTGTCGTCTGTCCTCCTTAGGAAACCATATTCATAAGATTCCTCTAAGCTATGCTTTTGAATAAAACTTCTTCTGAACCAGTGGGTGGTTCAAAGGTAGTTTTATTTAAAGACGCTTAATAAACGGTGTTGCGAAGGTAGAGCGAAGTAAACATTAATTAATGTTTTGTTGTTTTTTAGTTGATTGAATGGCAGGTAAAAATTGTTCTATAATATTATAAAATGGTTTGAGGCATTTCATTGAAAATATATTTTTCATAGCGCTGAAAATAGCCGAATCTTCTTTACGCTCGGTTGAATAGCTGTTTCAGCGAAAAGAAAAATCGGCGTTATTATATCGAGAAAATAGCAAAACTTACTTAGTTTTAAAGAAAATAAATCTAGAAAAATAGCAAAATAACCACCAAATAGTGTCAAAGTTTAGTTTCGCAGCGCTATTTGGAGCAGCTGTCCGTTTTTCCGTTTTGTTTTGGGCAAACTAGTTAGTGTGGGCACAGCGGGTATAACGCAGCACTGTAATAAGCAAGCTCTGCACGATCCACTGTTACACCGTTTACTCTTTCATTTGGTTCGCTATGAATTTGCACAGTCACCGCGGTGAGAACTTAAGGTGTTTGCGCTCTACATTGTGAAAGAAAAATTCTGCGTAATCTCTTTGAAATTCCAGGCAAGTTGGTGCTGAAATTATTAAGGCTCAGGGGTATGTACTGTTGTGCGGTGGGATTAGATTTTGACTACATTTTTAATGCGAGTCTAGAATTTCACCACAATTACGGATCTGTCGTCTGAGAGCTGAGTGAGGTTACCGCAAACTTCTAGTTTAGTTTCAGACGTAGAGATCTGTCGAAATACCTGTTTAGGATTTCAGAATGTGCAGCCGGCTGCTCAACACATGTCTACCTACATCTCACTTCGTTTGTACCGCGTGGAATTTTGCTCAACGTATCTAATAATAAGGCCAAGGGAATGTGAAGTGCGATGTCGAAACATGAAAGCTATAGACACTTACATGTAATGAGATGTAACAATCCACTTGAGAGGTTTTTTATATAACCATTTGAAGAGTGAAATACTTTTAAGCGAATATAAGACTTCAGATAAATTCAAAGAGTTTAATAATTCAAAACACAAATTCAACTCGCTTTATAATTAACTTATAGATAATTAGAATAATATTACTCCTCTTTGTATGTAGTAGCTATGTTTACTAAATACTATTTAATGAAATAATAATTTGACAGGCTTTTAATTAAGGCACTTAGTATGCTAACTAGAGGGTTCAGGTGTAATTAGGCCAAAATCAAAACTACCCTTTCTACTGATTTGTATGAAATAACACTGGAACAAAGGAATAAATCAACAACACAATGGTAGGCCCCGTTCATTTGCGGCATATCATTATGAATTTCGCACACATACACATACTCGAGAAATGAACAATTGCGCCTTTGTTTAAAGAATTTATAGATTTCTGAAATTGGTTTTTATTGCGAAACCAGACTAGAAAATAAAGGTATTATTATTAATTGTTAAAATAAACTGAAATCATGATGTTACTCTCTCGCTTTTGTTTTACATTATATAACATGTTATAAGGAAAAGCAGCTTTTGCCAGCGGCTTCGTTCAGTTGAAAGTCTGAAATTATCAGGAATATAATTATTAAGAGAATATAATCCTGAAATAAAAAGTCCTATAGATGTCTTATTCCAAGAATTGGTCTACCCTTTTACCAAGTTTTATATTTCGTTCAGACGTTATGAGTTTAAAGGAGAAATAAATATAAACACACATAATTGTGCACGCCTACCACAGTGTTGTCTTTTTTAAAAACCCAAGGTTGACTGGTGGGGTGGCAGGCGGTCGCCTCCTTCTGCGAGGCAGTAATGCTCGTGAAGGAGGGGGCTGACCGCATAAGGCAAAGGCAACGGCGCACTCGCCGTAGCCGTCGCCGCCGCCCGGCCACCGTAGACACTGGCTTGCGGACGGTGAGCAATGGGTAGCTCGCCGTCCGGTCGTCTGGTAGCAGTCCAGACCGAGTCCAAGTCGTCGACGGTGCGCTCCGTTCCCGCGCGCCTCAAGGAGTTGTCAGCAAACCGTAGGGGTCATTACCCTACAGGGTCGAAGCCTCCCGGAGCTGAGGGTTGGTGCGAAAGCTTTACACCGGGGCTCTGGGAATAAGGCAAGGAAGGTACGGGGTAGGTTCTTTAGTCATTAAGAGTCTGACACTGTTTCCCGCTCCGCCCAAGAGTGGGATTCGTCATTCGATGATTTTTACCTTTGTACCATTTATCTGTAATTTTGTTTCTCCTTTTATTTTATATGTGTGTACAAGAATTATAAAATAAATAAATAAAAAAAAAGTTGACTGGTAGAGAATGCTTTGTTGCATTACGTCCGCCTATGTACCACTACTGTACAATAATTATATAAATATGTAATTAAATAAATAAACAAATACTTACATATTTTCACTTTTATAATATTAGTGTGATATGAAAAGAAATAAACGCAAATGATAAGCGATGCCTCTCAGAAGAGCCGTTAAGGGTATATAGCATAATAACCCACATTCAAACAATGGTAGCAATCTAGCGGCTGGGCGCGGCTGCGGCGCGGCGGCGTGACGGCAGCGGGGCGCCTGCGGGGCGGCGGCGACGCGCCTGCCCCTCGGTCAGTCGGCACACGATTATAAATTCACCGCTCCATTATTCACAATTGGCTTCCATACCGGCTCTGACAGCCGGCCCGATAATTCGTTAAGTCCTAAACTGCGACCGCTGCGTGCAGCCGATAACGCCCCAATAGGATTCAACTAAATATACAAAGGGTTGTACGACTCATGCGTTTGGGTTAGTGCGGGTGTCGCACCTGCCTGTGTTTGTTCTCTCGCTGACTTCGTCTAGTTCTAATTACGTAATCATGTTTATTTGTGGGTGGCCCCCGGGGTGGGGAGCGTCACAATAAATGCTTTTTATTTCAAAAAGAGCAGCGTGTCGCTCGCCGCCACCCGTGCGCCGACTCGTTAGTGAATCCGGTTACAGTTGCCGTTCAAAGTTTGTGTGCTCTCGACTCTTGCCTGACGGATGTCCAACATCCTGATTTTCTGTATGCGAAATTTGCAATCTTTATAACTGCATTGGTTTTATTTATTTTTTGTATTTTCAGTAATCTGATCATACGAGGCCGAGCTCTATTTTGTCGTTTCTTTATGCGGTTTCGCACAATATCAATTACTTGTTTCGTGAAAACGTTGAGGTTTCACTTAATTTAATTTAAATAATGATTTATAAAATCACAGTTCGTGTCGAGTACCTCCGCCATGCTTTAACTTTGAAATCTTAATCATTTGTGAAAAATGACGTACAGCGAAGATAGTAAGTGGAGAAGCGAGTAATAATCAAAGAGATGAACGTTAACGGAACTGTAGCAATTACGAATGATGGATTGTTGAACTTCTCCCGGACAGAAATGACCCAATGCTTTAATATCGTCTTGTTTCTTTTCTTAGCTCTTCGGTAATTTGTCACTAAGTAGCAGTTGGAATGGAATTCCTTTACGTAATAAAACGTAATATAAAAGAAGAGCCTGATTAAGTAAATATTTAAAATATTAACTGGTATATTGCTCGTTTAGCGTATTTGGATGAAGAAGATTCGCACACATGTAAAGTTTTCAATTTGGAGCTCAGAAACCTGCCATATTTTGTTACTAAAGTAAATTTTGCCAGCACGTGAAAATATAAAATTTCTGTAAATAGCGCTGCAGAATGTTTATTACACATTTGAAAATCATATGAAGTAATTTGTAACAAGAATTCACTCGTCTTACAAGGATACCTTTCGAAGAGTAGGTATGTAGTGCCGAGAATGCGGTGCACTGTCTTGAAATTTTCATATTGAAAATATTTGTTCGTGAATTAAAATTCTTGACAAAGTATCAAGAAATTATAGGGTAAAATTTATATAACGGAAGCTTTATTAAAATTGAATCATTTTAAGCATATTTTGATGCAAGTTTGTTATTGCAGTCGAATCGAGATTGTAGGGTCAAAACCCAAGCAGAAGACTATGGCCGAGAATGGAATGCGTGTGAAATAAACTGCAATATATACAGGTTGGTTGTTCAATCGGCAAGAGTCTGACACTGTCTCCCGCTCCGCCCAAGGGCGGGATTCGATATTGGATGATTTTTACCTACCATAAAAAAAAGTTCTAGGTGGTAAGATACGAACTAGTGTAGGTTTTCGAACTAGTATGGAAAAAAATCTTTAGATATATGTACAGTTCTATTTGTCGTTTAACTCAAGGACTGAAAGCCTTTATCGAAGATTGGGTCGTAATGGAGCCAAACCTAGAGATGACAATATTGGGGCTATATTTTTCAAGTAATATTTAGATTAATGTAGATTTTTAACATTTAACAAAATCTCTTCATAAATGTTCACCGCTACGTAAGTGCAGTGAAACCTGAACAACTGAAAGCGCAAGGGACCAAGGATTTCTTATCACGTATAAAGACTTTTTGTTTAAACTGATTTTCCAAATAGCCGGGCTTATAGTGACGTTATCTCACTTGTAGAGGGACCCGATACGAAATTCAAATGTTTGCAAACAAACGTATCGCAAACAAACATGTTGCAAACTTTTCGAGCAATGTTTAGAATGCTGAATTATTAATTGATTGTCTCACTGAGTTATAAAAAGACCCAAGAATAGAGAAAAAAAAATAAAAAAGAGGTCTCAATTATTGAGGTTTCTTAATTTTTCTCTGTAACACAGGTATTTCAAGTCAAAGTATCGGGAACTCAGTGTTATTACGAGTAGCAGAGATTTCATAAATATTAAGGGTCCACTTACTTTACTTAGTTCATTAAGTCCCAAGAGGACACCGGTGTCCGCATACCTATTGTTTTTTAATTGTCTAAAGGTTTTATTCTTAGCTTTGTAAAATTCTAATTGTTAGCTACTTAGTGTACTTCTACAAAGGTTGCAAATTCTGTTTTCGTATTATATATAGATATAATTCATATTCAATCCCAAGGTACGACATTAAAGTATTATATCACCTACTCACATACGAGCACTTACTGAAAAACCTGTTCGAATAAGAAAAATGAAGGCCCCTGCATGATTAAAGCGGCCGCTTTCTTCGACCGTGGTAAATGACGGTGACATTTTATTGGCGGTCAACGTGTTTCGTTAGACTGCCCCCTGACATGCGATCCATCTTGCGCCCGTCCCGGATTACCTGCGCCGAATCAACCGAATGTGATTAACGGAGCCGATCAGGCCCGTATAAAATGCCTGCTTCGACTCCAACCGATGGCCGTGTAATGGCGTATTGCGGATTATTACGGCCACTCGAACGTATTATTCCGCTCTGCTCAAAAATCATGTCAAATAGAACCGAACCAGCCCGATGCACTAGCTGCTCGTTTCGGCTGAGAGTACCAACAATTGTATTACCCACTCGAATCAAAATTGAACTGCACTGCGCTGTGTAATCTGCACTCATAGATGGTAATTATTAATGTTTAGTTAATTTACTGCGCATTGATATTTCCACGAAGTTCATTACTCGATGAAATTGGACGAATATTATAGGGTATCGTGGTTTCCAGTTTTCCAGTTCAGCTGAGTTTGCGCGATGATATGCGGGAAGTAATATTGAGACAGCGAGGGGAAACGTCAGTTACTTCCTGTGCTACTTTACTAACATTTACAATTTCGGCCGAGATGTAATTAATTAATGCAGATAGATTTAAAATTAATTTAAAAACTCGAGTCAGTGTCGCAAAGTTATGAGGGTAGAAGTAAAGATTTATCAAGGCCGTCGAGAAACGCTGAAACAGCGGGCGACGCGACGCGACACGACGCGACGGCGATGTGACAAGAGCGCGTTAATTCTTGCTCACTGCGACTCTTCTAAACTGTTAAAAGAGTAAGGTAATTAAGTATGATGGATATTCGGAGTTTATCGCGGGTGGCAGCGACACGGACCACTCGCAACTTTCTTATCTTACCCTGGACGAAGTTTACGATGTCTCTGCGGCGGCGCTGAGCAGCTGATTATGTGCTGTGAGCTCGTATCGCCTGCCTAATTTTAGTCTCATAGTTGTTTATGTGAGGATCCACTTACTTGATAGGAAATTATGATGAATTGCATGTCGTCGTAGAGTTCAGGTTTGTGGAGATGGCATTTGGTATTTTTTTCTTTTCTAATAGTTAACGAGAAGTAAACTATGCAGCTATTTTTAGATACCATCATACCGTATAACTGAAATTCTTTGATAAAATACTTCGGTATTTAAATTCACTCGGGGCTTCTTCATTCAGACAAGTCGTGGTTGGAGTTGATCACAATTTTGGGAACTCATTTTATTCAGGATTGTCGACTTTATTTTCAAGTGGGCAAAGATTTCAATTTTCTGTCTAGTTCATTTTGATTGAATTGAACGCTGTACAACTTCCGCGAGCTGTCAAGTGTCAAATTTGGGTTTCTGTCAAAACAGAGTTATCGGAATACTGAGTGACATTAAAATGTCAAAATACATTAAATTTTTATTTACTTTTTATTTTTCAATTCTGCCAGCTCTGGCTTTTTTAATATTACCAAAATATGTATTTACGATAACAATGTAGGTAAACATGTAACTCATTAAAATAATCCATTTCTCATCTCGACTCAAGGTTACCTTCGTAGTTACCTAGGTATGTATTTTTCATGGCATTTCCAGAGAAGGGTTATACGTTGTGGATACAGCTATGTAGATTTGTAGTGGAGCCGGAGGGCAACCCTTGTCATGTGAGATTTGTAAACGAAAAAGCCTCTAATTTGGGTTTGTGTTTTGACAAGTCATCTTGAGGAAGACACCGAGCTTCTCTGAAGAAAACTTTTGTTCCAGTTATAGTTGCTGAAACGGAATATAAAAAGTTAGCGTATGTATGTGAGCAAGACTGTGTAAGAATTTGTTACTGAATAATTTTGGTTTTTGGTTATTATTTTTTTTTACTTCTTTTTGCTTTTATATTTTATGTTTGTGCAATTTAGAACCATAAAGGTGGCACCTCTAATTTTTAGATACTCACCTACTTCGTTTATCTCTACTGGATAAATCTTCAAGTCATAGAACATTTTCTGTTGACGAACCAGAAAGATGTTCATACTATAAAGCTTGAGGTAAAGCTTTATAGTATGACCATCTTTCTGGTTCGCGCGATTGGCGTGATGCACTGTTATTGGTGGGTGTGTGTGCGGATTAGGGTGAACGCTTGCAGAAGCAGCAGTCGCGGCGACAGTGACAACCATATCCTCTGGTTATAAAGCAAAGATCATAAAACAAGGTGAGGTAGGCATGTTCAGTTCGGTTTCGTAAATAAATAAAAGCTGTGTGCTCTTGCCAATCTGAAGGCAGATCAATAGATCCGCCACAAAAGCCGCTGTTACCCTTAAAATGTTCTCTTGCAAACAAGCGCTCTACATTGCCCACATATCTTGATCAGGTGACGCAACAAAACATAAAAACCAAATTGTACATCTTTTTTTCATTTAACAAATCCGTCTTGACGAGGGTATTCTGTTTTTTCGGCAAAAGTAGAAATAAGATAGATATAAGCAAATCCTGCTAGATCACGTTTAGTACCTCGATTTTTTTTCGATTATATAGAAACAAAGGCTGGCAGAGAGCTTTGTCACGAAAAATATGGAGCGCACGGACTATTGACGCTTGGGAAATTGGTTAGAGCATACACATTAATTAAAAACACGTACTGCTCATGTCGTTTTTTTGTTCAGAGTAATTTGAAAGGGTTTTCACAATGGCATTTAAGTCCTTACTTTATTATGATTTTGCTTGTATAAAATTTTCTTTTTTCATTAATTTACGAGAGTAATATTTCAGGCTGTTGAATTTAAGTTTAACGAGTTGAAAAAAAGAGGTTTGTTGTTGTTAATGCGTTACGTCCCTAATTAGCAGGTAGGCAGGGAGAGCCGGCCGCCGCGTATTGTGGTCAAGGGGCTGTTTTCTGGGACACCTGCGCCCATTTGTTATTATATATTTACTATTCAGAGTTAAGTAATGGCGTATTTAATTATTTTACAAATGCTAGTCGAGGTTTTTGGTGATGAATGACAGACCACAAAAAGCGGAATGCAAATAACATAGAAAGCGGCAAATAACCACTTCGATTGAGACTCGAAAATCGGTTATAAACCTTCTCATACAAATTTAACTATTATAGCGGTTGACCTTGAATGCCCAGTAACCAAATTTCGGGTTTTAATCGAAGTGGGGGGCTGCGGGGAACCATAGCAAATGATCCAACTTATTTGTTCATCACACATTTGTCCTGATGGGAATCAAACCTGGGATATCAGTCACGGCTACTAACCACTAGACCAACAGACCAGTCAAATGTAAGCTGCATTTTGTGAATAGACTCATGTTCTAGTTTGTGTGTCAGAAGGCACACGGTTTACTGCGTGCTCTAACACATAGCCTAAAACGCAGAAAGGATTATATCGACTCAACAATGTATTTTTAACTTGTGTTTCGCTCCATCTGTATTAGGTATCGATATATATATGTACTACCACTAAATGTGGTGTGCCATACAGTGACTTTATTCCACTTCAGTGATCTGCTCTTTTACATTGATGACATTAGTGCAGTTTTGACGTATCAGCGCTCTAAGTTTAAAAAAATATATAGACAACAATGCCAATATAGCGCTGCAGCGGACTTTTGTATAAACATTTCAGTATTTTGACAAATAGTTTCTTGTCCATCACTACGATTTAAGGCGATGGCGATGTATGAATAAATTATTATTATTATATCGTATTTATTTATTTTACACTTTCTTGTATACCAAGACTATAAAAAAGGGAAGAAAACTTATAATAAAAACATACAATCGGCGGCCTTATCGCACTTGGCGATTTCTTGCAGGCAACCTGGTATGGAAAGAAATAGCCAGGACACAAAATGGGGTTGCACTTGGCGCAGATACAAAAGCAAAAAAAATCATATAAGTACTTAATACTAAAAAAAAAATAGATACATGTATTCATACACACAAAATATATACAGGCAAGAGAATAAGAGTAATAGTATATATTAAATTAACTTATATATATTAAATTACTTGGTATTTATTAAATTATCGTATGTATTAAAATAAGTTGACTGGCCTGTTGGTCTAGTAGTTAGTGGCCCTGACTATGTCGGAAGTCGTGGGTTCGATTCCCACCCAGGACGAATGATTGTGTGATGAGCATGATCATTTGTTCTGTGTCTGGGTGTAATTTACCTATAATGTGTATATATTTAGATATATATAAGTATGTTTATCAGTTGTCTAGTACCGATAACATAAGCTCTGCTTAGCTTGGGACTAGACGGCGTTGTGTGTTAGTTTAAAAAAAAAATAGAAATCAGAAGCATGTATGCAATATATATGCTATTCTTGATAGCTAAGTCCACGACACCACGCTCTATAAAAGGTCATTCAAACATCTCCAACTCTGTTTAATATTTAACAAGCATTGACAGCAAAGAGTAATGGTAGAAGAAGGCTGGCTTTAGTTGCGCCGGTCTCCTGTTTAGCTATTGATGTATTACAGTGTCACCCATCGACGTGTCGTAAAACACCGGTGCAATGGGGGGCAGAGAGCTGCCTATAAATACTTTGTTTTAAGCAGTTTCATCTACACTAATATAATAAAGAGGTAAAGTTTGTTTTTTTGTTTGTAGGAGGTAATCTCTGGAACTACTGGTCCGATTGGAAAAAAAATTGCAACAATAGAAAGCTGTTTTACTCCTGAGTGACATAGGCTATATTTTAAGTACGCGGGCGAAGCCGCTGACAAAAGCTAGTAGTAAATAAACGTAGTCTTTTGGTACCAAAAATAAGTCCTTATTTATAAAAACCTCTTTGCAGGCTTAGACATATGATTTTTAGCTAAGTACAAAATGTTAGTCCCCCTTGCCAAATTACAATCGTTTCGTTTAGAGTTACCGCTTATAGATAGCCACTTGGCTAGGGAGCTGGTAATGGTATTACCTCTCACGTGATTTCTACACAAGTTTCAAGTTATTAGCCGCATACTATATGCGGCTAATAACTTGAACCATTTGCTGTGGTTAAGTGTAGCCCCCCCACTTCGAATGAACCGAATATTGGTAATTATTAGCATCACATAAGCTTAATCATGGCGATCGATCTTGAGTGCAAAGTATAAGCGGCAAATAAGTAGACCCGTTTACGCGTCCCTTCGATTGAGACCTGAAAATCAGTTACAAAGGACCACTTGAGTTACGAGTCACACAAGTTGAACCATGGTGACGATCGACCTTGAATGCGCAATAACCAATTTTCGGGTCTCAATTGAAGTGGAGAGCTTTGCATAACCAAATGGGTCTACTTATTTACGTCGTATATATATAAAATCATTATCATACATTTTGTACAATTTGACGGGAACATCATTTGTCTAAGTCTACTGTTTAGCAACTGATTAGGAGATTCAAATTCGTTTCTCTGTAAGAAATATGAATGAAACATGTGATATTCAGTCGTTAAACAGCGTTGAGATTTTTATAAATACGTGTAATTTTCTCTTACATTTTTCTCGACATTTTTTATTTGTCTATTTAATATTTTACTCAAATCCTTCAGTGTAAACTCATAACCCGGAGAGAGGAAGAGTGGCAGGCGGTCGCTTCCTTCTGCGAAGCAGTAATGCTAGCTAAGGAGGAAGCCAACCGCATAAGGCAAGCCCGTAGACGCTACAGAGCCCTGTTCCAGTTTCTGAAAGGAAGGTCTGACCCTGGTATGAGGGCTAAGAAGGAATGGGGTGGGATGTTTAGTCAATAAGAGTCTGACACTATTTTCCGCCCCACCCAAGGGCGGGATTCGTCATCAGATGATTTTTCATACCATAAAAAAATTGTCATAACTATAGGCACTTCCTATTAGTTATATCGTGATACAGAATACTGTGCAATCGTATTGGTGACTCATACTCAATCTATTAACCTACTACCAGAATTCTGAGGCCTTACGAATGTATTGACAAGCCCACACGATGTTCGGCCACATACAAGGTGTACTGCCTCACTTGCGCATAAAGTTTGTACCATACATGAGGGCCGTAGGTAGTCTATACAACAGGGGTGCACAGCTCATGGTACTAGCGAACGACCTCAATATATTTAGGCAATAACAAATAGGCTGCCAAACTACAACTACGCTACGAAAGGGGCCATTCGTTTATTACGTGAGATGTTTATTTTTTTTACTAGTTTTATACCAACCCGACACGAACTCTATAAGAAAAAGAGAGAGAGTGATGAGGCTGACTCAAATTATAAAAGAATAAATGAATATACCTTTGTTGTAATTTTAGCAACGTTTACAAGTGTGTCGTTATCGAAAACAAGGAACGTCGAGTGCACAAGTGAGATACAGTGACGCTGCTATGAAAATAGTTTCCTATTGCGCACCCGAGCGCACATCAGCATCGTGACTCGCCCGGTTGCACGCGCTTTTCATATCTTAACTTTGTGTATTTTTGTGATCTTACTTAAGGACTAGCAAAACTCTATCACTTAAGAAAAAATAAGATTGGTTGACCCCCTTCCCCCTAAATCGTCTTACGTAATAAATGACTGGCCCTAAAGAAAAATATTAAACCCAAAGTTACAAGAACTGGGTGAAATAGAATTACATGCTAGTACCTACCAGTTTTAAGTGTGTTTACCTAATGCCAAGCAAATATTTAAACTTCAGTTACAGGTCAGATAGACAGATGTATGAGTGCTTGCAACTGTTTTTGATTCAATATTTGTGGTACATTTCGCGATTGGTGGTTTGAGCAGCCCTGCCGTAGAACACGGCTAGTCCGGACTGCATGAGGACCGCACCCAGCTTGTGCGGCCGCAAAGCCATTGCGGTTGTCATCCGCATTCATGATACTGCTCACCGCTGAATACCCTCGAATTGCAATTAGGTACTAGTAGTAGTACTTTTCAAGTGCACTAACCCTGTTATGCGCAGTTATATTTAAGCGGCTGATGCAAATTCCTGTGTACACGAGGTTCAACGGGGAAGTTGGGACAGGGTATTTGTCTAACGAGTATAAGACTGATGGCTTGTTTGTTTTGATTTATTAACGTTCTTTATTAAACGATACATTAGTCGTGACGTCAGACATTACAGCGGACACTTTGATTAGTGTCGGAGTGTATTCGGAAGCAACACCCTTTTGTTCATAACTTGGTGGTTGGTAAACTTTGAAAAAGTAGCTTTATTATAAACTGTGCAAAAAGCTTATAGTTTCTTATATAATTCTTAGTGAACTTTCAGTGAAGTGTGAGTAAAGAAACAGCTGACGTACATTTTCTATAGTGTTTCTCTTTTACACATGAGCTGCAACGTGAAGTGCTTTCTAAGAAAAAGCTCGTTAAGTTAATTATATCTAACTATATCTATTTGCGATGTGGTAAAGCTTTGAGAAAGTGAGACGCTTTGATGTTTTTATTTGTGAGAAGAATCTACGGTTTAAATGAAATGTTCTGTTCGTATATCTAGAGACCAATATAATATTTTGCTGGATACTAATGTAAGACCATTTTAGCTAAACCTACTCGTGATCAGGACTTGTCGTAATCCGGATCCGTTAAAGATTCGCATTAAATCCGTATCCCTTAAAGATCCGCATTAATTTGAAGCGGATGCAATTACGATGCAGATGTCAGAATTGACGAGCAAAATCCGCATTTGTGTTTGGGAATGCGAATGTCCGTAAAATCTCCAGTTCAAAGCTTATGTCAAAGATGATATTGGCATCCTAACTAAACTATCAACTCTCGTTAAGATATTAGCTTCAAGCATTATGTAAGTTAAACCTATAAACTGTGCATCTTGATCTATAAGTTTATAAATGAACGTTGGATTTTATACTGCAGTGCCTGAAGTGTGCTAAAGGTATTATTTGTCTACGGCTTGTAAACTGGGTACTGTGAAGTTTATAGTTGTTTTTTTAGAATGTAGAGTAGACCGTTGTTAGCTAATTCCTGTCAAGCTTGTCCTACCATCTTTTCTGTGGCATGCTGCATAGTCTTTTGGTTGTGTCAGCCTTCCATATGATAGAAACAGTAACTTTTATAATTACCAAAATCGAGAGCAATGGTGGCTGAGTGGTAACGGTCCCGACTTACGATTCGTAGTGATGGCCGAGTGGTCCCGAATTACGATTCGTAGGACCCAGTTAGGCGCATTACTTTGTGTAATTTATTTCATCACCACTGCTCTCAAAACGGTGAAGGAAAACATCGTGAGGAAACCGGCTTGTCCTAGGACCAAAAATTCGAAGATATGTGACATCCACCAACCCGCATTGGGCCCACGTGGTAGATTATGGCCAATTCCCTCTCCTAGAGAGGAGGTCTGTGTCCCAGCAGTGGGAACATTAAAAAGAAGGCTGATGATGATGACCATTGTTTGCTAATTCCTGTCAAGCTTGTCCTACCATCATCTGTGTGGTATGCTGCATAGTCTTGTGGTTGTGTCAACTTTGCACACAGTGGAAACAGTAACCTGTATAATGACGAAAATCTTTCACAGTCCAGAAAATTTATTCCAAATATATTTGTTTTATACTTGAAAGTTTTCAAGTTAATTACTTTTTACAGTTCGCGTGACCCAAGGGCTGGCTTTTACCTTGGACAGAGGATAAGCATTGTCATACAGCGTGGCAGTATCGCCAGTGTTTTGAACACATTACAAGTCAACAGCGACGGGGAAGAAATTTCTGAAGCTATATTTTAATTTATGGTTGTTATTTTTTGGTTTTATTAGTATTTGTTTATTCATGTACACCAAAAATATTTAACCAAAACTTTAGTTAAGTATTTCTCTGGCTTGTTGGTGTTACATGAATTGGACATGAAACGATTAAATTGCCAAAAAAAGAGTAACTAAAAATATGATAAAAATTCTTTTCAATTAATAATTGTAAAAAATATTATAAGGTTGTCTGTAAAAAAGTCTTTATAAGCTATAATACGTCCCATAAAGCCTTATTTATTTTAAACTCCTGCTAAAATTGTATTTATGGTGTAAAATAATATATGTAGTATATATTGCCTAAATCAGGTACACCGATCTAAAGGGCTATTATTAATATTTCAGCTGTAAAGCCCAGAATAGACGAGACAAATTTGTAACAATGCCAATGTGTTGAACGACAAACATTATCTATACGTCTAAATAGGTTTTAATGCGCGTTGTGCGTGTTTCGTCACTTGGTCACGCTCTATATGTTATGTGTGTCACAAAGGGGGTGCGCACGGAGTAGTGCTTACATGGAGCATTAGCACAATATCATATTTGACGATGTTGTGGTATGGACAGCGAAGAATTTATTTGTTTTTGATAGGTGTTATAGGTACGAAAAGCCGTTATTAATACGTTTTTGATAAAGGGAAACTTTTAAAAAATCTGAATAAATAAAAAGCTTTCGCAATGGGCCCGCGTGGTAGAAACATTAATAAAGCTGATGATGATGAAAAAGCTTTCAAAATAATAAACTAAGATAAGCTTCAGATGAGCACGAATCTTGAGCGCTCGGTGAAAGAGCGGGGATCGTTTTGCGAATCACACACATCAAACTCTAACTCAAACTCAAAATTATTTATTTCAAATAGACTATTTACAGGCACTTGAAATGTCAAAATTGAAGCTAATTTGCGTCGTCGAGCCAATCACTAGTACAAGGATTGCATATCCCGCCCCCGCGTCGCACTTCATATTAGTAAAGAGACTTAATGTGAAACATTAAGTCTCTTTAGTATATTATATTCTATATATACTATTCTGCGGTAGTGGAATTAGTTCTGAAGCAAAAACTCAGCGCTCGAGATCTGTATCTGTATGCTATGAAAGAAAAATAAAGTAAGTAAAGAGTTTTTTTCAAACTCTTGAGACCCTCTCTAATTAAAGATTAAATAATAATTTCCAGTGTTGGTGTCAACCAGACTTTCAACAAATATTTTTTTTATTGTTTATAGGTTCGCGCATCATTATTTCAGCTGAAAGACGTTTATTCTTGGACAAAAGCCTTCCCCAACTCTCGTCATAATGACTGGTTCTGTGCGTCACGCATCCATCAGATTCCCCTGACTCTTACCAGGTTATAGCAAATAATTTTTTTTTTTTTTGTTAGCCTGTTTTGTCCCACTCCTGGGCAAAGGCCTCCTTCCACTTCTTCCACCCATCACGAAAGAGATGGCGCGATGAGCTAGACAGATTCCTCCCGAACTGGCAAGAAGAAGCAAATAAATTACGTTGGTAAAATGTATTCAAGTTTTCGGTTCACAGTTGTTCATTTTAAGGTGTTTTATTATTTTTTCTTACCCCTTACTAATCTCTCGATTGAAGAGTTATCCTCGTTGGATTAATTTGTCGTTAGGTTATAAGTAATAAGTCTACACTTCTATTTTCATTTTCAGATTAACTTCTGTTCTTCATCGTGTTAGAGTAACATAAGAACAAGTCAAAGTGACAAGTTTAAACAAAGTCGGTTGAAAGGTAAGAATTTGACTGCAGCAGAATCAAGCTCAAAATGTCGACGGCGCAATAAATCTTTTAGAACCCGGGCTGGGTTCGTAAGGGGGTTCGTTGAGTAAGGCCGATATCTGCTAGAGCCAAGGGAATTTTAACAGGAGCTACCATAGTCCTGGATAGTAAACACCAACTGACAAGGACACAAGTGGTTTTGAAGCAGTAAAAGTCTGACACACTCATTCGCTCAACCTTGACTTTTGAAATTTCAATAGATGAAAATAACTTTTTTCGTACCCCTAATTAGGTGAAAATATATTTAAAAAAAAACAATAATAATAATAATAAAATCTTCAATTTCAGGCCAAATACACCCATTTACATTACAAAGGGATTTGGGATTTTTGGGATGGTTACAATGGGTAACCTAACACAATACAAGTGGGTTTTAATAAGTAAGAGTCTGACACTCCTCACTCTATACAGGCCAAGGGAAGTCAATTTATGGTATTCCACCGAAATACAGTCGTTCATAAGGTTTTCTTCAAATGGCGGCTCCACGTTAGTGCCGTGAATTCACGCGCGACTTCACGCCATGATCGGGGAACAGGAAAGAACGCGCGTGAATTCCGCGAAAATTATAAACATTCACGATCACGCGTATTTACGGAGCTTTACGGCACTAGGGTGGAGCCGCCATAAGATTATTTAACTTGTTATTCCTTTCCCTAACTACTCAGTGGTAATTACCACTTAGCTATACAAACTTCTGTATTAAGC
This sequence comes from Mythimna loreyi, assembly GCA_029852875.1. Lineage (NCBI taxonomy): Eukaryota > Metazoa > Arthropoda > Insecta > Lepidoptera > Noctuidae > Mythimna > Mythimna loreyi. The sequence goes on along the minus strand of CM056785.1, from coordinate 11,372,416 downwards.
AATTATATTGATGACATCAAACTAAACTGTGAAATTGAATAAGCTTGTTTCTACGCCATGTTTCGTAAAGTTGCTGTAATATGTTCAAATCAGTTTTTATCGGAATTAATCGAAATGGCGGAAATTAAATTTTTTTATTTTTTATTTTCAATTCGATATTTATAAGAACAGCCTTTGTGTGGGTATTTTTACAAATAATGACTTGATTACTTTTACTGATTTTTGTATTGAATAATTGCGAAATCTCTGTTCAATGGCATGTGTTTTGTGAATATTCGCAATATTTTTCCTAGAACTGTTATGACGTTTGCGTATTATAGGGATATGCAATTAATCGGGTACTACACGGAAAAAAATAAAATGATTGATTGTTTTTCACATACACTACACATCTATATCACTGTATATTTTTTTTGTAAAAGCTATGTTTGTATCTCAATATTTCATTCACACGTATATACCTACAAACAAACCATTCTGCAAATAGTGAATAGTCTCAGGTGCAGTCGTCTAGCTCTTTGTTAGCAGATATCTAATAATACGTATTTCCCAGCTTCGAAACAAAAGCCGAGAGCTGTTTGAACGTAAATTACGCCTCGTATCATTTTTCTTCTGTTCTGATAAATCCAAAAACCCTTTGTTTACTTGTCAAATAAAGGCTGGTGCTAAAAGACCGCTAGTAAAACACTGACTGCCGTTAGCAAATTACCGTGCCCGCTTTCAGATAATATTATTCAAACAACTAAATCCTTCACTATTAAACTACTGAGCATTACTATTAATCACGTCAAGATGTTTACCCTCATCCCACGTCAGTTCGGCGGGAATTATCTAAGTCGAGATAAATAGGAGCGTCGCCTTCTCGCGCCATTCACTCCCACTTGGCGCTGTTTGAAAATCTCTTCGGTTCGTAACAGGGTTAGTTAGAATAGACCTGAGTAATCTCGTTTATAAATGAATCAATTCGCCAACGATCGGCGGCAATAAACATAATGAAGGAGCTCGCTTTCACTTTTGTAATTTGTTATCATCTCAAAATGGCGGTTCGGATAGACTGATTTGTACCTGATTTAATTTAATAGTAATACGATTTCATTTGACGTACTTTATAACATTTACTCTCCTAATGTCAAAGAACGTTTTGAATAAAGCTAAGAAAATAGAAATAAAACTGCATAAATTAAGGTGAAATGTTTACTTTTCTTATGTCTTCAGGACAAACTAAAAGAAATGGGTTCAAACCATTCATCTTACCGCCTGTTAACAGGACAAAGAAAATTACCTTTTTGTGAGGAAAATAGTCAAGTTCTGTGTACTCATAATGTTAGACTTAATAGCTATTTATATAGGGATGGCAACAGGAGTTTTCTTTTGCTATCTGCGAGTCTGTCTTAAAGATGAGCTTTTGCGCTTCTTGCACCGACTGAAGCGCGACGATCGGCAAAAGTTTCTCAAGCCAAAAGAGCAACTTTAGTCGAAACGATGCAATCGAACAGTTGTGGATCCGGCCGTTGTTCAACCAAAAGCGATCGTAGTTCACTCTACTAGATATGTATAATCTTAGTATGAAATATTCGTTTTAGTATCCAGTAAAAATACTAATTATAAAGACTGAATTTAGATATTAAAAACCTTAAAAACGCTCGTCTTGTGATAATTATCTGAAGAACAAACAATGGACTAACAAGTTGTCGAACTTAAGCAATTAAGAAAGACTAAGTCTTGGGCACTAGACAGCTAAAACCGTTAAAATAAAGGTACTAATAAAACTATCTGTTTTTTCGTTCAGGTCTTGCTCGTAAACTGACGTAAATCAGAGTGAACGATTAGCTCTCTTTTTAAATATTCTTTTTAATCTGGCAACACGTAAAAACTGTTTCATTTTATGTCGGTTTTAAGATGTCAATTTGTAACAAAAGTGCGAGAAAGTTGTATTAGGATATAAAAACGGCTATAAATCCTTGCCATTTATACTTTTTCGTTTATTTGCGATCGACTTTGAAAGTTATTTTCAAGGTACTGTTTGTGGGGTGGGCGGAATAGGTCACGCTGAATTTATAACGGCTTTATTTTATTTATTGGATACTATATCTTATTCTTTCACCTATTTTTTATGTGTCTGCTCGTTGATCGCCGTTTTATTGCGGTGCTTGTCGCACTTTTTTACCTTAATCTTGTGTCAGCTTTTCGAAAAAAATATGCTCGAATTAGCGTAGCGGTGCTATAAAAAGTAAGGACAATAATAACTACAGTTTATTGAAATGTTCTTAAATCAAAGATTTAAGTATCTATTAATAATAAGTAGTGATAGTATTTCTTTTTTCCGATTCTCCTTTCGGAGGTGTGCTGGAAGAGATTTCTATAGAAATAAGCATCACCTATGTACTTATTCTCCTTTCTCTGTATTCTTTTCTCTTATTATCTAGTGTGTACATTAATAGTTACATAAATAAAAAAGTAACAAAAAGTAAATAGAAATAGACGAACTTATGTTATCATAGATAACCGCAATAAATAAACCGTTTAAAATTAATTGCAGAACCATTTATTTAAATACTGTTGCAGAAATTATTATATAATAAATGTAGGAAAATGATAGTGAAGTAAATTCAATTTAAACGAAAATAATAACTGTAGCATTATTTTCGAGGTGAAATGTGCATCGTTCTACCTCAACCAGATATTGCCGAGCAAGCTGCTCCTGACGTGTATTGTGCTGTGGCGAACTCTGTAAATTGCTTTTCGTGACGATAAATATTTTAATCTGATTGGTGGTCTGTAACCAATTAATTGTGGCTTTAATTCCATCTGGAAATAAAACGTTTTGCATTTTTGTGGTGACTTGAAAAGTCTACTTTCAGGTAACCATACAAAATTAAAAACCTATCTAGTAGCCATGTTCCAGAGCGAGGAGGATTGGCAGGTGCTCGCCTTTCTGCGAAGCAGTAATGCTAGCAAAGGAGGAGGCCGACCGCATGAGGCCACTGCCCCAACTATCCAAACTTCCGGTCATGGTAGGCGCGGGCTTGCAGACGGCGAGTAATGGGTACCTCTCTGTCCCACTGACCGGTAATCGACCGGTCCGAGCCCAGGTCATCGGCGCGTACTGTTCGCAACTGTAAAGGCCCTGTAAGGTCAAAGCCTCCTGGGTAAATCAGAAAGTGTAACACTAGGGCCCTGGAATTAATGCAACGAAGGAACGGGGTGGGTTTTTAGTCAGTACAAGTCTGACACTATCTCCCACTTCGCCCAAGGGCGGGCGAAGTCATTTTTCCCCACCAAAAAAAATAAAACCTTACATACCTATAGGTACATTCGACTTAAAGACCAAATAAAGTGAAAAGTAACTTCTTTGGTTTCGCAAGTCCGTACTTTTTTCTCTTTTGTCCTCCGACGTCTTAGTCCGACTTTTTAGTCGTCTTCAGACAAATTCATGTTGGTAAGTTTTATATTCAACCAAGAAATTCACAACAGAAAACCTACCTACCTGAAAATATCATAGTCACACGTTTTAAATGATTCCTTTGAAATGAATGAATGGCTCCACAAATCATCGCCTAGCGCTTTGTTCGCTCGATTGCCAATCATCGGCAGGATCGACAGCGTCGAATTTTGGGATACTTGAAAGTAATCTGCTCTTCAAACTAGAGAGGCAAGCACGTAATTGGCTATTCATAAGGTGTCAAAAGACTACATTTTTTTCACAACCTGAATTGCGTGGCTCCGATGAATTTTAATAAGCTCGTCTATTATGATTTCGTATTCGTCCAGAATATCTTACCTTGGTCAAGAATTGATTTATGCCATTACTTTTTATAAATGAGTTTTCTCTCTGGATCCTACTTATGAAGTCATGCGGCATCCTCAGCTGCACTTTCCATAAAAAGGTCTCCGTCGTACCTTTAGAATTCAGAATATTTTAACTTGATAATAAAACTAGCATCTATAAACCATTGGTAAGTAAATAGTGAGTCGGAGTAGAGTGTTGCAACTCCAACAAGACGCTGTTCATTTAAAGAGTTGTGTAACTCTCTGGCTCCGGAGAAGTTTGTCTTGGCGCGCGGCGGCAGGCGTTGTAACGTTTTAACTTAGAATACTTTACCGATGGCGTTTATTTTCTTCAAAATATCTTTCGACTCCGACTCTGTTAAAGTACGTACTTCGAAAAGCACGTAATAATATTTCACCGCAAAGGGTATCATCCGCTTTTATTATGCTCTGGTTCAACGTTCAGTCTTATTCCTTAAATCCGCTGCAGCCGTCCTGCGAAATGAGAACTCGAAGATGTGTTGTCGTGCGGCGCTGCGAATGCTGTGATACAGATAAGGCACACAAACTTGTTTTTCAAGATCGAGTTTTAATTTACCGAGAGTAATTGTTGTTAGTAGCTGCACTTCGCGCGGAAAGATAGAGAAAATAAACAAAGGTTTTATTTTCCCGTGAAAGCCTTCTTGACGAGGGTCGCTCGGTGTTATTCAGCATCGAAATGAAATGAGGGATAAAAACTAAATTAAATGCTAATTGGGAGATTCAGCGAAGGCAGGGAGAACGGATTCGATCGCCTCGTTCGCTTGCGCAACGATATTGAGCAATAAGGTGTAATGATGCGCAAGACAAATCCAATTATACCGTGTCACTTAACGTCCGTCGACTATCCATAAAGTAATTGGCAAAACGTGCAGATCAGTGTTCCGGTTCAAACTGATTTTATAAATACCCACAAACTAGTTCCCACAACTAGGCAACTAGTTTAGGCAGCTAATAACATAAATACGTACATATATAGCTGCCGGGCAAATACGGAGCTGAACCTTTCCGTTCATGTAATAACGGCTGAGAGGAGTTTTTCCCGTTTATTGGGTCGTTAGGATATAATTTCATCTCGTGTTTATGACGTCATAAAAAGTTTGCAGCGCTGATACAACCACTGTCAATTACCGGCCCCCGCTTCTCTTGCGACTTTTTGATTTGGAAATTTGTTTCTTTAGATATCATTCATTCATCAGGCCGCCTCGCTTCTTATGAAGCAACAACTTACTTGCGAGTTACAGCGTTATGAACGTCGCCCATAAAGTTTAGCGAGCGTCATCCCTACTTTGAGATTTTGTACTAAATAACTTTATAATGTTTAAAGAAGAATAAGAGATTTCAAAGAAAACATTTTTAATAAAGGTTTTGAATATATTTTAAACTTGAGTAAAGTTAGAATTGATTGGAAGCTTAACTAATGCGGTCAGACATTTTTTTAAACTAGGTTTTGATTTCATTAAAAAAAGCTGAGCGAAGGCAGGTTGAAATTATATAAAATTATGTTAACGCTAGCCCGAGAAGCCATTAATGTCGACTCCAACCAGTTAGACTCGACATTACTTGGTAATTTACTTGTTAGAAAGAAATTAAATAAGACGTGCCAGGTAAGTAGGAATGCATTTCTTAATGCTCCCGTCTAATCTCTTTGTTATCCGAGAACCTGGCTATGAATAGTAGTGGTGGCCGAGTGATAATGGCTCCATCTTACGAGTTGTAACTTACGGGTTCAGACCCGGCCAGATGCATTACTTTGTGTAATTTATCATCATCTCAAAACGGTGGAGGAAAATATCGTGAGTGACCAGCCCCCACTGGGCCCGCTTGGATTGTGGATTGCGGCCTATTCTTTCTTCTAGAGAGGAGGCCTGAGTCATAGCAGTGGGAACATTAAAAGGCTTGTAATGCTATGTTATGCAGGCAATGGGTAGCTCTATACCTATAGATATTATGAAGACAAGTAATCAATGAGCACACCACAAACGCAACGGTATCATCTTTTGGAGAAGTGGCCAGAGATGTGCCACGACGTTGTCATCTTGAACCTGACGCGGGTCCTCACGTGGCATGACCAGTTCAAGAGCTTCCTGGTCCGGTTAGAAAGAAAAGCGCGGGTGTCATGAGCAAATCACCCAGAAGACATAGTGAAGCATACGGTGGAAATCTGCCATGTTTGGCCGGAGTACCTACTGCCGTGACCTCGTGGAGGCGATAAGCAATGGCGATCTTTCGTATCCAGTTCTAATTCAGGACATGGTACAGAGCCAGAGGGAATGGAAGGCAGGGACTTTCTTTTCCCAAGTAGTAGTGCGATCGATAGTGATGGCCGCATTCATGAAATAACGGATCTCCTTATGTCTCTGCCGCCGCCAAAGAAGACGCTCCGGGCTTCAGGAGTCGCCTAATTGCAGGGCGATCAGATGACGAGCAATAGGTAGCTCGCCGTTTGTTAAGGAAAAAAAACAAACCCGAGTCGATGAGAGATGTCAGAAAAACTGAATGTGTACTTAGGCTAAGCTTCAGCTGCGAGAACGTTTAAAAGAGTGACCGTGGCCCTAGAACGCAATAGTACATTGTTATACGAAAGGTGAAAGTTTTGATTTAGGCGGTAAGCAGTTTTCTCCTCTTAAGAATCTTGCGTTAAATCCATAACTGAAGCTGATGAAGTTATCGTGTTAATACAAATTGCTTATTAATAAAACGTAAACGAAACTACATCTCGAAAAAAAAAAACAAGAAAGATCAAATCGGCCACAGATTATAGAGAGACTACCATTTACCCGCCAATTTTTTTTTTCAGTCGGCTGGCTTTTCAGTCAATATTTTTCATTTCATCATTGTTAAAATGGGTCAGGTCAACATTTTTCTCAAATATATATTAGCTTTAATGAAATAGGTAAAGTAAATTAAAATAAATTCATAAAAAAAAGTATTCTTAAATTATTCCTATCTTTATGTTATTTCAATTGTACTGACAGTATAGAAATTCGGGTCACGGTTCAATAGAAATGTCAAAATAGAACTAAGTAGTTATTTTTTTTCATTACTCATACTCTGAAAGTAGGTGTAAAGTTGCCTGCGGACAGGGTTGGAAGAAGTAATTTTACTCCCTAGGGAGTTTTACTTTACAACTGACAGTTGTTTTTTTAATATTTAGACAGTAAATATTAAAAAAAAGAACTAGTTCTATTTTGACATTTCTATTGAACCGTGACCCGAATTTTTATACTGCCAGTACAATTAAAATGACATAGAGATAGAAATAATTTAAGAATACTTTTTTTTAATGACTTTATTTTAATTTACTTTCAACTATTTCATTAAAACTAATATTATAAACTTCTCATCAAAAAAATCGAAACACTTCCGTTTTCATTGTTTCTGTCCGAATTTAACACAAAAAAGAATTCATACGATGAAAAAAAATACATATATTATAGCTGGCAGTTTGGCCATTACAGTAATAAGCGAAAATTCTAAATTCAAAATTAGAATTTCATTTGTTTATCTTATAAACGAAATGAATCACTGTTTTGAGACAAATGTGTGTTTAGGGTTGGAGTACATTTAGCGTTTAAAAACTAAAAATTGGCGCCTATCCTTAAACTTTTTGTTTTTTATTTCAATACTGTGACTTTGGGACGTCTGAAAAAAGGTTTTTTTTCTAAAAAGTATGGATACTTCGCCCACAGAAGCCGCCCAAGTTGTGGCATTGCTGGATTCTGGCCTTAGTCAGCGTGTTGTGGCTGCAAGACTGCATCTAAGCCTGTCATCTGTTCATAGAGTCTATAAACGTTATCGGGAGACTGGTTTGTTCACGCGCCGTTCAGGATCTGGCAGGAATCGGGTCACTTCTGAGCGAGATGATCGATTTATTGTAACAACTTCTTTAAGAAATCGACGCCTTAACGCTTTTCAACTGCAGCAGCGGCTTCGTGTTGTACGAAGGGTGGCTGTAAGTGACTCTACAATTAGAAGAAGGTTGAAGGATCGTGGACTGGTACCGCATAAGCCAGCAAATGGGCCGAAATTAACTGCAGACCATCGAAGAGCGCGCCTTAACTTTGCACGTGAGCACCTAAATTGGTCATACCTACAGTGGAGCAAAGTTCTCTTTTCTGATGAGTGTAAAATTATGCTGTATGGTAACGACGGAAGGAACAAGGTCTACAGAAGAGACGGAGAACGCTATGCACAATGCTGCATTGAAGAAAAGGTCAGCTATGGTGGCGGTTCGTGGACGGTTTGGGGAGGAATCAGCGCCGACGGTAAGACAGAGCTTGCTTTCGTGTCTGGGCCACGTCTGCCTGCACTAAACTGTCATCGGTACGTCGAAGAGTGTCTCGAGCCTCATGTGATGCCCTATGCACATTTTATTGGCAACGGCTTCATATTCATGCACGACAATGCTAGGGCTCACACCGCGGGCGTCGTACGAGATTATCTTAACGAAGTCGATATCTCTATTATGGAATGGCCAGCAAGAAGCCCGGACATGAATCCCATTGAACATCTATGGGATGAATTAAAGAGACGAATTCGAGCAAGAGATCCTGCCCCAGAAACACTTAGCCAGCTGCAAGATGCAATCCAAGAGGAATGGGACAATATACCACAGCATGTGATCGTGACTCTCATCCGATCGATGAAGAACCGTATGGAAGCAGTAATTAGAGCTCGGGGAGGGAATACAAGTTATTAAATAAACGTTTTTTAGCTTTTTTTTTCATTTACGTGTGTTGTTTTATCCATTTCCTTTATACTCCATACGGAATAAAAATGACTCATTTAACAAAATACGAAACCTATGAAAAATTCATTTAAATTTAGAACATTAACATTAAGATTTGATAAGCTCATATTACTCACTATTAAACGACATTTAACATTTATTCCTAAATGTACACATTTTTCTGATAATCCTGACAAAACGTAAACTTGCAAGGTGTTTCGATTTTTTTGATGAGAAGTGTATTTGAGAAAAATGTTGACCTGACCAATTTTTACAATGATAAAATGAAAAATATTGACTGAATAGCCAGACGACGACTAAAAAAAAAAAATGGCGAGTAAAGTCTCTCTATAATCTGTGGCCGATTTGGTCTTTCTTGTTTTTTTTTTTCGAGGTGTAGTTTTGTTTACATTTTGCTAAATCTCTGTTATAAGAAATTTGTATTAACACGATAAGTTCATCAGCTTCAGTTATAAATTTAACGCAAGATTCTTTGAGGAGAAAACCGCTTACCGCCTAAATCAAAAGAAATATACCTACCTAAAAACATTCGAAGACATTTGACGACGATTCAGGTTTTTATTATTTTTATTTTCCTCGTATTCGTAATGAAAAGCACAGTGTTTACCTCGGGTTAAAGAGTTATTTAGTCCCTCGAACTATTAGCGACCTCGCTGTCGCTCGGTCGCCAAGAAATTTCTCGGGACTAAATAACTAACTTTCATCCCTCGTATAACAATGTACTATTAATATTTTGGCAGCCGTCAGTTAAACTCCCTAGGGAGGAAAAGTACAACTTCCAACCCGGTCAGCAGGCAACTTTACATCTACTTTCAGAGTATGAGTAATGAAAAAGTAATTGAAAGACACAGGTGTGTACAAGTCAGTAAAAACCTAACCCACTCGTTTTTCCCTAGGTCGGGAGGAGATATTTGATGATTTACCGCCTCGAAAAAAAAAAATGTATAGGTATCCATAAATTATGTGTGTTGTGTATTAACTGAGGTATAAACCAATAAAATTCAGCACACAATAAAGATCTAATGATTAGTTCAAAAACTTTAACAGAAAAAAAAAACAACACGTGAGACCATATCATCAAGCCAAACCGGCACAATAAAACCACTGTATAATAAAGGCAAGAGGTCTTTCCAATATTAATAACCGAAAAAAATGCCAGCCAAGCATATGATCCACGATCTGGAAGGTGTGAGATGACATAATGGCGTATGAGGCCGACGCGTCTCGTCTTCAGACAATCCACGAACATGAGCCGTTGTGTGATTGATGATACTCTAATACGTATTCTCATTACCTAAGCCCCGTGTTACATAAAAGATAGCAGGTACTTCATACGGCTCCCAATAAATCCGACGACGTATACGGCTATTTCAAATTTCGCTCCGATGTTTATAAGCTGCGATATTTGAAGCGCTCTTTTGATTTTATAGGGTTTCCGCGAAATATTAAAGAAAGGTAGGTAAGTGAATGAATTTGAAAAGGCATAAAAATATATGTTTTATTCGTGTAAAAGCGAAGGTTTTGTTTAACAAAGTTTTATGCTCTAATATTGACTGTATTGAATGAATACATGATGTCGTTTTTTTGTTAAACAAATTATTAACTTGACATAAAGAATAATTGTCTGTTCACATATAAATGCGTAATTTAATAAATACGTAAACACTAGGTATTTTTTCGTCAACAAACTTCAGTCTAGCTAGACAAAGCCGCAAATGTAATATGTATTAGTGGGATTCTATTACAAATTGCGGTTTCCCCGAGCCTGTTCTCCGAATCCTAAGTAAAACTATGTTCCTGATAAGAAAATACACTACATTCTCTTCGCAACAAAATAAAGGGGTAACTGTCTGTTTGCAAACACTGTACCAACAAAAACCTGTAACATATAAGAAAACGTGGAATGAAGGTATTACTTTAGCCACAATATAGAGAGTGGAACTGAGCTGTACGCCATATAATATGAAGTTAATGTTACTGAATTCCGCAGATTAGAACAGGGGTTTGCAATTATTGTATTCGAGTAGACAGGCAACATTTTACTTGCTTCTATTTTTCTTTCATTCTATTTTTGCTTCGTTGTTGTTTTGTGCTCGATTGTTGTAATAAAACTTACTATTTATTTATAGGTCAATAAAATTAATGACGTTTTGAGTTGCTGTATTCATTCACCAATATACCGTTTTCATAGAATTTCGGTTCGTGTTTCTGTTTAGATACGAACTGACGCTACTGTTCCGGTAACGTCGCCGCCCCATATTATGATTTATAATCCTCACGTCACCTTCAATTACATTAGAAGTCTATTCTAAGCCAGGTGGAACTTAAATCAACTTAAACTGTCGTATAGCAAATAGAACATTACATTTCTGTTAGAATGTGGTACCTTTCGCTTTGCGTGCGACAAAACAGTTTGGTGGTTTCTTTACTAAGCAAATTGTGTGAGTTTGGAACTGTTACTGCTGGAATGAATGTACGAATTTAGATGCTACCAAATTATATGGCTATTTGAATTCAAGGTAGATTGAGCGTAACGTAAAATTACTCAAGACTAAACGCTTAGTGACATCAGAAAGCTTGTTTTACTCGGTTACCGTCTTTAGTTGACAGCGCGTCAATCGATTTGAACAGTGTAAACAGACTATTAAATGAAAACGTTTTGGTAACATTTTGGTTTTCGTATCAAGATTGAACAAGTACAGGAAACTTGTAAATCGAGCCATTAAGCATTACATTAAACCTTCAACTACAAACATTTTCAATTAAAAGTAGATTATACCTATAGTTAAAATTACATATTCAAGTACATTTAACTACGTTTTTAATAACATGTAATTTCGTGTACCGGTAACCGTGGTTAAAAATAGGTCAACCAATGTTTCCCGTGGGTGTCGTTGAGGGTGAGGCGGGATTAACTCGGCTTGATGGGGAGTGGAATGTATGTGCGACATGCACCTACGGAAATGGAGGTCAACCTGTCACAAAGCTGACAGTTTCGACACTTAGGTATTAAAGTTACGTTTACTTTGAAGTCTACTAAAATCCTTAACGCGGTATATTGTAAAGGTCATTTATATTATATAAAAGAACTATTTTAAGCAGTTCGTACCATGAAGTCATTTCACTAGTTCACCGCTCCGCTCAATTTGAAATACCAATAAAATATAAGCTTATCAGGATTGAAAAACGTTAGTGCGATATTCCCAGTGATGAATTAAAAAGTCCGAATGATCGTGATTTCAGAATCGAACGAGAACGGAATTTTGAAATAGAAAATTCCGGTAAAACAGAGGTTGGTCGGTTCGTATAAATTAATTTCGACCTGACCCGTGTATTAATATTCAGAGCACTCTCAAAGTTCGCTTTAACTGCGAGCGGAAATACTCCAATTTATTAATTTTACCGCCATTTCTTCCCGCGAAGGCTCAATGGATTACTAACGTGTCATTACTCACATTTGCTTTTTGATTTTTCCTATAAATAAACACTCTATGATTGACCATTTGCGTTGTTATTATTAAATTAAAATTCATAACTATATATTTAGGAAGTTACATTTCAAAACCTCTATATTTTGCGCACATGTAGACGCAAGTAGTACAGTATTCTCCTGAGGCCAAGGGTTGATGCAAAAGCGTAACACCAGGGCTCTGGGATTAAGGCGAGGAAAGAACGGCGTAGGTTGTTTAGTCACTAAGAGTCTGACAATGTTTCCCGCTCCGCTCAAGGGTGGTATTCATCATTGGATGATTTTTACCTCCCATAAAAAAAGTGGTATACTATACCACTTTTTTCCCAATATGTTATAGGTAGTGCTTTTATTTCTTTTTATGATAAATTAACTCTTTTTCTTTCTTTTATATTTATTTATTAATCTCTAAAGCTTATAAGTAATCGGATATCACCTGTGATTACTTTTAATGTAGCAAATCGTTTTAAACGTACTTTGTATAATGAGGTTCCAACAGTAATGCGTCTGAAATGGCCTAATTTATTCTTTTCGGATCGACCCTACAATTGAAAGAAACGATAAGTAAATCTACATAAATACAAAATAAAAATGCTTTTAACATGGTGCTCTTTTTAAAGAATGGCCACTTAAAACATTTCGTTAAAAGGTAAGTACGAAGAGCTTTATTTTTTTCAGCTCTTAGTTGAAAAACATAGTTTTCTTGGCATTAGGGGAGGAGGTGAAGTTTATAAAAATAAAACATTATTTATACTAAGTGGCCATTAGTTTACAGCAAGCTTCAAAAAACCGTCATGGGATTGACATTGTGTATATATAGGTACTGGTAATTGTGAGCATCAGCCTTATTTTGTTCTCAATGCTGGGACTCAGGCTTCCCCTCTAGGAATAGGAATGGGCCGTAATCCACCACGCGGGTCCAGTGTGGGTTGGTGGATGTCACGTGTCTTCGATTTTCGGTTCTAGGACATGCCGGTTTCCGCACGATGTTTTCTTCAGTTCAGTACAGTTTTGAGAGTATTGGTAATGAAATAAATTACACAAAGTAATCCGCCTGGCTGGATTTGAACCTGCGACCTACAACTCTTAAGTCGGAGCCGTTACCACTCAATCAACATTACTTGTTACCGGTAATTAGTGACTGCTACTTAACACGTTTTTGTACCGTAACTTTGTAACTTTTATTGTGGAACTATACCAGAAATCACAATCAGTACATTTTGACCAGTTGGGGAACATAAATGTGAAACAAAACTAAATCGAACAAGCATATTTTCTTTCGCGATTTCGGGTTTAGTTCCATAGTAAGAGTTGTTTCTTATCATGACTACAATCACGAATTTAAGTATCGGTCACTAATTACCAGTCTCCCTCTATAATTAATGCTCTCCTGATAAAGGCACTGTTTTGCTTAAAAGGAGATCCAAATACTTGTAAATGTGATAAGGCTAATTGTGACAATAAACTATTTTATATTCTATCAAATAAATTTCATTAAATAACATTTCACTTTCATAGAGGAATATGTCAAAGGTAGATCTGGCGCTTTACAGGATACGATATCATAGGCTACCTTGTAGCAAGTTGTTGTGTAGGCGGTAGCCCGTTTTAGGCTCTGCCGTAGTGTATGGTAGGCTATTCCATAAAGTGCCATAGAATTAGACATAGACGTACCTCATAGTAGTCTACACTGTAGCAGATTATAGTCCTTATCATACCGCAGTAAGCAGTTCTGAATAGTGTTACGTAAGGTAGTTTAAAGCATTATTAATAAACAATAACGCACCTAACGACTTAACAGCTTAGCAGTCCTAACTCGTCTGAATTAAATAACAAATCCTTTCTTTTATCTTTTAAATTCAAACACCTATTGTATATTTGCATAATCTCACTAGCCAGTCCCTCAGTTGATAAGAGCAATATCACAGGCTACAAAGTAGTGTCCATGCACTATGAATGATTTAAAATCGCAGAGTAATGTAGTTTACGCGATACGGTGCAGTAGTCTACGTGATAGCCCATTGTAGGTTAAGCCGAAGAGCATTGTAGACTAAACTATCATAGGCTACGCCGTTGCGCATTGTAGTCTACGTTGTACGTAGCGTATGGTAGTTTACGTAATTACCTGTTGTAGGCTAACGTCTACTGTCTTTGAACGAAGCAGCAACGTCGACGTGTCGTTGTCGCTTTGTCGACAGAGTTTCATAGTTTTATATTTAAGCTGTGAGCAGGCATCTATGAAGCTATACGTGGATAGTGGATCTAAGCCGAAGCTCATGGTAGGTTTATATGCGTAGCGCACTGTAGCTTACGTCGTGGCGTATCGTAGGCTTTTCCATAGCACTGAGATATAATAGTATACTGAAATCTTGATACTGAAAACTTGATAGATTTCAGTATACTAAAACGTTAAAAATAAATATAAAAAATATCTCATCTCATCAGTTCTTTTGTCACATTTGGGGACGCAAAAAGGGACAGTGAGCGTGAGCTTTTGCTGTATACGATTTGAAATTTAACTATAACTTAGATATTTAACATATTTTTTATTTCTGCTATAATAATTTATAATATTTTAAAATATTCTTGTTGTATTATGATGTGAAGCTTAACAAGTTTATTTTCGCTAAAACCTACTTTTTCGCATGATGAGTTTTTCTACTCAATAAAAACTTAATGATTTATTTCTTGCGTCTGTGTTCTACTTTACTCTCGAAAAATTAAGTGTTGGTATCAAGCAGAATAATATAAATAGTTTGATCCCAGGTAATGTGTCTAGCTCGTAACTCTTTTCATTTGAACGGATTACTACCATTACAGTTACTATTAAAATGATAAATAGTTTGCTTTTAAAGTATTGTGTAGATGATAGTCAACATAACATCCACTTGTTATTTTCGTTCTAACATATTGTATTATATTTTGGTAACATAAGAAAAGACAAAAAGTATTCGTTAAAGTCTGTATTAGCATAAGTTAATCCTAGATCAAAGCTTTTTTATATCGTTAAAATAAGTACTGATAACAGACTTTGTCTTAGTAAGTTTTGCGTTAGTACTATTTTTATTTTAACGAAGACGATATAACTAGTGGCTGCTTACGAAATAATTTGTTCTTATATCGCCGCAATTTCTACACCTGGTTCTGAACCGTATCGTACGTGCTCCTGCCACGCGATACAAACTTGTAGTGGCGCAATAAAATGAACAGAGAGTTGCTTCAGACGTGTGTATACCGAGCTTAGTTCAAGTCACAAAAAATACTTCGAAAAACAGTTTCCATTTGGTGAGCAGCAGGTGTCCTTCGCAATCCCATCGTCAGCGGATTAGTCCATTGTAGGGATATAAATCTTTACCGGCCGAGAGGACCAATGCTTACCTCGTTCTTTTAGAGACGACTGAATCTGACGAGCGGGGCCATTGTACCTTCTCTTGCAATAATCGACGGAAACAATCCTTCCCGGCTGCCTCCCGAGATTGCTTGTACACGTCAACTAAATCCACCGCGATAGCATTATGTAGGTAGGCGTAATTTGTAACGTTATTAAGTTAGTGTTGGCAGATGTCGTTAGTAAATTATGTTTATCCGACAGGACGCAGCTGTAGACGGGCGCCACTTAATCCCCCTCACACGGCGGCGAACTTACGAGAACAGTGCGTCAAAGGGAAATGTGAATAATGACAGCGGTCTTCTGTGTTTACACGGAGTTACACCTAGTCACGTATGAGCATGAATGAATAGCTTTAATTGAGAATATCGGGACGCAATTGTTTTGGGTATAGTCTGATATGGTACCAGTTCGGTCTACTAGTACCGGTGAGCACGGAGGTAGGATGTGTCGCAGGTGTGATCATTTACTTTAACAACGCAATAACTAGGGAACTGCCGCACATCCGTAGACATGACGACATTATCACGCCGTACGTGCGTCACGTCACCGCGCTACAAATATTGACACGCTATATTTATTGTCGTGTTGAGACATACTATGTTTTTAATCAGAAGGTAAGGGAAGCGCACAGGGACGTTTTATTTTTCTTGTAATAACATTGTTTGCTAGTCGGTATATCATGTTTGAAGGATAAATATTTTCGAGGAAATGGAATTTACTTGGTTTGTGTCGAAATAGAAATATGAAAGGAAGTTTGTGGAATTCGCTATAGACTTTTTTGGGGGATTGTGGGACGAGTTTAGTTTTATATTTCTTTTCTTTGTTGGTTATTACAGGTTACCAAAATAAATCTTCTTAAGCTTTTTATAGGTATTAAAACATACATTTATAAAAAAATAGTGTTTAATTGTTAATCGGACTCGTGCACTGAGGGTTCTGTACAAACTAACTTTGTAAATATAGTTAAATTCCTGAATCGAGTTTACAATACTCTACAACCTTGCATTACGCACAATTTCAGAGTTCAGTCTAGGTCAGCGGGAAGTACCCTATGAATTTTGGTTCCCTTGAGAGTGTCAAATTGTACGTTTTTGACATATAAACAGCTGACTTTTTTGCCATTAACTTAGAAGTTTAGTTTTCTCACAGCTACAAGAAACTACAGACTTGATTATTTAGTTTTAATTTCAACTCAATACCTACACACTTTAAAGTGACTTGATAGATCGTCAGACAGACAGATGGACAACGAAGTAATCCAATAAGGATTCCACTTTTTTCATTTTGAAGTGCGGAACTCGAATTTTGTGAAGAAATATTGATAAAATTTTTATTTGCATTTCCGTGACAAAACATTTAATTATTGAATGTAGATACTGATGAAAGATTGAAGATCACGTTTACCGTTTGAGTAACGGAAGAAAAAAACATAAAGGAAATAAAAGGTTGAACAAATATGCTTTACCTGCATTATTTTATATTATAATATTTCATTGTTCTTTTGTAGGCCAACGGGGTTCTTTTGTGTAGCCCAATCCTCCGCTGAAGGATCGCGACGCGCTCGTTTGAAGTAATTACTTCCCAGATGTTTGAAACGCAAATAGTGTGAAACGATCAAAGTATTCCTTAACGAAAAACCTTTCCCATCATCAATAAAATAAAAGTAACTGAGCGCACATGAGAGAATTCCTATTCGCAAAAAGCAATCTTAGAACGAATAAATGACATATTAAATTTAATTGCCGCTCGTAAGAAAAGGGTGGAATGTCCTTTCTATGTAGCTTCCGAACATCGATTATGTGTCGTATTTGAATTACGGGCCTTTAAATCATACTTAATGGTGAGTACGCATATTCTTGTTCACAATTTATTGGATGATAGTAGAATATATATCAAAAATCCACCATTGCAGGTAATGGTTTCTTCGCGATAGCTTTTAAGTTATATTTTATGATAGAGCCGTGAGATTAGTTTGACGTTAAGTAGGTACCTTATAGCATAATAATGGACCTTGTACGGCCTTGTGGATTACGTGTATATTGCCGAAGAGGTAGTTAACTGCCTATTCTCAGTTTAGGCGTGGAATTTACCTGACCTTAAGCGCGTGTTCGTCTCAGCTTAAACGGACAACAGGATTTAGTTTCACAATATACGATGTTTTCGTAAGGCTGTTTTATTGTAGAGGAAGGCATTAGATATTTATTGTCTTATTAACTTGAGTTAACGGGAAATCTACATCCTCGCTGCGGTCGCGCATTTTTTATTTGTACAAAGAAGCGAGACGGCAGCATTGCAGCCGCGCGGCACATTGAAGCTAATTTAATTGGTTTCCATATGATAAAATATATAGATGGAAAAATATAGCAGTCCCAGCAGTGGGAACATTATAAGGCTGAATCTGTGCTAAATTAAAAATATATTAATGTTCTTACTTCATAAGTTTCAGAGTCACGATAACATTTTCGAAGTATCCCATACGCTGTTAACCAACCATACGATGCAAGTCACAGTACCGACATCTTTGTTCTAAACAGATATCTGTAGACAGACCAGCTAGCTGATTACTTAATCTGTGTAATTTCTGATTGTTGATATTTAATTACATCCAAACTGGTCGACAGATGATCAATCGGTTTCATTACACCGGCTTCCGGCGGCTCTCGGCGCGCGTCACGTCAGTCTAGCGGCAATTAGCTCTGACATTACAATTCACATGTAATTTTTATTATGTATGTAGTTCATGGATGTCTGAAATATACACTAATATTACAGAGAGGTAAAGTTTTTTGTTTGTAGGAGGTAATCTCTGAAAGTATATGTCGAACTGCTAAAATTATTTCTCTGATTGAAAGCTGCTTTAGTCCAGAGTGAAATAGGCTACATTATATTTATACGGGTGAAGTTCCGGGAAAAAGCTGGTACGAGATAAAAAATTTAATTATTATTATTTAATGTTTACTGTGTGAGAAGTAATTTTCAAGAATAGGGAGTCATTGATAGTTTGACGGTTGATAGAATAAAAAGGAAGAATAAACGTGTTGCGTCGACCCCAAGAAGCGGTGAGACAAGGGTAGGAAAATGATAATTTAATGTATACTTATTGGAAAATACACATAGGTAAGGTACTGCTATTGGTGGTGGCAGTTGGCAATAGTATCGTCTCAGCGCTAATTTGTTTTCATATTTTATTTGTTCGTATCAATTGTTCACTAGTATCGTCGCTTTCTATCAGGTAAGATAGCGGTCAAACGCGAACGTATAATCAATAAAAAAAAACATGATCATGTCTGTGCTATATTTTTAGAATCTTTATGTTATTGCCATATTATTAGAAAATAACGTATAATGCATTATATAAACTTTTTTTTTATAATACGTTATTAATTTAAAAATTGAAAATCAATTTATGGATCCACCGACTCAAAAGTACATTGGTCAAGTATTTTTAAGTTGGAATAATTTCCACCGCTGTCTACAGGTACGCCTCTTTTTTAGCTCACCAAAATCGTATAGTCCGAGTCGAGCGCAACCAATTAAAGGCATTTCAAACTTTCCTGTCAAACTACGAAAGTAATCTCGTCAAGACAGTTCGATGGAATTGTCTTTTTCGTTAATTAGAAGTTAAAGCGAACAGATGCAATCACTTCGTGCTTCGTCTGGCTGCTAGAGGGAACACTACCGAAACTATGAAGTTTAAAGTGGTTCATTAAAATTAAGCAGATACCTTCGCAATATCGTAGTATCCTTATTGAGCTCCCTTATCTAAACTTGCTATCTATTGTATCAGCAATAGAGGAGTTTGCTTGTACATAGTAATTTCGCATAAACATCGGATGAGGTTAACTTAACCCTAGTTAGATACGTTATTATCTGCGTATCGTTGTGTACGTGCGGGGGTGTAAAAGTTTATGGCTCTGTGTACGTTCATATTGCGTTATAATGGCTTGTCTACACGTCGCATCGGCGTAGTCGCGTAGTCGCGTAGTCGGTAGTACGCCGTGCCTCGGATCAGATGCACCTGAATTGGCTTTTTCTTTACCTTATAGCTGCAAAAGCTGTGAAATTGATTGTGTCATGAAAACGATATTCTTTGAGTAGATAAAACGATAAAAACGTAAATTGAAGTGGCCCATAACGGGCAAACGTTTATTTAGCTTTTTTAGATTTCAATATAAATTGAAGTCTGCATAGTTGGTCATAAAGAATCTAATCTTTATCAACTGTTAAATAATGATTGAATTTGAATGCTCGCCTCGAAACGTCAAAAATGTCTTAAGTGTTGTCATACTTAACTCTCGATTCGATACAATTAAATAATTGATTTAGTATTCGAATAGAATTATAATCACTAATATTTTAATTTGCTTTTAATTTTAATACAAATACACTGTACTCATGGTTACATTCTAAATAAATGTCTAACGGATATAAATAATAAATATGCGTACGTTAGCGTTTAATGAAAATAAGATCTTTTTATTAATCGTCTAATGTTTCACTGGTTACCAAAAGCTTTGCTGAAAGTCTTTTAAGTAAGTAATCCTTGTATCACCAAGTTGGTATTTAGGTAGATATACCTTTTTTCGTGGGCAGTGTTGACAAATCTGGAATAAAAATAATAATAAATATGTTAAAAAAAACATAGGAACGGATAGATTATCTACATCTACACTAATATAATAAAGAGGTAAAGTTTGTTTTTTTGTTTGTAGGGGGTAATCTCTGGAACTACTGGTCCGATTGGAAAAATTTTAGCAACAACAGAAAGCTGCTTAACTCCTGAGTGACATAGGCTATATTTTATGTACGCGGGCGAAGTCGCTGACAAAAGCTAGTTTATTATATCATCGCTCAAATCATTTAATCAGCTGTCCTAACTCTTGAGCCCCAAGTTAACGTCGGCGTTCACACACTTAATGTCTTTCTATTATGTCTCTTATTACGGTATTCGAAACGTTAAATACCGAAAAAGAACAGGTATACAATATATTTACGCCAATTGAATACAGCAGTAGCTTCAACGAAATTGCGGCTAAAATTCTGCCTTTGTCTAGACTTTATAATGTAAATACAAAATATTAAATAACAATGTAACCTTTAGCCTACCTCAGTGTTGAGTGAAAGTTTTTCAAAGTGCTTATGATATATATTTTGCTATATAATGACGATATTTGAAACACAAACGCACGTAATCAGAAGATTGAAGAAATACTTTCTTAACAATGTCAGTTCTCTTTTGTTTCTTAAGTACGTTCTCAGAGATGTGTGTGTTAGTGATCCACTTTAATCAATTTTTGAACAAAGTTTTGGGTCTTTGAAGATGGCAAAAAGTTGGGTAATAATATTTGGCTATAAGTATCAATTCTTCTTTTATATAAAAATTAAATGCTTTATTTTGTTCAAACATTTTGATGATGTCATTTACCATCAAGTCGACTTTTTAGTGGGAAATCGTTAATTAAAACACCTCCCGCACGGGGCGGAGCGAGAGAGAGTATTACACTTTTACTAACTAAAACCCACCTGTGTTCCGTCATTGCTGTTTCTTTTACCATTCATGGTCCAGGCAACTCTTTCGAACAACCCCACAACAAAAATAAAAAAGGTATCAGTAATTTGATGCGTACCTAATGTAATTTCGTACCTAGTTCGTAAACTACTCTCCCTAACGAGGGTCGTAACTGTGATGAAACTATCATTAGCACATAAAATGAGATATTTACCAAACCGTTTTTATTTATATTTAACGTTTAATGTGCTTATAACAGCGGTAGAGACCATAATAGTTTCAGAAGTTCACTCATAACGTTGATGAAAAGGGTATGACAGACAAGCTCGCTACAGCGCGGTCTGCTTTAAGAACGTTCGATTAACACTATAATAAGTAGTTAGGAGCGTCAAAAGCTATCACACGCAGTGTAAACTAACAACTCCGGAAAGTGGGTATCTCCAGATAGTAGAATAGCAAGGAAATGGCAATTTTCCTCGCTAGTAATTCGTTTCTAACACGCTATTTTTCCATTATCCAATATCAATATTGTTTTGTCTTCATCGCTCAGAAATGGAACTCTGAGACTACCTTAATGATAGCATTGCATGACGTATGGAGGAAGTTCAGCGGCGAGCAGTGCTCGTGCCATCTCAGCGCTGAAGCTCGCGCGGCCGAGCGGGTCAGTTCCCTTAATGTATTTATTAATGTGTTTTTCAGCAATAAGAAACCGGAGAAAGGTTTCCTTTTTCGAGGTAAATCGGAAACTATTCAATTTAGGTGATTGTTTTATGTACGCTTCGTGGAAACATTGTTTCCGTCGTGGCAAGTCTTGTTATTTATCAGATAATGGAACTTTTAATTGACTGATTACCTCATTTAGTATAGTGGTCTCGTTACTTAGTCTTGAAAGCAATTTTACTTAGGAGTTTTAAGCTAGCGATCTTCTTGATAGGGCGACGCAATCGAGGTTGTGTAGACATGCTTTTTTCTTAATACAATGTGAAGAAGATTAAAAAAGTTACTTAGATTTTATTACGTATACTTCTTATGATAGGCGTTATCTCTTTAAGTACAGAGACGGGTGATATCACGTTACTTTTGGAGTCTCCTAAGAAGAAAATAGCCATATCAGTTTTTATAAAAGAATAGCTCGTTTCATTCTGAAGAAAAATAATATCGAGCTGAAATTTCCTCTTCAACATAAACAAGAACACCAGCTACGACAGGGCTCAATGCTACAAATTAGCTACGGTGCTACGAAGTCTCGTAGCTCTCGTAGGCGCCGTAGAGGGGGGTAAACAAAGTAAAGCTTTATCATGTACCGGCGTTACCACGCTCTAAGATTAATGTTCGCCTAATGAATCAGCGGCGTGACAAATCAGTACCTATGCGGTAATGGATGCTTTTGTATACGGCAGCTATTCTACAACTATCTTGTACGGATCTAGATACCGCACCTCCTTTTGTACACCATACCTCGTCACATTGATGGCTTATGTTACCAATACTGTTCAATGATATTCAAAGGCTTTGTCGATTGAAGTGTTCATGTATGTGGCGTGTAATGTTTGAAGATTATGTTTGTATGTGTTAGTAATCACGCTCATACACGTGTTCTTAAAGGTAAATAAACCGCTTAATACACGCGCCCACGTAAACTTTTATAAAAAGAAACTCAAGCTCAGAAACCCTCTGGACGGAAATAGGAAAACATTCTGGAAACGATGGTTTTCATAAGTTTCGTGAAAGCAGTCCTCGAAACTTTTATTTGTCGAACAGCGTTTCGCTCAACAACTAAAACTAGTGAATGTTAACGGAAATGAAACAATTTCCAGCGTGTTAACAACGTAGTCCCGAACTATATTCTGTGCGATAATGTTTCGTCGAGTCCCGTCAAACTGCCCATTCAGTGTCCGCAGCCCAGCTGAACTTGTAAAGCGACTTATAATTACCTCGTGCGTCAGATAACGACTCTACCTGTGTTTGACAGCCAATCACGGCCCTATGCCTCCCTGTGTTAATACCGTCATTTAATTTTCATATAGTTGAACAATTTCAGAAGGTAAATACGCCGAGATTGGCCTTAATTATATCTTCGACAATCTTTTGTCGTCTGAGCAAAGGAGGTTACGGTCTTATCTATATTAAAACCTTAATAATCCCGAGGAGATTAACGAAACAAATAGCCAAGTGACAACAGGCGGGATTTGTTTACTCACTTGTTAATTTCTACTGTGAAAATAAACATTTTAGTGAAGATGTTTTAAAATAATAAACTCGTAAGGGGGCGCAAAGGATACATAAGTCGATTTGGTAAAGGTCGCGTCGCGCGAAATCTTATACCGCAGCGTTTCTTGTGTTTAAACAGACACCCTCCATTAAAATGTCTACATTATTATATTTATTCATGCTCCAATGATTAGCTGGAAAACGCTTTTAAAAATACTTGTGCCGTTAAAAGTGTAGGCGTTGATGATTCCCCGAGGTGACACTCTTTTAGATATGTACTTTGAAAGTATGTTAATAAACTGACGGTTTATTTTAAACACAGTTCATTTATACTTACAGAAACCGAAGTATGTACATTACTAAGTAGTGTGTATATTACCAAATAGGAACATTATTTTTGAACAATGTAGGTGCACATATTTATTTATATAAATACAGGAATTTATTTTACTATTTATGAAAATACACAAAAAAACATAAACATACACAAGAAATTAAATACGTAATAGACATTAGTACAAAGATATTAAGGATTGTTTTTAAAGAAATATCTTTTACGAAATGAGAGATTAAAAGAAATGTAGACAACAGAATGTTTAAATTTCTACAATATTTAGCGTTGGGTTAACTATAACTTAATATCTGATTTTTTGGGATGCACTCATTTGTTTAAATACTAAAATAAATCATTGAAAGTGGAATTTCTGTCGACCTTTTTTCGTCTGTATAAACACTTCACAAGTCCTTTAGTCACTCCCTGTTTCTTCGAAGCAAGAAAACTAAGCGCGGCGCCACTGAAGCTCTATGCCGAGTATCTATGGTAACATTGTCGCGTCACTAATAACGACAATTCGCCTGGGACTGGTGGATTCAATCAATAATCCGGGCTCGTTACCAGTTCAATTGTGACGGGTCCCAGGTCTCCGCAGTCCTCGGGGGCTGCGCTGCGGGACCCGAGCGCCTCATTAATGAGTCTCTATGTTTGCACTGCTAAACTTAACGCTGCCTGTTGGAACTACAATTAACTGTTGCTTTTTGGGACGGCGGCGGTTTCAGTTTATTTTTGGGCGGTATTTGTTAGGTCGGTTCTGTGTCGAGCTCCCGTGTTACGTTCATATTGTGTTAGAACGTACCACCAAGTGAACATTTTAGTTTGAAATGAACAGTTTGGTTAGCAAATACAGCTACAGCACGAGAGCTAATGAATTCGTAGAAATATGGATGTTGAAAAAAAACATGAAAGGTTTCCAAAAATGTAATTACATTAAGGGTTTACTTAAAAATTCCTACTTCGGCAAAAGATAGCAGAATTTACTTAGTTACTAAATCGTAATAACGCAAAGTGAACACAGTTACCCACCAGCCGGCAGCCTGAACCCATGAACCAAAAAATAAAATTTGGAAAATGTATTTCACCCATAACGCAAATGTCGGCTAAGAAGGAAACTTTTAAAATTCGACCTCGAAACGGGAAATAGGGGTGAAATGTATTTTCACGGGTAATCCCGGGGGGCACTCGGCTAGTATTACATATTTAGAATCGCTTCGTTCTATATCATATAGTGCTATACATATTGGGTGGCGAGTTCCGACGCTGCAGTTCGCTTTGTCGCTCTCCATTTATAAAGCTGACTGGAATAACGGGCTTAACAATCATCCATTTTATTCTGCATACAATTGTTTCTGTATTCCGATGTGTGACTACATTTTATAATATTTTATCTTGATATCGGCTGTGTGATCGTTTGCAATCGCTGGATGATGTAATGACCTCCATGCATGATAGATTATGTTGTAATGGTCCACGTGTGACAATAAATTGTGGTTGACGGTATAAATTATTTGAATACGGGTATTTGTACTATACTAAAAGTAAATAAGATTTACAATGAGTATAAGGGGTAAGGAAGCATTTTTCTTTTTAAATCAGTAGACACGTATTTACGAACTGAATCTCTGACTCGCTTATTCCATCCATGGATCGATCAAATAGTGAATTTGTGACGATAAAACCAAAGTATTTCAACCGTATCCATCCAACCGTACCAGCAGAAGTACACACGAAACCATTCACATTGTTAATTCATTTTCCGAACGCTATTTCATATTTGTAAGCCACACTCCGAGCGTTCATAGGTAACAGGATTTTTACGGCGAGCGATTCAAAAATAAGTTTTCATAGTTTTACATTTTCCCCGTCTAGTTGCAACGGTGAAAATAGAATCGTTTGATACAAAAAGCTGTATCGTGCGTTCGCACCTGGTCCTAGCGACCGCCGGAGCGCTGCAGCGCTGTGTGCAGCGCGCTGCACCGCGCAGACACGTGTTGCAAAGGAAAAAACAAAACTACCTCCTCGACTCGACTCCTCGTTCCCGTAATGGATGCTTAATGTGCAAAATCGTTATTTAAAGAAACAGCTAACGTTTTAATATACAGAAACTATGTTACGTGGATATGTTTTTCACGAAACATTTTTGTATCAACGTACTCGAAATATAACTCGGTATATTGTTACTTTAATTACTACACGGATTTAAGTATTCCTTTTATGAGACTACTTTTACGCTCATTTGTTTATCTTCCCGCGCAAGTCGTAAACGTAGAGCCAGGGAAAATTGTTTCGCTGTAGTATTTATGCGATAGGCTGGCGAACTTTCACTACGGGGCGCAGTTTTATCAACTTTTAACTTGACGTTATGCTGAATTAGTGAACTATTTCAGTAGTGTTTCTGTAGTAACTGAAAAATCAGGACAACAGTAAGTTTGTTTGTGCACAATTATAGATGAAAACTCGTCTATAATTATGCATATAAGCAAACAAGAATATGTTTTTGTACGATTTAATTAAATGCTAATAAAGCTGATTTAAGGCCCGGGGATGCATTCACTAACTGAAAAGCGTTGTTCTTGTGTGCCGCCGCACCGCGTCGCTCAGGTCAGACAAACCGACGGCCTTTTGTGCTTGCCGACCAGTCACTGAACAAGGAATGCCGATTCACAATCAAATCGACTCCGGCTATTTCTCTGTGATTTCATTAATGGACAGGTTTACTGGGTTTTCAGTAAAGAATGTTATAATTAAGATGTAAGAGATTGTAATCGGCAAAAGGTCGCCATATCGTATACATTCATTTTGAAGGCACAATTTGCTGGTAGGGCATTGTTAACGAGGGGTAAAGCGCACTACGACCACGTTAATGAGAACGTAATAGGTGTTCCGCGGGCTGGCGGGCGGCTGGCGGCGCGATCTGGCACGCTGTTCCCTTCCCGGCCTCTATTAGCACGCGTTTAATGTTAGCTGGAGAATCCACGCCGGATTACATTTGAATACCGTGTAATTCTAAAGTTATGCCTTTGTGCCCTTAATCCTTGTGAACGCGGTATTCCAAATGGTAATTGTTACCTGCAACGCTGATTAAGCTACTTGAATATATCGGATCAATTGAGATTAATTATTACCAAATGGATCAAACTCAAATTACAAGTTACTCTGTGCTATGTTTACGTGTATACCTATCGAAAATAACGTTCGATTCCGTCTTAAATTGCTGTCTGTAACGAAATATATAATCTATAAATATTTTTTGTAACTCCGGATATCGCAATAAAGCGTGGAATTTAACGTGAATCGAATTTCAATTCTTATAATTTGTAGTTTGATATCGCTTGTGGCGAAATTCAGTGCGTTTATTTTATTTATCAGAGGTGTGCCTGGCGCTGCCGCCTGGGCACGAGAGCATACATACATTAATGACGTTATATTTGGTGAGGACGTCCAAATATATACTGCAAAGTGTTGCATGGAAATACATAACTAAGTTACGTAGTTATTGCTGATGATATTTGTAGTGTAGCATCTATTATGTACGACAAGTAATGGACACCTACATTTACATTTTGGTAAGGTTTTCGTTTCGTAACAGCTAATTGTACAATGCTCAATAAATAAATGAATTTGGTACATAAACAAATTGTTATTAATTGCCTTCTGGGTATGACTCGTCGTTTTTCATCCAGCCTAGCTTTTCTAGTTATTTACCGAGTCATTATCTAAAGCCCTAAAAGGAACTGACTAAGCGTTCGGGACTGCCTGAGTATTTTACGAAAATGTCATAAATCACTTTGATATTTATGTTTAAGCTCAAAAACACGTTATTTTATTAATTAATGTTAAGAGGTTAGACCACTAGTGTCTTAATCACATCAAATAGAAATCCTCCGTTTTGTTTGTGGTTAATGTGATTTCTTAGTGACCTATTTGTACCAGTTATTGCAGTGCAATAGATGGTCGCGGGTTGATGTGACGCTTGCGATAACATTATTATATTGACCGCAATATTACTCGTGTATGAACTGCGAATTAAACAGTCCTGGTTCAGATAGAATTCCCAATAGTTAAAGAGATAACTATTGCGAACTACGGCGATATTACATGAAACAGTGATCAACACAATTGCAGTTAGCGTTCCGATGTAATTAGTAACCGCATCGGTGGCCGGCCGGACAAACGCCCGCGGCCGACGCAAATAGATTGTGTTATGGAAGTAAGAATTTAATTTTCATGGACCTGTATGACACATAGTGTTGTGGACACATCGATACAATACAGTTATTTTAGAGGCGTGAGTTCTATTGACGCGGCACGTAAATAGAAGTACGCGCTACGTGTCTGCTGGTACGGAAATATTTCAATCGAGAGTTTGTAACGAGATCCCACGTGGATCGCCGCGGGCGCTAAGCCCCTCGCCAGTCGAAGAGTTAACACTACCTAACTCGATGCTTCTATCAAATGTTTACCCTCACTTCAAAAGTTACGATTCGACTTCTCTGCATCAGGTTTTGATTTTATAAACTTTAAAATTTGGTAACTATTGTTTTCTTTGAATTTGTTCACAATTTGTACCTATTCTTAAAAAGCTTTATGACATTTCAAACATACCGACTTTGGCGTTATTAGAGTAAAACTTGTCTCCTTCGTTTCGCGTCTATGGACTCAAATTATTTCTTTTCTGGCCGGTATTTGGGAATCTTTAGCTCTGTCATTAGACTTGTGTGAGTCCTAAAATAACTGGTGGTTATGCAAGATGGGCAGCATATCAGGTGGCATATGTTTTGTACAGGGGCTTCACTCCAGCTCTGTGTTAGATATGGGTCAAGGAAGCCCCACTTGGCCAAATAGTTTTGCAGCGGCCAATCTGAATCTTTACTCGTTTAAAAGATTTCTAAATTGGCCGCTGCAGTTGGTGTCCAGAGGGAGAAGTTTTGATTTGTTTCACTTGTTGAATAGTGGAGAATTGTTATTAGTAGTTTTATTTTCTAGCGGCCAGGCTGCGGAATTTGTTCGAAAGAGTTACTATGATTGAAAATAAAGGGGAACTAAAGGAACACAGATGGGTTGTAGTCAGTAAATGACTGACTCGCTCCCTGACTCGCACCACTTTCATGATTTCTCATTGGTTCATTCAAAACTGTTCCGCTTTTCGCCATTTATTGCTTTTTATATAAAACTAAATTTCAAAGCCTGTTTTTTACAGTGAACTATGCATACGAAGTAAAACATACACTTTACACAGTAATATCGATATTGTTGGAAAGAGTTCTCATGTTCCTGGAATACAAGTAGGTTTTAGTCAGAAAAAATTGGTTAGTGTCGCTTCACCCAGAGCTAGAGATCCCGGAGGACATGGTGGAGCATACGGTAGAGGTGTGCCCCGCTTTAGAAGAGCATTGCCGTGTTCTCATGGGGGCGACTGGAGGCGCGATCTTTAGCGGCGGGTTTTGGTAGAGGCCATGGTCCGGAGCGGGATGATGATAGATGCTAACAAAGGAGGAGGCCTACCTCATAAAGCAACGGTGTTCACGCCCCGGACGCCGCCGGGATTTCGATCTTGATTTCCGGATACCGTAGGCGCGGGCTTGCGGACGTCCGGACCAATCCGGTAACCGTCCGGACCGAGCCTAAGTTGCAGTTAGTAGTAGTAGTTAATAGTGCGCGCCTTAAGGGGTTGAAAGCAACTGTAGGGGACCAGCAGGGTCGAAGCCTTCTGAGGTCAAAGGTTGATGCGAAAGCCGAACACCAGGGCCCAGGAACTAAGGCAAGAAAAAACAGGGTGGGTCGTTTAGTCAGTAGATTTCTGATACTGTTTACCGCTCCCCCCAAGGGCGGGATTTGTCATTCGATGTTTTTTCCCACCACAATAAAAATACCCGGAGCGAGAGATATACTTAATGATTCCGACGCAAAAAAGGGCGCTATCACAAAAAAATCACACATTCGAAAGACTTCATAGAATCAGAGCGCAAGCAGTTATAGGAGAGAGGCTTCAGATAAAAGTACCTACATTAATGAAAAAAACCAAGGTTGCCGACATAGCGAAAAGAATCGCCAAACTTAATTGGCAATAGGCATGCAATGTCCCTTGCAAGCAGAAAAGATGGCCGCTGGGGCTGAAAGGTTCTGGAGTGGCGACCGCGAATCGGAAAACGCAGCGTTGGAAGGCCACCCACAAGGTGGACCAATGACCTGGTCAGAGTTGCTGGAATCCGAGCGATGCTAGACGCACATGACTGGTCTTTGTGGCGGCGCTTCGGGGAGGCTTATGATCAGCAGTGGACATCTTTCAGCTGAAATGATGATGAAATAAAAAATAAAGAAAGGAAAATCGTTCATTCGTGCCTGATACAATAGTATTATAAACTGAAAATATATAATAGAAAAAAAGTACGTTGTGATAACCTAACTCCTCCTCCTCCTTTAGCACACCTACGCGAAGTAACAAAATTCTAAGCCTCGTTACAGAAACTTTGACTTCGTTATAAGATATCTTTAAACTTTAGGGACCTATTATAAATATTTGACATTCTTGTCCGACCCAATTAGAGACCCTAATATTGTATACCTATATGTTTTCTTAGAAACAAGCTTTTTTAGGGTTCTGTAGCCGTGGCAAAAAACCCTATTCGAGATTCGTCATGTCTGTCTGTCAAATCCATACGTGTGGGGTAACTATGGATAGGTATTCAAAAATGATATTGAGGTGTTTTTTTATAAAGGGATTTTTATAAAGGTATTTTTTTTCCAAACTGAATAGTTTGTGCGGGACATCCCCCTGTAACTTCTACTATGCAAAATTCCAAAAAAACTTTTCAAAAATTGGTTTGAACGAGACCTAGTAAGTAGTTTTTTTTAATGGGTCATAAATCGTAGACCACATAGTTGGAACGGAACCCTCAGTGTGCTAGTTCGACTCGAACTTGCCCAGTTTTTTTTTTCAACCCTTGTGAACTTAATGTAACATAGAAATATATATTTAAGGGGATTTATTTGTTGTTTCTGTGTAGCTTTGTTTTAAATAATAATTCAAATTAATTCAAGAGCGCGGCTTTTCACGCACTTTACTCTACGGAGATGGAGGGGATTCGCAATAATGGTCCTGGTGTAAAGGGTCATCAAGTCGACGTAACCTGAGGGCATTGCCGGTCCACAATAATTGTTTTCGAAGTCAGCTGTGATCGTGACTTTTCTTCCCGTTTATTAATCGAAATGTGGCTATAGTTCGTTTTTTAATCCAAGACTACGATTTGACAACTTAAAATGTCAAACTCCAGAAACTTGGCAACATATTTCTAGAATGTGACATTCTGAGTTGTCAAATCGTAGTAGACTAGAATTATAAAACGAACTATTTGTAAAAGAGATGGCCCAAATTTGTATGTACCGTACCAACTTGTGTCAAACCTAAAAAATGCATTAATTGATTTTTAAAATGACAATGTAATTTTTTGTAGAAGTAGGTATTGTTAAACATTTATTTACAATTTTTATATTTTTTAATGTGGTTTAAAGAAATCAGTTCATTATACAAATAAATTAAAAATTATTTTTGGTGTTAATATACTTATGGAACAATATGGTACGACCTATGGAAATTCTCTTTTGTACACCGCAGGGCCTCAATTATGCTATTACAGCAGTGTTATAATGGTCTAACATTGATTTCATATTCGCTGATTTTATAAAGTTTGGTATTCTAATATAACGGTGTCATCATGACTTTCCAATCATCAACCACTTACACTCCAAAGAAAAGGCACGGAATGGTAATCTCGTAGATAATGACAAATTAATATCTGACGTATGCGGTAATCTGATAAAATTTTGATAGTTCTTTTGGTCAGTGAGTTACCATTAGAATGTTATTTATTGTGCAGTCATTGTTTTTAATTCGTTACAAGACGGCTCATACCACAATTCTATTACGAGACCACTGACCGACCAATGATCGACCATTATAAATTAATAGATTACGAACTTTCAGCAAAATAACAATAGGATCGTGTTGGAATGACGATATTGCGAATATAGCAGACTTTTTTGGGCCGTTATTAGTGTTTTATGCTGACGCTTCAAAAACAATCATGGACAGAATTGATATCAAAATCGCATTTAGTATCGACATAAATTATTCAGTTTTCAACATTCGGACTGATGGCAGCACTAATCCTACTAATATTGTAAATACGAAAGCTTGTATAGGCATATGGATGTATTGATGTGTGGATGTTTGTCACTTGTTCACTTAATAAAAAAAACTTTTTACAAAAAAAAAAACCGCCTTCAAAAAAAGCCAAACGACAAAAGTTCCTACACTAAAAAGTTGAAAATAAAAATTTGAATTGCTGTAAAGAAACTTAATTTATAGGTAAACTTATTTGACATTAATATTTTGCAAATATTCAAAATTTATTACTTCTTTTTGGAGTCGGTGCCAATAAAATGGAATAAAAAAAATTAATAAATCTAGTTTTAATAGCTTATTTTCATATTGTTCTTTACTTCCGAAATTACGGAGTTATATTTTCTGATATTGAACGTCTGAAAATAAAGCAAAGGTTTTTGTGCCTTGTTCGTACATTTAAAGTATCTACGTATTTCTTAAGTCGTTGTGTTTTTTTTTTGTAAAACAACATTATTTAAAGAAAGGTTAATTTACGTTTTCAACTATTTGTGCTTGTACAATTGTTGTTTTATTTTAAAACACTTAACAAAGAAACCCCAATTAACGACAATTAATACCTACTAATAATGTATTCATGTAGTTTAAGATCATATTCTACTCTTTTTGAACCTTTTTAAATCTATGGAAATAAATACACAAAAATAAAACCATCATTTAGAATATTATATGACGAACCGCTAAGCAAAAATCATAACATGTGATATTAGTTGATAAAATCATGTCCGAGATTACATTATAAATAAAGAATTAAACAAAAAAAATAGTTTATTAGTTTGTTTTTTTATTTTATTTTTATTATAAAAATAAAACCGCTGTTATAGGGCCGTAAATTCGACATAAACCCGAGAGGAGATTAAACAAAACGCTCAGTGATTACAACCAGCAGATAACAGTCAGTCTCAGTGTCATAATGCCCATGTGGCAACTAGAGTAGTGTTGCTAAGTCGGGAGTGACTAGGTAGTCCACAATACTGCCGAGGGGTTACCGCGCTAGGGCTCCAATTCTCCCGCGCCCTGTCGAGTGCCCTAGTCGGACTGTTGTCGCTACATTGATATCATTGTGCTCCACTTACCTCGTAAGCGCGTCAATGGATGTAGTCACTATTCAAGCTTTGTTAACTATTGGATTACTGAGAGAGTTGTGTCTCTATTATAGGAGATACAGAACTTATGATACAAACTATAATATAGGTTTTTTTTATGTTATACAATGTTATTTTGTAGTGCCTAGGTACTAACTTACGTTTGACTGAGCTTGAGTATTATTCGTTTATATAACGATTCTATAACAAAATATTATTTACTTCCATAGTTACCTACTAAACAAGTTAGAAGAAAAAGAGAAAAGCGCATAAATATTATGCAAAATGATTATAAATGTCTGTGTAAAGATTTTCCTCATTCTAAACGCTATTTTGCTTTGTTTTATTCGCAAGAAAATGTCAGGTATTTCTCCTCAAACGTTTGTACAATACGAAACGCGTGCAGACTCTAAAGGCACATTTAACGAACATGAATTTAAAGAATGGCAATAAGCAATGACATGATTAAAACTCCGGCGCCCTGGGAGCTTCTCCGTCAATTGTCTTTCAGCCGTGAAGTATGCACGACAATAGCTAAAGTACACCAAGCCGTACTAACATTTTACGCTTTTCTCCCGTCCCAAAATCAGCATGGAAATAATATTTTTATTCTTTTTTTTATAAAAACGACATAAAAGCGGATACGTCGCGAAGATAAGGAAGTTATACGACCTTCTCGCGGCTCGAAGTGAAGCAATCCATCTCACGTAATTGCATTATATTCGGAGTGCGTACCTCGAGTGCCCGGAAGGAACTGTTACTTATGATTTCTTTCCAATATCCACACTTTTTGTACCGCCGAGATCTCAGTTTATTCAGGTTATAAAACAAGAGTTAAGGAACACTTTCTTCCAACTATTTGTTTCTTTTCTTTTTCCGTTGTTAAACGGATGGGAATCTCTGCGTTATGACAGATTCGTACTAAGAACTGTTATTTTTCAAGATTTGTCCTTCGTATTTTCTAGCAGTTTATCTTAGTAGTTGTTAGATTGAGATCTCATAGTGTGTTGGTTATTTGTATGTTTTTTATATGTGCTTAATTAGTTCAATCATCCCGTTTCTTTCACTTTTGTCATTGAAGATAACTGACTGTGACAAGTAATCGAGTTTAACATCTAGTAATTCAATTTTACATCTAATCTTATTCCATCTATTTTTATTTCATTTTACGTTTGGTGGGTTGCGCATGTTTAAATATGTATTTTTTACGAAGAAATTATTCACATACTAAAATAATGGCATAATAAAGTACTGCGAAGTGGAGAGTTTTTTTGGCGCCATATTTTAGTTAGTTTTTATTACTTTAGGGTATTTTTTAATACTTTTGGTTTTACTGTAATTGTAGTAAGTAGCGTTTTTAGGGCAACATACTTCAAAAGGAAAAAACGGAACCCTTATTGGATCACTTTGTTGTCCGTCTGTCTGACTGTTAAACCCCTTTTTCTTAAGAAAGCGTAGACGTGTTGAGTTAAAATTAAATTTAAGTCTGCAGTCTCTTAGAGCTGCGACAAAATCAAAAACTTTAGTACCTAATAAATGTTTGTCAGTTAATTTTGTGCAGTTTCTAAAAGGAATATCCTAAGTATTTCCAGAAATGAAAAATGTGAAGAAAACATGTTAATGTAGGGCCGAAACAACAATAACGATTTAGAGTGATGGCTGAATGCATGTTAATTTGAAGCAATCCTGCCGAAACGACATCGAAATTTTATATTTTTTCCTCCGCAAAAATGGAAAACAAATGATGGGGACCCAAGGAGGTGAAGAGAGTTTTTTTTAATAATATTGATTTCAGAAGCTATTGCGTTCAATTTGGGGAGAATACACTGTCAGATAGCAATAATTGGCATTTATAAAAGTTGAGATCAAGTTCGAAGGATGTAGATAAATTGTAGATTGTTTAAAACCGTATTTTTATTGCCTCTTAGGGTTTTATCGTTTCTTGATGATGAATTGAGTGAATGGCTTAATTAGAGATCATTTTACGAGTTTTTGAATTTGTTAATTGTATGTTTTAGACAAGAAACAGTAAGTACCTACCGATCTATTACAATGAATTAAAAATTACTTTCTAATCTTCACTATTAATTTACTACGTTAATATTAAACTTCACTTCGACATAATAATCTCATTAAAACCTATCATGTAAATTCTTACAAACTACACGAATACGTAGATATTTTTACTCAGATAAAAAAATGTCAAAGTACGAAATGTATTTTTCGTGTCTTCAAAAACTTACTGTGTCCATTGGTTAGGTAACTTTTTCAAGCGGTCATCATTTACTAGTTGATTTTTCGCTCTGTGTATACGCTATTCTATTTCCGGAATTTCTCTTTCATACGTTGCTCTCACATTTTGACGTGCCTTCACTGCCTGTCCGAAACACATTTACGCATTTAGAGTTTCTATGAGTACACTGCAATGGTTTGTGATTTAGTTTCTCTGCGTTAAAACGAAAATATGTGGCGGATGGGACGAGATGTTGGATGGTATTCAGCAGATAATTTTCCTTTTGGAACTCCGACATTTCTAGTGTTGTGTTACACGTCGCGTCTAAATTGGAAATGGGAACTATTTGTCAAGCTTTTACGTATTAAAATATAAAATGGGACATATTTTGATAAAAGTATATTTTATTTAGTAAAATACCTATTAAGTACTTATATAATGTTACAGCAAAACGTACTCGAGCTTGATGGTTTTAAATGCGTTTTTAATGGCCCAATAAAAAAAGAACACAAAAGGGATGGGTATTGTCTACTTTAAATTAGCCCATTATAATGGTTTACTGGGAGCTCCGAGTTGAATCGCATGAAGTGCTCACATGTACCCTGCTCTAACTTGTAACACTATTAGCTACATATTGACAGACAGTTTGGGGGGCTTGTGCCGATACAGCTGAGACAAAAGGACAAATTTGGGTTAATTAAATTCCAGTGTCGGGCTTTCGGGCCCGATGTCTGGGCTCGTCACGGCGTCTTGGACAAAGTAAGGCCTTATCACCGAGCTAGTTGGCTGACGGCCCCCTCGCACCTCGCACAAGATTAATGCCTCTCTAATGAATCAGCTACCGTGACAAATCAGGCGCCGGTAATGGATAAGGCCTTCCTGGTGTTGCGGCCACAATAAATTAGTTAACTGATAAATGTTTGATTTTATAATTTGCTTGCAGACAGCTTGATTTCTCTGTTTATTGAGCGTTAAAGTCATGGACTGTGGCACAAAATTATTCTTAAAACAAGTAATCTGTTGATAAAAAAGTTTTAATACGTACAGTTGTATATTATCGCTATTTCAAACGGTCAATATAAAATATTGTAGCATTAATATTGTATTAATAAACAAATAGAAAGTCAGCCTACACCAATCCATTTTACTTTTCTAGGAAATAGTCCTTTGAAGTCATAGGAAAACCGCGATAATCGAAATTCAATACATAGTCTCGTGTGTTCATACAGTATCTAATAACAATATCATCCAGTGATTTTGTGGGAATCGAATGGTGTTACCGGCAGTAAATGTTAGTAGGCGATCTAACGTACTTACGTTAAGCCAGACATTTACTGCTAATTGGTAAACGTAGTTTTCAATGGGTTTTCAATTGCAAAGCAATTAGCAATTATAGCCGTTTATGCCAGCGTGTCCGGAAAACAGAAGTGTTGTTTAAACAAATTGTTTAAATACCGTTTATTGGAATTTGAAATTTAGTTTTTATTTTACATTACCTAAAATATTAATATTTATTTAATTTCCACTGCTTTCAAAACGGTGAAGGAAAACATTGAGAGGTACTGTCTTAAAAAAAAAATCGCAGAAATGTGACAACCATCTCGCACTAGGCCCGTGTGGTAGATTACGGGCTACTGCCCATTCCCTTTCCTAGAGAAGTCATTATATAGAAGAAGAAATTTTAAGGCTGATGCTATGGTATGCTAATATATTGCTGATAAATAATATCGTATCATCGTTTCGAATTCAATTTAATTCTCATCTCATTTATTATTGTATTCATATACTATTAAAAAGAAATTTAAATCCGTTTCAATCTCTTTGCTCTTTTAGAAATAAAATGTAAAATTTATTATTACCCTCGTAGTCTGTATTTTATTTCATTAAAAAGTTGTTCTATGCAGCAAAATAATATATTATTACATTTCTAGAAACCTACCTCTTTTTGTAATACGATGAATCAGCGTTAACAATAAAACCTTTAGAAAATTGGGCGGCGAGAGACTTTCAATTGTAATCAACCTATCGTAACAAAAAGAAAGGTCATTTTATTTCTATAGTCTGGCTGTGAACGCTTAATTTTAATAGAACATGTTATACGCTTTAGAATATGTTTAGGGATAACCCGAACTTTACTTGAAAGGGCCAATCTGACTAGAGGTCGCGGCTTGGTGAATGGAAAGAGATTTATTTTGTTGCTATTAAAGTTTAAGAGCCACATAAAATATACATTCTTAAGCACGTTCGGAGACCGTGAGCAATCCGCTTCGCTACTGTACTGACTGGATTCGAAACCAGCTCTACAAATATTAGAGATGAAGAATGACAGCTAATATATTATATAAGCTCACTGGCCATAAGTGGCTAAATGTTGGTATAATAAATAGCTAAAGAAAGTACTACAAAATGGATGATATAATGGCTGGATACTTGGAGACTGACAACCATTATCTACAGACAGAACTACTGTCTGTTTTTAGGGTTCTATACCTTAAAAGGAAAAAAAAAACGAAGCCCCTATAGGATCACTTTTTGTCCGTGTCTGTATGTGTGTCAAGACCCGTTACCTCGAGAACACGAGGAGGTATTGAGTTGAAATTAAAACTTTATACTTAAATTGGCGGTTAGTTGAAGCTTTGAAAAAATTAAACTTACAAGTAAGTGAAAAATAAAAGAAAATAGGACCGTTTTTGTCCCAAAAAAACGTATAGATATTTCGACACTCTCAAGGGAATAAAAATTCATAGAGTACATATCTAGAACCTAAACATTTGGGCAAGGTTAGCACAAGTAGGTATAGGAAAAAATCAAAGACAAAAACTTTTTTGCGATACTTAAAATCTTGGAGACTCGAACTGTTTTCATAGATATGATTGTACGGTACCCTAAGTGCTCGGTTTTTTACTATTCTTGTCACATATAAAGGTAGCTCATATCAATTCCCTGAAATCGCACGGTTGAAGAAAACATGACCCGGTTGTGGCAAAGTTAACAAAGATTGCTACAATCGCGATAGCTTTTTATACGCTAGACCTTCGCACAAACTCCAACATTATTTATTATGATAAATATGCATTAAACAATGCTTCAGAGCCTGAGTATGACGCGTCCATTATTTATAGCTATTGATAGCAATGCCTCATTTGTCAAAATTAATAACGTCATTAAATATTTATGTATGTAGTCGTTTTCATTTTAACTGTTTTTAAAGTGATATAATTATTTTATTACATTCTGCTGCCGATAGTACTTGCTTAATAATAAAATTATGATTTATTTTACATTGAGCTGTAAAAATCTGGATCGTAATGAAAAGTGTTAAGTTAGTTTCTTAAGTAGGTACATAAAATGAATTCGCGATACTGTAGTATGTCGTGGGTGGCTGATTAATACATAAAATAAAATAAAAAACAAACAAAAAAATTAAATAAAACACTCATTAAACTATTCACAAAGGTACCCTTCTTTAAGTCCAGTAAAAAGTAGGCAAAGTAGTAGTATAATACGCTTTGTTTTTGGCCACGTATTACGAGTGTAAATCATTATACAATAACCGTAACCGTATAAAAAGCAGTTGAAAAATAATTGATTACTCCATTACACATTATTTTCAAACGTCTGCTTCAAAAACCAAAAGTCTCGTCTGTTGTTAGCATTACACATTACTTCGTAAAACAACACGTCGTTAGCAAGTTCATACAGAGCGCTCAACAAAAATAATTTCTTTTTCATAAAATATTAAGTGTACCCATGAATACACGCCAGTCCGTTGAATACAGCCTTTATACGACGGTAATGGCGTGGATAACATATATCCCGGCATTTCTGGAGTGATGCCGCCTGATAGTCATCTTATTATGTAACTTTGCCTATTGTAGATGAAAGGCAACTTTATATAATGTAGTTTTGGCCCTACAAACGTTATATAAGGTCCCAATTTGTCCCAACGATGACCACCTGGGGTCGAAGTGTTAGTTGTTGGACTCAGATATGTTTTTGTTGAGATCCCGGATTTAGTTATCATTTTTCAGGTTTAGTAGTCATCAAAAAATAAATGTCTGCAGTTCAAAGGAAAATGTTGAACCGAAAAATATTTTGCTGTTGGATTAGAGAAGTACTAACAAAAAAGTAATTGGATTCTACCATAATTACACATAATTTGAAAAGTTAAATTAGATGGTAGTTAGTTTATTAAAGCTCCTAAAATACTAAATTTACATTTGAAATACGACACAAATTGTGGTATTAGAGTGTTGGCGTGGAGTATCCTAGTTAAAACTAGGTTTTACATTATTTCTAAAACAGAATGTTAAATGAACCGTGGTTACTAATGTAAGTCTGTAATACGTATTTACTGAGGCCGTTAAGCTGATGGCTTTTACGCATGCCTGAATAAGTTTAGTAGTAAAAAAACAGCTCGTTTATGTTAGATTGAGTTAAAAGATAGGGGATCAAATAAATATAATTTTCCGTTTCAGTTTTTTTATGTGAACAACTGTATTATGTTGTACAACGGTGTTAAAAAAGCAGTTTAGATTGTATAGATTACGTTAAACATACTCTATCGTCAACCACCTCATCGTTCACCATCTGGTGAGATAGTGATCAAAAGCCTATCCAAAGAAAAAAACTAAACGCAAAACCATTTCCATTGTAGAAAAGGTCATATATTGTCCACCAAAAACGGTACCCGAAGTGCACAGCAGGGTCCATTCGAAATGTTTACATTTCAGCGTTCCAGTTTAACATTGTTCCTTAATACCTTAATGGTTGTGTGGACAGCGTTCGTGGGGGCCGGTGGGCAGCGGGGCGCGGGCTGCCGGCTCCTTTACATCCCGACACCGAGGCCTTTGTAATGCTATCCCTGGGGCGAGTCTGTCTTGCAAGACGACTCGGATTCCTGTATAGTGCTCTAAACGAGTTTAAATGTACTGGGTGTCCAATGTTATTACGTTACAATAGTAGGTTTACAATTTAATGCCTTTGTATTTAGTGTGTATTGTTTTCGATTCAGATAGCTGATAAACGTCATATTGTATAACCATTGAATAGCACCACCCTGGTATTAAGAACGTTAGAGCTTGTTAGGCAACTGTGTATTATATTTGAGTAAATACTTTCTCGGCTAAATGAGCATAATTATCTTCCCAAATTAAAGCTTTCTTTACTTATACGTTCACATTTTAGGTATTTAATTACGTTTCGAGATTCGGAGACGTTATTATAATAGTATGTAGCCTTTTGACAAAATATTAAATAGGGAGGAAAAATTTTCTTTGAACCTAAAGTTTGTCAAGAGAAAATAGACGTCTAAAAATTCTCATGGGAATGAATAATAAGAACAAGATTACGTTGTCAAAGCAGTACAGAAATGTAATGAACTTATTTATAATCATTGTCTTCTTCCACGACTGCTCATTATAAACGAAGCTACTTTCAAAAAGCTTTTTTATTGTTCTATAAGTGTATCTATGAAGTCTGCTTTTTCTGCTATCTTTTATTATATGCGACTTCTGATTTTTTTATTCTCTTAAAATCTTCTAACATGTCACGCGCTTAATCAAAAAGGGACGCAGCTCAAAGAAGAGGGCATTAGAAAATGGATTTGTATTTTTAAAACATATTTTCTCAGAATAATCATAATAGTCATGATTAAGCATGCGATGTATGATCCTTATAATCCTAGTCAGTCATAAGAGGGTTTCCTGACAGACCAATTCTTTGTATCAAACATAAATAATGCTATTTTATTTAACATCAGCGAATATCTCGATTCTCGTCGGAGCCACATACTTTTGCTCGTAAAATATTAAAGGCAAAGCTACATAGTTCTCAGAAATGCTAACAAGGTTACAACCTAGTGAAGTTAAGGTACACATTTTGAATGTTACGAGCACCGCTACAGGGCAATATTATCTGACCCTACATAATTACAATAACATTTTGATTCAAGAATGCAAATTAAGTTCCTCAGCCTCCGACGTGGCAACGTTGTTTGGTTATTAATTTTATTCAGTGGCCTTTTCGTAGGCGTCGAACTTGGCCCCGAAATATTAACTTAATACTTTGTATTTGAGAAAAGAAAAATACGGTTTTAATATATTTTTTGTAAATGATGACATCCTCTTTTTGTATATAAATTTTAAGATTATAAGAGATACTTTTTCCTGGAGCATTGTAATCAACTAAAGCTTTAAAGTACAATGGTTCAAAGTTTATAGAAGCAATTAAGGTTTTTGTTTTATCTAAAAAATAAAATATTCAGTGACGGTTAGCGGTTTTTTCTAAAGCGCCATTGTTCTGGTACCAATTTGTGCCGATATGAACAAATATATTTCTGAAACTTTTCACCGAAAACAATGGAGATTATATAATATACTAGCGACCCGCCCCAGCTTCGCACGGGTGCAATACTAATATATTACGCATGTATCATACTTATAAACTTTCCTCATGAATCACTCTACTTATTAAAAAAAACCGCATCAAAATCCATTGCGTAGTTTTAAAGATTAAAGCATGCGACTTTGTTTTATACTATGTAATGATACTTTAATACTATTTAATTTGCACATGAACTCATTTACCATTCAACAAACTAGCTTATTTCCGATGATTGGCAATGAGATAAACTATGCAGTTTATGCCTCTAATAATATCACGATTTATATTTCCGATATGTATAATTTATTGGTAACGCGTATAACGCGGGGTGAAACGTGATTTGAAATATGTTCGGATTGTTTTATTGACGCACTGGAGATATTACTGCTCGAACCCAAGTTAAGATCGTTTCGTTAACGTCAAACACTTCGAGTTGGCCACACCCCCCAGCCAAATTTCTTTTGTTCTGACCACGTGACTGAGCGTTGAGATGACATCAAAACAAAGGAATTGGGGTGTTGCCAAGTCAAAGCGTTCGACATTAACGAAACGATCGTAACTGGGCTAGGGGGGCAGGTATAGTTACAATTGAAGCTAGTACAAGTAGTTTTTATGTAAATATTCTAGAGTGACATAAATACCTTGATGGAGTAATTAAAATGAATTAATTTTGTGGCAGATGGTTAATTTTATGACCATTTTATGAATCTAAAGAACGTAAAAAGAATCTGTGAGTAAGATAATGTACCTACAGACACACAAAAAACTGCTCACACTCCTATTTCAGTCTCAATAAACCTTTTGATTGCCAAAAAGTTTGTAGAATCTTTGATTCAACGTTACATTTGGTGAACGTTCTGTAATTAAATGAGAGATTCCGAAGAGATTGACAATTAAAACTTTGAAGATCAAGGCGGCATACTTTTTACTTTATTATACCGTTAACGACACTGATAAAGTCACATCTATATGCTGTCTGTCGGAATTAGATATACAAGGGTAACTTTAATTAGTTGACGAAACTCTGCGATACCTAATGACTATAGAACAAGGAAAAACTTTTAATTCAAGTATTTTTAACTTTAGGTATCACCG
Organism: Mythimna loreyi; assembly: GCA_029852875.1. Taxonomy (NCBI): domain Eukaryota; kingdom Metazoa; phylum Arthropoda; class Insecta; order Lepidoptera; family Noctuidae; genus Mythimna; species Mythimna loreyi. The sequence goes on along the minus strand of CM056785.1, from coordinate 11,329,963 downwards.
CCAAAGCAGTCATCATTCATCATCATCATCATTTCTGCCGAAAGACGTTTACTGTTAGACATAGGCCTCCCCCAAGCGTCGCCACAACGACCGATCCCATGCGTCTCGCATCCAGCGGATTCCAGCAACCCTGGCCAGGTCATCAGTCCACCTTGTGGGAGGCCTTCCAACGTTGCGTCTTCCGGTACGTGGTCGTCACACCTGAAAAAATATTGATTTGATACTGTTTTAGTATTTGTTGTTTTAGCGGCAACATAAAGGCATAATCTGTGAAAATTTTAACTGTTGTTTTATCCTTTAGTTACAGAAAAAAAAAGCTTTTCTTCGAAACACGCAGACAGATATACACGCAGGCAGATATTAGCGACGGTATCATCAAGATACCGTCGCTAATATCTGCCACACACACACACGAACACGAACAACGACCGATCTTCATTTGACTGCAGACGTGTTCTCTAGCAAACAGTAACTTGTTAACTCGATGCTCTTTGTGCAGTTTGAGGCTATTTGCTTACCTACGTATAAGGGCACCTACAAATTTGTCGCAAAGTGCCGCGCGATGGCAGCACGGCTGCAGTCGCGGTGCGGTCGCTGAGTGCCGCGTGTTGTTTGTTTATACGAAAAAACAAGTTGATTTGAAGGTGCTGATAAACTTGAGCATTCACTTGTAATGAGCATTCTTGCGAATGTTACATCATAGAAAAATACGAGAACATTTTAGCAAGAATTCTATCGAGCGTTCTGGCGAGCATTTTAACGAAGGACAGTACCCAGTGCTTCGAATGGTTTGCGTTCGCTAGTGTGCTCATGAAAATGTTCGTAGCAATGTTTGACTCTAAGCTTGGCTCGACTCGTTGTTCAGTTCGACTTTAAAACTGCAAATGTTCTGTTACAAATGAATGATCAGGTTTATCAGCAACTTTAGGCTTTATATCAGTTTCTATTCTATTCACGAAGTAGTTACAAGATCACGTCAGAACTCAACTGGTTTTAATGAATTTCTTGCAGGCTGTTTCGAACCCGGATAGGTGTTAGATATGGATTTCTTACCATATTGCTGACGATGAATTGACTTGTGTCTTCTTATGCCATGGCCATATTTGTGTACATTCACACTGATTATTGTGATGGATTCTCGAATAATTCAAACACAAGTAGGAAGCGGGCTTGCGGACGGTGAGCATTGGGTAGCTCGCCGTCCGGTCGTCTGGTAATCGTCCGAACCAAGCCCAGTCGTCGACGATGCGCACTGTTCCCGCGCGCCTCAAGGAGTAGTCAGCAACCGTAGGGACCCTGCAGAAGGGTCGCAGCCAATTAGGGCCATGGGTTTGCGTCTGAAAAGGAAGGCTCTGGCCCTGGTATGTATGGCGATGTAGGAACGGGGTAGGTTGTTTAGTCAGTAAGAGTCTGACACCTGTTTTCCGCTCCGCCCAAGAGCGGGACTCGTCATTGGATGATTTTTACCTACCATAAAAAAAACACAAGTAGGAAAATATTCCTAATTACGAAAGGTATCAAAATTCAGAAAACCTGCGCTTTATTCTATAACTTAAACAAATGAAACATTTATTAAAATTTACTATGAAAATAATTTATCAGCTTATAATATAATATACTATTTATACGAACGATCTAATACAGAACTGTGGGAGATATAGCAGGTTTTATGGAACCTGTTTTTTTTTTTGGCTTTGCACTGCGCATTAACAGTTGCTAAAAGTAAATATTTGTTTTATAAATTAATAATCATTCAAAAGCCTGCGTACCGATACAGTACAAAATTGTATTTATGTGTAACTAGTATATATAATATCAGTTTGTAAACTGTATTAATTTTCAAATCAGTGGTGAATTAAATTCAATTTGTATTCATAATACTGTGATTGAACGCATCGGCAAACGGCCACAACCTCACGGTTCCCATTAGAAGAGCGAATTAATTCACGCTGCGAAGATACACTGCAGCACTCTGACGCAATCAATAGATGCCAACAGGATGCAATGTTTTGACGTCAAATTATAAATGATCTTTACTTTGCAAGCAGGTTTAAATAAACACTTTTACACGTTATTTTCTTTTTCAATTCTAGATGAGTCCGTAGTCAACTAGGAAATACTCCTAGTTGACTACACTGAGAAGAAACACCAAAACAAACTCAGGTTATATACATATACGTTAAGGTAACTTAACATTAAAAAAAAAAACGACACAGAACATTTTATGATGAATTTAACATTAATTAAAATACGTTATAGACGACATATTAATATTTAACTTAATTATATTTTTGAACTATAAATTGTTTTTAATTTTACATTTTAAAAACCACTAAAAGACAGATCGTATTTATAAATAAACGTCCGACATTTTTTGTGTAATCAAATAGCATGCAAGAGTACAGTCGGTGGAGCAGATGGACCAGAAGTAAAATAAACGTGTTTTTCTTTTTACATAAAGTCCTGTTCCACTGCGTGGCAAAGGCAAGTCCCAAGTCCTTCCAAACCTTCTTCTCACGAGCCGTCTTGAATCACACGTCCTGCACGCGTCCAAATCATCCCGTCACCTATTTCTAGGCCTAAATGTGAATTTAAAAATTAAACAAGATAAAGAAATCAAAAGTTTGTCGAGCTTTGCCCTAGAAAACATATTTCGACTAGAAACTTAAAATCAGTTCGTATTCAGTTTAATGTTGCTGAATTTAGAATGTTTAAAAATTTCGCGGGCCATATGATAAGGATATGGCTTTTGCGGTCTGCGGACCACCAGTTGGGAACCACTGATATAGATGGAGAGAAGTAGACAAAAAGTGCAAAGTACACTTTTGTAATTTTAACATTACCAAGAAAGCTTTCTTTAATTAAGATTACGGTTTACATTTAAAACACGTTTTACATTTAGATGGAAAAGTAAAGGAACTAATGACGCTTCGAGTAGACCAAATCCGAAAATTCTCTTTGATGTCCCTACCTATAATGCTTTATAATGTTATTGGCCCTTCAGTACATACTTTTATGTAAATAATTGATCATTGTTTAGTAAATAAACAATTAGCCTTGTTGTTTAGGATTGTATCGAAGTTTGGAATAATCGATTCGAAGCCTATTTTATTGCTGTGACATAGTAAAATGACTTATACAGTCTTGTTAGAGCGAGAGGTAGTGATTAAACCCACAAGGTTCTTCACTAATCCTTTGCATTTGATGTCCACATTATAATCAATCTAGTTTTTACAAACTTTTATTTAGCTTTTATGTTTCATATATCCTGATTTGTGACCATATCTTGTAAATTAATTTTGATCCACTTTCCAGTTATCAATCGGTAGTCGGAAAGTGGATCAATTATATATATAACTAGCTGAAATTTTGTATGAAACAGTGTCAATCAGATGACAATGCGAAATAATTATTTTGTGGAGTTGATCTGATGACGGAACCAGAATGTGGTCATAGGAACTCTGCTCGTATGATTCATCCTGATCAGTTTTAATTCTATGTATATACGGTGCTATAAAAGCTTGCTATGCATAAAAAAAAAACATTTGAAACTTGTTACCTACTTGTTCGGTATAGAGGCTCTACGCAGGAATCATTCCGTCCATGGCCCTTTACGGGGCGCCGGTGTGGGCGCCGTCATTGCAGCAGCAACCGTGGACCCAGCTGAACGCATGCCAGATAGTCATGGCAATACGCGTGATCCGGAGGTACCGTACGATTTCCCGTGAAGCAGCGAGTCTTCTTCCTGCCACTGTTGCCTCCAGATCCCATGGTGGTATGCATGATTTGTGCATAGAGGTGCAACGCTGGGGCCACTGCCGCGGCAAGTCGCGGCATAGCGGCCAGAGTTGATTTTTACCTACCTCAAATTGACCTATCACTATTTGTATAAATCATTCAGAGCGTGCCACTCAATTTGAAAGGTTCTTAATATTCATGTATTTTACTTTCACATAAAACGACGTTTCTTTCACCTCGATGTTATTTCTCTGCAAAGTTTGACCCAGGACCCGTTACAACACTTCGGCGGAGTTAAATTCCAAGCGAGCATAATCGTGACACCGACCTTCAGATATTTGACGTGCGATGAGGTCACTTGCTGTAAGCGAATTCAAATACTTTGTAAAGTAATGTGTAACGTCATCTTGCTCCACAATAGTATTTATGGAAGTGAATAATTAATTTTCTCGCTGATTACTGCGACTTGATAATTTTTAGGCGTTTCAATAGCCAACACTCAAGAATTTCCTTGGTCTAGTTAGAAAATATACACAGGGATGCCGTAAGGCGTGGGTGACGTGGGCGACCGACCACGGTCTCGTGGTCCTACGAGCCTCGCGCCTCGAAGGCCTGCGAACGTAAATATAGATAAAATTACACATCTTCTTTGGCCTCACCTTTTCCCGTTACGAGGCGTCGGCTTTTCTGGTGCTGAGGCGCCACTTAGTCCGCTGGTATGCATCTTCATCTGAAAGCGCCAACTGCTTCATGTCCTTGTGAAAATTCCTCATCCACAATTCATCTAGCAATAAATAATATAAAAACCGGCTAGCAAGTATCTGGCAATACCACCGGGTGGCCGACTTACCTGTTGTGTGATCGAAGCCTACCTGTCGGACAAGTATGTCATCTATCCTGGTCACCAGTCGGTCATGTGGTGTTCCGCAGGGATCGGTATTAAGACTACCCTTGTGAAACATCGGGTACGACTACGTGCTGCGCGGCGACTTCCTTAGCGGGGTCAAAGTGGTTGGTTGGTGCTACGAAGACGACACGCTGGTCCTAGCGCAGGGAGAATCGTACCAGGCGGCGGTCGAATTAGCGATACGCGGGGTTGCGATAGTCGTTGGTAGGATCCAGCAGTTGGGACTCGAGGTAGCGCTGCAGAAGTCCAAGGACATGTGTTTCTACGGCCCTCGGAACGCACCACCACCGGGTTCCCGAACTGCAAAAGCAACCGAGGGTCCATCCAAACTCATGCCAGAGGGCCATTGCAATACGGAAGGGGCGGGGACACGCACGGTTTCCCGCAAAGCGGCGAGCCTCCTTGCTGGTCTGCCCCCATGAGATCTGGAGGCAACAGTCCTTGCACACATGCATGATTTGTTCAACAACTTTTGGTTCTAGGACATGCCGGTTTCCTCACGATGTTTTCTTTCACCGTTTTGAGAGCAGTGGTGATGAAATAAATTACACAAAGTAATGCGCCTCACTGGGTTTTAACTCGCGACTCGTAAGTCGGGGCCGTTACCACTCGTCCACCACTGTTCTGACGTTTTATAAGTGCCCATGTAGGCCCATGTGACTTTATGTTGACTTTGACTTTGCTCTCACTGTGCATAACTTTTATTCATTCATTGATTTAATCGTTGATAATAATCGGTGATAACATGAAGGGTACTGTTTTTACACCAAGTAGTAGTGAGCTAGTCATGCCGGAAGAAGCTACAGCGTTAAAAAAAAATGTTTTTGCCTCAAGATCTCTGCTCAGACGCCATGATAATAAATATATTTATCCTCTTTGACAAGCTTTCAAGAAATTCTTTCTGCTTTGAAATTTATAATGGTACATTATTACGAGAGGATCGATATAGATTTAGCAACGTAATTTCAATTTTCTCAGTAACCTATACTCGACGAGTACATTATCAGCGATGGAAAAAACCACACTTTGCCCTACACTCTCTTGTCTTGATGCCAATGAAAGCAATTGTGCGAAAAGCGTTTATAATTTTAGTCAATGTTATCTCGTCTTGAGACTTCAATGTTTATAATAAACAGACTTACACAACATGAAGTCAAAGTATTTTTTCACGACAACATAGCTCCATAATTTTATTGTTTAATTTTATACAAACAAATGAAGATGAAGAACAGGAATCATATTCATTAAATAAGTCATATTATAAAATAAATACGATTTTCGTCACTGTATGACAGTGTTGTTCAATAAATTGCGCAATTGCATAATTAAACTGGATAATTATGAAACAACGGAACCTAGTTATTGTTTCAGGTCGAGAAATTCATGTGTGAGAAAACAGTAGCGATTTAATAGTAGACTATAAGAAAACGAAAATAATATTTTTATTTAAAATTATTTCAAATTTAGTATTCTCAGATAAAAACCAGGATGTATGTGTCCGTGTCGATGCATAACCAAGTTCGATAAAACCCGATTGGTGGCGCGTAGCCCGTAGCGGATCAGTTTTTGTGCTACGAGAGCGCGGCGTAGCAGCGTAGGCTTGGAACAATGCTTCATGCGCGTAGCAATGGAATGCTCTATTGCTAAAGCATTGTTCCTCATACTAATGTTACAGAGACGATCGTTCGTATGTATGGGTTATTTCTTCAAACTCGATCGTACGAATTTTTTTATATGAAACTAGCTTTTGCCCGCGACTTCGTCCGCGTGAATTATTTCACTTTATTGTAATTAATTAAAAGCTTTTGTCAGTGACCTCGTTTGCGTGAAGTTGGGAATATATATTTATTTATAACTTTATTGCACACCTTAGCTTAACACAGCTTCATTTTTGCCTTAGTGTTCATTTATTAGCCTTAGACCTTACGAAATAAGATGGATTACAGCCATAGACGTTCAAATCATCAATAACTAAATATTCAAGCTATATTTTTGAAAGACTCTATATCTAGCTATGTTCTCGTTATCCACCTCCGTTGTGTATTTGTTCGGCTTTTACAAAGAATTGTGGCGGGTGTTCAATTTCCCAGACCAGGAACGGAAAGATTAATTAACCATCTAACCGATTCGATAAATATTTTTGTAAACTAAATGCTTTATAAAAACCTTGATGAAAGAATCAATTTTGTGTAGGCTTTAGATATTTTAGAGTTTTTCGTTCGATTTCACTGATTCATTAAATTGGTTTGGTTCGTGCTATCCATGTTCTGCAGGTAAATCAAAATTCAACGTGTATAGCTCAATACTAGTTGATAGTCCCCCGCCTACGATCTCGTTTGCCCCGAGCTCACGACCCACCACTGACCTTTATAACTTCCGTGCAAAAGGCCAACTGATAATATTTTTGTTTTATTGACGATCATTTACATTTAACATCATGCATATTTTGTTTATAAGGATATAATAACCAAACATTATGTAGAAAGATGTCTGCTGCTGGACAAATTTCTCCCCCGAGTGTCATCACTTCTGGTCCTGTGCGTCTCGCATCCATTTGATTCTTCCTTCACCCCGTCGCGTCAGTTAATTAATAGTAATATTCGACAACTATCACACAATGCCACCTAGTCTCAAGCTAAGCAGAGCTTGTTTTATGAGTATTAGACAACTCGTAAACATACTTTTATATTTCTAAATACATACATATTATAGATAAATTACACCCGTAATTATTTAAATATCAACTAAGTTTTCCTTAATTTTCACTCTTTTAAATCATTTTCAGCAATTGACAAGATGACGTTAAATTACAAGCACGTCGATTACAACCCATTTTAGTAACTAATGTTTTTTTCGTGAAAAAGGGCGAAAAATAAAGTTTTCCTAAGGCGGTTTTTAATCTCCAAGAAAATGCTTGAAGCATGGAGGAAAACACGACGAGTCATTGAACAGTAATTTCAGAATGGTTTCGCCCTGTCGATTTCAACGAGATCTGAATTAACGAGTTAGGGAATTGTTACACTATAGCAATTATAGTCACGGGCCTTGTTTATTAAAAAAATAACAGCATGATTAGTTCTTTTTCTCATTTGGCTTCTCGCGGTCTTATGCATTTACCACTGTTAAGTTTAAAAGTACTTCTTATTTGATATGGCATAGAGTTTGTGTTGCCGGCAACACTGGAGATGATATTTAGAAATCTAGAGTGGGAGGAAAACGGACTTAATATAAATGGTGAAAAATTAAACCACCTCCGTTTTGCAGATGACTTGATCCTATTTTCCGAGTGCCCAAAAAGACTAGAACAAATGTTACAGCAATTATCAGATGAAAGCGCGAAAGTAGGACTTTCAATGAATACAAATAAAACAAAAATTATGACTAACGGTTCACAAACTTATACTATCAAAGTTAACATGGAAGTAATAGATTATGTTGAAGAATACATATACCTCGGACAGTTAATAGCGCCCAGCGATACCATGCAAAAGGAAATAGATAGAAGGATAGCAAATACTTGGAAAAGATATTGGTCTCTAAGCGAGGTTATGAAGAACCAAGACATGCCAATGAAAGAGAAAAGAAAACTATATAACATGTGCATTTTGCCATGTTTAACATATGGGTGCCAAACATGGGCATTAACGGAAAAACTAAAAAGGAAAATAAACGTATGCCAAAATGGAATAGAGAGAAGTGTGATCAATGTAAGAAGGCGAGATAAGGTAAGATTGGAAAACATTAAGGAAATAACCAAATTTAAAGACGCAGACAAAGTATGCAAAACATTAAAATGGCAATGGGCAGGACACATGTTGAGAGAGAAGAATGGAAAATGGACAAAAACAATATCGGAATGGTATCCCAGAGATGGGAAAAGGAAAAAAGGGCGACAATCAAAACGTTGGGAAGATGACCTGAAGAGAACTGCTGGCCCAGAATGGATGAGAATTGCGAGGGATAGAGATAAATGGAAATCTTTGGAGGAGGCCTATGTCGAAGGACAAGCTGAGGAAAAAGTACTAATTAATGAAATGTAAAATTTAAAATGTTGAAAACTCAGCAATAAAGGCTTATTTTATTTATTTATTTTATTTTAGAGTTTGTGTTCCCTTAGAACGTGGATGAAATATATTGTAAAGTTTTTGTATTAATTAGCATCAAAAATAATCATCAAAAATAAATTTCGCTGATTTAGTCAAAACTACAATAAAGTTTATAAACAGTTTGAATTTAATTGAAACAAATGATACTGCGTATTATTGTCTTGGGATACAAAAGTGCATCAACTATCGACTAAAAAATAATTAGCGAATAAAATATAACGATAATAAAAACAAAAGTTTTATAAGTCGAATGTGAATTTAACCTTTCAAATACCGTAATTAGAGACATAATAGAAAGTTAATAGGTGTGTAAATGTCGACGTTCGCATACCTGTTGTCTTTCTATTCATCATCATCAGCCTTTTTACTGTTCCCACTGCAGGGACACAGGCCTCCTCTCTAAGAGAGGGAATGGGCCGTAATCCACCACGCGGGCCCAGTGCGGGTTGGTATCAGTCTTTCTATTATGTATCTTTTATTACGGTAATCGAAAGGTTAAAGCATATATGTATGTATTTATGCTTTGAATACTGGAATTTTAAGTCACATATGGTCAGCGAATTTTATAAATAAATAAGACTTCTAAAAACAGCTAAAATATTCGGGTTGTATTGTCACTGGATATGTTTTGTTGTCCAAACAACATCCAAACAATATGACATTGTGTAGGAATCAAATCATTGTCAATATTTGTTTTTGACGAATTTATGTGTTAGAGCAGTTTATTGCATATCGTAATTCAAAGCTGGACGTAACATTATTAACGCTATTATAATTACAAATAAATTGTTTGCGTCACTAATCACGTACTCACATTACAAAAGAGTTTGATATTCAAAGCGTGTACGATATTTTGTAGACATGCTAAAAAGTATAAAAAGCTTTACTATAATTCTAGTTTGTTTAAATACGAACCATTTGAATCGAAATACAAAAGTAAGTAGGTAGGTACATAATATGTTATTTTTTTGTTATTTTGTTTAATTGTGTCTCTTTGTTGTAAATGAAATGAATTTTATGAATTGAAGGCAAATAATTCTATGAAACAATGAAAAAAAGATAAAAGATGATTTGACAAAAGTAATTAATTTTTATGAAACTTATTTCTCTTATTTATTTAAAATATTATCTTCAAAAACTCGTCCTCTAGTTTGATCACAAGCCACTCTTCAATGAAATTCTTCTAGGCATGCCATAGATTAAGTTATCCAGTAATTCTAGCGGTAGAATGTCCAGTTCCTGTATGGCAATTTCTCTAGTTGTAGATCGCAAAAACTGCCTGTGAAGGAGCATTACTTGACGCTGTGATCTTGTCTTCGTTTTACCACTTATTCTCTTGCCTGTATACATTTTTAACCGACTTCAAAAAAAGGAGGAGGTTCTCAATTCGATTGTATTTTTTTTTTTATTTTTTTTTATGTTTGTTACCTCAGAACTCCGTTGTTTATGGATGGATTTGCAAAATTTTTTTTGTACTTGAAAGGATATGCTTCCAGATTGGTCCCATTTTTTTCAAAATTGAGTTTTGATGATGGGATCCATGAGAAATCGAGGGAACTCCTCAAATATTATAGGCAACTATATAGTTTTTTTTATATTTTCATCGAGAACTCAAGCATTTACAGTCAAAAAGTAACATTTGATGAGGTGGAACTGGTGAAGAAGATCAGAAAATGGCTAACGAAACTTGACACTCGCATAGATATCACAATTAAGGTAGTTAAGCAATTATGAAAATGTACTATAAACCAATGATCTTAAATAATTATGTTGAAAATGTTATCATCGAACTGATCTGATGATGATGATGATGGAGCTGGAAGGTAGGCACTGGAACTGCGTAACTAATTAATATATCCTAGCCGTGTTTGGGCTTGTTAGAATTGTCATAAGATGCACTTTGGCTGTAAGATACTATTGAACTGATGTGATGATGAATCTGGAAGGTGGAAGGTCGGCATGGGAACTTCAAAATAAAATAATGTATCCTAGCATGGTTTGAGCTTATTAGAGCTGTCATGGGCAATACTGTCAAGGGCAATGGAAAGGGCTATGCTCGGAATTTCCTTGCGTGTTCGAATCAGAAATGAAGAAATGCGCAGGAGAACCAAGGTCACCGACATAGCCCGAAGAATTGCCAAACTTAAGTGGCAGTGGGCAGGGCACATTGCTCGTAGAACAGATGGCTGATCGCTGGCGATCGCGCACCAACAGACGCAGCTTTGGAAGGCCTCCCACAAGGTGGACCGATGACCTGGTGAGAATCACGGGAACGCGATGGATGCGAGTCGCACAGAAACGGTCGTTGCAGCGACGCTTGGGGGAGGTCTATGTCCAACAGTGGACGTTTTCTGGCTGAAATGATGATGATTATGAGAGCTGTCATAAGATGTACTCATGAGATGAATCATAAGTATTTCATGCATCATACCATCTCTCCACGAGATCAAAACGATTACACTGTAACAATGTACCTATAATATGTATTCCTACTTATATGACATTGGTAACTTTTCCAAAAGAAATGTAGGAACGATATTGACTTCGTTGCCATAACACATTATAATAAAAAACACTAAACGGCTACAAATAAAAAAAACTTTTTACAAAAAAAAAACCGCCTTCAAAAAAAGCCAAACGACAAAAGTTCCTACACTAAAAAGTTAAAAATAAAAATTTGAATTGCTGTAAAGAAACTTAATTTATAGGTAAACTTATTTGACATTAATATTTTGCAAATATTCAAAATTTATTACTTCTTTTTGGAGTCGGTGCCAGCCAAGGCAAGGAATTACGAATGGGCAACAATCCCTTGAAAAACTACCTCTAACTTAACTATAAAACTACATAGTACCTATTTGCATACTCTAATATATAATACTTAACTAAGACATAAATACATATTAGACTTCTCTCAAAAAGTCATCCGATTTGCACATTTTTTTTTAAATAAAAAATATATACTTACAAAAACCTTCTGCCACATTTTAAGTACATTGAAAATGTTTAAGCATTCCAAGCACAAGCAAAGCTACCTAACATTAAGTTTCAACAATAAAAATGCTGGCACCGACTCCAAAAAGAAGTAATAAATTTTGAATATTTGCAAAATATTAATGTCAAATAAGTTTACCTATAAATTAAGTTTCTTTACAGCAATTCAAATTTTTATTTTTAACTTTTTAGTGTAGGAACTTTTGTCGTTTGGCTTTTTTTGAAGGCGGTTTTTTTTTTGTAAAAAGTTTTTTGTATGTATGTATATATATCGTCGCAAATATCTTTAACAATACGCAGAGCGCACGTGCAACGAAACGTTACGAACTACTCTCGCGGCGCGCCCTGCCTACGGCGCCCCTCCAGTCAAAAGTGAAAGGTAAGTTTATAAAAGGCGTGCGCGGCGCGTGAACGGTCATTCGTTCGTCGACATCGGAGCTAATCGGACGTTCTTGAAGTTTATTTTATTGTTATGTTATTTTTGAATTTATTGTGATTACATGAGTGTCATATAATTATTTATTCATAAAAAAAATGTAAGTGATTTAATAAAGCATGATGAGCAATTAAGATGCTTTTAGTCATGAAGACACCCCTATTCTTACATAATTATATTTATCTATTTTTTATCTATTTCTTGTTTCGTAGTCAACAAGAAACCCTTATAGTTTCGTCATGTCTGTCTGTATGTCTGTCCGTCCGTCCGCAGATAATCTCAGCGACCGTAAGCACTAGAAAGCTGAAATTTGGTATCAACATGTAGGTATATCAACCATGTCTACAAAGTGCACAAACAAAAAGTGGTAAAAAATGTTTTATTAGGGTACCCCCCCCTACACGTAAAGTGGAAAGTGATTTTTTTTTCATTTCTACCAAACCATGTGATATATTGTTGGATAGGTATTTAAAAATGATTGAGGGTCTCGTAAAATATTTTTTTGTAAATGTAAATATTATCGGAAATAATCGCGCCAAAAGTAAAGAATGAGGCGTTCCTCCCCCTCTAACTTTTGAACCATAAGTTTAAAAAATATGAAAGAATTCTCAAATGTGGAACTTAAAATAAATTTTCAAGGAAAATTATTTTGAACTTGATAGGATGAATGGTTTTTGAAAAATTAGAAAAAAACGTTCTGCACTAATTTTGTAATTTGTCCGTACATGCAACCATTTTTTTTTTAACTTTTTTACATATTTCATTATCCTGAGCGAATCTGCTTTCAAATAAAAATACAAAAAGATTAAAATCGGTTTACGCAAATTAAAATTAGGAAAAGGGTAAACAGCGCAAATTGGGTACAGCGTCATCTCTCGGGAAATTGGGTTACTAATTTTTACATGGGCTACTGGGTTCTGTTACATTGTGAAAAGTTTGTGACGGACGGGAAACTACGGAACCCTACACTGAGCGTGGCCCGACACGCTCTTGGCCGATTTTGTTTACTTTTGTATCTACACCAAGTGCAACCCCATTTTATGTCCTGTCAATTTCTATCTATACAAGGTTGCTTGGAAGAAATCGCCGAGTGCGATAAGGCCGCCGATTACATATATTTTTATTATAAGTTTTCCTTTCAATATATTTTAGTTTTGGTGAACAAAAAAAGTCATAAATAAATAGGGTTCATAGGTGTCGCTGAATCCAAAACCCTTTCTTAAGAGCATCGAAATGAAGCTAATTAAGCTAGCCGGTCCATCTGATAGTTGAAGTTGATCTGGTCTCGAAAAACGGTATTTCGCCCAGCTCGGCGTGATTATTTTAAATTACCTATAAATACTTTTATACGAAATCTATGTTGTTACAAAATTTGCCAATGTAATTTGCCAATATGAAGCCTTGGTATGGAATCACAGGCTTCTAGCTCCAATTACTTACTAATTTACTCTAAAATGATACAGAGTGTCCGCCTTGGTGAACAGTCCCAGTGCTAGTACTTTCGAGTCACCAGGCTTTCTCCAGACAAATTACTGATCCGGATTTTGGCAAAGAAATGGCAAATTTCCCAAGTGTCTTTGTCTTCTTCACTTTAACGCTGCCTCGACCACTATAATTGTCAGTATTGTCGTTTTTAGTGCTCTCCAAGACCTCTTTGCTTTTCACCAAAACTGTTGTAAGCAATTCCGACTGATTTGAGTGCTTGTTTAAAACAATGCGCTGTGCTCCGTTCAGTGGCGTTCAGATCTCGGTCAGTCAGCGGTCTGATGTAACGATTTTAAACAGTTTAAAACAGTTGTGCGTCTACTATGAAATAAAGCTTTGGGAAGAGCATCACCTACCACCATCAGACTTCTTGAAACCACAAGAAATTCTCCAGCCTGGACATGAATTGCTGTGGCCTGTATGGAAAGCAATAAATCGGTTGCACACCCAGGTAGGCCGCTGTAAATACAACTTGGCGAAATGGGGTTTTATAGATCTGTCGGATACTCACTGTGAGTGCGGTGCCCTTATTCAAAAAATGAGCCACTTACTGGAGTGCCCTAAGTGCCTTTACACCTGCACTATGGAGGATTTAATTAGTGCCACTGATGCTGTAGTTAACGTAGCCAACTGGGTTCCAACAGTATGAAGAGTTTATCATCGATTCGAAAGGAAGAAGAAGATCAATCAAGTTAATTTTATTATGCTTTGGTACCTTTGCTACATGGTTCCGACAAGTTTCAGTGGGACAGACTGTGTGGTGTTTATATGCGTAGATTGCAACAAACAAGGACCTATCTTCACTTAAAATTAGATATTATTTTTACTCACATAACTTCTAATTCTCTTGCCGTTATGAACTTCGATAAGGCCGCCAATTGTATAATTATTTTCTTTATTATAAGGTTATTCATTTATGTATATAGGTGTACAATAAAGTGTAAATAAATAAAATCTTGCTGACTTTGAGTTTTTAAATTTCACTTTTTCTTGTTAGACAATTTTTTTTTGTGATGTGGTATTTTATGTATTATATAGTGTAATATATTTGTATTAATTCTCATTTTAAAGTTTGATAGCGTACGTTAAATATATATTTCTTAATAAAATCATCATCATCAGCCTTTTTAATGTTCCCACTGCTGGGACACAGGCCTCCCCTCTAGGAGAGGGAATAGGCCATAATCCACCACGCGGGCCCAGTGCGAATTGGTGGATGTCACATTGTTTCGAATTTTTGATTCTAGGACATGCCGGTTTCCTCACGATGTTTTCCTTCACCGTTTTGAGAGCAGTGGTCATGAAATAAATAACACAAAGTAATGCGCCTGGCTGGGTTTGAACCCGCGACCTACGACTCGTAAGTCGGGGCCGTTACCCCTCGGCCACCACTGCTCTCCTTAATAAAATAAACCCAACAAATAGCAACACATATTGCTAATAATTAAAGGCATATTCATTATCTATTAAACAGAGCAATGTGTAATAACATATTTGTTAAATCGCGAAAGTTAACTGAAGTCGAGGGCAAAAGCTGGTTTCGTAATATTAATTTATGAACACTCAAACATAACCGAACCAACAAAATGTACTTGTAACCAAACGAAGGAACGATAAGGGAGGCCATTTGGAAACCGATAAACAATACAAGTGCGCGCAGAAATCACCACACTCACTTGTTTCCGGCTGCTAAATAATGTGCTCAAAGTTAATATTAAATCAGCTGTTCAATAAGATTGTATGTTCTCTGATGCAGAGGTGATTTTATTAGTCTCAACCGAGCTTAAGCCGAGCAAGGAACGTAAAGAAACTTCGGCCGACCCAAAAGTTTTGTCATGTAACAATGTAATTAGCCCCAGGAGTTTGCCGGCCCCTAACTTGTAACAAATTCTTTATCTCGCCTCGCCGTTTTCACTCACTCAAATTTAAATTGTGGTTACATGATTATTTTAATTGCTTTTGAGAAATGCATTCCTAGCAGTAAAGCTTTTAAGACGTTTTTTTACGTCCACACGGCGCGTTGCGTCGTCGCAACGCAAATATTTTGACGCATAGCCGGCCACACGGGCGCTGCGTCGTCGCAGCGTTACTACGACGCAGTCTTAACGTTCGGCCGACGCAGCGGTGACGCACAGTTGCGGCAAGCATTTTTGTAAAAACATCGCAGTCAGTCTATAGGAAAGCATGGATCGGAAAAGACGTCTAGCATTGCTCCTATGTGACGTAGTAATCTACGTCACCGCCGAAATCGAAAAGTACGTAGATAAAAAATGAAATGAGCTTGGCTGTATCCTCCCTATCAACGCACAAGCAACTGAGCGCTGCCTCTCCGTCGCCGCAATGAGTACACCCCCTCCCGCTTCGTCTCGGGGGCTGCTGTCCGTCATGAGTGCGTTGCGACGACGCAGCGCGCCGTGTGAACACCTTGGTTATTTGTATGTAAAACAACGCAACGGCAGCGCTGCGTCGACGCAACGCTGACGCAACGCGCCGTGTGGACTCGCACTTAGTAATAAGATATTCATGGTTTTTTTGATAAACTTCCTACGTATTTCCTTTTTAATTTGTTTACAGTGAAAGGAACAATTTATGTCTTAATAATTTACTCGGGGTTTCTTTCATGTAAACATCTAACCTATACAAAAACTATTCCGCGGGGAAATCGAACCCGCGAAACGTAGGGCTGAAACCTATCGCTCACAGCGCGAACAAACTCGTCCAATAACACAATTTTCTTTGAATTGCATTAAACGGCGGCATAGTTGGCATAATAACACGTATGTTACACCGCTGCATTACAGTTGTTGCTTAATTACTCGAATATTACCCGATGTTTAAATACCGACTCGGAGTTAAACACATGAGAATGCACATGCGGTTGGTTCACTGAAAACAACGTTGCCGCTGCTTCTTGTTTATTATTATTGTTGACAGGCTCACGCTTGACCACTATTGCACCTGAAGGCAAGCGATGATGTTATCGACGATGGAGCACGCGTGCCTAGAAGAATATTCCGAGAATTAGTTCACAAAGCGGCGACGCTGTATTATTCGCGACACTTCACATTAATATTTGATCGTAATTTAAGTTAGTTACACACATGAGCGAAATCTTGCTTAAGATTAATCCTCTGGCTGGAGTTAGTAAAGCTCTCGCGGCTTGAGTTGCTAAGGTTGTTAGCAGTAGTGGCCTTGTCGCATGTTTATTTCAGAGATTGCGAGGGTGTAACTTGAGACTGTTTGCTGGTTTTGAGGGCGCGCGCAAACACCGCCTCCCGCTTACATACAACAACTTAACGAGCCAACTCCGGCTCATCGGGGAATCTCGTAGCGCGGCACCCCCGCGCCTCTGTGTCGTCAATAAAACTTTATGGTAAAAACAAAATAATATTTACTTTGAATAACTTAAGAGCACACAATGGCTGGGAGAACAGAGCACACGACAATAAGCTCGGCAGCAGTTTGTTATCGGGAGGCGAGCGGCGCCGCGACACAATCGCGCCGCGCCGCGCCGCGCCTGAATACACACGCGCGATGCTCACTGCGCGACGGATATTGGGTAGGCGAGCGCACGGTTTAAACTGAACACTTTCCTTACAAAGCGAAAAGTTTCTACTAAATGCATACGGCCGTCCCGTTTGTGCGCTCAACTTTACATTTGTCAAGTTACAAACTTTCAGCGCACTAACTAGACCACTGCCATCTGTACGAGGGTATAGTTTAAAATATGCACTTCCGTTATACTCCAAGTTATCTTACCGCGTCGACGCGAATTCAATACATCGACGCGCTATCGTGTTCAGAATAATTGTAATATCGTTAGCATAATTATCTGCGCACTGAATTACAATAGTCGCAATTATCATAAAAGCTTGTAGAATTTATATTGCAATTGCAGTAAAGTAACATAATTAATTAATTCTTCTCTTTAATGTTAAATTACTTTTACGATGCACCGCACGTTGCAAGCAACATTTGTACATACCTTCATGGTGCAGCTATGTTGGAAAGCATTCGCAAAAAATACTTCTGATGCTCTGTAGATTAAAAGATAAATGAAATTCCTTGAAACAGACATGCTGGACATAAAACGGAAAATTACATCAATTCTTTCCAAGACTTGCAGTAGTAATTTATTTTTCAATTAAATATAAAGGTGTAGTTAGAGAGCGCAGCGGTTGTGGCGGCAGATGAATGGTTTTCTAATGAAACCGGCGCGAACTTCGTTACCGTAATGGATAACATGAGCGTCCACGTCCACAATGCCTCACGTGCGGAACAATGTACCACGTCGCCTGCATGGATTGTCAACGGGAAATTTTAGCTTGCTTTTTCTATCACGTAGTACGGATCATATTTTCCTTCAACTATTTAGAAACTTAATGCCATATACAAGACTAGATGCATTCTAATCATACCAGTAATAAAAGATAATAGGAAAAAACAAACACATAAATGCGAGTTATCAAAGAGGGTCACTTTGAGCGGATTTGCCAATAGACCGCGGCTTAACAAGGTTCAAGAAGAAGTAACAGAGTCACAAGTCTTATCTTGGTATATTGCTCGTTTAGCGGATTACAGGGGAATTGGGGTGAGCCGCGTAACATATTGAACTACTTGTAAGAAAATTAGTTTCGTACTTACATAGTTAAAGACACATCATGTAACCGAGCCACAACTTATATATATTTGAAAGTTATACCTTGTTAAGTATTCGTCAACGGAATCGTTAGTAGGTACCTGCCTACTACTACCATAACTTTGTTTCTAGGGAGACGTTTCTAACGTAGGTACTTCTACCTAATTTTCCGCAAGACATTAAAAACAAAACATTAAGTTCTAAAACCTTTATGTAGATTGATGACGACACATCACAAGCACGCGTAATAACACATAAACTGTTACGCCACATAAAGACGTACAAATTACATGAAGCGTCGCCATACATTACAGCAGCAACATGAAGTTGGGAAAAAATTAACGAATACCAGAAATTGTGGAGTACGAGTCCCTACAGCGACATCGCGTCACTGTGATGTAGATATCATGTCTTATGACAACGCAAGTATTTCGCTGGATAATCCTCCGCGAAGAATTTCATATTTCACCGGCGAATAAGTAGCGTATTATTTCGCGTGAGACAGGTGTCGCTCTCGTCAGCCGCCTAAATTCATCTCTGTATAGCAGGTGCACACAAACCGACGCGTCTAATCCGGCCCTGACATGCGGCGCTTTACGAAGTGCCGCCTTAAGATAACGATGAACATACGAGCACATTCTACTACATAACCCACTATTTCCGGCAATTATACAAGATCGTGACAGTTTTGTTACGTATTCACCTATTTACATACGAGATATATCTTGGGAATAAGTTATTATTTGGTAATGTACAACAACATTGTATTTGCTATAGTCTCTTGACATTTCATTGTAAGTGACTGAAATTTTGCACCGATCGGAATTTAAACCACATGTGAAATTATGTCGAACTATCTGATATTAATGTCCGTAAAATATATCATTCGAGTCTCGTATATTGTATTCATTTTTCACTTTATATTTATTTAAAGTTGAATAGAACGTAATGCAATTTATAATATACCAAAGAGACAAAATGTTTTACTCGAATTGAAATCCATGGATATATTGTGATGGCTGATATCAATATCTACCAGATAATCGGATGGGCTCTCAGAATTTAAAATAACAAGGGGGTAATCTGCGGTGTACTAATAGGAAAATAATCAAATATTGAATTCTTTGTATATACTGAACTCGTATTAACGCTGTAATATTCCATCCATTGGAAAGAAAAGATATTTTTTTACTGCTTCCTAATGGTCTTTTAACTTCAAAGTTTTTGTGTGCGTGTGTCGGCGTCTGATGCTACCACCCAACAATCACTATGTCAAAGATATTAGAGATAGACGCAAGTTCTGATATTAGTTTTATCGATCAGCCTGTTATGTTCGACATTCGAGTCGAATGGCATTCCGTTTCTGATTTTCTTTTGAGGATAAAAATTGCTACTTTCAAAGGAACTGCACAAATGGAACTGCTGGCTGGTATATTTCATGTAACTTCCTCCCTCAGTGGCAACACCAGTACATACATCTATAGGAATTTAATACCGAGTAAACGAGTAAGTTAACTCGCTTTTTATATTTAACATAAACCTTTTCATAAAATTGTGCGCTTATTACACATACACTCACATTACGTAGAATGTTTGTGAAGTGAGGTAAAAACAAAGGGCAATAAAATAAATTGTTCCTTTTGAATTACCCCATCAAATACCACTCGGCAACAATGGAGCCTTCTGATGAATTATCAATTTTCTCTTTGTCACACACCAAACAAAAACTCACGATCATCGTACCTGGGGAGCGCGTTATCTTGGCAGAGACATATGACCATTATTTGTACGTGTGCGTCTGCTGGCCTTGTGTGCGCGGATATCAATCAATCGGTGACGACAGTCGGATTGAAAGTATGCCCCGCTGATCGAATCACGAATTTGTATATGACATTACAAAAGCTTGTCTGCAGTCAGTTGATTTGATTACACGAATTCTTTTCCGTCCGCTTCGTTTAAAGCCTTCCTCAAACCACGTCTTTTCTCGTAGCGACGGAAGAATGTCACATATGTAGGTCATAAGCCACTCGAGATGTAAGCAGAACTAGATTTTATAGAAGTGCTAACAGTGCCGTATTTATTTTATGTACCTTTAAATATTTTACAACTGAAAGTTTATTACAATAACATATGTTAATAAAAGAGTAAATATATTTCAGGCCAGAAATATTTTCAATAAAACGTAGCGTCATTAACAGAAGACAGAAGTATTTTTGATTAAAAATTTTAATGACGCAGGTATTATTGGATAATGTGGCGCCAACATTAATGAAGCAGTCATACAGTTTCATATTAATTCAGCGTAGTATATGAGCTGTATTCTGGGTAGGTACAGCAAAAGATTATTAATTACAAAGTATTAGCGTAGGTCGAAGTACTTGCGACGGGATCAAGGGAGGTCCGACAATTTGTCATTGTTATAAATTGTAGTTATCAACGTCTGAGATGATGGCATGATACCTGATAGGGTTCCAACGTTTCAGGCATTGTGTTTCAGTGGCACATGTATTATTTCACACGAGTCAATAAATAGCGAACAATGCTGGTGATACATGGACGTAACTATTTTAGGTATGTACCTATGAGGAAGATAAAATGCTTTGCCAGTTTTCCTTTATACGTTTGTGTCTCTTGTTTTGTTTCATATATACGGCAAAAATGTTGAGAATTGCTTAATAAACCGTCATATTAGTTCCAGCACTATGTATCCGCTGAGGTTCTGGTGAAAACTAATTTCGCTTCAAGTCAAATCAGAACCGACAAGATCATATCAAACTAATTGTGTGCTACGAAATACTGTTCCTGTATAAAGGAGAAAATAAGTTCACAGTAATGTTTCTAAATAATTTCCGTGTTTCCAAGGATTTGTGACAGCTCCGTATGAACTTTCAACACCATGACACATTCTCAATTTGATTGTAATGTCTCGGTAAGTAAGTAACGTGTAAGCCAGGCCTTACAATTAATTTTGTAATTATCTTTACTTGATATGAAACTCACGCGAACGAGAGTTCCTCGTCCTTTTTAATCATCCGAAGTTACAAATTTGTATAAACTCCTTACACATGTAAATTTACAAGTGAGTACTGGAGAATTGAGTAATTTTATTATTTTTCCTTCGTTGTCGTCGCTCTCTCGTAATTGGATTAGAGTAATTTCGATGAACAGATTGCGACAAACGAGGCTTCTGACAAAAGAGAGAGATACAAAGATATTTTCACTCGTTTATAGATTTTACTTTGCTTCTTTTAAACCAAAATGTAGTCGACACATAAGTAAGATTTTCTGTTGGATTATTTTAATATTTATGCGTTATATAATTAGCCAAACGTTGACGTTTGGCTAATTATATTATTATACAATATCAAGTCTAAATAATTGTTACGAATATCATAAAAACAAAGAGTTGTTCAACAATAAAGCGTCATCATTGTTATGACGTGTATACTAGTAATTAAACAATAATCGTGATGGATGACTTTGCAATTTTCCGCGATGGCTCCCATTGGCCGCACTTCAGCGTTCATTGATGAATTACTTTGTTGCGACGTGCCCCTTGTATTGAATGAACATAATGCTACACGAGTGTTTGTGTGGGGCCAGGGGACATCGACAGTAATGTTAATTAAATATGACACAACTACATCATAACCGTCAAGCCTATAATCCCCAAAGGGATAGGCACAGCCGTATTGTGTCGTAACCTACCTTTAATAATGAGGTCCCAGGTGATAGAAGGCACATCATTATTATATAATATATAAATAGTATTTAGGTGTCAACCACTCACTAAACATTAGATCAATATGAACGCTTTTTTGAAAGTTATATTTATCTTAATTTGAAACCAAATATTTTTGCTAAAACGATATAACTGTATATGTTACGGGTAAAGCTAGAAGATGGAGTAAACCTAGGTTTACCCGGGTAAACTTAGTATTACCCAAGCCTCTTGGGTAAAGTCCGAATAATAAGTAAAATAAATTTTAATTCGGGGTTTACCCATGCTCACCTAGGTCTACCCAACTCTGGCTGGGTAATGTTAGGTGTTGCGTTATTTTCGCACCCGTGGCGTAATTCTGGGGGGCCCGCGTTATCTGCTCATTACTCAGTAGCTTGCAATATTACGTTCGCCTTTGTATGTTTTTTAAATAATAAATGTTTAAATTGCACTCAGATTTTCATTTCACTAATTAATTAGACAAATTAATTTAAAATATTACCCAGCCATTATTTCAACAAGATAAACTGATGTGACATTTTGAATTGCAAAATTTTGCCGCCGTGTCCTCGTGGGGGCGATCGGCGGCGGCCATCTCCCGCCATCTTGGTCGAGGCCATGGTCCGGAGCGAGCACGAGTGGCAGGCGGACGGCTCCTTCTGCGAAGCAGTAATGCTAGCAAAGAAGGAAGCCGACTGGGCGCTCACGCCCGAGACGCTGCCGAGATTCCGATCCCGATTTCCGGCCACCGAAGGCACGGGCTTGTGGATGGGGAGCAATGGGTAGCTCGCCGTCCAATCGTCTGGTAACTGTCCGGACCAAGCCCAGTCGTCGACGGCGCGCACTATTCCCGCACCCCTCAAGGAGTTGCCAGCAAACCGTAGGGACCCTGCAGATGGTTGAAGCCAACTGGGTCTAAGGGATCGCATCTGAAAGGAAGGCTCTGGCCTTGGTATATATGGCAACATAGGAATGGGATAGGTTCTTTAGTCAATTTTGCATTTGCAAGTTTTGCATTTGCAAGCTCTCGTAAGCTTTCTTCTGGAGATATATTTGCACTTTGCTCAGTCGCCATTATGTCAGTAAGTAAGCGACGTGCGTGGCCGCGTGGGCAGATAACGCGGGCCCCCCAGAATTAAGCCACGGGTGCGAAAATAACGCAACACTTAACATTACCCAGCCAGAGTTGGGTAGAACTAGGTGAGCATGGGTAAACCCCGAATTAAAATTGATTTTACTTTTTATTCGGACTTTACCCAAGAAGCTTGGGTAATACTAAGTTTACCCGGGTAAACCTAGGTTTACTCCATCTTCTAGCTTTACCCGTAACATATACATAAAACTTAATAATATTTAATTCGATTAAAGCTTTCCCGATAAAAGCCATAAAAAATGTAAAAATAAAACAGCTTTACTGCTGTGCGCAAGTGTACACAAACGGAACGGTACAGTGGAAAACTTAAAGGGTTTGATATTTTGCAAATGATCGTTTATTGGTGTTGAGTGGGGAATGTGGCGACTGCTGGCGTGGGCATTGGCGCGGGCATAGGCCCGGGCGTGGGCATAGGCGCGGGCGCGGGCACTGGCGTGTAGGCAACTGTGTATCTATAACCGTCCATCGGGTCGGGCGGTGTTGTTTGTTCGAGAGCTTCCGCCTGTCGGCCCTAAACCAATACGGTAATGACATCGACCACTCACCGCGAAAGCCTTCAAAGTTATATCCATTGTCTTTATTCAGTACCGGCGTGGGTCAGTGCGAATGAACGGTCCACTTAATCAGTTATCTTGATAACAGCCGTACTACTGAATATTATTAATATTCATCCGAAGGGTTTGTCCGTCTGACCGTTTCCTGGAATTTACATAGTTATCATAAAGAGCTGTATTGTACTTCGTAGTGCTTCGTGTTATTCCAAGAACTGTGTGAACAAGCTTTATTTATATTTCAGTAGTACTTAGTTATTAGAAGGATTCTGCTATAAATATTGACATTTAGAAGGGTATTATATAATTGTATATGAGACAGGAAAACCATACTTCAGAGTTAAGTAAACATAAACTATGTTTCAACTTATGGGATATTTCTGAGTTTAGTATTTTGTGAACGTCTCAAATCAGCGAAAATTTGGCATTAAAATCACAATTCTTGTGAATAAATTAGGTACCCGCAAGTATGTGGGTACTTAAATTGTTAAAGTCAATTTAATTTAGATATAAAATGAAATTGACGATGAATAATAAAATTTATCTTAAACATTCTTTTTCAATAGGAGTTGGCAGTTAATATGTATATCTTCATATACTACAATCGAATCCATTTTCTTCCACAATCACTTCGATCCCACGGCATTCTAATAAAATCCTATCAATGGAAGTCCCGTTTTAAATCACCGTCGCCGCTTCCTCTCCTTCGCTTACTATCGCTTTTGTGTAATATCAACTTGTATACTTCCTAATACAATAAAAGAAATAGGAGGGCTGTCGTTAGATCAGGTAGCAAGTCAAGTGGCTCGCTATTTTCCGGAACAATACAGAGAATTATCAGAAAGCGAAAGTCATCGGTCGTTCATTTCGTTTCGTTCTGCGCCATCAGGTTTTAGTGGAGGCAGAAGGAGCGGGTATTACAGACCCATTGGACGGACATCCACCTAATTGTCTGTTTTGATAGTTTTGCTGTTGTTGTAATATCGAATTCGATGCACGACTTTTGTTGTTCCTAAACTTTTATAATTTGTTCTCTTAATATCTTGTTACGCTGATGAGTAAGTAGTGAAACAATCTTTGTCTTTATATACGGACTTCTTAAGAGATTACATGTTGTTTGAGATTATTATTGAATTGCCTCCCGTACTTTGTCGTCCTTTCTTGTCTTTGTTTTCTACTTCGGGTCGATGTGTAGGCGGTAGGTACTGGTTTATGAGAGATTGGTTTGACCTATTCTGATCTAACCAACCTCTCGTGTATTTAAGTAATGTTGTGCTTAATTCAATTTACTGTTTTTGGAATAAAATAATGCAGTTATTGGTTTTTTTTTTAATAAATGGAAAAGTTCGTGGATCAATCTCACTTGCCCCTCTAGCCAAGTTACAATCGTATCGTTTCTATTCTCTTGCATCAAACGCTTCGAGTCTGCTACGGTTTCTATTCTTTTGTTCAGATCTCACCTCAATGCTCAGTCATGTGGCCACGCCTCTGATTTCTTTGTTCTAAACAAAGAAATCAGAGGCGTGGCGTACTCGAGGCGTTCGCTGCAAGAGAATAGAAATGAAACGATTGGAACTTGGCTAGGGGGACTGGTGCCAAGTGATTTTTGAAATATCCAGTTCAAAAGTTTCGTTCTGTAGCTGAAGAGTTTGTGTGGTTAACAAACGCGCTAATTTCAGGAACTAAAAAGAAAGATAAACAGTTTTTTTAAGCGAAACGACGCAAACTTAAACTAGTTTGAAAAAATCTGTCTGTGTTACATAGCCCATTTAATTTTTTCGAGAAAGGCTATATAACATTTTGCTACAACCTATGGGAGCAACTAAAGTTGCCGGTCAAACCGGGGGACAGCTAGTTTGGTGTAAGTTACTTTAGTGATAAGAATCGCAAAAACGATAATGTTCTTAAATCAAACATTGTGGACCAAGCCCACTCAACGGCGCGCTCTGTTCCCGCGCGCCTCAAGGAGTTGTCAGCAACCGTGGGGATCCTGCAGAAGGGTCGAAGCCAATTAGGGCCAAGGCTTCGTGTCTGAAAGGAAGGCTCTGGCCCTAGTATGTATGGCAATGTAGGAACAGGGTAAGATGTTTAGTCAGTAAGAGTCTGACAATGTTTCCCGCTCCACCCAAGGACGGGATTCGACATTAGATGATTTTTATCTACCATTAAAAAAATCAAACATTGCCATTATGAGTATACGAGTATACATTAACGAACCCTCTTTGGTAAAAGCGAGTCCGGTTTTAAACCAAAAAGTACCAAGAAATGCAGGTGTATTTTTTTATCCATGAGTATATTCGCAATAGAATAAGCTACTAGTCCTGCGTTGATTTACTCAGGCAGTCTTTAATAAATTATTTATTCCAAAGACGTAGTGTAATACTAGGGGACACGCTTCTTACTTATGCCTTATGTTCTGCTAGGATCAAATCTTCGATTCATGTCTGTTCTAACGTTTCATTTCTGTAGAGTTCCGTACTTCAAAAGAAAACCTTGTAAAATGGCTTTGTTGTCCAACTTAGTGTCTGTCTGTTAAGACCATTTACATAACTCGAGAATGCATGAAGATACAGAGTTGAAATTAAAAGTCAAGTCTGCGGTCTCTTGAAACTGAAAAGTTAAAACTTCTAGGTGAACGGAAAAAGATACGGCCGTTTATATAATAAAAACGTATATTTCGACACTCTCAAGGGAGTCACATTTCACAGATTACTTCCTGTTGACTTAGAATCCTGAAATTTTGCATGAAGTAAGATTTCATAGCTGGGATATAGAAAAAAGTGAAGATTTGTGTTAAAAAAAAAAACTTCGAGACTCAATTCGTGAATTGAACTGTATTCATAGGTCAGTTTGTACGGAACCCTGCGTACGCGAGTCCCATCCGATATTTAAATGATAAATTTAATAAATAAACAATAATACCAAAAAAAGCAATAATAATTTATAATACCAATAATAATAATAAATGAAATAATATAATTTAAATAAATATTTATGTATAAATCCAATATACGAGTAGCAAAAATTATACGATTCAATTAGTTGTAAGCCCACCTACGAAAATTGAAAGAGCAGATTAATATTCTAATTGTAAACAAATATTTATAATAGCCCTCCTCCAAATTTTTATTTTGTTATGCCCGACAGGGCCCACAATGCTCTAAAACTATTGTATGTACCTACCACCTAAGTTCACATTGTGGAATGCAATAAATGTATTGAGTATTGAAGCCGCCCCGTTCTCCTGCTCTTGCGCGGAGCGGGAGAAGGTGTTGTACTCTTACAGACTAAACAACCTACCCTTTACCTTCTGTGCCTTGATCCCAGGTCCCAGGTAATATGCTTACGCATCGACCCTTGGTCCCAGGAGGCTTCAACCCTGCTGGGTCCAGTTCACATACACAGTTTCGATGTGCTTTCCCAAATACGTAAACTTGCATACCTACACAGCACACCAAGACCCGAGACACCCATATGTGGCCTGTACAAATATTTTTCCGTGTAGGAATCCAGGCTTTTTTGTGGAGGGAAAAATCACCTTATGACGAATCCCATCCTTAGGCGGAGCGGGAAACAGTGTCGGACTCTTACTGACTAAACGACCCATTGCATTCCTTATTAGCTTTCATACCAGGGTCGGACCTTTTGTTTCAGAAACCGGACAGGGGCCTCAGAAGGTTTCGGCCTTGCAATTGGGCCGCTCCATTTTTTGACAACTCCTTAAGGCGCGCGAGAACAGAGCAAGCCGCCGACGACTGGCTTGGTCCGCACTGTTACCAGACTATCGGACGGTGAGCTACCCATTGCTCACCGTCCGCAAGCCCGCGTCTACGTTGGCCGGAAATCGGGATCGGAATAGCGGCGACGTCTGGGAGGAATCGAAACGTGTACCTACAATAAAGAGTATATCTATCTATCTTGAAGCCTAGTGGTCAATCGCTACTGAGTCAAATGTGCAGTCAAATTGATACGACTATATTTTGATCTATCTCAGGTAGAATTTGATTTACCAAATGAGCAAATAAAACGGAACAATTTGGAATTTTACGAGCAAATCTAGATAAATCTCAGGCTTTATGGGCAACTCTTAGGATTTTCCATAGATCGGACTTTTACAGTACCTAACATAAAGGTGATGACTGCCAATACTAAAGCAAGCACTAATAAACAATTAGTTAATTATTCTGCATAGTATGAAAGAAAAGGGAGCTCGTGTTAGTGTGACGGGTAACAGGAGAGAATGGAAGAAAAAAACGTGTTGCGCCGACCCCAAGTGATAAAGAATAAAGACAGGAAGAAGAAGAGGAAGAATTATTCCGGATAGGCTCATTACTTAGAAAGTGTTATTAAATTACTATTGATTAAACAAATTACAATTACTGAACCCATAGACAAGACAACTTAAGCTAACTCATCTAATAAACCTTTTTGTTCCTTTCTTACGTTGAAAACTCTGAAATGCAATCCTCAGACTCAAATGAACACTTTGTTATTTGAGCCTTTGAGCGAAAACAGATTCTAAAGACGTTTGCTTAATATAACTGAAGTAGAAAGTTTAGCGAACGTACAATTATACTTCTCTTAATTATATTAATTACACAAATAAATAGACATGGCCGGGCCAGAACTCTCGGCGGCCAACTTTAACTAACTTATACCATTAATTTATTTAAAGCACGAAAATGATTCCGTGCTACGTTCGAGTTTGTTGCCGCAGGTATTTCCAATCGACGTCGACTTGTTTTCATTTTAATTATATTCACTCATATTTTTGCTAAACTCAGCGTAAACGTTTTTTTAATTATTCATCACGATTTATCTTTGAAAGTACTTTGCCAATCATTTTTAAAATATTGCAATCGGTTACACAAATACACTGGGACGCAAAATTACGGGTCGCTAATAAAAAGTGTGATAGTCTCTTAAATATATATGATGAATTCGTAAAATTGTAGTATGTTGTTCACTGCGGATCACACTAAATCAGCCGAATGCGGTGGTTACCGCTGGTGCGCACAATGGGAGCTACGCACTGTCAAAAAGGTCGATAGATGCGTATTTCTATCGTCACCGCAACAGCTGAAAGTTTATGATTTGTTTGCCGCAGGAAGTTTGTTAATGCGTGACAAATACATAGCACGTTTTGTTTACTATTTAGTTTTATCTAAATACTAAAAAATACTCTACTAATTTGTATTATTCTCGTCTCCGCAACTCCACGACTAAAGCGCGTATTTTGGTAAAAATAATCCAATGACTAATCCCGGAATCCCACGAATCCCGCCTCCGGGCTCCCGCCCTTGGGCGGAGTGGGAGTCAGTTTCAGACTCTTACTGACTAAACAACCTACCCTGATCCTTCCTTCCTTATGTTCCAGGGCCCTGGTGCGGTTGGTAACCTCTTTTGCTAGCATTACTGCTTCACAAAAGGAGATGCTTGCCTGCCACTCCTCCTTGCTTTGCAACATGGCTTCTATCAAGGTCTGCTGCGAGAGATCGCCTCCTCCGATCGCCCCCACTATAACGACATGTAAGTTTGAAACAGTAAGCGGAAATAAAATCATGACCGATATAAAATTTGGATTTTTTAATTCAGAAAATCTATTTTTTAAACTGGTACTTTTAGAAAAAAAAACCTACAACCAAGGTTTTTTTTTCTAAAAGTACCAGTTTAAAAATTGGAACATATACTAGTCATCTTTGTACAATTATATAAGTTTAGGGTATCGCAGTTTGTCTATGTGGCCCGTTTTTTTCGCGGCCCAGTGTATAAACAAGAAAAATAATAACATGGACCAGTTTGTAGATTTAACGAAGCTGTTTATGTTGCTTCACAATTGAACAGTTGTTTTTGGATATTTTTCTGATAAATGAAAAAAACCTTATTTTTGCGATCGCTTGTCATATTATATAACAAGATTAAAGTTTCTCATTACTTTAACGAGCTGTTCCGTGAATTGAGTAGAGCATTATTTTAGTTATATAACGATGTGAAAATAAAATGTTTATTTAAGTCTACTATAACTACTAATATATCTATATATATAAAAGGAAAAACTGACTGACTGACATATCCTATATTTTTTTTATTTAAAGCGGTGTAGTGCAATAATAGTGCAGCCGAAACCCCATGAACTAGGAGCGTTAAGAGAGGATTTTTAAAAACTCATCCCCTAAGGAGATGATACGGTCCAAAGTTTGTATGGAGAAATCTAATTTTACGCGGACAAACCCACTAGCAGAAGTTTGTTTATGTATAAAAGTGAAATGCCACTCACTGATTAATCACAAAATCTCAGAAACTATAACACCTACAAACCTAATAGGTATTTGGCAGGTAAGCTAAAAGTTTAAAATGGGGATTGGAAGTTTGTATGAAAAAACAGAACAAATGATCGTGCTTATCACACAATCTTCCTGAGTGGGAATCGAAACCACAACCTCCAGCTTACCAGTCAGGGTCACTAACCGCTAGACCAACAAGCCAGTCATGCAAATAACATATCAAAGCTTTACGCGGAAATCAATTAATGGTAGCAAATACCCAGTTCCAAATATATTGCCATTTGTGTTAAGCGTTTTTCAATACTCAACACACGGCGAGTATAACTATTGGCTGCTGGGCAACTTTGATACGTCTATTATGACAAACTGCTATGTAAATGCGAAACGAATTCCCGTGATTGAAAACTATATTTCAATTTAAATATTAAAAGGACCCTTCCTGATGTAAAAAAAGGGTTCAAAAGCTTGTGGTTTCCTAACACTGTTTGGTAAAGAGGCAAAGTGAAATAAGAGAGATAACGCCTAAATACTTTGTTGGCAATCAGTAATTAAGTTGCTTACTTGAATATTTCACAAATCGTAGGTATTCTAGGAAATACGTGTTTTTTTTTAAACATTAAAAGATTTTGAAAAAATAAAAACGTCATTCAGGACCTCAATTAAACGTGTAAAGTTTCTATACAAATAGATTTTTTTAATTTATGAGCACATCGTGAAAGTTCACACGAAATACCAGATTTTCTGAGGTCTTCACAGGACTTATTTTACACAAAATTTTTCGATACCTATCAAAATAAACCTGGATTATTCACAAGATATCTGTGTTTTCAAAATATCTAAAGAAAGATGCATAATAACGCCATAACCACGTCATGATCTTGAGTTGGGCGCTCTTAAAAGTCTTCTTTACCGCTATACGGGTAGAACTTCGAGCTTAGGTGACGTTTGCAGAAGTAGATGCGTGTATGGGAGACCCAGAGCATATGGTTTCTTTCATGGCTTTAAGCCGTTAGTTCCAGTTCTCATTTGAATATCTTTGAAAGTTGTTACGGATAGTAAGAAGCCAGATGTGTTTCCTGATCGCTATAAACTAGGAGGGATTCAAGAGAGAATAGGTTACTTTTAGGCGATTGTGCCACCTTCTATCGTCAGCCACATCATCACTTACCGTCAAGTGAGATAGTGGTCAAATGCGAGCCTATCCACTATAAAAAAACAAGAAAAACATAATTGATATCCGTCTTGCCTGATTGGAAATCACCCTATGTAAAATACTATTGGCATTTACCTATATCTGATTAGACTAGAAGGTGACCCCAACATAGACGGATAAAGGCAAGGCAGATTGATTTTAAAAGTCTTCCTCAAGAAAAACATTTTCTCAATTCATTCAATACCTTTTCCTTGTTCTACTGTCATAAAATTCAGTTGTCAGAGAATAACATTAAGAGAATTGCAAGAAACCCTCGGAGGCAATAAGCAAAAGAAATCGTTTGCTTCGAGCACGGACAATTACATTCGGGCCCGAGACTATCCTTCTTTCAAGTTTCAATTCGCATTTCTTTATTGGAATCGAAACGATTAGGTTCCGAGTATTTAACTAGTGCGCCCCTCGATATTGCCGTTTATAACATAATTCGTTGTAACTATAAACATTAGCTAACGACTAGCTATCCCTTCCAATTTGTTCCTTAGTATTTTTGAGAAGAAAAAGTAATTTAAGACGGCTATTGAATAAACTATGCAAAATAATTAAAAGGATTTCTTGGAATTAGATTTTGCTCTAGATTTTGTTCAGGTTACATTTCAATGAGCTTATCATTGTGAGATAGGGTGAAATACTCGTATAACGAATATTATTTTCCATTGCATCATTTACTTAAGTAAACTATATAATTCCTACAGATAGTATAGAGTGCCTGTTGATCTACTGGCTATGTGTAAAATAAATAGATTTTAGTCTGTATGTGATTTTGGTAAATTGTGATTGTGTGTGTATGAATCGATTTGTCTATAAATTGAGGAACTAATGAAATATGTTCTATTACTTAAAATCGATGTGTGTAATACAAGAAAGCAGTGAAGGTATAGACATCATTTTAACGGCACATGTTAGGTTAGAAGGCCTTAGCCTTCTAACTGTGTGTGCCTTAAACTTACGTCACCTGAACACTGAAAATTAGGATTATGTACTTCTTGCAAGGGAAAAAATTCAATTCCGATGGCAGTCCAAAGCGCCTTCAAAGATTTTATTAACTCCTGTCCGAATGGTATTTTTAGTAAAAGGGTCAATGAACTACCTTTGAGATACCAAAAGTATGTACTTTATTTTATGCATATTGCTTTGATGAAATAAATATAGTATAGTTTGAAACAATCGACTTTAGGTTACTCCTTTACAAAACGCCAGTTTCATATGTGAGGACCTAATATTTATTTCACACATATTACCTGCATATTTTAGGTATTCTATACATTACCTAGGTATGGTATAAAATACCGGATTATACAGATAGCCGGTAACATATATATTTTTTATTTAAATTTATTCATTTTCAACGGATTTCATGTATTGTATGGTTTATATGTACACTTTATTATATGTAGCCACATTTTTGCTACATACAGCTGAAATTTATATTGTTTCGTTGGCCGGCTTAGTGAGCTTTAGTTAGGAACATACAATTTTTTATAAAAATGTCCAGTCATCTAAATAAATAAAGCAATATGGTACTCGTAGATTAATTCACTATAGGGGTATTAAATTGAATAACAGTCGTTCCTTACTAGGAGTTACCTTTGTTACTGATTCTGGGAGCGTATGTGGAATGTAATTGTGGCGTGCCAGTCGAGTTCTATATCCTGCGGGACTTCAGTGCCTTCGCACACACACGCAAAATACCTTTACACTCCTACATTACAGCATATTATAACTATAAATTGTTCACAATTTACATACATTAAAGTGGCACAGTGAGTGACCTAGAGCTTGATTACTGAAGTCCTTGAATGGCAGTGGCACAATGTGAAAATTGATGGAGTACCAACCGCAGTGACCCGTTCAACAATAAATAATACGCAAAGCACCGGTACTAATTTCCCGTTCCATGCTGGACGCACTGGCTTGTGAATGTTGGCCGAATTTAACGTCGAACGGATTTAAATGCTGCGCTGCGACATCATTATATATTTGTGCATAAAATGAATTACATCAGAGTATTCGACCCCAAACTGATTGGTTACTAACTCACTTGCTGATATTTTTAGTTTGTACATATCTATTTATCAACACAAAAATAACCTAAAGAATTCCATTACGGTATTACCAATTACTTTAATCAACATTTCCTATCATAAAAGAGTTACATACTCTTTGAACTATGTGGGTAAATTAAATTAAACCTTTAGTATACAAAATTGAGTACGCTACATCCGAGGTAACTTAGTAAATAAACAAATATTGAAGACATTTGAGAGTGGTGTTTGTATGAGGTGCGAGCGAATTTTCGGGTCACCGCTCCCGTCTCTACTGAAACGTTTTTGTCAAAAGAAGAATTTACTTTGATTTGGCTTCTTGAATATTTAACAAATTCTTGTGTATTCCGCAAAGTTTGAGTACTTTTCAATACATTTTGCTCGAAGTCCTTCTTTTGTTACAGTATTAATAGTATTTGAAAGGCTGGAAAGTTATCTTCGCATATTGTGTTTGATCGGTGAAGTTATTTTTGCAGTTTCCTGAAGCTTTTCCTTTTATAAGTTGAAGTGGGGTCATAAATTGTGTGGAGCGTGAGGAGTGTCGGCATGTCGATGTGGCGCCGAGGCGCGTGCCGCCGGCCGGCGAGGCGAGGCGAGGCGGATCGGCTCGCCGAATCTCTGTAGGAATGTGCGCCGATTTAATCCTTGCGTATTAGAGGCCAGCTTCTGAGCTGCTGTCACCGGCGAGATATATCACGCCTCTAATTGCGAATATTACGTATGTACCTATCTGAGTGTGTTGCTAATGAATTTCAACTGCGAGTGGCTAATTTCGTTGAAATAAATATCTTGGTTTGTTCAGTACACAAAGACGCCGGGAATAGGAGCGACGTTTGTGTATTTTACCAAATTAAATTTTGTGTTTTGACACTTCAAATATTCTTATTTAGCCCCTTGAGAGACACTGCCCCGTCGCAAAAGTGAGCAAATTATAGGCCTTTGAGCTGAGTTTACAAACAATTTATACTTTTGCTGTGTAAACACTTTTTGTTTTGTTGAGATTTTGTGCCCGCTAAACTTGAGCGTCTTAGTTGGTTCATGCGTGGGTATAAACCATTTAAAGCGGTAACTTTAGAAGAGTTTTCATTATTGAAATTGATATTAGATAAACTATGATCTAAACAGTATTTATATAGAAATATACCAGGCACCACAGAATCTTAACATTCAAATATAGAAAAATAAAAACGAAAACAAAAGAATAGAGAGTGAGATCCGCTAATCGTGTATTGTACCCTCACTTTCAATAGCTCAGGAGAGACGTGGAACAAGCGAACGGGCTTTCAATATGATTATTTTTCCATGTCTATACATTTTATGTTTCATTTGTACCAAAATGTGTCCCAGCAGTCTAATTGTGTTCTTATAGTAACCCCAATAGGTATAGATAATGTCAAAAGCATGTTCCCGAGCCGTTACCCGATGGTACTTATGTGGTTTTAATTAACTAAATGTTATAAGTTATAGAAATGGCCTTTTCATGTTATTTTGGCGTTGTCTTGTCTTTAAAAGCACTTTCGCTAAGTGTGTACCTAGACATAGTATTAGAGTTTGCGTAAACGTCTTTAGAAGTTTTATTTATACGTTTAATATTCCAAAGAGGCCATTGGGGACCAATATAAAGTTTTATGTATTTATAGCCGCAGGATTATTTTGGAGTTATTGTGATTTTAGTGTTCCGAATGTACATACTTTCTCACATTCTTAATTCATTAAGTCCCAAGATGACACCGGTGTTCACACACCTATTGTCTTTTAACTGTGTCTGCAATTTCGGTAGTCGGAAGGTTAAGTATAAATTTTATTGTTCCTACCAACTTTCAAATGAAATCCAACCTGATATTATTAATGTGAAAGTAACTGTGTTACGCTTTCACGGTTCAATTACTAAATTGATTTGTATACAATTTGGTACAAAGTAAGCTTGAACCTCACGAAAGGATATCTTCCTTTATGTCGGTACACTATTGTCAGGTCGGTCATCACTGTGAATCACGATGAGTGATCATCTTGGTCATACGGCGTCATTCATCGCTGACTGCAGCTTTCCGGGTACATTCATAGACCGAGCACTTAGTTATGGCTTTGATCTGGTCTGTCCATCTCATTGGCGATCTTTGCACTGCACTACGAGACGCTCTATCGGAGTCATTACCACGACGAGATACTTGGTCGAAGAAGGTCAAAATGCGCGACTGTACTGTGGATGATAGACGCTGACGCTGTTTTGTCTGATGTTAAGTTCTTTTAAGGTGGAACCACTCGTACGAAACTCTGTCCATGATATTACTAGCATCCGTCTCCAGCACCACAACTCCAACGCGGCAACTTTCTTCCTTTCAGATTTATGAAGAGTCCATGTCTTCGATGCATGAATGAACACAGGCTACTTATTATTTGGTTTCAATAGTAATTTTCGTGTTCGCTATAACCGCTTTGTCCTCCAAAGCAGCTAGAAAAAGCTAGTCCAATATAATAAATTCATATTTAATTAAATTTATTCAAATATTTTTTGAGGATTTAATTGTAAAACTAACAGTGGAATCAAAATTAACAAAAAAGTCGTTCACCCAGTTCAGATTGGTCATCAATATTCATCAACGTTTTCAATATTAATAAGTTTTATTTGATTTTTTCCGTTCAGTAACGGCTGTGTTCTTGCATTGCACAATGTTCCTGTGCTTTATTTACTAGAAGTTCTATCAAAACTTGAAGTGAAATTCATTGAGATTGATTGTTTTCTTACCATGTCTGAAGTAGGTTAACTTTAAAGTTTTGGAAATTGCGTTAGTATCGTATGTTTCAGGCACATAGTATGGTATGGTCTATGGGTATGGTATACTCGTATATGCTCCAAAGTATAAATTTACTTGTTTATATTTAGTAGGTAAGGTTTATTTATTTAAATTTTGTATGCAATTGAATCTTAGTTCCTTAAGTTGTAGTTTAGTATCTAGTGTAAGACACAACTATAAGTTACAATGAAGCTGTCATAGTCGAATTACTGAAGATACTACAGTGTTCTTGGGCATAACCCTGGATGCTAAACTTCAGTGGGGCCCACACATAGATAAGTTGTCAAAAAAACTTAGCTCTGCAGCATATGCCGTTAGACAAATTCGAAAGCTAACTGATTTAGAGACAGCCCGTTTAGTTTATTTTAGTTACTTTCATAGTGTAATGTCGTACGGTATTTTATTGTGGGGAAATGCTACCGATATACAGACGATTTTTGTTCTGCAGAAAAGGGCTATTCGTTCCATTTATAAACTAAGTCCCAGATTCTCCCTCAGAGAGAAGTTTAAAAATATTAATATTTTAACTGTGGCATCTCACTACATCTATGAAAACATTTTGTATGTTCATAAAAATAAAAATTTGTTTAAAAAATACAGTGATATTCACAACGTAAATACTAGGAATAAACACAAATTAGTGGTTCCGGTAACAAGGCTCAAAAAAATAGGAGGCACATTTAGATGCCAATGTATACGCTTTTATAATAAGCTTCCCAGTCCTATTCAAGAACTTAGCCTTAATAAATTTAAATCATTTGTAAAACATAAACTTTGTCAGAAGGCTTTTTATACTGTAAAAGAGTATCTTGAGGACAAAACAGCTTGGGATTGACCTGCTCCAGTAATCACTGTAATTGATGTAATTTCATTTCTTATTTTCTGTTTTTTTTTTGGTATCATTATTATATATATATTTTTTATTATTATTATTTTTAACTGACGATTATTGTTATTTTACAATTATGACATATTTCTCTTTTTTTTTGCAACTATTAAATTTAACATTTAAATTTGAAATTGACAATTGTATCGTTTTTTTTTTTTTATTTGCAATATTAATGGGTAAAATTACATTTTTGTAAATTTTTATTATTGTGAATGTGGGGACTATGTGGATTACTTTTCGTTTTTCCTTAATTTTAACTTTTAATTAACTTATAATGTCTGGCAGTTATGAGTACTTTTTGCGGCCTACCCAAATGTCCTTTCTTTGGTATTGTTCGTCAAATCGTTGAGCTCCTTGGTGGTCCTGAGTTGAGCTACACGAGAACTGACAAATGCTTGCACTGACTGGACAGGTCTACTCAGAACTGTGTGGTTCTTTCTTCAAAAGACCATCTCAGACTCCAATCTGCATGGTTCTCATATGATTTGACCATTACATGTTTGTGTATGGACTTTAAAACAGACTTTGACCCCTGAGTTTGTTTCGGTGTTTCTTCTCAGGGTAGTCAGCTAGGAAACACCGGCCTCATCTAGTATAAAAAAAAACGAAAAAAAAAATGACGTGTAAAAGAGTTTGTAAAAACCTATTTACAAAAGAAAAATCATTTATCATTTACGGTTAAAGCCTCTAACAACCAATAAAAGAAAAAAATAATGTTGTATAACGTTTGTTTCGAATTGTGTAATAAGTCGCAAGTGTCAAACAATATAATTGTAATCTACGAACACTTACCTACACAAACTAACACTTTATTTTACCACAAGGTTAACTTTCTGATATTTTTTTAGCTTTACATAATATTGTCTTAATTTAGCCAGCATTTTAAGAAACTATTTAAGTAGTTTTTGATATAGAATAGAGTTATTTTTTTTTGAATTTCAATAAAGAATATTATATATTATACTTTTTTACTGTATTTGGCAGCAAATGTATCAAGGCAGCCTTTTCCCAGCGAATTTCGCTGAGGTAGTCAATACTACGATAAAATTCTTAGCTCCATTTTACCGAGATCTCGTCTGTTTCAATGATTTCACATATTGCTAAGTGGTTCAGACACTTGAGATACAAAGTATATTATATTTATACACCGTTAATTTTTTGTCGTTTTGTTCCCGTGGAGGATCGATACGGTACATGAACCACTCAATTTATAGATATACGCATTTAAAAATTCATTTTTTTAAGTAAACGATTCAATGACCTCGTATGTAATTGTCGATCATTGTGTACTATTTGGTCTTTAAACTGGCCCAGCTGACGTTTACTTAAAGTAACCGAGTTTTAAAAAAAGTACTTTATTTTTTTTAACCAATCGATAGTCTTTCATGAACGGAATCGATCCTCCAAGGGATTAAAACGATCAAAATTTAACAGCGTTTACACAAACAATTTTGCACATGTACTAGGAATCCATTTGCAATTAATTAATACAGCTGCTCTACTGAACTTTATTCAGAAACACTCCATTAGAACTCTTTTACTTACCATGAAGTTTTCATCCATTGGCGTATAATTCAGCATGTTTAACTAGTGTAACAATTAACCTCCACACACCCATATCCGAATGTGCTGGCAACTTGGACCGATCCGTCTGGTTAGCGAGTAACACGTGTAGTCTCTACTCGCCGCCAGTTCGCAGGACAGCGGGCGAGGAGAGTAGCAAGTTAATTGCAAACATCGCAACAATGATTTACTACGTCTATCTTCACGTTGTACTGGCTCTGAGCTCTCTCGCTCCACTATTCACTATTATCTACGTAAGAGTCGAGTGGGCAGATTTATGTTCGTTGCGAGACGCCTTTCTGCAGAATAATATGTGTCTTTAGATACGAATTTATTCTTTGTAACTTTCCACAGAGGTTTCTATTGAATTATGCTGTGCCTGCAATGCTGGGACAGTTGTAATTGACGCTGGGATGTATTATTTTGGTTTGTTCGGGAATAGCTTGTTTGGCGCGCTGCGGTGGGAATTGTTTGCATCAAATGTGTGTTGTTTTAGTTCTGTTTAGTTTGCTCCCTCACTTGATTGGTCTTTAAAGTTTTGAGTATATACTTACCATACTTACCGTTGTATTATGCTGTAAAGTACACGGCAAATAAATTGACCCATTTGCTTCGATTGAGAAAATCGGATGATATAATAAGTAATCCTTGTCATACAATTTCCACTGACATCGGGTCGACCTTGACCGATTTTCAGTTCTCAATCGAAGTGGGAGACAGCGTAACAATAGCAATGGTTCAAGTTATTTGCCGCGTACAAAAGTACTTACGTTTATTTCAAAAGATTTTTCTTCTTCCATAACCGCGATCCAGAGTCATCCAAATCATCGTCGTAAAAGGTAAATTCGCGTCCACAAGCAAAGTTGTCTCCAAAGTAGCCAGATCAACTTGATCTTAATACCTATATCAACATAAAGCAACTTATCTTAAAAGCGAACAAATAACTAACCGTAGCAATCCAGACCAATTAAATTCATTCCAGCGCATTAGCAACAACCGAAATAGCCGCGAATCGATACGGAATCAAAGCCAGCTCGGAAATTAAATGTATTCATTGGCATCGTTTTGATTTATTCCCCTCGTACCGCTAATCCTTCGCCATTTTATTTACATACTCACTACTGTTGACCCGCATTATTTCATTATTCATATTAGACCAGTTTCAACAGTTTATCGATAAAATGTAATGTGTTTTTAATTTAAAAGCTGCGTGTGTTCAATAATGTGATTTTTGTGTGTACAACAATCAACTTGTTAGTGTAAGTTAAGTGTAATTTTGCTATAAGTCTAGTAAAAAACGTAAACATACACACAGAGTCCTGAATGTCATTGTGCGAGATTTTCTAATTATAAATGTCGTGTCATCATTATCTACATCTACACTAATATAATAAAAAGGTAAAGTTTGTTTTTTTGTTTGTAGGAGGTAATCTCTGGAACTACTGGTAACTATATTTTATGTATGCATGCGAAGCCGCTGGCAAACGCTAGTATAGTATAAAACAAAGTTACTTCCCGCTGCTTTCTTAAATCTTTAAAACTACGCGACAGATTTTGATGAGGTTTTGTTTAATAGATAGTGATTCAGGAGGAAGGTTTATAATTATGTATAATACATGCATAATATATTTTATATCACCATTGCTCCCGTACGAAGCTGGGGTAGGTCCGTAGGTCGCTAGTGTTGATATATATTACTTACATAGTTTTTTTAAGTTTTAATGTTTTTTTACTTACTAATATCTATTGGGTAAAACCGTAATAACATTTATTATTATTAGCAGGCCCGAGATTAGCAAAATGTTTCGGTTACTGGTAAAACTTAACGAAAATTATAATATTAGATGGGTTAGCTGCAATCACAAAGTTAGACTTCTGATGAACGAAACATGGCGCCATTTTGAAAACGTGATGAAACTTTTGGTTGGATTACTATGATTATGTTTTCCTTAAGAAATGTAGAACGCTTTTGGGAAATAAAATAAAACAATTCCGTTATGTAA
This sequence comes from Mythimna loreyi, assembly GCA_029852875.1. Classification (NCBI taxonomy): domain Eukaryota; kingdom Metazoa; phylum Arthropoda; class Insecta; order Lepidoptera; family Noctuidae; genus Mythimna; species Mythimna loreyi. Next base: position 11,289,444 of record CM056785.1, on the reverse strand, counting down.
AAATATTTACTTTTGTACATATTTACACGAGTATAAAGAAAATTTACAAAAGAATAACAAATTGTGGCCGCAGTAGGGTAGATAGGTACGTTTAACGCATTTAAGTTACGTATATACTTCGTTTTTTTATATATTAATGAAAAACATGACAGAATGACTACATTACATTTATTTTGTTTCAAAATGGTCGCATTTAGTGAGCAATCTATTGTGTCAATACAATATTGATTACAATTATCTATAAAACCTAATCGACCTTAGAATTATCTACCTTACACATTGAAATATTATAAATAGGCATTAAAATTATTCTCACCTCATACACGTTCACGTACCTACAAAATTCATTAACTGTACCGTGTACAAAATGTTTCTAGTCAGTTTGCAAACATTAGATCCTGTGTGGTAATGAAACATATTTACATTTATTAGCTAGGGTATTAGATTAACAGGTTCGATGGACATCATCTGAGCAGGAAGGTGGACATGGCGAGCGCGAGGGTGTAGACGGTGGTGCAGCGCGGCTGCGCGTCGCTGGAGAGCGCGCTGGCGTGGCAGTCGGCCTCGTCGGCGCGCAGCGTGAGCAGCGGCACGCGTCGCGCGGCTGCGTCCTTGCAGGCGCCCGCGCGCACGGCGCGCCGCAGCTCCGCGCCCGCGTCGTTCTCCTGCAGCCAACGCCGCAGCCACGCGCCCAGCCACGCCAGCTCGCACTCGCAGCGCAGCGGGTTCCCCGTCAGGATCAACCCTCCTAACAAATTATTCAAACAATATATTAATACATCCCACCAGACGATTTAACACGCCCAGAAAAGTTTCGAGTGGTGTATTAAGAATTTAAACTCATTAAGAAGAGTTGCCCGCCTCATTCTGCGTGGTGAGAGGCTCAGTAAATTTTAATAAAATACTAGCATTTGCTTGGGGTTCACTCGCGCCACTGTACATTTTTAATGAAGTACCTAACTCGTTTTAGAGATATTGCAGCCTTAATTATAAGCTTATTATATATTAAAATTGTTTTCAAAAGTGATTTAGTGGTTTAACTACACAGGTGGATTGTGTAATTTGTAAGTTCAACAGTAAGCTTGGAAGCGGGAGTGGCTTAAAACGACGTTACGTGTTAGTTTTTTTCTAGGTTAGTAAAAAACTTAGTTTGACTTGAAATATTTAAATGAGCGATATAAATTCAGGTTTTTAATTTGTAAAAGCTGCGCTGCAGGTAGGTATGGTAAAATAAAATAATGTGCGCTGAAATTAAAAACTTTTTTCTTGTTTATAAGTTATAGCCGGCTTGATCACCCAACTACTGGTTGGATTTCGATATTTAGCAAAACAACAAACTGAATATGACGTACCTGACAGTAACTTGGTCGCCACGTGGCTCCAACTTGTGAAGTTGGGATAGAAAATAGCCGGATTTAGTGTCGTAAGTTGATTGTAGCTCAAGTCGATCCCCAGTTGCGGAACTTGTCCCAAATGTCTCATAAATGCTGTCGGCAATTTCGTTAGGGAAGTCATTGTGATCCTTATAAATATCTCTTGACTGTTGGCGAACGGCTTGAAAGCATCGTCAGATATTTTCTTCAGATTTGATCCTCTGATTTCTAAGTAGCGAATATTCCTCGCATCGATCCCGTGTAATTGATTATCCATGACTTCGTCAGTCCAATGTATAACTAATTTGTATAGAGAGGACAGGGATGAGGTAATGTTGGAAATTCGGAACGTTGAGTGATTAATAGTAGACCACGACTGAATATGCAGGGACCGAAGTGATATCAAGGGACGGAAGGAGTCCTGGTCAACTATGTCTAAGTATTTGAGTCCATTTAAATTCAAATGAGACAAATTACTCAACCATTTGAAACTATTTGGCGTGATTCTTACAATAGGGTTGTACGACAAGTCGAGGATATTTAAATTATTTAAATGGAACCACATCTTTGGCACTAAGGAGGTAAGACGATTATTACTAAGATCTAAATGACGAAGACTCGCAAGTCGTTTCACATCAGTCTCCTTAAAACTGTTAATGTAATTTGACGTCAAATTGAGGCTAGTTAAGTTTGTCAAAGGTAGATAAGGCACTGACTTTAAGCTTATATTTGCAAGATTCAAATGCCTCAACTTGGGAAGATTATGAAAGAGCTCCTTGAAGTTTGCCTTTATGGAGTTAGAGCTCAGGTCCAGTTGGCGCAGTCCGCCGAGGCTCGAAAATGTGTTATCTGAGAGCACGGTTAATAGATTGTGACCCAGATTGAGACTCAAGAGGAACTGTGTGCTGCGGAATATGTTACTATCTAAGTACTCGATGTGGTTGTGTGACACGTCGAGGTAGCGCAGCGTGAAGCCGATCTGCGCCAGCGCCGTGCCCGGGAACAGCGCCATCTCGTTGTAGCTCAGGTCCAGGTGCTCCACGATCGTGTTCTTGAACACGTCTCGTGGTAACAGCCTTAAATTATTATGGTCCAGTTTCAAATACCTAAGTTTGTTCAAATTATAGAATTGTTCTACGGATAATTGAGAAATAACATTGAATGAGAGATCCAATATTTGTAGAGATATTAGATCAGTAAATGACTTTCTCTTAATATTATTGATATTATTTTTATGTAAATCTAGTATTTCTAAGTATTTTGCATCGCCAAAAGCTTCATTTGATATATGAATGATTTTATTGTGTGCTAAAATAATCTGTCGTATAGAGAACGCGACCGCAGCAAAAAAGTTATTTGGCACTTCGTAGAGATCATTATATGAGCCGTCGAATATGTTAACAGATATTGCGGATTCGCCCTCCACGAACTTGATGCGGTTTCTGCTAACGTTCAGCGTGAACGTTACGTCTATATTAGATACGTTATGAAACGAGTTCAGTGATAAATATGTAAAGTTGTTTCCCTGGAGTTCCAATATTTGCAGTTTTGGTAAATTAGCAAACGTCTCGGCTTCCATCGAATCGATTATGTTACCCGCAAGAGATAAATATCTCAAGTTCGGTAAGTTTGAGAAAGTGTGCTTAGTTAAGTTGTTGATTCTGTTATAAGATAAATCCAAGTTTCTTAACTCTGGCATGTAAATGAAACTTCTGCTGTGCAGCGAATGCAAAAAATTATAGGCAAGCCTCAAGTTGCTCAGATATAGTGATTCATTCCGATAGTCCTCACTTATGACGATATCTACAATCCTATTGTTGTCCAAGTTTAAATATTTTAGAAAAGGAAACACAACCACGTCTGACAGCTTGAGGATGTGAAAATCGTTGTTATCGAACGATAGCCAACTGATATTCTCCAAACCTTCTTCGATTTCAAACGGAAAATAGCCACTAAAGAGCGTAGAAGACGATTCTAGAATACGGAGCGACCTAGTCACGTTCGCGAAAGATTGTGGATGCACGTAGTACAAGTCGTTAAAACTTAGATGTATCTCTTTCAATGACATGCTTGCAGGAAAAACGTTTTTATAAATCTGCGCAATCCTGTTACCTCTCAAGTTGATATTCGCGAGAGAAGTGGACCAGTCTAGGAATTCATTTGGTAATAAATTAGATATCCTGTTGTAGCTTAAGTCGAGATAACGGATGGAACCAGGTTCAAGCGCTTGAAGTGCTGAGGGTATTGAAGTTAAAAAGTTGCCGGCGAGCGAGAGCGTCTGGATGCGGCTGGGGAGCGCCGGGGCCTCTTCCAGCGCGTTGTACGCTAGCGACAGGTGACGCAGGCGCGCGAGCTGCGCCAAGCTATCCGGCAGTTGCGACAATCTGTTATGTTCCACCTCTAGATGCTCCAGCGAGTTTTTCAACGACAAAAATAACTCTCGACTAATGGAACTCAGCATGTTGTACGACACTGACAACCTTTCTATCCTATTATTCGCGAAAACCAACTTTGGGATTGTCGTTAATTCATTAAGGTCTAATATAATTTGCCTAATTTGAACTTCCCGGAACAGAGTTATTTGGGAAGTATCGTTAATTTTGTTATTACTCAAATCTAATTTTTCTATTTTTTTGCTTTTATTAGCTGGACAAACGTAGTTGTCCGTGAAGGTAATAAAGTTATGTCGTAAATGTACAGATTGTAACCTAGGTAGACTATAAAGTAAATCACAGGAGAGTTCGTGGATGAAGTTGTTGGATAGCTTGAGGAGGGTCAAGGAGGCGGGGAGGGAGTCGGCGCTGAGGGTGCGGAGGTGGTTGCCCTCCAGGTCCAGCTGCAGCAGATGGTACAGCGACGTCAGCGCCTGCGACTTCAAGTGCGTCACCTGGTTGTTGCTCAGAGATAAACTCGTCAGCGTTTCTTCCAAGTGATGCCATTTAATTTCAGGTCCAATGTACACTATATTGTTGCTAAAATAAAAGCGAAAATATATTAATAAAATTAATCAACTCTCCGGGTAAAAGTTTAATAGAATTTAGTTCCCAAACTTGTGCTTACTTCTGCAGATTCAACCAGTTTAAAACTTTTAAATCTTTTAAGCCCTGCTGCGGTATTTCAGTGAATTCGTTGTAACCGAGGTCTAAAGATGCTAGTGTACCCGCCATGGAACTGAAAACGAATGAATTTTATTAAATGTTCCTTCACTTGACTTTTAATTAAACTTGTACAAATAGTTGTTATAAAGTTTTATTAAAAGACGAGTTACCTAAATGCGTGCATCTCGATGTAATGTAATTTGTTCGCGACTAAAACTAATGTTTGCAATCTCAATCCGTCCAGCGCGCTCTCTGTCAGCACTTCTAGGTTAGACATGCTTATATCTAGATGTTGCAGCTCTATTCGGGGCCATTCTGTAAGAGAAGTTTAAACGGGTACATAGTTTTGAGCCGGACTTAAGGACTTACGATGGCGCACTATTTCAATTAAGGCACCCACTTGGAATTTATAAGCTCCCTTACTTTGAACGTGTGATATTAAATAAAACTTAGTGAAGAAAAGGAAATGGGGACCTAATGGCTGCCTTAACTGTTCCGCCGGTGATGAACATTTATGTAGTCCGACTAACAATGTAAATAAAGAGTTATTAACATTTATAATAATATAACATAATATAATATAACATATAATAATAATACCCTACCAATTACCATACACAATACGAAATTATTTAATTAAAAACTACATTAATCAGTTGGTAAACCGCAATTTGTATAAATTCGTTTCAATATTGCGGTATAATGATTACTGGAAGCAGAAAAAATATTATTTTATATCATTATAAAATTAATTATTTGATTAATGAATGCAGTTAATATTTCCATATAACTTACTAAAGCACCTATGTAATGAGCTCTAGGGCAGTATTCCGCAAACTTTTTCCAGGAAATCGGAAAATTTTGGAGGTACACTGTGTAATTCAGATAACAATTAAATAAGCTCATGTTTAGAATTTCATGTGAAAAACGAGTTTGTATAATAGAGTATACTGGGTGGTCCAAAAGTAATTAGCGACAAGGCTACCTGGACTTAAATGAAATTCTGAATAATTTTCATGTGCATGTAGTCGTTTCATTTCGAATCTTCTTACTCATTAAATGGTAAGTATTCAAGTGGAAAACCCTCAGGAAATGGATTTTAATCCAGTCCTGGTTGATTGGTTGATTTATAATTATTTTCGTTAAGAACTGACCTTATTTTTCCGAGGCACACCAAATGATCACCACGGCTCACCTGTGTGCGGTATACACTTTGCGGAATACTGCTCTAGGCACTAAGTTAAGACTTATAGATAGATTTAGAAAGTTTATACTAGGGAGATGCTGCTATAAGTTATTTTTTTTAGGTAAGTACATGGCGATCTGTAGCATCACGTGACTATGTTTAGTGTATTCTATCACTAAACATAGTCACGTGATGCTTACGTGCAGCTGAGCACGGCAGCTCTTCACTCTATCTGAACACTTTCTCTATAGAACTTGGTAGCAAGCTCATTTACACCTCTACACTTACTTAAGTAAGCAGACCAGAAGATACTAACTGTAGTATCCACTTACTATTCAACTGTGTACTTGAATTCATAATCTTTGATAATTTTTATTTAATCGTCCTTTATTTTACTAAGTACAGATCTTGAGCGATTTTTGTTTCAAGGCTAATTTTCATTATCTCATTAGTGATATGGAGTGAGACACGGAACGGAGTGTGCAATTCTTGTACTAGTGATTGGGTGTACGATACAATAATATCATCGCTCTTTCACCAAATGCTCAAGATTCGTGATTATTATCTTGGATTCTGAATTCAAATGACTGAACGAGTTTAGTCCGTAGGATAGGAGATATAACATCCTTGGTTCACACATGTGTTCTAGATCTGTCAAAAATGACATTTAATTTCTAATTTAAATATCGAAGGCTCGACACAATAGTTTGTCACATACCTGGGAACCTGTGCAGCGGGACGGCGATGCAGGACATGTGCGCCACGCGGCAAGAGCAGAGGGGGCTACTGGCACAAGGTTCCACCTTCTCCGGCGCCAGAGCTCCCGCCAGCGCGCATGCCACCAGCGCCAGCCACTGCAGCGCCCAGCGCGCGCATCCATGCCCCAACACCATCACTGAACACAACATATGGTTTCATATTAATCATTGAAATTTAGTTTTTTTTTTCAACTGTCACACAACGTAGTCTACTCCCAAGGTAAGCAGAGCTTGTGTTATGGGTACTAGACAGCTGATAAACATACCTATATATTTCTAAACACATAAATATCATTACATAGTATAAAATCATTATAATACAAAGTCGTTGTCTGTCCCTACGTATGCTTAGATCTTTAAAATTAAGCAACGGATTTCGATGCGGTTTTTTTTCAATAGATAGAGTGATTCAAGAGGAAGGTTTATGGGTATAATACATGCATAATTTATTTAATGTCAGCATTGCACCATAGCAAAGCTGGGGCGGGTCGCTAGTTATAGATAAATTACATCCAGACACAGAACAAATGATTGAGCTCATCACACAAACATTTGTCCTGGGTGGGAATCGAACCCACGACCTCCGACATAGCAGTTAGGGCCACTAACCACTAGACCAACAGGCCAGTGCCACATGAACAACATACATATTAAAATGGACTTCTACCAAGAAGAGTGAAGGCTGGACCAGACAATTGTAAACCAAAAAAAAAACTAGAATTCGTCTTTCGATGATTTTTGCCCACCTTAATAAAAAAAACATGATAAATGTTATCAAATTAATGTTTTAACATGACATTCATAATTTACAAAACTAAGAGTGTCAAATGGTTTTCATTACTGGGCAAACGCAATGTTTGTACATAGGCACAAACACTGCGGGCCTAAAAAGCTCACAATTAGTATAAATTCCTCTAAATGCAATTCATCCCCTGAAATCCATACAAAATTATCTATTAGCAATTCTGCCAATTCGTAAAATGGTTACACAAATAAGCAGAATCATACTCAATTTATTTCCTAGCAGAATCGTATTATGTAAATGTTGCCTCATAAATTTTTTTTTGTTATCCTTTTCTGTCCCACTCCTGGGCAAAGGCCTCCCTCCACTCCTTCCATCCATCGCGGTCCTGCGCTTCCTCTTGCCAGTTCGGAAGGAATCTGTCGAGCTCATCGCGCCATCTCCTTCGTGGTCTACCGCGACCCCGTCGCACTGTCTCAGTTGTTGGTGCCCTCATAAAAATAAAAGTTGGTGCCCTCATAAAAATAAAAAAATGAAAATACTGCTTTTACAAGTTTTTTTTTCTCAAGGTAGGAATTGGGAGGCCGAAATGTTTCAAAGAGTTACCACGGCCCTAAAAGTGAAAGGCGAATGAAAAAACATACTCATAGGTGAGTTTTAGTTATTAATAGTCTGACATGCACTCTCTTTCCATCTTAAAGCGAAAGAAATCATTTTTGATGAACCCACAACAAAACAAAGTATTCGTATTAATTAGTACCAATTAAACATTTAGCGTAGCTCCCGCATCCGGGGCAGCCTTCAGGTCCGTGACATAGCGGATAAACTGCAGGAGGGTCGCTTACGCTGGTATGGCCACGTTTTACGAACACGAAAACCGGCAGACTACGTGGGTAACAGATGCCTCGCCATGCCGCTTCCGCCGGGACCCGGAAAACGAGGAAGGCCTAAGAGGCGTTGGATCGACGTCGTAGGGGACGATATGCGTGCCAATGGGCTTAAGGAAAAGGACGCGAAAGACCGAGCGAAGTGGAGGCGTCTATGTGGAAAAGCGGACCCCGGGCACCGAGGTGAAAGCCAAGGTGTGCACCCGGGAATGGCGCTAAGATGATGATGATGAAACATTTAGCGTAACTACACACTCTACACAGTAAACCATTCCTACTGCACAGGGACCGTATTTGCTCGCATGTACTCAATCTGTCGGTATCGACATTAAATATTTAAAGAACATATTTCCGTAATACATACAAGATGCCATTTTTATTTACGTGTTGTATATTTTTGGATGGATGTTGTATATCCATTAATGTTCCTTGGAGGTAAATATCATTTCTGAAAACAGTTGAAATATTGACAAGACTTTGAAGTCTACTGTAGTTACTTTCAATCTACGTTTGCTAACTATTAAAAGCAATCTATTTTAGGGCTTAACATTTCGATCTTGTAATTACAGACACAATTAAAGAACAATAGGTGTGTGAACGCCGGCGGATTAATGAATTAAAAGTTGTTAGTTCAATCATCTCATCCATCCATGGAAGGATTGCAACTATTTGCCTGATGCGGTCGTTCTGTCCAATTGTAATTTAGGTGTCTTCAAGGCTAGAGTGAATAGGCTCTTAATAAACCAGTGTGTTTCAGCATCAACGATTGCATTACTGCTTACCACTAGGTGGGAATGCAGTCAATCACTAGCTCATATCATTTAAAACAAAATACCATAACTAATTAAGTTCGAAGCATAAGGTTAGTAAATAGATTAAGAGCCAAATTCACGAACACAGCTAATCGCGATTATTTAAAACTAAATGCCGTTTGAGCGTCTGATCCAGATTATAACTAAATTTTGAGTCCATTTCATGATTATTTAAAATAAACTACAGTTTGTTATGTTTTAAATAATTGCGATTAGTTTTATTGGTGTATTTGGCCCTCAATATTTCATAGATTAAACTGTATGTAGTGGTTATTTCTCCGAAGCGCTATTGTTGTTTCGTGATTGCTCTTCACTGTGTTGAGCTGTGTTGTTGAAAAATCGTTCGAATAGAAAACTGCAGTTACTCGTAAAATATTACTTCACAAAGCCGAATTCTTAAAACTTCGTTAAGGACGAGTGGCTTAGCTAGACTCGAAGGGGAATAAAAAAAGTTTATGTCAAACGATGGAAGATGTGATTCTGTAACCATTTAAGATTGAGCTCGAAAATATGATTACTTTCACTGAGCTGCAACAAGTCTTGATTGGAAATGAATTTATTGGAGCATGTGGACTACTGGACGAGGTTAACTTTTTATTGTGGTCTTATGTAGAGGATCAAATGAAATTGGAACTTGGAGATATATCAATAAGTAAATTGCTACTAGATATATGACGACTTTTTGATAACTATACAACATTTGTTTTAGTAAATGCGAAACCTTAATAATAATATAGTTTGTTCAGAAGCAGTTAATGAATCGAATGCACTAGGTGACACCATTTTAGATTTTTTTTATGAAAAAAAAAATTTAAAAAAGCCACAACTTTTTTATGGTGGGCAAAAACCTTCTAATGACGAATACCGCCCTTGGGCGAAGCGGGAAACAGTGTCAGAATCTTATTGACCTCCACCCCGCTCCTTCTTTGCCCTTCGCATTGGGGCCAAGCCTTCCTAGGACACCACCACACTAAGAACAACACAGGTCACGACAAGTCATAGTGGGTATTACGTGCCAGTGCAACACCGAGTGAGAGAGTAAAACAACCTCCTATTTACTCAAATGGCCACTGGGACCATGAATTTGTGCGGACAACCAAATAGCGTAACGAGCCTATAACTTTTGTGGTTTTTAATGATACGGTTACGAAAGGACGATGAGTCAAAACGTCCCCCTTATCGAACACGTACCAATAGAATTCAAACAGAAGTCATTTGAAGCGTCTAGTTAAACTTTTTATTTTTTTGTTATCTCAACATTCTTCAAAAGAATGAGGTTTAGGTTTTGTAAGACATTTTATGTTAACCTAACCTAACCCCAAGTGTATTGCAGGGCTGAAACCTACTGCAGGGCCGAAGCCTACTGGGGCCCTGGTCCGGTTTCTGAAAGGAAAGTCCGACCCTGGTATGAAGGCTAAGAAGGAATGGGGTGGGCCGTTTAGTCAGTAAGAGTCTGACACTGTTTCCCGCTCCACCCAAGGGCGGGATTTGTCATTAGATGATTTTACCACCATAAAAAAACCCCAAGTGTATCAACACGTAGGTACGTAATTTTGTACTCACATAGAAATCACATTGCAGTTAGTTAAGCGACTATGAAAATACAAATAAACAAATGTTTGTGAATGGAATTAAGAATAACTAAATTGTAAATAGTTATGTTGAAAATTTTATTATCGAAATGTCGTGATGATGTTGGAGTCAGGAGATAGGCACCGGAACTCTGTAAATGTATAAATGTAGTTTCTCTTGGGTGTCTTCAAGGCTAGAATGAAACGGCTCTTGATAAACTAGTTCGCCTCACCATCAACGATTGCATCACTGCTTACCATCTGTGATTGCTATCAAGCACCAGTTTTTATCAATTAAAAAAGTATAACGCAACTAAAAAACTATGAAGAAATAATATAACCGATTTTTCCGACTAAAAAAAAAACCGGGCAAGTGTAATTCGCACTCGAGTACTTAGGGTTCCATACACACCAACCTATGAAAATAATTCAATTCCCGAACCAAATCTCGACTTTTTATCTGAATCACGAATAAAATTAATAAATTGTGTTTAGTGATGCTACAAATTTACAGTTTTTAGATTGGTTCCTATATTTACATATGTTACGAGACCTTGCTTTTGTTTTAGAACGGTCCACGGAAGCTTATGAACTTCGATTTCCTTGAGAGTGTTGAAATATACGTTTTTAGCGACATAAACATCCGTAGTATTTTTTTTTATTTTAGCTCAGTATTTTTTTTTTTTGGCATTTTGAAGGGTGATTACATATCTGGGTGATGACATAACTGGATTATACGGTTATAATTTTATCTCGATGCCTTCATGCGATCCACATGAAGGGTTATTATACACCGTGAAATTTAAATGGTTGTTTTCCCGCGGCAGAATGACTTGCCACAAGGAGTACTTTTGAAGTATACAGGAAAAAAAAAAAGTTTTTTTTTTATAAATAATTATTAAAATTATTCATCGACTCAAAAAAGCGAAAACAATAGTAACATTAGACGTAATTTGTAGGTACTACTAGAGTCGCATGAACAGCACGCCGTCAAAGGAAACCGATTAATTAAATATTTAAACCAAAATAAGCTCTCGCACGTTCTGATACGTCATAATTAGCTTGCACTCTACAGGTCCATTTTTTGTTTTTAATATTTAATTTTTTTATCAAATGTTTGTATTACCAAGACACAACCATTTCGCTGAGGGAAAACAACCATTTAAATTTCACGGTGTATGTAGACAGACAGATGGACAAAAAAATGATGCTATAAGGGTTCCGTTTATTCCTTTGAAAATAAGGAACCCTAAAAAACACTAAACGATTCAAAATAACTTTTTTTTCGGAAGTCAGTGTTAATTTTTTCTCATGTAACCTTAGGATTGCCAACTATACTTTGTATTAACTAAATAACTTATTTTACTTTATTCTAGTACATTTTAAATTTTCGCATGCAAAAAAATATTTAACAATATAAATTATTTCTTTTAATATATACTGTTTTCAATCTTTACTGTAACACACTAAATGTTGAACTATGGACCAAAGTTGACTCTACCTCAAAATGCGGCGCTTAAATAACTTTATTACCTTAAAAAGTAGAAAATGGGTCATCTGTCACAAATAGTAACGATCCTACTTAAACGAAGGTAGTATTGCCTCTGTTTAAGTCTAAAAAATACCTGTCAAAACCAAAGTATTTTGACGACTTTATTTGTATTTTTACCAGCTGTATTATCGTATACCTACAAGTCCTTTTTTCTTTCAATGACTTGCAATTTGCATAACAGGACAAAAATTCAAGATATGTATTTATTCAGTACTCAGATTGTTTTGTAAATCTTTTGTAGTCGCAATAGAAACGCTACTACAAAAGAATTGTTCAGCTAGATCCGTAGTTTCTAAGAAGCGTCTCAAATCAGTGTAAGTATTTTAATATTAAATTTTGGTTGTGCCAGACTTTTGATTAACCCTGGCAGGCTAGAGGTCTTGTAAGTTTGGGTTAATAAGGCAAAGTTAGTAGTAAAATTAACTTTGTACTTTTGATTTCAGACAGAAAACTTTTGAAGAAGCAAAATGCAATTAATGTTTGTGATGAATAACTTGGTTAAGGGGGGTATAGGATTGCCACAATAAAAAAGAGACAGCCCATTTGTGGGCAAAGTGAGGTTCTGAGGATAAATAATACTACTAACCTCTCATACTGTAACTAAATTGACGAAGTAGATCTCAATTCTTATAATCAAGATTCAAACTTTTACATCATTATTTATCGTAAGGATTCTGCAAAAATCTCGCAGCCTAATGGGGCCAATGGTCACCTTCTGAAAGGAACGGCAAAGAAAGAACGAGGTGGGGTGTTTACTCAATAAGACTCTGTTTCCCGCTCCGCCCAAGAGCGGGATTCGTCATTGGATGATTTTTGCCCCATACCATAAAAAAAAAAACATAATTTATGAAATACTAGCGACCCGCCCCAGCTTCGTACGGGCGCAATACTTATACATTACACATGTATTATACTTACAAACCTTCCTCTTAAATCACTCTATCTAATAAACAAAACCGCATCGAAATCCGTTGCTTAGTTTTAAAGATCTAAGCATACTCGTACATAGGTGGAAGCGATTTTGTTTTATACTATGTAATGATGTATGTGCGGAGAGAAAAAATAAATGACACTTTCAGGCAACAAATATAACAAATATAAGACTAATTAAAATTCCGAATGTTTTTTGTTTATACGTACCTACATAGGCGCAAAATCCTGATTGTGACAGCGGTTAAAAATTGTAAGATAACAATTTTCCAGTTATAAAATTCCAAATATGTTTGGTTTAATGAAGACACAGTATTTATTCAAATTAAAAGTGAACCACAAAATTATATTATTTTATTTTAATGTCCATGGAATATTTGAGTTATCTCGATATATGTGCTAGACTTTTAAAAAATATTTTAATGTACGTTCTCTAAAGCTCATATTATACTTAAAATCGAATATCTTTGGTTCTATTGATTTTTTTTACACGTTGTGTGTATAAATCTTATTTAAAGTACCTAAACTGTATTTTAAGGATGTATTATATATTTTATTTTAGTAAGAAGTATACGTGAATACTTATTACATAAATTTTCTGCAGTACTGAAGCACTGTTCGATTCGATTCGATGTATATTTAATATCACATAGGGTTATAAAGGGTCTTATAAAATGTCTAATGGTAGTTTTTTTTTCATCTTTTTTCATCTTAATCTTTTTTATCTTTAAGTTTTGCCTTATTATCACAATACAGTATAGACTAATCCACATAGTAAAAATAAACCTATTAATAAATTAACTTATTCAATGAAAATAATAAATCATAAACGAAGTTATCTACATAATAGTGATCTGTATAATATAATGTAAAACGTTGTGAAGAAACCGGCATGTCCTAGAACCAAAAATTCAAATAGATGTGACATACACCAATCAGCACAAGAACCGCGTGATAGATTACGGCCCATTCCGTCTCCTAGAGAGGAGGCTTGCGTCCCAGCAGTGAGAACCTTACAAGGCTGATACTATACTTTGCTATATAATGTAAAAATATTACCATCAATAAAAAAACTAAGTTAAAAAACAGAAGAGCAATTCATAAACCTTTATACAATAATGCAGTTAATGTGACTTCCTTGGTGGCTCCAACGAAGTCGCATGTGCGGAAGAAATCATTATTAAATAAGTGTCTTCAACATAGTCATTAATCTTGTAATACGCGTTTTTGATGTGGGTCTTGAACTTTTCCTCGCTAAGTTCTGTAACCGATTTTGGCAACTTGTTATAAAAGCGTATGTTGTTTGTGTGGAATGATTTGTTTGTCTTAGTTAATCTCGATTTTCACGTTTACTTATACTAAGGAAAAAACGCTTCTGATTTTGAAACATTCTATGTCTTTTCGAACATAGTTTGATAAGTTCATGAATTCAAGTTTTTTTTATGGTGGGAAAAATAATCTAATCACACAAAAAGAAACAGTTTCAGACTCTTACTGACTAAACAATCTACCCTGTTCCTATGTCGCCTTCCATACCAGGGCTAGCATCTTCCTTTCAGACACGAACCCTTGGCCCTAGTTGGCTTCGACCCTTCTGCATTATCCTTACATTTACCATGACTTCAAGTTCTTGATGCGAAAACCAGGAGCTAATCTGTATTTATTTTCGAAAATCCTCTTTATACACACAGTCACACATACCATTAAATTAAATCATTTCGTGTAACTTGTCCTTACAAACAAAAATGTGTCGAATAACATTGTAGATATTTTATCTTGCTCTGCTTCTGTAAGATAGTACCTACTCACAGCTTTGTTCTATAAGGAAAAAGCGACAGCTCTTGTACAATGTGTACGAAAAAGAAACTAAAAGGAATATAAATCCAATTTCCGTCATTTCATATTGTCTGTCTTATTTTCCCGTTCATCGAGGTTGCTCGTGAATACTTAGGGTCGTTCGGTGCTACTTTCGTGCTGAGTTTAGAAAAATGTCGGTTTATTTATGGAGTATGCTTGCATTTATAAAAAAAAACGATTTTATCGGACAGGCACGCGAAACCTTCGTTCATTTCAGTGTAAACTCAATCTATATTGCCTCGTTACTCCTAATACAAAGTTTTTGTTTTTTAATTATGATACTTATATACAGGGTGTCATTGAAATGTTAACGCAAACGAATACCATAGATCCAGTACATGAGTCTAGACCCCTAGTGGTAGTCATTTCAACACTTTTTGCGAAAAAAATGAATTACATTTCAAATTAAAAATGTCATCGGGTTTGCTTAGAATCACGACTTTATTTGCCACGATGATTTTTTTTTCTAAAAATAAAAAAAAAACACAATTTTTTTTTCAAAAATTTGTTAAAAACCGACGAAAAGTTTCACCACTATGGAATCCAGAATCATGTACTGGATCAGTGGTATTCGTTTGTGCGTCGATGTCAAAGAATTGACACCTTGTATATAATTGTATCACTATTTTGATAAAATCCAGATATATCGTACTATTTTAATCCTTAATTCTTGTTCATTTTGGGATAAAAACATAAACAGCTGAAATCATTTCAGTAGCCGATTTTGAATATACTACATTCAGGATGAGGGTTTATTATGTTACATGTTATATTCAGTTACAAATTGTATTGCCTTCATTAATTTTTCTTTTGTTTTTTTTTTATGGTATAAGCTAGTACTTGTCTGTGATCCCAAACGATGATATGCAGTGTTGAAATCATTGAATTTATGGACGCATTTGTTTATTACAAGCTAATTCACTCGAATCTTGAAGACATCTAAATCGTACGGAGAAAACCGCTGCAGGCAAGTTGTTCCAGTCTTCTGATGTATGCGGTATAAACGAAAGGGTGAAACGCTTAGTCCGGGCCGTCGACAACGAAAGGGTGGACGCGTGCCGTAATTGGACTGTCTAATTGTAGAAGAGTGATGGTGGAATCAAACATGTAATCGCAGTCTTCAAAATACATAATGTAAAATAACAAAATACTGCCTACCCTAAGCCAGTGTTCTAGGAAAACTATAAATTAGATTAAGTAGATAATTGAATAATTGTAATTTATAAAATCATGCAATATTAAAAGCAAAGAATAAAGCTACATAACATAATAAAATAAAAAAAATACATCACATAATACTAAACTTAACATAATAAAAAATAACTAGCATTAAGTTACTTATGAATATTTATTTAACTTCTTTTTATCATATAGAAAAACTGTATAAAACAACGAACTAAAAATGTTTAAGTTTTCACTTTGTAAGAGCTATATTTGTTGAATGGCAATAAAGGAAATAACTTGCTCCCTGGAGTAACACGGGCACATAAAAAAGAAAGTTCATGTAAGTAATTGGGGCACTACTTCCCTCTGCTGAAACTGTCGGCGTCAAAAGGTCACAGACATGAAACAGTGTGACAGATGGACAGACAGACACGACTGTAGTAGCTTTAGTACATATTATATTTCAGTAACTTAGGCACGAAGTACTGAGAATGTTAAGAGAATTAATAATATGATTTTTACACGCGAACTCTCAAAGGGAATTTGTTCGACAGCAAAAGTTTGGTTATTTACGCTTTACGAAGGTGCTTCGTGGTGGTAGAGAAAATAAAGATTGGAGTGCCGCCAAGGGTTAGCGGTAGGGAAAATTCTGGCTGCATTCGAGTAGGGTTTCAAATTAGATTGCAGCTGTGGACTGTTGCGGTTCCCTCTGCTCCACTGTTATCAAATGAATGTAGACGAATGGCTGGCGTAAGTTGGGATTAATGTGAAACCTCTTTGGGATAGTAATCCGCTCTACGGATTTGGAGCACTATCTGCTTTTATGTATATAAAACACACGATTTATATATTATACCTACAAATTGTATTTGTACAACAGATATGGAAATATTGTAATACTAAAAGATAGATAAAAAAGATATTGTTTTATAGGAAACGAGATAAACTGTATATTTTTCTGGCTTGCAACAGGGCTTTAAAATGATTACTTTGTATTCATACTAGCTGCTACCAGCTTCGCTTGGAAGAAAGTACGAATTGTGAATAAGGAGCGTCTGTTCGTGTGTCATATAAACCCCGTTTAAGCGTGAAGAAGTGACGAATAGTCAAACATTTAGTGTGATTTTGATTTCTACCTTTCATCTAGGCACCGGAATATCTGGTTAAGCATTTGTCTGACGATGGTTTCCGTCGACCCTTTGTCATTCAAGATTTTATCTGTTTACGATCAGATAAGGGGATATTGCTTTGAACAAATGCAAAGAGAAACGATATATCAAATCCGATTTCACAATAACGATTCTCCGGAACACGAAAGCAATGATCCGCTTTTTGCAAAACATAAAAAAATATCCTTCAGTTACAAGTTGAATTTCCTTAGTTATTATCCGCATCGGAACGAACGTTTTCTATTTCAATTTTGTCTACTGCATTTCCATTTTGAGCAGTAATTGAAGCATTAGGCACTGGGGAACGGAATGTGAAAAGGATAAAAAAAATAAACGAAGTAAAGAAAGAAATTAAAAGATGAAAGAGACCGTAACGAAGTGCCCACGACGAAAAAAGTGAGAAATTATTTTAAGGCACTTGAAGCGGTAATAAGTGGCACAAAAGTTTTCGCTGAGATTTTCACGTTAAATGGTAATCTGCGAAATTTCAGAGTACGCTAATCAGATTAGGCGTCACCTTGGATGTATTTGTGAGATCTTTCAAATTATTCACTCATAAAATACGTACGTCTTATCAAAAGTCGTTTTGTCACTTTTATCTTAAGGCAGTGTTTTATATGAGAATTCTTTAAGAGCTTTCGCATCC
This sequence comes from Mythimna loreyi, assembly GCA_029852875.1. NCBI lineage: Eukaryota > Metazoa > Arthropoda > Insecta > Lepidoptera > Noctuidae > Mythimna > Mythimna loreyi. The sequence continues at coordinate 11,271,699 of CM056785.1, read as the reverse complement.
ATATATTAGGTGCGACATATCTGCGCTCCAACCAATGTTAGCGCTTTATGTTCCATTATCTACGTCTGTATGTACTTAAGAAATTGAATCTACAATTCGATTTTGTAGCGAAAGAAAATAAACTTGACTTTTCTTATTTCTTTAGCACGCTTGAGTATTTTTTCAAGTTTTTAAAACACAAGAACTTGAACACGTTGGAAAAAACGGAATTGTTGAATGGTTTTAGGATTCGAACTTAAAATCTTTTTGTTTTCGTCAGTTCATCGAAATAACTTTTGTTAAGAAAATCGGCGACGGCCAAGTTGGGCTTACACAGTTAGGATTCCGTGAATACAATATGGCACGTTTATATGATTGTTGTGCAAACTAAAACGCATTTAAACATAAATAACAATATTTCATGACAATTATGAATGTCCCTCGCTAACATTTCAAATTAAGGCTTTAGTCTCATAGATTATAATTTATAATTAAAACGCATGTAACGTATATATACGTAAATTAATATATATCTCAAATTAACTTGCCATTTGAGATAAATTAATTTGTAATTATATAATGAATGTTTAGATATCTACTGTGATTATGTAATGTGGTGGTGGGTGTAAATCAAGCTCAGCTTTGTTTTCAACATAAGAAAAACGAAAAGAAATTGAAGGAATTGAAGAAATGTTCTAAGCAGCATAAAACCTACGCAGAATCTTTTATTTTACTAACAGAAAAGGTGCGCAAAGGTATTGCGATGCCTTGTAAACTAAGTAAAAACTGTTTTCAACAACAACAAACTCTGTTTTGCACTGCCTTAGGTTACTCTTACTTAATTTTCTGCCTTAAACAATACAAAGTTATTTACAACTATGTGCACCGGCTTCAGATGAAAAATATATCAGCTGTTAATCTTCCCGCAGAAGTCGTAAAAGCAGATTGAGAGAAATGGTCCGCAATGGTGCTCGTAACGACGACCCAAAGTAGAAACGTTATATATTGCACCTGCACTCTTCAAATACGTACTACGTAGTGTTCGAAGAGCTCGCTATTAAGATTAGAACTAATAGCTGAGTACTCAAGGGCTGTAAACTATTTCCATTATAGTAATAGTAGTGATTTCCCAAGATAAGTGAACCGTTAAGGTTGATACGATTCAAGATTTTCAACAATTTTCGTCAAGACATCAACTCCTGATCGTCGAGAATAGTTTTTAAACAGTACCAAACTTAAAAAAATGCCTACTTCTTTGTACTGATAGATATATTTCTGCTGATTATTAATCAGCAGAATGATTTTACGAAGTAAAGAAGACGATAAAATATTTTGTTGATGTGTGACCATCCTTATTAAAAAAAAAAACTTTTAACTAATTTAAAAATAATAACAATCTAAATTAAGGTGTCGAAAGTTTACAGCGATGTGTTCCTACAAACTAAGCCGCGAAAAGATCGGTGACATTGCCACATTGTATTGCAATCCTCTGTCCAAATCAAAAGCTAGCCCATGAGTCAATAAGGTGTTTATATAGGCCTTTAAACAATTTGTGAGCTCTCGAACCCTCCTTTTATGGGGCGCCGGTGTGGGTGCCGTCGCTGTTAAAGCGACCGGCGGCCCAGGTGAACGTTTGCCAGAGTATCATGGCCATACGGACGGTGTGGGGATACGGTACGGTGTCACGCGAAGCAGCATGCCTTATTGCTGTCTTGCCAGCAAGGGATCTGGAGGCAGTTCAATCGTTTGGTAACAGTCTGGCCCAAGCCTAAGTCGTCAACGGCGCGCCTCCAGGAGTTGTCAACAAACTGAAGGGGCCCAGCAGGGCGAAGCATCTTGGGGCGAAAGGTTGATGTAAAAGCGTAACGCCAGGGCCCTGAGATCAAGGCAAGGAAAGAACTGGGTGGGTCGTTTAGTCAGTAAGAGTCTGACATTGTTTTCCGCTCCACCCAAGGGCTTCGTCATTAGATGATTTTTTCTACCTTAAAATAACCATATGAGTCTTTAATGCAAATATTACAAGTATGTGGAAATGGTTAAATAAAGTATATCAGATGAGTGACACAAAGTGGCAAAAATTCATTTTTATTACTCGTGCAGTTCAAAGATCAGAGAAACAATAGAATATAACGTGGCTTCATCCGTAGCTATAGGTTAGTTCTAAAAAGTCCAATGTTCACACAAACTTAGTTCATGTTTTTGCTAGGCATTTGTGATCTCGCAAACCTTCCAGCCCGAACGTAATTGACTGTCAGTCACCGCGATGAAAGCTGTTACACGAAACTTCAAAATGTGCCTCGGTTATAGCTTGCTGCTCGGAAGGAATCGAAAGCCTATTTACCCTGAACAAAATAAAAATCGTACCATAAAGAAAATATAATGAATCGTTTATAGCTTTCAACATTCTGTTTGTGCTTCTAAGAATCAAAACTCATTATAGGCTTAATAGCGGTAACAGTTATTGGTTCAATATGTTTCCTCGAAACTATATTAATGAGCCACTTATCTACTACAATAAAACAAAAGTCATTAAATATCAACATATTGTTAATACGTCTTTAACGTATTCAGAAAGAGCCACATTTTGCGGTTGCATTTTAAATACAAAATACATTTACTGTCCACGTTCGCATGCTTCAAATTAGCATTTCGCAAACAAGTTGTGACCTATGTTTTTGTATCCAATTAGTTGAACTAGATTTCGTAATTTAACTACACTTGGTCTATGTACGGTTTTGTGGATTGCAAATGAACTAAATTTGGCATGTGTTTCAACAGCAAAGTTTAGCTTATTTGTAATGTTCGGTATATTTAGGCATCATTTATGCCCATCTACCTACTTTTATTTATAGATGCCTGAGATACTAGCAATACGAAAAAACCCTCTCTCATTCGACTTTTAGATTCTGCTTTCTCAGGATTAGCGAATAGTGTTTTTTTAAAACGTTTTTCTTTCGTTGAGAGAGTGGAGTAGCTATTTGCAAGTGGTTATTTGAAAAGATTTTAAAGAAACAGAAATCGAGAAAAGTAAAAACCGCAACTTTCCTGGCATAGAAGCACATGGTAAATTAAAGGAAAGTATTTTTTTTTTGTTCTTACTGTTTTAAATTAGACCAAAGTGTGGGATTTGAATAGAATATAATTGTGTATACGGTCTCTGCAGAACAAGGTACGAGAGCGAAGTCGACCGAAAATGTTAGTATTGAACAAATTCAGAGTACTTTTAAGAGGAAAGTCGTTGAGCAATTTTCGTAAAGTTTGAAATAACAAGTTAAATTATTCAAGCATTGCTGTTAATGAATATTTTTCAACGTCCAGCTATTAATTAGAAGTTAGGTAATTGTAGTTCTGTATTCTTTGTAGGTAATGTTGATGCCTTGTCAGTAATTAGTGGGATCAATAACGTTGTTTGTGCGAGGAGAGGCGTGTTTTAATTAGAGTACACCTTGACCCACTATTCCTCGAAGAAAAAACTTAAGTAGGCCCAGAGAATACTGTAGGTAGAAACATAATAAAATAACACACCAGTTTTCCCCAATGGTGTAGGCAGAGGTGAGTAATACACCCACATTTTACCAGTTGTGTGACCCATGTAATACGGAGCGAGTTTGTAGCTATTTTGGAAAAATATTGTGAAAGAAGGTATGAGGGTCTATTCTATCTTTCACGTAAGATATTTATTACAGTGAAAGCTCCTTTTGAAAGATGACCAACGATTTGTTACCACCATACTTTTCTATGTCGTTTTGGAGGACAGTTGCAATGCAGTGATATGAAGGTCAAAGATTGTTTGTTGGGCGATCATGTTACGATTAATATACCGATATCTATAAATATAGATCAGAACATTTATGCTCGCCTAACTGGTCAAAATGTATTTAACTTGGTGATATTTTTGGCGTTTCAGGTTTGGTCCCATAGTAAAAGTTGTTTGTTTATTTGGTCACGTATTACCAGTTATTTATATATATGACTCAAAAAGCTACCCAATTTAAACGGGATTGAGATGCCTGTAGCATTCCTGACGAGCTGTGGGCCCATAAAACACCAGATTCGTTTCCAAATGTACAGGGCTGCCACCACCAACCACCACCACAAAGGAGATAGCGGCACGACTTGGTTGTCTTCTTTGAGAATTGGAAAGAATAAGCAAAAATCTTGATCGATGAAAGAAACGGCGGGAGACAGTACTGCAGTGGGAGACTACGGGCTTGTTATAATAAAAACCTCATAACCATTGACGTCGTAGGGAGCTTTACCGTTAGTTTACGTTACCGTAACATGCCTAGTGTAATCAGCCAGATTTAGAAAGATCAACCGCAGGGCAGTTTTGTGGTGCACTGTCGAACATTTGGTACCACGTTTAATTAACAGCAGTACCACGAACATTCTCGCAGCTTTTCGCTATTTTACATTAAAACAGACAGATTTGAAAGAGGGTACAGTAATAGAATTAGTGCATGCGACCTCTAAAATCCCTTTGGCGACAGAAACATAGTTGTCACAAAAATAAGACCGTGTTCCCAACATAAGCATAATTAGAACATAACGTTTCCATTGCTGTATGTGGTAACAGTCATCTTGTTTGTGGAAACGGAGTGGGCCATAATCACTGACCTTTACAATTTTTGGTGGGAAAAATCATTGAATGATGAATCCCGCCCTTGGGCGGAGCGGGGTACAGTGTTAGACTTCTACTAACTAAACGACCCACGTTTCTTCTTGCATTAGTTCCAGGGCCCCGGCTCTCGCATCAACCGTTGACCCCAAATCTCTACTATTTATCACTGCACAGCCTGTTTCGTATGTTTGACAGCTCATTTTTTGCACCTATTTGAAGCGCCACTGGCGAGCGTCCAGAGAACTAATTTGACTAATATTGTATGTGGCGCGAAATTACGTCCAGTGTTATTAGTCCAGTGTGATAGAGGTCAGTGGTCATAATCTACCTCGTAAGCCCAGTACAGGCTGAATGAAAGACCGTCTTCGACTTTTTCTGGTGTTACGACATGCACGGTCCCTCTCGATTTTCCAGTCTTTTATAGATCTGGGTCGATGCAATAAATTGTACAAAGCAAAATGAATACCCCCCTGTGTTCAAATCCGTGAGTCAGGACCGTTACCACTGAGCTAGTTGGTCGAGCAATTTATAAGTTCGTTGCCAACTTTCAATAATATTTTTAGGGTTCCGTAGCCAATTGGCCGTTTTTTGTTATTTGGCAAAAAAATAACATCTATAAGGATTCGACATATCTGTCTGTCACTTTTTTCCGGAACAATAAAAAAGTATACTGAAAACTTTGTAAGTAGATGTATTTTGTAAACCGCATTAAGATTATCACACAAAAATAGAAATAAGAAAAACAGTTTATTTTGGGGGTTATACTTGGAACTGTAATTCATTTTTTTCTTCATCAAATCTATACATATTGGTATCGGTAGATACAGATATGTATGGGTCTTTCGTCAATATAATTTTCGATTATATCTATATCTATGGATAGGTCTTCAAAAAAATTATTGAGGCTGCTTATATCATTTTTTTTTTATATACTGAATAATTTGCGCGAGAGACACTTCCAAAGTGGTCAAATGTGTTCCCTTTGTAACTTCTAAAATAAGAGAATGATAAATCTAAAAAAGTAATATAATGATGTACAATTGTGCAGACTTCATTACCATGCAAACTTCTAATCTACACTATCTACACTAATATAATAAAGAGGTAAAGTTTGTTTTTTTGTTTGTAAGAGATAATCACTAGAACTACTGGTCCGATTCGAAAAATTTTTGCAACAATAGAAAGTTGCTTTAGTCCTGAGTGACATAGGCTATATTTTATGTACGCGGGTGAAGCCGCTGACAAAAGCTAGTAATTCATAAATCATAAACCGCAATTGGTACGGAACCCTAAGTGTCAGAGTCCGACTCGCATTTGCCCAGTGTACTTTTTTTGTTATGGATGGGCTTGAGCTTGACCACTATTCGCTTGATGGTAAGCAATGATGTGACCGACGATGGAGCACACTTAACTAGAAGTAAACTATTCACTCTTGACTTAAAGATACCTATAATATAGCTATCAAGAACACAGACTGCGGCAGAGAATTTCACTCCTAAGCTGTCTTTAGCTGTACACATAATGAATGTGTCTCAAAACGCTTTGTACGTAGATTCTATGAAACGTGCCTGACATGATACGGACATTTTAATCCTGAATATTGACATTTGTTCAAAATAGCACGAAAGGCTCATAAACTGGACGTCCATCGTAAAGAACAACTTCTAGACGATAAACTTGGATGTCTCTTGATGGAATACGGAACCGGGTGTAAGGGTCGGTTCATATCTGACGGATGATGCGTCGAGCGTATCATCGGTCGCGTCTATTCGGTCGAATGGGTCGGTTCATATCAAACGGAAAATGCGTCGAGCGTATCATCCGTCCTGCCACTAGTCTCAGTTTCTACGTTTAGCATCTACAGAGCGGTTGTGTTGCGTTATATTGAATTTTAAAATAAAGCCTATCGAAATTATTGCTATTTGGGAGGCTTATAATTATAAACTAATTAATTGGAAGTATCTTTGTTTTACTGTGACCATCCTGACGTAACACTTGGTTCACACAAACGATTTCTGCTAATGTTACGCCTAGTCTGTATGCATCAATCAAAATACACGTAGAGCGTGGCGCGCGCGACGATACCGCTGTTACCTCGACCGATAATGCGTTGACGAAAACGGAATAGACGCTGTACGCTCGACGCACTAACGTATCATCGGTTGAGTGTGAACGGTCAAGTATTTTTCTATACATTTGTCTGTTCTGGCGTTACGCGACCGATAATACGCGACGCATGTTCCGTCAGATATGAACCGACCCTAAAGCTTTACATACTTCCGTTGTAAAGGGAGGATCTTCCGAACAAACGGATGTTTTGTCTGATCTGGGTAACTGCCCGGTAGATGATTTCAGGTTATGGTATATGTTGAAATTGTGCGGAGAACTCTTATTGTTATACAGGTTTATGAACTTTATATTTCTTATGTTGCGTCATAAGCGTCGCTACAGTCTTGACGACTGCGTAGAAGCACGAATGCCTTACCATAAACTCTTGACGCTATCCATTTGACAATCTAAACTAAACTGGTAAAGGGATTAGCTATAGCTAGCTAAAAAAAACCATACGCCATATTGTTTGGATGACACTGCATTGAGGGTAGCTTTATCCAGTCAGTCCACCTTTAAGATATGGTACGTGAACACATTTGCAAGAAACTGGTAGAATCACCACAGCGTTAATTATTTTGGTGGACTTGTTTCTCAAAATAAGTTTGGTTGTTTTTATGCAAATGTGTATTTTTTTTTATTGTTATATTAGTTTTCTATTTTTTTAAGCAGCATCTACTATGTTATTATCCTGCATCAACCTAATGTCGACTTTTAGAAAATGGCTATGGAATTAAGTCTGCCTTTTTGCACTTGTGCATAAAGTTTTAATAAATTACTTGATATTAAGTGAGTCATCAGGTGAGATAGATAGATAAACTTTTTATTGTGTATCAAAAATTAAATGAAATGAACTTAATATTAATACGGTATCACAATGGGCGGCATATCATTAAAAGCGATTTATAAAATCAACTTTTGGATGACAGATATTTTGGATTTGACAGAGAAGGAGAAAAAATACGCAGATAGTTAGTACACTAGGCGCCAAGCTATTTGCCTGTTAGGTCGTTCGTCCTTAAAGTAGTAAGAATATAGCTCAGCAATATTCCCGGATCGACGTATAGATGGACAACGGACAACGCAGGTTTAGTAACAGGGTACCGTCCGCTGCAAACCAATCAAAAAAGGCTTGCCTGACTCCTATAAAGACACGTTCCTACGTTTTTGCCAGCTAGGCTAAATCCCGCAGGTTGAATAAACTTGAGTTCTTATAATAGTGTACAATAATCTCGATGTTTATATAGATATTGCTATAAGAGTATATTCGAAGCATTTATTTGGTATTTTCAGTTCAATTCCAAGTATCAGTTCTTTTAAACGATTCTTAAAAGAACGGTTGTTTATTTTCCTTTTGATTAACTGTTTTAAAATAACCGCCCTACTTTTGTAGAGGTTGAAAAACTTTGCACAATGAAGTATTTATGTATGTAGTTTTTCAAAATGTAATAATTTACTTTGGGTGCACACTTTCAACGATTTTAATAAACGAAAGGAATTTCCATAAATTTCGTAGCAGTCTACGAGCTCTGCTACGGCGTAGCCACGAGCGTAGCACACGCAAAATTGAGTGTAGCAAATTAAATATGTCGGTGTCGTTATGAGTAATCCAACAGCCTGTCATAAAGTGTTCATTAATATGTTTTTAATTAAATACTTTGTGTTTATTAACTGGTTTGCTATTTGTATTAAATGATAATTCCAAACAACGTACGTTGCAGTTAAAAACAAAAAGACACGGTGTTCACGGAAGTCTTTTAGAGTTGTTCGGATCATATCTAGATCAAAAGAGAAAGCTACCACTCCTCTAAGTATACCGCAATATCCGGGGTACCTCAGGGATTACATGCAGGCCTAATATTATTTATCTTATTTGTAATAACCTCCCGGAGTGCTTGAGTCATAGTGCTCTCTATTCGCGGATGATCTTAAAATTTATAGCAGAATAGCTTCGCTTAGGGATGCCAAACTGCTTCAACGCAATCTTGATATCTTGGTGAAATGGGATGATAGTGAATGAGAAGGGATGTCGGCATATCACAAACAAGCGAAAAAAACAAGCAGAACTATCTCGTTTCTACGGTATTGTACTGATGATAGTGGAGACCTTTCGCAATTTCAGCATGCTGCTAAGTGGTGACCGTTCATTAACTCTATATATTCACAAAATGATTGTGTAAGCTGTTAGTAGGATGACAGAATTCATTGAAAGAACCTGTAGGAAAATTGAAAGCACTAATACTGTGAAAAATCTCTCTTTGTAGTGGACAGTATACTGAAAAATGCATTTCCAGTTTGGTACTAAGCCTTCAATGTATAGAAACAATCCAACAAAATTTTACGTGGTACCTGCGTTTCAAAGATAATAATTGTTCCTGCAAAGCCTGTTACACGCAGTGTTTGCGTCAGTTCAGATTGTCATCCCCACAAGATCGTAAAACCTTCGCCGATATTATTTTGATGTACAGAATCACTAACAGTACCTATTATGTGAACTACTGAACTGCTTTAACAAATCAACATAGATGAATCTCGTCGAGATCTTATAAGGTCACGTAGTATTTTTACTTGACTGATCTGTTGTCTCACTTAACCTCATCATCATCAGCCTTTTTAAAGTTCCCACTGCTGGGTAACAGGCCTCCTCTTTAGTATAAGGAATGGGCAATAATCTACCACGCGGGCCCAGTGCGAATTGGTGGATGTGATATGTCTTCGAAAGTTTGGTTCTAGGACATGCCAGTTTCCTCACGATATTTTCCTTCACCGTTTTGAGAGCAGTGGTGATGAAATAAATTATACATAGTACACTACAACTCGTAACACCACCACTGCTGCAACTAATTTCTGCCAGCGGTTTCGTCCGCGTTAGATTTCTTTTTTTTTCACAACTTTAACGGTAAACTTAAAAAATCCTTTCTTAGTCTTCGCCCACGCCCGAAAAAATTCTTGTGCCTAATTTCACGCTCGTAATCCTAGTAGTTTCGCTTATACGTTGATATGTCATTCAGTCAGTTTCACGTTTTATAAAAAGTCTTTTTTTTTATCTAGTGATCTACTAATTTTCTATTTTTTGTATTTCCAGTATAATTATTATTTTTATTTACGACTTAATTGCTTTTATTTCTAATTTCATCGTTTCATTTTTACAAAGAACTTCTTGTAATTTAAGATTTAAATAATTTACAATTTTAGACAATATTGTATCTGTAATTATGTATAGTAATTATCTATTGTTGTATAATCTAGTTTTCAATCTATGAATAATATGAATGCTTGTCATTGATTTGTTGACACGGGACCATATATAGCACATTTTATGTACCTTTCTTATATTCGTAAACAACATGTGTTCCGTATTATTAAAAAAAAAACTGATATGACTCTCAAATTGAATCGGTTGAGAAAAAACTACTGAAACCTACATAAATACTCTTTGTACCATGATTTAGTCAATACTACGCCAAATTTATAATTCTATGAACAACTTAATTTATTTATTTACGTCAATGAAATACTAACAGCTAAAAAAGGAACAGGTAAAGAACAATAAATTAGACTGACAGCCAATAAAAAGTTCTCACTTATAAAGTACAGGATGATAATAAAGTCCATGGACACCAGGTGCAGAACATTTAAAAATAACATTATGTAAATACTTACTATTAAGCTATCCAATTCCTAAAGTTGTAAGAATAGTGTAAAAGATGTATTAAATGAGAGATGAGATATATTAGTATGCAAAGTGCAAGCCTATCCCATATATAAGAACTATATACCCGACTATGTGCTTGCCTTACGGTTTTGTCTACCTATGAAAATGCCAGTAGATTTTACATCGTCTTTGCACTAAAATAATCTAACCGTTTACATCGGCGCAGCAGTCCATGGCTGGCTATAGCAACGTATAGTTAAATGTCTGCTATTTAGGTTTATGGTGTCAGTAAAAGTTGTATGGTAAGGCTCACGTAATTAACCTTTCGACTACCGTAATTACAAACACAATTAAAAGACCATAGGTTTGTGGACACCGGAGTCCTTTTGGGGAGTTATGAACTAAAAACATCGAAAAAGATGAGCCCGGTAAGTAGTTTTAAAATGAAGGTTGAGTGCCGAATATGAGTCTCTAACTTCTGTTTCTGTTTTAAAGTTAATTTCTTCATACAAATTTTGAACGTCCATTTCTGCTCTTTAGGGGGTACATTTTGAAGAGACCTCGATCAGTGCTCGTCTCCATCATAAAAGGAAACCTTATGCAGAATTTCACGCTCCTACTCCCAGTAGTTTCGTCTGTACTTTGATATGTCAGTCTATCTGTTTCTCTTCTATTATTGTACTAGATTTCTTCCAGCGGCCTCACCCGCGTTTAAGTATATTTTTCCATACAAACTTATGACCCCCGTTCCATCCCCTTAGTTGGTTGCGTTGATATGTCAGTCAGTTCGTTGCCCCTTTTATATATATAGATAGATTTGAGCAGATCCTTTTTTTGAGAAGAAAAATCATAAAATAACTCTAACCGCTCTGGTTGGTATTTTCAGTTCTTCTATGCGCTCCAGGCTCATGGTAACTTTTTCAAACAATTTTCGCATCCCTGGCAGGATGGTTGTTTGATAAACTATAAAAGCATTCGCTTAAATTCTTATATTGCTTATCAAACAAGTATATTTGGCTCAGTCCTTGTTATAATGGAGAATAAGATTACTAGAGTATCATATTATGAGAGTAATTGTGGTTAAGTTATATTCACTGTTAGAACTGCTTCTGCACATGATAGCTTACTAGAAATAGTGATATTAAAGGAACCCCCGACGTTTTTAGCATAATTTCTATGTTTTAAGAGATAGTTTACCCGAAGGAAAACGATAACCGTCGGCTTTTACATCTTAAATCCATATCGCTATAAACCTTCCCTCTTTGGATGGAGTAAGAGGAAGTCATCTGTGTTTCGTCAGTTGCCCTTTGCGTTCTAGAGTCATATAGAGTTTTTAAACCATTATACAGCTTTGGATTAAAATAATTAATCCACTCAGTGGAAACTGGTAACCGCCTACTATAATGACGTCTGATACGCTGATAGGCGCTATCAGCGTATATCAATGCTTTGCCGTCATGTTACTTTTTTTCAACTCTTTCAGACTTTACACCAATACTGCTCAAAGGCAAAATAATCATGACTTTACTGTCCTAGATAAGCTTCTTCACAAGCTCCGATACTACATCAAAAAGATATTACCAAGACAGTAGAACTAACGCAATAGAATAATATGAATATATTTCTGTTGCGCGGTCTCAAGTTTATGTTTATTTTAGTAGCACGACTGATCTCTTTTAATATATGCAAATACCGGTACTTATACTATAAGTCCTTATAAAACAGACTAAATTATGTGCGTGTAACTTAGGAACAGTGATTGATATAACTGCCGTCGTTTAATTATAGATAGTTAATCAAGCTCCCCAAAAATGTATATACCTTTGTACCAAAAACCTAGTATGAAACACGCATTAATTTTATGTTTATAATTTGTGACAATATTTTCAGCAACAGTTCTGAAGTATCGTCATAAAACTGTTTGAAAATATCTCCATGAAATATTAGTGAAAACATAAACAATATATTCGAATAGTATCATTACTATAACATATAATCGAAAAGCCATATACTTACGAATAGCTACTTATTAATTAATCACATTTCAAAAAACACTACAATTCAATCGAAATCCAGAGTTTGGTGAGCGTTTGATCGTTTAAATGTAACAGTAATTTTTGTTCAACTTCATCAGTCACTTTCAAGCTTGCGGTTCACTGGTAACATTTGGGAGTTGAGGGACATTTTAAAGTTAGCGCACTTCGCAATCGCAACAGAGGGGGAAAGGGAGGAGCGCGACGGACGGCGACGCGGCCGCACACCTCGTCACCCGACGCCGGACTGAGCGCCGCCGTCGCTCTCCAGGCCGTACGGAGCCGCGCCATCGACGCTTCAAATTATACCTTTCAGGTATCCACCTTATCTCCCCTTCAAGGTCTTATCTCATCAACTAATTAATGTGCGTGCCTCACTCATTTATTAGTTCTATCTTCACATCAAATGTTACTCGTGTTCAAGTGTTCCTTCCCTTAAATTGTAATTTTATACAAGTCACTTTATTTCCAATTTTTATTTCTCCAACTTTAAACGTACGTTTAATTTATGCAGGTAAGTCAGCATTAAGACTCTTGACTTGGCCTAATTTCACTTAGACAGTTCCGTAATTCAAGATTAATAGAATTTCCTTTGACGAAGGTAGGCGAGTGAAATTGAAACTCTTGTTTTGAAGTAAACGAGCAGTCACCATTACTTAGTTTCTGTGGTCATCTTAGAGGGAACTTGTTTTATTAATAACTTAGTTTTCATATTAACGAAGTTAGAGTTCCGTACATTGTTGCAAATACTTCTTTGTCAGATTTGATAGTTGCTGCTATAAACTACAAACTATTCTTCTCTAGAAAGATAACACTAATATGATAAAGCAAAAGTTTGTGAGTTTGTATACTGTATGTCGCATATTTGTACGCTTGAACGGTTAAACGGATTCGAATGAAATTTAGTACAATGGTAGAAAATATCCTGGAATAAATATAAAACTATTTGTTCCGGGAGTATGTTTTCTTGGAATATTTTTTTTTAATTCACACAGATAAAGTCACCGGCTTTCTGCCAGTCTGCTGGTTATAATATTATGGGAAAAGTTAGTATGTATGTATTTGTGTCTGTACATAACTCAGAACAGATTTGAAAGAAATTTGGCATACCGTATGCCAAATTTATTTATTTCTTCATTAGGTCCTGAAATCAGCTTATAGGTTTTTTAGTGCAGGAGCATATACCCTTGAGATGAAAATATAATTATTAAAAATATGTTGTATATGTTTGTGTATGTTGGTATTAGATATTTTAGATTACATTAGAATTATAGAGAAATCAATGTTTTGTCGATATTTTGAAACAAGAATAGCTTTTTTGCTATTTTATATAGGTATTTTATTGTTGCAGGTAAATCACTAAAAATTATACATATACTAGCGACCCGCTCCAGCTTCGCACGGGTGCAAAGGTGATATATTATAGTTATAAACCTTCCACTTGAATCACTCTATCTATTAAAAAAAAACCGCATCAAAATCCGTTGCGTACTTTTAGAGATCTAAGCATACATAGGATCTAAGCAACTTTGTTTTATACTATGTAATGATAATAATAATGATGTAGAAAAGAAACCCGTATTGTATGATGCTGATCTTCAGAAGTATATTAGGTACTTAACCCTAAAGCGCATAAAATGGATTTTATAATATTTTCAGTGGGTTATTTATTTTTCTAGATCGTCATTTCTTTGTATACCATATTAGATATGCCATTAATAAAGCAAGGAGTGAATAGAAGTTGTTTATAAGCTGAGCATTAAGAATTCTTTAATTAAAAGCTTAAGCTCTATTATAAAAAATGTTAAATTATGACTAGCTTTTCAACGCTTTGTTTTGCATTTGTTAGGTAAACATTTATAATAAACTAGCTTTTGTCAGCGGCTTCGCCCGCGTACATAAAATATAGCCTATATCACTCAGGAGTACAGCAGCTTTCTATTGTTGCTTTAATTTTTTCCAATCGGACCAGTAGTTCCAGAGATTACCTCCTACAAACAAAAAAACAAAAACAAACTTTACCTCTTTATTATATTAATGTAGATTAGTATTGAATCCATTAGTATTTATGAACACATTTAAAGTACATACAGCTAAGGATTAGAAATCTCTGTCGGACTCTATCCTCCTTATTCCAAAACACGAAATGAATGTAGTTTCAAGACTATAAAAAGGTTGAATACAATTATTAATAAAAATGGTACGTTTTCTGATAGTTAATACCAATGGGTCTTTTTTTATTGTAAGCAAAAATCATCCAATGACGAGTCACGCTCTTGGACGGAGCGGGAAACAGAGTCAAACTCTTGCTTGCTAAACAACCTACCCCGTTCCGACGTTGCCATATATACCGTGGCCAGAGACTTCCTTTCAGACACCGAACCCTTGGCCCCAGTTGGCTTCGACCCTTCTGCAGGGTCCTTACTATACCAATGGGTCTTTAATTAAAAAATGAATAGGTTCACCTGATTACCATTAAGTGAGACAGTGTTGGATTGCGAAATGGTAAAAACTTCTGTCAGTTGCGTTGCCCGTTAAAAAGTCCTGGGATAATAAAATATGCTATTCCAGGAAATAGACTACCCGTAAGTCAAATTGAATTCAAACCAAAATTGTGTGTGTATGTGTATCGTGTACCCGTGTGTCAAATTCAATTCAAATCAAACGTGTATGTGTGTGTATCTGGTCTATCTGTCAAATTGAATTCAAACCAAACGTGTCTATGTATATGTAGTTTTACACATATATACACATACAAACTCGCTTTTATATGAGAGTGATGCGATTGTGATTTTGTTTCTGATTTTACTTTTGTTTTTCGATTTATTTAATGAAAATAACCACTAATTACGTCGCTGTCATGACGTCAACTGGCCTGATATGGCCTTTGTAGTCTGGATTGGAGAGTTCAGTGTCCAGCAGTGGCACAGTCTGTGATACTTTTTGTTATTAAAAATAACAATTTAATATAATATGTTTATTTAATCTTCATGCACAGTACATAGGCGAACTTAATGCAACAAGGCATTCTCTACCAGTCCACTTAACCCACCTCCCACCTACCTATATGTTGTCCTTTAGGTTGTAGTAATAGATGAATAGGTTTAACTGTGATGATTCGCTCGCGTGAAAGTTGTCTTTCCCATCGGAATGTGCTCGGATAAAAAATGTCAACTCTAGGTTCCTGGTACTTGGTGAGATTGGTGAGAATTGCGGCCGGACGCCGCCGGATTTCCGAACCCAATTTCTGGCCACCATAGGCACGAGCTTGCGGCTGGCGAGCAAAGGGTAGCTTGCTGTCCGATCGTCTGGGTCGAAAACAAGTCGTTGACGGCACATATTGTTTCCGCGCGCCTCAAGAAGTTGTCAGTAAACCGTAGGAACCCAGCAGGATTCGATCCTCGAGGCTACGGCCTACTGCAGCCAAGGGTTCGCTTCTGAAAGGAAGTTTCAGCTCTGGTATGAAAGACAACGAATTTGAGTTGTGGGGACACATAGGGACGGCTTTTGTCCAACAGTGGACGTTTTATGCCGCCCCAGAGTTATAACTCCAGTACCAAATTTCATGCAAATCCGTTGAGCCGTTGAAATTCATTTACAGACAAAAGAGATTTGAATGCTTAAGTATTCTTAGGAAACAATGTTAATTCTCGTATATACTGATTGACTTGTGTACATAAGTGCAGAGAGCAAATTTAAAAGGAATTCCTTTTTTATCTTATTTTATTTTGTGAAATCATTGAGTAACTCTATTTATTTATTAAACATGCTGGGAGCTATGTTAAGAATTATAATGTACTTTTACGAATCATATGTTCAACCTGGTCTCGGAATAAAGGGTTTATTTTTATTATAAGGTTATTATATCAGTGACAGAGAATAGTGAGAGTGGCGGAGTGGTAACGGCCCTAACTTACAAGTGGTAAGTTGCGGGTTTGAACGCAGCCAGAGGCATTACTTTGTGTAATTTATTCCATCAGCACTGCCCTTAAAACGGTGACGGAAAATATCGTGAGGAAACCGGCATGTCCTAGAACCAAAAATTCGAAGATATGTGACATCCACCAACACGCATTGGGCCCGCGTGGTGGATTACGGCCCATTCCCCTCTCTTAGAGAGGAGGCCTGTGTCCCTGCAGTGGGAACATTAAAAAGGCTGATGATGATGATGATGATGATTGCACCAGCCTTATAAAGTTCCCAGTGCAGGCAATGCAATGCAATATTAGTAACACAAGTTTGTATATTGAAGCAACATAATCACAGGTTCATAAATCACCCTCGTCTAAACGTTAACACTTCAAATGGTCATCAGCAAGTAAATGCACCTCCGTTGGCACTATTCATCATAACATAGCACTATATATCATATATTCCTATCTAGGTACATATGTAGGTGCTGAGTGAGCGCTATGTGTATATGTATATGGAATATGTCCGTATTATAACAGTGATCCGATTTCTAGTCGTATCGAAATCTATATCGGTTGACGCTCAATTGTAATATCAGCATTACACTGAATTTTGAAACAAATTACGTACTTGAAAAATATAGGAATTATATTTATAATGGGGAGGGAATGGGCCGTGATATACCACGCGGGCCCAGTGTAGGTTCATCACATGTCTTCTATTTTTGTTCTAGAAGACTATAAATGAGTGAATCGAAAATATAAGGGTTTCTAGTTGACTACGGATCCCTCCATGATCCCTCAAAAAGAAAACACGTCTTTTAGAAAACACAATTTCTGTCAATTTGACGATTTTAAAAAGCCTCTTTGGTTAGCAATATTATTCATTTAAAATACATGGGAGTTATCATTGTATATGCAGATACTTGTACAGTGTGAATCCTAACTTCGAGGTGTTTCCAGCGTTCTAGTTAACGTGCAAACACTAGGTAATCGTTTCCAAGAACGCATGTAACGGAACGCAGAATGAATGCGTCTAGACTTCATTGTGTCGTGTGAGGGGGCCTCAAAGCATGTGTGATTGTATCTCCGCGGTAATGAAGCGAGCTAGAAGAAATATCACAAGTTGCGTGCTACGAGAGAGGTAGGGCGACTGTGACACAGCTTTGTAGTGTCTTGGTACGGTTAGTAAGCTAGTTTTCTTTTTACTTTTCTAAATCTTAATTAGTTTTTAAGACAAGCGTACGTGAAACAAAAACGGTGAAAAAATCGGCAAGCCCTAGAACCAAAAATTCGAAGACACGTGTCACCCACTACGTGGGCCGCGTGGTGAATTATGGCCCAATCCATCTCCTAGAGAGGAGGTCTTTGTCCCAGCAGTGGGAACATTTAAAAAAAAAGGCTGATGGTGTTGACAAGTGTACGTAGGTTACTTAAAGGCATGCGTGCTCCAACGTCGTCCACATCATCGTTTACCATGAAGTGAGATAGTGGTCAAATGCGAGCCTTTAATTCATTAAACCCCAAGAGGACACTGGTGTCCGCAAACGTATTGTTTTTAATTGTGTCTGTAATAACGGCAGTCGAAAGGTTAGACAGAACTCATAATATCATTATTATGACAAAAACCAAATTGCACCTCTTAGAGCGTCTTTAAATTAGACACAACATGCCGCGCGACTTAAGCACTGCTGTCGCGCTACTTTGTTATTCCATATAAATAAAAACGTGTGACTGTCGCGCGACAAAAGCGCGGCTGTCGCGCGGCACATTGCGGCTAATTTGAAACTCTTACTGTGATCTCTTCAGAAGGTCCAGTCACGCCGTCTTATGGCCATGTGAATTTCAAGAATAATCCATGGAGCAAGCGAGCTCTTAAATTGAACTGCCCTCAGCGCCGCAAGCGCATCAATATATCATCTCTAATGGATAGTTATATGATACTAATGAGATTTTTCATAAAGTTCTGGCTCAACTAAGTGATTGGAGTTTGGGTTGAAGATTAACTTCATTCTACATTCTTTTTGTTTGTCTATTTTTAAGTTGCACCTACCAGGTTATGTTTTTGCACCGCTCTCAGTTTGACTGGTAGAAAATGCCTAAGGCATAACATATACATTATTAAATTGAATATTTTTGACATACATTTTTAATCAATTATAATTTACGAATTGAATTGAAATAAAATTAATAAAAATAAATGTTATTATTTTTATTAATTTTATTTTAATTCAATTAATTTATAACTTTATCATTCTAATTTGATTTGATAGTGTAATTTGAATTTTTAATTAATTTATTTTGATCTTATTAATTTTATTTGGTGATTTTTGTATTGTATATGGACTCTAGTCTGATAATAAATGATATTGTTATTATTAAGCCCTCCTTTGTACAGTATTATTCATTTCATTTTTTTTTCATCATTATCAGCCTTTCAATGTTCCCACTGCTGGGACACAGGCCTCCTCTCTAGGAGAGGGAATGGGCCATAATCCACCACGCGGGCTCAATGCGGATTGGTGGATGTCACATGTCTTCGAATTTTTGGTTCCAGGACATGCCGGTTTCCTCACGATGTTTTCCTTCACCGTTTCGAGAGCAGTGGTGATGAAATAAATTACACAAAGTAATGCGCCTGGCTGGGTTTGAACCCGTGACCTACAACTCGTAAGTCGGGGCCGATACCACTCGGCCACCACTGCTCTCAGTATTATGCGCATAAATTAAAAAAAAAATAAGTTGACCTTAATAAGACTCAAGACATTGTTGTTGGTTGGTTGTTTAGTCAGTAAGAGTCTCACACCGACACTAGCTATTTTGGTCTCACCCAAGTGCGATTGGACAAGCTTGAGCGACTTCGAATTCCCTGTACAGGGTTTATATTTGGCTTCCTCAAATATGATCACGTTTCCGAATTTCGTAGGTTCAAATGGATTTCTATTCACCTTTGCCAGAATGCTCTTGCTTTACAATGTACTTTTTAAACCTTCTTCTCCTCTTTATCTTAAATAACGCCTAAGTTCGTGAGATGTTCGCAATATTTTGTATGCATTCCACGTCCGTTTTTGATAAATCGTTTTTTATACTCAAACAGCTCGTTTGTGGAATGCAGTACCGTATAAGTGAAGTGCTCAGATGGCAATGACTTTTTAAAAAATGTTAAAGGGGCATTACTAACACTCAATGATGTATTTACACTATATACATTTTTTTTTTTCATTAATATTATTGGTCTTTTTGAAGTATTTGACATTTTAATAGGTAATATTAATTATAATTTTTGTACACCTGAATCTATTTCATTTCAATCCATCTAAAGGTTGTTTGTAAGAAATTTTCTTTTGCCATAAGATATAAATAGCCTGCATTTGATATTTTTGTAAATACTTGCGGTCGTGTGCACATTACGAAATATATATTATACAATGTTAAACTGTATAATAAATAAATTGTTTGATAAAAGCAGATTATTCAATCATTTTGTATCAATATAAGTGATGTACCAAATTGTCAATCTTCACCAATTTTTGTTGCTGACCGTACCATCGATACATATGACCATCGCTTGTAAGCAGAAATCATGTGTTTTTTATGCTTGTAGCTAAGTTAGTTCAGATTGCTATTTCACATAATGAAAAAATACCGTACATATTTTAAGATCGTTTCAGATTTTGAGAGCGTCCTTCCCGAGATATATTTTATGTATACTATCGCTCTTACGTCATTATGACGTTACATGTCCTTTTCTGAATATCTTTGAAATATGGAGCTACCTTGTGGATATTATCTAAGCATCTATAGAGATCAGATCCTAAATTTATGTGAAAATAATCCAGGAAAACCTGCTGAAAATCAGCTTTTTCGTGTGAATTTTGGAACTTCATAATATACTAACAAATAATAAAAAAAAAAAAACAAAAATACAGACATAAAATCCTTGCACATTTAATAAAGATTCTCATCTCTATAATGACTTTTTTCGCAAAAACTTATAAATTTAAAGAAAAACACGATCAAGTTTTATGAAATATTCGAGTCCGAAATGACGAGTCCCGCTCTTGGGCGGAGCGGAAAACAAGTGTCAGACTCTTACTGACTAAAAAACCTACCCCGTTCCTACATCGCCATACATACCAGAGCCAGAGCCTTCCTTTTCAGACACAAACCCATGGCCCTGATTGGCTTCGACCCTTCTGCAGGGTCCCTACGGTTGCTGACAACTCCTTGAGGCGCGCGGGAACAGTGCGCGCCGTCGACGACTGGGCTTGGTCCGGACGATTACCAGACGACCGGACGGCGAGCTACCCATTGCTCACCGTCCGCAAACCCGCGCTTACGGTGGCCGGAAGTCAGGATCGGAATCGCGGCGGCGTCTGGGGCGCAAACGCCGTTGCCTATGCAATGACGGGGTTACTGAATGTCAATAGAGAATCCTGGCGTTATTCCTTTTTCTTTTACCCTTTTTCACGTTGCTGACTCATCAAACGTTGCGTTAGATTGCATAAGATAAAAAAACAATTTTTTAAACCAAACTCACGTTGACGATTTCCTAGAAGGGAAATGCGCTCTGAAATGTTTATTTATTTAATCTTCATTTACAGTAGTGGTACATAGGCGGACTTAATGCAACAAGGCATTCTCTACCAGTCAACCTTTGGGTTAAAAAAGACAACACTGTGGTAGGTGTGCATAATAAATAAATTTCAGATAATAAGATATATTTAAAATACAGTGTAGTATCATTTAAACAAGTAACTTGTAATAACAAAATACGTATATAAGCTTATATTATAAACTTATAGATAAATATCAAATTATGTTGGTTTTTTAAGTATATTTCTTGTACATATCAATTAAGTGTTTGTGCTAATCTGAATCGCACTCGTTTAAAACGAAACCTATATAATTTCCTATTGCACATGCTACAGTATTTAATGCAGAGAAAACTACGTTACCTAGTTTTCTGTCTAATTTTACGTCGTTTTAAATATAACTTTCAATTTAATAGCATTTTGATTGGTGCTCGTTCCAATTTCTCAGTTATTACTCACTTCTTTTATGTCTTGGTTTATTGCAGTGCCAGTATTGGTTTCAATTTATTATTTATTTTTGCATTACAATTGCGCAACTAATTGGAAGAACGTACCTACAATCACTAAGAAAAATATGAAAATTTACGAAAAATTCACAAGTTGATAGACTTTTAACGGTGTTGAGAAAATAGTTTTTTTTTCTATTATTTTACGACTTTTTACGATGGTTTTCTCAAAATTGAAATTGTTCTTTTACGTATGTATGTTATTTATCCGGGTGACTGCAAGTAGGTACGAATTATACATGTTTTAGTTACTTTATTCTTTTTGAACTCATGACAACAGGAATAGATAATGCATTTTAAACTTTTGAGTTTGAGCGAACGCCTTCGCACACCATATTGTCTTTCTGTTATGTCTCTAATTACGGTACTCGAAAGGTTAAAAGGAACTGTTTAAAAGTCTAAAAAACCTTTTCAGTAGACCAACAAGTTTTCAATGAAAATATTTTTTTCATAACGCTTTTCTAGCTCGATCTATACCTTTATAATGAATACTCATCAAGACCTTTCCGAAAAGTAGAAATGCGTTAAGGTTATCTTACTATATTACTGAGTTTCTAGGGCCTCTTTCAGTTCCATCATCAGACCCTGCATACCATCAACTTTGACTGGCCTGTCAGTCTAGTAGTTAGTGACTCTGACTGCTATGCCGGAGGTCGTGGGTTCGATTCCCCCCCAGGACAAATGTTTGTGTGATGAGCACGATCATTTGTTCTGTGTCTGGGTGTAATTTATCTATAATATGTATATATTTAGAAATATATAAGTATGTTTATCAGTCGTCTAGTACTCATAACACAAGTTCTGCTTAGCTTGAGACTAGATGACGTTGTGTGATGGTTGTCGAATATTATATACTAGCTTTTGTCAGCGGCTTCGCCCGCGTACATAAAATATAGCCTATGTCACTCAGGAGTAAAGTAGCTTTCTATTGTTGCTAATTTTTTTCCAATCGGACCAGTAGTTATAGAGATTACCCCCTACAAACAAAAAAACATTAAAAAAAAAACAAACTTTACCTCTTTATTATATTAGTATAGATTATATCAAGCACCAAAATACTCGTCAAAACGAATCACACGAGCCCAAATTCGATGGGGTTGTATCGTTTAATTACCGAGTTCCTATGGCCACCTTCAAACTTCATCATCAGCTCAGCCCCATGTCATTGTCACGCGATTTACACATGCATGTAAAATTGTAGCTCAATCAGTTGGAGATATCTGCTACAAAATTGAGTTGCAAGATTTGAGCCGAATATACATAGTTACATTGCAAGCTAATAAAAAGCTTGTAAAAAAGAGACGTACACTAGATTTAATTCAATACAAAACCACATCTAAAGGAAGAGTCGAGTTTACATATGTACTTAAAAGTTAATCAATCGTCATTTAACTGTCGTAGGTTAAACAGCCCCAGTTGGGCAATTTTGATGAAGTTGAATACAAACAGTTGAGCCTACCCTTTCATTTGTATTCCGCCGCGGTGGGGTACGTGATGAGTGCGACTGTTCGTTGGCCCGCGTCCCTTGGCAGCGCCACAGCGTCTGCAGCCTACCTGCATGTGCTTATGTAATTGTTTGGAAAACTGCTCGCATTAGGCGCCGCCGAAACATTATATTTTCTATGTGTCTGCAGAGCAACTTTTATGGAGCAAATGAAACAGGTTTTGCGAACAATTTTGTACTTTTTCGCTTATAAAAAATCTGAAAATACCTATGGCATTAAGTCCGCCTTTGTACTTATTATGTACATAAAGTTTTTATAAATAAATATACGTAGGTAGGCACTTACTGGTTATATTGTGGCTAAAATGGATTATGAAAATATTTTGATATCATATCAAATATTCAAATGTTACAGAAAGAACAGAGCAGTCATGTAATTACCTAAAAAAGAAACACATAAAACGATTAAAACATACACCAAGCAGTGACAGGTTAGTAGAGCATTGCAAGCGCCGTGCTGACCCATTTATCTCAACTGTCTTTTACAAAGAGATCTAAACATTGCGGCGAACAATACACTCATGTTCACATTTATTCTATTTTGTTTAACGGTCTCGAAACGAATACCCGAGTAATGCGCGTCCTGAAAATATATGAAGTTATCCAAAAATTCTCCCACCCACTGGGTAATGGCGATAATATTCGTTCAGATACAAACAACCAAGTTTCACAGCCGCAACTATAGGGGGCGCTTACGGACTAGTATCATGATGATGATTTCATTTCACGCAGTTGGGTTTTGTCCGCAAGTGTTTTATAATACGCCTCATACAAAGGGTGAGGCAGGTCGGAGCACCGTCAAATAAAGTGCACATAATTGTCAAGGTGAGTGGTGTGCGGTATAGTCGCAATTATTTACCGGCGAGACATAGGGGAATGAAGAGGTCTTGAGCCCACGCCAAGTACGCTCCCTCCATCCACGCCGCTCGTGTTAAGAACTACCTCCTCGTACTCGCACATATTCATAAGCTTTATATTATATGCTAGTTTTCTCGCACGCGAATTTTTATTCCAACTTCGCCTTTAATTTGTTTTCAAATTATTTACACGCTAGGCAATTTGTGTAGAACGTTTTCTGGTTAATAGAAATAAATGACATTGCATGATATGCTTTGAGTTGGGTGCAATTTCAAAGCAGTTATGTGGAATGCTAAAGCATTTCCGACGCTCAAAGAAAACATCTACCGGGTAGCACTGCGTCTTATTTTGCGGACAACAATGATCCATTTTCTCGCTAGATCGGGATTGAAAGGAAAATATAGTGCAGGTCGGTATAAGCTACTTATCTAGCTCAACATTCTAGTGCCAACAAAAACAGGTGCCGACTGCGAAGTATTGAGACTTAAACCGGGAGAATGTGAGTGGAAAGGATATTATATTCTATGATAATATAATAGAAATGTTTAGCTACACTTCGAGTTTGAAGTTTTGACTGATAAATGGTGATGGGCACGCCCCCTGTCAGAACCTAATACCGTTATACCGGTCTGTGGATATATGAGAAGGGTGGGTATGACATAGGTACACCACTATCTAACCTTTCGGGATCATGGGCGAGACCGTTATGATGACTTATATCCTCCCGCATCTTGTCCACATTTCAAACGAAACGGCTTTTATGTGGTTCTAGAAACTGAAATTGTCTTATCTCTACGAATATTGCATTAAATAATAATTAAATTATTAGTAACGGACCCAAAAATAAAGAAATTTAGTGAGAAAAATATGTTTCTTTTTGTTTTTTAAATAGGTTTAACTTTGACTACCGTAATTCTAAAAATTGTAAATCCCTACAAAGACAATAGGTGTGTTAAAATGCAAACGCCGGGGCTCAAGAGTTTAATTTTTTTTTCAGCTCATCCAGCTTTAAAAATGTTTCAAGAGACATTACTTTAGTTAACAACACAAAAAAAAAAATAAGTACTTGACAGTGCGGTTGAAACTTGCCATCAGTTTTATAAAATTCTTAAAATTCAATTGTAGTTGTGTGCAGTTACCGAGCGTTCTATTGTTATAGTTCGGTGTACAGTAACACCGCATGTTCTATTCAAAAGTTTTATGTATAAACCATTCCTGGGAAAATGTGAAAATTTAGAACTATTCGTTTTGTGATTTGGTATCTACGTTGTGGTTAAAAATAGGTCACGGTATCTTTTGCCACACGTTTTTCAGGGACCAACTAATGGATTATGTCACGTGCAACTGCGGTAGAATTTACGAAAACAGAACTCAGGTTAAAAATGTTATTCTGAGGAAATCAGTTTACTTGCCTAACGAACTAATTTAATTTACCATCTTGCTCAGAAGTAGCGATGACAGTAGCATAAGCCACTGCGACATTAGAAAAATGAAAAGGTTTCAAGACATTTTCACTTCACTGTTTATTATGTATCTGTTTTTAGGGTTCCGTAGTCAACAAGGAACCGTTATAGTTTCGCCAAGTCTGTCTGTCCGTCCGCGGGTAATCTCACCGACCGTTGTCACAAGAAAGCTGAAATTTGTTACCAATATGTTTATTAATCACGCTGACAAAGTGGTAAAATAAAAAGTGGAAAAAATGTTTTATTAAAGTGATAATGTTAATATTTTCAAAAGTAAAACACAATGTGTCTTTTACTTAAACGTTTGTTTTAGTATATATAAGTTTAGAAAATATGAAAAAAATCTCAAAATAGAGAGACTTTCTTGGAAAATTATCATCGTTTTACTATGCTGAACGTATCTTCTTTCGGACCAAAAAAAAAAAAAAATATTAAAAACGCAATCCAAAATTACCATCGGGTACAGCGCTACCTTTTGAGAAATTTGGTTACTAATTTATACATGGGGTACTTCGCGCTGAAGTCCTAGTGTAAGGGTTCTTTTATATTGTGAGAAACTACGGAACCCTACACTGAGCGTGGCCCGACACGCTCTTGGACGATTTTATTTAATATGTAAGTATGTATCTTTGATGCCTACGCAGTTTGTTAAACTTAAACCCACAAACTAACAGTAAGGCCGTCATTAATAAATATCATTCAGTGACATCAAAGTACAATTCGTACAGAAAAATTGCCTATAAAGTACTCGTCGCTACATAAAAATATTGTTATTGCTTATTTTCATTTTGCTCGTATTGCAAATGTTGGCCGGGTAATTTGTTTGTATCGAAACTTCACTGGGTTTTGACATTTTATAGGTCGTAAATGGACACGTAAGTGACGAAGTTGGAGCCTTTTAAAAGTAAATTACAGTGCTCTGCATACAGCCAGAAGTTGATGCCCAAGTGATCTATCTATCATTTACGCCGTACAATACTATAGACTTTATTATCACAAGACAAAGATGACAGTCGAGTGCAGAATTACGAGCCTTGGCTTTAACAAAGGTCGGTTCTTCGACGACCCTCGCGGAAGTACTAAACAGAAAACTTTTACGATCGTATACATCTTTGTAACTTCATTTAATATTTCACAAACAGTGTCATAGAACAGCTTTACTTCAAGTTCATTTCTAGCAAGATATTTTAATTTAGCCTGAGGGCGTGAGCGCTGTGCAGTGGGAAGATAATAGCGGTTCTTAAAATAAAGCCTTTGTGTCATTATTCTGTGTGACGTGCTACTGTTCCGCACTTGGCCGCGCCGCGCGATCATTCGGCCTCGCCCGGTCCGGATATGGCCCAATATTGTGCAGTTTAAGCGATGTAACATGAATATAAGCGACTGGAGAAGGTAACTTCACTATTGCAATATCAGCGTTTGATACGAGGCAGACATTCGGGTGAGGAAAGATTCTGTAATAACTGTTTTGTGATGAATACGTTACTCAGAATGATGAATTTATTTCAATAAATACTTATGTAGCTTTGGTATCAAATAAGAGTAGGTAAAATATGTGCTAAGTAAAATACCTGTTTTACCGTATCTTAAAAGGAAAAAATGAAACCCTTATTGGTTCACTTTGTTGTCTGTCTGTCAAGACCCTTTATCTCGTGAACGCGTATAGGTAGCAAATTTAGATCATATACTCAAGTTTGCGGTCCCTTGAAGCTGTGAAAAAATCAAACATCTAAGTTAACAAAAAAAAAAAAACGGCTGTTTATGTAGCAAAAAACCTAGGTGCATTTCAGCACTCTCAAAGAGATCTTACGGGTACTTCCCGTGGATCTAGAACCCCAAAATTGGCATGAAGCAAGGCCTTATAGGAATAAATCAGTAAACTAAAAATTTGTGATTACGTCACAAAACAAAAACTTTTTTCTATTCGGAATTTTTTTCGAGACTCGATTCGGGAATTCAATTGTTTACATAAGTTGATTGTTACGGAACCCTCAGTGTGGGAGTCCGACTCGCACTTGCCCAGTTTTTTGAGCAGGGAAATTGTCAAATAACTTTACCCACTCTTCGAGTAAGATTTTTATTGGCCTTTGTTCCTTTGGTTGTTTTTTTGTCGTTTTAGGCCATGGTAACTAATTTCTAACATTGGCACAGCTCTAGCAGGCATGATCCCTACCAGGCTCACTTCATTTGCTGAAATCTCTTTGAGGTGTGCCTGATCAATTCGGATTTGGTCTTCATCGGATGGCTGTACAGAGTGCTACATATTGCTCGCCATCCGCAAGTCTGCAGTTGTGGTTCATAAAATTGCGAAGCCCGATGCCCAGGGCGCGTTTTATACGTCGCGTGCAGGATCGTGAGGATGTCTTATCTCTCACAGTATTGACCTCCTTCTAGGCTTGCAATACTAAAAAATTATAACGCTGCTAGCTGACCCGGCAAACGTTGTTTTGCAATATAAATAACTTTCAAGTAATTTCTAGTGTAGACAAAAAATAGCTTACTTATTTAGGGGTGGACTACCCCTAACATTTAGGGGGATGAAAAATAGATGTTGGCCGATTCTCAGACCTACTCAATACGCTCACAAAATTTCATGAGAATCGGTCTAGCCGTTTCGGAGGAGTATGGGAACGAAAACTGTGACACGAAAATTTTATATATAAAATGTAAAAGTATGGCAACTGAATATCGCTGCACAAAATATAAATAGAATAACAGCCTTATGATGTGCCGTCAGCCAGTGACAGGGTGACATATATCATTTTACTGTTTCAATTACCGCTTTTATAAGCAACATATACCGCTACATTTATTAAATGAATTAAAATTATAACGGGCATAAAATTTTCATACAAAAGCATAAAACAATAGTAACCGAATAAAACCAGGCTCTATAGAAGACACAAACATTTATAGCGGTGTAAGTGACTGACCAACCCTGGTTATTGTATCTGCTCTCCCATATAATTCATAAAATGGCGTTCTCTATTTTTAACGATGGAATCGCACTCACGTCTGGTAAATTTAAAACAGTCGTAAAATTCAATAAAGCGTATTATTGCAGACATTCGTAAATTATGTTAGTGTTTAATTTGTTCGTTTTACGTGTATAAAATAGATATGATGTTATATTACGATAGAATAATAAAACCGCATTTAATATTGAAAGGGCATGTTTGAATATCAAATTGTATTCTGACGTGGGTAACTTTTTAGTTCTGCTAAGCTTTAGATTGTTGCGAAACAGATTAAAGTGTCCTTTGATAACAATTTCTAGTTAAAAATTATATTACTGTTTAGTTATATTAATTCTTGTATCTTTACACGAATATGGTTTGCTAAATATTTTGCGCAGGTGTAAAAGTATCTAAGCGGAAAAAATCTAGATCTATTTTTAAGCCATCACATACTATCTCCTGCCAGTGACTTCGCCTGCATGTAATGTATTCCCGTGAAGGGAAAGGGAATACACTCCCGTCATCCCGTGATAAAAAGTCTTCGATGCTCTGTTTCATGACTTTGTTTTGTTCTATTTCAATTTGGTACTGAATCTTCCAAAATAGAATCCAAAATCCGTTCAGTCAAGTCCGGTAACCATTTAGACCGACCGTCCGGCGACCGTCCGGACCGAACCCAACTCATCGACGGCGCGAATCGTTCCACGCGCGCCTCAAGGAGTTGTCAGCAAACCGTAGAGTCTCAATAGGGCCGGGGCGACGGATTATGTGAAAGTGAATCCCAGAGCCCTAGAACGAAGGCGAAGAAAGAACAGGAGTGGGTTTTTAGTTCTAAAAGTCTGACACTATCTCCCGTCCGCCCAAGGGCGCGGAGATGTCATTGGATGATAATTTGCGCACCTAAAAAATTTTTTTTCATTCTTTTGTGTGTGAAAGAGTACCAAACATACACCCACATATGTATGAACACATACAAATAAATACAACTTTCGTGTTTAGAATATAAGTGTAACTTAATGCTAAATTACTTTGGCGACATTTAGGCTTTATAAAACATAGCTTTTGTCAGCGGCTTCGCCCGCGTACATAAAATATAACCTATATCACTCAGGAGTAAAGCAGCTTTCTATTGTTGCTAAAATTTTTCCAATCGGCCCAGTAGTTCCAGAGATTACCCCCTACAAACAAAAAAAAACTTTACCTCTTTATTATATTAGTGTAGATTATAAAACATTGACGTTAAATATATCAGAATAAAGCTGAGATCAATACTTGAGTACCTACCGTTCACGAAAATCTACGAATTGGATGTAAGTATTTATGAAATCAGGATAGCAATAAATATTTTATTTGGCAATACTTTTGAAAATTAAAACGTTCCATTTTTTATTCGGTAGGACGTGGCTTCTAAAAGAAAATTCTTTGTATAGGTGTCGCAATGAAAGCCTTTCTGGCTTTGAAAATATTGAGTTGTATCCATAGCTACAAACGTTATTCAAATACCGGGTCCCAGCCCGCGGCGTCCTCGTATGGCCCCCATGTGGTAGGCGCCGTTCTCATCGGCCTTTCAAGTTTTTTATACACTTTCTATAGGTATTGAAATGTTGTCTATACAAAACTTGACATATATAGAAGTTTGAGGAATGTTGAAAAGCTTGTAAAATTAATTGATTGGATTCTACGGGTTGGTTTCGTTGTAGATTGAAAAACACATGCTTTGTTTATTTTATTACCGGAAAACAAACCAACGTAAATTACAATATTGGCAAAGTATTATTTCACAGAGCCGTGGTAGCTCACTGCTAAATGTCTTGACTTACGAGTTTGAAGGTCGTGACACCCAGACACATAAACCCAGGTGCATTGCTTTGTGTAATTTATTTCATTACCACTGCTCTCAAAACGGTGAAGATTAACATCGTGAAGAAATCGGCATATCCAAGATGATATCCACCAACACATACTATGCGTGGTGAATTACAGCTCATTGCCTCTCTTAGAGAGGAGTCTGAGTCCCAGCAATGGGAACATTCAAGGCTGATAATGCTGTGCTAATGCTGAGTGCACACTTTCCAATAAAAATGCCACCTCAATACTCGTATATCAGCCTTCTAAAAAGACTCATATAATCAAAATATGATTGCAGATCCCTCATAGGGAACTAACGTGATCAAAAAATTCATACGTGACCCCTTTGGAGTGCTCTGAACGTGTAGAAAGTAATTACCATAAAACGACGTCTTTCTTAGCTATAACCTGCTATATGGGGCAATAAATTACAAAAGTAGGATCATATATTTTACTTGCATTATCTTACTTCCTGACAAAGTATATTCTATGAGGTGTCCAATATGTGCTAGTATAGGGTTTACAAAGATTGACTAAACCAAACATACAAAGCGTTTTGGAAACAAATTGATTATGCGTACAGGTTAAGGAGTGGAATTTCCAGCCGGGTTCTGTGATTTCAGGTCTATATTGTAACGTTGTACGCGTGTTTACAAATAATTATTTAAAATAAAAATTATTAACTAAATAAAAATTTAATAATATAATTAAAACTTAAACCTACACTTAATTAATACTAATATATACAAACAAAAACACTATTATACAAACATCACTTACTGCTTACAGGGGTCACCAATTTAAAATACTTAAGCATTATTTATAATATAACTAGCAGAAGTTGGTCAACACAAACATTGTCTGATTGCGCATTTTGACTGCGACATTTTTTTAAAACCCGTCCGGTCAGTTTAGTAGCGGCCGGTCACTTGCAGCTCGGCACCCGCCATTCGGCAGCCAGACTAATCAGAGGACAGACGTAGCTCTTCTCAGCGCGTTTTTTTTAAAACTCTGTGTTCTGTCTAACGATAGTACTTACGTAGCTCTTCTCAGCGCGGCACCAGTTTGAACTTTTTTCTAAATTCTGCTTGTATTACAAATACTAAAGTCTGAGTAGTGTTGAAGACCCGTATATCGGTAAGTGGCGAACAATTGTATATTTTACAGTGTATGGTAGCTTTTCCTATTTATTATATGTGGTGGACATTAATCCTCTTTTCATGCTTTTATTATTACTTTGTCAGTGATCAAAATTAGCAACGTAGTTTTAAATAACTTTCAATAAAGTAGTTGGCTTTGCAATTTAATAAACTTCTACCCTCCACATATCATTTTGTAAATCGTACAATTTCTTTGTTCAATATTTTAACCTAATTTTATATTGTACTCATTTTCTCACTGCTATATCTCTGTTCTCGTGACCATCAGCCACATTCATTGCCTACCAGGTAAAGTTAGGTGCTTATTTTCCGCTTCATCACCCTGGGAATGGCAATTGGCTGGTCAAGGTCACCTCCTGAATAGCTACTTATTGCACCTGTACTTCTAGGGTTCAATACTACGGTTTGAACTTTCCCATCGGACGTCATCCGCTGCGCATCACCCTCCCGTGGACGTCGTACGTCGTAGCAGTAGCAGCAGCGTTCAGGGGCCTACCACACCTGCCTGCCTACCCCAGCCAACAACAAGGGAAAGGAAGTAACACTGAACTTTACGACCGGAGAGTTGGAACTCGGCATACGGCCTTTTAACCCATCCCTGGGATATATGTTTTTTTTTTATTAATATATGCTAACGAATTGAGTGTCCGTGTTTTATTTGACATGAGACCTTAACCGTTACATTGGCGCCTTACGTGGTTAGTTTAATTTTCGTTACAAAATTATATGCCGTAGTTCTAATTTTCTAGGGGTAGTGCATGTTTGTGTGCTTCTTTTTATTTTATTTTTGTGAAACGTTTGGTTTGGTTTTTATTTTTGGTTGCCAGCAACTAAAGTGTAAGCAAAACAAGCCTGTTATTAATTTAAAAGCATTTCTATAATTTGTTCGTATTAAAACGAAAAATAACCGTTAGTTGGAATTTTTTTTTTACTAATACCGTCATAAAATTTAGAAAAATTTGTTAAACTTATGTAGCAGTCACTAATTCAGACGTTTTTTAAAGTAACTAGTTCTTGTTCCATCTTTGTCTGTTTTAAGCATTACACATTAGTTGCAATTCTGTGCTATTTTTTCTTTTTATTTTTCAGCAGTTTTTTTTTTAAACGAAAAAAAAAAATTTTGTTTCTTTCACTACTATTTTCTGCTTAACTAATATCAACCAATGCGTTACTAGATAGCTTAGTTAATTGTAAGGGACAGAGGTATTCTTTTAGTTGTTTTGTTTTAATTGCTAAATTATACACTGTTCGTCATTTACTAATATAGGGTAAAATTTTAGTCATGGCTTTTGCGATTAAATTTCTGTCGCTTCAGAAGAGTGAATTGGAATATGAAGTTTCCATTAGAGGCTCCACTCCAGAGAGCACAGTGTCTGAACTCCGTAAACAAATAGTAAAATTAATCTCACTTTTTCCTTCTGAGGACATTTTGGACTCGCCATTAAGCCCAGCTGATGATCTCAGGGGAGTTTCAAATGTTTTAACTAAAATCCAAGTAGGTTTTGATAACGAGTTGGACCGTAATAGTTTTTTAAGAATACAAAATTTATTAAATCATCTTTATCACCGCATTAACAGAATAAGTCGCACTGAAACAGATGCAGCCGTTTACGATTATTGTGTTGACCAATTTAAGCTTTACTTAAATAAATTAAATTCTTTAAAGGATAAATATCTTGCTGACCCTTTAGTTCCTTCAACTAGCAGTGAGACCTTGTCATCGGTTAAACCTATTAATGTCTCAGTTTCTTGTGACCGTACTTCACAAGATGTTAATAAATTAAAATATGACGGCAAAAGTTGCGTTCGTTCCTTCATCCAAAGGGCAAACGAATTTAAACTTGCGAGAAACATTTCAAATGAAAAGTTGCTCTCATATGCAACTGAGATATTCACGGGAGATGCACTTCATTGGTTCCGTAGCAACAGAGAACTCATTTCGGACTGGGATAATCTTCTGTTATGTTTAAAAAACGATTTTGATAAAGCTGATTATGATTACAGACTTTTGTCTGAGATCCGTCTGAGAACACAGGGTGAAACAGAGAATATAGTAATTTATTTGGCTATTATGTCTGGACTGTTTTCACGACTGTCGAAACCTCTCTCAGAAGATAGCAAGTTAGAGATTATTTTGCACAACATCCGACCTTGCTATTCAAGTATATTAGCTTCCGTTCCCGAAATTAAATCAATTAACGAATTGAGATCCCTGTGTACTAACTTCGAAAAAGTTCAGGCACGTCTTTCTTATTTTCATGAACCACCAGTTCCATCATCTGATACTGTAGCACCGGAGTTCGCGTATACAAAGTCAAAGCCAACTAAGATTAATTATTCGCAAAATAATAATAAACAAAACAATAACAGTTACAGCAATAATCAAAATAAATACAATAATAATAATTTACATGCCATCGATACACCAAAACCTCGACGTTATTGCCCAAGATGCCGTACAGATTCTCATGGCTTACGTCAATGTGCAGCAGACAAAACGGACATTTTTTGTTTTGTTTGTGGCAAAAAGGACGTCAAGACACCGCAGTGCCCAGATTGCAACAAAACAAAGACTAATAAATCTAATTCAAAAAACTAGGTGGTCAGAACTGTAGCAATAGCAATTTTGACAAAGATGATTGGCAAAATTGGCTCCAAACTATTAAAAATTTTTTCAACATTTATAAAGTTGCTTCAGTTCTTACCAACATTCCTTCTAATGATTCCAGACCTTATGTCTCTGTTAAAATGGATGAATTAGTTATGGTAGGTTTATTAGATTCAGGTTCAGCTGTGACAATCATAGGTAATAATGCGCACAAAGTACTTATTAGTAAGGGACTTCACCTAACTGCAAACAATTCCTATCCCACATTTCTTATTGCCGCAGGAGGACAAAGGCTAAACAGTATTGGTTCTATGAATCTTCCCATTCATTTTGAAGACCAATTTCATATTATTGAAGCTCTAGTCGTACCTGAAATTAATAATAATCTTATTTTGGGTATAGATTTTTGGCGTAAGTTTCAAATCTGTCCCAAGTATTTATATTCCATTAGTATTGGACAAATTAACAATAATATAGCGTCAGTCAATACTGACAATACTCATTTGCAGAATTATGATACTCTCGATACAGCCCAAAGAGTAGTGGCTGATAATATCATACGCCAATTCGAAGAGATATCTTTTAAGGTCAAAGGTTTAGGCAATACGAATGTGATTACGCATCGAATCGACACAGGAGATACTCAACCTATTCGACAGCGTTACTATAGGATGTCACCAGAAAAGCAACGAATCCTCATTGAACAGGTTGACGAAATGCTTAGTCTTGATGTTGTCGAACCGTGTGAAAGTGCTTGGTCTTCACCTGTTTTAATCGTTACTAAAAAGAACGGTGAGCCACGTTTTTGTTTGGACAGTCGAAAACTTAATTCAGTCACCAAGAAAGACGCCTATAATCTGCCATACATCTCAGAGATCTTGGACAATCTTCGTGATGCTCGTTATTTGTCCAGCATCGATTTGTCAAAAGCTTTTTGGCAGATTAATATTCATCCAGAGGATCGTGATAAGACGGCTTTCTATGTCCCAGGTCGTGGTACATTTAGGTTTAAGCGCACAGCTTTTGGTTTGACTAATGCCCCTGCCACTCAACAACTTTTGGTCGATACACTTTTCGGGGAATTCGAACAAAGAGTCTTTGCTTTTCTTGACGACATTATCATTGTTAGTAACGATTTTAACAGCCATGTTTCGTTGCTAGTTCGTGTACTTAATAAGCTAAAACATGCGAACCTGACTGTTAACTTAGATAAGTGCAAATTTTTTAGAGACCGTCTCAAATACCTGGGTTATGTTGTTGACAGTGGTGGTCTAAGAACTGATCCTGAAAAAGTGCAGGCTATCCTTCAATATCCTACACCTTCAAATAAAAAGGACGTTAAACGGTTTTTAGGAACCGCCACTTGGTACCGTCGCTTCGTACCTAATTTCAGCACCATAGCTGCCCCTTTAAATAAGTTGACGTCTAATAAGAAGAGTGCTCCACCATTTAAATGGACTGACGAGGCTGACGCCGCTTTCTTAAAATTAAAGGAATGTCTGATATCAGCCCCAGTACTATCCTGTCCTGATTATAATCGTCCTTTCGAAGTCCACACAGATGCTAGCAACTATGGTATCGGTGCAATGCTTACCCAAACTATAAATTCCAAAGAGCATCCAATAGCCTACATGAGTAGATCATTGTCAGCATCAGAGAGGAATTACAGCATCACTGAGCGTGAGACTTTGGCTGTAATTACCGCTTTAGAGCATTGGAGGTGCTACTTGGAGAATGGTAAGATGTTCACGGTATATACCGATCATAGCGCGCTTAAGTGGTTTCTGTCACTGAATAATCCGACAGGTAGGCTGGCTCGCTGGGGTGTTCGATTATCGTCTTTTCATTTTGAGATCAAGCACCGTCGTGGTTCCGATAATGTCGTACCAGATGCTCTTTCTCGAGCGGTTCCAGTGAGTGCTATTAGCACATCTGATGCTATAAAGACCACTAACGATTCCTGGTATAGTAACATTTATAATGGTTGCATTAACAATCCACAAAATTTTCAAAATTTTATTGTTAAAAATAATAAATTGTTTAGGCTTAGTAAAGAAAAATGTCAATTTACTACAGAATTTTCTTGGAAAGAGGTTATACCTAGTGAATTACGTGAGCAAGTCATTTTTGAAAACCACTCCGAGCCTATAGCCGGACATTTAGGCATTTTCAAAACTTATAGACGTCTTGCGTTACGTTACTATTGGCCCGGCATGCATAAGGATGTCGTTAATTTTGTGTCAGCTTGTGATAAATGCTTATCTCACAAAATACAAAACCATACAACTTTAGGCGAAATGGGACGACCTAAATGCTCTCAATGCTCTCGTCCATTTCAAATGTTATCCATTGATTTGATGGGTCCTTTACCTACAACACGTAAACAAAATTCTTATATTTTCGTGGTTACATGTTGCTTTTCCAAATTCTGTTTAATTTTTCCTATTCGTAATGCTACCTCACAAATAATTACAAAAATTTTAGAAGATTCGGTTTTCCTAGTACATGGAGTCCCTCAGACTGTGTTTTTAGATAATGGAACTCAATTTACCAGTAACCTCACTGAAAGTTTATTTAAAAAATATAATATACCTAATATATATTTTACGCCTAAGTACACACCTCAAGTAAATACCGTTGA
This sequence comes from Mythimna loreyi, assembly GCA_029852875.1. Lineage (NCBI taxonomy): Eukaryota > Metazoa > Arthropoda > Insecta > Lepidoptera > Noctuidae > Mythimna > Mythimna loreyi. Next base: position 11,235,251 of record CM056785.1, on the reverse strand, counting down.
GCGTTACAACAGAACAATTATCACTTGCTTGTCAACATTCATTGACGATGACCAAAGATCTTGGGACACCAAAATTTCATCTGTTCAGTTCGCTATTAACAACTCCGTCAACGAAGCTACTGGTTATACTCCGTCTTTTCTTGTTTACGGTAGAGAGCTAATCACTTGCGGTTCACATTACGTAGATAACGAGGTTGCCAATGAAGTGACATTTCTTCCCCGTGATGTTTATGCCGAAAATCTGGGATGTTTGTCAAAAATATTCGACAACGTCCAGTTCAAGCTATGGCAAGCTCACGTGAAAAATACGAGTCATTACAACTTGAGGCGTAAACCAGCTGAATTTAAAGTCGGTGACGTTGTCATGAAAAGAGCGTACGTTTTGAGCGATAAAGACAAGTATTTTAGCAAAAAGTTAGCACCGAAATATATTAAATGCCGTATAACTGGTAAAAAGTCACCTTTAGTGTATATTTTAGCTGATATGTCAGGGAAAGACCTAGGTACATGGCATATCAAAGACATCAAATTAGCTAATAACTATTAATTTGTTCTATCATGTTTACTAACAGTTGCAATACCCATAGCGCTGTGTTCTATATTATCTCTCATTTGTTGCATTAAACTACACGTTTATTTAAGTTAATCAGAAATAATTGCTGAAAAAAAAACTTAGAATTGTGTCTGCCATAGCATTCTAGTAATGTTTACTACGGCTGTTCGACTGGTGATAGTATGTTTGGATATTATGAAAGGTGATGTATGCAAGGTAAAAAGATGAACGTATTACTTAATAATGCGGATTTTATTATTTAAACAATAAAGGAGTTTAATAATAAAATCCTTGGGAGCGCGAGCGGGTACTGTAACGTTGTACGCGTGTTTACAAATAATTATTTAAAATAAAAATTATTAACTAAATAAAAATTTAATAATATAATTAAAACTTAAACCTACACTTAATTAATACTAATATATACAAACAAAAACACTATTATACAAACATCACTTACTGCTTACAGGGGTCACCAATTTAAAATACTTAAGCATTATTTATAATATAACTAGCAGAAGTTGGTCAACACAAACATTGTCTGATTGCGCATTTTGACTGCGACATTTTTTTAAAACCCGTCCGGTCAGTTTAGTAGCGGCCGGTCACTTGCAGCTCGGCACCCGCCATTCGGCAGCCAGACTAATCAGAGGACAGACGTAGCTCTTCTCAGCGCGTTTTTTTTAAAACTCTGTGTTCTGTCTAACGATAGTACTTACGTAGCTCTTCTCAGCGCGGCACCAGTTTGAACTTTTTTCTAAATTCTGCTTGTATTACAAATACTAAAGTCTGAGTAGTGTTGAAGACCCGTATATCGGTAAGTGGCGAACAATTGTATATTTTACAGTGTATGGTAGCTTTTCCTATTTATTATATGTGGTGGACATTAATCCTCTTTTCATGCTTTTATTATTACTTTGTCAGTGATCAAAATTAGCAACGTAGTTTTAAATAACTTTCAATAAAGTAGTTGGCTTTGCAATTTAATAAACTTCTACCCTCCACATATCATTTTGTAAATCGTACAATTTCTTTGTTCAATATTTTAACCTAATTTTATATTGTACTCATTTTCTCACTGCTATATCTCTGTTCTCGTGACCATCAGCCACATTCATTGCCTACCAGGTAAAGTTAGGTGCTTATTTTCCGCTTCATCACCCTGGGAATGGCAATTGGCTGGTCAAGGTCACCTCCTGAATAGCTACTTATTGCACCTGTACTTCTAGGGTTCAATACTACGGTTTGAACTTTCCCATCGGACGTCATCCGCTGCGCATCACCCTCCCGTGGACGTCGTACGTCGTAGCAGTAGCAGCAGCGTTCAGGGGCCTACCACACCTGCCTGCCTACCCCAGCCAACAACAAGGGAAAGGAAGTAACACTGAACTTTACGACCGGAGAGTTGGAACTCGGCATACGGCCTTTTAACCCATCCCTGGGATATATGTTTTTTTTTTATTAATATATGCTAACGAATTGAGTGTCCGTGTTTTATTTGACATGAGACCTTAACCGTTACAATATCCTAAGGGTCTTTAAGTCAAAAATGAATAGGTTACTTTTAGACAAGCGTGCTGCAGCGTCGGCAACATTATCGCTTACTATCAGTACATATAATAATGTCTAACGTGAGTGATAGCGGTCTCCATACGTTCCTAAGACAAAGGGTCTTGATAGACAGACAGACAACAAAGTGATCCTGTAAGGGTTCCGTTCTTTCCTTTTAAATAACAGAACCCTAAAACATCACTACAGTACAAAAGGGCTAAAATAAATATGTATGTTTCAGTATAGGAACTCGTGTTTGGTGGCACAGTCAACTGATCTGAAAACACTTCGGGACAGCGGCGGGGGAATTGAGTGACAGTCCTTTTGAATAAATAGTTTGAATAGTAATCGAGGTGGAGTGAATGTTGGGCAAGTTGGAACGAAGCATTGTCACAGTGTAAGGTCAGAAGGAGGTCAAGCGTCGCGGCGCATCGAACGCCGCGTCGGCAGAGCAGTCGTTGTTCTCAAAATAACGCGCAGCGGCTGCGCTATATTTGAAGTGTCTCACTACTTGAATAATTTATAAGTCGAGCTTCTCTCCAAGTGCACTGCATTTCCGTAGCAAAGCTCGTTGTACGAAACAGAATAAGTTCGTTCTCAACTCAAATAGAAGTGAATGAACAAAATCAATTGAAATAATGAATTGTTAAAGTATTGATTTGACTATGCCAATACTGTCAATTTTTTCAAAACTAAATGATCTTCTTACAGATTTTTCTATAATATATTTTCACATTTATTAAAAAATAGTGAAACTGAACAAGGATATCTATTTTTAAACCACAATGGTCAATTAAATTTAATTAAAAAATCCAGAATCATGGCGAATAAGTAATCGTCTAAACAGTGACGATGAGCGGTGTACACTGCTTGTCATAACCTCGACGAAATACCACATAAAAACGTGTTTTTCGCAGCCCTAGGCAGCTTTTTGTGAGGGGAAAGAAACAAAGATTTTTATCAATCCACGCTTGTCGTAAAAGTTTACCGATGAGAATGGTTATTGTTATACAAGTTGAGATATCATCTACATATACGTGGTCTATGTACTTCATTTTTATCATCTTTTAACCTTTTACTATATGATAAAAGTTATTATATACCCAATGAGATGATAGTGAAAATCTTATTTATACCTTTATGCTATTTTTTTATACTTTGCTAGCTGCTGCAAACGGCTTCGCCTGTGTGATAGCAGAAAATTATCCCAAGGGAACATACTCAAGCGATAAAAGTTTTCTTAAGATATTCTAGAACGTGGGCTACCTACTGTCATATACCAGCCTCATCTAGTTGAAGCAGGCGAAAAAAAAAATGAATTGAAAAAGTAACATTGACCAGTTTTACTTGGCCAGATCAAATAAAACAATCATTCCATGATATGGTTTTTTCCTTCGCGCATTCTCGAGATAAAGGGTTCGTTTTTTTCCTTTTAAGGTATGGAACCCGGATTTCAAAAAGTATTTACATTTACTAATTACATAACAAAACAATTTGAAAATTGCACGTATATATAGGAGTGAAAGTAATGAATGGATTTTTGAGTTTCGAGAGCTTTTTATAATAAATCTATAAAATTGTAAACCAATTCGCGCTCAGAGCCCTTCAGAGTCCTTCGAGACTTGGCTGGTTGCAGACCTGCCTCAATTATTTTGAAATCAATCGCTGCACAACTGTGTACAAAAAGAAATAGCGAATAACGGAACAAAAAGAAGAATACGACACTTGTGGAAGCTCAGGCGACTTAAAATTATAAGTTAATATATTATTCCTTTATTATGGAATTATTGTATTGACTGACCTGTTTGTCTAGTGGTTAAAGGATCTGACTGCTATGCCGGAGGTCGTGGCTTCGATTCCCACTTAGGACAAATATTTGTGTGATGAGCACGATCATTTGTCCCGTGTCTGGGTGTAATTTATCTATAACTAGCGACCGGCCCTAGTTTCGCACGGGTGCAGTGTTGATATTTATGCATGTAATAAACATAATTATAAACCTTCCTCTTGAATCACTCTATGTAATAAAAAAACCATATCGAAATCCGTTACTTAGTTTTATAGATCTAAGCATACATAGGAACAGGGGGAAGCGACTTTGTTTTATACCTGTGTCATGTATGTAGTAGTATGTATTTAGAAATATAAAGTATTTTATCAGTTGTCTACTCATAACACAAGCTCTGATTAGTTTGGGACTAGACGACGTTGTCTGACGGTTGGTTGTAAGAATATAGTTTGCCATCGTAGTTAAAGGATTAGCCAATCGACCGGATTCGATGGCCCAGGGTGCGCCGGACGTAACAGGAAATCGGATAGTGCGTCACTCGGGGAGGCTCCTTCCTATCCTTCTATCCTGCATCACGTGCCCTATTACCTGTTCACGTAGGGCCCTAATTACAGCGTCAGTAGATAACATTGTCGTGGCCAAATACAGGGCCAGGCAAGGAATTTCACTGGTTTTGCCATCGATATGCTAAGAAGAAGAAGAAGATTGTATCTAATTGTTGCTCAGCTAAAGTTATTATCCATATTGAAACAGAACTTATGGAAAACTAGTCCTGCGTTACTAAAGAGCTGATCCTCATTAATTATTACTGTTAGCTAACAGGTACATCTGTCGTCTGCTTTACATAGATTACTTGAAACTCTGTACCCAATATTTGCAATGTTAGTTAAAAAAATAAAGTTACTGTGTGACTTCTAAAAAGGTAATTTTAGGGAATGCTGACTAAAAGCCTGTGATCAATCATGATTGACAGAACTATTATGACCAATAAGTCTGACATAGTGGTGATAGATCGACAAAAAACATCGCACATCATTATGTAGGGATGTAGCGTGACGAGTTTCTTATCAAAGCTCAGAAAGATAAATAAAGTTTCTAAATCTGGTTTACAAAATTTTTGAATTCTGTTCATCATACGGCAATTTGTCGTGGCAGCAGAGTTTTTTGTTGAGATCATAACATCTATACTCTGTTATATATATACATATATATATATATATATATGTCGGAAACGGCTTCGATTTTTGACAACAAGACAAGGCACGCCATCTAGTGGCAACTAGAAGAACTAAATAAAGATGGCGCGCTTGACAGAGTCGGTGACGTTTGCGCTTTGCTGCGAGCTTGCGGAGGGGGGAACCCGCCCTGGGAGCGGACACACTCTCAGCCAGGCCGTCGCAGAGTCAAGACGTTCTGAAACTGTCTGTTTTGTTGTAATTTGTAAAGTAATAACAGTGCACTGTACCGAAATGTATTGAGAAGTAAACCGATTCAACTCCTACCCGTTGTTATTCATTGCACGATACCCACATAGACCCACATGACAGATCTGATAGACCATAGCTCGAACACCATCCTGGACACGAGCCGACATCAGAACTGGGATTCAATCGTGCAAATGAATCGAAAAGCTATGTGAGCAATAATTACGCAACACTGAAGAAAATGGCGAGAACAAAGAGAGTTGGCGGTTATTATTCGAAATTCGACAATGAAGACTCGGATCGAAGCATGGACTTGAATGGTTTGATTAGGTTTTTACTGGGGTTTTTCCCTAATCCCGAGCAACGAATGTTGGACCATGGTGACGTTGTGCCCCCAGAGCGCAAACTACAACGTTCTACCCAGATTGTGAATCTACCCAAATTCGACCCGGAGAGACGAGAGCAAATCAGAAATCACTACGAGAAAATTGAACAAAGGCAAGCTGAAAACAAGAATATCCAGGCCTCAAGACCCCCGGCAACAAGGTGGCAAGATTGGGCTGGATCGGCTTTGGAGAGCAGAGTTCTTGATGGAGATCTGGATCCCTGAGAGAAGTGGCGCGGTGGTAACCGTGACGGTGCCGTTGTGACAGCGAGCGATGGGTTGACGCCGTGGTTGCTGATATTTCATCAGAAAAAGGTCAGGTATTCTCATTCCATTTTTATTCTGAAGCTGAGTTTATGGTGGATGAAAATCATCTAATGACGAAACCCGCTCTTGGGCGGAGCGGAAGACAGTGTAGGTTGTCAGTAAATTTTGGGGTAGATTTAAAGTAAAAGGTTACATTGACAAGTGTAGGTGACATATGACGGTACTCGGTACAGATCATTACTTGTGTGGTTGAAATTGATAATAGGGGCTAAATCGCGATTTTATTACGTGAACCAACATCTATTTGCGAAATTAAATCTTAGGCCGTGAAATGTTGTTGCAAAGGTTCAGTTAAATTAGTGACCGTGAAACATGTTTTTGAAAATAGCTTAGGTTCATGGCTTAAATAATTGTAATTACAAAGTACCCTCAGTAGATCCGATAATAACCGTTTCGATCTTTTTATGACGGTGACAGTTCTCCGAAATAATGTTGACGTAGTTGACACCGACGTGACCTAGATTATTTCTTTGTCGTTTCGTTAATAATTGGACTATTTTACTATCGGTATGCTACAAACGCGTGCAACAAAAAGTGATCTTAATCGTTCGACTATTTTTTGACTGTATAAAGATGACAATAGTAGTTTGGCGCGGATGAATTTAAAATAATTCGTAAGCGGGTAAATGAATTATGGTGCGACCGTGTAATTCAATGATTGCAAAAAAAAAAAAGACCTGAACTAGTCTTTTAGTTAAGAAATATGATGCGTCAAATTAAATGTGCAGAGACAATTGAAGACTAAATAACAATACCGTGCCGAGTCGTTATTTGTTGTTTTTTTATCTCAGATTAAATATCAGTTACACGACCTAGGGTAGTGATTGTAGTATTTTCAATTATCTATTCCCAATGTTTGATTAAATTAAAGAGGTTTAAATTAAAAAGGTTTTAATGATACAGTAGTTTTGAGAACGTCGACTAAAGCCGGAATAACGTTACATTTGAAAGTGTTAGACCTTAGGTGATGAACAAAGATTCAAATGTAGTATGCAAGTGACTCAGATTATGTACATTCCAATGTTGTTTGTGGCTGCAAGCCTGAGTTTTACTTGAGCTCTGTGACCAACGCCAGCATGGCAATGTAAGTAATCGCTAAAGGTGCTAAATGGAGGCAATGTGTGTGTTGAGGACGGGTACCGGAGGGAGGTCCCGTTGGATTGCCGGATGGAGGCAATGTGTGTGTTGAGCACGGGTACCGGAGGGAGGTCCCGTTGGATTGCCGGATGGAGGCAATGTGTGTGTAGAGATCGGGTACCGGAGGGAGATCCCGTTCGATTGCCGAGGTTGGGTACCAAACAGAGCATTGCATACTGGATTTGGTCGAAATGTTTCATGAATTGATTTAAATGTCGTGAGAGAATATGCATTACGCAATAAATACCGTGTAGTACCCTATTAAAAGTGTACGAGGAGAGAAAACCAAAATACCCACGAACAAAATTAAAAAAAAGAGACAATAAAAAAAACGCGTTTGAAGTAGGAGGTAGGAGAAAATCAGAGCTTATAAAATAGACGTACAATAAAGTAGTTGAGATAATGAGATAATTAAGTTTACAATATGATCGGACATTTGATATGTAGGCGTATCTTAATAGAAAACAGTAGTTGGTGGTCGTATTGTAGGAAACCATTAAGTCGTTAGAGACTTGGCGATCCTGGAGGGATGCGCAGGTATGGAAAAGTGACTAGAGGTTACTGGGCTATGAGTAGCCAGAGGTCGTAATGTACAGCTTAATGATTAGTGTTTTGGATTAGTTTGATTAGTTGTGTGTACTGTGAAGGTATCACGACAGGTTAAGAAAGAAGCCCGAAAATCATGTACCAGCCGAAGTATATGGTGATAGTAGTGGTAGCCTATGTTGTGGGGAACACGCAAGTAAGCGATGCGCGTTAAGCTTTGACGGAAGTCGGTGACTGGCCTGCCCAATGTGATCCAAAGGTGGTGGATGCACATGTGGGAAGGCAATTGTGATTGCAGTTCGGCAATGAGTGCCGTGGCGTTAGTGGCTTGCTTGTGGGGGTTCCTAGGGCTTTAAGATGAGAACAATGAACGTTGGTACATGACTGGATGACAATTTCTATTACCCAAAATTTTGATTTGGTTTGTTGAGTAAAGTTTTGTTGTCACATTGAGCAATTGACTTCGTATTGCGAGTTCGATTCCCGCACGAAGCAGACATTTGTGTGGCCTGTAAATGGTCGCTCATGGTCAAGATGTAAATTGTTAATTTTGTGTGAGTGACACGTAAACTCACACTTGCGTGTTCGGGAATGCACTCGCGATGCAAGAGTGATTCCTAGTGTTTGTCAGGAGTGACCGAGCTATTTGATACTGCGAGATGTGTTTTGTTTCAGAGCAACACAGCGATGGATGACTAGTTCGAATATTTCATCAGTGGACATCTTCCAGCTGAGGTGGCGATGACGACTAACACACGAGGACGTGTGTCTTGCAGGATGGCCGTGTCGGAAACGGCTTCGATTTTTGACAAAAAGACAAGGCACGCCATCTAGTGGCAACTAGAAGAACTAAATAAAGATGGCGCGCTTGACAGAGTCGGTGACGTTTGCGCTTTGCTGCGAGCTTGCGGAGGGGGGAACCCGCCCTGGGAGCGGACACACTCTCAGCCAGGCCGTCGCAGAGTCAAGACGTTCTGAAACTGTCTGTTTTGTTGTAATTTGTAAAGTAATAACAGTGCACTGTACCGAAATGTATTGAGAAGTAAACCGATTCAACTCCTACCCGTTGTTATTCATTGCACGATACCCACATAGACCCACATGACAGATCTGATAGACCATAGCTCGAACACCATCCTGGACACGAGCCGACATATATATATATATATATATATATATCTATTATCATCATCATCATCAGCCTTTTTAATGTTCTCATTGGAGGGACTCAAGGCTCCTTGCTAGGGGAGCGACCGCTATACGTGTACAGATTGTAATTATTTTATTCCACGACGGCAGGCTGGTCAGGCCGTACCATGTAGTATCACCGCACCCAGAGATTGTCGACGATCTTTATGTAAATCCAACCTTGTGCCGATAGTCCTAACGCCTAATCTACACTAATATAATATAATAAAGAGGTAAAGTTTGTTTTTTTGTTTTTTTGTTTGTAGGAGGTAATCTCTGGAACTACTGGTCGGATTGGAAAAATTTTAGCAACAATAGAAAGCTGCTTTACTCCTGAGTGACATAGGCTATATTTTATGTACACGGGCGAAGCCGCTGACAAGAGCTAGTGATTAAATAACCAAAGCTCTTGTTAGGCAACTGGATCAACGGCTTGATTCAACCTGACCGTCTAGAACCTTGATTCTGACGCCCGCACCAGTGAGCCACTATTCATTTCACTATGTTTTTATTTTGAACATTATGAACAACAATGAAGAAGTAATCTTATAATATCTAACGAATACTTGATTTTTTTGTTGAAGTTGTTTAAAATGCACTATTTTGTGAATGATTAGTCTAAACCATAAACCTATACACCGTGAAATTTAAATGGTTGTTTTCCCTCAGCGAAATGGTTGTATCTTGGTAATACAAACGTTTGATAAAGAAATAAAAAATTAAAAACAAAAAATGGACCTGTAGAATGCAAGCTAATTATGACGTATCACAACGTGCGAGAGCTTATTTTGGTTTAAATATTTAATGAATCGGTTTCCTTTGACGGCGTGTTGCTCATGCGACTCTAGTAGTACCTACAAATTACGTCTAATGTTACTATTGTTTTCGCTTTTTTGAGTTGATAAATATTTTTAATAATTATTTATAAAAAAAGATTTTTTTTTTCTGTATGCTTCAAAAGTACTCCTTATGGCAAGTCATTCTGCTGCGGGAAAACAACCATTTAAATTTCACGGTGTATATACTACATTTGATGGATGATTAAAGCAGGATTTTAATAAAGTGTGACGACGAGTTTATTAACGAAATACCTATCTATATACTAACGAATTTCATACTGAAATGTGTTCTACATCAAAAAGCTATTACGCTTTTCTGGTTACTGATCTAAAAAGCTCCGCTGTGACCTACATATATCTTCTATTTTAATCGCGCAGCTTATGCAGTATAGCTTGCCGTACCGTAGTACTGAACTAAATAAAACCTAGAAACGTAATGTTGGAAGACAATCCTCAGCTTAATTTGAGCAAGCAGTTCCTCACAGCTATCTCCGTTGGCTACCTCTCTCATTATTTCTTTGCAAAATAAATATTTTTGAGTTCGAAAATTCCTTACCGGAATCCTGAATTCCTTTCTAGAAATAACAGATGCCCGGACGCTTACGCCGTCTTAATAATTTTCAAACGAGCTCTTGTTTCCTTATGCTTTATATTCGTTTATTTTATGCCGACGAAGGTATTACTGGTTTGAAGAATGAGGAACGTAATGTTATGGAAATAGGTTCCTACTTACAGAACGTGCGATGGTCTCGTTTCATTTGTGACTAACCGCGCCCGCGGCTATCACTGTGTACCAGTTTTGAATTGTTCGAAATAGAATAGTGTCAGTCCCTTTTACAGTTTTAACGTACGTTTGATTTTTTTAACATTATGTGATTTGTTGACAAACATATGGAGGTCTGCTCTAGGTAGAACGAAAGAAATTGTTAGACTTTCATTAATTAAAACCTTTACGTTGAAGGGCCGCTTTCCTGAATAGCCCCATTATCTAACAAACTATGCTGTAAGACGCCATGGACTTACAAATATAAACTGTATTTATTATGGTATGGTCAGTTATTGATATAAAAATAACGATATTGTCTGTTCATTGTTTTTTCTGCAAATATATCTATTATTGATAGTTCAACTGTTTTTTTAATTATGTAAATAGTTATTTTAAATTAATATAATAATTAGTATAGGTATTTATAATAATAGTTATAAATGATCTATATATGTATTATATAAAAAGAGAAACTGAATGAGTGGCAACTGATTCAATACCTACACAGCCAAAACTACTGACACTAAGATTTCTTTTTTGACATAGGCGGTCACCAAGAAAGGACTTTTCAAAATTCACTTCTAATGGGGATGAAACGGGTTTTCAAAATTTTCCTATAAACCTACTTTCAGGCGGGCGACGCATCGGGCAGAAGTTACTAGTCTGATAAACATAAATGAAATTAATTATGAGTGATGACATCAATAGCGCCACATATGAACTAAACTATGAAATACTGCATTCCGTAATAAATCATCGCACAAGGCACAGGGCAGATGCAATTTTCTAACCGATGGGACAGGGCGAAGGTGGATAAGTGTACACACTTATCCTAATATATAATACACTAGCGACCCGCCCCAGCTTCACACGGGTACTGATATTGAATTTATTATGCATGTATTATACACATAAACCTTCCTTTTGAATCACTATCTATTAAAAAAAAAAACCGCATCAAAATCCGTTATGTCCTTTTAAAGATCTTAGAATACATAGGGACAGAGCAACTTCGTTTTATACTATGTAATGATAATAATATAATATATTCCACAACTGTCACACAACGTCGCCTAGTCCCAAGCTAAGCAAAGCTTGTATAATACAAGCTACTACTAGACAACTGATAAACATACTTATATATTTCTAAATATATACATATTACAGATAAATTACACCCAGATACAGAACTAATGATTGTGCTAAACACACAAACATTTATCCTGAGTGGGAATCGAACCCACGACCTCCGGCATAGCAGTCAGGGCCTCTAACCACTAGACCAACTGGCAAGTCAAATAATAAACTGCTGAACCGTTGAACTGTCCATGCAACGGTTCATTACTTATTTATAATTATATTTTAATACTAACATTTGGCTAAGTTGAACTACTACTGACATATATGGATGTTTATCTGTTTTTTTTATTTGAATTTGATGCCCAGATTGTCTGGTCGGTGGATCCTCCCTTTTCAATGTAGGTTTGCGGAACTTTAAACTTTGTTCTGCATACCTCCAAAATTATTAATTAGAACTACCCCCCTTTTTTAATTCAAGCCAAGCTCTTATACTTTATCCTAAGGTTATTTGGTAGATATTGCTGTCAGCGATAAGACCGCCTTTGTACATTCATATTAGTTTGTGTGAAATTGTTACTTTTTTGGTGTACAATGAAGTATTATTCTATTCTATAAACTATTTAGCCAAGTGAAGTATTTACTGCAAAGATTTAATTTGAGTTTGTTTGTGTTTCACTCAGTAGAAGAACAAAGAACAAACAGCGTCTCTCCAGCGGTCTGCAAGATCCTTTTTACTTAGAGGAAGTAGTCACGCTCATTAGCACGGCACAATGGATCCAACTTTTGCTTTTTATTCTTTAAACCCCGATAATCAATGAGCTTAAAAGCCAACAGGCAGCGACAATGTTAAGAGAAAAAACTGGACAAGTGTGAGTCTGACTCTCACAGAGAGTTCCGTACGAACCTATGTATGTAAATAGTTAAATTTTGGAATCAAATCTCGAAGATTTTTCATAATAATTTTTTTTTTGGTTATGTAACAACAAAAAAAAAATACAGTTTTTAGGTTTATTTCTATACTTGTGTTATAGAGCCTTGCTTCATGCCAAATTTTAAGGCTAAAGATCAACAGCCTATGAATTTTGCTTCCCTTAAGAGTGTCGAAATATAATTCGTTTTTTGTAACAGCTTTATCTTTTTTTTCGTTTGATTTTTTCACAGTTTCAAGGGTCCTCAGATTTGAATATACGGTTTTACTTCCTCACGTTCCCGAGGTCAAATGTCTTGACAGACAGACAGATGGACCACAAAATGCCGATTTCTCCTCTTGAGGTACGGAACCCTAAAAATAATATTAAACACTAGCTTTTGTCAGCGGCTTCGCCCGCGTACATAAAATATAGCCTATGTCACTCGGGAGTAAAGCAGCTTTCTATTGTTGCTAAAAATTTTTCAATCGGTCCAGTAGTTCCAGAGATTACCTCCTACAAACAAAAAAACAAAGAAACAAAAAAACAAACTTTACCTCTTTATTATATTATTTTAATTTTAATTTAATTAATTTATTTTATTTTATTTTACATTATTAAACATTTAATTTGACTGTTCAACAAGATCTAGTGATTAGTGTCCGTGACTGTTATGCCGGAGGTTGTGGGTTCTACTCTCACCCAAGACGAATGTTTGTGTGATGAGCACGATCATTTGTTCTATTTTTGAGTGAATTTTATCTATATGTACGCATTAAGAAATATAAAACTAAATATGTTTATCAGTGGTCTAGTACCTATAACACTCTGCTTAGTTTGGGATTAAATAGTGCTGTGCGAAAATTGCGAAATATTATATTATTTCATAATTGAAATCCAAAGACAGCATTAATGAAGTTGAACTAAAGCTAATTTAAAATGTTGTGTTAACACTTGACGGCATAAAATATGGATAGGAATCAAGATGGCGCACAAATGACAGTGCTTCTGCTAACGTTGTGCGTGTACATATAATAATTAGTCGTTTGCGTGACTACGATAATTACCACATTTGGTATAAATGTAGTGGTACACATGCCACCGCGGGTTTACAGTAATTGTCCAATTACGGCGTTTATGTGTCACACATTCATGTTGAATAGAATCGACTAGCTGTCCTTGTTTGGGTACACAAATAATTGTTCAATTCGATTTCAAGTTAACATGTTGATTGTTTAATGGTAACGCATTCGAAGAAAAAATTTGTCCACTCACTGCCTACTTATCAATTATCGTGTTTCCGCCCCATTACAGAAACTAATAAATATGTTACTATCCTGATCATTATACTAACCGTGTTCCGATTTTATAAGCAAACTGTAAGACACCGCTGCCTATCCTCTTCACATAATCCCCTAGTTGCCTTTTACGGCGTCCACCGGAAGAGGAGGGTGATATAGTCTTAACTCGGAGACACATGACGTTATTTATCCTAAAAAAATAAACCAGTCCGCTATGTTGGTGTAACTTTAAATGAGTCGTAGTATTTCACGTAGCACGGTTAGCTACGACTGCTACGCCGTAGACGTGCTACGAGTTTCGTGTGTACAGTCTACGCTGGCTTCGTAGTTAGATCGATCACTTTAAAACTGATAAATCTTGTGAAATGAAGTTTCTTCTGGAGTAGAAATTAGATTTGTTGGAGAGCTTTTTTTTCTTAGTATAGAAGAATGTTTTATGTACTCGGAGGGAGTTTGTTTCAATAGATATTGAGGTGCGTCAATAATGGGATTGTTGTTTTTGCACGCACTTGAATTCCTATCGAATACTACGTGCGTAACACTAATCCAACAAACTACTATCTGTACCATACAAATATTAGTTTTGTGTTCGAACTGGGGACCCGTAGCGTAAGCCAATAAGCATGTTCTATCAAAATATCCAATGTTATAAAATATTTATGATGCTTTTTACAAGCCACAAGAAATCCATTATTTTATTAAGATTGATTAAATAAACAATCATTTTTATGATCAAAAAGGCCGCTCATTACGTATTCAAAGGCGGGAAGGTCGCGGTAGACGGTAGTCTGTGAGGCATGGCCGGCGTTTTATTTACTTAAAAGCCGGTTTATGGCCGCCGCGACACTTCCTGCCGCACTATTTAATTCGCTCCACGAGTGTTTCTATTCTCTATTTTTGTATCTGAAATGTAGATTTCATAAAGCCAAAAGGTTTAATAAATTCACGATGCTACTTTGCATACTCATTTTTGAAGTGCCATTTAAAGGTTCATTTAGCTTCAAGCTTCAGGTTTGAGCCGAGCTCAGTGGTGTCTAAAAATAGCGTAATTATATACCCATCTAGAGTATTTGAAGTGTAACAGGCTTGGAAGAGGCGATTTTGTACGAGATTTTAAATCAAAAGGGATGAATTAAATGTTAATAGGCACTGGAAAATAATGAAGAATAATTACCGAATTAAATCTTCCCTGAGCTTCTTGACTTTGACTGGAAGTCTCGTCAAGCATGTTGCTCAAAGGAGACTTCAAATTATACTATAATACCGCTTTCTATGAAGCTTCTGGAAGCGACATTCTGTTAAAAGATTATGCCTCGTCTGTGTAATCAATAAATCAAATAGTACCTATTGCTGTAAGTAAAGCTTGTTGTCAGTTAATTGGAATTACCCTTTCAATTTTTTTTTAAAGACAACATCATTATTTAACATCTATCTAACTTCATTTCTATCTTTACTAACAATGTTTGTTTTCAAACCTTAGACAGTTAAATAAATATTAAAAGTAAATACAACAAGAGAACAACAAGCCTGCTTTCCATCTAAGCTCAGTTGGCAAAGCGTAATCATAGGATGAAAGAGTCTAATTACTCTCTAAATAATATTGTTTAATAAAACAGACGCTAGATTGATGCTGCGCAACATTTAAACTAACTTTAACGCAAGGAAACTTATGAGAGGAATTAGTCAGTTTATTTAGTTTTATTTCTGAAACGGAGAACTAAATAATTGCATTCAGTTGGAGCGATGTATTAAAGTGAAGCTTTTGTATTTTGTAAATATTTTATTTTGGGATCCGTGCCCCGCAAGGTGTAAACCACTCCAGCTCAGTTCCCGCGGGCGTCATATGTTGGAGGATGGGGTCAATGGTATTAATACCTTTGCCGAAAAGAGGGTAGACAGTAACATCGCATTGCGAATAACGTAATGTGATTTCAGTGTATTGTTCGCAGTTCCATGTATACCTTAATGTATTGTGTTAACGCACGTGCATTTATTCTGAAAAAAACATTTTCTGTCTACGTATTTTTGTTTTTTATTCTAAACATTTTGAAATATAACAGCGGCTGACATTGTCTTTCAAAACATGAGAATGGGTACGTCTGCCTTTTTAGTATCATACTCTAGAGTAATAGAACATAAATTGAGAAGTTGAACTTTGTGTTATTAACTATCTTCGTGGGTGTAAAGCTCTACTGAGTTTTACATTGTCTCTTTACACATAGTTGATCAAACGGGAAAAAACATCTCAACATTTTATTTTTCGCATAATATTCGAAGATCATAGCACACCAAACGTCGTCTTTGTTGCTAAGTTATTTTTATCATTTTCTTTCTATTGTTTTTTTTTTACTGCAAACATGTTCAAAGAGTGACTTTAGCAATGAAACAGCTTAAAGTAACAATCACGGTAGCCAATCAAAAAGTATTTTATTCGAAAAATAACGTTAAATATAAAACACGTTCATCAACAAATTGCTTGAAAACGGGTTGAATCTCAGATGAATTAGCTGAAACGACGTAATCTTCAACTAAACCTTAACTTGACCGAGATAACTCGGAAGTTTCAGAAAAAGGAGGTTCGCACTTATCAGATAATGCTACTTTCCAGTTTGTAACAATGATAGTGACTCCGTTGTCGTTTAAGGCGAAAACTTTCTGTTGGGGTTTTAAACTTTTTTCCTAAACTGAAGTTGTGTGTATCGGACCACTAAATCTTTAATGTTTTTGTAGTTTTATTGTTACAGACTTTCAGATGTTGGGGCATTTTTAGGAGTTTACGGCAAAAGTTTTTAGTGGGGAGATAATCGCCGAGTAACTTTTTAATCTATGAGTCGTTGTTTTAGATTGCTTAAATATTTATACGAGGATTATCTCTCCGTTTAGTCTGAGTGAGATTTATGCCAAACGAGCCCAGAAATTTTTGCATGACGCAATAAGTCGTTTATAAGATTTGTAAGTAATAATTATAATATTATCTTCACTCAAAGGAGCGGATGTTCACAAAGATGATCTTGTCAAAGAATAATCAAAAGAATTATGAACCGCCGACCTCCCGCATCCCACATATCAACGTGATTTCAAAGGCTGCGCTCAAGCCATACGGGGCTGTCTATCGCGCAGGGGATAAGGAACGAATCTATACGTTTTTCTCCATCCCCACATGAGCATGACATTCGCTCTTAATCCAAGATTACGCAGCCTCACGCACACGCGTTTGTTTTTAAATCCTTCTCTTAAAACTGGGCCTAAATGTTATGATGAAATATGGTGGATTATGACGTTCAAACGTTTAGCTAAAGCTCGTCTTGGGAAAACTCATTTTGGGGTTAAATAAGCGAACCAAGTATTCTAGCCTTCTAGGTTTTAGCGCTGAGAATGGGTTTACAGAAATAAATGTTTCAGACAAATGAAAATGAGTTTTGTTACAAAAATCACGGTGCTTTTATAAAAATAATTGTAGTTGGAGTAGGTTATTAATAATGTACTGAAATTATTATATCAGTCATAACATCTAGGAAAGCATTGTATTAAATTGTCTACTTAAATATTTACCGACGTTGTTATCAGAATTGAGTTCGAATCGAATAATTTTGTTTATATTCCGAACTTATGGTGTAATTGTCTCGTGCGGGTTTTATTAAATGGTTAAACATTAGTGAAAAACCTTTGTCTATCTGGTCAATTCATACATTATTATTCATTTCCTGAAGAGGTTATTTTAATAATGTATTGGATTGTTTGTATATTCATTAAAACCAAAAAAGAACATGAAAAATAGTGACAGTTTGGTAAACAGTATTGCCGTTGTGGTAACAAACCGTAGGTATATATAAAACTTCTATGTTATTCCTGTCAACTTACTTGACGCAGATTGTGCGAAGACTGAATTCATACCGGAAAAACTGTCAGTCGGAGTCTTCATGAACTTAGACTGGTTTTGACGTGTGTCATGAAAAAAAAAAATTAGGTACCTAAGAAAGTTTTTTATGCAACTCAATTTGATCATTTTGTGAATTCAAGTGAACAAATAAGTGTCTATATAGATACGTAAATAGGTAACGATAAAACCCCTTTGTATTAAACGAATTGAATTCCAAAACATAAACAAAAATCACTCATCCGGAATCTTAATGAAATGTTTCAATTATTCCTCGCATTGTTCATTCAAAACGCGCGATTATCTGAGGGCGGTCCGCAATTTGTGCTTGAATCATTGACGGCGCGGCGCATCATGTATCAGAGAGGAAGCTGGGGCATGGAGCAGAGGTAGCTAGTGGATACATACATTTGTTACGGGATGCCGAGGCTGCGATGCTGCTCGCCTGTAATACATCTTGCTTCTGAGGCGCTCGCCGCCTCACCGCCTCCCCGCTGCCACGACGCCTCGCTACGTCATGAATATACATTAGTCATTACACAATTTACACTCATATTTTCTAAAGAACACGATAACGTACCAGAAATTACCTTCCCAGGCATATTACGAACACGCTGCCTATTCATTCACTTAATTGATTTGCAAAGAAGGTAAGATAAATATTTGTTACTTGTCGGATTCAAAAGCTGAAGTTTCTTTTAACATCGGCGCCCGCGCGGAAGCTTTTTTCGCTTTCACCTTTTACTTAAAAGTTATAAAAACTTTTAACTAATTAAATTAATATTCGTAGAACGTTGATTAAGAAGCTCTGGAATGCTTTTAACGTGAATGTAAGGCGAATTTTGAGGGAAGAAATAATTTCACCGAATATTTCGGGAAAATATTACTTTCAGTTTTGATCATTGCGGATATTTGAATAAGTAAAGAGAGTGGTTTAGAAATTATTAAAACAATCTCAAAGGCCTTTAATTGAACGTTTAATTTTGTAAAAGTTTCCGAAAGTATTTTAGCTATATCCTTTCCAGGTAGATAATTGTGTTATTGTATTTTATAGTTGCGATTTGTTTGTATTCACCAAATTGGTACGCAATAAATGACCCAGAAATGCGACCGTTTCCCAAATACTGTATCAACAATATGATAGCATAACAAAGAGGATATCCCACGCTACATTTAACTCGGGGCCTGAGCTCGGCCGAGCTAAGACAAGTGGTGAGTCAGCGAGTAGAATGTTAAGTTGGCGACAGACACAAAACAGTGCTAGTTATTGCACATTAGGGGCGCGGGCGCGGCTCCGCTGTCTCGCGCGCATTAACGCGACCATTGCAAACTTCCTCCGCGACTCCAGCTCGCGCCCCGCTCCACCGGCCTCTGTACTTAAGAGTCTAATTAGCCGTAAATTGCATTCAAAATTGGGCTCTTGGCCGAGAATTGAGTTTTGAATGTCTAATTTCCCAGAATAAAGGGAAATTGTACCACAATTTATGTGTCAATCTATATTGTCGTGGAACACGAAATGGCTATTTTAACGGGCTGTCGATGGGCAATTGTTTTTGTAGACTTAACGCCGGTGTTAATTTGGAAAGTTTACCGAAAGAACATTGTTTAACTAAAAATATAGCCCTATTACATCGTTAGACTTTTTTTCAAGCTTTTCTAATGTACATAAATAAATTGTGTAGTTTTATGAGTACTAGCTCTTTAATTAGGTGCTGTTAAATATAATAAGATATGAACACGCTAACATTTATTTGTTACCCTCTGTCTGTTGTTTTTTAAAGAACTTTATAAATAAAACCACAGACAATTTAAGTTTCTAATTTATTCTTTATAATTAAACAACAATTAATGTCCAAATAAATGCTGCGATACGAGATACCTATGTAAATTTAATATTTTTCTGAGTTTTCCGCATGATAAGGAGAGTCGTGTAACGAGAAATGGCGAGGGTAAAAAATAGGAGAAGACTCCGGTTTTATTGTTGGTAATATCATCAAAATCATTTTGTGATCATGTACCTAATTTGGTTTGACAAGTTAGTATAGGAACATGTTTATCAACTTCTATTAAACATAATGTAGACGGCTTGGCGGGACTAATAAGCACTCCAAAATTAATTTGCTCCATAAAATCAAAGGCAGAATCTAATTTACTGTATCTTCAGCGTATTGTTTGACAACAAAATGTTATGAAATGAGTTGAAATTGCATAAACAAATTCAAATTTTCTCGTGGAAACAACAATATTTGGCTGAAGTTATACTGTAAATATAAATAAGTGGGTCTGTTTTACCAGCCGACGGCTGCGGCACGGGCGAGTGATTACACGGAGGACCTTGAATATTAACGTTCCGGACTCATTAACGTGGAATCATGTATTATGGACAAAGCGGGAAATTAAAAGCAATTTATGCGGAACCTTGCTCGCACTCGGCGACCCCGTAAGTTTCATAACTAGGGTTGCAGCGAACCATACGTATATCAACATTTGTCTTTTTGTCGATGACGTAAGGAACTTATCTGGTCAACCCTTACGTATGTATATTTTAAGGTTTCGTAGCCAGTGGGCATCCCTATAATTTCATGTCCACCCGACCCTCTGACCGAGTCGTCGTTCGCTTGTGTCTGGCAGGCTCGTGAACGCGATTTTGTAGTGAGATGTATTTTCAGATAGAATTCGCAGAATTCTGAATAACTTTCGTGACATTTTGCTCCATTTTCGACAGGTTTTTATAAAATACATGCTGTATTTTAAATTGAATTAATATGCTACCTCATAAATTGACTATTTTCAATATTGAAACGAAATAAAAAATAAATAGGAATAGTGCGTGCCTCCTTTTCAAGGATATTTCTAACTGGTTAATTGACACTTTGCGTGATCAGAGGACTAGCTCATTCTTTGCCCAATGAATTAGTACCTATTGTCATATCGCCCGAAATAGGCTACAAAAGACCGGTAAGTCTTTGGAGCAAATTTTCAGATGACTATTGAGCTAGGTGGAGTAATTCGACGCTTTGGTATATTTAGTTCGTATTTTATAGACAGTGTTCAAATGTGAGCTTATTTATACAAAATAATAAAAAAATATGAACACACCTAGTTAGGTTTACTTAGTATAAATACATTGTTAACAACTTATATACCATGTTTTATGCAAATAAAATATCTTTAGTTAATTAGGTACTTAAGCTTCTTATGTACATTTAATTTATTGCCAATTGATTAAAAAGTTTTCAAAGAATATACTTTATTGGAATCTTGAAACTAAATTGTTTTTTACATTTATGACAGTATTACATAAACAAATTTTAAATATATTTTTTACTGTGGGTACCTAAATATTATACCAGAGATGTAAATGAAATGTATTTTAGAAGTAATCCAAAGAATCCAGAACATTTTACGTGATCCTCAAATAAAAATAGCTACAAGAATATTTCTTTGTCCGCTTATTGGAGCACCCGTATAATAGGACAAGTCTTGTATCGAATATTTATTTACACATAGGCCAGTAAGTGGGTTGAATAAAAAATATTTTTAGATCTTTTAATATCAGCTTGCCGATACATAAAAAATATGTTTATTTTCCACCGAACGATTTCCAAGCTAAAGAACGTTACAACGTAAACAAAACACAAAGGAAATTGTTTTTCGTCTAACAAAAAGAAAGTAAAACGCTTGAAAGTTGAGAGTTAATTTATTTCGAAGTTGTTTGCCAGTAATTTGTTGTGGCTGCGTCCTCGGGGAAGACCGCCGGCGCACACTGTTGTTACACAAACTTTTTCGTGTTACGAAATTCGACTCGGCTACTTGTGAACTTGAGTCAGACCTTCACTGTTCTTCAGGGAACTAGGCATCTTACCTTTGTTAAAAGGGACCTCATAAACGTATTAAGGAAATTTGAATAGAGCGACTTACAACTTCGGGGACATTTAAATGTCTGCCTGCTATTTGGCAAATAGCCGGAGGTTGGAGTGCAATATTTGTATAGCTTTGTATCTAGTTGTATGTGTTGGATTAAGTGGGATGTAAAGACTTTAAAGATAAACTTTATAAACAGGTCAGAAATATTGTTCGCCGGCACTGTACCAGAATAGCAGGTTAATAAATATAATTTTAGAATGAGTACCTTAAAAATTAAGCTTAAGCTTTTTTGAAGACAGTGCGCAAGAATGCACGAGTTGATTCCTCAAACTCTTTTTAAAACCCAACGCCTGGCGAGTTTCCATCCTAACGTTGTTGAAACCTCTACTGTTCGGACTAGCCGTTACACTTGATCATTCATGCCGCGCACATCGAAGGACTGAAACAATTTGCCTGCTGAGGTCTTCCCATCCGATTATACTTTATATTTCTTCAAGGCTAAACTAATGCGCCTCACCATCAACGATTGTATCATTGCTTACCATTAGTTGGGATCGCAGTCAAGCATTAGTTTATAGCTAAAAAAAAACACAGATGTTAAGTAAAAAAAATAAAGATAAAATGAAAAAAACAATTTTTTTTTAAAAGTTACATATAAATATAACCTCCTCCTTTTTGAAGTCTGTTAAAATTTTAATAATATTTATCTCTTTGTGTAGATCCCGAATATGTCACACCAAAAAGCTCATATATTTTCTAATCTAAACAGCGAGGGTGTACCTGTGTTCTAATTTTAGCTACTTAACTGGGGCGACACGTAACATCAAACTTTGTTCTAGGGTGTAAAAAATAGTTGCGATAGAATCGTTTAAAGGCACGTAAAAACCACAATAGTGCTTGAGTAAAGCTGGCTCGCTGGCTCAGTGCCAACGAGCATATACTAACCCGTTTCGCTTGATTCCTACAACTTGTGAAAGATAAGCGTATGATACGATTTATGTCTTTCTTTTGTTCTTATAATTTTTAGTTGGAAATTTATATGACACTCTTAGTATATGTTTGTGGTAGTATATGTATATGTTTATGGTCAAGAAATATACTTTGTATGCTATCATGAGACATAGGAATGTTTGCCGAACTTAAGCTAACGCTGCAGCTAATGCTGCAAAGCTGAGAAGCTTATAAAGCTTGAGGGGTTTTTGGTTTCTCATCCCATGATAATTTCTCAATTAATTTAGCCAGAAATTCTCTATAGTATGTTTAAACTGTACTTTCGGTCCTTCAATAATATATATTTGGACATAAATTTAAATAAATAATATTGCCTTTAAATCTTCTGGATTCCTCGATAGCAACCCTAACTCAATAACTTTTTTTTTTATAACCAGTTTATAACTTAAACAAGACGACAGATAATGTCTTCTTATTTCCGTGACTTATATGTGGCTCACTTACTGATTAGTATCTATTGTCCACTACATACAATTCTTTCCCAGATAGCTTTTATATATTTTTTTTAGGCGGAAAATTTATGCAATGAAATCTCCTGCCTTTACGCGAACCGTGTCAGACTGTTTAAAAACACATTTCTGTTCCTTCTTTGCCTTTGTTTCAGGGCTCTAAGTTTCACTTTCACATTTCCCATAGATCAATTATACGATGGAAAAAACAAACAATTTCAAGAGAGAAAACAATTGTTTATTCAAAAACAACGATACTATTGTATACAAGAGCCGTACAATCACCAATATATCTTATTATACATGCACTGTATCATCCGACAACAACATTGTAGCTTCCGTAATCAATTACAGGCTTATATTGTCTAACTACAAGTACGTATGCGAGAGTACAAATCATGAAATTAATTATGAATGAATCCAGTCATGATGTCGAGGGAATTACCTCTGTAACAATACGTCCTTGGAACAATCAATTTACATTATTTTTAGTGGATGTATAATCTTTTTAATGTTTGCATATTTAAAAAAAAAAGAATAGCATGTAGGTAACTGCGTAGATGATAAATTTTGTGTTGTAGATAGTTTAAAGTATTTGTCACACTAATCACACTTCATATAAAATAAAGTCGCTACCCGCTGTATCTCCCGGTGTATGCTTTTTTATTGTGAGAAAATCTAATGACAAATCTCACGCTTGGGCGGAACGGGAAACAGTGTCAGACTTTTACTGACTAAACGACCCACCCCATTCCTTCTTAGCCCTCATACTGGGGTCGGACCTTCCTTTCAGAAACCGGACCGAGGCCCCAGTAGGCTTCGGCCCTGCAGTTGGGCCTCTCCATTCCCTATGTATGCTTAGATCTTTAAAACGGCGCAATGGATTTTGATGCGGTTTTTAATAGATAGAGTAATTCAAGTGAAAGGTTTATATGTATAATACATGCATAATATATTTAGTATCAGCGCTCGCCTCAACTTCACAGGGGTGCACCCTGTGAAGCTGAGGCGGGTCGCTAGTGCATCATAGAATCGAAAGATTGTGAGCTTGCGGTCTAGTGTATTTATTTATTATTTATACACTTCATGCACATAAAGGTACAAAGGCGGACTTAATGCCTTAGGTATTTTCTACCAGTCAACCTTTGGGCGATGCAGAGAAACATGATGTCATGTGCAATAAAAATTATAGGCCTACTGATGATAAAAAATCTATGTGAGTGTAGTTATTATTGTCTCATTATTTTTCTTAATTATAATTATCAAGTAATAAGGATAAAAAACATAAACAAATAATTTTACAAAATAATAAACTAATAATATATATAACCAATTATTAAACTATAACCGAAGTGATGGCATCGTGTTCCGCTGCGAGGTCGGTATCCTTCCACGAAATCGTCGATACACGACACCCTTCGGTCTAAACTCTCCTTTAAGGAAGGTGTCCAAAAGATGAGTCAGCACTCGCACCATATACACTACTATCTATATTAATTATTACTTCTTCTCGCTCTAACGGTTAGACGGGTTTAAAGGAAACTTTGTACATAAGTACATCATGCCATATGATAGCGCATATTATTATGATACTTTATTCCACGAGTATGTCCCCTTGGAGCAATTTTCTACTGTATATAAGTATAAAATTGCATAAAGTTGATAAGTAAGCAATAAGGATGAAGCCGTTGGCAGCTGCTTATAATTGTTTTTATTTTTTAACTGCTTAATATTCTTCAAAACACCGCGATTGATTGATCGAAGGCAGGCCCAGTTATGTCGTACTGACAAATTTACTATCTAAAGTGCTTTTAGTAATGCTTAGAATTCGTCGAAAATAGAACACGATTTGAAAGAGAATTCTGTTTTTAGGGTTTCATAGTGGAATGGCAAAAACGGAAACCTTACAGATTCGTCACGTCTGTCACAGTCACAGTCACTTTAAAAAAAAAGGACTTTTTTCCGAAACTAGAACTATACTGTTGAAACTTGGTAAGTAGATGTATTCTTTGAACCGCATTAAGATTTTCACACAAAAATAGAAAAAAAATATAAACTTTTTGGGGTTCCCCATATTTAGAACTGAAACTCAATTTTTTTTTCGTCAAACCCGTACATAGGGAGTATCTATGAATAGGTCTTCAAAATGATATTGAGATTTCTAATATATTTTTTTCTAAACTGAATAGTTTGCGCGACAGTTACTCCTAAAGTGGTAAAATATTTGTCCTCCGGCCCGTAACTTCTACGATAAAACTAAAAAAAAATATATGACGTAAATTACTAACCAAACTTTCACAGAAAATTAGTTAGAGCGAGATCTAGTTATTCACTAGATCTCGCTCTAACTAATTTTTTTTCGTTTTAATTTCGTTTTTTCTAATAGATCATAAGCCGCGATTGGTACGGAACCCTCAGTGTGCGAGGCCGACTCGTACTTTCCCAGCTTTTTTTAAACCTAATTTCGTAAGGCACCTTGTCATTGTTCGAAATTCAAAGCGGTGAAATGCCACTTTTTAGAAAAGCGTAAACCCAAAATGCTCTTTTACCTACTGATCTTCAAAGATACGAGTAAAATCAAAACTTAGGGTTATATATTTGTCTTATTTATAAAATATACAACCTTGACGTCTACGTACGTAACTCTTACGTAACTACGTAAATCTTTTGACATTTTATTAATTGTAATCTAACATTGTTAAAATAATTTATAGAAGTAATGTTTAGTTTTTAATAGGCATTTTTATTCAAAAGTAAATTCTCGACATTATTTGTCCTTTATGATAAAGTTTCTTTGATTCTCTGAATAGTTGCAAAGTCATTTTACTCATTAGTAGTAGCTCACGGCTGTTAGGTTTTCCTGTTTCAGAAATCCTGACAAGTACCTAGAGGTTTATAACCTCAGGGGCCTAATGTTACAATACGCTTGTTATTCGTAACCCTTTGTCTCTGATGAAAGATTCTACAAATACAGACTATACTCTTCAAACTACAAATTATAATAATTTCTAACGATAACGAAAGAGATGAACTAATAAAACTTGTTTTTCGTTGTTGTTTTTTTTTTTCAGAAATATTCAGAAGGGTTGATTTTGTAGACTCTACTCCTTTTTCTCAGTCGTTTTATTGCTGTTTGATAGAAAAATATTTTATTTTATTTCACAAAGGTCTACATGGGCACTTGTAAAACGTCAGAAGCTAGTATACGTTTCCGAATTTGTCGTTTCCTATGGAGAAGAACCGGCAAGAAACTCCATGGTTACTCTTAAAAAAAAACGCTTTGTTACAATATTTCCATGTAAAATTGTTTGTTTGTTGACAACGGACACTGTTATCAAAGCCTTCCGATCCATCATACTCCAGACAAATTAATCACGCATCAAAGACGAACAAAGAACTGTAGCGCTTGTTATTCCCCGAGAACGTATCACCGTCATCAGGAAGAGAATTTGTTTAAGACAAATTTATATTCCCCAAGCTAGAAGCTAGTGCACATTTCCAAATAGGTCGTTTCTTATGGAGAAGAACCGACAAGAAACTCCATGGTTACTCTTAAAAAAAATTGTTTGTCACAATATTTCCATGTAAAATTGTTGATAATGACAACGACACTGTTATCAAAGCCTTCCGATCCATCATACTCCAGACAAATTAATCACGCATCAAAGATGAACAAAGAACTGTAGCGCTTGTTATTCCCCGAGAACGTATCACCGTCATCAGGAAGAGAATTTGTTTAAGACAAATTTATATTCCCCATTTACCGGTTGAGCTGCGTTCATCGCGCCGTGATTTAACTCATAATTCGATCCCGGATCGAACGAGATGTGCTCTTGAGGGTTTTATTAGAAACTGTGAAGGACGTGTACTGTGTTCCAGATAAAAATGTTTTTAACCTTAGCTTGTTTTACAAACCTACCTGCTTAGTAAATAAAGAAAAGCTTTGTTTGTTTTTTTTTTAAATTTTAGTATATAACTAGCGACCCGCACCAGCCTCGCATGGGTGCAATGCTGATATTAAATACATGCATGTATTATACATACAAACCTTCCTCTTAAATCACTCTATCTATAAAAAACCCCATCAAAATCCGTTGCGTAGTAGAAAGGGACAGCGGGAAGCGACTTTGTTTTATACTATGTAATGATAAGTATATTTTCTGAAATTGTGGAATAGGTTTTTTTCAATTTAATTCCAGTGTTTCTCAGGGTGTTTTTAATATCATACGAATTTAATATCGCAGAAATGCTTTGCATTGGGCATTGCGGGGTGCTGCTGTCCGATAGCATGTCGCGCAACCCGCATGCGTATTCCACGCATTACAATAAATACTTCTATGAAAAGGAGATTAGTGAGAGCTATTCCGCACGCGTGATGAAATCCGCACGATATTAAAAACCATAAAAAAAGATATTAAAAACACTCTTAGGTAGTAGAAACTTTGCAGTAGAAATTATGAAGTTCCTAATTAACCGTAATAATAATATTATCTGCGGCTAGTCGTGTTAGAATCTACTTTAACTTGTTTTATATTCCTTGTGTAAAATTAAAGGCTTAAATAAGCCTACAAGCTGATTCAATTTACTGTACATAGATTTTATGTATACTGGTAGAGGCTTGGTGTATTTCGCGTGGGCGCTATGTCTACCCACCCACTTACAACGCAAAACTTGCTTAGTTCAGACACGCTTTAGTATAGGTACCTAGGTGCCCTAGATAATGTTCACAAAACGTACGGTTTTTTTCGATAATCCTCCTTTTTTATTTGATAAATCCAACAGACATTCTAGTAACTTATATCTTAAATAATATGAAATTCCAGTGTGTTTCTCACATTGAAGGTACTACGTGGGCGGCCTGTGGGCAGAGTGGCATCAAATGAAAGATTCTTTCATTGTTATTTAAATAAACGAAAAAAATCCAGAAAATTCTTTTAAGATCAGGGCCATTGTACTCTGTGCGTTAGAAGTATCAAAAGGTGTAGGAGTTATGGTTAGCCAGTAGCTTCCGCAAGTATGGCGGAAATGTTACGGGTATGTTTTTTTTTTTACAACTATCACACAAAGCCGTCTAGTCTCAAGCTAAGCAGAGCTTGTGTTATGAGTACTAGACAACTGATAAACATACTTATATATTTCTAAATATATACATATATTATAGATAAATTACACCCAGACACAGAACAAATGATCGTGCTCATCACACAAACATTTGTTCTGGGTGGGAATCGAACCCACGACCTCCGGCATAGCAGTCAGGTTCACTAACTACTAGACTGACAGGCCAGTCATATTACCAACTTCGATCATCAATGTACTAGATTACCGATCTCTGTTCCGAAAACGGCCCAACAAATATCATCACAAATAATCTTGTGATGATATTTGATGTCAGGTTGGACCAATCATGGTAGGCGTTGAGATGTGACATCGCTCTAATTTGAAAATAGAATAAGCGCCAGTGTTAATTTTGTATATTAAACCTTATTGTTTATAAAATTGGTTTAAATTTTCAACAAATATTTTTGAACAGTTTTAATAATGAGGATTGAATTTCGAATGTAATGCTTTTTGTTTTTGAAGCAATTCTGAGATACTTATGCGTTATGATTTTGTTTTTAATCCTTGATCTAGCACATTGATGACCGAAGGTTACCAAGATCAAAAACATTCAAATCTAGGGTAGTGTACCAAGTTTCGTTCAAATCCGTTGAGGCGGGGTTGATTTGTCATTCACTTCTCAAGTAGAATAAAACAAAGTCACGTTTGTCTGCCTGTTTATTCTTTTACGTTTCATATAAACCAAGCAAAGAATTTTGATGCGTTTTCAGTAATAAAAAGAACTATAAACAGGAACGGTGTAGATAATTTGCAGCCATGCAAAGCCAGGCTGGGGCCCTAGTCATACTAATATTGACGTTATGCAGTATACAATAAAGTGTAAAATTATATTGTAAAGGCAAATATTTGCGTGATGGTGCGTTAGGCACTTCTATTTGTGCGTTTAAATGACTGAAATATGTTTCATGATGATTTTAAATCGAACATCACTTTTAAAAGACTAGTCCGTAAGTTTTAAAAAAATGGTAAATTACACTATTTGCCTAATAATTTAATTTTGTTTTCAAAGGGTGTGATTTATTTTCAAAGTTGTCAGACAAAAAAGCGAAGATCAGGCAAACATCATTGGGTGTATTTTTATGAAATTTTCACAAACTAAAAGATAATTTAATTACCAATATTTTTATATACGGTTTTTTTATGTATATGGTGTTTAATAAATGAAGCACAAATTTTTAATATTAATATAATCTTGATGCGCGGGAAGTAACGCTTGCTCCTCTTTTGTTGGCTCAAGTTCGTTGGCGTTTAGTGGGTGGCACTCATGATCCCAAAGCGAACGCCGGCGTTCGCGAGTGATTTCGCGCCGTTCGGTTGAATATTAGAGCTCTTACACAACAAGCGGCATGTTCCCAACGGCAGATGTAACTGCAGCCGTCGACGCGCGTCGGCAGCAACCGTCGACGTGTTGATGGCTTCCATTGACGCGTCGATGGCAGCCGTCGACATTTCAGTTTCGAAGATCAACGGCAGCCGTCGTCTGCTCTCTAGTACAGGAGTCAGTTATAAAATGGATTCCGAAGAAGAAACACTGTTATTGCTTTCACTTCGTCGACGCCGACGGAAATGGCCGATTTATTTACTAATATTGAATGTCTATTACATTCAATATTAGTAAACTACTGTAAGATAGATTTTATTTATTGCACACATAACAAATCGATATAGACGAATCAAACTTATAGTTTGATTCGTCTCAACATGAAAGACGGTATGGATATTTTAACGTAGGTATTTAGATGACCTTGCATAATTTATTAAGTTAAAAAAAAAGTAGTTAAACTAATTTTCCCCCAATAATTTTGCGTAAATTAAACGTAATTTAAACTCGGAGTTTAAGTAGTAAAAATATTTCGCGGTAACGTGCATCGAAGTCAAGTAGTATCGCAGTGAAGATCTATCGCGGTATAATTAGCAATTCACTATCAATTTCGTCAGTAGAACTCATTTTACAAATTTGCGACGCGTGCGCACTCTTGAACTATTTGCAGTCGACTAACAAAATGGCGGACGCGGCACACTACAACTGCAGCCGTCGACGTGTGTCGGCGGCAGCCGTCGACCAGTTGACGGTTGCTGCCGACGCGCGTCGACCGCTGCAGTTACCTCTGCCGTTGGGAACATGCCGCTCGTGTGTAAGACCTCTTAAGCAAACGGCATTCGCATAGATTACAAAATATTGAGCGTTTTTTCATAGTGTATTTATCCAAGAACGTAAATAAAAAGTTTTTCATACAAAAATAAATTTAAATATGGAAAATAAGCAAACGAGCGCCAGCATACGCGTGGGAACTGAAAAGTTAAGTCCCTTAAGATCATTTCACTCGGGTGCAGCCACTGGCAGAAGTTAGTGTGTAATATAAACAGGATTGTAGAATATTGTACAGCAGAACAGCTGCAGTCAGTAACCGTCTGTTTAGTTCGTGAGTGATCAAGCGAGCGACGGTTCCTGTTACTGGCTCTCATGCTCCTATGAATTCAAACGGGTCTAAGTTTCTTCGTTCAGTGTGAACATGAGCTGGACAGGTTTACTGGGCTGATCAGGCCCAGCAATACGCACGAGCTGTTGTTTGTTTTATATAATCACTTAATTTATTTATTTATTCTTCATGTAAAGTAGTGGTACCTACATTAGCGGTCTTAATGCAACAAGGCATTCTCTACCAGTCAACCTTTGGGTTAAAAAAGACAACATTGTCACACAATCAGATTAGTATCATTAAAACAAGTTACTTGTAATAATAAAATAAGTATATAAGCTAATATTATAAACTAATAAATACTGTGATAAATATTAATTCAATATGATTAAGAGAAATTAAAATATAACTGTTATGACAAAGACCGAACTAAGGACTTACCTTAACTGCAAGAACTGCTGTGTGTATCTGTGATTTGTTCTGATTTCATGTAGTAATGGTACGTAGGCGGATTTATTGCTATAATACTTTTTCTACCAATTAACATTTGGGTCAAAAAGGAAGACATTGTGTCTGGCAAGCACTATTCGATATTTCAAATAGAATTATTATTAAGTTAATTTGCTCTATAAATTGCTTATAATAATGAAATATATGTATTTGCTAAAATTATAAACAATTGAATATGAAAAATAAATAAATATAATTAAGAAAATTTACAAAATATTTATAAGGACTTCAAGAATGAAGTCCTTATATTCCGTAGTTCAGAATTTGATGCTTGAAGGAAAAACTGATTTTTTTTTTAGGTCAAAGGTTAACAGATTCTAGAGTTTTATGGCATTGTGTAAGAAAAAGACATAAGCCCAGATGAGAAAAAATATGAAGAAGAAGTCTCAGGAAGTATCAGGAATATTTCATGCTCGAAGGTTAAGTATTGAGAACTGCCCAACACTTTAAAATATTGTTTGTTTTAATTTTTCTCTGCATCATCAAAAAGTTGACTGGCAGTAAACCTCAGTACTTTTCTTGCACAAAAATTTAAAAAGATAAATTAGACCGGTCTCTATTCCCCACAGTTTAGATTTTCAGAATTGTACAGTAGAATATTGCCGCTGACAATCAAAGTTGGTCATTAAGATAATTCTACGTTTAAAGGCTTGTCGCACACAAGAGACTTACTATTAAATTCTCGTCTAAGCTATTAAATGGCACACAGCTAGTCGTGCAAGTATCTAGATTCATGAGTCATTAAGAAACTAGATGCGGCGGCTTCGAACAAAGTCGATTCTTCTCTTTTCTGTACGGGTTGCCAATTAAGTTTACCTAGCGGACATCGCACGGGAAAATTGCAAGTGCATAAAATGGATAGCAATATAAAATAGTTTTTTTTTTTATATATAGTTAATATTTCATGTTCTTATTTCGGCGAATGTGTCATCTGTCCATTGTTTGCATCCAGTGTTTTTATTGGAGTGCTCGAATCCAGTTAAAACATTTTATAAAACGCCCATTTTTTATAAACATTCTGTGTTGTATTTACAGGAATTTCAAAAGCGATTTTTTGTGTCCGTTTTGCTTCTATTTTTCAGTACATTTTTTGTTTATTTCGATCTGGGTATCTACCAAAATAATAGTCGTAACTAAATACTAGTAAAAAGGTGGATGTCAGACATCTGCCAACATTGCTCAGCGTGCGAAAAATAAATAAAAAAGTCGAGACGAACAAAATCACATAGTTTAATCGTCCCCAACCTCGTTCAGTCCGCCCGTCTAAGAAATAAGAGGTTCACTTGAAATGAGCAAGCGATTTATTTGCCACTGCGGGCGTTCGCACTGATAAATATGACCAATAAAGGAAAACAAAATGTCCACAAGAGAAATTATTGCGGTGCCCGTAATTT
Source organism: Mythimna loreyi (assembly GCA_029852875.1). Taxonomy (NCBI): domain Eukaryota; kingdom Metazoa; phylum Arthropoda; class Insecta; order Lepidoptera; family Noctuidae; genus Mythimna; species Mythimna loreyi. Next base: position 11,202,808 of record CM056785.1, on the reverse strand, counting down.
ACCTCTTCGTTTATTTCTCTACATTTTTCGTTTCTTTGAATAAAAATATAATTTAATGCGACGAGACGATCAATTATTTTGACTGAATGTTTTTCTTTGAACTATTTAGTTTTCGGCACATCATTACAGAGACGCACTCCACGATACGGCCATTGTTGACTATTCATTTGTGTTTCAGAACACTATTATCTTTCATAATAATGACTCCCAGGTTTTCGCCTATTTCAACCAAAATAATCGAATTTTAGATTTAAATTTTCGCGACTCCGCTGAAAATTTGCAAATATAAATATTGAATACAGCTGGAGGCATTTTGCGTGAAAAATTAGGTCGGTTGGCGAATGCCTGTAATAACGGTGAGTTACACCTAATTCTGGTATTGTTCCGTTATTCTTTACGCGCGTTCGAATTCAAAATAAAGATATTTATTGCCCAAATAACTGTTGACTTTGTTTTCGGTTGCCGTTCGTAAACAAAGCATTTACAATAAAATAGCTCTTTGCTTCGTTAACTGGAATGAAATGTTCAGTCAGGAAGTCAATAATCAACGATGAATAAAAGATATTGAAGGTGTAAGGTAATTTTGGAACGCTTTCATGTTGTTGAGCATAAAAGAATGTTTGTCAGAATAAACAATGTAACAAAGATCTTTGAATTGAAGACGTTATAAAATATGTTGGCTAGCATGGCTTCATTCGTTATACACGTATGATATTGTTTGAAGGTTGTATAAAATATTACAAAGAGAATTCACTTTGAAATATTGTTACTGTATCTACCTACGGATTCGGCTGAAAATCGAAAATATTTACTTAAGGCCAATTGCGACTAATGAGACGTCTAGCGATGTTTGTACGTGACATGTATGTTTTTCTTTATTGGATAAGGCCTTATAGTTGCTATTTTAAATATTGCTTTTGTTCAGAATATGCATTTAAGATTTTGAATATCGTAATGAGAGACATAATCCGCCTGTGTACCTTTGTGTTGCATGAAGTTCTAATAAATAAATAAATAATAGAAATATATTAGGTGTGCGAACGCCGGAGTTCGCTTGGGTTTTTTTTTTAAGGAATAAAAAGAAAAAAATATTAGGTATCTACCTAAAATAGCAGTCGTGATATTAGGTACTGGACAGGTAATTAGGTTTGGTTTCTGAGTTTTAACCACGAAAAGAGAATACCCAGGTCGTCATTACCTAATCCATGTTGTGCGTGTTCGAAATAATTATATTAATGTACCTACCTAGAGGCAGGAAGTACAATAAATAAACGTTGAAGAGACTATTTTGTTATAACTAACGGAAATAAGGAGTTTTCAAATAAAAATACCACATATATAGACTGCAAAAATTCATAGCTACTGAATAAAATAAAAATATGACAGCAATATCTAGGCAAGCTAAAGGTGCTGAAGCATTCATCTTACGCGACGCTCGATGAGTGTATTTTGGCAGATGTAACATAAAATATAGTTCATGAATAATGTGACACCGTTCCCGGAACACGATGCGCCGGGAGCCTGGGCCTTCGTTTCTCGTAAATATTCAGGGTCCGACTAGCGACGCTCCACGATACATCAAAGTCGCGTCGTCTCATACAGAACCTAACATGTTTAACTTTGTGACGGGAGCCACTACGAAACAAATGAAAAACGTTGAACAAACAGCAAGAGGAAATTAAATAAGAACAACCAACAGTTGCGTTAGATTCCGCTACATTTATAAGGTGAGTATGATCCCGGTTGGGTCATGAGCACTGGGTTAACGAAGACTCATATTTCGGACGTGGGTGTCAGGGGGTTTCAGTCACGAATGGCAGAGATTCATATGTATTGTAAGTTATTCAAATCCACCTTATTCATGTTTGCTTTATAAGAATTGAAAATAGTGTGAATAAGTGGACCAGTGTAATGTCCCCACAGCATATGCAAAGATGAGAGAAGAGGTAAAGATTGTTTTTTGTTTATTTGTTTGTAGGAGGTAATCTCTGGAAGTGCTGGTCCGATTGAAAAAATTTTAGCAACAATAGAAAGCTGCTTTACTCCTGAGTAACATAGGCTAATATTTCATGTACGCGGGCGAAGCCGCGGGCAAAAGCTAGTAGGCTAATATTTTATGTACGCGGGCGAAGCCACTGACAAAAGCTAGTTATTTATAGATTACATACCATTTTTTTGTTTGTCCTGTGCCAGTTACACATATTTTTTATCTTAAATTCATTAATATTGATAGTCATGCACAGACAGACATATTCATGAATGGCCAACCTTTTGATAGGTTCTGTAGGTATAGATAAAAACAAAGGATGGCCAACAAATACTTAGTAGAGATTCTCAATATACGTTTGTGTTTATCTTAAGCAAGTCAATATAAAATCCCTAAAGTTTGTCATAAACTTTTCAAGGCACGAAGCAATATTCGTTGAGGAAGGTTACGCCCAATGTTTTCAGGGTCAAGAGCGGAATACGTGAACGGAAAGAAGGGAAACGATTCCTTGCCGTTTTGAAGAAATCCTTCTAAAATGTATGCGACAGAGATAACCACATGTTAGCCTGGAGAATACTGAACACTGAAATACTGAATGCTGGGAATAATTTAGTGACAACAGGGTCTGATCCCTGAGAAAAAATACTTACAGATCGGACTCTCAAGTTGTTATATTATGTTGGTCATAATGGGTTTATATTCTTGTGTGTTTTGGAACACAATACAAGTAATTCTGGTCTTTGGGAATAATCACCTGCAATTAGTTCACGTGTGTTTGCTATAACAACACGTACCATTGACATTGCTTCGACACTACTTGCATTATAAGCAGCTTTAAACCGTCCACGTCCAATAGAGATAGCATAATGTATTCACATCTACTTGACCGAATCTATGTGAGCCTGAACGTTCCGAGGTGATAACTTTCGGTGGATTCAATCAAATCAGTTAAATGTAGCTGTAAATTGGGCAGTTCCACTTGAGTGATATTGAGTAATGGTGGCCGCGTCGATATTGATGGGCGAGCCCGGGGCGCGCGCCGTATCTCTTCGGTGACGTGTTAATTTGTCAAAACCCGACGTCATAAAGAAAAAGTTAGAAAATTCACACGTGATGACTCGAGAGAAAGCACACCATCGATTACCGTCATAAAACTCATCCTATCCGACAATCGACCAGACGCATCTCTGTAAATTATGTCTAATTTAATGCTTGAACTACGTCTATAAGAGATTCTGCTCGTAAGCAACGAAATCTGATTTTGTGTTCTCCTAAGTAGTCCAGAAGGTAAAGATAACAGGTCACGCGCGCACGTCTGTCGTTACCCTTAGCCTCTTACATTTTATTACGTCCCATTACCTGGGATTAAGTCGGCATGCATCGCGTGGATTCTGTTTCATGTCGCCAGTCCCGTCAGCCCCGCCACTAATGTCATCCGCTACTCACAGCCCCGCTCAAATGTTAATTTTAAAATATGAACTCTTACGAACCGACGACATGTAGCCTTGTACGTACTCACGGAGCCTGAAATAATCCATTATTCTCATTAAATCTACAACTTGAGATGCTTTTATACGACTGCTCAGTCTTGTTAAGAGTTTTCTTTAATCAAATGTGGAGGTTTGTTACTCACAGTAGGCCCTTTGAGGAGATGTAAAAGGGATGAAAAGATAAAGTTTAGCCGTGGCGCCGAGACCAAATGCACTAATTGCAGGGAGAAACTGAAGTATGTACACCTGTGAGAGTGCTTGAACCGGCTGTGTGGGCCCGGTGATTTCATAATCAAGTACCAACTGTAATATAATTTCCCGGTCTGCGCTAATGAACGTGTATTTTGTTTCATCTGCCGTCAGTAGAACGTAAAACGCGCGTCATAAAATCAACATTTCATTTGGTCTGAGTACGCCCGGGCCCGACTCGCTGGCTTCAGCTTAAAATTTGTGTCATTAATATTTTTCATTTCCGCTACTAAATAAAAATGAGAAATCTTTGCCGGGCTAATTATAGTTGAATTTGGAAGTGTAGTATATATTTATGTGAATAGGTCCCGTCGCTTAAGTCAACTTTGTTGAAGTGTGGGGCGATGGAGATATGTTTTATTTATTTTATTGTGTGTAGACAAGTGAGACGAGGGCGGGGCCCCGGGCGGGTTTTGTCAAAGAGTCGCCGAAATAAATCGCCGCCGTACGTGTTGCGGAGAGCTGTTCGATGTATCACGCGCACGTATCCAATAGAACCGGCACAGACACGTTGCGTGAGCCTATTTTCCCTTCTCTACGGCCTCATAAATCCTCTCCTTATAAATTAGATTAAAACACAATGGCCCAAGTAGGTGCGTCGTGGAATTAACCTTGCCTACACCTTATGTGTCGAATAGTTGGGAACTTTATTAAACTTGCTCGATAGATGAGTGGTCGGTAACTGTTTTGAACTTTATAGTGTTTACTTACCTAAGTAGGCATTGAATACATTGATGACTAATAGATGTTATGGAACTTATATACTGCTCTAGTAGTTTAAAACAAAGTTCATTTAAAGCCATTGTAGGTATACATATGTACACACCACCAAACGATTTTCATCATCATGTTTTTGCATTTTTCTTGGTGTATGTGAGTGGGTAGATATATAAAATTCAACATGAAGTATGTCGGTAGCTTAACGCAGCGCAAGTTGTAAAAGTAAACTGTGGGTATACTGCGGGGCTCGTGGCGGATAAGCGACTACCTAAAGTGCATTGTTAAAATGTATTAACATTATGGGGATTGTTTTGTTTGTCGTCTCGCTTTGACGCGAACTATACGAGCATTTGTGACGATGTATGTAAATATTACAAGTCAGTTACGTTTTTTACCTCCTACTCTACTTAATAAATGCACGCTCTCTAGGTTTTCATACTAGGAATACTCAGGAACTTGACAAGCAAAACAAAATTTAAACTATTCATGTCAGATTTGTATTATACAAGGATGTATAATTATAATGATTTATTGGTAAATAAATAAACAGTTACATGAGATAGCTCACTGGTTTTCACATTAGGATTCCCTGTGTAGTGAAGGCCCATTATCTTCCATCATAGTAGAAAAAATACAACGTTAAAAATGAATGACAGTCAAGAATACAACTCACTCTTAATCGACCTTCAAAACGCGTCTGCACCCCCACAAACCGTCAAGGTATATACAGACGTGCCCATGAATGTCAGTTCTATCGCTCTGTCCCGGGCTCTGCGATGCAAAATCGCTCTAAAAACGCGAACCGACTGCATCACGTTAGTGTCATGCCCTCTTTGCAATCGTTCGCTACAAAAAGCGGCTCTCAAACTTTATGCCACTGCATCTGCCATCTTTAAACCAGACACGTTATACCTCTAATTAATTGCCTAGCACTGACGAAGCTCGAATAAACGCCACCTACATACAGCTCTATTCACAACCAGCGATGTATAGGCACCCCAAATAATGTATTCAACTCACCTTCATAATTTATTAATGCTGTAAAATTTTACAGCGACTTTCTACACAGGTTGATGAGTAATCAAAATTCTAGGTACCAACTCGTAGTTTCAGTAATTTAGCCTATGCCCTGGTTTAAATTACAGATCAAGTGAAAATTAGGAAAATTGCTTGAACATTACATTTTTATTGTAATAAGTACATACACGCTACCAACTTTACTAGGAAACTAATTTCTGTTCGTGGCCAAAACTCAAACAAAATAAATTGAAAAATGGCGAAATGAGTTTCTGTGTACGAAACAAGCGACAGATTAGAGATGTGTTTTTGTTTTTTCAAATATTTAAGGAAAAACTTCAGTGGGTACCCAAACGTTTTCAATTATTCAAGAGACATTTGAATTTCAATTCAGCGGAGCGTTTTATTTTTATTTTTTCTTATTATTATGAACAAGAAGGAAGCCATTAGCGTGTCGAGAGTTGAAATCGTCAGTTTTATTGCTCATTATTCGTGTTTATCATTTTTATTTTCTAGTGGCACTTGTCTTATGGGAGTACTAAAGGAAATAGATATAATTTATGACATTATACGATGTCTGTTGCTGAACCTTATCAGTACTGAATAACGCATAGGAGGCTCCAATTTACCGTCCAAAATTCCTTGTTTGGTAAAGAACTTCTGGGTAGCAGTAGGTATGCATAATTATATTATTACTGCACCGGAGTGTTGTACTAAGTGGCCAAGCTCTGCCTGCTCTGAAACAATCTCTTAGTTGGCTTTAACAACCCCCATGGGAAGCAAACTCTATTTTTAGCCCGAGATACTCTGTTTCTTAATACTGAGCGCTAGAAGCTATGAAAATTCCAACAAGCACAAATTTTCATAGTTGGTATTTGATACAGACTGGGATTTACTATAATTTTTGCTTGAGCTTAACACGCCGTCCATAGAGGATTACGAATAAATAATAAGTAATGTTTTTAGAAAACGCTGGCTGTTATTTAAAAAATAAATAAGATTCGTATCACATAAAGCGTCATAAATCAAATTACTCAGAAAGTTTACTAATGTATCGAGTATTTTTTCAAATACATTGAGGGAAAAAGAAAGCGACAATTTACATAACTTAGAGTGGCCTAGTCTAGTGGTTAATGGTTTTAACTTCTACGTCATAGAACGTTAGTTCGACTATCACTTAAGACAAACCTTTGTGGGACGAGTACGACTATTCGTTCTGTGTCTGGGTATAATTTATCTATAATATGTGTGTATTTAGAAATATATAACAATATTTATCAGTTACCTAGCACCTGTAGCACGAGCTCTGCTTAGAACTACACATAGCCAGTGCAGTGCTTGCAGTACAGTGAGCCAGCACGAGAGAGTCCAGTGCAGTATGTGTGTGTGTTGCAGTGACTACTTGGGACTATAGTCTTGTATAAAAGTTGTGGAGTATTATTATTATTCAATTGTGGAGTATTACAGACAGCTAGGTCTCATAGATACGCTGGTATTAATTTCCTTTTACTTAGTTTGTATTAATAAATGATTTTGCACCTTTACGAGGTGTAAAGGTGCAAAATTATTAATCTCAAAATTAAGGTTCCGTGAAAATGTCTAGGGATTGCGTCGAAACTCGTTTATTTAGTTAGGTATTAAGTGGCAATATCGTCGGAGGGCAACTTCGGTCGCTGTAAATACGATAAGTAAACAAAGTTAGGCAAATAATCACACAATTAGGTAAAGGATTAGGCCCAAGTCCTTGGAGACTTGCCCAGCAACCACAGATTTGGGCTCATTTACACAGAATTATCAAGTTAACAGAAACGTTACTGAAAAAGCAAAATTTTGGAAGAGTTTATCATGGATATTTTCTTGTTTTGATTTTAGCTTTCAACATGAAACGTTCAACATAAATGTTCATGAAAAAGCTATATAATAATCTGTTGGATAAAACATTCAGAGGCGATTAAATACAATTTTACGTACTTAAATATTCATAGGAAGAAAATTATGTTAACATGTTATTTTATGTAAATAAAGTACCTCCATCAATCAAAAACATCATAGAAATCATAACGGTAGTCCTGGCTGAGGAAAAGTTTAATGTGGCGGAAGATTAGTATAACTTGATACATTCACGTGTACTGTGTTAAGTAGTAGGTTACTGTGCGCTGGATTGGAAGGCAGGCATGTGTGGCGGTGAAATTACAGGCACAGAAGACATTCCAACTTTGAGTCTAAGGTTTGCAGAGCGTGCCGACATGTAGGTGGCAAGGTACTCTCGCTGCAGGTATTTCTATTCCGAGGAACTTTCCATCAACCGTGCCGTCGATCATCCCAGCGTCGTGTCATTTTGTTTGTCAACCTTTCAAACGAAAAAGTAACATTTTTCCCAAACTTCGCCTTTTAACGGTAAAAATTGCTGAACGTTCACTATAAATACGATTATAGACGTCGTTCGCGTATTATGCAATTGGACAGTCAAATATTAGTGGAACGTGATCGTAATAATATTGAAATCGGCCATTGGAATAGCATCGCGTTCTCTATCGTCCGTGTTTTATTATACCGACATCGATGAAATTGCGCGGATTTATCGACCATTTTTGTTGCCCGTATGTTTTGGGATAGTCGAGTCAGTTATTTTTTACTAGCTTTGCACGCAGTTCTGCTTGTGCCGACAGTTTTCAGTTTTTTATTTTTAAATATTGTACTCGTACATACTATGGGTTTTACTGGTTACGAAATTTGCACAGCAAATGGTAGGCGTCCAGTTTCTTTCATATCATATTTATCGCATCGCAAACTTTTAACAAATTACCGGTTTTAAATTCATATAGACTTTTTTATAGATTTTGGTGAATTTGGAATTTTAAAGATGTTTTTTAAAAGGTTTCATATTTTTTTTTGGAAATTGGATTAATTACTAAATGGTTAATAGATGCAATTTGCAATTTTTATTGCTGTTAAAAACTGTTATTGGCATTGTTTTTTTAACCTTTATTTTTGTACGAATTTTCAAGCGTTAATATTCACAGTGCCTAACTTTAGACATTCCAGTATCCGACGGCCCAGAGGCATGGATAAACTAATTTCGCATATCACTTTATGCAGAATTTCAGAGGTAAGAAATCTGATAAATACCTATTAATTTTAATTTGTTTTTTTCAAACATTTTTTATAAATTACTTGCTTTATTACAACATTATAATATACAGATTCTTAAAACGTAGGTGTAAAAGGTAGGTTCTTAAAACACATTGTGTTTTTGTGACATATTGTATAATATAACATTTTAACCATCCATCAAGCCATCCATTCCATTTTTAACTACTCATACTCTGAAAGTAGGTCTGAAGATTTCTGAGGAGCGGGTTGAAAGTAGTATTTTCATCTCTAGAGAGAATTACTTTCAACTGACAGCTGTCAAATTAACTAAAAAACTAGTTCTATTTTGACATTTCTATTGAACCGTGACCGAGAAAGAAACATTATCTCGGGACTCAATTTATCTTATGTGCTATTACAGGATTACCTTTGTACCAATTATCATAAAAATATAAAAATCCGTTCAGCCGTTCGGATGTGAAGAAGTTATAAATATACACACTTTCCGCTTTTAACATTACTAGCTTCTGCCAGCGGCTTGGTTCGCCTGAATGTTGATTATTATTGGGGACTGGAACTCGTACATAAATAAAAAAATGGCCTATTGTGATCCATGGAGTTCAAAGCTTCCTTTGTAGTAAATTTCATCAAAATCGGCTCTGTAGTTTAACCGTGAAAGCGAAACAAATTAACCACAACGTGCCGCGCGACATCAGCGCTGTTGTCGCGTTGCTTTGTTATTATTCCATATAAATAAAACGTGCGGCTGCTGCCCTGCAGCCGCACTGGAGCCACGCGTCATTTATTTACATGAAAATAGTACGCAGCACGTTGTGGCTCAAAACACCGGGGCCCTGGAACTAAGGCAAGAAGGAACGGTGGGTCGTTTAGTCGGTAAAAGTCTGACACTGTCTCCCGGCGGAGGGATTCGTCATTCGATGATTTTTTCCACCACAAAAAAGCACTTTGTGGCTAATTTGAAGACGCTCTTACTTTTACATATTAATATTTTTCAATTTTTTATATATTAATTCTCCATACTGTACCATTATATCCCACCCTAACCACAAAACAGAAGCAACGTAACATGAATTTAAAATATTCACAATTCGCATTTATAAATAGAGGGCTCATGCTAGCTGCGGCTAAGAATAGATAGCCTCTCCCTGCGGGTCTGGCTGACGGGTACTAAAGGATCAAGTAGAACAGCAGTCACCTGAACATAACTATCTACTATGACCTGGTTTCCCAAAGATTTTTGGGTCAATTTGTCAAGCGTTTGTTGTCGGCTGAGGAAGCCTAATATGCTTTCAAAATTGTAACATGATGTTTGAAAAATAAAACAGATACTTACTTCTGTTAATGGGCTAACCTATATTTTAATTAGCAATTGTAATATCTTGAGTATCGACATCTGTTATTAAGAAAATTAGGCTTCTGGAAGATCTCGATTGGCGATCCCATACCGGAAGACGCAGTGCTGGAAGGCCTAGTCCAGACCATGACCTGAACTAGGACCCAGTGCAGAATATATTTCCATGTCCATTCCACCAGAAGATGAGGTCACCGTGACGCCTCTCCAGTCATTTAAGAGGGGACTTACCGCCATGATTCTCCGGCGGGATCTCATGGTGGAATGGAAACAGCGACTGTCGCAACCCAGCGCTGGGCACGCCATAATTTCGGCAGTAGTGCCCCTCTTTGAGGCGTGGCTGGATAGACCTCACGGCGTCCTCACCTTCCGCATGACGCAGGTCCTCACCGGACATGGCAAGTTCGGGAGGTTCCTGCACCGGATCCGTGCGGAAGAGACGCCCGGGTGTCGCCACTGTGTGGCCAGCCCGGAGGACACGGTGGAGCACACGGTAGAAGTGTGCCCCGCTAGGGAAGAGGAACGCCGTGCCCTCGTGGGGGTGATCGGCGGCGGCGACCTCTCGCGCCGGGCCTTGGTTCAGGTTGGATGGTCCGCAGCGAGGAAGAGTGGCAGGCGCTCGCCTCCTTCTGCGAGGCAGTAATGCTCGTAAAGGAGGAGGCTGACCGCATAAGGCAAAGGCAACGGCGCACTCACCGTAGCCGTCGCCGCCGTGATCCTGCCGATATCCGGCCACCGTAGACACTGGCTTGCGGACGGTGAGCAATGGGTAGCTCGCCGTCCGGTTGTCTGGTAGCGGTCCAGACCTAAGTCGTCTACGGCGCGCTCCGTTCCCGCGCGCCTCAAGGAGTTGTCAGCAAACCGTAGGGGCCCTACAGGGTCGAAGCCTCCCGGAGCCGAGGGTTGATGCGAAAGCGTTACACCGGGGCTCTGGGAATAAGGCAAGGAAGGCACGGGGTAGGTTCTTTAGTCAGTAAGAGTCTGACACTATTTCCCGCTCCGCCCAAGAGTGGGATTCGTCATTCGATGATTTTTACCTACCATAAAAAAAAAACTGCCATGATTATGGCATTCACAGCACTGGGTTGTAACAGTCACTGTCTATACATCGTCAGAAGATCACACAAGAACTCTATCCGGGATACTAATGTTGAGATTTCTAATTATGGTAATCTTGTACCACTTGCCAAGATTTTCATATACCTACTGGAAAATCAATCTGAAAAGTATCAATTTTTATTAAATGGCTCTGATACAGGGTGCAAATATGACTATTGATCAGTGTAAAACAAACATTACCTATGGAAGTAAATTTTCAGAAATGTTGGTCGTACAAGTTGTTACAACAATCTTGTGCCTCTGGATCTCCATAAAGTCGGAGGCACGGAAATGGACTCGTGCCGTTCGAGCTATTTACTTCATTCAAACCAGAAGCACGACTGGAATATGTTAGTTTTCCTAAACAACCGACATGAACACTAAACTTTAAACTAATGTCTAGCTTTATATGGCTGTAAGCAGAGGCTAACTGTCCACCTAAAGTCATACCGCTATAGCAAGCGAGACGTCTAAAACAAGTGATCAGGTCACTGAAAGTTTAAATAACTTCCTGGTTTGAGGTTTTTGTTCGTATAAGGTTTCCAGTGAAATTTAGTAGCGGTTTTAATTATTCGTTATTTGATTCCTAGTAAACGTAAAATTAATTTGGTTTTATATATCTTAAGTGTGGGTGTATTCTCGATAAAATGGAGTTGAGAATTTTGCTGTCGTATTGACTACCTAAGCGAAGCTTGCCAAGAAGGATGGCTCAATAGACTAGCTATAAAGTATTGGAACGAATTATATTTGCATACTAATGGAAAACAAAGTGGTATGTATTTCATATAAAAAGTAAATATTCGTTAACTTTGACACTGGCTGATTGCATTAAACCTTACAAAGCCAAAAACAAAACAAAAATGGTTCTGGTTTATTACTTATTAACACTAACGTTTTTTATTTGCATTTGATAAATAATTTAGTTTTTCATTTGTTGGCTTCTTTTACCTTTATGTTTTTTCCTGGAGGCTTTTCTCTGTAAGTATGATTCTGCAAAATATTGTAAGAGGTTTTATGATTGACCATTGAGTGGCTACTTTTGTAAAGCTGGTCCATTGGCTGTGTTCTTTGGTCACTCTACCTTTCAAGTTTGGTTGAACATTCAGATATAGAAATGACTTATAGTAGGGTAGTTGTAAATTCTTATCGATCAGTTTCCGGCAATGTGTTTTCTATTTGAATTTAGAGTATAAAAAAGCCTGTAGTCAAATTTTAAAAGGGTATGGTCTCCAAAGCCAAAATTCTTAAAAAACTACAAGGTTAACTTCTAGTTTTTTAAGATATTTTTAAGTTTTTCTTTAACGCATTCTTAGTCATTTCAATTTGGGGACATCTACCATAACTTTATTTTATTTTCTCTAGTATCATAATCATATATTTATTTTGCAAACATGGGCATAGTCCATAGATGTTTTTATTTTTAACATAACCATATTAACAAACTTTGTGTTATGATTATACAGCATTACTGATATATCTGAAATGACTGAAATAAGACCTTTATTTGTAATACCTATGTTCATAAACAAAGATTGATTTGATATGATTTGATTTGTACGGAAAATTGTTTCAAAAATGATCACTACCACCACTGGTCACTAATACCCCGTGAAATAATATCAAAATATTTTTTTTCCTTATTCACATACTGATTTGCATTCCTTAATAATAAATTATTCCTATATACAAAGTTTAAAATAAATCCTTGCATTTTTGGCATTATTAATGCGTTCAAAATACTCCTGTGGTTTCAGCACAATCTGTTAATCGTCGGTAAGAAGGTAATTATTTCGTGACGGTATCATAATTTTGTTAATTGTCCCTTTTTCCTCGTCTCTAATTAATGTAACCAGTTGCTTCACCCACAAGACTCGTAAAACTTTGCTGAGTTAGATGTTTCTTTTTTCTGATTTATGAACCCTTCTCTTGTGATCTAAACATACAAGACTATCTACATAATACATTTTTTCATGACCAATGTTTTGAGTTATTTAAAGTCGGGTTTTGGAGCTGTATTTTTGTAAAATATCGACATATTTACGAGATCACATCGAAATATTGGTTGGTTAGTGAATTTTAAATGGTGTGTCAATGAAGTTCCGTGTGATGTATGATGACGCATGGCACAGAAACCGAGCTGACACAGCATTTTATATTCGAAAATATGCTGCTGTTTATAAAAATATAAATTCAGAAACATATACACATAGAATTTCCCCTTGTCAGCTCGCGTGTTTAATTTTTAAATTCGTAAGAGAACAGCGATTCCGACAGATTTTGTCCCGTCCAAAAGGTTGTTTTTCGTCAGAAAAAAAAAATGAGAATTCGTTTGCAGCACCCCTTACCATGTCAAATTGTATATTGAAACTGTCCCACACTAAAATATCATTGATGTCGTTGAAGAAGAAGACAATGAAGTCGTTTAGGACAAGTTAGGTGACAAACACACGTATGGAAGAAATAAATGTATAATGATATTACAGCGTGGCAATGCTGCCAGCCTTTTGGGCACTTTACCAGTCGACAGCGATGCGGAAGAGTTTTTTGACGCCCTATTAGATTAGGTATTTTCAGTTAATTTCATCAGAGTTTTTTTTTTTAATTTATGTTATACTAGTGACCCGCCCCAGCTTCGCACGGGTATAATGTGATATTAAATATATGTATTAACAAAAACCGCATCAAGATCCGTTGCGTAGTTTTAAATTTCTAAGCAAACATAAGGACAGCGGGTAGCGACTTTGTTTTATACTATGTAATGATATGTAGTTTTAAGGTTAGAGATTGACTTAATTTTTGAAATTAAAATATAATTAACAATGTGCTAAAAAAAAAAGATTTTTACAATTAGAATTCAAACAAATAAAAAACGGGAAAGGGAAGGCGTTAACCGTGTTAGGGTTAACGGTAGAACGCACGAGAAACATAAACCTCTGGGTAAACTTTGTATCGGATGTTTTTGATTGAACTGTTGTTTGTACCTCAAGTTATGGGTTTTAGGAAAATATGATAGCTTCAAATATCACGGTTATTTTGTTCCAGGTTGGTTTATTGATTAACCAGAGATGGAAGTTGTGCTGTTGTATTTAATAACAGTCCTATTTTTAGATTTCGTTCAAATGACAGATGGCTAGATACCCGTTATTAATAATTTCACTAAAAGAGTGAGCATGCCATAATCTTGGCGGTAAGTCCATTCTTTAAGGCGTGGCTAGATATACCTCACGTTGTCCTCACTTTCCGCATGACGCAGGTTCTCACCGAACATGGCAAGTTCGTGAGGTTCCTGCACCGGATTCGTGAGGAACCAACGCCGGGTTTCGCCATGCCTGGGACCGGTCGTTGTGGCGACGTTTGGGGTGGTCTATGTATACCAGTGGACGTCTTTCGGTTGAATTGATTGATACCTCTCGCGGCGGACCTTGGTTCAGGCCATAGTAGTAGTCATAGGCCATAGCCGCCGCCGCCCCGATTCCTATTCCGATTTCCGGCCAACGTAAGCGCGGGCTTGTGGACGGCGAGCAATAGGTAGCCCGCCATCCAGTCATCTCGTAACGATCCGGAACGAGCCCAAGTCGTCGACGGCATGGCGAAGTTGTCAGCAAACTGTAGGGACCCAGCAGGGCCGAAGCCTCCTGGGACCAAGGGTTGATACGAAAGCGTATTACCACGGCCGGGGCCCTGGAATCAAGGCAAGGAAGGAACAGGGTAGGTTGTTTAGTCAGTAAGAGTCTGACACTGTTTACCGCTCAAGGGATTCTTAATTGGATGATTTTTACCTACGATTAAAACTTCATTTTGAAATGAAAAAAATAAAAATAACCTTCAAAATCTTCTTTGAAATAGTCAGAATCCTGTGGAATTTTTTTATGAAGTATCTTTTAAGTGCTTCAGAGAAAAATAAATACCTACTTAGAATTTGGTATGTCGTTTTATTAGAGTTTTAAGTATTTAAGACCAATTTAGCCATTTGCCATCCTCATCTTTCCTTGATATTGCTAAAAGCTTCTATATTTAGAAACTCGTGACCTAATTAATTGTTATTATTATTGATTACGAGTACACGAGGAGTACCATTAGGACAAGTTGCTGTATATCTTATCCTATAATATCTATTAATATGCCCAGTCAGTAAGATATTTTAAAAGGTTTTAGGTCGGACCAAGTCCAAGTCGTCGATGGCGCGTTTTGTTACCACGCGCCTCAAGGAGACGTCAGCAATACCGTAGGGACTCGGCAAAAGGGTCGAAGCCAACTGTGGCTCAGGTTCTCTTTCTGAAACGAAGGCTTGGCCCGAGTGTGAAAGGCAAAGAAGGAAGGGGTGGGCATTTTAGTCAGTAATAGTCTGACACTGTTTCCAGGGCGGGATTCGTCATTGGATGATTTTTACCCACCATAAAAAACATGTTTTAGATGTATTGTTGATATAATAAGAGGCCCAAACGATAATGAGTTAAGTTGACTAACTTTATAGTTACCTTTGAACCCTACCTTACCTTTAACCCTACCTTTGAACCTTTGAACCCTATCAGTACTGTAGGATTATTTTTATAGATGTTTTGCCTTAAGTAAAAATGTCATCATCATCATCAAACATGACTTGCCTGCTTCTGGACATACGCCTCTCTTTTGTTCCCAATGTGGTACCCTCACGCAGATTTACATTGCTTGGTTGATGTATAATATTACTGGCATTATCTCCTTTCAAACCCATACACAGCAACGTTCTTGGCAGCAGATATACAGAGGTCTGCTCAAGCGCGTGTCGAGACGACCTACTTTACCAAGAGTTCAACTGCTACTAACAATATTCACTTTTAGATTATTATTTTCTTCATTCCTGTTTAGTTGAATATTCGGATACATTTCCTCCTCCAGTATACTGTTCGCCTCCTAAACGCGTCGTGTTTGGAAACTTTCTATGCATCTTTCACATTGTCCCATTTTATATGGAATATGAAGCGAAATTTTAAAAATGCAGTGCAAATGGAAGTAAAGGTTAACGCACATACTGTCAGGATGCCCCTGTATAGTTCATTTTTACTTACACGTCTTATTAAACAAGTGTCGTGACATGTATAGTACATTTTTACTTAGACGTCTGATTTGGTAAACAAGTGCGTTGTATGTATAGTATATTTTTACTTACACGTCTTATTTGATAAACAACTGTCGTGGCATGTATAGTAGGTATATTTTTACTAGCATGTAGTTATTATTTGGTAAAAAACTGTCGTGGCATGTATGGTACATTTTTACTTACATGTCTTATTTGATAAACAACTGTCGTGGCATGTATAGTACATTTTTACTTACACGTCATTATTGATAAACAATTGTCGTGGCATGTATAGGCTGTAAACTGTATTTATTTATTTATTTTTACTTTAACAAAAAACGGCTATCCAGCAATTACACTAGTTAAAGATATATTAGACTCACACACTCATCTCACAGAACTCCAGGCATACTGACATGATCGCCTTCCATTCGTCCGCAAACACATCACATTCAGGGTGCGTGTCCAAAAGAGTGTTGAGCGCAAAGAGAGTACGAGGGACAGGAGACTGTGCACGCGCAACAGTGTGACTCGAAGGCACAGCGAATAAGCTATGTCTCCTGATACGGCTATATTTTATTGGAGCACAAAGTTGAGATGTATGAAAATTGTGATTGATAAAAGAAAGAAATACGATTTAAACCTTTAAATAAATATTATTTGAACTCATACACTGTTTGAAAACGTGTGGTTTAAAGGTGTATACATAACAAGGCAACCATAAAACCAAATTAAGTTCAGTAGATTCCATGAATATGAGCCTTCAACCACTATCTCCAGTAATGGTCATGAGGGATCAACTTGAGGGTAATCAAAACGCATTGCCAACGGATTAATGAACTCAGTACGTTGTGATTAGGCCGGCATTGCCTTATTATGCTGACCCGGTTTCCAAGTCTGTTTGCCACACCTGGTTAACGACAAGCAGATGGTAAACAGTGATTTTCAGGCCACCTTCCAAAGATAACGGTGTAGCATTCAGATTTACTTCTGGCTAGAAATAAAATTGAATGCTACACAGTATCATTGAATTTCAAATAACTACAACTAAAACTAAAAAGATATGGTTGGTGGTTGGTGTTGGTATGGTTCTTTTTCTTTAATTTTAGTTGAAAATAATGCCGTTCTGCTGGTGTACCCAGTTGTTCTGGCTGTTCCAAGTATTTCTGAGTATCTTTTTAACAACATTCTATAAAATGAAATGCTAAAAAAAGGGTTCTGTCATTGATAACCCAGGATACATCACTTTCAGAAAACTACATTTTGATTAAGTAACGGAACATGCAGTATTAGAAGGCCTCCATCAAGGTGGACTGATGACCTGAGACGGGTGGCGGCAGTCCGATGGTTGCGAGACGCACAGGACTGATCATTGTGACAGCACTTGGAGGAAGCCTATGCCCAACAGTGGACGTCTGTTGGGTGAAATGAAAATGACGATACTTGTTCATCTTATGTTATCATTGAAGTTCAAGACCGCAAATTCCCGCATCCGGGGCAGCCTTCAGGTCCGTGACATAGCGGATAAACTGCAGGGGGGTCGCTTACGCTGGTATGGCCACGTTTTACGAAAACCGGTAGACTACGTGGGTAACAGATGCCTCGCCATGCCGCCTCCGCCGGGACCCGGAAAACGAGGTAGGCCTAAGAGGCCTTGGATCGACGTCGTAAGGGACGACATGTGTGCTAATGGGCTTAAGGCAAGGGACGCAAAAGACCGAGCGAAGTGGAGGCGTCTTGGCAGGAAAGCGGACCCTGGGCACCGAGGTGAAAGCCAAGGTAGCAACCGGGACGGGCGCTAGGTTGATGATGATATCATTGAAGTTCAAACTACTTCGATCACAATATCGATCCTCATTTCGACACTAAGCTGAGTGGACTGGACCAATGGACTTTTTGACACAGCAAAGTTGGTCGCTCCATCTCAGCGTTGTATGCGCTCTACTTTACCATTGCAAATGGAAGTTAATGTGAACGCGAGTTTTGTCGGAGGTAATAAATGTCAGGTGCATGTCCGTCGTCGTTGCGTCCGCATGCCTTGGCCTGTGGCTTTTTCTACCTTACATTAAGGAACGTTTTTTATAGGGTTGTGTCGGCAATGTATGTCTGGTGAGGCAAATGACTCTTTGTGAGTCACCTTGTGTACTGGTACTTGATAGTGGACGTGAAGGTGTAACTTTTTACTAAAATCCCACTAATATTACATAGGCGAGTTTTTATTTTATTTTATTTTGTTTGGGTTTTTTTTATGGTATGATAGGTAAAAATCATCGAATGACGAATCCCGCCATTGTGTTACCTACGCTTTCGCATCAACCTTTGGCCCCAGGAGGCTTCGACCCTGTAACTACAGGGTCAAAGGAGTTGTCAGCAAACTGTAGGGGAACTCCCCTACAGTTTGCTGACAACTCCTCGAGGCGCGCGGTAACAGTTCACGCCGTCGACGACTTGGGCTCGGTCCTTACTGTTACCAGACGACCGGACGGCCGGCTATCCTTTGCTTGCCGTCCGCAAACCCGCGCCTACGGTAGATGACCAAGGTCCGGCACGAGAGGTCGCCACCGCCGATCTACCTGAGGAACAGCGATGCTCTTTCCAAGCGGGACACACCTCTACCGTGTGCTCCATCGTATCTTCCGGGCTGGCCACACAGTGGCGACACCCGGGCGTCTCTTCCGCACGAATCCAGTGCAGGAATTTCCCGAACTTCCGATACAGGTGAGGATGCCGTGAGGTCTATCCAGCCACGCCTCAAAGTGGGGACTTACCGTCGAAATTATGGCGTGCTCATTATTTTGTTTGGGTGGCTTACAGCTATTAATATAAAATTTGACGATAAAGTAGATGCGATGAATCAGTTACAAGCCTCTTCATATTTTTGAGTGTGTATTGTTGTTAGTTCTTAACGCTCGGATAGTTATACGGACTTGTATGAAACGTGGAACATGGGTAGACTATGTATGTGCTATTATAAGATAACTATCCCGGGAGTAAATCCTGCCTTGAGATAATGCTCTACTATTTCGATGGCGAAGCCGCTGGTAGTAGCTGATTTTATAAAGCTATAATAAATCTAATATAAAGCTATTGTTTCAATAATGTGGAAAGTTTTACGTATAGAAGAATAAATATAGGGGTTGAACATAGTTTCTAAATAAAGCAAGGAAGACAAAGTTTTTTTTCAGTCAAAAGTAATTGGATTATTGAACAATCAGTCCTTTATTTTCTTTTTAAACCACCAAATAACTCCGCCCGCTCTACAGTGGAGCAAGAGGGCGTCAGACTTTTACTTACTGAAAACCACCTGTGCCCTTTGCATTCCAGGGCTCCGTCAGTTTCTAACATCGTTTTAGGCGTTTAAAACGTAACGCCTCGTAGACTCGGACCTTATCGGACGGTGAGCTACCGATTGCTCGCCCTCTGCAAGCCTGTGCCTACAGTGGCCAGAAGTCACTCAGTGTCTTCCAACATCCGGGGCGTCTCCCTTTGTGGCAGTTAAAAGAGGATTATTTTTCTCTCATGATTGCGGAGAAGATGACGTCCTTCGCTCACATTAGTACTACGTAGAAGGAAGTGCCGGTTCCCACTCCTCTTTGTTCTGGACGATGATCCGACTCAGGGCTAAATGCAAGAATCTGTGTTAGGCAGTAGGAGATCCATGCCATAGCGCCTCTTTGACCACTCCTCAAAGAAGAAGAAGTCTTACATAACATTACCGTTTGGCGTTAGGTGATAGCTCAAGCTCATTTCAAATGTATCCACCCAATTTTGCGTATTAAAATTAAATATCGCGCTAATGGGCATTGACGTTAGACGTTAGTGTGGCCCCTGCATGAGACTATTAAGTATATTTCTGTATTAGTAATTATCTCAGAAATTAATTTCCACGTAGGACGTTTGGCCGTTACCCTCGTCGTGGTTACTAAAACTTATCTAAAAAAGAGATTAGATATTCCAATAAAAGAAGATTATTCCTTCGATTTAAACCATCTCGTCATTAGCATTTTTTTATATTCCCACTGTTGAGACACAGGTCCATAATCCACCCCGCTGTCCCTACGGTTTGCTGACAACTCCTTGACGGCCCTACAGGGTCGAAGCCTCCCGGAGCTGAGGGTTGGTGCGAAAGCGTTACACCGGGGCTCTGGGAATAAGGCAAGGAAGGCACGGGGTAGGTTCTTTAGTCAGTAAGAGTCTGACACTGTTTCCCGCTCCGCCCAAGAGTGGGATTCGTCATTCGATGATTTTTACCTACCAAAAAAAAAAAACCCCGCTGTCCCAGTGCGGGTTCGAATTTTTGGTTCTTGGACATTCCGATTTCCTAACGATGTTTTCCTTCACTGTTTTGAGAGCAGTAATGAAATAAGTTAGACAAAGTAATGCGTCTGGCTGGTTTGAACCTGCGACCTACTAAGTTGTAAGTCAGGGCCGTTACCACACAGCCACCACGATATGTCAAAATCTAATATAACATAAAACCGTTGTTAATATCTGTGTCTGACAGGGGAATTACATGAATCAAATGAATTTACTGATTAGTATACAATCTCAAACATAACATTATGACAAGACGTTAGCAGAATTCGCGGTGCGTTTAAGGCGCGTACAATGAGGCGCGGCGCGGCGCGGCAGGCGTACAGCTTCCGCCGAGTCGAACGCGCGGTTGTGGGGCTAATAGCACATTAGAGCAGCCATCTCGACGGCGCAGCTTTAAATATTAACGCCTCGGGCCGCCAAGCCCTCCCACTGAAAAAGCCTTTTTATTTGTGGATAACGAGATCGCGCACTGCTTCTACTGTATAATGAAGTTTCTTATTTCCTGGTAATGAGTTTCATATAGTTATTTATCGCGCTGTTAACAGGTGATAAAGGTACACGATGCTGTTGCGTGGGATTTTTATATAGATTTATGGTTATGGTGCCATTATCACGGCTTGTGTATTGCAACCGTTTAATTAAAGCTACACAATCTTTAAACAACTTTGAAAGAGATGTGTGTGATATCCTACGTGTTCCTGTTACGGAATGATGAGCGATTTTCATCTGTTTCCTTTCGTGTCGCTCGCGCCTCACGAGCAGATGTGCGCAACCTTCGCCATGAATATTTATGATTCGATATGTAAACGCCACTCAATAAAACGTTTAATTTTACGTATTTTTGAAACCCGGAATCGTCATTTTCCTCTGGCTTTGTACTGTGCGCGAACAGTGATATATTTTGTGTAAGGGGGAGTATTTTTAATCTCACGGATAAAAATATTTTATACCTCTGCAGTACAAATAGCGATATTTTTTCCGAAGCTGTAACGATCGTTATTAAAAACTTGTTCGCGATTCGTGATTTTAATTTTTCGACAAAACTTTCGCAATATTTCTCGCTGGAGGTCGCGGCAAAACGAAATTTGCATATTCAGCAGTAAAATTTACGTCACAAACAATGCCCTATTACGGTACAATGGAAATGTCTTTACATTGTTGCGGCGGTCGGCAGTCGGTCGGTGCGGCGGGCGCGCGGCGTGCGCGGCGCGTCGCCGGCGCGTTCAGGCTCAAAGGGCGACCGTCGGAGCTGATTTACGGCGAGGACCTGTGGCTGCTCGTGTTTAAATGAAAATTATACACGGGCCCGGCGCTATGGGGGCGCGACCTTTCCCTCGTAAAGTAACTAATTTATGAACTCGTGATACTTCAGCGGGGCCGCCCGCGCTCCGCTCTTGAAATTTTAAACACCACCGCCGCTGTGCAACTGCTGAATTTTTGACGCAACGTTACACATCTTGACTTTTCACAGAATCAATGCTTTCACATGTGGATATATCATACACGACGTGTTATTTACACTAACATTTTACTTTTCTTTGTGCAAATATACCTTTAAAGCGTTATCTACTTACTTGGTTGCTTTCACGGCACTTAGAAGCGCCTTTCTCATAAAGTTTATAGTTGCGTTCAAGCTCTTATAATTTGACTACATTTTTGATTCACTAACTTAATGGTTCATTATCTTTTGTACGTTAATCGTTGGGTACTTACTCAAATTCAAAGCAACGACAGTATTATTATTTCAATTACACTGTTGATTGTCACAAAAAAGATAACATACAAAACGCAGATCCGTATGAAGAAAAAAAAAACAAATGAGGAATTCTACGGACGATCTTTCAAGTCAATAACTAGTTACCAATTTATAAAGACCTTTCAGTAAAAAGTGGCATTAGACATTGCATATACAATGACGATACGTGGGAAATAGAAAGACGCTCACGTTAAAAACGCCCAGTCTAGAGGAACAAGCATAAACAAAACTCAAATACTTGTACATTTTCTATTTTCTTCGGTCTGTGTCTCCTGATACCGGTGCTAGGGTTAGGTACTTCTTTTTTTTTATATCATACGCTCAGTCACCGATGGAACGATGATCTGGTCAGGGTTGCTGGAATCCGATGGATGCAAGACGCATAGGACCGTTCTTTCTGGAGGCGCTTGGGGGAGGCCTATGTCCAGCAGTGGACGTCTTTCGGCTGAAATAATGACGCTCAGACAGAACCAATTCCTTTATTCGTTTTTATTTCATTTTAGTTAGTTAACACTGTCCTGTGCGATCACAATATTTTTTTCTTTGTTCCCTTTTTTCTATACCTACATCAAAATAAAACACTGAACTATTTTTTTTAAACCTACTGTAACCACAAATAAATTCTAATTAATCCTATTAAAATAGACACGCAGTTAATCAACATCAAAATACATAGCAAATTAGATAAAACCGCAAAACACATGTAAATAGCTTGTTATTGTACTGTATTGATAGATGGCGACCAGAGCCCTAATTCACGTAAAATTAAATAATCCCAATTCCATTGTCGTTCCATTGTCGTTCGATTGTAGTCCTATCCAAAATCGGTATTCACGATATTTGAACCACAATATTTGACGTTTAGCCGTTGACGTCCTATCCGATAACGATCGAAAGACGATTGAAATAGCTGAATACGCTTCAACGACTCTCGAACGAGTTTAAAATCGGTGTCGTTCAAACTCGATTAATGGAAGTGAATACGAAAATGTCAAAGTCGCTACGATATCGCTACGGTTTTGATTACGAGAATTAGGCTACAGGGCGACTGGTTGTATTGTGTTGTAATGTTAGATTTTGTAGGGTATAGGTGTAATGCACTAGTTTACTTGAGAAGTCAGGCCTTTGACATTGGGAAATGTCAATCCGATTGACATTTACAGAGAAGTTATTGCTTTAGCCCTTTAACCGCTTGCTTTGTATTAGTCCGACCAGTGTTCGTCTCCTGTTCGCTGTAGTCCTGTGTTTGTGGTTCCCAAAGGTGATAGAAGAGCTGACAAAATAGAATATTTCATTCTTTATTGTACACAAAACATTTAATAGTACACAGTTGTTGGACATGTACAAAAGGGAGCTTAACTAAACCATGAGTCTTCTCCAAGCATACCTTTGAGTAATAGAGAGAGAGACAACAGTCACGGACAGAAACTAGTGTACAACATAAACCTATATATACCTCTATAAACATACATAAATAAATCTAATATATAAAAATATAGGTACACACTAACATTTCATCGTAGATATACGACTCTGGCAGAATAAATGCGACAGTATTTGTCGAATATAATCGACGAAGGTAGTTAAAAAGTAAAGAATTGACGATCTATTGACGAGAATGTTTACCATATCATCTACTTCACGTAAAGAGTTCGCAAAACATTAACAAGTATCGCCTACACACGGGTAACCTTGACAGCGAACTAACTCGCTCACCCGACCCAATCTGTCACTCCCCTCTCCGACCACAACAACAAATCGTTAGCGCCTAGTTAATTGTCAGTTTGTACTTCAGATTAAGCTAATTAACGTAACAGCATGTATATCACATAAGTACCTAATAATATATGCGAAGGTACGAGTCATTATACAGCGCTAACCCGTATCCATATTGAGTGCGGCCCGGAATTTTGATTAAGCACAAACCAGATTATGTTAAGGGTAAATTGAGACCGTTTCTTAAACTACTCTACGGTTAATAGTGTTTGCTTAAACTTGCTAGTTACTTATTTGCTCGCCGACATCGGCTGCGGAGTTATGACGGAAGTTTGCTTATGTGTACCTCTATGTAAGTTCCAGACTTAACTATGCAAATTACGATACAAATCTGCTTCGTAGAGAACGCTTTTGGAGAATTAAAGAGAAGTTTGTGTCTGTACCGTGTTGATAAACGAAGGATATTATGAGAAGTTTGTTTAAGTTTGTAAAGCCCTCTAGGTTTTCTATTTTGCTCGGAAATTGCAGGAACGAAAAAACTTTATGGCAACCAGGCAACATTTGGGGACGTAAGCAGAAACTAGCTGAAACCTCCGACTCAGAGCTGAAAACTTTAACAGAAGTCGTCTCTGTTATATTTGTTTAACAAACCTTATGATGATTCATTTCACTAGAATTACATATATGATAGAGTAAACGTTTAGAGGATTTAATCCGTAAGGTTATTAATCACCAAAAAGTTAATCTTCTATAAGATGAGTCCGGTGTTTCCTAGCGGACTACCCTGAGAAGAAACACCGAAACAAACTCAGGGGTCAAAGTCTCTTTTAAAGTCCATACAGAAAATATGTATTGGTCAAATAAATAGCACACGTTCATACGTAATTGGAATTTTAACTCTTAAAATCTCTCGCGTCATGTACCAATTTACAACCTATTCCACAGTTTCGCTTACGAAACATGAATCTTATATCTAACGAAATAAGTGACCCCCGTCAGTACAGAATTTACTAGTATTGCCTTGAAAATTTCAAATACTGCAGAGTGTACATAAATATTTATGTCGGTGACTGTCATTTACATACATATTTTTGGCCGGATATGAAAGGCGTGTGAAGTGAAGACAGCGACCAACTCGTAACACGTAGGGTACCTGTATCAAAGCCTTAAGTAGAGAGAGCCGAAAACCTTCGTAACTTTAGAGTAACTTTTTTCCTAAAGCTTTTTGTTATTATTTTTTTGCAGGAAAAGTAAATTGAATTAAGTGGCAAATTCTGGGGCTTCTGATACTCATGGTTTCTCTAAAAATAAATAAAATACCTACCCACACATTTTTCTGCTTTTATCACACTTTTAAGGGTCCCGCCACTCGTCATGGCACCACTAACTCCCCATACTTTCATATCAGTCCTCACACAACCCATACATCTTTTCTTTATCTCTCCATCCATCCAAATGTCACACACACAATAATAATAACTCTTTACTTCAGGCTAATAAGGCTAATAAACACTTAAATGATAATCTTAAAATTAATAAAGTAACACAATATTAACATTATACTTATTAGTTCACTAGCTTTATCCCGCGGCTTCGCTCCCGGCAACAGATTATTCTACTCTACTCCACTCTACCCAGCTACACCCTATTTTTTTCATAAGAACCTTCTCCTGACAGTAACAAACACAACAAAAAAAGAATTAGCGAAATCGGTCCAGCCATTCTCGAGTTTTGCGCTTACTCTACTTAATACTTAATTCCCAAGAGGACACCCGTGTCCGCACACCTATTGTCTTTTAATTGTGTGTGTACGGTAGTCGAAAGGTTAATAATAATGTTTTAGTCAGTTTTCTCACTAAATTAATGCAGCTAGATACCAGCATTTCCCACGTAATATTGTCTATTCCTCCACAAACTGTACCCAGTAATTGGGATACACAATGTCCCTAAGGAAGACTTGTAATCACATTTCCTGACTTCCGACTAAACGTAACGACTGTCTAAAGTCTACAAATGAGAGCTGGGACCAAAGGCTTAGTGTTGTGGTTAAGATGGTTGCCTGCACTCAGTTACTGGAAGCCACTGATTGTATTACAGTACATACTCCTGATTTTATCTAAACCATAATAATAAGCGCAATCAGCCTTAAATGATCTTACTGCTAGGACTCGGGCCTTCTCTCTAGGAGATAGAATGGGCTATAATCCAGATGTTTTCCTCTGTCATTTTGAGATCAATGGATTAGCATTGATAAAACCAATCACACAAAGTAATACGCCTGGCATGGTTTGTCCCTAGATCATCTCTCATTCTATTTTTAACATTTTGAATACCGTAATTAGAAACATAATAGAAAGGCAATAGGTGTGCGAACGCCGGCGTTTGCTAGGGGCTTAAGAGTTTAATCAAACTTGATTCTAAACTGAACCAAATAAATGTTTAGCACATTGATTAAGTTAAATCAAAGCCAAGAAAAATACATTTTCGCACGATCTACAGTGTTAAGTCTAGCGTGTCAGCTACTTATTTGTCAAATTGATAGGTGCGTATTTTTCACTGGTCCTACCTGGCGAAGGGCGATGAAAGACTTTGGGTCAGTTGGAAGGCCAGTAGAATGCTTGCGTCATCTAAAGTGAAATTAATATACAGCAAAAATAGTTAGTAACCATTTGAGATAACTACAACCATAAATCCACTTTGCTTTTCATAATTCACTCCATGGCGTTCACTAAGACTACGCTCGAAGTAGCGTCTACTGTCAGTACCCTCAGCTACTCCTGCATTTATGATAATACCTCTCAATGAGTCGACGAGCTCCACAATCTTAGCAAACGCTTCATAAATGCACTCTACACTGTTAATACAACTGTGACGGCAAACTCAAAACTCGATTACAGTTGCTCCCAGAAAAAATCGAATTCCACATTGATTGGCATTTCGTAAATACGAAAATCATATCCCGGTTATTGGCTGACGAACGCTGTTTATTTGGTCACTTTTGATCGTCCGCATAGTCAAAGGGAAACTAGTTAATCATAGTTATTTCGTACGATTAAAGCCACCGAGTGACATTACCCAACAGCTTATAGATAAATAGCAGTTCTAGACTCATGTAAACAGTCGTTTATGTAATTATTCGTAGTCAAGAGCGCTATACAAGCGCAGATGTTCAGCCATTTGGGCGGACATGAAATATCGAACCTGTTAACTTTATCGTCAAGATTAAGCTATAAAACCCAGTGTTCATTAAGCTACACTCTCAGCAAGTCTAGTTTAGTGTAAATCAGCGCATCTATAAGGTGGTCGAGTGTCCGTAAACTGAATATTTATGGGAAGGCACTCACAATGTACCTTCTAAACGAGCCAGACACTAGCGTCACAACGATTTTGCATAATTTATGCACTAAAATATGCTGAAATTTATGAAAATAAGGTGGTTAAAGGACTGATATCAAAAGGTTGAAACGTATTTAAAACTTAATTAACGCGAAATGAATTCAAAACGCTTTTGTAGCTGACGTTAAGGTAGGAATAATGGAAATTTTCACTGACTAAACGAGGGGCTTAACTTGGTGAGAATACGTACAAGTATTACGGGGAAATGTGTTATAAGAGTAAAATGTAAGTACCTATAGTAAATCCGACATCAGACGTTTTCATGACACGATTGCAATTTGCAAAGCCGCTAAATCGTAACGGTGGTTATCCTCGGCGAGATGAGAATATCTCCAGTGGGCAGGCAGCGCGCTCACCATTAAATCCTGACGGGCTGCGCTCCCCTCGCCCGCTCCCCGCGCCCGCTCCCTCCTCTAAATCCCCCGTAGCGGCTGCGTCCTCCACGCTCATGCAAATTATTCACAAAGTACGCGTGTAAAGCGGGCCGCACGCCTAACTGGCCACCAGAGGGCCCTCCTATGTACCTATACAAAATGTAAAACAAATGAAATGAGCTTCACTAAAAACTGGACCCGAAAGCAAATACTTTTATTGTACTTACCGTACTCTTGTTACATTTTATAAGCGATCTCGTCCAAGTTAATGGAAAAAGTATCAATTTTCTTTTTGTGTGTAACTTTCTGATCTTGTTTCTTTATAGCGGTAAACAGTTTAAGCTTTAGAGGCAGCTACCGGGGAAGATCGAGGTTTTATCGCAATAATAAAACTAGTGCCTACTATGTAGAAGCTATCACAGAATTAGGAATTGCTCTGACTACTCTAGGATACTTTATATTGTAGAAGAGGGAGTTAGATTTAATTATATAGTGTTACGAAGAAGGTAATTGGATTCGGTTTCTTACAAAATTAAATGTGGATGGAGCTCGTCTAGCGCGGAGGCTAATATTAATTCGTATGTCTCTTAACTAGATTAATTGTTCACGATTACAATTTATGTACGTGAAAACCAATGATTAGTTTTGAATAGTTTTAAAATAAGGCACACAGTAGATATGGTTGAGCTGGGAATCATCAAATAACTTTTATTGGCTAAACGTTAGATGGGATTTAGTTGTAGTCAAGCACTATTTTATATCAAGTAAAAAAAATACCCATCTGAAATCTCTTGATTGATCTTTCTTTTCCACGGCCTCGTTTACTCTTTCAAACCATTCATAGCCCTAAGTTGAAAAGTATAACAACTATATAATAATATCTTCGTTTATTGGGTTGTTATTGCTGAGCAGAGGCCTAAGTTATTACTTTTTCTTATCCAGTTCTTTAGGTTTTACCTAATATGAACTATTCCTTTCTATCCCTGTCAGATGTTCACTTTTTCATCCAATAATTCTCCAGCTCTAAAGCGAAGAGGAGCCTCTTCGCCGGATTCCCCTTTCGGAAGGTTAGATAGATAGAGAAGTTCTTAAGGTTAGAGACTATGTCGAAGACACGCTTGTCTGGCAATGACTTCTTCTTCAATGCTTCTGCACATGTGGCCCCCTGGCAACTTATTAATATTTTGCAGATTTGGCTGTTAACTGCTCCATTTTTTTGTTAGCACTAGCTTCTGACGTTTTACAAGTGCCCACGTAGGCCTTTGTGAAATAAAAAAAAAATGACTTTGACTTAGGAAGCCATCCCATGGCTCCAGTAGGCATCGACACGACACTACGGTTTTCAGTATTTTTGCCTGGTACTACTATCAAACCAAAAAATATGGTATGCAAATAAATCCTTGTTTTCGCAGAACCAACAAGTCCTAAAATCCGCCTAAAATATCTGTCCATACGCAAACAGCACAACAAAAGTGAAATATTAAATCAGCCATTTAACTAGCAGCACAATGCTGGCAATTCATAAAGAATATTTTTATGAAAATTTTAATACTCGGCCATACATGCGACCTCCTCTCATAAATCAAGTACTTCCGCGCCCTTTGAATTTCCGCGCGCCGATGATATACCGCGTCTGTGACAATGCCTGCCTTCGCCATTTATACACCAATATTCCTTTTGACAACGAACGACACTAATTGAACGAGGGAAACCGTTCAGCTTTATTTTTTTATTTGCTTAGAACAGGAATACAGGTTTAAGCACTTGCCATTGCTCGTTCGAAGTTCCTATGTATTTATTAATACTGAAAACGCGACATATTTGCCAAATATTTTTGCGACAGGTACTGTCACAACAGAAAATGTATGAAAGAAACTTACAAAATTGTCGGATTGTCAGTTTGTCGCCGGTTGCCTTCACAATAACAGTATACTACGTATATGTTGATAGTTTTATCAACGGTCATTAAAGACTGGTAGGTACACATTTCTGTGTGGTAGTTAAAAATGTATAAACATCGTAGCTAGATTGTAGCGTCTACGCTGCTACGAGAGCTACGATTCGTAGCCGTCGTAGCCGCCGGCCATTTGCTACAAATAATGTAACCACAAACCTGCGGCTATTACATTTTTTTATGATGAATATTTTTAATGTAATTTTCTTTTATTTGCGGTATCGATTCCTCTGAATCTGATGTTAAATATGGCTTTGTAATTCTACCTATAAAAAATATCATTGCTGGGACACCGATCTTCTCTGTGAGAGGGAACCAGCAGTAATCCACCACGCGAGCTCACTGTGGATTAATCTGATGATTAAGTTATTTAACTTTCCCGTTATTTTTTTAACCGGCTTCAAAAAGGATGGGTGTCTACATTCTTATGTATCTATGTATGTCTGTTAATTATGATTTCCTGTATTGATCTTATGGAGATATTGTTTTGATCTGAGTATGAATAATGGAACTCCTCATAGGACCATAGCAGGGTTGTCGTAATAGGTAAAATTACTCAATTGATACGTGTAGTCAATGACTGGCTGATTCAAGAGGATGAAAGTAGGCATTGAAAGCTCGTACAACGTATCTTAGCCGTGTTTGAACTTACTAGAATTAATATGAGAAGCTCTTTGGCTATAAGATATCATTAAACTGATCTGATGATGAAACCGGTAAGGCAAAAGGTAGGCATTAATAAAAAACTGTTCTAGCCGGGTTTAGGCTTGTTAGAATTGTCATGAAATGTACTCTGGATACAAGCTTCGATCGAACTTATCTGTTTATGGAGCCGGAAAGTGGAAGGTAGGCAGGGGTAGTTGGAAATGAAACAATGTATCTTGACTCTATTTGATATTATTAGAACTGCCATGAGATAAACTCTGGATATAAGATATCATCTAACTGGCCTGATGATGGAACACGTGGGCGGAAGGCCACGAGTTCCATCAGTAGGCAGGCACTGGAAAATCGTAATAAAGCAATATATCCTAGCCGTGATTTCTCATCGTATTAGAATTGTCATGAGGTATAAGTATCTAACTATAAATGCTTTTGATTATATTTTATATATTTATTACTATTTTAAAAACTATAAAATAAAAATTATTTTACAAAAAAAATGTGACCTACTTCAGCAAAAAAAAAACACGTGTTAACTTTAATTTCGAAAGTTCACTTAAAATAACGAATTAAAAAAACTAGGTATCCTTCTAGTTATTTTAATTCTTTATTTTACTTCAGACTCCGACTTCCGAAACTACAATTATTTTGCACTATTTAGTGTTATATAATATTACGTACAATTTATTCTTCTATTTTCTTCAGTCTAAGGAAATAATGTCATTCCATGAATAAAGAAACTAATGCTCATTAACTGGAACGCGATGGGGACCCGTTAATATAAACAAGAGTTTTATGGTAATCTGACGCCTATTATCCCGCGCAACTTGTAAACATCATGGAAACGGGTCATTTAGTTAGAAGGCCACTCTAACTTATATTTAGTTACTATTTATACATCCAATATATGCTTTCGCCTGTGGCTTTCAACAGTAATGACGTAGGAGCGAATTCAGCGCCGCCAACCTAAATATTAGTGCTTAGGGTCTGGATTGCAAATCCGGTGACCTAAATTTACAGAACCGTACACAAAATTTGCCACGCAATAGTATTCCTTTATTGAGCTTTATTTTTATTATTCTATCCAAGCAACTAGAGATATTTCAAAGGTATTACTTAAAATACAGGGAGATATAGTTTGGCATGATGCAGGCAGTTAGTACGAGAACCGCGTTCGCCGCTGCCGACTCGTGTGTTCGGATATTCGTTCGGATCTCCCGCTTTTCCTACAGATGGGAGTGCAGATATATATTTCTGGTAGGTCGCGGCCGACGTGCCGGCACCGGCCGATATTTCGTGCTCCCTGGGCGACAATAATTTGTTGGTCCGTCGTGCCACGGCTCGTGTATTGCCGACGATTTATCTCCTTCAAGCGTTCACTCTAATCGTACCCGATATGAACGATCGTCACTGCTGGTTTGGGATTTCGCGGTATAATGAAAATTACTGCTTTCCATCTTTTTATTTCTAACGTGCCATTTGAAAATTTTACGCCACCTCAAAACGAGGATTATGTTTTTTTTCCGACGTTTTACGATATTTGGAGCAGATGCTTACGGACAGTTTACTGCCAGTAACCGCAAAGAGATTCTTATTGGAGGAGACTTTTGAAATTTCCTTTTATGCAATATTTTACGAAGTGTAAGCTTGGAAATTTTACGACGTGACACTTTAAATTCGCCTTCACTTGGGCTATGATCCATATTTCTAATGCAGTGCGAAGTAAATCTGTGTTGGTGTCCCTGAGACCACGTTCAACCAATATTTGAGTACGCTCATGTTCGTAAAGCTATTTGGTTTACGACTACGGCGGGCAACATTCAAACAGAACTCGGAATTTTGTATAAAAATAACGGGTATTTTATATGTAGCATTTAATATTTCTGTATGATAAATTAAATATGGCAAAAAAAATTGCAAAAATCGAGAGGGACTAAAAATGTTTACACTTTCTTAAGTGCATAAAGCGAATTCCTGAAACTGTACAATATTAGTGTTCAATAATGGGTTCGTATTATAAAAATGAAAATCCATAAAATGTTTTCTACGCTAATATAATAAAGAGGTAAAGTTTGTTTTTTTGTTTGTAGGAGGTAATCTCTGGAACTACTGGTCCGATTGGGAAAATTTTAGCAACAATAGAAAGCTGCTTTACTCCTGAGTGACATAGGCTATATTTTATGTACGCGAGCGAAGCCGCGGACAAAAGCTAGTGTACAATATTTTTATAATTTTAAAATACTAAGAAAACACTAGTTCACTTATAATAAGATAAACATACAGTTCCTCTTAATTTTCTTTTGTTTTTATACTTTGCATTTCTTTCATGAGTCAGTATGACATGTTGTAAAACTTCTAAAATTGTTTTGGTATACTGTTTGAAAGAGTTGCCGTGGCTCAGAAACAGGAAGAACAACTGAAGGCATATAAGTGGATTTTAGTCAGTAAAAGTGTGACACTATCCAGTGTGTCACCAGTGTGACCCCTAGGTAAACTCACTACAAAAAATGTATATGGGGTATTAAGTAAAGCTGTAGACTGGGTACAGAGCGCGCATTATCATAATTATATACAAGTAAAACTTATGCCTATCTTTTCATTAGGAAAGTTCTAACATGCGTATTAAAAATCTCTACGTGCCTGAGATTTCATGTCCACTAAATTAGTACTACTTTCTGAAGATATCCAAAAACAAAGGAAGGAAACATGTATATTTGGCACACAATACAAAAACAATATTAAAACATTAAATTAAACGCTTAAAAAAAAACAACAACAGAAATGTGTCCCACGGCTACGCCAAACATTTCCAGTTCAGCATAATATAATTTATATAAAATAGCATATCCTAGCTCATACCATTTGTTATTCCTCCTCGAAATGGCACCTTTACTTCAAAATTTGCTTTATAGTGCCGCTGTCCTGGTTGTTTAAATGTTTACATACTTTTTGTCTTTCACAGTGTAAGCTAATAAATTTGAACTCATGGGGAACCCTGAACCAATCTTTATCCGTGCATCTGGCGTGTTCTAGGAAGTCGTACCCTAGTTTTTTTAAGTTTACTGTGCTGTTTGCTGGCCAATAAGGCTTTAGTATCAGCTTCTTGATGACTTTGAGAAGCTCATATTAAATCCTTATTGGCAGTACGTATCTGAAACTTCCTATCACTCATTCCATTATTATAAAATGCTAATTGCTGTCAGTGGCATCGCCCGCGTCATACTAGCAAATTGTCCAAATTGTACTCCCTACATAAAAAGAATCCTATATGTTAGTGCAGAACATAGTCTACTTATGTACCAAATTTGACTCAAATTCTTTCAGTCATTCAAGCATGAATAAATAACAAATATATACACAGGCGCACACATTATCACAGTCACAAACTTTCCCCATTATAATATTAGTGTTATTATTTTCTTCTTTTTCTATTATGACCCATTATTCATGTGGCCCAGTGTAAGTAAAAGCGTCGCCATTAATATGAATATTTGTTGTAATTATATTTCGTGTTTGCTGAACCCCTAAATTAGTTTTTGAATAAACATTACGAGCGATTTTGCGTTGTTTGTATCAGGCAGATTAACTTGGGAGTTTTCATTCAGCGGTTAAGTTTACAGTTCATTAGAAACAATTTGGTGGTAACAAAATAAATCGATAGGTTGTTACGATAACCGGAGCACTTGTTTATGGTATTTTCGTACCAAAAACGGTGCAAATTAATAGTGAGAGAGTCCATTATCCTGCATTAAGCACTCAGTGGGGCGAATGGGACATAATGGCTCGTCGCCGACGACGTAGGCCCTTTCATGCCTCCCAATAAAAACGTCACAACTGCCGGCTACATATTATCTGCTTTTTAATAAATCGCAAATATTGTGGTCAGGACAAAGGATGACTTGTATTTAATGCTACAGCAGGCTTTACTTTATTTTATTTATAGCGAGTGTTTTGTTCCTAATGTACTGTTAATTAACTTTTAGACTACTTGATAAGGGCTTGTTTCGCATGTACGGATAGTGGCTACTTCTTGAGTAAATTTAAAATCAGCGACGTGCGAGTCGAACTCACACACGAAGGGTTTCGTACTATTATCTACAAAATGTTACATTATAGTTGCGGTTTTTTATTTATCGAGATTAACCTATTGGTAAATAAATAATACGTCGTTCGCAAAAAACCGCATAAAATCACGTTTGTTGCGTTGGAGTTGTGTTTAAATATTTATTTAATTCTGTCTTTAATATCTGTTGCTTTTGTAGCATTAGAAATGCATCATGTCTGAAAATATCAACTGTCTAACTTGACAGTTAGACGGTTTCAATTTTCGGTTCATGAGATATTTAGTAGTAGGGTCTCGTTTTTGCTCTAAAAATGAAATCATATTTTTATGAAAATTCTGTCAAGTTAGTTTAGAAACTGAATCGTAAAATGATGGTGAGACCTGTCTAACCATCATTTTACGATTCAGTTTCTGTTCTCACAAGAATTATCTCCAAGAGTATCGTTAAGAGGTGTCAGTGAAGATAGCAATTTTCATCATAATTTACCCAAAAATGTATTGTATTATAATATTAAGGTGGTTGTACGGTGAATTCCGGCTTCTCAGTGGTCACAACAAAATTCATTTATTATGTAGCCTGCAGATTGCTCTGTGAGATGTGTCCCAAGCAGATACGGGTCACTAGGTGTTAACCCATCGACGTTATCCTATTCCCTCTGATAGTACAATACATACCTTCTCAGTATGGGTCACGAGATTCTCATTTCCTGCATAAGAATGAAATGAGCTTAAACCCTGAGGATTAAGGAGCTCAACAAAAACATGTTTAGGTGCTGGCTTTTAGAAATATTGATTTATTTATGTTTTAATTTGAAACTGTACTGAGAGGTAATTAGCTTTATAATGTTCTCACTGATGGAACTCACGCCGCCTCTCTGGAAGAGGATTTTTTTTCCTTTCTGGAAAGTAGACTTTTTTTGTTCTGTTTTTTTGTTCATACAATAGTTTTTTTCATGCCAACTCATGGCGGAATTCATTTATATAATTATATACTTTATTGTGTACCAAAATAATAGGTAAAACATATCCTATATAAATATACATTTCCTATTATCTTTTATAGTTTTTGGACATAATTATAGAAAAAACCTTGACTTCATTTTGTGACTTTAAAAACATGTTTTTAAAATAACTTATTCATATTATTATCTTTTCTAGCCAACATGTGTCAATTACAATTATTGTAAATTGTAGAATTGTAACAGGTTTAATTTAAAACACTAATCACAAGTACTAATTGTCTTTTAATAAAACTTAATCACACGTACAATGAGCAAAGTATCAAATATTAGAGTTACGTAAACACAGGACGTGCAAGTTAGTGGGCGAGCTGGTTCCCAGAGCAGTCCAACCAGTG
Organism: Mythimna loreyi; assembly: GCA_029852875.1. Classification (NCBI taxonomy): domain Eukaryota; kingdom Metazoa; phylum Arthropoda; class Insecta; order Lepidoptera; family Noctuidae; genus Mythimna; species Mythimna loreyi. Next base: position 11,167,127 of record CM056785.1, on the reverse strand, counting down.
AGGTTGAAGCTGTCTGCGAGCGCAGTGGACACTACTCGCGTTATGGCGCGAAGCCGTCTTATATAGGCCCGCCGGCCGGCGGCGGTCCGCGGTGGGGCGCTCGGTGGGGGCACGGTCGAGTGACGCACCGTTCCTAAGCATGGTGCCTGCGCGTGGTGTTGTTTTGTTACAGGCTCCCCCTCTGGATCTGAAGTCGTCCCGACGATGATCCAGCAAGTGGAGGAGTGTTCCTGGGTCTTCCTCTTTTCTGAGCTTGACTGCCACTACTGCGGTCGTCGGGTTTCTCCTTCCGTGGGCGTCCCCTTTTCCTTAATGGTTGTACAGGAGCGGGTAACTCAGGGGAGTTTGTTACGAAGGGCATCAAGGCTGAAGAATGGTACACGCCCATTACAACATCGGGGTGGTGTGGATCCGCAATCTCGTATGATGCTGGGCCGTGACGTTTCTTGATAACATAAGGACCATCGCGCCGCGGAGCAAATTTGCTACTGACGCCTCTTGTAGCATTACTCACTGAATGGAGAGTCGTAAGTACGAGGTCGCCAATATTATAGCTAGGATCGTCCCGGCGGTGTTGATCTACGTACTGCTTGCGTCTTTCTTCTCCATGCTCTTGTATCTCGCGAGCTTTTTGCAAGGTAGTGGCCATTTGCATAAGCTGTGGGGTGATTTCTGGTATGAAATTTTCAGATTGTAGAATCTTCCGGAAATCATGCGATGTATCATCTGGAGTTCTTAGTTCCCTGCCAAAGGTTAAGAATGCCGGCGTGAATCCAGTTGATTGGCTGCTTGCAGTATTCATCGCAAACCTAATACTTGGTAGGTGCTCAGGCCATTCTCTGTGCTTATCCTTGACCAGGACAGCTAACTGAGGTTTTAAATCTCTGTTCTTCCTCTCCACTGGGTTCGTCTCTGGGTGATACACAGGAGTGAAGGCATGCTTGATGTTCATTGTAAAAGCAACCTGTTGCATGACGGCACTGACGAATTGGGGTCCATTATCACTGATCATACGACGAGGAAGTCCGAAGCGAAGGAATATTTCATTGATCAGAGTCATGGCGCAATTTTCTGCAGTCGCCTGGTTTAAAGCGAAGAGTTCCACCCATCGCGTTGCCACATCTTCCACGATGAAAATCCAGGTCTTGCCATCTATAGAGGTTGGTAGTGGACCAAACAAATCAAATGAAATAACTTCGAATCTTTGATTCGTTACAGTAGTTTGGAGCAATCCCGCAGGCTTTTGATTCGATGACTTGTACCGCTGACACTCCAGGCAATTCTTTGTGTAACTTTCAATGTATTTTCTCATACCAGTCCAGTAGTACCTTGTTGCGATTCGACGGTAGGTTTTATCTGAACCGTAATGACCGGCCAAAGGATTGTCGTGGTAAGTTGACAATATATTGGCCCACTCGTGTTCGGGTACTGCCAACTGTGCCTCTTCGGAATCTGAATGGGGACTGTGTCGGTAGAGTAGTCCATTATTCATCAGGTAACCCTTGTTGCTCCAGTATACCGCTTTTTCGTCATTGTTTACACTTTCTAAGTCCTTCACTATCTGTTGTAATCTTTCATCTTTTAGCTGTTCAGCCCTAATATCAGCGGGGCTCCGCACAGGCATATCAATGGTCACTGTACAGATGCCACAAACTCCTACTGTTTCCTTATTACACGGTGGTCTGGAGAGGAAATCAGCGACGACGTTCGTTCTCCCAGGAGCATATTTGATGGTAATGTCGAACGCCTGCAGCTGCAGGGCCCATCTCGCCAGCCTACCAGTAGGCGTTTTTAGTGACATGAGCCATTTCAGGGCTTGATGGTCCGTGATGACGGTGACAGGCAGCCCTTCGATATATCCGCGAAATTTTGATACTGCCCACACCACAGCAAGCGCCTCTCTTTCGGTAGTCGTATAATTCCGTTCGGCGGATGTCAAAAGACGACTAGCGAACTCAACAGGATGTTCGTCCTCAGCCTCCCCCTGGACCAAAACGGCTCCTATAGCGTAAGAGCTGGCGTCGCTTTTGATGACGTATAGTTTGGTTTCGTCGGCTTGTCTCAAAATTGGAGCTGAAGATAGACGGTACTTCAACTCATTGTAGGCGTTTTGCTGTTCCTCTGTCCACTCCCAACTAACATTCTTCTTCGTTAAGCGAGTCAAGGGTTCGGCAATCTTCGCAAAGTTCTCTATGAATCTCCTATACCAGGAGCATGTCTGCAAAAATGCGACTAAATGTTTCAGGTTTGAGGGCGCGGGTAGCTCTGCGATGGCTGCAGTCTTCTCGGGGTCTACTTGTAAACCATTCGGCGTGATATAGTGTCCCAAGTATTTGATAGTGGAACAGCAGAAATTGCATTTTCCTCGATTTGCGGTAAGGCCGAATTCTTTTAACTTGTCGAATACCTTTTGCAAGTCTTCCAAATGCTGCTCAAATGTTTGCGAGAATACAGCCAGGTCATCCAGGTATGCTAGCAGCTTTACAGTCGGTAGGCTCACGCGCATTCGGTCGATTAATCGCTGGAATGTAGCTGGAGCGTTCCGCAACCCAAACGGCATACGAGTGAATTTGAATAAGCCGAAAGGAGTGATGAAGGCGGTCTTGTCTTGGTCTTCTTTACGTACACCAATTTGCCAATATCCAGCTCTCAAATCTAACAGTGACATGAAGGGCGTTGGCTTCGCTTCATGCAAGAGGTCATCAAGTCTTGGAATAGGGTACGGATCGGGTATGGTTACTGCATTGAGACGACGGTAATCCACACAAACACGGACGCTTCCGTTTGCTTTTGGGATCATTACTACCGGCGCAGCCCAGGGAGACGTGGACGGTTGAATGATCCCTTCCGCCAACATTGCTTGAATCTCACGCTGTAGGGTTTCTTTACGTGGTGGCGACAGTCTGTACGGCGGGACTGAGATAGGCTTTTCATCTACTGTCTTGATAATATGTTCTATCAACTTTGTAGGTTCCCTCTTCGTATTAAAGACGTGGCCGTTGTTTTGTAAGAGCTTATTCAACTGCTCGTGCTGGGTGTCCGTTATATGTGCCACCACATCGATGGAGTCAATACGCACGTCCCAGTTGTTAGCATCAAACAAGCTGGCACTCTGTGGGGACAATTCGACGTCTGCTCTGTGAATGCTTATCTGAGCATCTCGCAACATGAAGTCTTCGAACCCTGGAGAGTATCCATCAAACAGGCGTGGCTTTTTCTTATATGGGGGCGTGGCAGCCAGGTCTATAGGTGCCAGTTTGTAATCCCTGTTTTGCCCACCTGGCGGCGTTGACATTGCTGGTGTATCACTGGTAACGGCTGGTACCATCGTTGGCGGGGGTGTTGTTGGAGGGGTGAGTGTCACCGACGCAATACTGGTGGTATCTTCACTGTTGGTTGATGATAAGGCACTGACTGGACTTGGTATTTCCGTCATTTCCCTGATGACAGTGGTCTCAAAGTTGGCAAACTGTTCCGAGTACAGTTCATAATGCATGTTAGGTTCTTCAATAAAGTTCCAGGTGAATTGGGGCATATTTATGACGATGCCCGCGTCCTGCAGGAAACCAACACCAAGAAGAGTTTTATTCTCCTTTGCTTCTGGTAATATTATGAACGGGTTTAGAACCTTTCGACCGTTTAACTCCACCAAAACGGTGCACTTCAACACTACTTGTGTTTTTTTCACGCCGTCAGCTAATGTCAGGTCTACAGATTGTTTCTTAAAATTGCATCCACGTTTTTGCAGGGCCAAGAATAGCGAGTAGCTGGCAACACTCATTTTTGCGCATGTGTCAATATAGGCGGTTCCTTTAATCCCCTCAATTTCAAGGAATACGACTGGTCGTTCGCGTTCCTCCGCCCGAACGTTGATTGCGCAGAAACTAACGTTTTCCTTCTTGACTGGCGCTGCGTTCTTGTTGCACGTAGTACAGCTACTACGATATACTCCGGGTGCACCGCACCCGTAGCACGAAAACTTTGGATGAAAAGGAGATGGTGCTTGTGTTTGAATGTCCGACACCTCCTTTACAGGGACGGGGAGAGTGCCCTCAGCGCGTTTCTTCTTCCTGCACACGTCCGCTGTATGGCCGGGGTTTTTGCAGAAAGCGCACTTCTGCTTGATTTTCTTGCCTTGAGCATTATTGTTTACGCTTGATTCTAAACATTTCGAACTCACTGCATATTCCTGCAACGTTTCCTCGATTCCACGTGCGGTTTCTAAAAGTTTGTCGAATGTTGGAACCGTGTCACGTGGCATCCGGTTTCTCACTTCGAGGCGAATTAGCGCGAAGATGAGGTCTATCTGTTGCGTTTCGGTAAGCTTTGGTGGTGGTAGCAAGGCAAACATTGCCCGCTTTCTTGCGATAAAAGCTTCTGTGGTTACACTGCCTTCTTGTGTTTCATGTGTTATTTGATGAAACACCATGTATGCTGGTTTTTTGGGAGCAAACGTGTGTCGCAGTTTTTCACAAAAAACTTCCCACTGCGATACGCTGCTTTTCAGTCCTTGCCACCATATTGCCGCCTCGTCTTTAAGCAATAGTGGAAGGCCTTGTAACGCGTCGACGTCGCTTATTCCTTCTGCCGTTTTGTAAACAGTCGCTGCGGCTATGAACGCTTCAACTGCATCCGTATCCTTTTTCCCGCTATACGTGACATTGCTGCAGGACGCAAAAGTTCCCCGTTTGCTTGCCAGGACCGTACTTAGCAGCTGCTGGAACTGTTCATTTGACATCGCCATCTTGAGGTTGCGATGTGGAAGTGGTCGCAAATTCTCGACTTTGGTTCCTGGATTCGGCCTCGCGTTGTGCGCCAGATTGTAACAGGTTTAATTTAAAACACTAATCACAAGTACTAATTGTCTTTTAATAAAACTTAATCACACGTACAATGAGCAAAGTATCAAATATTAGAGTTACGTAAACACAGGACGTGCAAGTTAGTGGGCGAGCTGGTTCCCAGAGCAGTCCAACCAGTGAGGTTGAAGCTGTCTGCGAGCGCAGTGGACACTACTCGCGTTATGGCGCGAAGCCGTCTTATATAGGCCCGCCGGCCGGCGGCGGTCCGCGGTGGGGCGCTCGGTGGGGGCACGGTCGAGTGACGCACCGTTCCTAAGCATGGTGCCTGCGCGTGGTGTTGTTTTGTTACAGAATAATATTTTAAGAATTGATTTTTTTTAATCTCTGCATATTGTCCTTTCGAGTCCGGTATTTAGAAACATAATAGAAAGACAATAGAGGTACGAATGCCGGCGTTCGCTTGGAGCTCAAGAGCTTAAAGGAATCGGAACCACTCACACACACACACACAGAGTGAAGACACACACAAGAGTTATAAATTACGCACACACTTGCTACCTAAAAACGGTGAAAACTCACACATAATTTACAATGCAATAACGCTACCGATTTGAGTGCCACCGTATCCGTCGGCCCATAAATATACTTAGCTACACGCCGCACGAGCGTGAGTGTTTGTGATCTCTTTGAAGTGTAGATTAAGGTACCGTGTCCCTAAACACGGCAACAGTGGCTGTAAAGTGTATCTCGTTTTGTATGAAATATGCCGTTTGGATTTGGATGTCATTGTTGCTGTTTTTGAGCGGTATTCCAAAAATTGTAAGTTAATAATAATTAAGATGTTTTTGTATATAAAGGTCATTTGTAATTAGTGACCGATACTTAAACACGTGATTGTGATCTCTTTGAAGTGTAGATTCAGGTACCGTCGCTGGGCACGCCATAATTTCGGCGGTAGTGCCCCTCTATGAGGCGTGGCTGGATAGACCTCACGGCGTCCTCACCTTCCGCATGACGCAGGTCCTCACCGGACATGGCAAGTTCGGGAGGTTCCTGCACCGGATCCGTGCGAAAGAGACGCCCGGGTGTCGCCACTGTGTGGCCAGCCCGGAGGACACGGTGGAGCACACCGTAGAAGTGTGCCCCGCTTGGGAAGAGCAACGCCGTGCCCTCGTGGGGGTGATCGGCGGCGGCGACCTCTCGCGCCGGGCCTTGGTTCAGGCCATGGTCCGCAGCGAGGAGGAGTGGCAGACGGTCGCCTCCTTCCAGTATTTTTTTTTCGCGATTTCAGGTTTGGTTCCACAGTAAAAGTTGTTTGTTATCATGACTACAATGACATGTTTATATATTGTCACTCTATATATTGTTTATTAACTGGTTTTAAGAGTGACTGAGCCCGGGGATGCATTTAGTAAGTAAGAGTATAATTAAATGAACGGCTAAAAGGTGTATCCTGTTTCCTGTTGCAAGGCCTTGCAGCATATTTTATATAAAACAACATAGCCCTATAAATAATATTGCAGCTGCTTTTGGGGTTGCAATAATTTTCATTGTATTGAATTTGTATTAGCATGTTTTCAGTTGAACTTTCTACTCAGTAGCCTTTTATACAAAAATATATTTTACTAAGCTACCAGGTTACTTCGGTTTTTTGGGACTTTTTTTTTCAATAATACACGTGGCAAATGTACGTGCACAGAAAAATGCGTAATATTAATTATTCTACATAAATCTCAGTTCATCACTCTTCCTATCATTGCAACACTCCAAGTAAAATATATTTCGTAGACAAATTCTCAGAATGACGAAACTTCACGAAAGCATAATATAACAAATTGACAATGTAACAGATTATGTAATCTTCGTAACACATTATGTATTCTATTCCTTATAGAGCTAACACAAAGTGAAGGGAAACGTAGTGAGGAAACCCAGTGTTAATAATTAATTCGGAGTGTGTAGCCCTGAAGTTGCGCTATTTGTTGCCTTAGTGTCGACTAACGACGCAGTGTGCGGGTAGATTGAGGGCCGCGCATCCCCAGCAATGACTGACAATCGGTTTAGGCCCGATTGAGACCATACTGCTGCTATCCATTCGAGACAGAATGTTCTTGGTCACCTGTCAGCCTGTTAAACTAGTAGGTATAAAGGTGCTCTGTAGGTTGAATCTTTAACTATAGCTTTATATTAGTTACCTTTTAAATTATTGTATGCTAGCTTCTGATGGTGGCTTTGCGCACGTGGTAATACAAAAATCCCAAGAGAGCATGCTCCCGGAATAAAAGGAATTCAAACTTTTACTTATACTTATTACTATATTTGTATTTCAGGTTGGTGTCTGCAATTTCACAAAACAATTTTTTTTTGTGAATATGCTCATTAAATGTATTGAATGCAAGAATAATAATTAATAATATAATAAAAAAAAACTTAAATATAATCTAAACTAAATATTTTCTTGTGTAAGTATTATTACCTGGTAAATTTAGAATAACAGGACATATGTAGGTAATTTAATAAATAAAAAAAAAATTGGAATCCCAACAAAATTTCGATTCGTTTTCATGTGGCAATGTAGGAAATACGTAGATACAAAATGACATAGACAAAATTCAAATTGGGCGGTCTCAAGGGGTCAACAGCCATATCACGTGACACGACTGGCTTTTACCGATCTGTCAAATTGTGGACGAGCTCCTCTCATCCGTGGGGGCTTTGTGAGTTATTATGATAAATGTCGATACGTAATGAGTTTCATTTTATTGCGAAATATTTATTCTGTAGCTCTATTCAAATTAGCATTTCATGAAATTCATTTATATAGAGTGGTAATTAGTGACCGATAGATAAACACATGATTGTAACAAACGACTTTTACTATGGGACCAAACTGGAAATTGTGAAAATATTCAGCTGGTCAGTAAATTTAAGTTTGCCTAACTGTTCAAAGTATACTGAACTTGCTGATAGTCATGTCTGCGGCGTGGCTAGAAATGGCGTCCTCAGCTTCCGCATGACGCAGGTTCTCATCGGACATGGTAAGTTCGGGAGGTTCCTGCACCAGATTCATGACGTTCTTGGTTCAGGCCATGGTCCGCAGCGAAGAGGAGTGGCAGGCGGTCCCCTCCTTCTGTAAAGCAGTAATAGTAGCTAAGGAGGAGGCCGACCGTATCAGGCAAAGGCAATGACGGTCTCGCCGCAGCCGCCGCCGGCGCGATTTCGACCCCATTTCCGGCCACCGTGGACGTGGGCTTGCGGACGGCTAGCAATGTGTAGCTCGCACCTACCTTTAAAAAAATTGCTGAATTCTTTTGCGTTTTCAGGTATGGTTATCATGAATACAATCACGTGTTCAAATATCGGTCATTAACCTTTCGAGTACCGTATTTAGAGACAATAGAAAGACGATAGCTATGCGAACGCCAGTTTTCGCTTTGGGCTCAAGAGTTTAATTACTAGTCACCCTTTATAAATGAAATACCATGAAAAATACACACTTTGTATTTATTTTATAATTTAATTTTTTTAAACTTCTAAGTTTCAAACGATGTAATTATATGCCATGAACATAATGACATAGGTATATGATCAAAGAACTTTAACCAGCTTATATTTTTTTACAGATACCAACCAAGCCTCGTAATTATAAGTAGTTTTTAACTTTAATTCTAGCGTCTACTCTTATTCTAATGGCAATTAATTCCAAAATGACCCCAAGGTTGGGCTGAATGTTACCCAGCCATGTGACATATACATTAAAATGTTATAAATTGTTAAACGTTTTAATTTTTAGTTGTTGTTGTTAATATTTTAGGGACAGACACCGGGAAGCGACTTTGTTTTACACAGTATAAAACAAAGTCGCTTCCCGGTGTCTGTCCCTACGCATGCTTAGATCTTTAAAACTACGCAACGGATTTTGATGCGTTTTTTAGGGTTCCGTAGCCAAAATGGCAAAAACGGAACCCTTATAGTTTCGTCATGTCCGTCTGTCCGTCTGTCCGTCTGTCCGTCTGTCCGTCTGTCACAGCCGATTTACTCGGAAACTATAAGTACTACAGTGATGAAATTTGATGGGAATATGTGTTGTATGAACCGCTACAAAATTATGACACTAAATAGTAAAAAAAAGAATTGGGGGTGGGGCCCCCCATACATGTAACTGAGGGATGAAAATTTTTTTTTCGATGTACATACCCGTGTGGGGTATCAATGGAAAGGTCTTTTAAAATGATATAAAGTTTTCTAAAAAACATTTTTCTTAAAGTGAACGGTTTTTGAGATATCAGCTCTCAAAGTCGTAAAAAGTATGTCCCCCCCCCTCTATTTTTATAACTACGGCGTATAAAATTCTAAAAAAAATAGAGGTGATGCATGCTAATTAACTCTTTCAACGATTTTTGGTTTGATCAAAGTATCTCTTATAGTTTTTGAGATAGGTTGATTTAACTGTAATTTTGGTTAAGTTATTGTGCTATAAATTGACATAATAAGTTTATTATATTTGCTGCTACGGAACCCTTTGTGCGCGAGCCCGACTCGCACTTGGCCGGTTTTTTAATAGATAGAGTGATTTAAGAGGACGGTTTATGTGTATGCATAATATATTCAATATCAGTACCCGTGCGAAGCTGGAGCGGGTTGCTATTATATAATATATTTTTCATTACTCATACTCTGAAAGTAGGTGTAAAGTTGCCTGCGGACAGGGTTGGAAGAAGTACTTTTACTCCCCAGGGGGTTTTACTTTACAACTGACAGTTGTTTTTTTAATATTTAGACAGCAAATATTAAAAAAAAATCTAGTTCTATTTTGACATTTCTATTGAACCGTGACCCGAAACTTTATACCGCATTAAAATGACATAGAGATAGAAATAATTTAAGAATACTTTGAAAATGACTTTATTTAATTTACTTTCAATTATTTCATTAAAACTAATATATATTTGAGAAAAATGTTGACCAGACCCATTTTTACAATGACAAAATGAAAAATATTGACTGAAAAGCCAGGGCGTCGAACACTGAAAAAAAGAATTGGCGGGTAAATGGTAGACTCTCTAATAATCTGTGGCCGATTTGATCTTCCTTTTTTTTCGATGTGTATAGTTTTGTTTACATTTTGCTAAATCTCTGTTACAAGAAATTTTTATTAACACGATAAGTTCATCAGATTCAGTTATAAATTTAACGCAAGATTCTTAAGAGGAGAAAACCGCTTACCGCCTAAATCAAAAGAAATATACCTACCTAAAAACATACCTTTGACGACGACTCAGGCCTTTGACGACGACTCAGGTTTTTATTATTTTTATTTTCCTCGTATTCGTAATGAAAAGCACAGTGTTTACCTCGGGTTCAAAAGTTACTTAGTCCCTCGAACTATTAGCGACCTCGCTCTCGCTCGGTCGCCAAGAAATTTCTCGGGACTAAATAACTTTCTTTCATCCCTCGTATAACAATGTACTATAATATCACCATTGCACCCGTTCGAAGCTGTTCGCTAGTTATGAATAATTTATTCTAAATATAATTTAGGACTATTTATTTATAGTAGGTATTCTTATCTTTCTGGAATTTATGAGTGTTCGCGTTTTCATAAGAACTAAGATGATGAAGAGATTTTTTTCCCCAATCGAAGGCTAAAAAACAATGGTTACGGTGCTTAAATTGTTTCCTTTACCTTCATGATTCTTGTGCTGGTGTTACTTGAACTACCGAGCCTTTCATTTCAGTCATTATAAAGCAAAGTAAATAAGTATAATATAATAAGTAATTCCGTCCAAATGAAATGTGTCATTTTATCAATAGTTTATGGTGAAAGTAAATTAAAGATGATCTAAATTTAATTACAGAGTATATTTTTTTCTACTAGTTTACTAAATGTTTTGTAGATTTTATAAATAAATACAATTGATGTAGAAATTATGAAATACAAATTTTGTGTTGTACTAAATAGTTATGGCCTTTAATTTATTAAGCCCCAAGAGAACACACCTATTGTCTTTTAATTGTGTATGTAATTACGGTAGTCGAAAAGTTAAACAAAACCATGCATTTTGTTCCAACTTCTCCTATCTAATAACTTATTGCCAATTTGTACCCAATATATACATACCATAGCACAGTATGGCATCAGCCTTATAATATTCCTAGTCTTGGGACTCAGACCTCCTATCTAGAAAAGGGATCGGGTCGTAATCCTCGCGGGTGCATTGCGTTGTTGGATGTCACATGTCTTCGAAATTTTGGTTATAGAACATATCGGTTTCCCCGTGATGTTTTCCTTCACCATTTTGAGAGCAGTGATGATGGAATTAATTATTAATGCGCCTGGCTGGGTTTGAACCCGCGACCTACAACTTGTAAGTCGAAGCCGTTTCCACTCGGCCACTACTACTCTAAATGACTTACCTAATTGACTTAATTTTCCATGTGTATAATTCGGAATTACTACTTGAAGTCATCTAAAACTTAATTTAAGACGTCATAATAATTGTCATATTTAAAGTACTGTTAATTATAATTATTTGTTATCTATCAGTATTTATTAGTTTATAATATCAGCATATATACGTATTTTATTATTCTAAGTCACTTCATTTACATTACTAACTATTTAAAATATCTGTTATTTATTTATTGTGCACACCTACCACAGTGTTGTCTTTTTTTGGCCAAAGGTTGACTGCCTTGTAGCATTAAGTTTGCCTATGTACCACTACTGTATATGAACTTTAAATAAGTAAATCAAGTCTCACGAAGGTAATTTTAGGCTGTCTTCTCGTTGCTCGTCAAGGCAATTTCACCTTTAATGCTAAACTAATACGGCCTCATTATTTTGTCACGTTACAAGGTACAGATGAAAGCATTTTCACGTATAATTTAATAATCATTTTGATTTCCATTCTTTTATAAAAAACGAAACTTGTAACAAACATTTATACGCTGGAGTTTCTTTAGTCAACGTTCGTATACGGCGAAGAGACTATTATAAATTCAGAATCTCAGAAACTTATAACAATCGCAGAATGTTGTCGTAACAACATTGGAACACGGAACGTCTGCTTTTTCTAAAAAAAAAAAAGAAATATCCACTTGCTTTATACAAAATATCATTACGTTCCGTCCTGAGGACAGCTATGAGGAAAACAGGCTAAGAGAATCGTGATATGAAATGGAATAGAGCTGATGAAGTTGACGGAAGAAATACAAACAAAAAGATGAAATCAAATAAACATTATGGAGCTAGATAAACATTTAAGCGTGGAAATGATCTCATCACTTATTAGTGTTGTTTTGATAATATTTTCTTTTATTACGAGTACATAACTCTCCACTTTAATGTCAGTTTTCAGGGTATTTTTTGGCTCTTAATAAACTAGTGCGCCTAACCAACAACGATTGCATCACAGCTTACCATGAGGTGGAATCGCAGTCAAGCACTAGTTTGTTGCAATAAAAAAAGCTTCCCCGCTAAAATTTTAGAGCGACAAACTTTACACCTACACACATTTACCTGAAATAAATGTTATTTTTTATACACCTTTGATTCCGGAACTGAAAACCAGAAACGTCTATTTGTTGCCTAGAAAGTTTTCAAACTAGTTCCTCGTATCAAATTGTTGTATACGTTTTGTAGAATGAAATAGGAGCTGTATGTATATTGACTGGCCTGTCAACATAGTAGTTAGTGACCCTGACTGCTATGTCGGAGGTCGTGGGTTCGATTCCCACCCAGGACAAATGTTTGTGTGATGAGCACGATCATTTGTTCTGTGTCTGGGAGTAATTTATCTATAATATGTATGTATTTAGACATATATAAGTATGTTTATCAGTTGTTTAGTACCTACTTTTAACACAAGCTCTGCTTAGCTTGAGATACTGAGCGTAGACTCTTCAGAATCAATTTCCACAGATACTACAATTATCTGTATATTAAAACAAATGTGTTATTTGCTAAATCTCTGGTATTACAGTTTCCGACCTGTTGGATTCGACCCATGACTCTCTCGTATAAAGTTGCAGGTCGTCTAAGCCCCAAGGATTGTGTGCCGATGGCTACCGAACGTTCCCGAGATTTGAATATCATGCTGATGGATTAGTTTACCGTTCAGATTATTGATAGTTGCCGGTCTATCCTACGGACGGTAACCGGTATTCGATGAAAATTGGTTTACTTTAAAGCCTATCTTCAATATAGTTTTATGGATTTACATATGTTGGTAGATTTGTTGAACATTAGTGTACCTATATACTTCGTTTCACGTACTGGAGATTCTGATAATGTGACATTTTTCATCATTGTCATAATTTCAATCGAAATGTCTTCGCTGGATGGACTAGATGGACTAAACTTTCACCAAGCATTGCTATATTGGTTATTTCTGCGTTTTTTGCATCATATTCATACAAAAACACAGGTACCCTTTGTATAACTAATATGATATGAGTTAGGATTGTGCAAGGCATAAACGAATTCCAAAAGACCCAAGCGAATGCATTCATACGCCTATTGTTCTTTAATTGTGTCTGTAATTACGGTACTGGAAAGGTAAATTTAATTTTATAGTTTTTGTGCAAGGCTTTTGGTACAAAAACGATTAATTTAATTTAAATTACAAGAAACAGGCCTTGGTAGACTGCCCAGCGCTTCGAAGACAGTAAGAACAGTGTTAGCACGATGCTCACAGGCGATAAGGTTGGCAACACGCCAATACTGAAGGTATTGAGGTGATCTTTATGTTACTGCGCTTTATATCTACGCCTATGTGTACAATAATAACTGGCCGAAATGGGTTTTTAGTCCCCCTGACATATTGTGCGTGTTTCTTATGTTCATAGTTTAGTAAGAAAAGTTTCAACATAATATTACATCATCATCATCATCATTATTTGTTCTGTGTCTGGGTGTAATTTATCTATAATATGTATGTATTTATAAATATATAAGTATGTTTATCGGTTGTCTAGTACCCATAACACAAGCTCTGCTTAGCTTGGGACTAGACGGCGTTGTGTGACAGTTGTGGACATATTATTATTTTTGAGAAAACGTATAGTTTTTCTTAGCTCTAGGCTAGTTTTAAGCTACATTAACGGGTCAAGCCAAGTCAATGTAGCGTGTTGTGAGTAAATTTAAGTTGAAGAATGACTGTGTGGAGCAATTTCATTTTCTTCGATCTGCAGAAATTTTCGTACAATTCTGCAGGTGTTCAGAATCGCAGCTTTTTGGAGGGTTATGTAAATTGAGTCTTTTAGGTCTAATATTTTGAGGCTGTGGTGGAGATGATGAGGTATAACACCCGTAGTGGAGACAACAATGGGCACTACATACACTTTTTCTTGATTCCAAATTCTGGCCACTTCTTCTTTTAGTTCACTATATTTGCTAATTTTCTCACCTATTGTTTTTTGTAAATTGTGTGTATTAGGAACTGCAATATCAATTAAGTAAGTGACTTTATTAATCTTATCTCGTAGAGTTATATCTGGTCTGTTATAGTGAATGGTTCTGTCAGTTAATATTGCGCGGTCGTAGTATAGTTTGTGAGTGGTATTTTCTAAAACTGTTTGTGGTGTATATTTGTAGTAGGGAGTATTTGTGTCCTGTATGAGCTTATATTTGAGTGCTAGGTTTTGATGGATGACGTTTACTACCTGATTATGTCTGTATGTATAATCCGTTTGTGTGAGTGTAGTGCATGCCCCTGTAATGTGTTGAATAGTTTCTGGCTGACTGTGGCACCTGCGGCATTTATCGTTTGTCATTGTAGGGTCTTTAATGATAAATTTTCTGTAGTTTTTGTTTATAATTTGATCCTGTATTGCAATGATAAATCCCTCGGTTTCCGGAAATAAAGTACCTATTTTAAGCCACTTATTTGATGCCATGGTATCGACATGAGATTGCTCTAAATCATGAGGGTGCCGTCCGTGTAGCACTTTCCTTTTCCAATTTCCAATTATATTATTATTATTATTATCATTATTATTATTATCATCATCAGCCTTTTTAATGTTCCCACTGCTGGGACATAGGCCTCCTCTCTAGGAGTGTTCCCTAACATTGCATAGAGTGTCTTGATTGTGGGTTCATCATTTTCATACTCCTCTCCATTTGCTAACTCATACACAAAGCAATTCTCATAAAATACTACTAAAGAACGTTGTTTTAGTTTGCGAATTATATGTCTATCAATATCTACAAAAGCATAGCATCAGCCCTATAATTTTCCCACAGCTGGGACACGGGCCTCTTCTCACGGAGAGGGAATGGGCCGTATCCCCTCGTAGTGGGTTCAGGCGTGTATCTACAAACCAAATGTGATGTCTCAGGGATATTAGTGCCCCGCTTGTAATTAATCCTTTTTCGCAGATAAATAACATGCCATTTAATTTATCTTTCAAAAAACTCTCAGACATCCATTAAGTTAACCACATGTCTACATGGTTTTGTGTGATTGCATAAGTATGAAGACAAGATGTGTTCCAAAATTCGTTCTTCGGCAATTCATTTATTTCAAACGCAATTAAGGATTAGGCAATTATCCCCTATATTGGATAGATGTCCCAAAATTTCAAGTAATGTTTTTCCAAAAATTTTTAACTTTATCGCACCCTCTTTCAGCAGACCTATTGCCACGTGCCACATCCACATCTAATCTAAATGCCTGTTCTAAGATATAGGAAAAACCAACAATACCTACGAATTTAATTATAAAACTTGTAAGAAAATCAAAATTTAGATTAAAAACAATTCAATCTTTAAGACAAACAGAAACGAAAATTTATCGGGATAATGTTGATTTTATTTTACAGTCTCTGTCATATATTTTTTTTAATATTTAAATTTAGAATACAAAAGAGAAACGTACGAAAAGCAAATTGACGTTTGATTTTTTTTTTTGATGGCCAGTATTTTAAAAGTTATAATCATAAATGCAAAGTATTAATGTATTACACGTCAATAACTGTCTAAATATCTAGTAATATTTTAGTTTCCGTGTGTAAATAATAGTAGAAAAGGTTTTTGACCTAACAGTTGCGAACTTCATGAAAACTATGACACCTGGCTTTCCCAATTACAGGTGTAGAAAGTTGTGGCGCCAGCAATTTGTTGGTGCGGAAACAAACTGGGCCAGGCGGAGCCGAAGTTAGGCAGTCACGCCTAGCCAAAATATCTTCGTGAATATATAACTGCACTTTTATTCAAACACCACTTTTTAGCAGTTTTTTTAATTCTGCTGCTTTTGCTACCTATTTTAACATTACCATATCTGGTCCTTGAAATAAAAAAAGACGGTTACATTATACTTACTCCATTCATTTTTGTTATAGATAAGTTTTGACATTTCCGCCTTTTTAAACGTAGTGTTTAAAATACTTGGAATAAGTATCTATACATTTTTGCTGTTCCGTATCTTTATCACAGTGAGGGCAGTAGTTAACAGTCAGAATACACCACAACGCACCAACTAATCGTTCTGAGTGTCACTTCATTTGACTACACCAGTAAACAAATTTTAATCGATACTATAATTCATGTGTGATAACAAAGCAGCGGGCAGCGAGCGCGCGGACCAGCGCCGAGCCCTCTCGGGTCCCCAAAGATAATTTTCATAATAAAACATCCCTTTTCTCAGGCACTTTGCTGTAAATCAAGTTTTCCGGCCACCCTTTCAATTTCCTGACCGCAACACAGTTCCGTTCAAACGAGATTTTCATTAGACGTTCAAATACCCTGCTTTTGGGGAGATAATATTTTTACAAAACGATTAAGAATTTTCTGAGACCCATCCCTCCACGCTCCTAATTTGTCTTGGAAAGGAACAGGTAATTTAAAAATATTTATTTATAATTAAGTGTCCCAATAAAACGTCTGAAGAACATGAACGTGTTAGAAGTACGGCCGCGCGAAGCTTTTCAAAAGACCTCATTACATTTAGAGCGTGACCCATGAAAAGGAGATAAAAGTTAATACGCACTTAATAATTATAAAGCGAAGCCCGGTAACTCCGATGAAAGCATTAGTAGGTATTAACTTGTAAGTTAAATGGTAGCCTAACTCACAAACGTTAACACACGGTCAGCTGGGAATCGAGTCGAAATTACCATAACTTACTTGAATCATGACCAGGCAACTCATTACCAAAGTTACGATTAATTTTAGCCACTTTTCCGAGAGATTGCCATTAAATTACAACAGTTCGTCTTGTAATGTTGGGAGACATAAATGAATAAATTGACCTGATTTGTGTGTGAACGGTCGTTAGAAAACATAATAAGATTTTAAAATTTAAATGAACGTTTTGCGGTACAGATGGAGAGTAAAATTTGTGAACGTTGGGACTGGGCGTTATCAAAGGCTATGCAGGCCCGTGTGATCCTCGGGGATTCCATTATTCGAAATTAAGAGTTGTTTGTTTTTATTATTTTTTAAACAACACTTTTATGCAAATGTTTCGGAGTATTTCCTAGCGATATTCTGAAGGTAAATAACAATTGTCGCGTTTTATTTACAAAGTAAATGGTAGTTAAACCCCTTTTAGTCGTAGACTAACTGTAAGTGGGAGTGAAAATCTTTGCTGGCTTTTCTCTCAAATTGGTAATTGAATTGAGAAGGGCGATGATTTCAATAATTTTGACAAACACTCGAATTTTCCTTGAATCTTGACGATGCTTTCCGGCTTGTTGAATTTTCTCGATGTGCTGATCTGTTAAAACACATTGTTAGGCTAAATTGATGAAAAATTGAAAGTCAAACACGAACGTTTCTTTATAATTAAATGTCAATATTTTCTAACACAATTTTAATAAAGAAATTATTTTCTACCTAGACTATTTTTTTATTATTATAAGGATAAATGATATTTATTTTGTAAATAGGTTTTTCACAACACTTTACACGTCATTTTTTTGTTTTTTTTTTTTGTCTGTTTTTTGTCAGTTATAAGGATATAAATACATACTTGAATTACATGACTTAAAAATTGGGTGGTTAGACATTTCTTTTTTCATGACTATAAAAACAAACATGTTTGAATTACATGACATAAAATTGTTAAACGATGACTTTTCAGATGACGCTCAGAGATAGAGTTGGATTACGTTAAGTCTGCGCGTAGCTGGGGGCGTGCTTAATGTTGCCAGTGTAATTAATTTACTTTCCCTCATATAATAAAAAAATACAAAGTAAACAAAGCACAAGAAATACGTTTTGAAATCAATAATGGGAAATACGATTCATTTCATTACATATTATTACATTTTAGTTGGTTCTTCAGGTTTTCTAAATTTATAGATGACGATTAGTTAACGATGTAGCGATAGCGATATAACAACAAATTTTAGCCGCACGCACGCAGCCTTTTTTCTGTAGTAGGTAGGTATACCAGCTTCTGCCAGCGGCTTCGCCTGCGTGAAAGTCTGTTAACCACCATAGGGGTGGAGTTTCGTAAAATCTGTCCATAGCGGAAGTCTACACCCTGTAAGAAACCTACCTCCCGAATGTTAAGTTTGTAGGTGTTATAGTTTCTGAGATATAGTGATTAATCAGTGAGTGGTATTTCGCTTTTTCGCTTTTATTCATAATCATAAAATACAGACTATGACACTCAGAAATGAAGCAGCTTTCTATCAGTGAAAAAATTTTTGCAATCGAACCAGTACTTCTAGAGATTACCTCCTACAAACAAAAAATAAAAAATAAAAAACAAACTACTTCTTTATTATATTAGTGTAGATGTAGATATTGATATAGATCCAAATCTATATAATTACTACTTTATTGAAAGTAAACAAATAGATTGAATTATAGGTTGTTTAATTATTATAAAAAAGTCATGGAACTTAGAAAATATGTACTTTATTTAATATATAATAGCTTGTCATAATAGTCACTTGATTAAGATTAAAATACATAGTAGCAGTCCATTTTCAACCAACTCTGTTTTTCTGCCAGGCACCACTCGGGTACGAATATTCAGGGAGATTTGTTGTTCTGGTCACCCGAAAAAAATATTTGACAAATGGTCCACTTTTGGAAAATCGTATCGTAAGCCTGATATTTTATCATTCCTCTTAACAAGCACGTTTGAATTTCAAGATAATATCTTTACCAACACTTTTAATCACTTTCGGTATAATGATTACGATTATTTACTTTGGAAACGATTAAAAACACGGAACACAAAACATTCTCTTGACACCTGACATAAATGTCAAGATGACGGCAAACAATTAGTTTCCTTTTTTAGCCGCGCGCAGACTTAAAAAAATTCTACTTTAGTGGACAGCATCACTTTAAATAAACACTACACAAAGTTGCAAATAAAACGTTCCACTTTGAATATAGGCACATTTTCACTAGTCGATTATAAATTTTCACGTTGATTGAAATACATTGGAAATAGCACAGTCGTGAAACTATGTCAATCGGGGATCCGTGGGCCATGCAAATCTATACACATGCGGGCTTGTAACGAATTTCATCATTTTTTAGCAATATTTATTGAAATATGCGTATTGCGTAAAATAGATATTAGTAAGGATGTGCAATCCTAAAGTCGTGAGTACGTTCACTAACATGTAGATTAAAAATGACTTCTAGACCTGGAACTATTATTATTTGTAGGGCCATAGGTACACAACAACGCAAGACAACAAGACAGTAAAAAAACGCGATGCTAAATAGTGTGACGGTTTTTCAATTTCGAAAAACTATAGTATCTATGTACAAACATACTACAGTTTTGCAAATTTATTGAGATCATTGATTAATATATATAATAAATAAAGAAACATCACGTTTTGTAAACTACAAAATTACTACGAAAAACACTTGTTTACTATTTTATGACAACGAAAACACACATTGCTGTTTGTCTTAATAAAAAAAAAATGAATTTATCTCCTTTTTTCAACTATTCAGCCATTACGTCCTTGAGATACATATTTATGACAGATAAACGGACAGTTTATCTTTAGTAATAAGGTCCCATTTTTTTTCGTTTTTACCCTTTGAGTACGGAATTCCAAAAATCTATCCAAAGAAAAATACCGAGTTTTTACGGTTAGTTAATTTATTTTTCTTTGTTATCAAAAGCAATATTAGGTTACAAAAGCTACACGTGTATTAAAAGGAAAATAAATATGAGTACCTCAATTATGGAAAACAAAATAAATATTATGAATACCTCATATTTATATTTCATATCATTACATAGTATAAAACAAAGTCACTTGTCCTCCTGTCCATAGGGACAGGAGGACAAGTGACTTTGTCAATGACAATCTTTAAAATTGCGCAACGGATTTTGATGCGGTTTTTTAAATAGATAGAGTGATTCAAGAGGAAGGCTTTTGTGCATAATACATGCATAAATATATTCAATATCAGTACCCGTGCGAAGCTGGGGCGGGTTGCTAGTTTATATTTTTATAAGGTACTCTTATTCATTTGTGTTCTAATATTTTTATAATATTGAACTCTAGGTACTTCCTTTTATTAGTTAATTATTGCTCACGGTTATTTGATCTCAATTAGGAGTATACGATAGATTATCATAATGAGGCATTCAATGAATTAATAACGTATGGTTAAGCAGCAATGTGTAGTACTAATATAGATATGTTATCGTATTGTCGAAGAGATTTCTTCAGGAATAAGTATAATTTTTGGCTTAGTACCTATATTTATATTTACTTTTCCTTGTTTGTTTACTATAAATATGTATATTCGATGTTAAATAAATACGTTTTTCATATTAATTTAAGACATTTTATTACGTTATTATTTTTTGAAATTATGAAAAATACACCATATGTTAGTTGGTACAGAAAAAAAGATAGGCAACCCAAATAAACAAATGAAAACAATTGCACAATGCCTAGTCTTGTCACATAGGGCAAAAATGTTTTTAATTTTAAGTTTATTTAAACTCATAATTCCAAGAAAGTGTACAGTTTCATAAAACGACAATTTCATAAAATCCAATACCTACTGTTTTAAGATTTTTTATTTTATTTAATTGGTACAAAGAATGAAAATGATAGGAAAAAATCACTAACCTGTTGCTCTTAACAAAATGAATTCCTGATATTAAAACTGATTTTTTTTAAAGATAAGGCTTATAAAAAAAATGGCCCAATATCGGTCTCATCAGTTACTTAGTTCAATTTTTTATATTTTGAGCTATAATTAGGCAGAGTCCGGGGTAGTACTAATAGCATCCTACAGGCCATCATCATTACCTAGTATAAAACAAAGTCGCTTTTTCCCTATGTATGCTTAAATCTTTAAAACTATGCAAAGGATTTTGGTGCGGCTTTTTTAATAGATAGAGTAATTCAAGAGGAAGGTTTATATGTATAATGCAATATATTTAATATCAACATTGCGCCCGTGCGAACCTGGGTCGGGTCGCTAGTTGTAAATAAACAGAACTCAAACATCCTGAAAACATTTATCCGTGCCCAAATTATTTTGAACTAGTTGTAAAATCTATCTGTCTGTCTGCAATAAAGATTTTTATTATTACAAAAATGATGTTTATGTGAAATCGATTGGTGACTAAATATTTACGTTCTTATTTGTAGAACGGGGCCCTAGAACAAAGGCAAGAAGGAACGGTGGGTCGTTTAGTCAGTAGAAGTCTGACACTGTCTCCCAGCTCTGCCCAAGGGCGGGATTCGTGATTCGATGATTTTTCCCACCATAAAAAAAACTTATGTATAGAAGAAAAACAAAAAAAAAAACGCTCGTAGAATAAAATAAATTCAGGTCTTATTTTTATAAAAGCACCGGAGAATCCTATAATGACCTCTTTCAATCTTTATAAATTAGAAACCTAGGACCGTTCCTTAAGGTACAAATCAAAAGGAAAACTAATGTCTTAGAATATACGGAATGTTTCAGGAAAAAACAATGCTCGTCAGCTGTACCTTCTCACGCTAGTTGTAAAAATTAATCGACCGCGAAGGGTCACCGGTGACCCTTGAGCATAACCCTTGAGGATGGACAGGAAACATGTTATTACAGCTACAATATTTTCTAACATCGCTATCGTGTATGGAGATTTTAGAATAGGCCTCTTAGAACAAAATATTACTTGATGTAGGAGCAGATAAAGCTGACGGGACTAGTTAGACTTCTTTAGTAAAGAATTCACGCATCAGGCAAAGGCAACGGCGCTCACGCCAGCGACGCCGCCGCCGCCGTGATTCTGATCCAGATTTCCGGCCACCGTGGTAGGCGAGCTTGTGGATGGCGAGCAATGAGTAACTCGCTCTCCGGTCATCCGATAACCGTCTGGATCAGGCCCATTTCATCGACGGCGCGCACTATACTCAAGGAGTTGTCAGCAAACTGTAGGAACACAGCAGGGTCGAAGCCTTCTGAGGCCATGGGTCGATGCGAAAGCACCAGGACCCTGGAATCAAGGCAAGGAAGGAACAAAGTGGGTCGTTTAGACAATAGAAGTCTAACATTATTCCTCACTAACTGTATCAGTATACCATGTGTATGAACTCAATAAGAAAAGGAAGAAAAACATTTGAAATATGTCAATGATGTAACATGATCGCTATCAAGACCAAAAACAAGTAAACGAACATAATTTCAACAGATCAGTGTTATAATCGTGGGATATCTTAAAGTTTTCGGTTTATTCGCAGGAGCGAATATTGAAGCCATTCAGTATCAATCACATGTCGCTGCGGTATGTGGGACGAGAAAATACCGCGCAGCTTCCCAAACGCTGTCCAGCTGAGTCGGATTCGACGCTTGACCTCTTTCTTGAAGTAAGACCTAACGAACTAGACCGATTGTGTCAGGTAAATGTAATTTTTTACAACTTCGAGTGTAGTGTCCGATCTTGATGGAAGTGAGTACCTAGGTATATGGGTATTTATAATTGTGATCTTGGTTTTCAGGCAAAAAGTTTTTGAGGGATGCGTGTTGCCAGTTATGCTTACGCCTCTGAAACGTACCTATTGTGTAGGCTTTGTGCTTTCACGGCCCTCGGAACGCGCCACCAACGGGTTCCCAACTAACGGTAGAAGGAGTTCACATCGGCGTCGGGTCGACGATGAAGTACCTAGGACTTGTCCTCGACAGCCGGTGGAATTTCGAGGAGCACTTCCGACGTCTGGCCCCCAAACTCAATCGGACGGGGGCTGCTCTCAAGCGGCTCCTGCCGAACCTTGGGGGTCCAGACGCCTTCTGCCGGAGGCTCTACGCTGGCATCGTCCGGTCCATGGCCCTTTATGGGGCACCAGTGTGGGCGCCGACGCTGCGTAAACGCCCGGCGGCCCAGCTGAACGCCTGCCAGAGGGTCATGGCCATCCGGATGGTGCGGGGATACCGCACGGTGTCCCGAGAGGCGGTGAGCCTCCTTGCTGGCCTACCACCATGGGATCTGGAGGCAACAGTCCTTGCACGCATGCACGACCAGCGCGTGGAGGTGCAACGCCGGGGCGAAGATCCGCTGCCCGAACATGTCGAGGCGTGGCGGAAGGAGCTCCGGCGAGATCTCATGGTGAAGTGGAAACAGCGACTGTCGCAACCCAGCGCTGGGCACACCGTAATCTCAGCGGTAGTGCCCCTCTTTGAGGCGTGGCTGGATAGACCTCACGGCGTCCTCACCTTCCGCATGACGCAGGTTCTCACCGGACATGGGAAGTTCGGGAGATTCCTGCACCGGATTCGTGCGGAGGAGACGTCCGGGTGTCGCCACTGTGAGGCGAGCCCGGAGGACACGGTGGAGCACACGGTGGAGGTGTGCCCTGCTTGGGAAGAGCATCGCCGTGTCCTCGTGGGGGTGATCGGCGGCGGCGACCTCTCGCGCCGGGCCCTGGTTCAGGCCATGGTCCACAGCGAAGAGGAATGGCAGGCGGTCGCCTCCTTCTGCGAAGCAGTAATGCTCGTAAAGGAGGAGGCCGACCGCATAAGGCAAAGGCAACGGCGTACTCGCCGTAGCCGTCGCCGCCGCGATCCTGCCGATATCCGGCCACCGTAGACACTGGCTCGCGGACGGTGAGCAATGGGTAGCTCGCCGTCCGGTCGTCTGTAAGACCGAGTCCTAGTCGTCAACGGCGCGCACCGTTCCCGCGCGCCTCAAGGAGTTGTCAGCAAACTGCAGGGGCCCTTCAGGGTCGAAGCCTCCCGGAGTCTAGAGGGAAGTGGGAAACTGTTACCTCGACTCCAGGAATAGGGCAAGGAAGGTACGGGGTAGGTTTTTTAGTCAGTAAGAGTCTGACACTAGTCTCCCGCTCCACCCAAGAGCGGGTTTCGTCATTGGATGATTTTCACCTACCATAAAAAAAAAAAAAAAAAAAAAAAAAAAAAACCTATTGTGTAGGCTTAAAATTTCTCAAAGGGCAATGGAGAAGACTAAGCTAGAAGTTTTCTTGCGTGATCCAATCAGGACTAAAGATATGCATAAGAGAACTAAAGTTACCGATATAACTCGAATAATTACCAAACTTAAGTGGCAGTTAGACACATCGTTTACAGAACGATGGGTTCTGGATAAAAATCAATCAAAAGAATCACCAAACTTAAGTGACAATAAGCAGGACACATTGCACGCAGGACAGATGGCCGCTGGGGCCGAAAGGTTCTGGAGTGGCGACCGTGTACTGGAAGACGCAGTATTGGAAGGCCTCCCACAAGATGGAACGATAACCTGATCAGGATTGCTGGAATCCGACGGTTTGTGGCGGCGCTTGGGGGAGGCCTTTGTCCAGCAGTGGACGTCTTTCGGCTGAAATGATGATGAGGTTCTGGATAGGCGACAGCCCACCGCGTACGCAGACGTAGTAGTAGAAGGCATTCATCAAGGTGAACAGATGATGAGGGTCATAGGAATCTGATAAATCGAGACGCGTATGACCGGTCATTGTGGTGATACTTGGGGTAGGCCTATGTCCAGCATAAACGTCTTTCGGCTGCAAAGATTTTGAAGACTTACGTTATAATGCTGGTTCAACATTTTTGTAATTAATCAGCAGATATACAGGAAAAAATCTCTTACGTATTTGAGAATCACGGCACGACTAGAAAACAGATGGGCTTTGACAATTTTAAGGCATAATACATAATTATGTCCATATGTATCAAGCTTTACCATTCGACTAAACCAATAAACTGCTTAGCACATACCTACTTAAGATGAAATAAATATACACAATATTAAAACCCTATTTACCGAAAAACAGACAGTTCTCGAATATACGTGTGATATAAGGTAAATAACATGCCCAAATGCCAAATATTGGCAACCCAAATGAAATGAAGACCCCATAAAAACTGGCGCGAAACAATTGCTATTATTCTCCGTTATTACTGTTCAGGTGTGTTTCAGTGATATATCGGTCTATCGCAACGTTTTTGTGCTCCCACACTGTTATGCCAGACGTTTAGAATTTTAGCTATTGCATTGTCCAACTAAAACGTACGTACAAGTCCATAATTTTTCATTAGAGATGTAGGTAATTTATTCAACACACAGAACTTTGACTTTAATTAGTAGCCTGGAAAACCAGTTAACGTTATAATCAGAGTTAAAAATTGTTTGGATAGACAGAATAAAATTACAAGCTGGCCTCTTAACATTTATGGATAAATATATGTTTCAGTATCAGAGGAGAAGTAACTGTAATAACAATAGACATAGTCCTTTACTAACCGTATAAACGCCACAATTCGCTACTTTCTCACGCATTTTTATGGGCGCACCTTTTCATAAAAATAATATATTATTTTTTTCCGTAAAGGTATAAAGATGATCTTTTTCTATTAGCACTTGTAAATGTTCAAAGCAATATGTTGCGGAGAAAGTTGTAGAGTGGCCTCGGGGGCGGATTACACGTCGCCGGAGCTGAGACACCGGTTTTTACGACGTGTTGCTTATTGCCTTTCGAGTTACGAGAGGGACGTTTTTCACCTTCGTGGTGTTGATATAAAGTTGGCGGTCTCACGCACATTCCGCGCAGCCGGCGCCCGCCAATACAAACAATTTATTGTATTGTTATAGATCTGGGGTCCGTCTTCGGAAACATATTGGGCCGAACTGCGAGGGACAACGCTTAGTCACTCGAGTCTATCTACTCGTGTGAAAGGTGTTTAATATAACTCATGTCGTATAAAACGATTTGTAGCTACGTTAGAGGTATTAGCACATGTTTCCAATTTTAAAATACATTGAACAGCACAAACAAAAACATTTTGAATAATTGAAGTAGGTAACTGATATGAATTTATTATATCTCTGACTGAATTTTACTCATCCAAATCAAAATAACATTTCAAATATTTACTAAAAATCAAATAGTTTGTTAAAGCATGTTACATTGGAATTATTCGTGAAAATATTTATAGCATGCACAGTTAGTTATTCACATGGAAATAGTGGCAAGAGCGCATGCAGTAGCTCCGAAGGCTTCCGGCCGCCGGAAGGGCATGATACATAGTGCTAAATCCGATTAATTTGCGAAACCTGTTAGTGGGACAATAACGTTTAAACACATTCCGTGTCGGCACTGTCTCTCTTGTCACCTTGAACACTAACGCAATTAATTCACGTACTGTAAACTCGAATCATAATTGAAAACAATGTAACAGTTACAAGAGCCTATCACGTGCACTAATGGAATTAACTTACGCCGTTTTAGTTTTGAGCTTAAGAAAATTGGAGAGAACAAATTGTTGAGGTGATTAATAAATGTAAATGTCGTGGTTATGTACTCGTATAGCCTTGTTGGGGAAACTTTACGCACATATACATATTTGTATACGTACTGTTTACTTACGAACATATGTAGAAGGTAATTGAATAAGGAGGCAAACCTCGGTCTACGTAGAGAAACAGCAAATGTTGTGTTCCAAAAATATAATAATTTAGGTAAATAAAAACATTGAGTCGAGTATTTTTGTGTACTTATTTGTTCGTACATTATAATCAGTGACATTCTGAAAGAATATCATATTTTTATGTAAGTATACATTTTGGCTGATGGTTATCGAGACTTTTAATATTATATACTAGCTGTGCCCGTGACTTCGTCCGCGTGGAATAGTTATTTTGGGCATCATATTTATTTTTGTAAACAACCTCCTCAGCTTTATAAATTATAGCTGTTACCCACGACTTTGCCCGTGTCAATTTCTGTTATTATTTTAGACAATTTAGTTTATAAAAGAACATAATTATCTAAAAGTACTTTACAGAGCTACATACCCTCTTGGATACGCCATAATTTCGGCGGTAAGTCCCCTCTTTGAGGCGTGGTTGGATAGACATCACGGCGTCCTCACCTTCCGTATGACGCAGTTTCTCACCGGACATGGGAAGTTCAGGAGATTCCTGCGCCGGATTCGTGCGGAAGAAACGCCCGGGTGTCGCCACTGTGTGGCCAGCCCAGAGGACATGGTGGAGCACACGGTGGAGGTGTGCCCCGTTTGAGAAGAGCATCGCCGTGTCCTCGTGGGGATGATTGGCGACGGCGACCTCACGTGCCGGGCCTTGGTTCAAGTCATGGTCAGCAGCGAATAAGAATGGCAAGCGGTCGCCTCCTTCTGCGAAGCAGTAATGCTCGTAAAGGAGGAGGCCGACCGCATAAGGCAAGGGCAACAGCGCCCTCGCCGTAGCCGTCGCCGCCGCGATCCCGCCGATATCCGGCCACCGTAGATGCTGGCTTGCGGACGGTGAGCAATGGGTAGCTCGCCGTCCGGTTGTCTGGTAACAGTCCAGACCGAGACCAAGTCGTCGACGGCGTGCACTGCTCCCGCGCGCCTCAAGGTGTTTTCAGCAAACTGTGGGGCCCTTCAGGGTCGAAGCCTCCTGCAGCCGAGGGTTGGTGCGAAAGCGTTATATCGGGGCTCTGGGAATAAGGCAAGAGAGGAACGGGGTATGTTGTTTAGTCAGTAAGGGTCTGACACTGTTTCCCGCTCCGCCCAAGAGCGGGATTCGTCATTGGATGATTTTTATCTACCATAAAAAACCCCTCGCGCCGCCCGCAAGCGACCCGTCTCCTCGCCCGCCGGCCAGGTGCAGCGTCATATTTTGCACATCGTGCGGCGCGTGTGAATTTTATATCGGAGTTATTTTAAAATTGTAATAACTTCTAAGATGTTCATTGAAAATAAGTGATGTCAAAGACAATTTTTTTCACAATTACATACTCTTAATCAACAACACATTTATTTGGATAAAGTTTAATAATATTATGTTGATACAACTCTAACAAATAATTGGTAATAATGCATTAATTTCGGCCAAAATTGATTCCCATAAAAACGGTTCTAGTGAGTTAATCTTAAAAGATAGACATATACTGTCGCAGACATTTTTTTAGATCATTTTAAGAGGAATAATTCTTTCGTACATATTTTTTTGCTATCTTGAACCGTTTTCGCAGCGCACGCAACGGAAGCCCTCAAAGATGAATATTTTTCCCCGTTTTTTCCACATTTTTCATTATTTCTTCGCTCCTATTAGTCGCAGCGTGATGTTATATAGCCTAAAGCCTTCCTCAATAAATGATCTATTCAACACAAAAAAAAATTTTCAATTCGAACCAGTAGTTCCTGAGATTAGCGCGTTCAAACAAACAAACAAACTCTTCAGCTTTATAATATTAGTATAGATTAGCGATAATCTCCGATAAATAAAAAGATTTTGACCTGACTTGACTTGATGAGGACAGAACCAAGAACAGAGGATCCATAAATTAAATAAATATCATTATTACTTACAAAAACGTATTTATAATATCATGTTCGTAAGATTGGCCATCAGCTGTGATGAGAAATGGAAATATAGGTGGACACTTACGTTTTTTAATATGTTGAAATCTAGATCCGAAGACGGATGAGGACTTTTGACATAGAAAATGTAATGGGACTCAAACGGCGCCGGGCAAGGCGCTTGGAAGTGTCATGATGACAGGTGGTATAAGGCGCTGACCGAGCAGTGGCTAAGGACTGGAAGCAGAAATGTACGTCATTTGGCGGCAGGTTGGGTTGGAGACCGACCACGATGACAACAATGATTAGATGAGACTAACATTAAAAAGAAGGAAACAAGAAACAAGGTGCCTTTGTTAAATTAGTATACCTAGTATATCGGGCTGGTATCCGCAACTCCACGTCTAAAGCGCGTATTTTGCCTATGTTAAGTAGTGGGTAAACTTGAGCTACGAATGATGATAATGAATGTCCAATATCATATCAAATAAATAATAAACATAATTCAATCCATATCATCAAAATCGCCAGCAAACTAAAAATACCACACCCCTAAAGTTTATTTGAAACATTTCAACTCACAGAACAACATTTAATCCCTATTCCCACTCCTCATGCAAATTAACATGAAAAGCTTTTCAAATGGCGAAAAGCAAAACTTTTGTTTGGTGTTTTCACCGTTTAACTTGAATCGTTCACGTGTGAATTTCTAGCCGATGCGGGGAGGTTGGCCCCCCGGCCCGTTGGAGTAAGGCCCGGGGCAGATAGGCGCTGATTGCAGCCTCCCGTAATTACGGCACACGACCGGTATGACCACTGCTTACCTCGGTTTTACTACACACAATAACTCTGAATCGGACATGTTGTTTGTTTGGAGGAAAGCCGAAAATCTACTTTTTCCCTCCTGTTTGTTATTCTACACACGTGATTGGTGTTTAACGCTAAATCATGTTTTGCGTGACAATAGTAGATAATTGGAAAACGGCGAAAAAAAATTTGAATTAAAAAAAAGTGTTTGATAGCAAAATTCTGTTTTATTTTACGAAAGGTTTTTAACTGTCTGGCTGGCGGACGCATTAATTAACTCGACTTGATAAAATGCTATTTTCTATCAATAAAAATCTTTGCAGGGTGAATGCCCCGAACGTGTCGTAGAATGAATCGATAGATAGCTATCTATGTCCATGTCCTTCAACTAGCTCAATAATAATTAACTCGGTATTAACTTTGTATAATTAGCGTGTTGGTAATAACTACGAGGTATTATAATTAATTACGTAGGTAACCGCACATCATATTTGCAATTGTTTGTAGTTTGATTTCAAGTATAAACTAAGTAGACGAGTATTAGTCGCGTATATGCATGGTTTCATATGGTTTCATCCAATCAATCGAATACTTACGAAAGGCACCAGCTACAGAAATATACTCATAATGTCAGTTCTAGCAGTTTTGAAGCTTACTTTAGCATCTGTTTTAGAGAAAACAGTGCTATCTTAAGTTTGTGAAATAAGATTTGTTTCCTTGCGCCAAAATTCCAGAACACGACCTGGTTACGTAGTGGATGTTCCGTCCATACGCACAAAGCGTTTTGGAACACATTTATTGTGTCCAGCTAAAAATTGGAATTTCCTACCGGAGTTCGTATTTTCTGATAGCTACATACAACGTAGAGGTACTTTTATCAAAAGTAAATTAGTTAATTCAAGGTAAGCGTGCTCCTAAATCCACGATACTGTTGCTTTTCATCAGTTGAGATGGTGGTCAAACGTGAGCTTCGTCACCTCCTTAGCCTTTTACCAAATAGCTTGGGGTTGGCTTCCAGTCTAACCGGATGCGGCTACTCATGATAACCCATGTTTTAATTGGAGCCACTGCCTATCCTACCTCCACGAACCAGTTGAACACCTTGAAGAGATTGTTGGTCAGAAATCTAGGACGTTCGGTCCCGTTCTAATTTCTTTCGTTTCTACGACTGAAAGCCAGGCCCAACGACTTTCAATACTTTCCGAGGCACGGGTTGTCAGTAATGTCCTCGATAAACTTAGAAAAATACATATCAATTGAAGAATTCATGTTAGTACTTGATCAGTTTCGATGTCGCAACCTCTACCCTCACGCCTCTCGTCTTTGAGCACGAGAGGCGTGAGGGTACCTTAAACACATGAGTCATGAGTCATCACGACGGTGAAACACGAGCTTATCGACCAAAAAAAAGTCCCTATTTGAAGGTCACACAGACATCGTCGTGGGAAGAAGCTAACCACATAAAGTAAGTTTATAAATTGTCTACATAACATAGAGATAATAAGTCAACGTGTCAAATGTCTCGGTTTACTTCTACGAGTACACTATTAGCCCAGCTGCTCTCAGTATATAACCTACTTACTACATTGCGGCTATAAGAGGCTTAAGAAGGACTAAGACGAACTATACAGAGTCAGTTGTCATGAGTCGGTGCTATACACTACAATTTAGGCACTTGGGTAGGTACATTTGGTTTCTTTAACTTTTTCACTAGTGTATAAAATTTATTCATTTAGTAACACTAAAATGCTGTTTTACCAATACCTTATTTTATGAGAAGAGAACTGCACCCTGAAATACAGGCTCGGCCTTGCTCTTGCTCAAATTTTGTACAATATTATTATGGAGAAAAACAAATTATTATTCTTATTTACATAACATTGATTGATGTTTTAGATTGATGATTAGTAAAAGCATATCATATCTAGCTACATCATAGTATACCTATTAAAGATTCAGACTGCAATTTCATAAGTTCATAATTAATAATCCTATTCCATCAACACCCTAATTTGATGCTATAGTAGTAACCGCCAGAAAGCCATTGCCGCTCAGACGAACCCTGTTTAATAAGGAGGTCACAAGGATCAAAGATATTTGAGCAAAAATATTCATCTCATCACTAGAATGCTGTACAAAGAATACAATTCAATGTGTTTTTTGTTCCACTTCTAGCACCAAGCTAATATATAGTATATAAGTACCTATTTATTCCATTAGCGGTGTAGCTCAGCCTAACTTAGCCAAGTTAAAATCGTTTCGTTTAGAACTCTAAACGAAACGATTACAAGGGCTAACTAGCCCTCGTACTCGTAGATAGCCACGCCCCCAATTCCTTTGTTGAAATGACGTTCGTACAAGGGAATTGGTGGGCGTCGCCAACTACAAGCGCTCACTCTAAACGATATGATTGTAACTTGGCTAGAGGGGCAGGTGCTCAAACTGTAGTATGTTGAAAAAAAAATAGTGCCGAAAGAGAAATATCTGGTAATTTGCTTAAAACAAACTGACTTTGGAACATATCAAATGATTTATGAAAACAAAGAAATATCATTAATAACTGCTGGAGTGACAGGAACATGACATAATGCTAGAGCAAAACAATTTGTTAACAAAAAAATAAATTTTGTTGGATTAGAAAAAAACTTGGTAATTATCTGTATATTGTGTTTTGGGAATGAACAAAAATCGATATTGCCAATTTGTTATTTTTGAAGATTTGACAAAAATAAAGGAGACTGAGCGAAAGTGGTCTATGAACCAATAGCAATACTGTTATGGTACTTATGTAGGGATACCTCAACTACACCCTTGTGTAAAGATACATCAAAATCTGACCCGGCAGTTTTGAGAAAAATAGTACTTTAGACTGGCCGCGTATTCTATGACGCGCAGTACAAATGCCAGCTCAGCTTACACTGGTGGTGTTAAACTTGATGTGCTCTTGACTGTACAAGTTGTCCTGATGTACATTGTATATCAGGGCAATGAAACAACTTTTTAATACATAATATATTTTTATTTATAGTTCGTCTATGATAATAGAATCTAAAAATCATTGCCATTTTACGTACTTTATTCGGATTTTATTTTTGAATTTTTATGTTCTAGGTTCCTCATTTATTTGTAATTCATTACTTTGATTCTTCGTTATTTTGTTCATTAAATAGATACAGATTAAAAAAACAAAAAAAAAAATAAGGAAAATACCTAAAAATCAGAACAAAAAGTATCACAAACTGTTGTAAAATACGTGTATTCTAAAGTACTATTTTTCTCAAAACTGCCGGGTCAGATTTTGATGCACCTTTACACAAGGGTGTAGTTGAGGTATCCCTACATAAGTACCATCACAGTGTCGCTATTGGTTCATAGACCACTTCCCATACAAATGTGCCCAGTCTCCTTTGCCGAAATGGACTCTGACAAAGCGCAGTGTGGATTGATTGGAAAAGAAAATGTAGTTAATAAATAATAAATCTTCCTTATGTAATTGGTTACGTTTGTTAACTAGCTTTAAGTTTGCGTAATTACGTAAATAAACTGTGTTTCTTTCTTTCAATCACTGTAAAAAATCCATAGCCAGTTATTAAAATTATCCCACGAGAATGTGTGTCAAGTTTTATCATAATCCTATTTATCAATCGAAATGTTACTGTTTAACAAACACATCTAGCGATTATCGCATTAATAACATTAGTAGGAAGTAGAATAAGCTTTCAATCCAATATTAATTATGTACAGCGAAATCTATTTCAAAGCTCGCTCCGATAGGCCAGTGCCGTGCGGTGTAGCACACTTGTATGTAGAATTGAGATTCCGCTGGCCAAAATACATTGGGTTTAGTTTGTTCACCAGCGAACAACAATGCATTGTACCACCCGACCGAAATGATTCGGAGCCAAAGTGAAATAGAACCCGTTTTAGCGCAATAAGTGATCATAAGGTAAATGCGTATGCATTTTTGATTAAGAAATCTATGAGCATATGGTGACGTAAAGCTCTGACAAACTTCGTATGGACTATTTCTTTTTTTTTTATTAAACCCGTTTAAACATTCCCTAGAATATTTCAAGACCAAAATGAAATAAATCAGTCTGGCGGTTCGTGAGTTTTACCGAGACTAACGAACAGCTCCCAGGATCAAAACTCAGCATGCATATGGATGTGGCTGGATAGACCTCACGGCGTCCTCACCTTCCGCATGACGCAGGTTCTCACTGGACATGGGAAGTTCGGGAGATTCCTGCACCAGATTCGTGCGGAAGATCATCGGCATCGCCGTATCCGCGCCGGGCTTTGGTTCATGCCATGGTCCGCAGCGCAGAGGAATGGCAGGAGGTCGCATCCTTCTGCGAAGCAGTAATGCTCGTAAAGGAGGAGGCCGACCGCATAAGGCAAAGGCAACAGCGCCCCCGCCGTAGCCGTCGCCGCCGCGATCCTGCCGATATCCGGCCACCGTAGACACTGGCTCGCGGACGGTGAGCAATGGGTAGCTCGCCGTCCGGTCGTCTGGTAACAGTCCAGACCGAGACCAAGTCGTCGACGGCGTGCACTGCTCCCGCGCGCCTCAAGGTGTTGTCAGCGTTATACCGGGGCTCTGAGAATAAGGCAAGGGAGGAACGGGGTAGGTTGTTTAGTCAGTAAGAGTCTGACACTGTTTCCCGCTCCGCCCCAGAGCGGGATTCGTCATTGGATGATTTTTACCTACCCATCCGCGCCGCCCGCAAGCAACCCCTCTCCTCGCCCGCCGGCCAGGCGCAGCGTCAAGTTTTGCACATCATGCATCGCGTGTGAATTTTATATCGGAGTTATTTTAAAATTGTAATATCTTCTAAGATGTTCTTTGAAATTAAATGATGTCAAAGACAATTTTGTTTACAATTACATACTCTTAATCAACAACACATTTATTTGGATAAAGATTATATTATTATGTTGATACAACTCTAACAAATAATCGGTAAAATTGGCTAAATTTGATCCACATAAAAACGGTTCTAGTAAGTTAATCTTAAAAGATAGACATATACTGTCGCGGACATTTTTTTAGATCATTTTAAGAGGAATAATTCTTTCATACATATTTTTTTGGTATCTTAAACCGTTTTGGCAGCGCACGCAACGGAAGCCCTCAAAGATGAATAATTTTCCCCGTTTTTTCCACATTTTCCGTTGTTTCTTCGCTTCTATTAGTTGCAGCGTGATGTTATATAGCCTAAAGCCTTCCTCAATAAATGATCTATTCAACACAAAAAGAATTTTTCAGTTCCTGTGATTAGCGCGTTCAAACAAACAAACAAACAAACTCTTCAGCTTTATAATATTAGTATAGATTTGCCCACGACTTCTGGCTGCTAATAACAATTATATTTATTGAATATATTTTGTTTTATAATAAGTATCGGTCGCGTTTTGTCTTTTTTTGTTTTGCTTTGTTAGGTCGACGATGAAGCAGGCTTAGCAGAAGTAATTCACCGTTGATTTATATATGAGGCTTGATGAGACGTTGACAAACTTTTGATGACATCTTACGATAAATTTCTTTTCGACTACCATTATTACTGACACAATTAAAAGAAAGAAGACCCCGCACAGAGGGAATATTTGTATGACCTACAGATAGTTGTTTCGGGTAACTTTTTCTTATGAATGTGACGAGTAATTTCTCATCGTTACACACAGTACCTATATATACTAATGATAATTTTGAGAATGTCCTATATTTACGAGTATATACAATTATTTAATACCTATGTTAGTCATCCAAAGAGGAATTAGCTTGACTGGTTCGCTTAGCGCACGGATTAGTAATCGTAGAACGCAGTAGGACAGTTGCCTCAGTCACTTGACGTGATCTTAGAAATGGTTTACAAGTTGATATGCCTATTTATACTAATGCTTAAGTTGATGGCATCTGTTTATTTGTAAATTAACAGTTCGTTTGTTCTCAGAAATGGAGTTTAATAACACTTTATAAATTGATTAACCAGATCAGCGTCTAAACATAACTCTCTCTCTGATAAAACAATTAGAACTAACCAAATTTAGTTTCAATCGAATACAAAACTGTAGTTTTTCGAATGGTATTTTTATTAAAACGCTTCGAGCAAAAAACATTGCAATGCAACAGTTATTTTTAGTTTAAAAATTGGTAACCTGCCATACAGTGTTGAGTGTGTTGTCTAAAACATAGTTCAAATAACACAAGAATCCTTTTACCCCAACTTAAAAGTGAAGTTTAACACTTCACGGCCGATTTGAAACCGACGTTAGTGTAGGTCGGTCCATTTTCCCCAACTCTGCATCAGCTAACGCCTAGCGGGGCAAAAAGGAACAGGACCCAATAACAACGTACGGTAACAAGGTGAGTGCCGTACTTCTCACTGTTTTATTCGCTTGTCTGACTTTTAGAGTACTCTGTTTTACCTCTGTTATCCTCGGGCTTAATATCTGGGTCTTGTTTAGGTAAAGACAGTCGGACTACCTGTCTGTCGTTTGACAACGTGCTTCAAATAACATCACGTGTATTTACTAGATATTTTTTAGAATTTACTTACAGGTAAAATTATATTTTTTTTGTGCAAAATATATCTGTACATTTCTAAGAGTTCCTTAAGTTTCCTCTGTTATTTTTGTTTCGTGGAAGGAAACCTTTAAAATTGTTAAACTCCGTGGGCTGAGATACTCGTGTTTTTTTGTTTATATAACACAATTACGTTCCTTAGGTACTTGTCTTCAGAACATACTTGTAAACGTGCTACAAGATCAGCAGTGAAAGTAAATAGGTACAGCATTTTAGGATGAATATTTATATTGCCAATATAAGTAGATCGGAGGACACGGTAGAGCTCACGCTATAATACGACCCGCCAAGCCGTCGACGGCGCGTACTATTCCCGCGAGCCTCAAGGAGTTTTTAACAACTGTAGGGGCCCAGTAGGTTCGAAGCCTTCTGGGGCCATTGGTTGATCCGAAAGCGGAACACCTGGAACTAAGGCAAGACATTATTGTAGGTCGTTTCGTCAGTAGAAGTCTGACACTGTCTCCCGCTACGCTCAAGGACGTGATTCGTCAATGAATGATTGTTCCTACCATAAAAAATATATATACATATAAGTAGATCACAGCACACTAATATTATAAAGTCAAAAGTTTGTATAGGTACAACGTATGTATAAGATTGTACATATGTATGTGTGTCGCTTTTTCGCGCTCAAACAGAAGCAAGCATTTAGATGACACTCGGTACATGGGTAGTTCATGTGCATGACATAAAATTTTGGTCCTAGTAAAATATTTCCCTGAGATAAAAAAATGGCCGGTTTTATCCCATAAAATTTAAAGAAAAAAAAAAAGAAAACTTTTCACGAACAAGAAAAAGCATAAACGTTTAATATCAATCACATAAACAGTTTTCGCATGAATCACAGACAAAGAACTTTCCCTTTACATACACAGAATACATATATAAATGTATGACGAATAGGTATCGACAGGTGTATATTCATACAAGTCAACACCCAACTTTAATAAATAATGGCTCTGTTTCAACTATCAATCATTCAGTGAAGGTGTTAGCTAATTACTTTGGTACGTTAAAAGCGGTTGAGTCTATAACAACCGCGGGATGGGAGATGAACGACTGAACATCAATCAATGTTACTAACACATTTACGTACATAGACCTTTATTGTCGTAGTACTGCGAACGAGAAAATAAGCTATCGATCTAGTGTCGTAGCCTGCACTGGGTAGCGCAGGTTTTAAAATAGGAACAGTTTTGTGAAAATAACGGTTTTGTATTTTATAGAATACTAGCTTCTGCCCGCAACTTCGCTCGCGACAAAATAAGTTTCTCCTTACAAACATTGGGCCCCTGTTTAATCCCTTTAGGGGGTGAATTTTTAGAAATCCTTTCTTAGTAATCGCCTATGTCATAAAAGGAAGCTTTGAACAAAATTTCACTCTCCTAGTCGCAGTAGTTTTGGCTGTGTGTCGATATGTCAGACAGTCAGTTTCTCATTTTAGATTAGCGACCCGACCCAGCTTCGCTCGGGTGCAATGGTGATATTAAATATATTTTGTATGTATTATACATGCAAACCTTCCTTTTGAATCACTCTATCTAATAAAAAAAAACCGCATCAAAATCCGTTGCGGAGTTTTAAAAATATAAGCACACTTAGAGACAGACAGCGACTTTATTTTATACTATGTAACTATGTAATGATTCAAGTTGTGGTCGCGAC
Source organism: Mythimna loreyi (assembly GCA_029852875.1). NCBI lineage: Eukaryota > Metazoa > Arthropoda > Insecta > Lepidoptera > Noctuidae > Mythimna > Mythimna loreyi. The sequence continues at coordinate 11,129,512 of CM056785.1, read as the reverse complement.
AGACTGCGAAGGAGATGGCGGGAGGAACTGGACTGATTATACCAGAACTGGCAAGAGAAAACGTGGGCTCGTGAAAGAGGAAAGGAGTGCAGGAAAACCTTTGCTTCAGGGTAAAGTTTGTGTATGTATATATTTGTTACACCTTCACGCTCCAAGTATTGAAGAATTTTGGATGAAATTTGCCACACTGGTAGGTTTGCCATTCTGAAATAGCATACTTTTATCCTCAGTGTATGTCCCCTTCGAAAACAAAAACCAAAATTTTCACACGGACGAAGCCGCTAACAGAAGCTAGTCTAAAATATAATCTACAATAAGGTCTAAGTACGTGTGCATTCTCTCAGTTAGGGTATATCGTGAATTTCTTCTCTCGTCAGCTTATAAATTATTAGGTAGCTCTAGTTTTATCAATACGTTTCACTCAAGGTGGATATCTCATCTTTCACATTTGGATTCTAGGACGTGTCGGATTTACTACGATGTTTTCCTGGACCGTTTTGAGAGCAACGAGATGAAATAAAGTACACCAAGAGAAGCGCCAGTCTCGATTTTACGACACAACCTTTTCGTACGTCTACTTGTCGTATTTGTCACAATTTAACTAAGTATTTGTCATAATTTTATGAAGAGTGATAAAAATTTAATAAAGAAGAGAATGTGTAAAATGAACTGCTATCCTATAATTTAGTTTCTTGGAGCCTAGCAGGGTTGAAGTGGGGGCCATAGATTCACTTAAAGAAAATGTCAGTGCCCCGGAATGCACGGCAAAGAAGCAATGTAGCAGTGGGTTTTTAGTCCGTAAAAGGCTAACAAGCCTCCTCGTTCCAACCTGGGGCGGGAGATCTTCTTCGTCTTAAAATAAAGATAAGGTGTTAATCACAACAAAAACAACTATATACCAACAACAATTAAACAAAAACATTTATAATAAACAAAAATCACAAAAAACAAAATAACAAAAACAATTATACACCACACAAACAATTATATTACCTGATCGATTGTTAGATTACGATCATCTGTGGCCAGTTAATTTTATTACATTAGACACTGGCCTAATTATTCATAGATTGCCTATGAACTTGTCGCATAGTCGAGGCCCGACTCACGGTTTCAGTGCATAGTAAGCTCTCTAGGAGTGGCTGAGTAACCACGTTTAATCGACGGCACGCACACTCGACCACAGTTTGTGGACCACTTTGTTTCCGAGGCAGGAAGCATAAACATCCGTGATCACTGGTGACCGAATTGGCGAGGATTCCGAGCGATTGTTTTGCTGACAGATGTCTGTGCCTAAAGGTGTTTTTGAAATCATGCGGATTTCATAAAGCATGCAGTTTGCTTCGCATGCGTATCCCCCGCAAATGCTCTTTTTATACAATAGAATACACACGTCTGATGCGAGGGGTATAATATCGCGCAATAGCCACGCATGCGGAATATTTCCGTGTGCGTAATGAAATCCGCATGACATTAAAAACACCCTAAGTTTGTTTACGCTCTAAGAGAGCATTTGACAGTTGCTTTTATGGCGATGTTCCTTGTACTCGTTAAAGAATCTACGGCAGGTAAAGCACAAAGCCAAATTGAGGAGCCCTGCAAGGCCAATGCCTGCTAAGGCCTTAGGCATTTTCTCAAACAGGAACCCGTGGTCTTCATTCAAAATGCAACTGAAGGACACAGGTATGGTTTAAGTTAGTAAAAGTCAAATCCTGCTCCATCCAGAATGAGAGAAGTCATTACACAATTTCCTACATAATAAAAAAGTTGTTTCAGTTATTTTGTTTTCGAGTCTCCATGAACGATTCATAATTCAGTTAGTACTTACAGCAATTTTGTGGGTTCCGCATTCTATAGCGTATTCAAATGTCGTTTGAGGAAAATGTTTATAAACAATAACACATAGACTTGCATACTTATAACTTCCCTTCCTTATGGGTCTGCGGCTGTCGAGAAAACGTGCCAACGTGACTTAATTTACATTCCTTAATATTTACAAAAAAAGCTTCACGTTTTCGTAACTTCATCAAGCGAACAAGGAAGTGATTTCGCATTGTACGAGTAGCACAGCGAAAAAATATACCAACATTTTTGTGAATCACCACGAATTCCGTTTACGCAGATATTCATCGTTACCACGTACAATTTAAAACGTCTCGACAAAATATCAGAATTTGTTACACACGGTGAACAAAATATCAGAATTTGTTACACAGGCCGAACAAAATATCGAATATTTTACAACAATACGCTTAATGGCTCGGCAAACAAGCGTACTCCGAGCACAGAAACAGGCTTTGCTGATTGCGAATTGTGCTTACTGTCGAATACAAATTGTAAGCGTGTTTCCTTCAAGTTAATTCCCCAAAGAAGAATTGACCTTAAGTAGACATTTTTTTCTCGCAATTTTTTAAGCTTTTAGCTTTTAAAAAATTGGATATTAGAATCGTATTAGGTATATATTAGATGATATTCTATACAATGATTAACCTGTTTCATAACAGAGTAACTGTTACTAGGAATTTTTTAGACAGTACTAATGTGAAACAAAGGCTATACCTAGGTACTTAATCATTTCAGAATTTAACATGCCTCATTTTTTTTAATTAACATGGGAAATCAAATAACTTCGAGTGGGAAGAGTATCTAACTTTTACTGACTAACTCCCAGTTTTTTTTTTAGTTGCATTTTTCTGAAAGAGCTACGGTAATTCCTACGAACAATCCGTGACCCTGGCAGGCGGTGAGGAGTAAAACTTAATTCCTCATCGACTCGAGCTTACTACCGGACAGCCCGACGGTGAGCATTCCGTGGCTCGCTGTCGGCAAACCCTCGCATACGGCCATTATGCCACCTAGGAGTATCAACTAAAATTTTAATAAAAAAACTCAAAATATTGTCACATTTGACTTTATCCGGAACACATTATTTAGGCCAAAGCAATACCGCGAACCTTTGTAAAGTGGGGTTCTGCGAATTCTCAAAAAACGAAGAACTTTCAACAAAAGTTATCGTAACTCCTTAGGGAGAGGCAGCGCCGAAAGTGAAATACTTCTAATTTACTGAAAAAATAATTATTTGAAACTTTCTTAAAATTTTCTTTTGACTGAATACTTAACTTTTTTTTTTTAATTAAGGATTTAACCAGGTTCCAATAATATTGATTTCAGCAGCTTATCTTTGCTCAATATGTGTTGGGTATTCACTCATTTTGCTTCTTTTATACAAAAAATAACTTTTTTCAGAAAAAGGCTTTACTTCAGCTCATATATACACACAAAAGGCTGGCCTGATGAGTTCATCGTCGCCGTTAATATTAATTTTTAGTCCATACATTAAACAAGTTCTGAAAATAAATATTTTACTAAATTGATTTTATTCATGCGGCAATATGAAGGCTCAGATAAAATTAATGAGATTCTATCGAATGATAATTGACACCCCAATGTGATCAAATTGAGCGTGAAATTTGTTTTGACAATAGATGTACTTGAAAAGGCTATAAAATATAATATTTCAACATTCAGATTTTAGAACATAAATTATGAATAGGTACTGTAAAGGTTTAATACTGAAAGGGTAGGATTTACAAAGTAATTCTAGCTAGATTTAAAAACTCATGCGATTATAATTTGATCTATTGAGTCTAAATTTAGTGTTCTTGGTGCTGTAAGTCAAAAACTTGGTCAGTAAGTATCCGTAGCGTTCTTAAAAAAACTTTTTACAAAAAAGAAAGTATTTTAAGTACAAAAGTTTTTTTTTTACACTTTTCTATTCTGATGTAATTATTGTAAATGGTATTTCTACCATTGGTTATTTCTGATCTATTTCATCAGTTTCACTTAATCAAATGTTTTTACTTATTGAATTTACTTACTGACTGTAAAAGAGTGATTTCACGTTAAAAATAGCAAAATCAAGATGTATGGCTATATTTGAGGAGTGTTCTCAATTCTTCATAAATTCCATCACCAGAACTGGATTTTGAAAAAAATGAGTTCTGAAAGCATAAAGGATATGCTTTCAGAATAAAAAGGATTTTGCAAATCGAATTGTTTTAAGGATATAATTCCTATTAAATTACTGTGCAAAAATTAGAAAAAATACCTGCAATTACAAATAACCATAAGGTTGTTAAGGTTAGGACAGATGCTACCATCACTGCTCGCAAACCGATGAAGGAAAACATTGTTAAGAAACCGGTATGTCCCAGAATCGAAGGTCGGAGACATTATACATCCACCAAGTCACACTGACCTGACCTGGTGTAAAAATTCCCATAGGCCCAGTGCGCGAGCTGTAAAGATTTCCCATTCCTAAAAGAGTGACCAAAGTCCCAGCAGCGAGAACATTATAAGGTTCATTAGGCTTATTCTCTTTGCAAATTAAATTACTACCTAAATATCATACTTTTTGAAAACATTACCTTTCACCCTTCTATCACCCCGCGAACACGCGACGCATGACAAATATATTTTTCGTTTCATGACACGGGTCCACAGAGATAAACTAGTATTGACTTTCTTCGAGGATTTCCCTTAAGATTCGAAAGGAATGCTTCTCATAGATTTTACAAACATTTCTGTAGGTACGAAAATATAGTGGTATCTTAACATTTATGAATACGGCATATTCTATTTAGAAGAAATCCTGTTATTAATAATAATATTTCAGAGTTATAGGTTTTTATGGTAGGTAGAAATCATCCAATGACGAATCCCGTTCTTGGGCGGAACGGGAAACAGTGTCAGACTCTTATTGACTAAACAACCTACCCCGTTCTTCCTTTGCTTTATTCCCAAAGCCCCGGTGTAACGCTTTCGCACCAACTCTCGACTCCAGGAGGCTTCGACCCTGTAGGGCCCCTATGGTCAGAGTTAAAAAAATAAATTTAAAAAAATGAGTGAAAAAATCATTCAATCACATCTCCTTGGAAGGATCAGGAGGGTGTATCAGACTTTTACTGACTAAAAACCTCTCCCGTTCTTTCTTTGCCGTGCCACCCTACTTGGCATTAACGCTTTGCTGACATCCCTTTGAGACGTGTGTGAAACACTACGCATCGGCGTTGATGTGTTGGTCTCAGTCCGAACGGTTACCGGACGGTCGGACAGAGAGATACCCATTGCTCATCACATTATTTTTATTAAGTAAGTATTTATATATATTTTTTTCTTTTTAATTTTCTTTAAAATTGCAAATTAATTTTAAGGCCACACTATAGCATTATCATTTGTAATGATATGTAGATGTAAGAGAGATATTAATAAACGAATAATATACCTATCGATATTATGCAATAAAAGTGATTCCTGTTAAAATTATTAACATGCTAACGGACCAATCAGGGCCACGGGTTTGTGTCTGAAAAGGAAGGCTCTGGCTCTGGTATGTATGGCGATGTAGGAATGGGGTAGGTTTTTTAGTCAGTAAGAGTCTGACACTTGTTTTCCGCTCCGCCCAAGAGCGGGACTCGTCATTGGATGATTTTTACCTACCATAAAAAAAAAACATGCTAACGGAAAATGTTGAAACTGGTTTCAAATATTTATTCTAAACAAAAAACGCTACATTGCAGTACACCTCGTGTGTATTTTAATGCTGTTTGTTGAAATTTAAAAACAAATAGTAAAATATTTGTTCTACTTTTATTTAATACGTAACAAAATACTCAGCAGTGGTATTACTTTTTTATTTTAAGACGATACCTTGTTGCGAACACGGACGAACTGGGTAAAATGGTTGAAAGTGATAGAACTATGCGATAGCAACGTAAATAGATAGAGAGAGGAAACATGCAACCTGCTCGAAAAAAATAACGTAAGCGCCATACTAAATAAAAATGTATTAAAAATTCAATTTCATGTTTCTTTAAAAACTGATTTCTGATTAATGTTTAATAAGATATTATCTACATTTTTCATTATTTTAATGTAACAGAAAGTACATGACTACGGCATAAAATTCATAAAATGTTATTTTTAGAGGTAAGTTCGGATTTTTTTTCTATCGAGGAAAGTTACTTGTTTTATGTTTTTGTCTTCGGATTGATGGAGGTAATATAGTCAACAAACACATATAAAAAAAAACATATATTCAAACAAGTATTCTTAAATTAAAATTAACGTAAAAAAATTGTTTAAATACGAGGACTCATCTTAACATAGAATTTCAGTAAACAACTCATTCTCTGGGTAAACCGAGACTGGTCGACTTTTACCGACTAAAACCGACATGTGTTCCTTCAGCGGTTCTTTGCGATAGAGGATCACAGTATAGTTTTGATCAGTCTCAGCAGCTTGGTAGGTATCGGGCCGAACGGAACGCCTCTCAAACTTGCTTAAGTACATATTTTTACCGGACATACAATATAAAGAAGAGGAGCACGCAGACTCACATTTGGAAAGCGGCTGCTAGACTGAATTTTAAGCGCGTGTGGAATATCACACACCGATCCGGGCTTGGTTCGTACCGAGGATGAGCTACCCATCTCACGCCGTCCAATTGTTTATTTACGGAGGCTCGCTCAGTGGCTTCCGACGCCCGAAACGTCACTAGCGGGAGGCTGGCTGTGAGGATTATCTCTTCGTCATACTTACACCTACCTTCTTTGCTTGCATTAGTATTTTGCAGGAGCCGGTGTCTGCTTGCCATTCCCTCTCGCTACGTACCATGACCTTAATTGGGGCGTAACGCAAGAGTTCGTTACCAATCACGTCCATGAGGACACGGTTGTGAGTAACCTGCCATTTGACCAAAAATTGATTTACAAATTTTCATTTGACCACCAACGATTGGCAAAAATAAGTTTATTATTATTCATTTCATTATTACTAAACAACAAGTTTTCAAAATAGTATATTTTAAAAACAAGTTACTAACGCTTCGAATGACACCTATTTAAAAACTGTTGGTCTATGTTGGATAAAGGGACGGGTCTCATACATATCTGCCCATGGTCCTTTGCCAATTAAGTCTTGGTGAAATATTAGTGAACCCACGGAGGTACTCTGCCGTAGTGGAATAACCTACTGTATATTTGACGCAAACCGGGTAGTGATGGACCGGGGCGTTTTAACCTGCCAAAACTCTAAACTGAAACCTTCCAAAAGAACGACAAAACCTTGTCGTTTAGTAACAACAAAATATCTCCATTTAAAAGCCAACAAATCATAAACCAATAAAAAGTGTATCCAGGAAAATAGCGGACTCCTTAAACAAACACAGGCAAAAGAAAACATCGTATCATAGAACAACAAACCTCGACTTGGCGCTTCACAGTGCACGATCAAAAACTTCAAGTCCCGAGACAAAAATAATATTGACAAAGAAAGCCCAGGTCGAGAATAAAGTCCATTGATTTCAGTTTACAAATCGACTTTTTGTGGTAATAGTGTGGTGTTAATGTGGTGTGCGGAGAGCGGAAAAGTGCGAGCGTTAGAGGCGCGCCTGCCCGTTCAATATTCATGAGCCAACTTAAACGGTCAGGCCATGGAGTCAGTGGAATTGTGTGGAACTTTTTGAGACTGTCACAATAGGCGACAAATGTGATTTGGTAAGCGTGCAAATGCGAGACGCATTAACTTTTTAATTGTGCCTCTTCTTTTTCTTTTCGAATCGAGGATAAACTCTTTAAACTGTTGGGGCCCAGTAGGTGGCTACGTTAATTGCAGCATCGATGGCACTCATTAAATCCTCCATAGTACAGGTGTATGGGCACTTAAGGCACTCCAGCAAGTGGCTCATGTTTTGAATAAGGGCACCGCAGTCATAATGAATATCCGACGGGTCTATGAAACCCCATTTCGCTAAGTTGTATTTACATCGACCTACCTGACCGATTTAATGCTTTCCATACAGGCTACTGCAATTCATGTCCAGGCGGGATAATTTTTTGTGGTTTTAAGAAGTCGGATGATTTTTTTTTTTTTTGGTTGGTGAAAATCATCCAATGACGAAACCCGCTCTTGGGCGGAGCGGGAGACCAGTGTCAGACTCTTACTGACTAAAAAACCTACCCCGTACCTTCCTTGCCTTATTTCTGGAGTCGAGGTTACAGTTTGCACATACCCTCTAGGCTCCAGGAGGCTTCGACCCTGAAGGGCCCCTGCAGTTTGCTGACTCCTTGAGGCGCACGGGAACGGTGCGCGCCGTTGACGACTTGGACTCGGTCTTACCAGACGATCGGACGGCGAGCTACCCATTGCTCACCGTCCGCGAGCCAGTGTCTACGGTGGCCGGATATCGGCAGGATCGCGGCGGCGACAGCTACGGCGAGTACGCCGTTGCCTTTGCCAAGAAGTCGGATGGTGGTAGGTGATTGTGCTTTTAATTTCGGCATACGAAAGTTTAAATGTGGCTCACCTTTGAAAAGTTTAAAAACTGAAACATGAAAAAAAGTGTCCTGTAGTTATCGAAATTCGAAAATCATTCTTAATCCTATACTTAGGATCTATAAGTTTATTTGAAAATATTATTTTGGACTATAAATTTAAAACTTTAAGGGCGGCTTGCACGTCTCAGTTAAATCTAGATTTAGTGTGATTTAAACTCGACTTAAGCTTAAATCGAACTTAACGCATTGCACGACATCGGTTTAGCGTAAAGCTAGACTTAAAGAAATGTCAAATTTAAACCGGCATGGTAGGCGGTTTAAATTGCTAAATCTAGATTTAGTGAGGGCAGTTCGTTGTCAGATGACATAAACAAAAGCAAACGTCAGTTTGCGTCAAGGATCTTGTATCTTTATCCTACGGATAGTCTGGATTGACGACGAAGCAATATTGCAAACTCTTTATCAGCAAACAGCTTGCTTACGTGGAGTATAGTCAAAGTCAGTTAACAACGCGGAAAGGTTTAACAGTTTTTAAGAGTTTGTCACACTCAAGAACTCTCTGTATTCATAGTACTTTTTTTCCATTTTTAAGCCAATTTTTGCCAATACTTGCCAAGTTACAATGTACGCACTATCGACCAAACTTTTTGCGACACTAAAAATTTTGCTAAATATCACACGGTCCCCGTCTTACCTCGCTACCCCATTTTTTACCCCATCTTCCTTTAAATTATGATTTTCTCATTATTTTTAATAATTTCACCACTACTGCTCTCAAAACGGAAAAGGAAAACATCGTGAATAAATACGGGCATGTCCCAGAACCAAAAATTCGAAGACATGTGATATCCACAAATCCGCACTGGCCCCGAGTGGTGGATTATTACCCATTCCTTCTCTTAGAGAGGAGCCCTGTATTCCGACAGTGGGAACATTAAAAAGTTAGTCTATGTAATTACTGTACTAATAACACATTGAACTTCTTTAGGACAGAGCTCAGAATTTTACAACATGCAACATGGCGCGAATACCATTGCGTTCTGCAGGGGCCCTTCTCTGCAGGGGCCCTTCAGGCTGCAGGGGCCCTTCAGGGTCGAAGCCTCCCGGAGTCTAGAGGGAAGTGGGAAACTGTTACCTCGACTCCAGGAATAGGGCAAGGAAGGTACGGGGTAGGTTTTTTAGTCAGTAAGAGTCTGACACTAGTCTCCCGCTCCACCCAAGAGCGGGTTTCGTCATTGGATGATTTTCACCTACCATAAAAAAAAAAAAAAAAAAAAAAAAAAAAAAAAACCATTGCGTTATTAAATGGATATCTATTTATATCTATATATATCTATTTATAAAACCTACATTAAAAACATCTCGAACTTGTTTAGCCTAAAATTGTCCCGTAATACGTAGATAGTGTACACAATAGATGATCGAGATAAAAAATCCGTTTTTTAACTTTACTCTTCAGAACTTTTTTGAGGTTGTCGTAAGCTTTCCAGTCACTCCTTTATAATATCCTTGGTTTTTTATATTTGAAACGTTCCATACCTCCAAAAAAGTAAAAAAAAATGTGTTAAATATCCAACACAATTATGAAAAATGGAACGCAAATGAATGAACGAAAAGAATGAAACGTGTTAAGTTAGGTTTAGTTAAGTCGAGTAGATTTCGACACTAGCAAGACGCTACTAATACAGTTTACGTTAAGTCGAGCTTAATGACTAATGCGACTTTAACAAAATCTAGTTTTAAGAGCAGGTCGTGCAAGCCGCCCTTAGTGAGTGTCTGATGACATAAAAAATAGCAAACGTCAGTTTGCGTCAAGGATCTTATATCTTTATCCTACGGATAGTCTGGATTGATGACGAAGCAATATTGCAAACTCTTTATCAGCAAACAGCACGCTATCATGGAGTGTAGTCAAAGTCAGTTAACAAAGGCGGAAAAGTTTAACAGTTTGTAAGAGTTTGTCACACTCAAGAACTCTCTGTGTTTAAAAACTTTTTTTTCCACTTTTAGGCCAATTTTTGCCAATACTTGTAAAGTTACAACGTGCGCACTATTAACCAAACTTTTTGCGACACTACAAACTTCTGCTAAATATCATCCGGTCCCCGTCTTAGCTCGCTACCCCATTTCTTAACCCATCTTCCTTTAAATTATGATTTTCTCATTACTTTTAATTTTTTCGTCACTACTGCTCTCAAAACGGTGAAGGAAAATCAATCACAAATCCGCACTTGGCCCGAATGGTGTATTATGGCCCATTCCTTCTCTTAGAGAGGAGCTCTGTGTTCCGGCAGTGGGAATATTAAAAAGGCTGAACGTCAAGTCTATGTAATTATTGTACTAATAACAGTAATAACATATTTAACTTCTTTAGGACACAGCTCAGAATTTTACAGCATGCACTACGGTGCGAATACCATTGCGTTATTAAATGGATATCTATCTATATCGATATATATCTTTATAATATCTACATCAAAAACATCTCGAACTTGTTTAGCGCACTTGTTGGACACACTAGATGAACGAGATAAAAAAACCATTTTTTAACTTTACTTTTCAGAACTTTTTCGAGGTTGTCGTAAGCTTTCCAGTCACTCCTATATAAAATCCTTGGTTTTTTATATTTGAAACGTTCCATACCTCCAAAAAAGTTGTAAAATATCTAGCACAATTATGAAAACTGGAACGCAAATGAATGAACAAAAAGAATGAAACGTGTTAAGCTAGGTTTAGTTAAGTCGAGTAGATTTCAACACTAGCAAGACGCTACTAATACAGTTTAGGTTAAATCGAGCTTAATGACTAAAGCGACTTTAACAAAATCTAGTTTTAAGAGCGAGTCGTGCAAGCCGCCCTAAGTAAACTGTACGTACATACTAACTATGATATAATTTCTTGTTCCTAGCTAAATAACTGGAAATTGGTGACGTGCAAGCGTTTTTTGGGAGTTATCTTTTGTAATCTTCAACGTTCAAAAAGTGCTAGTTCCAGCCTAATTTAAATCATGACCTTGAATTTGTTAAGAAGCCCTTCGTGTCCTTGAAAAGTTAATAACGTTATTTCGTACAGCAATTTCCCTAAAAAGGAAGTAATTATCTCTAATTTTACAAGAATCGCCGTTTTCAAGGCCCCCACTTAACTGCTACGTTCGAACCATTGAACTAGACGATTAAAATAACCGTAGCCGTAATGGTGTCTGTATTTGCTTACTCTGTTGCAGTTGTAATTGAATACGTTAGGAATTACGTAAATCTGCTCTTTTCCGTATCAAGGATGTGTGGAAAGAGTTGGTAAACGTTTTGTTTCGTAATCTAAATCTATTCTTAGGAATTCTTATTTTTAGAATGATTTATTGTTAGAACCCTTACACTAGGATTACTTTACTGACCGTCTGTCTATCAGTCTGTCAGTTAAGACGAAACGTTTTCTCAGGAATATGTAAAAGTATGGAACTAATCTACACTTAATATAATAAAGAGGTAAAGTTTGTTTTTTTGTTTTTATGTTTTTTTGTTTGTAGGAGGTAATCTCTGGAACTACTGGTCCGATTGGAAAAAAATTAGCATCAATAGAAAGCTGCTTTACTCCTGAGTGACATAGGCTATATTTTATGTACGCGGGCGAAGCCGCGGGCAAAAGCTAGTATAAAATAATCAAGTGTCTCCAAGCAGCAGCGAAAAAACTTAGTCAATGTAATTAAAAGATTCTCAGTGCGTATTTATGTTTCAATCAATCAATCAAATTTTATTGTGGATCATAGGTATGTACAGTACAGTTCTTAAATATATATATGAAAATTTAGATCAGCTATGTCCCGCCCGTAGGGCATACAATAATTACATCTAGATAAACAATAAATTAATATTAAATTAAATTGACACTATTACAAGATATATTTTTTCATTTAACACAATAATAAAACATAAATGGAAATGTCAAATTTAGATTATTATATAGAAAAAGTTTGGAAAAAGTATTTTCTGTTTTAAAAATATTTTGTTTAGGATATACAAAGACAGTAAAGACGTGGGACAGAATAAACCTGCCATCACATAAGATATGCAGGAATTTTTGAGTTAAGGAAAACAAAATAAAGACAGACGTTAATTATGAAGAATGACTGAATGCTGTAAGGCTTCAATGAGACTGCATACCTCAAGTTGAAATGACGAGCTTTAAGTATTCCACACAGTTGGGTTTTCTGTACCACACTGTGTGGAATACTTGAAGCAAGTTTCACAGTGTCTTCCGATTTGGCCGCCCTACCGATTCCTTTTTTTAACTTCTTAACCCAATTGACGCTTCGATAGTTCTTAAATTTATTTATACATTGATTTTAATTATTATAATTCCGTTTATTCAATAAAATAATATATATAAATTATATTTTTAAATATTTCTGTTAAAAAAAACATTCAAAAATATAAAAATTGGTCCAATTATTATAATTATTATTATTCATCCTGAACAGTATACTCAGCGACAGAAGTTAATTACTTCTTTCTGATACCGTGCTGCAGTTAACCGGTTGTAGAATGTCAGAAATCCGACATCAAAAGCCTAAATTGAAACATGTCTAGCTGCTGTGCGTTTGTACGCCAGTAATGCGCTATTCAACACCGCATTATTCAACACAGAATTGAATACGTGGTGCTTAAGACGTTGCCGTCCTAGTTGTCGACCGTTTGCCGCACGGTAGCCTCACCGCCCAGTACAAAGTATACGATCGTCCCGGGTACGCAGTAAGACTAATGCACAGCATCGGTACCGCAGTAGGCCGTAAAAAAGCATAATTTGAAAGCGCGCAATAACATTCTATCATCTGTTTTTTGGAGGTGGGTCTTGTCAATCATGAAATTACTTCTCATGCTCTAAGCAGCGAAAAGATGTCGAACTTTTACTGATTAAAATCCACCTGTGTCCTTCAGTTTCTTTTTACGTTCCATGGTCACTGCAACTCTTTTTAAGATTTCCGCGACCCTACTTACTTTCTGGTCTGCTAACACCTCTCTGAGGTGCACGTGTAACACATAACCTTGTCGACTCAGGGTCTTTTAATGCAAATCAAAATATCAAAAAATTCAGTGAAAGCCTTCTAAGATCATTTCCTTGTAGCTACAAGGGTTAAGGTACCTGCCCTTCCTGCCCCTTGTCAAAAATCCACCCTGAATGTCACCGGATTATAAAAAAAAAACCAAAGACTGTAATAAATTTTGCAATGTATTTAATTCTCAATATTTTTTTAATAACTCAACACAATTTTATATTTTGTAGAGTATCCAAATATAAATAGTGTTTTGTGGAAAAAAAGATTATATTATTATGCAATTATCCTATATCCATTACCACATTCATCAATATTCAATCACTTATTATAAAAAAAAAATTGACAAATTAAAATTTCAATCAAAATACAATATTGTACTCATTAATCATTTCAAATGTGTCATTCATTCATTATTTCAAGTGTTTCAACACTTAACTAATTAAAATTACAGATAATCTAAAAGTTGGAACGCCGGATTTAGCGGAACCATTACCGAGCAAGTGTAGGTGTTACATGAATTACAAGTTTTTTATGTTTAAGCTAAAGCTAAAGTTCAATAAAAGGCTTTCCAACGTAGTCAAACTCATATTTGCATTGTTTGGTATGGTTTGCAAGCTTACTTCAAAATTAAATGAAAATTTTATTTTCGTATATTCATTTTTTTTTTCCAAAAAAAATAATTATGATGTCGAGTCAGTAACATGCGGCAGGCGTAAAACATTTCAGTTGTAAGACATTTTCCAGCCAGAAAGGAAAGGTGGGTCGTTTAGTTAGTAGAAGTCTGACACAGTCTCCCGCTCCGCCCAAGAGCAGGATTCCATTTGATGATTTTTGCCACCATAAAAAAAAGCCACCGCTATCTTAGGCGTGGGCTTTTGGACGACAAGCTACAGCAGTGCTTTCTAATATGATCCAAGTCCAGATCGATGGCGCGTTTTTTTGTCAGCATAATTGAAGCCAGGGCCGTTGCTTGTCAGAGCTGCAAAATGGTTTGGGAAATTTTCTGCAGCAACGAAACGCAAAGAATAACATGAAATACGGTTGAGTTTTCGTCATTAAAAGTCTGACACTCCTTCTCGCCCAACCCACAACGCGAGCAATTATTTTACGATTCTCTACACAAGAAAAACAAAGTCCTTATTAAGTATCAAGATACCCACTCATATACAATTTCCTTTGACATGACTTGCGCATTTCCTTCCTCATCTTACAATACGGAAGAGGATAAAAGCATATTAAATCAAATAAAAATTCCATAAAATTGATTGAAAAGATTATTATAAGTTTAAGCTCCTTACCGAAGGGCCGTCGTTCCAATACCAGCCATCCATTATCGAGTCACTAGATTCGATTTACAATCTCAATTCGGAGTTTGATCCTTCTGATCTCCAGTCAATCTTTTAATGACAGATTTCAGTTACCGCTGAAGATAAATGGCAGTTGAAAGTCCTAGGAGCAAAGCCGAATGTTGGATTAAAACAGAAAGACATTAGCGAATCTAATTCATTTGGAATGTTGATGGTTTGTTGTGGAGATTGGGGAAGAAGTTGGTACCAATATATTGGTAACAAACAATACTCACAATGCCAATGTTTGTCACACTTTGCCTAAATTTAAATGTATATAATATATATATTTATCGATTTTATTGAAGTTTCGTGAGCCAAAACTTGTAAGTAAACTCTTTTACTAAGACAACATATTTTTTAAAGTTTTAATATAAAAAGATGTAAGTAACTTTTGAGTTATGTTTTAACTTGTTTTATCTTGTTTATTAGTAGTAAACTTTAGATAGAATATTGATATTTTAAATCAATTTATTCTAAGGCAGGCTGTGTGAAGCTATAAAATGGTGTTAAAAAAGAGAAAAATAACCTTTAATTTACACACATATAGAATGAATATGCTGCGCTGGATGTCTGGAGTCTCGCGGAAAGACCGTATTAAAAACTCCCGCATCCGGGGCAGCCTTCAGGTCCGTGACATAGCGGATAAACTGCAGGAGGGTCGCTTACGTTGGTATGGCCACGTTTTACGAAAACCGGCAGACTACGTGGGTAACAGATGCCTCGCCATGCCGCCTCCGCCGGGACCCGGGTGACGAGGAAGGCCTAAGAGGCGTTGGATCGACGTCGTAAAGGACGATATGCGTGCCAATGGGCTTACGGCAAAGGACGCGAAAGACCGAGCGAAGTGGAGGCGTCTTAGCAAGAAAGCGGACCCCGGGCACCGAGGCGAAAGCCAAGGTTGGCAACCGGGACTAATACCGCTAGGATGATGATGATGAGAATGAATTGTTGTTTCTAACGGTGGTTTGTTTTTAATTTTCCAAGGCTGTTTTTAGATTATCCCATGACTATGAAGATTTCTTAATTCTCGATGAAGGTTGGCCGTCCAGAGGCATAAACATAAACAAAATTGTTTTTGTTTTAAGAAGGTTGGTAATTCTAGATCTAATAATAATTATAATTTAAGAAATACAACCATACTCAACCTAAGAGCATTTAACCTATAAATGCTCTAAGTACACAACCTACCAAGTGCAAAAAATTACTCTCTATGCCTCTTTTGCAGTCAACTCCCATCGGGAATTAAGATATCTTTTTATATTCATGGGATATATGTATGTACATGTTATGTTATGTTTGAGTATGGTTTCCGCACTTAGTCTTGTGTAGACCATTGTACGTGATATGTATGTACATTGTACATACTCATTTTATTCATTGAGGTGGGAAATAATCAAATACATTTTCTCGCTTTACAGTGGCGCAAGAACCACAAGTTTGATGGCTGTGGCCCTCATTTGACTTTTGCATTCTAGGGCCAGGACAATTTGTTCTAACTTTCCTACAGCCTGCGATATATACCTTATTTGCTAGAAGTAGATATTTGGCCGTATTACAAAAAAAAAAAAACTATATCACTGATGCTGCACTATCTCTGATTTTCAAAGTTTATTTTTTCACACTAGCTGACCAAAGCTCGATTCCTATGGGAAAATGCGGGGAAAGGGTAGTACTAAGTACATGTGTAGTGAGTTCAGAGGGCAATTCTGTAACTACGCTTACTTATGATTATTATTGTGCGTAATCTGACTGTAGGGGCAGTTCTGCAGATTACTTTAGTTGCGCCCGACCACTACACTGATAAGTGTAATGAGGTTGCCGACTGTGAAACCCTTGCTCCCAGTTCTGTCATTAATTCCAAAATTTAGACTGATTATAAAATAATACTATGTCTTCGCCGATGATCTGGTTAGGGTTGCGGGAATCTTATGAATGCGAGACTCATAGGATACTTCAAGGAGGCTTATGTCCAACAGTGGATGTCTTTTGACTGAAAAAATGATGGTAATGTATTCCTTAGGTATTAGATGTCGGTAGGTATAACTTAAGCATGCTCCATCGTCGGCCATATCATCGCTTACCATTAGTTAAGATTGTGGTCAAACGCGAATCTATCAATTATATAAAAAATAATCTTTAACGCTCATTTTAGAAACACATTATTTTTATTTTAGTTTATCTACCAACCTAACATGGTGGATAACGGTTCGCTCCTTCTTACAAAGTAGGTCTGTATTTAATCGGACACTTAGGAGTTTTTTATGGTAGGCAAATATCATCCAATGATGAATTCCGCTCTAGGGCGGAGCGGGAAAAAGTATCAGACTCTTACTGACTAAACTCTCCACCCCGTTCCTTCTTTGTTTTTCGTACTGGGGCGAAGCCTTGCTTTCAGAAAGAGACCTTGGGCCCCAGTTAGCTTCGACTCTTTTGCTGAGTCCCCTACGGCTCTTAGGGGGGCGGGGGGTTTTTAGGGCCATCTAGAAACACCAACAGTATACGTAAAGCGCTGTTGATTTTGTCTATACTTACTTGTTGTGTCTAGCATATGGAGCCGTCCGACCTCAGAAAATCTCCGTACTTAATGCTTAAATTTTTGAACCCCCAGCGAACGCTGGAAATCGCACACCTATTGTTTTTCTATTATGTCTCTAATAACGATACTCGAAAGGTGAATGAAAAAAGTTACCTCCTCTTCTTTATCATTATAACAAAAAGGTTGCCACGACTACGCCCTATTGTCAAATTAAAAAAATCGTCATTGCGTTTAAATAAATAAACCAATTATTAATGTTGATCTCAGAAAGCAAATTGCTATCTCAAAAGTACTAAATTGCCAACGTCAAAACAATTTGATATCTTCCCAGATCATAATAACCATCTCGCCATAATGTATGACTCCCATTCAACGTGTAGCATTGCTCATTAGTCTCATTACATGAGCGGCAGTGGCGCCATCTGTTGCTTATTGACTGCTGTAATGTATCACACAAACACTTATATGTGTATACATTAAATAAATTAGCAATGAGAGTGACAACAGAGTAATGTTTCAAGGACGAATTAAAAGAGACTTAAAAGACAATTAAAAAACAATAGGTATGCGGACACCAGTGTTCTCTTGGGGTTTAATTAATTAAAATAGATAAAAATATGATTAGTCTTTTTAAATCGTTACTACGCAGGCGTAATATCAAAGAAAAAAAAAACAGATTTAAAAGATAATCTAAGGAGAGATCCCTCACTATGACAATATTACATTCTATTATGATGTAAATTTTATTCTATTTTAGTACATTTCACTATTTATAACACTACAAAACTGTTCTTTGCGTCCGTCACGTCACAACCTCAGGTTCAGTTGAAAATCAGCGTCAGGCACTAGTTGTCTGGCATACATGCTGAACTGAACCTTTTTTGGCGCAGCTGTGAGGCACACAATAGCTGTTTTTTTTTTTTCAAATTTGTATTTTATTTTATTTTATTTTTTTAGTTATTTTAAGTACCTACTTTTTTTTTGTTTTCATTCTACTTTTTATTTTGATTCTTTATTTGTCGCTTTTTGGCTGTAATTTTCGTGTGCCTTCTCTGTGGCAGAATAAATTTTATTTTCTTTCTTTCTTCTTTCTTTCTTTCTATGAAAACAACGTCTATTCTTCTAACTAATCTAATTGTAAATTAGTAAGTGCCAATGTTGCTCTAAAATTAAGTTCTTTAAAACAAGTTATCAAGTAATTTATTAGACAACACCTGCTCTCACTCCAATCGCTTATCAAAGAGTAAATATATATTCATTATTACACAATATCTACCTGAAGAATACCAATACACTTTGCATCAGGTGGTCTGTCTCCGAAATCTGTTTACAAATCCATTACTAAATCTTCAAAAATCGACAAGAGCAGTCATGCAAGTTGAACTACGATTCGACAGCACAAAAGTAAAACAAAAGCCGATCGCTACCCTTAACTTGCATCATCACAAACAATCCATCAACAGGCATTAAAAGGCAGCAGCAGAAGAATGGTAGCCGACTTTCGAGAGTCAGTTTAGTTCGACTTCCACTCAATCGATTATGCGACGTACCGGGAGAATTGGCAGCGAACGTCCCATTCAAAAGGCTACAAAAGTTTGGCACATTACGAAGTGATAAAGCAGAAATAGAGCGAAAGATTGCAATATAAAAACGCCTACGTTACTTCGTGTATTGTAATTTTGTAGTAAACACGAATATGAGTGGCAACTGAGTAATTACGGCCGACGTCAATTACTTAAAACACAACCACGCGATTTAACAATGAACTATGTGGAACGGTATGGAAACTTCCACAGCGCTGAACTGATACAACAAGACCAGATAAAAGGAACCTTATTATAATAGAGATAAGAATCGAATTTGCTCTTCAGATTTGAAAACTAGTCTGTTTAATAACGAATTTCTGCTACAAGATTTTAAGGTGATGCAAGTTTCATGTATTTTCTAAATTATAATATCGTTACGTACCTCTCTATAGAAAATTTGGAACATTCTACAATCTTGGGTACAATAAATTAAAATAAAGCTATACATACATGAAGATAACTGAAAATCCCAGTAGCAAAACTAATAGTTAGTGGTAAACAAAATAGTTATCTTAATGAGTGTGACACAATTTTTATGTACTTTCGTAGTCTCTCAAGTGTCGCCATATTCATCTTTATCGTTCTGTACGTCTCACATCAATCGGATTCCCATGATCCCTACCAGGCCATCAGACCACCTTGTGAGAGGCCTACCAAGTCGCCACTCCAGAATCTTTCGTTCCCATCTACCATCTGTTCTGCGAGCAATGTGCCCTGCCGACTTCCAATTAAGTTTGCTGATTCTACGATTTATGTTGGTAACCTTGGTTCTACTGCGGATATCTTCGGTTAGATCAGGCAAGGAAACTCCGAACATCGCACTTTCCATTCAGTGATATGCATAAATGTATATCGCCACTAAAAAGTTTTCGAAACCCATAACAAATGGCGTAGGCTGAGGCTGTGCATATTGATTAACTGTTTGTTTGTCACGAGGCTGTATGTTTAACCGTAATAGCTAGCCAGTTGCTTTTCCCAGTTTACAGGTTCCTTTTTTTATAGGTTTGCGCTTGACCGCTATCTCACCTGATAGAAAGCGACGTTGCGGTCGACGATGGAGCGCACTTACTTAGAAGTAACCTATTCACTTTTGATTTAAAGATTCCCGGGTTGTAGCTATCAGGAAACTTTGGCCTAGATCAAGTTATCAATGAAAAAGAAGCTGGACTTTTGGAATTTCATTAGTAAGTACATTAGTTAAGCTGGATTATTAACTGTAATAAGAAAATAGCCTAATTTGCCGCTGAAAAGAGTTTCAGATACTATACGAAGTTGCCACCGCTTTTTTTGTTTATAATTGCATTTGAAGTTGAATATTTCTCAAACTCTACTTTAGAAACTCTGTTAAAATTTGGCTTTAGAACAAGGTTTGAGACGTACTTAACTCAAAATACTCAATTCAGCATTCCTTCTTTGGTTTATACGTACATTTCATCTTTTAGTAACCAAAACTGGCAGAAACCCACACCACATTACAATCCTCGGTCAAAACTGATACAAAACCCATTTATACATTAAAACATTGGAACACAGCAATGTAAACCTACATGTTTATTGCCTATGCATAGATCTGACTCATACTTGGATGTTTGCGTCTGGCGCGATTCCATTACGGAATCGAATATAAGTTAAGGCAACAATGTTCCGGAGCACCGTCGTCCCTCGGCGGCGACTTGCAAAGCGTCCTTCTATTGCTACGATACGACACTACACGGTACACGCTCTTATTGCTCGCTTGGAATATAACCTTGTATTCTGAAGAAATAAATTTTATTTTTATTAACTTTGTTTCTTATTGTTTCATCTGTTATTACAGGTTTCAGGTTGATGATGAATTATTATAGAGTAGCTGACCCGGCAGACTTCGTACCGCCTAAAAGAATTTTCTCTCCGTTTAAAACTGCGACTATCACAAATATTAAAATGAGCCAAATCGGTCCAGCCGTTGTTGAGTTTTAGTAACGAACAGCTATTTTATTAAGAAGAAGATATTTCATACTTGTAATAATTCAAATGTATGAGAAAGAATAAATTTCATATTAATGCTAATTATTTGCTCACTATAAAGTAGTGAGCAAATAATTAGCATTAATATGAAAATGGCTATAAGTAAAGTAAAATGCTTTATTTGTTTTTTTTTTTTCAAATCGTTATCCTTTATGAAGTATGTTTACCTTGTATGGAATATGAAGGAAATTGCTAAACAAGAAAAGAAATGAAAAAAAGCTAAGAAACGTTTGTTTAACAACTTGTATTTCCTCCGTGAGCTCTCATTACCTACTGCTTCCATAAAGTTCTTCATTGAATAGATGAGAGTCACGATCAAATGTTTGACATTCCATTCCATTCCTCTTGGATTGCATTTTGTACCTGGCTATCTATTGCACGAATTCGTCTCTTTACTTGGTTTTTCTATAGATGTTATCCTATACCAGTAATACACTAGTAAGTTACTCTAGTATCGTGGGAGTGTGACAAATTTTACCTCCTTGTGATAACTTTTTCATTACCGCTGTATAAGCATTAAAATAAAAATGATTTATTTTATATATATTAAAATAAGACGATCCTTTCAAAAATCTCAGTTATTTTTCAGCCTATTGGAAAGAAATGGTGGTATTTTTGCGCGTATCTCGTTCATATGTGTGTATTACTTTATAATCTCGTATATTCGTTATGTTTAGACAGTATCAGATTTTTTTTTATTGATGTAAATCAGTTAATTTTCGGTTAACTCAAAGCCAGCATGATCAAAGCTTAGTGCTTTGATGATGATGGGGCCCTACCATTTGCTGACATCTTGAGGCACGTGTGGAACACTACGCGCCATCAACGACTTGTGCTCGTTCCGGAAAGTTACCGGACCCATGCCATTCTTCCTCGCTCCGGATCATGACTTGTACCAGGGCCTGCCGCAAGAGATCGTTGTCACGAGGACACGGCAGCTGCTCTGAGCAAGTGAGGCACATTTCTGCCGTAGGCTCCACCGTGTCCTATGGGTGGTAGGTACACACAATGGTGACACCCGGGTGTTTTTCCGCACGAACCCGGTGCAGGAAATTCGCAACTTACCATGTCCGGTAAGAACCTGCGTCATACAGAAGCTGAGGACGCAGTGTTGTCTTTCCAGCCACACCGCAAAAAGAGGACTTACTACTTCATACCTACCACTATAAGATCTTACCAAAACTCTATCCGCCAAGCCGCGATTGGTCGCGGCAACAGATTTCAGACCTTCACGCGCAAATCGTGCATGCGTCCAAGTACTCTTGCCTCCAAATCTCAAGTCACTCACAGACAAGGTAACCATTTGCTGCGGCTCAATAAACTTGGATGAATTAGACATACGAGTTGATGAGATGTCCTAAAGTAGCATTTATCCCGATATAAAAGTTCTCTGTATATATTTTTTACTTTCCATCAAATTTTCAAAAGCCACTCTTAATTTAGATCCATCCGTATTAGTTAAGCGTAATGAATTCTTCATTTATGGATATTATTAAAACTAGCTGAACCTGAAGACGTTGTTCTGTTATAAGTACTAACAAGAGGTTTTTATATCATAGATTATGACTTTAACTGTAGGAGTAGAGTAGATACTTATCAAGGTAATATCTAGAAAATACCAACACGTTTCATTTGTTAAACCACCCCACCACATCTTATGATTCCTATGGGTGTAGTAAGAGATTAATTATTGAGCAGGAACCAGATTAGAAAGTAAGTATACATATACCTAACCCGTTACGCATGTGTATTTACTGCCCCCTTGTTGGATGTAGATACCCTGATTTATTTATCGGACGGAATTGATTGTAACTATTTAGGGTTTTTTTTATGGTAGGTAAAAGTCATCCAATGACGAATCCTGTCCTTGGGTGGAGCGGGAAATAGTCTCAGACTCTTACTGACTAAACAACCTACCCCAATTCAATGTTGTCATATATACCAAGGTCAGAGCCCTCCGTTTAGACGCGAACCCATGGCCCAAGTTGACTTCGACCATTCTTCAGGGTCCCAACGGTTTGATAACAACTCCTTGAGGCGCGCGGAAACAGTGCGCGCCGTCGACGACCTAGCTTGATCCGGACGGTTACCAGATGATTGGAAGGCGAGTTACCTATTGCTCACCATCCACAAGCCCGCGCCTACGGTGGCCGGATGTCGGCGTCTGGGGCATGAGTGCCATTGCCTTATGCGGTCAGCCTCCTCCTTTGCTAGGTAACTATTTATTACTTTTGATTAATTGATAATCCTTCAAAGGGTGGTACAACCTTTTTATGAGATTAAGTAACGTTTATTAGAAAAAAAAATCGTACGAGTACATACCTACTTGACGAAATGAAAAGAACAGTTATTTTTTTCCGCATTTCCTTTTTTGTTCCCATAATAAATGTGGTTCATATTAATGAGTACTATGCTGTATGGGTATGTAGGTGGTAGTAATATCACAAACGGAACCGAATAAAATGATTATTTTTTTCATTGTTTTTCCCGGTTCTTAACACAAAAGCCCCTCTGCGGTCCGGACTAAACGCTACGCCTCGTTATTTATACCGCATATATCGAAGGATTGGAACAATTTGCCTGTTGCGGTCTTCCCGTTCGATTATAGCTTAGGTGTACTTTAGGCTAGAGTAAATAGGCATAGTAATAAACTAGTACGATGCACCATTAATGATTGCATTACTACTACCATCGAGTGGGATTGCAGCCAAGCATTATGTCCCGTCAAACTTTGTACAGCCGATTTTTGTTTTTAGTTTTCCGTTTAAACCTTGTCGGAACTATAACGAATATCTTACGACCAAAATTAGCCAAACCAATTCAGCCCTTATCTACTTTTAGCGAAACTAACGAATAGCTATTCATTTTTATAAAAGAAGCTTAGGAATAACTGAAAATAGAAAATACCACCTATATCTATTACTTGATATTTTTTATTGTGCACACCTACAACATTGTTGTCTTTTTTAACTCAAAGGTTGACTGGTAGATAATGCCTTGTCGCATTAAGTCCGCCTATGTACCTACCACTACTGTACGTGAAGATTAAATAAATAAATAAAATAACACATTAGGTCTTATTAACTAACAGATATAAGTAAACCATACAAATTACCCTGAATACATCTTAGAATGCTAGTTTGAGCCTTATGAGTGAAAATAATAATCTACATCTACACTAATATAATAAAGAGGTAAAGTTTGTTTTTTTGTTTGTAGGAGGTAATCTCTGGAACTACTGGTCCGATTGGAAAAAATTTAGCAACAATAGAAAGCTGCTTTAACACTGAGTGACATAGGCTATATTTTATGTACGCGGGCGAAGCCGCTGACAAAAGCTATGGTATCATAAAAAAAATCACAGCCAAAAACCCTCATAACACGATGACAAATCACAAAACAAAACCCGCCTGCAGACACGATACGCTACAAAATTTGAACGATAATACGCCTTTTATAATTAAACCGGCTGTTATACCGCCGAAAAGAAGATTAACTATTGCGGGCTTAGACCGGGACTACTCAATATTCATGACGTGACGACGGGTGGACGTAAGCTCCCCGAAATACCAACTTGGAGTACTCGCTTGTATTCCACTGTTACACCACCTCTAAATTGTTGTAGAATGATGTAAGCTTCCTGTAATTACAAGTTATTTAGTAAACTTATAGTTTGAGGTTTGTTTTAAACTTTAGAACGCATTTTGTCTATTTCAATATTTATGTAGAGTCGAGATAGTTACTCTCTTTTATGTAAGTCGGAAAATGTAGACCATTTTATTGAGAAAATCTAGATTTTGTTAAAAAAGAAATACAAGAGCAAGTGTGGTATTTTTTTGCCAGCAGGCCATGTAATGTCTTTGTAATGTGAAGCTGATGACTTTAGTGTTAATAGTAAACAAAAAAGATATATTTGTCCAATTAAATTTTCCTTGACCAGTATTCTACAGGCAATGTCAAAAACATCATCTGTTGTTCATTTAATTTCACTTACCACCAATTTTTAAAACCAGATAAAGTTTTGAAAAACAATTAATGTACACAGTACCTATTGGTTAATACCAAATATTGAACATGAGATTTAACAACACTAAAAATTTAATATATTTTTATCCTTTCAAGTACCGTAATTAGAGACAATAGAAAGATAATAAGTGTGCGAACGCCGACGTTCGGCTTGGGGCTCCAAAGTTTAAAACCTGAGTGCCACTAATTAAATACACATAAACCGAAACGTAGCATCTACCCACAGCAGTAGCATTATGACTCTGTAGCACCATTAAAAGTTTAATGTTTCACATTAAGGCACCTATAGTCCAATTAATGGCACGCTAAAGTTTAACAGTACAGTCTCAGATATCAAAAAGTCGCTAAGCCGTTTCGCTAACTACCAAACTTGGTACTGATGCGATATTAAATTTAATAAGCAAAAAATCTTACATTTTAATGGTTTGCAAACATTGAGCTCAAGTTTTATTGGCAAACGTTGTCTATACTTGCGTAGTTAAATGTGTGTGGACACGTCTAGCGCGGGCTCGGGCTGGTCGCGGCGAGTACCCCTCGCCCACAGCTCTTCGTGTAATTAATGTTTGCTTCAATTATAATGGGAACATATAAAATTTCCCACATTTTTTTCCAACTTCGGCCGTTAAAGCTGTGGTGCAGTTAATAATACCCGAAGATTCCTCGGGGAAAATATATAATCTGCGAGGTTATGTGTTCATCAAAGAATTAAAGTTCCAGACAACGGTAGAAGCTGCGACAAAATCGATAGAAATTTTGCACCAACAAAAACGTGAAGCTTGCAAAAACGCTTGCAACGGCCGACTTCGTTATTCTTGTGGGCTTTTCACTTGGAAACTTTACAACAAAATCTTGAACGCTATCCTAAGTAAAAAGTTAAGGTTCGTATATTTTAAAAGAAAAAATATCTTCATAAGTTTGTATCAGCAGCCGGGGCCGAGTCACCCGGTTTACACTTTCCTCAAATGCTATTAATAAAGTTTGAACAATGCATTTTCAATAACTTGAATGCTAATACTCTTCTTAGCTGAACTTTAGAAACAAAATAAAGGGGAGGCGCGGTGAATAGAGGACCTACTTTCATTTAGATTTTAACCTCATAAATTCGTTTAAACTTTGAAGTTAGAAATTAAAAAGACATCGGATTTAAGTTAAATAAATTGTCATTTCAAAATTTTAAGTACAGCAAAAACAAAAGAACGTTTAGTCATTGCGTAATGAAAGCCGAACGTCGAATTTAAATGGGCTAGTTAAAAACTGAGCTAGTTAGTTCAGACCACTTTATTTGGCGTCTAACACGACAGAGCAAAAACAGTGGATAGATAAGTGAACAAACTGGCCGGATAAACGACCTCCATCAGTGTTTCCGTTGTGAGAAGCAATTAATGGTGTACTGTACGCGAGGGTAATTACCGCTCGGGTAAAACCGCGGCAACCAGCTACAATTACCTTCCAGTCCCTTCACTTTTGACAAGACCTAAAGCTTTTCTACTATACTGAAGAGTTAAAAAATTAATAAAAAAATAATAATTCTTTGTGAAAATACTTTACTTAGTCTAAAATTTTTTTTTGCAAATCATTGCATTATTTTTAATGCATTATTCATATTGTGTTTCAGTATTTTTTATTTATCTATTATAAAAAAAACAATAGAGATAATAATATGTACAGGGAAAAATGTCGTACACACAAAACTAGTTCCACTGATTGTAAAATCTATTGAAAGTATAATTGAGTTGCATAGAATAATAAATAAAAAAATTAATAATTTCACATTTGGGATAAATTAATAAACAAAAATGAGACGTAACTCAATACGTAACCAACTCAATACCAAATAACGCTAATTATCCCTTATTTAATTGGCATGAAATACATTTATTCGAACGTACACAGAACAACTGTATTTGGTTTAACTGATGCGGCACAAACGCTTGTAGAGATGCAAAAGTCCTATAAACAGAATTTTCGACAAGATCGGAGCGGGGCGGTCAAGCGTAAAGAATGCATGCACCGTACGGAATCCTCCACAATGCAGGACTTTAGAACTTTGTCGCGACTGAAGCAAGCGCCCCTCAATAAAACGCTATTGCTATCGCCATACTTCTTGGCGTTCGTCGTTGCATACATTTTTACACACACGTATAAATAGATTGTAGAGCAAGTTAAATTGGAAAAATTGTGCGACGGGAAAGTTGTGTAACAATCAAACTGCTGGAAAAGTTCAGCAGTTATTTGGAGCGATAATCCATATTTCATACACTTGATAGTATAAGAGTACAGCTACTACGGTCTTTTCTAATTAATGGTTTTCGTGAAAATAATTTTAGTAAGTAAATCTTATAACTCGATGATAAATTCTTACATTAGTTTAATCAGTAAAAATTAAATCAACTCTCACCTCTTATACCTACCAATTATGTTTGTATGGATTTTTAAAAATTAACGCACGGAACAATCGTCACCTTCTTCGTCAATAAGTAAAGTTGGAAGTCAGTTATCTTCGTATTTTTGGTTGTAGGACGTACCGCTATAAGGTATAGGGTCGGGTGTCTCACAGTGAACCAGGCAGCTACATTTAACCATCGCCGAATCTCTAAGATGCGACATTGCCAAACCACGCTAATATGAGTGAAAGAGAGGTATTTACTTTCCGTTACTGCCCACTAGTTTGCGTGGCGATCGAGTGCGAAGTAGTTGCGTGAGGAGCATTTGAAAGCAAACTGACTCAAAAAGTAAGTATTTTTTGCAAACTTAATTAATTTTTAGTTTTTTTTTGTTTAAATGATATCGATTTATTTATATATACACTGTTTCCTACGGTTATTTAGCAATTAAAAGCGCTATAATTCGTGTTTCTACAAGATGGATTTACTTTTTTTTTTTTTTGGTAAAATTTTGAGTTTAGTTATCAAAACGTGGTGTGTCTCACAATGAGCCATCTGCGGATGGTACACATTGAGCCATTGTTTATTGTGTACATTTCAGTCGTTAAATGAGTGTATTTTTACAATATTTTTAATTGTTATAGACTGGCGCGAAACAAAGTGAAAATGAGAAAAGAGAGGAGCTGCCAGCATGCTTGAGGCCCTTAAACTGCACAGATAAGGTGAAATAGGTGAAGAGAAATTTGTTTTGGGTTTATTTTTTGAAGAAGTTTTTTCATGTTATTTTTACTTTGTTTTAAGTGTTTCTATAATGATATTTAGTTGAAGGTAAAACCTTCAAAAACGAAGTAAAACGTTATTTAGGGCGGCTTGCACGTCTCAGTTAAATCTAGATTTAGTGTGATTTAAACTTGACTTAAGCTTAAATCGAACTTAACGCATTGCACGACATCGGTTTAGCGTAAAGCTAGACTTAAAGAAATGTCAAATTTAAACCGGCATGGTAGGCGGTTTAAATTGCTAAATCTAGATTTTGTGACATAAACAAAAGCAAACAGTTACATCAAGGATCTTATATCTTTATCCTACGGATTCGGATTGATGACGAAGCAATTTTGCAAACTCTTTATCAGCAAACGACATGCTAACATGGAGTGTAGTCAAAATCAGTTAACAAAGTCGGAAAGGTTTAAAAGTTTCTAAGAGTTTGTCACACTCATGAACTCTCCTTTCCATTTTTAGGCCAATTTTTGCCAATAGGTACTTGCAAAGTTACAACGTGCACACTATTGACCAAACTTTTTGCGACACCAAAAACTTCTGCTAAATGTCACCCGGTCCCCGTCTTACCTCGCTACCCCATTTCTTAACCCATCTCGCTTTAAATTATGGTTTTCTCACTACTTTTAATTTTTTCATCACTACTGCTCTCAAAATGGTGAAGGAAAAATAATCACAAATCCCATTCCTTCTCTTAGAGAGGAGCCCTGTATCCCGACAGTGGGAACATTAAGAACCCCACGTGAACATCGTCTATGTAATTATTGTACTAATAACATATTGAACTTCTTTAGGACAGAGCTCAGAATTTTACAGCATGCACCATGGCGCGAATACCATTGCGTTATTAAGTGGATATCTATCTATATTGATATATATCTATTTATAATACCTACATCAAAAACATCTCGAACTTGTTTAGAGCAAAATTGTCCCGTAATACGTAGTTAGTGTATGGTCATACTAGATGAATGAGATAAAAAACCCATTTTTTAACTTTACTCTTCAGAACTTTTTTGAGGTAGTCATAAGCTTTCCAGTCACTCCTTTATAAAATCCTTGGTTTTTTTATATTTGAAACGTTCCATACCTCCAACAAAATTGTAAAATATCCAGCACAATTATGAAAAATGGAACGCAAATGAATGAACGAAAAGAATGAAACGTGTTAAGCTAGGTTTTGTTAAGTCGAGTAGATTTCAACACTAGCAAGACGCTACTAATACAGTTTAAGTTAAGTCGAACTTAATGACTAATGCGACTTTAACAAAATCTAGTTTTAAGAGCAAGTCGTGCAAGCCGCCCTTAGTTTCTAAGTTTTAAATGTATCAAGAATATTATGTTACTTTTGTTTTTATTTTGAAAATATAGAATTTGACTGAAAAGTTTCTGTGATGTAAATGTTTTTAATTTTAATAAATATCTATTATTACAAAGTATTTGTCTTTAAATTGAACTAGAAGACATAGTCAATAAGGTGGCTCAATGTGGACCATGCCCTGGTTAAATGTGTACCACCTGAAGTACTCAATGAACCAAAAATCATTTTTCATAAAAACCTGTTTTGCACTGAAACTAAAAGGAATATGAAAAATTAATGTTTTACAAAATTGAAGCTAAATAGATATGCTAACTATACACAAAAAATTAAAGGCATTGATTGAAAATCCAGCCCGCTATGAGACTTTGAAATTTACCTGGTTCAATGTGAGACAACTTACCCTACCGGTACAAGAACACACCGGTACTGAATACGGGAATGCTTTGAAAGTACTGGTAATAAAATCACGAAAAAATCTACTTCACTAAATTACACTACTAAACATTTAAATATCAAACGACAAGATCCCAACAAGATCCAGACTCCACAAACAATGTTGCCAGGATTAGCTACAGGCACAACTAGTGCAATGAATTGTAATGCATAACAATATGTCTCCATTTTACATAAACATCTGTCGTCGATACAGCATTTCCATGTTCGTTGCATGTCAACAGCATTCAAATCGAGTTGTCAGTGGCATCTTTGTGTCACAAGTGCATGTTCAGACGAGCCGTTGTGCCGCGCGTCCCGGCGTCCCGGGCTCCCGCGGGAGGGGTGTGGGCAGACGCCTTTCTCGCACTGCTCGGTACCGGCAAAACGTTGCATTGGCAACCCCAGTCAACTTTTCAACTACTATTTCTTTGAACAATATTGTTTTTTTATTACGCTTTTTGTACGTTTTTATTTTGGCATTTTCCTTATCTCGTTTTCATGGCACGTCAAGGCCACTCGCGTCGGTAACAAGGTTTTTTTTTTTTTTTTTTTTTTTTTTTTTTTATGGTAGGTGAAAATCATCCAATGACGAAACCCGCTCTTGGGCGGAGCGGGAGACCAGTGTCAGACTCTTACTGACTAAAAAACCTACCCCGTACCTTCCTTGCCTTATTTCTGGAGTCGAGGTTACAATTTTCATTTACCCTCTAGGCTCCAGGAGGCTTCGACCCTGAAGGGCCCCTGCAGTTTGCTGACAACTCCTTGAGGCGCGCGGGAACGGTGCGCGCCGTTGACGACCTGGACTCGGTCTTACCAGACGATCGGACGGCGAGCTACCCATTGCTCACCGTCCGCGAGCCAGTGTCTACGGTGGCCGGATATCGGCAGGATCGCGGCGGCGACGGCTACGGCGTGTACGCCGTTGCCTTTGCCTTATGCGGTCGGCCTCCTCCTTTACGAGCATTACTGCTTCGCAGAAGGAGGCGACCGCCTGCCATTCCTCTTCGCTGCGGACCATGGCCTGAACCAGGGCCCGGCGCGAGAGGTCGCCGCCGCCGATCACCCCCACGAGGACACGGCGATGCTCTTCCCAAGCAGGGCACACCTCCACCGTGTGCTCCACCGTGTCCTCCGGGCTCGCCTCACAGTGGCGACACCCGGACGTCTCTTCCGCACGAATCCGGTGCAGGAATCTCCCGAACTTCCCATGTCCGGTGAGAACCTGCGTCATGCGGAAAGTGAGGACGCCGTGAGGTCTATCCAGCCACGCCTCAAAGAGGGGCACTACCGCTGAGATTACGGTGTGCCCAGCGCTGGGTTGCGACAGTCGCTGTTTCCACTTCACCATGAGATCTCGCCGGAGCTCCTTCCGCCACGCCTCGACATGTTCGGGCAGCGGATCTTCGCCCCGGCGTTGCATCTCCACGCGCTGGTCGTGCATGTGTGCAAGGACTGTTGCCTCCAAATCCCATGGTGGTAGGCCAGCAAGGAGGCTCGCCGCCTCGCGGGACACCGTGCGGTATCCCCGCACCATCCGGATGGCCATGACCCTCTGGCAGGCGTTCAGCTGGGCCGCCGGGCGTTTACGCAGCGTCGGCGCCCACACTGGTGCCCCATAAAGGGCCATGGACCGGACGATGCCGGCGTAGAGCCTCCGGCAGAAGGCGTCTGGACCCCCAAGGTTCGGCAGGAGCCGCTTGAGAGCAGCCCCCGTCCGATTGAGTTTGGGGGCCAGACGTCGGAAGTGCTCCTCGAAATTCCATCGGCTGTCGAGGACAAGTCCTAGGTACTTCATCGTCGACCCGACGCCGATGTGAACTCCTTCTACCGTTAGTTGGGAGCCCGTTGGTGGCGCGTTCCGAGGGCCGTGAAAGCACATGGCCTCGGACTTGTGCAGTGCCACCTTGAGTCCCAACTGCTGGATCCTCTCAACGACTGTCGCAACCCCACGTGTCGCTAGTTCGACCGCCGCCTGGTACGACCTTCCCTGCGCTAGGACCAGCGTGTCGTCTGCGTAGCAGACCACGCTGACCCCTACGGGGAGGTCGGCGCGCAGCACGTAGTCGTACCCGATGTTCCACAAGGGCGGTCCTAGTACCGATCCCTGTGGGACACCGCACGACATCTCTCGCCGTTTCCAATCTCCTTGGTGACCGGGGTAGACTATGTACCTGTCGGACAGGTAGGCCTCGATTGTACGACAGAGGTAGTCGGGCACCCGGTGATACCGGAGTGCCGTCCCAATGCAGCTCCAGGGCAGGGAATTAAAGGCGTTGGCAATGTCCAACGACACCGCCAAGACACACCTGCCCCGGGACACCGCATCCCCCGTCGTGAGGGCTCGCACGCGCATGATGGCGTCCACCGTGGAGCGCCTCCTGCGAAACCCGAACTGGTCGTCCGCGAGATCGGGCCCCTTCAGTGTTAGGTGCTTGACGAGGCGGTCTGCAATGACTCTTTCAAAGAGCTTGCCCACCTCGTCAAGCAGCACAATGGGCCGATACGCGGACGGAGAGTCCGCAGGGCGCCCCGGCTTCGCGACGAGGACCAGTTTTCCCGTCTTCCAGGGAAGTGGGAACTGGCCCCTCTCCAAGCATGCGCTAAAGAGCCCCCCCAATCGAGACCCGAGAGCCTCCATGGCCAGGACCCAAGCCTTTCCAGGCAAGCCGTCGGGTCCTGGGGCGGTATTCTTCGCACCCATCCTGCGTACCGCCACTCTCATCTCCCCCTCGGTCACTTCCGGAGTATTGGTACCGTCGTCGCTGACGTGGTCCGCGTCAGACACCGCTGGTGGCGGAGCCATGGGCGGGGGGGAGTGGTCCCCCCGCGCAGGGAACAGAGCGCTCACCACACCCTCCACGATCTGTGGCCGGAGACTCTGCGTCAACGGGGGAGCCCATGGGCGGAGTTTCTCTCGCACCAACTTGTATGGGCGTCCCCACGGATCAGCGTTGAGCGTCCCCAGCCACGCTTTGCAGGCCTCATCTTTGGCCCGCTTTATCTCCGATCGGAGGGTGCGCCTTGCCACCCTGTATCCCTCATACAGCTCCGGGTGCGGAGGCCGTAGAGGGCCTCCGCACCCGGCGGGCGGAAGCGGCGCCTGCGGTGTCTGGTATACCGGTGCCGCGCAGCATTGCATGCGGCGCGCAGCGTCGCAAGCTCTGGCGACCACCAGTACACCTGGCGTCGGGCGCGTCCTGGGCGGAGACGGGGCATTGCCGCGTCGCAAATTTGCGACAAGGCCTCCCGGAACCACTCCGCCTCGACGTCGATGTCGGCAGGCCTGACCGGTGCTTGCACCCAGGCCTGCACCGCCGCGGCTTCCAGGAAGAGCTCCCGTTCCAGCTGCCTCAGCGCCCACCGCGGACCACATGGGGTCTGTCGGACCGGCGCGGTCGAGGTCTGGGCGGAGACGTCAAACCGGATATACCGGTGGTCCGAGTATGTCTCCACCCCCTCCATGACGCGCCAGTCAACTACACGCGGTGTCAGAGCGGGGCTGGCGAACGAAATGTCCACCACGGACTCACCCTGCACCCGCACACACGTGGGGACAGAACCCAATATGATAAACACGAGTAGGTACTTGTAATCGTCATATTTTATTCCTTTGTAAGAATCTTAGTAACAAAAAAGATTTTAACAAAGTAGCTTTTTTTTGTTTCTCATAGAAATAGCTCGAATCACTACACTATTACTATGAGTGCCGGTTTTCAAAACCCACTTCCTCACTTCGAGAGTTAAAAGGTTATAATCTGTATAACAGTAACGCTCCAAGTTTTTGAATTTGGAAGCGGAAAAGTCGCATACAGTTTTCCGCTTCCAAATTCAAAAACTCGTTTCCGAAAATTGAGGCTGGCAACACGGTCCCGCACCGATTGACGCTCGTGCGCTGTTCGCCTGACTTGTTCTGCAGTTGTACCACGAGACTGTATTTACACACAACAAGATTCCGGCATAGGTCCCAAAGCGCCGTGTTCTTCCTCCTTGATTTTCTTATTTTCAAGTCAACGGTTTAGTTCAGTGCTTTACGCCCGTATTAGACATTGTCAGGTTTGCTTGTTTACAGCCAAGTGGAGTTCGACTGCAGACGAGGTATGGCGGTTTTAGTACTATAAAAGTGGTAAAATAGTTGTTTATTTTTGAATCCTATGTGAAAGAATTCACTATTCCCAAGAAGGTCTGTAGTTTAGAATTTTGCTGTCTTAATGCCTATTTGCAAATGTCAAAATTGGATAGAACTATGTATTAATTTATTCTACTCCTACTTCGATTATCTAAAAACTTAGTAAATTAAGTTAAATTCTAATAACTATTCATAGGGAGTAAATTAAATTTTAGTCAATTTATGTATTCTTTGACTTGATCCAGCACAAGTTCGTTAATTTTTTAATTAAGTAACTTGTTTTAAAATTAGAAAAAATTCGCTTTATTTAAGTTTAAAACTTTAGATAGGTAATGAATGTTAAAATTAATGAATTAAGTGATAAGAAAAATTTCTAGCCTAAGTATTCATTAAAACACTAAAGTTTGGAGCTAAAAGAAATCATGTTTCATCATTTGAATTTTCCGAAATTTGAAAATACACGAAGCGCTGTAAAACTTTCACACCTGTGAAAAAGTTAGTGTCCGGTCAGATTTGCTTCGCTCTAGGGATGTCATCCAATCAGACATGCACAGAGTTTTCACCGATTTTGTTCGGCCACGAACCAATCAGCGTTACAGTCCACTGTGCTACTGAAACAACTACAACACCAACTAACCATCTTGGATTAAACTCTTGAGCCACAAGCGAACGCCGGCGTTCGAACACCTATTGTTTATATAATATGTCTCTAATTACGGTATTCGAAAGGTTAAATTGAATCTAAGGCGGACAATTTTGTTCGAATAAATAGGTAATTAGTACGGTAGTCTTTACAAGGGGCAACCCAAGGTATAAAGGCCGGAACCCATAACCACGTGGCGGTGCCGCGCCGCTAAGATCTGCAGCGTCGCTACAACGCAACTTTTAGCGTTTATTGTCATATCCTACCGTGATAACCAGTTCCTTGTGATTTTGAGTTTGGATAGATGTCTCTCGGCCATGGACTGTAATAAACTTAATAATAATTATTATTATAAACGATTGAATACATCCATTTAATAAGGCTATTCGCGCCGCGGTGCACACCGCAAAATTCTGCTGCGGGCGGCACTGCCGATTTTAGCGTGGCAACGCAACGCCGCAACGCGTTTATGTGTTTCATCCCTTACAGTTGATTTTCATTCACAATTAAATCGTCAATGAATGAAAAGATGACCGTTCGTGTGACACTTTGCATTTGGTACCTATGACCCGGCACACCGCACAAGCAGGCCGCAACTTTTTGTGGTGGTATGCCGAGATCGCGTGATATAATTATCTTTCTTCAGGTACACGTCCCACCTTATGTAGAACACCACCGTGTCCTCGTGGAGGCAATCGGTGGGGGACCACCACTCGCGCTCGGCTTGATCTAGGGTAGAGGTACGAAGAGACAAGCTTCTCTTGCTAACCGGTAGGTAATGCAAGCAGAGGTGGTAGCGGAAAGTGTGAGGAGGCAAAATTCAAAGACCCCGCAAAAAATGACCTGGGCGGCGGAAGATGCAGTCCGATTCCACTAATTTACAGCATCATTTATTTACCCATAGCTGATACTAATGAAATTCGGTAAATAAACTTTAATTTTCTACCTATAATGGCATAAAAAAATTTGGACGTGAATTTATTTTCAGTTTCTCTTGAGGTAGTCCAATAGCAATCGGCTAACATATTTTTATCCCAGAAACCTAGATATCTCCCTCCATGGAGCTCTAAATCCTGATGAAAACGTTTGCTATGTTAATGTTTTCTCATCATCATCATCATCAGCCTTTTTAATGTTCCCACTGCAGGGACTCAGGCCTCCTCTCTAAGAGAAGGAATGGGCCGTAATCCACCACGCGGGCCCAGTGCGGGTTGGTGGATGTCACATGTCTTCGAATTTTTGGTTCTAGGACATGCCGGTTTCCTCACGATGTTTTCCTTCAATGTTTTCTATGTTAATTTTTAAATACCTATATCACAAGTTATGGTAGAAATGAAAAAAAAATCACTTCCCATTTTACGTGTCGGGGAGGTACCCTAATAAAACATTTTTTACCACTTTTTGTTTGTGCATTTGTCAGCATGGTTGATATACATGTTGATACCAAATTTCAGCTTTTTAGTGCTGGTCGCTGAGATTATCCGCGGGCGGACAGACAGACAGATATGTCGAAACTATAAGGGTTCCTTGTTGACTACGGAACCCTAAAAAAGGCTATGACAGGTAAGAAACAGTATTTCATTATTTTCTGTAACCCTGTTAGTTAATACGCTTCTTGTTTTTTTTTATTTTTACCGAACCCATTGGTCATTTCGGGAACCGATTATTTCAATGCTCGTTACCGAAATTTGGAAGTATTGAATGACGCACATTTTACTGCTTCTGTAATTGATGTCTTTGGGTTTGTCAAAATAATTTAGCCACAAACATAGCAAAAGTTATTCGGTTCGAATGAACACTTTCTTGAGGACATTTTAAGAATTCTTATGTCACTTTTTTTTAAATTTGTTATAAACTAATGTAATAATGAGTTCAGGTGGGAAATTAAACGAAGTGATATTATCCAGGTTTCTCATACCAATGCGATCCTACCTGATGTTAAGCAGTGATGCTAAGGTTGATGCTGAGGTGCACTACTTTATTAAGAGCCTACTTATATTAGTAAATATTAATTAAAGGCAACATCAACTGT
This sequence comes from Mythimna loreyi, assembly GCA_029852875.1. Taxonomy (NCBI): domain Eukaryota; kingdom Metazoa; phylum Arthropoda; class Insecta; order Lepidoptera; family Noctuidae; genus Mythimna; species Mythimna loreyi. The sequence goes on along the minus strand of CM056785.1, from coordinate 11,092,901 downwards.
GTATCAATTGTTATTGTTCTCCGAATAAAATACTTTCAAAACTTCTTGTATACCTACCTAATTAAAAAAACTTTATGTTACATAAATTTTTGTGATGTAACCATTAAAGGAATTAAGTTCGGTATAATTTGAGAATGGGTAAACAAAATAATATAATATTTACATAAAATATATAAGAGATTTCGAATAACCAATGTATTTTTTCCAAAACTTTTAGGGTTTGAAAAAAAAATCTATTTCTGGTAAAACTTGAAATATTTGAATGAATAACGGAATTACCGAATACCAATCTTCTCTTTTCGCGTAGCCTCTTTATCAAACATTGCCTTAAATTAACGAAAAAGATTTTAAACCATGCTGAGACGTGTCGGGAAGGGCCCTGTTAACTATGCTAATCTGGAAGCTATGTATGTTGCATGTGACGTTACTAAAGCCTCTCAAAGATTGACACGGGAGCTGGACGCCTGGAGGATTTCAAGCGAGACGTGACGGAGGCGTGTTCATCAGCACGACATCTGTCATCCCTCCGTCTCTGTGCAGAGACAAGGTAACTGGTGGAAGGTGAAGATTATCACTATAAGCCTCCGCAAGGAGCTATTATAACGTGTTTATCTACACTATCTACACTAATATAATAAAGAGGTAAAGTTTGTTTTTTTGTTTTTTTGTTTGTAGGGGTGTAATCTCTGGAACTACTGGTCCGATTGGAAAAATTTTAACAACAATAGAAAGCTGCTTTACTCCTGAGTGACATAGGCTATATTTTATGTACGCGGGCGAAGCTGCGGGCAAAAGCTAGTGGCTTTATAAACGCCTTTGTACACTTGTGCATAAGACTTAAATAAATTAATTAATATATAACATTATTTTAAGACGTAATAAAAATCGCAGATTGCTTTCTAAAAATAATGGTAGCTTGGTAAGGTTTGTTCAGAATTAGTAACGTTTACACCTTGTTATATTTTATCACAAAAATATTTTAAAAAGGTCCGAAGTTGGAACCCTCTGACTCTAAGTAAAACAGATAGAGAGTACACGTAACACGTAGGTCATAGAGGGCATTAGGTGCCAATGCACAGTTGGGTATGGAAGCAAATCAACTCAAGGGGTTGTGCGACTACGGAGTCGCCCGGATGACCCGGCGACCATGTATTTGTGTAGACAACCAAGTGACATCGTCTGATAATCGTCCGGACCAAACCCAGTCGTTGACAGCGCGCACTGTTTCCGCACGCCTTAAGAAGTTGTCAGCAAATGTAGAGGTCCAACTACAGGGCTGAAGCCTACTGGGGCCCAGGTCTGGTTTCTGAAAGGAAGTTCTGACCCCGGTATGAAAGCTAAGAAGGAATGGGGTAGGTTGTTTAGTCGGTAAGAGTCTGACATTGTTTACTGCTCCGCCCAAAGTCGAGATTCGTTATTAGATATATTTTCCCACCAAAAAAAAAACTAGCGACATAACAAGTTTATGACATTATGATTTTTCATGATACAATTATGATTTTTTTTACATTGATATATAACAATACTAGACACATATTTCGGGTTTCACATAAATACTAAAACTAATGTAACTTTATAAATGTTACTATATCACATAGGTAATCTAGCAGCTATGAAGCTACATAATCCATAACGGATTATCTTTGTTTAAGTTAAATAACGCCAAAATCCATTTCGACTATGTCGGTTGTACAATAAAATAATACGTTAACCTAATTTTACATCCATTACTTTAATGGGATTAAACTCGAGTTAAAATTACATAAAACATTTCATTCGTACTATTACTCTGTAGTAAATTCATGGCGCGGATGTTATAAAATTGATTGTAAAGTCAAAGTTCGATACGTTTGTCTTTCTATTATGTGGCTCCGTCGTGTGTTCCATCGGCAAACATTTGTAGAACGTGATTCAACTTAAAAGGATGGATTTATGTTACTATACTGGCTGTTGGACTCGGGAGAACTAACTTTATTTACAAGTATCTTTGAAAACAAATAAGATGGATGTTACAAATTCATGAAGGTGCATGAGATGGTCGACTACTGAGTCTCTAGACAACCTAGTCAGTAGTAGATATGAATACAAATATGCTGAAGTTTGTATGTTCCACGGTTCGGAATTAGAGATAGCTGTTTTTTATAGTTTTATTGGAATTTTCGACTCACCAGCTTTTATTGCGAAAAGTATTCTATGTTTTACAAGAACTCGAGCAAACTTTGTTGTAAAATTCATTCAAAGATATATATGCTCCGACCAAGACATTAAATGTTGGAACAGTAAGATCTTTGCTTAACAAATTCAAGTTTAAACTTAATTATAGCGCAACATTACATAGTCCTTTGTGTATTAATGAACTAACTTACAAGAAGCTGTCACATTAAACAAACATGGAATTGTTTCAAGTTTAAAGCAAGCAAACACATTCGATAAGAGAGACTGTAAACGTAGTAAGTTCTTGACGTGTCCTAGACATTATCAGTATCGGTATTCAAAAGATCAGTATTGACACCGTCCGAGCGTCGCCGTCGGTACGCTGGGCGTCCTACATGCCGTTATGTTTGGACGCTTAAAGGATTGTCACAGGCGCCGGCCGACGTCGCGTCCCTTGTTAATATTCCAACTGACATCACCGGGATCCACTGTCTTGAGAATCTTGAATAGAAGCCTCCACAACAACAAAAGGCTTCCTGAATTTTGAGCAGTTGACGTAAAGACAACGGCGAACGGGAAACAACCCCTCAGTATAATAAAAGTAACTCTATCTCTTTTGTGATTAAAACAACGGAGTCCGTCGTCTACGACGTAACGACTTTGAAAAGTAATTTTGTTTTCGTCGCCCCTTTGATTGATGCGAGTTTTTTCAACATTATTTGATTTAGTGGTAATTAGTGTGCGTGAAGCGCACTTGTCTACTAAGCGCGCCGGCCACTGAGCGCGCTCATTTGTACTCACCGCCCACCATTAGTCCGGCTCACCATTGCTCACGTTCATTTATAAAGAGAAAATACCGATCGCGCCACCGCCGATTAGCTCCACAAGAAACTCCTAATTGATCGGCATAACGAAGTCAACAGCATTTTCCGTTTCAATAACGAGCAAATTACGATGTATTCATAAGTTAGATGGTAGTTTATTCGAGAAATTGGCTAATACCGACCTAATCACGCACCTTTGTAAGTGAAGCACGATAAATGATTGTAGTTACCTTTGTTTAATTGAGCGTTGCTGTAGAGGAAGAAAAGCAAATCTTTAGTGAAATAAGCGGTGGGTGTAGCGAGGTGGCTCGCACCGCGCCGGCCATCCGCGCGCATAATGACGCCAATTAGTCCGTGTCACCGCACCTAATTTATGTTAGGACCCGCCGAACCTCCCCTAACTTTTCTCATAAATAAGCCACTCGCAAAAAACAAGCAACCAGTATGCATTCAATGATAAAGCTTGGAATTGATAGCCGCGCCAACATTGTGCGGCCATTACATTATAAAGGCTCATTCATGCGGTGTCCGCTGCCATAGTGCCAACATAGTTGTTTGGACTACACGAAATATCTACCTAAACTGATGATAATTTTGCAATGGATAACAACAATACGGGCACAGCAAACGATGCTATCTACAGCCATGTGTCGAAATAAAATACTTCCGCGTTAAATTCGACCGTTTCGTATTTTATTGGATAAGTATCTACGAACGTAGGTACATGTAGAATGGAAATAGTCTCTACAGAATGGCTCCTTGCACTAAGTGCCCATAATTTTAGGACATTTTCATTTAATGGCACTTAAAGCTACCAGTCTTCGTACCGTAATGATTTCTAATGACGTGCGTAGCGACGCTTAGCGCTTACTTTGGGAAATACCAAGAGCTTATAATGGTTCAAATTACTAACAAACCATTGACACAGAAAAACAATGAGAAACGAAAAATACATTTTCTTCGTAATGAGTTCAAGTTTTTTTTTTCTTTATTGTTGTAATTTCCCTTACAGTCATTTACTAATGTTGATTAGAGTCAAAAAAAGAATTGGGTTCGTATCATCGAAAGGGCCTCGGCTTCACATGAATCACTCACTTTTATCTATGGGTCCCGCAATACGTAATTAAGGCTCTTGTATACCCACTTTTACGTTCTCAACCAATCTTTTACACTCTGACGATTATGAAATGATGATCTAAATATTTTATATTATGTAGGCATACGTCACAACAGGTATTTTATTTATAAGTGAAGTTTTTTTGTCTGTGGGAAAAATCATCCATGGCATCTCCTCCCCTTGGGCGGACCAGAAGGTAGTGTCAGTGTTTGTGTTTAACTGACTAAAAATCCACCCAGTTCCTTTGTTGCCACTAATACCAGGGCTGAACCTTCCTTTCAGAAGCAGACTCTTGGCCTCAGTGGGCTTCGACTCTGCTGGGTCCCAACGGTTTGCTAAAAAACTCCTTGAGGCATGCGGGAATATCACGCGCTGTCGATGACTCGATCTCGGTCCTGATGATTACCAGACGATTGAAAAGTAAGCTACCCATTGCTCGCAGTCCGCTAGCCGGTGCCTACGGTGGATGGAAATCGGGATCGGAATCCCGACCGCGGTTGGGACCTGAGCGGCGTTGCCTCAAGTGGTCGACCTCCTCCTTTGATCGCATTGCTGCTTCACAGATGCAGGCGACCGCCTGTCACTCATTTATAAGTAGAAAATAGATTATAAATGTTGTAACGATTGTTTGAGGGACAATATTAATATCTCAAATAGCCATAATTCATACAATATCAACGTAGACAGAACAGACAAACAAACAAAACAATTTAATATCGCCGCAACCGATATAACAACATTTGTCAAGTTATTAGGTTACAGTAATCGGGCAACAAACTATTGCCAACGCGGCACAGTTTAGTTTATTGGATTTACATTATTAGTATTATTACTCAAACAGCAACAAAGCCGCTCACAAATCAATTAGGTGATCCGAAAGCCGGGCTCAGATAAAAGCGACGGTATTCCCTTTATACTTGCGGTTAAAAGAATTCAATTACATAATACTAAGGAGATTAAAAAGGCTAACACAACTCCTTTGAGATGAGATAAGGTGGGTAGCTATTTAATTATTGGAAACGTTTTCCGCTCCGCAACGCTCAGCCGGTTAATTTCAAGTTTGAAGCTAAACCGAATCGACGACGCAGAATTAATTTCACTTCATAAATTCTTTGATCGCTAAATCTGTGATAGATGCTTTTTGAGTGGCGTTTTAGTCAAACTGATCAGAGAATACCTACTTCTTAATTAGATAGTTTGTTTGCTATATTTTCGGAGTCTTAAAGTTAAATTTCTAATCTGATATTTTCGTTAAAAACCAGGCTAGTGCGAGTCGTACTTGGTTACATACAAACTTCCCTATGAAAACGGTTCTAATTACCAAATCAAGTTTCTAATTTTCCGAATTGAAAATAGTACATTTTGATACAAGTGCAGGAAGTTTGTCATTGCGACCGAGGCGAAATTCGCACGAGCCGTAGGCAAGTGTGTTATGGAGCCGAGGGCTGCAATGACAAATCTGCACGCGTGTCAAACGACGTTTTTCAATACACTTACGACTTGTGATATAAAGAAAAATAAAAAAAATGTTTAGTCGTATTTTAAATATACAGTAGAAATATAATAATAAAAGCATTCAAATCTACTGTGAACAGTTTGGTTCTGATTTTTTGGGGGACGTCCAGCGCCTCGGGGGGACGCCTCGCGCCTGTTTCGATAAACTAAGTAAAAAAAAATAAGCACCCTTGACCGTGACGATAAGGAAGGAATAAAAAAGCCCTTGTTGTGATAAACTCAAAAAAGCACTTGGGTGATATACATGCTATATTGAACCTAATAGGAGTGCGATAAGAGGCAGTTTTCGAGTAAGTGTATTGAAAAAAAAATTACGTACTTAACTACAGATTTACAGGTTACTTTATTTGTGCTATAAGATCTTGCTTCATACCACGTTTCAGGGTTCTAGGTCAACGAGAAGTACCCTATGAATTTTGATTCCTTTGAGTTGTCGAAATGTTGTTTTTTTTTTTCGTTATAAACGGCCACATAATTATTTTTTCCGTCAAATTAGAAATTTAATTTTTCCGCAGCTTTAAGGAACCGCAGACTGGAGTTTTATATTCGAGTCGATACCTCCACACGTTCCCGAGATAAGGGTCTTGACTAGGGAAACAGACAAACGGACAACAAAGTTATTCTATAAGGGTTCTATTTTTGAGGTACGTAACCCTAAAAATTAATTTCAGTAAATCTACAGAACATACAATTAATTATTATTAATTCACTTACAAGATGACTTGATTGGCGCAGTGGTTGACCGATGGAGAGCTGGGCTGCGTGTCGCGTGTTTGGTTCTCGCCCGGGACAAATATTTGTATGGCCTACAGATAAGTGTTCCGGGTCTGGGTGTGTTATGTACAGTACGGTGGTCGAATCTTAGCGAGTCTGAAGTTAACAACAGCCAATAACAGTTTTTAAAGCAATAACAACTGCAAATTGCAATTATTTTTGTTTCATCATCAGCCTTTTAATGTTCCCACTGCAGGGACACAGGCCTCCTCTCTCTAGGAGAGGGTATGGGCCATAATCCACCACGCGGGCCCAGTGCGGATTGGTGGATGTCACATGTCTTCGAATTTTTGGTGCTAGGACATGCCGGTTTCCTCACGATGTTTTCCTTCACCGTTTTGAGAGCAGTGGTGATGAAATAAATTACACAAAGTAATGCGCCTGGCTGGGTTTGAACCCGCGACCACTCGGCCACCACTGCTCTCCATTATTTTTGTTTAAACCATTAAATTTTTTACGAGATATTAAAGGCTAAAATCCGAAGAGTCTAACTTCAGACTCGCCAAGACCCGGCGGCCTTACTGTACATAATTTATGAACGCACCCATGATATAGGAGTAATTATTATTCGTGGACGTAGGTCTTTGTTCTCTTTTTTTAAAAAGAACCTCCAGACAATTTTAAATCATCATCATCATTTCAGCCGAAAGACGTCCACTGCTGGACATAGGCCTCCCCCAAGCGCCGCCACAAAGACCGGTCCTGTGCGTTTCGCATCCATCGGCTTCCAGCAACCCTGACCAGGTCATCGGTCCACCTTGTGGGAGGCTTTCCAACGCTACGTCTTCCGGTACGCGGTCGCCACTCCAGAACCTTTCGGCCCCAGCGGCCATCCGTTCTGCGTGCAATGTGCCCTGCCCATTGCCACTTAAGTTTGGCGATTCTTTTCGCTATGTCGGCAATTTTAAATATTTCAGTAGTATTTTTTTTTCAATGTACTTGTACTTCTAACAAATAAAAAGATTAAGCTCGAATTGTAAAAAGTTGTCAAAGTTCCTATTAGAAATGAATCAAATTAGATTATTACTGGGCAACTTTTCGCTCGGAAGTGGTTTCCCTGATAAAGTGGAGAGTAATAAATTACATGAATGTTAAATAAAGGACTTTGTAAAACAGTAACCGTTATTATTTCGGGTTGCTACAAAAGATTCTTTTTTTGCTGAATTTTTTGATAAATTATGCGTACTCGTTTATATTTTTGCTTATCATTTTTGACGCAAATTTAGGCTTGTAATATAAACACGAGTCTTGGGCTAATGACCTTGTATTGAATTGACCTTTTATTTGAAGTTTTTTTTTTTAAGAGAACTTAAATAATTATAAAATAATTATAAATTCACGCCTAGTTATTACAGTGAACATGCGTCTTTAAAGCGATGAATTCTTTATTCATATCGATGGCAAAGGGCATTTAACTCTTTAACTGTCGAAGTCAAAACCTTCTAAAAACTGAAAATATCTTTTAATTTAACCTTTTGAATACTGTAGTTAGAGACATAATTGAAACACGATAGGTGTCGCCGGCGTTCGCTTGGGGCTCGAAGAGTGTAATCATCATCATCATCATCTTCCTGCCCTTGTCCCGTTTTATTTGGGGTCGGCGCAATATGACTCGAAGATTGTAATAAGAAGTAAAAATGTTTACCTAAATACTGAATTATTGAAGAATAACAATAACTAATACTTTATTATAACAAGTCAGATTTTATTATAAATTTCGATTATAAATCTAACTCATTTCATCCAGTGATATCTCCCGCCCTTGGGCAGAGCAGGAGATAAAATCAGACTATTATTGAAAAAAAATCCAACCCGTTCCTTAACTGCCTTTCATACCAGTGCTGAGCCTTCCTTCCAGAAGTGAACCCTTAGCCCTAATAGGCTTTGACCCTGCTGGGTCCCTACGGTGTTATGAGTCAACTCTTTATGTGCGTATAAAGAGTAGATACGAGTAGGTATTATGTCGTAAATCGATCATTTGCATAAAATCGATTTGGCGAGACAATCGAGAATTAGAGAGTGTATAAACTATCGCTGCCCATATTTCACAGGTGAATAATTGCCAATTGTGCACAAGTTATGTGTCTAGTTCGGTTTTAAGGGTGGACTAGAACCCAAAATGCTGTCAGGGGCCCCTACCCTATTTCTCAATTCAATTATTATCGGTGAAAATAATGACGATTAATCGAACGTAATAATATTCTAATTCTTTTTTTATGTAATACTAGATTTTATCAGCGGCTTCGCCCGCGTACATAAAATATACCCTATGTCACTCATAGACCAGTGCAAATAGCTTTTGAAAGGGACTTAAATAGTAGTAGAATGAAACCTATTGGAAAAGGAAGAATTTAAGGAAAAATAAATAAGATTTAAGAAAAAACTTACTACATTAATGTATACTTTTTTTACACCATCAAAAAGTAAAGATTCCAGTGAATAAGAAGTCAATAAACTTTTTAAAAAAGTCACATATTTTTACGTGAGATTTTTCGATTGAAAAATAGGCTGTTTTTTCGATGTTAAGTCAAAATAAAGAGCAACTGTGAATATTTTTAATAAAAAAAAAAATATAGCAAGTTTGGGACATGAAAAGGAAACTTCTCACCAAAGTTTTGTGAAAAAAAGTGATTTTTAAAGGAGATAAAAATTAAATTAAAAAACTCGGTTTTTTGGACTTTTCACATAGATTTTGAGGCTATGTGAAAAAGTGTAAATACAAAAGTGGTAGATCTTTTTATGACCTACAAGTTTGCTATTAGACATTTTTCCATAAAACCAGTAGTTTTTCCGGAATTAGAGATAAACCATTTTTTCCCCTTAAAAGCGCACACCCATCCACTTCCCGACCTCAGATCGACCGTAATTTATTTTTCCTTAAATTTTTGCTATATTATCTTCCTTTTCCAATGGGTTTCATTCTACTACTATTTAGGTCCACTTTTTATCGTTAACGGTGCTATTTGCACTAGGAGTAAAGCAGCTTTCTATTGATGCTAAAATTTTTCCAACCGGACCAGCAGTTCCAGAGATAAAAAAGATCTCCTCTTCAGGAGAGGGATTGAGGAGCAATCCACCACGCAAGCCCATTGCTGATTACCTAGTAGATAACAAATACACATGACTGGATTTTAACCCGTGACCAATTTAATTAATTACGTGATTTACAGTAATACAAAACGTCTCCGACACTTGCAACGAATCATATTTTCACATTTTGCCATGGCCCAAGTAAGCTTCGACCCAGCTGGGCCCATACAGGTTACTGACAACTTCTTGAGGCGCACGTGGGAAGATTTAACATGCTGTCGACGTCTTGGGCTTGGTCTTAACGGTTACCGGGCGACCGGCGACGGGCTACCCATTACTAGCCCGAGCCTTCGGTAGCCGCAGATCGGTTTCGGGATCCCTGCGACGGCTGGGGCGTGGAGACCGTTACCTCTCGCAACCGGCCTCCTTCTTTGCTAGCATTAATACTTCGCAGAAGGAGGCTACCGCATGCTACTCCTCCTTGCTTCGGACCATAGACAGTATCAAGGCCCGGCAGAGTCGTGTAACATGCTTTACGTCGTGAATCCAAACACGTGTTTTACTTTGTGTAGGTACTGTATTTCTTCACCACTGCTGTCGAAATGGTGTGAACTTGAGGAAATTGGCATTGTTTTAGAACACGTGATAGGTAGATTTCTTCTCTTTTCCAGAAAGGTGGCCCAAGTCTCAACAGTGGGAATTTTTTTGCCTGATTGAACATATTGGCTCGAGGAACATATTGCAGTATGTGTTCATTATGTGCAATACTTGGACCAAATTTCAAATGTCTTTTTTTATTTTCATGAACGACTATAAAACAAAATGTGTTTTTATTGTTCGTCTATTTAAACTTTAAATGAAAATAGACCAAAGTTTTACTTTAACAGTTATAATTTGTTCAGCTTCTATTTTTGGCAGCTTTGCGTAGGGCTCAAGAGTTTTCAGGACAAACTTCAATTTATTACAATAATAGACCGTACATAAACACTCATTGATTGCTAAAAATATCAATCTTCCTTGCTGTTATTAATAATACGTTTAAGTTCTTCTTTTGTAAGGTTTTTCTTCTCGAACGGAAACTGCGGGTGATCGTACCACTTTGCTGGAGTTCTGAGTCTGTAGTTTTGATTGAATCCAGACAATTGTTTTACTTCTTCTGGTGTTAACTTGAAGTCTTCAATATCAATATTCGTGTGTATACGATGTTCGTTCGTCGAGCGAGGTATCGGCACTATGTTACGGTCCAGCTAAAATAATAATAGAGTATTATTACAGTTAGAGTTTAGACTTTCTAGTCTTAGAACTAAAATGCAAGTAGAAAAAAAGGCCATCTAATTTGAATAAGTAGAAAATCATAATTTTAGTTCAACAGTTGAACTTTGCAAAAAGAAACGAAATTGCCGTATAAAGGGAAAAACACCGCCTCGGGAAACTCACGGCACTCGAGATAAACCGTTCAAATAAGCTATCATAATATGATTTATTACAGAAACATAGATACTTTAACACAACACTACGACGTAATTTATAAGCGTACGTGTGCACACAAGCTTGTGTAACTTTATAAGCGAACCGCTTGAATAAATATAAACGATTTTCCACTTAGAGACGCAATCAAAGCCAATTGGGCCCGTGTAACCCAACTTTAGGGTTTAAATGAAACAAGTTGAAAGTGATGTTGACACGTATTTAGAGCTGTCACCTCGTCAAAGGTAAGGGATAGTACAAGTAAATGGGCCAAAAGGATTTCGCATGCCGATTAGGAGAAGAGAATCGGGGGAATTAGAGCTGTCAATGTGTTACAATGTCAATTTGATTTGTGTTCCAGTTAAATTATTTGGGGACGCGATTATTCTGGTATTTCGTTTGTTTGTCTAGAATATATATCTCTATTTATTTTATGGTAGTAATAATAGCCTTTTTTTTTTCTCTTCACAAGTGTTTTGAAAAATGTTGTATGATACATTTTATGATTACCGTTCTCGGCTTTCTCAAAACGTCTCTCGTCAACGCTCGGGTCTAAATATCGCCTAGACGGTAATCACTAACACTACACACTTGTATCATATGTAACGAGAGTAAACAAGAATTTTGTGAACTCAATCGTTCCATCATTCGCTTCATCATCAGGCTTATTAAGAGTAAAATATATTTTACCCTCTCTTCTTAGTCGTACACTTTTGAAGGAGTTACGGATTGTCTGCTTGGTTGTGGCTTTTGCGAGAATTCTCCATCACTATTCGTAAGGTCTATTCATCCATGAACTTTACCCTAGAAAGCTAAAAATACTTACCAAATATCTGAGTAGTATTTGTGGCACTTCCTTATTGTACTTTCTTGCCAGTTCCTGCAGTAAATTATCGTTGGCGCGGGGTCCTGGCGCGTTCTTAACTCTTCCGAGTATGGCTCCAAAAGGACTGTACCCCATCACGACAACGCCGTGTGCTTGACACCAGTTCACCAGCTCATCTTGAGTTATTGTTGGGTTCACCTGGTCAATAAAAGTTTTATTTTATCCATAATTTTATATCAGAACCTGAATTAAAGGCAAAATTATTCTAAAAACAGTGGCAGAGAGTGTGATTTCACCTTTTTGGCATTATGTGGGGAAGATGACAAAGTAAGAAACTTAAGTCATCTTCTTTGCTAAATACTTAAGTAGTACTTTTTTGTATGATATGATCCTAAAGCAATGTTACTAGCAGGTTTTTTTGTTATGTGAGCATTTAAAACAATTAACTTCCTCTGGTTGCAGTAATTTTATGAAATAATAATAAAAAAAATCTTCCTAGAATTCTTCACTGATCGAAAGCTGATCTACGCTATTATAACAATATATTATTTACTAGATTCTGAGAATGGAGTTATTAATTCACCCTATTATAAATTATTGCCTATCTGATCTGGTACTGTGATGTTTAAACTATATTACTGTAAAGTTTCATTAAAATGAGAGCGTTTTGAAGAGTGAAACCGCAGATAGATAGACTATAATTGGAAATCTATGCTAACTTATGTAAATAAAACCAATCATCATCAGCCTTTTTTAATGTTCCCACTGCTGTGACACAGGCCTCTTCTCTGGGAGAGGGAATGAGCCATAATACACCACGCGGCCCCAGTGCGGTTTCCTCACGATGTTTTTCTTCACCGACATTTACTGTATCAAAACCAACAAGATACAGCAAAAATCGAAAAAGAATGAATATAAAAATAAAACAGAAATTATTTATCGAATAAAAATCAACTGTTTTTATTTTCTGTACACAGGGTTCGAAAATAGCGAACGTTTTCAGTTTTCACAGCCGAAGCGAAACGCTCACTTTTGGAAACGTAGCTATAAATTCTTTTAAACATAAAGCTTGACGAACACTAGATCAAAAGATTTGCTTACTCACCAGTGCAGTGACACATTGTGATTGGTTGTGTGACCATTTAATTGTTTCTTTTTTTTTGAGCATTGTATTTTGGAATCAATAGAGGTTTTTTTTATGATGGGCAAAAATCATCCAATGACGAAGCCCGCCCTTGGGCAAAGCGGGAAACAGTGTCAGACTCTGACTAAACACCCCACCCCGTTCCTTCTTTGCCCTTCGCACTGGGCCCAAGCCTTCCTTTCAGAAAGAGACCCTACGCAGTGAATTTAATCAGAAAAGAACGGCAGAGAACTTAGAAAGCATAAATTTCTATTTCCTTCTTTATTCAGCAACAGGCTTTTGCCTGTAAGCTAGGCCATTAGATAGCACTACCGGTTATAATAACATTTATACTAATGAGTTGTATATTGTGTCTTTACAATATGATTCCAATAATAAGTATGGCAAAATCGCTTCGACGCATTTTCATCTAGTTTCTGCAAGGTCCGTAGGAGACAAGCTTAGCAAGCTTATTTTTAAATGGTCCATTAAAATTGGATATTTGATCTATCACTCAAGTAATAGGCATCATAAAAAAATAACGGTAGAACTAGCTATCACAGGTTTATCTCTCCACACCATATTTTCGGAGATAGATTGTTTTAAGATTTAAAAATGTGTTCACTACGGGATTCGATCCACATAGGATCCTGGAGAATTGCTGGTCTGATAGCGTTTGAGCCGCTCTTTAGTGTAATTGCTGAAGATAAATAAATAAATAGTATAACTAGTCTATGCTTTTAGCTAGATTAGAAAATATTTTCGAGATTTAAGCTCTTATAAACCATATATATTTACCGCCTAAAAAATGTTAGTCATTCTAATCTACCTTCTCAAAAAAAAAACATTGCAAAAAAACCACCAAAGGTATTACTGCAATTCATTTGAGTTCAATCATAATTTGTCGCCTGTTCACCTCTATACATCCTTTTTTACCTTTATTACGCTATAACTAAAAAACGAAAAAAACTGAATTCATTTATCCTTTTTTAAAAATTTCAAATACCTTGTACACTTTGCACAGACCAAGTAGAACGTACTTATGAAAAGAAAAGTAAAGAAAAATGAACAGAAAATTGGAAAACGCATTTTTAATTTCTCTTTGAACCCTGATGTGGTAAAAGTTATTGATTATTTATAATTAAAAGTTAAAGAGTTATAAATTAATTTTGGGCGATATGGAAGTGCGATAAGCAATAGACCAGACAGAAACGCAAAAGAAAACTTATTGCACAAGAAGATGATTATAAAAATTTTCGCATAGAACCTTAAACAGACCTCAATCTGGAGAACTGCAGGCTTGACATCAGAGTTATCCCAAAGCCTCTGCATCTGTGTGAGGTTGAAATTGGACACTCCGATAGACCTCGTCAGGTTCATCGCCTTCGCATCCTCCATACCCTTCCACGTTGTCAGGTAATCCGTGTCACTGATGGAACCATCCTTCTAAAAAAAAAAATAAAGATATTTTTAATATCATCATCATCCTACCCTTATCCCATTTTACTTGGGGTCGGTGCAACATGATTTTTTCTTCCACTCTGTCCTGTCACTCGTCACCCTATCACTAACTGCCTTTTCTTTCATATCACTCCTCGTATCACATCCACCATCAATTGAAAACAATGAAAAAAAAAAACAATTATTATACATAGTATGTAGGGACACAGTAATGTGTGTGGGTAGGTATGGTTATAAGTGTGTAGAGGCGGCTAGGCCAGCCACGTAAGCTCAGTCGCAATAAAATGTAGTTTACGAGAACATGAGTTAAAAAGCTATAACTACATAGTACAGTAGTTTGAAAATTCATGTACAAACTCCAGCTTAACTCAACCACGAGTTTTGTCCCAGCAAACCTTTCAGTGACAAAGAGAGATAACAATCAAGGGTAGAATCCAGTGTACAACATCATCATCGTTTTCCTGCCCTTGTCCCATTTTATTTAGGGTCAGTGAAAAACGGTTTTTCTTCCATTCTGTCCTTTGTACAATATAATTAAGTATAATATATAAAATATACGTACATTATTAATTTCATTTATTAATACAAATATTATGTTAATTCTGAAAGAAACGTCTATTTAATTTTAAAACTTTTTTAATGGTGGGTTTAAATAATCCAATAACAAATTCTGACTATGATACATGACTAAACAACCTACCCCGTTCCTGCGTTGCCTTTATACAAGGGCTTTCATTTCAGATGCGAACCTTTGGCCCCGGTAGTTTCCACCCTTCTGCAGGGTTCCTACGGTTTGCTGACAATCTCTTGAGGCACACTTAATAATTTAAAATTTATTAATTCACAATAATGTCAAAAAAATATAAAATATCGTCAAATAGAAAGATAAAAAACTGACTGTATAGTGTAGGTATACTTTACGATTATTTTCGAGCTCTCTCGCGTCAATGTTGCGACATTGCACGACTCGAATGTTCGACCCAAACACCGCCACGTGATCAAGTCAAAAACAAAAGCTCCTTTAAGGAAGAAGGAAGTCGGGCATCCTCATAAGAAGCACGTGATACACCTATCATTGAATTTATAAATGACTAGCTGCCGCCAGCGACTTCGCCCATGTGAAAGTAGAAAATTGAGCCACAGTAACATACTCCCGGGAGAAAAAGTATCCTACGAGTACGTGCATTTATGGATATAGTTTATCCGTGTGCTATATGCTGTAGCCAATTTATGAAATCAATAGAAAATGACTAGTTCCCTAAACCGTTACCGAACTAATAAGTAATAGTTTGAGGTTTTTATTGATAAAGTAGTATATTAAGTTTGTTATAACTATTATTTTTTCACACTCGCAGTTTTTTTTTAATCTAAATAAAAAAAAAACTATAGCAAACAAATAAATAGTCTCAAACATATTTTTGCTATTGATTTTTCATCCAGTAATTTAAGAAATGATGATTTCACTTTTGACGAAAAAAAAAATGTATATGCCAGAAATGTATGGCAAAACTTTCTATCCTTCGTCAGGTCAGTCATTCAAGCGAGAAGAAGTAACAAACAAACACAAATAAGCATTCGTTTTTGTAATATTTGTCGGAAACGGCATCGATTTGTTGACAACAAGACAAGGCACGACATCTAGTGGCAACTAGAAGAATTAAACAAAGATGGCGCGCTTGACAGAGTCAGTGACGTATCCGCTTTGCTACGACCTTGTGAAGGGGAGAACCAGCCCGCCCGGACAGCGGACACATAGCCAGGCCGTCGCAGAGACAAGACGTTCTGAAACTGTCCGTTTTGTTGTTAATAACAGTGCACTGTACCGAAATGTATTGAGAAGTAAGCCGATGCAACTCCTAACCGTTGCAATTCATTGCACAATACCTGATAGATCAGAGCTGGAAACCATCCTGGATGAGAAGACATATTTTTATAATGTTTTTATTTCAAGTACCTACCTACTACTGCAAATCGATGGAACTCAATCAAACACTGATTTTATAAGATACTTATCTAAAAATAGATATTTATTCGATAATTTCACATTAATCGAGCAAAACTTCGTTAATTAATTACTCGAAAACACCGAGCAGCAGTTATGGCTCTTAGTTCTCGCTTCTTGGAAAATGTCAAACCAAGTTACGTAAAACGTAGGAGTTTAATGTTCCTATGACATAGTTGATATACAGTTATACAGGTGAAGCAAGTTTAACCCTTAGAAACCCTTTCCCAGAAACTTCTGTACCTACGATCTGACTTGTTGTGTAACAAAAATTTAATATTGTTGTAGATATTTGTAGTATATTTTAGAACCAAACCCAAGTCGACGGGCAGGCATGCGGTTGCTTCCTTCTGCGGATCTGTAATGCAGAAGGTAACGGCACGATCCTGGTTTCTTGTCTTTCTGATGCTACGGACAGCAAGTAATGAGTAGCTCGCCGGGCAACCGTCCGGCGACCGCCCAGATCGAGCCCAAGTCGTCGTCGGCGGCGCGTATTGTTACACGTGCCCCTCAAGGAGATGATCAAAACATACCAACGCTTCTTTTCACTCCATCCAAACCAGAAGGAAAGGAGGAAGAGTAATATGTACTTATTTAAATCTCTTCACAACCCTAGGTTAACTAGTAGAGAATGCCTTGGGCATTAAGTCCACCTATGTACCTTTATTTGTAAAAAAATAAAGACAGGTATTTTATGATAAATAGTACACCTAAAAAAGGTATGTTAGATCTGACCCTGATACCGTTGAAAAGAAAATGTGTTTGAAACATGATTTAATGCTCCGATGTCTTTTTGTGGATCCCTGTCGTAATTACTGACATAATTATCTTTACAAAGGACTGGCCGGAAAAGGGGAAGAATGGCTCTGGAGGATAATTATACATTTAGGGAAGTATTTAAAGTTTATAAAAAAACTACCCTTGGGTACAAAGGGTAGTATTTCATTCCCCTACGAGCTGTTACTTAAAGTTGAATTCTTTGTTGCTTTTTGCTTGTGAACTTTTAAAGTACAATAGAATTTTTAAATATCTAAACAAAACACATATTACATACAACAGTTAATTAATTAAACACGTAGGTAATTAAATTAAAACAACTCAGACGAAATTACAAGAATCATGTTGAAATGCAAACTATTATGGAACGTAAGTTTAGTAAAGTTCGGTGTGTTGGTTCCAAAAGCGCCTTGCTTGCTTCAGTAAAATCGATTCTGGTGGCAAGATATTTCTTGTGTAGTTATTTAAGATTGATACTCATATTATAATACAAACCTACTAATACATTTGCACCATTTGCACTGATCTCATATAATTTTAATGAACATGTGTATTCTCCCCATCCTGACCTATGGTGCAAAGACTTGGTCTTTGACTAACATCCAAAGGTCCAAACTTAAGGTTTGCCAACGTACTATGGAGCGTAGTAGACCAAGAAGGAGATGGCGGGACGACTTGGATGCCTTCTTTAGGATTGGCAAGAAGTGGCTCAAGACCGAGAACACTGGAAGGAATAGAGGGCGGCCTTTACATAGCAGTGGGACAGTATGGGCTAGAAATAATAAAAATAATAATGTTATATGAACAAGTTTGAATTAAAATATTTTTTTCTAACAAGCTTTCATAAAGCGCTATATCATTACATAGTATAAAACAAAGTCGCTTCTTCCCTATAGATAGATAGATATACTCTTTATTGTAGGTACACCATAAACAAAACTTCCCTATGTATGCTTAGATCTTTAAAACTACGCAACGGATTTTAATATGGTTTTTTTAAGAAGATAAAGTAATTCAAGAGGAAGGTTTATATGTATAATGTTATATATTTAATATCAACATTGCGTCCGTGCGAAGCTGGGACGGGTCGCTAGTACACCTATATAATTAAAATTCGTCAAGACTAATCACATGAGCTCAAACCGGTCGTTTCATTACAAAGTTTTTATGGCCACCTTACGGTTCCATCTTCAATTCAACTCCACGACATAATATTTTTTGTCATCTGTTTGACACATGTATGCAAAATTTTAACTCAATCGGTCAAAGTGGACCAAATTTACAACATTTGATCACAAATATCGGGACAGGTGCAACTAAATAAAAACTTGTAAAATAGTTTAAAATTTTCAATAACTTGTTATTCAATGAAAAATTGAGAAAGCAAACATCTTATAAATTGATTTCACAAACTGGTTAGTTTCAGATCAATTTATGAGATGTTAGCGCAGCGATCCAAAAACAACCAAGACCGACCTAGAAATCACGTAAATGACTATGACTACGAGAAATGCTTTAGGTAGGTACTATAAATTCAGATGGGAATTCTCCAATGGCAATGAGCTACAATTTATATACAATTGTACACTAAGACTACAACTAACAAAGAAAACATTGTAATAAAAAAAAACCATACAATTGGTGGCCTTATCACACTCGGCGATTATTTCTAAGCAACCTGGAATAGAATGAGCGTACAATGTGAAATTCAAGTACCCTCACAAATTATGTCACATCTCTTGCTTTTGCTTGCTTGCTTTATGCTTTTTCTGCAAATACAGCTGCCCCCCTAGCCAATTTACTAGCGTTTTGCTTCCTTGTGTCTTTTTTTATGGACGTCATCTTAACGCTCAATCACGTGGTCAGAACACAGAAATCGGAGGCGGCCACTATGTGTCTTACCCTGAGGACACGATCGAGCGCACAGTAGAGGTGTGCTCCGCCTGGGAAGAACATCGCCATGTCCTCGTGAGTGCGATCGGCGGCAGCGATCTCTCGCTTCGGACCTTGGTTCAGGCCATGGTTCGAAACGAGGGGGAGCGGCTGGCAGTCGCTTACTTCTGCGAAGTAATGATGCTAGCAAAGGAGGCGACGACGAAACAGCCCTCACGCCCCTGGCAGACTTTAGAGGAGCTGAACATGTCCTCCACTCGTACTACACTCAACTATACGAGTTCGAGGTCGATTCATGCTCTGCTCGTGTTCAGCTCCTATGGAGTCGATCATATTGAACTCAAGCTCAGCTTCTGCTCGTTTCCTCTAGAATCAAATTCCCGAATAGAGTCTCGAAGTTCACGCGTTTCCGAGAGATGGTTTCTTGACAAACAGACAGTAAACAAAGTGATCCTATAAGGGTTTCATTTTTTCCTTATATGGTACAACACTCTAAAAATCGATCAATTACAAAATTCTGATAAACTTTAATATTCCTGTCTAATAAACAGCGTTATTTCAAGCGCCTTTAATAACACAAGTCTCGTCTTAACATCGTTCCGGAGAAAAAAGATCGCTGTGGAAATAAAAATGAAGAACATTTTAAAATGAAAACATGAGGAAGAACTTTACAAGTTTCCCAGAAGTCCTTCCTGTAAACTTGGTCAAATGTTTCTAACAGGAATCAGTTTTCTTCGTAATTCTTTAGACATGGATTCAGTATGTTTGGCTGACTTTTCAAATATTATGTTTTAGAACTCTTCTTACTTTTTTTTTATTTGTAGACTTAAGTATAACTTAAGCGTGCTCCTTCATCGCTTACCATTAGTTAAGATTGTGGTCAAACGCGAGTCTATCAATTATATAAAAAATAAAATCTTTAATTTTCATTTTGGAAACACATTATTTTTATTTTATATTATCTACCAACCCTAACATGGTGGATAACGGTTCGCTCCTTTATAAAAATGGGTCTGTATTTAGTCGGACACTTGGGGGTTTTTTACGGTGGGTAAAAATCATCTAATGACGAATCCCGCTCTTAGGCGGAACGGGAAACAGTGTCAGACTCTTACTGACTAAACATCCCACCCCGTTCCTTCTTTGCCCTTCGCACTGGGGCCAAGCTTTCCTTTCAGAAAGAGACCCTAGGCCCCAGGAGGCTTCGACCCTTTTGCAGAGTTCTTACGGCTTTGCTGACATCTCCTTGAGGCGCGAGGGAATAGAGTCCGCCGTCGACGACTTGGGCTTGGTCCGGACTGTTACTAGACAACTGGATGGCGAGCTATCTATTGCTTACCGTCCGCAAGCCCGCGTCTACGGTGGCCTAGGTAGAATTTTAGATGAAAGCTGGGATTCTGTTTCATGAAATTTTAGAATATCGAGACAGAAGTTTCAAATTAATAGGTTTATTTGTACAAAGAAAAGATAACAAGTCATTGGATTTTATTTTAACACGTTGACAGCGGCACTCCGTTTTTTAATTATTTCACTTTCTTCGGTACGGGGCATTTAACACCTCGTTAAAAACTATCAAAACGACGGCAAGGGGTTTATTAGACCTCGTTTCGGCATTAAGTCCGTCTTAATAAGTACAGGGTCGGGCCTACTAGGGCCATGGAGTCGCTTCTGAAAGGAAAACTTGGGGCCCAGGAACACAAAGCAACGAAGGATTAGGAACTCACACAGCATAGGAGTGGGTTTTAGTCCATAAAAGTACGCTCCAACCTGGGGCGGAAGAAGTCATTCGATGATTTCCCTCTTGAAAAAATCCCTGAACCCCTGTTACAACAACTCCTCCCCCGTTCCTGAAATTAGCCACTTTCGGGAATAACTGCTGGTTCTATCTTAACTGTAAATATTGATTTAAGTAATGAAACAAGCAATTTCTAAAGTAGACTATTGATTGGCTTGTCAAGGCTGTCCGGAGAGGCGGCTGCGGGTAGAATGTCTGGACCACAGGCAGCTGCATCGATCGGTCTAATAATATCGCACAAACTACTCATAATATCCTAGTTTTCACGATAGTCAAAAATCGTGTCAAAATAAATTAAGTCCTATTTATCATCATCATCATCAACATCAGCCTTTTTTTTGTTCCCACTGCAGGGACACAGGCCTCCTCTCTAAGAGAGGGAATGGGCCATAATCCACCACGCGGGCCCAGTGCGGGTTGGTGGATCTCGCGAATGCCCATGTCTTGATACTATTGCTGCTACGATCAACCAAGGTATCGTCAGTGTATATGGGTTTGCTGATCAATTTTATGATCTTCTTAGCTACTTAACTTCGGTGAACATAAAGGGATGTTTGCACCCCATCCCCATGATATAATTTTATGTATATAATAATCAAGTCTCAAATGTTGTTTCAGGCTATCATGGAACTTCATTATGGGTCATAACTTAGGACCCTCCCCTCAGGCAAGTTTTGCCATTTCTGTTTGATAAGTAACAAAATTGTTATTGCATTGTCAGTTCACCAGTACGCGAGACGAACTTTTGATAAGCTCTTCACATTGTCAGCTAATTACTTTTATTAATATTATTACTTTAGACACTTAGATGATGTGATTGCTTTTGGTGCCAATACAGCTGGCGCACGGCACGCCTGTCTCTGTCTAATCCGACATATATATAGCATTATTTGTAAGTGCGCTATATCACTTGCAGTATATTTTATAGATATTCTGTCGGATTAGACAGTGTGGGCCAAGATATATAGCGTTAATGAAGTCGTTCTGGGCTATCTCTTGTGTTATTTAATGCACTCAGTCTAATATTGTATATTGTGTGCATTTGAACCCAATTTTTTATAAGTATGTATATACGCAACCTGTCGAATTTCAAGTTACTACTTTCCGTAAAATTGCCTGCCTATAAAGTGCCAATGGCAGTACTCTGAAATCGAATTCGACAAAACGTTTTTCGGTGAGTCAACTGGGATAGCAAGCTTTTTCTTTAAAAAATAATCTAAATATAATGAAGTAAACACACTTATGATTTGTACAAAAAATTGAAATTTTCAGTATAGTTTGCCAAAATTCGCAGTACTTTTCTTTGTGCGCAGTCTGCCAATTTTCCTTGCTGTCTGCACATAAAATTGGATCTCGTTATTGTATCTAATGAAACATATACTTGCGTATTTAGATGACTTGAAAACAATAATGATAAACTGAAAAACCAGAGTAACCTTTTTTAATTGTTTAAAAGGAAAGATCGCTTATGAGGTGGACTGACCAAATGAAAGCGGCCGTAAATGTCTCACCATCACTGCATGAATGCACGAGGAAGGCGGCCATCAGAGAGGAGTGGCGGCGTGTTATGAAGCCGCCACCAACACACCTGAAGTGATGACCATGACCACTATGTCAAAAGTGATACCGGCAAAGAACTGTTTAATTAACAGATTGCTCGGTATAAATCGCTGACTCTATAAATATAAAACAGCCAAATGCCTCTATTTCGGCGCTTAAGATAAAAAAAAATAAAGTGTCTATGAGAATGATTTTGCCAAAATATTAACACTTTTTTTTATGGTAGGTGAAAATCATCGAATGACGAAACCCGCTCTTGGGCGGAGTGGGTGACCAGTGTCAGACTCTTACTGACTAAAAAACCTACCCCGTACCTCCCTTGCCTTATTCCTAGAGTCGCGGTAACAGTTCTCACCACCCGAGGCTCCAGGAGGCTTCGATCCTGAAGGTCCCCTACACTTCGATCCTGAAGGGCAAATATTAACACTGGACTAGATCATTACAGACACTAGACCATTACAGAACTTTATAAGGACTTATCCTTGGTTGATTGCTCAGACTAATTGAGGCATATCAATTACTTTTATACTTAGTTGTGTATTTTAAGTCGATTTTTAAATGACTATTTGTATTAAAAAAGACCTTACAAAAAGTATAAGTTCCAAATATAATCCAATACGAAAGATAAATTCTGAAACACGTACAATATGGAGCTCCTTCCAAAACCCCAAAGTAGCTAAATTTAGATCACAATACACGAATACCATGTAGTCTTAACTAAAACACAGCACATTATTATTAAAATGATTTTGTGGAACTACACACTGAGGAACGCGTGTGTTTGAACGTACTCAAATGGAGTCTTGTAAAGTTTAATGCGTTCCAAGGGATTGTTTACAGTTGCGAAGCTGTGCAAACACGAAATTAGTTTTCCGGGTACGTGAACGAGGTATTGCTCACCTTGGCTATGGGTAGGTTTTTGGTAAATCCCCATATAAGTTTCTTCATGCTTTCTCTTGGTGTAGAATGGACTAATTTATCACGGATAATCTGCGGTCGATATTTTTAGAAACCAAAATTGAGTTGTACAATAAAATATACAACAAAAGAATAAACATCTCGATTGCAAGAAAAAGGTTTCCATGTCTGTTAAGCGGTTGAGTACAATTAGATTAAATAAACAGGACAGTCAGTATTGCTACAGGCCCAAATTCTTTAGTAATAACACAAGAAGAGACAACAAGACGCCGTAAACGGTGTCGAGTGGAGACCCAACGCGGGAGACTCACTAGCCAACGAAAATGCAACATTATCAACCACGACCACTCTGTCAAGAGTGAACGACTAAGGAGGAACACAAGAAGTTACTTTAGCTATATCATTCAGTTTAGACTATGAAATAAACTATCTTAACTTACCTTATATGCCATCGGATAGTGCATCAAGTACAGGTCCACATAACTCATCTTCAGTTGCTCCAGAGACTTCCTCAGAGCAGGTATCACCTCCTCTCGCTCGTGGGCGTCGTTCCACAACTTTCAACAAAGCAATTAATTACATTATTATATACTAGGTACTCTAAATAACCAAGCAAAAGGATTTTCATAATTACGAAAACCAAAGTTTTGTTGCCTCTGAAGTACTGTGCAAATACTGTTATCAAAGACGGTTTATATTGCTATAGTTGAAGTTACTTCGGTTATGAAAATAACAACGAAATGTAAATTACTCATAAATATTTAGTTAGGTGGTAAGTGCTACAATTATTTCAAAACAAGAGGCTATTTAACTTTGAGATTGAGAAAAATCTATGTTAGAATATTTCGTTGTTTTTTATTTCGTTTTTATTTTAAATTTGAAGTATTTCTATTTTATCACGAGAACATGTGTGAGTCAAAGATCTTATTGAAACTTATGCTAAGTTTTTCGTAATAAATTTGTAAGTTTTGAAAACTTTTACCACAACTTTATACAATGCACTTAAGAGGGCTCTTGCCTTTAACGTAGTCAGAAATCACTAACGAAAGCAGACTTTAATATCACTCAGTATATTCTGAACCACGTAGGTACCATTAATAACATAGTATGAAACTCATTTTCGTAGTGACATACACGTCTAGGCGCCTTTCACTAGATACTGAAGTAATAATATATGGAATAACTTCGCATGAATATGTTTGCCACTAAACAACCTTCACGATGTTAAAAGGGATTTGAGAATATTTATTTGGTCATGATTGTCATAAGTTTTTTGGTTACCACATTAATTTTATTTTGTGGAACTGAGTAAACCTTCAGGTGAGTGTGCATTGTCAAATCAAAACGTATTATCAGGTTTTTTTATCGTGGGAAAAATCATCGAATGACTAATCCTTGGGCTGAGAAGGAGACAGTTTCAGACTTCTGTCTAAACGACCCACCGTTCCTTCCTGCCTTAGTTCCAGGACCCAGGTGTACTGCTTTCGCATTAATCCTTGGCCTCAGAAGGCTTCGACCCTGCTGGGCCCCTACAGTTGCTGATAATTCCTAGAGGCACGCGGGAAGAGTGCGCGCCGTCGACGACTTGGGAACGTATTATCAGTGATATAATAGTCAAAAACCAGCATAATACATTAAAAAAACTCAATTTGCTCTACGAGTTGTTTCGCCCAATCAGAGCAGACTTCTGCCGTATGGTTTATCCAGTCTTTTGGGCAACCCGCAAAATGGTAATACCGGGTATGTCTCCCCACCAAATTCGAAAATAAATATGACTTTAAATAATAGGAGCCGAAAGCAAAAATTGGCATACCTTAGTAGTGATGTACACATCCGCTCGGGTACTAGAGTAGTTTAAGTTTTCGATGAAGTTCCAGACGCCCAGGCCGACTTCGTCTTCTACGCGGTAGAGAGAGGCGGTATCGACGTGTCGGTATCCTGCCTCTAGCGCCCATTCCACCGCCTGGGCCAAAGAATTGTTCACTGGCAGTATCCTTGTACCCTGAAAACATAACCATGTTTGTTGAAAATGATTATGGTGCCTTGGCTAGCACTTTAGTCGATGGCGAGGGACACTGGTTTATTTAGAGCCTATTCACTAATAGGGTTTTAACAAACTAGTACCTTACCATGGACGATGGCATCACAGTTAAGCACTAGTTTACATTAATAAAAAAAACAATATATTAAGCGGTAAATATTTAGAAAAAAATTACCAAACACGAATTCGCCTCTCCGCCCAAGCGAGGTATTCGTCATTGGATGATTTTAAACCACCAAAAAAAAAACCTGATGGTAAGCAGTGATGCAATCGTTGATGGTGACGCGCTCTAGTTTATTAAAAGCCTATTCACTCTAGCCTTGAAGACACCTTTATTAAAAAAATATATTAAAAAAAATTGTTCCAGCTCCTTGATGTACGTGGCATAAACGGCGAGGCGAAACGCATGATCCGTAGATGTTTCAACGTAAGGATGGATACAAGCCGTTCGACAGGTTGTCCGATGGAGAAATGAAGTCATGCAATTCCCGCGCACACTCCCTAAAATGCATCCTGTAGAACACAGAAAGGCTGAATACCCTACGCCTGTGCTCAAGGCGTCGTTGATTGGACATTCACAGAAACTTGCAGAGAAAATCTTAAACAGCGAAATAAAGGAATACCTTTATTACGCTGTTTAAAATTTCTTTTTACAGCACCACAGTTTTTTTTTTAATTCCGAACATTTACTTAAGAAAGCTTACTCTTAACTAATCCTTTACAGACTAATTAACTTAAAATCACACTTAAACTTAATATTTAATATGCTTTTATAGCCCCGATTTACTTATGTTTTAAAATAGAATAAAATCTTGCTAATTGAAGTTATCGTCTTGTTTAAACCCTTTTCTTTTTGTATTTAATGAGTAAGTAGTTATTATTATACAAAGTATAAGGTAAACAAGTCAAGAGACTTGTTTACAAAGTCCTTATCACAATAATAATATTACTACTTACAGCGAAAATATATTTAGTATGATTTTTTTATTATTCAATAGCGATTTCCGCCTTTGGGTGGAGCAAGAGATAGTGTCACACTCTTACTGACTGAAAATCCCACTCCATTCTTACGTTGCCTTTCATACTAAGGCCAAGCCTTCTTTGCAGACTTGAACCCTTGGCCCCAGTAGGTTTTGGCGTCGACAGCGACTTTGGCTTGGTCCGTGCGGTCATCCATCGATCGAACGGCAAGACACATTGCACGCCGTCCGCAATCCCGCGCTTACGGTGGCCGGATATCGGGATGAAATCCAGCGGCGTGAGTATGTACCTATGTTTGTTACACCTTCACATGCCTACGATTTATAATCATCATCGACATCTTTTCAGCAGGGACAATTCGACTGTTGGCCGTAGACCTCCCCAATTGGCGCCATAAAGATCGGTCATGTACGTAAGCATCGGATTCCTGTGACCCTCATCAGGTCATCGGTCCACCTTGTTAGAGGTCTTCCAACGCTGCATCTTCTAGTATGTGATCACCACTCCAGGACCTTACATCCGCACCTACCATCTGCTCTGCGAGCAATAATATGTGCCCTGCCCACTGCCACTTCAGTTTGGCGATTCTTTGGGCTATGTCGGTAAACATGGTTCTCTTCTGGATATCTTCTTTCTGTCATAATCACACCAGGTAACCCCGAACTTAAGCCTTCTCATGAAGCCCAATATCAGTGACCACGTTTCGTTGTCAACGGCTGATTGGATTGGAATGAAATTAGGCACAAGGATAAACCATGTCCTAACATACGAAATAGTAACGAGGTAGTGTTTTCTAAGGGTGTATTGTGCGGATTTCATCATGCATAGGGATTTGCTGCGCGGGATCACGCCATGCATCTCATAAGAATATTCCACGCGTTAATATGTATGAAAAAGACATTTAGGTACTGAACCCGCATGCGTGATGTCAACAAATCCGCACGATATTAAAAACATCCTTACTTTCTACTTTCTAAGTAAAGTCGCTGACAGAAGCTACTACTCATATAATATTAGAACAAAGGAGAGAAAAAAAAAACTATTGTCCATTCTGCTGACGCCTTTCCCTTAGCTTTTCATCTACTTAAATAATAATCATCACCTACACGCAACTAATGAGAGGATTGACCCATTATGTCTCGGAACTCTCACCACTGGGCCTCATTATCATTAGCGAAAACAATTGTTTACATTGTTTTATAAACCTGATTACAGAACAAAATCCCCATAGCAATTATTGGTCACACTTTTTGTTGTGTAAATGTGTATTAAGAGTTCGCATGAACTGAATGGTAATTTCACATTCTCTTTCATATTAAGTGGAAAATATTGTTTGTTAAACATTTATTTAATTTATTTAATTGTATAAATTACTGTAAAATTCCAATGTTTGTTTGTATGTTTGTTTTCCCAAATGAATAAAATAAAACAGGTCGTCTGTCTGTATCAACCTCGTTATAAATGCGCAAATCTCATAAAACTACTAATCAGATGTTGATGCTGTTCTCACTGGTTCATGAGGAAGTTTTAATTCTACAATAAACTAGCAACCCGCCCCAGCTTCGCACGGGTACTGATATTGAATATATTATGCATTTATTATACACATAAACCATTCTCTTAAATCACTCTATCTATTTAAAAAAACCGCATCAAAATCCGTTGCGTACTTTTAAAGGTTTAAGCATACATAGGAAACGGCAACTTTGTTTTATACTATGTAATGTAATAATGAATATTAATGGAGAAAAAAAACTTCATCTATTGTGCAACAGCGAATCTTTAAGTTGTTTGAACATATTATATGCAATGAAAGCTCTTCGAGTCATTTAGTGGTAGAGGGAAGAGTAGAGAGTTAACGTTTTCGGAGCCGATCACCTAACAGATGGACTGACCTCATTCAATCATACTCGAAGTGTTCCCTTTGAATGTATGTAATTGTATATGTAATTGTATATGTTATTGTATATGTACCTAATTGTGGGTGTCATTGAATGTACACAAAATGCAATGAATAGAAAGTGATGGAGAAGTCTCTCAAAACCCATTCAAATGACCACTCCGCCAGGAGTGTATGACTGAGAAGAAGGGTGGAGAGTTAAGATTTTAACTAAATATTTGACCAATTGGAACGGGTTGCTAGTACCTATAGTGTATATTTCGGAAGCCAACAGAAACTTCTACATGTATATTTAGAATGATATTTGGCTCCAGGACCCCAGGGTACTTTTTGCAGTCAACTGGGTCCCCAAGGACCCAGTTGACTGAACTGAAACTGAAACTGTCGACGACTCGGATGGTCATCGGACGGCCGGACGACGAGCTACCCATTGCTCGTCATCAAGAATCAACTAGATCTGATGCGCTTGATTAAAGTACATCTACTAATCCTATGACCTTTCTATGTTCCAATACGGTTCAACCCTTCACAAACACAAACAAAACAAAAAACAAACATTCATACCATACTCATAACACTAGCAGGAATATTTGTACGCCGTATCATAACATAGTTTACGTTCTCATAGACGAAGTTACGCGCAAACAGTAGTCTAGCAAATAATCCTCCATTTCAAAGTTTCAATATAGGTACACGTGGGTATGGCATAGATAATGAAGTAAACCGTATGTTCCCGGCTGCATTTGACTAGAGGCTTTGACAGGATGGATGGAACGCTATCTTAATCAGCTTTTCTAAATCTCACTGTGACGGCTCTATTCCTGAGATGCTATTAAGATTAAACGATTGTACTGTTTTCAACAGAAAATATAAACGACAGCAGCAAACTTTTTTTTTGGTTTATATATTATATCATTACATAATCTACACAATATAAAACAAAGTCGCTTTCTCCCTATGTATGCTTAAATCTTTAAAACTCCGCTACGGATTTTGATGCGATTATTTTAAATAAATAGAGTGATTCAAGAGGAAGGTATATAATACATGCATAATATATTAAATATCAGTAACCGTGCGAAGCTCGGGCGGGTTCACAAGTAAATTTTTAGATTTTTTTTATTTATATTAATTAGTGCTTGATTGCGATCCCATCTGATGGTAAGCAGTGATACAATTGTTGATTGGGAAGGCGCACTAGCTTATTAAGAGCCTATTCACTCTAGCCTTGAATACCTACACCTAAATTATAATCGGACGGGAATATCGCATCAGGCGAACTGTTATCTATACTTTTTATATTAAAAACTAGCAACCCACAACAGCTTCGCATGAATGTAATAGTGATATTTAATATATTATGCTTATATTATATATAAAACCTTCCTCTTGAATCACTTTATCTATTAAATAAAACTGCATCAAAATCCATTGCGTAGTTTTAAAGATCTAAGCATACATATGGACAGACAGCGGGAAGAGACTTTGTTTTATACTATGTAGTGATGTGAAAGTGATCCTGTTCGTATGTTATACTTTAACGATAGAACTACTGAACCGATTTAAAAAAAACTTAAGTGAGTTTGTTTTTAGCTTAGCATTTCAACTGATTTTGGTTGAATTTACGGTTGGCATATATAGTGAGTTTATACCCCTAGGAGGGATATATACTTTGTATCTGACTACAAATAGACGTCACGTCAACAATAATCGAAATTATAAGTTTGTTTACCTGAATTTCGATTATTGCTAACGCCTGTCATAAACTGGTGGTTTATAATAATAATAATTCTGTATTTCTGAAGGGTTAGTAACAATAAACAAACATAAACTATGTCAGTGATACAACAACAACAACCTTAAACTAACATTTAGCTTTCGTCTGACAGACAGACAATTTACGTGTGAGCGCTTAGGTACAGCCTGCGACTCTGTCTATGTGAAACTAAGTTATTAAAACTTTAACAATAGTGGCTGGCCTGTTGGCTCTGTAAGCACAGTGACAGCCTTAGTGACAGCCTTAGTGAAGGTTTTAGTGACAGCCTGCTTTTTTTATGGTAGGTGAAAATCATCGAATGACAAAACCCGCTCTTGGGCGGAGCGGGAGACCAGTGTCAGACTCTTACTGACTAAAAAACCTACCCCATTCCTTCCTTGCCCCATTCCTAGAGCCGCGGTAACAGTTTCACACAAACCGGCAGCTCCAGAAGGCTTCGACCCTTAGTGACAGCCTGCTACGGTGCCGATGCGATGCGTTAGTCGTATACTCGTATTGTACGTAGATGATCGTATTTTTTATACAAAACCCGGTATAAACGGTCAACAACAGGACGGCAACGTCACAAGCAACAAGTGTTCAATCGATGTTGATCTGTCGATATTTGTAACCGGCCTATTGCGGCACGGTAAACGTGCGGCAGCGATCCGATACGAAACGTCGAAGGTGAAAGCGCCCTTAGTCAACCTAGAGTGGTGCAAAGACAAAATCGTGAGTTTATAATTGTAGGGGCCTAGCAGAGTCGAAGCCTCC
Organism: Mythimna loreyi; assembly: GCA_029852875.1. NCBI lineage: Eukaryota > Metazoa > Arthropoda > Insecta > Lepidoptera > Noctuidae > Mythimna > Mythimna loreyi. The sequence continues at coordinate 11,062,213 of CM056785.1, read as the reverse complement.
TGGGACCAAAGGTTGATGCGAAAACGTATTACCAGGACCCTGGGGTCAAAGCAAGGAAGGAACAGGGTTGGTTGTTGAGTCAGTAAGAGTCTAACACTGTTTCTGTTTTTTAGTGAGGACTACTTTGGAACAGAACGATTACTGGAAGAAAATGGGTTCCTTCTGACCAGTGCAGAAGACAGCCTAAACGCTTACTGAAAGTATCCTCACGATGTCACGTTTAGTAATATTGCTTGCGGCCACAATGCCAACGGAACAATCAATTGGTTGGTAGAACTCTTGAGCCCCAAGCCGGCATTTGCACATCTATTGTCTTTATATGATGTCTCTAATTACGGTACTGTACTCAAAAGGTTAAGCAAAGGTCGTGTACTTACATCGGCGTAGTGCCCAAGACTCGTTCCCAGAGCTATCGCAGGAATTTCGTAGCCATCGTTCAATTTAAACGTCAACGTTCCCTGGCAGTCAACCTGTTAACAGTGTTCAAATCAATTAAAATAAAACCTAACAACAAAATATTTGATTAATTTTAATAATAAGCTAATTCATTTCAGCTGAAAGTACTGCTGGACATATGCCACCCTCATACGCCGCCAGAAAAACTGGTACTGTGTGTCTTGCTTCCATAGGATTCCAGCAACCCCTACCAGCTACCAGGCCATCCGTTCACCTTGTGGAAGGTGCGCATGACTACTTAAGTTTGGTGATTCTTTTCCCCAAATTTAAGTGACTAATTTAAACAAGTTTTCAATGAAAATATTTTTTTTTCATAACAAGCTTTTATAGCGGTGGTCTTTACTTATATAATTAAAACTCCTCAAGACGATTCACACGAGCCCAAACTCGACATGGTTGTGCCGTTTAATTACAGAGTTCCTATGGCAACCTCGCGATTCCATCATCAGATCAGCTTCATGTCATCATAATATTGCATTGTCATGCGATTTACACCTGCATGCAAAATTGCAGCTCAATCGGTTGAAGATATCTCCTTCAAAATTGAGTTGCAAGATTTGATTACAGAACGACAGACAACGGGACAGGTGAAACTAAATAAAAGCTTGTAAAAAATATAAGCAGATTCTGTTAACAATTTTCGAAGTATTATTAACTTATTACTTAAAAAATATAAATCTAGGTACACCTGCAATATTTTTTTTGGCATTTTTATTTTCTTTATTCTCTTTAACCGTCTTAACGAATTACCTATGCTTAAAACAATAATAATCGGATCATCAAAACAATATTCGTATTGTTAGACGGCTCCGCTTTCATTACGGCTTTGCGTTTCAATGCAATAATGTCCATTCAGGCGCAAATCCGCGTAATAGGCATTACCTATTATGCACTAGCTATTGTATAATCAACAGTAAACAATATGGCTATTAAATATACTTCGGTTCAATCAACACAGACACACAAACAGAGGATTTTGATTAAGTATTAGCACAAATTTACGAAATAGAAATTAACTGACTTCTTTTAAGATTCGAAACATGTCGCAGCATATTTTTCTATTTATGTATATATTTTCCTATTTCCCAAAAAAAGCGATTGACTTTTTAGGATATTTTGGAATAATACAGACGTAAAAAGATATTTTTTTCTCATTCAGAGTAGAATTGATGAATTTCGCATCTCGTTTCTTAGCAAAACCCACAAAATATTTGACATAGATGACACTTTTCTGGATGAAAGATTTTTTTGCGTTTCACTGTGCTACAAAAGTACATACAATAAAATATACCTACATTAAAATCACAGTTCCCATTTTCACCTTTATTCTACAAACGCAGTATAAACATAAAAAAAAAAACATTTAGCACGCAACACGCAACGCAAAAAATATAATTTAACTCACCAAAAGATGATTGAGTGCCAAAAACAATAGCCAGCGAGCCTGCACGGCCATTATCGATGACATATAGTTATAGACTAAACAATACCGGTTCCCGTTGCGAAAATATCGTTTTTAGAAATTAGATACCAATCGATCATTTATTTCAATGTAACACTCGTTACAGCTGATAGTAAATCGATATTGTAAATCGAATGACTCGTGTATGACTGGTTCAAACTATATGTTAAAAGTCTGTAGCTACAGAGCTAAAATGATTGCGGTATAACCTGTTTCTCGAGACTGAACTACCAGTGCAGATTATAGTGAATCAACTACTACTTAGTATAAATGCTATTTACGCTCCTTCGTCAAATCTTTAGGTATAGATAAAAGCGAAATACCACTTACCTACTGATTAATCGCTCAGTCGAAATCTCAAAAACTATAGCAAAGTATCTGTGGACCATTCGCTAAGAACGGATTTTACGAAAATTCACCCCTAATATAGGATAAACCTACTTTCACGTAGGCGAAGCCTGGCTGAAGTTATCAGAAATATATGGCTTTTATATGTGAAATAATTAAATAATGAGAAAACTAAGTAAAATAGTATTTACAGCTGTATTATAGAAAATTAAAAAAAAAAACTATACTATGTCCTTCTATCTATTCACCACTAATCTAGTTGTGTGATGGAGGCGTATTTCGTCTTCTAAATCACGTAATAAAGAAAAATATTAATGTTCAAATACTTAAACGCTGTTAAATAATACCTATGTATTTTTTTGTAAATTTCAAATGAAAGAGAAATAGTAAAAGTAAAATATAGTAATACTATCACACATATGTTCGGGCATACCTTTACAACTGACGAAAATTACAAGCATTTATAGTTCTATCTGACCGTGTAGTTACGCAGTTCCTCTGCCGAAATGACCACACATTAGATATAGATAAACCCAAAAGCGCATCTGTTTGTGGTCGGACGGACAAACAATCGCTTTGTAGATAGCTGCAGTGGAAAAAGAGACTATCTTTGTATATGTTTTGTATCATCTATTGTTCATATACGCGTTATCTGTCGATATTAATTGTTCAGACGACCCTGAACATTTAGTAACTCATTACGCAATCTTGTTTTACCAAAAACTGTTATAAAATTTTAATTTCATTTTTACGTTTGTTTTACTATTTTTTAAATAATCTTGATACAATAGTGTGCTATTATAGGAAAAGTGAATTATTGTAGTTCATATTAATAGCGGAATAGGATAGAATAGGCGGATAGGATTAGGCATTTTATTTAAAAAATATATTGAACACGGTGCCTTAACTTTTCGTCTACCGTAATTAGACATAATTAAGTAGACAATGCGAACACTGGTGTCCTCTTGGGGCTTAATCAGTTAATACATCGTAACTAAATATGCAAATAAAAAAAACTAAAGGCCAACGATGCGTTAACCGTGGGCCGCGCGCGCGTTTATGGGCACCTGCCGCGTGACGTCGCGCGTGTGTAGTTTGCGGCAATCGCCGTAGTGAAAACCGGATTATTACCTGCGCAGTATTGCTATTTCAACTTTGACGGTGTGCATATAGTCATATCGATGGAGAACTTTAATGTATTATTACGTAGCAAAAGGAGCGCGCTGTTCGCTACAGGTGCACTTTTCCATACGACCGCGCGGGCTCCCGCTGCACGCAGAGTTGGTCCTAATGTAGTTGTTAAAACTTAAACCGAAATGAAAACATATCAATATACAAGATACAACTATTTCAATTTTCAATTTAAACTCAATGATTCTCTATACGTCCAACAACGGAAAGAAAACAGCAGAGAAACTATTAATTTTAAAAGAGAAACCTTATAAATAAAATATGGTTACATAGACAGACAGATACGTAGCGACTCCGTTTAAAAACTTCGTCTTTGTTGTCGAGAGATAAACTGCGGTATCCCTTGGGATTTGTTCCGCGCTTGGGCCACGGGACCTAAAGACATCTTTAATAAGAAAATACAGAGACTTACGAATTTTTAGAGGAGGTTTACTATGTTTCCCTGGTCGATGTTTTTACTTTGTGAGTTGTTAATGCATTTTAGTAAGGCCGAAATAGCTAATTTTGCGTTTGAAAAGTGTCACTTACCTCAAACTTTTAAGCATTTTTTAAAATCTATGTATATGTCGCAGCCATCGGGTTAAATAAGCCAACCTATTGGACGCCTAGGTCGTTCGTTAAACGCCGGCATCCAATCAAATGGCTGAAGAACATCTAGACATGTTGTCGACTGGATGGCTGAACGTTGTGTATTCAGTTTAATATGGTAAATTTGAATCATCGAAAGGGCTAACTTTTAATATGCCAAGCTGTTAAACTTTGAGTGATTTTAGTTCAAACAACTATCGGCCTAGGCATCCAATTGGATGCAGACGTTTAACGAACGCCTTAGTCGTCTAATTGGACGACTTAGCAAGATGGCTGGCGTCAAATATATATACCTAAGTAAAATATCACTCACACGTTAATCACTAAAACTTAGAAAATATAACACCTACAAACCTAAAATTTTGGAAGTATGTTCCCAATACTCGTAGGGCGTAGACTTCCGCTAAGAACGATTTTTACGAAACTCCACCCCCCTAAGGGGGTAAAATGGGATTGGAAGTGTGTATGCAGAAACCGACACTTTCAAGGCAAGGATGCTGCTGTTCTGCAAGCTTATAGTTTAGTGTAGGCATTCCTCACAGACTCATAGTTAGTATTATGATTAGAGAAACTATCTTTAAAATTGCTTCATATCTTTTTTTTTATTGCTTTTACTAAACTATTGCTTGACCGCGATCCTACCTTATGGTAAGCAGTGATGCAATCTTTGATGGCGAGGCGCACTAATTTATTAAGAGCCTATTCACTCTAGCCTTGTAGACACCTAAATTATAATTTGACTGAAAGACCGCAGCTGGCAAATCAACCTAACGTGTTGTAACAGTTCGGTGCACAATTTTTTATTTAACAGATATTTATGGCTTCAAGTTTGTAAAAAATACAAAATTACTAGGCCTTTTATAAATTCGTTGATACCTACATAAAGTATACTAAACTTTTTTTCAAAATAAAGTTGGAGCCGAAAAAGTCCAGACGATGTGCCGTCGGAACGACTAAAACAAATGAATTTTAATTAATGGAGTGGTCGCATTGTAAATGCTGTTTGCGGAATTATTTCGTCTAGTTGTCGCTTTGCCAGTACGTTTCTGACTTATAGTTTTATAACCCTCTGCATGTAAATACGTATTATTATGACGTAATTGCGCGTTTTTTTTTATATAAAAACTTCAAAAAAGACTCGTGCTATTTTTTTCCGGCAAAAAAACAAAGACGCTCAAATTTTCGGCCGAACAATTTCAACAAAAATATATTTGTATCCTTACAAAATTGGTTGTTAACTGGTTTGTGTTTTTGTCAGACGATGCTTTTCCAAGCGGGGCACACCTCTATCGTGTGCTCCACCGTGTCCTCCACCGTGTCCTCCGGTCAGTCCACACAGTGGCAACACCCGGGCGATTAGGCAAATTAATATTATGTGCATTGCCATATTCAAAGAATTTAGAAAATGATGAAAATGATTACATTTTTGGCATAAATAATCTGATGCATATTTTGTCTTCTCGTCATAGTGACCGAGTATTGTATTTTGACACTAACATTTTTGTTAGAGATTTTGTTTTAACTTGGGAACATATATTTCTTCCCAGAAAAAGTCGACGAAAATTAGCTACATTGTTAGCATTTAATATAAACACAGTTATTGATAGTATAACTGGGATTAGGTTAAGTGACGAAGCAGTGTTATCTAGTTTACCTAGTAATACTGTTATAGATTCTTTAAACTTCAACAACTGACAAAAGGGAAGCCTAATGATAACATTTTATTATACCATCAGAATATAAATCGCTTCTCTGGCAAAATTCTAGATGTGGAAATGTTAATAGATAAATACAATATGGATATCTTATGTTTTTGTGAAACCTGGTTAAAACCAGATAGAATGTTGTTCAATGTCAATAATTTTTCAGTTGCCAGTGCGTACAACAGATCATCAATAGGTGGTGGTACTCTGATATTATGTAATAATTCTTTAAGATATAAGGTAAGGAAGGATATCACTGCTTGTTCTGTTGATCGCTTATGTGAAGTAGCATGTGCAGAGGTTGAAGGCCGAACTTTTTTATGTGTCTACAGACCACCCGCATCAAACTTGACATCTTTTTTGATCGTAATAGAAGAAATATTAAATAAACTCATTAAAGATAGCAAATTAGTTTTCGTTTGTGGGGACTTAAATATTGATTTACTAGTAAATTCTCCAGATAAATGTAAACTTCTCTCATTGTTTAGTTCTTTTAATCTAAAATGTATTTTTAATGAAGCAACAAGAATTACACCTACTTCAGCTTCATGCATAGATAATATATTTACTAATTGTAATATAAAAGACTCATCCATAATTAGTGGCGTGAGGTCTGATCATACTGGTCAACTAGTATCTTTTGAGTCAGTCGAAAAGTTACAATTAGGTTCATTTGTTGAGTTTAGACCGGTTACTAAAAATAAATTAAATAAATTTAATAATAATGTTCTTGGTAGTCTCTCAACAGCAAATTTTGATTCGCAAGACCCCAATGTAAACTTTACTACATTATTTTCTACGGTATGCCAAGAATTTAATAAGGCGTGTCCAGTTAAAAAATGTCAATTTAGTAATAAATCCAAATTTAATGAATGGGCTACTGCTGGAATAAGAAAAAGCAGAGATAATTTATATCAGTTATACCATGACAAATCGTTGTCGTCTGATCTTAGCTTGCATAAACATGTTAAAATGTACTCAAAGATATTCAAAAAAGTCTGCGCTCAAGCTAAGTCTATGTCAATAAGTAAGAAAATTGGAAATTCTAAGAATAAAATAAAAGCTGTCTGGATGGTGATAAACAAAGAAACTGGAAAGACCAACCAACAAGATCGAAATGAATTGTCCCTAAAAATTGATAATAAAATAATTTCGGATAAGTTAAAAGTGGCTGAGACATTGGAAAACTTTTTCACTAACATCCCAATAGAAGTTACGAAATCTCTCCCTTCTTCATCTTTGTTAGCTGAATCTTTTTTAAAAGAACATTTTACTAAGGATATACCAACCTTTGAATTTAAGCGTATCTCTGTTGATACAATTATAAAAACCTTCAAGAGTCTTAACATGAAAAACACTGAGGACTTATGGGGTATATCAGTTAAAGTTCTGGGAGATATTATTGATACAATTGCTCCTGTCCTAACAGGCATATTTAATCAATGTTTGGACAGCGGTACATTCCCTGATTTAATGAAACATAGTAAAGTTGTACCAATTTTCAAATCAGGTAGTAAGAGTGACCCCTCTAATTATAGACCTATATCTGTGCTTCCAGCATTGAGTAAAATCTACGAAAAGATCATGCTGGACCAGATGCTGTGTCATTTTAATGTGAATGGGATTTTGCATAGTCATCAGTTTGGCTTCACGAAAGGAAGGTCGACGACGGATGCAGGAGTGAAACTCATCAGTCACATTTTGGAATCCTGGGAGAAATCCCAGGATGCCATTGGCATATTCTGTGACCTCTCAAAAGCATTTGACTGTGTTGACCATAAAACTCTGATCTGTAAATTACATCATTACGGAATTCGTGGACGAGCTGCTGATCTTGTTTTTTCCTATTTATCTCACAGGCAGCAAAAAGTAAACATTAATGGGGCGACGTCCTCGGGGTCTTTAGTAAAGATGGGCGTGCCTCAGGGTTCAATTCTTGGCCCTTTCCTTTTTCTGGTTTATATTAATGACCTTCCTTACATGATGGCTAATTTATCCGACATAATCCTTTTTGCAGACGACACTTCCCTTATTTTTAAAGTAGATAGGAAGGATGTGGATGTTTTACATGTCAATGAAAGTCTGGCTGTTCTTTCTAGATGGTTTGAAGCTAACAACCTCCTATTAAATGCCAATAAAACGAAATGTATAAAATTTTCATCGCCAAATGACCCTCAAGTTGGCATCAGTTTAATTCTTGACGGCAAAAAACTTGATGTCATAATGGAAACTGTTTTCTTAGGTATAACTCTCGATTCTAAATTGCAATGGGGCGCTCATATTAGAACTCTCTCTGGTAGACTAAGCTCAGCTGCATATGCAGTAAGAAAGATAAGGCAATTGACAGATGTAGCCACAGCTAGATTAGTCTACTATGCTTATTTCCACAGTATTATGTCTTATGGCATTTTATTGTGGGGATCTGCAGCTGATGTCGACTCAATTTTTATTTTACAAAAAAGAGCCATCCGGGCTATTTATAAAATGGGTCCTCGCGAGTCCCTTAGAGATAAATTTAAAGAAATCGATATACTGACTCTGCCTTCTCTTTATATCCTAGAAAGTATCCTGTATGTTCGTAAAAATTTAGGTCTTTTTAAAATTAGAAGCGATATTCATAACAAGAATACGCGCAGTAAACACGAAATTGTTTTACCCAAATGGAGACTAGCCAAGACCAGCAAGTCATTTTTAGTTAACAGCATACGCTTTTATAACAAGCTGCCAGTAACGGTAACTGAACTTAGTGAGGGAAAGTTCAAAAATCATATTAAGCGGGTCCTAACCAAAAAAGCATATTATAAGGTTAAGGATTATATAGAAGACAAGCTTGTTTGGCAATGACTGCTCCTGCACATGTGGCTCCCTGGTAACTCATTCATATTGTGTATTTATGTCTATTAACTGCTCCATCTTTGTTTTTATATACACTTTTTTTTCCCTCTTTTTTCGACACATTGCTTTTGCAATATTTATATTATTAAGATTTAAAAACTTTTAAATTAAATAATAATTTATTTTGTTAGCATCTCGCAGTGTAACTGTTGTGGTGATATATGTATTTTTTTTTTTCATACTTATTAATTTTTTTGTTTTATATAATATTTCTTTCTTTACATCTCACGTTGTAAAGTAAGAACACTGTAGACTTCGCAAATCCTATTACGACTCACCTTTGATTTTTTATTATTATGATTATTTTTATTGTGCTTTTGAGTACAATATTGACTGGTCTACACTGTTCTTACATAATGACATAAATACTGTAATAACGAGATAATATTGTAAGAAACCATTTTTTTAAAAGAGTAACCATGGAGTTTCTTGCCGGTTCTTCTCCATAGGAAACGACCAATTTGGAACCGTGCACTAGCTTCTGACGTTTTATAAGTGCCCATGTAGGCCTATATGAAATAAAAACCATTTTGATTTTGATTTGATTTGATTTGATTTGCTTCCTCACGAATCCAGTGGACATACATTCTCAGAAAATATGGGGGAGACCCGGTACTCAGAAAATGTTAACTAAAAAGACTTAAGATATTTAGAGTGTAAATATCTTCAATCGTCAATGTGTAAAAATAATGCCGCATATTGGTAAATAATAAAATCTACTTCTAGTGCTTTTTTACCAAATGATCCTAAATAAGTTTACCTTTAAAATTTAACTCAGAGAGAACTTACTTCAACATGTATCAATATATAGAAACTACACAAATATATAAAACCGGGCGAATATTGTGAAACCTTCGCAGTCTTATGTTTACTAATCTATATCAGCGATATCTATAAGCTTAATGGCTTCGGAAACCGATGGCCTCCGTCCGACGATTACGAAGACAAATACAAGAAAAGAAATGTCGCAAAGTAATGCTTTCAAATACATGAAAATAATATTGGCCATTATTTAATTCGAGAAAAGAATTCTTTAGTACTTTTGTTGGTATCGGTCACAAAAGGAGGTTTTATCTGTTAAATCAGTTGCAATTTTTCTTTGTTTAATGTGTCTATTTTGTTAGGACTTCGACGAGGCAATCCGCAATTTCTATCAGTTTTATTTATTTATTTTTATATAGGCACCACCGACTTATTTACAAAACATTTATAAAAATATATTTTTAAGGGCATCCTGTGTAAAAAAGTCACTTAAAGGTATGCACAACATTTACTAATAAGGTCTCAATTAATTAAAACAATTAGATTAAAAAATTGAAAATTATCCTTTACAAAATAAAATAAAATTTAAATAAAAAAGAATATTTGAAGCATTTTTAACCCCCGGACGCAAAAAGAAGGCTTTCTATAAAATGTTCGCCTTTGCGACCACGAGCTTGACACGAGACTGGTGGTCTAATTGGGTCTAAAACATATAATGACTGGTCTGTTAGTCTAGTAGTTAGTGGTCTGACCAGAGGTAGTAAGTTCGATTCCCACCCAGAACAAATGTTTGTGTGACGAGCACGATCATTTGTTCTGTGTCTGGGTGTCATTTATCTATAATATGTACGTATTTAGAAATATTTAAATATGTTTATCAGTTTCACAAGCCCTGCTTAGCTTGGGACAAGACGGCGTCGTGTGAAAAGTTGTGGAATATATTTAAAAATCAATTTGTTGTAATTTTATAACTCAAGAACGGGCTCACCTATCCAAACCAAAATAATAATTAGGCTTTGTTCGAAATATTTAGTAGATGGTTTAGGTATGTGAAGTTAACACAAAAACGGTTTTCTGTAGCCGGGAGTGAAATCGCAGCCAAAAGCTAGTAAAGTATAAAGTAAACATTTTTTTTTGCTAAAATTCAAAACTATCCATTGAAGTTTAATATGTAAAGAACTGGACTGGAACTGGAATTCAGCTTCCAGTATGTAAAGAATAGAACAACTGTTTCCAAATATACCTTATTAGATTACTAGCGACCCGCCCCAGCTTCGCACGGGTGCAATGGTGATATTAAATATATTATGCATGTAATTTCCACATAAACCTTCCTCTTGAATCACTCTATCTATTCTAAAAAAAAAAAACATCAAAATCCGCTATTTATAGGCACGCTCTTGCCGCACCGGGCGGCAGGCCGGTACCGCCGCAAACGCTACGTCCCGCAATTTTTAAATCTGTAATATCTTCTAAAATATTCACTTAAATCATACGGTGTATAGGGCCATATAGATCTATACTAAATGAACAATGTATTCAAGGTATTTAATTGGTTAAGAATTAATACTGTATTGGTTAAAATCGCTTCGAATATTAGCCATTATTTGTCGTAAAAAGTAAATGACAAAAAAAAGTTATAGTGGGTTATCCATAAGAGATAGAACTATACCATCGCGGACTTTTCTGTAGATCTTTTCAATGTGTACAATACTTAGTACATTATTTTGATATAACTCGTAGGGTTCAAGCCTGCGTTTGCAATGTAAGCGGAAAAAATGTAATTATTTACGACATCACATTAGAAACCCCAAAAATAACAGTACTTCTCCACTATTTAATGGATATATATGGATATATATATATGGATATAAACCTTCCTCTTGAATCACTTTATCTATTAAAAAAAAACCGCATCAAAATCCGTTGCGTAGTTTCAAAGATTTAAGCATACAAAGGGACATAGGGACAGAGAAAGCGACTTTGTTTTATACTATGTAGTGATGATTGCTACTGATACATTATTCTAATTAAATCTAAATAACGAACACCAAAAACAAAATTCTAACTGTAATTACAGTAATGAGGATATCAATATACCCTAGATCAAATTTATCTTCATAATAAAACTCATACGTTCAGTTTTTGAATTAATTGTGGCAATCTACTATAAATCATTGCTGTTCAATGCAAGCTCAGAACCCGAACTGCATATTATGATATATGACCATGGAAAACGTACACTAGACGACATATCAAGGGTTAATTCCAATGTAAGCTGACCTCTCATTAAACTGAAAGCTTACACTCAGAGTAAGGCGTGTGTATACAAAGCTCGGTCAACTTACGCTGGAATCGTTTAGCTTGAATATGGTAGTATGTACTTTACTACGTTTATTAACGACACTTTCAAGTAATTTACTTCGGTTATAGGTATATTAAATTGTTCGCAGCGTTTAGTTTGCGAAGTTAGGCTTTCGACTGCCTCACGGGAGTAATATAGACGTATTCGAATATTCCTTCATGAATATAAAGTTATTTTCCCTTACTTGTTCTTCACGACTTTTATGCTAATTTTTATCACTATGAGTATTGTTTTGATATGTTTTTCATGTAGGCAGCTGACGGTAGACCCTTTTTCTGTTAATTATGAGCATATATTATGATACATAGGAAGGTTAGAGGGAAAATTACTGTAATTATCATGAAACTGAGACCGGTTTGCGTTCTATTTGAAAATATTTATAAATGCTATATTTAGAGATTTTTAAGCACGTGTACAATTGAAATATTTATTTTTGTCTACATGTATACAAAATGGTCACAACCTTGAACAGCTCTGGATAACAAGCGACCAAGCAGCGGCCGCAGTCCAAAAAGATAGGTAGATTAGGTCCACTCCACATTAGACTCCCAATAGCAATCTTTGAACTTCATGAAGTCTGATATACAGATGGCGAAATACCATTAACAAGAAGCTTATTCATCAAGAAGCATATACGTCAGTAAAATGATAAATGATATTTATTGTGCAAATAGGTTTGAAAACACTTTTGTACGCCCATTTTTTTTTTCATCAGTTTTAACTAGATGAGGCCGGCCGGCCTAGCTGACTACCCTGAGAAGAAACACCAAACAAACTCAGGGGTAGTGAGGTCTGTAGCATTAATGAGGAATACGACGCGAAGATGAAGCAAACAAGTATTTAAAAAAAAAGTTTTTTTTTTTAATAATCGATATAATTAATTTAACTGTTCATGTACACGCATAAAGTAGAAAGAAAAGAAAGAATTAAATGATACAAAGGCAACGTATGCGAACCCCGGCGTTCGCACACATATTGTTCTTTAATTGTGTCTGTAATTACAAGATCGAAAGGTTAATTAACATTAGGAACACACAATAAAAATTAAGCCAACTAAAAAAACACCATATTTTAAAAACACAAAATTAATTATTCGACGGAAACCCACAAAACCATTACGGCTGATAATATCATTTAGGCGAGGTACACATGCAGGTCACCACTTAACCCAAACACAATGTAGCGTTGAATGAAAGAAAAACAAGCCACCCGTCCTTATCGCAAGGAAGTCGTGAGTGTCAAGTAGAGGAAACAGCTAACTTAATTATGCTTGTAGGACCAGCCAAGCGACTTGACAACGTCATTGTATTGCTAGCCTTAGGTTCTATGTGTAAATAGTGGTATAAATATTCAAGTACCAGACGCAAGGCTCGGTTGTTTACAAGGTCTGTAGTAACGGCATGTAGATTACTACCTGGTATCTAGTGGACACCTATCTAGTACAGTAACTACTAGGGTTGCTAGAAACTGTTTAGGTTATAGTGGTAGATTTTTTTTTGTTGTGAATAGGCTGGCGTTTGACCACTATCTCAGCTGATAGTAAGCGATGATGTGGTCGACGATGGAGCACGCTTGCCTAGAAGTAACCTATTCACTCTTGACTTACAGACCCCCTAGGTTGTCTGCTGTCAGGAATTGTAGATGTCAATTTTATTTAGTTATCGTATGATGCCTTTTGATGGGATATCTATAAAGGTCACTTATAATCGCCATCTGTCTCGTTCTACTTAAAGGCCAAAAAATGAGGTACCAAGTTGCTTAGATTTTTTTTAAAATTATCCTCTACTACTAGACATTTAATCATCGGACCACCAAAAATACTGCGTTACACCACCAGTACTTGGTGGACATTCCACCTAGGGGAATAAAAGGTTAAAAGTTTTAAGTCTTTTAGGGAAATTTCGTGCCGGAGTTTTAGTCAGAAAGAGTCTGACACACCCTCTCGTCGTAGCAATTGGATGATTCTCTACGTCAAAAAAAACACCCATTTCATCCCGTATAAAAGATTTACATGCTTGATATTCTCGGAATTGCCTTTGTGTGTATTTGTGTACAGGTTCTAAGAAAACTCTGAAAGCGCCAGGAATAGCAGGTGAAAGCCTGCGCCTAAAATTACTTAGCTTCAGAGAAAGTACACTCAAAAGTTAAAACCTAAAGAGAGAGGCTAAGTGATCGTAATAAAATGAAATTATCATACCATTAAATTGAAATGTTCCACGAAGTATAAACTATCAGTTCCTCGAAGCCACTACTCAGCATACAACTGACTGGACAATGTAGAAAGGTCTATCAATCGGCACACCACTGAAAATATTCCAGGTTACAGAGAAAATCATACACAACAGCCCCCCGTATATAATATAAAGTAGTAGTTTAGAGTTAGCGGTTGTAGTTGGCCACGCCCCCAATTCCTCTGTTCGAACATCATCTCAACTAAGGATTTGGGGCCGTCGCTATCTTCAAGCGCTAACTCTAAACAAAACGATAGTAACTTGGCTAGGGAGGCAAACCACCAATGTTTCGATACACTCGAATTTTGGGACGCGTAACTATTCTGCCGTGAGAAAGTGCAATATTGACAGTGCTCTGTATGCAAATCACTCAAGTTTTTTTACTAACCAAAAATACTCGGAAAGCTCAATAAAAAACTCCAATAATAATTCTTTTGACGTTTTCCTTTCTTTCAGTGACATTTCCAAAGTCAGTGAAATAAAACCATTTCAGTTCACGCAATAGTGAAATAAAGAAATACCTTATCGTTAACCAGACCACAGAAAACAAACAGTGTTAAGTAGGCGTAGTTAATGTTGAAAATATACAATAAATAGTGTTGTTTTAGGGCCAAAGTAACACATCTATATGAAACAAGCCGGTAATAAATTATTAGTCATGGACCCTTCGCGGTTGAGTTTGGAGTATCGTTAATGTATCGGCAACAGGCGGCCAGCCGGGACTGTTATCTGGTTTGCACAACTAAAATACTGACTTCACCCTCACTCCCATTCCCAACTATTCGCGAGCTCTCCAGAGAAATATATTATTCTATACAGTTCACACGAAATTAGAAATGCTCTAAATTACTTCTTGTTCATACACGCTGCAATTTTCTGACATGCGGTTACATAAACATGAATTTAGCTTTATTGCTTTTAGTTGTAAACAGGATTATTTTTTGTTTATCTTATTTACCGACATTGTACACATAGATTTAGAGTGTGTAACTTTTTTTGTGTACAATAAACTTTTATTCCATTCTATGTTGTGTGATCATTGGCATCATATCGGCTATAGCTTTTTTCCCGCTCTAAAGTGGAATGAAATGGCGTATCAGACTTTTACAGACTAAAACTACATCTGTGTTCTTCTTTTTATTTTCGAATCGATGATAAACTCATTAAACTGTTGGGGCCCATTAGGTGGCTACGTTAATTGCAGCATCGGTAGCAGTAATTAAATCCTCCATAGTGCAGGTGTATGGGCACTTAGGGCACTCCAGCAAGTGGCTCATGTTTTGAACAGGGGAACCGCACTCACATTCTCACTCACACTCTGGCGGGTCACACATCCTACCTAGGTGCGCAACCAATTTAGTGATTTTCATACAGGCCACTGCAATTCATGTCCAAGCGGAAGAATTTTTTGTGGTTTCGAGGATTCGGAGGGTGGTAGATCATCTTCTTCCCAAAGCTTTATTCTTTCCATATTAGGTGGGTTAACAACATATCTGTTGTTGTTTTTTTTTTTATGGTAGGTGAAAATCATCCAGTGACGAAACCCGCTCTTGGGCGGAGCGGGAGACCAGTGTCAGACTCTTACTGACTAAAAAACCTACCCCGTACCTTCCTTGCCTTATTCCTGGAGTCGAGGTAACAGTTTGCACCACCCTCTAGGCTCCAGGAGGCTTCGACCCTGAAGGGCTCCTGCAGTTTACTGACAACTCCTTGAGGCGCGCGGGAACGGTGCGCGCCGTTGACGACTTGGACTCGGTCTTACCAGACGACCGGACGGCGAGCTACCCATTGCTCACCGTCCGCGAGCCAGTGTCTACGGTGGCCGGATATCGGCAGGATCGCGGCGGCGACGGCTACGGCGAGGGCGCTGTTGCCTTTGCCTTATGCGGTCGGCCTCCTCCTTTACGAGCATTACTGCTTCGCAGAAGGAGGCGACCGCCTGCCATTCCTCTTCGCTGCGGACCATGGCCTGAACCAGGGCCCGGCGCGAGAGGTCGCCGCCGCCGATCATCCCCACGAGGACACGGCGATGCTCTTCCCAAGCAGGGCACACCTCCACCGTGTACTCCACCGTGTCCTCCGGGCTCGCCTCACAGTGGCGACACCCGGACGTCTTTTCCGAACATATCTGTTGTAGGACACAGATCTTGCCTTTTGCGTATTTGGACGACGGGTTTACTTATCAGAAGTCGACCTTTGAGGATTATAGTATATATATATAGCGTATTCTATAGTCACTTATGTTTATAAAGGTACTTACTAAGTAGGCTGCCTAAGGAGGTATGCTATCAACGGTCGATGCGAAAGCGGAACATCGGGGCCATGGAACTAAGGCAGGAAGGAACGGTGGGTCGTTTAGTCAGTAGAAGTCTGACACTTTCTCCCGCTCCACCTAAGAGCGGAATTCGTCATTCGATGATTTTTCCCACTATACTGAAGTAGGTATGCTAAACATATTTTTAACGTTATACGCAGTTACCTAACAACATTACGAGCTAACTCACAGAGGCATGAAGACCTTAGACTTACTTTATTAACACTAAGCATAGCCAAGTCTTATTTATATTATAATAATCTACGTAGATATAATAATAAATAGAATCAAGCAATTAGTTTCTACTAAAAAAAGGTATCGTTCGCTGTAAATAATGATCTTTTGTTTTTAGGTTTTAAAAAATATATATATTTTTTTTAATAATTAACTCGTAGATAAGTACCTAATAACAATTTACTCGAAGTAATACTAAAAAGCAATAGCTGTTGGTATTCAGTGGTAACTATTCCGACATATAAAGTTATAAGGTCGAGTGTTCAACACCCAAACAGACACATTGCTTTGTGTAATTTATTTCATCACCACTGCTCCCAAAACGGTGAAGGAAAACATCGTGAGGAAACCGGATGTCCTAGAATTAGAAAATTCGAAGACATGGGACATCCACCAATCTGATCTGGACCTGCGTTGTGGATAACAACCCATTTCCTCGAGAAGAGCCCTGAGTCCTGGTAGTGGGAACATTACAAGGCCGATTATACTTATTATTAAGAATAACTGCTGCACCAGTCGATTTCAAGGAAATGCTAACGAGGTATTACCATCATAGCACAGCAAGAAATTTCTTCGTCACGTTAAGCCATCGATTCCAGTTTCCATTTCTATATAAATAAATATATTTGACAGTCGTCAATGATAGTCAGAAAGTAAGAGGCCAGGAAATCTCTGACACCAAACTTGCCAAAGGGCATTGTGTTACCCAATTACTGGTTTGTTGAGGTTAGATAGGCAGTCACACAGTCACATATCTAAAATACTGGTGCTAAAAGCTAAAAGCTGATTGGTTTAGGAAAAAGTTAGGCAGATTAAATAATATATCTTTATAGTGTACACAAAATACGCGCTTTACTAGTGGAGTTACGGATACCAGCCTGAAATACAATACAATATTCAAGGAAAAACTATCAAATTCATGATAACGGCTGATTTATTAACCTCAGCTTTAATCTTGATTTCATAGAACACAAAGAATCAGAAATAAACGCCCGGCAACTAGGTAGATAACAAGATCAGCCTCGTGCTACAGTTTTAATTTACAGAAAATGTCTAGAGTTTTTCCGCGTAGTGAATTTTCCACTGGCTCCATTCATCAGGCGACTGTCACTGTCCCCTGCCGAGCAATTACTGATGTCGCACTTGACTGCACCGTCGCAATTACAACCACCCACCTCGACTTCTGTGCAGTACTTACCGCACCGCTGCCGCTGGCTGCGACACTGCCAACATCTTTTACAACACCGGCCTTATTTATTATATCATGTGAAATTACATACCCGTAAAATGGGGTGAATAGAAACCACATTTTGTGGTTTTTTCACGTTTCATTAAAATCATTACATAGTATAAAACAAAGTCGCTTCCTCCGTATGTATGCTTAAATCTGTAAAACTACGCAATGTATTTCGATGCGATTTTTTTAATAGATAGAGTGATTCAAGAGGAAGTTTTATATGTATAATATCTCCATTGCACTCGGGCGAAGCTGGGCGGGTCGCTAGTGTTTTTATAAATTCAATATTGAAAACAAAAATGCTTTATTAATACTAAAAATATGAAATCAAAATAATAATCGTAATAAAAATTTTGTTTCTATTCACCCCCTTTTTTTTTTTTTTTTTTTTTTTTTTTTTTTTTTTTTATGGTAGGTGAAAATCATCCAATGACGAAACCCGCTCTTGGGCGGAGCGGGAGACCAGTGTCAGACTCTTACTGACTAAAAAACCTACCCCGTACCTTCCTTGCCTTATTTCTGGAGTCGAGGTTACAATTTCCACATACCCTCTAGGCTCCAGGAGGCTTCGACCCTGAAGGGCCCCTGCAGTTTGCTGACAACTCCTTGAGGCGCGCGGGAACGGTGCGCGCCGTTGACGACTAGGACTCGGTCTTACAGACGACCGGACGGCGAGCTACCCATTGCTCACCGTCCGCGAGCCAGTGTCTACGGTGGCCGGATATCGGCAGGATCGCGGCGGCGACGGCTACGGCGAGTACGCCGTTGCCTTTGCCTTATGCGGTCGGCCTCCTCCTTTACGAGCATTACTGCTTCGCAGAAGGAGGCGACCGCCTGCCATTCCTCTTCGCTGCGGACCATGGCCTGAACCAGGGCCCGGCGCGAGAGGTCGCCGCCACCGATCACCCCCACGAGGACACGGCGATGCTCTTCCCAAGCAGGGCACACCTCCACCGTGTGCTCCACCGTGTCCTCCGGGCTCGCCTCACAGTGGCGACACCCGGACGTCTCTTCCGCACGAATCCGGTGCAGGAATCTCCCGAACTTCCCATGTCCGGTGAGAACCTGCGTCATGCGGAAAGTGAGGACGCCGTGAGGTCTATCCAGCCACGCCTCAAAGAGGGGCACTACCGCTGAGATTACGGTGTGCCCAGCGCTGGGTTGCGACAGTCGCTGTTTCCACTTCACCATGAGATCTCGCCGGAGCTCCTTCCGCCACGCCTCGACATGTTCGGGCAGCGGATCTTCGCCCCGGCGTTGCATCTCCACGCGCTGGTCGTGCATGTGTGCAAGGACTGTTGCCTCCAAATCCCATGGTGGTAGGCCAGCAAGGAGGCTCGCCGCCTCTCGGGACACCGTGCGGTATCCCCGCACCATCCGGATGGCCATGACCCTCTGGCAGGCGTTCAGCTGGGCCGCCGGGCGTTTACGTAGCGTCGGCGCCCACACTGGTGCCCCATAAAGGGCCATGGACCGGACGATGCCGGCGTAGAGCCTCCGGCAGAAGGCGTCTGGACCCCCAAGGTTCGGCAGGAGCCGCTTGAGAGCAGCCCCCGTCCGATTGAGTTTGGGGGCCAGACGTCGGAAGTGCTCCTCGAAATTCCATCGGCTGTCGAGGACAAGTCCTAGGTACTTCATCGTCGACCCGACGCCGATGTGAACTCCTTCTACCGTTAGTTGGGAACCCGTTGGTGGCGCGTTCCGAGGGCCGTGAAAGCACATGGCCTCGGACTTGTGCAGTGCCACCTTGAGTCCCAACTGCTGGATCCTCTCAACGACTGTCGCAACCCCGCGTGTCGCTAGTTCGACCGCCGCCTGGTACGACCTTCCCTGCGCTAGGACCAGCGTGTCGTCTGCGTAGCAGACCACGCTGACCCCTACGGGGAGGTCGGCGCGCAGCACGTAGTCGTACCCGATGTTCCACAAGGGCGGTCCTAGTACCGATCCCTGTGGGACACCGCACGACATCTCTCGCCGTTTCCAATCTCCTTGGTGACCGGGGTAGATTATATACCTGTCGGACAGGTAGGCCTCGATTGTACGACAGAGGTAGTCGGGCACCCGGTGATACCGGAGTGCCGTCCTAATGCAACTCCAGGGCAGGGAATTAAAGGCGTTGGCGATGTCCAATGACACCGCCAAGACACACCTGCCCCGGGACACCGCATCCCCCGTCGTGAGGGCTCGCACGCGCATGATGGCGTCCACCGTGGAGCGCCTCCTGCGAAACCCGAACTGGTCGTCCGCGAGATCGGGCCCCTTCAGTGTTAGGTGCTTGACGAGGCGGTCTGCAATGACTCTTTCAAAGAGCTTGCCCACCTCGTCAAGCAGCACAATGGGCCGATACGCGGACGGAGAGTCCGCAGGACGCCCCGGTTTCGCGACGAGGACCAGTTTTCCCGTCTTCCAGGGAAGTGGGAACTGGCCCCTCTCCAAACATGCGCTAAAGAGCCCCCCCAATCGAGACCCGAGAGCCTCCATGGCCAGGACCCAAGCCTTTCCAGGCAAGCCGTCGGGTCCTGGGGCGGTATTCTTCGCACCCATCCTGCGTACCGCCACTCTCATCTCCCCCTCGGTCACTTCCGGAGTATTGGTACCGTCGTCGCTGACGTGGTCCGCGTCAGACACCGCTGGTGGCGGAGCCATGGGCGGGGGGGAGTGGTCCCCCCGCGCAGGGAACAGAGCGCTCACCACACCCTCCACGATCTGTGGCCGGAGACTCTGCGTCAACGGGGGAGCCCATGGGCGGAGTTTCTCTCGCACCAACTTGTATGGGCGTCCCCACGGATCAGCGTTGAGCGTCCCCAGCCACACTTTGCAGGCCTCATCTTTGGCCCGCTTTATCTCCGATCGGAGGGTGCGCCTTGCCACCCTGTATCCCTCATACAGCTCCGCCTCTACGGCCTCCGCACCCGGCGGGCGGAAGCGGCGCCTGCGGTGTCTGGTATACCGGTGCCGCGCAGCATTGCATGCGGCGCGCAGCGTCGCAAGCTCTGGCGACCACCAGTACACCTGGCGTCGGGCGCGTCCTGGGCGGAGACGGGGCATTGCCGCGTCGCAAATTTGCGACAAGGCCTCCCGGAACCACTCCGCCTCGACGTCGATGTCGGCAGGCCTGACCGGTGCTTGCACCCAGGCCTGCACCGCCGCGGCTTCCAGGAAGAGCTCCTTTTCCAGCTGCCTCAGCGCCCAACGCGGACCACATGGGGTCTGTCGGACCGGCGCGGTCGAGGTCTGGGCGGAGACGTCAAACCGGATATACCGGTGGTCCGAGTATGTCTCCACCCCCTCCATGACGCGCCAGTCAACTACACGCGGTGTCAGAGCGGGGCTGGCGAACGAAATGTCCACCACGGACTCACCCTGCACCCGCACACACGTGGGGACAGAACCCCGGTTTAGGACGACCAGGCCTGTTTCCAGAGCCCAGTCCTCCACCAACCGACCCCGCTGGTTCGTGAGCCGGGAACCCCAAGCCATGTTCCAGGCGTTGAAGTCCCCGCAAACGACCACGGGGAGGGTACCATACCCAGCGACGACGGTCTTCAGCTCCCTGAGGGAGTCGTGAAGATCGGCGAGAGTTCTGTTCGGGGACAGGTAGACGCCTACCACTGCAATGTCCCCGAACCGTGCTGCCACGCAACCCCGACCCTTCGTGACGGCCTCGAGGGTCGGATTCACCCCCTGAGTTTCTATTCGCCTCATTTTACCCGATACCATGCGTTTCAAATAAAAATAGGATCGCCATGCATACAGTTACTATGTTTCTAATATTCTAGTTCTTTGAGTTAATGTTGTAAGACACTCTTGCTGATGCAACTGACTTTGGACACAGGCAGAATAGTCGACATCAGCTCTATTTGCCACTAATAAACAAGTTTTCAATGAAAATACATATTTTTTTCATAGTAAGTTTTCAAGCAAGCAAGGGCGATATATGTCTATGTTTAAAACTGGTCACGACGAATCACACGAGTCCAAACTCGATGGGACTGTGTAGTTCCTATGGCCGTCTCCTAAAACTACTCGCAAAATAAAGATTATTTATCATTTACTGTCTCCAACTAATAGAAATTAATAAAAATTCTTTATCAATAGTATTATATTTATTAATATTAAACCTTTGCATCCATATATTAAAATGTTTTTACCTACTTACCCAATTCATTACTTATTGTACAAAAAAGACTTTATTCCGTAAAGATAGGGAAAAGCAACCCTGTGTTTATTAGAAAATGCCTTTCCTTTCACGTTACACATTCGGAATTTTTCCTTTCGCCGGAAATCTACCCTTACGCACCTGCTTCTTTTATGTGCGCCGACAAAGCGCGGCCTTTGCTTTCATACACCACCCAAAGCCCCGCAGGTCCCAATCAAATTAATGATATTTAAATTAACTACGACATTCATACGAGAAAGACGGATTGAATCAAAGGCGTCCAAATAAATAATTCGGTGGCGTCCCTTTTGTTACTTTCACAAAACACGACCCTCATCGAGCGTCCATAACGAGCGTCGGTATAACAAAATATTTTTTTTCCAAAAATTCACTTCGATAAATACGTCATTCAATTTTGGAGAAATAAAAATGAGTTAACGCAGAGAGTCAACAATGCGGAACAAGTGAAACGCTCCAATAATAAAAAAGGTAAAATGGATCGCCGTGCCCGATTTTCAATATCGTTTTGCAGGTAAACGAGGGTGTTATTCATATGTGTAAAGAGGGGCTCCCTATGCGTGTAGATGACTATCTACATTTATTCCATAGAGACCTTTCTTCTACCTTATTAATAGTCAAGCATTAACTCACCAATTTATTGTTAGGTACCTTTCATAGAGATGCGAGATTGTTTTGTAAGAATTACCGCAGGCCTTGAATATAGAAAAAGCGATTGAAGGGACAGAGGTTTGTCAGAAAAAGTCTAACACTCTCGCCTTATTCAGAACACGAAGAGTTATTTAATGACTCAAAGTATCTACCATTGAAATAAAGTATCTACCACTAGCTTTCTGCTAGCGGTTTCGCCCGCGTGAAAATAGGTTTTCCCACAAACTTTGGATACGCGTACCTATCATGCCTTTAAGGGGTGGATTGTGGAAAATACTTTCTTAGTGTTTGCCTACGTCATAAAAGGAAGCCTTGTGCAATTCACGCTCCTAGTCCGAGTAGTTTCGGCTGTACGTTGATATGTCAGTCAGTTTCTCCTTTTATATATATAGATTACATACATTACATACAACAAAGTATCTACCATCAAAAAGTATCTACTATTGAAAATACTCCTTAGATTTTTAGTCGTTATAAACTCGTTCGCAAAAGCAAGACGCATGTAAAATTATTTGCGTGGTATCTAGGGCTTACAATGTTGCAAGCAATAGGTGAAGCTATTCTCAGGGCACCGACCATTCGACGAGCCTGATGGACTTGGATACACAGATTCCGATATCTGCAACTGTTCAAACTGGATTAGTTGTCGAGAGCCTTTGCAAATCGATTCGAATAACCCGAATGCTTGTCCTATCAAGATTTCGTCTTCAACTCGGCGTTTACAAATACTTTATTGTGTTACATAAATTCGCTAAGGGAACAAGCTACGGAACAAGTCGGGATTATAACAGTAATCAGTGTGAACAATGTAAGGATTTGATTTCGTAAAGGTTTAACAGGTGTCTGATTTCAAGGGGGTAATGGACTGCCGTTTAAACTTTACTTTAGCTGTACGTGTAGAAAGTTTAGACAGTTATTGTTTCGCCTGATGAGAGCCTTTGTCATCAATAATGATTGTTATACAAAAACGAACCGCCCCAGCTTTGCCCGGGTACTGATATTGAATATATTATGCATGTATTATGCACATAAACCTTCCTCTTCAATCACTCTATCTATTAAAAAAACCGCATCAGAATCCGTTGCGGAGTTTTAAAGATTTAAGCATAGGTACATAGGGAGGAAGCGACTTTGTTTTATACTATACTAGCGACCCGCCCCAGCTTCGCCCGGGTGCAATGTTGATATTAAAAATGTTATGCACGTTTTATATACATAAACCTTCTTCTTGAATCACTCTTTCTTTTAAAACAAACCGCATCCAAATCCGTTGCGTAGTTCTAAAGATTTAAGCATATATAGGGACAAACCGACTTTGTTTTTTACTATGTAATGATAATGATGATAAACAAAGAGCTATTATTGTTTATAATGTGAATGTAAGAACATTTTCAACTCTTAAGACCCATTATTGTTCTCTATTTTAATTTACTTTTCTATTTTACTTATTAGATACATGAAAACTAGTCCAAATTATTCTCTCATACGAGTATATTAAATAATATTGTAATATTATAAATTAGAAGAAAAATGAAAAAGTAAAAAAAAAATCATTTAAACTATAATTAAACGATTTGGCCAATTTTAGTGGGCCATAACATGAAGTGGTCAATTCAATACAAGTCTATGATCTGGCCATGACATACCTATGTTATTTACACATGTGTCCCACAAGTTTCACACATCATCTAGTTTCAAACTAAGTAGAACTTGTGTTATAATGACTACTAGACAACTGATAAACATACATATTTATTTCTAAATATTAACAGCTTGGTAAAATCATTCATTCATTTTATAACAACATATATAAACATAAATAAAAAAAACCCTTAAACTTACCTAAAAGTACCTAACCTAATTTACTACAGCGTCGAAAAACTCTTCCGCATCGCTGTCGAATAAACATATAATAGGGGTGTAATTTACACATCCAGGCACAGAACAAATATCTTGCTCATCACCAACAAACTTTTGTCCTGGATGGGAATCGAACCCACAACCTCCAGCTTAGCAACCAGGGCTACTGGTCAACTGGCCTATTGACAGGCCAGTTGGTCAGTAGCCCTGGTTGTTTAATAAAGTAACTATGTACTTTATTTCCGTTTCTTCTCCATAGGATACGATTAATCTCCAATCCGAATCCAACATTTTAAAACTGCCTATGCAGACCTAACTAAACAGAAACATATAACCAAAACAGTACCATAATTTGTAATCACAACAAAACCGTTTAGTTATTAACCATGCTGAAATTGAAGCAACTGTTTTAGTGCATACATACTATTAGCTTACGTTGGTGGTTATTACCAACAATTCCTTTGAGGATTAGTCGCTACATGTAAGGCACCTAGATGAACACTAGGTAGTACATAGTGGCTGGTACAGTCGAGTGCACGAGACAGTTATCTGCCTCTGAAGAGGACTGGTCGATTGCCAATGAAACCGTTATTGCCCAATACGAGTCATATGCACACATTGCAACTCTGTATTAGAGACAATTGCTTGCCAATTTTTTTTTGTTTCAAATAAATTTTTGAGAAAAAAAATCTTGAATCGGTTGTAGTTGTATATCTGTAAAGAAATTGATGTTGTTCGGAAAGCCTTTTGTTAATTTCGATACGAAAAAACTTCATGTCTTTTGAGTTATTAATTGTTTCACCGAATAACACATAGTCAAACTAGTCACCTATGTTTTTTTTTTGCGCATGCTTATCGTTCGCACTGAAGAAATCGTCTTATTTGTTTCGCCATAGTCATGCTACAAAAATTCGCTGAATCTTTGTTATACTCGTAATTTCGCAGTCATTAAAAATTTGATGCAGTTCTAGGTTAAATGATATCTAAAACCGAATCCTTTGCGAATTTCTTACTAATCCCTATATTTATTGACCATTTACAACTTCTCTAAAAATTCACTCTGTTGGTAGGTATGTGAGGAAACAATGCAAACTCAGACGGCTATCTATTTTATGTTAATGAAATTTTTATCTTTGTTTTGGTGTAGCGTGAAGAAAAAGGGCCTAAAATATATATTTCCAAATTCATGTTCTTCTCCAAAAAATATAATGCAGACTATCGTACGTCGAAACGGCGCTTCACATTTCCTGCACTTCTATTGCCGTTCTACTTTAGCCGCGTCATTGAAATGCCAGCAAATAAAACCGCATTGGACTAGAATCGCCGCCGCTATAAAATGGGACTCCAAATTGTGTGCTCCGACTTTCCTACTAGACTCATGGCTTTTTATCCTTTTTACAAACTACCTTTGAATCAATTCAGCCGGAAGCCACCCACAGAAGTAGAATGATTTTTTACATTACTTTCATACGTTCTGAATCTTTCTTCAATTCAAGACATCTTTTAGTAACAAGTAAAATTCGTGGGTTTGATTGTCACACAGATAACTTATTTTGTTATGCCTACATATGATTATTTCAAGTCTGTCTTGTGTTATATGAGTTCATATATTATTTTTTTAGAATATATATTTTTTTAATGTTAATGCGCACGATAATGGTTTAAAAAAAAAATAAGAAAAAAAATGAGTTCCGAAAATTGAATCAGTTTTCTTTGTGTATTTTCCGTTCCATTTCAGCACGAGACGTTATGTCCTTGAGTTTGTCCCTCGACCCTCGTTCAACAAGTCAGAATAGTTCAAGAGTAAGGTCCTTTGTTTATTATTTGGTTATGAAACTACACTAACCCACTTAAGAAAAGTTGGAAACTTCTTTATTTTAACAATGTTTAATTTCGAGTTTTGCCTAACTCCAACTATTGTATTTGATTCGCAGCGAAGAAACTTGCGATTGACAGACAAAATGAGGATATATCCGACAGGTCCCCTAAAACTCCTCTACCTGCGCCGTGAGATATTGAAAACCGAGCCCCGGGCTATCCGTTTGACCTTTTTTATTGGCAACATTTCACTCGTTCCGCATTGTGAATCGTTTGACTGAAACGGGTTGCGTTGTCAAATTGCTCTGATATTTTAGTCGCTGCCTGTATAACCTTCATTTACATGCCGCGCTACTTTCCTACGTCATAATAGGGGTCTTATTTGCAGTGTGTTGTCACAGAGTGTTTGCACAATGTCGGCACTATATTATGCGGTAACGATGTGATGTGAGGGGCTTACATTTTTCACATTGGGTCAATGTTGTTGACATAGAACGTGAGTCTGTCCGCTACGACCGATCACAATTTTTATGGACTTTTCAGTAGAAAAACATTGCTCGGTACATAGACCAAGAATATGTTTAAGCTCTTGAGTCTCAAGCGAACGCACGGTGTATGTATATACTTATTCTATTATGTCTCTAATTACGTTATTCGAAAAGTTAAATAATATCAAATATTCAATAACTATCATCAAATAATTTGATATGCTCTAGAGGAAGTGTTAGATATTTTTTTATTATATATATATGATCGGGTTGACCACCGTCTCGCCTGACGGCAAGCGACGATATGGCCGACGATGGAGCACGCTTGCCTAGAAGTGACGTATTCACTTTTGACTTAAAGGCTGAAGTTGAAGTTATTGTATTACTTCCCTTGTATTCTCATCCGTGCTATGGCCGATAAATATAAAGCAGGTTACCTATGCGAGAGTATGATCCACCATATCCTCTAGGCGGTCCACACAATGATAACATCAGGGAGTTTCTTCTCGTTGATTTTTTAAAACAACCGTTTCCATCCAGAATCCGCGTCAGGCAGCATATGAACGCCTTTACTTAATATTTATTTTTAATCGAGAAATCATACTATATTTTTTCTTACTTTGGGTGGAACCAATGACTACCTATATTACGGGAAGTTTAAGTTGGTGGCGCCAGTAACTGACACTTTTTTTTTATGGTAGGTAAAAATCATCGAATGACGAATCCCACTCTTGGACGAAGCGGGAAACAGTGTCAGACTCTTACTGACTAAAAAACCTACCCCGTGCCTTCCTTGCCTTATTCCCAGAGCCCCGGTGTAACGCTTTCGCATCAACCCTCAGCTCCGAGAGGCTTCGACCCTGTAGGGCCCCTACGGTTAGTTGACAACTCCTTGAGGCGCGCGGGAACGGAGCGCGCCGTCGACGACTTGGGCTCGGTCTGGACTGCTACCAGACGATCGGACGGCGAGCTACCCATTGCTCTCCGTCCGCAAGCCAGTGTTTACGGTGGCCAGATATCGGCAGGATGGCGGCGGCGACAGCTACGGCGAGTGCGCCTTTGCCTTTGCCTTACGCGGTCAGCCTCCTCCTTTACGAGCATTACTGCCTCGCAGAAGGAGGCGACCGCCTGCCTCCTCGCTGCGGACCATGGCCTGAACCAAGGCCCGGCGCGAGAGGTCGCCGCCGCCGATCACCCCCACGAGGGCACGGCGTTGCTCTTCCCAAGCGGGGCACACTTCTACCGTGTGCTCCACCGTGTCCTCTGGGCTGGCCACACAGTGGCGACACCCGGGCGTCTCTTCCACACGGATCCGGTGCAGGAACCTCCCGAACTTGCCATGTCCGGTGAGGACCTGCGTCATGCGGAAGGTGAGGACGCCGTGAGGTCTATCCAGCCACGCCTCAAAGAGGGGCACTACTGCCGAGATTATGGCGTGCCCAGCGCTGGGTTGCGACAGTCGCTGTTTCCATTTCACCATGAGATCCCGCCGGAGCTCTTTCCGCCATGCCTTAACATGTACAGGCAGTGGAGTTTCACCTCGGCGTTGCATCTCCACGCGCAGATCGTGCATGTGAGTAACTGACACGTTGGAAAGGAAATGTCCAAAACAGCATGTTACAAAAAGAGTTATGAGTTTACAAGTATAGATGGAGAGGTAGAAGTAGGCCAAAAAAAATATGGATGGAATGTGTGAGAAGTATATGAAACAAAAAGGAGTTAGCGATAGCATGACGAGTGACACAACAGAATGGAAGAGAAAAACGTCTTGCGCCGTCCCCAAATAAAACGGGACAAGGGTAGGAAGGTAATGCTAGGTGGAGGAAGATTGTCTGTTAAATTTATTTTGCTACTAAAACGTACCTGTGTATTCTTCATTTACATTCCGTGACCTAGGAATCATCAACATCAGCCTTTTTTTAGGACATGCCAGTTTCCTCACGATATTTTCCTTCAACGTTTTGAGAACAGTGGTGGTGAAATAAATAATACAGAGTAATGCGCCTAGCTAGGTTTGAACTCGCGGCCTTGTAAGTCGGAGTCGCCAAAAACTGATTATAATCTTCTACACACAAGTTGAACTAATATGATGGTCGACTTTGAATGCGCAGAAACCAATTTTCTGGTCTGAATCGAAGTGGTGAGCTGCGCATAACCATAACAAACGGTTCAACTTATGTGCCTCGTCCTATACCTAACTATTTGTGGACTGTCAGTCTAGTAGTTAGTGGTCCTGGCTGCTATGCCGGAGGTCGTGGGTTTGATTCCCACCCAGGACAAAATATGTTTGTGTGATGAGCTCATCATTGGTTTTGTGTCTGGGTGTAATTTATCTACATATAAGTATGTTTATTAGTCTTCTCGTACCCATAACACAAGCTCTGCTTAGCTTGGGACTAGACGACCGTTGTGTAACTGTTGTGGAATATATACCTAAATGTATATTTCGACCGCAGCGCTAACAATATGTAGAATCCTGCATTAAACAAAAAGGCATTACAACAACGCTTTATTTAGCTCAAAAACGCCCACTGAATCTCCGACACGACCTTTCAAGCAAAACACACAAGACTTTCAAACAGTTGTTCTTAGTTGAAGGCTGCGTATATCTATAAAAACTCTTTATCTGTTCCCTGAGGTGAGAGAGCTCTGCCGTGCTGACACTAAAACGCAGTAACAGGCTTTTTTAGGTATTTGAGTTAAATATTGATTCTGAACCGGCATTTTATAAGGAACATATTCGTCTTACCTAGGTTTTGATTCGATGATTTACTGGGCAGAAAAACGAAATTTACTAATGCAGTAACACAAAATTATATGCCAAAATTCATTGTTATACTTACTAAAATGCAGTTAAAGCTGTTACGGCTAAATCGGCCTATCACTTTACCAACTTAAACGCAGTAAATGTCTCTATTACCTCATAAAATCTGTAATCCATAACTAAAGAAATATTATGCAATATAAATTAAAACGCAGTAAGCCCTTTTTGTACCGAAAATAGTAATACTGCATTGATGACGCCTGATTAAAAATCAAACTAAATTGCAGTAAGTTGAGTATTTACTGCACTATAGTCTGTATCGTTCTAAAGTTGAAAACTAACTATTTTTTTATTAAATGGCAGTATAAGTCACATTTACTGCATTATAATTAGTAACTCGAACAAAGCTACTAAATTTTACTGGTGTCACGATTAGACTATACTGCGTTCTAGTCAGGAATTGTCTCTCAATCAGTCACAGACAGCTGATCGTGCTTGTCCATAGTCACATAGAAATCAGGGACCACTGTACTAACAGATTAGTCAATTCTTTGGCCTATGTCGGTAATCTTGATTGTCGTGTGGATAATCTTCATTTCACTACCAAGATGACGGAAGTGTCTTTAAACCTTCTGATGAAGCCTTACTGGTCATAGACTTTCCTCTTCAGACTTTGTGGCATAATTAACAAGAAATTATGGCACAGCTTCCCAGCCCAGTCGAGCTGGAACCGATGATTGAGTTCATTTCAAAGCTAGACCTTCTGCTCAAATGGACCGTCTGTTCCAGCTAAAATTAATCGTCCAAGACTTTATAATAAAAATAATTACCTACAAACTATTCATTCGAGATGGCTGTCGTTGATAGTTACAAAATAACATCACGACAAACAAACGTAAGTTTGCCATCCAAGTTAACCATGGGCTTTACCAGTTATAGTAGCAGTTATAAAATAGTTCAGTTTAGGTCATAAAACGGATCGTGGTAGGGCCTAAGGTCTGACTTAAGATGGGTAAGCAACGGGAGGAAACACACACATCAAAGTGAACGGCTAGTATTTTTTCTTTTGTTGGAAAAAAATATGACGTAATAATACCTACCTATTTTCCACATTAGAATATCACTTTAAAAGTATTTCTGACATGTATTTTATATAAAAGTCCCTAAATTAAATAAAGAATTTTAAAAAAAAGTATCATCGCATCCAAACATTAGTAATAATAGTTTATATAGTATTTTCTGAAGTTAGAATAGGTACATCAATATATTCCAAGTAAATAGTTTTAATACTGTTCATCAACTCATAGCTTGTACAGATCAACTTTAGAAACGAATTAGTTTTAATCAGCTTTATTAACTGGCATCAACACAATGAAAAAACTTAACAATAATAAGTCCAGCGGAAGGTGAAAACGCTGTGAAGTCTGTGAAGGCTATCCGCCCTAATTATGGTTTGGAAAGACTTCACAGCGTCTTCACCTTCTGTATGACCTAGATCTTCACCGGAAATGATAAATTCAGGAGATAACTGCACCCGATCCGTGCAAAAAAGCCCGAGTATCACCATTGTATGGACCGCCCGGAGAACACGGTGGAGCATACAGTGGAGATGTGCCCCGCGTAGGAGTTGGTACTCCACGAGTAAGGTGGTCCCGAGTGGAAGATTTGCGGCAACGGCTTCTTACGCTGGGTCCTAGTCCTGAGTGAGGCGGCGGCTTCCACGTTCAGAACAGTAATGCTTACAAATCAGGCGGCTGCAAGCGTGTTAATATTACTGAGACTGATGTTAGGACACGACAACATTTATTACCGAGACACAGGTAGTGTTGAAGATTCACACGTTTCGGTAGCAGACAGAAGAGACTTTTAATCTTAAACAATACAATAGCCAATACCATACCACAGCAGATATAGAAGTAATCTTCAATAAAGGATAAAGTAAGACAAAGAAAACCTGCAAATATTGTACAAGAATCAGCAAAAAAGGTAATAAACCAGGCAAGTGCGAGTCGGACTCGCTTACACGACGGTGTTGCAACATTATTTATACAAGATTAGACATTACA
Organism: Mythimna loreyi; assembly: GCA_029852875.1. Taxonomy (NCBI): domain Eukaryota; kingdom Metazoa; phylum Arthropoda; class Insecta; order Lepidoptera; family Noctuidae; genus Mythimna; species Mythimna loreyi. Next base: position 11,030,603 of record CM056785.1, on the reverse strand, counting down.
TGTATGCGGAAAAATCACGTTTTTTGTATGGGATCCCTTCTTAAATGTTTTTAAGTTAATTAAATTACAGGTTTTTAAAGTAAGTATACAGTTATATATGCTGTAAGCCTTTCAAGCTATGTGGTCTTCGTATTGCCGTAATTAATATCAAGAAAAAGGGTATAATCACGTTTGTTGCATGAGAACACCCACTTAAATATTTATTTTGTTCTGTTTTTAGCATTTTTTTTAAAGTTTAAATTAGCAGAAATGGTAAAAAAAAAGTTTCTATAGAACAAAATACAAACAAAAATATCTTGTTTTCTTTATAAATGCCTACACAACCTAATTATTTTCAAAATTTGTCACATACTGCATGTACAATTAGTTAAACGTGCTTATTAAAATGCAGTAAAAAATACTTATACTGCAAATTATTCTGTGAAATCGGTTAATACGACTATTAACTGATGAGTTTTTGCAGTATCAAGTATGTTTTACTGCATTTAAATCTGTATATCTATACTTTTTCGCATGCAGAAATAGACATGATTTTCGAAAAATCCATTTAATTTTGAATTGAATGGACTAAATAACACGCTTTTTTTCAAAATTCATTCTTTGTAATTGCCTTAATCCTCTAGGCAAAAAAAAATCTACCATAAAACATTATTACTATAAAATATACGACGTCAAAGTGTTTTTTGCGTTTTTCTCGAAACTGCTTTTTTGCTCTTACTGCGTTTTAGGGTAAGCAGGGCAGAGCTGGTTACCGCAGAGGCGTCGCCCACGTTTGCTTAAATCACAGTGACACTATAAAATGGATTCTTCATGTTGCAGTGCCGTTAAGCAAACAATTCGCTGGTATAATAGGGATGGTGCTAGAATCGATAAGCATGGTAATAGAATGAGGCCACGATATGCACAATTTTGACATTCTGGAGATAATAATGACGGCAGCTAAGTTTTTTTTTGTTTAGGTTGGAAATCATCCAATTACTTCTCCCGCTCGGAGCAGGGGACGTGACAGATTTTTGGTAACTTAAGTCCACTACTGTGTTTTGTCCGTGCCTTGAGCTCCCATGGCCATAGAAGATTGGCTAAGGAATGAGGAAGCCCGTTCCCTCACTCGTGTGACAGAAAGACCGCCTGCCCGTCCTCCTCATTACCGACCATGACTTGCCGCCATGGCTATCTATGGCGTGCCCAGAAGGCGATGATTAAAAATTAAATTAAACTCTAGAGTCCCACCATACTTATTGTCTTTCTATTATGTCTCTAATTACGGTATACAAAAAAAAAGATATAGATAATTTTTTTCTTTTTTATTACATTCCCATAAAATCTGGAGCATTATCATCACCGAATGTAAAAGTTTTAGAGCCCATTAAAACAAAGTACCTCTGCAAGAAGTGTAGAATACACGCACCCCTAAAACTGAGTTACAAACGTATCTCCTTATTTCAATGATTTGAGGGTACACATTACCGCTGAGAGGGTGCAGTCGACTTGGCTGGATATTACTTTAATCGCGGAAGCCTGTTACGGTCAAAGTTTGAAACCGTAACCTCTGCCACATTGCCACAACTCGCCCGCTTATTGCTCTCTGCCTGTTATCGCCCCCTTAACATTTTTGTTTTTTACTCCTTGAGATGTTTGTTCTTAAATGCAGTTCGGAACTTTGAATTGGAACAAAAATAAAACTAATGGCGCTGTTCTTTTAAAAACTTTTGCTTTAACAATTGTAGTTTGCTGGATAACTTTCCAAAAACAAAACTGTTAAGAAACCTGTACAGATATCCGCGCGCCTCAAGGAGTTGTCAGCAACTGTAGGGACCCTGCAGAAGGGTCGAAGCCAATCAGGGTCAAGGGTTTGCGTCTGAAAAGGAAGGCACTGGCCCTGGTATGTATGGCGATGTAGGAACAGGGGAGGTTGTTTAGTCAGTAAGAGTCTGACACTTGTTGTCCGCTCCACCCAAGAGCGGGACTCGTCACTGGATGATTTTTACCTACCATAAAATCTGTTTAAATCAATCTTATTATCTTTTTCTGATTTTCCTCTAATCTGTACCAAATGATAGTCTTGAGTTAATTGCTTTTGGAAAAGGAACGTTTATAAAAGCTTTGAAATTAAAACTCTTGTAGAGAAGAAGCTTCTTCTTCAGTTTCCCATATTTCTTAGAATCAACACATAATGCAGGCTTCTGAAGTTACGTGAACTTCGTTAATGAAATTTCTGCTAATCGACTAGACATCACACCAGTATTGTAAAGGTGAAATGTGAGTGTATGTGTATATCTGTGTTTTTGTTACACGCTGAAACTGCTGGAAAGATTTAGATGACATGCAAGTAGATAATGCCATAGTTTATACCATATATTATTATAATAACCGCGGGACCTGGAACAAAGGCGTAGAAGGACACAGGGGGTTTTTTATGATAGGTAAAAATCTTCCAATGACGAATCCCGCCCTTGAGTGGAGCAGGAAACAGTGTCAGACTCTTACTAACTAAACAACCTACCCCGTTTCTTCGTCTCCATATATACCAGGGCTAGAGCCTCTAGTAGGCTTCGACCCTTCTGCAGGGTCCCTACGGTTTGCTGACAGTGCGCACCGTCGACGACTATACTTCGTCCAGACGATTACCAGACGACCTGACGGCGAGCTACCCATCGCCGTCCGCAAGCACGCGGGTGGGGGTTTTAGTCAGTAAAACTCTGACACACCCGCCCGGACATGGAGTCATTAGATAATTTTCCACCTAAAAAAAACCACGAGGAAATCATGTCATGGAATAAATAGCACATAGGAAACTTTCTACTTCGGGTATAATAAATGTTTCTTTGTAATCATTTTAGAATAATACTTTATTGTACATTTTTCTCTTTTACTCTTATCTCTAGGGCAAAGCGGCTTTCATCGTTTCGTGATTCTTTGCGTGTATCTTGCTTGACACTAGAACAGTTGAACAGATTTGGATGAAATTTGACACATGGGCAGAACACGTATAAATATCACAAAGCTTTATATCTCTAGGAAAACAATTCTACTTTTACGCAAGCAAAACCACAAGCAAAAACTAATATTCTCACACAGCAGTTACCTACATAAAAACGCTCGCCATTCGCCATTAACCTTTTTAAGAAAAACAAAACTTAAGATTTCGAAAGAGAAATAATTGCAAAGTGCAATATAAATGTCTTTATTCGAATACGCAGAGTTTAATTCGCCGGCTGTATTTATTATAGCCACTTCAGCGAACGGAAGTAAGCTCTTCAACTGCTTGAAGTAGTTTTAGGAACAGCACCCAATGCTCTCAGCAATGGCTAAGTATTTTAACGAGGCAAATTAAAGCGCACCTAATTTACAGGACTATAGAACTTATATTGCAACGATCGCGTGGTAGAGGTTCAATTACTGTAGGTCTTTAGAAAATTATATTGTGACCGTTTGTAATATAAGTTTCATTAAAAATAATATAATATATTCCACAACTATCACACTAAGCAGAGCTTGTGTTATGGGTACTAGACAACTGATAGACATATTTATATATTCCTAAAATACATATTATAGATAAATTACACCCAGACACAGAGGATGACAAATGATAGTGCTCATCACACAAATATTTGTCCTGGGTAGAAATCGAACCCACGACCTCCGCTATAGCAAACAGGATCACTATAATATAATACTCAGATATCCAATGATATGATTAGGGTTACTGTTACCTTGCTTAGGTATTCGTAAATGAATAAAAGGGCTTGACTTTTTTTTTATAAGCAGCTGTAACTTTACTTTGTGGAGTATGAAAGATATAAAGCGATTATTGCTGTCATGAAATCGTAAAAAAAGTTACCGTAAAAACATGTAGGTCAGCGATACAGACAGAGTTATGTTTTACATTGAAATATTAGTACTTAAAGATTGGTTAAAAAAGTTCATATATATCACAGTATCACTGACATATGTAATTACGTAGATAATCATTGTTCAACATCCTGTATTTACAAACACCTCTCCACTCTTTGCCTCCCACATTTCGTGGCAATCTTATATATCCAGATTTATCTAACGACACGTGAAATCAAATCTGGCACTATTCAATTTAGGGAAAAACGTACCAACGTTACGAGTTTAGTAGGCAAGTAAGTAAGACGTACTTGTGGAGCGTAAATACGACTAAAAAATGTTGAAATGGATAAAAATGCTCTTCTACGAAAGAAAATCGGCAAGAGCGAGTCGGACTCGCACACTAAAAGTTGTATACAAAGCAAACTAACTTAGATAAATAAGTAATACAAATCATCGAATGATGAATGGAGCAGTGGTGGCCGAGTGGTAACGGCCCCGACTTACGAGTTGTAGGTCGCGGGTTCAAACCCAGCCAGGCGCATTACTTTGTGTAATTTATTTCATCACCACTGCTCTCAAAACGGTGAAGGAAAACATCGTGAGGAAACCGGCATGTCCTAGAACCAAAAATTCGAAGACATGTGACATCCACCAATCCGCACTGGGCCCGCGTGGTGGATTATGGCCCATTCCCTCTCCTAGAGAGAGGAGGCCTGTGTCCCTGCAGTGGGAACATTAAAAGGCTGATGATGATGATGATGATGAATGATGAATGCCGCCCTTGGGCCGAGCGGGAAACAGTGTCAGCCTCTTACTGACTAAATAGCCTATCCCGTCCCTTCCTTGTCTTGATCCCAGGGCCCCGGTAATACGCTTTCGCATCAACCCTTTGTTCTAGGAGACTTCGATCCTGCTGGGCCCCTACAGTTTGCTGACAACTCCTTGAGGCGCGTGGAAAGCCGTCTTGGCCGACTTGGGCTCGGTCCGGACGGTTAACAGACGACCGGACGGCAGGCTACCCATTGCGACACCAGGGCGTTGCTTCTTCACGGATCCGGTGCAGGAACCACCCAAAATTACCATGTCCGATGAGAAACTGCGTCTTGCGGAAAGTGAGGACGCCGCGATGTCTTGCCAGCCACAACTCAAAGAGGGGACGCGGGGACGAGGGGACTTAACGCCAAGATTATGTCATGCCCAAGGTAGGAAGGTACGTCTTCCAAAATACGTGTGAAAGGATTATAATGTAAATTGTTTATAATAAATAGAACTGAAATGTTTGTTACTCCTACATGCTCAAACCGATGTGGATGTAATTTAATACTGGGATCGCGTATATCTTGGACCAGCACTGGCTATAATTTATAATGTGTGGACCAACTACTAATTCTACATACAAATCCGCTATCAGAAGCTAGTATGGATAAACCAAATCTCTAATACACTAGGGCCTACTACCAAGTTATAAACGAAAATACGCAGCCTTACCTAGGAGCAAAAATATCTTGTTTAGCTCCCTAAACATATTATTGTTTAGTCTACATTTCAGTCCAAAGGTATTACTATAACAGTAAAAGACAACACTGTAATGGTATGAAATGGAAAATGTGTCCACGACGAAAATATATTACGGTTATTATGATAAATAGTGCAAGCGACGTTGCTCACTTCAGTAGTAAAGTTGTCGTATTGTATGCACTTTTATGCAGTGTAAACAAGTTCTCCTAATTTTGGGTTAAACTCACAAAGAATTAATTGTTATTGACAGTACAGCAGCTGGCATCTCCCAGCTTGATTAAACTGGACCAAGTCCACAAATTAGCCTCGACGGACGGTCTAGAGTAGCGAAGTGTAGATAATGTTAAAATTGCCTGTTCTCTACGTTGGAGAATTCTTAATGTGTAACATTCGTGCGGTAGTTTAGTGGTTAGATGACTTGTAGGTAGTGAAGGTGAACTTAGCTTAAAAAAGAGTAGTGTCACAACTTTAATCACTCATTATTTATAAATTCACTATATTGTATAGCTAGCTACCTGCCCCAGCTTCTCACAAGTATAATGCTGATATTAAATATATTATATTATGTATGTATTATACATATAACCCTTTCTTTCTCTTGAATCACTGTATCTATTAAAAAAAACCGCACCAAAATCTGTTTCATAGTGTTATGTTTAACCACTTTATTTTTTTATTCATCTGCTAAATTATCTCGTCATCCAGTCTACCAAGGATATGCAATCTTGTTTTCAAATGACTGATAGTGAAATACCTTCTTTGTAGTTTTGTGTTGGATGAAGTTTTACCAGTTTAATAAATAAACTTACCAACCTGTCAGTTAACTTTTCTCAGACAACTTTTGAGACGTAGAAAGTTATCAAACTGAGAGTTTAGGTAAACCAATTAATTCTGAAAGCGGTCGACTAAAATAGCAAATTTTCATACTATTATTAACTTGTAACGAATAAATTCAAAAACTACTGAATGTATTTAAAAAGTCTTTCATCAATAGAATTTACTTAACACTGAATGACAGGGATGTGGGCAAAACCTCTGGCAAAAAAAAAAAAAACGAGTAAAAATATTTTTACTATAATGTCTCTGTTAAATTTTTAAATACCATAATTTGAGACATAATAAAAAGATAATAGATGTGCGAATGTGCCGGTGTTCACTTGGGGCTCAAGAGTTTAAAATCTACCTTTATAAACCCTGTAGAATGACCCAGCTAGGTGCAAGCCCGTTAGGTTAAGGCCAGAGCATTCAGAAACATTCAAATTGGACGTTGTACTCACCATATAGCCTGTGACCAGCAAATATTTGTGTTATAACCCTAAAAGTGGAAAAAACAACATCAGGGGTGGTCTCGACCCGATTCCTCCGAGCTAATTGTGGTCATTAGTCATATGTCGGGCCGTTGCACACCGCCACCACCTTATCTCCCGTGATTTGTAACTCCGCTGAAGTATAAATTATAGGCCCCAAGCTAAATTATAAATTAACGAAGGACTTCAGCTTTGTTTATGTTATCAGTCATTGGGATAACTTACTTAGTATGTACTTAGCTACTTTTCATAATGGAAACTAAGTCTCTACTGTACTCCTATGTGATAGTTTTACTGCTGAGAATTTTAAATTAACTCAGGGCTCGTATGTCGATACTGGAGTTTTTGATTAAAATAAAAGCCAAAGTTAAACTTGGAAGTTAGATCACGTTATTATCAAAACTTACAGAAAATAAACCTCATGTTTTAGATCTTCTGAAAGATCGAGTTTGTGTTATACGATTTTTTTTTTATTAAATTTAAAGAGCTCTAACACTTGTGCATTCCCCTTAAGAAAATAGTGACTTATCAGTATCACTACAAAGTAAAGGCGTATTCACCACACAGTGGTTTCACATAGAAGAAAAGCGCTGTCGAGGTTGGTATACTTATAATTAGTATACTTGGCGGGATGGTCTGGAGCAGTGGGACCCTTAGCAGCTAGAAAAAAAGTAATTATTGTAAATATATATAAATTTATTATACCATTAATTTATTATACCGGACTCATCCAGCGTAAAAAAAAAACAAAATGACGTGTAAAAGTGTTTTTAAAAAACCTACTTACAAAATAAAGATCATTTATCATTTATAACAGCATCATCTCTCTCATCAAAGTATTCGTGCCATTTAGGATGTCTTTTTTTATATGGTCATGATAAAATGGTATTTTCAACATCAATCTACAAATATTTGTATTGTGCGGCTAGCTGAACTTTACATTTATAATTGCACACACTAAATTATGACATTATTACACGAATCGTAGTATTGAACAGTTCACTTTTATTTTGCCTACATCACTCCAATACACATTCTTTGGTAGTTTATTATGTTTTTATTCAACCTTTTTCTTTGACTTATAAAACTTTTAAAGCGAAGTGATTTTTGTTTTAAATCTGAATTCTCGTCAATGGTTAGATTTGGTGAGATGTGGCAGGTCCTCTCAATCAATAAAGTTTATTCTCTAAATTAAAAATTGACGTGAGATTTTTGTTAACCTACCTTAAGATAGTTTTGGTTAGATTTTGCTTTTAAATTTCCCCCATATTTTAAAGTCATTTACTTAATTAGGATGCCTTTATAATAGCCGCAACGTGCCGCTCAAAGGCAACGCGGCCACAGCATTGCCGCCACGCTGCTTTGTTTTTTTTTCTTTTATATAAATAAATAATAATACGCGACATCAGCGCGATTGTAGCGCTGCAGTCGCACGTTTTTCATTGCGCGGCACTTTGCGGCTAATTCGCCACAACTGCAACAACGGTACTATTTGAAAGAATGACGCCATCTCGACGAACACGAACACACTAAGCATTCGGTTATAAAACCAACCAAAAGCGTTGCTCGAAAGATAGATGGCACTCTGTTCCCGCGCGCCACGAGGAGTTGTCTGCAAATGCAGAGGCCCAATTGCAAGGCCGAAGCCTACTGGGGCCCGGTCCAGTTTCTGAAAGGAAGGTCCGAACCCGGTATGACGGCTAAGAAGGAATGGGGTGATTCGTTTAGTCAGTAAAAGTCTGACACTGTTTCCCACTCTACCCTAGGTCGGGATTCGTCATCAGATAATTTTGCCACCACAAAAAGGTGGCACTCGCTCTTAGTAAAGATTCGAAAACATTCAGTACCGGGTAAAATGGGGTGAATAGAAACTCAAGGGGTAAATAGAAACAAAATTTTTATCAGGATTATTACTTTGATTTCATATTTTTAGTTTTAATAAAGCATTTTTGTTTTCAATATTGAATTTATAAAAAAATTTAAATGTTGCAAACAATTTTTAAATAATGTGTAAGAACAACAAAAAGTTGTTTCTATTCACCCCCGATTTGTCTCTATTCACCCCGTTTTACGGTATATCGCATGGACCTCATACCATCAACCGCACAGAAAAGGATAAGGATATGTTTTTGATCTTAGGTTGGCCTAAGGTAGACCGTCGTTTAGGCTTTGGGATTTTTGGCTACATAATGTCCCATTGAGAACAGGGGAAATTATTGTCAAAATTTAATACTCATTTTCCTTAAAAAAAAAACATGGGATTATTCCTTGTATCGCAAATCCAATATTTGTTCTGAGCCAGGAGTCGAACCTGCGCCACGTAGCCTCGCAGCTAATCGCTCTACTACCTACTGCACCAACAGGTTTGTCAAATTAATAAATGGAAAATTGCAACAGAAAAACACACATCAATGTCAATATTCTTTATTTTAATAAAAAAGACCATTTCAACATTCGACTAACAAATCACTTTCTCCTTTGAACAAATACAGCTCCACACACCTCTAAAATAGACATCACAGATAAAATATAGACACAAAATATCCTTTTTGCCACTAAAATTGTTACCAGTTGTCTATCAAACGCTGTTTAGCTTTTTTGAGTTTATAAGTATTCCAAATAATACAATGTACTTGAAATAAAGTGCCCAATACATTTTGGCACGCGGCAAAGTTGGAATTTCTACTTATAAGTTGGTACTAAATTTTACATCATTGCCTTCACTAGAAGCTTCGCCGTCGATGAAATGCCAACACACTGCACCCTAGATAGGTAACCTACCCAATGATTGAGTTCAAACTCATTAGATTCTAGTGTGTCTAGTTGAAGTGTAGATCGAGATGAGTTTGACCCCAAATATTGGGTACAAACCCAATTATATGTATATGGGGTGTACCCATATTTATAAATGGAGATAGACTTAGTATAAACCTGATTGATTGTCCATCTCTACCCAGGAGCAGCACAAGAATATTTTTTTTTAATTGCCTATCTAAAGTCTTTATTACAAACAGCAATTCTAGACATTATGTTCTTGATTTGTCTACCTAACTTCACCAAGAAGAACCTACAAAATTAGGTACCTATACTTCATTAACCAGGCAGGTTTAACATTTAACTTACTTAAATAATTTTACCAATTAAATTTATTAAAAAATATAAAATAAATGGATCTTGTTACAACTAGCTTTTTTTTAATACGACATGATTTGCAAAATTAAAGCGATCATTTATAATATGATTTTTCTTATTTCTCTTGCAATCATAAACATAGCATTGCTTCAGTTCATATTTTCAAGCAAACAGCTCTTACTCGAATTATTTATAAATATTGTGCACAGTTGATTATCATTAAAAAAAATGTTTATAAAATAAAATATAATAACGAAGCAATTTCATTTCATGTACATCTTTGATATGTTTCAGAATGATGAGGTGAGAAATGAAAAGCAAAATGCAGCATTGCAAAATTTTATACAAAGAACTAGAGGCCCTGGACTTATTAAGACAGTCCTGGACACGTATCTGATTTGTAAAGAGTATTGTTTAAAAACCTGTGTTCAAGCTTATTTTTTGCCTTTCTATAGGTTAAGATGATCATTGTTTTATACGTTATTTTATAGGGCCTTGATAAAAAAATAACAATTAAAAAGATTTACAATAACGATTTTTATCCAATTTATCCAAATATGCAATTTATGCACATGGACTGATTCACAAAGAGGATCTGTTTAAAAACCTCTGTTCAAGCTTATAATTTTTTCATCACTATAGATTAACATGATCAATTTTTATAATTTATTTTATAGACGCTTGTTATAAAAAAAAAAAACAATAAAAAAGACATACAGTAACGATTTTTAACCAATTTATCCAAATATGCAATTTTTTATTTAGTTTTCCGTAAAATATAGGTATTTAACGACTATCCGGATATCGTATTATTACCATTTAGTATAAGGGGCACAAGTCTGACGTACTCAATATTGACGTTCACAAAGTGTGACTTTTCTTAACAATGCATTCGCTTTATACTTTACATTAGAAGATAAAATAATCAAGATTCTAAAATACATTTAATAATAAGAAGCCATCGCTAAAATATACACGATAATGGCCTTTTTACGATTTGTTTTATTTTTTATATTATATTTATTACAAAAAAAAAACTTTTTATTTAGAAATTTGTTTTGTATTTTGTCTGAAAATATTGATAAATTGCCAGTGAAAATTCATTTGATCACAGCATTGAGCTTTTAAAAACCTAGTGAAGTAGTACGAGTAGGTACGTAGTTACATAATTATATCAAAAATAAATAATTGATTAGGGCAACAGTAAAAATAATGCCGTAAAAGCAGTGTGGTCACAAGTAGCAAACATAACGTGATGTGTTCGCTAAACAACATTTCATAGTACAAAATAATTACCTAACATAGACGAGTGCACTTAATTTTATGGTTAAGTACAATATTTACATGGCGATTACACAATATTATGTACAATTACTTGAATAAATTTACTAAAACCTTCCTTTACCGAAGATAGCAACATCATTTTAATATTGGTGTTTTAAATTATTGTTACAAACTCCGGTAAGTAGGTAATACAATAATATACAGGGTAGCTTTTAATTGATTGATGAAAGAACATATAAATATTAACAACGTTCACTATAAACTCTGGAAAAAAAATATGTTACATAAATACAAAAAAGTATATTATGTGTGGTAGATAAAACTGTGTGTATGTTTGAGTAGATCCTTAGAGGGTTAGAGAGTTCATTCGAACCCGGTAGGTAGCAATTGGATACACGATTATTATTAAACCCAGATTTAGGGCAGGACAACGTTTGCCGGGACAGGTAGTAATATATATTTGTCGAACAGCTAATTATTATTTATTTACACTTCTTTCTGTCGAATTATGCTCACTCACGTTGTGTAAAAACTGTTTTTCAGACTAAATCCTTTATTTAAACTTTTATGTTAACATCCTGAAATGTACTAACCAAAAAAATCAAAAGTTACCCTGTATATTTATGAATTTACGTGGTCTTTTAACAAAAAATATGCTTCCGCTAAAATTATATAACACAATGAATTGTTTTCTGCATTTTAGGTGATTTTGCTACTACGAATATTATATACAAACTCTTCAAAGCTTAGGATTATAAGTAGGTAAGTAATGTAATATTATATGCATTATATTTGGTACTAATGATTTATAAATCAGATATTTTACAAGGACTCGTTCCATCAGCTTTAACATGCCGTCATCAGTCCGAAACGAACTTCTTGCTTTATTTCTGGTCAGTATTCAAACACTACAAATTGTTTAGTTAAGGTATAAAAAAAATGATATTTGAGACATTTTGAACCTTAAAACGAAAAAGATAAGACACAATACGACAGATACGGAACGGACTTCGATATCTAATGATAATGCAAATATGGCTGAATTAAATATCACCGCAGTGAATTTTTGTCAGTTAATTTAATTTGGCCTTGTCATGATTTGGTTACAAATGAAAGTGATTCCACAGACTAAGGACCAAATTTACCAATAAAACTAATCGCGATTATTTAAAACAAAATACAGACTGTCTTTTGTTTTGAATGAACGCAAAATGAAGCTATAATCTCGATTAGACGCTCTAATTGTGCTTTGTTTTAAGTAATCGCGATTAGTTTAATTAGTTAATTTGGCCCTAAGCGCTATCATTAATACTGATTATGTTGTTCGAACATTGAGCAAGTTATCGATAGGACAATATAACACCAGAATGGCACAATCTCTCGTCTAAATTTTATATAAATTATTACATTAATATTATCATTTCAAACGATATAAATTATATAATTGTACTTGGTTTGGTTTTTTAAATTAGTGAAATGTAACTTAAATCAAGTGGTCCATCGCAATTTATGATAGGTTGTATGATCATTATGTTATCGCTTCCTTATTTGGGGCTTTACAAATACTATGAGGCCGTCAAAATACAATTATTACTTGAGTTATGTCACATTATGGTAAATTACAACAATGAGTACTTACTATTATTTTATATTCTCAATATTCAATAATATACAATTATTTATTGCGTACTACAATCAACGTGATTTCAGGTAATCTTATTTTGTTTGTTGGACGCCTAAAAATTTCGAAATATAAAGGTTCCACAAATCCACAGTAGATACTAAACATCAATATTTCAAAAACTACAAATTATATTCGATATGTCAAAGTAAATTAAAGCAAATTCAATAAAAAAAAACTTACAAAACGTAGCATCTTGATACCATAATTTTAATAAATTACTAAATAACAATATTTTTTACGTGACCAGCGTTGTTACAAACTTATAAATCTCTCATTTCTACAACAAAGGACATCGTTTAGCCTCCCTACATTTTTGGACTCAACCTGATCTTTTTGAAGCAAAACATAAGTGATGTCATACTTTGCTAATTTTCACTTTGTTGCTGATTACATCTTGTTTTATCCAGATCTAGCTAACCGACATCTTTCAATAGCGAATGATGTTAATTTGCAATTTGTGAAGGTCCCGTAATGCTCCTTGATGTATGGAAACTTGCATTAGGAATATTTCCGGGAGTCTTCGATGGCCTCTTAGTCCCTCTTGCGCAAATGATCGTCAATGTAATGAACGGTCACAGGGCTTAAAGCAATGCCAGCAATTTGTTCCACATAAACAGATGATTCATTGTCATGTCCGTTGCTGCAAAAAATTATAATTATATGTACTAACTAGGTACTTGTCTAAATGACTACTGTATTTGTTTCAGGGTTGAAAACTATGAAAAACTAAAGTGGAATATAGATCAGCTTGTCATCTTGAACTCAAAGTAGACGGCTGTATACTATCAAGGTAGGCTTGTTAGTTGGTAGGTACAGAAAACTATGTAATATTACTTTCATTATTATTACTGACTAGCTTCAAAAAGAAGACTCTAAGGTTCGACGCAAACGGGCCACCGACCACAACCACAGGTGGCTGTCGCGCGCTACCGCCACATTGTAACAAAGTTAGAAGCGGGCGACAGTCACCATTTTATAACCTGCTCTCTATTGGCTAGTCTTATGATGGACCTCGGACAAAGTAAGTAAGCTAGTGCATGGTAGTTTGGCACAGTGAAGCGTGTGATAAGTAGAACTTCTACCGGTTAATTGCGCGGGGGGTGCAACAGTGAGAGGTGTCGGCGTTTAGTGTGGCCCAAAGCGGCTACACGTGTGCGGTGCGTCTGTACAAAATATATGAAAAAGAGTAGTAAGTTCACAGATATAGATATACCTAGATAACGCAAGTATCACGATCTGTACGAAAACCAAGCGTGCCATTACTACTACTAACCTACCTATTATGGCGTCACAAGCACTATTTGTAATGGGAAAATCAAATAGATTCAAAGACGCCGACGCGTACGGCGTCCCTCTCGCTCTAAACCCGCCTTGCCAGCACAATTAACCATTTTTAAATTTTTTACTTGATGTCCGACTAGCGCTGCACACCGGTGCAGACTGAACGCGAAAGTAACCACTTGCGATTTTTGTACGTAAGCTAGGCACGCGAAGTAGTTGCTCTTGCGTTATCTAGGATATATATATCTGTGAGTAAGTCCCCATCGCTTTTCACCGGTGGCTGTGGTCGGTCGCTCTTCTTGACTCAAACACGGTAGAAATTCACAGTATTATTCAGTAGAAATAATAAACTATAACACGAAATTGTCACATCATTAAAATATGTGTCCAAGATTTTGATCAGGCAGTAATACAAAACATTCAACACAACTTTTGTTCACGAGAAGTATAGACAAACATACAATAAACACAATTTTCTAATTCCTATTTCAGAGTTCGGTTAAACACTAAATTTAGTTCCGACAATCCATTTGGACCAACATGGATTTCGGGTCTGCTATAAACATATCGCCCACATATGCTGCGATACTTATCCGTGTAGTATCCATGATTTATTTTATAGGTATTAAATTGGTGTTTACATGAGACTTGTGATGTCCCGTACCCAGGAGTATTCCCATCGGTGGGAATATTGATGGCAAGACTGCTAGAAATATTCCAAACCTGTGACGCTCAAGAAAGTATCTAATTTGTTCCCGACAATGTTTCCAATTTTAAATACTTAGGCTTTTTCAAGTATGATGTAAACAATTGAACATAAAAATATGATTGTCTGGGTGGTTTAAAGAGTAATACGGCGACTTTCTAACCGCACCTGTCCGAGTCAGGGTGCTTCTTACAAAAAACATTTTTAAAAAGTCCATTAATATTTGGTGTACAAAAAATATTATTTCGTAAATTATAAAATTTTTGTTGCACAGTTGAAACTATCCTTTTGAATATTTGCAATTCGATTTATATTTTGAATGCAGAGTTTTTATTGAAATTTTTAAACTTAAGTTTGTTCTTACAAGAGCAATGCATAAGTTCCTACTATCTTTAGACCTTTTCATGATATGGCCAAACATAGATTGACATATTATCAAACGTTAACATTTAAACGCTCTGATCAGTTTAAGGTAGTCATGATAATGAAGTGGTCAATATAATCATACAAAAATAGTTCTTACTGACTCAATGATACACTGATTTACCAACGGTAATTTAGAATAAAGGCCTTTTTATTTCGGTATTATATTCACTTGGGATAATAAATCACTATTAAAAGCAGTGTGAAATGAGTATCAAATATATAAAAATCGTAAAATTTCAGTAGTATGAGTCGCAAGTCAAACAATAGTGCTACGCAGTACCTAACTACAAACAATAAATAAACTCAACTGTAAATCGTTTTAACCTAACCTTTTGGGAATTTCGGGAAGCATTGCCGGGAACTTTGAAGTTTTTGGAATAGAATCATTCCTAAGCGTAGGTACATACTACGTGGGACAGGCGGCGGCGATACGCTTGTGTTGGGCGGTCACACGCTGCTGCAGTTCATCTTTCCAGCGATGCGATGTGCGGTCGATCGTCGATGGCACTTTTAGGCAGTTCACGCCACCGAATTCGCATGCGAGCTGTGGATATTAAATTGAGATTAAGTATATTAGATGGATTTTTGAAGTCAAATTTTTACAATTTGAGTATCTGGGGCAATATTCTATTCATATTGTTTACTGTACATAATTTAACAATCAATTAAAAATTATAGGCAGCAGGCGCATTTTTATCACCACTGCTCTCAAAACGGTGAAGGAAAACATCGGGAGGAAAACGGCATGTCGTAGAACCAAAAATGCGAAGACATGTAACATCCACCAACCCGCACTGTCGGATCTGCGCGGAGGGTTACGGCCCATTTCTTTCATAGAAAGGATGCCTGAGTCCCAGCTGTGGGAACATCATAAGGGTGATGCTATGATATGTTATTAAAAAATGGACAGACGATGTTGATCATTGTCATTGTCGAGCTTAGCCCACAATTGTTTTTTTACAACTAACTACCTACTTCACGATCAATATCAGAAACTTTATTTTCAATATTAACAAGCTACTTTGAGAAGTACGTAATACTTCGACTTTTTTTACCACCATGCAAACGTTTGTAAGATCTCAAAGAGAAAGACAACCCAAAACTAGCGGTTGAATCTAACGACAAATACTCTGAAATAAAGATTTGGGGTCTAAAATTATTCAAAAAACGTCATGACATTTCCACGATATTGGTCTGTCTTGACTCCAAGGGAAAAAAGGCACTAACCCGATAATGATGCAACAAAGCTCTGTCATTATTGACTCCCACGGAGCTAGCTCCCGGTGCAAGCTCCCAGACAAAATGGTTGCCGAGTTCAACGGCCTCGCGCGGTCGCAGCGCGTACTTGCTGCGGTTCTTGAGCGCGTGCGGCGTCGTCCATCTACGCGTCTTGCGCGCTGTTAGTAATGGCACTTTTGCCTCTGGGTCGTCCTGAAAAGTGATTGTTATTAATTATTACTATGAATTGCAATGGCCTGTATCATCATCTTCATCATCCTACCCTAGCCTGTACGGAAAGCACTAAATTGGTTGCGCACCAAGGTAGACCGCTGTGAGTACAACTTGGCGAAATGAGGTTTTATAAAACCCTCCGGTACTCAATGTGAGTGCGGTGCTCCTGTTCAAAACATAAGCCACTTGCTGGAGTGCCCTAAGTTACCATACATCTGCACACTATGGAGAATTTAATTAGTGCTACCGATGCTGCAGTTAACGTAGCCAACGTAACGTTTTCATCGATTCGAAAAGAAGAAGAAGGTTGTCACTTTTTCAAAAATATTATTTTATATCACGCTATGTAAAAGTTATCGTAATGGACGCTATCACTCTAGATACTATTTACTACTAAGGTCATTGCGCACCCTTAGAAAGCAAGACACTGTATATAATAATGGAATGCCACACATACATAACGATCTATCTCGACAAGCTTTTAGGCTTAATAATAATATTACAATTAGCGACGTACATAACTATATCATTTGAGGCCCACGGGAAATTCATTGAATGGGGCCCCAGAAAAATCATCACGGTGTGCTTTAAAAGATTAAAGCACACCGTGATGATTTTTCTGGGGCCCCTTAGTAAGAACTAATATTATAAATGCGAAAGTTACGATGTTTGGATGTTTGTTACTCAATCACATAGGCTACTTTTTATCCCGGGAACCCCAACCCCAACCCTAATACCACGCGGGCGAAGCCGCAGGCAAAAGCTAGTTTCATTATATTTTGTAAAATACCTCAGGTTACATCTTTCGAAGTTGCGGTCTCTCGAACCGAGGCCCCGCCCGACCCGGCACCGACCCGGCCCTTGGCTCACCACTCTATAAATCCATCACTGATATAAGAACTTACCTCCCAACTAGTATAAAAGAACGCGTTCCGGAAGAGGAACGCGGACGGTGCCTTTGAGGGCGGGTTGTAGGACGCCCGCAGCGCCGTCAGCAGGGCCGGCAGGGTCCGCTCCCGTCGCGGGAACACCACTTCGTCCACGTCTATGACTAGCAGCCAGCCTGTCCGCGACATCGACCGGTATAAACAGTCATTGAACGCTGCGAACTGGCCTTCTGTTCTGTAATCACCAACAATTTAACATTTAAGTCTAAATAGGATCAAAATCGAAGAGGAAGGCTGAAGAAGAAATGGATGGATTGTGTGAGGAGTGATATGAAAGAAAAGGAAGTTAGTGATAGTGTGACGGGTGACAGGACAGAGTGGAAGAAAAAAAACATGTTCCACCGACCCCAAGTAACATGGGATAAGGGTAGGATGATGATGATGAGGATCAAAAGCCGCTATTAATAATACATATTTTTTTTTATAAATATGTATAATAAGTTGCGACGTAGCAGATCCATTTTAAAGGGTAGCTTAAATTCGATACTTTGTATATAATTTTAATACCTAATATTAGAAAAAAAAATTAAGTAGGTATACCTATTTCAATCTTGTCAATCAATCGAATCGTTTACTTGGGTTCATCTTAAAATATGATTGCCTATTTTTATTTTTGTAGTTTAGCCTTTAGAAAAAAAAAATATTACAAATAATTATAATAACATAATAATTAAACCATTTACAATGTCAATTAAAGGAAAGTGCCTTTAGGAAAGTGCCCCAAAGGCACTTTTGGATTGTCAAGCACTTTCCAAAGCGTATAAATTTATGGAGAAGAACATACAAGAAACTCCAAGGCCAATTTTTTAAATAAATAAATGATTACCAAATCATAGTTAATGTTAAAATTATACATAGGAGTATAATGTGAGAGCGATGTAAAAAAGCAGTACATGTTAAAATCATCCAATGCCCACATCCATTTGAGCTTTCGAAGAAAACGGGCGTGCTATGTTGATGGTGGTATCTTACCTGATCTCCACTTTGGACAGGATGGGAAGTTTCCACGAGAGCAGGGTGACGAGCCCCTGCTTGCGGTAGTCGTCGAGCAGACACGCGACCGTGGCGCTCAGCGACTCATTGTACATATAGAAGTGAGTGGCTCCCAGTAGGCGGTTGATCTCGAACCACTCCATCAGCCACTCATCACGGTTGAACGAGTAATGAAACGGCTTTACGCAGATGTGTAGGGTCTCCTATAATCAGGAAAAAGAATATTAGTCAGCGAATTTTGACTGGCTTGGTGGATTATATCTATTCTATTCGGGTTAAGATCAGACACTTACAGAAACCTTTTTTACTGTTTGTTCAACCATTTTAAAAACATTAAAAAAAAACAAATGCAGCTATTTACTGCAGCCATCATTTGTCATTCCGCCAACGTAATAAAACTCAAAATCGGTGGAACGGGCAGTAAAAAAGGTTCTTTTAAATGTCTAATATTCTTTTGAACGAAGTATTGGTTGGTGACTCTGACTGCTATTCCAGAGTTGGAGGTGGAGGGTTCAATTCCCACCCTAGACAAATGTTTGCGTGATGGGCACGCTCCCTTGTTCTGTGGGTGTAATTTATCTCATGTATGGACTTAGAAGTATGTTTATCAGTTGTCTAGTACTCATATCACAAGCTTTGCTTAGTTTGGGACTAGATGACTGAAAGTTGTCTGAAAGTTAAAAAAAAAACATTTTTATATGCAAAATACTCTTTAAAAACTAGTTCTAGCTAGAAAATTCTAGATCTACTACTTTATTCAAAAAAATATTCAGTGTGTTAATTGTACAAATTCCCTAGTTCGTTTTAATTTCGCATTGTGGTTTGTTATCATTTTTCAACAGAAAAGTAATATTTTATAACGGAGCATATCCTAACTTGTTTCCAAGTCATGATAAGTCTGAAGCTAATTAAACTAACACCCACATACAGTTGATAAAACATGCTTATGGTACCTAATTCAATACGAGTGTTATCAGCACACAAGTGGTTAAAAAGTTCGTTATTTTCGACATGTAGGTAATGTGGGGTAATAATTTTGAATAAACTTTCTCAAAAACTAAGTTATATCCCTACCACTCACCGCGCATACAATTAACTGATTTTTGCAATAGTGCCCGCCTGCGCCACTATTTATTCCATGCATCGTATTAGGCTAGTCACCAAGCAGTCCCTATTGAGTCACCAAGCAAACAATGTTTACTTCTTCGGAAACATTTTTTGAAACACGGTTCCTATGGAAGCCCTCGCCTGTGGCTCGAGCAAAGTCCGCCTCCGTCACACACATACTCCTACATTTATTTGGTACGAAGTATGCTTATGCTTGTATCATTTTGTTGAGACGAATGTGGGAATAATGCTAAAGATAAAATATGGGATTATTTACAAAACATTATCAATTTTATTTCTTCCACAAAACCTTTAAATTTGTCTTGACATTAACTTTGTTCTTTTATTAATTTGACATCATCATCTGATTAGTCTGGATAGCCCTGTTGTCAGTGGTTAGTGATGAGTATATCCTGCTTTCCTTTCTTTCTTTCCTCTTTTCAGTCCTTTCCCATGATTTGGCGATATTTATTTGACATTATCATGAAAGTCATTCATAAATCACTTCATATTATGTAAAATGATGATATCAACTCGAATATCGATTTCAGCGTTGAGTATTATAAATTAATTTTGAAATGACTGATTTAAAATAGGCTCTAACTAAAAATATGAGTCACAATGGAATTTGAACTTTGGTATGCATGACATAGAGTTTAATTTCAAAAATTTTAATATAGGTAGTCAAATTTTGTACCTCGATCCCGGTCTTGGGTTCCGTATCGAGGACCACCAGTAGGTTGGTTGGTGGGTTGTTGGGCTTGCTGGAGGCCACCACTGCTACGGAAGCCCCCACTGTCTCCTGAGGCTTCACGCCCGTGCCACGCAGGAAGCACAGCACGTATGTTGCACTGTATTTCAGATTCCAGTTCTCTCGGATGGCCTGTAAATTAAAGAAAAGTAGTATTTAGTCAAAGTCATGTCATTCTGTATGGATCAGAATGTTGGGCTGTTAAGAAGATGGATGAAAAAAGACTGCATGTAGCGGAGATGAGAATGTTGAGATGGATGTGTGGTGTGACGCGAATGGATAAAGTAAGAAATGAGTATATTAGAGGAAGTCTGAAAGTGGCGCCAGTGACTGAAAAGTTGAAAGGTAATCGTTTGTCTTGGTATGGCCATGTAAAGAGGAGAGATGAAACGCATGTTACGAAAAGAGTTTTGAATTTACACGTAGATGGATGGAAGGTTGGTGAAGAGGGAGGCCGAAGAAGAGATGGATGGATTGTGTGAGAAGTGATATGAAAGAAAAGGGAGTTAGTGATAGTGTGACGGGTGACAGGACAGAGTGGAAGAAAAAAAACATGTTGCGCCGACCCCAAGTAATATGGGGGGATGGGGGGTATGGGTAGGATGATGATGATGATGAGTATTTAGTCAAAGAGTATTTTTAGCCAAAAGTTAGGAAGCATTACAGACAGAGGTTTTTTTTAAAGCGGTTTTAAACTCATGAACACCAAGCGAACGCCGGCGATCGTTATTGTCTTTCTATTATGTCTCTAAATACGGTATTTAAAAGGTTAATACGGGATCCAGAGAATAAGAAGACATATGGACCAATAGCTATAATGAACGACACTGTGAACAAATTGTACTTTCGTAAAAAGATACAAAGATGAAAAAGAAAATTGTATCATTTTATTTTAAATGATGCAAAGACAAAAATATAAAACCCTCTTTTTTAATCATCTGCTAACTTTAGATGTAAGAATAAAAGTGTCCGTCCCTATGCACACTTAGATCTTTAAAACTACGCAACGGATTTTGATGCGGATAGAGTGATTCATGAGGAAGGTTTAAATGTATATACATGTATAATATATTTACTATCAGCATTGCACTCGTACGAAGCTGGGACGGGTCGCTATTAAAAAATAAATGTCAAATCAGCATATTATTTATTCTTTAGATAAAAATTATCTGGTGTTTTTTATTTTGTAATTTGTCGTATGCGAGCTACGAATATACATTTTTTCTTTTTTTGCTTTGTATTCTTTTCATGACAGGCGAATACTTTCATAGAAAACCAAAAACCTTTACATTCTCAATCAATGTTGTTTACGCCGATTCGTATTGGGAATATTTCGAGTGGTTTGCTAAAATTGGAGTTGGTATGAAAAGATGACGGGCGTGAATTTGAGGGGAACGTTTATTAATTGAAAGAAGGAAAAAACATGTGTTCTTTGTACACCGATACATACCTATAAAGTAAAAACTTTTTTTTATATTGAAAAATAAAAAATTAAGTTTTTATTTTATACAAAATCGCAAATAAAAAGAAAAGAGAATGCCCATACCCGTGCTATATTGTGTCACAAGTATGTGCACTCGTATCAAAAATAATGTTTCATTTATGTGTATGTTATATTTTTAATATGGTTAAAAAAAAAATGTAGTTGTGTGTAAGTTGTTATGTTATGTAGTTGAATATACGGATGCAAATTGATGCAGCTTTATTTGATGAGAGGTAGGTAAGTATATGTTTATTTATGAGTACCTAGTTAATATAAATAACAAATAAACATTTCTATAGGTTTATGAAGGGTTAAAAAAAACTAAAGCTACAAGAAAATAAATGTCATCAAATTCTTAAGTTTTTCAATAGATAAATTGATTTTGGGAGCACTAAAATATCACCAGTCCATTTCGGATTCGTTGGCTTTTTCTAGTCTCTTAATAAAACAGTGTTCATAGCAAAGTCTACCCTGTCACAAGAATATTGAACAGTACATATTTCGCAAACTTTTTATATTCCAGGCACACCTAGGATAATGCACATTTTAGAGGTACACCTTAAACTAAAACAATGTTTTTACATTTGAGGAGTGACTGGAGTGGTGCCACGGTATCCTCACTTCCGTCTTGCCGTAGGTTTTCACCAGATATGGCCAGTTCAAAAGAGACCTAATTGAAATTCAGGCGAAAAAAACGCCAGGCTGTGCGGTACCACTGGGCAGAACCCCGGAGTACACGGTGGAGCATATGGTGTTAGTGTGCCCTGCTTGGGCGAAGAAACGCTATGTCGTTGCTGAAGAATTTCGAACCCAATCTATAGCTTGATCTATATTTTTTCAACCGGTCTTAAGATTAAGAGATAGGTAATTTTTCCGTGGCACGTCAACTAATCCCCACGTTACACCCTTTGCGGAACACTGCCATAGTAGATCACCACTTCGACCTGTTGTTTTTTTTTACTTACCTGCTCTGTTGCTTTTGATTTTTATTCTCTAACATTTAATCTTCATTTTTGCGAAAAGAAAAAATAAATTATGTCACGGTTTGTATTGACTTTTAAAAGCCCTTTCATAACAATCAACAAAATTGATTTGAAAGACAAACCTTAAATATCGCAATTGTTTCAACTTCAAAGTAAGATTGGTCATAAACGTATAACGTGCCAAAAAGTCATAAAAACAGTATACCTACTTACATAGAAGCCACGGCCGTAAAATAAATGATAAAACCTTTTTTCAGATGAGCTCATCAACCGATTCCTTTCAGCTCTTTTCCGATTGTGCACACGTGTGTCTCTTACGGTAGAAATAGATTTCTGATGTTTTATCGACCGGCACTTTGGTTGGAATCGAATTGGATTTGATTACGTTCGGAAGTGAGGAAAGCCGTTCACAAAGGTAGTTAATGACCTGGTCATTGCGTGATGGTGACGGACTTCGGTAACTACCATTCGATCACTTATTGTGTCGTAATGTCTTCAAATGGGAATATTTTTTTTTATTTTCCAAAAATGTTTAACTTTGTCATTTATCATAAAGGATATGTTTCTTTGATTATTTTTTTATTGACATTAGTTATATTCAATAAATAATATTCCCTGTTTCTGTCCACGATTCTATCATAAACATTCTGATTCTAAGCAAACACTGTATTATTTTTAAAAAAAAATTATTGTAATTTCATTGAAGTATTAAGTATTATATTTTTAGGAGAGATCATTAAACTGTTTTCACTATGGGCAGAGCAAGAGGGAAAGTCAAATTTTTACTAACTAAAACCCACCCATAATCGTTACCGACGCTATTTTAAGTTACCTTTGCGTTGCAAGATCGTAATTTTACGAACAGCAGCCTAATGTTTGCATCACACCATGGTCGATTGATAGAATCTCAATTTATTAAGTCCGTCTGTATTTATTTATTTGGCTCTGTGGAATGAGAAAATTCAAATCGTGTACATATTTACCTATCTAAACATCAAAAGGTGAATACCACATCGATTTCATTCATTTCAAATACACTAAGCCATTAAAATAAAAATTCAAACCCTCAATAAAGCATTTTCACAACGTGAGCTGTAAATTCTTTATTTCCCTACCGTCATCATGAAAGCCATAAAAATACTATAAAAATGACAGAGCTTTAGAAAAATAAGGACATTTACCAAATACAGAACGAAGCATAAAGTTCATTATTTTTCATTCATAAAATCTCTACGGATATTAAAAAAAAATAAGGAAAGATAGATAAATATATAGATTAAACTTTATTGTACACCAAAAAGTTACAGAACTTATACAAAAACTTAAATCTATGCGTACAAAAGTGGTCTTATCGCTGACAGTTAAGAAAAGTGAGGGGAGAGGGGTGAGAGTTATGAAAATACTTGCAATCAACTTCTCTCGTGCAGTGTGAAAAGGGACGATATTTTAAGTTAAATAACCTGCGGAAATAGCAAAGCTGACATAACACAATCTTGTTTCCGCAGAACCCTTTGGCTAATCGACTCTCATTTATCCCTTCCACGCGGCCGAACCCTCAAAGCATACCTTTTTGAATTCTTGTCGCTTAGCCTTTTCTAAGCCGCAACGATCTCCGCTATTCAGAGCGTCTCTGTATAAAGTGGGTATGATTTAGAAATTTTGCCTTGACCCCGGCTTGGTGGAGCGGATTATTTGGCTTCTAGAGACAGAAATAGTTTTTAGAGCCGCATAACGGTAATAAGGTCGAGACATGTTACAACATTCAATGAGTGTTAGGTTATGTCTTCACTACGTAAAGGCGGAACGGAGCGAAACAGAAACTATGATGAGTGTTTCCACTAAAACAGAGCAAAGCAAAGCGTAGTGGTAATTAGAGAAGCTTTATGCGGTGCTACGATCAATTAAACTGCCTGAAAACGTTAAGCTGTCATTAAAACAAGAAAGAAAACCGATGACCGATGTTAATTTTTATTCTATCATACGATAGAATAAAAATTAACATCAGAGAGGGGTCCGAGTATTCGGACCCATGTGCGACGAATGCTCATCTACACTATCTACACTAATATAATAAAGAGGAAAAGTTTATTTTTTTATTTTTTTGTTGTTTTGTTTGTAGGAGGTAATCTCTGGAACTAATGGTTCGATTGGAAAAAATTTAGCAACAATAGAAAGCTGCTTTACTCTTGAGTGACATAGGCTATAAATTATTTATATAACATGGATGTTAACCGAGCTATCACTACCAGAAATTTTCCGCGGACAAAGTCGCGGGCAGAAGCTAGTATTTTTATATAAAAAATATACTTAATCCAACCCCGCTTTTCTCAAATTGTTTCTCTGGATGTAGAGTGGTTAAGCACCTTGCAATTGGCCAATGCTCTGCTGAGCTCCACTCCGCTCAGCTCCGTCTCAGTGTAATCCAGGTGCATTTTTACTAAAGCGGAAACATTTGGAGACGAGTGGAGAGCAGTGAAGCGAAGTAGAGCGGAACCAACCTCGAATCTACGTCAGTACTACTTTGATTATCTTCGGGTCATTCATTTCTTTATAGAGTGAGATGATTCGTACACGTCACCGCTTTTATGAAACCGCATCCTTACGCACGAAGGCTGTTCATTGTAAATCAATCTACATAACCCTTGCCCCTCTGTATGGAGGTCAGCTTCCAGTCAAATTTGCTGACTGACTGGCAAAGATCTACAAAACTAAACTTAAAAATAAAGTACCTTTTTCGAATACGCACATACGAAATTACGAAATTAATTTCTTCAAGCAAACATCAGCTGATCGAGTCCAATGACCTGTAGGTAGACGACCTACTTACTGGTCTTTGGACTCGCTCAGCGAATCTCCTTTATTTTTTAGTTTTATCTTTACAAATCGATAGTGTTTCATGTATCGGATCGATCCTCCACGGGATTCAAACAATCAAAATTTAGCGGTGAATAAGTTAATGGACTTATTATTAACTAGCTACCCGCCCCAGCTTCGCACGGGTACTGTTATTGACTATACTATGCATGTATTATATACATAAAACTTCTTTTTGAAACACTCTATCTATTGAAAAAACCGCATCAAAATCCGTTGCTTACTTTTAAAGATCTAAGCATACATAGGGACGAAGCAACTTTATTTTATACTATACTAGCTGTGCCCGCGACTTCGTCCGCGTGGAATAGTTATTTTGGACATCATATTTATTTTTGCATTCGAAGACATGTGACATCCACCAATCCGCACTGGGCCCGCGTGGTGGATTATGGCCCATTCCCTCTTCTAGAGAGGCCTGTGTCCCAGCAGTGGGAACATTAAAAAGGCTGATGGTGATGGTGATTTATTTTTGCAAACAACCTCCTCAGCTTTATAAATTATAACTGCTACCCACAACTTTGCCCGTGTCAATTTCTGTTATTATTTCAGCCAATTTATTTTTAAAAGAACATAATTATCTAAAAGTACTTCATAGAGCTACACCCCAACTTGGGCACGCCATAATCTCGGCGGTAAGTCCCCTCTTTGAGGCGTGATGTCTATCACGGCATCCTCACCTTCCGCATGACACAGATTCTCACCGGACATGGGAAGTTCAGGAGATTCCTGCGCGCCGGATTCGTGCGGAAGAGACGTCCGGGTGTCGCCACTGTATGGTCAGCCCGGAGGATACGGTGGAGCACTCGGTGGAGGTGTGCCCCGCTTGAGAAGAGCATCGCCGTGTCCTCGTGGGGGTGATCAGCGGCGGGCCTTGGTTCAGGCCATAGTTCGCAGCGAAGAAGAATGGCAAGCGGTCGCCTCCTTCTGCAAAGCAGTAATGCTCGTAAAGGAGGAGGCCGACCGCATAAGGCAAAGGCAACAGCGCCCTCGCCGTAACCGTCACCGCCGCGATTCCGCCGATATCCGGTCTCCGTAGACGCTGGCTTGTGGATGGTGAGCAATGGGTAGCTCGCCGTCCGGTTGTCTGGTAACAGTCCAGACCGAGACCAAGTCGTCGACGGCGTGCACTGCTCCCGCGCGCCTCAAGGTGTTGTCAGCAAACTGTGGGGCCCTTCAGGGGCGAAGCCTCCTGCAGCCGAGGGTTGGTGCGCCTCACCTTCCGCATGACGCAGGTTCTCACCGGACATGGGAAGTTCAGGAGATTCCTGCGCCGGATTCATGCGGAAGAGACGCCCGGGTGTCGCCACTGAGTGGCCAGCCCGGAGGACACGGTGGAGGTGAGCCCCGCTTGAGAAGAGCATCGCCGTGTCCTCGTGGGGGTGATCGGCGGCGGCGACTTCTCGCGCCGGGCCTTGGTTCAGGCCATGGTCCGCAGCAAAGAAGAATGGCAAGCGGTCGCCTCCTTCTGCGAAGCAGTAATGCTTGTAAAGGAGAAGGCCGACTGCATAAGGCAAGGGCAACTTCGTCCTCGCCGTAGCCGTCGCCGCCGCGATCTCGCCGATATCCGGCCACCGTAGACGCTGGCTTGCGGACGGTGAGGAATGGGTAGCTCGCCGTCCGGTTGTCTGGTAACAGTCCAGACCGAGACGAAGTCGTCGACGGCGCGCACTGCTCCCGCGCGCCTCAAGGTGTTGTCAGCAAACTATGGGGCCCTTCAGGGTCGAAGCCTCCTGCAGCCGAGGGTTGGTCCGAAAGCGTTATACCGGGACTCTGGGAATAAGGCAAGGGAGGAACGGGGTAGGTTGTTTAGTCAGTAAGAGTTTGACACTGTTTCCCGCTCCGCCCAAGAGCGGGATTCGTCATTGGATGAATTTTACCTACCATAAAAAAACCCCTCCGCGTCGCGCGCAAGCAACCCCTCTCCTCGCCCGCCAGCCAGGCGCAGCGTCATGTTTTGCACATCATGCGGCGCGTGTGAATTTTATATCGGAGTTATTTTAAAGTTGTAATATCTTCTAAGATGTTCATTGAAAATAAGTGATGTCAAAGACAACTTTGTTCACAATTACATACTCTGAATCAACAACACATTTATTTGGATAAAGTTTAATATTACTATGTTGATACAACTCTACCAAATAATCGGTAATAATGCATTAATTTCGGCCAAATTTGATTCCCATAAAAACGGCTCTAGTGAGTTAATCTTAAAAGATAGACATATACTGTCGCGGACATTTTTTTAGATCATTTTAAGAGTAATAATTCCGTCATACATATTTTTTTGTTATCTTGAACCGTTTTCGCAGCGCACGCAACGAAAGCCCTCAAAGATGAATATTATTCCCCGTTTTTTCCACATTTTCCATTATTTCTCCGCTCCTATAAGTCGCAGCGTAATGTTATATAGCCTAAAGCCTTCCTCGATAAATGGTCTATTCAACACAAAAAGAATTTTTCAATTCGAACCAGTAGTTCCTGAGATTAGCGCGTTCAAACAAACAAACAAACAAACAAACAAACAAACTCTTCAGCTTTATAATATTATATTATACTATATGTACATATAATGATTGAATATCATACCTTGACTTTAGCTTTGAGTGTGAGCGTCCGGTTGTCAGGCAGCCACAGGCGACAGAGGACGCTGTCGGCTCCTCGGGTCTTGGTGGCGGCGATGATGCGCACGGCGGCCACCGTCCGCCGCTCCACGTACGCCGAGTACACGTAGAAACGAAACCTGGAAAGTTAAAGAGAAAATATTTGAAAATGAATACAAGATTTTTTTATACATTTCAATTAGCATTGTCAGTAAACAAATTGCTATATGCATAGGAAGAAACGAAAGAACTCTCCTGAGATATAGATTCACTACCTAGATCAGGCAGAGCATACATATGTATACATTAAATTGTAAGGCTCTAGACAGACGGATTGCATTTCAACTGCAATCCAACTGCAAATTGCAGTTCGGATGCAGTTTGATGTGATGTGCAGTTACACGATCGAACTGAACCGCCGACTGCAATTGAACTGCTATCGGACTGCACGTTTAGTTTGCAGTTCTATTGCAGTCTTGTCAACTGCATTCAAACTGCATCCGAACTGCAATTTGCAGTTGGATTGCAGTTGATTTGTGGTCCGTCTGTCTAGAGCCTAAGTGACACTCGTTTGCTAAATAAATTATTTATTATTATTATATCACAGTATTTCACCCTAATTTTGTACAGTTGTATATTATACTCGTATATACAAATCTTCCTTATTTATAACACTTTATATTAGTGAAAGCAAGAAAAAAATCCTTTCGATATTTTACAGGATAAATTTTACAGGAAACAATTTACAGGATCCATTTTAGAGAGTGTGCGCAGGAATTAAATGACTTGATTCCATCATCCCCTTTTCTACCATCCGGCTACCCGCATTGTTAGACATTGAAAAAGAGGTAGAGAAATTATCGAGAGAAATTATCGACAGAAAATAATGACCTGGAAATGAAAGCAGCAACCCAGCAAAGAGTAATTTCACACCCTCTGTATGCGCCTCTCTTGGGTCATTATTTGGGTTCGCATTCTTGGTCATACAGAAAATGATACGGATACTGCCGCTATTAGATTATTTTGGGTATGGCGGCCGTACATTAAGGCTCATTAACCTTTTGTAGACGCCATTTTAAGAGGACGCCATTGGTCGTATATGGCAACATACTTTTTTTATGGTGGGAAAAATCATTGAATGACGAATCCCGGCCTTGAGCGGAGCGGGAGACAGTGTCAGACTTCTACTGACTAAACGACCTACCGTTCCTTCCTGCCTTAGTTCCAGGGTCCCTGTGTTCCGTTTTCTCATTCATATTATGACAATATACTGGGAACCATAATATTTTCACTTCCAAAAGTATAAAAATGCATCATCGTTTGAGTGCTAAACAAGAAATTATATTATGATCAAAAAACGAAATGAGTCTCCATAAAAACAATGGTCACTATTTGGACGCCATTTTAAGAGGACACTATTGGTCGTATATGACAACATTCTTTTTTTATGGTGGGAAAAATCATCGAATTCCGCCCTTGAGCGGAGCGGGAAACAGTGTCAGACTTCTATTGACTAAACCACCCACCGTTCCTTCCTGCCTTAGCTCCAGGGCCCTGGTGTTCCGATTTCGCATCAACCCTTGGCCCCAGAAGGCTTCGACCCTGCTGGGCATATGACAACATATTGGGAACCATTTCTAATATGTTCACTTCCAGCAAATATAAAAATGCATCATCATTTAAGTGCTAAACATGAAATTATGGTATGATCACAAAACTAAATTAGTCTCCATGAAAACAACGGAAACAGCAATAGGTATATTTTTTTCGTTAAATCTGTCTTCCATTATTAGGCACAAATTCCCCTTTCTTCTTTCGAATCTCTCTATATTGTTCGATCTTAGAAGCCCTTTTACAAGCTCATAATGCGATCCATTTTACGACCTAAATTGAACTGTTAAAGGGATGTGGAGGTGGTGAGGTGAAGGAAGGCGACGAGGAGTTGATCTGATGATGGAACTGGAAGATAGGAACTCTAATTAAACGACACAACCTCATCGAGTTTGGGCTCATGTGATTCGTCTTGAAGAGTTTTGATTATATAGGTTAATACCTCGCTATAAAAGCTAAAAAAATATATTTTCATTAAAAACTGGATTTTATTTGTCTCTAGTTTCTTCAGTTCTAAAAGTAGAACTGCAAGTAATTTGACCAAGTCACGCTTCATCGTGGTTTCTTCCGCCAACAAAACACTGCTTATTTCTGTCTACCTTTAAATCCATTTCCTTATCCGTTTTGTCTTGAAGTTCACTATGTACTATTTTCTTTATTTTCTTTCCTTAGATATATTTAACAACTATTCTGTTGTAGTTTTGTTGATTAATTGACCCATTTCCTAATAGAATATACAGTTTGTCAAATTTCATTCGAATCTCACAAACGTATGCAGGACACGGTCTTCTCACATCAAAATCCCTTAACTATTCATGGACTTATTATACTCCGAGTTCCAAGAGAACGCCGGCCTTCGCACACCTATTACACAATATATTCGACAATTATCACACAACGCTGTCTAGTCTCAAGCTAAGCAGAGCTTGTGTTATGAGTACTAGACAGCTGATAAACATACTTATATATTTCTAAATACATACATATTATAGATAAATATATATCGTGTATATAAGGTAGCTACTTCAGACCTAAATACCCCTTCATTTACTCCCTCAATCACCTATTAACGAGTAAAATTATTCAAAAGTTTTAAGCGCATCAGCTTAACATTGGCGAATTTTACAAGTGAATACCTCTCACCTGTCGCCGATGTTCTCAAGAGCTACTCGAAGCCCTTCCTCGAAAGCTCTAGAGCAGTGGCGTAGCTACCTTGGGTGGCACCCGGTGCGGAAGTTGGTGGTGTCACCCCATCAAAAGTCATCATCATCCTACCCTTATCCCATTTTACTTGGGGTCGGTGCAACATGTTTTTTTCTTCCACTCTGTCCTCACCCCATCAAAAGTAAAAATTAAAAAAATATATATGATAAGGACATGGATCAGGAGGTGAAGGACAATGACAGCGTTAGGCTCTTTTGCGGGAATCTCCGAATCATACACAGAGCTGAGCTAGTACTAGTGGCGAAACCCCGCAAAAAAAAAATGTGTGCTAGTGGTTTTTTTGTTTACACAATTGTTCTTAAAGTTGAGAGACCGGGTGGGTGTCACCCCAAAAAAGGTGACACCCGGTGCGGACCGCCCCAGCCCTCCCCTCTTTGCTACGCCACTACTCTAGAGAGATTTGAAGGCATAACGCTTTATGATCTCCTTAGCCTCGAGAGCACATTGCATGTTGAGAGCTCTTTAAAGAACACCTTAAAACTGGCCTGGAGTCTAGAAGGATGTTCAAACACGAACTTTTAGAGGCTAAAAGATTTTTATACTTTTTCCTTTTTTTCGTGTCAATGGACTTAAATTAGACTTTTTTCTGACAAGAATTCGGCAACTTTACTGCTCTATTACTTGTAAAAAACCTGAAAACTGCAGATAAATTTTTTGTGGGCAAAAATTATCTAATGACATCGCCCGCCCTTGGGCAAAGCGGGGGAGTGTCAGACTTTTACTGACTAAAAACTCACCCTGTTCCTTCTTACGCTGCTGTCGTGCAGCACGTACATACCTACATTTGTACTAAGTATCTACGAGTATTAAAAAAAATGTAATTTCAAAGAATCGCGTAAATGTTTACAGAGGTAACTTACAAGAAACCTAACTTTTGCCCGCGCCTTTGTCCGAGTGAAAATTGGTTTATGCATACAAATTTTGGAACCCCTTTTTGTTAAATTAGGTGGTGAAATTAGTAAAATTCGTCTTCGTCATAAAAGGAGACGCTCCTAGTCTTTGTAATTTAGGGTTGATGCGAAAGCGGGACACCGGGGCCCTGGAACTAAAGCAAAAGGGGACGGTGAATTGTTTAGTCAGTAGAAGTCTGACACTGTCTCCCGCTCCGCCCAAGGACGGGATTCGTTGTTCAATGATTTCTCCCACCATACAAAAAGGCTTTGTAATATATGTCAGTGTGTCTATTTCTTATTTTATATTTATAGAGATGAGTAGGTTTCATTCAAGAATAGTCTCACAATCAAACTTGCTCCAACTAAAACGAGAAAAGAAAGCTAAGTATATTTTTCCACTACAAAAAATCTTCCAAAACTACATCCAACTGCTGATTATGTGTAGAGCACGTTTCATTACTAATTAATACTAGCTATAATTCCTTTAAAAAAACCAGTGGGTAAAATTTAACGTAAAATTTAAAATTTAAATTGACGTGTAAAAGTGTTATTTTAAAACCTAATAAATATAATTTATCAATTAGCCGATTTACTGACTTCTCCGCCGATTCTGAATTAAGAAGATTAAGGACACACATTTCTCGTCTTATCTTAGAGGGTGCAAATTACGAGGATGTACGCT
Source organism: Mythimna loreyi (assembly GCA_029852875.1). Classification (NCBI taxonomy): domain Eukaryota; kingdom Metazoa; phylum Arthropoda; class Insecta; order Lepidoptera; family Noctuidae; genus Mythimna; species Mythimna loreyi. The sequence goes on along the minus strand of CM056785.1, from coordinate 10,997,822 downwards.
TGTCTGGGCACAGGCAGAGATTAGCGAACGTAAACTAAAGACATGTCTCGTAAGCGGCGGACCAATTAATACGCTGCATAATGTTTCAAAACAATGCTGGTACACGTTCACAATAGTACGCTAAGCCCCTGCCAGCATTTACACGGAAAGGAATCTCTCCGAAATTCAGGGTTGTCTCTTAACAAAAATGTATACCTAATTACTTTTTCTTACCTTTGGGATTTTAATTCAAGGGCTGATTTTTTAATCGCCTGATAACTTTTATCTGAAGAATATGTTTGAAGTTTTGACCGCTTTTGTATAAAAAAATATTATTATGTCAAACCGCCATATTTATTCCTCAGATAGATGTTAACTGAAGATCGAAAAATAGGCCCTTAGTTTTTATTTATTTCATATTTAACTATTTATGTAGGTACACAAATAAAAATAAAATTGAAGGAAAAGGAAACGGCAAAATAGGTACAAAGGTGATGCTTATTTCTAAAGAAATTTCTTGCAGCATACCTGCGAATGGAGAGTCAGAAAAATAGATTTGTAGACATCGTGTGTAACAGAAAAGGAAAAATTAGTACACTGACAATGAAATAATACAACATGTAAATAAAATTATATTATTATAAACAACTAATATATATATGTTTTTAATTATATATTAGTTGTTTTATAATTTTTTTATCATTATAACCTGAATTGTATTAAAACTTTTATGAATGAATCTCAACCTAAGACGTTTCCGTATAGAAACATAAATTTTATTTAAAATGGTGCGTAAAACGTTTATAGGTGAAGCTAAAATTGAGATGATAATATTATTCTTGCCTTGGGCTGCTAACCTTTCCAAATTCCTTGAATTTCTCCAAGTCCAGAAGGCGTGCGGGGATTTCAAAAAGTATTTGAGTTTAAACCCTTTATAATCCTGATTTATTGAAAGATAAGCAATAAATCAAAACAAATTTTAATTAAAATTCATTTATAATTGTAATCCTAATACAACAACTCCAGTACAGCAAAACTGCCGATAACAAACCGACGTCCAGACGCATCGATCAAATATTTTTTTCAGGGATATCCAGGGAAAACTCAATGTCACCCAAATGTCCAAAGTTCTTGAGCTTTTTTCCAGCACCAGACAAAAACTTTAAGAAGAATGTGTGACGGCAACCCTATTCATTCCTGACGAAGGTAAAAGAAGTGACGTCTTAAAATCGAATATATGTCGAACTAGCTTGTCGAAAACTGTTGAGGAAAAACGCGAACGGTTAATAAAAGGAAGAGTTAAGAATTTTGAGTTTAGTTTACTTGTTCATTTTGATACAAATAAGCAAACAAGTGCGACCATTATGGATCTAAAGACAAATACTCACGTATATCAAAATTACATTTTCAACAAACACGAAAAAAAAAACAAATAAAATTTAACCAGCATAATATTTTCCAAACAACCTTATAACCAAATGATTAAATAATTTGTAGATAGTAAATAATTTGAAAAAATATATCATGGAGAAAACCCTTCTGTGAAAATAAGACTCCTATTTACTTGATAGCAGGGACAATACGAGACCGTTTTGAAAAAAAATATAATTTGTTGATAGTAAATAATTTTAACAAAATATAATTATCATGGAGAAAATCCCTTCTGTTAAATCAAGAGTCCAATTTACTTGATAGCAGGGACAAATAAGACACCGTTTTCAAAAAAGTATTTAAAAAGTGACTTTAAAATCCGTGTTAATTTTTCGTGGCAGCCCTACTTACTTCAAACATTCAGTGTGACTAGCATCATGTGTACGCTCACGAGAATTCCGGCCGGAAGGGCTCGCTAGTTTGTTTGTAATTAACAATGAAAGAGGGGAATGCTCACAATAATCACAGAGTCTATTGTCGGTACGGATAGATACGTCTATCTCTATGTTTACTCAAGTTCTTGACGATAGACGTTCATGTCAGATTGTCAGCTAATCAATGTATTGTAAAGTAAATCTTAGCATATCTCACGAAGTCGTTTTAATTTCATGTCGCAGAAAGATCATGTAATGTCAAAGTCAAAATATTTTTTACTAGCTTTTGACAGCGGCATCGCCCGCGTAAATAAAATATAGCCTATGTCACTCAGGAGTAAATCAGCTTTCTATTATTGCTAATTTTTTTCCAATCGGACCAGTAGTTCCAGAGATTACAAACAAAAAAACAAACTTTACCTCTTTATTATATTAGTGTAGATATTAGTGTAGATTACCCATAGGCCTACATGGGCACTTGTAAAACGTTAGAAGCTAGTGCACGGTTTCAAATCGGTTGCTTTCTATGGAGAAGAACCGGCAAGAAACTCCATGTAATAAATAGTACACCATGAAGATATTATGGCGACAGTGACTGTTGTAACCTAGTGCTGTGTGCAGTGGTATGGCTATAGAAGCGTCGCGGTATCCTCACCTTTTGCAAGACGCAGGTCCTCAACGGACGTACTAGGTTTTGAAAGTTCCTGCACCGGATTCAGTCCGAAGAAACGCCCGGGTATTACCATTGTGCGGACCCTCCGAATGATACAGTGCAGCATACGTTGGTAGTGTCGCCTGCTTGGGTGAACCACCTCCGTGACCTCGTCTTGGATCCCGACCCCAATTTTTAGCCACCGTAGGCGATGGTTTGTGGATGGCGAGCAATGGGGAGCTCGCCATCAGGTCGTTCACGACTACGAGCCCGAGACGTCGACGGCATAAAGTGTTTCACACGCGCCTCAAAAAGATGGCCGCAGACTTGAAACGTACTGTGGTCATATGGCTTTGCTTTCAAAAAGGAAACTCGGAGTCCTGGAACGCAATGCAGATAAGCAACATAGGAGTGCGTTTGAGTCAGTAATAGTCTTGTAAGGACGGAGCGAACTCATTGGATCCTACGCAAAAGTGTCGTCTTCATCAAAAGTGTTCCTCCAAATGGTATCAGATTATTAATATTAATTACTAGCTTTTGCCCGCGGCTTCGCTCCCGGCAACAGATTATTCTACTCTACCCTACTCTACCCTACTCTACCCTACTCTACCCTACTCTACCCTACTCTACCCTACTCTACCCTACTCTACCCTACTCTACCCTACTCTACCCTACTCTACCCTACTCTACCCTACTCTACCCTACTCTACCCTACTCTACCCTACTCTACCCTACTCTACCCTACTCTACCCTACTCTACCCTACTCTACCCTACTCTACCCTACTCTACCCTACTCTACCCTACTCTACCCTACTCTACCCTACTCTACCCTACTCTACCCTACTCTACCCTACTCTACCCTACTCTACCCTACTCTACCCTACTCTACCCTACTCTACCCTACTCTACCCTACTCTACCCTACTCTACCCTACTCTACCCTACTCTACCCTACTCTACCCTACTCTACCCTACTCTACCCTACTCTACCCTACTCTACCCTACTCTACCCTACTCTACCCTACTCTACCCTACTCTACCCTACTCTACCCTACTCTACCCTACTCTACCCTACTCTACCCTACTCTACCCTACTCTACCCTACTCTACCCTACTCTACCCTACTCTACCCTACTCTACCCTACTCTACCCTATTCGAATTTTTCTCACCTTTTAAACCTTCCCTAGACCTCCACGAATAATTCAAGACCAAGATAAGATAAATCCGTTCAGCCGTTCTCGAGTTTTAGCGAGACTAACGAACAGCAATTGATTTTTATATATATAGATAGACATTTACGGTCTAACTTTTTTTGTTTAGATAAAACATTGTCCCATACTATCAATTACTTCAGTAATTAGTGCGTTCACATTCTCACAAATATGCAAACCTATATACTTACACAAGACATCCGGCCCGGAACAACTATCAGTAAACAATATAAATATTTGCCTGTGGGAAAATCGCAATATAGCAACCAATCACTTAACTATTATCTATACTAATATTAATATTATAAAGCTGAAGAGTTTGTTTGTTTGTTTGTTTGTTTGTTTGTTTGTTTGAACGCGCTAATCTCAGGAACTACTGGTTCGATTTGAAAAATTCTTTTTGTGTTGAATAGATCATTTATCGAGGAAGGCTTTAGGCTATATAACATCACGCTGTGACTTATAGGACCGAAGAAACAATGGAAAATGTGGAAAAAACGGGGGAAAATATTCATCTTTGAGGGCTTCCGTTGCGTGCGCTGCGAAAACGGTAGAAGATACCAAAAAAATATGTAGGAAAGAATTATTCCTCTTAAAATGATCTAAAAAAATGTCCGGGACAGTATATGTCTATCTTTTAAGGTTAACTCACTAGAACCGTTTTTATGGGTATAAAATTTGGCCGAAATTAATGCATTATTTCCAATTATTTGTTAGAGTTGTATCAATATAGTAATATTAAACTTTATCCAAATAAATGTGTTGTTGATTAAGAGTATGTAATTGTGAACAAAATTGTCTTTGACATCACTTATTTTCAATGAACATCTTAGAAGAAATTACAATTTTAAAATAACTCCGATATAAAATTCACACGCGTCGCATGATGTGCAAAATATGACGCTGCTTCTGGCCGGCGGGCGAGGAGAGGGGTTGCTAGCGGGCGGCGCGGAGGGTTTTTTTATGGTAGGTAAAAATCATCCAATGACGAATCCCGCTCTTGGGCGGAGCGGGAAACAGCGTCAGACTCTTACTGACTAAACAACCTACCCCGTTCCTCCCTTGCCTTATTCCCAGAGCCCCGGTATAACGCTTTCGCACCAACCCTCGGCTGCAGGAGGTTTTGACCCTGAGGAGCCCCACAGTTTGCTGACAACACCTTGAGGCGCGCGGGAACAGTGCACGCCGTCGACGACTTGGTCTCGGTTTGGACTGTTACCAGACAACCGGACGGCGAGCTACCCATTGCTCACCGTCCGCAAGCCAACGTCTACGGTGGCCGCTTATCGGCAGGATCGCGGCGGCGACGGCTACGGCGAGGGCGCTTTTGCCCTTGCCTTATGCGGTCGGCCTCCTCCTTTACGAGCATTACTGCTTCGCAGAAGGAGGCGACCGCTTGCCATTCTTCTTCGCTGCGGACCATGGCCTGAACCAAGGCCCGGCGCGAGAGGTCGCCGCCGCCGATCACCCCCACGAGGACACGGCGATGCTCTTCCCAAGCAGTGCACACCTCTACCGTGTGCTCCACCGTGTCCTCCGTGCTGGCCACCCAGTGGCGACACCCGGGCGTCTCTTCCGCACGAATCCGGCGCAGGAATCTCCTGAACTTCCCATGTCAGGTGAGAACCTGCGTCATGTCCTGCGTGATGTCTATCCACCACGCCTCAAAGAGGGGACTTACCGCCGAGATTATGGCATGCCCAAGTAGCTCTATGAAGTTTTTAGATAATTATGTTCTTTTAAAAACTAAATTGTTTAAAGTAATAACAGAAATTGACACGGGCAAAGTCGTAGGTAACAGCTATAATTTATAAAGCTGAGTTTGTTTGCAAAAATAAATATGATGCCCAAAGTAACTATTCCACGCGGACGAAGTTGATAATATAATTAGTTTTTATTTTTTTTATTTCTCAAGTATTTTTAACACCTAGTGCTTGGAGCCTCCTTTTGAGCAAAGTAAAGCCTGTGTTAGGAGCCGCTCTTCCATATCTTATCTTAATTACATGTAGTAGGTTACACGTCTTTTTTACTTAATTTGTATAATAATAATAGAGAAAAAGAACTAAAACTAAAATAGAAATCTATAAATAAAATACTTACAAAAACTAAAAATTGTGAAAGTATGAAATTATTGATATTATTGATTAAGGAAGTGAATAACTGTGTAAATACCGAAGTGTCAAAATGTATGTTAACACATTCGTACGACGGATGTCGTCGTTTTTTTTTCATTTTTTTGTCATCAAAATGACACTTGAACTTTTACTCGTATTCCAAATTTCATCTAGCCCACAAAAAAAAACAACAGTAATTTTCCATGAATGCTTAAAATAGATCCAACCTTCACCTCCCTTTCATGTAGCTTGTTATGAATTATAAGTATCTTTATTTAGTAGATGTAACATGCTCCTGAGTATCGTTCTAATATCATAATGGAATAAACAACATTTCCTAACAAGACCTCGTCGGATCATGTAAACATTGTTTTCTCTATTGGGCTAATAAGCAGGATCATGTTTCAAGTTAATGGCCACCTTTTAGATAAATTATATTTGGAACACGATGAGCCCGAATCGTCGACGACGATGTCCCACGGGCGTCTCAAAAACATGTTAGCAAAACCGTAAGAGCCTAGCAACGCCTATGCATGCTGGGGCCGTGGCTTGGCTTCTGAAAATTAAGCAAAAATGGAACGTGGGAATAGGTATTAGTCAGTAAATTTGGCCACGGCAATGCTGTAAACTAACGCTGTCACTGGGTCCCTACGATGACTGGTATAGGGTACTCGGTGCAGGATAAAAGGCATGACACAGGCAAAGACATGGTCTGCGGAGAGACGCCGCACAAACACTGAACATCAGCACTGTCCGAATACATTGCCATGGCCGAATACTGGGCCAGGCAAGGAATTTGGCTGTTTTTTGTCATCGACACACTAAGAAGAAGTCAATAAATTTTGCCAGGCTCTCCTGCTCCACCTTAGAATGGAAGAATGTATTGGATAATTTCTCAACTTAAAAAAGAGCAACCCAAGTGAACCAAGGCTAATTATACTGTCTCATCACTTTAGTTGCTACTGATAAGTATCATCATTATCATTTCAACCAAAAGAGCTCCACTGCCGAGCTTAGATCTCCCCAAAAGTCGGATTCTTGCGACCTAACAAGTCCTGACAAGACATTTGTATGTGCAGTACCATGCCACTGTGCCATTTATGAAATTTAAACATGAAAGAACATTCTCTTATTTGTATATACAAAACACAAAAATAAAACAGTAATAAGAGTAGATAATCTATGAATAAAAGAAGGAAGATACACACGAGGCGAAGTTCTATTTGTATGATGAATACATTATTGAAATAACCTTTCACGAAGGTGTAAAAATGTGCTGCATCCATCAAGTTGAGGCATTGCCTGAAGGCCGTTCATTCATTCATTTTATTGGAGCATAGAGAAAATGTATAGGACCAATAAGTAATATTTCAGAGTATTATGCTAAATTCTTCTAAACGACCTCTCGAATTGGACTTATTTAGAAATAATATTCAATAGGGACGAAGGCCAAGAAGGAAATAATCCACAATGATGTTTGTGGGTTTTTTAATAATAATAATAATAATAAACATTTATTTCGGAATAAATTCCATATTTGTTAGTTACAGTGCAAACTTATAAACTAGTGTTAGTAACTACATTATTGTTAGTAACAGTATGAACTTATAAACTAGTGTTAGTAACTTTATTTATTTATTATACAAGCGTGAGGCTCGCCGACCCTGGGAATGTCTACTTGACTGCATGCAGTCGTATCCACCGCCCCAAGATCGGAGAGTCCCACCTTTCCGCTAACGCTCCGAGAATGGTGTTGGGGCTGTCGCGTAACCGGCGAAGCATAGATGCGCATCTCTTACGCATGATGGTAGAAAAACTATCAACGTCGGCATCGGCAAACATGCCGGACGCGCTACAAAAACGCGGCAGCCACATCAACACCCGGAACGTGTTGTTACTCGTATATTGGGTGCGCAGGCCACTATATGCCCTCTGCGTAAAGTTCACCCACAGGCTGCACGTGTAAAAGGATTGGCAGTAGGCTTTGAAAAGCGTCACCTTTACCTGAGCCGTACAGCGTGCAAACCTGTGGGCCAACATCCCACATCGGACAGCCAGCGACCTGCGCTCCCGTTCAATATCAGCGTTGTCTTTTAAGTCGTCTGAGACCCAATGACCCAGATACTTAAAATTAGCAACTCTATTTACAGGTCTACCGCAGAGCATAACTGGTGGGATTGTGTTATAGGATTTGCTATCTGCTTTGAACACCATAAGTTCACTCTTTGTTGCATTATATTTGAGCCCATGAGTCCCAGCGTAAGATTCACACACGTCAATCAGTTTTCTTAAGGCCCTGACCGATGGGCTCAGCAGAGCCATGTCATCGGCATAGCTTATATTATTAATGCATACACCATCAATATGACAGCCTATTCCGGTTCTGCTCAGCTCATTGATCAGGTTATTCATATACAGATTAAACAATGCAGGTGAGGATAACCCACCCTGCCTCACTCCACACTCAAGCCTGTAATCAGCTGAAAACGAGTTTGCCCAACGAACACGGTTCTGTTGATTCGCATACCAAAATTTAAACATATTTATAATTTCCTTGGGCACATCCGTCTCATGCTGCAGTTTATCCCATAACACAGCATATGAGACAAGGTCAAATGCTTTTGACAGGTCTAAATAGCACGCAAATACTGGTGTTTTTCTAGCAGTATAGTACTGAACAGTCTGCTTAAGGCTCAGGATGGCGCTCTCTGTAGATAAACCGGGCCGAAACCCGAATTGAGCATCGTTTATTTTAAGGTGTTTATCAAGCTGGCCTACAAGCAGACTGTCCAACACCTTAGCAATTATAGTCACCAGAGAAATAGGTCTATAGTTTGATAACAAAGATGAGTCACTTGTTTTATTTTTAATTATCGGCACAACAATTGTACGCATAAGTTTTTCAGGCAAATAAGAGTGACCTAAACATAAATTTAAAAACATGCATAAGACTCGTGGCAAGTGAATTCCAGCATGCTGCAAGTGCTCGATGCTAAGACCATCATGCCCGGGCGATTTTCCTCTAACCATGTTCTTAATGGTGGTAGCAATCTGCTTCGTGGTAAACGTGACGCTTCGCGCGGGGCAAACGGTCTCAGAATCGGGCACAAGCAACTGCGGCTCATTATTTAAGGGTGATTGCACTCTAAAATGCTGCCGAAACAGCTCAGCAATACTACTCTGGTCATGTTCACCTTCAACGCTCACGGGAAGGCTCGGCTTATGATTTAACTTGTTTGTTGACTTCCAGAATTTACCAAAATCTTTGTTCGAGTGGTGTTTGGCAATTATATCCATTTTAATTTGGTTTTGATTGGTTTGACACCATTTTAATTTACACTTAAATTTTTTCCTGGACTCGCTCATATCATCAAACATCGGACCAGACCTAGGTTTACCAGACATTAACCAAATTTTATAGTAAAGTCGCGCCCTCTCGTGAGCGTCACGTTTTTCACAACGGAAAACAAATAATAGATTTTTCGGGAATTGAAGTCATAACGACTGAAAATCCTTTGCTATGCTTTGCTTTGTACCGAGAAAATAGATAATTATGTTGTTTAGTGTATCTCGTGACCAGATCTTACAAATTGGTCACTTCATAATATGCCCAAGTATAACTGATCCGATCGTTTTTAACGTTAAAATTTAATGATATACCAATTACTCGTATGGCCTACTTTTTTAGACTTTTTATTATCATAGAAATCCTACATCCATGATGGCCATACAAGGATTGACATACCGTAAATTGTTAACATTTAAACGATCTGCCCCCTAGCCAAGTTACAATCGTGTCGTTTAGAGTTAGCGCTTGTAGTTGTCCACGCCCGCAATTTCCTTGTTTAGACGTCGTCTCAACAAAGGAATTGGGAGGCGTGGCTATCTACAAGCGCTAGCTCTAAAAGAAAATATTGTAACTTGGCTAGGGAGCTGGCCAGTTTCAGTAGGGTGTTATCTTGAAGAGATCAATTCTAAGATCTGGCCACACACTTGTGTATAAGTGTGATCAAGTACTAAACAGTGATTAAAAAAGAAAATCCTGGCAGAAACAAGGGGATAAAATATTTCTCCAACAGAAGTCGCGAGAAACAGTTGATATCTAGATCATAAAATATTTTGTTGGTTGGGTTGGCGGTAGACAGATCGATGAAATCTAAGAATGTCTGCTATCACTGCTATGACTAGTACTAAATAAATAATTGATGGTCGCAACCGCAAATTTCGTATCAGTGGAGGTCGTTGACAAATATTTGCATTTGGATAGGCCTTGTTTATTAAAGAGAGCTCGGTTCCGTGCCGATTCCGATTGTGAATTTGTGATTCCGATTGTAACAAGGAATTTAGTAGCAATGTAGAGCAATTAACATATCTTTGTGAGCTATGCTTTGCGGCGAGTCTGTTTCGCATTGAAACTAATTGATGTTAACGATGACGTAGTCGAGAAATTTGCGTTATTTATAAGGTTCATGGACTTGTAGGTATTTTGAGTTAGAAAACTCATATCGTGCGCTTTCTGGGCAGAAAATCAATACATAGTATAAAATAAAGTCGTCTGTCCCTATGTATGCTTAAATCTTTAAAACTACGCAACGGATTTTGATGCGGTTTTTTTAATAGATAGAGTGTTTCAAGAGGAAGGTTTATGTGCATTATACATGCATAAATATATTCAACATCAGTACCCTTGCGAAGCTGGGGCGGTTCGCTAGTAATAAGAATAAAGCAATAAGGACTTATTGCTCTTCTGATTCTAATACCTGAATGTAACTTCTTTGCTTTGAGATGGATAGATGTGTGTCATGAATGCAACATTTATTTTTTCTTGTAAATTATATATTATGTTAGATTTAATATTTTACTTTTTCAATGTTATGGTAATGTTATTATTGTATTTTTTTTTAAATTGCTTTAACTAGTGCTTGACTGCGATCCTACCCGATGGTAAACAGGGATGCAATCGTTGATGGTGTGGCGCATTTATAGTTTATTAAGAGTCTATTCACTCTAGCCTCGTAGACACCTAAATTATATTCGGCAGAAAGACAGCAGCTGGGAAACTGTTTTAATAAATGTATGTTTAGTTTGTAAGTTTCCTTGTGCATAAAAAAATATGGTCAACTTTTGCGCTAAGTTTCAGACATTAATAACCTTTCGAATTTGTTTACATTTGTATGTACAATTTCGTACATACTCGTACATACTCGTACATACTCGTACATACTCGTACACTCACAAACTTTTGCCTTTAGAAGAGTAACTTTAACTCCTCATATTTTACAAGGGGTCTATAAAATACCTTAAATATTTCATCAAGTATGCCTTTCGACCCTACGATAAATTCTTTAAAACCCGTACATGTGAATTTGCTTGCCTATTTAGACACCGTAAGGCAAATGCCTTACGGTGTCTAAATAGGCAAGCAAATTTACATGCCAATACAAACCTTTTTAGGGGCAAGAACGTAGTGGAACATAAATAGGTACTAATTCGTATTTTAAAAACACACTTAGATGTAATTAGGTATTTGCGTACCATCGAAGACATTTCCGCCTGACCACCGCTAAGTCTATTTTTGCATGCACCACAACCTCAAAGGTTTGTTTTGGTGCCGGGCCGCAGGATTCAAGACAATCTTTTTTTTTAATGATCAAGTAGAAGGGACCGTGATGGTACCTTTAGAGGAGTATGGATCAGACAGTAAAGTCCCACATACATACCTCCGTTGAAAAAGGAGGATATTATCCTCCGACCAGGCAGATATTAGGTACGCCGGGTATGCTACTGCGCGATAGATGATTTCGGGCGATTGTATAGCTATTCAAATCCCACGGTGAACTTAAATTGCACACTGCAAGATAGTGAAGGCATGGATGTCACTACATACTTAAGAACATAGGTTTATTTGTAGCTTAATTTGTGCTCCACTATTAGGCAAAGGCCCCTTAGGGCTTGTTCACACTGCTTTTAAAAACGCCGATTTATTTATTCTACAGAAAGCATACAGGCTGCTACAGACTCGCGTGCGTATCGCGTCAAACGCGCGTCGACGATGCGTTTAAAAAACGTGATATGCGCGGTTCCTTACTCTTTTCAATCATTACCGTGTTGTGGAATCTCTGGCCTTGTTTAACCCACAAACGTGATCAAAACGTCACCACTTTCCCTCACCCCTCCGAGTGTATTCAAGCGGCATGGCCCGCCCACTCCCTCTTCAACCTACCTGTTTTTTCTCCAACATCCGTTACATTACGGGAATAATGAAGAAGTTATTTTATTTTGTAAAAACAGATTTCTTATGATTATTACTTACTAGCAACCTGGCCCAGCTTCGCACGGGTGATATTAAATATATTATACATAACAAACCTTCATCTTGAATCACTCTATCTATCAAAAAAACCTCATCAAAATCCGGTGATTAGTTTCAAAAGTCTAAGCATACCTAGGGACAGACAGCGGGATGCTGCTTTGTTTTATACTATGTAGTGAAGTACCTAGGTTATATTAATCCTGGAGAAACACAACTGTTTTTGTAAATATCCATCGATAGGTATACCGATAATACAAATGGTAAAAAAGTAAAACCAAAGCCTTTGTTCCTTTTAACTAATAATTGGAGAACCGGTATAAATTAAACTAATTACGGTAGTACCAAAAATGCCATTTCAATCAAAACGTACACGCCAGTGTTTCTATAGATAAAAGATAATAATGCAATTATTATTTGTTTCGGCAATTGGAATACTCACGCAAGCCTCAATCATATTTCCATAAAAGAAACAGAAAAGGTAAGGAAATACACTTACAAACAACATACGGACTTACATCAACAATCAATTTCACACAAAGATTGGAGGGGTAATTCCCACATATTAAGAACTAGCGGCCCGCCCCAGCTTCGCACGGGTGCAATGGTGATAGCTTTTGTCAGAGGCTTCGCCCGCATACATAAAATATAGCCACTCAATGGTAAAGCAGCTTTCTATTGTTGCTAAAATTTTTCCAATCGGACCAGTAGTTCCAGAGATTACCTCCTACAAACAAAAAAACAAACTTTACCTCTTTATTATATTAATAATAAATAATAATAATAATTAATAAATAATGTAGAAAACCTTCCTCTTGAATCTTTCTATATATAAAAAAAAAACATCAAAATCCGTTGCGTAGTTTAAAAGATTTAAGCTTGCATAGGAACAGACGTGAACCGAGTTTGTTTTATACTATGTAATGACTTTCACATTCGCATTTAGGTACTTTACAATCTGTGAAATTAAGAGATTTTTTGTTATTGTCAACTACTTGCATCAGAGGAAAATACCCTAATAAAGTTTCCGACCTTAAAAATCGTTCAAATTCAATTTACATTTATCATCTCAACAATAAGACAATCAATGTCAAAATATGTTTATGTAAGGTAATTCGAAGTATTTTTGTCATATTGCAACGGAGTTGCGAAAATTGCGAAAAAATAGTAATCCCACAAAAATACGGGAATTGCCCTCCAGGTAATTTCACGAGTCGAGCACTTTTAGGCTCACACAGGATATGAAGAGCCGAGCCGTAGTGTCGCTTCACACGGTTCACACCTACACGAGCATTCGAGCAAAGCGACGAACGACGGGAAATGGAAAAAGCACTTCATTTTCCAACGTCGAAGAATGAGGGGAAATCGTTCGAGCGACAAATCCGACAGACGCGACGCCGCCCGACGCCAACGTCTAACTGCACTTATTTACGTCTCGTTTTGCAATTCATAGTACCATTAGCAAATGTTACAATATTGTCGTCATTAAACTGTCTTTATTGGTTTATTAGACTGGGTTATTTGTTTGTGCAAATCGAATACTAAACCTGCAGTTTAATTGCATAATAAACAACCAATGGCAATGTCTTGCAATTTGAAAGTAGAAGTTGTTTGATCCATGACGTTATTTAGGTACATTATTAAAAGTATACAAAGCAATCGATTATTTTTATAAATTAATCCCATTATGAAGTAGAGACTGTGTAGTAATGAGAGCATTGTAATCGATACCACGTTGCTGTACCATCACTCGACGCTTTTGAGCGCAGAAAATCAAAAGGTATAAGTAATTAAACTAACAAGATTAAGAAACCTTCTCTTTAGTAAAGGAATCTTTGGAAACTTTAACGATGCGTTAATAATTAAATATACTTTGCTCTTGATATTTTACTAGGGTTTTATAAAATAGCGTAAATATTTCATCAAGTACGTGTTTCAAGCCTACGATAAATTTAAACAAAACAACATCCTTTTCTTTAGTTACGATACGATAGTAAGAAGCAATGGATTATTTATTTACGATTACGTCTTGTAGTTTTACCTGACATAAATGTATTTTTTTTTTTGGAATTTCTGTATACGGCCATTCTAAAGTCTAATTTTCTTAAAAAATAGACTAGTTAGATAATTTCTAAAAAAAAAACTTTACAAATAATTAAAACCTGCTTGCTTGAAATAAATTATTATCCCGTTGCCAATTATTATGTCAAATTATGACGAACGATATCCCAAAATTCTGCCTTAGTCACTTTAACACAGGTTCTATTATTATTTGACCTACAAACACCATATGCTACCAATAAACAGATCCTCAGTTTCCATCTTTTCAGTGTTGCCTTTTCCTTGTTGCAGTGTCATATGTGTGTAAGTATAAGCTGTATTAATTCGATGAATAGGGTTCAAATCAATTCATGAAATCCCTTCGGATGTCTTGGTAGTTACGTCACCTACGTCATTTCAACGTCGGAGAGGATACGATTTTGTTACATATTATGATGTAATATTTTGTTTCTGTGTGAATGAATCAGTGGTGACCGTGTGGTAACGGTTACAACTTACAAGTTGTAGGTCGCGGGTTCAAACTTAACCAGGCTCTCTTAGAATATGTTCGGCCACAGCATGGGTTCAAACCCGGCCAGGCGCATTACTTTGTGTAATTTATTTCTTCACCACTGCTCTCAAAACGGTGAAGGAAAACATTGTGAGGAAACCGGCGAGTCCTAGAACCAAAAATTCGAAGACATGTGACATCCACCAATCCGCACTGGGCCCGCGTGGTGGATTAAGGCCCATTCCCTCTCCTAGAGAGGAGGCCTGTTTTCCAGCAGTGGGAACATTAAAAAGGCTGATGATGATGTGTCAATGAAATCTATGTAAATAGTCTTATGATGTGTTGTCTGATGGTTACATATTATGTTTTGTAAACATAAAATTATATAAATATATTCGGGTATACAATGTTGTTGTCTATATTAGCGGTTAATCGTGTTTCTATGCGGCTGAACTGTCGACAAGCGTTCGTGTTCGTCCGAATACATTGCTATTCGACGAACTATTCGATCACATTTGTCGACAAAAAAAGAAATTTAAAACAAAAATAATTTTATACTCTGCATTAGTACATACGACTACTTAAGACATTACTTAAGTACTTACTTTGACAAAGTATAGTTGGACCTTTTTTACTATAGTGACGTTGCAGCTTTAAAAAAAGGATCTTACAAGAAGAAATTTATTAGGCTTATTTATTATCAATACGTGTGCTGGAAACCGCAATGGAATTTAAAACTAAACTCTTAAATCCGTTACAGTTTGCCGCCTCCCGCGAAAATGAAGTACATTTATATGCTCCACGTTTCTCCTCGGTCGTTTTGATGATATTCAATGACGATTTTATGAAAATTACTTTAGGAACTGAAAAAAAACTTTTAAGAACTTGCTTTATTCTCTATAGGTCTTTAAGATTATGATAGCAGTGTTCATAATTATGTATCCTATCGGTAGAACAAAGATTCCTTCTAGCAAACATTTTTCTGTCTACCTAATAACATTTTTTGAGCGACAGGTAATAATAGGTGACTGACTACTAGTCTTAAAACCTTCTCAAATCTGTTTCATTTATTTTGTGGTATCTCTTCCATAAATGTCAGTAATGAAGAGTTGAAAATTGCCATGACATATCTATATCCGTAGGGACCCTGCAGAAGGGTTGAATCCAATTAGGGCCAAGGGTTCGTGTCTAAAAGGAAGGCTCTGGCCCTAGTATGTATGGCAATGTAGGACGGAACGGAACGGAACGGGGTAGTTTGTTTAGTTAGAAAGAGTCTGACACTGTTTCCCGCTCCACCCAAGGGCGGGACTCGTCATTGGATGACCTACCATAAAAAAAAATTTACAATAGTAATGTTCAATACTTCGGAAAAATATAAAGGAGGAAGCAACATCATCATTATCATATTCATTTCTGTCGAACGACGTCCTCTATTATACCCAGGCCACCCAAGTGTCGACACAACGATCAGTCCTGTGCGTCTCGCATCCACCTCAGTTCCACGAATCTCATCAGGTCATCAGTCCGCCTAGCTGGAGGTCTCGCTACTATAGGACCTTTTGGGCCCATCGACCATCCATTCTACGAATAATGTGCCCATGTAACCTTTTGATTAACATAATCTATATATGTATAATAAAAGAAGAAACTGACTAACTGACATATTCACGTACAGCCAAAACTACTCAGACCAGGAGCATGAAATTTTGCACCTTTTATGACGCAGGCGAACACTAAGAATGGGTTTTTCGAAATTCAGCTCCTAAAGGGAATTAATGAGGGTCTAAAGTTTGTATGGAGAACTCTACTTTCACGCGGACGATGCCGCTAGCAGAAGGCTAGGTAGAGACATATAGAAAGACCGTTGTGCGAACGCCGGCGCTCGCTCGGGGCTCAAGAATTTCACAGAAGAATCAATTTTTTCTCATTGAAACATTTCTGAAGACATGACACATCAGATAGCGTGTGGCTAATTCAAGCCGCTAATTAACTATTTGTCATCTCATGTCACACAATTAATTTCCTCGTCAACATTAAACAGTAGGATTAAATACAAATTATAATGCTCCTTTCCGCTAATCATTACATAGTATAAAACAAAGTTGCTTACCGCAGTCCCTATGTATGCTTAAATCTTTAAAAGTACGCAACGGATTTTGATGCGGTTTTTTTAATAGATAGAGTGATTTAAGAGGAAGGCTATATGTATAATACATGCATAATATATTTAATATAAGCATTGCACCCGCGCGAAGCTGGAACGGGTCACTAGTATTATATAAAAATCAATGCCACTTTTCGTTGTTATTTTATAACTCGAGAACGGACCCACCTATACAAATCAAATGTTTAGGCTTAGTTTGGACTACTTACGAAATGGTTTATGTATAGTTTACACAAAATCGGTCGAGCTGTTATACATTTATCACATTTTTCTATTGCCGGGAGCGAAGCCGCGGGCAAAAGCTAGTCTACATCTACACTAATATAATAAAGAGGTAAAGTTTGTCTTTTTTGACTGGCCTGTCAGTCTAGTAGTTAGTGACCCTGACTGCTATGCGGGAGGTCGTGGATTCGATTCCCACCCAGGACAAATGTTTGTGTGATGAGCACGATCATTTGTTCTCTGTCTAGATGTAATTTATCTATAATATGTATGTATTTAGAAATATATAAGTATGTTTTTCAGTTGTCTAGTACCCGTAACAAAAGCTCTGCTTAGCTTGGGACTAGGTGGCGTTGTGTGATAGTTGTGGACATATCATCATCATCATCATCAGCCTTTTAATGTTCCCACTACATGGACACAGGCCTCCTCTCTCTAGGAGAGGGAATGGGCCATAATCCACCACACGGGCCCAGTGTGGATTGGTGGATGTCACATGTCTTCGAATTTTTGGTTCTAGGACATGCCGGTTTCCTCACGATGTTTTCCTTCACCGTTTTGAGAGCAGTGGTGATGAAATAAATTACACAAAGTAATGCGCCTGGCTGGGTCATATATATTTTTTCATTAGGCCACTTATCAGCCGCTTCTAGTACCTATAATTAATATCGTCAATACATGCTTTCATGTCACATGCATGGCACATTTCACAAAATACTATGAATTATCGCAATTAGCTTGATACATAGCAAACAAATTTTTATATTTACTATGCACAAAGAGAAAACACGAAACACGTCACATTATGTTTCATAGAAATAGTTATTTGCGTTGTTAGCCAATTTTAACTCTAATATAGTTATAAATAAGCTCATATGGCCTTGTATAAATGCAATACGTATAAAAAAGACTGTCTTGCTGCGCCTATATGAAAGTAGAAAATTATCTCAAGAAAACTTACTCACGAAATAAAAAAGTATCCCATAAGGATATATAAAATATACAAACATGGTCTACCGGGCGTCAAAAATCATCCGAATCTATTCAGTCGATTGAGAGCATAGGAGCACACATTGACATTTGGAAGTGGAAGGAGGCCTTTGCCCAGGAGCGGGACAGAACAGGCTAACAAAAAAAAAAAAAGTACCGAAATCCTGTTATAAATCACAACACTTAAATCTGATTGAATTGATTGATTAAATGACAGATTCACGCAAATAAATCTGCAATCTGCAAATAAATCTGATTGAATTGATTGATTAAATGATAGATTCACGACAATTCAACAGTGCTGTTTAATAATATGCCAGCTCCCCTAGCCAAGTAACAATCGTTTCGCTAACGTCGAACGCTTGGGATTAGCCATGCCTTCAGTTCCTTTATTCTGACCACGTGACTAAAGTTGAGATGACGTCAGAACAAAGGAACTGGAGGCGTGGCCAGTTCAAAGCGTTCGATGTTAACGAAACGATCTCAACTTGGCTAGGGAGGCTGAAACTACATTACACGTATCGGACAGCCGATTCGATTGTTGTATTATCACCTAACAATCAGGTATGGTTACATGTAACCATATCATATTTAAATAGATATTTAGGTCAACCTGGGAAGAGACGGTAGGTCATCCTGGAAGAGATGACCTAGACGCCTACCGTAAGAACTGGTTCGAGGTAGCCCGAAAAAAAACTACCCGGAAGAAGTTGGGGGAGACCTTTACCCAGCAATGGGACAACACAGGCTAGTTAAAAAAAAATTTACCTCGTTTCACTTTTCTACTATACATAATATATATATATATATAATTATAAGCCTCAACCGTTATTTTATCGCTAAAAGCAATTTCCTACAAACAATTATCGATAGACAAAAAAAACGTGCTAAAATGATGAGGTACCATTAACAAGATTGAAAGTTGACGACAGTTATAAATTCGCTTGAATTTTTCAAAATTCCTTTTAACGAGCAAGATATTTCGAACAATATTATCAATCGGTACTACGTCAATAAAAATGAGAAATCAGTATGAATTTGATCTTTATGATAAATGCTGTAGATTTTAAATTGTAATGGAAATGATTTTTCTGATATAACAGACAGACACTGTTTTAAATTTGAAATTAAGTAAACTTTTCTCTCGCAATACTCATTTAGGTATCCTGTAAATATTTGAAATACAAATATTTACATCGCAAGTGTACTAGATTTAAATTTAGTACGTCTAACTAGACCGTGGTAGAGTGGAGCTATTGGTGACCTGAATGGGATATTGGTGAGCTATTTATTGGTGATTGTGTCTCTAGTGACTTTCTGTTCCGGAGAGGTTGATGCACAATCATTAAAAAAAATATATTTTTAGGTTTAATCTTATATACTAATATTATAAGTACGAAAGTGACGATGTTTGGATGTTTGTTACTCAATCACGCCAAAACGGCTGGACGGATCTGGATGAAATTTGGCTCAGGCATAGGATACACTCCGGAATAGGACATAGGGCACTTTTTAACCCGGAAACCCCAACCCCAATACCACGCGGTCGAAGCCGCGGGCAAAAGCTAGTAAAGAAATATGTTTTCTTTTCATATCAATAATGTATTTATCAGGCGAGCAATGGGTAGCTCACGGTCTGGTCGTCTGGTAATCGTCCGGACCAAGCCAAGTCGACGACGGCGCGCACTGTTCCCGCGCGCCTCAAGGCACGCCTGAATCGTAGCAGGGACCCTGCAGAAGGGTCGAAGCTAACTGGGGCTAAGGGTTCGTGTCTGAAAGGAAGGCTCTGGCCCTGGTATATATGGCAACGTGGAACTATAGGAACGGGGTAACTCGTAATTGGATGATTGTAACCTACCATTAAAAAAAACTGTACACACAGTTACCTAGTTACAATCAGCATCAATCAGTTACGGTGATAAGATAAACAGTTGCTAACGACAGATGTAACAAAGTCTTTGGAAAGTATTCAAGACTATCAACAACGAGTGGCAAAGAGTCACGATTCCCATTGGCTTCCCTTATGAAAACGTAATCTAAAGGTTAGCGACCTTATTAGTTTGTTCTATTGGTCATTGTACTTCAAATTTTTTAAATGCCCACTTTGAAATAAGAATATTTAAACCACAAACCGAAAAATACCGAGTTCCCTGTTCAAACATCCAAATCTAACTCCTATTACTCTAAATCGTTCTGTTTCTTTTTATCTCGCTCGATGTAAACCTATAACCAATAAAAAAAGATGTAATAAAATTTTGAGCCAATTTTTTTGCATCATGGAGTGTGCTGCATTAGGTGAGTTGTCTTTTTATACTCCGGCTTCCATTCAGAAAATATCAACCCTTCGCCACTATCAACAACTAAAGTGAACCATGTATATGTTCTCAGATTCATGTACATAGATATATTATACGAAGGCCAAACACCCAGTAAATTGTTGTATATAATGTGCAAATGCGTGTATGCGACAGGCTGCGCAAACCACTAATTGTTCTAACACAATTAGGGTCTACCGTTCCAAGTCAGGAATTTAGGGATAACGTCACATTGCAGCGAGCAACACAGCGAGCGACCATAAACGGTTAGTGTGTCGAGCTTGGCGACAGTGAGGCGAATAATGTAGGTATGCGATCAAACAAGGCATAATTACATTGGGTGGTTGTGACCACGTATGCAGAGCTACGGAATTGCAAGCAGATTTGATTTGGACGTGTGATAAGCAGATTATATGACCTTTGTTCTTAAGGAGAGACGGTCGCTTTCTTCTGCGAAGCAATAATGCTAGCTAAGGAGGAGGCCGACCGCATAAGGCCACGGCGTTCAGGCCACAGACGCCGCCGAGATTCCGATCCCAATTTCGGGCCACCGTAGGGGCGGGCTTGCGGACGGTAAGCAATGGGTTTTTTTTTATGGTAGGTGAAAATCATCCAATGACGAATCCCGCTCTTGGGCGAAGCGGGAGACCAGTGTCAGACTCTTATTGTCTAAAAAACCTACCCCGTACCTTCCTTGCCTTATTCCTGGAGTCGAGGTAACAGTTTGCACATACCCTCTAGGCTCCAGGAGGCTTCGACCCTGAAGGGCCCCTGCAGTTGCTGACAACTCCTTGAGGCGCGCGGGAACGGTAAGCAAAGGGTAGCTCGCCATCCGGTTATCTGGTTACAGTCCGGACCAAGCCCAAGTCGTCGACGGCGTTCCAAGTCAGGAATTTAGGGATAACGTCACATTGCAGCGAGCAAAACAGCGAGCGACCATAAACGGTTAGTGTGTCGAGCTTGGCGACAGTGAGGCGAATAATGTAGGTATGCGATCAAACAAGGCAGCATAATTACATTGGGTGCTTGTGACTACTATGCAGAGCTAACGAATTGCATGAAGATTTGATTTGGACGTGTTATAAGCAGATAATATATTACCTTTGATGTGATGAAGTCGGTCACCTCCTTTTGCGACGCAGTAATGCTAACTAAGGAGGAGGTTAAGCATAAAGCAACGGCGCTCAAGCCCCAGACGTCACCGAGATTTCGATCCCAATTTCCGGCCACCTTAGGCGCGGGCCTGCGGACTGTGAAATATGGGCAGCTCGCCGTCCGGTTGTCTGGTCACAGTCCGGACCAAGCCCAAGTAGTCGATGGCGTTCCATGTCAGGAGTTTAGGGATAACGTCACATTGCAGCGAGCAACACAGCGAGCGACCATAAACAGTTAATGTGTCGAGCTTGGCGACAGTGAGGCGAATAATGTGGGTATGCGATCAAACAAGGCATAATTACATTGGGTGCTTGTGACCACTATGCAGAGCTAACAAATTGCAAGCAGATTTGATTTGGACGTGTGATAAGCAGATTATATGACCTTTGTTCTTAAGGAGTTGGTCGCCTCCTTCTGCGAAGCAGTAATGCTAGCTAAGGAGAAGACTGACCGCTCTCTGTTTGTTTGTCCGCGCCTCAAGAAGTTTTCAGCAAAACCGTAGGGACTCTGCTAAAGGGTCGAAGCCTACTAGGGCCCATGGTCTCTTTCTGTAAAGAATGCTTGGCCCCAGTGCGAAAGGCAAAGAAGGAACGGAGTCGTGTGTTTAGTGAGTAAGAGTTTGACACTGTTTCCCGCTACGCCTAAGGGCAGGATTCATTTTTATGATGGGCAAAAAATATTTTGCCCATCATAAAAAAAACCTTTGTACTTAAGATGTCGACATATTTAGAGTACTCTAGGCGGGAGCACGAACAACGGCTGGCTTGCCGTTCAAGCCCGAGTCTTCAACAGTCTCCAATATTTTTATCTACAAATTTTCTATACCGAATAACATAAAAATCACCCCTTTTCCAATAATTGTTGCTCACTAAACCAGTACCTAAAATCAAAACCAGTACAGTATATAAGCACAGAATAAACAATAGTATAAGTGTATAAGTAAAGATTTTAAAATTAAACTGAAGCAAATGGATCAATGCGGCGACTACGACGCGGACGGCGAGACATTTATTATGCATAATCGTGATCTCAAACTACGCGTTACTGCAACGTAGCAGCTTATGCAATATTCAACTATTCCAGATGTTTTATTAGGTAGAAGTTAACTCACCCAGAGGGCACAGAATTTTAAACCTTAATTGAATAAGTTCATAAAGATATCTTTCTTACAACCGAAAATATGGAAGGATTGTTATTATTTTAAATATCAAAATCAAAAATGTTTATCTACACTAATATAATAAATAGGTAAAGTTTGTTTTTTTTTTGTTTGTAGGAGGTAATCTCTAAAACTACTGGTCCGATTGGAAAAAAAATAGCAACAATAGAAAGCTTACTCCTGAGTGACATAGGTTAAATTTTATGTACACGGGCGAAGCCGCTGACAAAAGCTAGTTTCAAATAAACCAATGGCAGGCCTTTTTGAATTGTCAAACTGTCAGTTAGTCAAAAAAAAAAATGTAAAGCTAAATTGCACGTACCAAGGCGTAGATCTCTATGGAGAAGAGCGTGCAAGAAACTTAATAGACACTCTTTTAAATCATATCATGAGTTACATAATCTTACAAAAATATGTCTATGTTACATATGTATTATACGAGTACAATGTAGTCATAAAATACAACATAATTAACATATTCATGTGTTTTTTAAGACCTAAAATAATCGCACATATATCAATATCGCAGGGTTTAATGGAGGCGCAATATCCGAAATGCTCTGGTCTCAAAGCACTGGCCTCGTATTATTTATGACACTAGACTGGCTACCGTCAAGTGCTTTTGTCTCCGTTTGATAATCGCCATATTGGCGCTGTGGACCTTAGCGAGTGTCTGGTAATATCGCGCGGCATAAATTAGTCGTATCCATGTAGATAAAAACCCCGAAATCAATAAATAGAAAACGAAATCGTCAAATTAGTTCTCTGGTACAAAATATGAGCTATACATCATCATCATCATGTCAGCCGAGCGACGCCCACTGCTGGGCATAGGCCTCCCCCAAGGATCTCCACAACGATCGGTCCTGTGCTGTCCGCATCCAGCGGCTTCCCGCGACCTTCACCAGATCGTCGGTCCACCTTGTAGGGGGCCTGCCCACGGAGCGTCGTCCGGTACGCGGTCGCCATTCGAGAACCTTTCCACCCCAACGGCCATCGGTTCTCCGCGCTATGTGTCCCGCCCACTGCCACTTCAGCGATGCAATCCTTCGAGCGATGTCGGTTGATTTCGTTCTCCTGCGGATCTCATCATTCCCGAGAGCTATATATAATATCAATTATATAATATACAAGATACATAAAATCAAATCAAAATCAAAATGGTTTTTATTTCATATAGGCCTACATGGGCACTTACAAAACGTCAGAAGCTAGTGCATACGAAACATATTGTCCAGTGGTAAATAATAATAGTCAGTGGGTTAAAAAATATGTAAAGAACAAACTAATTCAATGGCCAATTTTTATAGTAAAAGTGTTTTACGACGATTGACGTCACTTAGATTAAAGATGTCTGCCTTAATCAAATTATACCACATACAAAAGGCCAAATAAACATAAATATCTGGAACAAAATATTACCCGAAATAACTAAGAAGATTATACAGAAATCTTAGTAAACGCTCGCCATGAATAGAAATGAGAAGTTTGACATTGACTGCCTTATAAACGATCTGAATTAATTTACTCAGGAGACCATGGGTCATGAAGAAAATTATTATATTAATTGATATAGTATACTTATATTTTATATTATTTCCTTACTAGCCTTCTGCCAGCGGCTTTACCCGCGTGAAATTAAGTTCGCCATACAAACTTTAGACCCCAATTTCATCCCTTTAGGAGCTGAATTTTGAATAACCCTTTCTTAGTGTTCGCCTACGTCATAAAAGGAAGCCTTGTGTAAAATTTCACGCTCCTAGTCCCAGTAGTCTTGCCTGTGCTTTGATATGTCAGTCAGTCAGTCAGTTTTTCCTTTTATACCTATATATAGATTAATAAAGGTCAAGCCAACAGCTTGCGAGAATAGCATCATTCAGTTAATGCTGTTAACAGTTAACAATTACAGATAAACCAGTTTTCAAAGAATAAAGATTGATATAACAAAAACTAAAGCATAACATAGCATCAGCCTTATTATGTTCCCACTACTAGGACTCAAACTTCCTCTGAATGGGATGCGTCTTCTCAAGTCAGTATGCGAAGCTGGTCAAGTTGGTACTCAAGCAATAACAGTCAACTCGCTCAAACCATAGCGAAAAAACCAAAGTTACAGTTAAAACAAAAAATATTAAAATTAAATTTCAATGGAACATCAACGTTTATACCGCGTACATCGAAGGACTAGAACAATTTGCCTACTGCGGTCTTCACGTCTGATTATTATTTAGGTGACTTCAAGGCTAGTGTGAATATGCTCTTAATAACTAGTGTATCACGATCAATGACTGCATCACAGCTTACCATCAGGTAGGATTGCAATCAGACGCGAGTTTATATTATAAAAAAAAAACGATATATCAAATAATAATACATAAACAAAATCATAAATTGAAAAAGAAAAAATAATTAACATAACCAAAATAATCACAAAAATCAAAATAATCAAATAAAAGTAGAGTTATTTATGATGTTTATATACTGACAGCCCCAAATCTATCTTCTTTCATTCAATCCCTTCAAAGGTTGTCAGTAAAAGATTGCCAGAGCAATCAGAACGTCCATTGTATACTTGTTTCTGTAAGTATATTTTCTGTTCACATTATGACGTGTACAATAAAGTATATGTATAACAAATACATAACGTATGATGAGCTTGTAAGTCAAAATTAACTACAATATAACAATGTCTACGTAATAATTGTATACCTATAGATAATGATTGAAAAAATGGAACGTCCGTCATCATCCACCACAGTGGGTCATAGCCGTAACCCGGAACAAACAGACTCTAATGGCTTGTCAATTATTGAATACAAACATGTTGTTAAGGTAACTTCGAAAATTTAACATTTTCTGGCCCGGTTGTATGGAATATGGATTCAAGCCCGACTTATCTATATATATATGTATATTTACATCTTGAGGAGATGCAAATATATATATATATATAGAATATACGATTATATATATAAAAAGAAAAACTGACTGACTGAGATATCAACGCACAGCCAAAACTACTGGGACTAGAAACGTAAAATTTTGCACAAGGCTTCCTTTTAAGCGTAAGCGAGCACTGAATGCATTTCCCAAAATTCACCCTACAAAGGGTTTAAAAGTGTGTGTGGAGAAACCTACTTACACACGGGTGAAGCCGCTGGCGGAAAGCTAGTGTTGAAATAAAATTATATGGATTCAAGCCCGGTTTATGTTGAAATAAAATTATGTCATGCGTGCCTTCCTGCTCCTAAGATATGGGTTAGATTTCCGATGGAGGAATGAGGTGGGTCGTTTAGTAAATAAGAGTGTGACCCTGTTTCCCGCTCCGCCCAAGGGCGGGATTCGTCATTAGACGGTTTTTACCACCATAAAAAAAAACGTCGAAAAATTCAACATTTTCTGGCCCTGTAGTAGTAGTGGAGATTCAAGCCCGGCTTATGTTGAAATAAAATTATGTCAAGCGTGCCTTCCTGCTCCTAAGATGTGGGTTAGATTTCCATTATAGTTATCCGACAGATTGTTATGAATTTTCATGCCAATCTCTGCCAGGAGATGGGTACCAGGAGTACATAACTATGTAATAGTAAGTGCTCAGTGCTGTCCCCGCAAACACCGCAGGCGACGTGACGCTAATGGACATAAATATTTTGCGGGCTTAGGCGGGATTTGATTCGCAGTTCCAGGAAATTCTCTTATAAAGCATTTTCCCTATCTGTCAACGGAAAAGCAACTGGAAATGTAAGTTTTTATTTTTCTGTTTTTTATCGGAACTGTGAGTTGCTAATTACTAGCTGAAAAATTAATTTTTGATGCTCTATCTGGTGATATTTAAGATTATTAATTTAAAAACCATTTTTAAAATTCCATTTTCGTCCATCATCTATGGTACAATATCCCACCAGATATAACACCTGTCTGGTTAGAGGATCCTCCCTTTTCAACGAAGGTGTGTGGTACTGTTTCGCGCACCTCCAAACCTTAATCACAAGTAATAGACAAGCACGTCTATAGAAACTATTTGTCAAAATACTAAAAAAAATACTAAAAAGTTAATTCAAAAGCTCGCTGCAGCGCTTCATTGACATTGTCGTGTATCAAAATACAGCGCTGCGCTCATCTGTCAAAACTGCACTAATGTCATCAATGTATTCTTTTTTTAAAGTGTATGGCCTGTAAATCACTTAAGCGAAGCAAAGAGACTGTACGGCCTAATCTAGTGAGTAGTAGGCACATATGTATATCGATGATTGTTGCTACATACCTGCCTAAATATAGTAATTAATCTACCAAACTAATTTCATAAAGTGAGGGCTGTTCAAATTTCCTACCATCCTGTGTGTGGAAGGCTACAAGCTGGCACAGAAAAGCCAGCAATTACTTAGCTTATAATTAATCATGTCACGTATAGCTGCATGTACAAACTGCGTACTTAGTACACGACACCGCTAATTAGCCTAAGCAACAGCTGCACGGCTTACCTACTAATTAGCCCCACTTTTACTTAATTTGTATGAATAAAAAGCCGAACAACACCCACTCATTGAGATAAAGCGATGAACCTTCACAGAGTTAACTAATTATGAAGCCTGTAAATAAATAGGCGAGGCAAACAATTTAAAAAAAAAACCTTGCCTCATACTAGGAATTACTCCTGTGTCGTGGGTACGTTCACAAGCATGTAAAATTACATACACAAGATATCCAGACCCGGAACACCTATCAATAGGTCATACAAATATTTTTTCCGCGCAGGAATCGAACCCACGACCCTCAGCGCAGCAGTCAATCGCTCAACCACTGCGCCAACCGAGCGAGTCAGTTTGTCTTATTGCTTTGTCCTTGCAATACGTTCTATAAAACGAATTGCGAATGTAGGTGACTACTGAGGCGATGTTGATTCTTGTATTCATCTACTAAGCATAGAAGAAAACTTGCTTCACCATCCCAAAATAAATCTATACTATAATATTATAAAGCTGAAGAGTTTGTTTGTTTGTTTGTTTGAACGCGCTAATCTCAGGAACTGCTGGTTCGAATTGAAAAATTATTTTTGTGTTGAATAGATCATTTATTGAAGAAGGCTTTAGGCTATATAACATCACGCTGCGACTAATAGAAGCGAAGAAACAACAGAAAATGTGGAAAAACGGGGGGGGAAATTATTCATCTTTGAGGGCTTCCGTTGCGTGCGCTGCCAAAACGGTTTAAAATACCAAAAAAATATGTATGAAAGAATTATTCCTCTTAAAATGATCTAAAAAAATGTTCGCGACAGTATATGTCTATCTTTAAAGATTAATTTACTAGAACCGTTTTTATGCGAAACAAATTTAGCCAATTTTTACCGATTATTTGTTAGAGTTGTATCAACATAATAACATAATCTTTATCCAAATAAATGTGTTGTTCATTAAGAGTATGTAATTGTTAACAAAATTGTCTTTGACGTCATTTAATTTCAATGAACATCTTAGAAGATATTACAATTTTAAAATAACTCCTATATAAAATTCACACGCGATGCATGATGTGCAAAACTTGACACTGCGCCTGGCCGGCGGGCGAGGAGAAGGGTTGCTTGCGGGCGGCGCGGATGGGTTTTTTTTATGGTAGGTAAAAATCATCCAATGACGAATCCCGCTCATGAGCGGAGCGGAAAACAGTGTCAGACTCTTACTGACTAAACAACCTACCCCGTTCCTCCCTTGCCTTATTCCCAGAGCCCCGGTATAACGGGGTTGGTGTACAGCCAACCCTCAGTTGCAGGAGGCTTTGCCCCTAAAGGGCCCCACAGTTTGCTGACAACACCTTGAGGCACGCGGGAGCAGTGCACGCCGTCGACAACTTGATCTCGGTCTGGACTGTTACCAGACAACCGGACGGCGAGCTACCCATTGCTCACCGTCCACAAGCCAGCGTCTACGGAGACGGGATATCGGCGGGATCGTGGCGGTGGTGGCTACGGCGAGGGCGCTGTTGCCTTTGCCTTATGCGGTCGACCTCCTCCTTTACGAGCATTACTGCTTTGCAGAAGGAGGCGACCGCTTGCCATTCTTCTTCGCTGCGAACTATGGCCTGAACCAAGGCCCGGCGTGAGAGGTCGCCGCCGCTGATCACCCCCACGAGGACAAGGCGAATGCTCTTCTCAAGCGGGGCACACCTCCACCGAGTGCTCCACCGTATCCTCCGGGCTGACCATACAGTGGCGACACCCGGGCGTCTCTTCCGCAGGAATCTCCTGAACTATTCCCATGTCCGGTGAGAACCTGCGTCATGCGGAAGGTGAGGATGCCGTGATAGACATCACGCCTCAAAGGGGACTTACGGCCGAGATTATGGCGTGCCCAAGTTGGGGTGTAGCTCTATGAAGTACTTTTAGATAAATATGTTCTTTTAAAAACTATTTGGCTGAAATAATAACAGAAATTGACACGGGCAAAGTCGTGGGTAGCAGTTATAATTTATAAAGCTGAGGAGGTTGTTTGCAAAAATAAATATTATGTCCAAAATAACTATTCCACGCGGACGAAGTCGCGGGCACAGCTAGTTAAAGATAAGACGACACACTTGGCATAATGGCTAAGTGATTGATTTCGACAGTTGTTCAGGGTCCCTGTACAGTACACTCACAATACAGGACAAGAAATGCTGTGAGCACTGATGAACATCAGCAATGAGTAGTAAGCAATGGATAGCTCACCATCCAGCTACTCTAAAATTAAGCCCGATTCGTTCACGCATGCTTCAAAGAGTTGTCAGCAAAACCGTAGGGCCGATTTCCACTAAGTCCATCGGAATTTCCGAAAGACTTACCATGTCCTTGGAACGCAAAAGGCCTCTAAAGGACAAAGGTGGGTTATAGTTAGTAAAAGTTCTAAAGCGAATAAAGTATTTGATGATTACCCACTTCAAAAAACAGGAAAACTTCCTAGTGTGGTTAACGACTAAAAAAATGGGCTTTGTCTTATTTCTTTGTCCTTGCAAAGAACGATGATGATGCGGTTGCGAAAGGACTTTCCAGAATGGACAAGTTACCTAAAAGTTCGACAATAATCGTTTATCTAAAGAAAAGAAACAGAAAATTTGTCACACGGCTAAGTAACAAAAATATGGGTCAAAGTGGTCTATTTCAAAACGGGTCAAACTAAAGCTATTCGCACAACTTGAGCACAATATTGTCATTTTGTCGTGATGAGGTTTTCCATAACTTATCGTACAATATTTAAGCACGCCGTTTTGTGTGTTTTGGTCATAAGCTGCTTTATTAAAAAGAAAAACAATAATATTCTTATTTTACTCATACCTTTTATTGATTATGTGTATAGAACTGGAAAAATAAGGCTTTAGAGAAGCAGAAAGTACCTTACCAAAAAACTAAAATGGGAAATCAGAAAGTAAAAAATGTTTATTATCCTCACACAATCGTAAAAACTAAAAATACACAATGAAAAAAGAAAATTGTAATCAGTGCGAGATCAAAAAGACGCCTAACTCA
Source organism: Mythimna loreyi (assembly GCA_029852875.1). Taxonomy (NCBI): domain Eukaryota; kingdom Metazoa; phylum Arthropoda; class Insecta; order Lepidoptera; family Noctuidae; genus Mythimna; species Mythimna loreyi. Next base: position 10,967,699 of record CM056785.1, on the reverse strand, counting down.
ACCTATCCCGCTAAATTACTTGTATATACGATTCAAAGGATTAGATTCTTGAAAGCAGGTTTGGGATGGAATTTCTGGAATTTTCAGGGACCGACCTACAGAAAGATATTTAGGTGCTCGTATTATTTCCACTGCGAAATAAACTTAAAGCATCACAAAGGGGTCTCGACTATGCTAAACTTAGCTCTACTGAACTAGTTGCTTGTTAGACACTATTTCTGGACGAAAACCCATTAAAAACGTCGACAAGCCAACCATGTCGTTGGTCACGAACAGGTGCTTTTTATAGCATCTTTGCAGTAGGGTAGCTGTAGAAATGTAGAGACAGTTTTCTTCTTTAAGCATATTTTGACCAATTTTCGAAAACACTGATTTATTTTTTTCTCCCTAATAGATTGCAAAGGCCTCCTTCCACTTCTTCCAACCATCACGGGCCTGCGCTTCTTTTTGGAAGGAGGCCTTTGCCCAGGAGTGGGACAGAACAAGCTAACAAAAAAAAAAAAAAATAGAATGCAGGAGTATGTACTCGCATACCACGGTCCAGGAACACAGTTGGGTTTAATAAAAAAAACATAAATGCAGCTTTTTTTGTAGGTAATAGTGTAATAATCTTCTAATGACATTTCTTGCCCTTGGGCGAGGCGGGAAAGAGTGTCAAACTTTTACTGACTAAAAACCCACCACGTCCCCTCTTAGGCTTCCGTACTGCGGTTGGTTCCTCTCAGAAGCTAGTACGTGGCCCCGGTAGGCTTCGGCCCTACTGGGCCCTTACGGTTTGCTAACAATGTAAATGGATCTTCGAATTTTGGAGACAAATTCCTTACAAGCCTTCAGCCCGAAACCGTTGATCCATGGAAATCCCTTAAGTCCCTTACAAGTTACAAGTGAACTACAAACCTGATGGTTAGATAAAGCTAGAATATTAGTATCGACAAGAAACATGTAACCAAGATATTTGTAATACTTACCATGATTGAAAAGAGTGTCCATGGAGTTTCTTGCACATTCCTCTCTATAGAGATCTACGCTTTTGAATGTGCAATTAGTATAATTTTTTTAGGACAGAGGCTTGACTTTTCAAAAATGCCTGTAAATAGTTTATTTAGTAATAGTATAAAGGAGAAACTGACTGACTGACATATCAACGCACAGCCGAAACTACTGGGACTTGGAGAGTGAAATTTTGCATAAGGATTCCTTTTATGACGTACCTAGGCTAAAATTTGTATGGAGAACCCTACATTCACGCAGGCGAAGCCGCTGTCAGAAGGCTAGTTTAGAATAAAATGATTTCGTCTTTGACTTTGTTCAATGTGACTCGCTACATAAGCACTTATACTAAAATAGTTGCGTCCACAAAGCCACACTTTCACAATAATTCTAAACATAAATAATGGCCATTAAAATCCTAATCAATAATGCCATTTCCTACACAGTCCAATGTTTCTAATGCATAATAAATCATTTTTGTCGCCCGCGGTGTCCGACAATGTTGGCTTGGCAATAACAATAGCTATTGGTAATATATAATGATGTATGCTTTTAGTTAAAATGAATACTAGCAATAGGGTTGTGGAAATAGAGTTTCATCAATACAAAAACAAAGTTTCTTCCTGCTGCCTGTCCCAAATCTTTAAAACAAGATATTTTGCATTTGACTACTATCTTAAATACTGGTATTATTTGAGATAGTAGTCAAATGCAAGTATATTAATTACAAAAACAGAAATTAAATACATACCCACCCTTAAGCTAGAACTACGTTGCACACACATGTGCCAAGTAAACGGAATCTGGGCACCTCGAACTCCACTATTACATAGTATAAAACAAAGTCGCATGTATGATTTAATCTTTAAAACTTTGCAACGGATTTTGTTGTTTTTTTTTTTAATAGATAGAGTGATTCAAGAGGAAGGTTTATGTGTATAATACATGCATAATATATTTAATATCACCATTGCACCCGTGCGAAGCTAGGGCGGGTCGCTAGTATTTTATAAAGAAACTAGACTTGTAGAGCTACACTTGATCCACGCCACATAATAATATACGTAGAACGACGTCGCGTAGACGTCGTTCTTCGTATAAATCAGTCATGGCACACGTGTGCGAAGATCTAATGTACTTCTTTATTTAAACTTTCAACCCCAAGCAAACGCCGGCGTTCGCACGCCTTTTGTGTTTCGAATGGACGTTATTCAACAAAAATTTATGAAATTTTGCATGATGTTCACCAACCATACAACAGTAGTAAACAAACAAAAGCCTATTCGTCAATACAATAGAAATAGGACAATGTGGTTGAAATCCATATGATCTGCATACAAATCTGTCCGTGATTGTTGTGCTGAAAAGCTTAAATGACCTATTTTAGACTGCATTCGAAATTTGAAACACATTGTTCATAAGCAATGATGTGCATTGTTTGGGGATACAAACGTATCCATTTATATTTATATATCATTACATAGACTAAAACAAAGTTGCTTACCGCTGTATGCTTAAATCTTTAAAAGTACGAAACGGATTTTTATTCGTTTTTTTTTTTTAATACAGAGAATTGTTCAAGAGGAAGGTTTATAGGTAAAATATATTTAATATCACCATTGCACCCGTGCGAAGCTGGGGCGGATCGCTAGTTACATAGTGTAAAAAGTTGTTTACCGCTATCCCTATGTATGCTTAGATCTTTTCAAGTACGCAACGGATTTTGATGCGCTTTTTTTAATAGATCGAGTGATTCGAAAGGAAGGTTTATGTGCATAATACATGCATAATATATTCAATATCGCAGTGGTGGCCGAGTAGTATCGGCCCCGACTTACGAATGTAAGTCGCGGGTTCAATACCCAGCCAGGCGCATTACTTTGTGTAATTTTTTTTCATCACCACTGCTCTCAAAACGGTGAAGGAAAACATCGTGAGGAAACCGGCATGTCTTAGAATCAAAAATTAGAAGACATGTAACATCCACCAATCCGCACTGGGCCCGCGTGGTAGATTATGGCCCATTCCCTCTCCTAGAGAGGAGGCCTGTGTCCCAGTAGTGGGAACATTAAAAAGGCTGATGATGATGATATTTAATATCAGTATCCGTGCAAAGCTGGGGCGGGTCGCTAGTAACACTATATATTATTTTGAGAAAGACAGAACTAAGCGTTTGATTAGTGAATTAGACCACACTTACGTTTCGCGTTCTAATCTAATTAGAGCAAATGTGTAATGAGATTAATTTATAAACACATTAAGGAATTCGTAGAACGTCTTTTCCGGAGCTTTGATTTAGTGAACAAAGGCTTAGAATATTGTTACTAATCTAATAGATCTTTGTTGTCTGTCGAGGAAAATAGATTATCATTGTTATTACTTAGCTACGGTTGACTTAACATCTGTAAGTCGATAATACACAAAATCATCCTGCTAATACTATAAAAGCAAAAGTTACTTGCTTAAGCGTACACGTTTGTTACTCATTCATTCTCGAATCGATTAAACAGGTTTGGATGAAGTATGGTAGATAGACCACATCCATAGGATATTTTTGTAGGCACATACATGACCCACACCATGAGTTCTTTGCGTGATTAGAATACGTACAGCAACAAAAGCCGAAATTAACTATTGGGCAGTTACTCAGGCCAGATACAACACTCGTCTAGTTAAAAAATCCTCAACGAACGTTTGCGGGACTTTATACTCTGTTCCGCATACGTCTAAACTTTGTAAAGTTTAGATCATAATTTTCTACTTTCACGCAGGCGATGCCGCTAACAAAAGGTAGTTTAACATAATCTGTTTGTAACAATCGTGTACCGAATAACATCAAAGATTAATGATTGCATAATCACTGTAACCCTAACAAAATGGAAGGTACTTAAATAAAGTAGGGTTGTTACAACGCTATGTACAACAAGGCTCCAACACAAACCGCTGAACAAATACATTCATCACGCGTTTCAGTGTACACTGCCTGAAACGCGAACTGGGCACAACACACACACGAAGTCTAGCTGGGCCATATTTGTCCCACAAGTGTGCAACACACACACTTTGCGTGTAGTTGTACCACATTTGTCCCACAACTGCAGATGGCAGTTCTAAATGAGTTTTACACCACATCCCTTGCTCGCACTAACAGGATGTCGTCAAATGTTCTGCGTTCTGTTGTACAGTCGCGAGCAATATGACATATACATTGTCTCTTCTCTTTTTTTTTTCTTATATAAGAAAAGAAACTGACTGACATATCAAAGCACAGACGAAGCCACTAGGAGTAGGAATGTAAATTTTGCACCAAGCTCCCTTTTGAAATACAGGTGAGGGTTGAATTCGTTCATATACAAAATTTTACTTTTAGGCCATATTCCGGAACCGCGCAGTGAGCAGTGGTGGCCGAGTGGTTACGGCCCCGACTTATAAGTTGTAGGTCGTGTGTTTTAACCCAGCCAGGTGCATTACTTTGTGTAATTTAGTTCATCACCACTGCTCTCAAAACGGTAATTGAAAACATCGTGAGGGAAACGGCATATTTTAGAAACCAAAATTCTAAGATGTTAGACATCCACCAATCCGCACTCGGTCCACGTGGTGGATTATGGCCCATTCCCTCACTTAGAGAGGAGGCCTGTCTCCCAGCAGTGTGAACATTAAAATGCTGATGATAAATGATATTTATTTTGTAAATAGGTTTTAAAATAACACTTTTACACGTCTATATTTTTTCTTTTTGATATTCCTAAAACGTAGCAAGCAAATAAAAACCGTTTTCATTATGCATTTTTCAAAACTATCTCTATAAAACGGTTTAAGAAGTGTTAAAGTTATAACAAGAATATTCTGGCGAACAAAGTCGCTTACAAAGTGCTAGTTTTTATAAATATTCCTTAACTCCTACCCTTTCAAAAATAAATATAAACGGTAATTGATTCAAAATTACTTATTTGAGGAGGCAATAATTAAGAATCGTTTGTCGTACACTTATTTCTTGAATAGCAGAAGTTAAGATATATTAAAAATGTGAGAATACATATCATGAACTTGTTGCTATAATGTGGACAGTCTTATAATGCCATATGTGGACAGTCTTAATCGTCCAGGCCAGGACTAATTTGTTTTTATGACTTTTGCGTCTTTTTTTTGACAGTGTTACTAAAATGTTGTTCAGTCATTACTGTCCACGAAACTACTTATGAATTATCTTCAAATTAAAAAAGTATTATATATATCTTTGAATGGCATGTTGGTCGAGTAGTTACTGGCCCTGACTGCTAGACCAGAGGTCGTGGCTTCGATTCCCACCCAGGACAAATGTTTGTGTGATCATTTGTTGTGTCTGGGTGTAATTTATCTATAATGTGTATGTATTCAGAAATAGGTGGTAGGTGAAAATCATCCAATGACGAAACCCGCTCTTGGGCGGAGCGGGAGACCAGTGTCAGACTCTTACTGACTAAAAAACCTACCCCGTACCTTCCTTGCCTTATTTCTGGAGTCGAGGTTACAGTTTGCACATACCCTCTAGGCTCCAGGAGGCTTCGACCCTGAAGGGCCCCTGCAGTTTGCTGACAACTCCTTGAGGCGCGCGGGAACGGTGCGCGCCGTTGACGACTTGGACTCGGTCTTACCAGACGATCGGACGGTGAGCTACCCATTGCTCACCGTCCGCGAGTCAGTGTCTACGGTGGCCGGATATCGGCAGGATCGCGGCGGCGACGGCTACGGCGAGTACGCCGTTGCCTTTGCCTTATGCGGTCGGCCTCCTCCTTTACGAGCATTACTGCTTCGCAGAAGGAGGCGACCGCCTGCCATTCCTCTTCGCTGCGGACCTGTTTATCAGTTGTCTAGTACTCATAACACAAATTCTGCTTAGCTTAGGACTAGACCACGTTGTATCCATACTAATATTATAAATGTGAAAGTAACTCTGTCTGTCTGTCCGTCTGTCTGTTAGGCTTTCCCGCTTAAACCTCTCAAACGATTTTGATGAAATTTGGCACAGACAATCTTTAGACCCTGAGAAAGGACATAGGCTACCTTTTATTGCGAAAAAAAGGACGCAGACGAAGTCGCGGGTACCAGCTAGTATTATATATTTCTCCAAAAAAATGATTGGAACAAATCTGTCCCTAAATCGGCTAACAAAGCTCTTTTTTTTAACGTTCGAAGTGCAAAGCAAGTAGGCATACAGTTTTACCGAGTCTCGTTATGCCGTGCCTATAATTCATGATTCTTGATTTACAATAGGAACAAAACATGACCCAGTTTCCTATGAGGAATTTCAATTAAAATCTATGTTGTATTCACCTCTTTTATGAACATTTTTTCATTGTTATTTGACCTGTATAATTACTTTGTAATTCAGGTTTTATGAACTTAATTTCCGGGTCGCATGAATTATGAAAAAGAAATTGTAGATCAAAAGTTGTAACAACTGCGTTTGTTCTGCTATATGAAGGACAAAGGAAATTAAAGGTTGTTTTTGCAAATGTTAGAGAAATAAAAGAAAAGAAATGAACGATTATTTATGATTTTCGTGAAATGCTTCCCTGAAGATGTAAAAGAAAAATACTTATCTGAAATGCCAACACTTTCAGACGGAGCCACCTGAGCGAAGCCTACAAATAGGGTAGTCGACCTAATTTTGGACATACCTTCTGTATCGATTGAAACGATAGCATTTTTAGGGTTTCTCTTTCACTCTGAGAGTCTGTATGTTCAGCTTTATAAACTGTTTATTGTTTAATTAAACATTATATTTAAAAACAATGATCTTTTAAAAAAAAATAAGGCTTCCAAAATTTTTAAACATATAACAGCATCGAAGGCTACTAGGGCCCAGGATCTTTTTTTGAAAGGAAGGTTTGGCCACAGTGCGAAGGGCAAAAAAGGAACGGGGTGGGGTGTTTAGTCAGTAAGAGTCTGTTGCCCGATCCGCCCAAGAGCGGGGTTTATCATTGAATGATTTTTCCCCACCATAAAAAAACTATTTCAGCTCGCGTCGGATAGGTGCGACGAGTGTTTTTGTTTATAATAATAACAAGAACATTATTTTATTTTAGTCCTCCGTCATAGCAGTTAGGGCAACTAACCTCTAGACAGTGCCACACAACAGGCCATTGCATGGTAATCTATTTACCACACTCCTTCAAACATCGTCGTTAACAACGTCTCTTAAAAAACAGTATATAAGTACGAGTCGGACTCGGCCCGAAATTCTCCGTACCATCTGTAGCAAAAAACGTCACACGTCGTCAAACGTCGTTGTCGTCGTAAATCACGTTTCTTATAGGGCAAACCACTGAAATATTTTTAGTATTTGTTGTTATAGCGGTAACTGATATGTACATCATCATCCTTAAAAACTTCAACTGTCTAGTTACAAGTACCGTCGACGTCGTAAGGGACGATATGCGTGCCAATGGGCTTACGGCAAGGGACGCGAAAGACCGAGCGAAGTGGAGGCGTCTCAGCAAGAAAGCGGACCCCGGGCACCGAGGTGAAAGCCAAGGTTGGCAACCGGGACTAATACCGCTAGGATGATGATGATGATGTCTAGTTACAAGTACCACGGTTCATTAGATACAGCCTGATGACAAATGGACAGTGAAGTGAATAAATAGGGTCCCATTTTTGCCTTTAAGGTATTCAAACCGAAGTCATAATAACCAACCCAAACACACCCCCGAAATACAATACAATACAATACAAGATATCTGTAATGTATTTCATGGTGATGTCCACAACTCTATTTTGCGTACAATCTGTATCTTATAATCTTTTTTAGTACAGAGAGTGAAGATCTCAAGAAAAGATAAAACCGAACAACTGCCTGGAGAATTGAAACAAAAACAAAAAGTATTTTTTTCTAAACAATTTGCGTATTAACTCTGTACACCATTTGTGGAGAAACAGTATCGCATGAACAGCTTTGTTTAGATCTTAAACCACATTATGCCCTCTAAGTTTATTTACGGAACATAATCCTAAGGTAAGCGATACCTCACCTTCACACTCCAGCGGGTAATATGCCTAATCACATAAGTTACCGTATCCGCCGGCTAGAATTTTACACTAAATTAGAGTTCTTTGGACAAAAATAGCCCAGCTTTCAGGTTCGCAATAATCTTGTAAATGTAGTCTTAGAAATTTTCTCTTCTAAAGTCGTGATAGGACGGCGAACGCATTATTTTTATTTATTTTCTAGCTGTCTCGACGAACATTGTTATGTCACATAAATTATCAGAGAATAAAATGGAGGCTGGGGCACTTGGGCCGAGCGGTAAACAGTGTCAGACTCTTACTGACTAAACCACCTACCGCGTTCCTTGCTTGGCTTGATCCCAGGACCTCGGTAATACCTCTATACCTGGGCACTAGTAAGCCAATATCAGTTATTAACAGGAATAACAATTTCAAATGACATTATTATTGTTTTTAACTATTTAATTTTTTACGAGTGCACAAGCGCTACAGTTTGTAGAATCCAACTTCAGACACGCCAAATAAGAACGGCCGTAGTGTACCTATTTTATTTTATTGGTATTTAGTTTCCTACAAAAGTAATTTTAAAACTTATGAAATTGTTTTTGTTCGAGGCAGCTGTGGCTTCGTAACATAGAGAACCGGCTGTCGTGGTGCTACTCTGAAACTACATTGAACAATCCTTTAACAAGCAGTGTCCTGCCAAATACCACTTTATCGATAAAGAGGTAAAATATTACTTAATATAAATAATGATAAAATTATAATTTTGAATTTAATTGAATTACAGACATTGACCGCAGAACGGATAGCGGTTGGGGCTGAAACCCACGTACCCGAAGACGAAGCGTGGGAAGGCTTCCTAAAACATAGAAAGATGACCTGGTGAAGGTTGTGGGAATCGAATGACCCACAAAACCGTTCATTGTGGTGACACTTAGGGGAGGCCTTTAAACATAGGCCTCCCCTAAGTGGATGTGTTTCGGCTGAAATGATGATGATTGTCTTACTATATATCTTTAAGCCAAAAAACTACATAACACGTTAAAAATATTAGAATTCCTGATAAGGGGCGTTTAAGACCACTTTTATAAAGTATAATGATACAGGTCATACATATCAGGGGAATAAACCCCTTATTAGACCCCGTCATGTCTTAGAAACTAATAGCTTGAAACTTAAAGTTTTTTTTTGTTTAGTACGCTACGAGGTCAAAGTGACCCCGTATTAAAGCAGATACACCATCTTTATTTTATGCGTGCTAATGGGCTTAAGGCAGAGGACGCAAAAGACCGAGCGAAGTGGGGGCGTCTAGGCAGGAAAGCGGACCCCGGGCACCGAGGTGAAAGCCAAGGTAGCAACCGGGACTTACGCTAGGTTGATGATGATGACACCATCTTTATTTTGTTTTAATATTCATATCTTTCCTAAACTAAACCTAATTGATGTTACTGTCTCACGGCAGAGAAGACTATGTTTTTCTTAGCTCCACTACAAGAAAGACACTTACCAGGCTGTTTAGACCTCGTCTCGCACTGAACATGTTAAATTTAGAAGTTGATCAAGATTTCTTCAGTAAAAAATACTTTTACCTAGTTTTGTGACCACCCTCTAACCAAACATAACGATCAAATTAAACTCATCTTAATTACATTGCATTTAGAATAATTAACCACCTTCAAGCGTAACTTACGAACAGATTAACATCGTCATTAAATATTACCACTTTACCACACAATAGTACACAAGTACAGTGCGCGTAACGCATTGCTAATATACCTAGGATACCGCAGGGGATTCTGCTCATCCCATTATATGTATGTAAATATTTAAGCGATGTTCTTGTTAATCTAGTGATTGCAAGCACTACTATTGAACAATATTTTTTTTCGGATGGATGGTTAATCATTTAACTCATGGCCCTTGAGCGAACGCCGCCGTCCGCGAGGATATTACCGGGAAATTGCAAATTTTCCAAATTTAAATTTATTTGTCTATAAAAACTTTTTATTTACGTTCTTGGATAAATATCAAAATACCCTATAAAAAATAACGGTCAATAATTTATAATCTATTTTTGACATGTTTAGTCAACCGAATGGCACGAAATCACGAACGCTAGCGTTCGCTTGGGTGTTTACGAGAATAACTTCTTCCACTCTTGGTGTGGAGTGAAAGGAAATGTTAGACTTTTATTGACTAAAATAATTTTTTTCTGTTGTTTATTTCGTTTGAGAGGCTGAAGTAACTTTTTCGCACCATCCCGTAACCCAAGCAGATGGAAAGAGTCTAATCCCTTTTTTAAAATGGGAAATCAACTAATGACTTGATTCGTTCTAGGGAAGAGCGAGAGGACCGTGTCAGACTTATACTGACTTGAAACTACTGCAATGTTTTTTTTTCAGTTACCCTTTTCATTCTTCAACCATGAGTTTCCCTTTCAAAAGTCGATTCATGGCCCCGTAGGCTTTGGCCCTGTTAGGTCCCTACAAAAATTAGGTGCTGGGTCTGGATTCATGTGTCCAGAAAAGTTTTGTTTTGTTACTCCGTTTCACGTTTTTCAATTGCTGGCTGCCTTTTGGATAGCATTAGGCATCTATTGCTATCTATGCCTATTGCTATCCAATGTCTATTGCTTTGCTCACTCTTACTATGTACCTACGCAGTAAATTGAACCGAAATGGCAATATTATGTGGGTTGACACTGGCACACCTCTATCGCGACCCACCTATATGCACTAAACATTTTGACCACACATTCGGTGTGTGTGCTTACAGCTAAGAAGTAGGATGGGGTATGATCGGGTCTGGTTACTTTTAGGCTAATTTGTTTCATCGTCAACCAAGTTATTGCTTATCATTAGGTAGAATAGTGGCCAAGCACACAACAATAACTTTTAGGTCCAACGTAGTAAGAAGTAGTTGCGGCTGCACGTTGATATGTCAGTCAGTCAGTTTACCCTTTTATATATATAGGTCAAAAAACCGTTCTAACCCGTCGCACAGGCGTGATGTAATGTTTTATCAAATCGACCTTATGTGTACCTAATCATCATTGAATGAAAAAATAAAGGTGAATGGAAACACGTCACCAGCGTAGTGCGTGACACTAAACGTTACGCCATTAGTAGAAAATTAATATTATTAACGAAAGCATCAATCGCAATTATTTACTTTTTAACTCAGTAATTTGTGGTTTTAGCGTTAACTGCAAATAGAAGTGGTACAAATGTATCGTCTACAGTTAATTTGTTTTCATAGCTAGAACCAGACCTACTGTGTTAATTTTGAATCTTTATTTTTAGGTCAGCTCCTTTTTCCATGTTACAATCGTTTCATTAACGTCGAACGCTTTGAGCAACATGTTTTTTAACACGCTCTCAAATCACTCACGCTCTAACGTCATCTCACCGCTCAGTCACGTAGTTATCGAAACGATCGTTGGCTAGGAAGGCAGGAGGTGTATGCTAGGCATCAATATTTCATTACCTTTCCTTTCCCGAAGCAATCATAAAATAACGTCTCATTATTGTTTTACGGGGCACCACTGTTTACACATAACGTCAAACACAAACTCATTACGGAATGTTTGACTACCATGACCAGCCTAGAACATTACTCATTGGACATCGACTTCGGTACACAAAACCAAAAATATAACTAGCTACCTACTGCCATTGAGTAGCAAGACTGGGGCCCTTCGATGACGTCTTAAAATCATAAGTTCAGTGTGAGAGAGTAGGAACTTCTTTTTTCTTTTTTTTATGGCGGAAAACATCATCTAATGACGAGTCCCGCCCTTAGATGGAGCGGGAAACAGTGTCAGATTCTTACCTACTTACCAAACGACCCACCCCATTCCTTCTTAGCCTTCATACTAGGGTCGGACTTTCGTTTCGAAACTCGTACCAGATACGAAGTAAACGAAGTGGTTCGAATCTTTCTTTTAGAGTTGGAGCTATAGACACAGGCTGTAGGTTTAGCTACTATTTTATTATTCCTCACAACATACGTGACCTCTATGCTGCGGGGAATAAATAGTAGTCTAATAATATTACTTGATATTAAACCTAGTAATAATTTCGGAGCTACAATTTGATCACGTTTTGGAAAAAGGCGGTCAAAGGCTGACACGCTATTACGTCCCATCCAAAAGTGGGACACCTTCTTGCTCCGCCCTAAAGCGACAGAAATTATTGGATGATTCCCCAGATTATAGGTTTGCGCTTGACCGCTATCTCACCTGATGAAAAGCGAGGTTGCTGCGGTCGACGTCTTTGAATGTTTGGTTCTAAAACTTGCCGTTTTTCTCACGATGATTTCCTTTACCGTGATGAAATAAATTACACAAAGTAATGCGTCTGACTAGGTTTGAGGCGACGACCTACAACTCGTAAGTCGGGGCCAATACCACGCAGCCACCACTGCTCTAACTGTAATCTAACTGAATTAACTATATTTCTATGTAATATAATATATATTTCAGGATGTAACGCGACTTACATATCGGGCGATAGCAACAACCATGTCTACCTACTTTTAAAAATACAATGTGTAATCTCATTCTGTATACTGAACTAGCACACATTATTAACTACGCACTAAATTATTCAACTCTCATATTCGGTCAAGCAAGCTCTCTCATTTTGAGTAGAGGGCGTGTTAGCTTCTAGCAGCGCTTTACAGCGGTGTCTGCGGCTAAGTAGAAAACCATGTTAGCGCTATAAAATGAGAAAAGCGACCCAGATGGCAGCGCTGAGCTGAACTATGGAGGCATGGAGGTAGGTGCTATAGAATTTGTGGTGTTAAAGCTATGCGGGATTGTGGTTAGCAACGTCGAGAGCGTTGTTTGACTGGCGGAGTGTGTAGGACTGATAACAATGGAGCATCCTGTAGCACAAAAGACGAGTAGCGCTCCACTAATTGAAATTAATTTTCGACGAGCTTGAACCCATAGGGATACATGTGCGCAACATAGGGTACAATAACTGGGGGAACACAATAGAGGTAGTTTTGGAAAACTAGTAAAAGCAACGTTTTTGGTTACAGAATATGATTTTGATAAACAATAATACCTACGGATTTACTTGAGCCCAAGGCCTGTTTTGTTTTTGAAAGGAAGTCTTGGCCCCAGTACGGCCCCAGGAGCGAGTGCGGTGTTTAATCAGCGCCCTTGGGCGGAGCGGGAAACAGTGTCCTAGTCTTACTGACTAATCGACCCACCCCATTCCTTCTTAGCCCACATACCGGGATCAGACTATCTTTTCAGAAGCCGGAGCGGGGCCCCAGTAGGCTTCGGTCCTGCAGTTGGGCCTCTACATTTGCTGTTAACTCCTTGGAAGAAAAAATAATGCGCGCCGTCCCTTATCCCATTTTACTAGAGGTCGGCTCAGCTTATTTTTTCTTCCATTCTCTCATGTCAGCCGTTACACTATCGCTGATTTCCTTTTCTTTCATATCACTCCTCACACTATTCATCCATCTTTTCTTTGACTTCCTTCCCCATCAATCCACATATTTTTTACGTAGTTACAATGTTATTATTCGAAATTATTATGTTTCATTTGTTTATTTTTACAAAAATAATAAACAATGATGTTTTAATTCTCAGCACCCTGCGGTCCTGGACCTTTTGAAAGCGTACGAGAAGTCGTAGGTAACTGACACGCAGAGCGCTTTTTTACGCTTCATTTATTTATTTTTACAAAAATAATAAACTACGTATATGTTTTTATTTCAAGGTATTTTAGCTAAAGCCAATCAAATCTACTTTTAAAAAGATAGAGAATTGACTGAAAGTCTGAAACAATTCGAACGAATAGCTCTAGATACGAGATCTCCATGTGGATTGTGCTAAAAATAGCCCACCACGTGGGTAGATATTTCTCATGTTGTGGCAGCAACAAATGAGTTCTGTATTCACGGTCACCATCGACACGATCTGGGGCAACGCGAACACTGTGCGCATACTAATGTTCAACAAAAAGTATTATGTCACTGAAAACTTGTAAAGATGAATGAATAAACAAATGCTATTAAAAGTCCTTGTATTGTTATTTTTCTTGATAGTGGCAACGCGATGGATACTGTGTTGCCATGTACCTATTAGTTTTTGGGTGGGGAAAATTTTCCAATGACTTGTCCCCGCCCATGGGTAGGGCGGGAGCTATAATGTCAGACTTTTACTGACTAAAATACCGAATGTATAATAAAAATATGAAATACAAAATATTACCGAATTATTTTAGCGATAGACCTGCCATCATACACATCGATTTAAATTTTGTATCAATCTTGCCCCCCCCCCTCCCCACCAAGTTTCAATAATTTCGTTTCTATTCTCTTGCAGCGAACGCCTAGAGTCAGCTACGTCTCCAATTCCCTTCAGTCACGTGGTCAGAAGAAAGAAATCGGAAGCATGGCTTACTACATGGTTGTTACTTTTTGGTGTACAATAAAGTTTAATAAGGGATTTGAGTTTAGTTATAAAAACTAAACTCAAATCCCTTATTAAACTTTATTAAAAAAATGATAATATCAAAGCTAGGAAAAATACACATGCCTACACATTCACGCGTTAACTACATGTATCTGAATACTAATAACACGATACTACACAACATCGACAGGGATCAAACTATAATTTGATGCTTACCAGGCGTGAAACGTGTTGATTCGATAATGGCTGGTGTTCGTCAAATGGCACACAAAGCCGGGATTAATGCATATGGGTAAGATTTACTGGCTTAGACGGGTGACGACATGAGCCGTTAGGATTCTAGCTCCATGTGCGCTCGTATCTCGAGGCGCACCGCCTCGCACCAGTGATTCCACATCATCATTTAACCGAAAGACGTCCACAGGATCTATCAAATTCCCGCAACCCTCACCAGGTCATTGGTCCACCTTGTGAGGGGCCTTCCAACGCTGCGTCTTCTGGTGCGCGGTCGCGAATCCAGAACCCTTTGTCCCCTACAGCCATCTGTTCTGCAAGTTAATTGCTAGAGCGATTCAACGCGAGCCTTTCTATAAAATAACATATCTACCTACATATCTTTAGGGACTCAGTAGGATCGAAGCAGAATTCGCAACTCTATAAAAGCAAATTTCAAAAGAGAAACAAAAACTGGCAATGTTCGAAATGCTTCAAAGATGTATAAATTCACCGAGACGTACTGTCTGCAGGAGTTACAGATAATGAAATGACACCGTAAAAATACGTACCTACCTACATTTTTTATCTAATATATAAAAATCTCGTGACTAAGTGCTTGCTATGGAACTCCTAGACCTGTTTTTAGGATTTTTCATGCATTTTTTTTTGTGTATTGGCAGATTGGAGAATAAGCAGGACTACTTTTTACCCTCCTACCTCCACCACCAACTTTTTCTTTAATGATTTAATTGGGCATAATAAACCTTTGCTAAAAAATATATTTTGAAGTTACTCAAGCATTTTAATAATGAGGTTGACAATGTAACATTCAGTCGATGAGATGTTAGTCATAAAAATATGAGACAGCTTGTGCCACACAGAGCGTAAATACTTATTCCCACGAAGTTCCCACTGAATTAAGATTCAACCTTTTATTTATCAGTATCATTCAAGTTCTTTGACTTAGTACT
This sequence comes from Mythimna loreyi, assembly GCA_029852875.1. Taxonomy (NCBI): domain Eukaryota; kingdom Metazoa; phylum Arthropoda; class Insecta; order Lepidoptera; family Noctuidae; genus Mythimna; species Mythimna loreyi. Next base: position 10,952,090 of record CM056785.1, on the reverse strand, counting down.
TGACATGAACACAAAAAAAAAATAGGAAACCTTTCACACCAGTAGAACTCCAATTGGATACGCAACGTCCCAACGAGTGTTTTTTGTGGAGCAATACATTGAACAAAAAAGTTTAGACGGTTTGGGGAGGACACGTGGAGAACATCGGTTTTAATTAGTGTAAACCACATGGCCAAAAATAAAGTTTAAATGTTATTAAAGTTATAAGATTTTTGTATTTGTTAATAATAATATATTCCACAACTGTCAAACAATGTGGTCTATTCCCAAGCTAAGTAGAGCTTGTGTTATGGGTACTAGACAAGTAATAAACTACTTATCTACACTAATATAATAAAGAGGTAAAGTTTGTTTTTTTATTTATTTTGTTTGTAGGTGGTTTTTTTTTATGGTAGGTAAAAATCATCCAATGACGAGTCCCGCTCTTGGGCGGAGCGGAAAACAAGTGTCAGACTCTTACTGACTAAACAACCTACCCCGTTCCTACATCGCCATTCATACCAGGGCCAGAGCCTTCCTTTTCAGACACAAACCCGTGGCCCTGATTGGCCTCGACCCTTCTGCAGGGTCCCTACGGTTGCTGACAACTCCTTGAGGCGCGCGGGAACAGTGCGCGCCGTTGACGACTGGGCTTGGTCCGGACGATTACCAGACGACCGGACGGCGAGCTACCCAATGCTCACCGTCCGCAAGCCCGCGCCTACGGTGGCCGGAAGTCAGGATCGGAATCGCGGCCAGCGTCTGGGGCGCAAACGCCGTTGATTTATGCGGTCCGCCTCCTCCTTTGCTAGCATTACTGCTTCGCAGAAGGAGGCGACCGCCTGCCACTCCTCCTCACTCCGAACCATAGCTTCTACCAAGGCCCGGCGCGAGAGATCGCCGCCACCGATCGCTCCCACGAGGACACAGCGATGCTCTGCCCAAGCGGGGCACACCTCAACCGTGTGCTCCACCGTGTCCTCCGGGCGGTCCACACAGTGGCGACACCCGGGCGTCTCTTCCGCACGAATCCGATGCAGGTACCTCCCGAACTTACCATGTCCGGTGAGGACCTGCGTCATGCGGAAAGTGAGAACGCCGTGAGTTCTTTCCAGCCACGCCTCAAGGAGGGGCATTACCGCCATAATTATGGCGTGCCCAGCACTGGGTTGCGATAGCCGCTGACGCCATTTCGCCATCACGAGATCCCGCCGGAGCTCTTTCCGCCACGCCTTGACATGCTCAGGCAGCGGACTTTCGCCCCGGCGTTGCACTTCCATGCGCAGATCGTGCGTGCGTGCAAGGACTGTTGCCTCCAGATCCCATGGTGGCAGGCCAGCAAGGAGACTCGCCGCTTCACGGGACATCGTACGGTACCCCCGGATCACCCGTATAACCATGACCCTCTGGCACGCGTTCAGTTGGGCCCTCGGCTGCTGCTGCAGCGTCGGCGCCCACACCGGCGCCCCGTAAAGGGCCATGGACCGAACGATTCCTGCGTAGAGCCTCCGGCAGGGGGCGTCTGGTCCCCCAAGGTTTGGCAGGAGCCGCTTAAGGGCAGCACCCGTCCGATTCAGCTTGGGAGCCAGACGTCGGAAATGTTCCTTGAAATTCCACCGGCTGTTTGTAGGAGGTAATCTCTGGAACTACTGGTCCGATTGGAGAAATTTTAGCAATAATAGAAAGCTGCTTTACTCCTGAGTGACATAGGCTATATTTAATGTACGCGGGCGAAGCCGCTGACAAAAGCTAGTTATTCATATTTCTAAATACACAGACTCACCTAACATTACATATTATAAAACAAAGTTGCTTACCGCTGTCTCTATGTATGCTTAGATCTTTAAAAGCACGTAACGGATTTTGACGCGGTTTGTAATAGATAGAATTATTCAAGAGGAAGGTTTATGTGTATAATACATGCGTAATATATTCAATATCAATACCTTTGCGAAGCTGGGGCGAGTCCCTAGTTATAAATAAAATACACCCAGACACAGACCAAATGATCGTGCTCATCACACAAACATTTGTCCTGTGTCCTGGGTGGGAATCGAACCCACGACCTCCGGCATAGCAATCAGGGTCACTAACTACTAGACCAATAGGCCAGTCAATTCTCATAATCAGTTCTGTGTATTTAAGTGTAAAATTTACTCGTCAAAGGCGTTTCATATCAAAGCAATTCCTACCTACCAAAACACAATGATCACCGCGCCTTTCAGCTCACTCCTGGCAGCGTTCATTGTGGCAATTTATTTCATTGTGATACAAATAGCCGTATAAATTCGCAATGGCCTTCTTCCGGCTAACACAATGGCGAGGATAAGTGATAACTGACAGGTTGATAACAAGACTCACGGTTTGAACCTCATAATATGTAAATTGTTCGTTCATTCCTCTGACAGACAAAATTGGCAGATTAGGATCCGTTCAGAAACGTTACGGATTGCTTTTGTTATTGTGATATTTATAATAATGTTTCACCAAACCGCACCAAAATCGCATGGTGGACTCCTACTCCTCGCAAAAATCTTTTATTTTATAGCAAGCTTTTATTGCATGGTATACCTACCTATATAATTAATAGCGGCTTCGCCCGCGTACATAAAATATAGCCTATGTCACTCAGGAGTAAAGCAGCTTTCTATTGTTGCTAAAATTTTTCCAATCGGACCAGTAGTTCCAGGGATTACCTCCTACAAACAAAAAAACAAAAAAATAAAAAAACAAACTTTACCTCTTTATTATATTAGTATAATTAGTATAATTAATATCTACTCACCAAAACCTTTCCAAAAAGTTCATATATGATAAAGTTATCTTATTGCGCTCACAAACGAGTTTCTATGGCTATCCTCCAGTTCCATTATCAGACCCTGGTTACCATCTAGAACCAAAATACTCGTCAAGACGAATCACACGAGTCCAAATTCGATGGAGTTGTGTAGTTTAATTACCGAGTTCTTATCCCCTTCCGGCTCTCAGGCCACCTTCCGGTGCCATTATCAGACGTTCAGCTCTTTGTCATAATAGTTTTGCTTTGCCATCTGATTTAAGCATGCAGAATTTCAGCTCAATCTGTAACCGGGAAGTGGATCAAATTTAATTTACAAGATTTGTTTACAGAGAAACGTCGGGACATGTGAAATTAAATAAAAGCTCGTAAAATGAAGTAGATTCCTTCCGAACTGGCAAGAGGAAGCGCGGGACCGCGATGGATGGAAGAAGTGGAGGGAGGCCTTTGCCCAGGAGTGGGACAGAACAGGCTAACAAAAAAAAAAAAAAAAAAAAAAAAATGAAGTAGGAGGCCCCAGTCCCATCCGTGGAAACATTATAAAACGGAATATGTTATGTTTATATTATATTGCTCGTATACTCCATTCACCATCGTGAGGATATCGGCATATTCTAGAACCAAAATTCGAACACGTGTGACATTCACCGATCGCACTGGGCCCGCGTGGTGCATTATGGCCCATTCCTATCCCATAGAGGAGGCCTGTGTCCCAGCAGTGGGAACATTAATATGGCTGATGATAATACTCCGGTCAAAATAACATTAGACATTTAAGAAAAGCTTTTTTACTGTCCGTTCGACTGTTTTAAGTTGGTAGAATGACAAATAGCAGCTGTAGTAAATATATGGAATTGTAATGTCTTTTTTGCTTTTAATACTATCCTTATGCCTACGGAATAGTTGAAATCGCTTTAACACAGATTTTTTTTTTAATTTTGTAATCTTAAAGGCTTTTTTTTAATTTAATCTAATCTAAATGCGAATAGAGTATAAAAGATTTTGCACGCAACTCGATTGAATGAACAATGACAAGGTTTTGTATAATACCTAATTTGGATCAGACATAGACAGCTTAGGTTCCTCTCAATAGTTTTATTGAAGGAGCGTTTAATGAATTCTTTGCCAGTCTCTTCAGCCGAAAGTGATCCACAGCATTTACAATACACATTTGTTTAAACTCTTAAGCCCCAAGCGAACGCCGGCGTTGGCACACCTATTGTGTTTACAAACTTTTTATTAGCTTACAATGTAACTATGTATATTCGGCTCAAATTTTGCCACTCAATTTTGAAGTAGATTTCTTCACCCAATTGAGCTGCAATTTTGCATGCAGGTGTAAATCGCATGACAATGCAATTATATTATGATGATATGGAGCTGATCTGATAATGGAGCTGGAAGGTAGCCATAGGAGCTCAACAATAAAACCACTCAACCTTATCCTGTTTGGGTTCATTGGATTTGTATTGACGAGTATCCTATATGGTAGTCAGGGTCTGATGGGTAAGTTGGAGGGTGGCCATAGGAACTCCGTAATACAATTTGATAACCCTAACGTGTTTGTAGTTTTCTGAAAGGTCTTGATGAGTAATAACGAGCTATAAAAGCTTGTTATGAAAAAATATTTTCATTGAAAATTTATTCTATTAACTATGTCTCTAATTACGGTATTCGAAAGGTTAATAAAATTCACTTAACAGTATATATAACAAAACGGTAACAACAACTGTTATACACCAAGCTACTGACCGGTACAAGTTAATGAGTGGGCGCAAGGCAACGATGCGTTACCATCCCATGTAGTTATGTCATATTATACCATATTCTAGTACCTAGTCATTACGCTAATGACAATTCATTAGCTGTTCATTGTGTCGCATTAGAGTCAAATATCAAATGAATATGAGCTTACTAACTATTAGGTTTTAACTATTTTTTTTATAAAGCCCTAACTGTCCCACCACTGGCCAAAGGCCTCCCCCAAGTCCTTCCAAACCCTCTTCTCCCGCGCCATCTCAAACCAGTCGTCCCGGTTCGCGTCCAAATCATTCCGCCACCTCTTTCTAGGCCTGCCTCGACAACGCTTTCTTTCTTCTGGACGCTTGCCCAGAGGTCCTCGTGCATGCTAATTTATTTATTTATTTAATCTTCATGTATAGTAGTGGTGGTACATAGGCGGACTTAATGTAACAAGGCATTCACTAAAAGTCAACCTTTCTAATGACCTGTCCAGATCTAAATATAGCGGAGCAAACTTATATAATACTTTTACTAACTAAAATCAAAGTCTATGTTCCTTCCATTTGCGTTCTAGGACGAGTGTTCTTTGCTGTAGTTTTCCCATTGCCCAAGCAGGCAAAGGCTCCTACGGTTATACTGGCATATCTTTGAAAGGCGAATGTAAGTCTACACGCCATTTACGACTCGGGCTTAGTCTGAATAGGACAAACAGACCGCCGGGGCTAGCAATACCCAACGTCCAAGAATAAACGTCTCACGAATTGCGGATGAGTTTATAGATATATAAACGGGGATATCAATCGAGATCGTTCAACGATTCCCGACGTCAGTTACGAACCATTAGGTAGGACAAAAACCGGCTTATACACTGCTAAGTTACAAATAACGACTGACGACTGCATATTTGTTCAAAAGAATCCCCTGGAACTTTGAGCGCAAAAGACAATTGAAGGAAAAGCGCAAGTGAGATTTAGGCAGTAAAAGATGAAAATTAAAACAAAGTTCAGCTCGATCGTCTAGGAGTGACTGGTTGAAAATATATTTGCTAAATTTGTCCTAAAGAAACATATGTTCAAACGATGCAAATTAAAAAAAAAGCTTGTAATTATGGGTTGATGACACCCAAAAAACCGTTGCTGTTGTAAAATTTTACAGAGGACGCGGTAAACTAAAGCTATTCCCCGTCGGAAACCACATGCCTGCGGATGACACGCTAACTAGGTAAAACCAGGAGCGGAATCAATAACCGCGCCAGCCTCGTTTTATTAAAACCCAAGCCGCCACATATGAATCTGTAGGGTCATCAATTCACGAACGTGACGAGATGAATTTACAAAATGAAATATCTCATGCGAGAAAGTTGGCTGAGCAACATTAATTCCACGGGGAAGGCACCTAAAGCAATTTCTTGACATCCCTAACATAATCGAGGCTGCCTTCATCATGGAGTTTAATCCACATTCCAAGACACTAATTAAATTCCTTCAAACTGTCGAGTAAATCTTTTCAATTTAAAACTAGTAGACAAAGTTCTTACGAGTGGAGGCGTGCGATGCGTGTTAACTGTTTTAATGTGCAAACTCGCTCACAGTATGCTATTACTTTTTATTATCATTTTGTTAATTCACATTTTTTATTGTTTGAATAAATGGGGCAAAGTTGAGATGGAATAATGACAGCAGGGAACGTTTCAACACAAGAGGGTAATAGCAGCTCTTAACACTGTTAGGAGAATGTCATAACATGATTAATGCTTCATAGAAACCTATTTCTTGTGACATTATTTACTAAGAATTTTGCGCAAAATTTCCCAGAAGCTCTATCGATAATACGTCGCCATAAAAGTGGACTAATGCAACGTAACTGCTTTCCAATTTCATAGCAATAGCGTTTAAATTAAATATGAAACAGTATGTACAGACCTAGACAGTAACCGCGTAGCTAATATGTTTGTAAACATCAACCCTCGTATAGAACAGAACAAAGACGAAGATTACAAACTTGTGTACGTTTCGTGTGGCTTAGATCGCGATATTGCATGACATTATGGGACTTAATGAGAAATTGTGTGCTTACCTGGAACCTAGATTTTCAGGCCCATAATTTGTATAACAGTGTATAATATTGCGTTCAGTTTTGTTTCTTTACATTCGCGTGCGTAAAAACTCAACCAAATGAAATGTTGTCAGAATTTCAGCTGAACTGCAAGTGAAAAAATGTCCAAATGACGTAGCGAAAGTCTACGTCAAAGGCTGTCAACACTGATAAACGAGTGTGTCACTCATGGTCACGAAATACCTCGCAAAAAATTTTAGTATTTACTATTTCATCCACAAAACCGGGAGCTTTTCGAGAAGGCAGTATCGATATATTATTACTTATACATTCTTTGAACATCAACATTTTATATCAATCAATATTAGACTTGGGAGACCAGAATCATATTATACAAAATACATGTACAATTGTTTCATTATTGCTTTGAAAATATTTAAAGATCAAGCCAATGTTAACAATATCGGTTTCTTTTTAACAAGCTTGAAATTTCACATGTACACGATATTTGTGTTCAAATCTTCTAAATTAAATGTTATCCTCTTCCCGGTTACCAATCGAGCTGAAATTTTGCATAAATGTTTTTAAAATCAGATGACAATGGAAAATTATTATGTCATGGAGTTGATCTGGAGATGGAACCGGAAGGTGGCCATAAGAACTTTGTAATTAAACGACACAATCCCACCGAGTTTGGGCTCATGAGATTCGTCTTGACGAGATTTAAATATGTACGTATTTACCGTCCTACAAAAGCTTGCTATGAAAAAAATACTTTCAATGAAAACTTGTCAATCGGTTATGTAATTCACGCTGTATACGTAATAGGTATACAAGGCATTATGTTAATAGCATTGCCTTAAAGACGAACAATATAAGTCTACACTTAAGCTTCATCGTCGGTAAAAATTGCCATAGAAAGTCACGACCCTGTGTACACACATATATCACTCCTTATCTTAAAAGTGAATGCTACAGGGCAATTCGCAAAATTCGAATTTTCATATTTTTTTGACATTTAGTAAGACACTTTGACACAACCTAGCGAACGCCGGCGTTCGTACATTTATTGCCTTTTTTTTTTTTTTTTCTTTTTTTTTTTTTTTTTTTTTTTTTTTTTTAGGTAGGTAAAAATCATCCAATGACGAGTCCCACCCTTGGGCGGAGCGGGAAACAAGTGTCAGACTCTTACTGACTAAACAACCTACCCCATTCCAACGTTGCCATATACACCAGGGCCAGAGCCTTCCTTTCAGACGCGAACCCATGGCCCCAGTTGGCTTCGACCCTTTTGCAGGGTCCCTACGGTTTGCTGACAACTCCTTGAGGCGCGCGGGAACAGTGCGCGCCGTCGACGACTGGGCTTGGTCCGGAGGGTTACCAGACGATTGGACGGCGAGCTACCCATTGCTCGCCATCCACAAGCCCGCGCCTACGGTGGCCAGAAATCGGGATCGGAATCTCGGCGGCGTCTCGGGCGTGAGCGCCGTTGCCTTAAGCGGTCGGCTTCCTCCTTTGCTAGCATTACTGCTTCGCAAAAGGAGGCGACCGCCTGCCACTCCTCTTCGCTCCGGACCATGGCCTCGACCAAGGCCCGGCGCGAGAGATCACCGCCGCCGATCGCCCCCACGAGGACACGGCGATGCTCTGCCCAAGCGGGGCAAACCTCGACCGTGTGCTCCACCGTATCCTCCGGGCGGTCCACACAGTGGCGACACCCGGGCGTCTCTTCCGCACGAATTCGATGCAGGTACCTCCCGAACTTACCATGTCCGGTGAGGACCTGCGTCATGCGGAAAGTAAGAACGCCGTGAGTTCTTTCCAACCACGCCTCAAGGAGGGGCATTACCACCATAATTATGGCGTGCCCAGCACTGGGTTGCGATAGCCGCTGACGCCATTTCACCATCACGAGATCCCGCCGGAGCTCTTTCCGCCACGCCTTGACATGTTCAGGCAGCGGACTTTCGCCCCGGCGTTGCACTTCCATGCGCAGATCGTGCATGCGTGCAAGGACTGTTGCCTCCAGATCCCATGGTGGCAGGCCAGCAAGAAGGCTCGCCGCTTCACGGGAAATCGTTCGGTACCCTCGGATCACGCGTATTGCCATGACCCTCTGGCATGCGTTCAGCTGGGCCCTCGGTTGCTGCTGCAACGACGGCGCCCACACTGGCGCCCCGTAAAGGGCCATGGACCGAACGATTCCTGCGTAGAGCTTCCGGCAGGGGGCGTCTGGACCCCCAAGGTTCGGCAGGAGCCGCTTGAGGGCAGCCCCAGTACGATTCAGCTTGGGAGCCAGACGACGGAAATGTTCCTTGAAATTCCACCGGCTGTCGAGGACGAGTCCTAAGTACTTCATCGTCGACCCGACGCCGATGTGAACCCCCCCTACCGTTAGCTGGGAATTCGGTGGCGGCGTGCTCCGAGGGCCATGAAAACACATGGCCTCAGATTTGTGCAGCGCCACCTCGAGTCCCAACTGCTGGATCCTTTCAACTGCTATCGCAACCCCGCGTGTCGCTAGTTCGACCGCCGCCTGGTACGACTCACCCTGCGCTAGGACCAGCGTGTCGTCTGCGTAGCAGACCACGCTGACCCCGTCAGGGAAGTCGCCGCGCAGCACGTAGTCGTACCCGATGTTCCACAAGGGTGGTCCTAGTACCGATCCCTGCGGAACACCGCACGACATCTCTCGCCGACTCCACTCTCCTTGGTGACCGGGGTAGATAATGTACCTGTCTGATAGGTAGGCCTCGATCACGCGACAGAGGTAGTCGGGCACCCGGTGATACCGGAGTGCCCTCCCTATGCTACTCCAGGGCAGAGAATTGAAGGCGTTGGAAATGTCTAAGGACACCGCCACGACACACCTGCCCTGGGACACCGCATCCCCCGTCGTGAGGGCTCGCACGCGCATGATGGCGTCCACTGTGGAGCGCATCCTGCGGAAGCCGAACTGGCCGTCCGAAAGATTCGGCCCCACCCGTTCCAGGCGCGCGACGAGGCGGTTTGCTATCACTCTTTCAAAGAGCTTGCCCACCTCGTCGAGACATTTATTGCCTTTCAATTGTGTCTCTAATAACGGTATTCAACGAATAAATATTATTTGCGACCGTAATATAAGCAGTAGTGGCCGAGTGTTAACCACACCGACTTACAAGTTATAGGTCGCTGCCGATTCAAACCCAGCTAGGACTATTACTTTGTGTAATTTATTTTATCATCACTGCATTTATAACGGTGAAGAAAGACATCGTGAGGAAACCAGCATTTCCTAGAACCAAAAATACAAACGTGTGATATCCACAAACCCGTTCCGGGCCCGTGTGTTGCCTATCCTTTCCGCACAGCCAATCCTCTCTCTCAAAAAGGAGGCCTGTGTTCCAACAGCGGAAACATTATAAGGCTGATTACACTATGCTTTATTACGTGATCCTAGAACGCCAAATGGGAACTGGAGGACATCGGTCCGGTCTACCCTAGAAAGGGAGAAGTCAAAGGATGATTTACAACCTCAAAAAACACATTTTTATTTCCAGAATTGTAATCAATAAAATCGTCAATACAACCCTCTTCATATAGGGTTGATGCGAAAGCGGAACACTGAGGCCCTGGAACTAAGGCAAGAAGAAACGGTGGCTCTTTTAGTCAGTAGAAGTCTGACACTGACTCCTGCTCCGCCCAAGGGTGGGATTCGTCATTCGATGATTTTTTCCACCATAAAAAATCCATTTCATATAACACTATTGAATGGCTATTTCATGAAAATGTCTTGCACAATACAAAAATGTAAAGAAAAATTTGAATACCTATGGATTATCTTGAAGCATCGCCTTTAAACTCAATAAGCTTTTCCAAGACGTGAAGTCACGTAAGCTTGCCGTCCGTCTTGTCACGTCGGTGAGATTCCTCTACTCCGTCTCTTGCTAACACTAAATTCCTTGCGGTCATATTACCTTGTAGTCTTGCTTGGCCGTTCTTTGTGTACGGTCGTGCACGTCCCAGTTCCAAAGTACGACATTGCAAAGAGCATAGTTGCTATCGGGTATTTGTTTCAACGATACATTGTCTTTGCATGGCATAGATTGAAGAAAATAGATATTCGTATTACTTGCTACTTCATATTTTGTGCGGGTGTTTAAGTTTATAAATATATTTTTAATCCATTTTTTGACTGGACTGGTAGGTCTGGCGGTTAGTGACTCTGACTGCTATACCGGAGGTCGTAGGTTTGATTCCCACCCAGAACAAAATGTTTGTGTGATGAACACGATCATTTGTTCTGAGTCTGGGTGTACTTTATCTATAATAAGTACAAATTTAGGAATATATAAGTATGTTTATTAGTTGCCCAGTACCCATAACACAAGCTCTGCTTAGTTTGGGATTAGACGACGTGCTGTGATAGTTGTAGAATCTACTCTAATATAATAAAGAGATAAAGTCTGTTTTTTTATTTTTTTGTTTGTAGGAGGTAATCTCTGGAACTACTGATCTGGTTGGAGAAATTTTAGCAACAATAGAAAGCTGCTTTACTCCTGAGTGACATAGGCTATATTTTATGTACTCGGGCGAAGACGCTGACAAAAGCTAGTATATAATATACTAGCTTTTATCAGCGGCTTCGCCCGCTGTTAAAATTGTTCCATTCGGACCAGTAGTTCCAGAGACTTTAGTTTCGGTTGTGCGTTGATAAGTCAGTCAGTCAGTTTCTACTTATCTTACTTATATATGTTGTTTCTTTTCTTTTTGTGTATTTTTTTAAGTTGCACCTACCGTGTTATGTTTCTGCAGCACCCGACTGGTAGAAAATGTCTAAGGCATTAAGTCCGCCTTTATACAGTGTTATGTGCTCAATATTTTTATAAATAAATAAGATACAGCTACTTGCGAAATATTCTCTCACTTTAATTTCTCCAAAATATTGTAGTTACTAGCGACCCGACCCATTCTACATATAAACCATCATCTTGAATCGCTCTATCTCATCAAAATTCGTTGCGTAGTTTTAAAGATCTAAGCACACACAGGAACAGACAGAGAAAAGCGAGTTTGCTTTATACTATGTAATGATTATTAACAATGTTTTATACGTTCTCTAAAAAAAATTAATAGCACAAAATTTGTTGGCAACAAAAACAGCTCACGTCACGGTTACGGCAAAGTCATGCCCGTATGGAGCATGACTCTGCATACACACGATATTACCATACTTATCTCCGTTTGACATACTTACTAAACTGCAAGTCGTTAATGGTATGTAATACATAATCGCAATGCAACAAGGCAATATCTTGTTTTTAAATTCAAATACAATTCCTTAATTTTTATTTTTATTCGTATCTAGCTTCTCAAACTTTGTACCGCCAATTTTTTTTTCGTTTAAACCTTCCCTGAGCTATTACGAATATTTTAAGACCAAAAATTACCCAAATTGGTCCAGCCCTTCTTGAGTTTTAGCGAGACTATGAGTACAAAGGCGAGCTTAACTCAAAGTTGAGTTTTTTTATTCAAATAAATCTACACTAATATAATAAAGAGGTAAAGTTTGTTTTTTTATTATTTTTTTTGTTTTTTTGTTTGTAGGAGGTAATCTCTGAAACTAATGGTTCGATTGGAAAAATTTTAGCAACAATAGAAAGCTGCTTTACTCCTGAGTGATATAGGCTATAAATTATTTATATATCATGGATGTTACCCGAGCTATCACTACAAGAAATTTTCCGCGGACGAAGTCGCGGGCAGAAGCTAGTAAATAATAATAATTATATCAATCACTCAAATATAATCAGCCATTTTTTTGTGGTGGACTATCATCAAATAACATCTCGCGCTCTGAGTGGAGCGAAAGCGTCAAACTATTCAGACTAAAATCCCCATTTCGATTGACACCCGAAAAGTGAAGTGGAGTGATTATACTGCACGTATAGTAAATGGTTCAACTTATTTGCCGCTTACTATAAATACATTTCTAGGATAATTGGCAGCACGGTTAGTGCTATAGCTGAGTGATTGGCCGCTGCGCTTCGTGTCGCAAGATTCCCACATGAAACATATCTTTATGACCTACACATTTAGATAAGATAGTTTGAAACAACTATCTGTTTAGTAGGCAATATGTAACTAAATTTTTTGTGGAGCATGGCGAATATCCACCCTTACCTTGTTGAGATTTTTACGGTCTGGACTAAGCGTTTTGCCTCGTCGTTGATTCGTTGATCGTAAATTGATAGACTGGATCAATTTGCTTGCTGCGGTCTTCCAATAGGTGCTTTCAGGGCTAGAATGTATAGGCTCTTAATAAACTAGTGCGCCACACTTTCAACGATTGCTTGGTGCAATCGATGATAGTGAGTCGCACTAGTTGCTTACCATCAGGTGAAATCGCAATCAAGCACTAGCTTATAAATTTGAAAGATGTGTAATGAAAGTTCGTCGCAAATGTACATACTCTTTTTAAATGTTTTCCTCTATCAAAGTAAAACGTTATTAGGCACAGTTCACACTTCTAATCTAATTGAAACGTCATGGCAGTTTATTAAAACATTAAAAAATATGCCACAAAACGGATAAAGCGATATTAAATCTCTCAATCACAATGGCTTTACGCTTGTCATTAGTAACGCTAAAGAGTTGAGTTTAAATTGTAATGTTTTTAGCCTGTAAGTACCTATTCAGTTTGGTGTTTACAAAATATGTAACTACTTATTAAATCATTATCATTACATAGTATAAAACAAAGTCGCTCTGTCCCTACATATGCTTAGATCTTTATAACTACGCAACAGATTTTGATGCAGAGTTTTTTAAAAGATAGACGGATTCAAGGAAGGTTTATGTACATAATACATGTATTTAATATCAGCATTGCACCCGTGCGAAGCTGGGGCGGGTCGCTAGTTAAAAAAAAATAAAAAAAAAAAACAATAAAATTTTGGTTTAATAATATTTTTTTTTTATAATATTCGACAACTATGACACAACGCCGTCTAGTCTCCAGCTAAGCAGAGCTTGTGTTATGAGTACTAGACAACTGATAAACATACTTATATATTTCTAAATACATACATATTATAGATAAATTACACCCAGACACAGAACAAATGATCGTGCTCATCACACAAACATTTGTCTGGGTGAGAATCGAACCCACGACCTCCCGCATAGCAGTCAGGGTCACTAACTACTAGACTGACAGGCCAGTCAAATTGCAAAAAACTCTAGAGCCCCAAGCGGAGCGCCGGCGTTTGCACACGTATTGCCTTTCTATTTTCTCTCATTACGGTATTTAACTAGAGGGTGGTGAAACCTCCTGGAGCCTAGAGGGTGGTGAAAACTGTTACCTCGACTCCAGGAATAAGGCAAGGAAGGTACGGGGTAGGTTTTTTAGTCAGTAAGAGTCTGACACTGGTCTCCCGCTCCGCCCAAGAGCGGGTTTCGACATTGGATGATTTTCACCTACCATTAAAAAAAAAAAAAAAAAACGGTATTCAAAAGATTACTTAAATTGTATCACTACGTACACCTTAACTGAACTGACTTATTATAAGCCGTATATAGAAACACTGGCTTCTGCCAGCGGCTTCGCCCGCTACAAAACAGTTTTCTACATACAAACTTTTGATCGCCATTTCATCAAAGGGATGAATTTTGGAAACTGCACTCTTAGTGCTCGCCTAAATCATAAAAGGAAACTTTATACGTTCTTAGTCCACCAGGACTAAGGACATATAAACTACCAAGTTTTGGTGTTAATATATCAGTCAGACGGAAAGACCGCAGCGGGCAAACTGTTCCAGTCCCTCGATGTGTGTAAGCGACGACGCAAAATGACCGACGAATGACTTAGTCCGGACCGTAGATCTCAACATCGTAAAGGTGGATATTTACAGGTTACTGTATTTACATAATGTAAGCAGGGGCGTAGCTACCGCAACATACCACGTTTCCACGATAAGGGGCCCCTCGCTACAGGAGCCCCGACGTAAACAAAAATTCGCAACATGTTATCCACAACAGTCTCGTTAGGTAAACCAAACATTTGTAAAAAGCACTGATTTTTTATACGGGGCCCGTGTGGGACTTGCTACTCCTCTGTGTGTAAGAAACTTTCGAAGTTGCTTTCGATCTTCGCCGATTATATTTGATTCTTTATTATTTCATCATCATCAGCCTTTTAATGTTCCCACTGCAGGGACACAGGCCTCCTCTCTCTAGGAGAGGGAATGGGCCATAATCCACCACACGGGCCCAGTGCGGATTGGTGGATGTCACATGTCTTCGAATTTTTTGGTTCTAGGACATACCGGTTTCCTCACGATGTTTTCCTTCACCGTTTTGAGAGCAGTGGTGATGAAATAAATTACAAAAAGTAATGCGCCTAGCTGGGTTTGAACCCGCGACCTACGACTCGTAAGTCGTGGCCGTTACCACTCGGCCACCACTGCTCTCTATCTTATTATTTACTTTATTTAAATCTTTTTTTATTGTCATCGTATTCAATACAATGAAACTGCACACTGACACACTTTAAATCTTTTCACGTGATTAACTTTGAATCGCTGACTCTAATTTAGTTATCGACTGGAAATAAACCTAATTAATTTTGTTTGTACGTTCTGTATTACATTTAGTGATTTTAATGACCTTTAAATTACCCTATTATCTCTGGACTAGCTGCTGAAAACTACCTCACTCGTGTGAAAGTAGCGCATTGTCCAAAGGGAATATTGAAACCGGTATTTTCATTTAAGATTGTCTGATAGAATTTTTATTGTCATTGTATAAAGAATAGTTTGTTTCAGAAAGTCCGCCTATATACCACTACCGTACATGAAGTTTAAAGAAATAGTTCTTTTTTTAAAGGAGTAAAAAGGAAAACGAAAATGATGAAAAAAATAAGAGGACAAAAGAAAAAGTCCAAGAATATATAATATATATATCCTAGCACATATGCTATTCCTGGTGCACACGTGTATCAAATAACATTTAAATCATTTCAGCCATTTGAGAGTACAGTATAACCAACACCCACACACAAACAATTTAGGTACCTTTTAGTACAGGATCCGGGGCCTATTTTGTCACTTGATTACTATCAAGTTAATTTTCCGTGAGTAGCTTCATTTTGATAAGACGCCCAACAATTTCCTGTGCGAAAATTTTTGATTGTGGTAGTTAACAGAGGTAGCAATGATAAAATATGTCGATTTGATGATTCTCAAGTATTAATTACTAACTGGATTGTTTTTTATTAAATCTTAAGATAATTATCTAAATTATTTGAAAAAATATTTGTCCTACAAAATCTATGGTTTCATCAAAGAGTCCTCCCCCTCCAACATGTATTGATAACGAGATCACCAAAAATTATTACTAACCAGCTGATTTTTTTTTTATTACTTAGTTAATATATATATAATGTCACGGTCATATTGTCCTACAAATTCCGTGGTATGTTATCCCGGTCCTACGGTCAGAAATTGTTAATACCATAAGACCATTTTTCTCATTACTAACTGTAGGACAAAAATATTACATAATAGGTTAGTGTGTTCAGTGCCCAAATAAAACAATGTCCTACAAAAAAACAGGTATGTATCACTAGTCCGACAAAAATTGTCATTTTTTCGTTTTCCGATTTCTAACATAAGATACAGTGAGAAAATCTTTTTTAAAATTTAAATATGTTTATTTTTTTGAAAAATGAGGTACAAAAATTGGTGTATTGGTGTATTTATAGATAACAAAAATTAATCTTCATCTTATTCATCAGTAGCGAAGATTATGATTCATCTCATAATCTTCGCTACTAACATCGCTGTCATCTTCATTTGTGTCACTTTCCTCACTTGTGATATCTGACTCTATAATAACATGAAAAAATTAAGTAAATTATATAATAATGAATAATCAATCAATAAATAACAATAGCAATAACAGTAGAAAAATACAGAAACCCAAGCGGCACAGAGTTTTCTTTGTTATTGTTTTGTTTAATTTCAGTTGGCGTTCAGTAATTTTTTAACTTATTGTTAAGTGAAATCTACCGAAAAGTCAAGATTTTTTCTCACGCTTGAGAAATAAATTGATTTTTAATTTCATGACTTTCCAATATATATTCAATTGGAGCACCGCAATAGCGTACCACGCTATTTTTACATTTATGATCTGTACTACTACTTTCGACCGTAGGACCGGGATAACATACCACGGAATTTGTAGGACAATATGACCGTTACATTATATATATATTAACTAAGTAATAAAAAAAAAATCAGCTGGTTAGTAATAATTTTTGGTAATCTCGTTATCAATACATGTTGGAGGGGGAGGACTCTTTGATGAAACCATAGATTTTGTAGGACAAATATTTTTTCAAATAATTTAGATAATTATCTTAAGATTTAATAAAAAACAATCCAGTTAGTAATTAATATTTGAGAATCATCAAATCGACATATTTTATTATTGCTACCTCTGTTAGCTACCAATATCGAGAATTTTCGCACAGGAAATTGTTGGGCGTCTCATCAAAACGATGCTATTCACGAAGATTCAGCTTGATAGTAATTATTTTTACATCAATGATCTGTACTACTACTTTTGACCGTAGGACCGGGATAACATACCACGGAATTTGTAGGACAATATGACCGTGACATTATATATATATTAACTAAGTAATAAAAAAAAAATCAGCTGGTTAGTAATAATTTTTGGTGATCTCGTTATCAATACATGTTGGAGGGGGAGGACTCTTTGATGAAACCATAGATTTTGTAGGACAAATATTTTTTCAAATAATTTAGATAATTATCTTAAGATTTAATAAAAAACAATCCAGTTAGTAATTAATACTTGAGAATCATCAAATCGACATATTTTATCATTGCTACCTCTGTTAACTACCACAATCAAAAATTTTCGCACAGGAAATTGTTGGGCGTCTTATCAAAATGAAGCTACTCACGGAAAATTAGCTTGATAGTAATCAAGTGACAAAATAGGCCCCGGATCCTGTACTATTTATAATATTAGTGTAATTTACTATAATACTGCAAACGGTAATCACAATGTAGATAAAATGAAATCTTGAAAACATTTACGAAAAACATCAAGTCGTAGCCATCATTAAAATGCTGTAACTTTACATGAAACGTGCAGCAACTTTCCTGTAGTCAAAGTTGCTCCAAAAATATTAAAAGCAGCTTTAAATTTTGCATTAATAGTAAAGCAAAAAGTTTGGGAGAGGGGCGTGCCCTCTGGGCCTCTGCACGTCGAGAGTGCTCGTCGCCGACCGATGACACTCATCGACGCCTCTCGACGAGACTCGTGGTGCAATTGCTTCCGTTGAACCCATCTAGAAAAACACTTCAGGGTTTTTCGTCGACTTTTCTTACGAAGTTGCATAAATAATTAACTTAAAAGTTCTGTACAAAATTATTTTTAAAAATGCGTATTTGCGTAATGCATCCATATACCGTTATTTACCAGTTTCCCCTTCCACTAAATTTAAAAAGTGATTAATATTCCAACTTGATTAATATTGAACGAATTTTCGATAAAATATATTATTCTAAAAATAAGATATTTTTTTAATAAAAATAATAAAAGAAAGAGTCAAATACCCAACTGTTATCAGAAAACAGATATTAGCTACGGCCAACGAAACTAAAAACAAGTAATTATATTCTTTACAGGTACACTAAGAGTTTCTACCATTTTCAAGACATACTTCAAAAGGAGATTTACTTGAAGGTCGAGAGGGACTAAAAGATCTTAATCTTTCAGGTGTTTGTTAACTTTCTTGAAATACCTTTTAATTCTTAAAACATAAACTTGGCTTTATAATAGCGGTTTAAATTAAAATTGTTTGATACTTAATTTCTTTCCTTCACTAATAAACACCGCTAAATTTTTTATCGTTTTAATCCCATGGAGTCAATCAGTACATAAAATACTATCGATACTTTTTTGTATAACTCAAGTTTACATGTATGTCTAAAATTAATTTCTTTAAGTAAATTTTATACATGCATGATTTCAATCAAAATAATAGGTTTATTGAGAATAATACAAAAATAAAATATGCCAGAATAAATTTAATTAAATTTAAAGGAGGAGAACATTGAGGAATACGACACAAGGAGAAGAAAGAGGCAGACCAATTAAAAAGTTTATTTTTAAATATGTTTTTAACATCAATTTATTCTGTCCCTTCTTACTTTCGTTTTATTTTATGTGTACATAAACTGTTAAATAAAATAAACTATCTTAAACAACTTAACCTCTGAAAACGAATTCCAAAATATTCACAACAACAAAGAATTTCAAAGCTCATTAAAATAAAGTTCAAGTCATTATCGTAAGCGGGAGCCATTCCCGTCACCACAAAATGGAAGGCGCGCCACAACACGAACGAAAGCCCCACCACAATCCGATAGGCCTACCTTTCGTCCTGAACTAAATTTAAATAAAACAAATTTATTTTCTTTCGTTGGCAACGCTCACGGCTCAACTCATTTCCATTTTCTAGTAGGTTGAGTGGGAAACGTGTTCTGAAAAACATTTTCGCCAACGTGTTCATAATACGGGGCTCCACAATGCGGGCCTACGTACCGACGGGTTAGTAGACGGCTGTTCCAGGCTTTAGGCAATAAAATTCAACTTCAGAGTATGAATTAGACAACTCTCAAAATCCGCTGGCATACAGGATTGTTTGAAAGAGTTACCTCGTCTCTGGAAGACGTTGTTCGAATGATTTGAACTGTAGAAAGTCCGTAAAGTTTCCATAAAAGCATAAACTTTACCCATCTGTAAGCTAGTATCTTTTAGTAGGTATTACGATCCTCTAAATAGTAATACCCGCTAGATACGATACTTGCCAGGATCGCTAGATTATTCGAAAAATTTACCTACTTCTTCGTGGACCTGGATAACAAATGGTAACTGAAGAAACACAGAGAGGTTTTAGTCGGTAAAAGTCTGACACTCCCTCTTGATCCATCAAGTGTGGGAGAAGTTATTTGATTATTTGCCAAATTAAAAGAAAATAAGGAGTGAATAGCATGACAAAATTTGTTTGATAGTTTATTGAAAGTATGCACTCATATAAAGTATCACATAAATTAGAACTTATTAGGGCACAGCAGGGAGCTTATGAGATAAACATATCACTATGATAGAACATCAATATAGTTCAGTTGTTGCCACCACAAAGTATGATTAGCTGCTTATATGGTGATATCTACCAATATTGTGTAGATGAGATTAGAATATAATACAACTTTATTGTACACCAAAATAGTAATAATTTCACATAAACTTATATTAATGTTGTTCGGCAATTTTTTTTTTAATGAATAAAAAGAAAGACAAAAAGATAGAAAAAGAAAAGTATTTTATTCACGTCAAATGACGCCACCTTAAAACTAGCAAACAAACAATCATTACATACGACAGTTTTTTTTTTGAGACTAATACTAATTCTTTAAAATAAAGATGATTGTTGAATGACAATTAATTGTAAGAACGGCAGTTATGTAGTAGTGGTACATTGGCGGACTTAATGCTACAAGGTATTCTCTACCAGTCAACCTTTGGGATAAAAAAGACAAGAGTATTTTTATAGGGAGTATACTACTAACACAAGAAAAAACGCCTTTTTATAATCTCTTTTCGGTGTTTTTTTTTTAATTTGCCCCACACAAATTGCGCGCGTTTACAAACATAAACTCTCAGACACATTCCTAAACCTTGTCTGATTTATACATCAAGGGCCCGCAAATGAAAGCCTCAAGAGAGTAGGAATTCGTATTTCCGCCGCGGTATTTAATGTGTCACAACAAGTCTTTATTCTGTTTAACATTTTATTACGTGACTCCGTGCTACTTGACGGGTGGAGGCTCGTCTGCCTGAAATTCAGTGAAATATGACTTCGATGAATAAAACTTTGTTATTACTCTCCTGTCTTATTCAGTGCTTTAGTTCTGACGTAACACGCCAAATGCCTGCAGACTACGAATTTTCTTGAGAACAAAAGTACGTTCGTACTTTTTGAAATGATATGAAATTATCTTTTTATGAATTTTGAGAAACATCTTCAGGCATTTTCACGCAGCTTTTTGGCGAAATATGAAAATGTTCACAGAGTTGAAATAGCCTGATATTCGTGCTGTTTTTGGGATATTTTTGTTAATGTAGATTTACGAGATTGAAGCTAAACTTGGCAATGAGGTCAATCAAACATGCAGAGACTATTATTACACTATTGTTAGGTGATTAATTTGGGATCCGGGCTTTTTAATCTCACTAGATAATCTTAAGGGCAGGGCCCGTGTAATAGTAAAATATCACCGCCAAGGAAAACGTACCCCGGATAAAAACTATCCTAATTTGGAGTTATAAACTGCCCAAGCAATCAATTTGGAGAAATTAAATTATTAACAAATGCAATTTGAATTATTTATTACCGTAAGTCATTATTCCCTTTGTTTTTACAAATTTGGTTTTAATCCTTATTTGCTTTATTTGTTACTTTTGTCTTAATTTTTGTTTTAATTGTTACTAAGTCTCAACATTGTTAATTACAAATTAAGGGAAAGAGCGAGACAACCCCAACACAAGTATTATTAATAACTTACTGGGGCTGTTTCATTCACAATTGTATATGTAACCGTTTGAGATCCAATAAACAATTTTATTTTTATTTATTTATATTTTTATTTAGAATCACATGCGAAACAATCTACGTATTAATACAACTAAAGAAATGGGCTACCCGTTTACTAAATTTCATTGAAGCCAAAACAGCAGTTTGAGCTTTTTCATAAAAGTAACAGACATAAACACACCTACTTTCGCTTATATACACCGTGAAATTTAAATGGTTGTTTTCCCGCGGCAGAATGACTTGCCATAAGGAGTACTTTTGAAGCATACAGTAAAAATAAAAAAAATAAAAAGTTTATTTTTTATTAATAATTATTAAAAATATTTATCAACTCAAAAAAAGCGAAAACAATAGTAACATTAGACGTAATTTGTAGGTACTACTGGAGTCGCATGAGCAGCCCGCCGTCAAAGGAAACCGATTCATTAAACATTTAAACCAAAATAAGCTTTCGCACGTTGTGATATGTCATAATTAGCTTACACTCTACAGGTCCATTTTTTGTTTTTAATATTTTATTTTTTTATCAAACGTTTGTATTACCAAGACACAACCATTTCGCTGAGGGAAAACAACCATTTAAATTTCACAGTGTATAATAAATTAGCAACCAGGTATAATTCGCTGCAAGCGTCTCAAGTCATAATCAGACAGGATCACGATTGTCAAATTACTACATTACTAAAAAATATCTACCTAGCATTATTTTTTAACCACACACATTTTACTTTGACAGCCAGTCTGTCAGTTCATACATTAGAGGTATTCTCAGTTTTCATCACGTTTTATCATTTGAAGAAAGTTTGAAAGATACAGCGTTTCTTACTAAAACTAAATGTTGGTTACAAGAGCGTCACATTCTATAAATACCCATCGTTGCGTCAGTTTCATACGTCTCAGTAACTCCGTTTATCAGTCCTAAAACGATTCATTCATATTATGTCATTTGTATGTGTGTGTATGGCACAGTTTTAGATTACAATGTGTTCATTTTATTTGAAAAGCTACTGTCAGCGACTTAGTCCGTCCTTAGACAGTTTAGATATAGTTAATAAATCGTTTCTAGCGGACATCTGACGGATGACTACCAGGATAAAAAGTATCCTATGTGCTATTTTAGGGTATGCTCTAACCAGAAGTATAAGGTTCCACAAAATGCGGACGGCAAGTACTGGATAGTTCCTTGTCCGGCTGACCGGTAACCGTCAAAACCGAGCCCGAGGTGTAAACGTCGCGTAGTGCTCCATGGGCGCTTCAAGGACTTGTCAGCAAAACCATAGAGGCCCAACAGGGTCAAAACCTACTGGGGTTATGGGTTGTGCGAAAGATAACTCCGACTCCCTACGTAATTTTTTTTTTTATTCTAGATAGAGTCGCATTTGACCACAATCTCACCTGATGGTAAGCGATGATGTAGTCGACGATGGAGCACGCTTGCCTAGAAGTAACCTATTCTTTTTTTACTTAAAGACCCAAGAGAAAGGAGAAACAGGTGGACTACAATCAGTAAAAGTCTGACACGCCATCTCACTTCGCCCAAGAGCGATAGAAGTCATTAGACGATTTCACACCTAAAAAAAGAACTCGCAATGTTTTTAAATAATAAACTATAAATGATTGTGAACGATTAATTATAATATTAATTTAGCTAACGGCATCGTTTTATTCAATTACCATTACATTACAAATAATTTACTGCCATGAATAATTCAAGTAGCGGAGTTGATTTCTTAGTAAATCACGTGACAGCATTTATTGATTGTTTTTCATGACATCAGAAATATTATGTGTGCCTACATTTACTAATATGTATAAGTGTGTCAAGGCTCAAGGCAAAAATTATTATGTGGATACGATAAGATCCGTTTTAATCTTTTAGTTAAACCATCATCATAATTGTTATTTGAGGAATCAAACTGGTTGTATGACAGCTTTTGAATGGAAACATATTGAGCACGACGGCGAGCAATGGCAGCTCACCGTCCGGACGTCTGGTAACAGCCCGGACCAAGCGAAGTCGTCAATGGCGCGCTCTGTTTCCGAGCGCCTCAAGGAGTTGTAAGCAAAGCCGTAAGGACTCTGCACAAGGGTCGAAGCCTACTGGGGCCCAGGGTCTCTTTCTGAAAGGAAGGCTTGGTCCCAGTGTGAAGGGCAAAGAAGGAACGGGATGGGGTGTTTAGTCAGTAAGAGTCTGACACTCTTTCCCGCTCTTTCGCGCGCGATAAGACCGCCCATTGTAACACCGTAGTATTTTTAAGTGTCCTTTTTTTTTATCAAATCATCTTTATTGTAGACTATAGGTATACATTATAAATACAGGTCTTAAATAATTAAAATAAGTTCAGCTATGTCCCGCCGTTGAGGCATACAATAATAAAATACAAATCTGAAGTTAAAACACAATTAGTCACTTTAGTCTCGATACATTATTAAAATATTCCAAATTATAATACATACAAAGTCAATTTAAAATCATATTAGTGATAGTTCATTATTAAAACATTGCAAATTATATTATTCAATAAAATTAAAATTAATAAAAAGAGGAAAGACAAGCAATTTAAGTGATATTCAAATACAATTCATAATATTATCATACATAAGTGGGAAAAATTATACTTATTTTTCCTTTCTTGTCATTTGAATAAAATATTTTTGTCACACAAGTAATCTTTGACATCATAATAACATTTGTCTATTAATAATGAATATAGTTTCTTTTTAAACTGGTGAATTGGTAATCGTTTAATGTCATCAGGCAATTTATTATAGATTAATGATGTCATGCATAAAATACTTTTATTTAATAGTGCCGTTTTACCATAAGGTATTTGTACCTCTAACGTTTTTTTATCCCTTAATTTTCGATAATAGCTTTTTACAGCCGTCTTATAGTAGCTTGGATTTGATTTCACAAAAATATTTGATTCATAAATGTATAGGGAAGGCAATGTGAGAATTTTTAGATATTTAAAGTAAGGTTTACAGCTAATTGTACTATTTATTTGGCACATTGCTCTAATGCACTTCTTTTGAGCTTTAAATATAAATTCCTTGTCTACCGAATTACCCCAAAATATAATGCCGTATCTCAGCAATGGTGCCACCAGTCCGTGATAGGCCGTTAAAATTGCTTCTTTGCTAACTATTTTGGAGAGCTTGTAGAGAGCGTATGAGGATTTGCTAATTCTTTTGCAGAGATTGTCAATGTGGGTTGTCCACGAAAGTCTGTAGTCAATATTTATACCTAGAAATTTTGTATTTGTTACCGATTCTACTGTCTGTCCGTTATAATTTACATTAATAATTTTCGGTTGGGTTCTTTGGTGAAAGTGCATTATATTTGTTTTTCCTAAATTTATTTTCAGATTGTTATCAATTAGCCATTTAACTATACTTCTTAGTGTCTCATTAATATTATTTTCATAGTCATTTTTATTGTCACATTTTATTACTACAGTGCTGTCATCTGCAAAAAGTATCATGCGATGCTTTATGTGTCTAGGGAGATCATTAATGTAAATTAGAAAAAGCAAGGGACCCAAGACACTACCTTGTGGAACTCCTAATTTTATGGTTCTCGTTTGGGATCTATATGTCTTCTCATCCCGCGTCTTAAGGCATATTCTAGTTATTTGAGTTAACTGCTTTCTATTACATAGATATGAGTGTATGAGGTCTAGTGCCTTTCCTCTTATGCCATATGAATTTAATTTTTGAAGCAGTATGTTATGATCAACACTGTCAAAGGCTTTACTCATATCCATGAAAAGAGCACATATTGGATTTCTTTTGTCCATATTAGTCAAAACAATGTTAGTAAGTTCATATATCGCAGCGTTAATGGACTTACCCTTGCGAAATCCTTTTTGTTCGCTAGCCAAGATATTATATTTTTCTAAAAAATTGTAAAGACGACTATGAATGGCTTTTTCGAATATCTTTGAAAAGATGGGTATCAAAGCTATAGGTCTATAATTTCCCATATTGCTTTTGTCATTTTTTTTGTGGAGAGGAATAACAACCGATGTTTTAAGTTTTTCTGGGTAAGTTCCAGTAGAAATGCATAAATTAATTATATAACTTAGATGAGCTGCAATTGATGGTGACACTTGTTTTATTACTTTTGTGCAAACACCATCGTAACCCACACTCGATGTATTTTTAAGTTGCTTGATTTCTCTGTCCACTTCTATGGGGGTTGTGGGGGTAAGGAAAATTGAGTTTAGGTTAGTGTATATATTTTGGTTCGAAGGTGCTTTATTATTATAATTATTTGTATGCATCGAATTTGCAGCTTGGTCAATAAAATAGTCATTAAAATTATTCGCAATCGACGTTGGATCTGTAATGCTTACGTTATCTTTTAATATTTCATTAATTGGTTCCCTGGGAAATTTATATTTAGAATTATTTATAAGTGACCAAGTGGCTTTCGATTTATTTTGAGCTGTGTTAATGTGATGGTTATTTTGTGCCTTCTGCGTAAGACATATAATTTTTTTAAATTTCGTAGCGTATTGCTTGAATTTATGTTTGTTTTTTTCCGTCCGGTGTGTTCTATACTGCCATAGTAATTTTCTTTTCATTTTGCTGCAAATTTTGATACCTTTTGAAACCCATTTAGTTTTTCTGTATAATGATTTTGTTATTAATTTGTAAGGAAAACACAAGTTATAGAAACACAAGAAAAGCTCCAAGAAGCGATTGTAAGCTTCGTTTGAATCATTTGTCTGGTAAATGTCTGAGAATGTCAAGTTATTCATACAAGTTTTAAATTTTGCTAAATTTTCCTCACTATAATCGCGTACTTTGATGCGCCAAGATTTTAATGCACAGGATTTTTTGACTGGACAATGCAATAATTGGGCAGTATGATCTGATAATCCTAATTCAATTATTTGACTTTTGCATTTATGAATGTTGTGAGCAAAGTTGTCGATACAAGTGCTACTAATGAGTCTAGTGGGAACCTTAATTTCCAGTTTTAAGTTATGACTTTCTAGAATTTGCTCAAAATCTAAAGTTTGTCGGTTTCTTTTTAATGTATTGATATTGAAATCTCCGCATACAACAACTTTTTTACTAGTATTATCACATATTTGGTGCAGTAACTTTTCTAGATTATTAAAAAATGTAGACATACATGAGTTAGGTACTCTGTATACACAAACTATTATCAAATTATGTTCTGTTAGTTCTATTGCACTATATTCTATGATGCCTTTGCTTGAAAATGTATTATTAAGTACAACGTATGGGTGTCCTAATCTAGTTAATATACAGGCACCTCCCCTATTTACGTCTCTCGAAAAACTTGCTGCCAAGCGAAATTTGGGTATATTAATTGTAACCTCTTGTTCTGATGTCATAAAATGTTCAGTTATACATATTACATCGATGGGTGTATTCTGTAGTTCCAATTCTTCTAAATGTACTGCGAGAATGTCAGCTTTGTTTAGTAAACCAGCAATGTTCTGGTGTAAAATGTGTATATTATTATAGAAGAAAAAACTGTGAGTTTTGCTTATTTTCGTTAGTATCTACGTAAGGAAATAACGTTAAGTCAATTTTGATCCTCTCCATAATATTTTTAAATATGAAATTTATTCCAGATTTATTTAATTTCCCTGATCTATCTAAAAACATGTCAAATTTAAATTCTAGGTCGTTATTTGAGTCAAAATAATATGCATATTTATGATATTCTAGATCCATGTAAAGTAAGTTATTAAATATATCAACTTTATAGTTATATATAGGGGATCCCCGTACATACGAAGGTGTACATATTATGATATTTGTATGGGTCATTTGTCTCAAGCTTTCATTTATTACTTTCACGAGGTCAATATAGTTATTATCAGTTTTAATATCTGAATCGCCTAATAAGATTATACAATAGTCATTTATAGTGAAATCTTTCAATTTTGTTTTAATATTAGCTAACATGTGTCTTATTTTTGAGTTGGGTATTAAATAGCTACAATACTTAAAGTCATACGAAAAAAATTCTTCAATCGCTTGTAATATTCCTCTATGTGTACTATTACTTAATACGCACAGTTTTCTTTGCTTGGTATCATCGAGAACTCTTGGTGT
Source organism: Mythimna loreyi (assembly GCA_029852875.1). Lineage (NCBI taxonomy): Eukaryota > Metazoa > Arthropoda > Insecta > Lepidoptera > Noctuidae > Mythimna > Mythimna loreyi. The sequence goes on along the minus strand of CM056785.1, from coordinate 10,924,740 downwards.
CGTAGTGTTCTTCTTTTTCGGTGTCCAGTTAATTGTTTGTTTTAAGGTTTTATTTAGATTTAGATTAGGTTGACTAGTTTGGGTGGTTCTTGAATCGTTGACTGAAATATCTTTACTCAGTATTTTCACGTCGTCAGTCTTGAAGGGTGGAGCGGAGACATCGAGGGTTTGTTGCTCAGTGGAGTTTAGACAGGATTCCAATGCTTGATTTTGTGAGCCTTGCTTTGAAGAAGGTCTGTCATCGTTAATTTCCTGGTCATTATTACTCGTGTTTAGTTTAGAAAGTGTATGAGATTGGGCTGGTGTAGAGCAGCGTCCTCTTCGTTTATTAGCACGCGATGATAATGGAGTCATGCATCGGCTATCTGATAGAGCAATATTTTTATAAGCTTGAGTGGTTTGCAAGCTTTTATTCAAATCACATTTTAAGCGATAGTTTTCCAAGTTTAAATTTTCTATTTCTTTATGGGCAATATCTAATTCTCTACTTAGACTCTCTATCTTTTCTCTTAGGTCATAAATAGTTTGACTATCATTTAATGAAGTGTTCGGTAAACTTGTCATAGTAGCATCGAATAGATTTGTGTCTGTGTTCGAAACATCATTTAAGGAGAGTGTGAGATGAGGTTTTCTTTTGCGTAAAGTGATATTTTTCTCGGGCTCCATGATTTTGTATTTTTTATTCACTAAATATTTTTATTTTCTACCAAAAGGCTTTTTTTTTTATTCTGGTATCACAGATATTTTTGGAGCAACACTTTTCTTTTTTTTTTATAATGGCAACACTGGCCAGTATGTCAACTTCATTTCCGCTACTTGACACTAGATGGCGCTGCTTGGTATGAAGAATTTATTATTTAAAGTAGCAACCCTAATATTAATGTCAATTTTACACGTCAATGTCAATATTTGTTTCGCTACTCACTACTAGGGGCGCCACTTGTGGTACAAAGTTCACTTTTTAAAACAAAACATTTTACTTAACAGTTTTATATATGTTACGGGTAAAGCTAGAAGATGGAGTAAACCTAGGTTTACCCGGGTAAACTTAGTATTACCCAAGCCTCTTGGGTAAAGTCCGAATAATAAGTAAAATAAATTTTAATTCGGGGTTTACCCATGCTCACCTAGGTCTACCCAACTCTGGCTGGGTAATGTTAGGTGTTGCGTTATTTTCGCACCCGTGGCGTAATTCTGGGGGGCCCGCGTTATCTGTTCATTACTGAGTAGCTTGCAATATTACGTTCGCCTTTGTATGTTTTTTAAATAATAAATGTTTAAATTGCACTCAGATTTTCATTTCACTAATTAATTAGACAAATTAATTTAAAATATTACCCAGCCATTATTTCAACAAGATAAACTGATGTGACATTTTGAATTGCAAAATTTTGCCGCCGTGTCCTCGTGGGGGCGATCAGCGGCGGCCATCTCCCGCGCCGGGCCTTGGTCGAGGCCATGGTCCGGAGCGAGCACGAGTGGCAGGCGGACGGCTCCTTCTGCGAAGCAGTAATGCTAGCAAAGAAGGAAGTCGACTGGGCGCTCACGCCCGAGACGCTGCCGAGATTCCGATCCCGATTTCCGGCCACCGAAGGCACGGGCTTGTGGATGGGGAGCAATGGGTAGCTCGCCGTCCAATCGTCTGGTAACCGTCCGGACCAAGCCCAGTCGTCGACGGCGCGCACTGTTCCCGCACCCCTCAAGGAGTTGCCAGCAAACCGTAGGGACCCTGCAGATGGTCGAAGCCAACTGGGTCTAAGGGATCGCATCTGAAAGGAAGGCTCTGGCCTTGGTATATATGGCAACATAGGAATGGGGTAGGTTCTTTAGTCAATTTTGCATTTGCAAGTTTTGCAAATGCAAAATTGACTAAACGAAACGACTAAACGAGAGCTTGCAAATCAAGCTCTCGTAAGCTTTCTTCTGGAGATATATTTGCACTTTGCTCGGTCGCCATTATGTCAGTAAGTAAGCGACGTGCATGGCTGCGTCGGCAGATAACGCGGGCCCCCCAGAATTACGCCACGGGTGTGAAAATAACGCAACACCTAACATTACCCAGCCAGAGTTGGGTAGACCTAGGTGAGCATGGGTAAACCCCGAATTAAAATTGATTTTACTTTTTATTCGGACTTTACCCAAGAAGCTTGGGTAATACTAAGTTTACCCGGGTAAACCTAGGTTTACTCCATCTTCTAGCTTTACCCGTAACATATACATTAACTAGTAATTAATTCACCAGTTATTATGGTTTTAAATGTTCTATTGATGAGAGTACATTCGAATAGGTCCAATACACTTGCTTTTGTCCGTGATTAGCACTTTTTTTGAAGCACAATAATTTAAAAGTCCAAATATTAAACACAGTGGTTTCATTGCATGTCTTGATTTATGGAAGTCACCAACAATTTCACTTATGCAGTTCGATACGTCTATTAAGATTAGCTACAATACACATCACTTATACTATTGTTTACATTTATTTCGAGTTTTAAATACGCGGGCGATGTTTACTTAATTGCTGTGTTGATCGATCGATGTTTACTTAATTGTATGTACCAAGTTTTGTTTATGGTGTACCTACGATAAAGTGTATATCTATCTATCTCCGCTCAAGAGCGTTATTCGTCAGTGGAAGATTTTTACCCGCCATAAAAGGGCTGTGTTTTTGTCAAACTCTATCTTAACCTGAAAGCCTGTCAAACTTTAGCCGTATAATTTTGAATACGACTAAAAATACGTAATTCATTCACATAAAATTAAATTAAAATTAAAAGCATTTATTTCAGGCAATTAAAAAAAAACCCATACAGTGATCATAAAGCAAGAAATAAATGAAGTCCCCCCCAAGTGTTGCCACAACAAACAGTTCTGAGAATCACGCATCCATCCGATATGTCATTATTTATTATGTTTTGATTCTCTATGAATAAAATTGTTATGTCCTAGAATCAAAAATTCGAAAACATGTGACATACACCAACCTATGTACACTGGGCCCGCGTGGTGGATTACGGCCCATTCCCTCTCAGAGAGGAGGTCTGTGTCCTAGCAGTGGGAACATTAGTTTATTATCATTAGTGTATTACAAAAAGCTGTATGATGATGATGATGAAAATGGTCAAAACTTTCAAGAAGATCTCACGAAAGATCACCCGCCAGATTTTCCTTACTTTCACAGTTGACACACTGGTTTCAAAATAAATGGAACAACACGACTCAACAACAAAGAAGGTAGTCAAATCAATATTAATCACAACAACAGCATTCGGCTAACTTCAGAAACTTTTTATCCCATTATTTGGGTGAATAATGTTTATAAATAAAACAGCTAATGTACCTCCAGCTTGGTTGTTGGCGCCACGCCAAGACTGTCCCATATGGGACGAGAGCTCTTACGTGATATTTTAAGCCCTCCGCTTTTGTTCTGACTACAGTTGTTTTCTGCAATTGTTCGTGATTTTTGTTAACAATACAACATTATAAACGCAGGATTGGCTACTGAATTGATTTTAGGAACTTATTTATCCTTTAAATAATCAAGAATATTTAAGAATGCATGAATTACTATTTCGATATTTTTGGTAAAACTTTGGCACATCACTAGCTTATTAGTGTGTGCATGTACTGATTTACTGGCAAAGTAGTCTGTTAATATCGCATCGCCATGTAAATAACATGATGACACATTAAGATGCATTTAAGTAAAATTTCAGTGTTTATATCATGATTAATAAATAATTAGAGAAAGAGGAGCAGTGGTGGCCGAGTGGTAACGGCCCCGACTTACGAGTCGTAGGACGCGGGTTCAAACCCAGCCAAGCGCATTACTTTGTGTAATTTATTTCATCACCACTGCTCTCAAAAGGTGAAGGAAAACATCGTGAGGAAACCGGCATGTCCTAGAACCAAAAATTCGAAGACATGTGACATCCACCAATCCGCACTGGGCCCGCGTGGTGGGTTATGGCATTCCCTCTCCTAGAGAGAGGAGGCCTGTATCCCTGCAGTGGGAACATTAAAAGGCTGATGATGATGAGGATATCATGATTGTGACTTAATTGTTATATTTGAGGCATATAAAAATGTACTTCAAATAATTCCCGTATAAAGCATGATACTGGAATAATGCCAGTATCATGTTATATAAGAGAATAATAAGGCCCGTAATACACAAGATTGGTGCCATTCGACAACGAGACACGGAGCTGCGAAAGACCACCTGAAAGATTTGGAAAAAAGAAGTAGCCATTTAAAGAAGTGAAGTGAAGCCTTTGCCCAACCTTTAGACAAGACGAGCTAGCATTATTAATTCGAAAATATGAGGTGATAAAAAAACAATTTGGAACTCAGGCTCAGTCTGGTTTATTGTATGCTAATTAAGAATCAATTGATTTTAATTCATCCTAATTGAAGGCTGCTAAGTTAAAAGTACTGACACATAACATAGTTTGCTTAGTTCAGTTTACAATAAAGGTTTTGACTTTGATTATGGCTTATTTTTGTGAAAGTGTTGCCTCTATGATAATTTCTAAATCACATCGAAGTAAAATCGGTAATGATCACTTTTTTTATGATTGATTGCGGCCCGGACTAAGCGTTTTGCCTCGTCGTTTATACCGCGTACATCGAGGGACTGGAAGGGTTTGCCGGCTGCAGTCTTTCCGTCCGATTATAATTTAGGTGTCTTCAAGGCTAGAGTGAATAGGCTCTTAATAAACTAGTGCGCCTTACCATCAACGATTGCATCACTGCTTACCATCAGGTGGGATCGCAGTCAAGCACTAGTTTATATCAATTAAAAAAAAAAGGAAATGGTTTGCGCCTAACCGCTATCTCACCTGATGGAAAGCGACGATGCGGTCGACGACGACTTTATTTAAACTTAATTATAGTTTATAGTGAAGCGAGGAGAAGGCTTTTGACCCAATGAGTACAAGCACAAAACAAAAAAATTAACCAAGACATAATAACGTATTCGTGATGTTGGCAAAATGAATGACGGATAAGATGATATATAAAATGAATCAAAAATACTTGAGTTCATGTTTTATCTATTTTCATTTAATTATTCGTAGCCTATCCTGTCCTACTAATTACAGAAAAAAATAGAGGAGGCTACCTTAAGCCCTTCATTTTCCGTGTTTATTATTAAGAGAACCTACCGTAATTAGAGACATAATAGAAGAATCGCAGTTCATAATAGAAGTTTGCTCGGGGTTCAAGAGTTTAATTCACGTCATTCCAAAAAGTTTTCATATCTATTTTGAACTCCAAAGAGATGAATTTGGTACAGTGCACAATAAATAATATGATATTTTATTCATTGCTCGCTACTTTAAAGTTACTCTTCGCGATGACCTCATAACAAAATAACATTGCATCTCGTACAGATCATAAAACTGTGGCATCTACTAGATCTTATTTATTTATTTAAACTTTATGTGCAGTAGTAGTACATAGACAGACTTAATGCAACGAGGCATTCTCTACCAGGCAACATTAGACTAGTGTTATGGGTCAACAAAGACAACACTGTGATATGTGCGCAATAAATAAATAACAGATATTTCAAATAGAATTATAATTTAATTAAGTTGCTTATAATAACCAAATACATATATGTATGTAAATACTGATAAATGATAACGATGATATTTATTTTAGCAAATAGGTTTTCCATAACACTTTTACACGTCATTTTTTTTTGTCAGTTTAAACTAGCTGAGTCCAGTATGTCCTAGCTGACTACCCTTAAAAGAACTCCGAAACAAACGCATATTATTAATTCATTAAGAGGACGCCGGTGTCCGCACACCTATTGTCTTAATAAAAACACGTATTTCCTGGAACAAGTTTTAAGAAATCCTACTACTATTATAAAGGCGAAAGTTTGTAAGTATGGATGTATGGATGTATGGATGTTTGTTACTCTTTCACGTAAAAACTACTGAATGGATTTGAATGAAATTTGGCACAGGCATAGGATACACTCCGGAATAGCACATAGGCTACTTTTTATCCCGGAAACCCCAAACCCACGCGGGCGAAGCCGCGGGCAAAAGCTAGTATTTGAATAAATCGTAGAATTACCGTAGAATGCGAACAGAGTTTTCAGATGTTATCTCTCTTTTTTCGCATTACTTTTGCATCAATCATCACTTTGGATTGCTTTAAATGAAGCAACAAGCTTTAAAGACATGCATGACGTTGACGATAGGCGTGTGAGGATGGCCCATCTTAAAGAAAAATTCTATCTTATTTCTAGTTGAATAATATTTTGTGTCCTCAAATAAATATTTGAGGGACTACTTACATAATATGACAGTTTGGGTCACACAAGTTTCCTTAAGCAATAAAGTGATGGCACAAAACGTTTATGGGAAAATGGGAAAAATATTCTCCCACAACCATACTTGAGAGGAGACCCGACACCTGTATTGGACTTTTACGTGCCTACAGCTCTTTTTATATTTATACTCATTTTGCAAATTGTTATTTTTTGAATACAGAATGATGCAGCAGTAGTAATGACCCCGACTTACGAGTAGTAGGTAGCGGGTTCAAACCCAGCAAAACGCATTACTTTGTATAATTCTTTCCATCACCACTGCTCTCAAAACGTAGAAGGAAAACATTGTGAAGAAACCGGTATGACCTAGAAGTTCTTCCTATCTTACTTAGTTTACTATTGCTAGAACCAAATCTTCGAAGACATGTAACCAACCCGCACTGGGCACACGTGGTGGATTACGGTCCATTCCCTCTCCTAGCTACGAGGCGTATAATTTTTATTTTCACTTGTCGTTAAGTGAAACTATAAAGATTACTTTGCGACCTTTTCAACTTTCATTTTCGCTTTAATCGAACCCTTTCCGAAGCCATATTTATTTATACTTTCATGAAAACATTGCAATATATACATCAAAATATTCGTCTTTATCTCTTCTTAAGAATAAAATAATAATATTTCACATACATTAATTTATGAAAAAGTTTTTAGGACATTGACTGCTAATAAAGTCAGTTTAGTTATTTTCATAAACACAAAACAAGTCATAACTTTTTCAAAACGTGTTTAATTGGACTTCTATTGCTTACAATATTATTTTTAAGCTACATCCTAGCGAATTAAATGAGGTTCTTTCTTATTAGTCATCAAATAAAATGTCTTATTATCAAAATCCTATTACGTAAACTAGCGTAAATTGCGAATATTTCTGATTTTTCAACATTTCCAAATCCAATTGTATTGCTGCTAATAGTTTAAATTAATAAAAAACACTAATTGGCTTTATTTTTACTTAACGACAGTGGGGCATAAGAAGATTTTACATCTTCAAACAGGGCAACTAACTATTGTGCATCATTTTTGCGAAGGCAACCAGTATTTTTTTAGTTCCTTGGGGCACATTCTTTCAGCTGATGCTTGATTTTTGCAAATAACAGATGAGGGTAAATTAGGTCCAAAATGTAGTAACAAACTTTATTATTTAACATCATTTGCATTAAATTTAGCGAGGCAACCTCAGCACAATGTATTAATAAATGCGTTATCTAGCATGTAATATTTACCATAATCGAATAACATATGAGCGGTCATCGTTGTTCTATGTATCTCGTACTACAACCGAATACCGAATTTAGTAATACATACGACTTTTAAACTCAGGCCTGTGTTTTGTATCTGACTACACTGAGAAAAAACTCAGAAATGTATATGGAAGGTTAATAGTTAGTCTCTTATAAGTCCAATGCAGTAAAAATGTACGTAAGATCAAGTCATAATTATGATTAAAGGCATGTAAGCCATTGTCAAATGACAATATTTAATTTTGCTATTTCAAAAAACACTTTTTCTCGTAATTTTTTTATATAAACTAGATAAGGCCGGTGTTTCCTAGCTAAGAGAACTGAGAAAGAATTGCCGAAACAAACTCAGGGATCAAAGTCACTTTGAAAGTCGATAGCTATATCGAAAGTCGAAATAGCGAACATTTAATAGTCAACATTATATGAGAACCATGCAGACTTGTATCTGCGATGATCCTGTGAGAAAATGATTACATCGATTTAAATGAACCTGTTCAGATAGTGCAAGGAATCTGTATTGACAATCATTACAATTATACAGTAGCTACCTATTATTTTATCACTACATAGTATAAAACAAAGTCGCTTTCTCTGTCCCTATGTCCCTTTGTATGCTTAAATCTTTGAAACAACGCAACGGATTTTGATGCGGTTTTTTTAATAGATAGAGTGATTCAAGAGGAAGGTTTATAGCTATAATATATCACCTTCGCACCCGTGCGAAGCTGGGGCGGGTTGCTAGTGGATATATAAATTAAATTAGTTTACACCACAGTCCTAGATGCGTGACACTTGCTTTGTTTGTCTCAGTTCATCAATAAAGGCTTGAATACATGTACATCATTTACATAACTCTGTCCAGAGCAGTTCCATCTGAATTCCTAGGCACTTAGTCCCAGTTCAGACAAGCTCTAAATCAATTCCCAACTCGATTATACCTCCGCGAACAATCAAACAGTGTAACGACAATAAACAGGGACGCTGCTACGAAAGCCTACAGAGGTCTACGAAAGCCTACGAAGGTCTACAAAAGCCTACGGAGGCCTACGAGACTTGCGTAGCTCGTAGCACAGAGCCATAAATTAATAATATCTATGTCATGGCCAGATCATAGAATTGATCACTTCATGATATGGGCCAAGTAACACTGGCTAGATCGTTTTAAACATTGAAATTTCATGGTAAACATCTTTGTTTGGCCTACTCTCTTTAATCCTTTTCTTACCATAGAAATCCTACATCAATGATATGGTCAAACGATTATTCAAATACCATCAAATGTTAGAGTTTCAACGATCTGGCCAATTTTAGTCGGCCATATCATGAAGTGATAAATTTCTATGATATGGCCATGACATCTACATCTTAAACTGTAAATAAAAGCATACATTTTTTTTACTATATAAACTCGTGCTTAATTGTCATCTAACCTGATAGTAAGCTGTGCTGCAATGGTTGATGGTGAAGCGCACTAATTTATTAAAAACTTATTCGCTTTCAAGATACCTAAATTATAATCGGACGGGAATACCGCAGCAGGCAAATCGTTCCAGTCCTTAGTACGTGATATAAACGACGAGAAACAAAGGACGGTAAAAAGGTGATAGTGAAATCAAGTCATATAATTATATCAAATCCAACTTTAAAATTAAAACAACTAAACCAACATACTCCATTTTATTTTTTTAAACAAACCATTAATCTTCTATTCAAACGCAACTCACTCGACGATGATTAAATATGCAATAAAAATGAAACGCCACTACAAACTCCTTTATCATTTGCATACACATATATTTCCATTTAGTTTAAAGTCCGCAACAGTATATTTTATTATTCAACACGTTTTACAGGTATGCATGTTAATTAATTGGCTGCTTTAAATTCCCTTACCTGCGTTATCAACCCCCTTCAGCGTGTGTGAAAGTTTGGTAATTAGTTAATGGGCCTGGAATCAACACACACTTTTTACTTTTTACTAGCTTTTGTCAGCGGCTTCGCCCGCGTACATAAAATATAGCCTATGTCACTCAGGAGTAAAGCAGCTTTCTATTGTTACTACAATTCTTCCATTCGGACCAGTAGTTCCACAGATTACCTCCTACAAACAAAAAAAACAAACTTTACCTCTTTATTATATTAGTGTAGATGTAGATTGACTGGCTGTGGCCAGCGGTTACGCTTGTGCCTTTGGAGAAAATTATCTCAAGGGAACATACGTCCGGGATAAAAAGTACCCTACATACAATTCCAGGACGTGGTGTACCCTTGTGCCATATGACTTCATAATCTATTCAACAGTTTCAGCGTAAAAGAGTAACTAACATAGGAACATTCACTTATGAACTTTCGCTTTTATAATATTACTAGCTTCTGCAAGCGGCTGAGCTTGCATGAAAGTCGGATTCTCCAAACATACTTTGAACCCCCTTTCACTCAAAAAAACCCCCCTTTTGGGTGGAATTTCGTAAAATCCGTACGAATTTTAAGTTTGTAGGGGCCATATTTTCCGAGATTTCGTGAGTAATCAATGAGTGGTATGCCGCATTTATATTTCGATGCCTCCCACGTAAGTTGTTGTAACCCACAAAATGTCGATTTTGGGTTTTTTATGTAAAAGTGTCTAACTTTATGTATACTATCCTACAAAAAAATAAAAAGTCCAAAAAACCTATTATTTAAGGTACTTTTGAAACGTATAATGTTGTATATTTCGAACGATTCCAGCGTAGACTGTAGTATTTATTACTTGCAATGGTTTACAACGGGGAAAAGCGTACGCGCGCCCGTTGTATGTAACACATATCACAGATTACGCTGGAAATCGCTGCCAGTTGCACAGCTCACGTAATTTTTACGTCGTTAATTTAATATTCTAGTAATTACTATTCCGTTTAACCTTATCTTTAACTAACGTGATAACCTTTTAAAATATGGTATTGATCCCATACAACAATTTACGTCGATAATTTTCAAAATATTTTATGTTAAGTGATACATACAATATTTTACTTCGATGCTAGATATGTAAAAGTGAGTTGTAACATCACATACAACGATTTACGTCGCTATTCGTTTGAAATGAGTACGTTGTATATATTTTTCAAGGAGTGTTTTATGAATATCACTGGAGTCAGAGCCATCCTAGACAACCATTTTCATTGAATCTAAGAAGTTTTAAATGACTAAATTAACAGATGATGGCATATTCGTAATTCTGAACCCTAAAACTACAGATCAGACCTCATTAAACTTGAAACTGCTCACTTACTCGTATTTCATAGCTGTGTAGTATAATAACCATTTGGATTATGACTGTAATTGCCATTTTTGTTTATATTATATCATAATAATTATAGCTAATAACAATTTGGCAAAATGGGGGATTATAGACCCCGGTGACACACAGTGCGAGTGCGGTGTCTCTGACCAAACAATGGCCCACCTATTGGAGTGCTCAAAATGTCCTTACAAGTGCACGCTGGAAGACCTTAAGAATGCCAATGAAGCTGCTATAAATGTGGCAAGCTACTGGGCCCAAAAACTTTGAGGGAAGCGGAATCCATCGATTGGAGAAGAAGAAGAAGAATTATAGCTAGACTGTGCTGGGCAAAGGCCTCCCTCCATTCTTTCCAGTTATCTCAGTTTTTCGCTTTATCGTACCAATTCTCAAAGAAAGCATCCAGGTCGTGTCGAGTAAATGTGGGCCTGATTGCCTGTAAAGTACCGAAAGATTACAAGTGAGTTTTAGTCAATAAAAGCAACTTTTACTAATTAAAAGCCACCAGGACTTTCCTTCTTGTTCGTGTTTATTGCCAGTTTCCCAAATCAGAAAACGTTGTTCGATACTTTTACCTTAGTCACCATCTGCATGTTTCTGCACTGTTGAACTCTTCAAGCTAAGTCCACTATCAGTTATTTGATTAAATGAAGTATCGTTTGATAAAGGTAATGAAAAAAATACACATTTAAAGACTACAGATTTTTCAAAAAGGACTAACAAAAACAAAGAAAACCTTTCTAGTAAAATATTAAAAACAGCCGGAAAACTGGTCTACTGAGTCTGCTGTAAGCACTATTTCAATAAATTAAACTAAAAAGACGACAAAGAAAACAATCGATGTATAATTATGGCTAATTTAGTTACAGGAGAGCCCAGCTTAGAATTTATGCTGATACTATTGCGAGACATAAGTAAATAAGATTAAATTGCCTGTTACCGTTACTGAAACTTCAAACTTCAGACGTGTGAAAACAACAGTTTTCCCATTTCTATAAGTGATTAAGTTCTTAATAAGGCATTAGTTAAATTTGATATACCAACAGCAATATTAATCCCCGATCAAAGAGATAATTATACTGTTAATAATAACAGCCTATGAAAAAGTCTGGGTCTGTCAAAACTATAGTTTGTGACTATTTCAAGAGCTTTTCAACTTCTTGCAAATTGAGTCAAATTATGCTTGACAAAATCCACAAATGTTATATTAGACAGAGGTTTCAACTTTTAGTGTATATAGTAATAATGTGTAGCTTTTACCTAAAGGGTACACAGAGAAAGCGAAATCTGAAAGATAATAATATTGTGAAGATAAAAGGGGTACAAGTTGGTTCTGAAGATTCAATATTACTATAATGTTTTTTCGGACTGTAACGTGATGACCATTTCTTCTCGGTTGGGAAACAATGGCTATTTCTCCTTTTTTTTAAAATGCATATTACAGAATGAGCTTTAAGTAAAGTCACTTGGAAAGATGGAGAGGGGAAAGATAGATATAAAGTAAAGACTGTGGGAGAAGTTATATGAAAGAAAAGGGAGTCAGTGATAGCGAGACGGGTGATACGACAAAATGGAAGAATAAACTTGTTCTACCGACTCCAAATAACATAGGATTAAAGCAGGAACATGTTAATTATTTACCTATTTTTAAATATCACTCGGTTACTAGAATTTTCATAATCAAAATCTTAAAATACTTTTTTGATTTTTGATTATTTAAACTGTAATTAAATTTGATTAAAGAACGATGTAATTAATTCAAAGTATAATTTAAATCAAGAGAACACTTAAATTTTCAGTTTTATATATTTTTTAATTATTTTTAATCTTAATCTTTAATATTTTTCTAATCTTTAAAATATAGTTTGTTATTTTAAACTTTAAATCCTAAAACGCAAAATGTTGAAAACCAGTTTGAAAATATTCAACTTTTTTGAATTTCGGAAATGTATTAACAAAACAGTATTGTCCTAAACGAAATTAGGCTGAAAAAACCTGGTATTTATTTTATTATATCAATTAATGATACACATACCACACCCTTTTTTTTATTTGTAGTCGACGTACATTGATGTAAGTATCATATATGATTAAAAACGGCTCTTATACTCCCGTGTATAATAATGTAAGTAATAGTTACAACATTTTGCAAGGACCTCATGTCGCGGTAAACAGTTGTAACAACAAAATCCAAGAAACTGTTAAAATTATAAAGTAATGACATATAGTAAACAATAACGTAATAAAAACTATACTCTCATACCGAATTTCATAAAGATTCTTTGAAAAATGTGGTTTGTATCGCAAAAAGAATCTTTAAAACGCTCTCCTGTAAAATTGCATTTTTGGGGTTACAACAACTTACGTGGGAGGCATCGATTTATATATAGATTATATTATGATGCCATGGGCATAGCACCCCTGTCTTTCAGTTATTACTTTCTATTTTTATTATTTATTTATTGGGGACAAAAAACAGTTACATGCTAGAGGAAATATAAGAAAATCCTTAAAACTAAATACACAAACATGTAACCTTTTTTTTTTTTTTTTTTTCGTGGTGGAAATCCTCATGGATGTCCTCCACCCAGACTCCAATGTCCACATGCTAACATAAGAATAACAGAAATGAAGGACTGTGGTGAGAGTTCTTTTTAGCAATTTGTATAAACTTTGAAACAATCACCTCTTTATAAAATTAGTTAATATTATTACGCAAAGAACATTGCTACATTTCCAATAGTTTCTACAGGAATTTCCAATTCAATCCGCATTAAGCCGATTGTAGATTGCATGTTACGAAAGCTTAGCAATTTGTAACAATGTGATGTAGTTAATCTAGACCATTTTGATACAATAGCAGTTATTTTGATTGTCCATTTGTTTGTTAATTTGTAATTAAGTACGTTTTTTTTTGTTTATCAAGATTTGTTTTATTTGATATAAAGTAATGCTTGTCTGCGATTCCACCTGATGGTATGCAGTGATGTAATCGTTGTGTACGTGTAATCGGTAAATTCACGCCGTGCGATGGTTTGACGGTAATAGAATAATGAAATCTACATTTGTATTGAATTTGTAGTTGAAGTTTTGATATGATTACCAATTTCTTTCATTTATTGAATTTTATAGTGTACTAGCTTTTGCCCGCGGCTTCGCTCCCGGCAATAGAAAAATGTGATAAATGAAGAACCATGGAAGAACCGCTCCACGATTTTTTGTAAACTTCACATAAACCATCTAGATACTAAATAGTCGAACAAAGCCTAAACATTTGGTTTGGATAGGTGAACCCGTTCTTGAGTTATACTACGCTTTTATACTATTTTACCTAAAATACGCACAGGTTCTTTGGGATTCAAAGAGGATATTTAATCATTACATAGTATAAAACAAAGTTGCTTGCTCCCTATGTATGCTTAGATCTTTAAAAGTACGCAACGAATTTTGATACGGTTTTTTATAATAGATAGAGTGATTCAAGAGGAAGGTTTTTGTGTATAATACGCGCATAATATATTCAATATTAGTACCCGTGCGAAGCTGGGGCGGGTCATATAAACACAGATCTGTTGTGAAAAATTCTTGGTATCAATATGTTCTGGTTCCGCACAACGTCCCTGTAGGTCAGTCTATTTGTTTTCCAAATAGTTTTCAGTCCGAGAGAGTGTCTCTTATATTATTCACGAGGTTTTCATTCCTCAGGGACTTAAACGTATCTCTTAGAATGTCGCAAATATGGCGCATTGTGAAATCGCTTTAGATGCAGACTTACTGTTTTTATTTAAAATATTGTATTGTGATTGCGTTGGACAAACATATAGACAAAGATATCTTAAACATCCAGATCCCTAGTATTAAAAACATAAATATCACTGTATTTCTTAAACATGAAAACTAGGATTAGAAACAGCTATCAGTAGATCATACAAGTATTTGCTTCATGAGGGAATCGAACTCGCGAAACGCAACGCAGCAGCCAATACCTCAACCACAGATTCAGCCTTGCCACAAAAATATCATCATCATCATCATCAGCCTTTCAATGTTCCCACTGCTGGGACACAGGCCTCCTCTCTAGGAGAGGGAGGGGGGGGCACAAAAATATAATACTCCAAAATTTCACACAACAGCATTCACCATAATATTATAGATAAATTACAACCAAACACAAACATTTGTCCTAGGTGAAAATCGAACCGACGACCCCTGGAATAGCAGTCAAGGCCAATGACCACAAGACCAACAGGCCTGTCAAACAAAACCAATATACACCAATATATTTGAGATTCATGGAAACATTTCGCCATCTCACAATGACGAGAAGTTGCCGCGCAGGCAACAAGTTAACATTAGTACGTATTTCTCAAGATTTTCCATTCCGAGAAATTGGCTTATTATTTACACGACGACTGTTATATTTATTATTAATTAAAACTCTGAAATAATAGTAATAAGATGCTTGACTATGTACCTAAATAAGCAATCAATGCGAATGTTTTCTTTTCATTTTCTGTTGTAAGCCTAAACTAACAAGACAAAAGTACCGTTTGAAAGCGAACGTAAAAATGGCGGCCGTAAAAGTTGAATGCTCTTTAGTTCGGTCTCTGCGCCACGACATCGTTATGATATGGCGACAATATCTGAGGTTTTTTAACTCAGGTATAGTACGTTACTAAGGCCATATATTAATTAACCCCAGTTATTGAAGTGACTAGTCGAAATTGAGACCTTGCCAAACCCTACATTAACATGAGAATTTATCAAACTTGTTTGACAAAGTATTTGCTTCAGACTGTAACCCTGAAAAGTAAAAGGTAACTGGAGAAACATAGTGGATTTTAGTCAGTAATAGTCTTAACACTTTCAGCTAGAACGGAAGGAGTTATTTGGATATATTTCCTACTCTAAAATTAAAATATATAAAAAAAATACTTTGATTCATTCATACAGTTATTAAATGTTCATCTTCAGCTGTTCATTCAATCTTCAAGCCCCTTATATGGTAAATGGCTGAATTTACAAACTATCGCGAGAAAAACCTGATTTCAATTAAAAATAAAATAAAACTGCATTCAAAACGATGAGCTTCAGTGCCATAGATAAACACCCACACAGAGGTCAAACTTATAAACAAAACTCTTTTTGTATTGAAGGTTAAAAAAAAAAATAGACCCATTGAATTAATTGGATATAAAAATTACATCCATCAGTATAGGTTAAACCCGGTTAAACACATTACAATAAATCTCTATAAAACCAAAATGTGCGCGTAGTTAGGACTCAGTTCTCTCACAAAAAAGTACAAATACCGCGTTAAATCGGCCAAGTCGTTAGCAACACCAGCCTGTAAGTGCTTTTTACTATCCTAATAGTATTTTAATAGCCATAAAAAAGTAAATAAAAAATAATTTAATATGACGTAGAACACCGATTATAGGGGTGATACACACATGAAAACTCAGGGACTCAAAAAAAATAATTCAATTTTATCTCGTATGTTATTTGTTACGACTAGAGATGTGCCGAATATTCGTTATATATTCGGTTATCGGCATATATTTGAGGTATTCGTATGCGACCGAAATTCGGGTGGAATACCAAATAATATAGGTTTAATGAATCATTGTAAATCAGCCTTTCGGGCAATATAAACGAAAGAAAACCCATATTCTAACAATAATATTGTAATAGGAAAGGTTTAATTCGGCATAATTAATATAATATTCGTTTTGGTAAGAACTGAACCGAACATTATTCGGTATTCGTGTTAATCGGTAAAACCACTATTCAGCGCATCTCTAGTTACGACCGATCAAATTGTTCAGGCCTTGAAAACGTTTTGTTGTTATACGCAATATTTTATTGCTCGGTGAATGTATCTGTAATTTTTATAAAGGTAATAACTGTCGGGGGTGACATTCATGTTCATATTTATATTTGGAACGACCTTATTTTGAGAATTCGAGGAATGTTATCAATACCGAATTATCGGCAACCCTGCGTTATTTTTTTTTTTACTTTTATCGGTTGGTGGTCTAATGTGTGTGTACACACATAGAGTACAGCAGTTTTACGTCAATGCAGGTTTAATTATCATAGCTTAATGGTCAGACTTGTGTTACTAACATGCAACCATGCAATATTATCTATGGCGAAAAGCTTCGTAGTAACATGGAAGCCAAGCGAACGGACTGTGGGTCCGTGCTTATGATGTGCATGTGTGGGTATACGTGTGAATGTATGTGTGTGTTTGTGAATGTGTGGGTGTGACGCAGACGCGGCGACGATGCGACGAGGTATTGTAAAGAAACTGGGGCGGCTGTGCAAAATTAATTCATTCTGAAATGTTTCTTCTTTTTTAGGTTTCCCGGCGGTGAAGGAAACATTTTTATAATAATTCATATACTTCTTGTGGATTTTTTATCATATGCTTTTAGAAATACTCGTAAACTAACCATCCATTTTGAAAGATTCTTCAACTGATAGAAATCTAAGGATGTTACGGATCTTCGACAGTCAGAAATTCTGATTATTATGCCTTCGGTGCCGACTCAGTGGATTTCGGTTTAAAAGGTTATAAGTAATCAGAGTTTAAAAGTGTCTGTAATCAACATATAC
Organism: Mythimna loreyi; assembly: GCA_029852875.1. NCBI lineage: Eukaryota > Metazoa > Arthropoda > Insecta > Lepidoptera > Noctuidae > Mythimna > Mythimna loreyi. The sequence continues at coordinate 10,907,246 of CM056785.1, read as the reverse complement.
AAACTTTTTTTTTTGTTTTTTCACACAACGTCGTCTAGTCTCAAGCTAAGCAGAGCTTGTGTTATGAGTACTAGACAACTGATAAACATACTTATATATTTCTTAATACATACATATTATAGATAAATTACACCCAAACTGGTGTATGCAAATCGCGTAGGAAACCTTCCTTCTTCCCCACGTCCTTTCTGCCGTCGATTATTATTCTTTGTTTCCTTTTTTTAGATGTGCAAGAACAATATCTCTTCTGCCTCCCTGCCAACATCATAAACCAGCGCGGCTACCGGTTCTAGCTCCAACACTAACTTCATAGCATAACCAGCCTTAATATCCCTACTGCTGGGACTTAGGTCTCCTCCGCATGAAAGATACTAGGTCGATCGTAATCCCCTACACGGGTCCTTGTCAGACTAGTTACTTCGACTTCAGTTCCGATAAAACCCTCTCTATAACATCTAACTACTAGAGCGGCTCTTTTTTTGCTCTTTTTAGCGATACTTCGTGGTCTTCTTTTTACTTTATCGTGAAGTTTGCTAAAAAACCAAGAAAAAGAAAAGAGGAAAAAAGCTTTCCTCTTGTTTCCTAGCGAACGCCGGCGTTCGCGCGTGATTTCGCGCCATTCGGTTGAACACCAAAGAAACGCCGCCGTTCGCATAGATTATAAAATATAGAACATTTTTTTTTATAGGGTATTTATTCAAGAACGTACATAAATAAAAAGTTTTTCATAGACAAATAAGTTTAAAAAATGGAAAATAAGCAAACCTTTCCATTAACCTTTTGAATGCCGGTGCGCAGATCTACGCGAGACACAAAAGCTTTTCAATTGTGTCTCTAATTACGGCATACGAAAGGTTAATCCCTACACAAACGCCAGCGTTCGCATGGGGCCTAAAGGGTGAATACAATAACTTTTGGAAAGACATAAGTCTTTCCAAAAGTTACTGCTTAGTAAAAGGTAGGTACTGTTTAGTCATACGACCAAACAGCAAATCATTTCTGTCGATGTTTTTTCAATGAATACATTTGATGTATTTACCTGAGGTCTGTGTATTTACCTTATAAGTCTGTCAATAGACAAAATCAACCTTTTCGTGACCATGGATCTAATCTAGTCTAGGACACATAGTGACATAGAAATCATAAATTATTCAATAAACTGTTTCGAAGTAATCAACGCTGTACTTAGGTACTTTTAGGCACATACTGTATCGACTTCAAATACATATACGCATAAATATTTGAACTACTTATCATAAGCACATGTTAGATTTATGGCTTTTTCACACGCAACTTTTAAAATTAACTATTTAGCTAAAGTTTTGTCCTTCAACATATGGCATAATCGTGTGTGTTCACCGAGACTTTTATATTACTTGGTAATTTAATTATTATAGGTTTTTTTTAAATTTTATTCTAGATAGGTTCACGTACAATGGTCTACACAGGACTAAGTGCAGAAACCACACTCAGACATAACATAGACTCGCGTTTGACCACAATCTCACCTGATGGTTAAGTGATGATGTGGTCGACGATGGAACACGCTTGCCTAGAAGTAACGTTTTCACTCTTGACTTAACGACCCCTAGGTTGTAGCTATCAGGAAACACAGGCAGGGAAAAAAGTTTGTGGCTGTACGAAGAATACTCACAATAATCAGCTCACATATGGTAACAAAATATTAACTAGCCGCAATTAATTAAACGCTACGGTCAAAGACATATTCATTGAATGTAACAATTTTTCAATTGGTAGTGGCTATGTATGTAATATAGCGTTTAGATAGGTTAATGTTTTAACATTGACATGCAATTAAAAGTATTTGTTTACATTTTTTTATTTCAGAAATTAAAGAAAAATCCTCATTTTCGATAACACACTAATCACAGAGGATAACTAACATTATCCTCTGTCTTATTCATGGTTAAAAGTACAACTACCCATGAATAAGAAGAGTGTTCTAAATCCGATAGCAGTCTTCTTTTTCTGAATAACTTGGCGACAATAACGCCTTGTATTATGATAATAGGCATTAGTGAAACCCTATCATGTTCGTAGGCTTGCGGACGGCGAGCAATGGGTAACTCGCCCTCCGGTCATCTAGTAACAGTCCAGTCCAAGTCGTCCAACCAAGCAGACGGTTGATTCGATTCAACATTGGATGATTTTTACCAACCATAAAAAAACACTCTCTCGTTTGAAGCGAAGATTTTCTATCTGAAAAAAGCCTTATCATCTAAAACTTACCGAGTTCCGTCGACGGGCTGCCAGACGGCGTCAAGGGGTGCGTGCGCAGGCGGTGGACTCTCGGCCTCATCGCTCGCTGAATTCGTTTTGCCGTCCCAACCCTACAAACAAAAAAGAAAATAGTTTAATACATTAAAACATTGTATTTTTTTATTGTATTTTTTTTTTATAAGTAATATTTTTTAGTGAGCGCCATAACCACCAGTCTTGTGCGTCTCACATCCATTGACATTGAGTTCCCGTGACCATCACCAGATCATGGGTCCACCTTTAGGGACGCTTTCTAACACCACTCGACTTAAAACTTTCCGCAAAACAAGTTTATACCAAGTATATACATAGACAACAAACATGCACGGCGAATTGTTGCGACTAACGTTGTTGAGACTTTTACGGTCCGGACTAAGCGTTTTGTCACATTTATACCGCGCACATCGAAGGACTGGAACAGTTTGCCTGCTGCGGACATTTCTTCCGATTATAATTTAGGTGTCTTCAAGGGTGAAAACGCTCTTAATAAACTAGTACGCCTCACCATCAACGATTATATCACTGCTTACCATCAGGTAGGGTCGCAGTCAAGCACTAATTTGTATAAATAAAAAAAATACACACATATTCAACATCTCGATGTAGTCGAATCATTACACGTTTAAAGGTTATCTCGAAGGATTAGTTCAAGTACAGTATGCTCAAGTCATTTACATAATACTGGCTATTGTATAATTCTGAAATTATATTCAAGAGAGTTTTGCGACATAAGCGATAACAATTCTACTTAAGGTGGGCCTTCCCCACACGCCTATCGTCAATGTCACGCAGGGCTTAAAAGCTTGTTACTTCATTTTTGACTGGCCTGTCAGTCTAGTAGTTAGTGGCCCTGACTGCTACGCCGGAGGTCGTGGGTTCGATTCCCACCCAGGACAAATGTTTGTGTGATGAGCACGATAATTTGTTCTGTGTCTGGGTGTAATTTATCTATAATATGTATGACTGAATGTATTTAGAAATATATATAAGTATGTTTATTAGTTGTCTAGTACCCATAACACAAGCTCTGCTTAGCTTGGGACTAGATGGCGTTGTGTGATAGTTGTGGACATATTATTATTATTATATTATATTCTTATTTAATGCAATCCAAAATGATGTTTGACGCAAAATTAAAACGAAAAAAGAAAGATAACATCTGAAAACTCTGTAGGTATTCGGTAATTCTACGATTTACTCGAATGTTTCACAAAACTTGTTCCAGGAAATACGTGTTTTTATTAGTTCCTGAATAAAAACTGACATCATTTAAAATCTCGATTAAATTCGCAAGGCTTTATACAGAAGTACTTTTTATATTTTTAATATAAAAGTACATTATGGAGACTCAAAGTTTACATAAAATAGCAGATTTTGAGAGGTCTTTACTGGATTACTCTTACACAAATTTATGTTTTGATTTCTACTGAAGCCTAGATAATATCCACAAGATATTTGTATGACCAAAATGTCTGAAGAAAGATGTGTAAACACATCACAATAACGTAAGAGCGGTTATATGAAAATTTGCGTCGGGTTGGCCGCTCTTAAGCGATAAAATTATGATAATAATCGTTACTGTATCGTGACAGGATTTCCACCCTTCGCCAAGCATGAATATTTTTAGTTTGGGCTAAGTGTTATTGGGTGCTTTCATTAGGGATTTCTTAGAAGCACCGTGAACTCTAGCCTTGTGTAGTATGACAATTGGCTACATGAATGGGACTTGAAGATGACTGGTGAAAATTGGTTGTACATAGATACCTACTATTATTTTTTTAAATTATTATTATGAATAGGCTCGCGTTTGAGCACTGTCACACCTAGTAAGCGTAAGCGTAAGCGAAAATGTGGTCGATGATGGATCACGCTTGCTTAGAAGTAACCTATTCTCTCACTCTTGACTTATAGACCTTTCTAATATATAAATATCTCGTGTCACGGTGTTTGTGGTCGCAGTCCTCTGAAACGTCTCGACAGATTTTTAAATATTTTTTTTTTTGGCATTTATGAAAATAGATCGAAAAATATTATTTTCCCCTCCTATCCCACACATTCATTAATTGCAATTTCAGTATGTCGTACTTCGATCAATGTCTTTGATAATACTCGTGTGTATGGAAAAACAATACTTACCGTTGTTACGTTGGTTGTTATTACGAGTAGGTATTATGGTCTTTTCATCATCGAACGAACGCCGGCGTTAGCGGGTACTAACGCCGGCGTTCACGGGTATTAACGGAAAGTTATTTATTTATAAAACTTTTTATTTACGTTCTTGGCAAAATATCAAACTAGCCTATAAAAAAAATGCTCAAATATTGTACATTCTATTTTTTTTAATTTGACAACGGCGCGTGGCGCGAAATAAAGCCGCGAGCGCCGGGGCTCGCTTGGGTGTCGACGTAACATGATGATAACGGACATTAGCCGCACTACTATTATTAACATTCTTAATTCAAATTTAAAAACTGAATTAAAAACGTAAAACCGTGCCGAATCGAGATGTCGACGTTGCCGAAAAAATTGTTCGGACTCGAAATTCGATTCAGAACAGGTTTTTCTTCAACATTTTCTTTCTAATGTAACACGATACATATTTTGTTGTCTCTTCGAACAGATAATAAAGGGCAATGACCGTTACAGCCATGCTAAAACAAAAAAAAACCAACGTGTTTTTCCATTTAAAAAATATTATATATTAATCCTATGTGATGAAGCTTAAGCCCATTATAATTATAGGATCGCAGAGACAGTTATACGTTCGTTGAATTTACGTTTTTTGTTAATCCTAAGTATTTATTGTATACGATTAAGAACGTGTTTGCTTTGCAATCTGACACAAGTAAATGAGTAAATAATAAATTTTACTTTACAAGGTGTCCATTTAAATTAATCTAACATTCGTTTTTATAAAAGTAGAAACTTCTGTACACACGCTGCGCTGCACTTAGTTTTGTGAATATTGTAAGAGACTGAGCATAACCAAGAAATGGTATTGGTACGGGCATCCTGACCGGGTCAAGACTCCGGACCGATGACCGAGGACCGGTCGTTGTGGCGACGCTTGGGGGAGGCTTATGTCCAACAGTGGACGTATTTCGGTTGAAATGATGATGAGGATGTAAGAGACTGAGCTCTGACCGCGGAGCATAGAATCTTGAGTTTAATCCCCAAGACATACTAATATTTATTGAGTTTTCAGGAAATTCTCGGTGATGTCTGAGAACCTGGATTTCACCCTGGGTTACAAAAAGAAATCAACAAATACTAACAATGCGTCTTTGGTAAGTACTACATTTGCTTATTCGTGTCACAAAATCAGGGTCGGGATAGCAATAAATTTATTAAGTCAAATGCGTCCTTTTTAGGGTACCCTTGCAGGATCACTTTGTTGTCCATATGACCGTCCCTTTAGAACCTTTTTCACAGGAACGTGTGGAGTATCTAGCTAAAATTATATCAAAAACTAGCGACCCGCCCCAGCTTCGCACGGGTGCAATGGTGATATTAAATATATTATGCATGTAATTTACACATACACCTTCCTCTTGAATCACTCTATCTATTAAAAAAAAAAACATCAAAATCCGCTATTTATAGGCACGCTCTTGCCGCATCGGGCGGTAGGCCGGTACCGCCGCAAACGCTACGTCCCGCAATTTTTAAATCTGTAATATCTTCAAAAATATTCACTTAAATCATACGGTGTAAAGGGCCATATAGATCTATATTAAATGAACAATGTATTCAAGGTATTTAATTGGTTAAGGATTAATGCTGTATTGGTTAAAATCGCTTCGAAAATTAGCCATTATTTGTCGTAAAAAGTAAATGACAAAAAAAAGTTATTGTGGATTATCCATAAGAGATAGACATATATCATCGCGGACTCAAGTTCAAATAAATGGTGTCAATTCGCCTGGTTTAAAAGTCAAAATGGGTGTACCACAAGGCTCAATACTGGGTCCTTTTCTCTTTTTAGTATATATAAATGATTTACCCTATTTATTAAAGAACCACCCACATATAGTATTGTTTGCTGACGATACATCTTTAATTTTTAAGATCGATAGAAGCTCCACAAATCTTAATTACGTAAATAGTGCTTTACAACAGGTCCAAAACTGGTTCACTATGAATAGTTTAGTATTAAATGGAAAAAAAACGAAATGTATCAGATTTGCCTTACCGAATGTTAAAAGTAACGACTTAGAGATAGTATTGAACGAAGAGAAACTTGAATTCGTCGAAAACACAGTTTTTCTAGGAATCGCGCTCGACTCGAGGCTTCAATGGGGTCCTCATTTAACGTCTCTGGCAGGACGGCTTAGTTCAGCAGCATATGCTGTTAGAAAAATCCGTCAATTTACTGATGTAGATACCGCGAGACTAGTCTATTTTAGCTACTTTCACAGTATCATGTCTTACGGTATCTTGCTATGGGGACGTGCTGCAGACATAGAGTCTATTTTTATTCTTCAGAAAAGAGCAGTTAGAGCCATCTATAATCTTCGCAGGCGCGATTCTCTGAGGGAACTATTTAAGGATATAAATATCTTGACGGTACCTTGTCAATACATCTATGAAAATATCATGTATGTTCGGAAAAATATTCATCTTTTTGCTAAGATAAGTGACAGGCACAATTTTAATACCAGAAATAGGGACAAATTAGATCAACCTCGGTTCAGATTGGCCAAAGTACGTAGTTCGTTTATGGGGTGCTGTATTAAATTTTATAATAAATTACCAAGTGAGATTATTCAATTGAATGAATCCAAATTTAAAACTTGTATTAAACGCACGCTATGTAGACAAGCATATTATAAACTGGAAGATTACATTCTTGATAATAATGCTTGGTTAAATGCCGTTTCTGCTCCACAGCCACAGTCTACTTTTGCCTTCTAATTTGTTTTTTTTTTTTTTTGTTAACATATTTATTGAAAGGATGGAAGTTGTTGCCCTTTTTATATTGGCTTTTCGTAATAGTTTTATATTTTATTTGTTAAATTGAAGCTCATGACCATCTACAATTATTATATTTTTTTGATTTGGATACAATAGCATTGTATAATGTAGAAGCACTTTGTAAAATTTGTAAATGTGAAGTACCATGGAGCATTTTTCGCTAGGTTGCAACTTATTTGACATTCGAGCATGGCAGCTGAGAGTTTGTCATGCTCTCTCAAATGTCTCGCTGATGGTGGCGCGTGTGTTGGGTCATTCTGTTCCCTCTAAAATGGTTGAGCGGAGTGGGGCTGATACATGCGTCATGCTCGTGAACGGGTGCCGTCAGTTGAGACCGGTCATCTCTTGGCTGCTAGGCGCTTATTTGAATTTTTTTTATTATTATTATTATTTTACTTTTTGTTAAATACCGCTACATCGTGCTCGCATATTAGAATCAACATTTTGTAACCAAGTAATATGTAAATATAAATTTTAAATTTTGATTTAAAAGAGTGCCCATGGAGTTTCTTGCACGTTCTTCTCCATAGGAGTCTACGCCTTGGAACGTGCAAACTAGCTTCAATTTTGACATTTCAAAAGTGCCTGTAAATGGTCTATTTGAAATAAATGAGTTTGACTTTGACTTTGACTTTTCTGTAGACCTTTTCAATGTGTACAATACTTAGTACATTATTTTGATAAAACTCGTAGGGTTCAGCCTGCGTTTGCAATGTAAGCGGAAAAAAATTAATTATTTACGACATCACATCAGAAACCTCAAAAATAACAGTACTTCTCCACTATTTAATGGATATTATTATACATATAAACCTTCCTCTTGAATCACTCTATATATTAAAAAAAACCGCATCTAAATCCGTTGCGTAGTTTCAAAAATTTAAGCATTCAAAGGGACATAGGGACAGAGAAAGCGATTTTGTTTTATACTATGTAGTGATAGTGATATTAATGTGTGCTACCGTAACCAGCAGTGACAAAAACAAATTGTATGTCAACCCAGTGTAAAGATAAAGCCGTTTATGATCCGTTTAGGTGCATATTTAACACTCGCTAGGAAACCAAAACTCTTTTTGTTGACATTTGGCATCAAGCAAGGTCTCATACCAGAAAATCTGTAGTCTGAAAACTATAAATTAATTAAGACGCAATACTTTCACAGCGATTTGAAAAAAAAATGGATTCACAGGAATCATTAAATCGAATTATTTATATTTTGAAAAGGTAAGTTTGTACGGAACCTTTGTTACGCGAGTGCGACTCGCCCTTACCCAGTTTTTGCTTATGTTGACAGTGCAGTACACACAATTACAAACGGTGTCCCCCTTGACCACGCGAAGGCCCCCTTATTCGAATGCTCCCTCACATTGATTGACGCTTTCATGGATACAGTAATAACAACATTATTAAACCTAATTGCGGGTGAATGACCGTCCAGTCAGACAGTCCCCCCAAAGTCCCCCACAGTCCCCCACACATTTACTTGTAATTATGAACATAGCAACTAAATAATATAATTAACTAATCAATATGTGTATGTTATCGTCAATACAAGTTAAATAGTCGAAACTAATTTTTACTGACTTTTATCAAAAACCTTATCTCCTAAACGCTGTTCACAATAACATTAGAAATTTAAGAAAACCTTTTTAAGTCTTATTGCGTTGGTGGAATGACAAATGATGTCTGCATTAAATAGTTGGTTTTGTAACCACTGTTTTACTGTTAATGTCATTCTTACGCGTACGGAATAGAAGCCAAAATCGGTGGAACTGACAGTAATAAAAGTTTGTTTGAACGTCTAATCTTATCGCGAATTGGGTATAAGTTGAAACGCATTTGTTTTTAATATGAATCGTTTTGTGTTCATGAGTATTTAGAATGGCTAATAAATTATTTTTTTTTACTTTTTCGGTTACAAAACAATCCAACCAACCTAACAGGTTTTTGAGCAAAGTTTAGTAACAAGTAATTTTTTTTCTTTCTTTCTTTTAACTTAAATGCGAGTCACTCACGTATTGAGGGTTCCGTATGAAACTTACCTTTGAAAACAGGTCCGAATCGCAAAAACTGTTTAGAAGTTAATTAAGCAGCTTTATTTTTTCACAGCTTCAAGCGACCGTAAACGTACCAGTTTCAATTTCAACCTCCTCACGTTTCCGAGACAAAGGGTCTTGACAAACCGACAAACAGACTGGCAGACGGACAACAAACTGATCCTATAACGGTACCGTTTTGTCCTTTTGAGGTACAGAACCCTAAAAGTACTTTTGACTAATTCTTATAGATAAAAATGGTTTTAACTAAAAACAGTTTTAACTGTGGCATAAAACGTACAATGCTTTCCACTGCGTAATGTGTAATCGAACGAAAACATTCCATTTATTTAAATACTTTTTTTTTTTATTATCGAACATTTATCGTAACAGTTGATTTACAAACATCTTGTGGATATTACCTAAGCTTCTATAATCTACACTAATATAATAAAGAGGTAAAGTTTGTTTTTTTGTTTGTAGGAGGTAATCTCTGGAACTACTGGTCCGATTGGAAAAAAATTAGCAACAATAGAAAGCTGCTTTACTCCTGAGTGACATAGGCTATATTTTATGTACGTGGGCGAAGCCGCTGGCAAAAGCTAGTGAATTATAAAACATAAATTAGTGTAAAATTAAAGACCTCTGAAAATCTGCTATTTTACGGGAACTTAGGCCCTCCATACTATACTTCTGTATTAAAAATATAAAAAAATGTGCTTCTATAGAAGCCTAGCGCATTCAATCGAGATTCAAAATGATGTCAATATTTCTGTAAAACTTTTATTTCCGGAAACATGTTTTGTGATATAATAAATCGTAATATATCGCGGAATTACCGAATGCCAACAGAGTTTTCAGGTTTTATCTCTCTTTTTTCGCAGTCACTCTATCAAACATCGGTGGATTCTTTTAGATGAAGCAAAAAGCTTTTTCAATACACTTACTCGAAAACTGACTCTTATGCATATATCGCACTCCTATTAGGTTCAATATATTGAGTTTATCACAACAAGGGCTTTTTTATTCCTTCCTTATCGTCACGGTCACGGGTGATTATTTTGTTTTACTTAGTTTATCGAATTAGGCGCGAGGCGTCCCCCAGAGTCGCTGGGCGACCCCCACGAAATTAGAAACTGACCAGAGCAGATTTGAATGCTATACTTATATATTTCTTATATTTCTACTGTATGTTTGAGATACGATTAAATTTTTTTTCTTTCTTTCAAAAGTCGTAAGTGTATTGAGAAACGACGTTTGACACACGTGCAGGTTTGTCATTGCAGCCCTCGGCTCCATAACACACTCGCCTACGGCTCGTGCGAATTTCGCCTCGGTCGCAATGACAAACTTCCTGCACTTGTATCAAAATGTACTATTAAACCATGCCCGATGATGATAATAGTCGAGTGGGGAAGGGCCACCTTAATAGTATTACTATTACCTACATACATAGTACTGTTGGTAGGCCTCCCACAAGGTGGACCGACGACCTGGTCAAGGTTGCTAGAATTCAATGCATGCGAGACGCACGGGACCGGTCGTTGTAGCGACGTTTGGGGAAGGCCTATGTCTAGCAGTGGACGTCTTTCGGCTGAATTGATGATGATGATGATATACATACATACTTTAGTAACCTACGTTTGTATATAATTGGTTACTTATTATTTTAATAAGCTAAGGAATAATCCTTTTCGGAAATATAACGCAAACTATCGCTTACGATGTTTTTCCTGAAAAGACATAAAAATCACTAACAAAATCGCCATTGGACGACGTACATAATTATTACATAATTATCAGCTTATCGTGGTATTCATAAACCACAGCGCTGATAAGGTTTTAACGGGAAATAATTTGAATATCATCATCATCATCATCAGCCTTTTTAATGTTCCCACTGCAGGGACACAGACCTCCTCTCTAAGAGACGGAATGGGCCGTAATCCACCACGTGGGCCCATTGCGGGTTGGTGGATGTCACATGTCTTCGAATTTTTGGTTCTAGGACATGCCGGTTTCCTCACGATGTTTTCCTTCACCGTTTTGAGAGCAGTGGTGATGAAATAAATTACACAAAGTATGCGCCTGGCTGGGTTTGAACCCGCGACCTACTACACGCAAGTCGGGGCCGTTGCCACTCGGCCACCACTGCTCTCAATTTGAATATAATTTGTTCAATTGGAATTGGAACGATAAAGCGAGTAACCGAGATAAGTGGAAGGAATGGAGGGAGGCCTTTGCCCAACAGTGGGACAGCACAGGCTAGCTATAATAATATAATAATTTGTTGCCAAGCTGAGTTCAATACTTTAAATGTAATCCAACCTTCAGTTTTCAATAAATGATATTTTTTTCTTTGTTTTATCTATGAAACTTTAACTATTTAATTAAAATTCTCTGCAGCAACGGTTGAGGTTTAATTTTTTACACTTTGACATAGTATCGGATTAAGTCACCACGGGGCCATTCAACCAAGAGGTCCCTAAATCTTTATAAATGACAATGAATTAAATCTTCTTTATCTTATTTTTCAGACAGGCCTTGGGACGCAGCTATGGGTCCATAGGCTTACATTGTCTTTATGGAAGTGGTTAGAATTCATATTATGGCTCAGGTATATATAGGTAGGTTGGGATCATTAAGTCAAAATTTAATAGGTTACTTTTAGGCAATCGTGGTCTATTATACATCCATCATATAATGTAATTGTCTTACTGAGACTTGTGATTATTTTTCTTGCTTTTATATAGCCTCTTTTAATAATGTGAATGTAAGAACATTGTAGACGCAAATTTTAGATGACTTCCTACCATTTTAACGGTAGGAGTTCAATATTGACTGGTCTGTACTGTCCTTACATAATTTATGTGTTGTAATATGGAAATATTGTAAAGATAACAATTTTTTTAAAAAGAGTAACCATGGAGTTTCTTGCCGGTTCTTCTCCATCGGAAACGACCAATTTGGAACCGTGCACTAGCATCTGACGTTTTATAAGTGCCCATGTAGGCCCATGTGAAATAAAAATTTTTGACTTTGACTTTGACTTTGACTATCGTGGTCTGTCGACCAGATCATTGCTTACCATCGCTAGATGTAATTACGTAGTGATTGTTATAGTGGTCAAGCGCGAGCCTGCAATAATAATAAAAAATCCTAAATCGGGTCTCGAAGATCAATTACTGAATAGATTGAGTCTCGATTTTTCGATTCGGAAATTTTTTTGAGAGAAATCAAAAAGTATTTATTTATGATGTAAAAACTAAACAGTTTCAGACTTTTTCTTATACAAAGCTCTAAGCATTCCTGACAAAAAGGGTCTTGACAGACTGAGAACAAACTGATCTTAGACTTTCGTTTTTTTTCGAGTTAGGGTCCGGAACCTTAAAAAAAAAATGTTTTTATCCTTTCATCAGGTATGTTAACAAAATGAAAAAGTCAGCGCATTAATTTATTTCCAAACATGTAAAGTACAATGACGATGCACAAAACAAACATTGTTTTCTCCCCCATATTTACAAAAGTCTCCACTATAATATGCAAATGGATAACTTATGCAATATCCATGTTGTGATGTGAAACTACTCTTGTAAATTAATAATCGATGGCCATTATGTACTGATGTCCGTTGGCCTAAGTAAATGTTATTACTACTAGCCCTATTTATCGACTTTTAATCAAATATCAATTTTCGATTCGTTTTTAATCTTTACATTCAAGGCCAATTTGTTTTCTGACATTCATATTTTAATTCATCATCATTATCATTAGCCTTTTTAATGTTCCCACTGCGGGGACACAGGCCACCTCTCTAAGAGAAGGAATGGACTGTAATCCACCACGCAGGCCCAGTGCGGGTTGGTGGAAGTCACATGTCTTCGAATTTTTGGTTCTAGGACATACCCTCAAGATGTTTTCCTTCACCGTTTTGAGAGTAGTGGTGATGAAATAAATTACACAATGTAATTCGCCTGGCTGGGTTTGGAACCCGCGACCTACAACTCGTAAGTCAGGACCGTTATCACTCGTCCAACAATGCTCTTCATATTTTAATTGTATTATATTTACTGTTTCAAATTTCCTTGTAACAAATATTGTAGACTTGACGACATATTGGAAAATAACTATTAGTATACTCTAAAAGTTAGTCATGTTTAGCATATATCTTTTTGTTTTTAAAGAGATTTTACAGAGGTACTATCAAGATCCTTGCGTTTGACTAGTATCTCATCTTTTTTTTTATGGTGGGTAAAAATCATCCAATGACGAATCCCGCTCGTGAGCGAAGCGAGAAACAGTGTCAGAGTCTTCATGACTCCGTACTAAACACCCCACTCCGTTCCTTCTTTGCCCTTCGCACTGAGGCCAAGCCTCACTTTCAGAAAGAGACCCTGTGCCCCAGTATGCTTCAACCCTTTTGCACAATCCCTACGGCTTTGCTGACAATTCCTTGAAGCGCGCTGCGTCATGCTAAAAATGAGAACGCCGTGAGGTCTTTCCAGCCACACTAGTATCTCATCTGATGATATTACTAATATTATAAATGCGAAAGTTACGATGTTTGGATGTTTGTTACTCAATCACGCCAAAACGGCTGGATGGATCTGGATGAAATTTGGCACAGGCGTAGGATACACTCCGAAATAGGACATAGGCTACTTTTTATCCCGGAAACCCCAACCCCAACCCCAAAACCACGCGGTCGAAGCCGCGGGCAAAACCTAGTAAAAAATAAAACAAAACAATAACCTAATCATATTTGTCATAGCCAACCCTGAAACTCAAGCATCCGAACATTTTGTCTAATAAAAACCGAATGTGGTTTCATCCCTTTTGATGGAAAGGTTGGGTGGGCACCATTTTTATACGCGGCTTGAGTTTATTCGACATGACGTGGGCATCTCCGCGGTTTCTCGCCACGCGTCCCGGCTTACGGATCATAGCCAAATTTTTATCTATGCCCAACCCTACTTGCGATCTTCGTTCCATAAACATTTCAATAATAAGGTTTCCCGGCTTAGAAAGAGCAATGGTTATGCAAGGTAATATGATGTTTTTCGAATAAATGTATGTATTTTACTAAGGGAAATGTAGTTTTTTTTATGGCAGGTAAAACTCATCGAATGATGAATCCCGCCCTTGAGCGGAGCGGGAAACAGTGTCAGACTCTTACTGACTAAACCACCTACTCCGTTCCTTCCTTGCTTTAGTGCCAGAGCCCCGGTGTAACGCTTTCCCATCAACCCTCGGCCCCAGGAGGCTTCGACGCTGTCGAGTAGTTAGAGATTATTTTTTGCACTTGCAGCCACTCAGATGACCTGAATAAATATTTCGTAGATCAGACAAATATAAATTCTAAATTGTCTAACATGTTTAAACCTTATCAACACACTGATAAACGAAGGACCTACTTTAGGTACATGGTCTCTCGTTTGCAAAACCCATTCGTAATTTTAAAATTATGTTATTGGAGCATTTCGAATTTCAATTCAATTGGCTGCGCAGTAATTCTTTTTAAGAATCATTATTGCGAATTTACATATTTTACGTATTTAAATAAACGTATTTTTTCAAACACGAGCAAAAGTTCGGAACACCAACTTCAGAGTAACATATATTTTGATGTATTTATTGTATTTTTTTTTGTTTTCTATTTTACTTGTACCTATTATTGTTATATATATATTTATCTTTGTTCCACAAAGGTAAGTAACTTATAAGCTAAGCCTCACAAAACCGTTACAATGATTTGACTGTGGGGTTGATGAGTCTCTAGACATCATAGTTAAATAGGTATTGTGACTTCCTTTTTGTGTTGTATTTTAGAAAATGCTGAAAGAGACGCCAGTTCGTCTTTGAACAGTGTTTTTATAAGTGGATAAAGTTTTAATAAGTAAATATTTTTCCTGGAAACATACAATCATGAATGTATTTAAGTTCACACTTGGACCGTGACCGCACCTGGATTTCCTTATACTATTTCAGTATTTCCTTGTGATATAAGTATTTCTATTTTATTAATTAGGTATTTGTCGATGAATAATATTTATTATTTAAAGTGCAGTTTTAATTTTTTCGTTGTAATTAAACTACTCGTTGTTGTTATAAAACTACTCGTAAAAATTTGATTCCTGGTCAATAATAATTATTACTTTAGTTTTTTGTATTATTTTGCATGTTTTGAAGAGTCTCTTAAACGTCTTTAAAAAAAAACAGAATCACCCGTAGCGAATTATCATGCGTCATATGACTGTATGCGTAAGTGCGACAGCTCGTACAAAGCTCCGCTCAGTTACTCAAATACGAAACACTTTTACCGAAAACCATAAGAATTTAAATTGAAATACCCATACATTTGATTGTTGATCATTTGTATTACTAACAACTAGCGACCTGCCCCAGCTTTGCACGAGTACTGATATTGAATATATTATGCATCTATTATACACATAAACCTTCCTTTTGAATCACTCTATCTATTAAAAAAAAATACGTGTGGCACTCGGGGACTGCCGCGGTAAAGCTATTGCATAGCATTCTGTATCAACTTATGCAATTCATATTCAAAACACTTTATACACAAATTTTACAAGTACAGCTGTTCACTGTTGTAGATAAATACTTATACACCTATATACTTTCTCACAAACAGCTGATTATGTATTCGTCCGATTTCGGAGCAACTCGTCTCGATTCGGGCGAGTTCCGTAAAGTCGTACAATACGTCTAATCGCACGACACACAGCGCCGTGTCGAAGACTGCCGAACTGACACGACGTTAGACGATGCACGGCCTTCAAGCCACACCTCCGTGCCCGTCGGAGTGGGGAGCGTGAGGTTTTTTCGTTACGGAATTTCTGGATTTAGTCCCCGCGCTCAAGGCCTGCGATAGAAGCTATGCAATAGCTTAAAAATATTAAAATTCGTTGCGTACTTTTAAAGATCTAAGCATACATAGGATCAAAGCAACTTTGTTTTATACTATGTAATGTAATGATAAACTCCTCATTTGTTTTTGCAGATTTCAAACTGTATCTTGTATTAAATCAGTCCTAATTGTAGCGTGCCCAAGTTTGGCTAACCTAGATTTTTTTTTAAAAGGAGCATTTGAAGACAGGTGTTTCTTCTTCTTCTCTTAGTTTACTTATTTTTAGAGAAAACAAATATTAAATTAAAGTCATTAACTTATCTTTTGCTGTAAATGCATGTATGTGTGAACGTATTTAAAATGGATTTTTTTTTATTATTAAACACTAGCTTTCGCCCGCAGCTTCGCCCGCGTACATAAAATATAGCCTATGTCACTCAGGAGTAAAGCAGCTTTCTATTGTTGCTTAAATTTTTCCAATCGGACCAGTAGTTCCAGAGATTACCCCCTACAAACAAAAAAACAAAAAAATAAAAAAACAAACTTTACCTCTTTATTATATTAGTATAGATTATGATACAGTAACCAATTTTGATAAAGTGGCCATTTTGAAGTGACCATTCTGATATGTGGGCAATTAGGTATAGTACCTAGACATTACGTGGCTAAAGGGTAAAGGTAAAGGTTGACTACAATAAATAAATCACTGTGGTCAAAATGAGTCTTGAATTTGTACACTTTTACATAGGAAAAACGACTTTCTAATTGTAGATCAATTTTTTTTTTTATTATTGGTAATAGGTTTGCGCTTGACCGCTATCTCACCTGATGGAAAGCGACGATGCGGTCGACGATGGAGCGCGCTTACCTAGAAGTAACCTATTCACTCTTGACTTAAAGATTCCAGGATTGTAGCCATCAGGAAACACAGACTCCGGCAAAGAATTCCACTCTTTGGCTGTACGCATAATGAATGTGTTCCCAAAACGTTTTGTACGTATATGTGGGATATCCACCATGTACCGCTGGCGCAATGCCGTACGTCTGGTGGTCCGATGATGGAACGGGCTAGGCGGAATTAAATTGTGTAATTCCGACGCACATTCCCCGAAATGCAACCGGTAGAAAACCGACAGGCTAGCAACTCGGCGTCGATGCTCAAGGCTTTGAAGTTTGGCTTTCACCTCGGTGCCCGGGCTCCGCTTTCTTGCTTAGACATCTCCACTTCGCTCGGTCTTTTGCGTCCTTTGCCTTAAGCCCATTAGCACGCATATCGTCCCTTACGACGTCGATCCAACGCCTCTTAGGCCTTCCTCGTTTCCCGGGTCCCGGCGGAGGCGGCATGGCGAGGCATCTGTTACCCACGTAGTCTGCCGGTTTTTGTAAAACGTGGCCATACCAGCGTAAGCGACCCTCCTGCAGTTTATCCGCTATGTCACGGACCTGAAGGCTGCCCCGGATGCGGGAGTTTTTAATGCAGTCTTTCCGCGAAACTCCAGACATCCAGCGCAGCATATTAATTTCCGTGACACGCAGGTTTTACTTATGCCGCTCAAGTACAGGCCACGCTTCACTGCCATAATGATCCACTGGCCTAATGATGGTCTTATCCTCTGTCAGACTTGTCCTTTGAGCCTAATCGGCATTTTGGGTGAACCCAAAATGCCGATTAGGCTCAAAGGACAAGTCTGGCGGTGGCGGGGATTATCTGTGAAGATAATCCCCGCCACCTCACGTCATTTCGCCCAGGCCGCCGAGATACGTGACTCGACGTCACAATCGACGTCCTCGGATTCGTCGAGCATCGATCCCAAGTACCTGACCTGTTCCATGCGCCTGACTGTGTCTTCGCCAATGCGAACAGGAGCAGCGTTTCTTGTGTTACAGGCCAAGTACTCGGTCTTCGCCGCATTAATCTTCAGACCGCCGTTTTCCAGCGATTCCTTCCACGTCACACGTCGAACCGCGACTGTCCGAGTCCGCCAGCGCGATGTCGTCTGCATACATGAGCAGCCATGGCGGCTGCTCGTGTAAGTCCCTGATGTTGGAGGACAGCACGTCCAGCACAACGCTGAAAAGAAACGGACTAAGGACAGAGCCCTGGTGAACTCCGACAGTGATGGGGAAGGGTTTCGTATCGCCAACAGCGGTCCGAACCACACTTTTTTATTAACAGTATATATTAAATAAAACTGTTATGCGAAACCATCGACTTAGATCCTAGCATTAGATAGATAAGCAAGTACATCCATACTAATATAGGGTTTTCCAATAAAAGGTATTATTTTGAATAACCCGTTATTTTTGTAGATATCACTTTTTAAGCTGTAATTTTTTGACATTTGACAAGTAGGAACTACGCCATTAAATAAAAATGGAACGGTATACGCTTCAACAGTGCATTTAAATTATTAAAAATTCACTATAAAAATGATGAGAATTTGGCAGAGACGGTTCGTAAAACTCGAACATTTTTAACATCGAGAGATGATTAATGATTTTTTATGCCGGAATTGGATGGTATTGATCTGGACAACGTTTGCTACTACTAGTTTTTTAGGGCCACGTGAAAGGGAAGGTCTATGCCAACAGCCCAGCGTCGATTTCCGGCCTCAAAGCTGGATTTCGTGTGCCTATCGAGGACATAGGGCAGCCAGTAGTAGTAGTTAAGCCACTTTGCGATTTGGTTATGAAAAATTTCATGAAAAGGATATAGCCCTGTAAGCATGGTCGTGGTAGTTAGTGGCCTGTTGTTATTTTCCACTATTAACCGCGTACCTTCCTCTTTATGATGAAATAAACATCCGATCATTTTTATTAAAAAATGGCATTTTTCTTTGAATCTTACTAATTTTCTTACTAATATTATAAATGCGAAAGTTACGATGTTTGGATGTTTGCTACCCAATCACGGCTGGACGGATCTGGATGAAATTTGGCACAGGCATAGGATACACTCCGGAATAGGACATAGGCTACTTTTTATCCCGGAAACCCCAACCCCAATACCACGCGGGCGAAGCCGCGGGCAAAAGCTAGTATTAAAATAACACCTCTTATTGGAAAACCCTATACCATAAATGGGAAAGTTACAAGTTAAAGTTATATAAAATACTAGCTTTCGTCAGCGGCTTCGCCCGCGTACATAAAATATAGCCTATATCACTCAGGAGTCAAGCAGCTTTCTATTGTTGCTAAATTTTTTCCAATCGGACCAGTAGTTCCAGAGATTACCTCCTACAAACAAAAAAACAAAGAAACAAAAAAACAAACTTTACCTCTTTATTATATTAGTGTAGATTATTATATTAGTGTAGATTATTATATTAGTGTAGATTGTGGTATACTGATACCGGTCATCTAAATATGGGATTTCCCTTTCCTGTCTTTTGGTGCTTATTATGCGATAATTCTAATCAACGTTTTTGGAGTAAATATTATTAGTATATTCTGTCACTGTGGTATTCTAACCCTGATAAAGTAGGTGTGATTAGGTACCTACTGGACAAAACTGACTATGACAGGATATCAAGACGAGTTTTTACCACATATGAAGCCATAGGTACTTATTCATCTTTTTACGAGCTTTATAGTTAGTTTCATCCGTCCCGATGTTTGTGACCAAATCTTGCAAAATTAAATTTGTTCCACTTCCCGATTCCCGATTGAGCTAAAATTTTGCATGCATATGTAAATCGCGTGACAATGGAATTTTATGATGACATAGAGCTGATCAGATGACAGAACGTGGAGTTGCTGATACCATCCCGAAATACAAACACAAATTCACACCGTAACTGTATCATCAGATGAAGAAACAATTCACAAAATATTTTTTAAAAGTCAAGTCTACACATAAAATGTTCTTGGATACTCTAACTCGTGCTCGTCTGCTTCGGTTCCCATTTGTATGATAAATACAATCCTTTTGGATTCCGCATTTTTTATTATGGCGTCATTTTTTATCCGGAAGAATTTCATTAGCGTCCTAGCAAGATGTTGCCAGGCCCAGATGAAAGATGCTGGTCGCTTTGTTATCACTTTTTATATTAGGTAGACATGCAAAAGTAGTTATACCATTAAAAGTGTTCTCTCGGAAAAATGTCCGTCGCAAACGATGAAAAATTTATTAATCTCAAGGACTTTCTAAAGCCTTGTCAAAGGAAATTGATAAATCTTGTTACCAACACAACGGTGGGATGGAAAAGCTATTAAAGGCTTAGTTTGTCTATAGCTAGGAAAAACCTGAGAGTGTAATCTTTTCAGTGCATGGAGCCAGGCTTGTTTATTTATTTTCATTATTGGCATGACGGTGAAACTAATTCTTCATTAAAATATTTTTTTCACGGCAAGCTTTTATAGGGCAGTATATACTATATAATTCAAACTCGTCAAGACGAATCACACCAATTTGATGGGGCTGTGTTGTTTAATTACAATATCCCTTGTGGTTTCATCATCAGGTCACTTCAATATTTCAAGTCATCAAAGACATAATAATTTCAAGTCATCTGATTGACATATGCATGCAAAATTTCAGCTGAACCAGTAACCGGGAAGTGGATCAAATTTAATTTACAAGATTTGATCATAAATATCGAGACAGGTGAAACTAAATAAAAGCTTGTAAAAATAATAAGTTTGGAAGTGGAAAGGAAATCGTTTGTCTTGGTATGTCCAGGAAAAGATTCGAAGAGGGATGAAACGCATGTTTCTAAAAAAAAATACTAGTAAGTATATATGTGGATGGAACAGGAATGAGAGGCAGGCCAAAGAAAAGAAGTTAGTGATAGCTAAACTAGTTACTGTATTTTAGGGCATTACTAAATACCATTTATTGATTTGATTGTAAAATTGAAACACTACACTGGTAAAACGATGCTTGCAGAATAATCCGACAAACAATCAGAATGATTGCTTGATTTTTTAAGTCGTACTAAATTAGCTTTATCATGTTTTGAACACATTATCCATGTAGCAATTATCTTGAAAAATACAACACAAAATATTTTTTTCGATTCTGTTTCCTGCAGTGGACCGTACAATTTTGCACATTATAAAACTCGCAATTAACTCCAATAGTGCTCTTATTAAACTAAAGTTTCCTCTTGAATCGCCACTACCTCAAAGCTTCTACTTGCGGACCCCTCCTCCCCCTCGAGTAACGTGACACCTCTACCCACCTTAACATCATTAGTGAAGTTAGAAGTACGTACAACTGTGTTATTTATTCAGTGACCAGTGCAAAGTTTATGTAAGGGCCTTATCATACTAACGGATTGCGAACGTCCTCAAAGCGGAGCGGGCGCGCAACGAATTCGTTGCGAACATACAACGAACACGCCGCGCATGTGCAGCGAATTTGTAGCGGACGCGCAACGAGATTTAAGTTCGTCGATGCTTTCATTTTCGTCTCCGGCGTCTTCGAAGCAATAAAGCCAACAGCAGTGTTTCCTCGTCGGAATCCATTTTGTTACTGAGTGTATTGCCCGGCGATAATTTGCTACAAACACGCCACGAAAATGTAATGCATTTGCCACGCGTCCGTGACGTCTTCGCTGAGCAGCCGCGGCGTGTTCGCGACGCATTCATTGCGCGCCCGCTCCGCTTTGAAGACGCTCGCAATCCGCTAGTATGATAAGGCCCTTAGAGTCGTTTATCCTGCTCTCTCTTATACCAGAGAGCAGGATAAACGACACTTACATAAACTCCCTATTTTCTTCGGTTGCATGCGATCCTACTGAGAATTTATTTCGCAAGGTATTGCTGCAAATTATTCATGCTCTCGCCTAACGTAAGGGTCTCAGGAGTATCCAACATAAGGGGACACAACCAATATAGCCTTAACAAGAAAGTAGATCACGCGATGCAATAAAAAACTTCTTTGGAACTATAGCTTACAAACTGTAGAAGCAGGATGTAGGTATAATAAATACTACTGGCCTGTTAGTCTAGTGGTTAGTGGCCCTGACTGCTATGCCGGAGGTCGTGGGTTCGATTCTCACCCAGGACAAATGTTTGTGTAATGAGCACGATCATTTGTTCTGTGTCTGGGTGTAATTTATCTATATATGTATGTATTTAGAATGAATGGAATTTAGCACATGGGCAGACCATGAATGTATTATTGATAGACTTGCAAGTAAATAAGTTATATTTGCAAACAAAAAAAAAAAAAAATCTCTTGACTATTTTCTCACTTGATGGTACGCAGTGATGTGATCGACGCTAGAGCACGCTTACCTAGACATGACATATTAACTATTGGCTTAAATATCCCCTACACTTCCAAGTTATAGCTATCGAGAAACAGACTTCATCACGAAATAGCACATACAATTTTATATCCAACAAGTATGTTCCCTTGGGATGATTTCATAACGCGAGCGAAGCCGCTAGCAGCTGTAGTGAGAAAATAAATTAGTTCCGAAGCTCGTTCCCAGTAACCGATGAAGCAACTAGAACGAGATAGGTAGGACATATTTAAAATTGATTGCACTCGAGATTGTTGGTTTACGAGCGAGCTTAGTACGCCTTACCTTACTAATAAAATTAATGAACGAGGTGGCTCCCGAAGCCTCGACCGACAAACGACCGCCACAGACGGAAACTTGAGCTGAAGAATTTTCATCAGGGGAAAAATACTTCGTTTTGAACAAGATTTCGTTTACTTTTTTTTGGTCTATTTGTGAGGCTTGGTTGGTTGGCTTGGTGAGGAAGATGCAGTTATGAAATGCTACTTATTATAAAACAGTTTACCACCTCTTTTATCTTTCTGTATAAAAAATTGTATTTATGGTGTACCTACAATAAAGAGTTTATCTATCTATCTACCTACGACAAAATCAATAATTACAGAATAAATTTACATGCAGTTTTCACCACTTAACAGTGATAAAATCCGAGAATTTCAAAGATATCTTACATCCAAGTGGATCACTCGTAAATAATAATTACGATCAGCAATTATTTAATTTTACACACTAGGTAATACACCTGTATCATGGGTTGGTTGACACGTAGTAAGAATAAAGGTACTGGAGGCGTTACCTATTCCAAGCGTTCAACGTTAACAAAACGATAGTAACTTGAGTAGGGGAGCTGATCACTCAACCCCTGTACTATCATTAAGACTTATGTACCATCATTAGGACTCAAATAATATTTTTAAGCAGCCTGTCTTAATTTCATAGGTAAGATCTGTTATTCTACTAGTATGACACTACAGCTACTTATCATCAACCTTTAGAATACCAAAATTAGAGGCATAATAGAAAGACAATAGGTGTGCGAACACCAGCATTCGCTCGAGGTTCAAGAGTTTAATTGATGTTTATTTTGTAAGTAAGTTTCGAAAGAACACTTTTACATCATTTTTTTTCCATCACTTTAAACTAGATGAGGCCGGTGTTTCGTTTTGTGTTTTAGCTGACACCCTAAGAAGAAACAAAGAAACAAACTCAGAGGTCAAAGTCTATAGTAAACGTGTAATAGTCAAATCAAATCATATGAGAACCAAGCAAACAAGTTTTTCAGATGGTTTTGTGAAGAAAAAACCAAACAGATATAAGTGGCCCTGTCCAGTCAAGTGTGCAAGCATTTGTCAGTATTCGTGTAGCTCAAACTTGAGACTGCTAAGGAGTTCAATATTACATTACATGTCGATAGACTATCTCAGTCCTAATCCACGATTAAGTGAGCCAAATGGGAGACAATTACAAAACGAGACCCATTAGAGTAATATATAGCCTCTCATTTCATCTTACAGCTCCCTCAGGAGTGACGTGATAACCTCCATGACCCTGTACTCTTCGTATTTAATCAAAGTCATATTTAAAGGCAACCAAAGAGCAATGATGATACAGTGCTAACTGGCCTGACATTCGATTTGAAGATAGCGGGTTCAAACCCAACCAGTTAAAATATTTCATCACCACTCTTACCATACCATGGTCTAGAACCTGAAGAAGCAGTTATAGAAGACATGTAACATGACCAATTCGCATTGGATCCGCCTGGTGGATAGTAATCCACCATACGCCATAGGAATACGCTATAGTAATGGCGTATTCCCATAAAGAGGAGGCCTGAATCCCAGCTGTAAGAACATTAAAAGGCCAAAGATTTTTATTTTTATAGGTACGCACTTGAATGCTATTACACCTGATGGATAACGACGATGAGGTCGACGATGGAGCGCTTACCTAGAAGTAATCTATTCACTCTTGATTTAAAGATTCCCGGATTGTAGCCATTGGGAAACACAGACTCCGGCAAGGAATTCCACTCCTTGGCTGTTCGCACAATGAATATGTTCCCAAAACAAGCTATTTAAATCCAAAGGCAGCTTTATTAACCTGTAGAACAAGTTAGTGCAACGGCTGTAAACAAACATAAATCCATACCGAACACATTAAGCGGTGACCTTGTGTCCACCACAATAGGTCACCCGATTACCTTCAGATCTTGTGTTTACCTACCTTTAAAAACACCACCACTTTTTAATAAAATCCTCATACATTTTCAAGCTGAAAAAACGTTATAAACATTTAACTTACAAATGAAAGCGTTTAACGCTCTGAAAACATTTGAATGCTTCCATTTCAGTTTTTATTTCTTTTTTTATGATAAGATTTAATAACATAGCTTTTATTTTAAAGCCGGTTGCTTTTATGGGAAAGGACATTATGATTTGGTCATTACTCTGTCATTTTTGTAGCTAGCGTTTCTATTTCCTCAACAAACCTGAATCATGAAAAGTGAAAATAACTGAAGTGTTAGGAAACGAAGAAAAGTTTTACCAAGATCATAAATCAAGGATAATCTGCTGCTGGAAATAGAACGACAGTCCGCCCACTGGTCTGGTTTATAATGAAACTCGCCTTCTACCAGCGGCTTCGACCGCGGGAAAGTAAGGTTCTCCATACAAAATTTAGACCCCTATTACATCCCTTTAGGAGCTGAATTTTGAAAATTCCTTTCTTAGTGTTCGCCTACGTCATAAAAGGAAGCCCTGTGCAAAATTTCACTCCCCTAGTCCCAGTAGTTTCGGCTATATCACACGCTTGGAGGTTGAAATGAAAAAAATAAATTCCCACTTTTCCGTCAAGAAAAAGAAAGTTTTTGTTTTTGCACTTTGGCAGCCTATTTTTTTATTTTTTTTTGCTTGTTATCAATATGTATGTACATATTGATAACAAATTTCTGCTTTCTAGTGCTAACTGGGATTATCCGCGGACGGACAGACATACAGACAGATATGGTGAAACTATAAAACAAACCTTATCACTCTTGAGAGTCCCACTTTCAACAAACTTGTTAAATAAATTAGCGGTACTATATCATTAAATAAGAACTTTTATAATAAAAACTTTATAACGGTTAAATATGTACTTAACACAAATAAACACACAACACTGTACGCCGTATATTCTGCAATTAAAAATAATCATTCAATTTCCTTTCAGTATTTTCACGCACGGCTGACATAATTGCTATTACATTGTACACGGTTCTGCTAAAGTGTTTCAAACGAATGAGAAATGATATCATAAGGAGGACGTGAAATGGGCTTAAGGCAAAGGACGCGAAAGACCGAACGAAGTGGAGGCGTCTGTGTGGGAAAGCCGACCGGGACTGGCGCTAAGATGATGATGATGAAGGAGGTCGTGAAACAGTAGCGAAGAGTGTATGTAAGACGATTCCCATCGTCTTCCTTCATAAAAGAACTAGCTTTCTGCCAGCGGCTTCACCCGCCTGGTTGAAGGTTTCTTCATACAAACATTTCAACCCCCGTTTCATCCATTTAGGAGGTGAATTTTAGGAAGTTCTTTCTTAGTGTTCGCTTACGCCATAAAAGGAAACTATGTGCAAAATTTCACGCTCCTAGTCACAGTAGTACGTCTGCAGTTGGGCCTCTACATTTGCTGACAACTCCTTGAGGCGCGCGTGGCAGGAATTTGGGATCAGGATCCCGGCGGCGTCTGGGATGTGCGACTTTGCCTTATGCGGTCGGCCTCCTCCTTTGCTAGCATTACTACTGCGCAGAAGGAGGTGACCGCCTGCTACTCAATTAAGGATGGTTTTGGACCAATTGGATTGAGCAGGCAGCATTTGGAGGCAACTATATATATAATATCCAACCTTCGCCACTGTTGTAAAGTACATTCCGGTAACAGGTATGCTATGAATCGATTGAATCAAACAAACAAGCTCGGTAATCGATTATAAATAAATGTTTATACAATTATTCTTATATTCAATTATTTTTATTATAATTATGAACCGATTCAATCGAACCAGCTCAATAATTGATTATTAAAAATAACTTTATTCTTATTACTTACTTTTTTATTGATAACCATGTTCTCAACCACTACCTCACACAAGGTAAGTGATATCCTTTGTAAAGGGTTCATCAAATACTCAAAGACCTAAGTCTCGAAGGACTAAACTATATTACTTACGGAGCTGGCGCGCCAGTTATTGCGTTTTACCGCAGAACGTCTCACATTTCTTAATACAGTATTATGACCTGATTTATTTGAGACTAAAAGGATATAAAAACATAAAATCATTAATATTTACACTGATGCGTCCGACTTACATGCGAAGTTGTATCAATTATTTTTTCTGAATGAATTACAATCGCCCGAAAAACATAAATTAGCTGGAGCTCGAACCACTTCCCCTATATCGCGTATGCTAACGAAACTCAACGCCCTGCATTGGATTTCTTTGCTGACGAATGGAAGATGATATTATTATGTGAGGAGACAGAGTGGCAGGTTTAATTATTTTAATTTAGTATTAACTAGCTTTTGCCCGCGTGGTATTGGGGTTGGGTTATGGGTTATTGGGGCTATACCTGTGCCAAATTTCATCCAGATCCGTCCAGCCGTTTTGGCGTGATTGAGTAACAAACATCCAAATATCCAAACATCCTAACTTTCGCATTTATAATATTAGTAAGATGTAAGATGGCTATTTTGCTGAACTAAATAAATAAATAAATGCCAAAACTAGTTTTTACTCGTGATTTTACCCGCGAGAAAGCAAGTCTCTCATAACATACGTTTGTCACCCGTTTCATCCCCGAATTTCGACAAATCCTTTCTTATCAGGGGCCCTAGACAAGTGGCAATCGCTCCGTGTCGAATCCATTTCTAAGTTCGATTTCGCCTTAACGATGTCGACCACAAAATGGTAGACAAAGTGACATCGACTAACATATCGATAAGTCGAAGTGTTGGTTCGATAAAATAACAACTTCTTGGCTATGGTTATCATATTAAAATGTCAAATTTGACGTATAAATAACTAATAACAATTAGCGAATCGAAAACGTTTGACCACGTGACTTTTCGAAGGCGTATGTCAGTTCCATACATTTCGGAGTTTCGAATTTCGTTATCGTTAGTGAGAATGTGACTTTGTCTAAGCCCCCAGATGCCTTAATCTTATAGGGAACATCTTCCCACGTTTCATGTATTTACGATTAGTAGTTTAGGCTGTGCGTAGACACATCAGTCAGTCATTCAGGACAAAGTATTTCATATTCTATAACTATTTCCTATACTTGTAATTATATAAATAATTATTATCCTCAATGTTTGTCTGTCACTTTGTTACGATTTAGTGTTATGGATTTGTATTCATATTTTATATTAAGACCAAAATTATACCTACATGCAACACTTACTGTGAATAAATTGATTTGATTTGATTTAAGTATTGATTGATATAAAATATATTACAGTGAAGGTTGAATGTGTTGCTAAGCGCAAGAACGACTGGACCGATTTGGATGAACTTTTTTAAAACTATTTACTGAGGTCTGAAGGTTCTTACGAAGATATATATATGTATATTATATTTATATATATATATTATATTTATATATGTAACTGGTATGTATTTATTATTAGTATTAGTTTAAGTTATATAAGTATTTATGATTTACTTTTCACTACCTATCTCTTTCTTATTTCTACACACTAATGTCTACATTCCTTCTAACTTCTCCTTTCTCGGGTCTGCTGGAAGAAATTTCTTTGCGAAATAAGCAGTACCTTTGTACTATTTCTTCTATAATGTGTTTTCTTTAAGTATGTATTATTAAGTAAGTGTAAGTACATAAATTGTTAAATAAAAAAAAATGAAAACAACACCTTTTTCTTTGTAATAATAATAATATTCATTTATTTCGGACTGAGGTCCATATGATTGTTAATAACAATGTCCTTAAGACTTATGTTAGTAGTGTTAGTAACAACAGATATATCTGTTGTTACTAACACTACTAAGAGAAATTATAGTACCTACTAAAGTACTAACATTATAATGTTAGTACTTTAGTAGGTACTATAATTTCTCTAGTAAGTAGTAGTCATCGTTTATTACATTCAAATTGTTCCTAGCAGTCAATATTAGCTTTAAATCCTTTCTATTTATCATAATCTTGCCCTTGTCCCAAGTAACGTTGACACTAGATGTTTTATTCCTTCCATTCCTATCAGCCATCATATTTTCACTTATTCCTATTTCCTTCATATCCTCATCTACCTTTCTTTGACCTCATTCTCCCTCTCCAGCCGTCCACCACATATCAAATCTTTACTACTTTATATTTACCTATATATCCGTAGGTTTCATACTTTTGACAGAACAATACCCGTTGGCTCAGCATATTCTAAATCGAAATCTAAATTAACATTAGTAAGTAAATAATCTAAATCAAAATTAAATTTCTCATTAAAGTTAGATAGACAGAAAAATCTGTTAGTTTCTGTCGCTGGTTAATTGCAATCACTAACAATAAACTTATGAAATATTCTTGCAGGATTACAGATAAACTGGTGAAACCCTGAAAACTGGAGTACTTAATGTGCTTATCCGGGCTTACCATCAGATATGACGAAAGCTGATTCTTCGAAAAAAAAGTAGGCCAAAACATTCAAAAGTTCGAATTAACGACCTGTTTTTTGCGCAAGTTTCATTCTTTAAGTTCAAAACCGTGAGTCGAACATTCATGCAAAGTTTACTGACCGATGTGTATGGGGTTTCGAAAAAACTTAGCAAATAGCTTCCAACAAAAACGAAACGAAATACGGAACGAATTTTATTCTAGTTTCATTTCGTATGTACGTCCGAAAAAAGCCTCGAATAAAGTTCACTTCGGGGAAATGGATATTTAAGTCCACATTTTGTTCCCGAGCACTTTTTTGCGTGTTTTTAATAAATTCTGCATCTGGCTGCGAATAAATTGGTCATACATAATCTGATAGCGTAGGAAATGGAGTTGTCACATAACTAGCGGAGGACGCATTGCGATACTATCGCTCAGATTGTACTTGTTTACAACCAAAACGTCGCTTTTATAAAGTGTAGTTAGATTTTTTTTTTTTTCATAAACTAGTGCTTGACTGCGATCCCACCTGATGGTAAGCAATGCATGCAATCGTTGATGGTAAGGCGCACTAGTTTATTAAGAGCCTATTCACTCTAGCCTTGAAGACACCTAAATTATAATCGGACGGAAATACTGCAGCCGGCAAACTGTTCCAGTCCCTCGATGTACGCGGTATAAACGACGAGGCAAAACGCTTAGGCCGCAGGTGTCTCAACAACGTAAGGGTGGATATTTTTAGATACTGAAATAGGCCATAGAAATAGGCAGAATTCATCGTGCATCGTGCCTATGAATGAATTCGTCATTAAAAAAAAAAACTGTGCAAATCGTAGTTTGACTCACACACTAAGGGTTCCATACAAACCAACTTATGTAAATAGTACAATTTCCGAATCGAGTTTCAAAGATTTTCGAACCAAAAAGGTTTTGTAACGTTTTATTTGAAAAAAAAAAAAACAGTTTTCAGATTTATTCCCGTACTAGTGCTTTAAGACCTTGTTTCATTCTCGGGTTCAAGTTCAATGGTACCTAAATACATACCCTATGAATTTTGATTTCCTTGAGAGTGACGAATTTTTTTTTATTACTTTTCTGCGACATAAACATTTTTATTTTTACGTAACTCAAAAAAAAAATATTTTTCACAGTTTCAAAGGATCGCCGACCTGAGCATACGAGTATGGTTTCAATTTCAACTCTACACCTCCACACGCTATCAAGATTAAGGGTCTTGACAGACAGACAGTGTCCGCTGTCTGTCTGTCAAGACCCTTAATCTTAACAAAGTTAACCCTAAAACAAGTTTTCAGTGAACTATTTTTTTCATAACAAGCTTTTATAGCGGTGGTCTATACTTAGATATATAATCAAAACTCGTCAAGACGATTCACACGAGTCAAACTCGACGTGGTTGTGCCGTTTAATTACAGAGTTCCTATAGTCACCTCCCGATTCCATTATCAGATCAACTCCATGACATAATAATTTTGCATTGTCATCTAATTGACACATGCATGCTAAATTTCAGATCAATCGTTTGAAGATATCTGCGTCAAAATTGAGTTGCAAGATTTGAGCCGAACATACATAGTTACATTGCAAGCTAATAAAAAGCTTGTAATACGCCCATATGCCCGTACCTGATATCACTTATCATCCTAAATAAAACTGACTACAAATGAACTGGAGAAGTATTATCTATACCGGGAAAACACAAGGCCAATGTTCATATTTTGTGATAAAACTATGATACATATTCCGAGACCATTCATATTTACGTACGTTTAGTTCGAATCTGGCATCAATTTTATGGCATGAAATCATTCAATGACGTCTCGCGCTCTGAAATAGAGCTAGAAGTTGTGTCACACTTTTATTGATTAAAAGCCATCTATGTCCTTTAAATGCTATTTGTATTTAGAACCCCATTATCCCTTTCCGAAATTCCACATGGTCCTAGCGAACACCGGCCCTACTAGACCCCTAAGGTTTCGCTGAAATCTCTTTGAGGTACAAGTGGAACACTACGCGTCGTTGAAGACTCGAGCTCAATCCTTACCGAACGGCCAGACGCATCTACCTTTTGCTTGTCACCCACAAACCAGCGTATCGGTAGCCAAGGATCTCCCTGCGATTCTTAACGCACAAGGCATCTTATGTGGCGGCGTGGAGGCGAACGCGTGAGAATGACCATTCTCTGACGATTGCAGCTACCGCTCCGTAGAAGGTAGCGAACTCATGCCATTTCTTCTCGCTCCGGATTTATAGCCTGAACCAGAGACTGGTCCAATAGCCTAAATCACGGCATGACACGGCTGTAACAACATCACTTCGTATCTCTCGATCGAAACTAGGTAGCGGTAGGTACGAGAATCTTGAAAACATACAATAAACACAACACACACACAAACAACAATCACACACGGTAGACGGTGTTGTCTTCTCAATCGCTGATGTACATATATTGTAGCTTAAGATTAGCTGTTACTGTTTCAAAGTCCTTAAAGCATCGGCGAACAATTCAATATTACACCAAACTATTCTGTCTTAAACCTTCGAGTCACCACATAGCGGCCATGGAATGTGCGTTAGGAGGCCACAAAGGTCACAGGCAGACAATGTTCTTCAAACATTAACGACCCACCAGCAAAAACCCGATCACAGGGCCTATTTTCGTACAGAAATATAAACATTTGTTTTTTTTATTGTATACTAGCTTTTGTCAGCAGCTTCGCCCGCGTACAATAAATATAGCCTATGTCACTCAGGAGTAAAACAGCTTTCTATTGTTGCTAATTTTTTTCCAATTGGACCAGTATTTCTAAAGATTACCTCCTACAAACAGAAAACAAACTTTTATTATATTGGTGTAGATTGATCGCTACCAACAAAGGTAGAAACTACCTACATTGAACACACAAAGTCAAAGCCAAAATATTTTTATTTCATATAGGCCTCCATGAGCAATTGTAAAACGTCAAAAGCTGTGCACTGTTCCAAATTGATCGATCTCTCTTCTCGCTTCGAAACTCCATGGTTAAGAACCGGCAAGAAACTCCATGATTAAACACGTGGGCCACATACTCCGATGTGGGCACATCGGGCCCCATGCATTTTTTTTTACAACTAACACACAACGTCGTCTAGTCCCAAGCTAAGCAGAGCGTGTGTTATGGGTACTAGACAACTGACAAATATACTCATATATTTCTAAATACATACATATACATATTACAGGTAAATGACACCCAAACACAGAACTTAATGATCGTGTTCTTCACACAAACATTTGGCCTGGGTGGGAATCGAACCTACGACCTCCAGCATAGCAGTCAGGACGACTAACCACTAGACCAACAGGCCAGTCATTTTATATGGCAACTAGACTTGTAGTCATAATTTCCACTTTAGCAAAGAATGTGATGACAATGAATGACGAATAATAAGGAAATTATCCCAAAACAAAACACATAATGACTAAACTTAGATCCCGTGTCCTATTTGGACAAGGGTCTACATCTTTTATTCTCTCATCCTTTAGGACGTTGGAGCAGTCCTACAAGATGAACTTGACCTGGTGAGGTTCTGATGAATGCGAGACGCACATAACCGGTCTTCGCAGTAATGCGGCTTGAAAGAAGGCCTATCTTCAGCAAAAACTCTTTCAGCTGTAATGATGAAATCTAAGCAATGTGTTTTTAAATAAAATTAGATACAGGCTCGTGTGCTGACGCAAATAGGTACCTAATAATTATATTATACTAGCGACCCGCCCCAGCTTCGCACGGGTACTGATATTGAATATATTATGCATGTATTATGCACATAAACCTTCCTCTTGAATCACTCTACCTATTAAAAAAACGCAATAAAATCCGTTGCGTACTTTTAAAGATCTAAGCATACATAGGGAAAGCAAACTTTGTTTTATACTATGTAATGATGGTGATATCACCGAAAATTTAAATTATAGGTAATCTATCACACGAGATTGTAAACTGTCCAAAGATTGTGAAACGTAGCATAGGTACTGCTCACAATGCAAATTACTATTTTTCGGTAGATTATAATTTGTCGAACGTGTAAGTAAAACTGCTAAATTATATTTACTGTCGCGCATTAAATTGTCAACTGTCCGGAGACTCCGTAGGGACTCTGCAAAAGATCGAAGGCAACTGTCGCGCATTAAATTGTCAACTGTCCGGAGACTCCGTAGGGACTCTGCAAAAGATCGCAGGCAACTGTCGCGCATTAAATTGTCAACTGTCCGGAGACTCCGTAGGGACTCTGCAAAAGATCGAAGCTAACTGTCGCGCATTAAATTGTCAACTGTCCGGAGACTCCGTAGGGACTCTGCAAAAGATCGCAGGCAACTGTCGCGCATTAAATTGTCAACTGTCCGGAGACTCCGTAGGGACTCTGCAAAAGATCGAAGCTAACTGTCGCGCATATTAAATTGTCAACTGTCAGGAGACTCCGTAGGGACTGTGCAAAAGATCGAAGCCCACTGTCGCGCATTAAATTGCCAACTGTCCGGAGACTCCGTAGGGACTCTGTAAAAGATCGAAGCCAACTGTCGTGCATTAAATTGTTTACTGTCCAGAGACTCCGTAGGGACTCTGCAAAAGATCGAAGGCAACTGTCGCGCATTAAATTGTCAACTGTCCGGAGACTCCGTAGGGACTCTGCAAAAGATCGAAGGCAACTGTCGCGCATTAAATTGTCAACTGTCCGGAGACTCCGTAGGGACTCTGCAAAAGATCGAAGCTAACTGTCGCGCATATTAAATTGTCAACTGTCAGGAGACTCCGTAGGGACTGTGCAAAAGATCGAAGCCCACTGTCGCGCATTAAATTGCCAACTGTCCGGAGACTCCGTAGGGACTCTGTAAAAGATCGAAGCCAACTGTCGTGCATTAAATTGTTTACTGTCCAGAGACTCCGTAGGGACTCTGCAAAAGATTGAAGGCAACTGTCGCGCATTAAATTGTCAACTGTCCGGAGACTCCGTAGGGACTCTGCAAAAGATCGAAGCCAACAGTCGCGTATTAAATTGTCAACTGTCCGGAGACTCCGTAGTGATTCTACAAAAGATCGAAGCCAACTGGGGCGTAGCCTTTTTTTCTGAAAGGAAGGCTTGACCCCCAGTGTGAAAGGCAAATAAGGAACAGGGTGGACTTTTTAATCAGTAAGTGTCTGACACTGTTCCCCGCACCACCCATGGATGGAATTCGTCATTGGATCATTTTTACCCACCGTAAAAAAAACTGTCCGTAGACTATCCCTGATTGGTCGGTCTTACAGTAAGTCATTCTGTACCTATCCATAGAATTAGGAATATAGTGACGTCGAGTATTTGTTTATTATTTAACAAGTAATAAAGATTCTGACATCATTTGGGGTACATACAATCTCGCGAGATTGATTATAATCTAACTTTATTTACAATATTACGTTGACATATACACACAAACTTTTACGTAACATTAGTGTAATATTGTTGATTCAAAAACCTGTGTGCCTGTTCGTCACACTGAGTACAGTGACCTAAAACGTGTAGATAAAACAAATTAACACCCGTCAATAGTGTACTATCTAAACTAACCGAAACTAACTGGTGAAGTAGGACATAAATCTGCTGAACTGGCCGACCCCCGCCATATTGTGTTCAGTAAGTAATAGGCCAACCAATTAGTGTCATCCTAGCAACATTAACAACTTAATTAGTTTTCACGACTCATGTTGTGTTTACTTGTAGGATGTGTAATGTTACTAGTGACACTTTTGTAACATAGTAATAAGAACTTCCGCCAGCGGCTTCTCCCGCATGAAGTCGATTCTCTATACAAACTTCAAATCCCGTTTTACCCCCTTAGGCGTGGAGTTTCGTAAAATCCGTTAGAAGCGGACGTCTACGCCCTATCAGGAAACGACTACCTGCCAAATTTTAAGTTTGTAGGTGTTATAGTTTTTGATAATTCGTGATTAACCAATGTGTGTAATGAGTATTTCGTTTTTTTTATAGAAAAGTTATCGTAGATTTTTTTTTAATTTATCATTCGGTCTAAAATTCTATTTAATCTTTCAGAAGTTATTGAATTTTATCGTTTTCCGACACGGTAAATGTATAACGGGACCAGCATAGAGATATCAATTTCAAACCGGAGCAACTGATACGTAGCTGTCCGCAATATTAATTTTATGTAAAACAGGTCTGCTTGCACTAGGATACGGTAAGGTATGTTTATTCATTTATTTAATTTTCATGCATTAAAAAAGTACAATAGTTCATGCCTACCAGACAATTTTTATGGTGGTGGAAAGAAAATATGACAGAAACTAAAAAAAAAATGTTATTTAGAAAATAATTATACAAAAGTACCTTTGTATAGATCAAATAAACATACATAAATTTCAGACTAGTCAAAAAACTGTATTGTTAAATATCGAAATTTAAAATTTACTAGCTTTTTTCGGGATTCACTAAGAAGTCCTCTTCTTTTTTAATTGTTTAAACTAGTGCTTGACTGTGATTCAACCTGATGGTAAGCTTTGAGGAGATGCTGAGGCACACTAGTTTATTAAGAGCCTTGAAGACCCCTAATTTATATTCGGACAGAAACACTGCAGTAGGCAAATTGTTTGAGCCCTTCGATGTCATCAGACAATTTTTGCATTAACGTTCTATTAACATACTGGTAGTCTACAACTCTACTGCAAATGTTGAGCACCTGTTGCCATACATGAGCTAGTCAGGATGTACAGTGCGTAGGCTGGATGGAGCCTAAGTGAATTTCCTACGTTGATCGAATTTTCAATGTCCACGGCCGGTCCGCTCCATTTTCAACGGAACAGCAAATGCAATTTGGGACTTATAAATTGGGTTGTGTACCTATTAGATTTTTGATATGCGAGCGAGAGTATTTGGGCATGTATCAGAACGTTTTAGTGATACGAAATTTTGTATGCATTTTGCATTAGTGATACAACATGACTTTTAGGTCGTTGTTAATAGACTGGAATTGTTTCGGGATTTATTAGGAAGTAAGATACGTCCTATTACTAAAGCACTAGTTTATAACAATGAAAAAAAAGAAGATGATGATTAGAAGGTGCATGTTTAAAAAAGAAGAGGGTATCCTATATTAAAAGTGAGCATTTACCCTCGGCTGGACTGGGTCATGATACAAAGAGAAGCAACTAGAACCCACTTATCAGCACAGTTAGCCTTCACAAAGTACATAATCTACATCTTACAGCCTGACAAAGACGCCACACTGATCAAGACAATAAGATTTACTAGTTAGATACTCGAGTCCACCAGCAGTTAGTAGATAACTTTTATTCATTATATTCAAGATACGGCAAAGATATACAAGTTGAAATTTTCAAGCGGGTGTAAATGACCGAATCCAAAATGATAAGAAATAGTGAAAAAATTTTACATAAAAGGGCCCTTCCCGGTTCGCCTATCGTCATTGGGAGTGATAAAGTGTTTGAGAAGCTTATTGTTTCACCAAACGCAATATTTGATAAAGCAGCAACGCAAAAAAAGAGATAGTGCCTGAACATTTGGTAGAAAATAACCTCGTCCTCAAGATATATGTGACTTAAATAGATCTAAAGTGAGAAGTGTTATAATGTCAAAATCATGTATGAACGATTGTATGGGAAAAAAATTACAGGTTGGGCGCGTTTAAAACAGACTCAGGCTCGATTTTGATGAAAATTAAAACGGCGTGATTGGTTTTTTTTAATCATAAAAAAACCGATCATACCGATTTTGAAAAAAAAAACACTTCCTAATTATTATTATTTGTCATCTGAACAAAAAATACTATCATTGATGTGTATCATCTTTTAATATAAAGAGTTTACTACAATATTTACTCAGGCCACAAAACTGAAAAAACAATCCAAGTTACAAATTAATCTAGCAACAACAACGGACAGATAAGAAAAGACCCTGACAACTAAATGGATTAACGACACTAACGAACAAAAGCATAGTAGCGTAAACGATATTAGAAAGGATGCTTTTAAACAGATTGAAGCTCTGAAAAAACATTAAAACCGTCTTAATGAATTCTACTTAGTAATGAGTACCGAGATAGAAACAGCTAAAGTTTTGTTTGCACGCTCCTTCACGAAACTAACATGTAACATGAATGGAAAAGGTTTTTGTTGAAAACAGGAAAGGAAAGACATTAACCTAACTAACCTGAAGCAAGGCCTGGCTTGTAAAAGAGTAGTTTTAGTTCCTCAGTGACTTCCAAGCTTTTCTAGTGTAAAAGAAAGGATGCGAGTCTACAAAATTGGATAGTGTAGATGAGACGTTCTTTTTTGTTTATCGAAGAAAGGCAGATAACCCAAAAATCCTAAAACCATTGAATAATCCCTCCTTATAAATCAGAGGTAGATAAACACAAGTACCTGTAAAAAAGATAATAAATCTGATTGGCCTGTTAGTCTAGTGGTTAGTGGCCCAGACTGCCGGAGGTCATGGGTTCGATTCCCACAAAGAATAAATATTTGTAGGATGAGCACAATCATTTGTTCTGTATCTGGGTGTAATGTATTTATAATATGTATGTATTTAGAAATATATAAATATGTTTACCATAACACAAGCTCTGTTTAGTTTTTGAATAGGCGGTCTTGTGTGATACCTAGTTGTGGAATATTATAATAGATGAAGATGCTGTGCTTTCCCCCTATTTGACAAAGTACCGACCAAGAGATATAACGAAACTTTCATCGAGCTAACGTATAAAGACAATAGAAACCTTAAATTGATTCACTGGATTAAAATTTTATTTAATAGATGATACTGATAAACCAACGAGACCCAGCTGATCCCAAGCAATCCTCTTTTGTGAAGTTGAGAAATTCAATAAACTTACTAAGGGCGGGTTTCAGAATAAAGTATTTTTAGTTAAGATCGTGTCAAATTCTACTTTAATGATACATTTTGACAAGTCTTAAGGCTAAGAGTTTGAGAAATACTTTAGTTTGAAAGTTTCAGAAACTGGTGGTCAGCTGTTAGAAACTGTAAAGATAAAAGGTCAAATTGTTTACAAAATTAGTTAAGAGCTAACCTAATTATAATAGCTATCAAATACTAATTACTATAATCAAAAACAAGGACTTGATAGAATTTACTATATGAAAGACGATTGAGAATACCTAGTGCTAGTTTACTTAACGTTAACACGATCTACACATTTATGACGTTCGGCACTCCGATTGGCTCGTTCCAAGCTCTTAACCAATCATAGAGCCAAACGCGGAAAGCGTTTCGATCGCATAAACATAGAAACAACTCGCAGTCATGAGACAGGATTTCCATCAAAAACTTACAACCATAAACATTATTAAAAAGTATATAAAGACAACAGAAAACATTGTTACATTACCTGTAACTGTGCTAATCAATGCTAGATATGACTCTGAAAATAAACTTATTTCAACTTTGCAACATACTGGAACAGCTGTGATCGTAAGGCTGCTTATCTATCATAGTTGTGCTATGCCTTATGTACATATTGGTATTGGTACATCATCATCATCCTACCCCGATCCCATATTACTTGATGTCGGCGCGAAATATTTGTTATGTATGGTATGGATACATATCAACCAAAAATTTTTTTTCGCTACATCGTCCGCGGTTATTGCGGACGCGAAATCGAAACCAGATAAAAAGTAGCATAACATATCCTTTATTGGGGTTCAAGCAGCCAAATTTCAATAAAATACAGAAACAACAGTAGCGTATGCAGCTAACAGCAGCTTACTGACAATCTGATGTTATAACGTTAAGTAATATCTTCTCAAATCGCAAGATTGGATTTAGGTTACAACTTTTAACTGTGAAAAATTGGCATTAGAGCATCCGGAAATGCACGAATGCAATTCCGAATTTCCGGATATGTTATTCTGAACTTTTAGTTTCCAAATTGTTTGGAGTAATTCCAGAATTCTAATTCCGGAATCAATAGTTTGATAATTATTATTTTCTTCTAAACGCATGCAATCTAGTCTGTAGAATATTTCACAAACCGCTAAACTCCACTCCGAACTCCTAGCGATCCATTCGAGCCGTCTACAACTGTTCAGCCCTCCGCACTAAGTTCTTCTGATAGTAACGGTACAAATAATCAACGAACTTTATAAGAGCAGCTTAATAAGAAAGTAGATAAATGTAATAAAACCTGTAAGAATCCCTAAACTAATTTTGACCTCGAAGACTTTGTCAACTTAGAAAAAGCTATGTATGATCACGGAAGAAACAGAACTCTGCCTCACAGAATCTTACAAATACCTACCTATATTTTACCAGTCATATCCACAAGTGTGAAGAGTGACAATGGTTTTTTGTGTGCTGGTAACTTTTGTAACCGAATAACAAGTTCACTAACTGATAAGCCCCCCTAGCCAAGTAATAATAGTTCAGTGACGAGTCTCTTTCTACAATCCAAACACCTCAGCGTAAGTATCAGTTCTATCATAAAACTGCAGGATGTAGCGATGATCATTGTAGAAACGATTACACTTCAGACTGCCATTTTGAATGATGTGAACTTGGCTACTAATTTTGTTGAATTAAAGTAATTCCCATACATTTGATAAGCTGTTTACTAGCGTTAACGACTGTAGATTATCAACTTGGCTAGGGGGCAAGGTGTAAAACGCTTTATTTTTTGTGAAACAGACTAACGAAAATAACGATTTCTATCACAAAATAACTAATTATTATCCTGCTACTATTATAAAGGCGAAAGTTTGTAAGTATGGATGTATGGATGTTTGTTACTCTTTCACGTAAAAACTACTGAATGGATTTGAATGAAATTTGGCACAGGCATAGGATACACTCCGGAATAGCACATAGGCTACTTTTTATCCCGGAAACCCCAAACCCACGCGGGCGAAGCCGCGGGCAAAAGCTAGTTTAAAATAATTTCTTCCAGTCCTTTGATAATGATCTCCTTTCGTAATAAAAAGTCTTTATAGTACTTTTTTTTAGTTTAATTCTATTTTGTTTTAAATAAACAGTTTTTCTAAACATACAACAGACCTTCGACTGTTTGACATAGAGGCCTACTATGAAAATTTAAGAATAGTCATCCTTACAGTTACTATAATATTATCTGTCAGAAATACTCTTCCAGATAAGAGAAAGAGAATCTACCTCAAATTTATACTAATTAGAAGCTGTATGGCCAAAGAATAAATACTGGGACCTGTGTTGTATATTATAAAACATCGGACTCAGAGTTTTAAAAAGAAGAAAAAGTCACTACAGCCACGTATCCAGACGATACCGCTATCTTAGTCAGCCCCAAAAATCATGGGATCGCATCTCAGGAACTGAAAATGAGTAGAGCTCATAGCTCCCTGAGAATGTCGAAGCGAATAGAGACTATTACACCAAACTTTGTACATATTTTACATTTACACTAAAGTAAAGAAACTGTCCTCCTGTGCATTTAAAAAATGCAACAGATCTCTCACAAATCTGGGTCGACCATTACCATTTGTGTATTCGACATATCAAAACTGAATAACAAGCACCAAAAATACTCCCCATCTGCTTAAAACCAATGCGATTTGCAGATCAAAGAATTAAAGGATATATTACTCATATGTATTAATTATTTATTACCTATACACACAAACTTATCATAGTGGGTATATAGTGAATACATGATCAAAATTCAAAAACCAATAACTCGCTGCAACAAATATTGGAAAAAATTGAGGACTCACTGTGAAATGTAATTTTTTCGTATCATATATCGACGGTTAAGAATCAATAATGTTTATCTCAATATTCACAATATTTCTTAAATTATTTGCCATAGGAATATCACCTATGTTAGGAACGCGTAATTTTTTCTGCCAATATGGTCTTTCTCTCCTTAAAAAATTTACATCTTTGCTGTTTGTGTACTTTCTAGTAACTTATCATCTCAAGCAAAACAATACTTTTGTTATCTACTTTAAATTTGACTTTTGTGAGATAGACACTATTGTTTCTTAACCGTCGATATGTTTAGTAAGAGTGTAGAACAATATTTTCTGTTTATCACGTCTCATTTAACTTCTGTGAGAATATGCCAAATTATAATAAAAATCAAAAGTACCAAACATAATGAACAGAAATCTAACAACAAATGACCAATTTTTTTTTACATTAATCAAGTTTTTATAATATGTAATATGGTAAAAAACATTAAACCCAGAATATCTTCAATCAATTTTTAACTATTTTATTTTCTGCTTTGAAGCATCTTGTCGTGTTATACGTGAATACTAATCGCCTAGCATAGTAATATTATTATCTTACAATAATAACAATGTTTTATGCGTCAAATA
The DNA here is from genome assembly GCA_029852875.1 of Mythimna loreyi. Lineage (NCBI taxonomy): Eukaryota > Metazoa > Arthropoda > Insecta > Lepidoptera > Noctuidae > Mythimna > Mythimna loreyi. Next base: position 10,865,795 of record CM056785.1, on the reverse strand, counting down.
CGTTAACTGCTTCTTATATGCCATAAGTGAGGGTAGTTGAAATAGTTATTGGGATATACCTCGAAAGCTAGACGTGATCCACATATGTTTGGTCCGTTTTATCTGTGACTTATTACCTTTTTAATTCTTCTGGTGTCTTTAACAAATAACTTACTATGTAACCTAGCTATGATGCCAGTTGTTATACATTGTGTCGATAGCATTTTTAATGCATCTAAGATACTTTTGTAACTTTACTACTGATTTTTTTCTGAGACAATAAAGCTTTATTATTATTCAGCTATTAGTTAAGCGGGTATCAAAATCGTGTCGCACAGAATTTGCGTAACGGAAATGGGTTTGCCGCCGGGACTGGAATTTTAAAACAAACGATAGTATATTTAAATTTTGCATCATCAAATTGAAGTTCCAGGCGTGTGGACAACGTCAGGGTCACTCGCTTGCAAAAACCGGTTCTACTGTCAGGTACCTGTTTTACGAGAATAGGGACATCGTATAAGTACCCTTTCTGAGACGTTCGAGTTATTTTGTATAACAATGGACTACTCTGGACTGTTACATTACGATTATAAATCGTCTTACTCTGCCATAAATTATCAACTTAATATAAAGATTCTATTAGAACCTCTTAAATTAATAAGAAGTTACCGCTGTATTTTACTTAATACATGTGTAATCGTATTGTTTAGATACAAATTCGGAAATAAACGACGAAACGCAGGAAGTCACGGAAGATGAAAGCGAAGTTAGTGATGATTAGTAATTTTCTAGATTGTGAACGTAATTTTATTATTAATGTAGTCAAAAGTCATGACATAATACAAGCATTAATATTCAAAACACATAATGCGTACCTATTTATGTAGATGTATGAACAAGTTTTCGTTAATCCAGTGTCCTTGAAAAACTTAGGCGAAGAAGTAGTAGATTATGTTAGGTTTTACCTTAGATAAAATATATGCTTAAAAGTTCCTACAAAAATCAGTGAATGCTTATAGAATCAGCTTATCGGTAAAAGCTGTTGTCATTTCAAACCGAAACTAATATATTAATAATAATAATTTGATATCTATTTAAGCATACCTAATCTTTATATAATTTGTGTTTTCATTCTGTTACTGAATTCAATTTGTTGACAATTTCAACAAAATATGCCTTATAAAAAAGTCTTTGTATTTGTATGCATATATATGACATCATCCAAATATCTTAAACATTGTTGTAAATTATCAAAATATCTATAATCTAGCACATTTAAAAACGAAAGATCATGTCCAATTCTAGCAATAGCCAACATTGTAACTTGTAATAAATTATGCTGATACCTGTAGAGCTTATATTCGTACTATGATTTCAATACGAGTCCGCCAGCTTCGGTTCTGATTAGCCACTAAACAAAACCGTAACAATAAATTTTCTGACATATATATTTGCCCAACACTCGATCAAAACAAAGCCGACATAAGGAATGTGTTATCAAACAACCCCAAAGCTTACTGTTTTCACTCTGTTGCAAAAATTGGGACATAATAAATAAGCTTTTTTATTCACAAAGCTCAGCATCCAAACTGTGTTCCACTTCAAGCAAAATCGTGCTGACCCAATAATTTTTTATCTGTTAAGATTCGTGATTTGAGCATGATATCCCTATATAAATTTTATTTTTGTATAAAAATCAAAGCGACATAAATGTCGATTATAAGTTGCTTTGATATCTATTTTTTTGTGTATTCATAATATTATTCTTTTGAATATTTATTGTGTTTCAACTGAATCGTACATTTCTACATTATACTTATTTGACCCTTATTATATTTCCAATAACTGTATTATCTACAATAATAATATACGTATCAGATTACTTAAAAGTTATATTTTTTTTATAGAATCCATAACTGAGCTGCATCTGTCATTATTTGGATGTCATTGTGCTACAAAAATCTTATGAGCAAAAAATATTCAGGGTTCCTGACCTGCAGATGTTCAATACGCGATCTCGGGGGCTCATTCGGGCGTTCCAGCGGCAGCAGTTCAGTAAGAATTATGACACCAAACACCGCAAAAAACATGATGAAGATGAAGAAACTGATATTGGCGCGCTCTTTGGCGCGGGAAGGCGCCGCGCGCCACTTCATCGCGTCGACACTGCACTCGCATGAGCACTAGGAGAACAGTGGCCGCTATCGCGCGCGCCACACGACTGAATCACCAGCGCCGCAGCGCCATAACGCCACGCTCCGCTACCGCGTGTCGCGTCAAAACACAACACGACGCCTTCCCACACTAACGTAATACGCAATGGTGGACTGACAGGAGTCCTCTCCAACGGGTTGCAAGCTCTGGAAAGGCTTTCCGTACCCTTGAAATTTCACCGCCAAAATTGACGCTTGTTCAGAAAACCATAAATTCACATTTAGATCTAAATTTCATCACAAAAATCATATGGCATACGGAAGTTGCAGATAACTGAAAAATTTGTTTGATGATATTTCTTTAGGCAATCAAACATTCTAAACAGAACTAAGGCTATTATATGCCATCACAAAAATTTTACATGTATTACATGACGAACATAACGCATTTTGAAATATTTTCCACTACGAACGTGGTCGATTTGGTAAATAGCAACCCGAATTGGTAGGTATCAGCTACGCATGCGCGCCCCCGCCCTTCGTTCAATGACTTGACGCTCAATGTAAAGAGTCTAGCTATACAACGAGATTTTATTAGGCCTATCAGCTGTCGAATGCACCCTCACATCATATGCGTGAAGGAATTCCCGGTACACAAAATAACAAAATAGTATCTGAAATCAATTTTCCGGCTTGATAGCGATTAAAAATTCTGGGTTGAAGGTACAGGAACTGGTAGATAAAACTCTATGTAAACAGCTATAGAACAATCCTTTGTTGGCATGTCTTTCGTGGAATTTTTAAGATGTAGATTAACTAACTAAGCTAAAAAAATATATACAGCCAAAACTTTGAGGTATTTGCAGAATAGTCTACAATTTTGACACTGCTGTGTGGGATTTCTAATTAGTCATATTTATCATTTATAATGATGAGAAAGTCTCCACATGTACAATAATATTATTTATTTAGAAAAGTGATTCGATCCTTTATACTACGGGTATATTAAAAAGCTCTAGGTATCTGTTATTTCTTTAGCTTTAAATATCTATAGGTAAGTAAAGTTACACATTCTGGCTAGTTCTCTTTTCAATGTGAAGTTTATACCGATCACAAATATTACTAATTAGATTTATAAACAAAACCAGTGAAACTAATAGATTTCATCGAATATATTATATGTTTACATTCAGATTATCAAATTCAGATTGATTTGATAAGCAGACTTTATTATTAGCGATCCGCCTCAGCTTCGCACGAATTCAATGGTGATACCAAATATATTACGCATGTATAATATATATAAACCTTCCTATTAAATCACTATATCTACTACAAAAACTGCTACAAAATCCGTTGCGTAGTTTTAAAGATCATACACAGGGTCAGACAGCGGGACTTTGTTTCATACTATGTAATGATTCTACTGGCCAATGTGGCAGAAGTTTTACTAATCTTATACGTTCTCAGAGCAACGCTAAAACATGGAGATAGGGCTTTTGTTTGCGGTTCACCAAAATTTCACGAACAAGAGAAGCTGAATGCCGTGTTGTAGTAACTAATTTGGTGTCCCTCAGGGTTATGTATTAGGCCCCTTACTGTTTCTCGGATAATTATACCTTAGAGACTATTCTTTAGATATTGGTCAGTCACGTAGGAGAGTGGACGTCTTAAAACGGGATAGTTTACTTAGGGCACGTGTGCTATTCGTAGCAAGTGCAAAAACAAATCTATTACACCAATACAAAATTTCCTACATCAAGAGCACCTAAATGATTTGCAACAACAAAAATCTGATAACATTACTATTATCAATGAAATAAAACATTTATCATTAAAATAATTGTTTTACAAGTTTGATAAATATAGAAATAATGAGATAAGTGAATATAAAACAGCGGTTAGGTTTTCCCACATACACTTTTACACATAGTATAAAACAAAGTCGCTTCCCGCTGTCTGTCCCTATGTATGCTCTTTTTTATGATGGGCAAAAATCATCCAATGACGAAACCCGGTCTTGGGCGGAGCAGGAAACAGTGTCAGATACTTACTGACTAAGCACCCCATCCCGTTCCTTCTTTGCCCTTCGCACTGGGGCCAAGCCTACCTTTCAGAAAAAGACCCTGGGCCCCAATAGGCTTCAACCCTTTAAAATTACGCAACGGATTTTGTTGCGGTTTCTTTTAATAGACAGAGTGATTCAAGAGGAAGGTTTGTATGTACAATACATGCATAAAACACCGTTAAATTTTGGTCGTTTTAATCCGTGGGGAATAGTTCCGGTATATGAAAGCGGATTCAATGACCGTAGGATGTGGTCGGTCGTTGCGTACTAGCTACCTACGGTCACTGAACCCGCTCAGCTGTTCTTTACGTAAAGAAATTAATTTCGTATACGCGTAAATTAATTTCAGTTTTAGAAAAAATAGTATTTAATTTTTTAATTTTATCTTTACAGATCGATATTGTTTCATGTACCGGAGCGACCCTCAACGGGATTAAAACAACCAAAATTTTTTTCGGTGTATATTTAATAACAGCATTGCACTATACTTTAAAGGTTCGCCAACCTGAATATTAGGAGTATCTGTTAATAGGTCAGGTGCGCAGTTCTCACAACCTGCGTGCGTGTATGACCAGTAGTAGTAAACGAAACAAAATAGGCTGTTGAGGGCAGTGGTAACTGTTTTTTTTTTTATTTCCTGTAAACTAGTGCTTGACTACGATCCCACCCACCTGATGGTAAGCAGTGATGCAATCGTTGCTGGTGAGGCGCACTAGTTTATTATTAAGAGCGTATTAACTCTAGCCTTGAAGACACCTAAATTATAATCGGACGAAAAGACTGCAGCCGGCAAATTTTATAGTTTCTTTTTTATGTTTTAGTACTTTTTTAGTTGGCAAGTTTTATACCAAGTTTCTGTCTACCCTTGTGACGCAAAGGCGTGAGTCGTGTTATACGTACGAATATTACTCATATAAATTCTACACCGGAACTACAATTTGTGAATTTTTAAAGCAACAAGCAACAGTGAATCGTTGCAGGGACCCAGCAAAAGGGTTGAAGTCAACTGGGGCCAAGGGTTTGGGTCTGAAAGGAAGGCTCTTGCCCTGGTATATAAGGCAACCCAAGAACGGGGTAGGTTGTTTAGTCAGTAAGAGTCTGACACTGTTACCCGCTCCGCCCGCCCGATTTTTAATGCAACTTTGAATAGGTACTAAACGTTCATTCTAGGCGAGCGTGCCTCATCATCGGTAACGTCATCGCCTTCTATCAGCCCGCCTAGCCAAGTTACTATTGTTTCGTTATCGACGAACGCTTTGGGTTGGCCACTATTCCTTTAATTAATTCCTTTAGTCTGACGTCATCTCAACGCTTAGTCAAGTAGTCAGAACAAAGGAAATGAAAGCTTGGCCTATTCGAAGCGAAAGCGAAATGACAGCAACTTCGCTAGGGGGCTGGTGAGGTAGACGTCAAGCAAGAGCTTAACAATCATTCAAAATATATTTATGTTAAACAAAGATGCTGTCTGTTTGTGCGACCACAAACAAGTTAAATCGAGATACATAAATATAATTATATTTTTTACCATGTAATGGTATAAATAATATTTATATTTATAGATGGATGGAGTGTGTGAAGAGTGATATGAAAGAAAAGGGAGTTAGTGATAGTGTGACAGGTGACAGGACAGAGTGGAAGAAAAAAACATGTTGCACCGACCCCAAGTAAAATGGGATAAGGGTAGGATGATGATGATGATGGTATAAATAATATTTAAAGAAAAGGGGTTAAGGCAGGTAATCACCCAATGACTTCTCCCGCTCTGAGAAGATCGGGAGGGCAGACATATTTACCTACTGACTAAAACAACACATATGTTCCTGCTTTACCTTGCGTTCCAGGACCCCAGGTAGGCTTCGGTTCTACTGAAATCTATTTGAGGCACGCGTAGAAAACTACGCGCCGTCGACAACCCGGGCTCAGTCCAAATGGCTAACCGACGGCCGGACGGCGAGCTACCCGTTAGGTAGCTAGCACGACTACGGAGGCTGGAAATCGGAATTTGGTTGTGAAGCCCAAGCGGGGCACACCTCCAACGTATGTTCCACCGTGACCTCCGGGCGGTCCGCATAATTGTAACATTCTGGCGTTTCTTCCGCAACTCCTATCCATTATTATTTTTACAAATGATTCGTTTGAAATGCTCACATTACATAATATGGCTTTACTTACCTACTATCATCAAACTTCTTGCTATGCGATGACACAACGACGTAATTTGTCAACCGATTGTTCAAAGTATACCCCCTTTTATTTTGGTTACCACTTCTTGTTGCTTGTTTGATTTCCGTAGGCTTAAACTTCATCATCATCATCATCAGCCTTTTAATGTTCCCACTTCAGGGACACAGGCCTCCTCTCTCTAGGAGAGGGAATGGGCCATGATCCACCACGCGGGCCCAATGCGGAATGGTGGATGTCACATGCCTTCGAATTTTTTAATTAATATTTTTTGAGTTTTTGGTTCTAGGACATGCCGGTTTCCTTCACCGTTTTGAGAGCAGTGGTGATGAAATAAATTACACAAAGTTATGCGCCTGGCTGGGTTTGAACCCGCGACCTACGACTCGTAAGTCGGTTCCTTTACCACTCGGCCACCACTGCTCTCCAGGCTTAAACCCAGGCTCTCAGGCTTAAACTTAAACCCAGTCAAATTTAGAAATTATAGGCTAGTTGAGGTAATTTTCTAAGACTTGTATTTAGTTTACTATCAGGTATACAGGTGTTAACAGTTTTATTCATTCGTAGAAGTTTAGAAAAAGTTTGCTTAGAGTACGAGTATGTTGTTACGATTTTAAAAGTTATAAGAAGTTCTCTTCATTATTTGCACACTCATAAAATAATCGTAATAATTACCCATTATTATTATGAGCCGGTGCTTTCTTATCTGGTACGTTGAAACACGGCCGCTGTTGGATATAGGCTTCCTGCAAGTATCGCCATAAAGAGAGATCCTGTTCGCGTCGCATCCTCGCATCCTTCGGATTTCGGCGACCCCCACTCAGGTCCTCACTGAGCTTTTTCACTACAGGACAAAAACCTCTTTGCACCTTATCCACATTCACGGGTGTTTCTGTAATCTACAAACCACTGTTGTATTCTATAATGAACTCACAATTTAAAATCCCCCGGCATTCGTACATCTATTGTCTTTCTATTGTCTCTAATTAGGTACGGTACTCGAACGGTTAGACAAACATAAAATAGAACATTTGATGTACAGCAAGCTTAATCCACAAACGGGTTTTCTAGCAGCAAAACATTTATTAGATCATTATCTACTGCATATCAACTCGATGATGATCAGTTCTCGGTTAAGAATACTAATTACCTATTGACCTATACTATAGAATCTATAGTATAGGTCAATAGGTAATTAATATATAGATCAATACGTTAGTAAAGATGCCAAAAAGGATATTTTTAGTCAATAAATAAATTAATGTTAAAACATCAAGTTTATACTAAAAATGAATGTTAATTGTGCGATCAAACGAGGATGTGAAAATCAAATGTTTCAGAAACAGAGCACATCATACAAAGAATTAAGCGTGCCATAACAACTTTTGCGACAAACCCCAGTTAGAGTAAAATTATGACAGATGCAATGAAACTAATTCGTTTGAAAATGTATTATTTTATTGCATTTAGAAGCCTTTAGAAGATGGTTGGATAGAGCCATAATATATTTCCATCAAAATTCGAGGTTTGCGAAAGGGTCAAAGTTTTCATAACATCGAATTTATCAAGGCCGCGCAAATCACGGGGTTATCAAAATGATAAAGACGTGATCCTATTTCGAGGTTTGATCAAGTCCATGTTCTTGGTTCTAGCCAATGGGCTTAGATTCAGGAATTGTTATCAAAAATATATTAGCTAGGTTTCCAACCCAATCAATCCTATTTATACAAGGTTGATACGACAGATGGGCTATTCTTTAAAAACCTGCTGCTCCATATTCACATAACTCGACAAAGGTGGAGCAGCGGGTTTTATTTCGTGATTTTTGAGTTGGTCGCATAGTAAAAGTCGTTCATATTGGTATCAACTTTGTATGTAGGTAGGTACATTGATATTGTTTGAATTTTACTTAAAAAAAAAGGAAAAAAAGGAATCGAGATGACTTTCTATGAGTGTGAGTTGTCCGCTGAAAAAATCCGAATCATAAATTGGAGATTTGATGAAACCATGTATCAATGTAGAAGACCGCTTCCAAAAGAGTGAGTTTCCCCCACATCTATTCTTGAGTCTTCTTTTATTCTGGTTGTTCGGGACGATTTGGATGATACGGTTTCAGAAAAAAGCTTCCATAGTCAAAACGATTACGAAAGGAACTATGGCGAAAAATATGTTGGTTATTAACACCTCACTCTCATTTCATTCAAATATAATCCTATCTGTGTGTATGCCTATTTTTTTTCCATATTGTATACATGGTATACTTTTAAACATAAAAGTATTAATAATAAAGAGCACAATTTAAGCGAGATCAGGCCACTAAAGGGGAAGCAAAACATAGAACAGGTCAAAAAAAACTCCAGACTGAACGCATATAAAGAAAAGATATTATAAAGAAAGGGATTTAAGTCTGACCTCTGGGGTAGAAACTAGGCGTTACAAACTAGGCGACAATAAAAGTGATAGTTTCGATAGAGAACAGAAGATAAGTTATAGTCCTCACAGGCATGATGACCACTGGAAATCAGACTGATGACGTAAGCGAGCACTAAGAAAGGATTTCCTAAAATTCACCCCCTAAGGGAAACGGGGGTCAAAAGTTTGTACGGAGAAACCTACTTATACGCAGGCGAAGCCGCTGATAGAAAGCTAGTAATATATATCTAGAAAAAACCAGGCACGTCTAATTATTAGAAAACTAATGGGGACATCAGACAAACAATCAGTTAGGCTGATAGAGCTTCTTCGAAATCCGACAATTATATGAGATGCCTTTGTAGCTAAGATTCTGTATAATTTTGATCAAATTAGAAGCGAGGATGACAGGACAGTCTAAATCAGAATCTTTTGGGAAGGGTATAATGATTTATTTTGGCTAGTCAAGGATTTGAAAAAAGGTTCAACTAAGATTACGATCCGTATTGCGTCACTAAATTTAGACCACACAGTTATAGGAGAGCAAACCAGAAGCTCTATTAAATTGTCATTAGGAGTGGGAAGGGGAGTGGTTTCAACATAAAGGAAAATCAGAACACAACTATTAGGGCAAGGAGAATTAGGGTTATAGACCTAATGACCTATAGTTTTGGGAATTACATGACTTGCCCAAATCTGGTCTAGGTAGTCTGGAACGATAAACTGTCTTGTTAAAAGAGGTATTAAGGCCGAGATGCATATCAAAAGAGAGTTTTTGTTTAATCAAAGAAAAATAAATTAGAATTCAATAATATAGTAGGTAACTACATAAAACTACATAATATATATACACATAAATAAAAAAATAAAACCCTTAAAACTTAAACTTAACTAAAAGTACCTAATCTATTAAGGCGTCAAAAAACTCTTCCGCATCGCTGTCGACTTGAATTGAAAGATAGTTTGAGTAATCTATCTACACTAATATAATAAAGAGGTAAAGTTTGTTTTTTTATTTTTTTGTTTTTTTGTTTGTAGGGGGTAATCTCTGGAACTACTGGTCAGATTGGAAAAAATCAAGCAACAGTAGGAAGCTGCTTTACTCCTGAGTGACATAGGCTATATTTTATGCACGCGGGCGAAGCCGCTGGGAAAAGCTAGTAGAATAATATAAAGGACTAGTCCCTCAAGAGAAGGGAAATGAAGTACACCCTTATATTGGAGCTCAACCATTTAGAACAGAGGAACATTGAAGATGCTGCTCGGGAATCAAGAGTTAAAATTGAGTTTTGATTTGCCCCGTTTAAAGCGCTTATCGTCTGTAATCTTATGAATTCCATTATCACACCAAAATCATGAAACCTGTGAATCTGGAATGTTATAGCTATCGACAGGATGCTGTTAAGCGCAATGGTACGAACGAGGTTTAGCTCTAGGTACACTAAGTGCTGATATGGCCAAAACAGGAACAGAAGGATTGTAACAAGTCATTTGTTTGTCAGAAAAAGTCAGTTTTTAGTAAAAGTCTGACATAATCTCATACTCCGCCTAAGGACGGGAAATGTCATTATTTAAATTTTGCTCACCTAAAAAAACACTTAATAAAGACCAAATCTTCGTTTCTGTTTTTGAGATTAGCTGTCCAGTAAAATGGAAATGCTGGAAATTTTGACTTTGCTTAAAATTGACTTCATTAAAGGTCTGAAAATCAATAAACATCCTATTATGACCCGTAAACTTGACGCTGCCCTAAGTACCTAAATACCTTTAAAACCTATTATAAATTAGCTTCCACCAACTTCTTTACATAAATTTTTGACCCTCAATTCATCTATCATGCTCTTAGGCCCAGTTATTTCGGCTGTGCGTTTGATATGTCAATCAGACAGTTTCTAGCTTTTGCCTGCGGCTTCGCTCCTGTCAACTGACTATTCTATTTTACTCTTGCGTACTCTACTTTACTTTGCCCTGCTCTACCCAACTCTAGCCTACTCTACCATACACTGACTTTTATAATAATAAAAGGAATGCATTTTATATATATTTGTATATGTATAAGCACCTAGATATGAATTATTATTTATTTTATATTACCTATTATTAAAAAATTGAGCAAACCAAGAGTTCCAGGTAAGGTCTTACCTACTTAGGATTTATTGCTATTCCTATCCCAGAGACATAATTACACAGTGAAGAATAGGTACTCTACCGTCTGGCTATTGAGCATTTTGAAGTCGCTTGCAAAAACTGGTTTCGTACTCGTAAATACGGACTAAATTAAGTCACTTTTCACGGCAACAAAAAATTTCTGATCTTCCTAAAATCAACTCCTACGCCATTTTCGTCTTATGAGAACGCACGAAAATCATTATGTATGGAGGAGTCTCTCCATCTATATCATGTGGTTCGTAGGCGCATATTAGCTGTTAAAAATCCTTAAAATTATCATAAATAATCATTTTTGAGTCTCAATCGAGTTGGAAGGCTGCGCGTAATCATAGAAAATTGTCCAACTTATTTGCCGCGTCTATCTTAGTTTTGCTGAAGCTTGTCACATACCATGTTCTGAAGCGAGGAGAAGTGGCAGGCGGTCGCCTCCTTCTGCTAGCAAGTAAGCAGCTGCACATACGACGAATGGCCCTCGCGTCCCAGCTTCGGGGATTTCGATTTAAATTTCCAACAGTCCGACCGTCCGGTGACCGTTGCGACCGAAACCAAGTCGTCGACAGCTCGTAGTGTTCCATGCGCAGCCTCAAGGAGAGGTCACCAAAACCATAGTCCAGCAGGGTCGAAGCCTACTGGGAATATGAGTTTTGCTAAAGAGAACCACGGGACCCTGGAACGCAGGCAATTCAAGAACAGGAATAACTTTTAATCAGTGAGTGTCTGACACCCCTTCTAGCTCCACTCAAGAGCGTGAAGTGAATCCAATAAGGATGATTAATTTCTCACCTAAAAATTTTTTTATTGAACATTAGTCCGCTTGACTGCTAGAAAGCGATAATGTGGTCTGCGTATATTATTCATTTTCTTTATGTTTGAAAAATAAAAAAAAATTGCAAAGTTAATACTAAAAAAAACATCTTCAACGCTTGAATAGAAACTATGGAGTGCGAGAATAAATAAACATAACTCTTCTTGTGTTGTGTGTGATGTTTATAACACAGATAATTTTTTTTTTACCCGGTTGGTAAAAAAAAAATTATCTGTGTTATAAACATAATCTGTGCTATGCTGTCACTGTCATTGTCAATAATGACAATTGTCAAATAGTAAAAATTCGTAACCTTTTAGTCGTAATTTTTACATTGATTCAGCTCTGTAGGCAAGTTTATAAAATCAAATATGTCGAAGGACGATGCGCCTCCTCCGAAAGATCCCAATGGGTTTAGAGCATTTATGAACGCACTTTACGCTACAATCGATGCGCCAGTAACAGCGTTCCGTGGTAAAAATCTATAAAGCTTACGTTCCCTTGTTGTTATGTAAGTTCATATGCGAATAATGATGTTGTTGTACTACAGAGAAGGTTGTGGTGCCGAATCAGAAGCAGTACCCATGGTATCACCAGAAGTTCCGCCGCGTGCCTACCATCGATCAATGCTACGAAGACGACGTAGTTTGCGATTTCGAAGCGAACTCGCAATTCAAACGTGATAGGTTAGCTTCTATTTCATAGTTATTTACCCCGTTCTTGATAAAAAAAATGCTCATAGAATAATAATTATTTATTTATTTATAAAAATTCATAATATTTTATTTCACATAAGCCTACCTTGGCTTAATTAAATCTCAGAAGCTAGTTGTTCCAATTGGTTATTTCTAATAGAGAAAAACGAAAGAAATAAGACCAAAACTTTATTATTTTTACTTTGTTTTCATATTACACATTAAGTTACTGTTAAAAAAAAATGCCGAAACAGACATACAAACAAATACAAATTAAATAAGATTTTCTTACTGCATAAAATGGCTGATGTTTTATAGAATGTTTAATATCCATTAATTTCTTTTCAGAGCTGTGGACTCTGAAATACTTAGTATTCTACGTAACCGTTATGAGGACTGCATGCTCTATGAAAACCCTGACCATGAAAAGAAATGCAAACCACTTTGGGATGTTTACAAGGAGTCCGAAGAGGCCTGGTTTATCAAATGTAAGTCTTGTTATACCATGAAGAGGTTCCTTTTTAACCTTTCGAATACCATAAGTAGAAACACAATAGAAAGACAACAGGTGTGCAAATGATGGCTTGGGGCTCAAGAGTTTAAAATCAGATTATTGTTTATATCCATTTACATCAAAGCACTGGAATAGTTTGCCTGTGAAGCGTGGCCTGTACTTGAGCGACATAAGCAAAGCCTGCGTGTCACGGAAATGAATATGCTGCGCTGGAAGTCTGGAGTTTCGCGGAAAGACCGCATTAAGAACTCCCGCATCCGGGGCAGCCTTCAGGTCCGTGACATAGCAGATAAACTGCAGGAGGGTCGCTTACGCTGGTTTGGCCACGTTTTACGAAAACCGGCAGACTACGTGGGTAACAGATGCCTCGCCATGCCGCCTCCGCCGGGACCCGGAAAACGAGGTAGGCCTAAGAGGCGTTGGATCGACGTCGTAAGGGACGATATGCGTGCTAATGGGCTTAAGGCAGAGGACGCAAAAGACCGAGCGAAGTGGAGACGACTAGTCAGGAAAGCGGACCCCGGGTACCAAGGTGAAAGCCAAGGTAGCAACCGGGACTTACGCTAGGCTGATGATGATGATGACTGGAATAGTTTGCCTGCTGCAGTCTTCACATCCAATTATAATTTAGGTGTCACAAGACAAGTGAATAGCCTCTTTATAAACTAGGGTGCTCACCATCAATGCAGTCGAGCACTAGTTTATCTGAATTATTATTATAGCTAGCCTGTGCTATCTCACTGCTGGGCGAAGGCCTCCGCCATTCTTTTAAGTTATCTTGGTTAATTACTTAATTGTTCCAATTCCCAAGGAAGACATCACATTAATTAAAAATATAATATTATTAATTCTAGCTGACCTTTGGTTATTGCTCCATACCCATGGCATAGCATGACGTTATGAGTGTGTATCTCAAACCAGCAGTTCTTGAGATTAGTGCATTCAAAGAAACAAACTATATTTTCCAGCCTTTTTTGAGCTATAAAAAGTGTTTATACCTTTAAGATTTTTCATTAGGTGACTACTTATTACTAGCTTTTGTCAGCGGCTTCACCCGCCTACATAAAATATAGCCTATTTCACTCAGGAGTAAAGCAGCTTTCTATTCTTGCTAAACATTTTCCAATTGGACCTGTAGTTCCAGAGATTACCTCCTACAAACAAAGAAACAAAAAAACAAACTTTCCCTCTTTATTATATTAGTGTGGATAACCTTTATTGTACATCTCTTAATGTGAACAGGATAAACATTTATTACAAAACTAAGTGTACAATGAATGGTCTTATTGCACAGGGCAATATTTATTTAGAGTCACGAGTCATGACAATCAACTAGATTATATTATATTAGTGTTGTCAACAAATGAACAGAAAAACTAATTAATTAAGCATTAAATTATGTTTCTCATGAACAATAATTGGAAAAGGTTTCAAGATATGGATCAGAGTTACAGCCATATACTATAATAAGAGACATAATAGAAGGTTGGGGCTTAAGAATTTAATTCATTAAGCCCCAAGAGTACACTGGTGTCTGCACACCTATTGTCTGTGATGACAGTAGTTGAAAGGTTAAATCTTATTTGTCTAATAGAGCACAAACAGAAGAATGTAGAAGTTATAATTTATAATGAACAAACTAAAATGTTAGAATCATTTAAATCTTGTCTTCATTCCGCTCATTGAAGATTAAAAATAACATTATGATTATTATTGACTTATATGACATTATGATTATTATTGACATTTACGATATTGTTTTTATTAGTTTTAGTTTTCATTAAACTCTTGACACCTGAGCACAGCCGGTGTTCGCACACCTTTCTATTATGTCTCTAATTTCGGTATTTTACGTTTTTACTTACGTTCTTAATCTTAGGCACGTCAAAATTAAAAGCAGAATAAGAGATCAAATTTTGTCAACTTTCTGCACCTTCTTTACGCAAACAAATTATTTCTTTTGGTTGGTTGTGCTGAAATGCTGATACTTTGTCGAGGCGTGCGTAGTCCACTACGCCCCGTCGATGACTCGGGCTCGGTGCGGACGGTTATGGCCTGTACCAGAGCCTGGTGCGAGAAGTCATCACCACCGACCGCCCCACTAGAACACGACGGTGATCCACCCAGCAGGGCACACCTATACCATATGCTCCACTTTGTTCTCCGAGCGGTTAATGATTAATTAGTACGACATAAATTAATCTAGCTACTTGTTATATTCCAGATGGCGACCTAGGAGCCTACGCAGATGCTCGCAAAGCATACATGAAGCAAAAGCACCGCATGATCTGGGAGAGACGTCACGGATCCCTCTCAAATTTGACGGCTTGAACAGACCGTTTCGCCGCAATATATTGTTCTATGTCTAAGTAGGTGTTATTTGCTGTTGCAATAAAAGTATAAATTAATATAGTGTTTGGTTGTTTCATTTAAGATCCATTTCAAAACATAACGCATGGTAGACCTAATGCAAAATAGAGGGTATTTAAAAATTGGACCTTATGGCGTTCACTTGGTGTCTGAAGGGTCTCTTCATGATTACAAGTATTTTTCACTATAGCATACGAAAAGTGGCATCATTGAGTCAGTAAAACGGCAATCCTACTAAATATAAAATAAACAGAAAAAAATCGGCCAAGAGCGTGTCGGGCCACGCTCAGTGTAGGGTGACGTGGTTTCCCGTCCGTCACAATTTTTTCACAATGTAACAGAATCCAGTAGCCCATGTAAAAATTAGTAACCCAATTTCCCGAGAGATGGCGCTGTATCCGGTGGTAATTTTAATTCGCGTGACCCGATTTTATTATTTTTGTATTTTTTACTTTATAAAAAAAATGCTTGCATATACGGTTAAATTACAAAATTAGTTCACACCGTTTTTTTTTTTATTTTTCAAAAACTGTTCATCCTATCAAGTTGTGTGGCTGACCCCAGCTTGCCCACCATCACGCATTTTAATTTGGATAACACGAAAATTTAGTTGATAATTGGTCGAAATTTGTCGCCAAATATCAGAATTTGTCGGTCAGTGGTTTAGAAGTTATAAGGGGTCATTGTGGGCCAAGCCAGAGTCAGCTGTCCCCAGCTTGCCCACATGTGTATCTCAAAAACTAGAGCACCTAGCGAAGATCTGTTTTCGTCCAAATTTAGTCGGTAATGTGTCGTAATTTGTCGCTAAGTCACAGAATTTGTCGGCATGCAATGAAAAAGATATTAGAGAATTTAATTTCTCCATACATTGGTACAAGCAAGTACAAAATCCTTAACTTCCTATACAGTATGATATTTAATGATCATGAATAATGCTCTTTGCTCGTTTGTTTTGATATACATATATATAATTATATAAAAAGCAATATAAAATTTTCTATATTTTGAACCTACCGAAGCAAATCTATATATAATTATTTATCGACCAAAATGTCACTTGCAGATAGATATTTGCGCTCCGTTTAAATTAGGGTAAGTAAGAAAGAGATAGATGCACGAGTATAGTAGGAGAGGGAAGCAGCTAATTGAATGATTTTTTTTTTATTGGATGACTTACCTACCATAAAAAAACGATTCTGAAACATTTCTCCGACATTTGTTTCGCCGTTGATCGGTTCACCGACAGAACGATTCACGTTTCATTTTTTCTCCGACAGAACTTTTCAATGACGAACGATTCGCCGACAGAACGATTCACTATTCATTTTTTCTCCGACAGAACTTTTCAATGACGAACGATTTGCCGACAGAACCATTCACTTTTCATTTTTTCTCCGACAGAACTTTTCACCGGCGAGCGATTCGCCGAAATAATTGTTCATCGATCGATACATTCATGAAAACACGCCTCAGAAGTTGAGTAGGAAGGACAAATGTTATTAATTTCTTGTCTAATGTTTTACATCATCGCCTTCTCCCCCACAGAAGTCAAACCTCATGCCTCCAATTTTATTTTTATAAATTTACCGACTTAATATACTAAACAACGAAAAATTTCACTGGATCCATAGTTTAACACGTAGTATATTTTAAGATATTTAATTTTATTTCTCTAAATTAATATAAGTCGCATACCAGTGCACATTACAGTAAAAAGACAAAAGTTTATAAAAACTTGGGGAGTGCTACGACGTCTTACAAGACTTAATTTCGTTACCTTCCACAGAAACAATACCGCATAACCTTATTTACACGTTGTAAATAAGGTTATGCGGTCTGAACTCATACATACCCTACCTACCTACCCCAACTATTCTACCTTAGCTATGTACCTCAACTTCTCTACCTACCCTGCCTTCCCAGTCTACAATGCCCATGTAGGCCTATGTGAAATAAAAAGATTTTGACTTTGACTTCATTAATTTAAAAAAAAAAAATGATATTGCAAATATTTGTGATTTTGTAGTTATATCATTTATTACCTCAATTTTGTATTACAATATCCACTAGAAATTAATTTGCAATTATTTAAAACAGCCACTGAATTTCACTTAAACAAATCATGCTAAAACCTGATACATAGTATTATGGCTTTGTGCAGCCCATCTAAAAGCGCCATCTATCGGCTAATCAAGACACCTGGTGTAGTCGCAGTTACAGCAATCCATTAAACAGTGCAATCTGTATAAAGTCACATTATGACATTAGCACCATCAATCAATTTTTTGTGACATTAGTACAATAATTGTATATTCTTGCTAATTAATAACCTGGCAATATTACTGTAATCACATCTGTTTATAATGTTTTAGTATACACACCAACAGCTTTTATTAATGTAATTAATTATAATAAGTTTGTCAATTTGTGACACTTATTGAAATATTTTGTGCTATTCTTTAGAAAGGGTTAGTATTTTGACTTCGGGTAAAAGTGTTATTGAGCGTCGTTTGTACAGTGGCTGGATTTTCTTGTAATAGTTTCATACTTACGTTAGGTAAGAATAATAATATGCTTCCCATTAGGTGGGATCGCAATCAATGACTAGTGTATGTGTAGTAGTAGTTATTTGCTTTTGTCTTGTATTAAATTTATAAATAACTTTATTAAAAAACCAACATGTTTTATTATTCTGACGTAAATTATAAAGTAACGTTATAATTCGGTAAAATAGTTGTACGCGATTGTACGTCTTGACAGTTAATAGACCAAGAGCAAGGCTTAATGTTTTCAAAGAAATCTAAGTTAACAATTGTTTTTATGTTTTAAACATAAAAACATGTATTTAATTAAAAATTTGTCTCTCTCTGCCTTGTCTAAGGACATAAGACCGTAAAAATTGGAAATATATTTTCACATTGTAATTAAAATATTTTTTCTTGACAATTTCTTGTAAAATCTTCCAACTAGCTCTTGGTCTATACCTTAAAAAAATAAACTTGTTATATCTTTTAAAATATAACCCGACAAATTCTGTGACTTAGCGACAAATTACGACACATTACCGACTAAATTTGGACGAAAACAGATCTTCGCTAGATGCCCTAGTTTTTGAGATACACATGTGGGCAAGCTGGGGACAGCTGACTCTGGCTTGGCCCACAATGACCCCTTTTAACTTCTAAACCACTGACCGACAAATTCTGAGATTTGGCAACTGATTTCGACTTATTGGCGACTAAATCTGGGAGAAAACAGATCTTCGCTAGGTGCTCTAGTTTTTGAGATACACATGTGGGCAAGCTGGGGACAGCTGACTCTGGCTTGGCCCACAATGACCCCTTATAACTTCTAAACCACTGACCGACAAATTCTGATATTTGGCGACAAATTTCGACCAATTATCGACTAAATTTTCGTGTTATCCAAATTAAAATGCGTGATGGTGGGCAAGCTGGGGTCAGCCACACTATCAAGTTCAAAATAATTTTCCTAGAAAGTTTACTCAAAGTTTAAGACTTTTTTCAAATTTTTAAAACTTTTGGTTTAAAAGTTAGAGGGGGGGGGGGGCTCATATTTTACTTTTGGAGCGATTATTTCCGAAAATATTTATATTATTAAAAAAAATATTTTTCGAGACCCCTAATCATTTTTAAATACCTATCCAACAATATATCACACGTTATGGTAGAAATGAAAAAAAAAAACACTTTCCACTTTACGTGTAGGTGAGGTACCTTAATAAAACATTTTTTACCACTTTTTGTTTGTGTACTTTGATATACCTACATATTGGTGCCAAATTTCAGCCTGCTAGTGCTAGCGGTCGCTGAGATTATCCGCGGACAGACATGGCGAAACTATAAGGGTTCCTTGTTGACTATGGAACCCTAAAAACGACTTCAAAGACTTTTATACTAAATAATATACACAATAATTATTTACAAATATTATTCTAGAAGATATTTGTTCAGTAATTTAGAATGCGACCTTTCTTTTTTTAAACGTAAAATACCTACTATTTTACATGAAAAAAAAAATGTTCAAAATATTATTTCCATAGGTAATTATGCGAACTTTGCTTGTAAAATAATTACTACTGGGGTTTTTTTTTGGCTCATACAAAATTGCTCCGTCCTGGCTCGCCGCGCGGAGACCCGTCGCGGGCATCCGTACCCTGCCTCCGGGTAACGGATGCACGCGCAGACTACGTGTCTACTAGTTGTAGTTTTTTTTTTTTTGCTATTCGTCAAAGTTTGCGACTGTAGTGTTTGTGATCTATATAATCTAGTAAATAAACATGACGTTGTCTCGAGCACACGGGTGGGGGGCAGTCGCACGACAGCCACGAGCGAGGACGGGTGTCTGCCTGCTTACTGGTGTGGTAACGAGCCAATTAACGGACCTATTGGTCACGGAGTGTTACGTTACATGTGGCGACGAGGTAAAAGGTCAGTGTTAGATTGAAAATATACCAGAAAATAGTAAGGAAAAATTAAATAATTACTCGAGACATAAAAAAAAAAAAAAAAAAAAAAACAAAGGGTAGAAAGGAAATAAGTACGCTGATACGTAAGATAAGTAAATTTTGAACTTGTGATTGTTGTTGCTAAATTACACAAAACAATAATAACAAAACAAAACAATAATTGTTATTTTAAAGTTACATATAATTATTCATGCCTCATGAAACCTATCACATTTTACTAATTAGTATATTTTATCAACCAATTTCTTTAGCTTAATCTATAACTTTATTTATCACGGCGCTTCGTAGGCCTATTTATTGAGAGAGGCACATAAGTTCCCGATGATTCACCACATTGCAATACGGTAAATAAGTTACAACTGTGTTGCATTGTTGTAAACAAATTAGAATGTTTATACTTGTTGGAGACGGTTTCGATTTGTTGACAACAAGACAAGGCACGCCATCTAGTGGCAACTAGAAGAACTAGATAGGGATGGCGCGCCTGACAGAGTCAATGACGTATCCGCCGTATGTAACAGATTGTTTGTACCAATGTAGCAGTTAATAGACGAAACTGTTAATTTTAGCTAGATTTGCGTTAGAAGCTTCAGATAACGTTAGCTACTTTTGAATACCTATTTACTTTTGAATACGACATACTTTTCATACTATATTTAATTTTTAGTAAAATTAAATTATTTATTTTGTAATTTGAATATTAGGTAATGTTTTTGTATAGTGGAATGACTTCCGGTGATTTAGTAAACTTAAATAGTTACAATAAATATATAGATATATTAACATATACTATTTATTAGTCAGTACGAGCCTACATGAAAATGTACAAACCGTTCCAAATGTAAATAGGATCGATGGCCATGTTGTGACGTCACATGTCTCACTGTCAAATCGAAGAAATTAGGAAGAGTGAACAAAAAGAAAAAAAAAAGAATGTGAATGAAAGGAGTTCGGTCAGAGTACAGTTTTTCAATTTTCTTTATCTCTGTTAACTGTGTGAAGTGTCTGAGTAGTGGTAAATAGAAGAAAAAGGCGAAATGTTTCTAACAATGAAAATAATAAAGAAAATAGTTTTTTCTTGTAAACTATTTATGCCTTAAAACAATATATTTGGCAAATTTATATTAAACCTTAACGTTTTTACTTCAATTAGAATTATCTAAAATTTAGTAATAAAAAGCAAAAAAAAACAAACTTTTTATTGATACGCAAATGAGATTTTTTGCAAAACGTACTTTTCACTCGTAATTTGACAGCTCGAGGTTATTGACTTTCCTGTTCCTGTTTGGAACGAATAATAAACCGTGCTTGACTAGGTATGTGATGTATGTTGGGTAGTACGAACCTACATTAAATTGTAAATCGTGCGTAATTGTGTGTTGGGTAGTACGAACCTACATTAAATTGTAAATCGTGCGTAATTGTGTATGTTGGGTAGTACGAACCTACATTAAATTGTAAATCGTGCGTAATTGTGTGTGTTGGGTAGTACGAACCTACATTAAATTGTAAATCGTGCGTCATTGTGTATGTTGGGTAGTACGAACCTACATTAAATTGTAAATCGTGCGTAATTGTGTGTGTTGGGTAGTACGAACCTACATTAAATTGTAAATCGTGCGTCATTGTGTATGTTGGGTAGTACGAACCTACATTAAATTGTAAATCGTGCGTAATTGTGTGTGTTGGGTAGTACGAACCTACATTAAATTGTAAATCGTGCGTCATTGTGTGTGTTAGGTAGTGCGAACCTACATTAAATTGTAAATCGTACGTGGTTGTGTGTTTGGTAGTACGAACCTACATTAAATTGTAAATCGTACGTGGTTGTGTCTTTGGTAGTACGAACCTACATTAAATTGTAAATCGTACGTGGTTGTTGTTTGGTAGTACGAACCTACATTAAATTGTAAATCGTACGTGGTTGTGTCTTTGGTAGTACGAACCTACATTAAATTGTAAATCGTACATGGTTGTGTGTTTGGTAATAAGAACCTACATTAAATTGTAAATCGTACGTGGTTGTGTATTTGGTAGTACGAACCTACATTAAATTGTAAATCGTACGTGGTTGTGTGTTTGGTAATAAGAACCTACATTAAATTGTAAATCGTATGTGGTTGTTTTTTGGTAGTACGAACCTACATTAATTGTAAATCGTACGTGGTTGTGTGTTTGGTTATACGAACCTACATTAAATTGTAAATCGTATGTGGTTGTTGTTTGGTAGTACGAACCTACATTAATTGTAAATCGTACGTGGTTGTGTGTTTGGTTATACGAACCTACATTAAATTGTAAATCGTATGTGGTTGTTGTTTGGTAGTACGAACCTACATTAATTGTAAATCGTACGTGGTTGTGTGTTTGGTTATACGAACCTACATTAAATTGTAAATCGTATGTGGTTGTTGTTTGGTAGTACGAACCTACATTAATTGTAAATCGTACGTGGTTGTGTGTTTGGTTATACGAACCTACATTAAATTGTAAATCGTATGTGGTTGTTGTTTGGTAGTACGAACCTACATTATTTGTAAATCGTACGTGGTTGTGTGCTTGGTTATACGAACCTACATTAAATTGTAAATCGTATGTGGTTGTTGTTTGGTAGTACGAACCCCTATTCAATTGTAAATCGTACGTGGTTATTGTTTGGTAGTACGAACCTACATTAATTGTAAATCGTGCGAATGAATCGACCAGCGATGTGAGCAATAATCACCTAACACTGAAAAAGATGGCGAGAGCAGCGACAAGTGGCGGTTATTATTCGAAATGCAAAAAATTCGAAAATGAAGACCCAAAGCATGGACTTGAATGGCCTGATTAGGTTTTTGCAGGGGTTTTTCCCCTAATCCTGAGCAACGAATGTTGGACCATGGTGACGTTGTACCCCCAGAGCGCAAACTGCAACGTTCTGCCCAGATATTGTTAATCTACCCAAATTCGACCCGGCGAGACAAGAGCGAATCGGAAATCACTATGGAAAAATTGGACATACCTAAGCTGAAAACAAGAATATTCAGGACTCAAGACCCCCGGCAACAAGGTAGCAAGCCAATCCAGGTCAGCTTTGGAAAGCGAGTTCTTGATGGAGATCAGGACCCCTGAGAGAAGCGGCGCGGTGGTAACCGTGGCGGTGCCGTTGTGACAGCGAGCGATGTGTTGACGTCGTGGTCTCCGATGTTCCATCAGAAAAAGGTCAGGTATTCTCATTCCACTATTATTCTGGACCTGAGTGCTCATTCATTAAACAGTGTAGGTTGTCAGTAAATTTTGGGGGTAGATGTAACGTAAAAGATGACAACATTGACAAGTGTAGGTGTCATATGACGGTACTCGGTACTGATGATCATTACTTGTGTGGTTCAAATTGATAATAGGGCCTAAATCGCGATTTTATTATGTGAACCAACATCTATTGGCGAAATTAAATCTTAGGCCGTGAAATATTGTTGCAAAGGTTCAGTTGAATGAGTGACCGTGACGCATTTTTTGAAAATAGCTTTGGTTCACGGCGTAAATAATTGTAATTACAAAGTACCCTCAGTAGATCCGATAATAACCGTTTAGATTTGTTATGACGGTGACAAGTCCTCCAAAACAATGTTGACGTGTTGACACCGACGTGTCCTAGAACATAAACCTGCGATTATTTCTGTGTCGTTTCGATAATTGAACTATTTTACTATCGGTATGCTACAAACGCGTGCAACAAAAAGTGGTCTTAATTGTTCGACAAATTGACTGTAAAGACGACAATAGTGGTTTGGCGCGGATGAATTAAAAATTATTCGTAAGCGGGTAAATGAGTTATTATGCGACCTTTAGTTAAGAAATACAATGCGTCAAATTAAATGTGCAGAGACTATCGAAGATTAAATAACAATACCGTACCGAATCGTTATTCGTTGTTATTTATCTCGGATCAAACATCTCAGTTACACGACCTAGGGTTGTGATTGTTGTATTTTCAATGATCTATTCCCAATGTTTGATTTAATTAAAGAGTATTGGTTTTAATGATACAGTAGTTTTGAGAACGTCAACTAAAGCCAGAATAACGTCACATTTGAATAAGTGATCCGTTTTGATAATTAAATTCCAGTGGCGAGGCTCTTCATCCGTGGTGGATAGTGTCATTCGGTATGGTTAGATCCAAGGCGGGCTAGAGACCATGGGATATGCAAAGCAGATGATGCCCTGAAATAGTGTCAACATCTTGTCAGGAAATGATTTCTGATCGATTTTAGTCGCGCGTTCTCTGCCGTTAATGACAAAAGATGACGTAGTTCCCCAGGTTGATTTAAATGTCGTGAGAGATTATTCGTTGTGCAATCAATACGTACCCTGTTAAAAGTGTACGAGAAGAGAAAATCAACATACCATTGCAAGAAAAAAAAATCGTTTGAAGTAATAGAGGAGGAAATTCAGAGCTTATAAAATGGACGTACATTAAAGTAGTTGAGATAATTAAGTTTATGATATGAACGGACACTAGTATATTTGATTTGTAGGCATAGCTTAATAGAAAACAATATCTAGTGGTCACGGTAAACCGTCAGTACGTTAAACCAGACGTATTGTAGGAATCCATTAAGTCGTTAGAGACTTGGCGATCCTGGAGGAATGCGCAGGTATGGATGAGTAACTAGAGGTTACTGGGTTATGTGTAGCCAGAGATATATGTAGAGCTTAATTATCGGTGTTTTCGATTATTTTGATTAATTGTGCGTACTGTAAAGGTATCACGATAGGTTAAGAAAGATGCCAGGAGGTCATGTACCTGACATGACTTTAATGATGTGCAAGCTTAAGTTGTGGAAAGTCGAGTAAGATACTCTAACGGCCGTAAGGTGTTCGACCGTACCAGTAGTTATTACATAGTCGTAGCCCGGTAGAAATCGGTGACTCTTGAGGCAACTTAAGTAGTCCGTAGGTGTGCGATGCGTGTTTAACTCTGGCAGAGGTCGGGGTCTGTAGAGACCGTTATTGTGTAGGCAGTGGGTGATCACACACAAGTGATCCACGTGGTGGATATGTGTATAGAAGTTTGATCCATGCGCTGGATGTGTGAGAGCAATGTGATTGCTGATCGGCTGGAGAGCCGTGGCGTTGAAGGGTTTACTCGAGTTTCTGTAAGCTTGGCAGTTTTGTGTAGTAGTTTTAAAAGATGAATGATTTAGAAGTGAGAGACATAGATAAAATAGAGAAACAGAAAGGAAAAGAGTATGGCGATAGAAAACGGCACGCCGAGAATTTAATACTTATCGAAGTAGATAAAGTATATATAAAAGATATGGAAAAAGGAAATAATGAACTGGTTGTATAACATTGTAGTATGATTATGCAATCAATATCTTTTTGATTAATAAATTTACATTAAGGAAGGGATGTAGTGTTTGTGATCTATATAATCTAGTAAATAAACATGACGTTGTCTCGAGCACACGGGTGGGGGGCAGTCGCACGACAGCCACGAGCGAGGACGGGTGTCTGCCTGCTTACTGGTGTGGTAACGAGCCAATTAACGGACCTATTGGTCACGGAGTGTTACGTTACAGCGACGTAATAAGTTTTCATCGACACCCAATCGGACGATTGTAAATGCAAACCGCGGATCTAGCGATAATGCACGGGGACACAAGACCCTAAAACAAAAGACAATGTTCCTTTTAGCTTGTCAAAATAGGATAAAAAGTCAATGAAAACTTGACCAGTTTGCAGTTGCATAAATTGTTACGCGGATATTTATTCAATTTGGTAACTATCTGTAGGCAGATTGTCAATATCTAGTAGCAATCAGAATATAATTAAATATAATAGTTCGATTATTTGTAATAGTTACCATCATTGATAATTGTTGCAGTTTTAGTGAACTTCTAAAGGTGCTGATAGATCTGAGCATTCACTTGTAACAAAACATTGAGGATTCGCTGTTTTCAAATTTGTCGAATTGATAAACGAGCCGAGCTAAGCATAGAGCCAAACAATGCTAGAATACGAACATTTTCATGTGCACTTTAGCGAACGAACTGTCTTACTTTAGAATGCTCGCTAAAACGCTCTCGTTATTTTCTTGTAATGTAACATTCGCAAGAATGCTCATTACAAGTAAATACTCAAGTGTATCAGCACCTTATTTCATTGAATGATATGGAGTTTGTTTAGCTAGATATAAATTAAAAGTACTATTTATTATTGAAAAAATAACATTTATTTTCCGACACATTCATCATACATGCAATACTGAAACGACTCTTATTTAAATACATCGATTCACTAGTTAAAACTATAACAAAATAATCACAGAATTACGAAGATGTAGGAAAAATAATATTAAATGTTACATCTTCCCGTAATGAACTTCGAATGCGCACTTAACTCTACCTTACTGTTACAAAATACATAGTTATTGGTCAGAAAATAAAAACAACAGCTTATAAAGTACTAAAATGTATCTTCACTACAGTCTTAGAGAACTTGGTAATTAATTTATAAATCTTAAGTAACATTTATTTTATCATACGATGGACAGTACACTGGCCTTATGTGAACGCCATCATACTCAGAACTGGTTGACAATCATTATGATTACTAAATTAATAGAAATTTTACTTCAAATATCTCATTTTGATACATAGATCTGATGGCCAATACTGCTGTAAATGCTGACTGGCAGTGTAACAAATGTAAAATTAATTGCATTGAAAAAATATACTTTAAATATGCAAGATCCTGCTTACATAAAATATATAAATCCAATTATCTTTAAATAATTAAATTTCATCATTAAATATCGTAGTTCCACATTATCGAGCATAGATTATTTTATTACTAAAATGTTCATACTTTGTACCAATTTAATAATCAATGTAATATTATGTACACTATATACATACCTACGAAAATATGTAGTCGACTTATGATTACAAGACGTCTGCACACACTAGAAAATATTTGTGATTACATATTATTGAGTTGAAACCAAATTATGGCATTCAATGGTACAGAAGTATCACAGGTGTAATGCCTTAGAATACAGACTAAAATCACAAAATTGTGTATTTACATTTTTTATCATTAGCTTATCATTTCCAATATGTATTTAAATAAATCTGATAATACTATTTATTTATTAATTCAAATCATATTGACTAAATAAAATAATCACTATCGCCTATCGGGGTTGATTGTCATTTAAAACATATATCAGACAGATCAACCTCATTAGATTTCCTTTAGATCTACAAAAATAAAATAAAGGTACAATAAAAACCATGAAACATCTGTTAGGGATGTCAGAAAGACAAAAGGAATTAGTTCCCATTTACAAAATGATTTATACTAACTAATGGCATTTATTAGAGCATAATTACAGTATTCAGTACGGACCAATTTGGCCCAAAAAGAGTTTAAACTAGTGCTTTGGCATCAATTACAACGCAGCTCAACTCTTTAGAGGTAAACCTTTTATCATTCATATTTTGTACAAACAAGCCAATAAATAAATGCTTAGCCAACAAAAGTTGTAAAGTTTTTCCTAATATTCATAATTAAGTTTCAATTTTATTGCACTACCGTAAATGGAACTTAAATCAGAGTCTTTCCACAGTGATACTATGTGGAACTAAGAGATTTAATTTTAGAATAAAACAAAATGGCTGTCACAAACGAAAGCATCATCGCACTTTAGGCACGAGCATATTCTATCAAAGCAATAATATCACCTACATCTACATTCATCGAATACTCATATAAAACCTTTGAACGTTTTTAATTGACACGTCATCAAGGCCAGTTCGCAACAGTGAGATTCAACAATTAACTGGCGTATCTAATTACGTTATTCATTGTGGGACCTTACCATGAATGTAAATGTTATCTAAAATTACATAAATTCGAATGTGATATACCTACGAACGAGAAATTAAGATTCGTCTGTACAATAACTTGAAGAAATCCTAAATAATACACATTCAAGCGAGATACATGCAAATAGATTTGTGGCCGAAATATATTATAGAAGATAAAACTCTAGGACAATCAACATATTATATGATCATTGTACTTCGTGTGGGCATCCGAAAAATGTTACAAGTGCTCGAGATGTTTATTTAATAAAACTTAGCAACTATTCTTAACATATTTTGAGCCTCAAATCAATGATATGTACATTTAGTTTTATTATTGTTTTATTCGTATCAATGGCAGTAACATTATCTACTTACAAATTATTACGTAGATAATATACTGTAGATGTTTCATAAACTTATTAGTACCTTAAAGTATCATTTGAAGCTTGTTCAGTCCTTTGTTACATGAAGAGCCACGGAAATATAAAACTAATAAGAAAAAATAATATACAAAATGTCAAAAGGTAAAATAAAATATAAAATTGATTAGAGTTACTCAGTTAAACTGTTGATAAGATCTAAACAATTTTATAAATAGTTCATCAAGTAACTTGGAAAGACCAAAACAACACACCACAAAACTGACTCAGTTGGAAACATAAAAATAGCGTTAGTCAATTAAAATAAAACATTGTTGAATTCATACACTAAGAAATAATAAAAAGAGGTTTTCGGTCAAGATGATTCTTACGACTTACCTTTACATTGTACAACACGTGGGACATTAGTTTTAAATCGGCACTTTAAACATTTGACGAATGCACCATAAGATTTCTTATACTAAATAAACACATAAAAATATAAACATCTAAAATATTATTGTTACAGACATCACAATTTATTGGACACTTACATAAGTCTAATAGTTAAAATTCGTTGCGACCCTGATTCACATCACGCCAAAGGTCAGGTGCCGCGCTTGGAACACGAGTAATACTAACCTACATCGAAAATATAAGGAATGCATCTTCTTACAGGACGCGGTGGGGGACTAGGAACCGTCGAAATGCGCCGCCAAGCGAATACGACCTGCCGAACAAACATAACGAACCATTTACATAAACGTCACAGAATAAATTATCGAGCCTTTTCAGAAAGAACATAATAAGTGTCTTATAAGAGTTCCTCGCAGTGTTCAGGAGTTAATTATATAAAACCCTCACTGCACTCGGGATTAAAACTTTGGAACTTTCCGTTTTGTTCGGAATTCAATATGCCGCCCGCCACTTAAACGTACTGCATTATCCTATAATCACATAAACTAATATTTATAGTAGAGAAAATCTATTCCAGCAAATAATAGCTAACTGTCGCTGAATGTTCTTCCTAAAAAGTGTCGACATCAATTTCTGAAATGTATTTAATAAGGATTTTATTCTTACGTCGGTTCTCATGGTTGAGCAGAGCCGTTGGTGTTGGCAATGCACTAGCCGGTGGGGAACACCATATATTGGTCTTTGGTGAATCGAATACACGAGAGCCCTGAAACAAAATATTACTTACAATGAATTTGCAAAAGTAGACCCTTTTGTACAATACGGCCGTCGGATCTTGGCTTTGTTTGAGTCTGAAATTAGGCTCTGCGGATTTTAGCAGTTGTTATTGCTGTTAAAAACTGTTATTGGAATTTATTTTTGTACGAGTGCACAAGCGCTAAAATTCGCAGAGCTTAATTTCAGACTCGCTAAGATCCGACGGCCGTACTGTATGTATTTATATTTAAAGTTATTATAAAAAGTACTATGTGCGTTGAACATGGTCTACTCGTACACAACTTTCACTGAAATCCATTCAGCCGTTCGGACAGGAAGAAGTAACAAACATACACTTCTGCCTGACTACCGCTGGTAACCAACTACGCCGCCATTTTAGTTCCACCGCTATTGGCGCTAGCAGGCACAACCAATTAACAAACATACCTTCTGTCCGGGCGGGGTGTCATGCACGGAGTAGTCCTCGTGCGCAGGCGCGGACGTGAGCTCACGACAGCGCGGCACCACGACGCCGGGACACAGCGCCCAGCTACCGTTCTCCGTTTCAGTGAATATCTCTGTGTACTGGCGGAGAAAATCGGCCACGCCCTCTGAATCTACGGATCAAAGTGGTTATTGATAATGATGTATTAAGGCGACTCTTAACCTTTTTGGCTGCCAACCTAAGTATAAATATATTTGACGCTCGCGACTCGACGTTAATATACGTTGAAATAAATCTCTTATTACAATGTTTATGAACGTCGTCGTTAAGAGTGTTTTGAATCAAAGCGTGACTATTTTACTTCCCAAACTACAAAGCATGGCATCCAAGAGTAAAGCAAGGATTAAACAATAGAATGACTCACTAGGATCAACTCCGGGGAACACTGCCTCATAAAGTCTGGCATATTCCAAGAAGAGTTTGTCAGCGGAGACGGGCGTAGCGTGTTCGGCGAGCAGCTGCGCCAGGCGCCACACGGTGCGCCAGGCGGGGGCCAGCGCCACCCTGGCGTCGCCCGCCACGAACACGCCCGCCGCCGCCAGGCGCGCCATCTCGGGCGCCGCGCCGCGCAGCGCGCGGTACGCCGCCGTGAAGTACTCCAGCGTGGAGCCGCGCGCCACGCTGCGGTCGCCGCACAGCACGGCGCACGCGCACAGCAACGACGCCGCCCAGCTGGGCGAGCCCCCCGGAGGTATCACTACGTTGTTCTCGACGCAACCGCCCGCAGCATACACTAAACCCTCCAGTGAGTCGGCATCCAACATGTCAGGCTGCAAATTTGTATTGTGTGAAATTTGATGCATGTAAAATCGTTACACATTTGTTTACATAAAATTACTGAAATGTGAAAAATGTTAATGTCCTAATGACGATACTGAGCTTGCCAAACACTCCTTATGCGATTAATGTATATGTATGTCCACTTATTCACTGTTATACAGGATAGAGCTTTTCCTAGGACCAAATTCGATTATTGAAAACTTAGTTACTACTGTCTAATTGCCAGATTTATATAGAACGGAACGACTATAGCATAATTAGCCCTATTTCGTGTTGGCACTAGCCATAGGCCACGACGTACCTGCGGCGGCGCGCCGTAGTGATGTGCGTAGTGCGCGGGCAGGTCCTGCAGCGTGGCGCGGGGCAGCGCGCGCAGGCGGCGCGCCAGCTCGGCGCGCGCGGCGCGCACACTGAGGCGCACGCTGCGCTCGCCGGCCGCGTCGCCGCACACGGCCACGCCGCCCGCCACCAGCTCGAACAGCTCGGCCAGCTTCACGCAGCCGTAGTGCGCCACGCGCAGCTGCCGCCCGAAGTGCGCGTGGTACGCCGGCACGAAGCGAGAGAACTCCATGCGTAGGTTGGGCGTGTGGCGAAGCAGTTCCACGGCCTAATAGCAAGTTACACTAACCACTAACCAGGACCATACTCACAGAAAGATGACGAGTATTCGTGTCAACTCGATAAAACGTTTTTCGTATTTATACGTGACAACACCAATATTCGTCAAAAATCTATCAATGTAGCCACAGAGTTAAAGTAAAATTATTTAAAAACATGTTTATTTTCGATGAGTCATCACCCGAAATAAATATGGTTCTAAATATTTTTGACACTCAGTATCGCGCCCAGTCTAATTTAGCGAATGTTCTAACCTTGCTATAGCCAAGAGATTACTTCACAATAGCAATCCACATTACAATAAGACTATATCAATTTCATATACAGTAAACCACTAAGAATATCGTATTTGGCAATCCCTTAAAATGTTGAACCAGATGAAAATCGTGTTATGATGATGATGAAATGAATGATGAAGAATATTTACCTGCATAGCAAACTGCCTAGTACGGGCTCTCTCTTCAGGAGTGGGTGTGCGACGGGGCAGCGATATGGTCCCGTCAGCTGCCACAGTTACCGTCTGAGGGTAAATATATGCAAATTACAAAGAAATATCGATAAATTTAGAATCGTTATTTTCGAGAAAAAAAAATCGATTCTCATGACTATTAAAATGAAATTTAGTTAACAAATTCACTTTTAACGCGCTCAGAACATCGGATATGGTACATACCTTTCCTAACCATAAATTGAGAAGCGTAATTATATCAAAAATAATCTTTTCCGTACACTCTAAGGTTCAGTTGAAAACGAGCTGGAGGCAACTACTTCATACTGGACCTATTTGGCACAGCCACACAATTTTTTTTTTTACCTTTTTAACATATATGTCTGCATGTGGTTTCTGTATTGTGGTGTGTCTATGTGTCAAATAAAATATTTTTCTTTTTCTTTCTTTCTAACGGGTCTCATAGACTTTGGGTTAAATTGAAAAAGTAATGGGGTTTCATATTTCTTGACATTAAAAATCTATTATTTTATGAAAAAAGTACCAATCCAATCAAATTTATACTATTATGCCTCTCTACCGCTTACCTGTGGGTTGACACGCTGCATCAGCTCGCTAAGCGTACACACGCCGTAGTCAACAGGAGAGAAGGGTCGTCCTGTCGTGGCCTGGTACAGCGGCGGTATCTCGTGCAACATGACTGTGCGCCCCGGCTGCGCCTTCAACAGCTTCATCAGATCCGATGTCCAACGACGGCTCTGAGCTGCCGCTGATATTGTTATAATACGAGATGATCCTGACCCGAGGACCTGAAAAAGAGGTTACTTAGAAATCACCTTAGAATTTAATAAAACACCGTGGGACATGGGATACCTACTATTTACATTTCCACATCTATATATAGCTGCTAATTAGTGATAGATACTCAAATGTGATTGTAGTCATGATAACAAACAACTTTTTCTATGAGACTGACCAGAAATCGCGAAAAAAACTAGCAAGTTCAGTATATTTTGAACAGTGGCGAATCTCATATCTTTCGGTAACATATTATAAAGCAGTGTTCCGTCACCGTTCTTCCGAACTAAGTTCTAACTTGACAGTCAGGTATACTATCCGTATGTAACGATTAAGAACACAAAAACTCATTATGTCCCGCGTGGATCTCTGCTCCGGCATTCAACGGGTTAATATCGAAATGCACAGTTTTTAAAGTTAAGGTGGGCCTTTCCGACCTGCGTATCGTCTACGTCGAGCATGGTTTAAAAGCTTGTTGCTTCATCTAAAATTCTAAAGCAATCCAATGTGATATTTGATGCAAAAGTAATGCGAAAAAGGAGAGATAACACCTGAAAACTCTGTTGGCATTCAGTAATTCTACGATTTATTCGAATTCACAAGACCTGTTCCAGGAAATACGTGTTTTTATTAAACACTTAAGGGAAAAAAAATAGAACATTTAGAATCTCGATTAAATGCGCTAGGCTTCTATACAAGTACTTTTGTAAATTTTTAATATAGGATTACATTATGGAGAGTCAAAGTTCACCTAAAATAGCAGATTTTCAGAGGATTTACTGGATTAGTCTTACACAAATTTATGTTTTGATTTCTATAGAAGCCTAGATAATATCCACAAGATATCTGTGTACCCAAAATATCTGAAGAAAGATGTGTAACAACATCATAATCACGTAAGAGCAGTTGTATGAAAATGTACGTCGGGTTGGCCGCTCTTAAATAATTTACTTACCACAATCGAGTTGCTGATAGCAGCGAGGAGATCCGGTAGCTTGGTAAAGCCATAGTCAGCGACGCGGCATTGACGACCGAAGTGATGGTGGAAGGCGGGAATAAGTCTGAAAATTGTTACGATGTTAGGCAATGCTTTTGTAGCGCCATCTATAGCGTCACATATGAACTAATCTTGCATCGCGCAATCAAAACTCCACGCGACTGAATATAGGACAAAATCATCTATCGGGCAATTGCCCACCAGACTTCACACCTGTGGTCGGCGGATCCTCCCTTTTTTTTATGTGGGACTTCACTCTCTATTCCACCTATTTCTACCTACATAACTTTATAAAAGCAGCAATCAATCTGTCTGTTTCTTCCGTACTACGCTGGGTCGACTTCTTGTCAAATTCGGCGTCGATACAATGTGAATGCGAAGGCGAAGCGATCCAGTGTTTTTTTTTTTATGGTAGGTGAAAATCATCGAATGATGAAACCCGCTCTTGGGTGGAGCGGGAGACCAGTGTCAGACTCTTACCGACTAAAAAACCTACCCCGTACCTTCCTTGCCTTATTCCTAGAGTCGAGGTAACAGTTTGCAGCACCCTAGGCTCCGGGATTCAAGCGATCCAGTGTAAATCACGCGAATCAAATGCGACGTGGGGGCTTTGTCGTGTGTGCATGCAATTTATATTTAGCCCCTTTTATAAAGCCCCTGCACTGCAAGAATTCGCAGGAAAATATCAAACCAACAAGGCGTCCGCTTCGCTTCGCACATCACTGTTCCGGACCCACGTGGGATTGATCACATAGGCTACGCTAGATAATTGTTTGCTCTTCACACAAACCAGGAATTGGTAACATTTCCTATGGCAAGCCTTTTGTCAAATTCCCTGGCTTCTGAATCTTCGTAACAACGTGTCAGAGGTCTACAAATGACAGCCGGGACTAACATTGCAAGGGCGAATCTTTTAATAGTTGAACTTCTCAAACTGACTTCAGCAAGCATTGTTCGGCTGTTATTACTTTAACAGGCATTGTTCAATTCAATGTTGTTAAATCACATTGTAATGTCAATCACTTATCGCGTAATTATCTGCTATTTTCAATAAACCTTTTTAATGAAAATTATTTAATTATTGCTGGTACCGGTGGTTTAGGGAAAAACGACTACTTATTAGACATTAATGTTACGGTGTCTTACTTTGTCGAGACATCTACAGTCCGGACTAAGCGTTTTGCCTCGTCATTTTTACCACGTGTATCAGGTGGGATCGCAATCAAGCACTAATTTATAACAATAAAAAAAATGTTTCATAATACTAACTTGCTGAACGGTATTGAGCATCTGGGTGCTGTGCGCAGTAAGTCGATGAGTTCCCTCTCGAAGAGAGCCAACATGGGCTCTAGAGCGGGCGCCGTACGGGGACGCTCGCGTTCGCCACTTGAGCGAGAGCTCTCGCCTGCGAATGAAACTAATATGAAACCTTAAGTTTAGGATTCTAGAGAGGTAAACGAATATGATTAGTAAACAAAATGTTAATTTGAAAAAATCCTATTCATTATTAGGCGACATTAATTGGAAATCGAACAAACTAGGCTACTTTGTCTCATTGCAAGACAAAGACTACTAAAATGTTACAGGATAATTGTATTTAAGATTGAAAAATCGAATCAAATCGAATAAATTATGGCAACACTTTAGTGTTTGACCTATTTGTACTAAAGTTGCAATTTGAGGATATAGGCTGAGCTGTTAGGCTTCAGTAATGGACAAATAAGATATAATATAACCACAACTATCACACAACGTCGTCTAGTCCCAATGTAAGAAGAGCTTGTGTTATGGGTACTAGTCTACTAGACAACTGATAAACATGCTTATATATTTCTAAATACATACATAGATAAATAACACCCAGACCTGAATAAATGATCGTGCTCATCACACAAATATTTATTCTGGGTGAGAATTGCACCCACGACCTTAGGCTTAGCAGTCAGGGCCACTAACCACTAGACCAACAAGCCAGTCAAAAAAAAATCTAGTCAAATATCTGTGGTACTGACTGTTAGCGGTGAGGGCAAGCGGCGGCGTGACGGCGAGAGGCGCGTTCTTCCACGCCAGGTGGCGCGAGGGAGCGTCGCGCACCTCGAGTCCCTCCACGCTGCGCAGCAACAGCTCCAGCGCCACGCCGTGCCGAGCGTCGACCACCAGCGCCTCGAAGCGAGCCTCGTAGCATTCCACAAAGCTGTACAAGAGGGATAACTTGCATCACATTTGTATTTTGGGCTGGTATCCGCAGCTACATGAAAAAGCATACATTTTGCATATGGATGGGATAAATGCATCATTCGATTCACCCCAGCTCCTCAAGAAAGACAAGGTGTGCCTTGGTGTTACTGGCCATATACATATAGCGGGGGTTACCGAAGTACTTGGAACTAATTGAATTTTGAATTACTTGACAAGTACAGTTGAAAAAGACTGCTTAGTCTTGAATGCCAAAACACAAGAATATTTGTAGATATAGTTTGCAATAAATGTTTGGTCAAGACTTTGAATCAACTACAATTTACTGACATAGTTGTTCTACATTTCCATTCAATTGCTTACCTTAACAATGGCAAAATTCCTCCATGATTCTCCAGCAAAATATGTACATTCTTAGCCAAAGTCGAGATCTCCATATAAACAGGTTGCAAGATGCGGCTGCCGTCTTCCTGGCCGGTGTTCATGGACGCATGAATGTGGCACTTCCAGGGAGCCTCCTCCATTTCAGAGTTCGACACCGGCGTCAAGTCCACCAACTGAACCATCCTACCGAACCCCTCGTGTATAATCACGGTGTCTTTGAGCTTCGCTATATCTGAAGTAGTCAGCGCGCAACAATGACGACTAGCGTACGCATCCCTCAGTCTAAGCAGAGGCAGCGTGTGATTCTTTTGATCTAGAAGGATGGCTCTAAGACGCGCTCTGAGCACGTCTAGATTCGGAGCGGGGGATGGTTTGCCTAGAGACAATTCTAGGCGGCGTCCCGTCCACTGGTTGTCTAAGCGACGCTTATGGATGCGTGCGATAGCGAGCCTCGCGTCCCACTCTGAGCGAAGCACTACGGTTGCTAACGGACCCTCCCCAGCTGCCCAAACTGAAACGCGAACCGTCTGCACGTACTGGTTGAAAAGTTGCGTCAGCATTTCCTAAACAAGATATAATAACGACGATATAATAAAAGACAAACCATTAAAAAGTCATATGTTAATGATCAAAACATTTATAAATAAATGAACTAGTAACTACGGAATATTAAAAGAAATTGATATTAAAATAAATGGGTGACAAATAAATGAGGAAAGCAGGCATACAAAACTATTATTAAATGACTCAATAATACATACGTGTACCGAATGAAAGACCTAGTGACAAGTCGTACTGTGTCAATGATAGCAAAATAAAATGTTATGGCATACGAAAGTTCGACGCCATCAACAATTTAAAAGGTAGATTTCACTTTGCTATCATTATCTGACAACGATTATGTATACGATCGCTGAAAAGAGTCTAGGCTCTAGTTTCAGCATTTAGTATCCATCAAATAAATCACTGATGGTGAACGAATTTATTTTCGTGATTGTGCTTGTTATATAATTGGTAGCTCGCATGTAACGTTCCTATCAAATTATAAAGCATAGCATTGTCTGTCAGTTTAGATTTCTCGCTTGAGAAAAAATATTTTTATTAAGCCAATTTAATAAGATTCTATATGCCAATTGGAAGTTCAAATTTTTGATAAAGTACAAAAATTTTGCGTGAAGATGACTCTGATTAATTTTTAAAATAGAACATAAGTACATTTTTGTAACACAAATAAAATTAGTTTACTACGCGGCAAATAAGTTGAACCCGTTGCTATGGTTACACGAAGCCTCAATCGAGTCCCGAAAATCAAATTACTGCGCATTCAAGGACGTTCGCCATTTTAGTTCAACTTTTATATTGACGAGATTGTGGTTGGAGTGTAGCCTTAGGGGCGCTATGGCGCGGGACTTAGAAATTTTTTCGAATTTTTTTTTTTTAATTTGAAAAAAAAAATTGTTGGTAAAAAAAATTTTTTGGGGCTTAAAAAATTTCTCCTCACTTTACCTTGAGTATAGTTAGAAAATTTATGTACCAAAAGATTTTTTTTTACCATAATTTTTTTTTTTATTTTCTGCACGGCTCATGGTGCCTATCCACCATAATATTAAATCCACCCCTAAGGCTACCCACTGACCGAGATTGTACTTTCCTTTTAAAACATAAGTTGTTGTTATTGGTGTTGCAAAAATGTACCTTAAATTTTAGGATGATTTGAATTTTACAGCTGCCAACTCAATAAAGCTGTATGTAATGTGATAAAAATTTTGAAAAAATAAATTCAACAAGGTGATGATTGTATATAGTCAACAGGGTAAATAAAAAGTTTGGTTCATTTTATGTCCAGTTGAACTTTGTTTGAAAAAACAGACATCAGGACGAATAAGTCAAAATTTCCTAAAGACCGTATTCTGTGCAAAAACCAACCTAACTACTGCTCCATTACGCACACAATACTGTACAACTTAGTTTTCCAATGAAGACGGGATTTAAAAGTACAAAGTAGAGCATCTTACCTGCAGGACCGTAGCTTCATAAGGAGGCAAGTTACACACGGTCAGTTCAGCAGTGGTTTCCTCAGCCTCGCTATGTTCGCTGAAACTTGCCGAAGAGTTCCATGGAGACACGGCCCGGCTGGCGCTATGTTCGCGTTGACGACCCTCGCCGCTATTGCTTGACGAACAGCCTGAACGATCCAGGTTTACAGAGCCTAGGAGAAAATATTTTGGAGTTATAGGGTAGGTGCTTTTTGAAGATTTGTTGAAGTTATTTTAAGTGTGAAGGTGAATAGGGGGGGAATGTGCGAAAAACTGTTTTGTGGCCGCCCCTACCAATAATATGTAACATGAACAGGCAGATTAGCTCAGGTAAGGTATACTATTGCTGTACTTGATGCAATATTTTCTTTTAAATTGATAGTAGAAAAATATCTGAAAGCAAAAACAGTCTAAAAAGTCATAAGACCTTTGCACTCTTCTATCTGTATGTGTTCTTTTCTTTTTGTAAGTGTTTGTGTGTACATAAATAAAAACCAATCAATCTCATGCAATTTATACTGCTACAGTACGGCCGTTGGATCTTGGCGAGTCTGAAGTTGGCTCAGCTAATTTTAACGCTTGAAAACTCGTTAAAAACAATGGTTTAAACAAATAAATACAATTTGCAGTTGTTATAGCTGTTAAAACTGTTTAGTAAAATATGCCAATAACAGTTAAAAACTGCAATATAGACCGATAAACACAACTCTTGCGTAGCGCAGTCGAGTGATAAGGTACGGTCACATAAAAACATAACAAGCTTTTTTATTTATGGCACTTACTAACGGGCAATTTGCAACTCACCATGCGTGCCTCTAATCTTCCTAGGTTTAGGTGCCGGTGGGGGGCAAAAGTCGTGAGGTGGAGGGGTAGGCGCTGGCAACTGCTGCAGAGCCAGTGCCCACTCCTTGGAGATGCACGGCGCGGTGAACGAGCTCACCTCTTGAGGTGATGAACATATCTGAGTACGACAACACAAATTAGCAGGCCAACTAGTAAAATTCTGCCTAAATTGAACTGTAATTTCTCCCTGTTGTCTCGCCGCTGAGCGTGATGTTGTATGCAACTACTCAATAACGATCTCTATTTAATTCTGTAGTGTGTTATTATCCAGGATCATCATCCTGGTTGTCTTGTATGGAGTCTTGTAACATCTTACAAGACTCCATACAAGACAACCAGCTCACAGCTAAGTTTTCATGATTTAGAAGAGTGTCCGTGGAGGTACTCTCCATAGAGGTTAAGTCTTGGACTCAATTGGGTCAATTTCGCTTCACTTTCTTTTTTTTTTTGACTGACCGACATTTTTACCATTCAAAAGTGTCTGCAATTGATCTATTTGAAATAAACGTTTTTGATTTTGACGTTATTTTCATACAGTAGTTGTATGAAAAACTTCCATACAATCTATGAAACCCCCAGAAAGAGAAAATTTTGATAAATCTTGTCTTACATAATAGAAGGAAATCATGTGCAAAATTCGCGGTCGGCCCCAGGCGTTTCAGCTTTACGTTGATATGTCTCAGCTCAGTCAGTCAGTTTGTTTTTATTGATTTTAAGGTTCGCGCTTGACCTCTAACTTTTCTCAGTTTCTTCTTTTATTTATGTATAAAATATTCCTAATGATACACGTACACATGTAATTTGACTAATCAAGGTTCCGTCTTTTATCTTTGGTAGAATTTAATCTGGGACAAGTAGCTAATTAATAATCATCATCATCAGCCTTTTTAAAATGTTCCCACTGCAGGGACACAGAGAGGAGGCGTTCCTCTCTAAGAGAGGGGAATGGGCCGTAATCCACCCCACACACGCAGGCCCAGTGCGTGTTGGTGGATGTCACATGTCTTCCAATTTTTGGTTCTAGGACATGCCGGTTTCCTCACGATGTTTTCCTTCACCGTTTTGAGAGCAGTGGTGATGAAATAAATTACACAAAGTAATGCCTGGCTGGGTTTAAACCCGCGACCTACAACACGCAAGTCGTGGCCGTTACCACTCGGCCACCACTGCTCTTATTAATGATGAATGAAATTAATAATATTATAGTATATAGTATAGATTTGTACAAACCTGAGGTTGTGGATTTATGAAGGTGGGTTGTTGGTAAGAAGCCGGAGCGGTGCTGTACCCCTCATCACTGGAGTACGTCGGGGGCACCGCACTGCGGGCGTACCGGGTGCTGATCTTGCGGCCGTACACATCCTCTCCATCCATACGCATCAGAGCTCTGGAAAGACAAATACATTGTGACAAAAATAAGGTAACAACATTATGACGAAATTACTAAACGTTAAGGGATAAATGGTTACCGCAAAGGATAAATAGTAAAATTACGTCAGCAGTTAGCTATTTCTAAGTACAATCTTTTTTATTATGGAACAAAAATCAATGTATATTTTTTTGTTGTTTTAAATGTTGTACTATCTGCGCCCTGGGAATTACTCATATATCGTAGGTGCATTAACAAACATAATTATATAAGGCACCCAGATCGAGGACAATTATAATTATTTGTAAGACAGACAAATAGTACGTGCGGGATTTGACCCTATGACACGCATAATAGCATCCAAACGCTCAACCACTGCACCGATCATGCCGTCATAAACAAAACACCCAGATCACGTACAATAATTATTTTGTAGGGCATACCCTTACAAATGTTTGTTCCCAGCAGGCATCGAACCTGCGACACAGAGCATAGCAGTCAAACGCCCAACTACTGTGCTGCCGTGTCGTAGTTATGTCACTGATAACTATGATTGGTAAGCCGAATTATAACCAATCGATTAAATCACTAGCAAGAAGTTTAATTTATCAAGCCGTTGTTTTGCGTTCTAGTAACCTGTTATGGTTTTAGTAACTACTATTGATTGCCTCACAGCTGGTCAGGGGATTTTTGTTTAGCAATTGACGTCTGCAAACTTAAGGGGCAGATATACGCAAGCAAACTTGAGCGAACAAAAGAGGAGCTAGCGTTAGTTTGCGCGCATCAAGATTATTCGAAAATTTGTCCTTCATTTATTAAAATAAATAAAAAATAGGAATAAAAGACACATATTGGTAATTTAAACTATCTTTTAATTTGTGAAAGTTACATAAAAATACACCCAATGGTTTTTGCTTGATCTTCGCTTTTTCGTCTGTGTTAGACATAAGATTGAAAATAAATCACACCAAGTTCACAGTACACATTATTAGAAAAATAGTCTAGTTTCTAGATATTTTATTTTTCAAATCATACCGACAAGACGTTTAAAGGTCACAGCTCATTAGAGCCACCCGGCACCCACTCCGCACCACCTCGCCTTGTGCGGTTAGTATTCTTTATATGAATTTGTATGGGTATGCGCTCACTACATCAACTCCGCAGCGTCACCAGATCGCCTCAATCGTAAGCCATCCACGCGCGGACGGCTGGTGGACCACTAGGTGACAACTCGTTGCTCGCATGCTTGCCTTGCGTTGACTGCGCATTGCCAACGCGCGGGTCCCGAGTGGACCGCGCGCTCATTGCGGCATATGATAGTACGAAAAAAATTTTTCCTCGTCGGCTAACAAATGCTTACGAGCGGTCCAATATTCGCCCTCTTTTTTTCTTTGTTTGAACATTTCATGTACCCAATAAGCTTTCTTTTTTTTGTTGCGTCTTTCCAATTCACGGTTTGTAAAATTTGACATTACGAAACACACGTGTAGACCTAGTGCCAATTGTTAACAGACTACTCGGAAATTCGTGGACCAAGTGTCGTCCACTCATTGACCACGCCGGGTCCACTGGTTGACGACGCGAGGTCCACTGGTTGACCGCGCGACGTTTATTGGTGATAACGCGGTGTTCACCCGTCGACCACCTGTCGACAACGAGTGGACGCCGGGCGACGAGGCGGTGCGGGGTGGGTGCCGGGTGGCTCTAATGAGCTGTGACCTTTAAGGTCACAGCTCATAGCCACCCGGTTGTCGACAGGTGGTCGACGGGTGAACACCGCGTTATCACCAATAAACGTCGCGCGGTCAACCAGTGGACCTCGCGTCGTCAACTAGTGGACCCGGCGTGGTCAATGAGTGGACGACACTTGGTCCACGAATTTCCGAGTAGTCTGTTAACAATTGGCACTAGGTCTACACGGGATGGTGGGGAGCGGCCCATCGCCAGACGCCAACGTATCGTCCTCGCGTGAATCATTCGCGGGTAGCGCGCGGTCCACTCGGGACCCGCGCGTTTGCAATGCGCAGTCAACACAAGGCAAGCATGCGAGCAACGAGTTGTCACCTAGTGGTCCACCCGCCGTCCGCGCGTGGATGGCTTACGATTGAGGCGATCTGGTGACGCTGCGGAGTTGATGTAGTGAGCGCATACCCATACAAATTCATATAAAGAATACTAACCGCACGAGGCGAGGCGGTGCGGAGTGGGTGCCGGGTGGCTCTAATGAGCTGTGACCTTTAAAGTGATCATCATCATCGTCCTACCCTTATCCCATATTACTTGGGGTCAGCGCAACGTATTTTTTTCATCAATTCTGTCCTATCACCCGTCACATTATCACTAACTCCCTTTTCTTTCATATCACTCCAAGACGTTTAAATGTGACGTTGGATTTAAATACATCAAAAATCAAATTCATCAAAAATCGTATGTCTCCCCCTTATTACAAGAATATAATGACGTTGCATTATTTGCGTCACCCGAATGGTGACAAGACTACACTGAGCGTCAAGTGGCAGCTAAAATTATTGTGGTTAACGCAATTCTTAGGTACTAAAAACAGGGAAATACCGAAATAATATTAAATACAAACAAAATAGAATACGCTTTTGCTACACTGAAAAATCTCTG
Source organism: Mythimna loreyi (assembly GCA_029852875.1). Lineage (NCBI taxonomy): Eukaryota > Metazoa > Arthropoda > Insecta > Lepidoptera > Noctuidae > Mythimna > Mythimna loreyi. The sequence continues at coordinate 10,822,964 of CM056785.1, read as the reverse complement.
TGAAACTAGTTTCTTTAACTAGGAAAATCAGCTTGCAAATAATTAACTTAGAGAAAAAAAAATACATTTGTTTCCACTTCAATAATTTATCTTCTGTGATAATTTCAACTGTGTAGCTATCACGGTTCAAGAGATACAGCCTGGTGACAGACAGGCCAATAACCAAGTGTTATGACATGATCACACGTACCGAGTAAAAGGGCGAGACAGTAAATTGTTGCTAGGCCGAGACAGTGATGTAAGCGAGTTGCAAAAATTGCGCTCCGCCGAGCAGTTCATACGTATCGAGTAGGTATTCGGTCGAGCAGTGATGATGTGTGAGTGTGTGATGGTGCGTGTGATCTTGGCATTAGTAATAGGGCCCTGTTTGTACTCTTTACACACGGAACCAAAAAAAATTATATTTTAGCAAGCTACGCACTTTTGCTTAGATTCTGTAGCTAAAAAATAGTTTGCCCAAATTATTGTTCAACCGGCTCAATCAGAGCAGAGAGCATCACGGTCAAACGATATCTCGTACACACTTATGGCCTAGTTATTTAATAAAAACTTTTTTTTTTCATCTCTATACATTATTTTCAAGTCACGATAACGAACCACACCCATATAAAGTATTCGTTTGTTAGTAGGCTAATTAAAATAAAGTTTTATCATCTGTGACCTGAATATTAATTTTAATAATAGCTCTAAATAAATACAAGACTCGTTTATTACCAAGTTCTATTTCTAGTAGGCCATACGAAACAGCTGATAGACGACCTTTTACGTGAATTGATATCGAAGTACCCTCACTTTTTGATTTATTCGATATTTGAATCTCAAAAGATTGACTTTATGACTAATAATTTTATAACGGCAGGAAATTCACCGAACGACGAATTTTATCGCACATAGTGCAAAAAAATCGAATATTTCATTTCATCGCCTCCTAGGAGGTGAATTTATCCGCTTATTTATGAACACTACGTGAAAATATTTGCCAAATCGATTGCGCATGTTATAAAACAAATATTTATAGGAATGAGCACGATTAAACTCTGTGCAGTGTTCCGCACCAATGAGGTCGAGATGGCAATCAAGTGTGACGTAGCTAACTAGCATTGAAATCAACCAATTGCGTTAAAAGTGAAGGATAAGTACGAAAATAAAAAGAAACGGTCGCATAACGGCCAGGATCAGCTGATCGAGATACAATAAAAAAAATGCGCTGCGAAAACTAAGGGGCATTAAGAAACTAACTTTTACCAATGGCTTACAAAATGGTAGAAATTTTCCCTTTTACAGTAGGCGATACTTATTCATATTACAATCTAACCTCATCAGTTATTTTGTAAGTAACATAAATCGTTAATTGTACTTGTGAACTGTGCAGTATTACATCATAATAATTTATTATGCACAATTAAACATAGCCATTTCCACCACCAGTTACCAGTTACAACCAGTTTACATTTAAACGATAGGATTAAGATTATTTGCGTAATTCATTTGATTGAGGCACAATCAATCAACTTTCCCAATACGATTGATCATTTAAAATAAAAGACGAAGTTCATGCAAAAAAAAAACAAAGAAAAGATATCTTACCCCGATAATAACATTGTTTGTCTAGTGTTCGCGTCAAGCGATCATTGATAGTACAATAAAAAGAATTTTAAAACGTTGTATAAAATCGTTACACTTTAAATTTTGAGGTTTTTGAATATCACTGTGTTCCAGCTCGTGCCTGACGATATAATGACCTGTTCAAATCGTAACTGACTGGAATCAGCCACTATCCACACAATGTGGGTATAAATATAAATTTTCGTACCGTCTTCCTTTCGAATACCGTAATTACAGACACAATTAAAAGACCTCTTGGGGCTTAATGAACTAATGTCAAAATGAATGTCAAAAACCCCTTTGCCAGTCACAAAAATCCGCAAAAATTCGCAACAGTTCATACTACATTTGATGTTTAGCTGCCAACAACATCAAATCGTACGATATTCTCAGCTGGCTTATGTTTACAATGACTTTGCGATACATGAATCCACTCCCAGTGCAATGGGTGTAACTGTTTTGTTTTTCCAATCACATGAAATAAAACACCATCATTATTGAAATTTCTCGTCAGTGATGCGTTAAAGACTAAGATTTGAATAGAGGGGAAAGTGTGGATTTACAATCATTGTTATATTACTTTTGTAAACCACAAATAGCATTTAAACCACGGTATCCGCGATATTGTTATCTACACAAAAACATTTTGCGTTCTCATTTTAGTATTTACAACAACGCAAGCCTCTGAATAACACAAAGAGACATAATTACTAATAACACATAATTGGGAGGTTATTATAATGACTGCAATGTAAAAAATACATAGTTGAACAGGTGGCAAACGTAGGCGAAGACCGGTTTCCTTTTTCTGACTTTAATATGCACTCATAGGTAATTCTGTAAAAAATCTGTAATTGTATAAATGCTTGGCTCAATGCTGGTCCAGCTTCACTGCCACTAGTACCTACGATTTTTTTTTTCAATGTTTGTAATTGTGAGTACCATGGAGTAATTTATGATTTAAGGTTCCTATTGAACTTTTTTGACGTAAACGGGCATGGCAGTTCAGAGTTTGTAATGGTCACTCAAATGTCTCACTGAAGATGGCGCGTGTGTTGGATCATTCGGTTCTCTTCATAATGGTTGTAAGTAGTGACAAAATTCAAAACAAGTCTACATTTTATTTGCTATACTACATTTGGTTTTGCTGCATTCCCAACGAAATGTAAACAATATAAAATGTAAACAATGATACCCACTGCACATGCAATATTTCTGCATGGATGTCCAAATAAGCGAGGTTTAAAATTACACATTAAATTATGGTATCTGTGTCGACTCAACATTCGTTGCGGTGAATTCACTAACAGCTGATATTGCTTGCTGTCGTTTCCACAATACATAACATAACCTACATATTAGCCTTTTGAGTACCTACCGTAATTACAGACACAATTAAAGAACAATAGGTGTGCAAACGCCGGCTTTCGCCTGGGGCTCAAGAGTTTTAATTCATTATTAGGATTCATGTTACCCGTCAATTACCCCGATGGTACAAAACTTTAAATTAAATGATATTTATTTTGCAAATAGGTTTAAAAAAATGCTATTTAACGTCATTCTTATCGTCAGTTTAAACGAGATGAGACCCATTGTTGCATAGAAACGCTGCTTTAGTCCAGTTTATGTAAGAATTAGCTTCTGCCTGAGGATTCGCTAGCGATAAAGTACAAATTTATCCTAAGGGAACGATCCTTTGTTATTCTGCGAGAAGAACTTACGCATTCCATTCCACATCGTGTCTGTCTGTCTATTTGCGAAAAACTACAGAACGGATTTTTATGCGGTTTCACCAAAAAAACAGAATGATTCATGAAGGTTTAGACGTATAATTCAGGCATAATTATTACATCTACACTATACCTATACAGTTGTTTTTTTGCAGTTGAGAAAAACCAATAATTTCAAAGATTGGTAATACCCGTGAGAAGCCGGGGCAGTCCATATCGTCCAATTTATATATAGAACTAATCAAAATTTGTTTAGCAGATTAGTCGACAGACAGAGAGACTTTACATTTATAACAATAAGTACCTATGTATAAATGATTTTAACTTTAAAAAATCGCTTTCAGCGATAAGACCGCCCATTGTAACACCGTAGTAATTTTAAGTATTCTAATGTACCAGTTTATGTTAATGGTGTGCCTACAACAAAGTGTATATCTATCTATCTATCTATCTTTAATGATTTATTTGCCAGAATGTAGGTTTATTTATTAGTGTAGGTTGGCATCAATTTCAAATGGTTTTACTGTACGTACGTGACAATGGATGAAACATTGACCCGTGTTTACTGTCCATCATGCAGCAGAAGGGGACACGTAATTACATAATAATCGGACATGGCTCAGTTTCGCTACTTTGCATATCTATTTGCGAAGTCTGAGACGTAATTTGTGAAGGGGACATCATGCATTACGGAGTACGCCCACAAGTGGTTTGTATGAGAAAATCGGGCTTTGAAACCAATGCATTGTTTGACTTTTTTACATCATTGATATAGTAGCTAATTCTTGTTATTTTTATTAGCTGTTGACATGGACACACATTTTATTTAGGAACGTTAAATCTATAGTTAAACTAGCTTTAGCCAGCGGGATCGCCCGCGTGATAATCGGTTTACCCCTTAGGAACCTATCATCCATCATCATCAGCCTTTTAATCATTTATATAGTAGCTAATTCTTGTTATTTTTATTAGCTAATTCTTGTTATTTTTATTTTTACATCATTTATATAGTAGCTAATTCTTGTTATTTTTATTAGCTGTTGACATGGACACACATTTTATTTAGGAACGTTAAATCTATAGTTAAACTAGCTTTTGCCAGCGGGATCGCCCGCGTGATAATCGGTTTACCCCTTAGGAACCTATCATCCATCATCATCAGCCTTTTAATGTTCCCACTGCAGGGACACATGCCTCCTCTCTAGGAGAGGGAATGGGCCCGTAGTGCGGATTGGTGGATGTCACACGTCTTTGAATTTTTGGTTCAAGGACATGCCGGTTTCGTCACGATATTTTCCTTCACGGTTTTAAGAGCAGCGGTGATGAAATAAATTAATACACCTGGCTGGGTTTGGACCCACGACCTACCAGCCAAATTTTAAGTTTGTATGTGTTAGTTTCCGAGATCATTGTATTGCAAAAAAAAATCATGTCAGAAAATTCAAGTCAGAAAAGGTCTGACAATTACTCTTTCTCCATCCAGAACAGTTGATGATTACCTTAAAAAAATTATACAATTTGATACAAGTAGAGATAGTTTGTCATTGCGACTGAGGCGGCATTCGAAGAAGCCACAGAATACTGTGACAAAATTCCATGTGTATCAAACGAAGTTTTTCTTAATCTGGGGTTGACTCGCAACCTGGGGGGGTCGTATAGCGCCAGAACTTTTCCGCGCTAGTGTGAAAATTAAGTAAATTGCGTACCTAAGAGCTGTAGAGATAAGAGCGGGTTTTCAATTCAAGTCAACGTATTGAAAAATTTCGCACTAGGTATTTCCGTTTCAAATACTACCATATCGATAAGTAATAATAGGTAAGCATAAAAAATATCGTGTAAAAACGAGGTAGACCAGCCAAAAGATGAGTTGACGATATAAAAGCAGGGGAAGGACAAGACTTGCAAGAAATAAATGGCGACAGTTGCAGGAGACCTTTGTCAATCAGTGATATGTAGACAGTAGCAAAAAATATGAAGCAAATATTTAGAAATCTGAATATATAAAAATCAATGCCACTTTTCGTTGTAATTTGATAACTCAAGAACGGGCTCACCTATCCAAACCAAATGTTCAGACTTTGTTCGGACTATTTAATAGATGGTTTATGTGAAGTTTGCACTAAATCGGACGAGCGGTTCTTCATTTATCACATTTTTCTGTTACCGGGAGCGAAACCGCGATCAAAAGCCGTCATATAAATTGTAACGTCTACTGTTTGAATAAAAGGCTTATTATTATTATTTCTTACCTTGAAGCATGGTCCGGTGTCGAAAATTTCATGACCGCCGTAGGAGCAGTGACCGAGACTACCCGACCACCGCTCTTCTTGGCAAGATGGCGGAGCCGAATGGACACGAGCTCGGGTGGTTGGTGGATGGGCAGGTTCAATACTTCCACCTCACATGTTGGAGTATCATCTTCACTTTTCGATATCTGAATCGTAAACAATACATGTAATAATTTGTAGTAACGTACTATAGATTATTAGTACATCAGTTAGGATCTTCCTAGTTTAAACTATTATAAACAGAAAGATTATGTTGTATTAGGTACTGTTTGTATTAAGATGGTTCATACCTTCATAAACTAATATAACATTTTAGTTTGATTGAATTAAAAAAATAAAATATTTTAGTCATCAATAGCTCGTATTGAGGCAGTGGACTTTATAACATCATGTTACGATCAATAAAAATAAAAAATAATATAGGGATAAAATAATATTTTGTATTCCTTTTTTACTATTTTGTGTCGTTGTTGTTTTGCCTATGTCGAATATATTCTATTCTAACTAAAGACTTGGGTGAAGCTGTTACCTGTCAGAGTTGCAAGACTACCGAAAACGGGCGAGTTTTAGTCAGTAAATGTTGACTTTCCCTCGCTTCTCTCAGTCAGAAATATTTTCATGATTACCCTAAAGTCCCACCCAAAGCAAGAGAAGTTATTTGACGACTAAGAAAAAAGGATAGTAAGACGTGCTATTCGGTTGTTTGTGTCTAACCCATTTAAAGAGGCCGTGTATATGAAAATTTTCCTTCTAAAATGTCATGTTTACACAATCCGCAAATATTGTGGGTAACAATTACGTATGACATTGTGATTCATTTAAATTGCTATAGTTTTGTTGCCAGACAAACAAAAATAAACAAGTAACACGCAGTATTCAGTCTATTTTTACATGTTCAATTAGAGAAAGGATTGACTTTCATTTTATATAACAAACAAGCGATTTAATATGCTGATATTTAAAGACTCTTGGACAATTCTGATACAGTTTCTACTGTTAAGGCAGATTTAAGTAAGTAACTGACGTACAGTCCACTGACGAGTCAGTGCTGACCTGGCACTGTCATAGTGTAAATTGATTTATAATCATATCCTCGACTACCTACTGACGAAATACTGACTGCTTGTAATTAGTACGCCTCAGTTTTCGGCGCCAGCACTGACGACAGCCACTGACTCAATGTAAATCTGCCTTTACCTAATTGAAGTTTCTTCTGTTAACTGTTATTTCCAAATAACTTAATGACCGATAAGTATTTTATTATTTAATACCGAACCGTATCTAGTCAGCAATATTTATAACTGGATTATGCTTTATCATTTATATCACGTTGGCAATTTCATAATAAAAATATATTGTTTAACTTCGACATTCCGTAAACAAAACATATAGGCACTAGGTATATTCTCAACCGCTAAAAACCTTTATCTCATACATTCTATACTGCCCTCGGAAGTCCAAAAACGGTAACTCAATCTTAGCGAGTTTCGAGAATACAAAGATTTTATATAAAAAATAATTCCGTCTTTATAATGCAACTATACAACTTCGCCGGTTCGTTTTTGGCATCAAAACATTCGTATAAAATTTATTTTATACGCATATTTTGATGCCAAAAACAAATAACATCAGTTATTTTCCTGATTAACCGTCTGCGATGGGTGAATTACATGACGATTTTAATAGCTGTTACATGATTATTGTTATAACATATTATATTTAAAAATAGCAATGACTTTAGACCGCGGCTTCTCTCGCGTTTAATGTTCTTTCTCTACATGCAAGGCTATGTCCATGGTAATTAAAAAATCATTTAGATCGGTTTAGACTTAAGACGTACAAAACAAATTTACAACCGAATTAATGTCGCATTTGTAAACATAATTAATTTCGCGTTTCTAAAATAAGTATGTAAAACTTTTTCATTGTTATGGGTTTTCCGGCGAGTTTTCCTGATCCGAAAAGTATAAAGCGTACCGACAAAAAAATGGTGTTTTCTTTAAGGCTTCCGAGGGTAGCGGTTTATTTTTATGACGTTCCATTTGCCAGCGGTCATACGTCTCTGTGAGATGATGTTGGGCCTGTCTGTTGCCTCTAAGTAAGCCTTATAGGTCCAAAATCTAAACCTCATTTACATGATGGATCGCATAGAAATCAAACAAGTTAGAATTTCCTGACAGCTATATCAAATCAAGAGTGAATAGGGGACATAATCGTTTACAGTACAGCTTTCGGATCTTGGCGAGTCTGAAGTTAGGCTCTGCGAATTTTAGCGCTTGTGCACTCGTAAAAAAATAAATGGTTTAAAAACAAATAAATGCCATTTGCACTATTATTAGATTTTATCTTTTTTTAAACCTTTATTACCCGACTACGGCGAAGCAAAAGGAGGGTTATGATTTTGACCTGTATGTATGTATGTATGTGGGTATGGATGTTCATCTGTTCCCTCGTAACTTCTAAACTACTTATCAGAATTCGACAAATGACATATCATTAGAAGCGTCTTAATTGTCCGCTGGTTATAGGCTATATGGGATTTCACAAAATCTAATGTGGCGCCCTCTAGCGGACAAAACATACGAAGTAAAAAAATAAAGTTAAGATAAATATGCCGTGTTTGGTATCATCTGAAAGCGCTTTACTTGTACATTTTGAATATATATATATTACTAGCATTTGTTTGTGACTTTACCTGTATTCATGGGCTGAGAAATCAATGAACCCAAGATTAACCTATTTAGAACTCCAAAATATGTTAAATAAAAATAAAGTTTAAAAACTAACACCCGACTACTTAAAAACACGCTCTAAAAAGTACGAAACAAGAAAACAAGAAAGCCGTGGTCGTATGCCATAAGAATAATAAATTAAAAAAAGTGGCATACGACCACGGCTTTCTTGTTTTCTTGTTTCGTACTTTTTATACGAGTTTTCAAGCGCTAAAATTCACAGAGCTTAACTTCAGACTCACCAAGATCCGACAGCTGTACTGTACCTTCAGGTGAGATAGTAGCGAGCCTACACATTATTAAAAAAAAAAAACAGTATTTTTGTTGACACGTGTAACTTAGCGACAGCATATCACAACTCTATACAATTCTGTACTACAATATGTTATCAATTACAACAAGGTTTGTTTACGGAGACCATAGCCACATAGCTTGGGACTTTGTTTACCTTTCTGGGAAGAGTAGAGGCAATCTCGTCAAAGCAATAGTGAGCCGAGGCACACGCAATTAAAGCTGCAGATGTATTCTTTTTGTGCACCAATATTACTTCCATGTTTTTCCTGATGAATAATAGGGGAATTTGTGGGTAAATATTTTAATGGTGATAAACAAAATGATTCAGAAAAGTGAGGCCCTACCACGAGCACTTAACGCGATGACGATGACGTTCTAAACGGAACTGTTAAAGAGACGGAGCTATAAAGGGTGTATAGCTCCATCTCTCTTCCTCGTTCGCACGCTTGACATTTTAATACGTCATGGTAAGGCCTCTGTGAATTGATATGAGCATTATTCGCGGCACGTAAGTTGAACCATGACCTTCATTGCGCATTAATGGATTTTCGAATGAATATCAATCGAATAAAGGAAAAAATATCTTTGTACCATTTTTCTGCAATTTTGTTTCTCCTTTTTAATTTTTATGTGTGTATAAGAATTATAAAATAAATAAAAAGGTACTTAACAATAACAACGACGGCCATTCTAGTTCAACTTATTTGCCGCGTACAATAGTGTTATTTGTTTAATTGATGACATACCTATATCGGAAGTCAGTTAAGTCAGCTGCAAAGTCAATATCTCCTGAGATCAATAGTATGGCGGCTGGTGATGAGTGTAGGTCACCAAACCTCCTCATGCATTGCCTAAGTTTGTCATCCGAAGCGTTTTTTTGTGTTCTACACACATGTATTAAGCTCACCTGTTGAAGAAAAAAAACAAAGTTTTATACAAGTATCAAGACGATGCAAGACGCACAGGATCGGTAGTTATGGCAACCCTTAGGCTAGTTGACGCGACTGCAATTGAACTGCAATCGGACTACACGTTTAGTTTGCAGTTCTATTGCAGTCGTATCAAATGCATTCAAACTGCATCCGAACTGCAATTTGCTGTTGAATTGCGGTCCGTCTGTCTAGAGCAGGGGTGGCCAACTTAATTGGACACACGGTCTACTGTTTACTAACTAGACTCTGCAAGATCTACCAATTACAAAATCAATCTATTATTATTTATGTACCACAACTAGATACAAAGTTTAGATAATTTTAACAATACAAATGACATGGACAGCGAGTTCAAATATTTTTACACAAAGCTTCGGTAAAAAAAAAAACTGTCAAATTATGCGAAAAATCAGGTAAACGAAGAAAAAAGAAAGAAGCAAACCCAAAAATATCAACAGATTTTTTTTTTGATAAAGAAAAATAACGAGTTGATAAGGTAATACATATGTAATGCCCCACGATATAGTCCTGCTAGCCCAAAAGTAAATATATTATTGCTGGTTAAGGTCGACTGGATTAACTGCTGAGATCGACTAGTTGATCGCGATCGACCGGTTGGCCACCCCTGGTCTAGAGCCTTAGGGCCTGCACACACTTGAGGCAAAACCGTCTTAGACAAACTTGTCTACGATGTCGCAGACTTATCTACGACACAGTAGGCTTGTCTGCGACGTCGTAGACGAGTTTATCTAAGACAGTCTCGTTTCAAGTGGGCAAGTGGGCGCTCAGCCTATGAGGATGCGTAGTTTATATAATAAAAAAAAAATACATTGAACATTGGACGAATTGTTCCTATTATGTAGATAGCGTTATTAAAGTCTATGTACTTATACATGTAAATATTTCCTAAGTAGATATAATTATACGCTGATATTACACAGAACAATGAATGATTTATGAGTGCATACTACATAAGTGCATAACAATGTAATGAGCCAATTAAAAATAAACTCTGAGAAACTCAGTGAAATTAACTCTAAACCTAGGACTACATTATACCGACGCATACATATAACACGCCTGCCCCCTTAGAGTTAGCGCTTGTAGATAGCAACACCCCAAATTCCTTTGTTGAGATGAGGTCCGAACAAGGGAGTTGGGGGCATGGCCAACTACAAGCGCTAACTCTAAACGATACTATTGTAATTTGAATAGAAGGGCTGATTTATACGTAGAACGACGTCGCTTAGTGTCGCGTGGCGTAGATCAAGTGTAGCTCTACAAGTCTAGTTTCCACATAAAATGTATAGAGACCGCAGCGTCGAGATCGACGTGAGTGGCACACGTGTGCGCAGTGTACTTTTACCTTAACAGTATATGGCCATTAAAACAACTAAATTTAAAAAAGAACAGGTTTCACAGTGTCTTTCCTCAATCATGCTCATATTTCTTGACATGATATCGACAAATAAATATTACCAAAAATAAAAAAAAACTAAGTGGCAATATTCTTTTTCTAAAATGGTTAAAAACAAAACAGTGTTTAAATATAATAGAAGTATTTGACGTCAATGTTCTTCTTGTGTAACATAGCCACGTTATATACCACAGCAATGCTAAGAATGTACCTACCTATATACTTGAAAATTACAAAATAGGAAATTGTGTGACCAAAACTAAAAACAATTGCTAAAATTTATGAACTATTTTATTTTTATGTTATTTGTAATAATACTAACTATCAATATACATATATTTATATACACACAAAAATACTTAACCTTTCTTAACCTTTTTCGTGCGTAGGTCTACGCGGGACACAATGGTTTTTTAATTGTGTCACTAATTACGACATACGAAAGGTTGTATATAAAAATACAAGTATCAAAAACCAATCTTTAATCGTAAGTCATTTGAGCTTATTTATCTTTCGCCAGGCGATAACAGACATGTCTTAATAATATTCCCTTTAATAATAATCGTCAAGTGGTTTAATAAATAAATATTAATAAATCCAGTGTTAAATGTATCTTAATACTAACGTTGTAGTTATATATTTACTGTAACTGGTAAAATGATCTGTGGTCCTCAAACTAGGCGCCTGTATCTTAGTTCTTAATTATTTATTGTACACAAAATCCATCTTACAGTAAAACAATTTTTGACAATTGATGTACAAAGGCGAGCTTAACTCAACAATGAGTTTTCTGCTAGTAATCCTTTGAGTGACAGAGAGACATCACATTTGAGGGCAGGATCCAGTGTACAATATTATCCTAAATAAATAAGTCATCTGTATCTATATGTGTGTGTTTGTTGTTAACAAACATTTAGACTAAGACATGTTAACTTGCATGCTTATAACAAGCATTTATAAGAGCGACATATACTTGTAAATCAAAATACCGGTAGCAAACTGCCTATCGAGATAAAAGTAAAATAATATTAACTAAATAAACAAAAAAAAATGGGGTAGGCCTATGTCCAGTGAATGTCTTTCGGCTGAAATGATGATGATGATGAAATAAATAAAAATAATCGTAAGTATGCTTACTTGAGCGTCATTAAGTTCTAAAAGTCTATTGGTCGTCTCTTTCCTGACATCACAAACAACTACAAAGTCTGCTTCCCTTCTCCCATCTCTGACGAACTTAGCTCGAATAGCAGCCACCAGCTCTATGGCGGAACAACCTCGCGGTATCTGTTAAAAAGATGATACACATTACATTAGACAAATTACAAAAAAAGTTGTAGATAGATTAAACTCAGTACGTTTTTAATGCCCAGTTCAAACATGGGTCCAACATCGGCCGATCATCGCCATTGTGTAAGCGGGGTTTCTCCGTCTACACAATGGTAATTGGCCAAAGCTGGGCCCACATGAAAACTAGGCATTAAATTGATATAGATTGAAGAGAACACATTGAGGTCCATAAAACTATTCTTCAATACACTTACTCAAATACCCGCCCCTACACCCACCGCTTTTAAGTACACGGTTAACTCTTTTTCGTACTAGTACGGAAAAATGCGCAAGCGAGGCCCCATCAAATTTTACTGTATTTATTGTATCAGATTGGGTGCTAAGCAGTCATCACTTCTCATTCCTCCACTCTCTTCATCATGTCTTCGTAAATGTATTGAAAAATGTCACTGCAACACTCGCTACTATAAGACCCTCACCTGCTTCTTAAGCTGTATTCAAAGTTCATTTATGAGAGCAGATAAGGTAAATTACCTGGCAATTTTCAATATCCCAAAATATACCGATTGGTATGTTTGTCTGTCTTTGTTTGTGGTGGCGGTACCGCGACCTCATTCTGGTTCTTTCCACGGATATCATACCCTCTTCTCTTATTACACCATCGATGTCATCTGATGAATCGTCTTCAGCGTCTGTGTATCAACAGATTATGAATCTTTTAGTTTTTAATTAAATATTTGCTTAAAGTTACGAGGACAGCCCTCTGTACCAAGATCGATATTATATACGATCGTTTTATGAACGTCGAACGCTTGGACTTGTCCTTGCCTTCAATTCCTTTGTTCTGACCACGTCCCTGAGCTTTGAAGTTAGTTCAGAACAAAGAAATTGGGGGCGTGGCCAATTTAAATCGTTCGACGTTAACGAAACGATCGTAACCTAGCTAAGGGGTCAGATTTGTTTAGGTTTCTCACGTACGAGGACACCTACTAGTGCAATGACAATCACAAAATGATTTGCACATCCTATTTGCGATTGGTTACTGCCTTAAATTGGATAACTGTCTCTTGCAAGTGGCGCAAAATGGAGTATTGAAATGTATAGATAAAATGAATGCCTTCTTAATTTTAACATTAGAAAAATTAAATCAACGACTTTATAGTATATCACACATACTCTTCATCTGCATCTTTCATGGGGTATTGCATTTAAGTCAATGAAAGCAAATGCTGATTGAAGCTAACGCTAAAAAAAATAGAGAGAAATAAGATAGCTATGTGATTTTTATATTATTTCATTTGCAGAATCCAAATTTGTTCACAAATTAAATCTGTCATGTCTAGTTATTAGGATTTAATTTCTTATTCTTTTTTTCAATTTTCGTCATTGTGGGCAAGTCCTAACTGTAGACTCTAAGTTCTTCCTGTCATTTACCAGGGCCTTTTACATGGCGACAAAGTAGTCTTCCTTAGTTTGACCACACTTATTTTTTTAAAATTGATTATAGGTTCGCGCTTATGGAAAGCGACGATGCGGTCGACGATGGAGCGCGCTTGCATACTTACCTAGAAATAACCTATTCACTTATATAATGTATACACCTATTTACTTACTAGTTGCATCAAAACCTTTCAAAACTGTCCCAGAAATAATGACTGTTTATTTTGATTAACCATGTTCAAATTATTAGATCCAAATTAACATAATATATGTTTGTTTTTAATATTATAAATAGTGGCAATAAGTGAAACTTAAAACTTATGTTAGCAAATTGGAAGATCATATTCAAGAAATGAATGGTTGGAAACATGACTACTGTTTAAAAGTTTGGAAGCACATCTGTTTTTAAACAAAACATACCATCACTGGCTAACCAATCACAAGTAACAATGCTAACTGCTGAAAGTGCACTAATTGTTGTACTTCATCATTGAGATGTATTACAAAAATAAACTTGGAAATTGAAGCATAACATATTGAGGTAATCTCATTTGCTAGTGAAATACAAAATGTATTTTTGTAATATACCTACTCTATCTGATGAAGATTGCTTAATAATTACCAAACCCATTATCACTGATAGACCTTTACTGTAAAATAGTAATATTAATAATTTACTCATCTTACTTAAACTAGAGGTTCCGGCACACAATGATTTTTCATTAGAAAAAAGATTGAGAACTAGATTGCAGAGCCACCAGTAGGTGTTCCCACCCAAACACAACAACAAACTATCCAAGGACCCACTAAATATACAACCAATTTTTTGTCTAAATTGGTCAAGCGATTAAGAAAGTTACACACATACCGAAGAATTAAAAAAATAAAAATTAAGTTAGTAGGAAAGATGTCTAGAAGTCTTCATTCAATTATGAATTTAGCTAAAAGGAAAACTTCACTATTCTTGTATGTCAAGGTTTATTTTTTATCTTGCTAAATTGCATGGTTCCTGTGGAATACAACACACAAAAACGTAAGTATATGTAAATAAATGTTCATGTGAATAAAAAGTAAAATTTGCAATACTGTTACAATCTTACGACATCAGACAATCTATGTATGACTCAGAATAATATTGCACAAGGCATTCCATAATCATAATAATATTTCATTACAATATTAAGTTTTATCCTGTTATTAAGTTAATTCATGGAGTCAATTTTTCCTTTTATGACTTACAATTCTATTTATTACATAAAAAAGTGGTTTTGATTTGGCCGCATGAAGTTTGTGGATTTCGGGACACCAGCTCAATGTAAATACATACATTTGTCTTAGATGTGTGTGCAAAACTCAACCACTCAATGTCACAGACACAGCTTATGGACACATGTGTATGTGTGACACAAAAGACTAACCTATGTTGGTGAAATAGAATATATATTATAACCTATTTTGTTATTATACATTTTGTTAGAAATAAAAACCTATTAAAACAACAAAATTTAATTAACTAATATAACAGCATGGGACAGGCTCTGGGAAAGCAATGTGAAAAGTCACACACTTAACTAACTGCTTCAAAAATTGGCTAGACGGACTAAGCTTTTCAAACTAGTTGAACCACATGCATCAGCTAATAGGTGCTACTGTAACTAACAATTAAAACAACAAGTTTTAAATCTATCTGTACTCCATCCAAAATAACGTTAGACATATAAGAAAACCTTTATTACTGTCCGTTCAATCAACTTTGAGCTTTATTATGTTACACGAAAAGAGTATAAATACAAAAAAGAAAAGCATCATCAACAATAATCTTACCAATAAACTTTTGAGCCCCAAGCAAATGCCCATGTTCACTCACTATTGTTCTATAATTGTGTCGGTAATTATGGTACACAAAAGGTTAAAATGTTGTTTGTCTCCCAAATATACCTTAACTCCTCAAGCATCACACACACATAACTACTTATGTATTTTTTAGCTATGTGACTATGAGTTTTGCTGCAGCTAGTTTTGAAGTAGAAAATATGAAAAAATAAAAGCTTATAATATAAGCCTATAAATCATGTAATTTTTTTTATAAATGTATGTTTCATGAGAATTTATGACTTATTTAAATAATAAAATCTCTTATTAGACTAACATAAACTGAGGATAAGGGATACTGTAAGTAATGCATTTTTCACTATTTAAAATAATGAACATTGAATAAAAAAAAACCCTTTATGACAAGGCCAAGAGTCTGCTGATGACTTAGAATCATATAAGAGACAGATGATAAAAGTATTAATGACTGATACGCGCACAGCAAACGTGACAGAGATACATATAAAATATAAAACAGTACATACAATAACAAACAAGGGGTTTACTATAGGTAACAAGATAAGTACAGTACTGTACATATTTCGTCTGATTAACATCCAATACAAACATTACAATCAAAACAACAATAACTATAACACAATTTGACTGAAAACGAAAAATGATCCGTCAACTTCGGACTAAATATACATATGCAAACGTACGGTAACTTTCACATACATGAAACGGACAAAATATGCATAATGAATACAAACAAAAGCATCTTCCGCGGAGAAACAGCTTTAGTATCTTTTAAGTTATATTCAAGAGAGTGCACAGAAAGGAAATAATACAATACGTAGTAGTAATATTATACAACAGTTTACCTGTAATCCATGGACGGGGCGGTAACGGTATCTTCATCGCTGGACTAGACACGGAACTCGCCAGACCTTGAGCCGAATGACTTCTGGTTCCTTTGCAACGGTTTGGACCAAAGTTATCACAATTTGTTGACGAAATCATTGTGCACGTACCTATTCACAAATTGTCAGGCGTAATTTGCAACGAACAAAAGTAGTCCAACATATGTTGAGCAAAAAAAACAAAGAAATATTCGCTATCACCGAAGAGTCACAACGCGCATTACACGTTTCCTAAAGATAAAGTAAATTAAATGCTGAAACCTCATGTGAGATTAGCGTCATGAAGTAAAAGTTACATGTAAAATGTAAAAATAAATCAATCGACTCCTACAACGCCATAAGTAGCTACCACCTTATCATTATCAATAGAACGAACGAACGAATTGAGGTATGAATGACAAAAGAAAACCAGAAACGAAATAGACATTTTTATTAAGTTTGGATTCTGGCCTTTTTAGATATAGAATGAAGTGATAAAAAATATTCATAAATTACAAATATTTACAATTTGAAAAAACCCGAAATTACCAAGTTACACCGTGAAATTGTTTATAAGGTTCAGCAGTTGATAACGATGTTACGCATACTATATTTGTAAGTGAATCTTGGCCATTCTAAAAGCATTACGTGATTTATTTAATTTATCTACATTAAAAGCGTATTAATGCTTCTGTTAATAATTCGTATCTTCGTAAGACTAATTATTTATAAGACTAAATCTAAGTATTACATGACCTGCCATATTTTTTATGGTCTATGGATCGACAGCTTGAACAGAAAATGAGCAGAAAATCGATCGCCAGCAACAAAAGTTGCTATGAACCGACATATTGAAATATAATGGAAGCCCACTCACACACATACATTATCTCGATTCATGTCGATCTTATTCATATCATTCAATCATTCACATCATTCCAATTCAACAACAACAATAACCGGTAATATTATTCTATACTCTTTGCCGGTACTCCGTTAGCGACCAAAATCAATAAACGCTAATTAGAATTTCGTTAAATGAAATCTAAAGTAAATTAAATTACAAATTGTGATACCTATCACTCAAGTAAGTGTGTTTTTTTTTCAGTTGTACGGTCGGCTTTGTACAAATATACTAAATATATACGCTTTGTACCTCTGCAATGTAATGACAATAAATACTTTGGAATTTTCGTCCTTATAACAAGAGGTTTTTGTTTGCTTGTTTAACCGGTGTCGCGGCAAACTATAATAAAGTAGTTAACTAAGTAATCTATTTTTGTAAATAGAGCTATAATAAATTAACGCATTATACATTGAGGAAAGGTTTAGAATATAGTATAGCGATGTGTCACATCACTATTTCTGTAATGATGCACTATATTTTAAACAAAATAGCTATGTATTACTTACTTTGCATGGAAACATTTCTTTGATTTGATGATTGATCAATGTATCTGACTCATTCCAGTCTATGTAACAAATTACATGTTATATTTATAAGACGACTTTGTAAAAACTTCAGAAATGGCGGGCTACATTGATACCGACACGGATACTGTTACTACTGATAGTGAGAGACCACCAAATAGGATTGAAGTAAGTTTATTTCATAGATCTATTATAAATTGTGTTGATATTGTAGTAAAGAAGTTATAATAAAATTTTGAGCATTTTTACTCTAGAAAAAATGTTTCATGCCCGGGCCACACTAACGACAAATGCTGAGAATATATCGCGATAACCGTCGTTAACGTTAATTTAACAACGGCATTAATATTGCCGTTTGGCATTAGACGATAACTCACGCTTTCAAGTGTAGCCATCCACTTTAGCGCGCTAAAATAATCGCAGCAAATATCGCGTTGACGCGTTGTAATGGTTACACTAAGTTTTTAAGTGTACATTTCCCTATCTTCTTTAATTCTTTATTTCTTTAATTTTTTAGTACAGTGATTTGACGATTCATATATTTTAAGTTTACTTTTCACCATTTCGAAAGTTCAAGAACTTTATTAAAATATTAGAGCTGTTTATCTGAGACTAAAAAAAAAAAACATTCTTACAGATTTTAATAATGCTAAATGTTTAGGATGTACAGTTGTATTTATTTTTCAGATTGACTTCAGCAGTACTGCTTTTGAAAAGATACCTCTATGGAAGTCTTGGGCCTCAAAAGGCAAAGTTAAAGAAGCTATTGACCAGCTGCTATTTTTAGAAAAGCAAACCAGACCTGTAAGATCTATTATACTTTTCTTTTGAATTCTTGCATACCAAAACAGGGTGGTAGATAAATAACTAAATTGTGTTTACTTAGTTATTTTCGATAAAGGTGCTATCACCAATCAACATAGATTCCAAGTCAGTAGGTACCTACCTATTATCAAAAATCTTAACAATAATACCTTTTTTTTTTTTTTAATACTATTCTAATTTTGTAAATAATGTACAAAAATGTTGTGTACGGTGCGTTCCAAATGAGAATAGGATACATTGTCATGTTATACAAACAAATCAGAAATTGGGTAGGGTGAACAAAACTAGGCATTTTTTAAATTTAATTTATTTACGAATCGTAAACGAAAAAGTTTAATCAGAATCCAGTTATTATTTATTTATCTCTTTGTCACTATGTGAAGTGTTTTTGGCTAATGGAAGAAGAAGGCGAAGTGTTCCTAATCATGACAATAAGGAATAAAGTAGGTTTTTTTTAACTAATTATGACTGAAAACAATATATTTACCTAGCTGATGTATACAATAACCTTTTTACTTCACCTAAAATTAACTAAGACAAAGCAAAGATAAAGTCTTGATTGATACGAAAATAAGTATTTTTGGCAAATCGTAGTTTTCACTTAACATTTGACAGATCGAAGTTATTGACTTTCCTATTCTCATTTGGAACGCATAGTAATAATTGGATTCAAGCTTAGAGCACTAAATGTTCTAATGATTCAAGTCATCCTTAAATTCTTCAAATAATGAGTTAGTGCTACCAGAACAAAGTATTCTTTTTTTTGGATTTAAAGCTTAATAAGCTTATATTATACATATTGCATCATGTATTGCAGGGTACTAATATAGATACCACAGCAAGAATCGTGGTGGCTATTGTTCAAATATACTTTGAGGCAAAAAATTGGCAAGCTCTCAATGAACAAATTCTTCGTCTGGCTAAGAAGAGGTGAGAGTATATTTTATAAAATAAAATACACAATATAAAAATTATAAAATGACACTAACGTTATGCTATTATATCAAGAGTACAATATGGTTTTGATCTTCTTTTAGGTCGCAACCCAAACAAGCTATAGTAAAAATGGTACAAGAATGTATTACTTTCATCGACAAAATTCCAGACAAAGAAAAACAAATTAAATTAATTGAAACTTTAAGTTTTGTAACTGAAGGTAAAGCTTACCTAAATGCAGAAACGACATTGCTCGTAAATATTTTGAAAAAAATTAAGGCAGACGAAGAAAATAACCCAAGCACTCATAAAGAAACCAATGTTGCGCAAAATGTGCCTTTAAATTTTATGGATTCCACTGATGAAAGAGAGATGGTGAATCCAAAAAAGCGAAAACCTTTAGATAGCCAGTCAAAAGAAATTGTGTATAATTTATACAAATATTTTAATGATCTCAAAGGCAAAGATATGTCGATTGTGTTTGATACTACATCGTCAAAGTTAGTATCTATGTCAACAGGAATTCCATGGTCTAATGTGAAAAAAGTTATGTTGGAAGGTAATCGTATTGAAAAAGGAGAACAAGGAGGGGAGTTTAGTTCTCCGAAAAATGTAAGAAAAAGGAGAACGGCCCTTAACGATCAGGACCGAGTTATTGTCCGAGAATCAATAATTGATCACTATTATGATTATTATAACAAAGATGAAGTTTTTCCGAGTATGAAAAAGTTCCATGCACAGATGAAAGAAAAAATTAAATATCCAGGTTCACATAAAGCACTTTGCTCAGAACTATCACTAATGGGATTTCATTGGAAAACAATACAAGGTAGTCCCGGAATACCTGTGGAGAAAAATGAAATACGATTCCTTAGAATAAATTTTCTTAATAAAATTGCCGAATATCGAAAGCAAGGTCGCCCAATCGTCTTTACTGGTGAAACATTTATAGATACTGCACACACGCCAAAAGGTACTGCTAAACGTCCAGGATTAGTAGTTGTTCATGCTGGTGGGGTGGACGGTTACGTCCCAAATGCATTATATATGTTTAAGTCTCATGAAAATAATCATGAAGATCTTCATTATATGAATAGTGAAGACTATATTAAATGGATGACTAATCAATTAATACCCAATTTAAAACCAAACAGTATTGTGGTGGTAGAAAACCCTTTTTATCATAATTTGTTACAAAATCCCGCCCCAAAGCCTAATGCTCGTAAGCAAGAAATGCTTGACTGGCTTGATTACCGTAATATTGTGTATTCATCATCTATGCTTAAGCCACAGCTTTATCAGTTAATTTCACAACATAAAGAAAGTACTAAAGAATATAAAATAGATAGTCTGCTAAGAAACCACAACCACGGTGTTCTGCGGCTACCACCATGTCATCCAGAACTAAACCCAATAAAGAAAATATGGCCATTAATAAAACAGGGCATGGAAAAGAAAAAAGAACCGATTAACATTAAAATGAAAATGGTCGAAGAAAAAATTAATTCAATAACTGTACAACAATGGAAAAATCTATGTGATCTCGCAATAAAAGATGAAAAGAAATTGATCGGCCACGACGCTGCTATTGATGCTTTAACAGAGAAATTGGATTTGACTGCAAATTGCTCATCAGAAGAGAGTGAAACTGAATTAGATATAGATTATCCAATGTCTGATTAATAAGTAAAATACTAATATTAATCTTGATACTCTTTTCTAAGTATAACCAACATGTGTTTGTTTGTTTAATTCGTTATTATGCATAAGAAGTAGGTGAGCAATGTCATCATATCAAGTTAGTAGAAGTACATCTCTGTCAATTTTTTTAAACTGTTGCTTCTAATTGACACGTGCCAAATCTAAGTATGCTAGAGCGCTTCCAACTCAAGAAAATAGAAACTAAACTCTACAGTGCTGTAAAGTTACTTCTTCACGAGTATAAACCATATTTTGTATGTATTTCTACCCTTCTTGTAACAATTACTTCGTGTTTGAATAAATATAATTATGGGTAACAAACTTTAATTCGCATGTTTTTTTTTTCATTTTAAATGGCTGGGTGATTTTTCATCTAAAAAATGTAAACTCAAATTCAAACTACTACAAGTATAGTACGAATTCTTCATTTTAAATACAGATAAAATCATTTTGCTATTAAATACCGCGAGTAGAATAAATATAAGTAAGTATAATAAAAGATCACGTGCAAACGATCTGTCTTCCTTTGGTTCAAGAAGGCAGCTGACGAGCTAAAAAAGTGAATGCTACTCAAACCCACAAAATACTTAAAATGAAAACTATTGTCAGATCTCCACACATTTAATTTTAAATCCCTACCCTAGGTCAACCCTAGTTTGAATCCAGAGCAAGCTTGCTCTGGATTCAAAAAAGGGATGACCACAAGATTTTGCAAGCTGAAAACGAGCTCGTTTTCAGCTTGGAAAATCTTGTAAAAACCAAATACGCCATCATATTCATCTAAAAGATCAATTAATTATTCTTATCGGCCAAAAGTAATCATATATTGATATGATTACTTTTGGCCGAAAATGAAATAATGACATTCACTTTAGCACCTACAGATGTGCTAATGTGAATGTTATTATTTCATTTTGACATTGATAAAAATTAAATTGTATATCTTAATTTGAAGATTTTCATTTCGCATTTCTTATTTGTCTTAATTTTTTGTAGTTGCCAAGCTTTTGCCGAAATCCCCGAAAAAAAAAATACTACCAGCATAGCATCGCCATGTTGTGACATCATTATTTTTGTTGGTTCCATCCGTGTTCTTAAATACCCCATTGATGATACCCCATTAATTATAGCATAGTCTAAATAATTTTGTTCTTATAAAAAACGAATGCCAATACTTCTTTGGGTTTTTATTGTAAATTTACCAAAAACTATTTGAAATAAATATCGATACAATTTATACCAAGTAAGTATTGATACCTCAGTGGAATCGCGATAGCCCAAGACCTTACTTCACCTTAATTCATATAAAAGTAGACGACGTACATACAATATCTCAAAGGATGGTTTTACTGAAGCTGAAGGCTGTGTTTATTTATAAAGGCTGGGGTGGTTCTCGGTGGAAATTACGAATATTCTTAATACACTATACTAGTTAATACAATAATAGACCCAACAATAGTTCTAACCCATCTAAAACTCAGTTAACACAACTAATTTTTGGACGGATTAGAATTATTTTCACCGTCATTTAAGAAACAATTCGGTCAGCTTACAAGAAAAAACAGAATATCACATGGCTGGGCTGACTGATAATCTATGTCAGTAAACCTTTGTCCACCTAAAAAGTTAAAATTATTTTATTATTTCAATTGTGTGTATTTTTCAAATACCTTTTAAGTAACCGGCGTATGTGTGGTCCCACCATAATATGTAATACTATGATTAATAGCTAAAACGACTAGCTTCCAAGTCATAACTGAAATAAAAGAAAACCATAAACTGTCAAGTCAACCGACAAGTCATTGTCCGTGATGTATCTGTCATTGTCATAATCGTGAGTTTGCATTACCGAGCAATTTGGAATTGAAAAGCTTTCGTTGTTTACTGAATATATTCTTTGTTACAAGCTAAGCCTAATAAAGTAAATTACTTATTAATTAGTGGACTATATTTATTTTATAACTCTGACTTTGCTTTGATGATTGTTTAACTGTTTCAGTTTTGTAACAATGTCGACGAACGGCGATATCACTAGTCTTGATGCCAGCGGCAAAATTGTTAAAATGGAAGTAAGTAAAACTTTATTTACTATTTCACGTTCATGAACACATTGTGTGGTAGCGAAATGATCATAAGAATCAATCTATGGGTTGATTTTTGGAGTGTCAGTAACTCGTGTAAACTGCTGATGTGTGGTATAACTTATTTAAATAATCTTATTATTTTGTATTGTCAAAGTAACAGTACTCACATTCTAATTCACATCTTGCTTTAATACTATGACAGTCATTAAAACTAATTCTTATTTCAGGTTGACTACAGTACCACCTGTGATGAAAAGATACCAATGTGTAAGTCATGGGCGTCCAAAGGCAAAGTTCAGGAAGCTATTGACCAACTTCTGGCCTTAGAAAAACAAACTAGAACTGTAAGTTTTTGTTTATTGGTACTATTTACATTAAATAACTAAGTTTAAGTCTTATACTAAACTATGAGTTAGTATACTTACTAACTATGAGTAAGTATACTCATAGTTTAGTATAAGACTTAAAATTGCACAGTCATTTGTAGCCAACTTTACAATGACATAGTGAGAAACGTAAGACTAAGAATGCTCTTCATAATTATTCAAGCCCCAAGCAAATAGCGGGTTTGCACATATATTATCTCTCTATTGTGTCTCTAAAAACAGTATTCAAAGATTTCAGTTGCTGGATCAAGAATTTGATTTATAAAGTGACACTCCTGGACAAGGCTTAAATTATGAAGAGGTTCTTTTCTTTTTAGTGCTAATTGCTGAACATCATATTATGGATAGATTACTATATATTTTGATTGTATTTAAAAATTTAAAGTACCTTGTTGTTTTAATATTTTTTTGTATGTTGTGACAGGGGGCTGACATGGCTTCCACTGCCAGGATCTTGGTAGCTATTGTGCAGATATGTTATGAAGCGAAAAATTGGTCTGCACTGAATGACCAAATAGTTCTGCTGTCCAAAAGAAGGTGAATATTACAAGACTATAGAATAAATTATTTGTTTATTGCAATTTTCCTTTTTTAATTCAAAGCATTAAATAAATAATAATTACTCTTAGGTTGCATATCTGAGTTCAAAATTTCTAATTTAGTTTGTAATTTTTAGGTCTCAACTCAAACAAGCTGTAGTGAAAATGGTACAAGAATGTTGTACTTACGTAGACAAAACACCTGATAAAGAAACAAAAATAAAGCTCATTGAAACATTAAGATCAATAACTGAAGGCAAAATCTATGTTGAAGTAGAAAGAGCCAGGCTTACGCATATCTTGGCAAAGATCAGGGAGGAGGAAGGCAATACTGCTGAAGCTGCGAAGATCATTCAAGAGCTCCAAGTTGAAACATATGGTTCAATGGACAAACGGGAGAAGGTTGAACTGATTCTGGAACAAATGAGACTTTGCCTTAACATCAAGGACTATGTCCGCACACAAATCATCTCCAAGAAGATCAATACTAAATTCTTTGAAGAGAAGGATACTCAGGTATATATCTCTTATATGTTTAATTTTAAAAGACTGTAAGGATGATTTTAGTATTTAATTGTTATAAACTAGCGCTTGACTGCACCCTGATGATAAGCAGTGATGCAATTGTTGACAGTGGGGCACACTAGTTTACTGTATATTTTGAAAGTCATAGTATAAGATAATCATAGTACAGCAAATAATATGATTATGATTAACAGATAAAATAACCTGATCTATGAACTCAAGGCAGCTTGACTATCAATTTCGTATACAATACTAGCTTTTGCCCGTGGCTTCGCTCCCGGCAACAGATTATTCTACTCTGCTCTACCCTACTCTACCCAACTATAACCTATTTTTTTTTTCATAAGAACCTTCTGAATGTAACAAACAGAACAAAAAAAGAATTAGCGAAATCGGTTCGGCCATTTTCGAGTTTTGCGCTTACCAACACATTTTGCGATTCATTTTTATATATAAGATTAAGTCTGCTTTGTTCAGTTCTAATTTGTCCATCAAAAATATATACAAAACTGCAGAGGACTCCACAAATGGCAGTATGATCATTTAATTTTTGTAGCGATGCTGTAGCGTGTCTCGAAAGCGCGGGATGGCATCGTTATAGAAAAGATGCCATCGCGCTATTTGCGAGCTACAGCATCGCGACCGTATCGCTGCAAACGCGCATCATTACAAAAATTCATCTAAAGAATTTCAGCAGCCTAAGACGAAATGGATAACTGGAGGACACTCTTACTTTTGACTCCACCCAGTGCCAAGGAGTTATATTTGATGATTTCCTAGAAATATAAATATTCCGAACCTCTCATTCATTTTATAAATTTGCTTATAGGAGTTGAAAGAGAAGTTCTACCGGCTCATGATAGCAGTTGACCAACACAACGGTGCTTACTTGTCAGTGTGTCGTCACTTCCGGGCACTCGGACAGTCTGCTGGCTCTGATGCACTGATTGGTAGTGTGGTGTTCTTGATCCTGGCTCCGTATGACAATGAACAGGCTGATTTAACACACAGGGTCAATGAGGATAAGGACCTGGATAAGCTGCCTGAATACAAGTATGTTTTTGTTTTCTCTGTTTGCATCTCTATTGCATATTTATATGCCAGATAATATGACCTGACTCAAATAATCACAGAATTGATATTACACTAGGAGAGCCCTTCCCCACCCTTCTATAGTAAACATGAGCATAGTCTAAAAATTTGTTGGTTCATCAGATTCAATGCAATGTTTGACAGAGTGGCAATGCGAAAAAAGAGAATTTACACTTAATGCTTTGTTGTAGTGATTTCGTAATTTACTTGAATATATCAGAAAACTTATTCCAGGATTTTTTTTTTTTTATTCTGGAAAGTATTTGAAAGAGTAAAATCATTATTAAGAATTTTGATTATCTGTGAAAGGGTTTTTTTTATTGGAACTATAGAAACCTTTCATATTTAATGCAAAATCGCAGTTGTTTAGTGGTGTTTACTGGATTATTATTATTATTGCTAGCCTGTGCTGTCCCACTGCTGGGCAAAGGCCTCCCTCCATTCCTTCCATTTATCTCGGTCGCTCGCCATATCGTTCCAATTCCCAAGGAAGACATCCAGGTCGTCCCGCCATCTCCTTCGTGGTCTGCCGCGGCCCCGCGTCGCTGTGTTTTACACCAATTATGCACCAATCCTGTGTTTTACGGGCCCTCAGCTCGCTAGACATGCGGCAGACATGTCCTGCCCAGTCCCATTTAAGTGGAAGTGCGTGATGCACTCAGCAAATTAAAATACAACCGATCCTGTGGTGAAGATGGCGTGAGTACCGAAGCTCTAAAATTGGGTGAACCATCATTACTCTTCTACCTGACAAGATTGTTTAACGACATTCTTCATAGCGGTAACTTCCCAAACTACTTTTGCCATGCCAATATGATACTTCTCCACAAGAAAGGTGATAAGTCCGACGTAAATAATTATAGACCGATTAGCCTAATTTCCCACATTATACTGGATTAGTCTAATATAAATTTATTATTTAACATTTTTTTTCTTATTTAAAAACAATAATATCTTGACAAAATGTGAGGGCAAGATGTAAACAACAGTTAGGATAAATAACAGTTAAATATTGATAAAAAATAATGTCGATGTCTCAAGTAATGCTCCGTCATACATTTGGCAATCAATATTTAATCGTATATTTTTACTTTTTTATCAGACAGTTGCTAGGCCTATTCATCAACCCAGAGATCATCAGATGGAACACTCTATGCACCACCTATGAGAAGACGCTCCGTAGTACGCCTTACTTCGACTCTGGTGATGAGAAAGGCCAGGAGCGCTGGAATGACCTTAAGAACCGGGTTGTGGAACATGTAAGTACCTACCAATCTGTTGAGTGTGTTACGTGATGCCGAAAAACTTAACCGCGAACAATGACGTATTATATATAGACACGTCATGAACTAACATCGCGGCGCTTAAAAACGGCGAAAATACTAGATAACTACTTATACGCGTAAAGAAAGGGAAAGAAAATATGACATCGTATGGTGGAACGCCTTTGCTAGAGAGAGATAAATATACATCTTCAGTTACATCACAGGATAAGTAATAGTAAAACTACATTTTCATTGGTCGAGCGCATGAGTGACGTAGCTATACCTTCATGCGCCGGCCGCCATAAGATGGCGGGCGGCGGCGTCAAGAAAAATAAAATAAAAATAGGTTGTTTGGTGAACTTACGCATGAAATGACGCATTTTTGTCTTTAACTTTTGGGGTATAATTTGTACATCGTCTGAACATACACGACGGCATGCTTTCTTTATGTTACGCACAGGTTTACACATACGATATAAATTAAAAACAAACGTAGCGTCGCGCGGCAGGTTGGTGCGTAACTAAGCGCGATGTTGTCAATTGCCTTCATTTCATGTTGTCATTTTAGAGCGCGGACAACGTATCTATAGTTTTATACATCATTGACCGCGAATAACACTTTCCCGCAAGTTTACTAATCTGAAACACGTAACAACGAATGCAACGAAAATCTTGACAACAAAGGCACGCCATCTCGAAAAACATGATCCCGAAAAATGTGATATCGATATAGTTAGTACTACAATTATATCGATATCACATTTTTCGAGATCTCTCCAAATCTTTTTTTCTGGTCGTATCTATAATTGATTTTGGCACGTAGGAGTTGCATTAGTAATTGTTTTTAGGCTTCTTTATCTATACGCATATTTTTACGCTTTACTTATCTCACTTCGTCGAACCCGACGTGAAGTGATGTTGCGGGATCGCCCTAGGAAAACTTTCCATGCTAGGTTGATAAACATTTTTTATTTCCTATACATGTGTACATTTGTTTGTATCTGAAAAATACTGAAAATGTATGAAGGTTTGTTAGCGAGTCTATTGGTAACAACTTTTTCTTCTATGCCAATAACATGATACGATTTGATTTATTAGAAAAATATTCCTTTTTCATAAAATCGTTTTTGGAACTATTAAGCATCCAGAGATGTTGCGTTTTCATTTTAAAACGCTCCTAACTTGCAAACTTCTATTACAGAACATCCGTATAATGTCGATGTACTACACGCGCATTACTCTCAAGCGTATGAGTGAACTGCTTGGACTGAGTGAGACCGAGACGGAAGAGGCGCTCAGTCAGCTCGTCGTTAGCGGCGTAGTTCGCGCCAAAATCGACCGCCCTGCAGGCGTAGTGCATTTCAGGTAAATACTAAAAGTTGCTTTGTCATTTAGTACGTAAATGTTATCATTAGGAACATTTGTAGATACTCGTGTAAAGAAAATAGTGACTCATGAGTGCTATTGCAAGGTTATGGCATATTCATAATCGGGTAAAATGGTAATTTTAAAATATTAATTTTAAGTAAGTAACTATTTTTAAATTTAATCGAATTTTCACTTTTATTTTTAAGAATAAGTAAACATTTTAATTTTACGTACAATGGTCTTCACAAGACTAAGTGCGGAAACCATACTCAGACTTAACATTGGTCAAGGAGCGTTGATAAACTGAGTGGCAATGATGAGTCATTATTTTCTGGACGCGAAAACACTGTTTTTAAATCAGCATCTTAGATAAGTATTGTTTTTTTTTGGGATAACGAACTATGCAATCAAATTATTTATAA
Organism: Mythimna loreyi; assembly: GCA_029852875.1. NCBI lineage: Eukaryota > Metazoa > Arthropoda > Insecta > Lepidoptera > Noctuidae > Mythimna > Mythimna loreyi. The sequence continues at coordinate 10,793,951 of CM056785.1, read as the reverse complement.
AAATAATCGGTGCAAATCATGACAGTATTTTGTGTTACTTTTGATTTGCTTATTATTCGTTTATGGAATGAATTATTTTGAAAACGGAAATATTAGATGGTGATGTTTTTAATGCATAAAAATTGCCGCTTCATCTTAATTTCATTTAAATTATACGTGCATAGATAAAAATTCGAAGACATGTGACATACACCAATCCGCACTGGGCCCGCGTGGTGGATTATGGCCCATTCCCTCTCCTAGAGAGAGGAGGCCTGTGTCCCAGCTGTGGGAACATTAAAAGGCTGATGATGATGATGATGATGATACGTGCATACATTTTAACAATCAGTGGTTTCTTTTTTATGTTGGGCAAAAATCATCCAATGACGAATCCCGCTCTTGGGCGCAGCGGGATACAATGTCAGACTCTGACTAAACACTCCATCCCATTCCTTCTTTGCCCTTCGCAATGGGGCCAAGCTTTCCTTTCAGAAAATTATGTGACATATTATTACCTAATTATATTTTTCAAATTCCAGTTTGAACATGGACGCGTCAGACCGCCTCAACGAGTGGTCAAACAACCTCAACTCATTGATGCAACTCGTCAACAAGACGACGCATCTTATCAACAAAGAAGAGTGCGTGCACAAACATCTTCTTGCGACGGCAGAATAAATAATAATTTAATTTATAATAACCCTTTTTTCAAACCTGTAAACGTATTCCAAGTTATAAAATAAGACTACTAAATGTCTTTAAAATATTTCACTGTGTGAAATTTAATATAGTAGTAAAACCTCAAAAAAAATAACGTTTTGTTTCATTAATATGACGATAGTCAGTTTCTAAACGGAAATCTGAAACAAATTTTAATTGTGCATTTTATTTTAAAGCTGTTTATTTTTAAAATACGTTTGAAATAAATATAAATACTTAACTCCATATCTTCGTTTCAGTGGTTCCTATAGGTAGTCCTTTTTTTTGGTTTGGATACTTATTCCAATGATGATTAATTAAATCTGTATATGTAATGAACTCTTCAAGTTTCAAGTGTCCTTTTCCGGATTTGGACATCAATGTCCAAATCCGGAAAAGGAATAGCGAAAAATACTCAACGGAGTTGAAAACTTCATTTTTGAAGGCTATTAAAGCAAATACAAATAATGTCACAAAGCAAACAACAGCACCATTTTTTAAAATTATTTAACAATCAGAAAAAGTATAACACTTAAATAATTCACCCTGTATAAGGATAATGCCACTGGGAAAAGTAGTTACTATTATCACAGAATAAATAATAGTACTAAACAAATCGGTATATTACTGTAGGTACTATTTTAATACTGTAACATAATATTTTAGGGTTTTTTTATGGTGGGAAAAATCATCTGATAGGCCCCAGTAGGCCGAAGCCTACTGGGGCTCCGGTCCCCTACAGTTTTTACGTTTGCTGACAACTCCTTGAGGCGCTCGGAAACAGAGCGCGCTGTTGACGACTTGGCTTGATCCGGACCATTACCAGACGACCGATAATATTTTAGGGTACGATTAAACGTTTTTTCTTTCTTTCTTTATTTCACAAGTCGTAAGTGTATTGAAAAACGTTAGACACACGTGCAGATTTGTCATTGCAGTCCTCGGCTCCATAACACACTCGCCTACGGCTCGTGCGAATTTCGCCTCGGTCGCAATCACAAATTTCCTGCAATTGTATCAAAATGTACTAAAATGAAACACATGTGCGAGCCAGACATGGACGTTGCCGGTACTTAGTTTTTTTGGTATATATAGGTACTTGATATAGGTTGGTATATAAGTAAATACTTGATAATTATTTATTGGCAATAATCAGATACTTAGGCTCAAAGTTCCAAATCTATTAGGTAATATGGAAATCTTTATCTATGTATATTATAACAGTCGATGTATGCGTCTGTCTGTTTAATAGTTAACTCCTAAACTACTCAACGGATATTGACGAGACTTTTACTAAAATATAGAGCTATAGCGAGGAAACCGAGGCGAGTTACTGAGTTACTAGTAGGGTAAAAGCCAAAAATTTCAGAAACAGTAGCAGTAACTATCCACTTTTTTCCTTATTACAGTTTTTTTTTTATCATAGATCCGCATAATATATAAAGGAATGAGTCATGTTAATTGAAATAGTGTATTTTTTCCCAAATCGCACAATTATCGGTCTCTGATAAGATAGATAATAACCAGACGGTAATTCATAATTGATTAAGTTAATCATTTCGTAACTTGTAGTGATCGTGGTCGGTTTATTAGTAGTTAAAAAGTAATATCGGCAAAATGTTGTGTTCTTGTCTGTTACCTCTCCTTATACCTGTGGGGCTGGTTGTATTTTTTAGGATACTAAACAAGCCAAATAAACCAGCGATATTTGGCATTTATCAACAGAAGAATAAGTTCTTTTGGTTTAAGTTTCTTTTTATGTACGTGACTATAAAAATTAGACAGGTATGTATATTTTTTTTTTAGTTATATGACAAGGAAATTGTCGTGACAGTACTAAAACCTCTGCTTATGTCAGTTATGTTAAACATCTGGAAACGCGTACTCACGAGCGGCTTGTTGCCAACTGCAGAAGTTACTTTGCATCTTTACATACTCTTTCTTTCGCAGCCTTGTACCTACTTATAGTATCTATTGACTGATAGTCACAACGTAATTATTCAAATTATCATTAATCTAGCGCCTTTTGACATAAAGATTTAAATGCCTAGACAGTAGCTATAGGTATATAAAATTGGTTACACTAAAAGCCGACTCGAATACAACATTGAGAAAAAGGTTTGGTCTATTCAAATATTGCCGGCTCCACATTAGTGCCGTGAAACTACGTAAACAGGCGTGAACAGGCGTGAGAATTTATTCATGGCGTGAATTCGCGCTTTAAATTCACGGCGTGTGGAGCCGCCATTAAAAGTTAGTGCTACGGTAACAAGACATTTGCGGCCATATAAGAGGATCCTTAGTCATCATCATCTACAAGCTGAACATTTAGCTATGCGTAGTCATTACGTTACGTCATACTAAATTATTTCTTTTAACTCTAGCTTATCTATCACATACGTCGAATATACAACGTGGAATCGGGCAAGAGCTGTGACGGTACGCTACAGGTGCCGAAGCTAGATGAGGCGTTGGAACACAAGTATTATCTTGGAGATAATGCACAGGTAACGACTTATGTTGTCTTACATATTAAGACCTATAAGTACAGTATAACTCTGTTAAGCGTAGTTCTTAGATATACGAGTGAGCGCAATTTTGTTTGTATCAATCAACTCGAAAACGCTTATTTAATAAAAAAAATATTTTGGGCCTGACTGCTATGCCAGAGGTAGTGGGTTCGATTCCCACCAAAGACAAATGTTTTGTGATAAGCACGATCATTTTTGTTGTGTGTTGTGGCTGTATGTAACATAATTATACTAATGTATGAATTTAGAAATAGATACATATACAACGTGTAGCTTTAAATGCGCTAACCTGAAAATAGTTAGCTCAGAATAACGAGCAAAATCAATAATGTGACCTATGTTAGCCACATTTTTCGAAAAATCTACATTCAAAATGTTGCCCTATCTATTTATTAATAAGTCAAGCAGTCAATCAGGTGCACAAAACCTGCCAAAATTGTTTAGTAGAGGGTGTTTAACTCATAACACCCTCTGGCTACGGCCGTGCCTATTGCCTAACTTATTACCTAGATGTACGCAAGTTAAAGAGTCCATGGTAATATTACACAATCTTAGGAGTCAAGTTTACCTTTGTAGATAATAAAAATATGTTTTAGGCCATCGATGCGGTGTACTTCAATGGCAATAATAAGGATGGCGATGCAGTTATCTGTGGGATTGCAAGGAGACCTAAGAATGTTGTTGATGCTTTCTTATATTTGAAGGTTGGTATACCTAATGAGATGACCTTTATACATATTTATTTCTTACATGTACGGTTAGGTACATATGATAATATAACATCTGTTTTTCCCTGATGAGGTAGGCACAGTACACACAATACACCATATTTTTAAGTTCGACTACAGGTGTTATAATTCACAAATGTTGTTCTAATTTATACATACCTTATGCAAATAATATTGAGCTTGCGGAACGGCGAGCAAGGGGTAGCTCGCCGTCCGTCCGTCCGGTAATCTTTTACACTAAGCCCCCACGAGTGTCCTCGCCTCAAAGAAATGTTAGCAAAGTCGTAGGGGCCCAGCAGAGTCGAAGACTATTGGGGTCATGGGTTGATAAAGAAGGAACATTGGAGTAGGTTTCATTTTACTTCTAGAGCGGGAGTCATTGATGATAAATTCCCGTCTAAAATAAAAAGGAAATAATATAAGAGGCGCATGAGAGCTGTGGTGGAAGAGTGGTAAAGGCCAAGACTTACGAGTTGTAGGTCGTTGGTTCAAACCCTACTTTAGGCGCATTACTTTGCGTAATTTATTTCATCATCACTGCTCTCAAAACGGCGAAGGAAAACATCGTGAGGAAACCGGCACGTCCTAGAACCAAAACTCCGAAGACATGAGACATCCACCAATTCGCACTGGGCCCCGCGTGGTGGATTATGGCCCATTCCCTCTCCTAGAGAGGAGGCCTGTGTCCCAGCAGTGGGAATATTAATAAGGCTGATGATGATGACTGCTCATAATTGGCTACTTTCCTGTGTCAATGTCCTTGTGTCAATTCTTTCCAAAATCTCATATTTTGAAAAAAGAATAACTTGAACGGTTATTTTAAAATTTTATATGAAGAGAGACCTACTTTCAGGCGAAGCCGCTAGCTAAAGTTAGTGGAAAATACTATGTAAAAGTCCTGGCAAGTAAAGTATTTTTTTTTCAGGTCAAAGGAGAGGATCTCCTCCTATCTCCGGAGTTACCAGACACCTACCAAGAACAGGGGTTGGTCGAACATGGCTTGTATAAAATTAAAGGTCTTGAAATCGAAAACTTTATCCCTATGCGCACTTGGAAACTAACTTACAAAGGTGACATGAAGTAAGTGTGAATTTGGGCTATCTTTTGATTACTCTGAAAATAATAATTCATTCATTAATCCAGCATTAAATCGGTAGATAAGTGTGCAGCTGTGTACTTTTGATTACCGGTAAATATAAATTGGGGATTTTTAGATTACATTGTCGCTGAAAGAATATTTTATATTTTCTTAAAAAAAAATATATCATTTTCCTGGTCCCCAAAATTCTTATCATTTCATCGATTCGACAACCACACCTCGACGACGAATCTCATAGCACCCTTTTGGAAAAGGCGGGTGAGCCTTTTACTGATTATAACCCACCTGTATTCCTTCAGATGCTCTTTCCAGGATTACGGTTACTTTATCGAACATTCCTGTAGCTCTTGTTATAGTTCTGTACAGTTTGTGTGGTTGAATTGTGCACCATTTTCACTTCTATAATTTTTAGATTAATCGCTTGAGTTCCAAGCAAACGCCAGCGTTCGCAAATCTATTGTCTTTCTATTATGTCTCTATTTATCTAATTACGGTACTCGAAAGTTTAAGCTGTTGAGTCCCAAGCGAACGGACACCTATCTTTCTATTATGTTTATTATATTTTTTTATATTCAAAATGTTAAGGTTGAATATTTCTAGGACGCCACTCTTTGGTCTACTAAAGGATATTTATATAATTACAGACCCAAGAACGATAAACAGAAGACAGTGCAAGTTGAAGCGGAACTGACTTGGAGCGCAGTGTTCACTCATTTCAACTACGATACACAGATGTCGGCTACATGTATGGCCAAGGACATAGCCAAGGAGAAATGGTCGAGAGGCTACTTCAAGTTGCTTAAACAGTAAGAAATTCCTTATAACAGTCAGAATAAAATCTATTTTATGGTTAAAAGAACAAAGCTCATTTTGCATTAGCAAATTGTCATGAATATTTATATAAACGCATCAATAGAAAAATAAAAAACAGCGTTAGAAGGCTGAGGCCTTCTCACCCGCACCCGAAAGACTGACTGATAATTACCGTAATAGTCACGAAAATCCGATGTACGCGAGATGACCAGGACCGGTCGTTGTTTGTGACGATACTTGGGGGAGGCCTATGCAATACGATGATGATGACCTGTGTGCTGATTGTGAGTTTGTTTAACGCTAACGCGATTGACGCCTTTATGACGTTCGGCGCTCCGATTGGCTTGTTCCAAGCTCTTTAACCAATCAGAGAGCTAAACGTGCTAAACGTCAAAAACAACTCACACTCAGCACATGTTTTATACCATAAAAATCGAAAACAAAAAAACTAAAGAAATTAAATGTGGTTTATTGACAATATAATTTTCAGATTACATCAAACGCATTATGAGCAAATGGGTGTTCTGCAAGGCACGGTCACAATTGACGGCAAACAACATACAATCGACATACCGTGCGTTAGGGATCACAGTTTCGGTAAGCTAATTTTTCAGCGCTTGTATTTAACTCTGGTAGGAACTTTAATTACCTAACTGAATAGTCTATTTATTATGTGACAATAGTCTTTAAATCATAGCGAAGTTTCAATTGCTGGCCTGTTGGTCTAGCGGTTAGTGACCCTGACTGCTATGCCCGAGGTCGTGGGTTCGATTCCCATCCAGGACAAAAATCTTCAAAAATTGCGTTACGTAATACTTGAACGCTCCCTATGTATTTAGAAATATATAATTATGTTTATCAGTTGTCTAGTACCCATAACTTAATCTCTGCTTAGCTTGGGACTAGACGACGTTGTGTGATAGTTGTATAAAAAATATATATCAACTAGTTTTCTTGACTTCTCCTCCAGAAGAGATTTCCTACTTTAAAAAAAAGCTTCCATGTTAACGGATCACCCTTTAAAACACTAACCTAAGTTTTGTCCGCTCTCCATCTGTTATCGCCCTTTCCTTGACACCTGCGTTTGTTACAGGACCTTTCCGAGACTGGCGTACATTCCATCGTTATGTTTATCATTTCATCTTCTTGGAAAACGGAGATTGCATGGCTATAGGCTCAGTGTGTCAGCCTGCAGTTTTGTCGCAGTAAGTGTTAATTATTACTGGTTACCACGAGGTTGAAGCATTTGTGTAGCTAGTTCCACAGCGGCCCCGTATCAAAAGTCCCACGGGAGCCCCGTATAAAATATGTTTTTTTACAAAAGCTTGGTAAACCCTACGAGACGGTTGTGGATAACATATAGCGTATATTTGCTAACATCGGGGCCCCTGTACTGCGGGTCCCCGTATAATCGATATGGCAGATATAGCTACGCCCCCAACCAAGGGGTATCCCTCCACCCGTTAGTGAGTTTTGGAATGTGGTTGCAGTTAGTTTCATGTATAATACCGGTGTTTGACTACATCCGATTAGATCAGAAACCGATTCTACGATAACTGGGAAAAGCTTAGCTAGGCAGTAACAACTAAATTATGAGGGTACATAAAAAATGACCAGCACGTCATCTTTAGGAGCCCACCATGTTGAATTTGGAATGTCGTCACTGAGCTAATCATGCAGTCATCCAAACTGAATATAATATCAGCTGCAGAAATCCAGCTCAATCGGTTACATACAAACATTGAAAGTGAAATATAACCTTGTAAAAATAACCATTTCCTTTCAGCCTCACCATCGGCTATCTCTGCCGTCACTCGGACCAAGCTGTGTTACCAGTACAATCTAGTGACTTCCAGTTGTACCAACATGGAGAACATCAGATCTTACCCAAAGACTACGGATTCAGTTTTAGAGCTGGTAAGCCATTTTTCTTGCCTTCCTCCAATACAATAGTGTCAAATACATAATCCTGATTTTCTTGCCTTGAAATCTCCAGTATAATAGTGTCAAAGACATAATCTTTAACCTTTGGGTCGCCGTTTCAACAAACTAAAGAAAGCTATAGCCTGCTCTTAGCGACAAGCGATTTCGTCATGTACTCATGACCGTGGCGTGCTGAAAACATTTTATTTTGTCATGTATTCTGACTGACTGTATGTGGACTTGAAGATATTTTTATATTTGGGGGTAAATTTAACTGAAGAAACTAGAAAGTCGTGATTTTTGATAAAAAAAATAAAAGGTTGTTGCCACGCCAGTTAATTTTATTTAGTCTTATTCAGCTATATATTGGCAGTATGATTTCATAGGTAGATAAATAAATAATTTAGGCTTAAAATATTTTTTTATGTCCAGGATACCAATCGTACGCAGTTCGAGTGCAGGTTGACAGTGAAGATATATTTTATATCGGTAAAGAAAGAGAAGCGAAGTTTTATGAGCGCTGGTGCAGAGTCGACGTGAACGGAGTCAAGGGTTCCGCCTGCGTTGAGTGGCATTATAATAATGTTCAAGATAAGAGCAAAAGAGGAGATTAGTAACTTACCGTCGTAGTATTTATTGAAATGTATAAAAAAATCTCTGGTTTCATTGTATTGAATAGGTATTAAACTGATGGCTAGAACTTCACATTCAAGCTTGTATTTTTTTATAGTTTCAACTCCTTTTTTGTTCAACCGTTTCGAAGACGTATTCCGTAGTTTGAAATCGTGTTCTCGGAAAAAAATAAAAGTAGCCTAAACTTACTTTTTACTTTGTAATCTACTATCAGTCCGTGAGTCTCGTCAAAATCGGTCCAATTAGGGTATCCAGGTTTCAGATGATAATGATAATAATTCTATTATCTTCCTATTGTATTAGTATGTAGGTATTATGTAGTAGTACTAGCGATCCGCCCCAGCTTCGCTCGAGTACTGATATTGAATATATTACGCATGTATTATACACATAAACCTTCCTCTTGAATCACTCTATCTATTAAAAAAAGCCCATTCAAAATCCGTTGCGTAGTTTTAAAGATTTAAGCATACATAGGAAGGAAGCGACTTTGTTTTATGCTATGTAATGATGATCAAATAGGTAAAACATAAGAAATTGCGAAACTATCTGGACTATTTATGGTATTAACGTCCTTATTACAATAAGGTAAATGAATTAATTTCAAATAGTACCTTCTCCAGTAAATTTCGTGTCGATCTGATCTTGTCTGACCAATATTTAGCGACCTGGATAGCTCTGTCGTGGCGTTGTGTAAGGTAGCGATGGTGATGATAGCATGCTGGAAAGGAAAGCAGGTGACGCATATCTTCTGAAGGGGCTCCACACTGGCACTAGTAACGATGGCTCAAGGAAATCCTATTTGAACGAATTATCTTTGCAACCTGAGCCCGCAATCGGTTCAGAAATTCTTAGAATAGTACCTACCTTCGTTGTGTGTTAAGTCTTTTTTATAGTTTCCGATCTAAACGGGCATCGTTTTTTATCAATGATATTAATTTGGAATTTTGAGGTACCTAAATGAAACTAGAATTAGCGAGGAAAGTTAACTATATTTAGCATAACATTTTTTCGACTTAAGTAAGTTATAACTTAGTATATCTATAAAATATGGACTAGCAATATAATTCACAATAATAATGACAATACATTTATTTCATTGAATGAAAATCATAACCAATTAAATTATTACTAAAGACTAGATAACTGCGACAAAAATCTACCGACTATTGCGTTAGCGAATAGGCATTATACTGTATACTTAACTATGTTTAACCAGTCAGCAATCATAAGCAAGGTTTTATAAATAAAAAATATATTTAGTATTTATAGGCAATAAAATGTAGTTCTATGTTCACCTTATATTTAAGAGGTCACATATGACACTATGATTGAGAATTCTTTCTTGTAAATATTCTGTCGCAGTCACCTCCCCACTCAGGACCTATCCAAAGTAATACAACATTATGACTAATTTGTTCAGCTATTTACTATTACAGAAAAACATCCTTGTACAAAATAAAAATTGTTAGCAATATACCTTCTCTGTTTGACTCTTATACACATTTGATATACATGTATCTACTACCAAGGTACGTTCGTATACAACAATGTTTAGGATATGAGATTTTATCACGCATTACGTACCTACATCTATGTAGACCAAACGTGTATATCAGAAAAATAATACTATGTATGTAGATATAAAATCCTTATAAAACATTGTACTTTTATTTATCGAACATCAAGTATTAACCAGCCTCGTACTATATCTACATTTGTGTTGATATTATTAAATGAAGATGTTATAACTGAAGAAAATATGGATTTTTTCATTGTGCGATATTAAAATTTAATTCACTACAGCATAGAAGCTAAAATAAGTGTTATATGTTGCAAAAAGCTGGTACTAATATTAAATTAATAAAATATGTAATCATGATTTAAAAAAGTTTACATTATGAATGATACATTATGAACACGAAGCGTACAATCACAATCATAATAACAATATTGTCTTTGGAATCCCTTCATGGAAGGAACTGAAACAGTTCGTACGATATTTATCATTATGTTGGTGACTGTACAGGAGTTACAATTCCTACATGGTAAAGTATATCGGCGCCTAAATTTCAGGCCACGATCCCAATTTAAATTATATATGTTATGTATAATAATATGTTACGTACACATTATGGAAGACAGACTGATTTACTTAGAATGAATTTATGGAATCCTCAATGGTCTAATGATTAATTAAAAAGTTCAATTCAATACACAGGGGTGACAAGTCATTAAAATATTTATCAAATTGAAATGGACTTGGACTATAGTGCTGTTAATAGTGTTAGTTCAATAGAGATAAATTGATCAAAAGTGCCAACGTGATGGCGTCCTTATCTTCATAATTTGAATGTTTATTTACCTAGAGGGCCATTGTATTACATAAGCATCAAATGGGGATGGGAAATCTTTGTTTTTCTTATTTTGATGACAGTCGACGGTCAGTGGCATCTATTAAATGTCGCAATACGTGAGCGATATTCTCTATTCGCTTTTTTCTTTTCTAAGTGACAACTACTGCTACTGCTCATGAATGTTTAATGTAAATGTTTACGTAAGCAAATGGTGGGGAGAGGAGGGGAGGGATACAGGGTAAATTGTGTTTACGTAATACTCGAATGACCCCCAGACAGTCAAGACAATTGACAATACATACTATACGTCTAGGCCTACTACACAGTCGAATTTTAATCATCATCTATCAGACTAATTGTCGAAAAGTTATGAAAAAATACTTTCGAACACCCAACTTTTAATTTTATTATTAAAAAACCCACATATATAACATCAAATCTGCTACAACATTCTAAGTATTATTTTTTTGTTTGTCACACCGATCTAAGATCAGGACGTTTTATCTAGCTTTCATTAAAAACATGAATATTATTATTGGTCGGTAAGAACTTTGTAATAATACGAAATATACGATACTATGTTTGGCAGTATCTTAGACTGGCACCCAAAGAGACCTACAATTTTCGAATAGTCATAATTTATAAACAACAAATCTTAATTATAAGATTACGACAAATAATTTACTTAACAAATGATTATTATTATCGAACACTGAAATATCGAATGTTCATTTAAAGTTATTATAAATATAATAATATCCGACTATCGGTTTTAAAACGAATTTAAGATACGTGCGTTCTTAGGAGTCGCTATGTTCTATGTTGACCAGTTATTTATTAATAATAAATATGAATTTGTAACTTGAAATTATCTTGTTACATCTCAGTCTACCAACTACAAATCGAAGGACGAAATGTTGGACGTAACATTGCGTCTCGTTCTTGCGATAACATTCTTGAAGACCAAGTTAATGTTCATGTTGGTAGTGTACCCCGATCGTTGTATAACTATAGACATACATTGTTCTAGACTCGACTACAACGGTTACTGGAATGGACATCTGACTAGACAAATACTAATCACAGCACCTAATTAACATAGTTTTATCAACTCTTCGAAATGTTCTTAACATTTCATTCGACGGTATAACACAGTGATATAAGGCAGGAAATATTTTAATTAAGTACTGTTTTAGAAACCCCACGATACGTACCTACATTTACGATAATCATAAAAGCTCATTTTTCTAAACAGGATTTGGAAATACACTACACATCGAAATCATTATTTTACATAGATTTTATTGCTAAGATATAGGCAAAGTATATTGATTTGTTCAAAGCACAATCATTATTTGAAGAATAGAATATATGCTAAAGAATTTAGAGCTACGTGGAAATATTAATGAATACAAACATTAAAATTATATTAGTTTGTTTATTTTCACATAAATAAATATTATTGTAAGGAATACTGCTGAAGTTCATTATACTGACTAGATTTGTCTTTTATGTTTTTCAGAATGAGCACATCACAAAATTAAAATAAATTAAGAATAATTTAAAAACTACTAACAACACTGGTCGGCATGAAAATTTGAGCAAATGAATTTTAAAATTCTTTATTTAATTAATTAATTTAATTTATAACTTTTTTCTTTATTTAATTTAAGCACGTCAAATTTCGATATAATTTAAACTAAAGGAAGGCCATAATTTTTGGCACTCCAAAAGGGAAGATCTAGAGAACCACTTTTTTTTTAATATTTGTGATATTACAACGCGTCGAGACTCAGGCAGACAAAAAAGGACTGGTCTAGACTGATGCGAAAAGAAAGGTTTGGAAATCTGTTAAACCTCTCTATTTTGCTTAAAGATTTTTCGTTGGCCTTTTTCTGCAAACACACCGATTGAAATAGTAGTCTAAATAATAATAATTACGAATATGGCAGGCCAATACCGTCTATTTAAATAACATTTTCATGAACTGGACGCGACTGACTTAATTTGTGAGCTGATGTAATTTTAACTATTCAAAGAAGTATATAAGAATTACACAGCAATCTCCTTGCTCCCATAAAAAAAATGTCGACCAGTGTTTATTATGTTATGTCTTTTTTAACATTGCACTCCTGTCCACTTACTCTAACTTAGGTCGTAATAAACAAAAAAATAATAAAAATAAAACATTTTGAAAAGTGTAAATCAATAAATATAACAACAAAAATATAAACCTCTTTGGTAAACGTAATACTTTTTATTACAATGGCATAGACGGCCACTTGGTCAAGATAAAAACAATCTAAAAAAACGAGTGCGTAAAAACGCATTTTTTCACGTTCTACGTTTGTATATTTAATTAGTAATACATTGGGTATAGAATAGGGTTGATTTGGACATTTTGTATCGAAATGATAACTAAAGATTTGCGGTAACTGTGAAGTTACTTGAGTGAATGTTATTGAACGTTACATACCGCGGAGGTGCCGGGCGCGTGGTCGAGCAGTGCTCTCCGCCGCTTGATACCTTCGAGGTAGACATCACGGTTGAACAAGCCCGCGGCTAAGGGTACACTGTAACAAGATGTAATATATATTTGGTGAACAATAAAGTATATAAAAATAAATAGTGGTAATATGACGTTGATTGAATTTTACACAAAAGATAGATAAAATTGGTTATTAAATTATAGGAATTAACATTTCAAATATTGATATGAGGAAGACGTGGAATATGTCGCTCGCTTCCTCTTTTGTACACCTAACGGCGCCGAGGTTACATTTCACTTTGCGCATCCGTTTTCTGTTACTTTTTAAACGGATTTAAAATATTCTTGATGAAGATGAAGTGACTATTTGACACAAATAATGAAAAAAAAAAATGAGTCAATTACCCAATTCACCGTTTGATTTATTTGGCTTTGTGTGGTATCTGAAACTAAATATTTTCTAAATTTTACAATATTTGATAACGTTTTTGCGAAGCCATAAAAAACATCTTTTTAAAAGCTGGCGTCATTACCAGTGCTGTATTTAGGGCGGTGCCAGCGATGCCCAGGCACAGGGCGCAATCCCTGGAGAGGCTTAATTTTTTTTTTATGTCTAGTTTTTTTTATTTGTATTGTAATTTTGTCTAGGGACGCACTTACAGGCTCTCGCACCGGACGTAAAAAAAGATTAGTTACGGTACTGTCCATATCTAAAATCATCATCATCATCATCAGCCTAGCGTTAGTCCCGGTTGCTACCTTGGCTTTCACCTCGGTGCCCGGGGTCCGCTTTCCTGCCTAGTCGTCTCCACTTCGCTCGGTCTTTTGCGTCCTCTGCCTTAAGCCCATTAGCACGCATATCGTCCCTTACGACGTCGATCCATCGCCTCTTAGGCCTACCTCGTTTTCCGGGTCCCGGCGGAGGCGGCATGGCGAGGCATCTGTTACCCACGTAGTCTGCCGGTTTTCGTAAAACGTGGCCATACCAGCGTAAACGACCCTCCTGCAGTTTATCCGCTATGTCACGGACCTGAAGGCTGCCCCGGATGCGGGAGTTCTTAATGCGGTCTTTCCGCGAAACTTCAGACATCCAGCGCAGCATATTCATTTCCGTGACACGCAGGCTTTGCTTATGTCGTTCAAGTACAGGCCACGCTTCACTGCCATACAAAAGGACAGGCCTAATGATGGTCTTATAGACCTGTCCTTTGAGCCTAACCGGCATTTTCGGGTCACAGATAACACCCGCCACCTCACGCCATTTCGCCCAGGCCGCCGAGATACGCGACTCGACGTCGCAATCGACGTCCCCGGACTCGTGGAGCACCGATCCCAAGTACCTGACCTGTTCCGTGCGCTCAACTGTGTCTTCGCCAATGCGAACAGGAGCAGCGTTAGTTGTGTTACAGGCCAAGTACTCGGTCTTCGCCGCATTAATCTTCAGACCGCCGTTTTCCAGCGATTCCTTCCACGCTGCCACACGTCGAACCAAGCGCCCACTGTCCGAATCCGCCAGCGCGATGTCGTCTGCATACATGAGCAGCCATGGCGGCTGCTCATGTAAGTCCCTGATGGTGGAGGACAGCACGTCCAGCACCACGCTGAACAGAAACGGACTAAGGACAGAGCCCTGGTGAACTCCGACGGTGATGGGGAAGGGTTTCGTATCGCCAACAGCGGTCCGAACCACAGAACCGGAGTCTCGGTACATATCTCGGATGATGTCAACATAGGTCTCGGGCACTCCTTTAGATCTCAGCGCCCACCAGATCACATCACGGGGGACACAGTCGAAGGCCTTCTGCATGTCTAGGAACAAGAGGTGCAGAGGCGTATTCTTCGATCTGTATCCCTCCATGGTAACCCTTAGGGCAAAGATGGGATCCATGGCGCCATGGCCTGGTCGAAACCCATATTGACATCCCGAGACGGTGCACTCCTGTCGGATCCGAGAGTCAATCACCCGCTCGAAGAGCTTCATGGTGTGGGACATAACCTTAATCCCACGGTAGTCGCCACACTCCTGCACCGATCCCTTGCCTTTGAAGACTGGAGTGATAATACTCAGTCTCCATTGACTCGGGATCTTTCCGGTGAGGAGCATGCGGTTAAATAGGTGGGTTAAGATGCCCACACCACGAGGACCCATCGCCTTCCAGGCTTCAATGGGGACTCCATCGGCACCGACAGCTTTCCGGTTCTTCATGCGGCGAAGGGCCACATGCACTTCTTCAGGCGTAACCGGGGGCACAAGTCCCTGATTTGGAGGGAGAACCGGAGACAACACCTCTTTGTGCTGCTTGTTCAGCAGCTCGTGGAAATACGAGCGCCATCTCTCCTTCACCGCGAGGTCCTCGCATAACAGATTGCCGTCAGGGTCTCTTACACAGCGGCACTTAGAGATATCCAGTGCCGCTTTGACCCTGGAACGTGCCAACTTATAAATGAGCTTTTGCCCCTCAGACGATTCCAACTTATCATAGAGTGGCTGTAAGTGGTCTCGTCTGGCTCTGGCTACGGCCCTCTTGGCGGCACGTTTTGCTGTTCTGTATGCGTCGCGGTCTTCGGGAGATTTGGAAGCTTGCCACGTTTTGAAGAGGGCTTTCTTCTCTCTGATCTCCCTCTGGACTGTGTCATCCCACCACCAAGTCTCCTTGTCACACCTGCGGCCGCCCCTGGACAAGCCGAGCACCGACTTTGCCGCCTCAGTGATGGCAACCTGAATCCTGTCCCAGTGGCTTTGCACAGGTTCGCCATCGGTACCATCGCACTTATCGCCGATGGCCGACGCGAACGACTGGGACGTGGCTTCATTCAGTCGCCACCACCGTATACGGCGTTGTTGGCGCTCAACAACCTTGACCCTAGGCTTGACGCGCAAGTCCATGACAAGGAGACGGTGTTGTGCAGTGAGACTCTCACCGGGTATGACCTTGCAGTTGGCCACCCTACTGATATGGTGCCTCCGTGTGAGTAAGAAATCGATCTGGGTAGCGTACCTCCCGCTCTTGTAGGTAATCAGGTGTTCGGATTTCTTTTTGAAATACGTGTTCACGATGGCAAGGCCGGCAGCCGCACACGTTTGGAGGATAGTCTCCCCTTCAGCGTTACGGCTACCGTATCCAAAGCCACCGTGAACATGCTCAAAGTCCTTGCACCTGTCACCCACATGACCGTTCAGATCACCACCCAAAACGATTCCCTGCGACAACGGGATGCCACGAAGCACCCCACCGAGTTGATCCCAGAACGCAGCCTTTTCAGCGTCGCTGCAACCGACCTGAGGCGCGTAGGCACTTATCAAGTGGGTTATAACCCCATCAATAAGCACACCTACGACCATAAGCCGATCACTGTAGCGTTTCACCTCCAGGACTGCGTCGTGAAACTCCTCGGAGAGTACAACGGCCACCCCGTTCTCCCCACCGGCTGCACCCGTATAGATCAGTTTGTAGCCATTCCCGATGAGTCGGGACCTGCGGCCTTTCCACCGAGTCTCCTGCAGGAATGCCACGGCCACCCTTCGCCTAAGCAGTACATCGGCCAACTCTCTCGCGCGTCCGGTCAGCGTGCCAATGTTCAGGCTGGCGAAGCGGAGTTTACGGGCTGGGGCTCGCGTCTTTAACCGTGCTCGCCCCATACACGGTAGCCCTCGCCCACTTGCCACAGGAGTCGGGCGAATCTCCTGCGCGCCGTTTTGCGGCGGCGCCCTATCCGTGGCAATTATCTTTTCCGACCTATCCATGATAATTTGACTTTTGTGGCCTTTACGGGAGCGACTGCCGTCTGACCTCCCAACCCTAAAAGGGAAAGCCAGCGCCAGAGCCTCGTCCGTTGTTCGGCAGGTGCCCCAACTTGCAGGGGAGGTTGACTTGGGCCCCGAAGACCGCGGTGGGGCCCCATATGCACCCAACTGTCCATATCTAAAATAATTATCATTATAGAAATAAGTAACACATGAGACGTAGCATTAAATAAATTCAAATCTAGTGCCAAATCAGACCGTCATCATATGAATGAATGACGTAGTAACATCGATATAATGTACTACGTACTAGACTAGGCGTACCGTACAGTCACTTTACATCATTTCGGTGATCTACAAGCCATACACCTTTACATTTTTTTTTTTAACTTTACATTAATGACATTACTGCAGTGTGGACGTTCACGCAGCGTAAGAGCGCTGTAAGTTTTAAAAGTTTTGTTAAACGACATAATGCCAAAGAACCGTTGTAGCGAACTTTGGAATAAGTTTTCAATATTTTTTATGAACGCGCTTGTCTTATGAGAGCAGTGGTGGCCGAGTAATAACAGCTACGACTTGTATGTCGTAGGTTTCAACCCAGACAGGTGCATTACTTCGTGTAATTTATTTCATCACCACTACTCTCAAAACAGTGAAGGAAAACATCGTGAGGAAACCGGCATGTCCTAGAACCAAAAATTCGAAGACATGTGACCACCATCCACCAATTCGTACTGGGCCCACGTGGTTGATTATGGCCCATTTCCTCTCCTAAAGAGGAGCTCTGTGTCCCTGCAGTGGGAACATTAAAAGGATGATGATGATGATGTACTTGTCTACCGCTAAGATATAAGTCATACATTCTACTATACTAATACATTCTGGTATGCTTACACGTCAGTTCCTGGCCGT
This sequence comes from Mythimna loreyi, assembly GCA_029852875.1. Classification (NCBI taxonomy): domain Eukaryota; kingdom Metazoa; phylum Arthropoda; class Insecta; order Lepidoptera; family Noctuidae; genus Mythimna; species Mythimna loreyi. The sequence continues at coordinate 10,776,038 of CM056785.1, read as the reverse complement.
AGCATGGTCGAGAAGAGTCCCCACACTGGCTTATGGTCGCTGGTACAGACGGACTGCACCGAGTTGTATGCCAGGCACTTGACTCCTGAAGTCACAGGCACGGAACTGATGCGGCGCAACCCTGAAACAACTTAGGTGTGAAAATCAGACAGTGATGTGATTATAGCGTTGTGAGGAAACTTAGTGTAAACATGATATTTTTAGTGTAAACATGATAATTTTTTAGTGTAAACATGATATAAACTTCTCATCAAAAAAATCGAAACACTTCCGTTTTCATTGTTTCTGTCCGAATTTAACACAAAAAAGAATTCATACGATGAAAAAAAATACATATATTATAGCTGGCAGTTTGGCCATTACAGTAATAAGCGAAAATTCTAAATTCAAAATTAGAATTTCATTTGTTTATCTTATAAACGAAATGAATCACTGTTTTGAGACAAATGTGTGTTTAGGGTTGGAGTACATTTAGCGTTTAAAAACTAAAAATTGGCGCCTATCCTTAAACTTTTTGTTTTTTATTTCAATACTGTGACTTTGGGACGTCTGAAAAAAGGTTTTTTTTCTAAAACGTATGGATACTTCGCCCACAGAAGCCACCCAAGTTGTGGCATTGCTGGATTCTGGCCTTAGTCAGCGTGTTGTGGCTGCAAGACTGCATCTAAGCCTGTCATCTGTTCATAGAGTCTATAAACGTTATCGGGAGACTGGTTTGTTCACGCGCCGTTCAGGATCTGGCAGGAATCGGGTCACTTCTGAGCGAGATGATCGATTTATTGTAACAACTTCTTTAAGAAATCGACGCCTTAACGCTTTTCAACTGCAGCAGCGGCTTCGTGTTGTACGAAGGGTGGCTGTAAGTGACTCTACAATTAGAAGAAGGTTGAAGGATCGTGGACTGGTACCGCATAAGCCAGCAAATGGGCCGAAATTAACTGCAGACCATCGAAGAGCGCGCCTTAACTTTGCACGTGAGCACCTAAATTGGTCATACCTACAGTGGAGCAAAGTTCTCTTTTCTGATGAGTGTAAACTTATGCATATGGTAACGACGGAAGGAACAAGGTCTACAGAAGAGACGGAGAACGCTATGCACAATGCTGCATTGAAGAAAAGGTCAGCTATGGTGGCGGTTCGTGGACGGTTTGGGGAGGAATCAGCGCCGACGGTAAGACAGAGCTTGCTTTCGTGTCTGGGCCACGTCTGCCTGCACTAAACTGTCATCGGTACGTCGAAGAGTGTCTCGAGCCTCATGTGATGCCCTATGCACATTTTATTGGCAACGGCTTCATATTCATGCACGACAATGCTAGGGCTCACACCGCGGGCGTCGTACGAGATTATCTTAACGAAGTCGATATCTCTATTATGGAATGGCCAGCAAGAAGCCCGGACATGAATCCCATTGAACATCTATGGGATGAATTAAAGAGACGAATTCGAGCAAGAGATCCTGCCCCAGAAACACTTAGCCAGCTGCAAGATGCAATCCAAGAGGAATGGGACAATATACCACAGCATGTGATCGTGACTCTCATCCGATCGATGAAGAACCGTATGGAAGCAGTAATTAGAGCTCGGGGAGGGAATACAAGTTATTAAATAAACGTTTTTTAGCTTTTTTTTTCATTTACGTGTGTTGTTTTATCCATTTCCTTTATACTCCATACGGAATAAAAATGACTCATTTAACAAAATACGAAACCTATGAAAAATTCATTTAAATTTAGAACATTAACATTAAGATTTGATAAGCTCATATTACTCACTATTAAACGACATTTAACATTTATTCCTAAATGTACACATTTTTCTGATAATCCTGACAAAACGTAAACTTGCAAGGTGTTTCGATTTTTTTGATGAGAAGTGTATTTAGTGTAAACACGATATTTTTTTATACCTGCCGTTTTTAATAGAAAATCGTTTCTCGCACAGATAATTAGGTATTTTCCAAAATTGGTTTATAAATGCAGCAGGAAGTGGCATTTCAAATATGAATTCCTCGTAGCAAGAGTGGGGGCGAGGAGGAAACATCTCGCTACCTCTTTTGTACGCAAGTAACAGAATGGCGATGACGTCACAATTCAGTTCGCGCTTCCATTTCTTGTTGCTTGACAGTTTCCAGTAAATTTTGAATGGTTATTGAATGATTCTTTCTCTTTTCGATTTTGGATGAAGTTACTTTTTTATACAAATGACAAAAAAAAAAAACGATCCAATTACAAGTGACAGAGAAGACTCCAATAAAAGAATTTCTGAAACTAGATTAGTTTGATTCACAATAATATACATATAAATGTATACTGCAAGGAGACGTTCAATTTATACTTCGATATTAATATGTCTCCAGGCTGAAGCTTTGGGTGATATTCTATTTCCCAAGTTTATGTAACAGTTGGGACATTTTGGCAGTTTAGAGTTTAAGGCCCTAGGGCCTAATTAATACCTGGCCGTATTAGCTTTAATAGACCTTACAACTTCACAGTCAAACTGCGGGTGTACCAGAATTCTTCTGCTGCATCCCTCAATACTTAATGAATCCCTGAAAAGTCTAACTACATTATGTTAAACACATTTATATGGTAACAAAAACTGAATATATCTGGAGGAGGTAAAACAAATCATCATTATCAAAGAGTTTTATTGGAAAAAGTTACCACAATTTTAAATGAGTGTTTAAGCAAGTATCTATGGTGTGAATATAGTTAGTTTTTAAATCTTAGACTACGATTTGACAACTTAAAGTGTCAAACTCCAGAAAATTAGGAACATATTATTTCTAGACATTCTGAGTTGTCAAATCGTAGTTTGGAATTAAAAACGAACTATAGAATGAAACAAATTCACGCTTTGTATTTTTTCGTTTGGTCCTTCTAAACTATTAATTGGATTTTGATGCGATTTTCACAATCATTTCAGTTTTTATACAGCATGGTATATGGTACAAAATCACAGGTGCTATAATTAATGGAAGCTAGAGTAATCACCAAATTAGTGACAAATAATAATTATTAAGATGAAAGCTCACCCGAAAACGCAGAAGTGGAGTTAGAGGTCATGGACCTTGATTTGTATAGTATCCTATCTGTGTAGGCTGGAGCTCTTTGTTTGCTAGACGTGTCGAACTGTTGACTGCCTGGATCGTACTGCAAATGACAATGAAATTTTGTTTGACCAGACAGCTATTATATTATATTATTATATGAAATTACAAGTATTTCACATCTTCCCATATAATAGTCACAAATTCATGATATATGCCTGGTTAAGAGCAATCGGGACGCCTCAATATATATACAAGGGAATTATAATACAAGTACGGAACTGTATAAGCCACATTATTTGATGTCTGCCTATCGTCATCATGATTTTCCATCATTATTGCAGCGCAAAAGCTTCTCAAACATCTCAAAACAAATCACAATGATAAATTTCTCACGCATCTAGTGGATTTCAGCGAAATCCACATAATTTTCTCAGGTGGGATTTCATCAAGTAATTCATCACCCTCTGGGCAACAGACTGGTGTCACACTTTTACTAACTAAATCTATCTGAGTTCTGTCAGTGGCCCTTTCTGTTTTAGGACCATTATAACTGCTTCAAACAATCCTACTACTGCCTTGGATTGGTTGTTTACCATTCCAGTCTGTTCGTCTTGTCGGCTACTCATTTCAATATACGGTGGCCAACTCTTAAGGTGGGCCTTCCCGACTCGTCTGGAGCATGGTTTAAAGCTTTTTGCTTCATCTAAAGCAATCCAATGTGGTGTTTGATGAAAAAGTAGTGAGAAAAAAGAGAGATAACACCCGAAAACTCTGTTGGCATTCAGTAATTCTACGATTTACTCGAATATTTCACAAAACTTGTTCCATGAAATACGCGTTTTTATTAAACCCTTAAGGATTTTTGAAAAAAAAATTACAACATTTAGAATCTCGGGAGTACTTTTTTATTTTCTTTAATATAGGAGTACATTAAGCAGAGTCAAAGTTCGCGTAAAATAGCAGATTTTCAGAGGTCTTTACTGTATTACTCTTACACAAATTTATGTTTTAATTCCTATAGAAGCCTAGATAATATCCATAAGATACCTGTGTATCCAAAATATCGGAAGAAAGAAGTGTAATAACATCATAATCACGTTAGAGCGGCTGTATGAAAATATACGACGGGTTGGCCGCTCTTAAGACTTTATCGACCCCATGAGCCACACATTCAGGTTTTAGCCATGTATTTAAGGTTATGGTATGGAAATTATTAGATTTATAACATAAATACATTATTACCTTATAAGTAGGAGGGAAGGTGATGGGAGCTTCTCTGAAGTCCCGGAAGGCGGCGCCATCTTCTAGAACGGCGGTCAACTGGTCCGCGTGCAGTAACCCGTGCGGTAGGTGATGTGGTAATGGGAACTATGGATGTAAGAAATTAGGGTAAGTACTATAAGTGTCACTTCATTGATATTACTATCTATTTAAAATTTGATATCGAATACACGTTTAATAATCGTCGAATAACTATGTGTTTCGGATTAGTAAATATACGGGGACGTGTTATTCGATATCACATTTTTCGGGATCTTGTAATTCGAGATGGCGTGGTTTCGTTGTAAAGATTTTCGTTGTAGCGTGCATTCGTTATTACCTGTTTAGGACTAGTAAATTTTCGGGAAAGTATTATTCGAGGTTACATTTTTCGGCATCACGTAACTCACTCGACTCATTGACGAGACAGTAAAGGGATGTGTAAAAGGGAAATGAGCATGTGGATGGATGGAGAGGGAGAGAAAGGCCAAAGACGGATGGATTGTGAGAGGAGTGATATAAAAGAAAAGAGTGACAGTTGATAGGACTGAATGGAAGAAAAAAAATGTGTTGCACCGACTCCAAATGACGATGATAGATAAGCTCTTTTTTTACTCTTTATCCATATTAGCTCACATATACTCAGACCGGGAACATGTACCTGTAAGCCTGTATAAATATTTGTTCTGTGTGGGATTCGAACCCGGGCTACGGGTTACGTAACAGAAGCTAATCGCTCAACCACAGCGCCAACCGTACTGGCAAATTCATACATTAGAATTCTATTTAAAAAACACTCGAGTATCGATTCATCCAACATCTCAGTGACGTCATATCCTTGGAATTAGAAAAATACTGATGTTATGGTTGAGTGTATTTTTAGTTCGTTATTTAGTTTGAATCAATGATTACGTAATTGTAAACTACTTCATAGCTTTGGAATCGTACAAATTGTTCTGTAAATTCTTTATTTCATTATAAAGTAAAACGTACTTGCGTCTGTTCGATCCACCGCAGTACGGCGGCTCTGGGTTCGCCCAATCTGAAGTTCAGATCGCCGCACCAGAACACATAGTCGAAATTGTTGGTGACATCTGAAATTAAAACATCATCCTTAATTTTTAGGGCCAAGGGATAACGCTGCGTTTTTTTTATGGTGGGGAAAAATCATCCAATGACGAATCCCGCTCTTAGGTAGAGCGGGAACAAGTGTCAGACTCTTACAGACTAAACACCCCACCCCGTTCCTTCTTTGACCTTCGCACTGGGACCAGGGATAACGCTGCGTTAAGCGGGAGCCCGCGCGGTCCCATACAAAAGTGCTCCGTTAGGGCTCGTAGCACGCGGACCCGTCGCGGTCAAACACGCCCCGCACCATTTTGTTACGTATTAATACTTAAACTTCTCCATCGATACGTCTACATGCACACTGTTATAGTTGAACTAGTAACACTACACGCGCGACGACACGCGACTGGTGTCCGCAGCGTTAGCCCTTCGGGTTCTGTTACCGAAGGGTAGATAGATAGATATATTCTTTATTGTACACCAAAAATAGAATAACAATAAGAACTTAAAATTAATAGGGTGTCACAATGGGCGGTCTATCGGTTATCGCTAAGTGATTTTTTAAAGACAACCTTTTAAAGGGACCAGTAACGGGACCTTATTACTATGCCTGGACCATCCGTCCATTCGTCTGTCTGTCTGTTTGTCCATCTGTCAGTGGACAATATCTCATAAACCGTAGGAGGAAGAGAGTTAAAATTTTCACAGAATATCTAAGACTATTTCCACTACAAGGTACAACATCAAATAAAATTAACATAAGGTTTATTAAATTATTTAGTCTTTGTTTTTTGCTCAATTTTATTACAGTACGAGATACGATTGTCATATCCATTTATCGGTTTACTTCAACTACTCGTACCTATATCTGGCGGCCTTACTTACTTATCGCCTTTGTTGGCTTTGTTGAATCCATCTTGATATATTTTTTACCGACGTCATTAAAAGAGGTGGTTCTCAATTCGTTTTTTTTTTAATGTTTGTTACCTCATAAACCCGTAATAAATGAACCGCGTATGTGGCAAATAACTTGAACTATACCGAACGCGCGCAACCACAGGAAATGTGGTGTAGTTGTGCGCGGTCCCCTACTTCGATTAGAACCCGAAAATCGGTTAAGTACTGCACATTCAGGGTCAACCGTCATCGATGGTACAACAAGTGTGGTAGGAATATAACCGATTTTCGGGTCTTCGTGGCAGATGGTTTAAATTATTTGCCGCGTAGACGCGTGCTATATCTACTTTTATCTTATCTATTTGTGAGCTGTAATTTTAAGACGAAACTGAGCCGATTTTTTAAGCAATTAGCTTGGTAAATTAATCTATAAACTTAATGTTAAATAATGTTTAAAATATATTATATGACGTGACATACACAGAGAGTCAAGAAAGATATCAAAAAGGAAATTGATAGCATATCAGTACAAATAATAGGTATTTACTTAGGTTTCGCGGAAGAAAATTGATTGATATATTTACACTTTATATTTATTTAGTAATGCAATACATTAGCCTAGCCTAGTCTTTATGATGACAATCAAGATAAAATTCGAACAGTAGTATAATAGAATAGTGAAATTAAGAAGAGTCAACCACAGAGTAATAAGTACATGGAGCTTCAATTCGTAATACGTTTTAGAAACATCGCGCCTTCAGTTAAACAAGGAAATTATTGCAACTGTACATATAAAGAAAGCATTAAGTTCATAGTTCTTTATGGTTTAGCTCTGCATTGTGTTGCTTTATTCTCCTTTCTATGAAGCAAACTATCCACGACAGTTATTTTAGTCAGGTCAACAATAAAGAGATGCTGCTGAAAATTCTTATTTTACATGAGGCGAGTAAACCAAATTATTTTGGAAAGGATAATTTATACGAATTTACTCTACAAGGTCAACAATAGTTTCTTAATGCATTTTGACATGTTTATGTAATTTTTGGATTTTTTGACAAATCTACAATATATAATATAAAAAACCGAAGCACCACTCGTTGATTAATCATGAAATCTTTACAAACATAAAACTTGGCAGGTAGGTTCCTTATAGGGCGTAAAACTTTCCCTAAGGGGGTAAAACGGGGAGAGTGGAGTTTTGTATAGATACCGATTTTCTCGCGGGCAAAGCCACTGGTAGAAGCTAGTGTGCGATACAGAAAGAAAAAAATAGTGTCGTGTAACATAATATATATGAGTTAATAAAGAATAATTGTTTGAAGAGTCGATAATCTGAATCACACCTAGCAATTACTTTGAAATATAAATTAGCTGAGACAATGATGTGGAAATACCTATTTACCTACACAGATTGCATCATCCTCTATATCCCTCCATTTACTTACTACTCTGTGGTTTCAAGCTCTATTTGGAAGTGTGCCAGAATGACATTGTATCTGCACAAGACTTAAGTTTATGAATAAAATTATATCATCTACTGGTGCATAATACGTATTTGGGTCTTTGGGATGCTAAAAATCGATAATAACTATGTTTATATTTTATATAAAAACGCCACTGACGCCGCTATAAAATTGTCAACCTACTGGTAATCAACTGGGCCCAAAAACTTTGAGGGAGGCGAAATTCATCGATTCGAGAAAAATGAGATATTTTATATGGCGAAAGCAAAAATATCGCTTGACCATTAATGATTGCACTACTGCTTACCATCAGGTGGCATTGGTTTGTATCATAAAAAAAAAATATTGAATAAAATTAATTGGGAAAGAATGGTGTTAAAAAGATGAATAAATTACCTTTACTTTTATGCCTGCAAGGCAAATTCTTTGGCAAATCAATAGACCTAATTATCCTCTTGATATCCGAAACACGTTCTTTGACCTTCTCCTGATGGGCCGTCAAATGCGCCGTCACAAACAAGAATGTTGATCCAAACAAAGCAAATGATATGGCCACGGCGCCTTTGGTACGGAACGCCGTACCCGGTCTGACGGATAAACTGGCGTCTTCAGGTAGAGACACAAACCAAATGAGGTCTCTCCTTATAAATATCATTAAGTGGATTGTTCCTGAAAGAAGATATTTATATTTTAATTGAGACATTAGTACCTATAGTTTGAAAAACATGTTTGTATTCTGTGCGACAAATAAGTTGAACCAGTTGCTATAGTTACGGGCCCCACTTAGATTGAGACCCGAAAAACGGTTCTTGTACGCCTAGGATTATACTCCTAGGCGTACAAGAACCATGAAGATGCTCGACCTTGAGTAACCGATTTTCGGGTTGCGTGTAAATATAGCAAATGCCGCGTTTTGAAAGGATTTATTTTCCGTGTACTATATGTATACATATTTATAATAACATTTATATTTAGAAACCAAACCTTGAAATAAAGTAATACATCTCAGTTTACTCATGCCAGTCATGACTACAAAAACAATAAGTCATAAAACAAATTACCATGACTCATTTTCAGTTTTCCTTCTTTCAGTACACTTTGCATGTTTCTATTTATTTATGTTCTTCAAAGTCAGCTTTAACTAAATAGTTCTTTGTTCACAATAATGACTATTTGTTACTTCATGGAAAAAAATACTCCTTATCATTCACTAATGAGTTTACAAATGGCTACTAACCTAAATAATAAGAATGCAACAACAGATGCGATGGTCCCAATACTTCTTGGATAGTAATCTCCCATTCCGTGCGCTCCGAGTATGACTCTTGCGTACCAATAGCAAATATGTCTGGCACATGCGTCACTTGATTCGGAAATATGAAATCAGCCAGTTCCCTGTGGGATTGCATAAATTTATTAAAAGAAATATAGAGAAAAGATTAAAAAGATTAAGATGTTTGTATAGGTTAAATAATTAGTTACTTTGGCGGTGGTTGCCCATTCATGTTCCATGATCCTACAAATATTTTTACTTCTCTATCTGGGAAGACATGTTCTAATTCTGCAGCTCCTAGAAGGGAATGAGATGCTAGACGCCCGTACAGATAGTTCCTGAAATAAAATATTTATTTCACTTAAACATATAACAAAAAACAATAAAGCTAGCTGTAAATTAAAAACCCAAGCTGGAAATCATTATTCCCTTTAAGCATTAGAGGATAATAGCTATTAATTTATCTTTAATAGAAAAATGCTAAAATATGAATATTTAAGATAGACAAAACAACATAGACAACAAATAACCTTTCTCGTGCCTCCTGAGTGGGTATCAGACGCAGCACCTGTGCGGCAAGCAGCGAGTTACGAGCTAAGCTGTCTGTGCTCCCAGCACGCGAAGATGACCGAGCAATAGACGACTTGGTCCTAGTGTAGACAATTACAAAAATACAACAGAAATGTTTCCAGCACCATTACGAAAAATACAGATACTTAAAAATATAACCTTTTGGTAAAAATATACCTTACCTTCTTTTCCGGTCTAAAGAGCTACTCCGGTCACTCTCAGGCGACGACGCGCGGTACAAAGGTTTCGATTCATTTGATATCAAATGATCAGCTGATAATCTCTTAACAAATAATTTACTCTTTGTAGGTTTAATTCCTTCAAATGACCCTGAATGTTCAAAACATTTCTTGATATCTTCACTTTTAGGAAACTTAACTGAAGCTTTAGGTATTTCGTCAGATTTAGTTTGAGAACAGATTGTTTGGTCACTTATACTGTTTGAATTGTTCTCTGGACTACCAGTCACAGACCGTGCATCATCTTTACAATGTTGGTTATCCACTAGGCTTTTAGGTCGAGACCGTCTGAAGAAAGTCCTACAGCATCTTTGATTACTGTCGTCTTCATGGTGGCTGCTAGTCCCCGTATGACTTACGTTGTTATAAAGAGGTTCTGCGGACGAGTGTTGTTGGTTCTGGGCTTCTAGACTATGGTCCGCACTATAAGCACTCGCAGCAAGGAAGGGATCAGCGGGAGAGATTGGTCGAGATGAAGACTGTCCAAATTCGTCGTTGGAATCTGTATCGACGACGCATCCAACTTTTGGAGATTTTTTAACAAAGAGACGTTTCCGCAATGACAATTTTTGTTTCGTTTTTGTAGGAGAAGTTGTCATGTTTGGTTCTAAACCAACAAAACTATTAATTTAAGTTACTAATTACATTTTTACTAAATATAGACAACATAACCTATTACGTTTCTAAACTGACATTTTACGCTCAGGAATCTGTCAAAATGTTATAGACACGTTCAAAACACGTTGATCATGAAATTGTAAATACATTTTGTAAATATTTCACAAAAATTGTTGTTATAATAATCAGCAATCGAGAAAATAATATTAAAATTCGTACTATTTACGCTTCACAGTTGTCATGGCAACGATTACAATTACACAATTACCTAATGATAAATCTTAGTATTTTGCCCTCTATGGTTAGGGTGCTAGGGCACAAATTATAATACAGTATGAACTTGTGACAAAATCTGCATTATTAATTTTATGCATGACTGAACGCATCGAGAATGAAGGGCTATATTATACGTATTATGCGTTCCAAATAAGAACCGGAAAGTCAATAACCTCGATCTGTCAAATTTTGAGTGAAAAGTACGGTTTGCAAAAAAATCTTATTTGCGTATCAATAAAAAGTTTTTTTTTGCTTTTTATTACTAAAAATTAATTAATTCTAGTTGAAGTAAAAACGTTAGGGTTTAATATAAATTTGCCAAATATATTGTTTTAAGTCATAAATAGTTTACAAGAAAAATTATTTTCTTTCTTATTTTCATTGTTAGAAACAATTCGCCATTTTCTTCTATTTACCACTACTCAGACACATCACACAGTGAAACAGATATAAACAAAATTGAAAAACTGTATTCTGATTAAACTTTTTTCATTCACGATTCGTACGTAAATTATTTTTTTAAACATCTTTTTTTGTTCACTCTACCTAATTTCTTCGATTTGACAGTTCGACGTGACGTCACAACATTGCTATCGATCCTATTCTCATTTGGAACGGATTGTACACTTTGGGGTAAGTAGATAGATCAATGAAAGACAAGTTGGTAAATGCGGAACTAAAGTTATATAATGTTTATGACAAAAATACTTAGAAGTAACATAACTAGGCTTATTTTAATATTGGCTGCATCACCTGTGCCCGGTACAAGCAAGTTTATTCCATTGTATTCGGGCGTTGGAGATAAGTTGCCACCGGTCACCGATTGAATGCCGTTACCTGAAAAATAAATTACGATAATACGGTCGTTGGTTGTGGTGGACACTTGATGGAGCACGGTCTTTTCAGTGGTCGTCTTATGGTTAAAATGATGATTGAAGACGGCAGGGTTGGTACAGTAGCTGCATTGCGTGTCGCGGGTTCAATGCCCGTCCGGAACAAATATTTGTATGGCCTACAAATAGTCATTCCGCGTCGCGGGTGTCTTGTGTATGGAAGTTTTCATTACTCATACTCAGAAGAAAGTAGGTGTGAAGTTGGCTGAACCCATTCTGGGTTGAAAACATTAAGTAGTACTTTTTATCCCTAGGGAGAATTACTTTCAACTGATAGCTGTCACATTATTAAAAATAAAACTACTTCTACTTTTCACATTTCTATTGAAACTTCGAACGTGTCCCAACTTTCTATACCTACAACCAGTAAAATTGAAATAACATAAAAATGAACATTTTCGACAATTTTTTTAAATTAACATATACATATTTGGGAAAAATGTTGACATGACCCATTTTTACAATGGATAAAATATTGGCTGCATAGCCGGCCGACCGCAGAAAAAAAAACAAAATTGGTGGGAAAATATCAATCTAATTTTTCTTGGTTTTTCGAGTTGTAGAGCTTTTGTTTATTACTTACTAAATCTCTATCTCTAAGAGATTTGTATTAGAACGATGAGTTCATTAGATTCAGTTAAGGATTTAAAAGGCTAAAGCAGTAGTGGAAAAAGTTTTGTCACCGAAATATGTGAAATCATACGAAGACCTTTGACGACGACTCAGGTTTTTATTAATTTTATTTCCCTTGTATTCGTAATGAAAAGCAGTGTGTTAAAGAGTTATTTAGTCCCTCATACACAGGAGTAGGTACCTAATTCCCGGTGTGGGAAAACATTAGAAAGACTATAAAAAATGAGTAGGTACGTACAGTTCGGTACAGTAGTTTGGTGCCTATTCTAGATGGACTTTCACGAAATTAGAAAGGTATACTTAGGTAGTTGATACTTACCGATATTGCAAAGGTCAGTAGTACATGCTCTGTAGAACGTTCTGAAGGTAGAATCTGTCACTTCGTGGTTCAGAAAATCAGGTTGACTCTCGCAACCACGGGCAAAACTTGCTACTTGGCCAACTGGATCCTGCAAAAAGTAATAAGATAATTTTATGTAATTAAAGTTTGCATATCAGAAATAGTTTTGATACAAGAAAGTTTGTCATTGCGACCGAGGTGCACACATACGTACGACATACTGCGTGTGTCTAACAATTTTTTTCAATAAATACTAATGAAGAAATAAACAATCGGGTGCTGCACCGGTGACTCCCAGGGGTCGTTTGGCATATAGCCTTATATCAGGGGTGGCCAACTTAATTGGGCACACGGTCTACTGTTTACTAACAAGACTCTGCAAGATCTACCAATTACAATAGTACATTGTTATACGAGGGATGAAAGAAAGTTATTTAGTCCCGAGAAATTTCTTGGCGACCGAGCGAGAGCGAGGTCGCTAATAGTTCGAGGGACTAAATAACTTTTGAACCCGAGGTAAACACTGTGCTTTTCATTACGAATACGAGGAAAATAAGAATAATAAAAACCTGAGTCGTCGTCAAAGGTATGTTTTTAGGTAGGTATATTTCTTTTGATTTAGGCGGTAAGCGGTTTTCTCCTCTTAAGAATCTTGCGTTAAATTTATAACTGAAGCTGATGAACTTATCGTGTTAATAAAAAATTCTTGTAACAGAGATTTAGCAAAATGTAAACAAAACTACCTATACACTTCGAAAAAAAAAGGAAGATCAAATCGGCCACAGATTATAGAGAGTCTACCATTTACCCGCCAATTTTTTTTTTCAGTGTTCGGCTCCCTGGCTTTTCAGTCAATAGTTTTCATTTTGTCATTGTAAAAATGGGTCTGGTCAACATTTTTCTCAAATATTTATTAGTTTTAATGAAATAATTGAAAGTAAATTAAAATAAAGTCATAAAAAAAAGTATTCTTAAATTATTTCTATTTCTATGTCATTTTAATTCGGTATACAGTTTCGGGTCACGGTGCAATACAAATGTCAAAATTGAACTAGTTTTTTTTTAAATATTTGCTGTCTAAATATTAAAAAAACAACTGTCAGTTGTAAAGTAACACTCCCTAGGGAGTAAAAGTTCTTCTTCCAACCCTGTCCGCAGGCAACTTTACACCTACTTTCAGAGTATGAGTAATGAAAAATCAATTTATTACTATTTATATTGGGGACGATACTGAGCTAGCTATTATTATTTACGTACTAATGGTAGAAAAACAATCGAATTGCGAGGAAAATTGGTTAAACAAAGGAAAAGAACGAAGTGAACTCAAAAACATCAACTGCCTTGATTTTCTTTTGACAAAGAAAAAATTACGAGGTGATGCGGTAATACCTATTATATGGTATAGTCTTGCTAGCCCAAAAGTAAATACATTGTTAAGATCGACTGGATTAACTGCTGAGATCAACTAGTCGATCGCGATCGACCGGTTGGCCACCCCTGCCTTATATGATAGCATAACATCAGTCTTATAATGTCCCCACTGCTAGGTCCCAGTTCGGGTTGGTGAATTGCATATGTCTTTGAATTTTTAGTTCTGGGGCAATGTCGGTTTACTTTAGATGTTTTCCATAACCGTTTTGAAAGCAGTGGTGATGAAATAAAAGTACCTACCCACAACTTTTATTTCGGGGCCGTTACCACTCGGCTACCACTCTTCTCATGTGATAAATACAATAATATATTATTGTGGCGGAGACTAGGTAGTTCAGGCACTTTTTGCACGAATGTAGAAAATAGTGCTTTGTTGTATTCTAGGGATTTACTGGTCCGAGACTATTTAACATAAAGACGTTCATTTTTGGAAATAAGCCGCCCCCAAGTGTCGACATAATGGCCAGTCCTGTGCATCTCGCATCCAACGGAACCCCATGACCCCGTGACCGCCACGACCTCTACCTGGTGGTTATGCAGAATAAAAACTCTATTTAGTTGTAGGAGTACTTACCAAGAATTCTTGTCGCAGGATCGTACAATAGAGGTGCGGACATTCAACGGTGCGAGTATCATTGGTTATTGTGAGACAGTCCCGATCTGAGTCAACTGATGAAAAGCCACAAGCGTAGCATCGTAATCCTTCGCCTAAAACGAACCAACAACATTTTATTAGGTAAGTACGTATCATTGTTAGATAGTCTTTTCGAGATCAGCCTTGAGTGCAACGCTGACCGAAGCGACGAAATCCAAATAGGTAGGTACATTGAATTAACAGTCCAATGTATAGGTATATTAGGTTAACAATCCAATGCAGGTATGTACTTGGATTCCGTCGCTGCGCCCAGCGTTGTGATCAAGGTTGATTTCGTAGATAATAGCTCGCCTGCACTACTTATTTGTAGTAGGAGAAATGATGTAGGACCATGCTGCCTTCTTTGTCGAGTCAATGTTTACCAATTAATGAGCTTCGACAAGAATTTGGCTGAATTAATAATGTTAAGGTCTACGCTAGAAGAGCTAAGCACTATCTTAGCATGGGCGGAACACGAGCTGAACTCAAATTCATATAGTATCACTCGTGCTCCGTTCCTCTAGATCAGTATTTCTCAACCTTTTTTAACCGAGGACCACAGCTTTCTTTGTTGTTAGCAGGGAACCCAAGGACAGTTGGTTGGAGCTGCCATATTCGTTAAATGCAGACGTAACGCATTGTCGTAGAAAACACAGCATTTGTATTGGAAACTTAAGAAAACTGCTAATTTCTGTGCGCAAGTTTAGAATTTTATTCTCCTTCGGAACCACATTTTAGCTCTTACGGACAACCAGGTCCGCGGACCACATTACACGATTAGGAACCACTGCTCCAGATTCAGTCCATACACTACACGAATTTGAACTCGGCTCATTCTTCGCTTTTGCACAGTTCCTTTAACTTAGACCCACCTGTAGCTGAAACTTTGCACAAGCTCTTGAAGGCTAGGACGGAACTGCAGTACGAACCAGACAGGAAGGGTGGATAACCGTTCCAGTGACGTAGTTCCCACACACACATTGGCTATGACCCATAGAATATAAGCCTATTAACTTAGGAAACCTAACCATATGAGTAATTTAGAATGTACCTAGTTATATATAACAAAATTAAATAATCAATCATCATCAGAGGAGGGATGAATCGCATGTTACAAAAAGAGTTATGAGTTTACATGTGGATAGATGAAAAGGGAGAGGGAGGCGAAAGAATGATGGATTGTGTGAGTAGTGATATGAAAGAAACGGGAGCTATTGTTTTAGCGTGATGACTGACAGGACAGAATGGAAGAAAAAAACGTATTGCGCCGAACCCTAATAAAACGGGACAAGGGCAGGAAAACTATGAATCATTGCTATTTGATTAAAGAAGTACCTACACAGAAACACTTCTTGGTTGTAAAAACTGTAGCATTTTCCGCCATTTAATATAGGTATGATAGAAACTTACCTAAAGTTGTTCCAATAACACAAGCAAACACAAATAACACTATTTTAAAATCCATTTTGTGCAAACAAACATTCCTTTGTAACTGACTTGCTTACGTCGGTGATTTTTCGATATCATTCATTATCAGAATAATGAACACTTTATATTACATATCTTATCAGTTCCTATTTGGCTTTAATTCGAATCAAATCACAGATCTAGGATATTTTTTCGTTTGATGTAAATTGATAGTTCTGTATTAATATTACGAGTATGTTCACAGGATATCAGGTAAGTATTTAACCTACGTGCATGTTATTCTTGAAATGTTGAAAGTTTTCTTCCATACTTTGGGTCGTGCAATTTAGCTTCAATATAGGAAATGTCTTTTTAAAATGATTAAGGGATTTGGGGCGTCCCGACTCGGACGTGTTAGTTTAGAAAGGGATAATGGGTCCGGGACCACCCAGAAATGCATACCTACTCAGTATTTTTGGTGGATCAAAAGCTATTTTTAGTAAAAACTGGAATTAATTGAGGCAGGTACATTTAAATACTATCAAAGTTAAATTAAGTATTATAATATCCCATGTATCATCAAACTACCTATCAACTCACAACTGCCTGTTAAACTGCAATTGACATGTAAATAATTCAAGCCAACTCGAGCAGGAACCCAGTTACGCGCTGTAGATGGCAGGCCAGTGGCCGGTGTTTATCTTAATTGCTATTTCACCTGCCGTACATCAGACAAGTCGCCGAGAGACCCAGCCGTCGCGTCGAGGTAATCGATTCCCATGTAATTACCGGTTTCACAGCCGATAACGGAGCAGTAATGTGGGTGCGGCAGACTGCCTGGCTGCTACGGCAAAGTCGGACAGCCTAGACTTGGATTAGGTGTGGGAATGGTCGTGTTTTGTTTTAGTTTTAAAGCAGAAAACATCTTTATTGCATTTTAATCTATCATTAACAGAGTTATCGTTAAGTTGATCTACAGTGACAATTACTACATTAGTTACAATTATTATTTTTTGGTGAATAATAATAAACTTTAAATATTTTCTCTTAAATGTCCAATGTGTTCTAAAAAGCAAATCAATTTTTATAGGTGGTTCAAGCTGAAAATCAGTAACACTTTTTGAAATAGTTATACAATGATATTTAACTGAATCGCACTTTGATTGCTTCCTCTCTTTTGCCAACGTTGAACCAGAATTTCAACTCCAAGCAGGACAAAAGCTAAGATCATTCCATACAGCAGTAAAAGACACACTGGGTAGAAATCCACCATATTGACTGAGCCGAAGCTGCCTCCCATTACGGAGCATACCGGTTTCTTAGCGTAAATTAATCGGTTTTCCCTGTCACTCAAACCGTGCTCTTGGATCCTGAGATACCTGTAACAAGAAGGGTTACCTGGTAAAAGCCTTGATTATTCGGGATTAAGGTACACAAGTAGCATAATTAGGTAAGTTTTCGGATCCATTGTTTTTTTTCAGTGAGATACTACAGCCCTTTAACAACTGTATATACCTAAGACTAACCTAAGACAAAAACACACTTGCACGATACGACCATCTACAGAAACCAACCAAATTTTTATTCCTAGACAGCCTGTTGCGTTGTTGATAGAAAACATTGTATGTACATACCTCGATTCCCTATGGATCGAGATATAGTTTTCCGCTTGGAAAAGTATAACAAAATAAAGGCAGAGGTCGCCCGCCATTGACCGTGGTCTAAAATCGAGAGAGACTTCAAGTTAGCCCATTTGCCAAAGCCGATAACCCAGGATAGAACGTCTTGGCGACGATTAGTGAGGAGACACGAACCGGAATGGGAACAGGACAAGTCAAAAAAGTAGAGTGCTTCCTATGGACTGAAATATGTACATACAATGTTTTCTATCAACAAAGATTTCGGCGAAACGTGCTGTTTAGGAATAGAGATTTCTATAAGCGTTGCTTTCTGTACGTAATCGTATCGTATAAGCTAAGAAACTTGGCGCGTACTATAGTATGTAAGAATAAAATAATAATAGCAATATTAGTACTTGTAGTAAATAATAGTTTTTAAGCGCGAAGGAAATAAATTAAAAAATCTGATTTTTAATTTTTAAATAAGATACTTACCCGACTTTAAACACTTCGCTAAACGGAGAGTATTTTTGACTACACAGCCAAGGCTTGGTGCTCGGAATAAAACTGATTTCTTGGAGGCCACATTTTTCATGTTCTTGAAACAACGCTGAAACGATTCTATATCCAATGCCTGTGTTCATGTTAAAGGCAAACGGTCTCTGTAAAGAAAAATTGCTATAACAAAATTTCTTCTTTTACACCTGATAACTTTTACTGTTTTTTTTTAATCGCTATAAACTAGTGCTTGATTGCGAGTCCACCTGAAGGTAAGCTGTGATGCAATCGTTGATGGTGAGGCGCACTAGTTTATTAAGAGCCACTCTAGCATTGAAGATACCTAAATTGTAATCGGACGGAAAGACCGCAGCAGGCAAACTGTTACAGTCCCTCGACGTACGCGGTATAAACGACGAGGCAAAATATTTAGTCCGGACCGTAGATGTCTCAACAACGTAAGGGTGGATATTTGCCATGCGCCGGGTGTTCAATGGTAAAATTGAGCTTTTTAACAAGTATATTTTTTTCTTATTAAAATGACATTACTGTCACTACGTACTACGTAGGTACGTTGTACGTCTACTACGTACGTTGTTACCAACGTGGAATTTCGTTTCAAATGTTTAGGTAGAGTTTATTTTTAATGGCAAAATGATGATCCTAGTTACAGTTTCAGCTATAGGTACTCTATTGGCTAACTAGGGTACCAACCTATACCTAGAGAGAATTTACGAGAATTCTATGGTACCTGCTGCATGGCTTTGACTCCATCTTCTATTTTCATGAAGTTTGGTTTACCTTTTGATGCAATTTCTCTTTCAACGATAGCTTTTTTGATCGGATCTTTAAAAGTATAAGCGTCCTGTAACTGTAAAATAAAAACTACTTTAATTTATAAAGTTGGTATCAAAAAACGACACTCAAAATCAGATTTTTTTTAAAATTGGAATTTGAATAAAAAAAATACCGCATAGTTAAAACTTATAGCAAAATTTTAACATATTAATACTATAGAAAAATATTGAAATGAAAATAACGTCAACTGAAAAATGATGTAATATAAAATTGATGAATAATGAAGATTTAATTAAAATATTACATTAGAATTAACAAAATAGAGTTATTGATGTTACGACTCCAAATACGTGACAAAGAATAATATAATTATTTGTTTTGTTTTTGTTTACTCGATAAAATGATAAATGATTTGCCGAGCAAAATGGCGATCATGGATGTGGACGATTCTTTGGATAAGCCAACAATGAAAAAACAATAACAAGCATTCCAGAAGTGTTTTGGACCTTTTTTACTCGATCCCGTAAGAAAACAGTTATAAGATCCTTGGCGCAACAAAGAACAGGCTGACGACAACGGGCGCCCTAGGCCTGATGCGCGGCTGCGCCACGGCCGTCACCTGTCACCCGCAGTGAAATTGACGGTTTGTTTGTGTTTTTTATTGTTTTACTTTTGTAATTTGGTAAGTCAAATATCATTTTTTAATGCTAAATGCAGGCTGTAGTGGTTCTGGAAACTGTAGCAGTCAACCTGCCACATCACTAGACTCCCAGCTAGTGAGATGTCCCCATTGCGCTCAGGCCCGCTATTTTAAGGGCGAAAGGGGGCTAAAGATCCACTATGGCAAGGTTCACAAGCCACATAGTGTACCTTTATGCCTCCCAGCCCCTTCTCAAACACCAACACATTCGGAATCAATTTGGAAAACCTTATCAAAATTAAAAAATTCAACACCAGTTCTGAAGAGAGTTCCCCGGGGTGCTAGGCGGTCTGTTGCGCTAAGTTTAGCGCGATGCGTCCGTCTTGCAACCCAGGAGAACACTCAAAGCGCATGGGAAGACCTACTTACATTCCCGTATAGGATTCTACATGTCCAAAAAAGATTGGCTTCAAAAACATTAACAACCCAAATTAAGGATAATTGCAACAATTCGGCTGACATTTTAGATCGAAATTTACCCCCTTTCAATGTTTCCCAGAAAGGGTTGAATTCGCATGTAGAATCCAAATTAAATGACGGTGACATTAGCGGAGCAGCTAGGTTACTTTTTAGCAGTGATGTGGTGGCGCCTTACTCTCCAGATACAATTTCAGCCCTGGAGAGTAAACATCCAGCGCCTGCGGATGACCTCACTTTCCCTGATCCTCCCGATAGACCCATTCCGGACTCACAAATTTTCCCTATATTAGCCCCTCAGTTACTTGCAGCCGTGAGTTCCTTCAGAAGCGGTTCCGCCGGCGGCCTCGACGGCCTGACTCCCCAGCATTTAAAAGACCTCTTGAGTTCGGGCGCTGGGGACGCTGGTGGGTCGCTTTTGAAGGAGCTTCTGGCTCTAGTTACCCTTATGCTCTCCGGCGGCGTGAACGATGCCGTTGTCGATGTCTTGTACGGGGCCAATCTATGCGCCCTGCGCAAGAGGGATGGCGGCATTCGTCCCATCGCCGTCGGGTGCACATACAGACGCATGGCAGCAAAAATTTGTTGCAGATTGTACGGCGAGTCTCTGACTAAAAAATTTCAGCCCCTACAGCTTGGTTTTGGTTCCAGAGGGGGCTGCGAGGCCGCCGTACATGACCTCTCCACATACCTAAATTCCAAAAAGGGTGAGGTCATCCTCAAGGTTGACGTTAAAAACGCCTTTAATTCTGTTAATAGGGACACTTTGTTGGCTGAAGCAAAAAAAGCGCTACCTGAAATTTTTGGCTTTCTGTGGCAGTGCTATAGGCACCCATCAAAATTACTGTATAAAGATAATGTTTTGGAATCTGCAGTTGGTTGCCAACAAGGTGACCCTCTCGGGCCAGCAATTTTCAGCTTGGCTATTCATCCAATCATCCAACAGTTAAATTCAAAATTTAACGTGTGGTATTTAGATGATGGAACGCTAGGAGGTGACGTAGATACCGTTTTAGAAGATTTTCAATTACTCAAACAGCAATTTAAATCGATTGGCCTTGACCTCAACGAATCAAAATGTGAACTTTTTATTTCTGACAGCACTGACAGACTAACGACTCTACAGAAATTCTATGCAATAGCTCCAGAAATCAAAATTTTAGATAAAAGTTCACTGCGCCTCCTAGGTTCACCAATTTTGGAAGACGGTTTTTCTTCGTTCATCGACGACAAAATTGAGCGTTTCAACAACATTTCGGAAAGACTTTCCAAAATTAACCTTCATTCGGCTTTCACCCTCATACGATATTGTTGTTTTGCACCAAATTTCATGTATTTTCTCCGCTCTTCTCCTTTATGGAAGCAGCCACACCTCTTGGACAAAATTGATCAGACCATTCGGCATACACTAACATCCATCTTAAATGTGGCCCTGGATGACCGGGCTTGGCTTCAAGCTACGCTACCCATTCGTTTTGGTGGGCTCGGTATCCGCAAAATTACTAGTGTAAGCCTTCCTGCGTTCCTGTCTTCGGTCCGCAGCACTCAGCAGTTGACCAGTGGAATTTTGACTCAATCACTGGTTGACTGTGAGGTGCCGTGCTTGACCGATGCCTTGAGCGCCTGGAAATTGGCTTGCCCGGACGAGGCGTTGCCCGAGAACCCATCTTCCCAGAGACAGTGGGATGAGCCGCTCTGCAGGTTGGTACGGAATAACCTTATTAATACGTCCACCAACACTGCTGAGCGTGCCCGCCTACTGGCTGTGGGTGAATGGGAGTCGGGCCTTTGGCTACAGACGTTACCGTCACCCAACATAGGCACTATGCTGAGTGACACCACCTTCCGGATCGCTACATGCCTGCGACTGGGTGCTCCTAGCGGAGCTCCACATCGGTGTCAGTGCGGTGAAGTAGTCGACCGCTTCGGCCACCATGGCTTATCCTGCAGCAGAAGCGCTGGTCGGAGAGCTAGGCACGCCAGCATTAATGACATCATCCGTCGAGCCCTTGTCACCGCCGGGGTGCCAGCTGTTCTAGAACCCAATGGCCTGGCACGTGACGATGGGAAGAGGCCAGACGGGATGACCATAATGCCCTGGAAGTTGGGTAGGCCTCTGGTGTGGGATGCAACATGTGTCGACACCCTTGCGCCATCCCATGTTCTGAGTACGGCAGGTTGTGCTGGGGCGGCTGCTGCAAGTGCAGAAAACCTCAAACGGCGTAAATATAATAACCTTATTGGGAGTTATATGTTTGAGCCGTTTGGGGTTGAAACACTAGGGCCATGGGGTCCGAGCGCTCATCGAGTCGTACGCGACATCAGCAAACAGCTGGTCGACTCTTCGCGTGACCAGAGGGCTGGGCTTTACTTTTGTCAGCGAATCAGCATTGCCATCCAGCGTGGCAATGCTGCCAGCGTTCTGGGCACTTTTCCCATTGATATCGATGTGGATGAATTTTTTGATGTCCAATAAATCATTTGTAAATATTATTGTATTTTTAGTTTATTTAGGTTATTTTTAGTATAATTAAATGTATATTCTTAAATTAATTAATTTTGTACAGTTTTAGCAAATAGAAGGATAATAAATTAAAATATTTTCAAAAAAAAAAATGAAAATTACTGAAAAATAATATCTGTTATATGCCACATCTTCCATCCCGAGCTCTAGTTTAGAATTCAGCAAATCAGCAAGTGTGCGGATTTGATTAGAGGTCGACTGCAGTAACACGACGATATTGGCGGAGTAGGACGTGTATAGAAAAACGAACGCCAGGAATACTATAAACATAACAAACCGTCCAAGAGTGCCTGAAATGGAAAAAATACAGTTATATAATTATTTCTTTAAACATTTTTTAGACCCCACAAACGTCTTTTAACCAACCTTTTAATTCATTAGAGCTTCCTTGTTGCGATATAGCACTGAGAACAAATAATGTTATGTCACTCCAATTTGGCGGCAAGCATGTTTGATCCATCTTTTGCTGAAACATTGATAAATCAAAAGGAATTGAATAATTACGTATAATCCATCAAATATTGTCTTAATGTTATTGTCCTTACATCGTTATATATTTCGTATTTCTTTCTGTCCCATTTCGTGTTGATGTAGAGTATAGCCACCAGTATAAAAACAAACACTCCGAGGCACATCCACACATTACTTGTGAATGGTAAGATAAATAAATTGTTCTGATAGGATAAAGGAGGCTGCCTAAATACAAATTTTACGGAGATTGCATTAGTTGGCATAGTCAAGTATTCCACAATCCTCAATCTTTCTAATGTCATTAAGGTCACGGTTCCTGATAACACAGAAAATAGAACAACAGTTGTATTAACTGATAATAGCTAGTGAACAAAAAAAATTGAGATAAATAAAAAATAAATAAAAACGTAGCTTCGAAACTCGACAGAGAAGAAAAAACTGAGACAGAGAGACTAAGAGAAAAGGACTCAGTAGCACGTATAATAAATAAGATTGCCATTGACGCTAATGAAAAGGCAGAGAGTCACTAAAGTAATTATTTTTCTTACTAACCACACAAATCCACTTTCCCATGTTTTATATCTCCAACCATTCCACTCCAACTACCATTAATTGGGTAGCCCCATGTTTCAGCAAAGATTATTACCTTGGATGCATTTAAGAAGTCATACAAAGAAACAACGCTAGGAAAAGAGCTCTTTGATAGAGAATCTATAAAGATGTTTCTAGAAATATAAAAAAAATCTTATTAACTTCATACTTATATGAAAGTTGGCTGTAAATCTAAATATGTAACATTCACCTAAGTCCAAATAAATCAGTTTTGGTTCTGTTATCTTCAGCAACAATGGAAGTGAACACCGGTTCTCCTTTGAAATCTTTCCGTCGATGCACGTTAGAGTGAATCCTATCATCTGATTTATTCAGACCATAATCTGGTGCCCAAGTCCCATAGTATTCCATATTCCATTTGTTATGGGGTCGTAATTTGTATACTGAAATTAAATTGCCGTCAGATACATAACATAGTGTACCTACTATAATATCATCAGCATTTGCTACCAAATGAATTATTTACTCACTGGTGTGTAATAAAATATAATTTCTTTCTTTTTCTTGAGTAATTATAACTTCGGAATCAACGGAAATGCTTAGATTTTCAAATTCTGTTGCAATGCTACCATTGTCGTTTATTGAATTACCGAGAATTAGCCATCGATAAGACTTGCTAAACAATTTATTAGCGTCCGCCTTGAAATCAAACAAATTTTTTAGATTTTTTGATGTAACTAAAATTCTACAAAGTTTTTGTAAACTACATCGCGTTACCTGTTTAAGGAAAAACTCTACATTTTCACAATTTATGTCCAATAAGAATAAAAGATGATTATTTGGATACGACTGCTGAATCGTTTCGTTTTTCCGCAAATAACGAACACTAATTGGTCTTTCCAGATTTGCTAACATTTTTGCCAGTTTCCTTTTTACTGTTGCTGTAAAAACATTTTTATAATTTTTAATACTCGTATATAATTTTTAAAACGCATTTATTGGTATGTGTGACTTACTAGATTCCCAGCATACTCTAGCAACAACCGAAGTAGGTTTCTCATAGGATTTGACGACATCGACTACCATTTGCTCATTATTTTGGTTAGTTATTGAAACACAATATTTCAAACACAATATATTTATGAATATTGAAAAAATCTTCATATTGAGGACAACAGTAGGCAGTGAAGTAACTAAGTAAACTGTGTCTAACAAACAGAGTGCAACTATAATTTATGAAGTAGCCTGTATCGATGCAGCTGAAGGTAGTCTAATTGATACTGTCCATCGTTAATTAGGTACCCAGGTCGTTTGTAAATTATGAGGGCTGTCCTACCACTTATACTTATCCGTTTACGACAATTTATTATTCATGAATCAGTGTTTTGTTGACTCTAGTTTTAGCTTTAATTCAACTTCCAATTATTCTTCATTAGGTTTGTTAAGGCTTAAATATACTAGCACAAAACATTTTACTTGTAAATTTTCTTGTCTTTGAAAGCACTTGTGCAATATTGTGCAATATTTTTAACACAAATCGAAAATGAGGAGATTCTATGCTCGGCTGTATGTATTTTTTATGTAAAGTGATTTATGAGCATTTTAATCGAAGGCGGGTAAACTCTCTCAGACTAAGACTAGACTAGTAAAATATATGTTTCATGAAAAATAAAGTATAAAGGGGTTGTAACAAAAAACTACCTAACAATTTTCTATATATTATCTATTTCCTATAAAAGGGAATCAAGATAACACCATATAATTATGACAAATATATCTGGTGAAAAAATAGTTAAAAATATTGCATATTTAAATACACACTACTTTTATTACTACTAGGTATCAATCCTTTGAATTAATCGAGGAACAATTAAAAACTACACTTCTCATCAAAAAAATCGAAACACCTTGCAAGTTTACGTTTTGTCAGGATTATCAGAAAAATGTGTACATTTAGGAATAAATGTTAAATGTCGTTTAATAGTGAGTAATATGAGCTTATCAAATCTTAATGTTAATGTTCTAAATTTAAATGAATTTTTCATAGGTTTCGTATTTTGTTAAATGAGTCATTTTTATTCCGTATGGAGTATAAAGGAAATGGATAAAACAACACACGTAAATGAAAAAAAAAGCTAAAAAACGTTTATTTAATAACTTGTATTCCCTCCCCGAGCTCTAATTACTGCTTCCATACGGTTCTTCATCGATCGGATGAGAGTCACGATCACATGCTGTGGTATATTGTCCCATTCCTCTTGGATTGCATCTTGCAGCTGGCTAAGTGTTTCTGGGGCAGGATCTCTTGCTCGAATTCGTCTCTTTAATTCATCCCATAGATGTTCAATGGGATTCATGTCCGGGCTTCTTGCTGGCCATTCCATAATAGAGATATCGACTTCGTTAAGATAATCTCGTACGACGCCCGCGGTGTGAGCCCTAGCATTGTCGTGCATGAATATGAAGCCGTTGCCAATAAAATGTGCATAGGGCATCACATGAGGCTCGAGACACTCTTCGACGTACCGATGACAGTTTAGTGCAGGCAGACGTGGCCCAGACACGAAAGCAAGCTCTGTCTTACCGTCGGCGCTGATTCCTCCCCAAACCGTCCACGAACCGCCACCATAGCTGACCTTTTCTTCAATGCAGCATTGTGCATAGCGTTCTCCGTCTCTTCTGTAGACCTTGTTCCTTCCGTCGTTACCATACAGCATAATTTTACACTCATCAGAAAAGAGAACTTTGCTCCACTGTAGGTATGACCAATTTAGGTGCTCACGTGCAAAGTTAAGGCGCGCTCTTCGATGGTCTGCAGTTAATTTCGGCCCATTTGCTGGCTTATGCGGTACCAGTCCACGATCCTTCAACCTTCTTCTAATTGTAGAGTCACTTACAGCCACCCTTCGTACAACACGAAGCCGCTGCTGCAATTGAAAAGCGTTAAGGCGTCGATTTCTTAAAGAAGTTGTTACAATAAATCGATCATCTCGCTCAGAAGTGACCCGATTCCTGCCAGATCCTGAACGGCGCGTGAACAAACCAGTCTCCCGATAACGTTTATAGACTCTATGAACAGATGACAGGCTTAGATGCAGTCTTGCAGCCACAACACGCTGACTAAGGCCAGAATCCAGCAATGCCACAACTTGGGCGGCTTCTGTGGGCGAAGTATCCATACGTTTTAGAAAAAAAACCTTTTTTCAGACGTCCCAAAGTCACAGTATTGAAATAAAAAACAAAAAGTTTAAGGATAGGCGCCAATTTTTAGTTTTTAAACGCTAAATGTACTCCAACCCTAAACACACATTTGTCTCAAAACAGTGATTCATTTCGTTTATAAGATAAACAAATGAAATTCTAATTTTGAATTTAGAATTTTCGCTTATTACTGTAATGGCCAAACTGCCAGCTATAATATATGTATTTTTTTTCATCGTATGAATTCTTTTTTGTGTTAAATTCGGACAGAAACAATGAAAACGGAAGTGTTTCGATTTTTTTGATGAGAAGTTTATTTACTCAAAGTTAAATTAGGTATTATTAGCACCCATTTACCGTGAAACTACCTATCAACTCACAACTACCTATCAAACTGCAATTGACATATAAATAATTCAAGTAAACCTGAGCAGGAACCTAGTTACGCACCCGCAGATGGCAGGCCAGTGGCCGGTGTTTATCTTAATTGCTATTTCACCCGCCGTACATCAGACAAGTCGCCGAAAGATTCAGCCGTCGCGTCGAGGTAATCGATTCCCATGTAAGTACCGGTTTCACAGCCGATAACGGAGCAGTAATGTAGGTGCGGCAGACTGCTTGGCTGCTACGGCAAAGTCGGACAGACTAGATTTGGATCAGATGTGGGATTGATCGTTTTTATTTTAAACTAGCGACCCGCTCCAGCTTCGCACGGGTACTGATATTGAATATATTAGGCATGTATTAAACACATAAACCTTCCTTTTTAATCACTCTATTAAAAAAAAACTACATCAAAATCCGTTGCTTACTTTTAAAGATCTAAGCATCCATAGGGACAGAGCAACTTTGTTATATACTATGTAATGAGGAGAATGCAACTTACTTAAATGTGATTGTGATAACTTGACGAAGTTTCTGTGAAGTTGATCAACAATGACATCTATTACATTTTGTTATATACTATGTAATGAGGAGAATGCAACTTAAATATCATTGTGATAACTTGACAAAGCTACTGTGAAGTTGATCAACAATGACATCTATTACATTTTGTTATATACTATGTAATGAGGAGAATGCAACTTAAATGTGATTGTGATAACTTGACAAAGTTACTGTGAAGTTGATCAACAATGACATCTATTACATAGGTGCAATTCTTATTATTTGGTGAACAATGTCTCTAATGATGATTTTCCTCTTGAATGTTCAGAGTTCTAAAAAACAAATCAACTTTCAAGGGTCCAAGCAGAACACTAACACACTGTTTTTGAAATAGTTATACAATCGTATTTAACAAATCTCGCTTTGATTGCTTCCTCTCTTCTGCCAACGTTGAATCAGTATTTCGACTCCAAGCAGGACAAAAGCCAAGATCATTCCATACAGCAGTAAAAGACACACTGGGTAGAAATCCACCATATTGACTGAGCCGAAGCTGCCTCCCATTATGGAGCATACCGGTTTCTTAGCGTAAATTAATCGGTTTTCCCTGTCACTCAAACCGTGCTCTTGGATCCTGAGATACCTGTAATAAAAAGGGTTACCTGATAAAAGCCTTGACTACTTGTGATTAAGGTACACAAGTAGGTACATAAGTTTTCGGATCCAAAGTTTTTCTCTTTTTTCAGCGAAATACAACAGTATTCTTGGTATTATCTGTTAAGTAATACTTACTAAAAATAATAATAGCAAAAGTAAGTAGTAGAGCAAATAATAAAAATAGAAGCACGAAGGACGTTTAAAAGATCTGATTTACAATTTCTGAATACGACCAAAAATTATCTTTCAATACTTCGATGAAGTACATATACATACCCGACTTTAAACATTTCGCTAAACGGAGAGTATTTTTGACTACACAGCCAAGGCTTGGTACTCGGAATAAAACTGATTTCTTGGAGGCCACATTTTTCATGTTCTTGAAACAACGCTGAAATTATTCTGTATCCAGTGCCTGTGTTCATGTTAAAGGCAAACGGTCTCTGTAGAGAAAAATTGCATTACTAAATTTTTTTACTTTTATCAGCTGATAAATTTTACTTTTTTTAAGTTTTTTTACCACTAGTAAAATAATGACCCTAGTTAGTCAATGGAATATCAACTAACAGGGAATATACGAGCATTGTATGGTACCTGCTGTATGGCTTTGATTCCATCTTCTATTTTCATGAATTTTGGTTTACCTTTTGGTGTAAATTTTCTTTCAACGATAGCTTTTTTGATCGGATCATTAGAAGTATAAGCGGCCTGTAAATTATTAAACAGAACTCTTTTACACAAAGCACTTTCATTTCGAAATTTGGTCTCAAAAACGACAAATGAAATTAAAAATACTACTTTCTGAATTTAAAAACAAAATTTTACCGCAGAGTTAAAATTTATATCTAGCAAAAGATTATCATGTAAAATAGGAAAAATATTGAAATGGAAATTTAATTACTGAAAAATAATATCTGTTATATATCACATCTTCCACCCCGAGTTCTAGTTTAGAATTCAGCAAATCAGCAAGTGTGCGGATTTGGTTAGAGGTCGATTGCAGCAACACGACGATATTGGCGGAGTAGGAAGTGTACAGAAAAAGAAACGTCAGGAATACTATAAACATAACAAACCGTCCAAGAGTACCTGAAATGGAAAATAAAATCATATAAATATTTATAAAAACTTTTAGACCCTACGAACGTATTTTGACCAACCTTTTAACTCATTAGAGCTTCCTTGTTGCGATATAGCACTGAGAACAAATAATGTTAAGTCACTCCAATTTGGCGGTAAGCATGTCTGATCCATCTCTTGCTGAAACATTGATAAATCAATAGGAAGCGAATAATTACGCATATTCCATCAAATATTCTCTTAATGTTGTCCTTACATCGTTATATATTTCGTATTTCTTACTTTCCCATTTCGTGTTGATGTAGAGTATAGCCACCAGTATAAAAACAAATGCTCCGAGGCACATCCACACTTTAGTGGTAAATGGTAAGATAAACAAATTGTTCTGATAGGATAAAGGAGGTTGCCTAAATACAAATTTTATGGAGACTCCAGACATTGGCATGGTCAAGTATTCCAAAATGCTCAATCTTTCTGATGTTATGAAAGTCACGGATCCTGATAACACAGAAAATATAATGTGAGGTATTTGGGTCAACTGATGTATAGTTGGTGAACCAAAAAATTTATTAAAATATGCCTTGGATATTCGAATAATCTGAGACAGAGATTAGGAAAACATGATACAAATAGGAGGAGGTCTCAGTAGCACGAATAATACGATTGCCATTGACGTTAATGAAAAGGCAGAAAGTCACTATAGTAATTATTTTTCTTACTAACCACACAAATCCACTTTCCCATGTCTTATATCTCCAATCATTCCATTCCAACTACCATTAGTTGGGTAGCCCCAGGTATCAGCAAAGACTATTACTCTGGATGCATTTAAGAAGTCGTATAGAGAATTTATGCAACGAAAAGAGCTCTTCGAAATGGGATCTACAAAGATGTTTCTGGAAATGAAAAAAAAAAAACATATATTCTTATTTCCTATATTCTTTCCAACATTGCGTATAAAAAATCTAAGTATGACATTTTTAATAAGATACCCAAGTCCAAGTAAATCTGTTTTGGTTCTGATATCTTCAACAACAACAGAAGTAATCACTGGTTCTCCTTTGAAATCTTTTCGTCGTAACACGTTAGAGTGAATCCTATCATCTGATTTATTCAGACCATAATCTGCTGTCCAAGTCCCATAGTATTCCATATTCCATTTGTTATTAGGTCTTAATTTATATACTAGAAACAAATTGCCGTCAGATACATAGTATTGTATAAGTCAATAATATTATCAGCATTATTATACACTTCTCATCAAAAAAATCGAAACACCTTGCAAGTTTACGTTTTGTCAGGATTATCAGAAAAATGTGTACATTTAGGAATAAATGTTAAATGTCGTTTAATAGTGAGTAATATGAGCTTATCAAATCTTAATGTTAATGTTCTAAATTTAAATGAATTTTTCATAGGTTTCGTATTTTGTTAAATGAGTCATTTTTATTCCGTATGGAGTATAAAGGAAATGGATAAAACAACACACGTAAATGAAAAAAAAAGCTAAAAAACGTTTATTTAATAACTTGTATTCCCTCCCCGAGCTCTAATTACTGCTTCCATACGGTTCTTCATCGATCGGATGAGAGTCACGATCACATGCTGTGGTATATTGTCCCATTCCTCTTGGATTGCATCTTGCAGCTGGCTAAGTGTTTCTGGGGCAGGATCTCTTGCTCGAATTCGTCTCTTTAATTCATCCCATAGATGTTCAATGGGATTCATGTCCGGGCTTCTTGCTGGCCATTCCATAATAGAGATATCGACTTCGTTAAGATAATCTCGTACGACGCCCGCGGTGTGAGCCCTAGCATTGTCGTGCATGAATATGAAGCCGTTGCCAATAAAATGTGCATAGGGCATCACATGAGGCTCGAGACACTCTTCGACGTACCGATGACAGTTTAGTGCAGGCAGACGTGGCCCAGACACGAAAGCAAGCTCTGTCTTACCGTCGGCGCTGATTCCTCCCCAAACCGTCCACGAACCGCCACCATAGCTGACCTTTTCTTCAATGCAGCATTGTGCATAGCGTTCTCCGTCTCTTCTGTAGACCTTGTTCCTTCCGTCGTTACCATACAGCATAATTTTACACTCATCAGA
Organism: Mythimna loreyi; assembly: GCA_029852875.1. Lineage (NCBI taxonomy): Eukaryota > Metazoa > Arthropoda > Insecta > Lepidoptera > Noctuidae > Mythimna > Mythimna loreyi. Next base: position 10,744,473 of record CM056785.1, on the reverse strand, counting down.
AAAGAGAACTTTGCTCCACTGTAGGTATGACCAATTTAGGTGCTCACGTGCAAAGTTAAGGCGCGCTCTTCGATGGTCTGCAGTTAATTTCGGCCCATTTGCTGGCTTATGCGGTACCAGTCCACGATCCTTCAACCTTCTTCTAATTGTAGAGTCACTTACAGCCACCCTTCGTACAACACGAAGCCGCTGCTGCAGTTGAAAAGCGTTAAGGCGTCGATTTCTTAAAGAAGTTGTTACAATAAATCGATCATCTCGCTCAGAAGTGACCCGATTCCTGCCAGATCCTGAACGGCGCGTGAACAAACCAGTCTCCCGATAACGTTTATAGACTCTATGAACAGATGACAGGCTTAGATGCAGTCTTGCAGCCACAACACGCTGACTAAGGCCAGAATCCAGCAATGCCACAACTTGGGCGGCTTCTGTGGGCGAAGTATCCATACGTTTTAGAAAAAAAAACCTTTTTTCAGACGTCCCAAAGTCACAGTATTGAAATAAAAAACAAAAAGTTTAAGGATAGGCGCCAATTTTTAGTTTTTAAACGCTAAATGTACTCCAACCCTAAACACACATTTGTCTCAAAACAGTGATTCATTTCGTTTATAAGATAAACAAATGAAATTCTAATTTTGAATTTAGAATTTTCGCTTATTACTGTAATGGCCAAACTGCCAGCTATAATATATGTATTTTTTTTCATCATATGAATTCTTTTTTGTGTTAAATTCGGACAGAAACAATGAAAACGGAAGTGTTTCGATTTTTTTGATGAGAAGTGTATTACTAAATGAATTATTTACTCACTGTTGTGTAATAAAAAATATCTTTTTTCTTTTTCTTGAGTAATGATAACTTCAGAATCAACGGAAATGCTTAGATTTTCAAATTCTGTTGCAATAGTACCATTTTCGTGTATTGAATTACCGAGAACTAGCCATCGGTAAGACTTGCTAAACAATTTATTAGCGTCCGCCTTGAAATCAAAACATTTTTTGAAATATTGTGATGTGACTAAAATTCTGTAAAGTTTTCATTAACTACATCTCGTTACCTGTTTGAGGAAAAATTCAGCATGTTCACAATTTATGTCCAATAAGAATAACAGATGGTTATTTGGATACGACTGCTGAATCGTTTCGTTTTTCCGCAAATAACGAACACTAATTGGTCTTTCCAGATTGGCTAACGTTTTTGAAAGTTTTATTTTTACCGCTGCTGTGAAAATGGTTTTACAAATTGTAATACTCGTATATAATTTTTAAAATGCATTTATTGAGTTTGTATAGTACTTACGAGATTCCCAGCACACTCTAGCAACAACTGTAGTAGGTTTCTCATATGATTTGACGACATCGCTTACCATTTGCAGCTCATAGTTTCGGTTAGTTAATGAAACACAATACTTCATACACAATATATTTATAAATATTGATAAAATCTGCATATTGAGGACAAGACTCTGTAGTCAAGTGATAAAGAAAACTATGTTTAATAATTAAAGTGCAACTATAATTTACGTGCCAATAATCGATTTAGCTGAACTGCCGAAGGTAACCTAATTGTACCTCGTTAATTGGTTACAAAGGTCGTTTTTAAATTATGAGGGCTGCCCTACCACTTATACTCATCGGCTTACAAGAACTTATTATTAATAATTCAGTGTTGACTGCAGGTCTAGCTTTAATTCAATTACCATTCATTTCTAAGGCTTAAATCTACTAGTGCAAAACGTTTTACTTGTAATTTTCATGCCTTAAGCAGCTTAGCTTTTGCAATATTTTTTCTCTTTTATGCATTAGTATTTCCAAACCAAGTAAGAATAAGGCAACTATTGCCCCGTAAGACAGTATCAGTAAAGCTGGATAACAATCCACCATGCTAACTGACACGAAGTTTGATCCTCCTCCTGAACATTTTGGTCGTTTTTCGTACATTAGACGATTTTCTCGATACTGCAGTCCATGTTCTTGAATACGTTTTGTTCTGTAAAGAAACAAGAATATTTATAAAAGTATTGGTAGAAATAATAATATTAATCTAATGTGCAGCTCTTTGTTATAAAAATATACCCAATCTTGAACATTTCCCGAAATGGAGTGTCCTTTCTGACAGCTAACCACGGATCTATCACTTGCAGATACTGAATCTCTCGTAGCCCACACTTTTCCCCTTCATTGAAATATTTTCCAACGAACTTGTACCCGACTCCAGTTTCCATATGAAATGCAAATAGCCCCTGGAAAAAGAAAAATATTAAATATTTTGCATCGTTACCTTGTCCTACAAATAGTTTTGGGTCTGTTGTCACCTTCTGCATTTGTATGACTCCTTCATCCATAGTCATGAAACGAGGGGTGGTACCTGGAGGTGCGACTTTTTTTTCATATATAGCTTTACGCACTGGTTCAGTTGCAGTCTGAAATCAACCAAGTATAACGCTATAACTGAAGTACAATATTACAGAAGATAAATAATGAAAAGACAGTACAAAGTACCGAGAAATAGTATCTGTTGAAAACAGTATCATGAACGCCAAACTTGATCCTAGAATGTAGTAAGTCCTCCAGTGTCTTGATGTGTGATGAGCTGGATTGAAGTAAAGCGACGATGTTGGCTGAGTAGGAGGTGTAGAGGAACATCAGAGTTAAGAACAGCACCAGCATTACGACTCTACCCAAAGACCCTGGAAAAAGAAGACGTAGGAAGAGAAAGAAGGAACATCAAATTCAAAAGGAAGCTTGTTTTGGAAACACAATTTTTGCGAATATTTTTACTATTAAAGATTTAATTTTAATTCTGTACCAGAACGGATTTTTTTATGAGTGATATATTAACCTTTCAGCTCAGAAGGACTTCCTTGTTGACACGCAGCTCCAAATATTAAAACGATAATATCAACGCCATTTGCTCTGAGTACGCCAGCATCTTTTTTCCTCTGAAAAGTTGAAACATTTAACGTTACATTTTTTTGCTTGTTGCCTTTTTTTTGATAGCCTTGAAACTACTGGTGATAACTGAAAACACAAGAGCACTAACATCTCGGAAAACATTAACAAATTGTAAATATATATGTAAGTACAAGAAACATTATTTTTATCTTTCACGAATGCATTACTGCGTGCACTTTTGTAATGGTCACTAGTAAGTAGCCAACCAATCTCATGCTAAATATGCTAATCCGTAACCGTAGCAGACAGACTATATTAAGGGGTAAAGGAACTGTATTTTCAATTACTTTGGGCTTGTGATAGTCCTGACACACTTTGAGGAGTGGCTGGAGAAGCATCGCGGTGAGACGAAAACCTTCCAAATGACGTAGATCCACACCGCACATGGTACCTTCGAGGGTTCCAGCACCAGATTCATACGGGAGAAATGCTCAGGTGTCACCTTTAGGTGGACCAATCGGAGGATATGGAGGAAGGGTGCCCCGTTTGCACGTAGCTTCGCCATATCCTTGAGGAGCATATCGGCTTAGTCTAAACGACGGTGGAGAGCGAGGGGCAGGGAAGGGAAAGACAGGCTATCGCCTCCTGCGAAGTAGTAATGCTAGTAAATGAGACGGCCACATGTGTGAGGGAACGGAAATTCTGACACCCTCGCCCTAGAGTCGAGTCGTAGGCTTCCGCTTGACCCAGAGCCAGAGAAGTTATTGAATTATTTAAAATCGTAAAAAACTTACACTTTCAATCAAATGGCTGGTTTTCTTCCACTCCCATTTGGTAACCAACAGAAGCACCAGGTATATTATGAATATCAATGCAACAGTACTGTACCAGACTGTAGTATCAAATGGTAATAAAAACAAATTATTTTCGTATGATAATTTGGGTTGTTGAAAGACGAATTTGGAGCGAGTTGGAGTTGGACTTGCTATGTAGTCTATGATAGATATACGTTCCATTGTGAAGAACATCGGTGATCCTGTAGCAGATACAACATGGAAAAATTAATTATACAGGTGATCTGAAATGTTTCCAAAGTATCTGAAGATGGCAGTACTCGTCAATGAAGGCTATTATAGTTAATGTAATTGTGCATCTTTTGATAGTTACTCATAAAAGTTTCAGCCATTATCAGCAATTTTTATAGTTTCAACATGAGTGTCGTGTCAATTTGTCGAAATACAACCCAAGTTCTGGTTCTTAGCTTTCATTTATATTTTTGGACCTAATAATTAGCCAATAAGTACTCTAACTAGAGTCGTATATTCTTTGTCACCTATTGTTAAAAACGAGTTTCAAACTGAATCGAATGCGGTTTCTTGCTCTAAATAGAAGGTCATTCATAATTCGAACGTCCGTAAATACCCACTGCCAAAAAAAAATCCGCTCGGAGCCCGTTACTATGATTAGCTAATCAATCAATTGCTTACAATGCAAAGTTAATTGGTGACTGGCATGACGTTACTGCTGTTCAGTTTTGTGATGTTGTCCATCTTCTCATTATGTCACTAACTGGAATTGTCTTGCCAGTCATTTTTGTAGACGGTTTTTATGATAGAAGGATTAGCCAGACATACATTATCCCAGTTTTTGTTACCTAGTATGTCCAACAGTATTGTTTCCTTTTCATGGACTACTATTTTTATAAGGGGAATTTTATCGAGACTTAAGCAATACCTTGGTTTTATTACTAAGGTATTTGATTCTATTAGTTTTTACCTACCTCCAATCTCTACTTCACCTCTATGTAGATACCCAGTCAGTCCATTCCAAGTGCCATTGACTCGGTAACCCCAAGTGTCAGCAAAAACATATTTCCTTTTAGCATTAAGGAAATCCAGCAAATGGTTTGTTGTGGGGAAATTCACCTTCGTAATCGTATCAATGTGATCGTCTCTGCAAGAGTTGAGCAACTGTAGTTAGTAGGTACAATGTTATTAAAAAAATGTTTCGCAACTAGTTTCACTGGTTAATGAACTTGTACTTTTTTCCTTGTCATAGAATGTTGTAACCAAATTCCCAGACTTGCTTAGTGTCTACCTTTTCAGTTAAGAAATAAATTTGCGCATAATATGATGTATACAGTAACTGTTAAGTTTATCACTGTGCCACTGTGCTAATTCACAATCATTGAAGAAGCATAACTGATTGTTATAGAAACCGCTACCTTTTTTGTTCATAACGTTTATTATAAGATTTCTTTTTATATTTATAACGACATGAGCACAGGTAACGGTGTCACACTTACAGGCCATCAGATAAATGTTCAACGCTCTTGTTATTAGTAAGTACGTAACAGATACTTATTTCATATCCATCAATGTCGAGTCGCCTCAAAGAGGTTGGTTCAAGAAACCTTGGCGATTTTTGGAATCGATTTTTTGTATCCCAAGTCCCGTAATACTCAGTGTTCCAGGTGTTGTTGGGACTTATTTTGTAAACTGGAAAATATTGAAAGATAGGTAAGTGATAATGATATCATTCATTAATTGGTTTCATATAATTACTTACATATGTGAAATCAATTAATTAAATATCATGAGCTTTATCATAATGATAAATTTCTTGAATATAGGTAAAAAACTGAGCAAGTGCGAGTCGGACTCATACGCTGAGGGCTACGACGATTCTTCCGAGAAAAGTTTTTTTTTAATTTACAGTTTTCAGATTTTTTTTTCCTATATTTGTGCTTCGAGACCTTGCTCTTTGACTTTCAGGACTCTAGGTTAATGAAAAGTATCCTATGAATTTTGATTCCCCTGAGTGTCCAAATACACGTTTTTGCGAAATAAACGGCTGTATCTTTACATCATAACCCTCTCGATACCCAGCATACTTACGTAGTTATTATGACAAACCAAGGAGTAGAAAATAAAGAACTAGAACGTTTCATGTCCACAGTGGATATCAACTCCAATTTAACTATAAATGGAAAAGAACTTACTGAAGTGCAGCTCGACGGTATCATCGACGCTCTTTATCACTAAGACTTCAGAATCTATTAGTAGGTCGATGTTAGTCACAGCCTCTGGTACAATTTCATCATAGTTGTTCACAGAATCACCGAACAGTATCCATCGAAATGGTGCTCGGAAAAAGTTCCTTAACCTGTTCTATTTTACATAAAATATGTATTAATATACAATAATAATTTAAAAGATTTTCTAAGTGGCGTAAATTACGTAAATCAACAAGTAATTAATTTCTTGATTGACATAATATATATTATATATTTATAATACAGTCAGTATGGAGTAATGAGATATCCTTGACTCATTTCTAGTGTCGAGCCGCTTCCAGGACATATGTCACCTTCTTTCTTGTCCAGTTTGCATAATATTAGTGTAGATTAAGTTGAGACTTAGCTTCTAGAATGAACTGCAATTCTTAGAGTTCTCTTTTTTTTGGTGGGCAAAAATCTTCCAATGACATCGCCCGCTCCTGTTCGGTGTGGGAGTTAGTGTCAGACTTTTACTGTCTAAAAACTGAAATCGTCCATTCTTAGCCCTACATATCGGGGCCGAACCTTCCTTTCAGAAATCGGGGCTTCTTTATACAAATAAGAAACCGATCATCTCTTTTTTAGATATGTAAACAAAACCAACCTTGTTAAAGTGAGCACCAATATCGGGACAGTCCAGATCAGCCAGAAACATAATATTTTGCTCTTCATCGTAAAACTGAGCATTATCATCGTTGATAACGTCTCCTGCGCTGAACTGAATATATTCTTTCGTTAGTAGAGAGTGTAGTTGAATTATTTTAGCTGCAAAAAAATATAATAAATAAATATTTCACTTCCTTTCTAAAAGGTTTTTAAATTAATTTTCTATATTTAGTTATAATTACAATAAATTAAAAAATACGATTATATTACCTACACTGAGTACATAAATTATATCGATATATCTTATATGTATTCTTTCTTCATTGACAATCATAATGTCATTAAAAATGAAGAATAATATTTTCTTTTTTATATAGGTATTCATAGGAAATAACCAAATATGCGTACACAAATAATTTAAATCTTTTAATACAAATTCGGTTTACAATTAAAAAATGTTTCTATAGCGTCATCTTATGTAAGCATAACTGTAAAATTTACATTACCCCTGTATCTATGGGAATTTATAAAAAACCGACTAAGAGCGTGTCGATCTACGTTCAGTATAGGGTTCCGTAGTTTCTCGTCCGTCACAAATTTCTCACAATGTAAAAGAACCCTAAAACTACGACTTAACAGCGTAATGTAGCCCAAAGTACAGCGCCATATTCTCTCGGGAAAGTGGGTTACGAATTTATGATTATTAGACGAGTTATGTTGGGTTTTCGGTTCCGGAACCGATTTTAATAATTATTTTTTTATTTGAAAGAAGATACGTCCAGGATGGTAAAATATCAAAACTTAGTTTAAAAAAATCCTTGCGACAAAAACGGTTAAATTACAAACTTAGTTCAGAAATTATTTTATACAATTTTTCTGAAACTGCTCATCTCATCAAGGTCAATAGTTACAAAGTCTTTATAAAGATCTACTTTTGTTTTTTTTTTTACTTTTGGAGCGATTATATCTAAAAATATTAACATTACTTATCAAAAAAGATTTTAGAAATGAAAAAAATCACCACTTTACGTCAAGAAATATTTATTTTTCACTTTTTGTTTTTGCACTTTTTCGGTGTGATTGATATACATACGGTACCAAATTTCAGCTTTCTAGTCTTAACGGTCACCGAGATTATCCGCACGGACAGATAAACAGACATGGCGAAACTATATTAAGGTAGGAACCCTAAAAAGGTACCATGAAAATACGTCATTTTCCTATTGCGGTTAGAAAAGTAACAGTTAAAAATAATAACGTGGGCTTGACGTCTTTTAGAATGAAAAGACGTAAAGGATATATTTTTCTGATACCAGTTTTTATCTTTATCGGTAGGTATTTTAATGACTGGTTTTTACCTATTGCGTATCTTTCATTCAGAATTTTTACGCAGTCTTATACCGGTTATCCTCTGTCTATAGTCTAATACATGTTTGTTTTTCATCCATTCTGCTATAATAATCTTTATCTTATGTAGTTTCTTATGTAGGTAAGTATATGCGAGTTCGATTAATATTTTATTAGTATTTTTAGACCTATTTTATGTGCGTGTACTAAATAATCGTTTTTCTTTCCTTCTATTCTTTACACTTCATTATAGTCTCATTTCTATGAGAACACAAGGGTAATTTGTCTTTAGTTTTCATTTTCAATTCAGTACCTGAAGGAATGTTGTTTCTTTTATCACAATAAATAACCATGTAGTAACCCAGAATTTGGAAGTTGGTGGAGTAATACGTGTAATAGCGCCGTCATCATCCTACCAACACTAATATTTTTTCTTTCACTCTGTGCTGTCACCCGTAACACTATCACCAACTCCCTTTTCTTTCATATCACTCATCATACAATCCATCCATCTCTTCTTCGCGGCTTCTTTGGCGGAGCAACCGAACCTCGAAAAACATTAAACCATTGATTCTATGGCTAATCTCTTCCCGGTCCGTGATGGTTCAGAGATTTGGAAAAAATTGCAACGGTGTTTGAAATCCCTACTGTGTATACTGTATAGTATTTAACTTCTGTGTATTTCGTTAATCTCCGTTGAGATTGTTCACCGTGGTTGAGATTCGACCGAGAAGATTATTATTAATCTGTAGGTGAGCTGACAAAGCATAAAATGATAAGTAAGCATAAATAACTTACCAGGGGACCAACAAAGTTTGGCTATAACCGAAGATGGTCTACCGATAGATTGAATAACATCAACAATTATGGCTGCTCGACCTTCTTCTCCATGACAAAAAGAAAAAAGTATTACAAAGAAAAATATTCTCTTCATAGTTACTGACAAATATGCAGCAGGGGACTGAATAATAAAAAAGGTATGGTATGTCTAGGATTTACTCGTCATGTTTGATTTGCAAATCGGTCTTATTTGCATGGCCATTTTTCTTTGGAATGATTCTTTAAAATAGTTTGCAGTAGAAGTCACCGCAATTTTTGCTAACTATGTTTGCGAATCGTAATTCCCATGAATTGTTTGGCATCCATTCATATTTAGACTGGCCTGTCAGTCTAGTAGTTAGTGACCCTGACTGATATGCGGGAGGTCGTGGGTTCGATTCCCACCCAGGACAAATGTTTGTGTGATGAGCACGATCATTTGTTCTGTGTCTCGGTGTAATTTATCTATAATATGTATGTATTTAGAAATATATAAGTATGTTTATCAGTTGTCTAGTACCCATAACACAAGCTCTGCTTAGCTTGGGACTCTTGAGCTCTGATAGTTGTGGACATATATATATATATATATATATATATTTAATATTGTCGAAGATTCGGTTTAAGGGTTTTTATTTATATCGAAATATCCTTATACATAGAGGATGGGAATAACAACAGAGGAGATGGGAGCTAAACCCTACGGAGGACCTTTGCTTAGCTTTACTCTCTTGAGAGGGACTATCAATACAATCGAAAAACTAGAGAAAGTCATTGCTAACTAGGTAGGTAGGTACTTCTCTGTAGATCTAGAAAATTAGGTTTGAACCTTGAACTTTCCTTTCCTAATGCTAACATAAAATATAATAGCTACTAGAACTGTGTCTGAAATTTGTTGTTGTTGTACCTATTATATGTATACCTACATACGGAAGATTTTTTTGGTCAGTTACACTTTCACTGAGAAATGTATGATATTCTTTCATACCTTTAAATTGCGAAAGATTAAATTATTATTTACTCATTTGCAATTATTTTTCTCTTATTTTTGTTTGAAGTATGTTTAATTTGGTTTGTGTCTCTTTCTTTGCATATTTTTTATACTTTATTCTTATCAACTCTAACTTTACTCTAAAACTCTATTGCCTATGCAAGTATGCAAGTAGACGCCCACATTTACACAGTTCGCACACACTATCGAAGTTGGGCAAATACACTAATTTATTCAAAGAGAAATATTCCACAACGCAGAGTTCAATGTATGAACCTATGAACTTGGTGTACAAGTGCAACTTTGCCTTACTCATTACACCGAAGGCGTTTGTTATAGATAACGTTAATCACAGCTATCTGCCTGTTATCTATGTCAAGTTTATCCGTATTGTTTGTTTACAAGCAATATTGAGTATTTTTCCGTAACAACAATAGTAAACATATTATATATCTAAGTTGCAATTGTATTTTAGAGTTATTCTCAGATTTTTTGGTTCAGATGAAGGTCAATCTTTTGAAAATAGAAGTCTAGTTATTTTTTTTTATACAGCATTTGATCTACTCTCCAAATCTTTATCTATGGTCCTTGCTTAATATTCCGTAACATTGAATTTAAGACCTTGGCACTAATTTAGTTTTAATTTAATTCGGAAAAGATAATTTCGTGTTAAAAAAAGATAGCTGATAGAAAATGGGTTTAGAGCAAAAAAACACGACAATCCTTTTTATCGTAATTTGTATATCGTTTCTATAGGGGTATTTTTTTGTTCACATTATGTAGTTATCTACTTATTAATTTACAAATAAATTGCACTTATAGATAGATAAAAGTAAAATGTAAGTACCGTTCAAACAGTATAATACTATTGTTAAAAAGGTATACTGGGAATAGCCCATATCTAGTTAAGTAGGTACTTTCATGTTATCAGTACACATATTAATTTTAATTTATTAATTGCATAATGTAACATTACATAGCCAGTATTCCACGCGACTCGGCCTAGTGTGTACATTTCCAATGTGACTTTTCACCTATAAGTTTTTAAAGGACGGATTCTATATTCCCGCCGAGTGTTGACCCTTTCATTATTCGAATTTTAAAAGTAAAATGTTAACCGCTTTGTTTTCTAAAGTTGTGTTCAAAAAGTGTTCATTAGATTCAGTGTCATTGAGTAAACAGGACGTATCTGCATCCGAATGGACACCTTTGTTGAAGAAATCTTCCAATGTGCCGCTTTCTACCAGAGGTGGGTGCTTACCTTTTGTTTTATTTATTTTGAACATTCCTACAATTATGTGTGACCGCCTTCACTTGGTTTTCTCCAAATTGGATTATGAAGCCAGAAGTTACATGTAGCTAATAAGGTTCTACGTAATCAACCATATTTAATACATATTACATCATTTTGTAGTATTTCGGGAACTTTCCGATTGATCAGCAATTAGACTGACACTAAAATATTACTGTTATTATATAAATCTTTTTTCTTAACTGGCGCCACCATAACAATCGGTAATAACATTAGAAATTTACCGTTATTTCTTATGTGTCCTTCCTTAATAAACAATGATTTAAACAAGATCTACATACCTAGTGGCCTCAAGTTGTCATTATAAATAGATGTTTAGGTACCTATTGTTTGTACTATAATAGATAAACTTAACTGATAGGTACTATTTTATTAAATTTCCGAACCTGCATCTTGGAACGAAACAATTTTGCAAGGCATAAAGCTGATTATGGATACGAATAAATATTTAAAATTTGATGTGATTAATAGGGAACTGAGCGTTTAAATATTACCTATTCAGAGACATTTCTGTCTTCTGTCATCACATAAGACGATAATAAATACCTCTATAGGAAAAGAGCAGTGATGGCCGAGTGGTAACGGGCCCGAATTACAAGTTGTGACGCGGGTTCAAACCCAGCCAGGTGCATTATTTTGTGTAATTTATTTCATAACCACAGTTTACAAAACGGTGAAATAAAAACATCGTGGGTTTCCTCACGATGTTATTTTTTTCACCGACATAACCCAGAACCAAAAATTCAAAGACATGTGACATCCATCAACCCGCATTAAACTCGAGTGTTTGATTACGGCCCATTCCATTTTTTGGAGTGGTGGCCTGAGTCCCAGTGTGGGAATATTAAAAGGCTGATGCTATGTTATAGGAAGTAAAACTGGACTAGCCTTACTTTGTATATAGCCAGTAAAACTGACACAAAAATCTAATCGCTAGTAAAGAATTATAGTTATATCACATACATACAGATTCACAAACTTGTCATGGAACGGATGAATTCGCGGGCAGCAGCTTGGTCTATTGCATTAAAATATAAAAACTTCTAACTCACTAAGTACTACTTTTTGCTGAATAAACCAAACTTTCGTTTACTAAGCGACTGTAAAAGTAATCCGAGAATTAAAATCTTTAACAGCCAGATTAGGTGCGATTTGTGAGGTTCACGTAAATGGATATAAAATGCACTAGACGTAGAAGTACACCACGCGAAAAGTTCCACTTTTAAGGAGTGGATTATTATCTAAACACTTGGTAGATGTTTAAGTAGGCAGTTAAATGAAATTCCTATACATTTATTTATTTGATACTTCATGCGGAACAAAGGTATAAAGGGCGTTCTCTATCAGTTAACCCGGGCTGGAAAAAAGATTACAAGGCAGGCTAGGTAAGGTCGGTTGGCGGCGTCGACATCTCGAGATCGGCCTCGGTCCAGGTTATGGTATACCTATATGCTATCCATTGCCCTTTGGGTTGGCCCAGTAGGCTTTGGCCTTGCTAGGCCCTTACGATTTTGCCTTACGATTTGATATCTTATTGAGGCACGTATGAAAGAAACACTGCGGACCGTCCACAACTCAGGCTTGATTGTCCGGTACGGTTACCGGGCAGCCGGACGAAGTGATAACCAATACTCGTCGTTCGTAAGCCCAATAATTATCCGGTGACATTTGTCTATTAAATAATTTGTCTATTACAGGTACAGCGCTGAATAGAGTTGGGATTTTATCCGTTTTTACCTGAGTATTTATCAGGTAAAAAACGGATATTTGCTGAGTATTTATTCATTTTGAGTATTTACTCGGTTAAAATCCTAACACTAGTGCTGACTCATTCAATGACTCATTAACGTCCAGCCCAGCCCTTAGATCTAGAATGCTGAAATGAGACAAGATTTTTTTTAAATTGTTACAAACTAGTTAACTGCGATCCCATCTGATGGTAAGCAGTGAATTCGTTGATGGTGAGGCGCACTAGTTTGTTATTTTCAAAAATTCACTCCGTAAAGGGACGAAAATGGATCCAAAGTTTATAAGGAAAAATCTACTTTCACGCGGACGAAACCGCTTGCAGAAACTAGTATCTACAGTTTACAAACTTAACGTGCGGTAATAAATTGATGGTAATGCACTTTCAACACGTGTTGATGGCGCAGCTTCTGTCTTGCGAATGTTAATTTATTGATCTTTATCCTGATTGTTATTGAGTAGCAGTAAATGTTGATTGTGCTTAAATGCATGAATATTCGCTAACTATAGCCAATCAATCACTAAAGTACTTTTAGTAAGCAGCAAAAAGGTTTAACCAAACAATGGTGCCCAGCTACTAGCGCCCAAATGAAGGATGTTTAAATAAAAGTAATACGCAATTCTTGATGCATTTTATTTTAATTGACTGAGACACACACATTACACGTATATTTTCGGCATGACAGTTTAAAAGAGAGCAAGGGCACAGGACATACCTACGTCATCATATTTTTGTTTCATCTATTACATTGTCTATAACTATACGTTCCATTTCGTTAGACACCAAATATCCCTACAGATGCACCATGGAGGACCGAAAAGACGCCACTGACGCCGCTATAAACGTGGCAATCTTTTGGGCCCAAAAACTTTGAAGGACACAGAATTCATCGATTCGAGACGAAGAAGAAGTTGAACCATTTACTTTTTAGTTACGCGCAGCCCACTTCGATCAAGACCCGAAAATAGGTTGTACCTAATATTCGTCACTCAAGTTGAACCATTATGACGACCTTGAATGCGCAGTTACCGATTTTCAGATCTCAATAGAAGTGGGATACCATACAACGAGGGTTCAACTTATTTTTCGTGTACTATAGGATTCTTTTATTTCCTGAAAAGTATCGAAGCATTAACATTGTTCATAGTTTCTACAAATCTTAGGAATTCATTTTTACTGGGCCGCTAAAATCCCGTTTGCTGGTGTGAGTTAACTTCTTTCATAAATGTGAATTTATGAAACTATAGCAAGGAACATGTTGAACGTTTTTTTAAGATCCTTGGTTAGATCGTCTGTGCATTTCTACAGCAAAATACCTGCTTAAAGTTGTGACGTCTGCGCCTTGAGACCATGCGTCACACAAACGTCATCTTAAGAGTCGATTGGGGAACCTAAGTAACATTCTTGAGCGTTAATAACAATAAGTATGGCAGTCGCGTTTTTTCTAACAGGAAAATTAGACAAAAGACAATTCCGTTTTCCCGAAGCGAATGCCCTGAGTCAATGAAAAAGAGGTTTTAATTCTGCATTTTTATTAAGCTTCTAAGACATGTTTCCTGCAAAGCAAACAGTAATGATCGAGAATTTTGAAACAGAAATAATAAAATAAAATATAAATTCCGAATTTATATTTTATTTTATTATTTCTGTTTCTAACCTAACCTAACCTAACAGTAGATAAAATCTTAGAAAATCAAATAATTCAAAACAATAATAATAATGTAATAAAGGAAATAATAATAAAAAGAGTTTATTGGCGATATGCAATATAGGTACCTAATACCTACCGAGACCTAAATGTGAATCCCCTGTTCCAAAAACTAGTGTCAACTATAAATACTGTGGTCTTTTTTTATGGTAGGTAAAAATCATTGAATGATGAATCCCGCTCTTGGGCGGAGCAGAAAACAGTGTCAGGCTCTTACTGACTAAACAACCTACCCCGTTCTTTCCTTGCCTTAATCCCAGAGCCCTGGTATAACGAATCAACCCTTGGACCCAGGAGAATTCGACCCTGTAGGGCCTACAGGCTGAGGTCTAGTTTTGGAAAGAAACATTTTGTGGAGTGTGTATATTTTGAATTATGTGTAAGAGAAGTAATAAATAATTAGCATAACATATCATAGTATCATACCTTATAATTTTCCTACTGCTGGTACTCAGGCCTCCCAAAATTTTGATGTCGAAAATGACCTCGTCATAGTGACACCAAGATACTTCTACCTAACCTAATTGAATGAATCTGACAAAAAGGGTAATGACACCGGAACAAATAAACGAGCAGCAACTTCCGCTTTGGAAGCGGGAACTAAAAATGCTTGACAAAGAGCCATAGTGTTTTTTATCTAACAGTTTAGTGTAGAATTGGTAAGGAACAGAAATTCGTAGAGAACCTTCGATGGAAGTTAAAATTGACACAAGAGCTGAATGTTTGAGCGGTAGGTATATAATAGAGGTGGTTAGGCAAATGATTGCTCGCGATTTGCGACCGAATCTAAACAATTTGACATGGATTGCGGATCGCTTGCGAGACATCCGTATTCTTTATTTTGTGTTAAGTTATATCTATGAGCTATCGAGAGTTCTTTTTTTATTTATACTTATATATTTATGTAACAGTTGCTACATATAGTTTATATAATAAAATACTTAACTACGGCCCGGACTACCTAACTGTTCTGCCTCGTCGTTTGACTGCGTAAATCGAAAGACTGGAACAATTTGCCTGCTGTAGTATATGATTTTCCCGTCCGATTATAATTTAAGTATTTGAATCTTCTAGTATCTACTAGAGGCTAGAGTGATAAGCTCTTAATAAACTAGCGCGCCTCACCATCAACGATTGCATCTTTGCTTGCCATCAGGTTGGATCGCAGTCAAGCATTAATTTATTTTAGTAAAAACCATTTATCTTTTAATTAATGTACTATTTGTTGATATTAATAAGTTTTTTTTACCATTTCGAATACCTACCGTAATTACAGACACAATTAAAAGACAATAGGTGTGCGGACATCGGTGTCATCTTAGGGCTTAATGAATTAAGAATTGGAATAAGAAAGCGAGGAACCGTGATTTTTGGAAAGAATGTAGGGAGATCTTAGTCCAGCCGTGGGACAATACGGACTTGCTATTATAATAAATACTTAGCTAATATACTCGTAAGTTCTTAAAAGAACTCATCGAGATTTTGATAATAGACCACTTTCAATCCAAAACTAAAATATTACATACGGACGTTACAAAAACCAAAAATTTACATTGACCTAGCGACGTCAATGTAAATTTCTATTGCACCATGCTTGCTGCGAGATTTAGCACAGTCTGATGTGATATACGTCACTAGAATCGTCTTATCTCGTCATCTTGTAAAATGAGAGAGAATAATGAGGTAAAAGGCTGGAGGAAATATTTCTTTGAGGTAATCCAAGATCATAATATTACATACCTAAGGTTTTGGGATTTACTCGAACGACGTATTTTTTATAGTAAAAATCATCTAATGATTAATACCGCCCTTGAGCGGACCGGGAAATATTGTCAGACTTATTACATCATTCCTACGTTGCCTTTATCCAGGTCCAAAGCCTTCTTTTCAGACGCGAATCCTTGGGCCCAGAAAGCTTCGAGCCTTCTGTACCTTCGGTTGCTGATAACTCCTTGAGGCACGCGGGAACAATGCGCGAATTGGTTACCAGATGATCGGACGGTGAGCTACGCATTGGTCACCTTCCGCAAGCCCGCGCCTTCGGTGGGCGCAGAAATCGGAATTCCGCCGGCGTCTGGGTCGTGAGCGCCGTTGCCTTATGCGGCCTGGAGGAAATTTTTCCTTGAGATAATCCAATATCAATTTATTACATACCTAAGTTTTTGTGATATACTTATATATTCTACTCATACAGCTATTCATTTCTAGGTAGTCTAGAGAAAAATTCTCTAACAGTAAAGTATTTATAGACGGGGTTACTGTTACAGAATACTATTTTAATTATATTATATAAAAACTGTGATAAAAACGAATGTTTATAGAAATTAGAGCATTTTTTTAATCTCTACTACAGCGTGGCGAGGGACGATATCGCTTTAATTTTAGAATGAGGAAATCGTTTTTATAACGGTACTAGAAATCGGTGATTTGTTGCCATCAAAATAAACGATAAAGCTTCTTTGTTTGTTTGTTAGAGCCTCTTTGGCTTAGTGGACACAAACGCTCCGTGGAAAAGGGGATCTTGGTTTGTTATTTGTAGCAGATACAGGACCCACATTTTGTTAGAAGTGTACCTACGTAATATTATGTTAGTACTAGCACCGGCAACAGAAAAATATAATAAATGAAGAACCGCTCGACCGATTTTGTGCAAACTTCACATAAACCATCTAAGTAGGTACTACCTAAATAGTACGAACAAAGCCTAAATATTTTGTTTGAATAGGTGAGCCCGTTTTTGAGTTATAAAATTACAAGGAAAAGTGGCACAGATTATATATAGGTATATTGATTTTCCAGGGGGGCACAAACTTTGCAAAACTATCGTAACATTAATTTCTCTTATTAAAAACAGGTCAATTATGTTGCTCGCTCCGCTTATTCTAGCAGTCTCTATATATGATAACAATACAAACTAAACCTATCCTCGTTCAGAATACTCCATTGAACAATCTCATTGTCAATCACGACTTTTCCTGTTCCTGTTACAATAATCCCATTCAACAACCTCTTACAAGGATGACAAACTTCTACTATCCCAAGTCGTTGACGGCGCGCACTGTTAACGCGCGCCTCAAGGAGTTGTCAGCAAACCGAAGGGACCCTGCAGAAGGATCGAAGCTTACTGGGGCCCAGGGTTTGCGCCTGAAAGGAAGTGTCTGGCCTGGTATAGAGGCAACGTAGGTAGGTTGTTTAGTTAATAAGAGACACTATATCCTGCTCCACCCAAGAGTGGAAGTTGTCATCCAATACTTTTTACCCACCATAAAAAACCTCTTTTACCATCTTCCACAAAATATATACTTTTTGTAGTTTAGCCATCTCCGTTATAGTCACACTGACTTAGTTAATAGGGCCTACTTCCTAAAAGAAATTCAAATCTGATATAGTGGCGTAGCTAGTTAAAAAAGGAGGGACTTTGAGACTAGGTTAATACATATCTACTTAGCCCAGAAGGGTGTATACTGTACAGCTGTGATGTCATGTTATACGAGTATACATTCATTTTGTGCAAATGAAATCTAAATCATAATATTTACTATTTTAAATAGAGCATGACCGCTTCTGTCCCTTACTAACATAATAATGGAATATTCCAGATATTTTCTAATCGAAATCTTTCTAACCTGATAGACCAATAGATCGTTTGTATAAATAAAAGCAATAGAAACGTGATGCCCCATGAAGTGCTGGGACCCCACGTTTGTTTTGGTCATGGCCGTTACAAATATGATGAAAACGTTGAAGTCAGGGTGTTTTACATTTTCGCATATTTTGATCGTATTTTTCATACCACGACGTAGGTACCCTTATACTGTAACGGCCAACTGACGTAGCTTCCCAGTTTGGGAGAGGTGTCTCCACTGTGGTCACTTCTATAGCGTGAAGTTTCGTCAGGCACCACCTTAGTTAAAAGGCCTATAGTGAGGGTTGATTTGATGCTTCTAATATGCTTATGTTGCTGCACGTATGTTACTATGCGTATATTGCTACGTATACTTTGCTACGCGCAAGTTACTATGCATATTTTGCTACGCGTAAGTTACTACGCGTATATCTTGCTACGCATAATTATGTTACTGTGCGTATACATGTTGCTATCTGTAAGTTACCTAGCGTATATTGTTACGCGTACCCGTGCTACGCGTATTTTGCTACGCGCATATTGCTACGCTAGTTGCTACGCGTAGTCCGGCCGGCATGGCAGACGTAATTTACTATGAGTGTGATGTTATTGGTGGTAGCAACACGTATTTTGGCTTCGAAAGTTACTATGTTACGTTTTACTTGAAACACATTTAATACTGTTTAACAAGATACATTTTCTATAAGTACACGCTGTATATTCATTCTTATATGACGACATCTCGCTGACGCAGTATTTATTGAGTGAAATCAAATTGTCAATTTCCTTTCAATTGGTCTACGATTTATTATGATTTAAGTTTCCAGCAAGGTTTCTACTAACATACGAGTATATAACTATACGAGGAAATGTCGTATCAGTCTACCTAAGGTTTTAGTTTTATTGTAGTAGCTAGGAGAAAAAAGTAAAACATGCGGTAGTTTTATACAGCGGGCGATTTTAATTTAGACTAGTGCACAGAGGGCTCTGTGGAGATTAGTGTGGAGTAAGTATAGTACGGAAACCTTTGTAGGAAAATGAACTACCTAGTCTATCATAAAATACCTTAGTCGAACCCTTACATTTTCGCGACGTTTAGGAGAGGCCTATGTCCAGTAGTGGACGTCTTTTGGCTGAAATGATGATGATTATGATGAACGGCATTGACTAACGTCGTCATGGCCCAGCCGCTGGGACTACGACCCGACTTCCAGATACCGTAGGCCCCCGGAAGGGAGCAGGTAACTCGCCGTCCAGAACGCGCCTGTGTCACTGACGGTGCGAAGTGCACTACGCGCGCCTTAAAGAGAGTTAACCAAACGGTAGGGACCTAGCAGGGCCGAAGCTGCCAATAGCTTTGACCCTGCTAATCAACCCATGGACCTGTGTCCATAAAAAAAAATCAGAAAAGTCTGTTACATTTTTGTGCACGTGTTCACTTGCCTTTTCACGTAATGAACTAATATATATAGCTGTGGCCGAATGGTCGGGCAAGGAATATAATTAAAAAAAAACTAATTTTGACATCGATACGCTGATAAGTAAGAAGAAAGTACACACGATTCAGTAAAGTAATTGGAAGTAATCCTTCATGTTTTTGTTTAGGTTAATCTTCTGTATGTCACGAGGCTGTTAACTGTAAACATAGAGACGCTGCTTTATCCAGACTAATGTTTTAAAAATATTTTCGAATAAACTCAAAAATTACACGAGCGATTTTAATTAGGTCTTTCTAGTTTATCACTGAGTAACATAGCCAATACGCGGTGAAACCGCTGGCAATAGCAAGTCTTCTTACGTCTCTTGTAAAATTATGTCTATCGTGCCTAATTTTCAAATGGATCTAATACACAAGTAGATCAAGATCACCTGATAAATAAATAGGTTCATGCTTCTTAGTTCTGGGTAAAAATAGACTTATTTTCGGACTTAAATGCGTCACGAACATTTTAGCAAATTAATTATGCTAATTTACACTTGGCTATCAAACTGTGATATTGGTTTAAGTAATTGTCTTGTCTTATTTTAATGTTATGGTCAAGTTTAAGGCTGTTAGCTACGGTTCTGGAGTTTTTGTAACTAATTACAGTAATTACATAATACAGACAAACTAGCAACATTATCCTAGCCATCTAGGTCTGAGCCCAAGTCGTCGACGGCGCGCACTGTTCCCGCGCGCCTCAAGAAGTTGTCAGCAAACTGTAAGTACCCTTCAGGGTCGAAACCTCCTAGAGCCGAGGTTTGGTGCGAAAGCTCTGGGAATAAGGAGGAACGGGGTAGGTTGTTTAGTTAGTAAGAGTCTGACACTGTTTTCCGCTCCGCCCAACAACGGGATTCGTCATTGGATGATTTTTACCTGACATAAAAAAAAAGCCATCTAGGTCTAGGTTTTTAAAGGAAATATTGAGATAATGTACCAGTAATTATGACAATATTATGTCATGAGTTTTAAAATATAACAATTGTTATTAGAACTGTACTGTCGTAAGAATTATCTGGTAGTTAAGTGAACAAGTTTATATTCATTGTTTTAGAATTTTCGTTTCAGGAAATCTTCCTAGGTTCAAGATAAATGAAAAACTAAAACATTATTTTAAGATGGTATCATTACTTATTTAGACAAATTCACATTCCTTTTTAAGAACTGCCATTTCAGACATGAGTGCAACCTCTGCTGTGTACTCTACCGTTACATTTGCGACAAACGCTGTCGCCATTCCAACATGAGATCCCCCCAGAACTCTGACCGGCAGTGGAGTTTCGCCCCGGCGTTTTATCTCGACGTGAGGGTCCCTTGACAGTCTCCTCCGAGATGTGTTCTTGCAGCCCCTCTAGCCAAGTTACAATCATTTCGTGACGAGCCTCTTTCTACAATCGAAACACCTCAACGTAAGTATTAATTAAACCTATCATAAAACTTCAGGATGTAGCGATGGTCATTGTAGAAACGATTATATTTCATTCTGTCATTTTGAATGATGTGAATTTAGCTACTAATTTTGTTGAAATGAATTCATTCCCATACTATATTATATTTTCCTTACTAGGTATATTTGATTAGTTGTTTACTGGCGTTATCGATTGTAGGTTATCAACTTGGCTAAGGGGATAGGTATTGTACAGGGGGGTTTCGGGATGGTCTTAGTCACGAGGTATTTTACAAGTCAAAAACAAAAATCCGTTACTAACATATGCAACATTACATTTTTAACTTGTAACATATATAGGTAGCATAATTATATATTTCTTTCTGTATTAGAGAGTTATCAACGGCGGATCCAGGGGGGGGGTCATGGGGGTCATGACCCCCCCCTGGGCTGGTTTCAGGACTTAGGTAGACCACTAATTTAACATAATGATTATAAATAAAATTATATGTTATGTCATCAGACAGATTTTATGTAAGTGACTATAAACATTCAATATTTTATTAATTTAACGAATATACAATCCAGTACATGATTCTAGTTTAGTTCTATAGTGGTGAATTTTTTGTTTGTTTTTTCTTCATTTTTTTAAATGTTTTTTTTTACGTTTTTTAAATTAAACTGTATAAAGACGTAATTTTAATATTTTTTGCGGAAAAAAAATGAATAAACTACATTAAAATTAAAAAAGTTATCGGGTTTGATTTGAATAACGACTTGCCTCGATGATTTTTAATTTTACTACTATTTATTTTTTTATTTTTTTTTTCCAAAAAATTTCAGTCGTTAGAATAACGATTTTATACGTGACAACGTCTTATAAATTGGTTTGCCGGGTGACACTTCAAGAAACTGCGTTACGCTCCGCTCACGTTATGCGCTCACAATGAGAGCGAGTGAGAGGCACGCGTCCCTTCCACTCGGGCATGGTTAGCCCGCCTAAGAGCGAGAGAGACAGACATAAAAAGTGAAAGGCACGCGTCGCTTCCACTCGAGCACAGTTAGCCCGCCTAAGAGCGAGAGAGAGAGAGTTTCATTAAAATTATTTTACCACTCAAAGTCGTTGTCACGTAAAACTTTCGCCCGTATACCGACTTTACAGGCAACCAATTTTTTTTTTTTCAAAAAATTTAAAATGACCGTCGCTGGGGAAGGCCGACGGGTTCTTTGAGCTGGGTCTCCACACAAGAGAGCTACCGCTGGGTGTTACATGGGGGCCTATTGCGCCTCCGTGCGTAAAGTGGATCGCAGTGACCACTGCTATCAGTGTGGTAAGCCCGGTCACAAGGGTGCAGAATGCTGTGCTACGTTGAACTGCTACGCATGTGCAACGGTAGGCAAACAGGCTGACCACCACACTGGGTGTAGGTTCTGCGATCCCTCCGTCAAGGCCAAGGGTAAAGTCCGAAGGCCCACCCCAGCCAAATCATTCGCTCAAGATCTGTTGATAGCTGACTGGGTACAGGTCTTGAGCGACTCGGTGACAGTAATTTCGTCGGCCGGAGCCGGTACATCGTCCCTCGAGGCCATCACTAGGGAACGGTGTTGCGCGGCAGCACGGTTCGTAGATATTGCAGTGGTAGCCTAGGCGTCTACCAGTCCCCGAACAGATCTTTCGCTAATCTCCACGTATCCCTTAGGGAGCTGAATGCCTTCGTCGTGGGATTTGATTCACTCCCCGTAGTCGTTTGCGGGGAACTCAATGCCAAGGTATTTGGGTTTCCGGTTCAGGAACCAGCGGAGTTGATGTTTCGGGTTTTAAACCCCACGTGCGTGGTGTGTCCATGGTGGTATAACGTTAGCCAGCTCCACTTAGTCACCGCTTGTTGTCGACTGACGCATCATGGAAAGGGGGGCTGACGTTCTCGAACCACCAGTATGTACATCTAGTTTGACGTCTCCACCCAGACCCCATTATTTTTGCCAGAAGCGGCTAAAGAGCTTCTGAAAGAGTGGGTCTTATAATGAACATGGACAAAACCAAAGTCATGGTAAACATCCATGTAGCGCCCACCCCTTATCAAGATCGGAGACTCTACACTCGAAGTAGTGGACGACTACGTTTACCTTAGACAGACAATCCAGTAGGGTAGGTCTAGCTTTGAGAAAGAGGTCAATCGTCGAATACGACTCGCCTGGGCAGCGTTTGGGAAGCTGCGCGGTGTCTTTTCGTCTAATGTACCACAGTGCCTCAAGACGAAAGTCTATAATCAGTGTGTGTTGCCAGTGATGACATATGGCTCTAAAACGTGGTCGCTTACAATACGCCTCATAAAAAGACTGAAGGCCACTGAATGTCAAGTATCCTTGCGTGATCGAATCAGAAATGAGGAAATCCGCAAAGGAACCAAGGTTGCCGACATAGCGAAAAGAATCGCCCAACTTAAGTGGCAATGGGCAGGACACATTGCATGCAGAACGGATGGAGGCGAAAGGTTCTGGAGTGGCGACCGCGTACCGGAAGACGTAGCGTTGGAAGGCCTCCCACAAGGTGGACCGATGACCTGGTCAGGGTTGCTGGTAGCCGATGGATGCAACACGCACAGGACCGGTCTTTGTAGCGGCGCTTGGGGAGGCCTTTGTCCAACAGTGAACGCCTTTCAGATGAAATGATGATGATGATGATGATAAAGCGGCTAAATAGCTAGAACGGGCCCAGGACATACCTCTAGCTGTTATGACAAATCATCCAACATGTTTAGAAAGTCGAATGTCGAGAAAGAGAAGATGGCATTACTTATATACGTGTATATACAGTGTGTTATTGACATGTCAACGCAAACGAATACCATAGATCCAGTACATAATTCTATACCCCCCAGTGGTGGGTCGGATTTTTGTCGGTCTTTTCTTATTTTTTTAATGTTTTTTAAATTAAACTGTATAAAATTATAACATTTTTTGTTAAAAAATGTGTGAATTATATTCTAAATTAAAAATGTCATCGGGTTTGATTAGAATAACGTCTTTATTTGCCGCGATGATTTTTTAATAATAATAATTATATTTTCTTTTTTTTTCTAAAAATATCATTGGGATTGGTTAGAATAACGATTTTATACAGATTAAAAATAATACTTAAAAAAAATCGGCGAAAAATTCCACCACTGGGGATCCAGAATCATGTACTGGATCTATGGTATTCGTTTGCGTTAACATGTCAATGACACTCTGTATGTACAAGTTATTATGTGTTAAGTTTTTCAAGTCCACAATAAAGAATACATATTTTTAAGTACAGGACTTACGTATATTAATAAAAAAAACTTTTTACAAAAATTTATACCGACTCCACTAAAAATTTAAAAATAACTTTAATTTCGGAAGTCGGTCGGTTGGAAAATAAGAAACAAATAATACCGAGAAATTCACGCTTTTTGGTTGCGATGCACTTATAACCAGAGTGCCTATTTTTCTTTTATTATGAAATTCCTGTGTGTCCCTTCCACCTTCCGGCTCCATCGCCAGATCAGTTCGATAGTATCTTAAAGCCAAAGTATTTACATCAATTTATCGGCTAGGATACATTGATTAATTACGGAGTTCCGTTGCCTATCTTCCGGCTCCATCATCATCATCATCATCAGGTTATTTCGATGATACCATTTTCATCAATATAACTATTCACAACCATTTATTTATTTGTGTTGTAATTTTATTGTGATATCTATGTAAGTGTGAAGTTCCATTGACCATTTCTGGTCTTCTTCATCAGTTCCACTCCACTAAATGTTTCTTTTTGACTGTAAAAGCTTAAGATCTAGATGAAAATACCAAAATCACCATATGTTTGCCTATAATATTTAAGGAGTTCCCTCGATTCTTCGTGGTTTAACTTGGTGACAATGGGACCCCCTCAGAACTATCTACTTCGAACAAAAAAAAGGATTTTGAAAATCCATCGATAATTGGCGGAGTATTCGATGTACAAACATACAAAAAAAAACATACAAACATCCGAACATAGTACCTCCTCCTTTTTATGAAGTTGGTAAAAATACCTACTTTTTATTTGCGTCTATTTTTATCAAAATTAAATTATAAGTTCTTGACTTGACCACAACTATGTGACCCCCTCCTGGCGCCAAAGCTGGATCCGCCCTTGAGAGTTATATAGTTATATGTTATAGACACGTGCGCGTATTGTTACAGACATAATAGGTTAGAAAATCCGATATTATGATATCATGTGTATGTAACAATACAAAGAAACTAGGTATTATTTTAACATCAGTAATGTTTTAAGAAATAATGTGGTAAGTAGGTAAATAAATTTCCTATTTTCCGTTTTCCATTTTCTTTGTTAGCAAACCGCAAAGTATTCAGAGCATCTTTTAGAATTAAATAAAGTATTCGTGAGATTGACATTACGACCACAACATGGAAAATAACTACGGTCGACTGGTGTTACTTCTGCGAACCGCCGACGGATCCACGCAAAAGAATGTTGTATGTAAACACTATGTTATTGATTTCGGATTGTTATTTATAGATGTTAAAAGGAATTTTATGTTTTCTGCTTACTAATTATAACAAAAACTGACTTCCTGGACTTAAGTTGCATTGTCCCCTAGAGCGTCTTCCGTGCGCTGCTATCCCTGTTCAGTTTTCATTTCACTCACGTCGGTTTTTATTTTTTCGGTAATGGTAAGTAGACCATACATATACATTCCTAAATCATAAGCAAAACTATTTGTCCCTCTTTAATTATACTAGAAGGTAATAAGCAGTTTCAAATTGTCCACTCAACTCCTATACGACTGCTGTGTCTACTAATCGACTTGCACCCCCAAAAAGGATTATAGCAAACAGTATATATTGTGAAAAAATAAACGCCACCCATTGCACAATTATAGCTAAGAAATTATGAAGCCAAAAAAGTTTTCTTAGATACGTGTATTCAATGGCAACATCACGTCTAAAAGATCCTTTTCAACGGGGGATGCAGTGTCCTAGGGCAGTATTGTCTTGGCGGTGTCTTTAACATTTTTAATGCCTTCAATACTATGCCCTGGAATTGCGATGGGGAGGCACTCTTATATCACCGAGTGCCGATCTAACTCCGACCTGTGATCGAAATCTATTTGACAAACAGATTCGTTGTCTAACCACCAGGAAGAGTGGAAATATCGAGAGATGTCGTGCAGTGTACCGCAGGGGTTGATTCTGGGGCCACTCTTGTGGAACATTGAACATTTACGCACCCTACACGCGGGCACTGGCGCAGGGAGAGCTACACGAGGCGGCGACAGTCGTGGAGAGGATCTAGCGGTTGGGACGCGAAGTGGCACTGTACAAACTCTAAGACATGTACTTTCAAGGCCTTCAGAAAAGCTATTTCTAGCGTGACTTTATTTTTGGGTATGTTTATTGCTTACCTACTTTACTGAACAGGAAAAAACTTTGGTAGATTTAGTAACCTATTTATAGCAAAGTTTCCACAAGGTTATTTTTGAACTATTTCAAAGTTTCGAAATTCTAATTGATATGCATAACATATTGAAGCTATAAATTATAGTAGTTTGAGCTACAGAGTTAGCCAAAATCAGTGTCCTAGTTTGGATTAAAAACCGCAAACCTAATTTACGTATTGGCCTTGTCGCAAATTAAACCGATGTTACGTAAAACCTTTATATATATTTATTATACATATGAGGTTCTTTCCTAGAAATAGCAAATGTCCGTATTATTGTAAGTTTTCTATACTAGAGACTATAATGGCACGACTAAAGACTGGGTCACGACCACATTTCTGTTTCTACTGCGTAAACAAGCATGGATTTTTTTTTAATATTTAGATCACTTTGCAGATTTCTGGTTTAGAAATTTCCGCTTGGTTTCAGTCGTAAGACTACTGAACATAGGCCTGCGACACACATTTATCGAATTCCTGCCACCCTGACCAGGTCATCGTTCTATCTTGTTGGATGCCTTCCAAAGCTGTCTTCCGGTTCGCGTTCGCCACTTCGGAACCTTTCGGCAGCATCGATCATTAATTTGTTCTACAACCTATTTGCCTTCCCTACATCTACATATTGGCGGTTCTTGGGGCTATGTCGATAACTTTAATTCTCTAGCGAAACGTAATTTCTTTCATAATTTTTTTTACACTTATTTTCTAGATGTACATTTCCGGATTTACAGCGATGTGGAGGAGTACTTTGACGCCTAAGTGTGTTTTGTGTGCTTTTGTATTATATGTAGGTACATAGGTTTAGTATAAAAGTTTTTTTTTTATAGTTATGTATAATCGTTTTAATGTAAATAAATATAATAATTTATCTTAATAATTTTCTAGAATGAAATACCCCTCAATAATAATACGAGTATCTTCGATGAATAATTCTGCAATTATTTTGACATAGTTCTTATTCATTGGTTTCCAATCACTTACGTTCAATAGATTCGAATTATATTAACATAGAGTACCTACGAGTATCAATTGAAAAAAAAAAACGGTCTATAGTTTGGTCTATTAGCGTGGTGATGGAATGGAACTGTCTCGAAAGTTCGCTTTCGGGACTCAAGCTTAAAGCATTCAAATAAAATAAAGTAATTAAAAGAAAAAATGCAGGTCAGTCTGAGAGATAAGAAATTGGTCGCACGTTCCGTTCAAAACAAATGGCTAAGTAACTCTACATCTACACTAATATAATAAAGAGGTAAAGTTTGTTTTTTTGTTTTTTGTTTGTAAGGGGTAATCTCTGGAACTACTGGTCCGATTGGAAAAATTTTAGCAACAATACAAAGCTGCTTTACTCCTGAGTGACATAGGCTATATTTTATGTACGCGGGCGAAGCCGCGGGCAAAAGCTAGTGTTTTATACTCTGGGGGCTTAGACAAAGTAACATCGTTTTGTACCGAATCGATATCTAAATTCGTCATCGTCTCTGAGATAACGATAAACATTTCCTAGCCAATGTAACACTATGATCGCGATCGTTGTGTCGATTTGTTTATTCGTTAAAAAACGAAAATATTGTTTATGTTATCGAACATTTAGCTGTCAGTGTCAGTCAAGAAGTTCAAATCGGATCAAATATTGCTGTTTTCGAATTTAAGTAATAAGAATAAGTGAGTTGTTGGCGATCACCGTATTTTATGAGGGTGAGGTCATTACAGTCAGCGACGTTGGAGTGTTGGGTGACGTCACGGGATCGGAACGGTGGTCGCCGTGCCGGTGGTCTTCAAGTGGTAGTGCTGCGACGCCCTCAGCCCAGACGTAAACATCCGATAACCACTGGGCTCAAGGGTCGTGGGTATGCTAAATTAACCAGTGATTCCCACAAATATGACTTTATTAGTTCAGTTTCGAACTAGCCCTCGCGTTAGACCGTCCACATAGTTTCTAGTATTATAGTCTTTGTTTTAACTAAAATCGTTTTACTTGAGTGAAATTATACAGTTAAATGGAATCGAGAGTGTGAGTAATTCCCGAACAATTGTCAACACTGCTTGAGTATAGGGAAACGTAAGTAAATCCAAGTTTTAATCACTAGTATGTAATGTAAACAATGACGCGATCTTAAAAATGAAGTACTTATATTGAATCTTCGTGTGTTTATGTTACATGGCGCCTATCCCTGGCGTTCTCATTGTGCGAAGCCCATAATAAACGAAGAAAATGCATTTTATAATTTAATTGATCTGCAGTAATGCCTCTAACACAAAATAAAAAAAGTATGTCATCAAGCAATGTTAAAAATCAGCTGACGAATGAAATCCGGCCATATTGTTTCAATAACTACAACGTTTTAGCATTCGTTTCGTTATCTTTATTAACGATCACGATTGAGGCGAAGACGAACACTGAAAGTGCTGCTTGGCTACGCATTTGTATGGAATAAACACGATAACGATTCGTTACTTTATGGATTCGTTATTAAATGTAACATTGTCTACCAAATTACGATAACGATGTCGATTGACCACGTGACTTGACGCGGCTTATGTCAATCCCATACATTTTAATCTTTTCTAACTTCGTTTTTAAATTGTTACTTTGTCTAAGCCCCCTGGTTCGAATGGCGTACAGTACTGCCGTCAGATCTTGACGAGTTTGAAGTTAGGCTCTGTGATTTTTTTTTTCTCATGACATCTCATGCCCTTGGGCGGAGCGAGAGATAGTGTCAGATTTTTACTGTTTAAAAACCCACTTCTTTCCTTTTTTGTCTTCGTCCCCGGACCCGGGGTACCATTTTCATATTACCCATGGACCTAAGGCCTTAAGCTGGCCTCTGTTAATTGTATCTTACTTTTTTTATGTTGGGTAAAAACATCGAATGCGAATCCCGCCCTTGGGCGGAGACGGAAACAATGTCAGACTTCTACTGACTTGACGCCCATCCCCGTCCCTTCTTTGCCTTTCACACTGGGGCCAAGGCTTCCTTTCAGAAAGACACCCTGGGTCCCAGTAGGCTTCAACCCTTTCGCAAAGTCACTGTTTCTGTCTGTTCCTTCACCCAAGAGCGGGATTAGTCATTGGACCATAAAAAAAAAACATATGCAGGTCTTTTACCTCCTTTATCCTGAGTCTGAATACTAAATTCGACTAGAACAAAGAACTTCACTACTTCCAAAACTATGTACAGTTCATACAGAACTACTTCCGCATCACGGTGCTACACAAGTAAATAGAGTCATAGGTTGCGGCTGCGCTCAGGGGACTACTCTTCATGAATACTGAGTGAGTAGATATCACATGTTATGTTAGGTGATCTCATCTTATTTTCTAGTCGAATAAGACGGGAATCCCTCATAGAATAACATTTATTTCCTTGTGGGTTCTATCTGTAGTGAATTTTGATTATTTATGAAGGGAGGACAGGAATTGCTTGATATATTCATCTAAAATTCAATAGCAGATTATGTATCTAGGCATATTAGGGCATAAAGCAAGTTAAGTCGTGGCTGGCGAGTTGAATTCCGAACGAAATGAAGGTTGTTAAGTTTCAATCCTGTGAGGGATGTATATAATTAACTCCCGAGCATAGCGAGGGAGTTAATAGAAACCTGAGTGAAGAGAGGTATGAATAAATAAGTATTGATAATTTAAATTAATCATGAAAAAAACTAAAATAAAAACAACAATAGGAGTGTGTCTCATATTTGCGCCACATAGGTGCTATAAAAGACATAACATAACCACATACCAATAACAATTATCATAACTTTTTATCTTTTATGTAGTAAAAGTTACAAAAATTAGACTTCCCGTACAAAGTTAGTAAAATTAGTTCAAGAGAAATATTTTTCGAATTTTTTCCTAAATTTAAGAATTCACAGTTCATTTTGAATTTCCACGAGAGCTACCGCTGGGTGTTACATGGGGGCCTATTGCGCCTCCGTGCGTAAAGTGGATCGCAGTGACCACTGCTATCAGTGTGGTAAGCCCGGTCACAAGGGTGCAGAATGCTGTGCTACGTTGAACTGCTACGCATGTGCAACGGTAGGCAAACAGGCTGACCACCACACTGGGTGTAGGTTCTGCGATCCCTCCGTCAAGGCCAAGGGTAAAGTCCGAAGGCCCACCCCAGCCAAATCATTCGCTCAAGATCTGTTGATAGCTGACTGGGTACAGGTCTTGAGCGACTCGGTGACAGTAATTTCGTCGGCCGGAGCCGGTACATCGTCCCTCGAGGCCATCACTAGGGAACGGTGTTGCGCGGCAGCACGGTTCGTAGATATTGCAGTGGTAGCCTAGGCGTCTACCAGTCCCCGAACAGATCTTTCGCTAATCTCCACGTATCCCTTAGGGAGCTGAATGCCTTCGTCGTGGGATTTGATTCACTCCCCGTAGTCGTTTGCGGGGAACTCAATGCCAAGGTATTTGGGTTTCCGGTTCAGGAACCAGCGGAGTTGATGTTTCGGGTTTTAAACCCCACGTGCGTGGTGTGTCCATGGTGGTATAACGTTAGCCAGCTCCACTTAGTCACCGCTTGTTGTCGACTGACGCATCATGGAAAGGGGGGCTGACGTTCTCGAACCACCAGTATGTACATCTAGTTTGACGTCTCCACCCAGACCCCATTATTTTTGCCAGAAGCGGCTAAAGAGCTTCTGAAAGAGTGGGTCTTATAATGAACATGGACAAAACCAAAGTCATGGTAAACATCCATGTAGCGCCCACCCCTTATCAAGATCGGAGACTCTACACTCGAAGTAGTGGACGACTACGTTTACCTTAGACAGACAATCCAGTAGGGTAGGTCTAGCTTTGAGAAAGAGGTCAATCGTCGAATACGACTCGCCTGGGCAGCGTTTGGGAAGCTGCGCGGTGTCTTTTCGTCTAATGTACCACAGTGCCTCAAGACGAAAGTCTATAATCAGTGTGTGTTGCCAGTGATGACATATGGCTCTAAAACGTGGTCGCTTACAATACGCCTCATAAAAAGACTGAAGGCCACTGAATGTCAAGTATCCTTGCGTGATCGAATCAGAAATGAGGAAATCCGCAAAGGAACCAAGGTTGCCGACATAGCGAAAAGAATCGCCCAACTTAAGTGGCAATGGGCAGGACACATTGCATGCAGAACGGATGGAGGCGAAAGGTTCTGGAGTGGCGACCGCGTACCGGAAGACGTAGCGTTGGAAGGCCTCCCACAAGGTGGACCGATGACCTGGTCAGGGTTGCTGGTAGCCGATGGATGCAACACGCACAGGACCGGTCTTTGTAGCGGCGCTTGGGGAGGCCTTTGTCCAACAGTGAACGCCTTTCAGATGAAATGATGATGATGATGATGATAAAGCGGCTAAATAGCTAGAACGGGCCCAGGACATACCTCTAGCTGTTATGACAAATCATCCAACATGTTTAGAAAGTCGAATGTCGAGAAAGAGAAGATGGCATTACTTATATACGTGTATATACAGTGTGTTATTGACATGTCAACGCAAACGAATACCATAGATCCAGTACATAATTCTATACCCCCCAGTGGTGGGTCGGATTTTTGTCGGTCTTTTCTTATTTTTTTAATGTTTTTTAAATTAAACTGTATAAAATTATAACATTTTTTGTTAAAAAATGTGTGAATTATATTCTAAATTAAAAATGTCATCGGGTTTGATTAGAATAACGTCTTTATTTGCCGCGATGATTTTTTAATAATAATAATTATATTTTCTTTTTTTTTCTAAAAATATCATTGGGATTGGTTAGAATAACGATTTTATACAGATTAAAAATAATACTTAAAAAAAATCGGCGAAAAATTCCACCACTGGGGATCCAGAATCATGTACTGGATCTATGGTATTCGTTTGCGTTAACATGTCAATGACACTCTGTATGTACAAGTTATTATGTGTTAAGTTTTTCAAGTCCACAATAAAGAATACATATTTTTAAGTACAGGACTTACGTATATTAATAAAAAAAACTTTTTACAAAAATTTATACCGACTCCACTAAAAATTTAAAAATAACTTTAATTTCGGAAGTCGGTCGGTTGGAAAATAAGAAACAAATAATACCGAGAAATTCACGCTTTTTGGTTGCGATGCACTTATAACCAGAGTGCCTATTTTTCTTTTATTATGAAATTCCTGTGTGTCCCTTCCACCTTCCGGCTCCATCGCCAGATCAGTTCGATAGTATCTTAAAGCCAAAGTATTTACATCAATTTATCGGCTAGGATACATTGATTAATTACGGAGTTCCGTTGCCTATCTTCCGGCTCCATCATCATCATCATCATCAGGTTATTTCGATGATACCATTTTCATCAATATAACTATTCACAACCATTTATTTATTTGTGTTGTAATTTTATTGTGATATCTATGTAAGTGTGAAGTTCCATTGACCATTTCTGGTCTTCTTCATCAGTTCCACTCCACTAAATGTTTCTTTTTGACTGTAAAAGCTTAAGATCTAGATGAAAATACCAAAATCACCATATGTTTGCCTATAATATTTAAGGAGTTCCCTCGATTCTTCGTGGTTTAACTTGGTGACAATGGGACCCCCTCAGAACTATCTACTTCGAACAAAAAAAAGGATTTTGAAAATCCATCGATAATTGGCGGAGTATTCGATGTACAAACATACAAAAAAAAACATACAAACATCCGAACATAGTACCTCCTCCTTTTTATGAAGTTGGTAAAAATACCTACTTTTTATTTGCGTCTATTTTTATCAAAATTAAATTATAAGTTCTTGACTTGACCACAACTATGTGACCCCCTCCTGGCGCCAAAGCTGGATCCGCCCTTGAGAGTTATATAGTTATATGTTATAGACACGTGCGCGTATTGTTACAGACATAATAGGTTAGAAAATCCGATATTATGATATCATGTGTATGTAACAATACAAAGAAACTAGGTATTATTTTAACATCAGTAATGTTTTAAGAAATAATGTGGTAAGTAGGTAAATAAATTTCCTATTTTCCGTTTTCCATTTTCTTTGTTAGCAAACCGCAAAGTATTCAGAGCATCTTTTAGAATTAAATAAAGTATTCGTGAGATTGACATTACGACCACAACATGGAAAATAACTACGGTCGACTGGTGTTACTTCTGCGAACCGCCGACGGATCCACGCAAAAGAATGTTGTATGTAAACACTATGTTATTGATTTCGGATTGTTATTTATAGATGTTAAAAGGAATTTTATGTTTTCTGCTTACTAATTATAACAAAAACTGACTTCCTGGACTTAAGTTGCATTGTCCCCTAGAGCGTCTTCCGTGCGCTGCTATCCCTGTTCAGTTTTCATTTCACTCACGTCGGTTTTTATTTTTTCGGTAATGGTAAGTAGACCATACATATACATTCCTAAATCATAAGCAAAACTATTTGTCCCTCTTTAATTATACTAGAAGGTAATAAGCAGTTTCAAATTGTCCACTCAACTCCTATACGACTGCTGTGTCTACTAATCGACTTGCACCCCCAAAAAGGAATATAGCAAACAGTATATATTGTGAAAAAATAAACGCCACCCATTGCACAATTATAGCTAAGAAATTATGAAGCCAAAAAAGTTTTCTTAGATACGTGTATTCAATGGCAACATCACGTCTAAAAGATCCTTTTCAACGGGGGATGCAGTGTCCTAGGGCAGTATTGTCTTGGCGGTGTCTTTAACATTTTTAATGCCTTCAATACTATGCCCTGGAATTGCGATGGGGAGGCACTCTTATATCACCGAGTGCCGATCTAACTCCGACCTGTGATCGAAATCTATTTGACAAACAGATTCGTTGTCTAACCACCAGGAAGAGTGGAAATATCGAGAGATGTCGTGCAGTGTACCGCAGGGGTTGATTCTGGGGCCACTCTTGTGGAACATTGAACATTTACGCACCCTACACGCGGGCACTGGCGCAGGGAGAGCTACACGAGGCGGCGACAGTCGTGGAGAGGATCTAGCGGTTGGGACGCGAAGTGGCACTGTACAAACTCTAAGACATGTACTTTCAAGGCCTTCAGAAAAGCTATTTCTAGCGTGACTTTATTTTTGGGTATGTTTATTGCTTACCTACTTTACTGAACAGGAAAAAACTTTGGTAGATTTAGTAACCTATTTATAGCAAAGTTTCCACAAGGTTATTTTTGAACTATTTCAAAGTTTCGAAATTCTAATTGATATGCATAACATATTGAAGCTATAAATTATAGTAGTTTGAGCTACAGAGTTAGCCAAAATCAGTGTCCTAGTTTGGATTAAAAACCGCAAACCTAATTTACGTATTGGCCTTGTCGCAAATTAAACCGATGTTACGTAAAACCTTTATATATATTTATTATACATATGAGGTTCTTTCCTAGAAATAGCAAATGTCCGTATTATTGTAAGTTTTCTATACTAGAGACTATAATGGCACGACTAAAGACTGGGTCACGACCACATTTCTGTTTCTACTGCGTAAACAAGCATGGATTTTTTTTTAATATTTAGATCACTTTGCAGATTTCTGGTTTAGAAATTTCCGCTTGGTTTCAGTCGTAAGACTACTGAACATAGGCCTGCGACACACATTTATCGAATTCCTGCCACCCTGACCAGGTCATCGTTCTATCTTGTTGGATGCCTTCCAAAGCTGTCTTCCGGTTCGCGTTCGCCACTTCGGAACCTTTCGGCAGCATCGATCATTAATTTGTTCTACAACCTATTTGCCTTCCCTACATCTACATATTGGCGGTTCTTGGGGCTATGTCGATAACTTTAATTCTCTAGCGAAACGTAATTTCTTTCATAATTTTTTTTACACTTATTTTCTAGATGTACATTTCCGGATTTACAGCGATGTGGAGGAGTACTTTGACGCCTAAGTGTGTTTTGTGTGCTTTTGTATTATATGTAGGTACATAGGTTTAGTATAAAAGTTTTTTTTTTATAGTTATGTATAATCGTTTTAATGTAAATAAATATAATAATTTATCTTAATAATTTTCTAGAATGAAATACCCCTCAATAATAATACGAGTATCTTCGATGAATAATTCTGCAATTATTTTGACATAGTTCTTATTCATTGGTTTCCAATCACTTACGTTCAATAGATTCGAATTATATTAACATAGAGTACCTACGAGTATCAATTGAAAAAAAAAAACGGTCTATAGTTTGGTCTATTAGCGTGGTGATGGAATGGAACTGTCTCGAAAGTTCGCTTTCGGGACTCAAGCTTAAAGCATTCAAATAAAATAAAGTAATTAAAAGAAAAAATGCAGGTCAGTCTGAGAGATAAGAAATTGGTCGCACGTTCCGTTCAAAACAAATGGCTAAGTAACTCTACATCTACACTAATATAATAAAGAGGTAAAGTTTGTTTTTTTGTTTTTTGTTTGTAAGGGGTAATCTCTGGAACTACTGGTCCGATTGGAAAAATTTTAGCAACAATACAAAGCTGCTTTACTCCTGAGTGACATAGGCTATATTTTATGTACGCGGGCGAAGCCGCGGGCAAAAGCTAGTGTTTTATACTCTGGGGGCTTAGACAAAGTAACATCGTTTTGTACCGAATCGATATCTAAATTCGTCATCGTCTCTGAGATAACGATAAACATTTCCTAGCCAATGTAACACTATGATCGCGATCGTTGTGTCGATTTGTTTATTCGTTAAAAAACGAAAATATTGTTTATGTTATCGAACATTTAGCTGTCAGTGTCAGTCAAGAAGTTCAAATCGGATCAAATATTGCTGTTTTCGAATTTAAGTAATAAGAATAAGTGAGTTGTTGGCGATCACCGTATTTTATGAGGGTGAGGTCATTACAGTCAGCGACGTTGGAGTGTTGGGTGACGTCACGGGATCGGAACGGTGGTCGCCGTGCCGGTGGTCTTCAAGTGGTAGTGCTGCGACGCCCTCAGCCCAGACGTAAACATCCGATAACCACTGGGCTCAAGGGTCGTGGGTATGCTAAATTAACCAGTGATTCCCACAAATATGACTTTATTAGTTCAGTTTCGAACTAGCCCTCGCGTTAGACCGTCCACATAGTTTCTAGTATTATAGTCTTTGTTTTAACTAAAATCGTTTTACTTGAGTGAAATTATACAGTTAAATGGAATCGAGAGTGTGAGTAATTCCCGAACAATTGTCAACACTGCTTGAGTATAGGGAAACGTAAGTAAATCCAAGTTTTAATCACTAGTATGTAATGTAAACAATGACGCGATCTTAAAAATGAAGTACTTATATTGAATCTTCGTGTGTTTATGTTACATGGCGCCTATCCCTGGCGTTCTCATTGTGCGAAGCCCATAATAAACGAAGAAAATGCATTTTATAATTTAATTGATCTGCAGTAATGCCTCTAACACAAAATAAAAAAAGTATGTCATCAAGCAATGTTAAAAATCAGCTGACGAATGAAATCCGGCCATATTGTTTCAATAACTACAACGTTTTAGCATTCGTTTCGTTATCTTTATTAACGATCACGATTGAGGCGAAGACGAACACTGAAAGTGCTGCTTGGCTACGCATTTGTATGGAATAAACACGATAACGATTCGTTACTTTATGGATTCGTTATTAAATGTAACATTGTCTACCAAATTACGATAACGATGTCGATTGACCACGTGACTTGACGCGGCTTATGTCAATCCCATACATTTTAATCTTTTCTAACTTCGTTTTTAAATTGTTACTTTGTCTAAGCCCCCTGGTTCGAATGGCGTACAGTACTGCCGTCAGATCTTGACGAGTTTGAAGTTAGGCTCTGTGATTTTTTTTTTCTCATGACATCTCATGCCCTTGGGCGGAGCGAGAGATAGTGTCAGATTTTTACTGTTTAAAAACCCACTTCTTTCCTTTTTTGTCTTCGTCCCCGGACCCGGGGTACCATTTTCATATTACCCATGGACCTAAGGCCTTAAGCTGGCCTCTGTTAATTGTATCTTACTTTTTTTATGTTGGGTAAAAACATCGAATGCGAATCCCGCCCTTGGGCGGAGACGGAAACAATGTCAGACTTCTACTGACTTGACGCCCATCCCCGTCCCTTCTTTGCCTTTCACACTGGGGCCAAGGCTTCCTTTCAGAAAGACACCCTGGGTCCCAGTAGGCTTCAACCCTTTCGCAAAGTCACTGTTTCTGTCTGTTCCTTCACCCAAGAGCGGGATTAGTCATTGGACCATAAAAAAAAAACATATGCAGGTCTTTTACCTCCTTTATCCTGAGTCTGAATACTAAATTCGACTAGAACAAAGAACTTCACTACTTCCAAAACTATGTACAGTTCATACAGAACTACTTCCGCATCACGGTGCTACACAAGTAAATAGAGTCATAGGTTGCGGCTGCGCTCAGGGGACTACTCTTCATGAATACTGAGTGAGTAGATATCACATGTTATGTTAGGTGATCTCATCTTATTTTCTAGTCGAATAAGACGGGAATCCCTCATAGAATAACATTTATTTCCTTGTGGGTTCTATCTGTAGTGAATTTTGATTATTTATGAAGGGAGGACAGGAATTGCTTGATATATTCATCTAAAATTCAATAGCAGATTATGTATCTAGGCATATTAGGGCATAAAGCAAGTTAAGTCGTGGCTGGCGAGTTGAATTCCGAACGAAATGAAGGTTGTTAAGTTTCAATCCTGTGAGGGATGTATATAATTAACTCCCGAGCATAGCGAGGGAGTTAATAGAAACCTGAGTGAAGAGAGGTATGAATAAATAAGTATTGATAATTTAAATTAATCATGAAAAAAACTAAAATAAAAACAACAATAGGAGTGTGTCTCATATTTGCGCCACATAGGTGCTATAAAAGACATAACATAACCACATACCAATAACAATTATCATAACTTTTTATCTTTTATGTAGTAAAAGTTACAAAAATTAGACTTCCCGTACAAAGTTAGTAAAATTAGTTCAAGAGAAATATTTTTCGAATTTTTTCCTAAATTTAAGAATTCACAGTTCATTTTGAATTTCCACGACATTTTCCTACCAAAATGTTATTAGCCTTTATTTGCTACTGCATCATCCTATATGCCTAATCTATCTTTTATAAGGCTTAAACAATAAATATATCTTGACCGAAATACTTCTGGTAATTTCCCTGAACTCTCCTATGAAAATCAAAACAAATACCAATACGCAATCAAAAATTGATAATTGAAGTGCCTACAAAATGGAACCTCGAGTGAAAAGAGGTTATAATCCACTTGACACAGATTAAATAACTTTTTAATATGATATCTACTGTGATAGACCACAATCAAATTATTTATTCAATTTATTTTTTTGCAAAGTATTATTGGTAACGATTATACCAATTTTGCAACCGTCGTGTCACAACTATTGTTACTGGAATAACTGATTGTCTCTCGATTTCCTTTCAGAAGTAACATTACAAGGTCACGCAGTTGACCCTGTATTCGGCGCTTCTAGATTTACTCATAGTTAGGGCAAATATTTCGTGGTGCATATGTTTATAGCAACAAAGACTATGTGCTGATTCCGGTAGTCTCTCGTACCAATTTTGATGATTTTAAATCCAATATCACGTTTTTTGGCTAGTCGGTATGTTTTCAAAAAAAATATATGTAAGTACTATTTTTTTTTTCATTGAACTTGGTATAATTTATTCAACACAAAAAACCGAAGATTAGACAAAATCATTGGGTGTATTTTTATGGAACATTCACAAACTAAAAGATAATTTAGCTATCAACAATGACAAATTATTATCCGTACAATCTTGAGATGCGGGAAGTGACGCTGGCTCCTATTTTGTTCATTTATACCTATCTGCCCCTTAAACATTTTCAAGTTCCGTTTTACTCTTCGATCTTCAATTGTCAAATAAAACGTTTATCTAGTTAGGAACAAGATCAGAATAATGAATAATCTAACGTTAAATAGTTCTATTAATGGTACCGGAATGAATGGCATTGATTTGCGAATCATCTTTTCTATTCCGATCTAAACTAATCTAGTATGATCCGGTTCATTTGTAGTCATCTCATTTGCTGATTGAATTCCTAATGCGATGGTTACTGAGCATACAAATCTGGATTTAATATGTTTTTGATCACGAGGTTTGTCTGTTTTATTCTGTTGGACAGTATAGATAGAAACCACTTGGAAGTTACCTATTTATTTTGCACTATCAGTCAATCTGAAGTGCCTAGGACATCATAACGTTTCCGATATTTGTACAGCTTCAACGTTATCAGTTATCAAGATTAATTTCTAATGAATAACGTATTTTTTCTTTTCATTTTGTTTTTCTAAATAAACTTTTAATTCGCGATAATTATGTAGATTTTATTGACTAACCATTCGTTGCTAAGTCAATAACAAAATTGTTTTGTTAATATTCAGTTAATTTTGCGTATTGGGTTTTTTGTATGTCCCCGCAATTTTGTATATCCTTTAATTTAAATCCCTAGTAGAGAAATTATTATCGCCAAAGTGAACGTCTAATGTATATGTACAGTACGGTCGTCGGATTTTGGCGAGTCTGAAGTTAACTAGTACAAAAATATAGGTTTAAAAAAATTAAATGCCAATAACAGTTTTTAATAGCAATAACAACTGCAATTTAGGTATTTTTTACAAATTTTTAAGCTCTAAAATTCGCAGAGTCTAACTTTAGACTGGCCATGTGTTGGTGCACGTGGCATCTTACTTTTTTACCACTTTAAATATAGCGTAGACGGCAATGTTTAGTAAGTAAACACTGCCACACTACGTAGTGCCTATATAGAAAAGAACATGAATTTTTTGAAACCCTCTTTTGCTAGCAGGGTAAAGGTAAAAAAAAATAACACAGGGGAATATACGCCCAGGATGAAAGTGGTCGTATTCCAGAACAAGGACTATCATGTACCAAAAGAGATTGCTCTAATTTATATGTGGCTCCCTACTAATTTGTGTCAAAACAAATAAATGATTTCGGGAATGACAGTGTATTTTTTGCGAAAATAAGGATTGTCAATTATTTATATTTTTTATGTGGTTAAAACAAATTACAGCAAAGTAAATTACATACAAATAAATGAAACATAATTTTTTTTATTAATATACTTGTGACACAATATGGTACAGGATAGGGGTATTCTCTTTTCACCCAATTCCGTTCAGCCCCTCTAGCCAAGTTACAATCGTTTCGTTTTGCGTTAGCGCTTGCAGTTGGCCACGTCATGAATTCCCTTTTTCGGACGTCATCTCAACAAAGAACTTGGGGGCATGGCTATTTACAAGTGCTAACTCTAAACGAAACGATTGTAACTTGGCTACCCCGGCTGTGTACTATATACATACAAATATTAATTTTCGGCTGAATAATAATTTACCTGAGCAGGTTTCCTTTAAAATAAATAAACTGAAAGAAAAATAATTATGACTAATAAGTTCTTCTGCCTACCGATGCAGGATACAAAAATATTGTAGTAAGTCCAACATTAGTAAGTTAAATATTTGGTGTGACGGTGGATCCTCGTTGACATTTGTTTTGAGGTGCGTTTATACAAGAGACTTAGAACCGAAGACTTGTTTCTGCTCGTATTCTACAGATTTTGCCAGACTTCTGTGATTTTTAATCAATTGCAAGTATCGTTATTAACAGCTATGACTCGTATTAAGCCTTTCGAGTACCGTAATTAGAGACATAATAAAACGACAATAGGTATATGAACGCCGGTGTCCGCTTGGGGTTGAAGAGTGGCGTCAGTAGGCTTCGACCTTGTTGGGCCGCGGTCGCTACGACTTACCTTATTCTACCCATTTTTTTCTTTCATAAGAACATTCTCCTGGGAATAAGAAACATTCTCGTAACAAAAAAAAAAGGATTAGCAAAATATGTGCAGCTGTTTTCGAGATTTCGCTCAGCAAACATTTTCAGCGATTCATTTTTATATTACAGATAAATAAATTAGGCTCGTCAACTGTATTTGTATAATATTATGAAGTCAAAATAGTTACAGACTAAATAATAATGGTCTCCATTTTAAATACACCTTTGTCTTTCTGTGTACTTTCTAGGAATATTAGACAAAAAATACATTATTAACTCGGTGTATTTAGTTAACTCAACGTAAATAATCGTGAGCGAACTGTTTGTTTGTTAAATATAAACAAATAGTAAAACAGAGTATTCTAAAATAATATAACAACCAATTACATATATTTTTATGTAGTTGGTTGCTATGAGCCTATAAAAATTATATTACAGCTTCGCAGAAGGAGTTGATTGCTTTCCAGTCCCTCTCCATCGGCCGCGTCTACAGCGATTCTACTACAAGGTGGTGTAATCGGAGTAGATTTCCACCATGTACTGTGAGGGATCCGTACAAACCTTCTTCCCATGGAATCCAATATAAGAACCCTACCGAAATGGGTGTTTGTGTCCAGAAAGAACTTTCTTTAAATGAGGACACCGTGGCGCCTCTCTAACTAATCCTTGAGGTGTACCCATAGCCCAGAACCTGGACTTATTCAAAGGAATTGACCACTAAGGAAGAAAGGAAGGAAATGGGGAAAACCCTGACTTAAATGTAACAGGACAATGAAGTTACTGTACGATATTAGCTCTTACTAACCGAAAACACTGACGAAAACCTGGCAAAGGCATTCAAAAAATTCCTAGCAATTTTACTGAAGAATTTACTCGTACATAACAGTAAGAAGCATTAAGAAATCAATCAAGTCATTAAACTCAAACAGGTACTAGTATTGTCACAATAAAACAAGTAACATTTTCTATAGTTTAGTAATAGTTGGTTTACGTAACAGAACTTGATCGCATTAGTTAAAGATTGGCGAAATAAACATGTAATGAGTTAATGAGTGTGCCTAGGTAATTGTAATGTGGACCGGTAGATGCTGAGCGCTCGTAACCATCCGTCAGGTGCATAATTGAAGTACTCCTAATTCCTACCTATTTAAGCAGAGCAGATATAAGATTTTTGATGATTTTGAATCGAAGATCACGTCTAAACAGCTACTCTGTATGTTTTGAAAAAAATATTTGTTAAACTAGACTATCTGCTTAATCATTTAATATACGAATATTTACATGTTTTTTCATAGAACTTGGTGTGATTTACTTTCAAAGTTATGTCTAACACGGACAAAAAGTGAAGATCAGATGTAAATATCATTGGATGTATTTTTTTGGAACTGTCACTGACTTAAAGATAATTTTCAAAAGATTGGTAGTTAACCCAATCTATACTATTATAAAGCTGAAGAGTTTGTTTGTTTGTTTGTTTGAACGCGTTAATCTCAGGAACTACTGGTTCGAATTGAAAAATTCTTTTTGTGTTGAATAGATCATTTATCGAGGAAGGCTTTAGGCTATATAACATCACGCTGTGACTTATAGGAGCGAAGAAACAATGGAAAATGTGGAAAAAACGGGGAATAATATTCATCTTTGAGGGCTTCCGTTGCGTGCGCTGCGAAAAAAGTACGAAAGAATTATTCCTCTTAAAATGATCTAAAAAAATGTCCGCGACAGTATATGTCTATCTTTTAAGATTAACGCACTAGAACCGTTTTTATGGGAATCAAATTTGGCCGAAATTAATGCATTATTACCAATTATTTGTTAGAGTTGTATCAACATAGTAATATTAAACATTACCAAATAAATGTGTTGTTG
Organism: Mythimna loreyi; assembly: GCA_029852875.1. Taxonomy (NCBI): domain Eukaryota; kingdom Metazoa; phylum Arthropoda; class Insecta; order Lepidoptera; family Noctuidae; genus Mythimna; species Mythimna loreyi. The sequence goes on along the minus strand of CM056785.1, from coordinate 10,701,347 downwards.
ATTAAGAGTATGTAATTGTGAACAAAATTGTCTTTGTAATCACTTATTTTCAATGAACACCTTAGAAGATATTACAATTTTAAAATACTTAATAAAATTCACACACGCCGCATGATGTGCAAAATATGACGCTGCGCCTGGCCGGCGCGCGAGGAGAGGGGTGGCTTGCGGGCGGCGCGGAGGGGTTTTTTATGGTAGGTAAAAATCATCCAATGACGAATCCCGCTCTTGGGCGGAGCGGGAAACAGTGTCAGACAACTAACAACTAAACAACCTACCCCGTTCCTCCCTTGCCTTATTCCCAGAGCCCCGGTATAACGCTTTCGCACCAACCCTCGGCTGCAGGAGGCTTCGACCCTGAAGAGCCCCACAGTTTGCTGACAACACCTTGAGGCGCGCGGGAGCAGTGCAGGCCGTTGACGACTTGATCTCGGTCTGGACTGTTACCAGACAACCGGACGGCGAGCTACCCATTGTTCACCATCCGCAAGCCAGCGTCTACGGTGGCCGGATATCGGCGGGATCGCGGCGGCGACGGCTACGGCGAGGGCGCTTTTGCCCTTGCCTCCTCCTTTACGAGCATTACTGCTTCGCAGAAGGAGGCGACCGCTTGCCATTCTTCTTCGCTGCGGACCATGGCCTGAACTAAGGCCTGGCGCGAGAGGCCACCGCCGCCGATCACCCCCACGAGGACACGGCGATTCTCTTCTCAAGCGGGGCACACCTCCACCGTGTCTTCCGTGCTGGCCACACAGTGGAGACACCCGGGCGTCTCTTCCGCACGAATCTGCCGCAGGAATCTCCTGAACTTCCCATGTCCGGTGAGAACCTGCGTCATGTCCTGCGTCATGCGTGATATCTATCCAACCACGCCTCAAAGAGGGCACTTACCACCGAGATTATGGCGTGCCCAAGTGGAGGGTGTAGCTCTATGAAGTACTTTTAGATAATTATGTTCTTTTAAAAACTAAATTGCTAAATTAATAACAGAAATTGACACGGGCAAAGTCGTGGGTAACAGCTATAATTTATAAAGCTGAGGTTGTTTGCAAAAATAAATATGATGCCCAAAATACCTTACTATTTCACGCGGATGAAGTCGCGGGCACAGCTAGTCTTTTGATATGCGGCATTTATTGTGAGTTAATAAATGAAAGATAAGTTATTATTCGAATAATCTTGATGCGCAGAAACTGAAGCTAGCTCCACTTTTGTTCGCTCAAGGTCGCTAGCACCTGCCCCTTAATATTATTCCCTTTAGCACACATCACTGAAACAAAGCAACACATGTGTCTATATAATTAATGCGGACAAACGATGATTAATAAATATTGTTTCAGGCTTTGTATTGTGTATAGAAGAATGGTTGTATACAGTCGTGCGCGCTGCAATGTGTGAATTTCATCACGACAGCAGTGGCGATACTTTGATGCACTCTATGTCCAATGCCTTCAATATACTTGTAGAAAGGTTTTTTTTTATGGTAGGTAAAAATCATCGAATGACGAATCCCACTCTTGGGCGGAGCGGGAAACAGTGTCAGACTCTTACTGACTAAAGAACCTACCCCGTGCCTTCCTTGCCTTATTCCCAGAGCCCCGGTGTAACGCTTTCGCATCAACCCTCAGCTCCGGGAGGCTTCGACCCTGTAGGGCCCCTACGGTGTGCTGACAACTCCTTGAGGTGCGCGGGAACGGAGCGCGCCGTCGACGACTTGGGCTCGGTCTGGACTCCTACCAGACGACCGGACGGCGAGCTACCCATTGCTCACTGTCCGCAAGCCTGTAGAAAGGTAGGTAGGTATTGTAGTCTCACCAGCTTGTACCCTTGAAGACGGTAACAAACATAATAAGCATGGTCAGACTTTTTTAATGTTCCCACTGCTGGGATTCAGGCCTCCTATGTAGGAGAGCGAATGACAGTAATCCATCACGCGGGCCCAGTGCAGGATGGTTGGCGGATGTCTTGGAATTTTTGGTTCTAGGACATGCCGGTTTCTTCACGATGTTTTTCCTCACCGTTTTGAGAGCAGTGGTGATGAAATAAATTATACGAAGTAATGCGCCTGACTGGGTTTCAACCCGCGACTCTTGAGTCGGAGCCGTTACTATTCGGCTAGGACTGCGCTCCTACATTAACAATATTTATTTATTATCATCACTTCTGTCCAAGCTTCTGTCTGACTATGTCACGTCTAACTGGTATGTGGGTCTAGTGGTTTGTAGACATTACTGCTAAGCTAGAGCTCGTGGGTTCGATTCCAAGCAAGGCAATAAGGTTTGTGTGGAGCACGATCATTTACTCTGTGTGTGGTTGTAAGATATCTATAATATGTATATAGACCAGTGCAAATAGCTTTTGAAAGGGACTTAAATAGTAGTAGAATGAAACCCATTGGAAAAGGAAGATAATATAGCAAAAATTTAAGGAAAAATAAATTACGGTCGATCTGAGGTCGGGAAGTGGATGGGTGTGCGCTTTTAAGGGGAAAAAATGGTTTATATTTTACGTGAGATTTTTCGATTGAAAAATAGTCTATTTTTTCGATGTTCAGCCAAAATAAAGAGCTACAGTGAATATTTTAAATAAAAAAAAATAGGGTAAGTTTGGGACATTAAAAGGTAACTTTTCACAAAGATTTGTGAAAAAAAAGTGATTTTTAAAGAAGATAAAAAATAAAAACTAGAAACACAGTTTTTTGGACTTTTCACATAGATTTTGAGGTTATGTCAAAAAAGTGTAAATACAAAAGTGGTATTTTATGATCTACAAGTTTGCCATTTAAATGTTTCCCCTAGAACCAGTACTTTTGCCGGAATTAGAGATAAACCATATTTTCCCCTTAAAAGCGCACACCCATCCACTTCCCGACCTCAGATCGACCGTAATTTATTTTTCCTTAAATTTTTGCTATATTATCTTCCTTTTCCAATGGGTTTCATTCTACTACTATTTAAGTCCACTTTTTATCGTTAACTGTGCTATTTGCACTGGACTAATATGTTTATCAGTTGTCTAGTTTTCGTGATACAAGCTTTGCTTAGTTTAAGACTAGATGGCGTTGTGTGATAGTTATGGGATTTTGTTATTATTACTTACGCAAATACGCACATTCCTAGTACTAAGACCCCTTGCATCATACAGAAACAATTCGGAGGCGTGTTTTTTGCGCATTGACGTTTCATCATTTAAAAACAATTGATAAATGTGTTTAAGTGGTTCATAATTTTCAATATGTTCTTGTTTATTCGCATATCAATTGAAATGCGGCCCCCTGTATAGACGTATGCGTTCATCTACGTCAATTTTGATTGCTTGCGTTGACTTACAACGTAGAATCATCAGGCCATGTTGTTCATCATTGATTCTATTTTCCCCTGACAATGTTAAGTGCCTGTTTATTAATAACGGCATATTATCGTGTATCAACATTTGAGCGATGACGACATTAGGGGTCACATTCATAAATGATACGTGTCAAGTAATATTGACACACCCCCGCGGCTCACGGTCATTGGTAAGTCATGATGTTTGTGATTTTGTGTACTGGATAACTTCTATAGATATCGATGATAGATATCGGTGATAAATTGCTCTACCATTCTACTATTCTCAGTTCCTTATTTCTAAGATGTATTCCTAAATTCTAAACTTGATTGTAACAAAATGACCAGGTCCAGAGCTAGATATAATACTGCAGGCGGCTGGCGAGTGGTTGAGCAATTGGCTTCTGCGTGCCACGGCTTCAGTTTCTGCATGGAACAAATATTATTTATTTATTATGTACAAACAAACTTTTAAAAATTAAAAGAAAACCAGATATAGGTAAAAGTAAAAAGATGCTGTTTATTTTACATTAAATTTCTTCCAGCATACCTGCGACAGGATAGTTATTCTGGATCTAGTAGTACTTACACAAGACTACTGAACCAATCTCATATTACTCGTAGTTAAACCACTGCTCTCAAAACGGTGAAGGAAAACATCAAGAGGAAACCGGCATGTCCTAGAACCAGAAATTCGAAGTAATGTGACATCCAAAAATCCGCACTAAGCCCGTTTGGTTTATGGCCTATTTCTTCCTTTTTATTTTATTTAATGAGGAGGCCTGTGTCTCAACAGTGGGAACATTAATAAGGCTGATGATGATGAACACATTTGTGAATACAACTGCGACACAGGAGAAATTCCTCGCATGGGGCATTAATTAAAAAAAGTAACATCTGCACAGGCTCTAAGTGGCACCTTGTACCAATCAGTAGAGCAATGATCTATTGTCACATAAACTTCTTCAAATGCAATATAGTACGTACAACATTGTGTAATGTTGCAGAAAGAGCAATATATAATGTAAGAGAATAATTAATCATTCGTAGATCATACACGCCACGAAATAGACAAATAACGTAGTTTCACTTCAATGTAATGAAGTGAAACTATTAAAATATTAAAGAGAGAAAGAAACAGGATAAAATTCGTTTTTTTTTCTCGAAAGAAAAATAATTGGATAAAGAAAGAAAAACAAAGAAAGTAAGAAGGAGAAAAGGAAGACAAACCAAGAAAGAAGGAAAAGAGGAAGAAATCATCCAAAGACTAATCCTGCCCTTGGGCGGAAGGAAAAATAGTGTCTGATTCTTACTGACTAAACGACTCAGCCCGTTCCCTCTTTGCCTTAGTTCTAGAACTTTCTCTTCAACCCAGGGCCCCGGGAGGCTTCGACCCAGTAGGGGTTACAGGTTAGGGACTACAGTCACTTCTTCAAGCAATCCGAACCCCAGCAGGCTATCTGGTTCTATTAAATTAGCTGATATTTTTTTAGGCGTGCGTGGGGCATACACAACGGATGGCGAGGTACTCATGGCTTTCCATCCACAACCCCGCTAAAATTCCCCTGTCGTCTGGAGAGAACGACTAGTAGATTAGTCGTTCTCTCCAGACGACAGGGGAATTTTACTTGGGTTTCATAAACTCTCTCGTACGGCTCTCAAACGAGGCAAGGTATCTATGTCTCTTCCTGGTTTTCTATTCTCCTGAAATTGAACTTCTGACTTATCATGTTTTATGTCCATAGGTATGCGATCAGGACTCACCAAGACAAAGGCACATAGTTACTTAATGTTCCATCTAACGCAATTTACATGTTTTATTTATTTGTTACGTATATAACATTAGAAGTGATGCTGACACACTTTCATGTTCGTGTTTTAAATTCATCAATAGCTTGATTAATTAATTCGGTGATAGAGAATATAACTATTTTTTGCCTGGTTTTTGCCTACCATAAAAAAAACCATCATCATTTCAGCCGAAAAACGTTCACTGCTGGACATAGGCCTCCCTTCTCCAAGTGTCGTCGCAACGAACAGTCCTGTGCGTCACGCATCCATCGCACATCTGGGTCCTCACCAGGTCATCAGACCACCTTATGAAAGCTACATCCTTTGATGCGTAGTCGCTGTTCCACCTTCGATCGACAATCTGTTATACGAACAATGTGTTCTAACCTTTGCCCTTTACATAAGTGTGGCCTTTATACGGGCTATGTCGGAGACCTTAGTTCTCCTGCGGATATCTTCATTTTTGAAGATTAGAATTGCTTAGCTGCAAAAAATTGGTGGTTTATTCACTCAACAGTGGTAACAGTTTAAGATTGTGTGGTTGAAAGTACCTTAAACTACGTTGGCACTGTTTCTCTTAATTAAAACAACTGCTACTCGCGTTTTAACTAATTAGAGCCATAATAGAAAGACAGGTGTGCGAACGCGGGTGTTCGCATGGGGCTCCAGAGTTTAAGTAAAAAACTGTCCCAAGGGAAAACTTTTTGTCCAGGGACTACTTCCCTTGTACTATAAAATATAGGTATTCTTCTGCTACTCATACAAATTGTGCCACATATCCAAGTCTGTGCAGCTGGTCGAATATATATGGAAGTCACACTCACAAAATTTCCTTTATAATACTCGTATTAGTGTAATAGGGCTGTATACACAGTTACAGGAGTAAAACAATAGGCACTATAAAACAAATGCAAATGGCCAGGCCATTGTGTATTCAAATGAAAGTAAATAATTATGTCCGTTACATTGCACTTTTTGTTTGGATTGTTTGAACATGCATACAGTTTGAGTAACCAATGTCTCAAAAACGGGAAATAGTTCACGGTTCTAGGCCCAACGATTGTAATTTTAACATACGATTCGCATGACCGTGTGATACTGAACTTGACCTCTTCGCTGTTATGTAAAAATACTGGTTATGGTGAATTTTACGTAATATTAGCCTCACACATTAAAATAGTTTTTTATTCATAGATTACACGTATAATACTTAAAAGATGTTTTTAGAAATCTTTGTAGAAACCGGATACTATTATTAGTACGGGAAAAACTGGTATTTTGTTTTAATTTATATACAAATAAAAATAAAGGGAACGATTGATGTTAGTGTGTAGGGTAAAGAATTGATATAGATATAAACTTAGCAAAAATAAATACTTTAATAAAAATAAAAAATGGCCCGATTAGACATTTGTTTTTTGACTACCTTGCGATTTGTATGGTGTAGCGTATCACTAAAATTGATAACATACACTAACAAAATAGGCACAGCAAAATTTGACTATCCCGTGAATTGGTTTATCCTTCTTCTTTTTAAATCTTCTCAACCCTTTAGGATATTGAACATTGGCTGCAGGGTAGTTCGAAAGAGTTGCCGCAAACGCAAGGCTACTGAAGGAAAACAGGTATGTAAAGGGAGTGTTATTAAAGTCTGACACTCCCTCTCGCTCCACCAAGAGCAGGAGAAGCTATTTAAATGTGACCCATAAAAAATATATTTTATGTAACTAAATGTTTTATTGAGTTCACCAGTTAATTATCATAGTAGCGTTTACGCATAATTGATTGTTTTTTGGTAGGAAAAATTAACTAGCTCTCGAAGGCTTATAACTTAACTTGCTTTTGCCAGCCGTTCCACCTGCATCAAATTAGGTTTCTTCTTAACTTTAGACTTCCAAGTCATCCTTTTATTATATGAATTTTGGAAAATCCTCTCACAGTGTTCGCTTACGTCATAAAAGTAACCTGCGCGCAAAATTAAGTTGTGTAAATTGCGTTTAGTGTCTGTAGTTTTTGGGTTGATATTCAGTGTCAGTCAGTTTCTCGTTTTATGTACAGGTATTATATATACAAGGTATATACAAGTTTGTACCAGCAGCTTCCCCCGCGCAAAAAATGGTCCCTCCATACAAACTTTGAAACTCCGTTCTATGTGCTTAGGGAGTGAATTTTGGAAAATCCACTCTCAGTGTTCGCCTACGCCACCAAGAAAAAAAAATGAAAAAAAAATTAGACTTTTAGTCCCAATAGTTTCGGCTGTGAATTGATATGTTAGTCAGTCAGTTTCTTCTTTTACCTATAGGTCTATATTATATCTTTTTTCAGCCTAGGCATCACAGCGTCTAGACCAGAATAACATAATATTATTAATTTCAGTTTAACTACACACGTCTGATAATAAAGATTCCTATCTTACGGCAGTTCCAGCCTACAAATGATTTCCTCAATACTGACTACGAAAATAAAAACAAATTAGATTTATATCAGCAACAGGATAATTGATTGGCAGTACTGACTTGTGTACTCGTGTAGTATGGTTTAACGCCGGTCGGCCGGTCGGCAGTGGCGCGGTGTAGGTATATAGAGTAGGGGCTTGTGCGCGGGCGCCTAATTGTAGGCTGTGTGTAGCGGGAAACGGTTCAGTGCATCGCATCGGCGCGACTCCTGCGCAAGCTCCGCGTATTGTCAACTACTCGGCGTATTATCCCCCCGGCGTATTATTAATTCCTCTCTTGTGATCTATGGTTCCTATGGATAATAAATAAAATTCCAGTGAATAAAATTCTGAACTTAAAAGTGTTTTCTGTGGAGTTTTTAATTCAACACAAAATATGTTGAGCGGCTGGCAGCTGATTTTGTCGAAGCGTGAGTTCTTTTTCTTTTTTTTTTTAATTTTCCAATTTTTTACGGTTTTTATTATGTAGAGCGAATTTATGTCGTAAAAGTATAATGTGATGAAGTGTTATGTTTGCTTACACGAGTTAAGAGATTTGTAAATACAATAATTTATGTGTAAACAAATATCGATTGGAGTTTCAGTAGAATTAAAAAAGTTTCATAAAAAAAGTATATACAAAAACAGTTTAGCGGTTTATCGTCAATTAGTAATACGGATAAAAGTGGATAAAACAGTGACCTTTCCATAAATAATAATTAAAAAAATATATAACAATAAATAATTATGCTTAAGCTAAACTATTTATTGTCGATAGTTAACATTAATAGACTGATTGCAAATTTTAATTATCCTGCGGCAGAAATTGGCAAATCTTTTACGCTACATTCGCCAATATCTGTCCGTGTCTGATTTATAACAATTTAATTACGTTTTCCATTTTAATTGAATATGTAAGTAAAGTGTAATTTCTAAGGCCCAGCATTTTTATTTAGTGAACTAAATGAATATAGACGAGTCGATAAACTTGATTATAATTAATATTATTTGGAACAAAAAACTATTTAGATATTTATACATTTTTTTATTTGGTAATAAGTCTTGATACCTACCTAACATAATAAAATGATGATGTGGTCTGAACTGAAAATATTCCTTCGTTACTAAATATTTTCGTTAAATTATTTTAGTATTTACAACTTTTTATTTTGTTCTATTCATTACAATAAACAAAAATAGTTTTGTGTTTTCTTTTCTTACTACAGTGAATACATGAAATATCGATATATTTATCTAGGTATACGTCCTCCTTTCTCCATTGACAACCCTAATGTCACTGAAAATTAAGCCATCTTTTTTTTTAAATTGTTTTACTACGAAATTACATATATGTTAAATTACTTACTTAATCGTACCTAGACGATTATTTACAACCTACTTACTCATGTATAATTTACCGTGTTATTGTAAAGACAGTAAGTATGTATAGTATTAATTCTATTGAAATTGTAAACTCTTTTCTTCAAGACACGAGTAGGTACTTATATTAGAAACTTGGTATTTGGTATTAGAAGTGCTGTAATTCACAATAAATGTAGAGTTCATAACCAGAACAAGGTTTGTTACAAACTTACAGTGTTTGCAATAATGTAATCCAATGACATACTTACACAAAAAAAGGAATTTGCTTAGGCAACGAAACAATTCTCAAATTCGCTGTCCCTACTTCTACCATGACCGTGGTCCCAACTTCTACCTACAAAAATAATATTATTTATATTAATTATATTATGAGTATGATTTTTGAACTCACAAATAAAATAAAAACTTGGTAATTGTAGGTACTTTAATGCTCGTTTTCTCTTGTGGTCCCAAAATACAACCCACTCAAAAAAAAACCTAAGGTGGAAGTTCAGTTTCCAAGGAGCCCAAGCCCAACGACTCGTCTTCTGAACCCGCAAAAAAACATGCCCAGAAGACTGGCAACATTGTCACGTCGATTGGCAATGCTAATTTTTAGGGTAAAAGGTTTTAAAGGGTAAGCCTTCGGATGATGGGGTCACGCAATGTATCCATCAGTGGGTGAAAAATATCTTTGATAAGATAACGTCCACAAACGCTTGGATAATTAATTAGACATACCTATGTGAGGTAACAAGAAGTTATAATAGTATTCACAGAGTAACTGTAGGTAATTCTGTTCTTAGAAAATGAAAACAGTAATAATGGAGTAGTCAAAACCAGTGGCGTAGCTATCTTGGGTGGCACCCGGTGCGAAAGTTGGTAGTGTCACCCCATTGAAAGTAAAAAGCAATTAGGACATGGGTCAGGAGATGAAGGACAAGGATAGCGTCAGGCTCTTTTGCGGGAATCTCCGAATTATACATAAAGCTGAGCTAGTACTAGGGGAAGAATCCCCGAAAAAAAAAATTGTGTGCTAGTGATTTTTTTTGTTTGTACATTGTTCTTAAAGTTGAGAGACCGGGTGGGTGTCACCCCAAAAAAGGTGACACCTGGTGCGGCCCGCCTCTGCCGCTCCCCTTTGCTACGCCACTGGTCAACACACTCAGCGACATGTAGATAATGACTTTATACGTTTCAGTAGCTGCTACCTAATTCATTGTAATTTATGCATAACTACATACTTTACTATTTAAACCTTCTATAATTTTATAGTAAATGGCAAAAACACGTTTTTTCGCCACTAGGCATTTTTAATTTTCAGTTTCACGTGTCGTCAATTGTCATGGGATTTCGTCACAATTTCAAATGACTTTAAGATTTTAATAATAATGTTTAATTAATGTTTCGATCGGTAGACTTTTTTTTATTGTAGGTGAAAATCATCGAATGACGAAACCCGCTCTTGGGCGGAGCGGGAAACCAGTGTCAGACTCTTACTGACTAAAAAACCTACCCCGTACCTTCCTTGCCTTATACCTAGAGTCGAGGTAACAGTTTGCACCACCCTAGGCTCCAGGAGGCTTCGACCCTGAAGGGTGCAGTTTGCTGACAACTCCTTGAGGCGCGCGGGAACGGTGCGCGCCGTTGACGACTTGGACTCGGTCTGGACAGTTCAGCTCATCGTCCGCGAGCCAGTGTCTACGGTGGCCGGAAATCGGCAGGATCGCGGCGGCGACGGCTACAGCGAGGGCGCTGTTGCCTTGCCTTATGCGGTCGGCCTCCTCCTTTACGAGCATTACTGCTTCGCAGAAGGAGGCGACCGCCTGCCATTCCTCTTCGCTCGATTGGTAGATGTCGATTTTGTAATATTTCGATTGTAGATAGTTTTTATTGATAATCAAAAACAATTATAGCAGAAGGAGGAGTTGTAAATGCACCAAGAAAAGGTCGGCGCGCACTGTTCCTGCGCGCGTCAAGGAGTTGTCAGCAACTGTAGGGGCCCAGCAGGGTCGAAGCCTTCTGGGGCCAAGGGTTGATGAGCAAGCGGAATACCGGAGCCCTGGAACTAAGGCAGGAAGGAACGGTGGGTCGTTTAGTCAGTAGAAGTCTGACACTGTCTCCCGCTTCGCCCAAGGGAAGGATTCGTAGCTTGATGATTTTTCCCACAAAAAAGAACCTTGAAAAGTAGGAAGACGATGATGATGAAAATTTAAACATACACATTTGAATTTTCTGGTCGTGCAGCTACTTGGACCAGTCCGGACTTCAACCTATAAAAAAAAAATTGTAGTGTTGTGGGACCACAAATAAGATGAATACAGTTTTTTTGGTAGCTTTATTCTAATGTTTTTTGATGGCACGGTTGGCACAATGAATGATTAGCTGTTATGTCGCGTCTCCAGGGTTTGATTACTGCGTGAAATGAATAATGGTATAGCCTACATATAGCACTGTCTGCGAGTTTTGATGAACTTAAATGCACCCACAGTACAGGAGTAATTCCTAGAACAAGCAGTACAAAGCCTTCTTAAAAATATATTTGAAAACTGTCGTAATAACAACGAATAATAATTATTTTATTTATTTATTTAACAATTTTTGTACACACGAAATAATAAAAGAAAAGAAAAAGAAATAGAAAAATAGGTACAGAGGTGATGCTTATTTCTAAAGAAATCTCTTCCAGCATACCTGCGAAAGGAGTTAGAAAAAAAAAAGAGATGTAGACACCGTGTGTAAAAGTAAAAGGTAAAATTTGTCTACACACAACAATTTTATTATTATATTCTAGATATTCTAAAGTGAAGAAAACTAAAACACTAATGGACAATTATCAATCCGATTAACTAACTTTGTGAAGTCATAGTCATAGCTTACCTGCTACTGTACATATTCATTTATGTACAACCGTAAAACAATTACGTTGGTTTGGTATTAATATTGTAACCCGTGTTAGCGGCAAGCCTTGTTTTACACACGCGGCACGCTTCAAAGAACTAACCTTCTTGCTTCTCTCAAAGCGGGAGAAAATAGATAGATAGAAAGATTAAACTTTATTGTACACCAAAAAGTAACAAAACTAAAGGATGAAGAAGGAAGAAGGTATTTGATGATTTACCTCCACAAATATACAACCTGCGATGAAAAGGGTCCTTCGACCAGGTGGGAGATGTCTAGTCCAGGCAACTAACCAATAAGTAGTTGGTTTCGAATTCTATAATATACACAGTGTGACTGCCATCGATTTAATGGAAATGTTTTGTCGGCCTTTTTTCATTTAAACTGTATAAAATCACTATTCTAATGAAGCCCGATGACATTATTAGTGTAAAGAATGAATTAATTACTTAAAAAGTAAAAAAACCTAAAAATATATAAAAAGTAATGAATGAAAAAGTCAGTAGTGTTGCTAAACTCATTAATCCACTCAAATTTGATGACATTTTTAATTTATGAAGTCAGTAATACATTTTTTTTTCATCACCAAAGTTTCAGTAACGATTTTATACAGATTATTTTTTTTAATTAAGATTTTTTCTGCAATTAAGAAAAAGCCGACGAAAAATTTCCACCTACTGGTGTCCAGAATAATCGCGTTTGTGCGTCGATGTATGACATATCTTTTATAGTATACTCGTATATTCAAATCGGACTCTGATACCACGAAGTAGGATTTTGTATTTCATTTCCTATGTGGTGAAATAAAATAAAGTTTGAGTTCAATACTAATTCACATTGTATTTGTAATTTACAGGTTACGTGTTGTGTGAAATAAAAGCGCATAAAACTATAACATTATATAACTGTCAATCAATACATATTAGTTAATTGCTGTTATGAATTTGTTATTCTGACATTTCGTGTAACACGCATGAAATATGTACCTAATTTCGAAACAGTGTAAGGCTAGACACATTTAATTGCTGAAATTTTAGTCCAAACTTTAAATTAGGGTCAGCGTTGTCCACTGATTAAAACGTAGTATAATCAGCTTTGTAATATTCCTACTTCCTTCACTCTTGGAGAGGGAAATGGCAAGTAAAACTCCACGCGAGCCCAAAATGATTTGGTTAAATGAATAAAATGGTGTGAATAGAAACTTAGGGGGTGAATAGATTTCATCATTAGTTTGATTTTATATTTTTAGTTTCATTCATCATTTTTGTTTTCAATATTAAATAAAGTAATAAAAAATATTTAATGCTACAAACAATTTTTAAATAACGTGAAAACGTAACAAAATATTGTTTCTATTCACCCCGTTTTACGGCAGCTCAATATTTAAGTTTTTTTTTACTAACTTTAACAGACTTTCTATGTTTTCCTTCTCTTTTATTTAAAGAGTTGATAATGTAAATTATACAAAGTAATGCACCCTGGTCGGATTGGAACTTGTTACCTAAGATTAGGGTTGCCATCCTTCCGGGTTTCCCCGGATTTGTCCTAGTTTTGAGGTCGTCCGGGGAGCGTCCGGGGAAGGTTTCATTTGTAGACCGAGTTTAAATAAATAAATAAATTAAAAAAAGGGCCGCCCGCGAGACACGCACTATGCTCGCACACCACGATTAAAAAGATTTAAAAGATCTCGTTGATATGTCCGGCTTTCGGACTCTAAAATCCGGGGTTTTCACGCGTCTTGTCCTGTTTTCCAAATTTTAGAGATGGCAAACCTACCTAAGATGAGTAAGTAAGGAGTTCAGGATCGTTATCCCTAGACAAACTATATTAAAACTTCTTTATAGTTTGAATGAGGGGTACCAATTTCCTGATAAACCATTTGCTTGCAAATTTTACAGCATTACAAATAATGTTTCATGGTTGATCAGATCTAATACGTAAGAAAAAAAAAGTTTTACGTATTTTACGTACACGATTTAGTATGCAAATTAATTCTATGGAAAATATCGCAAATGCCTTATCTGCATTTTCATGGCTTTATGTACTTGTTTGATTTACACGTTTCTACATAAACATGAGCATTAGCGTCTATTGAAATCATCATAAATAAATAAATAGTGATTACTTACCTATTCTTTAATACTTAGTTGTTGGAAACTGTCAGTCTGTCTGTCGATAAATAATTAATTAGGTAAATAATATATAACATGATTGAAAAGAGTATCAATGGAGTTTCTTGCACATTCTTCTCCATAGAGATCTACGCATTGGAATATGGATTTAAGAACTTTTTTTCGGGCAGACAGATTTCTTGAACTTGAAAGTGCCTGTAATTGGTTTACAAGAAATAAAACTATTTTGATTTGAATATTTAGTGATTGATATCGTATCTTTTCAATAGAATTTTGTTCAGCAATATTATAACAGAGAAACTGTGACTTTACATAGAACACAGAAAAAGGTACCTATACATAGACACTTAAAATAATAATAATAACAAAGGGGTAGAAAAAAAAAACAAAAAGTTGTGTATTTTTTTTTGTTTTTTTTTTTACCCGTTTGTCATCAAAAAAGTCATTCACATCGATGTCAATAACTATCAACTGTAACTAGGATTACACCTCAGATTAATCCTTCTGTATGGATCACTAGCAGCAGTACCTATCCTGTAATAAATCTGAATCTGTAAAAGACAAGTTTACTATAAATAATTCGTTTTATAACTGAAACTAAAAAGGCGGAGGTTCTAATTTCTGTGGCCTGTTTATGTAGGTTGTTCTTTTTCATAGAGAACTACGCTTTGGAATGTGCAAAATTTGCTTCACTTTTCTGACTGGCCGACTTTTTGACAATCAAAAATTTATGAAGTGAACTGATGGAGAAAATTTTACAAACTTTTTATAAATTTGTATTTATATTATATTTTATCTTTGCTAGCTTTTGTTAGGGATTTCGCTCACGTGAAAGTAAATTTCTCCATACAAACTTTTAACTTTTCGTTTCATCCCTTTACAGTGTGAATTTTGTAAAATCCTCTCTTAGCGCTTGTTTGTAGAAATGTTACGCTCCTTGTCCTAGTAGTTTCGACTACCTGTAGGTAGTGAAAAAAAGGTGTACCTTTTGTACATTCGTAATGTAACTTATCAAGATATTAAAATTTTTTTGAGTAGGGAAATCATAAAATACTTTTTAATCATTTTTTTTTTATTTAAGTATCCTCCCGTTTTAAAAGAAGCAAGCATAAGGGTGAGTCTGTCTTCTAATGGCTAATACTCACCTTTGTTCCTTTAGTGGCTTTTTGCGTTACAAGACCGTGGAACTCTTAAGAACAACGGAGTTTCTAAGAAATGAAAATTGGTTGTGGAAACCTTAGATTATAAAACAAAATGCAGATAGACCGCGCGGAACACGAAAGTGAAGCCAACAAAACAAATACAAAATAGAAAAACGAATACAATCTCGCGTCAGTACGGCACGAAGCGTCGCATCGTAAGTACGTCACTGAAGGTCAAGGACAATATTCGTATTTTCGAGAATAATGCCGTCTTGCGTGTTCAAAGATTGCAAAAATTGTTCCCAAACACAAAAAAAAACAAGATGGAATATCTTTTCATAGGTAAATATTAATTATTTTTCTATTTAGACATTATTTTACGTGATTACTTTTAGTGAAATCTTGGAACATAAAACCTCAACAAAATCTGTCAGTGTTGCTAGTTTATTTTGAAACATTTACCCTTAAGTTGGGAAATTTGTATTGGAAACAAGATTATCAATTTAAAAAATATTTATTTCGATAAAAGTGTTTTGTTGGTTTCGCCTTTTGGTTGGGTTATGTTTGACGTATGTGTGTTTGTTTGTATGTGCCTTAATTACTAAAACTATTGAATTTTTTGTCTCTAATAATAATTATGTAATAATATTGAAACATAATAATTATGACTGCCTCCGTGGCGTAGCGGTAGTGAACGCGACCGCTGCGCAGGAGGTGGGGGGTTCGATCCCCACTCAATGCAAATATTTGTATGCATGAATCCGAGGAAAGGCCAAAGGAAAGGGCTTTGCTCGGAGTTTCTTTGCGTGATCGAATCAAAAATGAAGATATCCGCAAGAGAACTAAAGTGGGCGACATAGCTCGAAGAATCGCCAAACTTAAGTGGCAGTGGGCAGGGTACACTGCTCTCATAACAGATGGCCGTTGGGGCCGAAAGGTTCTGGAGTAGCGACCGCGTACTGGAAGACACAGCGTTGGAAGGCCTCCTACGAGGTGTACCAATGACCTGGTGAAAGTTGCAGGAATCCGATGGATGCCAGATTCACGGAATAGGTCATTTCGGCGACACTTGGGGGAGGCCTATGTCCAGCCGTGGACTTCTATCGGTTGAAATGATGATGATGATTTTGAGTATTTGCTTTGGTCTGGTCGTGCTCCGGAGAGCACGTTAAGTCGTCGATCCCGGTTGCCATACGAACATCTAATGGCATCTCAGACTCCAATCTGCATGCCTCTCATATGATTTGACCATTACATGTTTGTGTATGGACTTTAAAACAGACTTTGACTCATGAGTTAGTTTCGGTGTTCCTTCTCGGGGTAGTCAGCTAGGAAACACCGGCCTCATCTAGTATCAAAAGACGAAAATAAAATTGACGTGTAAAAGAGTTTGTAAAAACCTACTTACAAAATAAAAAAAATTCTCATTTCTCGTTAACCAAATAACTTTAACTAATGAATATTGTTTACAATAAATAACACCATTTTCATTTTATTTGCAATTTTTTTTTTCAAACACTTTCATACAAACCTTGTCCTGAAAATATTACAAACACAACAATAAACATTCACTTAAATAGGTGCAGCGTTCTTAAGTTATGCGCGTACATACATTTCGGAAATTGATTATCGTAAAACAAACACGATAAAAAAAAATTTAAGCACTTTTATATTATTTTTTTTTGCAAATACATTTTATTTATAATACTAAGTAAGTACTTACCTCTCTTGCAGTTAATTTTTTAACACCTAATAAATAGGTAATGAAATAATATGGGTAATTTTGTTATTATCCTGGCAACCGTAACGCACACCGAGGAAACGTATGTTTACAGTGCTGTCACGCACACATGTCTGCAAGCGTGGCTTCACTTTCGTGTTCTGCGCGCTCTATCTGCATTTTGTTTTATAATCTAAGGTGGAAACTTACTTAATGCGCACATTGGTAGAGAGTCAGGTTACAATCTATGCAAATGAAAATTAATGAGACATAAAGATGGTGATATTGCAAATCAGATATATTTACAAAAAACATAATAATATGTTTAATAATAAAATATTATCTGCTTATCTTTCCACGTTAAATGCGTCATGAGCAATAGATTTAATTTTAAACAAATAATAACCTCAGACTCAATAATTTTATAAATAATAATAAATCTTATAATTTCTTATAATTATTAATTTTATTGTTTACTTACGTCATATTTAATGGTATTCCGTGTCTATAACAACGATAATAAAGTCCAGAATGCCAAGGTTCTGAGATGGAAGCGTGCTGGGCCCATAACCTAATAAAACGCAATTATCAGTTGCAATCAGATTAATATATTTTTAAATAGACTTGACACAATAAGCAAAAACATAATAGTATATTATGATACAAGTGTGTAATGTAGGAGGTTACAGTCGAGGTATTAAGAGAACGGTAACGGTTCATTACTCACAGTATCATACGACGTTTTTCAATACACTTGTGAAGAAAAATAATTTATCTATTAGGTACTATAGCAGCAAAAGTAGTACAATTTTCATTCCACAACATGGCGGTTTACAAAAAAAACTGTTTTCTTATACGCGCGTAAATAAATCTGTTTTTTTTTTATTGTACCCATACTTGAAGGTTACGGCTAAAAGTCTTTTGATCATATTGTTTAATCGGGGTTTGTTTTCTTGCGTGAAAAGTTTTTATGAAAATGTCATTTTTATTAGTAGGTAGGTACCAATAGAAAACGGACGAACCTTTTCTAATGTTTTTGTAGTATTTAATTTAATAAATACAGTCAATGAATTAAAATACCCCGCGCGCAAATTAAAATGGTGGCAATAGACCATAAAGAAAATCAATTTTTATTTGAACGAACCATTGTTGCATTGTTTTTTTTTTATTATTAAATAAATCGTTTTTACAATTAATAAGTTCAAATTGCATTAAATAAGTAAGTACTATTTTTATTTACCTATACTATTGAACAAACGCAATAACCTAATATGATTCTTTTTTAGTTTTAGTTTTTCCGAACAAAGAGTTGGAACATAAAGGTTATATTCTACATTATAGCACTAGTGCGTAACGATAACCAAATATCACAGTGTGGTAACAGGTGCCATTATGTACCTACCTAAATGTAGTGTCATAATAGCCACTTTCTGAGCAAGTGTATTGAAAATTCATTATTATCAGTATCTATATCAAGGAGTGCATAAAGGATACTATGATATACTATTTTGTTATAAAGCTTTAATGAACGGGTCATTAAAGCTTATATTTATTTAATAATTATTTTTATTCAGGTCAATTGAACCCATTGCCATTTTCTAATAAAAATATCACAACGCCAATTACACAATAAAACCTAACCCAAGACCATAAATAAAGTCAATAAATTAAAATAAGGAAACAATATAAGTTACATTTACTTCATAAATTAAGTAAGTAAAGTATAAATTAGGTACTTGATTCTGATTCCATAGACAATTGTTTGAAGAATTATACAATTTATAAAACTGTGAGTAGAAAAGAATGTATAATAAAATTGTATTATTACTGTAGCGCGGTGTTGTTTTAAATTAATATAAGTTATAGTCAGGCAAGCAAGGTTGATGTTTCATTCGATTCCGCATGTCATACCACTTTGAATCCTTTCATAAAATATTATGTAACTTGTATATTATAATGTACTCGTACAATATTATAAAAGCGAAAGTTTTTATATTTGTTACACAGATATATATGAAATACGGCATACGAGTAAACCATGTCCTGGAATAGCACATGGGTGACATGGAATACGGTTTGTCTCAGGACTATGTTCCTACGGGTTTATATTCAACTGTTACGCGAGCGAACCCACAGGTAAAAGCTTAATTTATAGGATTAAGGTAGTTGTTGACGGTGTTTATTGAAAGTAAGTGGAAACATTTACAGTAACACATTGTCACATTCCAACTTCCTCACATATTATACAATAAAGTCCCCCACCGCGTCTGTCTGTCAGTATGAACACGATAAAAAAACAAATGAATAAGAGATTCATAAGAATGGTTTTATACAAGCATATATTAGTTTTAAAGGTTTTTAAACTCACAAACACCCAGACACAGAATAAGAATGTCCTAAAAATATTTGTTCTATGTAGGAATCGAACTCACAATACGCAGCACACCAGCTTATCGCTAAACTAATGCGATAATCGTGTTGTATAAGTGTGCTACTGTAAATATTTTGCCTGGTCTGAAGGCCGAGCGGCCAAGAACCTTAATTTCTGCAAATAAACAACGACTTTCTATTTACCAAATGTTACTATGGAAGACACTTCAATTGCATCATGTTTGTAATGGAATTTACAAATTTAACAAATAAACATTCTAACTCAAACATTTGAATGGCTAATGAAACGATTATTTGTAATCTAACAAAACATAGTTTTTATTAGTCTGTATCTACTGCAGTATCCAAGGCCAAGTATAAGTATAGTCGAGTGGACCCGCAGGTCCACTTGACCACATAATTTATGTTCTGTACTTTTATTGGTTAAATGGACCCACGTTTGAAAACATAAAAAAGCCATTGTATAAGTCATCAGTAGATATCTGCAGTTTACAAAATTGGTGAATAGGTAATTTTAAACATATGTTGTCAATCAAAATACATTTGATACTACTACATTGACACTACATTTGATTTTTTTAAGTTAACTGTGAGTCAATCTGACGTACCGAGGATTTCGTACAAACTATAAACTGACCTATGTAGAGATTATAGTTGAAGTCCCGAATCGAATCGAACATTCCTCTTCCGAAAATATATAAATTGTACTCAGGGTTAAACTTAAATTTTGCCATTGGAAAACTGTAAGTTGCTAATAATGAAATTTGGTAGTGGTTGCCGTCGAACTACTTGATTAAATGTGTTATGTGATTGAGTGATTTCCAATGGTCCATTTGGTGGGTCCAGTTGAAGAAAGGTTTTTGCAGGCCAAATACCAAACAATACCGCGGCCCCGGACCTTAAAGAGTAATAGAAAGTACCTACATGGGTTTTTTTTTATGGTAGGTGAAAATCATCCAATGACGAAACCCCCTCTTGGGCGGAGCGGGAGACCAGTGTCAGACTCTTACTGACTAAAAAACCTACCCCGTACCTTCCTTGCCTTATTCCTGGAGTCGAGGTAACAGTTTGCACCACCCTCTAGGCTCCAGGAGGCTTCGACCCTGAAGGGCCCTTGCAGTTCGCTGACAACTCCTTGAGGCGCACGGGAACGGTGCGCGCCGTTGACGACTTGGACTTGGTCTTACCAGACGACCGGACGGCGAGCTACCCATTGCTCATCGTCCGCGAGCCAGTGTCTACGGTGGCCGGATATCGATATCGGCAGGATCGCGGCGGCGACGGCTACCTACATGGGTTGGTTTTAAGGTTTTAGTCAGAAAAGTTGTAAATAACCAGATACCTATACCTTATTCTAAATGTTAGATAAGTATTCAACTAGTGCGGCAACCGTTCGTATCAAAGACACATCGATATTAATCGTCTCGAGGAAGCAACACGTACATGTAACTATCGGCATCAGTTCATCATCTAAGTCGGTAAACTTTCGTAACGCGGCCTTCCTTTCAGTTTACGATCAGATCTCTTCCTGTATTCGGAATAAACTTTAATACAATTGGTTCAGTATTTACTATGTTATGTCTGTATATGAAGGTTTATTTTTAATGTGAAGACGTTATTTTAGTAGATCAAAATAATTGATAGAATTCATCAACGAAAGAGCAAAGACACTGCAATTTTTTTCCAATATGCTTACTTGAAAATCAGTTCTTATTCCTACCCGCTTTTAGGCATACAAACTACTCTTTTTCGCAGTAGTGCATAAAAAAACACGTGTTTGCTCTCAATTTTATCACATTTACCGTACTAGGCTGTGTGCTAAGCGACCCACCCCTACGATCTGTGCCCTAATTCAACTAAAATCAAACAATCCCAATTCCATTGTCGTTCCATTGTCGTTCGATTGTAGTCCTATCCAAATCGGTATTCACGTGTTCCTTGATGGGGATTCGATAGAACGACAATCGAACGACCTCTCTTCGATCGAACGAGTTCAAAATCGCTGTCGTTCAAACTCGATTGATGGATGGGAATACGAAATGTCAAAGTCGCTACGATATCGCTACGGTTTTCATTACGAGAATTAGGCTACTGAGCGACATATCCCACGAGTTGTGCATCATTATTATCTTTTCGATAATAAGATGAACACATGGAAAATAGCGACTGCAGCCCTCGACCCTGTAACACTCTCTCATTTATCCCACCATTCAATTCCACCCACCTTATATTATCATCAGTTCTTTTTATTGTACTTCGTATTTTCTATTTGAAGCTTTACTAAGGGATCTAGCTTTTAATTACGTCCAGTGCTCTTTGTTGTCTTAATATCATCAAAGTATTATTTTTTAGAACCACAACACTTCAAAATTCTGTTTACAAAACATTGCCAAAGTTTTTTTTATTATTATACTTATATAATCTATCTTTCTTCTTCAATAATTTAGACGTTATGTGTAAGTTATGTCTGGTTTCTCATAGATGTAAATGAACATAGGAATATTTCTAGTATGCAATCATTCAATCTCGTAAACGTCTTTAAAAATATTTTTTCGGTAATTTGCGCAATGGCCAAACAGACAAAATTACGAGTAGACATATATTGAATTTAACGTTCTTGTCTATTTGCATTTTGTTTTTTTAATGTTTTAAGCTTTTGACATTTTGCGTCCGGTTGTCATCTTGCTCTTTTGACATTTGACCTTAATCCTTTTTTGCGTTAAAGATCTTTACCCAGAGCAGGGGTTTTGATGATCATCAAAACCCCTGCTCTGGGTAAAGCTAGTAGGAGTTTCAGACTTTTATCTACTTTCTCACTCCAACCCTTTTGCTCTTTCCGTTTTATGTATCAATATCTGCCCTTGCTACACTTTCATATATAGTATGTTGCAAAGTCTTTTCTGGGCATACATCTTCATCATTATCGTCTTACCAGCCAAATGACATCCAATATTCCTACATAAAGCTCTACAATGACTAGCGTTTATTGAGCTGGCCGGATCTAGTGTAGTCAAAAACTGATCGACTAAATCGAAATTAGAATTGCAAAGATTTGTACCTACTAGAGGTTAGATAGCAAGTCGATATTGCTTTTGCGGCTGTGTATACTCTGTATGACGCGTATCTAATGTTTTCAATGTACACAGCTGTTCGGGAACAAAGACTACTTAACTGTCATAATAACAACGTCGCGCTGTTTTGGGCTGCCGAAAACTCAATCATAATACACAGTGATTGAGAGGGGCGTGCATTTTTGATTGACGAGAATAAAGTTGATATCGCGTTTCTTTTAGTTTTATTCCCTTTTCTACTATTGGATAAATTAATTGAGTGGCCATTTAGAACATCACATCGTATTTCAAGCGAAATCATCTACCAGGACGAACGAAAGATACAGAGAACAATGTAGAGTACCTAGTGCGAGTTCTTTTTACGTCAACGCAATCGATTCGTTTATAACATTTGGTGCTCCGATTGGCTCCCTCGATGCTCTTAGAGAGCCGAACGCGAATCGTAAAACAACTCGCACTAAGGCTTCTGGTGTCATGCGAGCTTCTTTTGCTTTATTGTATATATATATTAGGATTTTCGATATGGAATAACAAAGGTTTTAAGTTTTTATGGAAAAGTTTATTGTACGCGAGCAAAGTCGCTTTCAAAGTAATACGTAGGTAGTCCTATATTTAAATACCAGTAAATACCAGTTTATTAATAAAATATAATCCATGCTCTTGATAAAGTCGTAAATAAATTAAGAAACAATTTACTGTTTCTTATATTTTTTTAATGCCAATTCCTCTCATATCCATTCATTTGCATAACTCGTTAAATTGAATACTTTAATAACTTTTACCAAAAATAGTTTCGGTAAAGGAACTAGCCTATAATAAATATTAATTTATGCGATTTTTTTACTTCTTTGGACTCCTTTTCACACTTCCAGCAGGTATGATGGCTCCTTCTGTATTACTGCAGTGCCTCTCAGAAACTTCTCTCTTCTCCCACACTCCCTACGTGACAGCCCTTCTCTGGAGATCTTCAAGAGGAAAATTATAGAGCATTTTCTTTCCCAATGACAGTATTCTATCACTAAATGATTTGCTTGAAGAAAACTCAACTTTTTTATATGTTGTTTGGTGTACAATAAAGAATGAAAGACGATTAATTTACTAAGCGTGGAAGGAAACGCCAGGAAGAAGGTAGGTACATAAGCTTTAAGTTCGCTCTACCGATAATTTTTAATAGATACCTATCCTCATCATCTAGCCAAAATAGTGTCTTGTCAGTGCGGTCAGGCATGGTACTGTGGTGCCTGCAAAGAGACCACATAAATTACTAACCAACGACCTGGCTTGTTAGATACCAGAGTTGCGTTTCTACGGTACAGAGGCACAAGCTTTATTCAAATTTCTGGGATTTTTCCCTTAATTACGCTACTACACTAAGTGGCAAATATTTAAATCGATTGAAGCGGTAAGCATAAGTTAGCAACGCAGCAAAAGTGTGCGATCTAATCTGTAGAAGCGGGGTAATGCAGAACCAGTCTTAATTGCCTTGTACGAGTGCTCTCAATGTGTACTGATTACCGATCCAAGACCGACTTTTCCATGCAATTAAAATATTTCTCCTTATCAATCGCCCTCGCTTTTCTTACAATTAATTTCTTAATTGTCTTAAGGTTTTTTTTTCTTATGGTGGGGAAAATCTTCCAATGATGAATCCCGCTCTTGAGCAGAGCTGCAAACAGTGTCAGACTCTTACTGGCTAAACACTCCACCCCGTTCCTTGTTTGCCCTTCGCACTGGGACCAAGCCTTCCTTTCAGAAAGTGACCCTGGGCCCCAATAGGCTTCGAAACTTTTGCAGAGACCCTACAGCTTTGCTGACAACTCCTTTAGGCCAGATAGTAAACTTAATAATGTAAAATAATTACAATGAAGAAGTATGCATTTTTATGAATAAAAATTTGAGTAACCAAAAATTTTTCTCGTAACAAAATTCATCCTCTTGCGTCATTCATCAAGGGGCCTCGCAAAATATATCTTGCCCACATCAAATTTAGGTCTTGCCCCGCCACTGCTTGAGGCGCGCGGGAACAGAGCCGACGACAACTTGGCAATTGTCATAAGGTGGTATCTTTCCATAGTGAGTCAATCTGCAAAGGGTTATATCGACATAACATTTACTTGCTCATTCACGGCATATCAATGGAGGATATAAATTGCAAATTGTCACTTAATATACAATTATCTCATAACGCTGGACGCTAATTTGTGTCACGTTTCAATTGCTTGAGTGTAGCTGCACGTGACTGCATGTCTTATTGTGTATCTATGCAGGTTATGCTGGTGGATTGAACATGCAGCATAGTATGAGGAAGCGAATCAAGTAAGAATGTCTTTAAATTCATTCGACCCAGCCAGAATGATAACGGCCTCCAGAAGACTTTTTGTGACAGATTTACAAGTGAAATACATGATTGACAACATTTTACCTTATTTGCAACAAACATATTTTTGAAAAACTTTTAAACTTTTTTACTTTTAATTATAAGTTTTATGAAAACTAGAAAGTTTTGATTTTAAATATCATTATAATTCTTCAAATGTTATCTTATTTTTATTCTTAATACTTATAAAATACGTTGTAAATTTAGTTATAAACTAATCCATAAATACATTTATATCTAACTATATACATAAAAAAACACAAAATACACTTTGATAGTATTAATATCATCATTGATTTCATTTAAAGATTCCTAAATCGTAAATAAATAAAAGTGCATAATTTTGAATTTCATTTAAATAATTAATTTACATGAAAACGTGTCCACGTATGTTACTCCTGTACTCATATTTTCTAAATTTACATATAAAAATTTACATATATACAGATACAATATTATTACTCAAAGATATTCAAATGTAAATGAACTGAACTTGACAATGAAATTCTTTAAATAGCAAACGAACACATGTTGTATTGTTTTAAATTATTTTGAATAGAAACAGTTAAAACAATGTCTTGTATTGAATGAAGAAATAAGAAAATTGCATTTTGATTTATATTTAATTGCTTGATTGTTTTATGTATCTATATATCTATATAGCTTTTGTCAGCGGCTTCGCCCGCGTACATAAAATTATAGCCTATGCTGTTTCACTCAGGAGTAAAACAGCTTTCTATTATTGCTAAAATTTCTCCAATCGGACCAGTAGTTCCAGAGATTACCTCCTACAAACAAAAAAATAAAAAAACAAATTTTACCTCTTTATTATATTAGTGTAGATATAAAAGGAGAAACTGACTGACTGATATATCAACGCTCAGCCAAAACTACTGGGCTAGAAGCGTGAAATTTTGCACAAAGCTTCCTTTTATGACATACTAGCGACCCGCCCCAGCTTCGCACGGGTGCAATGGTGATATTAAATATATTATGCATGTAATTTACACATACACCTTCCTCTTGAATCACACTATCTATTAAAAAAAAAAACCATCAAAATCCGCTATTTATAGGCACGCTCTTGCCGCACCGGGCGGTAGGCCGGTACCGCCGCAAACGCTACGTCCCGCAATTTTTAAATCTGTAATATCTTCAAAAATATTCACTTAAATCATACGGTGTAAAGGGCCATATAGATCTATATTAAATGAACAATGTATTCAAGGTATTTAATTGGTTAAGGATTAATGCTGTATTGGTTAAAATCGCTTCGAAAATTAGCCATTATTTGTCGTAAAAAGTAAATGACAAAAAAAAGTTATTGTGGATTATCCATAAGAGATAGACATATACTATCGCGGACTTTTCTGTAGACCTTTTCAATGTGTACAATACTTAGTACATTATTTTGATAAAACTCGTAGGGTTCAGCCTGCGTTTGCAATGTAAGCGGAAAAAATGTAATTATTTACGACATCACATTAGAAACCTCAAAAATAACAGTACTTCTCCACTATTTAATGGATATTATTATACATATAAACCTTCCTCTTGAATCACTCTATATATTAAAAAAACCGCATCAAAATCCGTTGCAGTTTCAAAGATTTAAGCATTCAAAGGGACATAGGGACAGAGAAAGCGACTTTGTTTTATACTATGTAGTGAAGCGAACACTAAGAAAGGGTTTTTCAAAATTCAGCTCCTAAAAGGATGTAATGGTGGTCTAAAGTTTACAAGGAGAACCCTACTTTTACGCGGGCGAAGCCGCTGGTAGAAAGCTAGTTTTTAACATATTTTTTTAAATTTGATTGACTGTCACCGTTACGAGTTCTTACATTAATGTTACACTTTTTAAAGATTTAATTAGTGCAGTTTTTTTTTTGTGGAATAAAATGGTACTATTATAGACGACAATAAATAGTCGTATGAAGTGTTTATATATGTATGTGCTTCAGGGTCTTGAATATCTTTGACGTCACTCACCGCAAGACTTTTCACACACCAGGCTATTGTAGTAATAGCATAACATTACGCTTTTGTAGAAAAATACTAATGGAAGGAAAATAAATATAAAAATATATATATAATATAAAAATATATATATAAATAGGTCCGATAAAAATTTGACACTTAGGTAAAATACCTATAAAAATCAAATCAGAAGACGTTCAAATCGAAAAACTTTTTTTAATAATACAGTTTATATATACCTCCCTAGGTACCCTCCTCAGGTACCTCCCTAATTCCAGGTTGCTAGCATCCTTAAAAAACAACTAATTTTATAAAACCGAAATATTTAGTTTATAATTATTTATTACTTTTCACGCTGATTTTGCGGATTGTACGAATGAAACTGTGCACGGATCTAGCAGATAATAGCACATAGGACATTTTTTCGAAGTCGGTATGTGACCTTGGGTCAATTTTCAACTGAAACGCGGGTGAAGCCGCTGGCAACAGTTAGTGTAATCATTATATAAAGTAACTTAAGTAGCCTTACGATAATGAATTACATTTATTCTCTTAATTTAATTATTCTGACCTTGAGAAAAGTCGTTAACTCTGTCATGCCCTTATACTCGTATTTGACATTCTTTAAAATTATAATCATACAACAGGTACGAGTACCTATCTAACCACAAAACTGAAGGTAACTCACTACAGTTTTCTTGTTACTAGAGATTGCATTAAGTTTACGAAAACAGTAAACATTTCCATATAATAGAACAAAAAACAGCTACAAGCATTGTACTACCTGTTTCGTTAAGTTGGCGATTCGATTCGACAGTACGAAACTGGCAGCTGGCTAAAGCTGTACAAATCAAATCTTATTGCATTTTTACATCATAAAAACATTGTATTTTGTACATAGTAGTTTTATTAATTAGACGGAACATTTCTGCTGACCGTAAAATTAGTTTGTATTGCGATTCAGTTCAGTACTGTCATCGTCTCATTTCTGACTTTGAAAAAATTATAATTAAGTACTCTGTGATCTGTAACTTTGTTTTAATTAAAACTACATTAATTACCTTATCTTCAACATCTGTAGTTAATTGCAGGTCAATGCTCGGCTTAGCCACACTATACAGAGGTCTTTGTGGCTCTTTATTGTCATACTACCTATTTTCAGCGGTTTCGCCCGCGTACATAAAATATAGCCTATGTCACTCAGGAGTAAAGCAGCTTTCTATAGTTGCTAATTTTTTTTTGTTTTATATACGTAAACTTTTTTAACCTCATTCATCACTGTTTTAAACGAAAGATACGACTGGAGTTTTTTTAGATAAAATTTATCGAAACGGAACAGTTAATAGACAAATTTAGTGTATTTAACTATGTAATTTGTAACTCCATTGAGAATCTTGTAATCTTTCTGCGGGGTAGGCCTTGTTTAGTGCAGGAAATTATTGGAAATTCTCTCATGTTTGATTTAAATGAAAATATATATAAAACCGTGTTCTGTAACTTGTATTTTCATTTATTAAACTTTTCTTATTCTTTTTCACGTATCATGAAAAAACTTATTAATTTTCAATTCTTCAAATTAAGTTTAAAAATATTTTTTTCTGTATAATTTGTTAATTTTATTCAAAATCCTGCAATCTTTGTAAGGGTCAGGCATTTTGTACAGAAATAAATTTTTGAAAATTATGACAACTAAATTTTCTAGCATAACACGCACTTAGTACTTAACCTTCTTTCTTAATCTAATCTCAAATGTCATGGAAAACAAATTAATCTTCGATTTCTACAATCACCCGACGTGAAACAGCTTTAAGAAAATCTATTATACCGCCCACTCAGGCAGTGCGATGTCGTTTGATTTACAGCATCAAGGTGAAAGGGACCTGCCTGGCCGACTCTCTTGTTGCTAATAAATACCAATTACACATAAGTACCTCAGTTCCTGTAAAGTTCCGCACGATTAAGATTTAAAATGGTAGAATCGTTTCTATTGTTTTAATGGCCGGCGAAGGTGAAAGTGTTAGAGCTAAGTGCTCGTAAAGTTTGCAAATACAACACGTGGAAAACAGCTGATCTGACTAACTGAGAATCATAAATACAAGCCGTTTTATGCGTTGGGTTTAATAGATAGTTAATAACTACTACGTCGTACTTACTAACTCATGGTAATTGAAAGTCGAAGAGGACAACTTTTGTAGACAACAGTTTTCGTCAAAAAACTTAACCGGCTAATAACGCAGTGATACTCAATCAGTCTATCAACGTTTAAGGAAAACTTAAGATTGGCAGTAATGCAGAGTGTCCAATAAAACGAGGTTCAACTTACAGCTTCTTGGAAAGCTGCGATTTAATGCGTTTAAATTACAGTGTGTCCCAAGCCGCGAAACCACCGCCAGCCTGTCTGGCCACGCAGACCTGTTCGGAGCAGCCATTGGCCGGCGGGATCGTACGACGGAATACTCCGCTCGTCAACTTTGATAGAAACTTTTTCGCGGATCGATGTAAAAACTCCCAGTTCTAACGAGTTTCTCGATGCCTTGCGCCCAATTAGGTATCGACTCGACGGGAACGTGGGCCTCAGTTCCATATCGGAATGGTTTAATGATGCGGCTCGTGGACAGTATTGCATACGTCACTGCAATTGCGTTCTTGACTCATTTTTTTTTTTAACTACTTGTATCACAAAGTTTAAAAAAAAATATTCAAATTTGTCTCTCTATCTAGGGGAAGGGGAAAGTAATAAGTAAAAGGGTTTTTTAAAATTAATATAAGTAAGGTTCTTGAATGTGACCTGTTGGTAAACAGTTATACCATTGTTTATGGTGAGGCGCACTAATTTGTTAGGAGCCTATTTGCTCTAGCCTTGAAGACACATAAATTATAATCACACGGGAATACCGCAGCAGGCAAATTGTTCTCGTCTTTTGATTTACGCGAATACACCAACTGCAATGTGACGTCACCATCATTAGGCTCTAGAAAAGAGATACCTATACATTCCCACCACACACTCACTCTTCCTGATATAAATATCAATTTCTGCTTTATTTAGTGACCCATCCCAGCTTCGTACGGGTACAATGTGATATTAAATATGTGTATTATACATATAAACCTTCCTCTACAATTGCTCTATCTATTAAAAAAAACCGCATCAAAATCCGTTTCGTAGTTTTAAAGATCTAAGCTTACATAGGGACAGCGGGAAGTGACTTTGTATTATACTATGTAATGATTTTGATGCGGATTTCATTGTTTATTACAAAATATTGAACAAAAATAAAAACAGGCAACTACCCAATTCGGTGTTAGGCTGTCAACGGGAATTTTAACGGCCTCACTTTGATCTGTATTCTATGAGCGACGGAGAACGGAAATTATAAAACCGTTTTTGTTTGTCGACGCTCACGGACAGTGACGTTTGTCCAGATTCACTTTGAAAAGTCCTATTGTTCGAGGTTTTATATGGAAGCCTGAATTGCATGACATCTAAACATAAAGGTGGATGACGCTGTGAAGTGGTCAACCTTTGTGATTCAGCACAAAGCGCCAGATCCAAAGGACATGAGATGACATATGACCTATTGTCAAATAGTATTTATGCTATTATAGTATTGTGGAATTTCTAACAACAGCATTCATGAATTCACGAATCCCAGGAACTTTAAAATTCTTGTGCATTTAGCAAGATCAGACTTCTTTGCTCTTTGTCTCTGATTATCGAGATGAATTGCCCAATTACCTTTATTCGTCTCAGTTTTGGCGAACATCACTTTCCTGCTAAATTTCCGCTCTTCAATCAGGTTTAATTGGCAAATTATTGGTGGCTTCGGTTCTATAAAGACTGAGGTCGAGTTGACAGTTGACAGCTCGCAGTGTTCCATGTGCAATTCAAAAACGATGTCAGCAAACCGTATGGGGTCCAGCAGTTAGGTCTATTGTCGAGCTGTAGCTCGGAACATGGTATTGGTTCCGAAAAGACACACTCATGCAAATTCGGGAATATAGGTTTTTTTATTGAGTAAAAGTCTGTCATGCCCTCTCGTTCTCCCGAACGATTCACAACCGAAAAACAAGACTGGCGTCCTGACGCCAGTTAAAGGGAAAACCTTGGTTTAGCCAGTCTTCAAGGGTTTCCCTTTCGGAATTCTTTCACTATCATCATCATCAGCCTTATTAATGTACCTACTGCTGGGACACAGGTGTCCTCTTTAGGAGAGGAAATGGGCCGTTATCTACCGGCTAACATCTTCTAATTTTTGGTTCTTGGACATGCCGGTTTCCTCACAATGTTTTTCTTCACCGTTTTGAGAGCAGTGGTAATGAAATAAATTAAACAAAATAATACGGCTGGCTGGGTTTGGACCCGCGACCTACAATTCGTAAGGCGGGGCCTTTACCACTCGGCCACTTTTCTCTCTCACTATAAATCAGATAAGATCACATTTATCTTTAGAAGACAATGGATAAATTAGCATTGGCGTGGAAAGTGCATGTCGGTAACGTGTTAGTTTATTCTAGGCAGGCATGGTTAACGCCTAGTTTAGCCGCCATAGTTCGTTAACAATTAGTGTGTCAATAGAAGCACTTGGTTAACGCAAACGAATAATTACTACCACTTAGATGCCCATTAGACGAAGCGGAAACTTATCTTGAACGTTTTGTTTAATAAAAATGCATTTTAGTGCATCCGCTGACCGCTTTATTTATTTGACTATTTATGTAAACACATAAGAATAAAAGGAATCAGAAAAATAGGTACAGAGGTGATGCTCATTTGTAAAGAAATCTCTTCCAGCATACCTGCGAAAGGGGTTTGAAAAAAATAAATAAAACAAATAATGGTTGACCATGGCTGGTGGTCGTAAATAATTACTTTTTTTTTCTTACTTGCTGTATATTATTGATTGCCCAACGAACGGTGAAATCATCACTCTTGCACTAAAATCCCCTGGTGTCAAGGTGGACGCGGATAAAATTGCAGAGTGCGGCTCCTTCATTAAAAAAATAAAATAAGGAGTTAGTTCGTGTATCTGGGACATGTCAATCATCTGATTGGAGAGGACCGCCCATTTATGTATTTTTTACTTGAAGTAACTTATAACATGTTGTGCTGACTCCGTTTAAAAAGGAACAAGTTCAGAAAGATGATGAATTGAAGTAACTTATAAAATCTTGATGACAGTGTCTCGTCGGTACTCTTTCCCAACGCTATTCGAATCAGAACGTGGAAAATGGTTCAGGGTTAAATTACCAAAATCAACGAAAGTTTATTTGTTTAAAAACAATCTTTACAAACGTGAGCTCTCACACTGCAAGGTACCCATTGCTCGCCGTCGCCGACCGCAAGGATCGGAATCCTGGCGGCGCCTGGGACGTGTTGCCTTATGCGGTCGGTTTCCTCCTTAGTTCCGCAAGGCTGGCTTACCATCTATTTAGGCTTGACCTTGTATACCAAGTAGTTCGATTCTTGATCTAGTCTGTTTACGTCGGCTAGCTGTCAACACGGCAACATGTCCTGCGCTCAACGCTCAACAACTTACAATGCAAGAGAGGGTGTTACTGGAGAGAGTTTGTCGTACTTAGACTGACTAACACACCCTGTGTTAGTCAGTCATAGTACGACAAACTCTCACATTCCGGCTTAGGGTAGGAGCAGTAATTGGATGATTTCACACCTAAAAAACAACCATCTCTCTTCAAGGCTGGCTTACCAGCTCTTTAGGTTTGACCTTGACTAAGTAGTTCGATTCTTGAACTAGTCTGTTTACGTCAGCTAGCTGACAACGCGGCAACGTGTCCCGCGCTCCCAGATCCGTCAGTCACTCAGTTCCGTCACGAGCCATTGCACAACAATGCAATGACAAGCAGACCGATCGCGAGTTATTAGCGACTATTTTATACTTACTTCA
The DNA here is from genome assembly GCA_029852875.1 of Mythimna loreyi. Taxonomy (NCBI): domain Eukaryota; kingdom Metazoa; phylum Arthropoda; class Insecta; order Lepidoptera; family Noctuidae; genus Mythimna; species Mythimna loreyi. The sequence continues at coordinate 10,668,814 of CM056785.1, read as the reverse complement.
TTTGATATCCGTCGTCTATTGTCCGTGTTTATAAAAGAATTATTTCGACTTGATATTAAGTGACAATTCAAGGAAGTCTTAGATTGATGGCCTAAATAGATTTGGGATAGCACTGTTTCAATACTTTTTTTAATTAAAGAAAAAATCTGTACACCATAATAACGGCACGGCTGGAGGCCAACCCGGCGACATAAGCCGGCATCAAGATGTGTGGATACGCCATAAGAATATCTACTACCTGTATTTTGATTATTTTCAAAAACATGTAAACTTACATACAAGACACGTAAACGCGGAAGAAGTATATGTATGCCAGACACATATCTGTTTTGTTAAATTTTGTGGAAAAAGAATGCACGGCAATCAGTGCAGCATCCAAAACCTCAACCACTGCACATCCGTGCCGACAGGTTCATAGTTTTTGTTACTGCTACAGTTAACCGAAACCTGAAGTTGCTGCAATTGTTAATTAGATAATATAGAAAGTCAAGGGCACGGATTTCAGAGACATTCTCAGCACTATTCTGTATAAAACTGAGTTTAATCTTTCGAGTTACATAATTTAAGACATAATAGAAAGAAAATGGGTGTGCGAAAGCCGGCGATCACGTCGGGCTCAAAAGTTTTCAGTGAGGAAGCCGTCATGTCCTAGAACCAAAAATTCGAAGACATGTGGCATCCATCAATCCGCACCGGGCCCGCGTGGTGGATTACGGCCCATTCCCTCCTAGACAGGAGGCCTGTGGGAATGGGAACATTAAAAAGGCTGATGATGATGACTTATATAAAAAATACATAGAGCCGAACATTTTTTCGAAATCGGTTAAAAAAAACATCGTTGTATGATAACACCACTCATAAGCAATTCAATGCAGAGGAAGGTACTTAATTTCTTAAAAAAACCTTTCCTGCTACTTTTTTTTTTGGTCGTCTACGGAAAATAGATTATATAGAGTTTTGCATTCAGGAAGTTCCGCGTAGGTGCGTTCTGTTATGTTCATTGTTGTTCAAATATTTCTAAGGTCGAAATTGCGGTCGATCTATTAGTAATTTTGGTTTTTCAACATTAGCAAATGAAAAAACTTAAAATAAGTTTTATAGTCGTAATATTTCCTACCTAAGCGAACTGTACCTACTTGCTTGTGTAGATATGGGCTTTAGAATAGGTTTATACAATTGACATGAGTCAATCTTTTCAAATACCATGCAGACTTTGCAGCTTTAGTGTTTTTACTACACACAATCAATTTTTTCAATCTCTGTGAATACTGCTCAATGCAGTCTTTTCAAGTCATATAGACTGCTCAAAAAAATATTGAACATTTGTGACCACAATTATTAATAGGTATCTAAATGTTTTACAAAAAAATCTTTTATATTCGAGTTCCATTTAAATTGCTGCATCCTTTAGTAAACGGTCGTTAAACCCGAGGTTGTGAGGTGGGGTTAGCTAATCAAACTGAGATCAACTCAACATTGTGTTCAAACATTGAGGCTGCATTCAACATCGCGGTTCATTTCATTTCTCTAATGAGATCGCGGCTTGCGGTGACCGCGACATTGACACTACTAAGTTTTGTATAAAATATAAAACTTGACAATAGTTGGCAACAATTTGCTTTCTCGACGTAATGTAACAAATTCAGTAATTTGCTTATTATTATGTCGAGAGTACACCAAAAAACATGATACAACATCAAAACAATTATGTACCGAAACGAGATCACAGAACATAGTTTATTCCCAGCAAACTTTTGAGTGATACTGTTTTGTGGAAAATTTTCGTTTTCCAGCTCTCGAGTGAATATGCGTGCCAAAATTTAGCTAGGTACTAACTGTATACCACACAGGTTGTCACAGACACAGGTCTTTTAGTTGTCTTTTGCATTTTAGGAGAGGTCCTGGAAAGCAAAACGTAACTAAAGCGAAAAAAACAGCAGCTGGAATTTTTGAGTGACAGAATGAGATTACATTCTATAAGGGTAGACCAATCCAGTGGGGCTACAATATAAAACTACATAAATAAATCATACATATGAAAATAAACCTGTGGAAGTATTCTTGAATTTCAATTGGCTTGAACCAACATAAATACTTAGGTGACGTGACAGGATTCTCAGCGATAGGAAAACTCCACGAGTTCTAGGAATAGTTTCATAATTTCAAAAACTATTTCCAGTTACAGACACAATGTATCTTTTGTCCTTACTCATGTTTAAATCATTGAAAACAATGTGCACGGAGCGTTTGTTTGATTTTGTGTGCAGCTGCTTATTATGACTAATCGAAACTACGACTATAGAAGTAAGCAGAGATCGTTGCAAACTGTTAGGTTCTTCATTTACACCTACACTATATGAACTACACTCAAATTCTACATACACACACTATACACATACATTCAACCTATTAATTTGTATAAACACATTAGTTTTAGTATATGCGAAAGCCGAAACACGTGTCTAAAATTTTTATATAAAAAATCGATGTATAAAATTTCATAACTGTATAATGAAAAATCATTGATCTGGTCTGCACAAATACTTGGTCACCGGGGTATCCAGGCGATTGAAGGCTTATCTTGTTCCCGCAGCCACTGTGTGCTGACGCCTAATGCCTTCATCAACCTGCCGTGACCTGTATATTGTATTTGGAGTCAGTGGTGACCAACTTCTGATTATTGAATATTTTGGGAAAAAATATAACATGATGTCAAAATACCTACTGGAATCTATTCAATTACTAATTCTGAACAAATTATAAGACGTTTAATGACGAAACATTTTACGTGCTGAGCATTTTTCTAACCAAGGTTTTTAGGAAGGAAGAATTAGGAAGTGTTTTGGAAGTTATGAATAAGTTAAAGATTTCAGCTGTGCATGTTGCATTATACCAGCAATGTTTCTTTAAACGAAGCAAGACGATCGATCAACTAAAGGTTGCTAAACCAAAACAAAAATTGCAATGCAAAAAAATCTAATCATGGCTGAAGCTGTAATCGCAAAAAAAAATAGTTACCTACCACAGTAAGTAGTTCTAAATTCATTACATTGCAAAATAAACAGCTAAACAGGATAAACAAATGACTAATCAGCGTTACAAATCGGATCCATTAAAATTACATAAACCCTAGTATTGAATAACACAGCATTAAATGTAATGGCAATAATAAAAAAAAAACATGTAAAAAGGACGCCAACTTTCTATTCATTAGTCAGACAGTCAGTTAGTATTTATAAATATATGCCAGGGACCTACATTTAGCCAGGTAATATTTAAATATTGGTTTGTATGAGTAATCGGAATATTACAGACTGGATAATTTATTAGTGACCGACCGATACACGAATGTTCGCCTCGTCTTCCAGTTTCGGCCATGATCGAAATTCAAAAACCGAAACCGACGTTGTAACAAGAAAAAATAAATATTACTTAGTTGTTGGGCAAAGATTAATGGATTGTGTGAGAAGTGATATGAAAGAAATAGGATTTAGTGATAGCGTAATGAGTGACAGGCCCGAATAGAAGAAAAAAACCTTTTGCGTTGACCACATACAAAATGGGACTAGGGCAGGAAGATGATGATGATGAGTTGTTGAGCAATTATCACAACTATCAGCTCAAAGACGTTTAGTTTCAGCAAATCAAATATTCAGCCACTATATAACCGAAACCGAATCTTCAACCGAATACAGTGTTATGCCCGAAACTGGCCGAAAACCGAAATCAAAGCCGAATCTTCGGTCGGTCTCTATTAATAATTATACTGTTGGATCTTTACACAATCGTTGGAGTGCATTCTCTTAATTCGTCACGCACATTGTGCAACAAAGTCAAGGCCACATAAATACACTTAGGCATTAACTACCTTATCTTCATGTAACAAGATAATTATAGGTACTAATATGTATGTATATTTAACTACAGTGATTTGCTTAAAAAATAACTATAAGCGCTAATTAATGAATTGCTTAAAATGCGATAAAAATATACATATCTAACGAGTTTTATTCACGCCATATGCTTAATGAACGTTAAATAACATGTTATTAAATATTGCTGTAAATCAAAATGTGTATTGTACTGTATTTATGATTTAGGCGCATGAGCCTGAGCATTATGTAAATCCTGTAACGAGGTTAGGAATTGAAACGGCTAGAAACTAAGTTTTACTACCGTTTCAACCTATAAGTCAATAATGTTAAGGCCTTTGTTTTGGGCGAGAAATCATTAAACTATCTTCTTCCACTGTCGATGAAGCGAAAGGAAATGGTCAGATTTACTTCAGTAGCCCTTTGCGTACCTTTGGGCTGTGGTAGTACTTTCGAATTATCCCGTACGGGGCACAGCAGGACCAATGCCTACTTCCTCTCGTGTCGATCTGACTCACATTTCGCCAATATTTAGCCACCTGGACAGCTCTGTCGTTGACCTCGTACATGTCATTGAAGAAGCCGGTGGTTGTGCACGCTGGGCAGGAAAGGGGCCGACGAAGTGACGCATATCCTGTGAAGGGGCTCCACACTAGCACTATTTGCAATATGTCAAGGAGACCCCATTTGGTCGGATTATTTCTGCAGAGACCAACCTACTGATAATGCCTAAAGCTTACTGGAGCCATGGGTTGACTTTCGAAAACGAAACCCGGGGTTAAGAAACGCTAGGCAAAAAGGGAATATAGGTGTAGTTTGAGTCAGTAAAACGCCTTATACCTTCTTTCTCCCATTCCATTCTAGAGCGGGTAAAGTCACTGAATGATTTTCTACCTTAAAAAAAATCCAAGGGTCTTCTCTTTCCTCTTCTCCAATCGAAGGATTTCGCTTCCCTCAAAGTTTTGGGCCCAGTAGGTTGCCACGTTTGAAGCAGCTTTAGTGCCATTTTTAAGGTCCTCCAACGTGCATTTGTAGGGACATTTTGGGCACTCTTATTGGTGGGCCATCCAGGGGTCTGAGACATAATGTTTCAGATTTAGGTTGTGCAGCAATTCCAAAAACATATTCTCGTAATAATAGTTTTTTTTCTTTGTTTTCAGTATTCATCATACCGCAAAGATGGGTGATGGCGATCATGGGTTTCCTGGCGGTAGCCAACGCGTACACGATGCGGGTCTGCCTGAACATAGCCATTACACAGATGGTTCATCGGCCAACGCATTCTGCGGGAACCGAGGGTTCTTGTCCAGTTAGTGATCTTGCAGAGGGCAGTGGGGATGGAGCTGATCCTACTGTGAGTAACTTAGGCCATGCTTCTTTAGAAAAAATATAAATGCAGCGTGATTTTCAGTTAATCAATTAATTTTATGCGATTAGCAGTCCTCATTTATTTTGATTTTTAAAATATTATAAAATGATATTCACAAAAATAGCAGAAAATGTTTTTTTTTCATGGTGGGAAAAATCATCTAATGACGAATCCCACCCTTGGGCGGAACGGTAAACAGTGTAAGACTCTTACTGACTAAACGACCCATTCATTCCTTCTTAGCCTTCATATAGTCTCTAACCAACTTAGCGCAATGATTGAGCGGTAGGCTGCTATGCTGCGTGTTCAGTTCCCGCATGGAGGAATAACAATATTATAGTACATGCGCGGCAAATAAGTTGAACCAAAAGCCCTCGTTACTAAAAATAGAAACAAAACCGCAAAAAAAAAGTTTTCGAGTGTTGATGTGTCATCGTGCTTAAAACATCTATGCTTTTACCTAAGGTAAAATTGCAGTAGTAGAAGTTCACTGACTTCAAATACCTATTCAACTTATATAGATACAACAGCTTGTTGTCATAATAGTAACAGATAAGATTAATTGAATAGGTTGCTAAGTTGTTAGATAGAATTATATAAGACAAGACTAACCTACAATGTTCAATTTCATTTGATATTCATTATTATTAACCGCTAATCAATTTCATTTGATATTCATTATTATTTTGACTAATATCAGCCACGTATAATAAACGTAATCAGCTTTGTACTGTTCCCACTGCTGGGACTTAGGCCTTCTCTTTAAGAGAGGGCATAGGCCGTAAGGCCGTAATACACAACGCGGGCGTTGTGCGGTTCTGTGCGGATAGGTACTTAAAAAAGAAATGAATGAAGACTAAAACTTAAATGAGACTAACTCAGACTTAAATGAGACTTAAAAGGGATAACACAAAACTAACACAAAATTAGTAAACTCGACATTTACGTCCAGTTTATAGTTCGTTTTTTAATCCTAGACTACTATTTGACAACTTAAAATGTCATACTCCAGAAAATTGGGAACATGTTTCTACAGTGTGACATTCTGAGTTGTCAAATCGTAGTCTAGAATTAAAAACGAACTTTAATAATTTTGAACCATCGTTCCATTTTGTTTTTAATTTTGAATTTGGAACCATCTATCGTCTTTAAACAATCGAGACGTAGGTATCTATGGAAATCTCGAGCTTAGAATTATCTGCAGTATTATAATTTTCCTTGAAATCTTTATGATCTTTTTCTCATTCGATTAAACAGCATACCTTGGTCTAATAGAGACCTAGACGAAAGTCATGGTCATTCGGTCAACGCGGTGACATAATACTCGTACCTATTACTATAACAATAGATTTAATGACATAATATTTATACAAAATTATATCAATTTAATAACTCGAGTAGTTTTTAATTGTTCATTTGCTTTTAATAGGTGTTTTTATTAGACAATACGTTGTTAATTATATTTCTTACAATTATGTCAATTAGGGTGAACAATGTTCGACGAAACTTAGTAACAAATATGTCAAATTAGGATCATCAATGTTCGACGCAACGTTGTAACAAAGATAGGTCAATGTTCGACGAAACGTTTTGATTTTAAAGACAAAATGTTCTATTAAGCTCTAAAACTCATCTTAAAAATTTAGAACGCATTATGCAATGTGTGTAAGTCACACACAAATGAAAAGTAAATATTAAAAATTTTATAGGTATGGAGCAAAAAATAAAGTTGTAGAATTTGATTTACTCTTAGATTACAATTCATGTGTAACCGAAGCGCAATTTGCTTAGATTTTATATTTTGTCCTGTAGTCTATTTAGGCAAAGAATATGTGATTTTTTTAGAACCAATATTAAAGATAACACTTTAGGTAGGTACCTTCTACAAACGCTGTGATTAGGTCGCCGGTCGTCCGGTAACCGTTCGCACCTGTTACACACGCGCTTCAAAGAGAAGTTAGCAAACCGTAGGAGCCCAGACGGGCCGAAACCTACTAGGGCCATGGGTTTATTTCCGAAAGGGCAACTTATGGTCTTGGAACCCAAAGGGCAAAGAAGCATAGGCGTGGTTTTAGTCAGTAAAAGTCTAACACACCCTGCCGCTACGTCATTGCCGAAGTCATTCGATGATTTCCCACATAAAAAAAGCGTTAACAATTTTGTCTCTTTGTGTTGTTTAGTTTATTTTTCCGTATGCGCACTTATCTGTGAAAAGCACATGAAAAGCCTTTGTACAATAACAATACATTAGCGGTAATAACAAATTTAGCCAAACACCGACAGCTAAATGACCGTAAAAATGCCCGATTTGAAATGTTTATCGGAATGCATTCTCTACCGATTTATTACGCTTATTGTTCAAAACAAATAGTTTTTGATATTTGGCTGGTAATTAATTGGAATTCCAGTTTAGAAGCTGAACACGAGAGTAGTCACAGTTATGAATGATAAAGAGTCTTCTGTGACCACGATTTATTTATTTTTAGTTTGGTTGATAAATTTTAGGAGTGCGAAAACATCCTTCTTTTTTCTACGTACAAAATCTGTAATGAGTTCTCTAGAGAAACGATGCCATATAATCTACACTAATATAATAAAGAGGGAAAGTTTGTTCTTTTTTATTTTTTTGTTTTTTTGTTTGTACTTAAGAGGTAATCTCTGGAACTACTGGTCCGATTGGAAAAAATTTAGCAACAATAGAAAGCTGCTTTACTCCTGAGTGACATAGGCTATATATATTTTATGTACGCGGGCGAAGCCGCGGGCTAGCTAGTTAAGTATAAAACTATTCCATTCAAGATTATATTACGGCCGTATTGCAAAACGCGATCTAAATGCACTTCTGGGACTGATGATGATGATATGTTTGGTGACGGTCATATTTTAGATAGGTACTATGAAGTTTTCATTTTCGTGGATGGAACCCATCAAATGTAAACTTCGCAATAAAAATAAAACATCATAATATAGGTACTCATTTGGATCGGCCGATGGATTATACCGATAGTTCATTATTTTAGGAATTAACTAAGACGTTGTTGAAGAAAGGCTTTATCTAAAATAAGGCTTGTATATTCTGTTTTGTACTCCAGATCGGTACTTTTTCTCTTATCTATTAGAATACTTAAATTTGTTCCTCTTTCAGGAACTAACGGGTTTCGACTGGGACGAAGCGACACAGGGCATGATCCTAAGCGCATTCTACTACGGGTACATCGTCACGCACTTACCGGGAGGGATGCTGGCTGAACGTTTCGGAGGAAAGTACTCCCTCGGGTTTGGAGTGCTGACTACCGCTGTGTTTACGCTTCTGACGCCGTGGACTGTCAGCGCTGGTGGCGCCACTGGACTTATAATCTTGAGGGTACTGGAGGGACTTGGAGAGGTAAGGATTACTTTACTGTATTACGTGACCTTACGTTTCACCCAAATTCACTTTGGAAAAGGTGACACTTAACGCTAATTAAGTAACAAAACTTGAATAAGTCATAACATGACTATTTTCAGGGCTTCACCTTCCCCGCACTAAACGCAATGCTCGCGAGGTGGGCACCGATATCAGAAAGAGGAAGAATGGGTTCCCTGGTCTTCGGAGGAGCACAGATCGGCAACATCGCTGGCACGTATCTGTCAGGACTGGTGATCAAGGAGACTGGGGAATGGCAGTCCGTCTTCTACCTGTTCGGTGCCATCGGAATTCTCTGGTTTATTCTTTGGGTAAGTTCAATCTTCTCTCTAATCTTTATGAGTAACTTTGCGCAGGTGCGGCAGTCAAAGTCGCTTTCTTTTACTCTGTATCGGGGCCAACTATTTTAACGTTTCTATGGGTTTATCAAAGGCAAATAAATATAAAATTGATTCTCTCACTAAGCGTTGCGGCGGCGGTGTTTTTAGAAACAAATTTTGTGAGGCCGGAATGGTCTCATAAGCACTACAAAAAAGGTTCAACTTTACCTCTAAAAGACTTCATACTTATAAAAAACCTCATACAGCCCTGCCTGAAAGATTATGAAAAAGGCTCCGCATTGAACGCGATATTAAAGGTTTAAGGTAGGTATTTCGTCAGGCTAAATTGATAACAAATCTGTAAGTCTAATTAAAGAGAAATGAAGTGGCTCAAGGCATAGCTGTAAGTGAAAAATGATTGGAACGCGTGTCTATGTAGGCATACCTTTACATTCAGTCGTATGCCTGCTTACAATAGTACCTAAATGACTCATATCACCTCTCCTGCCCTTTAGCCATAGGTAGTTTTTTTCCTGCGATTTATGCCCCAAATGCCGGAACTCATTGTCAACCCGTTTCTTTGTTATGCCTTTCATTTATGCATGCAATGTGCATGACAGTATGCCCGGGCGTATTATATAGACAAATCATGTTAGACCGGCTTTATTTTGTTAATTGTTTTCTTGCCGGTTGAACCAGAAGGCGACAGATTTAAATTGGCATATCTATATTTAGTGCTTCAAACATTAATGGCTGTAGGTAGGTTTTGTAAAAAAAAAAAAAACTAAATTATCTTTTCTTTACTTTTTGTAAAGTGGTTCCTTATTGATTGATTTGCAGAGGTAGATGTATTATTTTGCACTTTAAATACAGAGATAAATGGTTTATTATTTCGTATTAGACGTTCAGCCGATCAATTCAATTTGAATTATTTACCGTGTCAAGAACCTCGCCTTTGAAATAGATCTACCTGAATCTGAAGAACATTTGTATTTGTACGATTTTTTATTATTATATTGTATTGACTTTTTGTCTACCAACTCGAGAATAATATAAATACCAATGTGTATTTACGTATTGCAATCATATAAATCAAGTCCTGCCTTACCGATTCAAATTTTATTTATTTCATTTTTTATTTTATTTAAACTTAATTTTGTTTGTTTTAGGCACTACTGTGTTACAACGACCCCGAATCGCATCCGTTCATATCCGACAAGGAGAAAAAATACTTAGAGGAGGCTCTAGGCAGCCACCGTAGCAGCCTTCCTTCTGCCATTCCTTGGAAAGCGATCTTCATGTCCGTCCCTCTATGGGCCCTCGTTTGTGCTCAGGTATGCTATAATACCTTACGTATTATTGAAATAAGTATAAAACAAATCTATTGTACGGCTATACTTTCACTCATAACGATGATTTCAATAGGTGTTATCGATCGGTATTTACAATCAATTCAACATAACTGATTTCCGGGCCTATGTTATGGATGCTGCCATTTTAGATCGCATAATATCTGCTGAAATCAATCACATCATCATAGTAATTAGTTTGCTAAATGCAGAAATAGCCTTGAACGAATTTGCTTATTCATTTGATCGTTCCCGTCTAATTCAACGTACAAGTTAAGTATAAATATTAATCTCTCTCACCTTGATACTTATTTCCTAAATGTTGTCCGTGCAGCTTGGTTCAGGAACTAAGTTGTAGGTGCATTAGTATTAGCATCGCGCGTCACAATCCATCAATATTCCGCTGAAGTAGCTTCTTACCAAACTTAGAGGTCGTTCAGTGAAATATTAGGCATAAAATGAATTCCAGAGCAGTTAACGAACGGAAAATAAATAAAACGGAATGAAATAACAATGGGCGGACAGAATACTTAATGGCTTTAGTAGAATTTCAAACAAGTCGATATGCATGACATGTTATGATTTATTTTTCAGTAAATGTGTTAAAGGTCGATGACAATGATTCACAAGTGTTATTATTTCATGATTGTTACAATGACATTCAACTCGTTGCGTCAAAAGTGTGTAAAACAGGTCATGTAATGTTTAACAATAAGTCGATAATTTGCACTGCCTTCTTAAACAATTACATCACTCATCATAATGAGGTGTTAAACCGTTTTTAATGACAAGAATCTACAAGATTTGCTCTATATCCAAAATGCAATGTATCGTTTAGAGTTAGCGCTCGTAGTTGGCCACACCTCCAATTCCCTTGTTCGGACGTCATCTCAACAAAGGAATTGGGTGCGTGGCTTTCTACAAGCGCTAACTTTCAACGAAACGATTGTAACTTGGCTAGGGGGGCTGAAAGCAAGAAGCCCTCGCTAGTGTTCAGGCATTTGACATTGGTATTTTGCAATACCAATGTAAAATTTTGGTCATCTTATTTTTGCTACAGTAATATGAGGAAACGGTATAATACAAATGTAAAAAAGCAGGAAGAACATAGAAATGGGTCAAATTTGGTATGTCACTTCTTGTGTTAAAATTTAGGTTTCTTTAATATAAAATGAATCGCTGAATGTGTTGCTAAGCGCCTATAGCTCGAGAACAGCTGAACCGATTTCGGGGATTTTGATTTCGGGTTGTTTGTTGTCGTCAGCAGAGGGTTCTTATGAAAGGGTAGGGCAGAGTAGGGTGGAGTAGGGTAGAATAGTGTGGAGTAGGGTAGGGTAGAGTAGGATAGAATAGGTATAGTCAGTTGACGGGTGCGCTAAAAGCCAGTTTTCTAAAAAGTAAAAAAACTACCATTCATAAAACGAAATCAATATCGTACTTTGGTTCGATGTAACTGCTCCAAGTCATTGAAATTGACTGTTATGCACACAGTTAAGTAACCAAGCATTTGAATGGCACTAATGCCGTCGGTACGGCACGCACCGTTCGCTGCTTGTGCCGAGCATATTACACGTGCCTTTGGCATAATCTTCTCGCAGTAGATGTACCTACGCACACTGTGACGTACCTACGTAATACCGGCACATGTCATTAGAGCGCGGTTACCTACATACATTACGTCGAACAGCTGTTTTAAGTATAAAATTGTCAATAGGCCTGAGACATTCCTGTTGTGTAATACCATTGTAATACAAACGAAGCTTATGACTTTCATTGTTAGATAGGTAAGCCTAGGTAGTTTGATAGCATCGCGTCTCTCTGTCTCTGACTCAGGGCGCAACCGTTTTATCTTAGACATCATACATTGATTTCTAGCAAGGTGGTCAGAGACCTACCATGAGCTCTTAATGTGACCCATTTGTCGAGTTAAACTGGATTCTTAAAAGGATGGAGCTGTACAGCACGACCGTTGTAATTTGGCGAGCCTGTAGTTAGGCTCTGCGAACTTTAGCGTTTGTGTATTCGTACAAAAATATAGGTTTAAAAAAAATAAATGTCAAAAAGAGTTGTTAACTGCAATATTAATTGCTTATGGCATTGATCTTTCTAAACTATTTTTTTTTTACGAGTGAACAAGCGTAGTTCGCAAAACCTAAAATCAGTCAGAACAGCCGTAACTACAGTACGGCAATCGGATCTTAGCGAGTCTGAAGCTAGGCTCTGCGAAATTTCATCATCATCATCATTTCAGCCGAAAGACGTCCACTGCTGGACATAGGCCTCCCCCAAGCGCCGCCACAAAGACCGGTCCTGTGCGTTTCGCATCCATCGGCTTCCAGCAACCCTGACCAGGTCATCGGTCCACCTTGTGGGAGGCCTTCCAACGCTACGTCTTCCGGTACGCGGTCGCCACTCCAGAACCTTTCGGCCCCAGCGGCCATCCGTTCTGCGTGCAATGTGCCCTGCCCATTGCCACTTAAGTTTGGAAAATTAACGTTTGAAAACTCGTAAACTGCGAAATTTAACGTTTGAAAACTCGTAAAAAAAATGGTTTAAACAATAAATTGCAATTTGCAGAAGTTGTTATTGCTCTTAAAAACTGTTATTGGCATTTATTTTTTAAAACCTTTATAAAAAATCGCAGAGCCTAACATCAGATTGCCAAGAACTGACGGCCGTACTGTATTGTATGTGGTTAATAACTTTATCCCTCCAACTCTCTCGCTCACTTGATATTTTAACACAGCAACTGCATGGTAAAGCCACAAGTCTTTTGCATAATCAACAAAAAATTAGGCTAAGTATAATTATTAGTCTGTAAATTAAGGAGGAATTACTTAACATTTTATTTCACTCTACCACCCAGAATTGTCGATACCATCACTCACGTGCACTCAGGTGTAAACACAGCCTAAAATACGTTACGTTTTGCCTAATTCAAAACGAATAAGGCATAGTAAAAGGAGTGTATGACTAGATCATCAAGTCATTAAGCTCATCAGTTTAGCATAACGGCTTATTGTGTGTTAAACATGAACTGAACCAAAATTTGGCTAGTTTAAAGCTTATTGTTGACTGCTTATGGCGATCGGTTGCAAGATGCGCAGGTCATGTACGTCAACAGCTGGTTAGGAACGTGATTATTTGTGGCTTTTCTAGTTTAGGCTGTTTTAAGTTGTGTACAGTACTGCCGACGGATCTTGGCGAGTATAAAGTTAATATTTTGCGAAATTTAACGCCTTCGCACTAGTAAAAAAATAAATTATTTAAAAAAATGCTATTAACATACGGAATTTGGTAAATTTGGTAAATTTTGTTGACTTCTGCTCATTTTTAGCACTCGCCAATACACACGGTGAAATGTTTTGCTCTACAATATTTTAGTTAAAATTACGAAACTTTACCTAGGTAGGTACTCGTATCTACTTAGTTACCTTCTTTTGTACTGCATTTATATACCTACATTATTAAATGCGGTACAATAGATGATAACTTTAACTTTGAATAGATTACTGCGTGAAACGTAAAATTTCATTCAATCAACTCTTTATATGTACCTACTAAGCAACCATGTTTTAAACCAAAACTGCAAAACCTTCAACCAATTTTCACATCAATTCCGTCTAATCGAACAATATTTGTTGTCCACAGATCGGTCACGACTACGGCTACTTCACGATGGTGACCGACCTTCCTAAGTACATGACAGGGGTCCTCAAGTTCGACATACACAGGACAGGCACGCTGGCTGCCTTGCCTTACGCAGTCATGTGGCTGAGCTCCATCGCCTTCGGCTGGATTTGTGACAAGATTGTCAAGAGAAACTGGCTAACTGTCACTAACGCTAGAAAGACTTTCACCACCATCGGTATGTAACACTCATGTACCTACATGCTAATTGAATACCATAACATTGTGCTTTGTTTAATAAGCTAAAATATTTGCTCACTTTTATGATAATTGAGTAAGATTTCGCAATTTTTACTACCGGATTTTATGATTATGATCGCAAAGTAACATTGTGAGTTTATTGCGTATTACTGACGAGAAACTACCAAACATTTATATTTTTAACGACGGCCTTTAAACTTCATAAACTCACCCATAATTTCTTCTACAGCATCCGTTGGTCCTGGCATCTGCATGATCTTGGCATCTTACTCCGGCTGCAACACAGACGCTGTCGTCATCCTGTTCACTGCATCCATGGGTCTGATGGGAGCCTTCTACCCTGGCATGAAAGTCAACGCGCTGGACTTGAGCGGGAAATACGCCGGCACGATAATGGCCATCGTCAACGGTATAGGGGCCATTACCGGCATCATCGCGCCTTACCTAGTCGGCCTACTCACTCCTGATGTAAGTACCGGAACGAATTGCGTATTGTACTGCACCGCAAGGTTACTCTGGCAAATCGAACGTCAGTCCTTGAGATTGGTTTTGGCAACAAAAAGATTTTGACTGCTATGGAAATCAGTATTCTACTTATTTTTATTGCATTCCATAATAAGTTAAAGCCATTGAGGACAAGGGCAAGAGTTATCGTTCTTAAGGACAAATTATTTTTTTATTGTATTGTATACAGTTTAGAAAATGACATTTTGGTAAAAAACGACACTTTTATTACAATAATAACTTTGATGAAATAACTACGTAGGTGCCTTCTTACCTAAGTTACGAGTACCTAGTTTAGCATAGCGTAGCTGCAGCCTCATAATGTTCCCACTGCTGGGATGCAGGCCTCCTCTCTAGTAGAGGGAATGAGCCGTAATCAACCACGCGAGCCCAGTGTGGGTTGGTGGATATCACAAGTCTCCCAATTTTTAGTTTTCACCGTCACCGTTTTGTGATGAAATAAATTACACAATGTAATGACCTAGCTGCGTTTGAACCCACCTACAACTCGTAAATCGGAGCCTTCACCACTCGGACACCACTGTTCTATAACCTACTACGAGTACTAATTAAGTAAAATTGTTTTTTTTTTATCTTTTCAGAGCACGTTAGTACAATGGAGGCTGGTGTTCTGGATAGCCCTCGCGGTGTTCATACTGACGAACTTAGTGTTCGTTGCGTATGCATCCGGCGACGAGCAATGGTGGAACACCACCACGACAGACCCTAGGAAGCAGCTCGAAGCGGAGGCAGGCACCAACCATTCCGTCAATGCCGAGGTCAAGTTGTAAAACACCACAGAAAAAAAATTTGGTTAAAATCGCGAAAATGAGGAAAATATTCATCATGAATAGAGGCTCAGGCCGTTTTCCTGTCGTTAATGTTCCGGAAGAAAAATGTAAATATACTATTATTAATTAGCCGCAGTGCCCATGAACATATTATACTTTAACGCACTGCTTTAAACAATAACAAAACGTACTTAGCTCATCCGTTTTATGACATAAGGTAGTGCAACTGATGCAGGACAATTAATACAAACATGATTATTAGGCTAGATGTATGTAAAAATAATGTATAGTACAAACTGTAAGCGTTTTAACTGAAACTTCTTTAAATCATAATAAAAGGCGATTCACTGAATCCACCGCCAGTGCTATGTGATAGTAATAATAATTAATAATCCCGTTCTAGTTATTATTAGGACAAATATGATTGAACGATTTAGCAATCTTGTAATATCGAAAAAATAGTTGTAAGCCTAAAATTAAATTCAATATTTATTACAAGTATTGTATTGTTGTGGATGACTGTATTTTAGAATTAGAAACTAAGTAGTCATATGCAAAGTATTATAATTGTCTAATGAATGCTGATTGCCTATTTGTAAATATTTTGATGAATATTTATTTGACAAATGCACTGACAAATTATTTTGTTCACGAATTTTGCAAGAAAGGCTGTGAACAAATTCGGAGTTAAGGAACACAAGAGGGTAAACCTTTTGTACCATAGTACATTGATTATATTATGGATGTAGTAATAGACTTAATTTAAAATTCTTAACTCTAAGTTTTAATGCAATGGAATGTACTATGACGCGAAAGAGCACTCATGACATTATAGTTCACAAGTCAAAAAGACGTTATAAATAACAACCAAACAAAAAAAAAAGAACAAAATTATTAGTTACTAACTGCACCCATGACAAGTCCCTTATACATTTTAGTCTAAAGTTAAAAAGAAATAGCTAGAACTAATTTCTAATTTTCAGTCAAAAAGTTAATATTTTTATATTGATAAAGAAAAATACCTTATGAGCTATTCCAAGATATGGTCTACCTGTGTGAATAAGAAACAACCATACTCAGAATCTTTCGTCTTTATAATATTGGTGTAATACCGTCTTTGTAACATTTCCGTTTCCTTATTCGTCTTTTTCATTTGTGAATTATTCATGAACCCTCGCAAACTCTATGCATTTGATTTCGGGGTGCATTTTGTGCCATTTGAGAGATCTGTATGCAGGCTTTATATTAGTTTTAATACTTAGTATACATGTCATACTGAGACTAAGAATGGAAATTCCATTGCTTGTTTAAACTATCTGAGATAGTAGTTCGTAAGTTATTTTGTACAATATTCTTGTATTTTGTTAAAATAAAACACTTGAAAACACGAATATATTAATTTATTATTTATACGGCTTTACAATATGGATAATAAAAAACATGCGTTATAGCATGAAATAAAAAAATAACTCCTACTTAACCTTTCAGGGCACGAGTGTACCAAATACAGTACGCCTCATTACGCTAACTTAAACCTTACTACGAGATAATAAGGTTTAAATTAGCTAGTATTGGATTAGGTACACTTGTGTCTAAGAGTTTAAAAATATTATTACTCAGTCTAAGTGTTTTTAACACATCTACCTATACCACAAATATACATAAAATACAATGTAAGTGAGATATTGTGACACTGATTGAAAAAACACCAACATGAGTAAAATGTGATTATCTGAATATATTCTACAGTATTACATTTATTCGGTTAATTATTTACAAAGATATCATGCAAACATTCGATACATTTATAAGCTATATTCTTGATACATTAAACCATCAATTACTTTGGGTATTTTACGTGTTTTTTTTTCTTGTACAATATTTTTATATCGAACAACAATACGAAATCTATTTCTGGAAACCACATCGAAATCGGATATTTTTAAAAAGCAGCAATAAATGAGAAAGAGTGGGAACATGTCGCCATCTCTTTTGTACACGAGTAGCCTAATAGCAGTGACGTCACATTTCAGTTTGCGCATCCTTTTTTTGTATTTGACAGATTCCCTTTCCATCAGATTTGAAAGGTTGCGTACATTTCGACGTCGAAATTTTAAAAATTCTTATAAATTGAGATTTTGGAGAAAGTAACTTTTTGATACAAATAATATAATTAAAAAAAAAAAAACATAGCTACCCAATCACCTATTTTATCTGTACTTGTGTAGAATCAAAGTTGTCACAGTCATACCTACGGCCATAAGATAATATTTTATTGTGACAAACATGATAAATTAATACACTTATGAAATACTTATTTTATTTATGCACATTGAACGCTTATTATTTACTACTAACTTTTTACTACGAAGCTCCAAATAGGTTCTACTCTATGTATGTTTTTGAATAAGAACCTATTTGGACTTAGTTGAAAACGAAAACAGTTTTGCTTTGAGGTGCTGCTGTGAATGTAATAACATCTATATAGAAGATCAGCTAAATATAAAACTGTATATCTTCAAGAATTAAAAGATTTACACCGACTTTCTGAAAGCCCAATCAAATTGTCATTTAACTGACACAACTGTTAAATTAATAGCTGTGTCAAATTAATTTGGATTGCTGAAACGATGCTTAGAAAATATTATCTATTCTATGGCATGGCATTCTTATAGACGATCTGACTATGTTTTCAACTAATAAGATGATTAAATCAAAGTCGCGGATCATGCTAAAAGCACGTCAATTGACACTTAACAAGATATTTGACACCTAGTTAGTTGACATTTTGACACTTAGTTGATTTTTATGTTGATCGGGCTTTCGGAAACCAGGTGTCACTGTAGACTTGTAGAGCAAATAATAAGTATGATCTGCTTTTCATAAAGAAAGAAAGAAACAAGAAATTTACAATACAATACAAGGAATAGTAACTTTTAAATACAGTTGATATTAACGTAGTATTTAACGATTTCTACAAGTACTAATGTGCTATTCTAAACGATATTATTATTTAAGATGATATAGCCATGTATGTCGACAGCGTTAATACATAAATACACAATTATCTACAAATTTATTACACTTCAAATACTCAAACGTTACTTGTAGGTTTTTTGTTCGTTTCATCTTAGGAACGAAATCATACTAACACACGACCAGTATCTTATAGAATTTCTATCCCTTTTTGTTACTCAGAAGTGTTATCGTTAGAGTGAGAAGTCTATTTGTATCGGAGAGTTTCGGGACATTCCGATGGACCCGACCAGCTCTGCATTCTAAGTTTGGAGTTAACTGTAATGATGTCATCAGGATAGATAGTTAAATCCCTACACTCGCATTTTTGAACGCAAATGTATAATTCTATTATCAATAGCTTTCATCAACCTACCCGAAGTTAAGAGTTAGTTGGGTTAACTCCAGGGTAGCTACCGGAGTCATAAAAGAACGACTCTGGGTTGTAACTCTACTCTGGATATTTTTGAACGCAAGGAAGAAATATCCATCTCTGTACAATTTTAGTATTATATACTGACATAAAGAGATACAGACACCGAGAAAAAGTTGGTCCATGTGTGTAAGAATTGAGTAACATTTGAATATTCGTATCCAACTCTTTATAAGGAGGAGGCTATTCCCATCAAATCAACTTGCTAGCTAATGCCGTCGAATCAATCAGTGTTTTTAATGATATCTATGTTTAGTGTTTCTTTTTATTTATATATAATTATCGCGTATACAGTACAGTATCGCGGAAAATAGGGATCAAGCCCATAGCTGAGTTTGGCGCAGTGGTCTCAAGTAGTTTATTAAAAAATT
This sequence comes from Mythimna loreyi, assembly GCA_029852875.1. NCBI lineage: Eukaryota > Metazoa > Arthropoda > Insecta > Lepidoptera > Noctuidae > Mythimna > Mythimna loreyi. The sequence goes on along the minus strand of CM056785.1, from coordinate 10,649,493 downwards.
GAAATATGTACTTAGGTACAGTCAGCTACAAAGATGTTTTTTAAGAGTAATCAAGGTCGTAATCTTATTTCGAATGGAATCTAAAAACGTTATTCATCAACAGCCTTTTCTCTAGGAGAGGGACACAGACGTCTTCTCTAGGAGAGGGAATGGGCCATAATCCACCACGCTGGCCCAGTGCGGTTTGGTGGAAGTTTTAGTTCTAGGACATGCCGAATCCCTCACGATGTTTTTCTTCACCGTTTTGAGAGCAGTGGTGATGAAATACATTACACAAAGTAATGGGCCTGACTGTGTTTGAACCCGCGACTCGTAAATCGGAGGCGTTACTACTTGGCCACTACTGCTCTCTTTCTATGGCTGTGAGAATGTTGTTATTATATTTAGTTACATCTACTTTTTTCAGTTTCTGCACCACCCGGTAAAGGACGACTGATAAAAAATGTGTTAAGTCAGTTTGTACATTTTTTCTTACTAGTGCATAAAGTTTCAATTAGTACCTATATAAAACAAATTTTAACGCCATACACAGCTACCGGATTAATACTCTATTTAATTAAAAATAATAGCTACATGCACGACTTCTAAAAATATGATAGCAAAAACGTGAGGCGTATATTAAAAATCATATGACGCGGAAATATTACAAGTCTATGAAGTATTAAACACCTGTGACCTAGAAGGTTTTTTTTACTGCAAGATAGGTTATTAATATAATGCGATTCAAATAAGCCTTCTATCTATCAAATGTTACTTAAAAATTTGTTTGCAAAGAAAATTTATAAGTATACCAATAACGATTTCTTTTTCATTTGTTTAACCAAGTTTTAGTTGAATCTAAGTGAAGGGAAACCGTACTGTTTAAATTAAATATAGTATTTAAGTCATAATAAGGGGTCGCGGCAGACGCGATGATGATGCTGATGCGCGCGTGGTGATGATGATGATGACGAGAGAATTTTAGATTTTTAGTATCCTATGTCCTTCTCCTACGTTCTTAGCTACCAATTTTCAGCCAAATCAGTTAAGCCGTTCTTGAGTTTTAAATAGTGTAACTAACACGACTATCTTTTAAATATATAGAAGATATACTAGGTCACAGGATTTCAATACTTGAATGCCTATAAAGTTATCGGAAGAGGCTAATGTATTCTCTAGATGAGCACAATTTAATGACCGCTAAAATGCAAATGTATTGATGCAATAAAGTTGAAAGATGTTTGCTGTGTAACTAAGATTGATCGTACATGTGCAAAGTGAATAATTAATCGACGAGAAGTACAGGAAAAAGCGAGATTAAGGTTGCATTTCTATTGATGCAGAGCTGAGCAGAGTGGAGCGGAGAATAGCAGTAGTGAAAAGTGACGAATGTTCCCTTTGAAGCGGAACGGTTGCGAAGGGAAGCGGAACGGTTGCGAAGCGAAGCGGAACGGTTGCGAAGCGAAGCTGCGGTGTTGAGCTACTCTCCACTTCGTGCTCTCTACTATTGGTGAAAAATTCGTGTTGCACGTAAAAAGACTTTTATTGTAAAACTAAATTTAATAAACAGCCGGATAAAAAATGTAGATATTATCCAAGGCATTAAAAATGTATCAGAGCTCACATTGAAATCAAAGTTTCAGAAACTCATTTTAATGAATAGCTTTGTTTTTCATTTATGGTATACCACAAAAAAAAAAATCGATTTCCTTGGTTTGCTAAATACTGCTCTACTAGATTCCGCTCTATGCGGTCCTTCTGACTGCATGTTCATTTATTTTATTTAAAAGTCCCCTCAGTACAGTAAGATTGTCACGAGCTCTTCCTCCACCCAGAGTTCAGCAGTTCATTGATGAATTCCCACCCAAAAAAAGCTTTCTTAAATACGTATCAAAGGTGAATTGGCCTTCGAAATTGAAAATACGGCTAATGTATGAATAAAAAACCAAACTACTATACAATTTTGGCTAGGACCATCTCTCATTTGGTTTCGATATAATGCGTCCCAAAAACATTTTACATTGCATCACCTGTTATTATTGATTTCGTAACTGGACGACAACCTTAAAGTTACACAACCACATCAACAATTTGGTCTGTCTGAATACACAACATCAATGTGCAGCAAACTAAGAGTTAGAAAGAGACACACCGGTATGAGTGACAGAGACGACGCTCTACAAAAGTACAAACCCGAACTTTTAGTAAAAGTCGATGGCATCGTAGCAAGTTCTTTAAACGCCTCCTCCCTCATAACTTCAGAAGAGTTCCATGACTGATGATGGACTGGTGCTGTCACTTAAGTCAGTCCTCTGGTTGAGGATCTGTAGGGCTTGTTCGGGAAGAATGTAGCGAATGTTGTAGTCGTCTAGGGTCTGATCGGCAGCAGCTGGTTGTTTTGTGAGGAGGGCGCGGAGACGGCGGGCGTCGCCGTAGTCCAGGTTGAGGAGTTTGCAGGCCTCGAGGAGTCTTGAATGGAAATATTTTGTCAGAAGTTTGTATTAAAACAGTATAATAGGTACGTGGCAAATAATTTAAAACATTTGTTATGATTACGTTATTTCGATTGATACTAGTGATAGGCATTTCAAAAACGAACAGTTTTTAAAAACCGTTTTCTATTTTGCAACGGACCAACCGTTTTTCATTCTGAGGACAAACATTTTTCGTTGTACAAACCAGTCATCGAATTACTGTATGTTAATTATTATCTTACTGCTAAGGAAATAACGTCACGAATCCATAGATTCAACTATCACAGTTTTCGCGTCGTCGTTTTAAATCAGTCGTTTCAATGAAAAATAAACTTTATGGCTATAAAATAAAGCATACATTTTATTGCTACTCTTAAACCATCCTCAAACTAGTTGCGACGACAGTTTGGATCATCAATATATATGTCCTACGTACTAGATTAGGCATAACGTACAGTCACTTTGCTTGACTTAAGTTATTTGCAAGCTATACACTTTTACATTGATGACATTAGTGCGTTGTGACGTTTCAACGCTGTAAGTTTTAAAAGTTTTGATAGATGACATAATGCCAATGAATCGCTGTAGCGGACTTTTGTATTAACTTTTTAGTATTTTGACAAATAGTTACTCGTATTTTTTATTTTTTTATTTAATCGCATTTTGTTACATAAAAAAGTCTTAATATAACATTTGCCAAACTGCAAAGCAGTTTGTCGGCAGTACGTTCTCGTGAACTTTGCATATCTATACTAATATTATAAAGCTGAAGAGTTTGTTTGTTTGTTTGTTTGTTTGTTTGAACGCGCTAATCTCAGGAACTACTGGTCCGAATTGAAAAATTCTTTTTGTGTTGAATAGATCATTTATTGAGGAAGGCTTTAGGCTATATAACATCACGCTGCGACTAATAGAAGCGAAGAAACAACGGAAAATGTGGAATAAACGGGGAAAATTATTCATCTTTGAGGGCTTCCGTTGCGTGCGCTGCCAAAACGGTTTAAGATACCAAAAAAATATGTATGAAAGAATTATTCCTCTTAAAATGATCTAAAAAAATGTCCGCGACAGTGTATGTCTATCTTTTAAGATTAACTTACTAGAACCGTTTTTATGCGAATCAAATTTAGCCAATTTTTACCGATTATTTGTGAGAGTTCTATCAACATAATAATATAATCTTTATCCAAATAAATGTGTTGTTGATTAAGAGTATGTAATTGTAAACAAAATTGTCATTGACATCATTTAATTTCAACGAACATCTTAGAAGATATTACAATTTTAAAATAACTCCGATATAAAATTCACACGCGATGCATGATGTGCTAAACTTGACGCTGGGCCTGGCCGGCGGGCGAGGAGAGGGGTTGCTTGCGGGCGGCGCGGATGGGTTTTTTTATGGTAGGTAAAAATCATCCAATGACGAATCCCGCTCTTGGGCGGAGCGGGAAACAGTGTCAGACTCTTACTGACTAAACAACCTACCCCGTTCCTCCCTTGCCATATTCCCAGAGCCCCGGTATAACGCTTTCGCACCAACCCTCAGTTGCAGGAGGCTTCGCCCCTGAAGGGCCCCACAGTTTGCTGACAACACCTTGAGGCGCGCGGGAGCAGTGCACGCCGTCGACGACTTGGTCTCGGTCTGAACTGTTACCAGACAACCGGACGGCGAGCTACCCATTGCTCACCGTCCACAAGCCAGCGTCTAAGGAGACCGGATATCGGCGGGATCGCGGCGTTGACGGTGATGGCTACGGCGAGGGCGCTGTTGCCTTTGCCTTATGCGGTCGGCCTCCTCCTTTACGAGCATTACTGCTTTGCAGAAGGAGGCGACCGCTTGCCATTCTTCTTCGCTGCGAACTATGGCCTGAACCAAGGCCCTGCGCGAGAGGTCGCCGCCGCTGATCACCCCCACGAGGACACGGCGATGCTCTTCTCAAGCGGGGCACACCTCCACCGTGTGCTCCACCGTATCCTCCGGGCTGATCATACAGTGGCGACACCCGGGCGTCTCTTCCTTCTTCCCATGTCCGGTGAGAACCTACGTCATGCGGAAGGTGAGGATGCCGTGATAGATATCACGCCTCAAAGAGGGGACTTACCGCCGAGATTATGGCGTGCCCAAGTTGGGGTGTAGCTCTATGAAGTACTTTTAGATAATTATGTTCTTTTAAAAACTAAATTGTCTAAAATAATAACAGAAATTGACACGGGCAAAATCGTGGGTAACAGCTATAATTTATAAAGCTGAGGAGGTTGTTTGCAAAAATAAATATGATGCCCAAAATAACTATTCCACGCGGACGAAGTCGCGGGCACAGCTAGTAATTATATATAGATACCTAATACAGATTCTTTGCGATACAGTACTACGTATACCTATACTAAAAATCAAGTATAAATGTGCTTGTCTATCGCTAGGATATAAGTCGATGGTTTGGGTTAATAGAACTTACCTTGGTAGCTGGTAGACTTGCGTGGCTAGTTTGTTGGGTGGTGCGAAGGCGGGCACGAGGTTACGTTTGACATCGTGCGTGAACTGCATCGTGCCTCCTGTGTTGAACCAGTTCTCTAACACTATCTCCTGCAAAAGAGATCAAACCGTTAATACAATTTTAGACAAGTATACTGAGCCAGTTTATCCGTAGGCTAATAAATCACTCGTGTAGTTTGAGGAGCTTTAGGTTAAGTCACAACCATAGCATAGCATTATCAGTGTTACAATGTTCTCACTGCTGGGATCTCCTCTCCTGGAGAAGAAACCTGAGTGCACTCCTCTCTGGATTGGTGGATCCCACGTTTTCATTCGCCTTAATTTGTCTGATTTATTACATCAGAAGGAAGGTATCGAGAACACACAACTGAATCGAATCTTTTTTTGATAAGTGCGGTACGAGGGCAAAGTGACCGTGTATTAAAGTAGACACACGACTGCATTCTCTTTTCTAAACTAAACCAAATTGAAGTTACGGTTTCCACATGGCAGAGAGCATGTATTTCTTCTCATTTGACATTGAGTGTTAAGCGATTGTTTTACAGTCAATATTATTATCATTACATAGTTTAAAACAAAGTCGCTTTATCTTAATTCTTTATTGTACACCAAACAGTATATAAAAAGCGGATTACAATGATTATGTACAAAGGCGAGCTTAACTCAAAATTGAGTTTTCTTACAGCAAACCAGACTTAAGTAATAGAGAGAGGACAAAAATTTTGGGTAAGATCCAGTGTACAATTTACAACAATACAACAAAAAAAACCGGCCAAGTGCGAGTCGGGCTCGCGCACAAAGGGTTCCGTAGCAGCAAATATAATAAACTTATTATGTCAATTTATACACCTGGTGAATGGAGCCTAAACTCTCCCGATATTTTGCCTTGTACTTATAGGTTCAGCCATCGTTTTCAGTGTAAGCACAATAACTTAACCAAAATTACAGTTAAATCAACCTATCTCAAAAACTATAAGAGATACTTTGATCAAACCAAAAATCGTTGAAAGAGTTAATTAGCATGCATCACCTCTATTTTTTTTAGAATTTTATACCCCGTAGTTATAAAAATAGAGGGGGGGGGACATACTTTTTACGACTTTGAGAGCTGATATCTCAAAAACCGTTCACTTTAAGAAAAATGTTTTTTAGAAAACTTTATATCATTTTAAAAGACCTTTCCATTGATACCCCACACGGGTATGTACATCGAAAAAAAAATTTTCATCCCTCAGTTACATGTATGGGGGGCCCCACCCCCAATTCTTTTTTTTACTATTTAGTGTCATAATTTTGTAGCGGTTCATACAACACATATTCCCATCAAATTTCATCACTGTAGTACTTATAGTTTCCGAGTAAATCGGCTGTGACAGACGGACAGACGGACAGACGGACAGACGGACAGACGGACATGACGAAACTATAAGGGTTCCGTTTTTGCCATTTTGGCTACGGAACCCTAAAAAAACAAGTAATCAAACAATACATAAACAGACTTACATAAATAATCATACTTATATATAATAAATATATATACATACATATATATATATAAATACTATGTCATTGTGAAAGGAAATGCTCTTTAATCCTCCTCTTGAAGATCTCCAGAGAAGGACTGTCACGTATGGAAAGTGGGAGAGAGTTCCAGAGACGCACTGCAGTTACAGAGAAGGAGCCATCGTATCGGCTGGAAGTGTGAAATGGAGTACGAAGGAGAAGAGAATTTGCAGTGCGACAGGGTTTACCCCTAGGGACAAAGTACTCAAACCGTTCACGAAGGTATTGAGGAGAGTTCGGATTGTGCAGGATAGTGTAGAGAAGAGATAGGATATGAGCATCCCGCCGACGCCGAATCGGCAACCACTTCAATTTGGCCCGAAACTCCGACACATGGTCGTATTTGCGAAGGCCAAAAATAAAGCGGATGCACAAGTTCTGCAGTCGCTCGAGTTTGTTCAGGAGAACCTCCGTAGCATCCAAAAAACAGACATCCGCATAGTCTATAAGCGGTAGAAGAAGAGATTGCGCAAGAGTTACCTTAGTATGAAATGGAAGAAATTTTTGGAGCCGTTTAAGGGACTGAAAAGAGTAGAAGACCCTCTTACTAACGTCAGCTATATGTACATCCCAAGAGAGCTTTGTATCTATGTGGACACCAAGGTTTTTAGCGCTTTTCGAATAAAGTATAGGCACTGAGTCATATACCACTGGTGGGAGAAACTGGTGATCCAATTGGCTAAGCATGTATCTGCCACCAATAATAAGCGCTTGAGATTTAGTAGGATTCAATAAGAGTCCAAAAGACTTAGCCCACTTGTTGATATTTTCAAGGTCATTATTGATGGCAGCCACAGTCTCAGCTAGTTCACCGACATTAAAATGATCGTCATATAACTGCAAGTCGTCCGCATAGAGATGATAAAAGAAGTTAGGACCTTAATGATGGCGTTTATAAAAACTGAGAAAAGAAGAGGAGAGAGGACGCCACCTTGAGGAACACCCGCAGCCAAATCACACCAATCAGAGGAATCCTCATCAGACCGGACAGACTGCGAGCGCCCCCGAAGATATGACTTGAACCACTCAATTACTGGAGCAGAGACATTAAGAGAGGATAGGATACCTAGGAGGATGTCAAAGTCAACCGAGTTAAACGCACTACTGAAGTCCAATAAAACCAAAATGGTTAGACATTTATTTTCCATAGCCAATCTTATATCATCGGTTATCTTGACAAGGGTTGTTACAGTGCTATGGCCAGGTCTGAAACCAGATTGGTAAGGACTCAATAGGCTATTAGAAATTAAATAATGAGACAGTTGCTTCTGAACAACACTCTCGAGGACTTTGGAGAGGATTGGGAGGATGGATATTGGTCGAAATTGAGATGGGGAAGTGGGATTTGAAACTTTAGGAAGCGGTAGGACGTGAGCTTTCTTCCAAGCAGAAGGAAAAGAGTTAGTGAAGAGTGAAAAATTTACAATGTGAGCTATGATAGGAACTATTTCACTCAAAATAGGTAGGAACATTTGAAGCTGCAGGCCATCGTCACCGACCGCCTTAGAGGAAATGGATTGGATACATTTCTTTATATCTTGCTCAGCAATTGGGTGGAAAGAGAAAGAAGTATTAGTTGGCAAAGGAAGATTTGAAAGATCATTAAGGGTTGAAGATTTAACATGGTCATCGAGTATAACTGGTGACATGGAAAAGTGCGCATTAAGTGCATTGAGGTCCATTTTTTCAGAAGAACTCTTACTAGAGGCTTTGCCTAAACCAAGAGACTTTAAAAATTGCCATACCTGTGTTGGGTTACAGTTGTTAATCGAATTGTGAATGTGGCGCCTTTTCGCATCTCTACACAGACGACTGCAGTGGTTTCGCAGCTTCTTATAAAGGTCCCAATTTTCCTCCGTGGGCTGCCTCCTATACAAACGCTTAGCTTTATCCCGCTTCGCCATCTGGTTTTTAATTGTTAGGGAAAGCCACGGTGCAGGAAGATGCTTAACTCTCACCTTTTTAAGAGGTGCATGCACCTCATACAAATCCAACATAGTCCTATTGAAAACTGACACCATTGTGTCTATATCTTCGCAAGTGAGTACAGGAGACCAGTCGATTCCACCTACATCAGCCCTTAAACGCTCCAAATTAACGTTTTTAAAACTACGAAGAAAGAGAAATTTGGCCTTGCGTTTAGGAGGTCGAATCTTATAGGAAAGGTAAATGAGGTCATGGTAGGAAAAAGGAGCAGAAAGCTGTCCATGTGTAGCTACTTTATTAGGGTCAGAAACAAGAATAAGATCTAAAAGTGAAGGAGTACAGTGAGGGGCCCTGTGTGTAGCATTGAGTGGAAGTAAGTGCATATTGACAGAAGAGACAATTGATTGGAGTTTGCGGCTGCGTGAGTCTCCCTTGAGCAAACAAGTATTGAAGGCTCCGAGTATAATTGTGTGGTCATACTGAGAGGAAAGATTTTCTAATTTCGCTTCAAAAGAGGAAAAGTAATCAATTTGGAGAGATGGACTATAAAAGACACCCAGGAGCATTTTTGTGTGCTGGAAGTCAATTTCAAGAAAAAGATGTTCAGCACACTTTGAGTAGACACTCGGAGACTGATCAATAATCTAATAGGTGATATCACCCCGGAGATAAATGGCAACCCCTCCACATCCTTTGCCCGTTCTGTCATTGCGCACAATCTTGTATCCTGGTAGAGAATATTGTGTGGAAGGAATAGCAGGCTTGAGAAACGTTTCAGAAACAAGGACAGCGTGGATGAGATCTGAATCGAAGGATGATAGCAGATCAGAGTAATGGGAAGGAATGCTTTGAGCATTTATGTGAACGGCATTGAAGAATTTACGACAATTTGAAAACGTAGAAGAAATCAGATCCCGAAGATTCGGAGCATTGTCGTCACTAAGAGCACTATCAAAACTTTGATCTGAGATAGAAGAGGAAGAGCACGAGAAGAAGCTTTCATCAATGACATCATATGACATAATAAATTATAAACAAAATAAATTAAAATAAAAGTAGTTTACAATACAAAAAAAAACAAACAAGCTTAGTACAAAAACCTCGGTTCACTCGACGGTAACATTGATTGAATACAATATTTAGCCAGATGCCAAAAGCCAGTAGGCCAGATAAAAAATAAATAAAAATACATTGGCGTAATTCCGAACGCAACATTAAGAAACGTGCCACTGGTGACATTGACAGTCCAATAAATAAGTCAAACCCAAAACAAAACAAAGGTAGAACTAAATAAAATAAATAAAAAATGAGTGACCGACATAAAAACAAAAATAGCGAATACCTAAACACACACAGGAAAATAGATTTATTATATCGTGATGGAATATCAAGATTTAGCCGGTTCGCGAGTCCTCTTCTCGGCCACTGGTTTCGAAGATACGGCAGCGGGCTCTCCAACAGGATACTGGACCAAGAGTTCTCGCAATTCCAAGGGGGATTCAATTTTCCTGCGTAATTTGTCAGAGACCTGGACGACAATCTTTCCCTCGGACGTCCAACACTTATGTACTCCATAGTGCTTCCGAGCATTCATGAAGGTCTCGTGTCTAGGCTTCGTGAGGAACTCAGACAGTGTCAGACCAGATCCTTTGAGTTTGGTCTTGTTTCGCCACACCTCATTCCGCACAACACGACTTTCAAACCGAACCAAGAGAGGACGAGGCCTGTTGGTGTTACTCCCGAGCCGATGACAAGCTGTTAAATCCTTCGAGCCGACTTGTACTACTTTAAGATGCTCCGATACAACAGCAAGGAAACCAGCGGTGGGATCAGTACTTCTGTCTTCAGACAAGCCATGCAATAAAATAATCTTACCCCGGGATGCCATCTCATGTCTGTCAAGACCCAGAACCAGCAACTCCATTTGAGACTTCAGTGAGCCCAGCGTTTTCCAAACTAGGGTCTTGAACTCGGTGAAGTCCTTGGAAAGGCTGGCAATAGTTTTATGAGCAGCTTCACCACTGGCGTTCTTCAGATCTTCCTCATATTGCGTCATCCTTGAAGCAAATGTAGAAGAGAGTTCCTCCACACAGCTTGACAGTTTGGTGTAAAGGTCCATTTTAACAAAGTGCAGTGCTGGCAATAAAAGTGTTGTGAAAGGAGAGATGATGATCCGACTTAGTGCACCAAAGGTTTATGTACAACTTTAATAAGTTTCTTTCATGTAATAGATGTTTATACTATTTTTTATAATTAAAAATATAAGAGCTTAAAAATGTATGTGTGTAACTTGGAACTACCCACAGATTTCGCTTTCCGCTATGTATGCTTAAATCTTTAAAACTACGCAACGGATTTTGACGGGGCTTTTTTTTAATAGATAGAGTGATTGAAGAGGAAGGTTTACATCTACACTAATATAATAAAGAGGTAAAGTTTGTTTTTTTGTTTTTATGTTTTTTTGTTTGTAGGGGGTAATCTCTGGAACTACTGGTCCGATTGGAAAAATTTTAGCAACAATAGAAAGCTGCTTTACTCCTGAGTGACATAGGCTATATTTTATGTACGCGGGCGAAGCCGCGGGCAAATGCTAGTGTATAATACATGTATAATATCAACATTGCACCCGTGTGAAACTGGGGTAACTTCTGTCTTATCTTCAACTAGCAACCCGGCTAGTTGAAGATAAGGCAGAAGTTACCTCAAAGATGTAGTTGTCGACGATGTCGGCGAGATGCGCGCGCAGGCGCGTGGTGAGCGTGGGCGCCAGGCGCGCCGCCGCCACCGACAGGCGCGCGCACAGCGCCGACAGCGGCCGGCACAGCGCCGCCGACACGCTCAGCGCCATCTCCTCCACGATCATGAGCCCGTGCCATCTGGGGATCGTGAAATAGGTACATGATAAATGATTACGGTTTCCTATTTTAATCTGTTTTTATTAGCTGTAATTTCTCCATGTACTAAATAAATAAATAAGTAAGAGTAAATTACTCAAAACTACTGTTCGGTTTGAAGGAGTCCAAAGTATATAGGACCTTAAAGCCCGACACTGTTAAGCGTGCGCCTCCGACGAGCTATCATTACGTGATGTCGCGCGTGTATCGTGTCTTCGGGTTACCGACAGGAAAACCGGTTTATTACCAGCTTAGTGTTACTAGTTCAACTTCAACGGTGTGCATGTAGTCGTATCGACAGAAAACGTTACTTTATTATTATATAGATAAAATAAAATCCAAAAGCCCCAAATCTATCTACTTACATTTAGTCCATCCTAAGGTTATCAGTCAGAAATTGCCCTGTACGATAAGACCGCCCATTGTACACTTCGTTTTTATAGACATATATCCTGTCCACATTATGAGGTGTACAATAAAGCTTATAATAAATAAATAGAAAAACATTTTTTTTTTTAATGGAAATCCATTTTCTTTTCGTTGCCTTTCACGGTCTAGGACCAGATAATTTTTTCGAACAAAAATTACACGTAGTCGCCCACCTCTTCTGGCTTTTTTCTTGTTCTACTTACTTCTGTCTCTTATAGTCCTTCAAACCAGCCTTGGACTCGAGCAGTATATGCTCTGCCAGTGTTGCAAGTCCACTGTCCCACAGTTTCGCCAATAAAGCGGGCACCACTACGAAGCTACCCGCCTCTTCATCAGAGGTGATGCATATCTTAAATGTTTTGTTCTACTACTTACTTCTGTCGCTTATAGTCCTTCAAGCCGGCCTTGAACTCGAGTAATATATGTTCTGCCAGTGATGCAAGTCCGCTGTCCCGCAGTCTCGCCAATAAAGCGGGCGCCTCTGCGAACACGCCCGCCTCTTCGGCCTCGTCCTCACCCGTGAGGGGATCTGTCACCGCTAGGTTCACTATTGGTGACGTCTGCAAAGAAATATTACAAGGTGAATATTTCATGACTACTTTTAATTTTACAGATAATGATGATGGGCTATGACCATCTAGTGTTTAAAGAACAAAAAATGATTTTTCTTGAAAAAAGAAACCTCGAACTGTCGACCGATCAGTTATCGATCGCTATGAAACACTAATAAGAAAGTTAAATAAAAAAAAAAAACACTCTTATCGCGTCATTGATAAAGTTATTTTGATTATATTAATTTTCGCAATTTCTCATATTTTCGATTTAAACCACATGCACCTACTTGATCTCTAATTTATTAACATCTAACGACCCGCTCCAGCTTGGCACGGGTACTGATATTGAATATATTATGCATGTATTATACACATAAACCTTCCTCTTGAATCACTCTATCTATTAAAGAAACCACATCAAAATCCGTTGCGTACTTTTAAAGATCTAAGCATACATAGGGGATACTATAGCAACTTTGTTTTAGACTATGTAATGATATCAGACAAAATCCTTCACAATCTTCTTCTTCAATCATTCTTCTGCAGGGGTAGATGGTGTGGCTTGACTTTTATTACTACTGGTATATTACTAACATTACTTATAAGTTAAATTCTTGTTACTAACAACTTACATGGTCTGTTTTGTCTGAAATATTTTTTTAATTCTAAATACGTCATAGATCCAATCATTAGAAATAAAGTGTCATAAAAACACAGAATTAATCTAGAAGTCCTTTTCAATAATTTTCCGAAACCAATTATAAATGACGGAGTTGTGACGTAAAAAAAACTACCTCCTTATTTCCTTTGAAGTCTGTTAAAAAGATAGTTTTAAATACTCACAATATCATATTGGTTTAAGTCGGGCACCAGTGAATTCCTCCTGGACACTTCGCTAAGCGCCAAATGTTTGGCTTGCAGCTCCACTTCCATTAAAGACAATGCTTGCGCTGTGATATCTGTAAAGTTTGTATTGTTACTGGTTATTACATATTAGCTTCTTTTATCGGTTTTGCTGGTGTTATTTTAGAATATAATTACAAGAGAACATAATCCTGAATAAAATGTATCCTATGTTAAATTCCAATACATGATTTAACTATTGAAAGAAAAAATTGTTCAACCGTTCGAGTGTGAAGAAACAGCAATTTGCAGTTGTTTTTGCTGTTAAAAACTATTATTGGCATTATTTTATACCTTTGCTTTTGTACGAGTTTTCATGCGCTAAAATTCTCAGAGCCCAACTTCAGACTCTCCAAGATTCTGATCTTATTCTGGCCGTATTGTACTCACATAAACTCACAATCTTTCACCTATACAACGTGTACCAAAATAACCGTATACATCAAGAAGCGCTGAAGAATACAGGTTAAATAGAATCTGTACACGAAGTTTCAGCTCAAAAAAAATTGATACCAAATTCTTGGTATCGCATGATTTTTGATTTCAAATCATAACAAACGAGTTACGATACTACGGGGGTCAATAACATTACGAAACATTCTGTAAATCTGAGCGCCTAGTACCTGGCTACCTAATTTAGCGCTTCTTGATGTATATGGTTATTTTGTTACACGTTGTATAATATTAGTGTGTCACAAGATTGTGATTTGTGATTATAGAAAAATTAACACAGACAAATATGGTCAAAAACTTTCATAACACTTTCTTGCAGACTCTTACCTTTCTGCCTCTTGACAGGTGTTTCATCAGAATCTGTGTATTCAGTATCTGACGTATCCTCGCTGAACTCTTCGTCTTGATGCTGCTGCTGCGTGAAGTTCAAGAACTGGCGCCGGTAGAAGTGGAGTTGAAGATAGTGCTGAATAAATATTATGATTTTTAGTACGTTATTAATCTTTTAAAGGCTCCAAGTCTGCTTCTAGGCTGCCCATCCGTCGCTGGATACAGGGCAAAGTACTTCGAAAATCTAGGTAACCTCAGTGAAATGGTCAGTAATCTTAAGGCTTTGCTAGCCTTCCTCGACGAGCTGGGGTGAATCGAATGACGCATTTGACCCATCCGTACGCAAAATAAGCGCTTTAGACGTGGAGTTGTGGATATATACATACAATACAATACAAGGCTCCAAGTAGTTAAGAATGTGATCAACTTTGCTTTATCGTTGGGGTATGTTATCATCAAATAAATCATCATACTTTGGGTAGAGCTATAGAGAATATCAGACTTTGGATGTTTTTAATATCGTGCAGATTTTTATCACGCATATGGAATTGCTATACTTGCGGGGCTGCTGCCTGATATCACGCCCAGCATCCCACGTGCGTATTATACGCATTACAAGAAATATTTGTATGAAAAGGACGTTAGCGGGGGCTTCACTTACGAAGCAAACTCGCATGCTTGATGAAATCCGCACGATATTGAAAACTCCCTTTTAAAGAGACTATAGACTCTCCTACTGACTAGAAATCTCCCCGTGTTCTTTCCGCTGCCCTTGCCTTTTAAGGAGCGAAGTAATTTAGCCTCAAATCTTAACACCAAAATTAACGGAACCAATTAGGGGCTGCAATATTATTGGTTACTAACAAAAACTAGCCATCACCAAATACCCTCGAAGACCTCCTTACCAAAGAATGAGCCCACTGCAGCAACACAGTCCTGGTATGGTGGGCGGCGTTGATGACAGCTGTCAACGGGTGTGACGCCGCGTCGGGAGACAGGAACGAGTCCTCTTGGAGATTGTCGAGCGCCGCGCTCAAGAGTTGAGTGAGGCGGATGCGCCACTCCTCTACTAGCTCCAGTTGCAGTTCCAGAAAGTTTAGTCTAGGGAGGAAAGAAATGTAGTGAAATTACAATCGTTTAGGAATTGAACTTTATGCTTTATTTTAAGAGAGGTGTAGTGCAATGTCGAAGCTTGCAATCCGTCAGGTGATGAAAGGATTCAAACACAGAGTTAATTTTTTATCTGTCAAATGGGCCTAAGACTACAACAATTTCAAATATTGGTGAGTAAACTGATTTATCACAAAGGATTTTTTTTTTGCGGGACCCTGCGCAAGTATACGTCGGGAGGCGGGGAGTGGGACCCAACGGTCTTCTTTTTGCTACGCAATAATATTAAGTTCTCTATAGAGACGACTACATGCACATCGTCAAAGTGGAAATAGAGACACTACGCAGGTAATAATCCGGATTCCGCAACGTGTACCGTCGCACACGATACACCTGCTCCTCCATTATGCAACTCAACTCGCTCAATTGCAGAAAATCTAGACTCTGGTCTATCTTGGCTAAGGTATCTATTGGAAAATTACTAAGAACTTAGTAGTTACCTGTGCCCCGGTTGTGGCAGCAGCTTGTATCGATCCTCAATAGTTCGCAGCAGCGTCACGAACCAATCAGCAGCGCGCGGAATCCACAGAGCGGAGCCCGTGGCAGCGCCCGCGCCTGATCCGACGCCCTCGCACCACTGCGGGCACTGTAAGCTCTCGTCCATCTTCGCTAAGGCATCTGTCGGGTTTACGATTGAATTAAATATGATCTTATTTTATTAAAGAAAGAATAAATTTATTATTTATCTATTTATGTACACACAAAAAGAAAAGAACAAATACAGATAGAAGAGTACAAAGGTACAGGGTAAGGTATTTATGTCTGTGGTACCAATTATAAGTTACTAAGTATACTCAATTTGCAATAAAATTAGACTAAGAATTAGATTTTTTACTTTAATAGATTTTGAAGTGTTCAGAACAACACAATAACATTTCATAGATTAAATGAACTTACATTTCTTTTCCACAGTCTGCCACCTCAAAAACGTCTCCACTTTGGTTAAAACTGAGAGTACACTGTTGATATCTTTCCCTGTAATCTCTACCAGCTCCCTCTGAAAGCCTAGAGTTTCATCTACGGCATGAGCGAAAGCCGCATCGACATCGACTATTTCTCCCTTAGATCCTTGTGAGTGATATAATGCTAGTACTGTATGAAGTCTCTCAGCTGCCAATGCTATAAGACCAGCGTTGAATTCGTCCTGAAAAGATTAGAGGTGTGGACTAGCTTTTATAAGTAATGCCTGCAATACACAAAGACAGGGTTAGCGTAGCAATATTACCTGCTTCCGACTTGGTACACACGAAAATCAGGACAGTCCTACCAGTGGAGTTGCTAGTCCCACTGTTGCCCCATATCAAAAGTTGCACGGGGACCACGTATAAAAAAATAGTGCTTTTATACTAGTGCTTGGTTTACCTACGAAACAGTTTTAGATTTTGTCTACGTCGGGGCCCCTGTAGCGTAGGAGCCCCGTATCATTGATACGGCAGATACGGCGGTAGTTACACCCCCGAGTCCTACACACACAATCTATCTTACAATAATATAGGTACCAGAATGTTAGAGCTTTTTAAATTAAGACATTAGAGGGTGTTAATAATATTTTTAACTGCTTTTTTTAACTTTTTTTTAGCAATAAATTCTTACACATCAAATAAACATGATTTTTTTTTTTATAAATAAGACAAAATAAGAATAAATAATTGCATACATACCACTGCCCTCACATGCGTCAATTCCAGTTTATCAGCGATTGGCTGAACATGGGTCTTAACAAAACCTTGATGGTTTTTAATCCAAGTGAGTGTCTGTGTAAGGAACCACTCCGGCCGATCGATGCGCGCAGTTTGACGGCTGCCCGTGAAGTGGAATTGGAACCTCTTTTTAAGAGGCCGAAGTAACACTCTAACTGGAAGACACGGACCTTTTTCTGTTGACGGGATAAAACCAATATTATTAAAATAATTTGTCTATGTCTTATATATAAAAATTAATAGCTGTTCGTTAGTCTTACTAACGGCTCGTAAACGGCTACACCGAAATGTCTTGAAATATTCATAATAGGTCAAGAAATGTTTAAACGGTGAGAACAAAAAAAAATCGGCGGTACAAAGTTTGCCGGGACAGCTAAAAATAAATAGCTGTTCGTCAGTCTCGCTTAAACTCGAGAAAGGATTGACCAATTTGGCTAATTATCGCTTCGAAATATTTTTGTTACTAATCAAAAATATTTCAAATGGTAAGAAAATATGGGAAATTCACGATAAAAAAAAAACAGAATATAACGTCACCTCAAATTAAAATGAATTATATGTTAAGATTAGATTATTTAAATTATCCTACATAGTACTACAGTTTAGTTAAAAGTTATCGCAATATTATTTGACTATTAGGCGAAACAAAGTTCCCCAGGTCATTTAGTATATAAATAAAAATAGTAGTGAAGTAGTGGAGCCAAAACATTAAATTATAACCATGTAGAAGTTCAAATTGTATGGTATATGTTATTCAAGAGGATCTTATGAAAGCCTGCAGGATTATTCAGAAGAGTGACATAAGTAGTCTTGGAACACAATAGACAACTGAAGAAGGTGGGTATTACTCAGTATAAGTCTGACAGGCCATCACACTCTCAGAGCAAGGTAAGTTGTTTGAAGAATTTCTACCTCAAAACAAATTTTGTACTGTTCAACACTTATTTTATTTAAAGAAAAACATAAAACAATAATGAAAAAGGTTATTTACCTTGCCACACATCATCAGTAACAGTACTGTTCACTAAATCTTCAGGTTCTTCAATGAGGAACAGGTATTTAGTAAAACTGTTAAACTTCACCATCACCTCTTTAGGTGCTGGCTGGCTTTCTGGCAGAGCTGAGAATGGCCATTTGAGCAGTTTCAATACATCTTCATATTGTCTGAAAGAAAAAAGGAATGAGATATAATTAGTTCATGAAGCCCAAAAGGACATTGGAGTCCGCACACCTATTGTATTTCAATTGTGTTTGTAATTACGGCATTTGAAAGAATAAAAATAAAGGTTTTTGCATTATTTTGTAAAGATTTAACTTTTAAAAATGACTTTTGATTTTTTACAATTCATGGGACCCTAACTAAAATTACTTGCATATGTAAAAGGAAATACCCACTAACCTAAGCTAGCAGGTATGTATACTATGCATAATTATATCCTCAAGATTTTAATGTAAAAAGTCTGGGAGACAAAAAATACCAGAATTGAGCAAAAAATCACAGTCACTTTATACAATCTGTGTTCTAAATATCTTGAACTCTAATTCTAATGGTATTCCAAAACTGAATTGTTTATTGTTGCCCTTACACATTATTGTAATTCTATGGGTACTACAGTTGTCTAAATGCTGACAGTATGATATTCCATGGCTAACACACAACACTGTCTAGTCCCAAGTTAAGCAGAGCTTTTGTTATGAGTACTAGATGAATGACACCCAGATAGGGTAGCTGGGTGTCATTAATTTATGAAATATATGTATTTAGAAATATATAAGTATGTTTATCAGTTGTATACACCGTTAAATTTTGATCGTTTTAATCCCTTGGAGGGTCGAACTGGTCCATGAAACACTATCGATTTGTAAAGATAAAATTAAAAAATAAAGTACTTTTTTTTTAATAACTCGAATCAATTCTCGCATGAGTGAATAAATAATGCGAACCGTTAGTAGGCAGCATTCTTATGAGTAACAACATTGACGCGGTCGCTGGTCAACGTGGACTCGCAAAAAATAGCCAATCTTAGACTAAGTCCCGCCCCCGAGCGCGCGCGCCGTATACCTTGCCAATCAAACAGGGCGCGCGCGCCCCTCTCACCCCGCGCACCCCGCGCGCTAACTGCAGGGATAGTGACACGTCATGGGAGTTTCCCCGGGTCAGTTTCTGTAATGACGTTATCGGAGTGCACTGTGTTATCTCGCGAATAATGGCGTCTCGGAATTACGCGTATTCCAACACACGCTCAGGGCCTCGGTCGCCAATTCAGTGTTTGACGATAATTGGATTGAGCGGGGTTGTCCAGTTGCTTGGCCAGCAAGGAGTCCGGACCTTACCCCGCTGGATTTTTATTTGTGGAGTGAAGTAAAACGTTTGGTGTACAAAAACGAGCATCAAATTCGTGAACAAATGAAAAGTGCGATAGTGGACGCCTTCGATGTGATAAAAAGTGACAGGGACACATTAGTAAAATTAAAAGACAATCTCATTAAAAGTGCAAGACTGTGTATCGAAAGGAATGGTTTGTATTTTGAACAATTATTACGTTATCGTGAAATTTAACTACCAACCGTTATTAGCATAGCTCTTTCTAAATCGTTGTAAATAATTTTGATTATTTTTAAATCATTGTACATAATTTGATTCCACATTTTTAAATACACCATAACTAGCAGGCCTGTAGAGATTTATTTGTACATGTAGGTACTTACCTACCGCTTTTAGCATAATTATTTTATTAGGCATGACGTCTTATGCACAAAACAGTTATGACGGTCCTAAGCCCGTAAAAGTATGAAGGAAAATTTGGAATCAATTTATTTGTTTACCTACGCAAACATCAGCTGTCGAGTCAATAACCTTATGCTTGATCGGGCCGTGTAGGTACCTACGCTGCCCGATACGCAACGACCGACGACGACGTAGGTAACTATCTCGTGGCGCGTAACTTTTGGTTTGATACATTTTGCGAGTATAATCTTATCATTTGCTAATTTCTTTATTTTTTATGTTACGTCGCAGTACAAGCTTGTAATGAGTAGTATTTTGTTAGTTAAACCACCGGTCCAAGGGATTAAAACGATCAAAATTTAACGGTGTATATCTAGTACTCATAACAAAAGCATTACAATAAAGTTTATCTACTTACTTGGTAAGTTTGTCTTTGAGCACATTGTGCCAGTAATGTGTATACTCCTTCACATAAGCAGCTCTATGACCCTTTTGGTACTGGCCACACATTTTCCTGAGCTCACCATACAGAAGAACCAATTGCTCGTCATCATTGGTCTGTTTCATTTGACGACTGGAAAAATCAATAGAAAATGAAAAATCTTAACACATATTTGAATAATAATATTGATTTGTAGTACTACAATTTTTTTTTTCTAGGCTTATCTGCAAACAGTAACTACTATAAACAGATTAAAATAAATAGAATTGGTGTTTTAGAAATTGACTAAGTATATTCAGACCTATACAAGTTCTGAGCCTGGAAGGGGAAAATTAGATTTCTTATTAGAACATTTTAATTAGACATGAAATGTAATTCAATCATGTATTTTTTTTACACAAAATAACACTTATTCAAATAGATAAATGAAAATCTATTGGCTTTCTATTAAGTCTCTATTTATGGTATTTGAAAGGTTAAACAGTGTCTATACAAACCTCAAGTCATCAATTTTCTCAAAGGATCTTAGGTAAACTAATACTTCTTCCAGCTTGTTAATAGCTGAAAACCTTCTGTCAACCTCATATCTCAGTGGTTCCGTTTTATTTAGGAATGTTTCAACTTTCTTCTTCAATTCCACACTTCTTGTTTTTAGCTTGTCTATTTGTTCGGAATTCAATTCGGCCTTTTCCAAGGCTGCTGCCAGTTTTATCGGCACTTCATTGTTGGCTATATTAAGCTAAATAAAAAAAAAATAGTTTAAAAATTGTGAATAAATTAAAAACAGAACTATGCATTTTTTTAAGCAGTTCTGTAAATGCTATAATATTAGTAAAACTAAATCAAAGAGTTAATGGAACTTACACTACTTTGAAGTTTATCCCTCTTGATCGTTAATTCATTTTGTAATTCTAAAGCATTTGCTAAATCATTTATATTAGAACCTATCCTTATGTTGAGGCTCTGTATTATTGACTTTTTCTCCTCTTCGTCCATGTTTACAAGACTATCTGTTTCATGGCACTGAAAACATGTATTCCATTGATTATTTGTATTTCTTTAACGAATAACGAAATGAACAAAAATCTGGACACGAAGACTGAAAATAATCAATAATTTTGACAGACACATGACAGTTGACAGACAAATAGTGCTGCCAACTCGGATTTTAGGAAAAACGTATAATGCGTTTCAAATAAAAGAACTTCAATAAAACTCAAACTCCATTTTTTTACATATTATTACATAGGCCTAAGGCTATAGGTCAGAATCTAGGTGTATGCAAAAATAAATTACTAGTGTAATTAAGACGGCTGTATGGGTTTTGTATCTTTCCTTGCTAAGTTCGGTAACCGACTTTGGCAAGTTGTCATAGGAACGTATGCTGTCAATCTACACTAATATAATAAAGAGGTAAAGTTTGTTTTTATGTTTTTTTGTTTGTAGGGGGTAATCTCTGGAACTACTGGTCCGATTGGAAAAATTTTAGCAACAATAGAAAGGTGCTTTACTCCTGAGTGACATAGGCTATATTTTATGTACGCGGGCGAAGCCGCTGACAAAAGCTAGTAAGAAATATTATGTAAATTGCTTCTAATTTTAAAAAGTTCCAAGTGTTTAAAGAACACACACAATACTAGATAATATTATAAAGTGAAAACAGAGTCAGTTTATCGATTTTTTTGAATATGTGCCTGAGAGACTCGAGCGGACCTAGTTTTTAAATAGCCCGCAGTGCTCTCTTTTGCAAGATGAAAATTGATTTTACATCAGCTGCAGATGTCTACAACAAAATGCCATAAGACATAATAAACTAACTTATCTGTGGCTACACTTGCCAATTGTTTGATGCCAATGACTTAGGTATATCGATGCCTCCCACGTAAGTTGTTGTAACCCACAAAATGTCGATTTTGGGTTTTTTATGTAAAAGTGTCTAACTTTATGTATACTATCCTACAAAAAAACAAAAAGTCCAAAAAACCTATTATTTAAGGTACTTTTGAAACGTATAATGTTGTATATTTCGAACGATTCCAGCGTAGACTGTAGTATTTATTACTTGCAATGGTTTACAACGGGGAAAAGCGTACGCGCGCTCGTTGTATGTAACACATATCACAGATTACGCTGGAAATCGCTGCCAGTTGCACAGCTCACGTAATTTTTACGTCGTTAATTTAATATTCTAGTAATTACTATTCCGTTTAACCTTATCTTTAACTAACGTGATAACCTTTTAAAATATGGTATTGATCCCATACAACAATTTACGTCGATAATTTTCAAAATATTTTATGTTAAGTGATACATACAATATTTTACTTCGATGCTAGATATGTAAAAGTGAGTTGTAACATCACATACAACGATTTACGTCGCTATTCGTTTGAAATGAGTACGTTGTATATATTTTTCAAGGAGTGTTTTATGAATATCACTGGAGTCAGAGCCATCCTAGACAACCATTTTCATTGAATCTAAGAAGTTTTAAATGACTAAATTAACAGATGATGGCATATTCGTAATTTTGAACCCTAAAACTACAGATCATTTTCTCCTCATTAAACTTTAAACTGCTCACTTACTCGTATTTCATAGCTGTGTAGTATAATAACCATTTGGATTACGATTATAATTGCCATTTTTGTTTATATTATATCATAATAATTATAGCTAATAACAACTTGGCAAAATGGGGGATTATAGACCCCGGTGACACACAGTGCGAGTGCGGTGTCTCTGACCAAACAATGGCCCACCTATTGGAGTGCTCAAAATGTCCCTACAAGTGCACGCTGGAAGACCTTAAGAATGCCAATGAAGCTGCTATAAATGTGGCAAGCTACTGGGCCCAAAAACTTTGAGGGAAGCGGAATCCATCGATTGGAGAAGAAGAAGAAGAATTATAGCTAGACTGTGCTGGGCAAAGGCCTCCCTCCATTCTTTCCAGTTATCTCAGTTTTTCGCTTTATCGTACCAATTCTCAAAGAAAGCATCCAGGTCGTGTCGAGTAAATGTGGGCCTGATTGCCTGTAAAGTACCGAAAGATTACAAGTGAGTTTTAGTCAATAAAAGCAACTTTTACTAATTAAAAGCCACCAGGACTTTCCTTCTTGTTCGTGTTTATTGCCAGTTTCCCAAATCAGAAAACGTTGTTCGATACTTTTACCTTAGTCACCATCTGCATGTTTCTGCACTGTTGAACTCTTCAAACTAAGTCCACTATCAGTTATTTGATTAAATGAAGTATCGTTTGATAAAGGTAATGAAAAAAATACACATTTAAAGACTACAGATTTTTCAAAAAGGACTAACAAAAACAAAGAAAACCTTTCTAGTAAAATATTAAAAACAGCCGGAAAACTGGTCTACTGAGTCTGCTGTAAGCACTATTTCAATAAATTAAACTAAAAAGACGACAAAGAAAACAATCGATGTATAATTATGGCTAATTTAGTTACAGGAGAGCCCAGCTTAGAATTTATGCTGATACTATTGCGAGACATAAGTAAATAAGATTAAATTGCCTGTTACCGTTACTGAAACTTCAAACTTCAGACGTGTGAAAACAACAGTTTTCCCATTTCTATAAGTGATTAAGTTCTTAATAAGGCATTAGTTAAATTTGATATACCAACAGCAATATTAATCCCCGATCAAAGAGATAATTATACTGTTAATAATAACAGCCTATGAAAAAGTCTGGGTCTGTCAAAACTATAGTTTGTGACTATTTCAAGAGCTTTTCAATTTCTTGCAAATTGAGTCAAATTATGCTTGACAAAATCCACAAATGTTATATTAGACAGAGGTTTCAACTTTTAGTGTATATAGTAATAATGTGTAGCTTTTGCCTAAAGGGTACACAGAGAAAGCGAAATCTGAAAGATAATAATATTGTGAAGATAAAAGGGGTACAAGTTGGTTCTGAAGATTCAATATTACTATAATGTTTTTTCGGACTGTAACGTGATGACCATTTCTTCTCGGTTGGGAAACAATGGCTATTTCTCCTTTTTTTTTAAATGCATATTACAGAATGAGCTTTTAGTAAAGTCACTTGGAAAGATGGAGAGGGGAAAGATAGATATAAAGTAAAGACTGTGGGAGAAGTTATATGAAAGAAAAGGGAGTCAGTGATAGCGAGACGGGTGATACGACAAAATGGAAGAATAAACTTGTTATACCGACTCCAAATAACATAGGATTAAAGCAGGAACATGTTAATTATTTACCTATTTTTAAATCTCACTCGGTTACTAGAATTTTCATAATCAAAATCTTAAAATACTTTTTTGATTTTTGATTATTTAAACTGTAATTAAATTTGATTAAAGAACGATGTAATTAATTCAAAGTATAATTTAAATCAAGAGAACACTTAAATTTTCAGTTTTATATATTTTTTAATTATTTTTAATCTTAATCTTTAATATTTTTCTAATCTTTAAAATATAGTTTGTTATTTTAAACTTTAAATCCTAAAACGCAAAATGTTGAAAACCAGTTTGAAAATATTCAACTTTTTTGAATTTCGGAAATGTATTAACAAAACAGTATTGTCCTAAACGAAATTAGGCTGAAAAAACCTGGTATTTATTTTATTATATCAATTAATGATACACATACCACACCCCTTTTTTTATTTGTAGTCGACGTACATTGATGTAAGTATCATATATGATTAAAAACGGCTCTTATACTCCCGTGTATAATAATGTAAGTAATAGTTACAACATTTTGCAAGGACCTCATGTCGCGGTAAACAGTTGTAACAACAAAATCCAAGAAACTGTTAAAATTATAAAGTAATGACATATAGTAAACAATAACGTAATAAAAACTATACTCTCATACCGAATTTCATAAAGATTCTTTGAAAAATGTGGTTTGTATCGCAAAAAGAATCTTTAAAACGCTCTCCTGTAAAATTGCATTTTTGGGGTTACAACAACTTACGTGGGAGGCATCGATATATCTGTTAAAAGTTATTTGAGAAAATAAACCAGTAAATGTATGGTTTACCGGTGGGCAAGTAGTGTTCATAGTTAATTAGTCATAGTTTTTTATTGGGTTTTTCAAAGACCATTTTATGTTTTGTAACAGAATAACAATCTTTGGAGTGGGGTTTTAGAGAATAAACCAGTGAATGTGGGGTTAGTGAGAATGGTTAGTATGGAGGAAGTCAGGGAAGCAGTGAATGGAATGAAAAATGGTAAAGCCATTGGCCCGGATGGAATACCAGTTGAGGTGTGGAAGTTATTAAGAGTAGATGGATGGGTGTGGCTGGCTTTTTTCTTCAATAAGCTGTTGCAGGAAGAAGCCATACCTGATGAATGGTGCAACAGTTCTCTGGTGCCCATCTTTAAAAACAAAGGTGATGTGCTTGAGTGCAACAATTATAGAGGAATAAAGCTAATGTCGCATACCATGAAAGTATGGGAGAAAGTTATTGAACGGCGGCTGAGAGAAGAGAGTGAAATTTCACAGAACCAATTCGGTTTTATGCCTGGTCGTGGTACAACGGATGCCATATTTGCTATACGCCAGTTGTGCGAAAAATACAGAGGTGCACATAAAAACTTGCACATGGTATTCGTGGACCTCGAAAAGGCATACGACCGGGTACCTCGTGAGGTTCTGTGGTGGGCTCTTAAGGAGAAAGGTGTGCCTGGGAAGTATGTGCAGTTGATCCGATCAATGTATAGTCGCTGCAGTACACAAGTCCGGTCTGCAGCGGGCACCACTAACAACTTCAATGTGGCTGTCGGTTTACACCAAGGGTCGGCTCTTAGCCCTTACCTCTTCCTGATAATAATGGACGCTCTGACGTCGGACATTCAGGAAGAGGCTCCCTGGTGTATGCTGTTTGCCGATGATATTGTGCTGGTTGCCGAGAGTGCCCTAGAGGTCCAGAGAAGATTGGAGGTGTGGTGGCAAAGACTGGAGAGTGTTGGCCTAAAATTGAGCAGAACTAAAACAGAGTACCTGTTCTGCGATTTTGGCGGTCTCTCTAGTCCTGTGCCCATAGCTCTCGCCGGAACGCCCATACCAACCTGTTCCGATTTTCGGTACCTTGGGTCGCTTATCCAAGGGAATGGTGAGATAGACCGAGACGTGGCACATCGGATCAACTCAGGATGGATGAAATGGCGACAGGTCACTGGAACAACTTGCGACCCACGGATGCCCCTCAAGTTGAAGGGTAAAATCTACAAGTCCGTGATAAGGCCTGTCCTACTGTATGGGTCAGAATGTTGGGCTCTGAAAAAGACGGATGAAAAGCGATTGCATGTAGCAGAGATGAGAATGTTGAGATGGATGTGTGGTGTGACGAGAATGGATAAAGTGAGAAATGAGTATATTAGAGGAAGTTTGAAAGTGGCGCCAGTGACTGAAAAGTTGAGAGGGAACCGTTTGTCTTGGTATGGCCATGTAAAAAGGAGGGATGAAACGCATGTTACAAAGAAAGCCATGAGTATGAATGTGGATGGATGGAGAGGGAGAGGGAGACCAAAGAAGATACGGATGGATTGTGTGAGAAGTGATATGGAAAACAGAGGAGTTAGTGATAGCGTGACGGGTGACAGGACAGAATGGAAGAAAAAAACATATTGCGCCGACCCCAAATAAAACGGGACAAGGGCAGGAAGATGATGATGAACAGAATAACAATCTTTCGTCTTGCGATCGCGACCAAAAAGTCTTGGTTGCACAAACCAGTTACTAAAACACAAACAGAGACTCGGGACTTGGAATTAAAGTTCGTAAATAGAGTAGAACAAACTTTACTGTACACAAAAATCAAGAAGACCCTGATTACGTAGATATACACCGAAATACATAGAGTTGGCAACACTTCGATTGCAAAAATGCCACCATGACGATTCACAGCCATCATCTCTGGTGATTTGACAGTATGAAATTACGTTCAGAAACTTTACCTGTAAAACATAATAGTTGCTGAATATAGAGAAATTCATGCTTCTTCCTCACAATAAGAGGGGAAGGATTTTTTCAAAAACTTTGATAAAAATAGATTAGAAAATTGCTTAGACATATCTCAGATCAAAAAACCGGCTGTCATTTGTCAACAGTTTTATATTATAGCTGTCATATCCCCGCGTTCCGAATTGCGTCAAAAGACATAATATCGCGAATCCAACCAAATTTAATAGTCACAAAACATAAAGGCTATTGAGTAATAATTGTGGCGTTGCGCGTTGGTTGGATTCGCTTTATAATGACGTTTGACGTAATTCGAAACGAGGAGGTTGTTGCGAGTTTTTGTGTGTGCGCGATTGTGCAAGTTTGTTCGGCGGCTGGGATAATAAAATAAATTGTATTCTGTATTTCTGTGTTCATTTCATACGTTGTGTTGGTCGCGAATGCCGTGGTTCGCAATCGCGATTCTGTGATCAGCCCTAAGTGTTTTGATTTGTATCTTAATCCAGAGAATAGTCTAATGAAAATGTTGTCTTTTCTTATTAAACATAGAAATGATTTTATATATTTAACGTTACTTCTGTTCAGCGTAGGGATAGGGCCACGTTACAGGGCTCTAAAGACAGTGCAAACTAAGAAATGGGTCGGAAGTATAATCGGTCTTATACTTATTTCGATTGTTTCGGGGTATAGCGCTCTCCATCCCATTTTTTCAGCTATACTGGGTATTATCGCTATAAAAGTGACTTCTATCAAGTAAGTCTTTACTTTGTATAAATAAAACACTCATAGGCAGGCTTTTGTCAGGGATAGGTAGTTTTCTTTAGTTGGTATATATGATCCTATGTTAGCTCACACATAATTGCATTATTATCCTATAGCTCCTAGCAGTGGTGTAGCCAGTCCTAATAGGTGTCTGAGTAATAATCACTAAGGGTTTTTTATGATTAAATGGGAGAAGTCAAATCTAGACTGGAAATGAGTTTATTTTTTGGAACAATCTAGCCTATATAGAGAATACTGATAAGAGTGTAGCATGCTATAAAATTAGAACCTTCTGTCATATAGCCAGTATTTATTCCCTATAGATTTCTTATCAATAAGACTATTTAAGATTTTGGATAATGTATCACATATATTTGTATTTGTCAAGCTGCTGGAGTCTAGGAACCCTATATCAATGATACAGTAGTAGTTACTTTTCTGGCTCTTAGAGTATAAGAAATTTAATGCTTGCTGTATTTTGTGTTTCAGAAAATGTCATGTTGTGGCTTTCTTTTTTATGTTCGGCTACCTTGTCTTCTTCCGTCTGGCTGATAAGTTTGGTCTCCCACTATCTTCCGGACAGACAAACCTCATTGAAATGATAATAGTTCTACGTGTAGTGGGGGTCGCATTTGAAATCAATGGCTCCTGGCTGGCAATAGCACAAGCTAAAAAGGATGAAAATAAAGAACAAAAAGAAGTAAAAACAAGAGATGATGATTTTCTCGAAATAATAAACCCTAGCTTTGAAGACTTGTTCCATTACTGTTTCAATTACATCGGATTGTTAACAGGTAATGTTAATAAAGTTATTTATTCATAGTTTCTATGTAGAAATGTTATAATTATAATGGACTTTGGAGTCATAACAATAGTAATTTACATAATCTTTATTTTAAACTGCAATTTGACAAAGCTGTAATAAAACAGTGGGAAATCTCAAATAAACTTTTATTTTATAAAACATTTGACATATTATGCAATACTAAGGGTTCAGTTAGACGACGCGAAAATCAGCCGTGTAACTGAGCTGTTACGACCGCCGCGGCTCCGTGCGGCCACATGTTTTTTATGCTTTTACAATTTGTATGTTGTGGGTTAGTCAATAAAGTTTGTATTGCTATAAAAAGGTCGCTCTACGGCTGCCGTGCAATCTATTACGATTTCATATAAACGCACCCTAATGCTTGCCTTGAATGCTAAAATAACAAGTTTTCAATTGTGTGTACTACTAACAAATATTATTTTCAGGACCCTATTATAGATACAGAACATTTGACGACTACTTCCGTCTGCCTTACAGCAAGTATGTTGATTGCTTAGGCTTTACCATCAACACTATGAAAATGGTCCCCTTCTATATCTCAATGTACTTGGCTTTGTCTAACATTTGGCCTCTAGAGGTGAGCATGTTTCATAACACTTACTAGCAGATTTGCGTAAAAAAACAATTCATCTAACATTAAGGGCCAATGCTAGTGCTCCGTCCGGGCTCACCGCGTGGGCAAACGTCTTGGACAGCCGCGCTCCGCGCCCGATTTACTACGTATACGATATGTTTAAGTTCTTCATCGACACGACTACATGCACACTCTTAAAGTTGAACTAGCGATACTGCGCAGGTAATAATCCGGTTTCCGCTACGGGGCCAGCTCAAATGGCACACGTACGAAATCACGCGATAGTAACTCGCGCTGTCTCCCGCTTTACGCAACATTGGTCCTAAGTGCTTGTTTACGGAGACGCGGCGATGTGCGTGGCCCGTTAGGCGTTTATTGTACATTGCTATATATTTGAGTTCGCGCGTGCGGTGACGTGGCCTGCTGCTGCAATATACGACGAAAGCCCAACGCGTCGCCCATCACGCCTCTCCGTAAACAAGCACTAAGAATGCTTACAGTTTAAACGTTTCATGTCGGACTGCAGCCGCTCGTTTACCGTGCGGTAACCGCCCGGTTGCAGTACTTTAGCAGTCCGACAAAAATGCACCTAAATTAAAAACGTATCTGCCTGCCGCACCTTGCACTTTGTACGATAGTGAGTACGATATATCTAACGCATTGCATCATTGATGTATTAAGGATTTTTTATTACATGCATTCCATCCGACTAACGCACCGCAGCAGGCCGTCAAAAAACGCATAAATTAAAAGCGTCATTGAGTTTGCAGCAAGAACAAATGTTGTTTTATTTTTTTACAGTACATTTTATCAGAAGACCACAACAACAGGCACTTTGTGTACCGCATGCTGTACCCATGGGCGTTGTTCGCGCAGTTCAGACAACGAATCTACTCTGGAATGACATTAGCTGAGAGTGTGTGTACAGCTGCTGGGTTCGGTGCATACCCAGTCCAGGGCAAAAATAGAACGGGACATGGACCTACTGTGGGATACTTAAAGTTGAAAAAAATGTAAGATATCAGCTTGTTTTGGTTTATTTTGTTATTAGTAACGGTCGAGTCGTAAAGGCCCCGACTTATGAGTTGTAGGTCGCGAGTATGGCGCATTACTTTGTGTAATTTATTTCATCACCACTGCTCTCAAAAACGGTGAAGGAAAACATCGTGAGGAAACTGGCATGTCCTAGAACCAAAAATTCAGAGACGTGTGACATTCACCAATCCGCACTGGGCCCGCGTGATGGATTACGGCCCATTTCTTCTCCTAGACCTTCTCTCTAGGAGAAGAAATGGGCCGTAATCATCATCAGCCTTTTTAATGTTCACTGCTGTGTCTCAGCAGTGAACATTAAAAAGGCTGATGGTGATGATGTTATGAAGTTGGTAAGATTCATTGTCATCCTCATATAAAAACTACTACTTAAAACATATATCAAATAATAATAAGAATAAGCCTAAACTAGTGTGAAATATGGGCCAGGGTTTTTTGGTCAACTATTGTATTCTCTTCAGCGTATTGTTAGACAGTGGGAATTTTTCGTGTGAATTTTGAGAGAAAACGACCTTTGAGAGAAAACGGCCGAAGTGGTCGCACAGAGATGTCATCAAAACCATAGAGGCCTAGCAGGGTCGGAGTCTACTGACGCCAAGGGTTGTGCGAAAGAGAACCTCAGGGCCCTGAAACGAATGTAAAGAAGAAACTTGGGGTGGGTCTCAGTCAGTAAGAGTCTGAAACGCGCACCAGCTATGTCCTAGAGCTGGAGAAGTCAAAGGATGGTTTACCACTAAAAAAGACCCTTAGTTTACGTTTGATAATACTGCCTTTAATAAAATAATGTAAAATTGGGTGGTTGGGTGATTGGGTGCATATGGGGCCTCACCACGATCTTCGGGGCCCAAGTCAACCTCCCCTGCAAGTTGGGGCACCTGCCGTACAGCAGATGAGGCTCTGGCGCCGGCTTTCCCTTTTAGGGTTGGGAGGTCAGACGGCAGTCGCTCCTGTAAAGGCCACAAATAGCCACTAAAAATGGTCAAGAAAGGAAAGAATGCTGCCACGGATAGGGCGCCGCCGCAAAACGGCGCGCAGGAGATTCGCCCGACTCCTGTGGCAAGTGGGCAAGGGCTACCGTGTATGGGGCGAACACGGCCAAAGACGCGAGCCCCAACCCGGAAAATCCGCTTCGCCAGCCTCAACATTGGCACGCTGACCGGACGCGCGAGAGAGTTAGCCGATGTACTTCTCAGGCGAAAGGTGGCCGTGGCATTCCTGCAGGAGACTCGGTGGAAAGGCCGCAGGTCCCGGCTCATCGGGAATGGCTACAAGCTGATCTACACGGGTGCAGCCGGTGGGGAGAACGGGGTGGCCGTTGTACTCTCCGAGGAGTTTCAAGACGCAGTCCTGGAGGTGAAACGCTACAGTGATCGGCTTATGGTCGTAGGTGTGCTTATTGATGGGGTTGTAACCCACTTGATAAGTGCCTACGCACCTCAGGTCGGTTGCAGCGACACTGAAAAGGCTGCGTTCTGGGATCAACTCGGTGGGGTGCTTCGTGGCATCCCGTTGTCACAGGGAATCGTCTTGGGTGGTGATCTGAACGGTCATGTGGGTGACAGGTGCAAGGAGTTCGAGCATGTTCACGGTGGCTTTGGATACGGTAGCCGTAACGCGGAGGGGGAGACTATCCTCCAAACGTGTGCGGCTGCCGGCCTTGCCATCGTGAACACGTTCTTCAAAAAGAAGCCCGAACACCTGATTACCTACAAGAGCGGGAGGTACGCTACCCAAATCGATTTCTTACTCACACGGAGGCACCATATCAGTAAGGTAGCCAACTGCAAGGTCATACCCGGCGAGAGTCTCACTGCACAACACCGTCTCCTTGTCATGGACTTGCGCGTCAAGCCTAAGGTCAAGTTTGTTGAGCGCCGACAACGCCGAATACGGTGGTGGCGACTGGATGAAGCCACGTCCCAGTCGTTCGCGTCGGCCATCGGCGATAAGTGTGATGGAACCGATGGCGAACCTGTGCAAAGCCACTGGGACAGGATTCAGGTTGCCATCACTGAAGCGGCAAAGTCGGTGCTCGGCTTGTCCAGGGGCGGCCGCAGGTGTGACAAGGAGACTTGGTGGTGGGATGACACAGTCCAGAGGGAGATCAGAGAGAAGAAAGCCCTCTTCAAAACGTGGCAAGCTTCCAAATCTCCCGAAGACCGCGACGCATACAGAACCGCAAAACGTGCCGCCAAGAGGGCCGTAGCCAGAGCCAGACGAGACCACTTACAGCCACTTTATGATAAGTTGGAATCGTCTGAGGGGCAAAAGCTCATTTATAAGTTGGCACGTTCCAGGGTCAAAGCGGCACTGGATATCTCTAAGTGCCGCTGTGTAAGAGACCCTGACGGCAATCTGTTATGCGAGGACCTCGCGGTGAAGGAGAGATGGCGCTCGTACTTCCACGAGCTGCTGAACAAGCAGCACAAAGAGGTGCTGTCTCCGGTTCTCCCTCCAAATCAGGGACTTGTGCCCCCGGTTACGCCTGAAGAAGTGCATGTGGCTCTTCGCCGCATGAAGAACCGGAAAGCTGTCGGTGCCGATGGAGTCCCCATTGAAGCCTGGAAGGCGATGGGCCCTCATGGTGTGTGCATCTTAACCCACCTATTTAACCGCATGCTCCTCACCGGAAAGATCCCGAGTCAATGGAGACTGAGTATTATCACTCCAGTCTTCAAAGGCAAGGGATCGGTGCAGGAGTGTGGCGACTACCGGGGGATTAAGGTTATGTCCCACACCATGAAGCTCTTCGAGCGGGTGATTGACTCTCGGATCCGACAGGAGTGCACCGTCTCGGGATGTCAATATGGGTTTCGACCAGGCCATGGCGCCATGGATCCCATCTTTGCCCTAAGGGTTACCATGGAGGGATACAGATCGAAGAATACGCCTCTGCACCTCTTGTTCCTAGACATGCAGAAGGCCTTCGACTGTGTCCCCCGTGATGTGATCTGGTGGGCGCTGAGATCCAAAGGAGTGCCCGAGACCTATGTTGACATCATCCGAGATATGTACCGAGACTCCGGTTCTGTGGTTCGGACCGCTGTTGGCGATACGAAACCCTTCCCCATCACCGTCGGAGTTCACCAGGGCTCTGTCCTTAGTCCGTTTCTGTTCAGCGTGGTGCTGGACGTGCTGTCCTCCACCATCAGGGACTTACATGAGCAGCCGCCATGGCTGCTCATGTATGCAGACGACATCGCGCTGGCGGACTCGGACAGTGGGCGCTTGGTTCGACGTGTGGCAGCGTGGAAGGAATCGCTGGAAAACGGCGGTCTGATAATTAATGCGGCGAAGACCGAGTACTTGGCCTGTAACACAACTAACGCTGGTCCTGTTCGCATTGGCGAAGACACAGTTGAGCGCACGGAACAGGTCAGGTACTTGGGATCGGTGCTCCACGAGTCCGGGGACGTCGACTGCGACGTCGAGTCTCGTATCTCGGCGGCCTGGGCGAAATGGCGTGAGGTGGCGGGGGTTATCTGTGACCCCAAAATGCCGGTTAGGCTCAAAGGACAGGTCTATAAGACCATCATTAGGCCTGTCCTTTTGTATGGCAGTGAAGCGTGGCCTGTACTTGAGCGACATAAGCAAAGTCTGCGTGTCACGGAAATGAATATGCTGCGCTGGATGTCTGGAGTTTCGCGGAAAGACCGCATTAAGAACTCCCGCATCCGGGGCAGCCTTCAGGTCCGTGACATAGCAGATAAACTGCAGGAGGGTCGCTTACGCTGGTATGGCCACGTTTTACGAAAACCGGCAGACTACGTGGGTAACAGATGCCTCGCCATGCCGCCTCCGCCGGGACCCGGAAAACGAGGTAGGCCTAAGAGGCGTTGGATCGACGTCGTAAGGGACGATATGCGTGCTAATGGGCTTAAGGCAGAGGACGCAAAAGACCGAGCGAAGTGGAGACGACTAGGTAGGAAAGCGGACCCCGGGCACCGAGGTGAAAGCCAAGGTAGCAACCGGGACTTACGCTAGGCTGATGATGATGATGAATAAAATAATGTAAAAACTGGTTTATGCCTCAAAAAATTAAGTCTAAATGTTTAGACGCGGCATGTTGTGCGGTCGTCGTACATCGCCATATATGTCTGAAGTTAGGCTCTGCGAATTTAAGCGCTAGAAAGCTCATAAAAAATAAATACTTTTAATAAATAAATGCAATTTACAGTTGTTATTTTGTTAAATACTGTTATTGTTATTTATTATTTTAAAGCCTTTATTATTGTACGGGTTTTCAAGCGCTAAAAGTCGCAGAGCCTAACTTCCGACGACCGTACTATACGATGAACGCCCAACGCTCCGCGTGTCTGTAATGAAGCAGTGTAAGATAAAAATAATTCAATTTTCGTCTCTTCTCAGGTCAGAACAGGAGGCAAGGGTCACTCAATATGATTTCAACACAGTGGAGTCGATGGACGTGTGGGGTTGCGAGACTGTGGTCACATTGCGCGACTCTATGAAAGTATGGAATAAGGCTGTGCAGTACTGGGTCGCCATGGTTGTTTATAAGAGGTTCCCTGTCAAACCTTTGAAGTAAGTCATTTTTTAAATAATATTATTGTTAGTAATCTAGTCAAAATAGCAAGCGTTGTGAACTTTTTCGAAAGAGTTACCTTGGAGAGTTACCCTTCAGTTTGCTGAGAACTCCTTAAGGTGCGCGGGAACAGTGCGTGCCGTTGACGACTTGTCGACAGTTGAGCTATCCATTGCTCGTCGTCCGCTAGCCTGCGCCAAGACGGCACTAATAATAATAACGTTTATTTTAGACAGATTCTAATGTGGATCCGCCAACATGGGCGCGAGTAGCGCATGAATGCACTGTGTAAGTCTTCCCTGAATTGCGCTGAAAAGATGAATTTGCTTCATCTTTTCATTGCAATAATTTTGCGTGTGCAGTGCACGACCAATTGCGTGCGCTCACTAGCAACGCATTTATCAGATATGGAATATACACCCTTGTAATCGTCGACGGCGCGTTATGTTCCCGCGTGCCTCAAGGAGTTGTCAGCAAATATAGAGGCCCAACTGTAGGGCCAAAGCCTACTGGGGCCCGTGTCCGATTTCTGTAAGGAAGGTCCGACCCCGTTTTGAGGGCTAAGAAGGAATGGGTTGGGTTGTTTAGTTAGTAAGAATAAGACACTTTTTCCAGCCCCGCCCAAGGGCAGGATTCGTTATTACATTATCCCACCTTAAAAAGAAATACACCCTTGTATGAACCAATTGTAATGAATGTAAATCTAAATAAATGTCTCTGTCATTTCAGGATCCATGCAGCATTGTTTGTGTCGGTGATCTGGCACGGCTTCCACGCCGGATATTTCTTCTGCATCTACTTCTGTCCATTTTACGTGATGGCCGAAGATATCTACTACAAGCTATACTATAAGGACGCCACAGGACTGGTAAAGAAATTATTATAATACTAGCGACCCGCCCCAGCTTCGCACGGCTACTGATATTGAATATATCATGCATGTATTATACACATAAACCTTCCTCTTGAATCACTCTCTTAAAAAAAAAAAAACGCATCAAAAGCCGTTGCGTACTTTTAAGATATAAGCATACCTACATAGGGAGGAAGCGACTTTGTTTTATACTATGTAATGATTAAATATTACGGCCCATTCCTTTTCCTCAAGAGGAGGCCTAAGTCCCAGCAGTGGAAACGGTAGAAGGCAGATGCTATGCTATAAAAAAATATCTCGTGTCACGGTGTTTGTGGTCGCACTCCTCTCAAACAGCTTGAACGAATTTAATGGGCCGTTCGAGAATTACATAAGCAGATTCTTTGCAAATATTTACCCGCATCTCTCCCTTGTCAGCAAAAAAGCCCTCTCCACCTCCATACCTAAGTAAACATTGGTCCATGCAATTTTATATGTGTTCTAGGTTTTGACATGTTTGATGACAGATTTGCGATAGGTATAACAAAATTATTGATTTATGTATAATATTAGCGACCTGCCCCAGCTACGCACGGGTACTGTAATTGAATATATTATGCATGTATTATACACATAAACCTTCCTTTTGAATCACGCTATCTGTTAAAAAAAGCCGCATCAAAATCCGTGGCGTAACATAGGAAGTAAGTGACTTTGTTTTATACTATTATATTCTTTCTTTTCCAGAAAAAGAAAATCCTTGGCTTCATAATGTGGTTCCTGCGATCCCATTCGGAGTCCTATCAATGTGCTGCATTCCTTCTACTCTCTTTCGATCGTATTTGGATATACTATTCATCAGTATACCATTACTGGTATGGAGTGTGGCTTGGTTTCCTTTTACTAGGCATGCTTTTAAACAAAATACATAAAAGTAATCAACCAAGGAAAGTGAAAGGTGAAGTTGAAATTAAACAAAAGGTTGTAAGCAACTAATTTAATATAGTAATCTCTGATCAATGTTAGCTCAATTCCAATGTAAGTGTAATAGTTTTTAACAATATTATGGATAAACAACAATTGTACGAAA
This sequence comes from Mythimna loreyi, assembly GCA_029852875.1. NCBI lineage: Eukaryota > Metazoa > Arthropoda > Insecta > Lepidoptera > Noctuidae > Mythimna > Mythimna loreyi. The sequence continues at coordinate 10,612,799 of CM056785.1, read as the reverse complement.
GGATATTTCTTAGGAACAAAACACGATCTCGAATCTAAGATAAAATAACAATTTAGATAAGTTTTATAATATTTTACACACCAACTAATTTGGTTCCACGTTGCTAAAACATCTAAATTCGAAAGTATATTACACATATTCTTTAAAATCAAAAGTATTGTTTTAGGAAACATAAAAGTTGCGATAGAAATTTAAATTCATTTCACTTTGTTTCAGTGAAGAAGTTTGAAATTTTAAACCATAGAGCTTTTACGGACCATATAAATAATTGTGTTTCGTTCCTAAGCAGTATCATAGTTGTAGTAATAATATAAAGCGTTGACGGCGGACTTTATACATTGCCGCTGCCAACGCAAACAGCCCATTTACACTACAACGGACCAATTTATAGCGGCGTACTTTTTTTTCTTGTATTGGAAAGCATTTTATAAATAGCCTTTCATGCAATCTAAACCTGGATTGTCACTGAAAACTTTTTAGGGATTATACTTTTTAACAGCGCTAGGGTTGCACGGTACGAAGTTTCAGTTGCTGTGTGAAAGGGCTATAACAATGTCACAATTTTAAATACTATAAGTCTGATCACCACTTTTGAGATTTTTGGTGGAATTGAAAAAAAAAAGTAATATATTTTCTTTGAGATTTTATAGCACTTGGTGCTTAGTAGAAAGAAAAAAAAAATTGCAGTATAAAAATTAAAAAAGAAATCGCTGGTAACTGTTGGTTGTCATGTGAAGTGAAAAACTTCCATCATCTTGAGTTTTCACTGCTTGTCAACTGGAACGAAGCTCAAGAGAAAGGTAAATTTTGTTTTGGTTGGTGAAAGACACTTCTTATTTGCCGCTAGCAAGGATATAAATTCATATTGCTGCGGACGGAGTAGTTACATTTTATACATACCTAAGTAGGTATGTAAAATATATATTATTAAAAAGTTTTAATAATATATATTTTTAAAATATGTATACAAAAAAAAAATAGGGAATGTATAATTACATAATTGAATACGTAGTATTTTAAAATTATTGTATAATGAGAATTATTAATTTATTGGAATTATTGTATAACTAGTTGTAGTTTTTTTGGAGGTAATGTAATTCAATGAAATTATTATTTATTCAACTATATTTTTAACTTTCCAGTGCAGTAATATTTGTTGGTTGTAAAAAATGGGTGTAGTATATAATAACTTTTATAAACTTATGACATTCCACAGGTTAAGATATGGGTAGACATTAGGGTAGAGATATAAGTAATTATTTATATATCCAATACAATACACACAATAATAAAATATTAATATTGTAAGGCATTTTTGTTCAAGTATAAAGTAAACCTTGGGAAGTATGTGTTTAATTAGAAATTAAATTTTATTTATTATTACCGTATTGATATTTTAGCTACATTATTGACCGAATCTTATACATATTTCTAGTCTGCATTGTAACAATTGACTGAATAAATGATTTTATTTAATAGATATTGCTTTTATTTGTCTCTGACATAACATCACAGTGATAGTTTTATCACAATGCATATTTAACCTGTTGACCGTTGCCTCAGTACGTCATTTATACTTGTAATTATTATTACTACTACGCCGAAGCTAAAAATAGGTAACAACATATTCTCCATATAAATCTTATACTTATTTTGCTAAATGGTAAGGTACAGCACCACAACACAGGTGTCCGAGAAATACAAGTATATAAGGTGTAAAATAAATTATATAATAAATAAATACATTTACTGGAGATTCTTGTCGAGCTTTGCTCTGGAGGTCAATTAAAAAAGGTTTTTATTCATGTTAATTTTTAAAACTTAACCACAATAAAATGTTACAAAAATGTACCAACTTATAGTAAGATATTACATATCAAACTTAAAAGTTAAATAATATAATTAGTTACGAATTACACTCTGGATATATTGCTGTATCAGGTACGTCAAGACCACTGTCACACTGAAATAAAAATACAATATAACGGTATTAGATATGGCACTTATTTGTTGTGTATGGTGAAAGCTCAAGTTTAGTATAGAAAGTTATTTAGTAGGTTACAAGTTTGATTAATTTCATGATTTCTTAATAATGTTATAATGGTTTTAATAGCATGGCACTTTGTACTTCAAAATCGTTCTAAAGGAAGCCACACATGTTACAGTATACTTGCGCAAATTAAGACTTGTACAAGTATACTTTATGTGTTAGAAGATACTTGCGCAAATTTCTTCCAACACATTTTATACTTGTACAAGTCTTAACTTGCGCAAGTAAACTGTAACGTGTGGCTACCATAACAAAATACTTTTAAACTTCTGTTATCTGTTTTAAAATAAGTTCCCTAAATGTTCCAAATTTAAATCTTCAAATTGGATTCTGTTAGTTTTTTTTTTTTGTAATTTACGTATCTTAGAATAAAGTTCAAAATTGATTAACTGGCTCGAAATAAAAGGACCAAAGTTGAGTCTTTTTTATGTTTTGTATTGATATGGTATAAACTACGTACTAAATTACTTTCAATCTAAACTAGCCACTAAGTATAGGTACATTCGTATTCTTATAACTATGAAAGGAAATTACAGATCATACAGCAAAATTACGAAGGTGCATACATACATTGACATTCTATAAATCATGGTACATAGCCTCAAAAGGTAGAGTACTCTCATACCTTACCGAATGTTATCCAATTATTCATGCAAGTTATAAGTTAAATAGGTTATCTGGAAGTTTCTCTTGTTGTCCTGTCAATCAGAAGAGATTAGCCTCCACCTTACAAGCATATTATTTATTCTATACATGGTTTTATGAGATTCTTGGTGTATATTAGCTATTATTAGTGTTTTATTTCAACTGATTTGTGACAAAAAATATAAGCAGTAAAATAAAATAGACAAACTTTTTCGTTTCACATTTTTGTTTTTACATTTGATAACCCATCCAAAAATGAAGGCAGCAGTAAAATTAAGCTTACACTAATTAAAATAGCGAGTAAAGTGCAGCGCGGAGTATAAACTGGCAAAGTGAGTTAGTGACACCAAAACTAAAGAGTAAAAATTGAAGTGCATAAAGGTCTGAAAGCAATGCCTATGTGCAACGCAAAGAAAAAACACCACAGGCGCCACTCAATAGCTTTCTAGAATCGCTTGGCAAGTAATTTACCTAACATTCCATCCATAATGGACGGGCTTGCGTGTGGCCGCTCCACTATGTGGCACCCCATTATGTGGCGCATAACTTTGGCCGTAATTCTTGTTCTGATTCGGTTGTTGACTGACCGGTTGAGATCCTGACGAGTAAGATTGGGGGTTAGAACTCCTTGAATTCGAACTGTACGAGGAGTAATTTGGATTCTCCATGATTGGCCTAGTGTTGAACAGGTTGTTCAAACCACCGCCATTTTTACCGAGATTACCGAGGAGGTTTCCGAAGACATTGGAGAGACTAGAGCCGGCGCCTCCACCGGATCCAGCGGTGCCGCCTCCGCCGTTTGCGTATTTGTTTATAGTGCTCAAAATTCCATCCAAGTTGAAACCACCGGGGTTGCGGCTTCCACTGTTGCCACCATATGGGGTATTGCTACCATATGGGCTGTTGCCTCCCGTATTCGAGGATCCATAAGGTGAACCTCCACCGTACGGTGAGCCACCACCGTAAGGCGATCCTCCTCCTGAGTTGCTTCCCCCACCGTAAGGCGATCCTCCTCCTGAATTGCTTCCTCCACCATAAGGCGATAATCCTCCAGTATTGCTTCCTCCGCCGTATGGCGAGCCTCCTCCAGTGTTGCTTCCTCCGCCGTAAGGGGAATTGCCTCCATATGGTGAGCTGCCACCATAGGGTGAGTTTCCGCCGTAAGATGAGCTTCCGCCATAAGGTGATCCTCCGCCATAGGGCGAGTTGCCGCCGGTGTGAGAATTTCCTCCATAGGGCGAGTTGCCGCCGGTGTGAGAATTTCCTCCATAGGGCGAGTTGCCTCCGTAAGGTGAGCCGCCACCGCTGGACGTATCACTAGGAGGGGCAGGTGGGTTGTAGTTCGGAACAGAGTCGAAGGAAGGTGTGTGAGGTTTTGGCGCGGCTGGCTTGGCGGGCTCCGAGTGAGATCCTGAAAAAATGATAACGCAAGCTTATTTACAAATATTCATCGTTATTGTCTTTATTTAGCCGAAAGGTGTCCACAGCTAGACATATGTCTCTCGCTAGTGTTGCCACAACGACGGGTCCATTGCATCTCGTATGTTTTGAATTTCTGCGTTTTCTAATATGCTGTAGCCACTCCAGTACGTGTCGGCCTTATCGACTATCTGTTCTGCGAGCAATGTGCTTTATCCATGTAGACTCTTCGGGCAAATTTCGAAAAACTTAATACAAAACAAATAATGAACTAAAAACCTATGATTATATAATTTAAACTACCTACGTGGACTATAAAATTTTCGTTCGATAGAACTTGTAAATAGTTGATTGTATGAGTGTTAATGAAATTAAAACATTACCTCCTTCCACTTGCGACTTCTTTTTGCAAGTGGGGTATGTTCCGCAGCCGGTAGTATGTCCAAAACTGCACGGGTCTTCGGCAAGCACGCATACTTCACTGTTGAGACATCCTATGTCTTTGCAAGTACGCCCATACTCTGGAACATAAGGATAAAATAAAATAAGGCGAAAATTTTCAGAAGTGTTTATGAGATTTATTGACTTCATGAACGTGTGCCATTATGACGGTTGTCAGCGCAGAATATAAGAAAAAAAAACGTGTTGCACCGACCACAAATAACATGGGAAAATTCCTGCCCAAGAACATTATGATGAAACAGTCCATTAACTATTATTATTCCTGCCCCTACGTGTTGCCTATTTGACGTCGATGCATAAGGTTTTACTTTTCCATTCTCCCCTTTTCAATTTCCACGCTATCATTCAATCCCTTTTCATTTACATCATTCCTCACACAACCTTTTCTGTGGCCACTCTCTCCTTCTCCTCTTATCCATATTTATGGCTGTGTCAGTAGGAATTCAAGTAACGGACTCAATTGAAAGCCATGCTTACGAATATAAGGAAACCAACTAAACAGCCTTGAAGTGGTCCCTACGTAGAATTATGTGGTTACATGATTCAATGCCTTTAGTTCAACGACTCTTAGTCAGATTTCAGGAAATAAAAACATACTGAGAAAGTTATAGGAAACGAAACTTGATGACGTCTGATTTCTACGTGGCGGTGCGTTGCGTAGCGTGAATCTAATGTAGTTCTAAAATTCTAGTTGCCGTGTAAAATGTATGGAAACCGACGCGCCGGAATCATGATCAAAGATCGCAATATGTCGGTATGTCTACCTTTAATATTTTCTTTGGCTAAGTCATCTCTCCGATCCCCACTTTATGTACTTTTTTTCTAGCTATACCGAAATATGAATTATCAAAATAAAACCCTCTATTCCATCCCAACAAATTCAGTAAGTATTACTTATATTACTAATCCATCAAAATTTGTTCCAATGAAAGAGCGGACTCAATATGAAAGAGCGGACTCAATTTTCCGATTTATCTTTATAACGTTCGAAACAAAACGGACGTCCATTTCTTCCTAATGTAATTCCTGATGCGGAAGCACTGCAAATTTTTCCAGAACATAAATCATTTTCAGATACCTACTTAGGCGTATTATCTACAGAGTACGCAACGTTACAATCGTTTCATGCCCGTTTACTGGAATAATAAAAGGGATTTGGATAGGTAAAACGTGTTTGAAAATGGAAAAAAACTCCATATAATATCGTATGAATATATTTTATTCCGCTGTGTCTACGAGAATTTCGCCCTTTTATAACCCAAAAGGCGTGACCGGGTAAAGAATTCGGTTGTAAGGGAATAGGGATCATTTGCATATACAAGATTATATACTTAGATTGGACTCGCCGTCGTCTTCGAGAGTCAATATCACACGTAATAAAAGCCTACCGAACCGAAAAACTTTGCCACCGAATTGTTTTCCACTACGTAGGTTTTATGTGCTTTATCATAATACGCTTTTGTTATACAGGTAGGTACTACTTTATACGAAATTGCAAAAGCGTTCGGAAATTCTATTTACAAAATCGTACATACATTTCGAGCAGCAAAATTTTACTTTGATCGTATTCAATGCACCTAACTCCTATTCCAAACGTCCTGACTTTCTAAGAATGACTAACATGTTATTAGAAACTACTTTAAACTTTTCAATCCTGGCTTGCGACTTCTCTGAATTCCCAGATGCGACTTTAATCACTTGAAAACGGGACAACTGCAGTTGTCTTAAAGCGGATTGTAAAAGCGGAAGTTCTAGTCTTTCTAGATCCGTATCATATTCCTCGTGAAAGGAATACCGCGTGCAGATAATAAAGTCGTGTCTAGCTTGGAAATAATGATGAAGTTTAACGTTGGTTGTTAAGCGGCTGCTCTGCACTTTACGTCTTAATATTACACTACTATATTGTTATTACAATATTTTTACGACTTAAGCAACGTCTGTTGTCCTGGGTAAAAATGTTCAGAGTTTTAAGCAGATAAATACAGTCACAAAATCACAATAGCGAGTGACGTTATTTTGGGTGGTGATGTAAACACTAACAGGCTCTAATGGATAGGTAGATTGTAGGTGCTCGGCTCGATACAATTTCAGTGTAAAATTACGATTCCGTTCCTACTTATCAACATAAAAGTGTCGAGTGTAATTTTAACCACAAAACAAAACGCAAAAACAGCAAAAACATTTTAGGCTAACGAGTAAATGTAATTTTCCCTGAAATAAAATATTCGTTTGCTTTACATGCAATATAAACAGATAAAAAGGGCATCAAGAGTAGGATCATAACTCATTGTTTTGTGGCTCGGGATCCTGATGCGCGGTTTACGCCAACATTAGGTAATGGAATCGAGCCATATCTTGGCAATCTGGGAGATGTGCTTACGTGCTCTCAGAAAAGTGCTCGGCTGTCAAATATCGGGAGATACAGAAGACGAGGATCGGTTAAAATAAGATATAATATCAAGTGACACCTCGCTACGTAGGAGTGAAGGTCGAAGGTCGGATAGAACGAGCTCATGTACGTAATAACAGGAAGTGTTAATATTAAGGCTACACGGTCTAGGTGTTATACTGTTATCACAATGCCTGTATTTGTGTTTTAGACACAAACGTTTTGTAAACAATGAGTGCTTCCCACATGCGTTGTCTTTTATGTCGACAGATTGTTCATTCATAGGTCAATAAAAATGTATTTAAAGACACAAATGTTTTATAGTCTGTCACTATCAAAACAAAACCTTACTTGAGTATCCATCAGCATAGTACACTAAGGCGAAGGCACACAACACCGTTCTCCAATCCATGATCAACCTGAAACCAACAAAAATATTGGGTCAATTAGCTTCCACAAGGGCAAGAAAAACTAATAAGCGAAAACGTGACGCTGCCAGTTCCAAAACATATTGAAACTTTGTGAGCGCAACACTTCATTAGTAGAACACTTAGTACCAATGGCAGGACTCTATAACAAAGTTGAAGTGTAAGCAAGATGAAATAGCTTCGACACGTGTATTTCAACGCTGCACACGTCTGTCCGACAGCTTTGCTGAAACTTTATGACACCTAGCTACATTCCCCGAGCAATTTCGCCCGAAACTGTTTCGTATAACCTCGTTACCAACTACTGCGCTCCACCATGTAAGTAAACGTTTTGCGGATATGACACAAGTTGTTTCTCTTTATTGAAAACAGGAGAAGCGACGGATCCAGTTAGCGGGAGCGCAGCGTTTGTGTACTCTGTAGATCGACTTAGAATATTTAATTCCTTTCAGGACTACATAGTTTACGAATAGTGTACGCTGTGCAAATTGAATTTGAATTGCTTTTTGCACGTGCACAAACATTGGGAAACACATTTAGGCCGGTGATCTAATTTGAAGCGCTGACAAAACATAGGTTATTTTTCACGGAAGCGGTCTACAAATATTTCAATTCGTTTTCCGTTTAGGCGTACGTACCGCAGGCAGTACGCATCACAAACGCACAAAGACCCAAATGATATTTCCGATAGAACGATTTTCCCGGTAGACCAATAACGTCGGACAATAGTATAAAAAATACAGTACAATCAAATGATTTGACCGTCCTAGTCTTTATATATATACAAGGCATATGTCCGGTTTTTTCTTGAATCATTGATATAACAATAACACAGTTTGTGAAGACACTGTTAACGATCTAAAACCTATTTTCGTCTACTTTTATTAGTGTATCTAATTCTTAAAGCAAAATTCGCCGATGTAATCGTACAGCCTCATCTGAATAACAAGGGAATTAAAACATTGGGAATATTTCCCTTACTCAAATGTTCACTAAAAGAACTTGTGGTTGAAATAAATCCGTGGGTGAACTAAAGGGGATGGAGCTGTAGGGTGCGCCTCAATGTCGCAGGTCAATGAAGGTCAGCGGTCGGGCCAGTCACGCAACTTAAACTTCAGTTTATCTACGAGAGTACAGGTTGAATAAACTAAAGGGAAAAATCAATTTGGGTCGGCCTTTCTGAGGTGTTTAGTTTGATCGGGAATGTTTGCTCTTCCTCATAAGTATTTTTCTATTCTGTCGATATTTAACTTGCTGTTATTATCCACGTTTTCATCTGTATTGAAGATAGTGCCTATATGTCACAAATTCCTGGAATACGTCAATGGCTTACAAAATACAAATATTAAATAAAAACTTTGTATTCTAAACGAATGTTTATCCAACCGCCGTTATATACAGTAACAAGAAGTATAAGGAAAGAAAAACCTTAAGGTCCTTAAAAGCTCACTAAGCCGAGGTCAGAATGAATGGTGTTGATTAAAAGGACTTTCAAATTAAAGGATCCCTAGAGGGATATTACATGCCATAGAGCAGAAATTGGATAGCGATACGAGAGATATATTGCCCGACATAAAGCCGTGCTCGGTAACTTTCTGCCCATTTCCGGCAGCCCACTTGTGAATCGTATTTCGGAATCCTTTTTATCTTTTTGCCAGTGTGGAGCGGCGGCGGAACGCGAAGTGACAGCGGCACCAAGCCACTTCGCAGCTCATATATCACTTGAGCCTGTAACGGCCATGTTAACGGCCCGCCTGTCACCTCCGCGTTTCAGCCGTCCACTAGCTTTCCTCTTACTGACTATTGTCTATTTAATAGCTTTCTAATCCTTCACGTCACATACAGATCATAAAGGCGTTATAAACACCACTGAAAATGACCAAGGGACTAGAGAAGGCATATTCCGGTCCTTCAATACCGTAATAGACGTCCTTTTCGCGTAATCGAATGTAAAATGCAGATGCTAGGATACTATATGGTAAATTGGGAGATAAAGGAAGTAACCAAATCAGATCTATCAGAGCTCACCATGACAGAAACAAGGAAAACGTGACGTCGCTGTTGGTGTCAAACCTTACAAGACAGGAGTACGTGACGGTTAACGCTCAGAGTTCGACGTTATGGTAGCAAAATTTGGCGCGTTCAAATTCTAGACGCGATGCACCACCGGCAGCTTCCACTCCACAAATTCACGGATTGCACTGAGGATGCGACGGGTGTAAAGTAAGGGTGTCGCGTACCGGGATTTATATCGGCGGAAATCTCCGGTGTGTTCACACTTCATGCTTGCGGCGACGGCTACGCCAGATAAAAATGCTCCCGAGGTGGTATCACGTGCGGTTTGAGCAGATTTTCGTTCCCGCCAACCTAAGCTTATACACGACACTTCGATTTATACTCGCTGTACGAATTTAAAGCTTTCAGGATTGTCGGCGTCCAAGATTAAGTGTTAACAATAGAAAATCTAAAACCTACAGCACTTACACGTAGTAGTCAGATCGTCGATAAAAATAATGCGCACACAACGGTCCAGCAATATTAAAAGTTAAACTGCGACTGAGGAACAAAACTGTTTGTCCTCATACTACGTCGAACAGCTGATAAGAGACGGGTAATTCGTAAATGAGATCATTACTGTTATTAATAATACGAATAGGTCATCGGATGAACCACAGAGGTTTTCCAGAAATATTTATAAGGATAATAATTTAAACACTTAGAATCGGGCTACGTATAAATCTATGAATAACTTAAAACATCAGATGTTTAGATATCAGAATATTACTTAAAGAGTGAACCGCACAAGTTCAAGATTCTGATATTTTCGAATGCTAGGACCTATCATTTACACAATTCTGTACTTACAGTAATTTATTCTGTGGTCTTTGGTACAAGTCGATCGGCACGAGCAGATTTCTTCACTAAATTATAAGGATAACGGAATATTATTAATACAAATGCGCACTTAAGATAACAAATGTTTAATTTTACTTAAGGAAATCTCTTTTGTAGCGAATAAATTCTAGGCCATAATGTCTAGTGTGTGTCGACTATTATTGGAATTATGGCAATTACTGTCAAAACTTCGACCATCTACTTACTTATATATACCGTTTACTATATACCTAACGTTTGGATTTATCGATCGGTCTATCGAAACGATTAAAAGAAACAAATAGTGGGCGTTGTTAATCTAACTCTATTTTAGTTCGTTAGTCAATCGCGCCATAACGAATCTAATGAAATTTTACACGAACGGAAAATTATGAAAAATCTATCAAGCTCTGTTTTCTCAGTACACATGCCGCCTCGTGTTTTGGTACAAGATGACGGGGTGGTAGCAATCTATCAAAGCGAAAACCTTGAGATTTAGAAGGTCATACAATAATGGATTCACGCGACCCATATCAAGCATTAAGGAAGTGTCAGATTGGTAGGCCAGATTTTCACAGGATTAAAGAAAGAAAACAAGCAGCAATATTTTTTAGATACGGCAGAATTAGAACGAAAACTTCACATTTCTCCGCCCATGCCTGGTAAAAGCTACTCGACTATAAATCAAAAGCAGTGAGAGACCAGACAATCGTATTTAGAAAAGTGCGAATTTCTAGAATCCCATCGAATAGAGTTGTGTATGCGAGATTATATGTGTTGGAGGACAGCCAAATGTAGATCGGGGATATTGAGGGACAAGCATAATTCACTTATCGTCCATAAACGCTCTATTTTTATAGGTGTCAGCGCCATTAGTTTATAGATAACACGTTTTATACAAGTGTTGGAAATAATAATTATGTTTTATCACGATACCTCTCTATGTGTACTGACATGAATAAACGTTCAATTCGTAACGTCATCTTTAATAGTCATTTCAGTTCTGAATTTGGATTTAGAATTCCTGGACTCTATTTTTTTAAATTTAGATAAACCAGTGCTCGACTTTGATCCCACTTGATGGTAAGCAGTGATAGAATCGTTGATGGTGAGCACTAGTTTATTAAGGGCCTTCTCACTCTCCCTTGTAGAGACTAATTATAATCGGCAGGGAAGACTACAGCAGGCAAATTCGAGCCTGGCTTAAATCAAAACGCATTACTGAATTTATTTTTAACTATGTGTTCTTCTGTTTATGAAACCAAATAAATATTTATCTTTACTGATGCCTACAGCTTGTTAAATCACAATAACGCAATAATTAGTGTCATTTATGTATAATTTCGCTTTTTCAGCAATTATTGTGTTTTTCCTTTAGCGTGAGAAAAAACCGGTTGTGTGTGGAAGTATGATGATGTAAATAACCTTGAGTCTGGTCATTCTAACTGTGATAAAGCGCGATTGTTCTACTTAGGGTCCATTAGTTTCTGTCTGCTACAATTTATATTCGTATCACTTAACATAATTTTAGTCAACATAATAAATGTGTAACGTTTATTTTTTAAAGTTATTATATTAATCAACTATCTCATTACACAGGAATGCACTGAGGCAACATGCCTTAGCCACTAACTAACACAAATAATCTTTTATGGTAGCACTTGCACGTTTTATCACCACATGTCCGAACACATGATTCAAAATATACTAAAAGCGTTTTCAATGAAAATGTTTTGTACATAGCAAACTTATATAGCACAGTATAACTTCTCTTCTATCTATCTATGTATATAAAAATCAATGCCACTTTTCGTTGTAATTTTATAACTCAAGAACGGACACACATATCCAAACCAAATGTTTGGCTTTGTTCGGACTATTTAGTAGATGGTTTATGTGAAGTTTGCACAAAATCGGTCGAGCGGTTCTTCATTTATCACATTTTTCTGTTGCCGGGAGCGAAGTTGCGGGCAAAAGGTAGTACTTGTATAATTAAAACTCGTCAAGACTAATCACACGAGCCCATACACGGTGGGGTTGTGTCGTTAAATTACAGAGTTCCTATAGGTTCCTATAGCCACATTCCGGTTCCAACATCACATCAATTCCACGACATAACAATTTTGCATTGTCATCTGATTGACACATGCATGCAAAATTTCAGCTGATTCAGTAACCGGGAAGTGGATCGAATTTGATTTACAAGATTTGATCACGAACATCGGGACAGGTGGATCTAAATAAAAGCTTGTAAATAACAAAATGGATTGTAGTAGTTGGTAGATTGGTATAGCCAAAGATGTCCTTGCTACCATACAATCGTTTTAAGCTTGCTCCATTTAATCCGAAGAACTATAATTCCGACTTTTCGGCGCTGACATCACAAAAACAATCTCGATAAGAGTTCGCGAGAAGGTCACTTTAGTTGAAATATGTAACTATATTCTGGGTAAAGAGTTAAAGACAACACGGTTGTTGACATTCAATGAAATAAGGACATCCAGTACATTTTATGAATATTAAGTTGGCTTCATTAACTTGTCCTGTAATCTCTTGACCTCTAGGCTTTGTCCTAAACACAAAGGACAGCTTATTACTTGACCTAATGATGTAATAATCAAGCCTTCGACAAATTGGCGCATGTTAGTATAGGATACAGACTTCGGAGAAAAAGGGAAAGCCATTCTCTGATATTGATAAGGATTTTATAATCTTTCAAATTTTGGATTATGTGGACGGTGGGGTATAAAAAAAAAACCGGCCAAGTGCGAGTCGGGCTCGCGCACAAAGGGTTCCGTAGCAGCAAATATAATAAACTTATTATGTCAATTTATACACCTGGTGAATGGAGCCTAAACTCTCCCGATATTTTGCCTTGTACTTATAGGTTCAGCCATCGTTTTCAGTGTAAGCACAATAACTTAACCAAAATTACAGTTAAATCAACCTATCTCAAAAACTATAAGAGATACTTTGATCAAACCAAAAATCGTTGAAAGAGTTAATTAGCATGCATCACCTCTATTTTTTTTAGAATTTTATACCCCGTAGTTATAAAAATAGAGGGGGGGGGACATACTTTTTACGACTTTGAGAGCTGATATCTCAAAAACCGTTCACTTTAAGAAAAATGTTTTTTAGAAAACTTTATATCATTTTAAAAGACCTTTCCATTGATACCCCACACGGGTATGTACATCGAAAAAAAAATTTTCATCCCTCAGTTACATGTATGGGGGGCCCCACCCCCAATTCTTTTTTTTACTATTTAGTGTCATAATTTTGTAGCGGTTCATACAACACATATTCCCATCAAATTTCATCACTGTAGTACTTATAGTTTCCGAGTAAATCGGCTGTGACAGACGGACAGACGGACAGACGGACAGACGGACATGACGAAACTATAAGGGTTCCGTTTTTGCCATTTTGGCTACGGAACCCTAAAAACCGGACTCACGCACTAAGGTTTCCGTACAAACTTACTTATTAAAATAGATAATTTTTTCCGAATCTCAAGAGTTTTTTTTTTGTGACAGAACTAAGTACAAAACCGTTTTGAGATTTTTCCTGTATATTGCTATAAGACTGTTTCATCATTTAAAATTCAGGATTATAGGCCAACGTGAAGTAGGTACCCTATGAATTAAGATTCCTTTAGAGGGACAACATGTAGGTTTTTTGCGCCATAAATGGCCGTATTTTTTTTCGTTAACTTATAAGTTTGATTTTTCACAGATCAAAGAGGCAGATTTGAGTATATGGTTTAAATTTATTATTTATAAATTGTACGTGTTTCGAAGATGAAGGGTTAAATTTAACAGACAGAGAGACGGACAATTAAGTGATCCTACATAGGTTTTTGTATTTTCCTTTTGAGGTAGGTACGGTACTCTAAAAATCGTCAAAATCAGAAAGCTCTCCCATTGTACAATATTTCCTAGCGAATAAGGCTAACTACGTACATAACGTAAGCCTAAAATCGGATGTGGAAAACCGCCCTTGAGTCACGATTTGGGTAGAGGTCTCTATCTAGGTGTGGACCTGTCCTGTAGTGGGATTAATTGTGGTCTGATATAGCCTCTCAAAAGTTACATAGGGAATATTATATCTATAGAGAGTATTGCAATAATATACACAAAGTACTTCAGTCGGGAAAACCGTGGAACAAACGTAACGTTCAACACTTATTAGGTTTCAAACAGCGCATCAGATCCCAAGCACTATGGATTTCGCGTAAAAATAGTATTAGCAGCTAAGCGATTGCGTTGTCGCTATAAAGTATAAACTTCCGCAATTGTCCCACAGCTATCGTTTGCCACCATTGTAGAATATTGCGCTGGATTTTGAACATTTTGGTAAAACGTGACTTATACCCATTCGACTCTATGCTGATATTAGCAAGCTGACGTTGGCATAACGCCATAATTGTACCGGCGGGCGTGTGCTCCCGGCCTAGTAGACTACAGAGGAAGTGTTCGCTCACACAAACTAGACGTTTTTATGGCCCCTCATATATCATAATGTGATACATATTTTGAGATTATTGTATACCCTTTCGTTTTAACGCTGAAGCCTCAATAATTTAGTAGACATATCCGAAATATTATTTTAGTACCTATAGTTAAAACAGTATTCTTCAAAGAAATTTTAATTAGCATTTATCAAAATTAAAAAAAAAACTTATTATTTGTGTAAAATAGTATTTAGCTAGTTTAATTTCTGATCTTTGGGGAGTGGCGCCGTATGCCGAAATACAGGTCCTAACCTAGTTCGACAGTGGATGCTATTGCATATATTTGAACCATTGTTAGTTACTAGCTAATAATTACGACAAACATTGTACAATTTTTTTTGGGAATAAATTATCATCATCATCATCAGCCTTTTTAATGTTCCCACTGCAGGGACACAGGCCTCCTCTCTAAGAGAGGGAATGGGCCGTAATCCACCACGCGGGCCCAGTGCGGGTTGGTGGATGTCACAAGTCTTCGAATTTTTGGTTCTAGGACATGCCGGTTTCCTCACGATGTTTTCCTTCACCGTTTTGAGAGCAGTGGTGATGAAATAAATTACACAAAGTAATGCGCCTGGCTGGGTTTGAACCCGCGATCTACTACACGCAAGTCGGGGCCGTTACCACTCGGCCACCACTGCTCTCAATAAATAAAAATAAATAATATTAAATAAGAATAAATTATATTATTATTATAAAATAGCATTTAGGGTTTAGTATGGTACGCGGCAAATAAGTTGAACTATTTGCTATAGTTACATGCATCCCACTTTTTATGGTAGGTAAAAATAGTCCAATAACGAACCCCAATTCAATTAATTCATTAACATATCACTAAAACATGGCCCCTGAAGTCTTCGAACCTGCTGCAGCGCATTTGGTTGAATTTAGTTTAATTTGATTGAGAACATAGTTTTTGGACAGTTTCATAGGTGGTAAAATTAAAAAAAAAAATCATCTAACATAAACAGAAACTATAATTAGATTTCGATTGGTTTCGTTACCAGCGAGAATTTTTGATTAAGGCTTACATTTTGGATTTACTGAATGACTATTGGTTTTTGTAATATACTAGCAAAGCAGCAATACAAAACCCGCGATACTAGTCGAAATCGAGCGAAGTTTTGTGCACCCGGACACGAACAGGTTAGGTTAGGAGTCCGCGGGAGCGAAGTTGAGTATTCTTGCCTTAGTGCTTGTTTACGGAGACATCAGACATGGCGCGACGGGTGACACGAGCATTCATCGTACATTGCAGAAGCGGGCTGCGTCTTCGCACGCGCAAACACAAACAAATGGCAAATGTACGACAAACGCCCAACGTGCCGCATCTCCGTAAACACACACTTATCCTGCGTGATTATTTTTTTTTTAACTCGCTCTGCGTGTTTATGGAGTGTAGCTTGATCTAGGCGAAATTAGTTCATCATCCTAAAAATGGATTTGGCCGGTAACATTGATGTAAAAATAAATCGCAATTTCCCATGATCACACGTTAACGGTTGGTCTAATTTCGCTAGGTAATTCTTTTTTTGTTGTGTTCGTTATTGTCATGTCTTTGTGTAAAAAAAAACAACTAAGGAATTAATAAAAATAAGAAAGTAAAACGCAGAAAATATAAAATTTACGACCTTCACGCGTTTCACAGTTTATATTTCATAGCTTCTATTTAGTCTATCACACGTCTTTCACACATAATTTTTCTACACGAGTGTTAGCCATCTAACTCCTAAACAGCTGAAACGATTTGGTTGAAACTTTGTGTATGTAGGCATATATCATAGTCAAAGGTCGATATGCACTTCGCGGAATGACTAGTTTATTCTAGGCTAGGTTAGATTAGCTAAGATTTTGAAGTCAGATCTGAGGATTGACTTGATAGTCAAACCTAGGAGTGCCGGAGCTTCGAGGATTGACCATAACATATACATATGTTTAAATATGGTTCGAAAATATTTTATTATTTTTTCTGACTGATATTATTTAACTATTGCTCTATTTTCTTTTCATCGTTAATAGGTTTGCGCTTGACCGCTATTTTACCCGATGAAGAGCGAAGATGCGGTCGGCAATAGAGCGCGCTTACTTAAAAGTAACCTACTCATTCTTGACTTAAAGATTCCCAGGTTATAGCCATAAGGAAACTAATATAATATTTATTTTAATTTCCTTAATAGGTACACCTACCCATATATTGTGAGGATAAAACCCAGTATTAAATATTTATTCATCTCAATAACCACTTCCACTGTAACGTGATGGATGATTTGCAATTTATAATGAAATAATTTATAATTAACTAGCACCCCGCCCCAGCATCGCACGGGTGCAATGTTGATATTAAATATAGGTACCTATTATGCATTTATAACCTTCCTCTTGAATCACTCTAGCTATTGAAAATAACCACATCAAAATCCGTTGCTTAGTTTTAAAGATCTAAGCATACATAGGGACAGACTACTATGTTTTATACTGTGTAATGATAATATAAATACCTTTTGGTCATGTCTTCACTCTCGGCAACAGAAAAATGTGATAAATGAAGAACCACTCAACCAATCAACTAAATAGTCCAAACAAAGCCTAAACATTTGGATTAGTAGTAAGTAGTAAGCCCGTTATTTAGTTATAAAATTACAATGAAAAGTTGCATTGATTTTTATATAAATATTGATTGCCGGACAATTATAAGCCACAATTATTATTTCCTTTAAATAAAGGAAATAACACTTATTACCAAGACTCACAATTTAGCTAATTGGTCACATAATTAATTGTTATTCAGCAATTCCAACTAAATGTGCATGATATATTGAAATGACTAATTAAAATGTAGATACCTACATTGCAGCTTTACCATGATAAACATTGCCGTCTATTGTCTTCTAGGTAAGTATATTACAATAAACAAGTATTTATTTGAATTGTTGTAATTTGTCACTTAATTATTGTAATTTAATTAATTTGTTATTTAAATGTTAAATAATACCAACATTAAAACAATTGGATTAAAATTTACAGCAATTAAATTTTAATCCAATTGTTTTAATGTTGGTAGGTATTTCATTTAATTTGTAGATAACATTGTTTTCACTATAATTTTGTGATTTTATGCAAACAATATGGCTTATTCTGTAAATGCCTATAGTTAATTAGATCATACAGAGCCATATTCTGAACATTTAATTTAACCTTTCGAATATAATAACACTGCGTTACACGATTTTGGTACCCACGTAAGTGTTAGCTGGAATGAATAGCTAATGAGTCACAGATTAAATGTTCCAAATATATGTAGTATCTATCACGTCTAGTTTTAGAAGCATATAAAAAGTTGGGTAGCAGAATTTCGTTAAAAATTCACTTCCTTCATTCTCACTTTTCTTTTTACCCATCTAATCTTGGTGCAGTCAGTGATGAGCAAGGTGAGAGGTTCCACCAGGATGTAAAGAAGCTTGAAGAACGATTTCAAGGGCGTTGGGACACAACTATGCTGGGCGATTACTGCTGGCGTTTAAAACGAGAAGATCATTCAAAGCACAAAAGAAAAAGTTAAAGTTTTGCGATCTTTTGTGTTAAAACTTTTTATAATGTTTTTTTTTTTTAACCTTAATGATAAAATTAAACTTGGTTAATGTGAAAAAATCTGGTTGATTTAACTAATTTTCTTTAAAATATGTTTTAGCATTTAAATTTTTAGTAAAATTTGGCACATTCTTATGGAAGAAAAATGAGACATGATGAATGGAAATTTTGTATATATTTTTAATAAACTATAAGTATTCATAAGAAAACATGACATTTCAAAGCGGGTACTCAATTTTTTTTTTCATTTGTAACGCAGTGTAATTAGAGACAAAATAGAAAGACAATAGGTATGAGAATGCAGGTGTTCACTCGGGCCTTAAGAGTTTAAAGTAATTTTTTCTATAAACGAGTTGCATAATAATAAAATAAAAAGTTAATGAAATGGAATAAAACTTGGTTTGTGTCTTGAGTAACAATAATGGAACTTGCTATTACAAAATAAAAACCTAGTCTGATTACTAAAAAAATGTGATTCTTTTAAGAAGCTTCAGGGCAATGCTGGATACAGATTATTTAAAAAAGTAACAATAAACCTCAAGAAGATATAACCGAGAGATCTTTCTGAATTATCCCTCTTATTGGTAGGTATTTGCTTGCTTTTACAAACTCAAACTCAAAATAGTTTATTTCAAATAGACCATTTACAGGCACTTTTGAAATGTAAAAATTGAAGCAGATTTGCATGTTCCAAGGCTTAGATCTCTATGGAGAAGAATGTGCAAGAAACTCCATGGACACTCTTTTAAATCAAATTCAGATTTACAATATCTATTGATCATTTCTCATTCAAATCTATGTAGGCAAAACCTGCAGTCCCAGCAGTGGGAACATTATAAGGCTAATGCTATACTATGCTAGGCAAAACCTAGCAGTATAGGTACAGATATACAATACATGTATCTTCTATTAGAAATAGGTATGTAATGACAGGATGAATCAATTTGAATTGTGCTTCAAGAATGTGCACGGATTTCCTTATTAGACTAAAACGATGTATAGTTATAGTATATATTTTTTCTCACATGGTTGTAAGTTGATAACAAGAATTAATGTTATGACTAGGTTCATATGAAGTGGAGGAATAGGATGTGGTTTTTACATTTATAAAAAAAATACATTCAATCTTTTTGTAGATAATGTTCCCACAATTTGTGTTTCTGATTTTCCTTATTGGTATTTTAGATAGTGTGTGTTTTGTTTTAAACTTTGTCACAATGTTTTTTTTTTTAATTATCTGTTTTGACTTTGTGACAATGTTAATGTTGTTGTTTGTTAGGTTGACTGGTAGAGAATGCGTTGTTGCATTAAGTCCGCCTATGTACCACTACTGTACATGAAGATTAAATAAATAAATAAATAATAGATTACATTGATTAATTAGTCTGATTTTAGAGTTGCAGACACCAGACGAAAATTTAAATACAATAAGCACTAATTTTCGTATAAAAAAGGCTAGCAGAATGTACCTATATAATTAGTTACCAAAAATTATCAAATCACCTTGAACCTAGTCACACAAAAGATACAATGATTTTTAGAGCATGATTAACAATAATGTAGTAATTTACCTGTTGTTAGAGAACGGGTAATAAGGCTTTCGACGTTCTAAGGTCATACATTTTAAATCCAGTTAAATAATAAAGCAGATAGGTGCAAAAGTTCACTTGCGTCACCATCTGGTTCTTAGTAAAATAAAGCTCCATTCCTATATCCGCGTTAAGCGATGTCGAGGAAAATAATACCAATTAAAACTTATTAATTTGCTATAAATAAATAATAATGAGATCATAAAGAAAAAGTTCAAAAAACAAAGAAAATAATAAACGTACCTTGTTCAGGGCTCGGTAGAAAATTACTAAGCGGGGCTGTCTGTTTATAGAACTAAAATAACTAACAATAAATTAGTTTTTTTTTCAACATAACACAAACCAGTCCGTGTGCTTCGAACAAGGTCAATATTATTCACTTCTTGACGTAAACGTAGAATCCCATCATTACGAATCTGATCGAAACGAAAATATAGCTTTGTTTGATTTTGCGTTACTAGTAGCTTATCTAATATTTTCTGCATGAAACAATATGGACCAGAGATACAGTATTGCAATATGGGAGTGCTAAACAAGGATGCAATAAAGATGCTATGTAGATTTACCTACCATCAGATACGGAACGCGGAAAGATGTCATAACTGACATTTGCTGCGTTAAGAAGACACAAACCGATTAAAATTATATTTCATGTTTGTGTTATATAAAAAGGTAGGAAATTGCGTAATTAAGAATTTGTATGATAGTTTAGAGTATCAAATTAACATTCGATCACATTTAGATTGTAATAATTTTTAAGAAGTATAAATCTTATGAATACCCAGATTTAAATGTTATGATATAAACGCACCCAGTTGACAATGTCAAAACAAAATGTCACGTATCATAAACGTCAGGAGACAAGACGTTTTGTTGGTGCGAATTTCAAATATCTATAGTTCTAGAACCCATTCTAGAACCGTAGACCGTAGATATTTAAGATCCTTGTCTAAAACACGTTTACATTGTAAATGTAAGCAGGTGTTAAGCAATCCTGTTGGTCCATTTGGATCTGGTTCTGATTATGGATACCTACAACAAAAAACAGTGTGAAAGGCAATCATAATACCTAATACAATATTACATTTTAGAAAATTCTGATTGTCCTGTTGGTCTAGTGGTTAGTGGGCCTGACTGCTAAGGCGGAGGTCGTGGGTTCGATTCCCATCCAAGACAAATGTTTGTGTGATGGGCTCAATCATTTGTTCTGTGTCTTATATCTACGTATTTAAAAATATATAAGTATATTTATCAGTTGTCTAGTACACATAAAACAAGCTCTGTTTAACTTGGGACTAGACTACGTTGTGTGACAGTTGTGGAATCATTGTGGAATATATAGGTCATAAGATCAATGTTAAAGCGATACTATAGATCATTGTCACCATAAAGTATCTACCTACAATACGGCCGTCGAATCTTGGCGAGTCTAAGTTAGTCTCTGCGAATTTTAGCGCATGAAAACTCATTACTTATATAAACTTTGCTAACGCCCAACAATAAATTAATTAGCAAATTAAAAGGCGATCCATAGAATTTATGTACTTTGTATTAATAAGCCGTCAAAACCAATTAAACGGTACAAATATGCTTCTATACTAACCATATTAATATGGGGTTTTCCTAAGCCACAGTGGAGCAAACATAATCCTGAAACTAAGGCAATATTCCGCACACGTCTTCCGCCCAACTATGATAACTGCTTGCTGAAGATATTCCCGTGTAATAGAAAACTTACATGATATACCTACAATGTATTTTTGTGTTTGGGAGATTTTACCAGAAAATAGAAGAATTCATTTAGTGGATAGGTAGGTAGCAATCTATGGGCTTTAAATCTATGGAGATACCTAAAGTTCTGACAGCATTATATAGGTACTTCTTGACAGATAGCTCGCGTTGCGTCGAACGTGCGACAACACTGTTCTCTTAGCCAAGTTATGATCGTTTCGTTAACGTCGAGCGCTCCGATTTGGTATCTCACGAGGTCAGAACAAACGAATTGAAGTCATGGCCAATTCCAAGCTTGCAAGGAAGCAACTTGGGTAGGGGTCTAGACAGCAACGTCATAGCATTTTTTAGGTTTGAAATCATTCAATGACTTGCACCATTCTTCTATTTTTCTATTCGGAGCGGGGCATGTTAAACTTGTACTAAATAAAATCATACCGGTGTCCTGTTTTAGCCCAATTTCATCAATACAATATTATTTTAAACAAAACACGAACGGTGTTTCATATGAAGGCAAAATGAATCTGTAATCGCGATTAGACGCTTATGTTTTTAAATAATCGCGATTAATTTTGTTGGTGAATTTGGCCCTAAGGGCGTAAGTCACATAAAACCAGTTCCGGCAATTGTTTTATTATTTAGGTATAAATATAATATTCAAAAGGAAATTAAGGTTGTCATTCGTAGAAAGGCAACATCCAACAGACTATTATTTAATCTGTTTCAAACTATGGAGCATCTTACTTAGAAGCTACAAAACGAATTGAGAACCTACTCAGAAATTGTGTTCCGAATTCCGTTTAACTGACTTTTTTCAGGAAGAAAAGTGTACCTACGTTCTTAAGAAAACTCGAACAGCTCTCAACTCTTGCTTCTTTTGAGTGGGTAAACAAGTTAGACGGTGTAGCGAACTTCTGTTTTGTGTCAAGTGAACCGTAGAATTTAAATTCGCGTAACCTGGAGATGGTGCACTGCGGTGGACCCGAGCCGTGTATTTATTTTGAACGTAGAACATCAGTAATGTGGTCTAAGCTATTTGGTTTGGATGTAAGTGTACATACGTATAGTTTAGTGGTATAGGCACGTATTTACTCATCTTGTTTGGTATTAGTTTGCCGTCTTAGTATGAGGACTTGGGTGCCTACGTTGACCTATGGCCTATTTATAGGGATTGTTCGAAAGAGATGCCATAGCTCTAAAACGCTAAGGGCAACTGAATTAACACTTTTAGTTTAGTGATTTGGTTTTGATTTAAAGAATAGTGGTTGGGTATCTGAAAAGTTTTCCAGGAGTTTTGGAAATTGACCGCTTTATTGGACTTAAAAGCAGTGTTTTTGGGAATATTTTATTATAGGAAATTGTCTCTGATTTTAGGCGCCATTTTTCCAACATGGCGGCGCAAGCGGCTTAAAATACGAGGTGGCAAAGTTAAGATTCGGGAAGAGCATATCAAAATCTACAAAATTGGCAATTACCTATCAAAACTCTAGGAAAACTTTCTAGTAGGACTACCAAAAGACTGTACTATTTCATTAGGGGTTTTTTTTTAATTATATAAACTAGTGCTTGACGTTGATCCCGCCTGATGGTAAGCAGTTATGCAATCGTTAATGGTGAGGTGCACTAGTTTATTAAGAGGATATTCACTCTAGCTTTGGACGCACCTAAATTATAATCTTATGGGAACACCGCAGGCAAATTGTTCCAGTCCTTTGAGGTATCTAGCTTCACCAGTCTAATACCTAGTATTTACGTAGACAAGGTTCCACCTTTTATAAAACATGAAGTTCCATGCGCCTTTTACATGTAAGGCATTCTATATTGGCAGCGGTATGGGCACTTCATTTTTATGATAATCTACCCATAGGGGTAAAAAGATACGTATCCGTCTATACCTGTTCTTTGGCTACATTCTTATAAACAGATAAAACGGTTTCTTTTATACTTATAGGTAGTTCTTACACCTTTTCTCGGAATAGTGGCTCAGATAGGTAACATTAAGACTGATTTAGTGAATACCTTTGCCTCCTTCTCGCGTCCCAACGTCAAGAAAAGCCATAAAGGGTGGATGTAAAGGGTGTTATGTGCGTAATTATTTTTATTATCTGTTGGCAAGTTCCATTCATCATCTCGCAGGTTATTTATTGTAGACTCACGTTTGGCGTCCCGATCGTCCCGAGCATATTTTTCTCTATTACTGCGGCCCAAAGACAGAAGTATGATGACAATCATTTGTAAGGCTTAGCAGTGTGTTTCCCAACATTTATACATTACAGTAAGGCCGTTGGATCTTGGTGAGTCTGAAGATAGATTCTGCGAATTTTAGCGCTTGAAAACTCGTAAAAAAATGTTTAAACAAACAAATGCAATTTGCAGTTGTTATTGCTGTTAAAAACTGTTATTGACTTTTTTTTGTATGAAATAGCGTGAGTCATCAAGGCTTTTTGAACCATTTACAGTCAAAGTGCACCTTATGACAAATCTCATAAGCTGAAAGACAGCTGTTATTGGCATTTATTTTTTTAAAACCTTTACTCCACCAGTATTTTGACAAAAAGTTTCTATGAACGTGCTTGTCTATCGCTATATAAGTCGATGCTCGAAGATTTTTTCAAATGTTAAAAGTTTTTTGTTTTGGTGACGTAACTACAAATTTACAGCTTTCAGATTTTTTCTATAAGTACGTACTTGTGCTATGAGATCTTTCTTCATGCCATAGTTTAGGATTCTAGTTCTTAGGGAAGTACCCCATAAATTTTGATTCCTTTGTGACTGTCGAAATATACGTTTTTTGCGACATTAACGGCGGTATCTTTTTTCTCGTTAACTCAGAAGTTTGATTTCTTCACGGATTCAAGGAACCGTATAATTACCTACTTGAGTACATGGAGCATTATACGATGCTGTGACAAATACATATTGTTTACATTAGAAAACATTTAAAGAAAAAATTACATTTCATAGTCACTAGTTAATTATGCCAGAGAAACGGGCAAAATGGTTTTATTTTTACATCACACTTTCATATATTTGCATACTATTTTCAGGTGAACCTAAATAGTACAGCAACTTCTATAAAGTACGAACCTAGCGATGAAAATGTTCGTGACTAACTTTTCGACTCAGGTTTTACTTTGTGTAAGTACTTATCTACCTACCAAGTTCCATTAAGAGCGGCAATTCTAAAGTGCATTTTCATATAGGTAGGTAACCTCTCTTACGTGATTATGATGTTATTATACATCATTCTTCAAATATTTTGGATACATAGATTTCTTGTGGATATTATCCAGGCTTCTTTAGAAACCAAAACGTAAATTTGTGTAAGAGTAATTCAATAAAGACCTCTGAAAATCTGTTATTTTACGTGAACTTTAACTGTCCATAATGTACTCCTATATTAAAAATGTAAAAAAAAGTAGGTACTTCTATAGCAGCCTAGTGCATTAATCAAGATTGTAAATGTAGTTCTAATTTTTTTTTTTTTTAATACTTAAGGGTTTAATAAAAACACGTATATCCTGGAACCAGTTTTGTGAAGTATTCGAGTAAATCGTAGAATTACTGAATGCCGACAGAATTTTTAGGAGTAATCTCTCTTTTTTACCCGACTACGGCGAAGCAAAAGGAGGGTTATGATTTTGACCTATTGATGTATGTATGTATGTATGTGGGTATGGATGTTCATCTGTTCCCTCGTAACTTCTAAACTACTTATCAGAATTCGACAAATGACATATCATTAGAAGCGTCTTAATTGTCCGCTGGTTATAGGCTATAGGTATGGGATTTCACAAAATCTAATGTGGCGCCCTCTAGCGGACAAAACATACGAAGTAAAAAAATAAAGTTAAGATAAATATGCCGTGTTTGGTATCATTTGAAAGCGCTTTACTTGTACATTTTGAATATATATATATATATTACTAGCATTTGCTTGTGACTTTACCTGTATTCATAGGCTGAGAAATCAATGAACCCAAGATTAACCTATTTAGAACTCCAAAATATGTTAAATAAAAATAAAGTTTAAAAACTAACACCCGACTACTTAAAAACACGCTCTAAAAAGTACGAAACAAGAAAACAAGAAAGCCGTGGTCGTATGCCATAAGAATAATAAATTAAAAAAAGTGGTATACGACCACGGCTTTCTTGTTTTCTTGTTTCGTACTTTTTAGAGCGTGTTTTTAAGTAGTCGGGTGTTAGTTTTTAAACTATATTTTTTTGGCATTACTTTTGCATCAAACATCATATTGGAATGCTTTATGTGCTAAGCAAGTGGGGAGGGCCACCTTAAATCAGTTCATTCATTTTCAGAAATAAGGACTTGTCATTTTGTATGAAATACCGTGAGTCATAAAGGCTTTTTGAACTATTCACAGTCAAAGTGCACCTTACGACAAAACTCATAAGCTGAAAGACAGCAAGGATTCATTGTTTTATTGCAGAGTCCCCGTGTCTTTCTACCGGCTTCATTATCAGACGTTCGAAGCAAGTGAATAGAAACGGAACGATTGTAACTTTGCTAGGGGGGCAGGTTCGCTCTGTAGCACCTTATAGTCTCAGTGCATATTATGAAAATTCTAATAAACTCAAACAAACAGACTACCCTCTTTTCCGTTTTGTCATCAGATCAGTTCCATCTGGACTGTTTATTTATTTTCAATACACTTACTCGAAAACTGCCTCTTATCGCACTCCTATTAGGGTCAATATAGCATGTATATCACCCGAGTGCTTTTTTGAGTTTATCACAACAAGGGCTTTTTTATTCCTTCCTTATCGTCACGGTCACGGGTGATTATTTTTTTTTACTTAGTTTATCGAATCAGGCGCGAGGCGTCCCCCAGAGTCGCTGGACGACCCCACGAAATTAGAAACTGACCAGAGCAGATTTGAATGCTGTACTTATATATTTCTTATATTTCTACTGTATGTTTGAGATACGATTAAATTTTTTTTCTTTCTTTCTTTATTTCACAAGTCGTAAGTGTATTGAAAAACGTCGTTTGACACACGTGCAGATTTGTCATTGCAGCCCTCGGCTCCATAACACACTCGCCTACGGCTCGTGCGAATTTCGCCTCGGTCGCAATGACAAACTTCCTGCACTTGTATCAAAATGTACTATTTCAGTATTGCAGAAAGTGACTCTTTTTACACTACACTTACGTATATAATGGTACCTGTAACCAAACTGTGACACTTTGATTACCATTACATTAAAAAAAGTACTTTAATTTTTTTATTCTATCTACAGTAATCGATAGTGTTTCATGTACCTACCGGATCGACCCTCCACGGGATTAAAATTATCAAAATTTAACGGTGTATATCAGTAGATTCATCTATGGGAGAATTAAAAAAAAAAATAGATGCGCGCGCAAATAAAAAACAGTTTTAATTTTTTACTACCATGTTATAAAAAAATTACTGTTGTAATAATAGTTAGCTAAATTAATTTTCTTCTCAAGTGTATTGAAAAAGGTCGTATGATACACGTAAGTAAGGAAAGATTACCGTTCTTGGCTCTCTTAAGATCGTCTCGACGGTAACCTTCTACTTTACACACTTTTATCATAATGAACTATTGTATGAGTATTGTCAATATCGACAACTGCGGTAGTGAAGTTCTGTTGGCCATCAATGGCCCTTTTCAGCGGTTCAAATTCAACAAGTGATACTTTCTGAATGTAGGTAATGCTTGACGTTTTTGATAAAAATACAAAAAATATTCTGTCCTATTATAGTTAAAATAATTGAGAGATTGTATCCTTTCTAGTATAATTAGAAGTTCCTAATTTAACGCAAAAGGCGTAGTTCTGGGATAACACAAAAAAAACATAATTATAACTTTTGAGAACCTCCTTCTTCTCTTGAAGTCGGTGAAATATAAATATATTTTGTGCTGCTTTTATTATAATTAATTAAGTTATTCTGATTCTCTTCCTAAGTAGTAAACTTTTCTAAGATAGATTTTCTTTCTCAAAAGCTTTTAACAGCATTATCTTCAAAGAAAAACAACTCTTGCTTAAGTTTGACGGCTAGGTATCATTAATGAGAAATGAACAAGCTTAGTGTGCCTACTTAGATCACACTAATATTATAAAGGCCTTGTACCTCACAAGGAAAAAAATGGAACCCTTGTAGACTACTATGTCAGTCTGTCTGTTAAGATCTTTTATCTTGGGAAAGTGTGGAGGTATCGAATTGAAACCTTATAATCAGGTATGCGGTTCCTTGTAGTTGTGATAAAAAATCAAAGTTGCGAGTGAGAACGAAAAAAGATACAACAATTAAAAAAAAAAACAAAGTTATATTTTGACAGTCAAGGTAATAAAAATGTGGCATAAAGCAAGGTCTCATAGCACAGTACAGGAAAAAAAAACCGCCTTCAAAAAAAGCCAAACGATAAAATTCCCACACTAAAAAGTTGAAAATAAAAATTTGAATTGCTGTAAAGAAACTTAATTTATAGGTAAACTTATTTGACATTAATATTTTGCAAATGTTCAAAATTTATTACTTCTTTTTGCAGTCGGTGCCAGCATTTTTATTGTTGAAACTTAATGTTAGGTAGCTTTTTAATATCCAGTGCCATTTTTCGTACATAATGCTTAAACATTTTCAATGTACTTAAAATATGGCAAAATGTGCAAATCGGATGATTTTTTTTAGAGAAGTCTAATATGTATTTATCTCTTAATTAAGTATTGTATATTTGAGTATGCAAATAGGTACTAAGTAAGTAGTTTTATAGGGATTGTTGCCCATTCGTAATTCCTTGCCTTGGCTGGCACCGACTCCAAAAATATGTAATAAATTTTGAATGTTTGCAAAATATTAATGTCAAATAAGTTTACCTAATGAAATGAAGAGATCCGCAAGAGAACCAAGGTTGCTGACATAGCGAAAAGAATCGCCAAACTTAAGTGGCAATGGGCAGGGCACATCGCACGCAGAACAGATGGCCGCTGGGGCCGAAAGGTTCTGGAGTGGCGACCGCGTAATGTTGGTAGGCCTCCCACAAGGTGGACCGACGACCTGGTCAAGGTTGTTGGAATACGATGGATGCGAGACGCACGGGACCTGCTGGACATAGGCCTCCCCCAAGCGTCGCCACAACGACCGATTCTGTGAGACTCGCATCCATCGCGTTCCCGTGATTCTCACCAGGTCGTCGGTCCACCTTTTGGGAGGTCTTCTAAAGCTGCGCCTTTTGGTGCGCGGTCGCCACTCTAGAACCTTTCGGCCCCATCGGCCATCTGTTCTACGAGCAATGTGCCCTGCCCACTGCCACATAAGTTTGGCAATTCTTCGGGCTATGTCGGTGACCCTGGTTCTCCTGCGCAATTTATTTCTGATTCGAACACGCAAGGAAACTCTGAGCATAGCCCTTTCCATTGCCCTTGACAGCATTGCCCATGACAGCTCTAATAAGCTCAAACAATGCTAGGATACATTATTTTATTTTGAAGTTCCCATGCCGACCTTCCACCTTCCAGCTTCATCATCACATCAGTTCAATAGTACCTTACAGCCAAAGTGCATCTTATGACAATTCTAACAAGCCCAAACACGGCTAGGATATATTAATTAGTTACGCAGTTCCAGTGCCTACCTTCCAGCTCCATCATCATCATCAGATCAGTTCGATGCTAACATTTTCAACATAATTATTTAAGATCATTGGTTTATAGTGCATTTTCATAGTTGCTTAACTACCTTGATTGTGATATCTATGCGAGTGTCAAGTTTCGTTAGCCATTTCTGATCTTCTTCATCAGTTCCACCTCATCAAATGTTACTTTTTGACCGTAAATGCTTGAGTTCTCGATGAAAATATAAAAAAAAACTATATTATTGCCTATAATATTTGAGGAGTTCCCTCGATTTCTCATGGATCCCATCATCAAAACTCGATTTTGACCAATCTGGAAGCATATCCTTTCAAGTACAAAAACAATTTTGCAAATCCATCCATAAACAACGGAGTTCTGAGGTAACAAACATTAAAAAAAAATACAATCGAATTGAGAAACTCCTCCTTTTTTTTGAAGTCGGTTAAAATTTAGAGATGCGCCGAATAGTGGTTTTACCGAATAAAGAATACCGAATAATATAAGGTCAATGATTCGACCGAATACAATCCTCACAATTGTGCCAAATACACCGAATACGAATATTCGGTGCATCACAAGAATTATTTTTTTGCGATTTGGCAAATTTTCCTAACTCGATTCGGGAATTGAACTGTTTTCATAGGTAGTTTGTACGGAATCTTCAGTGCGTGATTTCGGCTCACACTTGCCCGGTTTTGTTTTAATGCTTATTATAGGAGGAGAAAACTTGTAACCTAGGTAAAATTTTTTTACCCATCGTACTCAGCTGTGCAAATATGTTAGTACATAATTTTGGAAATAAACATTGATTATTTACCCTACTTCGAAAAGAAGATTGTATGTTTGTCTCTAAGTGTTTTTTATTGCAATAAACGTTATCGAATAAGGAACTCGATACGTGTAAGTAATATTAAAACGTTGAGTAAATGAGATTTCCTGAACTCCTCAAATGTATTAGGATATATTCCATTGTACGGAACGGTTATTGTCGATCTGCGGGTAAGATATTAATATCAGCGTTGTGGAAATACTTCTCTTATCACTGATACATTCTATGTATTTTCCTTATACATACTAATCAGGGGCGCCGACTCCGTGGGTGCTTGGAGGCTCGAGCTCAAACTTGAGATAAATAGTGGGTTTTTTATTTTTTTTATACTCATCTGACGAATCCCGCCCTTGGGCGGAGCACAGGAAACAGTGTCAGATTTTTACTGACTAAATGACCCACCCCGTTTTTCCTTAGCCTACATACCGGCCTACAGACCTTCCTTTCAGAAACCGGACCGGGGCCCCAGTAGGCAAGGTCCTGCAGCTGGGCTCTACATTTGCTGACAATTCCTTGAGGAGCGCGGGAACAGAGCGTACCGTCGACTTGGCATGGTCCGGAATGTTACCAGACGACCGCTTAATATAGATCAGTCTTTCATCGCCTTTTAGGGCTACTTGTTGTAGGTCCCTAGTTCAAACCTAGCCAGGCGCATTACTTTATGTAATTAATTTCATCACCACTGCTCACAAAACGGTGAAGGAAAACCTCATGAGGAAAATGACATTTCCTAAAATCAAAAATTCGAAAACATGTGACATCCACCAACCCGCACTAGGCCTGCGTCTTAGACTACGGCCTTCTCCTTGAGAGGAGGCTTGAGTCCCAGCTGTGGGAAAATTTTAAAGCTGATGCTACGCTATGCAATCAGAGTGTGTATTTCTTTTATCACACTTTGCCACTTCTTCGTGTCATCAAATGAGCATGAGCACCCATTAGGTTTTCCAACAGACGGCGCCACTGATACTAATAATGCCTACTTCTCTTTCATTAAACGTGTATGAGCTGTCATGTGTTCGCTCTGTCATTATCAATCTTTCACACAGTTATACACAGTGTGGCACGGTTGGCACAGTAGCTGAGAGATCGGGTGATGCTCTGCGTGTCGCGGGTTTGATTCCTACTCGGAACGGATATTTGTACAGCATGTATAGTTGTAGCGGATCTGGGTGTTTGTGCTTATGACTTTAGCAGGCAATATTTTATGTTCTGTACGAACGCCGTCGTTCGCGCGTAATTTCGCGTCACTCAGTTAAATACCAAGCGAACGCCAGCGTTAGCATAGATTATAAAATATTGAGCGTTTTGTTTGAATAAAGTACTTATCCAAGAACGTAAATAAAAAGTTACTCATAAAGTGGCCTGTAAATATTGAAAATATGCAAACTTTGCCGGGTTAAAAACCGGCTCTCATTGTCACCTAGAATGCCGTGATACTTCCATCTCAACATAAATTCTACGAAAATTTCGCTACCTTTTTGGTATGACAGCCTAAAAAACAAACGAAACGTTTCTCCTATCATTATGTGTAATATCACAGATTTACGCCGAATACGGATGACGTTTGCATAAACATATCACAGTAAATAAAAAACAAGTGTCGAGTGAGAATCTGGAAGTGGCTCGGGAGCAACAGAATCTGTAGGGCGGAGTTCGCTAGCTTTATCCTCATGAGAAATTAACCGTTCCATTAGTTTTAATTCACTCGACGCCCGCGCGGTTCGTTATTTCTGCTATATTCAGTATAAAAATGCGTTAAAACATTGCTATTGCGCTCAACTGCGGAATAAAACTGAGATATGGGGTGTAAAGAGCAATATTGCAGAGTTATGCTGAGTGGTCCCTGCAACGGGTTTGATCAGGACATTTCTGTGTTTATTACAGAGGTTATGCTAAAAGGAATACGTTTTCGAAAATTAGTGTGCTGTATTTTTTGTGCTACTTATATCTGAAGCAACAACAAAATTATATTGTGTAGTTTTACATTTATATTGGGTTTTACATTATTATTTTTTTACATTTGTGTTGTGTAGTGGTATAAAATTAGTGTGCTGTATTTTTATGCTACTTACTCGTATATATAAGCAGCAACAAAATTATATTGTGTAGTTTTACATTTGTATTGTGTAATAGTTTAAAATTAGTGTGCTGTATTTATTTTATGTTAAATGTTTATATTAAAGTTACTCTAAAAACTAATGTTTATCTGAAGCAGCAGCTTATTTATTTATTTTAATTTACTTTAACAAAAACGGTTATTCGCCAATTACGTTAGTTAATAAAGATATATTAGACTCACACACTCATCGCACAGAACTCCAGGCATACTGACACACAATACAACAATATTATATTGTATAGTAGTAGTATTGTATTGTGTTAATATGGTATAGTATAGTGTGGTATTCATTTATGATGCAGCTATAACCATTTCAAATAAATGTGAGGAAGAATAGAAGCGTGGTGGATAACTCTCTTTGTATAATTATAATCATTTGTTGTTTCGTAATCATAATGGTGGTGGTGTCGCATTCCAGATCTTTATATGTTACTTACTGAACCGGTTTTGAAAAAAGCCTTCAATATTCGATTTTAGTTAAAGTTATCTTTTTGCTAAGTATATTACAATTAGGTATACTTATTACAATTCATGAGAGTAGTTCCCTAAAACGTTTGTTATTGTCAATAACTAAACTATGTATTTTCGGGGAATACTGAATGTAAAATAACTTAATTAGCTTATTATGACTCCTGTAATTTACACTTGAGATATCTGGGATACATGTCCTAGTTTAGGCGTAAGAACCTTAAGTTTTATGTAAAATTACCTTTGTAAAAATATATTATGTGTTCGGTTCGACGTCCAAAGTCCATTATGAGAAATTATTTGAACTTTGGACGTCTTAGGAAACATAATACAAATTTTATTTCAAGGTAGAATTTCTATATTATAAGTATAATTATAGTGGCTAGATACTTATAAATAAGTCAAGGTTATTGAACTTTACAAACTTATGTCTTATTACAATCGTGAAATTAGTTAATTTAACTCGAACATGTAGTTACGGAGTCCTAAGTCGCGGGTTCAAATTCAACCAGGCGCATTACTTTGTGTAATTTATTTCATCACCATTGCTCTCAAAACGATGAAAAATTCGAAGACATCTGACATCCACCAATTCGCAAAGGGCCTATTCCTTCTCCTAGAGAGAACGCCTGTGTCCCAAGAGTGGGAGTATTAATAAGGCTGATAATGATGTAATTGAAAAAAAAATATTGCCGGAAGCTTTACAATATCAATAACAGCTATTTTGGCAAAGTTACTCATATTAACGATATACGAGAAGGTTCGTGTCCTGCAAAAGACATGGCAATATCTCTCCGTACAGTTGAAACAAAATAAGAACAACAAGAACACCGAGTACAATGTCGTATAAGTTGTAAGACAAATAGAATTGCTCTTTCGTACGACCAAAGCTATCGCCATTTATGCGCCAATGCAGTTCTTCTATTCAATTTGTTATTGCAGTATGGCTTCAAACGATACATTGGAAATAGAAAACTGTCACGCAGTTTGCATATTTCACAACTGACATATAAGCGTTTGTACCAAGGTTTGTGGTTGGTTTGTCTGTGTATAAAGTACTAGCGATTTTATAAAGTACTGGCGCGGTAGAGGTCGCGGTGGTGAGAGACCCGATGGTCTAAAATCAAGAGAGATCTCAAGTTAGCCTGGGATTCTAATTTAGAACACCCCTGTTCTACAATTGCGTTTACGAACTTTAACCGCAACAAATGTTTTTCATGTTTTTTGACGTATTGAAACATCAGTTGACCTTCATGAGGACACGGCGTGATGGTAGAGTACCCAAACAGAGCAGACATGCACGGAATGCAATACCGTGTCCTGCTGGCGGTTCACAAAATGTGGCCACACCAACCTTTCTTCTATCTGAATTCGAAACAGGAACCTCTAGAACTGGCCTTGTCTGGTGAGGGCTTGCGTTAGCCGGAAGGCCTCTTCAAAGAGGATACTTATCGTCGCAATAGTGGCGTGTCCACTAACCACCACCATGAGGCAGTAAATCTTATATTTAAAGAAAAATCCAATTACCTCCTTGCTTATACTTTTACCAAAAGATAGAAACGAATCAAAGGCCTTTTTATTAGGCGAACATTTCTACTTATAGAAAAGTAATTTTCGTTTTTCAAAAGCAACCTTTGATTATAAAATACAGTAAAAATAAATCACCGACTAAAATGTTGAAAAGTTATTAGGTAGGTCGACGAGAGATTTTTGCTTTACAAAAACAATTTACATAGCCTTCCTAACTTTCGTTTGAAGGGTTATTTCCAGCTATGCTGTAGTAAATAAAATGTCCTTCCATTTGGAACAACAATTTCGCGCGTCACAACAATATCAGAGTCCCGAGAGACTATAAATATCTCCAACAGCAACAAGACCTGAACAATAAGACGAAGAATCCTCTCACAATAAAATATGTGTTTTATCTGCAACTAATTAAAGACGAAACACTCTAGCTGCGCTAAAATACAACACCCTTAAACTTCGTATATTGTATCCACCCTGTAATTGCGTCTGCGTCCACGAAACATGCGTAAACGAGTTCTGTTTCATTAAAGGTATAATTTTTCCTAAGTCTCATTACTTCGGTGGACGGACGTAAGGGTAAGAAGTAACAAAGAGTAGCCGACCACCTCGGAAAGTTTACGACCAGCCTGCAATATTGTGCGTGGAAACTTAATGAAAAGGAAACACCGTATTGGTGGTACATAGTACTACAAAGGTACATTTTAGACCCTTGCTCGGAGCAGAAACTATGCAATACTGCCTAATAAAGAAAAAGAATGGACGAACTGAGTGGGATTAATGTTTTTGTGTTTCATACGTCTTGATCCCACGCTTGACGTCCTTGGTTCTTATGGCTAGAGATATTGTTTTAAACACTGGTACGTAATAGTTTTTAGTTAGGCGTCCAACAGGTGCTTTGGAAATATTAAAGTTACATTTACCTGTGATCAAACACTTCTAAAAAGTATAGATAATGGTGTCGTATACTATGAGAAATAGCTACTCACGTTCCGAAAAATACCTGTACCTGTATGATTGTAATACCTGTTGGTTGGAGATTTTATTGAAGTTCACAATAGTATAAAGTCTCGATACAAAGCAATATTTTACGGCACACAGCTGCGCTGTGTGTGTACAAGGAGCTGTGCTGTGCTATAGTGTGCTTCGTGTTGTGTTGTATTTTAAATGCATACTATTTTAAGAGCGGTCAACCCCAGTTCCATTTCTATTTAACCACTCTTACGTGATTATTACGTTATTAGGTACACAATTTTCTCTATCTATAGGAAACATTAGCTGGTGGATAATGTGATGTGTCTATTAAAAACTAAAAAAAAAATGTGTAAAACAAATCCCATAAGACCTTTGAAAATCTGCTAGTATAGGTGAATTTTGACCCTTTATAACTCACTGTTCTGAAATTAAAAATTAATCTGTGTCTGTGAATGTTGCACATTTAATTGAGATTCTGAAAGACGAAAATTATTTCCAAACAACTTTAAAGATTAACAAAAAAAAATGTTTTTTCCGAGTAAATGACGGAATTACCGAATGCCAACAAAGCATTCAGGCATCTTTTGTTTTTCACATAACCTTTTTATCAACAGTGCATTGCATGAAACAACAAGCTTTTAAACAATGCTTTTTTTATGGTAGGTAAAAATCATCGAATGACGAATCCCACTCTTGGGCGGAGCGGGAAACAGTGTCAGACTCTTACTGACTAAAGAACCTACCCCGTACCTTCCTTGCCTTATTCCCAGAGCCCCGGTGTAACGCTTTCGCATCAACCCTCAGCTCCGGGAGGCTTCGACCCTGCAGGGTCGAAGCGCGCCGTCGACGATTTAAACAATGCTTACGTTAACGTTAGACTAGAGCCTAGAGGAGAAAGGCCCTCTTAAGGTAATGGAAAAATACGCCGTTCGGGAAGGGAATTAAAATAGAAATAACTTTTGACCGCAATGTAAATTAGTTATCATCTCTGGCAATCGAAATGGATTTTCCGCAATTTTACAACTTTGTCTATTAAGTTTTAAGTTACACGTGCCATCGATGATGTTGCTTGTTGGTTATGAAAACCTAGAAGTCAGAACTTACCTTTATTTCGATTTGAAGTGTGGGTGGATCAATTTAGAGGTTTTCTATTATTTGATAGTAGATATCTATGTACAATATTACATCTTCTGAATTTTAAGTATTCAAACTATTTGACATAAATGTCTTAATGTTGAGTTCGTAGTCAGTGCTGTTTTTTTTAACATTTGCGGATTATTTAAAACTCATGTCTAGCAGCCGTATTCAACTTCGACAGAAACCAACGAAATGTATGCATGAAATATATATTGAACCTTGAATTTCATTAGTTATGTATTACGCCACAAACTACCCATGTGAAATCCATCCAAAGGTTGTCTTTAAAAAACCGGTTTTAGCGATAAGACCGTCCATTGTAACACCTTAGTAATTTTAAGCTCCTAATAAAGTGTAAATCCTTCTATTTATGCGCAGTAACAGATTTTCTGGAAGCAATCGATTGCTATTTGATTTGATAGATTTGATTGGGGGCTACAGCTGTGCGTAACCAAAGCAACGGGTTCAACATATTGGCCGCATATTATAACTTCCTTCAAAGTATACCAATATTAAAAAAAAAATACCTGTACCACAACTTCTTACATAGTAAGAACACATTTGATTAAAACCATTAACGCTCTATCGACTGAATAATACCATCAGACAGCCCTTTGAGTGTCTTGTAGCTACACATATATAACTGTATGATGTAACTAATTTAAATTCCTTAATCAAGTTAGATGGTGAATGAGGCAGCAAGGGTATGGAACCGCAAAATGGCTTACTATCGGGTATATTTGATAATGTGAAGTAGTTTTGGCATGTGTCGATAATACATTGAGTTTATGGGCACAATTTCGGCTGGAACCCATTAACTGAATTCCTATTTATTTATTTTATTTAACAATTCATGTACGTACCTACTAGATAGTAAGAGAAAAGAATACAGAAACAGGAGAATAAGTACATAGGTGATGCTTATTTCTATAGTAATCTTTTCCAGCATGCCTGCGAAAGGAGAATTGGAAAAAAAGAGACAATTGCGTATTGAAATAAATATGTGTATTGGATGTTTAATTAACTTATGAATGTATTTTAATCATCTGTCTAGCCTTTTTCCAACTAGCTTAGGGTCAGTTTCTATTTTTTTTTAATTGCAATAAACTAGTGCTCGACTGCGATCCTATCTGATGGTAAGCAGTGATGCAATCGTTGATGGTAAGGAGCACTAGTCTGACCGGATTCAACCGAATGCCCATGTTTTACCATAAATCGAATGGTGGCCGGGTGGTAATGGCCCCGACTTTCGAGTGACCAATGGTGGCCGAGTGGTAAAAGCCCCGACTTTCGAGTTGTAGATCGCGGGTTTAAACCCAGCCAGGCACATTACTTTGTGTAATTTATTTCATCACCACTGCTTTTAAACCGGTGGAGGAAAAACATCTTGAAGAAACCAGCATGTCCTAAAACCAAAAATTTTAAGACATGTGACGTCCATAGCCCCGCACTAGGCCCGTGTGGTGGTTGATTACGGTCCATTCCCGTTGAGAGAGAAGCCCTGAGTCCCAGCAGTGGGAACATAAAGGGGCTAATGCTAGGCTACATAGAGCGACTGCCTATCAGACCTCGATACTTTAGTTACTTATGTTGTATGGATAGACTGATGGTCAGACTTTAATACTCAATGTAGTTTAACGCTTTGACAAAAAAGACTAAAGCCTAGACAAGGTCTAGCTATTTTGACCCCACTGAAATACAATTGGATAAACTTGAGCGGCTTCAAAATGTTTGTATAGGGTTCATACTCGGTTTGCGCAAATATGATCATGTTTTCGAGTTCCGTGTTAAACTCAAGTGGTTGTCAATTCGCTTTCGCCTGAATACTCATATTCTTTCCCTCTTGTATGACGTGCTATTTTCTTCCCCCTTCCTTTTACCCTTCTTTACCTTCAAAACGGTTTGAATTTCTTTGTGACTCGCTCACGAAATTTCTAAGGTCATCAGATAACTTGATTACAAAATGTCGATGCATTCCACTACATTCCTTAAAGTTCTTTACTGTCCAGGCTTCTTGTCTGTGGAATGCATTGCCCGTGGCAATAAAAAGCGCGGAATCACTTCTTATATTTAAAAGACTTGTGAAGGAATATTGCTGGTCCCTGTTATAATATTTGTTTCGTTTTAGCTATAATGAACAATTATAAAACACGACAAAATCATCAATAGTTTTCTTACCTGCCTATATATTTAGTATCTATGTATGTACGAATATATAGGTATATATTTTAGGCTTAATTAGATGTATACTTTTTTTCTTCTTAAGAATTGTTGAACTAGTTTTGTAATACACCAAGTGCAATTCTGGTTGCTTGGAAAAATTCGCAGAATGCGATAAGGCCGCCAATTGTATGTGTTAATTTTAAGGCTTAAATTGTACTATTTATTATATTGGTGTTTTTTTTTTAAATAGAAGACGTTGTCAGTTCTAAAACGGTAACTATTGTATCGACAGAAAGTTTGTGTAAAAGTTTTTTTTTTACTATTTTGGTGTCAAAACAAAGTCTATTCTGCCAAGCTTCAGCCCCCCTAGCCAAGTTATTAACTTTTTGTTAAAGTCGAACGCCTGAAATGGGTCACGCCTCCAGTTCCTTTGTTCTAACCACGTGACTAAGTGTTGAGATGACGTCAGAACAAAGGAACTGGACCGTGGCCAACTTAAAGCGTTCTATGTTAACGAAACGATCGTAACTGGCTAGGGGCAGCAGGATTATTTAAATGCCAAAAAGTAAGAGGTACGAGAATTTTCGGTAGCGCACAACAATTCCATCAATTTATTTTCTTACCAGCCATTGTTTTTGTCACTATATCCTAGACTTTATAGATAGATATTCAACTCCTATCTATCAACCTTCTACTCCACATTTAATAAATCACAAACATAGATAAACTAAAAGAATAAAACTCCAGAATAAAAAAGAAACAATGAAGCAGTGCATTGTTATAAAAGCGACGGAACTGTATCGCGAGTGGAGAACACTTCGACAGTAATCGCTTTACAAGAGATCAAAACGACATCGATACATTTGACAGACTTATCGATGTTGCACTTTTTTTGTGGTGGACAAAAATCATCCAATAACGAAGTGGTTTGAGCAGTCGTAGCCGAGTGGTAATGGCCCCGACTTACGCGTTGTAGGTCACATTACTTTATGTAATTTATTTCATCACCACTGCTCTCAAAACCACTGCTTTCAAACCGGCATGTCTTAGAACCAAAAATTCGAAGACATGTGACATCCACCAACCCGCACTGGGCACTGGCCCGCGTGGTGGATTACAGCCCATTCCCTCTCCCAGAGAGGACGCCTACGTCCCAGGCAGTGTGAACATTAAAAAGGCTGATGATGATGAACGACACTCGACATGGACAAGTGGGAAACAGTGTCAGACTCTTACTGACTAAACACTCCATCCCGCACTGGGGCCAAGCTTTCCTTTCTTTTTAAAGAGACCCTAGGCCCCAGTAGGTTTCGACTCTTTTGCAAAGTCCCTACGGCTTTGCTGACAACTCCTTGAGGCGCGTGGGAACAGTGCGCATCGTCGACCGCTGGACTTTGTCCGGACGGTTACCAGACGATCGGACGGCGAGCTACCTATTGCTCGCTATCCACAAGCCGCTACGGTGTCCGGTGGTTTCAGAATCTCAGTTTGTGGCAGACTTATTGATATTGCACTCAATTTGTGCGGTGACATATTTATTAACAGCAATATTTTTTAAGCATATTTTAATCCCATTAACTGGGAATAATCGATAGTGACGTGCTGCGTCGGCAGTCATTAATAGATTAAAGCCAGTGACGGCTAGTAGCCTCAAATAAATTCCAGTTACTTACAATGCGTTTTACTGTGAACGTTCATTTACGTAGCAGCTGCATTAAGGTTTACTGGGTCCGTTATTTATTCAGTAGATTTACGAACATCTTTAACATTTCTGGCAAATATTTGTAGGTTTATATATATGTTTAGAGGAAGAAAATAAAAGAAAAAAGATGGAGAAGTAAGAAATGAAAAAAAAAGATAGGGAAGTAAGAAAAAAAGAAAGAAAAGAACAAATATTTAGTATTCGTAACAGTAAATGATACACCGTATACACGTACGATATACAGAAAAGGGCCGCACAAAAAAAGAAATGAAGAATACTTAATCCATCTGTAGAGAACATGACTGTCGCAACCCAGCGCTGGGCACACCGTAATCTCGGCGGTAGTGCCCCTCTTTGAGGCGTGGCTAGACAGACCTCACGGCGTCCTCACCTTCCGCATGACGCAGGTTCTCACTGGACATGGGAAGTTCGGGAGATTCCTGCACCGGATTCGCGCGGAAGAGACGTCCGTGTGTCGCCACTGTGAGACGAGCCCGGAGGACACGGTGGAGCACACGGTGGAAGTGTGCCCTGCTTGGGAAGAGCATTGCCGTGTTCTCGTGGGGGTGATCGGTGGCGGCGATCTCTCGCGCCGGGCCTTGGTTCAGGCCATGGTCCGCAGCGAAGAGGAATGGCAGGCGGTCGCCTCCTTCTGCGAAGCAGTAATGCTCGTAAAGGAGGAGGCCGACCGCATAAGGCAAAGGCAACGGCGCCCTCGCCGTAGCCGTCGCCGCCGCGATCCTGCCGATATCCGGCCACCGTAGACACTGGCTCGCGGACGGTGAGCAATGGGTAGCTCGCCGTCCGGTCGTCTGGTAACTGTCCAGACCGAGTCCAAGTCGTCAACGGCGCGCACCGTTCCCGCGCGCCTCAAGGAGTTGTCAGCAAACTGTAGGGGCCCTTCACAGTCGAAGCCTCCTGGAGCCTAGGGTGGTGCAAACTGGTAACTCGACTCTAGGAATAAGGCAAGGAAGGTACGGGGTAGGTTTTTTAGTCAGTAAGAGTCTGACACTGGTCGCCCGTTCCGCCCAAGAGCGGGTTTCGTCATTCGATGATTTTCATACCATAAAAAAAAAAATCTGTAGAGAACATAAAAGGCAGAAACAATGTCAACTCGGATAAGTATAGTCAAAATACAGAAGAAAAAAAATAACATAAGTATCTATAAAGTATTTTTATACACATAAATAAAACAAACAGGCCTGCCTTTGGCATTCCAAAGGTACCGAAAGCTAAGAAATCGCGAGACTCGCCTGTCAATCCATCAAAGGTGTTGTCAACTTGCTTTCCAATAACACGCTCTCATTCGCTACAATATTATAAACGTACATAAAATGAATGGAAATCGACTTACTATCAATTTGTATCAATAGAATATGAAACGGGGAATTCGAAAAGCGTTTTGTGGCAAAGTAAACAGAAATCTCCTGGAGGCGAAATCGTTTTATAAAATAAAGTAAGTCTAATAATTCAACACTTCGTCGCTCCTTAGAGGGCGAGAGATATAAAATGGAGAAAAACGTTCCTAATTCAGTTTGCTCCGGCGAACGGTGTACTCCGCAGCCACTAGGTCTTTACATCGAGCGGAATGGGAAATAATATCTATCGATGGATGGGGACTCCCTACAGTTGGCTTTGAAAACGACGACTTCGCTTACTCAACGTAATGGCAGTGATC
Source organism: Mythimna loreyi (assembly GCA_029852875.1). Taxonomy (NCBI): domain Eukaryota; kingdom Metazoa; phylum Arthropoda; class Insecta; order Lepidoptera; family Noctuidae; genus Mythimna; species Mythimna loreyi. The sequence continues at coordinate 10,570,888 of CM056785.1, read as the reverse complement.
GTAGCATTCCTACCTCCGTATATAAAACTAAGAAAAAACTCTGTTCTTGCTGCAATGTTTGATAGTACTACTCTGTTCCTAGATCGTCTGCGGAGGCGTAAAATTAAGTCCATGTCTCGTTTGTCGCTGGAGTAGCGAGCAGATTAATCCTGAAGGTAGCAAAGAAATAAATAATGTATATCTTGGTGCCTAAGAGCGTACAATTGAAGTGTGAATAAACAAAGAGCGTAATATATACGTAGTTTATTTAATGCATTAACCGACGACGCTCCGCTCCGAATCCGGCGCTTGAATACAAGACGAATTGAGTACATTATCTACAGTAACATTCCCGGGCTAGTTAGCTCCTTGTTCACAGTGGAAACTTGTCTACGTCGCCTTCAGAAAGGCGGGGGAGGGCATAGGAGTGGCTTTTATGCACCCAGCGCCACGCAAATTGTAGCGGAATGCCACGCTTCTAGACTGATTGCGAGACTGAATAGTAGGTACCGCGGGCGATGTGAATAACTGTGGTGCGATGTCGAGTAGTTTCTATACAAAACAAACTCTTCAATAATTCATGCTACTTAGTGAATGCCAAACGGGAGTTGAAATCATGTTTGTTAAACAACTTTGTGTTGTTTGGCCATCGGCGATTTAGTTCGTTGTTTTATGTGTGCAGGGGCTTCACTATGACTTGTTATAATGTCAGGCATATGAGCGAGCTAAAGTTATACACTTCATATAGCTCCATTCTTTTAACACTTCACTTTAGGGCGCCTATTCGTGGTAGGGCCTCAGGTGACAATGGCTCGCGACAATTTCAGCTCGACTTTTTAATCAAGTTCAAACATGGCACCTTCTGTTCTATGTTCGGCACTAATATTTTTTTAAATTTATGTCCAGAGGTTTCTTTGCAAACTGAATAAAAAAATCTTTTTTACAAGCTTTTATTTAGTTTCACCTGTCCCGTTGTCTGTCGTTCTGTAATCAAATCTTGCAACTTAAATTTGATCCACTTCTCGGTTTCCGATTGAGCTGAAATTTTGCATGCCGGTGTAAATCGCGTGATAATGCAATATTATGATGACATGGAGCTGATCTGATGATGGTATCGTGAGGTAGACATAGGAACTCTGTAATTAAACGTCACAACCACATCGAGTTTGGGCGCGTGTGAATCGTCTTGACGAGTTCTAATTATATAATTATAGACCGCTGCTATAAAAGCTTGTTATGAAACAAAAAATATTTTCATTAAAAACTTGTTTATTTGAAACAACATACTTTTGCCTCTATCATTTCAACAATATATATCCCATAACTTTCACACAACGCTATCTACGTAGTTAAAAACTAAGCTAAGCTTGTGATATGAGTACTAGACACTTATTATACAACTGATAAATACTCTTATATTTTCTAAATATATATACAAAATATTATCATCTATACATATAATAAAACAGTAACGAAAGAAAAACTGTACATTGAGAATTTTCTGGAAAAAATGAGTGGGTTTTGTTAGAAAAACGTAACTGATGACAAAAAGTGACTTTTTAGAATTTTTGTCTGTTTGTCTGTGCCTATGGTAGAGGTTGGCGCCAAAACTACTGGATAGATTGATTTGAAATTCAGCAAAAATGTTCCTTGTAAACCAAAGGAAGGCTTTAGGCTACATATTATCACGCCGTAAGTTATGGGAGGTAAGCAATATCGAATTTAAATGGTGCAATGGATGCAAGGGTGTAACTTTTTTTTCCGTGGGCCGATCGACTCAAAACTTAGCACAAATATTTCCCTAAATTAGTTATCAAGGACGGCATATTTGTTTTTTCAGTAGTACCCCCAGTGCAAGATTTAGGGGATGTTAAAGTTTGTATGGGAGAATCTTATTCCTTGGGCTAATTAACTTGAAACTTGGCACGTAAACTTATTTAGGTAAATAATAAAAAATCCTATTATTAGTTTTTCAAAACAACGTAATTTGGGCAAAAAAACATAGTTTAATGAATATTAGTAGTATAAAGACATATTTAAAAAAGCGCCATCTATGAGATTACACAAAAATCAAATCAAGTTACATATTAACACTTTTTGGAAATTAATAATTTAAATTTGATCATGTTGGCAAGGTTAGCAGTTAGTTATTCTTAAAATTCATAGATGGTAATGTCAGTAATGTGCATTTTCTTAGTCTTACTGCGCGGTCGAATTTACTCACAACTGGCAATTAGAAATGAAAAAAAAAAACAAGTACGAAAAAAGCGAATGTTACTTATTTATTTTTAAGGAAATATCTTAGGTAGTGGTTGGTTCGTTTTACTAAAAAATGTGGGTTAATATTTAATACATAATTTTAAAAAATAGTTCATCTCTTTAATGGTGATACGGCGTTCTCCATGTTTATATGAAATATCTTATTCTTATTCCAACGGTCTAACGGATTTATTTTGCAACGCAACCTACATAATATTAAATAACGTTTCAGTGTTACTTATATACGTACAACGACATCTACTAACTCAAATTAGTACAAACGAAAACATTACATTAACAAAATAATATTATTTTTACCTTTCGTCTACCGTAATTACAGACACAATTAAACGACAACAGTTGTACGGAAATTTGTGTCCTCTTGGGACTACATATTATCACGCTATCACTTACGGGGGAGGAGTTGTGAATATTTATTTTTCTTACGCATTCTGTGACAGTGTTTAAATGTAAATTCAGTAATGTGTATTTTCTTCCTAAAAGTGGTATCGTATATTATTTATTTATTATAAGCTTTATTGTAGTCCTCATAATGTGGACAGGATATACAAATACAAAAATTAAGTGTACAATGGGCGGTCTTATCGCACAGGGCAATATAATTAGGGCAGGGTATAGTTCGTTTCGAAAAATTCAAGTTCCCAAAAACCCTCAAAATCTTGAGCAGAGTTGAGCAAGACTATTAAAAAAAAATGCGGTTGTTCATCGAAATATCGTCATCATCTGTCTGAAGATTTTCTGCGAGCTTTGAGGCGTGCTACTAGAGACGAAGTCGATGTACCTGATGATCGTGTGCTGAACACCTGTCTCAGTTCACTTCAAGATGAGGACATTTCTATCAGCGGCAATCCACTGATTGAATATGGATTACCAGCTCCCCAATCATCACCGCATCAAGAGTATAGAAATCGAGAGTATAACGCTGAGACAGAGTTCTCTTCAGAGCAAAAACAAATTTATGACACTGTCCTTAAAAGCGTTGTGCAAAACCAGGGTAAAATGTTTTTCTTGGGTTGCTCCTGTTAGAACAGGAAAAACATGGCATACTTGCAGAGGTCAGGAGGTAAGGCAATATTGCTATTGCTGTCGCGTCGTCGGGAATCGCTGCCACACTGCTTCCTGGTGGCAAGGCAAGACAGCACATGCCATGTTCAAATTCCTATCGATTTAGAGAGCGCCAAATCGCCTGATTGTGGTGTGCCACGTAACAGCGATAAGGGACACGTGCTTAAGGATTGCTCTCTGATCGTTTGGGATGGGTGTACGATGGCCAACAGGAAGGCCGAGTTGAGGCCGAGGACAGAACCCTGCAGGACATCCGCGGGAACGAACATTTGATGGGTCACCACCATAGATATATCACCACCCTGACACTCACACACTGACTCCACTGTGACACCTCACAGTTTGTTCAGTGGCGATTTCGGGCAAACGCTTCCCGATTGTTACGTTGAAAAAATCTTCGTTGTAGTCACGAGTTTGTGCGATGCGCTTGACCATTAATTTGAGAGCTCGGCTCGGCAGCAATGCACAAACTCGAACTGACTAAACAACCCACCGTTCCTTCTTGCCTTAGTTCCAGGGTCCCGGTGTTCCGCTTTAACATCTACCCTTACCCCCAGAAGGCTTCGGCCCTGCTGGGCTTCTACAGTTGCTGATGACTGCTTGAGGCGCAGGGAACATTGCGCGCCGTCGACGACTTAGGCCCAGTCCCGACGGTTATCGAATGGGTGGACAGAGAGCTACCCATTGCTCGGCGGTCGCTTGCCCGCGCCTACTGTGGCCAGAATTCGGGAAAGGAGACACGGCGGCGGTGGCTGCAGCTTGAGCGCCTTTGCTTTTGCCTGATGCAGTCGACTCCCTTTTTTAGCCGCTAGCATTACTGCTTCGCAGAAGGAGGCGACCGCCTGCCACTCTTCATCGCTCCGAATCATGGCCTTTGCCAAAGTCCGCTGCAAGTCAAAGCCCACCGCGAGATAGGTGGACAGGAGGTACTTCCAGAGTCTCTCGATAGAGCGTTAGCCAGCTTAGAAGAATTCATTTGCTGTGTGTACGGGGACATCAGTCGTTTACCGCACCAGCAGAATTCTTGGGTGTGTGAGCGGGCCATTTTGACGTCCAAAAATGATCAGGCTGCAGCAATTAATGAATACATTTTCTCGGAAATTGAGGGAAATGCCTCGATAAACACTGTCATCGAGCAAAATGACGCCACACAATATCCCGTGGAATTTTTGAACTCCCAGCCAGCAAGTGGACTTCCAGTGCATACCATCAAGCTGAAAGTCGGAGTCCCGATTATGCATCTTCGGAACATATCTCTTCCAAAGTGGTGTAACGAGACCCGTCTTAAAGTCATCTCGCTGCACAGACACACCATTGAAGCAAAAATTCTTTCGGGTTGTGGAGGAGGCGAGGCAGTATTTGTACCTCATAACATCCCGTTCCACTTCAAGCGCGTACAGTTCCCCGTGAGTTTTTGCTTCGCGATGACCATCAATAAGTCGCAAGTGAGTGCAGCGGGTGTCAACTTCAGGACGAGTTGTCTCTTACGCGGGCAACTGTATGTCGCTTGCTCCCGCGTCACCAGTCCTGACTCTCTTTACATTTTGGCTTCTGGCAGCATAACTACCATCGTAGTATGGTGGCGGATTAGTAAAGGCTCCGACTCTGTGATGGCGAAGTAGTAAAGGCTTACAAGTTGAAGTCAAAATCAAATCAAATGAAATCGAAGACATATTGTGTCATCCACCAATCCGTATTGGACTCGCGTGGTGGATTATGACCCATTCCCTCTCCTAGAAAGGAGGTCCGTGTCCCAGCAGCAGGAACTTTATAAGACTGATGCAATGCTATTTTAAAAGTTAGTTACTTATAATGCTACTATATTTTGCCCGCGGCTTCAAAAAGTAGCCTATGTCCTATTCCGGAGTGTATCCTATGCCTGTGCCAAATTTCATCCAGATCCGTCCAGCTGTTTTGGCGTGATTGAGTAACAAACATCCAAACATCGTAACTTTCGCATTTATAATATTAGTAAGATACCGACACTGCCATCTTAGGTATTTTTGGTGCAGTAGAGCTTTCACGCAGACAACGTCGCGGGCAGCAGCTAGTAGATAATATTTTGTATATATATGCCTGCGTCTGGGTGTAATATACAAAATATAACACCCAGACGCAGGACAAATTTTCATGTTCATCAGGCCATAATTTGTCTTGGAACCACAACCTTCAGCACAGCAGTCAGGGCCACTAACCACTAGATCAACAGGCCAGTCATATGTTTATGATATGTGTTAGATATGTTTTTTACTAATTTTATAAAAAATATCGCAGCAAAATTATATTAAGCAGTGATGCAATCGTTGATGGTGAGGCGCACTAGTTTATTAAGACCCTACTAAGGCTAGAGCCTCGAATTATAATCGTATAGGAAGACCGCATCAGGTAAATTGTTCCAGCAGTCCTTCGATGTATGTGGTATAAACGACGAGACGAAAAATTTAGTCTGGTCCATAGAGATTTCAACAACGTAATGGTTTTTTTATGGTTGGTAAAAATCATCGAATGACGAATCTCGCCCTTGGGTGGAGCAGGAAACAGTATCATACTTTTACTAGCTAAAAACCTACAATATTCCTTCCTTGCCTTAGTCCCATAGCCCTGGCATCAATTCTTGGTCCCAGTAGGCTTCGACCCTGTAAGGCCCCCTAAGGCAGCTTGCTGACAACTCCTTGAGGCGCGCGGAAACAGTGCGCGCCGTTGACGACTTAGGCTCTGTTCGGATTGTTACTAGACGACCAGACGGCAGGCTGAACATTGCTCGCGAATCGCGGCGGCGAACAACGTAAGGGTGGATACTTTTTAATACATCTGTGTTTTCACCAGACTAACGATTTTTGTTCTAGTGTATTTTTAGAAATTGGCTGTTCTCCTACGATAATACGAGCTAACACTTTTCCTATTAACCTGGGAGCTTCGTAAGCCCGCGTTAGGCGCTCACAATAGACGGTAGACAAAGTTTTAAGCTCATTCTCACATAATCTCCGGTCCGTACTCCGTCGAGGTCGAGATTATTCGTAGATAACTATATTATTAAATACTTTAGGCTCCGGATTGATTGTTCTATTTTGTGATGATATTATACTGTAATACTTATTTGTAATTACTTTTGTCGTTAATCTTGTTTTGAAAGTTGTAAGCTTCGTTTAATTAACGCTGATTAATGTTTAGTGATTAAGTTGTGGTATAATTACATTTCGATTTTTTTGGCTTGTAGTTTAGTATTGATGATAACTGCTCGACCTTAGAAGTTAAGTAAAGCTTACCAAGGTCAATCTGTAGATGGGTGACCATTTATTAGAAAACTAGCTTCTGCCAGCAGCTTTGCCCGATGAAAAGTATAGTTTTCCATTAAAACTTACGACTCCCGTTTTATACCCTTACGGTTTTTTTTTACGGTAGGAAAAATCATGAATGACAAATCCCGCCCTTGGGCAGAGCAGGAGAAAGTGTCAGACTTTTAGAGACTAAAAACTCACCCCGTACCTTCTTTGCCTTAGTTCCAGGGCTCTGGTGTTTACTTTCGCATTAGTTATGGCACTGCTCTCAAAACGGTGAAGGAAAACATCGTGAGGAAACCGGCATGTCCTAGAACCAAAAATTCGAAGACATGTGACATCCACCAATCCGCATTGGGCCCGCGCGGTGGATTATGGCCCATTCCCTCTCCTAGAGAGGAGGCCTGTGTCCCAGCAGTGGGAACATTGAAAGGCTGATAATGATGATGATTAGTTATGGCCCCAGGAGGCTTCGACTCTGCTGGGTCCCTACAGATTGCTGACAACTTCTTCATAATATAATTGAGCTTATCTCAATTATATTTTAGACTAGCTAGCTTAATTGATTCATTGTTTTAATTACTGATACGATATCTATCTTCTTCAAAAAAAAAAAAAAAAATCAAAATTAAATCTAGCCTACATGGAATCGGTTTTGTACAACAATATTAATATTGTATAGCCTAGTGTGTGGGTCGCTCTATGAACTCTGGCACTATTTAATGTATATTACTTGAAAATGTAATGTTTTTGTCTATGTATTACTAAACCAATGTTTCAATAAATCTTTATTGGTCTTTTTGGACAAAATACCCTTTGTTGCCTAGATTCAAAACGCATTGCAAACAAAAATATTGGGAAAACAACGCACGTTGTAGTTTTATAGTTCTACCTACCATTACGATGTGTTGGCATTGAGTTTTGTTGTACTAGGATGGAAAAAAAGACCTATCGCTGTTTACAATTTGTGGTCATTTTTAACCGACTTCAAAAAAAAAGGAGGAGGTTCTCAATTCGATTGTATTTTTTATTTTTTTTTATGTTTGTTACCTCAGAACTCCGTTGTTTATGGATGGATTTGCAAAATTTGTTTTGTACTTGAAAGGATATGCTTCCAGATTGGTCCCATTTTTTTCAAAATCGAGTTTTGATAATGGGATCCATGAGAAATCGAGGGAACTCCTCAATTATTATTGGCAACTATATAATTTTTTTTATATTTTCATCGAGAACTCATGCATTTACAGTCAAAAAGTAACATTTGATGAGGTGGAACTGGTGAAGAAGATCAGAAATGGCTAACGAAACTTGACACTCGCATAGATATCACAATCAAGGTAGTTAAGCAACTATGAAAATGCACTATAAACCAATGATCTTAAATAATTATGTTGAAAATGTTATCATCGAACTGATCTGATGATGATGATGGAGCTGGAAGGTAGGCACTGGAACTGCGTAACTAATTAATATATGTCCTAGCCGTGTTTGGGCTTGTTAGAATTGTCATAAGATGCACTTTGTCTGTAAGGCACTATTGAACTGATGTGATGATGAAGCTGGAAGGTGGAAGGTCGGCATGGGAACTTCAAAATAAAATAATGTATCCTAGCATTGTTTGAGCTTATTAGAGCTGTCATTGGCAATGCTGTCAAGGGCAATGGAAAGGGCTATGCTCGGAGTTTCCTTGCGTGTTCGAATCAAAAATGAAGAAATGCGCAGGAGAACTAGGGTCACCGACATAGCGCGAAGAATTGCCAAACTTAAGTGGCAGTGGGCAGGGCACATTGCTCGTAGAACAGATGGCCGATGGGACCGAAAGGTTCTAGAGTGGCGACCGCCCACCAAAAGACGCAGCTTTGGAAGACCTCCCAAAAGGTGGACCGACGACTTGGTGAGAATCACGGGAACGTGATGGATGCGAGTCTCACAGAATCGGTCGTTGTGGCGACGCTTAGGGGAGGCCTATGTCCAGCAGTGGACGTTTTCTGGCTGAAATGATGATGATGATGAGAACTGTTATGAGATGTACCCCTGAGATGAATCATAAGTATTTCATGCATCATATCATCTCTCCACGAGATCAAAACGATTACACTGTAACAATGTACCTATAATATGTATTCCTACTTATATGACATTGGTAACTTTTTCAAAAGAAATGTAGGAACGATATTGACTTCGTTGCCATAACACATTATAATAAAAAACACTAAACGGCTACAAATGAAAAAAACTTTTTACAAAAAAAAAAACCGCCTTCAAAAAAAGCCAAACGATAAATGTTCCTACACTAAAAAGTTGAAAACAAAAATTTGAATTGCTGTAAAGAAACTAAACTATAGGTAAACTAAACCGGACCCGGTCCGGTGGTTTTATAGGTAAACTTATTTGACATTAATATTTTGCAAATATTCAAAATTTATTACTTCTTTTTTAAGTCGGTGCTAGCCAAGGCAAGGAAATACGAATGGGCAACAATCCCTTGAAAAAGTACCTCTAACTTAACTATAAACTACTTAATAGCTACCTATTTGCATACTCAAATATACCTATAATAATTCCGACATAAATACAGATTAGACTTCTCCAAAAACATTCATCCGATTTGCACATTTTGCCACATTTTAAGTACATTGAAAATGTTTAAGCATTATGTACGAAAAATGGCACTGGATATTAAAAAAACTACCTAACATTAAGGGCGGGTGGGCTCAGCGAAATAGGCATGTAACGCTACCAAGAGTTGCCCGCGACTTTATGTACATTATTATTTACAATTTGTATTATTTTGATATTCTTTACGGAACAGAAGCGAAGCGCGCGCTCAAAAATTTGGCACAGGTCCTTCCTCGGTAACGTCCTGCGAAACACTGGCAAGCGACGCGCGGATCGAAAATCACTTGAATAATCGATAAAAAATTCACAAATTTAATTAAAAAAAAAACGATTCGGTAGCATCGCTTCGAAAATGAATTACCTCTATATTGATGTTATTTATAAAATATGAAGTGTACTCGTAGTAAAACATGAAGTGTACTAGTACTCGTTTAATATGTAAAAAAAATCACAAAATCTAAGCTACTTCAGAATTTTTTTCTATCGAGAAAATAGCATGGTATCGTGTATTGAATGGGTACATGCCAAAGAGAAAGAATGTGTCTTAAATATATATTTTTTTCAGATTCAAAAAGTTGTAACTTGCCTATCAAAAGTGAGTTCAAAAACCGGCAAAACCGGGAAAACCTAGCCGTAAGTTTCAACAATAAAAATGCTAGCACCGACTCCAAAAAGAAGTAATAAATTTTGAATATTTGCAAAATATTAATGTCAAATAAGTTTACCTATAAATTAAGTTTCTTTACAGCAATTCAAATTTTTATTTTCAACTTTTTAGTAGTAGGAACTTTTATCGTTTGGCTTTTTTTGAAGGCGGTTTTTTGTTTGTAAAAAGTTTTTTTAAATGAATAGAACCATTGGAAACTCTCTTGACGGCAAATAAAAGAAGTCTTGTTTTAAAATCAACTGGTTATTTCGGTTTACTGGTTAATTTAAACCTCTACATTAAGGGCGGCTTGCACATCTCAGTTAAATCTAGATTTAGTGTGATTTAAACTCGACTTAAGCTTAAATCGAACTTAACGCATTGCACGACATCAGTTTAGCGTAAAGCTAGACTTAAAGAAATGTCAAATTTAAACCGGCATGGTAGGCGGTTTAAATTGCTAAATCTAGATTTAGTGAGTGTCTGATGACATAAACAATAGCAAACGTCAGTTTGTGTCAAGGATCTTATATCTTTATTCTACGGATAGTCTGGATTGATGACGAAGCAATTTTACAAATTCTTTATCAGCAAACAGCATGCTAACATGGAGTGTAATCAAAATCAGTTAACAAAGTCGGAAAGGTTTAAAAGTTTGTAAGTCTGTCACACTCAAAAACTCTCCTTTTCATTTTTAGGCCAATTTTTGCCAATACTTGCAAAGTTACAACGTGCGCACTACTGACCAAACTTTTTGCGACACTAAAAACTTCTGCTAAATGCCACCCGGTCCCCGTCTTACCTCGCTACGCCATTTCTTAACCCAGCTTCCTTTAAATTATGGTTTTCTCACTACTTTTAATTTTTTCATCACTACTGCTCTCAAAATGGTGAAGGAAAAACAATCACAATTCCACACTGGACCCGAGTGGTGGATTATGGCCCATTCCTTCTCTTAAAGAGGTGCCCTGTATCCCGGCAGTGGGAACATTAAAAAGACTGAACGTCGTCTATGTAATTATTGTACTAATAACATATTGAACTTCTTTAGGACAGAGCTCAGAATTTTACAGCATGCACCACGGCACGAATACCATTGCGTTATTAAGTGGATATCTATCTATATTGTTATATATCTATTTATAATACCTACATCAAAAACATCTCGAACTTGTTTAGAGCAAAATTGACCCGTAATACGTAGTTAGTGTTTGGTCACACTAGATGAACGAGATAAAAAACCCATTTTTTAACTTTATTCTAAGAACTTTTTTAAGGTAGTCGTAAGCTTTCCAGTCACTCCTTTATAAAATCCTTGGTTTTTTATATTTGAAACGTTCCATACCTCCAAAAAAGTTGTAAAATATCCAGCACAATTATGAAAAATGGAACGCAAATGAATGAACGAAAAGAATGAAACGTGTTAAGCTAGGCTTAGTTAAGTCGAGTAGATTTCGACACTAGCAAGACGCTACTAATACAGTTTAAGTTAAGTCGAGCTTAATGACTAATGCGACTTTAACAAAATCTAGTTTTAAGAGCAAGTCGTGCAAGCCGCCCTAAGTAGGATATTTTATTCTAAGCTATTCATTATACTTAATTTAGATATTTATCAGTTATCCATTTGTGCGTCATACCTATGTACTTACTGTGGAACCTCTTCCTTCAGTAGGTACCTCTTCAGCATAGCAATAGCGTTATAATGTTCCCACTGGGAGTCCGGCTCTCAGACTCCTTTCTGGGAGACAATGACAAGCTCAACCTTTCTACTGGGTTTAAAACTAATGGCACATTTTTTTTTAATAAAAAAAAAATTAAAAACAAATTCGAATTTCAAAATAAAAAGATTGTCAGATTGGCGGCTGTCAGGCGTGAATTAGAGAGTATTTTAAAACAGATATTTATTATGAAAAAATCTTGACTGACAGGCCTGTTGGCCTGTTAGAGACCCTGACTCCTACGCCGGAAGTCGGTTTCGATTCCCACCCAGGACAAATGTTTGTGTAATGAGCGCGATCATGTGTTCTGTCTCTGGGTGTAATTTAACTATAATATGTATGGATTTAGAAATATATATGTACGTTTATCAGTTGTCTAGTTCTCATAATACAGGCTCTGCTTAGCTTGAGACTAAACGTCGTTGTGTGATACGAGTAGTTGTAGAATATATTACTATATTATTATTATTACTGATACCTGCATACCTAAAGCTTTTGATTATCTCCTACCTCCCGATACCTACGTAAATTTGGCACAAGACTGCACTACTAACGTTTATGTTCGAGGTACAAATACTGCTACATGAACTACGGCGATCGTAACACGTTCCTCCCAAGTTTTGCTTGCCCTGTTAACATTGCAAACAGATACCTCGATACCTATCTAGTATATCGGTATGGATAGAGGGGATGCAGGCAAGAGCAACTTGGTATTGAGGACATCGGAAGTTTTAAATTGAGTGTGTAAGCGAACATTCTCATAGTATAATATAATATAGTTCATTTTTTTAATTCTAGACTACGATTTGACAACTCAGAATATCACACTCTAGTTATATGTTCGCAATTTTCTGAAGTTTGACATTTTAAATTGTCAAATCGTAGTCTAGGATTAAAAAACGAACTATAGTAAACATAATGTTCTACCCTCCTGATTTTTTAATTGAGAATTTGATGTAATGAACTTGTGATACTCATTATGTGTTACACTTTTCATGATTTTGTCAATTAGGAAATTATCACTAGGTGAAACTAGAGCCAGTGTCAGACTTTTACTGACTAAACTCCACATTTGTTACTTTAGTTGCCTTTTGGGTCCAAAGGCCTAAGTGACAGCTTTTTATCACCTCGTTAAGTTTATGAAGGTTTTATTTTTATTTTGCTAGGTTAATGAAGTTCTCATATAAAAGTAGATACAGTTGGACTAATTCTCAAATTATAATTCTCAATTCAAAAATCGCGAATCGTTGGTTAGAATCATTAGATAAACTATAGTTTCTGCATTTAAGATAGTTTTTCACAACAGAAAATAAAATGGAGTATAGACAAAGCGGTAAATCAGCCGTTAATATGTTTTTTGCTTTTTAATTTGGACATCGAAGACCGTTATTCACGCAGTCGCCATTTTAAAATTCGATTACGTCGTCGCGGTGGTGGTCGTTACTCACAAGGGAACCGTTGGAAACTTTTGACCTCTCTGTTTTGATATTTGAAGCAGCAAACTTTATCATATTCAGGATCAAAAGCAATAGGTTATAATTATGCATGTAATTCAAACGAAGTTATGAAAGAATCTGCATAATTACCAGTTTTAATGTAAACAGGATGGTGTTTAGGTTATATTTTGGTTTACGCCGGACTAAAGTTAGTTTCCAGTTTCCATTAGAGTTGGTCCACTAGTGTCCCTAAATGCTACCCGTAGTCATCTCTCTTAATTCTGTACAACTTTTGTAATAGCCATAATCAAGTGTTGTGGGTAGTTTATTTTAATCTGTATGAAACTGTTATTACATTCAGTATGCAAGCTTTGGGATTTTGAAAAGCGAACATTTTGTTTTTTTTTTAACATTACTGTGTATATTCAAGACCTTAAAATTTGGATATTATTGTATTTTGGTTGAACTAAGTTGGTTGTGGAGTTTAGACCCATGTTGGGCGCAAAAAAAATCAGACTAGAGAAATCGTTCTATGACTTATTACTCTTAATGATGAAACAAGAAGGCGTGTAAAACTTTTACTGACTAAAACCACATATCTGTGTCCTTTAGTTGACTTTTGCGTTCTTGGTCAATAAGTTTCCTTTTCAGAATCTTATCTAATTGCTCGTCGTTCACAAGGGTGGCAGGGGATCGCTCTGCTACTCCCGACATTCAGGGTATTTCCTGTCATGGCGGCTGGGGCGTGAAGATATTCTTTTCCTCTCATATGGGGTTGTCCTGTCTCCTTCGCTAGCTTTACTGGTTTACAGAAGAAGGTGACCGCATCCCATTCCCACTCGCTCCATATCATGGCCTGAACCAGATCCTTCCTTGGTCGGCTTAGTAATTAGTTTTGACCATGGAAAAAGATAATTTATGGAATGAATTCGTTTATTTTGTGTTGTTTAAAGAAGTTTATAAATTAATGATCCTTTGGAGGTATGCGAAACAGAGAGTACAGTCCCGCTACCTCCGTTTAAAAGGAAGGGTCTTCCGACCAGATAGGTGTAATAGTCTGGTGGGCTACTGCCCGATAGTTGACTTCGGGCTGTTGTAAATGTTCAAATCGCGCGGAGAACTTTGAATGCGCGAAACAGGATTCTTGTAGTTCTTATGTGGCGCCATAGATGGCGCTACAATCCTGTATTTCTAATTCCCTAAGGTTCACTTTGAGGATCGATTTTTAATTACTGTAGAAGGCATTTTTGTAGGTCTTTATATCTAATATATAAAAATCTCGTGTCTGTTATAAAATTCCTCAAAAATAACAGGTTGACCGATTTTTATTAAGTTTTTTTTTTTGTGTACACACGACTAAATTTTGTTCGCTTAACCTTTCGACTACCGTAATTACAGACACAATCAAAAGACAATAGGTGTGCGGACACCGGTGACCTCATATACCAGATCGATCAAAATTTACCCATGTTTTTGGTAGATCTGATAAGAGGTCAAAGGTTATTTTTCACGTTTTTATTCACACCCCTATTTTTGTTTTAAATTATCGTTGCAAAACATTTGCCAAGTCAACTAGTAACTTAAATAACACTACTTTCCAGTAATTTAGAAAGGTACCCATAAAACTTTAGAAAACTAGTTATAAACCAGCTTTTTACGACAAAGAAGAAATTACTTAAGTTTTAACAGTTCAAAACAGGTGGCTAGCTCATTAAGCTTGGTTAGTTCTTCATAATAATATACACGCATAATTTTTGATTCCTTTGCATTTTTTTCATCACCACTGTTCTCAAAACGGTGAAGGAAAACATCGTGAGGAAACCGGCATGTCCTAGAACCAAAAATTTGAGGACATGTGACTTGATGTGACAGCCAACAACCCGCTCTACCTGCCGATATACGGCCACCGTAGACACTAGCTAAACTGTCCAGATTGAGTCCAAGTCGTCAACGGCGCGCACCGTTCCCGCGCGCCTCAAGGAGTTGTCAGCAAACTGTAGGGGCCCTTCAGGGTCGAAGCCTTCTGGAGCTGCCGGTTTGTGTGAAACTGGCAAGGAAGGAATGGGGTAGGTTTTTAGTCAGTAAGAGTGTGACACTGGTCTCCCGCTCCGCCCAAGAGTGGGTTTCGTCATTCGATGATTTTCACCTACCATAAAAAAAAAACCAACCAAAGTCAAAGCCAAAATTTTTTATTTCACATGGGCCTACATGGGCACTTATAAAAAAAGTGGATTTAGGCCAATCTTCTAAGGAGGGTGTCTGAGTCCCAGCAGTGGGAACATTATAAGCTTAGGCTTGACATTGTGCGTGTACAGCTTATCATAACATTTGTGCTATGATAAGCTGTACACGCACAATGTACCAACACGATGAATACAATACTCACTCAGCGTAAACAATCTTTTTATTTTTATTTTTTATCAAAAAAGACGTACAAAGATTAGTTAATCACCTAACATCGCATTAGGTAAATAGCTAAATGTAAAAAAAAGTTAACAAGATTTTTAGACATGTCAATAGATATGAAGTGAAGATTGTTTACATTTAGTTTAATACCTAAAAAGGCATTAAGTCCGCCTGTGTACGTTTGTATCATCATCTTCCTACCCTTGTCCCGTTTTATTTGGGGTCGGCGCAATATGTCTTTTTCTTCCATTCTGTCCTATCACCCGTCACGCCATCACTAACTCCTCTGTCTTTCATATCACTTCTCATACAATCCATCCATATTTTCTTTGGTCTCCCTCTCCTTCTCCATCCATCCACATTTATACTCATGGCTTTTTTGCGTTTTACGCATCATGGTTTTTTTTACGTTTGTATAAAAAAATATAAATAATTAAACCTTTAGGTTGGAGTATAAGATGAAAATCCAATGGAGTAGGTATTATAAAACTCATGATAACACGATTATAATGAAAAGTAACCGTGAGTTCGTTCCCCTCGGCGCGAAGTAAACTCAACAACTTCGCAAGTAATTTTCAACTTATTTTAATGAAACGAGGTCTATGTGTACATGACTTCAATTTAACAAAGAAAACATAAACTTTATAACAGATTTTGTTGACGTAAAGGAAAAGATTTCTTCCAGCGACCACGTTTCCATACGTGAGAAAAGTTTGTTTTTCTTCATTTCAAAAAATTTTTCGGGAAGCATTTTTGCATTGTTTTGTGTCAATAAGCATAACAGTTTGCTTGATCTTTTTGTGAAGAAAATTAAACATAAATAGATACCCTAAGTAATAAGTGTAATTATAATAATTTAGTGTCTTTTCTGAAGTCAACAGGCTCTTAATAAAATATTAATAAAATAGTGCGCTTCACGTTCAACGATTGCAACACTGCTTACCACTTACAAGCAGTATATCCTTAAAAAAGTTTATGAATGTTTTTGATCGATTCTTTAACATAAATGCTTCTTTAATTAACGACTTCATTCATTCATTTAACTAACTTTTAATTACCTTGACATATTTTCAACAAAATTAAGCAATAAACATCTACATTAACGACACTAAAGAACACGTTAATACAACTTTTATTTTGTAGAAGCTATCTAGATTAAACCACGAACGAACTATCCAAAGGTATTTAATATTTATGAAGCCTTTCGCCTTAAGCCAAGAGTGGGTTGCTAAAGGTTAACAGAACAATAACTATCTTCACAGAAAGACAAACAATTGAATCCATATCCTTTTTCTAATAAATCTGATACAAAGTTGTGTAATGTGTGTGTTGTTTTTGCGTAGCGGAAAAAATCCTGTTAGAGCTGCAGTATCGTTTTCTTTGTAAACCAAAATTGCGCAACATAGTATAGGTACACAATGTTGTCCAATTTTGGTTTACAATGAATGAATAGATTGAATTATATTTTAATGATCCTGTAACCAAAGTTCTGCAATGAAAGCCAGGCTTTACAGATCTTCAGGGCACCCTTATCATTCATCATCAGCATTTTAGCCCAGAGATGTCCACTGTTTGATACAGGGCTACTCCAAATGTCGCCAGAATTAACGGTCTTGTGCGTTTCGCATCCATTGGATTCCTGCAACCAGGTCATCAGTCATCAACCTTTACCAGAGCAACCTTCAGGGGTCTTTAATATCTAAAATATCATATGGTCCACGTGGTATTGTATCTTAAAGTGATGATAAGGATATTCATTTGGCAGCGTCAATTGTTTGAGATGATAACCCATACTAGATTGACTTTGGGCACGCCATAATTATGGCAGTAAACCCCGTCTTTGAGGAGTAGCTGAAAAGACGTCACGGCATCCTAACCGGGTGACATGACTCAGGTCCTCACCAGAAGTGGTAAGTTCGGGGTGTTCATGAACAGGATTCTTGGGGTAGAAGCGCCCAGGTGTCATCATTGTGTGGATCAACTGGAGGACACAGTGGAGCTTACGGTGGAGGTATGTCCCAGTTCCTACGCTAAAAAATCAGATTGACTAATCGCGGAAAAATTTAGAAACCAGAATCCAGATATAACTGAGCAGTACAAAGACGAGAAGAGTCCATAGTTTTGTAGACACTGAGTTAAAAAAATATCCAATAGGTAGCAATTTCAGCCCGTATTACAAAAATATATAATTCCAACATAATAAATAACTCGTTCGTATTGTTCAGTGTTTATACTAAGGATTTATGTAACCTAACCGCAATCCTGTTGTTTGCACGCGTGTTATATGCTGTTTTAGATTAAGCACGTCGGGAACGGTGTGAACCGAGATGCGATGTGATGTGTCCGCTGGAAAGAGGTTTTGACTTTCAATGTGTAAATAATGTTATTGTATAAAGTTAAAGGAAATTGCAATGATAACCGTAATACAGGCATTACCTAGCTCAGTTATAGAAGCTACAACCAATGTTCTAAAATGATCTTGGCTAACTGTAGGTACCTGTGTTGTGTGAAGTTTATTTTTGGAAAATAAGTTATTCTTACATTTATTTTAATCTTGGACTTATTTTATAAATTTTTAAATATTTCCCTTAAAAAGCATATTATTTTTATAACGTTATTGCTAGATTAAAGTGTTAGAGCGGTGTGATAAGTAAGTTCGAGGAAATGGCATTTTTTTTAAAGAAATGGTCAAATATCCTTCTCGTTCTTGGTGGACCTACTGTTCGGTAAGGAAATGTGTCCGATTTCTATTTATGGGCGAGATCTTTATCATGAAATGAAAACGCATGGCCGGACATCTTAATGCCGCAAGGGCTTGGACGCATATTTTGCGGTTGATGCTTACCTATGGTGGTGTCTATAAAACGATTGAAGTTAGTCACAGTAATTGTTTCCTAATAATCTATTTAGGTTTCTGGATATTGCCGACTTCCATTTCACTACAAAAGTTTAATAAATATAACTATTGCCTCGTGTCCCGATGCGAGGTCGGATCCTTCCATGAAATCGTCTACTTTGTTAATAATTCTGTTTCTAGAAGACTTTGAGCTGTGTGAAGGTATTCACACACATGAAAGAGTAGTTATATCTAGCTTAATATTAGACCAAACCGTTTCAAGTGGAGAAGCATTGCGGGAGCCTCACTAGCCAACGAAAATGCAACATGATCAACCACGACCACTCTGTCAAGAGTGAACGACTAAGGAGGGACATTAGACCAACGCACACAATAACACTAACATGCCTGATTTGTATATAGAAGGACGCGACGTCATATGACGCGACGTCATATGACGTCGCGTGGCGTGGATCAAGTGTAGTTCTACAAGTCTAGTTTCCTTATAAAATGCATGGAGACCGACGCGCCCAGAGGTGCTAATGTCTAAGAAAACAGCCTTGAGCGCAGCGCTAGCCCAGCGACGAAAACCAAGTAGGTACATTCAAATCACATACTAATCCAATGTTTTTTTTTACCCGACTGCCAAAGAAGGAGGGTAATGTTTTTCGAGTGTATGTAAGTATGTATGTATGTCTGTTCCTTTGTGACCTCCTGTAGCCTAAACGGCTTGATGGATTTTGATGTATGAGGTATCGTTAGATTTGTCTTGATTACGGGAGTGTCATAGGATACATTTTATCCTAAAAGTCCCACGGGATAAAGACATAATAATATTTTTTCTAAATTTCCCTTTAAAAACAGCTAAAAAGTTATAAATAAAAAAATTATTATTAAAAAAACAAAATACCCGACTGCACACTAAAAAAAGAGTAAAACAAGCCCCACAATACAAATTTACTGAATATAATTTATAAATGTTGATGGAAAGCATCGCAGGCGGGGACCACCTTGACCGCCACCAACGAAAATTCTGCTAAATGGTGCACAACAGAAATGACTATAAATAAGCCTCTGTTGGTCCCCGCCTGCGATGCTTTCCATCAACATTTATAAATTATATTCAGTAAATTTGTATTGTGGGGCTTGTTTTACTCTTTTTTTAGTGTGCAGTCGGGTATTTTGTTTTTTTAATAATAATTTTTTATGGTAGGTGAAAATCATCGAATGACGAAACCCGCTCTTAGGCCGAGCGGGAGACCAGTGTCAGACTCTTACTGACTACAAAACCTACCCCGTGCCTTCCTTGCCTTATTCCTAGAGCCGCGGTACCAGTTTCACTCAAACCGGCAGCTCCAGGAGGCTTCGACCCTGACTACAGTTTGCCTCAAGGAGTTGTTCCTTGAGGCGCGCGGGAACGGTGCGCGCCGTTGACGACTTGGACTCGGTCTGGACAGTTACCAGACGACCGGACGGCGAGCTACCCATTGCTCATCGTCCGCTAGCCAGTGTCTACGGTGGCCGCAGGATCGCGGCGGCGACGGCTATGGCGAGGACGCTGTTGCCTTTGCCTTATGCGGTCGGCCTCCTCCTTTACGAGCATTACTGCTTCACAGAGGCGTCCGCCTGCCATTCCTCTTCGTTGCGGACCATGGCCTGAACCAAGGCCCGGCGCGAGAGGTCGCCGATGCTCTTCCCAAGCAGGGCACACCTCCACCGTGTGCTCCACCGTGTCCTCCGGGCTTGCCTCACATTGGCGACACCCGAACGTCTCTTCCGCACGAATCCGGTGCAGGAACCTCGAAAACTTGCCATGTCCGGTGAGGACCTGCGTCATGCGGAAGGTGAGGACCTGCGTCATGCGGAAAGTGGGGACGCCGAGAGGTCTATCCAGCCACGCCTCAAAGAGGGAATACTAATCCAATGTACTTATTTGGATTTTGTCGACTAAAGGCTGTTTTCTTAGAGAATAGAGGGGCTGATTGGCGTATGTGGCACACATGTGCAAAAGTGTCTACGTAATTCATTTGTTTAAAGTTGTTACAGTAGTCAGGCCAGAAAGTCAGATATCAGCTCACCTAGCCATGTTACAATCGTTTCGTGACGAGGTACTTTCTACAATCGAAACACCTTTTAACGTAAGTATTAATTGTATCATAAAACTGCTGGATGTAGGGTTGATCATTGTAGAAACGATTACATTACATTCTATAATTTTAAATGATGTGAACTTGGCTACTAATCTGGTTAAAATGAAGCCATTCCCATACATTTGATTAGATATTTATTAGTGTTAACGATTGTAGATTATCAACTTGGCTAAAGGGGCTGTCAAACCAAAGAGCATCGTGTTGCCCAGTAGTAGTCGACTCCAAGTTAAATGTGACAGGGCTATGAGGAGAATTTATTTCGTAAGAAAAAATTGTTTAGTATGACTTAACCACACGAAAAAGTGCAAAAGATGTTTCAAGATATCTTATAGTTCACAATAGCACCTTGTCAAAGTATGCAATTTATTTCGACACTCAATGTATTGATAGCAAGACTTGCTGAGCTTCACAGGACTTGCATAGCAATAGAACATTTTAGCGCACCGATAAACAACTCAGGGTACATCGAAACGAGTTATTTATTTGCGTTCACTTCGAGCTACGGTTGGTATTTTTCGGTATTTTTAACGTACAGCAATACCTTTGTAGTGTAAGAGCTGGGGAACTATTTATCATTAACTCTTTCATTATTGCATGAATACCAGAGAAAACCGTGAAGGAAAACGTCGTGAGGAAAGCAGCATGTCCTAGAACCAATACGAGGACATATAACATCAACTAATACACGCTGGGCAGGGCCCGTGTAGTGGATTATGATGGAGGCCTTTGTCCAGCAGTGATGATAACAGGAAAAGGTTTGAGACTTTTTAATGATTAAAACCTACTTGTCTATTCAGGGGCTCTTAGAAATGTGGGGCGGCGGAGAATTTTTCGATACATCTAATTACATACATTGTTTTAATGTTTTCCCACAAAAAAAAAGTACTATGATAACCCGCTTACGGTTTTTATTTAAAAGGTGAGAAATCATGTCATAACTTCTACTCTAAGGCGATAGTGAAAAACGTGTCAGACTTGAATCAAACTATCTTTTTTGAAGCGGCTTTACGTGTTGTAGGACCACGGATAACCTGTTAAGAATTAAGCTGGCCATGGCCCTAGCAGGTTTCAGTACTGGTTCAGGAGAAAACTTAACTAAAAAAAAAATAATTTATATCATTCATTCAAAACTTGTTCACCTATTCTTTGAAATCAAATTAACGATGATTGTCAAAAAAAAATCAATACAAAAAGTATTTAACAGCGAGGCATTTATGCTTAAATTCCGTACAGGGTATTTTTTACATATTTCTTATATAAAATAATATCATAGAAAATAAACGTTCCTACTAATTATAGTTAATAATTATTAGTACTTAAATCATATTGTATATATTAAATCTCTTGCTCCTCGGCTACTAGGTTTCCTAACGTAAACAAAGCAGCGATTCTCAATTGTTTTTGCTGTTTTCCTTACGCCATTTTTGTGTAAAAGTTTACTTTAAACATTGTTTATTTTTCATTTGCAAACTTCAGCAGTGTTGCAGATTTTGGCGGCGAACTATTTTTTCGTTCGTTATTTGGTTACCTGACGTCGAAATAAGGGCTTGGACACACGGGGATAAATGAGTGATATTTTTTATATCAGAGCATCTTTTTTTTTTTTTACTTGCAATAAACTAGTGCTTGACTGCGATCCCACCTGATGGTAAGCAGTGATGCAATCGTTGATGGTAAGGCGCACTAGTTTATTATTATTATAGCTCAAGAACGCTCTCACCTATACAAACCAAATCTTTAGGCTTTATTCGGACTATTTAGTAGGTGGTTTATGTGAAGTTTGTATAAAATCGGTCGAGCGGTCCCTCATTTATCACATTTCTCTGTTGCCGGGAGCGATGCCGCGGGCAAAAGCTAGTTACGTAGAAATAATGCGGAGCACATTAAAGAAAGAATAACACAGATATACAACTAAACCACTCACTCAATACTTTTGCAGTCCATCCTTTAATTCGTCCGTCCAGAAGTTGATTAAGGAAGACCGATTAACATTTACGGAACAGGGTTTTTTTTTAATAGTGAGGTATCGGGAATAACGATTTTAATCAGCACCCTATGTAAATTAGGTGAGAAAACATCCAATGAGTTTTCATGTTCTAGGGCGCTACAGCGAGCGGACGTATCATACTTTTAAAGATAAAAATTTACCTTTATATTCTAGAATCACAGAATCTCTTTCGAAAATTTTGGTGGCCCGAACGGTCTTCGGTCATTTTGGGCCCCTACAATTTCATTGATATCCTTTAGAGGCGCACGTGGATCACTGATCGCTATCTTTTGGTTTACTAACGACCGGATGGCAAACTTGCTAGTCGTCCGCGTTATTCACCTGAAATAGTACATTTTGATACAAGTACAGGAAGTTTGTCATTGCGACCGAGGCGAAATTCGCACGAGCCGTAGGCGAGTGTGTTATGGAGCCGAGGGCTGCAATGACAAATCTGCGCGTGTGTCAAACGACGTTTTTCAATACACTTACGACTTGTGAAATAAATAAAGAAAGAAAAAATGTTTAATCGTATCTCAAACATACAGTAGAAATATGTATAATAATAAATGCATTCAAATCTGCTCTGAACAGTTTGGTTCTAATTTCGTGGGGGACGTCCAGCGACTCGTAGGGACGCCTCGCGCCTTATTCGATAAACTAAGAAAAAAATAATAAGCACTCATTACCGTGACGATAAGGAAGGAATAAAAAAGCCCTTGTTGTGATAAACTCAAAAAAGCACTTGGGTGATATACATGCGATATTGAACCTAATAGGAGTGCGATAAGAGGCAGTTTTCGAGTAAGTGTATTGAAAACTTTTTTTTACACACATTTACTCGTACAATGGTACATGCATCATAGACTAAATACGGAAACTGAACTCCAACGAAATAGAATACCTGAATTCCTACACAACATATCACCGCAGATTAGTATATAACGGAGTGAAATCGGCAGCCATGCACACTCGAACCTAAACCTCGGTACAATAATTTCGCCATATGAGTTCCGGGCACAGTGCGCTGTCAGTTCGCGGCAAGTTAAAAGCCGCTAATCCATTTTCCTTTTATCCCCACTCGCCCCTACTATGGAAAATGCACCGAAATGTTTCATGCCAGGAAAATGTTGAAGGAAGCATGATTAATTTTTTTTTTACCATTACTGGAAAATTGAAATGGCGTCGATTTTTGCGGTTGATGTTTTAAAATATTTGTTGATTATGTATTTTGGATTAAAAAGGATTGGAACCATAAGTGGAGTGCAATGAAGTTATTATGGGTACAACATTGGTATTTTTTTATTAGTATGTCATAGTGTTAATGTGGTAGTGATAAATGTAATTTTTTTTCTCATACTTTTTTTACTTTATTTTATCTAACTTTAAAATGTGAATGTAGGACTGTAGACTTCGCAAATTCCTCTTACGATTCACGTTTTTTTTTAAATAATAATGATTATTTTTATTGTGCTTTTGGGTACATTATTGACCGGTCAACTTTTTTAAAAAGATATATCATATGACCATAGAGTTTCTTGCCGGTTCTTCTCCACAGGAAACGACCAATTTGGAACCGTGCACTAGCTTCTGACGTTTTATCTGTGCCCATATAGGCCTATGTGGAATAAAAACCATTTTGATTTTGTTTGTGGCAGCTACATTAATGTCTGCATGCGTTGTGGACATAGGAATGTCCACGCCGCGCTCCTTCACGCTAGTGTTTCATGGAGTTTCATGGTAAACGGTCACCATACTACGAAGTTCAGATTGACATCTTAAGACATCGTCGAGTAGTAACTGTAGAGTTAACTAGGACGCCATTTTGGAACTAAACTACGAATTCCGAACAAACACGTAATTAGAGTTCGTGACTTGAACTTGACTTATATTTACGTAGGTTTTTTTATGGTGGATAAAATCTACCCAATGACGAATTCCGCCCTTGGGCGAAGCGGGAACCAGTGTCAGACTTTTACTTACTAATCAATTTACCTCGTTCCTAGGTTGCCATACTCAGAAAGGCCAGAGCTGAGAGGTACAAATAACAGCCTGATATCATTTCTCAGGCAGTTCCCCCAGACTAGACATAACACCCTTCAAGTCTGAGAATCCTTTCTTTTCAAAGGATTTTTGAGAAGCTTTACAATCTGGTATCGCATACTACCTCTGAGGTGGTGACCCCGAAGTGTTCCTTGAAGTCTCTCAAACATACCCTACGTTTTGGCGTGACAAACTTTTGGTTAATTTAGTTCGAAACGGTAAAATTCAGAAGCGCAGTGATGAAGCCTGTAAAAAAACAAGCGTAAATTGTCTCGCTTTTAAAATAATCAACATAATCTCTCTACCTTTCGAATTCCCACCACAATATCCCTAAACGACAATATCAAATCGATCATCTGGAAAAATGAGATAAAATATAACTTAAAAATCCATTATTTAAGGTTATTATATTCACCGATGCCATCCACTTACGATAAGGCCAAGATGGAGACACAGGCAGGATCCAATATAGAAAGCATTTATTATTCAGAACGCCTCTTCATATTTCATGATTCTTCTCAGTTATAAGTTAAAATGAGTGAATGATACGAGCAGTGGGTAAGGGCAGTCACATGCTTTGCGACAGAAGGCAACTGAATAGTTACACTGCTTTAAAAATATAATCTAAACGAATAAAAAAAAAAAACTAGGTAAGCGCGCTTCATCGTCGACTACAACGTCGCTTTCCATAAAGTGAAATAGCGGTCAAGCGCGAACCTATAATCAATAAAAAAAAATCGATACTGCTGTATAGGTACACTCTTTTTTATTTTTTGGATTATTATTATTGTATTATTATTATAGCTAGCCGTGCTATCCCACTGCTGGGCAAAGGCCTCCCTCCATTCTTTCCAGTTATCTGGGTCACATGTTTTTTTTTGGATACTTTTTATTATTTATTTATCTTTATTCCACACAGGTCTCTTCATCATCAAGGGTCTTATAAGCTAAGCCCCACAAAACCGTTGCAATGGTTTGACTGTGGGGTCGATGAGTCTCTAGACATCGTAGTTAGATGTACCTACTTAGAATTAAATATCTTAATCTGTTTGTGTTTGTTTCACTCTATGTGTCTTGCCTCACGCTACGAATAACTCCCGTACTGTGGGTGCGTTTACAAAAATATAACCTTACATACACAAGCCATCAAGACTCGGATGACGTATTAAGACTATACGAATACATATTAATCTTTACGAGAAACGAAGTCACGACACGGTGCACAGCAGTCCATTGTTCATCCACTGCGCCAACCGAGCGTCAAAATTCAAACCGTAAAACAAACAATAAAGTAAAAAAAATCCTATCGAAATTCTGAAAAACGTTATCAAGCATAAAAATTCTCCGCTCTTTCAATCATTGCTATCAAAGAATAGGTTTGCCACAAAGAAATATTTCAATATCAACATCATTATCATCATAATTTCAGACAAAAGACGACCACTGCTGGGCATAAGCCTCCCCCAATTGTCACTATCTCTTGCTTTGTCTAAGGGTGAAAGATGTCATTAGAAAAAAAAAACACCATACAGGAGAATGGTTTATCTTAAAAGGAACAAAAAAAAGAACATAATAATAACTCAAACTCATAAGAAAATACGCAATGATTTTCGTAAAGTAATATGCAATCGGGTGTAAAAGTAGAACTTTTGCTTTGGTTTTGCTTACTGAAGTGTGAATAAAAAGATTAAGGCTTGAATAGGCTCGAATTAATCCATTTGGAATAAGTCCAGGGAACTCGGGCAACTAGATGAAACTCAAATGGAGGATTACGAATATTACGATGTATGTTTGTTCGTTGAATTTCGTATTGCATCACATTACGAGCACTATATTGGTTTTTTTACGCATATAAAACAATATCTTTATCATCATTACATAGTATAAAACAAAGATTGCTTCCCCTATGTATGCTTAGATCTTTAAAAGTACGCAACGGGTTTTGATGCGGGCAGTTTTAATAGATAGTGTGATTCAAGAGGAAGGTTTATGTGTATAATACTTGCACGATATATTCAATACTAGTACGCGTTCGAAGCTGGGGCGGGACCCTAGTAAATACTAAACTTTGTAACTTCTGCCTGAAGTTTCACCACTTAAAAATTGTGCTGTTAGCCCAAATCAGAATAAAGTATCCAATGTTTTGAACTAAGTTATGATCGACCTGTAAGTAGGGATTTTTACGAATATGTTCAGCCGTTATTACGTGAACAGGTTTTATTAATAATTATTAGGTCATGTTTATTTAAACAGTAAGGAAATGCTTCTAAGAAGAAGCCTTTGAAGCAATTTCTACCCAACAGTCTCAGAACAGCATGAAACAGATTCCCGGAAAGTGTTATTAGAGCTCTTACTTTGAACTGCTTTAAAACATCTGTTGATTAATTAAGTCCCTCTAAACTATTTGAAACACATGCATCAGCTAATGCCAGTTAGTATACCGTATAAAATATGAATAAATAATAACATAAAGCCATGTACACTGTAATGTTTCCGAAGTAGCAAATGTTGGCTTCAGTTACAAAATTTTTGGACCCGGCAACCCACGCAAAGCTGTTTAAGTAGGTAGCTTAATAAAGTATTAATGTTGCCCCATATTTGTAGAAGCAGTGTCGTCGTATGCAGCCGGCCGTACCTACAACTAATACCGCGTACAAGACGATACGACGATGTACACAACCATGTAACTTTTCATTACGCGCACCGCACCGCTCACAAACTCCGAATTTATAGCGGACTTTGTTATCCATCTTTTCTTTGTACTTTTCCTTTGTTCGTCTAGTTTAATTTTCCATTGTTGCTATTTACCAAGTGTGAATTCCAATGTACGGTCCAAACAAAATGATTCATGAACAGAAATGCGCTCCAAAGCTTTTTCAGTGTTCATACTGCGTCAGCGAACTACTATCTCATTCCGTGATACCGTGGTTGCATTAGAAGATTGCTCTTTCATCTAATACGGAATGCATTTCGCTTTTATCGTTCATGTATATTTTACTTCCTCCGCATAATGAAAGTTTTACGTGATCAGAATTTGTAAGATCGTTTGACTTAATGGGGATCACCTAATTGGTGGTAATTGTTGATCTTATGGGGGGAGCGTCGCTTACAAGTGTCTATAGATCAAGAGGAATATGCGTAGGGGCTGTTTTGATGGGGGTGCGTGCGTTACGAACGACTCAAATTAATTCAAAGCGGTTGTGAATAGCCACAAAAATGATAAATTAGTACACGCGACACGTCCGCGCCATCCCGCCGTCTCGTCTGAACAAAACGCCGCAATGGTCCTAATTGCAGTAATTATGAAACTCTTCGCTCGTTGATGAAAGTAATTTTTCTGTAGCGACTACCAATTAGGCGTTACCAATTAGTGCGAAGAGGCGCAATTTGTAACATGAACCCAAATTATGAGGGAAAATATTTGCTTGCAATGGTCCAAGTGTGGTCTGTAAGACTTTGTTTGATATTTTCATTCCGCTTTATTCCAAAACGCGATCTAAAATAATTTCAGGACTATTACTAGATTTGATTCTAATCGAATGCGACCTAAATCTATTTCCAGGACTACGCGAATTGTGTTTAAATTTCACTGGTTTGCTGTTGCAATAAATTTGTTTTTACTATTATTAACGACACAGATATTATCATGCCATTTTGAACCAAGTTCCTTTGATTTACCACAAACAAAAAGGTCAAATAAAACATTGTTAAAACTTTTGTTTTGTTTGTGTTAAGTCGGTCAACATGAAAAAGGAAATATTGTCTATAGAAACATTTAGATCCCTGTAACTTTCATTCGAGCTCATTTAGTATTCTCTAGTTCAGATTTGTCCGAAATAGGGAACGCGATTGTTTGCGTTCAGCAAATATTGTTGGATCTTGTTTGTAACAAAGAGTAATTACAATAATAAAACTAAGTTCTATGTATACCGAACTTTGCAAATTCTCCCATTGTTTGGTTAGGAATCTGGTTAATCTTGTAGAATTAATGAAAAGCCAAATTTTCAAGAAATATATTATAAATCATTATTAGTTCAAAATGGTGAAGGAAAACATCATGAGGAACCGGCATGTCCTAACCAAAAATTCGAAGACATGTGACATCCACCAATCCGCACTAGGATTGTGTGGTGGATTAGGGCCTATGGCCCTCTTCTAGAGAGTAGGCCTTTGTCCCAGGAGTGGGAACATTTAAAAAAAGGCTGCTGATGATGATTAGTAATATTAGAAACAACGTCTTTCAAAAAACACTGGTATCAATGTTTAGTCATAGTCGTAGCCTCACACTTGTGTTTATAAAAAAGTAATCACTATTGCTAAGTAATGTTACTTGAGGTTAGCAATCTTCATTACTAATATTTTAAAAAATCTTATCTATAGAACACAAAGTATCTACTTAAGTAGTTACTTTTACTCAAGTAATTAGTTATACTTGTTTATGAGTTTTAGTAATTTATTGGTAAGATATTCTTACGTTATAGTCAGCAAACACGTTACATTATAAACAAGTTTTAAATGTCAACAAAAAAAAAGTAAAACAAATAGAACTCAAATTACAATAAAACATACTTATAGAAAATAGACAATAATAATTAATTATTCATTAATTTGTGATTAATTTTTTCCGCACGCAGGATCGAAAGGAAGGCTTACACTTAGACTGGTAAAAACTCACCAGTGTACTGTTCCACCAGTGACTACTTAGAAAGTTAGAACAATTTAGCAGTCCATGCGGTTTGACAGTAGTCAAACCATACAAACATTAGCTTGGCAGGGCTTCGGTACAGGGATCTCCTGTCGATAACAGTAAAAGAATTCTGTTAATGATAAATAGCTTGTATTGAGGCTTCGGAAGACACACTTAGACTCAAATAAATACCGGCCAAAAGCGTGTCGGACCACGCTAAGTGTAGGGTTCCGTAAGTTTCAGACAGACAGACAGACTTGGCGAAACTATAAGAGTTCCTTGTTGACTACGGAACCCTAAAAGCAACTATTTTTCCTATTCAATTTTCGAATCTATTTTAGAACTGCCAACATCCTTCGCATCATCTATTAAGCCAGTCTTTTAGCATATAAGTCATTAGTGAACTCTTTGGAGGCACCACAATTCGTAGGAACATAATACAGATAAATACTATAGACATATCTATATCCAAGCAATCAAGCAATAGTTCACTAACTTAACATAATTGAATATATTAAATCACAGGTCTCTATCTAGAATCTAGACTACATTAATTTCGTCGGCGGCGGCCCGAAGACTGCCTGAATTAAGTCAGGAGCAATAAATCTTTTTGAGTCACGTATTCTATCTCATGAAATGCAATTCCAAGCTATTAAATGTGCGATTGAGAAGTCTAAACTGGCTAGTTTCAGCTTGTTAATTCACAACTACACCAGACGAAGACATTTTAGTGTGAATAAATCTAGGCAAACGGAAAACTTTTTTCGACGTCGTTTAATTAATTTTGAGCTAATTGCTTCATTTTTTTGTTGGTTTTCAGAACAATTGGCTTGAAGATTGCCTCCTTAATAGTTGCTTAAAAGGAAAATAACTTACTTACCTAATTTATTGTTGAGCTGAAATTATTATGAACTAGTTTTTCTCAACCGTCTTGGCCACGTGTAAGTCTGAATTTAGCCCGCGGCCCACTTACAGGATAAAAGATAGTAAATACGTATCTATTGTTCTAATGTTTGTTTTTAGAAGAATCTTCAAAGACGTCTGTACTTTGGGTATAAGCCCAAGAAGGACCGAGATCTTTTTTATGGTGGGAAAAATCATCTAATGACGAATCCCGTTCTTGGGCAGAGCAGGAAACAGTGTCAGACTCTTACTGACAAAACGACCCACCTCTTTGCTTCTTAGTCTTCATACTTTGATTGGACCTTCCTATCAGAAACCGGTGCCTAACCTTACTAAAACCACGGTGATCACTAACAACACCGTGTTTTCTCTTCTATCTAGAACGGGCACCGAAGACAACTGCGGAACCCGCTCTGTGCGACATCTGTTAGAGTATATGCCTTAAGAGACGTTGCACTAATGAAACTGTAATGAGTTCTCCTCTGAGCCTCGCAGTGCACGGTAACACGTGGAGAGGTACATCCACATTTTTTTTATAAAATCAATGTGTAAATTATATATCCTTTTTTGTTGAACCAATCTGGGAATCGTCAAAATAACGTGCTGTAAGTACAAAGAACTATGGTAGATAGACAAATATACTCATTATTGTAGCTACACTATCAATACAATTAGAAATGGTACTCGGTAGCCTAGTCAGTACCACAATGTTCCCACTGTTGAGACTCAGGCCACCTCACTAGGAGAAGAAATAGGCCGTAATCCGCGTAACGCGGGCAGTTCGGATTACATATTCTTATATTTTTCTCAACTCACTCATGTTTTCCTTCAGCCTTTTGAGCAGTGGTAATATATTTAATTAAACAAGTCGTAAGTGTTCCACTGGGCCACTACTACTTCATCTGGTACACAATACATTCAACCAAAATCAAGAACGATTATTTCTTTTGTAATCACTGAAACAAACACATACTAACATATATTTTAGATAACCTGGCACATCTATGAAATATCTGTTCGCATAGACAATCACATGCATAGTTAGTAGGTACGTAACTTGTGCTTACATGTCGCAGGCACTACCATTCCAACACACACATTACTCGACCTGACAACCCGTCCGCATTGTAAAGACAGTCTTATCTAACATTGATTCATAGGATATTCAGCCTTTCAGTTCATGTCCGAACTAGACCGGCGGACATTGCCGAACAAAACCGAACATCTGGACAATGAATATTCATGAACCCTCTCAATAATCGTGTTTCTGATCGTTCTGGTAAACAGCCCTCCGTTATTGGTATTGACATCATCGATTCTTGTTTCTGTTTCGTTTTCTTTAGTAACGGATACATTGGGAGAATCATATTTACGTAAATATAGGAATGTATAACTTTGTATGTTTGTGAGTTTACGAGTTATTGGATAGAATTTAGAACATGAGTATACAGTTTTCTTTATAAGGATCTTCAAATGACTTTACTCGCTCTATAGTGGAGCTAGAGGCCGACTAAAATAAATATTACTCAACCATAGTAAGTAAATTCCACCTGTGTATTTTCGTTATCCTTTGCGTTCCAGGGTCGCGATCACTATTTCAAATGTTTTCGAAACCCTAGCATGCATCACTGCTACTTTGCTGGGTCTCTTCAGTATAATTGACTTGTCATTAATGCGTGCGCGAAACACTTTGCAACGAGTAGTAGAATTTACCTAGGCTAGCGTAACCGGAGAATAATTATTGAATTCCAAAAAGTTAGTAATAACATAAATGTGAAAGTTTTTATGTCTGCGAGTTTGGATGTTTGATTTTATTCATATTACAGTTGACATCTTATATCTTTTTGTCTGACTGACAGCATACAAATATCTGTGCTGACATTTTGACATTGCTGCATATTAGGAAATACTTTGCTAATGACTAATGTTTCGAAGGCAACCAAGGTCTCAAAAATATACGAGTAGACAAAATGAGTAGGTACATACATCCATACTAATATTATAAACACGAAAGTAACTGTCTGTCTGTCTGTTACGCTTTCCCGCTCAAACAAGTAACTTATGACTTGTAAGAATCCCTTACCAATAAAAAACTATGACTATGACAATTTTGATGAAATTTGGCACAGACAATCTTTAGACCCTGAGAAAGGACATAGACTACCTTTTATTGCGAAAAAAAGACGCAGACGAAGTCGCGGGTACCAGCTAGTTATAATATAAAGAAATTATTTTTTCAGAAATTTAGATTTGTTTGAGATTTGTGAATCACATCCTCTTAATGGCCGAACGGATTTGGATTTAAAGGAACATGCATGGTTGGACCATGACTTGGGTTAGCCGATAAGAGTCCCTTTTCCTAACAGTTAAGTGAGTGAGATCCTGTGAAATAATTTTGAAGTAAGCACGAGTTATGTAACTACGTGTAGGAGGAACAGTGGGTGACCCGACTTAACTACATTATTTTGTTCAGTATAATTTTGTTCTTAAAATTTCATGTATCTGACATTTTCCAGAAATAGTCGTAAAAACCTGAAACCACGCGATATTTTATTTTCTAATGTGGCTTTTAATTCTTCGTCCCACGAAAATCTTAATATACCTAAAAATTGTTTTTTTTTTTAAATAAGTTCTGTTCGAAGTTGTTAACAGCTTTCTTAATAGAGCTTTTGGCCACGATTTCATCCGCGTGATTGTTGATGCGGAAGCGAAGTAGAAGTCGAAACCAGATTAGAAATAGTTTATGTCCTTTCTTGAAGTTCTATCTTATTCCGTATTAAAATTCTTCAAAATGGGATCAGTACTTTAATCGTCAAAGCATAACAGACAGGACCTTACTTTCACATCACTGCATATACAAAACAAAGTCGCTTCCCGCTATCTGTCGTTTTGTTTGTTTTGATCTTTAAAACTATGCAACGGAATTTGGTGCGGTTTTTTTAAGTAGATATAGTCATTCAAGAAGATAGAGTGATTCAAATTTGAGTTCTTTAAGGCAAAATTTGGCTCAAACCCTATTATAACGAAACAGGAGGCTTGTGGTGGGTTTAAGACAGATGGACTGACATTCCGATAAGATAAGAGTTTCATTCAATTTTAATGCAATGGATTTTTTTTATACCCTTCTACGTATCCCACTGCTGGGCAAAGGCCTCCCCTTTTTCCTTCCAAACTTCTCTGTCTTGGGTGATCTCCGGCCAAGTTTGACTCGCGAACGTGATTAGATCGTCACACCACCTTAGCCGCGGTCGACGGCGACGGCATTGACCTCCCTCAGGCATCTAGTGAGTGACAATCTTCGCCCATCGTGTGTAGCCCACTCCCGCTACAGCCTGGCTGTTTTTTCTCCGACATCTGCTATTTGGGTTAATAATAAATAAATATCTTACCTGTATTTTGAAAAAATAGAATAGAATAGAATAGAATAATACTTTATTGCACACCAAAAATAGTAAAATAAAAAATCTACTTTAGTTTACCTACTCCCTTACAAAACGCCAATGTCATATGTAAGGACCTAATATTTAGTATGTAGGATGGGATAAATTGGACTTAAGAAGTATGAAATCCACCCTTTCCTTCCACACCCAACCAACCAACCTTTCCTACAACATTATCCTATCCTACAAAACTATTTATACAACCATCCTCGATTACCAAATAGAATACGTCCTCATATTCAAAGTGTTGCCATTTCGTGATGTTCGCTCTAGATAAAGGTGTTAAAACCCAGTGGTGTGGTAACACTTCTGATTATTCATTTGGCTTTGAGCTAACGTTTTGTTTAATTACCGAAGCAGTCATTTGAAAGCCGTAATAGTATTGTGTTGTGTTAATCTCTCGTGTGTTTGAGTTAAATCTTCTGTGACGAAATGTTCTATGTATCTAGAATGGTATTGATGTAAAAGTTTCTGTGCGTTGAATATTCATGATTTGTAAGCACTATCAAGCTATACTTCAGTCGCGTTAAAATTAGACAATTTGAGAAACCTTCTTTACAGTTCTTGCAACCGATTTTGAAGTCTATTGCGTGGGCAGAAGGACGGCATTAAAAGAAAAAAAATGGTTTCAATACCAAATATTTAATGCAGCCGTCATTAATCAAGGCATTAACATTTAAAACTCAAAATTGTTTGAAAGAACAGTAAAAAAGTTAGTTCAAAATATGTTTAATTAAATTAAGGGTGGAATAGGTAGATGTAGTTTTTTTATAGGTCAGCAGAGTGATAAAATTTGTTGAAAGAAGTTCGAAAATTGATAAAAGTTCACGCAGGATATACGTTCAGATTGGGTTTAATTAAAAATATACATATTTCGGTATTTTAATTTTATTTTATTTTCTCAGACCTCTTGAATATACACATAAAACATGTTGTGTGGTCAAGCCGTTTCGGAGGAGTTTGGCAACAAACTTTGAAACACGAGAATATTATATATTAGATATGTATAGACTATTCAAAAAATGTTTTTTTTTTGGGTCATGGGTTTTTTTGTGGTGGGCAAAAATCATCCAATGACGAATCACGCTCTTGGGCGGAGCAGGAAACAGTGTCAGACTCTTACTGACTAAACACTCCACCCCGTTTCTTCTTTGCCTTTCGCACTGGGGCAGGTATTCCTTTCAGAACGAGACCCTGGGCCCCAATAGGCTTCAACCTTTTTACAGAGTCCCTACGGTTGCTGACAGCTCCTTGAGGCGCGCGGGAACAGAGCGCGCCGTTGACAACTTGGCTTGGTCCGGACTGTTACCATACGACCGGACGGCGAGCTACCCATTGCTCGCCATCCGCAAGCCCGCGCCTACGGTGGCCGGAAATCGGGATCGGAATCTCGGCGGCGCCTATTTGGGTCATCTATTTGGATATTAACGTATTGCCAACGTGCTGCCAGTCTTCTGGTCACGTTTCCAGATTTCAGCGATGTTGAGGAGTATTTCGACGGCTGAGTGCATTGTGTTTTTGTATTATTATGTAGGCACATAGTTAGATTTAGTGTAAATATTTAGTTTAGTTTATATTCAAGTTTTTTTATTGTATTATATTATTAATTATAATTATATTAAATACATTTAAGATTAAATTTTATTTGAAGCAAAAAATTATTAGTTTTTCTTCTAAACAATATTTAAATATTTTCAAAAGACCGTATGTTTTTAATCCACTTCCGTAAACAGAGTGCCACTAAGATTTTATTTTCTTGTATCTCTTTGAAACTTTTTCCTATTACCAATGCGTCCGTATTTAAGACATAACCGTAACAGTGAAACATCTCAAGTTATGCGCCGAACTTTTTGTATTCAGAAAAATGGAATAAGAAATACTTTTAGTGTTGTTTCCGAAAGACTTTTAGAAAAATATTGATACTGTCTCGACTATACATAATTCAAAGGATTTCCGATCCAAAAGGATACAAAAGTGTATCTGGCGAGATCTGGCATTGGGTTGTATGAGTAGTGTTGCCCGGTATTCCGATTTGGAGGGACATCCCGATTTTCAAGGGTCTTGAGACGCGTATCGATTTGCGCTTCATCGGGACGCTGAATATATCAAAAAAAATTGACAGTTATGAAAAACCGTTATAATAATTTTACTTGGCAAATAAGATGAACTATACTGGCCATCGCATCGTTTGGTTTCCTGTGTTGTACTTCGATACAGATCTAATCTGATCGTAGGCGTGCGCTTGCGGATGGCGAGCAATGGGTAGCTCGCTGTCCGTCTATCCGGTAACCGTCCGGACCGAGCTCAAGTCGTCGACGGCTCGCACTGTTTCCGCGCCTTTTAGGGAGTTGTCAGCAACTGTAGGGGCCCAGCAGGGTCGAAGCCGTCTGGCGCCAAGGGTTGATGCGAAAACGGAACACCGCGGCCCTGGAACTAAAGCAAGAAGGAATGGTGGGTCGAAAAAAGGATCTAATCAGGATCTAAATCTATTACTGCGCATAATAAAGGATACATCCTACCAACTGTGTATACTAACCAGCTATGATCTTTGTTTGAAATATAAGATTCTTTTTTTAAAGGTCGGCCGCCATTATAGTTCAACTTACATATCCATTAGTCGCATTTGCATCGCTATACCGAGTGTGTTAATGCGTTCTAAATCATACTAGAGCTAATGCTTGTTATGTTTACGGGTATGCTTGAACTGAAAGACACAGGTTTAGTCAGTAAAAGTCTTATACGTCCTCTCGTTCTACCCTAGAGCTGGAGAAGTAATTGCATGATTTCTCAGCTCAAAAAAAGTATTTATTGTTAAATTATTGGCTGGCCTTTTCTTCGGTCAACGAATCAGCGTTGCCATGCAACGTGCAATGCTGTTATTTCCCATTGACATCGATGTGGATGATTTTTTTATGCCTTGTGAATTTTTTTTGATTATTTATTTCTACCCGTTTGTCAATTTATTATTTTTAGTCCGTATGTATACTTTATTTGTATTAATATAATTATCTATAATAATGTAAATAAATAAACTAATATAATAGTGAACTATTTTAGTCATTATTAGTCAAAATCCTAAATCCCGATTTGTTTCACTATCTGCCCCGATTTTAATGCAATCACTGCCAACACTAGTGCTAGGTATGTTCGAATAATGTGTGCGGTTTGCGAAGTGTGAGTTGGTACAGTCAGGCGCGGCCGAGTTGGCGAGTGGTCCACATTTTCTTTTATTGAGCGCCGAGTCGCGGCTAAGTGACGACAAGGGAGTCCGAGGGATGGCCATTAAGTTAAAACGCCCGTCGCCCGTCCTCTTCGCTGTTAATGTAATTTCTCGCAAACTTCCCCCTAATTCGATAAGGGCCACGAAATAAACAATGGATGGCGTGGATAAGTGTTATACACCATTGACAGTTTCCCTTGACTTTGTTTTGACCTTTAGGATTACCGAAGTATTTTTATTTATCTTCCGGTCCATTATTATGCGGACGATTCTTTAGCCAAACAACGTATTTATTAATGTTATTTTTGTTATTGCAAGCGGATTCATTATTTATTTCTGTTTTCATTTCTCTTCTTGTTTTTTTAAGTATGTTTTTTTTTTAAAGCTGGGGATTTTAATAATGCTTTATACAAATGCAATTATTCTTTCTCCAAAAATGAAGCCTTAGGGGCTTTAATAAGTACTCATGTATTCCTAATTTTCTAGATAACTTTTTTTTTATTATTTATTTTTTGCCACTATCTCACCTGCCACGCTTGCCTTAAAGTAACCTCTTTAAGGCAAGCGTGTTTCCCTCTTGACTTTAAGACTCCTAGATTGTAGCTATCAGAAAACACAGACTCCGGCAGGGAATTCCACTGAAGACAAAACTGACTCGACTTCGGATTTCGAGTAATAGAGATCCGAGTGTGTGTTCAGATTTTTTTTTTAAGTTTATTTGTAACATAAATTTGTAAAAAAACCTGATAGACTCATACTTAACTGTCGATATGAAAAAAATATTAACCGATGAGGCTGTCTTCAAATTAAGCACAGTAAGGCGGCAGCGCTGCAAGCCCCCATAATTTTTAATTTTAATAAATCTCATTCCCAAATTACCTACTTACAATGTGTGTGGCAAAACCAACACAAAGCACACGCGATTCATAATGAACATATCTACAGCTTTCCTTACCTCTGTACGGGCCCAGCAGGGTCGAAGCCTCCTGGGACTAAGGGTTGATGTGAAAGTCTATTACCAGGGCCCTGGGGTCAAGGCAAGGAAGGATCGGGGTAGGTTGTTTAGTCAGTAAGAGTCTGTCACCGTTTCCCCTTCCCTCCAAGAGCGGGATTCGTCATTGGGTGATTTTTACCTACCATAGAAAAAAAGCTTTCCTTATCTATATCTAATAATCTGGCGACAGAGAATCCTTTGTTATATCTATGCAGTGAAACTTTTTTAAAAGCTTTTATTTAGTTTTTCTTCTTCCGATGTTTGTCTATAATCAAACATGACAAATTAAATTTAATCTACTTTCCGGTTACCAATTGAGGTGAAATTTAGAATGTATGTGTAAATCAGATGACAATGCAAAAGTATTATGATATGGAGTTAATCGGATGATGGAGCCGAAATGTATAGGAACTCTGAGGTTAAATGACATAAACCTTTGACGAGATGTATTTTTTGTTTATTTTTTCAGTAATGTTTGGACAATTGTCATAGTCAGCATAAAAAATTGTACGCCGATAATGGCTGGACATAGCGTTAATCTACACTAATATAATAAAGAGGTAAAGTTTGTTTTTTTGTTAGTTTGTTTTTTTGTTTGTAGGGGGTAATCTCTGGAACTACTGGTCCGATTGGAAAAATTTCAGCAACAACAGAAAGCTGCTTTACTCCTGAGTGACATAGGCTATATTTTATGTACGCGGGCGAAGCCGCTGGCAAAAGCTAGTTAATAATAAAAACATACGTAACTAACCCACCAGTGCTTAACAAATAAAAATATTTGTATTTGTGTGAAATTTTCAAATGACATTCTGAGCGAAGCGGGAAGGAGAGTCAGACTTTTACTGACACACATTGTTATAAAATACAAAGGGTAACTTATGGAACACGGGTGAGTTTTAGACTGTCAAAGTTTGACATACCTCTTTCCACCAAGAGTGAGCTTAGTTACTTGATCCTATAAACAAGCAAGGTATTTGTAATCAAAAATAAAGAGACACATAAGTTAATTGAAACAACAAAATTATTAGGTATTTGAAAGTTTTGGTTTTGCATAATATAGTGTTGTCCCAGTATTTACTGTTTATAGGAATTGAACTTGCGAAGTTTGGAATTCGGTTAAATAGTTTACTATAACTCTAAGATTGTGAGAATAATGAAGAGATGTTTTATAATTTACGCACGAACTGAGTAGGTATAGTTTTCGTTTGCCCGGTCAGGTGCCCCGATTTCGATTACTCTAGTTTTGCGAATGAATCGTATACTATTTCAATTATTAATCAAAAGACTTTCCAGCTACTGCTATGTTGACCGTGTCTGACGCCTCTGTTGTTCTCGTTTTATATTAAGAAAGGTGGATGGAACAATACCACGTGGCAGATCACCGATACGATGGACTGACCAAATCAAAACAGCTGTTAGCGGCCCATTGAACGAGCGCGCCCGGATATCTGCTAGCTGAGAAAACTGGTGGGAAGTCGTATAGCATATCTTTAAGGCTTCCAGAGAGCTATCATAAACACTGGCAAGAGTGAAACGATGAAGAAGAAGATAACTACCCCGTTCCTAACTAAACAATACACCCTGTTTCTAA
Organism: Mythimna loreyi; assembly: GCA_029852875.1. Classification (NCBI taxonomy): domain Eukaryota; kingdom Metazoa; phylum Arthropoda; class Insecta; order Lepidoptera; family Noctuidae; genus Mythimna; species Mythimna loreyi. Next base: position 10,531,610 of record CM056785.1, on the reverse strand, counting down.
GTTTGGACGCATTCAAATTAGTCGCAAAGTGCCGTCGCCTGCGACGTTTCCGCCGGCATATCCTAGAATCAAAACTTTGAGAACATGACATCCACCATTCTGCACTGGGCACGCGTGGGGAATAACGGCCTATCATCTCTCCTAGAGAGGAGGCCTGAGTCCTAACAGTAGAGATATTGTAAGGCAGGCTATACTAAGTTTGTATGTTTGTATGTAGAAATAGATGCAGGATGAAAGAAAGAAAGAAATAAATCATTTTTTGGTTAAATAAGATCCAGAAAGTTGACAGTATAAATAAAATTGCTCTCTTATTTTGCCATTAATTTCGGCGTGCAAATAAACGTGATACTCTCTCACGCAAAGTTGAATGGATTTCGATGAAACTTGGTTCATGGATAGCACATAGAATACTTTTTATTCTGGGAGTAAGCTTATATGCTAAGTTTATTTGTATGGAAGTGTATGTATGTTTGATACTCCCTCACTCAAATGATTGAACGGAATTGAATAATACTTATCACAATGCCCTGGAAGTACATAAGACATTTGTAATCCTGGAAGTAGGTTTTCATCTGTAGTTTTATACTTTCATGCAAGCAAAGCCACTGGTACAAGCTAGTAGATACTAAACACAAGTAAAATATACCAGACCATACCACATTGCGCATTGATTTCACCCTGATAGAGCGACAACACAAAGCGTCTACAAAGTTTCCGCGAAGCGAGATAGCACACGCCATTGTTAATTGAATAAGAGAATGTACTGCCGACTCGTGAATACATGTCTACATAATCTTCTTAGCACTATGAAAGCGGTCTTGTAGACATCTATATCGGACCAAGTAATTATATTGTCTGTATGAAGGAACGAGCCCGTAGGATCGTTGTGGTTCCTGGTTGGTTAACCGTAAAAGGGACGCTTTATAACAAATAATAAAAAAAAAAGAAATTGTACGATCCGCTTCTAGGTCTAGGTCCAGACTTGTTTACCTACATTAAACAAATCGATATTCAACACATAAGTTTACATTTTTGAGTAGTTATAAGAGTTGTAAGTTAGCCCATTATGCAGCAGAACAGATAACCATCTGTTCTGCTGCATAATGTTGGAGCCTATAGGTCAAAGTGGCGATCGCTTTCAGGCAGATGCGTATACGTACAAAACGTTTTGGGAGCACATTCATTATGCGTACAGCCAAGGAGTGGAATTCCTTGCCGGAGTCGGTGTTTCCTGATAGCTACAATCCGGGTATCTTTAAGTCAAGAGTGAATAGGTTACTTCTAGGTAAGCGCGCTCCATCGTCGACCGCATCGTCGCTTTCCATCAGGTGAGATAGCGGTCAATCGCGACCTATAATAAAAAAAAAAAAGATGCTGCGTTTGAAAGCCTCCCATTAGGTGAACCGATGACTCGGTGAGGATCGCGGTAATCCGATGGAATGCTAGACGCACAAGACTGTTCATTGTGGCGACACTTGGGAGAGGCCTATATCCAACACTTTTTCGACTGAAATAATGACGATGAAGTTGTCTGTAAAATATGAATTTGTAATCATCATCATCAGCCTTTTTAATGGTCCCACTGCTGGGACACAGGCCTCCTCTCTAGGAGATATGATAGGCCGTAATTCTGGAATGGATGATATCACATGTCTTACTCCCACTGGACTTGTAATACTCCCACATAATAAAGAGTACGATGTCTTTTTCTGCTTGTAATTTTGTAGGAAATGTCTTTTTCTGCTTGTAATTTTGTAGGAAATAAAATTACAAACTTGGCCGAATCTTATTTGCCTTAATAACTTATACATGTACGAAAGCGAAGTGTTCTAGTACATTATGAACAACCTAGGTTAACGGTGAAATATGGCTTAATTTCCGACCTGAACCCATTGAAAGTCATTTCGAAAACCCTTCAACCCTTTCAGACTTATAACATTTAAATGAAAAGTTAGGGTTGTTTTTGAAGCGTAAATGTGGATCATAAATAAGTAGAGTTTCAATTTTAATGGGAAAATTGGGGTAACATATGTATGTAATTATTTGTGTTATGAAATAAAGTTATTGGGGTATCTACCGCGCTAACGAACCTACGAAGAATGTTAATTTTAATCAATTAAAATTTACTGTTTTTTATTAAAATAAGAAAGACTTTTTACAAGCTTTTATTTCGTTTCGCGTGTCCCGATGTTTGTTTGTGATTCAATCTCGTGAATTAAATTTCATCCTTTTCTCGGTTGACCTGAAATTTTGCTTGCATGTGTAAATCAGATAACAAAGCAAAATTTTTATGACTTGGATTCAATCTGATGAAAGGAAGGTTGCCATAGGAATAAAATGACAAAAATGAATAAACTATTTTCATTGAAAACTTGTTACAATTTGTTTTCATTCTGATTAAAAAAGCATCCATTCCAACGAAGAAATGAAAAAAAAAATAGATCAGATATTTTTATAGTTCAGTATTTCGATCTACACTTTACTGAAGAGGTAATAAATTGCTTCGAGAAGTCGGTGTGCCTCCAATAAAAGTCGAAGCGACGGAGGGAGTGCACATAAAAGTGACTAGCCATCTGTGCCCCGTTCATGTTGATGCATAATGTTATGTTGGAGTGGCTAGTGGCTACAGTGGCTAGTTGAAATGTTGACGGTGAGTGGCAAACTGTGTTTAAGCCGGACGACATTTGGCCATTTCTTTTTCTTTTTTTGAAAACTAACCACAGGAGTTTTTTCCGGCCATTCGAAAGGCCAGCCTTATTTTTTTGTTCGTTTTCCGCTTTTGTAAGCTGAATGGTATTTACATTCGTGTGTTTTTACTTTTTTATTTTGTTGTTGTTTACCTTACTGTTCGCTATTTGGACGATAGTCAAAAATCTTTCGTTTGTTTCCACAGTTCACGTTCTTGGAACCGATATTTAAAACAATGTGTTTTATTTGCTTAATTATTCATTTAACTGCCTTAATAATCTCGTGGCCGCGTGGGACTATTGAATATGAGGTCCTAAATTCGATGTTCGGATCAGGTAAAAATTACTATTCGGTATGCCTAGAGTTTGGAAGTTGGTGGGGTGACATCGCCGTGTCTCGGAAAATATGTAAAACGTGGTTTTTGTCCTGGATCTTTTACCAGTCACAGTCGTACTTTGTACTTAAAATAATTTATTTCTTCTCACGATTTTATCACCTTAATATTATTATTTATTTACAAGTACAACCACCTTGTTATGTCGTAGTTACAGACTTACGACATAATAAGGTGGGTACAGACTTTGCGAGGCATGCGCCACGAACGGCATACAACGCATGCCTCTGCTTGCTATGTTCTTGCGTATCTACCTCGCCAAGAATATAAAGGTCAAAAGTAAATAGCCAACAAAGTCTATAGACAGCTATACATTTAATAAAACAATAAAAAAAGCAACAATGCTATAATATAAAGCGATGAAACTCTATAAAAACCTAACTAATTATAGTCATAGCAATTCACATCACTAAAACGTAACGTCCATTCCATTTTCAAAGTGGCAACATAGCGGCAATCGTGAAAGACCGAATGATTCCGACCTACATCGAGTTAAAGTTGAGTATCATCGAGCCTACGGCGCGCGGCGGCCAGGCTGCACTGGTCGAGAGTTGTTGCGGTGTGCGGAGAGTGCCCGATGAATTGAGTTCGAAGCTGTTCGGGCATTACGAGCATTTTAGTTAGTGTGAAACAGGTATGGACTGATTGAAGTACACGATTAATGTACAGGGATAATTTCAACTTATTGCTCAAACACTAATGCGCCTCACCATCAACGATTGCATCACTGTTTACCATCAGGTGGGATCGCAGTCAAGCATTAGTTGTGCGTGCTAGCTTTTGATGAATAGTATTTTGTAAGTTGAATCACAGGTCCTATAATTAAAAAAAAACAAAGATTTTTTCAAATTGTGTTTGAAATTATAAAATACTAGCTTTTGTCAGCGGCTTCGCCCGCGTACATAAAATATAGCCTATGTCACTCAGGAGTGAAGCAGCTTTCTATTGTTGCTAAAATTTTTCCAATCGGACCAGTAGTTCCAGAGATTACCTCCTACAAACAAAAAAATAAAAAAAACAAACTTTACCTCTTTATTATATTAGTGTAGATGTATAAGACAAGAATTTCTATAATCCACCTATCAAGGGTACCGGCTGCCGTAGCGTAGGCGCGGGCTTCTGAATGGCGGACAATGGGTAGCTTGCCGTCAGGTCCACTGGTAACAGACCAGACTGAGCCCAAATCGTCGATGACGCGCACTGTTCCCGCGCGCTTCAAGGAGTTGACAGCGCACCGTAGGGACCCTGCAGAAGGGTCACAGCCAAGAGTTTAAGAAAGGAAGGCTCTGGCCCTGGTTTATAAGGCTACGTAGGAATTAGGTAGGTTGTTTAGTCAGTAAGTGTCTGACACTGTTTCCCGCTCCACCCAAGGCTGGGATTCGTCATTGGACGATTTTTACCTACCATAAAAAAACCTATCAAGGGAAAACAAGGATGTCCAAAGTTTGTATGTAGGAATCTACTTTCTCGCGGGTAAAGCCAGTAGCAGAAGCTAGTGTGTACATATTACTAGCTAGTTCAAAACAAGCCGCTTTCCACCCGATCTACTTTTACGATTCTATCGCTGACATACGCTTGACGAATTACTTGTTTCCCATTTATTTTCCGTTCAGCTTTGTTTCATGCGGGTAACATAACCTCTCATGTATTTGTTTTCGATATACGTTTTTTCGTTATTGTATTGAAAAGCTTAGGTACTTGTACTGTATCTATAAAAAAATATCCTTAACTTTACTTATTTTGGATATACCTTTTAGGTACTAAATTTTAACCAGTCATATAGTAAATTTTCATATCCTTATCAGGTTTGGTTTGACCACAAACTTATCTGATGGCATGATGTTGTGGTCGACGGTTGAGCACGTTTGACTAGAAGTTACTTATTCACTCTCGACTTAAAGACCCCACGTTTTAGCTATTTGGAAACACACACTCCAGCAGGGAATTCCACTCCTTAGCAACTGTTTCCTAACAGTATGTTTTTTTTTTCATTGATAGGCTCACGATTGGCCTCTGTTTCACCTACCCCCTAGCCAAGTTGATAGTCTACAATAGTTAACGCTAATAAACAACTAATCAAATGTATGGGAATGACTTCATTTCAAATTGAAATGTAGATTTATACTCTTTATTGTAGGTTCTACAATGATCATCGCTACATCCGACAGTTTTATGATATAATTAATACTTATGTCGACGCGTATCGATTGTAGAGAGAAACTCGTCACGAAATGATTGTAACTCGGCTAAGGGGGTTTTTTATTGTAGGTAAAAATCATCCAATGACGAATCCAGCCCTTGGTCGGAGCAGGAAACAGTGTCAGACTCTTACGAACTAAACAACTTACCTCGTTCCTACGTCGCCATCTATACCAGGGAAAGAGCCTTCGTTTCAGATACGAACCCTTGGCCCCAGTTGGCCACGACCCTTTTGCAGGGTCCCTACGGTTTGCTGACAACTCCTTGAGGCGCGCGGGTACAGTACGCGCCGTCAACGACTAGGGTCTAGGAGGGGCTGATGATAGTAAGCGATGATGTAGTCGACGATAGAGTACGCTAGCTTAAAAGTAACTTATTGACTTTTGACTTAAACATCTCAAAATGGTAGCTATCAGGAAAGGTAATTGTAAAAGTTTTAGTTTATTAAAAGCAATTACAATTTTAATATCTATTAACAGGAATTAATAATGTAATTTTGAAAGTCGATAACTAAGTTTGTTCCTCAATCACGCTAAACCAATTTAGAATGAAATTGGAAACACTATATAATAATTAATACATTTTATCCTGATATTACGTTTAGGATATAATTAATCGACTTTCAAAAGCTTTGGAAGTATTTCAAAATATTTGAAGAAGATTATGGCTTTACAGGTTTTGAAGATAACGTTCATTTGTGCCAACATGAAAGCGTTTGTAAGTCAGGTACCCTCATTTATCACTGTGGTATCGTTTAGGTTTGGCAAGGGTTACAGGTAATTTACCAATTAGGGATCTACATATCTTATTTTCAATTAGTCCGTTCTCTGTGCTAGGTGGAATTCATTTTAAAGTAACTAATAACATGGATTATACAGTCAGCATACCTATACACTTTAGACTTTGGCATTAGCCATTACTGCAAAGCTAATAATAATGCTATTTAGAGCTATTATTTTCGAGTTATTTAGGGTTTGCAGTATCGTCAAATACAAAAGTACGTCAATGATATTATGTTACCAATAACATATAACATATTAATAGTACTAGCTATTAATATATTATTAAATATCAGTCGGTGAGTACGAACTACCTACAGGTCATTGGACTCGCTCAGCTGATGTTTACTTAAAGAAATTAATTATAATTTTAGAAAAAAGGAAGTACTTTATTTTTTTATTTTATCTTTTCAAATAGTGTTTATTTATCGATAGTGTTTTTAAAGCATGCTTGACTTTGACGATAGTCGAGTAGGGAGGGGCCCTCTTAATAGTTTTAGGAATTTTAGGAAAAAAAATCTTTAATAACTTTTCAACGATTTTGGAATTTATCACTGAAATATTTCTTCTTTATTGTAAACAAAAAAAAAAAAAACGTGTGGCACTCGGGGACTGCCGCGGTAAAGCTATTGCTTTCTGTATCAACTTATGCAATTATAATTATTTATTTTTTATTTTTATTTTATTCATACAATATTTCTTTTTCTTTGATATTAATTCAAGTTACACTTTTTGAGCGTGGTGACCGATAGGAAAACAAATTTTTCTTTTATTAAATAAATAAATAATAAATGCACTTTGTTCATTCATATTCAAGACACTTTATACACAAATTTTACAAGTACAGCCGTTCACTGTTGTAGATAAATACTTATACACCTATATACTTTCTCACAGACAGCTGATTATGTATTCGTCCGATTTCGGAGCAGCAAGTCACTTTTTCAGGCATCTTGCGGACATTTCTCGTACTCATTTTAGCAGACATTGTTTTTTTGTGCGTTTTTCCCCTAATTTAGATGTTTTTTTTATAAGTGGCAATAATTAATATCGGGGAAAATATAGTTTAGTATAATGGCAACACACCTGTGCACGAATTTCTTTTGATGTGCCAAAATGCTATGTTCCAAGTCGGTGGAAAGAATGAATGACAGACATAAATCAAGTGTCAACCAAGTTCCGCTACTCCCTGACAGATGTCGCTATTTCACTATACTGCTTTATCGACTTGTTTGAATTCAAATAAAAACAACGAACAGCTGTTGTGTGAATTTTCTTTATCACTTATCCTGGACGTGTTTTATCACCACACTCCATTATAATTATGATTATTTTGTAGGCTATTGTCTTAAAATTTGTATATTTACACTTAAAGCACTGAGTTTATTGAGTTTTTAGTCAATGTTTATATATTTGAGAATCAATGTTTATATGATAATCCGGTATTTTTAAACTATGATAACACTGTTACTGTTTGTTTATGAGTCTATCATCACTTTTATGAATTATACACTGTTTGAATACTGCTTTTTCTATTTTGAATAATTATTTAATTACGAGCACAATAACATTTAATGTTTACTTGTCAGCTGTCAATATGTCATCGTAAAGTCGTACAATACGTCTAATCGCACGACACACTAGTGGCGTAGCGTGGGTGGGGCGGAGGGGGCGGCTCGCCCCGGGCGGCAGCCCTTGGGGACGGCAAAATGTCGCCGGTAAAGCGGGTAGAGATCTTCATTTCATGTGTCAGAACAGGTCAAAAAACAACAATAACTAGGTATAAAATTGAAACGTCTGTAGCACTTGTGGCGCCCGTGTGCAACCAGTACCGCGCCCTCTACTTTAGTAGAAGGGGGTCAAAATGGAATACTAACAGTTATACAGGGTGATTTTGAAGTTGTGAACGAAATTTTAACAGTGGTTTCTACTCATGATACTGAACAACTTTCTTCAAGAAAAAAAAAATTGTTGTGTCAATTCCAAAACAATAGCTTTTTTATTCTTTCTCCCAATAATTGTATTAGTTCAATAAAAGAAACCTCATTGCCTGTGAAATTTAACTTGAATTAAGCACCAGTTATACACCGTGAAATTTTAATGGTTGTTTTCCCTGAGCGAAATGGTTGTGTCTTGGTAATACAAACGTTTGATAAGAAAATAAAATATTAAAAACAAAAAATGGACCTGTAGAGTGCAAGCTAATTATGACGTACCACAATGTGCGAGAGCTTATTTTTGTTTAAATATTTAATGAATCGGTTTCCTTTGACGACGTGCTGCTCATGCGACTCTAGTAGTACCTAAAAATTAGGTCTAATGTTACTATTGTTTTCGCTTTTGTGAGTTGATGAATATTTTTAATTTATAAAAAAAAACTTTTCATTTTTTTATTTTTACTGTATGCTTCGAAAGTACTCCTTATGGCAAGTCATTCTGCCGCGGGAAAACAACCATTTAAATTTCACGGTGTAGAATGGGGGCGGCAAAATGGGTCTCACGCCCCGGGCGCCGAGATTGCACGCTACGCCACTGCGACACACAGCGCCGTGTCGAAGACTGCCGAACTGACACGACGTTAGACGATGCACGGCCTTCAAGCCACACCTCCGTGCCCGTCGGAGTGGGGAGCGTGAGGTTTTTTCGTTACGGAATTTCTGGATTTAGTCCCCGCGCTCAAGGCCTGCGATAGAAGCTATGCAATAGCTTAAAACTTAGATTTGTTGTAACCACTGCGTGACTGCGTTAAACTGGTCGCCAAGTAATTTAAAAAAATCGCCCATCACTAAAAGACGATTGCTAATCTGTTTCATGATGTTTATTCTCAAGGGTGCTCGGCACTCGCTGTTTATTTCTCATGGGTACTCAGGAATACTCATGAAGTCGCCTGGTAAGGACGAGTAAAGACAAGATCCATCCACCATAGAGTGAGGCACTCAAAAGCTAGTGTATCAATCACACATGTAGATATACCTAGATAACGCAAGAGCAACTACTTCGCGTGCCTAGCTTACGTATAAAAATCGTAAGTGGTCACTTTCGCGGTCAATCTGTATCGGTGTACAGCGCTAATCAGACATCAGTTAAAAATATAAAACTGATTAATTGTGGTGGCAAGGCGGGATTGGAGTGAGGGGGACGCCGTACGCAGTGGCGTCTTTGAATCGGTTTGATTTTCCCATCACAATTAGTGCTTGTGACGCCATAATAGGTAGTCAAAAAATGGTACGCTTGGTTTCCATACTAATAGTGACGCTTGCGTTATTTAGGTATATCTATATCGTGGTATCAATAAAAAAGCTAAAATAAAATTCCACACCAAACCCATTTATTATGTAGTCAACGCGTAACGGCTGCTTTAAGTCCTTTATATTTTTTAACCTTATTTTGCTAGCGAAACATATCAATCAAGGTTAGAATGTTCCTGTGCCACTTAGCTACAAATCTCGACCTTCATCAAGTCGTCATGTCAGTCCACACTGACAGATTACGGCCTTAAGGCCACTGATACAGTACTTAGCTTGAGCGCGAATAAAGAAAACTTAAAGAGGATGACTGAGACTTGAAACTATTTACTGTGGATAAGTTTTTTATTCTTTAATCCTTTATTGTACACGAAACAGTATATAAAAAGAGAGGATTACAATATCTATGTACAAAGGCGAGCTTTTTATATATTTTTCATAAGTATTTTTTTTACAAAGGACTTACTTTACATTGACTTATAAATAAGTATATGATTTTTGTGCAGGACGCCGGCTACGGTTAGATACGTAAGATTTCTATATGATGAGGAAGAACCTGTGTGGTGCGGGTAAGTATTAAAAATTCTGAAAGTTTCCCAGTCATAAATTACCCACGGCACCGGGAGTTGTCAGCGAATTGTAGGGAATTGTAGGGTCCACAGCAGGGTCGAAGCCTTCCGAGGTTCAAGACTTGATGCGAAAGCGGTTCAGGGCCCTGGAACTAAGGCAAGAAGGACTAGGGTGGGTCGTTTAGTCAGTAGAAGTCTGAAACTGTCTCTTACTCCACCCAAGGGCGGGAACCGTCATTCGAAGTTTTTTCCTACCGAAAAAAATCGGAAATCACCTAGAGTGCGTCTTTGGTTTTCTCTGATGCCATATACGGATATATCCGCAAATAGACAAATATATGGTGGTACAATTTAATAGTTTAAAAAAAAGAAGGTTGGACTGCGGAACAGAGCAGCTCTGGAACGAAAATGATAACGTGCTCCTTCACAGGTAAGTTTTAGTCAGTAAAGTTTGACAGTTCTCTCTCTATCCAGAGTGCAAGAAGTTATTTGTTGATTTTACACCTTAATTAAAAAACCGGGCAAGTGAAAGCCAGACTTGCGCTCTGAGGATTCCGTTCAAATTTACTATGAAAACAGTTCAATTCCCGAATCGAATTTCGAATATTTTATTGAATCGAAAAAAAAATTCCTTACAAATTAACAGTTTTCTTATATTTGTTATAATTTTTATTCCTTTGAGGGGTCGAAATATACGTTTTTTGGACATAAACGGCCGGTTTTCTTTCCTCAACTTAGAAATTTGATTTTTTTCGCGGCTTCAAGGAACCATGCACCTGAGTATATAGTTTATATTTCAAAGCGATACGTCCACGCGTTTCCAAGGTTTTGACAGACAGACAGTAGAACAACAAAGTGATCTTACAAGGATTCCGGTTTTTCTTTTTGAGGTATGAACCCTAAAAAATGCAGAGAAGACTCTGAAAAGGAGTCATTATCATCATCATCACCCTCATTAATGTTCCCACTGCTGGGACACAGGCTTCCTCTCTAGGAGGATCGGGCAATAATCCACTACGTGGGCCCAGTACGGATTGGTGGATGTCACATGTTTTCGAATTTTTGGTTCTAGGTCTTGCCGGTTTTCTTCACGATGTTTTCCTTCTCTGTTTTGAGAGCAGAAAAGGAGTCATCTTAAAAATTTTCCGAAGCGATAGCCAGTGAAATAAGATACTATATTATGCCACAACGCGTTGAAACTTGCTTCAACCAGTTACATCACAATTTTCGCGTGGAGACACTGGAAAATGGCTATGACATAACGCGACATAGCCGACAAATTAAACCCGTTCTGAGCCCTAACGGATGCAAAATAAATGTGTTACAGTTGTATAGATTATTTAAAGACTTGAGTCTCAAGCGAAAGCCGACGTTCGCACACCTATTATGTGTCTAACTACGGTATTCAAAAGGTTCATTACTTATGTGTGTTTGATATTCTAGGGTCCCAGACGCTTTGATGTTTGGTTCTAGTTGGCTCCGTCAGTCATGCTGACGTCTCTTTGTGGTGGATTACTCATGGACCCGTGCCTAGCTCTTATTAAGCGGCGAGCTAACGATTACTCGCCATCCGCTACCTTGCGACTATGGTGGCCAGGAGTCGCCCAAATGCTCCAGACGTCCCCTACGGTGGCTGAGGCCCGAAAATTGCCTCCTCGCCATGGCGAGGCTTTCTGTCACCTCCTTCGCTCACAATACTATTTCGCAGAAGGTATACCATGGCCTGAATTAGGGGTGGACGCGAGAGGTCACCCACATCTGGCCACAGATGTGAAAGTCCCTTAAAATGAGGTGGCAAGCTAATCCATCAAATACATTGTATCTTAAGTTTATATATTGTGTAAAGTTATACCAGTTAATTGTTCTTTTTCTTAGAAAACCCTATTAGCAATCAGCTCTTTGTACTCCACTTTGTACCCGTCGTTTATGTTTACTTTGCTATGTAGTGAATGTTTAACACATGTTAAAGCCTAGCTGTCCTAATGAAGTATTATGTATGAGGGCTTTAATTAAACACTGAAAATTGCTTGGTAACTGGTGGGTTGAGCCGTAGAGATAACTAACAGAAGAATTAATTATAGTAATCAGGCCTGCTATTCATTATGCTAGCTACAGTGGGTTGCCAAATTAATAGGGACAGTAGCAAAATATTGGTTTTTTAAATTTTATTGGTCCATAACTGATTAAAAATTTTGTTTTGAGTTATAATTACATTTAATAATACTAGACACATATCTTACAAGTAGTTTAAACAAAAAAAATATAATCTTTAGGTAATAAAAAAATATAAAAAAAAAATATAAATATATTGCTAATATTTTGTCACATTTCCTTTAGCCTGAATGAGTGCTTCGATCCGCCTTGGCATGCTTTCTATGCACTGTTTGGCACTTTCCTTTATTTTAGGGTTGTGGTGCCACACATTTATTAATTTTTCGATCAGTTTTACCTTGGTGGTTATCATTTCCTTGGCAATTTCCGCCTTGGTAATTTCCCATAAGTTTTCGATGGGGTTCATGTCTGGAGAATTGCCAGGCCAAGGTAAAACTGATATATTGTGGTCTGCTAAAAATTTCGTTACACTCCTTGCTTTATGGCATGGTGCTGAGTCATGCATGAACATGAATTCCTCCCCCTCTGGGAACCATTCCCGGAGTTGCGGCAACAAGCGAGTTTCTAGGACCTGCTTGTATTGGTCCTGTCTCATGGTTCCCTGGACAATGTAGAGACGCCCAACCCCTTTAGCACATATGACAGACCATACCATAATTTTAACAGGGTGTTTAACGCGTTCAACAATGCAGTCAGGGTGAAATTTCTCGCCTGGGCGCCGCCTGACAAAGTTGCTTTTGTCGGCTAGAATCTCAAATGTTGATTCGTCTGAGAAACACACCTGAAATAAAAAGTATTTATAACTTTTATGAAAATGTTTTTAGATAATATACCATAACATTAATATAAAATATAAATTGACATTAAAACTGACCTTCCTCCAGTCTTCAACACTCATCAGACGGTGTTCACGAGCCCAAGCAAGTCGTTTCTTCTTCATCGCCTCTGTCAGTCGCGGTTTTTTAGCTGGACGATGACCGGTCAGGCCTTCCTCTGCCAACCTTCGCTGTACAGTTCTCTTAGACACTTGTATTCCAGACTCCTGTACCATCTGGGTTAACAATCCAGCACTCTTTTTCCTGTTTTGCAAACAGATATCCCGGATTTTCCTATCGGACCGTGGTGTTGTAATCCGTTTTCTTCCGCATTTGCCTTTTCTTTTGGGCGAAAGTGGCTGATCTTGATCCAGATTTATTTTTATTTTATTTACTACAGACTTAGAAACTCCAGCTAGTTCTGCTATCTTCCTCTGAGAATGACTTGTGTGCAACAGAAGGGTTTTAACCTCAGACTTTTTTCTTGGAGACAAATCTACCCCTCGGCCCATAGTTAAAGCTGTAAAAATAAAAAATAAATTATTTTCGTCCTAAAATCAGCCCAAAAATACTTTAGATTTAATAACGATAAAGTAATACTTACTTGCAGTCAATAATTATTTCACAAAATCACAAAATAACTTTTTAAAACAATTAGTTACGTATTTCACTTTTACACGTGCGAAGGACTGTGCGTCTCTCTCGATAATAAAATATTTTTACAAAATAAACAAATCCCATAACACTTGAAATTTACTTTCAAGTTGGTGCTGTGAACATAAAAATACATTCCAGGACCACTTACACCACTTGAGATAGCAACCAAACGCACCTGAAGAAAAAATATGATAAAAAATGTGACTGTCCCTATTAATTTGGCAACCCACTGTAAATGGTTGTGGAGTAGTTATACTTGTGCGTTTAGACGATAGAATGTGAACTCGTGAAGGAGAAGACAGTTGTGTATACAAGGTGTTATTAACATTGTCGTACAAACGAATACCACTGATCCAGTACATGATTCTGTACCCCCAGTGGTATTTTTTTTTTAATAAAAAAAAATGTTTTTTTTTCCTGTATAAAATCGTTATTCTAACCAACCACAATTATATTTTTAGAAAAAAAAAATTAAAAAAAATAAAAAAAAAAAAAACTTCGAGGCAAATAAAGTCGTTATTGTAATCAAACCCGATGACATTTTTAATTTGGAATGTAACTTCTTTAACTTTTTTCGCAAAAAATGTTGTAATAACGTTTTTATACAGTTTAATTAAAAAGAAACGTAAAAAAAATCATAAAAAAAAAATAAGAAAAAACCGACAAGAAATTCCACCACTGGGGGTCTACAATCATGTACGGTGCGTGTGCCCAGTGTTCTGTATACATAGTGTTTTAATTAATTCATTAATACCTTTTTCATATGTCCTTTACTATCCCACTTGTGGACAAAAGCTCCCTAAGTCCTTCCATATTTACAAACTAGTCCTCCTCCTCTCTAAAGACTACGTCCAGATAATAAAAGAAAGAAAACATATTTATTTGGCACTCCGTCGAAACATGAACAAACAAATAAATAATTACAAATCCTTTGTCTCTTTCTAGGCCGATATCGGTGACGCTTTCCTTGTATAGGAATCAATGTGAGGCGATACTTGCCCATTTTTGTGCCTGGCAGTTTTTTTTGCCCACGTCTATATATTTCACTAACTTTTTGACATTTATTGGACATCCAAGGCTTTTACTTTGTACAGAGGATAAGCTTTGCACATGGTAAATAAATAATTAAAAAAAAAAAAAACTTTCTGGGCCTTTATCTTGTTATCAGTTTCTAACTCATCTACAACTTATCGCAGGTTGTGGATGAGCTTGAAACTGGCCACCGTAACCAATTCTAGGCCATTGTCTTGTTGCCAGTTTCAAACTCATCCGCAACTTATCGAAGGTTGTGGAAGAGTTTAAAGCCGTTTTAACCCTTAATTTGGCAGAGATGACAATTGTTTTCTGTTATGAAAAAACTTGAATTTTTTAAGTGTTAGGGTTGAAAAGAACTTGGGAAAAATGGAAAAAAAAATATTTCATTTACAGGTTTTCAGGAAATCAATGTTCATCACAATGAACAATGCCAAATACTTTGAGAACAACAAGTGCTTTGAAATGTTCATTGTGGTAAACACTGTCAAATAAGTATCGTTAAAGCTGGTGAAATAAAAACACTATGTGTATCAGTAAATCAGACTATTTATTATGGAAATCTAAAAAACAATTGCGGGGACTTTTCCCGGTAACAAAACAAAGTCTCATATTGCATTTTAAACAATACACAGTTGTATTTTTTTGACAATACTTGCAACGCCCCATGTCTTCTTTTATGCTGGGATAGTGACCTATATTATCGAATCGGATGGGGCTTGTAGGCCTGGCTGATCTAGGGTTTAAAATTTTGCATTGTTGTAATTTTTCAAGAGGTTTACGTCTATTTTTCTTTGTCAAACCTATGTAAACTTCGTACCGAAATATTTTCAATGACTTTTTTTTTCGTTGAGTTTGTCCATGACAATTATTACGTTTGTGTAAAAGCCAAGCATTATTAATGCATACATCTAACAGTTGGCTAAATATTCCTATATACCACCGTCTTGTTTTAAATGGAACTTTATATAATGATATAAGCATGTCGGCCAGGTCTACACCCCCCATGTGTTTATTGTATTCCCGAACAATTTGTGGGCAATCTACATCAATTTTTTGCTTTTGTTCTTTGCAGTATCTTTTAATTTTTTGCAATGGTTCGGAACATGCGGATGAAACTTCCCTACATTATCGCATCACAAAAAATATCATACAAACTAGCTCCCTCAAGTGGTGGAGGAACCCAGTTATTTGTTGAGTTGACAAAAAAATTATAAAAGAGGGCAGTAGCTACATAAAGAAAACAATTGAATAAAAATAATGTTAACAAAAACATGTTTTAAAACTCTGATATAAACTACAGTATATTTATTTTCTACTTGAAATTAATTAGAAAATAAATACACCTATAATTATTATAAATTACATAATTATTTAATTATACTATATTTTTTCACCACGGCAACCCAGTGTTTTGTTTAGGGGAAACTAGTTCGTTCATATTTGAATGAAGTCGTTTGTGGTTTCGTGCGTTTTGCTTTGAGTTTATTGTCTTATTTATTACGGCTTGGCTTGATTACGGATTTTCTGATATTCTACGTGTTACGACATCACCTGGCTTGTTACTTGGACCCCGGACAGATTGCATAACTGACAACTTGGCGCTTAGTAACCTACACGGACTTAGTTTTTATCTTTACGGACTTGGTTTTAAAAATGCCGAAAACGACACAATTAAAGTGCTTTTTTGGATGTGTCATTGACGGTAAGTGATAACTTACTTTAATTATTCATTAGTAACTTATGTATCCTATAGGTAGTTAAGTAGGTACTTAAAAGGAAACCCAACAACTGAGATCTAGTTCTAACTAGATCTCAGTTGTTGGGTTTCCTTTAACTCTAGTTACCATTTTGCACCCAATTACATTAAGGTGGATGTTACGGGTTGCTCATTGCCATGTTCAAGTTTTAAGAACAAGTTTTAAATTGAATACTAAACTTCATTTTGAGCTCTCTGGCAATAGCTCAGCTTATCCTCAACTTCAAAAGGCTGGCACTATTGTATCGTCATACCAGAGTCCCAACAAGCAAAAACCTCCTAAAACAACCAACCCCAACACTTACCCAAGAATCTGATGATTTTGCCATTGCAAGTGGAACTGGTTAGTGTTTTGATAAGAATACTATAATTCAGTTTTTGTATGGAACTCAATGTCATGTATTTAAACTATTGAGCCCCAAGCGAATACTGGCATTTGGTCACTTCCTATATTTCTATTATGTCTCTAATTACAGTATTGAAAAGGTTAAAAGGGATTAAATAAAAACAATGGAAAATGCACTCTATCAGAGTAACCAAATATTAAAATGAAATATTGCCACATGAATAAAAATCTACTTAAATTAATTGTTTATTGATCTAAATAATCAATATTATATTTTATTCTTGCCTAAAAACTTATTTTTTAATATTTTTACATTACCAATCCAGCAGATGTTGTAACAGTTACTGGTAAATGCTGATGTTTATGATATCTCACCTGTTGTGCATATTGCAGCTATGTAAAACAGCTAATGTCCATCTGTTTTATATTTCACATTAAACATAAAATAAAAATTTGAAATTTCAGGACCGCTTCACCGATTCCCCAAATGGGAATATCCTCATATGGAGAAGTTTAACCAGTGGAAATCCGTACTTGATAGTGCAACTCAAGAGAGAGGAAACAACTATATATAATTGAATACGTATTTGCCATCATCACTTTGAGGATTATTTTAAGTCGCCAAGCAGACGATTGACAGGAAATGCTATCCAAACATTGAATTTAAGTAAGTTCTACAAAGTCTATTTCGAATTTTGCATATACTTCACAATAGTCAGTATTTTATTAATTTTTTTTCCAAGATATTTCACAAGAGAGTCTAAAACACTTTGTCAATTAAAAAAAAAACAAATGTATTCAAAGCCAGACCATAACAATTTAACAAAGCATGGATCTTAGTTGAAGAATACAATATGAATATTAACAACATATGAAGTGGCTCAAAAATTTAACAACCTTCACATACTTAGATTAGGGTTGTTGTTGATGCAAATGTCGTAAGAATTGATATATATTTTATTTACAGCCTTGCCAAGAAGTACACAAAGTACACATCTTCAGCAATTTCCTGAAGTCGTAACAATTACATCTGGTACATTGCAATCAGAAGCAGAGCCAATAACCTCACCAACTGGTACGTTATTAATTTACTTTTTATTTAAAGAAACAAAAACATGTAACAACAATGTAACATTACATTTTATAATACTTATTCTGTTTTACCATCATCTAAGCTATGTTTTAATTTTAAGTTACATACAGGTTATAGAAAAAACCATTACTTTTTTCTTCTATTTACAAAAAAAAAAAATACATTACATTAAATCAATATTTTTGATTTGCAGATTTACTGCAAACTGACCAAATTATCCAGCCATCAACTGAGCAGTTCCCAGTGGTGGAGCCATCAACATCCAGCTTTGCATAGTTTGAAGTAGAGACAGAGTCAAGAGCATTATCAAATGGTTAGTAAACTTTTAAAAAAATAAAATTACATGACAATACTTTAACACAGTATATTAACTTGCTGCAGAAATTTTAATAAAATAAAGATAATATCTTTCACATGGAATAGAATAATACTTTAACGTACACTAAAAAAGTAACATTTTCATTGAAACTTGTATGAAAGGGTACAAAGGCGGTCTTATTGCTGACAGTAATTATTCGCTTTAGCGTTAGTCACTCTATATATATATATATCACTCAGGACTACTTAACTTGGCTCTAACTGATACTATGTTGGTCTACCACCGTCTGACACATCAGTGATGGTAGTACCACAGTAACTACCTCTTTCTACTTTCCTTATTGTTTTTTTTTTATATCCTTATTATAGTACCAATTATTCTTTATTATATAATTACCTCCAGTACACTGTATTTAAACTTTCTATTATTCTAAGTATTACTTATATACTTATTTTATTTTCCTGCTTACCTTTGTATATTTGAATGGCCTGCCAGTCTAATAGTTAGTGACCTTGACTGCCATGCGGGAGGTTGTGGGTTCGATTCCCAAATAGGACAAAATATATTTGTGTGATGAGCACGATTATTTGTTCTGTGTCTGGGTTTTATTTATCTATAATATGTATATACACACCACACATACACAGTATATACTTATATGTAAGTATGTTTATCAGCTGTCTAGTACTCATAACACAGACACAAGCTCTGCTTAGCTTGAGATTAGATGGCGTTGTGTGATAGTTGTCGAATATTATATTATTATTATAAGAACTAGTTTAGGCGGCGTATTGTCTGCCAATCAGTGTGAATCATTTTATTAAATAGACTATTTGTTTTTTTCAGCAGACCCAAAGAAACGCTTTTTGAAGCAGGAATCTTCGTTTAATATTATCCAGAGGAGAAATGGGCAAAATGGGAACACCTAAAAATGTTTTTGGAAATCGATGTTGGAGACGACGAGATTAGACTGGTAAACAAATTAACAGAAAACCATATCATAAAAGATAAAATAAAAAAATGAAAGTGAAGTTAGCTGCACAAGTGTTCAGTCAACGAGTATCGTCTGCCATTCGAATTTCAGCAAGTAAGTGTAAATTACATTACATAAATTTTTGGTGGCAATCTAAACACTTATAAGAGAAGCTCTAATTTACATTAAGTATACTCTCTCTATTTTCGCTCTAATTTTAATACTCTAAACGTCCCATTCACCATTTATAAATCTGGATATTTTATTATAAATCTTTAAACATTGTATGAAAACATTGTTGTATCTTTAAATTGTGTTCATTTATACAATACTTGCTGATCCCCGTGGTTTCACTCACGATCCGTTCCTTTGAATGTATGATGTCATGTTTCTACATAACATCATGCTATGACTACCACCATATTCTTATGAATGTGTCATTCTGGTGCAAATTCTATTTGTTACTGTAAATGTTCCAAAAGTCGTTCAGTAGCTCTCATTGATTGAGTAATAAACGTTCAAACATCTTCACAAACTTTCATATATATAATGATAATAGGATAAAAGAGTAATTAATAATATGTATTTTCTTTTTCAGGACATGGAATACTACCAGCAGAATGTGAGGGAACAGCAGATTTCCTCCTAATTTTTGATAGATTTTATTTGACTCTTTTAATGGTCATTCCTACAAAGATGACTTCAAAATATATAAAAGCTGCATCAAAAGAAATTCCCCTTACTGAATGATTGATGATTTGCTTCCAATTTTAGAATCAATCAAATTTGAATCAATAAAATAAAGAAGTGGTGTTAATCAAGTAAAATATGAGTCGATTCCTTCAATTAAAAAATGGATTACAAATATAAAAACATTTTTGAAATGTGGGAATACTTATCAATCACTCATAAATTTACTAATATCGTAGCTAGAAATTTTAATCAGGACCCATTAGAAAACTTTTTCGGTTCTACTAGAAGTGTGGTGAAGAAACAATAATCAATGTTTTAAAAGCATTTATGAATTGTAATCAATTCATAAATGCTTTTAAAACATTGATTGTTAATAATCATAATTCACCTCATTCTGCAGGAGCGAACTGTGAAGAAGACTTTAATACAATTAAGCAATCACTGTCCCATCTGATCAGTAACAATCATGATGATTCTCACACTGTTGATTTTGCATGTAATAAAGATTCGTTGCTGAATATTATGTCAGAAATTAAAAATAATGACTACTGCATGCTGAATCAAAAAAATATGTAACGGGGTATGTGATTAAGAAATCAAAATCAAAAATCTTTAAAATCTGTTCAAATTGTCTTGGTAATTTATGTAGATCTAGTATTGATTTTTATTCATTTAATTATGAAACTGATTACACTAAAAAATCATTATTTCATCTAAGTGATTGATTTATAAATTTATTGAATAATTGCATGCCTCAGGGATAATCCCACATCAAAATGTATAAAACATCAATTTTTTTATTGATTCTGTGTGTGATTTTAGTATTATAACTTGTGAAAAACATAAAGTTGATTTGGTTAATTTTATTTGCAATTTATCTATTAAAACGATTGTTCACAGTTGGTGTCTAGGGGTAAAGATCGATTGTTAAATGGCAAAAATCAGTTTTTGATAGGAATGACCATATAAAAAAAGGCTTCTGAATATTATATTAAAAGAAAACGATGAAGTTAGTTAATAATATAATTTTAACCCATAACCACTTGACGTCAATTTTGGAGGGAATTTTGTTTTTTTTTTTTTTAACAAATACAAAGCTGGCGACTGACATGATTATTCGCTCGATATGAGCACGGTACAAGAGCATTGGCACGAGCCAATGCTCATGTCTTTCGCCAGCTTCAAAGTCGATCAGTCAGTATTTCTGCAATTGAAATTCAGAATAGTTATTCCAACTTAGACGTTCCACTTAGGATTGTTGCATGCCAATTGCATACTTAATGCATATCAGCAACAAAGAAAATATGCATTTAGTTATATTGTAACCACTGTGCTTTATACTGCATGCATATATAGTATTGATTATATATTTTTTCATTTTTGTAAGTTAATAAATTTGTTTCCTAAAATGTGTTATGTTTATGCTAAGATTTTTATTTTTGCTTAGTGTATGAACTTTTGATGGTTAAAAATGTAGTTAATCAAAATTCATATCAAGACATAAATTTGTTTATTGTAGTAATTGAGTTTTATGATTTTTAAATATGGAAAATGCGAAAGGTTGTTTTCAGGATTAATAGTTAATAGTTTAACTGTAAAACCTTGTTTGTACACCAAACTGCGCGTGTTGGATTACGGCCCATTCTTTCCTAAGAGGCATGAGTCCCAGCCGTGGGAACATTATAAGGCTATGTTTAACTGTAAAACGTCAGGTGGCTGAGGGTTTTTGTTTACATTTTATTTCATAATAATGGTGAATTGTGTTTCTACTTAACTCCACCATGTTTGTACTTAACTCCCATATTTTAATAAAAATTACAAGTACATAAAACTGGTGTTTAATTTTTATACTGGCGTATTCTTAATCAGTAAATTCTTAAAAAGTACTTGGAAGTTTGGTAAGTATCTTACTTGCCAAAGTTCCAAGTACTTTTTAATAATTTACTGATTTATTAACTCGAAAAATCTATTTAGAAATTAATACGTAGCGCCCTCTGGCGGGTATCTGCGAAAACACAATTGTAATTCGCGCCATCTGGCGGGTATCTGCGAAAACACAATTGTAATTCGCGCCATCTATGTGTGGGGGATACTTTAAGCTTACTATTTTTGAACTCCGAGTGGCGCATCTATACCAGTATTAAGTGTATAGTCTATGGTTCGGAACCAACAAACGTGCTAACTAGAGTTACCGGTTTATTGTCATTCCAGCGCACAATAACTAATTTGTTCTTATCACAAACGACTTGTGAATACGCACCCCTTTGCTTCTTCTTCATAGCCTTGTCGTCCGGTAAAATTTTTTCAGCACCTCTAATTCTGTTGCCTCGTATTGTGCCCAGACCGAAGACTCCGTAATTTTCTTTCAATATATAAAAGAGCTCTGGGGATGAGAAAAAATTGTCACAAAACACAGTAGCTGGTTTTTTTTTAATAGTCCGAGCCAATGCTATGACAATTTGGGCTCCAAAACCAAGGGAAGATTCCTGTTCGGTGAATGTGTACGAACGGAAGGTATCTTCGCCTGCATACAAAATGAAATCGTATATCATCCCGCTTACTCCAGCACGTACATAATTTTTGAACCCCCATTTATTGGGCTTGTCTTTCATGTATTGCTTTCTGTTTCCTGCTTTCCTGCCCTTATAGGGTATCATCATCTCGTCTACACTGAACTTATTCTCATTTTCTTGCTTTAAACAATTCCTTCTTATTTTTTCTACTATAGGCCTTACTTTATAATATCTGTCTGAGTCCTGAAAGTTGTTATCGTTGAAGTGCAAAAATCTACGGATCTGTTGATACCGTTTCAACGGCATAACGTCGGCTATCTGCCCGTATCGAAACTTATTGCTCCAATAGTCCAGATAGCATGGCATTTCAACAATTCCCATCATAATATGCATGCTAATAAAATCTCTCATCTCATCCTCTGAAACTTGAATGGATTTTCCAGTTTGTTGTACGGAGTACAGGTTAGTCTGTTCCACTAAGTCGGTAAATATATCTTCAGAAAAGAATAGATAAAAATAATTGAGGGGGTCATCATCTGGAAAATCAACTGAGGCTTCGTGTGTTTCTTCAATTATGGCGCGGTGGCGAAAAATACCTTTCTTCCATTTATATGTAAGGGTAAACTTTGGAATTTTCTTTGTCTTTTTGGCAGCTGGAGCTATCTGCTTTCGGGCTCTAGTTTTTCTAATACGAGTACTAGAGGGCCCAGGTATTGGCGACCCTATCTCAGATGGCAGAGATATCATTGAGGATAATGAAGGCACACTATCATAATTTGGTTCCCTGGATGGTGTATCAGGGCAAATTTCCCGTAAAACTGGAGTTAATTGAAGGGCTTCGGCGTGAAATATATCAGATGGTTCTAGCAGTTGTTCATCTTCAGTTTGAGTTGTTTCTGGTTCTGGGCTACTATTGATATTTAAGCGTTCTAAGGAGGAATTAATAGAAGGAGCTGAAGATGAAACCGGGCTTGGAGAAGGTGGTGGCAGTTCATTGTCACTGTTAGTGTCAGATTTATCGCTAGTATCGGATGGTGCATGCTCGACAGGAACAAGCGCTAATATTCTTTGCGTGCGGTCTTGTATTTTATGCTGTTAACAAGCGAAAAAAACCATAAGCCCATTGAAAACCCACCACATAAAAGCATATCATTTGCAAATAATAGTTATACCCAACTTGGCAATGTTCATCACAATAAACGTACCAAACAGACAATACTTATACGAGTATTTGGCAGTGTTCACTGTGATGAACAAACAAGTTTGCCCCCAAAAATAAGTAGAGAAAAACTCAAAACATTGCACAAAAACTATTCGAAACCAAAGAATAAATATTGCTTAGTAAATAAAAAGCATGAAAAGTTTAGTTTATTCATAAAAAACGTGTAAAATAAAAACATTTACCTTGCGAAGAATTGAGTGCCCGCGTCTTGCTGACATCTTGTCTCGATAATGACAGATGAACGATGTTGCCACTAGTGGATTATTTTTTATACCAATAAATATATTTTAAACTTGCCATAATCGAATAAAAACCCAAAGATTAGTAGATAGTAGTCGCTCAATATTTATTTTTTATGAACGTTTATCACAGTGAACGTAGTCAAATTAAGGGTTAAGTTGTTTTTATTTGAGAGTTTTTATTGTTATTTTGTTTTAGTGTAAGTATAGTTAGAGATTTGTTATCACCACATAAAACCAATAATTGATTTATAATAAAATAATGTATATTTTTTTTCATTACTCATACTCTGAAAGTAGGTATAAAGTTGCCTGCGGACAGGGTTGGAAGAAGTACTTTTACTCCCTAGGGAGTTTTACTTTACAACTGACAGTTGTTTTTTTAATATTTAGACAGCAAATATTAAAAAAAAATAGTTCTATTTTGACATTTCTATTGAACCATGACCCGAATTTTTATAGGTACTATCAGTACAATTAAAATTACATAGAGATAGAAATAATTTAAGAATACTTTTTCTAATGACTTTATTTTAATTTACTTTTCATTACTCATACTCTGAAAGTAGGTGTAAAGATGCCTGCGGACAGGGTTGGAAGAAGTACTTTTACTCCCTAGGGAGTTTTACTTTACAACTGACAGTTGTTTTTTTAATATTTAGACAGCAAATATTTAAAAAAAAAACTAGTTCTATTTTGACATTTCTATTGAACCGTGACTCGAATTTATATACTGCCAGTACAATTGAAATAACATAAAAAATAGAAATAATTTAAGAATACTTTTTTTAATGACTTTATTTTAATTTATTTTATTTGAAAAATATTGACTGAAAAGCCAGGAAGCCGATCACTAAAAAAAAATTGGCGGGTAAATGGTAGTCTCTCTATAATCTGTGGCCGATTTGATCTTCCTTGTTTTTTTTTCGAGGTCTAAAGTTTTGTTTACATTTTGCTAAATCTCTGTTACAAGAAATTTTTATTAACACGATAAGTTCATCAGCTTCAGTTATAAATTTAACGCAAGATTCTGAAGAGGAGAAAACCGCTTACCGCCTAAATCAGAAGAAATATATCTACCTAAAAACATACGAAGACCTTTGACGACGACTCAGGTTTTTATTATTTACATTTTCCTCGTATTCGTAATGAAAAGCACAGTGTTTACCTCGGGTTCAAGAGTTATTTAGTCCCTCGAACCATTAGCGACCTCGCTGTCGCTCGGTCGCCAAGAAATTTCTCGGGACTAAATAACTTTCTTTCATCCCTCGTATAACAATGTACTATTTCATTACTCATACTCTGAAAGTAGGTGTAAAGTTGCCTGCGGACAGGGTTGGAAGAAGTACTTTTACTCCCTAGGGAGTTTTACTTTACAACTGACAGTTGTTTTTTTAATATTTAGACAGCAAATATTAAAAAAAAAACTAGTTCTATTTTGACATTTCTATTGAACCGTGACCCGAATTTTTATACTGCCACTACAATTAAAATGACATAGAGATGGAAATAATTTAAGAATACTTTTTTTTAATGACTTTAATTTTAATTTACTTTCAACTATTTCATTAAAACTAATATTATATTTGAGAAAAATGTTGACCTGACCCATTTTTACAATGATAAAATGAAGAATATTGAATGAATAGCCAGACGACGACTAAAAAAAAAAAATGGCGGGTAAAGTTTCTCTATAATCTGTGGCCGATTTGGTCTTTCTTGATTTTTTTTTCGAGGTGTAGAGTTTTGTTTACATTTTGCTAAATCTCTGTTATAAGAAATTTGTATTAAAACGATAAGTTCATCAGCTTCAGTTATAAATTTAACGCAAGATTATTTGAGGAGAAAACCGCTTACCGCCTAAATCAAAAGAAATATACCTACCTAAAAACATACGAAGACATTTGACGACGACTCAGGTTATTATTATTATTTTTATTTTCCTGGTATTCGTAATGAAAAGCACAGTGTTTACCTCGGGTTAAAGAGTTATTTAGTCCCTCGAACTATTAGCGACCTCGCTGTCGCTCGGTCGCCAAGAAATTTCTCGGGCCTAACTAAGTAACTTTCATCTCTCGTATAACAATGTACTATTTACTAATCCAATGACTTTTCCTGCTCTAGGGTAACAAAAGAGGACGAATCAGACTCATTAAAATCCTTTTCTATTCCTTCGTTTGTCATTTACGTTTTAGGGCCATGGTAACTCATTCTAACGCTCCCGTAGATTTGTTTATTTTTGTATCTAACATTTTCATTAAACTATTAATGATATCATTTTCATCCTTTTACATAGAATATATTTTAAGGTTTCTAAGACGCCCTCGTACGCAATTTAATTAATTAGATACATGCCTACTTACGTAAACTCACGGCTGTTCCCTTGAGGGTAAGCAGATGCTTCAGAACGCCACCTGTGATATTCCATAATATATTCCTTTCATGGCGTTCACTCTCATATACCAGTCGGTCCCATAATGAACTGGCCTGATATAGTTCTACGTGATGTGTCGCTACATATTGTGTTGCATTAAATAGTACGTTTATCGTGTACTTAATATAAGAAACACGCATCGAAATGAATTGCTTAGTCTTAGTTTAGTAGGCATTTGAATAACGAGAGTCGCGTATTTTTTCAAATATGTTGAAAACTGAGTATCGAAGTCTCATAAAGTTTCTGTTTAAAGACGGTTTGTCCCCTGCCCAAATAAAAGAACGATTGGATGGCGTGTATGAGGACTATGCCCCCTCCTATAACACAGTGAAAAATTGGGTGAAAGAGTTCCGCCTCGGGATAGAAACCGTCGAAGACATTGGCCACGACGGTCGACCTGTGGAAGTGCTCACTCCCGAAACGATTGCTCTTATCGAAGAGGAGGTTCTGCGTGATCGCCGTTTGAAGATAAGAGAAATTACAACTAGGCTTGGGCTCTCTAATGGTACCATTCATCGTGCGATCCATGAACATCTTCACATGAAAAAAGTGAGTGCAAGATGGGTACCGAAACTTCTTTCAGCGGTACAGACACAGCAAAGCGTGCGCTGCGCTACGGAGTTTTTGGATCTTTGTAGCAAAAATTCAAAGACTGTGATTGAGCGGCTAGTGACTGGTGATGAAACTATGATCTTGTATTATGATCCACACAGCAAGCGCGAGTCAATGGAATGGCGTTATAAGGGTGAAAAGTCACCTAGAAAAGCAAAGGTTCAACAATCGACTAAAAAACTGATGTGCACAATCTCTTGGGATTTTCAAGGCATTTTGATAGTGGATTTTAAAGAACGTAATACAGTCGTGAACGGTGAATATAATGCTTCTTTAATATATAAATTACGAGACAAGATAAAGGAAAAACGAAGAGGCAAGCTGTCTAAAGGTGTCCTGTTGCTTCATGACAACGCCCCTGTTCATACCGCTCGTGTTTCGGAGGATGCAGTTCGTCAATGCGGGTTCACAGAAGTGGAACATCCACCTTACAGTCCAGACATGACCCCGTCCGACTATTATTTATTTCCAAATTTAAAGCGGGACTTAAGAGGAAGAAAATTTTCAAGCGTTGAAGAGTTGCAGGCAGCCGTCTTCGATCATTTTGAGGATAAAAATTGTGATTATTTTTATAAAGGTGAGAGACGTTGATTCACAGATGTCAGAAGTGTGTTAGTATTCACGGTGATTATATTGAAAAATAAAATTGGTTTCGTTTCATTACCTTCATTACTTCATAGTTAGGCCAATTCATTATGGGACCGCCTACGTACATGTAGTAGATAGGTATACTACTCTCAGAGCTTGTCTCTCCGACGCGGCACGCTGCCGCTGCGCGGGCTACCGTCGCGGCTCGCCCCGTTCCACGCCCGTTTTGCTACGTAATAATACATTAAAGGTCTCCATCGACACGACTACATGCACACCGTTAAAGTATAAACTAGTGACACTGCGCAGGTAATAATCGGGTTTCCCGTCCGGGGACCGCTGTAAACGACCCACACGCTCGTCACACGATGTCACTCGACGGGTAAACGCGCGGTTGGTCGTGCAGCGCGTCTGCTTAACGCAGTGTTGGCCCTAAATCCTAGTGGAAAAAAAGAAAAAAAATATCAATCTCGTTTTTGCAATACCAAAAAAAGCATCTCTCATTTACAAATCTTTGTCCCTATTTTTTGTTTACTCCTTCTTCATGTTTTAATTTTTAACTAGCAACACGCTCCAGCTTCGCAACAATGTTAGATTTTATTGTTTATAGGTTTGCGCTTGACCGCTATCTCACCTAATGAAAAACGCCGATGCTGTCGACGATGGAGCGCGCTGACCTAGAAGTATCTTAATTACTCTTGACTTAAGGTTTCCTGAAATCATTAAAGTTCTCGAGTTTTCTTGATACTTGGTGCTGTGCATCCATAATTTAATTTTCACCAACAGCTAACTGTTGGTGAAAACCCATTCAGTCGTTTTTGAGCTAATCATGTTTATACATACTGATAGACGCAGCAGATGACATTGCTTTATGAGATGTAAAGATTGTTATGCATACAAAATGGTTAAATACTCGTAGATAAAATGCACCCAGAAAAATGAAGGACATAAAGTATAAAGTTGCAGTTTTTAGTTTTATTTCAAAAATAAAAACTTTTGAAGTAAAAAAGAGCTAGATGATAAAACTAGAGTAAGGAGTTTACTTACATTCTTGCTATTTAGGGTTCCATATCTCAAAAGAAAATACTAAATCATTATAGGATCACTTTGTTTTCCCTATTTTTATTTCTATCTGTCCGTCTTTCTTCTGTCTCCTCCTCCTCCTCCTTGCGTCGTTTATCCTCAATGCTGAGGGTCCTGACCTCGACGAATAACTTTTTGATGGACTATATTTCGCCATGTTGCTCTATCTTCGGCGATGTAGATGGCGTCGCAGACTGTAGACTGTGTGTGTGTGTTTCTTCTGTCTATCAAGACTTTAAGATTAGACAGACGGACCGCAATTCAACTGCAATCCAAATGCAAATTGCACTGAACCGTCGACTGCACTTGAACTGCAATCGGACTACACGTTTAGTTTGCAGTTCTATTGCAGTCGTGTCAACTGCATTCAAACTGCATCCCTTAGGGGTTTTTTTTATGGTAGGTGAAAATCATCCAATGACGAAACCCGCTCTTGGGTGGAGCGGGAGACCAGTGTCAGACTCTTACTGACTAAAAAACCTACCCCGTACCTTCTTTGCCTTATTCCTGGAGTCGAGGTAACAGTTTGCACCACCCTCTAGGCTCCAGGAGGCTTCGACCCTGAAGGGCCCCTGCAGTTTGCTGACAACTCCTTGAGGCGCGCGGGAACGGTGCGCGCCGTTGACGACTTGGACTCGGTCTTACCAGACGACCGGACGGCGAGCTACCCATTGCTCACCGTCCGCGAGCCAGTGTCTACGGTGGCCGGATATCGGCAGGATCGCGGCGGCGACGGCTACGGCGAGGGTGCTGTTGCCTTTGCCTTATGCGGTCGGCCTCCTCCTTTACGAGCATTACTGCTTCGCAGAAGGAGGCGACCGCCTGCCATTCCTCTTCGCTGCGGACCATGGCCTGAACCAGGACCCGGCGCGAGAGGTCGCCGCCGCCGATCACCCCCACGAGGACACGGCGATGCTCTTCCCAAGCAGGGCACACCTCCACCGTGTGCTCCACCGTGTCCTCCGGGCTCGCCTCACAGTGGTGACACCCGGACGTCTCTTCCGCACGAATCCGGTGCAGGAATCTCCCGAACTTCCCATGTCCGGTGAGAACCTGTGTCATGCGGAAGGTGAGGACGCCGTGAGGTCTATCCAGCCACGCCTCAAAGAGGGGCACTACCGCTGAGATTACGGTGTGCCCAGCGCTGGGTTGCGACAGTCGCTGTTTCCACTTCACCATGAGATCCCGCCGGAGCTCCTTCCGCCACACCTCGACATGTTCGGGCAGTGGAGTTTCGCCCCGGCGTTGCATCTCCACGCGCTGGTCGTGCATGCGTGCAAGGACTGTTGCCTCCAAATCCCATGGTGGTAGGCCAGCAAGGAGGCTCGCCGCCTCGCGGGACACCGTGCGGTATCCCCGCACCATCCGGATGGCCATGACCCTCTGGCAGGCGTTCAGCTGGGCCGCCGGGCGTTTACGCAGCGATCCCTTAGGGGTGGAGTTACGTACAATTCGTCTAAATCCCTTTTTTTATGGTAGGTAAAAATCATCCAATGATGAGTCCCACTCTTGGGCGGAGCGGGAAACAAGTGTCAGACTCTTACTGACTAAACAACCTATCCCGTTCCTACATCGCCATACATACCAGGGCCAGAGCCTTCCTTTCAAACACAAACCCTTGGCCCTTATTGGCTCCGACCCTTCTGCAGCGTCCCTACGGTTGCTAACAACTCCTTGAGGTGTGCGGGAACAGTGCGCGCCGTCGACGACTGGTGCGCGCCATCGACGACTGGTCTAAATCCTATGAGGAATCTACCTGCCAAATTGTAAGTTTGGAGGTGTTATAGTTTCTGAGAATTTTTGATTAATCAGCGAGTGGTATTTGGCTTTTATATATTGTAACGTATTGAAAACATATCTACATAATGTATTGAAAACAAAACACGTCACTTGTCTGAGAAAGGTTCGTTTGGACAACGGTCTATATTACATTTCAATGAAGATTTCTTGATGGGTAGATAATGCTTACCTCTGTACTATCAATTACTAAAGTTGCTATAGACACAATAAACGAGACACACTTACCTTGCGTTCCGAATTGCGACAAAAGCGATTATATCGCGAATCCGACAAAATTTAATAGGCACAAAATGTAAGGGCTATTGAGTAATAATTGTGAAGTTGCGCGTTGGTTGGATATAATCAGTTTTGACACAATTCGGAACGAAGGGTTAGAGTAAATCAATTTTCGTTTATCCAATTAATTTTTCACCAATTTCACTTCAATAAAATCAATTCTAGAAGTACTTACCTATATTACAAAACTTCTAATAGGCCTACTGAAGTCGAAAGTAAATTAGAAACCTATAAGTTCTATCAATATACTGTAAGTAGACAAAGGAGGCTATCATTAAACTTTCATTGCCATTTTGCCGCTGTACGATTTTCTAACAAATAAATCAACCACAAAAGAAAAGTTTTTTTGAAAGGAAAACTTTTCTCTTAGTAATGTTATATAGGTACTTGTTGTACTTATGTATTAGTGGGATTGTTGCTTGGGAGTAGTGAATACTTTTGCAAATTTATATTTTGCATCTAAAAGTGGGCAAGTGCGAGACGGTTTTGCGCACTGAGGGTTTCATACCAAAACAAACTTAAGCTTTTATACTAGTACTAGCTCCTGTCAGCAGCTTCACCCGTGTAAAAGTAAAATTCCTATAAAATTTTGGATCTTGGTTTCATCTCTTTAGGGGGTCAAAATCCTCTCTTAGTGTTCGCTTACGTCCTAATATGAAACTGTGCAAAATTTTAAACTCTTAATCTTAGTTGATTCAGCTGTGCGATGATAAGTCAGTCAGTGAGTTTCTCCATGGTTTCTCCTAATAAATACATATACTCGTACATAGATTACTAGCCTTCAGCCAGCGGCTTCGCCCGCGTAAAGTAGGGTTCTCTATGTAAAATTAAGACCTCCATTACATCTCTTTAGGAGCTGAATTTTGAAAAACCCTTTCTTAGTGTTTCTCCTTTTATATAATACTAGCGACCCGCCCCAGCTTCGCACGTGTATTGATATTGAATATATCATGCATGTATTATGCACATAAACCTTTCTCTTGAATCACTCTATCTATTAAAAAACCCGCATCAAAATCCGTTGCGTACTTTTAAAGATCTAAACATACATAGGGTCTAAGCAACTTTGTTTTATACTATGTAATGATATATAGATAGTGTAATGTATTTTCGCCATTCACCCATTAGAGTACTGTAGTAGCTATATTTGGATAAGCCAAATTGTTCCCTTTGAGTTCGAATAATTATTGTCAATGGATGCAATCCGAATAACGTTTCAAAATGCTAATACGTGTAGGGTTTTCAAGAGCTATTCGCTTTGTGTTAATTAATTCGCAGTTAATTCCTGCGTGCTAAATAATGTAGATGCAGTACCAACATATTTGGTTATATATACAGTATACATTGCTTTGTACTGTATGGTAAAAGCATTATTACTTAACTGGTTTACCCCTCAGCTAGAATCCTGTGGTCTATGCAGGGCTTTTGTAGATAGCAAGGATTCAATGATTTGAACACATTTGAACCCGTAAACAAGCGCTGAGTGAAGCACAGTGATTATAGTTCGTTTTTTAATCCTAGACTACGATTTGACAACTAAAAATGTTAAACTCCAGAAAATTGGGAACATATTTCTAGAGTGTGACATTCTGAGCTGTCAAATCGTAGTCTAGAATTAAAAAACGAACTATAATAGGATTATTATTGGCTTAACCCGCGGCTACGATCCTGTGGTCTATGCAGGGCTTTTGTAGAAAGCGAGGATTCAATGATTTGAACACATTTGAACTAGTAAACTCGCGCTGAGTGAAGCACGTTTTTAGGGTTCCGTAGCCAAAATGGCAAAAACGGAACCCTTATAGTTTCGTCATGTCCGTCTGTCCGTCTGTCCGTCTGTCCGTCTGTCCGTCTGTCACAGCCGATTTACTCGGAAACTATAAGTACTACAGTGATGAAATTTGATGGGAATATGTGTTGTATGAACCGCTACAAAATTATGACACTAAATAGTAAAAAAAAGAATTGGGGGTGGGGCCCCCCATACATGTAACTGAGGGATGAAAATTTTTTTTTCGATGTACATACCCGTGTGGGGTATCAATGGAAAGGTCTTTTAAAATGATATAAAGTTTTCTAAAAAACATTTTTCTTAAAGTGAACGGTTTTTGAGATATCAGCTCTCAAAGTCGTAAAAAGTATGTCCCCCCCCTCTATTTTTATAACTACGGGGTATAAAATTCTAAAAAAAATAGAGGTGATGCATGCTAATTAACTCTTTCAACGATTTTTGGTTTGATCAAAGTATCTCTTATAGTTTTTGAGATAGGTTGATTTAACTGTAATTTTGGTTAAGTTATTGTGCTTACACTGAAAACGATGGCTGAACCTTATAAGATAGATCAAAAAATATACTACAGTATTGTACACCTTTAAAAATCCGCGATGATATAAAATCTTTATAATGTAGGTACTTTTTACGAGAAATATTAGCTTATTCAAGCAATACGCCATTAATCCTTATCCAGTAATGTACCTTAAATACATTGTGCATTTGATAAAGTTTAATATTACAAATGTGATTGTTGAGTAATAATAGGTTAAACATATCCATCGAACCAATATTTTTAAAACGCGTTAATCCTATAGATTATTATTACATCGATTCAAGAAGATCGGTCGCTCGCTGCGCTGCAGCGCGTGAGTTGCGGGGCGTGGTCTCGCGCGGGGGCGGGGATAAGATAGCTAACCGCGTCGACCCGAACGGGCAGACACGTGAGGGCAGACGTCGTTGTCACTTGTGCGCGCTAAGAGAATTTCATCGTTCCCATTTACTTCTTTCGCAAGTCGAATTTGGCGTTGAGACTTTTTAATATTGAATTGTACCTATTATAAAAAATAAGTAAGTAGGTATACTGGTTTAATAGGTGCTATTAAACCGGTCACGTACTAATAAATCCCCCAATAATATAAATTCATTTGTTTTTGGTGCAAATTTTAGTGTTTCGTAGCAGGTTTTTAAAATTTCTAAAGCTTATTGTATATCATCTAACAATGGATACTTTAGATAATACGTTTTCCTACATTCTGAATTATAATAACTATATCGAAGATGATGTGGTTCGCGCATTTCATGAAAAGTTACTTCGGTGCACATCATTTAGACCGCGTGAGCTAGAATTATTTCAACACCCTGAACTGATTGAACCTGTACCTAAAAATGAGACGCACCTTCAAGTAATTTATGACGGTGACGTGGGATTAGTGGGGCACTGGAGTTGTATTTATTACATTAATGGAATACTGCGTGTGTACGATAGTCTTGTTGGTGTTCTAGGAAAATCGCAAAAAATATATGTAAAAGCCTTGTTTCCGTATCTATCGGAGTCATGTATTCAGTTTCCAAGTGTTCAGCGACAACCGAATACTATTGATTGTGGTTTGTTTGCCATTGCTTTTGCCACCTCTTTAGCTTTAAAAACGAACCCTTCTCAATTTAATTACGTGCCAGAAATGATGAGACCCCATTTGCTTGAAATGCTTTTAACCGATGGGCTTTTGGCTTTTCCCGCTACGAGCAGGCGTTCACCAGGACGTGCCCCTTCTAATCTTTTCAATAATATAGCCCTTAAACTGGAGACAAATAAACAGAAACAGACTGAAAAGAAACAGAAACACCGTTCACAAAATTCAATAACATCCCACAGTCAGAACGATAACTTAAATTTTAATCAGAATTACGAGTATGTTATGGAGGAAACACAGAGCATAGCGAATAACTGTACTACTATGGACGCGGAACGTATAAAACAAAACAATAGAGATAGAAAGAGGCTGTCCAGATCTAATAAAGATGTTTCAATTAGAGAAAAAGAGAGGAACCAAGTCGCTAAAGAGGTTCTTAGGTCCAACAAACGAAAAAAGTGTCATGAACAGGTAGTGAATAGTTCTCTTCGCCGAAGCAAACGTTTAAATCTAGAAATAAGGCAAGTTGAGCAAGAACGCGACACTGAAGCTCATCGAGCTGCCCGTCAAGATGACGAGTACAGACGAGATGAGCAACAGCGTAATACTCAAGCTCATCGGGTAGCTCGAACGGATGTCCGATATCGACAAGCTGAGCAAGAGCGCGACACTGAAGCTCATCGAGCTGCCCGTCAAGATGACGAGTACAGACGAGATGAGCAACAGCGTAATACTCAAGCTCATCGGGTAGCTCGAACGGATGTCCGATATCGACAAGCTGAGCAAGAGCGCGACACTGAAGCTCATCGAGCTGCTCGTCAAGATGACGAGTACAGACGAGATGAGCAACAGCGTAACACTCAAGCGCATCGAGTAGCTCGAATGGATGTCGAATTTAGAGAAGCTGAGCAAGAGCGCGACACACACGCTCGTCGTGTTACTCGAGAAAACGAGGAATATAGACGAAATGAACAGATGCGAAACAGTGCTGCTAGACAAGAATTACGATCGAAGCAAAAAGATTCATGGGACTTAACTGTACAAAATTATTTAAAAAATATTAAGGAAGGAAACACGCATCCTTGCCACTGCTGCGGTAGATTGTGGCACATTAATTCTATAAAAAAAATATCTAAGGATATTGCTTTAAACAAATATGGACAACTATTTGTGGATAATGTTTTCCATTTAAATCCAACTCAAAATTACGGAGAATTTTGTTCCACATGTGCAAGATATATTAACAAAGGTACTATACCTAGGCTTGCGAGGGCGAATGGTTTAATTTTTCCCTGTATTCCAGAAGTATTAAAAGACTTGACTCCTCTGGAAGAGCGTTTGGTAAGCCCACGCCATGTCTTTTTGAAAATTGTTCGCAGGGGTCAGGGTTTAGGATTCCAACATGGCCTTCAAGGTAACGTTGTTAATGTTCCAGTGCTAGTTAACAACATGGTCAGTGCTTTACCTCGGTCCGTAAATGACGACAACGTAATTACAGTTGAACTGAAACGAAGGTTTTGTTATAGGCACGGCCGCAAAGAACAAGTACGGCCTGAATTCGTGCGTAGGGCCGCGCAATATTTAGTACAGTGCGAGTTATTTCAGGAAAACGGTGTCGCACTAAATGTATCTTGGGCAGGTAATGATCCTGAAAATGAAACTAGATGTACATGCGATGCCGATGCTATCGACGAAGAGACTGTAGATCCTACGGAAGGTGTTGAACTTAATCCAGGAGGTACAGAAACACTTTTGGATGACAATCAGGATGTTATAGTACTGGCTCCCGGTGAAGGACAGCGCCCTATCTCTTTATTATTTGATGAGCATTTAGAGGAGTTGGCATTTATAAAAGTTCATTGCGGCGTCAAACGAGATTTTAAGATTAATTTGAGACATTCTGAAATAATTAAATCGGAAATATCAAGACAAGACCGACGAGCTGTTCGACCGGATTATCTTTTTACTGCTCTAAAAAAACAGCAAATGACAATTGTAAAAAATAGTATAACAACATGTCTTCGAAAAAAAACTGTTAAAGGAACACCAGTTTTAGCCAGTAATGTTCTAGATATGAACTATATAGATAATTTAGTTCAGCACGACGACGGGTATCGCGTACTTAGTGGCATTAGAAATTCTCCTTCACACTGGGAGGGAGAAAAGAAGAAGGTATTAGCCATGATAAGACAGTTTGGAGTACCATCTTTCTTTTTGACGCTGTCGGCTGCCGAAGTACAGTGGCCAGAACTTCTGGTAATGCTAAAGGAAGTTGTTGACGGTGAAACTGTTTCTTTGTATGAAGTCGAAAATCTAAGTTACGAAACGAAAGCGCGGCTCATTCAATCCGACCCGTTTATATGTGCCTCTTACTTTGAAACAAAGTTAAGGGAAATTCGTAAAACGTGGTCTTGTTCTTCCGGTCCTTTTGGAAAGTATGTTATTAGTCATTTTTACTATAGGATTGAATTCCAGCATAGGGGCTCGCCACATGCACATATGATGCTTTGGCTTGAGGAGGCACCTATTTTTGTACCCGGTGATGTTGAATCAGCTGAAAGAGTCGTCCAGTTTGTGGATAACATTTTAACTTGTGATAGCAATGAACTAACAGAGGATATTCTTCATGTTCAAAAACATAAACATACGCACACGTGTAGGCCCAAGCCGGACAAACTTTGCCGTTTTGATATACCGTTTTTCCCTTTAGATTCCACTCAAATACTAGTCGAACTTCCAAAGGATAATGCTTCTTATAAAAGGGTCAAAGATATTGCAAGAAGTATCCAAATTAAAATGCAAGTTATTCCACCTGAAATAGAAACATTTACAGATTTTTTGGAATTCGTAGGTGTTACATATGAAAATTATATTTTAGCTATAAGAAGCACTTTAAAGAGGCCCAAAGTATTTCTAAAGCGGTCTCCAAAAGACACGTATATCAATGCATTTTCTAAAAAAATCATAGAGTTGCATAAAGCAAATATGGATATCCAGTATATAGTAGATCCATTTGCTTGTGCAGTTTATATTGTGGATTACATAAATAAGGCAGACAAAGGTATGTCACGTCTTTTACGTTCCGCCATAGAAGAAGCTAAAAATGGCAATAGCAGTATAAAGGAGTCCTTGCGTAGCGTTTCAAATGTTTTTTTGAACGCTAGTGAAATTTCTGCTCAGGAGGCCGTGTACTGTCTAGCAAGTTTTCCACTATCGAGAGCTAGTGAAGGAGAAATATATGTTAACACTAGTCTGCCACAGGAAAGAGTACATATTTTAAAAAGTACGCGTGAAATTCAAAATTTAGATCCTAATTCGGATGATATATTTCAAAAAAGCTTCATTGATTATTATACTAAACGACCAATTGCATTAGAAAATGTCAGTTTAGCCTATTTTGCAGCCTATTATTATTACTCGAAACGCCGGCCGGTCGTTAGTGCTACCTATCTAGATTCTAGTGACGACAATGACCATAGTCAAGAAATGGACGAAAACAACGGCAGTTGGCTTCCCCTACAAGACAATTTGGGATTTATAAGGCAAAAAATAAAACCCAGAATAATCCGTTTTCGCCGTTACAGTTATCATGAAGACCCAGATAACTTTTACCGAGAGCAAATAATGCTCTATATACCTTGGCGTAACGAGGAAGAGGAATTAATTAATCCTGATTTAGATTTAAAAAATATTTTTTTGCAACATAAAGATTTAATACAAAATGAAAGTGATCAGTTTAACAAGCTTGGAGGGCCAGACCAGTTCGAATCTTTATTGTTAGCTATAAGAGATGCTGATTCAAATGAGGAAAATGAGGAAATTAATGAGAGAGGGGTAAATGGGGTAGAGCCTTTCGGAGACTACGAATTTGAAACTCAAATCGGAGATGTTGCTGAGGACATTATTCCTGGCGGTCATGGTGGACCACAAATATGTGGCGATCCTTTAACTTTTATCGCTAAACCTCCGCAACTTTGTGAAGGTGATGTGCTTGATTTATGTAGAAAGTTAAATTTTGACCAACGAGACATATTACTACACGTCCTTGAAAACATGCGTAAGGCATCTTCTCCTATTTATTTATTTATAAGTGGGGGAGCTGGAGTTGGCAAAAGTGTCTTAATAAGAGCTTTGTTCCAGTCCTTGACACTTCAGTTTAATAGGGAACCTGGCACGAACCCTGATGATTTAAAAATTCTCCTCACAGCGTTTACTGGAAAAGCCGCATTTGGTATAGGCGGACAAACCGTACACAGCGCCCTGGGCCTTCCAGTTTCGCAAGCAGGAAGTATTTTACCGGAACTTTCACCCAGTGTCGCCAACACATTAGCCACAAAATTGTCAAAAATGCGCCTTATTATTATTGATGAAATTTCCATGTTGGGTTCAAGAACTTTTCATCAAATCAATCGCCGACTACAACAAGTATTTCATTCATCTGTTTTATTTGCTGGCATATCTGTAATTGTTGTCGGTGATTTCAGGCAACTACCACCTGTCGGTGACAATTGGGTGTTTCAGCCTAGCTCACGAAATCCTCTTGCTGAATTATGTGGAACACCAATTTGGGATCTCTTTAGCTTAACGGAATTGCATCAAATAATGCGACAAAGAGATGATGTTGCCTTTGCTACAGCTTTAAATAATATGGCAAGTGGGACAATGACCGATGAAGATATAACACTATTTAAAAGTCGTTGTTTTAATAACAATACGTTGCCAGAGGAATCCCGAGGAGCCATTCATCTATATGCCAGCAATCGAGAGGTAGACAATCACAATAACGCAGTCTTATCAAGTATGACTACCGATGGAGCTATATCGAAAGCAATAGATACTGTTTGCGGTGAATTAAATTCCACAATGAAGCAAAAAGCTTTAGAGACAGTTTCCAAATTAACGACTCAGCAAACATACGGTCTTCCTTCGACTTTAGTTTTAAAGATCGGTGCTAAATACATGTTGACTGTTAATATAGATACTGCAGATGGCCTTACTAACGGATCTACTGGTAAACTATCAGCTATTGATTTTGCCATCAACAGGGCAACTGGTGAAAGACGGCCGTTGCGTATGTGGTTATCCTTCGATGATAATGTCATTGGCCAACACAAACGATGCAATGCAATCTCTTCGCTGCACCGTTATAAAAATAGACTGGACCAGGGCTGGACACCATTAGAACCGGTTACGTATACAGTAAAGCGGTATAAATCATCAAATTTATAGGTTCGGAGGAGTCAGTTTCCTGTTGTGCCAGCGGAAGCCATCACTATACACAAAAGTCAAGGTACAACCTTAGAGCGAGTGGTGATACATTTAAAACCTACAATTCAAAGATCAATGATGTACGTAGCGTGTTCTCGTGCAACTACTGCACAAGGTTTATTTATAGTAACTGATTCTTTCAAACCGCCACGCCCCCCTAGTTCTCAAGATTCTATAGTAAAAGAAATGGCTAGATTGCGACAGAAACTATTAGTTCCCGTTTTCCGATTTTTGAGGGAACCTCGTAACTGCTCTCAAATTGTGTATCATAATGTACAATCTTTAAATAAACATTTACCGGACATAGCCAGTGATCCACAAATATTATCATGTGACATTTATTTTGCATCAGAAACTTGGAGTTGCTTAAACGATAACTTCTCTTTACCCGGTTTCATAGAATTAATTAGAACAAATGGGCCGGAACAAACATCATCAAATCCTGGGTTTGGGGTTCTAGCATTTATTAAACCGAATTTGCCGATTACATCTCCTAAAAGCTACTTAGAGCAATCAAGTAGTGTTTCTGGACACATTGAAGGAGTCTCATTGGAGTATGATAATAAGAGATTATTTGCAATATACAGATCACCTAGGTGCTCCAATAATACCTTAAAAGAATTTATGAACAAATATATATTTAATGAACATTCTATGCCTACACTAATTTTTGGAGATTTTAACGAAGATTTCCTCAAACAAAACTACATACATAAATTTATGCAGAATGCGGGATATACACCTCTTCTCCAAAATTGTATAACCACTAGAGGAGAAACTCACCTGGATAATATATTTGGTAATTTTAATTGTGAAGCTGGTGTATATACTTCTTTATTCAGTTATCACAAGCCGATTTGGGCACGCCTATAGCACGAAATATTTATAAATACATATATAAAATTAATATTCATACATAAAAGTACAAGGCAAAATATCGGGAGAGTTTAGGCTCCATTCACCAGGTGTATAAATTGACATAATAAGTTTATTTGCTGCTACGGAACCCTTTGTGCGCGAGCCCGACTCGCACTTGGCCGGTTTTTTAATCCTAGACTACGATTTGACAACTTAAAATGTCAAACTCCAGAAAATTGGGAACATATTTCTACAGTGTGACATTCTGAGTTGTCAAATCGTAGTCTAGAATTAAAAAACGAACTATAAAAGCATTATTATTGGCTTAACCCGCGGCTACGATCCTGTGGTCTATGCAGGGCTTTTGTAGAAAGCGAGGATTCAATGATTTGAACACATTTGAACCAAACACGCGCTAGTGTAGCATAGTGATTAATTACTTCTCTGTGTTGGTAGGCTGTATGAGGATGAGAAAATTGAGTGAGAGCGCAATCCTGTTGCGGTGGGAGTTGTGCTCACCCGCAGGTTCGCGCGTTACACCAGAGAAGTGAGAGTTATGCTATTCAAGGCTTTTTGCCAGTGCTTTAACTCAAGCCACAGCGAGTTTACAGAGCTTCGTGCACTCAGTATATGAGGTTGAGGTCGTTTTTTCCATTTAATAATACATAAATCCACTTACATGAGAATTATAATAATTTTGAGAAAAAGTTGGTTCAATTTGTTTCTTTAGTAAGAGTCTGACGCTGTTTCCCGCTTCGCCCAATGGCGGGATTCGTCATTTGATCATTTTTATCTATGATTTTTACCTACCACAAAAAAACTAGTAGGTACATTGTTTTGTTAGTAAATATGATTTAGAACTGTGTTGTTTGTCTGTAAGCAAGGCACATTGCTCGGAAGACATTGCTTGGAAGGCGCAGCGTAGGATGTTTTTCCACAAAGTAGATCGACGACATGGTGAGGGTCACTTAAATCTGATACACGCGAGATGCACAGGAGTAGTCGTGCGGAGCAGTTCACACTTGAGTGAGGCTCATGTCCAACATTCATTATTATCATCATTATTTCAGCCGAAAGTTATCCACTGTTGGACATAGGCCTCCCACTAGTGTCGGCACAATGAACGGTCCTGTGCCTCTCGCATGCATCGGATTCCCGCAACCCTTGCAAGGTCATCGGTCCACCTGGTAGGAGGCCTTCCAACTATGCGTCTTCCTCTATGTGGAACCTGACCCATTCGGCCATTTGTTTTCTGAGCAATGTGTCCTGCCCATTGCCACTTAAGTTTGGCGACCAACATTTACTTTACTTTTTTTTTTTTCGGCAGAAATGACATACGTAGATGTATAGATAAGTGTAGTTGACTGGCGCGTCATGGAGGGGGTGGAGACATACTCGGACCACCGGTATATCCGGTTTGACGTCTCCGCCCAGACCTCGACCGCGCCGGTTCGACAGGCCCCATGTGGTCCGCGTTGGGCGCTGAGGCAGCTGGAACGGGAGCTCTTCCTGGAAGCCGCGGCGGTGCAGGCCTGGGTGCAAGCACCGGTCAGGCCTGCCGACATCGACGTCGAGGCGGAGTGGTTCCGGGAGGCCTTGTCGCAAATTTGCGACGCGGCAATGCCCCGTCTCCGCCCAGGACGCGCCCGACGCCAGGTGTACTGGTGGTCGCCAGAGCTTGCGACGCTGCGCGCCGCATGCAATGCTGTGCGACACTGGTATACCAGACACAGCGGGCGGATGGATCAGGCGCCGCATCCGGCGGGCGGATGCGGCGCCTGATCCATCCGCCCGCTGGAAGTTCGGTACAGGAATCTGCACCGGATTCGTGCGGAAGAGACGTCCGGGTGTCGCCACTGTGAGGCGAGCCCGGAGGACACGGCGGAGCACACGGTGGAGGTGTGCCCTGCTTGGGAAGAGCATCGCCGTGTCCTCGTGGGGGTGATCGGCGGCGGCGACCTCTCGCGCCGGGCCCTGGTTCAGGCCATGGTCCGCAGCGAAGAGGAATGGCAGGCGGTCGCCTCCTTCTGCGAAGCAGTAATGCTCGTAAAGGAGGAGGCCGACCGCATAAGGCAAAGGCAACAGCGCCCTCGCCGTAGCCGTCGCCGCCGCGATCCTGCCGGTATCCGGCCACCGTAGACACTGGCTCGCGGACGGTGAGCAATGGGTAGCTCGCCGTCCGGTCGTCTGTTAAGACCGAGTCCAAGTCGTCCACGGCGCGCACCGTTCCCGCGCGCCTCAAGGAGTTGTCAGCAACTGCAGGGGCCCTTCAGGGTCGAAGCCTCCTGGAGCCTAGAGGGTGGTGCAAACTGTTACCTCGACTCCAGGAATAAGGCAAGGAAGGTACGGGGTAGGTTTTTTAGTCAGTAAGAGTCTGTAAATAAATAAAATAAATATTAGGTACAAACAGATACAAAAAAAAAAAAAATTACAGACATCAAAAAAAGTTTTTAACCTCATCGTTATCCACTTATCAAATAATAAAAAAAGAAAAACGAAACACATTGAACAAATTAAAAAAGCACAACAGCTGTTGACAGAAACAAGTGGCTTATTTACCGACCCATCGAAACTCATTCATATGCAATTGAACGTATGAATTGTCGGATCTCGCGGGACCACTTACATCCCTGTTCCCCTCCGAACGTAATATGCGGTGGCGTAGATAGGCGTGGGCAAATTGTAACTTATCGTAAGTTATAATTTCAAATGTGTTTAGTACGACCGTTCTTGTTGGTGAGCCTGAAATTAGGCTCTCCGTGTTTTGGCGCTTGTGTACTCGTGAAAAAATATATGGTTTAAGTAGATAAATGCCATTAGCAGTTGTTATTGTTGTTAACAACAGCTGTTGTTGGCATTTTTTTTAAGCCTTTATTTTTGTAAGTGTGAGCCTAACTTCAG
Organism: Mythimna loreyi; assembly: GCA_029852875.1. Lineage (NCBI taxonomy): Eukaryota > Metazoa > Arthropoda > Insecta > Lepidoptera > Noctuidae > Mythimna > Mythimna loreyi. Next base: position 10,488,741 of record CM056785.1, on the reverse strand, counting down.
GCTCGCCAAGTAAGGACAGCCGTGTACAGTACAGTGAATGAAATGAATGAATTATTTTTTTTTTATTTAAGGATTTTTTGTATAATAGATAGGCTCTCTTTTGACCACTTTTTCACCTGATGGTAAGCGACGCTGTGGTCAAACGCTTGGTTATGACAATGGTTATCTCGTTTTTTAAGTTATGAAAAAAAGAAATACCTCGTTTTCTCGCCTTCGCCCACGTCAAAATTAGGCCAAACTACGCCTCTGGTAATACTGACGTGTTGGAGCACGATACGATACGGGAACCACTTAGGTATGGGACGCGTTCGATAATAACGACCTGTTTATGTCTTTCGGCCATCGAAATTGTTTATGTGTCCTATTCGGAGAAGAGAACAAAGTTCATGAATTTATGTTTTCGCTGCCCTTCTTTTATTTTTGTTCTTTATTTTTTAATTCTGGTTGACATCTTTTTTTATTTGTATTTTTTGCTAAAGGATTTTGTTTGCGAGTAGCGTGTAGCTTACCGTCCGGTAAAGACAAGGTAGGAATATGATAGAAGCGTGTCAAAGAGTAGTCAGCAAAATGAACAGGATCCACTTGGTCCTGCCAAGACTGCGGAATCATTCGGAAGAGTTACCGTAGCCCTAAAACGAACATAGGTGGGTTTTAGCCCGTAACAGTTTGACATTTCTTGTCGGTCCACCTAAAGCAAACACCATAAGAAAGAAAAAGTAGAGTCAGAGAAGATGCTAAATTTGACCTTAACCTTACTATACTATAATAGAAAGAAAATAAGGCGTGCGAACACCAGCGTTCACTTGGGGCTCAAAAGTTTAATAACCGAAACACAAAGCGCCTCTAACGTCCTAAGCATTCCGTCTTGTCGTTTATAGAAGGACTGGAACAATTTTACCTGTTGCGGTTTTCCTATCTTAATAAATTTTAGATCTCTTCAGGGCTAGAGTGGATAAACTTGATATAAAACTTGTAATAAACTAATGCAGTTGCATCACTGCTTACCATCATGTGGGATCGCAGTCGAGTACTAGTTTATATTTAAAAAAAAAAAACGAACGTCTTATGGCTTTTGATTTTGTATTTTTTTATTTTTTATTATATTATCTAGTTAGAAAGGAAAACCTGTAAAAATTAGCCATACTTTATTGTAAAACGTCGTAACGTTATTGTTTTTGTGTACTTACTCTGTAACATATTTTGTTTATCGCTGTAGTTGGTTACTTAAAAAAAAAACAAAAGCCATATTTGAAGACTAACAACGACAGCGTGTTTAATTTAATAGTGTAACAAAACAATTTGGTCTAACAACCCATATAATATCACTTTCAACAGGAACAAATAAAATCGGCCAAGAGCGTGTCAGGCCACGCTCAGTGTAGGGTTCCGTAGTTTCCGGTCCGTCACAATTTTTTCACAATGTAACAGAACCCAGTAGCCTATCTAAAAATTAGCGACCCAATTCCCCGAGAGATGGCGCTGTACCCGGTGGTAATTTTGGATTGCGTGAGATTTTATTCTTTATGTATTTTTATTTCAGCTCAGGATAATGAAAAAAGTAAAAAAATGCTTGCATGTTCTATTAAATGACAAAATTAGTTCAGAATGTTTATTTTTTTAATTTTTCAAAAACTGTTCACCCTATCAAATTCAAAATAATTTTCCTATAAAGTTTATTTAAAGTTCTACTTTTGAGATTTTTTTCATATTTTCTAAACTTATGGTTCAAAAGTTAGAGGGGACGCCTCATTTTTTACTTTTGGAGCGATTATTTCAGAAAATATTTACATTATCAAAAAATAATTTTGCGGGACCCCTAATCATTTTTAAATACCTATTCAACAATGTATCACACGTTATGGTCGAAATGAAAAAAAAAATCACATTCCACTTTACGTGTAGGGGAGGTACTCTAATAAAACAATTTTCACTATTTTTTGTTTTTGCACTTTGTCGGCGTAATTGATCTACATATTGATACAATATTTCAGCTTTCTAGTGCTAACGGTCGCTGAGATTATCCACGGACAGACAGACAGACAGACATGGTGAAACTAAAAGGGTTCTTTGTTGATTACGGAACCCTAAAAATTTTATAACACAGTCCTTATTGCAGACCACTTAATTGCACACGTTACACGCATGCATCACAAGACCATATATCAGTCGTTAACCAGCAATATGGCAACATTCACGATCGATGCTATCGCCTAATGAAATGCAAGCGCACAGAGCCTTCCTTATTGGCTCTCATTAATCTTTGGTGGCTTCACTTTTTCAGCGGCTCCTACAATTTGTCTGAACATTTGTCATGATTCTCCAGTTTTTCCTTGTTTGCTCAGAACTGTATTATTTGGGCAATGACGTGAGTAACTGGTGTGTGTATAAATAATAGGCTGGTAGGAATGTTTTTGAGAGTTGTGGCAATATAGACTCTTTTTAAGAAGAACGCCGTAAGCAAATGTTCGCATATTGGAAAGAGATAATTTGTATTTTTAATAATAATAATCCATACTAATATTATTCTGTTACGCTTAACCTACGCTACGTTTTGATGGTATTTGGTATTACGGACTTTTTGTCCATCTTCGACTGCGATTTCGCGTCTGCAACAACCAGTGTTCACGCGGACGTAGCCTGATTTATAAAAGCGAAAATTTTTGTTTGTGTCTGTTTGTTTATAAATTTTTTCGATCGAACCGCTGAACTTTGTGCACGGGCAGAACCATATTGTCATATCTATGGGCAGAACATATCCTAGAATCATCATCCTACCCTTATCCCATTTTATTTGGGGTCGGTGCAACATGTTTTCCATATTATAGAACATATCCTAGAATAGCACACACTTTTAGCTCGAGTGTATGTTCCCTTGGAATGATTTATTATTACAACGCGGGCGAAGTCGCTGGTAGCACCTATTAAGTTTTTTAACTATACCTGTTCTAATTATTGTGAATAATAAGTCTTTTTATTTTTTAGAACAATATAATAAATACTTTTGAATAAAGGGACATTTAAAGGGCAAGTTGGCTCCATCGTCGGCTACATCATGGCTTACCATCAGGAAAATAAGTGGTCGAATTCGAACCTGAGCTAAGTAAAAAATTATATTTCAACCTGCAAAAAACTTCGAGCAGCTGTGTTTAAATTGTTAAGAAGCCAGCATTTTTACAGGTTAATTCGTAAAATCTAGGTTAATGTTAATTAAAGCAGTACCAGTTACGTGATCCGACGACATGAACTTCTACTATGTAGTATTATTTTGAGAGAAATACATTGTGTCAGGATAAATTTAAACCTACATTATATAGAACTAGCGACCCGCCCCAGCTTCGCACGGGTACTGATGCATGTATTATACACATAAACCTTCCTCTTGAATCACTCTATCTTTTAAAAAAAACGCATCAAAATCCGTTGCGTACTTTTAAAGATCTAACTAAGCATACTTAAGATCTAACTAAGTTGCTTAAGCCCTATGATTAAGCAACTTTGTTTTATACTATATAATGATGGACACCTTATGAAATGACAGATGCTAAGGTTCTTTAAGGAATTAGATAGGTTATTTTTTAATTAAAATGTTTCACGATTTGAACGATTCCTGTTCAATAGAATGCGCACTCAAGTAGGCCGCTGCAAACAGAACCAAGCAAAGTGGGGGATTATATAGATCCCTGCGACACCCAGTGCGAGTGCGGTGTTTCTGACCAAACAAGGGCCCACCTACTAGAGTGTCCAAAATGTCCCTATAATGCATGCTGGAGGATCTAAAAATGCTACTGGCACTGCTATAAACCTGGCAACCTATTGGGCTCAAAAACTTTGAGGGAAGCGGAATCCATCGACTCGAGAAGAAGAAGAAGAATTCGGTTCCTGCTGAAGGCCAGCGCCGATCTGGACACATACTACCAGTTTTGAGACGTCGTGGGAGAAGCGTGTCTGAAAGGACTTGGAGATGCTTTGCTAAACCCTGGGATGTACACTATAAAAGTTCTGAACTTTTTCTTTTGATGTACGGAACGCTAAAAACGATATTTTCATATTACATGATGAACGATTGTAACCATTAGGTTTATTATTTTTTTTGTGGTGGGAAAAATCATCGAAAGACCGCCATTGTGCGGAGCAGGAGACATTGTCAGACTTCTACTGACTAAACGACCCACCGTCCCTTCTTGCCTTAGTTCCAGGGCCTCGGTGTTCCGCTTTCGCATCCACCCTTGCCCAAGAAGGCTACTTACCATTAAGTGGGATTGCAATCAAGCACTGTTTTATATCAATTAAAAAGAAGTTTGTGAGGAAATCAGGACAATGAAGAATGGACAAACAGATTCCAGGTGCTTAACAAAAACTATTGCATTTAGATAAAATATTCAATGTTGTGTATCGAGAAAAGACAAAAGAATTTAATAAAAACTCTCATTTGAATAAAGTTGCGAACCAAGAACGAAGTCAGTTGAAGAATTCGAAGAAAATATTTTTCATAGTCGTTTTCATTTTAAATTCAGAACATTTCTGAATCCAGTCATTTCGACCAGCCTTTTGAAAAGACTCAGAATATTGTATTGACTGTAAAATCAACATTTTAAAATTTAGGCAAAAAGATCCACCTTCTGTTAACCATTAGGTATACTTTTTTCATTATTATTCACATCGACCTTACAGGGCCTCTGTGGTTTGATGACGTATAGAAGCGCTGTCGACGACTTGGGATCGATCCGGATGGTTATCGGACGGTCGGACTGCAAGCTACTCATTGCTCGCCGTCAAGCCCGCGTTTGCGGTGGTCGGAATTCGGGATCGGAATTTCGGAGTCTGCTGGGGCGTGAGCGCGTTGCCACCTGTGTCCTTGAGTTGTCCTTTAAAACGTTCCCGCAATGTGAAAGACATACGTACTCATGATAATAAAGTATTTATACAACGCATTTATTTTCTCAATGCGGTGGCATCAGTTAGGCTCACGGCTTTTCTCCATTACCACGAAGTATTGTGATCGAATATTATAAATGCCACAACACGAATTTTAAAACGCTATTTAGCTATCTAATGATGCTATTACAACCATACACAAGAAGCGGCAATGCGTTATTAATGAGCAAAAACTTGTTTACAACGCATTGTGCGATTAATTAAGCTATTTCTGTCTTCGATCATAACATACGTAAGTATGTCCGTATGTTTGTTAACAGATGACGTTTCAATGGCTGACCTGACCTGTATAGCATGGACTGAAACTAAAATACTTTGCTCCGGTGTCACCACTGTGCCCGGGTATCTCCACTGTGTGGACACAGTGGAGCAGATGGTCGAGAGTAGAGCATTGCCGTGTTCTCGTGGTCAGATAGTCACTATTTCCCGCTCCGCTCAAGGTTAGAATTTGTTATTAGATGATTTCTCCTACCATAACAAAAACTTAAATACTTTTCGTCTCTCCTGAAATACCAATAAAGTTATCTGACTATCAACTGAAAAGTGGATCCACAAAGCAATTAAGTCAATCTCAAACGCGATACGTTTATAAGGCACTTAATGCTACATTAGCTTCCCACTTGTAATTGATTAATGTTTATCGGCGTCTCAATATCACTGATTCCACATAGGATTGCATTGTACGTACGTATATACGCGCAAGTAATTAAACATCCATCAAGAGCTGCGGTGGCAACACAACGCTCCAATTGGTCTTGTGTAGTACGAACTCACAGTATTGCGACTAGGGAATATCTGTCTGGATCTTGTAGTGTTTCAAGCAGACCCGAGGGACATAGCGAGTCTGTAGATCGCTATGGAAGGTATGCAGCCGGCTTATGATAGCAAACAATCACTTGTTGAGTAATTGAAAGTGCTCAAGGATGCCACGGAAAGTCGACTTATGTTTGCAATGCTGTTTTTTAATTAATATCATTGTTTGTAAGAGTTATTGCGATCCTGGATTGTAACTGATGGGTATTTGAAGCAAGATAAACGGGTTTTAGTTAGTAAAAGTCTGATTCTTTCACAAGCTTCTTCAAGGTTGGAGACATTTGATAATTTTTCGGGTAAAGAAAATGCGTAACAGTCGAAAATTCTATTACGTGTAAAATATGATTCGGATATTGAAATTGATTTGTCAGTAATTTGATCTTCTTGTAATAATGTATCTAATGAAAAATTGTTTTCTTACTAGACTCAAATAACTGGAAAGAATGGAGGAAGGCCTTTGCCCAGCGGTGGGACAGTACAGGCAAGCTATAATAGTAGTTATATTACTTATGTTTTTTTTTAAGATATCATCCAACGACTTTTAACGCTCGAGGATAGCTTTTGAATTTCACTGACTAAAATCCATCTTCAGTTATCTTTTGCGTCACATTCTTGCACCTTATTAATTTAGCAATGTGGGTTTAAATAGCGTAATTTTCGTCATTGTATGAATAGGTTAGATGGAACGATGTTATGTGCAGAGTGGTTAGTAATAGCCGAATTAAGCCGAGAATCGAGATTAATGTGTATGATTCAAGATACCTAGGTATACTTCTAGGATGCTATAGCATGGAGTTAGAGAGTAGCTATAGACTTGTGATTTTTTTTTTTTGCTTTTATCCTCTTTTAATAATGTGAATGTGAGAACATTTTAAACACAAATCTTAGATTACTTCCTACCATTTTAACGGTTATTTTTGGTGTGCTCTTGAGTACAATATTGTCTGGTCTGCACTGTTCTGACATAATTTATCTGTTAATACTGTAATATGGAAATATTGTCACAAACCATTTTTTTAAAAGAGTAGCTATGGAGTTTCTTGCTGGTTCTGCTCCATAGGAAACGACCAATTTGGAACCGTGCATTAGCTTCTGACGTTTACAAGTGCCCATGTAGGTATGTGAAATAAAAATATTTTGACTTTGATCAATTTAAAATAAAGAATTCTCTGAAGATTTTCCAAAATTGTCGACGTAATTTTCAAGAGTAGTATCGCTAGGTAAAAGTCAATAGATCCACGTTTTTATGACGTTTTTGCTCTTAAACGAGGGGCCGTCCTAATTAAAAAGCATTCCATTTGGGTCTATAGTGAATTAATTAATGGAATTTGAATAATAAGAAATTAAACGCCTTCGACTCGACAGGTCAGTCGTCTTTGTTTTATTGTCCTTCGGGCTACTGGAGTGATTAATAAATACTATTTTTTGTTTGTCCAAGAGGTATTTTTGAAATTCTTTTTTTTTATTGTTGTTGTACGCGCTTGACTGCTTATTTCATACTATGGAAAGTTTCTGCTTTTAAAATTAGCATATTTTGTTGTACGAATAAGTACATAAAGAGGAAAGTATACTAAAAATTTTATCGTTCGAAAAACTGAGCAAGTTTGAGTCGATTTAAAAATATTCAAGTTCAAAATTTTCCTATTTCAGGGTTCTAGGTCAACAGGAAATTTCCAAGAATTTTGATCCCTTTTGAGAGTGTCGAAATACACGTTTTTTGCGGCAGAAACTTCCGTATCTATTTAATTTTTTCACGGCTTCAAGGGACTGCAAACTTAGGTATATCATTACTTTCATATTTATAATATTAGTAAGATGATACAATGCAGCACTGCTAATATGCATGTATTTAGAAACATATAAGTAAACTGTACAAATAATTAGATATCTAACCTTAAAACTACATAACCCTAATTAACTAATTAACTTAACTAAAAATACCTAATCTAATAAAGCGTCAAAAAACTCTTCCGCATCGCTGTCGACCGGTAAAGTGCCCAAAAGGCTGGCCGCATTGCCACGCTGTATGGCAATGCTTATTCTTTGCCCAAGGTAAAAGCCAGCCCTTGGGTCACGCGAAGTGTCAACAAGTCGTTTAGAAAGTTCATTAAACAACTTGTGGGCACTCGGACCCCACGATCCGAGAGTTTCAACCCCAAACGGCTCGAAAATATAACTACCAACAAGATTAGTATATTTCCGCCGCTTGAGGTTCTCCGCAGCCGCAGCGGCAGTACCGGCACAGCATGATGAGCTAGGAAGATGAGATGGCGCAAGAGTATCGACACAAGTTGCATCCCACACTAAAGGCCTACCCATCTTCCAAGGAAATAAAGACATACCGTCCGGTCTCTTGCCATCGTCGCGTACCAGGCCATAAGGTTCCAATACAGCTGGAACGCCGACGGAAACAAGAGCACGTCGGATGATGTCGTTGATATTCGCATGCCGAGCTATGCGACCCGCACTTCGGCTGCATGACAGACCGTGGTGCCCGAGGCTGTTGACAACTTCGCCACAGTAAAAATATATATATATATATATATATTTTAACTCGATACGTCGTTTTTTCCTTTTGAGGTATGGAACTCAAAAATGACAATACTCAAAAATACAAAAAGCAGATCGGGTCAAGAAAAACTTTGTTATCTAACAACGAATGCAGTGTCTAAAAAATGTTTCAAATAAAATTTAATTCGCAAAATAAAGTCACCAGTGAAACGAGAGCCTACTTTACATGCTGGTTGAGGGCGTCGTTGTAAGGGAAACAAATTGAATAATTATTCACGGCATTGTCCGCCCTGCGTCGATAATCGCGTGCTGACCCGTCGCTTTTGTGGGCACTTGTGCAAAATAGCCCGGAAAACGAGTTCAGACGGGCGATATATTGGCGATCACAATGCCGTTGAAGTGATCAAGCTGTTGCCGCGATTTTAAGCGAATGCGATAAAGGATACTTCAACAAATCAATTATTTAATTGAGCTATTTGAATATTGGCGCTGAAAGCGTAGCGTATGCGTAGCCGTAATGCTACGCGGTTGCTACGAGCGGCATAGAAGATGAAATGTTGATCGCGATTGCTACGCTATGACCTTCAGTGACTTTTTGCGCTTTAGGGTACTTTATGATGATTCTTTTAAATGTTCCTTTAGCTCGTCGTAGCATGTTACTACAAGTCACAGTACATTTTCGCTACGTCGTAATATGCTACTGCTACGTCGTGGTACAGTACTGATACCTCGTCTCCAAATCTTTGTCTTCTTTTACCTTTTGTGTTCTAAGAACACGGGTCTCGTTTTCAGAAATTTTCCGTGGCCTTAGTGATCTCTTTATGCTCTTATGGTTCTTCTGACCTCTTTTTAAGGCCTGTTGAGGGCGCCATCAACTATCATCAGACGGGCAGGTCAGATCCCATTGCATGCCGTCGTCGGCAATATGTGTAACGGCATTTTAGATTGAGAACGGCAAAGTACGTTACTGCTACGTTGTAGCATGGTACTGGTACCGCACTACTGCTATTTTATAGTAAAATACAATATAATGAATTTATTTAATATCGAGAACTTAAACAGAAACAAAGAGACTACATTTAAAATAAGCATTTACATCTTCAGCTGTCAGTAAAAGAAACGTTGTTACTAATTTGGTCTCATATGGATTCTAAATAGTAACCGAAATCGTAATCGAATGTTTCGCTCCTCTTCCTGTTTTGGCTGTAATGGAAAAATAAATCTAAAAATAAATATTTCATTTTTTTTTCTATTTCATAGTTAGCTATATTTTAATACAATAACTACAATGTTTTAGATATTTATTAAAACCATCTGCTCAAAGACGCCAGTTTATTTTTATCCAAAACCAAAAATCGATAGAAAACGTTTTTTTTTTGAGCCAGAACCTTCGGTAAGTCTCTAATTCTTACAGTCGTAAGGCATATTTGTTGTACAAATTACGGAGACGCGTCGTGGGCGGTGAATGATAGACAGCTTCGGTAGCTACGTGTTGTTTGCTAATAGGATGTACAACTTTACTTAAGACGAGTTCCAAGTAAAATAATGGAAGAATTTGTGATAGTATACGGGTGAAGGTCGAAGGAAATGAACTGGTGAAACTCGTATAGAACAATGTTATAAGATACCGAAGACAGGTTTAGGATAAGTTTAGTTTTTTTTAAGTAGGTACTATAAACCTGATAGATATAGCTAGTAGTCTTAACACTGTCAGTGAAGTCTAATGGGTTTTTTTATGGTAGGTAAAAATCATCCAATGACGAATCCCGCCCTTGGGCGGAACGGCAAACAGACTCTTACTGACTAAACAAGCTGCCCCATTCCTACGTTGCCATATATACCAGGGCCAGAGCCTTCCTTTCAGACGCGAACCCTTGGCCCCAGTTGGCTTCGACCCTTCTGCAGGGACCTTACGGTTTGCTGACAACTCCTTGACGGAGGGTGAGCTACCTATTGCTCGCCGTCCGAAAGCCCACGCCTACGGTAACCGGAAATCGGGATCGGAATCCCGGCGGCGCCTGGGGCAATTAAGAAAGGGTGGTTGCTTAGTCAGTAAGAGTCTGATACTATTTCCTGCTCCGCCTAAGAGCAGGATTCGTCATTGGACGATTTTTACGTACCATAAAGAAAATAGTTTTTTTTTGTTATAAAGTTGCCAGTCTGAGTCGAACTGTGTCACACGATCTTCTGTCTCTTGAAAATTAAAAGAAATGCTATTTATCAAGAAATACCACTGGTGCGGATGCATTATACAAAGAACTTGTGTTTTTGCACAGAGTAATTATTCTGTTTAGGGTAGATTTTTGTTTGAATGAAATGTTGGTTTAGAAAAGTCACATTACAACAAACAAGTTATGTATCAAGCATTTATTTGCTATATTTGACTTTTTATTTATTTTTTAAACACTTTATGCACAAAAAAGTACAGAGGGGGACTTAATGCCTTAGGCATTTTCTACCAGTCAACCTTAGGGTCATAGAGAGACAAACAGTGGTAGGTGCAAAAAAAAAAGAAAGGAGTGAATACAAGAATAGATACACTAATAAACCATAAGTACTTCTGTGTTTTTACCGTGGATAAAAAGCATAGTAAATTCTCAAATTATTCTCTCTTCTTAGTCATGTACTCTTGACAGAGGTCGTGATCATGTGTAGGTCCAGTCATGTGCTCATTATTGGAGAGTTGCAAAAATTAAGCTTGGGAACTTAGAGAGGCTAGTTTTACATGTTTTTTCTTAGACAAAAGTGATACGCACCTTCAAGGTCTAATCTTGAGAATAAGAGTTTTCCCTAGGATCGAAAAAGACATATAGAGCATCTAATTAAAGTCAAAGCAAGGTTATGTTAATAATTTTTGTGAGAATAATTAAGCTCTGTCGGTATTTTAAAGTATTTCATTGACATTTCATGTGACTGCGTAGTTGTTATAAAGTTGCCAGTCTGTTTTTGTTTAAGTGGCTATGTGGTTTTTTATGGTGTGTAAAAATCATCCAATGATTAATCCCGTTCTTGGAGCGGCAAACAGTGTCAGACTCTTACTGACTAAACCCCTCACCCCGTTCCTCGTTTGCCCTTCGCACTGGGGCAAAGCCTTCCTTTCAGAAAGAGACCCTGGGCCCTAGTAGGCTTCGACCCTTTTGCAGAGCCCCTACGGCTTTACTGACAACTCCTTGAGGCGCGCGGGAACAGAGCGCGCCGTCGACGGCTTGGGCTTGGTCCGGACTGTAACCAGACAACCGAACGGCGAGCTACCCATTGCTCGCCATCCTACAAGTTTTTCATTTTCATTACAATTTACATTACAAGTTTTTCATTGAACTGTCTGTGTTTTTGTTCAACTGACCATGTAGTTGCTGCTCATCATCAGCCTTTTTAATGTTCCCACTGCAGGGACACAGGCCTCCTTTTTCTGGGAGAGGGAATGGGCCATAATCCACCACGCGGGCCCAGTGCGGATTGGTGGATGTCACATGTCTTCGAATTATTGGTTCTAGGACATGCCGGTTTCCTCACGATGTTTTCCTTCACCGTTTTGAGAGCAGTGGTGATGAACTAAATTACACAAAGTAATGCGCCTGGCTGGGTTTGAACCCGCGACCTACGACTCGTAAGTCGGGGCCGTTACCACTCGGCCACCACTGCTCGTTCTTCAGTTGCTGCTCGGTATCTGTCTATACGTAGTAGTCATGTACTATGTGCATGAAGTATCTAAAAAAAGTTTTATAAATGCCTAAGTATCAAAACCATCGCCTCTTAACGTAATGCCAAAATTATTCAAATTATAAAAAGTTAAGCTGGAATTCTTATGGAGAGATTGGGTTTCACAAACTTATTGCGTACTTACTTTTTTCTCATCGATGGTTCGTATTTGACCATGATCTTACCTGATAGTGATGTTGTGGTCGAAGCTGGATCACACTTCATCAAAATTATCATCATTTCAGCCGAAAGATGCCCACTGTCGGAGATAGGCCTCTCCCAAGCGCTGCCAATTGTACATGAGTCTGTATAAATTAAATGACCTTGAAAAATTCAGTGAAAGTTTTTTTTACTTAATTTGGTAATCTTTTTTTGGGAATTTACTTGTTTATTTTGAGAAAGGAGGTCAATGCCCCCCTGGCTAATCATCCTCATCAACCTTTCGAATACCGTAATTAGATACATAATAGAAAGACGATCGGTGTGCAAACGGCCGGTTCATTCGGAGCTCAAGAGTTTAACTAAAATTGAGTCTCTATTTGTAGTTACTTTATGATTTGAATATACTGAAGCTCCTACTTTATTTTGGCTTTTTTCTGTGGAGGGAAATCATCAAACAGTTTTTCTCGCTCTAGAGTATAGTGATTATTGTTTCAGCTCCCATAATGTCCTTCAGTTGCTCTTTGTATTCCAGAACTATAGTAACTCTTTCAAACTTTGCCTTAGTTCTTTACTATAGTTGAGTTTAGAAAATAGTTTATTCTATACGCTGACACTGGATGACATGCTTTCAAAATCTCGAAAACTGAAAACTTTTAGTTCAAGCAAAGTCGCGGTTTTCTCGAGTGTTTCTGTATAACAATAAACTGGCTGGAAAGTACTTCTACTAGCTGCGGTACTTACCTAAGTTTTTACGTTTAAGAATTGTATGTATTATGTATGAGTGCGAGGAAAGTAAGGAAACTTTCCAATTTCTTTCCACGTTCGTCTGCTTCTTTTGTACGAACGATTTGGATTAAATCTTTGGTAATGTTGTAAAAATAATGCGATCCACTTCCAAATGTTTGGGCAGAATAATTCGATTCTCTTTTTTTTTGGTGCTATTGTTAAAGATTTTATCTCGCGGTCGGAAAGAGTTTTACTTATGGAAATATCGGGTTAAATTGAATTAGTTAGCTAATAGTACCTCAGTGTTGTGTTTTTAACAAGGAGAATGCCTTGTTTCATTATGTTCGCCTATGTACCACTATTGTCAGTAAAATTTAAAACAAAAATAATAAATAGTTAAAATTTGCCTGCTTGTCTTTAAGGCTTTCAATGATAAGTGCGCCTCACCATCAACGATTGCATCACTACCTACCATCAGGTGGGATCTCAGTCAAGCTCTAGTTTTATATAAAAAAATATATATATTAAAAGCTTGCTGTAAGAAAACTCAATTATAGGTTTAGCTCACACGTGTACACCACCTGCCTTATTTTTGTTGAATTTATCATTTGTGTGTAAAGAAAAGAATGTAAGTTCTGTGAGTACTAGGTATATTAGTAATAGCATCTGAGAAAAAAGAAGGAAATTAATTTAATTTGTCAAAATAGTATTGCGAGACTTAGCCCACCTGTGGGAAAATACAACTTAATAAAGGATTAGGATTAAACTTATCATATTATAATCAGTAGTGGCAGTAAGTAAAAGTTGTTATAATATTATATATTATTTTATATAATTTAATAACTAAAAGGAAACGCAAGTTTATTTCGTGTAGTATTTATACTTTTTTACAAAAAGTTAAATAACTGTTACGTAAATTAACAACACGCAGTAACGTGTAAAATAGTATTTTAATTTGCAAACTGCACCTTTTCACAGAGGGCCATGACACTCGGTAACAAATACGAAGTCTGAAGTGTTGAAAAATGTTTTCAGCATAAAAACGGATGGTTTGCAGCACGCCACTTAAAATCCACTTCAGTCGTGGTGAGAGTGACAAAAATGGAGTACCGTGCCATCAGGACGCTGCAACATAAAAATACAGACGTCAGAAACAGTGGAATATGTGACTGTTAGGGAGAAATTGGCTCACACTGTTTTTAAAGATTTACGACACTGGGAATTTTATCCTCTGAGGAGCTATGACTTAGCCATCTGTTCAGTACGGTCGTCGGATATTGGTGCGTCTGAAGTTAAACAAAAATAAAGTTTTTTAAAAAATAATTGCCAATAACAATTTTTAACAGCAATAACAACTGCAAGTTACATTAATTTTTTTACGAGTTATCAAGCGCTAAAATTCGCAGAGCCTAACATCAGACGCACCTGGATCATACGGCCGTTCTGTAGTAAATAACAGCACAAACTCAAATAAATAAGAAATTTGTTAATACTAACCCCATATCAGTCACTAGGTGTTTTTGAAAATTTAGATAAAGAACATTTCCTTTCTCTCTAACGGTTCTATGTAATTTAACCTTGTGAGTACCGTAATTAAAGACATAGTAGAAAGATAATAGGTGTGCGAACATTACGCGCATCTATACGCGTTCGCATGGGGTTCAAGAGTTTAATATCTTCCACCAATTTAACTATATTCTTTTTTTTCCGTTTTCAATAAAATTGTGTAACATAATATTACATATATGTTTATATACATAGTTATTTATATAGGTATTTAATTGTATTATATATGTAATTTTAAGGATGATTAATTCGTTAGCAATATAATACCGCAGACTACCCCTTTATTATTTTAAGTTCTTACAATCCAGGTTGTCTGGGAGATATTGTGTAGCAATAAGACCGCCATTACCTTAGATTTAAGTTTTTGTATAGGTCCTGTTACTTTTTGGTGTACAATAAAGTTTATTCTGTTCTATATCACAAGAAATGTGTAAGCCATTTTTTTAAACAAAACTCGTAATGAATGAGCTGAACATCAAATTATCCGCCCATCTAAACAGAAAACCTGCAGCTGTAGGTAACAGGAATAAATGTGTTCAAAATATGGAAAATTGCATGCTAATTCAACTGCCAGCCGCATGCACCGCATTCGACGTACGGTTTCATTAAACTAATCTCATTGGAGTATCTTTTGGCTTTGGGAAATGCTCCTCGTAAAAGATAACTCCAAAGGTTATTCAAGAATACGTGACGCCAGACGCTCCGGAAGGAAAGTATGATTGAATCGCTTCAAGCGCTTTCAGATTTTAAAATGACTAAAGTTTTCGCTGCATCCGCAAGCAGTTGAAGAATTGTTTTAGACGCAGACACCTAGAATAATCCTTTAGCACTGTCTATTAAAATTGATTATCTTCACTTCAGTTTCTTTTGAGGTGGTTTTCAAGTTGAGAAACTCGTAATTTAAACAAAAGCGGATTTAAAACTCGATTGAAAATGACGATTAATCCGTAACAACGAGGAAGACAAACGGCAATTTCAAAGAAAAACATTGTAGACAGGCTTTTGTTTCACCAACTTTTAAGACAAACAAAAAATATGTATATAAAGTTTGTGAAAGGTATTCAGGGGTCTTTGGAATAAACGATTGTCATATTTAACATGATAAGAATGAAGAGACTTTATATCCGTTGTAGATACTGATTTCGTTTGTCATAAAAGTTTCGGCAATTTTCTCTGAAACCGTTTATCCCGGATTCGCTAAACGAAGTGTCAATCAATTCGTGTAATGGGATGTTCTGGTATGTACCTACGGTTTTAAAACCTTCTTAGCTACATTTGAAATTAAAGGTTTTTAAATTCGTCGTTTTGTTTCGACGATGTTATTGATGAGCGTGAGCAAGTATTAGTGAACATTTTAGTATTAAATGGGTTCGAGTATTTATGTCTTGCAGTAAGTTAACTGGAATTTGCTATGAATGCTACATTGACACCAAGTTTCTGAAAACTCGATCAAATTGTCATTCAACTGACACTACTGTTAAATTAACAGCTGTGTCAAATTCATTTTGCTGATACCTTGCTTAGAAAAGAAAACTTATCTATGGCATGGGATTTGAAATGCCATTCCTATAGAAGGTTTCATTACGCTATCTAATAACAAGGTGACATCAAAGTCACTGATCATGCTGTATAGTTCGTTTTTTAATCCTAGATTACGATTTGACAAGTTAAAATGTCAAACTCCAGAAAATTGGGAACATATTCGTATGTCTAGAGTGTGACATTCTGAGTTGTCAAATCGTAGTCTAGAATTAAAAAAACGAACTATATGCACATCAATTGAGACTTGACAAGAGATTTGATACCTAGTTAGTTGATTTTTACGTTGGTCGGGCTTTCGGAAACCGGTTGTTAGTGTAGTTTAAAGCCGTAGATATCAATACAAGTGATGTTGGCTATAAAACACAGTGGTATTTTCTAATGTATTTTTATACATTGTTTTTTATCCCATTTCTAAATGAAATGTAAAAAAAATACAGTGATGTGTACTTACGTTTATGGTATGTATATTATGAAAATACCTACGGAATGTATCTTTACGTACAAAAGATCTCGTCACATTTTGTATGCGTAAAAAGTTTATTTTTCTCATAATTTCGCCGGCTTCATACTCTGAAAGGTATCTGGTTGAGCGACGTAGATATGAAGATTAGATTAAACGCGTGCCCTTCAAATCAACGGTTCTTTGTAAACGCAGGTAATAAGGGCAACGGGGAAAATATTGTAGGACGTAATTTTAACCTTTTTTTTACTGACAAAGTTGCTGCAAAAAGATTTGTAACTGACGAAAAAAAAAAGTTTTTACAGACCATTTGTGAAAACAAAATCGTATGCGAAAAGTATCATCATCATCATCATCATCATCATCAGCCTAATAAATTTTCCCACTACTGAGACACAGGCCTCCTCTCTAGGAGAGGGAATGGGCCATAAACCACCACGTGGGCCCAGTGTGGATTGGTGGGTGTCACATGTCTTCGAAATTTTTGTTTCTAGGACATGCCGGTTTCCGCACGATGTTTTCCAAATGCAAAAAGTAACACATGTTATTTGGATAAGTCTTTAATAGAACAAGAGTAGAAATCATATATTTTATGTTCTACAAGAGGTTTCCATCTATCTGGCAGAATCTTGATAATCCGAATTTTATTTGGCATAACACACTTGGCAGAATCTTCTTTCGTCGAATATTTTTAAGGCATAAAAATTAGTTAGCATAACTATTGATTGGCAGAACGTTTACATGTCCGAATTTGCAACGGCATACTTTTACCATGGCAGAATTTTATTTGGCATAATTACGATTGTCATATTATCATTTAATATTACACATAGTTTCGTTTAGCACTATGTTTATTTAGAGGGATGGTGATATTTGAGAACCCGGTATTTTTTTCCTTGAATTTCATTTTACCGAAATCTCACCTATGGCTGACGTCCTTTTTGCTATAAACATACTTGACATATGTTACAAAATAGTATCATAAACTGTCAATATGCTATGCTAAAAATTTATTGACAGAAACGAATCGCCACAAAACCGACTTTCCGTAGTCTTGTCTGCCCTACCCCTAGAGTGTAATTTAAAATCGCGTAGGCGCGGAGGGGTAGGGCGGCCCGCGACCTGAGGAGCAGGTGGTTTGAAGGCCCGCCACCGCGGGTGAGGCTGGTCGGCTAAGCCGGCCAGCAAGCCGAAGCTGCGGTGGTGAGCGTTGAAACCATCTGCGACGATAAGCTCGCGTGGGGCCGCCCAAAGCCCGCAGCGCCGGAGCCGTGACAGAAACGATGCTTGCTGTATGCTGCATGCCTGCTTGCCTGCTTGCATGAATGCCTGCTTGCCTGCTTGCATGCTGCATGTCTGCTGCATGCCTGCTTGCCTGCTGCATGCCTGCTTGCCTGCTGCATGCCTGCTTGCATGCTGCATGCCTGCTTGCATGCTGCATGCCTGCTTTCATGCTGCATGCATGCTTGCATGCTGCATGCCTGCTTGTATGCTGCATGCCTGCTAATAAAGAAATACATTGACTGCGAATTTTCTGCGATATGATGGTTCTGCTATTCAATTATTATGGACATTAAATTTATGCCTAACAATTATTCGGACTAACATAATTATGATTTTCGAATTTATGATAAGTGAGTGTATGCCAAACCACTTTCTGCGAAATGAAGATTATGCTATGCGTTGTTATGCAAAACAAAATTATGACGAAAAAAGTTCTGCTTTAAAAGGTAGACCCTCTACAAAAGTCTCTCGTAACCACCCTCATTCAAAAATTTGCTGTAGCCCATGAACACAGATTTGACGGACATGTGAATGTTGAGGCAATCCAGCTGTTAGACAACACGTATCTAGTGCGTAGACTAAAGAGAATTAAGCCCTTTGAGTTAGTGTAGCGTATAAATTAGTGTATAATAGTGATCAAAGCTGTGTTATGCATATGACACATGAACAAAGTGTTTTTATAAATTTGGGACTCTAAGCAAGTGCTAAGGACTTTTATAAAAATGTTAAAGAACGCTATTCTTAGTTTTAACAAAACCTCTATTGTATAATATTAAGTTAGAGTGAAGTGAAGTAAGACTTATAAGTCTTTTTGGTTTTTTTTTGGTGGGAAAAATCATCGAATGACGAATCCTTCCCTTGGGCGGAGCAGGAAACAGTGTCAGACTTTTACTGACTAAACGACCCACCATTCCTTCCTACCTTAGTTCCGGGGCTAGATTGTAATCAATTATTAAGATTTTTTTCTTAATAATAAGGAAACGAAAATTATGTTCTTCTAGAGAATGATCCACCCAGTTCACAGGCTTAACATAACGTTAAGTTTTTCATATATATTACTAGAATTTATATAAGACAACCGTACGTGAAGAGATATATATCTTAACCAAATAACAAGGATATACTCACAGACAGAAACACTAGGATAATGTCTCAAGAAGGAACATAAACCAGTTACAGTCACTACCTCGACGTCACATAGAGTATCTGCAGAGTGACTGCAGCTACACATAAAGCTACAAATAACAAAGATCATCTAAATCTAGAACTGCAAAGGTCTATTATCATAACCAGCACTAAATTACTAGAAGAGAATACTTCTGAATAGCCCTTTTTTTTTCGACGTCCTTCACATAACGCTGTCTAGTCTCAAGCTAAGCAGAGCTTGTGTTATGAGTACAACAACTGATAAACATACTTATATATTTCTAAATACATACATATTATACATAAATTACACCCAGACACAGAACAAATGATCTTGCACATCACACAAATATTTGTCCTGGGTGGGAATCGAGCCCACGACCTCCGGCATAGCAGTCAGTGTTATTAACTACTATGCTGACAGTTCAGTCTCATAGTCATATCAGTCTCTTAGGCTTTGTGAGGTGTACCTGTTGGGTTATTTGAAGTAGGTACGCTCAACAGCAGTATGTTTCCATTCTAATTCCTGTCAACTGCCGTGTCTAGCAGAGTGCTTCCATTAGCTTCGGTCACTACATCTCTGTTGCATTAAACTTGCAATGCATCTATCGGAGATTTTATACTACCAGTGGATTCTGGCTTTTTATCAGCTCCCATTTAATTCTCGAGCGGATTTCCACTTGATTTCAATTTGTGTAAAGAGAATCTTGTATTTGGCGTTAAAAGGGTACAAAATTTATTGTGTGGAAACAGAATAAAGGTTTTTTACGACAGTTATTGGGGTGTAGAAAACGTCTCTTTAACGTTTTTTTTTTTAATTTTAATTGTTTGTGCTTGGTCACTTCTCACCTGACGGAAAGCGACGATAAGGTGGGCGATGGAGCACACTAGCCTAGAAGTTATATATTCACTTTAAACTTAAAGATCCCAAGCTTCTAACTGTCAAAAAACACAAACTCCAAGGCAGGGGATTCCACTTCTTAGCTGTATACTCAACAAATTATGTGTTAATCAAACGTTTTGAAATATCTGTATTAAATTAATGAAACATAACATCTAACTAGCACCTACTTGAATTCGTGTGGTAAATGACGTTATTTTCATCGGGTGATCAATAAATATGCATTATGTATAGGTACTTCAAAGATTTAAAGAAATCTTTTGATCTGCGTTAATTCGGTTTCTGAAACAAAAGTGCTGAGCTCCCTTGATAAAGCCCCTTACGATTACGAAACCCCAAAATCAGATATATTCGAATCACGGTCTCTGCCTTTTTACCGAGCACCTAAGTACGCAATCTACTAAAATCATTACCTCGATTTTGTTCCATTCGTTCTACTTATGTTTTCAATACATGAGGGTTCGACATGAAAATGTAGTTTGGTTTCTTAGAATTTGGATTTTTTTTTATCTTCAACATATTATCTAAAGTTCCAGCCAAAATCGACCTTTCTCGTAAGATTTTTTCAGCCTTCAATTCGAGTTTTATGAGCGAAGTTCGCAAGTTTAGGTTTACAAGGCCTGGGTCAGGTCGGGCCGTCTTTACTTCTTAAGAACATTCGCACAAAATTCTGGTCATGAACGTGCTATAAACACCACCATTTGTATTTCGATGAGCGTACATTTACTTTTGCTTGTTTAAGTAATGTTTGACACTGCAACTTTTGTAAGCTAGGGGAAAAAAGATTCTTAAAGAATTTAAATTTAATGAAAATGATGCACAAATTTAAAAAAAAACGAAAAATTCATAAATTTTTGTATAAATTTGTCTGATATTCATCATCGTCAGCCTTTTTAATGTTCCCACTGCTGAGGCACAGGCAAGACGGAATGGGTTATACCTAATCCACCACGCGGGCCCAATGCGGATTGGTGGATGTCACATGTCTTAGAATTTTTGGTTTTAGGACGTGCCGGTTTCCTCGCGATGTTTTCCTTCACCGTTTTTGAGAGCAGTGGTGATGAAATAAATTACACAAAGTAGTGCGCCTGGTGACCTATTACTCGTAAGTCAGGGCCATTAATATTCGGCCACCATTGCTCTCTTACTTGTATGATATTACATTACATCAAAATTCTTAGACGAATGATATCAAAAAAATACTCGAGATAAAATGAAGAGAGCACACCAAAGTAACATGATAGAATAAAGCGAACCCCAACAGGATTTTTGAATACACTTGTTCATATTAAAAAAGTGAACAGCCAGCCTAAACAAACAATGGCGCCCAACTGAATCATTTTCTCTTAAGAACACAAATATATCTAAGAGTATACGTATATCTTCTCGGTTTAAGGGTGCTTTCCCACCAGAGATGAGCTAGGTAGCTAAGTGGTAGCTGTGAAATGACCCATTTTCATAACTTGACTTATTATTTAAGTAGTGTAAAGATGTGTTGCGGACATCGATATACATGTACTACGCACTAGATTAGGTAGGTATACCGCACAAGCCAGGGGCGACCAACTTAATAATACCCAAGATCTGCTGTTTACTAACTAGACTCCGTGAGATCTACCAGTTATAAAATCAACTCAATAGTAGGGAAAAAAGAGTGAGCTAACTCACTAATAGCGCAGCGCTTGAAAAAAACTACGTTCGATTTTTTTTCTTGACACTCAAGAAATAATTACGGACTACAAGTAGGCTTACGTCTATTAGAATATAATGGAGTTAAATAGATAGCTATCTGCTGTCTTGCACCATAGTCCTTTTGGCCGAAAAGTAAAGCTGAGATCGAATGCATCAGCAGCCGAGATCGACTAGTCGATCGCGATCGGCCACCCCTGTCACACCTTTACATTGATGACATTAGTGTCGTTTTGACGTTCACGCAGCGTGAAAGTGCTAAGTGTCGTAAGTTTTGTAAGACGACATAGTGCAAAAGGAGCGCTGCAGCGTACTTTTGTATTAAGTTTTCAGTTTTTTGATAAATACTTAGTACGAACGTCTATCATTAGGGAAAATCGATGCATGCGCGCACTCGTTACATAAGTCGCTTGCGGTCTTTTGATAAATTTCTCGTTCGCATCTCTCGGTTTTGCTGTGTGTAGCTTTGATAGCCTTTTTCTACATAACTAATACTAATAAAGTAATTATAAAAAAATAATAAAAAATAAAAATTTGCATAAATTTCAATACTATGGCAAAGTGTGGAGGACTCTTACACTCGTATAAAAAAAAACCACCTCTGTACTATACCCATGTTTGCAAAATAAATGATTATGATTATAAGAGTTACGCTAGGCCAGGTTAGGAAATAAAAGTATTTTAACCTTTTGAACACTGTTATTAGAGACATAATCGAAAGACAATAGGTGTGCAAACGTCAGCATTCGCTTGGGGCTCAAGATTTTAATCATTAATATATTTTTCCTTGTACTCGTACATCGCCTCGCTACTTCGTACCTGTTGGGATGGAAAGAACCCTAAGGTAGAATAATATTACCGTCAGGTTTCCCTATTATGGGCTAATTAAATTATTTGCTAAGAGCACCTTGCCTCTTACACCCTCTAACACACTTATGTTATAAGTACAATCAAATTTAGGGCGAACGGTTTTCATCATAAGGTATTTTTTGTATATTGAACGAAAGTGCCTACTTCAACGGTTAAGACTTCTTAATTAGTTTTGGGTTAGAGTGAAACCATTTTTATTTAAGAATTTCTAAACAACTTTGTTACGTAGTTAAGTTAATTGGTTCATACTATAAATCGAATGTGTTTCAGATCACATAATTGCGCTGATATTTTTAACAATGATAAGGCCGCCGATTATGTATTTTATTTATTACTAGCTGTGCCCGCGACTTCGTCCGCGTGGAATAGTTATTTTGGGCATCATATTTATTTTTGCAAACAACCTCCTCAGCTTTATAAATTATACCTGTTACTCACGACTTTGCCCGTGTCAATTTCAGTTATTATTTTAGACAATTTCGTTTTTAAAAGAACATAATTGTCTAAAAGTACTTTATAGAGCTACACACCCCCTTGGACACGCCATAATCTCGGCGGTAAGTCCCCTCTTTGAGGCGTGGTTGGATAGACATCACGGCATCCTCACCTTCCGCATGACGCAGTTTCTCACCGGACATGGAAAGTTCAGGAGATTCCTGCGCCGGATTCGTGCGGAAGAGACGCCCGGGTGTCGCCACTGTGTAGCCAGCCCGAAGGACACGGTGGAGCACACGGTGGAGGTGTGCCCCGTTTGAGAAGAGCATCGCCGTGTCCGTGGGGGTGATTGGCGGCGGCGACCTCTCGCGCCGGGCCTTGGTTCAGGTCATGGTCAGCAGCGAATAAGAATGGCAAGCGGTCTCCTCCTTCTGCGAAGCAGTAATGCTCGTAAAGGAGGAGGCCGACCGCATAAGGCAAGAGCAACAGTGCCCTCGCCGTAGCCATCGCCGCCGCGATCCCGCCGATATCCGGCCACCGTAGATGCTGGCTTGCGGACGGTGAGCAATGGGTAGCTCGCCGTCCGGTTGTCTGGTAACAGTCCAGACCGAGACCCCGTCGTCGACGGCGTGCACTGCTACCGCGCGCCTCAAGGTGTTGGCATCAAACTGTGGGGCCCTTCAGGGTCGAAGCCTTCTGCAGCCGAGGGTTGGTGCGAAAGCGTTATACCAGGGCTCTGGGAATAAGGCAAGGGAGAAACGGAGTAGGTTGTTTAGTTAGTAAGAGTCTGACACTGTTTCCCGCTCCGCCCAAGAGCGGGATTCGTCATTGGATGATTTTTACCTACCATAAAAAAACCCCTCCGCGCCGCCCGCAAGCAACCCGTCTCCTCGCCCGCCGGCCAGGCGCAGCGTCATATTTTGCACATCATGCAGCTCGTGTGAATTTTATATCGGAGTTATTTTAAAATTGTAATATCTTCTAAGATGTTCATTGAAAATAAGTGATGTGATAAGTGATGTGATGTGAAGACAATTTTGTTCACAATTACATACTCTTAATCAAGAACACATTTATTTGGATAAAGTTTAATAATACTATGTTGATACAACTTTAACAAATAATTGGTAATAATGCATTAATTTCGGCCAAATTTGATTCCCATAAAAACGGTTCTAGTGAGTTAATCTTAAAAGATAGACATATACTGTCGCGGACATTTTTTTAGATCATTTTAAGAGGAATAATTCTTTCGTACATAGTTTTTTGGTATCTTGAACCGTTTTCGCAGCGCACGCAACGGAAGCCCTCAAAGATGAATATTATTCCCCGTTTTTTCCACATTTTTCATTATTTCTTCGCTCCTATCAGTCGCAGCGTGATGTTAGTGATGTAGCCTAAAGCCTTCCTCGATAAATGATCTATTCAACACAAAAAGAATTTTTCAATTCGAACCAGTAGTTCCTGAGATTAGCGCGTTCAAACAAACAAACAAACAAACAAACAAACTCTTCAGCTTTATAATATTAGTATAGATAACTGATCGGAACAGTCTTAGAATTGACATCCAGTAATCAAAAAGCACGGTTTAAAATTACACGCGTACAATATTAATTCCACACTAAACACGTCCGCACGCATCAAAATTCAGAATTTATATGCATCGCGCGGCGCGGAACGCCGTCCTTATATAGGAGTCGGGGAGGCGTGACGTCGTGCAGCCCGCTTGTGTCGCAAACGGTTCAAGCCAAATCCGACTTTCGGCGCTACAGGTTACGGCGCTGAATCCACTGTGTGTTCGCGGTTCTACAGAATAACGTCAATGGATAAAACTGAAAAATTAAGATTTATTTTTTTTCTACGTATTTTTCCAGGATAAAAAGTATCCTATTTTATGCCCAGGATAATAAGGTATAATTATACCAAGTTTCATCGAAATCGAACCGTTAGTTTTTACGTGATGCCTGAACATACAGACAGACAGACAGACGGACAGACAGACAAAAATTTTACTGATTGCATTTTTGGGATCACTAACGATCCCTTATCACCCTTTGCTAGTAATTTTTTAAATATATTTAATGTACAGAATTGACTTCTCTACAGATTTATTATAAGTATAGATAAGATTTCTTTTATGAATATTGTCTTGGTGTAAATAAATGATTGAATTAAAATTAGAATAGTATCACACTAAAGGTGAAAGTTTATGAATGTGTATATTTGCATGTTTGTTATTTCTTCACGCATGAATGACTGAATAAATTTTGATGTACTTCTACTTAATGTACGGGCAGAACATATCCATCGAGGATAATTTAATACTATCAAGCGACCGAAATCGCTGGCAGAATCTAGGAACCTCCTAAAACCACAAACTGAAAAATAATGTTAAAAATATCGACAGACTAATACAAATATCTACTCTTACATTGTTGAGACATCTACGGTCCGGACTAAGCATTTTGATTCGTCGTTTACACCGTTTACATCGAGGGACTGGAATAGTTGGCAGCTGCGTTCTTTCCGTCCGATTATAATTTAGGTGTTTTCAAGGCTACAGTGAATAGGTCTTAATAAATAAGTGCGCCTCATCATCAACAATTGCATGACTGTTTACTATCAGGTGGGATCGCAGTCGAGCACTAATTTATAACAATACAAAAATGACTTCTACAACAAGACCATCAAGAAAGGATTACCATTTAAAAAGAGCCTCTCCAAGAACGCCCGGAACACGCAGACACAGCCGTTTTAAAAACCAATATTGACCGAAGAAAATATTCCAAACCGAAAAAGGATTGGGATCATCTATCATGTTATGTCAACCTACATCACGCGACAATCTTTCCATCTCAATCCAATAACGTGTTCAGTGTTTATATAATAAGAAGTAAAATATATACTACATTATATATTTTGATATTCACCCTCTTAACGGGAGAGTGGAGTCCCAAGATGAATGTGATTCTTATAAATTGTTATGTGACTTGACTTTAAATGCTTCATCACATTATTATTATTATTTTATTTGTTACTAGCTTTTGCCCGCAGCTTCGCCCGCGTACATAAAATATAGCCTATGTCACTCAGGAGTAAAGCAGCTTTCTATTGTTGCTTAAATTTTTCCAATCGGACCAGTAGTTCCAGAGATTACCCCCTACAAACAAAAAAACAAAAAAACAAACTTTACCTCTTTATTATATTAGTGTAGATGAACTAATGCTTGACTGCAATCCCACCTGATGCTAAGCCATGATGCAATCGTGGATGGTGAGGCGCACTAGTTTAGTGCCTACTCTCTCTAGCCTTGAAGACACTCAAATTACAATCGGATGGGAATACCACAGTAGACAATTTTTTCTAGTCCTTCGATGTGCGCGTAATAAACGTTGAAGCGAAACGCTTAGTCCAAACGGTAGAGAGAAAGGGCTATGTTCGGAGTATCCTTGCGTGATCGAATCAGAAATGTAAGATATCCGCAAGAGAACCAAGATAGCCGACATAGCGAAAATAATCGCCAAACTTAACGGTAATGGGCAGGGCACATTGCACGCAGAACAGGTGGCCGCTGGGGCGGAAAGGTTCTAGAGTGGCGAATGCGTACCGGAAGGCGCAGCGGAAGGCCTCCCACAAGGTGGACGGATGACCTGTTCAGGGTTGCTGAAATCCGATGGAAGCAAGACGCACAAGACCGGTCTTTGTGGCGGCGCTTGGGGGAGGCGTCTTTCGGCTGAAATGATGATGATGATGATGATGAAACCGTAGAGGTATCCATAGTAACAAAAGGTGATCTGAATGTCCAACCACAGAAATGAAACGAACGTTTACCCTTTATTGCAGACTAGCAATAAAGCTAGATTGCGTTTGTTCGTCAGTGAGCGCTGATACTGACTTACTCTAAAATTCTTTTTGTACCAAAATCGGACCTCAGTAAATGGAGTGGGTAAACGTTACCGATTATATCCACTGGAAGAGTAATGGTAAGTAATACTCGTAGCAATAGTCGTAAAGTAAGAATAGATCAATGTTGAGGTTATGCTCCGAATATAAATGTGTTTAAATGTTGGTACCAACATCAACATATTTTAAATGGAATTTATTACTTTTAAGAAGAGGAAGCAATTTGTTATACAACTTCTTTTTGGGCACTAACTCACGTATTTATAATAAATAAAACTAATTATTTGATTAAAAGTAAAAAAAATGTATTCCATTCATGAGAAAAAAAAAATAATTTCTAACCTCAAGACTTGCTTGCCCTCACCACTGAAGGTGCGGGCTTGCGGACGGCGAGCAAGGGGTAGCTCGCCGTCCGGCAACAGTCCGAACCTTACCAAGTCGTTGACTACTCGCCTTAAAAAGTTGTCAGTAAATACAGATGCCAAATTGCAAGATCGAAACCTACTGGGACCCTGGCCCGGTTTCTGAAAGGAAGGTCCGACCTCGGTATGAAGGTAACAAGGTTCAGGGTTGGTCGTTTATTTAGTAAGAGTCTGACACTGTTTCCCGTTCTATCCAAAGGCGGAATTCATCATTAGATGGTTTTTCCCACCATAAAAAAACCTTAAGACTTAGTAATAAATTACTTAGCAACAAGTAATTACTTCTTTGTAATTAAGAGTGTAACGACAGATCGAATGTGAGGCAAATAACAAAATAAAGACTATGATTAAAAAGATGATCAAAAGATACTTAACAACTGTTAAGACCGCTCATAAAAAAAGGAAAAAAAACGAAAGAAAAAGGCAGGATATGATCAGGGTGATCGTATTGAAAGATTTCATTAAAGAAAATCGAGTTACACTCATAGTTTCTTTCAAAGAAAGTGAGTAAAAAAAATCTTTCTTTTGTAAGTTCGTTTTATTACTAAACTAGCGACACGCCCCAGCTTCGCACGGGTACTGATATTGAATATATTATGCATTTATTATACGCATAAACCTTTCTCTTGAATCACTCTATCCATTAAAAAAAACCGCATCAAAATCCGTTGCGTACTTTTAAAGATCTAAGCATACAAAACTGTAAGCAACTTTGTTTTATACTATGTAATGATTAGGACACACCCCAGTCTAGCTTGGGTACAATAGTGATATTGAATATATTATGCGTGTATTATACATATAAACCTTCTTGAATTGCTGTATCTATTAAAAAAAAACTGGATCAAACTCCGTTGCAGATCTAAGCATACCTAGGGACAGACAGCGGGTAGCGACTTTGTTTTATCCTTTCGTATGCGAACGCAGATCTATGCGAGACACAATAACTTTTTAATTGTGTCTCTAATTACGGCATACGAGAGGTTAAACTGTGTAATGTGTTTTAATGCATTTTGGGCATATTGTGTGCCTAGTGAGTGTTCAATGCAGGAATATAACCAATAAATCGTACATTTTTGAACAATTGTATTGCAATTTGTCGTTCTGGTCATAATTTAACGGCTGCATGGTCACATGATTGCCTGTAATATAATTTTATGCCGTAACTGTTATAGGTAAAATAATATTTATGCTGAATTCGTAATCAAAATTGTACTAACAAATGTTGTGGTTGAATAAATTGTTACAACAATAAAGTGAGGAGTTGTGTTTTTGTTCTAATTTTGTATATTAATTATTTTGATGTACGTTTATTAATTAATTATATATTTGGTAACATTCACAGCAGCAGCACACCTAGCTTTTGCTGCAGCACACTTAATTTTGGTAGGACACACATTGAGCGGTGGTGGCCGAGTGGTAAGAATTGATGGCCGAGTGGTAAAGGCCCCGACTTAGGAGGTCGCGGGCTCAAACCCAGTCAGGCGCATTAGTTTGTGTAATTTATTTCATCACCACTGCTCTCAAAACGGTGAAGGAAAACATCGCGAGGAAACCGGCATGTCCTAGAACCAATAATTCGAAGACATGTGACATCCACCAATTCGCACGGGGCTCGCGTGATGGATTACGGTCCATTTCTGCTCCTAGAGAGGTGGCCTGTGTCCCAGCAGTGGGAACATTAATAAGGCTGATGATGATGATGATACACACACATAGTTGTACTGGTAACAAATTATGGCCAAATTCATCAAGTCCTAAAGCTAAAGTAATCAAAAAATAAAGTCCCTGCTTTGATAATAGGTGTTTTGACTTCCTAGCGGCTTGTCACGTGTGGTAACAAACTATGGTCAAAAATCAACATGTTCTAAAGCTAACATGATGTATTGCCAAAAATTCATCATTTTGTTTAGCAAAGTGTGTTGTTTGCACGTAACATGCGGGATCGTGTGCCGAATAATAATGATAGATATAGGTACATAAACAAATTTTACATGGTTGTACTGGTACCACAGTATGGTCAAAAACCAACATGTTCAAAAGCTAATAGATGTATGGCCATATATACATCATTTTGTTAAGCGAGTTGTTTGCACGCAGCGAGCGGCGTTTTGGCCAAATCATAATAAACTTGTAAGTATATTTGGTAAATATTATATTTATAGTTTTACCGGTTTTTTTTTACGGTGGGTAAAAGTCGTCCAATGACGAATCCCGTCCTTAGGTGGAGCAGGAAACAATCTCAGTCTCTTACTGACATAGCCCACCGCGTTCTTTATTTGCCTTTCGCACTGGGGCCAAGCTTTCAGAACTTCCTTACACCAGACTATGGTCAAAAATCAACATGTTCAAAAGCTAACAGACATATGGCCAAAAATTCATCATTTTGTTTAGCAAAGTGAGTTGTTTGCAGGCAGCGAGCGGCGTCGTGGGCCGAATGGTAATAAACTTGCGATCAACACTCGAGGATTAGATTATGTGCGCCGAGCTTAGTAACGAGCTGAGAGCAGCTGACTTCTACAAACTTGATTATCTTGATGAAAATGTATTGCTTTTTGTTAATCCTTTTAAATATGTTCCCGGAATATCAACGTATTAGGTATGTCACATTTCTTATTTATAAAAGGTTAAAAGATTGGAATCTTGTGAAATGTTCTGTTTTTTGAGGAATATCTTAGTAAGTCTGATCAAGATTAAACATCAGTTGACTAAACAGTGGTTTTTTTATCGTTTCTGTTTTAATATTTCCCGCTCTTGAATGAAGCAGGAGTAGTTTTAGACTTCTACTGACTAAAACCTACCCTTTTTCCTTCTTTGCCTTAGTTCCAGGGTCCTGGTGTTCACTTGCACATTAGCTATTGCCCCAGGAGGCTTCGATCCTGCTGGGCCCTACAGTTTACTGACAACTCTTTGCGGTGCGCAGGTTCAGTACGCGTCGTTGACGACTTGGATTCGGTCCGGAAGGTTACCGGACGGTCGGATAGCGAGCTACCCATTGCTCGCCTGCGGACTCCGAGTGCGGAGATAGACTCCTTTCTAAAGTATAGGGCAGAAGTGGCCAAAGACAAAAAAGAGTGGAAGAATGGAAGGGAGACCTTTGCAGTGGGAACCAACAGGATCACAATAATAATAATTGTGAAGTTCTATTGTTTTTAATATTTAATTTGTTGGTAAAAACAAACCAGGTTAAAATTTGGAGTTGTATGTTCTTATAAAATAATTTTAAGGGCGCCTTCAATTTACCTACAATGTGCCGCGTTTCACCAGCGCGGCCGCAACGCTGCCGCCGCGCTGCTTTGTTTTTTAATATAACTAAATGACGCTCGGCCGCAACGTGGTTGCAGCGCGACAGTCGCACGTTTTTTACCCCTAAATCCTTGCCCCCCCAGCCAAGTATCAATCGTATCGTTTAGAGTTAGCGCTTGTAATTGGCCACGCTTCCAATTCCCTTGTTCAAACGTCATATCAACAAAGGAATTGGAGGCGTGGCTACAAGCGCTAACTCTAAACGAAAGGATTATAACTTGGCTAGGGGGCTGGTCTACCTGAAAAAACCTAATGATAATTCAATATCTTATTTTAACTTAGCTTAATCAAAGCATCGACCAAAAAAAAGGACAACAGATAGTTGGCAACGACCTTATGGTGATGATCTCCATTGTATTTATTCATTCAATTTTATGTGCCATTTTCAATGCCGTTATTAGATATCACTGGTATTCGTGGAAATTCAATTTCGTATTTCCATTTTTGGAGTTCCCTACCCCAAAAGGAAAAAAAACGAAAGCCTCATGTCATCACTTTGTTGTGAAAAAACTTCAGAGTTTACAAAAAAAAAAAAAAATAGAAGGCCTTTTACGTGTATGTCGCAAAAAAAACGTAAATTTTGAGATTCTAAGGAACCATAATTCATAGGGTAGAAATAAATCAGAAAATAGCGAATTTGTTTATACAGCACGAAAAAAAAATGCAATGAATTGCAAAAATTGCAGTCAGTTAGATTTTTCTGAAGAAAAATCTTTAAGACTCTAGGAATTTAACTATTAAAAATAGAATAGTACTTTATTTTACACCAAAAAAGTAACAATTTCACAGAAACTTATATGAATGGGTACAAGGCGATCTTATCGCTGAGAGCGATGTATACCAGTCAAACTTATTATTATTTACATAGGTAAGTTTGTATGGAACCCTTTGTGAGTCCGACTGGCACTTACTCAGTTTTTTTTTTATTCATATCGAGCCACGGTATATCAAATGTGCTTTCAATTAACGCCGAGTATCACAGCTATTCATTATTCGCCGAAATATTAAAGCAGATTCAAAAGCGCTGCGATATTGTTTGTTCTTTAATTAACAGTACTGACCCGTCAAAGCGAATTTTATGGAGCATTTGCGAAGTGGACTGCGAGATTCATTGTAAAAAATCCTTTCTCTTTGTTTGACGGAGTGAACATGCGTGCAACAATCAATATATTCAATGAATAATTTTCAATGAATATATTTGTTTTAAAGCGATGGTCTATAGTTATATAATTAAAACTCGTCAAGACGATTCACACGAGCCCAAACTCGACGTGGTTGTGCAATTACAGAGTTCCTATGGCTACCTCGCGATTCCATCATCCAATAAATGTTATTTCTTTCTTTCTTTTCTTTCATCAACAGATCAGCTCCATGTCATCATAATATTGCAACTCAATCGGTTGAAAAATATCTGCTTCAAAATTGAGTTGAAAGATTTGAGCCGAACATACATAGTTACATTGCAAGCTAATAAAAAGCTTGTAATAAAATATGAAGCACTGTCCCCCTAGCTTAGTTAGATAATCTACAATCGTTAACGCTAAATAAATAATCAAATGTATGGAAATTACTTTATTTCAACACAATTAGTAGCGAAGTTCACATCATTCAAAATGACATAATGAAATGTAATCGTTTATTCAATGATCATCGCTACATCCTGCAGTTTTTTTATATAATTAATACTTACGTTGAAGCAAACGTTTCATTGTAGATTAGACCCCCGATTGTAGAAAGAGACTCGTCACGAAAAGATGTAACTTGGCTGTCAGTTTTTTTTTATTATTCTAGATTTTTTTATCTATTCTCTTTGTCGACAATCTCACCTGATGGTAAGCGATGAAAAATAATAACTAGCAAACTATATGTGCATTATATCTTTCAACCACTGTTT
Source organism: Mythimna loreyi (assembly GCA_029852875.1). Taxonomy (NCBI): domain Eukaryota; kingdom Metazoa; phylum Arthropoda; class Insecta; order Lepidoptera; family Noctuidae; genus Mythimna; species Mythimna loreyi. The sequence continues at coordinate 10,456,477 of CM056785.1, read as the reverse complement.
AATCTACAGCGGAATATAGACGTGATGTTGCGTAGTCATGGAATCTTTTTTTCTATAGACAAAAACGAGAACTATCTAAGCTAAATCATCTGATTTAGTTCAAAACGCTGCTCAACTTAAATGGGAATGAGCAGGAATATGTCTGCCGCATGTCCGACAAACTGTCAAAATAGCACAGAGTTCGTGTCCTTAGCTAGTGAGATAGGGGACAGCGGGGTGAATTGGACAGATTTCTTGTGAACTGAAAAGGGGAAACGCGCCCTCGCAAAAGATACAAGGAAATTATTGTTTTTATTTTTTTAAAAGAAAATTTATTGAAATGTTGTTTTTTTTATGTTAGATAAAAATCACCCAATGACGAGTCCCGCCCTTGGGCGGACCGGGAAACAGTGTCAGACTCTTACTGGATAAACAACCTACCCTTTCTAGCCTTTCTTCTTAGCCCTCATACTGTGATCGGACCTTTTTTTCAGAAACCGGATCGTGGCTCCAGTAGGACCCTTCGGCCCTGCAGTTGATCTTCTACATTTGCTGACAAGTCCTTGAAGCGCGCGGGAATAGTGCGCGCTGTCGACGAGTGGGCTTGGTTCGGATGATTACCAGACGATCGGACGGCGAGCTACCCATTGATAGCCGTCCGCAGCCCCGCGTCTAGGGTGGAAGTCATCCCCTGATAAAACGGAGATCCAAATGTTGTATGGAGGAATCTATATTCACGCGAACGAGGTCGCTAGCGGAGCTAGTATTTCAAAACAAAAGAGAAGAGGCAAGAACAGGCAAGCAAAAGATGTCATTCCACTTCTACACTCAACTACCATCACTAAATCAAAAGTATCTCACGCAGAATAAACATAAAGATACCCGTGTTACTTAGAAAAATCTCTCGTAAATCACAACGAAATACCTTATTTACATAACACCCCAACAATAGGGTGTAGACTCAGTTAAACTAAGCCAGGTGTACCTTATTAACTTTTGGAAGTTTGGCTGGAATGGATGGAATGTAAGTAGCCATTTTCACTCCTTACTTACTATATTTGTGTAGCTTAGTCAACCAGTCTGTTGCCATGTTATGAAATAGTAGTTTGTTGATGAACAAACTTGCCAGCCAACCACGTTGCCTCGAAACGTCTTCCAGCTTAGACTTTGTACGTAATATAGAGTTCTTGTTGGACGTTAGGTTAGGACTGAAAACGTTTCTGGGTTTAGCAAACAGATTTAGAAGTTTTCTGCAGTAGTTTGTGTGTCTAGTTTGGGCCGAATAAAAATTGTTTTTCTTTTTTCTTTTTTTTATGGCGGGTTTGGTTTATTATCATTTTAATGTTTTGGTTATTTATTTTTATTCGCCACATTATTATAAAGAGTTTTTTTAATCATATAAAAAATACATGATAGTTGGCCGGTATAGGGATCAGGAAACACGAACAGGGAACAGGAACTTTCCCATAATGCGAAAAATTGTCATCGAGTGTTTTGGTTGTCAAGCCGAAGGAGATACCGACAATGGGCACAATGACAAGAAATATGTTTTCTAAGTCGAAATATACTCGATTTTTTTTTTGGAATTCGAAGAATTTTCATGAAAAAATAATGATTAAAAGAACGAACAAATCAACTTAATTAGTCGTTGCTTTCCTAAATCTTGCAAAACAATTTTTTTTAAGTACAAATTCTAAGCCCAACTCGTTTCGAAGTAGAATCACTTTCCACGAAAAAAGTATTTTGAAGTTTCTCCAATTCTTATTAGTAATTACGCAGCCGTTTTCCCTCTTCAACGCCAAACGCTTTTCTGTAAAAATTACTCTCCACCGACTCATTACCGTCTGTATGAAGAAATATTTATGTTTACAATATTTTTTGGGTCGAGTGGTAAGAATTCAGATTTTTACAAACAAAACTTGAATGTGCGGGTCAGTGACCATCGATATTTTGTGTGAAAGCCGAGGAATCTAGAAAGGGGGATTCTGTGCGGAGAATATTGATAAAGCGTAACACAAAGGCCGTTTGTAAGGCAGGGGCACTTCTGCCCGAAGCTGTATATTACGAAAAACGTGCTGTTAACAACGTACTTCTCATAAAGAACTTTATTATTATAATCGAATAACTTTTATAGGAGAGAAGAGGAGATGGCCTGTTTAATATGCAAGTGAGGTTCGGTAGCATCTAACCACACATTACTGTGTCTTCGGCAAGTAGTAGGAACTGTAGTTGAGTATCGTATCAGCATCGGGTGCTTGTCGTCCTGAATGGAAAGCAGGTGAAACAGTGAATATTGAGGGTGCCACGACGTTGCATATTACGTTACAGCCACGATGCCGCTGCATGCATTCGAATGAAGCTCCATTCGAGTAATAGAATACTTTCTATGGCACGATAAAAACTTGGATATAGGGCAACGGGTATCATCAAATGCCGATTCCCAGCTGCAACTTCGATGTTGAATAAAAGCATACGTAGATATTGTGCTTTCCAGTGTCTGGATAGAAACATTTATGCTAACTTGATTTTGCATGACTGTAAGTTAGTAAGTAAACAGAAATCGAAGAATAAAACACAACATAAAAAGGAAAGAGTTCAAAATATTGAAATATTAATATTGTGAAGGCAAAAATGAAATGAGTTTTAATTTAGATTATTTGATTTGGTGAGGGCCAAATAACTAAAAAAAAATCCAGTTATATAATGTAAAATACTAAAAAAAATGTATCTCTGTTTTATTGTTTAATGACTCACCTTTTTTCTGGACACTGATGATTTTTTTTTATCATATTTTGTGTCCCAGTTTTGTTCTGAACATTTCCTCAAACTGCGGTTACTCCTTTATCATGGGTGCGTGCAAAAACATGTAAGCTCACATGTATACCCAAGACAAACCGACTAGGAACAACTACGAGTATCTGTAAGCCAAATGTATTTTATTTAGTATATCTAATTCATATATTCACTTTTTCTTTCTGTTTTATTGCATCTACTACCACTGTTTGTCTCTCCATCATCTCCTTTAAGGTTGACTAGTAGAAAATGCTTAAGGCATTTTCCACCAGTGCCTTTTAAGCTATTGCATAGCTTCTATCGCAGGCCTTGAGCGCGGGGACTAAATCCAGAAATTCCGTAACGAAAAAACCTCACGCTCCCCACTCCGACGGGCACGGAGGTGTGGCTTGAAGGCCGTGCATCGTCTAACGTCGTGTCAGTTCGGCAGTTTTCGACACGGCGCTGTGTGTCGTGCGATTAGACGTATTGTACGACTTTACGGAACTCGCCCGAATCGAGACGAGCTGCTCCGAAATCGGACGAATACATAATCAGCTGTTTGTGAGAAAGTATATAGGTGTATAAGTATTTATCTACAACAGTGAACGGCTGTACTTGTAAAATTTGTGTATAAAGTGTTTATTTTTTGTGTCATATTTTAAACAATATTAACTTTTTATTTATTTAATAAAAGAAAAATTTGTTTTCCTATCGGTCACCACGCTCAAAAAGTGTAACTTGAATTAATATTAAAGAAAAAGAAATAGGGTATGATTTAAGCTGTCACCAATTTAATTCATTTTGTGTTTCTTAAATAATAGGGTTTGCCCTCAAAATAGTAGATTTGTCACCAAAATGTAGTCACCAAACAATATAAAATCAATTCCACAATAAATTACCGAAAATCATGGAGATATGGGGTCAAGTACCAAATAAATGGTTTTGTATGTATTATAATAGGTTTGCCCTAATAATATTTAAGCAAACTAATTTAAAGAGATCACCAATAAATCATATATTATATCACTAGAAAATTTCATGAAGTTCTAAAAATGTAGGGTGGTCGTCATTATCCTTTCAACCAAAAGAGTCTACTACTTAACTGGCCATGTGCCTCCCCCAAGGGTCTTAATTTCCACAGGTAGTATAAATATATTTAAATTAAATTTCTAGCTGAATAGTAAATAAAACACTTAATTAAAGTCAAAATAATCAATATTTATTGTTAAAAATAACAATCACTGAATAATCAGCGCTAGTTTGTATTTTGAAGCGCGCCCCCTTTTTCTTTTCTGGTCGATAAGTACATTTTTTGCTTCTGGTGGGGGGCTGGCTAGCTTTAAGCGTATGGCTAATCCGATAATATGCTTGCACATATAATTGCACAAACGCCAATTTGTCTCCCTTCCCTTCCTCTTCCCTTTGAACATATTTTCATTAAAATTATAAACTGATGTATTAAATTGGTAACGAATACATTTTTTATTTTTATTATTTAATAACTGAACGAAATAAAATGTAACTACTGTATTGGTGACAAAATAACAAATAAAAAGGAGTCGCAGTCAGGGATCGATTAATCGATTTATTTGGTGACAGATCTACCATTTTGAGCACCGAGCTATTATTTAAGTAATAAAACTATTATTATAAGAACGAAGTTTATATTCATGTAATGCACTACAATTTTATTGGTAATCCATCTCATATTTTACACATTATATTAACAATAATTTGGTAATTCATACCTGGGAACACTCTTTGTTTATCTGAGAACGAAAATATTTCGTGGCGATAGATCTATTTATTAGGTGATACAACTTGATGACAAATATAAATTTTGGTGACAAAAAATATAGTTCCCAAAGAAATATTGTATGAATAAAATAAAAATAAAAAATAAATAATTATAATTGCATAAGTTGATACAGAATGCTATGCAATAGCTTTACCGCGGCAGTCTCCGAGTGCCACACGTATTTTTTTTTTACTATAGGTTAAGAAAGGGGAGGCCTTGGTCTTTTAAAACCTATTAGTTTTTACGAACTCTGGCCAAGCGTGACATGATCAGATCATCACACCACCTTCGCTGATTTCTACAAATATTTCATTTCTATTGACAACATACTGGTCTAGCAAATTTTTAACATAAAAACGATAATTTATTAGTTTTGATCGTTCAACACTCAAAAAACGGTGCTTAACAACATTTTGATGAGACTAAAACTATCATTCGCGATGTTTACCTCAAATAGAAAATATTAAGCAAACATCAAAACAAGCCTAGAGTTGTACAAAGCAAAAATATATTTAACCTTAAGCACAGGGGGTAGGCGTATTTGAGCTTCGCATATCACATTATCGGGACTTCCGTCTGAAGGAGGGTTTTCGGGGCATGGGTGGCAACCCAAACGAACTTACTGCATAAACTTACGTATAGATATTTAATGTTGAGAAGTTTTTGTTTACAAAGATAGGGATTGTGCTGGTGTTATGGTTTCGTTATGGTTTTTTATAAGTCAGATTATTTTAGAAGTAGTTTATGTGATATATTTTTCTTTTGTTGTTTCAGAGGATAAGGATAACGTCGAATGTTTCGCTACTTTGTGAAGGAAGTCAGCGTGATCCGAAAGTTGGGGTGTGCTCGTATTTTACTAAGTTAGTGCGGTGGATTTGCACTCTGTTACTATACAAAAGCTTTATGAGCTTTTGAGCGTTTTTGCGTTTTGTAAACCAGAAAAATTGACGTTCTTAGTTTGAAAAATTGAAAGTATTCGAGAACGTTGACTAATTGAAAGGTTAGTAAAAAACGTAAAAAGTAAAAAAAAAGAAAACGTAAAAACAACTTTAAATAAAAACTGAAAAGAAAAAAACAATTGTGTCCAGTAGTGTACACACCAAAATAAAACAAATGATAAATTCAAATAACGAACATATTGACTACAATATTCGAGACCTAACAAAATAATCTAGTCTAACATCATTCTATCCAATATGGGTCTCGACTGTTGCAGTCAATAGCTTATTACCAGCGTCTTCACTTACATGAAAGCAGGTATTTATCCCTAGGGAACGCACTCCAGCAATTAATTAAATTATAACTATATTACTATATCTTACTAATATTATAAATGCGAAAGTTACGATGTTTGGATGTTTGTTACTCAATCACGCCAAAACGGCTGGACGGATCTAGATGAAATTTGGCACAGGCATAGGATACACTCCGGAATAGGACATATATCCCGGAAACCCCAAACCCAATACCACGCGGGCGAAGCCGCGAGCAAAAGCTAGTTCTACATATTCCAGAACATTGTCTACTCGAATCTCAAATTTCTTATTAATCCGTTCAGCTGTTTGAACTTGAAAGTTTCTCATTCATTCACAAAATAATAAACATACTCTCATATACACATATATAATATTATGTATTCAATCTTTCGGTGCTATAATATTTATGTTATGTAATTATATTTGCGACCCGCCCCTGTTTCGCATGGGTGCAATGGTAATATTATGCATGTATTTAAAACCTCTAACTATTAAAAAAAATCGCATCAAAATCCGTTGCATAGTTTAAAAGATGTAATCATACATAGGGACAGGCAGCGGAAAGCGATTTCGTTTTATACTATGTAGTAATGTTTCAGGACTGTTGCCACGAATAAAAAATGGGTACCTACTTAATCTTTATGAATAAAAATTTGATAAGACTGGTAAGATATTGTACTAGGAATAAAAAATAATACACAATTTTTATTTCAAGCACAGCTCGAACTTAACATGACAGCCTGCCAAAGGTCGAAGCAAAAATTTACACTTTCAATTCACGTTCCAGTTTTTTTGTGGGACAATTGTGTAACGAATAATGTACCAAACTCTTTGTCCAGACCTTTCGAGCTACATTTTCCCTTTGGGTATTCATTCGTGTCCTGAAGTAGGTTACCGTCTGCTTGGCCGTTGTCTGTTTTGTTTACAAGACCTTTCTACTTTACTTTGTGTCCAGGTGAAGTACCTCCCGTAAGTAAATGATCTCCGAAACTTTTGGAGGACTTTTACTGACTTGAAGGCGAGTTTAAACTTTGATTTTAAGTAATTTCGTTGTGTAGTGTTGTTGAATTTGATCTTTGCTTTAAGGGTATTGGTTGGTTGTTTTCATACTTGTTTCAATATTACTTTTTGATTAATGTAAATAATCGTTTATTTAATTTTATCATACTAACGAGCTGCCTCAGGTTTGCCTGTATGATTAAAAAAAAGGAAAATTAGGAATACCTACACAGTTGAAAATTTTTAAATTTATTGAAAGGTTAAAGTAGAAGTCACTCACAGGGGTGAAATCTGGAGTCAAAAATAACAAAATTGTCCCGAAGGTACATACTCCCAAGAAAAAATGTGTTATGTCCTCATCTACCAGACTAAAACTAGTCTCTGATAGTTAGATAACTATAGCAGTCTGGTTTCTAAATTTAGTCCTATACGTACTTCATAACATTCGTTGGGCGTATTATACCCTACTCATCTCTCTTCAAAACTGATTAAGCTTCCTTGTTTTTTTTCAAGGCATAACAGGTGCCTTTTATTTTCAGCCAAGCCTTTTATTATCTTACAGATATAATAAAATTCATGATTCACATTGGTAATACATATGCCGTCAAGGAGCACAAGCTCACGTCTTATGTCCTATTTCAGGACATCTGAGTGCCTAATATCTTCCATATCCGATTTATCCTTTGAGCGTGAAGGAATAACTTATAAACTTTTGTCATAATAATTTAAAATTAACATAAATTTAAGACTCCTATTTCTTTTTTTGTTTTTGAGACCGCCCATTGTACCTTTATTTTTAATAATGTTTGTCCTATGTATATTTTTAGTAAAAACGGTGTATAATAAGTATACATAAATAAATCAATTATATCAAACTTGCTGACTCAACGAACTTTGTTCCGCCTTAGAGGCAATAAATGAGCAGATTTGTTTTTTAGATTCTTAGTATCTTATATCCTATTCATGGTTCTTAGATAACTTCTTACCAATTTTTCAGCCAATTCGATTCAGCCGTTCTTGAGTTATAAATAGTGTAACCAACACGACTTTCTTTTATATATATAGAATATATAGACTAGTCTTCTGCCAGCGACTTCGCCCGCGTGAAAATAGGGTTCTCCATACAAACTTTGGACCACCATTACGCCCGTTTAGGAGCTGAATTTTGAAAAACCCTTTCTTGGTGTTCACCTACATCGTAAAACAAAGTATTGTGCAAAATTTCACGCTCCTAGACCCAGTAGTTTTGGCTGTGCGTTGATATGTCAGTCAGTCAGTTTCTCCTTTTATATATATAGATTTTTGTTTGTCATAATGTTAACACTCATACCCCGAATGATTCTGCATATTCAATCGTATGTAGATCAGTTCGTTACAAGCAAATTGCAGGATTTTGCACACGCCTCCGTTTCTCAGATCAATTCTCAGCATTCGGTCTGACTTGGTGAATAAATGATTCGGTCTCAATGCAATTCACTGATAGCTTTGTAATATATAGTTCCTTTGGATGTTCTATTCTTATAAATTTATCGTTGGATAACTGGTTGGTTGATGGTGCTATTTTTTATCGGCTTTAGAATGGTTTGTTGAAAGGAAAAAAATTAAAAGTAGTTTTTATTACAGAATTCTTAATGATAATTATAACTGTAACAGTGATAAATCTGAACAGGTTTTTTTTTATTATTGGTAAAATAAAATATACCTGAATACAATTTTATTGCAAACGAAATGGTTTACCGGTTTTTTTTTAGAAGTATGCAAACTTTTTTTATATAATTATGCTGGGGTAAACCTTTCTGTTTTGAGAGTTCCCGGCTTTTTGGAACCTATTAAATTGTAGTTTAATTAGTGTAATGTAAAAAAATACTATACACCTCTAAATTCTTATGGTTTTAATCATGTTGAGCTACGGTACATGAAATACTATTGATTTGTAAAAATAAGAGTGAATAGTGCGCCTCTCATTAACGATTGCATCACTGTTTACCATCAGGTGGGGTTGCACTAGTTTATAGCAATAAAGAAAACCTTTTTTTATCGAATTTATAAACGCATTTACGATTTTTTTTAAAGTAAACATCAGCTGAGCGAACCCCAATGACCTGTAGGTAATAGTAAACCGTTGCATACTAACTAATAAGTAATATCTAGTTTTCTGTAATTAATTGGTTTATACAGCACCAACTTCGGAACGTTTACGATAGAATCTACCTCAAAACATTAATAGTAGGTTTATTAAAAAAAAAAAAAACTTTTTACAAAAAAATATACCGACTTCACTAAAAATATGAAAATAACTTTAATTTTGAAAGTCGGTCTTCAATAAGAGACAAATAATACCGAGAAACATCTAAAAAGTAGATAGTTCTGAGGCGGACCCACCAAGTTAAGATCTGATGATGGGATCCAAGAGGATCTCCAAGAGGAGAAGAGGAGATTCTTAATACTTATTTAACTTTACTATCAACGTTATAGAGCACTGGTTTATCAAAATAATAAATTTATTCAGAACCCGCTCTTATTAAATTATTCTGCCTACCAACACAGTTTCCAAACTCGATACTTACCGGTGAAGTACTAAGTAATCATTTCTTGAGATTTATCTATACGGGAAACTAATTAATACTTTGTTATGATAGGTAAAAATCAACCAATAACGAATCTCGCCCTTGGGCGGAGAGGGAAACAGTGTCAGACTATTACTGACTAAACAATATACCCCGTTCCTTCCTTGCCTTAGTTCCAGGGCCCTGGTGTTTTGCTCTGGCACATCACATGGTTCCAGGAGGCTTCGACCCCGCTGGGCCCCTACAGTTTGCTGACAACTCCTTGAGACTCGCGGGAATATTGCGCACCGTCGACGACGTGGGCTTGGTCCGGACGGTTACCGGATGGGCGGATAGCGAACTAATAACACAAAGATAATATGTGCGCGAAATCCGGCTTTCGCTCGGGGCTCAAGAGTTTAATACTACAGAATTGATATTTTTGATCAAACTAAAGTCAAATTCCATATAAACGCATTAAAAACTAAAAACAATTTGAATTAAACGACTTATTTTTTTTCAAATCGGTACTTAAACAGATCTGAGTTCTGAGGTAAGCAACACAAAAACATTTTCTTTGCCAATAAATATCATATCTTTTAATTTACAAATAAACATAAAATATGAAAAAGAGTTATATTATCTACCCACACTACAAACCTTGCGAGCCATTATTTTTTCTACGCCGCGATAACTTTACCACTTCAAAGATATTTATCGAATCGAAAAACCGATAGATACACATTGAACGTCAAAGATTGAAGCTTTATTCTTGTATTTTCTGGTCTAAGTCGTCTCGACTCTGTCAACAGGGGTGGAAAATGGTAAGGGCTGAACCCCGTTACAAGCACCAAAGACAATTTTCTCTAGCAACTTCCCCGACAAATGTGATTACCTACTACGGTTACAGGCTCTATGTTAAAACTTCTGTAATTGTGTTTCCAGAAGTTTTTTGGTTATGTAAATCTTAATTTACAGTATTATGGCAAGGACGCGATGGCGTACGATTTAATGCGTTTAATAAAAAAAAAAACTTGTCCAACAAAACTTCGGTAATGATCCCAATGAAACGCTTCGTGACTTTGACGTTAAACGTACTTGTCATACTAAGGTACCTGTCAAAATCGACTGAATAAATTGTCTAACAATTTCCGTAACCTGTCATCGAGGAATAAATAACAACATAATAAATGGATTATTATTCAGTATCGTGTTTCTTGCCAAGACACTAAAGTAAGGGTTTTACCTAAAATAAAGGGATTTTCGTATAATTGACTTCGAGAAGGCCTTCATGATAAGGAGAGTTCCAAATTGTCGCTATCGTAATTTAATCAAGAAAATAGTAATCAAAGATAAATAGCTTTCTATCTGTGAAACAATTTTTTTGTAGCGGGTTATTCAGGGGAACTACAAAAATGCTATTAGGACCCTCTGGCCAACACCACTTTCGGAAGTCGACGTTTCAATCCAATTGATCGTGTCTTTGGCGATACACCCCGCGTTGAGACGAATGTCTCACAAAAGATACATCCCTTTTTTTAGGGTAACATGTATCTCCGACTTTACCTCAAATGGAAAATAAAGGATGTGAATGTTTCGTGTATTTTTTATTGAAGTAAATGAGTTGGTTGTTTCTGGATAGTTGAATACATTATTTATGAGTAGGTGTATGAAGTTTAAGTGGGTCCTGCGTGGGGTTGTTCTACCTACTTAGGTTTATTTTATGTTATTTAATCTGAACTGCCATTAAAATATAAAATACACAAAACTATTTCAAATGACATGACATAGCATAACGTGGGTGGTTATTCTAAGATATGTCGAGGTAGTTATTTTGACATAGGTTGAATTATTTAAAAGCAGTGGCAGGTGGTCACGGATTCAAACCCAGCCAGGCGTAGTACTTTGTGTAATTTATTTATCATCACTACTCTCAAACGGTGAAGAAACCGGTGTGTCCTAGAACCAAAAATTCGAAGACATGTGACATCCACCAATCCACACTGGAAACACGTGATGGATTAAGGCCTATTCTTTTACAAGAAGTCTTAGTCCCAGCAGTGGGAATATTATAAGGCTGATGGTATGCTATGGTATGGTATGGTATGCTATGTTATAAAAAATCCGGACGGTCGATTACAAACGTTGGTATTACTTTGTTATTCCTCGGGCGACTCACTAGGTTTTGGTGGTAAAGCAAATCGATTAGTGCTTTAGTTATTCGTGCCTTAGTTCTCGAACACTGACGATCTAACGGCAAAGGAACATATAAAGTACGGCCGACAGATCTTAGCGAGTCTGAAGTTAGGCTCTGCCAAGCTTAACATTTTAAAACTCGTACAAAATAAAGGTTTAAAAAAAATAAATGCCAATTACAGTTTTTAACAGCAATAACAAATGCAAAATGCATTCATTTGTTTAACCATTCTTTTTTTACGAGTTTTCAAGCGTTAAAATTCGCAGTGCCAAACTACAGACTAACCAAAATCCGACGGCCGTACTGTACCTATTGGTGATTTGACTTCACGCTTTGAATAAACTACACAAGTCGTACTCCGCGAACACACCGCGAAACCCATCCATATTCACGTTCACGCTTGCTTACGAAGCTTCACGTCACTAATGCATGGGCCACACTAACGAGAAATGCCATTAATTATTGGGAGAATGGACTTTAACTGTAGGTGGAGCTACGACTTAACGCGATAATTTGCTTGAAGATATACACATATTACATCTATAAGAAACCAGCATGAAATAGTAAACTTAAAACAAACTCTATATTAAAAACAATCCTTAGTTGAAAAGTAATTATGCAAGATAGAATGTACTTAAAGTTAACTTAAAAAACGATGTGACCAGAAAATATCTTAATCAGAATTTAAATTCAGGACGCTGCCTTCTGGTCATCATTGGCAATTTATCGAATCTTCCGTCGCCATTTTGACCTCGAAAACTAATAGCGAGGCCTATCCTTAGCATCCAATTTACATGAGAGGTACCTACTTACATTTTTACAAAGAGACTGAAACAACATTATATTACTGACAACTCCAGAAATAACCTTCTGAAAGAAACCAATAATGTTTTAAGAGAACATGAGTATATAATTTTCTAAGAAAATGTTTCGTGGTTACTTTTATACAACATATTAAGGCTAGAAGTGGCCCAAATTCTTCTATAAAGTTCCATGTAATTGACGTCACAAATTGCTTTGTGTCCACGCAGTCGCTTGTCCAACTTTAGTCCCAATACTTTCAGAGAATTTAATATATTTGTCTGCGAGGTCCAGTAAGGCGAAAATATTTCTTTGTACAAGCTAATCCTCATGTTTTTGGCCTGCAGATTAGATAACAAGATTACATTTAAAGTAGCATATTGCCCCGGTTTCAGCAAAAAAGAAAAATACGTAGATATATAAACAGAATTTCGTTACCGCAAAAATCTGAGCAAATCTAATTTATGGCAGAAACAATGATAGCAAAAACAATGGCGAATTAGTGTTGGGGAGTGGAATGAAAGCTTTTCTTTAGATTTACGAATTTCTGTGTTCATAACTCACTCAAAATGAATGTAAAGATAGCAGGGAATTTAAACGTAACACAGACGATCGGTTGTAAAAAGATTCCTAAAAGCTGCATCGAGACTCTTCAGATCCTAAAATAGGAGAAACGAACTACCCGCTGAGTGTACGAGTAGCTAAAGTAGTTGAAAGTGGCAGGACATAAAGGAAGAGGTCCTCATTCACGCGATACGACTTTCAGTATTAGATCCTACAAAGTTAAAATACGTGCTCGTCCACATTTTAGCTTCGCTGGCTAGTGAAACTTGTGTTGGAAAGGTATATCCTCGGCGAGAAGCAATCCATTTTTTGTCCTACATTAGGGAAATCCTCACAAGCCCTATTTAGGAAATTGCCTTCTTTATCGCGCCTGTGGTTAACACAGTTCGGCTGGGCCCCGGCCTTTCGAAGAGCCCCTTTTATTTTTTAGAATTCGACTTTTGTATACGTTTAGAACCGAACGTCGTATATTGATACTATTTTATTTTTCTAAACACATTGAATACAAGGAAAACATGGTTCTGTATTTTGATCGAGAAAATTTGAATTGGTTATGGGAACAATGGCCCTCATTTCTGTTTGCTACGTTTTTACCGCGATACTTATTTGCAGGAAGTCTGTTAAGGCTCTATGGAATCGCAATCTGTAAGGTATATTGACGAGGGCAACGGCTACTTAACTGTGATTGAAGGTTGAGAAAAAAGGCAAGTATAACAAACGAAAGAAATGGTATCCATTTTCGTTTTACTTGAAACACAGCAGAGACGGATTATTTCAAACTCGTTTAGAGAAATCGGTAATGATTAAATCTTACTTTGGGAACGGTACTCTCTGAAGAGAGAGCTGAAATAAATTTTTAATTTAAAACTTTTAATTAAAAAAAGTCATGTTTGCCGTTCTTGACTTAAGACCACGGTTGTCGCAATACTAAAGTAGGTAAATAGTTTTGTTTAAGCCGACTGTTCGAATATTAGTATAGACAAAGAACCACTAAATTATTATTGTGCACTAACTTCTACCAGCGGCTTCGCCCGCATAAAAGTCAGTTTTTCATATAAACTTTCATATAAACCACCGTTTTACCACCTTTCATAAAATCCTTCCTAGCGGATGTCTAAATAGATGTTCTATGTAGTTACTTTTTTACGTTCTTTTGCAATTGTTTCAAGTTTATTTTGAAGAAATGTTATTCTACGCTGTGCTCTTTTTGAAAAATTATTCCTGTATCGTGGAATTTGTCGATATGTTACAGCCGTGTGGGGTCCAATCATATAATGGGCCGTAATCCACAACGCAGGCCCAGTGCGGGTTGGTGGATGTCACATGTCTTGAAACTTTTGGTTCTAGGTTTCCTCATGATGTTTTCCTTCACCGTTTTTGAGAGCAGAATTACATAAAGTAATACGACTGGCTGGGTTTGAACCCGCGACCTACAACTCGTAAGTCGAGGTCGTTACCTGAGGCCACCACTGCTCATAATTGACTCCTCATGATTATATAGACAAACTTATATTTATTTCTCAAGGGAGTTGAAAGATACTAAATAAATATGATCCATGGACACTATTTTTACGTCATTTCTTTATTTTATATCTAGACATACACGTCTGTACAATATTATTAACCAAATGTTATTTCAATGAAACATTAATTAGTAGAACCAAACAGTTGCGCAATAATTTATAACCTCTTTGTTTCTACATCAGTGTATTTTGCTGTCTGAAATATTGCTAGCTTAGGCGCTCTGCAGACGGAGCGATCTTGATCTTCGAGGTTCGGCCATTGACAATCCACACAATTATCAATTTGTAACGTTCATAATAAAAAATCCCTCAAGTGCGAGTCGGACTCGAATAAAGAGGGTTTTGTAAACCAACTTAGGAAAAGAACTTCGAAATTCGATTCTGGAATTGAACAATTTATGTTCAATTCCAGAATCGAATTTCGAAGTTCTTTTTTTAACCGTATAAAGAATTTCTTTTTATGATGTAACTACTCATTCAAATTTCCAGTTTTCAGATTTATTTCTTTATTATTGCTATAAAACCTTGCTTCATGCCAATTTTCAGGGTTCTAGATTAACAGGCCCTGTGAATTTTGGATCCCTGGTGTGTCGAAATGTACGTTTTTTTTTACATAATCAGCCATAACTTTTTTCTGTTAACTTAGATGTTTATTTTTTTGACAGTTTACTGTAGACCTGAGTACATGGTTTTATTTCCAACTCGAACACTTATTGAGTTCTCGCGATGAAAGGTCTTAACAGACAGATAGACGGACAACAAAGTAATCCTATAAGGGTTCCATTTTTTTTCCTTTTGAGGTACGTGACCCTAAAAAAGGTGCAAATATAAACTTTTTTGATCATTTTGGTCATCAACAGTTTTTCGTAGCTGCAGTCGGTAATAAAATTCATTTCAAATTGCTTTAATTGACCACCAACAAATTTTCACTACTTGTGATCCTCTTCCCATCTGTCGTAGCACCCAATGTCAGTCCTACTCAGCGTCAATCTCTGTTTTTAAAAAAAATTGATTATAGGTTCGCGCTTGACTGCTATCTCACCTGGTAGAAAAGCGATAAGGCGACCTGACTTAAAGATTCCCGGGTAGCCGCCATCAGGAAACACAGACTTCGGCAAGAAATTCCACTCCATGGTTGTAAGCACAATGAATGTGTTCCCAAAAAGTTTTGTACATATATGTAGGATGTCCATCATGTACTGGTTGCACAACGCCGTACATAAACTATTATTTAAGTCGGTAGTTGTCACAACTGAACTGCCTGGCTCCCTGTGCGGATAGCCTTACTTACTATCGAGAGCTGCCGAATATTTGCCATTATTAATCATGAGATGAGAAGCGTCTAATGTATCGAATACATTAGAACTAGTGGTATCGATTTCGAAATAAAGTGTTTGTAAATAATGTACACATTTGCTGGAGTGGTTTCGGTCTATGGGATACATTAGTTAATTAACAATTCATGATACATTGGTCTTTGTTTTTGTAAATTTCATTTTATTATTGTGAATATGGGGATCATGTTATTCATATTTAATTTTTTGTAATTTTAACATAATGTCTGGTAGTCCCACTCTTTAGTCCTCTCTTGAGCCCCGAGCGAACGCCAACGTTCGTACGCCTATTGTAGTATATATTATGTCTCTGATTATTCGAAAATATTCTGAATATTCGAAAGGTTAATGCAGTTTAACCAAATGCCCTTTCTATGGTATTGTTCGTCAAGTCGTTGAGTTCCTTAGTATATTTGCACTGACTGGACAGGCTACCTTAAGTCTGCATGGTTTTCATATGATTTGACCATTAAATGTTTACTGTATGAACCTTAAAAGAGACTTTGACCTCTGAGTTTGTTTTGATGTTTCTTTACAGTCAGCGCGGAATACTAAGATACAGTTTAGTACTCAAATTATATTTACGGTTTTCTCCGTATTATCCTGCTGTAATACCACTCATATTAATACTATAAAGGCGAAAGCAAGTATGTACGGTGTGCTTGTTTTTGACTCCTTTATGCTCAAACGGCTGAAAGGATATTTATGGGAATACTTCTTAATTATAAAGGTGGGTCTACGATAGAGGACCCGAATACGAGTCGAGCTCAAATTCATGCAGTGTGAACCGTTTAAAAAGCCTTGAACGAGCGCGCTTCGAACGTTTGGTTTGTGCTCGACTGTGCTTCGCCTGTTGTCGGATTTTTGACGAACCCAAAGAGTTTTTATGTTCGAGGACAATGATTGGTTTAGGTTCGCTGTACGTTCCACTTGACACTGGGACTGGAGTTGCACGGCTTGTGGTCAGCTCATGCTCCTCTTAGACTCATCTTTAAAATAAGGAAACAACGTGTTTGCTTGTCTGAAGTAGGTATATCGATAAAAATGAAAACTTCCATCAGGACGACGTCACGTAATATAAAATTGTAGTTGTTTGGGTAAAGTCGGCCGAATCAAACCGACTTGTGGCCGAAAAAAAAACATTTTTTTATTGTTAAAAAGTGTACTTGCATTAATCCATTAAAAGAATATTTTATTTAGAACTATTTCGATAATGACGTGCAGAGTGACGTAGCCTTATTTATGAGATTCTAAACGTACCAGTACGCGTTACCGTAAACGTCATCTTGTACCAAAACTGAATAAGCGCCGTCTGGTGACAAAAAGGGAAAATTACTTTTCCTCGTACAATTTCATAAACGCGAACGTTTACGTTAACACAGCTGAGTAAGTAACAATAATAGGCCCTCGCCTAGTGCGAGATATTATACACTCATACGCGTTTTATACGTTTTAAATTTGTTCTGAGGAGATCACATTTGAAATGTCGAATTATAAGAAAAACGAGAATGCAGAGTCAAGCATTTTCAGTAGTATTTTTTTAACGCTATTTCCCAAATAATTACTTTTCCCACTTCCAGAACCATAGGTTTCCCTTTCGGAAGTCATCCTATACCCCTAGTAAGATTTGGCTCAGTTGGCCGCTACCATTTTGCTGACATCTCTTTTGGGCCGAAACACATAACCGCTTTGCGGCGCTCGTCAATCAGCAAAGCCGTCCGTACGCTTCGGATGGGCCGAACTGCCGATTTTAGCGGCGCGGTGCCGCAACGCAATTATGTGTTTTGGCCCTTAGAGGCGTACGTGGAACACAACTCGTCGTCGACATTCACTCTCGGACATGGTTTGGACGATTACCAGATGGCTGGACGTCGAGCTATCTATTACTCTTCGTCCGTAAGCTTACGCTTACGGTGGCCACAATCGGGGTCAGAATCTCGGGGCGGCTGGAACGTGCGGCCCCCTCCTTCACTAGCATTACTGCTTCGCATAAAGCGGCGACAGTGCCCTATTTCCCCTTCACTTTTCTACCTAAACTTTTACCTTTCAATAAAATATTGCGTAACCTTTTTTCATTAAGTCATCATAGAACCGCCGTGGATAACGATGTCTATACAAAGTTCATCTTTCGCTCGTTAAAGCTGGCTCGCCACACTCCTCGGAATAAAGTCTTAAGCTCATACGGGCCTATCGAGATTTTACCTCCTTTCATGTGGTCACGCTACGTGAAAAATGATATTTGCAGTGAATATGAGGGTCGTTAGATATCGCTGATAATGTTCTAAATGCTTACGGGCAGATTTTCTTTAAAGGTTTCGCAGTCACTTTGCGTGACTTTGAAATAGGCAGACATTGAATATTATTTATTTATTAAAAAACATTATAGCGAACTAGCAGCTTCTCCCGTGTGAAAATCGGAATACCCCTTGTAAAATCCGTTCTTAATAAAAGTCTACATCATATGAGGAAACTTTTATAGTTTCTGAGATTTCGTGATTAATCAGTGAATGGTATTTTACAAATTAGACAGATGTTCTCAGTACTATATGTTTGATATCCATCAATATTGTGTATGTAAACATAACCGCGCAAATACAGGAGTAATTCTTAGTGCAAAGCAAAGTTTAAAAAAGAATAAAAATGGATGCTCTGTCAAAGTTTTTGAACAAGTCTTACCTCTACACGACAAAATCCACTTTCCCGTAGACAAAAAATACGACAACCCATAAATTACAATATAATTTCCTAAAAAGAAACATCCATTAGTAAAAATTACGAGTTCTTGTTCATAACTTGAAATATTTCCTGCGGGAGTGAAATGAAATGCTTCAGATTTATGCAAGACAGTCCATCTCAATCAGAATGTGAGAAATGAGCTGACAAAGGTTCCTTTACGAATGCGAATGTCGACTGAAACTTCGAAAAAAAATCGAGCTTCGACTTTTTCGAACATTTTATTACGCGCTCTCGCGAAAAACTTCAGGCTTGACAAGTTAGTTCATGTTTTCCGGCGTGGATTGATGTCTGCATAAGTACGAGAAATAAATATTGTTTTGATGGCAGCCTCTGAATATTTTGTCGAGAAAAACTGGTGAGAGAATAATAATGATCATAATGAATTTTTATTTTTTACGATCCTAATCCCTGCTTCATTTTTTCGTCTAAATTGAAAAAGTAACTTAATTCTGAGAATTTTTGTAACAAAACATTGTCTAAAATAAATTATAAAATTATGTCAAAACGAGCACATGTTTAAAATGGCGACATAAATTCCGAAACCCTTAAATTTTCATCGGGAATTCTTTGCAAAAAGTCGATTCTGAAAGCCAGGGGTCACCAACAGTTTGCAACAAATCAACGGCTGCAGAGCCAGCCGTTCTCCATTTGTCGCTCCCAGATCTCGTGTTAATTAATGTTGGACGAGCCATAAAAACGGTGTTTCGGCGCCAAATGCACACATCCCCTTATATATGGCGCGGCGGCGTATTTTTCACGACGTCACCTGCTATATCTACGTGATCCGCATCGGAAAATATGTTGTCCCATTAATTAGGTACTTTGAATGGATTGTGTGGGCCTCCGTTATTGGCTGGAAAATTAAGGCGGGTGGGATTGATTGTTACGGTATAGGTAAACGATTAGTTAGCCGACTCGCCCGGCGCCTATGAAAGCCAGTTAAATATAGGATTGGATTTTTTTTGCTCCTATCTACATTTAGCCCTCATGCGTTGGAGCCGAGGAATACGGCTCGATGAATGGAAATTGTTCGCTTAGTTTTAGTTGGGTTTCATTCGTTTCTACGGTTTCAGGTTGATACAAATAATGCTTTCTTTCTAAAAGGGGATTGATTAAAAGAATTGTGCAGTTAGCCAACTGGATCTAGTTGATTTTTAAGCTTGGTGGCTGAAGTAAACCTGGAAACCCTGTATATTTTGGAATACATTGCCGATACTGTAAATGAAAAAAAAAGTGCTGTTAAAACCAGCAATATACACCGTAAAATAGATGATAATAGCCGTGTCCCTTCATCATTATAAGTGTACGGTCCGAAACTGCCTCTGATATACCTTATCCCTTACTCGACGTATTTTTCATTACCCAACATAATCATAAAAATACTGGCTCAGCGTGCGCGATAAAGAACGACAAACAATATCGATTACATAACACGTTCAGCCGCTAACACACCACTATAAAAACCTAATAAAAATCACTAAACCCCTCAGAACAAGTAGGAGCGAGGGTGCGCTATCACGCTAGTAAATCGACCTTGTACAATTCCTTTTGACACCTAAATACTATAAGGCGGAATCCTTCGGGCCGCGCGTAAGTCTGTAAACGCTGAATAAATCGTATTGTACACTGCGTAATGGCCCTAAGGGGTACAGCGAAAAACTTCCCGAGAGCTATTAACTTTATTTAAGGGCGTTATAAACCGTTTTCTACGTTATCAGTATCCCTTGAGCCTAGTTCGGCTTGTCCTTCGGCTATTGGAAGCGCCCCCGGGGGCTTATAACTATGCTGCCGTGAGCAGGTGGCCCTTACGTTATATTCGAAAAGTAATTAAAAAGTTACTTTATCTTTAAGCTTGCGCTTGGACAGTAAAAACTCTTGCAATATTTCATAAAGTTCGTTTATTTCATTTGTGGAATGCAATTCGTATCAACTTACTTAATTTTAATGTAAAAGACTAACTAAAAACAAAGGTTTTGATTGACTGTTAATCTTATCTTTTTTTATATAGTTTTAACTTATTTATAATGATGCTTGTCTATGATGCAATATATTTTAACACATATTTTTTAAAACCACAAGAAAATAAAAAAGAAAAAAATTGTTAGGATGATGAAATGAAGCCATTTTCTAGCCTTGCCAGCAGGCGAATAGTTTCAGTCTCTCGTTATAGTCGATATTAAAGACGAGGCGAAACGCGTAGTCCGACCGTGGACACTTAAAATTCAGAAGCATTTGCAACTTCCATTTTACAAACCTTAAAATAAATCCCTGCATGTTCGTGATGATAAAATTCGTATTGCTAGAGTAATATTATCTTTGGAAAATTACCAAATGCTTCCAAAATGGGTCTTAGCAACACATCCTATACCCATTTACCCAGCAAATAAACAAGTAGGAACCCATAACGAAAGGCCAGAGTGCTACAAAGCAAATTGAATCGAGGTGCCGATACTAGGAAGTCCCTCATTTCCGTGTTATTTGTTGTCGCTTGCCCCATAGGCATTAAATTTTCTTCTATGCCCCATCATGCGCATCCGGGTATGGTGTTCGTCCTTTCGAGTGCTCCGGACAAAAGTGAATTAACAGTTGCCCCGCTCTCATTCTATTGACCTTTACGCCTTCGTTATCGAAAATCGAAGCTAATAGTTTCCGACGGCAAGGCTGCGCCGATACAATTGTGTTGTACAAATTGTGGAGGGTTTAGTGTTTCGGCGATACTTTAATTGGTTAGTAACAGAGTGGAATCTCCTCTTGCTGTTTTGTTTTTCTAGTTAAACGCTGTATTGTTAGGGAGTTTTGCTGCAAAATGAAGAACATTGTAAGAATATATATATTCCACAACTATCACACAAGTAACGTGGTCTAGTCCCAAGCTAAGCAGAGCTTGTGTTATGAGTACTAGACAACTGATAAACATATTTATATATTTCTAAATACATACACATTTCATAGATAAATTTTACCAAGATACAGAACAAATGATCGTGCTATATGCGTGTGAATATATGTATAATGTAAAGCAAAGCAAAGGTTCGATCGTGTGTGGAGTACTGCAGTCAATATGGGCTGGTGCTGCAAAGTGCCACCAAGCGGCTTTGGATTCGGTGGAAAGGCGTGCAAAGAGGCTGATTGGTGATCCAGATTTGGTTAAGCCCAATCCTTAAAGCCTCGAGCACCGGTGTAGAGTAGCCAGCCTTTCGTTTTCATAAAATATGCACGGAGGATGTTAATCACCTGCAGTCATCTTTTGGCTAACGCAAAACATTGAAGTGGGACTGGTGGTCAAACTTTTAAACTTCTAACTACTTTGACGACTGCTGAAGATCTATAACGATTTTTAAACATTGCTGAAGCAGATAGTGGTTTTATCAGTGAGCTTCACCACATAGTAACATAGTCGAGCATTGTTTAAATTTCCTGTGACTGTTATGTAGCCTTCATCGTTATCATCACCATCAGCTTCTTACTGTTCCTACTGCTGGAACACAAGTCTCCTCTCTAGGAAAGAGGAATGACCAAGGACCACTACGCGGACCTAGTGCGGTTTTTTGAATTTCTAGTTTTAGGACATGCCGGTTTTCTCACGATTTTTTCCTTCACTGTTTTGAGAGCAGTGGTGAAATAAATTACACAAAGTAATGCGCCTGGCTGAGTTTGAACCTGCAAACTACAAACTCGTAATATGGAGCTGTTACCATTCGGCCACCACTGCTCTTTTACCACTGCCACTTGCCATATATATTATTAAGAATTTTGTGAGATACCACACCTAAAAAGTGAAAAAAATATATATATGATATACTCTTTATTGTAGGTTATAAACAAATCTCGGTACATTAGGACACTTAAAAATTATTACACTTTAAAATTAAACTTATTACAAGCTTTTATTTACTTTCACCTGTCGCGTTGTCTGTCGTTCTGTAATCAAATCTTGCAACTTAAATTTGATCCACTTCCCGGTTTCCGATTGAGCTGAAATTTGGTATACACGTTTAGTTCGGATGACAATGCAATATTATGATGACATGGAGCTGATCTGATGATGGACTCGCGAGGTAGCCATAGGAACTCTGTAATTAAACGGCACAACCACGTCGAGTTTGGGCTCGTGTGAATCGTCTTGACGAGTTTTATTTATATAAGTATAGACCACCGCTATAAAAGCTTGTTATGAAAAAAAATATTTTCATTGAAAACTTGTTTTGTTATTTATAGTGTTTTGAAAATAATTTTAAAAATCGGTTCTATTTTTTTAATAGCTTATACTTGTGAGAAAGTATACTGGGCAAATACCTCCCTCAACTACTTCCAGGTAGTTTTCTTTCGGGCCACCTCGAACCAGCCCTTGCGGTAAGCTTACTCTTCACATGTCCACCTCAGCGTCGTCCATCATCCTATTTTTTTTAAATGTTGTTAAAAACGTTTTTTTTTTTAATTTACATCGGTTTAAACGACCATTCAGCTGTAACAGTGAGTACCTACGGCTACCTGATCAAAGTGCGCAGTAAACAGTCCAATATTATTAGAAAAAATCAGAGGCAGGTAATCGTAATTTTAAATGGTTCCCGGAAATAAGGGACTTGGAGTATCGGCGCCTTGATTCAATTTGTTTCGATTCGATTGAAAGGGTTTGCACGAAATAGGTATGGGATGTGTTGCCCTCATTTGAATCTATTTTGAAGCCATTATTCGTAATTACTGAAGATTCGGGATTTTCGTTCAGAATTTGCTTTTTAGTTGAATTTGAATTTGTTTTCAAGTATTATTTATTAGTAACAAGTATTGTATTCAAATTGACATTTAATTGTTTCCTGAAGGGATAGGGTATTTTTTATATCGTGCGGATTTCGTCCTGCATGCGGCTTTATGCTATCTGCGTAGTATAGTATAGCATCAACCTTGTAAACTTCCCACTGTTGGAACTGAGGCTTCCTTTGTAGCAGAGGAAATGAATGGCTACGGGCCGCCATGCGGCCCAGTGCGGTTTGGTGGATGTTACATGTCTTCAAATTTTTGGTTCTAGGACATGCCAGTTTTCTTACTATGTTTCCTTCACCGTTTGGCCGAGTGGCTCCGACCTATGTATGACAACTAAACTAATGAGGCGATCAATGTGCGTGTATTTCAGTGTTCGGGGTTGTGCTAGATCTACATAAGACCGACGCACATGTGTAACACGTCTGACTCGTTTTTTACGTAGAACGACGCGCGACGTCGCGTGACGTAGATCAAGTGTAGCTCTACAAGTCTAGTTTCTGTATAAAATGTATAGGGACTGACGCACTCAGATCAGTGCAGCAGTGCAGTTCTATTTAAACTCTGAAAGAATATACAATAATTAATAACTCTGCTTATTTATAAGTATGTTTCTTATAAGTATGTATTTTATTGTATTTGTTTCTTTTTCTGGTTGTCTTTTCTTTATATTGCACCTACTGTGTTATGTTTCTGCACTAGCCAAAGGTTGACTGGAGGAAAATGCCTAAGGTATTAAGTCCGCCTTCGTACAGTGTTATGTGCATAAGGTTTTTATTAATAAATACAACCTAACAACGACATATTGCCATAAAAAACAAGGGACGGAGCAGTTTAAAAAATAGATGGAGTAATTTCTAAAACCAATATCGTTGAACCGTACCTTCGATAAGCAAACAATAATTAATTTATTGACCCACCTGTTTGTAAATTTAGAATAAAAAGATTTTTCTTAAGAAAATTTTATACAATAACTAATTGTTTGCAAACGATGTTCCACCATATATCAAAGCAAAAATTAGATGACCAAAAGGCGTGGGGTCGTGTCCGCAAGGACATATGTTTTCTAATAGCTATCATATAACCAGAAGATCTTTTGATGTTAGAAGTGAATCAATTACTTCTATACAAGCGAGCTCCATCGTTTACTATATCGTCATATCGTCGTGTGTTTATCGAGGGTTAAAATGTGTCCGCAAGGACATGAACAGTGGATAGTTCGCCGTCCGGCCATCCGGTAACTATCCGGACCGAGCCCGTGTCGTCAACAGTGCATTGTGTTCTCCGCACGTCAAAGAGATGTTAGCGATACTATGCAATGCCTGAATGCCAAAATTTACCTGAAGTCATGGATTGAATTCTCAAAGGAACACCTGTAGATCTAGAACTTAAAGGAGAATTAAAAGACACAGTTGTGGTTTTAGTCAGTAAAAATTTGACACGCCTAGCTCGGCCCTAGAGTGGAAGAAGTCATTAAATGATTACGTATGTTTTAAAAAAAGATGATCAACAATCAACTCTTCCCCGGTTATCCTTGTTTCATGTAAACGCTATTTAAAATTTACAAAAATATTTTGTTTTTAAATGTAGATTATTATTAGAATACTAATTACAATATACATAAATTAAATCATGTATAGAAATATAGAAATACATTTCTCTCTATCTAAAAAAAATCATAACTCTGTAAAAACAATCTTATAATTAACATTTTCCCGTATTCAATACCATCAACATAGCAAAGAGACATACCTATATATATTTCAAACAATTGAACATAAATTAAATAATGTTTACAAGGAGATCACAATTATTTAATTAATTAAACTCTGTCTCTAATTACTGTCTGGAGGGTCGGCCCGGGATCTCGGGAATGATAGGAAATGTTTAGGAATATTAAGCCCCCAACTGTTATATTTGGGTACACACATTACAGGGAAGCGGCCGTGACAAGAGGTAATAGCGCTTGGTACACACGGCGGGTATAATGCAAGGACGTTATTTACCGTTCCCTATACATTTTGAAATCTCTGCTGTCTATATTTGGTATAATTTATAGACGCTGCTGTATTTTTTGTTGTATTTTGTAGCTGTGTCTCATCAGAAGGCTTAAAGTCATCCATAGGGTAATGGAAAGGGCGAAAGGGTTGAAGTTTCCTTATGTGATCGCTTTAGGAATGTAAGAGAACGCAATAGAACTAAGGTTGCTGAAATATCCCAAAGAATTGCCAAGCCTCCAAGAGGAGGTATTCGATAGGCCTGAAAGGCATGGAGTGACGACCGAGACACAGTGTTGGTAGGTCTCCCACAAGGAAGATTGATGATCTGGTGAGGGTCACAGGAACCCGGTGGTTGGTTCTCCTGCTGGCATCTTTATTCCAGATACGATCACTCGAAGAAAACTTACCCTTTTAGGTGGCTTTAAGGAAAAAAATGTGGGCCTAAAACAAAAAGAGTGAGAAGTCTGTCTAAATGGTAAGTATATATGGTGCAAGTATATCTAGTAAAATACTGGTACTCAACTGCATCTAATTACTTTGGAAGCCGACTGCAACATGGTTAAAAAGGGGTGGGTATGTGTATAGATTCTTTTTTTGCGCTTTTTCCAATGAATAGAAGTCTGTGGTTAGTACAGAAACTCTAGATTTCATTAGTCGGTGAAACTTCAGATACGTGATCTGTATCGATAGCAAGTGTTCGTGATTAGGTAGCCATGTAAGTATGTGGTTGAGTTCTCGAGGTACAAGCCCGGCCGCTCTAACTTGGCGAGCCTGAAGATGGACTCTGTGAACTAACAGTAACAGTTGTTAACAGCAATAACAACTGTTAATGGCATTTGTTTTTTTTTAACCTTTTTCTTACGAGTGAAACCAACTATTTACAGCAGCCGCCATTTGTCATTTCACCACCGTAATAAAACACAAAATCAGTAAAATGGACAGTAGAAAGTTTTCTTAAGTGTTTAATGTTCACGGGTTTGTGGACTGCGAGCATAGGGTAGCTCGCCATGCGGTCGTCTGGTAATAGTCCTGACCAAGTCATGTCGTCGACGGCGCTCTTGATTCCCGTGCGCCTCAAGGAGTTATCATCAAATAAAGAGCCCGAAGCCTACTGGGGCCCCGAGCCGTTTCTAAAAGAAAGATCTGACCCCAGTTTAAAGGCTAAGAATCAGAAGGAAAGGAGTGGGTCGTTTAGTCAGTAAGAGTCTGACACTGTTTTTCACTCCGCCCAAGGGTGGTATTCGTCATTAGATGATTTTCCCTAGCATAAAAAATTGTAATGTTATTTTGAACAGAGTATATGTTCAAAAAGTATTTATAAAAGCACAGTGCGACAGTCCGCTAACCGCAATGTTATGGTTCCATGGATCACCACTATTTGTCTATTTAAAATAGGGCTCACGTATTCAAAAAGACTGAAAAACACTCAACCAGAGTAACCAATTCACAATAACGTAGGAAAATTACTTCCGTTTGGATGTTAAATTGAGAGCGGTTGTGGCCAAGCGCCAATGGCCCTAACTTATGAGTTGTGGGTAGCTGGTTCAAACCCAGCCAGGTGCATTACTTTGTGTAATTTATTTAATCACCACTGCTCTTAAAACGGTGAAGGACAACATCGTGAGGAAACTGGCATGCCCTAGAACCTAAAATTCGATGGCATGTGACATCCACCAATCAGTACTAGACTCGCAAAGTAGATTGTAGCCCATTCCATCTCCTAGAGAAGAGGGTTCAGTCCCAGCAGTGGGAACATTATAAGGCTAAATGCATGTAAAATTGCACGCAAAAGACAAAACTTCTCTTTTAAAAACGATGCTTCACTTTGTAATATTACATGACACCAGTGAAATACGACCTTTATGTCAAAAGGCTGTTGATCCCTCCCCCAAGCTAACTTGTCATATTACTGCGACTCATTGTTTGAACAAGTCTTGCAAGTCATGCAATCGGATCTTATGATTTACTCACGAATTCATTATGGTAGATACTGATTTTGCTAGATAAGATACTTATTGTAACATAGCAGGAAGTACGGTGTAGTGTTTAAAGTAAAAAACATAAGGAGTTGTCAGCAAACCGTAGGGACCCTGCAGAAGGGTCGAAGCCAACTGGGGCCATGGGTTCGCGTCTGAAAGGAAGGCTCTGGCCCTGGTGTATATGGCAACGTTGGAATGGGGTAGGTTGTTTAGTCAGTAAGAGTCTGACACTTGTTTCCCGCTTCGCCCAGGGGCGGGACTCGTCATTGGATGATTTTTAACTACCAAAAAAAAAAAAACATTGTTTAATAAAACCAACAAGCATTAATTCACTATAAAAACTTAGTTTTACTAAACTGAGCTCAGCGTAATCTAGTTTAAAGACCCATGTCGAAAACGTGGGTGTTTAGAATTAAAACTGAGTTTAGCGTAAACTAGATTCAATTTATAGCGGTAAAACGTAAAATGAAGCTATAATCATGATTAGACGCTAAAACTATGTTTTGTTTTAAATAATCGCGATTACTTTTACTGGTGAATTTGGCCCTTATATATGTTAGATATTATCCTACTAATATTGCAAATGGGACAGTCTTTCTTACATGACATTTAAAACATATGTATTTAATTCATTTTGGGCGAAGAATATTTTTTTATTCCACCAGTATATATTGCGCCGATCCCTAATAAAACGGGACAAGGGCAGGAAGATGATGATCCGTAAAATAATTTTCAGCATCCAAAGAAAATAGGTGTTGTTTTAGTCACTGTAAGTCTGAATCACTATCTTGCTCTACCTTCGAGCTCGAGCGGTGATTAACCACAACTAAAAAAATAGCAAAAAAATAATGATTTCTATTTTTGTATTTTAGTTTTTAATGAATAAACTCAAAAGCTACTGGACCTATTTTAAAAATTCTTTCATCCATACAATGCTACTTTATCACTTAGTGACATAGGCAATATATTTTTAACTTTCACGTGGGCGTCAAGTCATTGGCAAAAGCTATTGAATACATGAATTTAGTCGCTAAAGAAGCGTATTCATCGAGTATTATACCTATTCATATATCCAAAACACTGTGATGAGAAAATACGCGAAGACAACGTTATTTAAAGGTGCTGAAGTTTTATATAACGTTATATATATAGTTATACTAGCTTTTACCAGCGGCTTCGGTCGCGTAAAAATAGGTTTTCGCACAAACTTTGCATTCGCGTTTCATTCCTTTGGACAGTGAATTTTAGAAAATACTTTCTTAATGTTCGCCTACGTCAAAAAAGGAAGCCCTCAATCAGTCAGTTTCTCCTTTTACATATATAGATATACAGTGATACATTGATAACTAGCCTGTGGGTCTAGTGGTTAGTGGCTCTGACTGCTGTGCTCTGCCCTGATCGTTGATTCGATTCCCACCCAAGACAAATGTTTACGCGATGAGCATGGTCATTTGTTCTGTTTGAGTGTGATTCATTTACAATATTTAGAAATATTTAAGAATGTTTATCAGTTGTCTAGTACTCATAACACAAACTTTTCTTAGTTTGGGACTAGATGGCGCTGTGTGAAAGTTGTAAAATATTATTATTATTGTACTCTCGCGAGGTTTATGCATACACCTGTCAGCGTCCCCTCCACATCCTAGGACACATTCACATTACTCAGCGTTAACGTAAAATGGTACATAACAGCCAACCGACGTAAACAAAGGAACATAAAACAAATAGGATTAAATCATTTTCCCTTGGGTTACTTGCTCTACAAATTAAACATACCTAGGTACGTTGAAACTGCGAACTAACCTGCAGGCGGGTAATGAGTGCTAAATGAAATTTCAACGATGAAATATGGCGAATTTTATGATATACGGGAAACTCGTAATGGAATTGTTACTATGTTTGTTTATTATCGCATTTTGCCTTGGTTTGTACTCGAAAGTAATGATTTTATTGAGTTTTTTAAATCTCTTTAGTATACCTGTATTTCTCTATAAAAATTCTTGCTATTGAATTTTTAGCAACAAATGTTGCCGTATTCTCCAGTAAAGGAAAATGTATTTACCAAAAAATACAGCATTAAATAGACAGATTTATACGTGTTTTCTAATAAATTGTATAGAAGAATTGAACTTATTTTAAGACCTTGAAAATACAACTTTTGTAACAAGAATTGAACTTGGCTTTTAACATTCAAGATCATGATTTATTACCCTTATAGAATAGCTAAATTAATTTTCGGGAACGTCTGTAACAGGCTCATCAATATTTCCACAGCTCCCAAAGGATATCAAACAGCTACATCGTATATGGAGCTCAATGTAATTACAAATCAACTACGATAATGAGTATAAATTTAAGTTGTTCATCGGTGAAATATGACCATTTTCATGAGTCAGCTCATCGCGTTGTGACCCAACGTTATCAATTAATATATTCTGTGCAAAGCGCCGGTGATTATGTACCGTCGCACTTTCAGCGTTCCTGCCACCAGAATGGGGATTACCGCGCAAACTCCCCGTTTATCTGGCGATGCTTTATTACAATTTTCCCTAATATTAAAGTTGTTCGGCGTACGTTAGTTTCTTATCCGTAATCTCTGGGTTAGTGGGTGTAAGTTTTCTGCGTAATATGTTTGGAGAATCTTGTTTTATAGTTCACGTTGGGGACGTGGATGTTTGAGTGTTATTGATATATTATATTAGTTAACTTTCGCTTTGAGACATCGCAGTCTGAAGAGGATACCCTAAAGTTTTGTGAAGTGAGACTTCAAAGCTTCTTGACATGGCGTTTTATTTCAGACATAGTATCCGTTAGATAGAGCCATTACCCATTGAGGCACTAAAGACGTTGTAAACTGGCGTCTTTTTAGTGTAGTGGGGCGTGTGTGCGGATAACACATCGACACAAGCCATTAGGCAGCGCGCGCCTTTGAGTTGGGTCGGCGCCGCTCGCCGCCGGACTTGCTGTTCAAAGGGCCACTTCATCGTCTTTTCATGTTACCTCACACGTCATCACACAATTTAGCTACTCATCTCGCCCCATGATATGATAATAAATAATCCAACGCTAAAGTGCCTCGTGTCCCCGAAAACTTTGAGATAAGTGCCTCCCGAACTTGCCGTTTTCAACTTTCACCGCGGTTTATATTGGATACGAAATTTAACGTGAAGTTTTTGATATTATAAGCCAATATCAGATGATTCTTTTCGAGTTACGAAGTCGTCGGCCGAGACAAATATTTTGCTAATATTTCTTGGTTTACTTTACTTGAGTTTCTGTCGTTATTGGCAGAAATCGTGATGTGAATTGTTAAGCTCCCAATAAGAGAGAATATTATCGTTTTTGAGATTTTGTTTGACAGAATATTATCGGTTTTTATGCTTATTTTATTTCAGTAAGTACTTAGTACTAAGTAGTTCAAAGTACGAAGGGTTTTGTGTTATAGGTGAATTACATTTTTTATTTCAATAAAAGCCGATTATAATGTAGGTGTCTTCAAGGCTAGAGTGAATAGGCTCTTAATAAACTAGTGCGCCTTACCATCAATGATTGCATCACTGCTTACAATCAGGTGGGATTGCAGTCAAGCACTAGTTTATTGCAATTAAAAAAAATATAGTTTTTGACTAAGTACTAATTGTTTCAAAGTAGTGGTATCTCAGTGGGAGAACAGTGGTGAACCAGAGGTAATTGACCAGTCTTTGTACGACAAGGGTTCAAATCCAGGCAGGCTCCTTGCTTTCTTTAATTTATTTTTATTTTATTCCTGCACTTAAAATAGAGAAGAAATATTCTTGAAAAAACTGGCATGTCCTAGAACCAAAGGTTGGAAGATATTTGGCTTTTACTGCCCGTGTACTAGGTGTACGTGGTGGATTACGGCCCATTTCTTCTTCTAGAAAAGAAACCTGAGTCCCAGCCGTGGGGATATTATACGGATGGTTACGCTTATAATATCAGCGTATGTGCTGAGCATTTAAAACTATAACCTTACATAAGTATGTTTAGTTATCTACCTAAATGATTTTAGTATTCATTTCTATCACATAACCACCGCGCAGCCAAAACGAGCTACATATTATATAAGCTTTATAACGAGAATACATGGACCGTTTCTAAATAGAAACTCATTTGGCAAGTTAATGTGTAATTTGAATGACCCGGACAAATTCAAATTAATTCAGCTTTTCGTTGGCATTGAGGGACTTTGAAAGAAGCGATCGATAACAAATTCAGGGGTTAGTAGCAAAATTAGCAATTTAATTTCGATTCAGTGAAAGTTTCCTTAGTGTTGGCAAGAGCGGACGAGTAATTTGCAACCGAGAAGAAACGAAGGGGCACGTTATTACGTAAACTTTTGTCAGTAGAAGATTGATTAAGTTTACTTGCGCCATTCTGAGGTTTGTATTTATGTTATAATGTACGGTTTGTGAACTTTAGTTATTATTGTGTAGCTTCTATCAACGGCTTCGTCTGCGTAGAACATGCTTTCTGGATAAAAGTATCCTAAGTTCTGGAGAATACAGTCTCGAGATAAAAAGTGTCTTATGTTCAGGAAAACATATTCCCGGAATAAAAAGTCCTAGAGAACATATTTCCAGGATAAAAAGTATCCTACGTCCTGGAGGACATACTGCCAAGATAAGAAAGTATCCAAAATCTTGCAGAACATGAACCCGGAATAAAAAAGTGTCCAAGTTTCACCACAACGTGCGTTTCACATCCATCGGAGCTCACCAGATCATCTCCACTTTGTGAGTCCAGTCCAGTGGTACAACAATCTGTTCTGCAAATAATATAGCCCAAAAACCAAAATTTGACGATTTTTTAGGCTATGACGGTATTGTATTCGTATTTGTATTTGGGACTGGTGTCCGCAACTCCACGACTAAAGCGCGTATTTATAACGGGATTAACTAACTAAAACTATGAAATCTAGCAGTTCAACTCTACCCAGAATCATGTGAAGGACAGTCACAGTTTATTTTACCATTTTATTCCCGAATAAGAGTGTATTTATTATCAGAAATTCTAAGCCGACCCTGCATGATGTTTAGTCATATTTCTGAAGAATTATTTCCTTCGCTATCTTCGCGACTCTTATTTGCGTCACTGAAATGATTTACGTTACAACGTTTGTTTCAGCAAAAGCTTAATAAAGTACTATAAAAGGGTCCATTCTTTAGATTTATTATATTGCAGAAATGAATGAAAAGGTTAGAACCTCAAATGTTTTACAATATCTTAAGGTATGAATTTTCTATAATTCGAGATGGCTCTTTAAAACCATAAAACGGGATCAGTTATGATCTGATACCTGGCTCCTCGCTAGCGGTGTGGAATATCGGATTATAGGATCCAACCCTGCCGCCCCTAGAGTGCGATTGTCGGCAGGTTTCGCTGCATTAACCCTTTCATCGTGACTCCGGTTTTATCTGGCAGATCCCGGCGCATTTTTGTTATCTTTAAAAAAAGATTTTCATAAAAGGGCTGTGTACGGAGTTTCCTTTGCGTGAAATTTAAATTAAGAATATGCTGAGTATTTTAGGTAGATTTTTGCTGAGAAGGATTTCCGAGAAGTGTTTTGGGAAATATTTTGATGTTTTTGCTTGTTTTTCGATAGTAACGTAACAACTAAATTAATTGGATCATAATTCAGTGCCCTTGTTGTATTTAGAGGCGTAGCTACCGCTGTATATGCTGTGTCTATGATTCGGGACTTCGCACTACAGGGGGCCTGATGTAGGTAAAAATTATAATCTCATACCGTAAATTAAGCATTCGTAAGAAAACACAATTTTTTAATAGGGGCCCTTGTAGGACTAGCTACGTATCCGGTCGTATCTTTAAACTCAACTATTGTCTTTCTGTTATGTCTCTAATTATTCGAAAGGTTAAACACTTTTACCTTAACTATACCATCCTGTATAGTTTTTTGTAACTCTATGTCTACTCTCAAGGATACCGCCATTATTATCAAACCCCAATCTCAGGCTTATAAGAACCTAATCGAATAAAGCGGAAAAGAAAATGTAGATCACAATAAAACACAAGTTTGTAAGCTCTTGCGACAGTAATCCTACAGGGCGGCGTACTTATCAAAAGTGATCAAGTGATCACTTTCCTGATAATACGGAGGCTACTATTTTAGGCTTAGTTCGGATGTCGGATTTGAATTGTTGTTGTTCGCTCGAAGTTTATTGAAAGTCGTTACGAATGTTTTCTTTTTCCTTTGTTTTTTTTTTAATTCTTATTGTATGGCCTTACGTAATTACGTTTGACTACTATATAAATAACAAAGCGACGTCGAACGCTGAAAATGCTACCTTATGGTACCGTTTTCTCTACGTCTACTTATGTAAACGTAGGTACTTACGCTTGCGAAATTAATGGGGCCCGTTAGAGGTCCAGCAAGGCCGAAGTCTGCTGGGGCCATGGACCAGCATCTGAAAGGAAGGTCAGGTTATCACCACAAATATCGGTACAGCTGAAACTAAATAAAAGCTTGTAAAAATAAAAACGTATCCACTTAATTTGACTCACAGGTTATAGCTATTAGAAAGTACAGACTGCTGCAGAAAATTCCATTCCTAAGTTGTCCGCATAATGAAAAATATTTCTAAAACGTTTGGTGCTTAAGGGTGGGATGTCGACCATGTTACGATGGCGCACTGCCTGGAATACTTAATACTTTTATTCTGTTTTCAAGGAAATATTGAATCAAGTAATATGAGGGAATATAAGATTGCATGTAAATAAAGTAAATGAAATAGGTATGGAGATCTGTTTTATTTTTTAAACTTCATTGTTTCATGGAATAATGATTATTATTTTATATAATTTACATAATGATAATTTCTATTTACATAACCACTACTATAATAATTGTGGAATATATAATTAAGACGCCTTTTCTTGCGAAACAGTAATGGTAGCAAAGGATTAAGCCGACCGCTTAAGGCAACGGCGCTCACGCCCCAGTCGCCGCCGGGATTCCGGCAGGCACGGGCTTGCAGACGGCGAGCAATGGGTAACTCGCCGTCCGGTCGTCTGGTAACAATCCAGGCCAAGCCATGTCAAGGCCAGCCACTGCAGGGCCGGAGCCTACTGGGAGCCGGTCCGGCTTTTGAAAGGAAGGTCCAACCCCGGTATGGGGGCTAAGAAGGAATGGGGTGGGTTGTTTACATCAGTAAAAGTCTGACACTGTTTCCCGCCCCACCCAAGGGCGGGATTCGTCATTAGATGATTTTACCCACCATAAAAAAACCTACAGTAATCGATTCTAATCATACTACTTCAGGATGTGCGTTTATTATGTTATATTTTGTATATAAAGTAAAATTTATATAGGTTAAGTGTAACACAGCTCCGGTACCCGGCAGTTTATTTTCTTGTATCAGATTATTTTCGCGTTTCGATATTAGATAAGAAGGAATGTTGGTACAGCCGGCTCTATTTTTAGAATGCAGTGTGTGTGTGTGAGCGTAATACCTTTTACTTTTACACCCTTGTGAGAGGAAAGATAACGAAAAACTTTCGAGTGATATTGGAAATAGCAATACGCGAGCGATATCGAATGATATTGTGAAACCAGCCGCGTTCTGTGACTTTGTTTTTCATTTTTCGGGAGAACAAGTTTACTTTGTAAACTTGGCTTATCGGAAATTGTATAACAGACGTACTTTGTGGATTGTATTTGAAAAACAACTCGTGGTTCTGTTATATTTAAGTTTAAGGGTATTAAGGCTTAAAGTGGGGGGGTTTAAATTGTAAAATAAAATGTTTACACCACCTGTTCGATAATGTATATACTACACGACGCCGACTACATTACTTGTTAAATTTGACTGGCCTGTCAGCCTAGTAGTTAGTGACCCTGACTGCTAAGAAAGGAGGTCGTGGGTTCGATTCCCACCCAGGACAAATGTTTGTGTGATGAGCACGAACATTTGTTCTGTGTCTGGCTGTATATTTATCTATAATTGTATTTATTTAGAAATATATAGATAAGTATGTTTATCAGTTTTCTAGTACTCATAACACAAGCTCTGGTTAGCTTGAGACTAGACGGTTGTGTGATGGTTGTCAAACAAAAAAAAAAATACTATAGTTATCTAAATAATTAAATAATTTTTTTGTTAACATTTCGAGTACCGTAATTTTTTAATTCCGACAATAATGTGTGCAGACAGCGGTGTCTTCTTGGGCTTAATGAACAAATATGTATTAGTTTACTGCTGTTTAATCTATGGGGTCTTCGTTGCCGGAAAATAAACTGGTTATTATTAATTCACAACTCTCACCTAAAGTAAGCTATTTTATCTCTAGGAACCTGATATAACATGGGTATTCCTTAGGGAATAATGAGATTTGAATTTGACACGTCAGATTCATTTGTAAATTAAAAACTTATTAAGTGTATTAAAACTAAGAAATGTTTTTTTTTTTAATTCAGCTCCTAAAGGGATGTAATGGGGGCTAAAGTTAGTACGGAGAACCCAACTTTCACGCAGGCGAAGCCGCTGGCAGAAGGCTAGTCAAAAAATAAAACTGATGTCCCAAAAAAAAAAGAATTTATTTGTTTGAACGCGCTTATCTCAGAAACTACTGGTTTACATTTTTTTTCTTGTGATAAGTGGTCCATTTAGGAAGACTATTAGGCTATACAGCATCATGCTGTGATCAAAAGGAGCAAAGTAGTAACAAAAGGTGCGGGCGAAACCGCGGGGGACAGCTAATGTAGCATAAAAGCTTTCGGTAACGGTAGCGCCGAGCGCGAATAAGCGAATTAGACCAAATTCCTAGAAAAATCGAATTCACGCGACGAGCCTGTCTACGTAGGAACCCTGCAGAAGGGTGGAAGCCAACGGGGGGTAAGGGTTCGTGTCTGAAAGGAAGGCTCTGGGTCTATATATAGCGATGTAGGAACGAGGTAGGTTGTTTAGTCAGTAAGAGTCTGACACTGGCTTCCGCTCCGCCCAAGAGTGGGCTTCGTCATTAGTTGATTTTTACTTACCTTAAAAAAGTGCCTGTCTACAAATCAAGTCTTTTCGACTCACACACACACACTCATAACATTATCCAGTTACAGGACCACATATTTTTCCTTTTATACGGCCATAATAATACTAATATTAAAGAGGCAAAATATATTTGTATATATGTATGTCACCACCAATATGTACCTATATTCCGGGAAATAAATAATTCATTCATCCACATGTTTATTACATTTTCACGCTGAAATGGATGAACGGTTTGAAGGTTTGCACATGGGGAGACTCTTTCCTGGAATAGGACATGCAGTGGCGGTCCCTTCATACAAGCCCAAAAGCCCGGCATGCCTTACTAAAATGCTCGATAAGAATCAATATCAAACCCGAACTATTTAAAAGTTCGCGCGCTTAATTCTTATCAAAATAACACAAATTATCTACCTATGCTGCACTAAACGTGACTAAACTACAAATCGTGATTGTTCGCGCGCTTCGCATACACTCGGCGGCACTACATATAGCTATCTCGCTTACACTTACCGGCTTTTACCGGGCTTTCAATGTCTCTTTCGCACTCATAGCGATGTGCCGTATAAGTACTTAGGACGTTTTGCGTCTAAAACACGATCAGTATAGAAGATTTAAGCCGGGATTGCGCATGAAGTTGACGCGTATGCGTGACCTTGTCAGCTTACCAATTCTATTGTGTTGCCGTTTTAGCAATATTGTGAGATCTTGGAGATTTTTAACGAGTTTGGAGACTTTTTTTAAGATTTAGCAACTAAAAAAAACTAGCGGCTTTTTAAAATAACGAAATTAAATATTCAAGCGTTAACTTAAAAATAAAAAAATTGCGAAATTAGCTAGATTTTTCATATACCTGCCGACTTTTATTTGCATAAATGACAACACTGGAACTTTGCGTAAATAGTTTTTGACACTCGAGTGCAACTAACTTCAGTTTTATTTTGTTGACTTTTTTTGTGTGTTTTCTTAGATTTTCCCATTTTCCCAGTGTTATATGTAACTGTTTTGGTGATTTACCTACAACAATGGAGGTAATTGTACCTTGTGAGGATTTAAAATTCGTTCAAGTTTTGATTGGCGAAGATAAGGTAAAATCTTTAAACTTTGCTCAGAAAAAACAGTTAATTTCTTCATTAAAACCGACGCTTAATCTGTGTATTTCTCAGTCTTAGATCAGTATATATATAAATTACCTACTCACATTTTCCTACAGAGGGATTAGATTAATTATTTGCATTTATGCAAACTATTTCGACAAAAAAACAATAAAAACTTAATTGATTTGCTTGTATTCTAGTCCTGACCTAAAAGATCGTAATGTTTTGGAATTAATTGATTTCAATCATGACAATAACCTAGAATATGCCTTTCCCGAATTGTTAGTGTATCGTGTTTTAACTATTCCGGCTAAGTACAAGTTCTTCCGCGAAACGTGCTTTTTCGTCTCTTAAAAGTATTCATAAGTACCTATCTGAGAAATACACAAGGACAAGAGCATCTTTCTGAATTATCAATGATAGCTATTGAAAAACAGTTGTTGGTAGAATTAGTAAAATGTTGGTTTCATTTTACTCTGATGTAATTTAATCATTTCTTAAGAAAGATAGACAATTCCAATTAGAATATAAATAATTTATTTGAATTCCTTATTATATTCTATGTAGCTATTTTTTTAGTTTTGTTTTGGAACTTTATTTATTTATTTAATACTTCATACACAAATGTACAGAGGCGGACTTAATGCCTTAGGCATTTTCTACCAGTCAACCTTAGGGTGAACTTTCTGTTTTGTTTTTTTTTTGTCTGTAACCTGTTAGAAAGCAAACAACTACTTACCATAACTTTGTTTCCTCAAGCAATGAAGCAAACCAAATGGCTTTTTTCAAAGCCACCGGAGGTATGCAATTGCTGATATGTTTATTATATTCAATCTAGTACGAGCATGCCTTCAGTTAGTGAAATTGAAGAAAAAAGATGGATGAATTCACTTTTAATTTATTGTATCTAATCAGTAGTTTATGAGAAAATTGTGATGATCCATACGTAGGTACTTACATACTCAGTCCACAACTGAACTTTCTTTTTTTTAAATCGGTTAAAATTTTTGGGCTTGCCTTATATTGAAACCCTAGGCACGCCACTGAGGACATGGTCTCCCTATGTGCTATATTTTATTTGGTGTGTTCAATTGTACATTCGTAATATAGAAATTTTCTTGTAATCATTCTCTACATTCACTCGAACAAAACCGATAAATAAAGCTAGTATCTAATAAAATAAAGGGGTAACATTTTTAACTTTGTATATTAGAAGTAATCTTCGGAACTACTGAACCGATTTAAAAAATATACACTATTAGTACAATGGCTAATTTATCACTATATGACCAAGGCTAATATTAAAAACTGGATGATAAAACCTAATGCTAATTTATTACTGTTTGAATTAGCCTTTGTCACTCAATAATACATGAGAATTAACGTAGCTCATATATCATTTAAAAGATAATGCTATTTTATCATTGAGTCAGAAAGGCTAATGCTAATTTATCATTGAATGACAAAGACTAATGCTAATTTATCAGTCAGTGACAAAGTTAATGCAAATTTATCTTTGAATGACAAAGGTTTATGTTAATTTATAATTGAGTGACAAAAGCTAATGTTAATTTATTATTGAGTGACAAAGGCTAATGTTAATTTATTATTGAGTGACAAAGGCTAATGTTAATTTATCACTGATTGTCAAAGCTTAATAGAAATATATTACTGAGTGACAAAGGCTAATGCTAATATATCACTGAGTAACAAAGGGCTAATACTAATTTATCACTGTTATAATATTTTCTACTTTTTCCGGGGTCGCTGCTTGGTAAGAAACAAAACCGCGACACACTACAATAGTTTTTCCAAACAAACGTATGTCCCAACACGTATTCAATGGCCGACACTTTCCTTCCAATCAAGAGTTATGTAAGAACACTAAGTCAAAGAAATCTCTTCTAGGTACACTACTACAAAGTAAGAAAAACGTGACCGGAATGTGTCAAGTGTGTTAGTGTAGGTATAAGAGTAACTGTGTCTGATGAAACTACTGTTCATTGGTAGAACAAATCGGTGACATTTTATCTTAGGTGTATATGTATACTTTATTCATTTTGACATACTACAAAGTTGCTACCAGCGGCTTCGCCCGCGTGTAAGGTGCACATTATTGCAAGGGAGCATGTTTCATACAAAATCGTTAATTTGTTTGAGCGTAAGGGAGTAATAAACGTATAGGGCCACATTTAGACACATAATTATAGTGTGTATAATTATGTGTCTAAATGTGGACCTATACGTTTATTACTCCCTTATATATAGTATACTGAAAGATTAAATGTCCATAACATGTGTGTGTTAGTGTGATCAGACAGGATTTATCTTAGAATACAACAAACAATGTTGTTCCCAAAATAATTTAAATTATTAAATACATTATTTATATAGGTACATTTAAAATATATAAAATTATGTAGGTATAAATTTACAAAAGCTCTCTATGGAAACATTTTTCCTAAATCTACAAATGTCGAAGGGTCACTATCATTTTATACCTACAATCTTTCACAGCATAAAATCAACTATTGACGCTTTTATATTTTTAAAACGATCATAAAAATAATTATTTAAAAAAAAATAATTTAATTACACAATATCAGTTAATAAATTTATGGGCCACGATACTATTAACAGGCATACGAATATCAAACTCATAATACTTCTTTGTTTTCTGAATGGTTAAACATAATCGGTATCTTCAGCGTGGGCATTGCATAAAGTAGTGGTTCCCAATCTGTTGTCCGCAGACCAATGGTAGTCTGTAAGAGCTAAAATGTGGTCTGGAAGGCGAATAATTTTTTTAAACTTTCTTTACTTACCTACTTCTACTACATTACTTCTGATTTTAAAGCACATATGTGCCACAAAAAACCCTATTCTGGTTTCACCTCTGACAACTATGAAGGCTAAATGATCCCTGGTTAAAAAAAAGTTGGGAACCACTGGTATAGAACAATATTACTCACATCTACCAAGATCATGTCGCCCTAGTACAAAACACAACAGAGCGCACCCTTCAAACCAGATAAAAGGGACTTGTTATCAACATAGTGTATCTTTCCACCTCTTGGACAACCCACTTCCAACTTGCCATCCAAACATTGCGTAGAATCATAGAATATTAAATCTGTATAGAAGCGATTTTTTTAAATACATTTTTTTATGTACACACAAACACTTAAAAAAAGAATAAATACAGTTATAAGAGTACAAAGGTACTACTAATTTCTAACGAAATTTCTTCCAGCAGACCTGCGACAGGATAGTTCCTTGGATGAAAAATGTAGAAAACAGTATGTATAAATAATTTATAAAAGTTAAAATACACAAAAATCAAAATCATGTAGGTAGTACATATAAATATATCAATATCAGTAAATAAAATGAACAGATAATTATATAGAAGCAATAAATAAAAATAATAATGCATAACTATTTTTTTTCTTTGGGAAAATCTTCCAATAACATCTCTGTGCTCTTGGGCGGGCGGGAGTTTTTTTTTTTTTTTTATGGTAGGTGAAAATCATCCAATGACGAAACGCGCTCTTGGGCGGAGCGGAAGACCAGTGTCAGACTCTTACTGACTAAAAAACCTACCCCGAACCTTCCTTGCCTTATTTCTGGAGTCGAGGTGACAGTTTGCACATACCCTCTAGGCTCGAGGAGGCTTCGACCCTGAAGGGCCCCTGCAGTTTGCTGACAACTCCTTGAGGCGCGCGGGAACGGTACGCGCCGTTGACGACTTGGACTCGGTCTTACCAGACGATCGGACGGCGAGCTACCCATTGCTCACCGTCCGCGAGCCAGTGTCTACGGTGGCCGGATATCGGCAGGATCGCGGCGGCGACGGCTACGGCGAGTACGCCGTTGCCTTTGCCTTATGCGGTCGGCCTCCTCTTTTACGAGCATTACTGCTTCGCAGAAGGAGGCGACCGCCTGCCATTCCTCTTCGCTGCGGACCATGTCCTGAACCAGGGCCCGGCGCGAGAGGTCGCCGCCGGGGCGGGAGATAGTGTCAGACTTTACTTTCTGATTTTTTTTTTGTTGATATAATGCCAATTGCCCGCAGTAAAGCTATGCAGTTAGAACACCTCGTCCAAATCGGTTAGTTTTGGGTTAAAACTGTGACTAAAGTCGCGTGAACAGTGAAGTTAACGGTGGTTTGAAGTGGTCGATGAATGTATAAGAACATACAAGTTTGTTGAAATTCTTAGATTTTTTTAGGTGGGAAATCATGTCATGTTTTCTGCTTTAGGAGGAGTGCGTGAATGTATCACACTTTTACTGACTAAATCTCACTCTGGTTCCTTCTTTTGATTATTCATTCCAGGTCCCCAGGGTTCGCGCAGTTCCTAGATAAAGGTATAGCAAAAAAAACATATATACGGTCGAATTGAGAAATCTTCTTTTTTGAAGTCTGTTAAAAATAAGACGATCGATATTGGAGGCCTCGAAAAAACAGTCATGTTTTTGGAAAGTGCATATTTATACACCGCTATATTTTGATCGTTTTGATCTCGTGAA
The DNA here is from genome assembly GCA_029852875.1 of Mythimna loreyi. Classification (NCBI taxonomy): domain Eukaryota; kingdom Metazoa; phylum Arthropoda; class Insecta; order Lepidoptera; family Noctuidae; genus Mythimna; species Mythimna loreyi. The sequence goes on along the minus strand of CM056785.1, from coordinate 10,414,582 downwards.
GGGTCGGTGTATAATCCGGTACATGAAATACTATCGTTAATTTTGTGATGGTAAAATTAAAGAAAATAAAGTCGTTTTTTTCTAAAACTGGAATGAATATACACATGTACGAGATTAATTTGTAAGTAAAGGAACGTTAGCTGAGCGAGTCAATGACCAATAGGTGTTTAGTAAGCAACGGCTGACAACTACCTACGGATCATTGACTCGTTAAGCTAAGTTTTTAGAGTAAAAGTACATGCACGATATTAATCATTTTCGTAGCGTCTGCCGAGCGGAATAATAATAACTCTAAATACTAAAACAAACTTTCGTTTTTACAGTATTATTCTTAGTCTATGGTACAAGTTTTCTCCTATCTGTTACCGGATTACTACAAATTGCGTTGGACAAGCTTGTTAGGCCAACTGTTTATGTGGAAGTTGACGGTATTTTATAATTGCCTGCGCGGGAACACGGTCCGCAGTCTTACAGCGAACTTTTTGTAATAGCGACGCGAACTTGTTTTGAAATATTTCGGTTTGACTTGAAATAAAAGAGACATTATTATGGCAGATGCTTTTAATCTAAATGACAAGAGGAAATATATTATTTCAATGTTATATTGTTGTAATATTAAGAGGATTGGAAAATGTATTAAGTTGAAAAAAAATTCAAGAATATTTTTTTGTTAGGCCAACTGTTTATGTGGAAGTTGGCGATATTTTATAATTGCCTGCGCGGGAACACGGTCCGCAGTCTTACAGCGAACTTTTTGTAACAACGCGACGCGAACTTGTTTTGAAATATTTCGGTTTGACTTGAAATAAAAGAGACATTATTATGGCAGATGCTTTTAATCTAAATCACAAGAGGAATGATATTATTTCGATGTTATATTGTTGTAATATTAAGAGGATTGAAAAATGTATTATTATGAAAAAATATCAAGCATTTTTTTTTTCATGTAATCAGTCATTTACAGCATACTACAGGTTCCTCACTCAATTCATCTTATGTATTTAAGAAATTATCACACTTTTACGTAGCGACTCAGAATTTTTGCGGACAATAATTAGGCTCAATAGACATATTGGTAAATTAAAAAACCGTGCCCATTTCCCATTGCCTGTGTTTTGTCCTTCCATCATTAAGTTTTTTTTTTTTAAATAATTGATTACAATCTAGCCTAAAGTACTAATTATTATATAATATAGATAATACTAGCTTCCTGCTGGCTGCTTTACCCGCGTGAAAATAGGTTTTCACACAAACTTTGGACAAGTGTTTAATCCGTTTAGGGGGTAATTTTGAAAAATCCTTTCTTAGTGTTCGCCTACGTCTTAAAAGGAAGCCCTGTGCAATATTTCACTTTCATATCCTAAGTAGTTTCGCCTGTGCGTGGAAATGTCAGTCAGTTTGTCCTATTATATATATATATAGATTAATCAGATAAAATAAAATAAAAACTGAAATAAAAACAACAGCTCAATCCAATAAAGGACATAACAGTATTCAAACTCCATGTTATCCCAACCGTCAGATCATAAGAACAGACCAAACATTTGCAAAGGATAAGTTTCAAAAAATTCACGAACCATTTGAAATTCACGAAGAGCGCGGCACTTTAATCAAACGAACACCAAAGTACACAGCCTTTACACGGAGAGTGGCTTTTTTCACTATCAACGGTGTGCAGGACCGTTCGTGGCTTAGTCCCGATTGGTCCCCAGGGAATGACTTGGCCACGTCTCGCAAATCTACACTAGGTATGTAAATCTATAGGGCGGTGGTTTTGTGGGAAAAATTGTGTAAGAAGAATAAAATGTTGAGGATTGTACTTTTTTTTGGTTGGACGTGTTATATGTTGAATGAGGAGTGTCTGTAAATGAATTGCAATGAAGTTCAGATGTATGTACAATCGGTGTTCGAGAGGTTAGTGTGGATAGTCGAAGTTGTAATTTGGGATAAAATGTAATACACAAAAGATTTTTGGGTTCGACGATTTTGATACAATTTTTGCGTTATACAATAACCTATTTATATTTTCTAGAAAATATACACAACGAAGTTAGCTTACAGATTAAAAACATTTGAGAAAATTGTTTTTCTTTTCCTTGTGCTGTCAAATCGTCAAAACAGGACTGTTTTGACGATTTGACAGACTACTACAGACCCACACTAGAAAAAGCTAGAGGGATTGTCAGACATTTGCTGATTGAAACACACCTCTGTACCTTCCATTACTCTTTGCATTTTAGGAATGCGGAAACCCAGAATCTAGCATCTTTTAGTTCTTATTTACATATTCATATTTTTAGTTCTTACGATCTATCCTAAGGTTGTCTGGTAGATATCGCTGTCAGCGATAAAACCGCCATGTATCCATAGATTTAACTTTTTTTTAAGTTCTGTTACTTTTTGGTGTACAATAAATTTTAACATATCTATTTATTTTTCTATTTATCCTTTTTAGAAAACGATTTTACATTAAGGTTTGGTTTGAGTTTTGTTCTTTGGTTTTTATGTCTAAGCAAGAAAAGTAATGTGGTTGTATAGATTAATCTATGCCTACTAAAAGTGTAAAATGTTTAAAGGTCTCTGCACACAGCGGGCGCGGCGTGGCAGGGCGGCGACGCTGCGCTGGTGCGGCGGCATCAGTCACACTGCGAGCGCGATCACGTCCCGTCACGCCCCGCCGGTAGTGTGACTACTACCTACATAAACCAAACAACACAAAACGTCGGCGTCCAGAGGTCGCTGCGTTCACGTCCCGCCGCGCCCGTCCCCGCCGCTTCTGACTTGTATTCCCGCTCGGCGCGGCGGCGGCGTGGCGCGACGGTTACCGCCGCGTCGAGCGGGACGGCTCTGTGTGGCGTCGTCCGTAGTATCTAGTACATTACAACTGCTCAGTGTCGCGTCGCCGTCCCGTCCCGCCGCGCCGCGCCCGCTATTTGCAGAGACCTTTAGCTAATGATTAAAGTGAATGGATTGAATGAAAGGTATTTTGTTTCAACGGTGAACTTACTCATGTTACAAAATAAATTTTCTTAATTTTATACAAAAAAAAAAAAAAATGGTTACATCGATATAACAGAAAATAGACAAAAGCATCTTTATCAACGTATTCTTTGAAATTCTTCACCAACACTGCTGAGCGTGCTCGCCTACTGGCTGTGGGTGAATGGGAGTCGGGCCTTTGGCTACAGACTTTACCGTCACCCAACATAGGCACTATGCTGAGTGACACCACCTTCCGGATCGCTACATGCTTGCGACTGGGTGCTCCTAGCGGAGCTCCACATCGGTGTCAGTGCGGTGAAGTAGTCGACCGCCTCGGCCACCATGGCCTATCCTGCAGCAGAAGCGCTGGTCGGATAGCTAGGCACGCCAGCATTAATGACATCATCCGTCGAGCCCTTGTCACCGCCGGGGTGCCAGCTGTTCTAGAACCCAATGGCTTGGCACGTGACGATGGGAAGAGGCCAGACGGGATGACCATAATGCCCTGGAAGTTGGGTAGGCCTCTGGTGTGGGATGCAACATGTGTCGACACCCTTGCGCCATCCCATCTTCTGAGTACGGCAGGTTGTGCTGGGGCGGCTGCTGCAAGTGCAGAAAACCTCAAACGGCGTAAATATAATAACCTTATTGGGAGTTATATGTTTGAGCCGTTTGGGGTTGAAACACTAGGGCCATGGGGTCCGAGCGCTCATCGAGTTGTACGCGACATCAGCAAACAGCTGGTCGACTCTTCGCGTGACCAGAGGGCTGGGCTTTACTTTTGTCAGCGAATCAGCATTGCCATCCAGCGTGGCAATGCTGCCAGCGTTCTGGGCACTTTTCCCATTGATATCGATGTGGATGAATTTTTTGATGCCCAATAAATCATTTGTAAATATTATTGTATTTTTAGTTTATTTAGGTTATTTTTAGTATAATTAAATGTATATTCTTAAATTAATTAATTTTGTACAGTTTTAGCAAATAGAAAAATTGGTATATTTACAAATAAATAAATAATTTCACTAAAAAAAAAAAAAAAATCGAGTACTCGCCCTCACTATCACTATTAGACATTGACGTTTTGTTAGTAGCCGTTTTGGACGTTTACAGAATTTCACAGAAAATACAAAATTTAAAGAAACCTAGAAAATAGTTATAACAAAATAAGATATCTTAATGGAAAATTTATTTGAACTTACAATTCTAAGTCTATTCTTATTTTTATGACAGGTCTTTGAACTGTGATTAAGATATCACAGTACTAAAAAAAAAAACCTCATTTCATGAGATACCTGTTATTATCGCTGGCAGAATCTAGCATTTGATATCTTGATATTCAATTCAAAAATATTTTCGTGTCATGATGATATCGAGATATAAATCTTATCTGCGATACTTTTATTTTAGCAAGAAAATCTACTATATTTGCTACAATCCGTTCGGGGTCGAAATGTTTCGGCCATGGGGAGTAACTCCTAGACACTTTGCGTAATGACTAGAGAGCTAGCTCGTTCTTCGCTCAAAGAATTAGCATTGCCATACAACGTGGTAGTGCTGCCAGTCTTTTGGGCACATTTCCGGAAGACAGCGATATGAGGAGGAGTACTTCGACATATAGGCTTATTTTGTATTTGTGTAGATACTATATGTACATAGTAAGATTTAATATATATATATAGGTTCGTTAATATATAGGTTTCTTTTATATTATATAAATGGATGTAATAAATATTGCAAATCTTTTATAATAAAAGCATGTTTTTTTTTTGTTGATAGGTTAGCACTTGACCGCTATTTCACCTGATGGAAAACGACGATGCCGTCGACGATACCGCGCGCTTACCTAGGAGTAACCTTTTCACATTGGACTTGAAGATTCCCGGGATGACACCCTCAGGAAACGCGACTCCGACAGGGAATTCCATTCCTTAGCTGTACGCAGAATAAATGTTTTCCCAAAACGTTTTGTGCATGTAGAGGATATATAGCTACAATCTTGTAACAAGATAGTTTTCATTATAATAATATTCCACAGCTATCATACAACGTCGTCTAGTCCCAAGCTATGCAGAGCTTAATATAGGTACTAGACGACTGACAAACTAGGTACTTATATAATATATTTCATACATAGTATAAAACAAAGTCGCTACCCGCTGTCCTATGTATGCTTAGATCTTTTAAACTACGCAACGGATTTTGATGCGGTTTTTTTAAATAAATAATTTGAAAGGAAGTTTTACATATACCTATAATATATATGCATATTTATTGTCAGCATTGCACCCCTGCGAAGCTGGGGTGGGTCGCTAGTTATAGATAAATTGCACCTAGCCACTAAACAAATGATCGTGCCCATCACAAAAACACTTGTCCTGGGTGGGAATTGAACCCACGGCCTCCAGCACAGCAGTCAGTGGCACAAACCACTATACCAACATGCCAGTATTTAGGCATAAAATGGGGTTACTTTGGCCCTGGGGTATAACTTTAGCACACGCCAAATTACCAATAGGAACATGATAAACTCTGTTTACTGTGTTTCTATTGGTTGGTAAGCTGTGCCAAAGTTGGCATGTATAATTATTCCTCGTAACTATATGCCTTGTTTAGTACCCCCAACACGTTCACGATTTGACGCGAGTGTAGATCGTGGTCGTCACCCATTTATCACTTCGTCTGGTAAGCAATAAATTGCGCCACCTTTAACGACGTGTCATCTCGACGCAAACTCAACCCCTCGCACGTACGCGCACTGCAGTAAGGGGCTTGTTTATAGTTATTATAGCAAGTTGATCTGCTCTGCTTAGCTTTAATACCTTGGAGAACAGCATAGAAGACTCTATAATAGGTTTATATTATAGATATACGTTAATTCTTAGATGAGATGAGTCTTTAGATATATAGATAGATTAAATATTTAACGAATTATTGTAAGAAACCATTTTTTTTTTAAAGAGTAACCATGGAGTTTCTTGCCGGTTCTTCTCCATAGGAAATGACCAATTTGGAACCGTGCACTAGCTTCTGACATTTTATAAGTGCCTATATAGGCCTATATGAAATAAAAACCATTCTGATTAATTGAAACTTTATTGTACACGGGTACAATGGCGGTCTTATCGCTGACAGCGATATCTGCCAGACAACCTGGTCGCCATGGTATGTGGCGTTAAGTTGTTGATCTTCGAGTAGGTAATTCTTCAATTATACGACACTATACCCTATTCGCGATAATATTAGATATTTAGATAAACCTTTTCTACGGTCTGGTCAACCGATTTTAACTTTTATTTCGTAGGCATAAGTATGGCATTAAAAGCAGAAAAAGTCATGAAAAGCCAACTTTTTACTAGTGTCGCCTTTGTCATTCCATCAACGTATATTTAAAAACTCAAAATTGGTTGACCGAACGGTAAAAAAGGTTTTCTTATGCTGTTTTGAACGAAGTAGGTATGGCTTCGACCTGCGGCTTCGTAAGAAATTTGAAAATATATTATAGCCTATGTTACCCAGTAAAGATGTAGCTTTCTAAAGGTGACAGAAATAAAAAAAAATTGGTATAATAGTTTTTCCCTTAATTCATAACATACAACCTAATAAAAAATCTAATCTTTCCTCTTTATAATATTAGTTTAGAAATACGTGCTCTGTCTGGACTTGTCACCAAAAAGCGAAGGAGAACCCTAAAAAGGGAAAGGTAAAAAAGAGTTTATTTTCACAAAGTACATATATGACGCATACAATAAATCATACTATCTGAGGGATTAATCTGCTTGGTCCTCATATAAAGTAACCATAAAAGTATAAAGTGACATAATATGAAGATAATGACTTGACTTTAAAAGGAATTATGATTTCTGATTTAGTTATAATGGTTATTTTAAAATTTCACCCTAGTCCATTTTATATTTAGACTAGTGACCCGCCCCAGCTTCGCACGGGTACAATGTTGATATTATTCATGTATTATACATATCATAGATATATCAAACAGTTTACACCATCTGAATAAACCTCTTGAATAACTATCTAATAAAAAAAAAACCGCATCGAAATCCGTTGCTTAGTTTTATAGATCTAAGCCTACATAGGGACAGGGGGACTTTGTTTTATACTATGTAATGATGACGAGACGAGTAATAAGTAGCTCGCCATCCAGCCTTTCAGTAACCGTCTGGACTAAGTTCAAGTCATCAACGGTGCATAGTTTACAAAACGTGTTTCAAAGAAATGTCAGCAAAGCTAAAAGGGCCCATCATGGCCAATGCCTAGTAGGGCCATGGGGCATTTTTGAAAAAGGAACCCCATGTTCCCAGAACGCATAGTGTAACTGATAGCCACAGGTGTGGTTTTAGTTATTACAGTCGGACACGCGCTCCTGTTCTACTAACACGCCCCCCTGCTCCACCTAAGAGTGAAAATGATTTCTCACATCAAATACAAAAAATAAAAAACTAGTTTGTATTTCCTTTCCTTTTTAACACGTAGGTATGTGTTGTACAGGTTTTAAAAACCGGTTTACGGAAACAAATATACTTATAACTTACCACTAAACAATAGCCAAGCCCATGTGTTGTTCGCTAAAGAACAGTCACAATAAATCGTTAACAGGTTGCAACTCTAAGAATTAACTATTTAATCGCAGTGAGAACGTATCGCCTCCGAACTGGTATCGGCACCACAAGATGAATTGAGACTAAGTTCCCGCACACCAACCTCCTTTAGATCCCGCAACAAATCGCAACTATTTACTTAGCAACACTATCAACTACGACCAAACAGGGAACTGACGTAAACCCTTCACTAAAAACTATAGTCAACTTGTAACTTGGAGTTACGAAACTATTGTTATTTAGCACTTAATTACAGAAATTGTTGAATGCGTACACGCGGACAGCGGGCAGCTGCCACAAATAAGTTAAACTATAATTAAGGTCAAGTAACAGTGAACAGTGTTTAGATAAATTAGGGACCCTTTTCTAAAATGTCAGCGCTCGCCATTAAGTCGGGGCCTTGAAAAGGGTTCACCGCTCCCTCTCAACGGTCTTACGTATCAAATGTTGATTAACTCGCACATCATTTAGTAAAAGAATGTCACTTTTATCTCGTTTTAGCTGATTAGACATGCCTAATGCATGTAGAGCCATTAATATTTAATTTGGACTAAGTAAAGCTGACCTTTTTGGATTAAATACGATGGGCCGCAAAAAAAACGGGTCGCTAATTAAACGTTGATAGTTTCTTAAGTACTTGATGACTTATTTTTGTTGTGTTTGTCCTGTGTTAAGTTAAAGTGTGCAATAAAGTATATAATAATAATAAATTCGTGAAACTGTCGTATGTTGCAAATGATTGAAATACATAAAAGAAATTATCTTACATGTTCTGTCGACAAGAGTGTTACTTTAGTTTATTTTTTATTAGATTTGGTTTAATTTATTTACGATGAAAGAAATAATTTCTCTCAGTGTAAATAAACTAAACCAAATCTAATCATCAAACTGAGTTGGTTTGATGTCATAAATTAGAAGTGTTTTTTAGTGTTTAATTGAAATTAAATAGTAATCCAAATATTTTTTATGTTATCTTTTATTTGTTATTCAGCAATATGTAATATACTCAAGTTTTACGAGTTTAAGGGCGCCTACAAATTAACCAACACGTGCCGCGCAGCAGCAGCGCGGCGACAGCGCTGCAGCAAATTTGAAGGCTTGAAGGCACCTTTACTTGTGTAAAATAGAATAGAATTAATTTTACTGAACACCAAAAAATAACACAAGAGACACACGCCCACACGCAAATCACGCTTGGTATTTATAAAACTGTGACACTTTTTGGAAGCGACCCGAAATTTTTGCGGCCAAGTTTAGTATTCAAATTACGAAAACCTACCTTCTAATTGATAGTGCAAATCGTGGAGCAATTGTAATAAAGTTTTGCTATTACTTAGAATAAGTTAGTCTGTTGATAATAATGAAAATGTTTCAATTCAAAATGTTATTCTTAACCGTTCGTAAATTATTAATACAATTGAAATGATCGTGGTAATATAATCTTAAATATTTGTTAGGTAATAGACTATATTTAAGGCAATTTAAATAAATTAAAACATAATCACTTTACAAATAATAATTATCTTCATGGTTAGGATATTATTTTGAAATTAAATTAATAACTAATACGCACACTACATGTGTAATAATGCGTACTAAGCGTTTCACCTCGTCGTTCATACCGCCTAAATCGAAGGATTGAATTAGTTTGCCTGCCGGAATTCCCGTACGTCATAATTTTGGTTTCTCAAGGCTAGACTAAATAGGCTCTTAATAAACCAACACTCTTTACCATCGACGATTCCATCATTTACCATCTGGTTTTTTTTTATAGTAGGAAAAATCATCGGATGACAAATCCCGCCCTTGGGCGAAGCGAGAGACAGTGTCAGACTTCTACTAACTAAACGACTCACCGTTCCTTTTTGCTTTAGTTCCTGGGCCCCGGTATTCCACTTTCCCATCAACCCTTGGCTCCAGAAGGCTTCGACCCTGCTGGACCCCTACAGTTGCTGACAACTCCTTGAAACAGTGCGCACTGTCGACGACTTGGCTCGATCCGGACAGTTACAGAACGGGCGGACTGCTATCTACCCATTACTCGCAGTCTGACTTTCCATCTGGTACGAACACAGTCCAACACAAGTATATGTCGTTAAAAAAAAAAATATACAGGTCCAATAAGAACAAACAAAAAGTTCTCTTCAAATCATTTTCCTTATCTACAAAACCAAAACACGTGTATTTCCTTTTAGGATTCTCAGAGAGTATATTAGGACCTATTGTACGTAATACCTTATAATCAGTCTTCACGTAAAAGAAAGGTGTGTTCATATTTTACTGTATATCTTTTGCCGTCTTAAACCTTGGTCTAAGACAGTAGGCACAAAGCCCCTGTCGGCTGCTTCGTTTGTAAGACAGCAGAAACGTGACCGAGTTGCCAAATAATGTACGTTTATTATCCGAAACAGAAGCGAAAAGCATAATTTTCTTTACGTAAAATTGGACTCGTAACATGAAATATTTCGGTATTTGTGGCAAATACTCTGTCAGACTAAATAAGCTGTTTAGGGTATTATTTTAATTTATTTCTTGGAGTATACATGGCTGCTAAAAGAGCCACTTATTAAGTCCCATTGCGACATGGTAGCAGACTAAGGTAAAAGTAGATAGATGAAATTAACTGTTACCGAAGAAACTGGCCTACAATGCTACAATGGCAGAACACAGGTGTGTTTGAAAAAGGGAAAGTGAGGCTTTCGTCCAGCTGTGGGACATAATATACTTATTAGATAGATGCGGAAGAGATTTTTGATTAGGTACTTTACTTAGGAACCTTATTAGGTTTGGTACTTTTGGTTAAATTTAAGTTTTAAGGGTTTTTATATTTACGTGAGTTTATTTAGTTTTAAGGTTACTTTATTATTTAATTCTAATTTATTTCATTGTTCGTTAAAATAAATATTCTTCTATTAAATAAATGATTATGGTAAACTTGAGATGAAATTTTGGTAAACTTGTTGAAATTCAGTTCATAAAAATTATTCAGCAAGTAAGAAAATGGTACGTAGTAGTTAGATTTAATATAACTAAATCTCAGTTTCATATTTTGCCTCAAATAATTAACCAACCGGTAAATTAAAAAATATAACAACAAAACAGTTAAAAACTCTTTTGAAAACCGTTAAAGCTCATAGTTTTTGAACATAATTCAATAAAGAATAAAGCATCTTAATTCCCTACGGCCACAATTTTTCATAACCACTAGCAAAATAACTTGTATTAAACAAGCAATGTAATTTATACTACAAACTAGCAATTTATAGCCTCAAAGAATAAACTGAAAGCAGTGGAAATTAGACGGGGTAATCTCAACGCCTAGCTGTGATCAGGGAGTAGAAATTATTAATTATAGAGCGCACAACTTGTAGCAAGCGGTTAAGAGGTTGATTAATATTATTAAAAAGATGGTAGCGGAGTCGTACAGTTTAGCCATCAGATCTTAGCGAATCTGAAGATAGGTTCTGCGACTTTTAGCGTTTGAAAACTCGTAAAAAAATAAGTGGTTTTAAAAATAAATGCAATTTGTAGTTGTTATTGCTGATAAATAGTTTAAATAAATAAATTATTTAAACTATTTATTTTTTTACGCGTTTTTAAGCGCTACGTTTTTAAAACCTTCAGATTCGCCAAGATCTGACGGCTGTACTGAAACTGATGAAGATACTACTAAGGCAGCAATACAAAAAGTACCTAGTCGTGGAATACAAAGACAAATTGAAAGAACACAGGTTTTAGTCAGTAAAAGTCTGAGAACCCTAGCGAGTCGTAGAATGGGAAATTTGATGATATTTCACCACAAAAAAGAACTGATGAACATCATCATCTTCCTGCCCTTGTCCCGTTTTATTTGGGGTCGGCGCAATATGTTTTTTTCTTCCATTCTGTCCTGTCACCCGTCACGCTATCACTAACTCCTCTGTTTTCCATATCACTTCTCACACAATCCATCCATATCTTCTTTGGTCTCCCTCTCCCTCTCCATCCATCCACATCCATACTCATGGCTTTCTTTGTAACATGCGTTTCATCCCTCCTTTTTACATGGCCATACCAAGACAAACGGTTCCCTCTCAACTTTTCAGTCACTGGCGCCACTTTCAAACTTCCTCTAATATACTCATTTCTCACTTTATCCATTCTCGTCACACCACACATCCATCTCAACATTCTCATCTCTGCTACATGCAATCGCTTTTCATCCGTCTTTTTCAGAGCCCAACATTCTGACCCATACAGTAGGACAGGCCTTATCACGGACTTGTAGATTTTACCCTTCAACTTGAGGGGCATCCGTGGGTCGCAAGTTGTTCCAGTGACCTGTCGCCATTTCATCCATCCTGAGTTGATCCGATGTGCCACGTCTCGGTCTATCTCACCATTCCCTTGGATAAGCGACCCAAGCGACAAAAAAGAACTGATGAACAAATAAAAAAATGCATATTTTGACTTGTAAAAGCAGAACTGCATGGACAGTTTTTATGAGTCCTTGTGTGTGTAACTACGGTGTTTATCAGTTCGTGTTACATATAATAATACTTTCATTAGTGGCCTGTTCATGTTAATATAATATTGAACAGATGCGTCCAATATTTGTGTTTTCATTACGTGATTAAACTGTCACCAGTCGCTAGTGATATCCTTTTTGTGATTATATTTGCTGCACTTACATAAATCCTTTTTGTTTATTATATAAGTACAGCAAATATAGTTGAAATATGATTTTCAATATACTTACTCGAAAACTGCCTTTTATTGCGCTATGATTAGGTTCAACAAGGGCTTTTTCTTTCCAGTTTGGTCACAGTCAAGTTTGATTTTTTTTTAAAGCAAAGATGAAGATATTTTTTAGGTTTCAATATTCAATGAACATTTTAATTGAGTTTTTGAACAGAATATGCCGCAATCTAAATTGAAACTAAAATGTACGGCAATTTTTCTTCAGTACGAAATGAACAAAAATGTTGTATTCAGGTACTGAAGGTACACATGTTTCAGGAGTGGCTAGTTTATAAAAATCGTTGCTTATAGGATGACAGTGACATAATTATTATTATTGATAGTTGACACGACTTACCCCGCGCTTAAACCCGATCTTATTCCACATCGCACACACACGCTAAGGCTTATTTTCTGCACTAATGCGGAAAATGCACCAGTTCACCCCCGCCACATTTTAAAATAATAAAAAAAATTGTTTATCGTACTAGATAAGGCGAGCATCGAATCAACCTCCACAAATCGTAAGAATATTGAAAAAAGTCGTTTGACACATGTGCAAATTTGTCACTGTCACGAGGACTGCATCCTCGACTCCGTAACACACTCACTTACAGTTCGTGTGAATTCCGCCTCAGTCGTTATGCACTTGTATCAAAATGCACTATTGTCAAACAGCTTGTCTAATCCATACTGTAAGCCAGTAAGTTCTCCGGGTAATCCTTCATAGACCAAGCTGGTTCGCAGCGTCATAAAAGTTGGTCCTCCTTCAACTTCCGATTCACAGTATCTGTGTTGTACGAATATAATTAAACTTCAGCTTGTTAAAGGTTTCACTGATAAAAGGGTTGTATACGCACGTGTAAGTGTTTCAAAATAAATTATGTTGGTGTTCACGGAAGCTTGAAGTTAATAGTTATATAAAATTTACTACCTTTATTTTCTTACTCATAAAATTGTTAGACCTAACGTAACATTAAATTATTTATGTTATAGGTTTCAGTTTGTATATAGCTTTTCAGTTGTTTATTAGTTTAGTTTTTGTAAGTATATAAATGTGTAATTGGATTAGACTAACGACCCGCCCCAGCTTCGCACGGGTGCAATACATTTACAACAACAATATATTTAATATCACCTTTTGTATTAAATACAACTTTGATATTAAATATATTTTGCATATAATATACATATAAACCTTCCTCTTGAATCAGTCTATCTATTTTAAAAAACCTTATCAAAATACGTTGCGTTGTTTTGAAGATCTAATCATACATGAGAACAGACAGCGGGAAGCGACTTTGGTATGTAAATGAATTTATTATCTTACAAGAGCACTGTACGGTTACTGCAGTGGTTGAGAGACTGGCTGCCGCATTACATGTCGCGAGTTCGATCCTCGCACGGAATAAATTTATTTATTTATAAAAAAATAATTCCTAGACTGTGATAGCGTTATTTTCTTTTAAGTATAATTAGGTTAGGTTATATAGGTTATAATTTGATTTTAAGTATAATTAGTTAAATACATTCAAGTACCCACAAGAGGTGCACGGGATTGTTCATTGAGGCGACACTTGAGGGAGGCTTAAGTCCTACAGTAGACGACTTTAGGCTGAAATGATTCAAGAACGTCCGTAAGTCGTTTTTTTTTCAATAAATATGTAATTCCACCGAATGTCGAATAAACTAATTAATACAGTCGTAGAATCGATAGCTCATCATTTTGCACTACATTATTTCAGACTAAATATATAAAACAACGTGAAATTCAAAACCCGATGTAAAGCCAACAGAGAGCAAAATGGAAATTCAATATTCACCATAATGCATACGAAGCAATGATCGTAAGCCTAATAGCTGTTGCAACAGTTAACAATTCATACAAAAGTCTAAAAGGGAATTGCTCGTCAATTAGCGCATCAGCCGCCATGTTGGGATCAGGGGTGCCAACATTCTGAATTCGGAACAGAGTTCGAAACAGCCACATTTCGAGGCTAAGGCGTTTAAAGCTGCAATTCTGCGGCTAAACCGCAATTCTATGGGTTAAGGCTGCAAAGCTCTGCAGCGCTTTACAGCGCTTCTGTTGGGATTCCTCCGTTTTATATGTTACATTAAACTTATTATGTGCAGTTGATCTCCGAAGCTTGAATCGCTGTAATAATATGAGGATTAAAGCGATGCATTTTGCTTTGAGACTTGCTTACAAGCAGGGAGGCATGAAGATAGATGCATATTAAAGTTCTTGTTGCGCGTTTTATGCTTTCAAGGATTTATGTCTGTTTATGACTGCGGGAGATTTTTGATTAACTGGTGGTTTGTAAGTATTATGCGTAGCTAAAGCGTTATTCAAAACAAGATTAGTGTTGTGAACTTTAACTGCATTCAATAGTACCTACGTTATTAAAACTTTTTGGCCATGTTGAACTAGTAGGTAGTGATTTTTTAAGGCTAGGTACAAACTTGAAATAATACTAGTGATATGTAAAGTAGCATTTAAAGTAATCTGCCTTATAAAGATCCCACTGTTGGGACTCAGGGCTCGTCTGCAGGAGAGGGAATGAACTGTAATCCACCAAGCGAGCCCAGTTCAAGTTGGTGGATGTCATGTCTTCAAATTTTTGGTTGTAGGACATGTCGGTTTCCTAACGATGTTTGCCTTTACCATTTTGAGAGCAGCATAAATTACACAAAAAATAATGTACATCGCATTGGGCCACCTCTGGGCTATCTTAAAGAAGTATATCTCTGATTACAAGATTCCAAATTTGAAATTTCGGGATTTTGCCCAGAGCAATTTTGTTTTTAATATAACTGACTAACCTACAAGCCGAGGTAACCCTAACCATGTTATTCAATCAACATGAACAAAAAACCTTTTTTATTTTTTTACTATACAAATTATAATGAACGAAGCTTAGCAAACGAAGATCTAATATCGTGTTATTGTTTTTTGGCAGGTAAGTATATTGGTTTTTAACATTTTAATAATTTTGTTAAATTGTTTTTTTTTTTTTATAAAATCGAATGCGTAGTAATTGGGAATATATATTATGATTGGAATACAAATAATAACAATGTTTTATTTAAATTTTAATGTGTGTGTTCGGGTAGAATCTTGCAATTCAATAATTTTGAAACAGGTATCTGTAACGTAATGAGCTGAAATTTTGGTATATATATTTCGTTAAAATGACAATGCATAGTTAGCAAAGAGTCGTCAATTTAAATCCAAGAAAGAAGATCCAAGATAGTGGATTAGCCACTTTCAATACATACCCTCAATATAGTATCAAATAAAAAACTTGCTAAAAATAGCTTAGAAGTCACTTTATTATAGATAATAAAGTGACTTCCTCTACCCCTTGACACCCAAGCGAGCGCCGGCGCTCGCGCTCATGATTTCGCGAAACGCGCCGTTGTCATTGAATTTTCAAAAATATAATGGTTTATTTTTCATTTTTTTTTGTAGGGTATTTTGATATTTATCCAAGAACGTTAAAAAAAAGTTTTTATAGACAAATAACTTTCCGTTAATACCCGCGTAGTACCGCTGTAGTACCCGCGAACGCCGGCGTTCGCTTGAGGGCTGAGAGGTTAATCCAATATGACTCTAGTTCGATAAAAAGCTAGTTTTTTTAAAAAAATATTCTTGAGAATATTTCGATACGACAGATATGTCAAACACTACTGACTGACTATTATTTGACATTATTTCAAGTTAAATCCCATAACAAGCATCGGGTAATTTTTACAATTCCCACAGCTGGGCTCAACAAATAAATCATCCAAATTAAAATAAATAATTCAATATAATATCACCCACGTTTCATTTAGTCTGAAATGATTTACAGCTGTCCCTAAACCTTAACAAAATAGTTTATTCGCTCATAACGCAGATTCCCTTCACTATTTTTCTTTTCTTTTCACTTGTCCTTTAGTAAAAATGAGGATTTATTACCTCAGTAACCGGAGCGTCTTCTCTGACCGCTAATGAAATGTTATATAGCTCCAAGCTAAGCTCAGAGGGACTGAGATATTTTTTGCGTACAAACTTTGCAGTCACCACTAGTTAAGATGTATTCTTAGCTATTATGCTGTCCTGGTAAGGAATCCAGCGAGTGGGGGCAAAAAACGCATGAATTAAGAGAGTAAATAGATTGAATTACTTAAGGATTTTAACGGGGGAAATTAAATACCTTTTTACTCTAATTAACTCTGATGAAGGTTTTTTTTATGGTAGGTAAAAATCATCCAATGACGAATCCTGTTCTTAAGCGGAGCGGGAAACAGTGTCAGACAATTAGACAGCGAGCTACTCATCGCTCGCCATCCACAACGATGGCTGGAAATAGGGATTGGAATCCCGGAGGCGTCTGGGACGAACTCTCTCTGATAAAGGTCTCGTGAAAACTCAGATAAGTTTTGATGATTAGGTTTTAAAGAAACAGATGTACCTATTAATTTTGTAGTAAAAAATACATGTCATTGGTAACTGTAAACTGTTTTATGATATGATTCACAACGTAGTGAACTCTTTACTTTCAGTAAAACGTGGAAACGATGTAAATAAAAAAAAAAATACTGGGCATTCATGAGTTGTACTTGTGCGCTGAGGGTTAGTACGCCTTTGAATTTTATTCCGATCTTGAATCTACTTTCGAAGATTTTTCCGAAACTTTGGTGACGTAACCACAAGTATTCAATTTTCAGATTTATTCCTATATTTGTACTATGAGATCATGCTCCATGCCAATTTGCAGGATTCTAGGTCAACGGGTACACTACGATTAATTCATAGTGTACCCGTTGACCGTTGATTCCCTTAAGTTTCTCAAATTATACGTTTTTTTGCGAGGCAATCGTATATATATATATTTTAAACTTTGAAGTTTGATTTTTCACAGTTTCAAGGGACCGCAGATCTGAGTAAACAACTCGCATTCCCGAGACAAAGCATCTTGACAGACAGGCAGACAAACAGACAACAAAGTGTTTAAAATAAAGGTTCCGTTTTTTTTCCTTTTGGGGTATAGAACCCCAAACTTGACATTTATTGTATCGCATAACAATTTATCGTTCATCTATTAATAATAACATGTCATGACTTTACACCGTCGCATCGCAAAATTTATCATAATTTTAGGGGTTTTTGCAATTATTTGGTAACACCCATAATATAATCATGATACCGTCTATGCCTAATCACGTCTCATAGTGAGTGACTCGGCTGTTTGATACGAGTGCGTAGCAAGGGTGCCGGTGACATCATCGTGCCGCTACGACGTAGCTCATTATATCGTAGCAATTGCGTAGACCCTATAGATATGTACGAGCATGTAGTATATATATATTTACCTATATACTTATTTATATATATACCGTTATTTGGACTGCGCCTAAGACTTTATTTTCTTATTATTTATTGTACTAAAGATCCGATTCCGAGTTGCTCGGCTTTTTATGAGTCAATGAACCGTCGTAATAACTGTTACGGGTAAAAATGTTTTTTTTTTTTAATCTTATAAAAAAGAAAAATCTATGTATAAAGAATCGTGTAGTGGTAGTTTCAGAGATTGTAGTATTTTTAGTGAGTGACTCGGCTGATTGCTACGAATGCGTAGCAAGGGTGCCGGTGACATCATCGTGCCGCTACGTCGTAGCTCATTATATCGTAGCTCTCGCGTAGACCATATATATATGTATGTGGTATTTAAAGATATATAATTATTTTTATTACGCCTAAGACTCGACTTTCTTATTACTTATTTTACTAGAGATGCGATCCCGAGTTGCACGGCTTTTTACGACTCAACGAACCGTCGTAATAACTGTTATGGGTAAATATTTATGTATTTTTTTATTAATCTTATAAAAAAGAGGTAGTTTCAGAGATTGCAGTATTTTTAGTGAGTGACTCGGCTGATTGCTACGAGTGCGTAGCAAGGGTGCCGGTGACATCATCGTGCCGCTACGCCGTAGCTCATTATATTGTAGCTATCGCGTAGACCCCATAGATAAGTATGTGGTATAAATTCGATTATTTGGGCGACGCCTAAGACTTGATTTTCTTATTATTTATTATATTAAAGATCAGATCCGATTCCGAGTTGCTCGGCTTCTTATGACTCAACGAATCGTCGTAATAACTGTTATGGGTAAATATTTATGTTTTTTTTTAATCTTATAGAATAGAGTTCTCTCGTATTAAGATAAATGTGTAGTGTATGATTCAGATATTATCTTGTTCTTGTATCTTGTTATCATAATTAAGTTTTTTACGTGAAAAATCATCGAATGACTTCTATTACTATGGGTGGAGTGAGAGAAAATATCAATTTTTTATTGATTTGGGAATGATGAAAAATGAATGAAATCAACAGAGTTCTTTACGTTGCCATTTGCAAAGGCCACGTTAATCGCTTCGAACAATGTAATGGTAAAAAAAATGCTTAAAAAATCTCTGCCGAGTTAAGTAAAAGTATGGGGTCATACAGACAGATGGAATTTTACTATGTACGGTCGTTAGAGCAGCCTTCTAAGTTCTTCTGAAGGAAACATCTACTTCAATCGACTATTTCGCCAAGCTAAAGGAAAAATACCCTCCATTAATATCAATTAGTAACAAGCTACTTAGAACGGTGACTTTGATTGAGTCGAGTAGAGGAAATGAGTTTTAGAATATGCAGGAATAGTTTCAAGGCCATTATCATTATGTAGTATAAAACAAAGTTGCTTACCGCTGTCCCTATGTATGCTTAGATCTTTAAAAGTACGCAACGGATTTTGATGCGGTTTTTTAATAGATAGAGTGATTCTAGATGAAGGTTTATGTGCATAAAAAATGCATAATATATTCAATATTAGTACCCGTGCGAAGCTGAGGCGGGTCGCTAGTAGGATATAAAGGTGAAAGATTTTATGTATGTGTTTGTTTATCCTTCACGCTCAAACGGCAGAAAAACATGTCCTTAAATATCGCACAGGATACTTTTTAATCCAGGAGTATGATTCTTGAGGATAATTTTCAATTTTGAAAGGAGCTGTTTGGATTACCGCCGTGTGAGAGTGACGGCGATCGACAGTGGGGACGTTTTGCGTCCGGCCCTGGTTCGGGCCATAGCATGGAGCATGGGTATGGAGTGAGATGTCCAGTAGGTGCCCTTTATGCAAAGAATGACTTTGCTAAATGCTTCCTAACTGCTCACATAGGTACTAAATATATGTGAGTAAAAGTGGTGGCCGAAACCGTGAGCTACAGACGAGCGTCACGTTCTGTCCCCGACGGATTTGGGACTCACGGGATGATGATGACGATACAAGGGCTTGCGGACGTAAAGCAATAGGTGCATCTTATAGAGATGTCATCAATATTGATGGTACCAGTTAAGACCGAAGTTTTGGTCAAAGTTACTCTCGAGGAGCACATCCACTGTGAAAGTAATGTTTAATCAGTAAAATTCTAACATTCACTCTAGTTACACCCATAGTGGGTACGACAGCGAGCAATGGGTAGCTCGCCGTCCGGTCATCTGGTAACTATCCAGACGGAGTCCAAGTCTCTGTTCCAGCGCGCTTCAAGGAGCTGTCAGCAAACTGTAGGGGCCCTACAGGGTCGAAGCCTCCTCCTGGGTCAAGGGTTGATGCGAAAGCGTAACACCAAGGCCTGGGAATAAGGCAAGGAAGGAATGGGGTAGGTTTTTTAGTCAGTAAGAGTCTGACACTGTCTCCCGCTCCACCCAAGGGCGGATAGATTTGTCATTGGATAATTTTTACCTACCATAAAAGAAACCCATATTGGGTACGGGGTGTTCAACACACGTCTCAAAGAGACGTCAGCAAAACCGCAAGGACCCAGCTGAGTCAAAGCCTTTGGGGCAATGGTTTCACTTTTGAAAGGAACCCCCAAATTCTGGTATGCAAGGCCATGAAGGAACATAAAAGAGAGTTTAAGTCATTAAAAGTCTGACTTGCTCTGCTGCTTCGATCAACTGTGGGAGTTGCCATTGTATGATTTTCCACAAAAAAAAAACCAGAGCGGGTGAAGTTATTCCCATGTAAAAAAAAGCTAGTTCAAAAGCTTTATTACCATCATTATAGATAATACTCATAATACTTTATTTTTGCTCAAGAGGACGGTTTTTATAAGATTAGGGACGAAAATACAAAGAAGTTTTGGTATAAATAGGTATTACTGGCTTTATATAATAAGCTTAGTCCGGTAATCCCTAACGACGGTTGCTATATTTACGAAGTGATTCTTTCTTTTCATCGAAAAACAGATAAGGATAACTATTTTGAAGTTAATACCTATTTGTCAGTAAATCAATTTATTGAAATATACGAGGATTTTATTAAAGGGATGTTAAGGCCCAAAATTACTTATCGTAAAATTTGACGAGCTCGCACGACGCGTGACAAGAACTTGTCAATTGAGTCACTTCACACGTTATATATATTACACACATCACATTTTTATATATATCACATTATGTATATTATTATTTCACTTTGATTTTTCTTCTGCTGTCTCAATTAAAGATTTTATATTTATTAGTATATTATTTTATATTGTATGTAGTTATGTCTAATTAGTTATTAATATAATTTTTGTATACTGACACCCCTTAATCTATCTATTTTCGCTCAGTCCATCCAAACTTTTGTCTGTAAGAGATTACCCTGTTCGATAAGGCCGTCCATGTACCCTTATTTTTAATGTTTGTCGTACATTTTTTGTTAATACGGTATACAATAAATAATAAATCAATTATACGTTTACCTGAACCGATGTTTTGCCGCACATAATCACATCGCAACAATTTGCATCAGAGGTTTCTGCTACACCGCGTGGCATCGTATCGCAGTTTTATGTGTGCGTGTGTGTGTATGCTCATAAAACGTGACTGTTCCGACTCGTAGGTACCAGAGTTTCGGGATTAGTTGAAATAATCATCTCATCCGTAAAACGGGAAAGTTTTAGTAAGTAAAAGTCTGACATACCGTCTTTTATCCACCCAGAATTGAAAAAAATAAGTTACAATAAACTTTTAAAAACATACAATTTAATGATTTAAAATAGCAGCCATAGATTTTTTGATTACACTGGAATAATTTCTCTAATCATCGTAAAACTGCATTAAAATCTTATGCATTGATTAGAGGAACAATTCTACCTTGACGCAAAATCCAGCTTCATTTAAATGTACGTTTAAATATAGAATTCCCCCTCCCACGCAGATAAAGTATACAGGGAAGGAAAAAGAAGAAAAAGAAATGTTTAAATATAGAATTCAACCTTTTTGGTTAAATCGAGTTCTAAAATACCGTAACAAAACGTTGTGAATTTAACCTATGTTAATTTCTAGTACGCTCAATTGCTCACCTCATGTTTAAAACAAAGATCATAAATATTCATATTCACACGTACTTTTGAAACAGCTTCTTGGAGATTGTAAAACGTTTATAGTATCAGAGTATTAAACTTAGGAAAGTTAAGTAAGTAACACACATTAAGTCCATATGAAAGTTAGGAATGCAACAAAACGTGAAGTTTCATGTTTCTCCAAAACGCGGTGTATCAAAAGAAATCTCAATGTGAATAACAATCGTTATCGCGATGAATATTTATTAGGTTTTGTAATTCGTCACCGACTTCGTTGAGTTTCAACATCGCTCGCCTTCGGACATGAATATTAGAAGTAATTTGGATGTGGTAAGTGAGCATACTTCAACTCCAAACCAGTATCTATACTTTTCTTAATTCTTAACTTTTCTGTGATAAAAATATTCTAGCCCTTGGTTTTCTACAATAATGTAACTATTTTCAATCAGGAAAAGGATTTTCGTTCTCACATTAATACTTCTAGAGATTATCGGCTGATACATGGATTGTATGAAGGAGTTACTTAAACGACAGCTGAAAATCTATAGCTCCCCTAGCCAGTTTACGGTGGATTCGTTAACGTCGAACGCTAGCATGGCGTGGCATGGACAAGGGCAAAGGTTCATCAGCATGGCCTTTTTCTTTAATAAATCCGAAAACGAGACAACGACTGTCGCTACTAAGTGTTCGACCATGTCGTCGCTTACTGTCAGATGGAATAATGGTCAAAGGCGAGCTTATCAATCATAAAAAATCCCTCGTTCTTAAACAGCCCTTGCTTGCGCGAGACCCTTTTGGTTGCGAGGCCATAGGCGATGGGCCGCTTTGCCTGGAAACGCCTCTGAGTTTAATTTAGTAAAAGTTTCATTTTTCACTCCAACCAGAACAACAAAATTGAGATGAAACAACTGCTTTTGAGTTGCTTCATCTATAAAAAAAAGAAATGACATCGTAAGTCTAGAAAAAAGAAGGTAGTAATCGTCGTTATCAAAGGAAAATTACCGTCGGTTGATAACCGCAGGAGAATGAGTTGAGTTTACCATCACAAATAAACAAATTGTACCAGTTTATTAATATTAGTTTAGAAAAGCCACGGCGGTTGTAACCTAAGGTTAAGAACTCACGAAGTGTTTATGAACCGCGCTCACCGCAGTTGCGGGTTCGGTATACCTCATGCAATAACTTTTCTGAACAGTGATCACTTCTACTCAAGACTTGTTTTAACCCTCAAGAAGTAATATAAATACTTATTATTGGTTTTAGTTTTTTGTATATATTTTTAAAACACAAAATTTCATGATTATATAGTATCGTAATTTATAGTATAATCAAGAATAACGAGAAAACATACAAAATTTCATGTTTTCAACCTTGTCACTGACAATATTTTAGCTTTTGTGGACAGTCAATAGGTGTTTTGTAGAGGGAGTTTCGGGATGAAACAAACTCTTCACAGATTTTTTTTATGGTGGAGAAAATCACCTAATGACGAATCCCGCCTTTGAGCGAAGCGGGAAACGGTGTCAGACTCTTACTGATAAAACGACCCACCGCATTCCTTCTTAGCCTTCATACCAGGGTTGGACCATCCTTTCAGAAACCGGACCGGGGCCCTAGTAGGCTTTGGCCCTGCAGTTAGGCCTCTACATTTGCTGACAAGGCCTTGAGGCGCGTGGGTACAGTGCTCGCCGTCGACGACTGGGCTTGGTCCGGACGATTACCAGACGACCGGATGGGCTACCCATTGCTAGCCGACCGCAAGCCAGCGATCTGTTAACAGGTCACAGGGTGCTTTCTATATGTTGATGGTGGTAACTTATGTAACATAGAAAACCCCTACGCCTTGATTATTTACCCGAACTTCGAGGAGCCTATAGAAAACGCCCCACTAAAAAATGTTGATTAGTTAATGCAGTATTTGATTTAATACTAACACCTCCTTTTTTCTTTATTCGTGGTCTGAAACTGAAAGCTCATTACTTGCACAACTTGTTCGGAATCATTAAAATTTATACGTTCCACGACTTCACTTAATGAAAATACGAAGAGTTTTTGTTCTCGCTCCCCATAACGTTCACTGTGAAGCCTTAAAAATGTTTGTTTTCAAGTGAAAGGGAAACAAAAATGTGTCAAGACGGGTTTATTGTTTATTGTTGCGTTTGTTTGTTCATATGTTCAATCTAAGGACTTTGGAAATGTTGTGAAAGTTGACTTATATTCATGGGTTTGTTCTTACTAATTTTATATAATTTACAATACAATACAAATACAAAAATGCTTTATTTGTTCTCTCACACAGATATACATAATAAACAAAATAAGTAAACACTGCATAATGTAGGTACATATATGACAATAAAAATCTATGTGAGAGACTGGTTACTGTACTAGGATACCTGTATGACAGTTAACCATAACCAGCCTCTCCAGACTCTGAACAGGTGGATGACATAGGCCAGTGCAAATAGCTTTTGAAAGGGACTTAAATAGTAGTAAAATGAAACCCATTGGAAAAGGAAGATAATATAGCAAAAATTTAAGGAAAAATAAATTACGGTCGATCTGAGGTCGGGAAGTGGATGGGTGTGCGCTTTTAAGGGGAAAAAATGGTTTATCTCTAATTCCGGCAAAACTACTGGTTTTATGGAAAAATGTCTAATAGCAAACTTGTAGGTCATAAAAAGATCTACCACTTTTGTATTTACACTTTTTCACATAGCCTCAAAATCTATGTGAAAAGTCCAAAAAACCGAGTTTTTGAATTTAATTTTTATCTCCTTTAAAAATTACTTTTTTTTTTCACAAACTTTGGTGAGAAGTTTCCTTTTCATGTCCCAAACTTGCTATAATTTTTTTTATGAAAAATATTCACAGTTGCTCTTTATTTTGACTTAACATCGAAAAAACAGCCTATTTTTCAATCGAAAAATCTCACGTAAAAATATGTGATTTTTTAAAAAAGTTTATTGGCTTCTTATTCGTCGAAATTTTTACTTTTTGATGGTGTAAAAAAATATATACATTCCCATAGTAAATTTTCTCAGAAAAAGCGAAAAACTAAAAAATCTCGAATCAGAAATTACTTTTGTTTAATCATTATTAGCGACCCGTGCCAGCTTCGCGTGGGTGCAAAGGTGATATGTTATACCTATAAACCTTCCTTTGGAATCATTCTATCTATTAAAAAAAACCGCATCAAAATCCGTTGCGATTTTTTTTCCTTTTAAAGATCTAAGCATACACATGGATAAGCAACTTTGTTTTATACTATGCAATGATGTACTGAGGTATTTATTTAATTTTTTATAAAAGATTTAAAGGGTATTTCATGTAGGAAATGTAATTGCTGCAATTTTATGCAGTAAAAACGTTGTCTTATTAAATTTTAGCTTCGTTTAATCAGTCAACGTTATTTATAATTATTACATATGTTTAAATAATATAATCTTGCCTCATAATATTTTATCTTACATTCTAATCACTTATCCATAAGTTTTTGTCTATTTGATAGCATTTCTTCATGGTTAAATTCGAAAAACTTACTTACTTATGATTCAGATGATGAATTTCATCATCTGAATCATTAACTTCCTCGTAGGTTTGTTCTTCCACGTAGGAGCATTATGTAAGCATACGCAATTGCAGCAGCCATATTTCCAACATGAAATCCCCTTTAAATCTTATAAAAAATTTAATAAACACCTCAGTACATTATTACATAGTATAAAACAAAGTTGCTTATCCCTGTGTATGCTTAGATCTTTAAAAGTTCACAACAGATTTTGATGCGGTTTTTTTAAATAGATAGAATGATTCCAGAGGAAGGTTTATAGGTATAATATATCACCTTTGCACCCCTGCGAAGCTGGCACGGGTCGCTAATAATGATTAAACAAAAGTAATTTTTGATTCGAGATTTTTTAGTTTTTCGCATTTTCTGAGAAAATTTACTATAGTAATGTATATATTTTTTTACACCTTCAAAAAGTAAAAATTTCGACGAATAAGAAGCCAACAAACGTTTTAAAAAAATCACATATTTTTACGTGAGATTTTTCGATTGAAAAAGAGGCTGTTTTTTCGATGTTAAGTCGAAATAAAGAGTAACTGTGAATATTTTAAATCAAAAAAATTATAGCAAGTTTGGGACATGAAAAGGAAACTTTTCACCAAATTTTGTGAAAAAAAAGTAATTTTTAAAGGAGATAAAAATTAAATTCAAAAACTCGGTTTTTTGGACTTTTCACATAGATTTTGAGGTTATGTATAATAGTTAAAATATAAAAGTCGTAGATCTTTTTATAACCTACAAGTTTGCCATTAGACTTGTTTCCATAGAACCGGTAGTTTTGCCGGAATTAGAGATAAACCATTTTTTACCCTTAAAACCGCACCCCCATCCACTTCCCGACCTCAGATCGACCGTAATTTATTTTTCCTTAAATTTTTGCCATATTTTCTTCCTTTTCCAAAGGGTTTCATTCTACTACTATTTAAGTCCACTTTTTATCGTTAACGATGCTATTTGCACTGGACTAACAGGTAAGTACATCAGTGAAAAACAATTCCAGACAGTTAGGGTAGACAATATGATAATATGGAGTATGTGTGAGCGTGAGTATTGTGGTGAGTGGTGTATGTATCTATGTATTAATTGTGTAAGTTGTGTATGTGTGCGTGTGTGTGTGATGGTGTGTTGGGGTGTGATTGTGCTACGTGTGTGAACGTATGGTGAGATTGTTTGCTACAAGTTACCAGTTAGAGATATGAAATTTTAAGATAGGACCTTCAGTAAATAATATAGCCTTTTTATTTCCATAGAATACATTTTAAATAAAACTTACATTCAAGAAAAAAATACTGTAATATGCAATTCCAGCATAAAATAACAAATATTAGATAAATGAATTACAATAACATTATAAATTATAATTACTAATTAAATTTTAATTTACAGATTAATTTAAATAATTTTCTAAAATGAATTTTAAAATTAATTAATTATAAAATAGGTTCTCTATGCACCCCTCAACGGGTAAAGGCCTCCTCCATTTTGCTATTATATATTATTGTACAATTATATAATTATATATATTTCAAAACAAGCTACATGAACAATTTTTAAATAAAACAGTGTGACGTTGAGGGCACGATGGAGACGTAATATACAAAGAATTTATAAATAAATATCATTATAAGCAAAAACCGGCCAAGAGCGTGTCGGGCCACGCTCAGTATTTTCCCTTCCGTTACAAATTCCTCACAATGCAACAGAACCCAGAAGCCCAAGTATAAATTAGTAACTCAATTTCCCGGGAGATGGCGCTGTACTTATGTGGTTTTTTTTATGGTAGGTAAAAATCATCGAATGACGAATCCCACTCTTGGGCGGAGCGGGAAACAGTGTCAGACTCTTACTGACTAAAGAACCTACCCCGTGCCTTCCTTGCCTTATTCCCAGAGCCCCGGTGTAACGCTTTCGCATCAACCCTCAGCTCCGGGAGGCTTCGACCCTGTACGGCCCCTACGGTGTGCTGACAACACCTTGAGACGCGCGGGAACGGAGCGCGCCGTCGACGACTTGACCTATGTGGTAATTTTGGATTGCGTGAACCGATTTTTTTTTATTTGGAAGAAGATACGTTCAGGATAATATGTAAATTAATGCTTGTATATACGGTTAAATTATAAATTTAATTCAGCAATTATTTCGAAAAGTTTTTCAAAAATTGTTCATCCTATTAAGTTCAAAATAAATTTCCTACAAAGACTTTACAAAGTTCTACTTTTGAGATTTTTTACATATTAAGATTATTTTTTGCGCACCGTCGTCGAAGAGACTATTTTTTATTTTCTGGAATTTCCTTCGTTTACGTTCACAGGTTGGTGTCGTGTGTTACGTAATTAAAATGCTGGGCTCTTGATAAATAGCCGGTGGAACTCACTAACCTGCCTTACACTATCTGCTGCATTTTTGTTTAAAAATATCTTAGCTCTGCAATAGTAAGTAACATATTTTAGTTCTTGTGGACTACTATTGAAATTGGCGTATAGCATATACCTACGTTAAAATAACTATATGCGTACTAAATGTAATGATGTTTAAATCTATTAAAAATTTTAGTGTTTTAGGTCTAAGAGTTTGGGTTGAGCATTGATGGACAGTATGAGAAATGGGAACAAACAAATTAAAATATTAAAGATCAAAATGAATACAAATACTTTAAAACAAAAAAAAAGGTCTGTGTAAAAAAAATAGTAATAAAAAGAACTTAAAAACCAAGAACAAATAAATTATATTGTTGTCCATTGTACTAGGTGTAGGTACATAAGTTTATTTTATTTCATACTAGCTTTTGTCAGCGGCTTCGCCCGCGTACATAAAATATAGCCTATGTCACTCAGGAGTAAAGCAGCTTTCTATTGTTGCTAAAATTTTTCCAATCGGACCAGTAGTTCCAGAGATTACCTCCTACAAACAAAAAAACAAACTTTACCTCTTTATTATATTAGTGTAGATAATTTTATTGTTTTTAATATGATTTAAAAATGTGATTTCAATTTTTAATTTATTTAATTTGTTCTTGATGATTTAACAGTGTATGTACTCTTGTCTGAAAATAAATGGTATTATTATTATTGTAAATATGTAGCCATGTTGTGTCCCAGTTTAAAAGGCCGACGCACCGTATCTAATGATGCGGGCACGTTCTTAGCGGACGTGACACACGAGGAAGGTACTGCAGTTATAATAGGCCCAAGACACAAACACAGTAAAATCTGGCAGAAAAGAGGAAAAGGATTTTCTGTTTGTTTTAATCTGAACTTGACAACCTTAACAGAAAATAGGAAAAAAAAAACTATTTGATTTAGTGTAAACTAGATAATCCTGACAGAAAATAGGAAAAAAAACTATTTGGTTTAGCCTAAAACAAGATAATACAGTCTTATTTTGAAGCCCATTCTCAGATATGAGTTACCTCCTTTCTTGCTCAGCTTGCAGGTATTGACCTGGACCTTCCATGACTCATGTGAAGCCAACGATAGAGCGGCCCCAGTGGCTAAATATTGCAGACCCAATTATGAGTCAGATCTTCAAAAAAGAAGAAGAAGTAGAAAGAGAAGATCATTATCATTTCAGCCAAAAGACGTTGTTGGTCTGGCCTCTGCCAAGTACTGCCCCGTTGAACGACCCTATGCGTTTTGCAGCTGTCGAATTCCCTCGACACTTCCTTCACCAGGTCAAAAGTCTACCTTGTGGGAAGCCTTTTAACGCTGCATTTTCTGGTACGCGGTCACCAAACCAGAATCTAGAACAAGACAATAGGTGCATTTTATTTGCAAAAAAATTGTAGTAAAAAATATTGGGGCTTTACCCGCGTCATAGTGGAAAGTCATCCATAGGGATCATACTCCTAAAAAAAGTATTGTACTATTTCAGGAAATATTCATCTATGTACTGTTTCTTCGAAATCTATTCAGTCATGGAGCGTGAAGAATTAATTAATATACACACATACTCATAAACTTTCGCATTTATAATATTAGTGTGATTAAGTTTTATTCTATACCTAGTAATTTCACGATAGCATTATCTATCTTTTATAGTTTTAAGTACCTACTCGTATTAAGTAAGACGATCAAATTGGTGCGGTCTATCTAATTAATTTATGTTATTTTACTTTGCTTTTAAAAAATGTTTTGTTTTAGGTACCACTGTACTAAAACTGGATTTCCTTAAAAAATAAATGTTGTAACAAAATTGGTAGTGCACCGCTACTAACACTTAAAATACGAATACATGTATTTTAAGTGTTAGTAGCGTTGTTAGTAGTGATGTATCGCTCTAATATTAGCTACGTACTTATTTCATCTATTTATTGCGTATACATTCGCCCTAAAATACAACTTATTAAGGTCTACTTCTTATACCAATCTCCTTCTTAAGCAAAAAATAAAACACTTTTTCCAGTCCCTGTTTATTTATTTAATTATTTACAAGCACCGCTTTCTTAACAGTTTAAATAAAACACACATACAGAGCGAGAGAGAGAGAGAATTGGAAAGGAACAAAAAAAAAAATAACACCTAATTTTAAGGAAAATCATCGCAGATTGACCGTTTACTTTCGTTACATATACGCTATTGTACGATATTCAATACCTAATGTATTTTTATGGATGTTTTAAATTTCTTTAAAAGCATCATGAATATCTTGCAGACCAATGCAAAGCTCGTCTAAATTTAGACTACTACTAGAACAGAATTAAAAATGTGAAGATCTGGTACGACTAACGTTTTGGGTTGCGCCCACGAGGCCTTTTCCCATCCACTTCGCTGGTCATAATGGGCTTTTTGATGGTGCCACCGCCTCCCTAGCATCCTGCATCCTTCAGTTAAGGAACCCTAACAATAAACGTACATTTGAGCGGAATGTGTTTATATCTGCATGTTGAGCACTCTGTGTCTAGAGTAACGACATTGCATGATTAGTAGCTCATATGATAGTCGCATATTGTGCGGTACGAGTCGCGTGTACCGAGTCACAGCGACCACAGCGCGACAGAGCAGTAGGGTTGTCAAATTTGCCTTTAAGCAGCCGAACATAAAGCACAGGGAGTGCTCGGTTACGTCTCAGGTAAAGGATATTAATATAACTTTACTAAGATCCGTACAAGTTCAGATAAAATTCTTTTTTTTTTCTGTAATGGTAGACAGAGAATTTACCATATATGTACTTTAATAGAAGTTTTGTTTCGTGTGGATCCCGTATAATTAAATTAAACTTCAGCTAGCTGCGGACGCACGCAAAGTACAATGTAGCAATTGCATGTTTGTTGGGAAACCGAGCCCTAGGGACAGATGTGCTCGCTTATACAGATTGACTCGCTTATACGGACACGGAAGGCGGAAGGAATTCGATGTCCAAAATTACACCGATATTGCAAACTTTTGTGATGCACTTTCCAGATGCCTGAATCGTATTATATTATTTATGCATGTGTTGTGAGTGAAAGCGGGAAAATACGTTTGTATTATTGTTTGACTTATTAAATTTGAAAGGGTTGCATTGGTCGTTCCACTGCAGCGTATTCAAGCTGCATTCCTTAATCATTGACCGAGGTAGAAGCCAGCCCTTGGGTTACGCGAAGAGTGAACTAAGCATTTGGATAACTCTTTTTAAAGCGTATGAGTACTCGGACCCCACGATCCAAGAGTTTCAACCTCTAATTATTGATTACTAGCTTTTGTCAGTGGCTTCGCCCGCGTACATAAAATATAGCCTATGTCACTCAGGAGTAAAGCAGCTTTCTATTTTGCTAAATTTTTTCCAATCAGACCAGTAGTTCCAGAGATTACCTCCTACAAACAAGTAAAAAACAAACTTTACCTCTTTATTATATTAGTGTAGATGTAGATAGCACTTCCTTAGGTGTAAGAAATAGGGAATTAATGATATTCTAGCCAGTATACGAGTGTAAGGCCATACGTAATACCCCTGTGCCTCTATAAAAATACAAAGAAAGCTGCTGAACAAAATAAGTGTCTTATTAGAGTTAGTACAAAGATGTGACGAGAATTTACGAGGCTTCACCTTTTTATTGGTCGCCGTTTCGACTATCTTTGGAGTCAGATCTGTCAAATTATTCTCCAGTAAAGTAGATATCAATTTCAAAGTGAAATAGGCCTTCGATCAGACAATTCTATTTTTCAGCTAGCTTTTTGCAAGTGGTTTTGCTCACTTGAAAGTAAAATGAACGGTTTTTGTGGGTTTCGCTCATTTTTCAAGATATAAAAATGAGGATATAAATTATAGTTTCTAAACGTGATTCAATTTTCGCAATCGGATCACTTTTTACCAACATTTTAAAAATCATCAGACATTCTTTTTCACTGGAATTAAATAGAATTGTACTAAAGAAATATTTTACTAGGCACATATTGTGATTCAGAGATTACGTACTGAAATTGTTTCAGCTATCGAATATTTTGGTATTCATTAGTAAGAATCATTGATGTTAAAAAGCTGCTATGGACAGATTTACTCGTTATAATAATAAATATTTTTTCTTATAATGGCGTCACAACGAGTCATAGTCATCTTTGGACTCTCTTTTTGAAGTTGAAAAATCATTAGTCAGACAGAATGCAAGTGTCTCTACTGCTCCGTGTTAATATATGTCACTGTGTTTATTGTTACAAATTTTAAATTATATATTTTTGAAATAAATCTATTATAAAAACCAAAATCAATTTATAATCTAATCTTCCAAACAATTACCAATATTATGTATTATTATTATTAGTCATGATTTCACAATTCTAAGTTAATTAATTTAACGTTTTAATTAATTATAAATAAATAAATCAGTTTTCCCGCTCTAACGCGCTAGACGGAGTCGAAGTTTATTACGCTTTGATAGACTTTTAATGACAAAAACTCACATGCTGTTGTATGTTTTCTAATGGTTTTCTATATCTATAGATTCGACAACATTATCGAAACAAATTCAGTCCAATTTTAGGACACCTGTTACACACAATAACACCAACATATTTCTACACAGTATGCGAGACGCTTTTTAATTTACGCTGCCACGTGACAATTACATTCGTATTAAGCGGGTACATCGAACGGCAGAGAGTGTTTCGGCATAATCCTCGCCAACTCTATTCCCCTAATCCTGCCTCCTGGCGCGACTTACCCGAATCTTGTTTGAGATGCTACCGAAGCAGTGTGGCAACACTAATCCTTTTAAGCCACTCTTTTGATGATATCGTTAATTATATTGCGTGTGTTGCCAGTTTGTAAATGTGTGGTTCTATTTTAGTTTTGAAGTTCATTGACCTTTACGATGTTATTGGTTTCATGTTTGTGAACATTGAATTAGGAACTCGAGTCTGAATAGTTCAGAAACGTGAATAGTTACGTTATGGAAAATGAAAGGAAATTTCCTTTGATTAAATGTGTTGTACAGAAAATAAGACTCTTTTTTTTTCGGATACAAGTAGGTAGGTATGAGATGAAATCATGACAGTATTTTCCAAAGGGTTAGGTAGTGGTACACTATATAACATTATACAAGGTGTCTTTGATATTGACGCGCAAACGAATACCACTGATCCAGTAAATGATTCTGGTCCACTAATGGTGAAATTTTCGTCGGTTTTTACAAATTTTTGAAAAAAAAGTTGTGTATTTTATTTTTACCTGTATAAATTGTTATTATAACCAACCCCAATAATATTTTTAGAAAAAAAAGGATCATTTTTATTTAAATAAAAAAAATATAAAAAAATCATCGAGGCAAAACGAGCCGTTATTGTAATCAAACCCGATGACAGTTTTAATTTAGAATTCATTCATTTTTGTCGCAAAACATGTTAAAATAACGTTTTTATATAATTTAACAAAATTTTAAAGAAAAGAGTCTACTTTTAAGAAAAAAAAAAACAAATAGCACTTTATCTGACTCGGGAACAGAAGCATGGTTAGTAACGCTTGCAACTTACTATAAAACCAACTGAGGCAGTCACCAATACAATTTTCAGTAGTTAAATAAATTTATTAAAGTCCTTTGACCTCTTACGTTATTATTATATTCCATGTTAATGAAGTATCTAATTAGCAACTAGACAATAGAACACGTTTTCTGTACAAATTATTTAAATATTCATGTTTCTCTCGGTTTCTGTATCATACAATTTGTGATATGTTTTTGTTAAAAAAGGTCATGAATAAAATTTAGACGCTTTTTATCATAAAAATAAAACAGTAAATTTTCTTTGTATTCGATTTGAACATAATATTTGCCTAAAGGTTTTTGTTCCTGTAAAAGATGTTGCCATTTGTCGAAGAAAAAAGTCACTGTGTAGGTGATCTTTAAGCATTTTTTTACAAAGACAGTCTTGTGGTTTTGAAATTTTACGGACATATTTTTATTTAATCATTTACTAGCTTTTGTCAGCGGCTTCGCCCGCGTACGTAAAATATAGCCTATGTCACTCAGGAGTAAAGCAGCTTTCTATTGTTGCTAATTTTTTTTCAATCAGACCAGTTGTTCCAGAGATTACCTCCTACAAACAAAAAAAAAAAAAGATTTATTATAAACTTTATTTTACATCTCATAATGTGGACATGATAAGCATTTACAAAACTAAGTGTACAATGGGCGGCCTTATCGCACAAGGGAATTTTTTAGCGACAGCCTTAGGACGGACTAAACGAAAGGACATAAAAAATTAAATAAACTTTTCAAAGTAAAACAAAATAATTGTAGTTTTCCTTTTTTTTTACAAAGAAAGAAAAAAAAAATGTTTTTACTGATTGTACTCTGGACAAACCTCGTGAATCTGTTGGGCCTCCTACCTACATGAATATGTAAGATACTTTTTAAACACTAAATTTTTTCTTGGACTCAGTGAGAAATGAAGAACAAGAACCTCTAGAGGCTCTAGAGTCCATGTCATGTCATGGCCATAGGTTGTTTCTAGTAACAACCCATGTTCATGAGATACATCCTGGTAACAGAGAGACAGACAGCGGAGTCGAGGCAATAAGGTCTTGTTTTTAGTAGACTTTGGGTATGCAACCCTAAAAATAATTTTCAGGACACCGCCCCGTTGCATGCTAACTCAAATGTAGTCAGTAAGGCCATGCACCTAACTTACCATGCAGGTAAGCTCTGCCAATCTTTCCGCTTCATTTGTCCGCAGTTTATGATCACAGGTCCGTTAGCCGCCTTCCTTTGACTATGAAGGCTTTATTTCGGTTTGCTGAATAAACGATGTGTGCCTTGTAGGTGCATTGTTAAAATGAATTTTATTTTAGAACTTGCATCATAGAAAGATTGATGTGCACTTTATTGTATGCAACTTTATTGTGTGTTTTTTTTACTCTTATCTTAATTTTTTTGACTATCACTTGGATTATTTTTACAAGCTTTTATTTACTTTCACCTGTCCCGTTGTCTGTCGTTCTGTAATCAAATCTTGCAACTTAAATTTGATCCACTTCCCGGTTTCCGATTGAGCTGAAATTTGGTATACACGTTTAGTTCGGATGACAATGCAATATTATGATGACATGGAGCTGATCTGATGATGGAATCGCGAGGTAGTCACAGGAACTCTGTAATTAAACGGCACAACCACGTTGAGTTTGGGTTCGTGTGAATCGTCTTGACGAGTTTTATTTATATAAGTATAGACCACCGCTATAAAAGCTTGTTATGAAAAAAAAATTTTTCATTGAAAACTTGTTTAATGTTTACTTATTATATTTTCTAGAAGTTGTTCCACATTAGTAAGAAAAAAAGCTTATGACATAATTTCGACTTAGATCCCACAAGCCTTTCTCGTTTTCATTTAAAGATTCAAAGCATTTATTATAATGAACCATTTACAGGCACTTTTGAAAGGTCAAGAAGTCGATCTGTCGGAAAAAACTCCATGTTTTATTGTTTACTAACAGGTATACATTAGTAAACAATAGAAGAAACTCGTATTTATATTTGCTCCACAACGCAATGTCAACACGATGAATAAATTAGACCGCCCCAATAGGTTCGAGCTATCTCCGAGTTTTCTGTGCGTCCCCATAAATAATTCAAAAGCATCACAATGCAATGGGATATCGCTGCAGGTTCATATTTCACGACACACTGCCGCGGAGTAATTAATGTACCGGAGAACAACGGCTGGCCGCGTGCTTTTGGCATAGCACTCACAAACGAACCGATCTCACAACCATCTCGCGTTAACAATGATTTACGATACTTTTTGGAAAAAAGTTTGTTTATAAAAAGCTTTTTTGTTGAGGAAGTTTCTTCACACCTTTAAACTGATGACGTTTATAGGGCAAACTTGGTTAGAGACCGTACAAGATAGAGGAGTTTTTTTTAAATTGATTATAGATTCGCGCTTGACCGCTATCTCACCTAATGGAAAGCGACAATGCGGTCGATGACGGAGCGCGCTTACCTAGGAGTAAGCAATTCACTCTTGACTTAAAGATTACCGGACTGTAGCCATCAGGAAACACAGACTCCGGCAAGGAATTCTACTCCTTAGTTGTACGCACAATTAAAGTGTTACCACACGTTTAGTACTCCGGAGGTGACCGAGGTAGAGATGAGAGTGGCGGTACGGCGGATGGGCGCCAAAAATACCGCCCCAGGACCGGACGGCTTGCCTGGGAAGGCCTGGGTCCTAACCATGGAGGCTCTCGGGTCCCGATTGGGGGGGCTCTTTAGCGCATGTTTGGAGAGGGGCCAGTTCCCACTTCCCTGGAAGACGGGAAAACTGGTCCTCGTCGCGAAGCCGGGGCGCCCTGCGGACTCTCCGTCCGCGTATCGGCCCATTGTGCTGCTTGACGAGGTGGGCAAGCTTTTTGAAAGAGTCATTGCAGACCGCCTCGTCAAGCACCTAACACTGAAGGGGCCCGATCTCGCGGACGACCAGTTCGGGTTTCGCAGGAGGCGCTCCACGGTGGACGCCATCATGCGCGTGCGAGCCCTCACGACGGGGGATGCGGTATCCCGGGGCAGGTGTGTCTTGGCGGTGTCGTTGGACATTGCCAACGCCTTTAATTCCCTGCCCTGGAGTTGCATTAGGACGGCACTCCGGTATCACCGGGTGCCCGACTACCTCTGTCGTACAATCGAGGCCTACCTGTCCGACAGGTACATAATCTACCCCGGTCACCAAGGAGATTGGAAACGGCGAGAGATGTCGTGCGGTGTCCCACAGGGATCGGTACTAGGACCGCCCTTGTGGAACATCGGGTACGACTACGTGCTGCGCGCCGACCTCCCCGTAGGGGTCAGCGTGGTCTGCTACGCAGACGACACGCTGGTCCTAGCGCAGGGAAGGTCGTACCAGGCGGCGGTCGAACTAGCGACACGTGGGGTTGCGACAGTCGTTGAGAGGATCCAGCAGTTGGGACTCAAGGTGGCACTGCACAAGTCCGAGGCCATGTGCTTTCACGGCCCTCGGAATGCGCCACCAACGGGTTCCCAACTAACGGTAGAAGGAGTTCACATCGGCGTCGGGTCGACGATGAAGTACCTGGGACTTGTCCTCGACAGCCGATGGAATTTCGAGGAGCACTTCCGACGTCTGGCCCCCAAACTCAATCGGACGGGGGCTGCT
Source organism: Mythimna loreyi (assembly GCA_029852875.1). NCBI lineage: Eukaryota > Metazoa > Arthropoda > Insecta > Lepidoptera > Noctuidae > Mythimna > Mythimna loreyi. The sequence goes on along the minus strand of CM056785.1, from coordinate 10,377,724 downwards.
CTCAAGCGGCTCCTGCCGAACCTTGGGGGTCCAGACGCCTTCTGCCGGAGGCTCTACGCCGGCATCGTTCGGTCCATGGCCCTTTATGGGGCACCAGTGTGGGCGCCGACGTTGCGTAAACGCCCGGCGGCCCAGCTGAACGCCTGCCAGAGGGTCATGGCCATCCGGATGGTGCGGGGATACCGCACGGTGTCCCGCGAGGCGGCGAGCCTCCTTGCTGGCCTACCACCATGGGATTTGGAGGCAACAGTCCTTGCACGCATGCACGACCAGCGCGTGGAGATGCAACGCCGGGGCGAAGATCCGCTGCCCGAACATGTCGAGGCGTGGCGGAAGGAGCTCCGGCGAGATCTCATGGTGAAGTGGAAACAGCGACTGTCGCAACCCAGCGCTGGGCACACCGTAATCTCAGCGGTAGTGCCCCTCTTTGAGGCGTGGCTGGATAGACCTCACGGCGTCCTCACTTTCCGCATGACGCAGGTTCTCACCGGACATGGGAAGTTCGGGAGATTCCTGCACCGGATTCGTGCGGAAGAGACGTCCGGGTGTCGCCACTGTGAGGCGAGCCCGGAGGACACGGTGGAGCACACGGTGGAGGTGTGCCCCGCTTGGGAAGAGGAACGCCGTGCCCTCGTGGGGGTGATCGGCGGCGGCGACCTCTCGCGCCGGGCCTTGGTTCAGGCCATGGTCCGCAGCGAAGAGGAGTGGCAGGCGGTCGCCTCCTTTTGCGAGGCAGTAATGCTCGAAAAGGAGGAGGCTGACCGCATAAGGCAAAGGCAACGGCGCACTCGCCGTAGCCGTCGCCGCCGCGATTCTGCCGATATCCGGCCACCGTAGACACTGGCTTGCGGACGGCGAGCAATGGGTAGCTCGCCGTCCGGTCGTCTGGTAGCAGTCCAGACCAAGCCCAAGTCGTCGACGGCGCGTTCCGTTCCCGCGCGCCTCAAGGAGTTGTCAGCAAACCGTAGGGACCCTGCAGGGTCGAAGCCTACCGGAGCTGAGGGTTGATGCGAAAGCGTTACACCGGGGCTCTGGGAATAAGGCAAGGAAGGTACGGGGTAGGTTCTTTAGTCAGTAAGAGTCTGACACTGTTTCCCGCTCCGCCCAAGAGTGGGATTCGTCATTCGATGATTTTTACCTACCATAAAAAAAAAAAAAAAAAAAAAAAAAAACCACACGTTTAGTACGTATTTTGTGAGGTGGCGCAACACCGTACGTCTGGTGGTCCGACAATGGAACGGGCTAGGCTAGTTTTGAAGAAAGAAGAAGAAAGAAGAAGAAAGAAAAAACGTTTATTTGCGCGAGAGTATGGCGCATACAATAAAAAACAAAAACAACTAAATAGGTAATAATAATAAAAAAAAAATAATGCGAAACACCCGCACAAAACGGCTAGTGCTCAGCAAAATCTGGGGCTCATGTGTAAAACAGAGCCACAGCGCTGATTTTCAGCACCGGCCGAATTCGACGGTAGACGGGAAATTTGTCCATTTGGTACAAACTTTTGGCTGGAAAAACAATCATAGAATAGAATAGAGTTTCTGCTCTATTATAGCAGTTTAGAAGTATTTGAGCAGGGTATAAAGTCCGATCAGACGGATGATTGGTCTGTTTTGGGCGAGTACCCAATAGATCGATGATGATGATTAGAATAAACTGTACATCAAAATAATGTGACGCCACTGAAGTCGATCTGAGTTGGGATGTAGCGAGATGATCAGCAGGTCTAGCCAAGTTACGATCGTTTCATTTTGATTCTCTATCGTCGATCGCCTCGAGTCAGCACTTCCTTTGTTCTGACTACGTGACTGAGCGTTGAGATGACGTCATTTCTATACATTTGAAGTGTTTCTATTAGCGTAACGATTGTAGATGTGGCTGTAATTAATGATTCATTTCTGACCTCAAATAAATATTCATTTATATTATTATTATAATTTTCTTCATCTTATCCCAATGCTTTTTTTCTCGGCAATCGACGAATTTTTCATCTTCTTGTACACTTAACTTCAATTTCTATATCGTTCCTTTGATTTTTTCTTATATAAAGTCGGCAAATATATATAATATCGGCAAATATATATATATTATATTTTTTACGTGTATTTTGTAACTATTGTGCTGTCTGTACTGAATAAAATTATTTCTATTCTTATTTCTATTCTATTCTAGAGCGCATGTGCAACGAAACGTTACGAACTACTCACGCAGCGCGCCTCTAGTCAAAAGTGAAGCCAAAAAATTTTAAAAAGGATGTGAGGCGCGTGAGCGGTCATTCGTTCGTCGGCATCAGAGCTGATCGGACGTTTTTGAAGTTTATTTTATTGTTATATTATTTTTTAAATTATTGTGATTACGTGTCATATAATTGTTAAATTTATTCATATAAAATTGGTAAGTGATTTAATAAAGCATAATGAGCAATGAAGATGCTTTTATTTATGAAGACAACCCTCCTCATACAAACTTATATAAATAGCTGTGTATACAGCTATTTATATAAGTTTGTATATATATATATATATATATATATATATATCAACGTACTGTATATTAGTTAAGCAATTGGCTACTGTGCTCCGATTTCCGCACGGAACAAATGTTTGTATGGCCTGCAAATAGTTGTTCCGGGTCTGAGAGCCTTGTGTGTATAAGTTAGTGAACGTTTGTTTCAGGAGAGTAATTCCTAGAGCGAAGAATGTTTATAAAAAAAGTGCGAGTGGTCTCACGAAAGGTTCAATATCTCAAGGAAAGAAGGGCAAAAAATCACGTTTACTGTATGGAAGCTCAATATTATAATAACGTTATTCTGTTTGTATTTATTGTTATAACGCCAACACAAATACCTTATCTGTGAAAATTTCAACTGTCTAGCTATCACTGTTCGTGAGATACAGTCTGGTGATAGACAGATAGACAAACAGATGGTTTGAGTTGAGTCTTAGTAATAGGGTACCGTTTTACCTTTGAATACAAAACCCTAAAAACTTAAACGTGATTTTGTTCACAATTTTTGCATCACGTATAGCTATACTGTGACAACAAATTTCTACAAAATGTGCTACAAACTACACTCTCTCTTAGTTCGAGCAAGTCATAACGAAGCTATAATTCCATGAGTTTCATTTTCAAAATTAACTTCCGTGTCGATTTAAACACCCAATATGCAGATGAGGCACTTTGTTAGTATTATGAAACTAGGCAAGCATTATGATAATATTATCGGGAGTAAGGAGCTACGTGGTTGCTACGCTTTGTAGCTACGACGCTACGAGGAATATTGCTACGTAGCTACGCCACATTTGTTTGCGTGGCTCATCTACGCGTTCTCAGAATTTTTAGTGGTCGAGGTTTTACATGATGTCTTTATAATTATATAGTACTAGCTTTTGCCCGCGGCTTCACCCGCGTGGTATTGGGGTTCGGGTTGGGGTTTCCGGGATAAAAAGTAGCCTATGTCCTATTCCGGAGTGTATATAGGATACACTCCGGAATAGGACATAGGCTACTCGCCTGTGCCAAATTTCATCCAGATCCGTCCAGCCGTTTTGGCGTGATTGAGTAACAAACATCCAAACATACAAACATCGTAACTTTCGCATTTATAATATTAGTAAGATTACTTTTCTTTTTCAGTAATTTTAAAGGTTTGTGTCTAAATAGCGTATAAGTGTTTATATGACTGGCCTGTTGTTCTAGTAGTTAGTGGTCCTGACTGCTACGCCGGATGTCGTTCGATTTCCACCCAGGACAAAGCTTTGTGTGATGAGCACGACCATTTATTTTGTGCCTGGGTGTAATTTGTCTATAATATGTTTGTATTTAGAAATATATAAGTATGTTTATCAGTTGTCTAGTACCTACTCATGACACAAGCTCTGCTAAACAAGTTTTGGGGATTATTCGAAAAAGCTACCATAGCATGACCCCGGAACACAAAGGGCAACTGAAGAAAAACGGTATGTGGTCAGTAGAAGTCAGAAAAATGACAGTAGTCTTACCAAAGGATGCCATAAAACTAGGCAGGTAATTAACTCTATTTTGCGTGATATCTTTATCACTTGACTATTCTAAAAGAACAGTTCCATCTCACTAATGATCCACGGCACAAAACTAATGGCCCAATATTTTGTATTAGCGCACATCGCGCCGATATTTCGCGTGGCTTTCTTCCTTCCAAATAATGTTGCGCATTAGCTTTAGTTACAGTGATTAAATGACTAAAGGCGAGGGGAAGTAATAATGTATTACAAACACAAGACTGATTGTAATGGATATAGTTTATCTGCCCTAGTGATATAATCTTATGTGTACATTTGTGTGTGAGAACACACTAATATACGACGATTCAGAGGACGATTTATAACTGTCATTGAGTCTTATTGCTAATATTCGCTTTGTTTTGAGAGAGAATTAGTTTTGGAAAATGCTAATCTTTTTGCACTTATGTCAATACACTCGGTCGGTTTGTTTGTAGAAAATTTTTAAACTTTTTGAAACTATATTTATTAGGGAAGATGTTATGCACTAACTTTGCCATAAGAAAACTAAAACTCGAAACACACATCTACAGGACCTGAATACGTTGGTAGTCATTGATAGACAAAGAAAGATATTGGAGCCGGCGCTGTCGTGCGAGCAAAATAGCGTTAGATGCCAAATAAGTGTGATCGTCGCGGCCGATGTGAAATCGTGACTATTGTCACAATTTCAGCGGTCCATGCGCTAGAGGCAAGTCACCTATTTTCCACCGCGGGCTGACGGACGGCAAGTAATGGGTAACAGTCCGGTCGTCTGGTAACAATCCGGACCAGGCTAAGTCATCGACGGCGTGCTCTGTTCCCCCGCGCCTTAAGGAGTTGTCAGCAAATGTAGAAGCTCAACTGCAGGGTCGTATTGTAAAATATAAAAAAAATCAAGTAAAGTAAGGGAGATAAATAGATATTAAGTCAAACAAACACCTTCAAAACTCGACAACCAGATAACACGAGTCACAACTCAAGCCACATCTTAGACTCACAAGGCGCCTTGAAAACGAATATCCTATTCCAACATACATCAGACTTAGCAATCCGCAGAGAACATTCGGTACAACATGTGTAGGAAAGTGTTAAAGGAGTTCAGAACTTGTTCGGGCAAGTTGTTCGACACGAGTGTCTTGTTCGACACGTCTCGTGTTGTTATGAAGAATTTGTCGTGTTCGGCTAATGTGGGGAGATTAGGGGCTAATTTTGTGTGATTAGGCTGGTTGTTATTACGTTTTGGTTTTGTGATGGTTTTTGTTTGTTGATATTGTATGTACTACTGGTTATTCACTATTTTGGTCCATAGTCACTGCTGAGGAACAGGTCTTATTGTTCGTTGGTTTGAGGTGATTGCTACTCATTCCCATTTGTTTTAGACCATAGTCTGCACCAGGGCTAGTCGCAAGAGATTTCTTTGTCATCATGTCACGAGGTCAAAGTGGTACTCTATCCAAACGGGGCACCATCGTGTCCAACTCAATTCTGCTCCATCGTATGTTCCGGGAATTTCTTCCACCTGAATTCGAAACGGAAACCTCCCGAATTGACCATCTCCGGTGAGAAAAAGCGTTAGGCGAAAGGTAAGGAAGCCGTGGTACCTCTCCAGCCACTTCTCTAAGATGGGACTTACCATCGTGATTGTGGCTTGCCCAGATGCATGTGAAAGTTTCATGCAGACGCAGTATTTGTTCATAGAGAGATAGCACGCGAACTGTATATAGATTCAATCAGAACATAATCAGACGCATTCTTTTATTAACTTTCAATTGTCATTTAAAGGCGATAATTTGTTCTGTTTTTTTTTTATAAATACTTAGTTGCAGTGATTGGATGGCCATAAAGAACTCTATTGGTAAGATTAATTTTATTTATTACAATTTGCTAACATAAAAATGAAAATTTTTCTACTTTGTAGGTAATATTAATAAAACATCGATAAAATTTTAACACTTCAATCCAATACAAAAGAGAAACACGGAAGCAATGGAGTGGAGCTATTGAGCGGAGAGCAACATAAAAACAACCGCACTAAATTCAAGATCACAATTTCTACACAAAGAGTGGGCAATATAACATTTTCTCAATGCACGCCGATATTACATCACAAATATTATTGCCAACTCTGCCCCGTTATCGGGTAGTAATATTTTTTCGCCCCTTATAAATCAGTGTATCTTGTATGAGCTACTTATCGTGAAAAAGCACGAAATGTATTGTCCCGAGGGTGATATATACGTTGCCTGGCCTGTGACTTGCGCCTCAAGGGACGACCGTCCTTAAATCTACGCGGAACTGTATATATTAAGTTTTGAAAATACATATAAGGAAGTGGAATATTTGCGGGTTTTAGTATTTTATTTTCTTTGGAATAAGGTTATTTACTCAAGAGGTTTGGTCTTGTGCCCTTATAAAATAAATATTGGCAAATGGATACGCTTGAGTGGGATGTAAGAGCCGTATCTAATCTCATGGAATATCATATACGATTGTTTACTACTTTTATGTTTTGGAATCTCATATATTCAAGAATAAAACCTTTAAAAAAATCACATTGGAACCTGTTTTTTTTTTTAATACAAAAAATTGTTTACAGGGATTCAAATATTTATTTATATTAACGTACTCCAAAAAATTATTCACTAATTCAATATTACAAAAAAACCTTTTTTGGTTTTATGGTAGGTAAAATTTATTTAATGATCAATCCCGCCCTTGGGCGGAGCTAGAAACAGTGTCAGACTTTTACTAACTAAACAATAACAAACATCACCATTTGATATAGTGGTCAAAGGCGTAACCATCTGTGAAAAAAAGACTAATAGGACTGTTTTTTTTCCTTGCACCGTTTCATATCAAGGCCGAGCCTTCCTTCCAGAAAAAAATCTTTGGCCCCAGTAGGCTGCGACCCTGCTGAGTTCCTACGGTTTGCTGAGGACTCTCATGCTCGCCATCCGCAAGCCCGCGCGCTACACTTTGTTCACCGTCAAAATACACGCACCTGTGGTGGCGGATGGAAATCGGGTTCGGAAACCCAGTGGCGGCTGAGGCTTGAGCGCCGTTGCCTCGTAAGGTCGGCCTCCTCTTTTGCTAGCATCTCTTCGCTCTGGACCATGTCTAAGGCACGGCGCGAGAGAGCACCTCAGCCGATCGCCCCCACAAGAACACAGTGGTACTCTGCTCAAGCGAGTCACACTTCTACCTTGATTCATCGTGTCCTCCGTGCATACAGACACACTAGGACAGTTATTAGTATCATCAGATATTTAGGTACATAGCATTCATATAACATTAAAACTTTCTAGTACCGCTATTAGAGATATAATAGAAAGACAATAGGTCTGCGAGCGCTGGCGTTCACTTGGGGCTCAAGAGTTTAAACGCACTACCCATCTATCTAGTACACCAAAATCTAAGCGACATAAATCTCAAAAATCAAACACGTGCCTGTTCTAAAAAGAAAAATGCTACAAGGAAATCCCTGTGTTTACCAATTAACAAATAATTAAGACCTTTATCTCTTCCTTAGAGACGTAATTTAATTGCTATTAACAGAAATTACGCTTTTGATTTAAATAAGGACATGGAAAATGGGAGTTCAGACTAATGCTTTAAAGGTGAACATTTATATCCTTTTATACAAATTAACACCTAATATTTCTGGATTTATATGGCCTTCTAGTCAATTTACGATCGTTCCGTTAACGTCGAACGCTTTGAGTTAGATTCACCCGTAATTCCTTTGTTTTGACGTCATCTCAACGCTCAATCACATGGTCAGAACAAAGGCTATTAAATGCGTGGCCTATTCCAAGCGTTCGACGTTAACGTAACGTTAGAAGCTTGGCTGGTGTGAAGGACTTAATAAAATATAATGAAATATACATAGACACCCAGATACCCATATGTTTGTGTGTATGTTTGTAACTTCTTCACTCATAAACGGTTGAACGGATTTGGTTGAAATTTTGATCACGGGTAAATCAAGTTCTGGAATAGCACATGGGATAAATAAATTATTTTATTACAACCGTGTGTTCCTTTAAGATAATTTTGTTCATTACCCTTAGCAAAACCGAACTCCTTGAGGTGCGCAGGAACAGGGTACGCCGTCGACGATCTAGACGGCGAGCTGCCCTTTGCTCGCCGTCCGCAAACGCTTAAATGCATACGGGCGAAAGAGATTGTCATTTTTGAATAATTTTCTAGTTTCACACAGGCAAAGCCACTGGGTGGAAGTAAGTGAAAAAAATAAATAAACTATTAAATATTAAGTGCAAGAAACTTATTGAGTTGTCACCTCGTCCCGGTAGTACACAGAAATGAACTCGCGATATTTAGATTGGGAACATAAATAATAACTGTGTCAGAGGCAAGCGACGGAGGCAGGTGACACAGGCAGGCGGGAAAAAGAAAATACATAGTACGTATTATGTTATAGTTAAAACTGATATTCTGTCAAAACTAGTTTCGGCTGGGCTGGCCATAGTAACAATAATTATCATCATTACATAGTATAAAACAAAGCCGCTTTGTCCCTATGTATGCTTAGATCTTTAAAACTATGCAACAGATTTTGGATGCAGTTTTTTTAATAGATAGAGTGATTCAAGAGGAAAGTTTATGTGTATCATACAATATATTTAATATCACCAGTGCACCCGTGCGAAGCTGTATAATAATAACGCGTTTATTTTTCTCCACCGTGTAATGCAAAATAACAACGAAAATAATTAATTAGTGTAGTACATTTACATTATTGTTGTGGCGACAGAAGCCTGTATTAAGAAAATCCTGTGTTACAGGGCTCCAGGCCAGGAAGTAAAATATTGTCAAGTAATTTGATGATTAGTCATTTTCATAATTGTTAGATTTTTACTGATTAAACCTTGATTAATAAATTGATGTTTTTCAATTGCCAAGGACTATGATAACTCCTTTGAACGAACCGCAGCCCTGGTAGGCACCAGCTCTAACTGGCTCCGTCTATGTAGATGATTATTACGTCTCTTGACATCTTTTCCAAGCGCACCTGGAACACAACGCGATGTCGCTCTGGGCTTAGCGCTTGCCAGAAGGCTGGACGACGAACAGCCCGTTGATCGTCATCCCGGAGTTACACTACATATTTAATCTATATGAAAAATGTTATTTTTCATCATCACATTAAAACTTACCAACCCACAAAAAATTTAAGTGAACAATATATCCATTCATTGACATTTATGAGGTTCAGTACATCAGAATGAAAAGCGGAACCCTTATAATATCATTCGTGTGTCTGTTTGTCATACCTAGCTTCTTCCGAATCTAGTGGATTGTAAACATGAACGAGTAACGTAAATAAATACATTTTGTGTTTGGGGTTGTTTTCGCGAGACAAATGTCATTTTTTCATTTGTACCGGATAACATATGAAAGAAAAGGGTTTGTTGTGATTGCTTGTTTATTTTTTTTATTTAGAAAAATTACACATAGATTTAAATTAACCATTAGAACTATTTTTTTTTACATAGTTGCGTATAATTTTTGCTATACGATAATTTAAAATTTTACACACGTGGGTGTAAATTAACCAAATCAACTATTATTTGAAAGAATGATGTAAAACTTAACAAAAAAAAAAAGAAAAAATACTCAAACAAAAAAGAAAAAAAATACGCTTTACTTGCATGCGAATCAAACTTAAACCAACTCAAAAGGTTGTTTACTCAGTAAGAGTTTAGAGTCACTGTTTTCCGCTCCACCCAAGGGCGGGATTCCTCATTGGGTGATTTTTACGTACCATAAAAAAAGAAAACTCTTCTTGAAAAGTTTTGACCGGTTAAAAATGGTTTTGTCCGATTCACAGTTTAACCGCAACATATACTTACAAAGTATATTGCTTCAAGGTCGGGAAACGTCTATTACATTTACCTACTTTATATTGAAAAGTGTGATCTCTATTCATTGGCAGGAAATACGTTGTACTCGTTCAAAGATCGAGTTCCGCTTGCGTCTATAAGAGGCTAGTTACTTCGACGTACCTAATATAGTTTAAGGCAACAACATCATTATTGAAGTAAAATAAAGTATAGTATAGTAAAAATTTATTTGCACAGATTGTAGGTACATAATACAAAATAGATAGTACATAATAGATTGTAGGTACATAATACGATGTATTACAATAATAATTGAGAGAAATAATTGTAGATGTTTTAAGCCGAATAGAAAAAAGAATAAATAAATAAATAAATAAGGTTGCACGCGCATGGGAACGGGCATCCTCACGTCCTAACTAGCCGACTACCAGCTACGGTAGACGACGATGAATAACACTGTACGCCAATCGGTAACTAATAAAAAAAAAATTGTGACTATAATAAAATTATCTGTTACGTAATGTGAATGTTGTAAAAACCTCGTTAAAAATCATATCAGATTTACCATTCGCTAAAAACAAATTATCAAAAATATATATTGTATACTAGTTCCGTATGGTGCCGGACGTTAAGAATATCACCATCTCATTTCTTCCCGTGGGTGTCGTAAGAGGCGACTGAGGGATATTTTTAAGACCGTGCGTATTGCTAAGCACCAGGTCACCGCGTGGTTGCGGGTAAACTACCAACAACTGCATTCCCAAGGAGTGTTAGCGTCAGGCAGGCGGCCGGCTGTGAAACGGTAGCCAAATCTACTTGCAACATGGAAAGTACAAATAAGATGCGCGATAGGGTTAGGGCGTACCCCACAGGCGACGCACAGGGGCAGCACCCGGCTCCTGTGGGAAATGGACTAGGGTTGTTGCACCATCCCGGGCGGGTGCAACGTAAGAAGCTAGCTCGGGAAATGAGATTGAGGTATGGAAGTTGGAATGTTGAGACAATGACTGGAAGGGCCAGAGAGTTAGCGGATGTACTGAAAAGAAGAAGGATAAATGTAGCATGTTTGCAGGAAACGAAATGGAGGGGAACGAAAGCGAGAGAAATTGGCGAGGGATATAAGTTTTATTATTGTGGAAGTGATGGAAAAAAGAATGGTGTAGGTATAGTGCTAGATAGTAGGTTGAAAGAAAGCGTGATGGAAGTACGAAGGATTAATGATAGATGTATAGTTGTGAAAGTTATGTTAGAGAATGTGATGTTGAATGTAGTCAGTGTGTATGCTCCACAATCAGGATGTGATGAAATGATGAAAGAGAAGTTTTGGGAGGATTTTGATAGTGCCTTAATGACTATCCCTGTGCATGAGGAATTGATAGTTGGAGGTGATTTTAATGGACATGTGGGAAGAATGAAAGGTATTTATGAAAGAGTACATGGAGGATGGGGCTTTGGAAGGCTAAATAGTGAAGGAGAGACGCTGCTACAATCTGCAACAGCCTTTGACCTTGCAGTTGCTAATACGTGGTTTGAAAAAAGCGAGGAACACCTAATCACATACAAAAGCGGTCACCACAAAACTCAAATCGATTACTTTTTAGTTAGACGCAATAAATAACATAAAGCAGGTCAAAGATTGCAAGGTGCTGCCAGGAGAAGACCTGGTCTCACAGCACCGACTACTGGTATTAGATTCAGTAGTCAAAATAAAATCTAATAAAAGCAAAGAGCGGCGTCCCCCGAAAATAAAATGGCATATGTTAGAGAAGAATGATTGTGAGAAAAAGTTTAGAGAGCGAGTGTTGGAAAAAATGATAGAGATGGGAGACATGGATGATCGAAGTATAAATGAAAGCTGGAATGAGATGGCGGAATGTATTAGGAATGCAGCGAAAGATATTTTGGGAGAGTCGAGAGGTAAAGGCACAATAGATAGAAATACATGGTGGTGGTCGATAGAAATTCAGAATGTATTGAAAGAAAAGAAAAGAAAGTTCAAAGAATGGCAGCGTATAGGAGAGGAAGACGATAGTTTGAAAGCTGAAAAAAAGAGGGAGTATGATTTGTTGAAGAAGAAAGCTAAAAAAGCCGTAGCTTTAGCGAAATCAAAGGCTCACAACAAATTGTACGACCAACTGGACAGTTCTGCAGGCCAAAAAGAGCTCTATCGCCTTACTAGAGTAAGAGAGAGAAAGGCGAAGGATGTTTGTCAGGTAAGATGTGTAAGGGATGAAGCTGGAATGGTTCTATCGAATGATGAAGAAATCAAGGACAGGTGGAAGGACTATTTTGAAAGACTGATGAATGAGGAAAATAATTGGAGTGGAAGTTTAGAGAGTAAACCAATAAATGTTGGGTTAGTAAGAATGGTTAGTATGGATGAAGTCAGAATAGCAGTAAATGGTATGAAGAATGGTAAAGCCATTGGTCCAGATGGAATACCAGTTGAAGTGTGGAAGTTATTGAAAGTGGATGGATGGATGTGGTTGGCTTTGTTCTTCAATAAGTTGTTACGGGAAGAAGCCATACCTGATGAGTGGTGCAACAGCTCTTTGGTGCCCATTTTTAAAAACAAAGGTGATGTGCTTGAGTGCAACAACTATAGAGGAATAAAGCTAATGTCACATACCATGAAAGCCTGGGAGAAAGTGATTGAGAGAAGGTTGAGAGAAGAGAGTGAAATTTCACAGAACCAATTCGGTTTTATGCCTGGTCGCGGCACAACGGATGCCATTTTCGCTATACGCCAGCTGTGTGAGAAATACAGAGGTGCACATAAAAACTTGCACATGATATTCGTTGACCTCGAAAAGGCATACGACCGGGTGCCTCGTGAGGTTCTGTGGTGGGCCCTTAAGGAGAAAGGTGTGCCTGGGAAGTATGTTCAGTTGATCCGAGCGATGTACAGTCGATACAGTACCCAAGTCCGGTCTACAGCGGGCACCACTAGCAGCTTCAATGTGGCTGTCGGCTTACATCAAGGGTCGGCTCTCAGCCCTTACCTCTTCTTGATGATAATGGACGCTCTTACGTCGGACATTCAGGAAGAGGCTCCCTGGTGTATGTTGTTTGCCGATGACATTGTGCTGGTTGCCGCGAGTGGCCTAGAGGTCCAGAATAGATTGGAGGTGTGGTGGCACAGACTGGAGAGTGTTGGCCTGAAAGTAAGCAGAACTAAAACGGAGTACTTGTTCTGCGACTTCGGCGGTCTCTCCGGTCCTGTAGATTTAGCTCTCAACGGAACGCCCATACCAATCTGTTCCGACTTTCGGTATCTCGGGTCGCTCGTCCAAGGCGATGGTGAGGTAGACCGAGACGTAACGCATCGGATCAACGCAGGATGGATGAAATGGCGACAGGTCACGGGAACAACTTGTGACCCACGGATGCCCCTGAAGTTGAAGGGTAAAATTTACAAGTCCGTGATAGGACCTGTCATTCTGTATGGATCAGAATGTTGGGCTGTTAAGAAGATGGATGAAAAAAGACTGCATGTATCGGAGATGAGAATGTTGAGATGGATGTGTGGTGTGACGCGAATGGATAAAGTAAGAAATGAGTATATTAGAGGAAGTTTGAAAGTGGCGCCAGTGACTGAAAAGTTGAAAGGAAATCGTTTGTCTTGGTATGGCTATGTAAAGAGGAGAGATGAAACGCATGTTACGAAAAGAGTTTTGAGTTTATACGTAGATGGATGGAGAGGAAGAGGGAGGCCGAAGAAGAGATGGATGGATTGTGTGAGAAGTGATATGAAAGAAAAGGGAGTTAGTGATAGTGTGACGGGTGACAGGACAGAGTGGAAGAAAAAAACATGTTGCGCCGACCCCAAGTAATATGGGATAAGGGTAGGATGATGATGATATATTGTATACTAGCTGACTTAGTAAAGTTCGTACCGCCTGAAAAGTCAATTAATGTAGTAATTACATTTTAACTAAACTTATTGACCGAATGATTGAGGCCAATATATTTGACAGATCCTATAATTTGTCAATGTTTATAGATATTACGGTAGTTGTTTTGCTAAGAGACAAATTTAATTAAACAAAGAAAAAGAAGAAGAAGTTCTTGAGTTATATAAAGTGTAACTAACACGACTTTGTTTTATGTAAAGAGTACGATTGTATATTGTCGTAAATATGAATATAGAACATTAAAGAAAAATAAAAGAAGTAACCCAGTACAAACCGTACAAGTTACGATGTTTAGATGTTTGTTACTCAATCACGCCAAGACGGCTGGACGGATCTGGATGAAATTTGGCACAGGCATAGGATACACTCTGGAATAAGACATAACTACTTTTTATCCCGGAAACCCCAACCCCAATACCACGCGGGCGAAGCCGCGAGCAAAAGCTAGTTTGACATAATAGCAAAAAGAAAACTACAACAACACATTACCCACTTATTGCTTGCGGGCGTCGACATGTACAACTTTGTTTTGTACCATTTGACCTATGTCCGCAATAAATTATAAAGTCCAGTGATATATATCTGTTTCATTGGAGTGCGAGCGATCACCGGCTGACTACAGTTCCCATATAGTTATAAATTACACTACCCAAGAGGGCCTTCTGCCAAGTATTTCCGTAACATGTCACGAACCCCGTGGGATCACGATTTATGTCAACAGAAAAACTAGTGGAACCCATCTATGTAGATCGGACAGCGAAATCTATCACTATTACTGGATGTAAACAAAGTTTGGTCCGTGTTACGATATTAAATATATAGATTTTTACTACGAGTGTGGTTTTTTTCATGGTAGGTAAAAATAATCCTATGACGAATCCTGCCCTTAGGCGGACCGGGAAACAGTATCAGACTCTTACTGACTAAACAACCTACCCCGTTCCAACGTCGCCTTATAGATCAGGGCTAAAGCCTTCTTTTCAGACACGAACCCTTGGCCACAGTTGGCTTCGACCCTTCTACAGGGTCCTTACGTAGCTACCCTACGTGGTTGAAAATTAAAAAAAATGTTTTAGGAATATAAACGGTCTAGAAACAGATTAGCTAGAATGACTTGTATCACTCTTCAGTGACTTTGTGATATAGAAAGTTTTTCTGTAGCCTGATCTGTCCCACTCCCGTGCAAAAGCCTTTCTCCATTATTTCCATCTTCTGGAAGCTCGCGGGTCAATTTTCCTGTTCTGACGAAATCTATTCAACTTTTAGCATCATATCCTACGTGGTCTGACACTGTTTCCCGTTCCGCGCAAACTTATATCAGAGCTTACTATCTCCCAAGATTGAATACAATCTAACGGCTTAAAGTCACCCAATGAGCAATGGAAAAGGCTACGCACGAAGTTGAAGAATGAAGACATTCGCAAGAGAACCAAATTTATCGATAAAGCCCGAAGAATCGTGAAGCTTCAACCCCCAGCCAAGTTACAATCGTTTCGTTTAGAGTTAGAGATTGTAGATAGCCACGCCCCCAATTCCTTTGTGTTGATACGATTGTAACTTGGCTAGTGGGCAATGGTAATGGGCAGAACACGTTGCCCGCAGAACAGAATGATGGTCGTTGGG
Source organism: Mythimna loreyi (assembly GCA_029852875.1). Lineage (NCBI taxonomy): Eukaryota > Metazoa > Arthropoda > Insecta > Lepidoptera > Noctuidae > Mythimna > Mythimna loreyi. The sequence continues at coordinate 10,362,301 of CM056785.1, read as the reverse complement.
GCGGAAAGATCTAATGCGGTGAGGAAGTACAGGAAGCAGCAGAGTTTGAAGGCCTCCCACATGGACCTATGACCTGGTGGCGACATTTTAAGGAGTACTATGTTCAACAGTGGACGTATTTCAGATGAAATGATGAACGGTTTATGCAATAATCTAGCATGATAATATACCAATGGTTGAACTTAAAAATAAGAAAGCTGTAAAACTTTTAAAGTAAAAACTATTGAAACTACTTACATATCCGTACGATCAGAAACACTTAAGCCAATGCATTTCTGAAGTGAAAAGCATTTAAAATGTTCAGTTTAAATACCGAGAAATGGCTATTGGCAGAATGTTGGTTCGTTTCAGAGAGTAGACGCGAGTTAGATTTCTTTCACTTAATTACTGGGACATTGAAGATTTTTAGCCTTTTAAACCGTTATTCAAGAATCCTGTTAAAGTGATTTAAAAACGAGTCTATTTATAACAGATTCTTTTTGCTTTAAGGTAAGGTAAAAAGAACTTCAGAATTAAATAACAAGTAGTTTCACCCGCTCAAAACGCCGTGTAGAAAAGCTTGTAAAAAAATAGCCAGTTAGTAGCTGTATTAACTTACTAATATTGTAAATGCGAAAGTTACGATGTTTGGATGTTTGTTACTCAATCACGCCAAAACGGCTGGACGGATCTGGATGAAATTTGGCACAGGCATAGGATACACTCCGGAATAGGGCATAGGCTACTACTTTATCCCCGAAACCCCAACCCCAACTCCAATACCACGTGGGCGAAGCCGCGGGCAAAAGCTGGTGCACAATAAAGATGGCGTATTTTTGACGCTAGCAGTCAAGCCTTAGGTAGCACATCAACGCTTAGACTCACAGAAGCCATGTCATCCCAACTTACTGGGAGAGCCACATCCCGACTCACTGGGGTACCTATTACTACAGACTGTTTCGTCTCACAGGAGCCAGCTAATCCCAACTTCTGGGATAGCAACACCCCGACTTACTGGGGTATCACCGCAGACAGTTCCGGCTCACCAAGAACTATGCGGAATCCGGTTCCGACGCACTGGAATCAATCTATCACTGGCCTGGCAAGCATCAAGAACCATATATCTCCGATCTCTGAAGGAAAGTAATGTATCGAAATGTATGGCGTCACATAAGAACTATTCCGGCATTGTACAATCAAAGTTTTTCACGCCATTTGAATATACTAGCTTTTGCCTGCGGCTTCGCCCGCGTGGTATTGGGATTGGGGTTGGGTTATCCGGGATAAAAAGTAGCCTATGTCCTATTCCGGAGTGTGTCCTATGCCTGTGCCAAATTTCATCCAGATCCGTTCAGCCGTTTTGGCGTGATTGAGTAACAAAAATCCAAGCATCGTAACTTTCGCATTTATAATATTAGTAAGATAGTACCACCGAAAATCATTTATCAGGCAGTAGCCAAAAGTAACACCTGTCTGGTCGGAGGATCTTCCCTTTTCAACGGAGTTATGTTTTTTTATGGTAGGTAAAAATCATCGAATGACGAATCCATCTCTTGGACGAAGCGAGAAACAGAGTAGTCTCTTACTGATTAAACAAACTATCCCGTCCTTCCTTACCTTAGTCCCAGAGCCCCGGAGTAACGCTTTCGCACTAACCCTCGGCTCCAGGAGTCTTCGACCCTGTAGGGCCCCTACAGTTTGCTGACAACTCTTTGAGGCGCGCAGGAACAGTGCGCGCCGTCGATGATTTGAGCTTGGTCTGGACTGTTATCAGACGACCGGACGGCGAGCTACCCATTGCTCGCCGTCCGAAAGCACGCGCCTACTCAAACTCAAACTCAAACTCATTTATTTCAAATAGACCATTTACAGGCACTTTTGAAATGTCAAAATTGAAGCTAGTATGCACGTTCCAAGGTGTAGACTCCTATGGAGAAGAACGTGCAAGAAACTCCATGGGCACTCTTTTAAATCAAAATTTATATTTACATATTACTTGGTTACAAAATGTTGATTCTAATATGCGAGCACGATGTAGCGGTACTTAACAAAAAGTAAAATAATAATAAAAAAAAAGAGAATTTCAAATAAGCGCCTAGCAGCCAAGAGATGACCGGTCTCAAATGACGGCACCCGTTCACGAGCATGACGCATGTATCAGCCCCACTCCGCTCAACCATTTTAGAGGGAACAGAATGACCCAACACACGCGCCACCATCAGCGAGACATTTGAGAGAGCATGACAAACTCTCAGCTGCCATGCTCGTATGTCAAATAAGTTGCAACCTAGCGAAAAATGCTCCATGGTACTTCACATTTACAAAGTTTAAAAAGTGCTTCTACATTATACAATGCTATTGTATCCACATCAAAAAAATAATAATTGTAGATGGTCATGAGCTTTAATTAAACAAATAAAATATAGAACTATTACGAAAAGCCAATATAAAAAGGGCAACAACTTCCATCCTTTCAATAAATATGTTAACAAAAAAAAAAAAACAAATTAGAAGGCAAAAGTAGACTGTGGCTGTGGAGCAGGAAGGGCATTTAACCAAGCATTATTATCAAGAATGTAATCTTCCAGTTTATAATATGCGTGTACATAGCGTGCGTTTAATACAAGTTTTAAATTTGGATTCATTCAATTGAATAATCTCACTTGGTAATTTATTATAAAATTTAATACAGCACCCCATAAACGAACTGCGTACTTTAGCCAATCTGAACCGAGGTTGATCTAATTTGTCCCTATTTCTGGTATTAAAATTATGCCTGTCACTTAATACTAATAATACTCAACCGAGGTGACCGCCTGCCACTCCTTCAACGGAGTTATGTGGGACTTTATTCTCTGTTCCACATATCTCCAAAGTTAGGTAAATACCCTGCTATATAATAAAAGCTTGTAATGAAAAAAAAAACGTTAATTGAAAATTGGTTTCAGGAATTGTTTATTATTCATTTGTTTAAATTGTTTTACTAGAAAACAAGCAAAATTGGTTGTTAATAATGATTTATAATACCTAGAATTTATAAGTTCTAACTTTATATTTTACAATAGTTCTAGGTAAGGCTTTTGATCAGCGGTATAAAATAACATAAACTTTTCAGAAACAATTCAATTATAATATATACTATGGGCGAAACTGACTATTCAACTTTTTAATTACAAAAGGGATAAGTACTTCTAAAAGGAAACCATCAACTAATATACCAATGTATTATATAGGTATATTGTAACCACGGGCACAGAACTTCGCTATTAAATTAATTAATAAATTTTGGTATTCCGATGTAACATTGAAGGTTCTTTTATGTATCTAATACTAATTGTTAGTAGTGGCTTTGCGTGAATATAGGAAGTCATCTGGAAAAAAAATACTTTTAGGAAAAAAAAATATTTTACCAAAAAGCAACTTGCTTGAGATCTACATACAGATCTACAAAACTAAGAACAGATATTAAATGAAATGCATTAATGGTTTTGTTTCGTCTCTTTTTCGATCTTCAGAATTCAGATTTTTCTGATTTTAAGTCCAATAGACTACTTCAAATAAGTCCCCATACATTAAGATACTGTTTCTCAAACTTGAATCTTATATCCTGCAAACTACATACCTACTCGGAGTTGAAACTATTCGGAACTAGTTTGGATCTAAATTGTTTGACTAATAACCTAACTTTGGGTAGATTGCGAATAATGTAAATTTAAGTTATGGCAATTAAACTGAAGATTTGGAGTTTTATGAACTTTGGAACTAAGTTTAAGTCTAGTCGTAGTTTTAATTTTTAAAGCTTGTCTTATGTAAGTTACTCGTATAATAATTATGAATTTTGGTTTATTTTCTTTCAGGAAAATTGTTCAAAAGTAACGTATTTTATTCTTTTCTCTACATCACGCAAAGTTTGACAGTTAAAAAATGCCTAAAGCATTAAGTCCACCTCTGTACATTTATGTGCAAGCAGTATATAATAAATAAATACTTCAGGGATAAAAGCTAACCTATGGGTTATAATATTGTAGGACACGATCTGCCCTTTCATCCAAATCCAAGAAACCGTTCGAGTGGAAGAGTTAACAGACTCACAAACTTTTATCTTTACATTGTGTAATTATTATTTAATACTCGCACGGAGTTTGTGTTTTTTAAATATCGTGTGTTCTTTGTTATGTCATACGTACGAGACTAAATAATGGCCAAAATCGCATTAAATTTTTTGAGCAGTAGGAAAAAAAGCCCAAAATAGAGGTACAAAATAAAACAATCTGTCGGTCATGTGTTAAACAGGTATTAATGTGCTGCACCATAGACACTAGGCAGAATTCAGTTACCTTGGTCACATTTAAATGATATTTATTATCTATAGCATCTGTCATATATTACTGTCCTCTATGGCACATCTTGCCTCTTGCGTAGAAAACATAAAAACATTAATAAACAAAAGAAAACAGCAACAAAATAGGTCGTTGTTACTTGTACCGTGACGATGGACAAAGCCAGCAATCTACGGGGCTGATTTTCAGCAACCACCAATATAGTGAGTGACACTAGAATACATGGTCAGTGCGGTAAACACGAATAGCGTCGTTATCCTTATGTTGCTAAGTCTCTTCCTAACTATGTACGTTAGGAGGTCAGCCTCCATTCTAGCCAGGGAGATTTTTTTTTTTTTTTTTTTTTTTTTTTTTTTTTTTTTTTTTTTTTATGGTAGGTGAAAATCATCCAATGACGAAACCCGCTCTTGGGCGGAGCGGGAGACCAGTGTCAGACTCTTACTGACTAAAAAACCTACCCCGTACCTTCCTTGCCTTATTTCTGGAGTCGAGGTTACAATTTTCATTTACCCTCTAGGCTCCAGGAGGCTTCGACCCTGAAGGGCCCCTGCAGTTTGCTGACAACTCCTTGAGGCGCGCGGGAACGGTGCGCGCCGTTGACGACCTGGACTCGGTCTTACCAGACGATCGGACGGCGAGCTACCCATTGCTCACCGTCCGCGAGCCAGTGTCTACGGTGGCCGGATATCGGCAGGATCGCGGCGGCGACGGCTACGGCGAGTACGCCGTTGCCTTTGCCTTATGCGGTCGGCCTCCTCCTTTACGAGCATTACTGCTTCGCAGAAGGAGGCGACCGCCTGCCAGCCAGGGAGATAGAGACTCGATACATTTACCTGATATCAGTATGATAACATGGAGCAATGGTCTGTCTGACTTCCACTAGCCAATAACTCCTTGCATGACTGCGGCTAATTTTTTTGGTTTTTGTCTACTGTAACGACTAACAAATATCAACATAGTTATGACAGTTGCGGCCAACGGCTTAATGAACACTCCGAAGTAAAATTAAGTATCAGTATAATAATATAATCAATGTTCTTGCATGATTGTACAAAAGAGTTACCGTTGTGATTCTCGGTCTAAGTAGATATGTATCTGCCGTTGGCGAAAACCACCGCGCCATCCGGTAAGAAACAAGTGCGGGTCAACGGCGTGTCTTTCTATTATGTCGCTAGTAGCGGTATTCAAAAGGTTAAAGAGATGTCAGTAAAATTGACGGGGCAAGTTCCGTAACTTGCCTCGTCAATTTACTAGCCCGTGCTGTGTTCGAAAAAGTAACTGTAGCCCTTGCAACTCGCTGCTTAAGGAAAACAGTTGTCAGTATAAGTCTGAATCTCCTTGGTCTAACCCACAGCCAGATTAACCATATTGTTTTGATTATTTTCTATTAAATAAAGGATCTTTACCCAGGAACCGACCAATCCGATGCTTTCCTTAAAAATCTCTTCGAACTGCACCAACAGCATCATTACCATTACCTTAGAAGAACAGAAGTCCCCTCTTTAATAGTATCGCCACAACGATTTTTTTGCAACCTTCATCAGACCATCGGTCTATACCGCACCACCTAGTCTAGCAATGTTTGCCATACTATTGATGAACGAAGTATCCAGTATCAATTCTAAGCGCTTCGCAAACATGTGCATGCGTGTGTAACATGCTTTAAGCTTGTTTCACTCTAAATTCTCCGCAAGTTGTCGGACTTCTAAAGAAGTGCGCGCGAACAAATCCTTTCTACAATTTTATCGTGTGCTCGATCTAGCTGCCGTGTGTGCCCGGCGTTGTGTGGCTTTGAACAGAGACGTGACTAACTAGAGCAGGCGAGGATTTTCTTACGATGTTTTATTCTTCAGGTATTTGTTATCTTACCTGCATGGTGGCGAATGTACTGTTTATTTGTATGAGTAAAATAATTTGCGAGTAATGTGGAAATGTAATAGATGTTTCCCGCCAGAAGGTTCACTGAAAGTCGCTGCAGCAGCAGATGTCTCGACCGCGTGAAGATGTCATTATCAAGACACATTATCAAGCTTTAATTAATTGTAAACATTTATTCTGGCACATCTTTATAGATGTATTTTTTTTTGGAATTGGGAAATCATCTTATGACTTCTTCTGCCCTTGAGCGGAGCGGGAAACAGTGTCGACTCTTATTGACGAAACAATCTACTCCGTTCCTACGTTCGAACTGGGGCCGTGGGTTCCAGACGCAAACCCACGGCCACCCCCAGTTGGCTTCGACCCTTCTGTAGGGTCCCTTCGGTTTGCTGACAACTCCTTGAGGCGCGCGGGAACAGAAGTAGTGCGCGCCGTAGGTACGTAGTAACTTAAACAATTTACCCCGTTCCTACGTCATCATCTATACTGACTAGACAGTCAGTAAGAGTCTGACACTGTTTCCCGCTCCGCCCAAGGGCGGAATTCGTCATTGGATGATTTTTACCTATCTTTTATCTTTATTGTACACAACAACTTAACATAGATACAATGATTTGACAATTCATGTACAAAGGCGACCAACCACCATACCAAAAAAAATCATCCCATCCATCCGTTGTACCTACCATCAAAAAGTCAGATTATTAAGTTTTAATGAATTGTTAACGTTTTTTCGCCAACACCAAGATATAAATGAAACTTTTTGTGTTGCACATTGTATGCTATTTATTTTTTCCCATTGTGTACCTTACTTAGTTCAAGATGGAAGACAAACTATTGCAATTCAACGTAGGCACTGCCTAATTAGTTTCCCTGAAGCCGGCTTACTTTTATCACCAGCATGAATTTCCAAGACCTCGTTAAAAGTAAATTAAAGCCAAAGGTTTGAACATAAAAATAATGCTTAGTGGACTGAAAAATAGCCTGTTAAGGACTAACCGAATTTTGGTCGAACAGGAAAATCAATCTAAATACCCAAATCCTATTACTATTCCAAGTTTTATATCTTTTACTTTTATAAACAATATTTTTCATACAAATAGAATTTTCCCTTCGTGTTTACTTTTCCTAAGGGATCTGTAAGATGGATGTCCCATTCTACCTTCGCCGCCTAATACTACTCTCTCGATATTATAATATACTTGTGGCCGGCCGTGACATTACTTGCAATATAAATGAATGATAGTCAGATAATAATGAAAAATATAAACATTCTGACACCTGAAATCCCCCTATCTACCTATCTGTATATACTTACATAATATTAAAAAAGTAAAGTTTTAAATTTTCAAAAAAAATCAGTTGCAAATTATTCTTATGTGGTAAACAAACTCCAGCAAGGAATTAGCCATCAGCTGTAGGTAGGTATGTATAATGAATGAAATTCCAAAACATTTTGCACGTAAGGGTGAAATATCTTTCATGACCATTTACAACCAGTTACACATTGCCATACGCCTTTGGCCTGGTGATCTGATGATGGAGCAAACTTGGAGGTATTACATTTTGAAATCTGATGCACGCTCTCTAAAATGCTAGGTAGTAAACCAACAGGCTAGTAATATAAAAGAAAAAAAGGCTACAAAAGAGATAGTTAAATAACTAGGGTAGTCAATTGTAGTTAAAGTTTTCATAGAAACCAATCGATGAATATACATATGAATCCTTTATATATATACTCCTTAATATTATTAAGAGCCTGGTAACTTATCTTCATTTTTTACAGGATATAAAGTAGTCAAGAACTACTGCGATTACACAAATCGAACGAGGCTAATTAATTCAGCCGCAGGTAAATTGTTCCCATCCTTCGACGTACGCGTTATTAACGACGAAGCGAAAGGCTTCTAAGTCCCGATTGTAGAGGTAGTAACAACGTAAGGGTAGATTACTCACCGCTCGTCGTTCTCCAATTGTAGAAAAGTGTTGTTTTTTTTATGGTTAGTAAAAATAATCCAATGACGAATCCCATGCTTGGGTGGAGCAGGAAACAGTGTCAGACTCTTACTGACTAAACAACCTACCCTGTTCCTTTCTTGCTAGATAACACCGCCCTGATAATACGCTTTCGAATCTACCCTTGGTCCCAGCAGGTTTCCCTAATGGATCCCTACAGTTGGCTGACAAATTATTGATACGCGCGGGAACAATGCACGCCGTACACGACTTGGGCTCGGTTCGGACTGTCGACTGTCGGACTGACGGACCAGACCAGACCCCATTCCTTTGCCAGCATTACCGCTTCGCAGAAAGAGGCGACCGACTACCACTCCTTCTCGCTGCGAACCAAGGCCCAGCGCGAAAGAGAAAAGTGATGGTGGAATCACAGGTCGTGTAATTTCTACACACACTCTCCAAAATGCCCATGCTTTGTTGATTGTACCATCGAAGACACTTCCCCCTAATCACATCTAAGTTCATTTTTACTAGCATTCGAAACGAAAACAAAGGTTTGATTGGACACCACGCCGCAGGATTCAAGCGAATTTTATTTAAATAATCACGCAGAAGTGACCGCGAAAGTACATACAATACTTTTAGCATAATTAAAAACAATACAGTACGGATAGGTGAGTCCGTATCACAATTATTAATTAGACAATGCACTATAAGCAGCAACGTCATTATGGAGCAGATTTAATTAAATTAGCAACGCGGTTGCACTGGATATCTCGTGTGGCGGCATCTTTGAATGCGAGAAGTATATTCTCGTACAGAATTTAGAAAATGAAATTTAAATAAAATTTTCTTTCATTTAATTCAATTGTTTTACTTCATAAATACATGTATAATATAAAATTATTAGTTGTGTATGTTTATTTTACTTATAAACAAAATTATGTTTTCTGAATTTGTGTGAATTTGAAAAAAAAATTTTTTTTTTTAATTCTGTTGCTTTTTTTATGCACCTGCCCTATTTCTCCCCACCACATTAGGTTGATTGGTAGAAAATGCCTAAGGCATTAAGTCCGTACGATCTGCGCGTGGAGATGCAACGCCGGGGCGAAACTCCGCTGCCTGAACATGTTGAGGCATGGCGGAAAGAGCTCCGGCGGGGTCTCATGGTGAAATGGAAACGGCAACTGTCGCAATTCAGTGCTGGGCACGCCATAATTTCGGCGGTAGTGCCCCTCTTTGAGGCGTGGCTGGATAGACCTCACGGCGTCCTCACCTTCCGCATGACGCAGGTCCTCACCGGACATGGCAAGTTCCGGAGGTTCCTGCACAGGATCCGTGCGGAAGAGACGCCCGGGTGTCGCCACTGTGTGGCCAGCCCGGAGGACACGGTGGAGCACACGGTAGAAGTGAGCCCCGCTTGGGAAGCCCTCTCTCTCTTGTGTCCTCGTGGGGGTGATCGGCGGCGGCGACCTCTCGCGCTGGGCCTTGGTTCAGGCCATGGTCCGCAGCAAGGAAGAGTGGCAAGCGGTCGCCTCCTTCTGCGAGGCAGTAATGCTCGTAAAGGAGGAGGCTGACCGCATAAGGCAAAGGCAACGGCGAACTCGCCGTAGCCGTCGCCGCCGCGAACCTGCCGATATCCGGCCACCGTAGACACTGGCTTGCGGACGGTGAGCAATGGGTAGCTCGCCGTCCGATCGTCTGGTAGCAGTCCAGACCGAGCCCAAGTCGTCGACGGCGCGCTCCGTTCCCGCGCGCCTCAAGGAGTTGTCAGCAAACCGTAGGGGCCCTACAGGGTCGAAGCCTCCCGGAGCTGAGGGTTGATGTGAAAGCGGTTCACCGGGGCTCTGGGAATAAAGCAAGGAAGGCACGGGGTAGGTTCTTGAGTCAGTAAGAGTCTGACACTGTTTCCCGCTCCGCCCAAGAGTGGGATTCGTCTATCGATGATTTTTACCTACCATAAAAAAGGCATTAAGACTGCCTTTGTACATTTAGTTGCTTAAAAAAATAGTTAAAAAAAATAAAATAAAAGGGTTAATAATACATTTTATCTTAATAAGAGTTTTAAATTCAAAGCAGTCAAAACTAAATTCGACTATATCATATGTAAGTAATTTGTAATATTTAAAATTTACATTATAAAAGTATGGCAAGTTAACATGATTGGACATTGAAACCGGTAATTGCATCGACTCATATTATAATGTACCTACGTATACGCAGACAATAACAATACCAACTTAAAATTGTAGCATAAATGTACCCTATAACAATTATTGAGCCACGATCCCGCAATTCGCTTCAATCAGAGTAAATTATGATAATTACAACAAAAGTTACCACGAAGAAAATCATATTAACCCAGGGCGGGATATTCTCAGTCTGCACAGCTACATTTGCAAGAAGATTGTCTTCACAACTTGGTCTGTTTTGCCGTAGGAAAGCCGATATTCTTCCTCAGTACACTTTACTTTTACAACCAGAAAAGAACCGTGGAAACTTGACTGTGTCTTTAATTTTAATAAAAAAATTATATGAGGTTTGCACGGAGCGCCGCGCTGAAAATTTCTTTGCTAACTTATTTTCCTCTCAATGGGTGTAAATTATTGTTGTTGGGTTTAATTTACACGTACTTGTGTTTTTGAGATTTTGTGTTATTTGATTTTTCATGTATTATGAGTATCCCTACATATGTGTTTCCTGCCAGGGCCACGGATTGCATTACGCAGTTACTGAGTTGTGGAGGTCGGATGGATTATTATATTGAGTATTTAGCTTCATCTGATTAGACTGAATCAGGTCTCAAATAGTTTAGAAAATTCTGGGCTGGTGGACTATTTAAGTAAAAGGGTTCCTAGGGTTCCTTGTCGACTACGGAACCCTAAAAATGATTAGAAAAGATTATTTTCGAAGTTACTTTTTATTATCTATAAAAATATTCTAACAGAATGCGTTTATTGTTTGTAATCTGTTATCTTTGAAACATAAATGACTATTTTTTTAAAGTTCTGCTTTAGCTTAAATTTTATTGAACATTCCATTTCTATACTCGAAGTAGTAATGATATTAATCTATGCACACATCTGATATTATAATATTGAAACCTGAGTTTGTTTATTTGAACACAATAGTCATAAAAACTACAACTATAAGTTCGAGCTCAAAGAACATCCTATAGGTAGTGTTAGACAGTCCATTCATTGAGAAAAGCTAAAGGCTATATTAAATCATACTATGACCCACTGGAGCGGAGCATTAAACCAAGACACGAGTGAAACTGTAGGGGAGAGTTAGTGTCGTACAAAACACTTCAAACGAACGTGTTTCACGTGAATGTCTCCTAATAAATCGAAGTTGGCAATTACTCGTAAGCCACAATAAGCTTGTTTTCGTAAACAAAGCCAACCGAACACTTCGTACGAACCCGTATCGTAAAGAGATTTGACAATATTGATGAGTATGTCCGTATACAGAAGCTTTAAAACAAATTTAACTAATGATAATACCAGAAGGACCGGGGCACTGACCCTTACCATTTACCACTGGAAAGAGTCTTTCGTATTTTTGACAGCTCATTTTTTGAAGCGCCACTCGTGAGCGTCCAGAGAACTAATTTGATTTATATTGTATGCGGCACAAGACGTTACCAGTTTTAGTACCGTAGACACTTGCTGCAATCACTGTAGCTGACAGCGCCAATATGGCGAATATCAAACGGCGACAAAAGCTCTTAGACAGCAGCTAGTCCAGTGTGATAAATGGTCAGTGAACCGGTGTCTTACTATGACATGTTCAAATTTTGTGCATGTGAGCAAGAAAGAGGGATGGAGCTATCTATATACCTTTTGTAGCTCCATCCTTTTAAGAACATTTTTGGTCATCAACTGAATCGCATTGCAGGTTCGTGGCTTGGCTTCTGACTCGTAATGGCAGAAGTAAAATTTGTGTAGAAAAAGAAGAAGTGGCGGCTTTTAATCAGCTTTTGGATTAGGCAGATGAAAATTCACAAATTACACACAATAGCCTTTTAGGCCTCTCTCTTCCTCTGCTGTGCCTCTTTGTCTTGTGCTTCTTTGTATTTACGGTTGACCATACCGGCATTGTCCTCTCTTCGGCGTCCAGTGACTGTTTCAATCTAACGCTGTGCATGCCATTATCGCCATAAATAGTACCCTCATTGAAAAGGGGTAAAAAAGCTGCCACACTACCATCTGTCCAGTGAGGACCTATTGGACAGCGTTACCGTGTTCCAGTCACCATGGACCCAGAAAGCAAAGATCAACTAAACAACACAGATGGAGTTTTACTCAGTAACAATTTCGGAAACGATCTCGTTTCATCCAGAGAAAAGCATCCAATGACAGTCAAGTGACTTGTTTTAGTCATTTTAAATTTAATTGCCATTAAAACTCCCATAAAATGCAAGTTCAACATCACAAGTCATCAAAGTAACAATTTAATGCGACTGTCATTTCATCATACAGATATAGCTACAACGAAGTACAGCAGTAAAACTTCGCTCCTACTCAAGCATCTTGTTAACAATTCTAGACACTAATGCCTGAAATTGGATTTTGTTCATTCAATTAGGCACACCCGTAGCTCTAACAACATTTAAAATATTCCTATTTCGTTCCTAAAGCTTTAATTTTAAAGTTAGCTCTTTATTTTATAGCTACATAAAATCTGAAATAAAAAAACGGAGTTGCACAAAGTCGCCAGCACTCGTGAACGATGAGAGTTAAACTGGATTCTGGCAACAATTTTCATAGTTGCAAAAGTTTAAAACTGTAAATGTTATTATTCCGCCATCCACGTCTTCTGAAGAACTTCAAATTACACCTTTAAAGTTTAAGAATACAATTCAACTTCACAACACACTTAGGTACTGTAAAACATTTTTTAACTGAGATGAATGGCGTGGATTTGGCAAGTTGAGAAAGTAATTATGACGGCCTCTAATCTGATTAAAAATTTCGGAATGTTAGTAACGAGATCGCATAATGAGTTATGATAGAGACATTCTCCTTCCGTTCCCTTTCTTACCTCAGCCGTTGTAATTAATTTCATTTGAAAAGCAAATCAGACTCCGCGCGGCGGTCAAATGTTTAGGTTGTTATTCAAAAGGTGTTAACTTAAACATTTCCTTTGTTTCGAATATACTTCAATGTATATTATTTTAAAATTGTATTTACTTGTAATAGTTCAAATGTATTTTTATCTTTTTCATGCACACAAGGCAAAAAATGGTTGAACAAGTTATATTTTTTTTGTAATTTTTTACTGTTATCCATATTTTCAAAATAGTTATTTGTTGTTGTTTCTTAGGTGATCAAATCTTAGCTCTGTTTTATAATGTAAAATACCGTATGTAAAAAAGAGTGACATAAATACAAATGCTCGACACCTCAATCAATAAAAGTACTAAGTAAAAGTAATAAGTTTGTACTTGTTAAATTGTCGTTTTATGAACTGTCTACTTTGGACTATGATATCTTGAACACAGACTTTAGTTCAAACTAGCTGTGCCCGCGACTTCGTCCGCGTGGAATAGTTATTTTGGGCATCATATTTATTTTTTGCAAACCCACGACTTTGCCCGTGTCAATTTCTGTTATTATTTTAGACAATTTAGTTTTTAAAAGAACATAATTATCTAAAAGTACTTCATAGAGCTACACCCCAACATGGGCACGCCATAATCTCGGCGGTAAGTCCCCTCTTTGAGGCGTGATGTCTATCACGGCATCCTCACCTTCCGCATGACGTAGGTTCTCACCGGACATGGGAAGTTCAGGAGATTCCTGCGCGCCGGATTCGTGCGGAAGAGACGCCCGGGAGTCGCCACTGTATGGTCAGCCTGGAGGATACGGTGGAGCACACGGTGGAGGTGTGCCCCGCTTGAGAAGAGCATCGCCGTGTCCTCGTGGGGGTGATCAGCGGCGGCGACCTCTTGCGCCGGGCCCTCGTTCGGGCCATAGTTCGCAGCGAAGAAGAAAGGCAAGCGGTCGCCTCCTACTGCAAGGCAGTAATGCTCGTAAAGGAGGAGGCCGACCGCATAAGGCAAAGGCAACAGCGCCCTCGCCGTAGCCATCCCCGCCGCGATCCCGCCGATATCCGGTCTCCGTAGACGCGGGCTTGTGGACGGTGAGCAATGGGTAGCTCGCCGTCCGGTTGTCTGGTAACAGTCCAGACGTGCACTGCTCCCGCGCGCCTCAAGATGTTGTCAGCAAACTGTGGGGCCCTTCAGGGGCGAAGCCTCCTGCAACTGAGGGTTGGTGCGAAAGCGTTATACCGGGGCTCTGCAATGGGAATAAGGCAAGGGAAGAACGGGGTAGGTTGTTTAGTCAGTAAGAGTCTGACACTGTTTCCCGCTCCGCCCAAAAGCGGGATTCGTCATTGGATGATTTTTACCTACCATAAAAAAACCCATCCGCGCCGCCCGCAAGCAACCCCTCTCCTCGCCCGCCGGCCAGGCGCAGCGTCAAGTTTTGCACATCATGCATCGCGTGTGAATTTTATATAGGAGTTATTTTAAAATTGTAATATCTTCTAAGATGTTTATTGAAATTAAATGATGTCAAAGACAATTTTGTTTACAATTACATACTCTTAATCAACAACACATTTATTTGGATAAAGATTATATTATTATGTTGATACAACTCTAACAAATAATCGGTAAAAATTGGCTAAATTTGATTCGCATAAAAACGGCCCTAGTAAGTTAATCTTAAAAGATAGACATATGCTGTCGCGGACATTTTTTTAGATCATTTTAAGAGGAATAATTCTTTCATACATATTTTTTTGGTATCTTAAACCGTTTTGGCAGCGCACGCAACAGAAGCCCTCAAAGATGAATAATTTTCCCCGTTTTTTCCACATTTTCCGTTGTTTCTTCGCTTCTTTTAGTCGCAGCGTGATGTTATATAGCCTAAAGCCTTCCTCAATAAATGATCTATTCAACAAAAAAAGAATTTTTCAATTCGAATCAGTAGTTCCTGAGATTAGCGCGTTCAAACAAACAAACAAACAAACAAACTCTTCAGCTTTATAATATTAGTATAGATAACTTGTAAAATAGCATTGCATCAGCCTTATAAAGTTCCCGCTGCTGAGACACAGACCTCCTTTCTAGGAGAGGGAATGGGCCATAATGGATTATCAAGTACCAATCCGTATTGGACTCGCATGGTGGACCACGCGAGTCCAATACGGATTGGTGGATGACACAATATGTCTTCGATTTTTGGTTCTAAGACATTCACAGTCACAGTTTCCTCATGATGTTTTCCTTCACCGTTGAGCAGTGGTTATGAAATAAATTACACAAAGTAATGCGCCTGGCTGGGTTTGAACCCCCGTCCTGCAACTTGTAAGTCAGAGCCTTTATTACTTCGCTACCACTGAGTCGGAGCCTTTACCACTCCGCCACCATACTACGATGGTAGTTATGCTACCAGAAGCTAAAATGTAAAGAGAGTCAGGACTGGTGACGCGGGAGCAAGCGACATACAGTTGCCCGCGTAAGAGACAACTCGTTCTGAAGTTGACACCCGCTGCACTCAGTGTCTGCACTTGCGAATTATTGATGGTCATCTCGAAGCAAACACTTACGGGGAACTGTACGCGCTTAAAGTGGAACGGGAAGTTATGAGGTACAAATACTGCCTCGCCTACTCCACAACCCGTAAGAATTTTTGCTTCAATGGTGTGTCTGTGCAGCGAGATGATTTTAAGACGGGTCTCGTTACACCACTTTGGAGGAGATAGGTACCGAAGATGCATAATCGGGACTCCGACTTTCAGCTTGATGGTATGCGCTGGAAGTCCACTTGCTGGCTGGGAGTTCAAAAATTCCACGGGATAATGTGTGGCGTCATCTTGCTCGACGACAGTGTTTATCGAGGTATAGACATTTATTTATCGAGGCATTTCCCTCAATTTCCTAGAGAATGTATTCGTTAATTGCTGCAGCCTGATCATTTTTGGACGTCAAAATGGCCCGCTCACACACCCAAGAATTCTGCTGGTGCGGTAAACGACCGATGTCTCCGTACACACAGCACATGAATTCTTCTAAGCTGGCTAACGCTGTATCGAGAGACTCTTGAAGTACCTCCTGTCCACCTATCTCGCAGTGGGCTTTGACTTGCAGCGGACTTTGGCAGAGGCCATGATCCGGAGCGAAGAAGAGTGGCAGGCGGGCGCCTCCTTCTGCGAAGCAGTAATGCTAGCGGCTAAAAAAGGGCAAAGGCAAAAGCTAAGGCGCTCAAGCTGCAGCCACCGCAGCCGTATCTCCTTTCCCGAATTCTGGCCACAGTAGGAGCGGGCTTGCGACCGCCGAGAAATGGGTAGCTCTCTGTCCACCCATTCGATAACCGTCGGGACTGGGCCTAAGTCGTCGACGGCGCGCACTGTTCCCTGCGCCTCAAGCAGTCATCAGCAACTGTAGAAGCCCAGCAGGGCCGAAGCCTTCTGGGGGTAAGGGTAGGTAGATGTTAAAGCGGAACACCTGGGCCCTGGAACTAAGGCAAGAAGGAACGGTGGGTTGTTTAGTCAGTACGAGTTTGTGCATTGCTGCCGAGCCGAGCTCTCTTAATAATGGTCAAGCGCAGCGCACAAACTCGTGACTACAACGAAGATTGTTTCAACGTAGCAATCGGGAAGCGTTTGCCCGAAATCGCCACTGAACAAACTGTGACACCACCCATCAAATGTTCGTTCCCGCGGATGTCCTGCAGGGTTCTGTCCTCGGCCTCAACTGCCTTCCTGTTGGCCATCGTAAGCTCATCCCAAACGATCAGAGAGCAATCCTTAAGCACGTGTCCCTTATCGCTGTTACATGACACACCACAAACAGGCGATTTGCGCTCTCTAAATCGATAGGAATTTGAACATGGCATGTGCTGTCTTGCCTTGCCACCTGGAAGCAGTATGGTAGTGATTCCCGACGAAGCGACAGCAATAGCAATATTGCCTTGCCTCCTGACATCTGCAAGTATGCTATGTTTTTCCTGTTCCAACAGGAGCAACCCAAGAAAAACATTTTACCCTGGTTTTGCACAACGCTTTCAAGGTTTTCGCTCTGAAGAAAACTCTATTTCAGCGTTCTACTCTCGATTTCCATACTCTTGATGCGGTGATGATTGGGGAGCTGGTAATCCATATTCAATCAGTGGATTGCCGCCGATAGAAATGTCCACATCTTGAAGTGAACTGAGACAGGTGTTCAACACACGATCATCAGTTACATCGACTTCGTCTCCAGTAGCACGCCTCAAAGCTCGCAGAAAATCTTCAGAAAGATGATGGCGATATTTCAATGAACATAACTTTTTTGTAATACTGAACACCGCATATTTTTTTTTTAATAGTCTTGCTCAACTCTGTTCAAGATTTTGAGGGTTTTTTGGGACTTGAATTTTTCAAAACGAACTATACCCTGCCTATATATTGCCCTGTGCGATAAGACCGCCCAGATTGTACACTTAATTTTTGTATTTGTATATCCTGTCCACATTATGAGCTGTACAATAAAGCTTATAATAAATAAATAAATAATATACGATGCCACTTTTAGGAAGAAATATGCATTACCATCGATAAATTTTAAGAATAACTAACTACTAACCTTGCCAACATATCAAATTTAAATTATTAATGTAGGTACAAAAATTGTTGACATGTAATTTGATTTGATTTTTATGAAATCAAATAGATGGCGCTGTTTTAAAATTTTCTTTATACTACTACATTAAAATATGTTTCTCTGCCCAAGTTACTTAAATGGCGTAGTTTTTAAAGTGTAAAGCCAGATAATAGCATTACTTACTCAAAAACAACATTTAAATATTTGTCGTTAGATTAAACACTGTCACAGAATGCGTAAGAAAAATAAATATTCACAACTCCTCCCCCGTAAGTGATAGCGTGATAATATGTAGTCCCAAGAGGACACAAATTTCCGTGCAACTGTTGTCGTTTTTGTGTCTGTAGTTGCGGTAGACGGAAGGTAAAAATAATATTATTTTGTTAATGTAATGTTTTCGTTTGTACTTATTTGAGTCAGTAGATGTCGTTGTACGTATATAAATAACATTGAAACGTTATTTAAGATTAGGTTGCGTTGCAAAATAAATCCGTTAGACCGTTGGAATAAGAATAAGATATTTCATATAAACATGGAGAACGCCGTTTCACCATTAAAGAGATAATCCACATTTTTTAGTAAAACGAACCAACCACTACCTAAGATATTTCCCTAAAAATAAATAAGTAAGTAACATTTGCTCTCTTTGGGCTTGTTTTTTTTTTCATTTCTAATTCCCATGTGAGTAAATTCGACCGCGCAGTAAGACTAAAAAAAGCACATCATTACCATCTATGAATTTTAAGTATAACTAACTGCTAACCTTGCCAACATGTTCAAATTTAAATTATTAATTTCCAAAAAGTGTTAACATGTAACTTGATTTGATTTTTGTGTAATCTCATAGATGGCGCTGTTTTAAAATTGTCTTTATACTACTAATATTCATTTAACTATGTTTCTTTCCCAAATTACGTTGTTTTGAAAAATTAATAATAGGAATTTTTATTATTTACCTAAATAAGTTTACGTGCCAAGTTTCAAGTAAATTAACCCAAGGAATAAGATTCTCCCATACAAACTTTAACATCCCCTAAATCTTGCACTGAGGGTACTACTGAAAAAACAAATATGCCGTCCTTGATAACTTATTTAGGGTAATATTTGTGCTAAGTTTTGATTCGATCGGCCCACGGAAAAAAAAGTTACACCCTTGCCACCCTTTAAATTAAATATTGCTTACCTCCCATAACTTACGGCGTGATAATATGTAGCCTAAAGCCTTCCTTGGTTTACAAAGAACATTTGTGCTTAATTTCAAATTAATCTATCCAGTAGTTTTGGCGCCAACCTGTACCATAGGCACAGAAAAACAGACAAACAGACAAAAATTCTAAAAAGTCACTTTTTGTCATCAGTTACGTTTTTCTAACAAAACCTACTCATATTTCCAGAAAATTCTCAATGTACAGTTTTTCTTTCGTTACTGTTTTATTATATGTATAGATTAATTTAGTTGTATTTTCCTGTCTGTAATATCACTTTAATTATGTTCATGTCTGAATGAAATCTAAAAAATTTCCTGTTTTTGTGGAACGTGACCTGGTTTTAAGTTGAAACTATGTTTTTGACGGGGTCTGTAAATATCGATGCCTCCCACGTAAGTTGTTGTAACCCACAAAATGTCGATTTTGGGTTTTTTATGTAAAAGTGTCTAACTTTATGTATACTATCCTACAAAAAAACAAAAAGTCCAAAAAACCTATTATTTAAGGTACTTTTGAAACGTATAATGTTGTATATTTCGAACGATTCCAGCGTAGACTGTAGTATTTATTACTTGCAATGGTTTACAACGGGGAAAAGCGTACGCGCGCCCGTTGTATGTAACACATATCACAGATTACGCTGGAAATCGCTGCCAGTTGCACAGCTCACGTAATTTTTACGTCGTTAATTTAATATTCTAGTAATTACTATTCCGTTTAACCTTATCTTTAACTAACGTGATAACCTTTTAAAATATGGTATTGATCCCATACAACAATTTACGTCGATAATTTTCAAAATATTTTATGTTAAGTGATACATACAATATTTTACTTCGATGCTAGATATGTAAAAGTGAGTTGTAACATCACATACAACGATTTACGTCGCTATTCGTTTGAAATGAGTACGTTGTATATATTTTTCAAGGAGTGTTTTATGAATATCACTGGAGTCAGAGCCATCCTAGACAACCATTTTCATTGAATCTAAGAAGTTTTAAATGACTAAATTAACAGATGATGGCATATTCGTAATTTTGAACCCTAAAACTACAGATCAGACCTCATTAAACTTGAAACTGCTCACTTACTCGTATTTCATAGCTGTGTAGTATAATAACCATTTGGATTATGACTGTAATTGCCATTTTTGTTTATATTATATCATAATAATTATAGCTAATAACAACTTGGCAAAATGGGGGATTATAGACCCCGGTGACACACAGTGCGAGTGCGGTGTCTCTGACCAAACAATGGCCCACCTATTGGAGTGCTCAAAATGTCCCTACAAGTGCACGCTGGAAGACCTTAAGAATGCCAATGAAGCTGCTATAAATGTGGCAAGCTACTGGGCCCAAAAACTTTGAGGGAAGCGGAATCCATCGATTGGAGAAGAAGAAGAAGAATTATAGCTAGACTGTGCTGGGCAAAGGCCTCCCTCCATTCTTTCCAGTTATCTCAGTTTTTCGCTTTATCGTACCAATTCTCAAAGAAAGCATCCAGGTCGTGTCGAGTAAATGTGGGCCTGATTGCCTGTAAAGTACCGAAAGATTACAAGTGAGTTTTAGTCAATAAAAGCAACTTTTACTAATTAAAAGCCACCAGGACTTTCCTTCTTGTTCGTGTTTATTGCGAGTTTCCCAAATCAGAAAACGTTGTTCGATACTTTTACCTTAGTCACCATCTGCATGTTTCTGCACTGTTGAACTCTTCAAGCTAAGTCCACTATCAGTTATTTGATTAAATGAAATATCGTTTGATAAAGGTAATGAAAAAAATACACATTTAAAGACTACAGATTTTTCAAAAAGGACTAACAAAAACAAAGAAAACCTTTCTAGTAAAATATTAAAAACAGCCGGAAAACTGGTCTACTGAGTCTGCTGTAAGCACTATTTCAATAAATTAAACTAAAAAGACGACAAAGAAAACAATCGATGTATAATTATGGCTAATTTAGTTACAGGAGAGCCCAGCTTAGAATTTATGCTGATACTATTGCGAGACATAAGTAAATAAGATTAAATTGCCTGTTACCGTTACTGAAACTTCAAACTTCAGACGTGTGAAAACAACAGTTTTCCCATTTCTATAAGTGATTAAGTTCTTAATAAGGCATTAGTTAAATTTGATATACCAACAGCAATATTAATCCCCGATCAAAGAGATAATTATACTGTTAATAATAACAGCCTATGAAAAAGTCTGGGTCTGTCAAAACTATAGTTTGTGACTATTTCAAGAGCTTTTCAACTTCTTGCAAATTGAGTCAAATTATGCTTGACAAAATCCACAAATGTTATATTAGACAGAGGTTTCAACTTTTAGTGTATATAGTAATAATGTGTAGCTTTTGCCTAAAGGGTACACAGAGAAAGCGAAATCTGAAAGATAATAATATTGTGAAGATAAAAGGGGTACAAGTTGGTTCTGAAGATTCAATATTACTATAATGTTTTTTCGGACTGTAACGTGATGACCATTTCTTCTCGGTTGGGAAACAATGGCTATTTCTCCTTTTTTTTTAAATGCATATTACAGAATGAGCTTTAAGTAAAGTCACTTGGAAAGATGGAGAGGGGAAAGATAAATATAAAGTAAAGACTGTGGGAGAAGTTATATGAAAGAAAAGGGAGTCAGTGATAGCGAGACGGGTGATACGACAAAATGGAAGAATAAACTTGTTCTACCGACTCCAAATAACATAGGATTAAAGCAGGAACATGTTAATTATTTACCTATTTTTAAATATCACTCGGTTACTAGAATTTTCATAATCAAAATCTTAAAATACTTTTTTGATTTTTGATTATTTAAACTGTAATTAAATTTGATTAAAGAACGATGTAATT
The DNA here is from genome assembly GCA_029852875.1 of Mythimna loreyi. Classification (NCBI taxonomy): domain Eukaryota; kingdom Metazoa; phylum Arthropoda; class Insecta; order Lepidoptera; family Noctuidae; genus Mythimna; species Mythimna loreyi. The sequence continues at coordinate 10,340,427 of CM056785.1, read as the reverse complement.
AATTCAAAGTATAATTTAAATCAAGAGAACACTTAAATTTTCAGTTTTATATATTTTTTAATTATTTTTAATCTTAATCTTTAATATTTTTCTAATCTTTAAAATATAGTTTGTTATTTTAAACTTTAAATCCTAAAACGCAAAATGTTGAAAACCAGTTTGAAAATATTCAACTTTTTTGAATTTCGGAAATGTATTAACAAAACAGTATTGTCCTAAACGAAATTAGGCTGAAAAAACCTGGTATTTATTTTATTATATCAATTAATAATACACATACCACACCCTTTTTTTTATTTGTAGTCGACGTACATTGATGTAAGTATCATATATGATTAAAAACGGCTCTTATACTCCCGTGTATAATAATGTAAGTAATAGTTACAACATTTTGCAAGGACCTCATGTCGCGGTAGACAGTTGTAACAACAAAATCCAAGAAACTGTTAAAATTATAAAGTAATGACATATAGTAAACAATAACGTAATAAAAACTATACTCTCATACCGAATTTCATAAAGATTCTTTGAAAAATGTGGTTTGTATCGCAAAAAGAATCTTTAAAACGCTCTCCTGTAAAATTGCATTTTTGGGGTTACAACAACTTACGTGGGAGGCATCGATATTAGTGACGCATATGAACATTTTCACATCTTAAATTATCCTTCTTTTTGACGTAATCACGGAACAAATCTTTCAAAATAAGAGTTATTAAATCAATAATATACTCGTATAATGCATTCGTTAGTAAGCAGTTGTAAGTATAGTTTCATTGATATTGTGTCCATATATTGAACATTTTGTTATCCCGTCGGAAAGCAAAACATGTAAAGCCATATTTATTTATTTTACACTTCATGCACATGAGAGTACAGAGGAGGCATATTTTTTTAGTTATCACTTTTATTTTTATTTATTTAAAATCATTTATTTATTTATTCTCACATCGGAACGCCTTACAGAAATTACACCTATAGAGTACTATAATTAGTTCAGAATCTGCTGCGTGTAGGCTTTTAAAGCGCGGCTTAAACGCTGTGGTGGGTAACGAAAGCTCGCTTGCGCACCATCAGACCAGCACTTCTCCAGGATGCCACGTGACAATCATGTAAATATCACCATTATAGCTCAGAGACACTAATGAATAAGAGTCTCATAGTTTTCTTGCACATTAATAATGAGGATATACAGTTCCATAAATATGAGATATATATTTATTTAGGTAAGGTTTATTCCACTAGCTATATCAACTGTATAAAAATATTCCGAGAGTGAAATTCATACTTCACGGGTACCCCTTCGGAGCAATTTGCGAGTAATCGGCAACTCGTATGACAGCTGTCAACTGAAATGTTGTAAGAAGATAAAAATATACAACATATACAGGATACCAGTAGAGATACTGATATTTCAAAAACACGTTCTAATAAAATGAAGATATTGTTTATCATCTTATGAATTGTTTCTAGGTGTCTCTCGCCAAGTCAATTTTATTCTTGATTTACAATGCCTTCTTAAATTTCTATATGGCATAACATATAAGCATATAAGTTGAACTCGTTAGTTTTGCTACGCGCAGGCCCTCACCGCGATTGAGACCCAAAATCGATTACTGCGCAAGCAAAGATCACCATGATGGGTCAACTTATGTTTCGAGCTTCTATACATACTCCTTTTGGAATAAACTGTCAACATTGCCAATAGCATTAGGTAAGACAAGTCAAGTATGAAATTATAAATATAAGCTCCCTATGCAATAACACAAATCTGTGTTTAGATAAAATGTTTAGTAACACACTAAATATATATCGACAAAAAAAAAATACATTCATCTACACTAATATAATAAAGAGGTAAAGTTTGTTTTTTGTTTGTAGGAGGTAATCTCTGTAACTGCTGGTCCGACTGGAAAAAAAAATTAGCAACAATAGAAAACTGCTTTACTCCTGAGTGTCATAGGCTATATTTTATGTACGCAGGCGAAGCCGCTGATTAAAATATAAGAGCAGAAGACGTTCTTAGACAAAATTACATTTAAAAGACAACTGTGACCTTAGGCACGAGATAGACTTCTTCTGCTTCAACATAGTCACGAATAAAAATGTGAGCTCTATAGTTACCCTTTTTAAAGTCCAAACAACACACGCGACGGTCCTATTACGTATATTTCCGACATTAGTGGTATTTCCTGTAAGTGGGTCTCTCTGTGCGAGCGCAGACAGACACACTTCCGAATGTCGAGCGGTGCGAGTAAGGACCCGTTTTAATGACGTCACTCACATACGCATCGTTTGCGCTGTGCGCCTCTTACCTATTTTGTGGAGGTGTCATTGTACTGGAAAATTATAAAGGGTGTTGGTTTACTAGTGGTTTGAATAAGAGGTGAGGTGAGGTGAGGCACTTGCCGTTTAACGCCTACAATTATAATGTGTTTTTTTGTTTAACCCACTCAAATGTCCTTTCCTTCCTCCTCCTTTCCTTATTGTTCGTCGGGTCGTGTTGAGCTCCTTAGTAGTGCTGAGTTGAGCTTTGCGAATACTGACAAATGCCTGCACTGACTGGACAGGTCTACTCAAATTTGTATGGATCTTTCATCAAAAGACCATTTCAGACAAATCTGCATGGTTCTTATGTGATTTGATTTTCAGTATGAATTTTAAAAGAGACTTTGACCCCTGAGTTTGTTTCGGTGTTTCTTCTCGGGGTAGTCAGCTAGGAAACACCGGACTCATCTAACATCGAAAAAAAAATGACATGTAAAAGTGTTTTTTAAACCTACTTGCAAAATAAAGATCATTTATCAATACCGTAAATAGAGACATATTGTAAAGACAATAGATCTGCAATCGCCGGCGTTCACTTGGGGCACAAGAGTTTAATTAGACACCCATCGGACAAAATTTTTTTTTTTTTTTTGAGTAAATTAATCTCGGAAATTTTCCGTTACTCAGAGTAATAGCTACATCGGTTATAAAGGTCGGTCATGGGTATTTGTAGGCTTTATAGATACAAACTTCTTGGTCTCAGCAGTTTCATGTGCGTTGATATGTCAGTTTCTCCTTTTTTATATAGGTATATATAGACTAGGTTCTGCCAGCTACTTCACTCACGTGTAAGTAGGTTTTTCCCTAAAAATTTTGAACCCCATTATCAACCTTGTAGTGGTTAAATTTTCGAAAATCCCGTCTTAGTAATCGCCAACGTCATAAAAGGAGACCTTGAGTAAATTTTTATGCTTTTAATCACAGTTTGTAGTTTTAGCTACCCGTTGATATGTCACTCAGTCAGTTTCTTCTATATAAATACAAATTAAATAATATGTAGTGATAAACCTCTCATTTTGTATTAATAATTCATATCTGTATATAAGTACAGATATTAATTATTTATATTATTGCTATTCATTTATTCTATCCAGCCTGTACTGTATTAATACAGGGCACAGGCCTCTTTCCAATCCTTCCTTAAAACCCTTCCTTCTAAAAATAAAAAATCCTACATTCCTTTTTAGCTAAATGGCAAATAAATACATTGTAAGGCGTAGTATCTAAAGAAAATTCTCCTTTTCAAATGAGTAGCAATCAATCTTTAGTAACACACCCACTCACAGTTGTAGGCAACTCAATTCTTTCCATAACATTGTATTAGTTTCCGCAGGGACTCATCAGAGTGATCGATCGCACACCTGCCCCGTTTAATTCAATACAGTTGCCTAATAGCTGTTATTACTAGCGTATATCGCGAATATTACATTATTCCAGCAAAGAGCAAGTAAGGCTCTAAAAGGGAGACACGACTACTTAGCGATTAATTTATTAAAGCTGCCTCATGATTCAATTTGAGACACAAAGGCTGTTCACGTGAGTTCACTCTTACTAAATACCCTGCTAGCTAAAACTGAGGCCCTCTGAATAATTTTCTCTCTGCGTGCTCAAGTGTGCGTTATTTTTTCTACCTACGTGTAATTAGGAAGCCAACTTTCTAATTACATGTAGTATATTGCTTTTGTGTTGATTTGGAAATGAAGACATTTTACTTCTCTGAAGACTTTCTCAATTGTTAAATCAATAGCTCATAAACGGTGGATTTTTTAATAGGTCTTTGTAATTAGGACGCTTGAAGTTTTTAAGTTTCTCAATCCTTTATCTTTTAATCTTTTGGTAATATAGTTTTCTTTTAATTAGTGTGACGAATTGAATTAGATACACCTCGTTATCAGCGATAAAAACGCTATTGTACCCATAGATGAAAATGTATGTAGCTTTGAATTGTGTAACTTTTTGGTGTACAATAAAGTTGTGTTCTATTCTATTCTATTCTACGTCACATTTGTGTACTGAGCATTGTTGGTAAAGGTCTTTGAAAAAGATTTTGAGATCTTTTTCTATTACTAATCTCCGTATTTGAATACGGAGTCGATTCTAGTGTTCTAATTAGGTACATGTGTCTACCCAGAACCAAATAATTATCTTTATTGTATAAAAGCTTTGTACCTATAATATTAACAAAACATAAAGTAAGAAAAGTACGTAACTTCCCCAGAAAAAAACATTTTCTAATTTATCCCGTGTAGCAAAGTATATAATTAAAACAGTATTATTCTAAGCTCCAGTCACTTGCATCTCATTTACTAACCAACCTTTTTACAGATATAGACAGATAGCATGTCCTATCTACTACAGATACCGTCTCACTTAAGGCAGTTTCCACCAATTACCCAAGAACAATAGAACCTTTTAAAAAGACGTCTTCAGAATTATTTTCATAATTTTCGTGGACTGCAGCCTTCGCTAATGGTCCCTTATTTAATTCGGAACCCAGAGTAATTACATCAAGTGCTATTAATTTCATATTTCATTCGATCTTAGGTCCTCAATATTGAAGGTACTATGCTATAGAGTGGCATACATACACTATCTAGACATTTATTAGGGTGTCGGCAATCGCATGTCTTTTGTTTTGGTATGATAGGTCTGAATTTTGATTAGCGAATTTACTATTCGAAAGATTGGTAGGTATTTAATATTTTATCGCTTGAATCAATCAACTAAACATAGACGTAAATAATTAAGATGTTAAGAATAACAAATTACTAATTTATGAAATTTTTTGAAGTCATAATTCTGTATTACGTTTATTTTAAATAATTCGTTCAATTTATCTTTATCGTGAAACTACTAAACAAACGTACAATACTTGCTGAATCGTACGATTAAAAGTCGCAAGATAGTTACAAGTCAAAAACTAACAGGTCGCATAATATAATTCGTTCTTGATGAAAGAAAAGAAAATAATGCATTTAAGACGTAACATGATGATGAACAGACTAACTAATAGGCTGTAAAAATATCGTATTAATGATAAAAATAAACTAAAATAACTAAATAACTTACTTATTAAAAGTCGCACGTTAGTCGCAAGTGTAGAAATGACAGGCCGCAGAGAAATCGCGTTCGTGCTAAAAGTATAATGTAGTAGTGAGTAGATTGTTACAGGGGAGGCGATGCTGTAAAGTGGTCTGTCTGAGTGGACCGTAATTAGGTTTCCTTATACCCGAAGTTGACGGTATTTCACTTACTTATAAATGTATTTGGAAATAAAATATAGGGAGGGACGTAAAAGGACTTATAATTACTCTTTTCATAACTTATAGCTTTGCTACGAACCTGTTTATGATTGGCTGACTAGTTTTTAATTTAAACGGAGCTTTTTAACAAAAACTCTTTACAGAACGGGTCAAGAGCCAAACTTCACTTTTTGTGCTGTATAAAAATATCTTCAAAATACAAAAGCCGTTTGACTAAAAATTGTATTTATTTTAGTTTGAAGTGTTTCAATCACTTAAGTGTACCTACACTTAAACAGTCTTAATCCACTTTTGTAAAACGTTTTATTTTATACCGAATAAAATTGTAACTCAATTCAAAGCCAAAGAATACCCCTATTTATCAATGCATTAAAATAACCCGACCTTTTCATCATGTATAAGGTTGCAGACCGGCAACGTCGCTCTCAAGGGACAGAGGACCAAATTGCTTAAAGTTAAGGAGACCCGTTTTACAACCATCCTCGTTTATTTATATATAAGGGGTAAATATTATATTATTGTACATTTTATCGCTTTTAACTGAAACTTTGTTAAGTAATAAGTAACGCTTAGTACCTGGTTAGGTTTAATGAAGTCACCTTCTAGAGTTGCAAAAGTGTCGTTTGAGATAATCAGGTAAAGGTGAGCTAAGAGCAAAATAAACTGAATTAGAAAGCGAGTTGGAACAGTTTTCCTAGACATTTAAGATATTTTGGCATAGAATAGTCGATGAGGTCGGAAGGTTCTAGTGTGGCCACCGTGCACCCGCGGAAAGCGTAGCTTTGAAAGGCCGACGATGTCCTGGTGTGAGTCGCACAATTACGATGGATGCTATACGCATTGGACGGTTCATTGTGGCAATTCTTGGTGAGGTCTATGTCTAACAGTTGACATCCTTCGGATGAACTGATAATGATGAAGGCAACAAAAAATGCGTTGTTTTTCTGCAGACCATGTCCTACCTTCCATCTTGTGTTATTTGCCCCTTTACTTGATCACGTAAGGATCAAATAACAGCGTAAGCCGACGGCATTGAAATTTAACTTAAAAATCTTTCTTTTCCATCAACACGCAAGAAAGAACGAAAAATGGTTTACAAAAATAATTTAGAAGTGGGTTCATTTTGTTCTTAAAAATAATAACGTCTCTTATATTATAATTATTTTTTAGGGTTGACCTAAAAACAGATTTAACATTAAAAAAAAATCATTTTAAATTATTTTGGTAAACTTGTTAATAATGTAATGTTCTGCGGGATCACTTGAAAAAGACGCTGTGAAAAGATAATCAAGCAACATAGATGGGTTTTAGTCAGTAAAAGTCTGACATACCCTCTCACTCTAACCCTAGAGCAGATGAAGTAATACAATGACTTCTTACCTCATCAAAAATACTTATGAATTTGTTATTAGAAAGTAAAATAAGGACGCAACGGTTCAAGTTACTATCCCCCTCTTCCATTTAAAGGGTAATTCGATCTTGATAGATTTCCTCCTTTTGTTTTTGCTACAATTCATAAATGCGAGGAACAACCGCGACTTATTCCTAACTTTTGCCATGGAACTGAAAAAAGTAAGCATTAAAACAGGAAGGGGTATTAGATTGCAAATTTATTCTGAACGATCTGAAATTTAAATGTGAGCTCATCAAAGTTCCTACGGAGGGAGTTTCTTGTATTATGTGAGTATGTGATTGCTTTATGTCTTAAAAAGAGCCTCGGGACTCGAAGAACGTGGCTTCAAGGGAAATTTTATCTAATTCGTTACTAGCTCTTATTAGCTAACTCTCAATTTTCTTTGACGGAGATACTATGTTCTTTTTTGCGTCTCTTTGATTCAAGCAGCACGTTTGTTTTTTGTTACATTTATGTTATTGAAGATATCACGTTTATTTCTAATGGAAAAACCGATATTTCATGTAGGCACCATTCGGTTTTTTTTTGAGTTATGAATTCGTAAGTATTTAAGGATTTGATACTAGATATACGTTCCCAGACTAATTATTGTTTTATTTTTTTTTAAGAATCATCTTTTAGTTGAAAAAAGGTTCAACGGAATTGTTTGAATTAGCTACCTCGACCTGGAAACGCAAAAGTCAACGGAAAGAACTTGAATGGGTTTTAGTCAGACACTCCCACTTACCTCTCCACCTCAACCCCACCCAAAGCAAAAAAAAAGATGATTTCAAACTTTGAGAAAAAGGGTAAATTTGGTTTATTTATCTTTAGGTAAACAAGGTAAGGTAAGGTGGGCAGATAAGAAATTTTACCTTCAGAAAAGCCAAGCTTTGCTATTTGAAGCGACGTAATAATAGCAATAAAATAACATTAACGCCTAAACTAGTAAACCTACCCCTATACACCGTAACGTAAATATATAAAACGCTTGCTAAGTTTAATATTAACTTTTAAATAACCTGTAGACTTGAGCGTTTTAATAAAGTTCTATTAAAGCTTCTGGGCTGCTGTAACATAAAAATTATGTGTGAATTTTCAGATAGACTTTTTATCCACTCAACAAGTTTACAGGATCACACCGTTTTTAATAAAGAAACTGATCTAGAATAGTTTTTTTTTTTTAATGAAAAATTATTCAAGGATTTTTCCCACTGTGGTGGTTAGTGGGCCTTCCCACTAACCACCACAGTGGAAAAAATCCTTATCCTTATCCTTATCGTATCAGACACTCTTATGGTTAGTGGATAGTCAGACTTTCACTGACTAAAACCACACCTGCAACCGTCAATTGCCTTTTCCCTTCTGAGGCTCGTGGTACTTCTTTACCACGGGTTTCTTTTTCAAAAAAATACCTTCAGCCCCGGCGAGTTTCGGCCCTGCTGTGTGAAATGCTCTAAACTCTGCGGGGTTCTGATATCTGAAGCGTTTACACAATGAGTATCACGGATAGTCCACAGTGCAGAGCATGCATGGAGTCAGAAAAAATGGTCGTGCACATTATCCTAGAGTCGACAGCCAACTGAATTTATTAATTGACGCCTTTGACAACCTAAAAAGACTTGTTTCTGGAGATAAGTAATCTGGTTGAAGGCAGTTATGACCCACGCAAAACGGTTCACCAAAGACTTAATAAGGACACCAGACCAGAAGCAAAAGATATAACTTGGGGGAGGAGACAATTGCACATGTGTTCCTGGACTGCGCAGGCGTCGCTGAAACACTTACACAGACCTTCTGATGCCCGAACTCCCTTATTGACGCCCTGAAAAACCTGAGTGACTTAATCGGTTTTTAAAAAGAGGTGGGCTGATTAAAAAAAGTCCACCGAAGATTATGACTCCACCTAGAACTCATCATCAGCCTTTTTAATTTTCCCACTGCTTGGACACAGACCTCCTCTCTAGGAGAGGGAATGGGCCGAAATCCGCCACGCAGGCCCAGTGCGGGTTGGTGGATGTAACATGTCTTCGAATATTTGGATCTAGGACATGCCGGTTACCTCACGACGATTTCCTTCACCGTTTTGAGAGCAGTGATGAAATAAATTACACAAAGTAATGCGCCTGCCTGGGTTTGAACTCGCGAACTACAACTCGTAACTCGGGGCCGTTACCACTCGGCCACCACTGCTCTACACGTTTACAACTAAGCAGAGAAATAATACTCGGACATAACATTATATTGACTTGTTCTGCGGTTATCTTGTCTTGTTCCGGACAAGATCACCTCAAATACTATTATTTCGTCGAATATTAAAGACGTAATCGACTCGACTTCTAACCCGGACAACGGATCGCTCTGAAAATTCCTGCCAATTTTAATTAATCTTTCAATGGTAGGCGAATAATTTAATTAAGGGTTGTACCTGGTCTTGCATGGCCGTTTGCAGATATTAAAACGTTCTTTCTTGGTGGCTATATATTGAATGAAATTGTTTTGTTGAAATCAGTTATGTGCAGTTTTGCTGACATATCTTTGAAGCGCACGTGAAACGCACAGCTCGGTCCTAATCAGGCCGCCGGACGGTGAGCTACACGTTGCTCATTGTCCGCAAGCCTGCACCGAATCATCCAATGCTGTATACAGAAGTTTACTCACTATATCATTACTACACTCTGACTTAACCTAACTTTTCAAATCTCCAACTCCTTAATTTATTTTTCGGAGTATTTGTTTAAACTTCAGAAAGTTCTTAATCAAACAGAATTTGGTTGAGACTAAGTAAAATAACAGTTCAGCGCACCTTTTCTATTAACGTCATTAATATTGAGTTTCGTTCAAAAGCCAGCGGGCCAACTGTAGGCAAAACAGTAAAATGAAAAGTTTGATTAAAACTTAAAAGTATCAAGAAATTCATCAGTGTTAAATTAAGTTGAAAATTTGCATTGTTAATTTATATTACGCACCTTGCCCAGACTTATTATTAGGCATTCGGTTACAGCTCGGAAAATTTGATTATTATAATTAATTATATTGTTTGTTGGCTTTTAAAGTTTCTGCACGTTTTGTATTAGACGTAGCTGTTGGTGAGATAATCCTTTACTTTCATCGTTTTGTTTCTGTGTTGTGAAATTAATCTTGATATTTATAATACTTCTTTATTTATAATAGTCTTACTTAGGTTAGGTTAGTATTTTCATTAATTGCTGCCACTGGTTTTCAGTTTTCCACCCACGCAAGCAATTTATCCAAAGGTAACATATTTTTAGAATTTAAACCCTGCACTTAAATTTTGATCGTTTTAATCCCGTGGAGGGCCGATAGATTGCTAGTACTTAACGGCTGAGGACTACCTATAGGTCATTGGCTCGATCAGCTTATGTATGCTTTAAATAATTCATTTCATACAAGACTATATTAAATTGAATTTTATAATATATTTTTTTTAATTTTTTTTTTATTTATGAAATACTATATAACAAACCTACCCTAAGTGTTGTTTCAGGACGTTATCTACTCGTGTATATATCGTGGCCTCATCATAGAAATTGATTACTTCATAATATGACCAAGTAATATTAATAATATAATATAATAATGTGTCCACAACTATCACACAACGCCGTCTAGTCCCAAGCTAAGCAGAGCTTGCGTTATGGGTACTAGACAACTGATAAACATACTTATATATTTCTAAATACATACATATTATAGATAAATTACACCCAGACGCAGAACAAATGATCGTGCTCATCACACAATCATTTGTCCTGGGTGGGAATCGAACCCACGACCTCCAGCATAGCAGTCAGGGTCACTAACTACCAGACTGACAGGCCAGTCAAAAAGTAAAACTGGCCAGATCGTTTTAAACTTTAAAGTTTGACATTTCAATCCTAGTTTGGCCTACTTTCACTAAACTTTTTATTACCATAGCAATCCTAGATTAATGATATAGTCAAACAAATGTTAACGCTTAAACGATCTGGCCACGACATATACATTACATGGTAATCCATATAACCGTCCTCGCGTGAATAAATAATATAATAATATATAATATAATATGTCCACAACTATCACACAACGCCATCTAGTCCCAAGCTAAGCAGAGCTTGTGTTATGGGTACTAGACAACTGATAAACATACTTACATATTTCTAAATACATACATATTATAGATAAATTACACCCAGGCACAGAACAAATGATCGTGCTCATCACACAAACATTTGTCCTGGGTGGGAATCGAACCCACGACCTCCCGCATAGCAGGGTCACTAACTACTAGACTGACAGGACAGTCCAATAAACATACAATTAATTGCCACCTTCATAATATTAGCGTGATTGATGTGATCATATCAATGTCATGTCATCGTAATGAAACCGGCATGTTCTAGAACCAAAAATTCGAAGACATGTGACATCCACCAATCTGCACTGGGCCCGCGGTGGAATACGGCCCATTCCCTCACCTGAAACATTATAAGACTGATGCAATGCAATTAACATTTAGCTTATGAGAAAAAGGGTGTAACTTATTTTAGACCCTCAAGAAATTAATTTTGTGGTTGGTATAAATCACTATCTTAAAAACTATTAACTTTAAGTAAAAAATAATCCAATAATAAAAACGAGCATAAATTGTTTACCTGTAAAAATCATCACATGTATTTTATTAGATGTATTTTGGACTTTTTTTTTTTAGGTAAGTAAAAATCATCCAATGACGAGTCCCGCCCTTGGGCGGAGCGGGAAACAAGTGTCAGACTCTTACTGACTAAACAACCTACCCCATTCCAACGTTGCCATATACACCAGGGCCAGAGCCTTCCTTTCAGACGCGAACCCATGGCCCCAGTTGGCTTCGACCCTTCTGCAGGGTCCCTACGGTTTGCTGACAACTCCTTGAGGCGCGCGGGAACAGTGCGCGCCGTCGACGACTGGGCTTGGTCCGGACGGTTACCAGACGATTGGACGGCGAGCTACCCATTGCTCGCCATCCACAAGCCCGCGCCTACGGTGGCCGGAAATCGGGATCGGAATCTCGGCGGCGTCTCGGGCGTGAGCGCCGTTGCCTTAAGCGGTCGGCTTCCTCCTTTGCTAGCATTACTGCTTCGCAAAAGGAGGCGACCGCCTGCCACTCCTCCTCGCTCCGGATCATGGCCTCGACCAAGGCCCGGCGCGACAGATCGCCGCCGCCGATCGCCCCCACGAGGACACGGCGATGCTCTGCCCAAGCGGGGCACACCTCGACCGTGTGCTCCACCGTGTCCTCCGGGCGGTCCACACAGTGGCGACACCCTGGCGTCTCTTCCGCACGAATCCGATGCAGATGTATTTTATTAGGTTGCGGTTTATATGACACACACGAATTTGAAGTGCACGGAGTGTTTTTTCGTTTCCTGTAAAGTTGTATTTTTGGACTTAGATCCTTTTTTGACTAGGGTCACAGATATTTAGTCTGTACATTCCCAGTACGGGGCAATGGCTTCACTCAAATCCTTGTACTCTTTTTAGCTCCGGGGCACTTCTTGCAATTTCTAAAGAATTCATCTTTTAGTGATCCAACGCAGCCTGGTTGACGAATTTTCAGGCATCGATTTTATGTTTAACAAGCCTCACGGCTCGATTGACAAACTCCAGTGCAACCTCTAACGGGCTGCCTTTTGAGCCACGTCAGCGATCTGTGTTTTGTAGCTCTGTATAGTGTTCTGAACGAGTTGTGTTAGTTTAGCACCGTTTATATTGAGCACTATAGCACGTTGGCAGACCTGGGTTTTACTACTATTTTGGATGTTAGTCAAAGACAAAGTTTGTTTACTCTAACCTAGATTTTAACCTTTGAGCTATCTTTGGCCGGTACACGTATCGAATGAGGCTTTTAACTTTCATTCGTTTTTTTTTTTGTGACCGAATTAGGTTTGTTTTTATTTTTTAAACATGGGTTGCTTGCTTTGCAGTAGGGATTAATTCTTGTTAAAGACTGCCAAGTTATTGAATTTATATTATATTCAGCTTAGCAACGGAACAACAACCCGTGTTGTAACTGGATTTCGATGTTGAATAGCTATTCTGGATAATATCTTACTATCCAGAATAACTAGCCATAGAAATATAAGTTCCGTGCTGATATCGAACGAGCGACACCAATTATTAATTTATTATTAATCTCAATTTTCCCACGAGTGGGTAAAAAACTCTCCACATTCCTTCAAACGAGATAGTAGTAGTAGTAGTTAGTATATTCTTTTGATTTAATTGTCTATTATCGCACGGGTATAGCCACTGGCAAAAGCTAGTGAATAAATACAACCTAATTTGCATTGCCATACAGCGTGGCAATGCGGCCAGCCTTTTGGGTACTTTACCGGTCGACAGCGATGCGGAAGAGTTTTTTGACGCTTTATTAGATTAGAAATTTTTAGTTTCATTGAACTTTATTATACAGTTATAAAGCACAAAAAAAAAATACCTAATTTACCCAATAACATAAAATTACTAGCTAAGAACTAAATAACTATTGAAATTCCCGACACATTTACTAAATAAACACTATTTATGACATTAACGACCAAAACTGTCCACTTGAAGCCATCAAAATCGTCGTTTTAATAAAACTTTTGTTTATTCAAATAAAACGTCCAACAATCATCATTCAAGAGCAAAGTCAAGTTGCGAGCGTTAATGGTGGAAAGTTTTCTCAATTTGCGGGAGCTACGTTTTCGCAAATAATGGATTTTTTGCGGAAATTAGACACCCTTTCAATTCCAATCATTTCCCATCGTGAACATGTCGGAAACAGACGGTTTCTTGCTTTTCTTAGACTTTCGTCCGGTTCAAAGAAGAAATATATAATAAAGTATAAACCAACAAAGTAAAGTATAACCCAACAATGTATTATAATGTTTAGGACTGACCTGTTGGTCTAATAGTTAGTGACTCCGAGTACTGTGCCGGAAGTTTCGATTCTCATGATGAACACATCATCATCATCCTACCCTTCTCCTGGAGCCTAGGGTGGTGCAAACTGTTACCTCGACTCCAGGAATAAGGCAAGGAAGGTACGGGGTAGGTTTTTTAGTCAGTAAAAAACTGACACTGGTCTCCCGCTCCGCCCAAGAGCGGGTTTCGTCATTGGATGATTTTCACCTACCATAAAAAAAAAAATCATCCTACCCTTATCCCATTTTACTTGGGGTCGGTGCAACATGTTTTTTTCTTCCATTCTGTCCTGTCACCCGTCACACTATCACTAACTCCCTTTTCTTTCATATCACTCTTCACACAATCCATCCATCTATTCCTTGGCCTCCCTCTTCCTCTCCATCCATCCACGTGTAAATTCAGAACTCTTTTTGTGACATGCGTTTCATCTCTCCTCTTCACATGTCCATACCAAGACAAACGATTTCCTTTCAACTTTTCAGTCACTGGCGCCACTTTCAGACTTCCTCTAATAATATTAATAATTCTCATGATGAACACATTCATTAAAATTTGGTCAATGTCTGGATAATCTATCTAATAATACTTACTTGTATTTATTTAAAATTATATGAGTATATTTATCAGTTGTCTAGTATATAAGCTCTGTTTAGTTCGGGACTAGATGGCGTTGTGTCAAAAGTTGATAAAAAAATAAATGTTTCACACATAATGTTTGACACTTTTCCTTTAATAATTTGAAAGGTTAAAAATTTACGAAATGTAATACATATAAAAAATAAAATAAAAAAAAAATGTCCGGCAGAAAGCTTCTTTCTTAATCATCTAGGTAGTTATTTTATATGTATACTAGCTAGCTTCTGCATGTGACTTTACACGCGTGAAAGTAGGTTTTCGTAATACAAATGTTAGACCAACATTTCATCTCCTTAGGGAGTGAATTTTGGAAAGTAATTAGCCCAAGTGCTTGCTTACTCCATAAAAGGAAATTTTGTGCAAAATTTCACACTGATAGTTAGTCCCAATAGTTTTAGTTATGAGTTGATAAGTCAGTATCTCATCGATGCATAATATAAATCAACGGCGCTTTCCATTGCCTGTTCCTATGTATGCTTAGATAATAAAAACTACTTAATTGATGCGGCTTTTTTTAAATAGATAAAGTGATTTAAGAGGAAGGTTTATATGTATTAAAGGTGCACAATATTATATAATATCAGCACCCGTGAGAAGCTGGGGTAGGTCGCTAGTTTTAATATAAATTAGAAATTAAACCCTTTCACACAAAAAAAAAACTAAACCTACAGAACATTTGAAAAGCCAACTACAGATCAATCCTACAATTACTAGTTGCAAGTCACCATACGTCAACTCTCAAAAACCGTAGAGAGTTACACTCTGCTGTCAGATTTCACAGGCGTTCCAAACATCAAAGGACCTGCCTTAAAGACTAGGCTTTGACAGGCAGCTCTCCAGCCAGCAAAAATAAAATACCTACCAAGTTCGAGTTGAACTCACACACGTAGGGTTCGGCTGGAACTCTTCCTATAAAAACAGCATAAAAATCACTTTTCTTATGTGGAAGACCCTTAAGTATTTATTTCATTCTGTTGTGTGTAAGAGAAATAACACTGAAAATTACAACTGTCTATTATAGTTCATGAGATAAGACTTGGTGACAGACGGACTACCATAAGAATCTTAGTAACAGAGTCCCATTTTAGCTACGGAACTCTAAAAACTGGGATCCGTCAGACATCCATCATCCTTCTAATTGGAAGCACTCTCCAGTAAAAACCGCCCGCACTTTCCATCTACGATATACGTTTAGACTCAGATGAGAGTTTGATTTATTACCGAAATATTTATATAGCGTTATTATCTAGTGTTGGCGGACCTAAACAAACTTCTGTAATACTAAGTAAACTAACTGTTCGTCCCTCTGAGCATTACCTTTGCCCTTAAAGAAAACTTGGGTAACTGTTATTGCCTTTTTCGTTGAGACTTGGGACGTCGACGGGAAACAAAAAGGGGACGTTTATTTATAAAACTTTATTATTTTATGGTTTTGAATATAAAAAACTCTTTGTTAAGATTTACTTTTATTATCCAAAGTTTATTCAAATCAGGTCGAATTATCAAATGCCTAACGTTGGGCCGGTTGGGTGTGATGAGCAGGTGGGGTAGGTTTTCCCTGGAGTAATGCCTACTTCAATAACAGAGAACTAACCACCCTGTATGTAGTACCTATAGGCAAACTGAGGCCCCACACCGATAGGTTCGGGTTTAGCGTGAAACGGGATATGGCTATCTTGATCCGGCAGACTTCGGAAATACGGGTCTCGACACCAACGTTAGGGTTGATTCATACCGAAATGGAAGCGGCGCGGCGTGATAAATAATTTAAGGTTTATTTAAGAAAGAAAAACTATTTTATTTACTGGTACTTAAAACTAACGTATACAAGATTACAAAACATTTTGAAAAAAGGTAATATGCGCCCTCTCCGACTCTCGGCCGAACGCTCAGCATAATGCTGTGTTCACAGCACATAATAATATTAAATATTTGACAACTATCAACAACGCCGTCTAGTCCCAAGCTAATCAGAGTTAGTGTTATGGGTATAACTGATAAACATATTTATATATTATACTAGCTTTTGCCCGCGGCTTCGCCCGCGTACCTAAAATATAGCCTATGTCACTCTTGAATAAAGCAGCTTTCTATTGATGCTATTTTTTTTTTCAATCGGACCAGTAGTTTCAGAGATTACCTCCTACAAACAAAAAATAAACTTTACCTCTTTATTATATTAGTGTAGATATATTAAACATATAGGGTATAATTTATCTATAGTAGATAATAATCACACAAGTAGGTGTAGGAGTAGTGTTAGATAGCAAATTGAAAGAAAGTGTGATGGAAGTACATAGGATGAATGATAGAATTATAGTTGTGAAAGTTATGTTAGAGAATGTTATGTTGAATGTAGTTAGTGTGTATGCACCACAAGTAGGGTGTAATGAAACGGTGAAAGAGAAGTTTTGGGAGGATTTTGATACGGCCTTAATGAACATCCCTGTACATGAGGAGTTGATAGTGGGAGGTGATTTTAATGGACATGTGGGAAGAATGAGAGGTATGTATGAAAGAGTACATGGCGGATGGGGTTTCGGAAATCCAAACAATGAAGGGGAGACACTGTTGCAATCCGCTACTGCATTTGATCTAGCAGTAGCCAATACGTGGTTTCAGAAAAAAGATGAACACCTGGCCACGTATAAAAGTGGTAATCATAAGACGCAAATAGATTATTTTCTAGTTCGGCGCAATCACTTAAAGTATGTTATGGATTGCAAAGTGCTGCCAGGAGAAGACTTAGTCTCGCAACACAGACTCCTGGTTATGACATCAGTGGTTCAAATTCATTGTAGGAAAACCAAAGAGCGCCCGCCTCCTAGAATAAAATGGCACAGGCTAGAGAGGAATGACTGCGCGAAGAAGTTCAGAGAGCGAGTGGTGGACAGAATGATAGAGATGGGAGACATGAATGATCGAAGTATAAATGAAAGCTGGAATGAGATGGCTGAGTGTATAATGCAAGCAGCGAGAGATATTTTGGGAGACGCGAAAGGAAAGGGCAGAATAGATAGAGATACATGGTGGTGGTCGACAGAAGTTCAGGATGTATTGAAAGAAAAGAAGAAAAAAATCAAGGAATGGCAGTGTGTACAAACAGATAATGTTAGTTTGAAAGCTAAAAGAAAGAGTGAGTATAATGCTTTAAAGAAAAAAGCAAAGAAAGCCGTGGCAATTGCAAAAGCAAAAGCCCAGGACAAACTATATGATACATTAGACAGTCCTGCAGGCCAGAAAGAGCTGTACCGGCTTTCTAGAATGAGAGAAAGAAAGGCGAGGGATGTTTGCCAGGTAAGATGTGTAAGAGATGAAAGTGGAATGGTTCTATCGGATAATGAAAAAATCAAAGAGAGGTGGAAGGAATATTTTGAAAGACTTATGAATGAGGAAAATAATTGGAGTGGGGTTTTAGAGAATAAACCAGTGAATGTGGGGTTAGTGAGAATGGTTAGTGTGGAGGAAGTCAGGGTAGCAGTGAATGGAATGAAAAATGGAAAAGCCATTGGTCCAGATGGAATACCAGTTGAGGTGTGGAAGTTATTAAGAGTAGATGGATGGGTGTGGCTTGCTTTGTTCTTCAATAAGCTGTTGCAGGAAGAAGCCATACCTGATGAATGGTGCAACAGTTCTCTGGTGCCCATCTTTAAAAACAAAGGTGATGTGCTTGAGTGCAACAATTATAGAGGAATAAAGCTAATGTCGCATACCATGAAAGTATGGGAGAAAGTTATTGAACGGCGGCTGAGAGAAGAGAGTGAAATTTCACAGAACCAATTCGGTTTTATGCCTGGTCGTGGTACAACGGATGCTATATTTGCTATACGCCAGTTGTGCGAAAAATACAGAGGTGCACATAAAAACTTGCACATGGTATTCGTTGACCTCGAAAAGGCATACGACCGGGTACCTCGTGAGGTTCTGTGGTGGGCCCTTAAGGAGAAAGGTGTGCCTGGGAAGTATGTGCAGTTGATCCGATCAATGTATAGTCGCTGCAGTACACAAGTCCGGTCTGCAGCGGGCACCACTAACAACTTCAATGTGGCTGTCGGTTTACACCAAGGGTCGGCTCTTAGCCCTTACCTCTTCCTGATAATAATGGACGCTCTGACGTCGGATATTCAGGAAGAGGCTCCCTGGTGTATGCTGTTTGCCGATGATATTGTGCTGGTTGCCGAGAGTGCCCTAGAGGTCCAGAGCAGATTGGAGGTGTGGTGGCAAAGACTGGAGAGTGTTGGCCTAAAATTGAGCAGAACTAAAACAGAGTACCTGTTCTGCGATTTTGGCGGTCTCTCTAGTCCTGTGCCCATAGCTCTCGCCGGAACGCCCATACCAACCTGTTCCGATTTTCGGTACCTTGGGTCGCTTATCCAAGGGAATGGTGAGATAGACCGAGACGTGGCACATCGGATCAACTCAGGATGGATGAAATGGCGACAGGTCACTGGAACAACTTGCGACCCACGGATGCCCCTCAAGTTGAAGGGTAAAATCTACAAGTCCGTGATAAGGCCTGTCCTACTGTATGGGTCAGAATGTTGGGCTCTGAAAAAGACGGATGAAAAGCGATTGCATGTAGCAGAGATGAGAATGTTGAGATGGATGTGTGGTGTGACGAGAATGGATAAAGTGAGAAATGAGTATATTAGAGGAAGTTTGAAAGTGGCGCCAGTGACTGAAAAGTTGAGAGGGAACCGTTTGTCTTGGTATGGCCATGTAAAAAGGAGGGATGAAACGCATGTTACAAAGAAAGCCATGAGTATGAATGTGGATGGATGGAGAGGGAGAGGGAGACCAAAGAAGATATGGATGGATTGTGTGAGAAGTGATATGGAAAACAGAGGAGTTAGTGATAGCGTGACGGGTGACAGGACAGAATGGAAGAAAAAAAACATATTGCGCCGACCCCAAATAAAACGGGACAAGGGCAGGAAGATGATGAGATAATAATCACACAAACATTTGTCCTGGGCGGGAATTAAACCCACGACCTCCAGCATAGCAGTCAGGGCTACTAACCACTAGACCAATAGGTCAATTGTTCGATTCCTGTGGAGAAAAACCGGAAAGAAACTCTATGGTTACATGTTAGCAGTCTTGTATCTGCCATTCTAGTGTGTATCGGCCCTAATGTTCTCAATTCGAGAAAATAGCGAGGTAATGCTTGAATCTACTAACTAATACATTTCAAAATTTTCGTAGCTAATGACTACAAAATTCAAGTTTTGGATATACTTACACGTTTTAATATTAGCACTTGTTACCTTAATGGGAGTTGAATCACTCGCTGATATTCTTCAGGCTTCAAAAAGGAGGTTCCTAATTCGACTCGTATGTATGTGTGTATGTACCTGCGGGTCCGTAATTGTCTCAAAAACAACTGATCTGACTTTGATGGGATTTTTGTTATTGATTAATTTTTCAGCGAAGGATAGAATAGAAATATATCAATATGACATTAAGCTAGTGCGGTCTGAAAGAGTATACAAGGGCTATAGGAATTTTCAAAAGGGCGATCGTAGCCCTGAAATGCCAACTGTTTCTTAAGATAGAAGCAGGGTTTTAGATAGTAAAAGTTTGATTTAGAGGAGGAGTTTATTACCACGAAGGAAAGCCAGGGTTTGTTATTTTTATAATACTTGATTAATTTAACATACAACCCCTTACTTTACATAATGAATAATAAATAGAAACATTAGTACTTCATCAAAAAAGTACATTAAATAAATTATTAAAAAACTCCCCCTCACTAGTGTGGAAACTGGTTTTCAAAAATATTATTCAAGTTGATTACACATATTTTTGAGCCAATTTCTAACAAATACACAAACACAAGATATTTCCTTAGAAATGTTTACCCGTCCAGTCTTTCAACATTATGAGAATGTCCTTCTGTAAGTCAAATAGTAGACATAACGAAGTTGCCAACTTTCAATGAAGGTACTGGAAGGGCTGTCAGACTAGAAATAAAGTTAGTCACTTCTGAATTCGGTTTATGAATGTTCTTTGCATTTAAACTAAGGAAAAAAAAATAGTTTTTTACGTTCTCAATCTGCGTAAAAGGCTTGTTTATTTTTAGTTATGAAATTTTATGCATGTTTTTATTTTATGGTGGGAAAAAATCATCGAATCCCGCCCTTGGGCGTAGCAGAAGACTGTGTCAGACTTCTACTGACTAAACGACCCACCGTTCCTTCCTGCCTTAGTTCCAGGGCCCCGGTGTTTAACTTTCGTATCAACCCTTCGCTCCAGAAGGCTTCGACCCTGCTGGGCCCCTACAGTTGCTGACAACTCCTTGAGACGCGCGGGAACAGTGCGCGCCGTAAATTTTATACATGTAGCATAACATATGCTAAAAGTAGTAGTATTGAGAATCAATTACTGAATAGTTTTAAGCTATTTTTAAAGTATACTAATTATCTTATTGTTAACATTACCGTTTTAGAAAAATCTTGATTCCGTCACTAGCGCTACCTATTTATGAATGCGTGCAAATCGAATTCGATTGCTATGTAATTTTTCATATTATTTCACTACAATTACAATAGCTAATTAAATTTATTCTTAAAAAGTACGTATAATTTATTTGTTGACTACGATAATTGTTGCAAAATTTTCTTATCGAGATTTTTATGGGTGCACATTATTATAATTACACCTTGAATAAAAAACACAAAAAACAAAAATTCCAATAGACGTTAGTCCAGCGACGTGCCCCAAAACCGGTTTCTTCTTATTCTTCCTGCCTTTATCCCATATTACTTGGGGTAGGCGCAGCACGTTTTTTTTTCCACTTATCACCCGACCTATCACCCGTCACACTATCACTAACTTCCTCTTCTTTCAAATCACTTCCTCACTTGCTTTCTCTCAGTCAGAATTTTTCCTGGTTTTGGTTGTGGTTCTAAAGTCTTGTCTGTATGGTGATGTGAAGAGGAGAGATCTCCTCTTCACATCACCATACCAAGACAAACGCTTGAATGCTAGTGATTTAGAAAAAATAGTATTTTATTTTACAAGGTTTTACTGATAATTAATAATCTTTTGCCAAAGAATCCAATCAAAAATAATAAAATACGCTATGACCGCTACACAATGACAGCCCTATCAGCAATACAGTAGAGAGGGGACTTTCTTCAAAGTTGTAGTCAAGAACCGCGGATCGGTCGCCAACTTGGATTTTACATTGAAATAGTTACATGGGTACTTATGAGAGTCAGAGGCTGCTCATTAGAAATTTCTTGACGCAACGGGAATTCGGAAATCAATTTTGATAAGTCTCAAAGTGACTAATTCAAATTAAGGCAAGTGTTTTTAATGGTAGGTAAAAATCATCGAATGACGATTCGCGCCCTTGGGCGGGGCTGTAAACCGTGTCAGATTCTTACTGACTAAACAACCTTACTCGTTCCTTTCTTGCCTTAATCCCAGAGCCCTGGTGTTACGCTTTCGTATCAACCCTTGGCGCATTACGCCTACCGTCTCCACCTAGAGTGGTTGCAGTTTACGGTGCTTTCCAAGGCACGAAGGATTCTTGATTTGTTAAGATGTTCACTATCTATAGATTGACCTCGCCAAGCTTGACTTGGCGTTTATCTTTGGCCTTGGTCTTTAAGATTAACTTAAAGACCGAATCGTGTGGCTGTTCCCCCATCGGATTCCCACGACCCTCAGCAGGTCATCAATCCACCTTATGGGAAGCCTTCCAACGCTGCGTCTTCTGGTACGCGTTCGCCATTTGATATGCGATCAATGTGCCTTGTTTACTGTCATTTCAGTTTATATACGTAACTTTGGTTTTCCTACGGATATTTTCATTCCTGAAGCAATCACACAATGAAACTCCAAGCAGACCCCATATCCATCACCAGTGCAAATGATTTACGATGCCGTAAAGTCCAAAATTACTTTCAGTTCTGATTATAATCAAGTATATAAAAGAAATATCTCTATTCCAGCTTTTTCCATCGTCCATTTGGAACCTATAAACATAAAACCGGTCCAAAGAAAGCACATTTCTTCGGAAAACTCAAACACCTTTAGGTACCATAGCGAAGTTTTCACGTTACATTTCATTACACGAACCATTCCGGTTGAAGGGTGCTGACGAGAGCAATATACCCGTTTCTTGCTGTCTTTATGGGCGTAGTAAATCACTTTTACCTACTTGACCCAAGCGACCGATAGTCGAACATTAAAAGGGTTTGATTTATATCAGAACTTAGGACATTGTCACCATCTGTTGCTGCTCACGTTGCGCCATAGTTTATTATTAAGGTGGACTCGACTCGTTTGATGTAGTGCGTTTAGTTTGCTCTTGTTTTACTCCTTGATCACTGTTCAGAGGAATGGCTGTTGAGAAGTGAGTTAAGTTCTTTTATTTTTTTTCAGGATCGTTTGGCAATGCGAGGTAGTCTTAAAGTGCCGCTGAAAGAACGCAGGTGATTTTTAGCTAGTAGAAGTTTGACAGTATCTCTCTTGCTTCATCCGAAGTGGGAGAAATCATTTGACTTATTCTCCCTAAAATAAAAAGTTTACGTTAGTTTGGTTTGGTTAGTACGGTTAGTTTGGTTAAACGGTGAGTGAACATAAGTTCACTCACCGTTTGATGAGTGACTATTTTTAGTGTGTTATCCAGCTGATACCAGCATGAAATTGGTACTTCCCTCGTGTTTTAAATTTTATAATTTATACTTATGGGAAGTACCTACTTGAAAGTCACGCTAATATTATAAAGGCAAATATTTGTGAGAATGTATTTTAGTTGTATCTTAGTTAGATTTATCATATCAGACTAAGATATATCACTATGACAAAAACCATTTAAATAAGCAGTGAAATAAAACCACTGAAATATGTTGCCATGACAATAAATTGACTTTTGCTTTAGAACTAAAGTACTGGACGTATAAAATCCGATCACATTAACCCATGAAGTTCCATTAGCCAGCAAAAACTCGGGGGCACTAACAACTACAGCGCTGCATCATAGATTAGTTTCTATAAAGGATTTGTATCTACTCCAAGCAAAACAAGCTCAACTCACTACAAGTCCCGTATAAAGTGAAGGCAAACTTTATAAGGCGCCACGCGACAGTGCCAACATTGTTTCCATATTGGCTTTGAAACTTGAAAATTCAAGACTACCCACACCATTTTGTAACATTCCGAAGGCTTGGAGTCAAATGAGATCTTGGAAGTTTCGAAATTAGTATACAGAAATACCTTGTTCTCGTTCTGTCAATACTCGTATGTCAAGTATATGTTTGAACATGTTTTGGGTTTGGCTCACTACCTTTATAAGCCGGTCGTATTAACATTGCTTACATCATACTTGAGGAACTTTTAATTAATGACTCAGTTACGACGAGAAACTTTGTGTAATATGAGTTGGAGATTTCATCAAAATCAGTCAAAGTATTAGGTTTGGAGATGAAATTTTAATAATTAATCCCTTAATCTAGATTATTTACACGGCGTAAATGAGTTTGTAATGACGAGGTTTCCTTTTGATAGTCGAAATTTTCCAAACACTTTTGATCGAGACTTTGGTCGTGAGAAATTTTCGCACCGAATTCGATTTTCAATAGTGGTTTTAATACTTTAATAACATTTTGTATTTTGTTTTAATGTTGACCAGTGTAATAATACTTTGTCTAGACTAAAATGAATAAAGCTTGCAGATTAATATCAATCTCTACGGGATCTGCCCAACAACAGCGACGTAATTCCTGACCATAGCTGAATTCGCACGTCCTAAGGATTTTGATCGAAATTGCTGCTAAACTTTTGCAGTCTTTGTTCAATAAAACCTAACAAATTATGTTAGCAACCACACCCGTTAATAGACACTTATACGACAAACCAGTAACGATGGCTTAACATGCTCTCCGAAGCATAGAAGGGCCCCGTTTAAAAGAACGATCACCCATTCAGGACATGATCGCGACAAACGCCCCTTAATCTCACAGATCAATCGACCTACGCGGAATCAGCTAGGCTCCTTAAAAAGCGTTGAAACTGCTTAATGGCAGTAAAAAGAGCTCGGCGAAAATACGTTTGAAAACCCGGTTTTAAAAATAAGTAAACCGAACACAAAGCTTGGTTAATACCCGAACTTGTTGCTGAAGCGTCGCTCCATGAAGATAGCGGATCAAAATAAGCCGCTTACAGAAGCAGAAACTTGACCGAACCATACTGCAATGCCTTTGATTTACTTTTCGATAAAAGAGATTCAGTAAAAAAACGGTTAACTTATTTCTTATTTGTACAGAGAAATTTGATGATTTCAATCCGGTCGAAATGAACAGTAATATTTTTTATATCCTTAATCTGATTTCGGCCAGGCCAAGTAGTAATCAAGTTCTGCTCAGCGCAACATTTTTATAATAAGGTTTGCTTGTAAAAACGTTGTGTTGTAAAACCTTACGTTCGATATATTTAGATACTTATTATATGGTATCTGGATGGAAAGATTTTCTTGTATCAAATAACTTTTTAATCATCATGCTATGTTTTTAGACCGATGTTTTCAAGTAGATATGGATCTACATTACAAACTTGGATTATATTATTGTTCCAAATTCACGCATACTTTGGCAAAGTTTCCAACAGCTGGCCTGAAATATTGCTGTGTTCTATCATTACTTCTTGCGGAGGACAATGAACCCGTAATATTTTCGAGTCCACACCGCAAACCCAAAAACATGCAATTAACAAGATTTTGCGTGTTCCCATTAATTTAGTAGTAAGTTGCAATTGTGCTTAACAAATTGCTGGGTACCTACTGTTGGAAATTTACATTGCGGTGAAGTGGTAGTACCAAGTACCACGATTAATCCCGTGGTACAAGTATGAGGTTTTGGCGCCTGTTCATTTCGGAGACCCTTCATCCATAATGCTCATGTAACATTCATTATAAGCTCTGTTGTGCGTGTAAGTACATTCAGATATTATACCGGTGTTATGTCCTGCTTTACGAGTACACTTCGCCGCTTTTAACGACTTTCGTTGATGTAAATGGAAAGTTGGCGTATTTGATGACTTTACTCGTATTTCCTAGTATGGAAAATAGGAAAGATTTAATATCTGCTGCTATTTAATAGCTGCGGTTCCTGCTGGAGGGGTAATATTTTAATTTATTTAAAAAATAGCTTATACGAGTATATATTTTATAATTATTTGTTTATTTATTGAAGAACTAGCGACCCACCCCAGCTTCGCACGAGTACTGATATTGAATATACCTAATAAACATGTATTATGCACATAAACCTTCCTCTTGAATCACTCTATCTATTAAAAACCGCATCAAAATCCGTTGCATTTTAAAGATCTAAGCATACATTGGGATAAGCAACTTTGTTTTATACTATGTAATGTTATAATTTATCAGACAGAATTCAGAGTGGGTAGGTACAACATAGGTAAGTACATTTTATTATTAGAACATTCAGAAAAAAATAATAATAAAAAAAATTGAATAAATAAATGAAAATTATTCAAAATTAGAATTCATAATCAAAATTTAATTTTAAATTAAAATTATAATAAAGATGCACACCAATCAACTCGGCAAGTTAACTGAGATATTTATGAAGACACTTTGTTCTTGTGTTACATGCATAGCACAGCTTTGATCATTAGTATACACTACACTAATTCAAAGGATTTAGTCCTCTTTAGTCTACACACTAGATCTGTATTGTCTAACAGCTAGATTGATTCTCACCATTCACATGTCGGTGAAGTCTGTGTTCATGGGCTTCAGAAAATTTCTAAATGATGGTGGTGACGAGTTCCATTTGAAGGTCACGGTGGAGGTCGTCATTTCTGATGTACCAGGGTGCTTTTAGAGCATCCCTAAGTACTTTACTTTTTTTATGTTGATTTGTTTAGTACAGCCTAAAGTTGGATAACAAGTCCAAATTGGCATCAGAATATGCCTGTAGAGTATTATCCCCCACAACATGAAAATCAAACTTTATCAGAGGCATAGAATCATACAGACCTACCACCCGTGTCGGTATTGTCACAAATATGTCTCATTATCGGAATTTCTCATATGCGGGCTAATTTTATCATATGTGGACGACACTGCGCTATTGTTTTCCGAATCTCGAAGTGAAGCATATGAATATGCCCAAAACGGTTTTAATGTTGTGTCTAATTGGCTTAATCAAAATCTTCTAACATTAAATATAGATAAAACTAAATATATTTTATTCTCAATGAGAAACATTACTCTGTCGCTTACTAACCTAAACATATTTGCACATAATTGCAAGAATGCTGACATCGTTTGTACTTGTCCTACTTTAGTTAAAGCTGACCACATAAAATATCTAGGTGTTACGATTGACACAAATCTAAATCTTATTATGCACAAGAGTTCGTAAATTAATATATATTTTTAAGAACCTACGCCACATAGCCGACTATAAGTTGATTAAACAGGTTTATTTGGCTCTGTGTCAATTTATTCTCACCTATTGTATTACCCCATGGGGTAGAACTGCGAAGTCTATCTTACTTCCTCTAGAACGTGCACAGAGAGCAATTCTAAAGGTTGCAACCATCCGCCCTTTTAGGTTTCCCACACACCAACTTCACACTGCATGTAAAATACTAACAGTACGCCAACTATTTATATTGCACACCGTACTTTGTCAGCACTCTGAGTTTCCTTTCAGCCCAGTACCCCAAACCAGGAGGAGGAAAGATTTGGTTTGCTTTAAACCCCATACAAAACAAGCATTTGCACATAGATTACTATGTCCAAATGCTTGTTTTGTATGGGGTTATAGTAACTTTGTAGTACATTGATAAGAATACGGAGTATTTACTGAACCTTACTTATACAGACACAGAGAAACTATTGGAAGTTTTAGTATGATTGCAAATGAATACCCAAGTTTTATCTACAGGGAGCAACTGCTTATCAGACCTTAACAACCCACAACTCACTCTGGGCAACACAATACTCCTTAAACAGATAAATAGTCAGGCTTTCTAAAGCCCTGTAATGATTGTCAAATAATTACGAATGACTATCGGTACCAACTGCTTTGTGTGGTACCAGTGGTATCAGTACCAACGTGTTTTCTGAAGCAAAGGTTAGTAATGTAAGATAAGCTTAAAGTAAATATGAACTGAAAACAAAATGACATTGGTACTTACCGAGCTTTATACTCGCAACTAACTCATGAAAGGCAGATGCCGTAATCACTGGGCTATCAATACATTCTCCTATCACGATAACATTAAATAAAGCCGTTATTTTGCGATTCTTAATGTTTTACTTAAGATCGTCTGAGGCCAAAAGTTGATGCGAAAGCGGAACACCGGGGCCCTGGAACTAAGGCAAGATGGAACAGTGGGTCGTTTAGTCAGTCTGACACTGTCTCCCGTTCCACTCGGGGGCAGGATTTCTCATTCGATGACTTGTCCCAACATAAAAAAAAATACGTAACGTAACTTACGTAACACAAATTTTACACACACAAGCAAAAAAAATGACTAATGTTTGGTTTCATATCAAAAGCAACGCCATTGTGTTACATCAGAAACAAAGATGAACGGAAAATCCAATATTACATAATTCGCGTTCACACGAGCCATCAACGAGTCCCCGAACAAATGTGCGGAGATACATTCAACACAAAGCCGAAACGAATGAAAGATTGATATTGGATCCCTTGCGTGTTTTCTCTTTTTAATTAATCGCTTTTGTAAAGCTCAGAACTTCAAAGCAAAGGGTATCGGAGCATTCCCCGATACGTTTGAATCTCCCCAAAATTGAAAAGCTATGTACGTAATTCGCTACAGCCATTTTTTAGACGGGTCTAATCTCTTTTTGGACCGGATTATAAATTAAACACACGTTTTCCCCGTGACGGACCCATTCGGATACTTAAATCCACATAAATTTATTCGAATATTCAGAATGAACTAAAACAATATCTACTTGGAATTAACTTTGTTCAATGTAAATCTTATTATACTGCTGTCTAAACTTTTCTACGGCGATAAATTTTTGTAAGAATTTATAAAAAAGTCTACTTCATAATTATTCCGAGACGCCACTTCGAGGAATCGAGGAGGATACTAATATAAATAAATATCGAATATCTTTCATTATACAGTCTGTAGAGGGAATAAAATATTCATTCCTGGTTTTATAAATTAAGTTATAAGTTGTCAGTACCTCTTATCGTTTGTTATGACTTTTTAAAAGCCAAACATTTAAATTGACGACGTCTGAATATAAATTTAGACATTCCGATTGCTCGAAATGATTACTTTTCTCCTTCGGGGGTCCAACGAGTGGCGAGTACGTGACAACAGAAAATTGTAAAATTGTTATTCTAACCATGTTGAAGAACCCGTCCGGAATTACGAAAATTGTTTCGAGAATAAAAATATCCATTTTGTCAAAACTAGACGCGGAAATATTGTATAGTGGTGGGTACAATCAGTTTTCGTCAAGTGTTGGCTAAAAGCTTGTGTTGTACTTGAGGCTTTGTTATGTTTAGTGACTCAATAAATATATAGAAGAAAGAATATATTCTATTGAAACAGTTACTTAAAAAACTAAAGAAAACCAATAAATTTAATTTCTGTCTTCATAAAGACTGAAACTTAATTAATTTTACTTCTAGAGATATTAAAATAAAACTAAGAAAAATACCATTAAAATATTTTAGAAACCTTTCTATTTAATACCAATACATGAAATTATTTCGTTGCTAAACTGTAATTATTTTCGAAACCATATGACGTCCTTTATTATATCAAAAATGTTGAATAATTTTTAGTTAGAATCGATACAAAGAGCCTCCAGGATTTTCAATACACCGAGTTCAAAAACCCAATTTATCATTTCATAGACTAAATTAAATCTATAACAGGTTTGAAACTTTCAATACTAAAAAGGGCGCCTGTTTTTGCCACCTTTACAACTGTAACCTTGAAAGTATAATACGAATAAATATTAGAGATGGACCAACTAGTCGAGAAAACTGATTATACCGCCACACCACATTTACCGAATAGTTGGCACTTCTATGAAAATCGGTAACTCATCGTCATTACTGTACTATGAGTTAAGAATGAAGTTAAACTACAATAATTATAATAAACTTGTATCTGTAGACATCAATTAATCCGAGTGCCTAGTGTGAGATTATTTTACACTATCGTGTTCGACGCGTTTGTGACGTCTGGCGCTCCGATTGGCCTGCTCCAAGTTTTGTAACCAATCAGAGAGCCGCGTTAAATGTTTCGATCATATTAACGTAATAACAACTCACATTCAGCACAGAGGACAACCGAATATCGAACTATATATATAGTTGACGAATAATAAATAGTTAGTCGACTATTAGACCACTTGAACACGTACTAGTCGTCTAGTATACCAAAGCCTAGTCAGCCCATCTCTAATAAATATCTCCCAAGTCTGGAATAGGGCGATCGATAGCAATTCCGCTTCGGCAGCTCCAAATCCTTTTTAGGTGGCTGTCGGCTATATTTTAGCAATAAATAAAATTGGTACCAAATTATATCATCGTGTAAGTGTGATGTGCAATTCGTGCGCGAAAGATTACGGACGTGACGTCGAGTTTGTTGGTCTTACGTCGATGGGCGCAATTTTACGCGGCTATTAAACGGAACAAACTCGCTTTTCTCACAATAAAACGCTTCTGAATTTCCTTCTTCGGCCGTATTTTCAAATAGCGCGAACTCGCCAGGAATGTTTGTTTTGAGATATTTAGGACTTGTGTAGGGCTGTGCTGGTTTATGATTGTGTTTGATTTTTAAATTATTCATAAATATTTATTAAATATGTAATACGTAAAAATCTCTTGTCACTTGTGTTTGTTATTGAACTACTACAAAAAGGCCAGACTGTTTTTTTTCGTATAAATATATACCTACTTATTTATATATATAGGTAAACATAGCTTTATTCTTAGAAATATATATTACTTTTTATTATTATTTATTTAATAATTTATATAGCAGAAAAACGTTTGCCGGGTAAGCCAGGAACATTATTATTATTTTTTTTTTTTTTTATAATCCTTACCTTACTTACACAGAATACAAATACATTTACAAATACCTGGCACGTATTTTCAGAAGAATTAGGAGTACCTAATCTGTGGTTTAATTCCCCATGAGTGTGGGTATTGGGAAATTATTACGCACGTGTGTGCTTTAAATACAGTAACGGTGCAATAAAAGACAGTTTTCGGAAAAGTTAGCGTCTCAGCATAATGTCAGCCTTATAATATTCCTATTGCTGGTATTCAGTCTAAGCACTTACTACTCTTAAGACTCTAGGAGAGGTAAATACAGGACGGCCGTTGGATCTAGGCAAATCTGAAGTTAAACTCGTACAAATATAAAGGTTTAAAAAACAAATGCTAACAGTTTTTAACAGCAATAAGAACTGCAAATTGCATTTATTTGTTCAAACCATTTATTTTTTACGAATTTTCAAGCGCTTAAATTCGCAGAGCCTTACAGGCTCGCCAAGATGCGACGGCCATACTGTAAGCGTATTGTAAAAATAAATTTAGAATAAGTGTGACTCCATAAAATTTATTCCCAAAAATCTGAAGTGTCAACCCTAAACACACCTCTCGGTTATACGACGAGAAGTGTTTCGTTATTTTCCCGGTTCTAAGTAAACATGGAAATGTAACTCGCGAAGATCAATCAAAAGTTTTTATAATACTCCATCAATATTAGAGTATTTGCATAGGTGGCGTACCGGCGGAGTCACTTACAAACAAACCTGAGAGATTCATGTTTTTATAATAACTTATCGAATTTCGTTTACGGATTTTCTGTTTTAAGAGTGTTTAGGAATACTCAAATATTTTGAGTATTAGGCTTTCAGGGTAGCGACCACGGTGGAGAGAATAGGCTCTTAATAAACCATCAACGATTGCATAATTGCTTACTATCAGGTAGGATTGCAGTCCAGTATTGATATATTAATAAAAAAGACTAGACTAGACTTTTAGTAACTAAAATCCATACGTGTTCCTTCAGTTGCCTTTTGCCTTCCAAAGCTGTGATGACTCTTTCGAACAATCCATCAGCCCTGACAAGTTGATTTCTCTTGGGTCTGGTCTGTATCCGACGGCGAGCTATTAGTTGCTCGACGACCGCAAACCCGATTGGAATTGTTGGAAATCGTCTGTTGACTCCTGGTGCCTAGTGCATAATCTGTAGCAGCTGCTAGACTTGGCACCACTGCTGGGATTGCACTAACCTCGGAGCGCCGTAAAAGGTTATTGGTCATCGGACCCACTCGAAGAGCATTTGATTAAATTGGGCTAAAGCCGCTTGAATACAACTCTAACCTGCTTCAGTGTGCACGCCAAACATCGGAAGTGCACCGTGATCCTTCACCGGCTGTTGAGGATTAGTCCAAACTATGACCACGTCCCCACCGTTATTTAGGATCCATGAAAACACATGGCCCTAGACTTGTGTAGGGTCACATCGACTCTCAAAGCCGGATGAGTTTTAATCTCAATTTAAACTTTTCATAGAACGTAATTGTATTTGGATACAATAACGGAAAGGACGATATATCCTGTATTGAAATTCGCACAACTTTTTTTTTACCCCGAAACAAACAAACTTATAATGTCAGGCGGACCCCACGGGCGCAGGTCGCAAAATATGAGCTCGGTAATTGAAAACAAAACAGCATCGTAAAGTCCAAAACTTATTATACCCCATGAAGAAACTAGACAGACTAAATAAAACTCCCTAAGCACAAGATGTCTCTGGATTTACCATAAATCATAATAAAACTGCTCGTGAGGGATTTGAACAATTTATTTGAAGGTGAAAGAGCTGAGAGTTGGACTGAAATAAAATAAAAACTTGCTGAATTTTTGTTCGGGCCGTAATAAAAGTCAGGAGGTACGTCTAATGGATAGTTATCAAGGGAAAGGTGAAGATTTTTCCGAACTTTTCCTCAAGTACAAGTGACGTGCTAGAAGCTATGGTGAAGAGCTTTCAGCGTAAGTTTATTCGATTTTGTTGGCATAAGAGCACTTTGTTTGAACGTGATAACAGTTTTCAGAGCAGGCGAGAGCTAGCCATAGAGTAGTTCACCTACTAGTACTGTAAAAATAAAGGCTGCACTAGCGGTATTTTTTTGGATTCGTACGTTCTGTGCATTTAGTCGGTCTCAAGTTCAGAAAGTTTTTTTTTTACTTTGTTTTTCATTAGAATGCCAATGTAACACATTTTAATTAGTATTTGGTTTCAAAATTTCCAAGTTTACTTTCTCAGATACTTTGCCGATGTGTTGAGGAAATCAATACAATAGCAACAGTGATAAAATAATCGCCTGATTCAATGATTCGGTTTGAATGAACTTTAGGTTACCGCTTTTTTTATTTGTAATACAAGGTACAATTTAACAACACAATAGCCACTAAGATTCAATATTATACGAATAATTATTTAAAACGGCTATTGAAAATCGTTTAAATGCTGAAAAAATACTGTCCTTTCAGTCTTCAGTCAATTTTTTTTTAAACTTGTGTAAAAGTTTAAAAATAAGTAGACCCTTTAGGCCAATAAGTAGAACCTCTTAATATGGTAACTATGCGTTACCATATTAACTTAAGCTTAAGCTTAGCTTAAGCGCAGCCCTTACTTCACTTGAGACCCAAAAATTGGTTATAAAATGGTCAAAGAAATAAACCGTCATGGTTATCGACCTTCAATGTGCAGTAACTGATTTTCGGGTCTCAATCAAAGTAGGGGCTGCGCTTAAGCATAGCAGATGGTTCAAATTATTTGCCACACTAGTGATAACAATAAGATTTAAAGTTTTGATATCTCTTACTATTTAATAGTTTGTGCTCCGCCTTATTAAGAATAGTTTAGACATGTTCCATTGCCGTTACAGATAAACTAATAGTGCGATGATTAACAACTAAATATCTAACGCCACAGGGTATAACGTAGGGCACTTTAAACTGTGTGTCCCAACACTGGCAGCATCGTAACATCCATAGGGATAACTTAACACATCGCTAAACATCGCCCTCGGGGTACCCACAATATAAATCATTTCCAACGTTCCTATAACTTTGTTGTTCTCTTCTAATTTGAATTACGTGTCCGCCGCTGGAATTTGGGACCACAGCATGAAAAATAATAACAGTAAATTATTTAAGCAAAAGGAATTTAATAAAGATTTCTTTATTGAAATGATATCTGTGTTGTTTTAGAAATAGTTATGTGGATTACTTCTAAGTCTATATTTCGGCGACCTCTCGCGCCGGGCCCTGGTTCAGGCCATGGTCCGCAGCGAAGAGGAATGGCAGGCGGTCGCCTCCTTCTGCGAAGCAGTAATGCTCGTAAAGGAGGAGGCCGACCGCATAAGGCAAAGGCAACGGCGTACTCGCCGTAGCCGTCGCCGCCGCGATCCTGCCGATATCCGGCCACCGTAGACACTGGCTCGCGGACGGTGAGCAATGGGTAGCTCGCCGTCCGGTCGTCTGTAAGACCGAGTCCTAGTCGTCAACGGCGCGCACCGTTCCCGCGCGCCTCAAGGAGTTGTCAGCAAACTGCAGGGGCCCTTCAGGGTCGAAGCCTCCCGGAGTCTAGAGGGTGGTGGGAAACTGTTACCTCGACTCCAGGAATAGGGCAAGGAAGGTACGGGGTAGGTTTTTTAGTCAGTAAGAGTCTGACACTAGTCTCCCGCTCCACCCAAGAGCGGGTTTCGTCATTGGATGATTTTCACCTACCATAAAAAAAAAAAAAAAAAGTCTATATTTAATCAGAGGAAAAGATGTTGGTGAGCAAATTGCAGCAAGAGTTGTTAAGGTATGATGGTATAGTATAAGTACGTTGTGTTGTAGAGGACACAGTGGAGTACATGGTAGAGGTGTGCCCTGCTGGGTAGAACATCACCGTATCTTCCTTGTGGGGGAATCGGTGGTGGCGATCTCTCGCGCCGGGTCTAGGTACAGACAATGGTCCGGAGTCAGGAGTGATAGGCAGTCATAATAGCTGAATACGTTTCAGCGACTCTTCGATCGAATGAGTTTCAAATCTGTGTCGTTGAAACTCGATTGATGGATGTGATACGAAAATGTCAAATATGTCAAAGTCGCTACGATATCCTAGCGACTTTATGGTTCGACGCTACGATTTTGATTACGAGAATTCGGCTACAGGTCGAAATGGCTAATTCAAATTTTAAATATGTTCCCAATAATTCAAATTAATAAGGTTTTATTCAGTTCAGAAAAAAATCCCGGAAAATGGAAAATAAAATCTAAATTAATTGAAAAAGCTACTTCCTGTAGTAATTTTTTTACTAAAAAATTGGTCCCGATAAAGTCTTTTATTGTGGGTGGGAAATCATTTAATAATTCCTCCTTCTGTGGGTAAAGCATGAGGGAGAGAAGGTTCAGATTAGAAACCCAGTTTTGTTCCTTCAGTTGCCCTTTGAGTTCAAGTGACTCTGTGACTTTTTCGAACAATGAAATAAATAAACAATTAATTCGACTTTTCAACGTTATTGATTTTTTTTTCGTTTTCAATGCTCCGAACTGAATTTCGATCACGGTAGCTGTCTCAATCCCAGTGGAGATTAACCAAGAACGCAATATATATTGTAGTGCACATATTGTGCACAAACACAGGTGCAGTCTCCTTTTTCCTTTGATCTCATAGTTCGATAAGGCAGTCATCCGACACGTTCGGGGAGCGATCAGACTTTAAGGCGTTGGTTCAACACCAACGCCTTAAAGTACTTTCCAAAACATGGGGGAATTGGGGTGTTATAGCACTAATTTCTAAACTTTGGAATATTACTGAGTAATTCCTTGTATATAGCATGTTTTGTGGTATGAATTAATTTATGTAATCTTAATTTTTGTTACGCACAAGACCGGTCTTTGTGGCGGCGCTTGGGGGAGCCCAATGTACAGCAGTGGACGTCTTTCGGCTGAAATGATGATGATGATGAAGTTTTGTTGTGTATTTTTATGATATATCCTTATGTATTATAAGGTTTGCTGTAAGAAGACCCAATCGTGGATTAAGCTATGTAATGTATATTAGCTTTCATATTTTTTGTTATATGAAAAAGTTGTGTATAAAAGAATTTTAAGGAATATACCTATAAGAAAAGCCCAATAACATTTTCATTTTAGTCAGGGTTCAAACCTGGGATATTACGCTCGACAGTTGCGCTTGCAACCTTGAGACAAACGCGACAGAATAGTAAAATTGTCACACCTTACTAAAATAACAAACATATAAAAGTATTTTATCCACTTACTTGCAACTGTCAGATTCCCTTACTAACAGAGAATCGCTGAAGAGATTCAAAGTTGTGTAACACTGATAAGTATGTAGGTAACTAAGTACTTTAAAGTTGGTCCATGTGGAGTTAGATTCCAACTGCTCCCGAAAATCCGATCTCCAATAATACCTGACTCAGTTTACTCCAAGATACGTACGAATATGTGAGAAACTGCGATATTGTAACGGAAGGCTCCGATCGCATCGGTGTAAGCCAAGCCTCTATTTGAAATATGTATTCGTAAATTATACCTTTGTATAATAAAAGGGAACACTGGTGACCATGTGGTATCATGGTCATAGCCATTACTTACATGTTCTACATTGTGGGTTCAAACCTAAGTAGGTGGTTTACTTTGTGTAATTTATTTCATCACCACTACTTCTGAAGTAGTGTGTGTCCTAGCACCAAAAGTTTGAGGCCAAGTGATAACAACTAACCCATACTGAGCCTGTTTGGTGATATATGTCCCATTCCGTCTCTTAGAGAGCAGGCCCTAGTTCTAATAGTGATAATATTATAGCAATTGTGCTATCCTTACATATTTCAAAACAAAGTCCTCACGGCGACAGACAGTTTACTATATCTCTATGAATGCAATAAACTCAAAAACTACCGGGTAATATTGTGAGTGAAACAAAAGATGGTGGCAATATGTTTTAATGTTCTTGTGTTTCAGTCACTATTATTGGGGTGAACAGAAACCATTTTTTTTAGGATTATTTGATTAAAGCAAACATTAGTTAAACATTAGTTTTAATAAAGCATTTTTGTTTTCAATATTGAATCAATAAAAAATATTTAAATGCTGCAAACAGTTTTTAAATAACGTGAAAAACAATAGAATGTTGTTTCTATTCACCAACCATTTGTTTTTATTAAGCTGTTTTTGTTTTCGGTTAAGTTTTAAATGTGTATATAATGTAAATATAAGGAAAGGATTTTCAAGGAATTTCAAGGATTTTGAATACTAGTTCGAAGCTGGCGTGGGTCGATCAAGCGAAATTTAATTCAACATGTATGTATAGTAAATAATAGATACATATCACTGACGCAACTTATTTCAATATTCAAGCATAATAACTAAGGTTTAGTCAAAACATTCAAAATCCTGTCCAAGTTTACGATCAACCGTTAATTGATTTCGAAACCAATTTCGGCGAATGTTAATTTGATATCGTGTATCCTTCGAAATATAGTTGGCAAAATCATAGATCAACTTTTACGTTAGTACGGAGGGGCAAGCCGCAAAAGTTTCAACTCTACCTATTATGGCTTCGGGGCAACAAAGCGGTTCGGCCTAACCCCCGGCTGCTATTTACTGCGATTTTGTTGACGTCGTACTCCGGTTAATAGAAACGGTGAATTACGAATGACAAGACAACGTACGATTGTGTATTTTTGTTTTGGTTTACTTTCTTGGAAAAAGAAACGTACAATCAAATAGAGAATACAAAGTCAAAAGTAATGAATCGCTGCTTATTTTGTTCACATTCAAATTCTTAAAGTATTGACTGGCATTGTTGGTAGAGGTTAGTGGCCCTGACAGCTATGGGGGGTTTGATTCCCACCCATGAATGTTTGTGTGATGAACACGATCATTTTTGTTCTGTGCGTGTAATTTATTTGTAATAATTATGTATGTATTTAAAAAAAATGTATAAACGAGTATGTTTATCAATTGTCTAATATGCTCTGCTAAGTATATGTGATTTTTGTGGAATATAACATGACATTCGCTCGCTCAACTGCCAGTTTGATTAAAAATTAATT
Organism: Mythimna loreyi; assembly: GCA_029852875.1. Lineage (NCBI taxonomy): Eukaryota > Metazoa > Arthropoda > Insecta > Lepidoptera > Noctuidae > Mythimna > Mythimna loreyi. The sequence continues at coordinate 10,302,719 of CM056785.1, read as the reverse complement.
TCATAAATGAATTATTTTACTTAAGCGGAAATAAAGCGATTTAAGATTTTTTGCTTTAGCGCTGTTGCTTTTCTACTTATCAGCATCCATTTTCCTACCCTTTTCCCATATTATTTGGGAGTGGCTTAACATGTTTTTCTCTTCCATTCTGCCCTGTCACCATTCCAAGCATGACAATACTTATCACTCAGTTCTTTTTCTTTCATATCATTCTTCACGCTATCTACCAATCATTTCTTTGGTCTCCCTCTTCCTTTCTATCCACTATCGTATTATTATTTTTGTCTCGCTTTGTCCAACAGTGGGACAATACGAGCTAGAAATAAAAATATTATGTTCAGTAGATCAAACTTCTGGAATGTTTGAGAACTGTCAGTAGAATTAGCGCGACCAAAATTATGAGCACAGAACACAAAAAATGTGAAGATTTACGATCCTGTATTAGATTAAAGCGTTAATAAATTGTGCTCAACTAAAGCGTAACGTTTTATGTTCGTGATTAAGTATCAAAGTTTCTGTAATAACGCCTATAACAGTGGATACTTCAAAATGTTTTATTTTGATTACACACAGTGTGATGGAATATAATTGATCGTTTACACAAGTTTTTCAATCTGGAAAAATGCTAGTTGTCGAAATAAGTTCCCTTTTTACGATGATTGAGTACTTAACATTTTTGGCATCGAGAGGGTAATAAAATGTTAGTTGTAGATCTTCTTATTATTCGTTTGCATAAAAGTAATTTAAATGTTTTTGACGGCACTGTTGGCACAGTGGTTGAGCGATTGCCTGGTGTGCTATGTGTCGCGGACAGATTTTTTGCACAGTAAAAATATTTGTACGCCCTATATAGGGTGACTAGAAATTAGTGACCGGTACTTAAGCATGTGATTGTAGTCATGATAACAAACAACTTTTACTATAAGACTAAGCCTAAAATCGCGAAATATCTCCTGATCGGAACATTTATGTTCGCCTGCTAATGTACTGAATTTGGCTGATTTTTTTAAGCGATTTCCAGTTTGGTCCCATAATAAACAATTGTTAGCATGATCACGTGTTTAAGTATCGGTCATTAATGGCCAATAACTCTATAGATAAGTGTTCTGGGTCTGGGTGTCTTATATTTATATGTCTGTTAACATGTAACACGCCTACGATATATTACTTATTCCAAGCGTGAGGCAAAGTTTAAAAAAATTATGTATAAAACTAAAAACTTTTAAATGTATTTTTTCTATTATTCAGTACTGAATGCCTGTAATACTACCTAATTAGTCAGCTAGCATTTGGCTTAAAAAAGCTGTATAAATATCTCGTACTTTTTCGCAACAAATCTTAAATAATTCCATTATCTTCCTAACAAAATGTTTTTTTTTTTTCATTAATTTTCTTGTAAAGCTTTTGAATACAAAAGCCTTTAGAGACAATTGTATATAACCAGAAACAAATGCTACTATGTTGTTAATTTAGAGGTTCTCAAAGTCAAACGCAGTCTTATTAGGGGTTACCCTGTCACGCATTGACTGAGACCTCTGTAAGCTAGGATCGGATAGTGACCATCGCGTATAGCAACCAATTGCGGTCAGAATGCCCCAAGGAACAATACTGGGTCCATGTTTGCTAACAAATTAAACACACGAAATCGTTGAACCGTTATGAGTATACATATTTATTCCGTTTAGCTTAAAGCAAGAATATAAAAATGTTCATCATTTTAGCACGTAGAAAGACACTTTTGTACCTATTTGCCTTTATGATTTAATTTTAACGAAATTGCTTTATTCTCGATGGAGACGTAAAAGTGAAGTCTATATTTTTCGTTTTTTCCTTCATCATATGTGAGAATTTCCTTATTTATATTGATGTGATATTGTAACATACATCTTTTTTTATCGTGCCTACGTAATTTTTGGTATAGGTGAAGTGGTAGGGGAGCGGTGGTCTGTATGGATTGTCGTTGTTGGGAGTCGGTTTCTATCATTGTGTAGGTTGAAGTGTTTGCTCAATGTACTACGAGTATGTTTAGGGTTGAGAAACATTGTTGAATTACGTTTTTTTTTTTTTAAAAAAAAGAACAACTTTTGTCTTGGTCTAACTTGGTCTAACTTTTTCCTAGGTTGCTGTCATTAATCCAATGATGTGATAAATGTGTGATGTGAGAATGCCTTGTGGGGTTATTTCCGTCAAATAAATGAGTCACATCATCATCATATCATCAATTTAAGTACGTGACTAAATCTGCTATCCTACCGAATTCTATTTTCTCGATACCTACAATATAGGCAAGCACAAAAATGTACAAAACGGGGTGTTAAGTCCCACAAACCTTTAAAAAAAGACCATCGGCTGAGCAGAAGTTATGTGATTCGTTTAGGCCATTGTCCGATAGTTGGTTTCAGCCTATTGTGTGTTTTAACTGCATGAAGATTTTTAATACCGCAATGCAGGATTTTGTATGTTTAGTTGATATGTGATGATATGGAATCACTCCAAGGGATATACATTATAGGCCATATTATCGCTTACCATCAAGGTAAGATAGTAAACAAACCTACGCCTAACATAATAAAAATGTAAAAGTGGATTAAGCCAAATAAATAGCAAGAACTACTAAGAGCATTAGTTTTTTTTTAATATTTATTTACTCAGAATATTTTAAGCTGCTAGCGTGGATTAATAAAGCTAGCTTATAAAGAGATCAGCTTTAATTTTTAATATCCATTACCATGGCTCGCAGTATGAAACAGAACGCAACCAATTTTGTTTTTACACGCTAATAATGGCGCCGATAACGTTGCAGCAAATGATGACCCAAATAATTGGACTACATCTAATTTGACGTAAACGCTCTGCATATACGACCAATTACTACTAACGACCTATCGAAAAGGTCCATAAAACGAAGCGAACAATTAACATTCGATTGTACTTAACGCGATTTCAGCTGTTTTATCCGAACGATCTCATTCCGTTCAATATTCTGAACGAAAGCTGATTAACTAACGATGGCTTGAAAACAATAGAGATTAAAATGTTCCACGGTCTCTTATTTAATATCAGGGGCCTTACCACGGCGTTTTAAAATGTAAAGCGTGCAAGCGAGAAAAAGGATTGGAGCTTTACACTGTGTACATTATATACTTAGGTCTATTACTTTAACAGTTCAGATTTGGTCGTCAAATGAATCGCAAAAAGAGCTTCTGGTAGGGCCTTGTTAAGATTTGCTTTATAAATCGGGCAAAGGTTGGCTCAACGATAGCGAGCAGATGGTTCTCGAATCTAGGTTTTTTAAGTTCGCATTTAAGAAATTTAAGATTTTTTTTCGGACAAAAATTTGGGGTCAAAAAAGGCCTCTAGGAAAAAATTTGGTGACACAGATTTTGATTTGATAAATTCTACTTACAAATCTTCTTTTCCAGCGCCGTCTTGAACCAGTCCTCACGGTACGCGTTTACGCCAGCCTCAACGATGCTTTCTTCCTGGACTTGGGAGCGACTTTTGCCCAGCTGTGAGACAGTAAGGGCTGTAGAAAAAAAAAAAATTTGTCTTAGTGGAAGTTGCCACGTCAAATACCTACAATTTCAGTATTGAAGTGATTTGAAATAATATTTTTAGAAATGTACTCCAATAACGATTATTATTACTGTTACTGTTTCAGAACTTTGTTCAGTCAAATGGGAAACAAAATATTCAAATTTGTACTCCGTTATAGGAGATTGCATTCCGACCTGCCGAACAGCTTTATGCGAGAGTGCAAACTTTTCAAATTTGGCTGGAGTTAATTTTTATTTTACTTTTTTGCCGACGGTATTTACAGAGACTGAACTCAGATTGAACAAGTGTTGTTAACTTTACGTTGTAACAAAAACAGGAACAAGGTCTCTGATAGAATTAGAGTTAGCGAACTGTAACGCTCGTTCGCGGGGCAACTTATTCAACTTTTCGGTGACATCGATAGGTACTTTAAAGCTGCGAATATTTTTGGCTTTGATATGACTGACTTTTAGTTTTGATATGTCAGCCCACAATTTACTAAAGTGATTTATACAGATGCAAAGTGTTGTATAATAAAATGTTATGACCAAGGTCTGTGCTCTTTTTAATTCATTACTAGCTTTACGTTTGCGTCATTACGCTTAAATAAACTATTTTTCTTTCTTTCTTTATAAAAATCTTAAATAAACTGTTTTTCTTTCTTTCTTTATAAAAATAGTGGTGGGAGAAATAAAAAAGAGGAATATAAAGAGGATATATTAACAAAACGTGCTGCTCCTAGCTCATCATCTCTCTAGCATTTTTCCGAACTGCTTGTCCACAATAATCTATCTTACTATCAGTCTAAGCAGATGCGATTGGATACCAGTTTTTTATATAGATCTAGCGACCTACTTCATCGTCGCACCGGCAGTACTGATATATATACTATGCATGAATTATATACATAAACCTACCTCTAGAATCACTTAATCAATTAAAAACCACACCAAAATCCGTTGTATAACGATCTAAACATGCCATGCCATGAACAGACAGCGGGAAGCGACTTTGTAGTATAATACAATTATACAATACTAGCTTCTGCCCGCGACTTCGTCCGCGGAAAATTTCTTGTTTTAACATATTTTACTCTGTTCCTATACAATTTCTCGAGATATAAAAACAAACTTTACTTCTTTATTATATTGTTCATAATCATAAAATATAGCCTGTGACACTCAAAAATGAAGCAGCTTTCTATCAGTGAAAAAAAATTTGCAATCGAACCAGTACTTCCAGAGATTACCTCCTACAAACAAAAAAACAAACTTTACTTCTTTATTATATTAGTGTAGACTACCTAGACGCTTCCAATTAATTTACAAACCAGTTCATCAAAAGGCTTCTATCAGTAATTATTTTTTCCACAAAGCAACGTTTTAATCTTTTACAATATACTATAGGTTTGCCATCATAAAAAATACACACCGAAATATTTCGAACGGTCCGGGAGAATAATATCACAGTGTGCACAATTCACTAAGAGGATTATAAAATACTGTCCGTTATTCCATTGACACATTCATATTCACCGTATCCAATATGTCGATAACTTCGGTCCTTACAAAATGTAAAAAAATTCTTTCTCGATTTGTTAATACTTACAACCATAAAAAGTAATTTTACAAAATCCATTAGATGGTAGTGATCATAAATTTTTATTTTTTAAGGGTATTTAAATTCTTCCTTCCCGGATTTCGACAAATAAGAGTTAAGATCGTTTTATTTAAGTCGGGATGGGAGGTAAGATTGCTGGATTATAGAAGAATTTAAGTTGTCCAATTCAAAGAAATACAGATGTCTCTATAGGTAGGTATGTTAATCACAAAGGACACGGAAGAAAGAAAAGTAACGGTATTTTTCAACTTTTTTTATGATGTTATTCAATTCATTTTGATACAGGTGTAGAAAGTTGGTCATTGCGTCCGTGGCGGAATTCACACGAGGCGTAAGCGAGTGTGTTATGGAACCAATTGCTGCAGTGACACATTTGTTCGCGTGTCAAACAATGTTTTCAATACACTTACAAAGCGGGCTCTACCGGCGCCTCGTGGTGATCGACATGCTCCTAGCTTGATACGATAAACTTTGCGATACTTTATCACAATAAAATTGTGGCGGGGGAAAGCACGAGCTTTTTTCCGCACTAGTACAGAAAACAGTCCATTGCGTGCCTGTAGATGGTGTTATGAAAGTGGGTTTCTGAGTAAGTATATTGAATAAGTACATTTTGATACAAGTGCAGAAAGATTGTCATTGCGACCGAAACGTATCAAAAGCGGTGAGTGGCAGAGATAATCTTAGAAATAAATACAACACTCGTTTTTTTATTTCAGGAAATCAGGAAAAACACAAGTAAGTATACGAGACCCAATAAAGTAGCGAAGTCGTTAAAAAGTAAAGTATCAACAAAGTATACTTGATTTGTATTTAAAAACAAATAAAAAACTTTTGGCCAAACAAGTTTTCGGCGGTGTACCGACAAGTTTTTGAATTTATTTTTCCGCAGAACATTCCTGTGTGCTTCAAAAATCATTAATCAGGCTTCACTTTGGCAGTGACCCAACGTCCTTACTACCCTCTCATTTGTATTTACTGAAAGAGTTTCAGATCATAAATCATGCCATTTTGATGAATGAATCCATTAAATTTTTTTCTAAATCACAGTAAGGTCACGACTGGTTTTAAACTGGAATACGCTATTAAAAGCGTTGAGTTATTCAACCGACAATATTTCAGATAAGTTAACGACGTCGTTTATTTTGCTATTAAATTTATTACTGTGAGTTCCGCTTGCAAATTTTAGCTCTCATTCTAAGTTATCGGCAAGGTGGAGCGAAATGTGCCTAATTAATTTTACAAAGTGTAAGTACGCTGTTATTCTTGAAACGGTTTAATGTATTTTTATTCGCGATTAAGTTAGATAGGCCAATTTTGGGGAAAGTTTAGACGTTAACCGAGTACCTACTATCGTGAAACTTATATTACGTTTTAATACTAGCTTCTGCCAGTAACTTCGCTTGTGTTGAAGTGGATTAATATTACAAGGAAACATACTTTCGTGACAAAAGTATTTTATGGGTTATTTATTTCAAGACCGAACGATTATAATAATATTTCAATCTTTTTAACCGCATCTTTTACAAAACGCCATTTAGTCCAAAGTTTATATGAGTACTAGACAAGTAATAAATATACCTATATATATGTAAAAACATACGTAGTACAGATATTTATTTATTTATCAAACATTTTATGCACTAAAGTACAGAGGTAGACTTAAGGGGGTGATGGATATACAAACAGCAAAGTATCACCCAGACATTTGCCTTGGGTGGGTATCGAACCCATCTCTGTCATAGTAGTGAGAGCCAATAACTAGTAGACCACGAGGCTAGTCAGGTCATGGTGTATGTGTGTAACCAAGGAGTATTTAAAGGAGTAAAACACATACACACACATACGAACATTCGACATCGTAACAATAGTGTGAAAGCGCGAATTATTTTAATAAAACGAACATCTTTTACAAGTTTACTTGTAATCATTTTCATTTAGTTATATTAAAGAGTATTACGGTATTTTCTTGAATCACCCAGTAATTCTTCTGTGTGGAGTTTTATGGTCGGCTAATTTATTTATCAAGCTCGCGTTTCCCCTCAATGAATTGAGAGTTAGCCGACTATCACTTAGCGGAGTAACGGTTCAAGATTTTTATTTGAGTTTTACGCGGTCGCCTTTTGTTAAACATATCTGTAAATAAGATGTTGCTTTCAAGAGTTGTGAAAGACGCTTCTTAATTGAAAAGTTTCTGCAATTTTTTTTTTGCTTTAGAATCTATTTGAGGCTACTAATTGTGATAAATGATTTTGTTAATAGGTTTTTTACAAACTCTTTTACACGTCTTTTTTTTAGGTTGCTAAAATCATCCAATGACATCTCGTGCCCTTGGGTAGGGTGAGAGATAGTGTCATACTTGCCGACAACACCTTCTTTTGTTCATACTCTGCCTTCATTCCAGGGCTCCGGGTGTACCATGAATTCAATGCACTTTGTCTAATTTTGACACGAAATTAGGGAAGCTTTTTACCAAGATATAGGCAAGCTCTAAATAAGGGATTTTTAGAAAATTAAATTTTCAAGGATGTGAAATGAGGGAAATCCGTTTGTATGTATTTTTTCCTTAGGCCTACATATTTGAAACTGAGCTTTACAATGTATGCTAAATTTCAAATATATAGACCCAAGGAATAAATAACCCAAGTAAATAAATAAGGTTTACATTATTCGTTTTTTCAAAACTGCCCGTATAAAATAATTTGGTTGGTGTTAGGCTGCATTCCCACCAGAGGATTCGTCGCGAGAGATGTGTTTAAAAGGAACCAATAGAATCGCTTAATTCATCTCGGCTCGATCAGCAGTAGGTTTTTTACCAACGCCTGCCTCGCTATTATCGCACATCTCTGGTGGAAACGTAGCCTTAAAGATTGTATGGCAAAGCCTTGTATTGAGCTTATAAAATTGGAACTTGCCGTAGTAATTAAGATAAATAATTTAATTGTCATTATTAATTTTTCAAAACTTTTCTTAGTGTTAAAGTTTTTACGAAATCATTGTTGCAAACAAATTCACTGGTAAAGTGTTAGTTGGCAATAAAGAACATTTACAATTTTAATTTTCTAACTTATTTGTATACACTGTGTTTACATCTTTCATATAACTCTTCTGTCGCAGATCTGCTGAAAGAAATTTGGAATAAGAAATACTTTTGTGCTCTTCTGTTTTTGTGTCTTTTCATTTTTACATAGATAAATAAATTTACCTTTGTCTAATATCTCAGCGTCAGTATTACCGACCTGAAACTAGCAGTGAACTGGTTTTTGTACTAGAAAATTTAATGAATCGAATTGGAAGACAAGATTCAAGACAATTTTATGCGTGTTACGGTCTGTTATCATTTTTTAAATTAAAATGGGAACTGCTTTAGAACAACGCACTTGTGAGCCACGCCTGTTTTGTACGTAGAGTTGTGTCGTAAGGCGTTGTGTGGCGTGGATCTAATGAATTGTTTTAAATCGCTGTAAACTAAGGCTTGACTGCAATCCCACCTGATGTTATACAGTGATGGAATCGTTGAAGGTGAGGCACACTAGTTTATTAAGAACCTATTCACTCTAGCTTTGAAGATACTCAAATTATAATCGGAAGGGAAGAACGCCGTAGGCAGATGCTCCAGTCCCTCGATGTACGTGGAATAAACGACGAAGCGAAATGCTTAGTTTGAACCGTAGAAGTTTCAACAACGTAAGGTTGGATACTCGAAGTGCGTTGGGTTGTCCAATGAGTCTATCTCTATAAGTCTAGTCATCATATAAGTGGTACGGAGACCGATGCTCGCGTCCATCATAGTTCCAACTTGAGAATATCGAAAAATTTCAGAGGGTCAATGGCCACTATCAGCTGAGTTTATCTGTCTCCTACCGTACAGTACACGGCTCAAGGACTGTTCAGCAAACTGTAGGGGTCCAGCAGGGTTGAAGCCACCAGGGGTCATGGGTTGATGCGAAAGCGTAACACCAGGCTCTTGGAACTAAGGCAAAAAAGGAACGGGGCGAGTTGTTTATTCAGTAAGAGTCTGACATTATTTCCCGTTCAGCCCAAGGGTGGGATTTATCATTGGATGATTTTAACTCACCATAAAAAAAAAAACTTAGAGAATGTCAACAAAAACCCTTCGACTACCGTTAATACAGACATAATTAGGATCAATGAATTATAAGGGTCAGTGACCGCTATCGGCTGAATTTTTCTGTCTCCTACCATAGTACACGACGATACGCACATAACAGTGCCTCTACCATGTACTGAAATCGGTTCAGCAATCAAAAACTGAGCGAAACTCATACATATTCCACAGCAATGAATACTCAAATAAAATCTCAGAAACCCAACAAACAAATTTCTCCACAGCAACAGTTACTCAGTATTAAACCAATACAACCATACATCAAATACGTCCCAACAGACTCGATAGTATTCTGTTACATACATATGATTCGAATAAAAACATAATATCGTGATATATTTCCGTTAGCCACAAAGCGTGGAGCCGGAGCATACAGCACGTCGATAGTGGAATGAATAGCCCATCTCCGGGGGTGGATAGTGCCGGAAGAAGGCCCGCCACCCTCCGCACGGCCTTTTAACGAGACCGGCCTTTTTTCAGCCGATGCTGCGAAGTTTTGTAATGTTTTTGCGGCTCGGATAAGTGCGGCTGAGGTTTTGTGCCTTTTGGACGGATACTGGTATTAATGTGTGTATTTGGAAGGTGTGTTTTGAATATTCAGAGGCTGGTGTGTTATGAAATAATGTTCGAAGGGGATACTCTACTGATAATATAAACGCGAGAGTGAAGGGTAGTTTTAGTTTTGTTATACGTATGAGTTATCCTCGTGTGTGCAATTTTATACTGCATTTATTTTTAGTAAATGCGAAACCTAAATATAGATTGTTCAGAATTAGTAACTAAATAGATTTCAATAACTTATAGACCATGTCATTCTTCAAAAATGATTAAAATTTGGAAACCTCCGATGTTTTTATGTCCATACATACCAACATTCGTGGTCAAATTATAGTATTTTACAAGACGTATCAAATATCTATATGTTTGAGAACTCTTGTAAAATTGTATAATTTTTATCTTGTAGTACAATTTAAAGCAAATATAATATAAATAAAAATGAACAAACAAATTATTACGGAGACAAGATAGAGCGACGAGCTACCTTGTTTTGAACTAAATTCGAAGTAAAAATATCTTAACTTTTACTGGAGCATATTTGAAAGCTATCTGAATACGATTTTCTTCGGTGTAAACCAAAGGAAATCGTGTTTGCGGCTTGTATCTATTGTGTTTCTTTTTTTCGCCTATCCTAACCTGCCATATAACACATATTTCTTTTTATATTTTCATATTTTTTTTTAAATGCAATGAAGATACAACTGTAGCACTTTTTAAAAGTTGTCGCACCTTTTAAGTAAATCTAAGTAGGTTAATAGTAGTTTTTTTTAGGATTAAATACCAATACACAGCTTATTACCAGGATTTTTTTCCAAAAATCTTTTCTTACCGCATTTTTAATCAAAGGGCATCATTACATAGTATAAAATAAAATTGCTGTCTGTCCCCATATAAGATTAAACTTTTAAAAGTACGCAACGGATTTTGATGCGGCTTTTTTTATAGATAAAGAGATTCAAGAGGAAGATTTATATGTATAATACATGTATAATATATTTCATATCAGCATTGCACCCGTGGGAAGCTGGGGCGGGTCGCTGGTTTTTAATAAGTATTTTTTAATTAGATATTTGAACATTACTGTATTTCGTTATTTGTTTGCATTATTATTATTTTTTTGCCTGTTTTTGAGTGAATGTTCACTTTAACTAGTAATAAAAAATGTATTTTGGTGTATGTTTGTGTTATAATTTTTTTTTTATCTATTTACTTAGCATCAATTTACATTCTAAAACAAAAATGTCGACCGGTAGCTATTCTAATAAGGTTAGTTAAATCCTTTACTTCCCCAATTAACCCTCATAATTGGATAGCAAGATAAACATCTGAGTAACAAGAGAAAAACAAATCTTTTCGTTTTCAGTGAGCATGGCTTTTGTACCGGATAAAAATTGAAAAAAAAGAAGAACTCTGGAAATCACTACCATTCGCGTTTATATTGTTTTATTTTGAAGATAGAAATTAAAATTTTACTTGCAGTTATTTGTGCACAGATTCAGAAACAAAATATTGTCCTAGAACAATAAGTTATTCTATCTGTAATAATATTTTTTCACTTGATATAAATCGATGTTTGACTGCGATCCCACCTGATTGTAAGCAGTGATGCAATCGTTGATGGTGAGGCACGCTAGTTTATTAAGAACCTATTCACTCTTTCGGCGCGCACTGTTCCCGCGCGCCTCAAGGAGTTGTCATTAAACTGTAGGGGCCCGCGGCTCTGGGAATAAGGCAAGGAAGGAATGGGGTAGGTTTTTTAGTCAGTAAGAGTTTGACGCTCTCTCTCGCTCCACCCAAGAGCGGGTTTCGTCATAGGATGATTTTCCAATGACGAAACCCGCTCTTTACCATTAAAAAAAAGCTTTGATTCAACCAAATTATAGTTATGTTTTATTTGCAAAAAGTGAATGATCAAAAAAAATCCCAGCCCCGACAGAAACGAAAACTATATCTAAAATTAGCAGTACCAGTATAAGTAATAAAACAAAAATAAAGTATTATCGTGATCCTTACTAGTAAACATATAGAAAATTTCCAGTTTTATTAATCAGACTTCGATTTTCAAAAATGCTATGAATTATTTATTTTAACCGTCTTCAAAAAAAGGAAGAGGTTCTCAATTCAGTTGTATGTTGTAACATACAACTGAAAACCTCTTTTTATTATTAACTAGCTTCTGCCCGCGGCTTCGCCCGCGTACATAAAACATAACCTATGTCACTCAGGAGTAAAGCAGCTTTCTACTGTTGCTAAATTTTTTCCAATCGGACCAGTAGTTCTAGAGATTACCTCCTACAAACAAAAAAATAAAAAAACAAACTTTACCTCTTTATTATATTAGTGTAGATAAAAAAAAAAAACAAAAGAAAACCGTAATTATTATTACACCTTCTGACACTACTGCACACTCTTTACTCTATGAGTAAACGTTTTGCTTTTGTTTTTGACTGCATTTTACTTAAAAATGGGTGACAAACGACACATCAAGGTATGGTTGCTGCACCGCATTCAAAAACAAAACAAAAGCGTTTCGACCGCACTGAGTTGCAAAAATACAGGGTTGGAGAATGACTGTAATAGCTTTATAGGTAGTTAATGATATCGGGTACGTTTATATCGCACGATTTATAGCAATAAAAAAATAACTGCGCCCAGTGGTTATTAAAGACGACAATTCCCTCAAGACTAGGGTGAATGGGCTCTTAATAAACTAGTGTAATTCACCGTCAACGATTACATCACTGCTTGAGGTGCAGGTGTAGGTGGGAGCGCAGTCAAGCATAGGTTTATATCACGAAAAAAAAATATATTATTACAAACAAAATAATACATTGTTCTAGGATAACAGTTTATATCTAAAACTGAGCACAAACAAACGCAAGAAATTTTAATTTCTAAAAACTATCTAGTTTACGTTAGAAAAACGTTAGTTTACGTTTTCTGACGTAAACATAATAAAAATGAGAATATCAATTCCATTTATATTATGGAACTAGGTCTATTAAGTGCTATTTTAGGACTTAATCTACCTTTGAGCCGAATTTTTGCCGAATAGGTTCAGTCGTTCAAGCGTGAAGGATAATTATGATTATATAGGACCATTCCTTTTGTGTTGTACATTTTCAGTTGAACATACTAACAATTTTACACTCAGACACACTTATAACAACAAAATTAGATTTAGTGTTTTTTTATGTAGATATTCTAGCTTATGGCATTTGTGAACTGTTCTAAGTAGTTGAAAATCCAGCTATTTGCTGAGCCTTTTTGACAATAACAGATATTTTTTTATTATTTTATTTAATTTAAGAAACTTTCTGTTTGCCGTTTTCCATAAAGAAAAAATATAATTTCTTTACATACTCGTACGTACAAACTTGAGCTATTAAAATATTAGTGCGTGTGTGATGAATTAAATTAAATTAGCGACCCGCCCCAGCTTCACACGGGTGCACTGGTGATCTACACTAATATAATAAAGAGGTAAAGTTTGTTTTTTTAATTTTTGTTTTTTTGTTGTAGGAGGTAATCTTTGGAACAAATGGTTCGATTGGAAAAATTGAAGCTATAATAGAAAGCTGCTTTACTCCTGTAAATTATTTATATAACAGGGATATTAACCGAGCTATCACAACTTTTGTCTCACAAATTTTCCGCGGACGAAGTCGCGGGCAGAAGCTAGTATTAAATATATTGTATTATACACATAAACCTTCCTCTTGAATCACTCTATCTATTAAAAAAAAAAACATCATCAAATCCGTTGCGTACTTTTAAAGCTATAAGCATACATAGGGCATAAGCAACTCTGTTTTATACTATACACCGTTAAATTTTGATCGTTTTAATCCCTTGAAGGGTCGATCCGGTACATGAAACACTATCGATTTGTAAAGTTAAAATAAAAAAATAAGCACTTTTTTTTAATTCGAATTCGTTTATGCACTTTCGAAATTGATTTTTTTAAGTAAATATCAGCTGGGCTAGTTCAATGACCAGTAGGTAGTTAGTACGCAACACCCGAAGACTACCTACGCGGTCATTGACTCGTTTACTTAAAGAAATTATTTTTTTAATGCGTATATCACTACTAGATTTAGAAAAAAAAAATACTCTATTTTTTATTTTATCTACATAAATCGATAGTATTTCATGTACCCGATCGACCCTCCACGGGATTAAAACGATCAAAATTTAACGGTGTATAATGAATATGTCGCACAAATCGGTATCGGGTTTCCAACAACTTAGGACGAGATCACTCTCGAGTAGATGGGTAACCACTAATTAAATACCGAAATTCCTTCATGTTTCGGAAAGCACGTGAAGCTGTTGGTTTCGTCTGACAATATAAGTGTTTGCCAGCCAGTGATGGGCAAACAGAAGTAAAAAAAAAACGTAACAGCCTGATGGCATGCCATGGCGGTTGTTACACTCTTTATTTGTCATTTTATTTGTAATGATAGATTCATATTTTAGCATATTTCATATATGAATTAATTGTTTCAAGTACCTAATTAATAATAATAATTTATATTCCACTACTATCACACAACGCCATCTAGTCTCAAGCCAAGCAGGGCTTGCGCTATGAGTACTAGACAACTCATAAACATACATATATATTTCTAAATACACCCAGGCACAGAACAAATGATCGCGCCCATCATACAAATATTTGTCTTGGGTGAGAAACGAACCCACGACCTCCGGCGTAGCAGTCAGGGTCGCTAACTACCAGACCAACAGGCCAGTCATTAATTGTATTAATATTTCTTTTTTTTTCTATCCTGACAAAATTTGTTATTTATTTATTGTGAACGCCTACCCCTGTGCAGTCTTTTTTAACACAAAGATTGACTAGTAAGAGAACGCCTCGTTTTATTAGACCAGCCTGTGTGTCACTAACGTACATTAAGTTTAAATAAATATTCAGGTTTCTTTTTAATCCTAGATAGGCTTGCGTTTGACCACAATCTCACCTGATTGTAAGCGATGATGTAGTCGACGATGGAGCACGCTTGCATAGAAGTAACCTGTTCACTCTTGACTTAAAGACCCCTAGGTTGTAGCTATTAGGAAACACATATTTTTACATTCGGTTGGATTGGCAGCCGAAGTCGCAATAGTTAAGTATAGACTACGTAAATTAGTTTAACTTTTTGTGTAATGTAACAAAGTCAAACAAAATGTTTTCGAAGCTGAAAAGTATCATTTTGGAAATAGAAACAACTATTTCCAAAATGATACTTTTCAGTAATACATCGACACTATTCAAGACCACGAAACCAATAACTTGTTCAGTCGTCTGTCAACGGTACAGCTGTTGATAAACTGCCAACAATATCGCTTGATGGATAACGAGAAAACGTCCAAACGTTTTCTCGGGAAATTCGGAATTGGTCCTCTAAATGTACAGAGTTCGAGGACAGCCTCAAAATGTATTAAAAGTCTTCGATTTTTTTTTCAAATTCTCTGTCTCAAGCACTCAAAAATATCTCAATATTAAGTCGTCGCTGTTTTTATATTTTTTGAGGTGAGAAATTATCCAGTTATTTCTCCCACTTTAAGGTGGAGTGGAAAGGCGTGTCTTACTTCTACTAAATAAAATAACACTACCTGTGTTCTATATATAGTAGCCTTTTGAGTTTTAGAACGGTGGATTTACCTTTCATAAAGCTTAAATAAACAAATAATAATTTAATTCATTATTTGTTCAGTTGGAGAACATTCGTAAGTATGTGTCTAAAAGCTTAAAGGACTATTTTATTTATAGTAAATGCTGACTTAACTACTGAATATTTATCTTTTAAGTCTAAAATTCGCAAACGACTCTTTACTTTCAGCATTTTACAAAAACCTTTGGCTCAAAGCAAATGCTCTTCAAACAGAACATAAAATCAGATCCAGTTTTCCACAACGTATTCTCAAACAGACGCCAGACGATATAAGGCTAGATATACACTGTCCAAGTTCTAGACAGGCGGCCCTTTCGCGTTGAGGTTACTCGTAAATGTCAAAATATAAGTTTACAAGGCCGCTAGTAACCACCTACCCTAATTTTGGTTGGCATTTAATCCGATTATATTTAACAACCTGAGCCTTTGAAGTATGAACCTTATCTTCAAGGAGTTGTTCTTGAGGATATGTTGGCCTTCAAGTGATAAATAGTTGGGTTTCTGCTTTCAGCCTAAATGTAGATATATTTTGTCTGTACTGAGTTGAGATTTGAAATGATATTTTGTTTTTATTTTTACTAAGGTTTGGATTTGTATCGAGTGAGATGTCATTGGATACTGTTTAAAAATGCATGAGTTTATGTTGTGTGTACGACTGTCTTGAAGGTACTTTTTCTTCTATATTTCAACGTTGTTTGTACAACTGTGTTATCTGTAATGAATCGCAATTGACTCAGCAATCTTCTTTAGTATTTAGAAGTGTTATTGCTGTTATTGATTACTTAAACGTGAAATCTAAAAGAAAAAAGATCATCGCTTACGTAAACAACAAACAAGAGCCTATCCATAAAAAAAAACAATTAGTATATCTTACTCAAAATCGTATTAAGTACTTAAACAGAAAATAAAAACTTACTCTGAAATATACAAATACGTTGTGAGTTGAACGCTACGCAAAAGGAGAATATTTCATTACAAAAATATTCCCACATTTTTTTCCAGCCGAAATAAATATTTGTCCTGTACAAAAATAAACATTATGTCTTTTATACTCGGGAGCCCCGGAAGGCGAGCTGCGGTCGCCGCATCCGCCACTCTGTCATGGCGGCCGAACGTCCCGCCTTCTTATACACTACAACTTTTCAAAAGTATCCCACAAAGGATTGAGTGTCGAACTTGTTTACCACAACTTTTCCAAACAAAAGACGAAAGCCGAATGCATTTTACTTGCAACTATATATTCATTCTACATTCAAGTTAGCCGTCCAACTTTTATTGAGGAATTCGAACCTCTTATTTCGATCCAAAACTTTCTTTGCTCTATAATTGATAACTTCTTTTTGGGCAATCGGCTCTTGCAGTGATCTGAAAACTAAATGTAACTACTCAACGTTCAAGAAAAGAGCTTAAAGAAAATTAATCTTACGGACAACAATGAAAAATCATAATGAAAGTTTTTAACTAAGATTTATATGGGAATTGAAATCGAGAGTACGCACCAGGATAATATATTTTTATCGTTCAAGTGGAACGCAAACAAACAACTTAAATATTTGTAGGAAAATATATGAAAATTAAACGCAACCTGTTATTAGGTTTAATTTAGAGGTTGATGCCTTAATTAATTAATTGGGGAACATATATTTCGCAGAAGACGCCTAGGACGAGAAAAGGGAGTTTCATGATCATTCTCGGCAACCGTATGCGTGGATTTTGTGGACGGCGAGTAATACGAAACTCGCACTCCGCTGAAGACTAGGTTCGGGTTGAAGGTGAGCTGTAGCCATGCATATAAGCATGTATAACGAGGCCCACTAAAGCCAATATCTGCCAGGGTTGCGAGATTATTTGAATGTCATCGCGGCCCTTGAACTCAAATGACAATTAATAGAAGACGGGTGGCTTTTCATTAGCAAAAGTCTTACTCGTTCTCAGTCCACCCCGATTGAGAAAACTTATTTAGTGATGGGAAATCATTAAATAACTTCGACGTTACCCAAAAACAAAGGCTTTTTTACATTCAAACGTTCATATTATTTAGATCTTTACCTACCTATTTACGTGTCTACACAAGTGAAAACCGAGAAAAATCCCTCGGCCTATGCGGAATATTTTCTTCAGCTTACAGCCAATGCTCCTGGATTTAGGCCTCCGCAATCCGTATGTCTGCACCATTAGCCTATGTCACGAGTTCTACTTTACCATTTTTCTGTTGCTTCGGTAATATCATTATTTTTCCGCCTCGAATTCAAAAGTTGGCAAAAGCTCTCCTACATAATGTATTACCGTACATTTGAGTGGGCTGTGGGACTGCAACACACAATAATCTTTAAGTAAGTCATGAGCATTCAACATTTTGCTATTACGAGCTAAGTCTCACTCGCACTTAAGTACAATGAGTAGAAAATAAAAGCCAGAAAAGGGGATTCTTTAAGAGATTCCGTAGCAATCACGATTGTGTCACATAAAAAATTTAAGATATCAATTCATAATAGTCTAAACAAATCTTTTTTAGGAACCAGAAAATTTTCCTACGGCAACATACACAACGGAAAAGGCCAAGGTTGATCTTAATCCATTTAGCCGTTAAGACGTGAAAACATAACAAACAAACATAGTATTTGGGCGATTACTTTGGACCGATGGTTTAAAACTTACACAATACTGTTCAACAAAAACTAGCACAGCTTTCTTTTGAAAATTGCACGTGATAAGGTATTACTATTAGTATTACTCGCAAAATGCATAAAATAAAAATAAAATTAGTAGTAACGCCACGAGTTACTTATGGTCGTCGCTCAGCTGATGTTTATTTAAACAAATTAATTTCGTAAATGCGTAAATTATTTCGAGTTTAAAAAAGTATTTAATTTTTTAATTTTATCTTTACAAATCGATAGTGTTTCATGTACCAGATTGACCATCTAATTATAATAATGAATTTACAAAAAAAAAATCTCGGTGACTATTTTCAATTCAATTCAATTTCTTTATTTTCATAATTTTGATACCTATCTATTCAATTTGCCATTATTTTATTTTTTGCTCCTTTACAGATTGTATGACTAATTTCATTTGATTAAATGAACAGCTGAATGAACAAGACACAAAAATCATAAAGTCTATTTTCATCCTTCAACCACGGAACTCTAAAAAGTATCACAAGTATTCACGAGCCTTTTTCTCGTAAGACGTTTCTCACTTATTCTTTTGGGGTTACACCGTCACTGGCGGAGGCTGCGCGCTCATCATTTGCATCCAAATAGCTCCTATAAATTCGCTACCCGAATTTTCACCATTCTCTCGGTTCCTTGGGGGCAATTAAATACTTTTTTCTCGTACAGTTCGGGCCGCGCGATTTTTCGGTGTGAATAAATTCAGTGGTCCAGATTGTAGTCAGAGCCAGCTAGCTTCATTAAGTAAATTATTTCGACAAGTATTTTCTTCTGTGATACAGATCTTATGTTATGTAAGTGCGGTGTCATTTTAAAGGTCAGTTTTTTTCTGTGTTTTATACGACGGTTCTATGTAATGGCCTTTGTATAAGGGTTATTCGTCTGTACTAAACCTAGCAGGTTTAGTTTGCGCGTTGAAGTAATGAATATTTATAATTATAAAATTATCATCTACTTATAATATAAAAATGAATCGCTGAATGTGTTGCTAAGAGCAAATCTCAAGAACAGCTGAACCGATTTGACTAATTCTTTTTTTATGGTTTTTGTTATTGTCAGGAGAAGGTTTTGATGAAAGAAAAATTACGGTACAGTAGCGTAGGTTAGGATAGAGTAGAGTAGGGTAGAAGAGAATAGACTAGTCAGTAGAGCGAAGCCGCGGATAAAAGCTAGTATGATCAGAGATTTGATTCAACGTTCCAAAATTCCAATAATTATGTAAGCGCGGGGTCATTTTAAAGGTCGGTTTTTTATGTGTTTTAAATATCGATTCTATGTAATGGTTTTTATATGAGGGTGGATCGTCTGTAGGTATATTTTACGCTTTTGAGTGAGATATTATGAAAAATAGTATAATTATATAATACCATAGATTTGATTAAACGCAATTCCTTATATGACTTTATCCACATATTAACAATGTCTTCAAAATGAATCTCGTCTTAAACCAGTTGATTAACTTCCAAATATTTTGTTTCCGCCGATTTATCTTTGGGTTGACAATCGAATTATTTCCCATCGATAGATGATTTCTTATAATGGAGCGAGGTAAGAAGTCCGGCCGCTCGCTCGCTATTCAATGGCTCGGAAATGATAAGCGTTTCGAATATTTGAGCTACTTGTATGGGTTGGAAGCTTCATGTACCGTTTTATTAGAGTTGTAAATTATTCGAATGGAATTATTGGAGGAAACTGGAATACATTTTATTACTTCTCGCGGTGCTCTATTTGCAGTTATGATTATGTTCTGAACATTATTTTAATATTTTATAGCAGCTATTTTCATTAAATCTCCTGTAAAATCGTCTGCCAGGAGACAATTCCACGCCTATTATCTAAGCAAACATAAAAGCGTGTGCGACATAAAAAATGAACTCTGAAAATAGGAAATATTTACTAAAACTGCTGCAGTTTATAATTAACAAACCGAGTAACCTTAATGAATAGTTTAAAGAAGATTAATTCAACCATTTAAATATACTCAACTAAGTTAAGCAGAAACTCGCATTAAAAGTTAAAAGTATACTTTAACTCAAACGAAATGAACTTACTAACAGCACTGCGTTTATTTAGTCAAAATTTGTTCTCATTATGCTGGACTTAATTTTTGTTTTACTTAAACTATTTCACAATGAAAATTCACTAAATACAATTCAGATGTCGTGTTAATCTCATTCCGCATGAGTAAATTACAAGATCGAGGCGATGTGGGCTGGCACTGCGCCAAATGGCCGGCCACATCAGCAGCCACGGCCACGATTCAACACCGATAATTCTTTCATTCCACGTCTCCCCAGGAACGCCTTCAAAAATATATCGTGCCTTACGCTAGCAATGTACGCGGTGTACTGCCAAATTTTTGCTGACGTCATAGAAACAATTTTGGATCCTTTTGGATCCCATTTTCCGGTTGAGTATCGAATGTGCATTGAAAATATAGCGAAAATAAAGAGGCACAGGTGCGTTTATTGTATGTAAATTAAGCTAAATGTCCGGAGAGAGGAAAGGTCCTCATCCGTAATAAATAGAAAATATTATAGTAAGTGCAAGGTAGAATTACTTTACGCTTGTATTATTGTTACGCTGAGCAAAGATGGTAGGTAAAACAAAAAACATACTCAAGTCTCGTAGATAGATACTCGTCGATAAAATAAACAACTCTTCTTCCTGTATCTCTTTCTCTTTCCCTCAACATGTTGTTGTCAAGTTTCGTAAATCCAGCTAAAATGTCACGGGGAATATTTGAATCAGCAAGCGCAATTCAAGCGCCGGTCTTTCCATCATACAAAACAATATTTGCCTTTCTAACCGCATTAAAGCCGGCGGCAGCGTGGGTACTGCCAATGTGATATACGGACAGATTATTCAATCAGAATATTGAATGTGACTAGTTGCTGTGTTGATTACATTTTCGCCCTTGATGCTCACGATTCCCAATCGCAGTCGTTCACTATCTTCCTAGAAATATTGACACAGTATTGGTAAAGGTTGGTACGATTGGCAGATTGGAACCGAGCTACTGATCCCTCAGGAGTTAAGTAAATGTCAGTCTAATGTGACATTTGATTTCGAACGTTTGAAAAAAGGTTACGTACAAGAAATTCTTATCTAAACCAATACAAAGTAGATTTGCTGTCAAGTAAGTAAATTAAATTTATACTTAGCAACATTCTTAGAGATTAAAAATCTTAGTTAATAGACAAAACTTTAAATATTTTAGCATACGCTTCTTTGTTTCATACCCTGACAAGTGAGATATTTACTGTACTCGCTTCTTGCAACGGAACACAGTGAATTTTAAAGTGGCCGCGACTATAACAAAAGACTAGTGTCAAGTCCGGAAGGATGGCATCCATCACAATCTGGAGCGTTGTCACGTCCTCCACTGTAAGCTCATGGACGTCGCAGCTAAGCGGAAAAGAAAACAACGCCAGGCAATCACGCGCACGCTGCGACAGTAAATGACACGGGGAAAGTTCCTCGAATACACGCGTGAGGTAAAACAAAGAAATGTTTCCAAGATTTTTAAGGGTTATTAGAAAAGAATTTACCGGGACATGCTGTAAGCCCCCTCGTACATACCTTATGCCACGTGTTAATAATGTTACTGTCAAACTGCTCCGTAGCTTTGATATGGGTCAAAAAGGTTTCAATAGCGACTCCCAGGCGGAACCCACAGCACTATTTCACCTGAAATGTGTACGAGAAAACTTCGGACCAATATGTTTTTTATGACGAAAAAAGTGAAACTAGAAGAATGTGTTTGCTAACAGTACGCATGTATGCTCGCCACTAGGATTTTATTGGGACCTAACTTTTACTGGGGATTAGAACGAATGCTACGTTACAAAGTCTTTGGGAAAAAAAGATTTGCGACAAAAATATTCAGTAGTATATTTATTTTGAGCGGCTTTGCCATTCGCAAAGAAGAGAGAGTACAAAGAATAATATTGTATAATTCCCAAGTTTCTCTGACTCGAACAAAAGATTTTTTTTGCACATAGGTTTTTACTTTTTTTTCATAAAAGTGCTACATCATCCTTTTGATTCCTAACGAGCTAAGCAAAGTTTTAAGTAGTCCCCAGGCACTACTTGAATCCGCATTTCGAATACAAAGATTGGTAAAAGATGCTCAAAATTCCAGTGGGTTAACTCTTTTTTCCTTACTCTCAACTTTTTAAAATGTGCCACCGCAGATGGGAAGGTGGTAACGGGTTTTGCCAAAATTATTAAATTTTTTTTTCATTTATTTTAAAGTCTGTCCTATCTTGTTACTTTTCTTTAGTTCCACGTTCGTATTTACATTGGTTTCTTTTAACACCAAAGGTAACTTTATACCGCCTAACGATAAAACGTCAAGTACACATATAAAATAGTTTTAACGACAGCTATTGCGAGAAATACTTTCTATTCAAGCTTTGTTTGTTGTTCTTTCAGAAAACAGATTTCTTTAATGGCTTGCAGACCTTTGTTTAGATATTTTTCTAAAGGTACGATTTCTTAAATGATGCTTTTTAAAAGCGAAATAATGGGATGGATGTTGTTGGGAATTGAAGTTTAGATTAAGTTGGAGCTGTTTCCACACAGTTCAGCGAAGGTCATCGAGGAAAACTCCTCTGATGTTAAAAGGGTATACGAATATCTTTTGGAACGGAATTAAAATGTACTTAGAATGAGAACAGGTCAAAAGGGATTTCGGTTGGTACAATCATGCTCTTTCATTTGAAGGTCAAAGTGTAAACGAATACCTATCTACAAATGTTTATTTCCTTTTTAAAGGGTTGAAATCAGACGATTATCATTAAGTAGTGTTTTCAAAGTCATATACTTAGTTAAGTGTTAAGTATAGCTATGTGATTTGTTTATTCTATGGTAATATTTTTTTAATGTAAAATATTTATTTCAGAATTACTACAGTATCCTTTTATACAAAAAAAAAATATTTTTATTAAAATAAACAAATTATTATTATTGAGAGCAGTGGTGGCCGAGTGGTAAAACGCCCCGAGTTACGATTTGTAGGTCGCGGGTTCAAACCCAGCCAGGCTTTGTGTAATTTATTTCATCACCACTGCTCTTAAAACGGTGAAGGAAAACATCGTGAGGAAACCGGCATGTCCTAGAACCAAAAATTCGAAGACATGTGACATCCACCAATCCGCCCTAGGCCCGCGTGGTGGATTATGGCCCATTCCCTCTCCTAGAGAGAGGAGGCCTGTGTCCCTGCAGTGGTAACATTAAAAGGCTGATGATGATGATGATGAAACAAATTATTGTATACTAATCATATTATTAAAAAAGAAAAGGATACCCGTAGTCCAAGTACACACAGAGCAACTGAAAAAACATAATATGTGGTTTTATCAGTAAAAACTTAACACGACCCTCCGCTCTACCCTAGAGTAGTAGCAGTCAATAGATGATAACCTATCTCAAAAAAAAAAACTATTTGAACAAAATCGATGTTCAAAAAGGTAATAAAGAAAACATTACAGAGGCCGCGGTAACCGGAGCTTTGCTTTGTCTTCTGAAAGCCACGAGGCCACTTCTAAATATTTTGATCGCTCGGTAACTCAACAAATATGACCCTTTTCATTTTGTTTTGAACACACAAGCAGGCGGTTACAATTAAGTTGTTTACTTCGTCTCTTACAATAACGTAGAATATGTATGAGCATGCGTAATTGCATATTGATATACTTATGTGCGTTTTCATCTTGCAATTATATTTTTCTTTAAGGTTGTTGTAAGTGGTTTTTTAAGTGGTCATCTATTGATCATCTAATGATTTCCCTAGCTTTGAAGCGTAGCAGAACGACGTGACAGACTTTTACTGACTAAAACTGCACTTCTAAGTTTTGGAGCAGGTTTTAATTATAAGCCACTCTTTATCTGAAAGCCATGGCTGTCAGTCAGGGGCGTAAGGCAGTTCGTTATTTCATGCGTGTGGCTGCCTTTTCGCTATCATAATACTGATTCCCTTGTTCCGTATCGCGTATATAACGCCCCGGCGTGAGAAGACGCTGCTTCCAATTGCCTCCACGAAGACACGGCGCACCGAACACCTCTAACGTATGCTCAGGGCGGTTCACAATGGTGTCACCCAGGCGTTTCTTCCATTTGAATCCTATGCAAAAACCTCCCGAACTTACCATATTTGATGAAGGCTTTCGTCATTCGAAAGCTGATGACACCGTGCCGTATCTCCAGCCACACCTCAAAGAGTGGACTTACCATGATTATGGCGTTTCCAGAGTTAAGCTCGTTTGTCTCCATGAATTTTATGAAATCTATTTTGACTCTATGTTCAGACTTGTTTAGTTGGAAGCAAAATATTAAAGAAGAAATTAAATTATTCTTGATGTTGAGTCTACTATACGGTAGGGAGCTTATAAGTTCCGACTACGTTGCTTAAAGCCAGACAAGCTTACGTCAAAAACTTACTGTTCCATAAGTACTTACACAACGTGCAGTCAAAAATTAGATGTTCGTGTTACTGGTACAGAAATTTCCAGAGTAGATACTTTATTTACATCTAGCTTCTGCCAGCATCTTAGTTCGCGTGAATGTAGAAAGTAATTATAAGGGAACAGACACCTGGGATAAAAAAATTCTATTTCCCTACCACCCGAGTCGAAATTATGACATTTCTATTTTTATCCGTCTTAATGATATAATATTTTGTTTTTATTGCTATAAACTAGTGCTTAACTGCGATCCCACCTCATGGTAAGCAGTGATGCAATCGTTGATGGTGAGGCGCAGTAGTCTATTAAAAGCCAATTCGCCGTGAAGACACCTCGTAAATTATAATCGGACGGAAAGATTATAAGGATCGATGTACGCGGTATAAATGACGAGGCAAAACGCTTAGTCCATACCCTAGATGTCTCAACAAAGCAATGCAATTCCTGCGCGCACTTACTAAAATAATAATTTATTGTAGTAGAGTTTCGGCAGAGCTTTTTATTCATGTGTGCCCCAAAGAGTTGTAAATAAACTGAAATAATAAAAGTGGAATTTAGTCAATAAAAGTCTGAGATGCACTCTCACTCTATTTTGAGCAGATGGTTTTTTTTTCTAATGCCGATGTCAATTCAAATTTGTTCAGGAGTTTCAGCTGAAGACAGATGAAAAACTAGCATACACACCTTCATACATAATCACGCCTTTATAAATATTAGTGTAATGCTGAACCACAAAATTATTTTAAACATTATTCTAACTGTTGTTTTACACAAGTGGTTGCCAACCTGCGGCCCGTAAGAGCTAAAATGTGGTCCGTGAAGGGATTAAAAATTTTAAAGTTTCCCACAGAAATTAACGGATTTAAAGTGTCAATTATAAATGTTGTTTTTTCCATAACAGTGCCCGTTTTTTTCTGATTTTAAAGTATTTGTGACCCACAGAAAAGTAAAGTATAAAGTAAGTAGTAAAGATTTTGTGTGGGGCCCCTGCTAATAACAAAGAAAGCTAAGTGGCCCCCGATTATTTTCGACGAGGTCAAGACCCTCAGTATTGAGGATAAACGACGCAAAGAGGAGTGGGGCCCCCGTTTAAAAAACATGTTGGGAACCACTGTTTTACACGAAACATAGTAATGATAATAAAGATATACCTACTATCTAGGTACTATGTAGGTATCAATAACATACCGAAATATATTGCAAACTTGAGACATTGTTTCAGTTCAACAATATCATAAGCGAGGTATTTACTTAGGAGCTCGGTACTGCAATAGTGGTGTGTAATACGACGACAATTATATGAACAATTTGGCTTTAATATACAGGGCTATATTACATTATCTGCCCAAGGGCTTTTACCTTGGGCAAAGATTGGCATTGCCATACAGCGTGGCAATACTGCCAGCCTTTTGGGTACTTTACCAGTCGACAGCGAAGCGGAAGAATTTTTTTGACGACTTACCTACTTACTTCATATTATTTTTACTTTTACTTTACTTTCTTAAGAGTTTTTCTTTTTAATTTATGTAAAGACAAGTATTTATAAGAATTGTAAATATTTAATATATGTATTTACTTAGTTAGATAGATAGATATATTCTTTATTGCTCACGACTTAAAATTAATAGAGTTTCACAATGGGCAATCTTATCGCTAAAAGTTTTTGGTAGTTGAAGTGACGAATATCGAAAACGAATAATTATAATATAAGAAAAAAAATCTGAACGCCTTATGTTAAGTATAGATATAAAAAGCTATGTTAGTTCTTTGAATTTTTTATATTTTATAGTAACAAAAGTTTTAGACTGGCGACCATGCGCTGAAAGACGCAGCGTTGGAAGGCTTCCCACAAAGGGATCTTTGAGGGTCGCGAGAAACCTGTAGGTGCACAAGACCATTCTTTATGTCGACATTTGAGGTAGGCTTATTGTCCAGCCGTAGACATAAGTAGTCTTTCGGATAAAATAATGATGAATATCAAATAGATCTTTTTTTTGCTTTATAATATTTCCACTACTGGGACACAGGCCTCCTCTCCAAGAGAGGGCCATAAAACTACCACGCGGGCCCAGCGCGGATTGGTGGATGTCACATATCTTCCAGTTTTTTATCCTAGGACATGCCGGTTTCCTCACGATCTTTTTCTTCATCGTTGAGATCAGTGTTTGAACACGCGACCTACAACTCGTAACTCAGGGCCGTTACCACTCAGCCACCACTACTCCATCAAATATGTATATATCTACACATTTGATGGAGTAGTGGTGGCTGAGTGGTAACGGCCCTGAGTTTTTTAGATTTTTTATATTTGGGTAAGTAAAAATTGTATTGTTAGACAACTATTCTTCTGGTTACGCTGTCTCAAAGAGTTATTGGGCCCTGGTCGGAAAAGGGCAGCTGAATAAGCATGAGTGAGTTTTAGGCAGTGATAGTTCTACACTCCTTTTCACTTCACTTTGGAGAGCAGTTATTTGATGATTTCCTTGCCCAAAAAAGGATACTATACTATCACCGAGGCGGCAAAGTCGGTGCTCGGCTTGTCCAGGGGCGGCCACAAGTGTGACAAGGAGACTTGGTGGTGGGATGACACAGTCCAGAGGGAGATCAGAGAGAAGAAAGCTCTCTTCAAAACGTGGCAAGCTTCCAAATCTCCTGAAGACCGCGACGCATACAGAGCTGCAAAACGTGCCGCCAAGAGGGCCGTAGCCAGAGCCAGACGAGACCACTTACAGCCACTTTATGATAAGTTGGAATCGTCTGAGGGGCAGAAGCTCATATATAAGCTGGCACGTTCCAGGGTCAAAGCGGCACTGGATATCACTAAGTGCCGCTGTG
Organism: Mythimna loreyi; assembly: GCA_029852875.1. NCBI lineage: Eukaryota > Metazoa > Arthropoda > Insecta > Lepidoptera > Noctuidae > Mythimna > Mythimna loreyi. The sequence goes on along the minus strand of CM056785.1, from coordinate 10,275,220 downwards.
TAAGAGACCCTGAGGGCAATCTGTTATGCGAGGACCTCGCGGTGAAGGAGAGATGGCGCTCGTACTTCCACGAGCTGCTGAACAAGCAGCACAAAGAGGTGTTGTCTCCGGTTCTCCCTCCAAATCAGGGACTTGTGCCCCTGGTTACGCCTGAAGAAGTGCATGTGGCTCTTCGCCGCATGAAGAACCGGAAAGCTGTCGGTGCCGATGGAGTCCCCATTGAAGCCTGGAAGGCGATGGGTCCTCGTGGTGTGGGCATCTTAACCCACCTATTTAACCGCATGCTCCTCACCGGAAAGATCCCGAGTCAATGGAGACTGAGTATTATCACTCCAGTCTTCAAAGGCAAGGGATCATTGCATGAGTGTGGCGACTACCGGGGGATTAAGGTTATGTCCCACACCATGAAGCTCTTCGAGCGGGTGATTGACTCTCGGATCCGACAGGAGTGCACCGTCTCGGGATGTCAATATGGGTTTCGACCAGGCCATGGTGCCATGGATCCCATCTTTGCCCTAAGGGTTACCATGGAGGGATACAGATCAAAGAATACGCCTCTGCACCTCTTGTTCCTTGACATGCAGAAGGCCTTCGACTGTGTCCCCCGTGAGGTGATCTGGTGGGCGCTGAGATCCAAAGGAGTGCCCGAGACCTATGTTGACATCATCCGAGATATGTACCGAGACTCCGGTTCTGTGGTTCGGACCGCTGTTGGCGATACGAAACCCTTCCCCATCACCGTCGGAGTTCACCAGGGTTCTGTCCTTAGTCCGTTTCTGTTCAGCGTGGTGCTGGACGTGCTGTCCTTCAACATCAGGGACTTACATGAGCAGCCGCCATGGCTGCTCATGTATGCAGACGACATCACGCTGGCAGACTCGGACAGTAGGCGCTTGGTTCGACGTGTGACAGCGTGGAAGGAATCGCTGGAAAACGGCGGTCTGAAAATTAATGCGGCGAAGACCGAGTACTTGGCCTGTAACACAACAAACGCTGCTCCTGTTCGCATTGGCGAAGACACAGTCGAGCGCACGGAACAGGTCAGGTACTTGGGATCGGTGCTCCACGAGTCCGGGGATGTCGATTGCGACGTCGAGTCACGTATCTCGGCGGCCTGGGCGAAATGGCGTGAGGTGGCGGGGGTTATCTGTGACCCCAAAATGCCGGTTAAGCTCAAAGGACAGGTCTATAAGACCATCATTAGGCCTGTCCTTTTGTATGGCAGTGAAGCGTGGCCTGTACTTGAGCGGCACAAGCAGAGCCTGCGTGTCACGGAAATGAATATGCTGCGCTGGATGTCGGGAGTTTCGCGGAAAGACCGCATTAAAAACTCCCGCATCCGGGGCAGCCTTCAGGTCCGTGACATAGCGGATAAACTGCAGGAGGGTCGCCTACGCTGGTATGGCCACGTATTACGAAAACCGGCAGACTACGTTGGTAACAGATGCCTCGCCATGCCACCTCCGCCGGGACCCGGAAAACGAGGAAGGCCTAAGAGGCGTTGGATCGACGTCGTAAGGGACGATATGCGTGCCAAGGGCTTACGGCAAAGGACGCGAAAGACCGAGCGAAGTGGAGGCGTTTAAGCTGGAAAGCGGACCCCGGGCACCGAGGTGAAAGCCAAGGAAGCAACCGGGACTAACGCTGAGATGATGATGATGATGATTTTTTTAAATTATTTACATGATCACGCTTGAGCATTATTTCACCTGATGTATAAATCAAATCTAAATCGACTAATTGGGACGATAGCGCACGCTTGCTTAAAAGTAACCTCTTTACTCTTGACTTGAAACATCTCACGGTTATTGCTACAAGGGAACACAAATTCCAGCACGAATTTTGCTGACAATATTTATAGCCTATCATTCAAAGATTTAGCTGTAACAAACTTTCATAAAGCAATAAAAAAGAAGTACCTACTAAGAGTTAGAACTTTCTTTGAAATAAAGAACTTTGATTTTACAGCTTTAATAGCTCAAACGATTTTAAAGGTTTAAAGTAGAATTCAGAGTAAAGTCAGTAAGGAATTTTTCCAGTAATTTGGATTCAATTCACAGCAAGCAAAGGCTCGCAATAAATAAACTGCAACTCCAAATGAGGTTCCAACCCTGGACATAATCCAAGTCAGAGTGTTGCTTGCTTTTTATTTTCATTTAATTTTCATTACATTGCTGTGTCTCATCCCACATTATTTGGTGTATGTACGTACACAACATACAATTACTGTAATGAAATTTGAAACTAAAAGACAGTGAAAAGAAAACAAAGATTTACAGAACCAGCAAAATACTACGTCTTAATGTTTTAGAAAAGTCTTTTGCTAAGATTCAATTGATCGATTTTTACAGTAATTTCTAATGGTTGCTCAACAGGAAAAAGGGTAAAAAAGGAATTGAAAGAAAATTACTTGAACAAGCGACTGAAATGCTCCAAGAGATTCCAAGCAAAAAATATTAAATACAGAAAAATAAGTAAAAACAAAAGACTGCTATCGTCTAACAAGAAGTATTGTCTGCACTGTCTTCAACTCGATTTTAAAGAAAATATCCGCACCGGTTTATCTATTGCAGTTTCAATTTCTTAAGTTTGCTCTTCACTTCAAACAATCACATAACGGTAATGTAATGTTAGATCGTCTAGAAAATGTTTCGCTTTTGCCTTAGTCTGACTAGCTCGGTCAGACATTTTGTAGCCCACTTGAAATCTTTTCAGTTTTTACATTTCAAGTTCCAGTTTTATATTCTTACTTTTCTATTTTAAATATAGGTAAAAACACTCTCAGCGAGCCAATCTAAAAGAAAAATGATCCACAAAAACAAAACGCCGGTCCTGTCGATTAAAAAAATGAACCGATTAAACGCGGCACTCGCTAATGGCTTCATAACAAACGAAATTCTCACCCCCGAATTCAGTTCAGGCGTGTATTTAACAACTACAATAAAATTCAAAACCATAGCATTATTCTCACTAAACAATATACCGAATGCCGTAGTGCAATTTGCTATTGAAGATATAAATTACCGCGTGATCATAAAATGTTAATAAATAATTCACAGTTTAATCGGAGCGTTAATTGCGATTGCCGTCGCATGGGTTAAATGAATTTTTTCATTTAAAATATCATCGTGTATCGTTTTTATTAATGTGAACCTGTTTTCACTCCTTCCGGCGAATAATCTCGATTGATGGCCGCTGGTGTATAAAACATAAATAAAATTTTTAATCATCGTGCCGAAAATAAAATTTGTTGTTTTGCCTGCCCGCTGTAATATCGATGCAGTTGCCAGATTTTGATGAGTCTGGTAGGGTTTGTTGGCTTTCATGATTTGCAATATTTGGAACATTTTTGGGTAGAAGCTCGTCGATTATTGAATGTACTGTTACAGCAACAATGGCGCGAAATGTAGGTATGTTGATACAGTTTTAATAATGTAAAGTTGTACTCCATTCACTGTCGTTTTGGTTTGGTCAACAAAACGTAAACTACAAGCACAGATTGAATTTTGTGCCAATATGTACACCGTTTCAAACTTTAATATGATAACCATTTTTTTATTTACTACCATTGTATTTAATTTATCATTACATAGTATAAAACAAAGTTGTTTACCGCTGTTTCTATGTATGCTTAGATCTTTAAAAGTACGCATCGGATTTTGATGCGGTTTTTTTTTAATAGCTAGAGTGATTCAAGAGGGAGATTTATGTGTGTAATACATGCATAATATATTCAATATTATTACTGGTACAAAGCTGGAGCGGATCGCTAGTATTATATAAATGTTATAAAATAACTACTTCTATATAAAATAAAGTCAAGCGAAGACAATCATAACATGTAGAAGTAATTTTCTAATTATAATATAATGCTTGAAAAACTTAAATCAATATCTAAGGATTGCGGTATGTGAACAACTAAGAGTTGGGAAAACATCAAATAACTACTCCAATTTTGGGTTCTGGGGCCAGGGGTTTTTTTTTATTTTTTTATTTTATGGTAGGTAAAAATCATCCAATGACGAGTCCCGCTCTTGGGCGGAGCGGAAAACAAGTGTCAGACTCTTACTGACTAAAAAACCTACCCCGTTCCTACATCGCCATACATACCAGGGCCAGAACCTTCCTTTTCAGACACAAACCCATGGCCCTGATTGGCTTCGACCCATCTGCAGGGTCCCTACGGTTGCTGACAACTCCTTGAGGCGCGCGGGAACAGTGCGCGCCGTCGACGACTGGGCTTGGTCCGGACGATTACCAGACGACCGGACGGCGAGCTACCCAATGCTCACCGTCCGCAAGCCCGCGCCTACAGTGGCCGGAATGGGGCCAGGGGTTAATGCGAAAGCGGAACACCGGGACTCTGAAACCAAGGCAAGAAAGAACGGTGGGTCGTTTAGTCAGTAAAAGTCTAACGCTGTCTCCCGCTCCACTCAAGAGTTTTCGTCATTCAATGATAAAACCAACGCCTTGTTAGCATTATTATTAATTTTAGACTCGAGTGACAAGGCCCTCCATAAAAAAACACCAGTTTTGGTTGCAGTGAGAGGGATGGTGGATTTGGTGTCAGATTTTTAAGACTAAAACTTAACCGCGTTTTTAAGTTGCTCTGTATCTCAAAGCCACAGTGAAAAGTATCATACACAGAGAACATAATAACGCATTCACATGTATATAAAATTCTACCCCGAGGTTGCCGCTGTGGCTCGAACCATGAACGATCTTTACTACGCTCGTTACACACCTGATTATCTTTACACCCAGTTCATTCCATTCAAAACCAACGCCTTGTTAGCATTATTAATAATTTTAGACTCGAGTGACAAGACCCACTATAAAAAAAAAACTCCAGTTTTGGCTGCAGTGAGAGCGTTAGATTTTTACGACTAAAACTTAACCGCGTTTTTAAGTTGCTCTGTATCTCAAAGCCACAGTGAAAAGAATCACACACCGAGAACATAATAACGCATTCACATGTATATAAAATTCTACCCCGAGGTTGCCGCTGTGGTTTGAACCATGAACGATCTTATACTGCGTTCGTAACACACCTGATTATCTTTACACCCGGTTCATTGCCTCGGATATAACACTTTAAAACCAACGCCTTGTTAGCATTGTTAATAATTTTAGACTCGAGTGACAAGGCCCACCATAAAAAAAAACTCCAGTTTTGGGTGCAGTGAAAGTTCAAATTTTTACGACTAAAACTTAACCGCGTTTTTAAGTTACTCTTTGTGTCAAAGCCGCATTGAAAAGAATCATACACGGAGAACATAATAACGCATTCACATGTATGTAAAATTCAACCCCGAGGTTGCCGCTGTGGCATGAACCATGAACGATCTTACTGCGCTCGTTACACACCTGATTATCTTTACACCCAGTTCATTGCCTCGGATATAACACTTTAAAACCAACGCCTTGTTAGCATTATTATTAATTTTAGACTCGAGTGACAAGGTTGGGTCTGGCTGACACTTCATTATGGCTATACTTAGGAGGGTTGTAATAGATGTTAGGGGTTGTATTATGAGTATGTTAGCGCTAAGTTTAATGCATGTTCATGGTCTACGTCCACAGCTAGTGTACTGAGAGGTGTTCTGGTTGCAACTTATGGATGGGATATTGTAAATCTTTTTGAAGTATATTTTCTTCACTGTTCGCAGAAAAGTTCATTTGAGTATTTAAGCAAACTAAAAATGAACTTTTTTTCGTTTAATTGCGTGCCTAAAAGTATCTATGTATTATAATTATCCTTACGGATAAGAGTTAATGTTCGAGGAATTGTATATATAATTGTATAGAAAATCAGTATTCAATGAATAATTATTCATCTATATTCCTTATTACGCCCTTTTAGGAATTAGTTTTGATTTTATTTCACTCTCAAATTTTATTCCTATTTCAAAAAGATTACAACAATGAGCAATAAATTTCACAGCCAGTGACACAGCTTATTGTATTTAGCTCACAAAACCTAATTGCCTTTTTGAATGTTACATTCGGAATGCCCATAGTAAGCAAGTTTTGGACAAAATCCAAAATTACGAGCTTAATAATTGCATACCGACGAAATACATTCAAAGTTGAGTAAAATGTGAACATTCGACGCTTTATCTACTCGCGTTCGTGTTGTGAGCACAATTAAAAGTTACGACTTGTTAAGGTCTAATTAAACAGTAATAGTGACTTTGGTAATTACTAGAGTCCTAAAGTTAATTATTTGACGAGGTCTAATTTAACAACGTTCAACAGTTCTTATGTTTTTCATTGCGAAAGCAAGAATCTGGAATGTATTAAGAGATTGTTCAATGTAATGTTTTTTTTTTTATAGTGGGAAAAATCATCTAATGGCAAATGCCACCCTTGGGTCGAGCGAGAAACAGTGTCAGACTCTTACTGACTAAACCACCCACCAAATTTCTTCTTAGCTTTCATACTAGGGTCGGACCTTCCTTTCAGAAGCCGGACCGAGGCCCCAATAGGCTTGACCCCTGCAGTTGGGCCCCTCCATTGTTGGGCCTCTCCATTATCAATGTAGTGTTAGAGTTGTGAACTTGGTGACATCGAGCAATGAGTAGCTTAGCGTCCAGTAATCGTCCGAGACAAACCCGAGTTGTTGGTCAGCAAAATCGTAAGGCCCAGCAGGGTCCTATTATTTTTTTATTTTTTTTTTTATTTGGGACAACAAACAGCAGTATATTAAATATTACAGATGATTAAAATAATAAAATTAACAAATACACTACTCACGACGCTATCCACAGATTAACATAAAAAATACTTAGCATAGGTTGTTGTAAAAAATTACAATAAGGGCAAACTTAAGGTACTCAAAACAAAGTTAAAATTACTCGGTTTGTTAAAGTGAAATGAAAATAATCTAATAACATATAAAAAAAAATATTACTACCTATATGCCTCTGAAAGTTAAGCTAAGTTTATCTTTTTTTTTTAATAAACTTTGCTCTACACTAGGAATTACTCCTGTGTCGTGGGCGCGTTCATATACATGTAAAGTCACATACACAAAATACCTAGACCTGGATCACCTATCTGTAGGCCATACAAATGTTTGTTCCGTGCGAGAATCGAATTCACGACCCTTAGTGCAGCAGTCAGTCGCTCAACCACTGCGCCAGCCGAGCCGTCAAAGTTGTTAGTCCTGGTTTTCATTCATACATCTATCACATGATAAAGACAGTCATCAATTGACATTAGCATTCTCTTTCAACACTGTAAGGGTTTAGTGTATTGTTATTACGAATCGGCTGGTTATTAGAAGTGGTGACTGAGATGACTCGAAGTTTGGTGTAGGGGAGAATGACAGCCGTAAGACGGTACCCGAGGGGTTTCGTTATCCCCCTTTCTTTTTGTTAGGTGTTTCTTCGTATTTTGTGTTGTGTCACCTTCTGAAGCGTTTGATTTACTACCAAACACGCTGTGATATAAGTTTGAATACAATCTTTACTGTTTTTAATGCACGTTGCTATATATTTATTTATCGTTTATTTCAGGCATTAATAAATTCATAGCGACATTATTTAACTACATGAAATAGTTAAAGGATGTTAAATGAATCGAATTAAATACATTAGAATATATAAAGTAATTTCCATTAATTATCATCATTGCATAGTATAAAACAAAGTCGCTTCTTCAAGTTGCTTAAATCTTTAAAACTACGCACCGGATTTTGATGCGGCTTTTTTTAATAGATAGAGTGAATCAAGAGAAAGGTTTATATGTATAATACATGCATAATATCAACACCGCACCCGTGCAAAGTTGAGGCGGGTCGCTAGTTAGATTATATATATTAATTTTCAAATTATAAAATTATTGAATTACATTAATAAATTATGTAAAAATATTGTAAATTATTGAATTGCATATTAAATTTATAGAATTAAAGAGATAAAAAAAAGAATATTTAATTAGCAATGTCTAAGCAGGTACTCAGCATGGAACAATTCAGACACTAGATCATTTTTACAGCGCGTCAGTCGAGACAGGAAAGTTGGCTTAAGTCTTCTCAAGACCCCATGAAAATCAGTAATACTGTTCATATTCAGAATTACTCCTGTGTTTAATTGTGGGTGCGTTCACAAACACGTAAACTTACACACTACACCAGAATAATTACCTGGAGGCGATGCAAATATTTGATCCGTACGGATATCGAGCATGCTACACCATAGAGATATTTCTATGTGCGATACGCAGCGAAGCACCCAATCACTCAATGATTGCATCAACTAACCAACCAATTCGTATCGTTTGGTTTATCCGGTTTATCCTATGCTACGAAAGACCTCGACAAAGTAATTCGAACCTAGTGGTTACGCTGTTTTCTATTTTTTTTTTACATAAGCCATGCATATATTTTTATGAATTTCTGTGCTAGAGTAGGTTTTTTTTTTTTTTTTACATGCAATAAACTAGTGCTTGACTGCGATCCACACACACTGCACACTGTATTACAGGACTATTGTCTTACCCTTATCACTACAATTATGTAATTTATAGCAAAAAATGCAAACTAAATGCTAAATTAATTTAAAAAAAAATTAAAAAATTAAAATACTTTTTTTTTTTTTAATAGCCATGAATTTTCATTTTCTGTGCATTCTTTCAAGGAAAAGTTTTGAGCGAAACCGATTGAGCTATCCATGTAATTGTTTTGAAATGACATTTCCTTGGCTGATCCTGTGAAGTGTATCCGTATTCAAAATTCTTAAATCGAATATAATTTAGTGTTTATGCCTTTGTAACGGTGGGCAAAAATCGTCTAATAACGAATCACGCTCTTGGGCGGAGCAGGAAACAGTGCTAGACTTTTACTGAATTAACACCTCACCCCGTTCCGTCTTTGCCCTTCGCACTGGAACCAAGCTTTCCTTTCAGAAAATGACCCTGGGCCCCAGCAGGCTTCAACCCTTTTGCTGAGTCCCTACGGTAGATACGGATGAGATACGGTGATACCTTGACAATGGCAACATCATGTGTAATAACATATTACAGTGTTCAGGATAACCAGGTACTTTGCGAACCTTTCATTTAAAGGACGAATTGTTCTGACCTATTTTACCTACAATCCTACCCAGAAAAATTTCAAATACCAATCTATCGCGTAAACAATTAAATCGTAACAAGACCTTTGGATGTATTTAGAACGATAAATGCTTGTCATACTTAAATATTAGATTACATTACTTTGAATACGAGTCTAACCATTTCCACTTAATCTTTAAATTATTTATGAAGTTCTATAAACTTTGATGTTCTATTTATTAATGTTGGTTTGAGTCCTTCCTTACCTTGAAATTCAATTCGTATTCAATTCATGTCAGATATCTAAAAAGCTCTAAATTCGCAAAGCAATACAATCTAATAGTCAAAGCTGCACTTCTGAAAGCAAGCACCAAATTGCTCGCTAACTTGAGATTACATGGCGTGTCGCTGGAACAACCTCCCCCCGCCTTTCCACCCTCCCCCACCCTGGAACCGTTCTCGTGTTACTAAAGCTACAGAAAAAGTAACGAAACTTGCCCGATTCGGCCTGTACTTGGCTTGTAATGTTTATCTTTTAAAGATGTTCGTTTTTTTTTTGCTCCGCGTACGGCAAAATGTCATTGGAGTGGCTTCCTTTAATTGGAACAAAAAGTTTTGCTACCACGATCTTTCTCGGTGTTTTTTTAGGTGCCTAAAATAACACTGTTACGTAAAACAAGCTTCCAATCTTCCAGTTCAATACACCGAATAGCATTCATTAACAAAATTAAAACTCATTCGGTTAATTTATTAAATATTTTCCTTTTAATTTTACGGTGAATGAATTTTGAGTGAGGCGTTTCGTTCTACGAGGATGCATCCTAAGAATTTTTCAAGTAATTTTGGATTCCATTCAGAATGAGCGGACTGGTGTCGAAAGGCAAGGCGCGCCAAATGAAGCAGCTCGCCTGCATTATGCCGGTACGTAACTCGTATTGAAATTTGCCGACAAACTTGAATATGACCTTGGCTTGTTTGGATATACGATAATGTAAATTGACCCAACACGAAGGAGATGACGGGGGCTGTTAACTAAAAGGTGTGTTGAGCTGAATGGGCTGCGATATATAACTATTCAGTTAGACTTTGTTTAAAAGAAAATAATAGTAAAATATAATAAAGTGGAGGAGCTGTTTGTTTGTTTAAACGCGTTAATCTCTGTAAATATCAGTTGCATTAGATAAACTATATATGCCCATGAATTTGGTTGCAAAGACTTACAAAAAAGGCATAAACTGCAGATGGCATTTTTTTTATTTTTAAGTAAATCGCCGATTAATAAGGCATACTTATTTAAGGATTAATTTTTTTTTCATTTCTCATATGAAACAAAAAGCAAAAGCACAATATTTTTCAGATAACTTGTGACATCCACCAATTCGCAGTGAACCTGCATGTTGGATTACGACTTATTCCCTTTCTAGAGAGGAGGCCTGTGTTGCAGCAGTGGGAACAAACAGCAAAACAAACAGCTAAAAAAGTAAAATCTTTCTATGTATCCTTAATGTATTGTATTCGTATGTTTACTCGTAAGTATTCATCTTGTTGATATATCCCAAGTTCTACATCCAAGTACGTTGTAAATCCTTATAACCTAATTTATATAAGTAAACCTACATTTTTCCTACTAATCCCTTCTCAACTCGAAAACATGATACAACATTGTAGATACTTCATACTTCCAGTCTTTTCATCTATAACATTTTTAATAAAATAAGAAGTTTCATGGCTGACGATAAAGATGTTACAGCTTCCTCATCTCAGGTTACCGTAGCGATAACTGTTGAGGTTAATTAACTTCAAATTGGATGTAATAAATTGTAACGAGAGCCCTTATTAATGTCCGATATATAAAACCCGATAAATAAATCCGATACTCTTAACTGTAGCTCAACGGGGTATTGTTGAAGAAGTTGATGATAGAGAAACAGACTCAAAATTAATTATTATATTTTATTTTGTACTTCATTTTTTTTATTCAGTTAACTAGCTTTTGCCCACGGCTTTAACAGATTACTCTATTGTACTCCTCTCCACTCTACCGTTCTCTCCCCTACTCTACTCTATTTTTTCATTCATAAGAACCTTCTCCTAATAAATACAAACACACCAAAAAAAGAATGAGCGTTCTCGACATTTGCGCATAGCAACACATTCAGCGATTCATTTACATAATATATTATAAATAACATGGGAACGGATTTATATGAAATATACAAATTAAAATAAATAATAGTGGTTTTTCTTTAAACGTCGAATTATTAATTTTGATTCAATACCAAATAATAAAATATTTCCAAAACTTATGTTATTTAATCGCACGAAGTAGTTGCAGTAGGCCAAGAAAGAGATGATGGGACAATTTAGATGCCTTCCTTGGAAATTGGCAGGAAGTAGCTTAAAGCCGAGAACACAGGAAGGAATGAAAGGAAGCCTTTGCTTAGCAGTGGGACAGTATGGGCTGATATAATATTTGTATATAATATCATAGAAGCAAATGATCCAAGTGCTCTATACACTTTTCAGTTTAAAATTTACTGTGACAAGATTGTATTAAATGTATCGAAACATAATTATGAATGATTTTCTATAAAAATAATTATAGAATATTTCTGTGAACTAACCATAAATAGAACGATTTCGGTGAAATAAAATAAAAACATTAAACCTAAACTGATGTTAAATATCGTAATAATCAAAATACAAATTTTCACATAACAGTTCAATGTATTTCAATGAATTAATATTGTAGAATCTATAAATACTGTCCTCATTCACCAAATACAACATTTCATAAATGTCGGATTCCCAAAAAGACAGATTTCCTAGAATGGAAGACGACTTCAAAGTATTTTGGGAAATATACGCAGACTGATTGACATCACGTTTGACCAACTAATTCCATATAGCCTGACGTACCGTCACTATATTCCTAGGCAATATAGTAGGTACACGAAGTATTTCGGTATGACCATCTTTATGTTTTATGACTTTTCGTTTCGCAAGACCTCTTCATAAATATTTATGAATTACTTTTCATAGAACGACTCGTATTTATCACTTTTTATGTCACAGCTTTATTTCTACATTCAGCTTTTATATTGTTTTGTCAATGGCGAGATATTCTGTACTAAGATATATTTATGTTCATGAAGTCCGAACCGATGTCTGGTGAGGATTTTATTGCTTAGAGATCAGAATTCTTTGTGGAAAAAGTACGTGACGGTATCTATGTATTGATTCTATATAGTTCTGTGTGCAGGAATTTTGTAAATTTATCGCATTGTCATCGTGCAAGACTGCGTCGCGACGTTCTGCAGTCGTGAGCTGCATTCTTTTTTATCCGACTACGGCAAAGTCAAAGGAGGGTTACGTTATTTTTCAAAATATCATGCGTACTCTTTGTATTTATGGTGTGTAATTGTATCAAAATCGTGATAGGAAGAAAGTAGTCTATAAAATTAAATATGTTACTATAATACTGCAAAAACTACAAACATTTTTTTTTGTCAGAGTAGTCGTGGCTTTTGATGCTTGACAGGGCCGCGGCGCGTTGTCGTCGTTTGCCCCCAAGGCTGCAGCATATCCAGCGATTTCAGTAGTGAGGAAACGTATAACCTCAGGCCTTAACTACCACGGCCGGCCATACATAATTTCTGACTACCGTAGGAATGGGTTTAAGGGTGACGAGCAACGAGTACTTCGCTGTCCGCGTGTTCTATAAAGACGGTTTGTTCCCAGATAGATGAAATCAACAACCACTTCAAGTTAAAGCTCCCGATGGTTGTAGCTTTCTGTTTCAATCTTCCACCGTCACCTTGGTCTTGCTGTGGTTAATCTTGAGACCCATTTCCAAGCTGATGCGCTTCCAAGCTCCAAAAAAGGCATTCGATGTGCTCCAACTTAAAAAAAACGAAAAGTTCGTGCATTCACAGATACATCCAAATATGAACATAGTTTTTTCGTGGACTCAAACATGAAGCGTAGCAAACTATCGCTCTACTAGTCAACGTCGCCAGTCGTGATGTTTGAAATATTTGGCAAAAAAAATTGAACTTTTAGTACTAACATTCCTACTCTTATTTCTATATTTCTGTATAGTCTGCGTATTGTTGCCTGTTGAGTTTTTTAATTTTCAAGCCTACGTCATCTGTCGATTAAAACATTTGCTGCAATAGGCCGCTATAAATTGTTAGTGATATATGTATCTTGATATGTATCTACAAATGACCGCAGAAGTGGGTTATTTGACATCCTTCATGGAAAATAGTAAAGCAGACGCTTGTGCGACTCGCACAATTAAAAACATACTTATCTTAATATCGGTAAAAGTAGGTACAGAACGCTTTTATCTTTATATATAATTTTTTTCTGTACCTTTGTGTATCACCTTACTCCTCCAAAACAGCTTGAACGATTTGAACGAAAATTTGTGTATAATATTTGAGTACATCCTTGGATGGTTTGAACCTACACTTGACCATGAGCTCTGCAATCAAGTTCTTAGTTTTTTTCAGATGTAAAACCTTCAGACAGACGTCTGTCAGGAACACTACCATATATATATTATAAAAGGTAACCAAAGGGCAATGAAAAAGGCTATGTTCGGAAAGTAATCTCCGAACATAGCCCCTTTCATTGCCCTTGAAAAGGGCTATGTTCGTAGATTATTGTACTTGAAAGGGCTATGTTGTGAGATGTATAAGACCAATCGATGTGGTGACTCTTGGAGGAGGCCTTTACTTTCATGCGGGCAAAGTTGCTGGTTGAAACTATTACTAGATAAAATTTTATAAACGTAGTAGTTGGTTTTGATAATTTTATGACTATAAAATTTTATAAAACTTTGTTTTGCCGGCGGTAAATGTCCTTGTTGTCATTACGTTGTGTACTTGAAGCAAAAAGAAAACTAAAGCAATATGTGCTATAAGATGATAACATCGATAATGCCATTATGTCAAAAGATTATTGCTAAATAATTTATTTTGCGGCCGTTATTCGAAGAATGTACAGCATTTAAGAATTAGTCACATACAACCAATAAATAGCGGTAATAAAATCGTGTAGTAACGTGTACACAGAAAACATTACAAAGCGATTTATTTCTGGTGGCAACCGATTATAAAAACAAACACCGTGGGTTACCCGACAGTTATAAATAAATACTAAACAACGTAAAAGTAGGGAATAATTGTTAGCAAAGCGGCGACAAAATGTAAAAATCCCGAGCAGTATTGCTCGAATAAATGTAAACAATCTGTATGCAAATCACGCGGGAATGTCGCACGCGCACTACACGATAACGTCACGTTGCCGCCACGATGCCGTCGCGGCTTTTCGGCGGTTCCGTACTAACCTCCTTTCCGTTGCCAGCGATTCCGGATTTTTTGTTTATCTTTAAACATTTCTTTACGAACATTAAATTTGACCTTTCTCAAGTTCGGGGCAGTAAAGGAATTTTATTTCTGCGCACCGTGTTTCAGCGAATTCTCGGCCAGCGAGATAAGGGTGACTTCGGAATGTTTGTTCCTTTCAAGGGCAGTGGAACCTTCCGGGAACGTAGGTTATTCGGACTATTAAGATTATCAATCAAATAGCTTGTCGTAAAACGTACTATTTGACCTATGAAAATAAACTTTCCATGTGGATCTCGGATACTTTTATCGACTAAATCAAATATAATTTGTATCATCCACTCCGATATAAAATGATCGTTCCAATAACCTATTTTACTGATGAGCAAAAAAGAAACCTACACGGAATTTATTTGTCAAGTAATATTTCTTTGTAGGAAAAACCCGGATAATCGTTAATGCTCTGCCTCGGGCGAAATCCCTTGTATAGATTGCGGTATCACCATAAATAACTGCCTAACTGTTTTTATGGAGGAGAAAATTACTCTTTTCACTCACTGCCTTTATATACAGTGAATTTTTGTTTACGACCTCCAAGTATTATGGATTGACGTGTTGTAAATCTTGCCACGACACGATAAAGATAGTTGTATACGAGTGGGTGTGTTTGATAAGTTGTAGCAAATTGATTGTATTATGTGAGATCATGGCCTGTGTAAGTTTTATGGGTCGGACAAGGGGAGTGAATATTTTAGCCATGTTTGTGTGTCAGTACCCTTTTTTATGTATTTTTTTGTACATCAGGTTTTGTTTATGTGAGTTCTAACTTTATAAATCAGTTGTGTTTCCCAGATGTCACGAAATAAACAAATATTTCTTTTGTATGCCTATGTTTTTCATTTACAAACATTTATGATGTATGCTAAACCAATAGACTAGCTGTCCTGACGGAAACATAAATATTGATAAAAAAAAGAGAATCCAATTTGAAGATGCGATTGCATTGCATCTTGAAACCGTTTAAGGACTCAACCAAATTACACAAACACATTGGTCAAATCGTTTAGGAGTTAGGTGACAAAATATACAACTACAGAAGAATTGTATATGTTAAGTTATATCGATATACCTACTTTTAAATATACCTACATAAAAAATATTTCAGACTGCGATTTATATGTGTCCAAAAAATTAAAAAAATATATTATTTTGAAGTAGCTTTACTACGTTGTCCCTTAGAATTATTTTCATTTTATCGCCATTGTATTTCGATCAGTCACGGTTCCCTAATTAATTTAATTTCACTCTATATTAGGTTAAACCCGAGCGAAACTTTTCCTCAACACAGCTCTACGAACATCAGTTGATATCTGCGATCCCCACCTTTTCCCGACCCTAGTTGTCATTTCGCCATAAGCCCCTGTTGTGGGCAGTGTCATTAGAAGTGACGTCATTCGCCTTGCCACTTGATGTGTCCTTCGATGTGAGAGGATCAGGTGATGTAAATCAATGTTCGTCTTAATAGATCAACCGTGGGGTTTTGGGTCAATGGATTATGTGCGTGTAACTTATAGATGTTTGAACATAGTGAAAAGTGTTGTAAGCAACTAATTGCTTACAATACTAAGCTATACTAGCTAGCTATACTATCTAAAAATATATATCTACACTAATATAATAAAGAAGTAGTTTGTTTTTTTTATTTTTTTGTTTGTAGGAGGTAATCTCTGGAAGTACTGGTTCGATTGCAAAAATTTTTTTACTGATAGAAAGCTGCTTAATTTTTGAGTGTCATAAGCTATATTTTATGATTATGAATAATATAATAAAGAAGTAAAGTTTGTTTTTTATCTCGAAAAAATTGTATAGGAACAGAGTTAAATATGTTAAAACAAGAAATTTTGCGGACGAAGTCGCGGGCAGAAGCTAGTCTATAATAAATCTTATTAGATAATAACATACAATATATCCGTACAGCTTTTTGTTTCTGTTAGTTTTTTTTCCAGGAAATTATATTTTTTCTCGTGTGAATTTCATGACTACTCTACTATACTACTCCTAAAATAAAATTGTATTGTTGTCAATTTGTCAGGAAATGACTTACCTGTGTACCATGTTATCTAAAGTCATATAAACTTTGAGTGAGCAACAAATACACACAAACTTGCCTTTAGAACATTAGTGTCAAAAGTGATGATTATATACTTTTAGGTACCTACTATTTTATATTGTCATTCTAATTATAAAATAATACTTAATCATATCCACCACAGCCTAAAATGTTAGACTTTAAAAAGGATTCAATTTACGAGTACATTACCCTCCAAAAAGCTGCGAGGCTGAACAACTGCAGAACAGTAAGATTTTTTTTGCAGTTTGAAGAAAATGAAATTGCTCCACAATACACTCATTCTTCACCTTAATTTTACTCACAACAAGCTACATTGACTTGGCTTGGCCCGTTAATGTAGCTCAAAAGCTAGCCCACAGCTAAGAAAAACTACACATTTTCTCAAAATAATAATTCTTTATTTCAGGCTACTACGGCCTAAGGGCCCATAAATACTATACATAAATGACCATCCATTTATTATTAAAACTACATTGAGTTTGCGACGTTTTACGCTAAATCGTGGTGTAAAGTAAGTAGATTTGCTTTAATAACAAGATTTTTGAAAAAAAAAATTACAATATTTGTATATTATATTTAGTATATTATTATTAGGCAAACAAGTCTAGGCTAACACATCAACATATTTTTTTTTTACATTTAAATGTGAAGGTAGATTTAAAATCATCAAAAATCATATATTATCTGCTCCTATTGTGAGATCCTCTAACAGACTAGACATAAGGTACAGCCAAACTTCAATCAAACAACTATCAGAGGTATACTTCTGCGGCATTAAACGAGTATGCGGGCTCGCAATCCATCCAAATTGTTGAGTGCAACCAACCAACTAATATTTATGCTGCAGAGTGTAGGAGCCAATCAAAATCAATAACTGTTCCATATGTGCGTAATTTTCTCAAGCCGAGTATGGATAACATGAAGTTACTCCGATTGGTTCCCGATAGTTTTGATTTGGATAACCCAGTATTCAACCGGGAAATGAAAGTTGGTGAAATATTAATGCTGTTTTGAATTTATCTTGCACATTCGATGAAATTCTAACGTGTTGTTGAAGTAGTACTCTATTATGATCTATTTGTAGTTTTAGCAATCGAAGTTCGTCTGAGTGAATGTCAGCTATTACAGACGCGAAGTCGAACGTACTATGTCCAGTGAAAACCTGTGTCGTGTGGAAGTTAAAGATGCCGTGAATATTTCCCAGTCACGCTTCGAAGAGGGGACTTACTATTATAACTATGGTGAGTCCGTTCGTCCACTGAGCTGGAGAAGTTATTGGGAATTCGCACCTTAAAAAAGATTGCTTGGTAGATATCGCTATCAATCATCATCAGTCTTTTTAATGTTCCCACCGCTGGGCCTAATTTCTAGGAGAGGGAATGTGCCATAATCCACCACGCGAGTCCAGTGCGGATTGGTGGATATCACATGTTTTCGAATTTCTGGTTGCTGGTCATACCGGTTCCCTCACGATGTTTTCCTCGATTATATAATTTTTTTTTTTTTTATTTTAGCTTTTGAATTAGTGTTAAGGGTGCTTCTTGCAAATAAAAAGCTTTTCTTTTTTCTCTCAATAAGATTGACGTTGTACCTATATAAATAAGTGTTTGAATCAAAATCAAAAATTAAATCATGTTACTATTTTGGTGTACAATAAGGTTTATTCCATTCTATTATAAAGATTTTCTATTGCCAAACCAAACAATAACAATACGAAACCAACAAAGCTATACGACAGTTGTTATCTCGGCAGTGTTTATCGAGTTCTGCGCTCACTTAGGAGGTACTAGGTCCATGTGAGGGATTATACGCTGAGTGGCTGGTCTATGGATGGGATTAGAACGGACTGATAGACATGCGGGCCATTGGGTCGTATCTGGAGTTTGATGGGTCTGTGGTTGGACATTGTCGGTAGTTAGAATCAGTGGTGAGGCTTAAATTGATCATTGGATGATTAGTTCATCGTTCAGTCATACACATGTTTATCATCTAAAACAAAAACATAGCATTTTGTAAGGTTATGCATTAATGTGAGCAATGATGTGGTTATAGTTATGGTTAAAAGGTCATTTCCATATCAGTATGCGTTGTGTTCTCTCAAGTAATAGTTACGATCTAAATTTTTAAACGTCAATATTTTTTCTCGTCAGTTTAAACTAGATGAGGCCTGTATTGTTTAGCTTACTGCCCTGAGAACTACCAAAACCAACTTAGGGGGTCAAAGACTTGTCTGAGATGGTCTTTTTTAGAAGGAATCATACCAAGACAAACAATTACCCTTCAATTTTTTAGTCACTGACGCCACTTTCAAACTTCCTCTAATATTCTCTTTTTTTTTTCTTTAGCTTTAGTTAAATATTTAATTATAATAACTTTATGTATTTTGAAAAATACAGCTTTGTACCATGGTTCTGCATTAAAACCTGTTTAAAAAAACTAATTGGACGACTTGAGATACAGTAAGCAAAATAAAAGCAAACCAAAATACACCAGCAAACCAAACTAAACTACCCAACAAAATCACCAAAACAAACCAAATCCAACAAAATCAACAAGTTCATTACATTTTGACCAGTTAAACCAAAATGTACTGACAAGCAGATTTTTTTCGTGATTTTAGCTTTGGTCCCATAACAAAAGTAATTTGTTATCATGACTACAGTTATGTGTTTAAGTATATCGATCAATAATTACCAGTCACGTTATATGTACATCCTTCATGTTTTGTTTTCAACTCAACAGTTAACTTGTAAAGGAACGGAAGGGGAGACGCGATACTCTAACAAAATTGGCACTTTAAAGTTAAAATTAGGAAACAGATCACTGAACCGAAAAATAGTCTTCATACTCCTTCAATCTTTTGAGAGACCTGTCCGGCGATACCCCATACTAAGGTGCAGATGAGAAAAAAAAGGTTGTCGTCTTTTTATGTGTAAGGTTGGTGCCACTTTGATGAATACGTGATTAATTCCTACATAAGCCACGCTAAATAACAGTTTCCTAGTGCTTCTAATCAGTCAGATTAGCTACGGACTACGTATACATTTTGTGTCCTAAGTTGTGAAAAATCCAACTTTTAAGTTGATGTAAAAAATCTGCTGGTATCTCCCGAGCTTACCATGTCTAGTGACGAGGCCGTACCATCTTTACAGCTACTCCTCAAAGGGGGGACTTACTGCTATAATTACTGCTATAGCTACAAACGATCATCGAAACAGACAAAAACACATGACGAAATTACGAGTATATACGCTAGAGTTACAGAATCCAAAAAACGGAAGTTCTGTTATTTTTTGGTGTATAATAAAGTTTAATCTATCTATCTAAAAAGGAAATAATCCAGTGAATTGAATGAAAATGGTTGTTACCAGTAACTAAATTGTAAATGAATTCGACAGGAAAGCCTTTGTACAGTTAGCTCGGATATCGATAATCTAATTTTGGGATTTTAGACGATTCAGCAATATTCCCTCCTTTCAACACGGAGTTTTGGATGGCGATTAAAGCCGTGTGCTTAGATGTTAATCGGTGTGCCTTACTAAGTGTTATAGCTGCTGACAATTGTCATCAAATATGCGTAACTTAATTAACAAAATTATTTGACTATACTTACCGTACCGTCAAGTGAACATTACTGCCGATTCAACTGCATAGTGACTAGTCGTGCAGGTCTTGAACCACCACATTCCATCCAAAATACCCGGGGTCCTGGAACGAAGTCAAAAAGGAATACGACTAGGTGTTTAGTCAGTAAAAGTCTGACACTATCCTCCGACTACCATAGCCCAAAGGCGGGAAATTTCTTTGGGTAATTATCCCATCTAAAAAAAGGCCGCATGACGTAGGTGATGATTCCCTTGGCTCACGGTTCACCTGGTGAGATTGGTTTTTAAAGTGAAAAATAATCTAGTGACTTCTTTTGCTCTAGGGCGGACTGCGATGGCGTGAGTCAACCCATTATGTTCCTTGTATGCCTAGCGTTCCAGGTCCCCGGATTTCCACGGCTCCAGTAGGATTAGACTCTGCTGGGTCCCTAAAGTTTACTGACATCTCTTTGAGGTGCGCGTGGAACTCTGCACTCTCTGCCTACGGCAACTGGAAATCGGGGTCGGGATTCAGTGTCTTGGGCGTGATTCCCTCACAAGTGCGGCGGCCTCCATCGCCAGCATTACCAATTCGCAGAAGAAGGCGACCACCTTGTAAAATGCTTTCCAGCATTACGCCTTCCAATTTGTAGTCGACACTTCCCTTCTTACGCGAGAATCAGCATTATTATAGCTGTCAACAAAATGTCACTTCTTGTCGCTACAGTAAAAAAAAGTATGATTATTCAAACGAGAAACGATAACGTTGCACATAATTATTTGTAATCGAGCCATTACAATGCACTTTGGCTCCTCAAAGCATATTTGTGGCTCCCATTACCCGTTACCGACCGCAAATTGAATCTGTTAACGTTAGAAGTTTAGGTGCTTGGTACTAAGGTAATGTCTTTAGTAATTGCGTAATCTGGAGAATCATTTGGAAGTTGTTGTATTGCTTTAATTGCTTTGTTACTGGGTTCTTATCCTAAAGCTTCCGATTTCAAGTTAATGACACGTGATTTGGGATTTGTTGGTCTTTAATAAAGAACTTTGTCGTCGTTTAATAATATGTGTTTATAAAAACTTTGTACACATAATACTGTACAAAGGCGGACTTAATGCCTTAGGCATTTTTTACCAGTCGACCTCATAGTGGTGCAGAAACATAACATGGTAGGTGCCATTTAAAAAAATAGACAAACAGAAAAGATACAAATACAATAATAAATACATACTTAGATACATACACATATAATAAGCAACGTTGTTGTAATCAAACAAATATAATCAATCAGTGCTGTGACAATTCTGCCAACTTCTTGTGAATGTACTCACGTGCCAACGTGTATTTTTGTCGCCTTTTAAATATTGTAATTAAATCAATTTTTGTAGATCTGTACATCTCCTAGCTGGTTTTTACACTCACCGGCACAATTAATCGCCTACTTCGTTTAGGGTCTCTAATTTTGTATTCGTTAAGGCCTGCTATATACGCTACACGCATAGGTTTTTAGAAGCATGTTCGACATTATACGCTTGAGGTAAGCTTGGTCACAGCTTGCATACAAAACTATGAAACGGCAACGTGCCGCTTAACGAATACGCATCTGTGAAACTACGCGTCCGTAGACACTTTAAAATCATAGTCTAGCACCTAGTCCTATCAAAATCATAATAATATACACTCAAATGAATTGACGATTACGTTTCTCTATTCTCTCGTACAGATGGATCAGTTGGGTTGGTCTAAATTCGAGAAAGGGGTCTATAGAAAGAGACAGCATGACTGCTTACAGATACATGGATGAAGTTCTCTATCATCTTTTTTCTTGTTATGAGTGAAAATCATATAGTGAAAGTTTCCGCCCTTGAGCGGAACGGGAGATAGTGTCAGACTTTTACTGACTAAAAAACTCACTCCATTTCTTCTTAGCCGTTTTTGGTCGTTTGTAGTGTGTGTGTAGTGTAGGTAGGTACTCACTGGGTAAGTGGTGAATAAGTTAAAGTCTTCGTTAATATCTCCAGGTGTATTTTTCACACACAATACAACAACACAGATTACAATTGGCGCTAATGTTAAGTACAAGCGAGTCTATAGCGATCACAACTAATAGTCCACAGTAGTGGCACGTCACTACGCCGAAATAAAAGTTGTTTGCTAAATTACCCGCGGAAACCCACTGGTTTCCGCGGGTAATTTAGCAAACAACTTTTATTTCGGCGCGAGTGCAAGTATGTTTAGCGGACAGCGTAGATCGTGACTGGTGACAACCGAATATAACAACACGGCGGCGGTAGCAGAAAATAAGTCACCGACGCGTCATCGACAGTGCGCGTTTCCAATGCGTCACGTCAAATGTCTGTACGAGTATGTTGTGTTTGTGTATATGTGTAGTGTTATCTCGGAAATATGTATTTATGTATATATGTGTACGTAAATAGAATTAAGGTTGGTGTATTTATTTATTGTGTATGTGTATAGTGTACTGAGTAAATATATGTGAGTCACACGATCATACAGGGGCCGGGAAGTTGATCCATGAAACCTGTACCTTCAGCCCTGCTGGGTCCCTACGGTTACTGACCACTTCTCGAAGCGCGCGGAAACAGTACGCGTCGTTCGACGGCTTCGGCTCGGTCCGTAAGCTCGTGCCTACAGTGGCTGGAAATCGAGATCGGAATCCCGACGGCAGCTTGGGCGTGAGGACCGTTGCCTCACGCTTGTGACTTCGACCTTTGTGAAGCAGTAGGCTAAATACTGCTTCGCAGAATATGGTAACCACTTGCCACTCCTCCTCGCTCCGGACAATGGTTTGTACCAAGACCACATTTTAAAGCTCTAAAGATTGACACACTCTTGACCTATAAGAATCGATAACCTAATAATACCTATAAGGACCGATAGACTTGGAGAGCTGACATTTTAGAGGCATTATACATTCTAATAAAAATATTCAACGAAGTCTACTCAAGACTATTTTCTACTTATCGTTATCATTTTATTAAAACTTTTATGTACCACAACCGCGGTCTAACAAACCTGAAAGTTCAAGGCAACACAAGAAAATTCGATATCAAATATTATGAAATGAGCCCTCAACTTATCTCGTGAATCTATTTCTATACACATAATCTGAGTCTTCAAAGTCACGTATATAAAATATACCTACCTTCCTTTGTATACATGTACAAAGCGAAAACATACTATAGCACGTACATCACATAACTTTTGTAACATAACTTGGCCATTTCTCTCAGTAAGTTGACAGGGCAGCGAATAAACAATAAAACATATTTGTACGTACCTACCCTCATTTTTTATTCCGTGTGGAGACTGGTGTGCCAAAAATGTAGAACTAATCTCTTATGGTCGGACGACGGTCACTTGTTTGTATCAGCCACAGACCTAAGAAACACCTAAGTGGACACTGGCTTTTTTTTTTGGTGGTTAATCTAAATCATGGCATGTAAAACTTAAGACTGGGAATTAACCCGCGGAGAATAATTTTTTATCTCGCTGTGATCCCCACCAGCACACATAACCTCTTAAAATACTTTTTTGGAACCACCTTTGTATATCGCCTTTCAGGGCATATCTTTGAGGAGACTGTGAAAGGGAAGCCATTTTGTCCTGAGCACCCATGTGCATAGCAACATGTGACCACAGTGCCTTCATATTTCTTGGAATCACTCGATTGATGAGCTGTATATTCTCTTAGAGCGCCTGAGGCTCCAAATTTGCGCTTATATTGAACGATGCATACTGGGTTTTGAAATCGATGAAGGCCTGTGGCCAGCAGCAGACATTCTACCGCTGGTATGGTGTGGCAAGGCGCGAATAGGTAGGAATATTATTATTATTAGTAATTATACTAGTTGCTACCGTCACAGAGATTTCGTGGTCTGTGGTGCTTGTTTTTCTAATGCCTGTTATGAAAAGTGCTAGGACCTACTGTTCGTACTTGATAGTAAATGTAGATAAAATATATTTATAGGTAAGATTTAGTAAATTATATTTAAGTTTTAGTACTGGATATGTGAAAAAAAGATTTAAAAGTGACTAAGATTATTAATCATCATTTCAGCCGATAGTAGAGATAGATAGTATAGTCCACTGCCGGACATAGATTTCCCCCAATTGTCGTCATAATGAACGGTCCCGTGCATCTCGCATCCATCGGAAACCAGCAACCCATACCAGGTATCGGTCCAAGGTCCATTAAATATTAAAAAATGAATATACATAAATAAATAAAATCGTAAAATTACAAATTTATGGGCCATGTTGACGGAGAAGTCGTTCAATTAGCTTTTATAGAGTGTGGTAAGGGGCCCTAGACAAGTGGCAATTGCTCCGTGTCGAATCCATTTCTAAGTTCGATTTCGCTTTAACGATGTCCACCACAAAATGGTAGACAAAGTGACATCGACTAACATATCGATAAGTCGAAGTATTGGTTCGATAAAATAACAACTTCTTGGCTATGGTTATCGAATTAAAACGTCAAATTTGACGTATAAACAACTAATAACAATTAGCGAATCGAAAACGTTTGACCACGTGACTTTTCGAAGGCATATGTCAGTTCCATACATTTCGGAGTTTCGAATTTCGTTATCGTTAGTGAAAATGTGACTTTGTCTAAGCCCCAAGGAATTCCAATAGCGTATAGCGCGAACAGTAAAGTATTCACTGTAATGATTTGAAGAGTGACAAGGAAAACGAAGGAAAGTAAAAGATGAAGCCGCTGTGGGCGATTATTAATATTCAAACATCGATGCAGTGTTCATTTTTACTGACATGACAACAGCGTGTTTCAGAATCAAATAACCATTATTATAAAATAATTTTACTGTTCATAGAGAAAAATATAAATGAAAAAATATGGATGAATTAAATAGTCAATTAATTTCATGGGAAATACAAAGTCGTTAAGAATAACGTAGACAATCGAATTGTAGTCACTAACTGAATGTTGTGTACCGTAGGGGCCCTACAGGGTCGAAGCCTCCTGGAGCTGATTTGTTGGCGCGAAAGCGTTACACCGGGGCTCTGGGAATAAGGCAAGGAAGGTACGGGGTAGGTTCTTTAATCAGTAAGAGTCTGACGTTGTTTCCTGCTCCGCCCAAGAGTGGGATTCGATGATTTTTACCTACCATAAAAAAAAAACTGAATGTTGTGTCGATGTCGAATCAGGATTCATAAACATTTCTCCGACATTTGCGTCACCGTTGAACAGTTTACGGACTGAACAATTTTGTTAATTTCACATCGATGCAATTTACAAAATCGTTTTCGAACCTTTCACTGGCGAACGATTCTGGCGTATAAAACATAGGTATTTAACATGTAGGTCTGTTTCCAATCATCAGAGTTTCCAATATTAAAATAATAAGTTTGTAACAACAAAACGAAAAAAAAAAAAGAAATTGCGACGCCAAATCTTCAAACTCTCCGAGGCACGCATGGAACCATTTGTCTCCATCCACGACCTGGTCCGGGCGCTTACCGGATGAAAGGATGTCGAGCTACCCATTGCTTGCATTGCTAAAGGCGACGAGACGGCCTTTAGATCGCACGGTGGCAGGCTAGCAAGGAGGCTCGCCACTTCGCGGGAAACCAGTATCCCCGCACCATCCGTATGGCCTTGACCCTCTGACATACATTCAGCGGGGCCTTTGCTGAAGAACAGATGCATGAAGTCATTTTATTAAGGTGGGCAGTACCACCAAACCAGGACGTCTACTCTCTTTCTTCGAAATTTCGTTGTCATCAAATTTCGGAAATTAAGGCTCGGCGCAAACGGACCACCGACTACAGCAACCGATGGTTATCGCGCGCTACTAACACATTTGTAACAGTAGGTTAAAGTAACGAGCGACAACCACTGGTGTTTGGAAGCCACCACATTGTAAAACCCATTCTCTTCTGCAAAATCTTATGATAGACTTTGTTACGGAAAGTTTGCTGGCGCATGGTGGTTTGGAATGGTGACGCGAGCGATACGTAGAACGTCTAGTCGTTATAGTACGTTGGGTGTTGCAGCGTGACAGTGGTGGTGTTGGCGTTTTGTGTGGCCCGTAGCGACTGAAAGTGGCAAGCCACGGACGCTGGTGTAGCGAGTGGCGGTCACCGGCAACACGTGTGGTGCGTCGTATACAACATTCTTATAAAAGTGTGTTAAGTCGCTATCGATAGCCACTAGTGGCTGTGGTTGGTTGCCACCTTTGCACTGAGTCTAATTAAACTGACACGTGGTAGGAAACAATTGAATTTTCGATCGAAACTTCGTTTTTCGGAGAAAGAGAGTAGCCCCCCAGACAGTTTCCGTGGGCTCGCGTACAACAAGTAATGGATAATTCGCCATCAGGCCGGACTGAGCACGGGTCCATAAGACCCTGGCAGGGTCAAAGCCTACTCGGGCCATGGGTTCGCTTCTTTAGAGATATCTGGGGTTCTGAAACGCAAGGTAAAAATGAAACAAAGGAGTGGGTTTTAGTCAAATAAGTCTGGCATACTCACCTGCTCCGCCCTAAAACGGAAGATGTCCTGTTCATGGTGTCCAACCTTAACAAAAAGACTGGTAGGTTTAACTGCGAGGAAGAGCTCAATCGTTGAGTAACGTTCAGGAAGCTGCGCAATATCAGCTGAAATGACGATGATGATGAGATCTTTAGGACCCATTGGCAAAGGCCGCAAATGTGGTAATGGTCACTCATTGACAGATGATATAAAAAATAACTAACTGTGTATAAAATAACTTCAAAATCACTCAGGTAGATCAAATTATCCATGCAGTTACCTAGATTTTCGTCTAGTTTTACCATTTTTATATACTTATTTTTATATTCGAGTTTACCTACATATTCTATCTTTAAAGCTCCCGTGTATTAGTAAATGTCGAATATTAGATGGATCGAGATTGAACGTTACTCAAGTAGACTGGGGCGCTGACAGCTTTTATTACATACAATATTTGCTTCTAATTTCGTTGCGAGATTATATCAAAATCGATGGGACACGTGTGTCGTGTATATAGAACAGGTATTTTAGATATTACTGATACGAAGTGAGCATTTTATGTACCTACAAATAATGTTTCTATTTCAGGAGGTATACTTACACCGTTAAATTTTGATCGTTTTGATCCCGCGGAGAACCGATCCAGTACAACACTATCGATTTGTAAAGATAAAATAAAATAAAAAAAAGTGTTTTTTTTTTCTAAAACACGAATTAATATACGCATGTACGAAATTATTTTCTTTAAGTAAACGCATCCATGATCTTGTATGTAGTTGTCGTTGGTAATGTACCAACTACATGCAGGTCATTGAACTCACCCAGCTTACGTTTAATTCAATAAATTAATTTCTGGATTGACCTTCGACGAGATTAAAACGATCAAAATTTAACGGCATATACCGATAAGGTATCGGTATATGCCGTTAAATTTGTCCTGCTTTTCTACCGAGAATTTTATTGTGTTACCTTTCAGTTGGGCATGTTTCAGATATTTATCAACCGTCCTCAACTTGTTAGCAGCCTTCCACGAAATACGTTTAATTTTGATATTAGTAACAGTTGCTATGGTGGAATTTCTTTCTCAACAAATCCTATTCTAACTTATTGATTCGTTACTACATTATTATTATATAACAAAGTTACCTACTTTCGAAGGACATGTCTCAAGAATTCTATTTTAAAATACGACTCGATAAAATGTGGTACAAACAAAATGTCTGAAGTAATGGCTACTTAAACTATCGTTAATTCCTTACAATGTTGAGTCACGGTAACATTGTACAACATGATTTATGTAGCGGGAAATGTCTTGCTGGTCGGAGTGTTGCAGTGTTGCTGACAACATGCTAATGTAATGTTTCTACTTTACAAACAAAAGAAGTGAACATTTAGCCACAATCAATGTTGTGGAAACTATGTTGCGTAACTTTTTGCTCAATGTTTTCGTTTTCTATGACAACATGTTGTATACGGAACTGTTTGAGTAGCGTTTTATTCATAGTCTATGTCTTGAATCTTTCTTCACAAATAAAAATAACAGACTGACAACATATATTTTTAACTGACATTATATTTCCTCCTTTATAAATCTTCAGTACACAGGTACAAGGAGCTGCATAAGTGCCTGGGTACCTTAGTACCTATATTCCTTTGCACGTTAGCAAAGCACCGAAGAGCTCAAGTTTTCTAATATTAAACTAGATGGCGTTGGTATCTTCACAGCTAAGTGGCGACCTGAAGCAATCTCACAAAGCATAAACTTGACATTTAATTTTACGAAAAATAGACACACATGAGTCATTACTGCCGTCAAAAACTGATTGTAGTTCATAATTTCGTTGCAGAAATTAGTTTCATGATGGCCTAATGGTTAAGCAGTGCCGCTGTGTGAATCAGTGAGCCTGAGTTTAAACCTCACTGAATACGACTTTGTGATTTTTGTTATGAATAACAAAACAAGAAAGCCGTAGAACTATTGAATCAAAATTAACAAAGAAAAGTAATTATTTGTAATTTATAATTCAAGTTAGTACTATACAGAGAGAAAAACCAGATAAACTGGCCCACCAAAATAAAAAGGCACTATTCAAAAAAATATATTTCTTACAGTTTATTATTAAAATTTATCAGTCAGTTTATTGATCATCAAATAACATTATATATAATTTATTATATTTATTTAAATAATAACAATAGTTATTTTAATTATAGAGCTCATAGCTTAAATATTCGTTTCCATAATTGGAAAGAGGATTGAAGCTTCGACCTTAACAAAACCAAATAAGAAACTAAATAATTTTATCACAAAAGTCAAAAGGATTAAAAGAAAAGCAAATATCAAATGTTTAGTGAGCGACATAAAAAATTATATGTTGTGTTTTACTTGAAGTGTTCATAACTTATATATTTTAATGATGGGTATCTGGTTAAACACAGCATAAGTACTCAGTAAATAATATTAAGTAAGTAAATCGTATAATCACCATTTTGGTCAATGACAGATTGTATTCGGAAAGGCATTGAATCATTTAAATTTATATACAAATTTTAACCACGAATACTGTTTTTTTTTTTTTTTTTAACTTGCAATAAACTAGTGCTTGACTGTCTTATATTTGTAAACAATGAACCTCAAACGCATCTGGAGCACGCCTATTTTGTCCTTCATCATAAAGAATACGACGGACAGTGTCAATGCTTGTGTTGAATAAACCATTTTCTTGGCAGAAATCCATTTTATTCGTAGTTTTGGTCTACTAGTTCTTTGATATTGATTCAAAAAACTTTCTTCTTCAAATCGTCGTACCTTGGCACTTAGTAGCTGTATACTGTTTTTCTCTGCAACAATAAAACATAAATATATAATAGACAATAATAATTATAGGAGTTTTTGTATATTAAATATAACAAATAAAACTACTTACGTTTACACCGGTCCATCTGACTATTTCTGAGACGTTTTCACCTTGTTACTCTTATCACTATATGTTTATTGTGAATTCATACTCATTATTAAAATAAGTTTATAAAATAACCTGATTAAAAATAAAATCTAACAAAAAGAACTCGAAGGAGTTAATCGAAATTAACTTAGCAAACAATCCATTGTGCTTAGTCACAAGTCTTAGATCTAAGTATTATTGAAACTACCCACTAATTAATTATTATTCATAAATTCATATTAAACTACCCTCTCAAGTTTGAAAAGTAACACATAGATAATCAGATATTTGTAAAATGATACTCAATTTTATTGATTTCTTTTAAAAATAAATTATAAATTATTTCAATCTTTGTAGAAACAAAAAGAAACTATAAAAAGAAGTATTAACAAAGCAATTAAGACACAGCAACGCCATCTAGTAACAATAAATTGTAATGTTATCGATAACACATTGTTAATCTGATTTTACGCTAGATGGCCTCATTTCGCGCTTCACGCGATCTTTATTCTGAACTAGCCAACCACTTAAGCCGCTGGCTGTACAAACTATTCTTTTTTAAAACCCCTACGCAACCATGCAATTTCTGGCAATTGTTATTAAAAACAATACACGACATATTACGCTTTATAGTTAGTCGTCGTTTATGAAATATGCATGGCGGATATCCCACCAATATGTACAAAATCTTTTTGGGAACACATTTACTGTACGTACAGCTAAGGAGTTTTCTTTGTAATGGTAGGTAAAAATCACCCAATGACGAATCCTGTCCTTGGTCGGAGCAGAAAACAGTGTCAAACTCTTACTGACAAAACAATCTCAATCAAAGCTGTGGTGTTACGCTTTCACATCAACCCTTGGCCTCAGGAGGCAGCTATGAAGTAGAATTTCCTGCCGGAGTCTTTGTTTATTGATAGCTACAAACTAGACTTCTTTAAGTCAAGAGTAAATTGGTTACTTCTACACAAGCGCGCTCAATCGCCGACCACATGATCGCTTACCATCACGTAAGGTTGTGGTCAAACGAGAGACTATTAAATAATACAAAAGTAACATTCTGCAGTCCTCAAATACTGGACGTCACTTTGATTAAAATCACCAGAGCGCATGGTAATGGGCGTAATGCAATGCAGTTGTCATAGTAATTACAAAATAGCAAAATGTCGACATGCTTCACAACGTTTTGACGTTAACACTAATTTATTTTTGTCTGTGTGCCAATTCCTAAATATTCGAGAGCAAAACAGTTTAAATTAAATGGCTTGTGTTTAGTGTTCTCTTTGAAGCTGAAAAAGTTTTAGAACTAATTCGGTAATCGGCTGAGTTCTAAGAAAAAGAGCGGTACCCTTTACCCCTACTCAATACATTCTACCGAAGTAGGTAGACAATTACTTGTCTACCTACTTCGGTAGAACTTTGTCTGCGTACGTAGCAAGGGACCCAAGACAAAGTTCTAGCGTTCTCGAATTCTGGAATTTTAAAAAAGGGATCATGATCTTGAAATGTTAAAGGCAATTGAAGTGTATCGGTGTGCATTTCTAAATAAAAAATTTTGACACACCCTCTGGCTCTACCTGAAATCGCGAAAAGCCAATTGATAACTTTCCTCCTCTAAAAAGAATTATTGACCATATAGTGTTCGGCATTTCAAACACTTCTTAAACTCTTGAGCCCCAAGCGAACGCACAACTATTGTCTTTCTATTATGTCTCTAATTACGGCACCTACTCGAAAGGTTAATCACATAGGTACATTTCGAACCCCTGTCATTATGGCTAAACAAATTACACTGAGTATTTTAAATTAAGCCTACTGCAACAACCCGCACTGGGCCCGTACAGTTGATTATGACCCACATTATAAGGCAGGCGATATGCTATTTAGAATTAAAAACGTACCAAACCTTACTTATTTAAGTATTGTAATAGTCATTTAGCCAACATTTGACAAGATTTTTCATGATGGCTTTATACGTATACGAAGATTTACTTGCTGAGCTTTTTTAAATTTTTTTGGAAATTTTAGAACACCTAAACATAGACGACAAAATTAATGCAGGGTGCTAACATAATCCATTGTTGCGTAAAATTGGCTATTTTAAACACTTCATCACACTATAAATAGTCACAAAGGAGATGTGTGGGAGGCAGGCCCGTATGCCGCTAATGAGGCTTGATGCCCATCCAGGACAGGACAGGACGACACCTCTCGCGGTTAATGAAATGAAAAATTATGGTCGTCCGACTGTGCTGACCTCATTCGCACCCCTGGCTCTGCTCATCCACTATAAATAACTTCGCTTATCTCTATAACATACCTACGCATTTTTTCGGCATTTCGCGAGTTTTATGAGCAATATTTTTTATTGCCACCAAAAATTATATGACTGCAATAATACGTGGGCAACGTTTCAAGTTAAAAGTTAGTAGGTCTATAGGTGGTAATTGTTTTTATGTTTGTGTGGGAAACCGACGTTGTTTATGATACAGGAACTTCTGTTTGATGATGAGAATAATACGGTTATAGAATAAAATATTTAGAAAAATATCTATGATTTTGACAATTTCAAACTTAGAAACACTGATTCCAATTTTTCAAAATATTTATTCCCATTTGGAAATACAACATAAACATTAACTGCTTTTGACGTTTTCAAAATAAAAATTAGTGTTTCTAATTTTGAAAATCAGTCCATTCGAAGTTATAGGTACGCTAAGAAATGCGTTCATGATTAAACGAAGTTAGTGATTTCTCGCTCATGGTCACAACGTGGGAAAGCTACTAGCGTTTTTTTTTTACCTGAGTTCATGCAGTCGATGGTGAATCGCACTAGTTTATTAACAACCTAACCTGTTCACTCATGCACGAGGAGAAATCAAGGGTGGGGTTTATTTAAATTATATTCGTTTTTTTTTTTGTCACCAGTATTAATTAACTTTACTATCAATATTACTTAAAATTACTGTAGTACTATTTGTTGCTTAAAAGAATAAATTCATAATTAACAAAAATCTACATACATAATCTTACATACCTAAATGTATTAATCTTCCTAAATGTACCTATGTAAGATTATGGTCGGAGATAAAAATACTTTGAAACGACTATTAAAGAACATGGCTGCAGTTAAGATTTTTTAAGATCGCCTCTTCTCTGTTCCTTTACATTTTAAGTATTATGTATCTACTACAATATTTCTCAGATTCCTTCCCCAATATAGGCATAAATTCTTCTTCTCAGTCGGTACACTCTTATCAGAGTAGTCGTGGTCATCACTGTGGATCACAATGAGTGATCATCTTGGTCATACGGCGCCATTCATCGCGGACTGCAGCTTTCTAGGTGCATTCGTAGACCGAGCACTTAGTTGCCGCCTTGATCTGGTCTGTCCATCTCATTAGTGAACTACCACGTAGCCTGGTGCCCTCAACTTTGCCCTGCATTACGACTAGACATAACTAGTATCAGTATTTTTTTTTATCTTGGAAATGGAACCGACATGTTATTTCACAAACGCAAACTAAAAACAAAGAAAATAAAGCCGGCTTCCAAAATTGCTTGCGATACATTCAAAATTTGGTGTTCTTTAAGGTTAAATTTGGCTCAAACCCAACTATAACGAAGTAGAGGCTTGTGGCATTAGGGCACACAGACTGACATTCCGATACGAAAGAGTTTCATTCAATTTTAGTACGATAGACTTAAAGTAGCTTTCTTTTGAAACTCTACACTATTAGGAATGCTGAAAAAAAGTGAATAATTAAAAAAAAAAGAATGGTCATATCAGACTAAAGCCACACATACACATTACTGAAATGACCAATTGCAATGTAATAGAATTCCCAATTTCCCATAAACGCCTTGCGTGCGCAAACCGTGCACACTATGCGTTGGAGCAGCCCCCTAGTCAAATTACTATCATTTCGTTAACGTCAAACGCTTTGAGCTGGCCACGTCCCCAGTTTCTTAGTTCTGACGTAATCTTAACGCTCAGTCATGTAGTCAAAACAAAAGATTTCGAGGCGATTGACGTTAACGAAACGATAGTAACTTGTTTAAGGGGCAGAGCATTATAACTATGTGAGTAAGTACATATTTTTTGGGTTCGAGCGCCTGCTAGGTACATTCGCACTTATAAATGCTTCTTTCATACATGTTTTTATATATTTATTGACTTTTTTTTCAAATATAGTATATAAATGGTATTATTCATTGACGTGAGTCTAATTTCTCACTACAAAAAAAAAATGAATACCAATAAACATGATGTGGCCTCGTTTCTATTTATGTAACAAATAAACTGATATGTGTAAACCTTCGGTCCAAATCGGGTAAAAAGGGCTATAGAACATCTTCTTTCCTTGTCATTTTCTATAATGTGCTTACTCGTGGATCAAATTTTGTTCTGGTTGAGTTAGCTTTTGAATGTCTAAGTTCATTTAGTGAACATACGGCAGACTTAAGTGGTTAGGTGGCTAGGCGGGCTTAATTTTTTTTTTTTATGAAAAAGGGCTCTCCCGCACTAAAGTGGTCCGGAAAGGCGTTTCGGACTATTACTGACTAAAACCCCGTCTGTGTCCTTCAGTTTTTGTGATTGAATCACTGGCTTTCTCACCAAAAATTCCTCTTTTTCAGAAATCTTCCGTAAAAGTTTAAGCATGTTTAAGGTTTGGTTTAAACCACACGTGATCTAAATGTAATTCCGACTATTACGAGGTTTGATTGGTATTAAACCTAGTGGATTTATCACCTTTAATTGATATTTAATCTAGTAATAATCCCGGAACTATATTTAGATCACATTTCATTGATATTAAATCTAGAAATGGTCTCGGTACATTTAGATTTGGAATTTCGCATTTAGGAATAAAGCGGAACAAGTTAAGTTTTTGTGTTTAATGGAACTAGTATTTTTTATTTTATTGAAATGGAAAACAACACAAAATAGACACACATGGTAGCTCGCTCTGCAGCACAGATTATTGAAATCACTTGAGCGCGGAACTATAGCGACCTGCATCTGTGTATGTTCCGAAACAGATCTAGTCGAAGTTTCAGGTGGCACAAGTTTGTATCATTTGCATTTAGCAGGGATTGCAGCAAATGCGGGACCTGCAAGGCTGCTCCGAATTTAGCTTAATAATAATTATAAAGTTATAAGTAAGTTAATTGAAACTTAAAGTGCTGTGTGTTTACTTATCATGTTATTGAAGATTTCTGTTATTGATATTAATTTTCTTAATTAATATTTGCATTTTGTACCTGTAGACATCCAACGCCGAAGTAGCTGCTAGGATACTCGGCGTTGTTGCATAGGCCTGATGTTACTTCAGGTCGGAACAGCTTCTAATGTTATATAAGGCACAGGTCTGATCATGTGTGGAGTACTGCACTCATAAATATGCTTGCTGCTTTGGACTCGGTAGAATGGCGCGCGAAGAAGCTGCGGTGATCTAATTCTGTTTAGTCCAACCTTCAAAACCTTGATTATATGTACAAAGTTTTTGGGCTAGCCTTTCGGTTTTTTACAAGATGCATTTTAGAGAGTGTGCGCGAGAATTGTATGACTACATTCCACCATCTCCGGTGTACGGGTACGGTATACTCTTCGGTCTGAAGAAATATATTTAAAAAATATATAGGTGCAATACAAACCAAATACACAAACTGAGCTCCAACCAAGTTAACCTTGGTTGTTATTCTAGTTTTCAACCTTAAAAAGATAAGATAGAATTTATAACAATGTGTTTAGCAAATATGGATTCTGTAGGTACCAACACAACGCTATTCCACAATACTACTGCAGCACTATTATATTCTACAGTAAATAATGCAAAGGAAGCGAAATACCTATTCGAAACAAAAGTTTCTACTGTGCATTATACACAGCAATAATATCCTTTAGGGAAAGTCTTTAGCAATTCCTGTAATGGCTATGTTTTGTTCATTGCCACTATCAGAGAGTTCCCTCAGGAGTTTTAGCCGGTAGAAGGGTTACTGTGAAGCGAGCCAGCAAAAATCGTAGCTTATATTTTTATTTTTAATTGCTATAAACTAGAGCTTGACTGCGATCCTACCTGATGGTAAGTGATGCAATCGTTGATGGTGAGGCGCGTTAGTTTATTAAGAACCTGTTCATTCTAGCCTTGAAGACACCTAAATTATAATCGGATGGAACGACCGCAGCTGGCAAACTGTTCCAGTTCCTTCAGGTACGCGGTATAAACGACGAGACAAAACGCTTAGTACTGATCGTAGATGTCTCAACAACGTAAGGGTGGATATTTTCCGTACGCCGGGTTCGGAATTGATACGTAATAACATTGGGTTGGGATCGTTGAGTTTGTTAAAACAAGACAGTTACAATTTTTTTCGTAAAATTACTTCGTATGAAGATCTTTTATCTCTTATATAATAATTATAGTCTCGAAACGAAGTCTTTAATCACTTGATAAAGGGTGCTATAATTGAGATTTTATGGCCTATAGATAGTGTCACACACTTAAAAATGTTTTGAGAAAAGCTCCTTGTGAAATTATTGTGCTAGCGCCAGCGCCGAATAGCTCCAAGGACCGATTTGACAGACGAAAAATCTCCAAAGTCTCTACCCTCTTATGTAATCTCTCTCTGTTATTTAAAGGTTTGCTGGGAGAAAACTCATTGTTGAGTTAAGCTCGCCTTTGTACATGAAATGTCAAATAAGTGTATTTATATTATGTTGTTGTGTACAATAAAGAATAAGACAGAATAAGACAAAGTCATTATAATACATGCATCTGTAAAATCATCTGCTATAGTAGGCAACAGATAATAATTTGCAATAACGGCTAATCTACATTTATTCACATCACTAACCTCCACTGTTTACTACTGCACAAATTATTTCATACGATTGACAGCTCATTTTTTGTACCTATTTGAAGCGGCACTCACGAGCGTCCAGAGAACTAATTTGACTAATATTGTATACGGCATGACATTACCAGTTTTAGTAGCGTAGATATACACACGCTACAGTCACCGTGGTCGAAAGCACCAATATGCCGAATATCAAACTGGGACAAAAGCACTTTGATGGCGAGGTCTGTGATTCACATTTTTTTTTAAATAGCCCTAACTGTCCCACTGCTGGGCAAAGGCCTCCCCCATTTCCTTCCAAACCTTCTTCTCCCGCGCAGTCTCGAACCAATCATCTCGCCACCTCTTTCTAGGCCTACCTCGACAACGCTTTCTTCGCTCTGGTGTCCACTGTGTGGCGACTCTTGCCCAGCGGTCGTCGTGCATGCGACTAGTGTGACCTGCCCAATCCCATTTAAGCCTGGCAGCCTTTTTGCCTACGTCTATTATGCCCGTCCTGGAGCGCAGCGTGTCATTACGTATTCACATTAATAATTTCAAAATCAATGTGATTCTGATCGTTAGTTCCACTAAAACTTAAAAGCAGTATGTTAGTTAAAGTTATCAAAATCAATGATAACTTTTATTTTGTTTGTAGGGTATACCAGGTATACCATATAAAGACAAAAAAAGATTTAAATAAAATTAATTAGACGCGGACGAAAGTAGATAGAATTAAATACGTAAAGTTATTCTGAATCGATATCTCTATTGATTTGCCATATATTCTAATAACAAAACTTAATTATAACATTAAGTTACGAAATTATTCAAAACATATGAAGAGATATGAGAAAAAGTTTAATGTACTTTATACTAATTTAACTACGCCTACCATAGTGTATCTTACCAAATAAACCAAATATTTCTTTACAAGAAAATAAACAGGAAAAGCAGAGTATTCAGTTGAGTTGGTTAATTGAAGTCTAGATTAATATTAAGCGCTGGTTTACCAAATGTACAGAGCTGTTGGCCACACATGGCGCTTACGGAGACTGTTAACGAGACGAGGATGAGGGCAGGGCTCTGGGACTAAGCCAAGCAGGCTGCGAAAATGTGTTAATATACTTGAAGGTACACAAGCCAAGGTTTTTGGATTTCAGTAGCCATTTTAGTCAGAGATACTTTTTAGGAAAGTATAGCTGTTTAACATTTGACTAATAAATATTGGAGGTTGTGTAAATAAGGATCACACTGTATCAGTATTAATATACTCATGCTAATGCATCTGAATGGGCATTTTTTCGTTTATCTCGTCAAGCCCTTTCTGTCATCAGAATATAAAATGTATGACAAAGCATATGCATAAATGTATAAGTAATATCCTGCCGTAGTTTGTTTTCTTATACTGGTTTTTTTTAAGGAATGAATAGGTTACTTCCAGGCAAGCGTGTGTTCCATCGTCGATTACTAACATCATGGCTCACCATAGTGGTCGAGAGTGAGTGTATTAACAATTCCTAATTAAAAAAAAAACTTTGTAATTATATTATTTTCAAATACAAATATTAACTTAACACCCTTAATAAAACGCTTTATTCCAAAAGGCAATCCAAATGTAGTTCCGGTACCATCACTAGGTTTTATTCCAGTTAAACCGTCCGTTAGATCGCGTCTAATTGGTATTAAACCTAGTAATAATTCCAGAACTATATTTAGATCACTTTTAATTAGTAGTATCCTAATAATACTTTCAGAAAAACATTTAGATCGCGTTTAATAAAGTGGACAAAGAGCACGAAAGTACATACAATAAGCATCAAAGTAAAACCATCAGCTACTCAAGAATGAACTAATATTCTACCAGTCTAATAGTCAATACGTATGAACTATCGGTTAGACAAGAACTTCCCTACATATAGAGTTCATTACTGTCCCGACTGTGCCTGAGTAAATTTACAACTCTACCGGTGTAACCAAACTATCAGCAATTTTGCAAAGTTCCCCCTCATTCAAGAAGTGATGCACGTAATTTTATTAACTGTAACACACGAGTTGTTTAAAAGTGATCATAGTTTTGCGAGAAGTGTAATTTGATGTTTAGTTTTAGACAAGCGGTATTTATGTGCTTTTAGCAGTTCATAAGATACACATTTAATATTGACTTGAGTACTAGTTGGTGGAACAAATTGCCTGCTGCGGTCTTCCCATCCAATTATAATTTCGGTGTTTTCAAGGCTAAAGTGAATAGGCCTTTAATAAACTAATGCGCCTCACCATCAACGATTGGATCACTGCTTACCATCAGGTAGGATCGCAGTCAAGCATTAGTTTATAGCTAATAAGACAAAACGACATTTTTAAGTTTTATACTGGTGTTAGTGCTTGACTGCGATTCCATATGATGGTAAGCGGTAATGCAATCATTGATGTTAATACGAATTTATTCAAATATTCATTCCCGCATTGAAGATACTCAAATTCTAATTGGAAATGAAGACCATAGCGCTCTCGCAACGGTCTTCATACGGTGTAAAAGAGGAGGCGAAACGTTACAGTCTACATTAAGAAAAAGATGTCTAGATAATTCTTGTATAACTATTTATATTCGACTGTTAAACAATTTTGACTTATAATAAACGTAAAGCTTGCTCCTTATAGTCAACAATGTATGTTGACTATGAGGAGAGAGTAGTTTAATATTAATATAAAGAATTTTTTAGTTTATTTATTTTTCGAGGGTGTACAAACACGTGAATACACATGAAGTAAACATGTTATAAAAGTAATGCAATTTATTCCTTCTCAGTATTTATTATATCAAGGGAACTTATTCTCGAGATCCAAATAATTAAATCCAATGTCAAAACAAACCAGACAAACATAATTTAAAATATACATAATTATATTTAAGAAATAATCCCACAAAGAAGAAGTACGGAACTGCAACATCGTTGGGTTTCCAACTTCCATCCCAAAAAAATGACGGGTTTCAGCGTCCGTGTAAGCGAAACCGCATGAACAAGCTAGTTAATTAAAGTATATTTTACAGAATACAACACTAATTTAATAAGCAAACATTGTTTATTATGTTAAGTAAGTAACTATGCCCACTAGACCATTCCGCCGCCGATAAATTTGAGCATACTATGCATGGATTGCACGGTTGTAGGACTAGCCAAATTACGACCCTTTCGTGTCGAATCTTCTACAATCGATATTGACGTAGCGTAAGTACCATTTACACTATAAAACTACACGATTCAGCGATGAAAATTGTAGTTAAGATTACATTTCATTTTGAAAGATGTGAACTTGACTTCGTATTTTTTTGAAATGATATAGTTTACATACATTGAATTGTATATTATCAACTTGGCTAAGCCTTCCGGCACCGATACGTCCGTGCCGATGCGTGCTAGGTGCTCAATTTTGGTTAAACGAGAAATTATGATCGATAAAAACAACCGTCAAACGTGTTTCTCTACGATTAGTTGTAATATTTTCAATTATTGAATCATTAAAAAAACTACCTCGTCTTTAACTATGGTACAGTCTAATGATGGAACTACTGGCATTTTTTTAAATCACTATTTAAATTTTAAAAGAATCTAAAATAAATAGAACTTAGTCATTACTACATAGTTTTGTTTATTATTTGGTACTTAAATAATTTCTAGTACTTACTCTCCGGCTTTAGCATATCGACAATACGACTGACAATACGACAAATGTTTCATTCACTAAGACTGTCATACATGTAACATCGGTTCGAAAAGTAGTCCGCTTTCCATGCTCGTTACGGTTCTAGGACGGTCGGTCTGTTATGGTGTAGCGGGCAGAGACCTTTAAGAATCATTTGGGGATAGCGCTTTGAACACACTGTATATTTTCTCTGAGTATTTATATTTACATTAACTTTATATTAAATGTATTTGCTGAAGTTTGTTTTGTTAATATAAAATAAATTTTGCTGTAGTATAAGTATTTTCATTGTTCGCTGTGTTTAGAAGCCTGGTCTTTATACCTGTTAGAATATCACGTTACAATATTAATCAAATTAAATGAGAGCATGAAATTTCCACTATTAATGTTATCTAAAATGATGTAGGTAGGAAGGTAAATTACTTAGTTATTTCATTTTATAATATTGTCGCAAGATTTTCGTGAGAATATTGAGCGAATATTTTTAGTAACAGCAAGATAGTTTTTGATATTCAAATTCATTTTTTAGAAAGAGAGGTGTTTTTCAGAATGTCAATGCATATTTACGGAGACGCAGTGCGTTGCGCTATGTGTTTGATGGTCGTCGTACATTGCTATTTATGTTTGTGTTTTCGCGTACGATGACGCGGCCCGCTACTGCAATCTACGACGAACGCCCAACGCGCCACACAACGCACTGTGTCTCTCAGTGCTCAGACTTTCATTGAGTAAACTATTTTACTAACGTATTTTTCAGTTACCTTATACTATCCAAGGCCACGATACGTTTTCAAACAATCCCACAGCCTTGGCAAACTATTCTAAATTCATAGTTTGATATTTTAATATAAATCAATATTCCTATAGACCGTAAATCAAAATTGGTGCCAAGAACGCGGCATCGCGTGCAGAGTGCACTGAATGTAACTACGATGGAGACTATATCGGGTTTTATTGAATATAAGCATTTACGAATGCTGTTGTAAAATATAAATAAATATTTGTAAACTTGGTATTGAGAATCGGTAAATCAAAATATAAAAAGGAAAAAGGTATATTTAGATATTTAAATATTAACGATCTATTTAGACCAAACTCGAACTAAGTATGTTCAAGCTATACCTAAAGGATTTCACAAAAAAGTTTTTTACCCTAACTACTTCAAAAAAAAAATTGTACAAAATAGAAGATTATGTGACTAGGGGATGAAGAATTAAAGACACTGGTCTTAAAGTCGCGGGTGGCATGTTGAATTCCGATTGTTAGTGAGGGATTTATATAAATAACTCCTGAGCAATGCGAGGGAGTCTATGTAAAAACCTGAGTGAAGTGAGGAATTTAAGCCGCCCAAGACAAAGACAGCTTTATCCCCGTGTTGCATATTCTACTTTTTAGCCGAACGGCAAGCTACCCATGCTCGCCGTCCGCAAGCCCGCGCTTAAAATGAAAACGAATAAGTATATAATAATAAAGAATAACGTTCACATTTACTATGTTAATATGAATATTACTAATTTTATTTGCTACAATACTTTTTCGGAACAAAAATGCCTCGAGACTTCCAATTCCGTATACAAAGCATAATACTGATGGCGTAGTGGTAATCCTTTCAACACTTAGCTCTAACAACTTGGGTGGATAAGCATCCGATGCGATCCGTGTTTTTCTTTCATTACGGGATCAACTCAGATATTTCATTAAGTGGATATAGGATTAAAGTGTGTTTTTACGTAGAAAAAAACAACAATAGTTAATAATAGTTTGTTTCTACGTAAAAACACACTTTAATCCTTGTTGTTTTTTTTTTAAATTATATAAATGGAT
Organism: Mythimna loreyi; assembly: GCA_029852875.1. Taxonomy (NCBI): domain Eukaryota; kingdom Metazoa; phylum Arthropoda; class Insecta; order Lepidoptera; family Noctuidae; genus Mythimna; species Mythimna loreyi. Next base: position 10,233,257 of record CM056785.1, on the reverse strand, counting down.
GTAACTATTGAGATGATTCTGATATTGCATATCTTTTTAAAACTAGTGCTTAACTGCGATTTCATATGATGGTAAGCAGTGATGCAATCGTTAGATTGTTATTAGTTTACAGCGGTTTCGGAATTTTGATACATGAGTAAAGAAAAAATACATACATTGATAACTATAAAACTACTAGAAACTAAATCGTTCGTAATACTAAAGTTCGAAATAACGCATGTGATTTTAAAAACTATGTAACTATGAAATCGGTCTCTATAAATATCGAGATTCCTACTGTCAACCACGCTCGAGACCGCTACAGCAATAAAGTATTTATTAAAATTCCTTCTTAAAGGAAAACGCTAAAAAACACTCTTCGTATGTAAAACAGGAATCTATCATACATCTTATTATACTATTTAGCCTACATATGAACCTCATTTTAATACAAGCTTTCTTATTAGCTTGCAATGTAACTGTATGTAAAATGTAAGTTCGGCTTAAATCTTGCAACTCAATTTTGAAGCAGATATCTTCAACCGATTGAGCTGCAATTTTGCATGCAGGTGTAAATTTCATGACAATACAATAATATGAAGACATGGAGCTGATCTGATGATGAAGCCGGAAGGTAGCTAGAGGAACTCAGCAGTAAACACAACTCAACTGTATCGAATTTGAGCTCGTTGGATTCGAATTGATGAGTACTTTAATCCTATATGGTAGCCAGGGTCTGATGATGGAGCTGGAAGGTAGCCATAGGAACTCCGCAATAAAACGACCCAACCACACCGAATTTGGAATTTTCAGGTTTTTCAGGGTTTGCAAGGTGGCAAAATACGGTACAATCGAGTTTGATCTCATAAATATGATTCACGATGAATTAATCGACACAACCCCGTCGACTTTAGGCTCATTTGATTTGTACCTACTGACGAGTACTTTGGTCCCATATGGTAGCCAGGATTTGATGATGAAGCTGGAAGGTATAGAAACTGCGTAATAAAACGATACAAACTCCTCGGTAAAGATGTCATGGTATGGAGTGCGAGAAAGTGAAAAGCATCTGCTAAGTACGTAATGCGAGCGGAGGAGTTTGCATAATGGTATTGTGTCGGGAATTACAATGCTTCTTCTGGCTATCGTAGGCGTGGGTAGTTCGATGTCATATAAGGACCAGGTACAGGTGAACAGAGCATCGATTTTCATGCGCCTCTAAGAGACGTCAACGTGAAGAACTGGGCTCGATACGTCCGATTCCTATGAACGCTGCGGGACCGATTCAAAGGGAGACCTGAAAATCGATAACTGCACATTTAAGATCGACTACTATGGCGGTTCAACGTGCATGTTGAGGATTATACAAGCTTCTCCTCTCTTCACATCTGTAAGTCCAATCATGTAGACAAGTATGGTTTATAGGGCGGCATTGGGTTAGCTGCAGAGGCTTCACGACCAACATTTGTTGTCGCAAGCAAAGCCTTTATTATATAATAGACTGAGTTTTAGAGCCAGCGTCTTAATAATTGACATAACGCTAGCTCTATTAATGGGTTAAGGAGTTGTCAGCAACTGTAGGGGCCCGTCAGGGTTGAAGCGTTCTGAAGCCAAGGGTTGATGCGAAAACGGAACACTGGGGCTATAGAACTAAAGCAGGAAGGAACGGTGGGTCGTTTAGTCAGTAGAAGTCTTACGCTGTATCCCGCCCAAGGGCGGGATTCGTCATTCGATAATTTCTCGTATCATAAAACAAGGTCTATTAATGGGGCATAGATGTATCCTAACGTATGTTTACGGATTAACAGAGGCATGAAACTGTCTTCTTAGATTCTTTATCGACGCTAAAACAAGGAATTTTCAATTTTTTTTTGTACAAAGTCAACTACGGTCACACATTTTTAGTGAATATGCATTTATATTTTATTCAATTTGACATCGCAATCAATGACGTCTTATCACGTCTCATCTCAACTAGTCTTTTTTATTTATATTTGGTGATAATTCGTCGTAAACTTAAACAAAATAATTAAATTATTATCTACAGTTTGAACTTTTTGTCAACAAACTGTAATGTCACCTTGTCTAGAGCAAAGAGATCAAGGTTAAATTAATTCATTTGGCAGAGCTTCGCAGACGTTACAGGCATCGATATCTACTAATTATGATGAAACGGTTTTTTTTTATTTCTGATCTCATATTTTTAAGTACGTACCTAATTGAGTTACAAGCGTTTGATGTAGGTTAGGTTTTTTTTTTATGGTAGGTGAAAATCATCCAATGACGAAACCCGCTCTTGGGCGGAGCGGGAGACCAGTGACTAAAAAACCTACCCCGTACCTTCCTTGCCTTATTCCTGGAGTCGAGGTAACAGTTTGCACCACCCTCTAGGCTCCAGGAGGCTTCGACCCTGAAGGGCCCCTGCAGTTTGCTGACAACTCCTTGAGGCGCGCGGGAACGGTGCGCGCCGTTGACGACTTGGAATCGGTCTTACCAGACGACCGGACGGCGAGCTACCCATTGCTCACCGTCCGCGAGCCAGTGTCTACGGTGGCCGGATATCGGCAGGATCGCGGCGGCGACGGCTACGGCGAGGGCGCTGTTGCCTTTGCCTTATGCGGTCGGCCTCCTCCTTTACGAGCATTACTGCTTCGCAGAAGGAGGCGACCGCCTGCCATACATGATGTAGGTTAGGTTAGCGTAGCGTCGCATAGCATCAGACTTGTAATGTTTCCACTGCTGGGACTCAAGCCTCCTCTCTAAGAGATGGAAGAGATTGTCGCAATCCACAACTCAGACCCAGTGCTGGTTGCTGAAAGTCACGTCTTTGAATTTTTGGTTCTAAGACAAGCCGGTTTTTTCACGATGTCTTCCTTCACCGTTTTGAGGTTAGGTTGGGTTAGCTTGAAAATATTTATGTACTTTTATTACAATAATAACAATCCTTAATCAACGAAGTTACAATCATAACATAAAACAATTCACATTAATTTAATCATAAACTACCAAGATTACATAATTCAAAAATAAAATTGATTAAAAAAAAATATTAATTTGTACAACAGAATGTTATTACAATAACGATGCAAAAATAATAAAAAACCAACCCCCAAAAAACCTAATAAATAAGAATGTACCTATATACCATTTTTTGCTTGACCATCAACAAAATCGATACTTTCACTCGTCTGTAAAGTTTGATCGTATTTTAGTTTATTATTGATAGCCTAAAACTTAATGAAAATGAGTTGAAATAACTAATAGCCAAAAAGGCTTTGATCGAACGTGAACACTATCGATCGCTAGGCATTAATTTACAGTGATTAATTTTCACGTAGCTCACTCAGCGTTAGGCATAAAAGTGATTATCGATATACTGATTGCAGCATCGATTTCAGCTTTTGCGATTAGCACACATCGGAAAACTTTATTAAGCCGGACTCGATCAGTTCAAAAATAGAGTTGCATTAAACAGTTGGTAAAAAGGTTCTATATCTATACAATATGGTAAAGTTGAAAGGTATCTTAAAACGCGCTAATCTTAGGGACGAACTGAAAAATAATTACCTATATATTATATTTTTTTTAGTCCATTACTATCACACAATACCATCAAAGCATAGCATACTGCTAAGCAAAGGAGAGCTTGTGTTATGAGTACTTAGATAATTGATATAGGCACATACTTATATAATTCTAAAGATAAAAATTATAAATAAATGATACCCAAACAAAGAATAAAGTATCGTGCTCATCACGCCAACATTTGTCCTGGATATGAATTGAGCCGATTGCCTCCGGCATAACAGTCAGGGCCACTAACCACTAGGCCAACAGGCCAGTCATCTTTTATATCAGGGCATCATGCATGAACCAATGTGGTGAATAAAGAACCGACTGAATTTGTGCACACTTCACATAAACCATCTACCAAATATTTAGGCTTTGTTCGGACTTAAATAGCCTTTAAATAGATGAACCCGTCCTTGAGTTATGAAATTACAACGAAAAGTGGCAATGATTTTTATAAATATTGATTAAAGGCCAGTTGTAACAGAAAGTGCACTTTATTTTTTACTAGAATACATCCTGAGAAATTGCGTCTCTGAAACACTCTCCCAGAAGAAATGAGTGACAGAGTGGGCAATAGTTATCATAGCGGTTGGAAGTATGATGTGCCACACGAAAGAAAAGAGAAGTGGTGATATCGACAAGGTTTACCACTCTGAAAGCGTCTCAAAGTGTTCACGAAGATATTGAGGAGCATTGAGATTGTAAAAGACAGTTTTGAAAAAAAGAGATCTTTTTCATCTCATATTTTACTTTATCAATTTTACTTTTCATGACACATTCAATTTCCACTGAGGTTAAATTGCACGGCAAAAAGTGTTCACTTATTAAATAAAATGACTATATAAGCTCTATCAAATATTTTAAGCTTACACACTAATTAAATTTGACTAAGAACATAATTAAGAGGAGCAAGCGCTCTCTTGAATGAAGTAATAAAAAAAACTTGTTTGTAATTCTATCTAAGCACTCATTAGCATTACATTAGAAGATTTCTTTAGCACAAAGAAACAACAAAACAAAACAACAAGAGAAAATATTTTTTTTTTACTAGACAAGACGAAAACTTACAAAAAGCTTCATAAATAAAGGTAATCTCGGGAAGCTCTCTCCAAGATGTTTAACAAAACGTTGCCATATTTTCTGGGGTAATCCGTTCCTTTGCATATTGTATACATAATTATTGTACGCCTCACAAATGATTTATGTCAGTAAATACATTAAATTGGTACAAATAATACATACCTACTTAACGAAATAGGATACTTCAGTTAATGTTTGGGCTTATAATAAATAAAATTAAATCCAATTTAATGCATTAAATTAATGGGCCTTGATCAAAGGTTTCAGTTGCTATTCAATTATATGGTGCGTTAGTTTTATTTCGATTTGATTGATGATATTCTTACCTTTTAATTGTGGTGATTATTCTAGAATGATTTTTGCGGTCTTCTTAACAAGAAGGATTTAATTTAAGAATAGAGTAAAGAAAGCGAGAGAGAGAAATTAGTATGACTGTAACAATAGTACATTTTGATACAAGTGCACAAAGTTTGTCATTGCGACCGAGACGGAATTTGCTCGAGCCGTAGGCGAGTGTGTTATGGAGTCGAGAGTTGCAGTGACGAATTTGCACGTGTGTCAAACGACGTTTTTCAATACACTTACGACTTGTGAAATATAGAAAGAAAGAAAAAAACGTTTGATCATATCTCAAGAATACAGTTGAAATATAATAAAAAACAGCATTAAAGTATGGTCTGGTCAGTTCTGATTTCGTGGAGGTTGACCTGGGCACGTTGAGGTAGACTTGCGCCTCGTGGGGGTCGACTCGCTGGCTAGGTTTGAACTCACGACATATAAGTCGTAAGTCGGGGTCTCTACCACTTGGCCACAACTGCTCTTATTTTTTATTTATTTTATTAAATTTAACTAACAATTGATACAGATAATTTATAGATAGAAAGTTATAAATGTATTATTATAATATATTAATATAATTATAATATATTATTGTAATGTGGGTAAATGAACAATAAATCAGTCTCGCATTTGTCGTTCGATTTGCATCGATATTCTATAACAAATAAACTTGTCTTAAATCTACAGTCAGCTATAAAATGCTCATTGTAATTAACATTTTATTTAAATATAAAAGTAATAGTGTTTTTAATAATAATTAAAATCAGTATTACATGCACTTAGATATATTTATAAATCTCAAAGAAGACATTTGATGATTTCCCAATGAAAAATAGGGTTCTTATGTAAAACAAATATATGTCATTACGATCTCTTCATATATGGTTATTGGTTATTTTGAAAACTATGGTATGATTATTTTGTTTTACTCTCTTATCGTCCCAACGGACAAAGTTTTCAGAAAACAATATCCAATTTCCTATGCACCATTCACATTCAAACGCTTAAAATAAAAATAGCAATGCTACGACTGAAAATGCAAATTCTGCATGAAAACAGCACTACAAATAATTTCTCCTACATATTAAAACATCAGATGAACATCATTATGCGAAGCGAAAACTCTGCGTCAGTTTTATGAAGAGGTAAAAATACGAACCTAAATTGTATACTTTCGAAATTCACGTGCGAACGCGGCGCGAGAAAACAAATTACGTAAAATAAACATAATTCATGAACATGTAACTAGACAATTATTGCGTATTCTTTTTTATGAGACTTTTGATACGAATGTGGACTAACTCAGCGTATCTCGAGTGGTATGAAAACCATCGATATATATGTACTATGAACTAGATAATGCTTACCGTACAGTCTCTTTGTTTAATTTAGGTGAACGGCATGCCATACACCTTTACATTGATTATATTAGTACACTTTTGACGTTCACGTAGTGTGACAGCGCTGCAACTTTTAAAAGTTTGGTTGAACGACATAATGCCAATGAAGCACTGCCTGCTTGGTGGATTACAACCCATTCCCTCTCCTAAAGAGGAGGCCTGAGCCCCAGCAATGAAAAATTGAAAGGCTGATTGTGATTATGCAAGGCTAGCTCTAGCCTTGCTAACTTTTTGCTTACGCACACTTTTTAACATGTTAGCACACTTTTTCAAAAAACACCACTGTTTTTAACATAAAATGTGATGGATTTATTAAACGAAGATGTCAATATAAAAATGAAAATTTTATGCTTCAAAGATTGAAATGTTCCAGACCGCGTCGACAGTCTTGTTAATACATTATCTACTGACACACAAGTGCATATTTTCTCATCGCCGTCTTTTACAACGTCAGCATAAAGATAAACACCTGTTACGTTTTATATTTTTTTCTTTCTTGGAACTTTACGGTAATGTTGCCGTGTGTTACTCGCCCACGTTTTACGGATAGAGTAATCATGTTAGATAACATTTTTATTGAAATTAAATAAACAGTCCGGGAGGAGAGTAACAAAAATAACACGACCACTAGCGCAAGCGCCCGCCAAATTCAGTTTCGACACATGCGTTTCACGGAACGCTGTCATCATATTAAAACTATTCGCGGACAAAAAAAAAATCAAACGAGTTCCGGTTTACGCGTTTAAAAGGATTTTTCACGCCCAAAATACTGTGTGAATATTTTTTTATCTGCGCTACATTTTTGAAGCCGAAATGTTCAACAGTACAACGAGTTACAAATCGAGCGCCGGACCAAGTTATTCGAAGAAATCGGAAACAAAAACTGTACCAAAAGGTAATGGAAATTTTTGTTTTCTTAATATTGGAATTGGACTTGAATTTCTGTGCGAAATTACACGGCCCAGTGAACGTGAACCCGCGGTAACCACAATCCAATTGACTACTTTTACAATCAATTTGTTGGTTTGGAATTTTTGGGAACAAAAATAATTTGTTTTTTTCACTTAGTGCTTAATAATCTATTTAATTATTTTAAGACACCGTTTGGTTATATTCTATAATCAGACATAATGTCGGATTAAGAAAATAAAATAATCTCTTAAAAGGTCGGCTAAAGTTTAATTAGATACCTACATCGCTATGGAGAATAATAAACTATATTATGCTTAAGAACCTACTTTAAATTCATAGTCAATCGTCTAGGGGCACTGTAGTACCTAATTTCCTTTATTTGAATCTGAGAACTTGAGAAAATGTCGAGCGACGAAACTCATACTTCTCTCTTTGTAAATAAAATGAACGGGAATAATGTGACCGAAAATAGAAGATAATTTTGTTTATTTTGACAGAATTGAAAACAAGTCTATATTTGGAGAAGTATCCAATGAATAGCAGTGATTAATACTTCAACAAAAATATAAATAAACGTTGAACCGTCTTATATCTATTGAGATGGTCTTTATCATTAAGCATCTAATTTGTTCGATCATTTTCATTGGAGGACTCGGATAGTTCCGAGTCCTCCAATGAAAATGATCGCGCGTTTAATTAAATCCGGATTAGTAATTTGGCTTCAGTGACAATTATATTTGGCGCAAGACGATTACAAATGTCAGATAGGCATTCCCTAATGAGGGTTGCTAGGTACTTGTCGACCAAACTTTCTGTCACCCCTCCCTAGCACTGATATTGTTTATAACGTTTAATTAATGTTAATTTTGATGAAAACTAGACCCTCGTTCATAGGATTACCTCTATAATCCAACTTATATCCTCCAATGCGAGTCCATCTCGAGTTATATTATTTAATTGACGGTTATCGCATGTTATAATCTAATTTAAACGAGTATTTTCCGATATTATGGCAACGCATTTGAGTAAACGACTAGAAGTCTTTCAATTTTGTCTGAAACCTAGACAATATGCACGCTTAGTAGTTATCTAAATAAAAAACAAAACATTTTTTTATTAATGATGAAAAAATATTCCTATTAGGGCCTCAGGTAGGGTAAGAAAATATAAAATATTCGGGTGTTTTGTTAATATGCAGCTTTTCACAGTTCTATTTTAAAATTAAAAGGCATAGTTATGCTACACAAAACTTCAACAATTTACTCTTTGTAAATAATAATGTTTACTATTATGTGGGGACAACGGTTGGTACAAAAGAGACCAAAATATTCGTTTAATCTGTTTGATTTATGAGTTGATGCAAATGTTACATTTAGGTCGTTTCATGAATAAAAGTCTAAAATACAAACATTTTTAATTAGGTCACTAATATTTCAAGCGTGCAATTTGTTCTAACGTTATACAATAGACACCGACTTACATAACTTTCATAGATCGCAAATCGCTTTGTAAAATAAAATGAATTCTTTTTTCAAACGCCTCATTTGTTTTTTTTTTTATTTGAACGGAATTTTCCAGAACGCACCGATTCAAACTTTTGTTCGAAATACCCTCACTTCGCTGTGCGAGATATCGAAGACTTCGGAGTGGAGCGCAACAAAGGATCTCAATGAGAGGTTTAAACAATGCAGCAAATTGTTTCAATGTTTGCTAGTTATATGCGTAGATACGTATTAACAGATCGCTGTCATTTAGGTGAAAGAAACGTTTCGAGAGGAGGGACTTGAAGAAAGAGGGATACAGTAGATGCGTGATCAATTATTATTTTGGTGTTTAGAATTTTGGTAAAGACAGTTTTGTATGTTAAGTTTAAAAAACCAAATTTTAAGAACTGAGATTTATTTGTAGTAAGGTAAATCTCAAGCGTTAATCAAGGTATTGTACAAAAGGGTTTAAGTAAGATAAGAAAACAACAAAAACTCATTCTTCTTCAAAACTCTTAATGATTTAAGTTTTTGACTACCTTAATTACAGACCGATTAAAAGACAATGGGTGTGCGGATACCGATATCCTCTTGAGACTTAATAAATTAAACCAATGCTTGATTGCGATCTAATCTCCTGGTAAGAAGTGAAACTATCATTGATGGTGATCTGCACTACTATTTTAAGTGCTTATTAATTCTAGTCTTGAAGATACCTAAATTTGTATTTCGGGCTGGTGTGTGCTATTCCATGATTCAAGTATATATTTTGCGGAAGAATACCTAAATTATTAACAAACGAGAAGACCACAACAGGCAAATTGTTCCAATCCTTCGATGTACGACATGATGCAAGATTCCAAATACGGAACAATCCAATACACTGATGAGGTTACCCACAAGGCTTACAGACATAGGCCGAAAAATATTTGTACGATCGGCACAAAAATAACAAGACGAAGGCTCGAATCATGGCGCATAGCAGCACAATTCATAACTATCATACCGATATCAGCGGAATAGAGATTTCCAAATCCCGCTTACTAAGTACGGCCAATATTTAGGGTTCGGCCACAAACGAATGATGCCGTTAAAACACTGTTTCGTATATGGGCACGCATTAACTTTGCGTTTACCCGTCTTTTACTGTTATTACACCGATCCCATCTTCATAACAACTGAACCACTCTGATTTAGTGTTGTACGGAACTCCCAATTTTTGTTTGGCGTTGAATTTATATTATTGTATATTTATATATTCTTATAGATATTGAGATGGAAAATTGGTGTAGTTTTGTGTTACAAGTGTTTGCGCAACTGGACAATATTATATGTGGAGTCATTAAAACAGGCGATAAAGGAGCTGAAAATTGTTTAGTGTTAACTATTTTAGTGAAGGTTGATTTGATGCATTTGCTGGCAAATAATACAAAAAGATTGGAATGGCATAACATCCATATTCTAACAGTAAACAAATAAACTATGCATACGAAGACAAGGCTTAAAAGACTTGATATCCAAGTCAAAAAGATTAGCAAACAATATTACATTTTTTTTTTCTTTGATTTCGTATCGAGTTTTGGTTATTTGGTCTCCGAGATGATTTTGGAGAGTGGGTTTATTTAAAGAAACTCTGAATGTTTGAGGTATCGGATTCGAAAGTTTTATGGCATCATAAAATAAAAGCGTCATGGTAAGATTTATGTTGGACGATGACGTCAATATTACTGTTAATGTCAATCAATGTACAATTATAACGTGACTTGTGTAAGCTGTTTCTTGTTTTTAATTTTTACTACGTTTTAGCTGGTATAAGTTTGTTATTATTTTATTTGCCTATTTATTTTATAATTCTTGTACACACATAAAAATTAAAACGAAAGTACAAAATTATAGAAAAATGGCCCTGTTTATTTCTAAAAGAAATTTCTTCCAGCAGACCCGCAAAAGGAGAGATGATATGAAATTAAGACCATAGTGTGTATAAATAAAAAGAGGAGTTAATGAAATCTAGAAAAAAAAGTAATAAATACACATAACAGTTATATTATAGAGCCTAATGTTTTGAATATAATGGAACGAATACTTCGTGCACGAGACCAACTTTACTTGGCCGGTTTTTTTTATTGAGTTTATATATCGCACGTTGGTATGAGATTATCGTATGCGTAACTGGACTTGCCTGAGGCAATCTTAGTAAGATTTACAATGGGACTGCATTAGACTGATGCAGACATGTAATACGCCTGATTTCTACATAGAATGACACGTCGCGTGGATTGGACCAAGTGTAGCTCTACTAGTCTAGTTTCCATATAAAGTGTATGGAGACCGACGCGCCCAGATCAATGAGTTGGGTCACACGAGTGTGCAGTGTAGTTCTTAAAACTTCCAGCTAGGAGCCCACGTCTGTTGTTTTCAAAATATTGTCATTTCACTGTCATTCCAACACAATCCCATTGTCATTTTGCTAAAAGCTCGCAATCTGTTAATTCATAATGGCCGACCATTGGTCGGTCAGCAGTCTCGTAATAGAATTGTGGTACTAGCTGTCTTGTAACGAATTAAAAAGTATAACTGCACAATAACATTCTAATCGAAAGTCACTGATTAAAGAAACTGTCAAAGTTTTAGTAATTAACCGCTTATGTCGAACATTCAAATTATGTCATCATGTACTACGAGATTATGTACCATTCTAACTAATTTCTTTCATTGAAGTATCACTGGTTGATCATTGGAAAGTCATAATGACACTATTAGATTAGTAGATTACCAAATTTGTCAAAATAAACAATTATAAATTCAATGATCAACTATTCTGACACAATTGTAATAGCAGACTTAAGGCCCAGGACTGTTGGAGTCAGCGTTCAGTCCAAACTTTAAATATTTACCCCGTATCTCAGTACCCATTCCACAAATCGTCGTGCAGTAGATTGAGTACTATTACCAACAGCGGTTTTTTGCTACAGTCATTTGCAGAATGCGTAGCCGCGTAGGAGGTACAATAAAACAATTTATCATGAAAAAAAATTACATAGGTACTCATAATTCTTTGTAGAGAACAAAAAATCTGTAAAATATAATGAAAAAATACGTCTGTTAGCTGTACGTACATAAGGATGATCATGCCAATTATAGGATAATGTATCTTTTCAGCTGGAACATCAAAGCGGACGTTTTATTTTGAAGGAGATTAATGGTGTGCGTACACTTCTACGCAACGTGTTCGCCGGATTTTTTGGTAGTCTTAAAATACTTCAAAGTGAAGTCCGTCGGTGTGTATGGACCTTTGGGTTAGGTGTATTATTTGGACATGATCAGGTGTGTCCACATGCCTTATAAGGCAGGTTGTCATAATTTATCATTGCAAATTATTTTTACAATAAGACCAACTTTTACTTTCGAAGTTCATGGTTGGTTCCATAGTTACAGATGTTTGTGTGATCTATATATAGAAATACATTATATAAAAAAATAACATATTTAATTATGTAAATAATAGTGTGCCATCTGTATCGGAAACATGGTTCAAGCCGGTTGTCAGAGTTTCAAAGAAAAATTGATACTCATGGCTATCGAACCATTGGTTGACATGACTGTCCTTTCAGTTCAATGATTATATTTTTTTGTTAATGTAGATTATGTAGAACATTTTAAATTTGAGAAGCTGTTTAGAAATGTATAACTTAATAGCGTCTGCAGTACGTGAAAGTAGAAAATATAGCATAATACTGATGAAAATTCTACCTTAGTTTTGATTTTATTTTATTGATATAAACCAATGCATGACTAAGTTAAGGCACACTAGTTTATTAAGAACCTATTCAATCTAGTCTTGTGGAAATCTAAATTATAATCGGGAAAACCGCTGCGGGCAAATTGGTTTTCATTACAAGCAAAAATATAAATTACTAACAATAATCTTTTCTTTTTATAATACTGTTGTTGTTATTACAGACTTATGTCTATATTTTTATTATTTTAACATTCTCATCCTCACACAATTTATATTAAAATTTGTAAATCTGTAAGACTTAAAAAACGTAACAGATATTATTATTCCCGGTTATAATATAAAGAACAAAAGATGGCTGACCTTTTATAAGCAGGCATATTTAATGAAGTTAAATCATGTGGAAGAAGGGTGCGAGTAAAATCTCAGAAATGGCTTCCACATTTTCCTTTCCACTGTTTTTTCTGGACCTTTTCTTTTCAATGTCAAAATTAACCCGGAATTGAATTACCAACTCCCTATTCTGTGATGTCGTTAATATTATAAGTCGAAATTTTGATATTGTTATTATTTAAAAAAATCTATAACTGAATTTGATTGCATACTTACACTCGTTTATACAAATATGAACGTCTCATAATATATTTGTTGTAAAATTTAAACATTTCACTGATTAAAGTCTTTACCTGTAGTTAGATTGAAATCTAACAAGCTAAACTGTAGCTTAAAGCTAAAGAAAAACTGAGCCCACGTATGTCATGTATGCTACGCATAATAATGTCATAACATAAGATGCCTTACGTGGGACGCATGTGACCGCGTTGCATATATAAAGATAGTTCCTAAGTTGTCCGTTTTCAAACGAATTCAAGAGGCTTGAGTCAAAATACGTAGCATGCGTGGCATACCTTCGTAGTATCTTTTTGTTTTTAGTTTTATTCCATCAAAATTGGCTAATGATTGAAGTTATCTGTCAAATCGCCTTGGTAGCTAGGGTTAACATAAAACTTACTACATTTAAATTTTCACTATTAAAGGTTTTGTGTACAATAAAGAATAAAGAAGGTTTTCAAAAAATTTGCAGACGCACAATAAAACAAAATTCAGCCAAATAAAATTAAAACAAACAACGTAGAAAATTAAACGTTTAAAAGTAAACACAAACTAAAGTATTTGTTGTTCATTCGAATAGCCGTGTAGTTCTCCAGTAACAGCAAACGCAATAAAATATGAAGGCGCACAGAGTACATCGTCTGCATTTAAATAATATCGTGGACTGAACTTTTGCCCAGATTTTCTCCATGGTTGCCGACGCCAGAATTATCAGCGGAGCGAGAAATTAAAGTAGCCGTGAACAGCATAAAATTAACTAAGTCCTCGCTTCTTAGAGTATTGAAGTTATTTGTAGAGCGCCTCGCGAATATTGTATTGTTTCAATAAAGACAGCACAGCTACAAAGACAGGTGACGGAAATGTATATACACTTCTCATCAAAAAAATCGAAACACTTCCGTTTTCATTGTTTCTGTCCGAATTTAACACAAAAAAGAATTCATACGATGAAAAAAAATACATATATTATAGCTGGCAGTTTGGCCATTACAGTAATAAGCGAAAATTCTAAATTCAAAATTAGAATTTCATTTGTTTATCTTATAAACGAAATGAATCACTGTTTTGAGACAAATGTGTGTTTAGGGTTGGAGTACATTTAGCGTTTAAAAACTAAAAATTGGCGCCTATCCTTAAACTTTTTGTTTTTTATTTCAATACTGTGATTTTGGGACGTCTGAAAAAAGGTTTTTTTTCTAAAACGTATGGATACTTCGCCCACAGAAGCCGCCCAAGTTGTGGCATTGCTGGATTCTGGCCTTAGTCAGCGTGTTGTGGCTGCAAGACTGCATCTAAGCCTGTCATCTGTTCATAGAGTCTATAAACGTTATCGGGAGACTGGTTTGTTCACGCGCCGTTCAGGATCTGGCAGGAATCGGGTCACTTCTGAGCGAGATGATCGATTTATTGTAACAACTTCTTTAAGAAATCGACGCCTTAACGCTTTTCAACTGCAGCAGCGGCTTCGTGTTGTACGAAGGGTGGCTGTAAGTGACTCTACAATTAGAAGAAGGTTGAAGGATCGTGGACTGGTACCGCATAAGCCAGCAAATGGGCCGAAATTAACTGCAGACCATCGAAGAGCGCGCCTTAACTTTGCACGTGAGCACCTAAATTGGTCATACCTACAGTGGAGCAAAGTTCTCTTTTCTGATGAGTGTAAAATTATGCTGTATGGTAACGACGGAAGGAACAAGGTCTACAGAAGAGACGGAGAACGCTATGCACAATGCTGCATTGAAGAAAAGGTCAGCTATGGTGGCGGTTCGTGGACGGTTTGGGGAGGAATCAGCGCCGACGGTAAGACAGAGCTTGCTTTCGTGTCTGGGCCACGTCTGCCTGCACTAAACTGTCATCGGTACGTCGAAGAGTGTCTCGAGCCTCATGTGATGCCCTATGCACATTTTATTGGCAACGGCTTCATATTCATGCACGACAATGCTAGGGCTCACACCGCGGGCGTCGTACGAGATTATCTTAACGAAGTCGATATCTCTATTATGGAATGGCCAGCAAGAAGCCCGGACATGAATCCCATTGAACATCTATGGGATGAATTAAAGAGACGAATTCGAGCAAGAGATCCTGCCCCAGAAACACTTAGCCAGCTGCAAGATGCAATCCAAGAGTAATGGGACAATATACCACAGCATGTGATCGTGACTCTCATCCGATCGATGAAGAACCGTATGGAAGCAGTAATTAGAGCTCGAGGAGGGAATACAAGTTATTAAATAAACGTTTTTTAGCTTTTTTTTTCATTTACGTGTGTTGTTTTATCCATTTCCTTTATACTCCATACGGAATAAAAATGACTCATTTAACAAAATACGAAACCTATGAAAAATTCATTTAAATTTAGAACATTAACATTAAGATTTGATAAGCTCATATTACTCACTATTAAACGACATTTAACATTTATTCCTAAATGTACACATTTTTCTGATAATCCTGACAAAACGTAAACTTGCAAGGTGTTTCGATTTTTTTGATGAGAAGTGTATGTCGTCGCCAGATCATAGGAATTGATCACGTCATGATAAGGCCAGCTATAATTGATAAGATCGTTGAAACACTAACATTTGACGACATTAATCGTTTGATTGTATCATTGATGTAGAATGTCTTTAGTATATACCTATTAAAAGGTCTAAAGAAAGTAGGCGAATAGAGGATTCAATTATTTACTCGTATTTAACCTTCATGTCTATGAGTCGTCGTCTGTGCAAATACGATTTCTCAAGTTCTTCGGGCATATCACCCGTAACGAGGACTCAATGGAGCGACTGGTAGTGCAAGGGAAAGTTGAGGGCAAAAGATCACGTGGACGCTCTCCAACACGGTGGACAGACCTCATCAAATCGGTGACGCATTGCAGCGTCAACGAAAACTCCCAAGCCGCCAAACATAGAACTTCATGGCGTCGCATCGCGAGAGAGGCGGTGGCGCAGGACTCGACCGACACATAACCACGACCACTCTGTCGAGAGTGCACGACTAAGAAGAAGAGAACCGTCATGTACAGTAGTGGTACATAGGCGGACTTAATGCAACAAGGTATTCTCTTCCAGTCAACCAATCAATCCCAGCCAATCCAACCAACCAGTCAATTATCATCAGACTTTTACGCTTAAAACTATATATACCCAGTTTTACTTGGCCATATCATAAAGTGAAAAATTTCTATGATTCGGCCACGCTAGTATATGTATATTACACAAATAATATGTGTATATTATACACTAAACAAAATTGTATGTGTTTCGTTACCCACACCATTTAAAACTCAAGTATAATTGTTTGACGATTTTAATAATCTTTGTTTTGTTGGATAACTATTAAAATATAGGAAAAAATCTGTCAATGAGTCTAGTGGAAAGGTAAACCTACATTCGTTGACTACACGGTAAGATATTCGCTGGGCCTGCTACATTATGTACCTCTTAAAACATTGTGAGGAAATCGGCATGGCCTAAAACCAAAAATTCCAAGACGTATGACATCCACCAACCCGCACTGGGTCCGCGTGGTGAACTACGGCCCATTCCTTCTCCTAGAGTGGAGGCCTGAGTTCCAGCAGTGGTAACATTATGAGGCTGATGTTAAGCAATGTACCTTTTATGGATAAATTTCATCAGTGAAGAACGTCAACATGTAAACGCAAACTGCATTCAAGAGCAGTCAATGTCATTATAGAATATTGACTCTAAACTTTAATTGCATTGAGTTTCTGAAAATGAATGCTTGCTTGATAATCAATTTAGGGTTTTGATTATTAATATGTGCAAGACTAATTTATAGCTAAGACAAACCAAAATATAATTTTCAATTTTTTTAATTCGTTATGATCCTTTCAGCCGAAAGACGTTATAGTTGGACATAGGTGATGAATGCCTTGCATCGAATTCCAGCGAAACTCACCAGGTCATCGTTACACCTTGTGAGAGAAATTCCAAACAGTGCGTCTAACAGTACGTGGCTGGTCGCCTCGACCTCCGATAGATCTTCTATTCAGCTAGCAATGAGGTCAAATTGCCACTTAAGTTTGGCAATTCTTCAGATTAGGTCAGTAACCTTAGTTCTTTGTTTAAAATAATTATTTAAAAAAATATATATCCAACAAAACTTTACTATTTAAAAAATCTAGTTCTATAGCGTTCTGACATTTGTAATTTAGGATCCAAAATCATCAAAACTCTCTGCTATTTTTTTTTATTTGATATAAACTAATACGTGACAGCGATCCCACGTGATGGTAAGCAGTAAAGCAATAGTTGATAGTGAGACACATTAGTATATTAAACTCTTGAGCCCCAGCGAACCGCGTTCGCACACCTATTGTATTTCTACTATGTCTCTAGTTAAGGTGTTCGAAAGGTTATGAGCCTATTCACTCTAGTCTTGAAGACACCCAAATAATAATCGGATCGAAAGACCACAACAGAAAAATTGTTCCAGTCTTTAGACGTACGCGGAATAAACGAGGAAGCGACTTCTTAGTAAGTTTGTCTTATTAATACACTCCTTTACAGCTTGAAGTTGCTGCTGGTAAGGTCTTAAGGTGGCGGCAGATTTCGCCCGCATCTACTAACTCGCTACCATTCCGTTCCATGCACTCGGATTTAAACACTTAATTAAATCAAAACTTTATTAATTTAACACTTATCATTATTGTTCGCTGGCTGCAAAAGATTCTATAATGGCTTTGTTAGTGAATAAAATGATTTAAAAGTTATTGTTTTGAGTTTCACATCAATGTTATGAAATCAAAAGTTTGTCAGTGTGTACGTTTGTTACTTCTTCATATTTCAACGACTAAAGAGATTTTGGGGAAATTTGGTACACGGGCAGACCATATTTTGAATGGCCTGTTCTGTGTCTGGGTGTAATTTATCTAAAAAATTTAGATATTTAGGAATATATAAGTATGTTTATCAGTTGTCTAGTACCCATAACACAAGCTCTGCTTAGCTTGGGACTAGACAACTTTGTTTGATAGTTGTGGAATATAAATATATATTTCTGGTACAGTACATGAAATCCCGGGATTTTTCTTGATAGTGATGGTGCTTGTAGTACCTAGTTAGGCGCCAAACAGTTTGATCATCAGTCTATCCAAGGGCTGTTTATTTGTTTTGCCCAGTAACTAGGATATGCAGGTCTCGGTGGTACAGTGATCACGTGCCACTGTACTGAGTGAAGCACAGAAGAGACCGTTATACAGTCTCCTCAGATATGTGGCGTAACAGGCGTTGAACATAGGGGATTCGGGAATGGTCTTTTGAGAGGTAACGGAGCCTCTTCTACGTGCTGATGGTGATCACCGGGGTGGTTTTATGGTGACCTAAAAATCCCACACTCTCCGGACTTATCCCCAAGTTCCGGGCGCCTTTTGAAGGTGTCTCCTATACAGCAAAAAAAAGGTTATGCATGTCTGATAGTTAGACGGTTCATGTAGAATGTTGATTTTAACTCAAACTGGTTAGCCTGGAAGTGAGTTTTTAGTCAGTAAAAGTCTGAAACTATTTCCCGCTCCGCTCAAACGTAGAAGAAGCCAATAAATAATTTTACCCCACTAAAAAAACGCAGTTTGGAAAAGGTAGAGGAAGAAGGAAGATGATGATCTAATTTTTACTTCAATATTCAGTAGATACACGGCAAGTGGGTTGAACCAAAATGTCTGTCGTTGCTATGGTTACGCTCTTATTTCAATTGATACCCAAAATCTGTAATATAGAAGGTGTACTAACTACATAACACAATACATTGTTCTAACTTATTGACCGTCTGGAACCCGCCTCAAATAATAACAAACACGAATACCTCCTGTATCACATTTACATAAAAGCGGCACATACTCCATTCTAATCTGATTTGCCGAGCTCGCATAGATCTTATTTCGAATCGAATATCCAAACTATCAGTTAAGGCGACCTTATTGAAATTCCTTACAGAATTCCCCACAGCTGCAAAGTTTATCGAATACTATTTTACAAGACATGTTCCTCTCCTAACATTCATGACGTTATATGTGTCCCGTATAAATCTCGGTCGGGCCCGAATTATTAAGTGCATATCTCTTTGATGTGCGGATGCATAGGCCCGGAACGGCCCGGAAAAACCCGAAAGTTTTCCGGATTCGTAATCCTCGTTGGCTAAGCGAATAGGCCGGTTAGAAAAACTTGCGTTCTCGGCCGTGTGACGTGACGGCAAGATTTGGTTTGCTCGTAGATTGGGCCGGGTACTTGCGCGGAACGGGTAGACAGCCCATTTGTGAGTTCCAAGTTTGAATTTGAACCGCACTATGTGCTTTTATAAATATTCAATTCTATTTGACAAAGGTGAGATGTTTGTGTATGTTTCTGTGCACATTTTTTCTGCGCATTTTAGCCATTTCTATGCCGAAGGTGATTACATACACAGCAAAAAAGAGTTAAGAGAGAAAAACAAGATATATCATAACTAACGTGTAAAAAAATCTTAATAGAAACGGTATATGTTCGGTACCTGTTTGATGGCGGTAGGCAGGTACTTTATTTCACGCGTGAGGCAACGGCCCTCACGCCCGAGCCGCCGTCTTGCAGACGGCGAAGCGGGCTTGCAGACGGCGAGTAATCGTTCGGTAACTGTCCGGACCGAGCCCAAATCGTCGATTACGCGTACTAACTGTTCCCTCGCGATTGAAGGAGTTATTAGCAAACCATAGGAGCCCAGCAGAAACTAAGCCTACTAGGGCCTTGGACCAGCTTCTGAAAGAAAAGTCCGGCCTTGGTGTGAAGGATTAAGAAGGACAATCTTCCACTGCTCTCAAGAGCGGAAAATGTCATTAGACGATTTTTGGCCCACTACAAAAAGGTACGTACCTACTTTTTTTTTTTTTTTTGAATAATGTACAGTTACCGAGAAAAAGTTTTAATTAATAATCCTTAATAGTACCTATACAGGTTACAGCTATGTGTAATTCAACTTGTTACCAACATGTTACGCATTGAAATTTCTATAAATAATAAACTTTACATAAATTAACATTACATTTACATGTTAAAGAAGTTTTAGTTTGTTATTTTTTTAATTAGAGTACGTCAAAATTTGTTTGATGATAACATAAATATGTAAATCTCTGTTGGAAAAAAATGTATTATAATTATATGAATTATATCCTAGAACCAAAAATTCGAAGACATGTGACATCCACCAATCCGCACTGGGCCCGCGTGGTGGATTATGGCCTATTCCCTCTCCTAGAGAGGAGGCCTGTGTCCCAGCAGTGGGAACATTGAAAGGCTGATGATGATGATGATGATGATAATTATATGCTATGCGACGCAGATCTCCAGCATTTATGTGGGAAGAAGTGGGAAGATGCTGGTTGTTCCATCATCCTACAGAAAAGAGAAAAGTGATGAAAAGAGAAGGGCGCATACGTCCGAGTTCTAAATATAAACTCTAGCGTTAAAGTATTAAAGTAAATTTACCTTTACTAATTTACCAATTCTAAACATTCATATTATTATCTGCTACTGCTGTTTATGACTTAGTATGCTGGTCCTACTCCACAGTCAAAGCCACTTTTGCCCACCGTTTTTTTTTTAATTATTAAGATAGATGGCCGCAGTAAGCAGTGGAGGCCGAGTGGTAAAGGCTCAGACTTGCGAGTTGGTGGTCGCGGGTTAAAACCCAGCCAGGCGCATTGGCATTACTTTGTGTAATTTATTTCATCATCACTGCTCTCAACAAAGTATGTCCTAGAACCAAAAATTACCTAGGACATATATTTAATATTAATAGCGCTTGTGATAATTTATTATCTTTCACACAAAAGTATTTGGAAACAATAGCATTGTATAGGTAATGTAGCACTTTTTTCAAATTAGTGAATGTGATGGTATGGAGCATTTTTATTGAGTCGCACCTTTTTTTGATATTACCGGTAAGGCAGTTGAAAGTTTGTCACGCTCATTGTAATGTCTAGCTGATGGTGGAACATGTCATTGGGTCATTAAGTTCCCTCCAAATGGTTGAGCTGATTGGGACTGATACACGCGTCATATTCGTGAACGCGCGCTGTCAGTTGAGACTGGTCATCTCTTCGCTACCAGTGGCTATATTCAATTTCTGTTTTTTATTCGATTCTTTTTTATTATTACAACTTATCAATGTTATGCTTACAAAATAGAAGTGACAAGAAATATGTAACCAAGATTTACTTATTTAACTCAAGACAATAGGTATGCGAACGTGTTCGATTGTGGCTTAAGAGTTTAAAATATATTCCATAAAGTGTCTTGCAAGTTCTTCTTCATAGAGATCTACGATTTGGAACGTGCAATTTACCATCACTAGTTTTTGACTGACCGACATTTCGATCAATCAAAAGTAGTTGGTCAATTTGAAATAAACATTTCAGATTTCTGTATTGCGTATTTTTTTAGTGTAAATCCTTCCAAAAAAAAATTGTAAAGATCCTTTTACCATGAATAAAGGAACCAAAGAAAATAATCCTTGAACAGCTACATTTTAAAATGCTGGCAACAGAAATATTCGCGTAAAAATCGACGCTTAATCTGGCTCCGACGGCGCTGGGCGTAATCAAAAACACTCACAACTTGTAGGTACACTGCTCATCCAAAAATACGATGAAACAATATTGATTTACTCTGCGTACAAGAGAGGGTACTGAAATATTTATTCTGATGAGGATTATTTGGTTTTTGTTCGAAGTACAGACCTTACTAGAAAGTCATTAACAAAGTTTTTAATTAACACAAATTGTTCTTATTGTTGTATTGTCTTACAGTTTTCTGGTAACTTGGCGTGTTTACAGAGCGTAATCAGGTCTCCGAAGCTTAGGCGGAAGCCCATGAGTTTCGACTCATCCACGCATCACCTTCCGTCTCACACTATAACGTCTTGTCAAATCCTTCGAGCTACCAGTGCACAGTTGCACACAACATGGTTTCCTCATTTATTTGGATTTCATTAATAGTTTAAAAAAATAAGTTAGGGGTATTATTCTTTAAGAATTTTATTCCCTAAGAATCTCTAACAATCAAATATATCTGTTTAGATTTTGTAGCTGGGCCAGCGGCTGTTTTCTTAGAGAATACGGGGGCCTGCTAGGCTGACCTGACATTGAAAAATGTCCTCTTACTGGACTCAATATAATTCGATAAATCATTTACAGAATATGATGATGTGATTTGCAATAACATAAATCAACGTACTACGAATTCGACGGGAGCGGGAGACGGTGTCAAACTTCTACAAACTAAACGACCCATCGCTCCTTCTTGCCTTAGTTCCAGAGTCCCGGTGTTCCGCTTTCGCAGCAACCCTTAGCCCCAGAAGGCTTCGACACTGCTGGGCATCCTTTGCTTGGTTAAGGCCTCTTTTCCTAAAATTACTCACGATTTCGGTAAGAGCCTTTCATCATCATCATTATTTCAGCCAAAAGACGTCCACTCTTGGACATAGGACTGCTCCAAGCGCCGTCACAACCTGTGCATCTAAATGCCTTTGTGTATGGTATTTTCCGCACTCTGCAATAACACCGAGAGTTTGCATTTGAAGCATCAATTTGTACCCAAACACTAGCCATATTCTCCAACATAACCACACAAGCTAGCACAGCACTAACGCTACATTTGGCAATAGCAAATGCCAAGAGCATTAGCGATTGCTTACACAAACCAATTCAAATCTATATGCGAAACATCGTTCCGGCGCGTGAAATCAAACTGGAATTGATCGTACATCATAGTTATCAGCTCGTAAACTTCCATTGGTTTACATGTAGATAGAAATGGGAGAAAATAAAGGGAGTTATTTGCCATTTTGTAATTAGTTTTCATAGCAAATGGGCTACAGATTACTACATGCAAGAGGATTATTCTTCTTCTTTTCATGTCGTTGTACTTTTACTAATTAGTTTCTGGCTAGTATTTTCTAACCTGACCGGCTCAATTGGCCGTGGATAGATCCTGAAAAGTGCTGGTGGTTATGCAAGATGGCCAGGCTCTCATTTCTTACAATAAAGTGAGCTCACCAACAATTTCCGCCGCGTCTCCATAAACAAGCGCTTAAAGAGAATTGTTTCATACTAGAATGGAGCCTGCTAAACGCAGTGCTGCTGTCAATTGCTCAACTACTACGCTAACCGGGGCAACCGTCCGACTATGATATAAGAGCAGCTAGAAACCACACATTATCGTTAACTTCACAACTTTATATGAAACCCACGAAGGTTACAGTAGTGGCTTATTTTTAACCCAAGTCTAGTAAACTATGAAACAACAAGCCACAACAATATACGGCGCTCCTATATAAGCTTTGGCTAGAGACGCGAAATTCTCTGCCTTGCCAACTTACATTATTATATTCTATAGCCGTTGTTTTCCTGCATCCCTTACTAACGTAGACACTGAGATATGGCTCGTGCATACTGAGCTAAAACCTCACATATGATATACGGTGGGTTCGCTTACAGAGGCTATTTTTAACCGATGCCAATCTGACTTGGTGAAGTTATACTTTCGTAAGTTAGCTATTAACTTATTGGCCTTGATTTTTCGGTTCGATCCTAATCTTAGCATACCATAACATTAGCCTAATAATGTTCCCACTGCTGGGACTCAGGCCTCTTTTCTAGGAGAGGTAGAAGGCCTCAAACCACCACACGGGCCCAGTGTCACAGATGTCACATGTCTTCGAAGTTCGAGTTCTTTTAGTTCTAGGACATGCCGGTTTCCTCACGATTGAAAGCAGTGGTGATAAAATAAATTACACAATGTAATGCGTCTGGCTAGGTTTGAACCCGCATCCTAAAACTGGTAAGTTGGGGCTGTTACTACACCATTGCCCTCGGTCATCACTGATCTATGTCTTAAGCTTGATATATTCTCTGATTTATCGGAAGAGAATGATTGTTTAATAGATTTATAGAGTAGTATTGAAATGCAAAGGATAACTAAAAGAATCGAGATCAGTTTTAGTCGAGATAAGTCTGATACTCCGTTTTATTTGATATATTGACAGAAGAGTCTATAGATGAGTTCCCACGTATTATAAAAGCTTGATTTCTACTGTCAAGTACCCGTCGGTTATCTCAGGGAGATCCCTGATCAATATAGGTAAGGTCTTGTGGACGATGAGCAATGCGTGGGTTAAAGCCTGTGTGTCCGGTAAGGATCAAGTCCTGATAGTAGTAGGCACGTAGTGTTTGCAGGCTTAATACCTGCTAGGGCTACATAACGGAGTTTTCAAAAGGAAACTTGTGATCTTATAATACAGAGGGCGGCTGAAAAACACAGTTTTTGTCAGTAAAAATGTGACACGCCTTCTCACTCCACCTAAGAGGACGAGAAGTTCATCATCATCATCATCCTACCCTTATCCCATATTACTTGGGGTCGGCGCAACATGTTTTTTTCTTCCACTCTGTCCTGTCACCCAAGAGGACGAGAAGTTATTAAATGATAAATATGCCAATGGCAATGTTGGCCAACCACCAGATTTGATTTCAATTAGAACATTGCTTACCAATTGAAATGTGAATTTCAAGAACACGATATTATTATTTCTAGGCTACACTACGTGCTCCTTATACCATTAGAACTGCGTTATACAAATAACAGATATACCTCTGTTAGGTACAAATACTTTGAGTTAGTAACGTTACCCTATGCGGCAATTAAGCCCGCATTTCTTTCTTAGCTAAGACAAAAGGAAGCAGGCTCCGAAAAAAATATCAAGTAAAAAATATCGTATTGTCGAACAAACCCTGAAACCATGAAAGTTCCTTAGCACATTCAAGATAATATACCTATTGTCTTTTTTTTATTCAAAGTGTATTATCTTGAACAATTTGATGACGTGGTTCGTTCAGACAATACTGTTGCCGGTTGAATGAGGTGGTCTTAAAACAGCCTTCGCGGCAGAACAAAATCTTATCGTGTTCCCACCCTTTCACTCAGTGCTTCTTATTGCGACGAACTCCGTATACTTTGTTTAAGATTCCAATTGTGTTCTAACCTGAAGTTTAGAGGGCGCAAGTGATGGGATCGTTAAGGATTGGGTTGGTTTCGTAATTTGACGCTATCACCTAAATAAAAAAATAAACCACTTTTTTTCTAAATCTCGTATTGATATCGATACGCATTTAAAATTCACTTCTTTAAATAAATGAGTCCATGCCTTCGTAGGAAGTGGTTGGTCGTTACGTACTAACTACCAAGAAAAGCAATATAGGTCGATTTTTTAATAGATAGAGTGATTCAAGAGGAAGGTTTTTTGTGTATAATAGGTACATGCATAATATATTCAATATCAGTACCCGTGCGAAGCTGGGGCGGGTTGCTAGTCCCATATAAAATGATTATTATTTAAAACTTTATGAATCGGTGAAACACTGTACCAATTGTTTACTGTTCACATTTTCTATCATTTGACCTTTAGTCGAAATTTTATTTATTTTCATCACAAAAATAGAAGACATAAACAACATTAAAATGTTGGTTCTCTAAACAAACGAACAATAATAAAGTAATTATTTAACAAGTTTATTTAGGACGATTCGAAGGAATTTAAATATAAGTTAACAGTTGGTAGTCTCATCAGCAATCTGATTAAATAAGGTTACCTGAATTTTGTAGTCCTCTAACGAAATAGTTGTGTTAGTTTAGGATCTTTCACTGTTTACCCTTTGAATTATCTATTGTTTAGTTATAATGTAGGTTTGAAATAAATTGGAGATCTTGATTTTGACTACGTAAAATTATAGAAGTTTTCTACGAATTAATGTTATGTTCGTAAGGCTTGTTTAATAGATGTGTTGTTAAAGAGTAAGGCTAGCTGCTATTTATTTGCGAATTCGCTCGCATGAAAGTCGATATTCGGCCAAGGGAACATACCTTCGGAATAAAGTGGGCTAGCGGTTCGACGAGCAATGGGCAGCGTGCTGTCCCACCGTCCGGTAATCTTCCGGACCGATCCCAGGTTGTCAATGACGCGACCTGTTCCCGCACGCCTTAAGAAGTTGTCAGAAACTAGACCCATCAAGGTCGAATTCTACCGGGGCCATGGACCGATTTCGGAAAGAAAGGTCCTGCTCCGGTAGGTAAAGCTAGGAAGGAACGGGTTTTTTTTTTTTTTTTTTATGGTAGGTGAAAATCATCCAATGACGAAACCCGCTCTTGGGCGGAGCGGGAGACCAGTGTCAGACTCTTACTGACTAAAAAACCTACCCCGTACCTTCCTTGCCTTATTTCTGGAGTCGAGGTTACAATTTCCACATACCCTCTAGGCTCCAGGAGGCTTCGACCCTGAAGGGCCCCTGCAGTTTGCTGACAACTCCTTGAGGCGCGCGGGAACGGTGCGCGCCGTTGACGACTAGGACTCGGTCTTACAGACGACCGGACGGCGAGCTACCCATTGCTCACCGTCCGCGAGCCAGTGTCTACGGTGGCCGGATATCAGCAGGATCGCGGCGGCGACGGCTACGGCGAGTACGCCGTTGCCTTTGCCTTATGCGGTCGGCCTCCTCCTTTACGAGCATTACTGCTTCGCAGAAGGAGGCGACCGCCTGCCATTCCTCTTCGCTGCGGACCATGGCCTGAACCAGGGCCCGGCGCGAGAGGTCGCCGCCGCCGATCACCCCCACGAGGACACGGCGATGCTCTTCCCAAGCAGGGCACACCTCCACCGTGTGCTCCACCGTGTCCTCCGGGCTCGCCTCACAGTGGCGACACCCGGACGTCTCTTCCGCACGAATCCGGTGCAGGAATCTCCCGAACTTCCCATGTCCGGTGAGAACCTGCGTCATGCGGAAAGTGAGGACGCCGTGAGGTCAGGAAGGAACGGGTAGGTTAGTGGTTTAGTCAGTAAAACTGTGACGCTATCTGCCGCTCGACACAATGCCGGGAGTTGCCATAGGAAGATTTTTAGCCCATCATAAAAAAATCTGCAGAATGAAAAGAATCTTATATTATTGCTACTTCATGATATTGTCTATCTATGAGCCAAATTTAATAAATGTATGCCTTCAGTCGTTAGATCGAAGAAGTAACAAACATACACAAAAATACACACTCATAAACATTAATATGCGTGTGATGTAATTTTTATATAAATATCTCTACGCCAAAAACCATTCTGTCGACACATCCACTTAAATACTCAAGTCAATTTTACATGACCGAGATAGCCAAAATAATAAAATGGCGGTGAAGAAAGTAGTGTATAAATTGTTATTGCTGTAAATAAATCGGTATTCGGAAAAAAGAATGTTGAAATACTAGTGACATTCTCAGGCCCTACTAGAGCGTAATTTATATAAATAAACTTTTGTTATTTATTTTTTTATAATTAGCTGATAATAACCAGAAAAAAAAAACAGATTTTGTTTTATAGACCTATTAATAGTTCGTTAGATCTTGGTTACTTCTCCGCTCCTTTTGATCAGAGTGAAGATATTTAGCCTATTGTCTTAAAAAAAAAACAACTTTTTAATTTCAGATAGTAGTCCCTGAGTTTAGTGCGGTCAAGCAAAGAGTAGAATGGTGCAGATAAAATCGCGGGATAAAGCTGTTTATACATATTAAAAGAAATATATTTTTGGGACTTGAGATGACTCAGATATTAGTATCAAAAATAAATCCGCAACTTCCACATAAATAAATGCATACTGACACATCATCATTCAACCCTCATCCCATATTACTTGGGATCCGTCACACAATCACTAACTCCCTTGTCTTTCATATCACTCCTCACATAATCCATCCACTTCTTCCTCTCCATCCATCTACGTGTAAACTTAAAACTCTTATTGTAACATGCGTTTCATCTCTTCCCTTCACTTGACCGTACCAAGACATACGATTTCCTTTCAACTTTTCAGACACTGGCGCCACTTTCAAACTGACAAATGCTTACAGACACATGGCCGTCATATCGAGAGAAAGAACATACCACAGATATCAAACCCTGTATGAATACTGTTTTTCTTCCAATAAAGCTTACTTCTTACACCATACACTAAGGATTTATCACAAGCGTGCTAAGGTGTGCTTGTTATTACAGTTTGCTTGGCAGATAGGACTGCAATCGTTACTTGGGGGCGCAAAGAGATTCTTCAAAGCCATTTTACCCACAATACTTATCCATTGTACTCCCTTTTTAACTCGCAAATTAAGCGTAACAGTAAAAATGTTTGCTTTTCACAACTTGGACAGATTGTGTAGATTAGACTTTACGCAATCACAGAAAAAATTGTGCAACTCTTTTGTTATGAACTGGGACAAAGAAAGAAAATTGAAGGAAAAGGCTTCGAAGTTCAAATCGGACCGAATACGACACGTGTGTCGGAAGCCATTATGTTCACTGGGGAAAACTAACTTCAGAATAGACTCTAAGAGAGAAAACTGAGAGAAGGTAGGTACGTGGCAAGCTAGAGCGTTGATTGAACCAGCAAAGGTGCAAAGAATGTTGCAAAAAAGTAAAAAGTTTTTATGAAGTGAGTACTAGCTTCCGCAAGTGGCTAACACAGTAAAAGTAGAAAATTATTCCAGAAAAACTCATCCGGGATTATAAAAAATATTGTATGTTCCAGGACGTCTGATTTCATTAATGTCTTTTTACAAGCTTTTATTTAGTTTCACCTGTCCCGTTGTCTGTCGTTCTGTAATCAAATCTTGCAACTTAAATTTGATCCACTTCCCGGTTTCCGATTGAGCTGAAATTTGGTATACACGTTTAGTTCGGATGACAATGCAATATTATGATGACATGGAGCTGATCTGATGATGGAATCGCGAGGTAGCCATAGGAACTCTGTAATTAAACGGCACAACCACGTCGAGTTTGGGCTCGTGTGAATCGTCTTGACGAGTTTTATTTATATAAGCATAGACCACCGCTATAAAAGCTTGTTATGAAAAAAAAAATTTTTCATTGAAAACTTGTTAGAGTTTAGACATTAGAGCGTAAAGCAGTAACATACACCTATTATACATTGGCTTGATAGGTATAAATTAGTCTAATAATAATAATATATGCCTTTGTCCTGTAAAAACTGAGTTTTTCTTTCAGTTTAAACCTTTGATACTCAGCAATGTTGTGGAAACTAAACTAGAAAAAACTAAGCCATTTGAAAAGTACAAACAAAATCAAAATTAAAACAGCACTTTCAGAGGTTATTTTTTTAAAGACCAATTTTCACTATACAAACTTTGGGGCTTTCAAGGTGAATTTTAGAATATCCATTCTTTATGTACATCGTAAAAGAAAACCTATGTATTTCAGTGGTTTCAGTCTAAAGGCTGGGTGTTAATGAGTACGTGAGTGAGTCAAGATTTGACTTTTTAAATATTCAGACAGACACAGATAAAAATGGGATAATAACTATTATTCATTCAGATAAGAATGAACTCTTACCTCTTCTACAGTAAAATAAATAACAATACTGTTTTGAACCTTTATGGCTTTCAATGCGTCAACTTAAATGTAAATTTTACCAGTTCTACGGCAAATTGGGGCCCAGCAATTGTCAGAGACTGTAGGGGCCCAGCAGGGTCGAAGCCTTCTGGAGTCAAGATTTAATGCGAAAACAGAACACCGAGGTCCAAGAAATAAAGCCGGAAGGAACGTTGGGTCGTTTAGTCAGTAGAAGTCTGACACCGTCTTCCACTCCGCCCAAGGACGGGATTCATCATTCTATGATATTTCCCACCATAAAAAAACCTGTTCTATGGCAAAAAACTTTATGAAAATACTTCACAATTTTGAACCACACACGGTAGTAATGCAAGGTAAATGCCATGACGTTTTCCCTATTAACCCGTCAAAGCCATGGAATGACCTGAAACTAGGAGTAGTCCGTTGGGAATGAAATTTAGTTGGTTGAATGAACTGCATTTATCATCCGTAATGCAGGGCGGATGACATATTTCCAATCTGGTATGGTCATGCATCATCCATTCATACTTCCATTTTAATTTAGCTCTTAGTGCTTAGCTGGATAATTCCAATGAATTTCGTTTTGTTACGATAATTTTAATGAAGGGTTTTGATTGTTTGCACATTTGTTTTGATAAACTGATTGTAGTGTACCCTAATAAATATTATTGTCTACGAATTAAGTTTGAGATTATTAAATTATTAAAAAAAAAAACTGCGACTCTCTGATTAATACCAGAACAATAAAAATTAAATGGTCTCCTTGCTAATATTATTTGGAAAGTTGATGATAACTTAACAGTTACTTTGGAAAAAGTTATTCACTTCTGTAGGCACTTTTACGGTGCATTTTTTTTTTGAGGTTATCATTTTATCACCTTTCACAGCTAGATATCAGATTTACTGACTGAAAACCACCTGCGTAGGAACACAGGTGAGGAAGCGTTAGTTTTTTTCTCATTGCGAGGCCGCGGTGTAATACGACGCATCACAAATAATAATTTTGCATTAAGTGATGTGGTAGGTTTGCGGTATACCTACGAGTTTAACCATTTGTGCATTATATTTAAAATACCACATATCAATGACTTTTTTACGTTAATTAGTGACAATTTGAGATCGTTTTAGATTTTTAGCCTTATTAAAGTTGCCAATTTATCCTTATCATTACGGCCTAAAGACATCCACTGTTATACAAGTTGCCTGTTAATATACAAAGATAATTGTCTACATATACGATTTGGATTGACAATATTTACTATTCAATATAGCATAGCTTAGCATATTTATAATGTTCCCACTGCTGAGACTCAAGCCTCTCTTTTAGTAGAGGTAAAGGGCCGTAATCCATCACGTGGGCTCAGTATGGGTTGGTGGATGTCTTCGATTTTTTGGTTATAGGACATACCGGTTTCCTCACAATGTTTTCCTGCACAGTTTTGTGAGCAATGGTGATGAAATAAATTACACAAAGTAATGCGCCTGTCTGGATTAAAAACCGTGACTTACCACTCGTAAGTTGGAACTGTTACCACTGGACCACCACTCTATAAAAATCTTGACTACAACTTTAACAAAAAAAGGTTTCAAAGGAAATCATATAAAAAAGAATCAGCACATCTCATATTATGAGTACTTAACAATATTAGAAAATGTGGTTTTGAACATTTTATTTTAGAAACAAATAATGTATTATACCTTTCAACATAATGAAATGTCTCGTCCACATTTTTCTAACATAAAGCTTTTGTTCGCTCATTACTAACGACATTTTGTTTCGCCTGCGGGTATCTGAAACTTTTCTAACATCATTATTGGGTCGCACGTTTTTCCTTGTGGTTAAGGTGTTCTAAGGACGTCGATGCTTGAGAATTTTAAGTAAAATAGAACTTGGAGATATTAATGTCAAGAGTTTTCCCGTTATGGAAGAAGCGATCAAGGTAGCATAAATTTACTGTTTCGACTACCGTAATTACAGACACAATTAACAGACAATAGGTGTGCGGACACAGGTGTCCTCTTGGGGCTTAATGTACCTACTATGATTGATTTAACTGTCTTGAATTTACGAGATAATTGTTTAGTACCTATAATCGTAAGATGATTGTGCAACCATTCGCCGACAGACGTTTCTCCTTTGGACGATTCGTCGACAGGACCTTTCGTTTTTGTGAGATTCGTCGATAGAACGTTTCACCGATGGACGTTTCGTCGACAGGACGGTTCGCATTTGTTTGTTTCGACGACAGGACTTTTCAACTATGGAATATTCACCTTTAGATCGTTTTGGCTACTGTTTTCACTATTTAACTACAAAGGCACCAAAAAGCTATTATATAGCTTGCTACAAAGACATGAAGAAAGAATATGTTTTAATGTGAGACCACCTATACTTTACCTAGCCAAATTCTTCTACTTTATTATTGCAAACATAGGGGAAATAAACAAAAAAAAACAAAAGATTAATTAAACGTATTTATTTATATTATAAAGCGGTGATTAGAAAGTGTTAAGCTGATAGTTGAGTATGCCAATATTTAAAAAATACAAACAGATAATCATGACTACCCACATTTTGGTCACATATAGGTATTTTATTATACTAAGCTAAGTATCAGGCGCCTGTTACTGGCAATGTTACAAAAAGCAAAATAAATACGTTTAATTAATCTTTTTTTTTTTATTTCCCCTATGTTTGCAATAATAAAGTAGAAGAATTTGGCTAGGTAAAGTATCTAAGGTGGTCTCACATTAAAACATATTCTTTCTTTATGTCTTTGTAGCAAGCTATATAATAGCTTTTTGGTGCCTTTGTAGTTAAATAGTGAAAACAGTAGCCAAAACGATCTAAAGGTGAATATTCCATAGTTGAAAAGTCCTGTCGTCGAAACAAACAAATGCGAACCGTCCTGTCGACGAAACGTCCATCGGTGAAACGTTCTATCGACGAATCTCACAAAAACGAAAGGTCCTGTCGACGAATCGTCCAAAGGAGAAACGTCTGTCGGCGAATGGTTGCACAATCATGTAAGGATTGTGCAACCATTCGCCGACAGACGTTTCTCCTTTGGACGATTCGTCGACAGGACCTTTCGTTTTTGTGAGATTCGTCGATAGAACGTTTCACCGATGGACGTTTCGTCGACAGGACGGTTCGCATTTGTTTGTTTC
Source organism: Mythimna loreyi (assembly GCA_029852875.1). Lineage (NCBI taxonomy): Eukaryota > Metazoa > Arthropoda > Insecta > Lepidoptera > Noctuidae > Mythimna > Mythimna loreyi. Next base: position 10,200,513 of record CM056785.1, on the reverse strand, counting down.
GACGACAGGACTTTTCAACTATGGAATATTCACCTTTAGATCGTTTTGGCTACTGTTTTCACTATTTAACTACAAAGGCACCAAAAAGCTATTATATAGCTTGCTACAAAGACATGAAGAAAGAATATGTTTTAATGTGAGACCACCTATACTTTACCTAGCCAAATTCTTCTACTTTATTATTGCAAACATAGGGGAAATAAACAAAAAAAAACAAAAGATTAATTAAACGTATTTATTTATATTATAAAGCGGTGATTAGAAAGTGTTAAGCTGATAGTTGAGTATGCCAATATTTAAAAAATACAAACAGATAATCATGACTACCCACATTTTGGTCACATATAGGTATTTTATTATACTAAGCTAAGTATCAGGCGCCTGTTACTGGCAATGTTACAAAAAGCAAAATAAATACGTTTAATTAATCTTTTTTTTTTTATTTCCCCTATGTTTGCAATAATAAAGTAGAAGAATTTGGCTAGGTAAAGTATCTAAGGTGGTCTCACATTAAAACATATTCTTTCTTTATGTCTTTGTAGCAAGCTATATAATAGCTTTTTGGTGCCTTTGTAGTTAAATAGTGAAAACAGTAGCCAAAACGATCTAAAGGTGAATATTCCATAGTTGAAAAGTCCTGTCGTCGAAACAAACAAATGCGAACCGTCCTGTCGACGAAACGTCCATCGGTGAAACGTTCTATCGACGAATCTCACAAAAACGAAAGGTCCTGTCGACGAATCGTCCAAAGGAGAAACGTCTGTCGGCGAATGGTTGCACAATCATGTAAGGATTGTGCAACCATTCGCCGACAGACGTTTCTCCTTTGGACGATTCGTCGACAGGACCTTTCGTTTTTGTGAGATTCGTCGATAGAACGTTTCACCGATGGACGTTTCGTCGACAGGACGGTTCGCATTTGTTTGTTTCGACGACAGGACTTTTCAACTATGGAATATTCACCTTTAGATCGTTTTGGCTACTGTTTTCACTATTTAACTACAAAGGCACCAAAAAGCTATTATATAGCTTGCTACAAAGACATGAAGAAAGAATATGTTTTAATGTGAGACCACCTATACTTTACCTAGCCAAATTCTTCTACTTTATTATTGCAAACATAGGGGAAATAAACAAAAAAAAACAAAAGATTAATTAAACGTATTTATTTATATTATAAAGCGGTGATTAGAAAGTGTTAAGCTGATAGTTGAGTATGCCAATATTTAAAAAATACAAACAGATAATCATGACTACCCACATTTTGGTCACATATAGGTATTTTATTATACTAAGCTAAGTATCAGGCGCCTGTTACTGGCAATGTTACAAAAAGCAAAATAAATACGTTTAATTAATCTTTTTTTTTTTATTTCCCCTATGTTTGCAATAATAAAGTAGAAGAATTTGGCTAGGTAAAGTATCTAAGGTGGTCTCACATTAAAACATATTCTTTCTTTATGTCTTTGTAGCAAGCTATATAATAGCTTTTTGGTGCCTTTGTAGTTAAATAGTGAAAACAGTAGCCAAAACGATCTAAAGGTGAATATTCCATAGTTGAAAAGTCCTGTCGTCGAAACAAACAAATGCGAACCGTCCTGTCGACGAAACGTCCATCGGTGAAACGTTCTATCGACGAATCTCACAAAAACGAAAGGTCCTGTCGACGAATCGTCCAAAGGAGAAACGTCTGTCGGCGAATGGTTGCACAATCATGTAAGATTACATGCCATTTATGAGTATTTTAGATCCGCTAGTGGAAGTTAGGTTAGTGTTAAAGATCTTTGCCAAAAGAGGTCTACATAATCGTTTTAGTTTTAGCTAGTTGCAAAAATATAATGGATTAATATAACCAGCTTGATGTTATGGTTGATTGGTCATTTTGTCAGTCATGTTAATATAGAAAGTTAATATTTGTGAACCATTTGAGGACACAGAAAGTCCACCTTGGGCACGGTATGATCATGGTGGTAAGTCCCTTCTTTGATAAGTGACTGAAAAGACGTCAAGTTTTCCTCACCTTTCGCATATCGCAGGTTTTCACTGAAAGGTTAAGCACTGTAAGCGTGAGCTTGTGGACGACAAGCAATGGATAGCTTGCGGCAACCGTCAGGATCGAGCCCAAGTCGTCGACAGCGCGTAAAGCTCCGCGCACGCCTAAAGGAGAAGTCAGTAATTCTGTAAGGGAAGGGGTTTCGAAGGGAAATCCAGGGTCCTGAATTGCAAAGCAAAGAAAGAACTTAGGTCTGATTTTTGTTTGTAAAAGTCCGACACGCCCTCTTGCTCCGCCTTCAAATGAGGAAATTTGTTGGATAAGTTTCAGTAGGAAAAGGAAGACTACCTGAGCGCCAAGAAGGCGCCAAAATTACATTTTCTTGTTTCTCAGTACATTTGAACATACATACTTTCAATTATATAATACATATTTGGTCGGTAAGTATAATTGCAATAAAAAAAAAATGTTTACAATTAAATATCACTAACCAGCGACCCGCCCCAGCTTAGCACATGTACCGATATTGAAGATATTATGCATGTATTATACACATAAACCTTTCTTTTGAATCACTCTCATCTATTAAAAAAACCGCATCAAAATCCCTGGCGTACTTTTAAAGATATAAACATACATAGGGACAGCGGCATGCAACTTTGTTTTATAAACACAAAAACGCTCGCACAGAATCATCTGTTCTTCTAAAACCATTTTCTTCTCGTGTTTTTATATCCATCGGCAACTTGCTTTTTGCACATTACTCGTACAACCTTACGTTCAATATGGTAATAATTGAATAATGTGTGTAAATGTTCCGAAAACACTCCTTGAAAAACTGGGAAAGAAAGAAATTAATGCATGTACCAATCAGCTACCTACTTTAGATGGAGGAATAAATTGACGTTGGAATATATCTTGCCGGATAATGGAATGAGCTTGAACGTGTCAGGTCCTTCTTTTATGGAACGCTACCCGATTCGCTGAATGTTGGAATCTTATAATTCAAATTTTATTGACATTGACATTATGTATGTTCTAAATTTAAATTAAAAACAAATATTATTTTAAGCATAATTGCAATTTACTTTATTAATACAAACAATATTATTTGAACAGGTAACAAATGTAGTCGGAAAAAAAGGCTTACTGAATTAAATACTGATCCCATAATAGTGCATGCCCGCTCCCGGCAACAGAAAAATTTGATAAATGAAGAACCGTTCGACCAATTTGGGCACATACACTATCTACTAAATAGTCCGAACAAAGCTTAAACATTTGGTATGTATACGTGAGTCTGTTTTTGAGTTATAAAATTACAACGAAAAGTGGCATTGATTTTTATATATATTGATTATGTTTAATGAAATAAATAAGTGTTTAATTTTGTTTAATAGTTGTTATTCATGATTTTGACTTGATCTGAGATATTGCACCGCACTAATTATCATGAGCAATCAGTAGGTACATACAGTGACAGTTGAAATTGATTAATTGTGTCTAAATGACGGCCAAACATATGCACAGCGAGGGGATCAAACGTCGGGCATTTCAAATGACTCGGATACATTATGTAGGTAAACCCAGAGGGTATTGATACATAATAACACAGATTAAAATCAGTTTGTTTCACAGTGATGCATGCAAAAGATTGGAAATGTGAATATAAAAAAAAGTAATATGAGACCTTGCTTTTTGTCTTGAGTGAGAAACAGTGTCCCACTCTTAGTGATTAAACAACCTACCCCTTTCCTACATTGCCATACATACTAGGGCGAAAGCCTTCCTTTCAGACTTGGGCCCTTCTTGGCTTCGACCCTTCTGCAGGGTCTCTACGGTAGCTGACAACTCCTTGAGGTGCGCAGGAATAGTGCGAGCTGTCGGCGACTGGGCTTGGTATGGACGGTTACCAGACGACCTGGACGGCGAGCTACCTATTGTTCGCCGTCCGCAAGCCCACATCTTTGAATTGAATTTTAATCAACGCGTGTTATTTGCAAACGCCCCCGTGGTTTTATGTTTCTAACTATATGGTTTTAATTTTAACTCAGTGTTTTCACATGTTGCCAAGAAAAAAGGGTCTAGACAGATGATTTTTCCTTTTGAGATACGGAACCCTAAAACATTACATATGTCAATTATATAGATAAATAAAAGGCACTAAAACACACCATAATTAAACAAAAAATGCTGATTTACTTTTCAAAAGCACACCTACACCTACACCTGTAAAGAAAAAGGAACACAAAGTAATTAAGTCTTTAACATGCTTACAATTCAGCTTATACAAGCTTAGGTTTTCCCGAAAAGGAGAAAAGATACCTTTTATGATGTTATTCTCTCACCTAAGCTAATATAACACCTCAATTAATATTGGGCTTGTACCTATTGTTTAAAAGGGATATCTTTATTAATAAGCATTTATTATAATTGAAATGCCTTAACAAGCAGCAAGAATCGAATTCATTATACTACTTTGAATAGCAAAATAATTTCTACAATGTAACTTAACATTTCATTGCTAGTTTCTTAGTAATTTTAGTCTATAAATTGTGTGTGAATGCCGCAATGGACTGCAAATTGTCCGAAACTTCTGTATGTTTTCAACTTGAGCAGTAGCACCTGTTTCCTAATTAGACATTCCGCAGTTAGTCAAGTTATTCGGGCACGACGTTGAATAATATGCCAGTAGTAGTATTTATACAGGATGAACCGGCTAAGTGCATATTTTAAGAAATTGTTTTTGTCCATGGGAAGATATTTTTTTTTTGTCTTCAACATAGTCACACATTTACTTGAAGAAAAAATTGGTGGTTGATACAAGAAACAATTTTAAAAATGTGCTTACTATACCAATAATTTAATGAAATTAAATATTTGATGTGTTTTTATTTAATTATTAACTATGTTATTGACAATGACTAAGTTTTGAGTATCATCAAATAACTGTTCTTGCTCTCTGTGGAGTGAGAGGAAATGAAGTATCAGTCTTTTACTAACTGAAATATACCCTATTTTCCTTCAATTGTTTTTCGCATTTCTGGGCCATAGTAAGTCTTAGCAACATTCCTGTAGTTACGCCGCTTACATCCTGTATAGTATATATGTCAGCTTTTGGAACGTAAAAAGTATTTTGGACTAAGCGTCTTAAGGAGGATACTATGCGAAAAATGCTGTATAGTTTAAGCTCCATCCAGTAAATAAAACATATAAAGTGCATGAGTACTGGAGCTAAGCTGCAATAAATAATAATATGAGGTCAAAGTTCTAGAAGTAATAGGATAATAGGTATCAGTAATATTACTAAATTTTTTTATTCGGCGAGATATGTATTTACAGATATTGGATTTTTTATAGCTTTTTAACCATAATAATGGTAACATTTTTTGAGGTACGAAATCATCTAATAATTTCAGCTCTTCATATTAGTATAGCGGAAGGATGAGTCTGACTTTAGTTGCCTAAAGCTACGTTTCTTCAATTCGACAGGCCTGTTGGTCTAATGGTTGGTGACCTGACTGCTATGCCATAGGTCGTGGTTTCAATTCCCACCCAGGAAAAATGTACGTGTGTTGAGCAAGATCATTTGTTTCGTGTGTGGGTGTAATTTATCTACACTAATATAATAAAGAGGTAAAGTTTGTTTTTTTGTTTGTAGGAGGTAATCTCTGGAACTAATGGTTCGATTGGAAAAATTTTAGCAATAATAGAAAGCTGCTTTACTCCTGAGTGACATAGGCTTTAGATTATTTATATAACATGGATATTAACTGAGCTATCACAACTTTTCTCTGGCAAGTCGGAAAAATATATCACGAGAATTTGTATAGGAACAGAGTTAAATATGTTAAAACAAGAAATTTTCCGCGGACGAAGTCGCGGGCAGAAGCTAGTCTATAATATTATGTATTTTTTAGAAATATATAAGTATGTTTATCAGGTGTCTAGTACTGATAACACAAGCTCTGCTTAGCTTGGGACTAGACGGTGGTGTGTGATAGTTGACGAATATATTAATTACCTACCACTACCGCTAGTAAGCTACCCAAAAGTAAATTTTTCTTTTTTGTCCATATTTACTAGGTCAGATAAGAGATATTTATGTACCCTAGAATATTATTAATTTATAACTATTAAAAAATAACGTTTGCCGAGTTAGATTTTCAATATACTCGTATATAAAATGTATGCTCATCAGTTTATCGTGGTAGGTCTAGTTGATTGATCAAACGGGTACCTCCTCTTAATGTAAGGTACCTATTCCGTCAAAAGCAAACAAAGCATTTCCACTTTCAAGCTTCCCTTGGTTCTGTATAAACCTATTACTCATGTCATACAAATCCCTACTCAAAATCAAAACTCGACAGGCTCAGTTTCATAAATCGTCACACCTAATGTATAATTTTAATATGTAACATGATATGAAACGGGTGTGGAAATCATAATAAGACGAATATGGGAAGGATATATTACTCTTCAGCGTCAGTAGCTGTAAAAGGACCCACGTCATTCGTACCGCTCTAGAATTGACTACTTAAACCCGCGACTTTGCTCTCATCTTTATGTTACCAAGAGAAGAATCGTAAATCCTTAAAAATAAAAGACTGACTTTATATTGTCTAGGAGTTTCTCAACAAAATACTTTGTGACAAAAATACAGATAGCTGGGTCTGTTATAAAAGTCTCTTGAAAATAATGTTTACTAAAGTTATATTGGTACAAAAGTTATATAGATAATTTGGTAAGTAGTCACATAATTCAAGAATCTTAAATTAGGTGTCTTCAAGGCTAGAGTGCGCCTCACCATCAACGATTGCATCACTGCTTATCATCAGGTGGAATCGCAGTCGAACACTAGATTATAGCAATTAAAAAAAAATACTTACTGATTTGGTTGAGCTTTGTTGGTGTTTTTTTTTTTTTTTTTTATGGTTGGTGAAAATCATCCAATGACGAAACCCGCTCTTGGGCGGAGCGGGAGACCAGTGTCAGACTCTTACTGACTAAAAAACCTACCCCGTACCTTCCTTGCCTTATTCCTGGAGTCGAGGTAACAGTTTTCCACCACCCTCTAGGCTCCAGGAGGCTTCGACCCCGAAGGGCCCCTGCAGTTTGCTGACAACTCCTTGAGGCGCGCGGGAACGGTGCGCGCCGTTGACGACTTGGACTCGGTCTTACCAGACGACCGGACGGTGAGCTACCCATTGCTCACCGTCCGCGAGCCAGTGTCTACGGTGGCCGGATATCGGCAGGATCGCGGCGGCGACGGCTACGGCGAGTACGCCGTTGCCTTTGCCTTATGCGGTCGGCCTCCTCCTTTACGAGCATTACTGCTTCGCAGAAGGAGGCGACCGCCTGCCATTCCTCTTCGCTGCGGACCATGGCCTGAACCAGGGCCCGGCGCGAGAGGTCGCCGCCGCCGATCACCCCCACGAGGACACGGCGATGCTCTTCCCAAGCAGGGCACACCTCCACCGTGTGCTCCACCGTGTCCTCCGGGCTCGCCTCACAGTGGCGACACCCGGACGTCTCTTCCGCAGGAATCCGGTGCAGGAATCTCCCGAACTTCCCATGTCCGGTGAGAACCTGCGTCATGCGGAAAGTGAGGACGCCGTGAGGTCTATCCAGCCACGCCTCAAAGAGGGGCACTACCGCTGAGATTACGGTGTGCCCAGCGCTGGGTTGCGACAGTCGCTGTTTCCACTTCACCATGAGATCTCGCCGGAGCTCCTTCCGCCACGCCTCGACATGTTCGGGCAGCGGATCTTCGCCCCGGCGTTGCATCTCCACGCGCTGGTCGTGCATGCGTGCAAGGACTGTTGCCTCCAGATCCCATGGTGGTAAGCTTTGTTGGTGTACTTTCACCAACAAATTAAGATTGCAAAAGCCAGAAAAGTGCGGATGGAAAAAGAGTAGGTTTGCCAAGTCAAAATATAGATAGGCTTCGCAGATAGGTTTGCTAGGCTCCGTAATATCTACTGACGAAACATGGTGTCTTGGTGTCATTAAACTGGATGGTGGAAATATTCAAAAAGGTTATCGTAGCCTTGAAACGTAAAGGGCAAAAAGAACGTTGAAAGGTCACTCTATAACGCTCCACGCAGAAAGAACCTAAAAAAAATATCATTACGCATATCGTTCCAAATGATGTCAATACACCAGCAAGTAGGTATCTATGTTGAGATTATAAATTCTGCGGTAACTAACTTATTCCATTAATAACGGTAATGGTGGCACTGAACCATCAAGTCAACATAAAACTCCTAACAAAGACAAAGAAAAATCAAAGACGACATTTTACAGTATAAAAACATTATGACCCATATACCCCGTCATATTGCACAAACTGAAAGGAAAGATTATGTCCAACTGTTCATGCATATCGGACAGAACATTAAAACGTCGTTTGGGACTTCAAATAAAGATTTAGATGCATAAAGATCTATCGAACGATCAATACGGGTATGAGAGGGGCATAAAATAAAATTGGATGTAATAAAACGGGTTATACCTGGTGCCACAGCCGCGGCATATCGTATTCCTAGCTATATGAGTGGGGCTAGCAAGTGGCAGTGTGAAACCGCTTGTGATTGCTTGATATCGCTGATGCAAAGAGGTTCAATATACTCATAAAAACTACATTATATATAAATTTTAAGTAATAATGGCCTTCAGAACGTATAAATCGGCAGGATGTTTTAAAATGAAATTAATGTTGAGGTGTTTTAACAAGAGCCAACGCTGTTTAACGCAGGGTCAAGCACGGCGCGCCCGTCCGCGCATCTGTCGCATCAACGCGGACCCGCGACGGGGTCCGTCGCGGACGCTGTGTCTCTAGTTCAGCTTTAACGGTGTGCATGTACAGTCGTGTCGATGGAGAACTTATTATTACGTAGGAAACGTCGACAATTAGCAAAAAGAAACAACAACTAGTAGGCCCGTTTCTTGAGTCGATTAGACCGTGCGTGGCACCGCGCGGGCTTCTGCTTTTCTTAGCATTTGGCTTAAATAGATATGAGATGGTATCGGTATATAGCAGTAAAATTCTTCTCAAGAAAAAATCATAAAAATTGATCAACATTTGGCAAAGGTACTGTTAAAAAAAAATAAAAACTTTCAGACTTTTACCTTTTTACTTGAGAACCTCTTTTCTTAGAAGACGGGTGAAAAGAAAATGATATATATAACCCTCTACGATCGATTGGGTTTACTGTACTATACTAATCAAAACTAAACTAAAATTTTATTACATTTTGACCGCGTACTTTTTTTGGTAGTAGAAGCCCATTAAAATGTTACTAGTATTATAATTGTAATACTTTATGACTTTGATAGTTTTTGATATCCTTTTAGGATAATTATTAATTGTATTATACGTGCAGGCGAAGTCGCAGCAACAGCTACCTAGATAAAAATAATCTCTTTGTATACCCTCTTACTTCCTATATAGCTAGAAAATATGATACAAATGAATAAATTAATAATAGCTCAGCACAAATTTCAGCAAAAAAGAAAAAATGCGTCGCTCAATTAATTGTTAGTAAGCTTTTGGCCCTTTAATGTCAAAATTCCATTTATTCATTCAACATTAAATAGTTAAAATATTCAAAATTTTAAAACCAAAAATAAGCGTGTCTCGTTCGATTTTTATTTATATGTATTGAACAACTTTTATTTACATAGGTAATCGCAAGAAAACACTATGTAGTTTTGTATACAAAAATAAATACCTACTTATACAAACTAAGTCACCTTCCAATCTCATTAACGAAAAACATCAATACGTTCCCAGCTCCGTCATTATGGTGTTAATTACTCCCAGATTGGTGAGATATTTCAAGCCAATTCCGCCCAAACATTTTCATTGACTAAGTTAGAACGCTTATAATTGATTAGAATCGGGGTGTAACGCCATCTTGATTTGGCATCGCTCACTCTCACGTCCCGTTCTCAATCAATGAACGAGGAAAACGAAATGCCCAAAATGTTACTCGTACAAGATACTTGGAAATGTTGGCCAAATAGATTGGAGTTAAATGTTTGTGTGAATATTTGTATGTTGGCATGCATGATAAGATGTTCACAACTATCACACAACGCCATCTAGTCCCAAGCTAAGCAGAGCTTGTGTTATGGGTACTAGACATCTGATAAACATACTTATATATTTCTAAATACATACATATTATAGATAAATTACACCCAGACACAGAACAAAGGATCGTGCTCATCACACAAACATTTGTCCTGGGTGGGAATCGAACCCACGACCTCCGGCATAGCAGTCAGGTTCACTAACTACTAGACTGACAGGCCAGTCAAAATGATGTATAAGTTTCGAGTCGATTTTTAATTAGATTTTAGACTCCTGGGAGGTTTATAGTTGGAATGGAAATCAGTTGCTTAACTACCTATAAATTTAGTTTTCAGAAGTTGCTTCAAAAGAACCTTCTCTACTCTGGCTTTCTTTCGTTACACTATGCCATTTATGTGTCTTATAAAGTTGTAAGCATCGTAATCTTTAATTCTTGACTAGCCTGTTGGTCTAGTGGTTAGTGTGCCTTGAGGTCGTGGGTTTGATCTCCACCCAGGACAAATGTTTGTATGATGATCTCAATCATTTGTTCTGTGTCTAGATGTAATTTATCTATACTTAATATGTAAGTATGTTTATTAGTTGTCTAGTACCCATAACACAAGCTCTGCTTATCTCGGGACTAGAAGACGTTGTGTTACAGTTGTGGGAAAAAAAACTTTGTGTCTACCTCTTCTTTTTTGTAACCATAGAAAAGGTATATACGTTTTAAGATAAATTGTCATCTGGTTTGCGCAAATCATGTCTGTATCACATTAGTCAGAGCTTTGTAAACTTCACTTTTTTAAGTATATTAGCGTTTAGATTGGCGATTAATAAAGAATTTTAGCCTGTAGCATCATACGGTAAGGTAGTGTAATGAAATGACTGTGAAATGTTGAAATATGGATGTTTAAAAAATAAAAAATCACGTTGCTGGGAAAAGTTGCGGGATTGTTCGATAGAGTTACCGTGCTCTTGGAAAGCATAGTTTAACTGAAAGAACACAGATGTATTTTTATTTTAACTAACTAAAGCATTAAAAGTTACAATTGATCACCTCAAAAAAGGGAAGGACTAAAATTTAATTTTGTCGTATTACTTGGTCGACTTTTGCTGTGATAGTGAAATTCAGATTAAACCAAGTAGTTTAAACTCTTGAGCTACAAGCAAATGCGGACGTTGGCACACCTATTGTCTTTCTATTATGTCTCTAATCACGGTATTCGAAAGGTAACAATCAATACGCGTGGTGACTGAGCGTCCACATTTTGTTTTTTGTCAGATGACAATCTTTGCAACCAAAAACGTAGCGTAAACAGTAAATTGGCCGACATCGAAAGCGCGAACGGCGCCGACGCACAATCTATATTATATTGATTGGTAAGGCTATTCAGCTTAGTTCTTATAATAAAAAGATTAATACACTTCAAAGAAATAAAAACCAATTCTATTAATTTTTCCTTTTCACAAGTATCTGTTAATAGACATAACATCCGCAATAACCTCTTCACCAGTAGTCAAGTGCCAATTCTAATTATTACTTATAAATGGGATAATGGAGCCTTTTAAGATGGGTTTTAGCCTCTTATCACCGCGACCCTACCCACTTCCATTACTTTCAAGAGTTTTCCTTCCAAAAGATATTTTTTCATCATCTTCATAGCATTCCTTTGCTTAACACATTAAACAAAAATGTATTTCATCTTAAACTTTTTACTCACAAAATCAATACTGTTTGGTCTCCAGGGTCGAGGAGTTTCTGAGGTTATGGTTTTCATGCCTGTCAAGTTTTAACACGTCTACTATACCTACAGGAAAAAAGTATTAACATTCTTAGAAAAACAGTGCCTAAATTAATTTACAAAAGAATAATAATGCCTATAGGTAATATAAACTGGGTTGCTTTAAATATATTATAAACTAGCGACCTGTCCCAAGCTTTTCACAGGTGCAATGCTGATATTAAATATAATATCAAACATATAAACCTTTCTTTTGAATCACTCTATCTATTACCACATTAAAATCCGTGGAGTAGTTTTAAAGATCTAAGCATACATAGGGACTAACAACGGGAAGCGACTTAGTTTTATACTATGTAATGTAACAATTAGATAAATAAAAAAAATATCTATAAAAGAAACACTGAAATCGAGCCTACTAATTAACCGACTAGGATAAAGCCAAAAAGGAAGGTTATGGTTTTAGAAGTTCCCATAACATCATAGTTACATCAATAGTATAGTTTTAATTGTAGCTTTGTGTTACTTCAGGCTTTGACATCATACAACGTGATATATTCATTAAACTTGTTACCACCATCTTTCTGCCCTTTTTCTTAGTTACTTGGTCAACGTAAAACACTTATTTCTTCCATTCTGTCCTACCATTGACTCCCTATTTATCACTCGTCACTTAATCTTTAAATCTTTTCATCCATATCCTATGCACCTTCTGCGACTATCACATCAATATTTTGTCACAGGCTTAAAAGCAAAAAAAACTTGAATATTTTTTATCCGCTGGTTCTCTAGCCCTATACCCACAGTTAGATGTGCAGAAACGACATCGACCATATCCATGGTCCCAGTTCCCAGGTTTATATCGTTAGGTGCGCTCCAGAGTATCATGACCAATCCAAACGAATCGTTTTATTGTATGTATGAGCCCTTTTTTTGCTGGCTGAACTTTGAATATGCGAAAGGGGCATTTTATGAGTAAAAGAAGATGTAAAAATGTTATGTTAGCCTTGTAGTTTTTGATTAGGCGTTTGTTTTCTTTTCTTTTTGTACGTTAAGTTCGAATTAGGAACAGTCGGGACCCATATTTATATGGATGCTTTTTGTACGCACTGGACTGATCTTTAAAAGCACTCTAAGAGTAGGTATACCCCATTTTTTAATTCTACATAATTTGCTTTAAGATAAGACATTTAAAGATACCTTAGTAAATTTAATCGTGCTATTAATTTTCAAACCACAAAACTGTGACGAAATTAATAGACATAGGTACACGAAAACATTTGAAACGTGAATAGAAGTGATATTACCACCATGATTTTCCTGATACACAAGAAGGTAGCATAAACAACACATTTACAACCCTGTCTCAGTAAATTTATTTCACCTGAAAGCAATGAAGTTATAAATTAGATTACCTTACATTATGGGTGCTGGGAATTAAACCCATGAACTTTATTACAGGGTTCATGGGAAGCCCTTTAAACGTGGACAAGTAATCATGGTTAATGTTCTGCGATGGCTCGAAACAATTTGTCTTGTGAAGGGTTGATCAGTTCTGGTTTATGTTTGTTTGATCGTCATCACCCCTTATGATTGTCGGTTTTGAACTGTGCATAGTTAAGTGTTTAGTTTTAGTAATACTGTAACTCCGAAAGCGATAAAAATCGTTGGGAGTTTTATTTTTTTGGTAAAAATCATTCAATGACGAATCCCGGAGCGGGAAACAGTGTCAGCGTCTTACTGACTAAACAACTTACCACGTTCTACATCGCCATTTATACCAGGCCTAGACCTTCCTTTCATACACGAACCCTTGGCCCTAGTTGGCTTCGACCCTTCTGCAGGGTCCCGTCGGTTTGCTGAGGTAGGCTGAACTCCTTGAGGCGCGCGGTAACAGTGCGCGCTGTCGAAGACGAGACTTGGTCGGGGTGATTGCCAGACGACCGGACGGCGAGCTGAAATCGTTCGGAGTTAATTATTTCAGGTAAGTGTGGCACTAAGAAAACCTTTACTATTTTCAGCAAAGTTTTTGCACAGTACAGCCGCCACCCATTACCTTGTATTTAGAGCTGTTATCTACACTAATATGATAAAGAGGTAAAGTTTGTTTTTTTATTTTTTTTGTTTGTAGGAGGTAATCTCTGGAACTACTGGTCCGATTGAAAAAATTTTAGCAACAATAGAAAGCTGCTTTACTCCTGAGTGGCATAGGCTATATATTTTATGTACGCGGGCGAAGCCGCTGACAAAAGCTAGTAATAGATATACTTAAGATTATGAACGCAAATGTTTATCAAGTCCATATTGTCGAGCTTCAGTGTATCGAACAAGCGTACATTTGAACTATGGTGAGTCGCAGTACAGTTTTGTCGATCTAAGCCAAGGGTTAATACGAAAGCGTAACACCAGGGCTCTGGGACTAAGGAAAGGAAGGAACGGTGTAGGTTGTTTAGTCAGTAAGAGTCTGACACTGTGTCCTGCTCCGCCCAAGGGTGAGATTCGTCATTTTATGATTTTTATCTACCATACAAAAAAAAATCGATACGTGGTGCACACTCCGTATTCCAACGGTAATCAAATAGATTATTCATATAAATACATGTATAAACTTTTTAATTGGTAAAGAGGGAAAAGAAAGCTTGCATTGAAATGCATGTTTAAACGACTTTGACTTTACTACTTTCTTTACAGTTTATATAATAAAAAAAACGACTCAATTTCTATTCAAGATTATTACAATCCCTCGTCGATATATTTCCTTTCCTGTACCCCTTTGTCAAGGCCGACTATTTGAGAAAAGAAATACCCAACAATAGTTGAACTCACATTGAATAGGAAATACAATATTGTTATGAATTCGCCACCACATTCCGGACACTCGAACGATCTATTGGAGATGTGGGTACATGGGAAATGTAATAATGTTGATTGCGTTCAATAACTCCAAGGACGACCCCGATCTTGATTGAAGGACTTTGGCTACTGTTCGAACATTAAAATTGGGAAGTACATAAAGGTGGGCCTATGTAGATAGGTACCCGGTGTGTGAAGTGTAACATTATAGGCACATTGGCGAGAATTTGGTCAGTTTTTTTATGCTTCATCCTATATGCTTTGATTCTCATGCTAGTAAGGCTTGAATGGCCGTATTTTTATATTACGTTGATATCGAAGCTTGATTTTTTAAATCTTTAAGACTCCTTTCTTTTCCTAACCTTACCTACTTACGGAGATCTCGTAACAAATATTAATTTCAACTTGATACTGCTATGCATTCCTGTTGATTTCATCACTTCTGCTCTCAAAACAGTCAAGGAAAACATAGTGAAGAAACCGCATCTTTTAAAACCAAAAATTGAAGACATGTGTGACATTAATCAACCTGCACCGGGCCTGCGTGATAGATTACGGCCCATTCCCACCCTTAAAGACGAGGCTGTGACTCAAAAAGCCATGGGAACCTTAAAAAGCTGATTATTTGATTATGCAACACAAAACACAGTTTCTAAAATTAGAATATTATCGCAAATTAATGTGACAAATTGTCAAGCGCGTCGGCTTCAGTGATTGGATAAATTAATTTTCAACAACCAATCGCGTCACTTGACTTACGTTTAATTCGTGACGCGTCGATAATTTGTTTCCAGAAAATGAGGGTAGATGTATATTTCAATACTTTGATGGTACATAGATATAACTCACGAAACATAAAAATCATTAAGGAATTAGAAATAGAATTTTTTTATTTGCTAAGTTAAACATTTTTGGCTTTATGAAAAAAATGTACAATAATTTTGAAATAAATTTAATTAATAAGGATGTTTTAAAGGTTCAAAGCTGCTAATAAGAAAGACATGGCATGTATTTGTAACATCAAAGGCCACATCCATGTCGCCTACGGCCGCCGTAAGAAACGGGATCTTGTGAGAGAGACAGACATTATATTTGTTTAAAATTTCTGTATCTTGTTTGCTTTTCTATCAATTTTGATAAGTATTATTTTCACAGTTATGAAATTTTGTACATAGATAGATACATAGATATATAGATCTTCGGATAAAAATACTAGACACGGGATTCAACCATACTAAAAATAAGGTTGTATAAAAACTGCTTTCTTCTTTTTTGTTGGTATCACTCATGACAGAGTGGTCGTGGTCAACACTTCAGGTGTTGGTGGCAAGCTTTCAACACGCCGCCTCGTCTGATAGTCGCCTTCCTTGTGCACTCATGCAGCGATGATGAGCCAATTACCTGAAGCTTTTATTTGGTCAGTCCACCTCATAGGCGATCTTCTTCGTGGCCTGCACGCTACAAACATCAAACATACTGTAATCAAACACTTTTAAAACTAAAACTAATAAGAATGAAATCGTTATGAAACTCCTAAAACATAGTTGCATAATAATAATTATTCGAACAGAAAATATGGTCTAAAAACGAACATATGGGGCGAGAGGTTAAATGCCGCGCGAACCATTCCGGCGGCCATTCCGCTTGGTCATAGCCATTTCCATTAGAGGACACTAACTAATGAACACAAACGATCCGAATTTGCCGTTAAAGATGGCGGTTCCTACGTGCATTATGGGAAGCTGTTCATTGATATTAGTTTTAGTATTAATATCAGTATACGGTATATAAGGACTTGTCATCGTTCCGCAGTGAAAAACTTGTCAAGTACATTTTGGTGCATAACTGTGTTTTTTTTTTTCAAAAATCATCCAATGACGAGTCCCGCTCTTGGGTGGAGCGGAAAACAAGTGTCAGACTCTTACTAACTAAACAACCTACCCGTTCCTACATCGCCATACATAATAGGGCCAGAGCCTTCCTTTTCAGACGCAAACCCGTGGCCCTAATTGGCTTCGACCCTTCTGCAGGGTCCCTACGGTTGCTGACAACTCCTTGAGGCGCGCGGGAACAGTGCGCGCCGTCGGCGACTAGGCTTGGTCCGGACGATTACCAGACGACCGGACGGCGAGCTACCCAATGCTCACCGTCCGCAAGCCCGCGCCTACGGTGGCCGGAAGTCAGGATCGGAATCCTGGCGGCGTCTGGGGCGCAAACGCCGTTGCCTTATGCGGTCAGCCTACTCCTTTGCTAGCATTACTGCTTCGCTGCATAACTGTGATTGAAATTTTGCATTTTTTCTTCAAGAATTCAAGGTCACCACCCATTATTATAAAGACATATTTTTTTAAGAAGACAACTTTATCTTTTTGCTGTAAAACTTTTGTGATATGGATATATCGTATGGATGTACGAATGACGGTACGAGTATATGCATATCGATTTTATTGGCGAGGTTGTTCATTAGTAGTATTTAAAACCATGGTGTGTATGACAAGATAAACGGATATAAATGACGCAAAGGGAAAGAGTTATACACCCGTATTCACAAACGTTACTATGCGGTCTCACAGTGCTCGCGAGCGCACAGGGCCCCTAAAACTAATTCATAAACAATACTTCAGTGACGGCTGTGCGTCCCTTAAAATGAACGCACAGCTAAGGTAGCCTGCGAGCTGTTTTAAGCAACGCATAGCTATTGTCTCTCGATTCTTTCAGATGTCACGCGCTTGCTACTTCACTGAGGAAAGTATTGTTTGTGAATACGGGTGATAGTATATAGCTTTCCTCCTGTACCTTGTGATTTTTCCTTGGGACTTGAATTTGAAGTTACATGTGATCAGCGATAGCATCTATTAAAATGACCAAAATTACTAGGAGTTTTTTGAGTAAAGTTTGCTGGTCTTTATTCCAAATTGTTTTCCCGTGGATATTGTAATATTAAATTGGTCTAGGTATATATCTCAGGTAGAAACATAGCTAGACTCTACGTCTAATTATTGAAACAGATATGATTTCGATTTATTTGAACTAAGAATTTGTAGTATTGACAACCTAAGAAATAGTGTTAGTGTCTAATGTTTAGATAGAGAGAAACACCTATTTATTTTCCAGTGAGCACTAGTTTAGGCTTAAGTCTAGCAGTGGACGTCTTTCGGCTAAAGTGATGATAAAAAGCACTATTTTAAGCCATGTCATTGTGTACTGATAATTTTTCAGGTCTTCAGCGGTATTTACCGTCTATTATTGTTATCTTGTAATATCGAAAAAGAAGGCAAGTCGCATAAAAAAGCCAGTCTCCAATAATGTTCTTTATGTCTTTATCGAGAGACGTAACAAAAGGTAATCATGTAAGCTGAACACGAACCATGTTTACGTTGTCCAATTCTATTTGCGCCGATACGTATAAATTAGTTATTATGATTATAACACTAGTGATATGAGCAGTAGTGGGACTTACAAGTTCTAGGTTGTGGGTTCAAACCCAGCCAGGTAAGTTGCTTTGTGTAATTTATTTTATCACTACTGATCTCGAGATGGTGAAGAAAAACATCGTGAAAAAAATAGTCCGAAAAAAGTCTTGGAACTAAAAATTCGAAGACATGTGAGATCAATCAACGTGCACTAGGCCCGCGTGATGTATCATGATCTATTCAATTCAATTCGATTAATTTATTTAAGTAATTAATTTTACCCACAAAAGTTAAAATTTGACACACAATACAAAACAATTAATAATACAATAAAATTGTGTCAAAAATAGAACAATTATCATTTAATGTCCAAAAATAATTACATAGCATAAAACAAAGTTGCTCTGGCCCTATGTATGCTTAGATCTTTAAAAGTAGGTACGCAACGGATTTTGATGCGGTATTTTTTAATAGATAGAAGAGGAAGAGAAAGAGAAAGGAAGAGGAAGGTTTATGTGTATAATACATGCATAATATTTTCAAAATCAGTACCCGTGCGAAGCTGGGGCGGGTAGTAGTTTAAAATAAAATATCATAATAACTTTTCAAAATTATAAAATTACAACCCATAGCTATTAAACTGACTGCACAGACACCGAGACTAATAACGAAACAAGCGGTGCGCTCCTACGCGAACATACCAGAAGCACTGCAGAACCGAAGCAGCCCCAGCACAATCCTAAACACATTATTATAGAAAACTTGGAGGTCACTATAGCAGATTTTTATATGCCTACAGATTTCAGGTGTAAAGGGGTGTATAATAATACGCTCTAAATATTCGTACCATGACTTTAACCTTCTTTTTAAAACCCAGCAAATTTGTGGGCTTTTATGTTAACTCTTATTGAGAGCGACCTCCGTTCTCTCATGTGTAAGAATATGTTCTAAGTATTTAAATTTATTCACCCTCTCTATATTATTAGAAAGGATTATTAGAGTACTAGTTTCAACCAGAAGCTTCCTTCGCGTCCAAGTCATTTTACCGCCTTAAGATTAATCATTGAGTGGTATTTCACTTTTATATCTATGGACTTAGATTTATTTACTCTCATAAAGAGGCGACCTGAGTCTCAGCAGTAAGAAGCAGTCCAAGAAACATTACAAGACCGTCTATGCTTATGCTTACAATTGACATAACCAAAACAAATATCTTACAATGAATATTAATACGATTTACCTATCACGATTATTATCTATATGGTGTCAGATAAATGTACCTAGTAATGGGATTTACTGATGAATTAATGAATAATTATGCTTAATTACGCGAGATATCTTCACATGTAACCCTAAGACAGATGGACAGACAGACGGCGTAGTATGGTAGTATGTTAGTGTGTCTGTGGTACCGTCATCATCATCATCAGCCTTTGAGTGTTCCCACTGTTGGGACACAGGCCTCCTCTCTCTAGGAAAGGGAAAGGGCCATAATCTACCATGCGGGCCCAGTGCGGATTGGTGGATGTCACATGTCTTCGAATTTTCGTTTTTTGTCTGTGGTATATTATTTTATTTTTACACATGTGAAACCTTTGTAACTATGTCATTATTTCTTAGGATTTTGGAAACTAATTAGTAATTAACTGAACACACTTTAGACACAAAAAATCAGTGTTTTTCGGGCACTTTTAGTATAAGATACCTACTGTATCTAAAAGAGCCACATCTCTCAAAGTATCAACAGTACAATCAAAATAGACAAACAATACGATTTCAGCATTTCAATAGCTTCAATAGCTTCCACTGTTCCATTCTATATCCAAACTATAGACTCCATGGTTTTTTTTTTTTTTTTTTTTATGGTAGGTGAAAATCATCCAATGACGAAACCCGCTCTTGGGTGGAGCGGGAGACTAGTGTCAGACTCTTACTGACTAAAAAACCTACCCCGTACCTTCCTTGCCCTAATCCTGGAGTCGAGGTAACAGTTTCCCACTTCCCTCTAGACTCCGGGAGGCTTCGACCCTGAAGGGCCCCTGCAGTTTGCTGACAACTCCTTGAGGCGCGCGGGAACGGTGCGCGCCGTTGACGACTAGGACTCGGTCTTACAGACGACCGGACGCCACCCATTGCTCACCGTCCGCGAGCCAGTGTCTACGGTGGCCGGATATCGGCAGGATCGCGGCGGCGACGGCTACGGCGAGTACGCCGTTGCCTTTGCCTTATGCGGTCGGCCTCCTCCTTTACGAGCATTACTGCTTCGCAGAAGGAGGCGACCGCCTGCCATCCCTCTTCGCTGTGGACCATGGCCTGAACCAGGGCCCGGCGCGAGAGGTCGCCGCCGCCGATCACCCCCACGAGGACACGGCGATGCTCTTCCCAAGCAGGGCACACCTCCACCGTGTGCTCCACCGTGTCCTCCGGGCTCGCCTCACAGTGGCGACACCCGGACGTCTCCTCCGCACGAATCCGGTGCAGGAATCTCCCGAACTTCCCATGTCCGGTGAGAACCTGCGTCATGCGGAAGGTTAGACTCCATGGTTACGGTTTTGATAAAGTTTTCGAATCTCTCATAGTTTTTCCTTGTTTTTTTTTTTTTTTTTTTTTGTAAACATTGCACCAGAAATTATTCCAGTATCGTGGGTTTTCAAAGAACATATAGATGTCCAGATGGAACAACCATTTATATGGCCTACAGCTATCTATAGGTCATAAATTGTTCCGGGCGAGTATCGAACCCGCAGCACGTAGCGCAGCAGCCAATTGCCACTGCGTCAACCGTTGCGTCAACCGTGTCTTTATTACAGTGTGTTAGAAAAATGGATGAGATAAAAAAAATCATTTGTTAAGCGTTCATCAATCGCCTATACACCTAATTTTCGTTTATTGTTTCTATAATTACGGTAATCGAAAGGTAAATCTACAGTCAAACTAGATATAGTTCCCGCTCCGCCCAAGGGCGGGATTCGTCATTTGATAATATTTACCTACCATAAAAATAAAACTAGATACAGCTGGATACCAGTATTTTACTAGGAATGCCAATCTAACCTCCATAATTAGGTAACATGATACATTAACAAGACTGCTTTCAGTCAGACGGTCTTTTTTTTATGGTGTGTGAAAATCCATCAAATACCGCCCATTGGCAAAGCGCTAAATAGCGTCAGATACTTACTGACTAAACAAGCTACCCGTTCCTACGTTGCCTTGTATACCAGGGCCAAAGCTTTCCTTTCAGACTCAAACCCTAGGCCCCAGTTGACTCAAACAGACTTATATTATCCTTAACGATTGTCATTGCATATACTGCTCTGCCGTCGTTATTAAGAAAGGCACAACTAACATTTTACAAATGTTGAGAAAATCGAGTTCAAAATATTTTTTGAATTTTGTTAAAAAAATCACGTTTAAAATGTGTTTTTAAAAATTGTGAAAATGTAAAAAATTGTGTTTTTTTGGTATGTACACAACGATAGCAATATTATATTTTTAATTTAAATGGATATATTTAATAATTAGCATAATTCTTTTTAACTTAACATAAAAAATAACAAGAAAGGAGCAATATTATGTTGAAAAGGCACATATAACCAAATATGCCTTTTCAATGTAAAATTTTGAGTAAAAAATTTAACATTTTACGACGAAAAGGCATATTTTTTTAATTGTGTCTTTTCATCGTAAATTATTAAAATGAATATATAGGTACAGAAAATATTAGAATTAATTCATCGATAGTAAAAAGGTAAAATAAAAGTCACATCATACAATATGCCTTTTTATTGTAATAAAACTTAAAAAATTATGTAGTTGTGCCCTTTAAGCTTATGCTATCTCTGTTTATTTTGCAGCTAAAAATCCACAAAAAATCAGGCATATAGGCCTTTTTTTCCTGATTCCGAATATATATATAACTCATTTTGACAAAAAATGTTAGTTGTGCCCTTTTTCGGTAGCACGGCAGTGCTGGTCCTAGGCCTCCCCCAAGCGCCGCCACAAAGACCGATCTTGTGCGTCTTGCATCCATCGGATTCCAGAAACCCTTACCAGTTCTTCGGTCTATCTTGTGGGAGGCCTTCCAATGCTGTATCTTCCGGTTCGCGGTCGTCACTCCAGAACCAACCAGATATCTGTTCTATGTGCAATGTGTCCTGCCCATTGCCACTTAAGTTTGGCGATTCTTTTCGCCTTTCACATCTATAAAGGACACCCAGGATCAACGGCATGGAAGAATGTCGGTATGCTAAGATGATCACCCAACCACAGGCTGACTTCGGCAAGCATTGCTTAACTTTAGGGATTAAGTTTAACGTGTGAATGTTAAGCCAAGGACCCTCACTGACGTAACATTCATAACAAAGATATTAATAGAAAGCAATGAATTTAAAGGTTTTTCCTTTATTGAATGTCAAAAGTTACTTGAATGAAAAATAAATTATTACATATATAATAAAGAGTAGAGATTTCTATTTTTGAATGTTTCCATTTTTATTCGTAACGAAAAAGTTCAAAGGCTTCTGGACTAATTTTAAAGGGTCTTTCTCTATTAGAATGTGTTTTTTTTTGTTTTATGTAGGATCTTAGTTTGTGAAAATCTGACACAAAATCTGATTACATTAGTGTCATATAATAATTAAATTTATTCATATAAAAAGTGTAAGTGATTTAATAAAGCATAATGAGCAAAGAAGGTGCTTTTACTCATGAAGACACCCCTCTTCTTACATATATATTTCTAAATACATACATATTTTAGCTAAATTACACCCACACACAGAACAAATGACCGTGCTCATCACACACAGATTTGTTCTGGGAGGGAATCGAACCCACGGACTCCGACATAACCGTCAGGGTCACTAACCACTAGATCAATAGGCCTGTCGAGCCAGGAGCTTCAGATAGAAGAAATGGAGGGCTTTGCCCAAGAGTGGGACAGAACAAGCTAACAAAAAAGTAACAAAAAAAGAAAAGAAAAAGGATAAAATCAAATCAAATCAAATCAAAATCAAATCAAAAAGTTTTTATTTCATATAGGCCTACAAGGGCACTTATAAAACGTCAGAAGCTAGTGCACGGTTCCAAATTGGTCGTTTCCTATGGAGAAGAACCGGCAAGAAACTCCATGGTTACTCTTTTAAAAAAAAATGATTTCTTACAATAATTCGTTGTTACAGTACTTATATCATTATGTAAGAACAGTGTAGACCAGTCAATATTGTATTAAAAGCACAATAAAAATAATCATAATAATAAAAAATAAAAGGTGAATCGTAATAGGATTTACTAAGTCTACAGTGCTCTTACTTTACAACGTGAATTGTAAAAAAATATTGTATTATATAAAAAAAAAAATTAAAAAAGTATGAGAAAAAAAAATACATCAATCACTACAACAGTTACACTGCGGGGTGCTAACAAAATTAATTATAATTGAATTAAAATTTTTTTTTGGTCTTAATAATATAAATATTGCAGAAGCAATGTGTCAAGAAAAAAAAAAAATGTGTATATGGAAACAAAGATGGAGCAGTTAATAGACACAATTACACAATATGAATAAGTTACCAGGGAGCCACATGTGCAGGAGCAGTCATTGCCAAACAAGCTTGTCTTCTACAAATCCTTAACCTTATAATATGCTTTTTTGGTTAGGACCCGCTTAATGTGATTTTTGAACTTTCCCTCACTAAGTTCGGTTACCGCTTCTGGCAGCTTGTTATAAAAACGTATGCTGTTTACTAAAAATGACTTGCTGGTCTTGGCTAACCTCCATTTGGGTAAAACAATTTCGTGTTTACTGCACGTATTCTTGTTGTGAATATCGCTTCTAATTTTAAAAAGTCCTAAATTTTTACGAACATACAGGATACTTTCTAAGATATAAAGAGAAGGCAGAGTCAGTATATCGATTTCTTTAAATTTATCTCTAAGGGACTCGCGAGGACCCATTTTATAAATAGCCCGGATTGCTCTTTTTTGTAATATAAAAATTGAGTCTACATCAGCTGCAGATCCCCACAATAAAATGCCATAAGACATAATACTGTGGAAATAAGCATAGTAAACTAATCTAGCTGTGGCTACATCAGTCAGAAAAGAAGTATAAATGTATGTACTACAAGTATATACAAAGTTGATACGAAAAAAGGGCTTACCTTACATTTAATCGTGTCATATGAATATAATTTATGGAGTAGCGGGTTTTTTTTCGTGATTCTATGGGTGGTCTCATAGTAAAAGTTGTTCATTAAGGAAAGCCTATCTTTCGTATCAATGTATATTCTTATATTCTTCTTGACACGAGTAACATTGTCAGATATTTTTTACCTTCACGCAGACAAAGCCGCTAGCAGAAGCTAGTTGCCTACAATTTAATATCGAGACAACAGGACGAGCATTAACAAATACCCGCAATAGTGGTGTCAGAAAGTTTATCCATGTTGTCGCCGAAGGGCCACATCAATAGTTCCCCAACGCCCCGGGCCCCAATGAAGATATTCCTGAAATTTCTCAAATTGCCTAAGTGGGAAGCGATTGTCTTGGGTAGGTACGTAGAAGGTTTAATCACCTAACCCGTCTGAGTGGGTTCCATAATGATAATAAATTCAATTTAATCCGCAAATCATAAGCTTGGGTTAACGCAATTTACTGTTATATTTACAAGCACTTCTGGTGATGAGTTAAAATGTATAGAGGACATGTGTCGTGTATCGAGTAAGATAATTTCTTGGGAGAGGTGTTTAACATAAAATATTTTTTGAAAAATCCTGAAAAATTTCAACGGCCCTAGTCAAGTTACAACCATTTCGTTTCGATTCTATTTCAAAACAATTCATTTTGGTAGAAATTCCCATAGGTCACCATTGTCGGATCGGTCACCATTGCCGGATGCAAATCGTCTGTAAGACATGGTTAACTATACGGTTTTTTTATGGTAGGTAAAAATCCACCACCAAGGGCGGGATTCGTCATTCGATGATGAATCCCGCCCTTGGGCGGAGTGGGAAACAGTGTCAGATTTTTACTGACTAAGAAACCTACCCCATTCCTTCCTTGCCTTATTCCTAGGCCCTGATGTTACGCTTTCACATCAACCCTTGGCCCAGGAGGCTTCGACCCTGTAGGGCCCCTACAGTTTGCTGACAACTCCTTGAAGCGCGCAGGAACAGTGCGGGCCGTCGATGACGGCGACAGCTACGGCGAGGGCGCTATTGCCTTTGCCTTATGCGGTCGGCCTCCTCCTTTACTAGCATTACTGCTTCGCAGAAGGAGGCGACCGCTTGCCATTCTTCCTCACTACGGACCATGACCTGAGAGGTCGCCGCCGCCGATCACCCCCACGAGATCACGGCGGTGCTCTTCCCAAGCGAGGCACACCTCTACCGTGAGCTCCATCGTGTTCTCATGGTTGACTATACGGTAGAAGTCTACCCCGCTTGGATGGAGGGCCGTCGTGTCCTTGTGTTTGAAGGCAATCGGCAGCAGTGCCTTTTAAAGCCAGCTCTGGTTCAAGCCAGACTGCCGGGTAAAAGGAAATGGGAAGCACAAATAAGTAATGCGAGCAAAGGGCCTAAAGACTTGTTAGTATTTAGGCCCTTTGCTCGCATTATTAGAAGAAAACTAACAAGAAGTAATAAAAAACTTGGTTACAATATAATATATTCTTAAATATATTCAAACCCCTCAAATAATGACAATGATTTTGAATTATGTAAACCTCCTCCTGTAATGGAGCTTCGATGTCCGAAACCCGCAATTTTAATGTTTTAGCGTTGACGGACGGTAATAAATACCGTCATCAAAATTGCGAATATATCTTTTATACACTTGAGTTTTACAAAGGTAAGTTAGTAAACATGTGCGCTGAGTATGAAAGAATTATTGGCTAGCTTATTGAGCGTTTTATATATTGTAATTAATACGTACATTTTTTAAGCAGTTTAGTGACACCAATATTACAAAAGCTAAAAATTTTCAAAGTTAAACACTTCTCAACTACAACATGCAAGCCTGCAAGACATAATATTGCTTCGTAATGCCAGCGCTCTACGATCCTTCTCATATATTATTTGTTCATTAAAGATGGTGGTCACATACCCTGACTGCTTGATCATACACTCGCGAAATTATTCCCATTAAGTTTAACGGCGGCACAATATATGAACGGGACATTTACCATCGACAGTCTTAACCAAGAAGTTGCTTTTCTTGACGTTGTAAAGTGGCTCATATTTCCAAACATAGTAAGTACTCACAACAACTAACGCTCTAGCCGTAGGACTCAGCAACACCATGTACCAGCGTAGCTTATGTAGTTGATACTCACGTCACCAGTGCGATATTTGATTTCCTTACAGGATTCAACGATTAGCTCGTTTCTAAAAAAGTAGTAAAATTTTCCGTCCGATCCGAATCAGTGATTAAACTAAAATGAATTACATCAACCCTATCTATTTGAAACTGCGCTGTGCAGTGCAGTCAAATGGTAACATTTGACTGCACTGCACAGCGCTCGACATTACACAGAAGGTATTGACTTTGACCAGGTATTTGAAGCTTTACGCATATAACTTTTAAATTTAATTTTTGAATTGACCGCAAAATATTCTTTAGCTCTGAAAGCAAGCATGAACCACAGATGTATGAAGCTATACAAATGTACCAGTGAACTCGATAACTCATTCGTCAAAATGTTCAGAGCAACCATTTATGTAACCATTTATTTAATACCTAATCTAATAAAGCGTCAAAAAACTCTTCCGCATCGCTGTCGACCGGTAAAGTGCCCAAAAGGCTGGCCGCATTGCCACGCTGTATGGCAATGCTTATTCTTTGCCCAAGGTAAAAGCCAGCCCTTGGGTCACGCGAAGTGTCAACAAGTCGTTTAGAAAGTTCATTAAACAACTTGTGGGCACTTGGACCCCACGATCCGAGAGTTTCAACCCCAAACGGCTCGAAAATATAACTACTAACAAGATTAGTATATTTCCGCCGCTTGAGGTTCTCCGCAGCCGCAGCGGCAGTACCGGCACAGCATGATGAGCTAGGAAGATGAGATGGCGCAAGAGTATCGACACAAGTTGCGTCCCACAATAAAGGCCTACCCATCTTCCAAGGAAATAAAGACATACCGTCCGGTCTCTTACCATCGTCGCGTACCAGGCCATGAGGTTCCAATACAGCTGGAACGCCGACGGAAACAAGAGCACGTCGGATGATGTCGTTGATATTCGCATGCCGAGCTATGCGACCCGCACTTCGGCTGCATGACAGACCGTGGTGCCCGAGGCTGTTGACAACTTCGCCACAGTGGCAGCGATGAGGAGAACAACAAGGAGCGCCTAGACGTAGAGAAGCAGCGAGGCGGAAAGTAGTATCGTCGAACAAGGTGCCTATGCTCGACGACGGTAGTGCGTGAAGCCAGAGACCTGATTCCCACTTCTCCACAGCCAGCAGGCGTGCACGCTCTGCAGTAGAGGAAGATGTAGAAAACAGGTTTTGCTGAACTACTTTGCAGAGCGGCTCATCCCACTGCCTTTGGGAAGAGGGGTTGCTGGGTATTTTTGAATTCGGGCAAGCGACTTTCCAAGCATTTACAGCCTCAGTTAAGCACGGCACATCAAAATTAATCAGTGTGGAAATTAGAATATTCCTGATTAATTTCTCCGTGCCGTGAACCGAGGAAATAAATGCCGGTAAACTGATACTAGTAATTTTGCGGACACCGAGGCCTCCCATACGAATGGGAAGGGTAGCTTGAGCCCAAGCTCGGTCGTCCATGGCCACATTTAAAATTGAAGATAGATATATGTAGTTTTAAGGTTAGATATCTAATTATTTGTACAGTTTACTAAATAAATTTTTACCCTTCTAGGGGTTTATTTAATTTTTTTTATTTTTTTATTTCAGTGTAGAATATGAATGAATGGGATAGAAATGTGGTCAGTTCTATTCATCCATATTCTACGTATTCCATCCTTTCTTAAAATATTATAAAACAATTTCCTCATCGCTTCTGCCTGTCTATTTCCAAAAAAATAAAAAAAAACTACCGAATAAATTTTCTTGCAATCTTCATTAATAACCACAGTCATACGCGAGGATGATTTAGTGTGTAACTTATAGTGAAGAAAAGTCGACAATTTTAAAGGTCTCTAACGTGAAAAGCTGAGGCAAGTCACTTGTTTTCAATAATCTAGGGTAGCAAAAGTCACACCGCACCCATCGTACCCGTAGCTCTCGACACAAGTTTGAGAGGGCTGTTCCCTCTCAAACTTATGTTGGTGTGGTTCTAGTCAGTAAGAGTCTGATAGACCCTCCCGCACATCCTAATACCTACGCAAGATATTCCAGAGAAATTTTACCTCGAATAAAAAGGCACACTAATTTTGGATATTAATTTTACGATTCGTCCTCAAAAACCTTGAATAATTTGTATGAGATTTATATATTTTATAGTGACAGCAAGAAACTAGGAGTGTATGCTTAGTTTTCATTGCATGTCGACTATATATTATTATCTAAACCTACATAATTACACATTACGCACACAGACGATAAAACGGGGTTGCGGAAGACCACAAAGGAAATGGTGGGACGAACCGCAAAAGATGGAAGGAATGGGAGGAAGGATCCACTTGCACAGAAAAGGAACACAGCACAGAGTTATAGACACACTTAATAAATTAGGTAAGGTAGTAACTCTATGGAAACTTTATCCATAAAGCATTTATCCAGAAAGTAGGTATCGGTGTGACTTTCCTACCGATTGAATATTTTTTTAAGATAAAAATTTTAGATGGTGATAAACCTGAAAAATAGGCATTTGAAATGAGTAAATCTGTGATCAATTCAGAGTGCAACCAACACGTCGCCAATACAACGCCACAGTCGCCGCCGCCGCGATTTCGACCCCGGTTTCCGGCCACGTAGGCGCGAGCTTACCGACGACGATAAATGGGTAGCCCGCCGTCCGGTCATCTGGTAACAATCTTGACCGAACCCAAGTCGTCCACGGTGCACACTGTTCCCGTGCTTGTCAGCAATCTATGGGGGCCCAGCTCTAAAGCAAATTTTATCGTTTTAGTATATTAAACGATAAAATGAAAAAGACCACCAGAGATACAATATATTTAAATGTAACCTTTTGACTCTAGATTTATAGACCCTCAGATTTAAGCTATCAGGAAACTCAGGCTATACGCATAATAAATGTATTCCCAAGAAGGTTTAGGCGCTAGGTCGATTTTTAAATTCAGGATTGCCTGCTTCAGAAATTTATACCTGAGCACAAAATTTACTAAGGTAGGCGCTAGATTTTGAAATAGTGATCATTGACTCATTCATCATTAATTTTGAATTCATGTGTATGTGTATGTTTTTTTCAACATTAATTTATTTACTAATAACATTCTTCATATATATTTTTTATCTTAATAAACTAGTGCGCCTTACCATCAACGATTGCATCACTGCTTACCATCAGGTGGGATCGCAGTCAAGCACTAGTTTATTGCAAGTTAAAAAAAAAAAAAAAAAAATATTTATAAAAACCAATGCCACTTTTCGTTGTAATTTTATAACTCAAGAAAGGGCTAAGTTTGCACAAAATCGTTCGAACGGTTCTTCTTTTATCAAATTTTTCTGTTGCAGGAGCGAAAAAAGATATTTTTTAATAAAAGTGACTGAAATAACATTTAGTTTATTTAGTAATGAAAAATACCTAGTAGGTTTTTGGGTGTCTCTACTGAGATATGAGGAAAAGGTCAATGTACTTTATTAATAATTTTACTGACGCCCACCATAGTTCGTTTTTTTTTCTGTACTTAATTTGTTTTACGTATCATCAAAACTAGTTGAGTTCATTTAGTTGGATGCGGTATCGTTTCACCGCCCGTATACTAATTACTTGCTGATGCAAAGCCATCCTTATGCGTCCCCTAACAGTAAATTGGCTTCGATCTACTGTTGCGTTAGGGAGATGTAATGCGTACTTAGGTTAACCGGTAAATAGTCCCGCTGAGTTCGGGTTTTCTATGTAAACCGATACCACACTGGAGATTTATGTTATCGTGTGGTGGACAGTTGACCGTACATCAGTGTATGTAACCTTGTACTGATCTAGAGTGGTACAAAGATTTAGTAGAATGTGGGGTCAGATTATACTGGTTTTTTACTACCGATGTGTTGAATACTGTATAGTAGTATAGTATGCGGCAAATTACACTCCCCGACTTCCACTTCCATTGAGACTCGAAAATCAGTCACTACGTATTCGATGTTGATCGCCATGATGATTCAACGTTTGTAGTGAGGATTATAACCGATCCATAGCAAATAGTTTAATTTATTTGCCGCGTACTAAGTGATAATAACGCGTAATAGTGATAAGTGAGAAGCTCGATGTCATCTATTTAATAACTAGATATACCTTACCCCGACCCGACTCTGATTTTTACATAAACACACTTTTTTTTAATATAAACTAGCGACCCGTCCCAGCTTCGCACGGGTGCAATGGTGATATTAAATATATTATGCATGTAATTTACACATACACCTTCTATTAAAAAAAAAACCATCATCATCATCAGCCTAGCGTAAGTCCCGGTTGCTACCTTGGCTTTCACCTCGGTGCCCGGGGTCCGCTTTCCTGCCTAGTCGTCTCCACTTCGCTCGGTCTTTTGCGTTCTCTGCCTTAAGCCCATTAGCACGCATATCGTCCCTTACGACGTCGATCCAACGCTTCTTAGGCCTACCTCGTTTTCCGGGTCCCGGCGGAGGCGGCATGGCGAGGCATCTGTTACCCACGTAGTCTGCCGGTTTTCGTAAAACGTGGCCATACCAGCGTAAACGACCCTCCTGCAGTTTATCCGCTATGTCACGGACCTGAAGGCTGCCCCGGATGCGGGAGTTCTTAATGCGGTCTTTCCGCGAAACTCCAGACATCCAGCGCAGCATATTCATTTCCGTGACACGCAGGCTTTGCTTATGTCGCTCAAGTACAGGCCACGCTTCACTGCCATACAAAAGGACAGGCCTAATGATGGTCTTATAGACCTGTCCTTTGAGCCTAACCGGCATTTTGGGGTCACAGATAACCCCCGCCACCTCACGCCATTTCGCCCAGGCCGCCGAGATACGTGACTCGACGTCCCCGGACTCGTGGAGCACCGATCCCAAGTACCTGACCTGTTCCGTGCGCTCAACTGTGTCTTCGCCAATGCGAACAGGAGCAGCGTTAGTTGTGTTACAGGCCAAGTACTCGGTCTTCGCCGCATTAATCTTCAGACCGCCGTTTTCCAGCGATTCCTTCCACGCTGCCACACGTCGAACCAAGCGCCCACTGTCCGAGTCCGCCAGCGCGATGTCGTCTGCATACATGAGCAGCCATGGCGGCTGCTCATGTAAGTCCCAGTAAAAAAAAAACCATCTAAATCCGCTATTTATAGGCACGCACTTGCTGCACGGTAAGCCGGGCCCGGGCGGTAGGCCGGTACCGCCGCAAACGCTACGTCCCGCAATTTTTAAATCTGTAATATCTTCAAAAATATTCACTTAAATCAGACGGTGTAAAGGGCCATATAGATCTATATTAAATGAACAATATATTCAAGGCATTTAATTGGTTAAGGATTAATGCTGTATTGGTTAAAATCGCTTCGAAAATTAGCCATTATTTGTCGTAAAAAGTAAATGACAAAAAAAAGTTATTGTGGATTATCCATAAGAGATAGACATATACCATCGCGGACTTTTCTGTAGACCTTTTCAATGTGTACAATACTTAGTACATTATTTTGATAAAACTCGTAGGTTTCAGCCTGCGTTTGCAATGTAAGCGGAAAAAAAATAATTATTTACGACATCACATTAGAAACCTCAAAAATAACAGTACTTCTCCACTATTTAATGGATATTATTATACATATAAACCTTCCTCTTGAATCACTCTATATATTAAAAAAAACCGCATCAAAATCCGTTGCGTAGTTTCAAAGATTTAAGCTTTCAAAGGGACATAGGGACAGAGAAAGCGACTTTGTTTTATACTATGTAGTGATGATGACACCACCAAAAAGGTAAAAAAGGAAAATTGCATAATAAAATATATATTTCGAATACAAACAAAATTCCCCTTCTCCACCCCCCTAATAGGTTGAATTTCCTAAAATCCCTTACTTGTTGCTTACGTCACAATAGGCCTTATGCAAAATTTTAAGTTCCTGGTCCTTGTAGTGCACTGTACGTTAATATGTCAGTCAATCAATTTCTCCTTAGACATGAGAAGATTATTATTACTTCCATATACCTATAACGTCGTCGAGGAATAATTTTTGACGTCTATATGTTTCCTGTGATGTTGTTGTTATCTATAGGTTTCCGGTCACCGTAGGTGCGGGCTTGCGGACGGCGAGCAATGGGTAGCTCGCCGTCCGGTCGTTTGATAACAGTCCAGACCAAGCCCAAGTCGTCGACGGCGCGTTCTGTTCCCGCGCGCTTCAAGGAGTTGTCAGCAAAACGGTAGGGACTCTGCGAAGGGGTCGAGGCCTACTGGGACCCAATGTCTCTGTCTGAAAGGAAGGCTTGGCCCCAGTGCGGAAGGTAAAGAAGGAACGGGGTGGGGTGTTTAGTCAGTAAAAGTCTGGCACTGTTTCCCGCTTCGCCTAAGAGCGGGATTCGTCAATGGATAATTTTTGCCCACCATAAAAATAAAAAACTTCATAATAGGTTTAAGTAATGTGACAAGAATCTTAGATAATAAACGAGCAAGTATTTGGGGAGTAGGTCAGTAGAGGTATTTAACCAAAGCTATGAGAATGAATTACATTCCTTTTCTGTGCTCTTGATTGTTCAATTTCCACCTAAAGGTCAACGCATACTTAGATATTTACTAGGCATCGAAATAACATCGCCACGATTGTGAAATTTCTTGCCGGAGTCTGTGTTTCCTGATGGTTACAATCCGGGAATCTTTAAGTACAGAGTGAATAGGTTACTTCTTGGTAAGCGTGCTCCATCGTCGACCGTATCGTCGCTTTCCATCAGGTCAAACGAGAACCTATAACCAATAAAAAAAAATGGGGTTGGCCAGCTTTTTTTACCGCTTAACTGGGGTAAATCTTCAACGAATTTTTTGCCGTGTCCTTCGAGCAATTATCTATATAATACAATGTTGACGTTCGGGCGTCAAAACAAAAAACTGGCAAAATTATCGTTTCCTAAGAGGATTTGCTTCAGGTGGAAAATGAAAACTCCTTGGCTCCTCTGTAATACCTTCAAAGGGGACTTATCGCCACGATGATGCTGTGCTCACTTGAATATCATACTAAAGTTGTAAAAACCCGTTATTGATAATTACGCATTTTTACTTATATCGGGCGCCAAAAGAATACTCACAATATATTCCATTACATTTTTAACGTGCCAAAAAATATATATATGTATATTTTAAAAACAGTTTGTAGGTATGTAATTAATTATTATTTTATTGTTTCTTTCAATTTCGTTCCAGGTTACATTCTAGGCTCTTCTCAAATGTCAACGACACGAGCTTTTTATTTTTTAACGAGTTCATACACATTTATCAAATTTGTCAGAGCTTAGCTTCCCACGTAGAATCAGTTAGTCATCCATATTTCATTCATTTATGACAAGCTTTAACCATGGCAATGGCTATACGTTAGCGAGCTTACGCTCCAGTATATAGTGTAGTATTGTAGTGTATAGTGTAGCGAAGTATAAAGTGATTATAAAGTGATGCGCCTCAAGGAGTTGTCAGCAAATGTAGAGGCCCAACTGCAGGGCAGAAGCCTACTGGGGCCCCGGTCCGGTTTATGAAAGGAAAGTCCAACCCCAGTATTCATACAGGGGTTTGGTTTTGTCCTTTGGCATTCAAGACCAACGTAAGCCCGCAAAGACTTTCAATCAATGACAGCTATTGTCAAAATGACAACATTTTTGAGGTGCTTCATGTGCCTTTAAGTAGGGTTTGTACTTTAGATTTTTCGGCTTTTAATATCAATTGCTTAGAGGCTTTTGTTACATTCCTACGTTAAATTGTTTTTAAAGTTGATGTCAACACGATGAGATCTCGTTCTTTCGGTTCCGCATTGATAAGTATACGATGACCTTTAGCAATTTTTTAATAAATTGCCATATTTCAAAAATTCTTTTACCGTTTGGAATTCGCTAGTTCTACGGCGATAGCCAAAGTTCATTACTTTTTTCTTTGACATTTTTCAGTTACTTAATAATTATAATGTTCTTTTCATGTCTTGTGCCTACCGTTAATGAAACAATAATTGTATGTATACCAAATTATATAATTTCGTTTACCGATTTCCTCTAATGTTAGTTTCCTCATTTCACACAGAATTTATAAAAATTAGAAGCTTATTAAGTTAAAAATTATCTGAAAGTTGAGCTCAAACGGACATAAAAAACCATACCCGTAGATACACTTATCACGCCATACTCATTAAAACTGCATTAGTTGTTACACTATCTTTACTATAGAGCGAGAACCCGTAGTTGCCAGATGTTTTTTAATTTTATACAAGTTGGTAGTTTTTCAGATAGGAACGATGCTCTCATATAAAATTTCAGCGGTGGCTTTGGCAGTTATAAGCAGCTAAGATATATGTAATACAGTAACCTATATCTTAGTTGCTTAGTTGTTCCGACCCTGGTATGAAAACTAAGAAGGAAAGGGGTGGGTTGTTTAGTCAGTAAGAGTCTGATACTGTTTCCCGCTCCGTTCAAGGGCGGGATTCGTCATTAGATTTTTCCCACCATAAAAAAAAATACAGTAACCTAAATATATTAAATCATCAAGATATTTTTCTGAATGGTATTATTACAAACTAATATCATCATCAACTGTACTGGACATAGAACCTTTGTAGCGTAAATTCTATATTGTTAGCACACAACGTGATCCTAAAAAGGATGAAATATCGGGCCGAGGATGGGTGACAATTAATTACATACCCACCGAGCGGGCTGTGGACGGGAGCGGAAAACATGTTAAATCGCTGGTCCCGGCTCCCATTTGTAGATCTTTGACAGTTGTTACCCGTCGAAAAACCGAAGGACTGACAACCAGTGTTGTTGAATATAGTCATCATTATCACCATCATTTCAACTAAAAGACCATTAATTTTTAGGTGGGAAAAATCAAATCGTGACCTAGGGTGGGGGGTGAGATAGTGTAAAAATTTTACTGTCTAAAAAAATCGACTCCTGTTCCTTTTTTGCCTTCATTCCAGGACCCCGGGACCCCGGGCACCGAGGTGAAAGCCAAGGTTGGCAACCGGGACTAATACCGCTAGGATGATGATGATGATTCCAGGGCCCCGGGTGGCGTTTACACTTTGTTGTCCTATGGCCCCAGTAGGCTTCGACCCAGTTGGGCCCCTACGGTTGGTTGACTTTTAGGCGCGCCGTCGACGACTTGAGCCCGGTCCGGAAAGTTACTGGGCGGTCAGACGGCACTCTTGCTTATAAATATGTCCGGTCCTGTACGTTTTGCAACCATTAGATTCCCGTGACCCGAATGGTTATCAGTTCATCTTGTGGGACGCTTCCCAATCCCGCGCCTTCCAGCATAAGATCGCCAGCCCAGAACCTTTCGTCCCTACTTCGCGCAATTTACCCTGCCCAGTAGTCGGTTTATGAACAATACACATGATATCTCGATTTCATTCAAAATGGACGGAAAGGGCTAACAAGATTGATAGAAAGGGAGAGTATTTCATACGAAGCCCTCAATAAAATGTCAGGAATTACTATTTAGTAAAAAGGGAACTTATAAAGGTTATGTTTTTGTCAATTTAGGTACAGAATCCTAAACATCGCGAAACCAATACTATTCCGGCCTGAGAAGACCATCATCACTCTTTTCTTACGATAAGAATATAATAAGAACCAGTTAGCAATTTTTCCCTGAGGCATTGATGATCATCTGTCTCTATATCTTGCTTAGCGTTCAAACTCTTTGAATTAAATTGGAGTTGTAGCCCTATCTTCATGCAATGTCAGCCTGACATACGTGAACGCAGTAAAGTTCTTACTTGGCGTTTTCACCACTGGCAAGGCACGGAAATAAAAAAATGGGCACATAGGCTTTTAGGTGTAAGATTTTTTGTACTTATAAAATTATTTAAGAATCAAAGCTCTCAAACTCCAAATAAACTCTTTAAAGACCATCTGCGTAGTTATCATACGAAATGATCATTACATGTTTGCTGTATGGATGATCCATGAACTTGTTTCGCTGTTTCTTCTTAGGGTATTCAGCTAGGAAACACTCGTCTCACCTAGTTAAAACTGACGAATAAATTGACGTATAAAGTAATAGATTTTTAAAGAAACTATCCGGAAAAAAATCTTTTAACTAACAGACACTGTAAAGTGGTCAGTTAGTCAATAAGATGACGTTGATTGGACATTTCAAAGCGTACATCTGTTTAGAGAAAAATGTGCAAGAAAGTCTATGGAGCTACGCAAGCACTTTACTTTGTATAATTTATTTAGTCGTCACTGTTCTCAAAACGGAGAAAGAAAACATCGTGACGAAACCGGAAAGTCCTTGACCTGAAAATTGGGTAACACGTGATATCCATCAATTTTCACTGTGCCCGCGTAGTGAATTACGGCTCTATTTCTTTTATAGTGAGGAGGCTTGAATTCTAGCAGTGAGAACATTACTATGATTACTATGCAATAATATAATGCGAAATGTAGGAATTTCTTGAGCATGTAAGTTCTTCATATTCCCTTTAAGTTTTAGGACCTTGAATTTCCTTTTCATAAATACTTTATTACCCTAGCAGTCATCGACCCTGCCGAGACCCTGAGATACTGCGAGCCTCGAAAAGATGTCAAAATCTTTTTGAGGCTTGCGTGGAATATTATGTGCTGTCAACGACTCGAGCTCAATTCGGACAGTCACAAAATGGCCGGACGATGAGCTAAACATTGCTCGTCCTCCTTACGGATGCATCTACGTCTGCATCTACGGTGGCCGGGGATCACCTTGTGATACCCTACGCTCAAACCTTCATTGATTTGATTTGATCCTGACTTAAGCAGTCTATAGTGTATAAGTGTAGCGCTTCTCAAAAAAAAGTTCGTGCATCATCATCATTTCATTAGCCACTTTATTCCACTGTTAGACATAGCACTCCCTCAAGCGTTGTCACAGTGATTGGTTCTGTGCGTCTTGCAAACACCAGATGCCAGCAACCTTGATCAAGTCTTGGGTCCACCTTGTGGGAGGTATTCATATGTTCTTACCTATTTGAAACATCAGATCAAAAAGTTGCTGGAATTTATTTTGTATGAGTCACAGTATTATTTAAATTAGGTATTTATAAAATAACAAATAAGTTTATAATTTTACAGTACATTTACTATCTGCCACAGTGAGCACAAATAAAATTCTTCTTTCAGATACACAATGGAACTGTTTTTATACCTGTAGGGCGTATGTTATGAGAAAAAACAACTCGTTGATGCGAAATATGTTTTTATAAAAACTCACAACCATTTAAAGAAAATAAATATGATTTTAAAACTGATTACATAATGATCTACTATTATAGCCTAGTAACTACAAACATCATCATCATCCTACCCGTATCTCTTATTACTTGGGGGCGGCGCAACATGTTTTTTTCTTCCACTCTGTCCTGTCACCCATCACACTATCACATTGTTACTAGAAACCATTATTTCGAAAATAGCTTTAGCTGCTTTTAGCGATTGTTAGAAAGTGGTTCCGAAATAAAGGGCAAGTCAAGGACCCCAGGTAGATTTTGAGGCAGTAAAATTCTGAAACATTTTCGCTCCACCTAAACTACGAGAAGCTTTGGTTCATGTGATCGGTTGAGTCAATTTCCAGTAGTCAACAGCATGTCCGCGTTTGCGGACGGTGATCAATGGGTAGCCCGCTGTCCGAGTTGTTCGGTAACCGTTCGGACCAAGCTTAAGTCATCGACGGTGTGTAGTGTTCTTGCGCGCCTCAAGGAGTAGTCAGCAAATAGTAGGTCCCAACAGGCTCGAAGCCTCCTGTGGGGTAATTGCGTAAATTGAATGTTGCTAGTCTATTATCATAATATTATCATCCAAAATCGCGCATAATTCGCACATCTAAATATGCTATGGACCGCTCACTGAATCAAAGTTTTCATTCCGCAATTCGATATCAAAAAGAGATTGTCATTGTCTGTACAAATATAAATCCTCAGATCTTTGAGCATATCACTCTTAACAAGAAGTCGATTGAACGATTATTGGTGCAAGGGAAAGTACGGGGTAAAAATCTCCTGGGCGCTTTCTAGTACGATTTTCCAGTACAGCATCGATGACAATTTCCAAGCAACAGAGTGCTGCATGATGTCTCCTCACCAGAGAAGCAGTGGTGTAAAACTCGACAAGACATGACCATGACTACTGTGTTAAGAATGTGCGAGTGAAAAAACGTTCATAGCTCCACATCTCTCAGCAATTTTTTTTTGTTTGTTCAAAAGCGTTACCTAAACTGTGTATAC
Organism: Mythimna loreyi; assembly: GCA_029852875.1. NCBI lineage: Eukaryota > Metazoa > Arthropoda > Insecta > Lepidoptera > Noctuidae > Mythimna > Mythimna loreyi. The sequence goes on along the minus strand of CM056785.1, from coordinate 10,161,868 downwards.
AAACTTCCAAACAACAATCTACGACCCTTTTGCCTAACGCTAAAGGTATATAGAACAGTTATGTACAAATGTCGCTTAAACAAAATAAAGTTCGTAATACAATAACCCCGCGAGCAGGTGAGAGCAAATCATTTAAGTATTCCAACATAACGCGCGGATAAAATTACTTAACCTGTTACTGAGCTAATTAACTGGAAACGCGGTTGAGCTTTATTAAACTTTAGCACAACAGCTTAACTTCAGCTAAAGTAGAAATACAAACTGCATCTCGCAAGATTACCCAAAGCAACTAAATATTAATAAAAGGATTTTTTTTATCAAAACACTACAGCTGTGCAGAAAAAGGCTTTTCTTCAAAAGATATACGATCCCAGCGACACCATGCGGCGACGGCAAAAAACATAATCCTTAAAACAAAGAGCTCTCTAGAACTACTCATTCTTCACATTTCATTTGATATCAATCACGGCTTACAAAGTCTCGGTGGTGCTCGGCAGCGCTCGGTAAACTTCGGAACTTTAGTTCGTAGCGGCCGTACTCCAGTTTATCTACTGAGCTACGGGGATCGCACGTGCCGTAGCCGCGTAGCAGCGTAGCGGGAGGATCGAGCGTACTACGAGTATCGAGGTTACGTTGTGAAGTGACTTTAACTTTTGTGGTGAACGCTTCAAGTGAAAATTACGAGTATGTACGTGAAATTGTGAGTTAATTATTGAAGGATTAACACCGACTTGTTTTGGTACACATCTGTGATTGTTACATGGTAAGTGTTTGTGCCTTGTTTACCGTTTACGCGCTTACGGTCGTTAATTAAAATTAATGGTTACGGCTTTTTAACAATTTTATAGTTTCGGTCATGAGGAAATTTTAATGTTGGCAATTTAAGGGATCGTACTTTTAAGCGTTTCGGCTTGTTTTTACCTCATTAGGAAATTTTACGAAATTTATAATAGGAAAGCAATTTCGGTTTTAATTTGAAAGAAATATTTTAAGTTTCTTATTAAAGCAAGAGATAATGTTTCGTTTATTTAGCTTAATTTTTTTGTGTTACTAAAACCTGTAGTTTTTTAAATCATTTGTTTTATTGCCCTAGTATTTTGTCATACATTAGTGACCTCGCATCATTCTCTAGTTATACGGTTAGTGTCCTTTCCATTTATATTAAATATGAAAGGGTTTCTGCGTATTAGACCCGTTTCCCGACATAAGCTTACCAAAAGACCGGGTTTTTGGGCAGGATTATAATATGTAATTAAAAAAAGAATCATGTTTTGGGACATTAATCTTTTGTTAAAAAAATATATTTTTATGTAATTTATATTTTAAAAGTTACAAACATCATTTTTTTCATACCAACTCTAAATTTTTGATTGGTGTGCCTAAGGAATTAAGTCCACCTCTATATTTTTCATGAAGTATTTATTAAGTAATAATATAATTCTAATAAATAGTACTTATTTTGTAAATTATTTATTTGAGTAATATAAATCATACGCATTTTTTTTTATAAAATTTATTTATGATACATTGTTTTGTAGATTCCAAAGTCAAAGCTTGTGTTTAGGACTTTATCTATAATTTATTAGTGTATATTTAATTTAGTGAATTCTCTTGATGGCTGTTACCGATACCGTGCCAATCGAAACACTAATTTTTATTATACCTTTGACCATTCCAAAGGAAAAGATCTCTTATTTCCTAGAAAAAGTAACAAATATTTCATCGCTAGATTTTGCCTTCTAGTTTGACTATCTGAATGTCGTTTTTTGCGGAAACGAAGTCAAAGCTAGAAAAAAGCTAGCCAATGGGTTTTCTTGAAGATTAAGCTTAGACGATACTAAATTTAAAAAAAAGGGTCCCACCTTTGTAATGTACTATTTGTATTTGTTATTTTCATTTTTGAATGTTTGTGTGTACATAAATAAAAAGAAACGGATTCGTAGTTTAATGGTGAAATTGTAACAGGCAGAGTTACACTCTCATTCATAATATTAAACTAGGATTACATATTTTCCCTTATTTTACTTATGTAGATGAATTGTGCCCATTAAGCCCTGATTGTCTCACCTTTAGTCTACAAACTAAGTTCTGCCAATGGCTTCACTTGCGTATATGTGGAAAAATTACCTACCCCAAAAAAAACATACTCTTGATATGAAAATAAATTTCCTATTTGGGAAGTTGCGATCCAATATTACAAGTGTATATCTCAATATATTTTTGTCGACTTCAAAGAACAAGTAATCATTACACCAATTTCTCAACAAAATTATCCAAGTTTTTTTTTTATATTGAGAAACCTGATTGCGTGAATTTCTACGAATGTTTAATTTACCTAGACTTTTTTAGAGCTGCTATGCTTGACTGCGATCCAGCCTAATGGTAAGCAGTGATGTAATCGTTCAAGCCGCATTAGTTTATTAAGATTCCGTTCACACTAGCCTTGAAAATTTGTATGAAGGTCTAGTCTTGAGAACTAGTTTGAGACAGCGCAGGAGAGGAATATCAACAGTGAAACAGTAATGGCCAGGAAGATAAAAAAAAAAAAACAATATTAGAATCGACTTCCACTTCTTGTCTGTCTTGTGTAACGACTTTTTGTTTAACTAGGAGTAATCATCATCATCATCATATTCCTGCTAGTGTTCCGTTTTATTTGAGGTCGGCGCAATACGTTTTTTTTTCCATTCTGACACCCGTCAGGCTATCACTAACTCCTCTTTCTTTCATATCGCTTCTCACACAATCCATCCATCTTTTTTTGGTCTCTCTCCCTCTCCACCCAACCACATTTTAGAAGTAGTTTCATCCCTCCTCTTTATACGGCCATACCAAGAAAAACTGTTCCTTTTTAACAGTCTAACTAGGAGTATTGTTATACAAATACTATACAGATAGAAATATGGAAATTTGTAACTTAGTGACTTGTCAACTACTAAATGGATTCAGATGATGCAGGTAGAACATGTCCTGAATAAGGATGTAATTGAATTTTATACGCCTGTGGGGTATGTAGTAGTTGGAAAGAGTTCCCGCGACCCTAGAATATAAATTGCATCGCCACAAGTACGACGATGCACCACCGGTACGTGATGGATATCCCATATATCCCGAAACATTTTGAGGTTACATTAGTTAAGTGTTTAGCTAACCCAGGACATTGATTCTGGAATCAATGTCCTGGGGACCGAAGCCTACTAGGGCCCCGGTCCGGTTTCTGAAAGGTTCGACCCTAGTATGTGGGCTAAGAAGGATTGGGGTGGGTTGTTTAGTCAGTAAGAGTCTGACACTGTTTCCCGCCCCCCCAAGGCGACAGGATCCGTCATTAGATAAAATATCACAAAAAAAATTGGGAGTCTTTAAGTCAAGATTGAATAGGTTGCTTCTAGACAAACGTGCTCATCAGCTGAGATTGTGATCCAACTCAATAATAATAATTTCTTCCTTTACCCAGAAAAGAGTTATGTGACCGATAGTACGTTCTCGTTGAAGAGTTTTAGCTTTCTACGCGACCAAAACCGCTGGCCCAGAATAAGTGCGTTCATAAAGAGAACTTCTACTTACTTTAAACATGAATTTACTGTGTGAATACAGAAAAGGAGAGCGTGTAATTCTGGTTTAGATGATTCTTGAATGAATACAGTGCTCCTAGGGAACCATGTTTCATATGTAACATCATGAAATATTAACTTAGAGGTCTTGAAGTCAAGAGTGGAAAGGTTACTTCTAGGCAAGCGTGCTCCATCGTGACCACATCATCGCTTACCATCAGGTGAGATTGTGATCAAACGCAAGCCTATATAGAATAAAAAAAACTTAGTTTTTTTTTACCAGTTCAATTTCCTTATCTTTTAGTAGTAAAGTGCGATATGGTTTGATTTATTCATTCCTACCCAAAAAGACCAGTAGAAATAAACAAACTTTATGTAACGGTTCACATCTTTACTGTCAACCATTTCCTAAGTACAGTCAACAGCATAAATTTGTGTTAATTACGCAAGATTCTAAAGCGATTTTCTCCATAATTATCCTTTCGAGTTCCGTAACTAGAGACGTAATAGAAAGACAATAAGTGCGCGAACGCCGGCGTTTGCTGGGAGCTCAAGAGTTTAAGTAGGTATGTAGGTTGAAATTTTATAGTGCTTCAACATCACACTAAACGTAAAAGTTTGTTTGTATGGCTTAGCGTGTATATTTATTACTTCATTACACTCAAATGCACATATTATACTGTTAATTTAATATATTTTTGAATTTATCCTTGGCATGTTCCCTTAGGACGAGTTGTTTGCTTCTACATGGGTGAGACTGCTAACAGAAGTGAGAAATATATATATATTTAAAATAAACTAATTAATTAAGACTCGGTTAAAATCATAACTGACTGCTGAAAGCGATTTCACCTGTGTTGCAGTCGGAAATTATCCCAAGGGCATCTTCCTCCGTTCGTCACGAAATAATATTATGTAACCTTTCCCTTCTCCAAGATCTAATCTATCATTAAATTTATCATTATTGTTTTGTTACGTCGACGTAAAAATGTAGTAAAATAAACACTCTTATCTAAATAAACTAGGTCGACTGGTACGAAATACCTCACGCATTTAGTCCACATTTGCGCATTGTATTTATTTATTTAATTCTTCATGCACACAAGAATACAAAGGCGGACTTAATGCCTTAAAGCATTTTCTATCAGTCAACCTTTGAGTAATGCAGAGACAAGTTGTGTAGGTGTAATAATAAATATTACTTTTTTGTAACGTACTATAATATATTTTATACATTACTACATTACTTACGACCCGCCCCAGCTTCGCATGGGTACTGATATTGAATATATTATGCCTGTTTTATACACATAAACCTTCCTCTTAAATCACTCTATCTATTAAAAAAAACCGCATCAAAATCCGTTGCGTACTTTTAAAGATCTAAGTATACATAGATACAGCACAACTTTGTTTTATACTATGTAATGATATATTTTACACAAATGTATATTATAAACACAATGTGCTACGCCTTTATTTACTCAAATAAAAAAAGTTTTTTACTAGTACATAACGTTTATGTTTACAAAAATACTTTAGCGTTTTTCGTAAGTATTCATACAGATGACTGTACTTTTACATGTTACAATTTTCAGTCTCCACTCCACAGGATCTATTGTTCGTTGCCTTCGAAGCCTCCATCTTTTATCTTATTTCCCCCTTGAGATAAGTAATTTGTTCGCGACATCAATGTTTGTTAACTTCGCCGAGACATTTGACAAGGTACTTATTTCTTTTCTTTGCTTATCAAACGTTCGAAAGATAAAGAGTTCAAGTTGGAACGAAGTCTTCGGTTTTTAATCATATATGGTTCTGACAGCAATTTATAATTCATGATTCGTTTTTCGTGAGTTTTATTCATTTATCTCGGTTTTTCTCACGAGATTGTGGTGAGTTTAAAGGAGGGTAATGTTTTGGAAAGCAGTCTGAAGAAATATCAAACATCTGGGAGTCTATCATCTGTCTTAATGTTAAGTATATTTAAGTTAGAAATATAAACAGTCAAAAAGATATTAATTTTTTAATGATCTGTTGGCCTAATAGTTACTGCCACTGCCTACTGAATTGAGAGCAATCATTGATTCTGTATCGGGGGTTCAATCAGAGTAGGTGATACTATGTAGTATGACTGGTGTCAGAAATTCTAACTTCCAATACTTGTCGCGACTGTTTACTATGACTGGGGCAGTGGTGTTCATCATCAGTACCTATTTAGGAATGTATAAGTATGTTTATTAGTTATATAGTACTCATAGCACAAGGTCCACTTAGTTTGGGACTTGATAGCATTGTGTGAAACTTATGGAATATTATTATGTATATTTTGAAGCAATAGTTTAGTTTGTTTAAACTCATGAGCCCCGAGCGAACGCCGGCGCCCGTATACCTATTGTCTTTCTATTATGTCTAGAGTTACGGTATTCGCAAGGTTTATAAAATCTAATGTCCGATTTTATAAAATACTATTTTCTTGTCTTAATATAATGCTTATCTTAAAATAAAATAAACTAAAAACGTTGGGCTCAGCGCCATCTAGCGACATCACGATCACATACGGGCTTTAAGTTTTTCTCCTTATGGCCATTATGCATAGGTTCTTTCGCACAATTGCAACCCTCACAAGATCAGTCCACATATTTTTTAGATGTGTTAAAATAATCTAATGACACCTTTGCGCTATTAAGGTGGGGGAGAGGGTATCAGACTTTTACTGACTAAAAATCCACTGGAGCTCTCCGTTTTGCTGAAAACTGTGGGTTACCTTTCAATGTTACGTGTTCCATTACGCGATTACCACTTCAGAAATTAACAGTTCCATCGACCATGTGTTCTGCAAGTAATGTGCCCTGCCCATTGCCACTTCTGTTTAGCGACTCTGTGGGCTATACCGGGTACTTTGACTCTCTTGTAGACATCTTCATTCCTGATTCAAACACGCTTGACTTTGATACGAGTAAGGCCCATTCTTACCACACTAATATGGCAACAGTTTTCATTAGTGTATCGGTGTAACTTTGATAGGAAGACCAAAATCTGGAATAATATAGACGACACTTTTTATCTCGGGATTATTCCCGTGAGATAATTTTCTGCTCTTAAACGGGCGAAGTGGCAGTCAGAAATTAGTAATTTTTATAAATTTGAAATTGGATATGCTTTTTGTTAATCTACACTAATATAATAAAGAGGTAAAGTTTGTTTTTTTATTTTTTTGTTTTTTTGTTTGTAGGAGGTAATCTCTGGAACTACTGGTCCGATTGGAGAAATTTTAGCAATAATAGAAAGCTGCTTTACTCCTGAGTGACATAGGCTATATTTTATGGACGCGGGCGAAGCCGCTGACAAAAGCTAGTTACGTATAAACTGACAAACTATGCAATTCGGAATCTAATAAGGCTAGGACTTTAGCTAGATGAAAAAAGTATCATATCTTTTAATCTGTAAGAGATATGATACTTTTTTCATATAGTTAGTTATTCTTTTGTTAAAACATTCTCATTTACGTGTTTAATGCGGCTTGTAAAAGCTCGTTAATTGAATATAAATATTCTGAATCAAATTCGATTCTATTGATTCGATATGTAATTAAAGTTGGTAACATGTAACTGATTTAAAACATACAAATCACCTTTATATTTCACAGAATCCAATAATTACACCTAGTATAATTCCAATTAACTGAGAGTCCAATGTCACGTAAAATAAGACTAATTACAGTGACTAACTATTATAGTACTAAGTGTAATTAAATTTGGGAGTTACGTTAATCAATGCAGATTACAGTAAGCCTTTAAGTTGTGTTTAATACGAGCAAAGCATAAAATATTTAAGTACATTAATCATTCATTTTATTGATTGAAAATTGAGCTGATATTTATGACAACTTTGTTAATAACCACTTTATTTTACATTTGAAATTAATAATTTTAAGATAAATATAAAAATTGGTTTAAATAAATATTATATCAGTATTGCAATTGCATTACTTTGAGAGTCATTCAGCAATAGCATTGGTACCAAATCACCACTGCTTTCTCAACAATGAAGGATAACATTGTGAGGAAACTGGTATGTCGAAGACATGTAACGTCCACTAATGGATTACAGCCCATTCCCTCTTTTAAAGAGGAGGCCTGAGTTCCAACAGTGGGGACATTTTAAGGCTGACGTATGCAATGCAGTAGGATGCGTTGTAGTGTTCACTGTTACACTGTAATTTATAAAAGGCTATAGTGGTTCACGTGGAGCAGAAGATGAGTTGGCGAGGAGAAGTTCTTTGAGTCAGTTACTCGGTTGGCTACGAGAACACACATGTGTGGAAAGCTGGTAGTCCTCAGCGCTGGGTTGCGGGTAGAGCAGGGAGATTTTATAATCCTTCACCAAAAATATGACTGAAAAACCCTTTCGCGACTGGCAGAAGCAGCCTGCATCTGATGGCAACCATCGCCAGGTACAGCTCACTAAATGAACTATAAAATATTACAATAAACGAAATGGTTAGACACCTGTGCAGAGTATGCATGAGCATGGAATAAATCGATGCCTCCCACGTAAGTTGTTGTAACCCACAAAATGGCGATTTTGGGTTTTTTATGTAAAAGTGTCTAATTTTATGTAAACTATCCTACAAAAAAACAAAAAGTCCAAAAAACCTATTATTTAAGGTACTTTTGAAACGTATAATGTTGTATGTTTCGAACGATTCCGGAGTAGACTGTAGTATTTATTACTTGCAGTGGTTTACAACGGGGAAAAGCGCACGCACGCCTGTTTTATGTGACATATATCACAGATTACGCTGGAATTTGCTGCCGGTCGCACCTCTCATGCAATTTTTATGTCGCTAATTAAATATTCTAGTAATTACTATTCCGTTCAATCTTATCTTTAACTGACATGATAACCATTTAAAATGTGGTATTGATCCTATACAACAATTTACGTTGTTAATTTTAAAAATATTTTATGTTAAGTGATATATACAACATTTTACGCCGATGCTAGATATGTAAAAGTAAGTTATAACATGATGTAAGTATCATATATGACCAAAATTGGCTTTTGAACTCCCATGTATAATAACGTAAGTGATAGTTACAACATTTTGCAAGGACCTCATGTCGCGGTGAACCGTTGTAACAACTAAATTGAAGAAACTGTTAAAATGATAAAGTAATGACATGTAGTAAACGATAACTTATTAAAAACTATAATCTCATACCGAATTTCAAAAAGATTCATTGAAAAATGTGGCTTGTATCGCAAAAAGTATCTTTAAAACGCTCTCCTGTAAAATTGCATTTTTGGGGTTACAACAACTTACGTGGGAGGCATCGAAATGTTTGCGCATATGCTTATTGAGTTCATGTGCAATCAATATACACGTACAAACCGTGCGATGACTGGATCCTCTTACAGAAATTCTGAGGGGACTGAAACTTCATATCTGCTTCTAGAGAAAGATGGAACGTTCACAACTAGTTTGTTTAATATCTACTTTACAATACTAAAAGTGAAATCATGTATTTTCTTCTACTAAGAAATGTTAGAATTTTTATTATTGATAATATCAATATTTTTTGTTGGATTCTTTCTGGACAAAATTCCATCGTGTACTAAGTGCGAATACCAAATTCAAGTACAAAGACAGTATTACAGCTAAAAAAAAAATTGTTTTATAACTAGAAGAGGCAGATTTTTGTTTCTTTTTGTAGGTACTCTGTAACAGTAACACTGAAAAAAACTGAGGGCCCAACCTCATCTAAATTCCAAACGTTATCTAGTCATATAGTATGAGGGCCACAACTCATTTAGAAAAGACCCATACATAAATATATTTGACTGGACCTGTCCTAAATATAGTACACGCATTTTTACTAAAAGTGGAACAGTAGCTTTACTCAAGATGTAATATTAGGCTTTGTAAGTAAAGCGAACATACCGACTACCTAAATAAATTATGTCATTAGGTATAATTAGGTTATATAAGTTGCCGACAAGCCTGAAGAATCGGTAAACTTAAGTGACAGTGTAGGCAAGGCATATTGCTCGCAGAACAAATGGTTTTGGGGCCGAAAGGGTTTTGGAGTAGCAACTGCAGCGTTTGAAGGCCTCCTAGAAGGTGGACCGTTGACCTAGTGGGGTTCGCGACAATGTCGCGACAATGACTGACCTGTCAGCCTAGTAGTTAGTGACCCTGACTGCTATACGGGAGGTCGTGGGTTCGATTCCCACCCAGGACAAATATTTGTGTGATAAGCACGATCATTTGTTCTGTGTCTGGGTGTAATTTATCTATAGTATGTATGTATTTAGAAATATATAAGTATGTTTATCAGTTGTCTAGTACTCATAACACAAGCTCTGCTTAGCTTGAAACTAGACGGCGTTGTGTGATTGTTGTCGAATAACAAAAAAAAAAAATGTGATGAGGTGCACAAGATCGTTCTTTGTCGTGACATTTGTGGGACACTTAAGTTCAATAGTTGACGCCTTTATGCTAAAATAAAGCATTATAATGTTTCATTTCATGACGCCAAACGCCATCTATCGGAATGTATGCACAATACTACGCCACCTGAGTTGATCAAATCATAAACAAGATGAAAACATCGATAAAACAATAACCTATCTACAGATTACTAGCGACATCTATCATATGACGTGTGAAGTGTCTGTGACGTTGACGAATTACTACTACATAAAAGCATGAAATGTTGAACACACACACTACAGCAGAGGCTCTTTCACCCTCAACAACAGCCGAGTTAGGAGGTTAAGGGATAGGATAGCCCCGCAATCTGTCCCTGGGACCACTCATAGGTTATACGTTAGTCTAACTTTATTTGCTTAAAGTCAAAGTCAAAATATTTTATTCCACATGGGCTTACATGGGCACTTATAAAAAGTCAGAAGCTAGTGCACTTACTTAGAATATGTTAGTATGTTTGAAGTACAGTAAATTAACGCTATCAGTCATCCAACGTTGGTTTCATTCCACCGCCACCAAACATAATTATGTATGTTTATCACAGGCGACAAAATACAATAAAAACCAATGAAATTGCCTTCAATAATTCCTCTTTTGATAAAGTACCCACAAAGATTTATTCACAAACGTATGGAAAAAAGAGACATATTGTACAAAAAGAAAATCCTTAACACGCTCAATGCGTCGTCTTACCCCGATTGCGCCAGGAACTACTTACAATGTAATCAGAGATAATTAACTGACCCGGCTTTGTTCTACATAAATCTTTTGCTTCCTCTATCTTAATTGTCTTACGTATGCGTTTTCTTGAGATAAAATATATAATGGGTTCGCACAGAATCGACTTGGCAGTTTTTGGGGTTGGTAATCGTGGTTTGTGCATTAAACGTGGGGGTTTGTTTCCGTGGAGTAGGTATTTCATGGGATTTTAATACATTGAATGAGAACCGAGAGTACTAGAAGTAATCCATACTAATATTATAAATGCGAAAGTAACTCTGTCTGTCTGACTGTCTGTTACGCTTTTCCGCTTAAACCTCGCAAACGATTTTGATGAAATTTGGCACAGACAATCTTTAGACCCTGAGAAAGGATATAGGCTACCTTTTATTGCGAAAAAAAGGACGCAGACGAAGTCGCGGGTACCAGCTAGTATGCTATAAATTTCCTTCTTTTTCCTCCATCCGTCCTTTTCGCAAACAGTCTCTCCTTCAGCCATATCTAAAGGTTTTTACAACTCAGTACTCAATACTCAATATTTTATTGCAATCTATATGTTTACAAAGGTTGTGTTTAAAATTGTCACAGATCAATATGGACCCTTAAGGGCACAGCATAATTAGGAGAGAGGAAACATAGTAATATTATGTCACCGTACATATTATTATTAGGTCACCGTAAGGTGGTAAAAACATACTCTTGTAAAGTCATATTATGCCACTAGCACATGAATCTAGCACGAGTCATTCTTCAAAATATTAACTTACAGAGTACTGGAATTAAAAAAAAAAAAAACTAAGCGAACATTGCGACTAGGTTATTAGGTCGACGCCACAGCGTTACCGTATAACTAATTTCCTCAACTCTCTCAACTTGCCCGGATGATAAGCAACTAGTTGGCTCGTATGATATACCAGTTGTAACGGGTTGCTAGTGGAAATATACCAGTGAACGCGATTCAAATCAAACTTTAACATGTGTACGACATGTTAGCTCACAACCCTCGGCTCTCCATTCATCGGAAAACTATTTTCAAAATATTTGAACAGTCGAAGAGTCGATGAAAGGTTTTAAAAGTTGTAGCTAGTATTAATGATGGCCCCTTTATGGCTTTGTGGATTAGATAGTGGTTTAATAACTACCACCACATGAACCGACTGTGTAGTAAATGGTATTTAGAAGGTTGAGTATTTTTGTTTGATTAGGGCTCATTGAACGAATTTAATTCATAAAAATATTAATTGGCCATGAAAATAGACTTATATAACTCTTGAGTTCGCATACCTTTTATCTTTCTATTATGTCTCTAATTACGGTACTTTGATTTGATTAATTGAATATAATTATGAAAATAGTTTACACATTTGTATGAAAAAAAAATGGGTATTTGCTAGTCTCACTAAAACACAAGAACGGCTGGACTGTTTTGGCCAATTTTGGTCTAATGCACTCAGGCGTTGAAGTAAACCTCTATATTATTGCTGTAATCCTCAAGAGACGTGCACTCGAATCTAAAAGCCGAGCATTTTTACCCAAGTAGTTCAAAACTTTTATTACAGAACTGTAGGTTGCAGTAATTTTTTATTGGGTCTTTTTAAAGCATTTAAAAAAACCCAATTAAGAATTATTGCAGAAAAGGGGGAGGGAAGTATTTACTCAGCAGTGGGAGTTAGTGGACTAATTACAATACCCACATATACAGAGTGTCATTGACATCGTAACGCAAACAAATACCATAGATCCAGTACGTGATTCTGGACCCCCCAGTGGTAAAACTTTTCGTCGGATTTTTTCAAATTTTTGAAAAAAAGTTGTTATTTTATGTTCTACCTGAATAAAATCGTTATTGTAACCAATCCCAATGACATTTTTAATTTGGAATGTAATTCATTATTTTTTTTCGCAATAAAGTGACGTTTTTATACAGTTTAATTTAAAAACCGTAAAAAATTAATCAAAATAAATAAGAAAAAACCAACAACTAATTACACCACTGGGAGGTCTAGAATCATGTACTGGATCTGTGATATTCGTTTGCGATACAATGTCAGTGACACCCTGTATAACGCACATGAAAACGAAACATAATTACAAAATAACAGACATAAGGTGAATTTACAACTTTACATTGGACAACTCTACGGTCTGAACTGAGCGTTTTACATCAGCGTTTATACCATATGCACCGAAAAACTAAAACAATTTTGCTGCTGTGATCTTCCCGTCCGATTATAATTTAGGCATCTTCGATGCTAGAATAGGCTCTTAATAAACAAGTGCGTTTTACCACTAACGATTGCATCACTGTTTACCACTAAGTAAAATCTCAATCAAGCACTAGTTATTATTAAAAAAAAAATCATATATATACCATATTTAGGACATTATTTAACCTTTCTAGTAACATAATTACAGACACAATTAACCATTTGAGTACCGTAATTAGAGACATAATAGAAAAAAAACGTGTGAGAACGGCGTTCGCTGGGAACTCAAGAGTTTAAAAGACAATAAGTGTGCGGACACCGGTGTCCTCTTGGGGCTGAATGAGTTATTTATTATTATTATTTATTATTGGTAATAGGTTTGCGCTTGACCGCTATCTCACCTGATGGAAAGCGACGATGCGGTCGACGATGGAGCACGCTTACCTAGAAGTAATCTATTCACTCTTGACTTAAAGATTTCAGGATTGTAACCATCAGGAAACACAGACCCCGGCAAAGAATTCCACTCTTTGGCTGTACGCATAATGAATGTGTTGTGAGTTAATAAAAACCCCAAATCTCGGAAGTTTTATGAAATGGTAGGCTCCAAAGTTTTGCTCTTCCTATTTTCTCTGGCTGACATTTTTGATGATAGCAGTCTCGGAACAGACATTGAACAGTTTGACATCTGACTTTGACCGTTGTTATTGTATTACCTCGAACCAAAGTTAGTGGAACAAAAGTTTACAGTCAAAAGTTTAATAATAGGCTCACCTTCATTAAAGATGAGGAATTACTTCGCAACAGTCCGTTAAGTTAATCAGTTGCAATAACTTGGTTTGACCGAAGGTACGCAAATTATGATTATACAAATTTTATTAAGCATAAACGAATATCTATTCTACTGAAAAGCCAATTTCAATGTTTTTACATTTACATAATCATGAAATTTTATGTTCATTAAATCGTATTGGATAGCTATTTCTTAACCTAGAGATTCAATAGCTAGCGGTTTCATAAAATAGCTAAAGCAATAAAATAGGGCAATAGAGTGACTATTTTCTTCGGTGGGCGAAAATCATCCCACAACAACTCCTTGCCTTGCATCGTCTTTAAATTAGGTGGAGCAGGAAATAGTGTCAGACTCTTCCTGATTAAAAAATCCCACCCCGTTCCTTTTTAGCTCTTCATATCTAAACCGGACTTTTTTTTCAGAAGCTGGTTCATAATCCTAGTAGGCTTCGGCTCTATTAGGCCTCTACCGTTGCTGACTACTCCTTGAGGTGCGCGGGTACAGTACGCGTCGTCGATAACTGGGGCTCGATACGGACGGTTACGAACGTCAGTTAGACAAAATCACACACAGATCATATTTTAATGAACGTAAAACCTGTCAAAGATCTGCAAAATGCAAAAAAACTAAAAAGAATTAAATAACGCAGATTATCGTCAGCCTTTCACTCTAAATGGAAAAGTCAAAGAGAAACACGCGTCATGACGACAGATGGCTAAACTGTGGTTGGTTTGATTTTAGTCAAGCTATTCATATTGGTGACAAAGGTGAACTTGGCCGTTACATAAGCCGGTTTAAAGGTGAAACACTTGGCAACGTAACATACCCTCACGTGCATACTTGAGCGAACCTTAAGCCGTTAATTAATTAAGTTAACATAAGACAAAGTTAGAAATTTCTAACATACATTAGTTTACCTCTGCAGTGTGCGCCCTGAGATATTTTGTGTCTAGGCATTATACGGCTCGTAATGCATTTTAGGAACGGTAGCGAAGCATTTTGTTGGGAAACTACCTTTTATAAAATATTGGAAGTCTTTTACGGTTCCTATTAAAGTTAGAAGTAAATGTGAAACTCTCATTGAGCTATTATTTTCCTTACTTCATAAAGAGTTTGAGTAACGAGTTTGGAGTAATTTTCTTCACTTCGCAATAATAATAATAATACAATAATAATATATTCAACAATAATCACACAACGCCGTCTAGTCGCAAGCTAAGCAGAGCTTGTGTTATGAGTACTAGATAACTTATGGACATACTTATATATTTCTAAATATATACATATTATAGATAAATTACACCCAGACACATAAAAAATGACCGTGCTCATCACACAAACATTTTGTTTTGGGTGGGAATCGAACCCACGATCTCCCGCACAGCAATCAGGGTCACTAACTACTAGACTGACAGGCCAGTCAATGGGCGACTAATAAATATTTTTTTTAAGTGATATAAGCTACTGCTTGATTGTAATCCTACCTAATGGTAAACAGTAAAGAACACAACTTATTAAGAGCTTATTCACTCTAGCACCGTTCTGCCCGATCGATTAAAAAAAATTATAATCGAACGGGCAGATCTCAGCAAGCAAATTCTTCCAGTAATTCGATGTATGTCCTTATTTTATAACAAGTTCGTTCAATCAGGAATTGATGTTAAGTAATTTGGTTTTCAATGTTAAGAATTAATCACAAACGTGGTTTTGTGTACTAAAAACCCTATCCCAATCCTAATTAATAGTCTAATCACTAATGTCGCTTACTATGAGTAATTGAAAGCATTTTGTGAATTCGAACGTTTCGAAAATGGTGATAATTTCAAACATTGCCATTTTAAATGCAAATGACATTAATTTCTATGTGTATTTGTAACATTTTCTCACCTTAATGGCTCTTAATGAAACTTCACATACGGGTAGATCTTATCGGAGTGCAGGATATAATATATTTTTAATATTCCTTTGAGATATATTTTTTAACTTCTAGGCAGAAGCCAGTAACTTAGAAAAAATGCCTACCTCCATAAAAAATAAAAATTAGTAATAATTTATTGTACCGACGGATTTCAAAATATATTCATATTCAGACTGGAGCAAAAACTATTTTTAAAGACCTAATCATAAAACGATCGTTTCCTTTATGCAAGCAGGCTTTGATTTTGCGAAAATATGAAAAATATTATCAGTAGTGTATTCGCTTGCTGCCGGTCTATAGAATAGCCCCCCAGGGCGTGTAATATCCATGAAATATGCGTTTGTCCGAGCACAAAGCAACAGGGCTGCCGGCGAGGCTGTATTCACAGAGAAATTCCAAATATTTCAATAACATACAAGTAAAACCGTGAATTTTATTAAAACGAAACGAGCGTTACTGCAAAATATATCCGAATTGAACAAACACATTCAACTCAGAACATTTGGCGTGAAAACTGAATAAAAAAACAACAAATTTGAACTTTTCGAGTAGACCATTTTCAATGTCATTTAAAGGAATTGGCCTATTTGGAAAACAATGGCATTGTGAAAATAAGCAATGCAAGTTTTTGTTCTGCATAATACTAAAAACCAATGGTTTTGCAGTGTTTCGTTAGTCACTTTTAAGTCATACAATATTCAGTTCGTAGCCCGAAATTGTTTTTTTGTCCGTTTATTTTGTAGGAATACTACGGGTGTATAGTGCATAACTATGCCAAAACGAATTTGCAAATAATCGAACATCAATTGATTGACCATTATAAATTGAACTCATAATCATCATCCTATCCTTATCCCATTTTACTTGGGGTCGGTGCAACATGTTTTTTTCTTCCACTCTATCCTGTCACCCGTCACACTATCACTAACTCCCTTTTCTTTCATATCATTCATCGAACGTTCATAATATCGAATGGCTAACAGATGTCATACACTTAATACACCGACTGTTATCGAATGTTTATTTCTACTAATACTACTCCTGAAATGCATTTTAACATCGCACAGATTTTTATTGCATTTTTTTTTATTAACAGCACAAAGCAGTCTCTTTATTTTTCCACTGCAAAGGTCTAAAGGTCAGTGCGGTTTGGTCCATCACATGTCTTTGAATTTTTTGGTTCTAGATCATGTCGGCTTCCTCACGATATTTTCTTACAAATTCAGTTATAAGTTGTATTAGAAAGCATGCTGCACCGTCAACCAAATCATCACTTACCATCAGATGACATTGTGGTCAATAAGTGCATGTCTATCAATAATAATAAAATAAGGTTTTTCTTTCTTTCTTTTAGTTATGCAGGCATTTTCATTAAAAATATACATAAATATTGTATTCTTTTATAGCAGGAAATAACTTTAGTTCTCCACTATGTTATTTGTAAGCTAAACTTGAAAAATTAGCTGTGTAGCTCACGAGAACTGGTTAGATGTTATCCGAATAAATTTTCAAGCTACATCGACGCTTGCAGAATAACCAAACGTTTTATTATTCACCTAAACTTTCTTCATCCATTGAACGAATAGATTTAAGCTATATATTGATACTGTGCTATTACTGGAAGTTTTAGGTGCCTTGCATGTTCACTTGTTTATTATAGTTACTCGTAGGCTCGCGTTCGACCAACATTTCATCTAAAGCTCATTCACGTTTCACTTAAATAACCTCAGTTTTTAATGCCGTTTGATTTATTGTGCACAACTTTTTGCTTTTTTTGATCATACAGCAAAACTATTCGATAAATGTGAAAGCAAAAACAATAATTAAAATGAATAGTTTACAACAGATTGAAGTATTAACAATAAAATCAGTGGCAAAGGGTGTACATTTTCTGAAGCCAAGCCGCAGTATAAGTCAACTCACCTAATGCAGCACACTCCATGATGCAAAAAATAGTTTCAACATTATATTGCACAACAAAAATCGGTTAAACAGCAGTCTATACGAATGAATGACAATACTAATAAATGATGTCCGCAATCCAGCACACAAAAATAAATGTACAGTTCGCTTGGTTCACTACACATCAACGTTAAAAACAAATAAGAAACGACAAGAAAACAATATCTAAAACCGAATATTTGCACCACACAAACACAATAGCCGCCATGTCAATTTTATCGTATAAAAATCCTGCCAAATAAAATGTGTTATTCGCCAGTAAGAGTAATAAACAACTAAATTAATTCTTATTTTGAATCCTTATGGTCAAATTATGAATTAATTTTTCTGCCTCGCTTGCACCTGAGCATAGACATCGTTAAGTAGGTATGGTCTCTCAACGCCTATGCATTATTATTATTTATTTTACTTATAATAATCCGGCACGCAACGAGTTATTTTGGTTTAATTTTCTGCGAATTAAAAAGAGACATAATGGTTTACAATAATAGGAAAGTAAGAGATAGTTTCATAGTATGGGATTTGGAGGCTTGAACAGGGAACTCGGTATTTTTCGGCTTGAGATTTTGAATTTTTTTTTCGAAGTTGTAGGCACTTAAAAATTGGAAGTACAATGAACAGTAGAACAAACTTACAAGGAGGATGACCTTCAGATTACTTTAAGACTAATGTTATTATGTAAAAGTGCGTTTGTGTGTTATTTCAGATTTGGATGAAATTTTAACTGAAATACACCCAGAGGCCAATTCCTAGAATAGGATTTTTTTTTTATTCTAGGAGTTAATTTGTTTGGGATAACATTCTTTAAAGCCACTACCAGAAGCAAGTAATTTCATAAATACCAATAAACCAACTTCCCTTTACATTGCTCAACGGCATAAACACTTAGTTTGTTTCAAGTACACCAATTCAAATACAAACTAAGTACAGTTTCGAGTACAAAACACAGCTGTCACAGAGTTTGCTGAATTTTGTATGAGACTCACCTCAAAACCTGTCACGTATTCCTAAAGTAGTGGTTAAACCAAATTATGTACAACTTGGAATTTCCAAGAAACGCTCACTGGAGTAATATTGGTTCTAGTTTTCCAGTAGCAATTTTACCCACTGGTAGACATGGCATCAATTTGAGAAACTTCTGTACATATATAAGGTAAAGTTAAGACTTCCTCAAAGACTCATCAACGTCCAACCGCTCTTTACCTAGAATGCCATGCGATGCGAATTTTGCACAGCGCTTTCCTATACCGTGTGTATATACCATATATTTATGTAAAGTGTATGCATACAGAGTGTATTCCATACACTCTGTATGCAGTTCTTCACAAACGTTAAGAACTTATTCAGTAGACATAACTGAACAACCTGCCACAAGATTTTCTTTCAGGAAATAAATAAATCAGCCTGTACAAACACAATATACGGTATATAACTTGATTGGACAGTCGGTTTGTATGGAGAAGGGGCATTTCATTTTTTCGTTTCCTAAAAAAAATATTGTGGAAGGTTACTTACTTTCGTCTACTGAGCAAGCCCTTAAAGTTTGTGGAGACCTGTACCTTACACTCTGTATATTATGATGTGTGCAATGAATTAAAAAGGCCGTCCGGCTTTCCTGTAATCGACCAGGTCAAGCCCCAAGTGGTGAACAGCGCATTTCCGGCGTTTCCCACAGAAATATCAGCAAACTGTCCTGCTAACTAAGACCACAAGGGTTTCCTGATCAGGAAACCCGAAATTCTGGAGCGAAAAGGTAATTGAAGAACATAGTGTGGTTTTAGTGTTTTAGTCATTAAAAGTTTTTGGAGGAGAGGGAAGGGTGAAGTCATTGGATGATTTTTCACCTTAAATGGGGATATGTATGGGTATGAACTGGGGTGCAGGATATGCATAAAGAAACCTACTTTCGTATTTAAAATTAGTTCGTCTTAAAAACCAACGTTTTCTCAAAAACACTCATTTTTTACGAGAACCATTCACGCGTTTGTCCACTCACTCGTATTCATAGATAAATTCGGACACGTTTTTCTCATAAAATAACCTAAGTGCACAAAACCTTTATGTCTATGACGTGACTTCATCTATCTGTCTATCAGATAGCTGTTTATTCTCTCATCACTATAAAGATGCTAATATTTTAATCATTTATGGGTTACTCTAGTCTATAAAATACTGGTGCCCTGGATCCTGGACCGCAAGGCAAAAATCTTACTATGAGTTACGCAGAATTTTACTGACAAAAACCAACTTCTGTTCCTAATAATATTATAGATTAGTTTTAGTCAGTAAAAATCTGACTCGATTTTTCGGTCAACCTTTGAGCGAGAAAAGTCATTGAATAATTTCACACTTAAAAATAAACCTGTTCACTTATTACCCGGTTTTTTATGGTGGGCAAAAATCATCCAACGACGAACCCCGCTCTTGGGTGTAGCGGGAAACAGTGTCAGACTCTCAGTGACTAAACACCCTACCCCTTTCTTTCTTTGCCCTTCGCACTGGGGCCAAGCCTTCCTTTCAGAAAGAGACCCTGTGCCCCAGTAGGCTTCAACGCTTTTGCAGAGTCCCTACGACTTATTACCTGGTGAGATAGTGCTTATATGCAAGCCTAAATAAAAATAGACCTTACCGCCATCTAACGAGAAAAATGTCACGCAGGACTCGTACCTTTCACCTTAACTTAAGGAAGCTCCGTATAGCTCGTGTCGACTTTACAGAAGCTAGAGCCACAGTCGTTATAATAAGTTTTCTTCAACAAAGCTGTGAGACAGAATTGAGTACGTAACACGTATTCACAGTAAATTCCTTTGTCAGGCACACTATCTACTAACAATGGTTAAAGTTTACCTGTCTTAGTTTAGATACCCTATTATTGTAATTGCGTATGCCGTTGTTCATAAATTGCTTGTTCGGTTCTTTTTTAATGAAATGAATGTTATTTGAACAGTTTTGATACTTTACTTTTATTAATGTACTAGCTGATTCAGCAATCTTCTTATGTTCTGCCTAACAATCAATAAATGTATTGATTGAATGACTTAAATCAAAGTGTTTAACAGTTGTTAAAATTTTCCGAAAAATTTTGATATTTTTTTTCCTATATTTTAATATAATTCTGTTATTCGTGGTGAAGATGAATGCAAGAATGCAAAGACCAATAAAAACAGGACATACCTTATTTAGGTTTTAATGGTGTAGGATTTTGTTTAATGTGTATATAAATTGGATGTCATTATTATCATCTTACCCTTTTCCCATATTACTTGAGACTGTCGCAACATGTTTTTTCTTCCACTCTGTCCTTTCACTCGCCATACTATCACTAACTCCCTTTTCTTTCATATCATTCCTCTTACAATCCATCCATCTCTTCTTCAGTCTCCCTCTTCTTCTTGTATATATTTGTTTTTAAGTAAAAGAAAACATTGTTTCACAGAATGAATTGCTCCTGTATCATGGATGTAGTATAAGTACAAACATGTGAACTTATTTGACACAAATACAGATAGTTGTGTTATGTACGTGAGTTACAGACGGCCGTACGAATATTTGTTCCTTGCGGAAATCGAACTCGACCGACAGCTCATGGATATCTCTATGTAGCCAATTGCTGAAAGGCTGTGCCAAAAGTGCTGTTAATACAAATAACAAAAGGAAGGATTCAATGTAATGACTAGTCTCTATAGAGTTCTAGGACTAAGAAAGACGTAAATATTCCTGCAAAAATACACTGTTTTAGAATCATACACATATGAGATCTAAAATAAAAAACATATTTATATTGACGCCACTAATAAAACGAAAGTAACGTTTTGATATAAGTAAAGTATGATAAAAGTCTCAGGTATAATTCAATGTCTATGCTATCGGGAAAAAATAATAACATTAAGTTGACAATCGATTTAATTTTTACTTTTAGTTAAACGGCTTATGTTTTTTTGAAAATATATTTGCAAAAAAAAATTCTGACCATTCCTGTTTAATTTATTTTTAATTTCATCCAATTGGTTTTTACTTTCATGACTGACTGTAAATGGTCTCATAAAACTTGTATTAAAAGTCACCAGGGCTTTACTTATTATGTATGCACACAAATATCCCCTTTATTCCTTTCCAAATGTTGTTTTAAATAATACATTATCCTTTAAACTTCAATTATTAAAAGGTCTCCAGAAGTTCCATACAGGCACAATGGAGTAGAAAGTTTCAAGTTACAATGGGCCATTTATAGCTCCATTTAATCATTGTAAACAGTTGTTTATTTGAAGGCGGTTGACAACCGGCAATGATACGTCTTCGCGGAGAAGTTTTGAAGGGCGTTTGTGGACTGTGATCGATTCCTGGCTTTGAGATGTTGGTCTTATCTCGTGTTTTGATGTCACAATGTTTAACCCGACATCGTAGGGCCGAAAAAACAATATACTTACGAAAGGTTGGATCATTCTGACATTTTTTTTTTTTTATTGTTGAGCTTCTGTTTGACCATTATCTCAACAGATTGTAAGCAAATGATGTACGATGGAGCTCGCTAGCCTGTTGTGTTTTTCTAATCTACAATACCCATTGGCCCACCTATGGCGCCATCTATACCACCAGATATGAACTAAAACTAACGTCATTTGATTTTATATCATCATCATTACATAGTATTTGCTTAGATCTTTAAAAGTTCGCAACGGATTTTTATGCGGTTTTTTTAATAGATAGAGTGAATCCATAGGAAGGTTTATAGGTATAATATATCACCTTTGCACCCGTGCGAAGCTGGGGCGGCGCGCTAGTTCTAAATAATTTAGAATTAATTATTACGCCAGAGAGGATATACAATATCATGAATATCAATCAACAAAACACGCAGATTATTAAAACCGTTAGTTAACTAAGTATTAAAATAATCTGTACCTATATTTCGAAGCTTTTACTTTAGCGTCAACAGACCGCCAGCGTCTCATTTCCGATTTCCGGTAGGTACAACTATGCTCTACGTATACCATACCTTCCCGGCAGACGGGAGCCTTTCAAAGCGTCCTTGAGTCTCCGTTACGTGACGGAGTAATATAAGTGATGTGTCAAACGATGTCGGCTATTTACGATCAATAACTTCTGCTATAGTGTTAGCTAAACGACAATTCTCGAGCTGAAAAGAAATTCAAGTCGACATTTAGCAAAATAAAAGAAAATAAGGAATTTTTGGGACACAAAGAGGAATTATAATTCTGCCTCCTGAGGTACAGGTCTACTACCTAGTTCAGGAGGCAGAGCATTTAATGTAAGTTACACATTATTAATTGAAGGAGTCTGTAAGTCTTATATATCGTCTGTCTGAGATTTCTCTCCTAAAAAAAGTTATTTTGACAGAAGGCGACAATTTTATTTATTGAAGGTCTTCCACCTCCTCAATTCGAATTCTTCATCACTGAGGGTCGTGAAGTTCCCACTTGATTAGCTTCTTATTGATAGTGTCTTGCCATCCGTGACGGTTTTTGGCGTCATGAAATGCGAAGTGTAATTGGGTGTCCAGTGTGGAGCGAACCAGTCCCCCTAGCCAAGTTAGGAAATTTTCGTGTTGACTCTCTTTCGACTATTGAAACACCTCAGCGTAGTTATTATTAAATATCATAAAACTACAGGATGTAGCGATAATCATTGTAAAAAAGATAACATTTCATTGTGTGGTTTTGAACGATTTGTACTTGGCTTCGAATTTTGTTGAGATGATGTCATTTCCAAACGTAGATTTTCAACATAGCTGGGGGGCTGATTTGCCCCTCTTTTTGGGCAGCGATCCCTTGGTTGTATACCATCAACCATGTCAGTTACGGTGATCTGGTCAAGGTTGTGGACATTTTTTCTGGTAATGTGGCCAAGGAACTCCAGTACGCTGAGTATAGTAATAGACAGTCTAGTCTTGATGTTCAGTTCATGTAAGATAGACAGGTTTGTACAAAGAGCAGTCCAGGGAATGCGGAGCATTTTCCCACAGCACCATATCTCTAAAGCAAGGGGTTTTTGAGGGTACGATTGATATGTTGCTTTAAAAAAAAAGATATAATTGTGGTATTTCCGCTACACTCGAAGCAGAAGGAGTATCACACCCAAACTTGTCCTCCTATGAGTGGAAAATAAGGGAGTTTTGGTTGTTTACCGACTAAAATATAAATACCTGTGTATTTTCATACAGCTTACTTAAAAAAAATCTGAAATGATTTTTTTTTTTATTTTTAAATGACATCGTTACTACAGAAACAGTAACTAGTGGAAAGTGCTGTTGGTGACGTGACGTCACACGTCAGTTTGTGTCTTTTTTTACCGGATTCAAATGGCAGGTGTGGTTATGGTGTTTTATTTTTTATCTAAGTCGATTTTTTTTTTATAAAATGATTATTTATTTAATAACTAAACAGTTTTTACGGCCAAATTCAAGGTATCTAACTTACTTAATTTTTAATGAAAGTGAAAAAATATTTGTTAGCACGACCACAATACACAAGAAAAACCAAGTACTTATGGGATTTTTTTATGGTATGTAAAAATCATCCAATGACGAATCCCGCCCTTAAGCGGATCGGGAAACAGTGTCAGACTCTTACTGACTAAACAACCTACCCCATTCCTACGTTGCCATATATATACCAGGGCCAGAGCCTTCCTTTCAGACGCGAACCCTTGGCCCCAGAAACAATTAGCCTTTCATTTTGACAGTTAATCTCCTTGATTGAATGTTTTATCGAGAGCTGTCATAGTCATCGCATATTTATAATCGGCAGAAGATTATCAGTAAACATATTAACATGTTTTGATAGCATAATGCTTTAGACACTTTATCGACTTGTATGCCCCTAAATAGATAAAGGTAAAAATTAAATATGTGAATTTTGGAAGTATGATATATATGTGGGTAAAGAAAATTCACAAGCTGAGTTTAAATTATTTGTTATCTTTCAGTGAATAAGTAATTATGAATATAAATCATTCATATTATTTTTGAGTTTGTTACATTGGGATCAAAACTTAAAATGACAGAAAAAGTATCAATTACGTTAAATTTCGAGAATAGGCTAGAGTGAGTAACGTTAAGTTTCAGAAATAGTCGAGAATTAGGGAATACATACCGTCGACATGGACCGTATGTTTTTATATGATTTTGTTTATATACTTAGGTACTGTGTGGTGTACTGTACCTTTTCAGGTATTTACTTTAACTCTATGGTTTTTGGTACTTTTATTTTTTTGTTATGGACATGCACATTTTATATCATGTAGATATTTGTACTATTGGTGTCTTACAAAAATTTCTCTATCATCCTGAGGTTACCTGTAAGAAAACTCAAATTCTGAGTTAGACAAGTTAAATAACCCAGAATTTGCGTTTTGTTAGCGTGTTTATTATTTCTCAACTATCTATCGTTTTTATTGATTTTGTGTGCAAAAAAGATCATTTTTATGTATTTCTGTGTTGATTTCTTTTTAAAGTTTATTTTTCGATTTATAACTTCTTCGCTTACCTATCTGAATTATAGCCAATAAAGCTTTTGTCTTGTAGCGTGTGATCAAAAACACAACTGTCTCGACTTTGTTTTCGATGTTTTCCCCATATCCCCATTAAATTGTTGTGTAAAGATTATAACAGTGTACAAACACAGGCAGTTTCGGCACCATTTAGTAATCCGTTACCCTCAATTAATTCTCATGGGAGCGTTTACACCTGACGCATGGAACAAACTTGTGTATTTGTTGTTGATGTTGTGTATTTCCCCAAACACAGGGACCTGGCTCTTTTGAATATTTTTTTTCGTACGTTTTATAAGTACCCATGAGAGCTTGGTGTGACATAAAAAATATAACGTTTATTTTAAAATATTCTGATTTTTATTTTTTAATAAAAAGTATTATTGTTTACTTTTGAATTGCCAAATAGTATTTTTGTTGTTTTTAAATATAGCTGAGAATTTTATAGGCAAGCTTGACAAGAAGACTGACTTCATACATACTGTTAAATACTACAAAAATCGTCAATAATAATAGAATAACATCCATATTTGTCAAAAAAGTGCTGTATATAATAAAAATAAAAAAGTAGAAGTTTTCTTAAATGACTAACTGGTTGCTATGCCAGACGTCGTTGGTTCGATTCTCACCCAAGACAGATGTTTGTATGATAAACATGATCATTTTTATGTGTCTGGTTTTAATTTATCTAAAGTACTTATTTAGAAATATATAAGTATGTTTATTATTTGTCTTGTGCTCATAACACAAGCTCTACTTCGTTTGAAACTAGACGGCGTTGTGTAATAGTTGTGGAAAAAAAAAACTATAATTATATACAAATTCCTATCCTTATTCCAACTTATTTCTTGCCACCGCAGCATGTATTCTTCTTCCGTACACTAATTAATCGTGACATCCTGTGTGTACGTATGTTGCGTGAATGTTTGTATATGCTTGTTTGAATATAAAGATATTATATTATTTGCAAAGCTTTTGTCTCGACGGCTCTGGGTTCCGTTTGTCCTACACCTACAGTGGCCTATTTTGACTCAGTTGTGGGTGAACATTATGTATTGTTAGGTTATGTTATTTTTGGGGTTGCATGCTTTAAATAGAAAAACAGTACCCTTATAAAATCACTATGCTGTCTTTCTGACTTTTTGAAACGTTTTTTCTTAGGAACGCTTAGAGGTACTAAGCTGAAATCAATATCTATACTAAGATCTGCGACGCCCTGGAGCAGAAAAAAATCAAAATTGTAAGTAAACGCAATCTAAAGATAAGGTCGTTTATAGCCCGTCGTATTAGGCGCATATTTTGATATTTACTGTTTTTTTTTTTATCAAAATCTATAGGGTTCTCTCGTTGAATCCCGAAATTTGGCTGTAGGCAAGGTTTCATAGTACAATTACTACGGTATAGAAATAGTTAAGTCTGAAAAAACTTTTTTATATCTAAACATTGCTCCGCACTATGAATTGCTTCTGTATCGTAGGTGTATTTACACTCATACAAACTCACATACATAAGTCATCCAGACCCAAAACTCTGGTCGTCTGGTAACTGTCCAGACCGAGTCCAAGTCGTCAACTGCGCGCACCGTTCCCGTGCGCCTCAAGGAGTTGTTAGCAAACTGCAGGGGCCTTTCAGGGTCGAAGCCTCCTGGAGCCTAGGGTGGTGCAAACTGTTACCTCGACTCTAGGAATAAGGCAAGGAAGGTACGGGGTAGGTTTTTTAGTCAGTAAGAGTCTGACACTGATCTCCCGCTCCGCCCAAGAGCGAGTTTCGTCATTCGATGATTTTCACCTACCATAAAAAAAAAACCACTTGGCCTGGTGCCCTCAACTTTTCTCTGCAGTACAAGATGCTCTATGAAGTCATTCTTCTTCTTTTCGTGTCGATTTGACTCAAATTTTGTCCGACCAATATTTAGCTACCTGGACAGTTCTTTTGCTGGCCTCATAGTCATTAAAGGTGCGGGTGGTAGTGCAGGCTGAACAGGAATGGAGGTGACGTATATCCTGTGAAAGCCCCTTCACAGAAGCCCCACACTGGCACTGTACTTGCGATAGGTCAAGGAAGTCATTACCATGACGGAATACGTGGCTGAAGAGAGTCAAAATACGTGACTGCACTGTGGATGATAGACGCTGTCTGATACCGAGTTCTTTTAAGATAGGATCATTCGTTTGAAACTCTTTCCATGAAACTCCTAGTAACCGTCTCCAACGCGTCAACTATTTTTCAAATTTTTAATAGCCAATCGAATTTCGAGCGAAGGCGTAAATTATGAAACGCGTATCTATTAGTTGATAATGAATAGCATGTAGAAAATGGATAATTTAAATGTGATATTCGGTTTCCCATGTAACTACAAATATAATGGCAGACAGGCTGCCGCGGTCGATATTTGTTTTCAAAATTCAAGGGTCTGATTTCAATGTGGCCGCCAATTAACGAAGCGGCGTGTTATTTTGTATCGAATACTATAATAAGTTAATATATGTGCCCAGTTTTGCAGTAGGTAGCTGCTTGCTTTGATGGTGTTTTATAGTATTTTAAAAATATTATGTCATTTTTTTAGTATATGCGTAACCTGTAAATAACTGTTAAGAATCAGTAACTGATCCATCCTAATAATTTTTACATATTTGTTATTAGTTAAAAATATTTAATAAAGGTCACAAATTGGACAGGATAAATGTTTGTGTGATGAGTACGATAATTTGTTGTGTCTGGGTGTAATTTGTCTATGAAATATGTATTTAGAAATATATAAGTATATTTATCAGCTGTCGAGTATTCACAACACAAGCTCTGCGTGGTTATAAAGAGGACGCCGACCGCATAAGGCAATGGCGCATACACCCCAGATGCCGCCGAGATTCCGATACCGATTTCCGGCCAACCTAACCGCGAGCTTAGGGACGGCGGGCAAAGGGGTAGCTCACCGTCAGGTCGTCTGGTTACAGTCCGGACCAAGCCCAAGTTGTCCTGGGCGTGCTTTGTTTCTGTGCGCCTCAAGGAGTTGTCAGCAAAACCGTAAGGACTCTGCAAAAGGGTCGAAACCAACTGGGGTCCAGGGTCTCTTTCTGAAAGGAAGGCTTAGCTCTAGTGCGAAAAGCATATAATGAACAGGATGGGGAGTTTAATCACTAAGAGTCTGACACTGTTTCGGACACGGGATTCGACATTGGATGATTTTTGTCCACTATTAAAAAAAAAACTCTGCTTAACTTGAGACTAAACGGCGTTGAGTGATAGTTGTAGAATATAATAAATATATTAACTTTCGACTTTATAATAACAGCATGATGAAAAGATCTGACCATTTTAGTTTTTCTCTTATAAGAAAATTCATGAATCGCTTTTACACTTGATAAAATATCGACTTTGTAAAGAAAGTAGACATCTATATTTTAAATTCGCCGTCAAGGCGCTGTTACAAGAAAGCAACGGCAAAAAATACATGTTTAAGATTAATAAATTTCAATGATCGCACGTAGACTCCGTCGTATTAACTACTACACGTTTCCACTCTTTCCACCGGAGGGTTTTTGCTTCGGAAAAATAATAAAAAGCATGTTATGAACCTCAACTTTCGTCTTTTGAATTAAATTTAGAAAGCGGGGGTAGTAAGTAATAATACGATGCTTTACGGGCTTCTTTTACGTATTCTGCTATTATATAATGAATTTTCTGGTTAGTAATAGCTAGCTGGGTTTTTAATTTAGTATATTATTCAAGTGTATTCGCCTGTGGTGTTCGTACATGATTGAATTGTTTGGAATATCAGCAAACACCTGGTCAACTTTTGCGTGATCAGATGGCATCCAGTGACATCTCTGCGCCCTTTGGGTAGGGCGGGAGATAGTGTCAGACTTTTACTGACTAAAAACTCACTCCTGTTCTTTCTTTGCCTTCGTTCCAGGGCTCCGGGTTAGGTTTCACATTGCCCTGTTGGCCAAGTAGGCTTTGACTCAACGGGACTACTACGGTTTGCTGATAACTCTTTGAGGCGCGCTTGAGTCAATGAGTTGAGCCTAGACTGGACGGTGACCAGAGGGCTGGGCTTTTATTCGGCCAACGAATCAGCAATACGTAATGTAGCAATCAAGGCTCGAAACATAAAAACCAAAAACAATCAGACAATGTGTTTATGTAGGTGTTTTTCAATCACATCGCGTCCAATGTTATTCTTTATTCATGTTAATCAAATTTTTAGTTATTGTCTACAGTTATTACAGTGTAAATGGAAAAAGTAACTGGCTCCTGAAATACGCCTGTATTTTATTTACCTAACCTAGCTCAGGAGTCAGGGTTTCACTCATTTGTTTACATATTGCAACAATAAAGAATTATTATTATTAATGTTGCCAGCATCATGTGCACTTTTCCCAGTAATATCGACGTGAATTATTAATTTTAATGCCCAATGATTTTCTTGTACCTGAGTATTTTGTATATAGCTAAGCTACTGAATGAGTAGTTAATATTTCTCTTATGAGAACTATGTACATAAGAACTATCATATTTTTCGATTATTTATTTATATCGATTTTAGAACAGAATTTAGAGCTCGTATTTGTATTGCAATCTGCGCATCGTTAGTAACATTTTTCAACGTTGAAATCGTTAGGTTTTTTCGGAGGCAGTTTCATCAGGGCAACAGCCTTGATGGATGGTCTTGTTGGTCAAATAATAAAAGCTGTTGCGTATTTGCCGTGATTTTTATGGCGTGTTATTTCCAAACATATCCATGTTTTTTTAGAAATAGACAATGAATATGGATAATATGGATAAAGTATAAGAAGGGAAGATTGAAGACGCGATGGGTGGAGTGTATAAAAAAATTGGCAAGTACGTGTCGGACGCACGCGTTGAGGGTTCCGTACAAACTTACCTTACCTGAAAATAGTTCAATTCCCGGATCAAATTTTGTAAACTATTCCGAATCGCAAATTTTAACACATTTACAGTTTTCGATTTTTTTCTATAACTAGCGACCCGAACCAGCTTCGCACGGGTACTGATATTGGATATATTATGCATGTATTATACACATTAACCTGCCTCTTGAATCACTCTATCTATTAAAAAAAAACCGCAACAAAATCCGTGGCGTACTTTTAAAGATAGCATACATAGGGAAAGCAAACCTTGTTTTGTACTATGTAATGATTGTGCTATAAGACTTTGCTTTAAACTACATTTCAGAGTTCTTGGTCCATGGGAAGTATCCTATGCTTCAAGGAACCAAATACTTGAGTATATGATTTAAATTCCAACTCAATACCTCCACACGCTCCCAAGATTAAGGGTAAACAAACAGCAGACAAACGGAAAGCAAAGTAATCTTATAAGAATTTCATCTTATCTTATTCAACTCTTGAGCCCCAAGCAAACGCCGGTGCTCGCTCACCTATTGTTTTTCTATTATGTCTTTTATTATGGTATTCAAAAGGTTAAAGTCATCATCATCATCATCAGCCTTTCAATATTCCCACTGCAGGGACACAGGCCTCCTCTCTCTAAGAGAGGGAATGGGCCATGATCCACCACGCGGGCCCAGAGCGGATTGGTGGATGTCACATGTCTTCGAATTTTTTATTCTAGGACATGCCGGTTTCCTCACGATGTTTTCCTTCACCGTTTTGAGAGCAGTGGTGATGAAATAACTTACACAAAGTAATGTGCCTGGCTGGGTTTGAACCCACGACCTACGACTCGTAAGTCGGGGCCTTTACCACTCGGCCACCACTGCTGTAAAAGGTTAAGGTAGGGAAATCTAAAAAGATATATCAAGGAAGAGAGTGGTTGTTGCAAAGATTTAAAAAAGAACCAGACGAGAAATGAAGAAATGGACTACATAATATGAAATTAAAATGATATTCAAATCAAGGATATTGAAATCAAATTGAATCGAAACAAATTTATTCAAATAATTACATAAACAAAAAAAAAAAACATAACAGATAATGCAAACAATGACATTTGTTACATTTTTTTGTGAGAAAACCATATTTATTGGTTATCGTCTGCGTAAAATATGGTTATAGTTATTTTGTGAGGCGAAGAGAGAGGCAAACTAATATAATATATCATTAGATAAGCCTCATATACAACACCATAATGAGATAACTTTCCGATACATAAGCACTGAATCGAATACGTATTACTATATCGTAGTTGGGTACATCTGTGTTAAGATTCACATGTTCAGTCTATCATTCTGTATTCATATGTCCCTCATTCATAGTTATGAATATAGCTTCATATAATAAACATAATTTTCTTCTCGAGCAGTTTTACTGTACAAGTCTTTATGCGCCACATAAATTACAACGGAATCCTTTCGTATATTGTCGCTTTATATCTTCTTGATGTTTCTATCTATTCTTTATGTTATTATAAAGCAGATAAGTATTCTTCACTCTACTTTATGCATTCTTTATTCTTCTTCTTTTCGAATCCATGGTAAACTCGTGAAATTGTTTGTGTCCAGTAGATGCTTACGTTTACTACAGTTTGATGGCAATTTATAATCCTGTTGCAAAATGTAGGTGTAACGGTCCTGGGACACTATGGTACATTCTTTATTGCAAGTCCTTTTTTTTCTTCATTTTTGAGTGGATTGTGGCCTTGATTGCTATACCGGAAGTCATGGGTTTGATTGAAACCCAGGACAAAGGTTTGGATACTCTCTACCAGGCCGTCGCAGCGTGAAGACGCTGTGAAACTGATTCAGATCCTAACCGTTTTATCATTGCACGAAACCCACGTAAGCCCAATTAGTAGATGATCACAGCTCGAATCATGCTGGGCGACCCGACATATAATTGTTTTTCTGACCTACCAGTAATGGGCACCCTGTGCATCTCTGTTATTTGTCTCGTGTAAGTCCTGAAAAGTGTAGGTGATTGTGCAGGATGGATAGCATAGTTAATGACGTATTTAATAATAATATCTTTATTTATTTCACAAAAATACAGAATTCACGTGTTTTACATCAAAAAATAAAACAAAACAATTTGAGTGAACTTTGGTAGAAAACACATACAATACAATCTAGTTATATTAGTAATACTAGTCTATTTGTGCAGTGGCTGTACACTGGCACTGTGGTAGAGATAGGTCGAGAAAACCTTGCAGCGACATCTATGTCGGCACATAGGAACTAGGTAATGACGTAAACAAGCGCTAAGAAGATTAAGGGGGTCTAAAGTTTACATGAAGAACCTTACTTTTACGTGGGCTAAGCGGCTGGCAGCTAATAAAATATTATGATAGTTATTTTTTGGCCTTTTCACACTTAAACCACTGAACAAATCTCAAAACGTTGAAGAATACATAATGAAGAAACGCCTGCCCTAGAGTTACCGACCTACTTTGGCATGGAATTAGACGGCGTGTGCCCTTCAATTGCTCTTCAAAATGCTTCTATATAGACCATCGTCAAGCTAGGACTTCAGATTTGAACGTCGAACAAAATCGTGTAGCGTTAATCTAATGTAGCTCTACAAGTTTAGTAGTCATTTTTTTATTGCAATAAACTAGTGCTTGACTGCGATCCCACCTGATGGTAAGCAGTGATGAGCAGTGGTGAGTCATATAAAATATATGGAGACCGACACGTCCAGATTGGCCCACTTGACTAATGTGTGTGCAATGCACCTTTATCAACCTTCGCTCTTTCAAACGTCTATTTTATAGGCGTCCTCGGAAAAATCCCCCGCCACTCCCCTCCTCCCCAAACCGGGACATTGCGGTGTCGCATGTCAATATCATCATATGTTGGACTTTTTCAAAATCATGGACATAATTAAGATTCGCTTTTGCTTTCAGTCCCGTTCATGAAGCGAGGAATATCGTTATATACCTCCTCGCAAGTTGGCCCTACAGGCGACCGAATTACACAAATTAAAAATTCTTAACACGCGCACTTAAGTAAAGTTTGAATTAAAATCGTTTCTACTGTCGTGAACAAATATAAAATTAAGAGTGCCATAGTCTAGTACACTTCCATTTTCTTCCAAAAGAAAAGGGGCATAAGTTACTGAAATTCAAAACCCAGTTAATGCAATGGTTGATAGTCTTATCTCAATTTATCATAACTTGAGAAATGTAAATAAATCGCATAAAATGAGAATAAAAAGCCACAGACTGATGTTTTGGCATTCCAAAGACCACACTCTACTCTACACACTAGTGTCATGACGATTCATGAAGCTTGGTTAGTTCTGGATGAATTTGTCAGAATATTTTCTTTTAATAGCTATTCATTCTTATATGAAAATTAGCTTTTGCCCGCGGCTTCGCTTCCGGCAACAGTTTATTCTACTTTACTCCAGTCTACTCTACTCTACCCTGCTCAACCCTAGTCTACCCTTCTATACCCTATTTTTTTTTTCATAAGAACCTTCTCCTGACAATAACAAACACAACAAAAAAAGAATTATCGAAATCGGTTAAGCCATTTTCGAGTTTTGCGCTTACCAACACATTTTGCGATTCATTTTTATATTATAGATGAACAGCTGTTTGGTGGTCTCGATAAAACTCGAGAACAGCGGGACCGATTTGGCTGATTTTGGTCTTGAAATATTCACAAAAGTTCAGGGAAGGTTAAAACGATGAAAGCGAAAAAAAAAAGGTGGTACGAAATTAGCCGAGACAGCTAGTAACAATTAAGTAGTTTGTCACATTGATATTATAGCTACAATTCATAAGATTATTAGTAGTATACGGGAAATAAGTTGAACATGCGAAGTGCCGCCCCTCTTTTCGATTAAGACCCGAATATCGGGTATTATAATTCTCATCATCCAGGTCGAACCACTATGTTAGTCGACCTGAAATGCGTAGTAACCGATAACGAAGTAGGGGGACTACGCTTAATGATACTAATGGTTCAACTTGTTTGACGCGCAATATAGCATCAGCCATTATAAGGCTGATTTGATGATGATATTGCGCGTCAAAAAAGTTGTTTCCACTGCTGGGAATCACGCCTCCTCTCTAGGAGAGGAAATGGGCCAAAATCTACCACGCGGGCCCAGTGCAGTTTGGTGGACTCATAATATACTTACAAAAGATTCTTTGGAAATGTATGTACAACACAATTATAAATATACGAAATAATTATAGAATAATATTTTGTATGAGGAAAGCAGCAATTTCCGTACTTTAATACAAGATTCTTTCGTAAAATAACTTCAAATAATTTTACCGTCATAAATCGGTACAAGTATTGGGGCTAATTAAAGGTAACGTGGGTTCTTACCGTAAAGCAAAAAACCAATTCATAGGTATAATTATCTATATATTATTAATTTCTAATTAACTTCTTACCTTTAAAGCAACACTCAAAGTTACACGTGTTACCTGTAACAGAAGATTCATTTATCCTTGTTTTTGATAGCTCCTGTTATTAATTAATTTGAATAAGTTATTAAGAATTCTAATAAAAAATTTAACATA
Source organism: Mythimna loreyi (assembly GCA_029852875.1). Lineage (NCBI taxonomy): Eukaryota > Metazoa > Arthropoda > Insecta > Lepidoptera > Noctuidae > Mythimna > Mythimna loreyi. Next base: position 10,127,253 of record CM056785.1, on the reverse strand, counting down.
CTTTTTGATCATCATTTCAGACAAATAACGGTTCTGTGCGTCTCACGAACATCGGATTTTTTTTTCATCTAACGCGACACTTTGTCACCCGTTATGAGATTTCCGACCACCGTAGGCGCGGGCTTGTCGATGGCGAGCAATGGGTAGCTTGCCATCTAATCTTCTGGCAACAGTCTGCACCAAGATCAATCGTCGACGGCGCGCACTATTCCCGTGCGCCTCAAAGAGTGGTCAGCAAACTGTAAGGGGGTTCGCGTCTGAAAGGAAGGCTCTGATCCTGATATATATGGCAACTTAAGAATGAGGTAGGTTGTTTAGTCAGTTAGAGTCACTGTTTCCCGCTCCACCCAAGGGCGGGATTCATCATTGGATGAATTTTACCTACCATATTAAAAAAAAAAAAACTTTAGAACATTTCGAACATCTGTTCTAACAGCAATGTGCCCAGTCCACTACCATTTAAATTTTATGATTCTTCTGGCTATATCGGCAACCTAGGTTCTTTTCTTTCCTGATTCAGCACTTAAAAAAAACTCCAATGAAAGTCCTCTGCATTGCTCTTTGGTTAACTTTAAGCCTTTGGTTGGTTGTTTCAGACCCGTTTTAGTTCGTGGTCGTCTTGAGACGCTGTTGCATGTCAGACGAGAAAATACCGTCTTAACTTGCAGAGCTCTGGACAAGTGCACAGTCGAGTCGAATTCGACAATTGACTTACCTAATACTAGAAGTAAGAACTTCCTAATTGGACTGTTTACAACTTTGAGTGTAGAGTATTTGGTCTTGAGTGCTTCATAGAGCGTATTTACCATAATCTTAAACGTTTTACGAGCTGGCTCTTCTCAATGGACTGATCTCATGCAAACATCTTATTATTTTCGGTTTCAGGATTAAAGATCATCATCAGCTTTTTTTAAAGTTACCACTGCGGGGACAAAGGGCTCCTCTCTAGGATAGAAAATGGATCATAATCAACTACGCGGGCTCTGTGCGGATTGGTGGATGCCACATGACTTCGATTTTTTGGTTCTAGGACATGCCAGTTTCCTCACAATGTTTTTATTCAGGGTTTAAAGCCGTTTAAAGCTATGGAAGACGCTTTTCAAGGATTTGGAGATCATCAATTGAACTTTATTTGCACATACCTTCGAATGTCACACTCTAGAAATATGTTCCCAATTTTCTGAAGCTTGACATTTTAAGTTGTCAAATCGTAGTCTAGGATTAAAAAACGAACCATACCTCCACACCAACTATAAGCTTGTGCCAATCCGTCTTTGACATCTTAAAATCAAACGACTAAGGTCGAATATAACCAACAAATCTGAATACGTTGACAGCTCTCAACTTGGCTGTAAAGTTTAAATCTTCTGATCGCATCCAGTTTCACTGTTGAAATTCTCAAGTTAATCTTGCCTTAAAGTAAGTTTCAAGTATATTAAATGAGATTTACGCACCGTTTCAACAAGCAACACCTCGTCAGCTGCAAATGGTACCGGACACCTCCTGACCCGCTCCGTGTCACCCAAAGTGTCGGGTTTAAACTTTGATAGTGTTAAGTGGTGACAGTTTGCTAATCTCTTTCAGTTGAGGGTTAAACTTTCAGGAAGGTGAGCTGATAACACGCTTAGTAACTGATTTTTATTTTGAGATAAGGTAGGGATTGAATGTTATGATTAAGGCTGAGGTAACGACACAAAATTCTTGCTCATTTATGCTTTCAACTTTTTTGGGATAAGCAGAATTTAAAGATTTTCTATGACATATTTTACACTTGTCGAAATGATTTAGTACGCTGCAAATATTTGGAACTAAAATGGCCATTGTTGCTATGGCTACGCGAGAGCCCGTCGCTGAGCCTCACATCGATTAAAACCCAAATATCTGTTACTATGCATTGAAGGTTAATCGACATTTAGGTTCAACTTATGTACCGCGTACTAAAATAAAGATAAAAGTTTCCAAACCTTTATCTATATCAGTTGCTTCATCTCACACAAACGGCGTAACGGATACAGGTGAAAATTTGTACAGATATAGACCATATATTGGAATATTCGGAATAACCTATATGAACCTCTTTTATAACGCGTATGCACCCTTGGAAAACTTTTCTACTTCGGCAAAAAAGCTAGTTGACAATAGTTTTTATTCAAAACACGTTACACTACGACACAACTTTTCTGAAGAGCTCAGATTGGGTGAGAATTTCGTGAGTCCTTTAATATTACTAGCGTCTGCGTCTTAACATAGAAAAAATCTGTTTAATAAATAACAAACAGTTGAGCCTTACTTACTGAAAATGTACTTACAGGTACTATCGTTGGTATTTACCTGGCTTCTGATCTCTTGAGGTTCCAAGTCAAACACCAAGAGGTAAACAGCTTCAAACGTGTTTACTCAAAGTGTTTGTGCAATGAGATTTGCGTGTGTAATGAGTTAACGACACTCATGATTCAACCTGAGCAATCTTGGCTAAAATATTCACATGACAAGACTTTACTAGGTCTCTGGTACTCAACTCTATAATCACGAGATGAATAAATAAACGCGTTTATATTTTACACTCAACGCGAACAATTTTGAACAACATCGTGTGCCGTCGGATTCCCTTGGCACACATTCACTCTTGTATGAAACAAAAGAAACGAGGGGTAAACTCGAAAGTTGTCACAGTTTATAAACAAGGTGCTGCAGGGAATCTACATCCCATCTACACTAACATTATAAACAGGAAAGTTGGTTTGTATGTTTGTTTGATGTTTACCTCAAGTTAAAGGTATTTTGAAGTCATTTTTTGTTTAGTTTTAGGTGAAGAGATGACTGAAATTATAATAGGTATACTTGCTTTCTGCCAATGGCTTCGCCCACGTGAAAATAGGTTTTTGCACAAACTATGTGTTGGTACTTTTAGAGGTATGTCATAATTATATATAGTCACAGTAATATTCTTTGCAAGTGCTTAAAATTTGATGATACGACACACAATCCAATTTGGGTTTTTTATTTTAAAAATTCTTAAAAGTGCATTATAACATTCTCAACACACATTATTAAGTATAATTAAGTACATTTCTTTTCACCCATTTCTATTTTATATTTTCATTAAAAACGTATGATACTAATTTAAAACTAATGGTTTAAATTAAATAATTCTAATTTTGATGCTATTTCCAGAAGTAATGTACTAAAATAAGTGAAAAAAAAATCTTATTTCAACGTGCCCAATTATACAGTCAATTAACTGCCATAAAATCAAAATGGTTTTAATTGTTCTTCGGCATCTTCTCCTTACCTATGGTATCTACACTTGGTCATCTCAAACAATTTGTTCAATGGCCTGTGAGAAAGAGGTCAAGTCACTAAGAGATTCGTTTGGAGAGATACTTTGGACCACGTTGGGCATTGGCAGCTTAAGATAACGAGTAAGAGGCGCGTTTACAGACTAACTTTTTGTAGCTATACTATTTTGTATTTCATTTCTTAGTACAAGCTATATTTGGCGTGATTTTGTACTTATTTTTGAAGCAGTAACTTCTTTAATTATTTGGAAACTAGCGACCCCCCCAGCTTCGCACAGGTACTGATATTATGCATGTTTTATACAAATAAACCTTGCTCTTGAATCACTTTATCTATTAAAAAAAGCGCATTAAAATCCGTTGCGTACTTTTAAAGATCTAAGCATACATAAGGACAGCGGTAAGCAACTTTGTTTTATACTATGTAGTGATGAATAGTTTCTAGTTAATATTGCGATGTACAATTGTAGTTTTGTATTTCAAATATCTATAAAACTCGACTAATTTTAAAATCATTGAAACAGGTACGGTCTCTTTTATAACATGTTGCTAAGGATGGTTACAAATACCTAATGTTCTAAATTAAGAAAACGGACAAGTTTAAGGACTATGTTGAAGACACGTTAATTTGGCAGTGACTGTTTTTACATAATAAGTTCTCTGTGCAATAGCTGTATTATATTGCTTTTAGTTTAAGTTCGTATAAAAATCTGTTAACTGCTCCATTTTTGTTTCCCCTTGGGGGCCAATTGTAGGTACATACTTCTGTACAAATTGCTGACCTTAAAAAAATCTTTGCCTTTTTTTTCACACATTTTTACGAAATTAATTTGGCCGTAATTTTTGGTTTTTATATTTTATTTTTTCCCACAAAAATTCAGTGATTTTTTTTACTTATTTTTCGAAGGGATATTTTTTTTTGAAAACTCAAAGATTTGATTCAATAATGAGTGGCAAGTCTGTTGGTTTTTAAAGGAATCATCTTGCTAGACATTTCGATGACAAATTTAATATGATACCAGAGATACTTGATATTCATTTTATTCTTATTACATTAAAATTCTTAACTGAAAATCAACTAAAAACACAACTCAAACTAGAGCGTAAACAAAAAGTAATTACGTTAACCTAACCTAGTTACATCCATGGTATCGTAGTGGGACATTATGTATTTAAGGGCCGGTTACGTGAAACGTGAGGAATTTTCACAAGTCTCTGTATTTGTCTATTTATAAAGCAGACCTATGAAAAAAAAATCTAAAATGTGCTTGCAAATAATAAATTGACTTGGTTTAATATATTTTAAACACGTTTAATTTTACGCAACGACCTGTCACTTTTATTCAAAACTAGCGGTCACCTGTTATTACACTGTATTTGCCTGTTAACTGTTCCACTCCTGCCTATAACATAAAATAATTTTTCAATTTGAACCACTGTTAACTTTTGAAATTAATGCGTTCAAACAAAGACATAAAATTGTCAACTTTAAAACAAAAAAAAAATCTACTCCTGAACCCCAAGCGAACGCCACCGTTGGCACACTTATTGTATTTCTATTATATCTCTATTTACGGTATTCAAAAGGCTATTATCGATAGCAGCTTTAATTTATAACATAGTAATTCTTTATGTAAGAAATATTTTAGGTTTTTCTTGCAACTGATGCAATGATTAATCCGATGAGTATGCAAGACGCTCAAGACCGGTCATTGAAGTAAGGCTTAAAAATGATGATAAAAAACTGTTTTACTCTGATTCTCCTTAAACAGAACTCTAAACAATAAAATATCTTTCTGTGTTGAAAATTAAAACCGGTATGCTTGCTCTAAAAACCATTATTTTACTCAACTAAAACACTTAAAAAGACATTTTAATTTAAATACTTAAGATTAACGCACGCAAGGCTTACCGACGACAGTAAAAACTGGGATTTTGGCCAATAAAGAGAGAGACAAACTCTGTGAAAGTCGCGTTACACATCTTATGTCCCAAATTTTCACCCCCTCGCGCATAATTCACACATTATGCGGTGCGTGATTGAGACGTTTCAGACTTTCTACTGTGTGCCCAGTGTGTCTTCAGGCTTTATTGAGACGTAACTTGCTGTAATAAAAATGAAAATACATTTAAAACCTTCAAGTTTCAAAATAGTTTTCACTAGAGCATTTTTTTTTTAAACTAATGCTTGGCTGTGATACCATCTGATGGTAAGCGGTGATGCAATCGTTGATGGTAAGGTGCACTAGTTTATTAAGAGCCTTTTAACTATAGCCTTGAAGATACCCAAATTATAATCGGATGGAAAGTGTGTGTGGCACAAAATTTATAGAAGTGCCTACGCGGTGATTTCACTTAAAAAAAAATCTTTTCAATCCTGCGGCCCGAAGCCAAACCAAACCTTTGAAGTTTTCGTTTCGAGTGCAAGGAAAAATTAACTTAGCGGTGGTCATGCGGAAGTGTCTTGGATGTTACTAAAACTAGACCAGATTAATGAGAAATCCTCTCAGTTTCCAAGAATTACCATACTATACCATACATATACACACTCACATATACCTACTTCTACTACATCGCAGTCAGTAAAGAATACCGGAATAAAAAAATGGGATAAGCGTGACTAAGATATTCCCGTGAAGTTATGACAGGAATATATTCATACAACAACTGCATAAAATTTTCTTTGATAAGGGTAGGTACACAATGCACCAATGGCAGGTAAAAAAATAGTCCTATTATTGCTTATTTACCAATAAGCGCCTATCTATGTTAAATCCGTTGAACACTAAGGTTTTAACACTAATATTCAATTAAAGAAATTTTAAAAGTTAGAATCAAACATCTATTAAACTAAAATATTTTAATTTCTTAACACTGTAGTAGAACGTAGTATATATATGTGGCCAATACATTTAACACTACTGTATAATGGCCACAAAAGGCACTCCAAAATTAACACAATTGCAAAAAGATATCTAATAAAGCATAATCATTCTATAAACCTATACTGAACGTAGTGAATACTAGACTAAATATTTAACACTACACCACAAAATTCACACCAAAATTAACACAATCACAATAAGATGTCTACTAAAGCACCATAATTTCACATAGCTGTAGCAGAACGTAGTTTTACAACCGCAGAGCTATGAATAAGATAATTAATAGAGAGGAGGGAGGATAATATTTTCCCCCTTGCAATGTGTCGAGTTTCTTTACAACCACGCTGAGACTAAACGCTAGTACATACCATCCTTTATAACATTGTTAAATAAATTAAAATATCCTCGTATAATGTATGTAAATTCAGAACATAAAAACCGAGGGAACAAGGGTTTCATGTTTACACACATTTTGTGTTTGTACGTTCCGTTTTTGATTTTGTAAAAGTGTCTTCATTTTGAATATATTTCTACCCACCCATTTAATAACGGTGCATGGTTTTCGTTGGGGAGGTGAGAGGATTTCTTTGTTAGATACTTATTTATTAAAGTATTTATGGCAAACCATAATTAATGTTATCTTATTTTAATTATAATATAATATACTATATAAAGCATTAGCGACCAGCCCCAGCTTCGCTCGGGTGTATGCTGATATTAAATACTCGTATATTAAGCATGCACATAAACCTTTATCTACACTAATATAATCTACACTAATATAATAAAGAGGTAAAGTTTGTTTTTTTGTTTGTAGGAAGTAATCTCTGGAACTACTGGTCCGATTGGAAAAAATTTAGTAACAACAGAAAGCTGCTTTACTCCTGAGTGACATAGGCTATATTTTATGTACGCGGGCGAAGCCGCTGACAAAAGCTAGTACTTAATAAAAAAATCCAGCCCCAGCTTCGCTCGGGTGTATGCTGATATTAAATACTCGTATATTAAGCATGCACATAAACCTTTATCTTGAATAATTCTATCTATTAAAAAAACCGTGTCAAAATCCGTTGCGTAATTTTAAAAATTTTACGTATGCATAGGGACAGACGGGACGCGACTTTGTTTTATACTATGTAATTATGACTAAAACTCAAAAGTTAACAAAACTTTTTGTCATTCTGATTCTAATTTACCTGTTTTTTTTCACCTCGAGGCATTCGGGGGAAATCAAAAGTGGTTTTGAAGAAAACCCTACTTTTTAAAAATGTATTCTCATTTCTTACTGTAAATTGTATCAAGAAAGTGGCAATTCTTGTTTTTCATATTAGCTTCTACAGTATTCAAAGATTTTGTTTAGACTATACTCTTTCATAGCAGTACTCGCAATTATTCTTGTACTTTTTATTTTTTATACTAGTTCTTTATATTTGTCATTATCACTTATTCATATTAGGTGGGATTCGCATTTTATACATTTTTCTAATGCTAATCTTAATATGTTTATTTATTTATTTGGTTAGTTGGTATTAGAGAAAATAAAGATTTGATTTTTTTACTTATGTTAGTTTCGCGTTTTGTCACTGTCTCGCCTGTTACGTCGATGGTGAAGCGCGCTTTACTAGAAGTAACTCTCAGTGTGAAAAAACGAACATTCCTGTGCGCAGCCCTTAAATGGTTATCGGTCCACCTTGTGGGAGGCTTTTCAACGTTTCAACGTTGTGTCTTCCGATTATAGCCGGCAGCGACATCTATGGTGCCACATGAGAACTACAAAATAAGAAATCTTGAATCGCGCAACCAAAGTTCACTACGCGATTTGTTCTAATACGACGATCTGAAATAATTTATTGGGCGGTAGCCCACTAGACATAACACCTGCCTGGTCTAAGAATCCTTCCTTTTTAACGGAGGTATGTAGGTATGTGAGACTTTACTCTCTGTTCCGCATATATCCTAAAACCTATTACAGTTTCACTATTACTGTTTTTATTATTTACTAATTTCAAGAACCAATACTTACAAACAAAAGAGTACTTAGTTCCTTCCTATTGCGGTAAAATAATCTTAAAAAAAACAGAAGAAATTGAAAATCACATCATCACAAAGTTCAAAGTCACTGTAAAAATAAAATCCTTTAATAATTTCCATGGAAATTCAGCTGTCTTGATAAAAGGGAAAGTAATTCCTAACTAAGAAGGGTGACCGGAAAAATCTTGTCACATCAATCAATTTTTTGAGTAAAACGCTTTTCATCGGCAAAATTAGGTCTCGATAAGCAGGGAGAAACGTTTATATAGAAAATATAGGTAGGTTTTGTGTAATTTAGGGTATGAGAGCTTTCTTCGCATGGTTTAGGTCTCATCGATCATCATTATGCTTTCTTTAACCAAATTCATTCAAGTTCGTGCCAACATTATCTTCTTTTTTTACACCTCTGTATTTCTCATTGGTAAGGTCTAGAGTGGAGACCGCGTACCCGAAGACGCAGTGTTGGAAGGCCTCTAATAAGGTAGACCGATGGCTGGCCGGTATCCGATGGCGATGGCGGATATCCGATGGATGCGAGATGCACAAGACTGTTTATTATGACGAAAATTGCGGGAGGCCTGTGTCCAGCAGTGGACGTCTTTCGGTTGAAATGATGATGATTTCTCATTTTTGACCCCATTCGCACCCGCAGGAGACACTTAGGGCCTATGTACACCACGTTTAGGGCATCAGGAATTGTTAAAAGTTCCTGGTTACTGTAGGCTAGATTTTCCGGACAGCGAGCAATAGGTAGCTCAACGTTTGGCCGTCCGGTAAGAACTTTTAAATTTGTGATGTTCCACATGCCTCAATAATATTATGTCAGCTAACAAGGGACGAGGTGGGGCCGATGCCTGCTAGTGTAGTGGGAGTATTTAAAAGAACTACCGTTGCCTTGGAACGCAAAGGTGAAACGAAGGAACTAAGGGGATATTTTAAAGAATAACACGTCCTTTTAGTTTTACTCAGATGGGTATTTAATGATTTGTTACCTCAAAGAAAAAACATTTTTTTTTGTTATATACACTTCCATTAACCACCCACCACCATTTACCTAAGAAACCTTTTCCTAGTTCCAGCTACTACGTTTCCTAGATCAGGTGGATTAAGAAACAATACAAAAAAAACCTTTGTTGGGACAACAAAACCCAACACAAAGTAGTAGGAATCTGCTAGCTAAAGCCGTTTCTACGTACCTAATTAAGTAGTGCAAGCGCAGCAATGTTTTGTTTTCTCATTTTCTGTTAGAAGTAAGGACTAGTCGGGCACTTTCAGCGGCATCGCCGTCCAAATTGCCACTTGTGGGACGTCGGAAACTAACTGCTGGCACCCAGGAACTCGAAATGTAGCATCTCAGTTAATTTTGTGCCAGATATGTTCGAGAAAATATTCTCGAAATTGCGGCCAGTTTCCTCAACTTTTGTGCAGTTGGCACGACGTGGTGGTTCGAAAACCGTTTCCTTTGAAAATCTTCTTTTGAAGCAAAAACTGAGTTTTCTTCTTGAAGTACCTACCTAATTACTGTGAATATGTTCTAGGTAAGAACAGTGTTGGCCGAGTGATAATGACCCTGACACACGAGTTGTAGTTTTAAGCCCACCTTGGCACATTACTTTGTGTAATTTATTTCATCACCACAACTCTAAATACGGTGTAGGAAAACATCGTGAGGAAGCCAGTATGTCCTAGAACCAACAATTCGAAGACATGTGACATCCACCAATCCACACTGGGCCCAGGTGGTGTATTATTGCCCATTTCCTCTCCTAGAGAGGAGGCCTGTATCCCAATATTAAAAAGATGATGATGAAATTCTAGGTGGAAAAAAACCGAATCATTCAATTGAGGGTAAAGCGAAAAAAATATAAGGAAAAGCGTCTAAAGTTCTAACCCTCTACGTACATGTCGCATAATATATTAACCCTAAAATGAATTCAAAGAAAATAAAACGGGCTCGGCAAAGAGGTGTTTCCTAAGTTACGCATCACTGCAGAATAGGTATCCATTTCCACGTCGATTTCAAGAATGTATGGTAATGTGATGGAGACATATCGTATTCTCGCTTCACAGTTACGATACTGAGTGCTCTCTATACTTCGTTTTGTATTCGCTCTCCTACTTATTTGATGCTTTTTGTGGATGAAAACAATGGTATCCATTTGGAACATTTCGCATTAAGAAGATACCGAGAGTAGTTCGAGAATCGAGTTAGGGCTGCCATTTCTTGTTCATGTTAGGAAAAGTGTGATATTTTGTTATTGGATTGTGTTCGAAGGAAATGTTATACTTTGTGTGCCCAGTTTTATGGTGTTACGGTTTTATTAACATTTTTTTTTGTGCTGCCCTTGCAGGGTTGGTAGGAAAATTTATGGTCTGTTTAAGTACCGTCATCAAAAATAGTTGTTAAAAATATAATAGTTATGCGTTGTGCTTGGAGAAATCCAAGTATAGTGTGTTATTAGCAGATAGATTACTAAATATAAAAAAAAAAAACTGGGCAAGTTCTAGTCGGATTCGTATATTTAGGGTTCCGTCCTAATCAACTTATGGATATAATCTAATTCCTGAATCTAGTCTCGTAGATTTACTTAATGAAAAAATTAAATTGAAACATTATCACAAATTTTCAGATTTATTCCTATACTTGTACTATGTGACCTCGCTTTATGCAAAATAATAGGGTTCTAGGTCAACGGAAAGTGTCCGTAAATTTTGATTCTTTTGAGAGTATCGAAATATACGTTTTTGGGACATAAATGTGCGTATTTTTACATCTTCAAGGAGCTGTAAAACCTGAAAATAAGGTTGAAATTTGAATTGGATACCTCCACCTGTTTCCAGGATAAAGAGTCTTGACAGACCGACAGACAGATGGACAACAAAGTGATTCTATAAGGGTTCCGTTTTTCGTTTTGAAGTACGGAACCTTAAAAAAACTAAACAACGGAACGCTAAGAAGCCTATGTGTTACGACGAATAAATATTGTTGAATACACAAAAATAATCTACATCTACACTTTAATATAATAAAGTTTGTTTTTTTGTTTGTAGGAGGTAATCTCTGAAACTAATGGTTCGATTGGAAAAATTGAAGCTATAATAGAAAGCTGCTTCACTCCTGAGTGACATAGGCTATAAATTATTTATATTGCATGGATATTAACGGAGCTATCACAACTTTTGTCTCACAAATTTTCCGCGGACGAAGTCGCGGGCAGAAGCTAGTGTGTTATAACATAATACTTGATATTCAATAGGCAGTCAACCCATTATATTATTTTCAGTAAGATTATTGAAAATAAAATAATGGATATAAAATAAAGAAGCGCTGGTACTTTATCATAAAATCAATACTTCTCTCCATTAATATTAATATTATTACAAAGCAGAAGAGTTTTCTTGATTGAATGAACACGCTTATCTCTTGAACTAGAACTGGTTCAATTTTTTTTTTAATTACTTATTAATTGCTTTATCAAGAAAAACATTAGGAATAGTAGCCAAACTCGCGGGGGATAGTTAGTAGTTTAGTTAGTAAAAACTTTTAAACAAAGTTAGATAAATTAATTTAAAAAAAAAATTACCGTAAGTTTCAGAATGTGTATATTTTTTTTTATATCGTGTTCAAGGTGTACAATCGGCATTTGAGGGGGTTAAGATTAGAGCTACCAATTTTTTAAATAATTAAAAAATTCAAAAATAACCAACCACGTAATCAGTAAGGCCAATAATAAATAAAGGGTTATATGCACGAGAACACTAACATAAATACGTACAATGCGTTACAAATGAGAATAGGATCGGTTGCCATGTTGTGACGTCACGTCATACTGTCAAATCGGATAAATTGGCTAGGGTGAAAAAAACAACAGTTAAAAAAAAAACTATTTACGAATCGTGAACGAAAAAAAAAACAGAATCCAGTTCAGTGTCATGTGTCTGAGTAGCGGTAAATGGAAAAAATGCGAATTGTTCTTAACAATAAAAATAATAAAGAAAATAGATTAAAACAAAACTAATTATGAACTAAAACAATTTACTTAGCTAATTTATATTACATAATAATGTTTTTAGTTTACCAAGACTTAACTAAGATTTAGAAAAAAAAAACTGTTTACTGACACGCAAATAAGATTTTTTTTGCAAACCGCGTTTTTCACTCAAAATTTGACAGATCGAGGTTATGGACTTCCTATTCTCATTTGGAACGCATAGTAACTATAATTATAGTATTGCCAACACACCTTGTGCTCAAAATTCACGGAGAATAGTCCATATTTCATTTCAGCCCGCAACTAGAATACACAATGAGGGGATCCCCATGAATACTAACGAGACAACAGTTTATTTCGTTAATCGTGCAAACAAGAACTTTCAGTTTGTATTGCTTTATCTAACAAATAGTTTGGTTTGACTCAGTTAATACGAAAATTCGTAATTTTGTTGAGTTTGTGTTATGTGGGAGAGTTATTGTTATCAAGCGGACTATTTACTTATCTTAGATGTATTTTTGCTTAGAGATAATAATGAGGTAAGTATATAAGTATTCGGAATAGGAGCTTAGAAACTTTTAGTGTAATTACTAAGAAAAAAATATTAAGCAAAAAAAGCCTAAGGTGGCGTTGAATATTTTCCTTTTTAACGTCGTTAAGTTTTAAGTTTATAAAAATCGGCCAAGAGCGTGTCGGGCCACGATTAGTGTAAGTATCCGTAGTTTCTCGTCCGTCACAGATTTCTCACAATGTAACAGGAACCCAGATGCCCATGTATAAATTAATATAAATAATAAATATGTTTATATCTCACCACAATATTATATAATTGGATCATGTGCTTTAAAAGTTGTGACAACTGTTTTACTGTGGGAGACTGGTGCCTAAACTAGGCAGCAAGCCTTTATTTTAGGACACCGGGACTCCGCCTTTTCTATAGTGTATTTAATGATTAAATATTTTATACAGTGACCGATTGTGACCCTATACAACAGTATAAGGTCACAATCAATAATAATCTTATTATTGATTCCAATACATTGCATATAATTAACAATTAAAAAAACACTTCTTGAAAAATGTACTTTTAGCCTTAGGTACACATGGAAGGTGTCAAAGAGGAAACACGTTTTTGCAAAAAAAAAAATCAAACAAACTGTGGCTTACTTCTTCCTAAAACATAGGTCAATAACAATACAAACTGGTTACATTACCCGTATTTACTTGTAGGTATCAGATCAAACCCGAGTCATAACATAACTTGCTCTTTTATCAAAGTTAACCCCTGGAGCCAGTTAAATGAAAGTTTTATGCGTGATCCGAACGTTGAACTGGAAAAAATTCGGCGTAATGTCTTAAACGATTGTGGTTTCTTTTTGTTTTCAACGATTCTTCGTCGAAAATCTTTGAGAACATTCCAAATCCTTCCGCTGGGAACGATTTAGAGATGTCACAGTTGTGCCAAAGTTGCTGGGTGATGATAGACCGCAAAACAAGGAGGTATGAAAAACACAGCGCTACAGATACAATTTGTTATAATATAATATTTTCCTCAACTATCACACAACGTCGTCTAGTCCCCAGCTAAGCAGAGCTTGTGTTATGAGTACTAGACAACTGATAAACATACTTATATATTTTTAAATACATACATATTAAAGATAAATTACACGCAGACACAGAATAAATGATCGGGCTCATCACACAAACATTTGTCCTGGGTGGGAATCGAATCCACGACCTCTGGCATAGCAATCAGGTTCACTAACTACCAGACCAGCAAATCAGTCATATACACATACACAACTAAATTTTGATCGTATTAATCCCGTGGTAGGTTTACCTCCTACATGAAACACTATCGATTTCTAAAATAAAAAAGAAACAAAAAGTACTTTTCTAATATATGTACGAAATTAATTTCTTTAAGTAAACGTCAGCTTAGCGAGTCAATGTCCTGTAGGTAGTTAGTATGCAACGTGTCAACCTTCCGAATTGACCCGTGGGATTAAGGCGATCAAATTTTTTGCGGTGTATAAATACGTAGGTGTCTTTAGTTTTGTTTAACTGTAAAAGAAAATAAGAAAATAAGTATATTACTTTTACTTATTTATATTTTTTTAGTGGGTTAAGATGATATGGCTGATATGGGTAGAAAAAAAAAAATGGTTGCCTGTAAAGTCGGTTTTACGGGTGAAGATTTTACGTGACAACGTCTTGAGACACAAGCATGCGCCGATTCAATGCGCCTAATTCTCTAGTGCTGCGCGCGCGGCAGACCGATCATAGTTGAGTGGGAGAGAGACGCAAGGCATTCGGCGGGCCTCTCTCTCGTTCGGTGACTCATCGTAACGTTACCGAGCGTTACACTTTTTCATAAGTGACTCCCAGCCGCAACCTAATTTAAGACGTTGTCACGTCAAAAAAAATGGTTGCCTGTAAAGTCGGTTTTACGGGCGAAGATTTTACGTGACAACGTCCTAATTCTCTAGTGCTGCGCGCGCGGCAGACCGATCATAGTTGAGTGGGAGAGAGACGCAAGGCATTCGGCGGGCCTCTCTCTCGTTCGGTGACTCATCGTAACGTTACCGAGCGTTACACTTTTTCATAAGTGACTCCCAGCCGCAACCTAATTTAAGACGTTGTCACGTCAAAAACTTTATGACAGTAGCATAGTATCATCTTTTTATTGTATCATTGCTGGCTAGAAAGGAGGCCTGAGTGCCTCCTTTCTAGAAGAAGGAATGGGCCGTTATCCACCACACGGGGCTAGTGCGGGTTGATGCATGTTACATAGCTTCGAATTATGTGTTCTAGGATATGCTGGTTTCCTTATAATGTTTTCCTTCACCGTTTTAAGAGTAGTGGTGATGAAATAAATAACACAAAGTAATGCGCCTGGTTGGATTTGAACTCGTAAGTTAGGGCCGTTACCATTCGGCCACCATTAAGTATGTGAGGGACTGGTCTTTACGATGCTCTAATTACATATTTTAAAAAAGACGACTATAACCGAAAAGGACTTTCGTAACATTCAGCAGCAATTAAACAAAACTTTACTATAATAGGTGATATTACAGAAAGTAGAGGAAAGGCAATTCCATTTCAGGCTCTAAAGTTCAAAAACTGGTGTCTCCAGATTATGTAAGAATTGGCCGTTAACGCGGTCCCATCTACGTTTATTCGATTCGGAAGTGCTGTAAGGAGTAAAATAACTTGGGATTGTTAGTAACAACGACCTATTTCAGCTGGGAATCGTTAGATATGCGTGCAAGGCAGCCTAGAAAAGATAAGTAGCCAGTAAAGAAGCAAAATAGGAGCTCTTAGAAAGGCCATGATCCTAAATCTATTTTAGGATTCGGTACTTCAGTGGGCAAAAACAAATCACTTTGTTATCCATCTGTGTGTATCCTGAAATGTATGTGACCCTTTTTCTCATGACCGCGTAGAGGTATTAAGCCTATATTAATTTCAAATACCCTCGGAGTGTTTATTCGTTTAGTAGCATATTTTGACACTTGCGTTCTGCTAGCGGCTTCTCCCGCGGGAAAGTAGTTCTCTATACTAAATTTAAACTCCTACTACATCCCTTAGGAGAATTTGGACAAACCCTATCTTAGTGTTCGCCTACGTCATAAGTGCAAAATTT
This sequence comes from Mythimna loreyi, assembly GCA_029852875.1. Classification (NCBI taxonomy): domain Eukaryota; kingdom Metazoa; phylum Arthropoda; class Insecta; order Lepidoptera; family Noctuidae; genus Mythimna; species Mythimna loreyi. Next base: position 10,111,397 of record CM056785.1, on the reverse strand, counting down.
CACGCTCTTAGTGAAATTCTCTCGTCAGTCAGTCAGTTTCTCCTTTTATATATTTAGATTAGTAAGGAAAGCAAACCTATATAAGGGTACTTCTTGTTAACCATTTTTTTATGGTAGGTGAAAATCATCGAATGACGAAGGACCAGTGTCAGACTCTTACTGATTAAAAAACCTACCCCATTCCTTCCTTGCCTTATTCCTAGAGCCGCGGTAACAGTTTCAACCCCTGAGTTTGTTTCGGTGTTTCTTCTCAGGGTAGTCAGCTAGGAAACACCGGACTCATCTAGCATAAAAAAAGACGTGTAAAAGTGTTTTTTAAACCTACTTGCAAAATAAAGATCATTCATTCATTCAGATCATTCATTCATTCACTTCTTGTTGACCTAGAATCCGTAAATTGGACAAGAACTAAGCTATAAGTAAAGGAAAAAGTCTGAAACCATAATTATATACTTATGTCACCAAAAATAATTGCTTTTTTGCAATTCAGAAAAAGAATTAATCAATCAAAATAGATAAGTTTGTCAACTGTTTTGTCATATGCAGTTACTACATTCATGTTACATTCAACGCTGATTGATTGTATAGTTTTCTCTTTTCATTCATTTATCCCCTGCCTTAACTGCCTTAACATTGCCTTAACTATCGAGTTAAGAGCACAAACTGCAGCTGTAAACTTGACCCTTGCACTTGCGATTATTTTCGGTTCCCAAATCCTAATGACTAATGGTAGGTCGTCGCGTATCATCGGTCACGTAGCGCCAGAACAGACAAATCATTACATGGTATAAAACAAAGTCGCTGTCTGTCCCTATGTATGCTTAAATCTTTAAAACTACGCAACGCATTTTGATGCGGCTTTTTTAATAGATAGAATGATTCAAGTGGAAGGTTTATATGTGTTATACATGCATAATATATTTAATATAAGTATTGCACCCGTACGGAGCTGGGGCGGGTCGATAGCCATTACTTACATAGTATAAAACAAAGTCGCTTCTGTCCTATGTATGCTTAGATCTTTAAAAGTACGCAACGGATTTTGATGCGGCTTTTTTTAATAGATAGAATGATTCAATTGGAAGGATTATGTGTATTAATACATGCATAATATATTTAATATCAGTACCCGTGCGAAGCTGGGGCGGGTCGCTAGAATATAATAAAACATTCAACCTTTAACATAACGTTAATGCGTTGAGCGTACAAGCATGTCTGACGTTGAGATAAGCTCAACGCATTTTCCGTCAGTTATGTACTGACCCCTAGAGATGAATCACATCTGGCCGCACTGAATCGCATTTTCTTATGCCCCTTAAGTTCGGTGATTATTCGGGTTATGTTGAGAGCTAGGACTGGTGCCTCTATCTTCATTATAGATGCGATCACGCAAGAAAATTGCAAGTGTAGTACTTCTTAATAAAAATAAACAATTTCTCCAGTCAATCTTGCACTACTGTTTTACCTAATATTCCAATACATTTCCTCCACTAGACTCAACCAAATTGACAGTTATTGCTTGTTATTTTATTGACATTCATGTAGGGTATTCTGTTGCCATAGTTATTGATTCGATCACAATGGGGGAAGTTTTCTTCATTGCGATTGTATATTAAGGACTACTGTTCACGGACGCATAGCTTTATATGCGTATTCTTCATTATACGTTTAGTGTACGCCTGCGTGAAGCTTACATACAAAACTATGACCTACTGTCCACGCTTGCGTAGCTACTTAGACGTGACCCTACGCCAACGTTTCGTCGACAAAGTTTTGTAATTACACTAAGTATATAGAGTCCAGGTTGCCAGGAAGAAACCACTTAGTGTGATAAGGCCATCGATTGTATATTTTATTTATTAAAAGTTTTCTTTTTACAATAAAGTGTAAATAAATAAATAAACACGTGATTGTAGCCATGATAACAAACAACTTTTACTATAAAAAAATCTGCTGGTCAGTAAATTTGCTCACCTTACTGTTCCAAATATACTGAACTTGTTAATTTCTTTTTCGCGATTTCAGGTTTTGACCCATAGTAAAAGTTGTTTGTTATTGGCACTACAATCACGTGTTTAAATATCGATTACTAATTACCAGTCACCCTGTATAATAAAAAAAAAATGCGTTCTTAATGCCACGCGTCTGTGGACAGTTGACATTATGTTTTAAACTTGACGTACCACAAACCACGTCGGGTACCTTATTATTTATGTGATCCTCCTTTATTAAAACATTTTTTACAAGCGCACAAAATTTTCCTAACGACCCGCACCATCCAGGGACATTTGGCCGGGATTAACTTTATGAAGAAAACTCCGAGCGAAGTGGGTTATAAGCTCCTTTGTTTAAAGGACAGTACGTCACTTATATACCTAGTGTGTTAGAAAATATCCTAATTAAAACCTTTGTAGGACAGTTTGCGGTTGACAATCGCTATTATGTCGTTCTAAATAAGTTTCTTTTTGTTTTGCTTTCTGAAAATCCCTTTTTGTTCTGTTAACTTACGTTATTATTTTCCAAACTTTCTCTCTAAGTACGTTTTATGTACGGTGGTTTGAAAACATTTGACCATACTTCTTCGGTAGGAAAATTCTCGTCTCATGTTCTAAGAATACCGTATCAGCCTCCTTTCCCTAATTGAATTTTAATTGTTCTTAGCGCAGTTAGCGTTCGTGGATAGCATTTGTAATTAATGTGTGTGTAGCCTTGTAATTATACAGGGTGACTGATAATTTGGTGCATTTCTTGAAGTAGGTTGTTATAATATAGTTTATTTCACAAACTACCCATGTATCTTTCTCCTCTGTCAAATCCATCCAAAGGTTGTCTTTAAAAAAACGCTTTTAGCGATAAGACCGCCCATTGTAATACCATAGTAATTTTAAGTATTCTAATGTACCAACTTATGTTTATGGTGTACCTACAATAAAGTGTATATATCTATCTATCTATCTATCTATCTATTTGCGTCAAGTTTTAACGTGATGTTATCGGTGTAAAAACTGTTGCAAATAAGCTAATAATTTTACACCTCGGATGCCGGGGGGGATAAGGGCGTGATATTATCGGCGTAAAAACTGTCGCAAATAAGCTAATAATTTTACACCTCGGATTCCGGGGGGGACAAGGGGGCAGGGGGTTCAATAGTTCGAAATGAACCTTAATTGAAATCACCTAAACTGATTCGTCAACTTGTTTTAGAATTTTTGTTTATAACAACTAATATTTCAGTAAATGAACTTGTACGATCACAGGCCCGTTTATACCTTAGTATTTTTATTGAGAAAAATAGACGTTATTTAGAAATATTCACTGAACAAACTTTATGTTTCGAAATGACAAAGGTCAATTCCTACCTAGTAGTATGAACCTAAACTATCAGAGCCTTTCTTATGTAATTGGGTCTCTTTGAGTTATTGTAACTGCAGTAGACTTAGGATATTATAATTTCAAATAAATATAATATACATAGGGACAAAAAAATCCTTATAAACCCCTTAAAATATGTTTAAGAATATTTAAAAGTTTTCTAAATTTACGTAAATTACAACGACGGTACTGTAAGTATAGATCTAGATAATAATGTGAATTACTAATTTTGAAAAAGGAACAACATACTTTATAAGTAGGTAACATTTGTTTGTACTATAGCCCCAAATTGATGCGACTTTATGACAGCTCAAAGGGACCCACTTTATAAAATACCAATTTCATATGTAAGGACCTATTAATTATGCAGAGCTGAACAGCATTAAGTTTTAAACTGATCAGACGTCAAAGAAATTTTCCGCACAATGAGCGTTTAAAAAATGTGGAGCCATTAGCCTTAATTGTCGCGGACGCCTATTTTTATAGTAAAGGCCTTATATTTTATACCGTCTTCTTCAAGTAATCGCTGTCGTACGGACGAATTTGTTAAAAAAAGATGTCTTAAAAACAAGATGTCTTTGAAAAAAGAGAGAAAATAAAAATAATCTTTCAATGTTTTTAGTTTGATTGTTTCTTTCGTCTAAGGCTGAGAACTGACGAAACGGTTTTTACCCGCACTCTCCGCGGTAGAGGAAACAGCTATTTTATTTCAAAACTAATTATCCATCCATGATTTAAAAAAATATGTCATGAATCATTGTCTGTACCTTTTTGAGAGAAAAAAACATTATTATTATTATCCCCTCACTAAGTCGTCGTTTCTTTATTACATCAAACCATCACATCGCTAGCTTACTTCTTACCAAATCGTGGAAAGTAACAATTAAAAAAAAGTCTCAAACGGGAGGAAATTCATCTACCACTAGCCGATTAAAATGTCTAAACGATGAATAATTGTGTGAGTAAGACACGTGGTGTCATTGGGAGTCGATATCGCTTACGCATTAAATCTACATTTATTACGTACCATCTCTACCTACTCGTTCATTTTCCGAGAGAATTTCTTCACAAGCATGCTTGTCATTGTTATTGCACGGGTTTGAACCGACGAGGTTGATTGATGACGCGCTCCAGCCTCCATCGTGAATGGCGACATAAAAATCGCTGTAATCTTCACCCAATTGCTTGATTATGGCTGTTAATCTCTTACTGAGAGGCAGCTAAGACTCCGACCCTGCCTTTTTTACAGCCCCAGTTTTATTTTGCCTACAAAACTGTAGACTTTTGAGACCACTTAACGAAATTGAAACGGTTTAGTAAATATACGTAATACATCTTTGTTTTGTACTTTAACAGTCGTTTTTAATGACCCGACGCGCGGACCAAGATGAAGGCTATTCTTCAAGCAGTCATTTTAGATGTTAAATACTTTCTTCAATTCAAAGGTAGGGCTTGGAAGATATCTTTCTCTTGAATGTTTTGCTGTTAGTATAATAAATGACTTGACGATTTTATATTTTGAGGCCTTTGAGTTTAAACGCTGAAAGTGACAGTTTTACGCAACAAAGACGCTTTTGGTATTCAGTAAAACAAGTTTGGGTATTATTTTTAGGTATTCTGAAAAATATAGTAGTACATTTTGATACAAGTGAAGTAAGTTTACCATTGCGATTAAGGTGTTATGGAATTGAGTGACAAATTTCCACACGTATTAAACTGCAGTTTTTCAATATACTTAAGAAGAAATAATAAAATGGGGATTGTCTGGCGATACGTGGGGTCGCTTAGTGCCAAACCTGAAACGATAAATACAAAAAATCGTGGCAGGGCTAATCTTGCACATTTTGCCACCCTAGAGCGGAAAAACTATAAATTGCGTACCTAAAAGCGGTAGAGATAAGAACGGATTTTTGAGTACGTGTATACAAAATCATTCTCTGAAAGCTGATGAAGAAAACAAAGTTGGGATAGGATAAAATATCATAATTGAACCGGCCATATCCAATCGAGCATTAACTTGCACGACCCTCCATGACGATTATGGCAAAGCACACACATTATATGAACAACGTCTTACCCAGCAAAATAAAAGGGGCAATAATAGTAATTACGATATCCTAAAAGGGTGGGTCTCGTTTGCTTAGGGCAGCGTATAATGCGTCGATCAAACTTAACGCTTAATCGCCTTACTAGGATTACCTATAAACAAAATAATATGAGTCCTTATATATTCCCGATGGTCCTTGCCTTTGTCCCCGATAGGTCATTAAGGATAATATCCTATGAAGACGGATGGGAATCGACACTAGCGGAATTTTCTTATTGTCTATTCGAGAGTCGGGGAGGTCATCATGATAGCTCAAAATTCATTTGACAGAAAAACGTGGGGGACTTATGATGTGTTAAAATGGGAGTCATTCGAGCGGTAAAGAAGGATGGAAGTGTTACCCTATACCGCTAAATTTTGATCATTTTAATCCCGTGGAGGGTTAAAGGATAGAGCATTACAGCTCTATCCTTTAAACTGCACTGCTGCAAACTAACGCTTGCAGAATAACTGTCATCGGAATTATTGTTTGCCTATCGAACAGTTTTTCAGACACCTAAACTTTAGGCAGTCGTGTGTGCACCCCTGCCGAAAGACACTTATTAAGTACGTATTATCAAGCGATCTATGTAACATTACTTTGGAAGATGTGTTTTTAATTGACATAACTTGTGCTTGACTGCGATCCCACCTGACGCTAAGCAGTGATTCAATCATTGATGGTGAGAAATCCTAGTTCATTAATAGACTAGCCGTCTGCCAGCGGCTTCGCCGCGTGAAAATAGGGCTGTCTATACAAACTTTAGACCCCCATTACATCCCTTTATGAGCTGAATTTTGATAAACCCTTTCTTAGTCTTCGTCTACGTCATAAAAGGAAACCTTGAGCAAAATTTCATGCTCCTAGGCCTAATAGTTTTGGCTGTGCGTTGATATGTCAGTCAGTTTCTCTTTTTATTTATATTATAGATTATTGACTCTAGCCATGAAGATATCTAAATTATACTGGAAGACCGCAGCTGACAAATTGTTCCAGTCCTTTGATATACACAATATAAACGACGAAGTGAAACTCTTAGTAGAGTAATTCCATGAGCGTCATTATTTTTGTGGCGCAGTGTATTAATACTACAAGAAAGCTGTCAATGTCGAGAAGACTCCAGCGTAGGTATTTATTTGTCTAGACAGGTCACAGGAACCCAATACGTAACTAATAGTTCATCCGACACAATAATGTATCTTAACAAAGCCGAACTGACAGCTACTTGTTATTGATACTCAGAGGCTGTACAAATACCATAAAGTAAGTTTGTACATGGAAAAGTAGAAATTCATGTTACGTAAAAATCTGTGAGATAAATCAGATATGCCTGGCTAATTACACTAGTATTGTAGACGTAAATGTGTGTGTATGTTTGTTACTCCTTAATTCTTAAATCGATTTCGACGTACCATATGCGAAGACTATGTCCTACAAAAGAATGTAGGGTACTTTTAATTCCACCACCATTTTCTCATTCCAGACCAGACCATTTTCTAATTTCACGCAGATGAAGCTGGTGTTAGATGTTAGTCAAAAGACCATATGTAACACAAAACAGAAACAAAAACGTAACTAAAAATTTGTTCATTGTTAATACTGTTTAAGTAAAATACTTTAGGGTAGGTTTTTTATCAGTACATTTTTATTTATTTAATTTTTTGACACTTGATGGCGCTATCATACTTAAATTAGTTTTTAAAACCATGTAAGAGGTGGCGTTAGTTGTTTGACGTGTTTAATGACGTATGTCATACTGTAACACACCGTACATGTGTGCGACTGTTACACGAAACTATTCGCTGGGTGCGCGATGACAGCGCCAACTAGTGGTTGCAAATACGGTGGCCTCCGAAATGTCAAATGCCCGGCTGTCATTACGACGAGTTATTTACAAACGAACAATTTTAATTAAATATTTTAATTTACATTTATTCCAATAAATATTCGAAATCTATATAAGGTAAGTCTTTTTTATTTTTCGTCTAAAATGGCACAATCAATAGATTTCGCTTAGTACATTACGAATTTTTCATGGCTGTCGTTATGAGAAGTAAGTAAAGAAATAAGCAAATTTCATCGAATAACGCATTTCATGTAAATAGCAGTTGATTATTTATGAGTGCTTGTGCTCTCAATAATCCATCCTTTTATGTATTTTCAGTTAAACATGGCCAAATTAATCATAAAAACTGGATTCCGACCAATAACACACGACATCATTTTCCAACCACAAACAACATTGAAAGGAAAACAATTAGTTTGTAGAATTTTTTATCACTATTTCTGCCATTGTTTTTGCAATTAACCACCCAGCAAGCTTCGTGACTCATGTTTATTTACTAAAAACGTAAATCTCGCTAGTAAAAAGTGACAGCGTCCGCCACCGAAAGTTCCTTTTTTGGCCATGACGCGCGCTGCGATCGTTTCGTGGTTCCCCCACCTTATACTTCGCACCCAGCGAATAATGCAACACCGAGCGCTAAAGCGATATACAGTACGGCCGTCGGATCTTTGCAAGTCTGAAGTTAGGCTCTGCGAATTTTAACGCTTAAATACTCGTACAAAAATAAAGGTTATCAAGCGCTAAAATTCGCAGAACCTAACTTCAGACGAAGATCCGACGAATGTACTGTGCATAAATCTGCGAGCAGTATTAATACAGGCTGCTGGCATCCCATGTGCACGCTACGCGTTTGATGGAGTATATTTATAGTAAGATAATTATTTTATGAGACCTAAAAGTAAGACTACTGGGAAATGCTAATAGGATTAAGTGAACAGAATAAATAACGAACGTTCATTCCTTTTACCCAAAAAAACACGTCCTATTAATCGCTTAAACATTGCTGATATGACTCAAAAGCCTTCATACTTGTTTGAATTCGGTTTTAATAATTTGTGCCCAAATAAATATATTTTCTTTTTTTATTTCTGAATCTAAATATACACAACTCAAGGTGACTGATTGACTGACAAGTGATCTATCAACGCACAGCCCAAACCATTGGAAGGATCGGGCTGAAATTTGACATGCAGGTAGATGTTATGAAATAGGCATCCACTAAGATAGAATTTTGATAAATCCTACCCTCAAGGGGATAAAATAGGGGATGAAAGTTTGTATGCAACTTTGTCAATTTTAAACCAATCGGGCTGCGTAAAGCTGCAAAAAATATACCTAATTAATAATAGTACTTAACGCGAGCGAAGCCGTGGGCAAAAGCTATTACAATATAAAAACAAAGTTTTCCTAGCTTATGTTTGTTATAAACATTCTCATTACAGATTTGATTTTGCCCGTTGCAATAATGCCACGATCTCTCTGAAGACATTCAAAGTCGTCTCAGAGACAACTTGTAATGAGACTCGGTTGGTTTCCTGAGCGCTTTGGTGATTTAAATGTTGGTTTTGATGTTGGAAATGATGTTCGTTTTTGCACGCAGTGCATTCTCAGTTTAGTAAAAAAAAAAAACTTCGCTTTGATAAAAACGCTACATTTTAGAAACATAGAACAAAGATAGAATTAAAAACAGAAGAAAAAGATACGTAGCTGCTAGCTGCTACATGGCCTTGCATTTGAATATATATATACATACTATACTTTTTTAAACGACTTTGAAACAGGTTTTTTTTTTTTTTAAATAAATATCATTTGTTTCTAATTGGTTTTTAAACAGCAACTAGTTTATATTTTATAAGAAGTATGTTTTAAGAACACTTTTAAATGTAAAGGTTTTTTTTATTGCAAGCGTTCTACCAACAGATTAAAACAAGAGTCATTCGAAACGTTTAATTAAATAAAGTTTTTTTTTATTATTGCGACAAATATCTCAAAATATGGGGTTCAGCTATTAAAAATATATATGTATTTTAAACTCAGTGTTTTAAATCTATAATGTCATAATATACTAATTTTCATTTTAAAATGCAGCTTGGCGAACCCTGTTCGATTCTACACAAATATATGACAAAGGGCATTGTGTAAAACTGTCCCGGAAGTGATACCGGTTTCAAATTTGTTGGTACCTCATCAACAGATTGGATGAGGTACCAACAAATAAAAACAGGACCCTATTATTAAGACTACTATCTGCCCGAAAAACAAGCTCTATATCATGGGCTGTGATGGTTAGACAGTTGAAATTTTTACAGATTTTCAGAAATTTCTATTGCCGATTTAGCAACAAAAATTAAACAGAAAAAAAATTGGTGCTCCCATACATCAAACATGACTTTTCTACTAACGAACACTAAGACAGATTAAACTAGAAAACAGTTATAGTTCAGTAGCGTGTTGTATAAATAGTGTTACGGAATCCTTAATGCGTGAGTCTGACTCGCACTTGACCGGGTTTTATTCAAATAATAAAAAAATAAAATTGAGTCAACTACCTAGTTAAATCTACACTAATATAATAAAGAGGTAAAGTTTGTTTTTTTGTTTGTAGGGGGCATAGAGCAGGGGGGTGTTGCTCTATGGTAGGGGGTAATCTCTGGAACTACTGGTCCGATTGGAAAAAATTAAGCAACAATAGAAAGCTGCTTTACTCCTGAGTGGCATAGGCTACATTTTATGCACGCGGGCGAAGCCGCTGACAAAAGCTAGAGTTGCATAAATAATGTTACGGAATCCTTAATGCGCGAGTTTGACTCGCACTTGGCCAGGTTTTATACAAATAATAAAAAAATAAAATTGAGTCAACTACCTAGTTAAATTTATTATACTTAAGTGGTATTCACTCACAGTAATTGGTCTGAGTAATCCCAGCAACATTACAACAAAAGCTTTTAAGTATCCCAGTTACTTAAACCTCTCATTACATTACTGAAAGAGAATTTGAAAATTGTTTACTAAAGTTTTTAGAAAAATAACTTCCCTCATTCAATGCTCATTCAATCTTTAGTAATACTCCAAATTTTCAAATCCCTTATTCTTTCACGGAATGAATAAAACAAAACTATTGTTTAATCTAATTCGGACTAACGTGTGTTATTCAAATATACCGGAATCGAAATTAATTTAAGTATATACGAAATCAATTTATTTAAGTTACCATCAGCTGAGTGAGTCAACTACCTATAGGTAGTTAGTACGCAACGTCCGACAACGACCATAAATAACTAGTGGCGTTACTCTAGTGATACTACTAATTTTAATTTATATTATCCTAGTAATAGGATAATATAAATCCTAATAAGCCTCCTATAGGCTAATGTAAATTATCACTTGTTTTTTTTTTGTTTTAAGAATTAAAATGCTACCCCAGCTTTTGATAAATAGTATTTTGTAAATTAAGCCACCAGTTTAAGAGATTGAAACAATCAAAACGTAACGATGTTTATTTGTTACACGAAAATATCAAAAATTTGGCGCTGTATGTTTTAAAATCATCGACTATCATAACGACAATCCCATTAAGACAACATAGCTCAGACGTAAAATTTCTGAAACTGAAAAAAACCTTCCGAACATACCTAGTTAGCGAGTTGACGCAGATGTCACCGCGGGTGGTAGGCGCCTGCAATTTATTTAATGTGGCCCCTCCTATATTTTACGAGGTTTTTTTTTTCTACTGCGATGATGGTACCGTCTGTCTTATTGAGCCGTTTGCTTCGCTTCCCAAGGGAGATCTTTTATTAAGTAACTGGTACTTTACGGCTTTCGCGGGCCGTTTAAATACAAACTGTTTCATTATGCTTACGTAAAGCAATTGTGAGTTACGATAGAAAAGGGAGAATTCGGTAAAATATTTTATGAAAACGCTAAGATAATAAATGATAAAATACTGGATCCCAGGGTTTTGCTCTCGTAAAAATACAGTAGTACCTAAATCACTCTGATAAAGTAACATTTTACTTGTAAAAGAATTTTATTTAATTCGGTACAGTACTTTTTCTTTATAAACTAAGATACAGTTATTTCCTCTTTGTAATATTAGTAAAAATCGTCGAAATCGAGGTAAAATATTTTATTTTAAACTTTACATTAGACTGCAAGATTGCATCACGTTTTTTTATGTTATGTAAAAATCATCTTATGACGAATCCCGCTTTGGGTAGAACAGTCAAGAACAAAACAATTAAAAAATTGAAAATATTGAAATACAATCCCTGATTGCTTCAACATTACTTGAATGTAATATTACAATTTACAAGGCCACAGCGTCCATTTTGCTACAAGAGACAATACGGCAAAACCGGGCCTACCGCACTGTTTGCGGATAGGGACCTAAATCTGGGCCATAAGCAAACCACGCAGCTGACACAGCCACCACAATATCTACAGAGTAACAAGTCGGCACAAGAACAAACAGAACAATGCCTAGGTGTAATCATTACCCTCCCTTACCCACAAGTTGGGCAAAAAGTACAAGAAACTCATAATAACCACAAAGATTAACTTTTTGGATACTTTTCTGTTGGATAAACTTGGCTTAATTACATTAAATTATTTCGTAACTTGTGATGTAGAAAAGATATCTGGAAATGCTAACTGATTGATATTAAATTCACGAACTCTTATTTATATCTCAATAGCGATCCGCCACAGCTTCGCACGGGTACTGACATTGAATATATTGTGCATGTATTATACATATAAACCTTCCTTTTGAATCACTCTATCTATTAAAAAAAAAACCGCATCAAAATCTGTAGTGTACTTTTAAAGATCTAAGCATACATAGGGACAGCGGCATGAAGGAAAAATCACAGCGGTAAGCAACTGTGTTTTATACTATAGTAGCGACCCGCCCCAGCTTCGCACGGGTGCATATATTGCACATATAAACCTTCCTCTTGACTCACTCTGCCTATTTAGAAAAGCCGCATCAAAATTTGTTGCGTAGTTTTAAAGATTTATGCATACACAGGGTCAGGAAGCGATTTTGTTTTATACTGTTATGATAATGATTAAAACTACTACCATTTTTAAGTAGGTACCTATTCTCTCAAATGAAGGGTCGGCGACTCACATAAAAATAAGGGGAAGTTTGTTTGTTGAAACATAAATTACGGCACGTAGTTCTGAAAACATTTCAAGTTGTACCTTTCATATACCTACCTACCTGTTGGTACATATGCGGAAAGCAGCAAGGAAAATCGATGTCTATTTTGGGTTATCTACTTAAAATGTTATTTTTTTATCACTCAATTTATAATAAACTGAATAGTAAATAATTATTTTAATTAAATGTTGTTAACGTTTGCTATAATATGAGTTATTGTCATCCGCATTATCTCACAACATGTATACGCCGCTAGGCCAGCCAACACCAGGTTTATTTTTATGTAACCGCTTTTACGCAATTATGATGTTATTACACATCTTTCTTCGGATATTTTAGATACATAGATATCTTATGGAAGACTTCTGAGGTCTGTTATTTTACGTAAAATTTGGTCCTTAATGTATTCATATATTAAAAAAGTACTTTTATAGAAGCCTGCCGCATGTAATAGAGTTTCTAAATGACTATACTTTTTGTCAAGTCTTTAAAGAGTTTAAATAAAAACACGTAATTCCTGGAAAAAGTTTTTTGAAATATTGAAATAAATCACAGGATTACCGATTAATAACAGAGTTTTCAGGCTTTATTTCTTTTTTTTGCGTTGCGTCTCCACCAAACATCGCGTTGGATTGCTTTAGATGAAACAGATAAAGCAAACAAGCTTTTATACCATGCTCGACGTCGACGATAGGCGTGGAGTCACGATCACCTTTTGAGTATTTGTTTTGAAAGCTCTCGTATATATTTACTCAGGTTTTTTTTTTAGTATATGATGATTATAATTATTTTCTCTCAAATCCGGGCATCTTGTCTTAGATATACATAATCATTTTTTTTCGTTAGCCTGTTCTGTCCCACTCCTGGGCAAAGGCCTCCCTCCACTCCTTCCATCTATCGCGGTCCCGCGCTTCCTCTTGCTACATAATCATACAAACTAATAAACAGATACGTTTAAATAAATCGTTACTATCCAACGTGACAATGCTGCCAGTATTCTGGGCACTTTTCCCATTGACATCGATATGGATGATTTTTTTGTTTTTGTATATACAATATTACTATTTTTAGTGTGTGTATATAACAACCTGCAAGAAAAACCCCATTTTCTATCAAGTAGCATACTCTCACAGAAATAAGAAACCTTTTTACAATTGCCATAACTAATGTGAATCTGTGATGCAATTCCCAATCGAATTCCTGAAAAACTGGATTTGGCATAAATCTGAAAGTAATATTTTCAATAATCTTTCTGTGTGAACTGAAAATCTACACTTGTCAAATATCAAAAACCGTTTACAATAAAATAAACAAACGACTTTAACATAAAAAAAGCAGTAAGCCGAATTTCGATAGTTCCTAGTTTTGGTTTTTGCGTTATTTTACGCTGACCTCTGAAATCAAAGTTTTCGTTGATATTTTTTTATATTGTAGATGATTGTATTTATTTTATATAAAAAAATATTTTACACTTCGAACTCCATCACCAGCCCTAATTACCAAGTTACGATGATTTCGTTAACGTCGAACGCTTAGAGTTGGCTACGCCCCTATTCCTTTGTTCTGACGCCATCTCAACACTCAGTCACGTGGTCAAAACAAAGGAATTGTGTGTGTGGCCAATTCCAAGCATTCGACGTTAACGAAACGATCATAACTTGGGTCGACGGGCAGATCAGTTCGATAGTATCTTTAAGCATGAAAAAATCTTACAATGATAAAAAAATAATAGAATTTGAAAGCGCGTATTTTGCGTACGGTATTTATGTTGGTACCTAGTTCCATCATCAGATCATCTTGATGCTAATTTATATCTGAAGTGCAACTTATGACAAATTTTATGCCCTAATCGCGGCTTCTGGGGGTACCCATTTCACGAGACAAAAGAAAACTTAAAAAAAGAGGAGGTTATAATGTTCGGCTGTATGATATTTTAACACCGTTTATTTTTTTAGTCTGTCTGTTCTGCAATCCACAAGATTGAATAAACAAACCACATGCAACATGTGTGGGTATCTCAACGCCAAACAAATAGGTTCCTTAAACAAATAAAGATTCGTAAGCTGTTCGAGTAAGCACACTTAACCCTGTTAAATCAACAAGTGGACACAAAAGAAAGATCAAAGAAACAACACAGGCGAAAAAATTGAAGACATTAAAAGATTCTCATTCGGTACTTCTTTTGAAGACTATAGATGGATTTTTGAAGAAATTAGGAGGCTAGCTGAATTAGTCTAGGCTGTGGAAATCTACAAAAAAATTGAGAGAAGTACCGTGACCGTAGAACAAGGGGGGTGTTTATAGTTTGTAGTTATCAAGAAATACAGACTTCGGTAAGGACTGTTTATCTAAACGTTGCCAACGTATGTTGCCAAAGCGTTTTGTACGGGTGGGATATCCTCTATGTACAGATGGAATTGTGCAAAACCGATGCCCATTCCCTGAAATGTAAGTGATAGAAAAATGACAGGCTAATGACTCGGCGTTGATGCTCAAGACTAGGGATTTTTTTAACTCGACAAGTGCATCATTATCGACGATCTTCTGAGTTCCTTTTTGTTATTGGTAGATATATCTGCCAAATACCAGCCCATACCAGAGATAGATAGTGAAAAAAACATTATTTGACAAGAAATACCTCAGCCAAAACATCAGGTTTTAGGAGCCAAAAACTAGAATAATGGCATACTTCTTAAAACTTTTACTTTGAACGATCAGAACAAACGATAGCAATTCCATATTTAATTTTCGAGGAAAATTGAAGGAAATGAATTTATCTAAAATCATAACAGTAAAATGTAATAATAGCGAGAAATAGGGGTCGATCCAAAAGAGCCAAATTGTTACAGGAATTCGGATAGAGGGAGGATATAATTGAATTTTATTATAGTCGTTCTTAACTTTATTACATTGCGGGTTTAAGGTTAGTTCAAAAGCAAGTTGAGCTGATGTCGCTACAAAAAATGTAAGGAAATTACTATCGAATATCAGTTTCCACCTGTGGCAATGTATTGGAATTTTGTTTAAGTACAAAACAACAGAAGGGTCTGCGTGCCAATAACCGTAAGATTGGTAATGTTTGTTTACTTAGATGAGAGTGTTCTACGGTTCGGTTCAAAATGGAAAAAAATAAATGATTTTTGTGAGACTTTGTCTGTTTATCTGTGTGGGGACGACTGGTACTGGGTAAACCAACGGGCTTGGTGAGAAAAGAATTTCGGGTTATTCCTTGAGATAGATAGATAAACCATTTATTTGTTACAACACAAAACATACATGTAAGCACAATTAAACTTTAAAACTAATCACCTATACAATATACATAAATACAGTCAACATCAACAAGAGAAACAAAAAGTACATGTAGATACTTAGGAAAAAAACAAAGAAAATACAAAGATAAGAACCATTGTGCGGTGTGTAACTCAGTGCTGCACCAAATGGGAGTCCAGCTCAGCATGTGTCAGGCATACGTACCTGACGCTGATTTTCAGTTGAATCCTTGTTTTAGGTTTTAGGTTTTAGGTTTTCTGTGCGGAGTGAATTGATTAGGTGGTGGTTTATAGAAAAACAAGGTTGACAATATGAACAAAGTATCTATGTTAAAACAAAGTGTAAAAATAAAACTATGAAATAAAGTGTGGAAGTATATACTATATTGAAAAATAAAGTGTGGAAATAATTTAAATATATAAATAAAATAAAGTGGCCACGTGTTACAAGCGGTGAATGTTGATGTGTCAAGTAGACCATATCAAAAACCAGGAACATTGAGGGCCCTGATCCCCGAAGGCCCCGTACCGGAGGCACCCGAATGCGATAAATATGATTAATTTTTTTTTTATTCTGTCGTTTTCAATTTGTACGGCCTACATAGAAAGTGTTTTTTGAGTTTATGTATGTTTGAAATTAATTGTTTTATCATTTTTATAACATACATCGTTTCGGTAACGTCGAATGCTTGCAAATGGCCCACGCCTTTAATTTCTTTATTCTGACCACGTGACTGAGTGTTGAAATGCTGACAGAACAAAGAAATTAATGGCATGGCCATCTCAAAGCGGTAAATTTTAGCGAAACTTTCAGCCTGTCAGCATAGTAGTTAGTGACCCTGACTGCTATGCCGGAGGTCGTGGGTTCGATTCCCATCCAGGGCAAATGTTTGTGTGATGAGCACGATCATTTGTTCTGTGTCTGGGTGTAATTTATCTAAATATGTATGTATGTAGAAATATATAAGTATGTTTATCAGTTGTCTAGTACTCATAACACAAGCTCTGCTTAGCTTGAGACTAGACGGCGTTGTGTGATGGTCGTCGAATATTATATTATTATTAACTATCGTACCTTGGCCAGGGGGGGGCAGACATTTTGACGACACGCAGCCAGCTGTGGACGACTTTCGGAATGATGATGGTGAACATTTACAGCATTTATTAGTTAATAAATTATTTAACAAGATTATAATGTTCAGAGTATATAGCTTACAATATAATTTAAACCATATGCTACACTGAACTATAACCCCTAACTAAAGCCCTACCATGAGTTCTTACTGCAATCCATTTGACAACTTAACTGAACTAAAGGAATTGAGCTATGCTAGTAGGTACATAGTTCCATCCCACTTTCTATCTCGTACGCCTTACATACATCATGGTAAGGGTCCTGTACATCTTACTAATAAAAGTTACGATCTTTGGATGTTTGTTACTCAATCACGCCAAAACGGCTGGACGGATCTGGATGAAATTTGGCACAGGCATAGGATACACTCCGGAATAGTACATAGGCTACTTTTTATTCCGAAAACCCCAACCCCAATACCACGTAAAGTTAACTAATGCACACTCAATTTTATTTGTTAATGCGTTTCAGTGAAGCGGAAGGGAGGAATGTGGGCAGGCGGTGCGCAGTGTGTGCATGCCTCGCTGCCCCGCGGAGCCCGAGCGCAGCCTGCGCCCACGCTCAGCGGCGCCATCGCCAGCCGCCGCCCGCCCAGGTAACTAACTAACCAACTAAAAACTAACACCATCAATTATCACTATATTCTGTACTTTTATATGGTATAAATCACAGCCAACCTAGCCAAGTTACGTTTGTTCCGTTCGTTTCGTCGAATGCTAGGAATAGGCCACGCATTCAATTCCTTTGTTCTGATCATGTGATCGAAGATTGAGATGACGTCAGAACAGTGGAATTGAGGGCGTAACCAACTATTGATTAAAACTATATCATGGACTTTTGTGGTTTAAATCACAGCCCCCCTAGCTAAGTTACGTTTGTTTTCAATTCCTTTGTTCTGGTCATGTGACTGGCGATTGTGATGACGTCAGAACATAAGGTTTGAGGACGTAGTTAACTTAAAGCGTTTAACATCAACGAAACGTTCGAGTGATTTGACTCACGTTCAACCCTTCCTGAACTATTACGAATATTTAAAGTCTAAAGTTAGCCCAATCGGTCCAGCGGTTTTCGAGTTTTTGTGAGACTGACAAACTGCTATTCCTTTTTAAATATAAAAAGATAAGAAGATTGGTACAGCGGAGCGATAAGCTTCTGAGTTGCGTGTCATGGTTTGACTTCCACACAAATAAAATATTTATATGACCCACAAACAGTTGTTCCCAATCTAAGGATCTTGCGTGAGTTTCTATGTTTGTAAAAGCACCGTCAGACTCACGGCACAACCCCCCTAGCCAAGTCATAATCGTATCGTTTAGAGTTAGCGCTTGTAGTTGGCCACGCCCTTAATTCCCTTGTTCGGATGTCATGTCAACAAAGGAATTGGAGGCTATCTACAAGTGCTAACTCTAAACGAAACGATTGTAACTTGGCTAGGGGGGCAGGAGTACCTCCGTCACATCTCCGCGTTGATCGTTGGGGTTCGCTGAGGGTAAGCAGCAATACCAACCAAGAAAGATACAATCAGCAGATGGTTTACTAGTTCCAGAATCTGTTGAGCAGTTGTAACCCTACGTACTTGCAGGCTTATCCAAGGTGATAATCTACAGTGGTTAAATTAGAAAACATATTTAATATACACGGCTAAATTTTGGAGGGTATTTTGTTTTATCCCGTGATTAAATAAAAAATGTACTTTTTTTTTTCTAAAACTTGAATTAATATATGCATATGCGAAATTCATATCTTTAAGTAAACATCGACATCAGCAATGATCTATTGGTAGTTAAAAGTACTTTATTTTTTAATTTTATCTTTAAAATCCGTAGTTTTTTGTGTACCAGATCGACCATCCACGGGATCAAAACGATCAAAATTAAGTCGTGTAGGTATATTATGGTTCTGACATTATCTCAATAAAGGCTCTTTATAAACTACTAGCTTCTGCCCGCGGCTTCGCCCGCGTGGTATTGGGGTTGGGGTTTCCGGGATAAAAAGTAGCGTATGTCCTATTCCGGATCGTATCCTATGCCTGTGCCAAATTTCATACAGATCCGTCCAGCCGTTTTGGCGTGATTGAGTAACAAACATCCAAACATCGTAACTTTCGCATTTATAATATTAGTAAGATTGCGCCTCACCATCAACGATTGCATCACTGCTTACCATCAGGTAGGATCGCAGTCACTAGTTTATAGCAATAAAAACAAAATATTCACATCGAATTCTTGTGTTTTTCAGGCCGACTCCTCCGTCACCAACTTTAGTTGCTCAAATCGATTCTTCAGTAGCGTGTCTCTGGTTGCTGACTCCACTGTCAGCTGGGACAGCTGTGGTAGCAGTCCTGGTAGCAGTTACTACCAACAACTGGCTTCACACACAGGAAAATATGCTGAACCCATCATACAACGGCACTGGAAGGCATGACTTAGTTGCAAAGCAAACTGTGTCTGGATTATGGAGGATATGTCACACAGATCGTAAGTGTTCATGAATTTTTTTTAATCACACTATTGTTGTAAAGAGAGAGCTATGGTGGCCCAGTGGTAACGGCTCCGATTTATGTCGTTTCAAGCCTAGCTAGGCGCATTAATTTATGTAATTTATTATTTTCTTCTTCCTCTTCCGATTCGAAGCGTTAGAAGCCTCCCACAAGTTGGACCGATGACCTAGTCAGAGTTGCTGGAATCCGATGGATGCGAGACGCCCAGGAGCGGTAGTTATGGCGACGCTTGGGGGAAGGCTATGTCCGACAATGGACGTCTTTTGGCTGAAATGATGATGATTATTTCCTTCACCACTGCTTTCGAAATGGTGAAGGAAAATATGGTGAGGAAAATGGCATGTCCTAGAACAAAAATTCGAAAACGTGTGACATTTATCAACCTACACAGGGCCCGCTAGATGTATTATGGCCCATTCCCTCTCCTAGAGATAAGGCCTAAGTCCAAGAAATGGGAACTTTATAAGACTGATGTTATGCTACGATGTTATTACTTGTTGTAAAATGGCATTAATTCTTTATTCGAATGTTAATCGAGTAAAGCTTTCTTCAGGATAACTTTTTTACGGTGGGCAAAAATCATCCAATGACGAATCCCGCTCTTGAACGTAGCGGGAACAGTTTCAGACTCTTACTAACTAAACACTCCATCCCGTTCCTTCTTGGCATTTCGCACTGGGGCCATCGTTCCTTTCAGAAAGAGACCCTGGGCCATAGTAGGCTTCGACCCTTTTGCAGATTAGGTAGGTAAGGTACGGTAGGTTATGTACATTAGGTGCAAAGGTACATGGTAGGTAAGGTACATAGGTCTTATACATGTGAGGTATCCTTCAGAGTGTAGAGTAAAAACGCAGAAAAACACATAAATCGTATCGGTTTGGTATATAGAGCGCGGTACTTTTGATTACAATAGAGTACGAAACTTCCGCGCGTGTCGCGGGCCTACAATGCGTTTCGTTTCCGTCTCAGCACGTGGGAAATGCATTGTCCCGCCGTCCGAGCCGGCCCACTTTCGTTCCATTACAAAGTCCGTTGATGCGTCCGCAACTGCGGGACTCCCATTTGAGACTAGTTCATATCCTTCATTAAATAACGACTTTGTGTGTTATTTTAACGATGCGGCAACGGGACCAATCCATAAAGAAGCCTTATGGGGCATCTCTGGAAAAGGTACCGTGGTTATGAAAAGCAAAGCACGTAAGTCAAAGTTAGTAAAAGATACATAAAGATAAAATGCAAATACGTTATGATAAATTGAAATATTATCTTTAGCTTCAAGGCTATTCTTAACTCCTCGCCCGTGGGAGGGTATTATTATTACGTACCTAATTGCGCGTTTTAGAAAATCACATTTTTTGTTTTTTTTTTTTTCAAGGAAAAACGTTTTTTCAACGGCATTCAAGTTGTATAAACATAAGTAAAATCGGCTTCGGTTGGTGATTTTGTATAAATTTGTGACCTTATCTCATTACCGTTGCCAGCAGGGTTGCAGTCTTCTGGGGTCATGGGTCGATGCGAAAGCGTAACACTAATGCCCTGGGATCAAGGCAAGAAAGGAACAGGGTGGATCGTTTAGACAGTAAGAGTCAGATACTGTTTCCCGATCTGCCCAAGGGATTCAGTGCATTCACGCCATGAAAATAAACTACACAAGTTGTATCTTGCAAAAACGTCGCGAAAACCGTCCAAAACATTCACGATTGTTTACGGTGCTTCACGGTACTTACCTGTAGCCGCCATTACCCATACCATGTTTGTGTACTACATTTTGTTGGTTACCTTTGATTGGCATGCATGAGACGGCTTGGGAAACCGCGACCGCTCTGTCCATACCTATTAATATAGAGAATTCTAACGTGCGGTCTAGACGTCGTAACTGGAAGACATTCCAACACTAGTTGCTTTTCGGTCTGCTGGTATCTTCGGAACTAGTTGGACTTTATTGCCTTGACACTTATTTGGTATTTGCCACTGTTGATTCTGGATTTCTGGTGTAACAGGGGTTGGGAAAATTATGGCGAGTTCCATTTTTTACGGGTCTGTTAATCTAAGTAATTCTTGTAGAGTCACTTTGTTGCTCGTCTCTCAATACCCTTTACCTCGGAAACGCATAAAGTAATCGAGTTGAAATTTAAACCATATACTCAAGTCTGCTGGCACTTGAATCTGTGTCAAAATAACGTCAAAGTTAACTAAAAAAAAAAGACATGGCCATTTTTGTGGAAAAAATGCATAATTCATCACTCTCAAAGAAATCAAAATTGATAGGGTACTTTCCATTGATCTAGAAACCTAAAATTTGGCATGATGCAAAGTTCTTAGCTCAACTACAGGACAACAATTTGAAACTATTTTGTAGTTATATCACAAAAAAAAAAACTTTTTTTCGATTCGGATAAATTTTCGAGACACAATTGGTTTTCGTTATACATATTTTTGTACGGAACCCTCAGTGCGCGAGTCCGACTCGTACTTGCCCAGTTTTTCTTTTACCGAAAAAAAATTGAATACTGTTAACGAGAAGAGCTAAAAGGCAAGTAAATAATGGCATAGGCGCTAGAAGTCGACAGTAGCCAAGCCTTCACGGACTACGCGGTTATTCGAAAGATTTAACAAAATGCAACTGAAGGGACATATGTACTTTACGCTCCACCCAGAGCAGGACGAGTTATTTTATGGCTCGTCTTGCATCCATCGGATTCCAGCAACCCTGACCAGATCATCGGTCCACCTTGTGGGAGACCTTCCAACGCTGGGTCTTCTGGTACGCGATCGTCACTCTAGAACCTTCCAGCCCTAGCGACCATCCGTTCTGCGTGCAATGTGTCCTGCCCATGCCACTTAAGTTGGCGATTCTTTTCGCTATGTTGACAACCTTGGTTCTCTTGCGGATTTGATCATGCAAGGATACTCCGAGCATAGCCCTTTCCATTGCCCTTTGTCAATTAATATTCAATATTCAATCTTAATTTTTACTAATTTTACAAATTGAAAATGTTTCAGCTGGCAGTACGGTGTTCCGGTGTCTCGACATTCCATATTTCCCGCTGTCTCAATGGCAGCCAGACCCGAGTGACTCAACGAACGCGATACCATGTAAGTGTTGTTTCGATACAGTGGATTTTTGAGACGAGGCTAAAGTAAGTGCTACCTGCCCTTACTTACTAAAATCTGTGAACGTAGTCACATGGCTACAATACGCGGCATATAAGTTGACCCAAAATGGCGATCGACTTTTAAAGCGCAGTAACAGATTTTCGGTTTTCAATCAAAGCGGGGCGTTACACCTAATCATAGCAACTATTTAGAGGCCATTTAGGTCCAACTTATTTGCCTTGTGCTAAACAACAGTTAAAGATTAGTTTGTAAGATTCTGACTATGTTCGCTCCGAAAACGGGGTTGAGAGCGTAATCCCTTGAGAAGGGTAATCACATAATCCCAGAGCAGTGTTTGAGCTTTCATAGATATTTTTTTGGTATAGGTTGCGACACGGGTTAGTGCAAAACTCTATACTGAATGTAAAAGCAGGATAAAAACTAATTAGGGCCAACGAGGCGTTTTGCGCGTCTGTCGTTTGTGGTGCTCCTCGTAGCGAAAACCGGATTATTACCGGCGCAGTGTCCAGTCTCTATTTCAACTTAAACAATGTGCATGCAGTCGTATCGATGTAAAATAATTGTTATTTTATCCCTTTACTTGCATATAATTTACATTTTTAAATAAAAAAAGAAATAGTAATAAAAAATAATATTAACAAAGTCACTTTTTCTTGTAATTGTATAATATAAAAATAATAATAACAGGTTTGGTATATGTTTCAGACGTGGTGACTCGGTCGGCAGCCCCACTGCTTCTAGCAGTGTTTACGCAGGCGGTTGGAGCGCTTTGTTGCGTCCTTGGACACTGCGTGAAAGGACGAAGACTTTGCACATTTATTGCGGGCGTTCTTTTTATTGTATCTGGTGAGTTGGTATTTGTGAATTAAGATCTATTGTTCACAAACGAGCAGTGGTGGTCGAGTGGTAACGGCTCCAACTTACGAAAGTAGATCGCGATTTCAAACCGAGTCAGGCGCATTACTTTATGTAATTTATTTCATCATCACTGCTCTCAAAAACGGTGAAGGCAAACATTGTGAGGGAACCGGCATATCCTAGAACCAAAAATTCGAAAACATATGACATCTACCAACTCGCATTGGGGCCGCGTGGTGGATTACGGTCCTTGCCCTCTCCTAGAGAGGATACCTGAGTCCCAGCAGTGGGAAAAAGGCTGGTGATGATGTTCAACGCTGTCACTTAATGTGACAGCGTTGAACATCGACAGAGTGTCATAGTTTTGTATATAGGCTTCACGCAGGCGTACATTACAAGCGTATAATGACTTAGGAGGTATACGGAACAGCAAGTCTCAGATGTCTCCGTTGAAAATGAGGATCCTCCGACCAGACAGGTGTTATATCTAGTGAGCTACTGTCCGATAGTTGATCGCTCGAAGAACTTGCGCGATACATGATTAGTTCTTATGTAGCGCCTTATGCTGCCATCAGACGGACTGCATCGCAAGACCACGCACAGTCGATATATTCAACAGTACTGTATGTAGTTGCACGTTCAACTTTGTTCAGTCATGATAACAACTTCACACGGTCGTCTGCAGTCGTGTGAAGTTCATATTAACTGTATACAGTCGCGACTTCAACTTTACGGGTTCGGGTACAGTAATGTCGAAGCACGCTGTCCATCGCTAACTGCATACAGTTAGAGTGTGTTAACTGTCAAGGAGCATAATGTAGAACGCATATTGAGAACATGCTACCAATGTCATCTTTATTTTGAGACAATTAAAGATCCAATCTGACACTGAGCTTCTGAGCTCAACTACGTAAAGACAGATTCGACAGCAGATAACTTCATGCGGTTGTAAATATATACCGGCTACGCATGGTTGCTGTGTAGCAGTCTGTCTGATGGTCTTGATGGCGCTATACGATGAATACGTATACGTATGAAATATGCGTTCGTAAAAAGTAAGCTTTAGATGCCAAAAAAATTAAAGGAAAAGGATAAAATTTATTTGCAGATAGTAATTTGAACTAAATGATTATGCATTTAAATGTAGGTAGATTAGTACGAAACTTTCAAAACACGAATAAAATACTTCAATATTTGAAAAGCAATAAGTAATTTCCAATGTTATAAATCCCGGAATTATGTGTTTTTCTTTTTTAATTATTTATTAAGTACAGCTACATCACATACATTTCACATTCACAAAACGATATCAAAATAAAATTGCTAAGGCACATGACAATTAAAGCGTACATAGCGCTCACTACAAACATTACACAAACCCAATGTCGGCCGCATCCTTCTACGGAGCAGTAATACACTAGCGAAGGAGGCGGCCATAGAAGTAATAGAACTTGCATTTTTACGCTCCAGGCACAGCCACAAAAACGATAATTATCAAAATCTAAAATCAAAAATCGACATCGAAAATCGAAGAGCGATACCCGGTCACCATGGGCGCGAACTTGCAAACGACGAGCAATAGGTAGCTCGCTATTCGCTCGTCCCAAAAGAAGAGAAGACCGATACCGAGTCGTCATTGGCGCGTAGTGTAACGCCTATGCTTGCTAGGGCCTTGAGGAAAATTAGCCTGTTGTGTTCTAGGACTACAAGCATCGCCGTGATACTAGAACGCAACAGACAACTGAAGGACCTGAAGATGTTTTAAGTCAGTTAAATTCTGACACTGCTTTACCCTGATGACTTGCTTGTTTGCATTTTTCAAGTAAAGAACGCTAAAAAACAGTTGTTAGCTGTCTGTGAAAGTGGAAAAATGGAGTTTATGGTTAAAATGCAGCTTAACAGCAGTTCTAGTTGACCTATAGGTTAAGCAACGTTTGCCGCGTACTGCTTATAGAAGGTTACCATCTTAATATACCAAGATTCTTCTGTGGTTTGGAAAACACTTTTTTTATGGTGGGAAAAATCGTTGAATGACAAATCCCGGTCTTGGGCGGAGCGGGAAACAGTGTCTGATTTGTACTGTTTAAATGACCCACCGTTCCTTCTTGACTTATTTCCAGGGTGCCAGTGTTTCCTTTTTCGCATCAACCCTTGGCCCCAGAACGCTTCGAACCTGCTGAATGGCCCCTACAGTTGCTGACAACTGCTTGAGGCGGGCGGAAACAGTGTGCGCCGTCGACGACTTGGGCCCGGTGCGGTCGGTTACCAGATGGGCGGCAGCGAGTTACCCATTGCTCGCCGACCGCAAATCCGCGCCTACGGTGGCCGGAAATCGTGATCAAAGACACGGTGGCGGTGGCTGCGGCGCGAGCGTCGTTGCCTTTGCTTAATGCGGTCGGCCTCCTCTTTTGCTAGCATTACTGCTTCGTAGAACGAGGCGACGGCCTGCTATTCTTTGAGCTTCGATCGCCCCTACGAGAACATGGTGATACGCCCCCGCCGTCGCAGGGATTCGAATCTCGATTTCACAGCTGGGCCACAAGTAATGTGAAAGTATACCCAGGGGCACTAGAATGAAGGCAAGGAAAGAACAGGATTGGGTTTTTAGTCAGTAAAAGTCTGACACTACGCCCCATGCAAGGGCACGGAGTTGTCATAGGATGATTTCCCAACTGAAAAAAGTACCTAAGGGTAATGTATTACATAGTTACTTGTGATTACCGGGCTGTGGAAGTCAGATATGTAGTCCCTTTATCAACGATCTAAAGCATTATATTTCAAACTAGGCTCTGCCAGCGACTTCACCCACAAATAAAGACACACATAAAGACACAAAAAAAACACATAACACACACACACACATACATACAAAGTTACACATAAAGTACACACACATACAAAGACACATACATACATACATATAAAGGTACATATAAAGTTTCCTATCAAATTCCTCTATCTATAAAAAACCGCATCAAAATCCGGTGCGTAGGTTTAACAATATAATAGGGACAGACAGCGGGTTCAACTTTGTTTTATAAAATGTAATGATATATAATTTACAAGCACGTTCAAGAAATCGGTCTGTCGGAAGAAACCAGGCAATTGCGAGTCAGTCTTACACACTGAGCACAAACAAACGTACCTGTGAAAACAAATCAATTCCCAAGCTAACATCTCTTTGAGACATCTAAATAAGAAACTTCAGATTATTAAATTAAAAATATTTCAAACTCTTTTTTGGCCTGAACATCTTTCAAAACTTGACCTATTCAAGCAAGCAATTACCTATACTAGCAAGTTCTCACCAAACATGGTAAGTTCGAGGGGTACCTGCATTGGATTCCTGCGGAAGAGATGTCCGGGTGTCACCACTGTGTGGACCGCCCGGAGGACACGGTGGAGCATACGATCGAGGTGTGCTCCACTTGGGCAAAGCAACGCTGTGTTCTCAATGGGGCGATCTCTCGCGCCGGGCCTAGGTAGAAGCCATGGTACCAAGTGAGGAAGAGTAGCAGGCCGTCGCCTTCCTTCTGCGAAGCAGTAATGCTACCAAAGGAAGAGGCTGACCGCATATGGCAATGCCGCTCACGCCCGAGACTCCGCCTGGATCCCGATCACGATTTCCGACACCGTAGGGGCGGGCTTGCGGATCGGTCGTCTGGTAATCGTCTGGACCAAACCTAGTCGTCGACGTTCTCGTGCGCCTCAAGGAATTGTCAGCAAACCGTAGGGACCCTGCAGACGGGTCGACGCCAACTGGGGTCAAGGATTCGTGTCCAAAAGGAAAGCTCGAGTCCTGGTATATGTAGCAACTTAGGAACGAAAGATAAGTTGTGTAGTCAATAAAAGTCTGACACCATTTCCCACTCCACCCAAAGGCGGGATTCGTCATTAGATGATTTTTACCTAAAAAATAAAAACCTATGTTTTGGTACATTAATCAAGATTTGTAAAGCTGTACTGTATATTAAGGCTAGGTTCCTACTCATTTGAACCACCTGAACATTTTTTAACCTCTGGAATTCCACAAAAAAACACCATAAAAAATATTTTCATAAAATTGACTAATATGTCCAACCGCTAGGCAATATCAAAATATGATGGTATATTCATAAATAATCATAAATATAACCCTAACTTACGATCTCAGACTTGTATGTCTGTGAGATTACATCACGGAAATATTTATAAATTACAAACTTGTTACAAAATACAAAAAAAAAAATTTTCTGGTTTCTTAAAAGGTCCTCGAAATAACAAAAAATCTTGAATAAATATTTAAATGCTAATTTCTTTTCAACGAACTTAAAAGTTGTTTTTCTTTTTCATTTCAGGTTTAATAATGCTGACTGGAATCGTCATGTACATATCCGTCTTCAAATCACAAGTAGGCCACAAATTGCGCTACATGACTTACTTTGAAGCCCCCAGAATGTCGTATAGCTACGGCTACTCATTTGGACTATACATTAGTGGCTTCGTGGCTGCCGAGTTAGCTGGCACATCGGCCATATTCCTATTTCTTCAGTGGTACCAAAAAGATTGGATAACAGAACTAACAGAAAAAGCTAAAGCCGATTGTCGTGCATGGGATCGTGAATATGCCTTCACAGAATTCAGAGAGCGGGATTCCACACTACTAGAAAGGCGAATGATGAAAAGAGATACATACCCGCCTTCAGGCTCTTCGGCTGCAACGCCTCGAGAACGAAGACGCTTCGTGTTCGACGGTGATGACATGCCACACTGTTCAATACACAATAAAAATAGGAGAATAAATTTAAGTTCAGCATCATTAAAGGATTTGTCGTCATCGACGTTGTACGGGTTTCCGGCGGCGCCACGACCGACGGCATGTGACAATTACTTTGAAGAATTCAAAGAGGTGCCTCAAAGCGCAAACACATTGAGTGGACTAAGGAGTGCGTCAATATTTCAGTCACAGGCGTCGGTGGCAAGCGGCCGATTTCTGGACACTTCGGCGGTGGAGCCACCGCCTTCACGAGAAGAAGAAATGGTGACTTTCGGTGCAGGCGCACGTGGCGGTGATGAGCAACCGCCCCCGCGCCACGACCGTGCCGTGGGCACCGATCCGTATCGCAGAACGACGCCCGTCTGATCCAAGAACTTGGGTTTCCCGCCCCGAATATAAAGCATATCGAGAAGTGATAAGTGACGATTTTATTCCCGTGCTACGTACTAAATAGTTAATGTTCGTACCTAGCCGGATACAGTTAAGAAGTGTCTTTCGAATTTATGAACGTATAATAGGTGCATACGTGACTTGTGTTATAAACTTTTTAATTGTTATAATTCCTTAAATAAACACTGCCATTTGTCTAATATTTATTTTGTGTCAAAACATTTTTTGAAGTAGCAATGAATTTTTGTAAAGTATGTTTGGATATATTCGACGATGATAATGTATGGTAGTACGTAGCAAAAACGTTGAATCCGTCGCTACAATTGAATCCATTGCGAAGGCCTCTACCCGCACTGAAACTCGAAAATCGGTTATTGCCCATTCAAGCTCGACTATCGTGATGGTTCAAGTGGTGTGCTGAGGATTATAAAGTGTATACTTGTATCATAACAAGAAACACGTACAAAATATGTATACAATTTTACGTAGTCAAAATTTGTACTTTAGCCATCATCATTCAAATATCCAAATCACCACTGACCTCTATTATTTATCACACTGGACCAACGATTTTTCATAGTAAGTAAATACCCCAAAAAAGTAGAAGAACTGAAGAGTACAATACCAAATAGGTATGTCATCTCTTTCTACTAGTGTATCTATGGACTATTACGGGATAGTACTGTTCTAATGAAGATAAAACATATTGATGTATTAAGTACAATAATCACATAGATTTGACGTTTAGCCTATTTAATGTTCCTACTGCTGGGACACTCCTTTCTAAAAGTGGGAATGGGCCATAATCTACCACGCGAGCCCAGTGCGGATTAGTGGATATCACATGTCTACGAATTTTTGGTTCTAGGACTCATAATTTGAAGGAAGGTGGGTTTTTTTCTATAGTGGGCAAAATCATCCAATGACGAATACCGCTCTTAGACGGGGCGGGAAACAGTGTCAGACTCTTACCGACTAAACACCTTACCCCGTTCCTTCTTTGCCTTTCGTACTGGGGCCAAGCCTTCCTTTCAGAAAGAGACCCTGGGCCCGTGTAGGCTGCGACCCTTTTGCAAAGTCCCTACGATGGAAGGTGGGGTAAGAAACGGGATAGCGAGGTAAGATGGGGACCATACCAAAGCTGATTATACAATGTAATTAGAAAAATTATTTTAATACCATGTTTTGGTACTTAGCAGAAGAATTTAGTGTTGCAAAAACTTTGGACAATAGTGCGCGTATTGTAATTTGGCAAGTAGGTATACGCAAAAATTGGCCTGAAATGAAAAACCTATGAATACGGAGAGTTCTTGAGTGTGAAAAACTCTTACAAACTGGTAAACCTCCAAAAATCATTTGTAGCTAATTTGGAAGCTGTACTAATCTAACATTAATTTTTAAACTACTACTGAATTTTTGTAGAATATTTGCTAGCTTAATCAAGGATCTTAAACATTCTGCTCAAGGATTTTATATTTCCATCGGATAAACAGATTATTTAAAAAATCCTTGATCCTGCTTAATTTGTATTTCAACCCTACTATGATGTCCTGCAAGGAATACATCGAGTTGCTATTAATCCTGTGTAAATGCAGGTCTTTGTCACAAGGAGGTATGCACTAAGTAAAAAATGCTTTCTATTTCAACACTTAAGGCGAAGCTAAACGGGCTAAGGTATACGGCTAAAATGAAAACCAAGGAATTAACGGAAATGTTTATTTTAAATACTGAACAACACCAGTAGGGCCGAGTCATCAGCGACTTTCGGTGTCAAATAATTTTAAACTTTATCTTTATAATTAAAGGACAGACTTTTTCAAGCTATTTACGCGATACTGATGTATCGCGTAAATAGCTTGAAAAAGTCTCGAGGCCGCCCACGAAGCCGTGAGCGGCCTAGCGTTGCCGCAGGCAGAACCACCGACAAGATATTCACTGGCCTGACAGTCTAGTAATAGTATGGATGTATTTAGAAATATATAAGTATATTTATCAGATGTCTAGAATTCATCACACAAGTTCTGCTTAACTTTTGAGACTAGACGGCGATGTGTAATAATTGTCAAATATAAAAAAGAAATCACGCAAAACTGGTATTTTTAAGTAGTTACAAAGATAAAATTTAAAATTATTTTACATTAAAAGTGCTCCCTGCATCGCAGCCGGGCTGCTGCCATTCCGGTGTGAATTGACCATGAGGACCAAGTCGGTGGTGTGAGGTGTCGTTTACAAATTTTTTGGCAACAATCCCACTGTAATGAAGTTCCAATAAATATATCAATGTTCATCGAAATTTGACCCTCAGGAATGTGTTCAGCTTACAGACTGGTTGCTTTCACAGCGATGGACGGCGCTCACACGGGCATGATGAAACCATGTCTTGACTGCATTTTTAAACACAATGATATCTAATAAGAAGTACCTGCACCAGATTCGTGCGGAAAAGACGCCTCACGCAGGCGTCTTTTCCGCACAAATCTGGTGCAGGTGAACCACCACTGTGTGTACCACGGAGGATACGGTGGAGGTGTGCTTTATTTGGGCAGAACTTCACCGTGTCCTCGTGGAGAAGATCGGCAGCGGCAATCTATCGCGTCGGGTCTTGGTAGAGACCAAAGTCTAGATCTAGAAGGGATGGCAGGCGGTTGCTTCCTTCTGCGAAGCATTAATTCTAGTAAAGGAGGAGGCCAACCGGATATGGCAACCGCGCTCCCGCACGGAATACATACAAACCTAAAACTTTCAACCTTCTTAAAAATTTAAAAACAAGTCGAATAAAATACCTTCATTTGTTTAAAAAGACGTTTTTTTTCATTGTCAATGTGCAAATATTGACAAACTAAGTAAAAAACTTAAGAGTCTTTTAGTGTGCTAAGTAATTTGTGTATTAAATAGATTATAATGGCACCGTAAGTATTGCATGAATTATTTTATTTACTTCCTGGCTATGAGGCACATCAAAGGTGAAATCAAAGAGCATACGACCATAGCCACTCGTATTCATAAATTATAAAAATATTGACGTGTAAAAGTGTTATTTTAAAACCTATTTGCAAAATATCATTTATGAATCAACAAAACATAGGTAATCACACAAAACACCTCACATGCTTCCACTCGTCACCCATTAGCTGCACCAAGGCATTTTGCTTCTCCAAAAGAGGAACCTAAGCATCTTCACCGTCTTTAAATTAGTTACGAAGTGCCAAGCGACTGCTGTGCGGCCGTGACACTTCGTAGCTAATTTGTAGGCGCCCTAAAATATGCGGCCATATAGACGGACCACATTTCAACAGCAATCCAACCGCAAATAATTGCAGTTCGGATGCAGTTGACATGACTGCAATAGTTAGTGTGCAGTTTACACGATTGCACTGAACCGTCCACTACAATTTTCAAAGTGTCAAACAAATAATAAACAAGTAAAAATGACGAATTGCCTACCATAAACTAAATACGTTGTATTAACCCCATTAAAGCCTGGCGTTGGTATATGGTGCCATGGGCACTTTCGCGTGTTTTTTTTTTTAAGTGCCTAGGTTCACAAATGTTAGACATTTATAAAGGTAGTGATTCCGAGATAGGCTGCAGACTGCAACCGTAAGTGACACTGCGTTCAACGGCTGCGCTTGACCGCAGTGCTGCCAGCGGTCGCAGTTTATTTTTTTTTATATAATCATAATCACACTACGTCTTCTAGTCTCAAGCTAAGCAGAGCTTGTATTATGGGCACTAGACAACTGATAAACATACTTGTATATTGCTGAATACATACATAGAGATAAATTACACCTAGACACAGAACCAATGTTTGAGCTCAACACATTTGTTCTGGGTGGGAATCGAACGACTTCTAGCAGTCAGGGCCACTAGACCAACAGGCCAGTCAAGTTATTCATAGCATAAACACAATCCATAAAACTATGCTTCTGTTACTCCAATACTTTCATGCGAGACAAAACGTCGATCTATATTATCGATACTTTTTGTAAGAAAAAAGATATTAAGATGAATTGTTCCAACTCTGCAGTGTACGACACCACGCCCCACTAGCCAAGCTACAATAATTTCATTTGTATTTTCTTGTGCCCAATGCCTCGAGTCGGTTACGCCTTCTATTCTTTTGGGCTCTAGAGAGACTGACCACATTTCAACTGCAATCCAACCGCAAATTGCAGTTCGAACGGAACTATGTCTAGAACTTTAGTGGTAAGAACAAAGAAATCTGAGAAGCGACTCACTTGAGACGGTCGACGCAAGAGAATAGAAATTAAATAATTGTATCTTGGCTAGCTATTTTCATGAACACAAAACAAGTCATAACTTTATCAAAACGTGTCTAATTGAACTTCTATTGCTTACAATAAATATCATTTTTAAGCTACATCCTAGCGAATTACATGAGGTTCTTTCTAATTAGTCATCAAATAGAATGTCCCATTATCAAAATCCTATTACGTAAGCTAGCGTAAATCGTGAATATTTCTGATTTTTCAACATTTTCAAATCTAATTGTATAAAAAGCACTTTGCCTTTATTTTTACTTAACGACAGTGAGGGCATAAGAAAATTTTACATCTTAAATCAGGGCAACTAACTATTGCACATCATTTTTGTGAAGGCAACCAGTATTTTTTTAGTTCCTTGGGGTACATTCTTTCAGCTGATGCTTGATTTTTTCAAATAACAGATGAGGATAATTGTGGTCAAAAATTTAGTAACAAAGTTTATTATTTAACATACTTGGCACTAAATTTAGCGAGGCAATCTATTCGCAATGTATTAATAAATGCGTTATCTAGCATGTAATATTTACCATAATCGAATAACATATGAGGGTAGATCCTTGTTCTATGTATCATATTTACGCATATATTTATATATTTTTCACATATATTTGATGTTTTCGATTTCTGATTTTGTAATTTAATACGTATTAAATTACAAAATCAGAAATTGAAAACATCAAAAAATATTAATGATTTTTTTCAATTTTCGAGCTTTAAAAATAGACATACAATGGGTGGCTTTATTGCATTCTGCAATTTCTTTCAGGCTACCTCGAATGAAAAATTAAATCTCGGAAACAAGTTTAAACAGTTTTTTTTTATAACAAGTTTTTATAGCTATATATACCTTTTATACTTTTTCATTACATTATAAACATGTTAGGGTTATCTTATTATGTTACCGAGTTTCTAAAGCCATTTTTCAGTTCCATCATCAGACTTTGGTTACCATCAAGTACCAAAATACTCGTCAAGATGAATCACACCAGCTCAAACTCGATGAGGTTGACGTTTAATTATCGAGTTCCTAGGGCCACATTCCGACTCCATCATCAGATCAGCTTCATGACATCATAATATTGCATTGTCACGCAATTTACATATGTATGCAAAGTTTCAGCTCAATCGGTAACCGAGAAGTGGATCAGGACAGGACTATTAGAAAGCTTGCAATAACATTATTAAATGATAAATGATCTTTATTTTGCAAGTAGGTTTAAAAAACACTTTTACACGTCATTTTTTTTATGCTAGATGAGTCCGGTGTTTCCTAGCGGACTACCCTGAGAAGAAACACCGAAACAAACTCAGGGGTCAAAGTCTCTTTTAAAGTCCATACAGAAAATATGTATTGGTCAAATCACATAAGAACCATGCAGATTTGTCTGAGATGGTCTTTTGAAGAAAGATCCATACAAATTTGAGTAGACCTGTCCAGTCAGTGCAAGCATTTGTCAGTATTCGCAAAGCTCAACTCAGGACTACTAAGGAGCTCAACACGACCCGACGAACAATACCAAGGAAAGGACATTTGAGTAGGTCGTCAAATACTCAAATTGCCAGACATACGCTAAATT
The DNA here is from genome assembly GCA_029852875.1 of Mythimna loreyi. Lineage (NCBI taxonomy): Eukaryota > Metazoa > Arthropoda > Insecta > Lepidoptera > Noctuidae > Mythimna > Mythimna loreyi. Next base: position 10,077,034 of record CM056785.1, on the reverse strand, counting down.
TACTAAAGAGACAGAAACAAAAGAGAAAATACATATAGCATAATCCACATAGTCCTCATGTTCACAAAAAAAATATATATAGTTTACAAATGTAAAATTTTTAAAAATAAACATTAATGTCAAATCGAGAGAAGATAATAATAAAAAAACAAAGAAAACGTTACAACAGTTAAAGTGAGTACTGGAGCAGGTCAATCCCAAGCCTTTACGTCCTCAATATAATCCTTTACACTACAAAAGGCTTTTTGGCAAAGTTTACGCTTAACAAAGGCTTTAAGTTTATTAAGGCTTAGTTGTTGGATATTCAAATGTCGTTGACAATTGAAGCACTTTTCTTAGCTAACACAAGGTTGATACTCATGAAAGTGCGACTTCGAATTTGAGAATGTTGATCGTTTCTTATCTAATGGTTTTCTCCAATTCAAATATGGAAGATAGGTTACTATTGAACATACTACTTTTCAGATAACCCCAGAGTAAAAATCCGAAGGTGTGAGGTCTAGGCTCTGTAAGATGCAGGAAAACATCGTTTACGATTTCTTAGACAGGTAGGTTAGGACAGTTCATATTGGCCGGACCCTGGGCAGCCCTTGAAAATAACACAATCCGCGAACAATTTTTCAAAATATTCTCTTCTGCATCTCCCTAAGGTCATCTGGTGAAAATTGCTTAAGGTATCGGACCGCCTTTATTGTGTTTACTAGTGCATAGAGGAAAGTGTGTTGTTTGTGGTTTTTTTACTTGTATAGCTTACTGTTCAGGAATATGTAGCTTCATTGATGCGTAATCGCCATTATATGATTGATATGCCTGCGTGAAGTATAACTATGAAACTGTCGAAAAAGCGACAATGTCGTGCTGTCTTGTTGTTGCCTTGAAACTCCACGAAGGCGAAACCAAGCATACAATTACGGATACGTGTCTATGAAGCTAGGAAGAAGCGTAGGTAGGAGGTCTAAGAGTGTTGAAAAACTTCGTTGGATATACGAAAGCATTTGCCATTGCATTGTTACGGCTCTGTAATGAGAACGTATGGGTTAACGTTGTCATAGCGACGAGGTCATGAGCATCAAATCGTACTATTTAAGATTCCACACAGATACCACTTAAACTTCCGACAAGCAAAATAAACATCTGCAAGAAAGGGAGTAAGGGCCAATACTGCGTTAAGCGACAGCACGCGTGCCCATCCGAGCTGGCAGTCGTCGCGCGTCGTGTGACTATGCGCGTGGTTCGAAGGTCGAGTCCCGCCGCGGATCTCGAATTATTGCCTGCGTAGTGTTTCTTATTCAACTTTAACGGTGTGCGTGTGGTCGTGTCCCTATGGAAAACTATAATGTATCATTACGTAGCAACGCGGCTAGGGACCCGCACGGCGAGCCTCAACAGTGCACTTTATGGAACAGCGCGGGCGACCGCGTAACGCATTTTTGGCCCTAAGAATATTAGGTAGGAGTCTTTTTTTTCTACGATCTATTTTTTTGTGACTTTTTTTAATTATAATAAAGGCGCGTTCCCAATAAACCGTAAACAACTATTCCTGTCAATATCATATTTATAATGGCGATAGGTAGGTTGGACTTATGTACAATCAATACAATGTTTCTTTTTTAATTAATTTACAGGAAACCGAGATCTTCGTGAGTTTGATTTTTTGTTTCTTCTTTCTGTTGGCATCGGAGCGTATGGATAATAAATATTATTGTCGTAGTTTTTATGGTAAAAACGAAAGATAGGGAACCCTTGTAGGATTATTTGGTTGTCCGTCTGTATATTTTCTATGTGTATCTCTAGAACGTGCAGAAATATAGAGTTCAAAATGTGAAAAAGTCGAAAATAATTGAACCGTTAAAAAGAAAAATGTCATGTTGCGACATCTAAAAAAAAAAAAATCCATTTGTTGCGTTTTTAAAAAGTCTTTGAAATTCCATTCGGGAATCGAACTATTAATATGGGTATTTTTGTACAGAACCCTTAAAGCAAGTGTCTCACTTGCAGTTTTTTTTTTTACCCACACGTTTTTTTTTTTTTTTTTTTTCTTTCATCGGTATCAGAATTTATTTATATCATCTTCGTGGTATCTGATAAAAAAGCCGGGTGCAGACTGTTGTAACGTAACATGCAATGTAACACGCAATGAAAGAATTTGCCATCCACGTTGCCGCAAAGTATTATGGAATATAGTATTCCCATAGTGTAGATGGACAATCTGTCAAATCAAACTAAAGAATACGGGTAAGGTTACAATAATTCGCACCCAGCTGAAAATTGGTAGGATTGTTCAAAACACCATCGTAAATAAAAAACAAAACATCCTCCTCCTCTGTATCTACCTAACTCGGAAAAAAAAAATATTGGGAAAATTCCCAAAAAGGACTTTTTGTGAATTTCAGTAAAACGGTAAGTTTTATCATTAGATAGCCGCGACAATAACTGAGCTTATTTGGTCTCTCGCCTTAACATTCTTTTCATGACGAAGCGTTTCATCCATACTCACCGTTTTATTTTTTTTTATTGCTATAAACTAGTGCTTGACTACAATCCCACCTGATGGTAAGCAGTGATGCAATCGTTGATAGTGAGGCGCACTAGTTCATTAAGAGCTTATTCACTCTAGCCTTGAAGACACGTTAATTATAATCGGTCAGAAAGACCGCAGCTGGCAAGCTGTTCCAGTCCCTTGGTGTACGCGTACATCTCATTATAAAGACAAATGATCTGAAATGAATCTCTTTTTTACTTGCAGAAAGAAGAAGAAAAATGAGCCAGAAGAGCAGTCAATGATGGAAAAAATATCATCGTAAGTACATAAAGTTTATGAACAGTACGTTTTGCCAGTGATGGCGAATGTCTTCAAAACGTAATCCCTCACAATTAGCATCGTCAGAAAACTGAGTCACGGAAAGGGCAATGGAAAGAGCTATGCATTATATTTCCATGCGTCCTCAGATATGAAGATTTGTAAAAACCCAAACCGAAAAACCCAAGGCTACCAACATAGTCCAAAGAATAGCCAAACTCCAGTGGCAGTGGGTCCTCATCGAAAATCTGTGTGAGTAAGGTAAGGCACCTTACTCACACAGATTTTCAATGAGGTCGAAACGTTCTGGAATGGCGATCATGTACCAAAGGATGCAGTATTGGAAGGCCTCCCATGAATAGGATAAGTTAAAAGTTGAGTTTTTAAAAATCCTTTCTTAGTACTGGCCTACGTCATAGAAGGACGCCATGTTAAAAAATTTGTCTCTAGGTGCCAGCAGTTTTGACTGTTCGTTCATAAGTCAGACAGTTTCTCCTTTTATTATATTATAGATTTAGTTATGTATAGATGATTAGTTCTTCGCCTGTATAAAAGGCGGTCATAGATTATTATATATTAGGCTCTGATTTCTGACTAGTAATGGCAATCATTAAACCCCCTAAACTAGGGTATAAGTTTGATTTCACGAAGGTGGCGTTAATTCTTCTATGTGCATATGCTCGGAGCGCTTGATATCATACAAAATACCCGTGGAAAATAGGTATTTTCGTGTGCTTAAGGTTAAACACACGAAAACACAGGTACAAGAATTTATACTCCATCAAAGTTAGCCCACCCAGTTACTAAAGCCACGCGCTCCAGTTTACTGTCAAGTTTGCAGTCGACTAATTTCATGCATATTTGACGGCTCTTACACACAGTAGACTCGCTATGCATACTGACATCTACACACTGGCAAGTTTATCGGACACTGCTTCAAGCGTGCTGCAAACTTGACAGTTATATAGATTACTAGCTTTCTACAATAAAAAGACTCAAGGTCACTCAAAGGGCAATGAAAAAGCCTATGCTCGGGGTATCCTTGCGTGATAGAATCAGAAATGAGGATATCCGCAAGAGAACCAAGGTTGCCGACATAGCGAAAAGAATCGCCAAACTTAGTGGCAATGGGCAGGGCACATTGCACGAAGAACGGATGGCCGTTGGAGCCGAAAGGTTCTGGAGTGGCGACCGCGTACCGAAAGACGTAGCGTTAGAAGGCCTCCCACAAGGTGGACCGATGACCTGGTCAGGGTTGCTGAAAGCCGATGGATGCAAGACGCACAGGACCGGTCTTTGTGGCGGCGCTTGGGGGAGGCCTATGTCCAGCAGTGGACGTCTATGTCCAGCAGTGGACGTCTTTCAGCTGAAATGATGATGATGATGAGCTTTCTATCAGCGGCTTCGCCCGCGTGAAAATAGGTTTTCGCACAAACTTTGAACACACGTTTCATCCCATTAAGGAGTGAATTTTGGAAATTCCTTTCTTCGTGTTCGCCTGTCATAAAAGCAAGCCTTGTGCAAACACGCTCCTAGTCCCAGTAGTTTAGGCTGTGCCTTGATATGTCAGAGAGACAGTCAGTTTCTCCCTTTATATATAGATTGTGTAGCTAGCATTAGGAAAATATTTGTATCGAGTTTTACGAGATAGCTCTCAAGTGTAAACTTGAGAGCTGTACCGTCACGCCCAAATATTTTGAACAAAGATGACATTTCCTTACCAATTGACTAATATCGTTATTTTTTTTACAGATATTTGGTCAATCCGTTGTAAGTGTTCCATTTTCTCATTATTTTTTTTAGTCTAAAGATGTAGAATTAGAAAATATTTAGCACACATATTTGTATAAGTCACCGGCGAACAGTGTAACTCGGAATTCTATAGAATGCCGAAAATGTTTAGTTATAAAACGAAATATCTATTTAATACTTTGCCTTGGTATTCTATACGATGTGGAATTTTCAGCAGAATTTTTTTTGTCAAAAAAAACCTCAAAACTCCGTTGGGGCTCCAGCGCACGGCTTTCCTCCGTCTTTTATTCACCTTAAAAATATGTAGAAGAAACTTGCATGAATTACGTGTTTGATAATAGTTTGAAATGAGAGGTTTATGTATGCTGCCTAGTATAATATATATATATATACTACTCTACTTTACTTTTTTTTTTCAGCCGAAGTCTTCCACCTCCTAAAACCCCGATCACGGATTTTGGAGAACGAGTCAAGAATATGCTGAAAAACAACTTTAGAGGCTTACTTGGCGTAATAGTGCCAATTATTGCACTGGGTTACAAAGTGAACAGATTTAATGTTGAGTATACATTTGCAATTTTTTTTACTTTTATTATTTACATCCATTTTTAGGAGTTCAGTAGTCAACTAAGAACCCTTACAGTTTCGCCATGTCTGTCCGTCCGCAGATAATCTGTATATATAAGTGCAAAAACAAAAAGTAGGGAAGTGATTTTTTTAGAGTACCTCCCCTAGACATAAAGTGGTTGTTTTTTTTTTAATTCTTCCCTACCGTGTGATATAAATATTTTAACGCGTGATATAGTTCAGTAGGTGATTAAAAATGAATAGGGGTTTATTGAAATTATTCTTTGATAATTTTACTATTTTCGGAAAAAATAGTTGCAAAAGTTAATAAAATTGTCCCCCTCCCTCATCTACCTTTTGAAGCATAAGTTCAGAAAATATGAAAAAATCTCAAAAGTAGAAATTTATAACTTGTTGAGATGAACAGTTTTCAGATTTTTTTAAATAAATGATTCTGAACTATGTTTGTGATTTAACCGTATATGCAAGCATTCTTTTTAAATTTAGTTTTCATATTTTATCATTCTGAACGTATCTTCTATCAAATAAAAAAAAAGTTTTTTTTTAATCTGCTCATGCAATCCGAAATTACCACCGAAAACCCAACATACAAAACGCGTCTAGTTTGTATTAATTAGTAGCTACTTCGCGCTGTTAAATAGTAGAAATTGTGTGAAATTGACGTGACGGACTGGAAACTACGGTACCCTATACTAAGTGATTCAAAACAAATACTCAATTTCTCGAACTCCACATGACAGCGTTGAGATGACGTCAGAATAAAGGAATCTGTGGCGTGACCGACTCGAGACATTCGACGCAAGAGAATCTAAAAGAAACGTCTTAACTTGTCTAGAGGGGCAGTTCGTCGATCAAATATTTGAGGATGCGTTGCAGCCACGCGGTGCCTCGCTTATCTCTGTGACTAATTTGTAGGCTTCATTATGTTAACTACATATTAAGCATTTTTGTTTCAGGCGCCACTAAAACTGTGGCTCATGTGGCAGTGGATGGCGTGGTTCTATCTGGTTCATCCTATTGCAGTTCCTTGTTCATCTCTGATTCCCATATTTGTTCTTCCGATGTGTGGAGTGTACGATTCCAGTTCAGTTTGTAAATGTTATATGAATGTAAGTGGATATTTTATCATATTTATTTCCAAAACAAAAAAAAAATCAATACAAATAAAACACATGAAAGGTTTTTAGAGGTGTGCGGGACAGAGTGTAAAATGCCGCAAATATTCATTGAAAAGGAAGGATCTTCCTAATCGTACCAAACTGATGCCTATGTCTGGTGTGGGCAACTTCACGAAAGATGATTTCGAACAATTACGAGACACAGCACGCAGACAACCTTAGCTGCGCGATGAAGAATTTTTAAGTTTTTGTAAGTCTTATATGGCGCTATAGTTGTTGCTACAGGCTATAATCATATTGTACTGTATTTATAGTATATACATAACTAGCGATTCGCCTCATCTTCGCACGGGCGCAGTGCTGATATTAAATATATTGTGCATGTAATAAATTGCTCTTAAATCACTCTGTTAAAAAAACCGCATAATATTCATTTGCTTAGTTTAAAAGATCTAAGCATACATAGAGACAGCGAGGAGCTACTATATAAAATAAATGTAATAATTCTAGATGATTACTAGCTTTTACCCGCGGCCTCGCTCCCGGCAGCAAAAATATGATAAATGAAAAATCGCTCGACCGATTTAGTGCAAACTTCTAGTCTGAGAGGTATAGTTGCAAATGAAAAAGTCACAGTAAGCTGGTTGAAGTTTTCTAATAAATATTTTACATTATACTGAGCCAAAAAAAAATAATTGTCAACTGCATGGTGAAGGGGAGATTATGCGTCAGTCATTCGCATGAACTTGTAAAATAATTTAACTAAGTCATTCTTTAAATTAATTAAAGTACGAAAACAACAATCAGCTGCGCGGGTAGCGGTGGAAACATCGTCAGCTGATGCAGTAACGATACTGATTATTCTTGTGTGTAAAACAAAATCATACTTGTAGCGACATCTATGATATCACAATGAAACTAAACGCAATGGATTATTATGTTAGATGAAACAATAAGCTTTTAAACCATGCTCGACGTTGACGAAAGGCGAGTAGAGATTTCAAGAAGAACAATTTTATGGATGAAAAATTATCTATAAAATATATATATATATATAAAAAGAAACTGATTGACATATCAACGTAGAGCCAAAACTACTGGGCCTAGGAACGTGTAATTTTGCACAAAGCTTCCTTTTATGACGTAGGCGAACACTAAATTTCCAAAATTTACCCCTTAAAGGTCAATTTTAGAAAATCTTTTCTTAGTGTTTGGACACGCGTTGAATCCCTAAAGGGATGAAACGCGTGTCGTGAACGCTTGTGATGAAAATTTGTGCGAAAACCTTTAATCACGCGGGCGAAGCCGCTGGCAAAAGGCTAGTTAATTATAAATGGAAAATAAATCTTTATCATCATTCATCAAACAATGTCTTTTAAAGAAATAATATTCGATGTTACAGGAGGCTATTATGCTTTACATAACAAGTGCTTATGTTTTGGTGCTGCTCAACAATTCTGGCTTAGACAAACGCATCTGTCTATGGTTTCTATGCCTTGGAGGTAACAATACGTTTACTGGAAAAATGTAAGTACGATTTACAGTCTATTTAATAATAATAATATTATTTGAATTTTATTTGATATTATTTGACTTGAATTCACTTATATGTAATGTAATGTAATTTTATGGATTTTTATGATCTGAAATAAATTAAATTGAATTGAATTGAATAATACTAGCGACACTCCCCGGCTTCACAAAGGAAGCACTAAGAGTGCCGCAGCCGCGCTGCTGTCGCATGTTTGCTGATAATTTGAATGCGCCCTTAGATGACTTATTTTTTATAATAAGTTCCAAGTCAAAACAAACATTATAATAAAAATAAGTTACATGATATGTATCAAATCTAATAAAAACCTACCCAATGTATACACTGAGGTAAAGACAGAAATAAATTATGAAATAGGTTTCCGAAATTAGGCTTCGTACAACCAGGCATAATGGCCGTGTGACCGCTTTTGGTACAACTAACACAATATTATTACAACAATATCGAGAATGCTCGGCGCTATCTTCGGGACTCATCGCTATTGATGTGTTGCAATGTAACTGCATGCACCAACCCATCCCACCCTCATCAATCCTGTACGCATTGCTGTTGAGACTCAGAGCGCTTGTAGACGTCCGTTTTTTTCACCGGATAACGGACCGTGTTTTTTGTTTTGTTTTTAATTGTTTGCCGGACCGATGTCCGGTGCATGTACACATACTCATTATAAATCATATACCACCGCGAATCCGGCAAAAAACACGGTCCTTTATCCTGTGAAAAGAACGGACGTCTACGAGCGCGCTCACAGTCACTTTTTGTCTTATACGTCAAGACAAACAGAATAAAAAATGTTAATTATTAACATGTTTTTAAATCTGATTTCTTATAATCAATGCTTATTCGTAATATTACAATGATTTTGCTCACTCGTGTATTCTTTTTTCAGGTTAGTTTTAAAAGCTAGTACAGCGGCATTTTTTCTTTCGATGTTAAGTAATCGGCTGATAACGACACATAATCTCACACAGTGGATGACTGATGCATTCGAAAAAACCAAAGTAAGTAAATTTTTGCACACAGCGACTTTTGGTAGGGATGTTGTAGCGCGTTAGTAGGGTATTTTTTTTTTTTTTTTAATGTATCCTGCTTAGCATAGCAATCTGTCTTAAACATTTAGCCATTCTTTTGCATGAACCATGTCTGGGCATTTATTTCGATGAGCACGAGGAGTCGTCCATTGACCACTCTCACGGTTCTATAGGGAATCGGTTCATAAGATTTGGAACGCTGTTCCTTCTCAGTCTTGAGTAAATTACACTTCCAGAACCCGTTAGTCTAGCAGCTAGGGCATTAACATGTGTTGTTAATTTTTGTTGGTGGTTTTTGCTACGCACAGCGATTAGTTAGTAGGGTATTGACATCTTTGTTATCCCACCTATTCGAAAAGAACGACTTGGTTTGCCTATTAATGCACCCAAAATTGGTGTTTTCTATAAAAAAAATTAGTGACCAAAGCTGATTGCGACGCACTTTTTGAAATCCTCCCTATAGGGAAGTATGTCCAAAATGACTTAGGGCGGCTTGCACGACTTGCTCTTAAAACTAGATTTTGTTAAAGTCGCATTAGTCATTAAGCTCGACTTAACTTAAACTGTATTAGTAGCGTCTTGCTAATGTTGAAATCTACTCGACTTAACAAAACCTAGCTTAACACAGTCCTTGCACACATGCACGACCAGCGCGTGGAGGTGCAACGCCGGGGCGAAGATCCGCTGCCCGAACATGTCGAGGCGTGGCGGAAGGAGCTCCGGCGAGATCTCATGGTGAAGTGGAAACAGCGACTGTCGCAACCCAGCGCTGGGCACACCGTAATCTCAGCGGTAGTGCCCCTCTTTGAGGCGTGGCTGGATAGACCTCACGGCGTCCTCACCTTCCGCATGACGCAGGTTCTCACCGGACATGGGAAGTTCGGGAGATTCCTGCACCGGATTCGTGCGGAGGAGACGTCCGGGTGTCGCCACTGTGAGGCGAGCCCGGAGGACACGGTGGAGCACACGGTGGAGGTGTGCCCTGCTTGGGAAGAGCATCGCCGTGTCCTCGTGGGGGTGATCGGCGGCGGCGACCTCTCGCGCCGGGCCCTGGTTCAGGCCATGGTCCGCAGCGAAGAGGAATGGCGGGCGGTCGCCTCCTTCTGCGAAGCAGTAATGCTCGTAAAGGAGGAGGCCGACCGCATAAGGCAAAGGCAACGGCGTACTCGCCGTAGCCGTCGCCGCCGCGATCCTGCCGATATCCGGCCACCGTAGACACTGGCTCGCGGACGGTGAGCAATGGGTAGCTCGCCGTCCGGTCGTCTGTAAGACCGAGTCCTAGTCGTCAACGGCGCGCACCGTTCCCGCGCGCCTCAAGGAGTTGTCAGCAAACTGCAGGGGCCCTTCAGGGTCGAAGCCTCCCGGAGTCTAGAGGGAAGTGGGAAACTGTTACCTCGACTCCAGGAATAGGGCAAGGAAGGTACGGGGTAGGTTTTTTAGTCAGTAAGAGTCTGACACTAGTCTCCCGCTCCACCCAAGAGCGGGTTTCGTCATTGGATGATTTTCACCTACCATAAAAAAAAAAAAAAAAAAAAAAAAAAGCTTAACACGTTTCATTCTTTTCGTTCATTCATTTGCGTTCCATCTTTCATAATTGTGCTGGATATTTTACACATTTTTTAACTGTTTTGGAGGTATGGAACGTTTCAAATATAAAAAACCAAGGATTTTATAAAGGAGTGACTGGAACGCTTACGACAACCTCAAAAAAGTTCGGAAGAGTAAAGTTAAAAAATGGGTTTTTTATCTTATTCATCTAGTGTGTCCAACAAGTGCGCTAAACAAGTTCGAGATGTTTTTGATGTTGGTATTATAAATAGATATATATCGATATAGATAGATATCCATTTAATAACGCAACGATATTCGCACCGTGGTGCATGCTGTAAAATTCTGAGCTCTGTCCTAAAGAAGTTAAATATGTTATTAGTACAATAATTACATAGACTTATACCCACTGCCGGGCCACAGGGCTCCTCTCTAAGTGAAGGAATGGGCCATAATCCACCATTCGCGTCCAGTGTGGATTTTTGATTGTTTTTCCTTCACCGTTTTGAGAGCAGTAGTGATGAAAAAATTAAAAGTAATGAGGAAAACATAATTAAAAGGAAGATGGGTTAAGAAATGGGGTAGCGAGGCAAGAAGGGGACCGGGTGATATTTAGCCGTTTTATGTCGCAAAAAGTTTGGTCAATATGAGCACGTTGTGACTTTACAAGTATTGGCAAAAATTGGCCTAAAAATGGAAGAAAAGCCTTTGGACACTGATAGTTCTTGAGTGTGACAAACTCTTACAAACTGTTAAACCTTTCCGCTTTGTTAACTGACTTTGACTACACTCCATGTTAGCGTGCTGTTTGCTGATAAAGTGTTTGTAATATTGCTTCGTCATCAATCCAGACTATCCGTAGGATAAAGATACAAGATCCTTGACGCAAACTGACGTTTGTTATTATTTATATCACTCACTAAACCTAGAATTAGCGACTTAAACCACCTACCATGCCGGTTTAAATTTGACTTTTCTTTAAGTCTAGCTTTACGCTAAACCGATGTCGTGCAATGCGTTAAGTTCGATTTAAGCTTAAGTCGAGTTTAAATCACACTAAATCTAGATTTAACTGAGATGTGCAAGCCGCCCTTAGTGTTTTATTAAACATCAATAAATTCAATATTATTCATAATAGGATCATATTTTTTTTCTTACAACTTCGTTGATATTGATTGGTTTAATAGGGATCTCGTAGATTATGGCAAAAAAAATCAACAGTTACAAAAATATTTAGTATTAAATGAAGATCATGATAAATCAGTTTTTTCCATACCGTTTATTCAAAACGACACGAGTCGTATGGACTAAATAACATACACAGCAATCAACATAACAAAAAAAAAGTAAGTGGTAACAAAAAAAAATAATTTCACAAATCGCAAACAAATGTTTTAGTACACTTTGGCAAAACAGCACAGGCTTTTGTTTGAAACCTGAGCGAAGTGACCGATTCTTTAGTTGTCCTAAACGTAGCGAGGGCATGTGCCGCCAGTATGGCCAGCAGCCTGGCCCCGTGGGGTTGGCCGCCGGCCGTGCCGCCGGGCATGAATGAATGCACTATAAGTGTCCATATAAGCTCATATAAAATAAAATATTTGAATTTTTCATAATGTTAGTAGTATACCCACTGCTCCATTAACAGCCATACTTTCTGCCGAGCAATAAGTACGCATAAAATAAAAGAATTTTGAAATTGACAACAAAACAAGGTGCGACATCTAGTGGCAATTAGAAGAACTAAACAAAGATAGCGCGCTTCACAGAGTCAGTGACGTTCCCGCTTTGCTGCGAGCTTGCGGAGGAGGGAACCCGTCCGGGGAACAGTCTCTCTCAGCCAAGCCGTTGCAGAGTCCAGACGTTCTGAAATTGTCCGTTTTGTTGTTTTTACCTGTCAAATAACAGTGCACTGTAACGAAATTAATTGAGAAGTAAACCGATTCAACTCCTTGCCGTTGTTATTCATTGCATGATACTCACATAGAACCGTATGATAGATCATAGCTCGACATATATATAATCATATAATTATTTTTCACTTTTATTTTTCAGCCGACATTAGATGTACAGCTAACTAAAAGTTCTCCTGATCGCACTTCTATGTGTTATGTAATTAATAATGCAATTCAAACTTCTGCGTCGATTGGTACGTACATATTTTTTATTACAAAAGTATTTCAACCGAAGTTACTTGAATACCCAATCTTAGATCATTATGTATAGCTACTTCATCAAGTATATTTTATCTCCCAAACTGGAATCCAGAGGTTTTCTGAACAAGTACAAGTAATTTTTTAGGCTGAAAAGTATATAACGGGGTGGATGATTTGTTTCTATCTATTCGATTTAGCTACTTGCTTTGTTTCCGCGATTGTTTATTATTGCGGACGCAAAGTCTTTGGTTTGGTTTGTTATAGTAGGTAAATTATGTTAACCACAATAAAGTGGGGATATAATTAGGCCTCTGCCTCGAATCTTACTGGCAGCAAGGCGGCAGCGGTGCGCTTTTAAACCTTATAATATATATGTAACTATAAGGATTCCTAGTTGTCTACGGAACCATAAAATCAATTATAAATATAAATTTATATATATTTTTATCACTTTACAGTCATCAAGTATTTTTTTTTATCTTATAAACTAGTGCTTGCCTGACATCCCTACGGATATTTGCCATACATGGGCTGTCCAATGGTAGAACAGAGATGACTGAATCAAGTCTAGTGAATTCAACGCACACTCTTGAAATGTAACCTACTAGCTTTCTGCCAGCGGCGTCGCCCGCGTGATAATAAGGTTTCGTAAAAACTTTGCGACACGTGTTTCATCCCTTTAGGGAGTGAATTTTGGAAAATCCTTTCTTAGTGGTCGCCTACGTCATAAAAGGAAGCCTTGTGCAAAATTTCACTCTCTTAGTCCCAGTGCGTTGATATGTTAGTCAGTCAGTTTCTCCTTTTATGTATATAGATAAAAACCGAAAATAATCGAAATAAAACTAAAATAACAATAGTATGGCCATTCGTTATCAGAAATAACAATTTTCACATAATTACCTCTAAAGTGAATAATGGAAATAATAAGAAATTTTTACAGGTGGTCTTGGAATCATACATTCCTCGTGGGTTACTCTGACATTTCGAGCATGCTATCAGGAGTACGTATAAATATATATTTCATTATTTCTTTAGTAAATTACAGTACTGTCATTTTAGTATAGAATAGCATAGTAGCATCTTAGTATAACTTTATTAGTAAAACTTAATGAAATACTCAATGTGAGTGCGGTGCCTCTGTTCAAAACATGAGCTCATGTTTGTTGTACTTAGAGCACTTGCTGGACTGCCCTAAGTACCCATATACCTTCACTAGGATTTAAAATCAATACCTACACCTATTTTATTTCTACCTATTTTTTTTTTTTTTTTACCTATTATGTCTCCAATTACGGTACCTCGAAAGTTTAATTAGTGCTACGATGCTGCAGTTAACATAGCCACCTACTAGACCCCAACAGTTGAACGAGTTTCTCATCGATTCGAAAAGAAGAAGTATAACCTAATGCATTACTTAGTACAAGCGCCATCCACAAATACAACCACGAGAGGCTAGAAACGACCATGAAGCTATAATAGTGTAGATTCCCTCATCATATTTAATCTCTCTCTGTCACTTGAAGGTTCGCTGGGAGAAAACTCACTGTTGAGTTAAGCTCGCCTCGGTACATGAATTGTCAAATCATTGTATCTATATTAGGTTTATGAATAATTAAGAATTAAAGAATATAATACGCACCACATAAGTTGTGTGCGTGTGGTGTGAGGGCCCGTCTGTTTAAATTCTTTCAATATATATGCTTAAGATTTAGTAAACATTCCTAAAGAATTGTAGAGTCTGAAATCAGAATTTTTGATAATCAAATAACGAAGATATGGACTGTTAAGTTGGGCTCTCAGTTTTCACACAGAGGATTGAGGGCTCAGCTGTACCGGGTAAACTATAGACTCCTTAAAAAAAAACTATTTATGCTAAAATCTAATATTAAATTCTCACTGACGTAAATGTTTACTACGCAAATACACTGAAACCATTAACTTACAGCTGCTGTTTGAAGTCCTTTATGCTACTAGATAAATTGTGAAAATTCGTGAAAACAAGACACATTTTGTTTTTTAGGGTTCCGTAGTCAAAAAGGAACCCTTATAGTTTCGCCATGTCTGTCTGCCTGTCCGTCCGCAGATAATCTCAGCGACCGTTGGCACTAGAAAGCTGAAATTTGGTATCAATATGTATATCAACCATGCCAACAAAGTGCACAAACAAAAAGTAGTAAAAAATGTTTTGGGAAGTGATTTTTTTTTTCATTTCTACCATAACGTGTGATATATTGTTGGATAGGTATTTAAAAATGATTAGGGGTTCCGTAAAATTATTTTTTGATAATGTAAATATTTTCGGAAATAATCGCTCCAGAAGTTAAAAATGAGGCGTCCCCCCCCTCTAACTTTTGAACCATTAGTTTAAAAAAATATGAAAAAATCTCAAATGTAAAACTTTAAACTTTCAAGGAAAATTATTTTGAACATGATAGAATGAATAGTTTTTAAAAAATTAACATAAAAAACATTTTGAACTAATTTTGTAATTTAACCGTACATGCAAGCATTTTTTCAAACTTTTTTACATATTTCATTATATAATATGAATATGAGCGAATCTTCTTTCAAATAAAAATACAAAAAGAGTAAAACCGGCTCATGCAAATTAAAAATAAAACTGGGTACAGCGCCATCTCTCGGGAAATTGGGTTACTAATTTTTACATGGGCTACTGGGTTCTGTTACATTGTGAGAAATTTGTGACGGGCGGGAAACTACGGAACCCTACACTGAGCGTGGCCCGACACGCTATTGGGCGATTTTTTTTTAAAGTAATGACCTTGACAAAATCTGGGCCCTCAGTTCTCCACTTTCTCATGTTTTCGTTATATTACGCTTTATGTATGTATCATATGATAAACACGAAATTGTCTTTTCATGTGAAAAACATTGTGCAACAAATTCTGTAAAAGAAAGAACTGAGAAGACCCTTTATTGTAAAAAAAAACGAGTTTTACGAGTACCGTCGCCTGGTGAACGTCATTTTAGAACACCTTCACTGCAACCTGTTTGCATTTGTTGCGCAACTACTAACTTTATTTTATGGGGTCCCAACCTCATAAAATAAATTTGATTAAATTTTCATTAATTACAATTCTTATTCTTTGCAGATGTGTACCAAAACATTTTGAAAATCCCGATATATTCAACTATCTACAATATTCTGCGTTTGCGTTTCCTGTAGCTTTCATTATGTTTATTGTGAATATGATATACCACATGGGCCTTATGACGACGTAAGTTGAACAATTATCTGAATTTGATTAAGCAGCATTTTTATTGACCATTTTAGCCCTATATGAAACAGCGGAAGATAGGTGACTCACCTCTAGCACGTGTACCTCTGAAATCAATGGGCCTGCCATCGCCAAATGTCGATGCCAGCTTTTCGCTCGATAACGCCGGCTCTTACCTCAGTCCTTGTCTATCAGTGACTGTAGGTTTGATACCGTAATGACAATGATCATTTTCAAGTTATTTGTTAGCACGTAACGTATCTTCCTTTATACCAATTTTAGGATGACTCTTTTAAACCGAGGGAATGTGATTCACCCGAAAGGCCTATTTTTTTTTTGTACAGTCAGACCTTTTTTTTTCCCCGGTCACCAAATATAATATCATAATCAAAGCACTCATCCAGTGTGTTCCCAATTGAAACTTTTTTATACCCATAAAACCATTTTAGTTTTTTTTTTCTATATACCTATATTTAAAAAAAGTAAGAATAAAACGATTGTAGTTCTTTGTTGTCATTTGCACGGTGTGGTTTGCTTTTCTCCTCATCCAAAAATTCCTTGTCTCCCAGAGCCATCCAATAACACAGTGGCTAACAACAATAAATATATAGGTGGTATTTCCTCGGTTTCAAAGAATCACACTTTAACAGTTTTCTTTCTGTAAATCTCTAAATAATTATGGTTTAAAAAACAATAAGTATGACTGCTGCGCTGCGGACATGCTGCGACATTTGTTTGTATAGAAAGAAAAACATGTTATATGATATAATAACAATAACGTCAAATTAGGGTTTTAATCGTTTTAATCCCGTGGAGGGTCGATCCCGTACACGAAACATTATCGATTTGTAAAGACAAAATTAAAAAATAAAAATATTTTTTTTATTAAACTCGAATTAATTAATGCATGAGTGAATAAACAATGCGAACCGTTCGAATATGCATGATTCGAAACAGGTACAATTCGAAGTTCACAAAAATATTGCGCACACTCCAGTCAGTGACTACAAAAAATTGCCAATCCTAAAGCAAACCCCGCCCGCAAACGCTACTGCAATGTAGAAGAAGCGAGCGCGCAAGGACTGCGCAATAACACATCATCATCATCATCATCAGCCTTTTAATGTTCCACTGCTGGGACAAAGGCCTCCTCTCTCTAGGAGAAGGAATCCACCACGCGGGCCCAGTGCGGATTAGTGGATGTCACATGTCTTCGAATTTTTGGTTCTAGGACATGCCGGTTTCCTCACGATGTTTTCCTTCACCGTTTTGAGAGCAGTGGTGATGAAATAAATTACACAAAGTAATGCGCCTGGCTGGGTTTGAACCCGCGACCTACGACTCGTAAGTCGGGGCCGCTACCACTCGGCCACCACTGCTCTTAAACACGTCACGCAGTAACATGTCATGAAATAATTTAGTTTTTTTTTTAAGACGTTGACGTTATCAAGCGTCAAAGTAATGGCGTCTCGTGTACCAAAAGGAATTAAAAATTCATCTACATAGACTGACTATGGCTTCATGTCAATACAACTGTTTTTGTATGGACGTTTTAGTGTTGCTGTTTTTTTAATTTCTATCTAGGCTATGTATGTAATTTATAATTTCAGGGATTATTTAAGTGTTTAGGTGCGATTTTTTTTTCATTTTTACCTTGAAAATATAGCTATGTATACTATGATACATTTTACCACTAAGCATGTTAATGGTTAGCAACGTCTGACAATCTATGTATCTATCTTAAACATATTAAATTATTAAATTTTTTATAGGGTCGAAGGAAGTGGCATAGGAGAAATGCAACAAGAAGAATTGAAAAACATTCTTTCAGCAAACAAGGATCAGCTACCAGAAGGATTCACTATGCACGAAGTGGTAAAAACTATTATCTCAAACGATTTGACTTTTTTTTATATAGTTTATCTTGACAATCTTGTCACAAATCGAGAGAAATTTAAATCTGTGGCAAGATTTTCAAGAGAAATTGGCTGTCACTAACGCTAGAAAGACTATCACCACGAACGATATGTAACACTTAAGTAAAGTGCCTATATTTCTTTGCACTTTAGCGAAGCACGATAGAGCTAAAATTTTCGAATATAAAACTAGATGGCGTTACAGCTAAGCGGCGACCTGAGGCAAATTCACAAGCATAAACTTGACGTTTAATTTGACGAAAAATAAATACTTATCATTATTGTCGTCAACAACGTGTACCAACGCACACGAATACATAGTCGGTTTTTTTTATTTTTTTTTCAAATTATTTTTTTGCGTTTTTAGGGTTCCGTAGTCAACTAGGAACCCTTATAGTTTCGCCATGTCTGTCTATCTGTCTGTCTGTCTGTCCGTCCGCAGATAATCTCAGCGACCGTTAGCACTAGAAAGCTGAAATTTGGTATCAATATGTATATTTAACCATGCCGACAAAGTGCACAAACAAAAAGTGGTAAAAAAATTATTATTAGGTTACCTCCCCTACACGTAAAGTGGGAAGTGATTTTTTTTTCATTTCTACCATATCGTGTGATATATTGTTGGATAGGTATTTAAAAATGATTAGGGGTCCCGTAAAATATTTTTTTGAAAATATTAATATTTTCGGAAATAATCGCTCCAAAAGTAAAATGTGGCGTCCCCCCCCCCTCTAACTTTTTGAACCATAAGTTTAAAAAATATGAAAAAATTCTCTAAAGTAGAACAGTTTTTAAAAATTAAAAAAAAACATTGGAACTAATTTTGTAATTTAACCATACATGCAAGCATTTTTTTTAACTTTTTTACATATTTCATTATCCTGAGCGTATTCGCTGGGTGCGAAGTATAAGGTGGGGGAACCACGAAACGATCGCAGCGCGCGTCATGGCCAAAAAAGGAACTTTCGGTGGCGAACGCTGTCACTTTTTACTAGCGAGATTTACGTTTTTAGTAAATAAACATGAGTCACGAAGCTTGCTGCGTAGTTAATTGCAAAAACAATGGCAGAAATAGTGATAAAAAATTCTACAAATTTCCACAGGCGAATGAAATGGATAATGGCTGTCGTGTGTGATTGGCCGGAATCCAGTTTTTATGATTAATTTGGCCATGTTTAACTGAAAATACATGAAAGGATGGATTATTGAGAGCACAAGTACTCATAAATAATCGTCTGCTATTTACATGAAATGCGTTATTCGATGAAATTTGCTTATTTCTTTACTTACTTCTCATGACGACAGCTATGAAAAATCCGTAATATACTAAGCGAAATCTATTGATTGTGCCATTTTAAACGAAAAATAAAAAATACTTACCTTATATAGATTTAGAATATTTATTGGAATAAATGTAAATTACAATATTTAATTAAAATTGTTCGTTTGTAAATAACTCGTCGTAATGATAGCCGGGCATTTGACATTTTGGAGGCCACCATATTTGCAACCGCTAGTTGGCGCTGTCATCGCGCACCCAGCGAATCTTCTTTCAAATAAAAATACAAAAGAAAATCGAAAGAAAATCGGTTCACGCAAATTAAAATTACCATCGGGTACAGCACCATCTCTCGGGAAATTTGGTTACTAATTTTTACATGGGCTACTGGGTTCTGTTATATTGTGAGAAATATGTGAAGGAAGGGAAACTAGAGCCTCTTGGCCGATTTTTTAAATTAAACTGTATAAAAGTCATTTTAACATTTTTTTTGCAAAAAATATTAGTGAATTACATTCCAAATTAAAAATGCCATCGGGTTTGATTAGAATAACGACTTTTTTGCCTCGATAATTTTTTTAATATTTTTTTTTCTTTTTATTTTTCTAAAATTATAATTGGAATTGGTTAGAATAACGATACAGGTAAAAAATTAAAAAACAAAACTTTTTTTTCAAAATTTTGAAAAAAAAAACCGACGAAAAATTCCAACACTGGGGTGTCCAGAATCATGTACTGGATCTATGGTGTTCGTATGCGTTAACATGTCAATGACACCTTGTATATACTTGTGTATTTTTACGCTTACGTATAATCTTTTGTATATTTTTATTAGATTGTAGATTTATATTTAAATTTTGTTTTTGCTAAGGCAGTACACCGCAGGGGTAAGGTTGTCTGGTTGATATCGCTGTTGGCAATAACATCAGCATATTGTACTCATAGTTATAAGTTACTCTGGTCTCAAAGAATACTGGTTTCGAGAAAGCTCCTGACCGCATGCATGAAGACGGGGAAACTGATCCTCATTACGGAACCGGGGCGCCCCGCGGACTCTGCCATTGTGCTGCTCATCACGCACCTGGCACGGAAGGGGCTGGATTGTATGGACAGCCATTCCGGATTTCACATTAGGCGCTCCACGGTACGAGGAAACCTCTTCTTCCTTCGAGGAGTCCTTCAACGTGAGGTGCGAGTCCTCACCAAGGTGAACTCTGGTTGGGCAATGAATACATCCGTGTGTCCTATTTTTTACCCTTGCACGATGTTTTGGCCTAGATTACGGCCAGTTTAATGTGCAATAAGTCCGTGTTGGTAATGTACTACATATAAGAAGGCATAAAATATTTATAGTACACTTACCAACAATTCATTTTAGGTTTCCATTATTTCTGAGTAACAAACATGGAGCAGAAACAATACATAATATGCATTTATTACCCACACTTACGTAATCCATTCAATTTTTTTTTGTTTCAGTATTCTGCAGTGTTTACAGTACTATTATATGTCGCATTATTTACCCGTAATAACAGGTTCATGAGTGGATGGGCTTTCCCAGTTGAGAATTTACCGATGGAACCGATGGTATTAAGGTAATCTTTCTTGTACTTTTTTCATTTCAATAATCTAGCCAGAAATTAACAAAAATTCGAAATTTTAAATTCTAAATTTAGAGAAGACACAAGTTACGGTTATGGTCATTTGCATTTTTGTGAGTAGTTTGGCGTATTTGAGGCAAAACTGACGAAGGATGTGTTGAAAACAGGCGTTCTAAAAGTTTATAATGACGGATGTAGCTTATATACAAAACTACACCACCACCACCGCCACCGGTACAGTACCCGGCAATAAATATTGCACATCGACCTTTGGAAAGAGACAATCGGCTAATTTCGGCTTCGTAGAGCGTTACAGTCAGTCAGTTGTCAGTCGTTGTTCACCAATCACCTTGAACAACGACTGACAAACGTCACATAGGTAGTGTGCGACAGAGATAATGCTCTACGAAGCCGAAATTAGCCGATTGTCTCTTTCCAAAGGTCGATGTGCAATATTTATTGCCGGGTACTGTACATGGTGGAAATCCCCCATATACGTACAAAATGTTTTGGCAATACTTTCATTGTGCGTACAACTAAGGAGTGGAATTCCTTGCCAGAGTCTGTGTTTCCTGATGGCTACAATCTTTAAGTTGGGTAGCCGCTAGCCAGCCATTATCTACATTAAAGTTTTGGTTTCTTGATTATTTTTACTTGTATGCGAAAGATAAGTTAGTTCTAAGCTACAATTTATCAAGATCTGTCCAAGTGACCGAGATTATTAGGTCGTTTGTTACTGCGGTAGGATTTTTAAACACTTAATGAGTTTACTTTACTTTTTAAAATATTTGAGACTTAATATTTAAAACACTCGTGGACAAGATGTTTCCATTGAGTTTATCTGATGATTAAAGAAATCTTGGACACATTAAATATATCATAATCAGTGATATACATTTCACATGAGGATTTGATGCTGGAATTGGAAGGTAGTTGATGAAACCCTGGACTGCCTACTAGTAAACCTACCAAGTTTGGGTGCGACAGATTCACTTAACCAGAAATAGATATTTTACCCCGATTTAACTTTGTTTCAGGGTTAAAGATGCGACAGTGACAGCTATTTTTGTAATAATCTTACATGTTATACCTAAAGGCTTTGATTTTCTGAAGTTATTTATTGTAACAGGTAAGTTAACATTATTTTACCGCATATGAAAACCACATTTTATTCTTGTTTAAAGCATTTTTATCATAAAATTATTGCCATTACTGGAGAGGTCAGGTGATTTAGTTTTAAACCTTAATAAAACAATAAGTGCACATTAGCACTAAACTTGTTATACTTAGTATAATTTTGGTAGAAATCTTATTTCTCGATTATCTTAGGTTTTGTATAATTGTTCAAAGTTTCAAAAAACTACAATGTTAAAACAAAAAAAAAAATAGCTATCATTAAAGCTAACTTTCAAGTTCCACCGTTAGATCTAAGATGAGTATGTGTATTTGAATTTCCAGTAAGTTTGGGTTTCTGCTTTATCATTTTGTTCTCCGGAGCTGACGATAGGACCTCAAAGCTTTCTTGATCATAAATCAATTATAGATATTAGTAACAGACTGACTTGTTGACCTTGACTGTTTGTGATTGGGTGGTATGCTATCGTGCACTCAATGTTATACTGGCCCTAGTTGCCATGGAAATCTGCCGCATCCTTCTGATAAGTAGAGGTAAGGGAACGTATATCCTTGTGTCCCAGAGCCCCATTAGCCATTCAGCACTCTTGCCATTTTCAATCGCCCTGATGACTGGGTTAGATAATATATCTGATCAACAGGTAGGCCTTGATCACATGACAGAGGTACTCGGGCACCCAATAGTACCGGAATGCCCTCCCAATGAATTAACTCTAAATTTAAAAAACTCTAGAATTTTCTCCGGGCTTGGGTTTTATCTATATAAAATAGCATTTTCTTTCGCACGTGTATCAAGTGACTTATACATTAACTCTGAAGCCCGCAAAATTTGCATGAGCCGTAGGCAAATGTGTTATGGAGTTCTGAGTGTGAATGTTTAATCGTATCTCAAACATACAGAATAAATATAATAAAAATAGCATTCAAACCTGCTCTGGTCAGTTTCTAATTTCGTACGGGTCGCCTTGCGCCTCGTGGAGGACGCCTCGCGCCTGATTCGATAAACTAAGTAAAAAAAAATTATCAAAATACAATTTTCACATAATATATCATATAATTTTTGATTTTTCAAATAATTTCCATGAACGCGTTTGTTTATAGCTACAATAGAAGTCGATGCCGGTAACAAATACATTATTGTTATACAATAATGTATTTGTTACCGGCATCGACATACATATAGATGTAATATTTATTGTTTCAGAAAGATGTGATTTGCCACCAAAAAAACCTGAATCTGCCATTCTGTTTTGGCGATTTGTTGACAAAAACGTAAACTATGGTTATATGTTCACGATTGGTAATTATGGATAGTTTATTTTATTATCTTACTCATAGTTGTTTTTACCAAATCTCGTGTTTACAAATGTACATGTTCTTTTAGAGGGTCCAATTCATTTTCCTTTATTTTTCTGGTGTTAAGAATATATTTTTGGTAAAAGAACTAAGGGTATCTAAACATTTTATGGTGGTTATTATATTTAATTCCCTCATTTATGTAAAACAAAATGAGTGAATTAAAACACACACACCAACCCCACCGACCCCAAGTAACATGGGATAAGGGTAGGATGATGATGATTTATGTAAAACAAAATCATACTTATAGCGACATCTATGACGTCACAATGAAACTAAAAACTCGAACACCTGCACTGGGAAATCTTCTTCGCACTATTCGATCATATAGAACAATGTGGACCGCCCGGAGTACACGGTTGAGGTGTGCCCCGCTTCGGCAGAGCATCGCCGTGTCCTCGTGGGAGCGATCGGTGGCGGCGATCTCTCGCGCCGGGCCTTGGTAGAAGTCATGGTTCGGAGTGAGGAGTGGCAGGCGGTCGCCTCCTTCTGCGAAGCAGTAATGCTAGCAAAGGAGGTGGCTGACCGCATAAGGCAACGGCGTTTGCGCCTCAGACGCCGCCGGGATTCCGATCCTGACTTCCGGTCACCGTAGGCGCGGGCTTGCGGACGGTGAGCATTGCGTAGCTCATCGTCCGTTCGTCTGGTAATCGTCCGGACCAAGCCCAGTCGTCGACGGCGCACTGTTCCCGCGCGCCTCAAGGAGTTGTCAGCAACCGTAGGGACCCTGCAGAAGGGTCGAAGCCAATCAGGGCCAAGGGTTTGCGTTTGAAAAGGAAGGCACTGGCCCTGGTATGTATGGCGATGTAGGAACGGGGTAGGTTGTTTAGTCAGTAAGAGTCTGACACTTGTTTTCCGCTCCACCCAAGAGCGGGACTCGTCATTGGATGATTTTTAACTACCATAAAAGAAAACATATAGAACAAAAATTTAAAAAATTGCCAGCCAGCTGAGAATTATTTATACACATTGCCGGATGCAGATTCTGATGTTCTTTATTTCTATAAACAAAATAAACATTTTTTTTATAAATTAAATAGGTATGTTATTTTAACCTTAATATTCTCTGTCAATCTTGAAATTTTATTTAATTGTAATGCTGGATAAAAAGAGTACCTATATTTTTAAAACGGGACAGTAAGGGCAAGTACTTTTCATTACTCACTCTTAAAGTAGGTGTAAAATTGCCTGTGGAAAGAGTTGAAAGTTGCACTTTTTATCTTTGACGTCGACAAGGTTTTAACTATAGGTATTTATTTTCGTCGTATTTGTAATGAAAAGCACAGTGTTTACCTCGGGTTCAAGAGTTATTTATTCCCTCGAACTATTAGTGATCTCGCTCTGCTCGGTCGCCAAAAAAAATCTCGGGGCTAAATAACTCATTTTCACCCCTCTTATAACAATGTACTATTAACCGTCATATAATTTACTGGTGAAGATTCCTAGGAGACTATTTTTTTTTAAATATTCTAATGTAGCTCACAGACACAGATTTTTGAAGAATGGTAAACCACGAAATAGGCTTTTTTTTTTAGAACTAATAATAATAAATATTTTTCCAGGAAGTGCCGTTGCTCTACTTCGCGCAGGTTTTAAAACTGAAGTGAACTTATTATTGAACGCTACTTGGGGTATACATATAACAAAACTATCATGGGCAGTATCATTACTCATTTGTATAGTAATAGCAGCCGTTCTATGCAATATTATGACGGGAATGGCATCAATCTCAATTTTCCTTCCCTATATTATGCTTTTGGTAAGTTTTTTTTTATGATATATTAATCTGTACTTAATATTATAAAGCTGAAGAGTTTGTTTGTTTGATTAAACGCGCTAATCTCAGGAACTACTGGTTCGATTTGAAAAATTATTTCAGTTTAGGATAGTCGATTTATTGATTTAGCCTATAACCTTTTATATCATATATGTTATTTGGTAAATAAGCAGTTTGTACCGCGTGCGCAATTACCTCAGTTTGATCGGTCTTCACCGCGTATACTCACCATTAAACATGTTTATACAAACTATCATTAATGTCATTTCAAGTGTCCCGTACAATTTTATGGTCCTTCAAGCCTCCACATTGGCAGGTCTCGCGTGTTTTGTGCATTCCGCCGAATCAGAGAGTGCATGTAACTATCATTATTAGTATCAACTACCAAGTAACAAGCAGCAGATACCGGTGAGTGAGCATTCATTATCGTCACAATAGCCGCGAGGTTAAGCACGGGTAAAGTGGTGGTGGCACTTTCAACTCTTCGAGTAGCATTCAAAAAGCATTTAAAGAAAAAGGGAGTCTATTCTCGAGCAAGTCCTGCATAAAATCATTTTATACCTATTTATCGTTTCCCACGCTTAGTCGACAAAGCAAGGAATACACAGAGGTTGTGTCCGAAGACGCTCACAGGGGAGGGCCGACGGCTTTTGATGGTCTGGGTCTCCGCGCAGGTGAAACTGCTGGAGCCCAGAACTCTGCGGTGCTACCGCTGCCACGTGGGGCACCACGTGGGGGCTTATTGCGCCAAAGAAGATGACCGCAGCTACCACTGCTTACAGTGCGGTCGGGCCGGTCACAAGGCTTTAGAATGACGGAACACTCCGCACTGTTATGCATTTGCGACGGCAGGCAAGCCGGCCGACCACAGGGCTGGGAGCAGGTCTTGCTATCCCCCCGCCAAGGCCAAGGACAAGATCCGCAGGCCCCGATGCCCTTCATATCGCAGCCGCATCCCTGACTGCCGCTGAAATCGCTGATTCTACCACCGCGGCAGTGCTCTCAGGAAGGGCTCGGGAGGAGAGCGCAATGGATTGATTGTCAATAACGGATCCATTACGCCTCTTCCAGGCGAACATCAACCATTGTGCCGCTGGTCAGCATCTGTTGCTCCAGAGCGTGGCGCAGTGGTTGATCAACGTCGCCGTGATCTCCGAGTCGTACTTTGTCCTCCCCAGGGGAGACTGAGTTCAAGACCTGGACGATTTAGTGACCTTAATTCCGTCACGAGGCGATGGAGTTGCGTAGCAACACGGCTCGGGGACATTGCAGTGGTAGGTGTCTACCTGTCCCCGAACAGAACTCGCGCCGATCTCCACGTTTCCCTTATGTAGCTGAATACCATCGTCGCTGGATTTGGTTCCCTCCCGGTGGTCGTTTGCATAGACTTCAATGCCAAAAACTGCGGGGCGAACCTCCTCTGCTGTGACAAGTCGCGACATGACGAACAGAGCTCCAGCGGGATCTCATGATTTTTTTTTTTTATTCTAGGTAAAAATCATCGAAATCCGATCCGATCGAATCCCGTCCTTGGGCGAAGTGAGAAAAACTCTTACTGAATAGACAACCTACCCTGTTCCTTCCTTGCCGTAGTCCCTGAGCCCCAGTGTAACGCTTTCGCATCAACTCTCGGCCCTAGGGCACAGTTTGCTGACAACTCCTTGAGGCGCGGGAACAGTGCGCGCCTTAGAGGACTTGAGCTCAGTCTGGAATGTTACCAGACGACCGCAAGCCCGCGCCTGCGGTGTCCGGATATCGGCGGGATCGCAGCGGCGACTACTAAGGCGGGGACGCTGGCCTTGGTAAAGGCCATGATCCGGAGTGAGGAGTGGTAGGCGGTCGCCTCCTTCTGCGAGGCAGTAATGCTAAGGAAGGAGGAGGCCGACCACATCAGGCAACGGAGCTCACGCTTCAGACGCCGCCGCAATTCCGATCCAGATTTCTTGTGTACGGTGAGCAATGGATAGCTCACCGTACG
The DNA here is from genome assembly GCA_029852875.1 of Mythimna loreyi. Lineage (NCBI taxonomy): Eukaryota > Metazoa > Arthropoda > Insecta > Lepidoptera > Noctuidae > Mythimna > Mythimna loreyi. The sequence goes on along the minus strand of CM056785.1, from coordinate 10,050,209 downwards.
ATTGTCTTGTACTAGTCCGGACCCGTGGACGCTCTGTTCCTGCGCGCCTGGCCCAACTGCAGGGCCAAAGCCTACTGAGGCCTCGGTACGGCTTTTGAAAAAAGGTCCGTCCCTGGTATGAAGGCTAAGACGGAAAAGGGTGTGTCGTTTATTCAGTAAGAGTTTGACACTGTTTTCCGCTCCGCCCAAGGGTGCGATTCGTTATTATATGATTTTTCCCACCATAAAAAAAAAGAATACACAATCGAGTAAAATTCTAGAAATATATATATTATTATTGTTTTTTTATCATTTTATCAAGATGTTTATCACTGAAACTACATCAGCAACTCTAGAATGGATGACCTAATCAGCTTATGCAGGGCATATATTAGGTAAAACGCAATTTTAAAAAGGATGTGCCTGAAAGAAAAACTTCAACCTACATCAAGAAACGTTTAGAGATTCTCCATAAATTTTTGGAAGAGTTTCAGTCAAATCATATACAATTAATCAAAATCAGAGGAGCGGACTACTCCGCAACAATCAAGCAGCTGGCCCGGAGATCAGCCAAGCACAAGATACTGGATCAATATATCAGGATGCAGCCGACAATCAACAACAATCAACCAGTAAGTATAGGGCCAAGTCTCCGACTCCCTAAACTTAACAAGCTAACAGCAGTAAGCTTGAAGAGATGCTGCGTAAACAGAAAAACAATTTAAGGCATTCTCTCGTACCAATAATATCATTGATTTAGATAAAATATGAGAGAGCAAGTTTACATTATTGGAAGCTTCACGGCGCAAGCAAGATGAACAACAGAAGTTAAACACAAACAAGTCTCAACATGAGCACAGCAGGATAAAGCGCATTTCCGTAAATCCACTAGATCATTTACTAACAATTCAGCGACAGAACAAAACGTACTGAAAATCAACATCGGATTCTAAACATGGTCAATACATGGAATTTATGCAGAAACTGCCTTTTAGTCCAGTGCAAATAGCACTGAAAATGATAAAAAGTGGAACAAAATAGTAGTAGAATAAAACCCATTGGAAAAGGAAGATAATATAACAAAAATTTAAGGAAATGTAAAGTACGGTCGATATGAGGTCGGGAAGTGGATGGCTGTGCGATTTTAAGAGTAAAAAATGGTTTATCTCGATTTCCGGCAAAACTACTGGTTCCATGGAAAAAAGTCTGATGGCATAAACAGATCTACCACTTTTGTATTTATACTTTTTCACAGAGCCTCAAAATCTATGTGAAAGTTCTAAGAACCGAGTTTTTGGGGAAAAGTTTCCTTTTCATGTACTTACTGTAATTTTTTTTATTTAAAATATTCACATTTGCTCTTTTAGAGCAAGAGCCCGTGAGAGCCAGACCTTCGTATTATAATAAAAGCTGGAAGTTTTTCTATGTGTGAATTTATATTTAATTTCATTTAAGATGAAATCTACATCTACACTAATATAATAAAGAGGTAAAGTTTGTTTTTTGTTTTTTTATTTTTTTGTTTGTAGGAGGTAATCTCTGGAACTACTGGTCCGATTGGAAATTTTAGCAACAATAGAAAGCTGCTTTACTCCTGAGTGACATAGGCTATATTTCATGTACAGTTCGCTTCAACTAACTTTGCCGCTCTGAAGTTGGCTACAAATCACAGCGCAGTAATCAATTTTACGAAAAAAGACAGCACTGCGCATGCGCAGCTAACGATACAATAGACGAACCTCAGTGTTATGTTTCTATCTCAGCCGCTACCACCCTATACGTCCGATACCAGCTTGTGTTCCACTCGCACAGTACCGTACGGTCCTCGATGCGAAAAGTGCTACGCGTATAATTATTACCTACCTGTTTTAAGTTTGTTGTTTTTTGTTATTTATTCTTATAATTATTGTTGTTTGTTTTGTTATAGTTGTGTTTGCCTTTTTATTGCTGTGTTTGTATTGTTATTGGTTGACGTTGTCCTTAGTTTTGTCAAATAAAATGCCAAAACGGAACACGGTTTTACGCCGACAAGCGCGTAAAATAATTCATAATGTAAATGATAATGATAAATGATATTTATTTTGTAGTAAGTTTTAAAATAACACTTTTACACGTCAATATTTTTTCTTTTCGTCAGTTTAAGCTAGATGAGTCCGGTGTTTCCTAGCTGACTACCCTGAGAAGAAACACCGAAACAAACTCAGGGGTCATAGTCTCTTTTAAAGTCCATACAGTAACCATGTATTGGTCAAATCATATGAGAACCATGCAGATTAGTGTCTCAGGTGGTCTTTTGAAGAAAGACCCACCAGATTTGAGTAGACCTGTCCAGTCAGTGCAAGCATTTGTCAGTATTCATGTAGCTCAAACTTAGGACTACTAAGGAGGTCAACGACTTGACGATCAATACCAAAGAAAGGACATTTGCGTAGGCCGCATCAAATACTCAAATCTGTCAGACATCATATTAAAATTACAGAAAAGGAAAAATAATCGACATAGTCCTCACATTTACAATAATAAAAAATACAAAAATGTAACACTGCAAAGTAAATTATTGCAAGTCAAAAGTTAAAAAAATATACACTTCTCATCAAAAAAATCGAAACACCTTGCAAGTTTACGTTTTGTCAGGATTATCAGAAAAATGTGTACATTTAGGAATAAATGTTAAATGTCGTTTAATAGTGAGTAATATGAGCTTATCAAATCTTAATGTTAATGTTCTAAATTTAAATGAATTTTTCATAGGTTTCGTATTTTGTTAAATGAGTCATTTTTATTCCGTATGGAGTATAAAGGAAATGGATAAATCAACACACGTAAATGAAAAAAAAAGCTAAAAAACGTTTATTTAATAACTTGTATTCCCTCCCCGAGCTCTAATTACTGCTTCCATACGGTTCTTCATCGATCGGATGAGAGTCACGATCACATGCTGTGGTATATTGTCCCATTCCTCTTGGATTGCATCTTGCAGCTGGCTAAGTGTTTCTGGGGCAGGATCTCTTGCTCGAATTCGTCTCTTTAATTCATCCCATAGATGTTCAATGGGATTCATGTCCGGGCTTCTTGCTGGCCATTCCATAATAGAGATATCGACTTCGTTAAGATAATCTCGTACGACGCCCGCGGTGTGAGCCCTAGCATTGTCGTGCATGAATATGAAGCCGTTGCCAATAAAATGTGCATAGGGCATCACATGAGGCTCGAGACACTCTTCGACGTACCGATGACAGTTTAGTGCAGGCAGACGTGGCCCAGACACGAAAGCAAGCTCTGTCTTACCGTCGGCGCTGATTCCTCCCCAAACCGTCCACGAACCGCCACCATAGCTGACCTTTTCTTCAATGCAGCATTGTGCATAGCGTTCTCCGTCTCTTCTGTAGACCTTGTTCCTTCCGTCGTTACCATACAGCATAATTTTACACTCATCAGAAAAGAGAACTTTGCTCCACTGTAGGTATGACCAATTTAGGTGCTCACGTGCAAAGTTAAGGCGCGCTCTTCGATGGTCTGCAGTTAATTTCGGCCCATTTGCTGGCTTATGCGGTACCAGTCCACGATCCTTCAACCTTCTTCTAATTGTAGAGTCACTTACAGCCACCCTTCGTACAACACGAAGCCGCTGCTGCAGTTGAAAAGCGTTAAGGCGTCGATTTCTTAAAGAAGTTGTTACAATAAATCGATCATCTCGCTCAGAAGTGACCCGATTCCTGCCAGATCCTGAACGGCGCGTGAACAAACCAGTCTCCCGATAACGTTTATAGACTCTATGAACAGATGACAGGCTTAGATGCAGTCTTGCAGCCACAACACGCTGACTAAGGCCAGAATCCAGCAATGCCACAACTTGGGCGGCTTCTGTGGGCGAAGTATCCATACGTTTTAGAAAAAAAACCTTTTTTCAGACGTCCCAAAGTCACAGTATTGAAATAAAAAAGAAAAAGTTTAAGGATAGGCGCCAATTTTTAGTTTTTAAACGCTAAATGTACTCCAACCCTAAACACACATTTGTCTCAAAACAGTGATTCATTTCGTTTATAAGATAAACAAATGAAATTCTAATTTTGAATTTAGAATTTTCGCTTATTACTGTAATGGCCAAACTGCCAGCTATAATATATGTATTTTTTTTCATCGTATGAATTCTTTTTTGTGTTAAATTCGGACAGAAACAATGAAAACGGAAGTGTTTCGATTTTTTTGATGAGAAGTTATATACAGGGCGTTTGGTGCATCGTTTACCAAATTGATTTGGCCGACAGGATAGATCATTTGCTATATCTTCAGCCCTAATAAATCATTCCTTGCCACACCGGTTTTTTTTAAACATGTTTTTAACTTTTATTCTGAAAAACACCGGATTTCAGCATTTAAGCTTACATAAATAAAAAAGTTATTAGTCTATTTAACAAAATTTATTTTTATATTTAAGTGTACTGTTGTATGGTTCTATGAAATTACTTGCTAGTAACGTGTAGTTTTTCTATAAAAAACCTACAAAGTGTATGGGATATGACAAAATAATTTTAAAACACAACTTTAAAGTTCTGTAAAAAAAAAACTAAAAGCGTTGGAGATCTTAGAATTTTTTAAAAAGTTCTCTAGTTTATGCCCTTTCCAATGGTGTGCAATATGCTAAAAAGAACCTTTTATTGACTTCACTAATTGGCTAAATGTAAAAAGACAGAGGTCATTTCAGAAACGATTCAGTGTGAACGTTTGGGCAGGAGTAATTGCAAATCATGTGGTTGGCCCGCACTATTTACCTGCTAACCTCAACGGAGATAATTATCTTGAATTTCTTCAAACAGACCTGCCCTTATTGTTATCTGAGCTGCCAATTTTCAATGAAGATAGGTCTTTTGTCTTTCAACATGACGGTTGTCCCGCTCACTGGCGATGAACTGTAAGGCAATTCCTAAATGACGCATTTCCAGACTCGTAGATTGGGAGAGATGGCCCTATTCCATGACCTCCACGTTCACCAGACCTAACTCCGCTGGATTTTTACGTCGGGAGTTGGGCCAAAGAACTGGTTTATGCGACGGAAGTTGAGACGAGAGATGATTAAGTGTAACGTATTGAGGCGGCTTTTGTGACCGTTAAACGGAGCAGTGGTGGCCAAGTGGTAACGGCCCCGACTTACGAGTTTGTAAGTCGCGGGTTCAAACTCAGCCAGGCGCATTACTTTGTGTAATTTATTTCATCATAACTGCTCTCAAAATGGTGAAGGAAAACCATCGTGAGGAAACCGGCATGTTCTAGAACTAAAAATTCAAAGACATGTGACATCCACCAACCCGCACTGGGCCCGCGTGGTGGATCATGGCCCATTCCCTCTCCTAAAGAGGAGGCCTGTGTTCCAGCAGTGGGAACATTAAAAAGCTGATGATGATGTGATCGTTAAAGCAGAAATTCGTCTTCGAACTACAACTCGAGATAAGAGAAAGATGTCGCGCGTGTATACGAAACAATGGCATACAATTTGAACAAGATTTGTGATTTTAGTACCTGCTTGTGAAATAAATGTTTAATTTTTTATTTCAAGTTTGAGGAATGTTAATACCCTTTGTAAAAAAATAAATAATGTGCGTAAAAATGAGATATCAATATCTACCTACTTAGAGCAAGTTATTTATTTTTTTACTTTAACTTCTTAGTGCATTTACCGTAATACCAAATATCAGCCTTTTGTGATTTAAGTGCACATTTAGCCAGTTAGTGAAGTTAATAAAAGATTTTTTTTAGCATATTGCACATCGTTGGAAAGATCATTAACTAAAGAACTTTTTAAAAAATTCGAAGATCTCCAACGCTTTTAGTTTTTTTTAATAGATATTTAAAGTTGAGGTTTAAAATTATTTTGTCATATCCTATACACTTTGTAGGTGTTTTATAGAAAAACTACACGTTACTAGCAAGTAATTTTGGTTTTCATAGAACCATACAACAGTACACTTAAATATAAAAATAAATTTTGTTTGATAGACTAATAACTTTTTTATTTATGTAAGTTTAAATGCAAATGAAAAACACCGGATTTCAATCCGGTGTTTTTCAGAATAAAAGTTAAAAACATGTTTAACAAAAACCGGTGTGGCAAGGAATGATTTATTGGGGCTGAAGATATAGCAAATGATCTATCCTGTCGGCCAAATCAATTTGGCAAACGATGCACCAAACACCCTGTATATAAATAAAAATAAAATAAAACTAGAATAATAGTGCTGGAGCAGGTCAATCCCAAGCCGTCTTGTCCTCAAGATACTCCTTAATAGTATAAAAAGCCTTTTGGCAAAGTTTTCGCTTTACAAACAATTTAAATTTATTTAGGCTAAGTTCTTGAATGTTACTGGGAAGCTTATTATAAAAATGTACACATTGGCATCTAAATGAGCCCCCAATTTTTTTGAGCCTGGTTGTAGGAACCACAAATTTATGTTTGTTCCTAGTATTAACGTTGTGCATATCACTGTACTTTTTAAATATGTTTTTATTTTTATGCACATACAAAATATTATCAAAGATATATTGACAAGGCACAGTCAATATATTAATGTTTTTAAATTTATCTCTTAGTGAGTGTCTAGGACTTAATTTATAAATTGAACGAATAGCCCTTTTCTGCAATACAAAAATTGTCTGAATGTCGGCGGCATTTCCCCACAGTAGAATGCCGTAGGACATGACACTATGAAAATAGCTGAAATAAACTAAACGGGCTGTCTCTAAGTCAGTTAAATTACGAATTTTTCTGACAGCGTATGCTGCAGAGCTAAGTTTTTTAGACAATTTATCAATGTGAGGACCCCACTGAAGCTTAGAATCTAGAGTAATACCCAAAAACATATGGTATCTTCAGGACTCAAATCTTTACCTTTTATTTGTACACTAGTTTCAACTTGCCTAACATGAGGCATTGTAAACTTAAAGCATTTGGTTTTTTTTTTTCATTTAGATGCAGGTTATTGACATTAAACCAGTGTACTATTTTAGACAGCGCGATATTTATATCGTCAGTATTTGACTGCTGACGTTTATGTTTAAACAAAGCGAAGCAAAATTGACAATTTTGACAAAGGCGTCATCAAACGCTGTATTCATAATTTTCACGTTGCGGAATAGGAGATGCCAACATTAAAAAAACTACTTGCTAAGCTGCAACGTGATCTAAATTTTCAAGGTTCTGTAAGTAGCTTAAGCAAAATAATTAAAGACTTAGGTTTTAAATGGAGGAGAACCGAAAATAATAGGAAAGTCCTCATAGAAAAACACGACTTGCGGCTCAAGAGAATTGAATATCTGCGAAATATTAAAAGATATAGAGACGAAGGAAGAACAATCGTATATACGGATGAGTCATACGTGCATTCATCTCATACGAAGACTAAATCGTGGTCAGATAAATCTGATAAAGGATTGAAGGCACCTCTTTCCAAAGGACAAAGAATTGTCATCGTCCACGCGGGGTCCGAAGATGGATGGTCCCGAATAGTTTGTTAATGTTTAAATCTGGGACAAAATCGGGTGACTATCACGACGACATGAACTTTACCAACTATGAAAAATGGCTGAAGACTAAATTAATCCTTAACCTGAGTCCTAATTCAGTTGTCGTGATAGACAATGCGCCCTATCACAATAAATTGCGTGACCCCGCACCGACGTCGAGTTCAAAAAAAGACGACATGAAGTCGTGGTTGTCAGAAAAAGGCATACCGTTTGATGATCACATGCTCAAGCCACAGCTGTACCAGTTAATATGCCAGAATAAAAGCGCCCACAAAAATTTTGTCATAGATGACATTTTGGCACAGCACAACCACAATGTTCTGCGTCTACCGCCCTATCACCCAGACTTAAACCCCATAGAGATGGCGTGGGCGGCTGTTAAGGGTTACGTAGCCACAAAAAATGTCGACTTTAATGTTAACCGGACAATGGAGTTGGTCAAAGAGAAAGTTGACTCAATGGGACGAGACGAATGGGTGGCCTTGTGTGCAAAATTAAAAAAAAAATAGGAAGATTATAGATCTAATGAGCATATAATAGACGACATGACTGAGAATTTTGTAATATTCACGGGAGATAGCTCGGATTCCGAATTGGAATGTTAGAACGATTCCGATTCGGAATCCGACTCAGATGGAGAAACACCTTCTACGAGCATGTTTCAAGGTGATAAAAGAAGTTTTATTGAAGGAGTATCAGCAATGTCTACTGATGATAGCGAGTGAATATAAGTATGTTCACAAATAAATAAAAATATGTTTTGCCACGAATGAACGTATTTTCTTTCTTTTTCCTTTTCCTAGATATATAAAGTCAGGTGAGTAAAAAAATACACTATTTATTTTCATTATAAAATAAAACAATTTAAAAAAATTCACGTCAGTGAACACTTTTTTACGCGATAGTACCTGCACTGTTGTTAGGAAAGCCTAGCTTCAGAGCGGCATTGTTATTTGACGCGTACTGTACGCGGGCGAAGCCGCGGACAAAAGCTAGTAGGCTATATTTTATGTACGCGGGCGAAGCCGCTGACAGAAGCTAGTTTTGTATACCTTTGTTTCTGTTACCTTCCAAAACAACCACAACCCAGGTATTATGGGTGGATATCGTTCTTACCTGTACTAAATGCACACATAGAAAAACTTCCAGCTTTTATTATAATACGAAGGTCTGGGTCTCACGGGCTCTTAGATTATTTATTTTGACTTAACATCGAAAAAACAGCCTATTTCAGTGCTTGTCCTCGGCTTGACCTTTCGGAGATTACTAATCCACACACATGTACTTACGTCCTTCATTCATTGTGCGCGAGGGAGTCCTGCGGGGGCCGAGACGCGGGGGGCGCCGGGCTAGGCGCGGCGACGGCGGACGCGCGCGCTGCTCTTCAGTACGCTATTATTCACCTAGTGCGCGCACATGTTTCGTGAGTTTTAACCTGCTGTAGCGTTCGTGTTGTTTTGTGTTGGATTACCGTATACTAATAAGGGTAAGTCAACAAAATAATATTTTCTTCATTACATTGTGCGTTTAAGGAATGGAAAATAACCTGGTTTACGAAGTAAACCCGCTTCAGTGATCATTGTAAGAAACAAATTTAGTGTAAAAGCATTCGCTCGCTTACAGCAGCAGTCAGCTTTACTTGGGTTTGTGCATGGCCTGTTTTTTACAGCTTTCAATATGCACAACTGTCGGCTCGAAATACTCTGCCGTTAGCTCGTATCACACTGCCTTGTCGGCTCAATTGGCGCAGCCGTCGGCTCGGTAGACGCAGCCGTCGTCGGCTCGATAGATGCAGCCGTCGGCTCGATGGACGCAGCCGTCGGCTCGATGGACGCAGCCGTCGGCTCGATGGACGCAGCCGTCGACTCGAAAGATGCAGCCGTCGGCTCGTTAAACGCAGCCGTTGGCTCGATAGAGGCAGCCGTCGGGTCGATAGAGGCAGCCGTCGGGTCGATAGACGCAGCCGTCGGCTCGATACATGCAGCCGTCGGCTCGATACATGCAGCCGTCGGGGCGAGAAATGCAGCCGTTGGCTCATTAGGTGTAAAGGCTCATTAGTCGGCTTTCGCTTTGGCTTAAAGCTTGGTGATGGTTTCCCTTTGCTTTGGTTTTAGATGGCTCAGGGAGGCGTTTTCGTAACCCTCGGAGCCCTACTTGAGGAGCCCGCTGAAAACGAGCGCGAGAACGATATCTTGAGAGTGAAGTTGCTAGCCCAAGAGCACCTGCCGGAGGGCTGAACCGACTGGCAAGTCATGAAGTCGACAAAGGAGGAAGTCTTTGGCGACCGCCTGGATCCCCAACTTCTAAACAAGCTGAGGTTTGCACTCCCTACCATAGGTCTAGCTAGAGCCTTTGACCCCGAATTGGATCACCTCTCCGAGAGAGGATTTCGTGAAATTAAGATAAAGCTTCTTGAGTGGGAGTTCACTCGGGCTCTTATCATGAGTCCCCCTGCGATATTCAATAGAATAAGAGGCTCTGCAGTCCAAACTGAAATTTTTAACAAGGCTTTGGCTCCCCTAAAGACCCTGCTTTTGTTTTATCAAGAACACAAGCAGATGCCCTGCTCTCTGGTGGAGTCGATTCAGGCGAAGAACAGAGTCGCAAGAACAGAAGTAGCTCCTCACAATCCTCACAACCTAGCTCAAAGAAGGCAAAAGTAGGCATACTGGAGAAGTGGATGGAGGATATGTTTTCCATTTTACTGGACAAGATTGAAACCTTGAAGGTGCCGGACCCCAGAGAGGCAGATAGGTCCCGCAATTCGGAAAGCGATAATGAGCGGTCGGATCTTATACCATCAGATACAGAGTCGGAAGTTACTAGCTGGAGAGCGCCACAGCTTGAGTCCGGGTTTTTATCTCCTGGTACAAACAATCAAGGTATGTTATCGCCTGAAGATTTCGAGTTTCTGCCTCAGGTAAGAGAGGCAAACCCACTCGTTTCAGAGCCTAGCCCGCCAATTAGGGGAGGAGGGAATAGAGTGTCAAAGACAGGGAATGGATGGGTGGAATAGAATCCGATATAAAGAAGTGGAAAAGGCCTAGTACGCCGCCCCAGCTTTTAGTGCTCTAAAAACGAATACCGTGCTAGGGGGTCTGGCAGGGTACACCTCAACTCTATACTCAAGACAAGAAGGGACTCTTGGAAAAATCACACATGGCCTTCTACTCCAGAGAAAAGCATTGGGAGAAGAGTTACGGCGAATAGCCAAGAATTTCCCAGCAGCAGCAGATGAATTAAAAAAGATTTTGTCAGAAAACTCCCCCTTTAGGACAGTAACAGACAATCTGTTGCAGTTTGTGTGTGCACACAGAGCGGAAATGATAGATTTTAGGCGGAAAACTTTTAAGCCAAGGAGCAAAGTCCTAAATCAGGCCTTGCACCAAATTCCGCCGTCAGCAACACATTTGTTCGAAGAAAAAGCCCTTTCAGCCTTTGTAAAGGATAATGGTGGTATATTGCGGATTTTTTCGGCCAAGTCCGGTAGATACCCCAAAAGAAGAGATGGAGAGCTTTTTCGAAAACCACCAGCACTACCTCGGAACGCGAAGCCAAAGAATGCCTCTTGGCGGGCCCGACCACTGGCGACTAGTTTAACAGCACCAGCGCTTCACGTACACCGGCCAGAAAAATAACAACGTCCAACCCACGTGGAAGACAGCAGCCGATTCAGACTGCTTTTAAAGTTTGTTGGCTTCTTATTCATTGAAATCTATACTTTTTGATGGTGTAAAAAAAGTAATCATTACTACAGTATTTTTTTTCAGAAAATGCAAAAAACTAAAAAATCTAATTAGGAGAAATACTTCCCAATTTGTACTAGAACGAATGTCATAAACAACATGGTCATAGCGTAGCGTGGGTTTCGCTGTTTGGGGCCTACATTAAATAGATTTTAAATAAACATCATAATGGGAGGGACCAACTCTGTATTGGAATGATTCTACCACGTATTTATAAGCTTTTGTACTATTATGTATAAACAGAATCCCACGAAAACTATGGTCCCGCCTTTATAACGTGTCAAAATTAACAAATTTCATCGTTCTAGAGATACTCATATAGTAATTTTTTAATTGAATAATTTTTTAAGTTTTCGCATTTTCAGTGCTTTAATGGTTTGCTATGGTTTGGAGCGAGAAGGGGTGGCGGGCAATCGTCTCCTTCTGCAAAACAGTAATGCCAGCTAAGGAGGAGGCCGACCGCATAAGGCAACGGCGCATACGCCCTAAGCGCCGCCGGGATTCCAATTCCGATTTCCGGCCACCGTAGGCGCGGGCTTGCGGACGGTGAACAATTGGTAGCTCGCCATTTGGTCGTCTGGTAATAGTCCAAACCAAGCCAAGTCGCCGACTGCGCGCTCTGTTCTCGCACTCCTGAAGGAGTTGTCATCAAATGTAGAGGCCCAACTGCAGGGCCTACTGGGGCCCCAGTCCGGTTCCTGAAAAGAAAGTCCAACCCTGGTATGAGGGCTGAGAAAGAATGGGGTGGGTTGTTTAGTCAGTAAGAGTCTGACACTGTTTCCTGCTCCGCCCAAGGGCGGGATTCGTCATATGATTTTTTTCCATCATAAAAAAAAAACAAACGATGTGGTGACCTCCCCTTCCCTAGCCAATGAATGCTCGCCCCATATAGAAAGAAAGAAAGAAAAACAGTTTATTCACACGAAATGATGCAACTGCTGCAGCTCAGTGCTGATTTTCGGCATTGGCCGGTGTCGACATTAAGACGACGGAAACGGTGCAGTGTGCGGTAGATTTTGATAGTTACCAAAAAAAAAAAGTTAAATAAATATCTAAATGGTGCAACCAAAAACAAGATTGACTTCATCGTGTCGACGAAGAAGCAAGTCTCTGTGATCAATGCGTTGAAAAACAGAAGTGATCACCATGTGAGGCAAATTTATTATCAACGTTAAGCTTACAAGATCTCGACTGATGAAGTCTATGATCCGTCCAGCACAAATCCAAACCCAAAACGTCCATTTTGAACAAGGATATCAAAGTAGGAGTGTTTTGCGATAATATCTTGATTCCACCACCTTAGATTTTAGCATATATAGTTTTTTTTTGTAGAGTCTATAGTTTACCCGGTACAGCTAGGTCCTCAATCCTCTATGTGAGAACTGAGGGCCCAACTTAACAGTCCATATCTTCGGTTATTTTACAAATTTTAATTCAAGCTCCACATTTATCTGGGAATGTTCACTAAATCACATTTTGAAAGAATTTTAACAAATGGGCCACTCGCGCACAAGCTATTGTTAAACCTATTGTCCGCCCGTGCATACACGAACAACAGGTCGGTTAAAAAGGATCCGTTAAAAAGGATTACTGCAGTCTTCAAAAAGGATCACTCTACACACCAATACGAACAACTTTTACCATGAGAACAACCCAAAAAACCGAAAAAAAAACCCGCTGCTTCTGTACGGGACTGACCGGGATTGGTGTAAATAAAACAGGAACAATGAGATTACTTCGCACTGAGTATAATCGCGTGATCAGTTCAATGGTGTTACGAAGAATGACACGATAGATTAGGTACTATACTAATTAGCCTACTTAAAAACTAAACAAAAACTTGATGCATCGTCGCATGTTGCTATTAAGCAACATCAGGCTCTTTATTTGTAGGGTCCTTGTATTTTCAGCAGCTTCAAAAGCTAAAAAGTTTATAGCTTTAAAAGCTATAAACTTTTGTTTGATCAACACATTGATTACATTGTAAATCGAGCATCAAAGGCGTTAGGATTTATTATAAGAGTTTCAGCTGATTTTCGTTCCTTAAAAACTATAAAAATTCTATATTGTGCTTTCGTACGTAGTCACTTGGAATACGCGTCACAAGTTTGGAATCCTCAGTACGAGATATATAAGTCTCGTATTGAAGCTGTACAAAAGAAATTCTTGAGATACTTAGATTACAAAGCACGGCAATATTCAGATGATTACAACCACCGTTGTAAAAGATATCATTTTCTACCGTTACACTACAGACGTGACATTAATGACATTTCATTTTTCATTAATATTGCGAATGGGTCGATCGATTGCCCTGAACTATTATCTAAGTTACACTTACGTACTAATCTTCTAGGGCTCAGGCGTAGACCACTTATGCAGATTGCTTCTGGTTCAACCAATTATAGAAAAAATACCTTTCTCTTGCGTGCAGCACAAGCATTCAATAATATTCCTGATGACTTAGATGTAGATCTTTTTTGTTCTAAAGCTATCACAGTAAAACGCTTATTAGCAACTAAATTCTTTGAAGATGATTCCCGGATGTAGATGTCGTACTTTGTTATAATATATTTGCCTAAAATTGCATATCCTTTTAATTTATAAACATAATTTATATATAGTGTTTTTGTGTACAGTCTCATTGGAACTCTCCGAAGGGATGACAATCTTTGTTCAAAAGTAGTTCCTTTATTTTTATTTTTTATTTTTCATGTGTTAATAATATAATTACTAGTTTAGTATAGATTTAATATGTGTAATATTTGAGATATTATCTATGTTTACCTTTTCTGTAGGCCCCAGTGAGGTTTTTGGGTCAGCCTACGATAGTAATATAATTTTATGTAGTCACTTAACGGCGGAAGCTTGTTGTTAGCAAATTAGACATATATTAAGTTATTATTATTATCATTAGTCTGTAAGCTTTCCTAAGAATAAATAAATAAATAAATAAATAAAATAAATAAATAATTTATGAGTTATGTAAATCTATGGAGCAGCGCTCATAGTAAGAGTTGTTCCTATTGGTGTATACAATGATCCTTTTTAATTTAAGGAAAGCCCATCTGTGGTATCGACTTAGTATAATTTTAGTGTTGCATTAAATATTTGTTTTCATTGCAGGCAGAAATAAGCCAGATCCCTTGGCCAACTCACTATTTTCTTCCAGCATTAGGTATTGGCTTGGCATCTAATTTGGGATTCTGCGTACCTTTTCGGTATTCCCCGGCTTACTACTGTCATCACACTGGAAAAGTACCAATTTTGAGAATGGTATATTTTTTAAAATAGGTTTTGATCATAGGAATAAGTAAACTTTTATGTATATCTGTCTATATGCAGTGTGGGAAAAAAAGGTTGGGCCCTGCAAGGAAACTATGTTAAATCGACAGGGTCGGCACCTGATAAAACATTAATTTTATAATAAACCAATGTTAAAACATAATGTAACAAAATTTTAACTTTGTGTCAATCAAGTTGCTCGGGTTGACTGATAGCTCTCCTACTACTACGGGCTATGCCGATGAGAAAACCGGAAACCGGTTATTGTCCTATGTCCAGCAATGGACGTCTGTTAGCTGATATCATGATGTTTTTTTTCATTCTGATCACTTGCACATATTTGATCGACAAATTACGTAATTTGTCGATCAAATATGTGCAAGTGATCAGAATGAAAAGATATTTTTGAATAACCCAGTGGCCCAATATAATTACAATTATAAATTAAAGCAGGTACTGGTCTTATTAGACCAGTGCAGATAGCTTTTGAAAGGGAAGAAAATAGCAGTAGAATGAATCCCATTGGAAAAGGAAGATAATATGACAAAAAGGAAAAATAAATTACGGTCGAGCTGAGGTCGGGAAGTGGATGGGTGTGCGGTTTTAAGGGTAAAAAATGGTTTATCTCGATTTCCGGCAAAACTACTGGTTCTATGGAAAAAGTCTAATGGCAAAGTTATAGATTATAAAAAGATCTACGACTTTTTTATTTAAACTTTTTCACATAGCCTCAAAATCTATTTGAAAAGTCCAAAAAACCGAGTTTTTGAATTTAATTTTTATCTTTTATTTTTTTTAAACTCGTTTTTTTGGACTTTTTACATAGATTTTGAGGCTATGTGAAAAATTGAAAATACAAAACTGGTAAATCTTTTTATGAGTTTGCCATTGACTCCATAGCACCAGTAGTTTTGTCGGAAATAGAGATAAACCATTTTTTACCCTTAAAACCGCGGATCTCATGGTGGAATGGAAACAGCGACTGTCGCAACCCAGCGCTGGGCACGCCATAATTTCGGCAGTAGTGCCCCTCTTTGAGGCGTGGCTGGATAGACCTCACGGCGTCCTCACATTCCGCATGACGCAGGTCCTCACCGGACACGGCAAGTTCGGGAGGTTCCTGCACCGGATCCGTGCGGAAGAGACGCCCGGGTGTCGCCACTGTGTGGCCAGCCCGGAAGACACGGTGGAGCACACGGTAGAAGTGTGCCCCGCTTGGGAAGAGGAACGCTGTGCCCTCGTGGGGGTGATCGGCGGCGGCGACCTCTCGCGCCGGGCCTTGGTTCAGGCCATGGTCCGCAGTGAGGAGGAGTGGCAGGGGGTCGCCTCCTTCTGCGAGGCAGTAATGCTCGTAAAGGAGGAGGCTGACCGCATAAGGCAAAGACAACGGCGCACTCGCCGTAGCCGTCGCCGCCGCGATCCTGCCGATATCCAGCCACCGTAGACACTGGCTTGCGGACGGTGAGCAATGGGTAGCTCGCCGTCCGGTCGTCTGGTAGCAGTCCAGACCGAGCCCAAGTCGTCGATGGCGCGCTCCGTTCCCGCGCGCCTCAAGGAGTTGTCAGCAAACCGTAGGGACCCTGCAGGGTCGAAGCCTCCCGGAGCTGAGGGTTGATGCGAAAGCGTTACACCGGGGCTCTGGGAATAAGGCAAGGAAGCTACGGGGTAGGTTCTTTAGTCAGTAAGAGTCTGACACTGTTCTTTTAATATTTATTGTTCTTTACTGTATTTATGTCCCATTTTTATAAATAAACGATTATTATAAACGATTATTATAAACTGTTTCCCGCTCCGCCCAAGAGTGGGATTCGTCATTCGATGATTTTTACCTACCATAAAAAAAACCCTTAAAACCGCACACCCATCCACTTCCCGACCTCAGATCGACCGTACTTTACATTTCTTTAATTTTTTTTTAATATTATCTTCCTTTTCCAATGGGTTTCATTCTACTACTATTTTGTTCCACTTTTTATCATTTTCACGGCTATTTGCACTGGACTATATGGTTGGCATCTTATTACAGATAGTAATGTTATTTATTAATTTCACAGGTAAAATATTCCATCCCAGCAGTTGTGATAGGCGCCTTAATTATTTTTCTCGGTGTATATAAATATGCTCCGATGATGTTAAATCCTGATAATACGGGCATTTCAAGAATAGCGGCAGACGCTGAAGGAAAAAAATCACTTAATGACAAATTGAAAGATAGCTTAGCTCAAGCGCAAAATATGGCGAACCAATATAGTAACCCGATGAATGCCCCCCAACCACCACCACCACCACCACCCCCATAAGGACTTAAACATTCATTCATGTAACTCAAAAGTGTATTTACTCGTTAAATATATGAACTTACTTTTAAATATGAATTTTTCGTTTTTCTCACTTCAAATCTGAAATTCCTATAAAATGTTATGGCATCCTACGGAACAGATAAAATAATGTGTTTCCATCTAGAGGCCCCTCGAGTTAGAGCGACCATCTAATGGTATAGCTTTGATTGTTCAATGATGAACGTTTGATCCGCAAGGCCCCTCAGAATCGTCTGGGTCAGGATGATTGTACCAAGAGAGATTTTTGAAGTTTGAGCAATACCAAGTTTTACTACCTTATCATCAGCCTTTTAATGTTCCCACTGCAGGGACACAGGCCTCCTCTCACTAGGAGAGGGAATGGGCCATAATCCACCACGCGGGCCCAGTGTGGATTGGTGGATGTCACATGTCTTCGAGTTTTACTACCTATTTGATACTATTTGGTACCAGACATCAAAGAATTCGTACCTCGCTATAGAGGGAAAACTATTACGAGGAAAGTGGCCAGCCATTCTGACGTCAGAATGGCTGGACCAAGTCAACTTCACCTAGTTGTAGGTGTCATACTCCGCAGCAGAACCATTTTGACTACATTATATACAAATTACAGGATAAAATGTAGATAAAATCTATATTTTTGTAGCTTAATATCAAAATTTGTATATTGTTAGTTTCTTGGAAAATATCAATTCAAAGTGGTCATGCCACAGAGCATACTCTCCAGCAGGACCACTTTAAAATAACGCTTATTTCGCGCTGATTATGCACAAGCCATAATATAAACAAATGTATATTTATTGTATATCAAGATAACATCTACAATTTTAGATAATTACTTGCCGATATTTAGTAATATGTAAATGTTTTACCGGAAAGCGCCTGTTATTAATTTATTATTATTATTATTATCTAAAATTGTAGATGTTATCTTGATATACAATAAATATACATTTGTTTATATTATGGCTTGTGCATAATCAGCGCGAAATAAGCGTTATTTTAAAGTGGTCCTGCTGGAGAGTATGCTCTGTGGCATGACCACTTTGAATTGATATTTTCCAAGAAACTAACAATATACAAATTTTGATATTAAGCTACAAAAATATAGATTTTATCTACATTTTATCCTGTAATTTGTATATAATGTAGTCAAAATGGTTCTGCTGCGGAGTATGACACCTACAACTAGGTGAAGTTGACTTGGTCCAGCCATTCTGACGTCAGAATGGCTGGCCACTTTCCTCGTAATAGTTTTCCCTCTATAGCGAGGTACGAATTATTTGATGTCTGGTACCAAATAGTATCAAATAGGTAGTAAAACTTGGTATTGCTCAAACTTCAAAAATCTCTCTTGGTCCAGTCATCCTGACCCAGACCTCAGAATCTGCGATTAAGGTGTGCTCCAATGGAATGTACTCGCTTCTAGGATCATACATACCGCTTTCTTTTTCAATGTACCTGTGTGGTTTTAAAGAAATATGCAAAAACAAGCCTTCTACCAGCGGCTTCGCCCGTGTGAAAGTAGGGTTCTCACACCATTGGAAAGGGCATAAACTAAAAAAAAAAATTTTTTAAAAGAATTCGAAGATCTCCAACGCTTTTAGTTTTTTTTTTTTTTAAATAGAAATTTAAAGTTGAGTTTTAAAATTTGTCATATCCCATACACTTTGTAGGTTTTTTATAGAAAAACTACACGTTACTAGCAAGTAATTTTGAATTCCATAGAACCATACAACAGTACATTTAAATATAAAAATAAATTTTGTTGGATAGACTAATAACTTTTTTATTTATGTAAGCTTAAATGCTGAAATCCGGTGTTTTTCAGAATAAAAGTTAAAAACATGTTTAAAAAAAACCGGTGTGGCAAATAATGATTTCTTGGGGCTGAAGATATAGCAAATGATCTATTCTATCGGCCAAATCAATTTGGCAAACGATGCACCAAACACCATGTATTATGGCCTGTGCATAATCAGTGTGAAATAAGCGTTATTTTAAAGTGGTCCTGCTGGAGAGTATGCTCTGTAGCATGACCACTTTGAATTGATATTTTCCAAGAAATTAACAATATACAAATTTTAATATTAAGCTACAAAAATATAGACATTATCTACATTTTATCCTGTTATTTTGTATATAATGTAGTCAAAGTGGTTCTGCTGCGGAGTATGACCCAATATGATAATCTCTTAGAGCGTGACCCCTTAAGCATGTTTTATTATAGCACTAAAATTGTATGACCACAGCTCTTAATTTTTTTAAGTTAAAAAAAAATCATTGTCAGAACATTGTTTTTTTTTCGGTGGGAAAATCATCCAATAATATCTCCGCGCCTTTTGGCGGAATAAAAGATAGTGCCAGACTTTTACCTTGGCCCCAGTAGGCTTTGTTCGTAAACCCGCGCCTATGGTAATCGAATGGGAATACCTGCGGCGGCTGGGGCGTGAAGGCCGGTGCCTTACATGTATGGCTTCCTCCTTTGCTAGCTTTATTGCTTGGCATAAAGAGGCAACCTGCCATTTCCCCTTGCTTTAGACCATGGCCTGTATCAAGGCCTAGCGCGAGAGATCATTGCTGCCGATGGCGCCCACGAGGACATGACGGTGCTTTTCCCAAGCGAGGCACACCTCTACTATGTATTCCACAGTGTCACTTCTCAAAGAGGGGAATTGTTTTGAAATAATTATGTAAAATATATAATAACTGGGCTAAGCTAGTAGTAATTTATTAATTAAATCAATTATGATAATATACATTTAATTATTATACTAATAATAACCTAAGGTTAAGGCATCAAAAAATTCATTTACATCAATATCAATGAGAAGTGCCCAGAACGCGAAGTAATAAATAAAGTCCAGTCCTCTGGTCTCGCGAAGAGTATACCAGCTGTTTGCTCATATCGCGTACAACTCGATGAGTGCTCGGACCCCATGGCCATAGTGTTTCAACCCCAAACGGATCAAACATATAACTACCGAATAACGTTATTATATTTAAGCCATTTGAGGTTTTCTGCACTTGCAGCAGCCACCCCAGTACAACCTGTCGTACTCAGAAGATAGGACGGCGCAAGGGCGTCGTTGACACATGTTGCATCCCACACCGAAGGCCTACCCAATTTCCAGGGCATAATGGTAATCCCGTCTGGCCTCTTCCCATCGTCACGTGCCAAGCCATTGGGTTCTAAAACAACTAGCACTCTCTATTAGGCGTGCCTAGTTATCCGATCAACGCTCCTAGTGCAGGATAGGCCATGGTGGCCGAGGCGGTCGACTACTTCACCGCACTGACATCGATGTGGAGCGCCGCTAGGACCCAGATCGATGTCAGTGCGCACCCAGCACCCAGTTCCAGGCATGTAGCGACCCGGAAGGTGGTGTCACTCAGCATAGTGCCTATGACGGTAGTGTCTGTAGCCAACGGCCCGACTCCCATTCACCCACAGCTAGTAGGCCGGCACGCTCAGCAGTTTTGGTGGACGTGTCAATTAAGGTTATTCCGTACCAACCTGCGATTATAATTTAGGTGTCTTCAAGACTAGAGTGAATAGGCTCTAAACTAGTGCGCCTTACCATCAGCGATTGCATCAATACTTACCATCAGGTGGGATCCCAGCCAAGCACTTGTTTATTGCAATTTAAAAAAGATATATTTTCATGTAACAGTTTAATTTTTTTTTTTAATAAATATTTAAAATTGGAATACATTTTAAACATTTTTATTATTGATATTATATGTATGCCGACTCGACTTTTAGCAATATTATTCAGTAACGTATATATGTGCGCTTTTGGAACTGTATTGTGCTTATAGTAAACGTTTAGTAGGACTCAATACTGTTTTCAGAGAGCTTATTCGTTTTCTCATTATAGCGCTGTGGCATTTTTTTGAATTTTCATAGAAGTGCGATTACTCGATTATTATAAATATTTCTCGAATTCTAATTCTGTCACGATACGCACATTGCAAGAGCTATCGGTGTGTACTTATCGTATAACCGCACATACAATGATTTTAGAGATCGCAGGAAACGCATTATCTCGAAAACCTGAAGCCGCACCGACTCTATTGTTGGGGCACATTCTTGCATAAGCATGAATATTGTATAAAAACAGATAGCTTATGCTTATGCAAGAATTTGCACTAATTTTATAATCGGCGCACATTTACAGCAGATTGCGCTCTAATCATACGTCCCACTCACATCGCTCTACGTGCAACTTTCCTGTTGGGGTCTGTTACACTGTGAAAAATTTGAGACGGACGGGAAACTACAGAACCCTACACTGAGCCCGGCCCGACATTCTCTTGGCCGATTTATTCTATTTTTAATATAGGAGTGCATTATGGAGAGTCAACCATGGACACACAAGATGAAAGAGAATAGAATAGAATAATACTTTATTAAGAGGTGACATATCCTCTTGTTCCGAACCTTACTGCATGCTTGTGGGTGATGTAGTCAGTCCAGATCAAAGATTTTACATATTAATTACATTGCTTACACCAACCTCAAAAACATACTGATGAGTATAATACAAAATGGTCTCTTACTACTAGTGTATCTATAGACTAGTTTGTATTACGGGACAATTCGGTTTTAAAGAAGTTTATTATGCCATAAGTACAATAATTGCTATTTCTACTATTCAATGTATTATTCGTACAGTAGTACTCCATTTTACCTTAGTCTAGGGAGGGTGGACCGATGGTCTGGTGAAGGTTGTGGGAATCTGAAGGATGCAAGACGCACAAGACCGATCATTGTGGCGACATTTGGGGGAGATCTATGTTCAACAGTTGACGTCTTTGGGCTGAAATGATGATAATTATGTTACTTAGTTTTGGTTTAATCTCAGGACTGGGTTGCGATAGTCACTGATGCCGTTTTACCATCTCGAGATCCTGCCGGCACTCAGTCCGCCATGTCGTGACCTGTCGCGGCAGCGGAGTTTTGCCGCAGCGTTGCACTTCTATGCGCAAATCGTGCATGCTTACAAGGACTGTAGCCTTCAGGGCCTCAAGTCTGCTATTACAATAGTGTCAGAATAGTCGATCATTGATTTCATATTGTTGATTTTAACAAGTTTGCTAATCAAGTAGTATGATGTCGTCATTATGACTTTCCAATAATAAATAATAATAATAAATTATTTTTTGATCACAAAGGTACAGATGAGAGAAAAACGACCATAATACATAATATTAGTACAAGCATAATATACCAGACTGAGTAATTATAAATTATGGAACAACATAATTCGATATTAGTACATCTGTTTACAGTTTTCCCTGACTCTTAAACTAGGGTATACCTGTGTCATAAGAGCCAGTGAACGGTCATAAAGGTTTGTTTAAATATTGTAAGTATATTTACAAGGTGAGGTTTATTATTATTTGGTTTATAGACACTGAAGTAGAAATGAAGTAACAAAGTACTATCAAAGTCTACATCTACACTAATATAATAAAGAGGTAAAGTTTGTGTTTTTGTTTGTAGGAGGTAATCTCTGGAACTACTGGTCCGATTGGAAAAATTTTAGCAACAATAGAAAGCTCCTTTACTCCTGAGTGACATAGGCTATATTTTATAAGACAGAGCCGCTGACAAAAGCTAGTAATATATATACAGGGTGTCATCGACGTGTTAACGCAAACGAATACCATAGATCCAATACATGATTCTAGACCCCCCAGTGATGGAATTTTTGGTCGGATTTTTCTTATTTTTTTTAAATGAATTTTTAACGTTTTTTAAATTAAACTGTATAAACACGTTAATTTAACATTTTTTGCGAAAAAAATTAGTGCATTACATTCCAAATTAAAAATTTCATCGGGTTTGATTAGAATAACGACTTTTTTGCCTCGATGATTTTTTTATTAATTTCTTTTTTGTAATTTTTTTTTTTCTAAAAATATCATTGGAATTGGTTAGAATAACGATTTTATACAGGTAAAAAATAAAAAAACAAAACTATTTTTTCAAAAATTTGAAAAAAACCGACGAAAAATTCCACTACTGGGGGGTCCAGAATCATGTACTGGATCCATGGTATTCGTTTGCGTTAACATGTCAATGACACCTTGTATATATATTATTATGCTTCTTGAAAAGTAATAATTGATATAATATACGGACTACTATTTTTTATATTTTTAAATAATTTTCTTTTTAATTTATTCAAGCTAAAAACTAACCAAAGAGGTAAGAAACAATCCAATGAATTTTTCGAAATAATAATAACCGTATCCGTTTCGCATGACGAGAATCTTGTGAAACCCAAGAAAGATGTACAATGTGTCTTGGCGCGAGAGTGTCGGCATGTGAGATGTAGACTAGGAGATCATTGTACCTACAATTGTCAGGCCATGTCTTAATAGCCAAGAGTGTCGACCAACACCTTAGGAGGCTGCAGATAAACTATTGCGATTTATGGAAAATAAAGATTAGGGTTAGGGTTTTCGGAGTTTTAAGTTGGCTAGTTACCTGGAACTATGTGAACATAGTCTTAAGACTGCAGTAGTACGAGACACAATAGAACAAGAACCTTCCCTCGTATATTATTTGATTATTATAAATATTACATGCTAGATAACGCATTTATTAATACACCAGCTTCGTACGGGTACTGATATTGAATATATTTTGCATGTGTTATACACATTAATTTTCCTCTTGAATCACTCTATCTGTTAAAAAAACCGCATCTAAATCCGTCGCGTTCTTTTATAAGCATACATAGGGTATAAGCCCTATGTATGCTTATATCTTTAAAAGCTTTGTTTTATACTATCTGATTGCGAATTGGTTGCCTCGCTAAATTTAGTACCAATTATGTTAAACTAGCTTTTGCCCGCGGCTTCAGATTATTCTCCAGATCAGATTATTCTACTCTACCCTACTCTACCTTACTCCATCCTACTCTACCCTGCTCTACCCTGCTCTACCCTGCTCTACCCTGCTCTTCCCTGCTCTACCCTGCTCTACCCTGCTCTACCCTGCTCTACCCTGTTCTACCCTGCTCTACCCTGCTCTACCCTGCTCTACCCTGCTCTACCCTGCTCTACCCTGCTCTACCCTGCTCTACCCTGCTCTACCCTGCTCTACCCTGCTCTACCCTGCTCTACCCTGCTCTACCCTGCTCTACCCTGCTCTACCCTGCTCTACCCTACTCTACCCTACTCTAAAAAAAAAAGTATCCTATGTCATTCTCTTGGCTCTTAACTACCTCCCTGCCAATTTTCAGCTAAATCGGTTCAGCCGATCTCGAGTTATAAGTGTTGTAACAAACCCGACTTTCTTTTATAGATATAGATAATAAAATTTGTTCCTACTTTTTTGACTTCAAGTACCCTCAACTGTTATTTGAAAAAATCAAGCTGAAAGAATGTGCCACAAGGAACTAAAAAAAACTACGAATGCGAAGAAAATAAATACCTATAATAAAAGCCTGAGTCGTTGTCAAAGGTCTTCGTATGATTTTACGTAGGTTTATTTCTTTTGATTTAAGCGGTAGAAGGTTTTCTCTTCTTAAGAATCTTGCATTAAATCTATAACAGAAGCTGATAAACTTATCAAAATACAAATTTCTAATAACAGAGATTTAGCAAAGTATAAACAAAACTCTACTACTCGAAAAAAACACCATTTTACCCGTCAATTTTTTTTATTCAGTCGTCAGCTGGCGTTTCAGTCAATATTTTTCATTTTATAAGTGTAAAAATGGGCCAGATTACTTTTCTCAAATATATATTAGTTTTAAAGAAATAGTTGACAAGTAAATTAAAATAAAGTCATTTAAAAAAAAGTATTCTTATATTATTCCTATCTTTATGTTATTTCAATTGTACTGGCGGTATAGAAATTCGGGTCTCGGTTCAATAGAAATATCAAAATAGAACTAGTTTTTTTTTTATATTTAGACAGCTGTCAGTTGAAAGTAAAACTCCCCAGGGAGGAAAAGTGCTACTTTGAACTCTTTCCGCAAGCAACTTTGCACCTTCTTTCAAAGTATGAGTAGGTAATGAAAAATTTCATTACTCATACTCTGAAAGTAGGTGTAAAGCCTGCGGAGAGGGCTGGATGAAGTACTTTTACTCCCGAGGGAGTTTTACTTTTCAACTGACAGCTGTCTAAATATTAAAAAAAAAATTGTATTACTCATACTCTGAAAGTAGATGTAAAGTTGCCTGCAGACCGGGTTGGAAGTTGTACTTTTCCTCCCTAGGGAGTTTTACTTTCAACTGACAGCTGTCTAAATATTAAAAAAAAAACTGGTTCCATTTTGACATTGCTATTGAACCGTGACCCGAATTTATATACTGCCAGTACAATTGAAATAACATAAAGACAGGAATAATTTAAGAATACTTTTTTTTAATGAATTTACTTTAATTTACTTTCAACTATTTCGTTAAAACTAATATATATATATTTGAGAAAAATGTTGACCTGACCCATTTTTACAGTGATAAAATGAAAAATATTGACTGAATAGCCAGCCTAGCCGACCAGTGAAAAAAAAATTGGCGGGTAAATGGTAGTCTTTCTATAATCTGTGGCCGATTTGGTCTTTCTTGATTTTTTTTTCGAGGTGTAGAGTTTTGTTTACATTTTGCTAAATCTCTGATAAAAGAAATTTGTATTAACACGATAGTTCATCAGCTTCAGTTATAAATTTAAGCAAGATTCTTAAGAGGAGAAAACCGCTTACCGCCTAAATCAAAAGAAATATACCTACCAAAAATATACGAAGACCTTTGACGACGACTAAGGTTTTTATTATTTTTATTTTCCTCGTATTCGTAATGAAAAGCACAGTGTTTACCTCGGGTTCAAGAGTTATTTAGTCCCTTGAACTATTAGCGACCTCGCTTTCGCTCGGTCGCCAAGAAAATTCTCGGGACTAGATAACTATCTTTCATCCCTCGTATAACAATGTACTATTACAGTACTAAGTTACGATTGTAGCAGTATCAAATACTACAGAATCAATTTGCAGTATTATAGTACATTGTTATCCTAGGGGTGAAAGTAGGTTATTTAGTCCCGAGAAATTGTTTGGCGACCAAAAAACACACCGACAGACAGAATAGTTCGAGGAACTAAATAACCCTTTAACCTGAGGTAAACACTATGCTTTTATTTACGAATACGAGTACCTATAATAAAAAAAAAAAATCGGTTGTCTGTAAAGTCGGTTTAATGACGATAGTTGAACGTGACAACGTCATAAGAAAATACTGATGGAATGGTTTCATTTTTCAAAAGAAAATTTTAATTTTATTTGTTTGATAGATATTTTGTATGGATATAGAAAATGAGGTAAAAGGAAATTATAATTGAATTGATC
This sequence comes from Mythimna loreyi, assembly GCA_029852875.1. Lineage (NCBI taxonomy): Eukaryota > Metazoa > Arthropoda > Insecta > Lepidoptera > Noctuidae > Mythimna > Mythimna loreyi. The sequence goes on along the minus strand of CM056785.1, from coordinate 10,023,998 downwards.
AAGTTACATTTATTTGTACGCATAAATACAATTATGTCAATTTTTATTTACTATGTACATAGTTTTTTTACAAGTATGAATGTACAATAGTTTTACAACTTTTATTTACAACTTTTAAACATGTGTAAACCAACTGTTACGTCAGGATGGTCACAGTAAAACAAGGATACTTCTCATTCAACAAGTTTATAATTATAATTCAAATATTACAGCAGCGAGTAGTTTTCTCATAATATTATTTGCTTAGCAACCGTAACTAAAGAGACTTAAGAAAGGAAAACTGTCAACACAGCGGCTTTTATAACACACACGAATACATTACTATTAATTTACAATTGAATAATCTAATAAAATGGCTCCTTAAATATTAATTATTAACAATAATATATATCAAAGAATAATGCACAATATAATAACTTTTACTAATTATTTGATGTACCGGAAGCTGACAAGCGGAAGGCGCTATAATCGTTTATTTATAATTATTCGCGTCAATAGACCAAGAAGTTACAATGTCAAGTATGTACTAAGGAGTTTTCATGTCGAGCTGGTATATGACGAACCCGAAGTCTGTAACATTCGGCCATCCTGCGAATGCCGTGTCCCACGGCGATCAGCACCATCATGTCTATCGCTGCTAATTGGCACCTGGAATACAAAACAATAAGGGCAGTACATTTGTTCATGTAATTGATTGATTTGGTGAAAATGCAAAGCTGCTGCAAATTGCTGTTTCACATAATTTTTACTTGTGTGTTATATGTTCAATTGTGTTAATCTAATTATTTTTCACGCAATTTTTATAACATAATCAATTATTACGAAATACAGCAATAAGGCCTATGTCCATCAGTAGACGTCTTTCAGCTCAAATGATAATGATGATGATGATGACAACAATAATTAAGTCATGCAGCATTAATTACTTTAAAGCCCTACGGCCTTAATTACTTCTAAGTCACAGAGACGACTGTGAATTCACACAGTTTGATTATTGATGATTCAGACGATTTTAATTATTGACGAGTCACACAGCTTTGATATTGACGAGTCACACAGCTTTGATATAGATGAGTCAATTATTATAATATTATCAATTTTAACAATAAAATCGGACATTCTCAATGTATTTGAGTATACTCCATCAAACCCGTCATAATACCTAACCGAAGAAAGCATGACTTATATTTTTATGCAATAGCATTGTATTTTGTTTATTCACAGTGTCTTGTTTGTGTAGGGGCTATGAAAATATTGTAGATTGTAAATAAAACTGTACTTCTAGCAGAATAGTTATTCACACAGATTTATCCGTTGCATCACACAGTGTTTACAGCAGATTAATTATTTACACAGATTTATCTGTAGCATCACACAGTGTTTACAGCAGATTAATTATTCACACAGATTTATCCGTTGCATCACACAGTGTTTACAGCAGATTAATTATTCACACAGATTTATCCGTTGCATCACACAGTGTTTACAGCAGATTAATTATTCACACAGATTTATCCGTTGCATCACACAGTGTTTACAGCAGATTAATTATTCACACAGATTTATCCGTTGCATCACACAGTGTTTACAGCAGATTAATTATTCACACAGATTTATCCGTTGCATCACACAGTGTTTACAGCAGATTAATTATTCACACAGATTTATCCGTTGCATCACACAGTGTTTACAGCAGATTAATTATTCACACAGATTTATCCGTTGCATCACACAGTGTTTACAGCAGATTAATTATTCACACAGATTTATCCGTTGCATCACACAGTGTTTACAGCAGATTAATTATTCACACAGATTTATCCGTTGCATCACACAGTGTTTACAGCAGATTAATTATTCACACAGATTTATCCGTTGCATCACACAGTGTTTACAGCAGATTAATTATTCACACAGATTTATCCGTTGCATCACACAGTGTTTACAGCAGATTAATTATTCACACAGATTTATAACAGAATAGTTAGTCTCGCAGATTTATCCATTTTAAAGAGAATATAATTATTATTATTCTTATAACCATCTATATTTTCCTTTATTTATATCTATTGTTTGTGTTACATTTTATTACTTACTTTATTTATGAATCCGTCTTAGTGTAGGAAGTGGAATTAGCCCTTTGAGTGCCCATTTCCTTATTAGTAGATATAAACTATACTTTAAACATATGTCACAGATGTCAAGGCACAAACTTCTTGTGATACCATGGTGTTTGTTTTAAATTTTAAGAATATTCTCCAAGCTAATTTGAGATGATAAATAAGACCTTTATTTATATAAAGTAGGTCTTTGATTACATAAAAATCACCCCTATCAATCTCATAATCAGAACCTGTAAAACTGTTTGTCAATAGTTATAGTAGTATTTTCTTGCACTATATTTCCTATATATTATTTAAATATATTTATTCTTAATTATGTCTTTTCTTACAGCCACTTTTATAACTGCCATAAATCAATGTATGATTTCACGTTGCAGCTACACACATTAAGTTATTACTCTTGTGGTCTTGATTTTCATGGAATGATCAATTACCATTGGAGAGCATGATTCTTATTTATATCCCAGAACAAATCTAAAACAAATCTGGAAACTGGAACTTTCTCAACCCTGGTATATTTACATTCAATAGTATTAATGACACAGTTTACAATAATCCTATTTTATTTTATGAACTGGACAGGAAACTGTTTATTTGTAGAAAAGGGACAATCTTTTGAAATGCGGCGTGTCTGTAATTATTTGGAGGTTGAAAGAATATTCTTGTTCTGAGCTCCATAAATATCCAGGATACAACTCTTATTTATTTTTATTCTTTTTAACTGGTGACTGCTCAAGCAATTTCAGTAAACTAAATAAATGTTGTTAAAATGTCTCTTAATTTATGCTGATTTTGAAACAAGATAATTTTGATTAAGTTTTAAATTAGTGTGGTGGAAGGTTCAATATATTTTTATGTAAATTTATACCCACAACTATAATAATATACCTTGTGGTAAGTCGATAATGTGATATTGTCAATTCACAAAGCTATTTCATAATTTATTTTATACTAATGTTAAATTGCTAATAAGTTTCAAACCAACTTTTCTTTGCTTAGGTAGAGTTCAATTCTCGAACCTCATAGGTGTATCACTGCTTACAAAATGTCATTCACCTTTACCTGTACAACTTCTTTTTCTTAGTTGCATAATCAATAGGTCCTGTACGACTTATAATATGGCATTCCTGATGTGGCTGCAATTTCCACTTCTATTAAATCCGTAGAACCAAAACCATTCTTATGCTACTATCAACAATATGTATACCAGGATAGGTATTTATTTAGTCTAATAATAATTTTATTTAAGGTAGCCTTCTTCTATATCACTAACATAGGTATCTAAATCATAAATTCTAATTTTGATGCATGTGAACTGCTTGTTGTTGTTATCCCTTGGAGTCATATCTATCTACTTTCTCAGATTATTTTGGCACCTGTATAGTATGTTTTATTAGTCATATATAATACAGTACAATCATGTGTTGATATCAAATAAGAAAGTACCTGTGTCGGTTAGTGGTATCCCAATTATGTGTAGACACATGTGTACCTCTGCGCTTGGACACAACTGAAATTCAATGATCAAACAAGGATGACGGTACTTTTGGTCCTGCCTGCTTGACATACTATTTACTTTGATTTTTCTTCTCCTGTCTCAATTTCATATTTGATATTTAATAGTATATTATTTTGTATTGTACCTATGTACATATTCATGTTATTATATCTTATTAGTATTATTTCTAATAATTGTACACTGATAACTCTAAATCTATCTCCTCTCATTCAGTCCATCCAAAAGTTGTCGTTAAAGAGATTGCCCTGTGCGATAAGACTGCATATTGTACCCTTATTTTTAATAATGTTTGTCCTATGAATAAATTGTATTTGTTGTTAATGCGGTGTACAATATAGTATAATATTTTTTTTGTCATTTATACTTTCACAATTTGAGCGGGTTTATCAGGTTAACACCCAAATAATAACAGGCTGGCTGCAACTAATTAATATTCTGTGAAGGATCATGTTCGTTATCTCAGTATTGAATTGTATTTGTAACTTTAGATCATCGGTAGTTTAAGAACGTTTTCTCTAATAAGTTTATTATCTGACTATCAAAACCTCTCATAATAATTGAATGGTAACATAGACAAGTACTTAGTCGCGATTATTCCATTGTTATTGTTGTAGTTATAGTAACACGCATCAACCTAAATGTTCAATCGCCTCAATCTACTAATGAACAGTCGTTCTCGGTGCAAGTCTGATATCGTTTTTGTAGTATTGTAATAAACATGCTGTACCTGTTGACATCTTAGTGGTGGCGCCGGCGCATCCCGCTAGCTACTGCAGGTGTAGGCGGCGTGTACCCGGCGCTGATAGACCTGGGGCCCAAGTCTGCTATTTTCAAAATATTGTCATTCTAACACGATTTCACTGTCATTTTGTTAAAAGTTCGTAATCTGTTAATTCATAATGACTGATCATTGGGCGGTCAGCGGTGTCGTAATAGAATTGTGGTACGAGCTGTCTTGTAACGAATTATAAACAATAACTGCACAATAACATTCAAATCGTAAATCACTGATTAAAGGAACTGTCAAAATTTTTATAATTTACCGCATTATCATTATGTCAAATATTCATTTGTCATTATGCACGAGATTACCATTGTAAAAAAAAAGGTCCTTCAATGAAGTGTCAGCTTAATGCGTTCAATGTTTGATCATTGGAAAGTCATAATGACGCCATCATGTTAGTAGATTACCAAACTTGTCAAAAACAACAATTTTGAAATCAACGATCAAGTATTCTGAGTTGACACTATTGTAATAGCAGATTTGAGACCCTGGCCGCGCACAGCCAGTCAGCCACTGTAGCTCTGCGATTCCCCATTGATCTGCGATGGCCCGCTCGCCGACAGTTGTAGCACACTTTCGGGGCCAGGTTCGTTGCAGAGCCTCGTTGATAAGTCGAACTGTTCGACTTCTGGTCGGAACGGAGTCCAGTCTTTAGTTCCACTTTTTTCTAGTTATGAAAACCGTAGTAGGTACTCTTCGGGCATTCATTCTTTTGACGTGCTGACATCACAAAACGATCGACGAAATACCTAGGTGGCACGTGAAAATGCCATCATCAGCCTTTGCTTCTACGTAAGTGTCCCATCCAGCGACGTTGTAATTCTTCCAGTTCATCATGTTATAGGTAGTACTCGTCGAGTACCCTTTCTTCTCAATTATTGGAGATTTCATCAGAGAGACGATTTTGTGGAGTTATCCAGTCAATATTTTCCTTCGAGAGATCGTTTTTTTTGTATTTACGTAAGTTATTTTTGGACATTGTTGGTAGGTGGCTGGATTAATGACTGAAGAGAAAAAAAAAAATCTAGGTCTTTTCCCTTGTGGCGTCCACCATTTTCTTTCGACTTGGTGTCTTCCTAATCTGCGATTATACGGGCAGTGGAATTCTTCCATCCCACTTCTGACTGTAAACCAACTGTTACGTCAGGATGGTCACAGTAAAACAAGGATACTTCTCATTCAACAAGTTTATAATTATAATTCAAATATTACAGCAGCGAGTAGTTTTCTCATAATATTATTTGCTTAGCAACCGTAACTAAAGAGACTTAAGAAAGGAAAACTGTCAACACAGCGGCTTTTATAACACACACGAATACATTACTATTAATTTACAATTGAATAATCTAATAAAATGGCTCCTTAAATATTAATTATTAACAATAATATATATCAAAGAATAATGCACAATATAATAACTTTTACTAATTATTTGATGTACCGGAAGCTGACAAGCGGAAGGCGCTATAATCGTTTATTTATAATTATTCGCGTCAATAGACCAAGAAGTTACAATGTCAAGTATGTACTAAGGAGTTTTCATGTCGAGCTGGTATATGACGAACCCGAAGTCTGTAACACATGTGTGATTTTTTATTTTATTGTATAGCAGCTGTCCACGCGGACGCATCACTCACTCAAGTAGGAGAGAAACAGATTTCGAACACTGCCGAACGAGGCCGATTGTGCCTCTTTGTCGCTCGTTGCGTGCTCTCGCTTGTACTTCAAACCTTAAATGGAACGCCTCAGAGCGAGGTAACTCCGCATGAGTCATGTTTTTTCATGCGTGCAGCCGACTCCATCGAATTATAAGACGTTGTCATGTCAAAACCTGAGTCGTCATTAAATATCTTCATATGTTTTTAGGTAGGTATATTTCTTTTGATTTAGGCGGTTAAAGGTTTTCTTCTCTTAAGAATCTGGCGTTAAATCCATAACTGAAGCCAATTAACTTGTCGTGATATTAGAAATTCCTTATAACAGAGATTTAGTAAAGTATAAACAAAACTCTACAACTAAAAAAATCAAGATAGATCGAATCGCCCATATATTATAGAGCTATTATACTACCATTTTCACGCCTATATTTTTTTTCAGTGGTCGGCTGGCTATTCAGATAATATTTTTAATTTTATCTGTGTATAATGGGTCAGGGCAACATTTTTCTCAAATACATATATATGTATAATAATATAATATATTAGTTTTAAAGAAATAGTTGAAAGTAAGTTATATAACGTCATTTAAAAAAGTAATCATAGATTAATCCTATCTTTATGTTATTTCAATTGTACTGACTGTATAGAAATTCGGGTCATAGTTCAATAGAAATGTCAAATTAGAACTAGTTCTTTTTTTAATATTTAGACATCTGTCAGTTGAAATGTACTACTTTCTACCCGCTCAACAGGCAACTTTACAGAGTATGAGTAATGAAAAAGTACTTTGCACAAACATTACGCTCGCATCTGATTATAAAATATTATTGAACATTTTTTTTAATGTTGAACCAAGAACGTCAATAAGAAATTTTCATGTAGAAATAAGTTTAAAAACCGAAAATAAGCAAACCTTTTCGTTAAACCTCTTGCAAACGCCGGTGTTCACCCGAGAATTGCCGAGTTAAGTTTATATTATAATTTTGGTATTGCCAGCATTTATTAAATATTTGATTGTTTTCATTGCAGGCAGATGTAAGCCCGATCCCTTGGTCTACTCACTATTTTCTTCCAGCATTAGGTATTGGCTTGGCATCTAATTTGGGATTCTGCGTACCTTTTCGATATACCCCGGCTTACTACTGTCATCACACTGGAAGAGTACCAATTTTGAAAATGGTATATTTTTATCATAGGTTTGGTCATAGAAATAAGTAAACTTTTATTTACATATACTATGTGAAAAATAAGTCGGGCCCTGGAAGGAAACTTTGTTAAATCCAGAGGGTTGGCACGTACTTCCAACTCTCAAAATTGACTTTCATTTGCCTGTCAGAACATTACTTTCAAAGTTCTAGCCTTGTGTCAAACAGGTTGCTCGGATTTACTAGTAGCTCTCCTCCCTATTGTAACTACTTAATTCTTGTGGAAGCCCCCCGGAGGACTCACGTCACAGTGGGACACACGGTCGAGGAATGCCTCGCTTGGTAAGAGCACCGCCGTGTCCTCGTGAGGGTGATCGGTGGCAGTGATCAGGCGGTCGCCTCCTTCTGCGAAGTAGTAATGGTAGCAAAGGAGAAGGCTGACCGCATTAGGTCAAAGCAAGGGCGCTCTTACCCAGTCCGATCCCGATTTCCAGCCGCCGTAGGCTCGGGCTTGCGAGCTGCAAGCGATGGCGAGCTACCCATTGTAGCTTGCCATCAAATATATCAAGGAGTTGTCAGCAAAAGTACAGACCCAACTGCAGGGCCGAAGTCTACTGTAGCCCCGGACCAGTTTTTGAAAGAAATTGCCGGCCCCGGTATGAAACTAAGAAGGAACGGGGTGGGCCGTTTAGTCAGTAAGAGTCTGACACTGTTTCCTGCTCTAGTCAAGGGTGGGATTCGTCATTAGATGATTTTTCCCACCATGCAAAAAAACAGACAAGATATTTTACTAATGTAAGACAAACCAAATTATTTTTGCGTAACCAAATGACCCAAAATAATATCAATTAGAAATTATATCAAGTATTCTTATGGTTGGTACCGTACCACTCGTACAGTCAGTAATGTTGTTTATTCGTTCCACAGGTAAAATATTCCATCCCGGCAGTCGTGATAGGCGCCTTAATTATTTATGGTGCTATAATAAAATATGCTCCTGTAATATTAGATTCTGAAGGTGAGGGCAATATACCATTACCAACACATCCGGATACGATAAAAATGTTTTTAGATAAACTAAAAAGTAAAGTAAAACAAAATGTTAGACCGCCACGCGGAGGAGGACCATCAGAATAGGGGTGAGGAGATAAACCTTAATTCATGTAACTTAAAATTGTCTTTGGTTTTACTCGTTAAATATATTTACTTATTTTAAAAATCAATGTCTGGTTTTCTTCACTTAAAACAACTTATCCATCATGAACTTAGAATAATAACGGTTTCTTGAATTTTGTTGTTACAATAGTTTACCCCGACATGAGGTCGTTGCAAAATGTTGTAACTGTCACTTACATTATAATACACTGGAGCACAAGAGCCGCATTTAATCGTGATATTTACATACATGTACATCGATTATAATAAAAAAGCGTGTGGCATGTGTTGCATTACTTGATATAATAAAATAAACAATGTTTTTTCAGCCTATTTCTCTTGAATTAGGATTTGAAGTTTTAAACAATAAACAAAATGTTAAATATAACAAAAAGTATTTCCATAGCCACTAAGGTACCCTCATAGTTTCGCCAAGTCTGTCCGCAGATAATCTCAGCGACCGTTAGCACTAGAAAGCTGAAATTTGGTAAGATATTAGTTAAAAAAAAAAACTATAAATACTTAACTATTTTTTCAATTCAAAATAATAATTCCCAAGGTATTGGTTGAACTGTTTTAATAACCTTTAATTTTTTTAAGATCATTTTTTTCAACTACGGTAAACTATTTTGTAAATATTATGTTAATATTATTAGCATTATATATCGTACTTCTTTTATAAATTTTATCTCTGTTTTTATTCATCTTTTTATTCAATCCACTTCAACTCATCCAGGTGTTTCGTCAGGTCGGGCCATACAACGGGAGCCCAAAAATACAAACTTATTAAAGATATTAATATGGTTGTTACTGTAGGACCAATACCCGCTTTCACCTATAATGAAAGAGTTAATTAAAACTTTAAAATGCAAATATAATAACTATATTCATTACTTTTCTAATTAGTTTTTTTTTTTTGGGTCGCTCTCTGTTCCAGAGGAACAGAAAATATTTGATCAATCAGGTGAACGTCGATTCACATAACTACTATCTGCCCGGAGGTCAGCTTCTCTTTAGGTCTTCTGATTTAATATTTCGTCATAAACACTCAATACCGTACAAAACATTGACATAATAGCGATGATCCTGTATATCATCTTCTTGTTTTCAATTGATATCGTCACATCCTTCATTTTTTTCTTTTTTGCTATACGTCATGGCGTCCTTGTAAATTGTTAATTCTTTTTTGTAATACATTTAGGCTAAGATCACATGACCGCGCAAAGCCGCGCGTCACCGCGCGTTCGTAAAGTTCATATGACGGAAAATGTGCGCGCGGTCCGGCGTGGCATTCTGGCGTCAACAATACAAGTAATGTTGATGCTAGAATGCCACGCCGTACAATGAACGTGGAGGAGGCAATTTGCTTATGGATTTTAATCGAAGGCTGAGTCGTCACAGAAGAAGACAAAGACGATACTGGATGCATCTTATTTTAAGTGAAAGACTTTCTTCAAACCCTAAACTGAGACAACGTGAAGAAGTTAGATCTGTTTTTTCTTTATAATCATTATTATTGCAGAAAATTCTTCCCGAGATCATCTTTTTAATATTCTATTCGAATAGTCCTGAAAATTAAGATTCCAATGGCATTTCTTTTTTTTAATTTCGTCGATGAGGAAGTCGACAAATACGATGTCGACTTCGCTACTCATTATTCCTGAATCTATGCGTCTGTTCGTATCAACTCGCGCGGATCAACTGAACAGGTGCGTTACAGGTACATAAAACTCCGTGCGGTGTAAGATCTTGCGCGCGGGCCGAGGAGCACCGCACGTATGCGCGCTCGGCGCTGTTCCGCGCGCTTGCTTGTCCAGAAAGCGAGATATACGCGCGTGTCCACTCGCGCGTAGACACTTGCGCGTTCTCGAGTTACTAGAGCTACTTACATTGCGTCCAGATGCTCTCGCGCATAGCTCTAGTAACTCGAGAACGCGCGAGTGCCTACGCGCGAGTGGACACACGCGTAAATCTCGCTTTCTGGACAGGCTCTTAGACAATAATCACTGTTTACTTTGATCTTGTACCGCGCGGTCATTTAAACTTAGCCTTAGCCTGGCTACTAAGGTTGCCTTCAAATTACCCGCATAGTTCCGCGCGACGGTAGCGCAGCCGCAGTGCTGCCGCCACGCTGCTTTGTTTTTTTCATATAATTATATAAATAGCACGCCGCTGCAGCATATTGTAGCGCGATAGTCGCAAGTTCGATCGCCATTTTGGAACTATATTTTCTACATGTCGTCAATCAATTCGCAACCATAAAATAGGTACTCACCATTTTCATAGTTGGTATCTTAGCAGCGCTCTGAATAATTAAATTTCCAGGCGTGCCTACAGGTAAGCAGAAACAAAATGAAGCTGCTGTACCAGAGACAATATTATACCACAGCGGGTGTATGTTAATTTCTCTACCCTGTAATAAACCGGCAAATTACTTATAATACTAATATATGTGTGGTGGATTAATTTGTGTGTGGTATACACTGTGTGTTTGTTCATTATAATCTGTGTATATAAATTTTTATTTTTCCCGTATTTTTTTACAAGCTTTTATTTAGTTTCACCTGTCCCGATGTTTGTGATCAAACCTTGTGAATTAAATTAAATTAATTTTATTCACTTCCCAGTTACTGATTGAGCTGAAATGCATGTGAAGTTGATCTGATGATGGAACCGGAATGTAGCTAGGAACAATATCCGTAGCCGTCGCCGCCGCGATCTTGCCGATATCTGACCACCGTAGACACTGGCTCGCGGACGGTGAGCAATGGGTAGCTCGCCGTCCGGTCGTCTGCGCGCACCGTTCCCGCGCGCCTCAAGGAGTTGAGTTCAGGGTCGAAGCCTTCTGAAGCCGCGTTAGTGTGAAAGTGTTACCGCGGTTCTAGGAATAAGGCAAGGAAGGAATGGGGTAGGTTTTTTAGTAAGTAAGAGTCTGACACTGGTCTCCCGCTCCGCCCAAGAGCGCGTTTCATCATTCGATGATTTTCACCTACCATAAAAAAAACAATATAGGTAATTAAACGACATAAGCCTATCGAGTTTGAGCTTGTTTGCAACAATGTATTATTAAATTCGACAAGTCGAAACTTGACGAGTTTAATAATACATTTTTTTGTAAAAGTAAGTTATTTAATCCCAAGAAGTAGGTTTGGCATCCGATTGTAGCGAGGACGCTATTATTTTGAGAGACTAAATAACTCTTTAACCCCAGGTAAACACTGCTTTTCATTACGAATATGAGGAAAATAAAAATAATAAAAACTGAGACGTCGTCAAAGATCGTCATGTTTTTAGGTAGGTAGATATATTTCTTTTGACTTAGACGATAAAAAGGTTTTCTCCTCTTAAGAATCTGGTGTTAAATCCATAACTGAAGCTGATGAACTCATCGTGTTAATACAAATTTCTTATAACAGAGATGTAGTAAAGTATAAATAAAACTCTATAACTAAAAAACCAAGTAACATCGGATCAGATCAGATACATGGTGGACATCCCACATATACCTACGTACAAAACGTTTTGGGAACACTTTCATTGTACCTACGTACAGCCAAGGAGTGGAATTCCTTGCCGGAGTCTATGTTTCCTGATGGCTACAACCCGGGAATCTTTGAGTCAAGAGTGAATAGGTTACTTCTTGGTAAGCGCGCTCCATCGTTGACCGCATCGTCGCTTTCCACCGAGTGAGATAGCGGTCAAACGCGAATCTATAATCTATAAAAAAAAGAACATACTCATCGTACACCTGTACGACGTTTTTCAAGGTCATTCAAATTGTACAAACATAATTATGAACAATCGGTGGTCGACGGGTTAAATTTTATGTACGCGGATGAAAAGCTGGTTTTAAATAATTTTCTTACCAATCGCATCCCGATGGGTGTAATAACATTGCATATTGCCACGTTTGAGGCAAAGTTTGTTATAAAAATTGTGAATACAATTATCAACAACATAATAAAGTAATTTGGAAAAATATCGAGGTTTCTAAGTACAGCTCCAATTTGCCCATTTAGATCTGAATGTTCCTTCTTGGCTGCCTCTGAGAGTGCGAACCCACCACCTACAACAAGAATATTCAGACTTATTCATAAAAGTCATCGGTCATTTGCTTAGTTTAAAAACTGGTTAGTAAATTGTAAACACCAGTGTAAGTACTAAACGTCTGGTCATATTTTTCTTTATACCCAAAAAAGATTAAGCTTAAGTATCCTGGTAACTATCTTTTACGATCGGCGATAGCCTTTCAACAAAAAAAAAAAATACTACGCAATCATTTCTGCAGCTATATAAAATTAAAAAAAAACCTACGTAAAGCTGTAGAAATGAATCTAAAATCGAATTGTTTAATTAAACAACAAATCGCGAAAATAAGGCTTTTTTCTTATAAGAATCATTAAAAAAATTAATAGTTAAATATAAAAAAAGACCCTTTCGATTCATATAAGAATCTTATTAAAAACAGTTTGATTTGTATTAGAAAAAAAATCACAAACTTCTCTTATGATCTCGGTTTTCTCTTTTTAGCGCTGGATAAGCAATTCATCATTTGTAGACACATCTCAACATATCTCACTTGTAAAAGCTATTAACAAGGTACGCAGGGACATGTACTTCTGTATTTCGGATATAAATAACAAAAAACAAAAGCTTTAAATACCTTGATTACGACAAACAACCACCTAACTTTCGCGAAGTCACCATATTACTTTTGTTTACGTTTTACACAATGTTTACGTTTTGTAATTGTCGTAATGATACACTAATTCATCTTCACAATACACTAAATCATTACATAGTATAAAACAAAGTCGCTTTCCGCTGTCCCTATGTAGGTATGCTTTAAGGTCGTAGTACACAAATATCAAAAAGGAAAGGGATCGTCACCGCCTCGCCTTTCTCCTCGGCGTCAAACAGTCGTTCACTTTACGTAACCACGTAACGTAAGCGGATCGGAAGCTCCGCCCCGTCGACTCGGCTACAGCTAGGTGACGCGGGTGACGCCGCGCTTACGGCTCGCTGACCGCTGGTTGACGTTGACGTTGTTAGTTTTTATTCATATTTTGGTACCCGTGCTAAGCTGGGGTGGGTCGCTAGTACACAATAAAGTTACAAATAATGTATAAATACAACATAAGCGAACATTGTAAACAAATAAATCGGCCAAAAGCATGATGGGACACGCTCAGTGTAGGGTTCCGTAATTTCCCGTCCATCACAAATTTCTTACAATGTAAAAGAACCCAGTAGCCTATGTTAAAAATTAGTAACTTAATTTACCGAGAGATGGCGCTGTACCCGGTGGTAATTTTAATTTGCGTGAACCAGTAGTTTTGTCGGAAATCGAGATAAATCATTTTTTACCCTTAAAACCGCACACCCATCCACTTCCCGACCTCAGATCGACCGTAATTTATATTTCCTTAAATTTTTGCTATATTAACTTCCTTTTCCAATGGGTTTCATTGTACTACTATTTTGTTCCCTTTCAAAAGCTATCTGCACTGGTCTAATAATATTTTGACTTTCGGGTAAAAGTGTTTTTAGATGTGTTAAGCGACGCTTGTAAAGAGGCTGAATTTTCATAAAGCGTGAATTTGTGTAAAATATAAGAAACTTGAATGATATCACTTCATTTGATTTGTCACTTGAACTTCTTATTACAAAGGATTTTCCAGCAAAAGGATCCAAAGTTTGCCTCTGTCAAAAATTAACATTGTATGAATATAATTACCTAAGAGGAACATAAAACTGTAGGGCAACATTGTATCCATCACTTCCCAATTTAATACTGAAGGAACTGGCTTCTTCGGTAGTTCATCAACTGAAAAATGTTAAAATCATTATGATCTTTTATTATTACAATGCAAAAAAATCAATCTTCAAGAACTTTAAGAAACTTAAAATATGTAATCATGCGTCATAGTTTCCATGGTGGATAATGCATTTTTTTGGATTCTCGCTCTATCCTATACTTACTTTTTTTGTATTTTTACGAGTATGTTTAAATCTTATTGCGGTTCCGGGTTCACATAATACATCTACTTACCAAGTTTCAACAGTTTTGTTCCTATAGTTTCGGAAAAAAGTAGCTGTGGCATACGGACTGACAGAAGGACCGATATGACGAATCCATAAATAGGGGTTCCGTTTCTTGCCATTTGGCTACGGAACCCATAAACGAAAAGTTGCTGCTTTTATTCAACTTAATGTGATTTCATCATCTTCTACACGCTGTACAAAGGCCTGAACGTAATAATGTACTACTACTGGTCATTTTTTTTATGGATTATTGTCATTGGATTTACGAATTTCAAATGATTGCTTAGTTAAATGTATTAAATTATTACTTTTTTTATTGCAATAAACTAGTGCTTGACTGCGATCCCACCTGATGGTAAGCAGTGATGCAATCGTTGATGGTAAGGCGCACCAGTTTATTAAGAGCCTATTCACTCTAGCCTTTAAGACTCCTAAATTATAATCGGACGGAAAGACTGCAGCCGGCAGACTGTTCCAGTTCCTCGATGTACGCGGTATAAACGACGAGGATAAACTCTTAGTCCGGGCCGCAGGTGTCTCAACAACGTAAGGGTTGATATTAGCCGTATATGATCCTGGATGTCCGATGGTAAAATTGAGATGACTAGACTATTCTACATTACTTATTAAATATTTACTTTTGGCGTAGAAGTTCCGAAAAAAATCCAAAGTAGACGGCAAAAGGAACATTAAGAAACAAATGAGTAAAGCTGCTGCTGAGTCTCGTACGCTGAAAAAAAAAATTAAATAGATAACGTATTCAGCACAATTAAGATTTTCACCTCAGAATTAGAGATTATTAGCTATAACAGGACCTAAAACTTATCTCAAAACCCAAGGTTAGGTCCACCAGGGCCCGGGAATAAGACACCAGGGCCTGGTAATAAGGCAAGGATGGAATGGGGTAGGTGTTTTTTATTCAGTAAGAGTCTGACACTGTTTCCCGCTCCGCCCAAGGGTGGGATTCATTATTCGATAATTTTTACCTACCATAAAAAAAATGGTTAGTGGCGCCAGTGACTGAAAAGTTTAAAGGAAATCGTTTGTCTTGGTATGGCCATGTAAAGAGGAGATATGAAACGCATGTTACGAAAAGAGTTTTGAGTTTACACGTAGATGGATGGAGAGGAAAAGGGAGGCCGAAGAAGAGATGGATGGATTGTGTGAGAAGTGATATGAAAGAAAAGGGAGTTAGTGATAGTGTGACGGGTGACAGAACAGAGCTGAAGAAAAAAACATGTTGCGCCGACCTCAAGTAATATGGGATAAGGGTAGGATGATGATGATGATAAAAAAAAATGGTTAGGTCGGGAAAATCCCATAACATCTCTGCGCCCTTGGAGCGGGAGATAGTGTCAGAGTTTTACTGACTAATGTTCATTCTTTGCCTGTGTTCAAGATCCTCGGATTTAAAGTTTTTACATTGCTTTTTGGCCCCAATATGCTTCGACTGAGCTGGGCTATTCCTTGAAACATGCATGGAACGATATGAGCCGTCGATGACTTGGGCCCGTTCGACTAGTAACCGGACGATCGGACGGCGAGCTTCCTAGTGCTCGCCGTACGCTTGCTCATGCCTGCGGTGGCTGGAGATCGAGAGCGGGATTGGGATTCCTGTAGCGTCTGGGGACTGTTGCTTCATCTTAAGATAACCACGAGTATCTTAGAGGATAACAGTATCTTGGGTTTTGTTGTGCATATTTGATATCGTCAAGTTAATTTTTTTTTTTAAATACGTCTAAGATTTGCTGTTAGAAAACATAATTGTGGTCAAAGGTAAAAAATACATGTATTTGCTTACGTTTGAACAACAAATGATTTCAGGCTGTTGTATATGTTCGAATCTTATATTTTCTCTGAATAGACCTTCACCGTATGCTCCTTAGAGTTCTAAGAGCGATTCGCACAATGGTATTCAGACGTTTTGACTATACTAAATCTTCATACACTTAGATTGAATTACGCTGCAGATACTATAACTAACAAGAAATATACATATAAGTAATAGCAATGTATACTTACTATTTATAGTTATCTAACTTGAAATAATCTGAAATAAGTTCACCCCATCCATAAAATATTTGTGGTGATCGACAGAAAAACAACATCATAGCAATGCTGAACAAAATTGTAACCATCTGTAAAAATAATAAACAACATTTTACACATGCACAGCATAAAAGTAGTATACAGGTTTTATAAGTTTCCAAGCTAACAAAAATGCAACTTATTGGTTGTCACCACACGGGCCCACTGGGGGTTCATAATAGATGTCTTCGAATTTTTAGTAATGAATCAAGAATATAAGAACCCTTCGACGTTTAACTCGTAAGTCGGCGTTACCACAGGGCCACCACTAAAGAACTTAAAAAGGAACAGACCGATAGACCACATAGAGAATAAGGCTCGGAGTTAGAAGAAATGATATGATGAACTTATTATACGAGTAACACTGTGGAATAACAAAATCACTCATGAAATCTTCATCATCATCATCATCATTTCAGCCGATAGACGTCCACTGCTGGACATAGGCCTCCTCCATGTGCCGCCATAAAGACCGGTCCTGTGCGTCTTGCATCCATCGGCGTCCAGCTACCCTGACCAGGTCATCGGTCCACCTTGTGGGAGGGCTTCCAACGCCACGTCATCCAGTACGTGGTCGCCACTCCAGAACCTTTCGGCCCCAGCGGCCATTCGTTCTGCGTGCAAATCTTACGTAAATCGCCATGAAATCTTACATATTCCCAAAAACTAAATTTTCCTAAATTTTTCCAACTCTCTTCTACAGCGTTCTTAGCAGCTAGAACTCCCTCTTCAGATATCTTTGAACTTTGAGCAGCTGCACTCTTAGGTCTGAAAGAATAACAGCGAAGAAATTGTTGATTAAATTATGTGTGTACATAAGTTACAATCTCAAGGAGATGTCAGCAACTGAAGGGGCCCAGCAGGGTTGATGCGAAAGCGGAACACCGGGGTCCTGGAACTAAAGCAGGAAGGAACGGTGGGTCGTTTAATCAGTAGAAGTCTGACACTGTCTCCCGCTCCGCCCACGACCGGGATTCGATGGGTTTTCCCACCATAAAAAAAAAAAACATACATATCAACGAAACAGTTGACTAAGTTTTATCATATCAAGATAATTGCTAATTCAATGAAATACATCTTATTTGGAAACTAAACTGGCTTGGTTTTTTACGATGACAAATATTATCATGGCTTAGTTTTTTGGCTTGCTTGACTTCAACATTCCAACTATTGGCTATCTAATTGCCACTATATCTACACTAATATAATAAAGAGGTAAAGTTTGTTTTTTTGCTTTTTTTTTCTGTTTGTAGGAGGTAATCTCTGGAACTACTGGTCCGATTGGAGAAATTTTATCAATAATAGAAAGCTGCTGTACTCCTGAGTGACATAGGCTATATTTTATGTACGCGGGCGAAGCCGCTGACAAAAGCTAGTAATGAATATAAATAAAAAAAGAATAAGAAAAAAATCTTGGTCAAGAAACGTATTATGTTTCTTGACCAAGATTTTTTTCTTATTCAAGATTTATATTCATTTACATTTTATACACAAACGAAAGCAGATTATTTATTATTGTTTGTGTATTGAAAAGAAATACTTAGGAAATACTTTTCCGCACTAGATAACAAACATAAAAATAAATACTACAATAAATATTATACAACACCGTGAGTCACACTATCACAAAAAAAAGCATAACTTTTTAGGCTGTATAAAAAGTCTTATCTTTTCAACTATACAGCCTAAAAAGTTATAAATGAAAAACATTTGACATGTTCTCGTTCGTTCGGAAATACGTTTTTTTAAGGACATATTTATTATTATGACTTACTACCACGTGTACGGCGCATAGACACAGCGACTAGCGCGAAGCAGCAGAATAAAATTATAATAAAATATTAATAATAATTTGTTTATTTCAGGTCTTTGACCCATATAAATAAAATAATGATAATTATGAGTATACTGACTCGGCTTGATACTTGAGCCTACTACGTGATTAGTAAATAAATACTATATACACACCTTAGAAATCCAATATACATAAAAACCATGCAAAAATATACCGCTGCTTCTACTATTATCATAAAAGGGACTGAAAATGCAGAGAATTTTGGAAATGATAAATATTCTGGTGCCGACGGATATGCTCTGAAAAAATACGATTGATATAAGTAACATAAAATGATTGCATAAAATAGTATTTTTTCCGGTCTTGGGAACTGCCAAATAGTCGTTTTTCTTATTAATATATTTATTTTATTCGCGCAGAAAACTCTGCTACCACAATCTTATTACTTCTAGTGGGGCGGCATAGATACCGTTTTATTACAATCGGACGTTTAGTTTTTAAAATAATGGGCGTACTTGATTTTTTTAGAACCAGAAAGATTACAAAAAAGTTTGATAGGAGTGAGCAGCACACTCTTTTACTTCATTCAACAAATATAAAGGAAAGATGGATAGACGCCAATTAACATTAATTATGAGTAGGCTTATAACAAGTTAGAAATTAAATCATACCTTTGAAACAGACCTTTGAAGACTAAATTAGTACCAGTCCCCACTAAAGTACCGATACCACCTACAATTAAAAGATTTACAGGTGTAAATGAAAAATATAACCAACTATTTTTGTTATAAACTGTATCGAAAATAGTTGGTTATATTTTAGATATTAGCCTACCTACAAACTAGATGTAACCCAGTAACCGCCCGACCCCGAGTCGTGGACGTAGTGTAATATTTCCCGCTGACCATAAAGAGATGTTAGCAAATTCGTAAAGACCCAGCAGGGCTGATGCTTACTAGAGCTATGACCTGAAAAGTTTACTCGCGTTCGTAGGACGCAAAAGGCAATTGAACGACAACAGTCTTAGCTTTATTTGGTAAAAATCTGATACTCTCTTTGGATCCATCTGCGGTAGAAGTCCATGAACGATTTTCCAAATGAAAAAAAAGTTATAGGTACGAATCACTTTTTGCAAGACTTTCACGGCAATTCACAAACGAGCATCTGTCATCCTAACTTTGAATAGTAGTTTAGAGATTGAGCTGTTCTATGTAAGAGAACAAAAGTTAAAAAAACAACTCACCAACTGTTGCTGAAAATGAAGCTGTACAAAAGTAGCATGTTGTTATATCGGAAGCTATTATTTCACCGCTATTATTTTGCTCGTATATTGTTAGCAGGTTTTGCTGTTAATAAACGAATATTTTTAATTTTTATTATTTTTGCGACAACATAAACACCTACAAAATTTTTCGATAAGTATACTTTGGTATATATGCTAGTGTACTAATAAATGCAGTATTGTAATATAATCGTGATATGCTAGGTGACAGAGAGCAGTGGTGGCCGAGTGGTAACGGCCTTGACTTACGTGTTGTAAGTCGCGGGTTCAAAACCAGCCAGGCGCATTACTTTGTGTAATTTATTTCATCACCACTGCTCTCAAAACGGTAAAGGAAAACATCGTAAGGAAACCGGCATATCCTAGAACCAAAAATTCGAAGATATGTGACATTCACCAATCCGCACTGAGCCCGCGTGGTGGATTATGGCCCATTCCCTCTCCTAGAGAGAGGAGGCCTGTGTCCCTGCAGTGGGAACATTAAAAGGCTGATGATGATGAGTTATCCTTCCCCACTCGCTCATCATCACCGTCAAGCAAGGTTTAAAAGCTTGTTTCATCCAACTCAATTCAAGGCAATGTTTGATAAAGAGGGAACGCGAAAAAAGAAAGATAATGCCTGAAAACTCAGACGCGTTTTTCAAATGACTCTTTATTAAATAAAAATTTAGTGAGTTGTTTGTAAAGTGTACGACTTGGAAAACAAAGTTTAATACTCACATTTTCAAATATTTGCAACAAGGCAAAAATTATAGGAACCATCATTGTTGTCGCCGCTGTATTAGTTATCCACATGGAGATGAACATAGTTGTGACTGACATCGCGAACAGCAACCTGTATTTTTTTTACAAAATTAAACAAATATATGATGATATGAATATATGATGACTGGCCTGTCAGCATAGTAGTTAGTGACCCTGACTGCTATGCGGGAGGTCGTGGGTTCGAGTCCCACCCAGGACAAATGTTTGTGTGATGAGCACGATCATTTGTTCTGTGTCTGGGTGTAATTTATCTATAATATGTATGTATTTAGAAATATATAAGTATCTTTATCAGTTGTCTAGTACTCATAACACAAGCTCTGCTTAGCTTGGGACTAGATGGCGTTGTGTGATAGTTGTGGACATATTATATTATATTATACTAGCTTTTGCCCGCAGCTTCGCCCGCGTACATAAAATATAGCCTATGTCACTCAGGAGTAAAGCAGCTTTCTATTGTTGCTTAAATTTTTCCAATCCGACCAGTAGTTCCAGAGATTACCCCCTACAAACAAAAAAACAAAAAAACAAAAAAACAAACTTTACCTCTTTATTATATTAGTGTAGATTATTATTATTATATAAAAATAAAGAGAGCAGTGGTGGCCGAGTGGTAACGGCCCCGACTTACGAATTGTAGGTCGCGGGTTCAAACCCAGCCAGGCACATTACTTTGTGTAATTTATTTCATCACCACTGCTCTCAAAACGGTGAAGGAAAACATCGTGAGGAAACCGGCATGTCCTAGAACCAAAAATTCGAAGACATGTGACATCCACCAACCCGCTCTGGGCCCGCCCGGAGAGGAGTCCTGTGTCCCAGCAGTGGGAACATTAAAAAGGCTGATGATGATGATGATAAAAATAAATAAATCAGCCTCCCATACAATACTGTTTAAATCAACGAACCTGTAATGAGAGTAACCAATAATCCGGATAGCAAATAACGCCAGCCTTCGGTGAAGTCCCGACTGCTCCACGGCAGATGCAAGCACCATACTTCCGATGAACATCATAACGCTATCCTGGGTGTAAAATGAACGCATGAACTAGATCTCACCCCATTCTCGCCGTCATTCCGATCCCGATTTCCAGCCGCCGTAGCGTAGGTGCAAGCTTGCGGATGTCGAGCAATGGGTAGCTCACACTCCGGTCGTCTGGTAACAACATCACGACCAAACCCAATCGTAGACGGAGCACACTGTTCCCGCGCGCCTCAAGGAGTTGTCAGCAAACTTAGACGTCCAGCTGGAGGGCCGAAGTCTACTAGGCCCTTCGACCAGTTTCTGAAAAGAAGGTCCAACTCCAGTACGAAGATGTTGGTATTTTTTTACGGGAAAAGAATATGCCATTGTTCCTTAAAAAGAACTCAGGGCGATTAAAAAAAATATCTAGTTTGGGCTTCAATACTTTTAAATTATAAAAAGTTGATTATTCTTAGTTAGTTTTTCTATTATTTGTTGTACAATTAATACTTTTGGTGAATAGTATTTTTGATGCACATTTAAAATTAACCTTAATACCAATGTAACTCACTATCTTATACTCAATTCTACTTACATTCATATAACAACTGCACGTAGTATTTGTGTCCATAACACCAGAAAGGGGAAAAATAACTATAGGAATAAGAGACGTGACTGGCAAAGGAATACATTCTGTTACCCAGAATACTGCCATTAACAGCAGAGTGTAGGCACACCACTGACACTTCTGAAAAATAAAAACATAGTTTTTTTCAATCCTCGAGCTAAATATTTTTTTTATTTTGTAAGTAGGTTTTTACAAACTCTTTTACACGTCAATTTTTTTTTCGTCTCTTGATACTAGATGAGGCCGGTGTTTCCCAGCTGACTACCCTGACAAGAAACACTGAAACAAACTCAGGGGTCAAAGTCTCTTTTAAAGTCCATACACAAACATGTAATGGTCAAATCATATGAGAACCATGCAGATTGGAGTCAGAGATGGTCTTTTGAAGAAATAACCACACAGTTCTGAGTGGACCTGTCCAGTCAGTGCAAGTATCTGTCAGTACTCGTGTAGCTCAACTCAGGACTACTAAGGAGCTCGTCGATTTGACGAACAATACCAAAGAAAAGATATTTGGGTAGGCCGCAAAAAGTACTCATAACTGCCAGACATTATGTTAAAATTAAGGAAAAAGCTCTACTAGTTATTAAATTAGGGCCAATAATATTCTAATAAACAGATAATATGTTATACACTCATAAAACAACCAAAAAATGTGTTTCGCGCAGCAGCACATACACACACTTTTATATAATGAATAAAAGTATGTCTATGTGCTGCTGCACAATAATTTTATCAATGTTTTTATATTCTATAATGTATTTAATTCAATCCATTTATTTTATGTAATTTAATGATGTTGCTATGGGTTTGTAATGCCTGATATAAACGATAAATAAATAAATTTCACTACAAGTAAAAATAAATAGAAAAGTAATAGCGTAATAAATCTAAAAAGAAGAAAAAAACCGCGTGACTTGGCCACGCCTTCGAGTCTTTTGTTCAGATCACATGACTGATCGTTGAGATGACATCAGAACAAAGGAATTGGGGTCTTAACCAACTCAAACCGTTCCACGTTAACGAAATGATCGTAACTTGGCTAAGGTTGCTGGTGCACGAGTGTTCAGCGATAGAAAACGTTTGGCATAACATTACCTATATTGTTTTAACTTAAAGATCCCAAAGTTGTAGGTATCATGAGACTCTAAGAAGATATTC